>CP124712.1:131895000-136895000 GCA_031232105.1 Capsicum rhomboideum | reverse complement strand
AGATTATAGATATACATCTTGATGGTAGTATAGGATGAGCTTAAGTCATATATATGCTTTGTCAGTAATATATAAGAATTTTTCACATTATCAAGTCACTCAAATTGAGTAATATTATATTTAAAGTTAAGCCCTACTTAAAATGTGAAATTTGTTATCTTAAAATAGGACATATTGCCTCTTATAATTGATAAAGATGGATATAAAATTTTCTTAAACTGACACGATATATAACTTACACTATATTATGTTATGTATGTCTTTCAGTTTGACAATGCACAAATGTTGGTTTTTTTTATGACATGGTTAAATTTTGGTAAAAGTTGATTTTCCTTGCTTTGGTTTATCATTTTATTTAGTTTTAGAGGAAAATATATATTATGGTCTTTATTTATAAGAAAAGTAAGTTTGAAATATAGGTGACAAAGTGTTTTTTCTCACCTTTTGAACTTTTCTTTTGGACACATGGATGCTGGAAAGATATGACTTTTAAGATTCTTCAGAATGCAAGAGAAAAACTTCAAACTAGTATATCCAGGCTCCCTTCTCTGTTAGACATGGATATCTGCCCTCCCAATTTGTTAATTTTTGACTTCTATCTCTATATTTTCTTTACTATCATTCAAATAGTCTTAATTTTTAACCAGTTAAATAATCTTATATGTATAATGTAATTTATTTACTACTTTCTCCGTTCCAAAATAGTGCATGGTCATGTTTCGTTTTTTGAGACTTAATTTGACTAATATTCAAAGCTAATTAGATTATATTAATTTGATGTTTTAATATTAAAATTTAGACATCCAAAAACTATACGGAAAATACTATAACTTGCAAAATTTCTCGTATCAATATAATGAAAAAATACAACTTAAAATTTTGGTCAAAATTCATATCATTTGACTTTTAAAAAGAAAAATGTGACAAGTAAAAAGGAATTGAGGGAGTAATTAGGAATGTGGAAATAATAAGCTTGTTACCTAAAATTGCATAATATTGATGAAGGATATCTCTTTAATTGATTGACAGAGAAACACCACATCTTAAATGGTGGTTGGATTTTACCATTGATTAGTTAAAGTGTTCATGACTCATATATTTTCCTTTCTTTTAGTGTCAATGGAAACCTTTAAAGGGTGTTTTTATCTTTTTATTTTGATCTAAAATAAGTGGCGTTTCACATAATCAGGAAGATATTAATTATTTTTAAAAAATTTATCCATGTTTAGTAAGTGAACTTTATGTAATATAATTATAAAAAAGAAACTATATTAGATAGGTACTATTTAATTGATCAGAGCAAGTTAGTAAAACCACTTTTTATTTTTTTAGAAATGAATAATTTTTTTTTAAAGAGTGTGTCTAATTTAAAAACATCACTTAATATTAATATGAAAGGGGAGGAGTAAATAGTTTTTAAAAGCTTAATTAGATGTTCTTTAAAAAGCTTCTTTATTTTGCTATTGAAAAAGAAAAGTGGGAAGCTTTTCCTAGAAAGATTGCAAGCTAAGGATATAAAAGTGTTAAATCATTTTGCCATTACTTCAAACAGTAAATGAATTAATTAGTCCATTAGATTATTTGACAGGTTAATTAAGTAAATCAGATGGGTAACTCCAAACTGAAATAATCAAAGACTAAACGACACAACATTGACTCTTCCTATATATACCCTACAAGTAAACAAGTTAAAAGTCACTTTAAAAAAATAAAAATTAGCGACGGACAAATTTTATATGTAAAAAACAAATTTATACTAACCTCCCACCATGAAGTTAGCTTTAAATAAAATAAAATTAAAAAATAAAATTCATCTTTAATCCTAATTAGGAATATATGAAATAGTGATAAATTATCAAGAAAATTATTAACTATGAGCGATTTAACGAGAAGTTCATAGTATTTTTTTTTTATATATATAGTAAGTTGATTTTGTATCCTTGATAATTGATGAACCCATAATTGATCAATGTAAAAAACCATGCACGTGTCCAACTGTCGAAACAGTGAGGTAAATTAAAATATTTTTTTTAAAAAAAGGATATAAATTCCAAAGGAAACGACGAGCAAAACCATAAAAGGGAATAATCGTCCTTATAATGACAAATTGACCATGACAGTCCCACCATGAATTATAAACAGTAGCTTGATCTCTCATCTACCGTATTATCCAATATAGAGACGAATTTAAAATTTAAATTTGATGAGACATTCGATATGTGAAGTATTTGATAGTTGATACTAAATTTATTTTAATTTTAAACTTATGAGTTTAAATATATTATTTGTTGAAATTAGAGCAGATTTTCACATATAAATCGATCTATATTTCATGTCGAAAATACTAAGTTCGAATGAATCATCTGGCAAGTGCCAAGTTAACGTTGCATTCACACCTGACCAATCAGGGGCGGGCAGAGGCAGGGGGTATAAGAGGATTCATCTGAACCTCCTTGGTCGGATAATTATATTGTATACATAAGGTTAAAATTATTATTTTGCATATATATAAATGATGAATCTCTTTGAATTTTGATGTATTTATTTAATTTCTTTACGTTTAACTCCCCCTACTGAAAATTCTGACTCGATTATATCATATTCAATGCTAAGGTAATTGAGTCCATCCCTTAAATTTCTTCCAAGGAATTAGTTCAAAGTTCAAACTGGAAATAGAGTATTATTCCCTCCATTCCTTTTTATATGTTTCCTTTTTTTTTTTTAGAGTCAAACTATACAAACTTTGACCAACATTTTAAGATGTATTTTTTAATCAAATCAAAAAAAGGAAAATTACAATTTATAGTACTTTTCATATAGTTTTGAATAAGTAAATTTTAATTTTAAAAAATTAAAATTAATCTAATCTAATTTAATTTTGAAATTTAGTCAAATTAACTACGAAAAATGAAGAAATCATATAAAAAGGAAAGGAGGGAGTAGCTAGTAGTAGTTTGATTGTTGGATGATTTTTGTTGAATGGTAGATGAGTTTATAAAAGCAACTTTATGGCTTTTCCTTTTTATGGATGTGAATTAAAGCATGTCTTTATTCATTATTTTCCTTAAAGGAATGTGTAATATTGTGGTGTTCTATTTCTGACACAAAATAATATGTGCTCTAAATTCTCAACTCACTCAAAGCTAAGGTGACAAATTCTTTGACATCAATTATTCTACTGTGTGTGAAGAGCCTTATATTCATATATTCCCTCTGTTTTTATGGGCAACTTTTCAATGATTTTACTTACATCAGCTTTCCAAAATGTACAAGGACTTTGGTACATGCACTTGAATTCAAGAATCACATATATATTCATAATAAATTTAATTTTTGTATACAACATAAATCACATATTTACACAATCAGTGTATATCATTTTTATCATAGCGACTTATTTGTAATTACCCTTAAAGGTAACTTGTCATATTTTTCTCATCGTTAATTAGTGCATAAAGCTTAAACTTATTGATGATTGAATTTAAGTTATATAAATCGATGATGTAAAAATTGTTTTACATTATGAATAAATTTTAACCTGTAGTCGTAGGTTATTAGTTATCATTTTATCAAATTACCAATAATAACGCATAGTATAAATATTTACTTGTAATTACCTTACTAATTACCTAATCATGAATTGATAATTAACTTAATTTCTTATCCTGTCGCCATAACTTTGTGATGATAAAATAGTGTCATGTGAATTAGGGTAGAGGAGTTCATTTTGGGACACGTAAAAGAAGTTCAATTTTAAAATAGATAGTTTCACCAAAAAGAAAAAAGAAAGCCAAAATACCTTTGGTAGTTATAAGTTTGAAATTGTTTGGTTTGAGTCGATGTTCGTCTATCGAAAACGGTCTCTCTATTCTCATAAGGTAGGGATAAGGCTTCGTACACACCACCCTCCTCAGACCACACTTGTAGAATCACATCGAATTTATTGTTTAGCAGTTATAAGTTTGAAATTACCCTACTAAGCAGTGTAAAAAGAATTTCATTGACTGGTAGACTAGTATAGTTTTAGGGTTGAATACAATATAGAATTTTTTTTGAAGAAGTTAATTATAGAAATTTAATAAGTAGAGCTTAGCTTAGAGAAGAGTGGAAAGTTAAATAAAAAGACAGGGAACTGACAAAAGCAGTGAATTTTTAGAAGTATGAGCAGTCGTCTCCTTGTGGGCTGACTTTTCCTGTTAAACAAAACTCTTAATCATAAT
The DNA here is from genome assembly GCA_031232105.1 of Capsicum rhomboideum. Taxonomy (NCBI): domain Eukaryota; kingdom Viridiplantae; phylum Streptophyta; class Magnoliopsida; order Solanales; family Solanaceae; genus Capsicum; species Capsicum rhomboideum. The sequence continues at coordinate 136,890,780 of CP124712.1, read as the reverse complement.
CTAATGATGTTTTAACTTTCAATCATTTGTTTAATATTTAATGTTTGGAATTTAGTTGTTGAACTTTCTTGCCTATGGAATATTCTTTCCCTTCTCCCACACCTCTCCAAAGGCTTCAACTTTCAAGGTCCAGCTAATTACCCTTCTTGACCCCCTCCAAATTAGATTCCTCATGCTCCTCTCCAAGATCTCTTTTGGGTTTAAAAATAGATTTAAAAAATCTACTTTGCAAAAATACAACTTATTAGTACTCCCTCCATTCACTTCTGCTTGTCACATTTTGACTTGACATACTCATTAAGAAAATAATTATTAACATGACTATTTTATCATACTACCTCTATTGATTGATGTTTAGTACTCCCTTCGTCCATCAATAGTTGTCCATTATTAACTTGACACACAGGTTAAGAAATAGTAAATGATAAGAGTAATTTTAACATATTACCCTTTGAATATAATAAATTTAATGTTTTGAAAAATGCATTGGATAATGAATCGTATTTAATGCTAAGGGTAAAATGGATAGAATAGGTAAATTATCCATTGATTTTTCAAACTGGACAAATATTGTTGGACATCTATTTTTAGTATAGTGGACAAGTAAAGATGGACGGAGGGATTAATATTATGTCTTGAAAATGGTTTAGAGAATAAGCAATTAATGCTAGAGGTAAAACATAATTTTATTTTATTTTTTTGTCTTTTCTTGATATGTCAAAAGCGACAAGTAAAAAATGAAAATCAATTTTACAAATAAGTGACAAGTAAAAATGTATCTTAGCTAATTTTGACTTGACATGAAGTTAGAAAATAAAGAGTATTTTTTAATCTTATGGTCTTAAACTAAACATACATAGAATGTATCAAAATGTTGGATACCCTTTAATTTTATAGTCTTAAACATGTCATGTGGAAAGTTAGAATTAATTAGATGTTAAAAAAGGAAATAAATATTCTTTTAGAAATGAATTAAAAAGAAAAATTAGGCAAACAAATTGAAATGAATAAAGCATATAAAAAGAGTTTAATGATACAATGGTTACACCTCTATGTAACAGTCATCTACTATGACAATTAAGTTTTCTATTTGGACTGATTTCCATATTATATAAAACTATATGTTCTTTAATTATGATAACATTTTACTACAGTAGTCAAAAAATACTAAGATAAACGAAGTTATTTTACAGAGATTTGACATTATATATTGATAGGCCAATATTTTTTTACATTATTAGGTAATCTAGAAGATCGTGTATAGGGTGTTTGCCTATTGTCGAAAGGTCAAGAAAGTTGATGACGTGATAACAGACTCTGCAAACAATAGTTATCATCATAGTGATCTTAAGGTAACAAAATTCTTATTCGGATAAGTTTTCGACTCCCCACACAAGACGTAAGAATCATGGTGTTATTTCGGAGAGAGACTCGGTGATAAAATTCCTACAAGGTGAGATTAGTGATAAAATTAATACAATAAATTGCTTGTCTCAACAAATTTGAATATATTCATAACAAAAGAAAAATGAATTATCCAATGTATATATAAATTAAAACCATATCATTATAGTGTTAGTATAAAATTAAGATATGAAAGAGAAGGGTGTGGGGAAAAGTAAAACGTGGTCACCAAGGGTATGTTTGTTTCTTTATTTGTCTTTTAAATTACTTTGAAATTTAAGGAAAATCTAGTTATTTTTACCTTTTGTAGATTAGGTAGATTAAAATTAAATGCTATATACTCCAAAGTATTTCCTAATTTCAAGAACTAGCCGTGTCTATATGTTCCTAATCAACCCCTTCTCGAAAACTCAGTCAAATTTCATGTGAGATTTTGATGTATGACTAGGTAGATCTCTATTTTAAAAATATTTGGTTCCATTGATCGATGAGATTAATTTATAATTAACCAAGAATTAGGAATGGAATATATGTCGTTTAGCATAACCATGAAGAAAATCCAAATAGATGTGGCACAAGTTTTCTTTTGGTTAAAGAGATATGATGTTATTGTTGGTAGTTTAGTTCAACACAATAAGACAAAGTGCTTACAGATTCCAAAAAGAAAAAATCTATAAGTTCTGAATTCAAAATTAAAATGGAGTGTTACGTTTGTGCGCATCAAATGGTGGATTGGATAAATTTAAACGGATTAAAATAGGCTTGAGTTGATAAATAAATGAACAGGACATTAATTTGTAAAAATTTAGGCTGAGATGTTCTGCTCATAGCTCAAATCATCCAACTATTTTAATCAAGTTTTTAAGTTTTGTATCCGTTTTCTTATAATTTGTTAATTATCTAATAATTTTTTTAAATTATGAATGCATATAACATATCAAACAAAATAAAGTCTTTTGAAAATATTTTTACAAGGTTCTCATAGATTAATTTGTGCTACATATTTATCGGTCCAATTCTTCTAGATAAGCTGAATTGGCCACAAATCAAAATGAATTGACTTAATTAATAAGCAGGTATTTAATCCGCTCAGACTTAACGGATCAATCATCTTTTTATAGGTTAATTTGGCTACCCTTATCACATCCATTTGTTTATGAGAACCTGTTTATTTTCTTGGAGTTGAAAGAAGGACCAATTTGAAAAGTGGACAATCAAGAATGATAATGCAAGTTTATAAATAAATAAGCGATATATTTTGCAAATTTATAAAGAAATGATAAATGATTAATCAAGTAAACTTCCCAAGTAAAAAAGAAGACTCAATTTTACCTTTAAAACTACAGTATTAGATAAAGAATGATAGATTTGGATCTGGGAATCTAGCAATTAGGGAAACCCAAAAAGGTTTTACTTATCAAAAGTTGGAGAATATAAACCTTTATAGAACCCCATATTTAATATATATAATCCTACTTTCTTCATTTTCCTTCACTTTTTACTTCAAGGGATTTTTAAATTGTTTTAATTTTTCACCCTGTGGCCGATATTGTCGATTAGCCCATTGCAGGACCCATTTTGGGGCAGCGCTTTCAATAAGATATTTTCCAGTTATAGGGACTTGAATCTGAAACCTCTAGTTACGGATGGAGGAGTCCCAACCATCCCACCACGATCCGTGTTGGAAAAAAAAGTTATGAGGCTTGGTGAAGCAAAGTTAGCTATGTGGATGAGTATTCTTTTGGTCTTTTAGCAGTTAATTTATTTACAAGGCTAATTAAAGTTTGAATATGCTGTTTGTTACTCAGCCATCCAGATCACATTGTATTACCTTCTGTTTTTGCATTTCAATTATGGAGTTTTAGTTATATATATCGTCATACTTAAGATAAATTATCAAAATTCTTAATTAGAGCCAGTACGACTTTACATAATAATGCATATATTTGGTGTAACATTTCACTCAAATAATCGCCATAGCTATTTGGCACATTCCTATCCAATATACAAAATTATAGAAAAAAGAAAGAAAAAATTGGTATTACTTCCAATCCATATTATCTTTATTTTAAGGTTTTGCATAACTTTAAGAAAGGTAATATATAATAGCTTTGATTATAAAAGTATTTGTCTAAATTTTGCTTTATTTTTTTCCTTAAACAACACAATTAATTAACACTTTACAAATTGAGACTTGAAGGATGAAGAAAAATATTGTAATAATTGAATGTTTTTATTTGTAAAATATAAAATATTTTGAAATGAATAATATTTGCAAAAACAACTAATATTTGAGACAAGAAGAAAATGAATATCATATAAAAGACCCTCTTTTTACAAGATAAAATTGAAAAAACCCTATAGGTGTTCTTTCTTCCAAAAGCCTATCAAAGTGGTCCACCAAAGTAAATTCAATAATCAAGTTCATAATATTATTTTTGTAGGTAATATCCACTTAACACTTTAATTTATGGTTTTGGAATTTGACACTTAACCCCTTGAGATTTGAGCATGTGCTAGTGTAATGCACTAAGATTTTTTGAAACTGATACTTATAATCCCTTGAGGTTTGAGAAAGTGACAATCTCTCTATGAACTTCAAGATTTCTTGATACTAAATGACTAAAAAAACTCTACTACTTATGAAAAGGGAAAAAGATTATTTGATTGGCAATTAAAAGTCCAACTAATTGAATTCAAAATAAATGAATCATTAATCATAAAATACATAATTATGGTTAGATTTTGGTAAAAATAAACGAAAGAGCCAAAACGGAGAGGAAAATTATAAAGGGGTTGCTTGAGGGGAATAATGCAAATGAAAGAAGAAATTTAGGACGAAGAATTGGAAAAATATTTTTAACCATCATCTGTAATTAATTTGTTTAATTGTTATTGTTAATAACTTTCCTTCGTTTGAAAAAGATAATACATACCCTTAGAATTAAAATGAGTTCAAATGTCACTTTTTGTAATTTAGATGATTCTCTTGCAAATAATTTGTTACAAGAGCCATTAAAACAGGTTGGCTAGCCATAGCGGGTTGGAGAACTCAATAGCTCAAAAAGACCTCCAAATTACTAGTTTAACTTAGCCTTAAGCGGGTCGCAAGCTGGCCCTTGAGCTAAACCTTCAAATTCTCATTAATATTTTAGATAGTTAAAAAATTTTGGGGTGAAGAAATTTTTATAGACATGAATAAGATTTATTATTTTTAATTGTTGGATATTAAAAATAAAGAATATAACAACTTATATACTTAATTATTAATTCCATCAAAGAGTTAAACTGGACACATTTCTCCCTAAAATTTTTTTAGTTATACTATGCTTAAATTCCAATTATGATCAACTTTAGTATTTTTAGTATATACATAAGTACCATAGTTTCAAGGGAGCTTAAGGTAAGGGCAAAATGTATGTGCAAGGGAACAATGTAAAATTTACTATCGTTGTTTTCTTAAATTCATCTTGATATCGATTAACCAATATGCTTTTCATGAAATTATATATTCCTAATTTGTCAAAACAATGTATATAGCTTTGTTAGCTTCATTTATCCAAGCTTCAAAATAAGAAGAGCTAGTGTAGTTAAAATATAATGTTAGCCCTAAACCGAAATGTAGCATTAGTTAATAGTTTAAAGCCTTAAGAGTAGAGAAAAACTAATTCCAGATGAACCTCTAACTTTATTACACTTAATTACTTGTCAAGAAACCCAATTTCATAAGGTCGTAGGGTTGATTGGAATTAGGCTTAGTAGTTTCAGGTTTAAAATTAAGCAAAATTTTCTTGAATATTCTTAGTCGACGTCTCTGACCAAGTCCATTTTGACAACTCTATTGACTGTTACTATTAGGTGTATGACCATAATGTCCCTTGACTTTTATCATAAAGTATTGACTTTTATCATAAAGTAATATAATTGTCATTCTCAAAAAGTCAAGGGCCTAAGTGCCACTTTCCAAAGCTTAGGGGAGCTAATTGAAAATTATGTTTTTTCTTATTTGTTTCACCTTTGTCACCAACCAATCATCTCTGTAGCTAATTGAACTAGTAATAATAATGTACGTTCCTCATCTATTTCAAAGCTTTATATGCATATGTCATAGGTAAGATAACTTTATATAATCTTTCATATGCCATCACTAATAGTAGTCCATATGTCAATGATTGTGAAAAAGACCAACAAATTGAGGAATTCAAACTTACTTTTTCAAAGATGAAAATGAATTATTGAGAGGCAAGATCTGTTAAAACTAGAATACGTTGTAGTGTCTTCTTGTGTACCATTATGGATTGTCACTTTACTTAAAACATTGGCAACTAGCAAAACCTAATAATATTTCACTTTTGTCTACATATAATGTAGGGATAACTAAGCTGTGTAGCCGTCCGTCAAAATAACAATTAACAACTGATGAACATGTATTTTTCGTATATAAAAATTAATATACACAAAGTATACATATTATATACAAAATAATGTGTATTATTTGTATATTTATTATTTAACTAGCTATTATAATTATTTTTTGAATACTCTGACCAAATGGGAAAAATGGTTTTTTAATCCTTTACAAACTTTTTTTAGTTTTACATTCTTTTTACAAGAGATCTTCATTTTTATACATAAAATATCTTCATTTTTACACGTAACAGATCTGAAAAGACTATTTTCTTCTATTCTAATTGTAAGAGGGCAAGAGATCTCATTTCCTAGACCGAAAATGTGTAACTTCCCCAATAATGTATGTTTGATTGCTGCTGGTCAAATTTGAAATAGTTTCAAGAATATAAAATAAGGTAGTTGTCATAATTTGTTGAGTGTGACAAATATGAGTAAAGTTTCAATTATGAAAATTCTTCCCACGTACGTCTGATTTTGAATGTGATTTTGTGTACTGTTTAATCCTATTCATATCGCTGAAAAGTTGTCAAAAGGGTTTTCTGTGGCACCAATAATTTTATTTGAACAATTTTTTTTTTATTTTGTAGATAAGAGTTTGTAATAAAGATGCTAAATATTGCACTTTGCTAAATCTTTTTATGTGATGGGATGGGATGTAAATTTCGTGAAGACTTGGAATACAGGACCAAGGGATCGTAATTAATTAGTACACTACAAAAGAATAGGAATCAGCAACGGATCCATCGCTAATTCTGTTTAATGACGGGTTAGAGATATCGTTTTAGGGGTAAACATCCTTCATTTTTAACATTAAAATTGCGAGTTTGAGTTATCAATGGAACAAAGTAGGGAGCTAGTTTCTGGAAAGTGGTTATATAAAAAATAAATATTCGCTAACGATTATTTCCCTATACACTAATTAACAATTATTTAATAACAAATTAGCGATGAATTTCGTAACTAATTCCTTTTTTTTTAAGTGATAGTATAGAAGGATTCAAGTTTTTTAATCAATTAGTGCCATAAAAAATCCTTTGGACTCTTGTGCGACTTTTTTTTTCATTTGGTAGGACAACGTGCTAAGATTTTATAAAAGCTTTAAATTTTACCGATCATAGTTTTAGGCTCAATATTTGTAGAAGAATCCTCTTAGCTTCTTCAGGTATTTTTTTTATATTTTGAATTTTCTTAACAAAAATTTTGACTTCGTCACCTATAGATGGTAATAATGCTTAAGCAAGTGCCCATGATTAATAACTAAAGAATCTTTCCTTAATTTAATTTCTTTGGAAAGCAAAAGTTAGTTAAAAAATACCCACTCTCACCAATTTTCATCTCTATTTCTTTCCTTCTCCAGGTGTATTGGATGGTCCCTATATATCCATTGCCTAGTAGTCCTATGATTCACTTTTTATAAATAAGACAACATTCATTCAATTTGATAATGAAATCATGAATCTTAAACATGATATTTGCTGCTACAAAAGCAAAAATTTTACCATTTAATTAGGATTTAGCTCACTCTAACAGGAATTCCACTAGCTAATAATGGATGCTATTATTTTAAGATAAATAAATCTTGACAGATAGATGATAGAAAGAATAATTATAAGAGAAAAAGGCTAGTTTGTAGGATCAAAAAAGGGGGTTCAAATGTTCAAAGTAGGGTCCTTATTCCACTTTGTTTGCCACTCTAAAAAGGAAAATAATCAAGAGATATGGTCTTTTTTGTTTTTAAAATTAACTTAGTGCACAATTAACCTAATTGCGGCCTATTTGCACAATGGCTAAACAATTCTTAACCAACGAAGATATTTTCCTTCATGCATGATTTATATAGTGCTGGCAAATACGATTTCCATCGTCCCATTTTACGTGACCCTTTTTTTATTAGACATGGGATTTATGAAAAAAAAAAAAGACTTTCTAAATTTATGATTTGAAACATGTCATAGACATTTGTATGGCTTTAAATATCTCATAATTAAATATACATATCGGTCACTCTTTTTGGATCAAACTTAGAAACGAAAACATGACGCATAAATTGACATAGAGAGGGTGGTAATGAGAATTGAGAAATAAGAAATACTTTTAACCATGAATTTAATTAGTTTCTATTTATGTACAATATTTATGTGCGTCAATAACATTTAGAATAGGAAAAAGAGCCAGGTTTAATTAACTCGCAAACTATTTGAGGGATAACATTGACCTTTATTTCACTTTTTCCCAAAAAAGTACCATTACTCATTAGTCAAGTAGCTCAATAATACTCTTCCCGTTAGCTTAAATTCATTATGTGAACCTATTTAATTACTTTAAAATTTTCCATAAATATAATTCATATCAAATGAGCTCTAAATAAATGTGGCCTTTGGCCATATTTTTCGTAGTGTCATGTTGATTCTATGTGCATATATATTGTTCTAATAAAGCATATAGACTAAGAGAGATCCTAAAGTATTGATCAGTATGTATATTTTGTTGTGCATGAGGATGTTTATGGCATCCATGGAAGTTGTAGGGGCGGCTCAAGTGCGTTGGTGGCCTAAAGCCAAAAATGAATCGGAGGCCTACACTTTTGAAAGAAATTAATATTTTTTTTAATTCAAAATTTATTCTTCTAACTTTTTTAAGATGCAAAGTTGTTAATATATTTCTTATGATCTTAAATATATCATATAGAAAGTTAATATTAAAAAGTTGACCGAAAAAAAAATCTTTTGAAAACGAACCAAAAAGAAAGACAAACAATTGAAATGAATAGTACAAAATATATTTTTTTAAAATTATATGATAATTCTATTATTGTTAAAAAAAAAATGAGGCCCCTCAAATTTGAGGGCCTAAGCCGGTTGCCTAATTCTTCGAGGCATGGAGCCGCCCCTGGGAAGTTGTGATATTGTTAGTGCTTTACATCTAATAATCAACTTAAGCTTAATGATTTTATATTAGATTTTTCTTTTTAGTTTTATACATGTGCTATGTATTTTCTATACACATCTATAATTTAAAAGAATTACAATATTGCATAGATATACTTAAGGGTCGTTTGATAGGAGGTATAAGGTGGGATATTCCATGGATAAGTTTAAGATATCCCATGGATAAAAGTTATACTATGTTTGGTTGATAGTATAAATTTATCCCGGAACTAAGTTATACCATCAACCAAACATGGTATAAAGCTAATATCAAATTTAGTCTTGGTATAACCCATCTTATCCCATCAACCATGGGACTATTTTATACCACCTCACATATGGTATAAAATAGTTATAATCCCAGGATTATAATCCCGGGATAATTTAGTCTACATACCAAACGAAGGGTTTTATAGCAAATTTCTCCTCTCTCTCAAGCCCTGCTCGCCTCTCTCCTCCCGACTCTTTCCCCCTCCCTCCCCTCTCTCCCTATCTCATCCCATCTGTCTCTATCTCTCGCTTGAATTGAAATCCAATAATCAACAAAGGACCTGGGGGTTTAGATGAGATATTACTGGACAAGTCTACGTGGTGGAGACCTCTCTTTTTCCTCTTCTCCTCTTCGATTTCATACTCAGACTCTCAGTATGCCTGAATGAGGGTGGGAGGGGGGAGGGGGGGGGGGGAGAGAGAGATACAATATTATATCAATTGTATTCTTAAAGAGTATAAACACATGATACAAATGTATAACAAGGACAAAATACAGTTGAATACATTGATACAAATTTAGAGCCAGCTGCAGATGCACTCAAATGCATTGATACAAAGTGAATACACTAGGAACATATACTGTACTTGATACAATTGTATTCATTGATATACAGTTGGTACATAGTAAATACATAAGGAATAGATACACTTGATACAATTGTATTTGTTGATACAACCTAATACAATTGTATTTGCTAATACAATTATATTCTTTGATACAAACGGTATTCTTTAATACATTTGATAAAATTGTATCCATTGATATTAGTCAATTGTATTCTTGATACAACAAATACAACATGTATTCATCCTCTCTCTCGTCGTTGTCCCCTCTCTTCCAAATCTCGCTATGTATTCATCCTCTCTCTCGTCGTTGTCCCCTCTGTTCCAAATCTCGCTCGCCTCTCTCCTTCCTCTCTAATCTCGCTCGCCTCTCTACTTTTCTAACTTGTAGCTATGAATCGTAGTTAAGCAAACTACAGCTATAGATCTTTAATTAAGCTCAAACTATATTCATTTTTGAAAACTCCTCAATTATGTAAGCACAAAAATTAACACTCGGGTTCGCAACCCAAAATCTTTTGTCCGGACTAGACCTTGTGCAACTCTACCTCGCATGTTCGTGGAAATTACATCTAGTGTCCCCCAAAGTGTCCGGTCTTGAATTCTTGTCCCTCAAATAGCTGGTCTTGAATTTTTGTCCCCTAAAGTGTGTGGTATTGAATTTTTGTCCCCCCTACCCCCCGAAAAAAGTTCTAATGTTTGCATATAAGGCAAAACTTTTGGTCAATTGAGCAGATTCACTGTTTTAAAATGTCCTGAACGTGTGTTTTATGGACAAGAGTTAGAATGTGTGTCTTATGGGCAACATATCTAATTTCTAACATTTGCCTATAAGGCAAAGCTCCTGGTTAATTTGTCCAGGTTCATTATCTTGAAATGTCATGAATGTTTATCTTATGGGCAAGAGTTAGAACGTGTGCCTTATAGGCAAGAGTTATTAAGAGGGCCAAAAAATCAAGATCACCCTTTATGGAGGTCATTTTTATATGACTTTTTTACAGGGGACAAAATATCAAGACTAACCCAAATGGGTCACTTCTAAACTTAACACGAAATTATCTGAGCATCATGTAAGCCCCAAAACAAACACTCGGGTCGGACCAAAATCCCTAGGCCCAAGAAATTTTCCCCATTTCAATTTCAATTTCAATTCAAAAGGGCAACTGTAAACAAACTGAAACAGCAAACGAGACAATGAAGTTCACTGACTCTCCAGTAATCGACCTTAAAGTCCTCGAATCTCAGCTATCCTTCCACCAAGACAATGGATCAATGCATGTCGGAACAAGCGTATGGCCTTGTTCCTTAGTCCTCGTCAAATTCATTGAACGTTGGCATTCTCAAACATCCTCAATTACACCAAATCCCTATGCAAACATCCTTAATTTCCACAACAAACGCGGCATCGAACTCGGTGCCGGTTGCGGTGTCGCATCGATGGGGCTTTACTTATTAGGTCTTCAGAACATCATTATAACGGATATAGCACCCGTTATGCCGGCGTTAAAACACAACCTTAAACGAAACAAACCTGTGCTAAAAAAGTCGTTGAAAACGGCGCAGTTGAATTGGAGTAATGGGGAACAGGTGAAGGCGTTATGTCCGCCGTTTGATGTTGTTGTTGCTACTGATGTTGTGTACTTGGAGGAGACTGTGGGGCCGTTGTTGTCGGCGATGGAAGGTTTGGTTGGAGACAATGGTGTTGTTTTGTTGGGGTATCAGTTGAGGTCACCTGAAGCGCATACGAAGTTTTGGGAGCTTTGTGGTGAGATTTTTGATGTTGAGAAGGTTCCGCATGAGCATTTGCATCCAGAGTATGCATATGAGGAGACGGATGTTTATGTTTTCAGGAAGAAGAAGAAAATATAGGTCTCTTATTCGAAGTTGTGTTGTTTTAACAGGTGATTTATTGACAAGCTTGACTATTTTTTTAATCGTAGTGTGCATTGGTGTGAGATTTTGTGTTAATTAATTTGTTAGTTAATGTTGAAATTGTTGAGCGGGAGTGAATTGATAATGAAGATTCATATAGTAGACACCTAACTAGCTTGGAATTTGTTGTTGTTGAGGAAATAAAATTTGAGCTTGGATTTACGAGAAAAATTGGAACTTTATACTAAATATGCATAGAAAGGAAGCCTTGGCATAATTGATAAAGTTGTTGCCATGTGGCCAGGAGGTCATGGGTTCGAGCCGTGGAAATAGCCTCTTCAAAAATGCAGGGTATGGTTGCGTACAATAGAACCTTGTGATCCGGCTCTTTCATGGACTCCGCCCACAGCAGAAGCTTAGTGCACCGGCTTGCCCTTTTTTTATATTAGATATGCATACTTCTAGTGATACGAGATGCGTGGCCTCAAATCACGAAGTCCTCATTTCTTTTTGATATCTTTGATCTTCTCCTTATGAATAATGTTATTGCTTGATATTTCTCAAGAATTTGACTCCTTAACTAATATAGTTATTGTTCTCTCTATAAGAGTAACATATATTGTACAATCTTCCACAAGTATTGAAGAGAACAATAATATTGGTTGAAGGACTTAAGCTTGTAGTAGCTAAATAAGCAAATGAAGCGTCGGCTTCAACTTTTAAGTCTCAACTATTTTTCCTAAGAACTTTTTTACCAGATGGTGTTCTTGGTGCAAGAGCAGTCACTTGTCCAAGCTTAGACCCCCAAAATAAACTACTACTGCTACTGCTACTGCTACTATGCCGCAATCCCAAGCTAGTAGGGGTCGATTGTATGAATCTTCAATATCATAAATGCAGCCTCTGCAACTTTCCATTGTAAACCATTTGCCCCTGCTAAGGATTGGCGGCAGAGTTCTTGTCCTGATACAATTAGATTTTTGTACAAGACTCCTTTCTTGCAACTGTACCTACTCCTATGGTGCCTAATTCGGCAATTCCTTTTTTCATCATATCTGTTTTGCTAGTTTGCATTGGCATTGAAAGTAACCTCCAACTGATATGACTCCATCATATATATTTGAGATTTTAGTTACTAGACCAGAAAATAAGAACCTTGCTGATATTGTTTACTAAGAATGTGAGAGACTGAGAGAACTGTTATTGTGTCCTGTTTACTTTTTCCTCGTTCCGTGTCTGATGTGGTCCTTCTAGCTGTAGATACGAGACCAACCTGTGTTGCAGTCTCATTTTATATAGGTCGTCTTTCTTACCCAAAATAAAAAGAAAAAACTTCCTTCATTGGTGGGGTCTAGTACCCTTACATGTATGTTCGAATCTAATAGATATATACATGTAGGATAGGAGGATGGTTCTTAACGTTCTTAATTCCAATTTGAGCTGATATTATTTCAACTCTGCAATGTAAATCTGTGTTGTTATGCATTTTGTTCTCCTATGTTTAAAATTTTGATATCTGATCGCGAAGAACGGGTACTGATTATTTCCACGTTAGGATGCCCTTAGTATCATGCCAGAGCTCCTTAATGTCTCCATAGACTTGACAAGAACTAACTTGATGTCCATAGGTTTTCCTTGAATTTGCTACTTGATTATCTGCTAGGTAACAATCTTACAATGGTGAACCCGATTATTTATATCTACTAGGGAGGTCTTGATTTCTTTGGTATAATCTTCTGGTCCCCAGTTTGGTAGTCGTCGTTCCTTTGACTGCTTTGGAGAGTACAAGAGGTCCTCTTTCTTTAAAGATCCTTGATCGAGTGATTCTTACACCATCTCACTTTGAAAAGCATTGCCTGCACCTTTACATTGAACTACTACCTCTCCTGAAGTAATACACTATGCCATTAGTAGTTTTCCTTTTGACTCTCTTAAGGTTCCTTACTTTTTGATAAGTTTCTCTAAAGCTTTGTTTTCCTTTAATATGAGAGGTTTCTCCCACTTGAATCTCTTAATTGTTAGTGATGTATCCTTATTCTCCATCCAAAGAGTTTCGTACAAAAAGGTACATGTGCCCAGGGAAATTGCTTGGGAATCTCCCTACCTGCATGATGTATACATGCGCTCAACAAGGCAATTACCTTGTATATGAGGTTAGCTCTTTGCGTCTTCTCCGTTTTTTTTCACTTTCAACTAGCGTTCCTACTCTCCAAACAGATCAGGGCAGTTCAAGTGTTCAACATGAATAGTTGCACTTGCTAATATATATCCCCACCACTGATAGTGATGGCAAATGATCGGGTTGCAAATGATCGGGTTGGAAATGGATCAGATCCTTACCCACCCATATACATGGGGGTTAAAAACAGGCTGACCCATTTTATACCTAAGTGAGAAACCATTCTATTTTTAGTGAAAAATGTACCAGTCAATGAGTCAAATAAGAGATATAAGAACGATTTTGTTCAATAGAAAAACTTCGGAACATGAATACATGTCAAAAGCCATTACAGATAATTTGGCTTGCTCAAGTGTTTGAGCACCTCCACCATAAGCCAGTAGGTTGAGGGTTCAAGTCATGCTGGAGGTAAGTGGGAACAATACTGATCCTTCTGGAAGTGGTGGAAAAAAAGAGAAGATAATTTGCTTTTGGGATTATATGCAATTTAATGTCAAAATATTTTTTCGGCGTGATAATACCCACTGCACATTTATAACTAATGGATACAAAGAATACACATTTTCATATACCTATTATTATATCATCAGAAGATGTTTTTGTGATGACTTTTTGTTCTTATAGTCCTATGAGAAAAGAAAGGAAACAATCAGCATACAAGGTTAAACACTCATATGAATGTTCAAAAGTTCCTTCAGCAAATGAAATCTTGGTAGGAATCCTATAGAAATATGAAACACATTGAACACATATTTTTGACACATTTTGTTGCGGGTTGAAAATGGGTTAGCCTAAATTTATCCATATTTAAACTGGGCGGGTTATATACAGGTTTATTACGGGGTTAAGCAAATATGGGTTGAAATTGCCACCTCTACCCACACTAATACAACAATGATACAGTGTGCTGAGGGTAAATCTCTGATTTCAAGAAACCAAATGTGATAGACTAGGGGAATCAGTGGGGTGATCCAAAACCAGAGATACATATAGTAACCTATTCCATGTATCAGGCAGTCCAGGCAGGCACCAATGGCTGCAATCAGCCGGTGGCTTTAATTTTCTCTTCATCAATGCTAGTCCTGTCTTTTTGGCATATATTGATGGATGTGCATCTTCGCGGTGCTGTGAGAGCTTGGTAATGTTTAAGTATCTTACAGGAACTCTCATTTTTGACAATGTTCTATCAACAATCTCCATCACGGACTCAGAAAAATGTGTTACATGTGATGTATCTGTGATCGGTTGTGTTTTACTGTAACATCCATTTTGACCTTTGTGCTCTGGGGAAATGCTTCTGAAGAAAACGGTTGTTTTTCTCAAGTTGACATTCTGATCTATCCAATTTGCCCAGGTTTTCATTGCCACCTCAAATGCTGATTCTAACTTCAGCTTATCAACTAATCGCCCCTTGTACTCGAATAAGTCCCACCTGCATACAAAGTCTATTTATTTTAACATGCTGCAGCAGGTAATCTGTCAGAAAACTCACTTTTTACGGACGGTTGCCGATATTTATTTGATAGTGTGAAAATGCTTTATCAGTGTAGAGATGTTAGAACTTATAAACTTTCAAGAAAATTCATTAGTGAACTTACGCCTTGAACTTTCCACGATGCACCCACCAATGGCCCGTGTTGAATACCATAATGTCAGCTCCTTGCCAATGCAGAGACGATAAATCGAGTGTCTCCAGCCTTACAATTTTAGGAGAATTTTTAGAGTCGAACTGGACAAGAAACGGGTTCCAGTAGAACTCTACAGTAATGTTGTAGTCCTATAAAAGAAGAAGATTGACTTTATGAGTATGAACATTGAAACAAAGAGTGACTTAATGTCACGTGTATTATATAACATCAGACACGTCTGAAAGTGGCGCAAAAGAATAAAATTCTTGGTGTTCATGTACTATTGCACCAGGGCGCCAGTGCCTGTGAGGGTACTTGCTTTGAAAAAATACGTCCCTAAGTTGATTTACCTTAGCTTTGAAGACTTTATAGGAGCTACTGCTAAAATCAAGATGGGCTCTTGAAGGAGGAATTGTAGAATAAAGAAGACACACGAGAGATTCCCATTGGTTCCTGTTTAGTGAATCTCCAACTATGATGACCCTCTTGTCTCTAAGCCTCTTCAACATATCTCTGCCATTGAATCTGCACTTGCTCATAAAAAACGAAAAAGAGTGTAACTTCGTATACACTGATCATGCAAAAATCCTTCACTGTCAGTTGAATCGAAAATAAAGAAAAGGTTGAAACAAGAAAATGAATAAACAATATTCCTACCTTGGGATCACACAATCATGAGCTTCCCAAGACCAATTTTCATAGTCAAAATCAGGCCTTCCATTCTTCTGGCAGCTCACTTGTTCACTAAGGAATGGACATTGTGGTGCTTCATAAAATGGGCTTCCCTTTGGTTCATAAACCCATCTGCCCTCAAATATGTTGCACTTCTTCTTGCTTCTTTTCTGTATTATGTGCCCTTCATCTTTTCTGCTTCTTTCTGCTTTCGAGATTTCAACATTTCCAAGATGGAAAAAGCTATCATCTAAGGACAATGTCACATTGAACATGGCATGTCTCAGAGCCCTGAAATGCACTGCCTCGTTGTTGTGCTTAAGGTATAGCAAGAAAATGAAGCAGCTAATCAAGCAACCAAATGTGCATAACATCCATCTCTGAGTGATTTTCGAGCTGGTTTCCATGTTGACTATTGGTTTCTTGTGTGAGGAGTAGTAATTAATATTAACGAGAAAACGTAGAACTAGTAGTTTGCAGGTACACTGAAGTTGTTCAAGGTGATAAATTTGTGAAGTTACTTATAATATAACTGCACTTTGTGAAGCTGGTGAAAAGAAAAAACGGATGGGAAGCTAGTAAACTAACCTTTTGCTTTCTTCTACAACTACTACACCTGAAAATGACCTGAAACAATTTTGGACCATTTTTTTCCCTCTTCGCCAGTAGAATTCAAGTGTACTTTCTAAAATGTTATCTGTTTAACTTTTATTTGCGTAGGAAAAGTGGGTACATGATATTATAAAATTACTGCTATATCAAATATTCCTCATTTCCCTATGACATAGTGTGTGTTCTTTTGTTGTTGTTTTGCATTCTTGGTACTATGGTGTGATCTCCATGAAAAATCTCAGTGACTGTAAATAGATAAAACCTATAAATGGATAGGGGAACATCTCACTTTCGGTTATCAAAAATACGGGAACATGCAGGTGCAGTGGGAAATTCAAGAAACAGGGAAATTTACCAACAGAGAGACCACAACATTTTAAGTGACATTGCTAATTATATGTTGAATTTACTGGAAAACGTTTCATCTTCTTTTGTTATTTGTTATGTTGTCAAATTTCCCTATAACAAGTTGAACAAACAGTGACTGATTCTTCATTATCTTTTTCCTTCATCATACTCTTCATCTTTCAAAATAATTTACGAAAAATAGTTTTTGACTTTATTACAAAAAACGGAATGTTTTGCAGCATTATCTTGTGCATTCAGTGTACTGGTCTGGCTATTCAGTATTCACCAATTAAGCTACTTTTGCCTTAAATTTGGACTCATTAAAATGCTGAAGCGTTACAATTGAATTATTGAGCTGTTTTGCTAGGTATCTCTTAGTAAATAGTTTCTCCATTGCTAGATGAGTATTGCATGTTTATCAAACTTGCAACACATTATACTCACTCCATTTGACAAGTTTGGTCTGTATTGTTGCAGAACATCAGGCTGGAAGATCGTCGCGGCCATGGCTTTGTGGCTTCACAATGAGAAGCTGTTTGCACACATATCATTATAGTTGAAGACCAATATATATGTATTTTGTTAGATGGCTCTTCTGCTGCGACAATAATTGGATGGTGTAATGATTGTAATCGAACTTCGAACTTTATAGAGAAAATTTGGGGATTTTATTGATAATTGGGGAACGATTACAATTTCTATAGTACATCAACCATAGACTAAAAGGTTAACAATGGCGAAAGCTTGAGTAATCTCCAATGGCGGAATCACCTGAAACAGTGGAAATTGAGTGAGAGGAAGAAGAGAGAAGCAGAAGAAGATAGGGAGAATTGAGAGAAATTGAGAGAGTTCAAATTTAGGAATATATCGATAGTTATCTTTCTCCTCTCTTCCAACTGTTATATATAACAACATAGTAACCGCTAGGCTTTCTAGGACCGTCTGATCGTGCCAGCTGTAATGGATCTTCTCCGTTGGATTTAAGTAGTCATGTGCCGCTTATGTGACTTGCTTCAGCTGACTGCTGCCACGTGTAATCCACTACTCTTTCCCTTTTTAGTCATCACCTCTTCATCTACTTTCCCAATTCCTTTCTTATTCAAATCCTTAATTCCCCTAATTACTTCTTTCTTCATCTTATTCATTACACTACCCTCCCCTTCAAACTGACCTTGTCCTCAAGGTCAATGATTAGCGATAAATTCGGGGAAGAGACTCTTGATGTAACCCCAATCTTCCCATGTTGCTTCGTCGGGCCCAAGATTGGACCATTGCACCAAAATCTTGACTGTCGCGGTATTGTTGATGCGTTCAATGTGACACTGGAGAATAGCAACCGGCTGAGCTAATACGTAACCATCGGCGTCACACGCATGCGGTTGTTGTTGTGGTGTGATAGCAGGACCAACTCGCTTCTTCAACTGCGAGATGTGGAATACAGGGTGAATGCGAGATCCTGGTGGAAGCTCTAACTGGTAAGCCACTGCCCCAACTCGCCTTACAACCTTATAGAGCCCATAAAACTTTGCACTGAGCTTCAAATTTCGTCGAACTGCCACTGAAGCCTGGCGATAAGGCTGCAGTTTTAGGTAAACCAAATTCCCTTATGTGAGTTCTCTATCAGTGCGATTGTGGTCAGCAAAGAACTTCATCCGAGCTTGAGCTTGGTGTAAGTTTTCCTTGAGAGTTTGCAACATGTGGTGGCGTTGAGCTAGACACAAACCCACTGGAGAATGAGTGAGTTGGGTTAAGGACCCCAAAGACACTTGAGGTGGGGGAAACCCATATAATGCCTCAAAAGGTATTGTCTTTAAGGAACTGTGGTGGTTAGTATTGTACCACCACTCTGCTAGAGGAATCCACTTAAGACACTGTTTAGGATTAGCAAATACCATAGCCCTCAAATGAGTTTCTAGGCAACGATTCAGTATCTCAGTTTGTCCATCCGACTGAGGATGATATGAAGTAGATAAATTCAACTTAGTGCCCATAGATTTGAATAATTATTGCCAAAATTGACTGGTAAAGACAGTGTCTCTATCTGAAACAATGGTCTTGGGTAGACCATGTAGCTTGTAGATTTCCTTCACGAACACTTCAGCTACATCATGGGCATGATAAGGGTGTTTGAGTCCCAAGGAATGCCCATATTTAGTCAACATGTCAACAACTACTAGGATAGTATTCTTGTTTCCCGAAGAAGGTAGTCCTTCTATAAAGTCCATGGCAATATCTTGCCAAGGAGCATGAGGAACTGGCAAAGGTTGCAGTAGGCCAGGGTACTGCACATTTTCAGTCTTGATTCTCTGGTATAAGTCACATTCATAAACCCATTTAAGAATATCAACTCTCATGCTAGGCCAATAGAATACCATTTTCATCCTCTTGTATGTGTCTTGCTGTCCTGAATGACCCCCAAGAGGGGATTGGTGCATAATTTCAAATATCTTCAATCTCAAGTTGGTGCCTTTCCCCACAAATAATTTCATCTTGTACATGAGAATGCCTTGATGGAGGGTATAATCAGGTCTAAGTGTAGGATCAGTAATGAGTTCAGTGATTAGTTGTTGGGCCAAAGGGTCATGCTCATAACTTTCATTGATTTCGAGCATCCAAATAGGCTCGACCCCTGAAATAGCTTTCAACTCAGACTCCCCTTCTTCTTGTCTTCTCGATAGGGCATCAACAACCCTATTTTCTGTTCTTTTTTTTGTACTGGACCTCATAGTCTAATCCCATTAGTTTAGTCAACCCTTTTTGTTGCAATGCAGTAGTCACTCTTTGTTCTAGTAGATACTTCAGACTCTGATGGTCTGTTCTGATAATGAAGTGCCCCCCTTGTAAATAATGTTTCCATTTATCCACAACCGATAACACAGCCAGGAATTCCTTTTCATAAGTAGAAAGTCCCAAATTTCTGGGACCTAATGCTTTACTGAAGAAGGCTAGTGGTCTCCCTTCCTGCATCAAAACTGCCCCAATACCTCTTGAGCATGCATCAGTTTCCACAATAAAAGGCTTGTTAAAATTAGCTAAAGCTAACACTGGAGCTGTAGTCATGGCCTCCTTGAGCTGGTTGAAGGCAACCTCAGCCTCATCAGTCCATTGGAAGGAATTTTTCTAGAGCATGTTAGTCAAGGGTCTACTAATAACCCCATAAGATTGCAAAATCTCCTGTAATAGCCTGTTAGGCCCAAAAAACCCCTCAAAGCCGTGATAGTTTTGGGTTTAGGCCAATTACACATAGCTTCCACCTTGTTAGGGTCTGTGGAAACCCCTAAACCATTGATGATGTGTCC
The DNA here is from genome assembly GCA_031232105.1 of Capsicum rhomboideum. NCBI lineage: Eukaryota > Viridiplantae > Streptophyta > Magnoliopsida > Solanales > Solanaceae > Capsicum > Capsicum rhomboideum. Next base: position 136,870,592 of record CP124712.1, on the reverse strand, counting down.
AAGGTACTCTACTTGGTCTTGACCAAAGGAGCACTTAGACAGTTTAGCAAACAACTGCTCCTTCCTTAACAAGGACAACACTATTCTCAGATGCACTGCATGTTCTGCTAGTGAAGTACTGTACACTAGGATGTCATCAAAGAAAATCAATACAAACTTTCTTATTTGCTCCTTGAACACATGGTTCATGCGGCCTTGAAATGTAGCAGGGGCATTTGTTAGCCCAAAAGGCATCACTTTAAACTCATAGTGCCCCAAGTGAGTAACAAAACCAGTTTTGTGGATGTCTTGTTCTCCCATCTAATTTAATGGTACCCCGCCCTCAAATCAATCTTTGAAAAAATGGTAGACCCATGCAATTCATCCATCAAATCCTCCACTAAGGGAATAGGAAATTTATCCTTTATAGTCAGTTTATTTAATTCGCTATAATCAATGCAAAATCTCCAACTCCCATCCTTTTTCTTTACCAACAACACTGGGGAAGAAAAAGAGGAATGACTAGGCTGTATAGTACCATTTTTAAGCATATCTGACACCTGTTTTTCAATTTCATTCTTTTGAAAGTAATTGTACCTATAGGGTCTGATGTTGACTGGTGTAGCCTCATTTTTCAGGGGAATGTAATGATCATGACTCCTGCTTGGTGGTAAGGCTTTTGGCTCGGCAAACACATCTGGGAAGTCCTTCAAAACAACTTGTATTTCTGCAGGTATGACCTCTATATCCTCCCCAGCAGCAGCAGTAATTGTAAACAAGTGTGCCCAAATGGCTTGTCCCTTTTTGATCAACTGCTTAACCCTACTCGCAGACATACTCTTAACCTCTACTTGATGATACATACCTCTGATCTCCACCCTCTTTCCTTGATGAGTTACCTCCACCTTGTACTCCATAAAGTCCAAGAGTACTGGATTGTGACTCTTCATCCAGTCATCTCCTAAAATCATATCATTACTACCCAACCTGATAGAGTCAATAAACTCCACACCTTGTATCTTTCACTTAAAATTTGGACAGTAATGCCTACTCATTATGTGACTACCATTTCCAACTGTCACTCTCATAGGGGTAGCTTCACAAATATTGCAGCCTAGCTTCTTAGCAGTTTCAATGTCTAGGAAGCTATGAGTACTCCCCGAGTCCAACAAAACAGTCACCTTATTTCTCTTGGCTTCACCCTGTAGTCTAATAGTATTAGGCACTTCAGTCCCACACAAAGCATTGAGACTGATGGCCTCTTGTACCACCTCCTCTTCGAAGGGCTCTTCAGGCCCCCCGTCTATTGGTCCCTGGTATTCCACGTAACACCCCGTACATTCCCAACCCTAATTTGATTGATTGGTGACCTAGGGTGTAGTTATAAACCTTAGCTTCGAGAGCACTAAGTATGTATGTTGTAGTGGTTTTGGATGGAACATTTGATATTGTACTAGTCAATGTGTTTAAACTCTTGTGTGAGGAGTTGGAAACTTTTTGGAATATTTTAGGAGTGATAAATGAAGCTTGAATGACTCCTAAATAAAGGTTCTTAAAGACAAGAGGCAAGCTAAAGATTAGAACTTGAAGTATCTAACCAAATCCGCAACGAAAAGTCGAAGAAACGAATTTTTTTAAAAAAATTAGGCCAGGCGCGCCCAGGGGCGTGCCAGGCCGCTCTGGGCTGAAATTTTCAGACCACAGGCAGCAAAGGGGGCGCCAGGCAGCATGCCAGGCCGCCCCTGTACACCTTTCAAATGCTGAAAATTTTTCTAAGTCCTAGGGGCACCCGGGGCCGTGCCGGGCCGCTTTTTGCCGAATTTCTTCTCCAACCACGAGCCTATAAATGTGATTCTTGGGTTATTATATAATTATTCCATCTTGGTAGGACTACGCTTGGACAATGTTGGCATCCAAATTATGTTTTTACCCTTTTATGTTCAATTAAGCCATAAATGGCTAGAATTTCTTATTTGGAGATTGAGGCTACTAATGTGAGTCTCGTGAGTTGAATATTTTTGTGACACTTATGGAATTATTTAAACAAGAGATATATGATGGATTACACATTGAATTTGGTGCGCTAAGTTGACATGTGTTAATGAGCTCAAAGGACGGCCCAAAATGAATTAAAAGACATGGCCCAATGGGTCAAATGACCTATTCTTGCTTTGACTAATCAATTATTGAGCCAAATGGCTAAGGATGACTTCAAGGGCCTATAAAAGGCACCAAAAATCAGATTTTATTGATTGTAACACACATGTATTTCTAGACTTTTCTAAGAAAGCAAAAAGAGATATTTTCTCTCAAACTCTCAAACCCTAAGTCATCTCCTTGGGCAAGATCATCATTCTACAAGCTTGGGTAAATGTTTATTCTCATGATTTAATATATTATATGCATGAGAGATTATGTATATCATGGTGGTTATGTTGGCAAGGTGTTGAATAGTGCACTTTTGCTTTTTGCTAAAAGATGTGCATCCTTGTGAATTAAACTTGAAAAAGGACTTGAGGTTTTGATGAAAGTGCATGGTATGGAGGAAATATCAACATGTATGGTGTGGTTATGTCCTTAACTTTTTATTTTTCTATATGTGTAAATTATGGAATTTTGGTTATGAAATGTATTGGGATGACTTGATGGATTAATTATGACGTGGTGTTAATGAAGAAGCGTAAAAAGTGAACTTGATGTGAAATGCTATTGGTTTGTGATGTTATGATCAATATGTGGAATGTTGTGGTATTGGTGGTGTGACAATGCTGTGAATTGTGTTGTAAAGGGTGAAATGACATTTTAGGACAATCATGTAACTCGTTGTCGTCTTATGCACTTGTAAGGTAGCTAATTGTTAACGTGAGCTCCGTTATGTACTTATGATGTAGAGTGAAACGTAAGGAAGGAGTTGAATTATTGTACTCACATATTGGATTGTGTGTTCATATTGGGAAGATAAGGTATGTAAGGTTACTCTTTCTGTATCCTTCTGCAGCACATGTTGTTCACATTGACATTGTACCTGTTTCATTCCAAAATGTCCCAAGGTAGCTCATTTCAAGTTGTCATATCATATTACTCATAAGGCCAATGGTGATTCACATGTTCTTTATTCGTGGACTAGTTGTTATTCATAAGTCTCTTAATCATGGACTAATGTTCCAAAGTTCCAAAAAAGGTTATTACTATCAACATATCAATCTCTTGAAAGTAAAGAAATGAAGTAATGCATATATGTGTGTTTCCAATAATGTCATGATCCTCAATGTAGCAATCTCTCACAAGTAAAAGTATCAATCTCTCATAAATAAGGAATGAAGAAGTGTATATATGTATATATATATTTTTGCCCCACCGATAAGGTGGATGAGCAGTATTATATTATGCCCCACCGATAAGGTGGATGAGCGGTATTATATTATGCTCCACCGATAATTAAGGTGGATGAGCGGTATTATATTATGCCCCACTGATAAGGTGGATGAACGGTATTATATTATGACCCCCGATAGAGTGGATGACTAATAATAATAATGATGATGAGCGTAAAAGCAAAGAAAGAAATCTCTTGAATAGAAGAATCTCTTGAATAAAGACAAATCTCTTGGAGGCAAGTCTCTTGAGTGAAGGTAATTCTCTTGAATGAAGGTGTATATGAAAGATATTATATGGATGATAAGGATATGAATGAATGATCTAAAATAACAATAATAGAAGCAATGTACATGTTTCCATATATAAAACGATGGTTTATCCATATGGACTATTCTCTCATATTTTATTCCATTGACATTCTTATGTATGATGTAGTTTCCTATAGCCTTACATACTCAGTACATTCTTCATACTGACCCCCTTGGGGGACTTACTTTACTTGTTGCAGACACAGGTGCTAGTAGACCTCTACAGTAGGTTGCGGATCATTTGCCAGTCATTGGTGAGCTCCAGTTGATTCGGGGCTTCCCAAGTCTCATGTGTATTTTGGTTTTGGTTTTGGCATAGTAAATGTTGTATAAGAGGGGACTTGTCCCGACTGTAGATTGGTTATGTACATGTATCTGTTAGAGGCTTTGTAGACTTATGTGGGAGAATAATTGTAAGAGTTGCATGTCCATCTTGACTTGATGGCCCTAATGGCCAAGTTTCATATATATATATATATAGCATATGTCTTCATGACTTCTGCATAGTTGCATGATATATAATGATGTTCACATAGAGACATATGTCTCCATGACTTCTGTTAGTAAAGATTGGTTCTCTCGGGCCTCAACGGCTTCGGGTGCCAGTCCGTCCCGTTGGAATTCGGGGCGTGACATCCCACTACCTCCAACTCATCTTAGTCTTCAGCAGCAGTTATGGCATTGAGGTGCTTCTGCTTACATTGATGTCCCACATAATATTTGTCACCACATTTATAACACAAGCCCTGTGCTCTTCTCTGTTCAAAAATCTTGTTGGCGTGGCTACTAATGGAGTTGCCAGCCCCTTTTCTAGTGCCAAACCCAGCAGAACCAGTACTATAACCACCTGAACCTTCTCCCCCATAAGTCCTTCTACCCACCTAGTGTTTCTCCCTCTTATTCTGAGCATTTAACAACCTCTCTTGATGTCTAGCCTTGTCAACTGTTTGACTCATAGAATAAGGGTTTAACATCTTCACAGTGTGTCTTATTTCCTCCTTTAAGCCTTCGATAAAGAATTCCATGAAAAATTCTTCAGATAATGCGGGGTTCCTAATCAAAATCCAAGTTTTCAGCTCTTCAAACTTCTCCAGATATTCATCAACAGTGCCTCTTTGTTCTATTTTCTTAAATTCCCCCACTATGTTGATCTTGCTATTATCACCCCCTTCAAACCTTTTACATATTTCTTCAATAAAAATTTTCCATCTAACAGTGCCTCTGCTTATGTGATAGGAAAAATATCATGCTTCAGCTTTACCTTGAAGATGCAGGACTGCAATCTCCAACTTCTGAGTCGGGTTGATAATGTGATGGTAATGGAAGTACCTTTCCCCCTTCCTCAACCATGAACAGGGGTCAATACCTTCAAAAAAAGGAAATTCAACCCTAGGATGATGCGGATTGCCCGGGGTTCGGCCCTACCCAGTGTCACCTTGCTCAGCCATGTGAAGTCTGCTACCAGAACCCTCCATGGGAGATCCTTCGCGGGGGACACTGCCTAAGATTTGAGGAATAAGTTTTTCCATCAAGAAATCCAACTTCTTTCCCAAATCATCAAGCTTCAAGTCATGGGACTCCAATTTCTTGGTCGATTCAGCAATGTGGCCTTGCAGCTGAGAATCCAATTTCTTAACGAATTCCTCCATGAATTTAGATCGTGTTTCTGTAATAGTCATGAGGGCCAGGATTTGCTTTGATACCACTTGTAATGATTGTAATCGAACTTTGAACTTTATAGAGAAAATTGGGGATTTTATTGATAATTGGGGAACAATTACAATTTCTACAGTACATCAACCATAGACTAAAAGGTTAACAATGGCGAAAGCTTGAGTAATCTCCAATGGCGGAATCACCTGAAACAGTGGAAATTGAGTGAGAGGAAGAAGAGAGAAGCAGAAGAAGATAGGGAGAATTGAGAGAAATTGAGAGAGTTCGAATTTAGGATTATATCGATAGTTATCTTTCTCCTCTCTTCCAACTGCTATATATAACAACATAGTAACCGCTAGGCTTTCTAGGACCGTCTGATCGTGCCAGCTATAATGGATCTTCTCCGTTGGATTTAAGTAGTCATGTGCCGCTTATGTGACTTGCTTCAGCTGACTGCTGCCACGTGTAATCCACTACTCTTTCCCTTTTTAGTCATCACCTCTTCATCTACTTTCCCAATTCCTTTCTTATTCAAATCCCTAATTCCCCTAATTACTTCTCTCTTCATCTTATTCATTATAGATGGATGGTGATATGACAAACTTAATACTATTCTGGTGCGAAGGGATTGGTGATATGACAGACTTAATACTATTCTGGTGTGAAGGGATACTAAGTACAATCGATAACTCTGTAATATTTTTGCTCTTAGACAACCCTGCGCGTAGCATATTTACGATGAAAATGCACGTCCCGGAGCTCAGTTTTACACTATATCAGCATAATTGTTCCTGAGTGCTATTTTGGGCTGTCAATGCACTATTTGCTTCAACTTGGTATTTCTTTATGAATCCACACCTCTCTAGTTATCTATAGATTACCTAATAATAGTATTAAAATTATTTTATATCATCAGGAGATTGAAGTTAAAACTCATTCAAGATACTACAATTTCAGAAGTCCCCTATAATGCCTTTAAAGTTCCAAATATATAAAAGAAAGAGAGCACAAAGATGCTAAATTAAAGCATAGTATATATCTTTGTACAGTTGAACTTCGATTAATTAGTTACTCTCCCAGTCAAGAGCAATATACACTTGTACAAAGTAAGTCCCAATAATAAAAATAATAATACTAATAATACATAGAATGACCACATCAAAAATATAAACATAATTAAAAGTGAAAATTCTACAAGAGAACTCTCCCTTATTCTTCCCAGAGTCCTCCTGTCCACCCTATTCTTTGTTTCGATAACTTATTCAGTGTGACGGTCTCATCTAAAAGGACAAAAAAGAAGTTAGGGAATAAATGAAGCGTCAGGGAGATTATTAAAATTTGGAAGACGAGGACTCATCGTTGTCGTTGGACGAGTGTTATGTTCAAATTGTTCAAAGGATATGAGAGTAGTTGGATTGAAACATTGAACAAATTGTGATCCCACTGGGCCAATATTTGTTCTAACTTGTGGAAGAGGAGGACAATTATTTCTCAGTAAAGAATTATTGTTATTCTTGTTGTTGTTGTTACCACCACATTGTCTTGGTTGAGTTTGATAAAAGACTTTAGAAACAACAAGTTCACCTTCTTTTTCATCTTCATTATCACCAAGATGGTATTGATGCATTACCCAATTTGTTTTCTCAGGTTTTCTTTGTTTACCATAATTTGTGTAGAGAACAAGTATTTTCTTGTGGCCTTTCACTTTGCTTTTGAACACAACTGGTCTAGTCTTGCCTGTTTTGTGCCATCTAGTTTCATTGCCTTGTATATCTGTGTGTACTTTTCTTCTTTTTCTTGTGCCTGTTGTATATGCTTTTGATGGTCTATGAAAAAAATGTCGAACTAAGCCATCTTTTGTCACTCCTGCACCATCAAGGACATAATCATATATATTTGATGAGTTTAAGTTACATACATCGCAATTTTTACACTATTAGGTCATCTTTAATTATCGTCTGTTATAGTAGCTTCCTCTCGTGTTTTCAAGAATGCAAATCTCACATTTTAAGGAGGCTTACTTGTAAATATTCTTTGTAAGAAATTGCTTACATGCATTGACAAAACAATAACAATATATCAAGTGTCATCCTACTAGTGGGATTCGGTGAGAATAGGATGTGCGCAGGCCTTATCGTACCTTTATGGAGTAAAAAAGTTTTTTCAGATAGGCTCTAGAATATAGTATAACATGTGATATCATTTTAGTTACCAATTGTATATATAATTTAAACTCATATTTGATTAGGATTTAAGACATATATTACATCTTTACACCATCAATATAGTATAACATGGTAGTTAATTGTAATACTTATAATGGGGATTTATATGCACAATTACCTTATATGGTCTAACTATATAAATGTGTTTTCGCTGTCAGTATATAAAACTTAAATTCATTTGATTAATGTGAGTACGAGAAAGTACATGCATGTCTTAATTAATCAATTTCTAGCAACATTCTATAATAACGTCGTTATCAACGATATATACATGAAAACATTATCTTTGTAGTTGTGCATCTCATAGAGCATCTTAAAATTATATTCATCTCAACAATATAAAAGAGAGTGAGTGGGAAGATCAAACTTAAAATAATTATTTCACCATATACATAGGTTATAGCTCAAAAATCTTTTACCAAACTCATGTTATTCTTGTCTATTCTATCTAATAATATTTGACAAAGATAAACTTTAAATTTTTTATTGGTTCGACGCTATTGAAAGCTAGATCTTTATGAGGTGTAGAATGCATAGCCAAAAAAAAACGCCAGCACTATCTGAATTACTAAACACACACCAGCTAATGATAATCGAAACCCCACCAATAACTAATATTGATCAGGGTTGAAAAATCATCAAATGCTTATTAAATATGGATTATATAGGCTGTTTTACACATTAATTAAGAATTAGTATGATTTTTTATACCCTCATATGCAATGGATATTAGAAATTTATTTAGTACTTGTAGAATTTAATTAATTACCTGGTAACTTCTCTGGATGAGTATAGCAAATCCCATTTTCTCCCTCTAATGTTTGGATAAATTCATCAATTAGTGGATGAAGTTTATGTGCATCCAATCTCACTTTTGCCTCAAGATGTTCAAGAATCTCTTGATCACTTGGATCAAACTTCACTCCAGCTGGTAACCCTGGAAGATTGTGAATCCCAGCCTATACTTCAATTAATTTTTTTTCACAAAAAAGACCAAAAACAATAATTAAAATCATTAATCATGTTATATAGATAACCAAAATTAAACAGTATAACAACAACAACAATGCTCATTGAAATCCCACAAGTGAGGTCTGAGGAGGGTATAGAGTATGCAGACCTTACCACTACCTCGCGGGAGAAAACCAAAATTAAACAATCAGGAAAGAAAAATTACTAACCTTTTCTTCAAATTTGATCAAATAACCACAAGAAGGACACGTCCTTGTTTTTGTAACACTAGTATTATTTTCATTACTTGATGGAACAATATTGAGAGATTCAATATTGATACAAGTCATTTTTTTTTCTTTCTCACTCTTTTGATTAGGGGGCAAATCCTTTTTTCACTATTGTTCACTAAGTACTATTCCAAAATAACAAAATTTGTAGAAGGAGAAACAAAGGGTTAAAAAGAAAAAGGGGAAAAGCAACATGTGTTTACTCATGTTCTCCCCTCAACCTAATTGCTCTTCAAAGTTGGGAAGGTATATTATTGAAATTCTACTTTTTTTTCTCTACTTTGTATAGTACCTATACTTGTTGTTGTTACTTCATCTTACACCTAAAAGATTAAAATTAGATGTAAAAGTTGAGCAATATAATTTGTAGTACCAAAGATGGAAAAAAAAATAAAGTGTTTGCTTGGGATTCACTTCTTCTTTTGCTCATTTAAGTAAGAATGCTTCTTCTGGAATAAATGTATATCTTTGTGAAGAACCAAAAAGGTATATTTTAATTGATTATTTCATTGACAAGGAACATTTTAATAAAGACAGTTTACCATGCATTGTAAAAACAACTATGGGGTCTTTATAAGAGTAATTGGATATATAGATGTATTGTTTACTTTTTCTAACAAGTATACATAGTTTATAACAAATTTATACATATTATACAAGAATTATACATATATTGTACATCTACCGGCTATTTTTAATTTAATTAGGTGATTGGACGACTAATTAAGTTAATTCTTTAAAAACCAAACCTATTAAAAAGGAACAGGAGTAAAACTTAAAGTACTTGAGTGTAAATAGGGCAACCTAGTATTAGTTCCTTCAACCCCCACCCCCACCCCCACCCCACCCCAACACACAAACACAGAGTTACAGTTCTAGTGTCACCCTAGAGTGTACACAAAGACAAACATTTTTTGGTATGATAGAAACAAAAACAAGAGGAACTTTAACATCCACCAATAATTCAATTGCTTCACTTAAACTTCTCATGCAATGCAAGAAACCTGTGCACACACCGAGATAGTGATATTATGTGTTAATAATTGCATTTTGAATTTAATTTTTGTACGTATTTAATGAGTTTTTTTTATACAAATATAAGATTTTTAGACTAAAATTATTGAGTTCGGCCAAACACATGTCGGTTGTATATGTTGAGATTTAATTTCTATTATTATCTCTTATGTACAATACATAAGTGGAACTAACATCTCGAACTCCTTAATAAAAAGGCCGCAGCCCGGTGCACAAAGCTCACGCTATATGTGTGGGGTTTGGGGAAGGGTCGAATGATCGAATCATAAGGGTTTATTGTACGCAGTCTTATCTTTACATTTCATACAAAAGATTGTTTACACGGCTTGAACCCGCGGTGACTTTCTAGCCTCATGGAGGCAACTTTATCAATTACTCCTAAGCTTCCCTTCAACATCTCGCACTTCTTACCTAGTCAAATACCATTATAAAACGAAACAGAAGGAAAAATTTCTTATTTCAGATTCTTAGTGGTCAATTTCTAGCTAGATTATCTACCTAGGATAATGGTACTTGAACCTTGTCTTATTTCATTCAAACGCTTTGTAAAGGGTGTACGGGTCATTGGGTTCATGAGATAAGGTGTGAATTATTTTGAGATTAAGTTTAAGATTAAATTTATATTTTATCTAGTTAAAAGTATGACTAATCTCACGATAAATTTATACTTCAAGCTTGATATTATTTTCTCTCACATGGGAGGTGAAATAAATTTATATCAACATAATAATTTCAAAACTATAATCTCAAAATAACTTTATCCGAAAACCACACAATCTCTTAAAATTTTGCATTTTCTGGTTGCTGTTACATTCCATATTTGTCAAATCGAAAGTTGGTGGGGTTTGTACCAAATGGATATAGTAATCTCGATCCAAGCTGTCCTTTTTCATTTTTAACAATTATTGCTAGATATATGTATAATAACATTTTATTATAACGGTTAAGCTTTTTTATTAAACCGATTTTTCATGTTATGTTATATTATATGTATGTTTTGTATAATAGTCAAATAATATCTGAACAAATAACGTTGTTATAAAGAAATTTGATTGTGAAAAAAATCTAAGAGATCTATGATAATCCAACCACCAATTACTATTATTTATTTTTTTGGTATTGTTATTTTCTATTTACGCAAACCTGAGAAAAATGAATTCTTGTAGTTATGGAAAACTAGATTCTTAAAGAGTTCCTCCACACATTTGGACAATCATTCAGAACCCAACTTTTGTAATGTTGAAGATTTTAGACATGTGATTAGAGCATTCATAATTCTCCACCTATAGCTTCATCACACAATAATAATAAGCCAATAAGCCAAAAAGAAGTACAAACAAAAAGAAAAGAAAACCTAAAAAGTTTTCAAGTGAATCCCCCACCTACCCCACCCACCCAAAAAGAGACTAATTAAGGGCGGAGTCACAATAAAAGTTACGGGTTAAGCAGAAACTAATAACTGTAATCCAAATTATGTATTTATAGTAAAAATCACTTAATATATATACAAATAATTTACTCAGTGTTCAATAAATAAAAAATTATAGTAGTTCAATATTCATAAACTTAGAACTTTAAATTCGCCTAAAAAATATCGAGCCAAAAAAGAGAGAGAAACTACAAGGACAGAGAGAAGAGAGAGGTGTTGGTTTAGAAGTACTAATGAATGATTATGTTAAAGGGTTGATGGTGATTTGCAAAAAAGTTAATTAATAATCAACTTTTTAGCAAGCATGATTACTTAATTATTTACCAAAATCTAACTTTCTTAATTCAACTTGGAACTCTATACTCTATATATAGCTTGAAGTGATATTGATAATAAGCTCCAAATTCTATTTACTTCATCTTGAACATTTTATCAAAATCTTAATTGAAACTTCAATTGATTTAAACCTTTGTTATTGTGAAACTAAAATGTTTACTTAGCAATTAGTATGAACATGATGCACACATGAGCAACTTAACAAAATTGATGGCCTAAAGCATAAATTTAAATAAAAGAGATCTTAAATTTACTCTATGCAATTCATATGTATTTTTCAATTTACATCTGATATATAGTGTTTGGAGGTGCAAAATGAAGTTGTGGCAAATTATATTATTTACAGTTTATATATATTTTTATTTATAGTTTATTCTTGTAATGAATGTTATTAAAATTGAAAAATGAAATCTTCTTAAATGCAAAAAAAAGAATCCATGTGGAGGAGGGAAAAAAACAAAAGGAAGACATTAATTTGTGAAATCTAAAAACTTACCACAATTTTTTCCTTCATTTGCAAAAGAAAAATCGAAAATGAATCAGGCCTACAATTTTAGGATGAAGGTATCGTAAAATTTGCTAAAATAGGATATTATAGTACTACTGATCTTGAACTTTTGGCCCTAATTTGCTAATATATTTGAAAAATATTACTGTGAGAAATTTATGTTGTTTGTCAAAAGTATTAGACAAAAGTATTATACACAAAATTTTTGCCATGCGAATTTTCTTAGATGTCCTTTTTAAATTAAGTAGGCGTTTGGCCATGAAAATTAAATTTTTTGGAGTTGGAGTTATGTTTGGCCATGAAAAAAATTAGAGTTCTTTTTGACTTTTTGTGAGAGAAGTAGGAGTGAAAAAAGTAAAAAACAAATAAAACTTGTTTTCACTTTTTCGTAAAAAAATTTCACTATAGTGAAATAAATTTTATGACCAAACACCACAAAATTTCACTTTTTTCACTAAAGTAAAATAAATTTTTGAAAAAAAGTTAATTTTTTTAATGACCAAACGGGTCCTAAAATATTAAGCAGGATAAAAAACTCAAGATCACCTCTTTTGAAGGTCATTCTTGCAAATTACTGATCAGAAGGTGGAACTCATTGTTCTGCGGTTGACGATTTGACCAAATCTGATCATTTGTGGCCGTTGTTTAAATTTTGTCCCTCATTTAAAGATTTTGGGGAAAATAATCTCGCGCACACACAAAAAAAAATTAAAAAATTACATTTTCAAAAGTTATACTACACCAACGGCCATATTTTTATACAATCTTCATTTTACATATCTTATTAAACTGCTCACAAATCTTGCCGGTTGACAAAATTTATCCTTTTCATAAGTTATGACGGAGTGTGCATAACCGTAATATTATTGACAAGTATGTGTAATTCAATTGTTTACAAGCTTTGCAAGACTTGATACCGTTTTCATTCTATCTATGTTGTTAAATATTTACAAATCTTGCAGGATTGACAAAACTTACCCATGGTGTTCAATTCTTCACAAGTTTTGTCGGACTGTCAAGATTCAATACCATCTTCATTCTACCTATCTTGTTAAATTATTTTACGAAGTTTTATCAAATCGAAGAAATTCATGTCTCTTCAATTGTTTGTAACTCTAATCAAAATTCTTTTCTATCCGAGATAGAATTCATGAACTATAGAAATTTAACTAATACACAAAGCAAATAGTTTCAATTTCAAATGTTTGTGCAACTGAATTGCTTGCTTTCTAAACCATATACAAGTCGATGCATGTTTTGATAAATAGTTTGTGATAGTTCAAATAGGAAATGCGAACACCTGACATTTCAAGTAGAAAACCGCAAAAACGTGATACTTCATGTGTGTTTTTGATCATTATCTCTTATTTATACAATGAAGAGATCTAAACCAGCTGAATGTGTAGGTATCTACATTAATCATAAACTGAAACCATTAAAATTATACTGAGATCATGCAGATATTTTATGCGATCACAGTATAGAACTTAAATTCTTTGTCATTATAAATTTTATGGTCCCTCAATATTGCAATCCATCATTCAATCCATGAATATCAAGTCACAATTGGAAGAAAAATGAAGTTATTTTCAATAAGTTTCTCAGTTCCCACTAGCCCAGGGCAAAATTCAAACCAAAAATTCCTCTCAGCCAATGACATCAACTTAATAGAACGACCTTTTTAACCACTCATGCTGAATCAATAAATAATCATGTACCTATTCTAATAATTGAATATCCCCACTGACTGTCACCAATTAATTTTAATATCTTTGAATTCTTCTTATAACAACACAATTTAGTCAAACACAGAAGTCTACATAATCTATCAATGTCTGAAAACTGGCCTATTTTGTCCGTAGAGTTACTTCTTAAGGCCCCAGTTCAGTGAATGAGGTACAGCAAAGTAGGACCAAAGTTTAACAAACTTAATCAAAGTTATTAGTTAAGAATACTTGGAACTTTCTGTACCCCACTTAGAATTCCTTGTTTTTGATTTCAGATTTCACTAGTGTTTTATGCGCCGATTATCACATATTTCATCTTCGCTATTGTTCTTGCTACTGTTTGTTGTGTAGCGCTTTCCATTTCGATTAATTTGTCGGTGTGATTACTCTCATATTTGTATCCCCTTTTCTCAAACTGTTCAGCAGGTATCATTTAAGCTAAGGGTCTATCGGAAACAACCTTCTACCTCTATGAGGTAAATGTAAAGTATGCGTACACTTTACCCTCCCTAGACTACACTTGTAGGATCACACTAGGTGGTTGTTGTTGTTGTTAGATTCATAAACGATGTAAGCAAACTCCGCCTGTGAGAGCTTGCTCATATTCCCGGTTCCAGCGCAAGGGTGTAACTACATTGAACCAAGGAACAAACACCCTTCGTCGAAAAATTATATTGTACATATAGAAATAATACTGTGTAGATAGGTCAAAAACGACATTTTAGAGATATATACTAAAGTTTGAACACCCTTAGCAAAATTCCTAACTTCGCCACTTGTTCCAGGACCTGATAAAGGAGGAGGGTTGCGGTAGCTAGGCTGGTAGCCAGCATAAATCTTGCTAATTCATGATGAATCCTCATAATATAGATTCATAAAAGGTTGTAGAATTCAAAGAGGTACAATATGCTTAATTCTTGAAAAAAAGACTACCAACTTTCATTATGCAGCTTCTTCCTTGCCAATTCTTGACAGGAAACACTCCTGCTCTATTACTTGATCTAATAACTAGACTCACTTTGGACAGTGAGTGGAAAGTTTACCATTCTTGTTTTCCATCCCTGACACATTATAAGGAACTGATTCTTGGAGCATTGTCACTACTCTGCGCATTGAGGGGCGATTAGCTGGAACATGGTTAAGACAACGTAGACCAACGTCAAGAACCTTGCATATATGTTCCTTGAAGCTGGAATTTAGATTTGGATCGAGCAACTGATCAACTCCTTTCTCGTTCAACGTCGTGCGTACCCAAGTAGCTAGATCTTTCTCCCCAAATTCTGGATCGACTGGTCTTCTGCCTGTCACCAGCTCCAAAATGACAACTCCAAAGCTATATATGTCACTTTTTTCATTCACATGAAGAGTATATGCATACTCTGCAATCAATGAATTTGAACTACTGTTAGTTTTGTCTACTTTAAACTGAAATTGCATTCTTTCCGAAAATATAAGTTACAACTGCCAATATAGCTATAAAAATGATGAAAGCCAGTGATATAGTTTGGACAAGGCAATACCTGGTGCAATGTAACCATAGGAACCAGCAATTACAGACATGGATTGGATGCCACCTTTGATGGCTGCTTTAACAATTTTTGCCACGCCAAAATCTGAAATTTTGGCTCCAAAGTCATCATCCAGCAATATGTTGTTTGACTTAACATCACGGTGAACAATTGGAGGTACACAATCATGGTGCAAATAAGATAGCCCCTCAGCTGCATCTAAAGCTATCTTGAACCTCAACGGCCAATCCAACAATTTGGCCTTGCAACTGTGCAGCAAATCACCCAAACTTCCATTTGGCATGTACTCGTATACCAATAGCTTGCTATCCCCACTATCGCAACAGCACCACAATCTCACAATATTCTTGTGCCTAATTTTACCCAGAGTTTCAACTTCAATTTCAAACTCGTCTTTATCAGACTCAAGAGCACCATAAGGGGTTTCATCTTTAACTGTTCGCTCCCATAGCTTCTTGACAGCTACTGCCTCACCATTGCTTAGGACGGCTTTGTACACTCTTCCCGAAGCTCCATCGCCAATTACATTAGCTTCATCTAGGCCATCGGGTATTTCAAATTCACTGAATCCAAGCTTATGGAATGATGTCCACTTTGTCATAGTGATTCCTTTCTTAATCTTCTTGAATTTCTGGTACTTCCAAATGAACATACCAATCCCGACAAGAAAAACGAAGCCAGCAACTGTGTAGATAGCTCTCAAAGTCCACAAGTATCCTTCATGCTGTCCTCTACCTTTGGTAGGACAAAGACCAGCAACACCTTGACACAAACCTGGATTACCTAGAAAGCTATCTCTATAAACATCCTTATCAAAAACTGCAGGAATCATCCCTGACAGTCGATTATTAGACAAATTTAGCGTATTAAGCTTCAAGCTTTGCAGACTCAGTGGGATTTCCCCTGAGAAGTAATTCCCAGAAAGATCAAGATAATTAAGCACTGGCAAAGTCCCAATTTCCTCTGGAATTTCCCCGGAAAATCCATTATTTGCCAAGTTAAGCTCACTAAGTTGCTTCATTGTGTGAATTCCCAAGGGGATTTCCCCCGATAGCTCATTGAAACTAAGATCAAGGGTTCCTAACTGCCCTAGATGCACTAATGTGTTTGGAAATTCTCCCGTTAGCTCATTATGACTAGCGGAAAACTCAATTAAGCTCTTCAACTTTCCTATTTCACTAGGTATAACCCCTGAGAATTTGTTTCTTGAAATTTGTAAGTTAGACAAATTTTTGGCACCAGAAATCATGTGTGATATGTTTCCTGAAAATGCATTGCCAAAAAGGTCTAAGAGATAAACCCGAGGCAAACTCCAAAACTCAGTTGGGACTTCCCCGAATAGCTCATTAGCCCGAAACCTGACCCTAAGTAAACTCCGGCAGTTGCCAAGACTAGCCGGAATACTCCCAGAGAACAAATTATTTATCATTATAAGACCCTCTAAAGCTCCCATTTCACACAAACTTTCAGGAATTTTACCAGAAAACTTATTGTGTGAAACATCAAGATACTGTAAAGCTGAGTTCTTCCCCAGTTCACTAGGCAATGAACCAGAAAATCTGTTGGAGAATAACTTCAGCTCGTACAAATTTGGAGACTTAGCTATACTTTCTGGAAACAACCCCTCAAATTGATTCTCAAACAAATTGAGTGACTCAAGTGGCAACTCACACAACTCATCAGGAATCGTCCCATTTAACTTGTTAGTCGACACATCCAATCTTCTCAACTTAGTCAAGTTAGACCATCCCGTGGGCAATACACCCGTGAGGGAATTATTGTATAGCTCAACTTGAACAATACTGTTAAGCTGGAGAATTGCACTTGGTATTGACCCAATGAGACCATTATTGGACACATCAAAATTAGTCAATCGACTCAATTTTTCAATACTTTGTGGAATTGAACCAACAAGATTACACATGCTTAGCCATAATGTCTCAAGATTCGTCAAGTTACCGAGTTCAGGAGGGAAGTGAGTCGGTGCAAACGGGTTGTAAGCGAGTTCAAGTCTCTTGAGACTCGTTACATTACCTAACACAGCAGGAACTTTACCAGTAAGAATGTTCTCAGCCAGAATAAGTGTCTCCAGTTGCCGGAATCTTCCGAAACTTGCCGGAATATTCCCCGTAAAATAGCACCCGCTAAGATCAAGGTACCTGCAATAAAAGATCACAATATACTAATGAAACAACAAGAATATAATACTGTAACAATGTCTCAACGCCATATTCAACATTCTTCTTTTTTCAAAATTGGGGATAGAGGAAGGGGATTACGGCATGGGGGAATCGAACTCTCACCATCAAGGTGAAAGTTTAGATAACCAAGCAACTGAGCTACTAAGATTTCCGATATATTCAAACAGATCCAGGCGGGTAATGTGGATTTAGCTGAATCATCGCTTACAACTACACATCACTCCTGACCTGCTAACGCGGGATGTTTTGTGCACCGAGTTACTCTTTTTACACATAATAAGACTATATCCATTTTATATACACTAACGAGTTGATATCTCATATCGTCACTGACTAATATTATTATCTCAGAATGTTACTTTTTTGTGGAAGGAAACTGGAATCAAGAGTAAATGTGACTTTCTGAGACAATAACTATCACTCAAGTGACCATACGAGAAATCTTAAGGAACCAAACAGGGGAAATGCGAAATTGAGCTTCAAACAGAGTTAGTTACCTGAGATAAGGAAGATCGGAAATCGTCTCGGGAATAGTACCACCAATAAGATTCTGAGAAAGGTCAAGATACTTAAGACTACGACATTCAGAAATAGTAACTGGAAGAGTAGAGTTAATAAGATTATTCGAGAGCGAAAGAGATTCAAGCAAACTGAGATGACATATGAAACTCGGAAAAGGTCCAGCAAGAGAAGCGCCAGAGAGATTAACAGCGATAACAGAAGGAGAATCACCGGCATCGTTACAGGTGATCCCTGTCCAGTTACATGGCGTAGGATCATGTTCAGACCAAGTAGAAAATATTTCTTCAGGGGCAGAGAGAGAATGTTTTAGTCGTTGTAAGTATAATCCATCTTGATTTAGACCAAAAATCAAATGGAAAGTTGTTACAAAGACAAAGATTAATAGTTGCGTCTGCATGGTTTTTGCATGTAGAGAGAAAAGAAGTAAAGGTTTTTGTTTGTACAAGAATGGTGAAATGGGTGATTGTTGAGGTTGTTAAAATAGTGTAAGAAATGGAGGGAATTTTCTTGTGAAGAAAGAGATGGAACAACTGAGAAGAAAATGGAAGTGTAGAAAAATGGAGTGTTTGTGGGGAAGTGTAGTAGGGGATTGGGAAAGGACGAGGGTGACGAGGGTCGGTTAAATGTGGACAAATAGTCTAACTTGTCTGTTTGTGATGTGATATCCTCGTGATAATTTGACTGTTCATGTGATCACCGGGTCACGAGTTTGAGTCATGTAAATAATTTCTTACAAAATATAAATTAAGATTGCGTATAATAAGTTTTTGTGATTCAACTCTTTCTCGAACTTATTTGTACATAGAGAAAGTGTAGGAATCGTTTGGTAGCTGATTTGTAGGTGAGTTATATACATGTATAGAATCTTTCACAAGTAATTTATGTTTTTGTTAGTTGGTTAGAAGGTAAGTTATTCATGTATAAAATTAATATATTATTTGATTTGAAATTTAGATACCTATACAACTAATAGATATGAGATTGGATATATAAGTTTTGAGTGAATCTATATATTATATTATGCAAGATAGAAGGTGGAATAATTAATAGATGAATAACTAAACCCTCCATACATTCCATCATAATTATACGTGCATAACTCTAACCAGCTACCAAACGATTTCTTAGTGCATTAGACTGCCTTTTTTTAAGTTGCTACTCTTATTATGGGCGGAGTTAGGGGAGTGAAAGGATTCATTTGAACTTTTCTTGTCCCCATCGTAGAGTTATGCAAATACTTCCTCTGATCCAAAATAGTTAGCCCACTTTCTAAAAATATTTGTTTTAATTTAGTTGTCTCTTTTATGAAATCAATGAAATATTATTATGTTCTTCCAATACTATCCTTATCATTAAATGACTAAACATAAGTATATATACTAAAATTTATATTTTCAAAGCATAATTAATAAGGTTAATTTGATACTCCCTCCGTTCGTTTTTACTTGTCAACTTTTGACATGGCACACCCATTAAGAAAACAATAATTGATAGAGTGAGTTTACAATATTACCCCTATTAATTGATAATTAGTAATATGTATTGAAAAATGATTTGGAGAATAAGTAATTAATGCTAAGGGTAAAATATGAAAAAAAAAATTGTCTTTTCTTGATTTGTCAAAAATGACAAGTAAAAATGAAAATCAAGTTAGAAAAACAGTGACAAGTAAAAGCGAACGGATGGTGTAAAATAAACCCCTAATAAATATTTTCTTAAGGGAGTGTCAAGTCAACAAGGGTCAACTATTTTGAAACTGAGGGAGTATAAAATTAAAATGGTGTTTGATTTGTAGTTTAGAGATCTAAATAATTAATACTTCCTCCGTCCTATTTTAGTTGGCTACTTTTTATTTTACAAGATACTTAAGAAATCATAAATAAGATGGTTAATTTACTAATTTCCCTTCATTCATATTGATGAATATGAAGATCACTTATAAAAAATTTCCTCACGTTAATCACGGAAACCACCCATCTTGTGAGGAGATTGATGGAGAAATAGGGATTTACATATGGTGTTCATTGAATTGAGAGGGCCTACGACAAAGTTCCGAGGGAGGTACTCTGGAGATGCCTGGAGGGTAGAGGTGTATTGGTGATTTACATTAGGGCGATAAAGGACATGTATGATTGAGCTAAGATGTGGGGTAAAATGGTAGTGTGAGACTCAGAGCACTTTCCAGTGAAAATAAGGCTGCATCAGGGATCAACCCTTAGTTCGTTCCTCTTGTTTAGGCTTCCAAAGCATATTAATTATAGAGATATAATGAGAAAATTTTAATTAATTTTGCCTTGATTTAGTAAGTGGACAAGTAATTTGGCACATATATTTATAGTAAGATGGTCAATTAAAATGATTCTGTCATGATCCAAAATTTGGACCGTGATGGCACCTATCCAACCCTCCGTGATAGGCAAGCCAAGAACACAAACCCAAATATAATATCCCAAATGTATAGAAGCGGAAGAAATAAGAGCAAAATAAAACCCAAATAATTTCCCAAAGTGGATTAATAGAGTAGTGTAGTCGAAATATAGATAATCCCAGCTTTGGTAGTCATAATACAAGCCTCTAAATACAGAAATCAAAGAAAAATCTGAGTATCTCAAAATGCGAAAAATGCATAAAGATAAGGGTGGAGAAGATTTCAGTAGTCTCTAAAATCAATATCAGCTACCTCGAATCTCCAAAGATGCTAACACAGAAAAAACCACAAGAATCAATGCCTAGAGGCCGTCGGATCGGTACCTGCACGTAAGGTGCAGAAAAAGCAAGGGTGTTTACGGAACCACGTGTACTCAGCAAGCATCGTCGACCGACCCTAATTCAAAGTGGTGACGAGTAACACCACGTCAACCATCTAAAACAACCATACAAACTGCACTCGAAAAGTCACCCTAACCCAATAGAATAATCAATTCTAACAGTCATAAGGATATCATAACACAGTCCAAGAAATCCTCAATGCAGTGAAATCAGGTAACAGATATTCAAGTACTCAATGAATAGTACAAAATCAACAAAACACCTTACTCAATATGAACGAGAAAAGAATGAATGCAATGCAATACATATGTTGTGTACGCAACTACCGAGCAATGGCTTCAAGGTCAGGATCCATGGGGGATTCACAAGGTCCATGTACTGTGCAGGCGTGCACTCCGATCCCAATAAATATATTGTGCAGGCGTGCACTCCGACCCCAGTAATAGATAATAATGTGCAGGCGTGCACTCCTACCCCATATGAAATGCAATGCATGATGTGCAAGCGTGCAACTCCAATCCAAAATCAACTATAAAATTAAGCAAAGCATTTCATGTCTTATGCCAGATAGATATCAATTCCAAAATCAACTTAACTTATCAAGCGGGAGTATTCTCATTAGCTATCATTTTCAACAATTTATTTATAATAGCAAATTTTTCCAATCATGCTAGCAACTATGGAAAAATCATTCAAACAGACAATTAACTGATTTTAATCCCTCAAATAACATCGGTACCCGTATAGATGCTCGTCACTTCATCTATACGGGACCCTCATTCCCATTATTTCCATTACACATAACTAATACATAAGCACTTCGAAAAAGAGTCTAAGAAAGTCTCAACTTGCCTCAAACCGAAGCCAAGCATCAATTAACGAACTTGCCCTTACGTAAAGTCTCTGAATGATCAAAATCTGTTCAAATACATAATCTCCATAAGAGTACGAATCTAATGACACCCATTTTATAAATTCTTACTCTAAATATTCTAGACCTATCAATCTCTCTAAATCCCGAAATATGAAGCAAATCACGAAAGAAAAATAAAAATAAAAATAATAAGTTGTAAAACCCTTGATACTAATTATTAATCTCCTTAATTCTTACCCAAAAATTATCACCACCAGTGCATAAACCCATACCAACTAGCGCCTAGCAGCACTACTAATTTCCACTTCCATAATATAATATCCATTAATTACTATCCATCCTAGAACTAATCACATATACGCAAAGAATACATTAACCTATAAATCATTCCTAGTCATTATCACATTATATTATTCCTTCCAATTATTATCTCATCACAATGCCATAATTAGTTTCAACACCTAAGTCAAGTTACACACTACACCCTCAAGGAAAAAGAAAAAAAGAAACAAATGATAATAAAATACGTAGTTACTCCCAAGTCAAGCAGAAAGAGTAAAAAACATAGAATATGTGATGACCACTCTACCATAGCCAATCGTTGGCAATCATTAACTAAATGATTGCCCAATGTCCCTTTTTCCACTAATTCCCAAAGAACCAGTTGAGTTTTTTTCTTTTTTAAAAAGTTTTCTCTTTTATAATATAATACTCATTAAGAAAATTAACCATCATCTTAGCACTCACATATGTAAACAAAGTTTTGGAGAATTATTTAGCTCAAGCACTCGTCGTCTTCAATTTCTTCTAATTAAGCGTCTGTTTTTCTTTCTTTTCTCCAAGTTCAGAGAATAAACTACCGCTTCTTATTAATTTGTACCCTAATTTTGTATATGACCAATAGAGGAGTAGTGGGTGTGGCCCACTTCTAATTTTAAATAGAGAAAAATAGTTCTATTAGTTACTAAATAAATTAATTATCTAAATTACCCGTCATTTAAATCTAGTGCTCAAAACGACCGAACGGGTCGTTACAGATATGGAGGGAGTACATGTATAAGTTACGAGAAAATATATGTATTATAGAAGGTGGCATAAGTAATACTCCCTCCGTTTTAAATTACTTGACATGTTTTCTATATTTGTTTGTTCCAAATTACTTGTCCTACTTATAAAATTAAGACTATTTTAAAACTTTTTTTTCCAATTTTTCCCATATTAAGTATCAACACTTTTTACAAAATTTTAAAATAGGACTGTTGAATTCCAAAGTCATTAAATGTAAATGACCCCTCTTTTCCCTTTTAGTACTACTCCAAAGTCATTTCTGTTTAATGAATCCAATTTTCCAAACATATTGGTTTTTGGTTTCTACTCCATAATTATTGCTTAGTTATTAGGGTATAAGGATAAAAAAGTAAAAGTACACCTTCAATCATTGGCATCTTAAGGGGTGTGGCAAGTACAAAGCAGCCAAGTAATTTGAAACAGAGGGAGTAGATGATTAATTGATCCTTGCATAACTAATACCTGCATAAATTAATACATATATTTTTTTTCTCATTAGTCATAACTAATTTATGCATTACTAAACATACTCCGCTCCTATTTACTTATCACCTTTTTAAGTTGCACACCCCTTAAGAAAAACATTAACTGGAAGATAATTTGCCTAAATTATCCTTATTTATTACTCATTTTTATTTAATGCTTCATTTTTTTTATACTATATTAATATCTCTCTATATTTATTACTAAAGGTAAAAGTGGAAATAAATAATTAATTATGTCTTGATTTTGTGAAATGACAAGTATTAAGAAACATCTATTTTTAGTAAGCAGAACAACTAATTAGGAACGGAGGGAGTATAACTCTAATCGACTATCAAATGACCCATTTGGATTGACTTATTTTAAGTGTTTTTAAGTCAAAAATGACTTTTAAGCACTTTTGGAGTGTTTGGGTAAATTTAAAAAGTGCTTATAAGCACTTAGTTTTAAGCTAAAATGCTAAAAATAAGCCAAAAGTCATAAGTTAAAAATCGTAACTTATGGCTTTTGGCTTAAAATAAGTCAAAAGTCAATCCGAACGGACAATAAATAAGCACAAATAAAAGGTTATAGCTTGATCAAATCATACCCCCAATACCCTCTATGCTCTTGCATTGACTCAACCTCCACAATACTTAGAAAAAAGCAAAATTCCTTTACTCCATTTCGCAAATGGAATTAAATGACATAAGGTTCAGTTTCTTTTGGCTTTGGGAATGGGAAGAAATGTTAACTGTTGTTTTTCCCCATGTCATACTATGGTTTAGGGGTGGGCGTTCGGTTCTTCGGTTCGGTTTTATCAAAGTTCGGTTCGGTTCTTCGGTTTTCGGTTTTGGAAAAGTGTGCACCGAACACCGAACCAAACTAATTCGGTTCGGTTTAGTTCGGGTTTTTTAAATCGGTTTTTCGGTGTAAAATAAAAAATAAAATGAGAACCGAATTAAAATATAAGACACTAAAAAATCTAAAACATTGTAAATAGACTATCAAGTGAGGAAAACTTCAAATACATATCATTGTAGCACTCCATTTTTCATATCACAAAATGGTGGTAGTATTTGTGTAAAAATTTTTTAGGAATTACAGTTAGAAATTAGAAGTATTTGTGTGAAATATTTTTAGGAATTACAATTAGAAATATAAGTATATTAGGAATTAAAATTAAAAATTAGAAAAATGTAAAAGTAATAAGGTTGGAAGGTAAATATTGATGGGGTAATTGGGTATGGACTTTGAGGCTTGGTCTTGAAAAGTTTTAGACCAAACATGAACTAAATAAAAATTTTAAAAAAAAAAAAATTTAATAAAAGTTCGGTTCTTCGGTGCACCGAAGAACCGTTACTCCTAAACCGAACACCGAACCGAAGAACCGAACTATCAAAAAAAAAAACCGAAACCGAACCGAAGAACCGAAACCGAAGAACCGAACTAATTCGGTTCGGTACGATTTTTCGGTTCTCCGATTTTTATGCCCACCCCTACTATGGTTAGTGGTAAATAGCAGTAAGTGAGCATGTAAGTGTAGTCAAATTGAAAAGGAAATAAAGCACTGTATTTTTAGAAGAATTTTTCAGCAGTAGTATACTGTAAAACTCTCTGCCACAATTTTGGTGTATATGTGGGGACTCTTACAGTTCCATTTCCTTAAAAGTTTGAATAAAATAAAGTGAACTTTGAATTTTCCAAAGGAGAGCGGTCTTCCACAAAGACTTTCATTGGTTTACTTCTGCTTTCCCTATTTCTAGTAAATTTACCAACAATAATTGAACAATGTTTCAAAAGCAGTCAATTCCAGAAAAATATTCAATAGGGCAAATTTCATAAAAGGTCATGCAACTGTGATTCTCTTGGTTGTGTGAACAAAGTCTCGTATTGATAGTTGAAAGATTGAAAAACTACATGTAAAAACACTACCAAAAAAAGAGTAAATTGTGAGAGATTGAAACGACAATTCGTTAGCAAATAGCGGAGGTTTTAAACCTCCGCAAATTGCAGTGTTAACCTCCACAATTTACTTTTTTTTTTTTTTTTTTTTTTTTTTTGTAGTGAATCTCTTAATGAAGTGAGACCTTTGGAGAAAATCGCATGGGCTTGCTCCAATGCTAACTCCCTTTGTTCTTATACAAAATCCCTTCGTACCATGTTAAGAGTATTTTGGACTGATTTAGTTTACAGAATCCTAGGAGTTTTAGGGTTCTCCTTTTAGTCTTTTACTCCCCGTTTACTTTTACTTGTCCACTATTATAAAAATAGATTTTATTTTTACTTGTCACTTTTAAATATCAAGAAAACTCAATAATATTTTTTCATGTTTTTTCATTAATTACTTATTCTCCAAATTATTTTCCAAGAAATAATAGGTAGAGTATTAAACATCAATTAAGAGAGATGGCATGGTAAAATAGTCATGTCATCGTTGTTTTTCTTAATAGACGTATCAAGT
The DNA here is from genome assembly GCA_031232105.1 of Capsicum rhomboideum. Taxonomy (NCBI): domain Eukaryota; kingdom Viridiplantae; phylum Streptophyta; class Magnoliopsida; order Solanales; family Solanaceae; genus Capsicum; species Capsicum rhomboideum. The sequence goes on along the minus strand of CP124712.1, from coordinate 136,844,881 downwards.
CAAAATGTGACAAGTAAAAATGAACGGATGGAATAACATATTTTTTAGTTTCTGCAACTTGCAAGAGAGATGAAAAATGAAAATTTAAGGGGATCATATAATTTGCCTTTGGTAGTTTGATTAGATAAAATGTTTTCCCCTAAAATGTTATTTTTGATGAAATCGTTTTTTTTTTTTAATGTTCTGTTCCTTTAGATTTTGGAAGGAAAAAAATCTCCATTGAAAACTTTTTCTGCCAAATGAAGAAAATGAACTCCATCTATGAGCATCATGAGTCACATGTTCCTATATAAGTATCTCAATTTTACTCCAAATCGATACAACCAGGGACGAAGCTAGGTAGGACCGGGGGTTCATCGATAGAAACTTACAATGTATATACATGGTTAAAATTATTCTTTATGTACATACAGTAGGTGTTGCATCCTCATTGGCCTCTTCATGTGTTTAACTTCTTCATATTTTAAATCCCTTAGCAAAAATTTTGGATCGCCACCGGATACTACCTGTTCTTTAACATATATACCCATATGAGCCAAGTCTCCCAGTATATATGTTTGATTCATTTTCTTAAACGACCTGAAATTAATCTTACAGCTATTGATCCATCTTCCATGTTCATGTTACTCAAAAGTCCAATAAATTTGGTATAAAGGCTGCTAATTTAATTTGATGTCCACAAAAAGTTGTAAAATTTAAAATCGAAGTCAGTCCTGAAAGACTACAACCCAACCATATTAATTAGAGTCTTGTCACACATGGTCCAGTTTGACAATATATCCAGCAATTTAGGATCAGAATTTGGACCATATATTAATATGAAAAAGTTTTGGACCCTCTATCAAAGCAAAGCTGCTATATATACACTGACTGTATATAATAAGCGTGCAAGAAAATAGGCCAAGTTTCCAAGATAGTGAATTTGTGACTCACTGGCCAGTGGAACAAAGAATATTCAGAATCCACCCTTTTGAAATGTCACATATCGATACTGAATCCCTATATTGATTGGACTCCTTAAAAATATCGACGGATGTATAGCGCCAAAATAGTGTATTAGTGTATATGTATTGCTTATTTACCATTAAATTGTTTGGCAGAATCGGGTAATTTTGATTCAATCCTTGTGTTTGGCTAATTAAACAAATTCATTTAATATGTATAAATAATTTATTCAAAATCCAATACGTGAAAAAAGTTGTGGCTCAAAACCCAAAACTTAATAGGTAAAGCCTTCTTTCCAATTATTTGTATGAGATTCATTTCTTTGTACAAATATTCATAGGCAAAAGAACAACCATAATGATCTAAACTTGGATTCTTATTTCTTTCTCATATCATAAACGATAAGAAAAAACCTTTTCCCCCTCCCTCTATTGATAGAAAAAGTACACTCCTACCATTGTATGTAGTGATTCATACAACTTTCCTAAGTTTATTCTTTAATTTAATTCTGGAAATGTTCATATATGTACGTATATCTTTTATGTGTATATATTTGTATACGTATAAAATATTGGAGCACAAATTAATTATGTATATACTGTTGAATTTCAACACATACACAGAGCCAAAACGCAGCGGAAAAATAAATAGGAACGTACCTTCAGCCATCATTGTCCAAGTGTAAGAAGAAAGAAAAACTTGAGAGAGAATTTTTAACAAGCTTAGGAGTCTTCTAGCCTATGCCTATCAGAAGGTATACCAGACTGATGGAGTCACAGGCGTATTTATAGGTAGGCTAGGGACTCTTAGGCAAATAACTTTAACCTTAGGGACTTTCATAGTTATTTCTTCACCTTAGGGACTTTCATAGTTATTTCTTCCCATCAAAGAAATACCATATATGCATAACTTGGAGAAAAATTAATTGACTGATTTTTACTTTAATTGGGAGACAAGTTAATATTTAATTACCAAAAATATGTGGGCCACACACAAAGTCTCAAAAGAGACGTGATTTTCTAACATTCTCCCACTTAACCCACATATGAAAATCAGACAATCCTTTATGAGTGAAAATAAACAACATGGCCATAAACATATATTCACTCAACTCAATAGTTATGCAACAATCACTTTTATCAAGAATATATTAATACAAGAATCATGGCGGTTATGCTCTTAATCAAGCAATTCCTTCCATGTATTACAATGTACAATATGTTCTAAATAAAGTGTCCAACAACTTTATAAATGAGCTTAATATAAGTCATTTAGAGTCCAACTTTATTTGATCCAATGATCACTTTATAATACATGAAAATCAAAATGTGCACGTTCATGTATAACAAAAACGATAATGTCTAGATAAACTGTTAGAGAATAGAGCAAGACTACAATGAGTTACTAAGTCCCATACGGGTTACATGATCCTTGAAAACATTAGCTGGTAAACCTTTAGTCATAGGATCAGCAATCATCAAAGTAGTACTAACATGTTCAAAACTCATATCTTGCTTCTTGACATGATCTCTAACCATCAAATACTTTATGTCGATGTGCTTACTTCGGCTACCACTTTTATTATTCTTTGAAAAGAATACCGCAGCTGAATTATCACAAAACATTCTCAATGGTCTTGCAACAGAATCGACAACTTTAAGGCCTGAAGTAAAATTCTTCAGCCATAACGCCTGTGATGTAGCTTCATAGCATGCTATAAATTCAGCTTCCATCGTGGATGTTGCAATAATGGTTTGCTTGACACTTCTCCAAGACACAGCACCTCCAGCAAGAAGAAAAATATATCCAGACGTAGATTTACCACTATCTTTACATCCACCCAAATCGGAATCTGAATAGCCAATGATTTCCAATGAATCAGAATATCTGTATGTAAGCTTAAGATCCTTGGTTTCTTGCAAATATCTCAAAACCCTTTTGCCAGCTTTCCAATGATCAAGACCAGGGTTACTTTGATATCTACCAAGCATTCCTACTACAAAGGCAATATCAGGTCTAGTGCAGACCTGTGCATACATAAGGCTTCCAACAAGTGAAGCATATGGAATGTCTTTCATTTGCTCTTGTTCCAATGTATTTTGTGGACATTGATTCAATGAGAATTTGTCACCTTTAATGATAGGTGTTGCTATAGGTGAATAATTTTTCATTCCGTATCTTTCCAGAACTCTTTCAATGTAGGCCTTTTGAGATAGTCCAAGCAGTCGTTGAGATCTATCTCTGTGAATCTCTATGCCAATGACATATGAGGCTTCACCCATATCCTTCATTTCAAAACTCTGGATAAGAAATTGTTTCGTCTCATGCAACAACCCTAAATCACTACTCGCAAGTAAAAATGTCATCCACATATAGGACTAGGAAAATATATTTGCTCCCACTTATCTTAAGGTATATACATTGATCAATGATGTTCTCCGTAAATTCGAATGAAGAAAGAACATTATGAAATTTAATATACCATTGGCGAGAAGCTTGTTTTAGTCCATAAATAGATTTATTTAACTTGCAAACAAGGTGACTTTCATCCTTATCACTAAATCCTTCAGGCTGACGCATGTATACCTCTTCTTCAAGATCTCCATTCAAGAAAGTCGTTTTCACATCCATTTGATGTAGCTCTAAATCAAAGTGAGCTACTAATGCCATGATTATCCTTAACGAATCCTTCTTTGATACAGGAGAGAAAGTTTCATGGTAATCAATACCTTCCTTTTGAGTGAAACCCTTGGCTACAAGTCTAGCTTTATGTCGTTCAACATTACCAGATGAGTCTTTTTTGGTTTTATAAATTCATTTGGATCCTATAGTAGAGACTCCTTTAGGTAATTCAACGAGATTCCAGACTTTATTTTTAGCCATAGATTCCATCTCTTCTTTCATGGCATCATACCAAAGTGTGGAGTTTTCTCCACTCATGGCTTGTGAAAAAAAACATGGATCATCTTTTGGTCCAATATCATAATCATACTCTTGGAGATATACAACATAGTCACTAGAAATTGCGGGTTTACGAACTCTTGAGGATTTCCTTACTTCCATTTGTTCAGGTGCTCTTTCAACAATGGGTTCAGGTAAAGCGGGTTGCTCTTCATGTGGTTCATCAAGTAGTGGTGGCTCTTCAACTTGTTGCTCTTCAAGTAATTCATGAGAATTTAACTGATTTGCATTCAAGTTTTCAGTATATAAAGGCACCATAAGTGGTTCCCTTATCTCCTTTAGTTCCACCACTTGAGTTGAACCACTCCCACTTACTTCATGTTCCTCAAGAAATTTAGCATTTCTAGCCTCAATAATTTTAGGAGAATGAGAAGGACAATAAAATCTAAATCCTTTAGAGTTAACCATATAGCCTATAAAGAAACCGCTTATTGTTCGTTCATCCAACTTTTTTAACTGTGGGTTATAAACCCTCACTTCAGTTGGACATCCCCAAACGTGTAAATGGTTTAAACTAGGTTTCCATCCTGTAAATAATTCAAAAGGTGTCTTGGGGACAGCTTTGGATGGAACTCTATTTAAAATATACACGGCAGTTTTTAAGGTACTCCATAAGGATAAAGATAAACTTGATCTGCTAATCATGCTTCTTACCATGTCCATTAAGGTTCGGTTCCTTCTTTCTGCCACACCATTTTGTTGTGGCGTTCCTGACATGGTATATTGAGCAATTATACCTTCCTTTTCAAGAAACTCAGCAAATGAACCTTTAACTTGTCCCTTTTCTGTGTACCTACCACAATATTCTCCACCCCTATCAGATCTTACAATTTTGATCTGAGCTCCAATTTGTTTCTCTACTTCTGTTTTAAAAACTTTAAAAGAATCAAGTGCTTCCGATTTATTAAACAGAAAATAGAGATACATATATCTTGAATAGTCATCAATAAATGAGATAAAATATCTCTCACCATTCAAGCAAGGGGTAGGAAAAGGTCCACAAATATCTGTATGTATGATCTCAAGCAATTTAGAACTCCTTTTGGCACCTTTAGTGGATTTGTTGGTCTGCTTACCCTTTATGCAGTCCACACAAGTTCCAAAGTCAGAAAAATCAAGAGCTTCAAAAACTCCATCAGTAACTAACCTTTTGATTCTTTCAATAGAGATATGTCCCAATCTCTTGTGTCAAAGACTTGATGAGTTCTCATTGATAATACATTGTTTAGCGCCAATTTCTTTAGTATGCAGAGTTAAGATATTACATTCAGTCGTGGGGGCTAGCTCAAATTTAAATAATCTTCCATACAAATTTCCAAAACCAACAACTTTATTGCCTTTCAAAAGTTTCATTGTAGACAAATGAAAATTAAAATCATAACCAGCTATTGATAGTCTAGAAAGAGAAATTAAATTCCTAGAATATGATGGAACATAAAAAGTGTTTTCTAAATCTAATTGAAAACCATCTTTTAAAATGAGCCTATAAGTCCCCATGCCTTCCACATGTGATGCCGTCCTTTTGCCAGAATAAACATTTTGTTCACTTTGCGTCGGCTTCCTTAGAGTTAGAAAACCCTGCATGGTTTTGGCAATATGAGTTGTAGAACCAGAATCAATCCACCATGTATTATCAGAAACTTCAATGAAATTAGATTCATAACATACAAAGGTAAAATTACCTTTCTTCTGAAGCCACTTCTTGTATTTCAGGCAATCTTTCTTCCAGTGTCCCTTCTTTCTACAGAAACGGCAAGTGTCTTTGTCAAGACTGTCTTTCTTCTTCATAGGAACACTTTTGCCCTTCATAGCATTTTTCTTATCATGAGTCACCAAATTATCACTTTCAGGTATCTCATGTTTCAACCTCTCCTCTTCTTGCACACACATGGTCAGAAGTTCATTGATTGACCATTTATCTTTATGTGTGTTGTAAGATATCTTGAACGGACCATATTCCGTAGGAAGAGAGTTCAGAATAAAATGCATAAGAAATGGTGCAGACATATCAACCTCAAGGGACTTGAGTTTAGCAGCAATATCTCTCATCTCCATAATGTGCTCGCGCACTGTACGACTTCTATCAAATGTCATACTTGAGAGCCTCTTCATAAGGGTGCTGGCCAACGCCTTGTCAGAGCTTACAAATTGTTCATCAATTACCTTCATGTAAGCTCTGACATTGTCATTGTTAGGGATGGAACCCCTAATGCTTTGGCTTATATGAGCTTTTATGAGCATTAAGCTCAGGCGATTAGATCGCTCCCACCGCTCATAAGAAGCCGTAGCTTCTGGCGTACTTGATTCCGTGGGTTTAGGTGGTTCTTCCACACGGAGTGCCAGATCCAGATCCGAACACCCTAAAGTGAGAAGGACTTTCTCCTTCCATTCAGTAAAGTTGTCACCAGACAACATTGGAATTCGAGCATTTTCGTTAAATAGAGCAGTAGGAAAAGCTGTGTTAACTGCAAAACAAGGATACACATACATGAGCTATGAAATACATAACCATCAAAGTGAATCGCGTAAATACCGATTCTGAAGTAAATTCTAAACCTTCCTGTGGGCAGAGGTTGCAACCCATGCATAGAATTACTTAACTTTATTGTACTAGTAAACCAGATAAAACAAGAAAATAATCCATACCTGTGGGCATAGGATAATTTTTTTAAACAGAAAGGTTTACTATCTATTCCAATTAATCTAACCAAACTAGTTACCTCCCTGCGGGGTAAGGTTACTATTTTGAAAAGATAATCGGACTTTATTAGATGTCATTATTATATCTCAATCACTTAACTTTATGTGATTAAAGAATTTAGCTTTTCTTTATATCATATACTCAGGATGCTATGGCTAACCCAAAGATATGATAAAAAAGAACTCAAAATGACATCTCACAATAGTTACCTTTAATAATTAACTTAAACAAAGTGTTAACTATTAAAATGCTTAAAACGGATTGAATAGGCAGAGCCTACATCAAAGCAATCCTTTGTAATAAAGCATCTCAAGGTATTTAACTTTAATAATTAACTTAAACATATAGTTAATTAATCACAATGCTAAAACCGGATTGAATAGGCATAGCCTACATCAAAGCAGTCCGATGTATAAAGCATCTCATGTTAATCGGGGGAAAAGTCATACAACAAAGAAATAGGCTGAGCCTACATATCCTTCGTTAAAACAATAATTCTTTAACCATAATGATAATTGCTTGCATATGATAAGGGAATAGGCTTAGCCTACATATCTCCCATTCATATTTCTTATAATTAATCAAGATATCATAAGAACAATATGATACAGTAATTGAATGTACAATTAAAACAATACAACTATTTTAACATAACTTAAAGATTTTGATCTAAAGTAATGTAAGCAACTTCACGTAAGAAAGTTCATGTCAAAATTTGTCTTACTGTAAGACACTATTTCTCAATTTATAATAGAAATCTTACTTTAACTAAAAGTTAAATGACAAACATACGAATACATATAGATGTATGTACAATAGATAGTGGAATTGAGTTACATATATATCAAATTAGAGTCAAAAGTTTGTTTGTCAAGAAAAAAAAAAAAGTTTAGCATCTTAACAATTAAAAAACTTTACCGTCTGGTTCCTAGTGTTAATCACACGGTAAAGTTAAAATAAAGACGTGGCAATAGTTATCAGATTATTATAATTTATGAACATCTCCGAACACCAAACAATATAGATGAAGGTAGGCTCTTGATACCACATGTTGAATTTCAACACATACACAGAGCCAAAACGCAGCGAAAAAATAAATAGGAACGTACCTTCAGCCATCATTGTCCAAGTGTAAGAAGAAAGAAAAACTTGAGAGAGAATTTTTAACAAGCTTAGGAGTCTTCTAGCCTATGCCTATCAGAAGGTATACCAGACTGATGGAGTCACAGGCGAATTTATAGGTAGGCTAGGGACTCTTAGGCAAATAACTTTAACCTTAGGACTTTCATAGTTATTTCTTCCCATCAAAGAAATACCATATATGCATAACTTGGAGAAAAATTAATTGACTGATTTTTATTTTAATTGAGAGACAAGTTAATATTTAATTACCAAAAATATATGGGCTGCACACAAAGTCTCAAAAGAGACGTGATTTTCTAACATATACATCCTGAGCATAGAATCATTGTGCAACATTGTGAGTAATGGAAAGTTGTGCAATTATTGACGCTCCTTTTTGACAAAACAATATACTTTGTACCAAATTCAACAGCATATATACTGTACGATTGAGGCATAGACAGCTGAAATATTTGATTTTCTGGCTGTTTCAAGTTCTCTATATGACTATATGTTGTTTGAAAGTTCAACTCTGCTCGATTTCATGCAAAGACGAGTATTCGAGACAGGTTTAGAATTTAAATTTTACAAGTTTGGCCTTCAAAATTCCTAACATTGAAGTGATTGTATTCTTTAAAATTATGAACCTAGGTTTACTATTTGTTGCAATTATAGTGAATTTTTACAATAAATTTATGTTCTGCATTGAAAATATCGAATTTAGATTGAACCCGGTGTCGCAATATTACATCTGCTTCTACACTTTATTATAGGCTTACCGCCAGCTCGAGTTACTTAAGTACTACTCTCTCCATCTCAAAATACTTGTCGTGTTTATTTACACGTCCCTATTACTTAGCTAATGCACCTAGAGGAAACTCTAGGTAACATGTGAAACTATGCAAAAATAAAGTGCCAATCTAAACTATATTAGGTCAGATGCCGGCATGTAATTGTAAGACTTCTTTTTGACTAAATAGCCAAATTAAAGAAGTGAAGCGAATGCTTGAAATAACCCCTTCCATTCATTCGAATCTTTTCAGAAAAAAATTATACCGCATATATAAAGTTAATATTATTTCTTTTTATATTTATATAGTAAATGTTGGTTTCGTTGGACGTTTTACTGGATGTTTACTTTTTCATATTTCAAACCCTAGCTCTACCATGACAGTTCTATGAATAATTGCATATAGACCTTTTTAGGTTTGGTCTTTGTTTATCATAGGAAATAGGACATGTGCAGGAATATTATGTCCCCATTTTACTTTACCTTCCAAAAGAAGACTAACAATATTTATCTTTTGAATTGATCGAAGACAAAGGAGAGGGATGAACTTAATCTTTTCGTTTCCTTTTTTATAATTTCCCTGTGGAAAATGAATGCAGAGGAAGAAAAAGATCTCTTAGGAAAACTTTTGTTATGTCAATTTGCAAGGGTAGGTGTAACTTTTAAAAGGGCCTATGTCTAAAGGAGCAATTTCTTGAAACTGTAACTCATGTTCAAAATAAAACAGAGAAACTTCTAATGATATTTGATCAATTTGATCGTACTGTATTATAATCGGTTGTTAATTCTATTTTGACTAAGATAAATTTTGAATGCTTAATTAATTAGTCACACACCCTAATTTGTTTTAATCAGCTCAAATATGATAAACTTGCTTATTTGTCGACAAAAATAACATTTAGTGAAAATATTTAACATATCATCCATCCATTGGGCAACGAAAGCAAGAGCAATGTTCGTGCATATATAGAAATAAGAATAAGATAGAATTTGTAGAAATAGTGCTCACTATTTTCGGTGATCATGTCTTTGAAAAATAGTCATTATGAAATTTCACTGGTAAAATTTGAAACTACATAATAATCAGTTACTTTTTTAAAAAAAAAAAAAAGAATACAAACTAAGTAGCAAGGTTTAAACTTTTTTCTTACCCTCCCTAGGATCTTCCACCGTTTTACTTCCTTGATGACTCGACCCGACAACTTTAAGTTGGAGATGAGATGCTTACCATCCCAATAACCTTTTTGTCACATGGGTTAAACTTTAAAGTTTAAACTGGTCACCTATGAAAATTTTACGTAAAAAGTGACCATGAAGAAGAAGTAGAGGAGGAACAGATACTGTCGTATCTTAAACTTGCCAACACTAGCTACAAGTTAAATATTTTGAAAAATTAGACATAACTTTAATAGTAGGACAACTGGCCACTACATGAAACTATTACCTAAAGGTGGCCAGTTGCCCACTTCGTCCACTTTCAGGCCCAATGTGTATGCCTAGGTCGGCCCTTTACAATATTGGATAGTATATGGGCTTTTCTTAATTCATACTACTAAATTAGGGACAAGAAAAAGGAAATCACTTCAATAATTTTTGTATAAAGTATTCAATTAAGTCTATAGTACTGTAATTTGGTACATCAAATGATATATGAAATCAGCCTAGGATGTTCCAAATGTACTTTTTTGGCACAAACTATTAAATGTTTACCAAACATTTGAAAAAAGTTCTTTATATTGAGATTAAGTAGCTAAACCTAACCTACACTATAAGTAGTAAGTCACGGACCATTTGTTGGCAACGTGAAACGTATATATAAAACTGAATATGGATTTTTTTTTTGTTATGTGTATTACACAACTGACATTAATTGTGTGAGATTCCTTTTGTGAGACAAAAAATAGCTTTTGGGTTCACAAATTTTTAATCCACTTTTTTGTCTCACAAAAAAATGTCTCACACGATATGGTATTTGACAAGTACGATTGCACTTGTGTCAAATTAAAGTAGAATTGTATATGTATATCGTTGGTTGGAAAAGGGAGGTATACTGCATACCTATAAGTTTGCATCCACTAGTATTGACTTGAAATTGTAAGCTTTTCTTCAACTAAAAGAGGCAGCCAAACAGCAAATTTATAGATTTCTTTCTTGCACTATATATAATGTCCATTACTTGGGAGTTAATGTTGCTGCGATTGACCGAAATGGGGCAAAATTGCATGTCCATGTAGGAGTGGCAATGGGGTGGGGCGGTGTGGGTGCAGGGTGGGTTTTTTCTAAATCCGCGAATTTAAAAACCACCCCGCATAACTTTTAAACCCGCATAAACCCGCCCCACACTCATACCCGTACATACCCGCCCCACACCGCCCCCTTTCTTCTTGGGTTGAAAAATTTGTCAACTTTCTCAAATTACTTTTTTTAACAATAACTAATGTATTTAACTATTATAGATTTAATTTATGCAAAAAGTAATTAAACTTCTTAAAACACGATTTAGGTATATATATTTTTTGAATCTAACACGATTTAAGTATTTAGATTTCAAGTGGAAATAATTTTTAAAAAAAAATTATAAGAGAGAAAATAGATAGCAACGAAAAATCAACCAAAAGAATTAAGATACTAACACTAACTGTAGCTAAACAAATTTTGGTTTAGATAAATTTAAAGAAATGAGTTTAACGTAATTTTGGTTCATCCAAACAGCAAATCACCCCGCCCCACATTTGATTTATAAAAAATAAATTTCAACCCATCCCACACCGCATCGGCATAAGACCAAACCCGCGTTGTCCCGCATAAGGCCAAATCCGCACCACCCCGCATCCTGACCGCCCCATTGCCATCCTTATGTCCATGGAACATTAAAAATATTTTATGTTTCTCATTTCCTTATTAACATCTTCATTTCATATTGTATTCTTTTATATTTTCCTCCCACAGTTCACACGTGTTTGCATGATGTCTTCAAAAAGTTGACTGAGAATATAAGACAATATTTACATAATCAATAACTTTAAACATAATTAGACATAACTATTTAATATATATTCTTGATTGGCAATTTTCAATAAATGGTAAGCCTGTTATTATATTATCAGGATATATAATTTAAATTAATTTTTAATACGTTAAAGTTTCACAAAATACTAAAACTGGTACATGCCAAACCTATATATGATGAGACATATTTCTCGCAAAACAATCATATGCTTTCTTTTTTTACACTAGAAAAAACATAAGAAAATTATTTGAAATCTTTCATAAGTTATGACTTGAATTGACCATTACAAAAAAGTTCATTCTATTAATTCACCTTTCCAAACTATCAAGTCTTCTTTAAGTTTGTGATATGTTATAAAATAAAGATAAAATATCAAACTAATAAAGAAAGAGACAACTTTAGAGAATGAAAAGAGTAGTACTTGTTTTTACTTCTTGTATATCACAAAATGTACAAAAGGATGGCTATTTATAAGCCACCAAACTTACTCCCTAAGTATGTTTAGCATGACAACAACTTGGCAATTTGACCAAGTAACTTTGGAGTTCAAATCCAAATTGAATAAGTAATCTTGGTGTTCAAGTTCAATTTGGCTACTAACTCTTATCTCTCATTAATGACATTCACACATATATATGTCACATGACATCCATATTACATAACACTCCCCCTTGGATGTCCATTAATAGATAATGTGTCTCGTTAAAACCTTACTAGGAAAACACAGTGGAAAAAGCTTAGTGAAGGAAAAAGAGTACACACATCTTGTAATACGCCTTCAGTGTTGCCTCATTAAAAACCTTACAAGGAAAACCCAGTGGGACAAAACCTTGTGAGGGAAAAAGAGTACAACGCGTATTAACTCCCCCTGATGAGAACATTAATTTAATGACTTGAATCTTCGCATCCCAATCTTGTGCACCATCTTCTTGAAAGTTGCAGTTGGTAGAGACTTAGTGAATAAATCAGCAATATTGTCACTTGAACGAATATGTCGCACGTCAATATCACCATTCTTTTGGAGTTCATGTGTGTAGAAAAGTTTTGGCGAAATGTGCTTCGTTCTATCTCCTTTTATGAATCCTCCCTTTAGTTGCGCTATGCATGCTGCATTATCTTCAAATAGAATTGTGGGTACCTTGATATCACACTTCAGTCCACATCTTTCTTTGATATAATGTATCACCGATCTCAACCATACACATTCTCTACTTGCTTCATGGATAGCTATTATCTCAGCATGATTTGAAGAAGTAGCAACAATAGACTGCTTTGTAGATCGCCATGATATAGCAGTACCTCCGTATGTAAACACATAACCTGTTTGAGATCGAGCTTTATGTGGGTCAGATAAATAACCTACATCTGTATGACCAACAAGATCTGCACTAACTTTGTTAGTATAGAACAAACCCATATCACAGTACCTCCGTATGTAAACACATAACCTGTTTGAGATCGAACTTTATGTGGGTCAGATAAATAACCTGCATCTGTATGACCAACAAGATCTGCACTAACTTTGTTAGTATAGAACAAACCCATATCAATAGTCCCCTTTAGGTATCGCAATATATGCTTAACTCCGTTCCAATGTCTACGTGTAGGGGAAGAACTATACCTTGCTAGCAAATTAACAGAAAATGCTATATCTGGTCTTGTAGCATTAGCAAGATACATAAGTGCACCAATAGCACTGAGATATGGTACTTCAGGACCAAGAATTTCTTCATTCTCTTCTGGAGGTCGGAACGGATCTTTACTCACTTCAAGTGATCGGACAACCATTGGAGTACTTAATGGATGTGCTTTGTCCATGTAGAATCGTTTCAAAACCTTCTCAGTATAGGCATATTGATGGATGAAGACCCCGTCTGCTAAATGCTCAATTTGCAGACCAAGACAAAGTTTTGTCTTTCCAAGGTCTTTCATCTCAAATTCTTTCTTTAGATATTCAATTGCATTTTGGACCTCTTTTGGAGTTCCAATGAGATTTATGTCATCAACATAAACAGCGAGTATAACAAACTCTGATGCTGTTTTCTTAATAAAAATACAAGGACAAATGACATTATTTATATAACCTTCATTTATCAAGTACTCACTAAGGCGATTATACCACATACGCCCTGATTGTTTTAGACCATATAACGATCTTTGTAATCTGATTGAACACATATCCCGAGACTTTGAACTATATGCTTCAGGCATTTTTAATCCTTCTGGGATTCTCATATAAATTTCATTATTAAGTGAACCATAAAGATAAGCTGTAACCACATCCATTAGATGCATTTCAAGGTTTTCATGTACAGCTAAACCGATAAGATATCGAAACGTTATTGCATTCATAACGGGTGAATATGTTTCTTCGTAGTCAATTCCTGGTCTTTGAGAGAATCCTTGTGCGACAAGGCGTGCCTTGTATCTTATAATTTCATTTTTCTCATTCCTTTTACGCACGAAGACCCATTTATGGCCAACTGGTTTTACACCATCAGGAGTTTGGACTATAGGTCCAAAAACCTCACGTTTAGCAAGTGAGTTCAATTCTGATTGAATTGCCTCTTGCCATTTTGGCCAATCATTTCTTCGTCGACATTCTTCGACAGATAGAGGTTCAAGATCCTCACTGTCTTGCATAATGTTCAGTGCGACATTATATGCAAAAACATTATCCACCATAATTTTTGATCGATCTAAATTTATCTCATCACCGGTGGAACTTTTTGAAAGTTCCTCATTCACTTGAATCTCGGGTTCGTTGATTTCTTCAGGAATATCAGGATTAATCAGATCTTGAGCCTCTTCATGAGGTTCTTTTATAGTGTCACTTTTCTCATTTTTCGTGCTTCTTTTTCTAGGATTTTTATCCTTTGAACCCAATGGTCTACCACGCTTCAGGCGTGCTTGGGATTCAGAAGCTATGACATTAGCGGATGGTCCTTTTGGGACATCAATTCGGACAGGCACATTCACTGCAGGGATATGTGACTTAGTTATCCTTTTCAAATCAGTAAATGCATCTGGCATTTGATTTGCTATTTTCTGTAAGTGAATGATCTTCTGGACTTCATGTTCACATATAGGGGTACGTGGATCAAAATGAGATAATGACGAAACTTTCCACGCAATTTCTCTTTTGAGTTCCTGTTTCTCTCCCCCTAATTGCGGAAAATTTGTTTCATCAAATAGACAATCTGCAAATCGAGCAGTAAATAAATCTCCAGTCAACGGCTCAAGGTAGCGAATTATGGAGGGTGATTCAAACCCAACATATATTCCTAACCTTCTCTGGGGGCCCATCTTAGTGCGCTGTGGTGGTGCTACTGGCACGTATACATCGCAACCAAAAATTTGTAGATGAGCAATATTTGGTTCATGACCCAAGACTAATTGTGACGGAGAGTATTTATGATAATGAGTCGGTCTGAGACGAACAAGTGATGCTGCATGTAAGATAGCATGACCCCAAACAGTAGTGGGCAATTTCGTTTTCATAAGTAGTGGTCTAGCTATCAACTGTAGGCGCTTACTTTAACTAAAAGTTAAATGACAAACATACGAATACATATAGATGTATGTACAATAGATAGTGGAATTGAGTTACATATATATCAAATTAGAGTCAAAAGTTTGTTTGTCAAGAAAAAAAAAAAAGTTTAGCATCTTAACAATTAAAAAACTTTACCGTCTGGTTCCTAGTGTTAATCACACGGTAAAGTTAAAATAAAGACGTGGCAATAGTTATCAGATTATTATAATTTATGAACATCTCCGAACACCAAACAATATAGATGAAGGTAGGCTCTTGATACCACATGTTGAATTTCAACACATACACAGAGCCAAAACGCAGCGAAAAAATAAATAGGAACGTACCTTCAGCCATCATTGTCCAAGTGTAAGAAGAAAGAAAAACTTGAGAGAGAATTTTTAACAAGCTTAGGAGTCTTCTAGCCTATGCCTATCAGAAGGTATACCAGACTGATGGAGTCACAGGCGAATTTATAGGTAGGCTAGGGACTCTTAGGCAAATAACTTTAACCTTAGGACTTTCATAGTTATTTCTTCCCATCAAAGAAATACCATATATGCATAACTTGGAGAAAAATTAATTGACTGATTTTTATTTTAATTGAGAGACAAGTTAATATTTAATTACCAAAAATATATGGGCTGCACACAAAGTCTCAAAAGAGACGTGATTTTCTAACATATACATCCTGAGCATAGAATCATTGTGCAACATTGTGAGTAATGGAAAGTTGTGCAATTATTGACGCTCCTTTTTGACAAAACAATATACTTTGTACCAAATTCAACAGCATATATACTGTACGATTGAGGCATAGACAGCTGAAATATTTGATTTTCTGGCTGTTTCAAGTTCTCTATATGACTATATGTTGTTTGAAAGTTCAACTCTGCTCGATTTCATGCAAAGACGAGTATTCGAGACAGGTTTAGAATTTAAATTTTACAAGTTTGGCCTTCAAAATTCCTAACATTGAAGTGATTGTATTCTTTAAAATTATGAACCTAGGTTTACTATTTGTTGCAATTATAGTGAATTTTTACAATAAATTTATGTTCTGCATTGAAAATATCGAATTTAGATTGAACCCGGTGTCGCAATATTACATCTGCTTCTACACTTTATTATAGGCTTACCGCCAGCTCGAGTTACTTAAGTACTACTCTCTCCATCTCAAAATACTTGTCGTGTTTATTTACACGTCCCTATTACTTAGCTAATGCACCTAGAGGAAACTCTAGGTAACATGTGAAACTATGCAAAAATAAAGTGCCAATCTAAACTATATTAGGTCAGATGCCGGCATGTAATTGTAAGACTTCTTTTTGACTAAATAGCCAAATTAAAGAAGTGAAGCGAATGCTTGAAATAACCCCTTCCATTCATTCGAATCTTTTCAGAAAAAAATTATACCGCATATATAAAGTTAATATTATTTCTTTTTATATTTATATAGTAAATGTTGGTTTCGTTGGACGTTTTACTGGATGTTTACTTTTTCATATTTCAAACCCTAGCTCTACCATGACAGTTCTATGAATAATTGCATATAGACCTTTTTAGGTTTGGTCTTTGTTTATCATAGGAAATAGGACATGTGCAGGAATATTATGTCCCCATTTTACTTTACCTTCCAAAAGAAGACTAACAATATTTATCTTTTGAATTGATCGAAGACAAAGGAGAGGGATGAACTTAATCTTTTCGTTTCCTTTTTTATAATTTCCCTGTGGAAAATGAATGCAGAGGAAGAAAAAGATCTCTTAGGAAAACTTTTGTTATGTCAATTTGCAAGGGTAGGTGTAACTTTTAAAAGGGCCTATGTCTAAAGGAGCAATTTCTTGAAACTGTAACTCATGTTCAAAATAAAACAGAGAAACTTCTAATGATATTTGATCAATTTGATCGTACTGTATTATAATCGGTTGTTAATTCTATTTTGACTAAGATAAATTTTGAATGCTTAATTAATTAGTCACACACCCTAATTTGTTTTAATCAGCTCAAATATGATAAACTTGCTTATTTGTCGACAAAAATAACATTTAGTGAAAATATTTAACATATCATCCATCCATTGGGCAACGAAAGCAAGAGCAATGTTCGTGCATATATAGAAATAAGAATAAGATAGAATTTGTAGAAATAGTGCTCACTATTTTCGGTGATCATGTCTTTGAAAAATAGTCATTATGAAATTTCACTGGTAAAATTTGAAACTACATAATAATCAGTTACTTTTTTAAAAAAAAAAAAAAGAATACAAACTAAGTAGCAAGGTTTAAACTTTTTTCTTACCCTCCCTAGGATCTTCCACCGTTTTACTTCCTTGATGACTCGACCCGACAACTTTAAGTTGGAGATGAGATGCTTACCATCCCAATAACCTTTTTGTCACATGGGTTAAACTTTAAAGTTTAAACTGGTCACCTATGAAAATTTTACGTAAAAAGTGACCATGAAGAAGAAGTAGAGGAGGAACAGATACTGTCGTATCTTAAACTTGCCAACACTAGCTACAAGTTAAATATTTTGAAAAATTAGACATAACTTTAATAGTAGGACAACTGGCCACTACATGAAACTATTACCTAAAGGTGGCCAGTTGCCCACTTCGTCCACTTTCAGGCCCAATGTGTATGCCTAGGTCGGCCCTTTACAATATTGGATAGTATATGGGCTTTTCTTAATTCATACTACTAAATTAGGGACAAGAAAAAGGAAATCACTTCAATAATTTTTGTATAAAGTATTCAATTAAGTCTATAGTACTGTAATTTGGTACATCAAATGATATATGAAATCAGCCTAGGATGTTCCAAATGTACTTTTTTGGCACAAACTATTAAATGTTTACCAAACATTTGAAAAAAGTTCTTTATATTGAGATTAAGTAGCTAAACCTAACCTACACTATAAGTAGTAAGTCACGGACCATTTGTTGGCAACGTGAAACGTATATATAAAACTGAATATGGATTTTTTTTTTGTTATGTGTATTACACAACTGACATTAATTGTGTGAGATTCCTTTTGTGAGACAAAAAATAGCTTTTGGGTTCACAAATTTTTAATCCACTTTTTTGTCTCACAAAAAAATGTCTCACACGATATGGTATTTGACAAGTACGATTGCACTTGTGTCAAATTAAAGTAGAATTGTATATGTATATCGTTGGTTGGAAAAGGGAGGTATACTGCATACCTATAAGTTTGCATCCACTAGTATTGACTTGAAATTGTAAGCTTTTCTTCAACTAAAAGAGGCAGCCAAACAGCAAATTTATAGATTTCTTTCTTGCACTATATATAATGTCCATTACTTGGGAGTTAATGTTGCTGCGATTGACCGAAATGGGGCAAAATTGCATGTCCATGTAGGAGTGGCAATGGGGTGGGGCGGTGTGGGTGCAGGGTGGGTTTTTTCTAAATCCGCGAATTTAAAAACCACCCCGCATAACTTTTAAACCCGCATAAACCCGCCCCACACTCATACCCGTACATACCCGCCCCACACCGCCCCCTTTCTTCTTGGGTTGAAAAATTTGTCAACTTTCTCAAATTACTTTTTTTAACAATAACTAATGTATTTAACTATTATAGATTTAATTTATGCAAAAAGTAATTAAACTTCTTAAAACACGATTTAGGTATATATATTTTTTGAATCTAACACGATTTAAGTATTTAGATTTCAAGTGGAAATAATTTTTAAAAAAAAATTATAAGAGAGAAAATAGATAGCAACGAAAAATCAACCAAAAGAATTAAGATACTAACACTAACTGTAGCTAAACAAATTTTGGTTTAGATAAATTTAAAGAAATGAGTTTAACGTAATTTTGGTTCATCCAAACAGCAAATCACCCCGCCCCACATTTGATTTATAAAAAATAAATTTCAACCCATCCCACACCGCATCGGCATAAGACCAAACCCGCGTTGTCCCGCATAAGGCCAAATCCGCACCACCCCGCATCCTGACCGCCCCATTGCCATCCTTATGTCCATGGAACATTAAAAATATTTTATGTTTCTCATTTCCTTATTAACATCTTCATTTCATATTGTATTCTTTTATATTTTCCTCCCACAGTTCACACGTGTTTGCATGATGTCTTCAAAAAGTTGACTGAGAATATAAGACAATATTTACATAATCAATAACTTTAAACATAATTAGACATAACTATTTAATATATATTCTTGATTGGCAATTTTCAATAAATGGTAAGCCTGTTATTATATTATCAGGATATATAATTTAAATTAATTTTTAATACGTTAAAGTTTCACAAAATACTAAAACTGGTACATGCCAAACCTATATATGATGAGACATATTTCTCGCAAAACAATCATATGCTTTCTTTTTTTACACTAGAAAAAACATAAGAAAATTATTTGAAATCTTTCATAAGTTATGACTTGAATTGACCATTACAAAAAAGTTCATTCTATTAATTCACCTTTCCAAACTATCAAGTCTTCTTTAAGTTTGTGATATGTTATAAAATAAAGATAAAATATCAAACTAATAAAGAAAGAGACAACTTTAGAGAATGAAAAGAGTAGTACTTGTTTTTACTTCTTGTATATCACAAAATGTACAAAAGGATGGCTATTTATAAGCCACCAAACTTACTCCCTAAGTATGTTTAGCATGACAACAACTTGGCAATTTGACCAAGTAACTTTGGAGTTCAAATCCAAATTGAATAAGTAATCTTGGTGTTCAAGTTCAATTTGGCTACTAACTCTTATCTCTCATTAATGACATTCACACATATATATGTCACATGACATCCATATTACATAACACTCCCCCTTGGATGTCCATTAATAGATAATGTGTCTCGTTAAAACCTTACTAGGAAAACACAGTGGAAAAAGCTTAGTGAAGGAAAAAGAGTACACACATCTTGTAATACGCCTTCAGTGTTGCCTCATTAAAAACCTTACAAGGAAAACCCAGTGGGACAAAACCTTGTGAGGGAAAAAGAGTACAACGCGTATTAACTCCCCCTGATGAGAACATTAATTTAATGACTTGAATCTTCGCATCCCAATCTTGTGCACCATCTTCTTGAAAGTTGCAGTTGGTAGAGACTTAGTGAATAAATCAGCAATATTGTCACTTGAACGAATATGTCGCACGTCAATATCACCATTCTTTTGGAGTTCATGTGTGTAGAAAAGTTTTGGCGAAATGTGCTTCGTTCTATCTCCTTTTATGAATCCTCCCTTTAGTTGCGCTATGCATGCTGCATTATCTTCAAATAGAATTGTGGGTACCTTGATATCACACTTCAGTCCACATCTTTCTTTGATATAATGTATCACCGATCTCAACCATACACATTCTCTACTTGCTTCATGGATAGCTATTATCTCAGCATGATTTGAAGAAGTAGCAACAATAGACTGCTTTGTAGATCGCCATGATATAGCAGTACCTCCGTATGTAAACACATAACCTGTTTGAGATCGAGCTTTATGTGGGTCAGATAAATAACCTACATCTGTATGACCAACAAGATCTGCACTAACTTTGTTAGTATAGAACAAACCCATATCACAGTACCTCCGTATGTAAACACATAACCTGTTTGAGATCGAACTTTATGTGGGTCAGATAAATAACCTGCATCTGTATGACCAACAAGATCTGCACTAACTTTGTTAGTATAGAACAAACCCATATCAATAGTCCCCTTTAGGTATCGCAATATATGCTTAACTCCGTTCCAATGTCTACGTGTAGGGGAAGAACTATACCTTGCTAGCAAATTAACAGAAAATGCTATATCTGGTCTTGTAGCATTAGCAAGATACATAAGTGCACCAATAGCACTGAGATATGGTACTTCAGGACCAAGAATTTCTTCATTCTCTTCTGGAGGTCGGAACGGATCTTTACTCACTTCAAGTGATCGGACAACCATTGGAGTACTTAATGGATGTGCTTTGTCCATGTAGAATCGTTTCAAAACCTTCTCAGTATAGGCATATTGATGGATGAAGACCCCGTCTGCTAAATGCTCAATTTGCAGACCAAGACAAAGTTTTGTCTTTCCAAGGTCTTTCATCTCAAATTCTTTCTTTAGATATTCAATTGCATTTTGGACCTCTTTTGGAGTTCCAATGAGATTTATGTCATCAACATAAACAGCGAGTATAACAAACTCTGATGCTGTTTTCTTAATAAAAATACAAGGACAAATGACATTATTTATATAACCTTCATTTATCAAGTACTCACTAAGGCGATTATACCACATACGCCCTGATTGTTTTAGACCATATAACGATCTTTGTAATCTGATTGAACACATATCCCGAGACTTTGAACTATATGCTTCAGGCATTTTTAATCCTTCTGGGATTCTCATATAAATTTCATTATTAAGTGAACCATAAAGATAAGCTGTAACCACATCCATTAGATGCATTTCAAGGTTTTCATGTACAGCTAAACCGATAAGATATCGAAACGTTATTGCATTCATAACGGGTGAATATGTTTCTTCGTAGTCAATTCCTGGTCTTTGAGAGAATCCTTGTGCGACAAGGCGTGCCTTGTATCTTATAATTTCATTTTTCTCATTCCTTTTACGCACGAAGACCCATTTATGGCCAACTGGTTTTACACCATCAGGAGTTTGGACTATAGGTCCAAAAACCTCACGTTTAGCAAGTGAGTTCAATTCTGATTGAATTGCCTCTTGCCATTTTGGCCAATCATTTCTTCGTCGACATTCTTCGACAGATAGAGGTTCAAGATCCTCACTGTCTTGCATAATGTTCAGTGCGACATTATATGCAAAAACATTATCCACCATAATTTTTGATCGATCTAAATTTATCTCATCACCGGTGGAACTTTTTGAAAGTTCCTCATTCACTTGAATCTCGGGTTCGTTGATTTCTTCAGGAATATCAGGATTAATCAGATCTTGAGCCTCTTCATGAGGTTCTTTTATAGTGTCACTTTTCTCATTTTTCGTGCTTCTTTTTCTAGGATTTTTATCCTTTGAACCCAATGGTCTACCACGCTTCAGGCGTGCTTGGGATTCAGAAGCTATGACATTAGCGGATGGTCCTTTTGGGACATCAATTCGGACAGGCACATTCACTGCAGGGATATGTGACTTAGTTATCCTTTTCAAATCAGTAAATGCATCTGGCATTTGATTTGCTATTTTCTGTAAGTGAATGATCTTCTGGACTTCATGTTCACATATAGGGGTACGTGGATCAAAATGAGATAATGACGAAACTTTCCACGCAATTTCTCTTTTGAGTTCCTGTTTCTCTCCCCCTAATTGCGGAAAATTTGTTTCATCAAATAGACAATCTGCAAATCGAGCAGTAAATAAATCTCCAGTCAACGGCTCAAGGTAGCGAATTATGGAGGGTGATTCAAACCCAACATATATTCCTAACCTTCTCTGGGGGCCCATCTTAGTGCGCTGTGGTGGTGCTACTGGCACGTATACATCGCAACCAAAAATTTGTAGATGAGCAATATTTGGTTCATGACCCAAGACTAATTGTGACGGAGAGTATTTATGATAATGAGTCGGTCTGAGACGAACAAGTGATGCTGCATGTAAGATAGCATGACCCCAAACAGTAGTGGGCAATTTCGTTTTCATAAGTAGTGGTCTAGCTATCAACTGTAGGCGCTTAATAAATGACTCAGCAAGGCCATTTTGAGTATGAACATGAGCGACAGGATGTTCAACTTTTATCCCAACTGATACACAATAATTATCAAAAGCTTGGGATGTAAATTCTCCAGCATTATCTAGGCGAATAGCCTTAATAGGATAATCTGGGAATTGCGCCCTTAATCGTATTATTTGTGCCAATAATTTCACAAACGCCAGGTTGCGAGACGATAAGAGGCACACATGAGACCATCTTGAAGATGCGTCTATTAGGACCATAAAGTATCTAAATGACCCACTGGATGGGTGAATAGGTCCACATATATCCCCATGTATACGTTCTAAAAAATGAGGGGATTCGACGCCAACTTTCAGTGGTGATGGCTTAGTTATCAATTTGCCTTGGTAACAAACAGCACATGAAAATTCATTACTTGCAAGAATCTTCAGGTTCTTTAGCGGATGCCCTTTTGAATTTTCAATGATTCGTCTCATCATTATTGATCCAGGGTGACCCATTCGGTCATGCCACAGCACAAAAGTATTCAAATCAGTAAACTTCTGGTTTACGATAGAGTGTGCTTCAACTGTACTAATTTCTGCATAATATAGGTCAGAAGACAAAGTTGACAATTTCTCCAATACATATTTCTGGCCTGAGATATTCTTGGTAATGCCAAGATATTCAACATTCATTTCATTTATTGTCTCAACATGATATCCATTTCTGCGGATATCTTTAAAACTTAATAAGTTTCTCGGGGATTTAGAAGAGAATAGTGCATCTTCTATAACAAGTTTCGTCCCCTTCGGCAGAAATATAGTAGCTCTTCCGAAGCCTTCAATTAATTTTGAATTACCAGAAATTGTTGTAACATTGGCTTTTCTCCTAAGCAACTGAGAAAAGTATTTCTCATCTTTAAATATGGCGTGCGTTGTTCCACTATCAATTACACAAATATCCTCACGGTCGATTATTGATCCAAATAAAATTTGAGGAGTATCCATATATTCTTCAAGATGAAAATATAAACAAAGTAAACATTATAGTATTACTAGCAAACAACGTATTTACACAAACTTTATTTATTTACATGATTAGAGAAACACTACTAACAGAAACGTAAACTGACACAACTAACAAAAAGTAAAGTACTTAGACTATTGCAGATCCGTCACCGACAAGGTGATCTATATTTCCTTCAGGGATTTCAAAGAAATCTGCAACGTCTAACTGCATAGGCTCAACATTATCTTCAGAGATAAAGTTTGCTTCTGCAGTATTATCCACCTTCTTGAGGGATGCCTGATAAAGATTAACCAGGTGCCTTGATGTACGACAGGTACGTGACCAGTGCCCTTTTCTTCCACACCGATAGCATCTAGTTTCTGTATTTGTCCTTTGCACCGCTTCAGGATTTTTACCCTTCTTTCTAAACTGCTGGTGCTAAGGGTTATTATTCAGTGCAAGACGATCATCATGATTGAAATTTCTCCCTCGACCACGGCCACGACCATGACTGGGGCCAGGACCTCTTTCACGCCTAGATTGGTGAAAATTTGCTGCATTTACTTCAGGAAATGGAGCAGTATCAGGAGGTCGACTTTCATGGTTTTTCATCAAAAGATCATTATGTTGTTCAGCAACAAGGAGATGCGAAATTAATTCAGAATACTTTTTGAATCCCATTTCTCGGTATTGCTGCTGCAGGAGCATACTCGAGGCAGGGAAGGTGGAGAATGTTTTCTCCAACATATCATGATCTGTGATTTTTTCTCCGCATAGAGTTAACTGTGATTTAATTCTAAACATAGCAGAATTATACGCAGTTATATCTTTAAAATCTTGTAATCTCAAATGGGTCCATTCATAATGTGCCCGTGGAAGAACGACCATCTTCAAGTGGTCATATCTATCTTTCAAATTATTCCACAGTATAAGAGGATCCCTAATAGTGAGATATTCCATTTTCAATCCCTCATCGAGGTGATGACGGAGAAATATCATAGCTTTGGCACGGTCTTGGTTTGAAGCCTGGTTCTTATCTTGGATGGTGTCTGCCAGACCTATCGCATTCAAATGTATTTCGGCATCAAGTGCCCAAGATAAGTAGGCTTTGCCCGATATGTCCAGGGTAACAAATTCACGTTTAGATAGATTTGACATTATATTAGGAAAAATAAGTTCTTACCTTTATTACCTGAAAAAGTATTTGCTCGAGATGACAGAGTCTCGTGCTGATAACGTGTTATAAAATAAAGATAAAATATCAAACTAATAAAGAAAGAGACAACTTTAGAGAATGAAAAGAGTAGTACTTGTTTTCACTTCTTGTATATCACAAAATGTACAAAAGGATGGCTATTTATAAGCCACCAAACTTACTCCCTAAGTATGTTTAGCATGACAACAACTTGGCAATTTGACCAAGTAACTTTGGAGTTCAAATCCAAATTGAATAAGTAATCTTGGTGTTCAAGTTCAATTTGGCTACTAACTCTTATCTCTCATTAATGACATTCACACATATATATGTCACATGACATCCATATTACATAACATGATATTCATTTGTCAAAAATTTATCTATTTGCTTCTCTCTCTCTCTCTCTCTCTCTCTCTCTTTCTCTCTCTCTCTCTATCTATCTATATATATGTGTGTATATAATAACAATCTTGATAATTTTTAATGAATATATATAATCTTTAATAATAACTCAAATAATATTGTATATCGTCATTTTTGATAGACAAGATCAGGTAGACATATGTACATATTCTTTTTGTTCTCCTGTTTCCAAAGTTTTTGATCATTTTTTTTTGTGAAATAGTTGGACTTATTCAAGTTGTAAGTTTTATATAACTTCATTTTGTTGAAGAGTCCAATGCTGTTGGTGCCATAATTGACTCGTGTTGAAAGTTACATATATAATTAATGCACTTTCTTTTAGCGAGGTGGATGAAAAAAACGGTGACATGCATTGACGATTATGTGATAAATCGTATTAGAATGGGATAGATGAAATTGAGATTCATAGTCAGTATTCTTGTATGATAATTAAGAATGTATTAGCAAGACTTAAAGGCAAGTCCTATATATAAATTAAAGTGATTGTTAGACATGATATGTTGTATAAAACGGAATGTTGGCCGCTCAAAAACTTGCACGTTTAGAAGATAAACAAAGTTGAAATGAGATGCTGAGTTAAGTGCGTGGACATATGCTAGGAGCTATAGGATCAGGAGTGAAGATATTCAGAATAAAGTGAGAGTGACTTCCATGGTGGACCAGATCATGAGGAAAGCAAGATTGATATGGTTCGAGCATATGAATGTAAAGATGCTCAAATTGATCTCTAGTAAGGAGGTGCGTGGAGTTAGCTATGGTAGATCTGTGGAAAGATAGATGTAGGCCAAAAAAGTATTATAAAAAGGTGATTAGACGAGACATGCATGATTTACCTGTAGCTTATCGAGGACATGACTCTGAACAGGAGGTGAAGGATTGGGATAGAAAGTAAGTATGTAGTTGAAGCATTGTCTAGTTCCCGTTCTCTTATATATTAGTATATTATTATTGTCATGCTCCTTTTATTTTATGCTTTGTTTTGAAATCTCGTGATTTTAAATTTATCATATATTAAAATTACTTCATCCGTTCATCTTTACTTGTCAACTTTTCTATTGACACAGAAATTAAGAAGCAGTAAATGATAAGGGTAATTTTACCATATTATCCTTTGAATATAATAACTTTAATGCTTTGAGACATGTATCAGATAATGAATCGTATTTAATACTAAAAGTAAAATAGGTAGAAATCGATAGATTATTCATTAATTTTATAAACTGGATAAGTATTATTGGACATTCCAAAATAAAAAAGTGGACAAGTAAAGATGAACGGAGGAAGTAGAAAACTTACTAAATATAAGAAGAATTTTTTTACGGGACATATAAAATGAAAAGTAAGACATTTAGATTGGTACAACGGGATTAGTTATAGTTAGACCCCTTTGACTCATTAATCAAACCACTCTCTACTCACCATTTATCTAAACAAGATTAGCAATCCTCTTTCCACTAACCACGCCGTAAAAATTAATGATAAATCCCAAATACTCCAACTTATATGGACCCCACATTCATAATGCGGGAAAGAAACTGAAACTCATCTCCCACTCACTCTCATTTCAATCTCCCACACGCGCTCTCACATAACCCTTCAACTCTCCATCAAACGACAATAACAGAGCGTGCCTCACACTCTCCAACCAATCGCGTCTCTCACACCTGATCCCCTCGACCAGATCTTAGTACAAAAAGTAACGAACAAAATTAAGAAAGAAAAAAAAACCGGTCGGTCTTTATGTTCTAGAGAGAGAAAGTTGTGTTTTTTTTCTAGAGAGAGAAAGGAAGAAAATAACTCAAAAACTCCCAAAGCATAAAAGCACAAACTCATTTGTGAATCAAATATTTATACCCACCAAGAATTTTATACCAACTTTTTTTTTTTTTTAACACCCCCCTTTTTGTTTTTCTTTAATATCAGAGAATGACAGAGTCAAATACTTTATACTATAGTCATATTCATTACATATTTCCATGTGGGTGTTACAATTTTCAAGAAAAGATTAGATTTTTGATGAGTAGAAATAGAAAGCTAAGTGGGTGTTTTTGTTTTTGTGTTCATAATTTCATAGTACTATACTACTACTACTATATGAATTTCAAGAAAGTGTTATTTATTATTAGGGAAATCTCACCACACATCTTAATCACCAGTACTTTGAAGTGTGATAGTCTTTTTTTTACTTTTGGGTGGGTAAGAGAGAGAGAGAGAATAGATAATGGTTTTTTCAGTTGTATATACTTTGTGGGTGTGTTTAATTTTGTGTCTTTTCGTCAATACCAAAAGTAAGCAACCCCCCAAATTTCCTCTTTCTCTTTCTATATCTTGCTCTAACCCTAATTTAGAGAGAGAAGTAAGCAAAAAGGTGGGATTTTGATGACTAAAAATGGCTGCTGCTGATGTTTTTTAGTTTGGTTTTGATTTTTTGAAGTTTAAGATTGTTGCTTGGGGGTGGAAATGGAGTCTGATGATGGTGATGGTGGTGCTGCTGTTGTTCCTATGGTTGCTGCTACTGATGTTGTTGGGGCTGCTGGTGGAGTCAGTGGAAGTGCTGATGTGGAGAAAAAGAAGCCACCAGAAGGGGGGGAGCCTAAGGTTAAGAGGAAAATGAAGACTGCTTCTCAGTTGGAGATTCTTGAAAAGACTTATGCTAGTGTGTTATCTTTCTCTTTTCAATCTTCTTGTTTTTTTTTTTTAATCTTGTGCATTTTGTGTTTTAATGGATTATTATTGAGTATCATAGTGTGTTCTGTTATTGATTTTTGATTAGTTATAGATGTTTTTTGTTGCATTTGAATTTTTTTTTTAAAGTAACCGTGATGTCCGGGCCAGCTTGCGTGCAGCTCGACTAATTCCATGGGATACCACCCACCTCCCACCAGCAACAGGTACCAGGTAACGGGTAACTCTGTCCACGAAGGCTAGAACAGATGCGAAGAAATCACGTTGCATTTGAAGTTATAGATTCTTGGAAAGACTTATGCTAGTGTGTTATTTTTCTCTTCTCAATCTTCCCCATTGGGTATCATAGTGTTTTTATGTTATTAAGTTTTGGTTAGTTGTTGCCATGTGACCAGAAGGTCAGGGGTTCAAGCCTTGGAAAAAACCTCTTGTAGAAATGCGAGGTAAGACTGCATACAACCGACCCATGTGGTCTGGCCATTCCCCGGACCCTGCGCATAGCGGGAGTTTTAGTGCACTGGGCTGCCCAAGTTTTGATTAGTTGTAGATGTTTATTTGTTGCATTTGGAGTTACAGATTCTTGAGAAGACTTATGCTAGTGTGTTATCTTTCTCTTTTCAATCTTCTAATTTTTATCTTTCCCATTTTGGGGTTTAATGGATTATTGGGTATCATAGTGTTATTGTGTTATTAATTTTTTATTAGTTATATATGGTTTTTTTGTTGCATTTGGAGTTATAGATTCTTGAGAAGGCTTATGATAATGTGTTATCTTTCTCTCTTTTTTTTTTTTTTGATAACCGTGGTGTCCGAACCAGCTTTTGCGCACGTCGACTAAATCCGGGGGATACCTGCCACCTTCCACCAGCAACCGACATCATGGAACTCTGTCCACCAAGGCTAGGACAAATGGGAAGAATCACTAGTGTTTTTTTTGGTCTCTGCTGGGATTTAAATCGGAGACCTCAGGTTCTCAATCCACTTCATCGACCATTGGGCCACACCCTTGGGTGCAAGTGTTATCTTTCTCTTTTCAATTTTCTTTTTCTTATCTTCCCCATTTTGGGGTTTAATGGATTATTGGGTATCATAGTGTTTTTATGTTATTAATTTTTGATTAGTTATAGATGTTTTTTGATGCATTTGGAGTTATAGATTCTTGAAAAGACTTATGCTAGTGTGTTGTCTTTCTCTTTTCAATTATCTTTTTTATCTTCCTCATTTTGGGATTTAATGGATTATTGGGTATCATAGTGTTTCCATTTTTCCAACTTTTGATTGGTTCTTAATGTTGTTTATTTGTTGCATTTAGAGTTATAGGCTGAAAGTTAATGGGGTTGAGTTAATTTTTTTTTTTTAATTTGTGTAGCTGATACTTATCCTTCAGAAGCGTTGAGAGCAGAGTTGTCAGCAAAATTAGGCCTCTCAGATAGGCAACTGCAAATGTGGTTCTGCCATAGGAGGCTAAAGGACAGGAAAGCTACGCCAGTGAAGCGGCAGAAGAAGGAAGAAGCTTCACCTGCAGCGATGGTTTCTTCTGGTGGACAGGGGAATGACATGGCAGCAGTGAGTGGTGAAATTGGGAAGGAGCATGCTTCTGGTTCTGGTTCAAGAGTAAGTCCTCTTGGTGGTCTCATGGACTTGCAGGTGCAACAACAGCACCACCAGCGAGTTGTTCATCGACCCGGAACTGCTGTTCCTAGGTTTAGAGCTGAAATGCCAGCTTTGAAGAGGTATTATGAGCCACCTCAAGCCATATCTGAGCTTCGGGCAATTGCATTTGTGGAAGCGCAGTTGGGGGAGCCATTAAGGGAAGACGGACCTATTCTTGGGATGGAGTTTGATCCCTTGCCACCCGGTGCATTTGGTGCACCAATTGGTAAATTTACTTCCCATGCTTATTGTTGTCTTCCTTTTACAAGAAATGTAGCCTTGCAGTGTGCATGGAATTTGATGACTAGTGGATCAAAGTGTTCATTCCTTTGATGATAGTTAATAGTGCTAGGGTGTATTAATTTACTTCCATCTCCTTTTGGTATGTTTATGGCATTTGACCTCTACTCCTCAAGTTCGTATTAATTTACTGTCGACTGAAGATACTGATCAGGAAAAAAGATTCTCTCTAATGTGGATGTACACTATACTCTAGATGCTGGAATTTATTGTTTTTAAAGTGAGTGCTGTTGTTTTTATATTGGCCTGTCTCCAAGTAATTCCTCTTTGCAGATACAAGTGATTTGACTTTGTTCTCTATTTCATTTTAACTTTTATGTTGTTTTTATATTGGAATAACTGGTAGAGTTGCTGCCATGTGACCAGGAGGTCACGGGTTCAAGCCTTGGAAACAGCCTCTGGCAGAAATGCAAGGTAAGGTTGCGTACAATACACCCTTGTGGTGGGGCCCTTCCGCGGACACCGGGCATAGCGGTAGCTTTAGTGCACCGGGCTGCCCCATTTTTATTTTTTTTTTATTTTTTTTTTTATGCAACTCAAATGGTTTGTTAACAATGACCAAACTTTTTGAAACATGCGTAATGACTTATCTGCTTTTTTTTTTCCCGGATAGAGTAGTGGTATGAAAGAGGCACCAAAAGTGGTTACGGCATGCTGTATAACAGTGTCTTGCATAAACCTACAAAAAACAGAAGCCAAAAGTTGTAAAGCAAATCTGTACAATATTATCCGTTCCATCAAACAAAATTATACATTTTATGAAGGTTTTCTCATGTGCTGAACTCAAATACAGTTTATGCACCTTTCAGTTCGAGCATCATAATTTATTCATTTATTGCACACTCTAGGCATCTTAAGCGTTTTTTTTGCTCCGTCTTTGCCTCCCCTTTTTCATTTATTGCTCTTTAATTGATTTGGTTGGCTAGGGATGGATTCATGTAAGGTAGAGGTAGACCGAAGAAATATTGGAGGGAGGTGATTAGGGATGACATGGAGCAGCTTCAGCTTACCGAGGATATGACCCTAGATAGGAAGTTGTGGAGGATGCGAATTAGGGTAGAAGGATAGTAGGGAGGAGTGCATCCTTGCTAGTAGGTAGGAGCACTTTGTTATGGTATCCGTGCTAGTAGTCATAGTGCTAGTCTTGTTTCGAAGTGTGTTATCGTTTATCGTATTACTTGGTGCTAATCTTGTTTATGTTATTATCTGGTGTGTTAATACCTATTGTTCGTGTTTCTTTACTATTTCTTTTCTGGACTGGTTTTGTCTTGAGCCGGGGGTCTATCGGAAACATCCCTATCTCACCTCTGAGGTAGTGGGTTGGACTGCGTACACTTACCCTCCCCAGATCCCACTTTGTGGGAGTATACTGGGTTTTTTGTTGTTGTTGCTCTTTGATTGATTTCTTGTATGGCCTTCTTAAATTGCATGGTTTTTTTAATCAAGAAATTGGAAAACACGCCTTAATTTGCGTTGTTGAGTTCCACTTTTCTTCTCTGTTCCCGTGAAAGTTGGAACTCTCAAAGATTGCCCAATCTTCTCAAGCTTTCATCTTGGGTTTCCCATTTATGTATTTCCTTCCAATTCTATCAACAGCCTTTAGGTGGTTCTTGGTTGGGGAGAAGTGGAAAATAACAACTTTTCCTGCTACTCATTTTTTTGGCTGTTTGATAGGAAACTACAATGTTCTATTCTTTACAGTATATAGCTGCAGAGTGTGCTTTTTTGTCTCTCCAAAGTGTTCCTGAATAGTTATGAAACTGCATAAATAGTTTGGTGCAAAACTATGGGAACAAAGTTTTACAAACTATACTGGAAATCTCGTGCTTGCTTACATATGGGAAGAAATGAATACAAAGTAAGCATTCATGTGCCCCATTATACTGCCAAGGAAAACAAATAAGAACCAGGTTAGGCCACTCCTCCGCTTTCTGTGCACCTTCTTGCTATCGAGTATCAGCATTCAATTTGAAACTTCAAAAGAAGAAATTAGAGCTCTAGCATCATCCACAATGTGTCCAACGCTGGGATTGGGTCTTGTTGGAGCATGGACTCTAGACGACCTGTCACAGAATCCCATCAGCCCCGGTTAGATGGCTTGAAAAGATCAAACATGAACCATCCACTAAGAAAATGGTAAATAAGAAAAATGCGGGAAAAGTAAGTGCTCTTTTTGACCTCAACCTTCTGCTAGATATATGCCGAGTGATTACTTAATGCATGATGAGAGTATAATTTTAATCTACTTATAAAGAAAAAAAGAAAGTGTGTAGTTAATTTCTTTGGCTTTCTATTTTCCTCACGAGTTTTTTCTTGGTAATCACTAACTTACCATATACCTTTCATCTAAAATACTACGAGCTGTTTTAACTTCTTGCGGTGAGAAGTACTAATGGAAAATTAGTCTTGAGAAAAGAAACCTTGTGTACATGAATCAGCGGGAACTCTCTTATGTGTTGGATTTTTTAGGATTAGCAGGAATTACATTTCCATATTATTTTTCCAAAACCCAAAAGGGAAGGAAAAAGAAAGATAGAGAGAGCTGTGATTGCTTTTCATGCCCTAGCCGCTGAGGGAAGTAATCGGAGCGTCAATTTGATGAGCACTGATAAACTTAAAGGATGATTTTACTTGAGGGGCTGAAGTTGGATTGCTATATACTTCCTCCGTTCCTAAATAAGTAGGTTTTAGTCTTTTCAGTTTGTTCCTAAATAAGTGGTGTTTTAGATAAGAAGACACTAATGATATTCTTCCAATTTTACCCTTCTTTAAATAAAGAGAGTTTTACATACCAAGAAACTATTAAAGAGTTGCATCTTTTTCAAGGTATTTATTAAGGGTAAGTTAGTAAAAACACTATTTGTTTTGTTTTCTAGGAATGAGTAATTTCTTAAGGGGTGGGCCCAAGCTAAAAACACCAAAACTTAATTAGAAACGGAGTACTGTATATCAAATTTTGTAAATGTATCTGTTTCACCTGTGTCTTGTATATTTGTGTTTCTGGTAGTTGATATGCTCCTCAGTCTTCATTTCTGTTGGTTATTTTGCTCAGCTGTATATGCTTTTACAGATGTGGTCCTTATGTTATGAAGGTATGTTCATAGCTGATGAGTGTTTTTCTTTCTGCATGCAACAGTGGCAGACGTGCAGCTCAAGCCAGCTGGACGACCTTTTGAAGCTCAAATCTATGAGAGACCAGATGTTAATTCAATCAAGGTCAGCCTCTTCACTTGCTTATTCCAATCCATATGTTTTAACAATGTTCAGATCTTTTTTATGAAACAATTAATAAGTCTAATTAGAGGTGTGATGAAATGCGATGTTTGTATGAAGAAAGAAGTCATACAACTGATCCAAAAACAGAAAGAAATCACCCAATGCTTGTATCAGCTAAAAAGCATGGAAGATAAGTACT
This sequence comes from Capsicum rhomboideum, assembly GCA_031232105.1. Lineage (NCBI taxonomy): Eukaryota > Viridiplantae > Streptophyta > Magnoliopsida > Solanales > Solanaceae > Capsicum > Capsicum rhomboideum. The sequence continues at coordinate 136,811,458 of CP124712.1, read as the reverse complement.
CAAGGGTGGGGCCTAGTGGTCAATAAAGTGGATTGAGAACCATGAGGTCTCATGTTCAATTCCCAACGGAGGAAAAATGCTAGGTGATTTCTTCCCATCTGTCCGATTTTAACTCTAGTACCTGTGCTGGTAGGGGTAGCAAGTGTCCACAGAATTAGCTGAGGTGTGTGCAAGTTGGACAGAACACCAAGGGTATTAAAATAAGCATGGAAGATAATTAGAAATAATTTTTTAGTAGCACCCAAGGGTGTGGCCTAGTGGTTCGATGAAGTTGGGTTGAGCACCATGAGGTTTCAGGTTCAATTCCCAATGGAGACAAACACTAGGTGATTTCTTCCCATCTGTTCTAGCCTTGGTGGACAGAGTTACCTGGTACTTGTTGCTGGTGGGAGACGGCGGGTATCCCGTGGAATTAGTCGAGGTGCGCGCAAGCTGGCCCGGACATCACGGTTACAAAAAAAAATAAAAAAATAATTTTTTAGTAGACCATTTGTTCTACCTTAATAATATTATTACTGTATAGAACATCTTTTTCAGGCAGATCAAAATATGGTGCAGAAAAACCAATTCACTTGAGTGAGACAGAGGAGAGTGCCTATATCCCCATTGGTCTCAAATACCTCTTGGGATATTCTCTCTTCTCCTTGCCCTGAATCTGATACCTTTTATCCAGTCTAATCGAAGGAGAAAAAACACATACAAGCTCCAGGGTCTATGGGGCTTGAAGAGCAAATTGAGTGTGGCCTTCATTGAAGAATGGCACAAATGGAGGAAAAAATACAAATTATGTATGTGTAGTCCAACACTTAGGGGTCGTTTGGTAAAGTTTATAAGAATAGTGCAAAATATGTTGAATTAGTAATGCTTGCATTAGTAATACATGTGTTAGTTATGCTTGCTTTTTTCTTATGCAGTGTTTGGTTTGGTGTGTTAAAAATAACATGAATTGCATAATTTCTAAAAATAAATTACTTTTTACAAAAATACCCTCCATAAATATGATGGAAAGGATGTAGAAAATTTTTTAAGGGACAATTGTGACTTTAACCATACTAATGCATGCATTAGAATTCATTGCATTATTAATACCAAAGATTTTCATGCGTTAGTAATACACTTCTTAATACACAATAGAGCATATAACTAATGCAAGCATTAGTAATACGTAGGATGAAAACGTGTACCAAACAAGGTATTAGTAATACACAAAGCTAACACATGCATTATTTTTTTTTTAATACACTCTACCAAACGACCCCTTATAATTATAAGTATGAATAACATTTATATGGACAAAGAAATTGAATTTTTTTTTACGATAAAGTAAATATCAATTTCTGAGCGTCGTCTCTTTAGGATTACACTCATTGGCAAGGAAAAATATGCCTTTAAGGGGCTGTTTGGTTACTGGCTAGAGTTATGCAGGTATTAGTTATGTAGGGATTAGTTATGCAGGTATTAGTAATGCAGGAATTAGTTATGCAAGTATTAGTTATGTAGGTATTAGTTATGCAAGTATTAGTTATGTAGGTATTATTTATGTAGGGTTTAGTTATGTAGGTATTAAAGTTATGTAGGAATTACAATACATGAATTAATTTCTTATTGAATTTTGGTTTGTTGTAAATTAATATATACACTATTACTAATACTAAAAAATTAATATACACTCTTATTAAGAAGGCTGGAAAAAATTAAGAATTCTAAAAAATGCTCTTTCAACTATTAAATGAGACAGTGAAGAAACAATTAAAAATAAGTGAAAAAAAAGAAATAATTAAAATCACGTGTAATTTTTGAAAGTAACAACAGTGAAGTTAATACAGTGAAGAAACAATAGGAGTAACAACAATGAAGAAACGGCCCCTTAAGAAACAATTTAAAAAAAATCAACAACAACCACTGATTTTAAAAAAGTACACCCAATAAAAAAAGATTTTAAACGTAAATTATTAGGGTAAATGTGTAATTTTATTATTTAATCCATGTATAACTAATACCCACATAACTTATTCCACCTTCTATCTCGCATAAATTTATACATAGATTCCCTCATAAGTTATGTAAGTATTAATTATGTAGGATTACAAAAACACAACCAAACACCGTATAAGATTAATACATGAATAACTTTTATACAACATTTGGAACCTACCAACCAAACATTGTATAAAGGGAAAAGGCTCAAATATGCCATCGAATTATTGAAAATGGCTCATTTATGCCATCTGTTAAAAGTTTGACTCATTTATGCCATCGCCGTTACAAAACAGGCTCATCCATGCCATTGCTTCTTAACGGTGGTTTTTTAAAAACAGCTTTGCCACGTGGCCTCTTACTAGAGGTCCACGTCATTAATCAAATATGCCTTCGAACTTTGAGAAAAGGCTCATCTATGCCATCCGTTAAAAGTTTGGCTCATTCATGCCATTGTTGTTACAAAAAAAACTCATTCATTTCATTTTTTTTACAGTCCGGTTTGGTGATTTTTGCAAAACCATTTTGTACACGTGGCCAATAATGATTCGTCCACATCATTAATTAAATCAACCAAATAAAAAATCTAAAAAATTGAACTTTCTTCTAAAAGGTAAAATTAAAATTTTGTTTTCCACGACTCACAAATTTCTAGTACATCTGATTCTTCAAGTCATTAGAATCTTCAAGTTTTGATTTTAATTTGATTTTGTTGAACTGTTCTTCTTTTCTTCTCTGTAATTTCACCGATTATAGAATTCTTCTGATTTTTCCTTCAAGTACAATTTTTTAAGAATTTGAAAAATTGTGTTTCGGTAATTAATTGATTCGTTGTTTGAAATAGTTGATGTCTGTTTCGGGCTTGAATTGACCTTGAGATTTGCAGAATTGTGTTCGGTGATTCCGAAGAAATTGAAAATCGATGAACTCTTTACAGTGCCTATAAAGGAGTTACAAAATGCATAGAAATATTTTGGCCGGAGAAGTCGATATTCTCTTATTAGGAATTTTAAAATTTCTTTGGCTGATTTAATTAATGATGTGGACGAATTATTATTGGCCACGTGTATAAAATGGTTTTGCAAAAAACCATCAAACCAGATTGTTAAAAAAAATGGCATGAATGAGCCAAACTTTTAACGGATGACATAGATGAGCCTTTTCTCAAAGTTTGATGGCATATTTGAGTCTTTTCCCTTTAATTAATGATGTGGACGAATTATTGTTGGCCACGTGTACAAAATGGTTTTGCAAAAAACCACCAAACCAGACTGTTAAAAAAAATGGCATGAATGAGCCTTTTTTGTAACGGCAATGGCATGAATGAGCCAAACTTTTAACGGATGACATATATGAGCCTTTTCTCAAAGTTCGATGGCATATTTGAGCCTTTTTCCTTGTATAAAATTTATACATGAATAACTTTTATCCCCCATGCTTACCAAACATTGTATAAAGTTAATACATGAATAACCAAGTTATTCATGTATTAGCCTTGGTCTTATCCTATAGCCAAACGGCTCCTAAGAGTCTTGATGACGACACTGAAGCACCCACTAAGCGACGTGAAGCGCTCAATGTCTCAACATGTTTTGCGCTTCACTTCAGGGCTTAAGCGTGTCTTTGACAAGACTGCTTTTATCTACTATTGATTGTAAGACAAAATTAACAGTGTAGGTTGGTCCAGGTGAAAGATCTCAACAGTTACGCCAAGATGTGGATAGGTTCTTTTAATTTTTGCTTCTGTACTGTTGTTTTTTGTTCTTCTATTTTTTACTTCTATAAAATCTGATCAAACTTCTAACTTGCTTGATTTCTTGGATAGCAATACTGCCAAGTAGCACAATTCCGGACATGAGAGTTGTGTCAAAAGTGATTTGTCTCTCTGATTAAGAATATGCAGTTATATAGTGCTTCCTTAAACTCTTTGCATTATTTTTCTCGTCTTAATCCTTCGTTTGTTTTCTTCTTCTTCATGAATTTAGATGATTAATTTTGCACTAGTTTGGTTCATTTTTAATTCAGTACCTTATGACTGTTGTAGCGACACCTGTCATTCATGGGGTCCTCATCATAAATTTGTACATATTTTACTTCTGATACATATGATTATGTGATTGGAGTAATGGAAGGTTTCAGGTTCTGCAAAATCATTGGACACTTGTGATTGAATTTATTTAGTTTGAATGATGTAACTATTCTCAATGCTGATTCCTGGGTAATTCAAAGGGAAAGGTGAAAAGAGTCACAAATTGATGAAGGAATGAAGATCACGTCGTAGTTAAGGACTAGTTTAGGCTATGTAAAATGCTTGCTGTTGTATCTTTCTGAAATAACTAAAATCTGAAGCTAGAGAAATGATAAAAGGAAAAGAGGATTGTATGTTTATCAGGTATAGCATCTTTTGATTCAGATGACATGGATTCTTGGTGATATGTCGATGTAAGATTAACTCCTACAGTATTGGAGGAGAATTAACAATTCAAAATTTCATGCCAGGGTACTACAAGGACTTTGCGTGAATACCAGTTTCTTCCAGAACAACCATCAAATAGAAGCAATAGCTATGAACAATCCGTACCATCTCATTATTACAGTTCTACTGAAGTTCAGAGCACCAGAAACATGTTATCAACTGGGAGGCATGGGAGTGAGCAAGTGGCCTCTGGATACAGTATTCCTGGTCAGATCCCCACTTTAAATCTTCTGCCTCAAGGGAGGCAGGGTCACATATCTCCAGCTTCTGCTGAGGCTGAGGCTGCTCCACAAAGATCTCTTGTGAACATAGAAGTGGAGGCTAATTATAGTCTTCAGCCAATGATGACGTTGGAGAGTCCATATATGTCTTCTGATAAAAGAGTCATCCATGATGAGGAACGGCTGGAGAGAAAGCGAAAGGTTTCAGCAGATAACTATTCTTCTACTTCTTTGGAATTTAGCGCTAATATTCTTTTAATATTTGTAGAGGAACACACATAAAACATATGTTACCTTACCCTTGTCTGAATATGAAAATTTTGTTATTATCTTTTAAAAAATTTCCTTAAAGAGGTGGACGGAAATCTTCTCATGGGGCCTTATTGTAACAAGGATGAAGTTTCCTCGTTGATCATATTTTGTCTTTCACTGTGTTAAGAGAGTTGTTACTCGGCTTATGTTTTGGCCTTTATAGTTGTTTACATATGTCTTGCAGAGTGAAGAGGCAAGAATTGCAAGGGAAGTAGAGGCCCATGAGAAGAGGATCCGGAAAGAGCTTGAGAAGCAAGATATGTTACAAAGAAAGGTCTCTCCTCCTATTCATCACAAATGTTCTGCTCGAGAGTTTGGATGGATTATTTACTTGCAATCGTATTTATTCTTTGATACATAAAACAACTGCATGCTAAACCAATATGGTGCTAATCTACAAAATGTCTAGATTCCGTATACAGTATAAGCATCCCACCAACTAGGCAACTATCTATGCCGGTAGGCATGTTTTGTTTGCATCAGAAATGCGAATGAAACATAAGAGAATTTATGACCTTGGCCACAATTACTTAGAAATTATCTCCTACTTGTCTCCCTCCCTCCCTCTCCCTCTCTCTCTCTCTCTCCCCCCCATAATAACCAAAAAAAAATAATTCTGCATAGCTTCTTCTCTAGCTTCCAGATCACTTAACCTCCAACCTGCCATTTGAATCCGCCACTGCTCTAGGCAGTACATATTGAATGTTAAAATTTGAAATCTGAGGCCTTACATCTCTGTGACAAAATCATAATGTAGTAGAAGGTGGTCTAAATCCTCAAAATTTATTAATAGCTTATCTGCAGAGAGTAGAGCAAATGAGGAAAGATATGGAGAGACAGGACAGGGAAAGGCGGAAAGAGGAAGAAAGACTGCTCCGTGAAAAGCAGCGTGAGGAAGAGAGGTATCAACGTGAGCAAAGGCGTGAGATGGAACGAAGAGAGAAGTTTTTGCAGAAAGAGTCTATGAAAGTAAGTCATTTGAAATTTCTTTATCAGATTTATGCCTCATTCTATAGTTTTAGGCAGAAAATTGAGTTCATTTCCTCCCTTATTTCCTATAGGCAGAAAGAATGAGGCTTAAAGAAGAAATGCGCCGAGAGAAGGAGGTTGCAAGGCTTAAAGCGGCTAATGTAAGGGCTACTGCCCGAAGAATAGCGAAAGAATCAACAGAATTAATTGATGATGAACGTCTGGAATTGATGGAGCTAGCAGCCTCAAATAAGGGTTTGCCCTCAACAGTGTCACTAGACACCGAAACTCTACAAAATCTAGAAGCATTTAGAGGTAGTTCTCAAAACATATACTTAACATGTAGTAAACGTTTGTTCTTGTATATTGGTCAGAAATTTACTTGCTACTACCTGAAAATAAGCTTGGCAAACAACCTCTTGTAGAAATGCAAGGTAAGGCAGCGTACAAAAGACCAATATGGTTCAGCCTTTCCTAGACCCCAGACATAGCTTAGTGCACTAGGTTGGCCTTTATGTGTTCTAAAATGTCTCTTTTCAGAGTGTGCTTCAGTCTTTGTTTACTTCTGCTATTTCATGAAAAGAATGCTCGTCTTTATTACAGAATACTCCTTGCCATCCCATTTCATGACACTATTTTATTAGGCGCATAGTTTATGATGTTATTTTGACTTGTCTATTATATAAGGAGGAGGGGAAGAAAATATTGTGTAGTAGTTAATAGAAAACATCACGTGGAAGTTTAAACTAATTGAATTTGAATTCCTTGACTGGAAAAAAGAATCTTAAACTTGTGAAAGTTTTATAAATAATACCATCCGGAATAGTACACCTTGGCATGTCCAACATAGAAGAGCGTCATATAAATGGGACGGCGGGAGGTCAAGGAGCAGAGTGCTTTTCTCCTCCTCATTTAGAAAAGTGAATCTTTAATTTCCATAGGATTTAAGCTTTTTTTTGGTTTCGACACTGGTTTCATGCTTTTCCCTGTGGATGATAACATGTTTATGTCTGCTGATGTCTTTCAATAGAAACTGAATTCCTCTCTCTTCATCCCTCCATTCTCTCTTTTTATTTTATTTCTGTATTTCCTTTCTATTGTATGAGTAGAGAGAGTGGATGGTCTTTGAGTATTAGTATCTCATGCCCTTATCAGATGCAGTTGATTGACATGCTCAATGACTTATTATGTACCGAAATGTCATGTTTGCATTCAAATGAGCACTCTTCACTCAAAAAATTGAAACATATGAGCCATTAATTTTTCTTTCTCCATTGTTTTATGTTTTGAATTTTTTTTTTTTGAGAAGTTCAAATGACAAATGTTTTGCTCCTTCCTTTTGATCGGAAATTAATGAACTCCAGAGAATGGTTTCTCTGTTTGGTTAAGTGAAATATGCAGTTGTATGAATCAGGTTGATATGTTTCTTGTAATGTACGCTTGCAAATGCAAGGGTATATATAATTATTTTCTTGAAATATCTTGAGAGCAATTGAAAGGCCTTTTTGCTCCCTTTTTAGGACAAACCAATATCAATTGTTCCTTGTGGTTCCTTTATTATAACTGTTTTCTATTCAGGACGCTAAGTAGCCGAAATTAATTTATGCTTCAGATATGCTCAATGAATTTCCACCAAACAGTGTCTGCTTGAGAAAGCCATTTGGAGTTGAGCCATGGATTTGTTCTGAGGAGGACGTGGGTAATCTTTTAATGGTGAGACCATTTGTCACCTTCTTCTTCTTTAGAACACACAGTTCTTTTTTATTTATCATTTTATTTTGAGGAGGTGGAGGTCATGTTTCGCCTGTTGTGTTGTCAATTGGTAAAAAGACAAATGATATTCTATGATTAAATTTTTTTTTTTTAAACATTTTGTAAAATCCTCCACCAACATTTTAACGTTCCACATATGGGAAGTCCTTGCCTTAATTTTAGTTTACTAGATTCTTGAGGTTGGGGTTTCCCCAAATGATACCTCCCTATCTGGTAGTGGCAAACTCTGCAATCTCTGTTAACTCAAAATTTTAAGTCCCAAAGGGGGTGGCATAGTGATTGCCGATCGAAGAGGCAGACTAACAATCTTGAGTATCAAGGTTCGGATTTCAGGAGAGATGACTCGGTGAATTCTTCCATTTGCTTAAGCTTTCATTGGTAGAATTATCTGGTATGTGTTTCTGAGGTAGTAGGTACCCGTGAATTTGTTGAAACATGTGCAGGATGGCTCCGACACCACGACACAACTATGCCTAAGTCCCAAATAAGTTGGGGTCGACTACATGAATCCTCATTTTGTCTTTTAAGCTCATATCATATCATCATCATAATAAATAAACTAAAAAGTGTTTTTCTCAAAAAAAAAAAAAAAAAAAACTAAAAGTGAAAATATATTATTATAAGATTAATAGAAGTTCCACACGAGTCTAAAATATATCTTTTTCTTCCATTGCGCCCTATCTTTAGCCAAGTTTGTATTAATACCAAGCAATTGCAGGTCTTTTGAGACCACTTCCTTTCATGTAATTTTAGGTCTACCCTGTCCCGTTTTAACATTTTCACTTACTGTAGTTCCACAAGAACAGATTGGTGCATCAATAGGTCCATGCAGAACATGCCCAAACCATCTCAAGTGACCTCACATTTTATCCTCAATGTGTGCTACTTGCATTTTTTGGCGAATGTGGTCATTTCTAATCTTATCTAATCTAGTATGACAATACATCCATCTTAACATACGCATCTCCGCGACACCACCTTTCTGAAAATTAAAAAGGAAACAGTTACTATATGTTATGGTGTCTTCACTCATCCCTTTTTTTTTTTTTTTGTAATTTTACCAAGATCTCCAACTAATTTAGAAATAAGTCCATCCTAAAATGAAAACATTTTACAATGTTTGAGTTGGCTGATAAAATTTTGGAAGGCAAGGGGTATTGACATCAAAGGTAACTATGAACTTTGTAAAGATATGGGGCACTCGGGCCTGACTCAACCCCAAAAGCTAGGTCATAATAAGGGGAGGATTGTCCAAGTCCATAAGCAGATCACCAGTCTATTCCCCATCCAATGTGAGACTCTTAACCCACTCTAGCACCCTCAACCAATGTGCGATTCTAACCCCCTCTAACATCACCCTTCACGCCCAGGCCCAACTGGAGCATGGATCGGGAGCCCAAATGGGGATGAACTTGGCTCTGGTATATCTAATACCAAGTAAAGATACGGTACTTGGGCCTAACTCAACCCCAATAGCTAGCTCATGAAGGGAGGATTGTCCAAGTCTTTCACAATCAATGTGGACTCTAACCCACTCTAACAAACTTATTGAGCTCCCATAGGTAAAAACCTTGTGTTTCATGGACATTACTGCTGATACGCATTGTATTCTGCCTATCAGCAGTTTTTTTTTTTTTGTATTTGGACTGGAGTAAATGAAAATTATTGAACTCCAACAGGGTTATTTCTCAACCAGATTATATGGTGAAATTAGCCCTATAAGCATCTGGGTTTTCGGGTTTATGAATAGGGCCAATTTCTAAGGATATTTTTTATTCTCCTCTTCAGGTTTGGAGATTCTTAATTACTTTTTCTGATGTTCTCCATCTCTGGCCATTCACTCTGGATGAGTTTGTACAAGCATTTCACGATTATGTAAGTTCCTCATTTAAATTTTTTTTTTTTTTGGATCTACAATTTTGAATTTTTCCAGATTAATTGCATAGATATAACATTAGGACACCCTACTTACAGGAACCAAGGCTGCTCGCAGAGATGCATATTGCTCTTCTCAAATTGATAATAAAAGATATTGAAGATGTTGCTAGAACACCTGCCAGTGCAGCAGGAGCAAACCCAAACAGTGGAGCGAATCCTGGAGGCGGACACCCTGATATTGTTGAAGGGGTAGATTTTTCATGTTATTGGTCTTTGCGGCTTGTCTGTTTAGGAAAGTGATGTATTTTGTTGTCAATCATTTTGAGATGTTTTAGTCATTTACTTTGTAACAGGCATACGCATGGGGTTTTGACATAAGAAGTTGGCAGAGTCACTTGAATTCCCTGACGTGGCCAGAAATACTGCGGCAATTTGCACTCTCTGCTGGTTTTGGGCCTAAGCTAAATAAACCAAGTGTTGAGTCAGCTTATCCACGTGATGAAAATGAGGTATGATCTTCCTTTTGTTCAGCTCCTCCACAAGAAATTGGTCTGCCAAGTTCAGCTTAATTAAATGCCAGTCGATTGCAGTAGTGGCACAAAAAGCTTGCACTGCAAGTTAAGTTAGAGGTTGTTGATAAGCTTTATTTCAGTAGTTCTTTTACATATTCATTAGTTTTAAGCAATCTAGCGAACATTATGATTGCTTGCCTCAATAGACTGATTCGTTGATTTTGAATGTATCTTATGGGGATAAGATGGGGATTACTTATCTCAAAAATATAAAATAATATAAAATAATATAAAATAAGACAATACATATGTTTGGGATGATGTAGTGTTTGGCAAGGATTTTTTTCCTATTCATCTTCTTCTACTTCTAATCATGTACAGAAAGCGTTCAATACAGTAGTATATTAGGTACTTTTTTTATTTATAATGGCGGTGTCAGGGTTATCTTGTGCAAACCTCAAGTATTTCACCGGGTGCCCGCTACCTCCTACCAGTACAAGTATTGGGTAACGTGTTCCATCAAGGCCTAGGCAATACTAGGTACTTCTGATGCCCAGTTTATGAATTCCCTCTGGAGTTTCAGAACAAGTGATTTGTTAAACTCATGATTCATGTGATTTGATTCCTTTTTACTCATGTGGGTTCTTTTATCATGTCACCTCCAACTTGGTTGCTACTACAGTGTAATAATGGGGCAGATATCATTTCCAACTTACGGAGTGGAGTTGCAGCTCAGAAAGCAGTTGCCAAAATGCAAGAGAGAGGTTTCTCTAATCTGCGGAGATCTAGGCATCGATTGACACCTGGAACTGTCAAATTTGCAGCATTTCACGTTCTTTCACTTGAGGGAAGTAAGGGCCTTAATATCCTCGAAGTTGCTGAAAAGATTCAGGTACCTTTGCTGATCCTTATTATCTGGAAGTTGGTGAAAGATTTAGGTAATTTGGTGATCATGTAATGCTGTTTCCTGCTGCTCTTTTAGCTGACTATCTTTTTCTTTTTGGGTGAAGAAATCTGGTCTTCGGGATCTGACAACCAGCAAGACACCTGAAGCATCTATTTCTGCTGCATTATCGAGGGATACAAAACTTTTCGAGAGAACGGCTCCTTCAACATATTGTGTACGTGATCCTTACAGAAAAGATCCTGTTGATGCTGATGCTATTCTTTCTGCAGCTAGGGAAAAAATTCGAGTGTTTAAAAATGAGTACGTGAATGGAGAAGAAGCAGAGGATGTTGAGAAAGAGGTTGAAAGGGATGATGAGTCTGAAAGTGATGCTGCTGACGATCCTGAAGTTGATGATTTAGTCTCCGAGTTAAAATTTGCGGAGACTCCTGAATCCCATAAAACCGACAGAACTGATGGAAGGAATTCTAGTTTTGACTTGACACTGACACCTGAAGATCTTAGTATGCAGAATTCAACTGGAATAATGCATTCAGAAAGCTTCAGGGAGTTAAAACCCGTAGGAACTTCTGGTGACCAATCAGCTGCAGGTGATGTTGATGCAAGTAATCTCAATCAAAAAGATACGGTCATTGATGAAAGCAATGCTGGTCAAAAATGGGTTCAAGGACTTATGGAAGGGGAGTATTCTGATCTCACTGTTGAAGAACGCCTTCATGCCCTTGTTGCCTTGATTGGTGTTGCAAATGAGGGGAATTCTGTTCGCTTTGTATTAGAGGTTTGTTGATAATGATGTCTTGGATGTTTTCCTTGTCAAGTTTCGTCACTGAACTTAGTTTGGAATCTCTTCAGGAGCGACTGGAAGCTGCATCTGCTTTGAAGAAGCAGATGTGGGCTGAGGCACAGCTCGATAAACGCCGCTTCAAAGAGGAGTTCTTACTGAAGGTACAATATCCATCCGTTAGAAACAATGCTGAACAGTTTGGTTCAGTTATTTCCGTGGAGGCCAGGCAAAGTCCATTGCTTGCTGTTGGTGGCCACAATGAGGTGACAGACATACTTTCACTTCAGCAGGAAGCCATGCATAAATTGCCAGATGAATCCAATAATCCTAGTAATGTTGCTGTAGAAAAAACTTGTCCAATGCAAGAGATTTATGGAGGTCAGGATAATTCGCAGCTCCAGCATTTTGCATATGTTGCTGAAAAGTCACGTTCCCAGCTGAAAGCTTGTATTGGCCATAGGGCGGAAGAGACATTTGTGTATCGGTCTCTGCCCCTTGGTCAAGATCGCAGACGTAACCGGTATTGGCAATTTATCACGTCACCCTCTCGTAATGATCCAGGCTCTGGCAGGATTTTTGTTGAGTTACGTGATGGTAGATGGAGGCTAATTGATTCCGAAAAGGTAGTAAAATTCAATTTTAGTGTTCATTTAACCTTCTGATATCAGCGGCTTTGTGTGGCAGTTATGCCATTGGTTACCACGATTAATTTGAAATGGCTCTCCTGGTTACTCGAACCACCATCCTTAATGGTTGGTGGAGGGTCCTTAGCATTAGGCCATTTCCTTAATGGTTGGTGGTGGAGGTCCTTAACATTAGGCCATTTCTCCCTTGTCTTCCACAGAGGAATTTCTGGATTATGTTTTTTTCCCTTTTCTTATTCTGTTAGAGGTTATATTTTTAAGCTACTAGATTAACGTACTAGTTAACCATATTTATTTGTTGGTGCTCCTAGACCTGCTATATAGGCTCATGATAATGACTCATTTATATCTATTTATGAAAATCTATTTCTTCTACGTGTAGGATTTCAATGCTTTAATGGCTTCTTTGGATATTCGTGGAATTAGAGAATCTCATTTGCATTCAATGCTTCAAAATATTGAAGCAACTTTCAAGGAAACTGCTAGGAGGCATAAGTACACTGATGGAAAACTTGGAAACTCTGTTAAAGAGGATGCTTCTGAAAGAGTACCTAGCAATGATTGCTGTTCAAATACTGATAGCTCTAAAAGCACAATCTGTATCTCGAACTGCGAAACATCAGAACCTTCAACTTCCTTTCTGATTGGGTTTGGGAGGAACAAAATGGAAAATACTGATGCCTTAAGGAGATACACAGATCTAGAGAAGTGGATGTGGGAAGAATGTGTTGATTCCCAGTTTCTGTGTGCAAGGAAGTATGGAAGGATGAGAAGTGAAAATTTGATCAGTGTTTGTAATAATTGCCATGATACGTACTTCTTGGCAGATAAACACTGTCCTTGTTGTCATAAGACATTCTGTCCGGCAAAGAGTTCATATTTTATAGAGCATGTAGCTCTATGCAAAGAGAAATTGGAGGACCTATTTTGGCCTCTCTGTATCTTGGACTCATTACCTCCTCTTCGAGTTAGATTGCTAAGAGCGCAGTTAGCTTCAGTGGAGGTAACATGCTCTTTTCTACATCATTGGATCTAGTCTCTGGCTTCCGTATTGACTTCTGAACGAACATTTTGCTTGTGACTTCTTCTATATGTACTTTTGATTTCATGGAAGGTGATATTTGTTTTATAGGCCTGTATCCCTCCTGAAGCTCTTCAGCCTCTTTGGTCAGAAGTATATCGAAAATCTTGGGGTTCAAAGTTGCACATTGCTTCAGCAGCTGGTGACCTCCTTCAGGTCCTCTTGTTGTCTATAGTTTTTCTGGTTCTGACACATAGGATTTCCTGCTTGCTGATCATTCTTATCAACTTGAAATAAAAAATTTCCTGAGAGATCTCTTCATCAAAAATGAAAGAATATTAAGAGAAAGACCTATTAATTACTGAGGGTCGTTGCTTAAGCATCATGAACGAAAAGCACACCCTATCTGACCTTATTGTTGTCTTTTCCTTTTTGTCATTTTGTTCTTAGCTCATTTACTGTATAAGTTTTCTAAATCTGAACACAGTGTTGTTAACCATCTTTTCCTGTGTCTGTCTCTTAGATTCTGACATTATTGGAAGGTGCTATCAAGAGGGAATATTTAATGTCAGATTATGAAACTACAAATGAGTTGCTGGGTGCTGCTAGCAACTCCAATCTTGACGGGATGACGGTGTTACCTTGGGTTCCTCACACAACATCTGCTGTTGCACTAAGGCTTATGGAACTTGATTCCTCCCTCTGTTATACACAGCAACAGAAAGCTGATTCTCTGAAAGATGACAAATCCGCAGATTTCATTGTAAGCTTCTCATTCTGTTGTTCTTACCTAATAGATAGCTGTTTCATGAGATTTGAGGAATGCACTTAAATGCGTGTAATTTTATTTCAAGGATTTCATTCTCTTGCATCCCTCCATCATTTCTCTCGCTTGAACCCTAGAATATGATTGATGAACATTCCCCTCATTGAATCCATGATAATGTTTTAGATTATGCCAGTTGGATTCTTAGCCTGCATACTTTCTTTTTCTGCTGGGTGATTTCAGTCGCACATTGATTTTTTCTGTATATGCCTCAGATTAAAACAAATTATGCTGACATGAAGAGAGTTGCGGGGGTTGTATCTGCTGAAGGTCGTGAATATGAAAAGCTAGAACCTGATTTTTCGGTTAAGGGAGGAAGCGGACATGCTAATTCAGCACAGGGGCGTAATCGTGTAAGAGGAGGAACTCAGTGTCGCGTCCGTGGAGGCAAATCTCAGAGAAAAGTCAATGCATCCAGATCTGAATCTGCGCAGAGAAGTTCAACAAAGAACAACGACAGATTAGGCCACCTTCCTGCCTGGAAAGGTCGAGACCGTGGCAAAGGAAGACGTAAAAAAGGTCTTCGCTCATTTCGTACTAGACAAAAGCCAGTGAAGATTGTGGAAGAGGTTACTGTAGAAGAAGTGCCCCTCTCCAGTCAGCAAGACTGGAACGAAGTTGAAGATGGAGAAACACCTCAATTTGAGGCGCCTGATAATGACTCTGATTCTGAAACATCAGGAACTGAAGATTATAAAGGTCAAGTAACCATCAATGATTATGAAGACTTAATGGTTGATGACTATGGTTCTTTCAGTGGTAGAACTGATCACGCGTCAGCTAGTGTGAGTTACAGTATTGGCCGACATTATACTGAAACTGCTGAAGATGGAGATGGTGTTGGTGATTACGAGGATGACCATGATGAAGAGGATGAGGAAGATGGTCTGGTGGATGAAAACGTCCGAAGATACTTTGATGGCGAGTCCGAGGAAGAGGGGAATCGATTTATGGATGGAGAACATGTTGAAAACCCAAATAGGGATTTAGAATCATCTTCCGAGTATAGTGATTGACAACAGTTCATGAACATTGCAGTGGTCACTACTTAAACCAACCCAACGGGTATTTTCTCCTCATGAGCGCGAAAGAGAGAGAAGCTTGATGGATAAATTCTCTACAGGTCTTCGATCCGTTCTCGTGTTGAGAGCTACAGCAATACAATGTTGTTGTGAAAGCCTCATTAGTTCAATTCTAACTGTTAATAGTTAGCATCCAACTTGAAAATAGTACAGTGCTCCTCTTTACACTAACATATGTAGTATTACATCGCGTGTAATCTAATGTGGCAAGATAAGCCGCCTTTTCCTGTGCATATGTTATCTCCTTTACAGTTTATTTTACACGAGGTTACTGATCTGACCAAATAATAGCACTGCGAAGGGAAACCAGGGGATCGATACTCGCACAAATAATGCTGCTTCTTGTTGCTGACCTTCTCTGAAAGCAACTTGGTTTGCCGGCTGGTTGTAAAGTACAGAAGAGTACAATTCATTTTGATAAATGAGGCCCGTTCCTATCATTTTCCAATTGGCCACTACTAAATCTAGTCTAGCTCTACAATGTCTCCATTCACAATGAAGTATAAATAGTTCACATTAGCTAAAGATCTATTGGAAACAACCTCTCTACCTCTAAGGTAGGGGGTAAGATATGCGCACATTCTATCCTTCCCATACTCTTACCATGTGGAATTATACTAGATATGTTGTTATGAAATAAAAATAGAAAAGGGACAGTTCATAAGCTAGTCTTCCCATTGTAAGTATCAATGTGGTCTTCACATAAGTTGCGGACTCTTCACATTCGATGTCGCATCATGTCTGGTTCTTCAAAAATATACTACATTTGAAGAACCCAAAAAGCACCCGCTGACATTTTTTTAAGAGTCCGAACAACATAGGTCTTCACTTAAACCCAATTATTACCAACTATATGCTATTCTGGACATACTATACAAGGAAAAGAACCGAAGCTTGCAAAACATATGCAACACACAAGTAATACATACCAAATCAATCTCCATGAGGGAGACAATAAAAAGAGAACTGTAGAGACCTGTTCTCTCCAGTCACAAAAAAAACTCCTGATCATAAGGTTTGGACTCCACATCTATAAGATAATTCACCTACGCGATTAGCACATGCTCCTTTCTTTTGCTTCTAAAATCTCCATTGCTGAGAATATTTCATAACAGCCAATATGCGAGAAAACACTAATGACTCGACAACAGCGACGCACGCACAGTAAATATTGGGGCCTTATTCCACAAAATGAAATAGTATTGCCTTTTGTTGAATGGTAACATTGAACAACATCCATAAGAAACAGAAACAAAATTCTACTTTGCTAAGGAAGCGCCTCACCTATGAGACTAACCCAAAACCCCAATCCATAACTTTAAATGGTTTTATGAAAATATATACATGTCACAACAAAGCCAGCACCAAGCTGCATAAAGCTCAAGAACCCAACAACAGCTCCTTGAGACCGGATTTCTGAGTCGCAGTGAGACGAGCAGGGAACTTGATGTCAAATTTGATCCTCAAATTTCCTTTCTTCGACGGGTCTTTTGGAAGCGGCATGCCTTCACCTGGGACGACATGTTCAGAAGTTGGTGAAACCACATTGTTGATTGGAATGGTTAAGTTCCTTCCATCTAGAGTAGTGAGATGGACAGTAGAACCAGTTAACGCTTCAATCAAGGAAATCTTGTGTGTAACAATCAAGTCATTTCCATCGCGCGAGAAAACCTTATGAGGTTTCTCATCTAATATGAAGACCAGGTCAGCTGGTATAACTCCAGGGTACTCATTCCCCTTTTCTTGGAAGGTAATCTTTGTACCTTTTTTCCAACCAGGTTTGATATTGATCGTCAGAATCTCTTGCACCTGCATTCTCTTGCTGCACCAAAACCAAGGACACGGGATAAGTTCAGTAGACAAATGAAAATCGACTGAGAACAATGGGAGTAATCTAGTAAAGCCACTGGCAACACAACTACTTGAATTGAGGGCCTGGAGTGGAACTCAGGGCGCAAATGATAGAAAACCGGAAGTGCACACTGATGCTACAAATAACTAGTGCAATGACACAGAAAATAAGTCAACTTGATGACACCGACAAACAACAGTGTATTCAGAATCTCACAAATTGGAATTAGTTAGGACCTCAATCTCACAAGAAAGTCATGGCAAAATACTATAAACAACCTAACAAATCATCCTAAGCAGTAGTCATAACAAGATACAATGATAATCGAAGTGTAAAAACTACAAATAATAACCAACCTCAAAGGATAAGAAACTACAAGAGAAATACAATTCATAGTATGGCTAATAGTAAAGAAGAATAAGCGAGACAACGCTCAACTATCTAACTGACCTCCTACCCTAAATAGTCACAAAATGGTGCAACACAGAGTTAATAATTTTTTTTTCAATTTTGATAAGTTAACATTTGTATTATATCACAAAATCAAACCTCCTGTAAAACTGCAGGTATCCATAATTACGAAGGGATTACAGGGAAGATCTTCTAATCCTATATCAAAAACTTACAAGGATCCTACAACATCCATAATTGAAAAGTTAATAATTTTGACAGATAATTTCAGGTTCTAAAAGAAAAATCGACGCAATTTGCTAGTACAAGGGAATAATTGACAGATTCCCTCTCTCAAAAAGGCAACCCGGTGCACAAAGCATCCCGTGTTCATGCAATGTCCAAAGAAGGGCCGCACCTCAAGGGGTGTAATATAGGCAGCCAGCCCTAATGCCAGCATTAGTGGCTGCCTACCCTACTCACTCAATCCCTCAAAAAATAATGACGTAAGAAATTACTACCCCAACCATTCCATTATCCTCGATACTTCCCAGATACTTTTAAGCTGAAAAAATAGAAAGGTAGAATGGCACTCCACCAGTAACTCCTCCTTAGTTTCTATCAGAAAACTATATTTACCTTCTTTTTATTTTATTTTTTTGATAAGGAGAAAACTATATTTATCTTAAAGCACATGAGGGTACATGAAGAACTAGTTTCTATCTCAAAAATATCTTTAGCTTAATGCACATGAGGTACTTGGAAAAAAAGAAGTCATTTGTGTGGAGGGAGATTGAACGGCACTGTGGTACTGGGTTACTCGATCAGGTCGAAAGAAACCTCGGGATCCATATGCCTTTAATGTAAGGAAATACTAACTGATATAAACAGGTGGAATTTTTTAGGAACAACAACAACAACAACATACCCAATATAATCCCCAGGTGGGGTCTGGGGAGGGTAGTGTTTACAGACCTTACCCCTACAAGGTAGAGAGGTTGTTTCCAATAGACCCTCGGCTCAAGTAGAAACAATACAAAGTAGTTTGAAAGAACGGAAAAGGAAGAAGCTAAGACATAATGCTAAAGAAAGCATGATAACGTGAACTAAAAATGGAACAATCACTACCACAAAATAATATGATAATCAAAGTGCTAAAAGCAGTCAATAGTAATAGAAATGTAATAACAAGGAACTACTAGAGTAACACTACAACTACTATGAAAGACTAAGCAAGACAACCCTCAACTACCTAACTAACCCTTTATCCTAATCTGAGTCCTCCGTAATCTCTATCTACGGTCATATCCTCGGTAAGCTGAAGTTGTGTCATGTCCTATATATGATGTACTTGAAGATTTCCACGTATAGAGTGTCCCCTTAACTCTGCCCCTAAACGTTTATAATTAGCAGAATCCAAACCGTTTCCATCTTTGAGCATAAGGCAACTATTCATTTTCCTATTCTTTAGGGTTTTCCTTCCATGTTCATAAACGCCACTATCCCACTGTTTTCTTATGCGCCTTTAGGATCTAAATTGCTTTCTTCAATATTCTTTAGGGCCTTCTTATCATTATCTAGGGGCTCCTTTTCCATCTCTAGGGTTCTCATTTCTTTTTTTCCCTTTTTTGTTTCCTTAACCCATTACTTTTTTAATGCTTCACAATCTTCATCAATTTCTACTATATAGAAAAGCCAAAGATTGGTCGAGGCATAAAAGTAATTTCAATTAAGGACAAAAGAGATAATTTTAGCTTTTATTTAAGTATACTCTATTTGATAAGAGTGTACAAAACATGAGAAGATGTGGGGGCCCATACTAAACTCATTTTTGTTTTGTCAAAATCTTTCCAAATTCTATTACCGTCTCCTTAATAACAGGAGTATTTCCAACTAATAATTAATTTTACAATCTTTTTTTGAGAAAGAAAAAAAAAGATTGTAAAATTAATTAATAGTTGGAAATACTCCTGCTATTAAGGAGACAGTATTAGCAAAGGAGTATTTCTAACTAATAATTAATTTTACAATCTTTTCACAGGAAAAGATTGTAAAATTAATTATAGTTGGAAATACTCCTGCAAAAAAAAAAAAAAAGATTGTAAAATTAATTATTAGTTAGAAATACTCCTACAATTAATGCTAAGAAAGTACAAAATCAGCTTATATCTATCGGTCAACATATTTTTCATTTAGAGTTTAAGTTCGTGCATTCAAATTATGATTTAAAAAAAAATAAGCTAATCATTGAACAAATAGGGGGAAACATACACTTTTATTATATAGTATATGTCCAATTAACAAATATTTGTCTATAAATATCAAAGGAATAAATATTTGTCTAATAGTTAGAACTATATGGGAGATATGTGCTACAAATCAAACCTAACGACTTTCATGTCCGGGATATTGATTCAAAATACAAAGATCAAACACTCAAGATTATTGTGTGTGCTCATACGTGTGTTCTTTCATATTTTTGAAATAGAAGTTAAATACTTTGAAAAGTAAACAAAAATGAAAATATTCACAAAATTCTATAGTTAAAGTATTTAGAAAACGGATTGAAATATATATAGCTAATGAAAACACTCTTTCGACTATTCAAATAGTAATACAATTATAACTTTCTATAACACCCTATAACCGAGTTTTTATGTTATATTTTACCTATCTATAACAATAACATCCATTTTCTAACAGTATGTTATTTATGAAATTACCCCCTTATATTAATCGACTTCATAGAAACGGAATCTCTAAAATTATCAATAAAAATCTAGAGATTTTGATCGATATTTTAAAATTTTGATACACCACTTATCATAAAGAATATTACGTGAGGACATACTTACATAAAAAAAAATACTGAAAGATTACACATATTTCTATTCTATTTATATTAAAAATCATCTTCTATAAAACATAAAGAATTCTCTCACAAATATAGATTAAGTTGTTTACTTTTACTTATATAATTTATTAAATAAGAAAACTATACTTAAAAAGGGAACAGTTAGATACATATAATTTATAATTTATGTAGAATTATATTCAAATATTTATATTTTATCATCAGTTAATTTCATTTTAAATGAGTTACACAAATTACAATTTTAACTCCCACATTAAATTACTATAATTGAGTGTTAGTGTCTTTTAATTCTTTTGATTTGAGGCAGTATATTGTCTCGTCAGGTATGCAGATTTCTTAAAATATTTTCTTTGCTTACTGTACTTAATTGTTCTCTTGATTTTATTGTATATAAAACATGAAGTAAAGTCCATCTTTTAGCATGTTGTAAGGAATAATGTGATTCATTTTAATTTTCATAAAGTAGGTGGTCATTTAATTTTCACTGGTTAAAATGTATTCAAATTAGTTTGTAGTTGGATTCATATAATTTTTGCCTCATCTAATTCTAGAAAATTTGTTTATACATTTAACACTTGTATTTCTAATCTATTTTCTTATAGAAATCTAAAATGCGGTGTAAAAAGAACACCGTTAAAATTAGTTGCTTATTTTGACGTATAAATTTAAAATAATGTTAGAATAAAATGATCTTTTAAGGTAATTGTGCAACTTAGACCAGTTATATATTATTGTTTAACTTTATAAAAATAGAAAGACACATTGTAAAGTGTGAACCCCATTACCATTCTCTATCATGTTTTTCTTACCCCTCCCTAGGAGCTCCCACCCTTTATACGCCCTAGATGACTCGAACTCACAACCTTAGGGTTGAAAGTGCGGGATGCTTGCCATCCGAGCTACTCCCTCTTGTCTTAATTATTAATTTTAAAATAATTAAACATGTATAAACATAAATTAAGATTACAATTGGGCCAGTTTACGGGCCTTTCCTTATCTAGTTTTTGAATAAATATGGAGACGTCATCAGAGTGGTCCTACTTTAACCAGTATGCACCGTGACCAATAACCCATAAAAATGGACGCAAGAGAGTCTTTGACCTAAGTCTGGAGCCATTGACACGAAGGAGCAGTTGAAGGCAATGGAGAAGTAGGAGGAGCTTCTCCATAAATTACAACATACTGATAGGCTGGCCAAGGCTATAGTGGGTGGCCTTCATAAGGAAAAGATAAGTTGACGGCAATATTTAAGGCTCTCTTCTTAATTAGAACGTACTGATAGGTGTGCCAAAACTGTTGTGCATGGTCTCCTAAATTTCAAAGAGTTGATATCAATACTTAAGGTTCACTTGCTAGAGTGATGAGACTACATGGTCAAAGATAACACCGTCATGTGCATTTACAATGTCAACCAGGGAATCATTTAACTATAATGATTATTAAGAGCCAATGTAGCGGCAGCCAGAAACTCACTATCACCAAGTTACATCAACCACAAATTGGCACTTCCTAGAGTAAAGCTACTATAAATGATCACTAACCAGACTCAAAATACATAGATAACACCCCAACTTTAGACGACAACTTACGTCGCTGATGACTTTCACTTTTCCTACAGGTGGGTTTCTTATGTGACACGAATTAGGTGGATTGGAGACCCTTCTTTTAATAATCGGGAAATCCCCGAGGGCTAGAAGCGCTCAGTTCGGAACTCAGTGAATATTGGGCCTGCTCCTCCACCTGCCCACGTGTCCCTAGCCCACATATCATGTGTTGGGCTTTCGTCACTGGCCCAAATCCCTCCCCAGATTTTAGTGATGCAGGCCAATTGAAACATTGAATAATAAGTATTGTTTTCACTCTCTAAGA
Organism: Capsicum rhomboideum; assembly: GCA_031232105.1. NCBI lineage: Eukaryota > Viridiplantae > Streptophyta > Magnoliopsida > Solanales > Solanaceae > Capsicum > Capsicum rhomboideum. The sequence continues at coordinate 136,789,090 of CP124712.1, read as the reverse complement.
TGGCATTTGTTTCAAAAAAAAAAATGTGAAAAAGTTCTAATCTTTTCAGTTTTTCCAATAATTCAAAAATGATCATTCATCCAACAGTGCAACATTGCCAGCAGATAATTGAAGTTCCACATTTAATGGACAAGCAAGGCAAAACGATAATCAGAATGTAGGAACACCCCCCATTACTTGCCCACTGCAAATTCATAAGTAGAGAATTGGAGTTCAATAGAAAAATTAATTAACCTTGACCAGTAAAACAGTAACTTCTCACTTAATCCTGACCAGAAAAATTGTAAGAAACTGCTACTTACCCACTTGCATCGGCAACTTCTCTTGAAATTTTCATCTTTTTGGTTGCACCCTTGTAGATATCCTCAAGACTACAAGGCAAGTTCTGTTGTATCGGAGCCTCTTTCCTTGGAACTGATTGATGCATTGAAGCACCACCACCACCTCCTCCTTCACCAAAGGATGATGAGAATATATCATCAGTGAACGCACTACCAAACCTTGAAGCCCTACCCCCTCCAGGTGCTCCAAACGGAGGAGAAAAGCCAAAAAATTCAGCAAATATGTCATCAGCATTTCTAGTGTTGAATCTGAATGGAGTAGCGCCTTCCCCATGAGAAAAATAGGTTGAACCGGCACCGGGACCACCAGTTCCAGGCGGTGGCACCCCACCCTTCAGCCCTTCTTCACCGAACTGGTCATACACAGCTTTTTTCTGGGAGTCGCTAAGCACCTAGTAAATTTTAATACAGAAGTACATTAATCATCTGTTCAGCACTCAATCGTATAATGTATCTATAATAATATCAATCAAAGAGAATCTGTAACAATAAATCACAGGAATTAGATTCCCCGACTTAGATACTCGCTGCAAGAGAAAAACGCTAATCCCTGTTTCACATGCTAAGTTCCACATTGGTGGAATGAGAGAACTCGGACTCCTTTTATGGATTTGGAGCAATCCTCCAGTCATGTGCTAGCTTTTAAGGTGAGTTAGGCCCAAGATTCATTTCTTTACATGGTATAATATAAATCAAAGAGAATCTGTAACGATAAATCATTGGAATCAGATTCGCCGGCTTAGATACTTGCTGCAAAAGAAAAACACCAATCCCTGTTTAGCGTGTTAAGTCCCACATCGATGGAATGAGGAGAATTTGGACTCGTTATATAGATCTTATATGGATTTGGGGCAAGCCTCCCCTCATGAGCTAGCTTTTAAGGTGAGTTAGGCCCAAGATTCATTTCTCTATATAGAAGCAGAGTCGAGCCCATCCCAATTTATGCCAACCAATGTTGGGGCCCATATTATATTGTCCACACACCAGATGTCCAGTCCTGTGTGTGAGGTGGGGTGTTAAGTCCCACATTGGTGGGATGAAGAAATTATGGACTCCATATAACTTGCGCAATCCTGCCCTCACGAGCTAGCTTTTGGGGTTGAAATAGACCCAAGATTCATTTCTTTGCACACAAGATGTTTCAAGCAGGGATGGAGCTAGACTGTCGGTTAGTGTTGGTTTGAACCACGCATTTACTTTTAAAAGTTCATTGAATTATGAATATGTAAAGATTATAAATTTAGAACCCATATTAGAATCCAGAACAAATAAACTTTGAATCTGGACTCCGTCTCAGGTTTCACGCTCTTTCCTATTAGGGGGGAAATGTTCCTTTTCACTAGTAATCTTTCAAACTCTTCTTCCAACACCTTTCAACTATAAAAAATTGTGATACAAGTGCTTTTCTTCAGTAATTGATGATTACACAATGCGAACACATTGAATGTAGCCCAAATAAAAAATGAATAATCCCCTAATTCAATTTGAACTTCGACAAAACTTCCAAATTATCAAAGCTTAGTTTGGATCTAAAAGAAGGAGATTTTTTGCTTGGTGAACAAGTGATTGGTTAATGAAACTCGTTGATAAGAACAAAGAAATTACAGCCTACAAGAGTGTATTACTTTAGACATTCCAACAATTTGTTTAATCTGGCACCTTAAACCAACTCGGTCTTCTCAATACAACCTATACTAATGAGGTTCTAAAAACACAAAACACTCAGGAAATTTCATGAATTGTTACTCGTAATGAACCCGCCATTCTTTTTGCAACATTATAATCACTAGACATTCTAAAATCTCTAACTTAGCAACATTTAATCGAAGATTTAGAACCCATTTGACTACAAAGGGGAAAAAGATTGAAACTTTGAATAAAACACGTAAGGAAAACAGGCAAAAAGATAACAAAAAGACACAAAAGACAATGATCCTCGTCCAATGAACCCACCATTCTTTTTGCAATATTATATACACTAGACCTTAAAACCCTCAAAATCAGCAACATTGAATCCAAGATTTTGAACCCATTAGACTAAAAAGATAAAAAAGATTAAATCTTTAAACAAAACCCACAAGGAAAAAGGTAGAAAAATAACCCAAAAAAATGTAAACATACATCATAAGCCGAATGTACCCACCATTCTTTTTGTAAGATTAAAACACTACTAGACCTTAAAACCCTCTAAATCTTTTTTTTGATAACCGTGGTGCCCGAGCCAGCTTTCGCGCATCTCAACTAAATCCATGAGATACCTCCCACCTCCCATCGGGTAACTCTGTCCACGACCGCTAGAACAGATGGAAAAACTCTCTAAATTAGCAACACTGAATCCAAGATTTTAGAACCCCATTAGACTAAAGATAAAAAAGATTCTAACTTTAAACAAAACAACAAGGAAAAAAGCAGAAAGCTAAAAATAAAAAATGGGAACATACATCACACCATTCTTTTTGCAAGATTATAAACACTAGACCATAAAACCCTCTAAATTCACAACATTGAATCAATGATTTTAGAATCCCATTAGACTAAAGATAAAAAAAGATTAAAACTTCAAACAAAACAAGCAAGCAAGATAATATACACTAGTCCATAAAACCCTCTAAATTCACAACATTGAATCAAAGATTTTAGAACCATTTAAACTAAAAAGATTAAAACTTTAAACAAAACCCACAATTAAAAATCCATAAAGATCACAAAAAAAAATAAAAAAAAAAATTGCATACATCATAAGCCTCAGAGATCTGTTTGAATTTAGCTTCAGCATCTTTCTTGTTGTTGGGATTCTTATCAGGATGCCATTTCATAGCAAGTTTTCTATAAGCTTTTTTCAAATCATCATCACTAGCATTCCTATCAACACCCAATACTTTGTAATAATCAACCCCCATCTCCTCCTCCTCCTCGTTTCTCTTCCTTTTCTTCACTTTGACAATTTTGAGTTTGAACAAAAAAGGGTTCTTGAAAATGATCTTTTTGCTTTGTGGGGAGAGAGAATTTGGATAGAGAGAGAGAGGGGACTAGTAGTCTTGGAAAAGCGATACTAACCGAGTTGAGCAAAGTGTAGAAGGTTCCAGAAGCAGTTCACATTATTAGAACTAGGGTTAGTGGAGCCTACTTTAGCCACGTCATTGCAAGTATTTTCCTTATTTGGAGTTTGGGGGGTGGGGGAGAACATTGCTATTAATAGATGGAGTTAGTTTTCCCATCTCCCTAAAGAAAAAGGTGTGATGTGGGATTATACTGAGTATATTGTTATTGTTGTTGTTGAGAATGAGCATATTGTTATTGATGTTGTTGTAGTCGGTGAGTATACTGTTATTGTTGTTGTAAGAAAAGAGGTATGATAATGATCATAAATGATAGAGACGAGTTTATGTCAATTAAAATGGTAATGACAATAATAAAGTGGTGCATATGCATGGATTACAAAAGTTGAATAGCGCAACGAGAAAAGTTCGTTATTTTATCTCGTTTATTGATCAAATGCGTAACAAGTTAGCGCGAATGATCAGGAAAGTTCTAAAAAAATTATGTTAAAATTACTTTTATTTCTTTTAACATACTAAACAACATAAGAAGGAAAGATTATTACTCCACCTCTTTCATTGATCAGATACATAGCAGGTTAGACCGAACGATCACGAAAGTTTTAAAAATTTATGTTAAAATTACTTTTTTTAAGATACTAAACAACGTAATGGGAAAGATCATTATTCCACCTCGTTCATTAATCAGATGCATGACAGGTTAGCCCGAATGATCACAAAAGTTTGAAATTTCTGTTAAAATTACTTTTATTTCCTTTAAGATAATCAAATTATATGTCATACTATATTAATTTTTTTCTTAATAATACGCTTATTTAGTTTATATACATTATGTTTATTTAATCCAATTCATGTTTTATACATAAACATATTCAGTGTAATCTCAAATATGATGAATGCATGTATTGGACTAGAAAATTATCTGATTAAATTAACGTGTGTGTTGTCACATATTCAACGTAATTTTAACATGGTAAATGCATGCAGGGGCGAATCCACATCTAGCATGTCGTGTGCTCGAGCACTCATTAACTACACCAAAAATTTTGTATATATAATAGAAAATACTAAAATCGATGAGAGTTCGAATCCTCGTAACACCGTATCTATTTTATTGAAACAAAAAAGGCAAATTGAAACGTTTTCATACTTTTTTTACTTTTCTTTTATACCTTTCTGCTTGCCTCTTCTTTAATTATTGTTTTTTCGTTTCCTGTTTGTTTTTGTATTTTATTTATTAATTACAATAACATATTTAGTAAAATTTTACAAATGGGGTTTAGAGAGTATAGAGTGTATGTAGACCTTCCCACTACATTGTGAAGGTAGAGAAGTTGTTCTGCATAACCCTCGGCTCAATTCCAGCAAATCCAAGTACGAAGGAGAAGGAAACAATAAAGAAACTAACAAGAGAAGTAGTACAATGCCTACAAGAAAGGAACAAGAACAACAATAAAATAGCGCGATGATCGAAATACAATAAATAACAGGCGATGATAAATATCAAAAGCAAGCACTATAATAATACGGCTAGTAACACTAACCAACCTAAGCCCCATCTCAATCTTGTTTTCCTCATTTTATCCACTATGAAAGTCACTCCCACCTTATCCTGAATATCCTCATTTATAATTTTATCGTTCCTAGTATGTCAACATATCCACCTTAGCATTCTCATCTTCGCGATTTGCATCTTCTAGTCATGAGAGTTTTTGATTGGACAACACTTTACCCAGTGGCGGAACCAGGAATTTGACGAAGAGTGTGCAAATTTTCTTCTCAGTTGCGTTAAGATTGTGCAAAATTAAATACACATTCATAATAGCTAACATTTAGCCTATATACAGAACATAATTTTTCGACGAAGGATGTGCACCTGACCACCCTTTGATATAGGTGGCTCTGCCCATGACTCTACCCCATACAACAACGTGATCTAACCACCACTCTAAAATTTACTAACTAAATTATAAAAATATTAGTAGGCTGCTAAATTATAAATATAAATATGAATATACAATACATATGACATATCAAATACATATAAAAAATACACAAGACATCAAATACATATACATTTGTTATTTAATCTAAACTTTGGCTGCAAAAGATAATTATTTCAAATCTTTAGCCACGAATTGAATTACATAAGGATGTTTCCTACATCACGTAATTAAACCAAAAGAAAATGTTGGAGCTCAAAACAAGACAAAAAAATTGATGGATAAACCACATAAATAGGCAAACATCCCTAGTATATCTATGTAACCACACATAAATTTAAATTAATTACACGATAGCATAACTTTTGAAATTTCATAGCAAACCCCTTAGGTAAACCTCGCCTCTCTCCTCCATATTTTCTCCCTCACGATCTCCTCCATCTTTCTCTCTCACTCTCTCCATAAAACAAGTGGCTTCTTCCTGAACAACAATGGTGAATTCTCATCAATTCTTTTCGACTATAGTGGTGTCTCCATCGTCTTCAGGATGAGGACGGTGGTGGTACTGGATTTGAGTCGGTCATTTCCGACCAAATCTGAGTCATTGTGGAGTTTGTACCTATTAATGGTGACTTATAAATTTAAGTCGTTGCCAAAGTTCTCATCGATCTTCTGGAAAAAAAAATGATAGAGAAATTTTTAGATTTAAAAATCTCTAAACTCAATGGTGAATTACAAATATGTTCATATTTGAATCTTCGAATCACCCAAACTTTCTCAGATTATCAAACCTCACATATCAATGGTGAAGTATAAAGAGAAGTAGTGTAGACGAGTAATTAAGAAGATGTGTAGCTATATATCTATGTATGTGCATTCATGTATCTACGGCAGATGAATACACAACTTTGAGGAGATACATATGTATATTTGTGTATCTATGTAGTGTTGATTTACTGGAGCTTTATTTATGCACAGATACACGAGATACTAACTTATTTGATATATCTAGTGTATTATTATTTGATACTTAATAAACTAGATAAATTGATAGATTCACTGTATACAAATTGATTCTGGATACATAAAATTAAATATGTCAGATACACAAAGCTTAAATAGTCCAGATACATATATATTATATAGTTTAGATACACAAAGCTAAAATTATTTCAAATACACAAATATTAAAATATTCCAAATACACAGACATTTATTAGTTCAGATACACAGTACTTTATTTTGGGGTCTAAGATACATTTTTCTCTCAAAATCCATTACTCCCTTGATTTCAGCATTTTTAAATTACTGTCAATTGAAGAATATATATATATTTTTTTTCATTTTTAGAGCCACGTGTATTTGAGATACACTATTTTATATCACGTATCTACCCTAAACTTTAGAAATATTATGTAATTTCTGAAACATTGATGTCTCTAAGTAATTAGGGTCTAAACCTCCTACATTTATGTAAGTTACTCAAAATTGATTCATTCTTGAGCCATGAAAGATAGCAAAACTTCCTAAAAATTCAATGGGCTTTGAATAGGAATATTTCTGAATTCTGAGGCCCATTAAATTGTTTTCAAGGAACAACGGTTTTTCTCGAGCCTGCTATCTCATTTGGGCTTTTTTCCTAGGCCCTTTGGATCTTTTCGTGGACGTGCTAGTGAGCAACATCAATATTCTTATTTTGAATATTTTTAATTAAAAGGAATTGATTGTGTATACTTATACAGAATGTACACATATTATACATATATCTATACATCTATTGTGTATACTTTATTCATTAATACATATTTTGTAAAGTAATTAGCCGAACTGTATAGATTGGTAAGTATCCCTTTTCAAAATAAGTCAGATAGGGTTCGATAGATTTATTGGAACAAATTAAACTAAGAAAAAGAATGTGATGTTCATCAATTAAAATAATTTGCTTTTCAATACCTTAGACAGCCATATCCTTGTGATTGTTCTTTTTTATGTACCAAAAAAGAATATGATTGTTCCCTTTTTTATTTACCAATATTTAAATTTTTATTTTTATAGTTAAAATTATATAACTATAGCACTTGAAACTTGCCAAATTTTAAATTATCATCTAATAATTACAAAAATTCTAGACTACGATTAATGTTTTTTCATAAGATTTTAAGTTTACCAAAAAATAACTTAGACCATGATCCAAAAGATTTATGAACAACAAAGAAAGTAAAATAAAAAAAGATGGTTAGTTAGTAAACAACTACTATCCCTGGAAATATTTGAAGTCAGAATGCTATGTTCAACCAATTACTATGTGTATGCCTTAAACATTTGGACATTATTAATATTCTTTCATAGTAAATATTTTGTTTCAAAACGTTCTATCGAATTGTAGATATAATCGGAAATATATATTTTTGGCTTACCAATCATACACTGAAATATAAGGGGAAAAAATCATTTTTCTTCTTGGAATCATTTAATAGGAAAACCTTTTCATAGAAAATGTGTTCCATGGAGAGGTCATTTCGAGTGGTTCGTTATAAGAACAAATTTCTTAAGAAAAAATATATTTTCACCAAAACAAAGAAAATGATTTATCTTATTGTTTGAAAGTTAATTTCCGAAATGACACTCGAATTGTGGAAATTGCCTCCTAAAAATCACTTTTATTTTTTTTAGGATCATCAAAATTATTCAAATATTATTATTTTTCTCAAAATATATTAAACATCACAAAAATAAGATTTTCTTAATAAAACAGGAGAAAACAAGTTACACATAGAGATGGCAATAGCGCACGGGCGAGGCCGTTGCACAGTGGCGAAGCCACATGTAACTGAGGGGTGTCGATACACTCCTTCGTCAGAAAAAAATATACTATATAGCTAGGTAAAAATAATTTTGTCATGTATTTACATATTAACACCTCTTGACTTCTTCGTAAATTTACTTTTATATATTCTGACACCTCTTAGTGAATATTTTGGCTCCTCACTACCGTTAGCAAACACGCGTTCGGAACCACCAGCGCAGTTGTGATTTAGTGTTTGGGTTGGTGTTGGGTCATTTTCGAAGTGTTCAAATGTTGGACACATCGGTACTTCCAACAGTACTATTATTTTTTTATTTTTTTTAAAATTTTATAAAAAAAAGTGGTCACAACACAAAAGAAAAATGTAAACTTCAGTTGTCCCCACTATTGTGGCTGACATTTTTTCTCAATTTGAAAAAACCCACAGGCATTCCTTTTCACATTTGTCTCTCATAACAGTTGGTTTCCATGTCCTTACAATGTTTCAGAACTTGGTCAAATAATGGAAGTAATCATTTACTAGTACAAGTAGTCAAGTAGCATGACTTACAAGTTGAAAAAAATAAATTATTACTATCTCGGTTCATTCCTTTTTGTATACTCCCTTCGTTTCATATGAAATAACATGTTAATCTGATACATTCCTTAAAAAAAATACTAATTATAGGAGTGTTTTACTAAATTAGCATTATTAATAATGTCATAGAACTCTAATTTTGAATATTACTATTTAACGTAGCTATTTTATACTAAGAATAAAAAAGAAAAATATAATAAAATTTTCTTGATTTCACAAAATTGAATAAATAAATTGAAACAACTACTTTGAGTACACTTGCCAAATAATATGAAACGGAGTATACTTTTTTTTGTTTTGTTTGTATATTTAAAAGAATGATATTAGGCACAATCTTATTTGGAGGGGAATAATATAATTGTCTATAAAATAAATCATTGTCACGTTTCAATCTTATTTATTAAAAAAAGCAAACTAAAAATAACATTTTTTACTATTTATATTAACAAATTTAAAAAATAAAATAAATTTCATTCTATCCTTAATATTAAAACTCTTACCGAATATATTAGGTCAATAAGGATCAAGTAATTTATACCGAAGAAAGTAGTAATAGCTTCGTCACGATTCAATTAACTTCGGACACGTTCATTACCTTGTGTGCTATCTGTCCTGTGTGCATTTCTTTAGGTAGGCTAGTACTCTATCTAGTACATGATAGTTTCTAAAATAATAAATGTGTAGTTAGTTCAGTTCTGATTATTTGTCTTTCTTGTCCCCTAATCTTCTGTAATAAAATTTATTTTTCTGAAGAAAAAGAAACTGAAGTGCGGTTTGAAATAAAACTAAACATAAATTCAAAAAAATAAATATATTTTATATTTGAAAAATGTTATAAAATATATTTATATATTAAATTTAACATATTGTTAATATATAAAATATATTTGCATACATGTAACGTTATTCGGTTCGGTTAGAGAATTTTTTGAATTTTTTTTATTAATTAAAAAGACCATCTCAATTATTCGGGATGGTTATACGTTTAAATAAAAGCCCACAATTTTATTAAAAAAATATATAAATTGGTTCGGTACGATTAGATTCGATCGATTTTTCATATTTTTTTGACATTCCTACATAACACGCTCTTGTTTCAAGGCTTGACCGTGTGAACTAGGGATGTTGAACATATATCTCACATTGGTGAAGATATGATCTTTTAATTTGCTTATACGATTATGGACAATTCTCATTTCTTGAACTAGTTTTGATCGGTTTAATCATTTAAACTCAAAGTCTATGTGTGCGTATTACAATTTCATATTTTTAAATATGGTGACTCGTGAATGGTGGCCTCTTCTGACTCATGCCAATATATTACTGCTATATTTTTCTGCCAATATAAATATGGTATCTTTATTTGTATTTTTTTTATACTTTTTCTTTTTGGGGTGATCTCGAACAATTGCATCCACTCGTATATTTAATTTATTAATTACTTACACATTCCTTATTGATGTAGACAGACTAGAGAATTATTCGAGAAACATACAAAAATATACTCGGCTTAAATTTTTGTATCATCAGTACCTAAGCTAGTATAATTTAGACCAATAATTACGTATTTGGCTGGATGATCAAAAATTAATATATGAAAAATATATCTTTGTTTGCTATTATTTTAACGAACGACTATACAATGTAATCTTTCCTTTATTAATTGGCTTTGAAGACTAATCAGATAAGTCAATAAGTGTGGCCATCAGATAACTGCTAGTCATAATGTGTGTATAAGTTAGTTTTGCTCAGGCACAAGATCGTTCTAGATATATCAACAAATTACTTGTAGTAAAAATAGTGTATATAATGTGTTGTCCAACTTGTCTATTGACAAGAAGCTTTTGTTCAATTAAACCGGTAAATAATTAAGCAAACACATGATATAACTTTTACTTATATATGAAACACAACTTGTAATTAATTCAGCAGATTTACTATATTAAAATGTCATGAATTTCTATACTTCATCAATAAAATCAACTTATACGCAAATAGATAACAAAAATCATTTTCTAAAAAATATTATTAAGCCAGATCAAAAGTTGAAAACCAACTTGATCCCATCAATCAAATTATAGAATAATGTCAAATATTTTTCTCTCCTTTGATGACAACCGTGGAATACATTTAGATTTTTGGTAGAATAATCATCTCTGCCACGTTTGATATATTATTATATGAATTATTGATTGATTCACATGGTGATGATAACGCAGTCCTTTTGTCTTTTTGTTTTTGTTATCTTTTGGATTTTGATAGAAAGATTTTATCTCACTTAATTAACAGTAATAACATGACATGTATTAGCTAGTTTTTGATGATTCATAGATTTGTATGTTTATTCCTTTCTTGGCATTTTGGCAAAAAATGTATAAATACTTACATCATAAAATTTTCCAAATAAGTCATTCCAGTCTTCAAACTACCTTTTTCTTCCGAAAGAACAAAGAAAGTTGAAATTACTAAATTAAAGGTGTTAAATGTGCGGGTTGAACTGAATTGGGGCGGAATAAAATGGATTGAATTAACAAATGGACTAGTTGTTGATCAGTTCAAAAGTTACTTGCACTGAAATGAGTTAAAATGCGGGTCATAATAATGTCCATTTGAGAGTATTTTGACAAGATTCCTCATGAGTCAATTTGGATTACATGTTAGCTCAGTTTTTAATGGACCGGAAGGAGTGGGGCTAAAATAAGCTAAGCTAATAAAAATTGACCTTTAGATTAAATGGACTGAGCTAATAAATATTGAACTTCAGACTAAAATGGACTGAGCTATTTTTCTTAAATTTCTAGTTCATAGGAGATGTTGAAGTCCTATTAAATTTTTTTTAATAAATGTTAGAACAATTGCTCTGTGAAAAATTTTCTACTCATATATATTCTACAGAATTTCAGAATTACCAAGATATATAGCAAAAGAACGAATATCAATAACCAAAACCTTTCTCTTAATCCTTTTACAACTTAATTGTGATGTCTATGATGAAGGGCGGGCCAACGAGGGTGATCAAAGAGAAGGATTGACAAGTTTCACTCTAGACTTACAAACTTCTGAAAAAGGAATGCACATGCCATTATAGACGAATTTCACATCTGAATGCATGGGAGATGCAAATAAAAAGTTTTATAAGGAACTAACTTATAAATATGAGTCGAAAAAGACCAAAACAGTGATCACATGAGCTTAAGGGAGTTATATGGATGATCGAGAAGACATAGGTATAAATGACAAATTCCTAAACTACATTTGCAACGATGATCACAAATTCACCTTGTACGTCCGTACACAAATACACGTTTTTGAACACGATGACTGAGCCCAAGGGACAAAGGGACAAATCTATGAGGACTATTAGGCCAAGTGAACAATAAATACTTGCCATGGTTTGTGTTGTGACATTAAGCCATATTCAGATGCATGTACATGTAATGATGTAAAAATTAAAATTCTCCCAGTTTTGATTGCACTAATTATAAATAAGAGGATCATCATCATAGAACCTCAATTCTATGAGATCTCTTGCTTGTCTTATTGATGATGATCAAAATCCTATGCTGTGAGAGGAACAAACAAAAATATTTTGGGTAAATAACGAGACAGAGAAAACAGTAATATAAGCTTGCATGTGCTTCAATTTCTTTCTTTCCTCTTTTTTTTTTTTTTTTTGGATGCTTTGTACTTAAATGCTTCAAATTAAGAATGACATGTAGCAATTGGCAGTCTACCTAAATGTACAATTGAAACACAACCTTGCTAGCCATATGTTCTTGTTTTTTTGGGGGGTTGGATTGCCATCCAATTTTTGGTATATAACTCTTTGATTCTATGCAACTGGAAGCATAATAGTTCAATGTGGATGACTTTAACTCTGGTTAAGGTTGGCTTGTGTATGAACTCAAATTAATTACTCCATATTCGTATTCATGCATGAAATAATTTAAATATTTTCACCTTTTTCTTGAATATTTATCAGTGAGATTTCTTACGGAGTTGCTTTATTATTTCTGAGTTGATTTCTCAGATTGTGACTCAATTAGTAGTTATTATCTCAAAAAGTCTTGATTCTAATTTTCTTCAATAAAAAAAAAATGACTTACTGTGATATTAGTATTAGTTGAGTGACTATTTGAGAAATCATTTTTCGTATAGTTTTTATTTTTAGATAAGAATGCATTATTTTTAAGTACAATATTTATCAGGTTGTATGATGAATATATATATAATCAAGTTAGATCATGTTGAATTGTGTGATAGCTTCATTCATATTCCTTGGTTTTCAATTACACTGTGTTGCTGAATTGTGTGACCATTTCTAACCAATTTGCAAATAATATTTACACAATCGATGTGGAACAAGTGTAACATCCAATAACACAGTGACGTTATTGTCCAGATAAAGTCAGGAATTGAAGAAGAGAATCTTGGAGTTATAAGTTTAATTACAAGAAAGTCTTGCTGTTATTATTAGATATTTCTCAAACCGGTGATTACATTATCACAAAAAAAAGACCACAGTTCATGCATGTCCAAATCCCCGGCATGGTTAAGTTAAAACATGTTCTTGTACATAGCAAAAACAAGAACAAAGTAGGACAACAAATTAAAAGTTTTCTGATATTAATATATATGAGGGAAAAACTGCATTAATGTAGACGATGTTGATGACGTTCGATCCAAATCGAATTGACCATCTTCATGCATCTAAATAAGTGCAGGAAATGTCGTCGAATTGAAGGGCTTCTTGGTTACGTATCATACGTACCCCAAGTGAACCCCAAAAAATTCCACCCGTTTTGCTAGTTGCCTCATTAAAAACGACTATGCACAAGTTGGTGGTATTTTAGGTACCCCTTGACGTTGTAATTCTCCTAGCACGCTGTCGACAGCGGGAGGTTTGAGTCCAAGGGGAAGTGGCAGCCATGGCTTGGATAAAACATCTCCAATAGCAGCATCTATGCTCTCCTTTGACTGTCCATCAATGTCACAAACAAGTTGTTAATAAACCTTGAACGTTTCGAAATACTAATGTACTGAACAAATTCAAGAAAAAACTAAATTGAACATGAGCACTAATACAATGACACCTAGTTCAACAAAGACCTAAATGGGAAAAAATAGTAGAAAAAGATCATGAGTATATATACTTAAAGATTTAAGTTATACACACTGACCAGTAATATAAAGAATTTTCATACTATGTATAGAAAACCTTTACAAATTATAGAAAACCTCATTTTGTGTAGTTACGTACAAGAAGTAAAAAATTCCACAAAAGAATTAATTATGTAGCTTACTTATACAAGATTGCACAAAGACAAGAGGGGGGTTAGCGGGTTGTTCATATAGTAAACGCCCTCCACCTTCAACTTAAAGGTTGTGCATTCGAGTCACCAAAGAAGTAAAAAAAAGGTAAGAGCTCCTGCGGTTAATTGAATAAGCTGTTACATGTGTCTAAAGTGACCATGTAAAAATTCATGTACTTGTTTTTCATGACTTTTATCAATTTGTACTATGCATGAAGCATCATAGAGATAGGTTTTAATAAACACAAATTAATCTTGAGAGAGAGAGAGGGGGCATACTGGATGGAAGTCACAAGGAGGTTTAGGTAGAGGTTGTGCTGGAGGAGCGCTACTTCTAACGTGGTCTACTTTGTACATCGCCTGTGCTGCGGGTGGTATGCCCGGAACTGGATGATGAGCAGTCGGATATCTCTGCATTATTTTGAACTGCATTATTTTGTTCAAATTACATAAGACAAAAAAATTTACAAGAAAATATATGCCAAAAAAAAAAAAAAAAAACCACATGGTTTCTATTTACATAATTCCAAAAGTTATTAAATTGTACACTTTCTCACAAGTAATAATTTAAAGAGGCCAGCAAAGATGGTGGTGGGATCGATAAGATCCCTCCATCCATAATGAGAGACTTCAGGTTTGAAGTCTCGATTACGAATAGGAAAATTCGTGGTAGGAAGCACTTTTTTGTTTAATTAAGTCTTATGTGGCATTAATTTGGATTAATTGAGGTCCCAGACTGAGTAACGTACGTATACCGGGTGGAAAATGGAAAAGAAATTCAAAAGAAGAATGATTAATTGATTGAACATATAGTTACCGTTGGTGCTATAGGTGCTGGAAAGTAAGGAGTTCCTGGTGTAAGAGGATTTGGTACCTGCAACAATAATACAAAATGAGAATTTGTCATTTTATTCATACATACAATCAAACACAATTATTAATTCCCCATACTGTTTTTAGGTCAAACTTGCTATTACTAAAATTCTATTTTTATCTCCACCATATATATAGTTTGGTCAAGTTGTTTGTTTGAATTATTTCCAAGTTATACTGTAGTTCAATTTCTTAGTTAATTTTTGGATTTCTTATGGAGCTCCAAGAGGGATGCATGGGGCGATTTCTATATTTAGTAACAATTTAACTTTAAAATGTCTATTTCATATTTAATGAGATGATTTATCGTCACACACACACCTATGAGCGATGACTTGTTTTAGTCTTTCTTAAACTTCGTATAAAGTCAAACAATATCACATAAATTGAGATGGAGAGAGTGACTCTCCTTCTCCCAACTAAGAACTACTAACTCACTTTCTCCTAGCTACAAAAACAAATATGTACTCTGTGTAATAGCTTAAACTTTTATATGTAATGGTCATACACTTTTAATATGGTAATAAAGCAGACAAAAGTCATGAGTTCGAATCTCACTACTACTCAATACTCATTATCAACAAAAAAAATTCACGTGTTTGGCCACAAAAAAGAATTATATATGCCTAGAAACATATTAAGAGTATAAATAAGTAAATAAAAAACTCACCCGCTGATGGTGTGGATGCCAAAAGGAAGGATCTGAAGGTGGTGGAGGATGAAGATGAGGAGGAGGAGCCCATGCTGGTGATGGATGTTGTGGTGAAGGCGAAGGTGCTAGATGTTTAGGCCACATATGCATATATGATTGGTCGACAGATGGATGACCCCAAACATGTAGGGGTCTAAAATGATGAGGCATTGGAGCCGCCATAGCAGGAGGAGGAAGAGGAGGAGGAGGAAAGCCAATCGTTGGTGCTGGCCATGGGGTCATATCTCTCTTTCCTCCTCCTCCTCCTACCACGGCTGCACCACCGTAGATTTGCCTTCTCTGGCTCCAGCTCGCGGCCTCAGCTTCTCTTGCAAGCAAATGTTTCCTATGGGACCTATATTTCTGCACATTCCAACAATTTTCGTCAATTATTTGATAACACTAAGTTTTTAGAGGCGAAAAGTCAAATTATTATTATTGATTGAGCATGATGAGAGAATTAGTACAACTATACACTTGAGTGATTGAGCATGATGAGTTGATTAGTGTATAGTTGTATAGTTGATTATAACCCAAAAGAAGAAAAAAAAAAAAGGAGGCTTTCATGAGTTGATTTTTTGTTGTGCCCTAAATTGTTTCCACTTTAAGCAAAGCAGAAAACTTTCTCATTTTCAAATCGCCAGATCTGGTTTTCTCATTAAAGAACATAATATACCATTTTGGGGTAGAGAACAAGGGAATCTAACAAATAGTAGTAGTACTACTACTTTTTCAGTTATCATCATTGTCTAATATTCTTTTTTTTCAAATGCAATCGAACAACTATGAGGACCATCTCATGTGGCATCATTACTAAACCAAATCTACAGAATCATATAGTAAAATTATTTTTACTAAATAAGAAAATTCATTAAGAAAATAAAGAAGAATATTTTTTCTTACTTGAAGATGACTGGCAATATTGTGGCGAGTGAGACAATCGATTCCCATAATCTCCAAAATTCTTGATGGGACTGCCTTATCTACACCTAGCTGCTCCACTGCTTGTACAAATCTTCTGTGCAATTCTGGTGTCCAGTCCACCTTCACACAATTCAAGAAAAAAAACTCCATTAAAAAAAACTCGTTAATTTGGTTGATTTGATACTTGGTTAATTCATCGACGACGTAACATACGACACCCTAGATTCTCGTGAAGGTCCATAAATATGTAGAATTTAAGTTACACTACATGTCATCTATTTGAATGAATTGATAATGTAAAAATTATTTATACCGACGAGATTGGAAAAGAACCAAAAAATTGGATCTTCTTTTTCTCTTTTACCTTAACTTTCCTCTTGCCAGGAAGATTATTCTTGGATGATGACTTTTTGCCTTTATCACTTTCTTTTGGAGTAATATTTTGATTCACTTGTAGTGTAGATTCTTCACTTTTCTCATGAGTACTCACAATTTCATCTCCTTGATTTAGGCTCGTTAAACCCGAACCTACATCTGACGCTGAAAACGAGGCTGCTTTTTCCGTTTCTTCTTTTCTTTCTACATTTTTTATAGCAGTAGTAATAAACGTATTATTACTACTGCTATAGTTGTTCACATCGGATTCATCGCCACTACTAACTGAAAATTCAGCTAGAATTTCAGTGTCCATATCCAAATCAGGTAGCACATCTCCATCATTGATCCCAACAAAAAGGTCATCAAAATCAATGCTCTCCAGTAAATTCTCCCCCACGAAATCGGGGAAATCATCATCTCCTCCTCCCATCGCGAAACTTTCCATCTCGTTATCATCTCTCACTCTTGTGTTACTCAAAGGTGACACAGCTAGCATTACAAAATACACACACACAAAAAAAAAATAATTCGAACTTTTTCCTCGTGTGAGTTTAGCGTTGCATGCCCTAAACGTAGCACGAAAAGGTCAGACGGAAGAATTATAAGCGTATTGGAGTATGCGAAGCTGGGGAAATGGTTGAATTTGCTAGTAGAGAGAAATATGCTCAAAATAGATTTATATTTGATGTAGAGAAATGTCTTCTTATTTCCTTTTTTGTTGTTGTTGTTGCTGTTCGAGTAGTAGTAGTAATAGTGTAAGTAGGGGGAGCGTGGAGAACGAAAGATTTATTCTACACCACAATTTGTGTAAAGGTTTTGTAATTTTGTTTTTGTTTTTTGTCTTGTACTTTGTATAGAGAGAGGAAATAAATACACCCTCCGGCTCATTTTATGTGATATCGTTTGACTTGATATGCTATATAAGAAAAAAAGAAATTTTTGAAACTTGTGATTTAGAACAATTCTTAAATATTTGTATGGCTATAAATTATTAAATTGTTTTTAATCTAAGTAAGATCGACATTTTTTCTGAGACAGACTAAAAGAGAAAGAGTGTCATATTAAATGAGAGGGAGGGGAATAGTATATATTTAAGGGGGTTTGTGGATGACCTTTTTTTGAACATAGAAAAAAATCTAGTAATAGAAAAGTGCTACCTCGTGAGCTGTTTTAATTGCTAGATTTCTTTTAGTATGGCCTCAAGGGATATGAAAGGTTGCAAGTTGAAGTCAGACATGGTAGGGCTCTGCTGGAAGTGGATTTATATGTATTATGAGCTCATCTATATCTGTTGTAACAGTTGCTAAAGAAAAGGATATTGTCATGTATTTGGTCATATTGTATACTCAACATGTGTCTGCTTTAATTACATCTAACATTATTCTAACCAATATATATACTCCTTGTGATCCATTTCAATTATCGTGCTTATTAAAAATAACTGATCTAAAATAATTACTATTATTTTAGAAAATCTAGAGGTATATTAGTTACTTTCAAAAGTTAGTTTTATTTGTCATATTTCACTTTACGAGAGTCGCTTTGACAAATCTTCGAAGTTAAATTGAATTAGATTAATTCAAAATCTTAAATTTTAAATTTAGATATTTGAAAAGTATACGAAAAATACTAGTATAAGTCAATGGAAAAAATAAAATTTAACTTTCGAGAAATGATATAACAAGTAAAAATGAATCGAGGGAATAATTATTAATTTCTACCTTTATCCTAACTCAATAAATATGAAGAGAAATCACTGTGATGAAATGGAAAATAGTATTAAAAAATAAACAAGGACAATTTAGTTACAATACTTTTTAGTTAACGATTTCTTGAAAAAGTAGAAAAATATCACAAGTAAAATGAACTGTGGGAAGTATAAAGTTTGAATATTACTAGTTGGAGTTGTCTTGTGAGTTAGAGTGTCCAAAGGCCCTAAACTATGAATAGTAAAATTAGTGATGATGACATATGAATGTGATGGTCACGTACTATTCTCGATGCAAATTTAAAATAAGGTTTATTTGACATGCACAAATGGAGAAGTTTGTTTGTGACTTCTCGACTCTCGTCTGTCAATAAGAAGCAGAATTTTCGCGGTGGCGGAGCTAAGATTCAATTTAATAGATCTAGAATTTTATTAGAATAATGACTTCAAGTGTCAATAACATAGTTTTAAATTTATTATATCTACCTATTTAATGTATTTGCTAATATGAATATATTATTTATACTGTTGAGTTCAACCGAACATGTATATAAGTTTCTAGCACCGCCCCTGATCAGTTTGCATTGTCCTTTCAACGATGTAGTCTTGGTGTAAAAAAAATGTGGTAATGCATACTAGGATTGTTCATCGATTGGTTTGGTACGTACGTTTTGGAATATATTTTAGAAGTAAATACAGAGAAGGAATTGAATATTCTAATCATCATTAGGACTTTGCTTAATCAATTAAATTTTAGCCATTAATATTATACTATGATATATATCTTCAATCCAAACAAGAACTTAGGGTAAATGCTAACACTTTTGATGTACAATGGAGTCATGCAAATGGTCTAGAACTTGTTTTCTCTTGATTGTCAATATCATGATAATTCAAAAGTAAAATAGGAACTCCAAATTCAGACGGATCCTAAGTAGTTTACATTTCATGCTAGATCATATCAATTACCTTGTTACTCACTACTATAGAGAAGTCAATCAAGTGACAAATAACTTAACTAAACAGGGAGTTGATCTGAACACTATATCGTCAGTCACTAACTACATATTTTTTCCATAATCATTCAAGGTGCTTATCGATCACTTGGATGATTATAGATTGCCTAGCTTTAGAATAAGATACGACAAAGCCAATTTCTTTTGTTAGTTAACTTTTTCTTTTCTTTTTTTAATTTTTAACTTCTAATTTTAGAGAATAATGCAATTCAATTACAGTGTAATAGTCCCTCATACGACTTAGAGATCAGGCCTAGCTTCCCCTCTCCCTCTCTCTCCCCTCCCTTTTCCCATCGTGAACAATTAAAGAGTCGTTTGGCCATGAGAATTATTTAATTTCTTGAAGAATAGAGTAATTTTTTACTTTATTTTAAAATCGGTGTTTGATTATAAAATTTTCAAATAAAATTGGATTAAATTTAAAAAAGTGATCCAAACAAGTTTTCCAACTCCATCTTCATAAATTTCAAATTAGATGCTCTCTTCTTTTTTTTTACAAAAAAGTACAATAAAATACAATTACATTTATAATTTTAAATAAAATAAAAATATTTAGGATCTACTGCGAAGCGCCTACAAAAATTGACTGTTAAAAATAGGATTATCATCAACTTGAAAAACAGATGTAGTGAGATGTTGGCAAACCCTGCAATCCTCAAAAAATGGTTAAATTATATAATATATATCATAAAATTTATGGCATTTAAGATGGCCATAAGCCATAATAACTGAACAGTCTCGATCAATTTTACGATATATCACCATGAATAATTATAATATCATTTTCTTGTGAGTCATTTTCTTTGCATGTATATGTATATATATATATCCTTTTCACCCCTTTCTCTATAACCACGTACGCCAGCAAATTATATTTTATGATATTTACACCCTATAATACCTATATCAATTCTTGATTTTCTGATATTGTGTTTATTCTATTATTCACACTTCAGATGTCTAGCCTTGAGCGAGTGAGGGATGTTTGAAGCGTCTTACGTTTGTTGGTGAAGGAATAAACGGTCTCTTTATATGACTTAGACAATCTTCGCTTCTTGAGCTAATCTTTTAAGTTGATTAGTACCAATATTTATATTTTTATCGTATCTTTTCCTAACACTGTAATTTGAATACCTGAAAATTAGAATACTATAACCGATTAAATTGTATTGAAAGTGTAAAAGCTATTTACACTGTCAGAAATAAAAAGGATTAAATCAATTAAAATAAAAGATGTAATAAATAATTAACTTCTTATTTCTATAAAATGTGGTGAAATATTTTTAAGGGAGTTTAATTTGTCAAAATGACTAATATTTGAGATTGGAAGGAATATTAAAATTAATTATGTGGGTTAACTCGGTAAGAATATAAATTACAGGAAAAATTTTGTGATTTTGTTATATATTTTTTATAGATACTGTAATAGTGGTCCTGCAATTAAATACCTCACGCCAGTTGTTTTTTCCCCCGTTTCATCGCATACGCTATTATACCCATCAAATTTGACTTCTTTATTAGTACTTGTGGTCTTGTAAATTCTACTGATTAGGGTGAGCTTGAGGTATATAGTTGTTTTTGATAGAAAGCGTTTTATTTAAAAGTGATAAAATAGCTCATTTATTTAAGTTAGAGTGAATTATTGATTCATTTATTTATTAGCTCAATCCAATTCATATTTGCCTGTCAAAAATTGAGTTGATGTGTAATCAAGTTGGCCTGTGAGAAATTTTATTAAAATATTTTCAAAAAAAAAAAATTGATATGTTATACATAGCTATGATAAAGAGAATGAATAATTTTATTAGTTAAAAAAAGAGTGAAGTGTTAAAAACACACCTAAACTATCCTCTTTTTTTGAGTTTCACACCTAAACTAATAGAAGTGTGAGAAACACACCTAAACTATCACTTTTAGTTTGAGAAACACACCTAAACTATCACTTATTAGTTTGAGAAACACACCTAAAAGTTGACTAGACCAATATTTGCTTACAAACTATTTAGGTGTGTCTAGCCATTAAAAATCAGTCCACGTGACATATTTTTATTTGTTTTTAGTAACACATTATTTTTTTTATTTTTTAAATATTTTTATTCATTTTGAGGTGTGTTTCTCAAATGAGTGATAGTTTAGGTGTGTTTCTCAAACCTTCAATAGTTTAGGTATGAAACTCAAAAAAAGAGGATAGTTTAAGTGTGTTTTTGACACTTCACTCTTAAAAAAAATTATAAAATACAAATAAAACAATTAAAACTTAGTAAGAACTGTGTGAATTGAGTTGTGACCCGCATTTTGGTCGATACCAGCCTAAGTAATGGGTCAATAATCCGTCAATTCATTAACTTATTCCACTTTCACAGTTTAAATTCAGCTCAACTCGCCCATTTAACACCTCCATTTTCACCCTAAAGTGAGACATTTTAGCGAAAATTCAAATTAATCAGAGTTAAAAGACGAGTATCCGACACCAAATTTAAAACTAAAAAAGAAAAAATCTGTCATCGATGATTATGGATTTATGGATAAATTCCTAATGAGAAAAGTACTATTATTACTTGAGAATTTGGTCAAATTAAAGACTTGCTTTGTGGATAATAACCTTAATCTTATCTTATCATCTCCTCAATACTTCATTATCATCTTTAGCGATTTTTTTTGAAAATTTAATCTCCACTATTGAGGAATGTCAAACTATCAATTTAGGGGGGTCCATTGTGAAAGGGAAAATATTATTGGCATTACACTTTATATTTACTTCAGAAAATGACAATAAAGGTCCCTTATATTTGCGAATAGATTTGAGATGGCACCCTTAAATATCCTCGTGAACAATTTTGATTTTTTAAGTATGCCAAAAATGAGCATTATTTTTTGGTCAAGGTCAAATATTTAATAATTAAAAAAAGATTTGATGAGTAATCACATTTGGCGGTGTAGTTTCTTGCAATATCTACTAATTTTGATCTATTTTATTCTAATTTTGACAGAACCTTCCTTGTTCTTCTTGTTAAATTGTTTTTCCTCTCAATTCTCGTTAAATCCAATAACCATAGTTTGTTAAATATTGGACGGAGATTAAAAGTGATTTATTTTACCAAATCTAAAGGATCAATACTGCTCAGTAAAAATATTTGAGGGACCATTTCAAATCTATCCCCAAACACAAGGGACCGGTGTTGTCATTTTTTTGTATTATTATTTATTTTTTAATAATTATTTTTAATATACTTTTTTACGGCTATACCATATAGTATAGAAGTGTAAGTGTAGAATTTCAATAGTATAGGATATTAGGTATAAGTACTTAGTTTTAAAATACAAAAGGTGTTCGTATTCAAAGTTGAATATATCATATCATATATAAGAATATTTAGTGTAATTAACTCTTAATTTTAATTTTGCAAGTGCTAAACGAATGAAATGGTTATGCTATTGGTTTATTTCTTTGTAAACTTATAAAGTTATAGAACTACCGACTACGTGGATTGTTTAAATTATGTCAAACAACATGCAATAAAATAAAAAGAAATTTAAACAATAGGCAAATAATTTCCTAGAATATAAAATTGAGAAGAGAAGAACATTACACAACAAAAAAGAAGTATGAGAATTTGAACCACAGAATAAGATATATAATTTTTTACAGAATTAAGAAGTTTTCCATCCACTCGAGTTAGATTTTCTGGAGTGTTTTTTTTTGTCTGATACTTTAACCGACATTATTATATTATTTATATTTGTACAAGTTGAAGCAATGAATAATATGTTGAGTGTGCGAACAAAAACTCCACCTCGATAGCAGAAAAGATTGAGAAGCTATATATAAAGTGTAGGATCTCTTAATGATGTTAGTCCTTTTGACGAAAAATCACGCGGACTTGATCAAAAACGAACATATCACATCACGTAAGCATATCTTTGGACTGACTAAGCCCAATATAAAATCCCTCTTCAACTTTTTGTCTATTGTATGCATTTTCCTTTTCAAAGATCTTCTCCAAATCAATATTTCAATGTCAATGTGAAGTACAAATTTTGAGCTGGTAACTCTGAATTTAATTTTCTCCATTGTGAATTGAAAATTTGTGCTACTTTGTTTTTCTTTTGGATATTAATTCACCAGTTTGTGAATTATTATTACCTTCGTCAATTTTTAATTATTCACTATAGTAAAAATATAGCTCTCACACACTACAAAGAGAGTAAAGTCACTCTCCATATCACTTGGCATTGCATGATTATTTAGATAGTAAATATTATAGTTAAGGAGAGTAACAGCAACACCCGTAATTTAAACATGGACAGTTTAGGAAAAATTTGAAGTCTTAACTACATCAATAACAACATACCTAGTGTAATATCCCACAAGTGAAGTTTAGTGATGGTGGTGTGTATATATGCAGTCTTACTAGACAACACCCGACTACTGTAACTAGCTAAACAAATATTATGACATACTTAAAACACAAGTTTCGAAAATATTCATTTCACTCTTAAATTTTGTGTCCAGTTAAACTACGTGATAAAAATTGTATTTGAAAATAGGTATTATTATAGGTAATGTGTTTAAAACTGCATCATATTATAAGGTTATTTATGTGGAAAGGTGAAGTTTCCCTTCTCAATATTCACAAGTAAAATTGGTATATACAATTGAATCTACCTCTCTTGCCACATTTATACTTTTCAAGCTTCTGAATCTACCTAGATGAGTGACTGGCTAGTTAAATGAATAAGTTGCAATCAGTAAAAACCAAAATTAAGAAGCATCAATGACCTGTGAAGGAGGAAACATTAGTGATGAAAATTACAAGGGAATATTAGTAAGTCACTATTGACGAGAACAGTAAGAGAAAATGACAAAATTGGTCCATTAGGTTTGAGGGTAGGTTCAAAATAGTCGCTTTAAGTATGTACTGAACAATTTTGATCATTTAGAGTTTGCCACAAGTTAATGCACTTAGATTTTAGTCGCAGTAAAATATTCACCAACTCTGCATGTTAGATTTGACGAAAATTATTAAAAAAGAACAAAAAAAAATAGTAAGAACTCGCATTTAGAGGTAAACTTTTTGTAGTTTGTTTTTTTCTGATTTATTTGATGAGTATACAACTTTTTGATGTGTAATTACTATTTTTAGTGATTAGTATAATTTTTAGTGTTATTGCATATTATAGAATTTGATAGGACATCTTGGTGCTTATTTATGGATAAATCTTTTTTTTTCCATTATTTTCGTCAAATCTAACGAACATAAATTGTTAAAGACATGACGGAGACTAAAAATGTTAATTTTTGATAAACCCAAAGGACTGAAAGAGTCAAATGCATACTTGAGGGACTATTTTGAACCGACCCACAAACTTAAAGGACCATTTTTGTCATTTCCTAAGAACAGTAACTTTCATGGGCCAAAATTATTATCCAAGTAAATGGTGGGGTAAAGAGGAATAGGTGGACCATATATAGGAGGAAACTCTAAAGGCAAGCAGCAACTGAGTTTTGTTAGTACTTCTAAAAAAGACATACATGTCTTTGTTGTTGGTCATGTTAGAAAGTGAAATGCATTTAACAAAATGGGACCAATTTAACAACAATTATTGGTCTTCCCTATATATCTTGTTTATTTTGAAAAGGACTTTTGGTATAACTGGTTAAATTATTTTCATGTGACTAGGAGTTCACAGGTTCAAGTCGTGGAAACAGTCTTTGGCAGAAATGCAAGATAAAATTGCATATCATAGGCACTGTGGTCCGATCTTTTCCCCGATCATGCACATAGAGGGACCTTTAGTGCGCCGAAATGCTATTTTCGTTTTTGTACAGAACTCCATAGTTCATTTGTGTCATTTTTACAAGAGGTCCCCTCTTTTTTTTCTTTTTTTTTTCTTGCTATATGAGAAAATCCAAAAATGCTAGACTTGACCCACCTAACTCTTCAATAATTCAAATGTACCATAATTTGACAGTAAATCTTAATCATTCCCCATTTGCAGATTCAACATGTAAGGTCTTGCAAGTTTATTTCCTTTTTGGTGGATCACCGATAGCTGAGTGAAAAATTCATAGAAGATTATGATCTTTAATTATATACCCGATTTTGTAGTGGATTTTGCTCGATTTGCTTGCTTTGGATCCTACGTTTTATTTTGGAACCTTCAAAAAGTTTATGTTGATTTACATCTTGAATTCTGGTGGATTCGAATTAAGATCATATCAAAATATGAGAAATTGATGAAAATTTATAGTGCATTAAGTTTGTGCTAAGTTGGTGTTAGATGGAAGGAGCCGGAGGCTAATGCTAAATTGGCGTGACAGAACAAGGATTGTGCCAAGAGTTATGAAGCACATGCTAAAATTTGTAACTATGCGATAGACTGATTGAGATTCCTGAGCCTATTTTATTTTTTTTAGTTAATTTTGAAGCTCATTGACCTGGTACATTAGGCAAATATTTTGGATATAAAAAAAATATTGTAACTGAGGATCTCTTATATTAATCTTCTCCTTCATAGTTTTAAAAAAAAAAAAAAAACTCTATAATTTTATTTTTTTCCCTGAGTACTAGATTTAGCCAAACCTTTTTGAATTTTTGTTTTATTTCTTTTTTAAAATTTGCCTTATGTGTGATGGTGTGCTAGTTCATCTGCGATTTTCCGCAACAATTTTTCGAATATTTTAACGTTCCTTTGCAGTTCTGGCTTCTATGGCCCGAAATGTCTGAAGGTCCAATAAACATCATACGGGGAATTAATATCTAGATTGAAACATTGTTATCACACATTTACATACTTATTAATTAAGGAATTGTTTGGTTGTCTATCGAAAATAACTTCTTTAGTCTATAAAAATAGGGACAAGGCTATCATATATTTTACCTTCTTCAAACTTGTATGTAATTAGACTGTGTATATTGTTCTTATTATTGTTTGTTTAGTAGCTGGTTAGAAAGTGAATTGTTCACACACACACACACATATATATATATATTAAAATCAATATAACTAGTATCATGTTTAGTAGCATTTTCACTGCTATGGTTACCAATTTACCATAATCACACATAACTAAAGCATGTATATATTAGTTATGATGAGTCAATTTATGTAGGAGTATTATTTTATGAACGGTAAAGGATGAAATAACTAATTAATATATGAATAATTAAATCCCAATTAACTAATTCCTGTATTAATATTTGCATGACTCTAACTAGTGACCAAACACCCCTAGGGTGCTAAACCTTACATCGGATACTAAAATGATCACTACTCCCTCCGTTTCAAACTATTTGTATTATTTGTCATTTTAGAAGTTCAAGACAAAATAGAGTTTTTTTTCACTTTATCCTTAGTAGTAATTATTCTTGAAGACTACAAATATCTCAAGAATTAAGATTTATTGAAGAAAGATACACCTTTCTCTCTTATATATATATATATATAAATTGCCCAAGTTGGGAAAAAATGAATATCACGTACTAACATCATCATTAATGGCTGTGAAACTGAAACATCATAATATTTACTGAAAAAAGAGGAATAGATAAACATAGTACATGAAGTTTCAACTAACCAAACTGGGACAGAGATTCTTTGGTTAACTAACAGAACGCATGATATTTACAATACCTTTAGACATATATAAATCCAAAGTTTAAAGTTAATAAATTTAAAAATAGTACTCCCTTCATTTAAAAAAAATGATCTATTTTAAATTTGAACGGAGTTTAAGAAAATAAAGAAGACTTTTGAAAATGTGGAAAGTTGGAATCAAAGTGTTACCAAATTAGGAAAGGGCCTTTTTTTTAAAATGGATTAAAAAAGAAAATAGGTCATTCTTTTTTAAACAGAAGTAATATCATCTTATACTATATACATATTTTAATATATTTTTTTCCTTATATGAATATATATCAGGTCAAAAATAGGGAATTTCAGTCGAAACTATTGAACCTGTCATAGATGGGCCTCTACCGATTTAATTAATTAAGCACCCAACATTGATAAGGAAAGCACAATATTAATGGTCTCGTGAAGGCCATCTATATAGTACCAATGGGCTCTATTATATTGTTTGTTGTGCATGGGGTCCTTGTGTTGATTTCTTATGGTATCAAAAGAAAGATATGAAGTGTGTCAAACACAAAGCATTTAATTATTTGTTTGATACTATTCACAAAACATCTTCTCAACTCTTGAAGCTTTGTCTCTGTTTTACACCCCTAGCCCCTAGCTACTCCCTAAGTGAAGAAGAGGTTGATGCTTCATTTTCACATTAACTTTTTGAGTTTTCTTGGAAGTTATATATTGAAGAGACTATCAATTATGCTCTCTCTAGGGTCGTTTTGTAGAGTTTATGGTGCTCAATAGAGTGTATTAGTAAATAGTAATGCTTAGATTATTAATGTTGAGATTATTTTTTATTCACTATTTGGTTTAGTGTATTAAGGGTAAGTTTGTCTTAAACCATTCTAATCCATGTATTAATAGTCTTTGTGTTACTAATTAATATCATGATTTGTTATGTATTAGTTATACACCCTATAATACTGAATAAGATGTATTACTAATAGGTGTAGTTATACATAGGCTGAAAATCCACCGAACAAAGGTTTAAATAAACAAAGGAAAATATTTTCTTAAAAAATATTTTTTTTCGGAAAAACGAGTTTCTTACTTATATTAATTTAGCTAGTGTTTGACCATAGATTCTCAAATATTTTTGGCAAAAGATTTAGGTGAAATTTCACCATGTGTTTGACCATAGTATTTGGAAAAAATATCTGACTTTCTTAAGAAATATAATTTATACCCATTAGTTCGAAAAACTATTAAAAGTATCCATAACTTTGTATTACATTTTATAACGAACATGTTTCATGATAAAAATTAAACTCATAAATTATAAGCTCCAACCTACTTATAAACAATTTCACACATAAGTGTAGGAGCTACCGAAGTTTTCTCAACTCACAAAGAAGCATCCAATTTTTCTATTTACATTACTTTTAACAAGTGTTATGCAACAATACTATTACATACTAGAGTCAAATACCAAAATTTATTAATGGGATCGGTTGACAAATAGATATTAGTTGGGATTAATAAACGGTGGAGTATTTTTATAAAATATAAAAGTTTAGGGTAAAGTTAAATTTTTAAAAGTTCCCAAATAATAGAATTTGACTAGAAAACTAGTTTTTTTTAGTATTTGAAAATTTGAATTATTTGTCAAAAATATTTGTCAAATAATGACAAATTATGCGGCCAAACACTTTTTACTATTTTTTTTTCCAAATATTACTTGGGATATCTATGGCCAAACGGGTCCTTAGTGTTTTGCCTGACAAGTATTTTCTCGATTGGTCTTCTTTTTCCACTTCACAAGAAAGTAGAATTAACGTACGTTAATTAGCTTTAAAATGTCAAATATATGTTTAATAAACATATAAAGAATATTGTTGGAGCGTGTAATAGATACAAATCGTAATTAACATGCAGTGGCGGACCCAGGATTTATGGGTTGTGGGTGCTCGGGAGGTCCAAACACACATATTGACTCCCAAAGCTTTAAAGTTCCGCTTGGAAACTAAAGCACCCATCTAACTTCTTGGTTTACTGGGTGCTTTTCTAAGTCTTCTACCAATTTTTATACATTTTTTATATAATTATACCTAGTCTGCGTTGGATTTAACGGGTGCCGGAGCACCCCAAAATTGGGCATAGGTCCGCCACTGTTAACATGTCTAAGCGAAAATCGAAAAACACGTACATTAGGAAAATAAAAGAGATTATCATTCGATTTTCGACTAACCAAATTTGGAAAAAATAACATTCTTTTGACTAACCAAAGCCAACCATTTTATATTTACAAACTTGCAATGCCCCCAAAACAAGGAAGGTTGACATTGTAAAAACAATAGTGATGGGTCCTTTGTGTTTCTTTGAGGTGATGGTGGTACAATGTTATAACTAATTGAAGGATATGAGGGAAAAGACATCGTTTTCATCTTAAATTATATTTGAAAAGTTGAAGACACACCTAAATTATTGAAGTGACCTAATGCACACTTGTATTACTTAAAAGTGAATTTTTTCCCACCATGTAAAGTGTTATATCACTTTTATAAGGTGGGGTGTTCCACACGTGCATGCCACGTCAATACCATGCAAAAAAATACAAAAAAAAATATTATTTTCATCATTTTTTTCCTTTCTTTGTAATTTAAACTTTTTTCTTTTTCATTTCTTGTATACCCATGAAAACCTCCGTTGTTATGGATGAAGTCACTATAGTCAAACTCAACTCATGAATTCATCACCACCATCAATTTTACCATCCGCCAACAAAACTGTCATTACTATCAATTTCTTCTAATTTTATCATCCATCTTTAACCCTTTTTTTTCTCCTTCTTCGTTGATTTTTCGAGGAGGTGACAAATTATTTTTTAGAGTGATGGAGCAGAGATATGAAACAACTCCAGATGATGAGAGAGAGAGAGATCGGGAGAGAAAAACTTGAAGGTTGAAATCTGTCCAGAAAAAAAAAATCGGGCAAAAGTGTTAAAAAATAAATTTTGCCGGTATATAAAATTCTCGATAAATTAAAATTGGCCATGCTTTATAGCTCTCAATAATATTGATAATCAAATTGTTCTTCGCATTACTATTCTATCAACCAAAAATAATTGAGATATTTATATTACTGATGGTGGATTAGATGATGAAATTGATGATAATGAATCGACTGATTAAATTGGTGGTGACACTGTGATGAAATTAGTGATTGTAGGTGATGAAATTGATGGTAATTGGTGGTGGTGGGTCAATTAATGAAGGAGGTGATGAAATTGGATGAAAAATCAACAATGGATTAAGAAGAAATATAAGATTGATGAAGAAATTTAGTTGTAGAGATTGATGAAGAAATTTAGTTGTAGAGACTTGATTGAAAAAAAAAAAGGAAATAGAAGAGATCAGTAGGTTAGGGGAAGAGGATTTTCAATTTTTAATTTTATTTTTAGCTTAAATTTTTTCACTCACGCGTCCAACTTTTATTTTAATTTATTCTTTTTGACACGTCAGTTTCAAGGAGTAAAAAAATTCACTTTTAAGTAGTATAAGTGTGTAATAGGTCGCAATAATAGTTTAAATGTGTCTTCGACTTTTCGGGTATAGTTTAGGGTGAAAACAATGCCATGTCCCAAGGATATGATCTAACCAACACAAAGTATCCATTTGCTATTCACATCAAAATTAGATTCAAATTTCAAATTTTATGGGTTCATTCTTTAAAGTTTTTAGCATTGGATTATTTTTTAAGTTATGGTTCATGTTCATCTACACTATTTATTGTAATTTTCGTGAATTTTTACACATACATTTATGCTTCACATTGAAAATACTAAATTTAGATAAACCCAATATGGATACTATTATAAACCAAATGGAAGAGCCCAGCCCAAAAGACTAGTCTGATAGGTGGGAGAACTCATTTAGTCTTTAAATCCATTAGCATTTCTCTGTTTTTTCAATGTGGGACAATTGGTACATAATAATCGCCTCCGCTTGAGAACCAACGACCTCGTTGGTCACGACTGGGGCAAGTTGGTCACGGCTGACATCCCCCTCTTGGATCCAGGCTACTACTCCTGGCACACAGGCCACCACTCCGAGTCACGGCTTCACGCGTGGATTGATCCTTGTTGGTCACAGTTGGGCCCAGTTGGTCACGGTTGGCACCCCTCTTGGGGCCAGGACACCACTACTGGCACACAGACCACCACTCCGAGTCACGGCCCCACGCGTGAGACTCTCAATGAATGCACTGCACCAATGTTGTAAACCAAACGGGAAAGCCCAACCCAAGAAACTAATCTGAAAGGTGGGAGAACTCATTTAGCCTATAAATCTATTAGAATTTCTCTATTTTTCTAACGTGGGACAATTGTTACCTAATAGATACCCTACATTCCTTGCCTCTGATTCACATCTTTTCAAATTTTTAAGGTTTGTCCTTACTCCATGAACCAACAAGAGACTTGATGTTTCATTTTCACTTCTACTTTTGATTTTGTGGAAATTATTGAGAGACTAATAATTCATCACTCTCTAAGATCTCTTTTGTTTTATTGTTCTTTATTTTCTTTAATTTTCAGCGGGGATCAGTCATGAATTATGAATCTAGGATGGTATATTTTATCTCATAATTTATCTGCACCAATGTTTATACTTAATTATATCAATTTGCTATGATCAAGCCATAAATTTAGATAAGAATTTGTATAATTTAATTGCTTAGCGATAAGAATTTATGTGAAGAAAAGTGTCATGTATTCATTAAGTTCATGTAAATAATGTGTGCAGGTATGTTTTTTACCCATAAATCCCTCTTTTTTCTTTTTTTTTTTTGCAAGCACCAACTTACTACCTTCCCTATTTATTTGGTTGTAAACAAAATTTTATATTGTTTCGAGAGAGTATTATGAGATAAGATTACTTTCGATTTTCTGTTATCATCACAAACTTTTTCGTTTTTGTGCCAGATTATTCTTTTGTTTTAGAATCACAATACTATTTGATTCTAATTTCCATTATTTGATGAAATTGAAATAAAGAATAATAAATATTGCAGGATCGAATTCGAAGGCCCCAATATATGCTAAGTCATTTTCTTTTAATTGATTGACGTTAAATGGGTACCATTCACCAATTAACAAGTGCCAAGAATATGCTTTGTGACCAACAAGGATTGTGGTAGAGTTGTAAGTACTCATTTATTCTTAACAAGATGTCTCGGATTCGAGTCCCCCTGGGTACGGAATTTCCTTTGTTAGGGAGCGCTTTACTGTCCAATGTGGGACTTTCTTGCACAAATTCGAATTTAGTCGAGCTTCAATTCAGATATCGGACACCGGGTGGAACTAAAAAAAAAAGAAAAGAATATGCTTTGTTGTTTTTCTTCTGTTTTTTTCCCACTCTTTTTTCTTCATTTTGTTGACCTGCTTCATTGAGCTTACCCATAGACTTTTTAAGATTTCATGAAGAGTGGAATGATAAATATACTTCATTTTAAAAAATAATTAGAATTTAAGTATAGATTCCAAGTTTATCGAATTGATTAAAAAAAGACAGTTAATACTTCAAAATCCCTCCAAATTATCCAAGTTTGTTAGTCTAATATTTAACTTATGGGTGTTGTTGTTACCTCCCTGAACTATAACATTTCCAATCCAAAACCTCCCTGCAGTGCTAAGTGGCATGAAGAGTCGCCTCACTCTCTTTGTATTGTGTGTGAGCTAAAAATAGACCAAAAATAGCATCCATATGGCTAGAGACGTTTAAATTGTAGACTCTTGACAACTAAGTTATCTGATCCTTGTTTCATATTTTAAGAATGTTATCAAATAGTCACCCGTCTAACCGTTTAAACTAAAATGATAAACATATGTATGTATATGTATATATATTATCTAATAAAAAGAATCATGTGTAAGAGGTCGTATAACCATATATAATCTATGTCTACTGGTTAAGAAAAGTAAAGAGTGAATTCAAGCGGTTATTTGTGTAAAGACCCCCTAGTGTTAGCCCTTTGAGACAATGATATGGCCCAATAACTGTCCCAAAGCCCCAAATCAATCTGCTGGACCAATCAAAACCCCATTTGGGCTTGGGTATATCTGTTTTTTGAGAAATTAACTCAAATAGCAGCCCATTATAAAATTAAACTTAAAATAGCCATACTTTTTTATCAATTACATATAGTAGCCAATAGGGTTTTCTTTATCTATTTTATTAATCTCATCTTGACACTCTTTTTCTTTTTATCTTCAAGTCGTAGAGCCCTTTTATGTTCCCTTCACCATCCTTGTCGGTGCTTCGATGGCAGCCAACAATAAAAGAGTACTAATAGTACATGTACCAATGAAAATGTCATTATAAACTTTCAATAAGAAAAATTTTGTCTCCCTTCCTCCGCATATTTTTTGCTGTAATTGTGGATGAAGGATTTTCTTAATTTTTCAGTGCCATTAATGTATAATCACTGCATAGTTATGTTTAATCAATATATAGTATTTATTAAATTGACTATACTTCAATTATACAATAGATAAATTGAATTTTACTTCAATTATACACAGTAAATTCAATGTATAATTTTACTGCCATTAAGGTATAATCACTGCATATCGATGTTTAGTTAATGTATAATCAATGTATAATATTTATAAATTGATTATACTTCTATTATACAGTATACAAATTAAATTTTACTTCAATTATACACGGTGAATTTGATGTATAATTTGCGTATATATTTTTCATCTCTTTTTTCTTTGGATAAATTAGTGTTATTTTTTCTGTTTTTTATCTGTATGGTTGAGAACCGGTTATTGAGAAAGTGAAGTCAATTGCTGGAAATTTTGTTGCTTCAGGGATTTTTAAAACTGAATGTTTTTTGGATTTAGAAATAGAAATCAGATTTGTATGTTGAAAAGTTATGAGACAATTTTTAATTAAATAAAAATTTACGGCCAGTCACAATTAAAGAGATAAGCTGACTAGCTATTTTTATTTTTTTAAGGCTATAAAAAGTTAAAAAAATTTTGGGCTTTGCTATATTTGTTATTTTCCCCTATTTTTTTTAGCAAACTACATAAATCCCAATAGTTTGGAGCTTAATTACAGAAAATTATGACATTTTACATAATTACTGAAAATTCTGATTTTGGGTCCGTCGAGATACATAATTAGCTTCCGATACATTTTTTCTAATTTTGAGTGTGTCGAGATACATAATTAGCTCCCGATACATCCAACGAAGATACACTAATTAGTTGAGATTTTTGTAGTTACTTTGTAAGGGTGAAAATTTATGTAAATATGATAAGTTAAGGTGTATGTATTATGTTATTTTTCCTGGTTTTTCCCCAAATTAGAACTCAAAGGAGTCTAATTGCTTTAGGTGACCCATAGATGCCCTTCGGCCTAAATGCTTTTACAATTATTTGAATATAAGCCCAAATATATGATGGGCCAAAATTTTCTAAACTTTAGCTATGGGGCTGCTGCTTGGGAGAAGTGCACAGATAGCTGAGACCACCATTTAAGTCATAGCAGCAAGTTCTAAATTTTTGCAAGTTTAGTCACTACTAAAGCAAGTTTAAGTATATGGGATGAGAGTTATGAAAATTCACGTTTGAAAGTTAGCATATTGATCATGCAAGCGAACTTTCAGCATATGGAGTTTGGTTTGTCAAGTTTAAACTTCCGACATTAACTGACTTAATCGCAATACTTATTCAAAGACAGGACAAATTTGGAAGAGTTTCGGTAGGCAAGGCCAAATTTTTGTTATTTTTATCTAAATTTTGGGTTGCCAATGCCAAACTTTCGATAGTCGCAACTGAAGTTTTGGCCTGCCAAGGCCGAACTTCATTCAAGTTTCAAACACGTATGTTCGAAACTGAAATAATTTTTCGGAAGTTTGAACTACTAATCTTCATCCTTGTTAATGTTTTCAAACTGTTTTTTTAATAACATCCACTTGATTAAAATCTAATTTTTATATCTGAAATCGAAAGCTCGCTTCTTCAAGCTTTTGCAATAATGGTGATTTGTCAATATTTTCAAAAAAGTTTAATTAAAATATAGTACTTGATTTGAACTCATTTTTCAATTTAAAATTCAAAATCCACTTTTCTAAGCATTATGATTCATTTGTTCTTGGCCAATCTGTTATGTTTTGTTCCCATTTTCATGTGATGTACACATACGTTATAATGCTCCCACTCATGTTTTCCTCCAAATCTAATAGAAAAAATGTGATCATTTTGAAAAATTCGCAACTTAAAAACCACACGGAGGAAAATATTATTGGGAAAAGGACATAAATGTCACTTCGCCCAAAAAATTTTCCACGAAATAGCCATTGATTTTGCAATTCCAAAAGGTAACCATTTTAGGCCTTTTTGTCACTGCTAGTGCCTTTTTTTTTTTTTCAGTTCATATACCATAATGATACAGTCCCCATGCCATATTCATATAGTTTATACAGAAAAAACATATGCATATATAGTTCATATATCATATTGATACAATTTTTATACCATTTTGATACAGTCCCTGTACCATATTAATACACTCCTTATGCCATATTGATACAACCCATATACCATATTGAGACAGTTTCGAATGGCCATTTTTGGAATTAGTTTGGTCCGACTGATCATTTTTTGGAATTAGTTTGGTCCGACTGATCATTTTTTGGAATTAGTTTGGGCCGATTGACCACTCCATGTCCAATAGCCCAAACATGGGTCATTTGCCATTTGACTTGGTTAGTTAAACAAATAAACATTTTTTCTTAAGAAAAACAAGTTTCTTGAAAATGAGAAAAATTAATTTTCTAATGAAATTACCGAAAATAAGCTCCACAAATGGCATTCCGCAATAATTATTTCCTCCCCACCCTCTAATACACCTACTCTCGCTCTCACCATCCCTATAATTAAGCACATCCCCGACCCCTACCTTGCCCTCCATGTCCGCCTAAATTATATACAATTGCTTTTGGAATAGTATTTAAAAGTTACACACTTCAACAAAAATAATATACTCAATGTATTCCCACAAAGTGGGGGTCTGGAAAAGTTACACAATTGATACAATAAAGAAAAAAGAAGGTAAGAAAATCACTTTAATTACTTGTTAAGTGATTATAATCAACGTAATGCTAAGAATGAAGAATCCATGTAACATGTAAATTCATGAGTGTCATTATACTGTTCTTTACTGTGTAGTCATTACAATGTTTTCTAAAAATCACATTAATAAGACATAATAGCTTTTTTTAAAAAAAAAAAGTAAAAGAGGAAACATCCAATAAAAATAAGATGTTCCTGCAATTATTGCTTGTTTTCTCTTTCAGTGACAATTAGACTAAACGAAGTACTTAACGACAACGAAAAATTAAATCAATGTTATCT
Organism: Capsicum rhomboideum; assembly: GCA_031232105.1. Taxonomy (NCBI): domain Eukaryota; kingdom Viridiplantae; phylum Streptophyta; class Magnoliopsida; order Solanales; family Solanaceae; genus Capsicum; species Capsicum rhomboideum. The sequence goes on along the minus strand of CP124712.1, from coordinate 136,752,463 downwards.
GAAAAGTAGGGTCTAGAGAGGGTGTTACAGACGCAGCCTTACTCCTGTCCTGTGAGCACAGAGAGGTTGTTTCTGTTGCTGGTTAAATAAAATTTCACGCCGATTCACTAAAGAGATAATTAATCCATTCATTGTCGAGATATAAGTTTCCTTTTCCTCTTTATTTTACTCCCTCCGTTAATTTTTACCTGTCACGTTTTCTTTTTGAAAGTCAAACAATATGAACTTAGACCAACATTTTAAGATGTATATTTTCATCATATTGATATGCGAAAAAATTGCAACGTAAAATACTTTTCGTATATGTTTTAAATATTTAAATATTAATTTTAAGTATAGAATTAATATAATCTAATTTAGTTTTAAGAATTAGTCAAGTTGACTCTTGAGAACTGATGCATGACAATTAAAAAGAAACGGAGTGATGCTGTTTTTATTTTCCTGTTCTTTCAAAAGAAGCTGTAAATCAATTTAAGAAAAATGAAATCTTAATATATATTCTCATGCTAATTTCGTGTTTATGATACATGCAGTTCAAGATCCTCTAGGTATAATTAACAGCATAATTATCGGCAAGTGAAACTGCTTATATTCAGCCGGATTGTTGAAAGTCATTCAAACCAAAAATTGACACAATTGTTAGCTTTTTTTTTTTTTTTTTTCCTTTTTCGAGGGGTGGGGGGTTGATTATGAAAATGAAATAAAACCATAGAACATGTTAAAGTGGTCCATGTATTATTAAATCCAAGGATGTAATAGGCCAATAGCTTTCGCCGAATCCTGTGACGAAGCGAGAATTTTCATTAAGGGGTTCAAAATATAAAGAAGTAAATACACGAACTAATCGAAGGGGGTTAGGCATCTACTATATATATAAAAAGTAATTTCAACTATAGTATAGTTTTTTACCGACCCCCCTGACCCAAAGCTAGTTCCGCCGGTGGCCAAACCCCAATAAAAATACTTTTAATTGGCCAAAAAAAAAAAAATACTACTACAATATATTTTAAACGGAAAGCACTAATCTTCTTGTAAACTTATTTTACCCTTTTTTTCTTTACCATTATGTACTTAAAAGCTGGTAATTAGGAGCAAATTACGATTTCAGTATTTAAATAAGAGCAGTTTCTAAATTAATCTTTTCAATCACAATACATGTTTTGTGTTCTAAGCTTGAGGGAAAATACGTTTTTACTATTGAGGACGGGATTGTGTTTCCATGATTGACCATCTTTACAAAGAAGTTAATTTTAATATTTAACAAAAAAAAAAAAAAGAAAAGAAAAGAAATTAGTTATGAAATTTGTCACTAATCTGCCATTAAATAGCTCTTAGCAAACAAGATTCTTTTGACAATCCATGTTAATCCATTATTAAATCCATTTTACTGTTTACTGATAGAATTTAATCATCGCTAATTCATATTTTATTTTTGTAATGATATGAAAAGAAATGATAATTCAATAAATATTGAAAATCAACATTGAAAAAAGTGAAGTTTTTGACTAAAGCAATCCACCAAACTCAACCGCTAAATTGGTTATGAATGGATCCCTACCTTTACTTCGTATTCCCCTACATCTATAAGCATTAATCTTGACTTTAAGTATCTAGAAAGCAAGCTAAGAAAAAAAAAGAGGAAAAAAGACACAACACACTATCTTTTGACTACAGACCAAATCATGTTTCTTTATTTTCAGCCTATAATTAAGGGTACCTCCTTATTTAGACATTCTCAATGGTATAGCACATGCAGCATGCACCAAAAGCCATAATTTCACCTACCCCACAAATCACAAATCACAATTTTTTCCCACAATTCCTCAATCTCCGCACATCATCACGGAAGCTAAATTAAATCAAAACATTGCACTTTCACTACTTTATATAAACTCTCCACAAGAATCAAGAAATACAACACTTCAATATTTTACTTGCCATTTTTTTGTTCAATTTTTTCACTATGGGCCATTTCATCAAGCAAGTGTTTTTTGTCTTGTTCTTGGTGATTTCAACTCCATTAGTGCAAATTGAAGCTAGAAAAAGCAAGTTCATGATCATTCCTACATCTCCTTCACCCGCTCCGACTCCAGTTTCGAATGAAATTAGTTTCCCCCCATTTTCATCTTTTAGTCCAACCTCGTCACCATCACCATCTCCAGCACCAACACCGATGTTTAATGATTTTACATTTCCTCCGTTGTCGTCTTTAAGTCCAACACCAGCACCAGCACCAGCACCCGAGGGTGATCAAGATCATGATGACAATGGCATGCCAACACCGGTAGGGGCACCAGAAGAAGGTGGCATTGAAGCACCAGCACCCCTTTTGACTGACACTCCTTATGGACTTTATGGTCCTCATTCTAAACAAGTTCCTTCTACTGTCACAAATCTTGATAATGTAGAAACTCAAACTCTTGACAAGGAATTCCAAGGTGCCCGCTTTAATACGGATGAGTCCGACAACAACAACAACAACAATAATGGCTACTCCGATAATTATAACTACGATAGCCATTCGGAGAATTACAACAACAACAATGGCTACTCCCAGAATTATAACAATAACAACGGCTATTCCCAAAATTACAATAACAACAACAACGATGTTTTCTCTGAGAACTACAACAACAACAACAACGATGTTTTCTCTGAGAACTACAACAACAACAACAATGTTTTCTCCGAGAAATACAATAACAACAATGTTTTCTCTGAGAATAACAACAACGACAATGGTTACTCCAAGAACTACAACAACAATAATGGCGTCTCTGAGAATTATAACAACAACAACAACAATGACAATGGTTTCTCCGAAAATTACAGCAACAACAACAATGTTTTCTCAGAGAATTACAACAACAATGGCTTCTCCCAGAATTACAACACTAACAACAAAGACGATAACAATAATGTTTTCTCCGAGAATTACAACAACAACAACAACAATAACGGTCTCTCCAAGAATTACTTCTACTACAACAATGGTTACTCCGAGAATATGGCAGAGAGGCAAGGCTTAAGCGACACAAGATTCTTGGAGAATGGCAAGTACTACCATGACATCAAGAATGAGAATCCCAACAACAACAACTACGATCATGCTAGCAGCTACAATAACAATGCCAACATGGTTGAAAGGCAAGGATTAAGTGACACAAGATTTTCGGACAATGTCAATTACTTTTATTATAAAAATGGTGAGAAAATGACAAGACAGCAGGACTATCCGGGCACTGAGGATCAGTATGAACTTCCTTGAAGATGCAGCATTTATCAATTGGTTCAGAGCAAAGGGACAAAAGCAGGGGTCATGAAAATAGATTTTACAGAGTTTGATTGAATTTTAAGTTATTATGAGTGAGTGTTTGTGTATTAGTTCTACTTGTGTCTGCAAACACCTTTTTTTTTTAATTGTTCTGCTAATCAGACCAAGGGAACTTTTTGTGTTGCTTAACACTATAGAATTTTTTGAACTTTTTTATAATGACATTGAAGCTTCATTCTAGTTATAAACTTGTACTAGTAGTAATATTAATTACCTTCACTTTTTTATTGTTGTGCTCTGCTGTAGAATTGGAAAATTTGAATCATATTAACTTACCATGATTTAGTAAGGTGATAATATACATTATTATCCTGTTTAGCCCATATACAATTAGCTCACTGAATCAAAATAGGCGTCCACTCGAGATAGTTATAGAATGAACAAATTAATATAGTAATCCAAGATATAGACTTCTATAAACTTGTCTGAAAAAAAGAAAATCGTATGTACACAAATTTCATATGGTTTTGGAGCAGATGAACCATTTTTTCAAGTTTGAATTTCAAATTGTACATAATGATTTCCAACATTGTATAAAAGGGAAAAAGCCTGAAAAAGGAAAAAGGATAAAAGAGAAGATTTACATGAGCATCTTACTTTTGTTCTAGAGGTGTCTTTTTTCAATTCATAAAAATCATTTCATTTCCCTCTTTTACCACTCCCTCGCGAAGGGAAAAAAGAAGAAGGAAAATTGACATAAAATAGTTGTCCATCAAAATAAGAATCAACAAATATTCTTTTTATATATATATTAATATATAGTAATATACATGAGATATATATTTTGAGTATAGTATACTGTATATTTAACTAATGAAAACTACCACTAAAAGTTTTCCATTCAAAGTGTTTGAAGTTTGGCATTGCCAAGGTAACAACTTTAGTCAAAAATGTCTGAAATTGGCCTTGACAAACCATTATATATTGAAGTGATGCCAATACCACCACTTCAATAAACTGTTTGAAGTTTGGCCTTGCCAAGTCCATAAGTAAAAAATGTTTGAACTTTAGTAACATATAAAGCAGGTACAACGTACAATAATAACATATCCCTTGTAATTCCACAAGTAAGATCTGTGGAGGGTGAGATTGTAGCAACCTTACCCTTACCTTGTGAAGTTATATCGAACTATTTTAGGTAGACCCTCAACTCGAAAATGGGTACTTGTGCACTTCGGCCTTTCCATGTCTTAATCTAAGATGGGTTATTAAAGTGTCCACCACACAAATTCCAACCAGGATCAAGTGATTCTCTATTTACTGGATCCAGTGGCAAGCCCAAGATTAGCACTAATTTGTCCAGCTACCCTTTTGGGCTTAAAAGAGTATGACCATACATGGGCCATTAAAGTTGGGCAAGCCCACAAATCGTACGAGGATCCGATTCTTGCCCCCTCATTTATCTCTGCAAATACAACAAAGTCCTAGGTAAAAAAACCACCACCAAAGTACTCCTACAACCTTAGCTTGGTGAAGACGAAAACCTTTCTGGTTCTTCTGTTGTCAGTGTTCAACCTCAGTTTGTTTCTCGTATGTTCACTTGTATTTGAATTGATAATTAGCTATTACAGAATTTGTACTTATTACTTGCAATTTCTCTGCTAGGTTTTTAGCTAAAAACAAAAAAAAATGTCAAAGACTCCGGATCCAAACAGTGCAGGTGCTAGTGGCAGCAAGTCCACAAGGGAAGAAGCGACAACTAAGGTTCCTTCTAAGGACCCAAAGAAGAAGGATGATAAGAAAGACGAAGATCTAGTAAGTGAAATATATAACTAAATTCGGAATTTAAAAGTTATAATTCATGACTTGTTAGTTGTTACTCCCTCCGTCCCAATTTATATGGCACATTTCGGATTTCGAGATTCAAACAAGTCTATCTTTAACGATCATAATTTTTTCATCTATCTATAGACTATTTTGAATTGTTTACCTAGTTTCCACATATTTTTTTTGTTGAAGAATTCATGTCTCAATTCACGGTCAAAATTAAATTGTTTGACTATCGAAATCTAAACTGTGCCACATAAATTGTGACACAGGGAGTATAATTTTTGCGAGACATAGTGGTGTCGTGCTGAGAGAGCTATGATGGAATCAAAATTCAAAATTTGAAAGTTTTAATTCATGACTTGTTAGTTGTAACCCCTTGGTCCCAATTTATGTGGCACATTTCATATTTCGAGATTTAAACAAGTCTATCTTTTTTCATATATCTTTTAAATATTTTGAATGGTTTGACTCTCGAAATGCGAACTGTGCCACGTAAATTGGGACAGGGGGAGTATAATTTTTGTGAGAAATAGTGGTATTGTGCTGAGAGAGTTATGATGGAATCAAAATTTGAAATTTGATTGGTTAGTTTATGTTTTTTATTGTGTCTTTTATTGATTTTGGTGGGATTAGTCGGAGGAGGATTTGGCATTGAAGCAGCAATTGGAATTGTATGTGGAGAGAGTTCAAGATGCTGATCCAGGACTACAGAAGGTTGCTCTTGAGAGTATGAGGTATTTTCTTTCACCCTTTCTTTTGTATTTTACGAATTTGCATTTACTGGGTATGTGGATATTGAGGATTCCACCTAACCAAGTCAACTTAGTTTGGGATCGAGGGGTAGTTGTTGAGGTGAGCTGTTGAATTCCCGTATAAGTTGCACAATGTTTACAGCTATAAATAGTGTAAAGGTTCTTGCTTTTGTTGAGCTTCTTCACTTGGGACCTTAATATGTCTTGGGGCTTTGGTATTCTAGTTTACAGCTATAAATAGTGTAAAGGCGATTGCTTTTGTTGAGTTTCACTTGGAACTTTAAATATGTTTTGGGGCTTTTGTATTCTAGTTTATTCTGAATTCATTTCCTTTGCATGCTATGTTGTTTTGATGTCTTGAGGGAAAATTTGGGGACACGCAAAAAGGTAACTGCCTGGTGGAAGTTGTCTTTAGTGCTTTAAGGTGCCTTATCGGATTATTGGTAATACCAGCTTGAAGATGGTTCCACATTCCCCTTTTCTCTTCTTTTTCCCACCCCATCCAGAGCGAAGAATTGGTTGCATATATGCTCAGTACACCTGTAGTGTAGAACAAGTGTTATGTAATAGTTGCAATTATTGTTATCTGGCTTGTTCTTTTGGGTACTCTTTCAGAAAGAGCTGCGACACCCTTTGACATCCATCAAATAGACATGTCAACTGATGGAAAATGAATGTATGCATGTGTAAAAGGTGGCCCGTTAGAGAATTAGCATGCACTACATGCATTTGAAGCATGTACTTTTCAATTCTGCTTCCTGGAAATATTAGTAGAAGATTAAACTAGACCACCTTTTTTCTAGTGTCTGTCTATAAGCTATAAAGTTCAGTTTGAATGAGAAATCAGTTGCTGGTTTAAATCTTCAATCCTTGAACTTTTTGGGGTCTTTCCTTTACATAAGCAAGGACATTTCTTTTTCGTCTCTTTTGCTTATTCATCTTTCTTTTGTTATAGACAGGAAATTCGTACAGCAACAAGCTCGATGACTTCAGTTCCAAAACCATTAAAGTTCTTGCGTCCTCACTATGGAACATTGAAGGGATATTATGAAAAAATGCCAGACTCAGATGTGAAGGTATGGAACTGGCATTGCTCTTAACTGTTGTTGAAGTTGGAGAAATTTCACTCACGCAATTTCAACTGCATGCAGAAACTTCTGGCAGATATACTTTCTGTTTTGGCTCTGACAATGTCTGCTGAAGGAGAAAGGGTATATCTTTTTTTTGGTATATTTAATAATTGGGCATGTGTGATATGCTATTACTCGTGCTTATGTGAACATTAGCAACTTTTTCATCTATTTCATGGCTATTATCAATTCTATTGGTCTTACAGGAGAGCTTGAAGTATAGACTGTTGGGTTCTCAAGGTGATATTGGTTCCTGGGGACATGAATACGTTAGGTAAGTTTGACAGCTAGTAACGTTTGTCGTATTGAACTCTTATTCAAATATCCTAATCCTCTCTGTTGTTCCCATTTATACTATGATTCTTTAAAAACATATTATTATTTACGATTATTTAAAACTTATTCTGGAATAGCTAACCAAGAAATTAGTGCTGTACAGATCTTAAACAGGCACATATTTGTATTTATATTATTTCCCAGTCTTTGCGGACATCAATGGTTGCCCATGAGTATGTGCATAAAATCGCTGACATATGCTGTTTTATGAACATAGTACGTAGCACAGTTGCGTGTTTAGTTGATGTAGGATCAGGTAATAAACTCTATATATTTGCATGAGTTCTGGTTCATTTTAAGGGGAAATGAATTTTTAGCAGTAGTGAACTCAGAACTGTATCTGTGTCCTTGTCCCAAGTGTTGGGGGTTGAGCTGTAGGAGTAACGGCATGGAGATTCCAAGCCCAAATCCCAGCTACAACATTCAGTGTGAGCCCATCTACTTCAGCCTTAGTGGCAGGATTAACTTGCAACTGTGGCTATGGGATTTAGTATGCTGTCCGATGGATTAGTCGGTTGGATGCTAACTGACCCGAACATCAGCGTTAGCAGCATCCAAAGATGTTTATCTATACTGTATTAAAGGTATACAGTATAGATGGCTTTCTGATTGTGTTCCGTTTCAATTTTTTCTTTTTTTTTGATGAAATAAGAGATTGTGTTCCGTTTCAATTTTAAGATACTATCTCTATACATGTTACTTTGTGTGTGAATTCATGTGTTTCATTTCTCAATTCTTGACCAATTCATTTTACCCCTCAAGCATTCGCTAACCGATTTTTTCTATAGGAACTTAGCTGGAGAAATTTCACAAGAGTATGGAAAACGGCAGGTTTGGTTTCCTTCATTTCTTAAGTTGTGTGAGGTTTCAGAAGAATATTGTGTTTCTATACAGTTTGTGCTGTTCATGCTTTGTTTAGAATTCTGGTTACTTTTATGCATCAGCAATTCCTATTGTACATATGTACTTTCTATCATCATTTTACAAATCATTGAGTCTCTTACCTAGGCATATTACTACTATACTAGTTCCACGAGGCCTGTGCTAAACCCAGACCCAAATGCAAGATATAAAAGTAATAATTTTAATTAAAGAAGTATAATTTATATTATATCTTTTTTAATTTAAAATTAAAATAATCTATGGCACGTTTGTGGGATTTTCTTAGGTATGTTGTTGTTGTATTATCTATGGCACGTTAAAAAGTCTTGTTGATAAGTCTTCATAATTCTTAAAGTTCTTAATCATATACTTGGATAATTTTAATTAAAAAATTCTTTATGAGGAAAAAAGTTTAGCTAGAGAATTAGATATCGAAAGAACACAAGTGATTCAATATTTTATAAAATAACATGATTTAACTATGTACATAATTACAATTTGACGAAGATCATAAATAAAAAATATTGGCATTTCTTTTATGTATTTCTGAGCATGTAATTTATTAATTATAGATAGAAATATATTTAATTAGATATTCATTAAGTTTTAATATCACTCGTAATTTCATGTTGTAAGAGTTTTTGCAAAATTTCTTTTTTCCATCTTATACCTTAATCTAATACGGTAAAAAAATTCAATAAATTCAAGTTTATATTATAATAGTTATAACCTTAATCATCGTTACCAAGTTCAAAAAAATAGTTATAATCTTAAGTTAGAGCCTTTACACAAATTAACTTAATAATGATCTTATAAGAAGATTAATAAATAATCGTTAAAGTACATTAATAAAGGACTCCATTTGATCCATTTTACTTGTTATGTTTATTTTTTATACACCCGCGGAAAAAATACCCCATCCGCCCCATTTTAATTATTGTTTTAGTTTTGTGCACCCCCGGGATTAGTCGGGGCTCTAAGAGACTCGGACACCCGGTGCAAATCAAAAAAAAAAAAAAAAAAAAAAAAAAAAAATTATTGTTTTAGTTTTTTTCATGTCCATTAAGAAAACCTATAGATAAAAGGTACTATTTATCTAAAGTAACCTATTTATCAGATGCTTTTTGAGAATTAAACAATATTAAAGAGAACTACAAGGGTGAAGTGACTATTCATTTAGAACAGAGAGAGTATCAACTAAAAGGTAATCTAATAAGTGGTAAGAAGAGATTCATATAGTGACACCAATTACGAAGGCCCAAGTGGGAATGGTCTTAAGGAAAAAAGTGAGGACACAATGGGAATATGCAAGAAAAGACGAACAGCAATTGCCTTGCGTGGCAACGTCACATCGCTAAAGAATTGAAATTCCGGATTTACCTCTGTGAGGACTACCAAACTTAGTAATGTAAGGGAGGATAACTAAGTTTTGTAGTCCTCACAGGGGTAGAATTGTAATTTTATATCTTTGGTGATGTGAAGCTTCTAGCATACTACATGTGTTGTTAACTTTTTCCTCCATATCCTAACTTTTGTCCTCTTTTTCTTTTCTTAAGATCAAACCCCGCATGGCCTTTGTAATTGGTGCTTGAGTTAGAAAATTTGTATAATCTCTTCTTGTTTCTTACAGATTACCTTTTATATTATTTGTGTTATACATTTGGTAAATTTAGATAATTTTGGAGCCACATTTCGTACATCTCCGTGCAATTATTACAACAAACTATACTCTTATAATTTGTTATAATATTACTCAATCCTCAAGAAATATCTAATAAATAAAAGCTATTTAGTAAATAGTACTTTTTTATTTATTTTTCTTAATGGGTGTACAAAGAACTAAAACGACAATTAAATTAGGATGGAGAGAGTATTCTTAAGGGGTATGCAAAAATTAAACAGGACAAGTAAATGCTGGAGGTAATACTATATAAATGTACTTAATTATTATTTATTAATATTCTTATGACCTTATTATTAAGTCTATTTGTGTAAAGACTCTAACTCCTTGTTTGGATGGTTGTTATAACATATTGTTATATAATGTATCTTAATATTGTGTATTGTCTATGAATACAACGTTTGGATAGATCGTATCATTTTCCCTCGATATATAATGTCGCACTTCAACAGTTTGAAGGATAAACCTACAATATTATAAAGAAAAGTAGGATACGGGGTAGAGCTATGATTAAAAAAATAAGTGTAAAGGATGAAATAGAATTATTAAATAATAAGCAAAGGCAAAATGAAAAAAGAAGAAGGTAATAACACGACCACACCAAATCGGTCGTTAAATAAAATGAGACTTTTCGTGTTACATAATGATGAATTTAATGATATGATACAGTAAAATTTAAGTAACAACTAAATCTAACATTATATTTAAACTAACAATACAATACACTAGGCAACAACCATCCAAACAAGTTGTAAACTAAGGTTATAAATATTGTAGTACAAACTTGAAGTTATTAAATTTTTTTGTCGCATTAGATGATTCTAGAAGATGAAAGAAAAATAGTTTTCCAAAACTTCTTGCTACATGAAATTAAAACTTAATAAATATTGAAAGAAACTTATTTCTATCTATAACTAAGAAATTTCATGCTCACAAATTCATAAAAATCTCAATGTTTTTTGATTTATGATCTTTGTCCACTTGTAATCATTTACATTTTTAAATCATTTTATTTTATAGAATATCAAACCATGTGTGTCCCTTTGATATTTTCAAATTATCCACCCAAGTTTTCTTTCTTATAAGTAGTCTTTTGTTGATACTTATCCAATTATGTGTTAAAAACTTTGATAATTATGACGCCTTATCAACCAGACATGTTTAATGTGCCATTAAATTAAAACTTATGATACAAATTATATTATTATTTTTGTATTTGAGTTTAGCCTGGGCCTGATGAAACTAGTAGGTTTATATGTAAAAAATTTCTGCTTGAAGGTTGTAGCATGTAGCAAACAACTTCTAATGCCCTTTTCAACCTTTATCTTGTGAATGTTGCGACATGCTTTTTTACATATGCGTCATGCAATAACTTTTAAAATTAAGTTCTAATCAGTTTTTCTGTTTCTATTCTTATGATGCATTAACAATGTCAGAGTGAAGAAGCCCCAATTGATGATCTAATGGAGCTTGTGCAACAAATTGTTGCTTTTCACATGAAGGTATCATTCTTCAGACTTAATTTTAGTTGAGTTGCAGGATAGAATTATAAAAGCTTACTTCCTTTTTTCCTGTTTTGATGCGGAAACATAGATCGCTATAGATCGCTTTTTTATCTCCTTTTGTTTTCAAGGGTACCAATTTTTGACTGATATCCTGTTCTGCAATGCAGCATAATGCTGAACCTGAGGCTGTCGATCTTTTAATGGAGGTATTTTGCTCTCTCCATGTCTTAACATAACCTATGCACTGTTTCCATGAGTGGCGCTGGTGAGGCATCTTTTTGAATTATTTCAGGTTGAAGATCTTGATCTCTTAGTTGAGCACGTTGATAGTACAAATTACAAAAGGACATGCTCCTATCTCACCAGTTCAGCAAAGTGAGTTTGCTCAGGATATAATTTTCGAAGTTCTTTGTCGGAGTATATGAATCCTGCGAGTTTTCTCTTGGCAAATTAAGATCTGCTCTAGTTTTGTGTTGTTTTGATGCTGTTAGTTATTCTCATCATTCTCATTTTTGTTTTGATAACCGGTGTCTGGTCCAACTTGCACGCACTTTGATTAATTCCACAGGGTACCTGATACCTCCCACCAGCGCAGGTACTAGGTACCTTCAAACGGTTCGCTGTGAATTAAACCTGAGGCTTCATGGTTCTGAACCAACTTCATTGACCACTTGGCTACACCCTTGTGTGCTGTTCTCATGTATCCTCAATTATCTGCAGTTCGCTACCAACCTATAAGTTTGGGTGTTCTTTGATAATGAAACTAATGGGCTTGATCTATTGCAATACAGTAAGAAAACCAGGCCAAAGGAAAGCTGACTAGGAGTGCCATAATCACTCTAGCGCTATGAACAAATACATACATAGTTTTATTTGTGCTATGTCAATTTGGCGTGTAGATTCGAAGTTCTTAACTAAATAGATGAGTTGCTTAGAAAGAGACCTCCTTTTGATAGCCTACAAATCTGTTGTATATGCGCGACTCTCTTGCCTTCTCTACATAAAGAAGTAAAGAACACCAGACAACTTGGTTCATCAGCTGGGATTTGAACTCGTGATATGCGTCTATATAACATTGCCTGCTGTATTGTGCTGCTAATGTTAAGATTCAAGGCCCTTGAGGCATTGCCTAGAAGTCCTTTTGATGTACTTTACTATTTATGCTTACTTTTTAACCCTTTAAGACGAGGCCCTACTACTTCGTGAAAAATTATTTTCTAAAATTAGTTTGTTCACACGATGCCTTCAAAAGTTTTTAAAAGGTCAGACTAAATTCAGAATTGGGAAGGATTTCAGGGAGAGTCTGAAGCAAGGTAATTATAGTCTGTTGGATCTTCCTATAATAATTAAGTGAAGGCATGTCGGTACTGAGATCCTTCATCATTATCCCCAGAAAGCCTATCTCTGTGAGTGGATAACTTTGTAGAAGTGAAGTCTGAATTACTGGTTTGTAGTTCAAATTTTCAGTCTCACTTGAGCAACATGGTGTTTTGGAAGCCCTTCTTTCCGATTCTCAGCTTGTTTTAGATGTGTCAATTCCTCTCTAGTGGAAGCGAAGGAGTAAAAAGCCTGTGGCTTGTTTTCAAGATATAAAGATTAAAGATACTATCTTACTTATCAACTAAGTTGTGCGGACTCTTCACTTTTGACGCCACATCCGTGTTGGATTCTCCAAAAATTCACTTTTTTAGAGAATCCGACACGCACCCGTTGACATTTTTGAAGAGTCTGAGCAACATAGCTTATCAAACAAAAAAATTTTGTGTTATTTACCTCAATTCTTTTGTTTGCTTTCTTCTGGCGATTACCTGTGTCTTACATATTATCTAATGTCTACATTGGATCCGTGACCTATGCGTTAGAACTCATGATTTTGGTTGTCTAACAGATACCTTCCTGGACCTGACGACATGTTGGTTCTTGATATTGCATACACTATCTATATGAAATTTGAGGAGTATCCAAGTGCACTTGTGACTGCACTATACCTGGATAACACGCAGGTCTGCAATTTTTATTTCTATTCATTCTCCTCCCATTCTTTACAAGAAAGATGGTTTGTTAGTGTGTAGGGATGTTTGCTAAAGTGTAATGGATCTATTTTCTTATAAGTTGGTGTCTAGTGGATCTGTAGATTTTATATTTGAAATTAGGGTATAAGTTGATTATATTTCGTTTTGGTTTGGTTTACATCATTGTTTGCAGTATGTAAAGCAAGTTTTTACATCGTGTGATGGTCTTCTGCGGAAGAAGCAGTTCTGTTACATTCTTGCTCGCCATGTAAGTTCTCCATTACTCTATCCTATTTGTCATTTTTTTGGCTCACAATTTCTCTGTGTGGATTTTCCTTTCATGGGATTAACTGTCTTCTCAATGTCCTCTCTTCCCTTCACTTCCAAATAATTCTCTCCTGACCCCGCATTCCCTCCCCCAGAGAGTTATTTGTGCAGGATTTATAGCTTGTGACATAAATCAGTCTTGTCTTCAATGGTTCATCTCAGATTGCTGATTTAATGTCTGGAAACGCAGGGTCAGACATTTGAGCTTGATGAAGAGATGTGTGCAGAAGATGAAGAGAGAGAAGGATTACAGGAGATTATTAACAACACTAAATTAAGTGAAGGCTATCTTACACTTGCTCGTGATATTGAGGTTATGGAAGCCAAAACCCCTGACGACATATACAAGGTTTGCACTTTTTAATTTATCCTTCTGTCATCACGTTTGATTTGCATCTACTGTTGCAGGGTTCTCTATTCCTTAATTGAAATATATGACCTGACAGTTCCTGGATGGTTTATTCTCTTGACCCCGTGTCGATCTTCTTTTGGTGGGCAGAGTATTCACCTTGCAATGTTTTGCCAACGTTTAGACCCCCTCCCCCCTCCCCCTAATTTCATACTTTTCTCATTCATATCTGTTGCTACCACTTTCAAAGAATGCAATCTCAATACTCCTTTTGCTCCTTGAGTTGCTCCAAGAAAGAAAAGAAAAATAATGATGAGCGGAACAAAATATCTTGTTTGTTATTTCCTGGTATCCTTGGTGAAGAAGAGCTTGTTTGGCAAATTATGTTTATTATCTATCACCACTCCGTGCAAACAGAAAACATTTGTGACATTATTTGTGCTAATTCCCTTTGGTTTAATTTATCAGCCACATTTGCTCGATGGCCGGGCTAGTGCGGGGGCAAGTGTAGATTCAGCAAGACAAAATTTGGCCTCTACATTTGTCAATGCCTTTGTCAATGCTGGCTTTGGTCAGGTATATAATGCGTTCTGTTGGTTTAGGTTATTTTATATTTATATATCGCTCTGGATATTTCTATTCACATTATATTTCTGCTCCAGGATAAGTTGATGACTGTACCGTCAGAGGCGTCAAGTGGTGGTACCTCAACAAGCTGGCTTTTCAAAAATAAAGAACATGGAAAAGCTAGTGCTGCAGCAAGTCTGGTGCGTAGTTTTACTGGTCGGGTGTCACTGTTCGTTTTTCATTATCTATCATGAGTCAATGATTTTTCCTGCCTAAACATTTAGGGTATGATCCTGCTTTGGGATGTTGATTCTGGTCTTGCACAACTTGACAAGTACTTCCATAGTACTGACACCCACGTCATTGCCGGTGCACTATTAGGAGTTGGGATTGTGAACTGTGGTATCAAGAATGAATGTGACCCTGTGAGTTCCTTGATGTTCTGTTTTACTATATTTCTTCTGCAAAAATTGATAGCCGTGGATCTTAATTTAATTCTCTTGAGCAGGCATTGGCGCTTCTGGCCGAGTACATAGACAAAGAGGACCCTTCAATTAGAATCGGTGCTATAATGGGCCTTGGTCTTGCTTATGCTGGTTCTCAGAATGAGCAGGTAGAGTTTCTAGTTGTCTTTTAATTTGTGTGGATGTGGAACTTACTTTTCTCTTTTGTAGTTAGCAATAGGTTTACCATGTAAAAACTTTAGTTTTGTTACAACTGAAGGTTCTAGAGATTTGCGACTATTTAATTGACTTCACTGATTTTCAGATCCGTGGTAAATTGACCCCAATACTTGGAGATAGCAAGGCATCCCTTGATGTGCTTGCCTTTACTGCTATATCATTGGGATTGGTATATGTGGGTTCATGCAACGAAGAGATTGCGCAGGCGATCATATTTGCATTGATGGAGCGAAGTGAGTCAGAATTAGGAGAGCCCTTTGCCCGCCTGCTGCCACTTGGTCTTGGTCTCCTGTATCTTGGAAAGCAGGTAACCAAATTTTTGTGTGCTATACCTGTCATTAACTTTGAGAGGATATATATAATTAACTTCAGTTCTTACTTTAGAATCCCCGTAGCCTGGATATTTGTGGATCAATGTTCTTGCAGTGAACCGTGAGATCTTGCGGTCCTTTTTTTTCCTTGCCATAATGATTTTTGATCCATCTGCTATTTGCTATAGGAAAGTGTTGAGGCTACAGCTGAGGTCTCAAAGACCTTCAATGAAAAGATCAGAAAGCATTGTGATATGACCCTGCTTTCTTGTGCCTATGCTGGGACAGGCAATGTGCTCAAGGTAATACAAGAGTTGTGCTTCTAAGTGGTTTCATGAGGATAGCAGCAATAACCAAAAGTTTGATTGAATGTCTCAGGTCCAACATTTTCTTGGTCAATGTGCCCAACATTTTGAGAAAGGTGAAACCTTTCAGGGACCGGCCGTCCTTGGTATTGCAATGGTGGCAATGGCTGAAGAACTGGGACTCGAAATGGCCATACGCTCGCTAGAACACCTTTTGCAGTATGGAGAGCAAAATATCAGAAGAGCAGTTCCTTTGGCTCTTGCCCTCCTCTGCATTTCTAACCCAAAGGTATACTGGAAAATATCTTTTATCTATGGCCTCCTCCTTTTGACCTTTTTCTCTTGCTTCTTTAGAGTTGGATTTACTTAAAAAGTATTCTGGTCAAGTCTTTCACTCATGAACAGTAGATGCCCAGGCTTTTTCCTCCTTTTTTTTTTTTGGGGGGGGGGGGGTCATGTGCAAGCATAACTTTTTCTCCTTGGTGGTTCGGACAGGTCAATGTGATGGACACTCTGAGCAGGCTGAGTCACGATTCAGACTCCGAAGTAGCTATGGTATGTTTGAAGAACAGAAGAAAGTAGATATTTGTGTTACTATAAAAAAAAATTCTCGAATCTGAACTGCTTATCCAAATGGTGTATGTAGGCTGCCATCGTTTCTTTGGGATTGATAGGTGCAGGAACAAACAATGCCAGAATAGCTGGCATGCTGCGTAATCTGTCCAGTTACTACTACAAAGAAGCCAATCTTCTATTCTGTGTAAGAACTAATTTTCCTAGTTCTCTTTTGGCAACTGTCTAATATTAAGTTAACGATCCGCTCTGATCGTTGGTATCACTACTTCTGCAGGTGCGGATTGCCCAAGGTCTAGTTCATTTGGGAAAGGGATTGTTAACTCTCTCACCATATCATTCTGAACACTTTCTGTTATCTCCGTAGGCCCTCTCTCCTTGATGTGCGACTGTGAACATTAGTGCATTACACTGCTAACTGTAAAACTAGTTTGTTAAATCCCAATTCTATTGCAATCTGTGCAGTAGATTTATTCTTTAGAAACTGATTAAAATAATACTGATAAAATACTGTTATTCAGCATTCAGAGCTTAATGAGCTAGTAGCTCTCTTCGATCGTATGCAGAGTTTCATAGCTGACAACCTTTGAACCTTTTCAGGACTGCATTGGCTGGACTGGTAACTCTGCTGCATGCTTGTCTTGATATGAAGGCCATTATCTTGGGGAAATATCACTATATTCTTTATTTCCTAACTTTAGCTATGCAGGTTTGCTGTCTGTTGAACAAGCATATTCCCTTTTCCTTTTTTTTTTTTTTGGGTCCTTTTCTGGCTTCCCCGCTATCAGCTCCTAATTTATGTCCTTTTACTCTGGCTTCACAGCCAAGAATGCTGTTGACTGTGGATGAAAATTTGAAACCCTTGTCGGTTCCTGTTCGTGTTGGCCAAGCTGTTGATGTTGTAGGTCAGGCGGGTCGACCCAAGACCATTACTGGTTTCCAGACCCACTCGACCCCGGTTCTCCTTGCTGCTGGCGATCGAGCGGAGCTCGCAACCGAGAAGTATACTTCTTATGCTTTGCAATTTGATATGTATTCTGCAGACATTTATTTATTTATTTATTTTTATTTTTTATTTTTTTAAAAGAATTGCCTTGCTGATTATTCCTGTCGTAATATTTAACAGTGTGTTCCTGTAGCTTCTTGTCTTACTCGTATCTGTTGTTGATTCTCAGGTACACTCCACTCTCGCCCATTCTTGAAGGCTTTGTCATCTTGAAGGAGAATCCCGATTACAGAGATGATCAATAATGACCTCAAATGAGGTATATTAATGGAGCGAATCCAGAGAAATTTTATATGGCATACGATATGTACTCAAGGAAAGAGTGGCAGGAGTCATTGATGACACCGTCAATTTGGTCAAGTTGCTTTGCGATCGGATCCATTTGCTAATGTTTTGGTGGCAGCTGAGGCTATCAGGTCCATCTTTGCTTAGAAGCGTCTGAAAGTTTCCAAGTTCGTTTATCACCGGCGTCTTTCATGATATGTTCTTTCCTTTTGCCTCACTGAAGTGTTGTGTAAAGCTGCAGATTGTTACTTATCACTGATGTTGAAATGGAAATCAATGCTATAGTTTTCTGTTCACGCCGTCTGTTTAGGAGGGTGTATGTGGTGGAGATATTTGCTTTGGTATCTCACCTTTTATTTCCGGCATAGTTCAATGTTGCTCGTTGGGAGTTTTGAGTTATATAGAAGGTGAAAATGGCTATATTTGCATCATGAAATTATTTTCTGCCTATGATTGTGAAATTTTGCGGTCAGCTTCGGGCCTGTTGTACTTAGCCTGTTTTGGGTCATTTGCACTTCAGTTCCTATATTTGCGCTGGTCTTCAATTTTCGTCGGCAAATAACTCTTTCGCTGGGCTTAAGTTTATATTTTCACAACCATAATATTTGTAAGTTATGTCCCCCGCCCTTAAAAAACTTATGTTCTGCTAGGCATAAGTTCGATTTCTGAGGGTAAAGATTAAGATCAAGTCCATCAACCACTAGTTTATAAGGTGAATGAAAATGATTTTGTTTTTGGTCGTGTAAATAAACAAATTTAACCGAACTTATAGCTCTTTGTGACTATTTACTGAAGTAGGATATTCTAATCAATAGTGGAGTAAGATAATCTAATTGTTGGTAGAGTGATTTCCTCAATTTGGCTTTACGTGATACAAATCTGAATTAATTCGGTTTTAATGGGGTATTCAACATCGGGTAAGAAGTTTTTTCAAAAAAAACAACAACATTGTGTAAGAAGTTATTTTAAAAAATAGGGAATAGCGGCTTTAATTAATCACAATCTCTCTCTCTCTATCCCAATTTAATGGAAGAGTTCAAAGTATGAGAGGCGAAACACCTAATTTACTATATGAATTGAAATATATGTTATTCAAGTTTTAAAAGTTCCATATTTGAAAACTAGATGAAAGTATTAAAAGGGGTTATTTTGTTCAATGATAAGTTGTGCAAGGTTTAACATATTAGGATTGCAATGTATAGATTGATATGCATGAATTTTAATCAGGGATTAAATCATGCATTTTGCTTACTTTAAAAGAATTGTTTAAAACATGAGGTTTTGGTCATTTTAGTTGATTTTATCCAAGTTTAATCCTAAGCTGTATAACAAACGACCTCCTAAAGTTAACATACGTAATACTCCTCTGTCTAAAATTTATGTAACATGGTTGGAATTTCAAGATTTAAAATATTAAATTTTAATTATAAATTTGGATATAAAATTTATATATAAAAAATACGTAAAAAATTGCTATAAATTATAGTAATAATAAATTAAAATATTTAAAAGATATATAAAGAAATTTCGATGATTTTTTTTTTAGTTAAATGTCAAATTCTATTATGCCAGTAAATTGGGACATAGTAATAGAAATTATTTAAAAACGGATTTTGAAAAAAATATAGTTGAAATAAGAACTAATTCAGTTAGGAAAGCAAAACTAAACCCTAAACCCAGAGGGTATCGCTCGCTTCAAATCTCCCAGAGTTCTTTTTCGGCTAAATCGGCTGAATAACCGCCACTCACCCGCGGGCTAATTACTTGCTCCAGCCACCATCATCACCGGTAAGCTCCGCCGCTATATATTTATTGAACCTTTCTATTAAGGCACCAATTGTTTTTGAATTATCAAAATAAACTGTTTCAATTTTTATTTTATATTTAATTTAAAGTATTAGTAAGCAATCTATTAATCTAAGTGCTACATGAAATCAGTTTGTTCAAATGTTCTTAAATTGAGGTACTTGGTATCCCGTGGAATTAGTTTGAGGTGCGCGCAAGCTGGCCTGGATATCAGGGTTATAAAAAAAGACTTTAAATTGAGGTACCTGTTGCTGGTGGGAGGTGATAGGTATCCCGTAGAATTAGTTGAGGTATGTGCAAGCTGGCCCGGACATCACTGTTATCAAAAGAAAAAAAGACTTTAAATTGAGATACCTGTTGCTGGTTGGAGGTGACAAGTATCCCGTGGAATTAGTCGAGGTGCGTGTAAGTTGGCCCGGACGCCACGGTTATAAAAAAAAAACACTTAAAATTGAGGTACCTATTGATGGTGGGAGGTGGCAGGTATCCTGTGGAATTAATCGAGTTTCGCGCAAGCTGGTCTGAACACCACGGTTATAAAAAAAAAGACTTTAAATTGAGGTACTTTTTGTTGGTGGGAAGTGACAGGTATCTCATGGAATTAGTCGAGGTGCGTGCAAGCTATTTTGGGCACCACAGTTATAAAAAAAAACTTTAAATTGAGGTATTTGTTGCTGGTGGGAGGTGATAGGGCTCCCATGGAATTAGTTGAGGCGTGCGTATATGCTGACCTGGACACCAGAGTTATAAAAAAAAGGCTTTAAATTGAGGTACCTGTTGCTGGTGGGAGGTGACAAGTATCCCGTGGAATTAGTTGAAGTGCGTATAAGCTGGGCCAGACACCACGATTGTAAAAAAGAAAAAAGACTTTAAATTGAGGTACCTGTTGCTGGTAGGAGGTGACAGGCATCCTGTGGAATTAGTCGAG
This sequence comes from Capsicum rhomboideum, assembly GCA_031232105.1. Lineage (NCBI taxonomy): Eukaryota > Viridiplantae > Streptophyta > Magnoliopsida > Solanales > Solanaceae > Capsicum > Capsicum rhomboideum. Next base: position 136,731,921 of record CP124712.1, on the reverse strand, counting down.
AGGTGCGTGCAAGCTGGCCTAGACACCACGGTTATAAAAAAAAAAAGACTTTAAATTGAGGTTGATAGTTGTGTTTATGGTTAGTATATTAGTGGACTGTGCTCAAATCTGGTTACTCTGAAGTTGAAGCTGTAGGTGAAGAGATTCAATATGCGGGTGAAAGTGATATCTCGCTCTACGGATGAATTTACTCGTGAACGTAGTCAGGACCTTCAGGTTTGGCCACTCTCTTCTCTTATAGAATATTTTTTTAACTTTGTGTTGGGAAATTGTGCTTTCACGCTATGCATCATGCTTGTCCTCGTCGTCTTGGAAATATTAACTTGTATAGTGATCTATGATGATCAGAGAGTTTTTCGGAACTTTGATCCCAACCTTCGACCTCAAGAGAAGGCAGTGGAATATGTTCGCGCCCTGAATGCTGCAAAACTAGAGAAGGTTTTTCCTGTTCCTTATTTGATTTTTAATGTTTTATTTTGTTTGAGTATGTCAATTTAAGGTAATTTTTTTATTTGTTTATTTTTATAGATATTTGCTAAGCCATTCGTTGGAGCAATGGATGGGCATATTGATGCTATCTCTTGCATGGCAAAGAATCCTAATCACTTGAAAGGAATATTTTCTGGCTCCATGGATGGTGGTATGTTTTTTTCAACATCTTTTTTGTTTATAAGTTGTTTGGCTAGCTTCAAATCGTGTTGCATTTTGATGATACATTTAGTTAAAAAACATTAAACTTTAACCTTGACGAATAATGCATCGAGTTATTGCTGGCTGAGAATATCAAAATTATATTTGTTAATTGCGCTGGACTTCTGAAACTCTTTTGTGTTCTTGCAGATGTTCGCCTATGGGATTTGGCTACCAGGTAGATATGCAATGGAATTGTTTTAGTTACTACTTGGTATACTTGGCTATCAAGTATTTTTTTACTTGGCATTTATTATAATAAGCGTGATCTTATATAACCTTTTATGTAGTTTTCTAAAGTAAGGATCTCTTAGACCAATATCATTATTTTCAGTTGAAAAGCATTTGGAACTCAAAAATATGTTTTAATTCCATTACCATGAAGTATGGATGTGATATACTTGAAATTCTGATCTTGAGACCCGAGGTTAATTATTTTGGAGTACTAAATATGAGTATTTCTTTTCCCATTACTTCTACTAATTCACAACGCACTAGGGATTTTTTAATTCCATGTTACTGCTGGCATATGACACAAGCTGTATAAGATATCTTTATCTCCAATTTTGTCACGTTTTGCACTTCTTTTAGATGTTTCATCCTAGTAGTATAAGGGGTTGAACTATGAAAACTCTCTTTTTTGGCTTTATATAAATCTGATGGGGTTTGCGTTTTCTTCTCTTTATCTTCGAGGGGTACATTAATGACCTATTTGAACTCTTAACTTGAACTCATATGCAGTTTTTCATCCGTAACCAGAAATAGAAGCATGTTAGTCGATTTTAAAAGGCTATGCCTTTTCGGTTCCCATTACTTGATGAACGGCTCGTGTGTGTTCTTTTGAATTTTTTTTTCCGATCCCAGTTATGAACCTTATAATGATTGTGTGCCCAAATTTGTTTTGCAAAACAAATAGGCGGACAGTACGTCAGTTTCCTGGTCACCAAGGTGCAGTACGTGGTTTGACAGTGTCCACGGATGGCCATATTCTTGTATCATGTGGAACTGATTGCACGTAAGGCTTCACGGGAACTAGCATGGATGCACAATTTATTATTGAAAGCATTCTTGTACTATTATCTGACCCACTGTGCTTTGGGCTACTTTGCTATAGTGTTAGGCTTTGGAAAGTTCCTGTAGATACTATAATGGAGTTGGATGATGAATCTGATAACTCATCCCAGGTAAATGCATTTCAAGCTTTCTGTTCTTTACCATGCATGAACTTGGTGTGCCAGATTGTCTAACAAACTGAATTCTTTTATTCTCAGCCATTGGCTGTTCATGTTTGGAAGAATGCATTCTGGTATGTTATTTGGCATCATTGCACTTGCAAGATGATAAACTTAAGTATATCATGATAACTTTTATTTGTTTTTTCTCTAGCTTCATATCTACAAACTGTTATTGATGTTGTCGTTTCTCAGGGGTGTTGACCACCAATGGGATGGTGATCTTTTTGCCACAGCTGGTGCTCAAGTTGACATTTGGAACCATAACAGGTTTGCTCACCCATTTCTCGTATCTTTTCTGCTGCCAGGTATGTGCAGTTTTTAACACATTTAACTCATCTTGTGAACCAGGTCTCAGCCGGTTAATAGTTTTGAATGGGGGAAAGACTCAGTTACATCTGTTCGGTTTAATCCAGGGGAACCTAATCTTTTGGCAACATCAGCAAGGTTTTCATTCATTAAGACTAGAGCCTTTCTTCTTTTTCTTTATTGTTTGTTGGGAAAGGATTGGAGGTTTTCTCATAAGTATTGCATCTGTAAAGGTGTTCTGAAAAATAACCTTGTGTTAGAGGGTTTTGCTTCGAGTGCTAGGAAATTTCGAGCTTTCTGCTCTTTTTCTGGTAGTCGTGAATGGTCTTCTACTCTTCTAGAATAGCAGATGCTGCTTAGTGACTGCATTAGAATTGATGCTCACAATATTCCCAAGTGTTATCCGATTCTTGGCCTGCAGCTACTTATTGTGTGGTATTTGATCTTTCTTGCAGTGATCGTAGCATAAGCATCTACGATTTACGGCTCTCTACACCAGCTAGAAAGATTATTATGAGGGTAAGCTGCACAATTGTCTCTGCGAAAATTACTGCGAAAGAATAAGTGTGCGTGTCGTTTTGGTAAAATGCTAGCCCATTAGCTACTTATTTAGATAATGTGTGAGTGATTGAGGCGATCCATTTCTTTTAGGCTTTGAATATTTTTTGAGTGAGTGGCTTGTTCATTGGTTCCATGGTCATGTTTAAATAACTGCTGGGACCTGCTTTAGTAATTCAGCTGTTGTGATAAACAAGCCTATGTTACTAATCAATAAGCAAACTAATAAGCTTGTCCTTTCTCACTGCAAACTCTGTTGGCCTTGTCATTTTTCTTGTTTCTCGCATTTAGGACACTTGCACTGAGAGCATCTTTTGCTAGAGCAAAGATAAAAATTTTTCAATATTAGGTATTCGAAGAGGGAGCCTTAGTATCTTTAAGCCGAATCTCTTTGATAACAGTTTCTATATATATCTGCTTTGTATTTTCCAAAAAGGTGATTTCTGACTTAATATCTCTTTTTGCAGACAAAAACTAATTCTATAGCATGGAATCCCATGGAGCCAATGAATTTTACTGCCGTGAGTGCAACATGAGAACTTTGTTCTCCTTTAATGTAGCTTGTGTTGTTCTCTCGTAATTCAAGTCATGATACTTTTGCTTTCAGTTCCTTGATCACCAATTCCTGATTCCTCATAGCAATAAATGGTTTTGTTATTCTATTACGTTGTTACATGTAACCTAAATGTAGATTACAGGTGGCAGATCTTAGCCACTTAAACTTGAATTTGAATAGTGATGTTTTTTTTTTGGATAAGGTACTATGAGATTTGATTTTAATTGGAACTATAATGAAATAAGAGGAACAACTTGTTAGTCACCACGATAATCAACTTTTAATTTTCTGTATTTACTTGATTGATGTTTGCATACGTATTAATTTAGAATTGACATGTTTATGTTAGCATGTCCCTTACTTTAGATAATTATATTATAATGTAACTTATATCATCATCTGAACAAGTGGTAGGTCATGCCGTCATGCTAGTGGTTCAATAAGATGAGTGTTTTGACTCATAGGTATGGACTATTCCATTAGCACTAAAGCCACTTAATTTGGCTAAAATTCTAGGTCTGGAAACAGACTTTGACACTACTACTACTACTGCTGCTGCTACAACAACAACAACGTCCTAATTCCAAACTGGACTTTGACATGAGCACTAAAGACACTTAATTTGGCTAAAATTCTAGGCCTGCAAACAGACTTTGACATTACAACTGTGAAGAAAATCAAGGGATATTGGTCTCAACCGGAAGTCCTCCCAGGGGCCTGAGCTTAACCAAGAGGGTTATGATTTAAGTGCTTATTAAAGGAAAGGTGAAGAAAATCAAGGATGCGGAGTATTGCTGCATCCGTGACTTGGTTGTGATAATGAATGCACACATAGTATAAATATCTATTTAAGAACTGTTTAGCTCTGTATTTTGTGGACTTAGTTGAAAATTTACGTTTCCTGGCTTAACCACTGAGATTATGAAAAGCTACTGAATCACTGGATTTCTTTTTCAATTAGCACACAAATCAGTGTTTGGCAATTGGCTACTCCTGGTTAGAATTGAGGTTGGAAACTTCGAGTAGAGCGTGAACTGAACTGCTCTTTATGAATCATATTTAGGGAGCTTAAAGTTTATTCTATGATAATGTTCATCTCACACACAAAAAAAGATTCTTCTAGTTAACATCTTGTTCATACTATTTTTCCCATTGAGAAAGGACTTATGATGTGTGTGTTTGTGGGTGGGTTGGGGTTGGGGTTGGGGTTAAGTTCCTTTTGAGAAAAAAATTGAACCTGATTTTATTATATCTGAAATCTGTAACATATTATAATAGTCAGAAACTTTGGTCAAGGCAATTAAAAGAAACTAGAGAGTCCTAAGTTTCTAGCAAATTCTGTGATATTTCCTTGAAGCATAGACCTTAAATGGAGAAGTATATTCCAAATTTGAATGATGGTTTGGACTTAACATGGAGTAAGGTGGAGAATAGTAGCCCAAATTTTGATGATGGTTTAGACTTAACCCTCTTGGGAAGTACCTAATACATATAATTCTACATTCAAATAATAACGATCAAATATATTATCATCACATGGAGTTGATTTAATCTTTAGTGGTTGTTTTCACTTTTCAGTGTGTATTTTATATATTAGGTGCTTTCTTTGCAATGACTCCTCACATGTCCTGTCAATGCAGGCTAATGATGATGGAAGTTGCTACAGTTATGATGTTAGAAAGTTAAATGAAGCCAAATGTGTGCATAAAGATCATGTCTCTTCAGTGTAAGACATCATCTCTTTCATTTACTGCAGTTCATGTGTTGGATTTGACAATCAGGGTTTGTTGCTAATGTTTGTGGTTTATTTGCAGGATGGATATAGATTATTCACCAACCGGTCGAGAATTTGTTACTGGATCTTATGATAGATCAGTAAGTTCCTGTCAAGTTTATTTGTTCACCTAGTGTCCTCAGTGCTTTGACCAAATTACCATACTTTGTAGGTGAGAATTTTCCAATATAATGGTGGTCACAGCAGGGAAATGTATCACACTAAAAGGATGCAGAGGTTTCACTCCATATCTTGATAAAGAAGCATCTATTCTGTTTTATTATTAGTTATCATGTAGTTATTCCCAACAATAATTGACCATCTTGGATGCTTATAGTGTAATTTCACTTTCAAGTGAATGAGTTTTCCCGACATCTGTCATCTACTCAGGGTATTCTGCGTCAAGTTCAGTTGCGATGCAAGTTATATTATCTCAGGAAGTGATGATACCAACCTGCGTCTATGGAAAGCAAAAGCATCTGAGCAATTGGGAGTTGTATGTACCTACACTGCTTGGTTCTTTTGGTTTATCTTCTGTTTTCTAGGAATGTGTATACATGCTTCTTTTTAGATGCATTATGTGTTTGAATCTTTCTGATATTTTTCTTAATATCTCTTGTTCCTCTTTAGTTGTTAATTTGGTTTCAACATGGTTAAGATTGAAAAAAAATGAGATCAAGAGGCCATACGTTTTTATACCCCATCCGTTCTAGTTTCTTGGGCTGCTTGGCGTGGTGAGATTTCTGGTTTTAGTTTTTGGAAACAAATAAAGAGAAACTTTACATTTCTTTAGTAGAACTCTTAGACATGCAGAATAATGATCTATTAGAGTTTGTTAATTAGAATGCTGCACAAGTTATGGTTTTTCATTGAGATTGTTGCACAAGTTAAGAGTATGATAAGTAATAAAATAGCAAAAGAAGGGAAAGAGAGATAGCTGTAGGTGCATAGATGAAAAGGAAATCCTTAAAGCACTCAAACATGAAGATAAATAAATCCTTGTCAATATAGAAAATATTTGAATAGAAGAAGGGGAGATAGATATAACCTGTGAAATGATTAATATTCGATTGTGCAAAAGAAAAAAAAATGATTGACATGGAACTTTCTTGAAACATTGACTTCTTGATATTTTCTATTACCTTTATATTGAATTGTTCAGGTATAGCTTTCTGATTGTCCCAAAACTTCTTCTTGAAAGTTTGGTTTGTGACAATATTTAGGACAGCTAAATTCTCAAAAAAATTAAATAAAATTTAGGCCAGCTAGCAATTGTCTCCGCCTTCTTCCCTTTGAAGCTTCTTTATGTGCATCACTGTATTTTTGCCTTCAATAATGAACAAAATAATCTGGTCCTAACTATTTTTCGAGGGAGAAATATCATACTATTGTTTTGAAAGAAAATGGGAAAGAATGCTATTTGATGTAAGTTTCCTTGATTGTTCTGTGATTCTGTTTCTGTTTTTTCTTCACATCAATCTAGATGTAAAAGCTGAAAATTATGTTCTTGCAGATTTTGCCAAGAGAGAGGAAAAAACATGAATACTTGGAGGCTGTCAAGAATCGTTACAAGCATCTTAGTGAAATCAAGCGCATAATCAGGTAAAAGTTCAACTATGTCTAAGATTCTTGTCTTAGGGCCTAAGGCAATTGGTTCCAAATCGTAGTTGGTCATCTTGCTAATTGTCATGTAAGATCATGTCCACACAGTGTGAAAAACTCGCTACACTGAGAGTCCGAGACCTATATTATGCTAACTCACAAGCCTTAACAAAAGCTCCGCACGGTTAAGCGAAAGTGAGAAGTTCTGAAGAAGATGATTACCATGATCAATTCTTTGAGTTTGTGTTTGTGTGCATATATTTGTTACTTTTGTTTCTGTTGAGTAGCTGACAAGATTCTCAGTGAGCCCCAAAGAGGTTGTCTTAATTCTCCTTTATTATGATTTTGCAGACACAGGCACTTGCCAAAACCAATCTACAAGGCAACTAAACAAATACGCGAGATGACTGAATCTGAGAGGCGGAAAGAGGAGAGGAGGAAAGCTCACAGTGCCCCTGGAAGCATTCAAAATAAGCCATTGCGAACGCGAAGAATTGTCCAAGAAGTTGAATGAAAAGCGTGGCTGTCTTGATCTGCTAATACTTGTTAACCAGGCCAATTTGAACCGTTTAGAAAGTTATTACCTATTTTCACAGTTGTTGGTAGGCCTATGGGATAGTATATTTTCTACCAGAGGTAAGGATTGAAAAGATCTTACGTTTCATGTAATGATCGAGATATAGTGGTGGTTACTTTTGTTAAAATTTTGTTGTTGGTTACTCTCTCTTCATTTTAAACACCCCCTTGTTTTGAGCAATATGTAACCAAATCTATTTTTTTAATCTAGGATAAATATGTTAACCAAATGGTAAAACTTTAATGAGGTAGCCAGTTTTCACCCTGTTATTTAAATTATAAGCATTTTTTCATTATTTAACCTCTAGTCAGTGTTGTCAATCTTCAGACAGAAGTGTAGCTCCGCTTAGCTGCTTCTTCTTCTTCTTCTTTCTCTTCGTCATCTTCAATTGTGGCTAAATATTTACTTCACTGTTGTCTGCATTGAAATAAATGCTATCAAATTGGAATCTTGAAGTTGCATTTGTGTGTTGAACTGCTAAATATCTTAGCTTGATATTTCAAACAATGATAGAAAGTGGTTCCCATCACAAAGAATTGACATGTTAAGAACCTCTGGCTATGCTTTACATGAATGCTTTGCCAACTAGATTGGTGAGCTTAACTGTGAATACTTTAGAAACGTTTGTCAAACATGTTGAAGATTTCATTTTAGCACCTTAATGTATTTACTGAATCCTTCAGTCCATTGGTTTAAACCATACTTTGATAATAGCTTTGAGTTTGAAGTGAGATTAGATAGTTCAAACTTCAGATATACATGATATTAAAATTTGAGACTGTCAAGTCAAACTTCAGATAACCGGGAGGCCGCCCTGAAACAACGGGACTTGGTGGGTACAGCTAGTCGGGTGCAAAGTATCCGGAAACCATGGCAAAAAAAAAAAAAAAAAACTTCAGATAAAAATATCTTAAATTTGCTAGCTTCCAAATTATCCATAATTGAGCTTTGGCAAGCATTAATTCTCTAGACATGTTGCACCCAAGGGTGTGGTCTACTTGGTTAATAAAGTGCGTTGAGAATTTGAGTTTTCAGGTTCAAATTTCAGCAAACACAAAAAACACTAAGTAATTGTTTTCATATGTCCTAGCTTTGGTGGATAGAGTTACTTGATACCTGTTGCTGGTGGGAGATGACAAATATCTCATGAATTTAGTTGAGGTGCGCGAACGGATACCACGATTATTAAAAAAACTTTATAGACTTGCGCGGCTAAAATTAAATTAAGCGATTAAACTTGTAAAATTTATAAAATGGGCTATCCCTTAAATAGATCCTCCAATTGGCTATGTATGCACTACCCCCCTAGGGTTTTAGAAAACCCAAAACCCTCTAATTCCATTTCAACAGTAAAACTTTCTCAATTCACATACATTCTCAACAATCCTCCTTTCCCATGGCCGCCGCCGCCGCCGCTAGATCCATTTTCCGGTCACCGTCCGTCCGCAATGCCGCATCAAAAATCGCATCGGAGGCTAAAGCAGCTCGATCTCCCTTTCGCACGCCTTCTAGAACTCCTCTTACTCATCGCATCTTCAGGTACTCATCTTTTACTACTGCCTCCGTTCCTTTTTACTTGTCACAGCTCGCTTCACGAGAGTCAATTTGACTAATCTTCAAAGCTAGATTGGAGTAGATTAATTCAACATTTTAAATTTTAAATTTAGATATTTCTGCTCCTTCGTTCACTTTTGCTTGTCATATTTTGGTTCACGAGAGTCAATTTGAATAATCTTCGGAGCTATATTGGAGTAGATTAATTCAATATTGTAAATTTGAAATTTTAGATATTTCTACTCCTTCATTCCTTTTTAGTTGTCACAGTTCGCTTCACGAGAGTCAATTTGACTAATCTTCGGAGCTACAAGTTGAATAATTTGATATTTTAAATTTAAAATTTTAGATATTTGAAAATGATACAAAAAAATATAATAAGTTGCAATCATTTTCATATTATGACTCTTGAGAAGCAAAAGGTGACAAGTAAAAAGGAATGGAGAGAGTAGAAGTTTCTAGAATATTCAATTTTTTAGTAGGTACTTGTCACAATTCGCTTCACGAGAGTCAATTTGACTAATCTTCGGAGCTAGGTTGAAGTTGATTAATTTCAATATTTTAAAATTTAAATTTTAGATATTTGAAAATTATACAAAAAATATTATAAGTTGCAATCGTTTTCATAGTAATATGATCCATATAGTTTGACTCTCGAGAAACAAAAGGTGACAAGTAAAAAAGGAACAGAGGGAGTGGAATTTTCTAGAATATTCAATTTTTTAGTATGTGACTGAACAATAATTATGCAATTCAAAAAGGTGTCCTTCTGAGATGAGCGCTTGTTTGGAGTCACTGCAGCCATACCACACCGTCACTGCTTCGGCTTTGATGACTTCCAAGCTTACTGATTCTCTCCGTAGTTACAGTTGGCTCTCCGAAGGTACTTTTTCACGCTGTTATTGAGCTATTTGTTGACAATTTTAGTATTTGTTAAGCGAATCAGCTATGGAAAATGTGTTACATTAGGGGTGCTGTCATCACTAGTTGTGTTTTGTTTATGCTGATGTAAATGTTTGAGAATTGTGTAAAATTAGTTATTACCTGATGCAGATCAGAGTAATCAATCAGTTATCTATGCTTTAATTCCAAAATTAGTTATATGAATCTGTTGTTTTATTCCGCTCGATTTATAGAATCAATATTCAGTGAATTCATTGTAGTCAGACTATTATTTTTACTTTGATAATCCAGAAATTCTGAGGTACAGTAGTACATGGTCAAAACATAATGGGTAATTGGCCCTGCCCTCTAAGATTCACTTGAAAACCATCACATCTTGTGCTTTTACTTGAGACCAAAGCCCTAGAGGCCACATTGTTATGCTAGTCGTCTTACCACAGTTCCGTTTTATTTGGGTTTAGATCTGCTATGCTTTGCGAAACTTACATAGCAAGAGTCACTAAGGACAATAAAATGGATGTAGAAATTCAAAATGGGGTTTTGTCCCCTCTCATAGGGAACAAGATGTGGTTGTCAGCTTTGCTGTGGTTGCACGTGATCAATTTTTACGACAAGTGGTTCTGATTGGATGAAATTTATCTGCATTTCTGGGTTCACATTTTTTTATCTTTAGTTTTCTCTATTTTGCTCTTTTAATTTTGTCATTGCTGGGGAAGCAGGTGTATTAGACTATAAGCTATAACTGGCCTGTGAGTATCTAGTAATTAGCTGAAGATGTTCATATAGCTGTTTTTAGTCCAGGAGGAGTTGTAGACTCTTCTTCATTAAAACGTCCTGTACTGTCTAAATCTTTCATGATTTCAAGATGCTTGGAACTATTAACTAGTTGACTAGCACCTCTGCTGGCAACAGCCTTCCATCTTGCCAATGATTCGATTTCAACTAAACTTGAAATCATTCTTCTCCACCTGAATGAATAAGCCAATTTAAATGGAGTGACCTACCATGTAATACATCATTGCATATACTTTCTCCTCTTGATGTCTAGTTCCCTTTTCCTTTCTTTTCCTATAAACCGTAACCATTTGGCAAGATTTTGTGGTTTCCTTATTTCCATCTTTTTATATTTCTCTGACCAACGGGTTTTCATTTTTGATATAGGTATCTAGCAAGACCTATAGGACCCTCATTTGATGTCCTTCCCTCATTTTCTACTTTGGTAAGTCCATCAAGTATTTCTCTTTAGTGTGTCTTGGACATATCCAAAGTTTAACAAGGTCCTAATTTATAGTTTTAGAATATCAAAAATGTTCGGAATAAATATTTTGCTACTGAGCATGATATAGGTTCCTTTGAAATACCCTTGAAACAATTTCATTGCCCCGAAAGAGTTTAGTGATGTCAAAGGCAGCGTTATCCTCAGTAATTGTCACTTGTCTCTTGCATTCTCTTCATTTTAGTGTTGCCCATCACCTATTTTCCGGTTCCTATTTCTGTCACTTTGATTGTTGGATGCTTCATTCTTCCTGTTGTAGGCGTTGACAAGACTAGATGAAGAAGGAGAAGCTTAGAGGACTGAATTGGATTCATTTATGTTTGGAAGCTTTCAATTTAGAACTTGCTACTTACATAAAGTTTTGTTAAGTACTTTTGCTGGATTGGAAATAATATATGATCGTTGTTAGGGGTGTATAATGACAGATGTTCTGTAGATTTTGCTGATGAATGTTGCAATGAGATGTTCATTTCATATTCTTTGTGCATCTCTGTCTCTTTTTCATTGATGTCCCTTGCAAAAATTGTCATTGGATTTAATAATATGGACAAGCACAAGCATGTTTTCTTTGTTTGGTTACCTCAGCAGTATTAATAGATCAGGATGTCTTTCTAGACTACATTTGGTAGAATTGGTGCTTATGATTTTATCTTTATTCGATCAGCCCTAAATGAAGATGTGTGATGATTTTTGGAGAGCTGGAGCAAAAATTACAAGTGTGTACTTTCTCACACTGGCGCGCTAAGTAAAGAGGGTTGTAATGAGCTGCTCCTGGATTTTCTAAATTTTTATACTTAGAAATGCTAGCTAGATCTCATCTTTTTCGAAATACAAACATCCTCGTCTTGTAAGTTGGAGCTCAACATTTATGTCTGACTCTGTGCCTTTCTCTTTATATCTTTGTTTACCTTTCTGTATGTAACTTTGCTATTGATGTTTCTAAGATAAGTTGAGCTTTGTGGTAACACTTAACTTCTTGTTAATCAGTTTGCAATAATGACACATGATCGGTTACCTGTCCTCAGGGGGTTGAAGCTACGCTTTCATTCAGACTTGCTATTGAAGTAACTATTTGCAGAGATATTTTGTTAGCATAATTGGGCCTAGGTGGATATCTTCATCTGATCATTGTAAAGAATTTGTCCCAATTTTGCTGCTAAAGGTTTACTTCCATCACAGCAGCCACATTGTTTTCTCAGTTCAGTAATAAATGTCTTATCTTAGAATTTTATGTGAAGACGAGGATTTAGGAACTCAGATAGTCGTGTAAAATTGGCATTGTGTGTGATTGCAATTTAAAAAGTTTGCTCATAACCTGCATCGTTCTAATTCAACCATCCGCATGGAAGGAAGATTTTAAAATGGGTACTCTTTCTACGTTCGCCAGTTCTACTCGACGAAAGAGAGGTTCTACTCCTTGTTAACACCAAAATCAGCTGGTTCAGTAACCTCGACACATTATATGAGGTAGCTTTCTTGGAAGAAAAAAACATTCACTATTGAGGATGATGCACAATGACAAACAAAATCATACAGTAAAGGGACATGCAGTGGTTTGAGAGGAACAGAAGCAAGTTGGTAAGATGTATGGAAATGCAAACTAAAGAGAGAAATTACCAAAATAAGCGAGTTGCTGCTTTTGTCCAGACCTTGGTGGCGTTCTTCTATTCCTCTTCAATGACATTGCCTGAGACCTGAGTAAGATGGAGGTGGAGTGAGAGCCAACGCCGAGGCCTACCCCTCTTTCTGCGGATAGGCTCACCTTGTGGCAGTGATGATGATGCACCAATACTGCCTCTAGGTGATATAGTTGATGAAGGATCATACATTACCAGTGTTTGTGGGATCGAAGCGTCACTACTACTAGCTGTGAATTTCACCTCCCACCTAGCACGAGAGTAACAATGGAAAATTCGTTCAAGAACAAAGCGGAGTATGTCAGGAATGACACAAAGTAAGTTAAAAAATAGTAACAAATTCAGCAAAATAGATATAGGGTAAAACACACTATAGTGAGAGAGGGAAAGGAAAAGAGTTCCTAGTTCAAAAAAAAAAATTCAACAGAATAGCAAACCAAGAGGCTAAGACGTGCATAGGAAAAGAAATGCAAGTTCAAACTGTATGGGGTTAAAAATGGCTCGGTACAGATTTCGGCCTATTAGGCCACATTGGGCCGGGTATGAATGAGGTTGGTCTATGGTGGCACCGTCTCGAGAGCAATGCTAGCGCGCTGAGGCGCTTGATCGGGTAAAGAGTAAAGACGCCCGAGACCAGCCGTGATGCTGACCACGCACTAGCAAACAAACAAAAGACACTGTGTCAGAAATTTCAGAGAACGTCTGCCTGCGGCAGAACCGCGTCTGACATACGCTAACGGGTTGGTTGCTTTTCCAATAGCATAAGGACGCATGGTGATCTCTCATTGGTCATAGACAGCTCCTGTACACTATATATAGATACCCCCTTTCCCATTGTAAAACATCGGATTTTTGCTCATCCTTACTCTATAAATAATAACATATTTTTAGCTTGGTTCTTAAGCATTCTCTATTTTTCCTTTAGCTGTTTACTACTTTCTCGTTATTGTGCTCGATCTCGGACACACTCGGACTTAAGATGAAAGGATCTAATAGCCTATTTGGCCAAGCTTCTAAAATCAACTTATTTTGAAAAGTGCTTTTCAATAAAATACTTTTGATAAGAAGCAATGTGTATTTGACAAATAAATTTAAAAAACACTTTTGAGCAGCAATTGTAATCATGCACTAGCAAACAAACAAAGGACCATGCCCATATTGATGACTCTACCCTCACTTGAGTTACAAACTTGGAATATTATGTTTTTGGTAGGTTTTTAAACTTGATAATTTCGGTGTAATTTTGACTTCTGATCAAATCTAATATAAATCAAATATATATGGAATGTTATTTACAAAATTTTCAAATATTATCTTGTAAAAACAACTCACACCAACTTTAAAATTCCTTCTTCAATTTTTTGGTAGGTTTTAAGTTTGATAAAATTGGTTTAATTTTGACTTTTGATCAAATCTACTATATGCTATTTATTTTCTTACTAAGATTATGTTTTTGGTAGGTTTTTAAGATTGATAGAATTGGATTAATTTGACTTCTTATCAAATCTAATATTAAAAAAAATAAATATAGAATGTTATTATAAAATTACCATATATTATCTTGCAAAGACATCTCACAACAACTATAAAAACCCCTTATTTTGTTCCTTAATTTTCCACCCCCTCAATTGCTTTCTCTAACAACTTGAGAAGTAGGGATTTTCAAGCACAATTTCTTACTCTCTTTTCTCTCTGTTTTCTGGTGTCTCTATTGCAACATCTATGATTCACACCACACAACTCTTTGTGGGTCTCCAACATCAAGCTTCTTTCCTCTTAACGCCAACTGCACCAGCAGTACTTGGTCGTATTGTCACGCCCCGAATCCCATCGAGACATGATTGACACCCGTAGCCGATAAGGCCCGAGAGAACCAACCTTTGCCTATGCTCAATCATATGCATATAATATTCATAACCACCATTGCATAATATTATGACATACGAATAAAGGAGAACAAGGGACATATTTAGGCATACATATGAAACTTGGCCGTTGAGGCCATCCAGTCAAAACAACATGTGTCTTTTACACTATTACACCCACATCGGTCTACAAAAGCCTCTAACAAGAGCATTGACCAAAATGAACCATAAGTCGGGACAAGTCCCCGCTTTATACAACATGTACAATACCCAAAACATATATACACTTTGACTCGGAGAAGCCCCTAATGAGCTGGAGCTCACCAAAGAACCGCTAACACTTGCAGTCTATTGAGGAGGCCTACTGGGACCTGCGCCTGTAGCAAGTAAGGTAAATCCCCCGAGAGGGGTCAGTACGAAATAAGTACTGAGTATGCAAGGCTCAGATGAAACTGTACAACACAAGAATATTTCAATGAACTCAAAACATATGAATAATCAATGTGAATAAGTCACCATGTTACGCTTTGGAAACCATGTGGATTGCTTTCATTATTTTCATTACTTTCTTTATCTCAATGCTCACATGTCATTACATATCACAATGTACCCGGGCCCAGACTGATCAGTGGGTCTTTCATATCATATCATTGTGTAGGAATCGAGTCGAGCTAGGCTTATGCCCCTAGACTTGCCACCCATACATCAATGCATCGGGATCGAGTCGAGCTAGGCTTACGCCCCTAGACTTGCCACCCATAAATCCAAACCTCGGGATCGAGTCGAGCTAGGCTTACGCCCCTAGACTTGCCACCCGTACTTGCTCATTGACCACATTTGCATTACTTTGTTCATTACTTTGAGATTGATACTTTGATAATCATCACATCACTTTGGAACTTTGGAACACAACATTGTTGGAAGCTTTGAATCATTGACCAATAAGTGAAGAACATGTGAACAAATATCAATGAGAAATATAACATCACTAGCACCATGATACTATTGGAACCATTGGACAATAAGCCATGAACAAGAGTCACAAGTATAGGCACTATTGGAATATTGGAACATAGCCTTATTTGAACTTTCGGAACATTAACCATGAATATGAGAAAAGATATTCACAATTGATCAATGAGTAGGAAATATATGACAATGATCATAGATAATTGCATATGGGATACCTTAGTATATTTCGGAATAGAACTAGAGAAATGTCAATGTGAACACTATTGGCCGTAGAAAGATACGGACAAAGTAACCTTGCATACCTTGGATGCACAATACGAATAGACAACCTTCGATGCGTATACAATGATCCCTCTCCTTCACTCTACAACATACATACATAACGAATTCACGTTAACCACGAATTACTTTACAAATGCACGCAATGTCAATGAATTACATGTTTGCCTTTAAACATGTCATTTCCCCTTGACAAAACCATTGATCATACTAGTATTTCAAAAATTCCATAATATTCCCAACATTGACCAATACATGAAAATCAATACATTTCACCATAATACTTCTCCTTTACACTTTCTTATCCATAACACATCACAAATAATCCATCAAAGCACCTTAATTCAACTCATAACACATATCGGCCAAAATCCCATAATTTTCACTTTTAGACAAGAACAAGTTTGATACCAAATATAACACCATACATGTTTATATTTTGTCCATACCATGCTTTTTCTTCAAAGGCACAAGGCCTAATTCACACTTGAATTCCATATACCACAAATCTCATACAAAATCACCAAGTACCATGACCAACTTTTCCAAGCACCACCAACATGATATACATATTCTTTTATGCATATAAGATATTAATCCATGAAAATAACTACTTACCAAAGCTTGGAATATGTTGATCTTGTCCAAATATGCCTTAGGGTTTATTTGCTTTAGGGTTTGGAAGAGTAAAGAAATGTTGTGAAAAATATCCAAAAGGCATGAGAGACTTTGATGATAAAAATATGATCTTGGGGCCTTTATATAGACCCCAAGTCAAGCTTAGCCTTTTCTTTGGCATTTAATATGGTCAAAGTGGAAGAATGGATCTTTTTGCCCTTTGGGCCAATTCTTTCATTTCCATTTTGGGCCTAACTTTGGGCCCAAGAACTCATATCCATGCAACCCATCCAATTTCATGTATTAATCACCATATCTCTCATGTTTACATAATTCCATAATGTTACGACAATATTCTCTTAAAAGATTCTCATTCGTTCTTTCGATCGCAAAAATTGGAATTCTAGTCGCCCTTAGTTTCATTGGACATTTTGGATCACTATTCACCTTTCGTGATTTGATCATGTAGGAGTATGTAGGAGTGTATTGAAGCTTTAACAATGCTCAAATAACTCCAAAGAACCAAAAGAAACCATCGAGAAATCGTCGTAGAATTGCGTTATGAAACGACTCCGGAAAGGGCATGGTTTTTGTGCCTTGCGCCACACCCCTGAAACAGGGTAGTGGCGCAAGAATGCATCCTTCTCTGAAGTTTATGCAGGCTGGTGTCTTGCGCCACACCCCTGAAACAGGGTAGTGGCGCAAGTTTCAGCATTTTGCTGAAATTTCCGGCCACTAATCCGACGTTTACGTATCGTCCAATCCTTTATCCAAACACTACAAAATACTTACTTAGTGATCTTAACCATCAAGTAAACATGACTTAAAGTCACCAAATGAGGTTAGAATATGTACGAGTTCTTACCCAAATGCTCCATGAAATCACAACACACCTCCTACGAAGATCTACTCGCACATGTTAAGTCCGATATCAAATGTTTCACCAATAACACTATAAAACACATATGCATGGCATCTCAACACCTATGTAGATATGATCCCAAGGTATCAAGTGAGGTTATAAAGTACGGGGTGTTACACGTATCAAGGAAGACTTTTATTCGTGTTCATTTGCAAGCCCATTGTCTAGCCCTACTGGACAACGGGCTTGCAAATGAACTTGGACAGAGTTCTTAATTCCTTGATACGACCAGGTAGAGGCGTAGAGCTGGTGCAGTACTTGGTGTAGAAGTTTGTTGTCGGAGTCAACAAAGAGTTGGGTGCTATGGACTTCAACTCATTATGCAGCCTTAATGATGTTTTGAGTTAAATTCTGATAAGATTTTGCCTTATGTACTTAAAAGATAATGATATATGAAAGACTTAAGTTATTTCTTTTACTGTTAAATTGGCTAAGGGAATATTTTTGTTAAGTCATGATCAAAACAAGAAATTTAATTTCCTTTAAAATGATAGTAACGCAAGTTTTTATGTGTTTGGTTAATTACAACAAGGTAACTAGTAAAGGGGAAAATATACCCCTCAACTTTTCAATTCAGAGCAGACCTAACCTAACTTACAAACCTACCAAAACATAAAGAAGGGGTTTTATACGTTGGTGTGACGTGTTTTTACAAGATAATATTTGAGAATCTTATAAATAACATTATATTCTATATATATATATATATATATATTAGAAATTATTAAATTTTTTATTTGTTAGAAAATATTGACTATAAAAAATTTATTACTAATTTTGCATCTCAAAAAGCTAGAAAAATAGATTTTAAATAATAAGACCCCTTGTTAGAATTTGGCTTTAGGCCCCCAAAATGATTGAAACGGCCCTGTGACACATGATCGGTTACCTGTCCTCAAGAGGTTGAAGCTACTTCATTCAGACTTGCCATTGAAGTAACTTTTTACAAGGTTTTTTGTTATCTTAATTGGTCATTGTAAAGAACCTAGAGGAACCTCTCTATCTTGGCAAACTGAAGAATTTAGGCACAGCCATAAGCCTCCTCTCCTTGCATTTGTCTTTATAAATAATGAGGCTTTTATTTCTTTTCTCTCCAAATATATTTGAGAAATGTGGATTGAGACATAAATGTGGCTGGTCTATCCATATCTGAGATGAACATTAGTTAAATCATTATTTTCTGTGACAGTTGGATGTACGTTAATCTTTAATGAGTCCATGGATACTTTTGTCATCTTAAACATTAATTTAGGCCTTAACTTTGTAGTGAAGGATCTCTCAGATGTTGGTTGAAACCTATCCAGAACCTCCATCCGTTTTTTTAGATTCAGTCTTGTTCTTTCCTTTCATTGTTTGGGTAATATTGTGTTATCTCGAAGCATAATTTAATTTGTTGAACACGTTTTAGTAACAAAGTCCGCGTGCTTTTCATTGTAGGTACCTTAAAATTTGCTTTCTTTCATCATTTTCTGATTCATTTTTCACTTTCTTGGTTTTAGTTATAAGGTGCTCCTTAATCCAAGTACCACGTACAGATGTAGTGTGTACAACCTCGGCTGAAGCATTAGCTATGGGCAAGATAGTTGTATGCGCCAACGGATGTCAAATGGATTCTTCATGCAGTTCCCAGATTGTTGAACATATGATGATGGAGAGGGAATTGTTAAAGATATCTTGAGAAGTACAAGCAAAAAGGGCTATACCTTACCTTACTAATCTTAAATTGCGCTTTCTTGGGAAGCAGCAACTGAGCGCTTTCTGAAAGCAGCAGAGCTTGATAATGCTCTGCCAACAAAGAAGCAATCAAGAATGTATTGCAATTGCTTGTGTTGGACTGCCAAGAATGTAGGAGTAATTCTTGTTGTTGTAATAAGGGTTTAAGGGGTGGATCAACAATCATGGGACTAATTAGGTGTTGTATATTAATTAGCCGATTCCAACTCATTTGGAATTTGAGGGCTGATGATTATAAGAAAAAAAGTGAACTCTAATAGTAATATCAAATAGTTTACTTCCTTTTTTATCCTTGGAGCGTTCACTCTTTAAATTCTCCTCTGGATCACAAACTTCCACCTCTCCATCAAAATAATGAATTTTATTAAAATAAATACTCCCTTCATTCCAAAATAAATGAATTGTTGAGGTAATGCACACCTATTAAGAAAAATAGTTAAGGACATAAATTTAAGGCTACTTTCCATTATTACCCTTTTGATTATTCAACCTATTCTCTTAGAAAAATGTAAAGTAGTTAAGAACATCATTAAAACAAAGGGTAAATATGGAAAAAGGTCCAAACAATTCTCTTGAATTTTGAACAATTCAATTATTTTGAACTATAAAAAAAAGTCTCAACAATTCATTTATTTTGGAATGGAGGGAGTACTAGGTGAATCATAAAAATTATGTTCATCCTCATCAAACAATGGTGGAGTATTATAGTAAGAGTCTTCATAAGCATTAACACTTTGAGAATTACTAGGCATGAACCGCAAATAATAATCAAGTAAATCACAATATTTCTCCATTGGTGGATCAACCACTTGTGCATCTCCAAGAGTTCTTGCACAAGAAACAACACAACCCGGAAAAGAAGAATTAGAAAGATTAGAGTTACAATAAGAAAGTATCTCACTCAAACTCTGTTGTTTTTTGTTACTCTCAACTTTCTTTGTTTCACTCTCTCGAATATTTTCTTTGTCATTTAATCGCCTCTTTTGTTGTGACAACTCATTCACTTCTCTTCTCTAGCTCTCCTTTTTCCACTTTGAAGTTGTCACTTTGCACTCTCTTTCTTCTCTCTCATCCTCACTTTTTCTTTCACTATCCCCAATTTTAGGATTATTGACATAAGAGATATGACCAACAAGTGAATCACCATCAACGAACTCAATACTATAAAAACAAATATGATCTTTAATCTGTTCACATTATCATATGACCTTTATACTCCTTTATCTATTTCTAATTCCCCTTGGATGGATATTTCTATGGATTTTATTATAGGGTTACCAAAGACTAAATATGGTAAGAATAGTATATTTGTGCTAGTTGAGAGATTTTCTAAAATGACTCGTTTTATTAGATGTAACAAGACTAATGGTGCCTCTTATGTGGATGACTTGTTTGTAAAAGAAGTGGTTAAATTGCATGTCATACCTAGAACTATTGTTATGATAAAGATGCAAAGTTCCTAAGTTACTTTTGGAGAATTCTTTGGGCGAAATTGAGAACTAAATTGCTATTTTTCACATTTTGTCACCCACAAATTGAGAACTAAATTGCTAGTTGAGAGATTTTCTAAAATGACTCATTTTATTAGATGTAACAAAACTAATGGTGCATCTTATGTGGATGACTTGTTTGTAAAAGAAGTGGTTAAATTGCATGTCATACCTAGAACTATTGTTATGATAAAGATGCAAAATTCCTAAGTTACTTTTGGAGAATTCTTTGGGCGAAATTGAGAACTAAATTGCTATTTTTCACATTTTGTCACCCACAACTGATGGGGAACGATGTGGTTAATAGTACTTTAGGGAATATGTTGAGGGATGTAGAAATTGACTTCTAAGAAAGATTACTTACCTATAGTGGAATTTGATTATAATAGAACTTTCCATTCTTCTACTAGCAAGACTCCTTTTGAGGTTGTTTATGGATTCAATCCCTTACTCCCTTTGATTTACTACCTTTGCTTACTAATGATTTTGCAAATATTAATGGTAAGAAAAAGGCTGAAATGATGAAGAAGATTCATGAACAAACAAGGCTTGCAATTGAAAAGAAGAATAAGGAAGTTTCCTTGTGAAGAATTTAGGGAAGAAATATGTTTTTTCAAGCCTGGAGACTTAGTTTGGGTACACATGAAAAAGAAAAGATTTCCATCTAAAAAAAAGACCAAGTAAGACCCTAGAGGAAGTTGCCCATATAAAGTCCTCGAAAGGAATGGAGACAATGCTTACAAACTTGATCTTCCTTGTAAGTTCCAAGTTAGTGCTGCATTTAATGTTTATGATCATTCCTTATTTGATGAAGACTTGAATTCATGGACGAATTCTACTCAAGAAAAGTGGAATAATATCATCCATGGAAGCTCTACTCCATTGAAGGACATAGATGAAGCTTTAGAAGCTCTAAGGAGGCCCATGACAAGATCTCGAACCAAGGAGTTCAATGACAAGCTCAACAGGCTCCAATCGCAGATCCGAAGGAGTCTTGTTGAAGGGGAAGATCTCAATCTTAAGGGAGATGAATTGTTCGAATGCTACAATAATTTAGTGGTCCAATTTAATGTTTGAGAAGAATAATTTGTGGTCCAAAATTCAGCCTCGTAGAGTTCTGGAGTGGCACCCAAAGGAGGCCAAAATCAGCCTGAAAGAAGGCCAATTTAAGCCCTAAAGTGGAGTTGAAACCTGTAGCCCAATCAAGCTCAGGGGCTCAAAAACCATGACCAAGATAGCCCCACAAGGCCTTAGTTTAGCCACAGATATTAGGGTTTAGTTTCTACCTTGGTCACCCAGGTAGGATTTTGTTTTCTCAAATTCTAGATTTTTCTTTTAGGGCTTTATTAGGGATGACATCCATCTTTTTTCTTCTACATGTAGGGATTTTTTCATTCATTAAGACACAATACATTGAGATTAATAATATGGAACATATTTGCCTATGTACTTTTCGAAAAAGGTTATATTTACCCTTCATTATATTTTTTTGTCATTCAACTTTGGACACATATTTGTATTTGAACTTTTAAAGTGTCATATCACCATTTTTATTATCCTACATGGTGCAAACATGGTTCCTAAGCGGATATGATTTTATCTCAATTAAAAATTTACCCTCTAATTAAATATTCGTCCCAACTCAATTTCTAAACCCGATCCAATAAACCCAAAGTACTTGTAAACCCTTTCCCCTTGCCACTTTATCCTTCAGGAAACATCATATATATAGAGAGAACCAATTGCTTCTAATGTGAGGAAAATCAAAGCATTATAATTTGCTAAAAGCCTGTATAAGAACTCAATGTGATCTCTGAGGGCTGATATTTCTAACAAGCAAATGAATTTATCAAAATAACAGGGAGTCTTTTGGAGTAAAAAACTACCTTGTGTATTATTGATGAACAGAAGATACAACTCAGTTATTTGAGTTGCAAAGGGAATTAAAGAAATAAACAATTAAATAGCAAAGCCAATTTTAGAAGTATAAACTTTGATATCTATAATTCTCTGGGATGTGCACAGAGAAATTCTGTAATTGTTTAAAGTTAGATAACAAATATTATGAGATTTCAAAACATGAAATAGAACAGATAAGTAAATTCTATATGGTGCTTCTATAACCTTTTTCTGAAAATAGAGGGACAAATATGACCTTTTTTCATAACTAAGATTTTTAGAGTTCTTTTGAATTTTTGTGACTTGTACTTTGAGAACTTATTTGTCAACCTTTACTAGTTTCATAGCTCAAGGTATAAGGTAATTTCTTCTTATGATATCCTTGATTCATTTTTGGTATAGTTTAGAAGTCGATTAGTTTCTACATACTAATTGTTGTCTTACGTTACTCATAAAATGTTCAAGATTCGAATCTATCATTTTAATTCATTTTCTCAAGTAAATGCGTTAGATTTCTTCTCATAAATCTATACGTTGTTAATTGGACATTGTCAAGGCTTTAGAATCTAGCATTCTTGGAAATTCTTGGATAGTGCCTTCAAATTTCCCTTATTTTTAGGTTTCAGACTCTTTTCTATTTTTACTTTCGCACTTTAAATATTTAATACCAAATTTGGGATCTCTCTAACCTAATTGTTATCAAGTTGTTTCAGGTAATTCTGAACTTGATAACATCGCGGTTAGGAAGATCACATATAAAGTGCGGAAGAAAAAAGAAGAAGAAAAGAATCTAAAAATCTGAAAATAAAGATATGGGAAATTCAAAAGAACAATCCAGAAATTTCCAAGAATGCGATGTTCTATAGACTTGACAAGATTCAAGAAACAACGCACAAATTTATGAGAAGAAATCTAATGTCTTTACTTGAGAAAACAAATCAAAAAAATAAATTTGGATCTTGACCGCTTTATTAGTTAAGACAATAATTAGTACATAGAGACTAATCTCCTTCTAAAGAATACCAAAAAGGAATCAAGATAACACAAGAAGAAATTATCTTATACCTTAAACTATAAAACTAGTAAAGGTTGAAAGAAAAAATTCTCAAAGTACAAGTCACAAAGGTTCAAAATAACTCTCACGATATTATTGATCTTAATAATGTGTTCTTAATGAATGAAAAACACTCCTATTTATAGGAGTAGGGGAGGACGACCAAGACCCCCTTAGGACATGCTAAAGGGGTAGCCAAAACATGAAAAGAAAATTACAAGATAATTTCTAGACTAAAAAGGAAATAAATTAATACCAAACTAGGAACAAATTAAGTAGTTTCAGAAAAGCCTTATATAGAAATAGAAAAACATTAAATGGTACTGGGAAGGTCTTAAGTAGATCTAGAAAAACATTAATAGTCTATAGCTAAATAAGGAAATAAAATAAAATCCAACCAGGAAAAAAATCTTGACAATCTTAAAAAGTTTGACTATTACTGTTCTCTTAGAACTTGGGCAGAAAACATCCACTTTAGTGGTTGATTCTGTGACCCTATTGACTCACTTCTTAATTTGACTTGAACCTAGGCAACTTTGGGCCTCTTTCATGGACTTTTAAGAGCTGAATTTTGAACCACAATATTCCTCTTTTAGACTTCAACTTGGGCCACTAAACTTAGCATGTAATAAATTCCCCTTAAAAAGTTTTTTGCCATGCTTTTAGTCTTTTAGCATGTAGAATTTGATCTTGTGGCATCGGATTATTGCTTTTTTAACTTCAGTTACATATTTGTGGCTTTCTTATTCTTATATGTCCTCCAAAAAAACTTTCCAAATGTATGGCCTATTTTAAGATGTGTATTCCCAAATATTTATAACCTTCCCAGAAATTTGTTAAATTTGTGAAAAACACTAAACACCTAAAGCTAAAAAGGAAGAAAAAATTCACAACTTTATCTTCTCTTTCGAAACTGAATTCTAAAGCAAATTATAGGAACTTTATCTTCTCTTTCGAAACTGAATTCTAAAGCAAATGATAGGAAATAAATGTTTTTAAATATTGTTGAAATTCATATCTATGTTTGAGATATCCAAAGTACTTTGCTGAATCGAAAGACCTGTGCATTTAAAGTTAGTTAGTTATTTAAGCAAGCGAAAAGTTAATACAATCAAACCTCTCTATAGTGACAATGTTTGTCCGGAAAATTCATGGCTACTATAGAGAGGTGTTGTTATACATATATAGTGTTATTTGATGTTTAAATCTCATTTAGTTGTTATAAATAAAAATATGAAAAATTATTTCTTTGTACCTTTTATGTTGTAAACAAAAACAAAATAACGTTAAATTTAAAACCTCAATTGATTTACATATTTCATTAGTGAAAGGATTAATACATTACTAAAAATTCATAGCTAGATATGTCGTACCGACAAAGAATTAAAATCTAAGGAACATATGAATTTAAAATTAATGGAAAGTATAAATATTTCAAGTTTGATGTAAGAATTCTATAATTATAGGCTGTTTCATAAATTCTAATCTCTTAGTGACTATATATCGCTTGAATTGACGAAGATTTTTGTCCAAACTTTCAACAAAAGGGTATTCAATCGAATTGACCCTTCTATTTCACCCCAAGTAGCAGTATAGGTTGAGGCTCTTCATCAACACTTTTGTAGCTTGAGGTTCCAAAGTTTTTCTAATTTTTTTTTTTTTTTTTTGGCAATTAAAAGAAATTTCATTAATCACCAAGTGAGATCATTACAAAACGAGGGGGAACTAAACCAGTTCAGTCCCTACTTAATATGCCACTATGCCTCACTCCCCAACACCTACTAATAGCCCACATTACACTGAATCAATATAACAAAACAACCTGGAGTTGCTTCTAACTCGAATACACAATGCAATCTTCACCTAATGCACCAGTGCATCTATAGTACTCTGCCTGTGCTGCAAAATGCGTACATTTCGTTCCATCCATATACTGTAAACAGTGGCTGACCCAGGATTTAAGGGTTGTGGGTGCTTTATTTTTTTAACATATGTTTCTAATGATGACATAGTATAAATGCACAACTATTTAGCGCAACATTAAAATAAAAGTACAATTAATATTACCATTACCAAAAGAGGCTTCCAATCACAAGTTTCATACAAAAAAGACTTCTGATCACAAGTCTGAATCCAAAAAAAAGATTTCTAATCATAGGACACAAATCACAACTGTGCTCGACGACTTTTCATATTTTGAAAACGATGAATAATGGCATCATTACTTACAGTTGCAAATATCTTACGTTCTACATAGCAAACTAAACAACCATTTAAAAATTCATCACCCATGCTGTTGCGGAGTTCATTTTTGATGTAGTTCATGGAAGAGAAAGCTCGTTCCACAGAAGCAGTAGCAACGGGAAGAATGAGAGTCAACTTGATAAGCAAATAAACAAGAGGCCAAGTCTGATGCAATTCTGATTCAACCAATATTTTAGAAAGATCAGTAATTCCCTTCATATTGAAAAATCTCTGATCAGAACCTCGATCATATGCTATGAAATTATCAAGCTGGCAACTGAGATCTCGAAGTTTGCTTCCATCAAACTCATTCGAAAATATTCAGCCAACCTCATTATTTTTTTCTTATCAAAATTACCAAATGACTTAGCTGGATGTAAACAAGCCATACCAAGAAGTAAGCCAGTACTTATAACGTCGAAACGATTATTAAGCTCCTGAAGCAGCAAATCAATAACAACACAAAATCTTCCAACAAGAAAATGATGAGAATATGTAACATCAAGAGCTCTACGTTTCGACTTACCAGGAATGTAGTGAGCATCCATTTTCGGGATCGCTATCTCATATTTATCACAAAAAGAAAAGACATCATCCAGTAATGGTTTCCATCCACTATCCCTCATCCTTTGCAATTCTTGCTTTGCAGTATTGAGCAGTCCCAGAGCATTGACAATATCTTGATCCATCTTTTGTAACGAGGAGTTCAACTAATTTTTCATCATTAGAACTTTCATCATCAAGTGTAGCATAAAAGCAAAATCATACCCCTTAATCGTATTCTCAAGAGTTTCAGCTGTAAGTCTGTCAAGATAATTTGGGCACTCACGTGCAGCAAATTCAATCACATAAAGAATTGATGGAAATATGTCAATTAAGTTCTCTAATGTCTTACAGTGAGAACCCCAGCGAGTGTCACATGACCGTTGAAGCCCACGTTCTTGATTTAGTCCCCGTCCTGTGTGCACTTCACCAAAAATGAGCAACTCTTCTAACTTTGTAGCTTGATGTTGTCTGAGCAAATCCCTACGCTTATAAGATGCTCCAACAATATTCAACACATTAGTAACTAAACAAAAAAAATCATCCACATCTGAATTCTTCTTCACAACAGCCACGAGTGTCAGCTGCAATTGGTGAGCAAAACAATGAGTAGAATAAGCAGATGGAGTATCACACAAAATTAAACTCTTAAGACCATTTAGTTCTCCCTGCATGTTACTAGCGCCATCATAACCTTGTCCACATATTTGAGACGGACTTAATGAGTGTTCTGAAAGAAAAGAATAGATTGACTCCTTCAATGAACGTGCAGACGTATCACTAACATGGACAATACCAACAAATCTCTCTGTCACTTCACTTTTTTTGTCAACATATCGCAGAACAAGTGCCATTTGCTCCTTATGTGATATATCTTTTGATTCATCAACTAGTATTCCAAAATAATCACCATCTAAGTCTTCCATTATAACTTTGATTGTTTCTTTTGCACAAGCATCAACAATATCTTTTTGAATTTTCGGACAACACATCATTTCATTTTTTGGGGCATTTTCTAAAATAATGCTCCCAACATCCTCATCCATGTTTCCATACCATCGCAAAAGCTCAAGAAATATACCTCTATTTGTAGATGATACACTCTCATCATGACCACGAAACGACAATCCCAATCTCAAAAGAAACCTTGCCACATCAATTGAAGCACCCAAGCGACGACGAGATTCATTTTTTTCTTTCTCGGAATGCTTGTCAAAAAATGTGCGAATAGATTGTGATTGATTCATCAAATCAATCATCATATTGAAACACTTGTTGTGGATGCTATTAACCTCTCCAAGATGAGTTTCGAATCTCTCCAAAGCCTTGTTCCAACCCTTAAAGCCATTTTGCGTAAAAGCAACATCTACCATATTTCCACGAACTTCATGCTCATTTTTAAACAAATATCAACACAAACAATATGCAGCATCTTTTGATACACTGTACTCTAGCCACTTGGAATATTTCCCCTTGAACCAACCAGGATGAAACTTACGCATTGTTATTTTCTTCTTTCCAAATTGAGTTTTTGGAAAAGTGTGATCCTTAGGCTGACAAGGCCCTTTTTGAATATAATATCTTCTAACTTCATCATGCATATTAACATCATATCCTATTATAGGCCTTCTTTCTGCCGGATCAGCTTTCAAATAGGCAAACTTATTATTTGAAAAAGTTGTATCTCTTTGAACTTTCGAAGGTATGGATGAAGCAACGGGTGGGATAGTAGCACTAGAGCTTGGTTGCTCACGTTTTGATCTAATGACAAACTTATCCATCCCGATTTACATAGATTTATGACAATTCTTGCAAAACAAGATTCAATTAATACATCATTCAAGCAAGAATCATTCATAGAAACATACTATACTATAGAATATTGGTGAAAAAAAATAATCTAAAGTCCTTAAATTATAATGGGAAAGAAATAGATAAATATCATATAAAAATTCAAACTCAAAATCCTATTTTGAATTTTTAAGTCTAAAGAAAATTAAAGTACCTGTGTTTTGAGATTACTGAATGAAGATAATGAAAATCGAAAATAAAATTGAAAGAATAGGAGAAGAAGATGAAAATTTGGTGTTTAGGTTTTGGGAGAGAAAGGTTTTTGGTGGAGAAGGGTTTTGTCGTTTGAGTTTTTAATTAAAAAATATAACACTTTTACTTTTTGTTTAATAAATTAAGAAGTAGGAAAAGTATAAAAATAAACTAATTGTAACACCCCGTACTTTATAACCTCACTTGATACCTTGGGATCATATCTACATAGGTGTTGAGATGCCATGCATATGTGTTTTATAGTGTCATTGGGGAAACATTTGATATCGGACGTAACATGTGCGATTAGATCGTCGTAGGAGGTGTGTTGTGATTTCATGGAGCATAAGAGTCAAACCCTTCAATACACTCCTACATACTCCTACATGATCAAATCATAAAATGTGAATAGTGATCCAAAATGTTCAATGAAGCCAAGGGCGACTAGAATTCCAATTTTTGCGATCGAAAGGACGAATGAGAAATGTTTAAAAGAATATTGTCGTGACATTATGGAATTATGTAAACATGAGATATAAGGTGAATAATACATGAAAATTGGTGGGTTACATGGATATGTGTTATTGGGCCCAAAATTAGGGCCCAAAATGGAACAAAAGATAAGGCCCAAAGGCAAAAATGACCCATTCTTTCAAAAATTGACCAAGTGAACATATCATGTAATGCCAAGTGTGGCTAAGGATTCCTTGAGGTCTATATAAAGTCCCCCAAAATCAGATTTTTATTTCCCAAAGTCTCTCATCACTTTTGGAGAATATCACAAATATTTCCTTTATTTCCAAACCCTAAAGCAAATAAACCCTAAGGCATATTTGGACAAGATCATCCTATTCCAAGCTTTGGTAAGTGTTTATTTTCATGGATTAACATATTATATGCATAAAAGAATATGTATATCATGTTGGTTGTGCTTGGAAAAGTTGGTCATGGTACTTGGCGAGTTTGTATGAGATTTGTGGTATATGGAATTCAAGTGTGAATTAGGCCTTGTGCCTTTGATGAAAAAGCATGGTATGGACAAAATATGAACATGTATGGTGTTATTTTTGGTATAAAACTTGTTCTTTTCTAAAAGTGGGAATTTTGGGATTTTGGCCGATATGTGTTATGAGTTGAATTAAGGTGCTTTGATGGATTATTTGTGATGTGTTATGGATAAGAAAGTGTAAAGGAGAAGTATTGTGGTGAAATGTATTGATTTTCATGTATTGGTCAATGTTGGGAATATTATGGAATTTTTGGAATAATAGTATGATCAATGGTTTTGTCAAAGGGAAATGACATGTTGAAAGCCAAACATGTAATTCATTGACATGGTATGCATTTGTAAAGTAATTGGTGGTTAATGTGAATTTCGTTATGTATTTGTAGACACATAAAGAAGGAGTGGGATTATTGTCTACGCATCTAAGGTTGTAGATTCGTATTGCGAATCCAAGGTATGCAAGGTTATTTTGTCCGTATCTTTCTACGGCCAATAGTGTTCACAATTGACATTTCTTTAGTTCTATTCCGAAATGTACCAAGGTATCCCATATGCACTTATTTATGGTCAGTGTCATATATTTCCTACTCATTGATCAATTGTGAATCTCATTTCTCATATTCATGATTAATGTTCCGAAAGTTCAAAGAAGGCTATGTTCCAATATTCCAATAGTGCTTATACTTGTGTCTCTTGTTCATGGCTTCTTGTCCAATGGTTCCAATAGTATCATGGTGCTAGTGATGTTATATTTCTCATTGATATTTGTTCACATGTTCTTCACTTATTGGTCAATGATTCAAAGTTTCCAACAATGTTGTGTTCCAAAGTTCCAAAGTGATGTTATGATTATCAAAGTATCAATCTCAAAGTAATGATCAAAGTAATGCAAATGTGGTCAATGATCAAGTACGGGTGGCAAGTCTAGGGGCGTAAGCCTAGCTCGACTCGATCCCGAGATATGGATTTATGGGTGGCAAGTCTAGGGGCGTAAGCCTAGCTCGACTCGATCCCAAGGGTGGCAAGTCTAGGGGCATAAGCCTAGCTCGACTCGATCCCTATATGATGATATGAAAGACCCACTGATCAGTCGGGGCCCGGGTACATTGTGTTATGTAATGACATGTGAGCTTTGAGATAAAGAAAGTAATGAAAAGAATGAAAGCAATCCACATGGTTTCCAAAGAATAACATGGTGACTTATTCACATCGAGTATTCATATGTTTTGAGTTCATTGACATATTCATTGAAATATTCATGTGTTGTATAGTTTCATCTGAGCCTTGCATACTCAGTACTTATTTCGTACTGACCCCTCTCGGGGAATTTACTTTACTTGCTGCAGGCGCAGGTCCCAGTAGGCCTCCTCAATAGACTGCCAGTGTTAGCGGTTCTTTGGTGAGCTCCAGCTCATTCGGGGCTTCTCCGAGTCAAAGTGTATATATGTTTTGGTATTGTACATGTTGTATAATGCGGGGACTTGTCCCGACTTATGGTTCATTTTGGTCAATGCTCTTGTTAGAGGCTTTTGTAGACCGATGTGGGTGTAATAGTGTAAAAGACACATGTTGTTTTGACTGGATGGCCTCAACGGCCAAGTTTCATATGTATGCCTAAATATGTCCCTTGTTCTCCTTTATTCGTATGTCATAATATTATGCAATGGTGGTTATGAATATGATTGAGCATAGGCAAAGGTTGGTTCTCTCGGGCCTTATCGGCTACGGGTGCCAATCATGTCTCGATGGGATTCGGGGCGTGACACTAATAATATGTTATAAACGAAAAAGTAAAACTAAAAAGGGTTGTATTGTTGATTGCCGTGTAAAGTTATTATTATGTTAAAGTTGAAGTGTGCTTGTAAAGTTATTTAATTTTAGTTAAATTTTTTTTATAAAAAGCACCGAGCAGGGGTTCAAACCTAGAACATTGGGCAGGGGAATAGCCTTAAGATTCTGCCTAAAGCCAGTGCACCCAATCATCTTATTGGTTCTCTAGGTGCTTTTTTAAATATTATACCAATTTTTCTATATTTCTTATATAATTATACCTAATCTGCGTCGAGTTTACTGGGTGCCGGAGCACCACCAAAAACCACATGGGTCCGGCCCTAACTGTAAATGACTGTTGTCAAGATTACTTTGAGCAACATTCGACTGGGACATCTGCTGAACCCAACACCATTCATTGCTCCAAGCTACTATGCCCCTAATCCATCTTTGACAACGTAACACTCTTCGCCAGATTTCATTCGTGAATTGACACTCAAAGAACAGGTGCTCTTTAGTCTCCATTCCAATGCCGCAAAAAATGCATGTTGGATCCATTTTAAGACCTCATCGAAACAACTTGTCTTTTGTTCTCAATTTCCCATGTAAACAGAACCATAAAATGAAGTTGTGTTTGGGTTGAGCTAGGTTGTGTAGCAACAATTTATTCCATGCAATATTTTCAACTTTCCCTCGCAGCCTTTTGTAAGCCATAGTTAGCTGGAATTTTTCATCTAGAACCAAACTTTGAATATCTCCTAGACTTGGCCAATACTTCCTTACATGTATAATTTTCCTAATCATCCAAGCTGCTTGCTTGGGATTCTCCATAGATTGAATATTTTGTCCCTTGACATAGTAAATATGAACCCAGGAGATCCACAACTTGTCTTTTTTCTGACTCAGTGCCCATAGTAATCTGCAAATTTCCACCTGATTCCACACTCTCAGATTTAAAATATTCAGTCCTCCTGCACTCTTGGGCAAACACACTCTGTCCCAGACAACCATAGCTTTCTTAGTCACAGTAGCTTCTCCAGACCATAAGTAGCTCCTACACACTGCCTCAATTAGCTGAATTACTTTCTTTGGCATCAAGAACAGCTGAGACCAGTAAGATTGCACCCCAAAAAACACAACTTTGATTAGCTGCAATCTCCCAGCATAGGAAAGCTGCTTTGCCATCCAATTAGTAATCCTGGCTGTAATTTTATCCACCAAGGGTTGACACTGCTGTACTGTGAGCCTTTTGGTGGAAAGTGGTACCCCTAAGTACTTGAAAGCGAGCTCCCCTAATTCATACCCTAGTAGAGCTTGAATTTTGTCACATTCTTGTGCTTTAACACCTTCAAAATATATCTGAATTTTAGTCAAATTAGCTTTTAATCCAGAAGCTTTAAAAAACATCAAAAATTTTGCATGAAGTAGCCTAATAGAGAGCTCATCCCCTCTTGAGAATAAGAGGAGGTCATCTGCAAAGCACAAATGTGTGATGCCCAACTTTTGACACCTTGGGTGATAGTTAAAATCAGGCTCCAGTTGTAAGAGGCATCTATTTAAATATTCCATGATAAGGACAAAATATAGGGGGACATGGGATCCCCCTGTCTTAGACCCCTTTTAGCTTGCATAACATCAATCATCTCACCATTTACCAAGAAAGTATAGCTAACAATCTTGATGCATATCATAATCCGGCTTATCACCTTACTTGGGAACCCCAATCCCTGCAATACTTGCTCAATAAAGCACCATTCAAGAGAATCATAAGCTTTCTGCAAATCTACCTTGATCATACATCGGGGAGAGATGTTCTTCCTTATATAACCCTTCACCATTTTTCCTTTTTATCTTGTGATTGTGTGAATCTCTACCCCCGAGTGATTTCTCATGAGATTAAGAAAATTTTAGGTATTAAGTTATGTTGCCCTAAAGTACAACAGTTGAAGAACTTAAAAAACCTTACAGTTTGTTTAGTTTAATGATAATTACTATAAGTATTTTAATATTTTATTTTATACAATGCATAATGTATTTTTTATAAAATAATAGTATTACATAATATTAGAGTATGTTGTTATAGAGAGGTAATTTTACAAAGAGTGTACCACTATGATAACGTCATTGTTGTTATAGGTAGAATGTCGTTATCGAGAAGTAAAATATAAATTAAAAAATCAATTTCGAAGAAAATCAGGCCGCTATAGTGAAATGCCATTATAACGAGGGACCGTTATAGAGAGGTCTTACTGTACAAAAATATGTTACAATTTTAGGATGATATAGATAGGCTATATAATAAAAACGAATTTAATTAATAGATTATTTTTTTGAATTACTTGTTGTTAGTTTTTCCAATTTAATTTGAAAAAGATTCTTTTTAAAATTTGAATTTAAGAAAATTGTCTTATGTAACTATATGGATATGATATATATTTTTTTGTTACTCAAAAACTATTTACTAACCAGATTACTCATTTTCTTTTATTTTATAGACAGTTTGTTATTGAGAATATCAAGAAGAGAAACAAAATTATAATTCAGATATTGTTATGACAGTTAAATTTGATTTGTTCAAATAAAATAAATAATTATTTTTACTAATTAATATTCTCTTACTCATGCATTTCTAGAGTTGGAAGCATTTTTTTTTTTTTTTAGGTATAAGAGAAATATACAAAATCGAAGAGTACTATCACCACAAGAAAAGGAAAATTGCGGAGGTTAAAGCTGCAATCTGTGGAGGTTGAAAACCTCAGCTAATTGCAAATAGAAAATAGCAAAGACTTATAACCTCCACGAATTACAGTTTCAACCTCCCACATTTACCTTCTTTTTTTTTATTTTTATTTTAATAGTGTATCTCCCTGTACTTTTTAAGAATGGAATAAGCTTCATTCTACCGTACAAGTAGGATTTCCAAATAAGTTTTCAAAAGGTTACAACACTGAGAAAGACGAAAATTCTTTTCCAAGCTCCACAGTTTTGTTAGATAAAAAGTTTGTATCTCCTTATTAGGAAATCATAGTAGCTGATCAATTGGTTGGCCTCCTAGAAGTAGTTTTTCTGCTCACTGGTTTAGTTATAATCCAGAATTTTAATTTGTCAGTGTTGGAGGAAATAGGAGTACCTTCTTAAAAGTATATATTACCAGGCCAGTTCACTTAAGATAATTTTGGAAGGGATATTAATTAGACTTCTTTTATACCTAGATAGTTATAACCTTCTTCATATTACTACTTGTAAATATCCTTTCCTCAGCTACTAACACCTTTTGCATTTTGAGGTTGATGTTCTATACCTAGTGATACCAAATGGTGCGGTTGCGGGTCAAACCCATGAAGACTCCAACCCGTCCTGCTCTGCATAGAAAAAAAAAATGTTTTCAAGTCACCCGATCCTATATTTTTTCTATTTTTTTAAAAATGAGTTTGATACTTAAAATGAATTCATATTTTTTTTTTTTTCATTTTCCAGTCAAGTATTGATTTAATAGATATTGACTTGATATTAGTTTCTTGGATATCGGATCTTTTTGTAAAGTCATAATTAAGGAATTTTCACTTTTACTTGACTTTCAAATGACTTGATTTTCATCTACAAGAACTAATAAGATTAAAGTAGATTGTCAATATATATGTTCTTTTAACCATTTTCTCTCTTATAATTTATTTTATTAAAATTTTTCTTTCTTGATAATCTTGTAAATTTAATACTTATTAGTCATGCCGTCTTGCATGATTTTCTATTCAATTTGGGTTAACAGGAAAAAAATAATTTAATAATAATAATTATTATTATTATTTTACCTATTTTGTGATGTTGATTTTCTTGCTAAGAATATTATGCTTTTGGTATGTTGTTAAGATGGTTAAGTTTGGTCTAATTTTGATTTATAAGAAAACTACGATCATACATAAACAAATAATAAATAAGTAATTTTGGAGAGATCAAACTTTCTTTAAAACAAACTTGTCCCGAGTGATATCAAATTGAGGCCATAATCAAAATGGTCCTTTCGATGTCATAAATACGATCCCACCCAACGTTTAGCGTTTACACAATGGAGTAGCACTTCCCTATCCGCAAACCTATAGTCAGGTATGATTCAATATATAAATTCATGTCTCTTGTACAATAAACAATTTATTCTAAAATTTCTAGACATCAGATTCTTTCATCAGTTATAACTTAAAAGTATTTGCCTTCCGAATAGAAGTAGATTAAATACAAAGCATTCCTTCTCATACTGAAACGTCAAACTTCTTGTGCGTTATTGAAGAAACTAGTGCAAGTGCTTGTTTAACAAATCATATGAGCAAATAAGTTATCTTCGAGAGATTGGACAA
Source organism: Capsicum rhomboideum (assembly GCA_031232105.1). Lineage (NCBI taxonomy): Eukaryota > Viridiplantae > Streptophyta > Magnoliopsida > Solanales > Solanaceae > Capsicum > Capsicum rhomboideum. The sequence goes on along the minus strand of CP124712.1, from coordinate 136,696,465 downwards.
GTGAACAACTTGGTAGAAGTGTGATACAACATAATTTACAATATTAGTGTATTTTAATCGGTTATACTAGGTTACTTAATTATTTTAGGTCGCTTATAACATAGCATTATAAAAAGTTATACGAAATTTTCTTTTAAATATCTGTTGCACCTTGTAGTCCATGAGTCATAGATGGACTACTATATACCAAGAAATGTTTAAAAAGAAATTAAACAAGAAATGATGTAGCAGTTCAATCATGAAACAATCATGTTTATGAATAGTTGAAAGATTTTACTATATTATTGAAAGCAACAAATTGATTAAATAGAATTATATTACGGAAATCTTTGATCTTTCCGTAAATATCTATAGAAATATCTATTATTTCTATAACCTTCACAGAGAATTTGTTAAATTTTTGGGAAATACTAAACACCCAAAGCTAAAAGGAAGAAAAAATTCACAACTTTATCCTCTCTTTTGAAACTGAATTCTAAAGCAAACGGTAGGAGATAAAGGATTTTAAATATTGTTGAATTCATATCTATGTTTGAGATGTCGAAAGTACTTTGTTGAATTGAACGACCTGTGTATTTAAAGCTAGTTAGTTAAGCAACGGAATGTTATAAAAAATATGTTACAATTTTAGGATGACATTGATAAGCTATATAATAACAACGAATTTAAATTGATAGACCGCATATTTGTTTTTTTTTAAAAAGAACTGTGTCTGATACTAAAAAAGAATTCATAAATTCTTTTTCATTTTTCTGTCAAGTAGTATTAGTTTAATATATAATGATTTCAATTAATTTCTTGGATGTCCATTGCGGATCTTTCGTAAAATAAGTAATTGTCAATTTTTACTTTGACTTTCAAATGACTTGATTTTCATTTACAAGAACAGACAAGATTAAAATAGATTGTCATTTATGTTGTTTTAACCATTTTCTCTCTTATAATTTGTTTTTTAAAAAAATTATATCTTGATAATCTTGTAAATTTAATACTTATTAGTCATATCATCTTGCATGATTTTCTATTCAATTTGGGTTGGCCGGACAAAAAATGAATTAATGATAATTCATTTACCTTTTTGTGATGTTGATTTTCTTACTAAGAATATTATGTTTTTGGTAGGTAGAATATTATGTTTTTTGGTAGGTTGTTAAGATTGATAAGTTTGGTCTAATTTTAATTTCTGATCAAATCTAATATAAATCAATATATATAGAATGTTATTTATAAGATTTCCAAATATTATATAGTAAAAACATCTTACACCAACTATAAAAACCCTTCTTTTGTTCCTTAATTTTTCACCCTTCAATTGTTTTTTCTAACGCAACTTGAGAGCAAGGGATTTTCAAGAACAACTTCTTGCTCTCTTTTCTCTTCTTGTTGGAGTTCACACCACCCAACTCTTCGTTGACTCAGACAACAAGCTCTTTCCTTTAACGCCAACTCCATTAGCTCTACCTGGTCGTATCAAGGAATACATATGTTCGAGTTCATTCTAAGCCCATTGTCTAGCCCTGCTGGACAACTTGCATGGGTAATATGCCATTTCTTTTTTAAAAATGAAATGTCAATATTACCCTTGCAGGTTATCCAGTAAGGCTAGACTGTGGCCTTAGAGATGAACTTCTTCCTTGATACGACCAGGTAGAGCTGCTACGGTTGGTGTTAAAGGGTAGAAGCTTGTTGTCAGAGTCAACAAGAGTTGGGTTGTGTGGACGTACTCCAACTCATTATGCTGTTAGAATTTGTCCTGAATTTCCTAGTTTACTTAAATTTTACCATAATTGTGTTTTACTTCAAAAAGGTTTTCTTTGTGGAAAAGGTTTCCTCGTAGGAAAAGATCTCTTCCATAATTAGTTAACCTCTTTATTGGAGGAAAGGTTTTAAACCTCTATAAATAGAAGACCCTTCTTCTGAAATCACAACACAATAGCATCCACAATGTATTCTTTAAAGAGCTTTGTTTAGGGGAGATTTCTCCCAATAGGTTTTATATTTTTCAATATTAGGTTTTCATATGTAGGCCAATTGGCCAAACCCTATCAATAATATGTTTTTAATATTGTTTTCTTTGTCGTTTGAATTATTGTCTCTATGGTTTGCAACTATTAAGCTTCCGCATGACGCCCTCTCGATTTCAAACCCAACATATGCAGCCTAAATGAGTTTTGAGTTAAATTCTGATAGGATTTTGTCTTATGTACTTAAAAGATAATGATATGAAAGATCTAAGTTTTTTCTTTACTGTTAAACGGGCTATGGGAATATTTTTATCAAGTCATGGTCAAAATAATAGCTCTAATTTACATGAATCAGTTATGCAAGTTTTGATGTATTTGGTTAAGTACAACAGGTTTAATTAGTAAAGGGAAAAATATACTCTTTAACTATGCGATTTAGAGTGGATATATTTCTTGTTAAAAAAAATGGTGCATATATACTACGTCTTCTAACAAATAGTGCATATTTACCATTTTTGTTAACTGATCTATATTTACTAAATTAAAGAAAAATCCTAAAACTGATTTTTTTTTTTTTAATTTCAAAAGGTCATCCATTCGAGCCGTAATGTTAGATTTAGAAAATTAACTCACCCATTTTTTTTAGCCCTCCAGACCCAGTCCCAATGGAAAAAAGTCAATTTCTTCTACTCAGTCATTTATTCCCACGGAGCGGTAAGAATTCCGTTTGGCTTTCATTTCCATGTTGGTGAGGAATTCCTTTTGGGCTTCGACTGAATAAGATTGTTTTTCATGTGTCTTTTTAGTGGGATTGAGTCTGGAGGGGTAAGAATATGTGTAAGGTAATACTTTAAAATTTAAACCTAACCTAACTTCAAAACCTACCAAAACATAGAGAAGGGGTTTTATAGCGCGACATGTTTTTACAAGATAAGAGAAGATGAAAAACTTTAAGTAAATTTTTGAATTTTGTCTAGAAGGCGAGACGACACAAACGACCATATTAGTTCTCGATTTCTTTGTTGTCTAGTATTTTAATTTGTCACAGTAGTCAAGGACAAAGGCGTAAAATTGCTCTCTCTTATGTTCTTTGTATTATTTAGTTCAGGATACATTATATTCTCTGAATCAGTCATAATTGAGTTTACTCACCATGAATTTCATCTATTGTGATGCGTATGAGATGTGTTGAAACGTTGATTGTTTTTATGATTACAATCATGAATTTATCTTTTGTGCGCTGGCTATCAGATATAGCCAGCATCTCTATCACTGATCGCCACAAAATGACCTGGAAATAAATATGGCACCCATAAAATAAATTTACGTAAAGTAAATTTATGTAAGTCTGTTTTGATATTGGTTGGAATTCATTCATGGTGAAAATTCAGCATACATGTGGGTAAAACAGGTTTATCTTTTCCTTTGCTAGCCATGTTTTATTAAATTTGTACTTGAATAAGAAAAGTCTGTAGATAATGAAACAATCAGGAACTTGTGAATCTTCTATCACGATATTTTTAAAATAGATTTCTAAACAAATTCCTTTGTTGCAAAGATATTTTTGATTTCTGAAAACAAACCAAAACATGAAAATTATTTAGTTCCTCGATTCAAACCTGTAGAGCATAGATGAAGATGGCTAAGAATAATTAGAAGTATTTTTTTCCTTTATCTTTTGTATATTTCTGTAACAAGTCTAAAAACATAAATAACATAGAACATATAGACTTATTATCTTTTGGAGGGAAATGACTTTTTAACCCTTTACAATATGACGCCGTTGCCGGCGCAGAACAAACTAATAATCCACGACCAGCAAGTTTTCAGAAAGCAAACTGAATGGAATTGTTACTTTCCAAAACTCTTGCTTCAAATCAAAGAAAGAAGGTCTATTTTCCCACGTAGTTCGTCGGTCAAACCAACGATTCTCTTCTCAAAGTAATAGAGAGAGTCTTTTTCTAGTTAGACTTCTATCAATGGAATGAAAGAACCATCCCTTTCTATTTCTTTGTTTGTCCTGTCAGATAGAAAGAAAATTAGACCCCAAAGTGTCTTTTTAGTTTTATGTCCTTTTTACTAGAGGTCACCATTTTTACATATAAGAGATCATCTTTTTTACACATAAAGAGATTTGAAAAGGTCATTTTCTTCTGTTCAATTGTAAGAGGGAAAAAGATCTCATTTTCTCTTATCTATTCTTTATAGCCAATGGAACATCCTATTGATATAATGATCTTAATTTTTGTTGCACCCTGTAACGTTGGTGCCCCGGTGATGGAAGTATACCTTACTTTTCTTGGAAAAAAAAAGATTCTTCTATAAGAATTTCAAGAATTAGCTTCACACATTTTCAATTTGCTTTACTTTGAGGGTGAATAATAAGAGGAGATCTGTAGGGTGGTGTTACTTTTCTTGTAATTGATTTTTTACTTTTTCATCACTATTATAGCAATGTTTTATTGTTGTTTGGAACTAAGATCAGATAGTTTGGATCTTTTTTTAAATAGGTGTCTACAATACATGTAAAAAACCGATGAGAATGTTTCCAACAATTATATTTATATATAGACTAGTCAGAGCGGGTGAAATTTGATACGTAGGACACATGCGTCTACTTGTTCAACTTTATGATAGTTTAAGTGTCTGTTTGTGCACACCCAAAGATGGAGGGTATAGCTAAATACATAAAAGAGTTGTATCAAAAAGCCTAATTTTTAGAAAGCGGTGATGGTTTTGCAATTAAACTTTACACTATGCTCAAGATAATATAGGAGGAATACTTTGTTCATTCCTAAAAATAAGAAATTTGTTGGATCAAAATTTAGTCTTCACTTGCACCAATCTATCAAAATTGTTGTTGAGGTATTAAGATAGGTAGAGGAGGAATACTTTGTTCATTTCTAAAGAAATTTGTTGGATCAAATTTAGTCTTCACTTGCACCAATCTATCAAAGTTGTTCTTGAAGTATTTCTGTCCCCAAATTCGTGCTTGTGCATAGCTTGTGTTTCTGTTGTTATTCCTTCCCAAATCAAGATCTCTATAGTTGAAATAAGCAGCTCTAGGAGATTTGGACACATACCTAGCCATGTATTCGTAAAGATTTCGAATCCAAGATAGATGTTTTGTAGAACTTTCCTTTTCCCCCCAAAACACCCCATAATGGATCATGAATATGTTTCCAGCTCTATGAGGGAAAGGTGTTTCATATTCTGAGAAGTCACTCAACTTTCCTCCGTAGGGACTAAACTGTATTTCGGCGCCGGAGTTTTCACTTACTTGGTTTAATAGTTTCCATATACCTTCAAGACCATTAATAGAAATTGGCCGCTGGACATAGTCTGATTTCCCTTTGAAGATAGATCCAGTTTTAGTTGTGGTATTCCAATTTAGTAACACATCAATTGGTGTGCCCCTAGGATGACGGGCAAAGAAAACTACAGATTCAATCCAACTCATCTCAATGCAATCTTCTTTCACTAATCCTAGTTCCGGGAAGCTCTTTTGCATTTCGTGGAGGAGTTCATCCACTCCTCCAACGAACATTGTAGTGAAAAAGGCGCTGATAGTCCTTTGTCCACGCAGGAATGGAGATTCACTACTCCTCACGAAGAGCCTGAGGAAAAGATTGTCATCAACTTTGTCCGCGATATGTTGCCATTTGTAAACAAGCTGAGTTGCATTTTGTTCCAATGTTCGTTCCACATTAAATACGGTCACCTTTTCTGGAATATCGAGTAATTTCACCTTCCATGATACTATGAGACCAAAGCTTGTCCCTCCTCCTCCTCTAATAGCCCAAAAGAGATCCTCACCCATTGATTCTCGATCCTGGATTTGTCCATTGGCATCGATTAGCTTAGCATCAATGATGTTATCAGCTGCAGTACCAAATTTTCGAGACATCATGCTATAGCCTCCACCACTAAAGTGTCCTCCAACACCAACAGTAGGGCAAACCCCTGCAACAAAGGCCAATTTTTTACTTTTTTCCGCGATTCTATAGTAAAGTTCCCCTAGGGTTGCGCCAGATTGAACCCAAGCAGTCTTGTCTTCAGTATCAATGGATATTGATCTTAGGTTTCTAAGATCAATTACGACAAAAGCGGTTTCAGAATTGTATGAAAGGCCCTCATAGTCATGTCCACCGCTTCGAATTCTGATTTGTAGGTCATGTATTTTGGAGCAATGTATAGCTGCCTGGATATGAGATTCATCCATAGGAGTGAAAATAATTGATGGTTTGATTCGTTTGAAGTCGGAAGTTATTCTTAAATTATATGAATAGGAGTTCAAAATGTTGGAGTATGATGAGTTTTTAGGAGTGTAGATGACTTGTGATATTGAGTTTGAATCTATAATTTTGTGAGAAAGGCATTCAAGAAAATCATCATGAGTGGTTTTGGCCCATGATGATGAAAGGCAAATTGAGAGAAATAGAAAGATTGTTAACTTCTTGAAAGTAGTCATATTGACTTCGTTTTGGCTTGGAAGAAAACAAAGTTTAGTTGAGACTACGAGGTATTGTTTTTTTAAATTCAATTTGGCATCACCTTATTAGGCAGAATGGCTTTGGTGTTTGGGGTGGCAATACCCTCCTTTTCCATTCATCAATTTGTTAATACAAACAGAAGAGGAGGACATAGGACCTTACCTCCCAAAAGCAACACCAGACTATTTATTACAAACAGTCACCAAAAGGAAAGAGATTAGCTATATCTCCATCTCTTTCCACTTCTAAGTAATTGACTAACAAAAAAAATTGACTCGTCAAACCTCCTTCTTATGCTAGGTAGTTGCCATTTGTCAAGTTGAAATGGTCCCTTCACCTCTTTCGGAAAAGATGTTGAAAAGAGTAGTAGAAGGCGCTATTTCCCCTCAATGATGTCAATTTTGCATTTCCTAAGTATTAAGTAATAAATTGATCCCTAGTTTTTTAGATAATTAACTTAATTAATATTCAATCAAGTATATTATTTTGTCTTTTTATAATATGAATGTCAACAGGTAATATTATAATAATTTTAGCCTGTATATGGAAGTAGCTTTTCTGCCAGCTAAATTAGTTCAGAAGCTTAACTTGTCAGTGCTGGAGGAATTAGGAGTACCCTCCTATACATATATATTACCAGTCCAGCTCACTTAGATCTAAACGGCTATTAATTAGAGTTCTTTATACCTAGGTAGTTATAGGCTTCTTCACATTACTTGTTAAAATCTTTTCCTCAACTACTACCACCTTTTTCATTTCAAGGTTAATGTTCTGTACATAGAGATGACAAACCCGCAAAGACTCCAACCTATCTTTCTCCGCATATAAAAAATGTGTTTTCAGCTCACCTCGGCCGCATATTTTGCTACTTTTTTAAAACTGAGTATGATACTAAAAATGAATTTCATAAAAAAAAATAATCTTTTTCCTATCATGTAGTATTAATTTAATAGGTGATGACTTGAGATTAATTTATTGGATGTCAATTGTTGAACTTTCGGACCCTATTTTGTGGAAATATACTAGTATGTTATTGTTGAACTTTCTGTAAAGTCATAAAGAATTATCAATTTTACTTGATTTTCATTTACAAGAACAGACAAGATTAAAGTAGATTGTCATTTTTATTGTTTTAACCATCTTCTTTAATTCTTATAATTTGATCTTTTAAAAATTTTTCTTTCATGGTAATCTTGTAAATTTAATTCTTATTAGTCATATCATCTTGAATGATTTGCCTATTCAATTTGGGTTGACTAGACAAAAAATGAATTATTATTATTATTATTATTATTATTATTATTATTATTATTATTATTATTAATAACAACAACAACAACAACAACAACAACAACAACAACAACAACAATAATAATTTATTTACCTATTTTGTGATGTTGATTTTCTTACTAAGAATATTAGGTTTTTGATAGGTTGTTACGATTGATAAGATAAGTCTAGATTTGGCTTCTGAACAAATCTAATGTAAATCAATATATATAAAATGTTATTTATAATATTCCCAAATAGTACCATGTAAAAGCATCTCACACCAACTATAAAACCCCTTCTGTTGTTCTTTAATTTTCCACCCTTCAATTGCTTTCTCTAACGTATCTTGCGAGCAAGGAATTTTCAAGCACAACTTCTTGCTCTCTTTTCTCTTCTTTTTGGAGTCCACACCACCCAAATCTTCGTTGACTCAGAAAACAAGCTTCATTCCTTCAACACCAACTCCACAAACTCTACCTGGTCGTATCAACGAAGACCTTTGTTCGAGTTCATTTGCAAGTCCATTGTCTAGCCTACTGAACAATCGGCCAGGGTAATATTGGCATTTCATTTTTATGTATCCTTGCAAGTTATCCAGTATGGCTAGACAATGGGCTTGCAAATGAACTCGGCATTTTTTCCTTTGCTTCTTGTTAAAGGCACAGTTAGAGTAGCTATTAGCTCGAGGAATAGTAGTTTATCCCGTCCCTTTACATTCATATTATTTGCCTTTTATTTATTGCTTTTATATTGTCTTTGAGCAGCTAACATTTGACTTGAGCTTTGTTTTGATATGTTTGGTGTTAGCACTTGTAAATACTGCTTGGGAATAATTAAAGTGAGACGTAATTATTTATCTTTCCATCCCTTTTTAGATATCGGATAATTTTTACAATAAGGTTTGGGATCAAATATGCATATAATAATAATAATAAAGTATTAATCCCCTTTTATTTACCTCTTATTTAGTACATTTCAGGGATTAGTGTTGACAAAGAAAAAATTTTCCGAAAAAAATTAAAAAACATAGATCTTCAAACTTGGTCTATCTATTAAGATTCTAAAAGATCAAAAGCCCCAAAGCTTTGTTAGATCTTCAAATATTTATTTCATAATATATTTATTTTAAGATTACTGGTATACACATTGTAGATTTTAACAGGCTTATAATTGACCCTCCCCGCCCCCTCCTGTACTTTTTGTTCTGTACCTAGTGATGACAAATGGTGCGGCTATGTGTCAAACCCGTGAAGATTCCAACCCGTTTCACTTTGCATAGAAAAAATATATGTTTTCAGCTCATCCCGACTTGTATTTTTTTCAATTTTTTTTAAAACTAAGTATGATACAAAAAATGAATTCATAAAATTCTTCTTCCTGTCAAGTGGTATTAATTAATAGACAATGACTTGAGATTAATTTCTTGAATGTCAATTGCAGATCTTTCTGTAAAGTCATAAAGAATTATTAATTTTTACTTGACTTTCAAATGACTTGATTTTCATTTACAAGAAAAGATTAAAGTAGATTGTCATTTATGTTGTTTTAATTATTTTCTCTCTTATAATTTGTTCTTTTATAATTTTTCTTTCTTGGTAATCTTGTAAATTTAATACTTATTAGTTATATCATCTTGCATTATTTTCTATTCAATTTGGGTTGAATGGATAAAAAATAAATTAATAATAATAATAATATTTTATTTACCTATTTGGGATGTTGATTTTCTTACTAAGAATATTATGTTTCTGGTAGGTTGTTCAGATTGATAATTTAGGTCTAATTTTAACTTCTAAGAAAATCTACTTTAAATCAATGTATATAAAATGTTATTTATAAGATTCCTAAATATTATCTTGTAAAAACATCTCACACCAACTTTAAAAATTATTCTTTTGTTCTTTAATTCCACCCTTCAATTGCTTTCTCTAACACAACTTCAGAGCTAGAGATTTTCAAGCATAGCTTCTTGCTCTCTTTTCTCTTCTTGTTGGAGTCCACACCACCCAACTCTTTGTTGACTCAGACAACAACCTTATTTTCTTTAAATCCAACTCCACCAGCTCTATCGGTTAGTATCTAGGAAGACCTTTGGTCAAGCAACTAAGGAGACTACTAACTAAAGAATAATAAAGTATCCTAACTAAAGGATTGTCACACCCCCTTTTTTCCGAAAAAGATCGAAGTTAATATTTTAAGATTCAAAAGGGTTTTCAAGATTAAATGTGACAAAAATAAGGTGTTTCAAAAGGGTTTTATTTAAAAAATGAAGTCACCACTTGACATTGATTTTTGATGTGCCAAGTAACCTTAGAAAAGTATCCACTTTCAAAAGGATTGACTCAAAAATTGATCAACAATAGAGATTCCGGTTAAGAAATTTTATTGATAGAAGGGTAGCTTCACTGACTCGTATTGGCTCAAAAAGAAGTTTTAATTCGACAAACTCAAATATATGCAAGCAAGCGCACGAAAGCGTATAAAATAATGTCCAAATTATTATAGTCCAAAATAAAATAAGGTACATAACGTAAACTTAAACTATCCTACTCTACCCTATACCTGTTTCACCTGACGTCTCGAGTCTTGTTCATGAACAACATCCATGTACAAAATACTTCGTGGCATTCTCCGAAAAAGAATACATATTTGAAAGCGAGTAAAGAAGAATACACAAGCTATTAAACGGCCCTAAATTTGCCTACCCACTCTACCCATCTATTAAAGACGTAAAGATCATGGAAATACTTGAATCTAATTAGGAAAAGGCATAAGTACCCCCTTGAACTATGACAGAAATTCCAGTGACACACTCTCTTTACTGTGGGGGGAGGGAGGGGGGTCTTATTACCCCCCTAAACTATTTTTTTCTATTGCTTTTATTTATTCTTCTTATTTTCTTTGTCTTACCTTTTTGGATTTGATTTCAAGTTTAGTTTCAATACCTTGCAGTTAAAATAAGTTAATTTCGAATGGATAGCTAAAAATAGTGAATGAAATCAAATAAAAAAAATAAAATGTTAAAAGTAAAGGACACTTTTAATTTTCAAATTATTATTTTAAAAAATACACATAATTTTTGAAAACTAATTTAAAGTTAAGATAAGAAATTAATCAAAGAGAAAAAAAAATAAAAAATTTAAAAGTGAGGAGGAAAATAAATATTTCAAAAAGAAAGAAAGAGTAATAATAAAAAATATATAAGTTTTAGTGTTAATAATTATGTGTATTATTTAGTTGTAAAATGTTGAATTAAAAAAAAAACATGTGTCAAGTATTGGTTTGATTTTTCCCAAATTTTTGATGTTCAATTAAAAAATATTGGTTTGATGTTCAATTACTTTTTTGTGATGTTGATTTTCTTATTAAGAATATTATGTTTTTGGTAGGTTGTTAAGATTGATAAGTTTGGTCTAATTTTGACTTATGAGAAAATCTAATGTAAATCAATGTATATGGAATGTTATTTATAAGATTCCCAAATATTATCTTGTAAAAGCATTCACGCTAACTGTAAAAACCCTTCTTTTGTTCTTTAATTTTCTACCCTTCAATTGCTTTCTCTAACGCAACTTGAAAGCTAGAGATTTTCAAGTACAACTTCTCGCTCTCTTTTCTCTTCTTGTTGGAGTTCACACCACCCAGCTCTCCGTTGAATCCGAGAACATGCTTATTTCCTTTAACGCCAACTCCGTCAGCTCTATCTGGCTGTATCAAGGAAGACCATCCCATTGGTCGAGTTCATTTGCAAGCCTACTAGTCCTCTGGACAACTTGCAAGGATAGTATTGACATTTTAGTAAGAATAAAATGTCATATTATCCTTGCATGATGTCCAGGAGGACTAGATAGTGGGCTAGCAAATGAATTCGGATAAAGTTCTTCCTTGCTATTACCAGGTAGAGTTGGTACAGTTGGCGTTAAAGAATAGAAATTTGTTGTCAGAGTCAACGAATAATTGGGTAATGTGGACATTCTCCAACTCATTATGCAGCCCAAACTAATGATGTTTGAGTTAAATTATGATAAGATTGTCTCATGTACTTAACGCTAATGATATGAAAGAGTTAAGTTATTTATTTACTGTTAAATGCGATATGGAAATATTTTTACTATGTCGTGGTCAAAATAATACTTTAATTTTCTCTAAATGATAGTAATAAAACATCAGTGATGTAGGTTTTGATGTATTAAGAAGTTAATTAGTAAAGAGGAAAATATACGCCTCAACTACACGAAGAGCGGATATACCCCTCGTTAAAACGGTAGTGCACATATATTTCTCTGTCAAACAAATGGTGTAAATTAAAGATTATCATAAAACTGATTTTTGTAAATTCTAAAGATTATCCATTCAAGCCTTCCCAGTATCTTTCTATTGTTAGATTTAGAAAATTAACCCTGGAATTTTGCCTATAATTTTGGGGGTACTTATGTTTTTCCCTAGAAATATCAGTAACCTTCGCAGAAAATTTGTTAAATTTGTGGGAAACACTAAACACCCAAAGCTAAAAGGAAGAAAAAATCCGCAACTTTATCTTGTCTTTCGTAACTGAATTCCAAAGCAAATGGTAGGAGATAAAGGATTTTAATTAGATATTGTTAGAATTCATATCTTTGTTTTAGATGTCAAAAGTACTTTGTTGAATCGAACAACCTGTGTATTAAAAGAAAGTTAGTTAAGCAAGCGGAAATGTTATAAAAAAAAATGTCACAATTTTAGGATGGAATTGATAGGCTATATAATAACAACGAATTTAAATTGATAGATTGCTTTTTTGAATTAGGTTTTGTTAGTTTTCAAATTTGATTTGAAAAAAGATTCTTTTTAAAAAATTCGAATTGAAGAAAATTATCTTATGTAACTAATTGATATGATATTATTTTTTATGTTATTCAAAAACTATTCATTAAACGCATGACTCATTTTCTTATATTTTATAAACGTTTTGTTATTGAGAACATCAGGTAGAAAAACAATACAAATAGGCTTACTTTTACTAACAGTCCTAAGCAAACTGAATGGCACAAAACAAACTAGTGTATGTGGTCCAATACGTCCCCACAAATTAGGGACGAGTCACTAAGCCTAACTTGAATAGATTGCCCGCATATGTAGGCCAGGCCGCTTGGCTGGTGCTTGGTGGTGGAAGTCATAGAGATGGAAGTTTTTCGCCGTCGTTGGCCATATTTTTTTGGTGAGAGAAAGAGAGAGAAAAGGAGAAGTAGAGAGAAAGGCGGAAGCAATGGGAAAATGATAGAAATTTGAGAGATCTGAGAATAATAGGAAGGGAGATTTGGGGAGAAAAATAAAAATGTGATGTATCAAGTACAATGGAAAGAAAAATATTAACATATGAGATGTAATTAAATAAAAAATATGGGATATTATGTAAATATGATAAAATTATTAGAGGTGTGATGTAATTTTTCCATATTTTTATTAAGTCATGGTCAAAACAAAAGCTTTAATTTCCTCTAGATGATAATAGCAAATGATTAGTGATGCAAATTTTGATGTGTTTGGTAAATTACAAGAAGTTAAATAGTAAAGGGGAAAATATATTCTTCAATTTCGCGATTTAGAGGTGAATGTATTCCTAGTTAAACAAGTTATGGATGTATACTACGTTGTCTAATAAATGGCACATATTTAATCTTTTTGATAACTAACCTATATTTACTAAAAAAAATTCTAAAACTGATTTTCTAATTTCAAGAGGTCATCCGTTCAAGCCTTTCCAGTACTTTTTTACTGTTGGCTTTAAAAAATTTAACACACCCTTTTCTTTTAGCCCTTCAGACCTGACCTAAATGAAAAAAAAAGTCAAATTCTCTTCTACTCAGTCATAAAACGGGCTTGCTTCGGATTTGAAAAAAAAGATTAATTGTGTTTTTCTTTAGTTGGATTGAATTTGGAGGGATAAAAAAAATGTGTTAGGTAATTTTTAAAACTAAAACCTAACCTAACTTGAAAATCTACCAAAACATAAAGAAGAGGTTTTATAGTTGGTGTGAGGTGTTTTTACAAGATAATATTTGAAAATCTTGTAAATAACATTCTCTCTCTCTCTCTCTCTCTCTCTATATATATATATATATATATCGATTTATATTAGATTTGATTAAAAGTAAAAAATTAGACCAAACCTATCAATCTCAAAAACATTATCTTAGTTGGGAAATCAATATCATAGAATAGGTAATTAACAAAATTATTATTGTTAATTCAATTTTCGCACAATCAATGTTTAAATGATTTAAAGTGGTTTTCTCTTGTCTATAGATATACTAATGACTCAAGTTCATATCCTTTGGTCTACAATATTAATCTTGATATTTTAAATTATTTTGACTCACGTTTTAGTTATAATCGGATCATTTTATTGGTCTGTCTTGATTGAATAATATAATTTTTGAAATTTTTAGAAAAGACATTTGCTACGATTCAAAACTCGAGTCGTGATGACACATATTGTACCCCTCATGACAGATAAGTCAATCCAATACTCAAACAATAAAATAAACAAAATAAATAAACAGAAAAGATATTAATGATAAATCTCACTGAAAGACAAAAACTAAACCAAGAACTGAAAGTCACAAGGTACAAGCCTCTAAGAGTAATAAACACAACAAGGAGTGTAAGGTATCTCGAAATGCAGCAATGAACATGAAACAAGGATAGAGGAGATCCGGTAGTCAATGAAATTAACCAACTGCTATCTCTGATTTCGATGATTTTTCAAGCACGACTCGAACTCAATGCCTGGGAAGAACTGGCTCAATGCTTGTACATAAAGTGCAAAAATAAATAAGCATGAGTACTAATCCACATGTACTTAGCAACGTCGTCGATCCACCCTAATTCAAAGTGATGGCAAGATTCATCTAATTTGACACTATCTGACACATTTCACATAATTTTGTAATCAGGAAGACCACACCTAGTCTAGCAATAATTATCCGCAACAATTATATAGTTCCTATTAAGTAGATTAACAAAATGCATCAACTCAGATCAGGAAGGAAGATATCGCTTTCACAGTCAACCAATCACTCATCACACCAAGGCAAAGTAATCAGATAGTATGATGAGTATGATGTATGCCAAAAAAAACAAATGAAGATGATGAATATGATATATATGATGCATGTCTCTCCTAACTGTATACACTCATTTTTTTGTATAGTTAGTTAGGACCCATGGGGGACTCGCGAGGTTCATATACCAGGACAGGCATGCCCTCCGATCCATATAATACAGGATGACGCGTACTCGAATCCATAATAATATAGAACAGTGTGTCCTCCGATCCATAATATAATTGAGTACAAGTGTGTCCTCTAATTCATAATATAATAAAAATAAATGGCAGGCGCGCCCTCTAATCTATATGCAATGCATGATTGGTAGGCATGCAACTTCGATCCTATAAACAAGTACCATTTGAGCAGAGCATTTCATATCACAAGTCAAATCAATTATCAACTCAAGAATCACCTCTTTCAGCTTTCGCAGTTACATAGACTCTTTTTTCGAATCTTAAGTAATCAAAATCGCAGTTTTTCATCAAGTATCATTGTAAACCGACTTAAGTCCTCAAATAGAAGCACAATCATCAATTAACATGTTCAATAAGTCACTTTCAAATACAATTCGTAATAACCATGCCAGCAAATAGAGGAAACAGTCCGAACACATCAATTAATTAGCTTTAACCTTTCATATAATACTGGTACCCGCGTAGATGCTCATCATCTCACCTATATAGGACCCCCCATATCTCCATTACTCACTTTTACAAATAACTAGCACATAAACACTTCAAAAGGGTAAAAAAAATCTCAACTTGCCTTAAAGAAAGTCAAAAAAGTCAAATCGGAGTATTACCCTACCGAAGAGTCTCCGAACAAGCCTAATTTGACCAAATATGTATTCTACATAAGAAAATAGAATCATAGCACCCATAATACTATACTTCTACTCTGGGTCTAAAAAATCAACCCCGATCCCACAAGGATAAAACTGAAATTTTATTTGAAAATCACGTTACCCATAAGGTAAGAAACTCAAATATGCTCATTGTAAATGGAGCTAAAATCGACCTTCAAATCGTCAAAATATAATTTTTTAACTTTAAGCTCAAAATTCTCAATTTTTTATGTTTATACGCGGTTTAAAATGAGAAAATAATTGATAAAATCAACAAGTTTATGCCAAAATCAGTTTACCCATAATATATTCTTTTTTCAGAAAAATAGAGACGATGTCTAACCAGAATCATCAAAAAACTGGTCAGAAAATGAGATCAAAATCATGTCCAAAGGCAAGTCGATTATCCAAAGATGAAGATAATCTATCCAAAACATAGCTGGGAGAACATTGTCTAAACTCGACTGAAATTTAAATGTTATCCAGCAGGGGCGTATGTACATGGTAGGGAGGGAGTTCACATGCACCCATCCTCCCCTACCTAATCTATGTATAGTACTACTATTTTCTTGTTGACTTTTAAGATTTTATAATGGGTGAACCCATGGTCAAATATTTTTTTAGTCCATTAATAAATGTGCACATAGAAGGGGTGCACCTTTTTACTGTAATTTTTGGTTCAACTCCCTATATTCACATTATTTTTTTAACTCAAAAGTGTCACTTTTAATTTTAAAAATTTAATTTATAAGTAAATATAATGTTTAAATATCCATGCTTTTAAAATTGTGCAGGCTGCAGCTTTTTAAATTGGTCCTTAATATTATAATAATATTATAATGTACTACAATATTAAATAAAAGTACATACACTTTTGGTTGCTTTTTTCTCCTTTTCTTTTTTATTGATTTATTGTTTCTATTTCTTTTTTGTCTTTTTTTTTTCATTGGTTGTCAAAGGCTTCAAAAGCCCCAAAACAAAAAAAAGCAAAACATATTTCATTTTCTTGTGGTGGCTCTTATGCGGAGAGAGAGAGAGATCTATAGAGAAATTGTGAGAAGTTGTTGCAAGCTGCAAAGTGGATAAGTGGGTATGCTCTCTAACATCTTTCTCAATTTTATTTATCGATTTATACATTTTTCTTGATTTATGAGGTGAATATTGTTTGATTATTTAATTTTTTGAAATTAGATATTTTCTTATTAAGTGGTATTATTTTTCACTTCTTGTATCTTTTCTTTACAATGATGGATATGTTACACTTACATGAGCATAATGTCAAAATATTTTTGTATATTTAAATTTTTTTCCTTTGAGCTGCCGCATTTTGTTTTAAAATAAAAACTTCTTAATTCTTAAGGAGTTGTCTAATAATTGTGATTATACTATTACTAAACTTGTGATAATGACTAAATTTAATTTTAATTTTTTATTTTTTTTTTGATAAGATTGGATAGAAGTGTAAACATTTAATTTTGTAGGTAGAATAATTCTTACATTGAAATGGATAAATTTCTCATCAAGCTGCCAAAGCCAAAAGATGGCCAGCCAAGTTCTAGCTCTAGTCGGCCATTCGTGAATTCACAAGTTGCCCCTGAAATTCAAAGACAAACAGATTCTCTCCCTCATCGAAATATGGATAATGTGCTTGATTTGGAATCTCTTAAAGCGGATACCAGGGACAGAAGACCTATTTCGACTTATGATCCTAATGATCAAGATGCAGTAAGAAGGTATTATATTCAGAAAAAGCCTTGTCAACCTGTTGATCATATATTTTCTCAAACTAAGTTTGGAGATAAAATGTGTCAATTTAATCCTACTTGGTTTAAGAGAAGATCTCATTGGCTTGAATATAGCATAAAAGCAGACCGCATTTTGTTTGTATTGTTATTTGTTCAAGAATGAACTTGAAAGTCGTGAAAATATCGGAGATGCATTTACAAGAGAGGGTTTTAGGAGTTGGAACAAAGCTTTAGAAAGATTCAAAAAACATGTTGGTAAGGTGAATAGTATCCATCATAAGTGTTTCAATAGGATGCAAGATTTAGTGAACCAACGTCAATCGATCCAATCTTCTTTAGAGAAGCAAAGTAAAAAAGCAAAAAGTGATTATCGAATGCGCTTAAATGCCTCAATTGATGTTGCAAGATTTCTCTTAAGATCGGGATTTCCATTTCGTGGACATGATGAAAGTGAAGATTCCGAATATAAAGGTGCTTTTCTTGAACTTTTGGAATGTTACGGGGATAGACAAATTGATGTGGGAAAAGTAATATTAAGTAATGCTCCACAAAACGATATGATGATTTGTCCAACAATTCAAAAGGGGATTGTAGAGGCGTGTGCTAAAGAAACAATTAAGGCTATCATTGAAGACTTGGATGGTGATTATTTTGGAATATTAGTTGATGAATCAAAGGATGTCTCACATAAGGAGCAAATGGCTCTAATTTTGAGATATGTCAACAAAAGCGAGATGGTGATAGAACGATTCTTGGATATTGTACACGTAAAAGATACATCTTCTCAATCATTAAAAAAAGCAATTTGTTCTTTGCTTTTGGATTACTCTTTATGTACATCCAAAATACGTGGACAAGGTTATGATGGGGTTAGCAATATGCAAGGGGAAATAAATGGTCTCAAGTACTTAATTTTACAAGATACTTTTTCTGCATATTCTATTCATTGTTTTGCTCACCAATTGCAATTGACTCTTGTAGGTCTTTCTAAAAAGAATCAAGATGTGGATAATTTATTTTATGTCCTTACTAATGTTTTGAATACTATTGGAGCTTCATTTAAGTGTAGGGATTCACTTCGACAACATCAAGCAGATAAGTTGGAAGAGTTGCTTAAATTTGGAGAAGTTCATACAGGACAAGGTTTGAATCAAGAACGTGGCCTTCAAAGACCAGGTGATACTCGTTGGGGGTCTCATTTTAAAACCTTGGACAACTTCTTGATTCTTTTTCCTTCCATTGTTAATGTACTTAAGGGTATGAAATGTGATTGTCCATATCATCTTGATAAATTTGCAGCGAAAAATCTTTTGAGCAAGATTCATGAATTTGACTTTGTCTTTATGTTACACTTGATGTTTAAGGTGTTGCTATTGACAAATGAGTTGAATAAAGTTTTGCAGAAGAAAGACCAAGATATCTTCAATGCTATGTGATTGCTTGATCTTTCAAAGAAAAGATTGCAAATAATGAGAGAAGATGAATGGGACTCTTTATTGGATGAGGTTTTCTCTTTTTATGGTGAACATGATATTCCGATTCCCAAAATGGATGACGACTACATGAATGGAAAGTCGAAGCGTAAAAGGTACGAAGTTTCATATTTGCATCACTTTCGTGTGGAAGTATTTTATACCGTCATTGATTTGGCACTTCAAGAGATTAATAATTGATTTGATGTAGTAACTAGTGACTTACTCCTCGGTATAGCTAGTTTGAGTCCGGTTGATTCATTTGCTAATTTTCACAAGAATAGGATAATGAAATTGACCGAGTATTATCCGAGTGAATTTGGTGATAAAGAGCTTCGAGAACTTGATTTTCAACTTGATGATTTCATTGTCTATGCTCAAAAGTGTGATAGCAAGTTTTTCAACTTGTTGGGAATCAAGGATCTTGCTAGAGTGATGATAGAGACAAAATTAGATCAAACTTGGTCACTTGTTTATCTACTTGTGAAGTTGACTTTGATTATACCAGTTGCTACCGCAAGTGTGGAAAGAGCATTTTCATCAATGAAGTACATAAAGAATGATCTACGTAATAAGATGGATGAAGATCTTTTGAATGGTTGTTTAGTTTGCTATATAGAACGTAGTATATTTAAAAATGTAAGTAATGATGTTATTATTGACCGTTTTCAAAGTATGAAAACTCGTCGAGGTCAATTGTAAAGTGAATGACACTTTTTTGTTAATATAGTACTATGAAGGTTTTTCCTCAACTTGTTGTCGCCATAAATTTTATATAATTGCATTAAATATCTATTTTGAAGATAATGGTGCCCCCATGGTGTTGAATTCCTGGATACGCCTCTGTTATCCAGAATCCTTCATCATAAAGTACTATCAAAATGCAAATCTATTTTCTACTCTTGTCTAGCTTCAACTTTCTTCTTCTGTCAGAGATGGTCCAGTGCGCGGTCAGTATCACCCTGAGCACGGATGAAACCACAGAGAGCAAAAGTAGTGAAGTGCGCCCCTATCATCCAAATAACCAACATTGAACTGAACAGAAGCATGATCCTTTGAAGTGATCAGCCAATTAGTAGCAGAACAGTTCCTGGAGATATAAAGATTCAAGTTTTGTCCCTCGTCGTTCTGCATCTTGGCTAGTGTTCTTGAGTGCTGAAATCAAGTTTTAACACCTAATTTTTTCACAACAAAACTGAGTGAGTGAGGTTTAATGGAGAGCTCTTCAAGAGTTTACCCATAATATAAGGACCCTAAATATAAATTTTCACTAAAAATCAAGTCTGAATCAACAAAACTTAATTTTCTTCAAAAATTTTACGGATAAAGAAAGAAAACTAACTGGAGAAATAGTGAAAGAATATCAAAATAAGGATTAGATTCTTATGCCATTTTTAAATCGAGAAGAATGGGGCGAGAAACACTTAATTTCAAGCTCTAAAACTCTAAATATGCTAAAAATATCAAATAAACACAGTCTGAAATTTAAATGCATTGTCCAGCAATTTTTGCACCAGAATTTTCTTTGCACTGACAAGTTTAAAAAGGTTATAACTCCCTCATACGATAGTGAAATCCTCATTCTTTTTCCTAGAAGTCCTAAATAATGATATGGATCGACTCATCTAATTAAAGCTCCATTCAGTACGTGTTTGCCCAGTCAAATATAATTTTTGCTCGCTAAAAAATTATTTCATGTTTTGCAATAGAGTGTAATCTTGACTTATCAAAATTACACCAAAATTTTCAGATCATTCCTAAATTCATGATTAGAACCACCCAAACGAGATCATCTTAACTGAATGTTGACCAAAGTCAACTCTTAACTTAGAATTCTCCAAATTTTCAAACGACGCAAAAGTCATTCAAAAGCCTTGGGAACTGACCAAATCTCAGCTAGACTAAAAATCATCCTCCGGATCTAGTGGAATCATCAAAACTCATAAACAACCTTTCTAACTTCGAATATTGACTTTAGTCAACTTTCTTAAGTTCCAACTTCCAAAACTCAGAAACTCTTTCAGAACTTATCAGAATGTGTCGGGACTCGAACCAATTGTCCTACTAACCCAAAAATCATGTTCCGCAGCTGATTGCACTGACGAAATTCCGATACGGGCTCAACTTCTACGGATTTTGACTAAAGTCAACTATATTCCAAATTGAAAAACTTGCATATTTTTCAACCAACCACCTCGGACACCATGCCACCCATTTTTTCGCAGATTACAAATACCATAAAGCAACTATCGAAAAGGATAAAACGCACAAAAATAGAAAAACAACCACGGGGGTTGCTACAACATTATATGTGATTGTCCTTCTATGTAACTACTCCCTCCGTTCCATTTTAGTTGGGCACATTTCATTTATACAGTGATTAAGAAATCATAAATGGAATGATGAATTTTACTATTTTACCCTTTACCCATATTAATGATATTCATTGGGCATAAAAATGGATATTGGAATTGTAATTAATTGTTGGGGTAAAATGAGAAAAAATTAATTAATTCTATCTTGATTTAGTAAGTGATCAACTAAATATGAGACATTTATTTTTTGTAAGATGACCAACTAAAATGAGCCAGAGGGAGTATAAATTAATAAAAATTATGATAGGTTTTATCTAATGTAATGATACTACATCAAATTAAATACAGTGCTAATTAATTAGTTGATACAGAATAGTCAGCTTCTTTTACATTGTGTTTAGATAGCATAAGTTATGTGTAACAAAAAGTTAGCAATACAAAGACATCAATACTCATTCTTAGGAACTGGTTTTCACCTCTTACAACATGGGAAATGACAAAAGTAAAAACCTCACGCTATATAACTAGTTAACCATCCAAGTGAACAAAGCAACACCATCATATGATGTTGATGGCATTGGATCATCATGAGCTAAAAAATATAGGCATCGTTGCTCATTAAATCCAATGAAATTCCAGAGATGCATATTAATAATTCACATTAGGAACAAGAATTCGACTGTAACATCAAACTATCATTTCCCATGAGCCCGTCTACTCTTCCACATTCACCAGTTCATACTCGACTAAAGAAAGGTTGTTCTCCTGGTTAACATCAAAATCAGCTGGTTCAGTAACCTCAACACGACCCCATTTGTCTACTGCAAGTCGCATGGAACCCTTGAACATGTCTATCTTTGCATTTCGCAGAATGACAGTCGCCCCAGGCTTCATCATATCAACTGCATAAGAGGAAATACGTGAATATCCAAAACATAAAACCTAAAACCATCCCTATTTACAGGGAAAAAAGTACTCTCGTTCAGGCACAAAACCACATAAAACAGTTCAAAGCATGACAAACTCCAATGGCCAATATATCTGATTTTGCAGGCGACCTCAAATCTCAATACACAAATGGATCATCAATTGTAGTCAAATAGGCACGCCAAATAAATCAATAGCATAAACCAGTATTTCTCCATGAAAAGATAATGTTTCAGTATAGTCATTGTCAAAAAAAAAAAAAATGTTTCAGTATTTGCTATCTTAAAAGAGGGGTTAATAACTAATACATTGACAAGGGATTGTCTAGCGGAAAAGACCCTTCACCTACAACAAATAGACTCTGTTTGTCATGAAACCAAAGCAGGAAGAGGACCATTGCTGGTTCCTAAGGAAAGGGTCCAGCTGTCCAGGGGGGTGGGATTTTAAATTGAACTGTTCAAGCTCTGTTCAAACTGAATCCACACCCTGTTTACTAAAGGCTAGAAAGATGCCAAACAAGTCCAGATAACGAAATGCATTCCTATCCATTAAACAGAAAGCTCAACAAAGGGATTGTGGTGCAGTAGGGAGGAACGAAAATGCTTGGGGTTATAACTAAACTGTTCAAGCTCCATTCAAACCGAACCCACACTCTGTTTACTAAAGGCTAGAAAGATAGTCAAACAAGTCCAGATAACAAAATCCATTCCCATCCATTAAACGGAAAGCTCAACAAAGGGACGTAGGGCAATAGGGGGAACGAAAATGCTTTTAGGTACGAATTTTCGTTCCACCTCATTGCTTCCTACCAAAACGAACTAAACAGGTGAATTCTAAAGCACAATGTCTAAAGACCTGCAAATCAAAACATCCTCCCTTCGCCATAATCATGATACTCTATGAAACTTATACACACAAGAAACAAGCTTATTATTTAGAGTTCACGAGCTTTCTCATTGAGAAAACCAGATTAAGACACAAGTTAAATTTCCCAAGTACACAATTTAACTCAACAACAACAACAACGTACCCAATATAGTCCCACAAAGAGAGGTCTAGGGAGGGTAGAGTATGCATAAACCTTATCCCTACCTCAGAGGTAGAGGGGCTATTCGCGATAGACCCTCGGCCAATTACACAATCAAACTCAACTCAATTATATATACCAACATAAAACATCAAAGATGAATACTGATCATCCTTCATAACATATAAATGCACTCATTTCTATTAGATCTCCCTAAATTCTTCAACAACAACAACATACCCAGTAAAATCCCACAAGTGATCTCCCTAAATTCTTCAATATACATTATTGTAATCACCAAAATAAATGCAATAAAAAGCCAAAATTTAGAAAAAATGTCCAAATACAAACGAAAGCTAACAAATTATACTAAGAGAAAAATCTATTTCCCGTAAATTAGAGATCATTTTGTACATACATACCTTGCTCATTACGTGCGGTGAAGAGAATAGACCCAGTTTCATCACCAACAAGGCACTCAGCGAGACGCACCGGACCACGAGGATTTAACGACGCCGATGATCTACCACCGCGACTCCCGCCGCCGGTAGCTTTGACGGTTTTCGATTCAACAACCTTAACAGTCAAGTTATGTCCATGTGTACCTGGCTTTAAGCTTTCCGCTTTGACAAAAACTGGCTTCTTCTTCTCGGATGTAGCTGCCGTACTTGGTGCCGCCGCCGCCGTTGTTGTTGACATTTCCGATACGAAAGGTTAAACCCTAATTTTGAGGAAAAAAATTGTGAAGGATAAATTGAAATGCTGTTTAGGGTGTTTGAAGTGGGCCTTTTGTATTGACTTGGTTCCACGTCTTCGCGTGTGCCCAAAAAAGCAATATTTGGGGGGAAAAAAGGAAATGGAAAATGATTGGTATCAATTATTTTAGACATAATACATCAACATGTCTTTTAAATTAGCCTCATTTTTATCTATGTTCTCTAACTTTGAATATGTACAAGTAGTCACTTAAACTTGTATAAAGTTGAATAAGTAGATACTCGCATCTATGTGGCATAATACAAGTAGGACGTCACGTTATAACGACCCGTTCCATTGTTACTGAAAATATCTGCAATAAAGGTGTACGAATCTCATTCATCATAAGTGTTAGGATCAATTCCTTGGGTATGTAAGTGCATTAGTTATGAATTAAGGTCATACAACACCCCTAGCACAAAGTTAAGTCAAAGGTGTCCCTACCAATTTAGTTTCGGACTAAGTTTAAACTAGGATCAACTTCAAACGAGCACTCCTCCTATAATATAAAGAGTTATGAGTCCCAATATCTATCAAATTAAAAATCTCTGAGTCTTCTTTCCAACGCCACCGACCGTTCATTAATCCGGCATCGGAGTGAAAAGTTATGACCGTTTTACTGAAGACTATCCGTGCTGAAAAACTAAGGCCACTATAGCAGGAATTTTTCTGCTATAGTAGGATGACGGCAGTTTATAAGCTTATTTTTGACGGGTTCAATTCCAGAACTCAAAATATTCACTCCCCAATCCTAGAGAGGTGTTTTCTTTAAAATTTTTTAATCGATTTCCTCCTTCAGGGTATGTTTTTCCATCAATCTAACACTCGTTTGATTCTAAAATCCTTAGAATAACATTAGATTGAACATGTTGGTGGTAGAAAATTAACCAAGATGAAATTTTCTAGTTTAAAGTGAATTAATAGGCTAAAATCCCTTGAATTTGAGTTTGTATTGATAGATTATGTCCTTGGGACTAGAAATTGATCTAACTATTTCAAAATATAGAGATTTTGAGTAGATTGAAGGGTAGAAAATCCTAGAATGATGAGCTTACGCATGAACTTGGGTTAAAATCAATGAAGTTAGGTTATAGAATTTACATAGCAATGGTTGAATTATTGTTTGATTGTTATTGTTAGACCGAGATTCCATTGAGCAGCAAGAAAAGGCAAGGCAACCAGGAATCATGTATTTCGTAGCAGCAACTTGACGCCAGGTAGGCTAGGTTTAATGTATAATAGATCTTGATTAAATTGCATGACTATAATGTAGTTAACGGGAGATTTCATGCTTAGGCCTGTGGGCACAGTGAATGATTGGTAATAATCAAAATGTAAACGTGAATGGAATCTAATTTGATTTAATTATTATTTTGGGGCAAATCTTGATGATTTTATGGATTATGTGTTAATTGTGATAATTCGTGAGACTATATGTATGTTGGGGTCCAGATATTGAACAATGAGTTGTGAAAACTAGTAACTAAGAATTATGGCATTTTCCAAAATTGGAAGGTGTTGATGTAAACTGATTATAGTGAAGCAGGAATTGCAGTGGATAGGTTGGAAAGTTTTGCTGAATTGGTGGATTGTCATCATAGTTGAGCCATTGGGTCATGAATTAGTCTATGCTAAAGCCTTGTCATAATTTTATGGTTATTAAGAATCGAATTAAGGCTAATTGGCTATAAATGACCAAATTTAACTAAATGTTTGATCATTTATTGCACTGCATGCTAGTAAATATGAGTACTTGACTTTGCTTGGGAAGCTAATGAACATGTTAAATGATTTGTCATCAATGTTGTTGAAAAATAAAATCATTGTATTTCGGGATAAGGATGAAATTGTGGTGCACGTGGTGATATTTGTAATCTTACTTGATGATTGCACTTGAATCGGGAGGTGATGGTTAAAGATAGTTGAAAAGGCAACTTGGTTTACGTGTGCATGTTAACTGTTTCTTTATATACTTAATATAATGCATGTTCAACGAAAGTAAATTTGTCAAATGATATCCCAAGTGTTAATCACATATAATGAGGTTATATTAAAGGCTTGTGGATTGTACAAGTGTGGTTTTTTATTCTCATTATGTTTGTGATTGTTGTGATATTTGTTGTTAATTGTGGGGTGTACCGACAATTGGACATCTTCACGGAATTTATACTTATTATTGTGGGATGTACCGATAAAGGACATCTTCACTGGATTTATTATTATTATTGTGAGATGATCCGGTAATGGACATCATCACGAAATTAGTTGGCTTTGGTACCGCACCGGTATAATATATATGATTTATTGGTTGATTTGGGTACCACACCTGTACAGTACATGGACAGAACTCGTCCCCTGCAGGTCATTGCTAGTGGGCGATCATAAGACCCTTAGCATGTGTGTACAAGGTATTGGTAAGTTTGACGGTTCCTTGAGCAAATCGAGTTTATATGTTGACTTGTTATATTTTGTTCCTTGAGTGGACCGGGCTCATCTGTTTACTTGTTTTATATGTTGGTTCCTTGAGTAAACCGGGCTTATCTGTTTACTTGTTATATATGTTGATTCCTTGAGTGGATCGGGTTTATCTGTTTACTTGGTATATATGTTGGTTCCTTAAGTGGACCGGGCTCATCTATTTACTTGTTATATATGTTGGTTCCTTGAATGGACCGGGCTTATCTGTTTACGTGTTATATATGTTGGTTTCTTGAGTGGTCTGGGTTTATCCGTTTACTTGTTATATATGTTGGTTCCTTGAGTGGACCGGGCCTATCTATTTACTTGTTATATATGTTGGTTCTTTGAGTGGACCAGGTTTATCCGTTCACTTGATGTGTGTGTATGTGTGTGTGTATGTGTGTGTGTGTGTGTGTATATATATATTGATTTCTTGAATGAACGAGGTCATGATTACAAACTTGTTGATTTAATTGAATTCTTAATTGTCTATCTACTTATGTATTTGAGACTTGATCAGTATATTATTGTGGAGTTATGGTTTGTTGACTTAGTTGATGCTGGTAGTCAGGGTCTTAACTTGTTTTGTGTCCGTGTTTACTTATATTGACTGAACTTTATGATGTCATTGAAAAGGATAAGTGTTCTTAGTGGATATAAGTTACTTGAAAAATGTTTATGATCATTGATCTACTAGTTGATATTGTTGAGATTGAATAGGTGGGTGTTGTTGTTTCGCTACTTAATTTCTCATGACCTTAAATGAATCCCTAACTTCTAGGGTGTTAATGCATAACTAGAATATCGGAACAAGGTTAAGGAAATATTGGAAAGTTAATCCTTGTAGATCTAGCTCGGCTGTGAAGTTGTGTGCACTCATATTTAGCCTAGGCCGGAGTATTGAGTGAAAAATGAAAGTTACTTACATTAAGTGACGACATGAACTATGGACTGAGGGGAGTTAAACTGTCACATTATATGTACATGATTTATCTAAATTTCTATATTATATGTTATGTTCTTTAACCTTGGTCGGCCGCTGATGCCTACCAGTACGTGTTGTTTGTGTAACACCTGAGGTGTACGGACACCTGCAAATATGTAATCATTTGTATATGAGGCGAGTATGCGAAGAAGAAAAGGAACCGAGTCACAGAAGTGAGTCACGGCAGGACTCACGTGACGTGAGTCACACCCACGGGACGTGGGTGGCTGCCATGAACCAACTTCAGAAAGTTGGAAAATTTGTCTGATTTCCACGGCAGAAGTCACGTGGCGTGACTCCTACTCACGTGACGTGCGTGGTGCCGTGGATGAACTTCAGAAACCTGAAAAATGTCGTCTGATTTCCACGACACCACCTACGTGGTGTGACTGTGGTCCACGACACCAGTCACAGTACCGTAAAACTTAGCCGGCTCTGTTAACTTATTTTTGACTAAATGAAATGTTTGAGTGTGTGACCCATTTAATGTGTTGGGCTGGATTTATATTCTGCATTTGAGGCCCAAATATCATGTAACAAGACATGGGCCTCAAGAAGTAAGGCAATGATCTATTTAATATGGATCAAATATGTGGCCAAGGATAATTTGACTTGAGGGCCTATATAAAGGCATGAAAAATTAGATTTAATTCATTCCACACTCTCATGCCTTTCTAGATATTTCTCAAAAGCTTCTTATCTCATAAACCCTAAGGCAACAACCAAGAGCATCTCTTTGGTAAGTGTTTACTCTTATGAATCTTATGGTTTAATATATTCTATACATGAAAGGTGGTGTAGGTCATGATGGTTATATCCCAAAGTGTTGAGAAGTCCACTTTGTTTGTGGTAAAGTTATATGGTAGTAGGAGGGAAGGTGGAATAATATATCCTATGTTGAGAAGGTTGGATGGTTTCATTACCGTATTGTGAACTTATACTAGTTTTGGTTACTAATGTGAGTTCCCTTATGTATGTATATTTTAGAGTAGCATTTTAAGGAAAGGTGGAATTGTTGTAGTCACATATTAGAAGGCTAAGGTATGTAAGGTTTCTCTTTTCCATATTTCTTTGACCACACCTATTGTTCACCGATTGACCGAACTTGTTTTCGTTCCGAAAGGTTATAGCATATCTCTTTTAAGTTACTAGACATTGTTGGTTTTATGCCTCTTATTCACTGCCTATGATTCACAAGTGCCAATAATGTCAACCACCAACGTATCACTCTTATAATGAACGAATTGAAGTAATGGTTGTGTGGTTATTGAGTACGGATGGTAGCTCGAGGGGGCTTCAAGCCTAGTATAGAGACGATCCTGATTTATTGTGTATGGGTGGTAGCTCGAGGGGGATTAAAGCCCAGCATAGAGACGATCCTAGATTATGTTATGACCCACTGATCAGTTAGGGCCTGGGTACGATATGATTTATTGATGATGCTAATGAACGTAAAAGTAAAGTAATGAATGTAATGTACATGATTTTTCCCACATACAGAATGGTGGTTCCTCTATATTGTTTATTCACTTGTATCTGATTTCATTTGAGTTCTTATATGTCATACAGTTTCTTATCGCCTTACATACGCAGTACATTCTTTCGTACTGACCCCTTGTGGGACTTACCTTACTTGCTGCAGGCACAGGAGGTAGTAGACCCTCACAGTAGGACTCGGACTCTCTACATACTGTTGGTGAGCTCCAGGTTGATTGGGGGCTTTCCGGGTCATGTGTACATGTTGGTTTTGTTGTTGTATCATATTTGTGTAAAGCGGGGACTTGTCCCAATTATAGACATAGTTTGGTTTCTGCTAGAGGCTTTGTAGACGTTGTACAGTGAATGAAGAAAATGTCTTACCCTTTTTACTTTGCGGGCCTACCGGCCAAGTTTCTCATATATATATATATATATATATATATATATATATATATACACGTCTTTCTATGCCTTCGGTTTTGTTATGTTGTGTCCATATGATTACATATTGTTCTCCATACGAATGTATAGGTTGGTTCTCTCGGGCCTCAACGGCTTCGGGTGCCATGTCCGCCCCATTGGAACTCGAGGCGTGACAGTTTGTACTAATGCTACACTTGTTATACCCTTTTTGGGGTATAGTTTAGTTGTGGGATCAGTTGTTGTTTCTCAGGTGACGTGGATATTAATCTCCAGCAGCTTCTACTCCTTTCATTCTTATGGTAGAAGCTGTGTCTTCTGTTTTGTCTCTTACTATATTAGAAGCTCTTGTACGTGTCTAGACTAGGTGCTCGGGAAAGGTGTTTTTGTTATCCTTTGAGAAAGATAATATATTTATCAAATTTTGAAGTCGTTAATCAAATTTGTTTATAACTTTCGCATGTATTTTGAAATGGGTGGTAAGGGTTTTTCTATCTAGGTGGATTAGAGTAGGTACCCTCACGATCCGGTTAGTTGGGTCGTGACACACGTAGAACGCGAATTGGCCACGTTGGACACCACATAGGACACATGTGTCTACTTGTTTAACTTTACACAAGTTTAAGCACCTACTTGTGAACATCCAAAGTTGGAGGGCATAAATGCAACCTGAAGTCAAGTTAAAGGGTGTGTTTATGCATATGAAAATTTTAAAGTTAAATTATTTTTTATGACTGGAATACATGACATCTCTTTAAACTTAGCAGAAAATTTTATTTAGAAACTTAAACTATGACACGTTTTAATTAAACATGTCACGTCCCGAATCCCAACGAGGCGTGATTGGCACCCGAAGCCGATATGGCCCGAGAGAACCAATCTTTGCTCATGAACACTCGTACGTATAATCTCGAATGAATAACACATTGTTTCATGTAATTGATGAAATATTAAAATGCCATGCATATACATATAAAACACTTGGCCTTTGGGACCATTACATCGCACTGAACGTACATATCTTACATCCATGTACCCACATATGTCTACCAAAGCCTCTAAATACATACATGACCAATTCATAACGTCTATGACATCAAAACCGATGTACAACTTTGACTCAGAAAGCCCCGATCCAAGTGGAGCTCACCAAAACTCGGCAATGATCCCCAGTCTACCGAGGAGGTCTACTACTACTTGCACCTGCAACATGTAAGGTAAGCCCCCAAGAGGGGTCAGTACGAAGAATGTACTGAGTATGTAAGGCCATAAGAACTACGTCAATACATAAGAACTTTAATGAAAATAATTATAAGAGGAACTCTATATGTGGAACCATGTACCTTTCTTTCTTTATGATTATCTCCAATGATTCATACATAACAACAACAACCATGAAATCAATATAAGAGAAATAGCAATGTGAATAAACTTTCTTTCTGTATGTGGGATACCATGTACATTACGTTATTTCTTTCCCTTGCCTTTACTTTCCTTTACTTTTTCATTACTCATACACTGTTAGGGCCCTCATCATGCAGGTGATCTTGTCACCCCATGGATAAAATCATGTCATCATGCAGGTGTTCATTGCACCCCATGGA
This sequence comes from Capsicum rhomboideum, assembly GCA_031232105.1. Lineage (NCBI taxonomy): Eukaryota > Viridiplantae > Streptophyta > Magnoliopsida > Solanales > Solanaceae > Capsicum > Capsicum rhomboideum. Next base: position 136,665,611 of record CP124712.1, on the reverse strand, counting down.
TACATCATGCAGGTATTCTTTTTACCCCATGGATAAGATCATGTCATCATGCAGGTGTTCATTTCACCCCATGGATAATGTATAGAGAACCATCATGCAGGTGTTTGCACCCCATGGATAAAGTAACATCAACATCATCATTACTTTGTTCTTACTTCATTTCTTTACTTTTGAGCTTGATACTTTAATCTTGTGAGAGATTGGTACCTTTGCTTATGAGAGATTATTACAATGATAATTACAACTTTCTTTGAAGCTTTGGATTAATAATCAATGAGTGAGAATCAAGTGAATTAGCATTATTGGAAACATAACACTATTGGAATCATTGGAGGATCAATGAACAAGATAAATGAGTATAACCACTATGGAAACTTTGGAACATAACCTCATTGGACTTTTGGAACATTACTTATGAATATGAGACATGTATATAACTCCATTGGAACTTTGGAAACATAACATGATTGGAACAATGCTATTCAACTAAACAAGCTCTCTTTACCTCATTGCTCTTGTTGGGATAATTCTCTTAGGATCTACAACATATGACAACTTAAGAACTTCCGCCCATAAATAAGAACTAAGTGGGTCATGATTCGTCTAGGAGTAAAACACATATGAATAACAATATATCAACCTTAGTTGGAATACTAGAACCCCCTTGGAATAGTACACGTTTGGAACCTTAAGACAATGAGCACTAAATAGGACATATGTGGATATCAACTGCTCACCAACCTGAGATGCAATACCTTAGAACATTTAAAACTCTTGACATATTAGCCAATGAATGCGAGTTAACCAATGGTCAGAAGTCCATTAATGAACATAAGTCAACCAATGAACATGGGTGATATGATTCACCATTGAACAATGAATAAGGAACATTTGAGTAACTCTAGCCAACTATAGGATACGGAATACCTTAGAGTATTTTGGAATCGAATGAGTACCATGACAATGTGAACACCATACGTTGCAGAAGGAAATAGAAGAGTAACCTTACATACCTTTACTTCCAAGTATGAGTACACAAGTCTATATACGAACACAACAGTCTAGCTTCTTCCTTATGTTTCACTCTACAATACAAGTCCACAATGGAACTCTCGTTAACAATTATTTACCGTACAAGTGTACAAAACGACAATGAACCATATGACTGCTATATAACTTCATTTCACTCCTTCCAATCCAACTCACTGCATCATCATGTCAATAATACCATAACATTACACTCATTGACCAAGATTTCATACAACAATAGCATTTCGCATCACACTTACCCTTTATGCCTTCTCATTTTCATCCCGTCACATTTACGCTTATCAATTTGCCTCATAACCACATATGAACAACCATACACATTTAATACAGTCCAACATACCTTCAAACGACACTTTAAAGTCATTAAAACGACATCACAAGTTGATAATTACATCTATGAAGGGTATAGGGGTTTCGGGGGGCCAAAGGGATGCAAAAACAAGCAATTTGGAGTTCTGGCCCGATCCGCTAAGCCACCTGCGCCCGCAGGTGGATGAACTGAGTCCGAAGGTGACCTTTGGTAGTAGCCAAAGTCACCTGCGTTGGCACCTGCGCCCGCAGGTGCTTCGTCTGTGAGGACGGGTGCCCGTTTTGGTCCGAAATGGTCTTTTTGGGGTCTTTTTATGCAATGAATGGTCCATGATCATAACCAAACTTAGTTTAACATATTTTTGATCATCTAACATGACAACAACCAGACATGGTCTCACAACACACATAACATCACCAAAACGACACTTTACGGCCAATCCGCCACTAAAACCATAACCAATTTCACAATAGAAATTCCAAATATTATACACCATGACCAAACAAGGGGAGAGTATAATCACATATCACATGACAATATTGAACCCATCAAATTCATTTTCTTCAAGACCACAAGCCCATGTTCAAGTTTACAAGGCAAAACCACCCTCCGATTTAGCAAACATGTAACTTTACACACATGGTGAACTTCTCACACTTCACCAACATAACCAACATGAGATATAACGTCTCCCATGCATAAAATATATTAAACCATAATAATAAACACTTACCCATACTCACCAAGTGATGATCTTTGGCCAAAAGGATGAGGACTTAGGGTTTGTGGAAATATGGAGAAAATTCTAGAAAAGGCATGGTGGCCAAGTGAATTAAAATCTGATCTTTGGCTCTATTTATAGCCCCTTTAAGTCCCTATTTATCTAACCACTTGGTCCAATAATAATGTAGGGACCTGTTCTTGCAAGAAGAAGTCAAGAATGGGTCAAGAATGCCCTTTTTGGGCCATGTCTTGCATGCTACTATTTGGGCCTCTTTTAATTTATTGATAATTTGTTAATTGAGCCCACCAAGTGAATAATTCCTCATATATATATACATATAGTATCCTTCAAGTCACTCTTATCCATCTCTTGGCATTAAATGCATGGTTGATTTGGTCAAATGGAAGATTGGAAGAATGGATCAACTTGTCATATTGGGCCATGTCTTCTTGTTCATTTTTGGGCTTCATATTTAGGCCCAACTATGCAAGACTTTTAAACGCCCACATATGGACACATAATTCATCAATTCTCTCATGGTTCCATTTTTCCCTAATTGTACACGTAGTCAAATACGTTCGACAAAATACGGGGTGTTACCTCCCACGAGGGTCTAATCCCATGTACTAGGCCCAATATCAATTGTCTCATTAATAACATTACAAAATTCATACTTTGACTCTCGACACTTGCGTAACCATTGTTCAACGTCGTCAGGTAGGTGTAGTTGGTACGGGGTGTTACAAAACAGTTGAACACATGATTAGTGTTCATATTAGATATGTCCGGCTTAAATTTTCAAAAAGCGTTTTGCGCGTGTTTTTAAACGTCTATTACATATATAAGTTATTCGCATATATTACCTCTTTTAATTATATACATAGTCTTAATTGAAACAAAATTTGAGGTTTCTCGACTTATTGATGCTAATGTGTATAATTAGAGGATGTGATATATTTAACTGGTTAATTTATCTACGTAATAGGTGCTTCAAAACTCGCTCAAAACTTTTTCAAAATTTGATTCCTAAAGTGTCTAATTGAAATATTTTATCATTTGTTTAGGTACTCAATCAAAACAAATTGGAATTCAAATGTTTAAATGAAACTTACCAACAAGATTAAGGGGTTGTCGAGGTATCTAACTTTTTTTTGGATAGATTAAAAAGAAGAAAGGTTAGTTTTTTCATGTGCTTACTTGGTCTCATTTTAGTTGTTTCCAGTATGAGTTTTTTTTGTTATTGCATTTGTTTTACATACTTAATTTTTGATATGTTTACTCAAATTGAGGGTCTACCGGAAACACCCTCTCTACCTTCACAATGTATGATTAAGGCTGCGTACATATCCAACTTGTAGGATTACACTATCCAACTTGTAGGATTACACTATCTTCCACATACCCAACTTGTAGGATTACATGGGTATGTTGTTGTTGGATATACATTTATCTAAAAAGAAAAAAATAGTAAAAAAGATTTGTACTGTAATTTACTTCAACCTACTTTTGCAAAATTAGCTGAAGTGTTGATAAGAAAAAGTTTAAGCATTTTCTCTCCACCTAATAAAAGCAGATTGGTCCTGAAAAACTTTAATGAATATTGAAATCATTCAAAACATGCAAATGAACTCCTTTGTTATTAATCAAGACATTTATGCAGTCCTTTTTTTTTTGGAAGTTATACAGACAGGACAGGTTAGGTACTAGATGAACTAATTATAGTAGAAACTAGAAAGTAAACATCAGATTTCTTTATTTCCAGAAGAGCACTAGAAGCTCTTCTTCCTTGCTTTGATTGGATATACAAAATACAAGGAAATACAACAAGGTTTTCTTTTCTTGATACATTGAGAAAAATAACAAGAGGAGAGGGGGGGGGGGGGGGGGGGGGGGGGGGGGTTATTATGTTAGTAGCTTGGCACCACCTAGTATATAGCAGTGATACATTGGTATAATAGTGCAGAATTATGCCCCTTTTGTTACAGGTTCTAACACAACCAATGCCTGCTGCTGCTCTTCTTCTTCTTCTTCCACTTCAACCATTTCTTCATCAACCTTTGCCACGTCATGTTGTTTACAGTATCTGAATATTACTAGACATATGAAGGCTGCCAAGAACCAAAAAAAAAAAGCACACACTTTTTAGTTCAATTTGTGAAAGTTCAATCCAAGGTAAGGTAAGGCAAAACTTCCATTTGTTAGAAAGATGCTAATTGTATAAATGGCTTATGAATGATGCCAAGAACCAGAAAAGAGAAATGCTATTTAGTTCAGTGTGGAAGTTCAATCCATGGTAGGTGACTTCCATTTGTGTTAGGAAGATGCTAATTGTATAAATGGCTTATGAATGCTACCAAGGTACTTCTATTTGTGCTAGAAAGATGCTAATTGTATTATGGCTCGTGAATGACGCCAAGAACTGAAAAAAGAACACACTTTTTTGTTCAGTGTGAAAGTTCAATCCAAGGTATGGAAAGCTCCATTTGTTAGAAAGATGCTAATTGTATAAATGGCTTGCGAATTTACCTGTAAAGATTCGTGTTCTGACAGTGGTCAGGTTCCAAAATGCTGTCAATATTGATGCAGCTATCATCTTCTTGTGAGAGCAAGAACCCCAACTCTCCAGCAACCGATTTTTCATATAGTTGGCTGTACCAACAACATATGCACTTTCATTCAATTAGATGCAAAAAAGTAGAAGCAGCCAACCATCAGTAGGAAATAATCTTTCTATCAAGCGGAAGCACTTATGTACCTTTACTAGATATCTGATATGAATAAGAGGAATAAAGTTTTGGGGCAGTAAAACTGATGAAAAAACCTGTCACAAGTTTGAACACCAACAAGTACATATTTAGTTTCAATTGTTTCGAGATTTCATACTCTAATAATATGTACTTAGAACAATTGAGTGATTTTCCTTACCAAGGGCACATAGCCTCCATACAGTTATCAAATGGCCATACTCAGCTCCAATTATCAAGACTGGCACTAACTAAAACCACAGACAGATACATTTCCAATCAATTTCAAGAAATTCAAATTTTAAGCTAAAATGTAAAGTTCATAAAGTTGAGAATAAGCTAACATACTTTGAGGGTCATAGCAGGTTCTCCTGAGAAAAGCTCTCTTGTTTTTGAGATTGCAAAATTTGCAGCTGGAAGTATCAATCTCCCCATTCTCAAAATGTCATCTTCCGTAAGCTGAAATTCGCGCTTTACCTCTCTACCATCTCTGCGATTTAATAATTGATCAAACATTCAACAACAACACTGGGAACTTAATAACATAATAGTGTAAGGAATTTAAAGTTTACCTTTGGCGAATCGATCGTGAGAAGAATGAAGCAACTAAAAACAGTAACCCCATTTGCGATACCATAGAGAAAATGCTTCAATCAAGAATGAACAAAAATGTCATATAGAAAACTCTTCCTAAATAAAAAAGTGGAATATATAGGAGGGATAAAAAAAATATACCTAAAGGTAACTCCTTTGGCAAAACAAGAAGATAAGATACAGATAGACCCCAAACCAAACCAAAGACTTGATCTTGCCACATCCCTCCACATCACCAAATCACTTAACATCAGCTCAATTCTGTTTATTAAATCACACCCTTCTCCTTCTTTTGATTCTATTAGTGAAAAAAAAAATTACCCATTAATCATAAGAAATGAAATACAACAACAACAACGATGACATACTCAGTTAATCCCACAAGTGGGGTTTGGAGTGGTAGATTGTACGCAGACCTTACCTCTACCTCATAGAGATAGAGAGGCTTGCCAATCAGTTTGTAAACGGGAATACAGATATGGGAGCAATAACAACAAAATAAGGGAAAGAACAGTAACGACAACTAATAGAATAATATAAAACATACTTGTTGAATTTGAAGGAACCAAGCTAAGCTTATCCTTCTTTGATTTCCCACCATTCCTCTTCTTTCTTGGTTTAACCACTTCTTCAACCAACCCCAAATCCCTCTCTTCTCTCATTTCTTGCTCTAACCTTCTTCTCGATCTCCGATTATTATTACGTGGGGAAACACCAATTGCAGAATTCCTACTCCTCCGCCTCCTACGAGGCTCAACCCCATCATCAACCAGTTCAAGCTTATCAGCAAGACGAGTCTTTGATCTTCTAAGAGGAGAAGGAGAAAGAAGAAGAAGCTCGTGGAGCGGAAGACCGTTACCATAAGGAGAAGAAGATACTCTTGGTGAAGGGACAATTTCAAGAGAGACTGGTTCATTTTCTTCATCATAAACGCGGAGTTTTGAGAGTCTTGATGCTGATTTTATTCGGGTTCGACACTCCGATCGATGAGATGGAGGAGTTGTATCCATTGTTGAGATTGATCAAATTTCTGTTTCTTGAAAATTTAGAGTTTTTTGTTTGTTTTTGTTTTTGTTTTTTTTGGGTTCTTGATTGCTCTTGGTGGGATTTTGAATAAAATGTAAGGAGGAAAAAGAGCCGTTGGAGGAGACAATTATTTATTTATCTTTTTCTTTTTTGGTATTTGAATATTTTAGGCTGCGGAATTTGGGCCCATTGGGCTTTTATGTTACTAACGGTAGGAAAAGGGAGGCAAGTCCGTTTTGTTGCTTTTGACATTTGTGGGCTTTTGGTGCTCTTCGGCTTTAAAAGAACAAATTTTGGGGTAGTACTTTATTGGTAAAAAAATGATGTGACAACTTAAGTCCACTAATTATTCGTTTTAATAGTATTTAAATTGTCATAAAAAAATTAGTTTAATTTTCATTTTATAGTAGATACTTACTGCATGTATATATGTATGTACGACGGCTAGTGTAAATAAGTATGCATGTGTGTATGACTGTGGAATAGGGGGATTCCTTGATATTAACGCATCAAGGCGGTCGAAGAGGGCTACAGGTGGAAGCAACTGATGGTGTATGTATGCCCATTAGTGTATGTTATGCATGATATGCTTTGAAATTTTTTTACTATGCATTGAAAACTCGATAATATTTCCATAATTTGTTATTAGGGGCATAAATAGTGTGATTTATGAAACTTCCCCTTTAATATTTCATAGCTTTCTTTGATTATATATTGTAACATTTTTAGGCATCTATCAACTTTAGGACTCAATTCATTAAAATGTCAAAGAAATTCGTCTTAAAAGCAAATTAAAAGTTCTTCATAATCCTAGTGTAGTGTAAATCTCGTATTTATGTCTAAATTAACATACAAGTGCCTATAGAACAGGAAAAAACGTTTGTGAACAACTCTTAACAAACAACATGTGTATTAATTAGAAATGTAAGAACATTGTTAAGTGTTAACTACTTGTTATTAGCACGTTCATTTTGACAAATTCACTGCATAATGAACCAGCACATTTTCAGTGTAAAACAAAGCCTTCTGAAATGTTTTGCTTAGAACAGTTGAATGGTATTTGAAAATACTTTGATTTTGGATGAAAAGAGTTCCACGACGCGATCAATAACATTGGACAGTGAAGACATTCCATACATTTCACAAGCACTCATTCTACTTCAAGACAATGATTGACGATGAGGTTCAACGAGCACCTTCAGATCACCACATTTCACATTTCACTCGCGCTGTTATGCTTCTCGATAACTAGGATGCATTTGTCCTGAGTAGACTCTTTTCGAGTTATGATGGCTTCACTGCAACGGTTATTAGGAGCCAATTACCGAGTCACGTAGCAATACCTGAAACTTTTATTACTTGTGTTTGTGGTAGACTTGGACCAGTTTTGAGAAAGTTGACAGAAAAAGAAAAGGCTTATTGCTGTATGGAATTTCTGAAACAAAAGGCTTTGATCCTGCTAAGGCCATCCTCAAGAGCTGAAATTTCCACAGCAAAAGTTACTCTTACCCAATTCTTCAATCCAAGTGCTTCCCCTGCAATGCAATAAATTTATGAACATGCAAAAATCTCGCTGCCTGCAGTTCTACATCTCAATAATGTTGTACAGTAATGCAACTTAGAAAATTACCGGGTAGGACAACTACAGACTCCTCTCTAGCAAGCCTGGTGCAGAATTCCAAATCATTATTGATGCCTTCCAGAAGTGACACGTTTAGTTTTGCCTGATAGAAATGATCGCAATAAGACCATTCAGATACTTTTTCCAACTAAATCCTGAAAAATACTTATATTTTGACTGAGGTGTTTATAGCAATACCATAAGAAACATGGATCCTTGTGGCTTGTAAGGAGTAAAACACGGAATCTCCCTTAGACCAGCATAGCAAATTTCTGCTGCTTTTCTCAGTAAGTTTATGGTATTAGAGTAGAAATCTTCAGGTGTTTCAACAAGGATATGAGTAATAGCACCCTCAAGAATGGAAAAGAACAAAGTTAGATACTTAGATTTAGTTTCAGTTGTTTTAAAGCAATATAATGCAAATAGCACAAAAACACTTCATGAAAAATAATGTGCATCATGAGAAACACATGATAATTCAGAAATATGGAATAAGGAATTTGTCCGTGAAAAGGATTTTGATTGATGTCAGAGGGAAAACAGAAAAGCTAACTATGTTATAATTTGGATGCTGATGCAACTAAAGTATCCAGCGATATGCATTTGTGTTGACACGAAAAAGTTTAGGCCAGATATCATCAGGACATTGTTAAATGGGCATGTTGAGATGAACTTGTAGGATACAGTTATCACACTTGTTGATCACACACAGTATTCTATTTATCAATTTGTCAAGAAAGACAAAAGAGAATGAGTAATCTCAGCGCCTAGTAGAACTTTAACAGAATAAACTTCTAACAGAGTGGTTTTCCATGCTTATTTTGCTTGGTTTAATATTTCAGTTAATAGCAAACTATATCAAATGTCTTGTATAAACGCTTGTATACTATACCAGAGTGAGCGTAGGAGGTACAACACCAATGTTGAGGTAGTTCTTGATAGACTCCACAACCTGAGATCAAAAGACAAAAGGTATGATGTTTACATCTGCATATGAATGCTGAAGAAAATTCTGAAGGGGCAAAAGTATATAGCAGAAATTGGGATGAATATGAATGAGTTGGGAAATATGGCCAGTTTCTCTATCAGGAAATTATATGTAAAGCTTAGGGGTGCATATCGAAAGGTATCATGGAGGAGACTAACTTGCAATAACAGTGGCCCTCCTAAGTGGACTTTCATTTTATACTTGGCTATACTAGGACGGCTATATACCAGAGATAGACTATTTGGCTGGGGCATTATTGATCATGTGACATGTGCAATGTGTGGAGAAGCAGATGAAACAGTTGAGCATTTGTTCTTTCAGTGTAGACCATCTCATAGAATCTGGACTAAGACCATCTCATAGAATCTGGACTAAGGTGTTGCAATAGCAAGGGATAGCGAGAGCTCCTATGGGCTGGAAGGACGAAGTAGAGTGGGCAAGCACTGTGATGAAAGGCAAGAGTTCACAAGCAGAAATGTAGAGGACTGTCTTGGCCAGAAGTGTCTATCATGTTTGGCTGGAAAGGAACCAACGCGCATTCAAAAGTACACAGAGGCAACCTGAAGATATCACTAAACTGATTATACAAGATATCTTCCGGAAGAACAGTACAACAACAACAACAACATACCCAGTATATTCCCACCACGTGGGGTCTGGGGAGGGTAAGTGTACGCAGTCCATACCACTACCTCAGATGTGAGATAGAGAGGCTGTTTCCGAAAGACCCCCGGCTCAAGACCCCCATCTTATTGGAAATTAACTCATTTCAGGGAATGCAATGTTAACTCTCCATGGTCTGAGAAATCTGATAAATACTTGCAGGTTCACCACTTGCTTTATGTTCTTTAGCAAGTTTGATTAGGTTAGAAATATTCTGAAACTATGACTTCTATATGTTCCTCTTGAGCCCGGGAAAATGTCCGAAGAAGTTGGCATTGAAGACGCCTCACAACTGGAAAAAAATGCCCTTCACTGTATATTTTTTGTCCACTAGCAGATTTGGAGATTTTAAATCTCGGTGAACAATGGGAGGATTGCGTTTGTGAAGATAGTTCATCCCATTTGCCACATCGTAAGCCATACACAGCCTACGCCTTTCATCCAACACCTCTCTGGCGCCAGGTTTATGAAGAAGTCTATATAAGCTACCTCTCAATAAATTGGCAATAGGAAATAGGAAATTGGCAAAACTGTTAGAAAATATGAACTTTTATCCCTAATACAGTGGAAACCTATGTTGCTCGGACTCTTCAAAATTGTCGGTGGGTGCATGTCGAATTCTCCAAAAGTAGTGTATGTTTGGAGAATCCGACGTGAGTGCGACATCGAAAGTGAAGAGTCCGTGCAACTTAGGTGGAAACAGAGGCAAGTATAGATAGATAGCTGTAGTGGATTTGTTTCCATCAGTTATGGTTCTTTGTTGGTGTTTTCAACTGTACAGTTTATACTTTTGGTAATAAAGTCGATATTTACCCACACACAAAAAAAAAGCTCTGCCTATGGATGTCTATATTTGTGAAGTATAAATGAACACCTTTATAGGCAAGTAGAATTGAAATCTAATACTTGCTATTTTGTCCGTCTTTCATATATCTTTCTCACTTAAAACAAGAAGAAAAGGAAAAGGTAAAGTTTGAGAGAGAGAGAACCCCATGTTTTTGAAGGATGCCAATGGGATCACACATCGCGATCCAGCCAAGTCGCCAACCAGGAACCATCCATCTCTTTGATATGGAGCCAATTGTCAGAATAGGTGCAATTTCTCCGAACACGCCCATTGGCACAAATGGATTACTACCAAACACTAGATGACCATAGGCTTCATCTGATATGACTAGCATTCCAAGCTTCCTTGCAGCCTCTGCTATCTGTAACGCTCATTCAAGAAACCAACAACTAATGAGCAAATCTAAAACAACATTTAACAAAATAAACACGTCTAATGCAACGATGAAACGACCTTCTTCAAATGTTCTCGCTTGTACACATTCCCACATGGATTACCAGGGTTTATGACAACTATGGCAACAGTTCTATCGTCGGCTAGAGCTTCAACACTATCGATGTCCACCTCCCAGTCTTGCTCAGGGAGAAGATCATAGTGCCTCATTTCGAGACGGTTAAATGTGGCAACTGCTTCATATGCTGGATACCCTGGTCTAGGAAGCAAAATATTAGCACCAGGAACAGCAAGAGCTGTAATTAGGACATCTATTGCTTGCTTAGCCCCAGCTGTGACATGAACATCATGCGCTGACAATTCGTATGGATAGTCATGAGACAGATATTCTGCTATTGGCCTGGTAAATGTTTGAAACATCAACATTATTCGAATCATTCTTTCCCTTCCGGAGTACAATTACAATTTGAAAAGAGTAAGTTTTATGCACATTAACCGTGTAACACAGTCAGGTCATAACTATAAGCATTACTAATCATTAGTAACCAGGTTAAGATGATTTCTAACCTGCTTCACGGGCTAAACTGCATCGAGTGTATATAACTAAAATTCCTTTAAAAGGCGTGTAATTAATTTTATAGTGACTAAAATCCATTTAAAAGTTGTGTAATTAATATTGTGGTGACTAAAATCCATTTAAAAGGCGTGTAATCAATATTGCGTTGCAGCTTCTTTTATCAGAATATTAGATGTTAGCTGAGTCAGCAAGACAAGTTAGCAAGGCAGTTAGTTGTTAGCCAAATCAGTTAGCCAGTTTTAGTGGGAAAGTTAGTCGTGAACAGTAGCAGTCCAAGAATTAGTTAGCAACTGAATTGAATTCAATCTATTCCCCTGTATCCAACTATAAGTACGTGTACAATTCATTGAGAAGGATATGAATAAACACTTTACTCTGTTGTCATTACAAATTCTCTTAAACTTCATCTTCTCTCTTCCATCAAAATAAGGTTACATTCTGGAATTCCCTCTGTTGAGTTCCTGATTTAACCATCTGAATTCTCGAGTCTATAACTCCTGATATTCAGATGAAAAGTACACACCAGGACACAAATGCAAGAACTTGAAGCAACTGTATTTGTTGGAATTTGAAGACTCAAATGACGTTCAATGTTCAACTACAGGAGGAATTGGAGGAGTGGAATGATCAAGAAATAAAGTTGCCTAAACCATTAGAACAGATGGAATTTTTGTTCATGCATTGAGTGGTTTAGTAGGCTACAGAACTCTTAGAGTGACTGGTTATCACTCAAGAAAGCCATTAAACATCTTAGTTGAAACTGGCAGTTCCTACATCTTCATAGATCCTGACTTGGTGAAAAATTTGGGGTGTCATACTAAGGCCACTATGCCTCAAATGGTGGGTGCAGGCAATGGAAACATGATGAAGGTGGATAGAGTGTGTCTGATCACTTGGTTATTGCAAGGAGCTAAATTCTGTACTGAGTTCCTTCTACTGCCATTGGGGTCTTGGGGAGTGGTTTTAAGGTGCAATGGCTCCTGACAATGGGGGATATCAAAATGAATTTTAGCAAACTCACTATGGAGTTTTGGTACCAGGGCAGAAAACATGTACTAAGAGGAGCTCGCAAACAGATATGTATTGGAGCTGGCAAACTGGAGAAGATCTCAGGTAAACAGTCTCAGTTATGTATGATTCAAGTGGTTCCTACTATGTGACCTAAATTGCTTGAATTAGAAACTAAAGACCATGCTGAGAAAGACTAGAGAATAGGTTAGCTAAGTCAGCAAGGCAGTTAGTTGTTAGCTGTAAAGATATGGAGGAGGATTGTCCAAGTTCATATAAACAGACCGCCAGTCCATTCCCAACCAATGTGGGACTTTCACCACTCTAACACCCCCTTTCATGCCCAAGGCCCAACTGACGCGTGGATCAGGAAGCCCAAACGGGAATGGACCTGGCTCTGAAACTATGTAAAGATATGAAACCTAGGCCTAACTCAACCCCAAAAGCTAGCTCATGAGGGGAGGATTACCCAAGTCCATATAAGCAGACCGCCGGTCCATTCCCCAACCAATGTGGGACTTTCACCACTCTAACATTAGCCAAATCAGTTAGCCAGTTTTAGCAGGAAAGTTAGTGTGAACAGTAGCAGTCCAAGAATTAGTTAGCAACTGAACTGAATTCAATCTATTCCCCTGTACCCAACTATAAGTACTTGTATAATTCATTGAGAAGGATATGAATAAACATGTCACTCTTTAGTCTATTGCAAATTTTCTCAAACGTCATCTTCTCTCTTCCATCAAAATTAGGTTACATTATCGAATTCCTTCTGTTAAGTTCCTGATTTAACCATCTGAATCCCCGAGCTCTGTAACTCCTGCTATTCAGATAACAGTTTCCTTATCCTACAACCTAAATATGGTAGTCTAATATCGACTAACAACATCAATTATACTAGTTGAGGCCAATCTCATATTTTCGTTCAAGACTTGGTCATAGTAGGGTTCGTCATTTCTTTCCCAAAAAGGTTATTTAAGCACAATGCATTCCAAACCCACCCAAACCATCTCATACACCAACAAAATGAACCCGACATATCCAAATACCCTATATGAACTTGCCCAAAGACTCAAAACACAAAGAAAAATGCTACAACACAAAGTTAAATCCTCAAGTGAAGGAAAAGTCAATCAAAATATCAACTCCATGTAAAACTAGTCAAACCTCGAAACATATTATAGAAGTTGATCACCCATAAGTATACCATCCCAATTCTACAATCAAGAACCCACCCCTACCTCCACCCCATTCCAATTTATACGACACTCTTTCCATTTTTAGATAACAATTTAACTACAAGGGTTGTTTGGTATGGGGGATGGGATAAACAAAATTATCCTACCTATGGAATGGGATATCCCATGGATAAGCTAAACCATGATATCCCGTCATTATAGTATAACTGGTGGATAAATAGTCAGGGGACTAATTAATACCCCTAATCAAATGCAAAATAAGATAATCCAGCATTTTATTCTGAGATTATTATCCCTTATCCGGACCCTGCACATAGCGGGAGCTTTAGTGCACCGGGCTGCTCTTTTTTTATTATTATCCCTTATTCCTCATACCAAACGACCCCTAAATTTCCCATTTTACCAAGTTTCTATTATGTAATATCCTCGGCATCTCAGAACTTTAATTAAAACAAACTCATAAAAGGAAAAACTGAAAAAAGAAATACTCTAAGTAGGAGAAAGTAATAAGGATTACCTAGTGACTTGAAGAAGAGCAGACTTTAGGGGATAACTATTGTATTTACCAGATTGGAGTGCATCAAGAAGAGCATCCTCTGATAACTTATCTGTTCGAAAACTTGGAAATCCACTTGGATCTCCATGACTAAGAGGGATTACACTTTTTGTACTACCACTTTTATCAATGGTTTCACGTAAGTTGTTGAGGTAGCTTCTTATAGTGCAAGCTGATGCTTTCACAGTTTCTTCATTTCCTTCAAAATTCCATCTCCATTTTGAACAGATTTCTTTATCATCCATTTCAACTTTGCTAAATACTAACAAAATACTAACACAGCCCGATGCACTAAAGCTCCTGTTCAGGAAAGGATCGGAGCACAAGGATACTTTGCTAAATACTAGTACTTTGTAATAATATGTCTATGATTTTGAGCTGAAGATACTAGTGAATGGCTTTTGGGAATCTTTTTTTGGACCATTGTGATTTTCGCCCTCTTAACTTTACTTTAGAAAATAAGGAGATACTTCCAAAAACATAGTGCCAAACATAAAATATTTTAATATATAATAATATTATATGGAGGAAGCATTATATAGAACGAATCAACATTCTATAAATGGATATAAACAGTGAATGAAAGGTATTGGCTAAACTAGATAACAAACTCAAGATATGAGCTACATGGCATGGGTGGAGCCACCTTAGGTGAAGGGTGGTTGGTGGTCCGGTCCATACTATTTGTCGGAAAACTATGTGGTGTAAATATTAGCTATTATAAGTATATATTTAATTTTACACACACTTAATATGTTTAAGAAGAAAATTTGCACACTCTCCGCCAAACTCATAGCTCCGCCATTACTACATGGACATGAGGGATTCCTGAAACTTTTGCAAACATGTCCAAGCCCTTTATGAATCTCTTGCTCTGTTGGATTCTTTATTGAAATATCTTGGGCATAGGCTTTCCCTGATAATGGACTCAAAGAACAAATTAAGTTGGTGTTGAGGAAGATTGTTAAAAATTTATCACCAACTTAATTAATATCTAAGATATTTCAATAAAAAATCTTGAATATTCCAAGTATTGTAGAGAATTAGGTGGGTTTTTGTTTGTTTTTTTTTCTTTTTTTTTTTTTGGGGGGGGGGGGGGGGGGGAGAGTGGGGAGGGAGAGGGGATTCTGGAGTAATTCTAGAAATATAGTTCTAGATAAGGCAAAGAATGAAAAATCTGAAACTTTTAAGATGTGTAGTTAGGAAATAACTCACTAAGTCCTCCATCATCACCTATAAATAGAGTTGGTTCATTTGAGTTATGTGTGCTTAAGTAAAGGGTGAGTTCTCAAGTAAGCGTAAAGTGCAAAGTGCGAGAGCAAGTGAGAAATAATATAGAGCAACAAAGAAAGTTGCCAGTGTGTGAGTGCAAAAGAAATTGAGTGAAAGAATTTTAAGACTGAAGTTGATCCTTACTTAGCAATAATAAATAAGTAGTGAACAACTAATTTGTGCCCAACAATATTCAACAATCTGCACATTTCACAAACACCTGTTCTAGCTTTGCTTGTTAAAAGTTATTTTGCAAAGACATGCAATAGTAATGGTGCATTGTGGATATTCGGTAGCAGGAGTTTGAAGATATTCCCCAGAATGTTATCGTCTATGATAATCCGGAAGTGGATACCATTTAGAAAAACATATTTCGTTCCTCTAATGACTCGAGGAAATTGTTGAAGATCTAGCCAACTTATGTATGATCTATTGTACACCGTACACCACACGAGGTCCAACAAGTAGTTGAAGATCACAATTGCCACTCCATAATGCAGAGCAGCAGAGATATCAAGGTTGCTTCTCAGAGTAGTTTATTGTTTCTTGGCATGCCTTTGATAGAAAGAATTTAGTCTCAGGAAGCCATCTTCCAGATATGATGGCTCACATGCAAAGGTTATCCTGAGCCAATTCTTGAGTCCGACAGCAACACCTGCACAAGGCACTATTGTCAGATATCTATACAACGTAGCATCCCACCAGTTTGAGCTATTCATATGCTTGCTCTTTGAGTAATACTCTACTTTCCTGCAGCGAATTAATGCACCAAGACAAAAAGTACAAAATTTCACATTCATATAACATAGTTCATGAAGTCTAATAAAATTTGACGAATGCCTGCCTTTGTATCAGCTGCAATGATACTCAGACATGTATATACCTCAGTTTTTTGTTTGTTTTTTTTTAAAACTGGTATAGTTGTATATACCTCAGTTTTTATGGGTTGAGCTGAACTATATATCACCAGAAGTGATCACTAGCATGGCAGATATTATATGTATGGATGATTTCTGTTTGTACTTCAGGAACTTTCTAAATTGGACGCAATTAAAGGCTTGTTTGGCGTAATAAAAGAATCAAATGACATTATGATCCGTGAATACGAAATCTCTAATGACTAAAAGCATATGAGAAACATTCCAAGACATCAAAGAAAATAAAGGAATTTGAAAAGCTAGTCTCCAAGAAAGAGTTTGACTAGCTTTCTAAGAGATTTGTTTTCTTTTACCTGGTAAAATTATCAAAGATTCTTCCTTAGCCAGCTTGAGACAGAGGTCCAGGTCATCTTCAATATCTTCTAGAAGGTTCAAATGAAGTTTGACCTACAAGGGAGAAAGGTCTCCATTAGACTATTGAATACACCTTCTAATCTCAAGCTAATCGCTCATTAAGCCTCCATTTTCCACTTACCATCACAAACATAGATCCTTCAGGTTTACTTGGGCAAGTGATGCAAGGAACATCCTTGATCCTGTCATAACAGATATCTGCATCTTCTCTCAACATATTTACTATTTTAGAGAAGAAATCATCCTTTGTTTTCTGAAGGATCTGAGGAATTGCCCCCTGTCACAGAAGAACAAAAAGAAACCAGATACATCAGTAAGCGATGTGGAAAATTACACCTGCACTACTAAATTCTTTAATAACTATCCATTAGCTTACAAACATAAGAACGTGAACATGTTTACACAATACAAAGAACTAAAATAAAATTCAATCCTTCAGCAACTCCATTTCATATTTCAGGGGGAGAATACTACCAAATGTGTGGGTTAAAGGAATAACAGGTACTAAATTTTTAAAAGAACGCAAGCAGAAGAGAGTCTATAAAGAGCAAACCTGAATAAAGGTTGGCGGGTCAGAAGATATATTGAGATATCCCGTGATGGAATCTATGACCTGAAAATAAGAAAACACAAGATGACAACAAGCAGACATTGGTAGTTTTAAAATAATCTTATCCTCCTCCTAAAGAATGCTAGTCAGTCTCAATCAAAGATTTTACAAAGATAAATGTAATAAGGCCCCCCGTAACATATATACTTCTACTGTTCTACACTTCTTTAATTTACACTAATCTTATTTTAATGCATCAATAACCTTCCACAGATTACACCTTTTCTAAACTTTTTATCAACAGCTCCACCGATTTCGACGCTAAAAGGAAATTCATCAATATCTCCTTAGTTACCCCCTGTATTGCTTTCCTGTTACTCCTCAAAACAACTGCATCACGTTACCTCAACTCCCAACCCATAATAGATGTCATTCACTCGAGCACAGTCCATTAACAAAACACAATAGAACAAAATATAGGCCTTGGAACATTCACCAGTGAAGTGGCTTCCATCAAGTTCGATGATTGATGTATGCCTTTTTCATTCTTATGCAAATTCTATGTCATTCTGTTCAAACTTTAGCATTAGAGAATCAAGTGTCAGTCCAATTGGTTATTGTCTAAATGTCAGACTGATCGGTTTTCTTTTCATAAAGAAAACTATTGCAAAAGGCACACCACTTGTAAAAATAACCACAGAAAAGAGCTTAGCGGATAAACAGCAGTTCACGGGGCTGAAGTGCTATTCAACACCTAAATTTGGCTTTATAAGTGAAAGCTAAAATTAATTTTTCCACTATAAACATATGTGGAAGCAGTGAGGATGACCATCTTTAAAAGGAAAGTACCCCATGTTCTTTAAGTATGCCGTTTGGATCATTCGTAACAAGCCAACCAAGTCGACAGCCTGGGACAATCCACCTCTTTGATATGGATCCAAGTGTAATCACAGGAGCAATCGAACCAAGATTCCCATGGGCACAAATGGTTTACTTCCAAAAGCGAGATGAGCATATACCTCGTCAGCAATAACTAAAATTCCAAGCTTTCTTGCCGTCTCTGCCACCTGATAGAAATTAAAGCACCTCTATTCGAAATGACTTAGCATATATATTACAACAAAAAGAGGAAGTACACATGCCTTCTTCAAGTGTTGGTCTGTGAAGATATTGCCACAAGGATTCCCAGGATTAATGATGACCATAGCCACGGTATTTTCATCGGCCAAAGACTCAACCGCATTAAGGTCCACCTCCCACTCCTTCTCTGGGAGAAGATTAAAGTGACGCATTTCGATATGGGTAAATACAGCCCACGCTTCATAATAAGGGAATCCAGGAGTCGGAAGTAGAATATTGGCGTTTGGGCATGCAAGAGCACTCAAAAGTACTTCAATTGCTTGATTACATCCAATTGTCAAGTAAATATCATCAGGGGACAACTTGAATGGGAGATCTTGAGAAAGGTATTCTGCTACAGCCCTTTCAGAAAGCAAAATTAAATTAATTATTCTGAATTTGAAGAACATGAATGATGTCTCTAAGAATCAATCGGCCATGTTCCCTTTTAGTTTGTTCTTACTCTTTTCAGGATAAAATAAGCGAAATAGCTTCTTAATTGCTTCATAGTCTAGTATCCCGTAAATGTAGATTAGAATGCAACACAGTTAAGATTAATGTTCACAACTAAGACAGAGGGTGCAGGAACTATAAGACAAACACAAGTGGAAAGTCGATCTCAAAATAAGCTGTAATAAAATGGAGTACTTACATCCAATAAAGGATATCATCATCATCATCATACCCAGTGTATTCCCACCAGGTGGGGTCTGGGGTCTGGGGGGTGGGGGTGGGGGGGTGGGGGGTTGGGGGGGGGAGGGGGGGGGTAAAGTGTAAGCAGTCCATACCACTACCTCAGATAAAGTAGAGAGGCTGTTTCCGATAGACCCCCGGCACATCCAATAAAGGATAAAGCATTCAAATTAACCGCACGGTATGAACAAAAAATAGCACCTAACAAGTAGTATAAACAGAAGCTACCCTTAATTACTGGAACAACATTAACTTTAGACTAGATAAAGGGCGGAGCTAGAGTATTGGTTAGGGATCGGCAGCACCAGTAGCTAGAGTAGGTTAGGGAGCTAGAGTATTGGTTAGGGAGCTAGAGTAGGTTCTGAATAAGTTATTTATTCACATTGGTTAGGGATCGGCAGCACCAGTAGCTTTGGCCCAAACCCTATATTTAAGTTAAGAAATCCAATATGAATAAATAACTTATTCAGAACCTACTAAGTTGTCTTTTCTAGAATCCAAAACTCATAAACTCAAATTTTTGAATCTGCCCTAGTAAGTCAACTTAGATGCGATACATATGCCGGAATAAAGCAAAGAGTATCCCATGCAAGATATTTTACAACTAAACAGAATAATGGAAGAATGCAGTGAGTTACACATTTAACCAAACAAGTCCAAATGAGAAACACTAATATGCAATAACTGGCAGAGACACCTGAACCAAGCTATGCCAAAAATTAAAGACTTAAAACTCCAAGGTCCCAGATTCAAACTCTTTACAAAACCAATTGCAACATTAAATTGACACTGTTCGAGTAAAAATTGAGTACACAATGCCGGTGAATGGTACCTTCTAGCAGGAAGGATGCCAACAGTGGATGAATAACCATTAAATGTAGCAGAACGAAGGGCATCAGAAATAGCATCTTCGGCTATTGAAGTGGTCCGAAAACAGGGGAAAGCAGAAGGGTCACCTTGGCCGAGAGGGATAACGGGCCGGGTATCAGCAGGGTCAACGCAAGATATCAACTTGTTAAGAACACTTCTTACTGTGAGACCAGCTGCACTCACCAATTTCTCATTCTCCTTAAAGTTCCATCTTCTTGTTGCGGTTCTGTTTTCCATGCTTGATGCTTGAATTTCAGCAGATACGGAGTTGAAGGAGGAAAGGAAAGAGAAATGAAATGGATTTCTAAATGCAATATACTTGCAAAAATATAAAGCCAAACTATAGAAAAGAGGTGGGAAAATGACACAAACAGTCTGGTTTAAATAGTGCTTCAATAATATACCCCTTGTTCTTTCTCAAAAAAACAATGTACCCCTTGTTATAAAACAAGAGCTGTATGGGCAAAAAAAGAATGCACCTAACAAGTAACATGAGTGGGTAGATGTCCTTTTCTATAGGGAAAAATGGCTTAAAGCACACTCAAGCTACGCACGTTTTTGCCGTTACACTCTCCAACTTTGTGGGGTCCTATGACTCTCCTGGATTCCTTTTTAGTGTATTACCTCGACAAGTGACTGACCAAAACTTAAAAGTTTGTTTGCACGCACTTGACAAAACCCAAAAATTTAGAGGGATCCAGCTTATTATTGATTTTAGGAAAAATATCTCATCCAAATCGAACAAAATACTCTCCATTCATTCATCGCGCTTTCTATCAAAATCACTCAAATTCTTTTCATTTACTTACGTTTTCCATTTTGACTCATAGTATACTCAACAGTAATGAAATTGTGGCTTGCAACTTGTTGGTGAAATTTCTTTAGAATTGCGAGCTTGTTGACGATTTAGTCCGTGATGTGTCAAAACTCGGTATTGGACTGAAAATTTTCTGGTAGTTGTGTTCTTCGTCACAAATCTAAATGAAAAATTGGACTTTTCATCACATGCGATTAATTAGGTTACATTACTTATCTTTATCGTCTGAAAATTCTATGTTCAGGGAGGCAAAATTCTATCGTCTTTGTGGAGTGAAGTGATCAAAATGAAATATGGGGAGATGGATGCTTGGGTTACCAGGGAGGCAAACAATCCTTATGGTGTAACTCTCTGGAGATCCATTAGAAATTGGTGGCCTAGTTTAAAGAGTCATACTGTCATTAAAGTTTTCGATGGAAATAAGACTGCTTTTTGGAAAGACAAATGGTTAGGCAATAGAAGTTTACTGGAGCTATTCCCAGACATTTTCGATCTAGCTCAACAACAAGGCCAAACTGTAGCGGAAATGTGGTCTCCTCATGGTTGGAAACTAACTTTCAGAAGAAACTTGAACGACTGGGAAATCCCAAAACTGGTTGAGCTTTTTAAAACACTTGAAACCTTTCAAGGGCTAAAAGAAGGGATGGACAGACTATGGTGGAATGGAGATAGCAAAGGGGTTTACAAAGTAAGTTCAGGGTACAAGTCTCTAAACATAACCTTTCCACAAACTTTAAAGTGGCCATGGAAACAAGTTTGGAAAGCCAGAACACCTCTGAAGGTGGCATGCTTTTCATGGCTACTAGCTAAGGAGGCTGTACTGACTCATGAAAACTTGAGAAAGAGAAATATCATTTTAGTCACACAGTGTTGCTTATGTGGTGAGGCAGCTGAAACAGTTTGCCATCTGTTTTTGCACTGCAGAGTCACTGACCAACTATGGAAGATTTTCATCAATCTCAGAGGCATACATTGGACAATGCCTAGTAAGATTGTTGATACTCTCTCTAGCTGGGAGGAAGCGGGGATTGGAGCAAAGAATAGGAGGTACTGGAGAACCATTCCAGCAAGTATTTGGTGGACTATCTGGAAGGAGAGGAATGCAAGGTGTTTTGAAGATAAAAGTAGAACATTACAGAAGATTAAAATAGATTGTATTTTGTTGTTGTGTTTTTGGTGTACTAAGAGTTCCCCTGTAGATGCAGAAGCTATCCTAGAAGTTTTAGAATCTTGCTAGGAATTGAGATGCTCTAATTGTTTGCACATAAATGCTTTCTATTTGTAAAGGGGTTTTCAGTACTACCTAAGTACTGGTTTATAATACAAAATGTTATCTTCTCAAAAAAAAAAAAAAAAAAAAAAAAATTCTATGTTTGGGGATAAATTAGGGTTTTTTTGTAGTTTAAATTTGATCTATATGTGTGCTTGGTTATGCATTGTGTTATTGTTGTTACATGTTTGTCCAGTCCAATTTTTTCCAAAAACTAGAATTTCTACCATGTTTCACCATGTATACTTAACTGTTTGATTCTTTCCTTCTCAGGTTCTGTTTGTTTTTTACTATGATTGTTGTCTAATTTTAGCTAAGGCATGAGCGGTTTTATATTATTAACATTGAGATGGTATCATGGTGAAGTTTTGGATGTTAGTAGCGGGGAACCAACATGTGTCGGTGGACAAATCACTGTATTTTTGGATGTCGATGTGGATAGGATGTCCTTTTCTGAACTTACGGACTATATTAAAGAACTAGGTATACTACGAAGTGTCTCATTTAGTGTTAGGCTACCTAATAGTGGCATTCCTTTAGATATTTAAATATTAAAATATAAAATGAAACAAAGAATACTCACATCTCGAGCTATGATGGCTTAACTGCAACAGTTATTAGGAGCCAATTATCAAGTCTCATAGCAATACCTGCAACTGTTATTATTTGTTTTTTGGTAGACTTGGACCAATTTTGACAAAGTTGACAGAAAAAAAGGATTATTGCTGTTTGGCATTTCTGAAACAAAAGGCTTTGATGCTGCTAAGGCCATCCTCAAGAGCTGAAATTTCCACAGCAAAAGTTGCTCTTACCAATTCCTCAATCCAAGTTCTTCCCCTGCAATGCGTTGAATTTATAAGCATGCACATATCTCGCTGCCTGCAGTTCTTACTAAATATTGTTAACAGTAATGCAACTTAAAAATTACCGGGTAGAACAACTACAGACTACTCTCTAGCAAGGCTGGTGCAGAATTCCATCTCATTGTTGATGCCTTCCAGAAGTGACATGTTTAGTTTGCCTGATAGAATTGATAGCAAATAAGACTATTCAGATTCTTTTTCCAACTAAATCCTGAAAAATACTTCTATTTTACTAAGGTGTTTATACCAATACCATAAGAAACATGGATCCCTGTGGCTTGTATGGAGTAAAGAACAGAATCTCGCTTAGACCAGCATAGCATACGTCTGCTGCCTCTCTCAGTAAGTTTATGGTATTAGAGTAGAAATCTTCAGGTGTTTCAACAAGAATACAAGTAATCGCACCCTCAAGAATGAAAGAGAATAATGTGCATCACGAGAAACACCACGTGATAATTCAGAAATATGGGAAAAGGTATTTGTCCGTGAAAGAGGATTTTGAGTGATGTCAAAGGATAAAAAGAAGAGCTAACTGTGTTATAATTTGGATGCTGATGCAACCCAAGTATCGGGCAGTATGCATTTGTGTTGACACAAATAAGTTTAGGTCGGGTGTCATTATAACATTGTTAAAGTACTAAAAAGAAAAGTATGACAAGCATGTTGAGATGAACTTGTAGGATACCGTTATCACACTTGTAGATCACACACAGTATTCTTTATATCAATTTGTCAAGAAAGACAAACGAGAACCAATAATTGCAGCCTCCTCAAGTAGAACTTTAACAGAATAAACTGCTAAAAGAGTAGTTTTCCACGCTTTTAAGGTGATAACATTTTGCTTGGTTTAACAACAACAACATACCCAGTGTATTCCCACAAAGTGGGGTCTGGGGGGGGGGGGGGGGGGGGTTTAAAGTGTACGCAGTCCATACCACTACCTCATACGAAGTAGTGCTTGGTTTAACATTTCAGTTAATTGCACACACTATTAAAAATTTTGCATAAACTCTTGTGTAATATACCAGAGTGAGTGTAGGAGGTACAACACTAATGTTGAGGTAGTTCTTGATAGAGTCCACAACCTGAGATTAGAAGACAAAAAGTAAGATGTTTAACTCTGCATATAGATGTTTGTATTTGTGAAGTATAAATGAACACCCTTATAAGCAAGTAGAAATGCTGCTAGTGTGGTAGCGTGGTTCAGGGTGTAAATGGAATCTAATACTTGCTATTTTTCCGTGATCATATATTTTTCTCACTTAAAACAAGAAAGAAAAGGAAATCCGTCAGAATTCCCTCTTTGCTTTACCTTTTTAAAGAGAGAAAGGGAGAGAGACAGAGAGAGAGAGAACCCCGTGTTTTTGAAGGATGCCATTGGGATCGCACATCACGATCCAGCCAAATCACCAACCAGGAACCATCCATCTCTTTGATATGGAGCCAATTGTCAGAATAGGTGCAGTTTCTCCAAAGGCGTCCGTTGGCACAAACGGATTACTACCAAACACTAGATGACCATAGGCTTCATCTGATATGACTAGCATTCCAAGCTCACTTGCAGCCTCTGCTATCTGTTACTCTCATTCAAGAAACCAACAACTAATGAGCAAATCTAAAACCACATTTAACAAAGTAAACACGTCTAATGCAATGATGAAACGACCTTCTTCAAATGTTCTCGCCTGTACACATTCCCACATGGATTACCAGGGTTTATAACAACTATGGCAACGGTTCTATCATCTGCTAGAGCTTCAAGCCCATCAATATCCACCTCCCAATCCTGCTCAGGGAGAAGACCATAGTGCCTCATTTCGAGACGGTTAAATGTGGCAAGTGCTTCATATGCTGGATACCCTGGTCTAGGAAGCAAAATATTAGCACCAGGAACAGCAAGAGCTATAATTAGGACATCTATTGCTTGCTTTTCCCCAGCTGAGACATGAACATCATGTGCTGACAATTCGTATGGATAGTCACAAGACAGATATTCTGCAATTGACCTGGTAAATGTTTGGAACATCAACATTACTCAAATCATTCTTTCCCTTCCGGAGTACAATTACAATTTGAAAAGAGTTTAATTTCTATGCACTAACCGGGTAACACAGTCAGGTCATAACTATAAGCATTCCTAATCATTAGTAACTAGGTTAAAATGATTTCAAACCTACTATCACAGGTTAAACTATATGAGTGTATAAAACTCAAAATCCTTTTAAAAGGCGTGTAATCAATATTGTTGTGAAGTTTCCTTATTGACAACCTAAAATGACAGTCTAATATCGATTAAACAACATCAATTATACTAGTCGGGGTCAATCTCATATTTTTGGTCAAGACTTGGTCAAAGTCAAGGAAAAATCAACTCCCGGTAAAACTAGTCAAACCTCAAAACACACTCTCGAAGTTGATCACGCATAAGGACACGATCCCAATTCTATTATTAAGTACTCCATCCATCCCAATTTATATGACACTCTCTTCTTTTTAATCAGTCCCAAAAAAAATTCTATATTTAACTCTTTAAGTTTCCCATTTGACCTAGTTTCTCAATTAGGAAATTACTCAACATCTGTTAAAAAAATCAGAACTTTAATCATCAACAACCCACCACCAACAACAACAACAACAACAACGACAATAATATACCCAGTATAGTCTCACAAGCAGGGTCCCGGGAAGGTAGTAAGGTGTGCATAGACCTTACCCCTACATTTGTAGGATAGAGAAACTATTTTCAATAGACCCTCGGCTCAAGTGCAGCAGATCCAAGTGCAAAGAAGCAGGAAACAGTAAAGACAAGAAAGGAACAAGAACAACAACAAAATGGTGTGATAATCGGAACACAATACACAATGATATATATCAAAAACAAGAACTAACATAGTACAGCTAGTACAACGACCAACACCAATCAATCTAAGCCCTCAAAAAGCAAGATAACACTCTACTACCTACTAAACTTTCTACCCTAATATGTGTTGAGTATGCAAACAAAAATCCCACATTGGTAGCGGAAAGAATTGGGAAGCTAAGTGTAGGATCTCTTAATTGATATGAGGCCTTTTGGGGAAAATCGTGCGGACTTGACCCAAAGCGGACAATATCACACTATGTTAAGAGAATATTTGGGCAAGCTGAGCCCAACAATACGAGTCCTCCACACCCTCTTATTTAACGTCATGTCCTCATACATCATCATTCCCAATTCCTCCACCACCAACACAAAATAAAAGAAATAAAGTAGGAAAAAGATAAGAGTGAAATCAGGGAGAGTATAAGACTACCTAAGAGCATCCTCTAATAACTTATTTGTTCGAAAACTTGGAAATCCACTTGAATCTCCATGAATTAGAGGGATTACATTTTTTGTACTATGATTTTTGTTGATGTTTTCATTTAAGATGTTGATATAGTTTCTCATAGTGCAAGCTGATGCTATCTTTGCTTACTATGATAAGTAAGCTTATACATCTCGCTCAAAATATAGTTTCCATCTCCATTTTGAACTAAGTTGCATTTTCACTTTGCTTACTATGATAAGTATATTTTGAGTGAGATGTATAAGTGACTGGCCAAAGTCAAGGCAATTGTCCTCAACAAAATAGAAAAAAGGTCACTCCTCACTAACCAGTCAAGTGAAAGGAGCCCGCTTACCCACTTCCCTTTCCCCCATTCCTAGGAACCTTGCCCTCTTGACTTGATATGTCAAGAAGACTACAACAGTAGATCATCTTACACAGCAAGTATAGCAATAATATGGTGAAAATGTATTTGTCGCATGTCTTCGCCAAGTGCCCTAAATTATCATCGCCAGATCTCGTAGAAAATGAGTTTGAATATTTGTACTTTGTATATCAATAAATTCAACTATCTTGACTGCATCATTTACTCACTCCATCCATATTTATTTATCCACTTTTCTATTAGCACAAATATTAAAAAACAATAAATGATAGGTAATTTTATCATATTATTCTTTAAATATAATAAATTTAATATTTTAAAAAATGTATTATATAATAAATCATATTTAATGTTAACGATAAAATGGATAGAAATAAATAAATTATATATTGGTTTTATAAACTGGATAAATATTATTAAACATTCCAAAATATAAAAATAGACAAGTAAAAATAGATGGAGAAAGTATATTTTTAAAGAATTGTTTTTTATTTGTATTTGTAGCTGAATTATTTATGTTTTCATTCTATTTATTTTTATATTTGTATGTGTAGTTGACTACATCATTTTGTATTTTCATTTTTTTATTTTGTTTTGTATTTGTATTTATAGTTGACTGCATGATACTTGTAATTGTATTTTATTGATACAAATTGAATCATACAAATGCAAATATTACATTTATATTAAATGATACATGTTTATACAACTTGACTCATACAAATGCAAATGACACTTGTTTATATACAAATATAAATGATAATTTTGACATATAAATATAAATAATACATTTTTATCAAATGATACATCATATATTTGTATATTTTAGACTCAAGCAAATACAATTAATGCATATATTTATGTGTATATAAATATAAATAATAAATTACAATTCACGATTAAACTATTTAAGTACAAATAATAAATTTATTTAAAATGTATCATTTGATTAAAAAAATATAACATACAACAAAATAAAGAAAAAAGAGAAAGAGAGAGACTATAAAATATAAAATATAAAATATAAAATACAAAATTTAAAAAAATGAAAGAGACAAAATACAAAAAAAAATGAAAAAGAGGTGGGAGATAGAAGAGAGAGAAAGAAAAAAAAAAAGAAAATTACATTATACTAAAAGTAGGAAGAATGTTAGGCAAAAGTTAGATTATCATTTCACCCCTATACTAAATTAAATTTTAATTAAATAATATTGTTTTACCCCTTAAGTAAAAGAAAAACTTTAATTAACTAATTTTATATCTGTTAGAACCGGATGACTTGGAAGTAAAGCTATAATACTTTAATGCTTATACAGAGGTATCTAAGGCATTCATATTATGCAGAATTAATTGTTTTAAATTAATACATGTATCAGTAACCTCTTTGCAATTCCTATAATTTATTTTTTTCATCTTCTTGGCTTGGCTTTTCATATTCCAAGCCCTTTAAATCAGTAACCTCTTTGCTAATATCTACCAAAAAAACTGTAGAATTTGAAAAGTTTATTAAGTAATTAAATATAGGCTAATTTCATTTAATAAATACATATATTAAAAGAAATTTCAAAGAACATCAAGAAGCACTATATAAAAACAACAAATGATTTTCAATTCTATCGGGGATATTTTTTTGTTGAGCCGATCTTCTATAATTTTTCCTTTCGTTTTTTTTTTCCCCTCTCCTTTCTTTTCCCTTAAAGAAATAAAATTTACATGAACTAAAAGAAGATGAGAGATGGAGAAGTACATATAGTTCATAGATATCGAAATTGAATAATCGTCAAATTCAACTCCCTTAGCATTACCCTCAAACTTCACATGATGATATATGAAGACCATTATATCCCCTTGTAGCGCTAGCAGAGATTCGTGAGATACGGAAGGGAGGGGTTGTTTGTTTTTTTGTGAAACGATAGTCTTAGAATTTTCATTAATTATTTTTTTCTTCTAGTGTATTGTGATTACAATAGATGAGAAGGCAATGTATACGATTTAACTTATAACTATGTATGGCTAAAGAAGTGATTATAGTCAACTGATTTTGTTTGAAGTTTTAAAGTTACGTTTTACAAGATTATGCTAAAGAAGGTATCTCAAATGACCAAAAAAAAACAAAAAGGGAAGGCATCTCAAGGTGTTTGTTTTCATGAGTTTTTCCCATTTGTTTATCTTCATTTATCCTTTTTGATGGGAGCTCTTCCTGAGAATTAGATGACACTTTCCCATTGATGATTTCTTTGAACCGTTTTTTAGATCATACAAATACAAATGATGTATTTATATTAAACGATACATGTTTATACAATTTGACTCATACAAATGCAAATGACACTTGTTTATATACAAATATAAATGATAATTTTGACATACAAATACGAGTAATATATTTGTATCAAATGATACATTGTATATTTGTATATTTTAGACTCAAGCAAATACAATTAATGCATATACTTGTATGTATATAAATACAAATAATAAATTGCATATATTAACGGCTAAACTATTTAAGTACAAATAATAAATTTATTTAAAATAAATCGTTTGATTAAAAAAATATAAAATACAACAAAATGAAGAAAAAAAGAGAGAGAAACTATAAAATACAAAATTTAAAAAATATGAAAGAGACAAAATACAAAAAATAAAAATAGTAAAAAATAAAAGAGAGGTGGGAGATAGAAGAGAGAGAAAGAGAGAAAAAGAAAATACAAAAAAAATGAAAAAGAAAGAAAGGTGGTAGAGAAAACAGAGAGAAAGAGAGTAGAGCCCGTTTGGCCATGAGAATTTTTCACTTTTTTCCAAAAAATTATTTTATTTTAGTGAAAAAAAGTGAAAATTTATAGTGTTTGGCCATAAGAATTATTTCACTTTAGTGAAAATTGTTTTTGGAAAAGTGAAAATTTATTTTCACTTTTTTCACTCCTATTTCTCTCACAAAAAGTCAAAAAGAACTCCAACTTATTTTCATGGCCAAACACAACTACAACTACAACTCCAACTCAAAAATATTTTAGTTTTAATGGTCAAACGCCTACTAAATCAAGGAAAAAATTAGCGAGAAATGTGAGTTGCTATGGAATATACTTAACAAAGTGTTGTTATGAAAGGCTTAATTATAGACTCAAGTTTGCTATTTCTAAAATTTCCTTAAAAAAAAAGAAATTGTAAAGGAAAATATTTTTCGCATAGAATGTTTTTTCATGAAAATAAGTGAATTTTTACTTCTTTTTTTTTTATATATATATGGTAAGTAAGTA
This sequence comes from Capsicum rhomboideum, assembly GCA_031232105.1. Classification (NCBI taxonomy): domain Eukaryota; kingdom Viridiplantae; phylum Streptophyta; class Magnoliopsida; order Solanales; family Solanaceae; genus Capsicum; species Capsicum rhomboideum. Next base: position 136,635,615 of record CP124712.1, on the reverse strand, counting down.
AAAAGTATTACTCCCTCCGTTTAAAAAAAAAAGGACATATTTTAACTTGACACAGAGTTTTAAAAAATAAAAAAGATTTTTGAATCTTTTCGTCTTAAATTAAAGTTATGTCAAATGTATCAAAATACTCTTTAACCTTGTGATCTCAAACATGCCACGTAAAAAATTGAAATTAAAATATTATCAAAAAAAGAAAGGAGTCATTCTTTTTTAAAAGGACTAAAAAGGAAAATAGATCTTTCTTTTTTTAAACGGAGAGAGTATTATCTTTAAAATATTTATATAGAATAATCTAAACAAATATTATGGAAGATTATGAGGGTGTGGTTTATTGACACGTGTCCTACTTACAAATTAATGGACAAGATTTGTTTAAACTAATAATTAGCTTAAACATGGTTCTGTGTCTCTTTCTCATCTTAATTAGAATTTCACGCTTGCATTATATTCTTCTGTCATGACACAAAATATTTACGGAACATTTGGTAAAGTATATAAGAATAATATTGAATAAAGTGTATTAGTAATGTAAGTATTAATTATGTTAGCATTAGTAATGTCGAGATTATTTTTTATGCATTTGTTTGGTTTGATGTATTAAAAGTAACATACATCGCATAATTTTATTAAAAAGTTATTTACTTATAAAAATATCTTCCACAAGATACAGTCGAAATGACTTAGAAAAGATTTTGAGGGGCAACTGCATCTTTAACCATGTTGATACATACATTAAAAACTCTTGCATTGCTATACCATATTTTGTCATATATTAGTTATACATAATATAATGCCAAATAAAATATATAACTAATATGTATACTTGAAAAATTGTACCAAACAAAATATTAAGCAGTAATATACAAAGATAAATTTTTCTAATTGTCTACTATCAACAGATGTCATAATTCTTAGCTGGATAAACAAGCTTCACAATATTTAAATATCATTTTTGTAACAATCAACATTTATCAATACTAACTACTCTATATTAAGCCAAAAGTACACAGAAAAAAGTACATATGAAAATAAATTATAGTTTTACAAAAGGAGGAGGAGAAATTGAAAGAAAAAATATTCTACAACAAAAAAAAATACTCCCTCCGTCCCATTTTATGTGTCGCCTTTTGACCGAGCATGGAGTTTAAGAAATAAATGATGACTTTGTTAAGTTTACAAAATTGCCCCTATTAAAGTCACTTTAATGTTTTTCTTTTAGTTATTTTTTATTATTAAGTGGGATCCAGTGAGGATAAAATGGGGATGATGTCATTAAATTGTTGCCAAATAAGGAAAGATGACATTCTTTTTGGGACGGACCAAAAAGGAAATAGCGACACATAAAATGGGACGAAGGGAGTATATTTATAGTACCATAGAGGGAATTATACGATAAGTATAAATCAAGCAGAGAAATGAAGGAAAATGCATCTTTGTGTTTGACTGGAAATGGTAGAGTTATTTTTTTGACACATGAATGGACACGGGAGATGACAAAGAGAGAATACCAAACCATGGTTAAGTCAAGTATTAATTTAAACAAATCTTGTCCATTAATTTGTAAGTAGGACACGTGTCAATAAAACAACACCCCATTGAAGATTACTGGATCAAACTTCACTGGAGGGGATCCTATCTCCCGTGGAGTTGTGTAGAGGAGGTGAAGCTAATATGTGTTGAAAGGTGTGAAAGACATAATTAATGTGGAATATCACTTCACGCTTATGAAACTTCTTTTTCCTATTTTTGATAGAAAAATTATTTTTCTCTTTTTTTCGAATGAACTTATTTTCATAAAGAAAATATTTTTCAAAAAATTCAATCAATCAAACATGATAAAATTAGAAAACATTTTCTGATTCGTACCAAACACTCCCTTATATTGGGTAGAATTTATCAATAGGGAAAGTGCTTCATTGCAAAAATATTTTAAATGGTTCCTTATTCTTGGTAGTAGGTTCAAATTAGTCCATTAAATATCACTTAAGCAGTTTTGATTCTTTAAGTTTCTCAAAAGTGAGCATTTTTGGTCTTCATCAAATATTTTGCACTCTAATTATTAAATCTAGACGGAATAGTGAAAATATAGAAAGTATTTAACGGGAACTTACATTGAAAATACAGATTTTGCAGTTTAAGTTTATTTGGTTCCATTTCAAGAGTTTGATACAACGTTTGAGGTGCAATTTTGTTATTCTATTTTTTTTTTGTCTGGTATAGTTTGGTATGTTGCAATTTCTTGCATCTTGCCAAAAGATTTTCTTCCGCAGTTCCGATTGAATTTAACAATCAGAATTCCTTATTTATACTACATTAAAATTTTGACCTTGATAGGTAAAAATAAAATGAAAATATATATTTACGTACATGTACGAGTAATTATTTTTGTTTTCAATATTATCATTCATGCACTAGTAATGGTGCATTATGGATTTTATGTAGCAGGAGTTCGGAACATATTCCCCAGAATATGATATTGTCTTTGATGATACGAAAGCGAATACCATTCCGAATACATATTACATTACAACGCACACCACACGAGGTTCAACGAGTAGTTGAAGATCACAACTGCCACTCCGCAATGCAGAGATATCCACCAATATTGTTTTTAAAGTTAATTCAATGGAGAGATAAGCAGAAAATTATTCTAGTTTTTGAGTACTTTAAACTCAAGAGATTGCAGGTTCTCTCTTAAGAACCAGCACCATAGGTCGTAGGAAGAAAACATCTTATTTCATCTTGCACAGTCTTGTAACTAGATCCTTATCAGGGGACCGTAACAGATATCAAGGTTGTTTCTCTGACAGTAGCTTATTGTTTCTTGGCATGCCTTTGATAGAAGGCATTTAGTCTCTGGAAACCATCTTCTAGGCATGATGGCTCACATGCAAAGGTTATTCTGAGCCAATTCTTCAGTCCCACAGCAACACCTGCACCAAAAGTTATTGTCAGATGTCTACATAACATAGAATCACAATAGTTTGTGTGCATGCAGAACACACAAACTTCATATTTGTATACTTGCTCTTTCGAGTGACAGTCTACCTTCATGCTGCGAATCAATGCACCAACACGAAAACTACACAAATTTCATGTTCATATAACATGGTTATATCCATAAAGTCTAATAAAATTTGACGAATGCCAGCCTTTGTATCAGCTGCAATGATACTCAGACATGTATATACCTCAGTTTTTATGGGTTGAACTGAACTATATATCACCAAAAGTGATCACTAGCATGGCAAATCTTACATGTATGGATTATTTCTGTTTGTACTTGAGGAACTTTCTGAATTGGATGCAATTAAAGGCTTGTTTGGCGTAATAAAAGAATCAAATGACATTATAACCCCTGAATACGAAAGCTCTAACAACTAAAAGTGTATGAGAAACATTCCAATACGTCGAAAAAATAAAGGAATTCGAAAAGATTGTCCTGCAAGAAATAGACCTTTGTTCGAGTAAGAAAACATGTCTACTGTTTTCGACAGTGTTTTACTAGCTTTCTCAGAGATTTGTTTTCTTTTACCTGGTAAAATTATCAAAGATTCTTCCTTAGCCAGCTTGAGACAGAAGTCCAGGTCATCTTCAATATCTTCTAGAAGGTTCAAATGAAGTTTGACCTACAAGAGGAAAAGACCTCCATTGGACTATTGATTACATGTTCTAATCACAAGCTAATTCGCTAATTAAGCTTCCATTTTTCTCTTACCATCACAAACATAGATCCTTCAGGTTTACTTGGGCAAGTGATGCAAGGAATATCCTTGATTCTGTCATAACAGATATTTGCATCTTCTCTTAGCATATTTACTATTTTCGAGAAGTAGTCATCTTTTGTTTTCTGAAGGATCTGAGGAATTGCCCCCTGTCAAAGTAAGAACAAAAAGAAACCAGAAACCTCAGTAAGCGGTGTGGAAAATTACACCTATACTACTAAATTCTTAAATAACTATTCCGTTAGCTTACAAATAAGAACCTGAAATATGTTTACATCATACAAAGAGATGTTAGACGAAAATACAATTTAATTCTTTAGCAACTCCGTTTCATATTTCAGGGGAACAATACTGCCAAGTGTGTGGCAAAAAGGAATAACAGGTATCAAATTTTTTAAAGAACCCAAGCAAAAGAGCACTATAGAGCAAACCTGAATAAAGGTTGCAGGATCACAAGATATATTGAGAAACCCCATGATGGAATCTATGACCTGAAATAAGAAAACACAAGATGACAACATACAGACATTTTCGTTAGAGAACAATCTTATCCTCCTAAAGAATGCTAGTCAGTCTCAATTAAAAATTTTACATGACACATGTAACGAAGCCCTCTATGACATACTTTTAGTGTTTTACAATTCTTTAATTTATCCTAATCTGCTTTTACTGCATCAAGAACCTTCCACAGATTGTACCTTTTTTTCTTTTTTTTCTTTTTTTTAATCAACAGCTCCAAGGATTTTGATGCTAAAAGGAAATTCATCAGAATCTCTTTAGTTTTCCCGTATTGCTTTCCTGTTACACCTCCAAGAAACTGCATCCTTTACCTCGACTCCCAACCCATGACAAATGTCTGTCACTCTATCACAGTCCATTAGCAAAACACAACAACAACATACCCAGCGTAATCCCACAAGTGGGGTCTGGGTAGGGTAGTCTACGCAGCCTTACCCTACCTTGTGAAGGTAGAGAGGTTGTTTCCGATATACCCTCACCTCAAGTGAACACAATAGAATCCAATATAGGCCTTGGAACATTCACCAGTGAAGTGGCTTCTGTCAAGTTCTATTATTGATTTATGCCTTTCTCATTCTTATGCAAATTCTATGTCATTCTGTTCAAACTTTAGCATTAGAGAATCAAGTGTCAGTCCAATTGGTTATAGTCTAAATGTCGGACTGATTGGTTTTCTTTTCATAAAGAAAACTATTGCAAAAGGCACACCACTTGTAAAAATAACCACAGAAAAGAGCTTAGCGGATAAACAGCAGTTCACGGGGCTGAAGTGCTCTTCAACACCTAAATTTGGCTTTATAAGTGAAAGCTAAATTTACTTTTTCCACAAAAATAAACAAAAGTGTAAGCAGTAGAAAATGACCATCTTTAAAAGGAAAGTACCCCGTGTTCTTTAAGTATGCCGTTTGGATCATTCGTAACAAGCCAACCAAGTCGCCAACCAGGGACAATCCATCTCTTTGATATGGATCCGAGTGTAACAACAGGGGCAGTCGATCCAAAGATTCCCATAGGCACAAAGGGTTTACTTCCAAAAGTGAGATGAGCATAAACTTCATCAGAAATAACTAAAATTCCAAGCTTTCTTGCCATCTCTGCCACCTGATAGAAATTAAAGCACCTCTTTATATTCATAATGACTTAGGATATCAGTATATTACAACAAAGACGAGGAGGTGCACATACCTTCTTCAAGTGTTGTTCTGAGAAAACATTGCCACAAGGATTCCCAGGATTAATAATGACCATAGCCGCGGTATTTTCATCGGCCAAAGACTCGACCGCATTAAGGTCCACCTCCCACCCCTTCTCTGGGAGAAGGTTAAAATGACGCATTTCAATCTGAGTAAATCCAGCCCACGCTTCGTAATAAGGGAATCCAGGAGTTGGAAGTAGAATATTTGCGTTTGGACGTGCAAGAGCATTCAAAAGTACTTCAATTGCTTGACCACATCCACTTGTCAAGTAAATATCATCAGGGGACAACTTGTATGGGAGATCTTGAGAAAGGTATTCTGCTACAGCACTTTTCAGACAACCAAATTAAATGAATTATTCTGAATTTGAAGATCATGAATGATATCTCCAAGAATCAATCAGCCATAATCCCTTTTGAAAAAGTTTCATAATTGCTTCATAGTCTTGTGTGCCATAAATGTAGATCACAATGGAATGCAGTTAAGATTAATGTTCACAACTGAGACAGAATTCAGGAACTATGGGTGTGTTTGGTACAAAGGAAAATATTTTCCATGGAAAATATTTTTTTGAAAAACAAGTTAGTTTCTTACTTATAAGAAAAATGTTATTTCAAGAGTATTTACATATAATCTAGCAAAAAGTTATAGAGGTGGGAGGCGTGGGGGAGGGCCTCAGGGGTGATGGGGTGGGATGGTCAAGGGGTAGAGATTGGAGGCGTTGGGTGGGTGAGAGGATACAATATACAAAGAATGTCACTTATAGAACTTGTTTTCCCTAGTTCTATTAAGGAAGTCATTTTCAATGAAGCTTGTTTTCTAAAGAACTCATTTTCCAAAAATTTTGTCCAACTAAAGATGAGAAAATAAAAAAAAACATTTTCTAGAATATGTTTTCCTTCATACCAAACACACTTTATATTACAAACAAAAATGGAAGGTTATCTCAAAATAAGCTGGTGCACTAGCAAAAACCAATCAAGGAAAATAAAGACAATGGACCACTTACATCCAATAATAGAGTATACACAATGAACAGATAAAGCCCCTACCAAGTACTATAAAGTATAAACAGCAGTTAGCCTCAATTATTGGAACAACATTAACTTTAGACTAGATAAAGGGGCCGAGCTAGAACATTTGTTCCAGGTTCGGCAAAATAAGTAGCTGTGGCCCAAACTTTGTATCTAAGTTAAGCAAACAATATGTATAAATAACTTAACTTATCTAGAACTTAGTAAGCTGTCTTTTTTAGAATTCAAAACCCATAAACTAAAAATTCTGAATGTGTCCCCGTATGAACACACTTAAACGTGATACAACTCGGTGCACTAAGCTCCCACTATATGCGGGTCAAGGAAAGGCGCCTAACCACAAGGGTCTATGTATACAACCTTACCTTGAATCACATAGAGACAACTTTACCAGTTACGCCAAGGCTCCCCTTGTGATACATATGACGGAAAAAAATCAAAGAGTATCCCACGCAAGATATTTCACAAATAAACAAATTAATGGAAGAATGCACTGAGTTACGCATTTAACCAAACACTTCCGAGTTCCAAATGAGAATCATTAAAATGCAATCAATGACAGAGACACCTTAACCAATTGATATCAAAAACTAAAGGCTATAATATATAAAGAAACACTCAAACTTGGTCGCAGTTGGCAAGTAAGGACTCCAACTTTGAGAGTGCACATCTAGACACGTCAATTCGGTCTCAACTGTCAACTAAACACTCCAACTCGTCTCTACTAATAAAGTTGGAGTGTTCAACTGATACAGTAAAAAACGAGTTAGAAGTGTTATACGTGCACTCTTACTTGCTAGCTGAGATCAAGTTTGGGCGTCCCGGATACAAACTCTTTACAAAACCAATTGCAACATTAAATTCAGACTATTCTAGTAAAATTATAAGTACGCATGCCGATGTTACCTTCTAGCAGGAAGGATGCCTACGGTGGATGAATAACCGTTAAATTTACCAGAACAAACAGCATCAGAAATAGCATCTTCAGCTATCGGAGTTGTCCGAAAACAAGGGAAAGCAGAAGGATCGCCATGGCCAAGAGGGATAACAGGTCGAGTATCAGCAGGGTCAACGCAAGAGCTCAACTTGTTAAGAACACTTCTTACAGTAAGATCCGATACACTCACTAGCTTTTCGTTCTCTTTGAAATTCCATTTTCTTGTTGTACTAGTTCCGTTCTCCATGGTTGACGTTGAGTTTCAGCAGATATAGAAATGAAACAGGAAAGGAATAGAGAAATGTAAATGGATTTCTAATGCAATATACTTGCAAATATATAAAGCCAAAATTTAGAAAAGAGGTTGGGAAAATGACAAAAGAAGTAGTGCTTCAAAAATATATCCCAGTAATATGGGCAGAAAAAGCACCAACAATCAACCATCATTAAGAATACTTACTTATAATGGCTAGTATAATTTGTCATTTTAACGATCCGTTTTGCCAAAAAAAATCAAAAATATATTTACTTTATTAGGTATTTAAGTTGAAAATAAAGTTAGAGTTATGTTTGGCCATAATATTTTTAAAGTTAAAAAATATAAAAAGTGAAAATTAATTTTAAAAAATTTAGAGTTTTATGAAAATGGGGTTATTTTATGAAAATAAAAAATTAGACTTTTTTTGAAAAAAATAAGTTAAAAAGTATAAAAAGTGAATTCAAAAATAATGAAAACACCTCTTGAGATATTTTTCAAAAATTCAAATATTGTGAAAACATATTTTAAAATATTTATGACCAAACAAGTATTCTGAAATAAAATAAAATATATTTTAAAATTTTATAAATAATATTTATGCTCAAACGCCTACCAAGATTTTTCTTCTTCTTGTCACTCACTTAAAGGAGACACGTTTTCTCACCTTTTAAAATGGTAATAATATCACATCGAATAAGCTTAGTGATGTATTAGGTCACATCGAACACTTCTTGGTATTTATAATTAAAAAAAAATTACCTTAAGTTTTGTTAAGTATTGATAAAAAATCGAGTTTGTTCAATTTTGAGAAACGTTTACCGAGCCGTTTAGCCACGGATACTAACGCATAGGTGTAACGAAAGAAATCAAGGAAAAGAGCTGAAGTTTGACATTATCTCCTCTATATTTTCTTCATTAACCACCATACATGTCACCCATCGCAGGATCAAAATATCAGTTTCTAGTATATTATGTGGATTTGAGCTGAAAATGACGGGAGGGGAGTTTTGGAGTAACTGGTGAAGCTGTTGGCCATGTGACCAGGAGGTCATTCAAGCCATGGAAACAGCCTCTTGCAGAAATATAAAGTGAGGCTGCATACAATAGACCATTATGGCTCGACCCTTTCCCAGACCTCATGCATAGCGGAAGCTTTAGTGCGCCGGGGCTTTGAATGAGCTAAAGTGACTGCTAAAATTGAATATGACAGCCAGGGAGCAAGAGGAATCTTGACAACTCATGTTTAATTTAAAATTAAGCATACAAGTTTGGGATGTTCAAGTGAAACCAAACAAAATCGACAAGAATAAAACTAATAGTTTTTATTTTATTTTATTTGGTTTGATTGTAGAAATTTAAAAATAGAGACAAAATTGGTTTGATATTGGTTTTATTCAAAAATTGAAGCATACCGAACCATGAACACCCCTAGTCCTAATTAAGAATAATTGATTCAAAATACTTCCTCCCTCCACTTTATTCTAGGGGTGTGTAAAAATCGAACCGACCAATAAACCGAACCGATAAATTTGCTAGTAGATTATTGGATTAACAAATTTTTAATGGTTTTAGAAAAAAAATTATTGGATTATTGGTTCGGTTTTGGTTTTTTCTTATTGGGTTATTGGGAAAACCGATAACCCAATAAGAATATATTAAATACTTTACCCCTATTTATATATATATATATATATATATATATATATATATATATATATATATATAATTTCTACAAACTAACAAACATATTCAATTTCCTGAAAACCTATAATCCGATAAAGACATAAAGTTAAACCTTTTCAATTTCCTCTCTTGTAAACTGATGGCGAGGATTTGCGACGACGACGGTGACGGTCGAGAGATTTTATGAGTATTTTCTTATCGGTTAAACAGACAACCGAATTATTAAGGACTAAAAATCGATAAACCGAAAATAGATTTAAAAAAATATGTTATTGGTTTGGTATATTTAAAAATCGAAAACCGATAAACCGAACTGATGATACATAAAATCGAACCGAACTGACCGATGCACACCCCTATTGTATTCGTTGTCCTTATTAAAAATAATTTATAATCACACAAACATCTGACTTATTTTAAACCACAAGTTTTAAAAGTCACTTTGTGCCAAGTCAAATGACGGGGGAGTATCATTTTAGAAAATCAAAATACTATAATTAAGTGTGGAGAATAATTAAAATACTATAATATAGAAAATCATTTTCCACCTTTATTCCTATCCATTAAATGTGAAGAGATATTAATATAGTAAAAAGGAGAGAAAAATAAATTCAAAAAATAAACAAGAACTCCTATATCATTTAGTCAAATTACTCTTTTACTTAATAACATTGGACGAGCAAAATAAAGCATGTCAAGTAGTACCTCGATGATGGAGGTCTGCTACACTTTGCTTGAGAGTTGAATGGCCTTTTGAAGCATTGGGCTTCCACTAGCTAGATATTTACATAAATAGTATAAATATGTACTTTTATTTATTAATTATAGTACATGAGTTGATAGCATAACTTTTTTTTATCAAAAATAGCAAAATACATATATAATACATTTTTAAACACAATTTTAATATAGCATTTAAATGTTTCAAATTTAATTATAATACGTTTTTAACATCATTAATAAAAGAAAAAAAAAAATTATTACATTTTGAATTCAATATATTATGCGTATTAAAGACGTATTTCAATATGCGTGGTAAATATATATAACTAAAACATTTTTAATACATATGCATTATAAGTATTATACGTGAATTTCAAACATTCCGAATTCATAAAATGTATAATATTGAATTCGAATTGTATTACAACGATCATTTACATTTAGTACCATTTGAATTCAATATATTATACGTACTAAAGATGTATTTCAATATGTGTGTGAATATATATAACTAAAACACTTTTAATACAAATGTATTCAAACATTCCGAATTCATAAAAATGTATAATATTGAATTCGAATTGTATTACAACGAACCTTCACGTATAATACATTTTGAATTCAATATATTATAAGTATTAAAGACATATTTCAATAAACGTGTTGAATATATATAACTAAAATATTTTTAATACAAATATATTAAACCTCAAAAACGGCACCGTTCTACTCCTCTTCCTCCACCATTAATTTCAATGCCGGAAGAAAATTCAAGAACCAAAAAGACCATTCCACCATACATGAAAGCCATATCCGGTTCACTAGGCGGAATAGTAGAAGCGAGTTGTTTACAACCCATTGATAAAAGTCGTAATTAAAGGCAAAGTTAAGCTAAGAGTCGTAATTAAGTAAAAGTTTTACTATTAATGATAATATAAAGCCTTAAAAGTTATTAATAATGTAAAAAACTGTTTCTCATTTTTGCTTGAAACTTTACCACTATCATGACTCAAGACATTTGCTGCATTTTAGAGGGGACCTGATTATATCCAAGTGTAAAGTGTTGCAAGACCAAAACATGTTTCTTTTTTTTTTTTTTTTGGCCGTCTAATATAATGGAGTTCTATCTGTTGTTGTGTTACACCTTATTGTCTTTTATACTTTTATTACATCTGTTTCTGAATTGTATTTTGTCTAGAGAGGGTCTACCGGAAACAACCTCTCTACCTCACTTTTGAGGTAGTGGTACGGTACTGGATATGTTGTTGTTGTAATATAATGGAGTTCATTAACATGGAATAAGAGTCTTCTAACCAGCATCTACGATCCAAAATTGCATATTAAAAGGCAATAAATACAGCTGCATCTCAAACATAAATTAAATACTCAATCTATAGTCTTGACATGTCCCTCATATCTTTTGTAAAGGAAAACTAAAATTCTACCAAAATTATCCCCAAAAAAAAATACGAACTTAGATAAAAAGGCAAGGTAAGTTCCAAAATTGCATAACAGAGTGTCGAAAATAAATCGAGTTGAACTGGCACTCCAACAAAGGTTTTCTCTTTTTGCATGTCCATCCGTCCGCCACCCAAATTTTTGCAACAAAAAACATCTTAGACTCATCAGCAAATTCCATGATCATCCATCCCACAGAAGGTAATACTTGTAATCTTGCATTCTATCTATGAGAAGGAATCAAATAAGCACCAACAGAAGTTCTGAACACTCAAAAGTATACAAGCATCGATGAAGACAACAAAATAGAGGTTTCGTAAAAGGCAAGAATGTTATAGAGAAAGCATATTCTAAGACCTGTAACAGAAAATGTCAGAGAAGGAACTTAAATGGGGGTGTAAGATATATATACCTAGTGACTACCTCCTGTTAGTTTTGCCACTTGATCGCTTTCCAGAGAAGAGATGTTTTGGTTTAAGAGTAGGAATGACTCTATCAGCCTCTCCTCGTCGAGCATCCTTGTTCCTCTTATTAGCAGATTTCTTGAACATCTTTATAGCTCTTTCCTTCTGCCGTTTGTCCTTGAAGCCCTCCCCTGGAACAAATTCATTTCGAGGACGTGACCTTGACCTTGAATTTGCCATGGAAAGTGATCTAAACCTACGTTGCTTCTTGCTGGGAGTAATCTCGTCTACATCCACTGCATCATTACCAATACCATCTCCGCGTTCAGCTGATCTATCTCGCTTACGACCCCTTGATTTTCTTGGGGCTCGATTGATAGCTAGAGTTGAATCCACTCCCAAAGCAGAAAACTGTCTTCCCATTCTTTTTGAAGTAAACTCCTTATCTTTATCAAACTTTCTTGGAAAGGTTGATCGGCTCTCTGCAGTGCTCTTCTTCATTCTATGCTGTTGAATGAGCAAACTTTTCTTTTTCCGGATTTCAGCTAATGCTGCTTGTTCTTCAGGGGTCAGCTCTGCACCATCCATCTCAAAATCATCATCTACTTCTTCTTCCTGACGAAGACCTTCTTCTCTCTCCAATTCTTCAAGCCTTTGTAAGATATCAGGGTCAACAAAGTCATGGAAATTGTGCCCATCTAAAATTTCAGGCATTATATCTTCCTTGTAATTAAAGATATCAGGATCAGGATAATTAATACAACGTCTGGCTTGTAATTTAGAAACGCGCACAACTGATACATGTATAAGTTATGAGGAAATTTGGTATATTATTTTATGCAGGGTAGAAGATGCTAATGCTAATACCCGCAAACAAATACACACCCAACTAATACCCTGCATAATTCTAACCATCTATCAAACGACCCCTTAGTACCTTGATATACTATTAAGGCATGCACTACGGATAAAAATACTATATATTACAACACATGAGGTCATTTGGTACGCGGACTAAATTAGCACGGGATAGGATTTATACGTATACCGGATAAACTTATACAGATAGACTATTCCATTATGTTTCTCCAGGGAATACCCTTAGGGTTCGTTTGCTAGCTAGTAATGAGATAACTTATCCATGTATTAATTTCTGTATAAGTTATACAACGTTTTGTAGCTAGTTAAGAATTAAGTTAATTAATACAACGTCTGGCTTGTAATTTAGAAACCCGCATAACTAATACATGTACCAGTCATGAGGAAATTGGTGCATCATCTTATGCAGGATAGAAGATGGAATAGCTAATACTAATACCCGCATAACTAATACCAACCCAACTAATACCTGCATAATTCTAACCATCTATCAAATGCAACCCCTTAGTACCTTACTATACTTTTACTACATGCATTACAAACGAAAATACAATATTAGAACACACGGTCTCTATCCTAAAACCTGTCCAGCAGTGGGAGGTGGACAGATATCCCGTGTATTTAATGGAGGTGCGCGAAAACTGGTTCGAACACCATAGTTATAAAAACAAAAACAAAAACAAACAAACAAACAAACCTGCCCAGCAAACAAGATTTTCTTAAAGCAATATAATCTTTAGAATTATAAAATTCTAAAATAATATGTTGAAGCATAAAGAAGGAAAAAATAATTCTAAAAATTAGTTAAATCAATTGTAATTTATCAATAAAAATATACATAAAACAGCAAATTAAGGTTTAACAATTCAATAAAGATAGAACATATAATTGAGAAAATTTTGGTAAAGTTATTGATAAATTGAAGTATGTCACCTGAAAGCTCTAATGGAAACGGCGAACGGCGGCCACTTTTATTTTTTTAAGAAAAGGAAAAATTAATTAGACCACACGGGCCGTTTTATTTCAAAATCAAAGTACAAAACAAAATGGCCCAAAGTCCGGCCCAAATCCGAAATTAAAAGCTGAAAAGAGTAAGAGTTGCACTTAATGGTGAATGAAAAATGAAATGATAAAATAAGTAGAAATGTACACAGAACTGCTTCATTTTAAACCGTTAATCAATATTATCAACTGACTTTAAAAAATAATCAGAGTTGTTAATATCAAAAGTCCATTACACTTTTTTAATGAGTAGAGTTTTTATAAGTTAATTTGTTAAAAAAAAATAAAAAAAAATAGAAGAACGAACCTACAATAAGAAGAAACGACCTTCTTCAAATGTTCTTGCTTGTACACATTCCCACATGGATTACCAGGGTTTATAACAACTATGGCAACAATTCTATCATCTGCTAGAGCTTCAATTGATGTCGACCTCCCAATCCTGCTCAGGGAGAAGATCATAGTGCCTCATTTCGAATCATTCTTTCCCTTTCGGAGTATAATTATAATTTGTGAAGATTTTAAGTTCTATGCACTGACCGTTTACATAGTCTCATCATAACTCTAAGCATTACTAATCATTAGTACCTAGGATAAAATGATTTCGAACCAGCTATCACAGGTTAAACTACATGAGTGTATATAACTCAAATCTTTTTAAATAGCGTGTAATTAATACTGTTGTGCAGTTTCCTTATCGCACAACCTAAAATGGAAGTCTAATAGTATCAATTAAACAACGTCAATTATACTAGTTGGTCTTTTCATTTCTTTCCCAAAAAGACTATTTAAGCCGATGCCACCACAATATATGGCTCAAAACACAAATGAAAATGCTACAACACAAAGTCAACCCTCAAATGAAGGAAAAGTGAACAAAAAATCAACTCCAACCCGAAATAAATTATAAAAGATGATCACCCATAAGCATACGATCCCGATTCTACAATCAAGTACTCCCACCATTCCAATTTATATGACACTCTTTCCTTTTTTTTATAACAAGTTAACTCTAAATTTCCCATTTGACCTAGTTTCTCGATTAGGAAATTATTCTTGGCATCTAAAAAGAGCAGCCCGATGAACTAAAGTCCTCACTATGCACGAGATGAACTAAAGAGCAGCCCAGTTGGGTTTATTGTACGCAGCCTTACCATGCATTTCTGTTATTTCCACGACTTGAACATGTGACTATCTAGTCATATGACAACAACTTTATCAATTACCCCCAAGACTTCCCTTCGATTAAAACAAACCCCCAAAAGGAAAAATCGCAGAAAAACACTAGGTGATTCTTCCTATATGTCTTAGACTTAATGGATAGAGTTAACTGATATCGGTTGCTGGTGAGAGGTGACAAATATTTCGTGAATTTAGTAGAGTTACCCGAAAGCTAGTTCGGATACTACAGTTGTTTTAAAAAAAAAAAAAAGTAGGAGAAAGAGTTAGGATTACCTAGTGGCTTGAAGAATACCAAAGTTTTTAGGGAATATCCATTGTATTTAGCAGATTAGAATGGTCCTCTGATAGCTTAGTCGTTCGAAAATTAGGGAGTCCCATATTATAGTGTTATTTTTGTCTCATATTTAGGCTTAATAACAATATCACAAATAAATTATTTCGAGATAACTTGTTTCCTAACTAAATATTTATCTCATTTTTAGCTTGGAATAACAATTTCGAAATATCTAAATTAGAGCGTGAAAGAACTGTTGGGTTTAGGTTGATAAAAGTGAATGAAAAATGGAGGGAAAAGTGAATAATGAGTCTTCACTTTGTAAAAAAAAAAAGTATTCTCCCACATTGGTGGGAGAAAAGAACTTTTTGATGTTTAAGTATAGAAACACTCCTTCATGTGGATAGTGAGGCAAGAACAAAACAAGCCTCGCGTCATCCTCGTCGTTGCTCGCTCGGCTCGAATTTGGATTTGGATTTGAAAAATAATCGAGAGATTGTCTTTTTAGACAAAATTCATTTGAAACTTGAGAATAGTGAAGGTTTTAATCCAAAAATCTTAGAAAAATTCTCTCCACTTGCGAACGCACATGAACAGATGCGAATGCATGTCACAACGCACCTCGAAGGGACGTGATCATTCGAAGTACTATTTCAAAGGGGAAAAGACGACCTGTGGGTGCAAGTGAGCTCCACAGAAGAGACGAAACTCACTGGTTGGAATGGAAAAGGCAACCTGCACCAGCGCAGGTCGGCCTGGACACACACGAATGTTCCAAATGGTCACCTGCAACCGCATGTGACCACCTGCGGGCGCAGGTCGCGGCGCAGGTGACATACCATTTCAAAAAGTTGTGTTCTTTCTTCAATCATTGCTTCATTTCTAAAGAGTTACCTCTTGGGCTATAAATATTTAACTTTTCCTCAGATGAAGAAGACAAGAAATATATTAGTTTACAAAGTCAAAAACTTTCTTCTTTTCAAAAGAAATCAAAGTAAGTGTGATATACTCCGTTTGTTGAGTTCGGCGAAATTCTGCAAATTCTATTGCCGGTTTTGCAAAATAGTGTTCTATTCTATCCTGGGAGGAATTAATCCAAACCATGGTGAGGGGATTAAATTCTTTAAGAAAACACAATTTATTGTAGGCTTAGAACTACCATTTTATATCAATTTTATGGTTTACGGTTGCAGGAAACGACAAGAACAATCTAGAAATATCTAAACTCAGATAAGTTATTTCGAGATAACTTGTTACCTAGCCAAATGAGGGTGTTGATATAGCTTCTTATAGTGCAAGTTGATGCTTTCTTCGCTTCTTCCTTTCCTTTGAAATATTTTATGATCCATTATGTTTACATCAAAACACATTACTCTCCTCTCCAAAGTTCCAAGAAACAAGAACACTCAGGGTTCAAGGTTCAAAGGTCAATCTCAAAGCTTTTCTTGAATTTCTCTCCGTCAAAAGTATGTTTGAACAATCCCTACTTCAAACTACTCATACAAGGTATTTATTTCAAGCTTATGTGAGGATTAGAGACTTGGAAATAACGATTGAAAAATGGTGAACTTTCATAATACAAAGTTGAACGATAAATGCTATGAACTACAAAAATTAGTATTTACCAAGTCTTTCAAAAGCTTTGAATTTCAATGAGAAATATAATTTTTATCTTCCGTCTGTTGAACAATGAAAAGTATGAAATTATGTGATGGATTTTAAGACTTATGAAGATCCAATTATGTCTCTGTATATGATTTCAAAGGGATGGATTTAGAGTTAATAATGTTTATGATTTCTAAGACGGGGTAAAACAGTCAATAAGGTTTTATGATAATGATTTTTGGCATGATATGAATGACTTGCAAGTCTTGGTATGATGATACCAAATGGATATGCCTTTATGAGTGACTCTTTGATAAATGAATAAAGAATAATGTTTTAATTCGGCTCAAAGAGAGTTTGGTAGTATCACCGAGAAGGGTTAGGCTCAAAAGTAGGCCTAACGCCTAAAACCTATGTTTTGCCGACATAGGGGTGATTCGCTCCCAATTGGGACAACCTTATCACGTTCCTCTATGAGGACGGTATGTTATGATGGCCAAATAATGTTCATCTCAATTCATGCGGCAAACATGAATTGGGACCCTATCGGTTGGGCAAAGACCGGATTCATATAGCCCGTGGGTTGCCTAATGTCGGTGATCACTACCTAGCTCAGAAGTAAAGTTTTTGAATGCTTATTTTCAAACGTTTGGAGTCAGTATGTATGTCTTCTCTTATAACTATGCTACAAGATTAAAGGTTTTTGAAATGTTTATGTCTAAATGCTTTGGGTCTGTACTTATGGTTATGTCTTTCCCTTATGGTTATATGATATATATATATATATATATATATATATATATTGTGTGTCCCTTCCCCTGGGTTGCATACCAGTACTCGTCGTATTGACTATCCCCGAACGCTACATCTTTTCATGATGTAGGTTCGGAGGCACCTTCTTGTAGTTTGTGCAGGCTTAGGATTCCTCGGGACAGCTTCAGCAAGTGTTGAGCCCTCCATCTTTTGGAAAGCAATATGATCTTCATGACTAGACCTTAACTTTCACTTTTATAGTATCATCGGGATCACGTCCCGACTTCAGTTTTTCATTTGTATGTTAGAGGCTTCGTAGACTGATGAAATATGTGGTATTATGTCTTATTTCCAGATTTGGTTTCACAACTCTTATTTAAATTGAATTTCATATCTTTGGGTCCAATTTCCGCACTTTTATAATGGTTATGCTTATGATGTTATGCTAAGAGGTCTTCTCGGGCTTTCGTTGGTCTGGGATGCCCGTCACGGCCAGCGCCTAGGCTCGGGTCGTGGCACTTTCTGTTCAAACTTTAGCATTAGAGAATCAAGTGTCAATCCAATTGGTTTTTGTCTAAATGTCAAACTGATTGGTTTTATTTTCATAAAGAAAAATATTGCAAAAGGCACATCACTTGTAAAAATTACCACAGAAAAGAGCTTAGCGGATAAACAGCAGTTCACGGGGCTGAAATGCTCTTCAACACCTAAATTTGGCTTTATAAGTGAAAGCTAAAATTACTTTTTCCACAAAAATAAACACAAGTGTAAGCAGTAGAAAATGACCATCTTTAAAAGGAAAGTACCCCGTGTTCTTTAAGTATGCCGTTTGGATCATTTGTAACAAGCCAACCAAGTCTCCAGCCTGGGACAATCCACCTCTTTGATATGGATCCGAGTGTAACAACAGGGGCAATCAATCCAAAGATTCCCATAGGCACAAACGGTTTACTTCCTAAAGTTAGATGAGCATAAACCTCATCAGAAATAACTAAAATTCCAAGCTTTCTTGCCATCTCCGCCACCTGATAGAAATTGAAGCACCTCTTTATATTCATAATGACTTAGGATATCAGTATATTACAACAAAGACGAGGAGGTGCACATACCTTCTTCAAGTGTTGTTCTGTGTTGACATTGCCACAAGGATTCACAGGATTAATAATGACCATAGCAACGGTATTTTCATCGGCCAAAGACTCGACCTCATTAAGGTCCACCTCCCTCTCCTTCTCTGAGAGAAGGTTAAAGTGTTGCATTTCGATCTGAGTAAATCCAGCCCACGCTTCATAATAAGGGAATCCAGGAGTTGGAAGTAGAATATTTGCTTTTGGACGTGCAAGAGCATTCAGAAGTACTTCAATTGCTTGATTACATCCACTTGTCAAGTAAATATCATCAGGGGACAATTTTTGTCATTTTTTCCGAAAAGATATTAGTTGTGGTGACTGGTGAGGCATCAAGCTGCTGTTGATATAAATGGAGTTATAGTACAAAGGAGAGTAAATTAAATTTAAAAAATAAACAAGAACACCTATATCATTTAGTCAAATTACTCTTTTAGTTAATATTTTCTTAAGGGACGAACAAAATAAAGCATGTCAAGTAGAACCTCGATGACCTTTGAAGCATTGGGCTTCCACTAGCTAGATATTTATCATTTTTGCTTGAAACTTTATCACTATCATGACTTGAGACATTTGCTGTATTTTAGAGGGGACCTGATTATATCCAAGTGTAAAGTGTTGCAAGACCAAAACATGTTTCATTTTTTTTCTTTGGGCCTTCTAATATAATGGAGTTCTATCTGTTGCTGTGTTACACCTTATTGTCTTTTATACCTCTATTACATCTGTTTCTGGATTGTATTTTGTCTTGAGAGGGTCTGCTGAAAACAGCCTCTCTACCTCTCTTCTGAGGTAGTGGTACGGCGTACCACTGGGTATGTTGTTGTAATATAATGGAGTTCATTAACATGGAATAAGAGTCTTCTAACCAGCAACTAAGATCCAAAATCGCATAATAGAAGGCAATAAATACAGCTGCATCTCAAACACAAATTAAATACTCAAATCTGTAGTCTTGACATGTTCCTCATATCTTTTGTAAAGGAAAACTAAAATTCTACCAAAATTATCCCTAAGAAAAAATACGAACTTTTATAAAAAGGCAAGGTAAGTTCCAAAATTGCATAACAGAGTGTCGAAAATAAGTCGAATTGAATTGGCATTCCAACAAAGGTTCTCTCTTTTTGTATGTCCATCTGTCCGCCGCCCAAAATTTTGCAACAAAAAGCATCTTGACTCATTCGCAAATTCCATGATCATCCATCCCACAGAGGTAATACTTGTAATCTTGCATTCTATATATGAGAAGGAACCAAATAAGCTCCAACAGAAGTTCTGAACACTCAAAAGTATAAAAGCATCGATGAAGACAACAAAATAGAGGTTTCGTAAAAGGCAAGAATGTTATAGAGAAAGCATATTCTAAGACCTGTAACAGAAAATGTCAGGGAAGGAACTTAAATGGGGGTGTAAGATATACCTGGTGACTACCGCCTGTCAGTTTTGCCACTTGATCGCTTTCCAGAGAAGAGATGTTTTGGTTTAAGAGTAGGAATGACTCTATCAGCCTCTCCCCGCCGAGCATCCTTGTTCCTCTTATTAGCAGATTTCTTGAACATCTTTAGAGCTCTTTCCTTCTGGGGTTTGTCCTTGAAGCCCTCCCCTGGAACAAATTCATTTCGAGGTCGTGACCTTGACCTTGAACTTGCCATGGAAAGTGATCTAAACCTACGTTGCTTCTTGCTGGGAGTAATCTCGTCTACATCCATTGCATCATTACCAATACCATCTCCACGTTCAGCTGATCTCTCTCGCTTACGACCCCTTGATTTACTTCGGGCTCGATTGATAGCTAGAGTTGGATCCAATCCCAAAGTAGATAACTGTCTTCCCATTCTTTTTGAAGTAAACTCCTTATCTTTATCAAACTTTCTTGGCACAGTTGGTCGGCTCTCTGCAGTGCTCTTCTTCATTCTATGCTGTTGAATGAGCAAACTTTTCTTTTTCCGGATTTCAGCTAATGCTGCTTGTTCTTCAGGGGTCAGCTCTGCACCATCCATCTCAAAATCATCATCCACTTCTTCTTCCTGCCGAAGACCTTCTTCTCTCTCCAATTCTTCAAGCCTTTGTAAGATATCAGGGTCAACAAAGTCATAGACATTGTGCCCATCTAAAATTTCAGGCATTATATCTTCCT
Organism: Capsicum rhomboideum; assembly: GCA_031232105.1. Lineage (NCBI taxonomy): Eukaryota > Viridiplantae > Streptophyta > Magnoliopsida > Solanales > Solanaceae > Capsicum > Capsicum rhomboideum. Next base: position 136,614,718 of record CP124712.1, on the reverse strand, counting down.
TCCACTCTTCATTTGCTAATAGATAGTGCTTCCTCAAGCTCGCAGAATAAACACCAGCACCTCCATTCTCATTCTCCAGGTCTCTCTCAAGCTTCCTTTTCTTTTTCTCAGCATCTGCCTCAGCCTGCTTCGCTCTGGCTTCCAACACTGCCTCAGGTATGCATGGTGGCCTCTCTTTCTGGTCACGTGGTTTTGGCATAGCAACATGGAAGCGGTTCAAGCAGTCATTTAACTTTTTCGACTTCATTTTTAACTCCACCCTCTGATTCAGTAACCTCTCACAAGCTGCATTCTTTACTGCAATTACGCCATCTTCAGTCAAAGTGCTCATAGTCAGCAGCACACCTGCTTCATCTGTTGGCTCGCCACCTTGACCTATCACTGTCTTCATAGCTTCATCTTTCATCTCCGTGACTAACTTCTTATCTTCCTCAGAAATCCCTTCTAATGGCTGCAAGTCTGCTTTGTTGCATACGATCATCAACGGTTTGTTCATAAAAAGTGATTTGATGCTGTGAAAAAGAGCAGCCTGTTGCGCAATGCTATAGCCACAAGACCCAGAAATATCAAGGAAAAATAACACAGCAGCCCTCAGATGTGCTAGAGCTGTAATACTGCACATTTCTATGATATTACGATCCTCAAATGGCCTATCCAAGATCCCTGGAGTGTCGATCACTTGATACCTCAGATATTTGTAGTCAGTATGACCGACAAACAAGGACTTGGTAGTGAAGGCATAAGGCTGCACATCCACATCTGCTCTTGTAATCTTGTTGATGAATGAGCTCTTGCCAACATTTGGATACCCACAAATCAAGATGGTTCGAGTATTGGGATCAATTGAGGGAAGTCTTGCCATGTGCTGCCTAATCTGTTCCAAATAAGCTAAACTTGGGCCAATGCGCTTTATAACAGTGCACATACGCCCAAGAGCCGCAACTTTCAGGGACTTGCAGCGATAGAGTGAGTCACCATATTTCAACAATTTCACATAATCTTTAGCTACTTTAGAAATCAAATTTCTAGCAGTATTAATTTGGCCAAGGGCAAGCTTGTAGTGGTCTTTGTTGTAGAGCACATGAAGAAGGTCCCCATAGAAAGGATGGATGTCATCAAGCCTAGGGAACTCATCAATAATGTTAGAGAGTTTGTCATAGAAATTCTGCTGCGTATATTTCACTTTACGCATGTAAAATTGACGTATACGAGAGATAGCATATCCTTTGTGCACAACAGTAGGAGTTTGACGCTGTGTGCGAGACAGTATGATATCGACAAAGTCCTTCCCATTGGGAACCACCGTAATCTTCTTAAAGTTGTACTGCACCATCTTTTATAATCTCGATTTCCAGTATAGAGCTAAGACTGCAAAGTAAAATGAAAAAAACTGCATTGGTAGACGTACAAAAACAAATGATCAACCAATCACACTCAGCAATTCAAATTACATAAAATTTCCATTGAAAAGCTTATTGAATGTGCCTTAAAATCCTTGGACTATGAAAAAATATACTCAGGAAAGAGAATTTCTTTCAGATTCGAGTGCAAAATTTACAGCCAGACTATTCCATTATGTTTTTTCCAGTCAATACCCTTAGGGGTCGCTTGGAACCTAGTAAGGAGATGACTAATGCATGCATTAATTTCTGTACAAGTTATACAACGTTTGGTAGCTAGTTAGGAAGTTATTCATATATAAAATTACTACGATGTTTGGTTTGTAATTTAGACACCCGCATAACTAATACATGTATAAGTTGCATTAATTTATGTACAAGTTATACAACGTTTGGTGGCTAGTTAGGAAGTTATTCATATATAAAATTACTACGACGTTTGGTTTGTAATTTAGACACCCGCATAACTAATACATGTATAAGTTATGAGGGAATTGGTGTATTATCTTATGCAGGTTAGAAGATGGAATAGCTAATGTTAATACCTGCTTAACTAATATCCACACAACTAATATGATAACTAATTAGGAAGTAAGTTATTCATGTATAAAATTAATATTGTGTTTGATTTGTAATTTAGAAACCCTCATAACTAACACATGTACAAGTTATGAGGGAATTGACGTATTATCTTGTGCATCTTATGCAGGGTAGAAGATGAAATAGCTAATGCTAATACCCGCATAACTAATACCTGCACAATTTTAACCATCTATCAAACGCGACCCCTTAGTACCTTACTATACTTTTACGACATGTATTACAAACGAAAACACAATATTAAAACACACAGACTCTATCTTAAAACCTGCCCAGCGGTGGGAGGTAGCAGGTAACCCGTGAATTTAGTCGAGGTGCACGAAAGCTGGCCAGAACACTACGGTTATCAAAAAGAAAAAAAAAAATGCCCAGCAAACAAGGTTTTCTTAAAGCAATATAACCTTTAGAATTCTAAAATAAAATGTTGAAGCATAAACAGCAAATTAAAGTTTGACTTTGACAATTCAATAAAGATAAAAACATAATTGAGAAAATTTTGGTATAAGTAAATAAATTGAAGGATGTTATGTTACCTGAGAGCTCTAATGGAATCAGTGAAGGGCGGCCACAATACAGATGCTAGGTTTTAGTACAGCTTTAACATATTTGCAGTGTTAGCAAATGGAATTAGGTTTTGCTACTCACTGTCTTGACATATTTGCCCTCATTGGGCCATTGGCGAGTTGCACTTTTTTTTTTCAAAATCAAAGTCTCAGACAAAACAGAATAAAATGGCCCAAAGTCCGGCCCAAATCCAAAACTAAAAGCTGAAAAGAGTAAGAGTTGCACTTATTGGTGAATGAAAAATGAAATTATAAAATAAGTAGAAATGTACACGGAACTGCTTCATTTTAAAAAGTTAATCAAAATCATCAATTGCCTTTAAAAAATAATCAGAGCTGTTAATATCAAAAGATCATTACACTTTTTTAATGAGTAGAGTTTTTATAAGTTAACTTGTTAAAAAAAATAAAAATAGAAGAACGAACCAACAATAAGAAGAATCAAATCAAAGCAAACGATGAAAGGATGATGAGTTTTTGCTTTGTAATATACACATTGATCATTCCCCACTTTACTCAATGAAAGACGAAGAAAAAAAAAGAATAAGAACTGAGAATAAAAAATGTTTAGATTTTTCAACTTTTTAACTTCTTAAAATTTAATAATAAGTTAATTTTATGTTTATTGATATCAATTTAAATGCTTATTTAACAAGTTCAAATTTAATAAGGATTGGTTTTCTAGGCTTACGCTTCTAATAAAAACTCGTACAATGCCTTAGCGTATGCCCATACTGATGAGTCTTACGTTTCACGATACTTTCACCCCCACATATCTCCCGGTGCGTTTTTTACTACGCCCAACCCGAGGCTCACCCAAAATGCTTTTTGAAATACGGGTATTCACCTAATAAATTGATATTTCATTTGTATTGATAGACATTTATATGTATTGGAAAAAATATATAACTAAGCAAATATAGCTACTATATTTACTATGCATACCTATAGTTTTAAAAGATTACCTGATAACTATACTTGGGGGTTTTAGTCTCTCTCGCTCGCCACTCACCCCTCTTTTTCTCTCTGCCTCTCTCGCTTCCGTCGCTCTTCTCTCCCTCCATCTCTTCCCTCTCTCCCATCTTCATCTCTACGACTAAGAAAACAAGAAGAAAAGTAGACTATAGCAGACTCTTCCCCTTCTCTACCTTTCTCCCCTCTCTCTTTCTTTCCCTCTTTATGACTAAGAAAATGAAGAACGAAAAGTAGATTGTATCATATTCTTTTTCACTTTTGAATCTTCTCTTCTTCTTGGATTGATACATATAGTTACAGCCAATTATATTCATAGCTCATAAACAAATTGTATATTTGTATATATGTATCTCTTCTTCTTGGATTCATACATATTGATACAACCAATTGTATATATGTACAATATTGTATCAATTGTATTCTGAAAGAGTATACAAAACATGATATACAAATGTATAACAAGGACAAGATACAGTTAAATACATTGATACAAATCTACAACTAGTTGTATATACACTCAAATAAATTGATACAGAGTGAATTAATACACATGAAACAGATACAATTGTATTCGTTAATACAATTTGATACAGTTGTATTACTTGATACAAATCAATTGTATCAATATCAGATACATATTGATATAACCTTTATCGCTCCATATTGACACATATGTGAGAAACAATATGTATAAGCTGATAGCAATTGTACCATATACTATAGATATATATACATATTGATACATATCAATATATATCATCTGATAATAATTGTATCAGATACAATTGATCCAGATGTATCATATAAGAAACATACCATATATATATATATATATATATATATATATATATATATATATATATATGAGATACAATATGTATCAGATACCATTGATACATGTTCATGTTGTATCAGATACATATAGATATTGGTACAGATACAATTGATACAGATACATCTAACGTCTCTCCTCCTTCTCCCCCAAATCTCTTACCTCTCTTCTCTTTCTCCCAATGTCGTTCGCCTCTCTCTTCCTTCTAACTCGTATCTATAAATCATAGTTAAGCAACCTATAGTTATAGATCTCTAATTAACCTCAAACAATAATCATCTTTTAAACTTCCTCATATGTATTCATCTAATAAATCGGTATACATACTAATTGGTCTATATTCACCTAATAAATAGATATACATTTGTGTGTAATATACATTTATTTTCATTGTACTTAATGATTTTTCATTGGTATACATTGGAAATTGTTAAGTGAATACATGCCAATATATACCTATGCAGATAAATGCATATCAATTTGTTAGGTAAATACAACATTATAAAAATGCAATGTAAGTAAATGTATATCAAAATGAAGTAAATAGATCCATAATTTAAATAAATGTACAACATTATAAAAATGCAATGTAAATAAATGTATATCAAAATGAAGTAAATAGATCCATAATTTAAATAAATGTACAATATTATAAAAATGCAATGTAAATAAATGAAGTAAATAGATCCATAATTTTAAGGATATATAGTACGGGAAATATAATAATTGAATCCATAGTTTCAGGCATATACAGTCCTCCATAACACATGTTCATTATATGATATATACCATATGAATATTATAGAGAACTAAGCTATTTTTTGAAGGAATGAATCAAACTTCTATGATATCCTCTAGGTATATACTATATCATGTGGATCAATCATCTATGATACCTGTGAGTATATATTATATATATCATGTGGTTATCATTTAAAGAATTGGGGAGTGTTTTTCTACATGAAAAAAATCAATCCTTTATGATACTCACATGGTATATATCATATAGTGAAGTGTATCATTGAGAATAATAGAGAAAATGGCCTAACCCACCCTCCCAATCTTTACCCAAAATCCCAGCTACACACTCCACCTTCACGGGTGTCCTATCACCCCCCCTTTAACTTATTATTTCCTTATTTAACACCCCCCAAGTGTTGATCTGTCCACATAAACCAAATAAACTTAGCTGCGTGTTTTACATGTGCAGGTCCTACTCCAACCTTTTCTTTTTCCTCCTAAATGCTTAGACCCCATTACATATACACATTTGAGAATATTCTTGTCTGAAAATTTAGACCACCTTTTCATCTCCCCTCTCTCCTCTCTCTTCACGAATTCAATTTCTTTTCACTTTTATTGTCCAATCTTATCTATGAACTGAGGGTGTGTGTCGATTTTGAAGGTTATCTAGTTATTACTGCTTTAATTAATTAAAGGTAAGTTCTTTGTGGCCTAAATCGAGTTTGTGCTTAATTAGGGTTTACTGTTAATCCCAAAAATTTAAAAGTTAATTGTGTGAAATTAAGTCATACGTCTTACTATTATGTTGTCGGAAACAGCCTTTCTACTTCATCTGAGGTAGCGGTATGGACTGCATACACTTTACCCTCCCTAGACCCCATGTTGTGGGATTACACTGGGTATATTGTTGTTATTGTTGTCTTACTATTATGTTGCTTAGGTATTTAATTAACACCATATTATAGGGTTTACTGTTAATCCAAAAAATAAAGAAATTATTGTGTGTAATAGCCTGTGTGTCTTACCATTATGTTGTGTAGGTATTCGATTTATACCATATTGCAGCAATTTTCATGAAATTAGATTTTTCTTTCTCGTCTAAGTTGCATAATGTTGTGTTTATGTGCGTATTAGTATTATGTTGTTTCATTATTCAAATTATATCATATTACATTCATATTGTCATTTACTTAGTCTTTTGCTTCATTGTTTAAGTCTGGTAATGTTGGATTAAGTCTAGTAATATTGGATTAAGCCGGCTAATGCTTGATTGTTGATAATGCTAACTATGCTACTATGTCTAGTTTAGTAATTCCTGTTTTGTTTTCTTGATTGCCTTCAGGTAAGAAATGAATGGGTTCACTTTGATTATTCTAAGGTGGTACCATGATGGGGTGTTGAATTTAAGTAGTGGAGAACCAGAATATAATGGTGGAAAAATTACTGATTTTTCAGATGTTGATGTAGATAAGATGTCATATTTTGAGTAGAGATACTATATTAGAAAATTGGGATATAGCACAACCTGAACCTTTAGTATTAAATCACCTAACAATGACATTTTGGTAGATGTTGATAATGATATGGATAACAGTGGCAAAAATTAGGTAGTATTTACAATGTCAACAAGTTTATGGAGAAGAATTATAAAATAAAATCAAAGGAATTCATTGCGGGGGGTTGACATTGGTGTTGGTTGTGGAAGGAGTATATGATTTTGGTAGAACATGTGATATAATGGACAAATACTAAAACATGAGTAAACATAGTGTATAGTTTGGTGATTAGCGAAGAAGCTATTGTGTCCATAGACTAAGATTGTGTCCATAGACTAAGGAGCCCTATGCAGGGTATCACTGTTTATATGTTGTTGATCATGGTCCATTCAAGTTGGGAACGTAAATAGCTGAAAAAAATTCCTTATGGAATTTATTGACTATCTAGTAGATGGGGGTAGGGGAAGGAAAAATTCCTTTATGGAATTTATGTCATCTGATTATCTTTATTGTTGTTTACAAACTCCTTGTATTGCTTTTTGTTGGCATGGAGAATTCAAGTGAAGAATACTTTACTTGCTTTTTGTTGGCATGGAGAATTCAAGTGAAGAATACTTTACTTCTCTTCTCCACCAATTAAAAAAATGTGTTCAAGTGAATTTTTTTTCTTCTTGAGTTTGATTTGATTACAGAAGATTTTTTTACGGAGACTAATAAGTGGAGGGCAGTAGACAATGATGGAGAATGGCTTGTGACTTATGACTTTACAATTGATTGGTTGTGTTGTTCGGACTCAGTTGTTCATCTAGAGTGTCTGATTTTTCATCACATAAATTTTAAGATTCAAGATTGTGAATTTATCTTTTTTGGGTGAAAAAAAGTGAAATATTTAAGCTGAGAGTTTATAGGAAATATTTTTTTTATTTTATAAAGGTAGAAATAAGATCTATCTACATTTTATCTTTCTCAAATATCGCTTGTGGGATTATGCTAAATATATTTTTGTTTGTAAGGAAGCAAAACACGTGAGGGTCGTTTGGTATACCGAATAAGAAAAATAAATCGGAATAAAGTTTGGGATTAACGTTATTTTATGTTTGACATGAGGTATTAATTAATTTTGAAATTATTTTTCCCATCATCTATACTAAAATATGAAATTATTATTCCATAAAAAAGATGGGATAACATAATCTTATAAAATATCTTAACTCATGAAATATTTCTATTTATCCCATCCAACATACCAAATCACTCCTTAAACTGTCCTTTTATTTGGCGGGGATACAAAATATCAAGTGAAGTGCAAAGCAAGTGCGCAACAAAACACAACCAGTCACAATGCGAACTCACGATCGAAATGAGCCGAGTTAGCAAGAAAGTGTCGAAAATAAGCCACTGATTTAATGAGTAATCAAAATAGGCTATCCGATTATTTTTTTTCGATTTATGATATTTAGTTAACGGCTCCATTAACTGTGATGAACAGTAAAACGTGTAAAATGGAGTTAAAAATGACGAATTGTAACCCGGAATTAATAAATCCATTTTATTTCAAAATTTATAAATTGGAGTTATTAATTCCGTGTTATTTAAAATAAAAAAAATTTGAAAACCAAAAATAAAATTTTGAGTTCTTTAAAATAAATTTTTAGTCAAAACCGAAACTAAAAATTTCGGATTATAAATAAATAAATTTTTTAACTGTGTTTGTAAAAGCTTCACAACTACAACCGTAGATAAGCCACTGATATAACACCAATTCAAAGACAAATCAATCATAATCAACTTAGTACAATTATCATTCTCTTCTGGTAAAACACCAACAAGATTATTCTGCCAAATCAACAACTTCTACGAATACAGTTAAAAAAATTATTTACTTATAGTTTCGATTTTTTTAAAAAATTATTTTAAAGAACTCGAAACTGTTATTTCTAAATTTTTTAAAAAAAACTATTTTAAATAACACGAAATTAATAAATCTGATTTATAAATTTTGAAATAAAATAAAATTATTAATTCCGGATTATAACTCGTTATTTTTAACTTCATTTTATACTTTTTTTAACTGTTTATCACAGTTAATAAAGTTATTAGCTAAATATCATAAACCAAAAAAAAAGCTCCAAATAACTTATTTTATTTACTCATTAAATTAATAATTTATTTTCATCACTTTTTTGTTAACTCGGCTTATTTTAATAGCGAGTTCTCATAATGCTACAAGTAAAAAATGCATATAATAATATTCAATAAACTCAACAAGAGCTGTTTACTTTAATATGAATTAAAATTAAAAAGAAACAAGTGTTTACTTGGTCAAGGTGCATAGAGACAAGAGGGGCCATTGTTTAAAAAAGACGCGTAGAACGCCGAAAAAGGACGCGTGTCTCCTGAATATAGTGCCTCAGCCATCTGTCGGTTTCGAAAAGCCATTAGATTTGATCCGTCATGGAGCCAACCACGGCTAATTACACTAATTACAACTACTATTATATTTTATACTCTTTATTCGTTTTTATTTGTTCATTATATAATTAAAATAAATTTATTAATTAAAATTTATATCATTTAATTTATAAAAAAGAAATTATAACAACTAAAAACGAACTGGCAGTAGTAGCTCTACTACTTGGAATTAGGTGCCCGTTTGGATGAGCTTTCATAAGTTAAAAATCCTAACTTATGACTTTTGGCTTATTTTAAGTATTTTAGCCAAAAACTAAGTGCTTATACGTACTTTTTAAATTTATCCAAACACTTTAAAAGTGCTTAAAACTATTTTTAGTTTAAAAGCACCTAAAATAAGTCAATCCAAACGGACCCTAAGACAGGTTCGGAGTACTAATATGTACTATTCCTGTAACATAATTTGCGGCTATTGGTAGGTGTAATGTGGCGCCTGCCATATACGCATTTTACTATTATTCCCAACTTCAAAAGCCTTTTTGCTCCTTACCTTTTGGCGTTTGCCAGCCACGCTCCAATAAATTCATTTCTCTCCTTATTTCATTTTTTCTGGACGTTCCCATTTTTCGCCAGAAAATACAATAAAATGTTGGATCTAAATTTAAATTTCACTATCAAAAGAAAAATAGAGTAGTTTTAAGTTATTTAAGGCTTATTATAGCCCCTTTTTAAAATTTATCAAGATATTTTATTTAGATATTTAAATTAAATATCTTAACTTCCAATTAATTATATGAATTAGATGTTTTTAATTAAATTTATTTTTTTATGTCTATTTTCATTCGTTTGAGAGATGGGTGTGGCTCTCCTGGTGGATAAGATGGAAAAAGAAAAAGTGAGATGGTTTGAAGCTTCGACATATGAGGAGGAGTATAGATGCCTCATTAGGAGGTGTGAGCAGTTAGCAATGATGGATCAAATATTAATAGTGGAAGAGGCAGGTCGAAAAAGTATTTGGAAGGAAGTGATTAGACAGATATTAGTGCATCTTGACCTTACCTAGGATATGACCTTAGATAGGAGAATTCAGAGGTCGCATATTAGGTAGAAGGTTAGTTGGTAGTTGAGCGTTCTCTCGCTTCACTGCAAGACAGACTGGGTGATCATTCTTGGATCTCCCATCTTTTCAGTATTGTCAGCACTATGTTTGTAGTTCTCTGATCTATGATTTCAGTTTTCACTAGCGTTTTGTGTGCTTATTATTTTTTCTATTGTTTTGGTGAAACATTTTTCACTTAAAATAATTTATGTTCTGATTGCTTTCATATTTGTATCCCCTTTCTTTAGAATATATGATGGGTATCAATTAAGATAAAGGTCTATCTAAAATATCCTCTACTTTTTGAGGTAGGTATAAAACTGTGTATATATCTTTTTTTCGGAATCTTACTTGTGAAATTATACTTAAATATTATTATTATTCTTGATGTTGAATCTTAGGGTACAAAATAGCACAAGTTGTAGTACAAAACAGTAGGTTACACGTGTCTATAACATGCGTGGAGTAGAAAATAAACAAAGACAACAACAAACCTCATCACTCCTCCTATTAAAACGGCCGTCTAAAAGATAAATAAAAAATCCAAAGCCGGCAAATTGCAATCAACATCTACGCTAACGCCCGCGTGCCACGTAACACTCTCATTTCTCAATTACTTTCATCCATCTCATCTTATGCCACCTTTTGTTTGGTTCGATATTTAAGAATGTACTTTTCTTTTTTAAACTTTAGGTCTAACAAAATTATTAGATATAATCTCCATCTATTTTAAAATAGTTGATATTTTTTTTAAAATATTTATTTCAATTTAATTATTTTTTTTATAAAATTAAAAAATATTATTATATTTTTTTAATACTATTTTTATCATTAAATATCTAAACAAAAAATATATATACTCAAATTTATGTTTTTAATGTATAATTAGTAAATCTAATTTGGTAAAATAAATATTATTTTTTTTTAAGAGAATTGTCAAGTTAACAAGAGCCAATTATTTTAAAATAAAAGGAGTAAAATGACTATCTTTTGGAATGGACAAAACAAAAAAAGTCATAAAATACTCACTTTATTTGAATTTATTTGTCACTATTTTTTTAATTTGATTTTCATTTTTACCTGTTACTTTTGATAAATTAAGAGAAGATAAAAAATTATTTCCATATTTTTATTTTCAACATTAATTATTTATTTTTTAAATTATTTTTCAATACACATTATTAAACATCAATTAATATGGGTAATATGATAAACTTAATCTATCAAAGATTATTTTTTTTAATGAATGTGTCATGTCAAAAAATAACAGAACGGAGAGAGTAGGAGGGAGGGAATATTAATTACACTCTCAATGGCTTGGGCGGCGCTCTCTCACCTCCAGTCAAACCCCTTGTTGACTGCGCCCCCTACCCCACACCCTACAATCTCTCTCCTCTCTCCATCCCCCGCTATATAACCACCTCCTCCTTTAACAAATGCTGCAAACTCAAAGTTATCCTTTGTTTTTCACATAGAAAATTTATTTTATTTATTAGTGTTGGTTGTGAGAGAGCGACAAAAAAAAAAAAAAATGGCTGTCAAAAATAAGGCTAGAAGTGAGGATGAAAATGTGAAGGTAAATGGAGTTAAGGAGGTTCACTATAGGGGTGTAAGAAAGAGACCATGGGGTCGTTATGCTGCTGAGATCCGTGACCCGGGTAAGAAAAGTCGGGTCTGGTTAGGTACTTTCGACACGGCGGAGGAAGCGGCGAAGGCATACGACGCTGCTGCTCGTGAGTTTCGGGGACCCAAAGCTAAGACCAATTTCCCCTCACCGTTTCCATCGGAGAATAATAACCAGAGCCCAAGTGATACCAGCACCGTAGAGTCATCTAGTGGAGAAACTGGTGTTCACGCGCCGGTGGAGCTGGATCTCACGCGCCGCCTTGGCACCATCGCTCCGATTTTCCATCAGCAACCGACGGTGGCGGTTCTGCCGAATGGTCAGCCGGTTTTGCTTTTTGATTCTTTGTGGAGGCCGGGTGTTGTTAATAGGGCTCAGTTGCCTTACCAGGTGGCGCCGGTCGCCCCGGTGGCGATGGAGTTTGGCGTCGGCGGCGGAGTTGTTCCTAGTGTTTCAGATTCGTCTTCCGTTGTGGAAGGGAAAAAAGGACTTGATCTTGACCTTAACCTTGAGCCATCCATGGAAATCTAATTTGATGACTATGATAATATAGTGTAATTTTTCGACGAAAAAATGAGAGTATGATAGAACTAATGGCTAATTTTTGTAAATAAGCTGAAAGAATCTGGTCGTGTTTTTTTTTTTTCAGCTGAGGGTATTGTTACGTATGTTCTCTTGCTGTTTCTACCATCTGTAACTTGAATCCTTTTTTAGGCCTTCTGATTAAGGAGAAAATTCATGTTTTCTCCAAGCTTATTTTTGTCTAATGTTCATCTTTAGTGTATTCTTTTCTAGATTTGGCGACGTATTATTGGGAGTTAATATTAAAGTTTATTTCTCTGTTCTAAGATCTTTTAATTAAGTAATTATTAAATGAAGGCAAAAATATGATGGATAAGATTCCTCAAAACAATTTTATCTCATCTCTAAAGGCTTGAAATTGCCGGCCAAATCGATTAACAAATCTAAAATAGAATCGAGCAGTCGTGATCTATTATTTTTACTTCATTACAAAATATTTCAAAAGTAATTGTGATTCCTTTTTAGGTGGCGTTTGGCCAGCTGTGAGACTGAGGAAGAATTTGACAAAAATGCAAAAAATAGTTTTGTTTTTTAGTTGGAACAAAATACAGTTCGTTAAAATATGTTGTGACCAAGAGTAGATTTGAAAGCCCCATTGGAACAGGTGTCACTTATGAGGTGTAGTTGCTCCATGAATCTGCCGGCAAGAAAGGGAGTGAATTTGTGAATTTTATATTAATTTAAGTTAACTCACTTTTATAAACTATTTTTTTTTCCTCCTCTTCTATAAACTATGTTTGATTGATTGATAAAATACCCAACATAAATTTAATTAGGTTGAAGCTACCAAATGAACCGAAACAGGCTTGTACATTGATTTTTTAAAGAAAAATAAAACGAAAAAGGGAGGAAAAAGATGTTGAATGTGCTTAAGATAGGTGAAGATGATAGCAATTATTTCATCCGTCAAAAATTATCTCATTTTTTTTTTTTGATATAAGAGGCTAGAGGTGCGCCTATGGCGTACACTAGATTTGATTCAGGACATGTATAACAGTGTGAAGACTTGTGTGAGGATGGTAGGAGGAGATTCTGACCATTTTCCTATTTTGATAGGGTTGCATCAGGGATCAACTCAGTCCGTTTTTATTTTCCTTGATGATGGATGTATTGACTCGGCATATTCAAGGAGAGATTTCTTAGTGTATGTTATTTGCTGATGATATAGTGCTAATTGACGAGACCCGTGGATAAGTTAATGATAAGTTGGAGATTTGGAGACAAACCCTAGAGCCTAAAGAGTTTAGGTTGAGCAGGATCAAGACGGAGTATTTGAAATATAAGTTCAGTGATTTGATATATGAGGCTGACGTGGTAGTGAAGCTGGATTCTCAGGTCATTCAGAAGAGAGAGAGTTTCAAGTATCTAAGGTTTATGATTCAGGGGAATAGAGAGATTGAAGAGGATGTCACGCACCGTATTGGTGCAGGGTGGTTGAAATGGAGGCTCGCCTCAGTAGTCTTGTGTGATAAGAGGTTCCTCTTAAGCTTAAAGGTAAGTTCTACAAAGTTATAGTCCGGCCAGTTATGTTGTATGGAGCAGAGTATTGGCCAATTAAGAACTCCCACATTCAAAAGTTTAAGGTGACAGAGATGAGGATATTGAGATGGGTGTGTGGACTCACTATGAGAGAAGGAGTTAGGAATAAGATTATTCGAGAGAATATGAGAGTGATTTCGGTAGAAGAAAAAATGTTGAAAGTGAGATTCAGATGGTTCGGGCATATGATGAGGAGGGGCATGGATGTACCAGTACGGAGGTGTGAGAGGCTGACTATGGATGATTTTAGGCGGGGTAAAGGTAGGCCGAAGAAATATTGAAGGGAGGTGATTAAGCATGACATGGAGTAGTTACAACTTACGAATAGGAAGGTGTGGAGGACGCGAATTAGGATAGATGGTTAGGGAGGAGTGTTTTGTTTGGGGTTGTGCCTGTTGTCACAGTGGTATGCTTGTGTCTTCTAATTTCTTGTTTGCGGTGTTTTAATGATCTTTGTAATTTTGGATGGACAGTTTATAGTAGTACTCTGTGGTTTTTTTTGTTTTTTTTTTTTAATTTAGTGGATGTGATCTCATTTTGTTGTTTGCTTTTATGTTTTTGATTTATTATAATATTATTTATTTTGAGCTGAGGGTCTATCGAAAATAACCTCTTTATTTATTCTGAAGTAATGGTATGGATTGTGTACTCTTTATCCTCTCCAGACCCAATTTTATGGGAATACACTGAGTATGTTGTTGTTGCAGTAGAAGTGAGTTAACTTTTTTAAGCGAGGGTGTTTGAGCTAAAATTCACTTTTAAGAGGTGTGTGATAAAAAAACACAATTATTATTCACATATCTATTAATCCTTAATTAATAAAAATATAACTCTATTTGCTACTTTATTATCTCTTATGATTTTAAATTAAAATTATATTAAAATATGATTTAATTTTATTTTTAAAAATATCACGTAAAAAAGTAAAATTAAATTATTACTAAAAATAAAATAAAAACTTTTTAAAACAAATAAAAAAATTAGATCATGCTATCTAAAACGAAGGTAGTGATATTGAACACTTAAAAATGAAGTTAGACATCATTAGTTCCCCTAAATAATGAAACAAGTGGCCGACGGGGGAGATAAGGCAGAGAGTATATATTTGGCCCATCCGAATTGCAAATAGGAATTCCGTGTGAAATGGATACATGTCGCGTCTAAGGTGGACGGCACGTGCACTACTCTGCCGTCCATCTTTAATTTTAGTAATGAAAAAACGAATCATATGCTTGGTGGGGAGCGGATAATTTCTTGGTAAGAAGCAAGAAAGGAGCAGGAGACAGCGGGTGTATAGGTCCCACGTTGTTGGACTTTGTTTATCTGTCGGCCCCACTTCCTTCGCCGCCGGAATTTCTGCAGCTCCATTTATCTCTTTAATTTTTCGGCCATCACGACGCTATCGTATTATTTCTATTTTTATTTTGTCTACAGGTTCTCATATATGTAGCTAAGCTCGGTGCCGCCTGTGGGGTGCGGGGAAGGAAAAGTTATATAATAATGAAACTTAACTCATCATATTTATTTAAAATTTATTTTATATAAAGTAATTATAAAAATCTCAAATATTATTTAAAGTTGCAATATATCACAAGATTAGAAAGATACATTATGAAACTGTCTAAGTAATGTATCTAGATCATAAGTAATGTATTGTAATTATTAAGAGATCGACTATGTAATGTATCATGCTCCTACGTAATGTATTACGATCCCTAAGTAATGTTTTATAACATCTAGGTAATGTATCGCGATCCTACGTAATGTGTGATGACACAAAATTCAGAATTTTATGTAATTTTAAAAAAGAGTTGGGATAAAATATAATTAAGTACTAAATAATTGGGATTTATGTTGGTCTTTCCTATTGGGTTCGAAATCGAGAGGGCGTCATGCAGAAGCTTATAGTTGTAAATCATAAATGCGATAAATCAGATGATAAAGAAAATTAAACTAAAACATATTATTGAATATGATTTGACCAATTGGTTTACATATTAAAACTAATTCAAAAAAATATAAAAATTATTTGAAAGAAAATCTCCCTCTAAATCAGACTTTTTAAGGACTACATTGTGAATTCTGTTGTATTGTGATATGAGAAGGGGGGTCTTCTATTTATAGAGGTTCAAATCCTTTTCTCAAAGAAAGAGATTAGCCAAATAGAGAAGAGTTTTATATTTTTTTTTTTAGAAAAAATAAAAGTAATTATGGTATTACTTTTATTTTTCTTCTAAGAAAAATAAAACTCAAATTTAATAAGAAAATTAGAGTAAAAACTCTAACATTCCCCCACCCTCCCTTCCCTCAAAAGCAACTCTCTTAATTATGCTGTTGGTTTTTATAATTTTTATTTATTATGGTTATCTGTTCTGAATTGGGGATCTATCAGAAATAGTCTCTTTACTTCATCTGAGGTAGTGGTATGGATTGCGTACATTTTACTCCTTCAGACTCCACCTGATGGGAATATACTGGATATGATTATGGATTGCGTACATTTTACTCCTTCAGACCCCACCTGATGGAAATACACTGGATATAATGATGATGAATGATAGACTTTGTATCTCGAGATATTTTCGACGAGGAACAATCTTATCCGTTCATAAAATATGGATGGTTTAATTGAATTTAATACTTGGCAGAATTCATATAATTTTATATATTTTACAATATTAATCATAATTTATATGATTTTTTCTCGAAAAAAAAAAACATGTAAATTAATTTGAGGAAGGAATAGTAAATTTTGTGAACGAATTAAATATTATGCTCCCCATCCTAATTTATGTGAGTTAGATTCCATTTGGTCATAAGTATTTATTTTTTTTTCAAATTTTTCCCACTTTATTTCAAAAATAGGGTTTGGGCAATTTCAAATACAATTTGAAGTTCTATTTAGAAAAGTGAAAAGTGAAACTTATTTTCACTCCCACTTCTCTCACAAAATTTAAAAATATCTCTAATTTATATTAATGGTCAAACATAACTTCAACTCTAAATTTTTTGGGTTATCATGGCCAAACACCTACTTAAAACTTTTAAAATTTATGATTTAAAATAAGTCTAAAATATTTGTATGATTATAAATTATTTCAATATCATAACATTAAATATAAAAAAAATATTCTTTTTGAAAATAATAAAAAATTAAAATAAGTAATATAAATTAAGACAAAAAGATTAATATTTTACCCATCTGGAATTTCTTTAAACTCTTATCAAATTCTAGAAACCCTTTTTAGCTAGAACTAGACTATTGTGGTGAGAAAGATGCGTAGCAATACGCTCTTTCGAGTGCGTGATATAAGAAAGGATGTGGGGAATAAAACGAGGTACAAGAAATCACGTGGGAGGGGCGCAGAATGGCGTGGGGGCATAACGGCGACGTGTTGACACAATCGAAATCAAACGACGCCTCGCCACCTTTCGGCTTTTAAAAGGAAACGCCGTACTTGGGCCCATCCTACCTCACATACAGGCCAAATAACTCCCTCCGTATAACTATATTTTTCTACTATTGATTTGACACATAAATTAAAAAATAATAAGTAATAATTGTAATTTTGCTACTCCCTTCTTTCAAATTTAACTGAACTCAATAGCTTTACACAAAAGATATATTTCTATTAAAAAATTATACAAGTTTATTTTTATTTTGATTTTCCCTTCGACATTTGATATCAGTACTGAAGTCCCGACTAATTCGAATTGTGCAATTCAGAATCCATTCTAGGAGTGGCTCTTCCGATATCTTTGATTAAGGATGAAGTAGTCTCATCACTGTACCACAATCAATACTGATAAAATTTATACAAGTTTAAAATTCAGTTATTATTACTTAAATTTATTATTTTAAAATTTAGAATTTATTCCTTTTATTTTAAAATAATTATTTCTTATTGACTTGACATTTCTTCTAAAAAATAGTATTAAAATAACATAATAATTTATTTTTTTAATTTCATAAATAAAATAATTAAATTAAAACAAATATATTTTTAAATGAGCTAAACAAAACGGAGAGAGTTGTAGTATAAAATTGAAACAAATGTTTGTGTCTTACCTACCAAGTACCAACGGTTGTGGTTGTTACGTGGGACAAAGAGAGTGTTTACTCGCCACGTCTCATGTGACGCTTCCATTAAAGCACTGCCATTTTGCATTCAGTAAAAGGGAAAAGGGAGGGCGGCTACTGTTGCCCACACACCTCCTTTTCTTCCCTTTCAAACGAAACTACTGTCCATGACCTATCATCACATTGACTTGATTCAATCTAATACTCCCTCTGTCCCAATTTATATGACACACTTTCCTTTTTAGTCAATCCCAAAAAAAATGACATATTTCTATATTTGGTAATAATTTAACTTTAAAATACCCACTTTACCCTTAATAAAATGATTTACAACCACACAAATATCTATAACTCATTTTAAATCACAAATTTCAAAAGTCTTCCTTTATTTCTTAAACTCCGTGCTAAGTCAAAGTACATCACATAAATTGGGACGGAGGGAGTATTGTTTAGGTTAAATGAACTAGTTTAATACTCATCTGTTTGTTTTTACTTGTCACTATTTTTTTAATTTGATTTCTATTTTTACTTATTATTTTTGATAAATCAAAAAAAGATAATTTATTTTTTTATTCATATTTTTTTTATAATATAATTTATATTCATGGTCACACACAACATCAACTGTGAAAAATTATTATTTTCATGACCAAATGGGGCTTATTGTACTACTCCCCCGTCCCGTATTACTAAAAATAGCCCTTTCAAATTATTTGTTAATTTATAAAATTTAAAAGAGAATTTGCTATATATTATTTTATTTTATTTCTACAATTAATTTCTTTTTGAAAGTATAAATAAATTTATAAAATTTTAAAAAAGTTTCTTAAAGAGTAATTAGTAAAAATGCTTTTTTTTAAATTTATGACTCCTTAGTTATTTATGGCATGAATTACATGCAAAAATGATCGAAATTCTTCATTATATGATTTGAACTTTAGGCAAAAATGACTAAAGTTGCTTGTTTTCAAATTGTCGAAGAAATTACCAAACTTCAGATACGTATAACTTAATTTAATAATTAATAACCTTGCACCTAGATTTTTTATATAAAAACGACTACACTTACAAAAATTTATGATATCCGGCTATGGCTCGTAGCCCATATTCAACCACATGGTCAAGGGCCTGCTCTCTCAGCAGGCCGGCCCAATATAGTACCTATCTAGATTTGGGCCTGGACTTTGATTACATGTTTACGTATTAAGTATGGAAAAAAAATCGAAATATACATTCTTAGATTGTATATTGCAAGTCATAATAATATTTCTTAGATTGCAATTAATATCAACTTTTAAACAAACAAAAAAAATTAATAGCAGTTTTAAAACAAAAAAATAGAATATCAATCACCCTCATATTTCTCTCAAAACATCTAAATACTAAAAAAGAGTAAATCTTTTTAAAAAAAATAGGATATCAATCACCCCATATTTCTCTCAAAACAGTTACTTCCTTATTCTACTCACTCACAATTAAAGCAAATTCTTCTTCTTCTTCATTTAAATTTTACCTCACCTATGTCGGCCATATCAGAATTAAAATCGAAAAGTAACCCAAATTCTCCCAAATTATTGGTTTTATTCGTTGAAATTTTTTTCTCATTTAAAATATAGATTTACTCATTTAGATTGTGATGGATCGTTGTTCCAAATCCATAAAAAGGTTGGTGTTGTTTATAGATTTAGTGGACTCCATATGATTCACCATTTTCACTTTGAAAACTTGTTGTATATATAAACTGATTGATTAACCATTTTCATACACCTTTTGCATACACTATTTTTGGATTTGAAATGTATATACAAATTGGTATCATACTAATAAGTTAAGTTATTTAGTGGACTCCATATGATTTCACTACTTTTATACATTAAAAACTGGATTCATACACGTTTGTAAATTGATTTACCATTTTCATTCATCTTTTTTGTGTATATAAACTGATTTATCTTTTGCATACATTTTTTTTAATGTATGAAATGTGTATACAAATTGATTTTATACTGATAAGTTTATCTACTATGTGAATTTCATATGATTTATTATTTTCATACTTAGAAAATAAATTTTAATATTACACCGCCGCTATCTAATTCAGAAATCAGATAGTTGACTAGAAAACATCGTCAGCCGAAAATGAAAAGTGAAGGAGTTGTATATAAAATTGGGAGAGAAATTTCAACACAAATCCAGATGAAACAAGATATAAAAACAAAAAACCTATAAATTAAAATCACAAAACCTAAAAATTGATGGAGATTACACTTGATTTGTATATTCTTAGAAAAGAGGAAAGATGGAGAGGAAATATGGAGAAGAGTAGAGAGAGAAATAAAAAGATGAAATACAGAGAGAAGTAGAAAAATGGAGTAAAAATAGGAGAAAAAACTGATTTGAAAGGGATCAAATACCCACTTTTTACTCTTCTAATGAATATCTACACATTAATTTATGATAAAAAATTAATACAATAAAAAATAAAATTATTAGTATAATTTATCAAATCTGCTATGACTTCAAATAAAAACACAATTCAATAATTATAAAAAAAATACAGTTACAACTTGTAATAAACAATCTAAAAAGTATATATAAGATAATTTTCGCTTTTGGTAAACAGTCGGCCTGGCCTGGTGAGGAGACATCCCTTTTCCCAAAGTTATGGGACCAATTTTTGTACTCATTTTTTTTTTCAAATAAGTTTTATGTGCAGTTACATTAGAAAATTTAACAAGGGAAACAAATTTGTCTGATTAACAGAAGAACAAATAGTAACAGGTTTGGTCCTCTACTTCAAATAGATTTACTTGTTACCAACACAAGTAGATATTTTACCAAGAAAAAAAAAGTGATGTACTATCAACATTAAATGTGTTTGTTGAAACTAGAACAGATCTAAAATGATTGTGCTTGTTAGAACAAGAGACTACAAGTTTTAGTCTAGACTTTTTTCTTCTTCTTAATTTCTTCATCTTTTTCCTCCTATAATTTGTACTTATATTCATCACAGTCCTAGATTCAACCTAATTTAGAAGTCGGATTTCAACCAGGGTAGGTTGAAGGTTGATTAGTCGAATATACTTTGTCAGAGAAGTATATGGTCTATATTGGTAAACTATGACTATTTATATATATAAATTCTTGAACACTTTTAAAAAAATTCCTAACTTCGTCATTTATAACTATAGGTCCACATTGCTTGTCTAATATTCTGCATACATGCACCACTATAGAGAAAACAAGTGTGAAAACTAAGGCAACTCATGAAGGAATAATATTATTGATAAGCCTGCATGACCCAACACGAATTAAAGTTGCTTGAGTGGGCATAGTAGTATAGTATGGGCCTATTGTCCCATTAGCATAGCATTCATTCAAAAAACCAACAAAAGAGAATGAACATATCTAGTAAGTGAACTATATCTGTGATAGGATGGGTCAGTAGGTCATAGAGAAATGGCATGTGGGGGGACCTTTTTGATTACCTCTAGATACAATTACAAAGCATAGGTCACTTTTAGTGTAGGCTGGCTCTTCCCCACTTCACATACCATTTCTTGTGAATCTATGACAACAATATATCATTCACCTAACCCTAGCAAGAATATTGGCAAGCAGCCTCCTCTACCCCATATGGGATAGACTGAAATTATTGTCCTTTCTGCCCTACCCTCCTTGCTGTATTAGTACTCTTCCTAGGAAACATAGAATATGAACATATATATAATGTGAAATCATATGTGTAAACCAGCTTCTTTACTCGTGACATGTTTGGTACTTTTTCTTTTAACCATAACCTTCGTATCAACTTGTGTGTATCTGGACTAATTTCACAAGATATCTGATATCTTTGCATAAGTATTGTGTTTGGTTTGTCTACTATTTATAACTTTGACGACAGATGGAAAGAAATCACTTACATATTTTTATATTCGTTGAAATTTGAACCTGAGAGCTTATGATTCTCAATCTCTTCATTAACTAATAAACCACACCCTTTAGTACCATGCGCCATATTTAGTACTCCGTTCGTCCCAATTATGCAACACATTTGCAATTTCGAGAGTCAACCAAGTTTTTTCTTAACCAAAATTTCTTTTTATGTCTTTTAAACATTTCAAGTTGTTACTTATTATGATTTATAGTACTTTTTACGTAATTTTTAAATGTATAGATTATTAAACTTAAAGCTCCTACGTTCAAATTTACAGTCAAAATTTAAAAGTTTGAATTTGGAAATTGCAACTATGGCACATAATTTGAGAAAGAGAGTATTACTCCACTAGTACTTAACCATGGTAAGTCAATATGCATAGTTAGGTCAAGTTTCAAGATTTCATCCAAAATTCAATCTCCCTCATAGCCTATTGAAAGAAAAGAAAAAACTTTTAGCTTGCTAGGCTTGGGTACTTGCACTTTATTAGGGGCTTTGGCCATTGGGTAGCTACAGAAAAATTTAATCAAGTACAGTACGTTGGATTGGAGTATGTTTGGTATGCTGGGATTCATTTTCTACGGCAAAAAAGTTTTCTGAAAGATATTTTCTAGAATTTTTTTTTATATTTAGTTGGTTGAGAGGAAAATATTTTCTGAAAATATATATTAAAGATTACCGATAATATTAGCAGATGAGAGAACGAATTGATGGAACTTTTGTGTTGTAATTAAAGTCTAATAATAATAGTAATAAAAATAATATCTAACTTATTAGCAGAGGCGGATTCAGGATTTGAAGGTTATGGGTGCCATACCGTTTTAAACAGAGATGTATTGATCAAATCAATCAAATATTTAACCCATTTTCGACCTTGTTAATAGCAACTTGGGACGATTTGATTCGGTTATTCATCTTTTCTGTTTATAAAAATAAATGGAGGGAATAAAAAAAAGGAAAGAATTATGAAAACTTAGTTAAGAAAAGAATTAACATCCAAAAATATAAGTTATATTCTAAAAACACCCAATATAATTACAAGTTTTTATATCCTAAAAACACTCAATAATGGAATAATTATATTTATAAATACTTCACACCCTATGTAACAGAATAAACATGAAGAGGTCCGAAAATTTTTAAATACATAATTTCAGTAACAAAGACGAAGTCTTATGTAGTTATGTCAAAGTATTAGCTCACACAATCTAAAAAAGGCCAAAGGAATCAAACAACATTTCGATATAATTTTTATGTCATCCTTTATTGTAACATGTATTTTATTTTGTTTATTAAAATTTTCAATCAGATTTAAATTATTGTAGCTTGAACTATTGTTTTCATATGCATCCGAATAATTTAGACAATAGAATAAACAGCAAGAGAAACTCACTATCGAGCTTCTGAATGTTTGATGAAAAGAGGGGGAAAAAATGTCAGCAAATCTCAAACTAAAAACTTTTAGAACTTGATAGTAGATGAATGTGTTTTGTTAAATATAAATAGTAATGTGCACAGACACATTGTCCTCCCCATGGCCTATTGGAAAAGCTCGTCAACCCTTAGTCAAGGGGCCTGGGTTTGAATCCGGAGAGAGATTTTTCGGGAAAAAGAAAAGAAAATGCATGCATCATTTAAAAGAAGAAATAAATGTGCTATTTTGGATTCGAACCCGCGACTAAGAGGCACCAAACTTGACCCTTTTCCAATGGCACCATCCGCATTATTGCTACAGGGGGTGCCAAGTTAATCCTTTATATAAATGTTGTACACATATATATATATATACACGGAGTTTCAACCGAGATTTGCGGGTGCCATGACACTCTCAACCCAATACATAGATCCGCCCCTGCTTGTTAGTTGGAGAAGTAATATAAAGTTGAAAGTTGAGATATAATTCTAATGAAAAAAAAGAAGAAGATATAATTCTAACGAGAATGATCTCCACCAAAGCCATTTTTTCTCTCTTGATGGAAAATAGTTTTTATTTTTTGTTACCAAACATCAAAAAGTTACTTCAATTCCTCGTAACGAATACACTTCAATTCCTCGTAACGAATATTTTTCTAATACATGAATTCACTAGTACTGATTACTGACTACACCACTTCAAATTACTAATAGATTTCAGAAAATCATTTAGGGTGTGTTTAGTATGGAGGAAAATATTTTTCATTTTAATTTTTCATGTTGAAATATATACTATATTTTTTAAAAAAATAAGAAAAATACCCTCGTAGCCCTCATTCTCACCAAACCCATGTACCTATCCATGTACCTATCTACTATTCCACGTTCCATAATATTTGTCTAGATTTTATACAAATTTTTTTAAAATAATATTTTTAACCTACATAACAAACATAAAAAATAAATAAAAGATCCACTTACTTTTGTAAAATACATTTTTCAAGAAAATATGAAATTTTCTAAATTTTCTTCCGTACGGAACATATGCCCTAAGTTGGTAAAAGATTAAAGTCATCCCAGCAAACTGTAGTTGACCATATGGTCCTCACACAAGCTGATGATGTATACGTTGGACTAATGGTGGCCTTAGATATTACCAGGGGCGATTTTATGTTTAAAAAATGGGTTATGGAAATTCATGATCATTCGATTAAATTTAATATATTATTTATATAATTTATTAAATATATTTAATATTAATTGAAGAAATCATGTTAAAACATGTTGAGTGGTTCACTGGTCAGTACGCTGATTATAAACTCTGAGGTCCAAGGATCAAATTCCACTCTCTGTTTTTTATTTTTTATTTTTAATTATTCTTTATTTTTAAGTATTCTTAAGCTTAATCTGGTGCTTTCTGTTTTTTTTTAAAATTTTTTTAAATAAAATTAAGGTACTAAAAGAATAGCATGATGGCATTAGATAATTAATTAAAGTTCTTTTAGATTTGACCTAGACCTCTTTATTTAGATGTGGTGATATGAAATTGGAATCATCGACGAATTTATCGTTATGTTGGCAAGTTTTATTGTTGTTACATCGATTAATTAATTAGTCAAAGTTTTAAATTTTAGGATTTTTTTTAATTAACCATGTAGTGCATAATTTATTTCTGAACATTTTGTTGGTCTTTGTTTATTTATTGTTAATAGTATTTTTTTATTTTTTTTTGGATAAATTACATAATACCATGACTTAAGTTGTCATATTCTCTTCAAATCTCAACCATTTAAATTAATTACATAAATCCCTTATTTTACTTTTTCTCTTTAAACCATCGGATACATTACCCTAAATTCCAAATTCAAAAATATCACAAAGGAAAAATATCTCTCTTTGTTCAACATAGCCGACCCCTCTTTCTCCCTTCTCCTCACTAGTAATCACCACCACCCAAACCCCACTGCTCATCTCATCTACCTAACTACCACCAGTTGCACCGTCCACCCCTCCCGTCCGTTTAAGTCGTAGCTCCGACAAGGAGCTCCATTTTCGATGAACCGGAGCAACCACGATGAAACCACCCGAGCTCCGATGAGCTCAAACCAACCAACACAACGACGAGCTCGTCCACTGCTAAACAAGCTCACAGATCCAACAATCAAGAGCTCCAACCAACCACGACGTCGTTAAAACGCCGTCCACTATCAATCACGATCTCGAATGTATATACAGATCTCAAATGATTCGCGTATAGAATTCATATACAGATCTTGAATCCCCACCATCAGATCACTACAAGAAAATAAGGAATTAGCGACGGACACAATTTCGTAGCTAAACAACAAAAATTTCATGCTAATCCCATTTAGCTAGGGATTATAAGAAAATTCAATAAGCTAGAAACGTTTTAGCGACGGATTAGCTGGGGATTACCAATAAATTCAGTAGCTAATTCCATGTTCTCTTGTAGTGGATCTCGAATCTACGACGTCCTCCACCACCACATCTCGAATTCACGGCGACGTACAAGACAGTTCAAGCCATGAGGAATTCTGGAGTTGAGATTCATCAATGGAGGTTGAAGATGATGATGTTAATGAAGATACATAAGAATGATGTATCTGGTAGAAAAGGATAAGAAGATACATCACGCAATCCTCCACCAATTGTACAAAAACTATGTATCTTACTGAATATTAGTTTACAAGATACATAAGAAATATATGTTTGGTTGAAAATCGATGAAAATCATGTATCAGAATGTTTTTTGTGCTAATGATACATAAGACTTATGTATCTGAATGTATCTATATGATATTAATACATAGCAGTAATGTATTGGTACTTATGTATCAGATGGTGATGTATTGCGAGTCTTAGCTAAGTATCGCAACAATGAATGAAAAATCAAAATTTTACGTAAATATAAAAACAGTTGGGATTTTATGTAATTAGGTACTAAACTGTTGGGATTATGAAGATTGCCTTTTTTTTTTTTAAAACAGACCTTTTCTATTTCGAACCAGAGGAACAAGAATTTCAGTAGCATGGTAAAATAGTGCACTACATACGAGCTGCAACAACTGAAATCACCATTACAGAGGCAAAATTGACATCTCATTCTATCCTTTTCCTTCGTGATTTCTTTTCTTCATAAGTAAACTAGCACACCATTGTCTTTTGCTCGTCAAGTTATTAATTATCACTATAAAATTTTGAGACCTTATCTTAAAAGTAATAGTGCACCCGTATTCTTAAATTCCTGGATTGGCCTCTGGATATTGCCTCCGTTTCGCTTTAGAATTTTTGTTCGCTTTTATGTGTCTATCATTTCAAAAATAGATTTTCACTTTATTTATCACTTTTAATGTATCAGAATAATTATTATTTTTTCTTTTACTCTTAACAATATTAATTAGTACTTATTTTCCTACCATTTTCAAGATCTAATACTAAACATCAATTAATAAGGATAGTAAGGTAAAATAATTATTATTTTCTTAATGAATTTGTCAGGTCAAAATATGACAAGTGAAAATAAACGGAGGAAATATTATTTTTTCTACTCACACCAAATTTTAACAGTTCCTACAACTCAAGTATCTTAATCAAGTCCTAGTTAATCTGCCTTATTAATAGTTTCAATTGTAAACCAAAAAAATTAACTCAGATGTAATTAAACCCCGTTTGATATGTCCATGTTACGTAATTACGAGAGGGAGTTTTTAAAGTTCACTGATTTGTCCATTTCAAAGTAAAAGAGTTCGAATTTTGGGCATGCATATAGATTAATTTGTGATACACTGTCAGATTAAGTTGATTTACAACAACTTTCCAAATACTGCATAAGGGAATTACTTTGTAAATCTTACTTTGGTAAATAAAAAGTTAGTTACCAAAAAAAACTAAAAAAAACTGGAGTAATAGTAATAGATTATATGAACAGTTGTTTAAGGCTACACAAATATGTTCTATGTTCTAGTACTCAACAGATAAATTTTGAATCTTGAACTGAAAAGAGGTATCCAAAAACCCATTTTTAATTTCTCAAATTAATTTTATCCAAAATGAATCTAAACACTCTAAAAGTTGTTTTCACACCAAACCATAGAAACTCAAAAGTTCCCAAAAACCAAACATAAAAAGAAAAAAAACCATGATATATATTGTATCCATAAGATCCAAAAGAAGCAAAATACAAACAACATCCATAAAGTCCATTAAAATATGCTATCAGCTGTACAATCTGCATGGATGCCAAATGGACCACTCTCAAGGTTTGATTTGCCACCTCATCTTTGCCTATAATTTGTTTCATGAGAGTATTATTTTTCTTTCTCCTAATTAACTTTCCCTAATTAATTTTTCAAAAAAAATGAGTAAATTAAATTATTACTGTATCTATCAGTGATCATCTCAATTAAATCTAAATACCCAATTCACACGAATTATTTTGATCCTCCTTTTTCGTTCCCAATTGGAGAATTTCAGTAGCTGCACGGAATTGTAGGTCATATGACGATTTCCAAGTTAAAAAATTATCCAAACTTTACAAATCCACATTTTAGTTTTTCAAAACATACTATAAATAGCATTGAAAAACACCCTATTGAAAAAACAATGAAGTTTGTAAAGGGAAAAATGAGGTAGACAATTATAGAAAGGCAAAAAATTAGTATTAACCTTAACAACATTAAACCTTCATCACATTGAACTTGAATATAACACAACACAATACAATAGACTTTCACAACTTTTCCCACCTTCAACAAAATGGAAATTGAAATTGAAAATTACAATCTTCATAATCGACAGACATTTGATTAAATAAAGGCAAAAAAATCTAATAAGCTTTCGAATTAGTAATAAAGCAGCCACACATCCTCCTCCTCCACCTCGTCCATCACATATATACAAAGTGTTGTTGATTATATATGGATGGTGCAGTAGCAGCAGCTAGCAAAATAAACAGTACTACTTCAACTTGTATGTACAAAAATTCTTCATCTTCAAATCTTGAATAATTTTTCATCATAATCAATCGAACTGGGACCACTCCATAACTTTTTTCAAGTCAAAAGATCATTGACCCATCCAAGATCTGGTCCTCCACCTAATCCATTGTCACTGTAGTACTTGTTTGTAGCATTGTTATTGTTATTGGGTTCTTCCACAAAGCTCAATCTGGAGCTGGAAACTGGGCTAGGCGATGGAAATTCCCTCGCGTAAAATTTGGTTCTTGAGCTAGAAATTGGACTTGGAGATGGAGTTGAAGGCGAAAGAAGGAACTGCTGCTGATCATCGTAACCATTATTATTGTTAAAATTCACATCCAGCCATGGTAAATTCCCATCAAAATGCGCGGAATGAGGAGCATATGTTGGTGAAGAAACGGGTTCATGATTCACATTCATAGCTTCCAATGAGCTAACCAATTCAGTAAGTGCATCTTTGTAACTAATCAGCCCAGCTGGATCCATCTGACCCATTCCAGACGACGATTCAACTCTCCCAAAACGATCGGTGTAACGAGAGACAGGTGATGCAAATTGGTTACGATTGGCAGGGGAAAGAGGCGGTGAGAAGGACGGAGAAACAGGGGGCGAGATATGAGACATACCGATTAAAGTGGAAGTAGGGGACGCAGAAACAGTGTGACAAAAAACACAGCAATGGTTCATATTCCTGTACTTTTTCTCAACAGATACAGGAGAATTCCTAGATGATGGTGATGAGCCACTATCATGACAACTTGGAGGAAGAACACGAAGTTGCCTCGGAGTATGTGCAAAGAAACAAACCTTACGTTTGCAGTTTTTCCCATCTTTGCATGCTTCAGTTCTATATCTTGTTGGATGCAACCAACACTCAAATACTCCATGTGCAAACTCACAGTTATCACCCCTGCTACAATTCCCCTTCCGAAATTCGGAACAAACGGTTCCAGAATAATGAAACCTCCTCGGATCCCTCCGTCTAGCCTTCTCACCCGGATGTGCAAAGGGGCAATCAGTCCAATCATGGCTCCGGCTACGCGTACATCTCCGCACCTTAAACTCGTACATACGGAAATGATCAGACGAGTACGGATCAGCATCATCGTCATCCAGACTGTTGTATGGTAGAAACTTCTGAAATAGTGTGTCGGACTCAACCCCCAACCCAGACTTAGGAGAGTCAAAAACATCAGGCTCAACTGCAGAAAGAGTAGAGCGGCGACTAAGTAATTTTCTTGGTGGAATATCAATGTCACGAAGGGATTTCTTGTAAAGTTGGTGAGAGGGATGAAACTTATGATGGTGCAACTCAGCACAAAGGCCTTCCATAATGAACAGAAAAAAAAAAATGAAAGTTATGTGAATGATGAAGAGATAGCTAGTTGTGTTAATGAAAGTACATGATAATATTGATGAGAATAGAGGTATTTATATAGTACTACATAACAAGAAAATGAATTTTTAATATTAGGAAACACAATAATTTTAGAAGGGGTGACGAGGATAGTGTGAAGGATGGGCAAAGAGATGCGTGGCTTAATAGTATTAGGGATTGACATGCAGAGGTTGATATGTGGCAGCTCGATACTTAGTTCTTCTGCATGCAATATTAGCTTTTTTGTGAAAAAGACAGTATTCTCCCTTTGTTTGTTTTTTTATGTATTCTTTTTTTTTCCTTACTAATTTGGTTTTCTTTTAAGATAGGTCATGTCCTCACATGGGGTAGCATCCTTCTGTTAATCTAATTTGACCACTTTTTTTTTTTTTAATCTAGGCAAGAATCTAATACTGTTAGATTAGGTAAAAGAGGCGCCACGTAAGTCTAATTAAGGGGGTGTTTAGATACGAAGGAAATTTTTTTTTATTGGTGTAAAAGAAATAAGTGAATTTCGTATATGTATTTTGTTATGTTCAATGTGTATATAATCTAGATAAATATTATCCATAGAGATGGGGTGGAGGGTGTTAGAGTGATGGAAATAGAGGCTACAAGATGAAGTTATAAACTAGGAGTATTCAAAATCAAATCATAACCGATAAAGTGATAACCCAAATTAAAAAAATATTATTAAATTATTGATATCAGGTTATCGAATTAACAATTTGAAAATAATTTATGATTTTATAAATAATGAGTTATCAATTCGAAAACGCATTATCTAATTTTTATAGCGAAATAAATTGATAATCCATTAACCTGTTTTACTCAGGTGCCACCACTAATAGTATTATTTTCCTGATTTGATAATTCATTAACCTGTTTTACCTCAAAATATTTGTCTTTTTTCTCCGCTCATCCAACTTCTATCATCGCCGCCTATCAACAACTGTATTCTCGATCAGTAATGATAATGTGATTCAATAAGTTCGGACCGTTGGATGAAAAGCTACTGATAAAATAAATAAAAGTTATTCAATTCTTTTTTAATGTCAATTTTTATAGCAAATAATTGAGATTGACTAATAATTTCATCATTAACCGATGGATAATTAAGTGTTAAGTCAAACTATCAAGTAGTATCTTATTAATTTATCGCGGTTTAGCATTTAATAATTGATAAGTCAAATTATTATGTGCAAAGATCAAATCAAATCATCCAATAAGCACCCCTAGAGTGAAGGTAAGGTATGTTAGAGAATGAGGGGATACACTTAATATAGAATGTTATTTGTAAATTTTGTTAGTAATGTAGTATTATTTTTCTCGAACTTGTTTTCTTAAAAAAAACATATTTAATTTTTTTTGGATTAATTGATAGCAAATTTTCCCCATACCGAACATATGTTGAAGAAAAATACTTTCTATTCCGAAAATTTCAATTCTCAAAGATCCAAGATAAACCACTAGCTAGTTAAAACCTATGGTATTCCTTGATGATTGCCCTAATGACCTCCTCCCATAACTTCTTAAAGGGTAACACAACGATTAAAAAGTAGTAATATATATGTTAAAACTATATTATAAAATCATTTAATTTTAAATTTTTCATTAAGTAATTTAAATTTTCTTTTCTTAAATCTTAATTTAGGTTTCTTTTAAGATAGTATGTATCCTCATGTGGGGTAGGCATCTTTCTTCCGTGAATCTATTTTTGACCTCTTTTTATTACTCCTTGAGTAGCGTGTTATTATTATATAGATAAGAGGTGTTCGATTCAATTCTTTCATTGAAACATTATAAGTACTATATTTGTATTTATATAAATGACTAAATATTTTGATATAAATTAAACCTTTTAATAATTGTAGAGGTGGCTAAAAAAATGCATTTAAATCATCTGTTGCTCTTTAATTACAAATTTTAGGTCTAACATTTCTTTTTTGAGTTTAGCTAATTTCATTAATGGTGTTAAAGAATTTTTATACTATTAAATTATTTTTTATTTATCATAACATAAAATACATTTCGAAAGAGTGGAAAAATATATAACTCAAATAATAGAATGTTATTTTGACGTTGGTGGAATCGTCCATTAAAACCTAATCATTCCTAAGTTGCTTCATTCTTGCTTGATTGATACGGAAGATTTTCATTCTACAATGCAGACTAAAAGTGTTCTTCAAATTGTACTGAATAATCACTCATACTCACACGGCTCTCAAAATCTTTATTTTTGCATCTAATTTTTTGCGAAAGGTTCCTACCTACTTGATATATTATGAATAACTGAATAATGCTACAAAAATCTTTATACAATCGTGTATATATAAGTTAAAAATCCTTTATCTTCAACCTTTTGGCAGAATTTTAAACTCAACTACTATTGCTCTGAGGAACTTTATTTTTGGAACTTCCTTTTCCTTTTTATACTTTTTCTTTCCTTCAGAAACTACAAGAGGAAAATTTTTAAAATTGCACAAAGTATATATATGTATGAGGACTATTTTTTATAATTCTCAACTCCCTGTTTGAATCAGAGCAAAGTTTTGTACTTATCTTGAAAGATGTTTGTTATGTCAGTTAATGATAAAAAAATTTGTTTGTGCTATTAATTGGTAGTACTTCTCAATTTAAAACCTAACACTTCTTGCTTGGACATAACCTAAATATAGCAATAACAAGTAACGTATTCAATCTTGTCCATACTGTTCATAAATATATAGGGTACACCATTTTGGTTTTAGCCTCTTAAGTTACAAAAATAAATATTTCATCCATTTTTATTTTTTTAAAAAAACAAAATTAGGGTAGGGAGAGGGGATTACCAACAAGGCAAAATTCAAGTAGTCAAGAAACTGTACTACAAAAATTCTTTAAATATTTCATGCACTTCAGTTTATAGATGCACTTTCAGTAAGGAGAGCAAAAGTATCAACTACAGATTCGACTGAACCCAAAAACTTTGGTTCAAACCTTATAGTGTCTTAAAAATTTATTATATATATACATATTACTAATTATATTTAGAATCAAATAACTTGAAAAGACTAACATTTAAAATTTATAAACTTCAACTTTTATACCTCCGCCTATATATGCATGCTTTTCTTTTATCTATTTCAAAAAATGACACATTTTAATTTGAAAATAATTAACTTTATACTTTCTATTATTCCTTTAATTTATGTGATAATGATTCTAGTCGGAAACTAGAATCAAAATGCAAAAAAATAAAATAAAGAAAAGGATATGTGGAATTATTGAAATTCGATCGGATTTATGAGCATCAAAGGACTTTATACCTACACCTCTTAATTGAATCCAATCAAACAACAAGAATTCCGACTCAATCAAAGGCGAGAAAGTCAAATTGAATCCACAAAGAGGAAAACTCGATGATTGATTAAGCTAGAAGAAGTTAACACGAGCAATTTGGAGAATCCTCCCTAAGCACTCAATCTACGATTATCAACTACTTGATTAAGCTAATTCTAAGCTTCATCTAGAAACTACAAGCTTAAAAGCTCTCAAAATCATAATCTCATCATAAACTAAGGAAGAAAATAACTAAGACCACTATTTATAGTTATTGTCTTTACAAAAATAGTCCAAAAGTGACTATTTTACAAATAAACCACAAGGCCCCTTCTTGATTGTGTATTTATTACTCCATGACTTCCTTTAAGCTCCAAGCTATCATCCATATGTGGAAGTCCCTCTTAATGTGCCTCAAGCTACCCATGCTCATTTCATTATGAGAAGCTTTTATATAATCAAACATTTTTACTTTCCATTTTAGTATGTATAAAAAAAAACTATCTTTTCCTATACTTGATAATTCTCTAATTTTAATATTTCACTGAACTTAATCAAAATCACAAGATTCAAATACAATTTTGATAAGTAATATATCAATTTTTCATTTAATAGCACAATATTCAGATAAAACTCTTTGCTAAATTTAAATATGTTTAGGTCATAACTTTTTTTAAAAAAATTTACTCATACAATACTATGATACACTTAATATTAACTTTAAAATCTTCAGTTTATTCAACAATTTTAGAGTATCAAAATTTTGTATCAACTTAAATTATGTCACGCAAATTAAGATCGACGAGACAGACGAACCGCTTTGGCACATGGAGTACGGTAATGATGGTGTGCTGGAGAAAGGGTACTTGGTTAGTTAATTATTTTTGTAATCTTTTGGAAAAAAAAGTTAGTGCCTATTTTGTCGATTTGTAGGTGATGTAATCAAAATTTTGGAGTACAATCATTTGGTTGGGAATAAATTATCTCAAAATAAATTATTTTAAAATAAGTTATTTCGTTATATATATAAAATAAGTTATTTCACCACTAAAATATAAATAGTGAAATATATAATTTTTAAAACTAAGTAATATCACATGAATAGACGAAAGGTTAAAAATGCTTTCCATGGTGAGGAGTAGGTTTCTCGTTTTGTGCAAATCACTTGGAATTGGTTTACCAAAAAGTTACCCTTTAAATGGTGCCATCTGTTATATATTCATATGAGTCTCACGTGGGGAATCCATTAAGCTATTCTGGTTTGTTGCCACGTATTGGTGCTAAACAAGTGGTCTCATGCATGGCACTGCAATCGGGGCGAAGTTAGAGTGTCGTTTATATTGATTTGATCGAACTCAATAATTTTAGTTGAATTATATTTTTTTTTTGTGTTAAAACTCAATGAATATGTTTAAATTTAATATATAATAACTTAATAACAACAGTAAAATATCTGAGATGGTCTTATAGTTGGAATATTAAGGGGATAAAGTATATATAAAGACTTTATTTCTATATTAGAGAAGTTATTTTAGATAAAACCTTGGTGCAAGAAAAATTATTTTTTAGAATAAATTTGAAAAAAAGCAGCAGCAAACTATAATGAAATAATTAGAGAAAGAAAAATAGCAAGACCAAAAATAATAAAGATAATCAAAGTTAAAATAATAAAATTTAAAGAAATATGATAATGCTAGGCTGTTATCATAATAATAATAACGCTGGTAAGGTGACATACTCGTACCTACTAAATTTCCACTCTAATCTAGATCTCTATGTTTCCTATTTAGAATTAAATCCTCAATGATATGAAGATTAGATGTGTCATTCGTTTAATTTAATCAGCTTTCTCAATTTTTTTGTGATATCTCTTATTAAATCAATTACTGACAACCTTTTACACCATCTTATTAATAATGTGAGAATTTATTAAAATATTTATTCTCATATTATTAATACGTCCGAACTTTCTCAACCTCATTTTTCATAAAAGATAATAATATAACACTTGTGAGTCTTAAATTTTGACTCAAAGTCTAACCGCAATGTCTAATTATATTGGACGAACGTGGACACATTTCGAGAATCCCTGCTAGCACGACTTCTCTTCAATTAATTAATTCATTATTTTGAGATTCCAAATATGTAATCCATAATCCTAAAGTATTTAAAATATATATTACAATTGGATTGTTCTGAATTCGAGATTCATCTTTGACCAAAAACCAAAAAATAAAATAAAATTGTGATGTATATTTTTCGATATGTTCAGCTTCATATATTCTTATACGATCCATGAAAATTGGTTCCATAATTATTAAAATCAATAAATGATCATTCATTAAAATTCATCTTATTTTATCTTTGTGTAATTGTTAGTATCGTAAACAATTGAGATCATATTCATTGTTTTTAACATGTTCGCACAAAGAAAATTAGAAGACTAGCTAATTAATCCAAATATCATATACATATGAAGCTTGTGGACTTTAAATTTTGCATTCGTCTCTATATTTAATGTTAATTATTTGGTACAAATAATTTCGATTTAACATTGAGTGATAGGTCCAACAAAGATGAGCTCATAATTTTACTGGATTGGACCGTTACTATCTACACATGAGCTCATATTTTTCACCATTTGTCCTTTTTTGAGAAATTACCCAGTGATATTTTTTCTGCTTTTCTGATAATTTATGTATCTTTTAGAGTACGGTTAATTTTAATTTATTTTTTTTAGCAAATATTTTTTTTTTAATGGAAGATACGAAGTAGGATTGAGTGTTAGTTAGGTAATTGAGGATGGAGTGATATCTTGTTGTATGTAGATATAGATTTGTTGATGTCTGTAGTAGTATTAGTCATATTTTTTATAGTTTTTACTTTTGATTTTTATCATCATATTTTGTTACTGTGTTTGATTATATTATCATATTATTTTGATGTTATTGTTATTAATTGCAATGCATTCTTCAATTTTCTCTTCTGATTTTACTTAAATTTATTGCGCTTGAGTCGAGAGTTTTTTGAAAATAACCTCTCTGCCTCCACGAGGTAGTGAATAAGGTCTGCATATACTCTATGTACCCTCTCTGAAACCCACTTGTGAAATTTGACTAAGAATGTTGTTAGCAAATAAAAATTCTTACACGAAAATATTAGAGAGCATCGCTAAATATTCTGCAAGTTATTTTAAACGTTAGCACAAATTTAATGTTTTATCTATAAAGTTGAAGAATATATAAGCAAATAATAGATTTGAAGTTAATATTTTGAAATGATAATTTTTCACAAATTATATTTGCATAACTTTAAAAGTAGGGTCAAAATCAAAAAAAGGACCCCAAAAAGGACATTTGCGTAAATGGATCATTTGCATGAATGCCTCAATTTGGGTGTGATTTTTACGAAAAAAGTTTGCGTACATCTACCCTTTTTTCATACCCCAACTTGTAGGATATAATACCAGTTTATGTCACTTAATTACTATCAAACTTATGCCGTTAGAAGCCTAAATTTCGTTCATAACCTACAAGTTATGGGTTACAAAGTTATGCCTAATTTATTCCTACAACAAAAATTCTCTAAACTTATGCCGGATAACACAAAAATTTTCTAGAATTATGTCTTGTGAATTAGATACTACACAATTTATGCTAGACAAGGCATAAATTCTCCAAGCTTATACCTAGTGAAATTAAGTTTATAGACAAGGATAATTCGGCCCACAGATTTTTTTATTAAATAAACAACATAGGCAAACACTAAAGACCACTGATTTGAAAAGCAAAAATTAAAAACCACTCCGTATAGAGGGCCAATCCATGAAAAAACTTGTGAAGTACCCCAGATGAGCTTGGGTTGCAGTGTTAACAGAGTGGCCCATGTAGTTGACAAGGCCCAACTTAATTAATAGTAGTATTATCATAGTATGCACTTGTGCTCACAGATGAATTAGCTCACTAGAAGTTGAGAAAGGAACCCTCAACATCTGTATATATAAGAATCTATTTGAACACATCAATTATTTTAGATAACAGAAACAGTTTTGAGAAACATATACAGACACTGCTTAGAGGAAATGTAACATATTTGTCTGAGAAAATGAATATACAAGTACTTAACAATGAATACATTTTACAACAGTTTTCTTATACAAGGAAAAAAGTCTGGATGCCACTGATCTTTAGATTCACTGGACATATTTTCAACTTAACAAAGTGTTTTTCATTTCAAAAAAATTTGTACAGCCCAGTTTTACTTGCAAAAGGACTCATTTTTACTGAAACTTTACAACTATGCAGGAAATATCATCCTTACTTTTCCTTGAAATAGCGACTTCTGACAAATGTTTAGCTGCTGCTTTCGCGTCCTTCATGTTCTTAATGCAGTCCACTGCCTCTTGGTTGGACATTACCTACAAATAGGCGAAGCAAATTTCAGCAACCGAATAACAAGAGCGAATACAACATCCTCCTCAACAACATACCCAGTGTAATCCCACAAGATGGGTCTGGGGAGGGTAGAGTGTACGGAGGCCTTACCCCTACCTTAGGAGGTAGAGAGGCTGTTCCGACAGACCCTCAGCTTCAAGAGAATACAACAACCTCCTAAAGATATTTTTTTAAAGGGCCCTATGAATGGAAGTATTCTAAGTGGAAGAAGTAAAGGAGGAACATACACATGACGTTAGCTCTAGGTTAAGAAAACAACTCACCTTCCACAGACCATCGCTTGCCAAAATGATGAGATCTACGTCATTATCTATCTGCTCAGTTGTCACGTCTGGATCTGAACTAAGATGTCTCTTCAAACTCTTGTCTCCAAATGCTCTGGCAACAGCAAGCTGTCCATCAACACGAGGTACATCACCTACAAAATTTCAAACTATCAGCTTGTGTGAAGAACATACTGGCTGAACCACTAACTTATGGCTAGACAATGAATTGCATCAATGAATAGTATATTCACTTCGTAGGCTTTGTATCGCCTTGTACACATATGCAGCCATTGAATATAAGGTCAATTTTCTTGGCAAAACCCCACTTTTTTGTGGGCAGACACGGTTACAACAGTTATTGATCTCTCTCTCTAATACAACAAAGAGAGAGTTCTAAATCATCAAGACCAATAATTGAGATGGATGGCTGACTTTGAGATCTTAAAAACTTTGAAGTTTGAGCATGAAGAGTAGAGAACCGATTGAAACGGTCAAATATAATGGAGCAGTATCACTGTGAGATAGTGAAATCATCTAGACGACTTAAACTAAACCATGAATCATTAACACGTAAGCTACCTGGAATGTTTGAAACAAATCCGCCTTTGCTTTCAATTATGTCCCTTTCCCTGTTTGGCTCATGATCAACTGATAGCTGTTGGGCAACACCTTTCTTGGATATGACTGCTCGAGAATCTCCCACATTTGCAACTATAAGCGTTTGACTATTGATCAACATTGCCGTAACTGCAGTTGACCCTCCTTTTCCCAATTGGAATGCTTTTTCCAGAATATCTTTGTCTGTTTTATGATAAGCTCTACGAGTTGCACTCACAGTATCCGTCCAAACGTCATGCTGCTCAAAGAGACAGATGATGCATGAGAAAGGGATGAATAAGAAGAATCGGAGTAACAGAATAACAGAGTCGTTACAATGCGAACACTTCTTGTGAATTATGCATTACCTCTTTCAAAATATTGCTAAACAAGTGCGTCTGCAAGTAGTTAGCCACATCATGGCCCATATGTCCATCATAGATTGCAAATAGTCCCAACTCGTTGTTATTGGCTTGCTTAAACTCACATACTAAACAATCTTCCATGGCATGATTAGACTTTCCCTTCACCAGGTGGGAACCGTGAGTGATCCGCTTTGATGCTGGTGAGTCTGGCATGGAAGAAATAAAACATGCCTTTTCCTGAGCAAGACATGTAACAAATGCATTAGCGTGAGAACAATGACTCCTTGATCAGTAGACCAATTAACTTTCTGCATGAGAGACAATTTACAGATACACATAAATATAGCTATTGAAATTAGAGAACAATACGAGTGACAACCAAAACTTCGCCTGCAATCACGTTTATAGGCAGCAGTACGGCAATATCAATCTTCTAGTAAGGTGTAGGAATTGATTATGCAGTTGTTATCCATTTTATTATACTCATCAAAAATAGTAACAAAAACAAAAATTTAAAACAGCAAGCATTAATGACTCTTGTGTAATGCACAATTACAAGATGATTTTTGAAAAGGTGAAGTACAATATAGATGATTTCTCTCTTAAATACTCGTGGCCAGAATATAAATTCAATTTGTAGCTGCATAATGATGGATACAAGATCCAACACATTTCAACATAAGGATTTGTCGAATTGGAAGAAAACCTAGATAGTAGGTCACCAATTAATTTGCAGCTAGCAGAAAATGATTTTATGCAGACAACAAAGGGTTATCATGATAAATCTACAATTTGGGTAGAATTAGTCTCGTTATGCAGTAGATACACCCTATCTGCAAATACAGGTTCAATCACCGCTTCGTTATACTCTATTTGCTTATTAGGACGATTGCATAACACAATCTGCAAATAGCAGTTGAACTTACACAATGAACATTCAGAGACCAAGTTAAGGCGCTTTACTTTGTTCAATTGTCTTTCATCCTCAAACAGCAAAGGGAAGGAACGAAAACTCATGAAACCAAAATAGAAGAAAAATGCACTCAAAATTCTCTAAATTTGACCTGGAAGTAGCTTGGCACATTAGCACTAAGCTCAGATGAAGATACACTTAGCATACCAGCTCACATAAACAAACAACATAAACGAACAGCTTTATAGTAACTCTGTGTAAAAATTGAAGTCCCTCTTCTTTCCAATTCTGCATGACATTTCCAATTAGATACTAATCACGTCCTCTTACTTTCTTTAACTTGCTTTCTGCTCATTTCAGTTCATGAAAATACAATAACAAGAAGGCTTCTAAGAACATAATCATCAAGAGAGGCATTCACAATTCACCTCACTCTAAAGGGAAGCCCGGTGCACTAAGCTCCCGCTATGCGCGGAATCGGGGGAAGGGCTGGATCACAAGGGTCTATTGTACGCAACCTTACGTTGCATTTTTGCAAGAGGCTGTATCCACAACTCAAACCCATGACCTCCCGGTCACATAGCAGTAACTTTACCAATTACGCCAAGGTTCCCCCTCACAATTCACCTCAATGTGAATCATACAACATCAAATGACTTTAAATACTCAACACTTTGCCAATTAAAAGCTAGCATTCAGCTGAACTTGAGTGAAGTCCCCACTCTCCAAAACCCTGTCCCAAAACCACTCCAATCACAGTAGTCTTTATTGCACAATACAATCCTCACTTACCTCTGAGGCAATTTTATGGACTGCATACACTTACCCTCCCCAGACTCCACTTTGTGGGAATATACTAGGTATGTTGTTGTTGTTGTTGTTGACAATCCTCACTCTCTCTGATCTAATAAAGTTCCAATCTTTCTTTAGCTAAAATTTAGCACAGCCCATTACCAAGTTTCCTAAATATCCTGAAGACTTATACTATACAACTTCCTTCCAAAAATTTAGCTAGCGTTTGGCCACAAATTTTCGGAGTAGATTTTGAAAATTTATCTTCAAATATCTATTTGACTATTATAGAAACACATAAAGATGGATATTGAAATTAGAGAACAATTCCAGTGACAACCAAAACTTCGCCTGCAATCACGTTTATAGGCAGCAGTATGAAGGTGTAGGAATTGACTATTCAGTTGTTATCCATCTTATTATACTCATCAAAGAAAAGCACGATCGGAAATCAAAATAGTAACAAAACAAAAATTTAAAACAACAAGCATTAATCACCATTGTGTAATGCACAATTACAAGATGTTCTTTTTTTTTATATATATAACCGTGGTGTCCGGGCCAGCTTGTGCGCACCTCGACTAATTCCACGGGATACCTGCCACCTCCCACGAGCAACAGGTACCAGGTAACTCTGTCCACCAAGGCTAGAACAGATGGGGAGAAACCACCCAGTGCTCGTCTCTGTTGGGAATTGAACCTGAGACCTTATGGTGCTCAACCCAACTTCACTGAACCACTAGGCCACACCCTTGGGTGCAACTATTAAATACTCGTGGCCAGGATATAAATTCAATTCCTAGCTGCATAATGACAGATACACGATCCGACACATTTCAACATAAGGATTTATCAAATTGGGAGAAAACCGAGATAGTAGGTCACCAACTACTATGTAGATAGCAGAAAAATGATTTTTATGTACACAACAAAGGCCATCATGATAAGTCTACAATTTGTGTAGCATTAGGACATCTTTATGTCCTATAGTGCATATAAAACCCTATCAGTATCTGCAAATATCTTCATACTGAAAAAAAACCCCACAAACTTTGCTTTTCTATTGACAGCATACAAGTTCAATGATCGCTTCGTCATACTCTATTTACTTATTAGGACGATTGCATAGGACAATCAGAAAATAGCATCTGAACTCACGCTATGAACAGACAAAGACCAAGTTAAGGCGCTTTACTTTGTTCCATTGTCCTTCATCCCCAAGCAGCAAAGGGAAGGAATGAAAACTCATGAAACCAAAATAGGAGAAAATGTTCTAAAAAATTCTCTAAATTTGACCTGGAACTAGCTTGGCCCATCAGTACTAAGCTCAGATGAAGGTACATTTAGAAAGCCAGCTCACATAAACAAACAACATAGACAAAAAGCTTTATAGCCACTCTGTGGAAAAACTGAAGTCCCTATTCTTTCCAATTCTAAGCGACACTTTCAATCGGATACTCATCATGTCCCCTCACTTTCTCCCACTTGCTTTCTGCTCATTACAGTTTAAGAAATTACACTAACAAAAAGGCTTCTAAGAACATAATCATCTACAGAGGCTTTCACAATTCACCTCACTGTAAAGGGCAGTCCGACGTACTAAGCTTGAGGCCAGACCGCGAGGGTCTATCGTACGCAACCTTACCCTGCATTTCTGCAAGAGACTGTTTCCACAACTCGAACCTATGACCTCTCGGTCAAATGACAACAACTTTACCTGTTACGCCAAGGCTCCCCCTCACAACTCACCTCACTGTGAATCATACAATGTCAAATGGCTTTAAATACTCAACCCTTGCCACTTAAACCACTCCAATCCTCACTGTCTTAGATCTAATAAAGTTCCAACCTTTCTTCAGCTAAAATTCGGCACAGCCCATTACCAAGTTCCCTGAGTATCTTGAAAACTTAGACTATGCAACTTCCTTCCCTAAATTAAGCTAGCGTTTGTCCACAAATTCTGGAAGTAGATTTGGCCATGAAATTTGAAAATCTGATCTTCAAATATTTTCAAGTTCCCAAAAACTGATCTAAGCCAGTTTTCGAGTTCTTGGAACTTCCACTCACAAAACTTCAAATTTTTTCCAGTTAAAAATGCACATCCCAACACAACTATAAAAACTCAAATTTTCAAGTTTCAAACTTTAAAATCTATGGCCAAACTGGAATTTAACGTTCACCAAACAACAACTACTACAACTCAGTCCCAAACAAGTTAATAGGCCATAAATAGGTTATTTCTATTATTGTGATTGCAAAAAGTAGAACCTTTCTATACTGATTTTCTACTATGTAAACATATTCAGACTCTTCAACACCAATTTTACTTCTCATAATTATTCAACAAGAACTCAATAACCCATGAAACAAAATCTTGAAAGTAACACAAAAAATGGATCTTTTTTTTTTTCTTCAGACAAATACAAGAAACAGAAATTGAGATAATAACAGACCTTCATCTTGTGCAAGATTTCTCTTCCACCAGTCATGATTGAAATACTTTTACAGAAGAAAAAAATAAAGTAAAATTTTTGGTTATGTATGTTGGAATGATTATATCTAAAGCATGATATTACTATGTAGATATGTGCAAGTATAAATCACATTGACTAAAGAGACCATGTGAATTATGAAAGTTGAGAATGACCCTTTTATTTTTAATTCAAAACCGCGTTTCTTTTTACGTACTTTCTCTTTTATAATAATGTCTCTTTCTATAAATCAACGCGTTTTCGCCAACTTGCACCCCACCCTCGTTATAGTAAATAAAGATAGTTTGGTGTATTAAAGTTTTTGTTATGTCTCGAAGTTTGGATAAGGCCGAACTATAAGAATAGGAAAAATAAAATAAATATATATATTTTAATTTATTATATTTATATAAATTTTTATTCTTATAAAGTAATTACAAAAATCTTAATTATCAGTTATGTATTTCAATAGAATGTATCAGGAATGAATTATATATCGCTGTGTATATCAGTGTGAGTTGTTTAAAAGATGTATATACTATGTATCTTTGTATGATTATAATGTGGGTAATTATGTATCTTAACGAAATGTATCGGGAATAAATTATGTATCTCGATAGCCCAAAAAATGGGATTTTCTATAAATA
Source organism: Capsicum rhomboideum (assembly GCA_031232105.1). Taxonomy (NCBI): domain Eukaryota; kingdom Viridiplantae; phylum Streptophyta; class Magnoliopsida; order Solanales; family Solanaceae; genus Capsicum; species Capsicum rhomboideum. The sequence goes on along the minus strand of CP124712.1, from coordinate 136,571,220 downwards.
TATAAAATATCAAAATTTTCTATAATTAGACACTAAACCGTCGAAATTTATGTTGTTTACCTTTTACCGTATGCATCCTCTTTATCATATCAAATTAATTTGGTGTGATTTAATGTTTTTAAATTTGATTTTGATATTTTAAAATATAATAATAATCGACAAATATAATTTGTTGGAATTCGATTTATATATAATTGTATAATATAGAATTATGATTTTGACTATTCAAGAAAGATACTAACACCTTAAATATATTTAAAAAATTCAAAAGAAAATATCGATATTCTAATCAAGATAGGATACATAATTAAAGCTTTAACGTCTAAACAATTAAGTTTGTACAAATACGGTATCTAATGCAGTGCCTGCACCATGTCTACACTGTATATTTTATTATTATTAGATTATTAGTTTAAAGTTGTAGAAATTATTTATGATTTTTCTACTTTTAACATCTCGAGTACGAATTCTAAATATAAAAATGTTAATATAAGGGTCCTCTACTTGCATGGGGTCTAATTGGTGCACATTCGAATTAATCGTGCCAGTAATGTTTGAATACCCAATAGTTAAAAGAAAGTAAATATTTTTCCATAAAGCTAATTTTCAGTAATTCTTGAGAGTAAATTTATTTGTATGTATTATGTCGCACCTTAGAGCTCATGCTCCTTGTTTGCAATTGTTTTGAAATGTATATATGATATTTAGAAAAGAGTAGGGACTAATTAGTGGCGGAGTAAAAATTTTCAATAAGTAATGTCAAAATATAAAAAAGTGAAGAAGTTGGAGGATATCAATATGTAAAATATATGCATAAAATAAAATACTTTTACCTAACTAGACAATATAATTTATTTATTTTTCACGAAGGGGACTAGTCGTTTGAGCGTGTAACTCTATTTATTCAAATAACTTTAAAGATGTATTTGATATCCTTTTCTAATTACGTATGCTTCAACCTCTAACAAGTTGGGATTTTTAACAACCATAATTTTTTTAAAAATTTAAGTTCATCTCAAGTCAACAAAAAGAGCTCATAATATTTTATTTTTTTGAAGAAAAAAAACATGCAAAATTTATGGTGTCTTTGAACACAATCTATTTATTTGTATCGCTTTTGAAGGCCGACTTCATTTTTAAATCGTGTTTAGAGAATAAAAACTATCATTTGGCTGCAAAGTTTAACCCTAATATGTACACACAAATTTAAATTATCTTAAAAAATATAACTAGATATATTGTTTAATTAATAGTTGATTCCTGTTTTGTGTACTAAGTAATGAATAGTTATCTTTTGGTTGATTATTGATTTTTATTATAGAATTTATTTGTTTTGACAAGCTGGAGCCTTCAAAAGGCTAATAAATAATTTGGTCCAAAAAATAATGCTACTAATTGGTGCTAGAAGGTACCCTATTTACATATATTTTCTTAACAAATAAAGTATTACGTGCACATTTCAAAAAGTGGCGCACAAAATGCACAGGACTTATAAAACTATGTACACATTATAAAGCAGAATTTTAAAAATTACGACAAAGGGCATATGATCACTAAAATTTAGGTACAAAATGCAAAAAATGGTTTACTATGTTTTTTGTTAACAATAATTTTAAGTACTTTCAAGTAATTTAATTAAAAATCAAAACGTGTTTTTCTAATCAAATGATCTTTGGTCGGCGTTTTGTCCTCTATTATATCTAGCGTTTGACATTTTGTCCATCATATAATTTTGCCCTCAGCATTTACACCTTCATACCTGGTAGAACAACAATAACATATCCGATGTAATCACACAATTAGAGTTTGAGGAAGGTGGTATGTGTTTGCAACTTTATTCTTATCTTGTGAAGGTAGAGAAATTATTTTCAATGGGCCTTTAACTCAAATAAAATATATCAAAATCAATATATAAGAGAAATAATATAGTGAAGAAGCCATCTTGAAAATAGAGTAGAATTTACATGAAAAACTATGATCTCAGGAAATTTGGATGGCACAACAACAACAATTAAACTCAAATCTCAACGAGATTAAAATCGGCTATGTGAATTCTTATTTTTCTATTTAAACTCAACTATGGCATTTTCCAAAAATTTAAAAGCAATGCCTAGAGAAACACAATCAATAAATGTAATCATTGAAGGGAAAAGAAATAGTTTATTTAATGGAATTATATTTATTTCCCTAACTTTGTTCGCTTTATTCACATTTCATAGATTATAATTAGCATTACATACGAGAGAAAATTGCTAGAAACTAAACATCAACGTGTGCTTTCCATTTGTATTTATATATATGCCAATCATTGTTTTTTCTATTATTAGAATACAGTGATGATACACCAAATAAAATGCTTACAAAACTCAAATGTTTTCTGAAAGGAAACTTCTCTTGTTTTTACACCTTAGCACTATAAAATATTCAAGCCACCTACTTTTGGAAGATAAAACTTAAAGAAATACGTAAGATGTTAAAATATACTATTATCCATAGTCTTGCATTAAAAAACATATGATGGATTAATTTAATTATATTTTATAATTAACCTATATATTTGTCTCTTTTTGATTTGTGAAATTAAAAAAAGAGTTTTGATAAGCGCCATATTTGATTAAAAATACCAGGATTGGGACAGGTCTAGGTATGAGGGCCACAGATATAATGGATTTATTTAATTTTATGTATGTGCTTCACCAACTTTCATGCATGTATTATGCATCTTGAATTTATTGTCAACGCTAAATTTAAATAGTTGGATAATGAAATGTACTTTTAATAATTATAATTTATATATATGGATACATGCAATTGGGGAGCCTTGGAGTAAGATAGTCAGTGGTGGAGCCAAGATCTTGACTAAGAGGGTTCAAAATTGAAAAATGTGAGCAAAAGAACTAGTTGAAGGAGGTTCAACATTTACTATATATACATAAAAAATAATTTTAACCTTATATAAATAGTATAATTTTTTGTCAAAGGGTGTTATTTCGCCCCTGAATATAGTAGTGTTGTCTCCATATGAAGGTCACGAGTCCTCGATTGTAAAAGCAATCACTAATATTTGTATTGAATTAGACTGTCTACATCACATCTTTTGAAATAAAGCCTTTCTCGGACCTTGCTAATGCAAGATATTTTGTGTATCAAGTTGTCTTTCTCTTGCAAGTGGTGATTTTCTAAAATCATCATAAGCTACATTTCTGACCACTTCTTTTTGTTTTTTTCCAGAACGTTTGTGACTAATTCAACTTTTCCTTATGTTGGCGGCACTGAGTTAATTTTTTGGTGGATGGCCATTCTACAGATATTTACCAAATTCATTATGGTAATTTTTCTAATCGTAATAAAATATGAATAACATTGCACTTTGTTAAACCTTTCGTCTTTTAGGGTGTGCTCAGCAGAAAATATTTTTCTATTTTTTTATGTTTGTTTAATTAAATAAATAATACTATTCTTTGTGAACCACAATTTAAAATTAAAGCTAGCGGCGGTGGCTGACATGATGATGTTGTAAGTAGTGGTTAATTGGTGGTGGCCGTGGTTATATGAGAGAGGTCGTGATGGTGATTGTACGTGGTGACTGATGGTGATAAGAAATGATGGATGTGGGATGTTGATTAATGGCAGTGACAAGCAATGAAATGGTTCATGCAAGGTAGAAGTAGAGGTGGTTGGTGGTGATGAAGGTTGTTGACAGTGATGGTGATTATGTGGTGAATACAGGTGTCTGATGATTATGATTAGTGCGTAGTGGCGGTTGAAGGTGGTTGAAAGTGGTGATTGTGTGATAAAAAGTGTAGTAGTGATAAAGTTGTTATATTTATAGCAACTTCTACGTGAACGGCTTTACTAAATAATATTAGAATTTTCTTTTTGCAATTTGTATTTCTAATGTGTACACTCTTTGATGATTACATTATTCTAATTTTTTTTAACGTTATACACCTTAATTTCTTTAATTCTTACAAAATCATAGAAGTCCATCATTAAAATATTTTGTGAGGGTGATTTAGGAAATTTATAATTTAAAGAGTAAAACAGAACAAGAATGATTAAAATTTGAGAATATGAATATGTAAGTCAGAGGAATTAATCTATGAAAGAAGGAAATTTCTTATTATTCTGCTGCAAAAATGATTGACGCTATGAATAAAACAATGATGCACTCTAGTCCTACACGGGCTGAAATTGGTTCATCAAAAGAACTTGACTCCTATAATTGTGGAGATTGACTCGCAGTTACTTATATAAATGCTAAAAACTAATAATTAGAATTTCTCACACATGATTTCAGACTGCAGGTCACTCATCAGGGATCTGGATGAACCACTAGTCTGCCACGTCTATCGGGAGACAAATGTTGTGGCGGATAGATTAGCTTCTTTTAGAAAGCTCCAACTTCATAGGATGGGAAATAATGTTGTGTTTTTTGATTCCCCTCCCCCTTTTATTTTGAAAGAACTCATTGGAGACTTTCGTGCTTCAGGAACTTTCCGAATAGTTCCTTGTTTGTAAAAACGTATCAATGTTTGTTTCAATAAATCGTTTTTAAAAAAAAAAAAAAAAAAAAGAAAAAAAAGAAGTGATGCACTCTAACTATACGATGTCTCAAGTAATAATTGGTGATTGTGGAATCAGTGGCAAATCCAATCATCCAACTATGAATTTATTAGTTCGACACAATTCATTGTTTCATAGTCAAACCATATCATATATGTTTGCAAAAAACAAACAAACATGCATATATACATACATTTGAATCTATTGATTTCTCAATTCAAAATCCACTTGCTAAATTTTGGATCTGCTTTCAGTTTAAATACAAAACTACATAATTTCAAACTTAACCTTGTCAAGATGACGTAGTGCAAAAGAAAGAAAATAAAAATATCCTAAATGATATAGTATGAGACTCCATAGAACAGCCAGTCTTCCACAAACAGAAGTCTCTTACTAAAGCCTGCAAGAACAAAATTTATGAAAAAAGAAAAGAAAAATAAAGTAAAACAAAGAAAAAAAATTAGATAATCCATAAATTAATTTCTAGAAGGCTTCATCTTTCGTTTTGATTAAATAGATACGACTATAGATATCTAGAAAGAATCATCCAATAAAAGTGATAAAAATATTTCTTTCCTCCTGATCTTAATATTTCATTTAATTCACCTATATATCAGAGTGTATGCAATTGTGTATTTTTTTTTTTTGTCAAAGAAATCTAGAAATTAGTAGAATAAAGTTAAGGTATACGTACTTAGAGCAGTCCATGTGTTCAGAGATGGGAAAGCTCCGATGAATACCACATATTCTAGTCATATTTTGGATTCGAGATTGTAGATAAGGAGGATGATAGTGACTACTACTGAAGCTCTCGATGCAGTAACAATATCTCCGAACTCCGTTATCAATATATTTTACCCTGCCATTCAATATAAGTAAGTTGTCACAACACTCACGGGTCGGATTTACACCAATCCCTTCGACATAAACTTCGCAATACGCGAAACAAGCATCGATTTCATCGAAGATTGCATCTTTACTGAGTATTTTGGATGCATAGTTGCATGGACTTATTATTAGAACAATTGCAACAAACAATAGTAGTTCTTTTTTGGCTGCCATATTATTTGTAGTTACATTTAATTGGAAAGATATAATATTGGTAGCAAAGTTATATATAGATTGTTGTTGAGGAGGTTTATTAATTAGATGTATACGTCCGTGAATTGTGGTTAGTAGTTGTGATTATATTTATTCAATTTGGGTGAGAATACTTGGCTAGCTAATGTCATAAATATTCTTATCAATAATCGATTGTAATACATAAACAATATAATACAAAAATCCTAACATACATGATTTTAGGATCGTGAAATTTAAATATTTTCTCAAGAACATTAAATATCAGTACTTTAGTCAAGAAAATGTATCCGAATTCATGGCGGTTTTCTTGTAGTTATGAGGAATAGCTTTGATGTTATACTTCAGAAAACAAAATTTTCTCTTATATATGCTTCACTTTATGAAAACGAATGACGAAAAATATTAAAGGAGAGAGTGTTTCCGTTGGACAGTTACTTTCACGTTCCATCAACATGAATGGATGAATGGTCTTAAACTAGGGAAATTAACTTTATATCTCTAATTGGGATTTAACAAATGAATATAATTATTAAATTTATTAAAGCAAGTAAGTATCCACGTAGACCATAACAACCTACAATGCAGGAATCGTGATAAAACTGATTTTATTGAGTGAACATTTTATTTCTATGATTTGAAAGTTAAATAGGATTCTGTGTTTTTTTTTTTTTTTTTTTTTTTTTTTTTTTTTTTGTAATAGAGGATCTAGTTACATAAATTTTTATAAAATTTCAAAAAAAAAAAAGAAAAAAAAGAAGTAAAGGTACGTCTTCTGAGAGATTCACAATTAAAGTTTTGAATACTAGTATTTTCTTCTCGCCTGCTAATTCATAGAAAGAAATACAGTTAACCTATGCACCTTTAATCGTGAGGTGAGCAAAATATAAAGGTCTTTTCCTCTTATTGATTAGTTATACAATATCAAGTTGTATTTTATATGCCATTTGGAAATATAATTTGGACTGAGATTTAAATCTCAATTTATAGCCTATCATACTATTCATTATATAAATAGACAAATAATCTTTTTCATTATGAATAACAATAGCATTGATCGATTATTGTGAAATGACAGATGCCCAATACCAAATTAATACTGATTCTTTTGTTTGCTCAATTTTTTAGAAATTGCTTATGATTAACAGATTATGGCTAGGCAAATCCTTCATTTGGGCTGGTCTATAATATACTTGCTGGAATTGGTAATGAAATTCATTGTTACCAAAATTAAAAAAAATAAAAGAAATTGAGAATGAATATGAAAGTCATGAATATTTGATATATGAGAGCAGAGAAAACTTTATTATTCTTCAAATTAAAATGATGGAAGCTATGAATAATCCCATGAATTAATAAGGTCAAATATATAGATAGACTCTTAAATTTGTGTTCGATTTTGATTTTGGCACTTTAACTTAAGTTTGTTTTGGACTCTTCAACCCATATCAAAATGTACCATTTGAACATTTTATGCATACATGACAGAGAGAGTGACGCTCACTTCATGTTGAGCAGGTGAGAAGGTGAAATATAATATTTTTTCCCCATGATTTTCATTTTAAAAGCTTGGTTGTCTATATTACTAGTTTAATTGTTACAAGTATCAAAATATTTTAAAATTATCAGTTATGCAATTTGTTCAATAATTAATTTTCTGTGAAAATAATAAAAAAATGTTTCTTTCCAGGCTTATGTGAAATTATTTCTTACTTTCACAAATTATTTTTGACTTCATCCATTTTTTTTTTCTTTTAAGCTAATTTCTTTTCAAGACAACATAGATATATAAATATATATTTTTCCTGATAAATAGGTTCAAATTGAGAAATCGAACCGAAATAATTTTAGTTCAATTTTGGTTCTTTTATTCACAAATTGAAAATCAAATTAACCATGAATAAATGAAAATTGAAATGATTCATGCCCACCCCTAGAAACAATGAGAGGAAAAAAAGGTAAACAAATAATTATGTGTCACCTTTTAATCGAAGAGGAAAATGATGGAAGGAGCTAAATATTATTTTCCTTTTCTATATTTTTTAATCTAGGATTAAATAGTCAAAGTTACATGTCACTCTTTTATTGTATATTTTGACCAAATTAATGTGAATGAGGTGCATGATACTTTACTTTATTTACTTGTTAGTTACGAGTGACTCAAATGGTATATTTTGATGCTGATTATACTCTAACTATATGATGTATCAACTCTCAAGTAATTGGTGATATGTAACTAGTGGCAGATTCGATCACTCATGCACGATATAAATTTGAATCTACGAGTTCGATAGAATTCATTGCTTTAAAGCCAAACCACATCATACTTTTGCAAAAACCATACATATATAAAATTTTATATAATTTTGGAATGTATTAACTTAATCCAAAATCTACTATATCTAAAATTTGAATCTGTCATTAATTTAAAAACAAAGTTACATATATTCATTAATATACTTCCAATCTAGTATTAATTATACTTCCCAATCTATATTTTCACTTATATGTAGCATCATAGTCAGAGATCCTCAAACGCAAGTCCTCTTAGTTTAGCCTGCAAGCACCAAATTAAAGAAAGAAGAAAAAGAAAACCACAATTGTTAGTTATACTAAAACTAAAATAATACCTAAAACCACCAGCAAAAGGGAAAAAAAATGAATAATTAAGTGAAAAGTGAAATTAATACGTACTTAGAGCAGTCCATACGTTCAGAGATGGGGAAGCTAAGATGAAAATCACATATTCTATACAGATTTTCAATACGAGACTGGAAATAAGGAGGATGATAATGGCTATTACTGAAGTTTTCGATACACTGACAATACCTACGAACCCCATGCTTCACATATTTTACCCTACCATTCAAAGATAATAACGCGCCACAACAATCGCGGGTCGGGTTCGGGGCAAACCCGTCTACATAATCTTCGCAATACGCAAAGCAATCAGCAACTTCATAGCAGACTTCATCTTCATGGTGTACTTTGGATGTGAAGCATGGACGTATAATTAATACAATTACAACAAAAAATAGTAGATTAATCTTGTCTGCCATATTAATTAATTGTTTGTTGTTACATTTAATTAGAAAGACACAATATTGGTAGCATATATAGTTTTATGTACATAGAATATTGTTGAGGAGATTTATTAATTAGATGTATGTCCGTGATTTGTTGTTTGCAGTTGTGATCATTCAATTTGGATGAGATTATTATAGTTGATGCGTGATAAAAAGGATTTCTATAATGTGAAAATTTTATTGCTACGGTTTGAAAGTTTAAATAAGATTGCGCCTTTTGGAACCTCGCGAAGAATCACATAGCAACTCAGGGTGTATTCGGTACGGAGGAAAATGTTCTCCATGAAAAATATTTTTTAGGAAAATTAGGCTTTTATTTATTTTCTTGTGTTCGGTATCCAAATAAAAATATTATCCTAAAATCATTTGTATATATCTAACACAAAACAATAAGAATGGATAGAGGTAAGGTATGGGTGTTGTGGTGGGGTAGGGGGAAGAGGTAGGGTGGTGGAGGCGGGTGGGTTAAGGTGGGGTGGGATGGGTGATTGTGAGAGTGGGAGGAGACAATGCCACTTGTTTTCTCTACTTTTATTAAGGATGTTATTTTTTTATTTTCAAGGAGCTTATTTTCCTAAAGAAAATATTTTTCGAAAATTTTAGCCGAACGAACATGAGAAAATAGGAAAATATTTTTCAAAACCGAACCACCCTCAGTATCCTCTTGTTCTATCTTGAAGATGTCTCCCCTACGGGGCTGTACCTTCTTTGCTCCGGCATGTGCTTTGATAAAGCTGCGTGCCAACGTGTTAAAAGAATCAATTGAATTTTAAGGTAAGAGAGAATACCAGTTGAGTGCTTCCCTCGAGAGGGTTTCTCCAAACTTTTTCACCATCACCTACTATGCTTCCTCCTTAATTAAATCATTACCGTTCATGACAACTGTGAAGAACAATATATTGATGCTCTTGAGGATTTGAGTTTTCATCATACTTGGGGATGTCAAACATTTTGAACCTCTAAGGGATAGGTCTAGTTATTGCACTGGCCATGTGTAGGGCACCTTCACGTAGCTCTTTGAATCTAGCCCTTTGATGACTGGCTGTGCTCTCTCGATATGTGATTCATCCGAGAGTACAATTCCAAGTACTGAGATTTCATCTGTTTCTTTAGTAGTTCCACTATTGTCAACGCGGATGTCGGGACCTCTAGAGATTACATACACCTTTGTTCCGATAGGTCATTCTGCAATTTTCATGTCATCTTCCCACTATCAACATTTCTCTCCTTTTTTCTCTCGAGGAGTTGGAAGTCATTTGGGCCACATTACTCTCTAACTCGATCACATTCTTGTCCTAGGCCTCCATACGTTTTATCAAGTCCGTTTATGATTCGACAAAACCCATAAGGATCTCCCCAAGTCCTTTCCATGACTTGGTCATCGTTGTTTGTCATTCTTGTTAACCTGCGAAGCAAAAAATATTCAATCTAGTAAGAGAAAAAGTCAAACCAACATGCATACAATTGCTTTGGACCCACGGTGGGCCTAGAACTATTTACTCTAAAAATGATACAGTTGAATTTGTTCAGCTTCATACTGAGGAAGAGAGAGATGGAGAAAATATCTTCTTCTTTCTTCTAGAATGAATGAACAGTAACTGTACAACTGTATATATAGACTAACCGACTCTACTTCAGCTATCTCTAACTCACACTAGTTATCACTGATTAATTAACTAACTACTATCTAATTACAACTAACTATTGGACAGCTGTCATATACATGTGCTACTCATGTGACTCCCTTAATACTCCCCCTCAAACTGTGCAATGAGAATAAGTTGAACATTCCTAGTTTGCTTAAAAGAAATTCATGTTGTGTCTTTCCCAAGCTCTTTGTCAAGATATCAGCAAGCTGCAGTGTAGTAGTGATGTGTTCAGTGTTCACCAGACCTTCTTGTATCTTTTCTCTAATAAAGTGGCAATCAATCTCTATATGTTTTGTCCTCTCATGATATATTGGATTTGCTGCGATCTGTATTGCAGCCTTGCTGTCACAGTGCAATGTTACAGGTAGTTGCACTTTCAACCCTAATTCCTTAAACAACCCTATTGTCCATCCTATCTCTGCCACAGCATTAGCCATACTCCTATACTCAGCTTCTGCTGAACTCCTTGAGACTGTGTTTTGCTTTTTTGACTTCCATGATATCAAGGAATTTCCCAGCTTCATTATAAATCCACTAACTGACCTCCTGCTCATGGGACATGTTCCCCAATCAGCATCACAATATATTGAAAGTTGTGTTGAGTCTTCTGATGACAATAAAATTCCAAGTCCTGGAGCATTCTTCAAGTACCTTACTACTCTTAAAGCTGCCTCCATGTGGGACTTCTTTGGATTATGCATAAACTGACTCAAGTTCTGGATGGTGAAGCTGATGTCTGGTCTAGTCATTGTTAAGTACAACAGCTTGCCTACCAATTTTTGATAGCTTCTTGGATCAGTGAGCAACTCATCATCTACTTGCCCTTCACTATTTTGATCAAATTCTACACTGGTAAGCCTTTGGTTAGGTTCCAAAGGTGTACAAGCAGGCTTAGAACCAGCTAATCCCATGTCTGCAATAAGGTCCAAGGTGAACTTCCTTTGGCACACAAGAATACCTTGATGACTTCTGGTAATTTCAAGACCGAGGAAGTATCTCAGCTCCCCCAGGTCCTTGATCTTGAAATGATGGTGCATCAGATGTTTAGCTTCCTCAATGAGAGATGAAGAAGATCCAGTGATAATCAAATCATCAACATAAACCAGAATCAAGACTACATCTGTTCCACCAGTTTTGATAAAAAGGGAATAGTCATGATGACTTTGATGAAAACCAGATGCAACAAGGGCGTCAGTAAGTTTCAGGTTCCACTGCCTAGTGTTGACACCCAATTTTGGCTCTCCGTGCTTAAAATTAACGTCTTCAGGCTTCCTGATCGTTAAAGAGCACAAAATACATTTTTTACATATTTTTACACAATTTATTGATAACTCTCCTTCTTTTAGGATTTTTATCAATTTATTGTCATTTTAATTTTTTCACAGTCATCTGTACACGTACACAACATAACACAACAATTCTTTGTAGTACATTACATTTTTAACAATTTACATCATAATACATTTTTCAGGATAATTATATTTTCTATTGTTGTTTATATTTTCTGTAATTACATATCGATATTTACACATTTTTGTATATTATTTAGTTACAATCCGCAAATGATAAGTCGGATCAATTATTTTGATACACGGAGCAATAATCCAATCAAGTCGAGGTCTTGTCATCTTTATTAAAAGTGACGTGACAATTCACCTTTAATAAAGGTGACATGACAATTCACCTTTAATAAAGGTGACATGACTATACATAGTTTTATTTTTTGGATATTAGCCTTTACATGTTGGTTAAAAGGATAAAATATTCTTTGAATAATAACCGATAAATTAAAATAATATTTAACGGACAAAGGGGGATAACTTATTATTTTTTGGTTAAAAAATGACATTTTTTTTCCCATTATAAATACACACACACAATACACTTGTAAAAAAAAAAAAAAAAAAAAAAAAAAAAAATACACATTTATACACCACACATACATACACATACACACACAGAGAAATCGATTTTCTCTCTCTCTCTTCTTTCCCTCTTTCCCTCTATCCCTCTTCTCCGTCGCCGGCTCGCCGGAGGTGATGACCGGCGAGCTCCGGCTAGCACCACCATCGCGTCCTTCTCCTCTCCCTCTTATGCTCACTGCCGCCGCCGGATTTAACCACCGGACGGACGGCAAACACCGCTCCACCACTCACCCACCGGAACACCTCTTAACAACCAATACCGAACAGCCCCGTTCTCCGTCTCTTCTCCGACAAAACCACCACTGCCCACCACCTCTTCTCCTTTCCATCTCCGACGAGCTCATCGTCGGAGTAACACCAAACCAGCCACCGCAACAACAACCAAATAACACCTCCAACGCAGCCTCACCTTTCCCTTTCCCCGTCGAACCAGAATCCGACTAGCTACTCCGGCGAACTCCGATAAACAACAATCAACGACGAACCAGCCCCACAACCCATCTCTTCTCCTTTCTCCTCCTGCCGTGACACCACCTCCGGCAACAAGGGAACATTCTGACAAGCACCAACGACCATGAAACGGCCAGATCTGACCGGAAATTAATCCTCTCCGGTGACCCTCTTTCCCTATTTTCTTTGGTTGATTATAGATGTTGATTTTAATGTTGTTGTTGTTATCATTTTCTCTGTTATTGGTTATGGTTAATGAATAGATTTAGCCGTATTTGATATTTTTAGTAAATCTTAGTGTTGCTTTTGTTATGTTCAAGTGTTATTCTGTTCTTGTTATTGCTCTTGATTTGTTTAAATTGATTTTATTCATTGTTCTATCAATTTTCCAGTGAGTTGTATTCACTGTCATCACTTTGCTGCTTCTTGTTATTTTTTTTTTGGGTACTATTTTACTTTATTTTGGTGTCATATGATTTGGGGTTTAGACAAGTATTAACATATCTGGCCAATGAAAAAATATCCGTCGATTTTTGAGGCTTCCACAAATAAAAAGACGGACATTACGTATACAAATACGTGAACAAAAATAAATAAATATGGGCGATGACGAAATCATTATATTATCACGACAACACAAAGGTTTTATGATTCGTATCTTGGCAAAGCGATCTAGGACGGCCGATAAATTCGAGCAACCACTTCGTAGCCATGGCGTATCTAAAACTTAATCCGAGCCCACTTTATAACAAAAAAATCTATTTTCACACATACACATACTTTATTTTGATAAATATTTATTCATTACTAATATTTCTATCAAGTGTTTGTACAGATTCTCGAGGATACTTCTTGAAGATGGCATTCAAAAAGGAGTTTGAATTTTATGTTTGTATTTTTATATTCTTAAAATTGTACAAATATTAATCATAGTGAAAACTTTACTTTTGGGGCGTCGGGTGGGGAGTCCTTTACTTATATTCATTATCATGTATTTAGGCAAAACTTAGGCCGATAATATTTATTCGAAGAATTAAATCGATTTAGTTATCTAATTAACTAATTCACATTCTTTACGTTATATAATAATATAGTCTTCTCTTTAAAAACAACTATATTTTTATTATTCACAATTAATTATTTTTTTTATTAATTTTATTAAGTTAAGATTATTAGAGAACACTTTTTAATATAAACAATACTCTATTTTTCCATACATTACACATTGTTTTCCATTTCAAGAGAGTACTTTTCTTTTCACATGTATCTTTGCCATTTTATATATTGATTATACATTTTTTATCATATTTTTATACATATATTTTATAGCAATGAATTTCATTTATATATTTGATACATACTCTTTATACATATATTTTGCATTATATTTTAGTACACATTTTACACGTTTGTACTTCCAAAAACTATAATTTTTACCTCCTTCCTCCTTGATAAATTTAGTCTAGTCGGGTACCACCTTTTGTGGATTTCGAAGGGTGCCTAATCCCTTCCCTTCGGAATAATTTGAACCCTTACCTAGAGTCTAAACTGGTTATCGTAGATTAAAACACGAGTCATACATGTCAATAATAAAAATAGGTTTCCTTATTTTCCTTAAAAATTAGGTGGCGACTCTGTACAAAAAATCAATTCTTTTAGAGTCCATAAGTCGTGCTTGTTTTAACCTTGGTGAAAAATAGGGCATGACACCTAGAAGCTTGCTTGAGACCATATAAAGACTTATCTAGCTTGCACACAAGAGATGACTCCCCCTGCTTCAGAAGACCAGGAGGGGGAACCATGTATACCTCCTCCACCAAATCTCCTTGTAAGAAAGCATTGAAGACATCCATTTGGTGTAGATTCCATCCCTTCATAGCAGCTAAAGTAAGTACTGCTCTAACTGTGACCATCTTCACCACAGGAGAAAAAGTGTCTTGATAGTCTAACCCCTCTTGTTGAGTGTAACCTTTAGCTACCAAACGAGCTTTATACCTGTCAACTTGACCTTCAGCATTGTACTTGACTTTAAACACCCATTTACACCCTATTGCCCTCTTATCAGCCGGTAAAGGTATCAAAGTCCAGGTCTTGTTGTCAGCCAGTGCTTGCAATTCCTGATCCATGGCTGCAATCCATTCAGTGTGTTGCATAGCTTCTTCATATGAGGTAGGTTCTCTAATAGTGGAAATATTGCATAGAACCTGCATGTATTTATCAGATAAACCAGCATATGACATATAGTTTGCCATAGGATATTGGCATGGAGTTGGCTGTGAGACAGGTTTGTGAACAAAGTCATTCAACCAGGATGGGGTCTTAACCACCCTACTGGACTTTCTTGCTGGAGGAGAGCTCACCACATGCTCCACAGGCTCCATAAAAGGGTTCAATCGGGCTGATCTTCTCACTGCAGGCTCCACAATGGGTTGCAATGCCTCCTCTGCATCTTGTGGTAAATCTAGTGAAATAGAGTCAGCTGTAGGAGGAGGAATAGCAGGTACATCACTGTGCATCACTGCAGAATCATCCCTGATTACAATAAAAGGATCCACATGCAAACTATCTTCTCCTACTTGAGTCTGCCGAGAATTGCCCACCTCTAGTGAAGAATCAGTTTTGAAAGGAAACACATTTTCAACAAAATACACATCCCTACTAACAAAAAACAACTTGTTAGTTAAATCAAAAAGTTTATAACCCTTTTGAGTGGTGGAGTATCCCATGTGAACTGATTTCACTGCTCTAGCACCAAATTTATCTCTGTTGTGAGAGATAGTGGTGGCATAGCATAGACATCCTAACACCCGAAGGTGTTCTAAGTTGGGTTTCCTTCTTAGGAGTACTTCAAGAAGAGATTTACCCCCTAATGCACTAGTTGGTATTCTGTTGATGAGATAAACAGCATTCTGAACACAAACACCCCAAAATCTGATGGGAAAAGAACCTTGAAATCTTATGGATCTAGCTACCTTCAGAATCTGTCTGTGCTTTCTTTCAACCACCCCATTTTGTTGGGGTGTGTAAACACAAGAGCTTTGATGAACAATGCCTGCATTACTGAATAAAACATTGCAAGTGGAATTGAAAAACTCTGTCCCATTATCACTTCTGAAAACTTTCACATTAGTTTCAAACTGAGTTTTAACAAGCCGTAGGAAATCTTTCAAGATAGTAGACACATCACTTTTAAGTTTCAGTAAGAAAATCCAGACCATTCTAGTATGATCATCCACCAATGTGAGAAAGAATCTATGACCATCATATGTGGGTATCCTGTAAAGACCCCAGACATCTCCATGAACTAAATCAAACATTTATTTGTATGACGTTAAGAACACGCGTGTCAACTTAATTAAATCTTGTAATTAGTTTGTTTACCAGTGATTTGAATGTGAGTTAACCAAGAAAACAAAGTAAAAACACTAAATAAAGGGAATAAAACTGAGATTCGGGTATCCTAAGTTATGATAGCAAATAAAAACTAAATAAGGAATAAGAGTAAGAATCCAAGTGTTTCGATGTGAGGCCACTCATTTTCGAGATACACCTTTGTTCCGAGAGGTAATTCTGCAATGCTCAGTTAAGTCAAAGGCAAATAACAAAGTAAAACTTGAAGCTCAAGATAATATAGTATTGCTTGAAATCAGAATGCGTTACAAATATGCGTAATGCTCTATTTTATAGGTTATAATAATGAGGCATCAACCAATAAAGATGTTCCAATTGAGCCCTAAAGTACGAAAATTTTTACTATGGTCCTCGTCCAACCAACCAAAGTTGTGAGAGGATCCATTATTTTTTTGACACATGGAAAATGGGCCCCATTTATGTACTTTGCAAAGGAAATTAAATAAAAAATTAAAAACAAAGATAAAATACTTCATAGCACTATAAAAATGGAGGGAAAGAGGGTACCATTTTCCCTCCTTAATTAGGTTTTTGTAGATGACATCTAAATCAACCAAAGTAAAATTTTTAAAGTTGAACTACAACATTGTTGCTCACTGCATTCTCTAGTGAAGATCCGGATCTTATCAAGCAAAGTTAGAAGAAATATTTTAAATGTATACATCTATGACCTTATTTCTTTTATTTGCTTTTTTTTTTCCAGTGTTATTTATACTTGTAGAATCACCTTATTTTGATATATATATATATCATCAATATAAATATTTTACACAACTCGAAAGTAAAATATTGCATATTTTTGTATAGAATTATCTAATGCTAACAAATATGGTATACTTCTGGACATTTTTATTTTATCCATAACTTGTGTATCATTCATTATTGTCGTGAATGGTCTTCATGGCCAATTGATCCTGTCAACATAAAAAATAATACTTATTACATATATGAATAAAATTACCATAGAAACTTGATAATACTAATTTTGTTCCAAATAATAAGTTCAACACTATATTCAAGATGTTTGATTACATATTCAAAATTATATTTTCACTAGACACTTTCTAACATCAAAAGTATATATTAATATTTCTAAATACTAAGATAATTATTGGAAAGATTCAATTTTTAATGGTATAAAATTTTGTCTTATGTAGATTGTGCTTGAAATAAAAAAATGGAGGATGCACATGTTGACAAAAGCAAAGGCTCCTCTGTTCAAGAAGGTAATTTAAGTGTAGAGATCTCTATTAAATAAATACTATCTATAGTTTTACCTATTTGTTGAATTTTGATGCTTATAATCTAAAAATTATTGTAGATTTCAACATTAACGAGCATGAATATTGCACAAGAGCGCATAATATTTATAACACTAGCAAGAACTTTGTCTTTGAGATTGGTATGAAATTTAATTCTGAAGAGGAATCATACAATGCATATAATTCATATGCCTTGGCAAAAGGTTTTGGTGTTCGAAAGGGAGGAAAGACCAATAACGTAAAAGGAGAGACAACAAGACGTTTATTTCTTTGTTCTTGTGAAGGACAATCCGATAAACTTTCCCTTTTTCAAGAAAGAAAGCAGCAAAGATTAGAATATAGATGTGGTTGTATGGCTCGTATAAAATTCAAAATTTCAAATGGAATATGGGAAGTATGTGAATTCAATGATGTGCATAGTCATCCCATGATAGAAGATAATTTGAAACATTTCATACGTTTTGGTCGTAGACTCACAAATGCTACTAAAAGTATTCTGGGTTCTATGGTTGATGCCGGTATTCGTACAAAAAAAGTTGTTCGATATCTCCAGAATGAAGCGGGTGCAATTGAAAATGCAGGATTCATTGAACAAGATGCTCATAACTTTGTACAAGCACATAAGAGAAATATGATTAGTAGTGGAGATGCTCAAACTTTGATAAATCATTTTATGCATTTGCAATCAGAGGACTCAAAACTTTTTTTATTCTTTTCAAGTTGATGAAGATGGCAGATTGTGCAATTTCTTTTGGAGAGATAGTATATCTAAATTGCACTATGAATGTTTTGGGGATGTGATGATTTTTGACACTACTTATCGTACAAATAGATACGACATGATTTGTGATCCATTTGTTGGTGTGAATAACCACTGGAAAAATACTTTCTTTGGTTGTGCATTCTTATGCAATGAAACCATTGGTTCATTTGTTTGGCTATTTCAAGCATTTTTGAAGGCAATGGGAGGAAAAGCACCAAAAACAATCTTTACCGATCAAGCTCCTGCCATAGCTTTGGCTATTAAAGAAGTCTTTCCTGAAACGTGTCATCGACTATGCGAATGACATATTGACAGAAATGCTTAAAAAAATATACCTCAATTTTACTTTAAGTCGGGATTTCGACACTGCTTTGATACTCTGTTATGGAGGTGCAATTCAGAATCAGAATTTGAGCTAGTATGGCAAAAAATGATGAGTGATTGGAATTGTGCAAGTAATACTTGGCTTCAAAAGTTATATGATTTGAGAAAAAAGTGGTGTCCTGCATTTAGTCGTTCTACTTTCTCAGCGGACACTAAATCAACTCAAAGAAGTGAGAGCACAAATAGAGTCTTTACAGAAATGTCATGCAAGGCAATGAGTATAACTGAGTTTGTAAAGCATTATGAGCAATGAACAACTGAAATGCGAGATATTGAGGCAACCGAGGATTATAATTCTCGAGGAAAGCCTAAACTTTCCATAGAAGATTGTGGGATATTAAAACATGCTGCTAGCATGTACACAAGAAGAATTTACACAAGGTTCCAACATGAATTTTTGCAAGGGACAACCAAAAGGACAATTTGTGCTGAAACTAATGGCAGTACTACCAAATATACAATTTTAAAGGGTGAAAATGGGCAAACTGAAGTTGTCCAGTTCAATTCCCTTGAAAATTCTATTATTTGTAGTTGTCATATGTATGAGTCCATGAGTTGGTTATGTTGTCACGCACTAAAAGTTCTGTTCTTTGACTTGAATTCTTCTTGTATTCCTGAGAAATATATTTTGAAAAGATGGTCTAAGAATGCTAAGCATGGGAATGGATTTGAGGAATACACCACAAAGAAGAAATCAGTGAAATCTTCTATGGCAATTCGTTTGAATGGGTTAATGAAAGAGTCATTTGATGTTATGACTTTAGCCGCAAATGATGAGGACTCCGAAGAAATTGCTAGAAAATATTTGTATCAAGCGAGAGTTGAGATTAGTAAACATCAAAGTGAAATATACAATGGAGATTGTGGTAAAGATAAATACAAATTCAGTTCATCTGTTGATCCTTTAACAAGTAAGGATCGAGTTTTGGACCCAATTAAGAAAAAAGGAAAGGAAAATGGATATGGAAGAATGAAACCAAAAGGTGAGCAAAAAAAGAAAAAGGCATCACAGATAGCATTCAAAAATAGAGCAGAACTAATACAGAACGATCAAACTTTGAATACAACAGTGACTTTTGGCACACAATCAATCTCAATGTAGCAAATACAACATGAATCCATGGGATTAAGTTTTGAGGTTTGATTTTCCTTCTAATCTGTTTTTTTAACATGATTTCAGTGACTTTAAATCTGTTTTTTAGGAGTGATAATCTATTTTTCAAAATCAAATGCAGTTATATAGAGATTCACCTAACACTTTCACACAATTTTTGACTCAAAACTTGAATCCGCAATCTAAAGCTTGCATGCAGAGCCAAGGGTCAAACAAACAGATTCCGGAAGGGAATGCAATTTAATCTTTGAAGCAGATTATATTGTGGACTTGATTTTTTGTATAATATATTTTTAATTAAGCAGTAAATTAGTGCAAGCAAATCCTTTTTTTTTTATTTTGATATTAGAATTGACATGCAAAGAACATTTATGGAAATCGCAGATAAGTGAAAATGGGTAGCATAAAAATCGCAGATAAGCAAATCAGGTATCTATAATATTTTTTTATTTAATTGTGTGGGTAACATAAAAATCTCATAAAAAGGTGAAGAAAGATTCATACCCGAAAATCGCAAATAAGTGAAAATGGGAAACGAAGATCCAAGGAGATTTTCACCCAATTCTTGGTTCCTTTTCAGCATTAGATTCAAGGAGATTTTCACCCTGTTTTTTGATTTTTTACAACTCTAAATGTCAGCTCTTTCCTTTGAATCAGCAAGAACACTAGCTAAAATTGAACACCAAATCTTCAAAGAAATTTTATGTTTTGATCTATGTAATCAAAAGTGGTTTTAATGGAATTTTTGGTTTAAAAGGAAAAAGAAAGAGAAAACGTTTAAAAGGAAAAAGAAGAAGTCAGGTTTTTGGTTTCATGGAATTGTCCATAACTTTATCATAGAAACAAAGTGTAAAGGGATGAATATCATAGAAACGTGGACCCCACAGTCCACTTTAATTGCAATTTTCTTTTATTTAATTTAACACTCTCTGTTGATATATATCAATAAATATACACTCTCTCTCTTCTTTAATTTTAAAATTTTTAAGTGAAGCCCATTTTTCATGTGTCAAAAAAACAATGGATCCTCTCACAACTTTGGTTGGTTGGACGAGGACCATAGTAAAATTTTTCCTAAAGTACTAGTACAAATGGTAGAGGATCACTTGGTAATGTAGGATGCTAGCTAATATTTCTGCAATGCTCAAATCCATATGGGCTCGCCTACGCACCTGATTCTTCTGATACTTATATCCCCTCCTGTCTCTTTGTCCACATCATAGGCTTTAGACCTTTTTTCTCATTTCTAGGGTGCTTCGTCTCTTTATCTCGAGAGTGCCTTTTCAGGGATATACCTTACTCGAGCCTACTTTTCTCTCTCTCCAAGTGTCACGTATGATCGGATAATTTTTTTGATGGGTAAACTGTAAAGTGACGAGGGGAGAAAGGGTATAGGAGTTGGGTTTATTGGGTTGCGTAGAATACTTAATTAGAGAGTAAATTTTTAATTGAGATAAAAATATATTCACGTATGTGCCACATAGGATAATAAAAATGGAGATATATCAAACCAAAGTTGGATGTCAACGACAAATATATCAAAAAATATGATGAGGAATAAATATAACATTTTTCTGAAAGAAGCGACAAATATGACCCTTTTCCGTATTTTCTTTGGTAATGACATTCATTGTTAACAAAAAAAAAAATTGAGAATGAATATTAAAGTGGGGAATATTATTCACTTTGTATGAAATTAATTTTACTTTATTTAAAAATCAATTTTTGGCCATAAAAGTTTTACATATAACCTTAAGTTGTACTTGGAATTTGGAAAATACCGAAACCCCATTTTCACTTTTAAATTTTTTAAAAAATTTACCTTAAATTTTTAAATTATATTTCATTTTTTTAATAAAAAAAGTACATTTAAATTCTAAATATTTATTGCATAAAGTATGATCAAGCACAACTCTAACACCAATTTCAACTTTAAAAATTCTAAATAATTAAGTGATTTATTAAGTTTTGAGGCCAAATGCCCACTTGATATCTGAAAGAAGAGAAAACTTTATTATTCTGCAAAAATGATAGAAGCTACGAATAAACAAGGCTAAATACATAGACAGGCCCTTAAAGTTGAGGTCAATTTTCATAATTCATTTTGACACTTTAACTCAAGTTTGTTCGAGTTAGATTAATTCCTCAATTCATATCAAAATGTATTATTTGAACACTTCATGCATACATGGCACAGAGAGTGACTCTTATTTCACATTGAACAAAGGTGAAATGTAATTTTTTTTCTTTTTTGTTTTAAATTTCTCTTACTAAAAGTTTTTTTTGGTTGTCTATATTATTATTTTTATTTTTATAAGTATCGAATATATTTTAAAATTATCAAGAGTGCAATTTATTCAATGATTAATTCTTTGTGAAAATAATAATACAATGACCCTTCCAAGCTTCCATGCAACTTATTCTTACATGTGCAAATTATTTTTGACTTTGCCCATTTTTTTTAACTAATTCCTTTTCAGGAAATAAAATAGACATATATCTTTTCCTAACAAGTAGGTTCAAATCGAAGCCAAATAATTTTAGCTCAATTTTGAGTCTCTCATTCATATAGTTAATAACTCCAATGGTCACTCCGGACTTTTATCCCAGAAAGTCACTCAACTTTGGTCTTTACTCAGAA
Source organism: Capsicum rhomboideum (assembly GCA_031232105.1). Taxonomy (NCBI): domain Eukaryota; kingdom Viridiplantae; phylum Streptophyta; class Magnoliopsida; order Solanales; family Solanaceae; genus Capsicum; species Capsicum rhomboideum. The sequence goes on along the minus strand of CP124712.1, from coordinate 136,548,889 downwards.
AGTCACTCAACTATCACATTTTTACTCAGAAAGTCACTCAACCTATTTAATTTTTTTAAAAAATAAAAATTTCTTAGGTGGAATTTTTATTTAAAAATAAAATTCAAAAAAATAAAAAATATCCCTCTCTTTTATCCTTATCCCCCTAAATTAATATCTCTCCCTCCTCTTTCTCATTTTTCTTCTCTTCTCATTACTTTCTTCCCATAAAAGCATCTTGAAGTTTCACGTTGTTATATCAGTTCTACTTCATCGTTCTTTGGAGGTGATCGATGTCATATTTCAATTGTTGTTATGAGACATTAATCGAGGGTCATAGATTCCTTAATTTGTTTGATTATTCAAACCATACGTCATTATTTTTAATTAAGCGAATTCTATCGTTACTTCCTTTTAATTATATCCTTCTTTAATATTTCATTTATCTCGTATTGTATCGGTTAGTATCAAAGCGAAGGCTTGATCAGTATTGTTCTAGCAAATCCACGATTACTTGTCATCTATATGAAAAGCAGGTGTTTTATTTTATGGGAAGACAGTGAGAAGAACAAGAAAAATGAGAAAGAGGAGGGAGAAATATTAACTTGGGGGAACAAGGATAAAAGAGTTATTAAAGGAATACTTTTTATTTTTCAGAATTTTATTTTTAAATAGAAATTCCACATACGCAAATTTTATTTTAAAAAATAATTAAATAGGTTAAGTGACTTTTTCAGTAAAAATGTGATAGTTGAGTGACTTTCTGAACAAAAACCAAAGTTGAGTGACTTTCTGAGATAAAAATTCATAGTAATTAACTCCTCATTCATAGATTGAAAATCAAATTAGTCATACTGAATTAATGTATATCGAAACAATCGATGTCCACGGTAGTAACAATGGGAAAGGTAAAAGAAATAACAATGTGTCACCATTAATCCGAGAGGAAAATGATGGAAGGGGATATATTGTTCTTTTATAAAAAAATTTTATAATCTTAATTAGCCAAAGTCATGTGTCATTCTTTTATTGGATATTTTGATCAAATTAATGTGCGTAAAGTCCACGCGCTCCACTTCATGCACTAGTTAGTCAAAAGTGGCACAAATAGTACATTTTGATGTGGATTAAAGCGTCTAAGTGGAACAAACTTGATTTAAAATGTCAAAACCAAAATTAAGGTCAAATTTGGGGATTTTGTGTATGTATTTGGCCAATAAACAATGACACTCTTAACTATGTGATGTCTTATCTCTCAGATAATTGGTGATGTGTAACAACTGACAGATTCAATCATTCATGATCCAATTAAGAATCTTTGAGTTTGATAGAGTTCAGTACTTTAAATCAAATCACATCATACGTATGCAAAAAAAACACGCACACACACATATATAAAGTATACATTTTGGAATCCTCAACTCAAAATCTATCATATCTTAAAATTTGAACCTGTCATTAATTTAAACACAAAGTTACATATATTCATTAATATACTTCCAATATACTTATACTTCCCAATACAAAGTTCAGGATAACAGAGAAAAACTTATATATTATCAAACTTGAGAGAACAACCATTCATCCTCAAACAGAAGTCTCTTATTGTTTTACCCTGCAAGTATCAAATTTAATCACGAAGAAAAACAACAAGTGTTAGTTAATACTAAAATAATCTAAAACCACCTACAAAAGGAAAAAAATATATGAATAATTAAGTGAAATTAATACGTACTTAGAGCAGTCCATGCGTTCAGAGATGGGAAAGCTAAGATGAACACCACATATTCTAGTCATATTTACAATACGAGACTGGAGATAATGAGGATGAGGATGACTATTACTGAAGTCTTGGATACAATAGCAATACCTACGAGCCCCATCAGCATGATATTTCACCTGTTCATTCAATGCCCCTAACATGTTACAACATTCGCGTGTGAGTTGCTTAGCAGTCCCATCTACATAATCTTCGCAATACGCGAAGCAAGAAGCGACGTAATCGCAGACTTGTTCAGCTTTGGATGTGTAGCATGAACTTATTATTAATACAATTGCAACAAAAACTAGTAGATTAATCTTCTTGGCTGCCATATTAATTTGTTGTTATATTTAATTGGAAAGACACAATATCGGTAGCATAGTTTTATATACATAGATTGTTGAGGAGATTAATTTATTAAGTAAATGTGTGTCCTTGAATTGTGGTTTGCAGTTGTGATCATTCAATTTGTATGAGATTATTATAGTTGACACGTGATTAAAAAGATTTCTCTAATGTGAAAATTTTATTGCTATGGTCTGAGAGTTTAAATTTATTTTGTATCTAGTATTATTTAAGATATCGGAAACAGCCTCTCTACTTCACCTGAGGTAGTGGTATGGACTGCGTACACTTTACCCTCCCCAGACCCCACCTGGTGGGATTATACTGGGTATGTTGTTGTTGTTGTTGTTGTATTATTTAAGATATGCACTCCATTATGGTTTTTAATCAATATAAATGTTAAACCGAAAAAAAGGAAAGAGGAATAAGGGGTGACATATATATTTGGTAGATATATTGATTAAATTAATGAAAGATAGTTTGATAACTATAGATTTTTGGAAAGAATGTTATCTTAAATAAATTCATGTTTTGCTTTTGCTTTTGCTTTTCGAAAGAAACAGAAAACTGTAGCTCCTACAATCAAAATTGAAGCACTTTTCATTCTTGACGAAACACCTCCTATATTTATCAAACTTTTCAGAAATTAAAAGCATTTCTTGAAAAAAAATGATTTTAACTTCTCGAAAGCTTGACTAAATAGATTATAAGTGCAAACGAATGAAGCTTAGCTAAATATTTATCACCAACAATACCTTTGAACTTTATAAATCATATAATGCTTATAAAATTACAATTATCTCAAATAATGATCCATGCTAAGAGTGAAATTAATTAAAGCGAAGTGACCAAAATATGACACAAATAATTTTAATTTTAGTTTAGTTACATTCATATAGCTTGCCAATTTACTTTTATATATGGTATAATTTGGGATCTTATACAATATAGCCTGCCAAATTTACTATTTCTTTTAGCCGTATACATTGATTGTACACATTCATACACTAATTTCGTAGTGTATTTTTAATTTAATCGATTAGATGAACGAGATACTATAGCCTTCCTCAAACACAAGTCTCTTACTAAAGCCTCCAAGAACAAAATTAAAAAAAAAACAACCAAAAAACATAATCATTACTTACTACTAATAGAACTCACTCAACCTTAAGAAAAATGAAATAAAACAAAAAACAGATGGATTAAAGGAAGAGAGAAATTAAAGGAGAGTAAGTGAAAATACTTAGAGCAATTCATGTGTTCAAAGATGGGGAACTTAAGATGAATACGACATATTATATCAAGTTGTTCGATCCGAGACTGGAGATAAGGAGGATGATTGTGGTTAGTGCTGAAATCTTCGATGCATGAACAATATCTACGAACTCCATCATCCTCGAGTTTTACGTTGCCATTCAATATCATTAAGTTGTCACAACACTCCTGAGTTGGAAATCTAGTAATTCCATCTACAAAATTTTCACAATATTCAAAACAAGCATTCACATTCTCACAAATTGGATCTTCTTTAAGGACTCTAAATGCACTGCATGGACTTAGAACAACAAGTGCAACAAAAACTAGTAGTAGATTTTTGGTTGTCATTTTTCTTGCTAATTAATTGGATTAGTATGTGATTAGAGCAGAATTTTATAGATTTAGCACAGGAGATTTAATTCATTAATTAGATGTCGGTGAATGGAGATTTGCAGTTGTGATACTTTAATTTGGATGAGATTATTATAGTTAAATGCGTGACTAAATTGATTTCTATTGTTTAATTAACTTGTACTAGGAAAATAGAAAGACAAAATTGAAAAAATAGTTTGACTGGCTGGTAATAAACACCAGAGAGAAAGTTCAAAATAATATGTGAGTGACTGACAGGTAATGTTGGAAAAAGTTAATCTCAAATTTTTGGAGTGACATTACATCATTTAATTCGGGTCGCGTCAGGAATCTTCCAACATGAGCCTCGTCTTTTTTGCCATCGATAAGTTTCCCCACAGTATCCTACTAATCATAAGAAAACTTATTTAAGAGAAAATCTGATTTGAAAGAGACTGATTTAAGGTTCATATTAAAGGTTTTTGGTCCAATAGAGGTCAAATGCCTTAGTAAGATTAGCTTCCAATAATATTTTTAGTTCTCGTGAAAGAAACTCGAAAATTTAATATTTTTCACGACTATTAAAGATTCTACTATGGCATAACTTCCGACATTGGCTTATTCCCTTTATTTATATGTGGTTTGATGAATGTTTAGCAATAGGATACGATTGCTTAAGTATCTCGGCACTTGATGGATGCACCCATACGATACCAATTGTTACTTCATTGAATATTCATTTCAAACTTAGTAAAATAGGAGTGTATTGGACTTGAGCATAGACTGAAGTAGAATTTGAAGGATCCTAGTTATAAGTATCAAATGGACGGGTTGAGCTGAATTTGAGTGGATCAAAATAGACGGAATTAATATAAAATGGGCGAGTTAGGACTCTTAGCTACATAACAAGTTCAATACAAAATTTGAAAATTAAAGCATCATGAATGACAATGATGATAATTTCCTGTGTTGCACTAAAAAAAGGACTTGAGAGACACTAATGGAGCTAAGGGTAATCAGATGAATACGCTTCGCTTATAATTATACACATTTTACGAGTTCTTCCACCAGTTCGTAAAATTGGTAGATTCTAATTATCCAAGGGTATGAACCCCCCCCCCCCACCCACCCACCCCACCACCACCACACACACACACGCACACATTTAACAACTTTTTGAGTTATGAATATTGTTGGAATGGAGAAAGTTGTCGTTAAATGAAGAAGCCCTCTACTTCAATGGTGAAATTATATTGAAATTATATGGAGAAGAAGGAGGCCGAAGTATACTTCTAGATATTTCATTCCACATTGGACCTCAGACTTGGGCCGGTGCAAGACGGATACTTTGGGCCAGCAGAATTCATTCTACAAGAAGTCCAAGATACAGAAGCATATTTATGGTGATAATTATAGAAGTATATAGGTGTACAAATATAATTAGACAACTGGTAGGGTTTTTTTATTAAGTTTTTTTTGTTACATATTGGTCCCATGTAAGTTGTATAAATTCGTACACGATGACTTGAATGAGAAGTAGAAAATTTCCACAAATCAGTATCTTATTTTCTTGCATGGTATCAGAGAAATATCTCGATCCAATCACTATTTTACTCTTCATTTTTTCTCTAAGCAGCAATGACAGAAGAAACCACACCCAATGCATCCAACAAGGCTGCAAACAATACGACCATCGATAACAATCATCCTTATTATCTTAACCCTCAGATTCACCTGGTATGAATCTGGTCAATGCTGTTTTTGATGGTAAAGGATACCCTGGGTGGAGGAGGTCAGTCCTCATAGCTCTTTCAGCCAAGAAAAAGCTTGGTTTTATCAACAGAACTTGTAAAGCTCCAGACGTCACTACACGAGAATTTGAACAATGGAATTGTTGCAATGATATGGTCATCTCCTGGATCTTGAATGCCCTATCAAAGGACATAGGGGATAGTGTCATATACTCTAAGACAGCCAAGGAGGTCTGGGACAGTCTCGAACAAAGATTTGGTAGATCCAACAGTGCAAAGCTATACCATCTGCAAAAAGAGATTTCAGGTATAGTCCAAGGTAATAGAGACATTGCAGGTTACTTTACTAAACTCAAACGTTTGTGGGATGAGCTAGACTTTCTTAATTTAACCACATGTTGTAGTTGTGTTTGTCTGTGTGAAGGAAAGGCAAGGATAAATAAATCTTTAGAGGATCAGAAGGTGATTCAATTCTTGATGGGTTTAAATGATGCCTATGCACCGGCTAGAGGAAATATCATAATGATGAATCCTCTGCCTAGCATGGATCTTGCATATTCTCTTTTATTACAGGATGAAAACCAAAGAGAATGATTTTCCAATGCTCAAATCATGACTGATTGTGGCTCTTTTATGGCTTCTGGACAAGGAAAGCATGGAAACACACAATTTTTGGCTGATTTTGCTTCATTTATGGCAACTGGACAGGGAAAAAATGTCCGAAAGTTTAGGAATCAAACATCAAGAGGAGGCAACCCGGTTCAGAAATTTGTCAAACCACAGCAAAAGTTTAAAGGAAAGAAGATGCCACACCCCGAATCCCAACGAGGCGTGATTGACACCCGAAACCGATATGGCCCGAGAGAACCAATCTTTGCTCATGTACATATGCATATCCTCGTATAACCATCGTACTATCTCATGTAACCGATAACATATAAAATGCCAATGGCGGAAGTCATGGAAAACATGTACAATATGAAACTATGGCCGATAGAGCCACCAAGTCAAATGAACATACGTCTCTTGCATTCCCATACCCACATATGTCTACAAAAGTCTCTAACTGATACATTTACAAGACCAACTAAAAGTCAGGACAAGTCCCCACTGTATACAACATCAAAACACTGTACAATTGTGACTCGAAAAGTCCCGAAGCAATTGGGGATCACCAAAAATCTGCAAATACTGTCAACCTACAGTGGAGATCTACTAGTGCTTGCACCTGCAACATGTAAAGTAAGTCCCCAAGAGGGGTCAGTACGAAGAATGTACTGAGTATGTAAGGCCGTAAGAAAACTGTATCAATACACAAGAACTTCAATGGAAATAATTATAAGAGAAACTCTATATGTGGAACCATGTACCTTTCTTTCATTATTATCATCTCCAATCATTCATACATAATAACAACAACCATGGAATCAATATAAGAGAAATAGCTAATGTGAATAAACTCTCTTTCTGTATGTGAAAAATCATGTATATTACGTTTTTTACTTCTCTTGCTTTCATATTCATTCATCTTTATTGTTCTACCCATGCTAGGCTGTTTTGTAGCCCCTGGGATGAGATGAACCCATGCTAGGTACTTTGACCCCTGGGATGTCATATGAACCCATGCTAGGCTTTCGTGTCGCCCCTGGGATGTCATTAACCCATGCTAGGCTTATCGCCCCTGGGATGTTATGCTATGTGAACCCATGTTAGGCTTTCGTGTCGCCCCTGGGATGTCATTAACCCATGCTAGGCTTATCTCCCTTGAGATGTCATTAACCCATGGTAGGCTTATCGCCCCTGGGATGTCATTAACCCATGCTAGGATTATCGCCCCTGGGATGTATCGTGATATATCGGGATCGACCCATGCTAGGCTTTTCTGTCGCCCCTGGGATGCCACCCGTGTTAGTGGGATTGACCCATGCTAGGTGTTTAACCCCTGGGATGCCACCCATTAAACATTGCTTCTTTATTTCATTACTCTCTCTTTCATTCAATGAGTGATACCTTGATGATGAAAACATTCTTGAATCTTGAAGCACAACATACATTACTTTACTCTTACTTCATTTCTTTACTTTTGAGATTGATACTTTAACTTGTGAGAGATTGGTACTTTTGCTTATGAGAGATTGATACAATGATAGGCACAACTTTATTTGAAGCTTTGGATCAATAATCAATGAGTGAGAATCATGCAAATAAACATTATTGGAACATAGCCTCCATGGAAACATAACACTGTTGGAACCATTGGACAATGATCAATGAACAAGACACATGAGTATAACCACTATTGAAACCTTGGAACATAACCTCATCGGACTTTTAGAACCTTACTAATGAATATGAGACATGTATATAACTCTATTGGAACTTGGACTCATGTCATGATTGGAAACAATGCTATTCAACTAAACAAGCCCTCTTGACCTCATTACTCTCGTTGAGATAGTTCTCTTAGAATTTACAAGATTATGACAGCTTAGGAACTTCAGTCAATGAATAATAGATAAGCGAATCGTAATTCATCTAGGAGTAGGACACTTGTGAACTCAATATATATCTACCTTAGTTAAAATACCATAGGACCCCTTTGGAATGTAACACTTTTGGAACCTTAGGATAATGATCACTAAATACGATACATGTGGATATCAACTATTCACCAACCTGAGATGCAATACCTTAGAACATTTGGAACATTTGACATGTTAGCCAATGAACATGAGTCAACCGATGGGCATGAGTCATATGATCACCATTGACCAACGAGTAATGAACATGTGAGTAACACTAGCCAACTACAGAATACGGAATACCTTAGAGCATTTCGGAATCAAATGAGTACTATGACAATGCAACCACCACATGCTGCAGAAGGATATAGAAGATTAACCTTACATACCTTTATTTCCAAGTACGAGTACACAAGTCTATATATGAACACAACAGTCCAGCTTCTTCCTTATGTTTCACTCTACAATACAAGTCCACAATGAAACTCTTGTTAATGATCATTTACCGTACAAGCGTACAAAACGCCTTACAATACAACTCACTACATTATCATACCAACAAAACCTTAACATTACACACATTGACCAAGATTTCGTATAACAACAGCATTTCGCATCACACTTACCCTTTATGCCTTCTCATTTTCATTCTGTCACATTTACGCTTATCAATTTGCCTCATAACCACATATGAACAACCATCCACATTTAATACAGTCCAACATGCCTTCATACGACACCTTAAGGTCATTAAAACGACATCACAAGTTGATAATTACATCCATGAAGGGTATAGGGGTTTCGGGGGGCCAAAGGGATGCAAAAACAAGCAATTCGGAGTTCTGGGCCGATCCGCTAAGCCACCTGCGCCCGCAGGTGCTTCGTCTGCGAGGGCGGGTGCCCGTTTCGACCCAAAAGGGTCTCTTTTGGGTATTTTCATGCAATGAATGGTCCATGATCATAAACAAACCTATTTTGACATATTTTTGATCATCTTAAACACCAACATTCAGCCATGGTGTCACAACACATATAACAACACCAAAACGACATTTTACGGTCAATACGTCACCAAAACCATAACCAATTTCACAATAGAAATTCCAAACAATATACACCATGACAAAACAATGAAATGCTATAATCACATCTCACATTTCAATATTAACTCCATCATGTTCACTTCCTTCAAGACCACAAGTCTATGTTCAAGTTTACAAGGCAAAACCATCCTCCGATTTAGCAAACATGTAGCATACACACATAGTGAACTTCTCACACTTCACCAACATGATATAAACCATATTTAATGCATAAAATATGTTAAAACATAATAATATACACTTACCAATACTCACCAAGTGATGATCTTTGGCCAAAAGGATGAAGGCTTAGGGTTTGAGTTGAGAGAATATTGTGGAAATTTTTAGATTTTGGCATGTGTAACCAAGTGAATAAATATCAGATTTTTGGTGCCTTTTATAGACCCTTAATGGTCATCTTTATCCATCTCTTGGTCAATAATTAATGGTTTTATTTGGTCAAAAGAAGAATGAATCATTTCCCCTTCATTTGGGCTATGTCTTTTGTGTCTTTTTGGGCCTCCCTTGAGCCCAATGGCTCAAGACTTCTTTAGCCCACTAACTTTTGTGTATAATTCCTTATATATATATATATATATATATATATATATATATATATATATAGGTCCCTCAAGTCACTCTTATCCATCTCTTAGCATTAAATACATGGTTGATTTGGTCAAATGAAAGATTGGAAGAATGAGTCAAATTCTTATATTGGGCCATGTCTTCTTGTTAATTTTGGGCCCAATGATGCAAGATTTCTTCACGCCCACAAATTAATGTATAATCCATCAAATATCCCATGTTCTACTAATTCCATAAAGGTACACGTAGTCATATAGGTTCGACAACATACGGGGTGTTACCCCTCCTACAAGGGTCTAATCCCATGTACTATGCCCAATATCAAGTATCTCCTCACTAACATTACATAATACATACTTTTGGCTCTCGACACTTAAGTAAACATTGTTCAACGTTGTCAAGTAGGGTTTGGTAGGTACGAGGTGTTACATTAATATAATCCCAATGTTAATTGTACCTATTGTGGGAAAATAGGACACACACAAGAGGATTGTTATAGACTCATTGGTTTTCCAGAAGATTTTCAATTCACTAACCCTAAAAATTTTCAGGGATTAGTGAAGGGAAATGCGGCCATCACACATGAAGAAACTGAAGATATGCAAAGTTCATACAATGAGATGAGCAATTTAGCACAACACTATAGCAAAGAACAAATCACAGAGATGGTGCATCTGTACAAACAATCTAAACAAGGAAAACCAGGAAGTTCAGAGATCAGTGTGAATGTTGTGGCTGGTACTATTCTAAAATATTCAGGGTCTTGTTTTGCTAGTTTAAAATCTAATACCTGGATCATTGATTCAGGAGCCTCTGAAAACATGTGTTATGATCCCAATTTTTTCATATCTTTGACCCCTCTCCCTGTACCTTTGAACATTAGTTTACCTAATTCTTTCAAGGTCTGTGTTACTCATACAGGAAGTGTTTTACTTCTACCAGGAGTAATCCTTACCAATGTCCTTCTTGTTCCAGATTTCAAATATAACTTATTGTCTGTTCATAAGTTATGTTCTCAATTCAATTGTGATATTTTACTTACATCTAGTGGATGTCTTTTGCAGGGCCCTTCCAGAGTTCTCAAGGGCAAAACTCCTTATGAGGTATTGTTTGGACAGAAACCAAATTATGCCTACTTAAGAACTTTTGGATGTTTGTGTTATGCTTCTACTTTGTCTCAAGGTAGGGGAATATTTGAAACTAAAGCTAAGGCTTGCGTTTTCATTGGTTATCCTTTACAACAAAAAGGATACAAGCTTTTGGAATTTGATACAAAAAAAGTCATTGTATCCAGAGATGTGAGATTTTATGAACATCAATTTCCCTTTATTGTTTCCCCTGTTCCAAATGTACCTCTCTTTCCTAATTTTTCAGAACCTTTTGAGTCTGATTTACATTCTTCACTTGAATCCCCATCTCTAGATACAATTCTCTCATCTTCTCCCCTCGCTGATAGTCCTTCTATTCCTTCTCTTGTACCCTCTATTTTAGATAATGCAACTTCTACTGCTGACAACACTTCTTTCACCCCATAATCCCTTCCAAATAGAAGAACCAACAAAATTTTCAATAAACCAGGATACTTAAAGGACTATATTTGCAGCAACATCATATTCACTGATTTGCACAAGGCTTGCTCTGTCCAAATAGAAAAACCTAGTGTTTTTTCTTTCAATTCTTTATCTCTTGATAACCAACATGTTTTTCAGTCGATTTCTCATCTTACAGAACCTAACAGTTTCAGTGAAGCTTCTCAACATTCAGGTTGGGTGAAGGCTATAGACTCTGAATTATCAGCCTTACAAGATAATCATACATGGGATGTGGTTGAATTGCCACATGGAAAGAAAGATTTGCCGTGTAAGTGGGTTTACAAGGTAAAACATAACTCAGATGGCACTGTTGAAAGGCTGAAAGCTAGGCTTGTGGTGAGGGGGGACATCCAAAAGGAAGGTATAGACTATTCTGAAACCTTCTCACCTGTGGTAAAAATGACCACCATCAGATGTTTGCTCACAATTGCGGCAAAGAAGGGATGGTTTGTTTCACAGTTAGATGTCAATAACGCATTTTTACATAGTGACCTACAGGAAGAAGTCTTTATGAAATTTCCTGCAGGTCTCACTCCTCCTAGTCCTAAGCATGTATGTCTTCTAAGGAAGTCTTTATATGGTTTAAAGCAGGCCTCATGCCAATGGTATGCTAGACTAGCAGGGGCTTTAAGTTTCAAAGGATATTCTTTATCCCTAAATGACTATTCCTTATTTTTTAAACAGACAGGGGATCTAATTTTTATCATCGTCGTTTACATTGATGACATCATTTTAACCGGCAACAACATAAAAGAACAGGAAGATATCAAGAACTTTCTGAATTGTGAATTCAAAGTCAAAGATTTGGGACAGATTCATTATTTTCTCGGAATGGAAATTTTGTGTGAAACGCAAGGATTTATCGTTAGTCAGAGAAAGTTCACCTTGGATTTACTGCAGGAATTTGATGTATCTCATTTGCCTCTGGTTTCTTCTCCCCTTGATCCCCATTCCAAACTCCAAGTTGACGATGGTCCTCTAATGAAAAATCCTACTGCTTATCGGCGTTTGGTGGGGAAGTTAAATTACTTAACCCACACTCGTCCGGATCTTTGTTTTACTGTTCTAACTCTCAGCCAATAGATGCAACGACCTTGCTTGACTCATTATTTTGCTGCTCTACGGGTTCTGAAATATTTGAGCTCTAATCCAGGACAAGGTATTTTGCTCTCATCTGCTCCATCATTTTCACTCCTTGCTTTTTGCGACGCGGACTGGGCTGCTTGCAAAGATTCTCACAGATCTGTAAGTGGATTTTTTATAACTTTGGGAGGAGCTCCGATTTCGTGGAAATCCAAGAAACAAGCCTCCATCTCACTCTCATCTGCTGAGGCAGAGTATCGTTCCATGAGACGAGTGATAGCAGAGCTCACATGGCTAATCCGGCTTCTTGAAGACCTCTCTGCTCCTATTTCATTGCCTATTCCACTGAATTCCGACAGTCAAGCAGCCATTCATATCGCTCGAAACCCAGTTTTCCACGAACGCACAAAACACGTCGATTTAGACTGTCATTTTGTGCGGCAATGATTTCTATCTAGGTTAATCACACTCTCATTTTTTCCATCTCACCATCAGCTAGCGGATCTCTTCACCAAATCGTTATCTGGAGCTACTCACAAAGAGATTCTTGGCAAGTTGGGGGTCATGACACTTCCCTCCACCTTGAGGGGGGATGTTGGAATGGAGAAAGCTGTCGTTAACATGAAGAAGCCCTCTGCTTCAATGGTGAAATTCTATTGAAATTATATGGAGAAGAAGGAGGTCGAAGTTTACTTCTAGATATTTCATTCCACATTGGACCTCAGACTTGGGCCGGTGCAAGACGGATACTTTGGGCTAGCAGAATTCATTCTACAAGAAGTCCAAGATACAGAAGCACATTTATGGTGATAATTATAGAAGTGTATAGGTGTACAAATATAATTAGACAGCTAGTAGGGTTTTTTTATTAAGTTTTTTTTGTTACATATTGGTCCCATGTAAGCAAACCCGTCAACCGGGCCGGGCCGGGTCATCCCAGCTCCGGTTCGGTTTTGTTATCGGGCTCGGTCCGGTCTTGACGGGTACTGGGTCGGGCCGGGCCCAACAGTAATTTAAGCCCAAACGGCCTAGCACCGGCCCATTAATGCATTTTACATGGGCTGGGCCGGGCCGGGTCCTGACTAAAAAAAAATTGAACTTTGATTGTTTTTTAATATAACACTACTTAGAATACGACTTTAAAGAACATACATATGTATGTATATTCAATATATACTATTTTAAAAAATATACACATGTATTTACATTCAATATACACTACTTTAAAGAACATACATACATATATACATTCAATATATACTACTTTAAAGAACATACATATGTATGTATATTCAATATATACTATTTTAAAAAATATACACATGTATTTACATTCAATATATACTATTTTAAAGAATATACATACATATATACATTCAATATATACTACTTTAAAGAATATACATATGTATTTACATTCAATATATACTACTTTAAAGAACATACATATGTATGTACATTCAATATATACTACTTTAAAGAATATACATATGTATTTACATTCAATATATACTACTTTAAAGAACATACACATGTATGTATATTCAATATATACTATTTTAAAGAATATACATACATGTATGTACATTCAATATATACTGCTTTAAAGAATATACATATGTATTTACATTCAATATATACTACTTTAAAGAAGATACATACATATATACATTCAATATATACTATTTTAAAGAATATACATACATATATACATTCAATATATACTACTTTAAAGAACATACATATGTATGTATATTCAATATATACTATTTTAAAAAATATACACATGTATTTACATTCAATATATACTATTTTAAAGAATATACATACATATATACATTCAATGTATACTATTTTAAAAAATATACACATGTATTTACATTCAATATATACTATTTTAAAGAATATACATACATATTTACATTCAATATATACTACTTTAAAGAACATACATATGTATGTATATTCAATATATACTACTTTAAAGAACATACGTATGTATTTACATTCAATATATACGACTTTAAAGAATATACATACATATATACATTCAATATACAATAACATATACTTTTATACTATTATATTAAAAGTATTGAATTCATATAAGATATTCAATTTAAATTTTAAATGGAAAAAATATGTAAAGAGTAAATGAACTTAATATTTGATTGATTGCAAATGTTTGAAAACTTACAAGTTACAAGGTTGCAATTACATTTCACTAATTTCACAAAGTTAAATTGAAAAATGAAAATTCAATTGATTAATTGTAAATTCTACAAAATCTTCATCATTTTTTTCAATTCACGCTTGTTAACATTAACGGGAATTGGTTGTGGATTGTCAAAATCAATGGCACTAAAGCCATGCATTGGACTTGATTGTGCTGAATTCTCTCTTGAAGTCATTATTTCTTCAAGATCTTCTTCGTCTTCCGGCTCCACGAACATTCCTTGATTTCTTCGTTCTGCTCTAATCCAATCTCTAAGGCAAACTAAAACATTCATGGCATTGCCTCCCAATGAGTGTCGGTTGTCTCCAATCTGCTGCCGTCCTTGACTAAAAGCGCTCTCTGATGCAACGGTTGACATTGGAACATTCAATATATCTCTAGCTAATCTTGAAAGTACAGGATATTGTCTTTCATTATTCTTCCACCATTCCAGCGTGTTGATTCTACCTCTAGGATCCTCTGTAGGCTGCATAAGATAATACTTAAGCTCTTTCCGACTTACGATTCTTTACGATGAAGGCTGCAATCTATTCCGAACAGATAGATCAGAAACACAATAAGCAGGCATATTATGTGCCTGTCTTTTAGAAGATGATGGTTCCTCAGAAGGATGGGGAGCGGGGTCGGTGTAATGTGTGACGGTAAAGCATTGTCAAGTAAATCAGCATAATGATTGTATAATGTGTTCATGTAACTATTCGCATCAGACATAGCCGTAAACAAAGAAGGTTCTTCATTAGCTTTTACTCCTAAAGCAGAATAAATAAGAGAAGTAAATTCGGACATAGTATTATATTTCATACATGGATTTATTATAGCACCAACTAAGAAAATAGGGAAAAGCGAAAAAAATATTTTTAAAATTTATCAATCATTACCTCAATAGCATATTTGTAACCTGGTTTAGACTTATACTCGTTAAGCAATAAAGAAATGTCGGCTAAATAAGCTAAAATATTACAAACAGTAGGATAATAAGCACCAGAAAATTCAATCGTAGCTAGATAAAATTTTTGCAAAAAATTAACAATATCATCAATTTCAGCCCAATCTGAATTTTGTAACATACAATCGGGAAAATCACTAGCAAATTGGTTAAAAGTCATAGTAATAGGAACTTTATAAATATTGCAAGCATTTAAGAAATCATACGTAGAATTTCATCTAACATCTATTTCTTCAGGCATTAATCTCGGTCTAAGTCCATTTTCCTTAAATTTTCTTTTAAATTCGGTAAGTCTAATTTTTCTATTATTTCCTTGAATAAAGCCAACTGCAAGTATAACTTTTTCAATAGCAGGCTCAAAAAAAGCAAGACCATCTTTTACAATTAAATTATATATATGACAAGCACATTTAACATGAAATATTTCGGGTAACGGTGGAGAAATTTCAGTTTTTAACAACTCAATAGCAGCGTTGTTGTTAGATGCATTATCAAAAGATATACATAAAACTTTACGGTCAATACCATAATATCTTGCAACTTTTGTAATAGATTCAGAAATAAATTTTCCAGTGTGTCTACGGTCTTCATCATACAAAAATGCTAAAATACGTTTTTGCATAACAAAATTACTATCTACCCAATGACAAGTAATTGTTAGATAATCATTTTTATTAATAGCACGACCAAGATCACAAGTGAAAGCAACTCTATATGAAAGATTTTTTAATAATGCAGATAAATAGTCAACATATTGTGCATAAAGTCTAAAAATATCGGACCAACAAGTACTTCTAGGAATACCCTCAAACATAGGATTATAAATTGCCTGAATATAACTAATAAAAGCTTCAGAAGAAGCAAAAGAGAAAGACAAACAACCCACAACTATCATTTTGGCTAATTCTTCACGATCCTTCATTTTATTATAATTCTTAACTAATTGACCGGTTTGGGGTTCAATCTAGTTTGACTTGGGCCCCCAACTGTCCCACCACCAATTACCTGAGCTAGCTCTATTGGGTATTTCTCCTTCAAATGTCTCGACAACTGACCCGTACCTCCTTTATTACCCCCCGGTCTTATGCTCGTATTTTGACTTATAAATATCGCATTCAACCTGAGTGGTTCCTTCTATTCGGGTAAAAAAATTCCACACAACACTAGTTTTTTTACGAAATCTTACAGGGGGCCGGGGAGGAAGATTAACTGATTCAGATTGAACATTAACATTACCAGATTCGGGTGTAACATCAACATCATCATCATTTTCATCTACATCAACAGAGTCTAGTTCATTCTCTTCTTCTATACCATAATTTTCTTGAGCCTCAAAATAATTCATATCGTGAGCACCTACACGTATTTCATTTTCAAATGGTTCGTTAATTGGTACCGGAGGCACACGAGTATATCGAGTATTTGAACTACCTCTACCGGAACCAATTTGTTTCTTACTACCACTAACACTACCACTTCCGGGACAAAAATTTCTAACACTTTTACCGACTTTCCTTAATTTATCCATATTACAAATTAAACTAACAATTATTCAAAAAACACAAAAACAATCCAAATAAATATTCAACTAATAATACACTAATTAAAAATTAAAAGTAAGAGATGGAACGATAATACCAAATTTTTGAAGTATTCGAAAGTTGGTCAATTGAGTACTTTTGAAAACTTCCACATAGTATTTGTAATTGCAAAATAATAAAATATAATAGAACACTTTATGAGATAATTTTAGCAAATTTGAGAGAGAATGAGAATTGAGATTGTAGGAAATATTTTTTGAAATGGCATGTATTTATAGGAAAAAAAAAATTGAATTAATTTTTTTTTTAAAAAAAATTTAAGCCTAAAAGGCTGTTTGGCCGTTGGGCCAACGGCATTATCGCCGTTGGGCCTCAACGGACCAAAACAGCCTTTGCAGGCTTGGGGCCCAACAACTCCTTAATTTAAAAAAAAAAAAAAAAAAAATTGTTACCGAGTCGATCCGGTGGACCCGGTCCGGTTTCCTAACTGGGCCGATCCACCGATTTCAATATCATGTCCGGCCCAGCCCCCTAAAAAACCCTCCGGCCCACTACCTATACCGGATCCGGTCCGGTGGCTAAGTGGGCCGATACCGGGTCAACCCGGCCCACTTGACACCCTTACATGTAAGTTGTATAAATTCATACACGATGACTTGAATGAGAAGTAGAAAATTTCCACAAATCAGTATCTTATTTTCTTGCAAATATTTTGACAATTAGCAGTATGACTAATTCCAAGTTTCTGATTTAGCGTGCGTACTTGCATAAGAAATTCAATATCTTCCAACTAATTAATCGTAGACTCCTTTTTGAATTTTCATTAAATTATCGTGTATGTAATTATAATATGATTCGTTAAATTTATAATGTTGAGAAATCATAAATTTGAGAGACCTTTTAGTTTTTGCCTCATCGCATTGACTTTTTTTATAATTTATGATATTACATTTATCTTCTTTATTTTAATTTCTCTATAATAATTATTTAAATATATTTTTTATTAATAAAAAAATGAATATACCTTGACTGATTTATCCTTCCTAACATTTTGCTCTTTTGATGTCAGAAATTCAGAATTATGTTTGGAGGGGTAAATCAATCAATCAAGTTAGGAAGCCTAAATCAGTCAGTGCGATAAAACAAAATCTGAAGGGGGGTCTATAATTATTTCTTTCATTTATTTTCTTTTCATCCTAATATAATTAGTCTGGGTCAGCTCACATAAGCAACAAGTAGAATTCTATATACGTGTCCAAAAAACATGCATAACAACAACAACAACAACATACCCAGTATATTTCCACCACGTGGGGTCTTGGGGGTAAGTGTACGCAGTCCATACCACTATCTCAAAAGTGAGATAGAGAGGTTGTTTCCGAAAGATCTCCGGCTCAAGAAACAATAGTATAGAAAAGAAATAGTAAGTGACAAGATACGAAATACAAAAACATGCATATGGAACAAAATTATATATATCATTTTGGATTTCATTAATTCACACAATCCAGTATTCAAGATGTCTAAATTGTCGAACTGCAACTAATAATTAATTGAAACACAAAGTTGTGCTCCATATATAATTAAACTCCATTTAAACCTTGCTAACATAACATAAGAGTATGTAATACTATGATATATCATTATTCTTCCAATTCAAAGTTCATAAGGAAAAGATGAAAATAAAAATATAGCATTAATTAGACCCCATAGATCACAGCTCCTCTTCCTCAAATACAAGTTCTTACTAAAGCCTGCAAGCACAAAGTTTTTTTTGAAAAAAAAACACGTGTTAGTTACTAATTAAGTATTAAAGGAACTCGACGAGAGAGTTGTTCGGAAGGTAAGCACCCCTTACTTCCAACCGAGAGATTATGAATTCGAGTCATCAAGGGAGCAAAAGGGGGTGGGAGCTGCTAGGGAGGGGTAAAAAAAGTATTAAAGCAACTCAACAAAAGTAAAACAAAAGAAATTAAGAGAGAAATGAGAGTTTGTGAAAGTACTGTGAGCAATCCATGCACTTAGAGATGGGGAAGCTAAGATGAATATCGCAATATTTATAAAGCATTTCGATATTAAAAAAAAAATTCAGAAAGGAGACTACAATTAGGTGGAAGATATTAAAAAAAAAATATTGATTTATCCTTCCTAACATTTTGCTCTTTTGGTATCGGAGATTATATTAGGAAGGGCAAATCAGTCAAGTTATATTGAATGATCAGAACTGCAAATCACAATTAATCACGTTAGTTAAACGTCACGTATCAACTATATTTAGCAATCGCATCCAAATTGAATGATCACAACTGCAAATCACAATTCACGAACGTAACATCTAAATCTTACTCCCTCCGTCTCAATTTATGTGGCACTTTTCGAATTTCGAGATTCTAACAAGTCTATCTTTGACAGTAATTTCTTCATATATCTTTTAAAAATAATTTTGAATCGTCAGTTAGTGTGACTTATATTTTACGTAATTTCCAAATATATAAATTTTATTTCAAAAAACTTGAATATTCCGTGCCCAAGTTTACGGCCAAGCTTAAACTGTTTAACTCTCGGATAGTGAAACGTGCCACATAATCCAATTAAAACTCTATAAAAACCCTGCTAATTACTTTACTAATCCAATTAATTAGCAGAAAAATGACAACCAAATATCTACTATCTTTTGTTGCACTTGTGTTGGTAGTTCTAATAAGTCCATGCAATGCATGCAAAGATGAAGTTTGTGAATTTGTGAATACTCGTTTTGAACCTTGTGAAAAATTTGTAGCTGGGATTACCTCATGTCCAACTTATAAGTGTTGTAATAACTTAATTATATTGAATGACAGCGTAAAAGAAGAGGACGATGGGGTTCGTAAGTATTGTTCATGCATCGTAAACTTCAGTAATAGCCACGATCATTCTCCTTATCTCCAAGACCGGATCGAACAACTTTATACATTCTGTGATGTTCATCTTAGCTTCCCCATCTCGGAGCGCATGGATTGCTCTAAGTACTTTCACAAACTCTCATTTCTCTCTTGATTTCCTTTGTCCATCTTTTATTTTATTTATCCTTGTGTTTGCGAGTGAATTCTTTTAATACTTTTTTTATTTATTTTAATTTGTGCTTGCAGGCTTTAGTAAGAACTTGTATTTTGGGGAAGGGGAGCTGTTCTGTGGGGTCTAATGCGATATTAGTTGAAATACAATTGATAAATATTGTATTATTAAGATTATAAATTAAAATGACAATGCATATCAATTACTTATTTTTGGGAGTGCAGTGTTTATAACTATAAAAATTCTTCAGTAGATCAAAACCAAAAAAGAAAGCGTGCCAACGGAGGGAGTATTCATTTGGGATTTTATTAATTCTCACAATCCAATACTCAAGATGTCTAAATTGTCGAACTGCAACAATTATTTGAAACATAAAGTTGTACTCCATAAATAAATTCCATTTAAACCTTATTAGTTACAACAGAGTATGTAATACTATAATATAATACGTCATTATTCTTCCAATTCAAAGTTCATGAGGTAAAGATGAACTTTTTGACCCCAGTGATCAACAGCTCCTCTTCCTCAAATACAAGTTCTTACTAAAGCCTGCAAGCACAATTTTTTTTAAACATCTGTTAGTTACTAAGCAAGTATTAAAGGAACTCACCCACAACCTCAAGAAAAATAAAACAAAAGATGGACAAAAGAAATTAAGAGAGAAAATAGAGTTTGTGAAAGTACTTAGAGCAGTTCATGCACTCAGAGATGGGGAACCGAAGATGACTATTGCATAACGAATAAAGTAGTTCGATTTGGGACTGAAGATAAGGAGGATGATAGTGACTATTGCTGAAGTCTACGATGCATGAACAATACCTACGAACCCCATTATCCGTGTTTTTTACGCTGTTATTCAATAACCTTTAGATGTCGCAACACATCAGACCTGGACTTGCAGTAATTCCATCTACAAAATTTTCACAATATCCAAAACAAGCATTCACACTTCCACAAATTGGATCTTTTTTTTGGACTGTGAATGCATTACATGGACTAATTAGAGCAACAACTGCAACAAAAACTAGTAGTAGATTTTTGGTTGTCATTTTTCTGCTTATTAATTGGTAGTAATAAGTAACTAATTAGCAGAGGTTTTTATAGATTTTGTATATGAGACTAATTTTATTCATTAATTAGGCGTCTGTGAATTGTGATTTACAGTTGTGATCATTCAATTTGGATGAGATTGTCATAGTTTGATACGTGACAAAATTAATTTCTATTTTATTTGGTACAATATTGATGTCAAATGAGCTTAATTAAATGAAATAAGTTGATTAGCGAGAATTATCTAGCCGGAGACTGAAACGAGAAAAATAGTATCACATAATTTTAATGAATCATATCATTGATAGATGATAATTTCAGAAAACGAAATTATGAAAATTGTATTGGGTAAAGATTTTCGATGGTTGCAGAATGGAGCAAGGGGACCTCTCGCGAGTTAAGTGCTTCATGACGGACCATGAATATGGTGCCATTGACGGAACTTCCACTAAGGACATCTCACGAGAGGCACCATATGAAGGTGACGCCTTCAAAGGACGAGGATGATGTGGAAGTAAAGGACAGGGGACAAAGGCGTCAAGACTATCATATGCGTGAACACATAGTGTACCCATATGACTTATGCATAAGATATTGGCTAGCACCTGCAACGGATAGGACAACTGGCGGTATATCATTATTAACTATAGTACTATAAGGTTTCTCTAGGAAACTCTCTCCATAAGGTTACAAGCCACCTACTGTATAATTAGGATTCTTCTTCACTTGTTAAAGGGCTGGAATGAGACCATCAAGCAATGCAATACACTTTTTTTTTGTTCATCGAGCATTATTTTTTCTCTTTACTTTCTCCGAAGGAATCCTTGCCGCCGGAGGACACCGCCCAAGACCTTGTTTCGCTGATCTATTTATCACTATTGCTTTATTTTACTTAAATTTCCTTACATTTATGCTTTGTCATTCGTTACATAGATAATCAATCTGCTGGTAAATTAAACCTAAACAAAGATAGATATAACGGGCATACTCTTGATCTCATATACAAATTCAACTATATCATTTTCAGGATAAACAAAAATTCAGAAAGGAGACTACGATTAGTTGGAAGATAGTGAAAAAAAAAAAGGATCTATCCTTCCTAACATTTTGCTCTTTTTGATATCAGAGATTATATTAGGAAGGGCAAATCAGTCAAGTTATATTGAATTATCACAACTGCAAATCACAATTAATCACGTTAATTAAACGTCACGCATCAACTATAATAATCTCATCCAAATTGAATGATCACAACTGCAAATCACAATTCACGGACATCTAAATCTAATGATCAACAAAATGCTATATATAAAAAAATCTATAAAACCCTGCCAATTAATTACTTTACTAATCCAATTAGTTAGCACAAAAATGACAACCAAATATTCACTATTTTTTGTTGCACTTGTGTTGGTAGTTCTAATAAGTCCATGCAATGCACGTAGACGTAAACCGGACGTTTGTGAACATGTGAATTATCGTTTTCATAATTGTGAAACATTTCTAATTGGGTCTGGCATGTATTTACCCCATGATTGTTGTGAGAACTTAATTATATTGAATGACAGCGTAAAAAAAGAGGACGATGGGGTTCGTAAGTACTGTTCATGCATCGTAAACTTCAGTAATAGCCACGATCATCCTCCTTGGCTCCAGAGCCGGATCGAAAAACTTTATACATTATGCGATGTTCATCTTAGCTTTCCCATCTCTGAACGCATGGATTGCTCTAAGTACTTCCACAAACTCTCACTTATCTCTTAATTTCTTTTGTCCATTTTTTATTTTATTTTTTCTAGAGGTTGTGTGTTGAGTTCTTTTAATACTTAGTAACTAACACATTTTTTTAATGTGTGCTTGCAGGCTTTAAGAAGAACTTGTATTTGAGGAAGAGGAGCTGGTCTATATGGGGTCTAATTAATGCTTATATCAGTTGTAATATTTGATAAATGTGGCATTTATAAATTAAAATGACAATGCATATTAATTATTACTATCTTTTAGCAGTATTTTCCTGAGTCCGAAGTCTAATGGACCACAATTTAAAGTCAAAATTCTAAATAGGCCACTTGGAAAGAGAGGTTAACCAAACAGATAAATCGTTCGTATGTCAACGATTTCCTCCAACAATTAACGAACCAAACAAACAACAGTTAGTGGACCCCTTTTTTTAAAACTTTATTTGTAAATCGTTCAAGCATGAACGAGGAGCTTTTATGTTTATTTTATCTTTTTTGGCAAATCGTGGTGGTTGAAACGAGGTGTTCTTAACCTTTTTTTCTTGCAAAAATATTTGCTGCATAGGATTTCACACATTATGATTAAAATTTTGAGGTATATTTTAAATTTTATATCTTTTTAATTTATGTTTGATTACGTGTGTGTGGCACTTGTGTTTTACTCTTTTTTTTAAAAAATATTTTTTAAATTTTTTAATAGGAGCTTCCACCCTTTTTGCTATTTTGGTAATTCGAACTCACAACCTTAGAATTTGAGGTGAAGGGTGTTTTACTATCCGAATAACTCCCTCTTGTCTACCAATAAAGAGTGTTAAATTCTTTCCGTTTCAATTTGTTTGTCTTACTTCTCTTTTTTAATCTATTTCAGTAAAAATGTCTTTTCTATTTTTACAATTCTTTAATTTTAACTTTTTACATGACATGTTTGACATCACAAGATTAACGTCAAGTCAAAATCAAATTGAAACAACGGAAGTAATAAATAAGAAAAGCTAAGAGGTTATGCATGTGAGCATGTACCCCAATTATTCCCCAGGTGCACTTAGGTGGTTTGAATTTGAAAATTAATTATGGTATAAATTATTTTAAATAATACTAGTTACTTATTGAAATAACTGTATCCGCTTCGTTGCATATTACTTGTCTATATTATTACTGTCCCAAATTACTTATTAATGTATAAATCAAAATAGAATTAATGTAATTTTTTTTCCATTTTGCCCTTAAATTAATTTCTTTTTGAAAATATAAATATTGTAAAGTTTCAAAAAAAATTCTCTATTATTAATTTTGATATTGAGGATAAGACACATAAATATTGACTGTGCTATTAAAAAAGTTAAAAAGTATATTAGAAGAAGTACTTTTTTTATTTATGATTTCATAAAAATCGTGTAAAAAATATAGATAATAATATAAAACGGAGGGAGTAATTCTAATACTAATAATTTTATAATGGATTCAACATATCATTGAGATTAAAAATTCTTGGAGACCAGACCTAAAAACAAAAATATTCTTAATATTAAGTCTCCTTTTTTAGGAGCATCTCGTTTGTTCTTGAGTGTTGACATTTAGCAAAAAAAAAAATAAAGAAGCTCCTCGTTCATGTTTGAACGATATACCAAAAAAAAGGGGTGGGGGGTGGGGGTGGGGGTGGGGGGGCACTAACTGACGTTTGTGTGGACTCGTATTTCCCCTATTGGCAAATTGATAGCTCTATCCAAATAAAAGAAACATAACTGTAAAATTTCTTCAGTAGATCGAAACCAAAAAATTAGAAGGAAAAATATATGAAACAAGACTCAATTGCCCTCTCCCTTAAGATCCAAATTATTTTTTACTAGGATTGTTTAAGAGGCTTAGATTAATTAGCTTCTTTATCTTTATCAGTTAACAAACTCACCAAAAAAAAGAGTAAAGTTTTAAAAAGTGAAATTAAATATACACCTATAACCTAATCCATATGTTCAGAAATAGGAAAACTAAGGTTAATTTAAGAGTAATTATAAAGATCGACGATTCGATTATCTTGGTAAGGAGGATGATCTCCAGCATTCGTCATGTTTTCGATACACTGAAAAATTAAATTCTTATAGCACCTTGGTGTAGTGATCTTGTTTCGCGATGGTGTATGTTCAATTAATTTCTCAGAATATTATTGCAACATTGGTACGATGGAGTTTGTTCGAGTCCATCCATGAAAGTTTTACAGGTACCATGGGAAATTATCAGTGACATTTGAACAATTCGAGTTGAATTGATGAGCCAAACTTGATCTTGAAATTTCAAGAAAAAATTATAACAAAAGCTGCAAAATATATGTCATTTATTCCATTCCTCTTTTTGATACGCTTTAATCTCCGGTTAAATAATTCTCGCTAATCAATTTATTCCATTTGAGATCAAAATATTGTACAAATGAAAATAGAAATCAGTTTGTGATGCATCAACTATGATAATCCCATCCAAATTGAATGATCACAACTGTAAATCACTATTCACATGAACTAATTTAAGGGAGTCTGGTATATATAAGTTCAGAATCCAAGGGTTTATTAGGTCCACCAAATAGTGTGTGCCTATATCGTCTCTTAAAGAGATTCGAGAATTTTAATACTCACTAACAACAATAACATGTCTAGTAAAATTTCACAAGTGGGGTATATAATTAAAGGGTGATGCATAAATAATTTTATCCCTATGAAAGTAGAAAGACTATTTTTAACAAACCTTCGACTCAAATAAAGCATAATAAAACAAGAAGGAAAAGAGAATTTTAGGCATGGGTGATGGGCTTCTTGATGGTTGCATTATCTTTGCTGTCCTAATTGTTATTTCATTGAATATTCTTTCAGGTCTTAGTAAAACAGGGGTTTGGCTTGGCCTCTAGCTACCTAATTTACTGAGAAAGTTAGTAAGTGATTGAGGGCTACTTCTGCCCAACTCTTACCACAGGCTCGCTTCGATAAATGTCGGAGTGAATTCGATTCTTCTATTCAATTACTTTTGTAATTCCAACTCCGCACGTTGATATAGAAAAGTGTGTGAATTGGACAACAAAAATTCATGTAGTATAGTAAGCTAGAAAGCAAGGTTGTTCCATACATTGGCTCATTGACTTGTATAAAGGCTGGAATAGATTGAAAGGGTCCCAAGTCTATGTCGTGCATTCAATCTGTTAATAGATCATCATAACCAATAAAAAACGTGCATACCTGTATACGTAGACATTATATATTGTTACGCCGTTATGTACTAAAAACAATTGAATGTCTTTTCTTTGTTCGATAAAAATCATAACAAATCATAAAAAGATACAAATTTAATAAGTCAAATACTCACTTCGTTTCACAATAAGTGAATTATTGAGGTAATACACACCTGTTAAGAAAAGAAAATTAAGACATAAATTAGACATTACTATATATTTTTGTCCTTTTAATTAATTGTCAAACTATTCTTGAAAATCTAAACAATAAGTACTCCCTCCGTTCCAAAATAAATGAATTGTTGAGGTAATGCACACATATTAAAAAAAATAGTTACGGACATAAATTTAAGGCTACTTTCCACTATTACTTTTTTTATTATTCAACCTATTCTCCTAGAAAAATGTAAAGTAGTTAAGAATATCATTAAAACAAAGGGTAAATATAGAAAAAGATCCAATCAATTCTCTTGAACTTTGAACAATTCAATTATTTTGAACTATAAAAAAAGTCTCAACAATTCATTTATTTTGAAATGGAGGGAGTAAATAGGAGCAATTAAGTTTCTTGAATTCGTCACATAGGAAATCCAAATAAAGGGTAAAAATAAAATAAAAAATTCAATATTACTCTTAAAGATTGAACAATTAATTTATTATGAAACATTAAAAAATATCTCAATAATTAACTTATTATGAAATGGAGGGAATATAAATTAAACTTATTACATGAAAACTAGGTAATAGAATTCCAACAACTGTTAAAAGAATGATTAACCGACAAGAACTTCTGACATATTCCTAAAGTTAAAGATAAAAAAAAGGTCGAATACCTATCATACCTCTTTATAACCGTGTCAGTTTGTTCGAAACTTTTTTATTGCTATAACGAAATGCAATTATAGAGAATATATAATGTAGCATAATTTTAAAATTATTTCTAAGGAAAACTTGGATAGTTAAATATTATTATTATAATAAAGGATGATCGTTAAAAAGATGTTTGATTATAATTTTCTAAAAAAATTAACTCGAGTAAACTGTCCATACAATCGCATAAACTTAAAATAGCCATCAAATGTATAATCAGCATTATTATTGTATAATCTATATATCTTGCTAGAAAAAAATAAACAACAAATCTGATTGGCTATTTGGGTAAAAAATCCCTAGTATCTACTCTCTCCGTTTCAAATACTTGGCCTACTTTCTATATTTGTTTGTTCTAAATTACTTGTCCTACTTACAAAATCAAGACTATTTTAGATCTTTTTTTCCAATTTCACTCCTATTAAGTATCACAATTTTTAAAATATTTGAAAATAGGATTGTTGAATTTCAAAGTCATTAAATGTAAATGACCCCTCTTTTCCCTTTTAGTACTACTCCAACGCCATTTCGGTTTAATGAATCCAATTTTCCAAACAAATTGATTTTTGGTTTCTCCTCTATAATTATTGCTTAGTTATTAGGGTATAAGGATAAAAAAATAAAAGTACACCTTCAATCATTTACATCTTAAAAAATGTGTCAAGTGCAATGGGACCAAGTAAATTAGAACGGAGGGAGTATTTCATATTGGTTAGCATCTCTAAAAGGAAAAAGAATAAATAGTTTAGCATTTGGTCGCATATGAACCCAAAACGACACCGTTTCCTCCACTCATATGCTTATATAGCCGTTGTAGAGTTTAGCAACGGTCAACAAGATCATATATTTAAAAGGCAAAATTCGACCGTTAGTTCCCAAATCAGAAAATTCGACCCTTTTTTTATACTCTCCCGCTCCCAGCAAGCAGCAGAACATACATTTTTTTTCGTTTCCAATATTTCATAGGCGCAGAGAAGAAGAAGAAGAAGAAGAAGAAGAAGAAATGGCGGAGGGAAAAGACGATCCGAATTTATTTATAATCGATGAAATTTACGAGTTTTCTGCGCCGCGATTTTACGATTTCATGATTGGAGAGACGGAGGAGGATATGGGCAAGGCAGAGCTTTGGTTTGAAATTACTAGTAGCTATGCACCTTCTCGTATGTTTTTTTTTAAACTCTTTTATGATTTTGACTCTTTTGATTATTTAGTGTTTTTGCTTGTTGTTGGATTTTTCTTAGGAGCGGCTCAACCATATCGGCGGCTTAAAGTCAAACTCTAATGAGAGGTCTTTGAATTAAATTATTTAATAGTATATAGTATAATTATTTATATATGAAAATATGAGGCTCGATAATTATGGGGCCCTAGGCAATTGAGTAAGTGGCCTAATGTATGAGAAGCCTTGATTTTTCTGTTGATTGTTCAATTAACCGAGTGTTAATTCTAATAATAGTTAGTTTACAAGTTGGCGTAGTAGGGGAATTTTCATAGCTCAGTTGGTTGTAATCCCTCCTCCATTTCTCCGTTGCGGTATAGTTGTTTTGTTGTTTTTGCCACTTCCATTTTTATAGAAGGGGGACCATGGAGTAACTAGTAAAGTTGCTGCCATGTGACCAGGAGGTCATGGGAAAATAGTCTCCGACAGAAATGCAAGGTAAAGGCTGAGTAAAATAGACCCTTGTGGTTTGGCCCTTCCCTGAACCCGAGCATAGCGGGAGCTTTAGTGCACTGGGCTGTCCTTTTTTTTGTTTTATACTGTATAAGTTGAAGCCTTGGAAACAGCCTCTGGCAGAAATGCAAGGTAAGGCTGCGTACTATACACCCTTGTGGTGGGGCCCTTCCCCGGACACCGCACATAGCGGTAGCTTTAGTGCACCGGGCTGCCCTTTTTTACTGTATAAGTTGAAATTTTGATATATTAGTTTTATCAGTGAATAAAGTTAACTAAAGAGCAGATAGCTTATGCTCGCAAGTCATAATTACAATTCAGCAATCGATTAGGCCTCAATCCCGAACTAGTTGGGGTTAGCCTTGAAATTATTGATAAATACAGACCTAAATACAGCCCTGTTGGAGAACAGAAGTGAGAAGTCGAAATAGAATCAACTTAAATTCGGGACAGCTATTCGAAATCATAGTGAACCACTGGATTTTACTGTGAAAAATTAGGGCTTTAAGGTCAATTTTAGGAATGCTTAACCTCCAAACTGTTGCCTTTGGCAATTCAATTCACCCAATTTGGTTCCCTTTTCTAGATCCTGCTGTAGTGTATCATTGAATATATATCAGATGTAGATTGGTAATGAATGTAGGATCTTTACACAAATAGCCGGGCAGATTTAACAACTTTTTCTAGGCCTATATATAGATTATGCATTGATTATACACGATTATACATGGATTATATACATATATTATACATCCGCCTGCTATCTTTAGTTTAATCAGTTGGATGGACGGCTATTTATATTAATTCTTAATGAGTTTTTAATATATTCCTATCGTGAGGTTTTGTAGCTGCCGTTGATTGCTATTTCCATTACAAAGTCATTGGATATAATTGTTAACAGATCCACTCCAATTGTGGTCTTTCTAGCTGGGGTTGATTGCTATTTTCGTTATAGATACCAATTTGAAATGAAAAGTTGACATTTGGTCACGTCATCGTTGAATTTTGCAGCTTGTATGCCAAGAATCAAGACCAGCAGATCAGTACAAGTTGAGATCCCATGTGATTTAACTGAAGGGGAGAAGGTGCAGAGTACTACAAGGTCTCAAGATTCAAATGATACAATGCCAATTCATTTTAATGTCATTTAACCATCATGTTCTTACTCTTTTCAATGCACTGATAGTTTTATCTGAACAGGCCTGCAGATGAGATTGTGGAAGATGTGACACCAGATGAGAACAAACCTGCAGCTAAGGTTTTGTCATCCGAGGTTAAGGACGACGTGAAACCAAATGAGAATAAACCTGCAACTAAGGTTTTGTCATCCGAGGTTAAGGACAAGGTGACACCAAATGAGAACAAACCTGCAGCTAAGGTTTTGTCTTCTGAGGTTAAGGAAGAGGTGACACCAAATGACGTTATTGGAGTAGAACTTAATGACAGTCTTTCCAATCCGGTACTTCTGCATATCCTGTGGTAACTGAAGCACCATTTCCCATTTTGAGCATTGTATCTCATTATATTTGTTAAATTTTACAGGAATCTGTTGAGAAACATCCAACTAGTCAAGGTTAGTTACTAGAGCTTTTCATTTTGATTTGT
Organism: Capsicum rhomboideum; assembly: GCA_031232105.1. Lineage (NCBI taxonomy): Eukaryota > Viridiplantae > Streptophyta > Magnoliopsida > Solanales > Solanaceae > Capsicum > Capsicum rhomboideum. Next base: position 136,518,653 of record CP124712.1, on the reverse strand, counting down.
TGCTTTAGTGTTTTGCCCGAGCCGAGGGTCTTTGGGTAAGGTCTGTGTACATTGTACCCTCTCCAGACCCCCTTTGTGGACCGCATGGGTATGTTGTTGTTGTTGTTTGGTTTTGTGTTTTGCCATTTTGTGGACAATTTCCGCTGCCAAGGCATCTGATCGTAACCTTCTTGTACAGAAATTTGCACCCCAAGACCACCGCCAACAACAATGTCTAAGAAGATAGACCCTAGGAAGACTGATTCCAACAATCAGAAGACAGCGAAGAAAATTTCAAGCATGCTTAGAAATCCTTCAGGGTTGAAGTTAAAAACATTACCTGTTAAGAGTGCTAATCCTGCCAGCGTGAGAAAGTAAGTGATGTGCTGCTGTAGCTTCTTGGCACTTCAATTTTTCACTCTCTTGTTGTTCCTTCTGCCTTCTTGTTCTCTCTCCTCTAAGTTATTTTGGTCTGATAGAGTCAATGAACTTCATTTGCTGTGCAGGCAAGCAATCATGAGAAGTGCTGTTGGAACGCCAAATTTTGGTCAAGAAAACCAAGCTATAAAGAGACAAAAATTAGAAAGTGGAAAAGCCAAGCAGGTAGTTTATATTCTCCATAAAATGCAGAATATTTCAAGTTGTTTTATCTGACCTCACGGGATTTTTTGATATTTCTAGATTCTGGATGTCAAACCACAATATTTGCCACACAAAACAAAACCTGGAGTAAATGGCTCCATCTCTTCGGCTGCCAAAACTCGTAAAGAGGACAGAAAGGTTTCCGTTGATTACATCTTCCTTATCTTGCATGTTATTTGAATATTCAGAATCTAACTTGGAGATTATACTATTTAAAGATGTATGTCCGAGAACCAGTACCACAGTTTATCTCAACAGCAGAAATGATGAAGAAGTTCCACTCTAGCACAAGGGAAATGTCTCTGTCTTGCATGAGCAGTTCCACTTCACATGTAACAACTGAAACTGTTCACTAGTTCTATTTTTCAAAACCTTTAAATATCTTCTAAAGCGCTATATTCGATTGATGCAGAGGAAACCTAATAAACTAACATTAACTGCACCAAAAGAGCCTGAATTCGAGACTGCACAACGTGTCCGTCCAACTACAGTGAAGAGTTCAGCTGAACTTGAGGAGGAAATGATGGCTAAAATTCCTAAGTTTAAGGCTCGCCCATTGAACAAAAAGGTGCTCAGTTTATAGATAGTTTTGCGTCCTTTATCTATTTGAATATTTTTTACTGATCTCATCATATTTTTTTGTTTTGTACATTTGGGAACAGATCTTGGAAGCTCCAAATCTACCAACATTACCTAAAAGTACACCACAACTTCCAAAATTTAAGGTATGGTTACTCGGATTATGAAGAGCTAAGAGTAATTCAAGAAACTCAACTGAGATCTGCTACTCTTCTGCAGGAATTTCATTTATCGACGATGGCCAGGGCCAATCAGAATACGGAAACATCTTCAGTATTATCATCCATGGAATCTACTCAGGTTACTAACTGCAAAAAGTGGTTCCTGTAAATACTTGGAATAAAAAAACTATTAACTTGCTTTCGTGCTGACTAATTTAAACGTTTTCACCACAGAGTCATCAATGGAAGCCACATCTTACAGCTCCTAAATCACCTGTTCTGCAAACGTCACTTAGAGCACGGCCTCCACAGATTAAAAGCTCTGAAGAACTCGAAAAAGAAGAACTTGAGAAAGTTCCTAAGTTCAAGGCTAGGCCTCTCAATAAGAAGGTAATACGACCCCCAACACCCTCTAGACTACTGTTAATCAATTATCAAAATTGGTTTTGTGTGTTGCTGACTTTTTCGAATTGTAGATCTTTGAAAGTAAAGGAGACCTGGGAATGTTCTGCAACACAAAGAAGCAGGTGACGGTGCCAAATGAATTTCATTTTGAGACAGATGAAAGGATTCCACCTCCTGCTAACGTTACGGATTTATTTGACAAGGTTCCATCAGAATATCATCCTTCTTACTATTCTTCTCCTACCTCAGCACCTTCTACTTAACATTTTCGTCACTATATTTTCCCCAATTTTCAGCTTTCTCTGATATCCGAACCTAGAAATGAAAAGACTATACCGAGAAACACCAGACCAAATCCTTTTCATCTCTACACGGAGGTGTGTATATTTTCTGTGTTGTTCCTTCTTATCGAAATGATCTAGATGGATAAGCTTTTTCTTGAATCCAGGAAAGAGGAGCAGAGAAAGAAAGGAAGCTGTTCACTGAGCTTCTACAGAAACAGATTGAAGAAGAGAGGTCAAGAGTTCCCACAGCAACTCCATATCCTTACACAACTGATTACCCTGTGGTATGAAAATACACCAACTATTTCATCTTTTTTTATGTACCCCTTTTCATGTGACTTCATTTCTTATGTTTCCATTGCCAGATTCCACCAAAACCAGAACCAAAGCATTGTACAAAACCCGAACCTTTCCAACTGGAGAGTCTGGTCAGGCATGAAAGAGAGATGCAGAAGGAACTGGAAGAACGGCTAAGATTGGAGAAGGAAGAAGCAATGATGAGGACTTTTAAAGCGCAACCAGTCTTGATAGAGTAGGGCGTCAAAGAATGACTATGTTATATATGCTATCTTTTCTTCTAATGAATCTGAAAGATGAATAATGTTTTCCCACCCTTGAATGTGTAGGGATCCAATTCCAGTTCCTGAGAAAGAACGCAAGCCCCTCACTCAAGTTCAGGAATTTAATCTACACGCAAATCACCGTGCAACAGATAGAGCTGAGTTTGATAAGAAGGTAAAACTTTTGCCATTCGCGGGCAACTTTTTCTGAGAGCTTTTAAGCCTATGGCCACTCATATTATAAGCTGTTGTGCAGATGAAGGAGAAAGAAATGATGTATCAAAGATACAGGGAGGAGGCAGAGGCTGCAAGAATGGTATGCATATTTAACTGTGTTATTTCAAGCAACGCTAATGCTGTGATTAGACTAATTCTTGATGTGTGGATTGTGGCGGTTTAGATGGAGGAAGAGATGGCCCTGAAACAACTTCGAAAAACTTTGGTGCCTCATGCAAGACCTGTGCCTAAATTTGATCATCCTTTCCTGCCACAAAAGTATGTAAAATTCATGCTACTAGTTGTTTTCTTCGTTTTACATATTGAGTGGAGGGTCTATCGAAAACATGCCCTCTACCTCCGAAGGTGTAGGGGGTAAGGTCTACGTACACTCTACCCTCGTCAGACCCCATATGTGGGATTACAACATGGGTATGTTGTTGTTGTGGTATGGATTGCGTACACTTTACCCTCCCCAGACCCCACTTTGTGGGAAAATACTGGGTATGTTGTTGTTGTTGTTGTATGTGGTTGTTGTGCTGCATATTGGAAAAACTACTGAACCTCTTTTTACTACACAACTACACAGGTCTTCGAAACAAATGACGAAACCAAGATCCCCCAAGCTGCTGATTCTTAAAAGGCAAGAACGGAGAAAAATGGCATGTCCCTATGCTGCAGTTTCTAGTGCTGTCTCCCAGATGAGGTGAAGGTAGGAACTTGATATCCAAAAATCTGGGAGGAATGTGTTCAAGAATCCTTGAATGGAGATAGTAGAGACAATGTTATCAAAATAGTTGGAGTTAATGTGTTATTTATAAAAATGTGCACTTTGTTTACGTTGAAAATTCTGTAAAAATGTGCACTCTTGTATACAAAGAATTCATCAAGTATATGAATATACATTAAAAATTATTCCTCATATTCAATTTGTTCAATTTGTTTGTCTTACTGTCCATTTTAGTTTGCTTCATGTCTCTTTCCTTTCTTCACAGCTCCGTAATCTTTCTTTCTACATGACATCTTTAAAAACACAAAATTAAAGAACTTGGGCACAACGTTTTACATCTCTTTTATTTAAAAATCACAAGATTCACACTCTTTTTTAACTCTTAAACTTCGTACAAGTAGACAATGGTCATGTGCACTTTCTTTGTTTTTGTTTGGTGTATATAGCAAATAGAAAATAGGGCAAGTGGGGAAGCAATGGGTGGGTGCTCAACCACCCATTATTATTTATTAATTCATATATATTAACTGAGCACCCAATCTAAGTAACAATGTTCATATTAAAAATAAGGGTTAATTACACTAAATGCCCTCATAATACGAGGACTCCGCCACGGAGGGGGAGAATAAGAATTGGAGGAAAAACAGGGAACAGTTGGAAAAAGGACAAACATTTTATGTTTCTGTGAATTGATGAGATAAAACAAAGTGTATGTAAACAAACCAAAACTTTGGGTAAAAGGAAACAAGAAAGAAGATACTAAATACATTATAAGATCATAAGCCAGAATTGAAAACTAGAAGACTATATGTAAACAAACCAAAACTTTGGGTAAAAGGAAACAAGAAAGAAGATATTAAATACATTATAAGATCATAAGCCAGAATTGAAAACTAGAAGACTATATTGCTCTTCAGGGAAAACTAAAAAAAGTTCCTATATGTTGGCCTCCATATGTTCCCTGTCCTCTTTTCTCCCTTGCTCTCATCTTCTACAAAGCCACCATATCAGCTGAATGATGATCATACTGCAGAATTCTTTTGCACGTACACAAGGATCTGAAAGAACAGAGAAAAGATCGTTCAGGTGGGACACTAATGGATGGCAAGATCAACAAACATAATTTTTTTAAAAGTAATCTAATTGGACTTGATTCCTCATTTGTAGCTCCAACTCACCAGATTCTTGTTTAAAGTGCAACTGGAACTGATTCCTCCCACAGTGTCTTGCCTTTCCAAGCGTTCCAGGGTAACATTGGAACCATTGATAGCTCGAGGTAGCATATTTGATGCATCCATTGAGATTGAATGGTTAATGGTGGACGCAACAACAGCAGCACTATTGACCTTTACTGCCATTAATTCAACATCCTTGGCTTGTGATTTTGTCTCCTGAGCAACAAGCTGCACTCAAAATATTATTACAAGAGTTGTCGTTGAGGCAAAATGGAAAAATGAACAAACTGCAGATTTTATGGAAGCAATTCCTAATTGACAATATTTAGAGGCATAACCACAGAACAACAGACATGTATCATCATTATTGAGATATCAAAGTTGAATGAGAAATGCATGTCCATGTGATCAGAGATTTGAAATTTGTTTTGCATCAAATTAGGTCACTCAGATGATATGACCATGTTTCATATCTATTTTTGACGATGATAGTGGAAAGTGTCTTTTTTGTTCTTAATGAAGTATGACGAGAAGGAACTCTTACTTCACAGAGGTGCCCAACTGATGTGCTTGGCGTGCAGCAGAGATGGGGCTTTTTCAGACTTGGTGTCGTTTGTTTGTCTAATGGAACAAGCTCAAGATGGATATTTAACTGCAAAATAAGAAGAGTGAATTACGGATACATGACCATTGAAAGAACCAGACAACTCATGAATTGTGTATAAAGAAGCTAGGATAATATCATTCTTGAATAAGATGAATAAGCATGTTTAGAGAATCTATTACCTCAACATCATTTGCTCGTGCACTTTCAAGATAATCAACTAACTTGGATACTCGAGTATTGCGAGCATTTCTGCTACCACTGCCATGTCGATTGTGGCTTCGAACACCGCCTCTTCCCCAATTAATAAGTGCTTCAGGCTTCAGTGCAGGTCCAGGAGAATTACTTGGGGTGTCTCTGGGAAGTTGCACTGCAGTTTCAGTGTGAGCACCATCTGGACTTGCAGCTGAAGGAGAAGACTGGGGGGTCGAAGCTCCTTTGCGCCTCCTGCGTTTCCTGAATTTGGTTTGCGTTCCACGCTCATCCTTAAGGGGTGAATCTTTGTTCTCATCATGGTCATCATTTTCACTCTCATTTGGATCAGACCGCTCAGGTTCTGTGCCCTGACTGTTTCTTTTTCTTCTTGAATAAGCATTGTGAAAGTTGCGAGATGTTCTTTGTGTAGAGGGAGTAGCTACGTCTTTACCACCTCTGCGCCTCTTAATTAATGCTTCAGATTGGCGTTGAGATATTTTGGCAATGGATGCTTGAAACTGTCCAACAAAACAAAAAAACATAAGGCATGTATCAGGTCTATGGCTTACCCCCAACACATAATGAAGTGTCAATCAGAAAGAAAAAATTTATATCTATGTCCATTTTAATCAACAGTTAATTTGCACAGTAAACTATATTCTACTGGGTGAAGCCATAAAAGTAAATTGAACTATCGGATAGTCATATTATAACACCTGAAAACACGTGTTTCACAAACAATGGTAAAAAAAAATCCCCCATTTCATTCTCAGATTCTCTAAATACAAGGAAACCATAGCCTTCTAAAAATTGGTTTAACATGTGTTAGTAGAGCACTTGGAGTCAGTTACCAGCAAGCTTAGACGGACACATTGAGATCTTCATTTTCTGAGAATGCAGGATGTGATTTTGGCCGTAGTAGGCATCGTATTTTCCAAATAAATTTTTTTTAATAGAATGGGTTCTTTAAGATCTTAGTGATAAAGGGGAGAAAACAGAATCTATTACATTACAAAGAAAATACCATCAACAGATTAAGTTCTATTGATTCATAACATCCATCTTCAACATGCATGGACCTGTACTGACTAATAGATCACCTCCATATCTGCTTTCTCTTCCAGTAACAACCTTGATATATATATATAGCTGTAAGCAAAAGACAATACACACAAGCAAGAAGTACAAACATGCAAACAAATGCACACATGTCCATTCAAGAATGAGGATTTCAGGTGCTTCTTTAACTGACCTGCTCATTGCGTTCCCGTTCCTCTTCAAGTAAGACAAATTCCTGAGACAAAGATATTCCACAAATTAGCAGGAGACAAGTTTCATCAAAAGGGAAGAGGTAGGAATATATGCCTCTTAGTGGTTTTGTATTTCTTCTTTGTTACCTTAGTGCCTCTTCTTTTTCTCATTATACAGGGGAGGGAAGGGGGTTTATTAAGCTGCACAATAGTAAAATTGAAGAAATACCCCCGCTTCATACTTCTCAACATCTGGATATATTGCCTCAATTAAGGAATCAAATCCAGGATCATCTCGCAATGAACGTCGACTAGCACAATGTATGCGACAAGCAGGGCATTCATTATTCCTGTAAAAGGGAGATTACAAGCAAAATTCATGGTGTTCTTCAGGTAATTCTTGAGTTCTAAAGAGTAGTTAAATCACAAAGTTGATTTAATGCATTACATACCCAAGTCTCATTGATTTATCTATGCATTCCCTGCAAAAACGGTGTTGACATCCCATCACAACCCGAGTTCTCTTGATAATACCTGTGTATGCAATGCAGGCACCCAATGGTAAAAAAACTGTTGGACTCTGTGGTCTTCAACCAACACATAGCAAATTAGTAATCAAATCTAGTATTAAGCTGTGGAACTTCAGGTGCAGCTGAGATTTATCCTCCAACATGAAAGGCATTAAATAGGCCATGCCAAGGTCTGTTGTGAAGCTATAAGCTTGATGGAACAACACAGGGGGTGGGTTCTGACAGAGAAAAAATAGTGGCAAGTTATCCCAGCTTGCATATGGTGGACCATTTGGAAAGAAATGCAAGATGTTTTGAAGATAAGTCTAGTAATGCAGAAAATCAAGACGTACTGTTTATTTTTATTTCGTTTTTGGTGTAAAGAAGAACTGGTAAAAGATGTAGATACGCTGATAGATGTCATAGAATCCTTGTGAGAAGAACAAGGCTATGAGTTTTGCTTTCTTCTGTACATTTGGTTTTCAGCCCAATCTTTGTGCCGTTTTTATATAATACTTGTTACCATTCTCCCAAAAAAAAAAGAAAGAAAAAACTTCAATGCAGCTGCGATTGATTGATGTAGAGTGCCACGGAGAATAAGCAAGAATCAAAAACGACAACAATTAGCTCTCATAGTGCATAGGGGAAGGTAAGACCAGGAATACAACGTGGTTATCGAGAAGATTATGGTCATTTTAGTTGTTCTTGAAGTCAACCAAGTCCTAAGGGTAACCAGCAAATACTGACGAAATGAAAAAAAAAACACAATTGAAGCCTGTGTTTGGTATTTTTCCTTTTTCTATGAAGGTATTTGGTAGTTTTGCTATCCCATTCCTAGCAGAAATCATGAAATACTATCACTTGCTGTTTGAAGAGAAAAAAGAGAAGTCACTTTTGAAGATACTGCTGATAAGAAAAGTTCATATGATGCTCTAGCTGGAAGACATAGAAAGGATAAGAAAATGAGATTTCTCAGATGAACTTGCTGAATAGTCAAATAATATTCTACTTTAGGATAATCGCAGGCACAAAAAAATATACGTAGGAGTTTATCCCTCTGATTTAGAAACAAGGTGGAAGACAACTGCACAAGTCACCATGATAAAACTCAGGGAGGAGGGATAGCAGCATCACATTGAGAAGTTATCTTGTCAAAGCTCTAAACGTAAATTATTTTTTGGAAGAAGAACCTGGATTCTTTTGTAATACAGAGCTTTCTCACATTTTACACGTGTTTCAGAGGAGTAGACTTTTGTTTACAAGTATTACCATTTGTCACAATAAACCAAACATTTAAACTCTGACATCTGTAAGATTATAGTCTGTCACACCTTGAGACACTTCCAGGAAAGGAAAGAGATTGTAGATTTGTGGCAGTTTTTCAAAATGACGTATTCCATCCGTCTCAGCAAAAGCACTCAATGCCTAGGTACCATTGCCAGGTGCGATGATAGGAAATGGGAAATGAAACTGAGTAGAGGGAGTAGGATTTCACTTAAATATCAGGTTATTTGAATAGCAGCCAGGTATTAAAGCTTCTCTCATCACAAGGAAATAGAAGCTATAGCTTTCAAGTCTCTAAAAAGTTTCTGCTCCACCAGGTATATAAATTCACATCTAATGAGGGTATCATCACTAGAATGACTTTTATTTGTCATCCTTAACTTTGCCTTGGCGACCTGTGCGGTTGCAGAAGGGTTTTTAGGAGCCATGAGTACAAGCTTAAGCGAGTACCGCACAAAATTGCACAGGATCGCTGTTGATACCTTTTTTATAGATGGACAACCAGTAGAAAGAAAATTCTGATATTACAAATGTAAGCCCATATAGGATTCTCATCATCCCTAAACCATAATTCAATCAGGTGCTATACATATAATTTACCTTAACTAAAGCATCTTGAAGACTTTTCAACTAAGTATAATTGAACACACAATTCATCCAAGAAAGTTCACGCTTTGTATCATACTGACAGTACAAGTCACTGGTTATTGGATATTTGGGAACAACTAGAACGAGAATAATTGAATACACATGTCAGGGATTGGCACAATTCTAGACTGTGACAAATACTGACCTGGTAAATATTATAACTGAAACAATTCCAGTTATGTGTCTTCTTTTGATCCCTGTTTTCCCCCAGGTGCTTAGATGTCATTTGTTGCATCACTATATAACTAAAAAAAGCGCAATCCTTGTCAAGTTTGGTCAACCACCTACAACATTTTATCACTCAGAACTCTGAGAATTGTCTTCGTATATACTTTAGGCAGAATAGTCTAGTAGACCCCTTTACTTGTATGTGTTTGTATTCTGAACCCTCCTACTCACTCCTTTGCCAACTGAACCCTTAAATTCAATGTAACACAAAATTTTAAACCCTAAACTCATCCGATTAATTTTCGTGTAATACAAACAAGTACACGTGGAATTCCACGTCATTTTTTAATGACACATAAGAAATTAACTTTTTTTTAAGAAACAAAATCAAATACCTCCACCACCACCCTTCGTTCCTCCCACCTCCATTTCTTCTTTATCTCCAGTCTCACCACCGCCGGAACACCACCAGAAGCCACCTAACACCCAAAACCAAGCAGACCTTTTCCTTGTTCTTTGAATTCCAACCAGAAACCACCGAAACACCATTTTTGGTGGAGCAATGAACAGGTCCAACAACGATAACTCATCCACTGCTCAACCAAAACCAACCCCGAACCAGTCATGACGCCCACTGCAATATTTTCGTCCATTAACGGTGAGCTCCATCTCCGATGAAGCTCTCCAACAACCACAGTCCAACCACCACCGGAAAAGCTTCAAGCTCCGATAAACACAACCAAACAGCCCTCCACCCTCCGTTTCTCATCACAACGACAACATACCTCGTTCTCCCTCCCACTCCTTTCTCTCTTCTTCATCAAAATCCACCACCCCCCTTCTTTCAATCTTCTTTTTCAGATCCCCTCCCCATTTCTTTTCTTTAGACCCCTTTCTTTGGTACGTCTTCTCTTCTATTTTTTCTACTTCATTCAAAACTACAAGCAAATTCAACGAAAATGAAGCCCTATAACTCAATGTTTCAGAGATTTGCATCTGTTTTTTGGAGATTTGAAAGCTCAGCATTTTATATTTGGATAATGAAATGAATTTAATTAGGGTTGTTAATTTTTGTTGTTTCTTCTTTGATTTGAGAAGATTTTCTAATTCTTTTCTCAGACATTAATTGAAGTTTTGAAGGTGGTGAAAAATGGGGGAAAATGGAGGGGCGTGGTTGGGGTAAAGAAACGAGGGTGGGTGGGGCAAAGAAGAAAGGAGTTACATTTTTTTTAATTAAAAAAGTTAAGTGTACGCGCCCTATATCCGTGAAATCACACATTTGTTCCAACTCACCCATTAAGTTGCCACCTAGGCTTGGTCAACAGACAGAGAGGTTTAAAATGTTGTGATTCTTTGGATTTAAGGGTTCAGTTGATAAAGGGGTGAGTAGGAGGGTCCAGAGTACAAAAACATATAAGTACAGGGGTCTATTAGATCATTCAACAATTCTCAGAGGTTTATGAAGCATATGATAACTTTTTTTATGTCACTCTCGGGATAATCTAAGGGTTTCTAGTTAGCCACTTAGCCCCATAAGGAAAATTTAACCAAACATAAGATTTTATATAACCAATAAATCGTTACGTTTGCAACATAAAGCTATAGATTACTAATGTATCATTTCATAATTTAATAAAGTTTGCAGTATAAAACTCATCATAATTCTGGTATCATAACTAGCCCGTGAACCAGACGACACCTAACAATTCTGGTAATCAAAGATCAAATTACGAAAATATTGTGATAAGCATAACTGAGGATCTATTTGGATCAAATCACGTATATGACATCTTAAGAGGAGAAGAAAAGAAAACCAACCATACTATGAGTTGCATGACCACTATATAACATCTAAGTGATTAAGGATCTAAAGTTTCTTGTTGCATACAAGCGATTGAAAAAAGTTCAATCGAACAACAATTACCACATGCCGAAAGGACGTAGAGCATCAGGCAACTAGTTCACGTCCCTATTGCAGCTCTGTTTTCTTTTCAGGTTTTCATTGAGGTTCTTTTCCTTACTAATAGCACTTCAATTCCAGTATGGAAAGCACAGTTAATAATTTTACAGCATGAAGTCCAGTCACAAGTTATTGTTGCTTGTAAGAAAATGATTTGAATGGCTATACAACAGTATAATTGGTTTGCAGAAAGTTCACCCATACACTATTGATTTACACAATCCAAGTAGTTCCAGCACACATTTTTATTAAAAACTAATATTCCTTTGCTTTAACTATAAAAAGTGCAAAAATGATTTATGTGCTGTGATGCAGACGAGCTATCAAAGACTTGTCATGGTGGCAGCAAAGTTTCAAAGAAAAAGTTTGCACTAGATATGGAAAATCACAACTGATATGTCTCTTAAACTTTTAACTTCAGAGAAATATCAGTTTTTTACATAATCCTGAATCATCTGCTAAAGTCTGTCTTAGGTGCAGGAAAACGAATAAAAACAAAGGGGATATTTTGAGGAGAAAACACTTGAAAAACAAACTTACGGTAAAACTAAAGAGTGAAGCTAAATGGTTTAATCCACAAATATCACAACAATTTTGGATTAAATAACAAAATATAAAGCATTAGACAACATAATGATGTGAAAGCAAATATACCTAGACATACAGGACATTCTAGCTCTTTACGAGCTTGAAATAATTGCGCGAAAAAACTTCTCTCATCGACATCCTAGCAAAAAACTCAAAGCTGTAAATATTCAAAATAATAAAATAAAAGAATAAAGAATACCTAAGCATATAGGGCATTGTACATTGGTACGAATCTCAGATCGTGATACAGCGATCAACCTGCAGGCAGGCAAAGACTATAAAGTTAAAAAACTAAATCAAATACCCAGAAAAATGAGATGATGCATCAAGCAGATCATTTAACCAAGAAGATAATGTAGAAAAGGTATTGTCTAGAATCTCATGATAATCAGTAAGATCAAAAGGTTCTAAATTCTGGAGAATAACTTCTAGAAATTTGTACAGTTTAACTTTCAGTTCAGCATGCAAGATGGCAACCTGATTGAGCTGTATGTAATTCACCCTCACTTTCTTCGAGACAATGGGATGTTCTACACTTCTTAAAAACTGTATAAAAGGGTTCCATTGAGCTAAAGATTGCCAAAAGCTACTTCTTTTATTCCTTTGCAGCAACAACTTCTTAAATGGACAATAATGTGATGATGCTAACCATGAACCAAATACAAACACTCCCAGGAAATGTTAACAAGAAAATAGTGTGCCAGCTTATACTTGTTGTAATCATCTAGCATTACTGGTTTTCATTACTAAGTAACTATGACAAAAGTTAACAAGTTATTTCATTCTGAAAATCCAAGGGATTTTGAACTAGTAACTTTCACTGAAAAAGTATTAAGACTTCTGTGAAGTCCAATTGCAGTTATCAAGGATGCTGAGACAACCAATTCCTGTCACAAAAATACATATAGCCTTATCAATAAGATATCTTACACATATACTACATATTGCTTATTTGGTCATGCTGACATCACTGTTGCACAAACCTGACTATATATTTCATGAACAACTATATTGTCGAGCATTATGTAATTCATATTCACAAATCTTACACTAAGGCAAAAGTATTCCCTGCATGTTCAATATAAGTAATGGCTTTATATGGGCGAAAAGTTTTAGCCTGCATGGCCAGATCCAGAGATATATAATAGGATGACTATACCGACCTCTGGCAAATTGAGTGACTAACCTTTTTATATAGATAATGCTTAACAGTGATATATGTCCCAAAAGAGGACAAATCTAAAGCACTACATAAATTTAAGGACAAACATAATAAATAGAACATCCCATCCTGAAAGGCCTTCGGCCCTTCACACAACAAAATCTGGCAAACTAAGTAAGGAAAAGGTAGACTATTCTAATGTCTATGATTATATATACATGAAGCTCTAGGTAAGTTCAAGGTGAATATTTCAGGATAAACACAAAATTATGAGCATCAGCGACCTTCTAGAACAACAGAAAAGTCCAAATTTTCAAAATATAATTCTCCAGACTCGGGATGCCCCCAGGGAATTATTTTATGCTGAAGTCAAGAACCTGATTTCATACATTAGAAACTGAAATATCAAGCTGCAATGTATCTCATATTGAAAAAACGCAACCAACCATTACCATGCTCCACGAAATGGAAGTGTTTACAAAACTGCCAAATGAAACAGTGGCGGATGGAGTGTTTATGCAACGGGGTCAACAGAACCAAGTGAGAGAATCTATACATATGTGAAAAATCACTATATTTTCAACAAATATTGAATTTGATCCCATATTTTGATAAGTACAATAAGTACTATACTAAGAATCTTGAAGGTTGAAGTCATCCAAGTTTTAATCCTTGATCCTTCTAAAAATAAAGGATCACCAAAAGAAGAGTCATATTATAAAAGGGACGATCAAGATCATATAGCTTAGACTGTAAAGGTCATACTGCCATAGGCTTAGACACCATCCAAGGTAGTGAAGTACAGAAGCTTGATAAAAAGACATGCATGAGCTTGCATACATGCATGAGTTACACTATGTAGTTACATCCTTACATCTTTAAGGTAGTCTTTATTCTTGAAAGAAGTGTGGTTAGAAGAAAATTTCTGGCTTACACTTTACACCACAACCCCTAACTCTTTGGGCAAGTTCCAGATATATGAATTGAGAATACAAGTAAATGTGAAACTAGAGCATCATGATTCATGCAATGCAATGCAATGCATATCAAAAAAGGGTATAACAGTAAGTTATAAAAATGGATTCTTTATGACTCAAAAAGCAATACCCCTATAGCATTTCCAAATTCACAATCAATTAATCTACTTATAGAAAAAACTCCTCCGAAAAGTCCAGATATTAAAACTAACAATCGCATGCGGAAATGATCATTTGCGCATTAAATCAAGCAACATGAGTGCATCAAAAACACGCCCAAAGTAAGTTTAAAAGTAGAAACTCTACATCTATCAATCTTCCGTTACTCAAAACAAGAACAATCAAAATTGCCAAAACGAACAAAAGGGTCACAGATTTAGCTACCCAAATAGCATAAAAACAACATCTGAACTAACCCCACGCGATAAAAACATCAAAAATAGCAGTAAAAAAACACTAAATTAAACATGCAGATTAAAAAAAAAAAAAAGTTCTGGAGCAACAAAGAGAATTATTACTCATCAAAGGCTTCTGGGTCAGTGCCACTTCCTTCAGAATCTGCAAACAATCAAACGAAAAAACCCGAAAAAATCAATACACGATACAAGCACACAAACATTCATAACAACACTAAAAAGTAAAAAATGCAAATGTAAACACAGATTTACAATTTGGGTATTCGTATAAAGTGTTTAAAAACTAACCATTATCAGAAGATTGATTATTCTCCTCTTGATCATCATCATCACCATCAACATCCTCCTCATCTTCATCTTCTTCTTCTTCCTCTTCCTCTTCCTCGTCTTCAACTTCTTGTTCTTGTTCTTCCACAGCTCGCCGGGATTGTTTCCGGCGACGGTGGTGGTGGTGGTGCTGCTGCTCCTGCTCCGTGGAGTTATCATCATCGTCTCCGTTGTTGTTATTGTTGTTATCATCATCTTGGTAATTCGATAACAAGCGTTTCTGGGCTGGCATTTTTGGTTGAGCACCGCTTGTTTTTGTAGCAGAAAAAGGTGAAGTTTTTTCCAAGAATGTGTTGGTTAAGCTGTTTTTGTTTCACTTTGTACCAAAAGAGAGAGGAGAGAAGAGAAAGGGGAAGAGTGAAGAAGAGGAGAGGAAGAGAAGACAACAGAAGTAGACTTTTTTTGCTTTTTTCTATTGAGGGTACTCGGAAAGTAACTCAGAATTTGAAGTTTATGAGTATAGTTTATGTTAATTGCCAAGTTTGTAGTTAAAGAGTTTTGTATATTTGATAGATTTTTGGATACAAATACAGGGTTTAAGTCAAAGTTATTGGATTCATCCGATCCGTATATGTAATTTCGCCCCGAAGTGAAAGATAGTGAAAAATCTATGATAAACGGGGCTTTTTGGTCTTCTGAACAATTTCAAAAGTAATTCTAATGTTTTTCAAAATAGAGAATGTATTGTGTGTGTTAAATTATGGTATGGTGAGGATCAGATGAAATCTACTGTCAAGACGTTGATCTCCTTTTTTAATTTGTTCTTTCTTTTTACCAATTAAAAAACGCGTCGTTTAAAATATGTTGTGTTCATATGAGCGAATGTGATCGTTTTTAATAACTTTTGGTGATAAATATATTTACTAATTAGAATCATATATCAATTTAATGAAAGTACAAGTTATATTTTTTTACTTTGCACTAGAAGAGAAAGATAGAGAAAGCGAAAGGGGTTAGTAAAAAAGAGGAAAGAATGAGAAGAGAAGTGTCCTTGGGATGATGAGAAATATTGAGCTTCCCTTTTTTCTTTTTATATTGACGATTTGTAACGACCTGTTCCGTCGTTATTAAAAGACATTAAATTTTGGGAATGGGTTACGAAAATTTTGAAAATGCAATCTCAAATTAGTAGGCGTTTGGCCATGAAAATTAAATTTTTTGGAGTTGGAGTGGAAGTTGGAGTTGGAGTTATGTTTGGCCATGAAAAAAATTAAAGTTCTTTTTGACTTTTTGTGAGAGAAGTAGAAGTGAAAAAAGTGAAAACAAGAAAAACTTGTTTTCACTTTTCCGGAATTTTATTTCACTTTAGTGAAAAAAAATTCATGGCCAAACACCACCAAATTTCACTTTTTTCACTAAAGTGAAATAAAATTCCGGAAAAAAGTGAAAAAAATTCATGGCCAAACGGGCCCTAGTATGGGTGACACGACTTAAAATTTTGAAATTTTGGTCGGGCTGACGTCATCATGCTATAGCGGGAATTTTCCCGCTATAACGGTGCCGCCATAGGCCGCTATAGCATGATGACAGGACCAGAAACCCCAGTGTAGGTTTTAAATTCTCTTTTCTCCTCTTTAGTTGTAAAAAGGACGAGGTTCATTCAAAAAACCCTCCTAGGGTTACCTCATGGCCTGGGATCAGTGAAGAGGAGGGAATTTCGTATTGATGGGGTAAAACCCATGGATTTTCCGCTGATGGCATGTCAATATTCACCTTCACGGAGTCAAAAACTCGCATTCATGCCTCAGTAGTTGTTGCTTGGCATCCAGGTAGGCTTGGTTTAACTGAGTAGTTTAGACCTGGGTTAGAAAGCATAAGCATTATGTAGATTGACGGGAGATTGCATGCTTAGGCCCTCGGGCACAGTGTTTAAATGGATAAAAAAGAATTAAATCCGGATTATTGGGTGGGAAATGGTTGTCATGATTATATTATTGAATTGATGCATGAAATTATGTGTTACATTGTTATTGTTCATTCTTGTTTGGCTAATAATGGTGTAGTACTGAGAAATTGGGGGGAAACTTAATTATATGCTTATTCGTTAAGGGTTGTTGGTGTTGGTGGATTCAGAAGAATCTACGTGGTAACCAGAGGAATGAAAGATTGGTAATGTAGCAAACTATTAGGACGGACAGTTGGGGGTGGGGTATACCACCAGTTATATACATGTGCAATCGTAGGTGATGGTTTTAATGTAGTTGAAACCCAATGTGTGTTATATGTACATGATAACTAATTTGTAGTATTGCTTGTACAATGCATGATTCAAGGAAAGTGAATGACTGTTTGATATCATAAGTGTTAATTGCATGCAATGAACCTATATGAAAGCTTGTTGAATTTTACAAGTATTGTTCTTTGTCATTGTGGTTGTGATTGTTGTGATATATATCATTATTGTGGGATGTATCGGTATTTGGACATCTCCACGGGATTGGTGATATGAGGTTGGCAGGCACTTGATGTCTGAGATTTGGTACATGGACGAGGACTCGTCCCCTGCAGGTCATGGCTAGTGAGCGCACACATAATCCCCTTAGCCTTGTTCCACAACCCGTCCATACTTGACACCCTAGCATCCTTCGGTTCATTTAAGTCTACAAACTCAATCTAGAAGATGGTGACACCCACCTTCCCGGTCGGAAATACAATAACTGGGGATCTTGGTTGACTCTTTTCACCTGAAATACATCCGAAGTAGGTGTTTCAGGCTTGACACGATAAAGATCTCCATCAGCTTTTGTATTTATTCTCATGGTAGAAGCTATGTCTTTTGTTGTGCTTTATTCTAGCCATTATTGTACCTGTTTAGACTAGTTCCTAGGGAAGGGGTTACAATTGTTTGAAAGGTTTTATTTCTGTTGTAATTAAGTTTTGCAAACTAGTTGTAACATTTAAGGCTTTTCTTTATTTTCTTATTGACTTTCGCATATCTTTTGAAATAGGTGGTAAAGGTTCTCCTATCTAGGTGGATTAGAGTAGGTGCCCACGATCCGATTAGTTGGATAGTGACAGGTATAAAGAGCGGGGTCGGAATTTAAAGTTTATGAATATAGTTTATATTAATTGCCAAATTTGTAGTTAAATAGTTATTTATATTTGATAGATTTTTAGATACAAATATAGAGTTTAAGTCAAAGTTATTGGATTCATCTGATCTGTATATGTAGTTCCGCTCCAAAGGAGAAATATTAAAAATCTATGCAAGCGGAGCTTTTTTGTCTTTTGAACAATTTCAAAAGTTACTCTAATGTTTTTCAAAAAAGAGAATGTATTGTACGTGTTAAAAAATGATTTAGACTCTTTTTTTTTGTTCTTTTCTATCGATTAGAATACATATCGTTTAAAATATTTTGTGTTCGCACAGAAAATATGATCGTTTTTAATAACTTTTAATGATAAATATATTTATTAATTAGAATCTTAAGTCAATTTGATGAAAGCACAAGTTATACTTTTCACTTCGTACCAAAAAAAGATATAGAAAGTGGAAGGGGTTAGTAAAGAAGAGGAGAATGAGAAAAGAAGAATAGTATCCTAGGGATGATGAGAAATATTGAGCTACCTTTTTCTTTTTCTTTTTTCTATTGAGGGTAGGTGGCGGAGTTAAAATTTGAAGTTTATGAGTATAGTTTGTGTTTATTATTGAGTTTATAGTTAAATAGATTTGTAAGATTTTTAGATACAAATATATGATTTAAGTCAAAGTTATTGCATAATCCAATCTACATGTGTAGTTCCATCCCGAAGTAAAGATATTGAAAATTCGTGGGGCATTTTTGTCTTTTGAACAATTTCGAAAGTAATTCTAACGTTTTTCAAAAAAGAAAGATATTGTGTGTGTTAAGTAGTGGTATAGTGGGATAAGATGGAATTTTCTGTCGAGACGTTCTCCTTTTTTGTTCGTTTTACTAATTTGGAAATGACTTCGTTTAGAATATATTTTGTTCACACGAGAAGATGTAACTGTTTTTAATATTTTTTTTAATGATAGATGTATTTACTAATTAGAATCTTCTGTTAATTTGATGAAAGCATAAGTTATTTTTTTTCCACTTTGTATTAAAAAAAGAGAGAAAGAGAAAGGGATTGGTAGAGAAGAGAAAAGAAGTGGACTTTGAATGAGAATATTTCTTTGTCTCAATTTATGTGACACAGTTGGAATTTTGAGATTCAAACATATACATTTTGACAGTGAATTTTAGCATAGAAGTTTTAAGTTTTTTTTAAATAAAATCTATATATTTGTAAACTACATAAAAAGTATTATAAATCACAACAATTAACAACTTAAGATATTTAAAAGACATATTTAAAAATTTCAATCATAAAAAAAATTGGTTAACACTCAAAAGTCAAAATTCTAATTGTGTCATATAAATTGGGACAGATGAATTATTATTATTATTATTATTATTATTATTATTATTATTATTATTATTATTATTATTATTACTATTACTATTATTATTATTATTATTATTTGGGAAAATTACAAAAAAAATGCAACTAGTAATGTTACATTACAAAATATAGCTCACTCTATGTTATATTACCAAACATGGCTCAATTGTATAGAAAAAAAAAAGTTACTTTACATCCTTAGCCAAATGGAGTAAAAAAGGCTAACAACAGTCATCAACAAATTCAGAAGCACATTTTTTTGATCCACCATCTGTTTCATTGGCCTATGCCTCATTTGTATGTTAACACAAGTGACTACATCTACTGCAAAACAGTAGTTTCAAATGACTCTCAAAACTAAAATATAAATGAGGTTCCTTGAGACACGTAGGATGAAACAATGGTGGTCTGATGACTTGGAACTCCAAATGACTCTCAAAGCTATGTTATTTGCAAATAAAAGGTGTTAAAGAAGGAGGGTATGCTTCCTGAATTCTTTGCATGCAACTTGAAAGCTGAATCTAAGTTACTGTTTACAATAAATATATATATACAAATATATACATACGTATATATAATGTATAAACAATGTATTTGCATTGTATAAGTGCGAATAGAATGAAGAGGAACAAGAAAATCGCCGAAATAAAAAAACTGTATTGTATATACAATAACATACAATACAGTATACAAATATATACAATAATATACAATACAATATACAAATATATACAACAATATACATTACAGTATACAAATATATACATTGTTGTACCAAAAAACAGACATCGTCTTTTCCTCGAGTTCAAGCATCAAATTCATTCAAAAACACCTCAAACCTACACCAAATCATCCAAAATTTCAGATTTGGGCTCCTCAATACATAACCGATCTTTTGTAACCATACCTACTCACAATCGAACTTATTTACTGAAATTCAAAATTGAGGCTCGAGTGACAGAAAAAAATTCGCAACAATGTTGATTTTTTTCACCAATTGCTTATGTAAACGAAAATTTTGAGTTGCATTGTATATATTCGAGTTGAATAAGGAGTATGAAGCTTTTTTGAGAGATTTTGGAGCTAAAAATCGGGTAAGAAGAAGGTTCAATTTTGAAGGAAGAGCCTCTTTTACCTATATAACCAACAAAAAGGTTAGTTTGCAGATTTGGGCCAAATCTGATTTTGGGCCATGGAATGTAATGTAATTTTTGGGCTACGAAAATGAAATGTACATTTGTAAAGTGTATTTTTCTGTAATTTTTCATTATTATTATTATTATTATTATTATTATTATTATTATTATTGTTGTTGTTGTTGTTGTTGTTGTTGTTGTTGTTGCTGCTGTTCTTATTGTTGTTGTTCTTATTGTTGTTGTTATTATTATTGTTATTATTATTATTATTATTATTATTATTATTTTCTATTCAAGGCAATCACAGTGGAGCCAAAATTTAAAATTTATGAATACAGTTTGTGTTAGTTACTAAGTTCATAGTTATATATATATATATATATATATATATATATATTCATAATTTGTCTTAGTTAGTGAATTTGCGTTAAATATTTATACATATACAATAAATTATCTAAACAAATATTTAGTTTAAACAAATATTTAATAGATTTTTAATAAAAATATAGGGTTTAAGCAAGAAAATATTGGGTTCATCCGAAATCATATTCGTAGTTCAGTCTCAGAGTGTAGATGTTGGAAATTCACAAGAAGAAATTTTCCTTTTTAAGAAGAATTTACTTTTTTAACAATGTCGAAAGTAATTCTGACGTTTTCTTAGAAAAATATATTGTACATTTAAACAGTGGTACAGTGAGGATAAGATGGAATCTACTCCTGAGACGCTCTCCTCTTTTGTTCTTGTTTATCAATTTGAAAAAGTTATCATTTAGAGTATATCATGTTCACATGAGAAAATGTAATTTTTAATATCTTTTAATTTACTCAAAGTTATATTTTGATAATACTAATATTATTTTATAATATCACGTACTACATAAATCTGCATTCACGTGTCGAAAAATTAGTATGTATTTGATTAAGAAGGAATAGTTTGTCTTTTGAACAATCTTGAAAGTAATTCTAATGTTTTTCAAAAAAAAAATATATTGTGCGTGTTAAACAGTAGCACAGTGAAGATAAGATGGAATTTACTCTTGAGACGCTTTTTTCCCTCTTTTTTATCAACTTGAAAAGGTCATCATTTTGAGTATATGGTGATCACATGAGAAGACGTAATTGTTTTTCATATCTTTTAATTTACTTAAAATATATTTTTAAAATTTAATATTATTTTATAATACCACATATTACATAACTTAGCATTCACGTGCAACTCACGTACCAAAAGTTTAAACATTGGCCTTTTGAACAATTTCTAAGTAATTCTAACGTTTTTCAAAATAGAGAATGTATTGTGTGTGTTAAAAAATAATATGGAGAGGATCAAATGGAATCTACTTTGAAGGCGCCCTCTTTTTTAGTTCTTTTTTATCAATTAGAAAATGCGTCGTTTAATATGTTGTGCTCACACGAGAAAATTTGATCCTTTTTAATAACTTTTGGTGATAAATGTATTTACTAATTAGAAATCTTATGTCAATTTGAGAAAAGTACAAGTTATATTTTTTCACTTTGCACCCAAAAAAAAAGATAAAGAGAAAGAGGTTGGTAAAGAGAGGAGAGAATGACAATAAAAGAAAAGTGTCCTTGGGATGATGACAAATATTGAGCTTTCTTTTTTTCTTTTTCTATTGAGGATAGGTGGAACAGAGTCAGAATTTAAAGTTTATGAGTATAATTTATTTTAATTGTCAAGTTTGTAGTTAAGGGGATGTTTGAATTGATTTATTTCTAAGTGTTTTTGACTTTTAAGCACTTTTTAAGTTTTGCTGATTTTTGGGAAAGTTAAAAAGATGCTTTTAAGCCCTGACTTTTAGGTAAAAAATAAGTGTAAAAATAAGTCAAAAGTCAAAAATAGAGTATTCCCAATTTATGACATTTGGCTTTTAGTTTATAAGCTACTTTTTAAAAATCAATCCAAACACCCCCTAAATAGTAGTTTATATTTGATAAATTTTTGTATATAAATATAGGGTTTAAGTCAAAGTTATTGCATTCATTCGATCTGTATATATAGTTCCACCACGAATCGTAAATATTGAAAATCTTGCAAGCGAGGCTTTTTTTAATCTTTTGAACAATTTCAAAAGTCACTCTGATGTTTTTAAAAAAAGAGAATGTATTGTGCGTGTTAAATAATGATTTGGTGAGGATCATATGAAATTTTCTATCAAGGCACTCTTTTTTTTTGTTCTTTTCTACCGATTATAAAACGTGTCGTTTAAAATATGTTGTGTTTATACATAAAATGTGATCGTTTTTAATAACTTTTAGTGATAAATGTATTCACTAATTAGAATCTTATGTCAATTTGATGAAAACACAAGTTATATTTTTTCACGGTGTGTATCAAAATAATACTAATATTATTTTATAAATATCACGTACTACATATTATGCATTCACGTGCCGAAAAACTAGTATGTATTTGATTACGAAGGAATTTTTTGTCTTATGAACAATCTTGAAAGTAATTCTAAAGTTTTTCAAAAACATATATATATATATATATATATATATATATATATATATATATATATATATTGTGCGTGTTAAACAGTAGTACAGTGAGGATAAGATGAAATTTAGTCTCGTTGCGCTCTTTTTTTGTTCTTTTAATCAACTTGAAAAGGTTATCATTTTAAGTATATTGTGGTCACACGAGAAGACGTAACTGTTTTTCATATCTTTTAATTTACTTAAAATTATATTTTTAGAATTTTAATATTATTTTATAATACCACATATTACATAACTTAGCATTCACGTACCAAAAAATTAGTGTGTGTGTGTGTGCGTGTTAAACAAAAAATACAAGGTTCATTCGACATTGTATCATTGTTCAGCCCTGGAGTGCGGATGTTGAAAATCTACGACAAGAAGTTTTCTTTTTAAGAAGAATTATTTTTGTCTTTTGAACAATATCAAAAGTAATTCTAACATTTTTCAAAATAAATAAATAAATAAATAAATAAATATATATATATATTGTGCGTGTTAACCAATGGTACAATGAGGATAAGGTAAAACTACTCCTCAAGGCGTCCTCTTGTGTTCTTTTTTGTCAACTTGAAAACATCGTTGTCTAGAGTATATTGTACACAAGAAGATGTAATTGTTTTTAATATTTTTTGGGGAAGGGATAATTCCAGTGACCTTCATCCAGGTTTCGCTCTATCACAACTTACCTCCTCCTGTGGTTTACGGTATTATGCTTATCTCCCTTATTTTGATTTTTTTGTAACTATTCTTTAAATCTATTTAGAATAAATACAAACTAATTACCTCTAAAATTATATTAAAATCCTTTATAATATCGTGTACTACATAATTCGACATTCACGTGTGCTCTGCCCTTGAAGGCAGGTGTTGAAGATCTACAGTAAGAAATTTGCATTTTTTGTTTTCTGAATAGCGTCAAAAGTAATTCTAGCGTTTTTTAGAAATAAAATATATTATGTATGTTAAACAGTTGTACGATGAAGATAAGAGAAGTCACTTACTCTAGAGACACTCTCACTTTTTGTTCTTTTTTGCCGACTTGGAACGTAGACATTTAGATATAGATTGTGTTTACAAAAAAAAAGGAGTGATTTTTTAAAATGTCTTTTAATGATCATAGTATTTAGTACCTAAATTCTCGTGTCAAATGTCTATAAAAATTATATATATTCTCATTCAAAGAAACTTATACTTTGTTTTCATGTTTAATTATTTACTCAAAATTATATTTTAATAATTTTAGTACTATTTTCTTAAAAATCACATACTACATAACTCGACATCATGTGCAACACATGTGTCGAAAAAATAGTATTATATATATTTAATTTATTTTTTACTGGTGAATTTGTAGTTAAATAATTATGCATATTCAATGGATCGTCTAATACAAAAAAAATATACTTAGGAGTTTACGCACGCCTCTCATTTAGAACCAAAGTAGAAGACAACATACTACACAAGTCACCATGATAAAATTCAGGCGGACTTAGAATTTAAAGTTTATAAGTATTGTTTGTGTTAGTTTCTGAGTTTGTAGTTAAGTATTTATATGAGTTTTATAGATTTTTGGATACGAATATAAGGTTTAAGTCAAAGTTATTGAATTCATCCAATCTGCATTGATAGTTCCGTCCCAAAGTGTAGATATTAAAAATCTACAACAAGAGGGGCTTTTTGATCTCTTGAACAATTTCAAAAGTAACTCTAATGTTTCTCAAAAAAGAGAATATAATGTATGTGTTAAATAATGATATGGCGAGGATCTAATGAAATCTACTGTTGAGGCTTTCTCTCTTTTTGTTCCTTTTTAGCAATTTAAAAACGCTGTCATTTATAGTATATTGTGTTCATATGAAAAAGTATAATTATTTTTAATAACTTTTAGTGATAGATGTATTTATTAAATAAAATTTTATGTTAATTTGATGAAAGCATAAGTTATTTTTCTTCACTTTGCACCAAACAAGAGAAAGGAAAAGGGATTGGTAAAGAAGAGGAGAGAATGAAAAGAGAAGAGAAGTGCACTTGGATGAGAAATATTGAGCTTTTTTTTTCTTTTTTCCTTTTTGTATTGAGGGTAAGTGGAGTGAAGTAGTAATTTGAAGTTTATGAGTACAGTTTGTGTTAGTAATTGAGTTTCTAGTTAAATATTCATATACATTTAATAGATCTTTGCATACAAATATAGAATTTAAGTTAAAATTTATTAAATTCATTCGATCTGCATAGATGGTTCCACCCTGAAGTGAAGATATTAAAAATTTATGTCAAGTGGAGCTTTTCTTTTGAAAAATTTCAAAAGTAATTTTAATATTTTTCAAAAGAGAAAATGTATTGTATATGTTAAATAGTGGTATAGTGAGGATAAGATGGAATTTACTTTCGAAACACTCTTTTTTTAGTTCTATTTCTATCAATTTGAAAACGTCATCGTTTAAAGTATATTGTGTTCACATGAAAAAGTGTAATTATTTTTAATAACTTTTAGTGATAAATGTATCTATTAATTAGAATCTTATGTCAGTTTGACGAAAGTATAAATTATTTTTCCTCATTTTGCATCAAAAAGAGAGAGAAAGAGAAAGAGAAGAGGGTCAGCAAGGAAGAGGAGAGAATAAGAAGACAATACAAGACTAAGAGAAGTGGACTTGGATGAGAAAATATTGAGCTGCCTTTTTATTTCTTTTTCTATTAAACAGTCGAAACAAAATTAGAATTTAAAGTTTATAAGTATATATACATTTGATTCATATTATTATATATATATATATATATATTTGATAGATTTTTTTATACAACTATAGTTTTGAGTTCATTAGATCTATATCTATAATTTCGCTGTGGAATACAAATATTGAAAATCTACTACAAGAAATACTTCTTTTTAAGGGCAAAAAAGGAATCTAGAGGAAATCATTCGGTTGGTAGTACAAGGGGTGCATTACAGGGGAAACAACATCAACAAACTTGTGTGCGGCTTAACTACTACCCTTAGGCATTGTAGTACTAGATAACGTATAATGGGTGGAATTTAGGTCGTGGAAGTGTTACTGAGAATTGTGGTGGCGTATGATGCAATGTAAAGGTTCAGTTTTGATTGTACATTTTTACATTGGTAATAAAATTTCGACAGCTACCCAAAAAAAAATTATTTTATAATGCCACATACTACATAACTCGACACACACGTGTGCGCGCGCACACGTACACACACATATGTGTGTGTGTTTTGTTTTAGTTAGTGGATTTACGGTTAAATATTTATACATAAGGTTTTTTTGCATTTTTAATAATGTCGAAAGTAACTGTAATATTTTCTTAGAAAAATATATTGTGCGTGTTAAATAGTGGTACGATGAGGATAAGATGAAATCTACTCATAAGGCGCTCTCCTCTTTTGTTCTTTTTTATCAATTTGAAAACTTTATCGTTTAAAGTATATCGTGTTCACTCGAAAAGCTATAATTATTTTTAATATCTTTTAATTTACTCAAAATTATATTTTAATAATACTAACATTATTTTATAATACCACTTACTGCATAAATTTGCATTCACATGTTTGAGAAATTAGTATGTATATAATTAAGAAGGAATATTTTGTCATTTGAATAATAATCTTGAAAGTAATTCTAATGTTTTTCAAAAATAAAATATCTTGTGCATGTTAAACAATAGTACAGTAAGGATGAGATAATTTACTCTTGAGGTGCTCTTTTTTTTATTGTTTTTTTTTATCAACTTGAAAACGTCATCATTTAGAGTATATTGTGGTCACACGAGAAGGCGTAATTTTTTTAATTTAGTTGAAATTATATTTTTATAATTCTAATATTATTTTTATAATACCACATACTATATAACACGACATTCACATGCAATTCACGTTCCAAAAAATTAGTATATGTATATATATAAATATAAACAAAAATTATTAGGTTCATTCGAAATTGCTTTTATAGTTCAGTCACGAAGTGCAGATGCCAAAAATCTATGGCAAGAAATTTTTCTTTTTAAGAAGGATTTTTTGGTCTTTTGAACATTGTCGAAAGTAATTCTAATGTTTTTTCAAAAAGAAAAAATTGTGCGTGTTAAACAAAAGTACAGTGAGGATAAGATAGAATCTACTCTCAAGACGCTCAACTCTTTTTTTTTTTTTTTTATCAACTTGAAAATGTTGTCGTTTAGAGTATATTGTATTCACACAGGAAAATGTAATTATTTTTAATATATTTTAAGTTATTCAAATTTATATTAATATCATTTTATAATATTGCGTACTACATAACTTGAAGGCAAATGCTGAAAATTCACAATAGGAAATTTGTATTTTTCGTCTTCTGAATAACGTCAAAAGTAATTCTAGCATTTTTCAAAAAGAAAATATATTATGTATGTTAAATAGTTGTACAAAAAGTATAAAATTGAATGTCATTTACTCTAGAGGCTCTCTCATTTTTGTTCTTTTTTGTGGACTTGGAATGTCGACATTTTGATATAGATTGTGTTCGGATGAAAAAATGTGATTTTTTGAAATGTTTTATAATGTTCATCGTATTTAGTACCTAAATTTCCGTGTCAAATGTCTATAGGAATTATATACATTCTCATTCAAAGAAATCTGTATTTTGTTTTCATGTTTAATTATTTACTCAAAATTATATTTTAATAATATTAGTACTATTTTTAAAGATCGCATACTACATAACTTGGAACCACGTGCGACACATGTTTCAAAAAATAATATTATGTATATATATTTAATTAGCTGGTTCGCATTTAAATATTTATGCATATTCAATGAATCATCTAATACAAACTTTTAGTTTAAGCGCAATTTTTAGAATTTGTTCGTACCCGCATTTTATATTAATGGAGCTCCACCCCTAAGGGAAGAAATTGAAAATCTACATAATATACATATATTTTTAATTATCTTTTGAATTATATCAAAGTAATTCTATTGTTTTTCAAAAAGAGGATATATTGCAAGTGTTAAACAGTTGTACAATGAGGATAATATATCACTTACTCTAGAGACGTTCTTATTCTTGTTCATTTTTGTCTACTTGAAACGTCGACGTTTAAATATAGTGTTCACACGATAAGTGTAATTTTTTAAAATGTATTTTAATGATCGATGTATTTAGTACCTAAAATCCCCTGCCCAAATATGTACAGAAAAATTACTTACATTCTCATTCAAAGAAACTTGTATTTTATTTTCATGTTTAATTATTTATTCAGAATTATATATTAATAATTTTAGTATTAATTTATTATACTTCATACCAGATAACTCAGCATTTATGTGCAATGCACATGTCAAAATAATTAGGACTATATATGTTCATAATTTGTTTTTAGCTAGTAGGTTCATAGATAAATATTTATACATATTTAATGAATCATCTAACACAAATATTTAATTTAAGTAAAATTTATTAAATTCGTTCGAACCCGTATTGTGGTTCTGCCCTTGAGCGTAGATGTTAAAAATCTACATGAAGATTTTTTTTTTTTTGTCTTTTGAATAATGTCGAAAGTAGTTCTAACATTTTCAAAATAAACTTTAACCTATTTATACAACATTGATCTAGGTCTTGACGAGAGTTTAGTTATTTAATATGAGTAGTTTTAGGTTTCCCTTGTGATATAAAGTCTTAGACATATTTTCTTGACATATTACAGCAAAGCACACACTGGAAAAGTCCAATATTCTCTATAAAAGTTTCCTATAACTCTAAAACCTTAAGAAGTAAAATTCATACCATTTTGAATAGGTAAATCTGCAACTTATGCTAAAAGAGGACTTGATTTCTGATCCAAGACTACAAAATCGATCCCGGAAAAAGTATACAAAAAATGTTACGCTAATTATCTCGATCTGTCCTTTTAGATAGTTAAGTTTATGGTTGGAATCACTCGTATGTTTTTTCATCTGTTTGGAGCCAAAGGATCCATCGGAAACTACATATCCTCCTTTCTAAAGAAGAGGTAAGGTATGTGGACACACTACCCTCCAGTGGCGGAGTCAGGATTTTCAGTAAGGGGGTTCAAAATCGGAAAAAGTACACATACAAACTAGCCGAAGGGGGTTCAACATCTACTATATATACATAAAAAATAATTTTAACCATGTATAAATAGTATAATTTTCCGCCGAAGGGGGTTCGGATGAACCCCCTCGGCTCAAGGTGGCTCCGCCACTGCTACCCTCCCTACTCCCTAGACTCCACTTGTAGCCGGGATTACATTGGATATGTTGTTGTTTTGTTGTTAATTACTCGTACTTCTTCATATTTTATCGATCTCCCTTTTGTGAAAATATTGATTCCGAACCATACAACTATCAAACTCTTCTCAAAAGTAAATGAAGAAATTGAAGCAGTGTAACCATTTGGAGCATATGGATAGCTAATTATTGTTACCAACCAATAGTCCATATAGTTATATAATTAAGTGATTGATAAAATACATTGGGCATTATATTACTCCCACAAAACTTACAACTCAAAACTTAACAATTTTATAAACTTCTTACAATACATTTAGAGAAACACCAATAATAAAAATTAAAGTCCTTAGCACATCATTCCCCACTTCTCTTTCCTTGCATAACATTTATCTATAACTTCACAGAGGGGTATATATCGCGATCGCGATAAGTCCTCTGTCTTACTATAGGTACTGCAACAACCTTTACCAAGTTCGAAAGCTTTTAGTGCAGATAAATTAAGTCAGTCACGCACTGGTGTTGTGTGACTGATGATTATTTTAGAAACAGAATTACTTAGAATTATGACAGAAGAGAGAGAGCAATTCCTATATAGTAAATACTATGCATTATGCATTATTTTCAACAGTGGAAGTTTTTGTAAGTGGAATTATTGTCTTGGATAGATATGTGAATTCTTCCTCTTTCATCAACTTGACCACACATTGTCACTGTCCCTTTTCTGTTTGAACCTTCTGCAGTATTATTATTATTATGAGATTGATCTGCAGATGATGATGATGTACTCTTTCTTCGCCTTTCGTTGTGTCCAGCCAAACGCCTTCGGCAACTTCTTTTCGATTCATCAAATTCCGTCAGCTCATGAAATCTGCTTAATGTCATCACAGTACGTAGTTAGTTAATTAACGAAAAACAGAACTACGTGCTGAAAATGAAGCAAAGTTTACACAAGGTTGGGAAATAGTACGCCCGATTCACCAGGTTCTACTACTTCATGCAGGGCCCAATTATATATATTCAAAAGAAAGTTTGATTCTAAATCGGAAGGAACGTTAGTTATAATACGCTTAACACATATAAGTCGAACGTTGTATTTGTAGAGCAGTGGGTAGAAGGAAAAGAAGCTGCACGCCCACAATTGTTACTAGATTTTCCAGGATAATTATAGGAAAATTGTTATGTGTCAATTGTCCACATGGAATAAATAAAGAAATGCTAATGGGTTTATAGGCTAAATAGGTTCTCCCATCTATCAGATTAGTCTTTTGGGTTGAGCTCTTCCATTTGGTCTATAACATTGTTGCTTTCATTGATCGTGGCTTGAGTACTAGGAGGGGTGCCAACCGTGACCAACGAGGTCCTTGATTCTCAAGCGGGGGCGATTGTTATGTGTCAATTGTCCCACATCGGATAAATAGAGAAATTAAACATCGGATAAATAGAGAAATATTAATGGGTTTATAGATTAAATGGGTTCTCCCAACTATCAGACTAACCTTTCCCTTCTTCTAAGTTAGATCAGAAGAGTTCTTTATTATATCTTTCTTTGAATCCGTATCAAAGATTAACTCTTTTTTTCATCTATATTATATATTATGTAACTTCTAATCGCTCCCATAAATGAATGAATGAGAGTCTTAATCTTGATTTTATATTAAACCATACAATAACCGATTGGTGCGGGCAAGTTTTTCACCTAATCAGTATCGTATAATAAAAGAATTTTAAAGTATCTATGTAAACCATGTAAATAATTTTTAAACCAATATAAATAATTTCACTTATTATGTGTAACTAAGCAGAAAATATCAATCACTATTATCATGAAATCAGATCTGAAATCGTATGTACTTGCCCCCATCTGATTTTTTTACAGCAATTATATACTACGTGATAAATTAATTAAAAAATTGAAACAAAAAAAAAAGGATCGAGATTAGGAACGTCGACTAATAATTGATTAATTAACTAAATTGTCTTCCTAATACATCATAATAAACCAAAAAGGAGATCTTGATTCTTGGCCATCCAAGTATGAAGAACGTAGTTAAGATAGGACATCCTTAGCTATATAGTAGTTTGCATGATATTTTAATAAGTTATGGTAATTATATGCTTAATATTTTTAAAAATAGAAAATATGTTTAAGTACAAAAAGACAATTTACTCTTTGATTCAAATCAATTAACAATATGTTGAAAGGCCATTCTCCTATATGCATATGAGGAAAAACGAAAAGGTGGAGCATCGACAAAAGTGAAAGTGAAAGTGAAAGAGGAACAATACACCAGTATGACAAAAGATAAAAGGCAAAGGCAAAAAGATCGAGTAATTATCAAATTGCAAATCGGAACTAGACAGATCAAAAGATTATCACAACGCGAATCAGAATTAAACAGAATTAGAATGTTATTGCAATAATACACAAAAGAATGACAAGTCCTTGATATATCCTACTATTAATCTTACGTATACTGGACGAATTTGAATTAATCAGGACAGTAAATATAGAGCAAAAGAAGTGTATAAAGTAATATATGGTCTAAACTTGGTGATATAAGATGCTTTTTCTAGTTTGTACCCACTTTAAAAAGAAGCTTTATATATTTCCATGTTATTTTTAGCATCTACCTCAACCACCTTTTTAACAAGAATAAGATCATCTAATATATGATAATATTTTAATGAACTAGTCAACCACTTAAACTTATGAAGTCAATCTAGGCAGTTTTTAATAATCTAATATATTAAAAACCATAGACCTGACACAGAAAATGACATCAAATATTACTCTAGAAGAAGAAGGTGCTAAACTAAATTCGTCTATACTATTTCTTCTAATAGTACTATATATGGTTAATCTCCAACAATAAAACAATAATATACCGTTTAATCACATTCAAATTACCAGCTTTCCAACTACTTTACATACGAATATAATCTATACAACACAAATAAACAAATAGTCTTTTTCGTTTAATTTTATTTATATGACAGTAGTTAACTGGAGATAATTTTGTGATACATGCGTACCAAAAGTACCCTTGGAACTCGTGTCTTAAACATATTATCACATGATTACAAAATTTTAGATGTAGAAAGATGACATCCTGACTAGAACGAAAGATAAAGTATCATATAAAATAAAACAGATGAAGTAGTACGGAGTTATGGTTTAGAAAAGAAAAGATAGAGAAAGTGATCAAACCGGCTGCATTGTTGACAAAAACGTTGCCGGAGTCCGGCGACGTCGACGACTTGAGACTTTGCATGGTATTCACAGACTTTATGCCTCTTATGATACTGCTTAGCATCACTTAAATCAACACTACACTTCTCAGCTTGACAACTCCTTATTAGTGAAGAAGAAGAAGAAGAATTTGATGATGGCCCTTTCTTATTATTATTTGTTGTTGTTGTAATATTCTTCTTCTTAGCATCCTCAATTAGCAACAAGTCATCGTTTTTCTCCATGTATTTCAGCTGGTTAATTATGCACTAAAGTTGATGTGAAGAAAAGAAGAAGAGAACAAAGGATATATATATATATACTATACATATGAAGATTATAGGGTTGTGATGATAATATTGAAGTGGGAATTTTTGAGAGGAAAAAAGGTAGAGAGTGATGTTTTTAGGACCACGTCCTTTGTGTACGCGTTTTGTTTTTTATGCATCAAGTTATAAGGTTTCGAGATGTGCGAAGGGTGGGGGAATATAGAAACTAGTGTTGGTACATGTGTGCGTATAAGAAGCTAAAGAATGATTAAAAGAAAGCAACATTAATTTGATGTCGAAAGTCAATAACAGAGTTAGAATTTTCACAAATCGAAATCAAATAAGCACACAATTTTTAATAGATATTTTCGAGAAGGTCTGTCAGAAATTGATTTGTCATTAACTTTTTCGAATTAGATGTTCCCTGGAAAATCTCATATTTTCAACTAACCTCCCTAGTAAATTTTCTTCAAAAATTAGTGTGGTTTTAGTAGTGATTAAAATATATATATTTTTTTTAAAAGTAAAGAAGTCAGAAAATTTAATATAAAATATATGTACATATATAAATAAATAATTATCTTTTTATATAAAAATAATTTTTTTCAACTATTCTTGAACAAGGGTAGCTGCGCTAGGCAACATCAAGTTAGTTTGTGTTGATACTGATGATCTC
This sequence comes from Capsicum rhomboideum, assembly GCA_031232105.1. NCBI lineage: Eukaryota > Viridiplantae > Streptophyta > Magnoliopsida > Solanales > Solanaceae > Capsicum > Capsicum rhomboideum. Next base: position 136,485,368 of record CP124712.1, on the reverse strand, counting down.
TGTGTGTGTGTGTGTGGGGGGGGGGGGGAGCCAGCCTTTGTTAGGGCAACAAAAAAAATCTTTTCAGCTATTGTTTCTTCAAATTTTGAACTCTCTTAGTGAAAATCTTGGTTCCGTCTCTACTGATGATGATCCAAATCTCTTAGGTGCATATAATTCAACTATTCTAGAATTATATTCTCTACTTAATTAAGCTAGGAAATTAAAAGACAACCTTGTTATGTAGATTTTATTTATAAGGACAAAGCAAATGGACTAATCAAAAATATACTTTGATCAACTCGATTGCTTCCCCTAGAAGTTCAAAGTTCATTTTTTTTTAATTTGGGTAAAATAGAAATATTTATATTAATTAATTAGTACTTAATATGCATCAGTATAATTGAGCGAGGCAGCAGTGCGGCTAGTGAGCACAACAAGTACATTGATTACAAAGTGATAACAAAAAGGCTGGGGGACTGATCGCTTAAGCCTTACAAAAATAATTCCTACTTTGTCTACGTCCAATATTGGGTAACAAACAAAGATTGAACTGTGCATTCTAATATATTATCATAGCATCTTGTATGCATTCCTTCCTTTGATAGGGTATACCTTGTTTGACTCACGATAGCTATGCTAAATGGGGAGGGGGGTCCCCTAGCTGCCACGTAGCTAGCTCCCTGCATTCAAAAAATATGTTAATACCTAACTAACATTAACAAAATTAAAATTAAGGTTGATAAGATGCTAAATTTTGAAGAAGATAAAATAATAATGGTAGAATAATTAAAAGGAAAACCATGAAATCATTATTTTCTTTTTCCGTGATTTTCTTTCCCATCATTTTCTACAACTAATATAAGTATCACAATATTTGATAAAATTGGTCAGATGTATACAATATATCCTCAATTGCATCCAGCTATAGTTGACCTGTTTTATTCCCCAAAATATCAGTTAACTTTTTTCCACTTAAGAAACGAATTTATTTATTTTTAGGATACTTTGAAGAATATTAACAATTGAAAATCACTATGTGACAAAAAATAATTGAATGCAAAATACACTCGATAAATGGGCATTAAAGTTGTAGTCTAATGTTTAGAGCTAGCTATCTAGTTTCCAATCCGACCCTTCGAGGAAATTCGATAAAATTGAACGATTCATAAATTAACTGGTTTCCAATTCCGCTAAATATCATCTCCTGTTAAAATTTTCTTCATTTATTATTTAAAAACTCACTTTTGTCTAAAGATCAAAAGAAAAGAATACACAAATAAGAATATGTTCTAATGAATGACAACTCGATGGTTACAATTTTATGATTGAATAAAGGATGAGGATTAAAGTATTTTCGTGTCTCACATTTACCATTTATTCTCTTTAAAATGTATAATTCATACAGTACCAGCAAATTTTGAGTTGGAATGAATAAAAGCTATTCTTCCTTAATAAGAGATATTTGATTCGAAAATCTCCTTTATAAATTTCTTTCATTTATTATTTACAAGCTCACTTTCGCCGATAAATCAAAAGAAAAGATGACACAAATAAGAATATGTTCCAACGAGTAACAACTCATCGATGACAATTTTATGATTGAATAAAGGATAAAGGTTAAAGTACTTTAGTTTTATGTTCCTCAATTAACATTTATATAATGAATTTATCTTTACTTGTGTTGGGATAGATAAAATCTCTTCTTTCTTAATATAAGAGGTCTTCGATTCGAACCGTAAGAACGAACCAAATCTTAGTGGGGAGTGTTTTCCCGTTACGTAACACTACATCAGAGTGGTTGGTACTCTAAAACAGATATCAAACGCCAGATGAGAAAGAAAAAAAGATGGACAAATCATATTGATGGATCAAAATTTTGTTTTAGAGTGTGGAACATAGTTCAATAGTGAGAGTTGATGACATAAGTGGCAATTTCAATGTGGGCATCAAAAAAAAAAAAATGAAGATAAAGAGTACATGGTTGGCATTGGGTTGTCTTAGCTACTCGTGAGTGGTGGCCCCCTAATAAAGAGATGTTAAATTGCACTATGGAGCAGACAGGTTTCGAATGGGGACGATTCTTTGTTTGGGTTCCTTCCTCTAACCTGAGGGAATTTGCACATTTGTTTTGTAACATGGAGGAAGTTGATTGAGTCTTTGCATCATCTCTAATTTTTTTGTTTGTTTTCTTTTTGTTTTTATAATAGTGATTTTCACGGGTAAAGTTGTTGTCACGTGAACAAGAAGTCACAAATTCGAGCCATGGAAACAGTCTCTAACAGAAATGCAAGGTAAGATTGCGTACAATAGATTCTTGTGGTCTGTTTCTTTTCTGAACTATGTGCATAACGGAAACTTTAGTACACCGGAATGCCCTTTTTTATATAGTGATTTTCGAATCAGTGTGCTCGCACCTCATCGCGAGGTATTTGTTAATTTTCATCAACATAGATAGTAATCGTAATGACAAATTTAGAGTTTCACTAAGAGATTCAAAATATAAAAAAGTAAAGGTACGAAAAAATCAAGTAGGTTTAGCATATAATACATGACAATTTAACTATTGATATTGTTGTGGAAAGATCGTAAGTTAACTAACACTCACCATACACAAAGCAAATAGAGAAGAAATATAGTTTAAGGATTTAACAAGGTCCGGTTAAGTTTTATCCTAAGGCAAACGTAGAAATTTTTTTTTTACTATAAAAGAGAAAAAAGGTACAATATTCTAAATTTCGAATTACAACCTCTCTATATATAGATCCAAAGTAGTAATCTCAACCCTATAAGAGAAATGTTTTCCCATTTCTACAAGAACAATATGTACGTTTTCTTTTCCAAATCTAAATGATGAGTTTTCTAAACCTATAGCCTATAGAGATCACGAATTTTCTAAATATACAATGGAAAAGTTCAAGATATGTTTAACAAATATAATGTAACTTTTAGGCGAATGCATATCAATCGACTTTCTTTAAACAAGAATAGCTACATCCTAGACGTTTGCTAGTGGTGAAGTCAAATTTTTCATTAAGAGGAGTTAATAAATAAAGAAGTATATACGAAGAAGATAAAAGGTTTCAACATAGTAAATATATGTATTATAAAACTCTTCTTCTTCTTTTTTCTTTTACGTATTTATATTGTACAACCATTTATCCTCAAAACCTTCAAATATTTTTTGTATTTTCACTTTTTCTAATTTTAATCTCCACTTTGTATTTGATGCAATCAAAGATTGAAACGTGGCACTGTTGGTGCTTGCAAGTTGCATTATAAGTCTGAAAATTCATGGACTGGAGTCTTGTCAATTGGGTGAGGTACGATTCCTATTACAGTGGAGGTGATGGATTTGTCTGGCCCAATAACCCAAAAAAACACTGGGCCCATTTGATGTACCTTGTACTTGTAGTTTGTACATGGGCAATTGTCATAAATCGTGAAGATATCAACTGTATATGTGATCAAATAGATCAAGTATATGTGCTTTCAAATTATACAAGCACAACATTGAACAATTGTATGAGAGACCAACTGAAACATTGCCAAACTTCGGCAAAGCTGAATGAGAGAGGTTGGGATGGGTAGTGACAACTAGGATTTTTAGAGCAGATACATGTATAAGTGTATATATGCTATAAAACTATAGAATCTTGCTATATTTTACAATTATTTCAAAGTACCACTATGAAGAATAATAAGTGATGAGCAGAATACGCTACATCAGAGTAAAACGTGCACTGTATTACAGGTCGGGCTCACTATACTCCTTTTTCTATTTTTTGTTGATTGAATAAAGGATGTTTAACTTCTCATAGAGGAGATTGTTGTATTGTGTTTCATGTTGTTGGTATATGAGCTTACATATAATACTCCTGATCCTTTCTAAAATAGTTGTCGCGTATTGCTTCTTGAAGGTCAGTTTGACTAATTTTCAAAACTAAATTAGATTATTTCGATATTTAAGAATTAAAATTTAGATGTTAAAAAATTATATGGAAAGTATTATAAGTTGCAGTCTTTCTCATATCAGTATGACAAAAAAAAATATCTCAAAGGTTATATCATTTGACTCTTAAAAGAAAATTGTGACAAATATTTTAGAACGAAGGAATTATGTGATATAATCAGTATCTTATGTTATAAATCATCTCATCACTGTTAATTGACAACTTATCACTAGAAGGGAGAAATGTAGTTATACATATGAATTATGATCGTGAACTCAGGTATTGAGGAATTTAGTCAAACAATGTTATAATGAAAATATTAAAGACAATAAGAAGTCAATAATAACGATAATCAAAGAAAATAAAGAAGGCACAAATTTAACGTGGTTCGGTCAGTATGATCTACGACCACAAGTGGAGAGGAGCAATTTCACTATATCAACAAGAGTATAATAGAGAGTACAAAATTAGAATCAATACTCTAGTTAATCCAAAAAATATCCCAAGAAAATAACCTCACAAGATCACTCCAAAAGAAGGATTCAAACAAGTGTTTTCCAACACCCACTCTCTTACAAAATATAATCTAAAAAAAAAAGACAAGGGAAAAGAAAGCAATGAAATGTTTCAGGTGCTTCAAGGTGTGTTACAACTGATGAAAAGCTTCCCTATTTATAGAGATGAAATGAGCTTGTTGATATCAATGGAAGATACAAAATTCAACGTTGCCAATCTGTTTGGCAGTAGGTATCTTTGATTCCTACCTACCAAGTGTGAGCCAAAGTAAGGCCATATTAATTACAATATGCAGTCATTTCTTTGCAGGGAGGATAATATAGCTAATACATACTTGTGTTACATATCGACTAAGGTCGTAATCACCAGAAGCAACACGTGCGTAGCTATATTTATTTGGACAAGTTCCAGTTAGGGACAATTTTCTAGATGAATAATTAACACAATGCAATTCCACATACACTTTTTTTGAGATTAATTTCCTATTTACATCTCAATGATCGTCATGTATCATACATAATAAATATATTTCTTGAATGTCTACTATCAGGATTCAAGAACATGCTGCCACAATTCTTCAGTAAGAAATGGTGTAAACGGGGATAGTAAACTAAAGTAGGGTTTTTGCCCTGATTTTCTTACCAAATTTGAGTTTTAATTTTCTATTGAAGAAAAGTCAAAGTAATACCATAATTGTTTTTACTTTTCCTGAAAGAAAAATATAATTCTCTTCCATAGTTGGTTAACCTCTTTCTTGGAGGAAAGGTTTTGTACCTCTATAAATAGAAGATCCCTCTTCTCATACCAAAACACAATAGCATCCACAATTTAGTCGTCTGAAAGTATTGTTTAGGAGAAGATTTTATTCTAATAGATTATATGTTTTTTAAATTAATTTTTAACATGTAGGCCAATTGGCCAAACTATATTAATAATATTATGTTTTTAGTATAATTTTATTTGTCATCATCTGATTTATCACCAACTATGATTTGCAAATTATTAGCTTCCGCATGACGCCCAACCAATTTCTAACCCAACAACAAAGTCGGAAAGTGTGGCCGATGAGCCAGTTAGAAAGGTTGAACTAATGTTCGTTCAATTGAACATCATTCTTTTTTAAGTGATGAGAGATTCCATTGGTAGCTAAAAGGAACTTTTGTAATTTTTTTTAATAAAAAAAATAGCGTGGGACAAAGAGGATACCTATAGCGAGTTGAGGTATGTATGTGGACGTAGCACATGGAATTGAGAAGGTACGTGAGAAGGGGCGAGATAAAATATTGTAGAGAAATGAAGAGGATGACATTATTTATCTCATTTTCTCTTGTTCTTTTTTGTTTAACAAAAGGTATCATTTACACGCTTAAATTTATGTGTGAAACACTTGCTTTGCAAAGTCAACATAAATGGTTTAATAGATTCTTACTAGCTAATAACTTAGAAGTGTTCAATAGGTCAAAGTTACTAATGAGGCCATCTATGTTATGTTAGGGGTGAGCGTTCGATTCTTCGATCGGTTCGGTTTTGTTAAAGTTCGGTTCGGTTATTTGATTTTCGATTTTGCAAATATGAGCATTGAACACCGATCTAATTAGGTTCGATTCAATTATTTGAATTTCGGTTAGTATTCGATGTTTCTAAATCAGTTATTTCGGTGCAAGTGAGAAACAAAATTATCAAAACATATCCAGTCCACGATTCACATTATTGATAACTTAGCAGTTACACAAATTCTTGCTGAAAGCACTTAGCAGTTAGAACTTAGAACTCAAAATGACAGTAAGACACAAATTAAATAAGCACTCACACAATTTCACATAATATGACACAATGGTAAGAAAAAATAAGACACTCACATAACTCGTTCACAAACACGACTTCAGCAGTGCTAAATGCTATTCAACACAAAATATCAAATGAAGAAAAATGAGAAAACTAGAAGTGGATTACTGGAGAATGAAGAGTGCTTGGGTCTGATAGGATTTTTATGGGTGGGATCGAAAAATGGAAAATAAGTGGGCTTGGACTTGGGTCTTTACTGGGCCAACATATATAATTAAATGTAAGATAAATAATTTTTTAAAATTTTTAATTAATAAAAGTTTGATTCTTCGGTGCACCAAAGAACCGTTATCCTTAAATCAAACACCAAATCGAAGAACCGAACTTCAAAAAAAAAATTAATCGAAACCGAACTAATTCTGTTCGGTTCTCCGATTTTTAAGCCTCTACTATGTGCATTAGAAAAGGATAATTTTAATGTATTTTATTTGAAAAATAAAGGAATTAAGGTACACATCATATTATTTCACTAAAGATTAAATAAATTTTTTAAATTAAATTATTTTTAATTAAAGTAAGATAACATTCTTTTCAAATTAGTGCATACATTGGGGGTGTGCAAAATTAAATAAATAAATAAATAAATAAAAATAAATCAATAATGACTTACAAATAATCAGGTAGCAACAAAATTCAAATACACTGTATTCCCGCCCGTTTCATCCCCATTTCTGATTTTCCTTCGACGCTGTGTAAACCAGAAAGGGCAATGGCCGTCATTTCGAAAAATCAAAGCAACACAACTACCTCCGACGACCCTCTATTACCTTATCTACGGTACTCTTTTCTCTTATTTTCCCCGGAATTCGCATTTGTTATCGCAGATTTTGTTCAATTGTTTATATTATGCACTAATTTTGTAGGTCAATTGAGAAATCATTGAAAGAGCCAACTTCAATCGATGGAAGAGATTTGCACGAGCTTTGCTCCAACTGCATCAGTACCTTTAAGAACAATCCTCAGTATCAAAACGACGTCAGATTTCTCAAGATTTGGTTTCTATATGTAATTAATCCATCCTTCATTTTGCTTTTTTTATGTACTGATATCTACATCTTTGCTATATTCAAGTGATACTCTAAGTGTTGGGCAAAGGCGGATTTGGGAATTTAAGTTAATTGGTGCCGAATATATATAGTCCCTGCTTCCTAATTTATGTGGCAACTTTCATATTTTAAGATTCAAACAAGTTTTTCTTTTGACAGTATTTTTTACATATATCTTTTAAATGTTTTTGAATTGTTAATTATTGACTATTATAACTTTTAGTACTTTTTACGTAGTTTCCAAGCCTGAATTCATGGTAAAAATTAAACTGTTTGACTCTCGAAATTCAAATTGGGACATAGGGAGTACTACTTTGTGATAATGGATGCACTTAGTGTACAAGTGATGTGAAATGTTTGTTGAGTTATCTGATCTATTGGTTGTTTGTGTTTCAGATGGATAGCAGTTCAGATCACGAAAGCATATATAGAGAAATTGAGCAGAATAAGATTTGCCTGTTCAATTCTTTGCTTTACGAGACATATGCATTGTTCTTAGAGGCAAAAGGGAGGTTAATAGATGCGTTTCTCATTTATCATTTGGGCATTTCAAGGTTAGTCTCTTTCTGAGAGGAGGACATATGGTCGATAGTAGGCTTATAATTCTTTATGCTCGTGCTTGCATTTGTATCATATGACATTAAGTTCATGAACTTAGGACTATGGTTCCAGGAATGCTGAGCCTTTGGGCAGGTTGAAGAAGGCACAAGTGTTGTTTCTCGAGAGAATGTCTGAGAAAGTAACAGCTGGTTCATTACAGAAGGTAGGTTTTGTTTGGTTTTCATAATCTGCACCAACTGGGGAAAGTCAAATAATGTTATTAGCATAGAGTCAAATCTTTGGAGTGGTGATGTTTGGTAATTAAGCTCTTAAGTCCGGACTTTAATGAGATAAAAATGGTATGTATCTGGATAAAATAACATAGGCAACACGTTCTATCAACAACAACAATATAGCCAGTGTAATGCCACAGGTGGGGTCTGGGGAGGGTTGAATGTACAAGACCTTACCCCTCCCTCGGTGGAGGAGAGAGGCTGTTTTTGAAAGACCCTCAGGCTCAAGTAACGCTTATCAAAGCAGTTTGAAAAAGAAAATACATAAGTAAAAAAGGACATAGCAAATAAAAGGGAAGCACTACATAACATACAAAAACAAGGGACAGTAACAACAGCCAAATAATGCAATAACTGAAGTACAAGAAATAATAGGTAGTAATAGACATTGTAGGACAAGAAACTACGTGAATAATGCTACTACTACTGGTATGAAAGGAGAAACAGGTATGGTGCACCAAACTACTACCAAGCCTATACCGTAGGAAAGCAAGGATACACATTCTATCATCCAGCTTAAATGCTCAGGGGACATTATGGCTTCACGCTTGGATTTTCTTGATATGCAGATTAGGGACCAAGCTCTGACATCTACTCGCTGATCTGCATTTTCTGCTTCTAAAGTTCTTGTTCAATCCATACTGGATAGATGGAACTTAGGCCACATGAATCTCATGTTTTTCTTTGTGCTTTCTGCTATAAAACATGCTAAAACTTAGTATTTCAGAAAAGTTGATTTAGCTACTCATGATGAGTTCAATTTAGTTGATAACTAATATGATAGATCAAATGATCTTTGAATGTGATACAAGTAGCGTGTCAGAGCTTTGGGATAGAATGTTATGGGGGGTCACTTCATTCATTGAGGCCTAGTCGCCTGTCAATGCTGCGTCGATAAAGTGCATCAGTACTATGCTTTTTGATTAAGAAGGCAACTTCAGGACCATTTGGTAAATTGAAAACTCAGCTTCTAAAAGGTCTTAAGCTTAAGATTGTGTAATTGGACATCCTTAGAGTTATCTTCGAAGTATTGAGATATTAACCACCTTGTTGGAATCTTACTGGTATAGCTAAATTGAGTATTTTGTTCGGTGTACATTTGGAAGTTCAACACCGATGAATTTTAACTATATATTATGTTTCCTGAGAAACTTAAGCCTGGGCAAGCTTCTCAAATCTGCAATGTCAACATTTGTTGTTGGAATAAATTCATTATCAGAGAGGCAATAAGCTGATAAAGCAACTCAAGCATGTCGACTTCTGACACGAGGAACATGCAGCATCCATTTTATGATTGTGTCACTCTTAAGTAATAAGTCAAGTTTATTTGACTAATAATTTATATTTTTGCAATCAAACACCCTATTACATCATACTACACATCCTAATTTCAGTGCCAGGGGATATGTTATTAGCCTCGTTTAGTCTATTCTTTACCAAAAGTGCCAGGGGAGTGTTAACTGTCAAACTTGTAACATCCAGATAAGCTGGCCTAAAACCTTTAAGTTGAATATTAAGTGTAAGATTTTAGTCACTAAGCTTCACTCGCCCGGTGAGCGTTCAAGTTCATTTTGTCCAGTTTGTTGATTCTATAACATCATCATCATCATCATCATACCCAGTGTATTCCCACCAGGTGGGGTCTGGGGGGGTAAAGTGTACGCAGTCCATACCATTACCTCAGATGAAGTAGAGAGGCTGTTTCCGATAGACCCCCGGCTCAGAAGCTGATTCTATAACATGCATAACTAATTCCATATCGCCTCTGGCTAACTTCATTGCTAATCACAATCTTTTTTTCTCAAACAGTGAGAATCTGTTCTATCATAGTTTCGACAATCTCCTCCATTTTCTCTTGTTTTGGAATACTTATGGAGCTATTGTTTCTGTTTTGTATTATGTTGTTTCTTGCTATTTATTCCATGTGTGATACTGAGGGTTATATTATTGATTTCTTTATGCATCATCACGTAGATGGACATTGTGTCAGAGAATGGTGGAGCTTGTATCAATCCATGGTTGATCTCAACGATTAAAAATCTGTTGCAGAAGAAGAATCCTGAGATATTAAAATATGATGTGAGATTGCTTAGAAATATTTAATGACACTAGTTTTACATGTCAACTTCAATTCATGACTACATGTGATCTTTCATCAGGGATACCACCCAAGCAAAAAGGCATATTCAGGAAAGGTATCATTGTCAACTTTACAGAAATCTGCCAGGAATAAAACTATTGATATAGGTAAATTCTTGCTTTTAATATATAATAGCTGTACAGTATTGGATGCTCACTGACCATTGCAGAGATTCAGACCATGGTAAAGTTGGGACTCGTCATGGGGTGAGACAACTTCTAATGTCCTGAAGTGACCATGTGGGGAGAACTAATACCTAGATACCAACTGGGGCTTTCCTCTCATGCATACACTAGTATTTTATGCCTTGGTTTGATTACCGCCCTTGAATAGTTTGCTCTACATGCTCCAGAAAATTTCAAATTTTCAAACACCACCTAATTCAGACACATCATAAGTGTGCATGAATATATTAAGCTTTTTAAAGTGATATGCTCTCTGGTATCTCCTAGAAAATAAAAGGAGAGGCAGAGGAGTGTTGTTGTCTCCTAAGAAGACAAATGCTCATTCATTCCTTAGAGAATTGCTTTAGCTTGGTCGATGTTGCAATGCCAGTAGGGATTAGTGAGAGGTGGCAAAGGCCTAAATCCTGAAAAAAAGATTCCTGTAAATATATTTCCTCCTCTCATATCCTTATCTTGTTCTGACATCATAAACATTGCCCAAGGAAATGACTCAGTAGGTCACTCACCAAAGCATTTCCTTAGAGAATGAAAAAGTTCCCTTTATGTGGATAAAACCATGGCTTCTGAGCTTTAAATTGTTTTTTGCATCAACAATCGAAGTAGTGGTTGAGAGCTTAGGTCATAGGTGATATTTGCTACAGGTTTGCTGATTGAAAATTGTTGCACACCATCACAGTAAAGAATGGTGCCTAAGAGTTACTGATTACGCTTTCTGCCTTAAATTTTGGAAATGATACATTATGATTACCATCTGAGGACCTCAGGTGTCTAGGAGCATGAACTTGGTCTGCTGTCAGCTAAATGTTTCTGCATCATGATCTTATTATTATTTCAGGTGGATACAGCTATCAGATCAAGGGCTGTGCAGGCCAGGGAGGTTTTGCTCAAGTATTTAAAGCATGTTGCGATGGTAATCCGGATGAGGTTGTCGCGCTTAAGGTGATTCTAGTTTATCCTAACTTCTCTTCATGAAGAAATCTGACACTGGAAGTGTCCTCAATGTTTTTTTTATGTTATTGATCTCTGCAGATCCAAAAACCAGCTTTCCCTTGGGAATTCTACATTTATCGTCAACTGGATATGCGGATTCCAGAAAAAGAAGTATGTAGTATGGAGATTAGACTATATATTGATGTATGCTGGCTAGGAAAATGGTGTTGATTTGTTTCATTTTTATTCACCAGAGATTAAGCTTTGGATATGCCCACAGATTGCATCTGTATTCTGACTACAGCATACTTGTTTCTGACTTCCTGGCTAATGGCACACTTCAGGTAGGTGCTTGTTGATCTTTCACCTTTAACTTGAATGATATGATTCCTTGTCTGTGCTTAATCCTGACTTAACCGCCTTGCAGGATGCAATCAATTCCAATGTCGTGCTTGGTGGGGCCATGGAAGAAGTATTAAGTATTTATTACACCATTGAGATGCTCTGCATTTTAGAAACTTTGCATGATGCCCGGATCATTCATGGCGACTTCAAACCAGATAATCTTCTGATTCGTTATGCGAGGTAACTAAAGCCTTCATTCTACTTATAAAAACATGAAAGACATTTACTCCTTCTAAGCTAAAGCCTTACATGTTAATACTTGATCAATAGGGGAGAGTTAACCATGGAGTGTCATCGTACAACTTCTATGGTTTTATCTCACTTTTTGGTTCTCTTATCCTTCTGAAAAAGGGTAATTGGTAGGATTGGTACTTTTTGAATTCCATTGGAACATGATAAGAAGTTACACACATTGGCATGGGTTTGCGAAATCTGTTCTTGTAGGTTGCTTACATTTTCTCTCGTTTATACCTAGTGAGATCCCAGCGAAATCAATAGATTTTAAGGTGAGATATAAATTTAATTTTATTAAATGGAGCAGAATATATATTGAGGATTTATATTGCCAACTACAAATAGTTTGGGTTTGAGGCATAGTAGTAGTTAAATATGGAAAAACTTATTCTTTGCTTTAGGAAATTGGACCTGATTTTAGGGCAATTCAAAATATCATTTGAATTGTTGAACTGTGAAAAGAGAGTAATTTAGGGGTATCCTCTCTGATGAAGTATGTGCTATTGTGCCTTTCAGGGATGATCTGGCAGAAGACGTGGAAACTTTTCGTCACCGAACTGGTCCATGGAAAGAACAGGTAATGTCTCCGCGTTTTGTGTTGGTAATATTTATGAACATTGGCAGACTATCACAGTTTTATTTTCCAGGGACTTAGCCTTGTCGACTGGGGACGGGGTATAGACCTGAGCCTCTTCCCTGACCAGACCGAGTTTATAGGAGACAGTCGAACTTCTGGTTTCCGCTGCATCCAAATGCAAGAAAAGAAGCCATGGAAGTATCAGGTAAGTGCCTTCAAGATCTGTCAACTTTATAATCCAGATGATTAAACTGGTGTGGAGTGGAAACTAGATTTTGACATCTGACGGGGATACCAGGTGGATGCATATGGCCTCTGTGTTATTGTGCACATGATGCTTCACAACTTATATATGGAGATTGAGAGAAGACCTTCTCCCCATGGTGACCATATTTATCAACCTAAGTTGCCTTTTAAGCGGTATGTCTTTGCTCCACTGCTTGTTTTCTGGCACATATTGTGTTCACATTCTCATTAACATAATGCATATTATTTACTAATTAACACTTGCATTGATGGTTTGACATATAGTATCAAGTCATTATGGTCCGTATGAAATGGCAAAATTCAAGTTGTTTATTGGTATGTGATATGTTCCTTATTCTCCATTCTGCTTTCAGATACTGGAAAGTTGAACTCTGGAAGAACCTATTCACCAAGTTACTTAACATAGACCACACTGAAGATCATAAGAACACGTTGAAGAGCCTAAGAGAGTCATTCCAGGATTATATGTGCTCAAATCCTCAGCTGATCAAAAAGCTTAGGCAGTTACTAGCAAAACAAAAAACTTCCTTATGTTCTTCATAGGGACGGTGTGCAGAAGAACACGCCCTGATTGACTCATTGACTTACGAAACTGTACACATTCATATTCATATATCAAGGCGTTCTGGGGATTGGCCTACAAAGGTTAATGATATTCATGAATCTATAGAACTATAGGTGCTGCTGCCCATTTTTATTTTATTTTTCACTCTTTGGTCTTCGTGTTTCCTAAATTATTTTTCAGGAAAGATAGGCTTGGCTTGTATGTGTAATTTGTATCCAAAAACAGCATATAATTGGTGTTCTGAACATTTGAAGTCCTTTACTTCTCTCAAATAATTGAGTGGGAAGCAACTTCTACAGATCAGATATGTTAATTTGTTTTCTACTCCGTTGTTCCTATCACGACTATGGAGTAATATTCTTTATTGGATTATTTATAATTTTGGGACAACACACACATGTAGTTTCCCCATTTCAATCTATACGAGGTTGTTTGATACACGGGATAAGGTAAAATATCTCACGTTAAAATTTATATTATGTTTAGTAGACAATATAAATTTATTCCATTCAATTTAGGATTATTTTATACAACTCCCTGATGTGATAAATTAGTCCATGAATTATAACATCATGACTATAATCCCAAAATAATTTAATCCACTAACCAAACGACTCTTAAAGGTTTTCATCTGTTTTGGGATGTTATTTGTATCAACTAATTTTTAACTACTAGTATGTTAATATCCTCTTTCAATAATCCTTAATATAATACATAAATCTAAGTAGGCGTTTGGCCATAAATATTATTCATAATATTTCAGAATACGTTTTCACTTTATTTCGAAATAATTGTTTGGTCATGAAAACCAAAAATATATTCCGGAATATGTTTTCACAATTTTTGGATTTTTGAAAAACACCTCTTGAGGTGTTTTCACTATTTTTGGATTCAATTTTTCCTATCACTTTATTTTTAAATACTACCCAACTTTTTATTTTGTACAAAAATCACCAACCAAATTAAAAACAATGTCAACTACAACCCCAACTAGTGTTATTAATTTATGCATTAATGAATCTTTGTAATAGATTGATTTTATACGGAGCATGTATGTTGATTTTAGGTGGTGGAAGATAAGGATTTGGAGTGGTGTAAATTTTGGTTTATTGGTGATGTTATAGAAGATGGAAACATGACTCCATGTGGTTGCTTTCAATGTTCAATTGTAATGTTGTTTATTTTTTGTATTATAGTGGAGTTCTAAAAGTTAATTTGGGTTATTTTGCTAGTTTTTAGAAATTGAGGGTATAAATCATATTTATAAAAAAGTACATCCAAAATCTAAAATATTTTTGAAAATACGATGGCCAAACACAACTCCAACTCTATTTTCAACTTCAAAAATATCAAATAAAGTAAATACGTTTTTGGTTTTTATGTTCAAACGGGTCCTAAATACATAGTATATAATTTAAACAATGTCAAATTCGATATGATTTTATAACATTCACTGGTCTAGTGGTCAATAAAATGACTTAGAAATCATGAGATCTCAATTTTAAAACTCAACGAAAGTAAAAACACTAAGTAATTTCTTTCCCAAACATCCACAATTGATGCACGTGTTACTCGATACCTCTACAAGTAGGAGATAATAGGTACCTCGTGAACCTAAGAACCATAAGGTTTTAGGTTCAAATCCATAAAGGCAAAACTACTACTCCTTCCGTCCCATTTTAGTTGGACACAATCTATTTTATACAGTGATTAAGAAATCATAAATGGAATGATCGTTTTTACTATTTTATTCTTTATTTATACTAATGATATTCATTGGGTATATAAATAAACATTGAAATTGTAATTAATTATAAGAGTAAAATAAGAAAAAAATAATTAATTTAATTTAGTAATTAATTAATTAATATATAATCTTTATTTTTAATAAAATGAGCAACTAAAATGAGATGCGGGAGTATATGATTTTATCCGTGTGTCAAGTGTTGGTGTCAGTGTGCGTAAATTGACCCGAATGTGCTAATTGTGAAAAAATATGATTATATAAAATTGGAAAACGACAGTAGCATTGGATAATATATTATATTCTTCATTACCCCACCTTATCCTAGCGCCCCCATAATGGACTATAAAAGAGTACAGTTGAATGAAGCGCGAAAATGGCAGTTAGGATAATATCAGCGGAGAAATAGGGTCAAATGAGTCAATAATTTTGGAAACCCTAATCCTCCGTAGCTTCTAGAAACTCGTACCCCCTCGATTTCCCAAAAATATTATTTTCTCCTCTCCTCAGAGGTGGGAAACGATACCTCTC
Organism: Capsicum rhomboideum; assembly: GCA_031232105.1. Taxonomy (NCBI): domain Eukaryota; kingdom Viridiplantae; phylum Streptophyta; class Magnoliopsida; order Solanales; family Solanaceae; genus Capsicum; species Capsicum rhomboideum. Next base: position 136,469,618 of record CP124712.1, on the reverse strand, counting down.
GCCCCTTTCTCAGGTATGAGTTTTTCACTCTCAACTACACGTAGTAACACCTGTACTGTGTGTAATATAGCTATATGAATTGTGTTAGAGGAAGTTGGTTTTGTAATTTAGTTTTGTTTAATTATTGATGTATTAGTACGCAATTGTGTTTTACTGTGTTGTTGTATGATTGATGACGGATCACAATTTCTCCTTTGATATTGGTTACTTGTTTACTGAGTATTAGTTTGGTCCACAATAGTTGTGAGATCATTTCTCATTAACTTTTTGGATTTGTGTTTGAATTTGGAAAATGAATGTATATTCGTTTGTGTTGATAAAATTGGTAAATATCTTTGTTATTATATTGTTATATGAACTGTGGATCACTTGTTTTTTCAGTTAGGGGTAATTTTGTTACTTGCCAACGTCATCGGATCAAGCAGATCAGTGTTCGTGAAGTTCATCTAGCTAAGAATTGTGTTAGAAGAAGTTGATTTTGTGATTTAGTTTCGTTTAATTATTGATGTATTAGTATGAAATTGTGCTTTACTGTGTTGAACAGTATGATTGATGGATCGCAATTTCTCCTTTGATATTTGTTGCTTGTTTACTGAGTATTGATTTGGTCCAGGACAGTTGAGATTGTTTCTCATTTCCTTTTTGGATTTGAGTTTGAATTTGGAAAATGAAAATATATTCGTTTCTATAGATAATATTCGTAAATATCATAGTTAGTGGTATGGATTTTCACTCTCCCTACTCGTAGAATAAACATATATATTGTGTGTAATAGTGCTATATGAACTTTGGATCACTTGATTTTTCAGTTGGGGGTAATTTTCTTTACTTGTTAACGTCATTGGATTAGTAGATCAGTGATTGTGAAGTTCATCTAGACAAGAATTGTGTTAGAAAAAGTTGATTTTGTGATTTATTTTTGTTTAATTGTTGATGTATTAGTATGCAATTGTGTTTTACTGTGTTTTTGTATGATTGACGGATCACAGTTTCCCCTTTGATATTGGTTACTTGTTTACTGAGTATTAGTTCGGTCTAGAACAATTGAGATCCTTTCTCATTTCCTTTTTTGGATTTGAGTTTGAATTTGGAAAATGAAAATATATTCGTTTCTATCAATAATATTAGTATGAATTTTCACTCTCCCTACATGTAGAAACACCTATACTGTGTGTAATATTGCTATATGAACTGTGGATCTCTTATCGTGAAGTTCATCTAGCTAAGAATTGTGTTAGAAGAAGTTGATTTTGTGCTTTATTTTCATTTAATTGTTGATGTCTTAGTACGCAATTGTGTTTTACTGTGTTGTTGTATGATTGACGGATCGCAGTTTTCCCTTTGCTATCGGTTGCTTATTTCTTGAGTATTAGTTTGGTCCAGAACAGTTGAGATCATTTCTCATTTCCGTTTTGGATTTGAGATAGAATTTGGAAGATGAAAATATATTCGTTTCTATAATATTGGTAAATATCTTAGTTATTTTATGGGTTATCTACATGTTAAGGTGATTTTCTGGTGTTAAATTACTACTGGTTTATGATTTGGAGTAGTCCCTTGTTTCTGTGATCCAAAATTTTTCATACCTGACTCCTTTGTTGATTTATGTTTTTGGTGAGTATGTTGTGTTTACCTTGATTTCCTACTTTGTCTCGATGTCCGTGAGTCTACCACTGTATTGTGTTTTTTAAACTGCCTTGTTATGTGTTACTTGAGCCGAGGATCTTTCGGGAACAACCTCTCTATCTCCATGGACCACGAGGTAGGGGTAAGGTCTGCATACACTCTACCCTCCCAGACTCCACTTGTGGGGATACACTGGGTATTTTGTTATCTCGATGTCCATGAGAATGTGCTTTTGTTGGTAGGGTTTCGACTGCTTAGTGATTAAATTTCCGTATTCGAGTTTTGAAGTATTTTCAATACTTAACTGAAAATTCCACATTGTAGGTTAATTATTTGGTTGGTTCCATGCTTATAAGAAGCTTCCCTAGTCTGCTTGTTTGTACTTTTAGGAATGATTCAGCTACTATTTCTCTTCCTTGCAGGTCATCGTGTTGATTTACAAACATGGGGGACGGGTCAGCGCCTCCTGCATTTCAGAAAATACATGGGCATTCACACCTCTTCTCTCTAATATCTCCCCACACGCATTCTAAGTATGCTGGTTCATACAACATGACTGGTGGATATGTCAATGAAGTTCTACGGGGTGCTTTCATGACGAATTGCCAAGCCACTAACCTGGAAATCCGTCCATTAAGCAATTCTATTCTTGTACAGGCCCCATCTGAAGAGAAGAAAGCTAACAGTTTCATTGTGGATTTTCTCATGGGAGGGGTTTCTGCTGCAGTGTCTAAGACAGCTGCAGCTCCAATTGAGAGAGTCAAGCTTTTGATTCAGAATCAGGATGAGATGATAAAAGCTGGTAGACTTTCTGAACCCTATAAAGGGATTACGGACTGCTTTGGCAGAACTATCAAGGATGAAGGCGTCCTTGCTCTTTGGAGAGGCAATACTGCAAATGTCATCAGATACTTCCCCACTCAGGTTGACTGACCTTACTTTCTGTTGGTTGACCCCTATTCAGTCTGTCTTCAATTTAGCTTGCTATTTAACTTTTTTATCACACTTAGCGAGCACTCCTCTGCTTTTTGATCACTTTTTAGTCCAAAGGTTGTTTTTGTTTATCTACAAGGCAGTTATTAAGATAATACTACAACAAGATATAGAACATGTGAACTGGTTTTTCCATCATTACTTCGAACATTTTACTTTTGTTGTTACATTGACTTTGAGACCTCATGATCTCTCTAAGGATGTGTGTTGTCTTGGTTTGTGTATCTTAACTATTTTCGTGGTTGATGGAAAACCTTATCGTGTCCTCCAAGGATAAGCCCTGGATTTGAATACATTTTGCTATCATTTTCAAAATGTGTTGGTTTATTTGTTATAATGATTGTGAAACTTTATGAATCTCTCCAGTGATGCATATTGTCAAAAAAGCTAAGAAGAGGAGAACTTGAGAGTATCATCGGTACATTTAAGTAGTATAAATAATCATGTGTTCATCACTACATCATCTTGTGTCCTCAGGGATCATTAATTCCTGAATTTTTTAATTAGTTACATTTTTCTTTATTGTAATATTGTTGAACTTTATGAATCTCTCTACTGATGTGCACTGCCGAATAAGGGAAAAAGAAGAGGACTTGAAAGTAGCATAGGTACATTTGAGTAGTTAAAATTTGTGGTCACTACTGTAGCATTTTTCAGCCTTCAGATTTATTTATTCCTTAATTTGTATTTTGCAGGCCTTGAATTTCGCTTTTAAAGATTACTTTAAGAGACTGTTTAATTTCAAGAAAGAAAGGGATGGCTACTGGAAGTGGTTTGCAGGAAACTTGGCATCTGGCGGTGCTGCTGGTGCCTCATCCCTTTTGTTCGTGTATTCTTTGGATTATGCAAGAACACGTCTTGCTAATGATAATAAGGCAGCAAAAAAGGGTGGTGAGAGGCAATTTAATGGTTTGGTTGACGTTTACAGGAAAACTCTGAAATCAGATGGTATTGGTGGGCTTTATCGTGGATTCACCATCTCATGTGTTGGAATCATTGTTTATCGTGGTCTATACTTTGGAATGTATGATTCACTTAAACCTGTAGTTCTAGTTGGTGACATTCAGGTATCGGAAATCCTAATTCTGATTCAATTTCCTCTTTATTTTATAAAGTCATATTTTAAGCACTCTTATCCCATATGCTGGATTCTTTTGTCCTCTTCTGAACTTGCTGCCCCCCACCCCCACCTTCTCAGCTTCGCCAAAGATTTCTGTTGCTTCTCCTCCCTTTCGTCGATGATTTATTACCCATATGTAGAAGTTTATCATTTGAGATATGATTACATATTTTTCAAATTTTGGTGATTCAACTCAGGTTACTCATGATTTAACCATTTTACTACATGCTTATGACTTATGTGTGATCATTCCCTTATCTGTTGGGTCATACGGTCATACCATTAGCATTTAGAACTGAAGGATGGATTTGCCATGTCTGTTTCTATTAACTTTAGTTTCTGTGTTCATAATGTGGCTGGTATTAACGCTACTGCGATATTCTGTTTTATTACAGGATAGTTTTTTTGCGAGTTTCTTGCTGGGATGGGGCATCACTATTGGCGCTGGTTTGGCTTCTTACCCAATTGATACAGTGCGTAGAAGAATGATGATGACTTCTGGAGAAGCAGTCAAGTACAAGGGTTCAATGGATGCATTTGCTCAGATTGTTAAGAATGAAGGCACTAAATCCCTCTTCAAAGGTGCTGGAGCAAATATTCTACGTGCTGTTGCTGGTGCTGGTGTTCTAGCCGGGTACGATAAGCTGCAGCTCATTATGTTTGGAAAGAAATATGGATCTGGTGGTGGTGGTTGATTTAATATGGTGATGAATGATGATGACGAAATGACTGTCCTTTGGTTGTATATATTTCCTCAGTTGTCCAGTGCTTTTGAATAATTTACCCAAACTATGTCACACTGGTTGGCATTCTCTTGCAAGTTTATTCAGGAACAGAATTTTTCTTGAAGTTTTCCTTGTTGCTATGGAGCTCTGAAACTGCTTCTAGTTATAGTTGTCTTTTATGCAGAAATTGTTATAAAATTTTTACTTTCTGCTACTTGTTAGCAAGAGCTATACACCCGTGAGTTGTCATATATCGTCTAGAGATTGTGAAGAGGTAGTAAGCAATCAGGTCTGATTAAAGTGTTTAAATCATCTAAAACATTTAAGAGAAGTACTTAGTTGAATCCAAATTATCATAGCTCCAACGTGTGAGACCTGAAGCAAAATTTAGTGCAGCTGGCTGCAGCTCATTATGTTGTCTTACTAGCTTATTATGACAAATATTAGAAATCAATTGGTCAGTTTCGTATCCTCTCTTCTTTGTGTTGTTTCAAGTTTCAACATAAATATCACAATTCGATCCAAGACGGAATACTTGGAGTGCAAGTTCAGTGGTTCGCTTGAGGACGAAGTGGTAGTGAAGCTGGATTCTCAGGCTATTCGAAAGGGGGATAGTTTTAAGTATCTTGGGTCTTTGATTCAAGGGAATGGAGAGATTGACGAGGATGTCATACACCGTATTGGGGTAGGGTGGATGAAATGAAGGCTCGCCTCTAGAGTTCTGTGTGATAAGAAGGTGTCTCCTAAGCTTAAAGGCATATTCTATAGAGTGGCAGTCCGACCGGCCATGCTGTATGGAGCGGAGTGTTGGCAAGTCAAGAACTCCCACATCCAAAAGTTGAAGGTTGTGGAAATGAGGATGTTGCGTTGGATGTGTGGACTTACTAGGGGAGATAGGGTTAGAAATGAGACTATTCGGGAGAAGGTGAGAGTGGTTTCGGTGGAAGACAAGATGTGGGAAGGGAGGTTGAGATGGTTTGGACATGTGATGAGGAGAGGCACGGGTGCCCCAGTTCGGAGGTGTGAGAGGTTGGCTATGGATGGTTTCAGGCGGGGTAGAGGTAGGTCGAAGAAGTATTGGAGGGAGGTGATTAGACATGACATGGAGCAGTTACCGCTTACAGAGGACATGACCCTAGATAGGAAGGTGTGGAGGACGCGGATTAGGGTAGAGGGCTAATTCATTGGAGTGAGGCCTAGCTAGTAGATAGGGTTGCTTGGTTGTAGCCAGGCTAGTAGTCGCAGTGCTTGGCACGTATCTTGGAGTTCTTTGTTCTTGGGGTTTGGGTGCTTCCGGTTAGATCTTATATAATACTATTCTATGGGTGTCTTGTTTCTGTTTTTCTTTATGTGTGTGTTATTCCATCTTGTTTTATGTTTTACTACGCCTTTATATTCTGTTTTCCTGTCCTGAGCCGGGGGTCTATCGGAAACAGCCTCTCTACTTCTTCGGAGGTAGTGGTATGGACTGCGTACCCTCCCCAGACCCCACTCTGGGGGAATACACTGGGTATGTTGTTGTATGTTGTTGTTGTTGATCTTTTTGTTCTAGTTGAATTTTTTTTTAAAAGCATTATAGGACGATTGAGCCATAAGATCTTGACCGTCCTAGGAAAAATATAATCCCACATAGTTTTTCTTTCTCCTATTTCCTCAACTGATGTTTGTAGGCTGTAGCAATAAGTTTATAACCATCGTTCAACAAGACCATAATCATTGTTGTACCGGTTATTCTTTGACGAAAACTCCTCAAGCTGAGGGCTCAACCCAACACAAATTTTCATCACCTTAAAACCTTGTTGAAACAAAGTCTTTTGCTTTAAATTCAAGTGAAGATCCTGTCTGCCCTTACCTATACTGTGTCCCTATTCAATCCCACTTTAAACAACTGCGAAAGCTACCTGTAAGGAGGGAAGTCTATGTCATTCACATCTTCTAACTCTTTAACTTTGTCTGCAAATAGCATATGATCATTCAACACATTGAATTTGTGCGTCTTGTTGCAGGATCTAGAATCCACGAAATTTCGTATAAACCATCTGATTATGGTGTGAAAACATTGTAAAAAAACATCATTATGTTGGCTGCTATTTCTTACAGTTGTTAGGTTGCTGTTATTTCAGTTGTTGTGTAAAATGGCACTGTGGATGCATTAGTCCTAACAGGAGGTATTAGCTACATCATTAACCAGAGGACTTAAAAAAGCATTTGAAAAAGAAAGGATATCTCGCCTTACAAAAACCAATAGAGGTTGTTGTTAATGCTTGCATTGCCAGTCATCAACTAAAGATGGCTTCATTTTCCTTTCCTGTTACCACTACTGCCTTTATTCTCTTGCTCCTAAGTCTCACCTCCAATGTGTTCAACAACTTAGCAGCCAAACATAGCCATTCCTCCTCCAAACATAACTTAGCAGCCAAACATAGCCATTCCTCCTCCATTAAGGCCATAAAAAACCCGAGGTTGCAAAAGGCCTACAGTGCTCTCCAAGCTTGGAAACACGTTATCTACTCTGATCCTAAAAACATGACCTCTAATTGGGTTGGCCCTTCAGTCTGCAACTACACTGGTGTTTATTGCGCGCCATTCCCTAATGACACCAAACTCCAATCTGTTGCTGGCATTGATCTTAACCATGCTGATATAGCTGGTTACTTACCTGAAGAACTCGGTCTTCTCAATGACTTAGCTTTGCTGCACCTAAACAGCAATCGCTTCTGTGGAATCCTCCCACTCTGTTTATCAAATCTTACGCTCTTGTATGAGCTTGATCTTAGTAACAACCGATTTGTAGGACCTTTTCCTAGTGTTGTGCTCTCTCTACCATCCTTAAATTATCTTGATATTCGCTTCAATGAGTTTGAAGGGCCATTGCCTCCTCAACTCTTTAGCAAGAATCTCGATGCTATTTTCGTTAACAATAACCGTTTCACTTCCATGATCCCTTCAAATCTAGGATCAAGCTCTGCTTCTGTTGTGGTTTTTGCCAATAACTACTTTGGAGGATGCTTGCCACCTAGCATAGCCAACTTTGCAAACACCTTAGAAGAATTGCTCCTTAGTAATATTAGCTTATCAGGGTGTTTGCCTCCTGAAGTGGGATTTTTGTACAAGCTAAAAGTATTTGATGTGAGCAATAACAAGTTAGCTGGGCCAATACCTTATACTATTGCTGGTTTAGCTCACTTAGAGCTAATAAATTTAGCACATAACATGTTAAGTGGAATTGTGCCAGAGGGAATATGTGTATTGCCTAAGCTGTCAAACTTCACATTTTCTTATAACTACTTTTGTGAAGAGCAAGGCATTTGCAGCAACTTGACATCAAAGGGTATAGTGTACGACGATCGTCGGAACTGTTTGCCGGAAAAGCCTCTTCAGAGAAGCAAGAAGGAATGTGATGCTGTGGATGAGCATCCCATTGACTGTTTAGCATTTCATTGTGGCACTTGATATTGGTGTTCATGAGTTGGTTCTGCTTAAAAATGTGGAATAATTAGTACTAGCTTGAGTTTCTTTTGTTTTTTCTCTAGTGTTCTGGTCTAAACAAAGGAATAATGTTAAATAGTTTTTTCTGTAAATATGGTGTATAATGAAGTTCTATATGCTTATTTCTGTTGTCCTAAACAATAATTCTCAGACTTGGAAATCTTGATTGTAATCAAGTTGGTATCTACATAGTGTAAATTTCATATTTCTTGTACTATAGTCCGACCTCTCTATAACATTATTTCATTATAGCAATCAAGTTTTCTTTGGAATTGATTTTTCGTGCTATTTATTATTTCTCTGACAAAATTCTATCCATCATAATACTGGTAGACTCTTTGCAAAATTACTTCTCTAAAACAATCGCAAAACATCATTATATTGGTACACTTTTGCCATTTTATAATAATCCTACTCAAATATTGATTGATTTTGCCTTACACTATAATGATGCTAATTCTGATTGATTTTACTGAATTTCTCACTTTCAGTTCTAGGCGTTTATTTTCATACGTAAAACACTAGAAAGTCAAATATAAAAATAAGTAACTAAGATATATTATCATGTTCAAGCCTTGGAAACATATAAATAAATAAGTCAAATATAAATAACCATGTGACCAAGAGATCACGGGTTTAAGCCTTGGAAACAGCCTCTGACAGAAATGCAAGGTAAAGATGCGTATAGTACAAGGTGGGCCCTTCCCCGGACCCTGCGCATAGCGGGAGCTTTAGTGCATGGGCTGCCCTTATATATTATCATGAAGAGAGTGGAATCTGCGAAACAAGCTACAATTGCATAATTCTTTGTAGACATAGTACCACTAGTTATGAATTTACTACGTATTAGCTTTTGAAAAAGTTTTAATTAACAAATTATGAATATCTTTTGAGATTTTAAATTTAATATTTTATTTTCTTCTGCAACATAAAAAGTTTGGGGAAAATGATTTCTTGCATAATGTTTGTCTATAACATCTAAACATCATATGCTATAACAAATGCATAACAATATTTCCAAACAAACGATGCCATCATAGAGACTGATTGTATATTTTTCTTTTTCTTTAAATGCATACCAATTAAATTAACTATCTATATTTTTGCGGAATTTTAACATGAAAACAATAGATAAATAACATGCACTGAGTAAACAACACTATCGGCGTAAAGGTTCTTTTAGTTATTAATGTGTATAATTAAAACATATTTCATTATGCATCGGCCACTATAGCCAAGGTCTATTAGAAACAACCTACAAGGTACGGGGTACACACCATCCTCTGGAGACCACACTTGTGAAATTCCAACAACATGTTGTTTAAACCACCTTAAATTCTGTGGAAATATGAAATCTGATATACTAGGTGCTTCAGTATTTATTGTCAAAGCATGACGAATCAAAACCAAAGGTAAGGCTTGAATAAAGGTAACTTTTTACCAAGACTTGAATTTAGTTTACAATTCAAATCACTTATTGGAAAACTAAAACAATTTCTGTACCAGGAACCATAGTAGAGTACAAGAAAATCTGCAGACTGTACACACATCACTGTTCCTATGAAAAAAAATAACAAAAAAAACATTGCTGCTATCTACCTGCAATTCACCTATTCAAAGGTGCTGATTATAAGACTACAATTCCCAACATGGAATTTACAACTTGCTTTTCCACCCCCAATATCTCAAAAGAAAATGTAATGGAACCACAAGAGAAAACTAGAATGTTATCACCTTGATAAAAACTACATGACCATAATGTACATCACAAGAACTGCACATGGCAATCTGGTGTTTCCGCGTTAAAATTTTCAAAAACCTACTTGAGACTTCTCAAGAACGCTCTGATCCACTCCGACACCAACCTGAGAGAAAGTACAAAAGCTCAATCACACAATTTTCGTCCCGATTCACAGGTAAGAAGGATCCTTTCTATCTATAGATGGAATAATCACAACGTTATGCATTTATAGCCTATTTGGCCAAGATTCTGGGAAGCCAAAAGTGCTTAATTTAGAGAACTGAGGAGTTTGGCCAAACCATAGGCCGGGGGGGGGGGGGGGGGGGAGAGAAGTGATTTTGAATAGTAGCAAAAGTTGTTTGTAAGAAGCTTACAAAAGTAGATTTTCTCTATAAGCACTTTTGGGACCTTCATCAAGCATAAATTGCTACTCTAGTATTATAAAAGTCTTTCAAATTGATTATCTAAATACAAATTGCTACTACCCAAAAGTACTTATTTGGAAAGCACTTCTAACAAAAATTACTTTTCAAAATAAGCAGATTTTGGAAGTTGGACCAAACAGGCTATTAGTCAGAAAACTTGTTTAACTTTTCCAAAACTCAGGGCTGCAATGAACTTCCGCGCAACTTATGTTCGCTGACAAGTGTCCTTTTTTATATTTTTTTTATAATACTGGTATTCGGACTAGCTTGCATTCATCGACAATTCCACTGGGTACCTGCTCTCACCAACACAGGTACCGGGTAACTCTGAACACCAAGGCTTGATAGATGGAAAAAATCACCTAGTATCTTTTGTCTCTACTGGGATTTAAACCCTACCTAGTGTTTAAAATATATCCATACACAGCCATTTACCTCATTTGACAGGTTGGTGATGTCAGTTTCTCTATATTAACATAATAGGAATTCAAAAAACATCTGTTCAGGCTGGAGGAAGAGGGCGTCGGCATGTTGGGCACTCCATCTTTATGTCCATCCATCTTTGCAAACAACCCAAATGAAAGAAATGGTCACAGGGCGTCACCTGAACATCAATTGGCACATAATAACCATATGGATTTTTCTTTTCGTTAGTAATATCAAACCATATTTGATAGGAATTCCACATTATGGCAAGAAAAGTCCAATACATGTCGCATTACCATGCAATTATTTGAACGTTGAGTGAGATCAATAGCAGTCATGCAAATGACACAGTCGGTTGCATGATTTCCATTCTGGTCAAATCTTCTGTAATAACTATATTTTTCGGGTAAAATCTGCAACACGTCAACAAAGCGAACATAAGATAGGTCACTGTAAAACTCATAGATGAGTAAATGGTTCTTTATAAAGAGTATTTTTTGTCTAAATCATCTACCTTTGTATACTTAATCAGAAAAGATGGGTCAGGGAAAACTTAATATTCTCAGTTGTTTTCTCATTTCTAGGAACATAATCTATATCATCGAAAATCAAAAGAGCAGCATAATACCTGTCGTGGAATGAACCACCGAGATCCAAAATAATGCTGCGAAAGAAGAACTAATGCCTGCACTGCCATGAAAATTCCCAAGCAGATGCACCAACTCTTGTCGGGCTCTATGCGCATAAAATTGTGAGGACAACCAAAGACATATAGTGGAATTGCTAGCCGAGTAAGAGTCATTCCCAAGATGTAATGAGGATGCAACGGTTTTCTCGAGTCACGCATAACGTTGGTCACAATTTGAGGTATCCAAAAAGAGTGTAGAAGGAGAAGAAGAGGCCGCAAAAACTTATGGAATTCATACATGATTAAAATTCCACCTAAAAGGATCCCATCTGCAAAACAGTTTTGGAAAACAAAGAGAAATGAGCAGGTTGTCTATGACAATGATACTGACAGCTGACGTAGAATCAAGTTTGTAGCGAGAGAGCGGAAGAGAAAAGACCTAGTGAAATTGCTTTTGTGTTTCCTTACAAAATTTGCATGACCATTATCCCTTGTATTACTCACTATGTTTAATGATGTTACAATGACATAAAGAGAACGTCATAAAAACTCTTTTATCCTTAGACCCTTGGCATCCGCTGAACCAAACCAAGCACTATGTAGTATGTTGAACAGGAAAAGATTCATTCGTTGCTCATTTTTGCAATCTAGTTACTGATTTCATTATCTTAATACCATTATGTCAGATCACAAGTTCCAAAAATTCTGAAGCCCAGTTGTACATGAAAATCAGAGGTTACATCCTCCTATGCTAGGAACAGAAAATGTAATAGAACCAGGATGTGTTTAACAGATTAACTTATACAAGAGAAGGTGCGATTATGTCAAAGAAAACTTTTCCTGGAAAAACTCAGATGTGTTAGTTACTCTTCAACATCTGATTTTCCCTTTCAGTAGAAGCAATACCTTGCAGCCAGACGCGTTACAGGTACAGACATATATAGCTGACAAGTCAGTTTAATTCTATGCACATGTTCACATTTCAGCAAGGGATACTTACAGAAGCGGCTATACAGAACTGACAGTTCGCGTCTCATTGCTTCCCAACCCTCTCCACTAGTCATAGGTCTACTTGCCTTCCAAATAGCGAGAAGATATCTCATCTCAAATATTGAGAAGACAACAAACTTGAAAAATGCAGCGGTTGCAAAAGCATTGAACAGCGATTCTGCAAGTGAATGAAAGGGGGAGGGATGTTATCAACAGAGTGCAGAATTGCAGCTAGAAGCAACAAAAATTGAATATTTTATAGAGAGTCCTTTTAAGTGAAAATATACAAAAACAAATCTTGAAAACCTGAAGGAAATGATTGATTTTTCTCAGAGAATATTAAAAAGCAACGAACAATAGGAATATAAATTTCACTTGAAGAAGTAGCCATACAAACTTCTAAGAGTAGGTTACAGGGAGGCAAAGCATGACATAGAAATGACTTGATAACAAGCTACTAACCAATGCCATGTTTATCGCTAGAGGGCTACCTCATTGTTACCACTACTCTACAACTTTTAGATAATAAAACCAGCTAATCTGCTGGTTACAATGACTAAGATAACAGCTACCACCAAACTTACCAACAAGTATGCCTGCAGTCAGATGTAGAAGACAAAGATAAGCATCAATTATTCCCTGTTGCCCGATCATCAAAATTGAAACTTTGGCAGCTCCCTAGAAAAAAATTATCAGACATCATTTATTTGATTGGACACATTGCAACAGTAAAATAGTAACATGTGAAGACTTATGTTATTGAATGTAACAGAAACTCGTATTCTTACTGATTGGGTATTGCTATGTTCCATTTGCCGAATGAGAAGGAGCACTTGAAGAAAAGAAACCTAGGTTTACAGAAGTTAAGGAATCCACACAAATGCACTTTATAGAAAAAAATAGCATCAATGAAATAACAACTCTCGGAGGATACAAAGGTGACCATCAACGTATAGTTAACTGCTTTGTTGTAGTAAACCTCTATATTGATAGAAGTGGCATTCAATAGCATGGGGGAGAAACAGTCTCCATCATCATCCACTGAAGGGCTCTCCATCAATCCTTCTAGATGATAATGATCTTGATCTCCATCTGGAGAAAAGACAAGTAACTTAAGATAAATCACTTGTTTCCGAGTATCTCCTCAAACTAAAGGATAATTTAGAATTTCTATTAATACATGCTACTCATAAAATCTCCCACAGGTTTGGACCAACTGCATTTTGGCTCATGTACAGATATATAATTAATTAAAGATCATGGGTAGAAGAAGCACATTGCATCAATAACTATTGTTTTGCATTATCAGGGCATACAAGATGCTCCAAGGAAATGCAACAAAAAAAGTTAGAAGAGCTTCTGAAAGGATATGCTAGGAAGTTCTCAACTAACATCAATATAGAAGTTAAAACTACGTTAAAAGCTAATAATATCCAATGTAGACATGAACCGGAGACAAACAGAATTAGAGGAAGTTAATAAGCAAATTTCATCAAATGATAGAAAGGAGCAGCATGAATGCAGAATCCAGAGCTTAGTTCAAAATGGCTTTACATAAATAAGGGAGAAAATTGGGCATGAAGAAGGTAGAGAAGATAAATCAAGTACCATTAGTGGAAGATGACACTCGAGAAATTTGTGCTGCAATTTCAACATTACAATGCTTCTCCATCTCGTAAAAAGGCGCTGCAGGAACAGATATACATAGTTTAAGCAATGATTTAAAAAGATAAATTGGATCAAGGTTGAGTAAGCATTATTACAGTGTTTCCGTTTCCAAATCTTATCTCGTGGCGACTCTTGGAAGACCTGGGATGAGAAAGTTCCAAGCTGTCCAGGAAGGTAAATAAAGAAAGATATCGTCATTTCATAATTTTTTTTATGACACTTAATATTTGATTAGAATTCTTTGAATAGAATGTAAATCAAAATTTGTTATAACTTATTACCTAGAATAAAGATAATTCCTGAGCTAAAAAAAAAAACATCTCCCTTTTTAATTTAAGTCTATTTAACTAAATGGCTCAATCTCTTAGGTGCCATTATGAAACATAACAAAGATTAAGAGCTTTCCTAATTTTCTTTCCATTTTGATCACAAAGAAGCTAACTGTGACTACACGGGCAATGAAGTATAAATGGACCAATTTGCAGACAATGAGCCTGTCTAGATATATTGTCTACTTTTGTCAGACCATGTCAGTCCCTTTTAAGTTGGAGAATAAATTATTTTTTTTTGATAACCATGGTGTCCGGGCCAGCTTGCGCACACCTCGACTAATTTATTCTAGTTGGAGAATAAATTAATAAAGGAAAAAAATAAAAAGGGGGAGGGTGGTATGTGAACAATACAATAAGTACACTCCATTATTTGTTATTTTTTATACAGAACAAGGAGTTCCTCTATTAATCACCGCTAGAAGGAAAATTCCATACAAATGAGTGATAGTTTCATTTTTTGGTATAAAGAGATGAGCAAATGTTTAATAACAAGTAAACACCAAATTTGTTTTCATTTTTTATGCATTGTCTCAACATTTGAATACAAGAGAAAGCATGTCATTCATGCCTGAAAACTTTAAATTTGTCAGTGCCAGAGCATTATAAAATTCAACTATAAAATGTCAAAAATTGACACTTCAAAGACAAATAAAATATGCTCATGATCAATACCAAATGATAAGGATTTGATAACAGATAATCATCTTCCTGGCCAAAGTCACCCTCTTTGCTGCTGCATAAGGAGCATAAATGTCAGTTGATGAAGCATTCCAAATAGCATCTCCAGGCTTGTAATGAGAATGTGAGACTGAAGCAATAGTTTAAATTTACATAATATGTTCCTTAGACCAAGAACTTTCGGATGGATTCTTTAGATCAGAGCCCAAGCATGAGTAATGTCTTACTACCCAACTCTACACCAGCTTGAACTCAAACAGAGAGAGAGTGGGGGTGGGTGGGTAATACTCAATAATTAGACTAAGCTTCTTAATGGATGAGTAGGCTTGCCTTTCGATTCACATAACGTGACCTGGGGCACAATGAAAGTTTGTGGCATGTAAAAAAGAGCAAAGACACATGAACCACAAGTCTTGTGTTTTCAGTTAATAAGTTAGATGCCGAATTGAGCTCCTTCCGTTTGAAGGATCTCAACTATAAGAACTAACTCTAGGGACGTAAAGATTTTTTGTATATAGTTTCTTTTGTTATCTTAAGTTGTTTCTTATTGCGATACCTGACACCTGAGTTACAGTTCGGTTGCTACAAAAGAAAAGTACCAAAGGTTAAATTTCTTCAGCTTTTATATGCAGGGAATTTATGGAAAAAGCAGTTGGAGGGCCATTACGGAAAAAGTGACGAGAGACATTTCCATAAGAAAGTATTTTTTAACAGTGGTGTCCGGACCAACATGCATGTGGCTCACTACTATATTATATTCCTGAATTCTCCCACCAATACAAGTACCAGATGACTCTATCCATCAGTACTTAAGCAGCAGAGAAGAAACCACCTAACCAGTTTTGCCTCTCTGATTCAAAACTTGGTCTCACCAATTACAGGATCAATTTAATCAATCAAATCAATTAACTATGCCTCAATCCCATAACATTAAGGTATAGTCTTAAAACAAATAGCTAGAAGAAAATTATTTTCCTTTCCCTTCACAAAATTATTTTCCTTTCCCTTCACAACTTTACAGCTATTTTTCTAAGAAATACACTTTCTAGCATCTTTCTCGACAATACTTCACAAAGCTAACCAGAGGTCATAATCCTTCACCATATCTTTTATGCCTATCCATAACCTGATATAATCAAACTCAACACTTAAATACCCAAGTCCTAAGCATCTATGTCTTATGTGTGATATTACTGTCATGAGTTTCATAAAGACAGTTTTCAGATTGCAATCTCTCAATAATAAAGTGAATATAGCTTTGAATTAATTAAATAAGTTGCGCATACTTTTAATTTATAAAGCTATTTATTGTTGTTCTACTATAAAAGGACCTTCCTACATCAATTTCTACCATGGAGCAAGATAGGTGGTTATACATATACACTCAAAAAAATTCCTTTCAGCCAAGTGACAGAATTAGTACCTGTGAGCTACCATCCGAAGTTGTCTGAATGGCCATACATATACACCTTCTACTCTGATTTGAGCACCCCCATGTTCATTGTCAAAAACATCATGGAAAATTATTACACCCTGTTGTTGGCAACATTAAATTATATGAAGATAATGTAATTGAAATAAGTGATATCATCATATAAAGTATATTCAATTGAGGAAGATAAAGTGCTCCACTCAACATTACTACTAATTGTAGCCGACAAAAGAAAAATTCGAATTTTCGAGCATTATAGCACAGTTCTTGGAAAGCTCATCAAATGAAACATAAAACATCACAAAAACCTAGAAATAGGGCATAAGAACATCAGACTGTTGCCTATCAGGTTCTGATTTACGAGCTTAAAATGGCAAGTAACCAAATAGCTGTCAGAAATACCATCATAAACCACCATGACTAAAGACTATCAACCACAGCAGTAAACGAAAGATACCCTGCTTGTAATTCTAGTAGGATGTTAAACAAAAAATTTGTTCTGGCTGAAATATTATATCCAACCACACTACAAGCTTGAAGCTTCGGATTTGGGTAAATGACATAGCCTCTAGAAGGGAAATTTTAGTCATCTCCAAAACCCAAATTAACATGCAATAAAGATTTCAAAACTACAGGCTTACAGCAACAATAACAGATTATGACGCCCCATTCTTTGTCAGACGAGAAAATAAGGAACATAAACAACCATGTAATTTGTTGAGCAAGACTTTCTTTTCTAGATAAAAAAGACAAATGAAGGTGCTGTATTTCATCTAATTTCAGTCAAGTAACTTCTTTTCCTTTTTGGAGGCAGCTTATATTCCAGTAAATCATCATCTGGTAGAAACTACAGAGTACAATATCTTTTTCATTTTTTATTTCTTTTGATACGGAGATACAAGTAATTTCATGACAAAATGGCCCGGAATTAAACAATTTTGAATAAAGAGACTGATAATTATGATGACAGAACTACCTGAACATAGTGTACACCAGTTATTTTTGTAGGAGTACTAATCAATTCCAGGACAGAATTTCCATTCGATTTCTTAAATTCAGGAAATAGGGAAGAGCTATTCTTTGAATCTAGGAATCTCCAAGACCCTGCAGCTCAAATTTCAGAGGAAAAAATTATTAGATTCAAGAAAGTAGTAGCAAGGAAAGTTTATTTATTCAAGGAAGTATGATATTTTTCCTTCATTTTCTTTGAGATGTGTTCTGCTCAATCAATAGTATCGCTTTATCTTCTTAGCGCAGTCTATTTGACAAGACATATTAGGTACTATCATTATCTTCACAATAAATTAATCATCAGATAAGTAAAGGAAGAACATAGAGAATATGTCCCAAAACTCAAATGCAACATAAGCACCAGAAAGCAAGTTTATAGCTTACAGACCTCTGAAGGTTCCTGTTATATTCCAAGCAGAAAATGGCCCCAACTCATTCTCATCCTTCCTTGCAGAAAGCCACTGCTACCAAAAACATGAAGAATGTGATCAGCGATTAGGCAGGAAAAACAAGCAGGCATAGTGGCATACTATAGTCTAGTCACTTTCTCTTTTCTTCTTTTTTCTCTTTTTATTTTGATGACTATGAAATAGTGTCCGTAGTCTGGACTTGGGGGGTGGGGGTGGGATATGAGATGGTTTGAACTTCAGTGGATGATGTCATCGTAGAACAGAAATCCCTGGAGCAGTATGGCCCTAGACAGTTAAGTAATAATGTCATGACCCTCATGTTAGCCATGCATGAGTAGAATACTCTCCAGGCTTCAATATGCTTAATTTACAAAATGAGCTCCAAGAATCCTACATTGAAATAGGATTTTTCACATTGATCCTATCTCATAAAAGCAGCTAAATATAGCCAGACTGAAATGTCAATTGGCATTTTTGCACTCACTTTTACGTCCAATCTTACGTAAAGGAGTTAAACTAACTTCACAGCTCCTTGACAAAATAAATCATGTCATTCCATCCTTCAGTGAGAGGTCAAGACTTTCTTTTCTTTCATCTAGAAGGGGTGGGGTTGGGGGAGAAGAAGAGGAAATCGACATTGTATAATCTTCATAATCAATCGTTCCTTATGGATCTTCTCTAATTATTTAGACAAGTTCCTATAGAAGCAAGTTATTTCCTTACAAAATATATACTAAGAGCAAATATTTCATTATTTAGCTAGCATCTTGTTGTCCCCTTGAATCTCATTGTAGCTTAACATTGATACCATGTCAATTTCTTGGTTTTGACAAAGGTTGGATAAACTTGGCTTTCTTGGAGGACATATGATTTCACGGCAAACATCTCCCAAAATAGCATTTATGAAAGCTTTAAAGATGAAAACTAAATTGCAACATTTTCTTAAATTTTAGATAAGCGAATCGCAACGGTGCTAGGAAGATCTCCAACAAGATTCTTGCTATAAAGAGCTCTTTTATTCTTATAATGGTGGTGTGGGCCACTTTGCTAATCCATTAACTATTCACTGGGTTCTTCCTACCTCCCACAGACACAGTTACCGGATAACCTTTCCACCAAGGCTTAAAATCTGCTAGGTAGTTGCTTTAAAGAGTCTTTGGCACTAATTCATGGTATTTGGGGCTGGAACGCACTACGGCTCAAAATAAATCTCATATTAGTGAATTTCTCCAGACTAATACCTAAGGGATAAGGCTTATATTAGCAAGACTCGGTCCAAGTTTTCTAGATTGACTTCCTCTCACAAGCCAAGTTTTGAGACACCTTGGCTGCATCTAGACAGGTCCATACTTCCTTCTATATGTGACGTGCACTAAAAAAGTGACCACTGTTATATTCTTTGAAAAAGAACAACCAGTAGATGTAACCATTGGTTCTGTTATAAGATAGTTCTCAACTAAACTAAAACAACTATCAGACAGCACAGACTCATTGAGGGTTAGAGAAGGTCAAACCACCTAATGTTATGTGGTTTGCCAAGAATGCTCGAGTCCCTATTACTAGTGTTGCATGTGTAATACAGATTCCAGAGTCCAACACTTCAACTTTCCATCTGTAAATCAAGGATTTCTGGAAATGGATGCCACCCTACATGGCAAAACTCTGATACACATTTAGACTTATCAGGAAAAGAAGAGTAATAATAGCTCCAAATGATCATTCTACAGATAGATAACCAAGATGATATTATTTTTCACTTCAATACACCAAAATGACCTCCTATTAAGATGACAAGATGTAGCAGCACCATCTCTTTCCTTTTTAATTTTTCTATCATTTTCTCTCTATTTTTGCTGCAGAAATGCCATGATGCCTGCTGAGCTTGGATCGAAGTAGATCAACAGTAGATATCCTTAACTTTAATTAATCACCTCAATAAATGGAAACTTTGAACATCAACTACCTCATATCAGTTACATCCCAGGTATATGTTGATCATTCCGATATAAAGCAATAAAAAATAAGCACTACATGTCAATAAAACGTCACTAAAGTCTCTTATTCTCTCATTCCTATCAGTCAACTCTCAGAAACCCTTTTGAGTTCGAGATAAGCTAGGCTCTAAACATGTGATGAAATCACGTTTATCTTAAACCCACTGCTATCACCAAAAACTAAAACTTTTTTCTCAAATTCAATTAAAATTTCCGGATTGCAAAAGTCAAATGCATCAAACACCACAACAAAGCTCTCATTCCACACAGGAAGCTAAAACCCCTTTTCTTTTTATTTTTTTCCTACAGAACTAAAAGCATCAAACTCCATACCTATATATTGTAGTTGAAGGAGGAATCTGATCTAAATGTATCAGTCAGGAGAAATTTATAACGTAATCAAAGGACAACAAATCATATAGTAATTTTTTTTAGAAGCAACAATCACTCAGATAACTTAGGACTTCATAACACAATCATATGATTAAATATTCTTGCATTTAAAATCCCATTTAGCAAACACCAAGCTTTGGACTTCACAACTTAAGCACTTAATTGAAGAAAGTTCCCATTTTTATTGATAATTAAAGTAGCAATCTTCGCCATCAGATACTTTAATAACACGGAGACCAGATTACCAACAACAACAACCCAGTGCAATCCCATAAGTGAGGTCTAGGGAGGGTAGAGAATACGCAACCTTATCTCTACCTCGTAAAGGTAGAGAGGCTGTTTCCGATAGACCCTCAGCTTAATTCAGACCAGAATTACAATCAATACAAAACATCCACCAAATTAAAGTTCCCCTACCTGTGAAACAACAAATACATAAAACAACTGCAAATTACTAACCTCATCGCCCCACGAACGATACCTTTCTCTAAGAGGCCTTACTCCCTCTACTTGATATAACCCTTCAAAGAAAACCCATAAACATAACAGAATTCTAACCCAAACCCCATAATTCTTTCTTGAAAAGTTCAAATTTTTAGCCACACCCATTTCAAGAATCAATTCAAATTCTTGTTTTTCAAGAAATTGAAAACCAACCCAAATGAAAAAATGAAGCCCATTACAGTTTGAAAGAAGAGATATTTATGATATACAAAGATATGGGGTTGCTTCAACTGAAGTTTTTTTTTAAAAAAAAAAAATAGAACTAACTACCCAACAACAAGCACCAAAAAACACAGCAAAATTTTGAGAAGAAAGTGAGAGCTCAACTGCTAATCTACAACCTAAAATAGAATAATTTGTTTGTTGATGATGTTTTTTTGGGGGGGGGAGGTTCTAACAAGAAAGCCTTTACTGGTCGATTCTGAACAAGAAAATAGAATACCCAACTAGTACTGTTTTTTTCTTAATTAATTTAAGCAGCAGTTAATTAGAATATTCTGTTTGTTAATTAGGTTCTAAACAACTACTACTTAGATATATTATCAATGAATGATGAAGAGGTGGGGGTCTATTAGCTAACACAAGTACTATTTGGGGATAATGTTTATGTGGGGGTGTTTAGTTGGTAGGTGTGACGTATCGCGTGAATTTAGTTGAGGTGTGTGAAAGTTGGTTTTTAACGTCATAGTTATTAAAAAGTTAATTGGATTTATTCGTAGTGTGTGAAAGCTGATTTCGACAATACAGTTATTAAAAAAAGGTATTTAGTCGATAGAATGAGGATACTAATCTCGAGATAAGATGTGAATTATTTTAATTTGCGTTTGGTTTTGATATAAACTAGTTTCAACTTATTTTATTTTATTATTTGTACTAAAATGATAAGATTAGTTATAGTAAATATTAAAATTTTGTGGCACTCTACCAACATAATCTTGAAGGATACTCTATCCTAAATCTTAGATCACGTCTTTGAAAAGGGTGATATATTTTTCCCTTCAATATGCATCTCAACATTCCACAAATTCCTAAGATATTTTAAAAAAATCAAGATACCAAATAATTTCTTTATCAATGCCATCGCCCGAGGTTCCTAGCAATCGAATAGTACATCTTATGGAGGTTCAACTTTGTGTACAAGTAGTACTATATTATTTTCAAGGTTAATCAAATGTTATCCAAATGTCTACTTTGGCTGGTTTGTGCAAAATTCTGATATATATATAAGTAAAAATAAAATTTTGCATTGAAAATTAATGTATCACGTTGACTTTGATGAATTCATAGATGATTGTGATTGAGCTGTCAAGAATGGAATCTGATTGAATCTGTCTCCATATCTGTTTGTGTACTTGTTGACAGCTCTGCCTAATTGTATTTGTTGGGGGATGTACATTTAAACAACAACAACAAACCCAGTGTAACTTGACCTCAGTTAATATTTATGTTCACTAATTGAGTGTGCACAAGTAGATATTGAAATTTGTATAAAGTTGAATAAGTAAACGCATGCATCCTGTATGACATAACATGTGTCTTACATGGCATAGTACATGTCAGTTCGAGTGCATCTCATGAGAATTGACATGTACGACACATATGTCTACTTGATCAACTTTATACTAGTTATGTACCAGTTGTGCACACCCAAATTTAGAAAATATATATTTTAGCTAAAATCAAGTTAAAAGGTACATTTATGTTTTATATCTTTAGACTGCTCAAAATTGTTAATAGGGTAGTAAAAAATTAAAAGGTATTCACCACTATTTAATTTTTATATTAATTTAATTGTTGTATGTTTATTAATTTTGAAATAGATGTCATAAGTTATATATAATTAAAGTTCATACAAAATAAATCAAAACAACAACAGAATGATTGAAGTTTAAGCAAAAATTTTGAATTTCAATTATATGTGCTTAAAATTCAGGCAAAATAATTGAATTTTAACTATATAAAATTTATGACACCACATGTTGAAACTATTTCAAAGTATTCAAACTTGTAAATTTTGTTCAAAATAATTATGATTTAGATTATAATTCTAAAATTGGATCATAGATCATGAGAACTTTTTAATGGAATCAAACCGCGGGGTTAAGAATGGAACTAGAGAGATGAAAGGGGTTCAAGTTAAATTTCAAATATATCAATTTTTTTTAAAACAATTACAAGATTTTACAATAAAAATTGTATAAAATAATTAGTTAATTCAATCCGTATATTTTAAACTTTTTCATATAAAGTGAAAGAAAAAAAGTATTTATTCTTCATTTATATATTTATTACTTCCTCCATTTCAATTTATATAGCTGAATTGAAATTTTGAGAGTCAATAAATTTTTCTTTTATCGAAATTTATTTATATGATTTTAAATATTTTACATTATTAATTTTTATGATTCATAATATATTTTTACTTAATTTTTAAATATATAAATTTTATATTTAAAAACTTAAAACTTTTAAATTCAAATTTACGATTTGAATTTAAAAGTTTGAATTTTATAATTTCAACGTATATAAATTAGGACTCTATACATAGCAGACACTTTCGTGCATCAAAAAGTCCTTTATATGTAAGTTAAAATATTATTTTCAAAACTCGAACACATAATATATCCCCCAAATTTGAAAAGGGACCCTAGTTTTCTTTCTCCGCGCGAAACAGAGACAAGCGAAGGCAATCGTTGCCGCCGAAAATCGCCGGGAAGTGACGTCATGGACCGATCAGTAAAGGGATCTGTGACGTCACTATCCTCACTGTTTCCGGTGGAAGAAGCACAAAAAGCATCAAAGCTGGTGGAGGAAAGTATATCGGAGCGGCAGAAGCAGCTGGACCAGCTCCGAGATTTCGCCGCGGATAACAATACCCTTATTAACCTTGTTCAACGTCTCCCCGATCAGCTCCACCATGATATCATGGTAAATTTTAGTTAGATGGAAGGGTGAAAAATACACGGGAAGTATCCGACATTTTTGAGTTTCATAACTGAACTATCAAGTGTGCGAGTTCTGAACTATTGCTAATTATTTAGCAAAAAATGCCTAAACTATTAATTGTTTTGAGTTTCATACCTATACTTTCAGGTAGGAAAAAGTGAATAATTAATTGTTTAGGTGTGTTTTGTTGAATAGTTGGTGATTAGTTCGGGTGCGAAACTCATACATTAGTTTGAAACTCAAAAACATTCCTAAAGTATTCGGGTTTTTGAGTTTCGTACCTGAACTATCAGGTATGTGTGAGTTTCCTACCTGAACTATCACCAACTGCTTAGCAAAACAAGCCTAAACTATTAATTGTTTGAGTTTCATATCTGAACTTTCAGGTAGGAAAAAGTGGGCACTTAATAGTTTAGGTGTGTTTCGCTGAAAAGTTGGTGATAATTCAGGTAGGAAACTTATACACTTACAGTTCATGTTTTGAACTCAAAAAACTTGAATACTTTAGGTGTGTTTTTGACCATTAGCTCTTTTAGTTACTTTACCTTTTTCCCTTTGAATAAATAGTATAGTAGAGTGTTATATGCTTGTTGTATGTCTAGGCTAATGGGCTTGGATTTTGGTAATCTTTCAGGTTCCATTTGGTAAAGCTGCATTTTTTCCTGGCCGTTTGATTCACACCAATGAATTATTGGTAATTTATGTGCTAAGCGATTTCAATAGTAGTAGTTGTAGTATTGTTCTTGTAGTTGACTGTACTTTGATTTTTGTTATTATTTGTTGTTTCTGGTACTTCGACTATCATATTATTTTGTTGTAGTTATTGTCCTGTTACTATTTGCCGTTTTTGTTACTATGTGCTATTTCTTGTACTTCTATTACTTCTTTTAGTTTCTTGTTCTTTGATTTCTGTTATTATTTGTTGTTTTTTGTTCTTCGACTATCATATTATTTTAGTTTTAGTTACTACCTTGTTACTATCTGTTGTTTTTGTTACTATCTGCTATTTCTTCTACTTCTATTACTTTTTTTTTTCTGGATTGCTACTATTTTTTCCATTGAGTCGAGGGTCTATCTGAACAGTCTCTTTACCTCTGACGTAGGGTAAGGTCTGCATACACTTTACCCTTCCTAGACCCCACTTTGTGGGATTATACCGGGTATGTTGTTATTGTTGTTGTAAGCAATTTCAGTAGTATGGGCCTTTTTTCTTGTGTTTTTTTTAGATAACAAAAACAGTAACATATCCGGTGTGTAATCCCATAAGTGGAGTCTGGGGAGTGTGGTGTGTATGCAGCCTTACCCCTATCTTGGGAAGATAGAGAGGTTGTTTTCTATAGACTCTGGGCTCAAGTAAAGCATATTAAATTAGTAAAAAGGGGGGAATACAGTAGTGAGAAAACTATATAGAAAACAGTGGAGAAAAGAACAGTAGTGGCAACAAACAGTATGCTAACTGAAGGTAATAATAAAATCGGAGAATGAGGTAATAGGAGAGTACAAAAGATAATACTAATAAATGATACTTGAGGTGCAATTATAGTGGCGGAATCAGAGTTCTGGCAAGGGGATTCAAAGCTGTCATACTTGAGAGTTGAACCTGTTAAGGGAATTCAAAAATTTATGTATGTATAAAAAATTAGTTTTACCTTATTAAGGTAGTACAACTTTCTGGCCAATTTCCGTCATTGCATGTGCCTCAACCACTGGGTGCAAGGCTTATCTCTTTGACTGTACATGACAGTAAATGCAGAAAGTTTTTGTCTTTCTTTCTGGATTAAAATGAAAGTTTTTTTCTGTTAGAAGCTCTTCCTTGATCAAACTCCGATTATGTGCAAAGTATTTCTTGTCGCAAACCCAAATAAGGGAGGAGGATTGTGATAAGTTGATGGTCATTATAAAAATAATATAACTATGATGAATCCTCTTAATGACCTAAGTAGAGCAGAAAGAGTAGAACGGAATGGATGGAGCAGATTGGTAAAGTCGAGCCTGTTCCTAATCCTGCTTCCAAAGCCCTTTCTTGCTCAAAAAAGTTTTTTCAAGACCGGAGTCAAGGCAGGTCGTTGAAACTTGAAACTCAAATCCTCTGTTCCCAAACAACCCGGGGATGAAATGTCTATGGCTAACTGAACACCTCTATCGGAAAGAGCATAATGAGAAGGCAGGAAGCCGTATATTGTCACCCCAACTAGTTCGGGATTGAGGTGTTGTTGATCTATTGATTGATTCTCCTCCTTGATCAAAATGAACCATTTCTTTACAACTGTCCATTTGGATGATTTATTGATTAATATATCAGTAAAACTGGAAAGGTTATCGTTCTCCAACGAGGCGTCTGATAGTGGTAGAATCTTCTTTGCCAAATCATGGAATCTGCTTTATTCTCTTTTTCTTGTGTTCTACATTGTTTTTTTTTGCATCTGTTTGATAAGTGTGAAGTGTCTGCTGTTTACACGATCATTTCTTAGATTAAAACCTAATATTTAATTTGCTATTTATCTGGCTAATTTGCAAGTGATCTTTGGTTAATTATGAAAATATGCTTCATTTTTTTTTTAAAAAAAAAACTGATAAGTACGTGAAATTTTGTTCTTAGAATCCTTTTCTAGTTACAGATTTTTGAATATAATTCTCTACTTTTCTGTCTTGTATGTAGGTTCTTCTAGGAGAGGGTCATTATGCTGAAAGGACGGCAAAGCAAACAGTTGAGATACTGAACAGAAGGGGGAAGGCTTTGGAGGTCCAAGTGGAGTCTGTAAAGGCTTTAATGCAAGACCTTAAGGCTGAGGCCTCATTTTTTGATGCTACAGCTTCTGAGGCAGCGGTATGCTTGTTGCTTCTGTCATATGGTGCTTGAACATTTTGACATGGTATTGTTTTCTCAAATGTTTGAGTTACTAATATGTTACTCTCTCCGTCCCAATTTATGTGGCACCGTTTGGCTTGACACAAAGTTTAAGAAAGAAAGGAAGACTTTTGAAATTTGTGGTCTAAAATACTCCTTGACCATTTGTGTGGCTATAAATCATTTCGTTAAGGGTAAAAAGTTAATTTTAAAGTTAAATTGTTTCCAATTATAGAAAGGTGACATTCTTTTTGAGACAGACTAAAAAGGAAAGTGTGCCACATAAATTGGGACAGAGAGAGTATAATAGAACTACCGTGTTTACAATTGCTAGAAATTTATTTGGATGCAACAAGTAATGATAATAGAACTACAGTGTTTCAAGTGATACATAAACTTCTTTGGTGCTATGACATGAGGTAACTAGAGTGTGTTGGGACTTAAAATTGAGAAATGCAGACACTTGAGTTAGTTTGAGATGACTTGATATTGACTTGCCTATTGGTGTGTATTATTTGATAGATACTTCTCAGTAATTTGCTCGTCATATGAATGTATGTGTGCACCATAAGCATTACTTGGTAGTTGGAATGTTCACAGTTTGATTTATTGTAGTAACTTTTTTTTTTTGTGCATATTCGTTTTTAGTTTCTGTCGTTCAGATAGTTATATGAATTTGATCATTCCAGTCAATCTTTGACAGGAGGGTCTTGTGGAGATAAGAGAAGACTATGTTGAGGAAACTTCTCCTAAAGAGGCATCTATGAAAGGTGTGTTCCACCTGTTACTGATTTATGTCTTACATATAAATAGTCAAATTTATGTTGATGTTATCCCTCTGCTAGTTATAATTTTTTTTGATTAGTAAAATGTATCTTTAAATGTTTCCGCTATCAGAATCAAGGGCGGTGCTAGAGTGTAGGAAACAGGTTCGGCAGAACCCAATCTTTTTTGTTCAACCCTGTATTTGTCTTACGAAATTTATCTACAAATTATTGATTTTAGAACCTAGTAACTCAAAGGACTAAAATTCTGGACTCATAAGCTTCAAATTCTGTCTTTGGCTATTATTAGAATGCTATCTTATAAATTTTGTAACATGCCTAATTAAAGTTATAGGCTCAGTCATCTATGAGAGTATTATGTATGCTATTGTATTGGATATTTTTCTGTTTTTATGTTGCTATGGAGAAGGACCTCTCCGAAGATGTTGATGCATGTCTTTTGATTGTTACACTGCTAACTTATATAAGGTTGGTGTTCTGATGGATCCTAAATTGTAATGGGGAAAAGATTGTGCAAATTGTGCAAATCTTCGTCTTGAAAGTAAGCAAAATTTTTGGCATGCGTTAGAATTTTTATTGTGCACAAGTAGGAGTAATGATAGAACTGTAAACTATTGAAAGCGTGTTTTTAATACAAAACCCATATCGTCAAATATATAATAAGTTCCCAAGGCCTATAGAAACTTGAAAATTTAAACCACAATTTGTTATTTGAACTATATATATATATATATATATATTATAACCGTGGTGATAGAAACTGAAGTTTTATTTAGGATAAAAGAGATAGAAAATACGAAGAGAGACACAAGTATCTCGTATCTCCAGAATAATCAGAAGAATCTTCCTGCTCATAAAATATATTCCAACATACCTACACATTACTAGATCTATTATTTATATAATAGCTAACTATAACTACTTCATAACCATTTAGGATAAAGATACATAACTTCTAGTAACCATAAGGAACTGCCTAATAACTCCTACTAACTGTAAGAAACTGCCCAATCCTCTATGTGTGAAACTGCCAGGAATTTGAGAAGATGCAGATCCGTATCTTCTCCTATCTTTCTTCGCTTCTTCCTCCTTGAATAAGTATGGAAGATGTGTGCCTTATCAATACACCCCTCCTGAAAAGACGACTTGTCCTCAAGGCGAAAATCAGGAAACTGTGCAGCTAGCAGATCATAATTTTCCCAACTGGCTTCTTTGAGAGGTCGACCAACCCATTGAATCAGTAGCTCAAGTTGCGGATTGGTGGTTGGGGGTCCCCAACGATGAGCCAGAACTTGTTCAGGTGAAATAATCTCGCCTTCATCATTTGATGGTAGTTCTGGTGGATGAGAAGGCAAGTCAGAAGAAAGGGGTAATTGGAAAGAAGCTGTTGTGTGTGTTTTCTGAGGAACACCTTGCAATTTATAAGTTTTCCCATTCAATTGGAAGATCAAAAACTTTTCGTTCCAATTGGCTTGTATTTTGTTCAGGGATGCTAACCATTGTATACCCAACACCATGTCTGCCCCACCAAAGGAAAAAGGAAAGAAATCGTGCTTTATGACCAAGTTAGAAACCTCCACTGATGGGTCCTGACAAACTCTGTTGCATTTAATAATTTCACGATTGCCTATCTGGACACCAAAGGTAGGGATATATTGGACTACCAATCCAAGTTTTGTGACAATTTCTTCTGCAACAAAATTATGTGTCGAACCACTATCCGCCAACATCAACACTTTACACCCGCAAAGAGTGCCTTGGAGTTTCAAAGTTGAAGCAGATTCTTTACCCAAAAGTGCATGAAATGAGATTTCTGCCAAATTAGTAGGGGGTATGTCTTTATTATGATGGTTATCTTCAACACTTTGCACATCATTCTCCTTTTGCATTAACTCCAAATATGCAAAAGTCCCAGGTTTGCAGCGATGACCAGGGGCAAACTTGTCTCCACAACAGTAGCATAGGCTTTTTTCTCGACGAATTTGATGGTCAGAATTTAGTGTGCGAATGTTTGGAAGCGATGGTTGCTGAAAAGAGCGTGTAACTGGTTGGCGGGGTGATTGAAAATCAAAGGATTCTCGAGTTGTTGGAGAGGAAGTCCCAATTGATGAAGATCGTGATATAGAAGGCCAAACGGGTACCTTACTGGACAAATTTGATCCATGTTTTCCTTCATATTCTAAAGCCAGACTCATTGCCTTATACACAAATCGAGGCTTGTGAATCCTAACGTCCACCCGAAGGTCTTCTTTGTGCCCACTAAGGAAAACTCCAAGTAAACAGTGTTCTGGCCAATTATGCACACGCGCTGCCCATTTTGCAAATTCTTGCCTATACTCGAACATTGATCTAGTCTGTTGGATACCACACAGATGTTCATCTGGATTTTGAAACTCAGCGGGTCCATAATTTTCTTGCATAACTTTCACCAACTCATCCCAGTAATAAATGGTCTTCTCACTGTTGATCCAAGCAAAAAGATCCAATGCATCTCCTTCCAAAGACGTTGAAGCCACATCAACCTTGCAATCATCAGGTGTTTGATAATATTGAAAATACTTCTTTGCCTTCAGGATCCAACCTCTAGGATCTCCTCCCTCATACTTTGGAAATTCCATTTTTGTGTGTGAACGTCTATAAGTTTCTGAATGCCTCCAAGTGCTATCAACTTCGCCCTCTTCCAGTAAAACTTTAGATTTTCCTTGCTGATTCAGACTGTTTTGTGCTTTTAATGCAGCCACATCAGCAACCAAAGCATCTATGACTTCTAATTTTGCTGCTATAGTGGTCAATTGTTGGTCGATCTGATCATGAGTTGACATGATAGGTTCGTTGTGGGAAGCGTTGGTTCGTGTGTTAACCATAGCAGATCTAACTGCTCTGATATCAATGATAGAAACTGAAGTTTTATTTAGGATAAAAGAGATAGAAAATACAAAGAGAGACACAAGTATCTCGTATCTCCAGAAGAATCAGAAGAATCTTTCTGCACATAAAATATATTCCAACATACCTACACATTACTAGATCTATTATTTATATAATAGCTAACTATAACTACTTCATAACCATTTAGGATAAAGACACATAACTTCTAGTAACCATAAGGAACTGCCTAATAACTCCTAATAACTGTAAGAAACTGCTCAATCCTCCATGTGTGAAACTGCCAGGAATTTGAGAAGATGCAGATCAGTATCTTCTCCTATCTTTCTTCGCTTCTTCCTCCTTGAATAAGTATGGAAGATGTGTATCGGAAGATGTGTGCCTTATCACGTGGTGTCCTGGCCAGCTTGCGCACGCCTCGACTAATTCCATGGGATAGTGCTGGGATTTGTAACTGAGACCTCAATGGTGTTCAACCCACTTCATTGACAACTAGGCCACACCCTTGGGTGCTATTTGGGCTTTCTTTATTGAGTTCATGAACATGGACAAGTTAATCCTCATCCACTTAAGCCCGTTTGGCCATGTGAGATGAAATCATGATTTGGAATCATGATATGAAATCATATGAGATGAAGTTAAAGTTTTGTTTGGACATGCAATTTGGAATTTTAAGTTGTATTTTTTTTCTTATAAACAAAAAGAACCCCATAAGTTGTAAAAACTATCAAAATTGTCCTAATTCTTTATATAATCTTACCAAATAAGCAAAAGTTCATAACGAACACTATCACAAAACTTTTCAAAAAAATACAACATTTATTAATCAAATGACAAATTTGGTGAATAATAAATGATAAAGTAGGAGTTGATTTGAAGTAATAATAAATTTTGTAGGCGTTTGGCCATGAAAATTAAAAAAAAATTGGAGTTGGAGTCGGAGTTGTGTTTGATCATATCTTTTTGGAGAGATTTTTAACTATAAAGGTGAAGTTGAAATTAGAAAAAAGTGAAAACAAGTCACTTTTCCAAATAGAACTTCAAGTTGTATTTGGAGTTTTTATGGCCAAACATCATTTTTTAATAAAATGAAAAGATTTTCCGAAAAAAATAGTGAATATTTCTCATGACCAAACGGGGCTATATGTTAGCGAGAGTTATGATTAAATGAGATATAAATGGTTTAAAGATTGGTAAAAGTAATAATATGAACTATAAATTTAATTTACATATGAAATAAATGGTTGGTAAATATAAATGGTGGTGTTCTTTTTACAAAATATAAACTTGTGGGTTAATTTTTGTATTTGAAAAATCCCAAATTATGATTTGAAATTCCCAAATCATGCTTTTTAGAGAATTTGGGATTTCATGTCATGATATGAAATCATGAGATGAAATCGCATGACCAAACGCTGATTTCATCTCATGATTTCATATCACGGACATGAAATCGCATGTCCAAACGCCTTCTTAGTTTAGTCATTTCCATTCTTCTAGATATTATTAGAGACAGAAGCATAGTCTCTAATGCGTCTGACTGATTTTATATTGACTATTGAGTGTGTTAGAGGTGGCTTTTGTAGTTTCTTTCCAAGTGTGAAAAGCAACTAAACCGTCAGGTTTTCTACTGTCTTTTCATGCACCAATATCTTAAGTATATCCAAGGGGATGCTTTTTTCATAAATACTGTGCACATGGAGGGAGGGGCGAGGGAGCATTTCTACTCCCTGTGTTGTGAAGATGGCTTTCTGAAGTAATCTTTCAGGGTTGTGCTGAAAGTTCTAACCTTCAGCAACATTCACTAGTCTTTGGTGGTTCTTTGCTTTGTGATTCTATTTTTTGATCGTTTTGATTTGTGGTTCTACTTGTAACCAAGCATCACTTAATTGCACTGAATAGTAGTCTTTTTCATTCACTGAACTTTCTAAACTGCTTCACTTCAGGTATCGTGAAACCCGAGCTTACTATTTCTCAAGCTGAAGATGTACCTCGTGTTAAAGATGAGGAATATGATCGCATATTATCCCGACTCGCTGAACTTGAGAAGGAAGAAGAAGAAGTTGAAAATGCTAACCTAGAAGAGCTAGATGGAGCTGGATCGGATGTCAGCCCAGATCATGTTATCTTGGAAGAAGAAATTAAAAGTTTAGAGGTCAGTTGCATGTTGTTGAACTTATATAGAAAGTTTGACTTTTGGAATGCACGAATTTTATGCTTCTGTAGTTGTTGCTAAATTGCATTTGACATGTGGTTTGATGCATAACTTCCGCAAGCTCAAGGAAAGAGGTGAATCTTCAAGATTTCAGTCCCTTGAAAAGTTTCCTGATCACTGGCATGTGAGAACCCTCCCTTCTACCTAAGATGTATTCTTGAATTGCATCTTTTCTCATTCTACCATATATTGTGAAGGGATTTGCTTGGTTCTCAAGTAATTTGCCCCACAATGTGTGAATTTTTTTTGTTATCTTTCAACTAATATATTTGAAATTTTTATGTACAGGTTGAAGGTTCAAAAGCTACGTCTAAAGGTAAGCCTTGTACCAAGAAGAAAGAATTGTGAACTATATACAGTCCATGTGCCACTTGCCTATGAATTTCTGAAAATACTTGTCAAGTAATATGTTAATTGATCCCCTCATCCCAAAGCAACTAACCAGATGGAGTCAATATAGGGTAGTTCAGAACCTTCTTCAATTACTCATCCGTGAACTATAAATTAACTGATCAACCAAAAGCAATTATTCCGTTGGAATTCTAGTTCGTCTTTCAACTACTTTGTGCTGATTAGGTACTCAATGGTGGTGCCTTGTTGTTGAGTCATTCTTCTGCGTAGAACTTTCTACTTTTTGTCAAACTTGTGTCGGGGGTGTACTCTTTTATGAATTTGTAGAAGTATTCACTTATCGAAGACGGTTTCTGGTGCTTTTTGTAGAGGTGACTAGTTCAGTATGTTTTTTTAAGATAGAATAAGATGCATCATTGGCCTTCCCTTTTTTGCCTCCTATCTATAGTTATCAAAGTATGTTGTCTTAATGAAATATATAAAATCATTCAGAGAACGCTTGCAGCTATCCTTGTTTCTGTCATGGTTGACAAACTTTACCAGTTCTTTCTCAAATTTTCTTTTCCTGAGGATTATTCAATTTGCAAGTTCTTTGATTCTTTAACTTCTGTTTCGCTTAAAAGATTGCATTGTACCAGAAAACTGCTTACCTGAGAATCTAGCTTATGGAAAGTTCAATTTGACTGAGAATGCTCCGATGGAACCTCAAGCGAAAGAGGATGTCAAGGCTCCTATTATAGCTGAAACCAAAGTACGATTCTGTGCCTTTTATTTGTTCTTACCTAGATGGTTCCATGCATGTTTTGCTGCGTTGCATCATTCCAGAGTTGAGAACTATAGAAATATGATCTGACTGCTTTATTACAGGCTGATGCCTCCGAACCACGATTCGACAGCAGTAAGGTATATTCACGCACAATTATATTATTAAATTATTAATTGATATATTAATAAGGGATATATGGTCTGCAGGCTTTTACTGGTAGTATCATAGAGCACACAAGTGATGTTAATTCAAGGGAGCAATCTGTCACTCGCAGCTCAAAGCCAGTATCAAGGTTCAAGATGCAGAGGAAGTAGCTGCAATTGTATTTCTTCTTGTAGAACACACAAGTTACCTTGATTTCAACCCAAGGTAGTAGATTATCAGTCTCAGTTTCAAGATGTAGAGAAAGTAGAATTGGAAATGGAACTGTTTATATTCCAAAACAATTTGTACTCTATCGAGTATTAATCCCGAGATGCTTATAGTTTATCAATACTATTTACAGATACAGGTGTGAAGGGTAACACTGCCTTCAAACTTTCCTGTACACATTAAAAAGGAAAGCAAGGCACCTGTACAAGACTAAATGTTACAAGTCGATGAGAAAGGAAAAGAAGTTTCAACCATTAGGAATCTTCTCCTTTCCTTTACGATAGTCTTTCAGTACTTTTTCACGTTCTGCTGGTGTTGCAGATAAGAGCCATTTGCTAAACTGAACCTCTTCCATACCCATGAAACGGGCAAGGAGGCTAAACTGACTCTTTTTGTGCACCTTCATAGGATTGACAGTTCCTGCATTCTCCTTCCCAGTTATGGTGTCAGATTTCCTCTTCCCAATAGCTGAAAACTTTGTCTGTCGTGGAGGGTAATCTAAATGCATGGTCTGTTCTTTCTTCGCTTTGATCTTTGCTGGTCCAAGATTAACAATGTCTTCATACCGATGAGCATATACAATACCTGCACATCAAAAGGTCAACTGAAATTGAGCAATAAAAATCAACACCATTGTATTTCTGTATTCTACAATTTCGTCTTTGCAAGAGATATCAACAATTAAGGTGAAAAAGAACTTTAATATTGCTGCCAAAAAAGAAAGGAAAGAATAAAAGATGAGAGATCGTCAACAATTTCAACAGCTCAGAGAAACTTGAAGGTATGAGCAGCATAGCAGATTTCTTAAAAGAACTACATCTCTTGTTCCATCTTATCAAATAACCAAATTTCTCAGAGGCAAGTAGTAACAAACTGATAGAACTCCTACCCTGAGTTCTAGAAATGCAAGGTTTTACCTTTCAGGCATTCCTCATGCTGTGTCGTATCTCATCCCCAAAAAAATTTAAACTATCAAATTTGTTAAAGAATCACTTAGCTCAAAGCAAGAGGAAGGAGAGTGATGGAAAGGAGAGAGGTGTAGCACAGGATCAGGATGGATGATCTACTATGTTCCATCTTCCGATTATGTCTACTCCCTTCGTCTATTTTATACAGTAGATTCTGACTAGACACGAAGCTTAAAATGTTAATTTGACTTGTATTATATATCAGTGATAGTTTAAAAAAAAAGAAAAGAGTAGAGGTCGAAAGTTCAATTGATAAGGAGAATGTCATACCAAATTTTAAAGTTGACTAATCCAATGAATTTGACTTCTGGTATAGAAAGGAACGATATCAAGAAAGTTTGTTGTATGAATAAGGACAGAGGAACTTATATTTTCCTTCTTTCCATTCAGGGTGATCAATATTTAAGCTAGAATGATGTTGACACTCCTTTCTTTTGGAGAGAAATTTTACTTTGGGTGCCTACATAGTCACCATTCTTTTCTTTCCCGTTGGTTCAAATAATGGACCTTCAGAACAATTCTCATTTATCAGAAACCAAAAAGAAATTAACTCACCTAGGTCTTCAAGGGCTGGAGCAACTGCTGTGCGCTCCTCTTCTTTATGTTGACTGCTTTCAGCTCTCACTAAAGATGCTGTAGTTATTTCTTTCTCAGGAACAAAATACATCCCAAGTACATCCTGCTTTGAATGAGTTCCATCATCTACCTTTCTGTTCTTTTCATGCAATTCAATGATCTCACTTGTGAAGAGCTTGTCAGATAAATCTTTGAAAAGATTGCATATTCCAAATAGCTCCCCTTGAAACTCCTTGCTATCCTGAAAGTTGCAGCATGAATAAGTAACCATTTCCAGCTGGAAGAATGACACAAAAATGAAAATTAGATCCTAGAAAACAAACATAGAAAAGTGACTTTCAACCTGAACTCCCTCGAAATAGCGTTTTTCCATATTTCCAGAGACAGCAATGTTTGATAACTGCTGTTTGTAGACCTGACGAGTGTAAACAAGTTCTTCAAGAGAACCAGCTGCAAGTAGGCGGAAAACAACAACATGCCGCTTCTGTCCGAATCGAAATGACCTGTCCTGGGCCTGCAAATCGTGGGCAGGATTCCAGTTTGGATCAAATATCACTACACGATTCGCACTAACAAGATTGAGCCCAAGGCCGCCAGCTTTTGTTGATAATAGGAATACCTAAGATGAGGAGGACATCAAAATACAGAAACGATAAAGAGGAGTAAAGTTTGATATGTTCTAAAATTGAATTTCTAATTTTCTATTCCATATTAATAAAGAGAACTTGGCCTAAATAGAGTAAAATTGGACGCAACGGATCATATAGCCAAGCGCAACTAACTTTGGGTCGAAGAGCTGATTGATTGATTATTTTATTAATATGTACCTGTTTGCTTGGACTAGAGTTGAAGTCATCGACTAGAGACTGGCGCAGGCCAGTTGGGGTGGAACCATCAAGTCTTGAAAAACCATAGCCTTTTCGTATAATAAATTTCTCAAGTATATCCAGCATCCTGCTCAGGACAAAATTATTATGTTAAAAAGAAGGAATTAGGACTAGAGGAAAGAATGGCATGTCTAAAAGCTAGGCATTAAGTGCAACAGATATATTTTTTTGAAATGGGTAAGTGCAACAGATATATTCTATAAGCACAAAACAGATCCTTGGCTGACTCTTGCTGTTTTCCAGATTCCATAGTAACCGAGTTGCAAGAACAAGACAAATACGGAAATATATCTAGTAAGCCTCATAAGAGGATGGGATCTTACTTATCCGGGAAAAAAAAGAATGGGGATCCTCATTAAAATCATTCACAGCCCTGAGGGGTTAGGAGTAGCAAAATCGAACAAGCTGTTAAATAATCAGACCATGAAACGGACCGTTCCTCTATTTTAAAGCAGATAGAAATAAAAACAGCTTAATAATCTTATAAAAGAAGAGGAAAAGGAAGTGGACCCAAGGGTGTCATTTGAAGTGGGGTGGAAAACTTGGAGATTAGGGTTCAAAACCCAAAGGAGACCACAAAGACTAGGTGCTTTTCGTCCCATCTGCCTAAGCCTTGGTGGGAAGAGTTTCCCGATACCTATGCTGGTGGGAGGTAGCAGGTACCTAGTGAAATAGTTGAGGTGCCCACAAGTTGGCCCCCACACCCCCATTATCAGAAAAGGAAA
This sequence comes from Capsicum rhomboideum, assembly GCA_031232105.1. Classification (NCBI taxonomy): domain Eukaryota; kingdom Viridiplantae; phylum Streptophyta; class Magnoliopsida; order Solanales; family Solanaceae; genus Capsicum; species Capsicum rhomboideum. Next base: position 136,432,708 of record CP124712.1, on the reverse strand, counting down.
AGGAAAATAAAGTAATCCTTATATTAAAAAGTATCAAACAAAATCGTACGGCTAAAGATTTTAAGTTTAGAGAAGTTTCATCTTTCCATTGGTTACAAGTACAATCTTCGAGGAGATAGCCAATTAGACTATCACAAAAATTCTTGGAATCGGCTAGCTCATCATTGGATTAATTTTGACATATCCCAAACAACAAAACCATAGTTGGTCTAATATCAGAATAAAGCAGAAAAAATATGTTACTCATGAGGTTTTTTGGATTAATATCATGTGACAGACAATAATAGAGAAGAGGAATATCAATAGAGTACTTAAAAATATCACCATGAAAGGTAAGTGTATGATTATCGTCACTGAGGACAACAAGAAAAAGAATGGATTCGATGTCTTAAACTACAATTAGTTGTACTTTTAAAATCTCCATCACAAAAGAAAAGAAAAATCATATTGTTAGCCAACCACCTAGCTTTCTGCAACATTAGCATATTTCAGGAGTTCAAAAGGTTAAATGAACTGAAGACTGACATCGCACCTTACAGAATAGCTGAAAAGAAGAATCTTGTCACTTTGTGAAACCCAAGAGGACATTAGTTTCTCCAACGCTCTCATTTTCCCACAATGTTCAACATTACTTAAGCCCAAGAAACTCTTATTTTGAGTATTCCCTCCAACCAAATCAACGTCCTTACCAAATACAGCAGCAGCAAATTCTGCATCTTTTTTTTGTTTATCTGGATCATCCCTTGGATTAGGCTTGATAAGCTCCAAATGATTACTTATCTGCTTGGAGAGCTCCAAAAAGTGAGGATACAAAATGATGAAAGAGGGATGGAAAATAATTTCAAAAGAAAATAAGATGTAGGGTTGAGGGGTACCAATGTTGCAAATAACTAGAAAGTTACAACAACAACAACAACATACCCAGTATATTCCCACCACGTGGCAAATAACTAGAAAGTTGAATGAAATAAATAGTGATGCCCACCTCATACTCCACCAGACAACCAAGAATCATTATGTTTGAAGGTAACATGTGATATATTATTCGTGTGTCAGTCAAATAGCAAGTGAAAAGTACTGTAAGAGAAGTCTCCATGCGCTTGAAAGGCTTAAAGTGCCAACATAGAAGTAAGAATTGAATGGTCTAATAAAATGCCAGACTATAGAAACATATGCCCCTTAGCTTCATACTAACGGCAGCTCTGAGGTGGTAAGAGGAACTTCTCCTCTTTAATTTTCAACAAATTTTCCTTGGTCTTCTTCTTCCTTTTACCCTTTTCCTATTACAACAGTGTCCAAGTGAGATTGCATGCACCTCAACTATTCCACCGAGTACCTTCTACCTCCCACTAGCACAGATACTGGGTAACTATGTGCACCTATGCTTAGGGGGATGAGAAAAAATCACCTACTGTTTTTTGTCTCTGCTGAACTCTGGTCTCCAAAGTATGCACCCATTTTCCTTGGTCTTCTTTTCTCTTATTGGTGAAAACACCCTCAAACTTGGCGTGAATTATTACTTTCGTCCCCGAACTATGTCTAGTACTTAAAACACCCCTATGCTTGACCAAATGAACTTAAAAACACCCCCGATCTGCCACATGGCATAGCAAGTGGTCTCAGCCTCTTTTATGCATGTGAATTGCTTATGAAAAATGCCACATAAGCAGCCAAATGAAAAAAAAAAAAACCTTTTTTACATTTCCAATTATTTTTATCATTTTTAAACCCATTCCAACAGTGAAAAACTTCATCTTCTTCCCTATTTCCTCCATTAGAAACCCCAAGCTTGAACTCAATTTTTTTTCTTGGTCATCTTGTTTAATTGCTTCAACAGCCCTCTTCTTGTTTAATTGTCTTAATGAATAAACTTTGTAGGTATAGACTTCCGATAGTGTTGAGAAAACGCCGGTAACTGAAACTGAAAACCCGACGAATTCTCTCACCCAAATTCACGAGTTGAACTCACATCCACTAAATAGACCACAAAATCAATATAATGCGAGCGATAGATTTGGAGTTCATCAAAGCTGCGATTAGAGAGAATTCTGAGAGACAAAGGGAGAGTTATAGAGATTTAGAGAGAATTTGACCAGGTGGGGTTAATTTTTGAATGTCTTTTTTCCTTTGCTTTTGTGGCTTTAAATATCTCTACATGGATGACACATCAGCACATAAGTCCAGCTGAACCGCAAGTGAAAACACATTAGTTAGGTAAGGCAGATCGGGGCCTTTTTAAGTTCATTTAGTTAAGTGTAGGGGAATTTTAAGTACTATGCATAGTTCAGGGACGAAAGTAATAATTTGCGCCAAGTTTGGAGGTGTTTTCACCACTTCACTCTTTTTCTTTTGACAAGAATAAAGTGAGATTAAAAATCTGAATTCAGAGACCAAAAAAGAGGGATCACACATTTAACATGTTCTGCTAGACAAAAATGCACCCACTTCTAATTGCAAGTTGATAAGTTGAAATAACATTGGTTAATTACTTCATTTATGCATCACCTAAAACTGAGGGTTCATATATGTTCAGCTTTTTCCTTCTCTATGCCGTATGAATCGTATTGCATCCGACAACCTATCTCATTTTCTTTCACTTTCGGTGCTTATCTTTAGTACAACGATTTTACTTAATAGAAACTAGAGAACTTACACAGAGATTACATTTCCTACATCATTAACCATCACGGAATCATGGAACGAGTACTAGTGATCAAGAGATAACCAAGAGAAATTCTTTAGGAATTACCTGCTGGAGCTTGACGAGACAAGGAAGAACGAGGCAAAAAGGGCAATGATCACAACCATCTGGATTGTCCCTGTGAAGGTGCGGCCAGATAACACCATCTGGAGCGGTCCGTCTGCAACATTCGACTTGCTTGAGAGGGCTTCCGCAACTGCAAGGGAGATCCTTATTGATAAGGCATTGTACATCAGGTAACAGTAGCATCCTCTGATAAACCCGTTTTTGCAGTTCGCTCATCGCACAAAAAACAACATTATCTTCCTTCCCTAACATGAGATGTCCAATAGTTTCCTCTTTTGTCCTTCTTAACAAATATTTGCGCAGAACTGATACTAAGTGTTGTTTCCGCTCATCAGCAACTCGAACAAATCTATCCGGAGCACTTGATCTCTGTCCATGTTTGAGAGGCTCCTCGTAAAACTCTCGGAAGTGTTCACGTGTCCCCAAGCAACCAGGTATCACCCAGTCAAACAGATTAAACAATTCCATTAATCTATTCTGCATTATTGTTCCTGTAAGACCATAACGTTTTTGGGTCTTAATTTCTAAACATGCCTCGTACAGTTTTGATTTCTCATTCTTAAGTCGATGTGCCTCATCAACAATCACAATCTCCCACTCAATATCAGATAAAATTCTTCCATGAATTCTGTATGTATCAAAACTGGTTATAAGTATCTCCACTCCACGTGCTTCTAGTTTGTCAATCATTAGATCACGATTTGGCCCGTGATAAATGCAAACACTAAATGCTGACCACTTGGAAAACTCATTTTCCCAGTTGTGGATCAAAGAAGAGGGACAAACTATTAGTACAGGGCCCATTGTTCTTCGGCGTTCCTTTGAGACTGATGATTCAGGTAAATCTCCATCCTTCACAAATACAGCAGCTAAGAATGCGATGCTTTGGATGGTCTTACCAAGTCCCCTGTTCCAAACATATGCACACAGGAAAAAGAAGAAAAAAGTGGGGGGGAAAGAAGGAAAGACAAGGATAAGAGACATTATAATCACATTATTAAAATTTAAAAGATGACACATTATAAAAGTTATCAGTTTCAGAAAAAAAAAAGATGACACATTATAATAGCATTAAAAATTGTTATTATGTCCACCATAACCAAGAAGAGAGAACAAATAAAACTCACATATCATCTCCAAGAACTCCCCCATGATTATTCTGATACAAGCTATACAAAAATTTCACTCCTTCTCGTTGATGCTCCAAAAGCCTACAGTTAATAGATGCTGGAACCTGAAAAAGGAATAAAGGAAATTAATACATACGTAGTGAATCACTACTACACATCACAAACTGGACGAAGAAGCAAGTTTGAATTTATTTCAACAGGTAACAAAAGGGACTATGAGGGTGTTTGGTTAAGCTTATAAGCGGGTTAAATTGACACATAAACATCTTTTGGCTTATTTACGTGTTTGATAAACGTTTAAAATGCTTATAAGCCAAGTGCTTACAAGCCAAATCAGTCAAAAACCAAGTTGGTCACTCCCAACTTATGGTTTTCCAGCTTATAAGCATTTTTAGTTTGACCAGAACTTTTACTATAATATCCTTAATATTATTTTTTAAATTCTCAACATATCTTTCCCAAAATAGAACCCCTAACTTCCTATTAATTCTATATTCGTCGCTCCTTTTCTTTAGAAAGATACTTTTTAGTTTGTAATTTTGTAACATTTTAAGGGTATTTTCGTCATTTTTACAATAAAGAAGCTTACCAACACCTTTTTACCAAACACGTCAACTGTTTTTATCAGTTTCAGCATTTCTATCCAGACGCATAACGACTTATTTATAAAATCACTTTCAACACTTAAAGAATACTTTTCAACTATTGACAATCAGGTAACCCAACCGGACTCTATATCTCCTTTTATTTCCTTGATATAATTTCAAGACTCATTACATGGAAAAGGGCTGTTGCAACAGAATTTAAAAATGGTAGAACAATTTACTTGTTTTGGGAAATCTAGTAATTCTTAGGATCACAAATCCAAGTAAGAGGTTTTGTTTAAAAACAAGGAATTCCCTTCCTAATAGAGAATGATGCCCCCGTAACGACCGAGAAACAACCCTTTGAATTAATCATGAAACTTTTATCAAGAAAACAAACATATTCCCAGGCCCCAGTGTTTCCACAAAGAGGGAAGGAAGGGAATTACTACCTTTGCTAGAAGTATGTATCTTCCATATAAAATGGGAGAAGCTGCGGAAGCAACCCTTTGAATTAACTGAAACTTTGTCAAGAAAAGAAAAACTGCAGAGCATTCCCAGTGTTTCCGCAAAGAGGAAAAGAAGGAAACTACTACCTTCTCTAGAGATACGTGTCTTCCAAATAAAATAGGAGAAAAATTATGCGAGGAGATGGAATATTTCCATGTCGAAAGACCTATCCCCTTTGATTCCTTTTGAATAACATCCAAATGACAATATCATTTCACATTTCCTTATTTTCATTTTCCATATGTTTGTCTCCTTTTCAAAAAGGAAAAAAAAAGAATCCTTGGACATAATCCAACCAAAGCATAAGCAAGGGATGAAGGCGTTCACCAAAACCATGATTTAGACACTAGATATCATTTTTCGACCAGCTATGACCAGGAGGTCACGGGTTCAAGCTGTGGAAACAACCTCTTGTAGAAATGCAGGGTAAGGCCGGGTATAATAGATCCTTGTGGTCCGGCCTTTCCCCGAACACCGCGCATAGCGGGAGTTTTGGTGCATCGGCTGCCCTTTTTTTTTACATTGCTGAGCAACAACCAATTAGACCACAGCCACAACCATTAACACACTAATTTTATCATTTATTCTATGGAAAAGGGTCATATTTTCCCCTCTACTATTAAAAAAGGTTTAAAATTGCCCTACGTTAAACTATCAGTTCATATATGCCCCTACTGTCATACAAATGGCTCAAGTTTACCCTTCCTCCGTTAACCGCATCCATATTAGCCACATGGCATCCCAACTTACCACACCGACCCTTCTTCTTCCACCACCACCTAAAGTCACGAACACCTTCATCCTATATACCATCACTGGCAACATAAAATGGATGAGGTTAACAGAGGAAGGACAAATTTGAGCCATTTTTTTAATGACAGTAAGGGCATATGCGGAGCGATACTATAACGGAATGCAATATGAAACCTTTTTGAATAGTAGAGGGGCAAATATAACCCTTTTCCCTTTATTCTCTTTATGCCAATCTTATCAATCACATTCCAATTAGGGAGCTAGCTCGTGATTCTAATGTCTCGATTAACGCCTAAGATAGATCAAAGTGTAAGAATGTTCACATACAACCAATAAGCAAACATCACATGATCTTAAGAGGTCGTTTGGTAGGATATATTAGAGAATCTAATACACGTGTTAGTCATGGTATTATTTAATCCTTTGTTCAGTAAGATTTTTAGGTTATGTATAACTAATACATAGCAAACCATGGTATTAGCAATACATGGGCTATTAATACATGGATAAGCATGGTAAAGACATAACTGCCCTTAATACACCAAACCAAACCGTGGATAGGAAATAGTCCCAGCGTAACTAATCACAACATTACCAATACACTATATTCGGTACTTTTCTTATACACTCTACCAAACAACCCCCAAGTCTTCTGGTTTAACCTTTAGAAGACTATCCAAGTAGAATTAAAATAATAATAACTTTCCACGATATGTCTGATCATATTGCTTCATTATACCACATACGCTAGGTTTTTATGGAATTATTATAGCAGGTTGGTCTAGTAATAACGGGGCAAAAAAGAAAACAGAACACATTTTAAGACAATGAAACAGAACAAATAGTTAAAAAATGATCATAAAAATTGAATCTTGATAATACGGGTCTGCAAAAAATCACCTGAACAAGAGTTTTTTCACCGGTTTTAGACAAAACCAACGGCTCATACGGTCCAGCTTGATCTAACAATAAAGAATCCAACTTTGGCCTCCCAAACCCAAACCCAATTCCCTTTTCCTCTTCTTCCTCTTCCTCCTCTTCAAATTTTTCATATTTTCTCTTCAAATCAAATTGGTTTTTCTCCTTTTTGGGAGGTTGAGGTTGTTGATTTTGAAGCAAACAAGTGTGATCTTCGAGTCGTTGAAGTTGTTGTGATAACGAAGATTTAGGGGGTTTTCTAGGGTTTGTTAGAGAATTTGGGTTAAAATTGTGGGAAATTGATGTTGTGTTTTGTGAGAATGATGATTGATTGGTACAAGGCTTGAGAGTTTCCTTGAAGGTGTTTAAAGACATGAATATTGAAATTTTCTTCTTTTTTTCAAATTGAATTTGCTTGTATTGTTTCTGTTCATTACATTCTTCTGAATTTTAGTACACTTTTAATTATTTAGTTCTTTTCCTTTTTTTATAATGGAGTATGGAGACTACATTATACCAATTTAATAAAAGAGTAGTCAAATGAGACTACACTTACACTTTGTTTGGATGGTGGTTTCTCATGGTTTCATAATATACGGTACTGTATGGTATGATATTGTATTGTACAGTATAGTATAATATAATGTTTGGATGAATTGTATCGTTTGTTGCTGTTTAATAATAGTTTTATTGTTTGGTTTGATAGTATGGTACTGTATCGTAACTGGTAAGTTTACTAAAATGTCCTTAATTATTATAAATGTTAAATTTATCAATAATTGTTAATAAAATAATTTAAGATAATTTTCTTCCTGCTAATTTGTCACAAATTATGCCATGTAAATATATGAAGTTGTTAAATTCATATAAATTCTAACAAAATCAATAAAAGAGTAGATCAAAATAAATGTAATCGGATTCATTTTTTTGATAGTAACAAATTTCATTTCTTTTTGGTGTTTTGAGATGTGACCACCAACAACAAGTACAAGTTTGAGTGCATCTTTTGTGTATGCAACAAGTGTGTTTGATATGGAGGAAAATGGAAAACATTTTTCAAGAAAACATTTTCTAGGAAAACAAGTTTTTTTCCACTTATTTTCTTGTGTTTGTTATGCAAGTAGGAAAATATTTTCTAAAATCAATTGTATATATTTAACACAAAGAACGAATAGGATAAGGGGAGTGGGTAAGAAAAAATTTAAATTTTTTTAAAAAAGAAAATTTGGGGAGGGGGGGTGGAGGGGGTTAGTCAAGTGGTGGAGGGGTAGGAGTAGCTAGGGGGTGGAGTACGAAAAAAGTTTTGAATTTTTTTCAAAAAAAAAATTTTAAAAATTGGAAAGAGGGAGGGGGGGCGGTTGGTAGGTGGTGGGGGTAGGGGTTGGGGGGTAAGAGTGGCATAAGAAAAAAGGTTTGAAATTTTTTAAAAAAACAAATTTAAATTTTTTTGGGGGTAGGATAAGAAAAATTTGTTGAAATTTTCTAAAAAAAACCAATTTAATATATAAAAAAAAATGGGGGGTGGGAGGGGGTAGGGGATGGGCTGGTAGGGGTGGAGTTAAATAATATAAGGTAAAGGTTAAAATAGAATTATGTAATATTAAGTAAGGGTATAATTGGAAAAAGAAATAAGGAAATCATGGGATACCACCAAATCGGTGGTTCCATAAAGTGGAGGTTTTCATGGTTACCAAACCATGAAACCTAACCATACCATACCATACATTTTAAGAAGCAATCAAAACAAACATGATTCTCTTAGTAACTATACCATACCATACCATGAGAAACCACCATCCAAACAAAGGCTTAGGGGTCGTTTGGTAGAGTGTATTAAAAATATAATACATGCATTATTTATTGTGTATTACTATTATCTTGTTTGGTACAGTATATTTTTTTTAGTCTATGTATAACTAATACACTCTATTATGTATTGAGGTATGTATTACTAATACCACCCTTTTTTCATGTATTAGTAATACAAAGGATTTAACACATGCATTAACTTAATTAAAGACATTATTACCCTCAAATCCCTCTCCATCCCTGCAATATGGGATCTTGCTCCATTGATACTGATTTTGTAACTTAACTAAATTGTCAGGACGAACCCAATTCCTTCATATGGCTTAAAATTTCAGGGATTCTTTCATACTCACCAGTCTCTGTACAGTGGCATTATATCATTGAAGGTCATACAAGATAGAGAAACACCCTCCTCCTCTATCTTCTACATATGTATCAATGCCTTTCCATTTTGACACTGTCGAACATAAAAATGTAAAAGCCATATGTTTTATCATTCTTATCTTCTTTGCTTCCGCATCTTGAATCTCAATGAAACTTTAATAATAAAACAAAATCACCGAGAAAAATTATAGCAGCAAAAACATTCAAGAATCCCATAAAATTGTTTGTATAGAGGGTATTTTTGTAAACTAACATTTTTTCATAAAAAGTATACAAGACATTTTATTTTCAATACATCAAACCAAACAGTGTCCAAGAAATAATATCAACATAATTAATACCAGCATTACTAATACATCATATTCAACATTATTCTTATACACTCTATCAAACGACCCCTTAAAATATCCTGATTTTTTGAATCTAATATCTATTTCAGGTAGAAAAAAGTAAACAAGTGGTAGTTGAGATGTGTTTTGATAAATAGTTGGTGATAGTTGTAACACCTCAGGTGCTACGATCACCTGAAAATATACAATAGTTGAGGTATAAGGCTAAATGAAGGAAAGGTGAAGAAACCTGTGTTGAAAACAAGCATGCGAAGAAGGAAAGACTTGAGACTCAGAGGTGAGTCACGGCAGGACTCACGAGGCGTGAGTCCCACCCACGTGACGTGGGTGGCTGCCGTGACCAACTTCAGAGACTTGGAAAAAGTCTCTGATTTCCATAGCAGGAGTCACGTGCCGTGACTCCCACTCACGTGGCGTGAGTGGTGCCGTGGAACAACTTCAGAGACATGGAAAATTGTCGTCTGATTTCCACGACACAGCCTACGTGGTGTGACTGGTGTCTACGACACCAGTCACGATACCGTGAAATTTTGCCGGCTTTGTTGACTTATTTTGACTAGATGAAATATTTGAGTGTGGGACCCATTTCAAGGTGTTGGGCTAGATTTATATGTTGTATTTGAGACCCAATAACATGTAAGGACATGGGCCAAGGAAATGATCCATTTAAAATGGATCACATATGTGGCCAAGGTTAATTTGACTTGAGGGGCTATCTATAAAGGCAAAAATCAGCATTTAATTCACATAAACACATGCTATTTCTAGATATTTCCAACATATTTCCTTTCTCTCTCACATCTAAGAACCCTAGTTTGCTTCAAAGATTTTGGACAAGATCTCTCTTTGCAAATATTGGTAAGTGTCTACTCTCATGGATTCTTATATTATAGGCTTAAGATGGTATATATAGTATGATGCTTATGTTGGCAAAGTGTTTAGTAGTGCACTTTTGGTTGTTCTAAAAGATGTGTCATTTTCATGAATTAAACTTGAAAGGAATCTTGAGATCTTGAAGGAAGGATTGGATTGGCATATAGGACTTAATTAAAAGGCTAAGGTATGTAATGTTTCTCTTTCCTATGACCTTTGGTTACACCTATTGTTCATATTTTGCCCGAACTTACCATCTCTCCAAAATGTCGTAAAGTGTCTCATTCCAAGTAAATGCTTAGCAATTGTTGTTCGTATGCCTCTTATTCATTGCCTATGATTTCCAAGAGTCAATAATGTCGCAACCACCAATGAATCACTCTCAAAATGAACGAATTGAAGTAATGCCTATAAGTGGTTATTGAGTACGGGTGGTAGCTCGAAGGGGCTTAAAGCCCAACATAGAGATGATCCTGATTTACTATGTACGGGTGGTAACTCGGGGGGGCTTAAAGCCCAGCATAGAGACGATCCCGATTTACTATGTACGGGTGGTAACTCGAGGGGGCTTAAAGCCCAGCATAAAGACGATCCCGATTTGCTGTGTATGGGTGGTAGCTCGAGGGGGTTTAAAGCCCAGCATAGAGACGATCCCAGATTATGTTATGACCCACTGATCAGTTAGAGCCCGGGTACGATATGAGTTATTGATGATAATGAACGTAAAAGTAAAGTAATGAATGTAATGTACATATTTTTCCCACATACAAAATGGTGGTTCTCCATATTGTTTATTTAGTGGTACTTGACTCCATTTGAGTTCCTAATTGTCATACAGTTGCTTATCGCCTTACATACTCAGTACATTCTTTCGTACTGACCCCTTGCGGGACTCACCTTACTTGCTGCAGGAACAGGAGGTAGTAGACCCTCACAGTAGAATTCGGACGATCTGCGTACAGTTGGTGAGCTCCAAGTTGATTCGGGGCTTTTCGGGTCATATGTACATGTTGATTATGATGTTATGTACATGTTTGTATAAAGCGGGGACTTGTCCCGATTATAGACTTGGTCTGGTTTCTGCTAGAGGCTTTGTAGACGTTGTACAGTAAATAAAGGGATGTCCTCTCATTTTGACTTTGCGGCCCTACCGGCCGAGTTTCTTATATATATAAATGTCTTTCCATGCTTTCAGTCTTATGATGTCGTGTCCATATACATACATATTATGTTCCATACGAATATATAGATTGGTTCTCTCGGGCCTCAACGGCTTCGGATGCCATGTCCGCTCCATTGAAACTCGAGGCGTGACAAAAAGTGGTATCAGAGTGGGTCGTCCTAGGGTGTCTACAAAGCCGTGTCTGAGTAGAGTCTTTCTTATGAATGTGTTGTGCACCACATTGATAAGTAGGAGGCTACGGGACATTTAGGAGTTGTTTCTTTTCTTCAATTCTTAGATCGTGCAATATCATTTTCACTCTTGGTTGTCGGGAAAATATCATATCTCATCATTGTTTCCTTTCATGATAGTGCAAATGCCGATCACAAGAAGAGGTAGAGGCAAAAGTAAGAGGTTAGACATAATTGTCGAGGAAGGCACTAGTAGACCACCACCTCGTCAGGGTGAAGCTGAAGGTGAATTTGTTTCGCAGGCTTCCTCTACTTTTCCAGCTCCGGAAGGGCCAAGAGGTAGAGAAGTACCCGCAAAACCGCCTATTAATGCCACTGATCAGGATTTGAGAAATGCAATGCAGATGTTGACACAGCTAGTTGCTGCACAAAGTCAAGGACGAGCTGGTCCAACAACAGGTGAGGATGGTGCGGCTAGGGCAGCTAGTCGTCGAATACAGGATTTTCTGAAATTAGATCCTCCTACGTTTACTGGATCGGATCTGAATGAGGACCCGCAAGATTTTATAGATCAAATCCAAAGGGCATTGGATGTCATGCATGTATCTGGTGTGGAAACGGTTGAACTTGCGGCCTATAAGTTGAAGGGAGAAGCGATATTATGGTATGAAGACTGGAAAAGATCGAGGGGCATTAGTGCTCTTCCAATTGGCTGGGAAGAATTTAAAGCAGCGTTCCTTGATCATTACCTCCCATATGAGGTTCGGGAGGTACTTGCTGACCAGTTTCTGAATTTACGTCAAGGGAACATGAGTGTTCGAGAATATAGTCTTCAGTTTAATTCCTTGGCTCGATATGCTCCGAATGTGGTGGCCACCATGACAGATAGAGTCCATCGATATGTGGACAGATTAGAGCCATATTTGGTGAGGGACTGCAGCATAGCCGCCTTAAACCGGGACATGGATATAGCCAGAATTCAGGCTTTTGCGCAAAAGATGAAAGATCAGAGGCAGAGAAGTAGAGTACATGAATCTGAAAGAGGGCCATAAAAAAGGGCTCGATCTATGGGACAGTCTATAGCGTCCCAAGGAGACTTCAGGCCTCGGGGTTTTCAGAGACCGCCTACGCCTAGACCATTATTTTCTCATGCCACATCAGACACTTCATCCCAGTTTCGAGGGTCTAGGAGCGGTTATATTGGGCAAAGCAGTGGCTCCGGTTCACAGACTGCAGGGTTTCCTCGTCCACCGTGTCAGTATTATGGAAGGCCTCACTTAGGTGAATGCCGATTTGGTACAAATGCTTGTTTTTGGTGTGGTTTGACGGGGCATATAATGTGAGACTGCCCACGAAGAGGTGTAGGTAGTGTATCGCAACCTATGGGATCAACTGTTGCATCTTCATCCTCGGTTCCTTCCTTTGGTAGAGGAGTACAGCCTATGAGGCGTGGCAGGGGTGCGAGAGGAGCAGCCAGTTCGAGTGGGGTACAAAGCCGGACTTATGCTCTAGTGGACCGGCAGAATTCAGAGGCATCTCCTGACGTAGTATCCATATTTTCGTATAATGTATATGCATTGATTGACCCGGGTTCTACATTGTCATATGTTACTCCATTGATTGCTGCTAAATTTGAAAGAACACCGAAAGTATTAACTAAGTCAATTGAAGTATCTACACCGGTTGGTGAACATATTGTTGCAAAAAGAGTATATCGTAATTGTGTGGTAACTGTGTGTGGTCATGATACACTGGTCGACCTCATCGAACTAGATATGGTGGACTTTGATGTGATAATGGGGATGGATTGGTTGGCTTCTTGTTATGCCACGGTAGATTGCCGGGCCAAGAAGGTGCATTTTTGTTTTCCGCAAGAAAATGTTCTTGAATGGCAGGGTAATGTAGGGGCACCACGAGGAAAATTTATTTCCTATTTGAAAGCAAGGAAAATGATTGCCAAGGGGTCATATGTACATGTTGATTATGATGTTATGTACATGTTTGTGTAAAGCGGGGACTTATCCCGATTATAGACTTGGTCTGGTTTCTGCTAGAGGCTTTGTAGACGTTGTACAGTAAATGAAGGGATGTCCTCTCATTTTGACTTTGCGGCCCTACCGGCCGAGTTTCTTATATATATAAATGTCTTTCCACACTTTCAGTTTTACGATGTCGTGTCCATATACATACATATTGTGTTCCATACGAATGTATAGATTGGTTCTCTCGGGCGGACGCCTCAACGGCTTTGGGTGCCATGTCCGCCCCATTGAAACTCGAGGCGTGACAATAGTTCAGTAGAAAACTCACACACATGATAGTTCAAATATGAAGCTAAAAAATCAAAATGCTTTAGGTGTGATTTCATCCTTTACTCATTTAAAAATATAGATACATGATAAGTTGGAATTTTTGCCAACTTATGCTACTTTTTAATGGTAGATTCATGCCTAATGGACTAAAATATGATTTGAATGATATGATTTTAGGACACTTTGAAGAGCATAAAAATTGAAATAGCTTCAAATACTGAGAAAAGATGAAGAAAAGACACATTCTGATTAAGCTACATGGCTGGCTCACCCACGTGGCTGGACATGGGGTGTGTTTGTCATATTCTTGCATAACTTTGAATATATTTTTTAGGACATTTTTTATTTTACTTTTGAAGCTTAGAGAAGAATCATAGCTATTTTTGGGAGGTTTTGAAGGATTTCATCATAGAAGTATCAATTTTCTTTCCTAATTACTCTTTAATTATGTATTTCTTTTTCTCTTATCTTGTATTTTTTCATTCGGTATTTCTAGTATGAGTAGCTAAACCTCATAATTGGAATTGTAAACTCATATATGGCATTAATATGAATGAATATATATCAGTTTATTTTGCTTATTATTACATGCATGAGTTTTTATTATCTACTTGGTTACATGTTTATTTGTCAATTTGGTGGTTGTAAACACTATATTAAGTCCTACTCATCCATTTCTTACTTGAAAAAGTGGAGTTTGTATTGGTGTTTTAACAAGTAGCTAATAATTGAATATGTTGAGGAATTTTTATACTTGATTAATGGAATCGAACTAGGAATGTGGAGATTCATACTTGGGTCTATCAATTGGGTCGTAATATTTTTTTTTTCTTGGGTTTGGAAGAACTTATAAGGACTAACTTGCTAGAGTCAGAAAATTCTACGAAGTAGCTTTCAATTGGATTATAATCATCAATCCTTTGTATGTAAGCACGATACTTATATTCGCCATATGGAGATTACAACCCTGGTTCCTTTTTTTAATTGAAAAACAAAATATTTTTCTTTACATTTCAATTGTTCGATTAAATTCCTAACGTTGTAAAATAGTCTGATATTAGAAGTAATTACTCAATCACTCTTTTATTTGAAGAAAACTTGTGGAATTCACAAATTCGCACATTCTTTGACACCTAACACACACACACACTCCTCGTGAGATCAATTTCAATTTTTGTAATTATTGCTACGATCGTACTAAACTTTATTTTGAGGTAAATCTTTGTGAATACGTGTTTCATATTTTTTCTTTCGAGTTTCTTTTTATTACTTTTCGTTTTTGTTTTGTTATTTGTCTTAATATGACATTATGAAATGAAAATGACTTCGATGGTTGCAATGTTTATTTTGACGACCCATGTTTATTATATACTTTAAGTTGAGAGTGTTTGCTTGCTGTCGAGGTTAAATATAAATGTTTGTTTATATATTATGTACTTCATATATGTCCTGAACCACAAAATTGAAAATTCTCACCGACTTTTTTTTTTTTTTTTTTTTACGAGCAGAAGCGACAAAGAGCTGAATTCTGACCGACCAAAGTTTCGAATAAGTCATAAATGTGGAAATTGTTAATCCGATTATATTTTAATGCACTTCGCTGAAACATTATGGTCAACCTTTTTTCCACGGGGGATTCTTCAACATTGAATCTGATTCTATCACCTTGGTAAGCTTTTATCTCCATATATAGATTTAAATAGAAATTTCATAAATTTATTTCCATAAGTTTAATATGAAACTAAATTCATAGTGTTGACAATACTCTTCAAAATGGGAATTTTTTTTAATTGCACTTGATGCATGAATCAAACCAACTAAATACACCACACTACTTTCTTTTCGTTTGACTTTTAGTCGTCATGTATGTTTTGATTCTTCAAATTCAAACTATATGGATTTTAGCCATCATCTGAGTAAAATGTATTTTTTTTAATTATTTTAATATGAGAAGAATTGCACTTATAATATTTCTTGTATAATTTTTTAATATCTAAATTAATTTTAAAAATTAATTTAATCTTAATTCAATTTAGTTATGAAGGTTAGTCAAATTGATTCACTTAATCATTATACAATTTGATACATCCACATAGTAAGTATATGCCACAATTTTTTTGATTAAATTTCCTGAATACTATTTCGAAAATTGGAACACCAAATACATGTATAACAGTAAAATATCGAGTCATGATTTGAAGTTTATGAATTTTAAATTCTAATCTTTTTGCGTTATTGTGTTCTAAATTAATGTTAATTTATACATATTCAATTAATTTTAAGACAAATATAAAATTTGAATCAGAATACTAAATTCGATCGAACACTCGTAATCAACACTCTCCCTCCCCGTACCCCTGCTAATGCATGCACAAGTCCACAAATAGCTTCTACCACTAGTGGTTTTCCTGATTTTACTGTTGTGTGTAATTAATCCAGAAAAAATAACCTCGATTATTTATTTGTAATTATTAATATTAAGGGGTCGTTTGGTTCATGGAATAAAGTGGATATCCCAGGATTAAATCTATACTTTGAATAAATTTATATCTTTAATCAAACAAAATATAATATAAATTTATACGTGTAATCAAATAAAGTGTAAATTTTTAATCCCAAACTTAATTCTGTATATCCCACATTATTTCATCAAACTTGGTGTTATATTCTCCCTTCTCAGGCGAGACTATAATCCCGAGATAACTTAGTCTGAGAACCAAACGACCCTTAATAGTTTAAATCTCCAATATGAAAAGGCCAGGTGTGTGAAAGCGTTATTTTATGGGAAAAAATGACAAGCAGTTGATTGATCAATTATGGTAATTAATTATGAGAAATTAAAACATACACAAATTCCCAGCTAAGACTTTCCATATACTCCCACAGAGTAAATCCAACGGTAATCTCATTTACCTTCTCAATAAACGCAGGTTAATTAATTTTACCCTCTTTATAAACACCCCCACTATTTTCTCAATTCTCCATCTCAACACATTTTGCAATTTTAATAATTTTAATTTTAATTTGCCTTTGATTTTTCTCATTTTCTCTTTGTTCTTAGTTTGGTCTACATACACATATGGATTCTCTTTCATTTGTTGGGGTTTTATGCATGGTCCTTTTGAGTTTTCTATGTTCGTCTCAAGGCTATAGGTTCTATGTTGGTGGCAAAGAAGGCTGGGTTTTAAAGCCGTCTGAATCGTACGAACATTGGGCTAGAAGAAATCGCTTTCAAGTCAATGACACTATTGGTAAATTTTTTCTAATTTTTTTTTTGTTGTTGTCGAATTTAGTTTTGAGAGTTTGTGAGTCTAGAAGAAATATCATCGGTCACTATATATTTATATTTTTAATTTTTCAGTTTTGTATATATCCATATGACTAACTAAAAGTAACAGATTCAATTAAACATTCTCTAGATTTACACTAGCGCTTGGTTGTGTTCTTTTAGATGTATATATGCCATGACGAATATATAGTTTATGGATGGTGAACCAGCTGAACCATCAATATTTCAAAAAAAAAACAAAAACTAGTGCAAATTTTTTTTTTTTTTTATGTCTATCATATTTTTAAGTAACTTAGAAACATCATATATTATAAATTCTAAATAATTCTATGACTATATATACATATTTTAAGTTTTAAATTTCTGTAGCGACGTTATAAAGAATAATTATACAACCAAACTGTTTATTAGATGATTATATGTTAAATCTTGGTAATTTGATAAACACATGATTATATAACCAAATTGTTTACTAGATAAATTATCGATCAAATCTCTTGAGAATGGTAATTTGGTAAATAAATAATTGTATAACCAAATTTCCTACGCTACTAGGTAAACAAATATTTGTATAACCAAATTTCCTACTACTAGGTAAACCAGTCAATTCTTAGTGGTAATTTGGTAAGTACATAAGTATATAATCAATTCTTAGTGGTAATTTGGTAAACAAATATTTGTATAACCAAATTTCCTAACTAAGAGTCAATTCTTAGTGGTAATTTGGTAAGCACATAATTATATGACTAAATTGCTTATTAGATAATTGCCGGTCAATCTCTTGAGAGCGATAATTTGGTAAATAAATAATTGTATAGTCAAATTGCTTATTATTAGGTAAGTACCAGTCAATTCTTAGTGGTAATTTGGTATGCACATAACTATATAACTAAATTGCTTATTATATACTAGAACTTCCTGGTCAATTTCTTGATAGTGGTAATTTGGTAAACACATAATTATATAACCAAATTATTTATTAGGCAACTACAAGTCAATTCTTACTGGTAATTACAAGTAAATTTCTTGACAGTCATAACTTGATGAGCATGTTACGTATGAGTTAACTTGTCGTGATTTTTATTTTACGCTATCTGTATATATAAGTTTTTTTTACTTTTGGTGCAGTTTTCAAGTACAAGAAAGGACAAGATTCAGTTATGGTAGTTCATGACTACGATGATTACACCAAATGCAACAAGACAAGCCCCATCCATCACATGAAAGATGGACATTCAAAGTTAAAATTTACAAGAAATGGCCGATTTTACTTCATCAGTGGAAAAGACAACAACTGTGAAAATGGCCAAAAGGTTCTAGTAGTTGTAATGTCTCCCAATCACCATAAATCTCCATCACCAGTCACTCCAACGTCGTCGAGTTCTCCGGTCATCGCTCCGATTCCTCCACCCTCTCCGGGATCAGTTTCACCAGCTCCGGCTCCAGCGTCGTCCGATGCAATGGGTGTTGGTTCAAGTGTGTTGGTGTGGGGATTCAGTTTGATTATGGTAGCTGTTATTCTGTAATTTGATTTAGTTTGTTTGGATAGCTCTAGCTACATAGATTGTTTTTTTCTTGAATTTGTGTTATGACAATTAAGATCTATTTTGGTTCATTTCGTGCTTGGTTATTTTTGCTAAATTTTGAGTTTTTTGACGTATAGGAATGGTGAGTCTATTCATAATTGCCAAAGAAACGTGCATGGTTAGGATTTTTTGGTCAACAATTATAAGTGATGAAGCCAGAAATTTAAATAAGAGAATTTGAGTCAAGTTGAGTTTAAAACGAATTTAAAATTCGAGTGTTAATTCGAGCCAGGTGTGCTAAGTCCCAAGTTGTTGTTTTTTTTTCCCTAAGAACACAATCCTATAAAAATAGTGCACAATTTGAGCAGGGGACTTTGTGCTAGTTTTTTTTTAAAAAAGACATTTAAAAAGTTTGGTGAAAACAGTTCTTCTTCCCACAAGATAAGATTTACGTACACTTAATTTTTTTGAATATTTGTTGTCGGTGGTGCACACAGGGCCGGCTTCAGCATGAAGCGACTGAAACCCACACTTTAGACCCCCAATTTTTATGAGCCCCATTTTTAGTAATTATAGGTTTATAATTCTGTAAAATTTTTCCATTAGAAAATATTGAGTGATTTTTAATATTTTCTCTATCTCATTTTAACGTCGTTTTAGCTTAAAAAAATTATCACTTTAAGAATTCAAGACTAAATTGACAATCGTTTCCAACTTTACCTTTAACATTATAGAAAATTTCCTTTTAATAGTAATAAATAGAATTAACTTAGTAAACTATACGTTGTATTTATTATTTTGCTTAATGAACATGAAAAGAATTAAAATAAGAGTTTAAGTGAGATGGAGGGAATAAAAAGGTAAGAAATATTTCAATAAGATAATTCTTTTTTATCATTTTTCAAAGGCATATATTGCCTATAGAGTTCCTATAACAATTGCCTAAGTCAAAATAATTTTTTAAAATTAATATTGATAAAATTTTACTTAAGATCAACGTCTCACGAGAAAGTGAATGAATTAAGTATATTATGAATTGAAAATGAATTATTTCAAGAAGTCCATTATAAAATAATTTTATTCATAATTTTGCATCTCCGCTTTAGACTACCGGACATATTGAGCCGTCCCTGGGTGCACAATTTGCAGCAAAGGCATTGAAGAACGTTCTTTAATTAGGATGAGCTGAAGTTGTTATAAGAAGTGATGAAAACGTTACGCTCCTTTACTTAATACAGGTAGTAAATTTACCGTATGCTACAAAAGAAGGAAATAATTAGAGATGCTGTATAAATACAATTTACCCAAAAAATATGATTATTAAATGGACGGACATTTTCATAACACCCATCCTAGACGGTGGTTGTGAGATTAGGTGCTCCGTCTTAGACACATTTGTTGCTTGTTCTTGTTGGTTAATGATAATATTCACATTAGTTACCAAACAAAAAATCGACGACAGACAAATTTAATTACATCATCTTCCAATTTCAAGC
This sequence comes from Capsicum rhomboideum, assembly GCA_031232105.1. Lineage (NCBI taxonomy): Eukaryota > Viridiplantae > Streptophyta > Magnoliopsida > Solanales > Solanaceae > Capsicum > Capsicum rhomboideum. Next base: position 136,412,654 of record CP124712.1, on the reverse strand, counting down.
AAAAAAAATTCTTGTTACACTCATAGTACTGACCATGATACCAACAACAATTATTACGCCTCAGACCTATCAATTCAACGCAAAACAAAGAAGAAGAAAGACGATCTAGCTACTTAAATTAAACCTAAAATAATTTGAGAACTCGATAATATTTATGATAATCATCGAGTAAAAAATGAGATTCAAGAATTGCTCCTAGCACATCGAGTAATTTGAGAACAACCACGACGATAGGGGTTAATCTCCTTTCCCGACCTGCAATTATTGCTGTAATAAGAAGCCCCTCGTACATTACACGGAATACTGTCCCTAGAAAGTGCGGCATAGCTTACATACTTTCTATTTCCCCTAGCTGGCAATATACGTCGCGCGTTATTGGAGGTTTCACCATAGATGCTTGAAATATCATTACCAAAATTGGTGTAATAATGATGTTGTTGGTCATTGTAGTAATGTGATGAAGATGATGATGTTGTAGGACTAAGAATCATCAATGAAACTACAAATAAAATTATGCATAGTTGAAGATTCATGCTTGTTGTGTTTGTGTGATAATTATTAATGGAGGTTTCTTGAAAAAACCTAGGGGGATGATTTTAGAAGTAAGAAATGAGTCATATATTTACAGTATGATGATAGGTGGAAAACATATTTTAGTTTGTTTGACATGAACGGGTCTTGCTCCTTCATTGCTATGATTAAGGACTTTTAGTTTTAAATCATGACATCTTTTCTTTTAGTTTTTGAATTAATTTTTTTTATTTTGATTGTGCATCCGGATATATAATTTTTATCATTTTTGAAAAATAATTTATGTATTTAAAAATGACATAAAGAATACCGTAAATCACAAGAATTTACAATTTAAAATATTCAAAATGCATACAAATAAATCACGGTAAAATAATTTCTTATTTAACTCTCAAAATATTTCATATAAATTGAGACTGAGGGAGGATTACCATGGTACTTACTATTTTTAAAATCATTTTGCTTTGTGACTATCAATTCAAAATAAGCTCGTGGTCTTGAGCTAGGGCAAATTTCGATATAATGGTATTTGATATGCGTTTGTCAAAGATTTGTATATTTATAAGAAGAATATCGAAATATCCACATCGAAGTACATAGTTATATATACAATTCATATATATTATTATAATATTAGCAAATATATAAAATAGAATTAGTACAAAACTAATTATTTAGACGTTAGAACTTCACGATTCTGTCTTGATTGAAATGTTCATTTTGTGTAATTGATTAACGGTTGGAATTGCATGCTTGTGCTTTCTTTCGAATATTTCTACATGTGTAAGGTGTTAGTGTGATATAATTGAGATGTTTCTTGAAAAGCCGAAGTCATAATTTTCTGTTTTACGAGTAAATGTAAGTCAAAGTCGAACAAACTATGGTTACCAATTTACCGTACCGCAAAATACCAAAATCAAACTTTAAAATATCAAATCATACAAAATTAATTTGGTCTGACAATGGTATAGTAATTTTCAAAAACCAAAATTATTGAACTGAAATTTTTAATACCGTATCATGTCCACCTCTACTTACACTTAATTACAAAATATAACAACACTTTGTTAATTATAGCAAAATATTAAATAATGTAAAGAATTGAACTTCAATCTTCCCCATGTTAGACTCAAATCGCTCAAATCGTTCCTATTTTCTCCTCTTCCATCTCTTTCTCACCAAATACACCTATAAAGATGTAGAATCCATTAACTTGTTGTTTAAGAATTTCAACAATATGCTTTCATTTTCATGGGACACTATTGAAATTGAACCATAGTGGACACTATTGAAATTGAACCATAGTGTATGTATTAGTAATAACCACGTAGTCCATAATCGTGGCGACGCTTGGTAATCAATCAACAATCACCCACCTAACTTGGTTTTAATTATTTCATGACAATGTAAACTTGTACCCTAGTTGTCAAGCATTTTTTCAACTCAAATTAAATTGGATATGAAAAAGTCATACTTGTGCAATACTTCAGCTTTATTTAGACCACAAGAATACTCCAGTGTCATTGTTGCATTTAATTACTTTTGGAAGATAAAGTATCACAATTTAAAATGTTAAGTTTAGTACACGCGTAAAGACTAGGCACCCTCTATCGGGTTAATTTAATAAGGTGTTTAATTCCAATAACGACCCCTTGTTATAATGACTCCTCGTTGAAAGAGTACTTGGAGCGAATAAATGCCTCATTCTAATCTGTATTTGGTTGAGAGTAATTCTTAACACCAGGATAAATATTATATCATATACAAAGTGGAATGAATAATTCTGATTATAATCCTAGGATAATCTGGTTTTGAACCAAATAACCCTTTAAAGAGCGAACGAGTACAATCTATGCTTAAGAAAAAAGGGAAGTTCTCAATATGTATATGGGGCAAAATAGCCTCATAATAGATCGTTTATCAAACATTCACAATCACTACTCGCTTGTAACTAAAGTATTGCAGACCGCATAGTCATACGGATTTATTCTCGATCTGTGTTTTACTTGTTATTCATGCTCTTGACCCACACTTGTTATTCATGCTCTTGACCCGCCTACAAATCTAACTGTCCCAAAATCAATAGTAAACAATATGTATGCATGCATAGTATATGTGTATTATACTTAAATATATAAAATCTATATATTTGCTGAGATATAATATTAGTAAATTAGATGATTGGACTTTAATTATCTTTGAAAATATAGAACTCCATAGTTTCTTTGTCGTTTTCTCACATATTTTTTTTGAAAAAGTACAAAAAGCACTTTAGTATTTATATGTGCTTGTCCAATCAAAGCAAATAACTATCTACATCACAAATTAAAGTTAAAGCTAATCAAGGAAGACTTTTCCAACATAACCACTATTTATTTCACACAAGAGGATTCATTAATTTCTTGATTAGCCTCTATCTATATATATATACACACATTTTACATGCCACATGCTAATTAAACCAAGTGTTACATAGTTGTATTCTTATAGTATTAATCAAGAAAATGGATATAGCATTGGAAGAAGAAGTATTTGAGCCAGCAAGTCCAAGTTCACAATATTTGAACAGTTTCAATTTATCACTCTCTGTGATTGCTGTCTTGGAATCAAAAATTCCAATTGAAATTGAGGACTCACTTCCCATAAATTTACTTAGAGATGTATTTGTACCTATAAATCCAAGATTTTCCTCAATCATGGTGTGCTCTCTTTCCCTCTCTTACCCCTTTTTTTTTTTGGTAAAGTCGTTTTCTTAGTTTTGTGTCAGCTCATGATCTAAACGAGTTGCACATACACTTTTTTTTTCATTTGACTTTTATGAAGTTTCTTTCTTTGTTATAACTGTTAAAAATCGTTGATTTAGACGATGTATATGTAGAAAGACGATTCTTCACCATTCTTTGAAGTTGATTTTGAAAACAAAGCATTCGTTCAGTGACGTGAGGCTCCAGTATAAAACTTTGAAATTATACCAGATCATAGTCGATAATTATAACGTGGAGGAGAAGAACCAGAAAGGACGAAATATCTCTTTTCAAAAGAAAGTGACCTGCCCAAAAAACATTGCAATAAAGAATCATATATTATATTTAAATGGTTAGTAAATGAAATAGGTGCCACTTATATTAGCGTGACATTTTTGTATACGTTTGATCGTTTTATCAGAATTCTTGATTATGCTATTTTTATATTTTAATCGCTTTATATAAATTAAATTTTTGACTTCGTTACTGATATTTTTATCTTCTCTAAATAGGTCACAGGAAAGAAAGGAACAAGGAAATGGAAGCGAGTCAATGTGAACTACCAAGACCACATTAAAACTCCAATATTTCCAACTCAAAAACCACTCGATTTCTACGATGAATGCTTCTCTACTTATATATCAAACTTAGCTACGGAACAATTCCCCGAAAATCGACCACTTTGGGAAATTCACATATTCAAATATCCAACGAGTGATGCAGCTGGAAATATAATTTTCAAACTTCATCACTCTCTTGGAGATGGATATTCTTTAATGGGAGCTCTTCTCTCTTGTTTACAACGAGTCGATAATCCTTCACTTCCTTTAACATTTCCATCGCGTCAAAAATCGAATTTAAATAATTCGAATAAAAAGAGAGGTTTTATTCGTAATTTTAAAATCGTACCTCGATTTTTCAAGGGGATTGTGAATACAGTGTATGATTTTGGATGGAGTACTTTGAAGAGCACTTTGGTGGAAGATGATCGGACGGCGATTCGATCCGGTGACGTTGGAGTTGAGTTTAGACCAATTGTTTTAGCTACCACAACTTTTTCTCTTGATAGCCTCAAGCAAATTAAGACTCGTTTGAACGTGGTAAGTATTCATTTCATCCTTATATATATGTTCATATGTTTTTGAAAGAAAAGCTTATATATATGTGTGTTTATTTTTGCTAGAGTTTAACGTTTATATAATTGATTATACACATGAAATTTATATGCTTATAAGATCATCTTAAAGAAATTACATTTTATGAATAAGTGGAATGATTAATCTGCAAAGTAAAGTATAACATGATACAATTGGTTAAATTAGATATATTGACAATGTAAAATCTCTTTACAATAATCAAGTTAATTTTTTTTTCTAAAGGTTTCTTGAAATGAGATAAGAAGATAGATATTTCTACTAGTTGCATAAGACATATTTTTAAGGTGACGCTGTTAGGGGCGGAGCTAGCGTAGAGCATATCGATCAATTCGATTGAATTCAATAGTTTTAGTTCAAATTATACATTGTTATAAAGAAATTTTTTTAATCTATGTAAATATTTAATTTAGAACTCAATAACTTAAAAAGAATTAAATTTAAAATTCTGACTCTGCCCTCCAAATGCAATAGACATAGATCGAAATAAAGGGTGTTTGAATAAATTTGGTATGTATGGATCTTCAAATGAACTGCATACATGTGTTTGTACTTTCTAAGAAAAGTAAATATCACATTAATTGCCTAACCTCTAACCCACAGGTGTTTTTTTTTTGCCAAGGATCTATCTAAGCTATGTACTTACATGATAGTGAAATGAAATTTTCATATCATTAATATGTAATTTAATATGTTAAATATCAAATTTTATTTTATTTTTAAAAAAAATATTTTTAACGAAGCTTTAATTGTTTATTACACCATTTATGTTGTAATCAAATTACAGTAACAGCTTGTTGGATGGTTGTTATCTATTGTATTATACTGTGTTGTTAGTTTAAATACAATATTTATTTTGATTGTTATTTAGATTTTATTGTATTGTATCATTATATCTATGTTATGTAGCGGCGAAAATTTTTATTTTATGTAACGACCAATTTGGTGTGATCACGTCGTTATTTTCTTCTCATTTTGTAATTTGGTGTGATCGCTTCGTTATTTTGTTCTCATTTTGTATTTCTTATCTAATAATTTTATTTTATCCTTTACCTTATACATTTTTCTAGCATCATGATTTAATTACCCGAGGGTCTATCCGAAACAACATCTTTATCTTTACAAGGTAGAGGTAAGGTCTGTGTACACTTTACCTTTTCCAAACTCACTTTGTGGGATTAATGCACTTACACTGAATTGTTGTTGTTGTTGTACCTTACTACATTTTTATATATATTAGGTCTACCTCATACCCTAGTCTTTTTTGTCTAACTAGCTTGCTGGTATTTGATATTATATAACGACTGAAAACGATACAGTTTCTAATAGTTCCCACCTCCTTTTTTTCAGACAATAAACGATGTGATAACGGGGATAGTGGTATATGGAACAAGATTATACATGGAAGGAGTAAGCCATGAATCATGCAATGGAAAATGTTGTGCTTTGGTTTTATTCAACACAAGGGCACTTGGTGGAAGTTATAAGTCAGTTAGTGACATGATAAGACCTAATTCTGATATGCCATGGGGAAATCACTTCACTTTTTTGCCTGTCTCATTACCGAAACTAGCTCATAATAACAAAAATAATAATAATCCTCTTGAGTTTGTTCAAAAAGCTCATAGAATTATCGAAAGGAAAAGGAATTCTGCTTCTGTTTGGCTTACTAGTAAATTGCTTGATTTCTTGAGGAAGCTAAGAGGTCCTGAGGTATATTCTTTCTGCTCTTTCCGTTTCAATTTATATGACATAGTTTGAATCAACACTGAGTTTAAAAAATAAATACTAAAAGCTTTTGGAACTTTTGTTCTAAAATTTGTTCGTATGATATCATGAACTGAGTGATATTTCGAAAAAAAAAGAAAGTATTTGAAGTTAAAGTTGAAAATACTATGTGCAATTTAAAATTGTGTTTGGACATAACTTTTACCTGAAAAAAATTGAAGTTTTGTGAGAAAAAAAATTTCACTTGAAATTTGAAAATTCATCTTCAAAAACTAACAAATTTATCATTCTGATAATGTGTAACCAAACATTGTTGCGTAAATATTTTTAAGGAAAAAAAAAAGTCATGTCCAAACGGCTCCTAGCTAAAATTTTTGAAACTTGTAGTTGTAAACATATCAATAACATTTGTGTAACGATAAAAGCTTCTCATTAATGCACGTAAAATGAGAAGTATAATGATTGTTTTTAAATTTCAGGCAACAGCTCGATTTATTCATGGAACATTGAAGAACACAAGCATGGCATTGACAAATCTGATAGGGCCTGTAGAAGAGATGGCTTTGGCTGATCATCCCGTTAAAGGATTATATTTTGTTGTCACTGGTGCTCCACAGGTGCATGCATGCCTTCATTATTTTCTGATCTTTTCTATCGAAAGGGAGTCTTGAAGCAACGGTAAATCTAAGTTGTTTCCATATAATCTATATGTTATGGGTTCGAGTTGTCAAAATAGCCACGCCCACTAATGTTTGCATTAGGATAGACGCTCGGTCTACATCAAATGCCTTGGAGTGCGGTCCTTCCCCAACTAACCCTACACAAATGCGAAATGCTTTGTGCACCGAATAACCTTTTTACAATAAATTATTAATAGAAAATGGAAATTCAATATCTAACTACTCAACCTAAAAAAATATAGCTTAATTAGTTTATGAGGTGAGAATTTATAATAACAGGCGGGTACGCAGGGGCGGAGCTAGCAAGGGTCTGCGGGAACCCACTTAGGTGGAAAATTATTCCGTTTATACATGATTAAAATTATTTTTTACGTATATATAATAGATGTGTTGAACCCCCATTGACCTCTTCGTGGGTTTACTTTTTATATTTCGAACCCCCTTAGTATAAATTCTAGTTCCGCCACTGTGTACATGTATATTTTTTGTATGTATGACTAAGGTTATAATTATTTTTGATGATTATGCGACTACATATGTAACTTTTCCAATAATTAACAAACCATTTTAGCTATTTGTGTGTTTATTTTGTTTTTGCAGAGTTTTTCAGTGACGATGGTGAGCTATGTGGATAAGCTTAGAATTGCAATAGTTGTGGAGAAAGATTTTATAGATCCAAATAAGTTGAAATCTTGTATTGAATTTGCTTTTGATTCCATTTTCAAGGCTGCACTCAACTCTTCTAAAGTGGAAAAGTAGGAGAAATTCACAAGCTTGTACAAGTAATTTTATGGAAAAATTAGAGTCGAATACCGATCGGACATCTAGTTTACAAATTATGTATACAGTGTATAAATAGTGTATCTTTTATACTAAAAGTATAGTATATACTATACATTATACATACCTATACACTACATACACAATCGAAGTGTATTGGTACTTTATACGACCGGTCATGTTGATAAATTAGATGGCCGAGGGGTACATTTGCGTAAGTATTTCTTTTTTTTGATTTTGCTTATTTTCTTCAATCCTTTTTATATATTCAGTGTGTTTGACCTAAGAAATCGGCTAGGATTGAATGTAGGATGAACTGATGGATTGGACTCGAATTACCAAAGTGAAATCCAAACGCGATTTACAAATCATATTTACTGAACACAACTTACATCTGCAACTCACCTTTGTACTTTGAATGCAATTTACAAATCACTTATACTGAGCACGACATTAATATCTAGCTAGATCTCCTTATTCTCTCTTCGTCGATTTAGCTAGAAGGATTTTTTTTATAGGCACAAAAATAGGATAATATTAAAATATTTGTTATAAATGTATTTGTATTATACTGAATGTCTACTTGTATATGATTATTATGAGAAAAGTTAACTTTGAGATCAAGTCAGTTTTTCCCTATAAATAATTCATCCCTAGCCCCTCAAGAAATCCTCTTGATAAATAAATAAGCCTCCTCTCTTCTCTCTATTCTTCTTATTTCTTATTGTTTCATAATACGTTATCAGCACTAGAGTCTAATCAACTGAGTAGAATCATCCAACGTTGTTCAGAGGTTTTGTACTAGTATATCCATCATAAGTTATATTGGTGGGTAATTAACCATAGTAGAGGGTGTGATTGGGGAAAGCTATAACTAGCAAAGTTACCACACCACCGCCAACTCACATGAGTCTCCATAATATTAATTTGTTTTGCAATTATGTGAAGGATATATTTATGTTTATATCTAATAAATCCTTACTTGTGATGTGTGTATTGTGCTAGTGTTTTTTTTTAATCTGCAGGTGACACGGTGAAACAGGATAGCTAACTAATTGCTCGTGATTTGCATTTATGGTTAATGAATTGCAAAAGATTCTCTGAGATTTAATTCACTTATAGCCACAAAGTGATATTATTTTGAAAGATTTGAGGGTGAGACGTTGAATTCAAATATCATCCACTAAAAGGATAAGACATCAGATTAAAGTTTTGATGCATCATGATAATAAGATTTTAAGTTTAAGTCCCATCGATTTATGACCTAAGATGTATTTATATGGATAAGACACTGAGTTTAAATCTCAATACACCATATTGATGATATAATGATGACTAAGGTGAAATAATATATTTTTTGATGAAAGGTCATGAAATCTGTCTCATCGAATTTGCTCAATTCTTAAAGTGAATAAGTCTGAAAGATGACAAAATAATTATTGTGATTATAAGATATGTTACAGAAAAATTCCCAACATTATATGTATGCCTATATTTGCTCTTGCAGTAGCAATATCTTGAAAGAGATTCTAAACTATCATAATTTGATAAGCTTAAGGCACGATTATGTTCCATTCCTAGGGAATGAGAATTTTGATTGTTATAAGTACAGATCCATTCCCTGGGTGAATGTGATAGGAGTGACACCTCCAAAAGAGGTAGAATAATTGAGAAGAAATATTCTGAAATTTACTCCCAAAATAGTAAATTTGAAAATTTATTCATATAATAGTCAATCTGAAATTTACTAAAGCAAAAAAAAAAACAAAAACACATGTCATGCTAAACTTGTAGTTTACTAGTACAAATAAGTTCATAAGTACCAATTATGTTGAAATCAATTTATATATATACATGTCATACATTTATATGTTAATGCTTATTTTTACTCTATGATATTTGTATATAATCTAGTATTATTGTATTATTTTAACCAATCAAGCTTTAATCAGTTTAACATCACTAATACTAGGGCTGAACTAATGGCTCTCCTACATGGACTACACATCGCTTTTCACTATAAACTAACGCCTTTGACCATCAATACCGACTCAGAGGTAATTATAACAATGATCCAAAAAGGACATCCCACTTACGATAACTTAATTTTTGAATGCAGGGAGCTACTTCGGGGGCTAGGAGAACCGCCCATTCTGCATAGTTATCGGGAAACAAACAAGGTGGCAGACGCAATAACTAAGGAGGGAGCACTTGCTGAATACTATACTAACCTACTAGAATGGACAGTTCCACCCTTGTTTGCTAGCCATTTCTTGGAAGCAGACAAAGTAGGAACTATTTTTGTAAGGCCAAAGCGGCCAATCCCTATAGCACTTCGTTATCGCTCCACTATTACTACCGCTAATGTCTCTTCTACTGTAGACTCTGTTGTAGATTCTAATGTACGTTCCCCAGGCGTTGCCGCCTTACTATCATGTAATGACGCATATTAAGTATTAATATAAGTATCTGTTTTACCAAAAAAAAAAAAAAGTTTTAATCAGTTTGTATAACAATGTCATACACCAAATGATTTACAATTTTGAGGTTTCAATGTGTATGAGATTGGTATGTAAGATGTTACATACAAATTATGTATTCTTATGAAATTATGAGAGCGTATCAAATTGAATATCGAATTTCTTGGGAGAGACGATTGTGTAAGAATGAGAACAACGGAGAGAGAGAAAGAAGGGATTTTGTTTTCCTTTTTGCTAATTGAATACTCCCTCTGTCCCAATTTATGTGATGTAGTTTTATTTGACATGGAGTTTAAGAAAGAAAGGAAGACTTTTAAAACTTGTGATCTAAAATAAGTCATAAATATTTGTGTGGTTGTAAATCATTTCATTAAGGGTAAAACGAGTATTTTAAAGTTAAATTGTTACTAAATATAGAAATATGTCATTCTTTTTGAGACTGACTAAAAAGGAAAATATGTCATATAAATTGGGACATAGGGAGTATTATTTAATAGAGAGAGTAAAACGTATTTTTATTAATTAGGTTCCTAAATTTTAGCTTACTTAATCAATTTTTGTTCCTAAAAGATTTTGTTGAGTAATGATAATTGCAAATGCCTAAATTTAAGTCTACTAAATCAAAACTAAATACTTGCGAATAAGTAAATAAATATTTAAAACTCTTAATTTAATCTAATCTATTATGCATTGTAATTAGTTACTTAATTTTATAAATATTAGAAAGTAGATATATTTGGTGTAATAAAGAGTCTTAAATTGTACATATATGCACTTATTCCATAATGAATTGAGCTAAAATTAACCCAATATAAATTATCTTGTGCCTAACTCAAAATATTTTGACAGATTAGACGGACCATCAATATTTGAGCCATATTTAACACCTCTAATAATTCCTTCCAAGCATTGCTTCACGCTCTGTATAAATAGTTTTCTTATTAGATACAAATGGGGGAGGGGTGTCCAACAACCAATCAGTGGCGGAGCCAGAATTTTCACTGAGGGGATTCAGAAGTAAACATACGAACTAGCCGAAGAGGGTTCAACATCTACTATATATACATAAAAGATAATTTTAACCATGTATAAGTAGTATAATTTTCCGTAGGTGGCTCCGCCCGTGCAACCAACACAAACTTTTAATTACTTACATCACCAAAATCAACTTGGCAGCTTTTGCATTGTTGATGAACGAGACAAGAATGTCAGCAGGATGAGATACAATTGCACAGACGACACATGGGCGTATCTAGGTGGGGTCACTGGGTTCATGTGAATCCATGCTCCCCTTCCTAGATCATATATATTAGTGTTATATTTTTCTAAAAATATGTAAATTCATGCTCGAAGTATTTTCATAGTAGTGCTTCCATCCTTTCGAGATCTTGGATACGCCTCTGCGACGACACCAGCAAAAAAGCCACTACCAAAGTTAATACCAACTTGCATTGGTACGCAACACTCAATTTTAGTCATGTTTATAGACTAAGTCGATAATAGTATCAAAGGGCATAAAATTAATCATGGTATCTGCAATTTTAGATGTTTAATCCTTAATGTCCAACAACGAGGAACTCAAATAATTTGTGCAAGACCTTAATTTCTATAGAAGCAACAACAACAACTGCATATGATTACTAATGGTAATAAAAAGACTACTTTGCAATTATTTTATTTTTGATTAAATACAGGTGAGAAAAGAAGAAATCGACTTAATGAGTAGAAGACAGATTGTTCCATTTACATGGAATCTGCCTTCCCCAAAGGGAAAACAAGCCCTTGTATATTGTATCCTGTAAAATACATCAAGATATATAAAATCGTTTTAAAAATAAAGAAAAAGAATTTCCAAAAAGCAATAACTACAATCAATTCAGCAGATGCAGAGCCATATTTTACAGTCCAACTCATTAAAATATGGGTAAAATAGAATAATTTTTATAAATATGCATTTAAATTACCAGCTCTAAGGAGTCATTTGGTGTGAGGTATAAGGTATAATAATCGCGGGATGAAATACAGGATTATCTTGCGTTTGGTTGGAGGTATTAGATAGTTCCCAGATTATTTATCCCACCATTTATACCATAGTGCTGGGGATAAGTTATACCAAATACATGGTGAGATAACTTATTATGGAATAGCTAATCCCGAGATAATTAATCCGGGACCAAACGACCGCTAACAGTAGCACAATAAATTAAGTTGACCTTTAGAGGGTACGATCGAAATCCCTAGCAGGTCCTTTTAAGTCTTCAGTCAATTTTTTTTTTCTCCATGTTAGTTGTTACTGGTCCTTTTATTTTTTAAACTTTGAGCAGTGCATGGTCTCATTTTTTTATTTTGACGTCTTGTAAATTGTTTGTTAGGAGCAGGACAACTTGCTTCATTTTTTTTTTTTTTAAGTTCTCATTTCGGGTAAGGTATTCGTTTTGAGGTTCTGATTAATTTAAATTTACGTCCTATAAAACTCACTAAAAGGAGAGTCACTTCTTATTAGGATATTTGTATTTCACGAGTCAAATATGCGACCTTTGATTTAAAGCGAAGGGATCCTCCCCGTGCTAGTTGCTACAACCTTGATTTGTTGTTCGTAACAAACTAGTTTTTGACTTTTTCAACTTCAAATGATACAAACATGTGCAATTAATTAAAATATTCCAGGTGTTTATTTGATCTAAAGTCATGTTCTAACTTTTGAGTAAAGCTCTAAAAGATCATTGGAATTTTTAAGTGATGATTCACTAATCATGGTTAAGTGAATATATATGTGTATAAAAGACTTAGTTCAAAATTTTAAATTTACTGTAAATATCATCAAAAAATTCTACCATACTTGTAGCGTATTATATGTTTATCTATTCCTTTCTATGAAAGTCATTTGGGACAAAGCAAACGAAATAACAGAATGAAAATGTCAAACAATGGTTTAAATTTACATAAAGAATCATATGAATTAAATCATTAAATTATGGCGACTTAAGAGAATAATACATTGTTTAAATCATTGCGTCGTGTTTAGACGATAAACAAAGAGAGCTAGTACTTTTAAATAAATGCAATTAGGTATGATTTTACTAAATTATTAGCAAGTGCATCCTAAATACTAGTTGTTAGAAATTAAAATAATGCACTTGTTCACATGTACACGTTATAATAATCCATAGAGGTGTTAGGTAGAATATGTATCTTTTAATCAAATGTCTCAATTCGAGCCATAAAAATGAGAAAGAAATGAACTTGTAGGAAGTGACTCGGTGTTTCCTCCTTTAATGGCTGTGTATGCGGTGCGAATTTAAATTAGTGAAGGCCTCAAAAATAGATATCAAACACCAAATAAAAAATCAATGTAAAGTAATATAGTAGGATTCAACCAAGGATCTTCAACTTTTTAAACGCGAAATAATATTATTATGTCCAACATATTTAAGTTTTGCAGCCCTTACGTTGTATGCTTATGTCACCTCTTCACCTCGTATGCTTATGAATGTTTAATTAATTAATTATTCTCTTCTCTTAGAATAAATTATCTTCTCATTAATTATCATGCACTAAATTCAACTGGCCAGGTTTCATATATAATATAGTACAATATACGTTAATTAGCTATTGATCAGCAAATTAAGAGATTAATTGTAATTTGAAAGAAAATGGAAGAATCTCTACTGCCTGTTTCGAGTTTAGACTACAGATCAGACGCTGTAATTGCTAATGAATCCCTTTATCAGAAAGCTGCTGCTTTCGTTGATCTTGTACGTCCTTTTTCTCTCTTCTCACTTCTCTTTTTGTTTGTACTTCCACGATATATAGTTCAATTAAGCAACGACAAAGTTGTCTCCATTTGTCTATGACTCAACATAGGATAAGAGTTCTCTTTTTGTTTGTACTTCCACGATATATAATTCAATTGAGCAACGATAAAGTTGTCTCCATCTGTCTGTGACTCAACATAGGATAAGAGTCAGGGCAGAACTGCATATACTTTCGTGTTCACAACATTGTCTGAGTGAGTTTTTTTTCAATGAAGTAAATTGTTTCATTGATGGCATCAAACATTGTCTGAATGAGTTGAGACAACACGTACCAAGCAAAGCTTTCTTGAAGAGGCATAGATGGTTTCTTTTCAGAACCCCTCCCACTTGATTTATAATCTAGATGTTAAGGTAAAGGCAAGCCCGAGGAAAGTCTAAGTTTGCTCCTTAGCTTCATCTCAGCTGGAATCGGCCACTTATTCTTGCATTAGAATATGTTGGAATGAAACCAAAATTGTTATCCTAATTCGTCTAGGATTTAATATTTTATTTTTATTTAATTCATATCTAGTTCGGATTTGTTTGTTTTAGTTTATATAGGAATAAGTTTTCTAATCCTAGCTTAATTTGGTTTTATTCTAGTATTATAAATAGGGATGCTCTGTCACATATTTTCTTGTAATAGAGAAGTAAGGAGAACCGTAAGAAGATTTATTTGAGTTCCTGAATATAGTAGTTCGCGGATCTATGGTTAAGGGTGAAAATTTCAGAGGAAAATTAATGGGTGGGACCTCAGAGGAGTCGATGGAGAAGAAATTGAAAGTCAATGGTGAGGATAGCAAGGACGATTTGAAGGTTGAGGATGAAGGCAAAAATGGGAAGGAAGAGGAGTCGGAAGAGTCATCCGGGTATGATTCGGATGATTGGCAAACTTGGCCAAATAAGGACGTCTTTATAAAATACTTTCAACAGGTACGCGAGAGCGAGGGTTTTGATTTTGATGAATACCCTGGATCGTGTATGTTTGCTCCTATCTACCCCATTCTAGGATTTGAACGTTATCCCGAGTTTGTGGATACCATCAAGAGTTATGCTTCGATGGCAATCAACAAGTATTTCCGCAAACGCAATCATAAGAAAGAACACAACGTTAAGGAGATTGTGAAGATAAATGGGGGTGGTGGTCGTGATTTTGAGTACTACATTACCTTTAAAATTGATAACGATGGGAAGGAAGAAACTTTTCAAGCGAAGGTGGTACGCACAATTGAGAAAACAATAGAGATTCCAATTTGCAGGCGCAAAAAGGTCTTAACCTAGTTGAAATATCTGTGGCATTTGTTGCCTCTTGTGAATAAAACTTTGATTAATTTCTTTTACTAATAAAAGAGAGCTACTGTACTTCTTTTGGATGCTTTAATTTGGACTTGTAATAATGGATCTAACTTCAAATTCCTCGAACGCAATATGCTACATGTACTTATTACAATAAATAAATAAAAATAAAATATGATGGTGACGGTATTTTGAAGATGAAGAAAGCAAAATTGACAGAAATTGAAGCTGACTAAAGATGACACCCGCTAGTTTGTTGACACTACGTATTTTAGGAAATTGATGGAAAGTCTAATGTACTTGACTTCTACAAGACATGATATTATTCATGACACGCTCAAGTTTGAAGATTTTGGTTTAAGGGAGGCTATGTTTGATTTAATATTTGGTATTTATTTAATTCATGTCTAGTTAGGATTTGTTTGTCTAGTTTATATAAGAATTTGTTTTCTAATCCTAGTTTAATTTGGTATTATATTTTCTTGTAGCAGATAAGTAAGGAGAATTGTAAAGAGATTTATTCGGGTTCCTAAATATAATAGTTCCCTTCAAAATATGTTTTTAATTACATCACACTCCCATAGAATGCGACCCTTTCCTAAACGGACCATATGTAAATTCGGCTGCCACTCCATACTTAATTATTTGGGATCCTATCTTGACAAATAATAGCTAGCTAGTTTGATTTAAGCAAGATGTAAATTTGTTTATCTCGTAATTGAGTTGTAGGAAAGGACTCAATTGTATTGTATATATATAGTTTTTTCGGAAAATAAGTTATTTAGTTTTTGCTTACTACTTATCAAATACTAGAAAATAAGTCAAGCTCTAGTTGTACATGCCCTCTAAGCTTGTAGGATGTTAGAGCATCCCACATTAATTAGTATTATCCTTATATATAGTTTAATTATAGATAATCTTAATCTTCATCTCAAGAGGTAGCTTTTGCGATCTAACTAGGCCTCAAGTATAATTAATTAATTTTGTAAGTTAATTATACATGCAGGCTGAAGATGGTGTTGGTCTACCAGAAGAAATTCTTGAGGGATCAAACTTTGAAAAGGCAGCACCATTATACTTCATGTTTAACTATGTTCACTTATTTGGGAAATTTAATTCAATCTTGCTAGTCATTCTCAACTTCTTTGAGGTTTGTTCACTTAATCCCGTTTATCTCCTTGTTAATTAATTAATTAATTAAATTGACAATTTATATCAATTTTGTTCTTAATTAGTTAGTTTCATTGATTAATTTTCAGAAACCACTTTGGTGTTTTAAACATTTAGCTGAGTCTTGCAACAACAGAGACTATTATTTTCTAGGAGAGTTGCCATATTTGACTAGTACCCAATCCATTATATATGAGGTAATTTCTTAAATTAATGCTATTTCTAATTAGATATGTAGAGCTAGAACCTAATCTTTAAATAAACTTATTGTTTTGTGCAGGGTGTCACTCTTCTAATTCTTATAATACACACTTTATTTCCAATACTATTTGAAGGCTTACATCTCTACTGGAAGAGGAATCTCAACAGGCTGAAGGTATTTGTTAGTCCCTCATTTCATTTTAACTGGCGCTTTAACTGATAAGATTTATCCTAAAATGCTTGTCACTTCAAAAATTCAAAATTAAGATGAGAATTAGGAAAATGAAGATGAGAAATAGAAGAAAAGAAACGCTCAATTGAACAACAATCAAACCAAGGGAGAGAGAGAACTTGATTTCAATTAGAATAGAGAGAACTTGATTTCAATTAGAATAGAGAAACCCAATTTGAATTCACAAATGAGTAACTCCTATGAAAATTAAGGTTAAGAAATTCTAAATTAACAATGAGATCCACCCATCACTAACCTAGATTTAGCTACACTAAACTAGTCTAAAAGAGATTCTACCCTCAAAACACTCTCAAAGAGTAATATTCTCAATTTATCAAAGTCTAAGTATGAAAATGGCTAAGACAACTATTTATAGTTATTGTCTTTGCAAAATTAGCCTATTACAAAAATAGCCCAAAAGTGACTATTTATGATTGCCTAATTGGCATCTTGATCGCCATGGTCTTGTGTATTTGTTGTTCCATGACTTCCTCCAAGCTCCAATCTATCATCCATATGTGGAAGGCCTCCTAATGTGCTCCAAGCTAATCGTACTCGTATCACTTCTATCCTAATTCTTGTCCTCCACAAAATATCTTATCTAAATCATGTTCTCGATAAGCTAAAACTGCACTATGTGTTGTTTAATACTCCCTCCGTCCCATTTTATGTGACTTACTTTTCTTTTTACTCCGTCCCAAAAAGAATGTCACATTTCCTTATTTGTTAACTTCTTAAAAACATAATTATTTTTTTATCCTTATTGATCCCACTTATAAGCTCCCATTTAAAAGCTCCCACTTAATTAAAGATAGTAATAGTACATTGTGAATAAAGGGTAATTTGGTAAACATCACCAAGTTTTTTCTTATTTTTTAAATTCTGTGTTCAGTTAAAGTAGGCCACATAAAATGAAACGGAGGAAGTAATATTTTTTGGTTTATTACCCAAAAAAAAACAACATTTCCTTCCCAGCAAACACTCCCTTAATTTCCTTTTCGCTTCCCTTCCCCTGTTCCTGGCGCAAGTTGAAACACAAGAGGAAGTAACATTAGCACTAAATATTCTCAGTTGTGGGATACAAACAGAGGAAGGACAACAATAAAATGCATTTAATTAATCAGAAAAGAATTGACAAAGGTTTTATTTGAATTGGTTAATCTTAGTTGCTTAAAACTAGTTAGTTTTCTTTGCTAACAGTTTTTTGCTTTTTTTTTTTGTTTGGGTTGATTTTCAGGTCATTTTGCTGTTAATATTGGTTGCAGATATTGTGGTGTACATTCTCTTTCTAGCAAACTTCAATTATCTGCCATTCCGTATTGCACCTTATCTCCGTGTGGTCTTCTTGATTTTGAACAATAGGTATGCATGCATTTGTAGGATTATTCACACTTTACTAGTCTTTTTTCCTTGTTGTACTATTTTTCTGCTATACTATCTGTAGTTTTTCTTACTATCTATTGTTTCTTGTACGTCGTTACCAGCGTTTTATCAACTGTTTTTGTCTTAGAGCCGAGAGTTTATCGGAAACTGCCTCTCTACCTCACCTCAGAGCAGTGGCGGAACTAGTAATTTGACGAAGGGTGTGCAATTTTTTTTTCCAGTTGTGTTAAGAGTGTGCAAAATTAAATATACACTCATAAATAGCTAATCTTTGTACACCACATAATTTTCTAAGGTGGCTTCACCCATGCTTCAGAGGTAGAGGTAAGGTGTGTTGTTACACTCTACCTTCCCTAGACACCACTTTGTGGGACTACACTGGGTATGTTGTTGAAGGAGTAGTCCTTTTTCCTTTTAATTGAAAATATGATAATAATTAGAAGTGGGTATATGATTATTATGCACAATAGACAACCTATGTGTTCTGTTATTACGTGAATGTATTGAAAGTGAGCTTTTAGTAGTGTTTCCAGGAATATTAAGCAAGTGTCATAGTGTTCATCTGCTTTAAACCAATTATAGTTTAATGGGTATGTGTTTTTCGTTGTCCGTAATGTTGGGATTGGAATAACAGGGCGTCATGTGGAAGCTAATAATTGCAAACCTTGGCAGCGATAAATCAGACGACAATTAAAGAAAACTTTTTCTACCAAGAAATCCTTTTTGAAATAAAGCACAATTATGGTAGAATCCAGATAAAGTAGGAAATTTAGGGCGAATCCTAACACATAATACTTTCCCACCCTCCCCCACCCAGCCAAGGAAGGAAGGTAGGTGATCTAGTTTTATGAAATTTCTACCTTACAACTTTTGAAATGAATGAGAGTGTCCAGATATGTTCTTAATCTCTCTGTTGTCTCTCTCTCTATCGGAGTCCTGTTGCTATCTTCTACTACTTAAATGAGCTTGAACTTTGAAAAGTATATATGTATGTCTTGGGCATGCAGTATATGCGTGATGAATATAATTCGATTTTCCGCGTAAGTCGCAATATTGCATTGTATGGGTGCTAGAACTCAACTTTTCCTCTGGTAATGAGAATGAACCTCTCCGATAAAGTGTGTTTTAGTTTTAGATACATTCATTTGATGAATATAGGAAGCATCATATGGAACCTTTCATATGCTGATGCATCTTCATAGTCTATTCATGTTTTCAGTATTATGCTAACAATGCATATGAAGCCAAGGATATTTGACTGTACAGGAAAGGTCACCCCTTTTAAATTGATCTAAATTAGAGAGCATGGAACATGAGGTTTCATACGGAGCCATGCATCTTCAGGGGCATCTCCGTAGCCTATTCCAATGCTAGAAATTACTACGAAGTCAGAGTACATTTATTGTACAAGCAATACATTTCCGTCTTTTAATTGAATCCTTCCATTAACCTTACAAGGATAGTGATTGGTGACTTATGAAAGAAACGAAGATCAGAAAATAAATTAGAGAACACAGAACTCCGTGAGAGTATGAAAGATCATCCATAGTGATATACCCTTCCATCTCTTGCTGCATCCGTGTAGCCTATTCCAATTTTTATCAAAATTGAATGTTGTATTAGAAATGTGTATGAAGTCAAAACATAGGTCTTTCTAATCAAGACGATGCATTGACATTGTTTTGAAAAGGCTTGTTCGTTTTTACTCTTTGGATCTTCCATGAACCTATTTGATGGTACACACAAGGATTCCGCTTTTGAGTTGATTCCTTCTCTAACTTGAAAAAAGTGGCTTTTTCAAAATGAGGTAACATGCGAGTAAATGAAACCAGAGAGCACAGCTTCTTTCTTTCTGTGTCAAAGGCTAATCAGCAATTTATACAATTTTCACTTGAACTTACAGTCTGATAAAGACGTAATTTTATCAGCACCAAGTAATAACAATTACTTAAGAAAATTTGTAGCAAAATGTAACTCTTGAGATGATCATTCATCTAAGGCTCAACATTTACTCCCATAAAATGTTGTTGGTGAGATGATCATCCTATAGAACTTACTTTTCTTGATTGACTTGCTTCCTTTGTTATGATTTCCAATATGATGTTAAATCCATTTTCCTGACAACAGGGAATTACGGGAGAACTTCCTCATCCTTGCAGGAATGCTTGGTGCCTATCTTAATGTTGTGGTTAGTTCTCATGATATTTGGAGGTTGATGGTTTATTATTACCACATTTTAAGCCATTTGATATGATAAACTAAAAATTTCCTACCTGAATTCTTATCATCTTGCTAACCTAAACCTTGCTCTTTTCATCTGTGCTGTCTTTTTCTCCCGTTTGCAGGCTTTATCTGCTTTATATCTTCTCTTCTCGAGTTGGTTAGGATATGTCTTCTTTACAGACACACGCCTGGGAAAAACCACATTTACTTCATATGGCGCCACGTTATACCAAATGTTTCTTCTATTTACCGCATCAAACCATCCAGATGTCTGGATCCCTGCGTACAAGTAAGTGGCCTAAGAAAACTGTCTTTAGTCTCCCTTTTCCCCTCTACAATGTCATTTGAGTTTGACAAGATCTAAAATATTAAATGGGTAAGCTAGATCTTGCCATTAAAAGCTCCTCGTGTTGGTTATGCCCATAGCTACAGTAGAAGATAGTGCGTTGCCCACCTTCATAATCTAGAAAAATGCCGTAATAATAGAATTAGAGCACAATCTGAGTAAAGCTACATTTTTTGTCATTGGCAAGATTGCTTACTGAGCATTTGCTCTTATTAAACTTAACGTTGGACTTACATTTTCCAGTATAAACTCTCATGAATGTTGGACCGACTTGCTTTTTCTTTTCTCTAATTCTTTCAAGTCCTATTGAAATCTGCATTGTGTATTTTTCTTTCAGGGATGCACGTTGGTATTGCTTATTTTTTATTCTCTATGTGCTATTGAGCATATACGTTGTCGTCAACTTAATTCTCGCTGGTATATATGGTAGCTTCATTAGTGAGGTAACATTTTCCTGTCTTTTTAGCGATACGTTAACCAGAAACCCGTGTACCATATTATTGTATTTGCCATAATACAATTATTATCTGTAGATTTTGCACCTTGCAGTCTTGCACATACATATTTATTTATTTATTCTCTTTGGTTGTAGCTTAAAAAACAAGTGGCTGAAAAGGATAAAATGAGGCGAAGGATTTTGAAGAAAGCATTTAGCCTGATTGATAACACTGTGAGTCGGACATTTGACGACTTGTTTTCCAATTAAGCTTCTGTGGTTTTCCAAGGAGAATATTCTTCTCTTCCTGTTACACAGGGAAGATATGCTTATATCCTCCGTTCTTTCCTTTTCTCTAGAAGAGATATGGCATTGTTGTTATTAGAAATTATCTCCCTCTCATAGAGGCACCCTGTAACTCATATGTAAAAAGAGATTATATTTTTTGATAAAGTAAATGTGATGGGAGAACTCCCGGTATAAGAAGAGAATTTTAATGAAAACTAGAAAGAGGCATTTGATACAGTTCAGACGACTCTATTCGACAAACATAATTTTGGTAATTCACAATATATGGAGAAACAGGTAGATGAAATGAATTCATATTACACTTTATCTAGGAATATAATGCTAAAGAAGATTCTGTTTGCCTTTCCTAATGGAAATTCACCAAATACCATTTTGGAGCTTATAGATATAAGTTGCAAAAGGGTATTTGTCTGTGACCTTAAGAGTTTTGGTTCATAATATTGTTTCTTTTGAAATTGGCAGAATAACGGGTTCATCAATAAAGAGCAATGTTTCCTTCTGTTTAAGGAACTTAACAAATACAGGTAAAGTTCATTCTCCATTTGACCTCCTAATGCATTTTGAACATGTAGGAGTTCTGCTGCTATACTCTAGCGTCTTTTCATACATTGTTTGCTTTCTTTTACTTTTGGTGTACTGTCATTCCTTAAAACTGAAATTACCTAACAGTTGCAAAATAGATAAGTTTGTTGTCAAAATCTAGCGCAGCATGTTGTAGTATATTTAATGTTGTATTTATCTTTACATGTTTACCATTTCATTAAGAAAAATGCCGTAAGCTTTCTAGATGACAATGTAGTGAAACTGTGGTTCGGGACACGGGTTTTTCAGTACTGACATGAGAGCAATGCTGCCATGGCCATTATTTAGCCGTGCAGTTTTATTGCTTTAGGAGTGCAGTTAGAATATTGACAAGGTGGCACACTGTCATAGCTGCATTCCTGCATATTGAACCTTGTACTTTTTTCTATTAAGAGGTCGATTGAGCAAGAAAAGGCATAGTTGACTTTCATCTTTAGTTTTCATAAGAAGACAATGTATTCCATTTATATGAGATAACAGAATATTTAAGTTTTGATACTGATATTTTTTATGACCGAGAAATCTGTCTAGAATAGAGCTAACTCTTTGGGCCAGTCGCAATTTTGAAACTCGGGGATGATGGACCCACCCCTCTATCGTTCTCCACTTAAATACTAGACTTAATTCACTTTGATGAAGTGTCGATCAATTTCGACATGCTTTGTTTGGTCATGCTGGACTGGATTATGAGCTATACTAATTGCAGCTTTTTCACAATACAAGGAACATTTCCCTTTTTCAGACAATGTCATTTCCTCCAGTAGCTTTTGTAGCAACAAAAGTTCACAAATCCCTTGGGCCATAGCTCTATATTCTATCTCCGTGCTTGATCTAGCAACCAAACGTTGCTTCTTGCTTCTTCAAGTGACCAGGAGTCCTCCTACACGTGTACAATGACCAGATGTAGATCTTCTGTCATCTAGAGATCCAGCCCAATCTGCATCCGTGAAGGCTTCTATTTGGAGTCGACCATGTCTGGAGAAAAGTATATCTTTCCCTGGGGCAGACTTCAGATATCATAAAATGTGAAATATAGCTTACACATGAGGAGATAAATGAGTCTTCCAACAAGCATCTTATATCTCTCTTTATCAATTGACTCTGCAACTCTGCTTTGTAGTTTGTGATTGCTTTCAATGGGTGATTCTGCTGGTTTGCAATTTGTCTTACCTGTTTCTTTCAAGAGATCCAAAATACACTTTCTTTGAGAAAGAAAGATTCCACTTTTTGATCTAGCAACCTCAATTCCCAAGAGGTACTGCAATTTTCCTAGATCTTTGATCTCAAATTCCTGTGTCAATAGCTTCTTCGGTCGAGCCATCTCTTCCTTGTCATCTCCTGTCATTACTCTGTCATTAGCATAAACGATGAGAAGAGTGAGTTTATCTTTTTAATGTCTTATGAAGAGGGTGTGATCAACATTGGTTGTTGATAAACGAAGGA
This sequence comes from Capsicum rhomboideum, assembly GCA_031232105.1. Taxonomy (NCBI): domain Eukaryota; kingdom Viridiplantae; phylum Streptophyta; class Magnoliopsida; order Solanales; family Solanaceae; genus Capsicum; species Capsicum rhomboideum. The sequence continues at coordinate 136,389,142 of CP124712.1, read as the reverse complement.
GATCATTGCTTTACAAAATCTGTCAAACCAAACTCTAGGAGATTGCTTCAACCCGTACAAGGCAAGTAGAGGTTCTGAATTCAAATCTCACCATCACTCATTATCAAAAATAATTTCCACGTCCTTGCCTCATGAAAAAGAATCAAGTACGCATGTGAGTGGCTCTTGAAGACATAATTAAGTAGAAGTGTGGTCTCTCTAACGACTTAAGCTTTTAAATGAGACTGCCACCTACTTCAACAACTTGTGTTTTATGGTTCACATGTAAACTGTTGGTTGTACATGTATTGGTTCAATTTGTAATCATATACCCCTTGGATTCAAAATGCACCTTATACCTGAATTATTAGTGAAGTGTATGTACTGAAACATCACGTTTGTTGTAAATAGTGGAAGCTAAACCTGATTATGATCTAGCAGAGTGATAAAGAAGAGCATACCTACTAGTCGTTTCTAGATAAGATTGTTCATACTTCATACCTGTTCGCTATTTCAAGCTGCACAGTCGTCATTGTAATTTGATAATCAGCTGTGGAGTTGATGATCATTTCAGGAGTTTATCTAACTTTCCTTCAACTCAAAAGTCAATTTGACAGACCTAAGATAATTGCATATAGTTTCATGACAAGCTGGGAGGTCCTATGATTTAAGTTTAGCTAGTATCTTCAAGTAGTTTGAAAATGTAGTAGTTCAATATTCTGTTACTAACTACACTTACTAAACTAATCCATCTACGGGAAATCGGCTTAATACAAAACCATTAAAGATTCAGGTCTTTTAGTTTCTTTTCTTTCCCTGAGGCCATTTTACTAACCGAAAAGAAAGGGCAAGACAAAATGAAAGCACAACATTTTATGTGGATAATGAGTTTATATTTTTGTGCATAGGAATACATCTACCGTCACTTGTCTTAGTTATTCATTGGTTTTCCTTTGGGGATGATATTATTAAAGTTCTTTCTCTAAGATCAAGCTGATAATTGCTTATGTGTCTGAATTGACTTTTGTTATCTTCTCTTAACACATGGCCATCTGAATTGACTTATGTTTTAAATGTCTTTAGAACGATACCAGAAATTCCCAGAGATGATTTTGAGTTAATATTCAATGAGCTGGATGTTAATCGTGACTTTAAGGTACTTATGAATCTTTTAACTAGCTGACGTAGTGAGGTGATTTCATTTTTTTTATTCTCCAGGTGGTTTTGATATGCCCACATTTGAATTGTTGTCGTGACGACTTCAATGATTGATATTCTATTGTTTGCTCTGGAAAATTGTGAACTGTTTTCCTATTATAAATCAACTACCTTTTCTCTATGCCCGTCACAATTATGCCCCCATTACATCTGTAAAGGCTCTAGCAGAAATTGTCTTGCTATATTATTTAGCTTCATTTTCTTTGTTGCAATTTATCTTGTGGATATAGTCCACAGAATAGCACCCACAAGCAGAATCTATGTATATATTGGAGTGTACATAAACTTTTAGGCTTACCAACTACTTCTAGGAACATTAGTACATGGAAAAACAGGTTTAACTTTTTCAACTTTGTGTCGTTGAAACTTAGTTTTTCTAGTTTCGTACTTCCCTGTGTCAAATTTGAATTTATTTCGTATTTTCCATTTGAACCATTTATGTGAGGTTTGAACTATTTATTTCGTATTTTCCATTTGCTTCCAATCTTGAAAGTTTTGTTTTATCCTACCAATACTTGGTCTATTGTTGGAACGGGAGATAAATAATTAATCTCTAGGGCTTGATGGGATTCAATAAGTGGATCTTTCTGGTGTCTTGTCTTTTCATGGTGTCAGATCTGCTTAACTCAAAGAACTTTTTAGTTTCTCATATTTGTACATGGAACCAGATGGCTTTTGAATAATAGGAATCTCTCCTTTCTGTGAAAAAAGTCTGTTCTCAATCATGAAACTGCTTATTATCTTCTGATTTTTTTATTATTCTAGTCATCTCATGTATTCTTTGTTTCAACTGCAGATAAATTTGGATGAATTTGATAGACTATGCAATGCCATTGCGATAAAATATGAAGAGGAAGATTCGGTGAGTCCATTTTTCCCCTTTCAGTTACAACTTTGTAGATTGTAATGGTGATCCCTTCTTATGCTGCTTTCCATTGCAGGTGTCAATCTTTGAGAAGTGTCCAAATTTCTATCATTCACCAGCATCAAAGAAGTTGAGAGGCTTCGTCCAAAGCGCTAAGTTTGAGAACATAATAGTGTCCGTTCTCCTTGTCAATCTTGTTGCTGTTATTGTTGAAACTATGGTATGAATCAAAGCCTTCTACAATCTCTAATTGAACTTTGGATCTGTGAACAGACCCAGCCTGTAGGACTACTGCAGGGTTGCCTCGTGTGAACTTGTGAAATTTCTTTTGTTAAATGCTTACAATGTCTATAATAATTAGCAACTACCCTAATAGTTGTGACTGTGATCTCTAATCAAGCTTAAGTTTGGCATCCTTCCCATTGTTGTAAGGAGTACCACCAGACCCAAATGCACCCTGAACATTGAACTTATGACAACTGAATAACTTTTTCTCAGCTTTGTTTGATGTGTTGTGCTTTAGTATTGTGTGGGTGCAACGTCAACAATGTAGGATCTGTGGCAGATAAGTATAACATATCTTCCAAACATTTTATGTTTGAAAGGACTGGCACCATCTTAACTAATCACCAGTCTTTGAAGAAGTGATACAATCAACATTCTCATAGGAAAAAGTAATAGAAAAGGAAGAAAAAGAAACTTGGAACCCTCACATGATGACATATAATTAAGTATATAAAAATGTGATTATCTAGCAGATTAAATGTTTAGATTAGATGGTCACTCACTTCAGCATGGTAGTGGAGCTAGACCAATCTTTATTCTTGATTTATTCAATGTTGGGTCACTATGTTATGTTGTCAACGCTCCAAATGTCCAGGCCTAGGTGTGTGGATAGGTGTTAGAGTCTACAATGATTGAGAGAATGGGATGGTGTCACCTTATATGGTAGCATTTCTCACCTCATGAACTATCTTTTGGGGTTGAGTTACATCCAAAGTCAATTTATTTACATTGTCAGACATCTCTTCTTTTTTCCCCCCCCCTTATTTTATGGCTGTGAATAGGGAAGTATTATTTGTGTGGTTAGTTTTGTGCGCCTGTGCTATGAAACAAAGACTTTTTCACTTCAAGAAGCATCCTCTTCATGTTCTTTGTTTACATTTTTTCTGAGTCCATGAATCTCACAACTTTTACTGCTGGTGAATTCTAGCTTGATATGCAGAACAACTCAGCTCAAACCTTGTGGCACAAGGTAGAGATCGCTTTTGGTAAGTTGCAGAAATCAGGCCTCAGCACCAAGCCACCAACATTTTAAAAATTAGCTATCCTTACTAGGACTTTTACTATTTTCTATTTTGTTGCACAGGTTGGTTATATGTCATCGAGATGGCACTAAAAGTGTACACCTATGGTTTTGGGAACTATTGGAGGGATGTTAAAAATCAATTTGATTTTTGCATCACTTGCTTTATTGGTAAGTTGCAGAGGCTTTAAGATCTAATTTCTCTTACTAAATTTATATTGAAAATACTGCATAAGCACTTGTATTAACATTTTTAGTTCATTTCAAATTGTTTTACTCCTAGTTGTATGTCTTAGAATTCTCTCTTCATACTTATCTATAACTTAGGCTTTCTCTGAAAGTGTCAGTTGAAATGCAGCTTAATGTTCCCCATTAATGATTTTTAGTTGTTATTTTGTATGCATTCGGATCTGTTGATTTTCATTATCTGTTTATTTCCCACGACAGTTTTGTATTTTCAACTTATCTTCTTTAATCCCAGGATAGTGATTGCCTTTCCTCTTTTCTATAGTCTGTTGATTCCTCCAGTATGTGTTTTCAGATCTGTTAATTAAAGGCAACAACAACGACAACAAACCCCCTGTAATCCCGCAAGTGGGGTTTTGGGAGGGTGGTGTGTACGCAGCCTTACCCTACCTTGTGAGAGTAGAGAGGCTGTTAATTGAGGCATGTGTACAAAATTCCCAGATAGTGGATTTTTTATACATGTTTTTAATTAATCGTTGTTGATTTATTATAAAAATGCAATTATATCTTTGTCAAAGTGAAGTTTTTCTCCTCTACTCTTTTTATATGCATTTCTCTGGGTAGGAAATAACTCTTGACTTATGTGATATAAATGTCAAAGTGAAGTCTTTTTATACATGGATGCGGATTGTGGAGGAATATTTTGAAGGGATGGGAAAAGTTTAGTGCCGATGTTTCATTTAGGATAGGGATGGGAGGACGGTAAGGTTCTGAGGACATATGTGGGCGGGGATAACTCTTTCAAGATTACTTTCCAAACATTTTCAGACTTTCATGCCAGAATACAGTCTAACTAATCCCAAGACTACAAGATGGAGAAGTGTTTTGGGATTTGAGGTTCAGAAGGAACTTTCAGGACTGGGAGCTGGCAGAGTTTCAATGCCTATAATTTATTAATAACGATAAATTATGTGAATGCATTCAACAACGGTGTTGCTTGTCCAGTTCATTGCATAATTTTTCGCTTCTTACTATGTGAACATAGTGAGATTGCTAAAATCATTTCTTGGAAGTTGTTGATGTTAACTCATTTTATTGATGATTGCAATTTTTCGCAGTTATTGAAGAAATGACTATTTTGGTAGACTTTGATGGTCTAAATGTCATGTCCAACGGAAATTGGTAAAGGCCTTTATAGCTCATTTTTTATGACCACCAAATTCTATGCACTTTGCAACTCTCGATTAATTTAATTATTTTACAGCATGTTTCCATAGACAAGTAAAAGATTTTGAGGCGTGTGAAATAGAAACTTGTCTTAATGAATTGATATTATTTTTATTCCTCAATATGATGGATTTGTGTTATTTTTCCTATTCGCTGTTGTTGAAGACAATTAAATAAAAGGATGGTTTTTTTAACAACGTAAAGTTTTAGATGATATGGTTATACACTATAACATGGTATCAAAACAGGTAGAGATCTGAGTTCGGTCTCACCACCATCCATTATCCAAAAAAACAATTTCCATGTACTTGACCCATGAAAAAACGAATCAGGCACGCATGTGAGGGGACGTGTTGAAGATATAATTAATTAAATAAAACTACTAGCTTTAGATGAGATGGTCTCACACTTCAACAAAAATCTTTTAAATGCTACTCATAAGGCGAAGAGTTAATAAGAAGTACTAGTTATAGCTAGAAGGTAGATACTGATGGAAAATTTCCAGTTCACCTACTGCGGCTTGTATCACCTTTCTTTTAGTGTTAGTGAACCTGCGTTGGACATAATATTATCTACTTTGTATAATCTCCAGAAGGCTGATAAGTGTGCTGAACATATACATTAAAATGTGCTCCAAGATGATGGTAATTTAGCTTAAATTTTGTCAAGGGGGATTGAAAGACAAAATATAGTTAACGACTACGGTATATTAGCTGGACGCAAATCAAAAAGTGCTATCTTCTGTCCTAACATAATGCACGTTCAACATTTTCATGTGGTTTTCTGAGAATCTAGCAAGTCAATCTTAGGGTATTTAGCATCATCAATTTTTTAAGTATTTTATTTTTACCGAGAATGTGTGTGACCATATAAGAATGGAAAATGTACTGGTGATTACTTACAGTGGTCAGGAACAGGATTGCATGATGCAGTCAAGTCTTTTCTTTCTGGTGTTTTATAATTAGCATTCCTTTCTTAGAGATACACTAATTGCTTCTTCTTGCTGGTGCTTACAGGATTCGCTATCTTCTTATCGCAAGAATGTTACGTTTCGTAAGATTTTTGATTCACATTCGGCGATTTCGTGCTTTTGTTGCCACATTTTTGGGCCTCATGTATAGTCTGCTGCCATACTTGGGGACAATATTCTGTATCATATGTATTTATTGCTCTCTTGGTTTACAGGTATATTCGACTCCTTTTGCTGCTATCACTTTGCTAATCACTCGATCTTGGATTTTCTTCACTCTCAACTTCTGCTTGATATTACAGGAAATAGCTTTCGAAAATTTTGTCTTGAACTATTGGTGAACCCTATGATCTTTTTTCAAAAAAAAAAAAATTCGTAAACTTTATGCTTAAAAATTATCTGTTTTCCTGTTAGTTTGCCTTTCGCTGCAGAGCATAGTCAATATAACATCATACAAAAAACTTATCATTTCCTCGTCATTTTATTTATGATGTTGCAATATTGTTTGTGTAACATTTATCTGTCCTCCTGTCCTTTTAACGCTTAGTTCTGTTTTTAACTTGTGCAGATCTTTGGTGGGATTGTGAACACTGGAAACCCCAACTTAAACCAAACTGCTCTTGCTGGTTATGAGTATCCTTTTGTCAGTTGTGAAATCCCTTGCAGAGTATTCTACAAGTCATTTTTCTTGACAAACAACGAGGAAACAGTCTTTTTCTCCTTTCATGAATATCTAATTAGAACATTCCATTTTAACATATAATATCAAGATCCCATTCGATTGTCGAATATTCTTGTAGTGTTCCCACTTGGAAGCCAGTCTGTCAACTTTGCTTTCTTGACAATTTAAGCTATTTGGTTTTTAACTTCAATGACTATCCAAATGGCATGGTGACACTTTTCAATTTATTGGTGATGGGAATGTGGCCACCAGTGATGCAGGTATTTTAATCAACAAGAGCTTCCTCAATTACCACTGTAGCTGCTTAGAAGAACTGTTATACTCATATTGACCATCTTTTTAATACATATTCAACACAAAGCAGTCGTGTTTGTTTCATAACCTTATCGGAAAACTTCAAAAAAACAAGTGGGACACTATCAAATAGGTCTGAGGGATATTTCTGTCAGTCCTGAAGTGACTGCATTATAACTCTGTTGTTCTTCTCAGTTCTTATCATGTATCTTTTCATGTGGTTCTCTAAAAATGAGAGTTTACAGAAAAAAGCATAAGGATGATATGTGTACACTTGTAGAGGCATAAATATTTGCAGGACATAGACAATGTCACATATCATTTGGATTAGGGTGTCCAAAAAGGCTTTTTGTAATGGCCCTAGACTACTGCACTCAATACTTCAAAGCTTTAGTTCAGTGCTCAAATTCTTTAGCTCGGTATCTGACCCAACGTTTGCAAACCTGTACTGACACTTGTAAGTTTGTTTCATGAACTTTATAGCTATGTCACGCATGGGGGAGGGTGGTGGAAAGATGCAATATCCTACATCGGCTATATAAGGATTTTCAAATGTATTATAATAATCTCAGATATCGATCATTAGATTGATGTTCAGATTCTCTCATAATATAATTCCTTTACACATAAGTATCTATACTGGTGGCACTTCTTTATTTATTCAGGAATGATTAATCAGCTTCGAGATGGTACTTATTGTGTACAGGATAACTAAATTTTGAGAAAGGAGAGAAATTTTTTTCTGTTTAAAAGGTAAACACGAAAAAGATGTAAGTCTAAGAGCCTTTCTGGATTGGCTTATTTTAGGTGCTTTTAAGCACTTTTGTAGTGTTTGGGTAAGATGAACAAGCGCTTAAAAGCACTTGTTTTAATGCTAAAATAACAAAAATAAGCCAAAAGCCCTTAACTTATGACTTGAGGGTGTTTTGGATTGGCTTATTTGTAAGTGCTTTTGGCTTTTAAGCACTTTACTTTAGGCTTAAAAAGTAGAAAAAAAAAGGCTAAAAACCAAAAGTTAGTTGCTACCTACTTTTGGCTTTTAGCTTTTAGCTTTTAGCTTATAAGTCACTTAAAAAATGTCCATCCAAACACCCCCTTATGCTGATAAGTCATAAGCTATAAGCCCATCCAAACAGGCTATTAAGACAATTGGCAAGTTTCTGATGATCGAGTAGTCTACAACAACGCCAACACTACTGCTCGTGTTTCCTAATGTGGTTGACAAGTGTGCTGTTTCTCTTTCTTTTATCATTTTTAACTTGTATCTGAACGAGATGGACTTTCAGTCCACGTTCAGTACATGCTTTTGAGGATTCAATGGACCTACGGAAATGTAATAATTCTTAGAATAGCCTATACTGAGATGTCAGTTTTTGCATCTTATGCATTTTGCTTTAATGTGCTATATAAAGTTATTTGGTATGATTAATACCTTTCAACACCTCCCTAACTTGACTAATCTTAAGTAGGTATATCTTAAATAGCTGATAATGTGCTTCTAACATTTCAGAGCTACAAGGAACTGACAGGAACTTCCTGGACTTACGGCTACTTCTTCAGCTTCTATCTTATCGCTGTTTTGTGGCTATTAAATTTGGTTAGTATCCATATGTTTATGAGGGGTTTATAATGTCCTGGGAAACTCCACCTATTGCCTTATGGTTTCGGATTCGATGTTCAGATTCTTTCACAAGTTCATTGTATCAAATAACATAATCACATGGTCAATGTGTCCATTTGGTAAAATGACGGTACCTTCTCCAGTGGTGACTAATTCTTAGATATCTGGGTACTTGTATAGGTATATTGCATTATAATCCAATTGCTTTTTGTGGTCTATGTTCCAGCCTTGTATATCCCCCTTCTCCTAGTCACAAAGCAAACTGTAATACTGACTTATTCTTGCTTTAACATGTTCAAGAAGTGATGTCTGCTACATATGTGTGCTTTTGGAGGTCAAAAGTTCCCTTGCATATTTTCATGAGTTCTCTTTTTCCGTGTCGCAAGATGATGTTTTCCTATGCTTTAGTTCTTTTGGAGTATGAGCATCTACTCCGATATCATTTAGTACTTAGTTTTGTTTTTGGACGATCTTAGAATTTACTTTCATTTTGTGTTCTGACACTTTCTTCTTTCTTAGGTATTTATCATGTGTATAGCTATACTTACACTTCACCTTTGCTTGGTAATTTTCAGATTATAGTATTTGTCTTGGAAGCTTTTCGAGTAGAAAATGAAGATGTAGAGCCTTCAGCACGACGTATGGATGATGAGCACAAGGTTAGTTTTTGAACCTGTTTCTCATGGAGCAAATTATTGTAACTAGCTATTCCTTTGCTGGCAGGAACATCTCGACAGACTCTACAAGAGTTTTTTGGAGTTCTCGGCTCCTCATAGAAATACTATATTATAATTTACGCTCATGAAAATTGTCAGTGGAAGTTTCATTCTTGAACCAATATAATCCTGTTCAAGACAAGACAATCTGTACTAACTTGGAGATTTGCATCTCTTATCTCATAACAATATATATGTTTGTCTTTGCTAAATGATCACCTTTTTTAAGGCTTTATTGCTGAAAAAGTCTAGTGAACCTGAATTCTCTTTTTCTTATCCAGGACGAAAGAAGAGAGCAGCGACATACTGTTGGGTATGTGTGTTTGAACGATGTTAAACTAAGAGCCATTTCCAACGATTTAAACTATATTCTAATTTGGCAACTACTTTCATTGCACAGCTCTAAGAATCGGAGACAGAAATTAGATGATCTCCATCGTCGTATGTGTAGGGAACGACCTTAGCCCTCCAATCCAGAAGTTTGCTGCTGGTAACCTTCTTTGGAAGTTCACTAATGTTTTCACACACATTTTATGGTTGTAAATTTAAAATGGAAAATGAAATTTTTGCATGTTCTGAGACACGATCTATTCACTACTAACAATTTTCTTTTCTTATTTTTCAGCTTTATGTGGTCTTGTGAGCTTCAAAAGTTTGAGTTATTTTTGGACCTGGTGACGAATAAAAATGGCAATCGCGACATACTTATGTAAAAATAGGTCCTCAAGCCTATTGATCATTTAAGCTTCTCCATGCAAATATGTAAAGGTTCTAATAGAAGTTCCATTTCTATGCTTGTTTTGTTGAGGACTCTGTATATCAAACATTTCTAGATGAAATAAAGATGAATTCAGCAATTTCAATTTTTACTTTTTTCCAGTTTAAGTTTCCACGTGTCATGTGATTATAGGTGCTGATGATCAAAAACCTGGCGCCAGGTCAGCCTAGCCAATGATCTCTTCCTTTGAAAATCTTCTGGATATACTCCAATCCTCATGTTGAAGGAGAGTCTTTGAAGTAACTAGTAACGTTGTTGTTATGTGATCAGGAAGTCACAGGTTCAAAGCCGTAGAAATAGCCACTAATAGAAATGCAAGGTAAGACTGCTTAAAATAGACCCTTGTCGTCTGTCCCTTCTCGAACTACGCGCACAGTGGGAGCTTTAGTTCATCGGGCTGCATTTTATACTCCAATCCTCATGCTCAATCTGCAGTCACTTTTTGTAGTTCTTGTCACAGCAGCTATAGTGTTTTGGTTGTTATAGAAAAATCAATATTTTTTTTTGTTGTTGTTAACAATTTTTTATGGTGACAGCATCCTTCAATTATTGTTAATCTTTCTATAATGTATCATTATCCAAATGCATGGACATTGATAAACATCAATTAATAACCTACCACTTCTTTATTAATTGATAATATCTTATTAATTTTATATCACTTTTACATCTTTCTATAAGCTTAATCGAACTAGCTTTCACTATTTTAGTTTTCTTTTTCAACTTTTCACCTGTTTTATATGATAGTTTTCGAAGATTAATAAATAATGATATTTCTGTGTCACCATTAATTTATTCTCTCATTATCCTTATTGACGTTTGATAATGTGTGATCATCTTTTCTATCAGTAAAAGAAAACTTATACAACGTTGCACATTGAACTTGTTCACTAAAAGTCATTTATATATTTAGTAGGTGTTTGACCATGAATATTATTCACAATATTTTGGAATATTTGTTTGGCCATAAATATTCTGGATTACGTTTTCACAATATTTGGATTTTTGAAAAATACCTCAAGAGATGTTTTCACTATTTTTAGATTCACTTTTTGCACTAAATGTTTATTTTCATAAATTAACCCAATTTTCATAAAACTCTAAAAAAAAAATAAAAAAAAATCACTTTTTATATTTTTTTTAACTTCAAAAATCCCCCATTTCCAAAATACTATGGCTAAACACAACTTCAACTCTATTTTTAACTTCAAAAATACCAAATAAAGTGAATATGTTTTTGATTTTCATGGCCAAACGGGTCCTAAAATTATTTAAAACTTTGCAGGCGATCTCTTAACCCTTATTCTTGCTTGAAATGATGAAATGACAAAGAAATAGTACTATCTCCTTATTTTAACTATTACTTTAGCTCTATCACTTTAGCTTTTGTTACGGTTATTAAGGGCCCGTTTGGCTATGCGGAGATGCAATCATGATTTGAAATTATTAGATAAAGTTGAAGTTTTATTTGAACATGTAATTTTGATATTTTTATATTGTATATTTTCTTATGAACATAAAAACCTTATAAGTTGTGAAAACTATCAAAATTTCCCCAACTCTTTATATAATCTTACCAAATAATAAAAGTTTATAACAAAATATAATGCACTATCACAAAACTATTATTAAAAAAAAAATACAAAATTTCTTGATTAATCTTTAGTTCAATAAAAAAGTAAAATTGAACATGAGTTGTAGTGTCCTACTCTTTAATATAATTTTCCCATATAGTACGGACGATCTTTGATGAGTAATAATAAATTTTATGTTGGTGAGATTAATAGTTATATAAGATATAAATGGTTTAAAGAGTAATAATATAAACTATAAATTTTATTTACATAGAAAATAAATGATTGTAAGATATAAATGGTGGAGTGTTTTTTTTACAAAATATAAACTTGTGGGTCAACTTTTGTATTTAAATTTTTTTTAAATCATGCTATGAAATTCCAAATCACACTTTTTGAAAAATTTGGATTTTCATATCATGATATGAAATCATGAGATGAAATCATATATCTAAAAAGTGATTTTATCTCGTAATTTTAAATTACACACTTCATATCACATGTGGAAATGCCTACTAAGATATAATAACTGTTATGTGATGGACAAAAAGTGATGTCGAATTGAGGACAACTTGGTGCCAGGTCAACCTAGCCAAGCTGTGAAACTCTTCTGGATTTACTTGAATCCTGATAATATTGTTTATTTTTTCATTCTAAAAGAATTCGTACAATAATTTTCCAATTAAAAATTAATGCTACTCTTTTTGTAGTTGTCTAGCAATTTGATTGTGATATTATATTATATACTGAAAGTATAGATTGACATAGCGGCTTTGCCCCAAAGCTTAATCTTTACTATTAGTGGCTTAATCATGTGCCGCTAATCAATATTTATTACTGTCCAAATTAAAATTGGGTTAAACAACATTTTGAACCTATACTCAAGATATTTCGAGCAAACTGTTTTTCGAATTTGAAATGCTCAATCAACATGGGTTGTGGTGCGATGGTTGGGATCCCTCTACTATTAGTCAGAGTTTCGAGTATGAGTCTTGGTTATAGAAAAAAATTCAGAAATGCGACATGCAACACACAAATTTAGATTAGTCGGACTCTAATATGAATATCGTCATATCGAACAGCGGGTGGAAAATCACAAAAATAAAATAAAATTGAAATTTTAGTATAATCATTTTTTTCTCTCTTTCAAGTCCTCAACTAGCAGTCTAGCAGTGTGTTATCAAACTATACATAAAGTTTGGTTTTTCGATGACACGATGGTTTCCATGAATGAAACCGCTGAATTTAGAAAAGGAAGAAAACAAAGGTTTCATTTTCTAAATTTAAGTGTGTGTGTATATATGATAAACATTAAATTAATTGAGTTTTTCGTGTGTTTATTTTATATCAATGACTAACCTACCACTTCCTAACTTTGATTATATCTTTATCACTTTCCTCCTTCACTTCTTGTTTCTTTTTGTCATTTTTACATCTTTTAAGTAGTTAGGTTAATCAAATATAAGTTCTTCAACTTTTCGCCTGTTTGATATGATGGCTTTACGAATTAATATATTCATAAATATATTTTTGAGTCACCATTTCTCCTCTCTCTATCATTATTGTCTTGATGATACCAAACATCAGTATTATATGTTCCGATCGCAATTAACTGATTTTCCTTCATTTGGCAAAGATATAATATTATTAGTATTCACGTAACATCTAAATACCAGTCTAATTTTTAGGACCAATTAATAATTAAATGATAATTTGTCGAGCATAAGTTTTTTATGTTCCATGGTCAAAATGTTTAATGTCTGTATTGTTGAATTTACTGAAATTGAAAATTATTATTCATACTTATTTACTTGTAAATTTCTTAACAAATATAAAATTAAGTCAAAATTACTGAATTCTGATTGATCCATAATTTACATGGATACAATAGGAATATTCTATATTTATATATATATACCCCATATGAATATATCTCACTAGTTTACATATGAAATTAATTATTCCATATTCCAAGAGCAAAATAGGAATATTCTATTATAGTATACTGGCTAAAAAAAAGTAATCCCACCATCAAACAACTTTGATCGCGGTACAATGCAACCCCGTCGCCGTTGATGGCGGCGGGGGCAAGCTATCGATCAAATCGAAAGTGAGCATTGAAACCCTCGGCCTTGCCAGTCGCCGGAAATTATCCACCGGAAAAATTGGCTCCGACTTAATTTCCGGCGAGCCGAGGTACTTAGCTTGCATGTACTTATGTTTCCTCCATGGAGCCATATGCATCTTTTTTTCCTTGATGCATTTTTTCGAAGCACAACATAGTATTTTTATTAAATTTCGAAGCCTTTCGACTTTTCCTACGTATACTTCTGGCAATTGTTTCACTAGATGATTGTATTCTTCATTTGCTCGTGCCATCTCGAATTCTCCTCGAAAATTCAACTCTATGATCACCTTCATTTCTCCATTCTTTGAATCTGTGTCTTGTACCACTTCCATGTATGTGTATTCACCTTTAAAAGAAAAACAATAAACACAACAAAATTAGTGCGCTTTTTCTCCTCTCTTTTTCCCTGGCATGAATCAGAACGGTAAAGGGCTGAATTTCAGTGGATCGTGACAGCAAGGTCATTCTACCACTTACCATACCTGAAGGTATTTCGGGTGAGCTTTTCCACTTGGACTTGCAAATGAAGCAATTGTAACCTTCGTTTCTAAGGCGTTCGGAGATTTCTCTTTGCGTACATTTTCGACAATTATCCGATGACATTTTCCGGCAGCTGCAATTGATATTTGTGAATTTCAATTCTTTTAAAGCCTCCTTTGTTGCTTTTCTGACTTTCGATTCAAAAGAAGTTGTCCTACACAACGTTGTCTAAGAACAAACACAGAAACAACATATATTTGGTAAGCAAGACTAAATAGTACTTACAAAAAAACATAAAAAGTTTGTACTCTAAATTTAACGTTTTTACCTTAAGAAGCTCTTCTTGTAATGCCCAAAAAGCCTTATTCTCCTCACTGTTGTTAACATTTCCATCCTCCTCCTCTTCGTCCATTAATATCTCACCGCTACTATAACTAATGTTTGACTCTAACGAACTTTCACATGACTGAAACTCGATACCTTCATTTAAGAACCCAAAAGTCAACTCATATACGCCTTCGGGTTCATCTGAATTCATTACGAAGTCACCTAAGTCTTGGCCGGTCATCGGGATTTTAGACGTTTTTCTGGCCATCTTAACAATACTATAAACTTTTTAAAAGTAATTATTTCTTCTCTCAATTAGGCTTTTATTTGCCTTATGATTTTTGTGGCAAGGAGTTGTGTTCTTATAAAGTGTGGCATAGGGACCCACAGGAACCCCACTTGGTCCAGGTGAACGAATTATACCCCGCACATAATGGGTATCAATTTCACTATCATATTTATTTGGCAGGTTATCATTATGGGATGAGTTTAATTAACTTTATATGCAGGGGTAGATATATGGTATATGGTATATACCGAAGTATCATACTAAATCAAAATTTTTGATATTATAATTTTGGTATTATAGTATTTGGTATGATATATGATATATGATATATATTTCAATTTTTTTAAGTATTTGATATGATATTTGGTATTTACAAATAACATATCGAAATCCGAATAAAATACCGAAGTATATAGTTATATATATATATATATATATATATATATATATTATTAAAATACTAATAAATATACATCCTAGTATTAGTATAAAATTAACTAAATATTTAGACGTTTTGTAATTGATTAATAAAGAGAGTTGCTTGTACTTTCTTTTGAATATATATTGTTACATGTGTAATGTGTTAGTATGATATAATTGAGAAGTTTTCTGAAAAGTTAAGTCACAATTCTCTCTCTCTCTCTCTCTCTCTCTATCTATCTATCTATCTATATATATATATATATATATATATATATATATATATATATATATATATATATATATATATATTAGTTGAAGTTGAACAAACTACAATTAACGATTTACCATACCGTGAAATACCGCTACCGAACTTTAAAATATTGAACCATACTAAATTAATTTGATATGTTAATGGTTTGTATTTTTAAAAGCTAATACCAAAAATATTTAACCGAAATTTTAAATATCATACCATACTTGATACTATACTATGCCCACCCCTAATTATATGCATATTGACAGTGAATAATATATGACCTACAAGTATAGATGGCTGTGTATACGAGTAAGATTAAGATTTTATATAACTTTAAAAGTACAACAAATTAGCAAAATAAATTAAAGTTACAACTTGCTGCAGTGTGGATTTGAGAGGATTAAGATTGATATGCTGTATGCATGTATAGCTGGACATTTATTAATTGGATGAAATAAATTAATTAAAAGACTCTTTCAAGAAAAAACGTCGACGATATGCAAATCTTAATTAATTAAGACCCTTGATGAGATCATAATCGACTCCACCATCGCAACTACAATATATTATTTCTACTATTTTTTAAGATTCCAATTTTGGTAATCCTTACTGAAAATATATTCTCGTTTTTCCGCTATATATAAGTATTTATGTACTCCCTCCATTTCAACTCGTTTATTTTACGTTCGTTTTAAGTCTGTTTCAAAAAAAATATTTCCTTCATTTTTATTTTTTTGGCAACTCTTTAATTACATGCATGTTTAAGATTATAAGGTTAAAGGATATTTAAGTATATTCTACATATCTTTAATGTAAGATCATAAGATTCAAAAAATTTCTTTATTTTCTTAAATTTTATGTCAAGTTAAAACCACACAAACAAATTAAAAATGGAGTATTTCATTTTATGTGACACTAACTTTTTCTAATTTGTTGTCTATTCACAAAAAATGACATTTTGATAAAATATTTAAAAACAATTTAACTATAGTCTTCTTATGTTATATAGATCTCTAATGACACGATGTTATAGCTCATAACATATTTGAGAACCAAAAGTTTTCAAATATTTATTTTTCTTTCTTGAAGCGCTGTGATAATGCCAAATAAGTCACTACCTATAATTGACTACTAAAACTTACATAAAATGATGAGTGAAGAGTCAAAAACACACTTAAACTATTCTCTTTTTTTGAGTTTCACAACTAAACTAATGGAAGCGTCAGAAACATACCTAAACTATCACTTTTATTTGAGAAACACACCTAAACTATAACTTATAGTTTGAGAAACACATCTAAACTATCACTTATTAGTTTGAGAAACAAACCTACAAACTGACTAGACTAAATATTTGCTTACAAACTCTTTAGGTGTGTCTAGCTATTAAAAATCGGTCCACGTGACATATTTTTATTTTTTTTACTAACACATTAATTTTTTTCATTTTTAAAATATTTTTAATTGATTTTTATTCATTTTAAGGTGTGTTTCTCAAACTAATGAGTGATAGTTTAGGTGTGTTTCTCACACCTCAATATTTTAGGTATGAAATTCAAAAAAAGAGGATAGTTTAGGTGTGTTTTTGACACTTCACTCTAAAATAAATGTGGTTCATTTGAACAAAGTAACATAATATAATTGGGATTTAGTTTATATAATAAACAAATAATTGAAAATTATATTAGAAGGATCAGCAAGATTTTTGCTTCTCTTTTTTAACCCCTCCCTTCGTGCTCCCGCTCTTTTGGTGACTCAAACTCACAATCTCAGGATTAAAAGTGAGGAATGCTAATAACCATTCGATCAACTCCCTCTTATCCCGCAAGACTTTTGCATTAAGTTTTTGACATGAAATGTGGAAGTGATGACCCTTTGTATTGTAGTATATATAGTTTATTCTTGAGAGATATCCGGAAAACGTGGAGAATATAGGAAACAGAAGCTTCTGATATTTATTTTTATGCTACTGTTTCATCTAATTAATCAGCAAATAGGAGCCAATCGTAATATGGCTGATAGCCTAATATCATTGGCGATTAATTTGCTCCAGCAATTTATCTAATAGAAAAAAAAGGACAATAATACATAACGAGGATAGCAGAAAAGATTGGAATATGCTGTTTTAATTCTGATAAGTGTTGGGCTCAGTCAGCTCAAAGACACTTTTACATTGTGTGATATTGTTAGTTCTGGACGAAGCCCGCACGGTTTTCTCCAAAAGGTCTAACACCATGAAAAGATTTCTACACCTTATATATAGTTTTCCAATCCTTTCGGCTATCAATATGGGATATTTATTCGTACACCCAACAATAAGGATGTCGTGCATCATATTAAAGTGGAGTGGGTGAAATGGAGGCTCATTTTCAAGATTTTTGAGTGATAAAATTGTGTGATCAAAGCTTAAGGTTAGACCTACTTTATTGTAACGGGTAGAGTAATGGTTAGTCAACAACACAAATGTTCAGAATTTGAAGGTAGTTGAAGATGCCTAGATGGATGTGTGCACATACTAGAAGAGTTATGATTAGGAACGTAACTGTACTAGGCAATGTGGGATATTTACTAGACCTTCATGTAGTATGTAAGCAAAACTCATTTATAAATTCAATCATGTATAAATAGTATAATCTTCCGTCGAAGGGGTTCAGATGAACCCTGGCTACAGGTTCACGATAGAGCACGATCCTAAGACATGGTTGGATGAAATATGCTTTTATTTCAAATCAATTCACTCTATAGAAAGAAAAGCATTGAGAAAGTATAAAAAAGAATTGAGTGACCTCTTGCTAATTATCCATCGTTTAAATTTTCTATTTTTATATTGTACGCATTGCATCGACAAATAGAAAACTATATATTAGCCAATTATGTTCATACTTATCCTAATCTTTTTACTTTTTGTATATTGTCTTGACACTGAGTGTGCGTGCTCTTTTTAGAAGATAACACAGTGAAACCAAACTACGTACATTAGTCAAGATATAAACAATTAGTACTACGATTAACTTCATTTTTAAATCTGAACAACTTGATTGTGTATCTTTTGGATTAAGATATTTGTTATTTATCATGAGATAGTGGTCCTTTTTCTTTTTTTTTTCACGGAGACGGATCTAAAATTTAAATTTTATGAAGTAGGTTAATTTTTCAAGGTTCTTAACATTAAATTTGTTATATATGAGTAAATGTTATGAGTTCATATTTTAGTTGATTTTAGATATAAATTTATACTCTACGTCAAAGTAGTGACCCACATAGTGACATGCAATTTTTAGTCTAATATTGTTGTATATCTAGGAAGCATATCAACTATATATATGTGTGCGATGAGCGGCTTCTAGTTTTTTTTTTTTTTCTTGGGCCCTAGGTTGTTAATTGCATAAACTAAACATGCTTTTATAAGCATATTCTTCTTATTATATTTGGTTCAATCAGTGATGACTTTACCAGCTAATCCTCCTTTCACCTGCTCTATTACACATACTATTAAAAAAAAATATGGAGTCATTAGTACTACGTAATAATATATAGTTGTTATAGATTTTCTTATTGTGTAATTACAACTTCTCCAGCAGATAAATTAGACTTGACTTCATGCTATCATTCAATAATTGGCGTTGTAGAAGCATCAATAACTCTCATGTCTCGTGTGAGCGGCTTCTAGCTTTTTCTAGATCGATCGTAGTTGTTCCATGAAATGCTTTTAGAATATTCTTGTAATATAAGATCTAATATCTGTGATGCCTTCTCCAACTCTATAATTATAATCTTCCTTCCTCTTGGTTTCCTCTTAATTATTTACAATATAATAAGCACCTAGAATTAGAAAGGATAATTAGAATAAGTTAATGATGTAAATGATAGTCAAAAAGAGCTAAAATTATAAGATCATTAACTATGAACTTTCCACCTAAAGTTATTATAAAAAATAGCACTTTCCAATATTATTAATTATAAATGAAAATAAATAAATAACACTTTTTTTTTTTTTTGATGAAGTGGAAAAAACAAAAGGTAGGAAACAAGTTGGAAAATTTTAGACCAATGGCTTTAGATGATCAACAACAATCATAGAGGTAAATTTGTGATGATAAGAAGCAATCAAACAAATTTAATTATATTTGTCGCTCTTAATCCTATTGTTACTTCTTTATGTCCATATTGATGAAAGCAACTTAAAAAAAATTAGAGAAAAGAAAAAGGCAGATAAGGTTTTCCTTGGAGTTGCAAATGAATATTTGGACTGAATTTAAACGGGTCAAAATAATTAAACAATAGATTATATTTCCTTCGTTTCTAAATAAGTTCTCCTTTTTGCCTTTTGATTTTGCTCCTAAATAAGTATATGCTTAAGCCTTCAAGAATAAATTAGTCATGTTCTTTCAAATTTGCCCTTTGTTTAGATAAAATGTAATCGATGTCAATTTTGAAAAGAGAGTAATTTGTTAAAAGGTGTGCCTAAGCCAAAGGAGTACTTATTTAGGAATGGAAGGAATAGCCTAATGTGTTGGTGATGAAAGCTACGGGGTGGAGGTGAAGATGAGGTGTATTAGAGGGAGGGCATGACAAAATCAATATGGATGTCATTAGTGAAACTTGATTCCTCTACTTTCATTTGGGAAATTATTTTTCTCATTGTTAAGAAACTTGTAATCCTAAAAAAAAATATCATCCTCAAAAATTTTAACCAACCAAACATGAGTAAATTGAAAAATATTATTGAGAAAATATTTTCCTTCCTACTGAACACACCCTCAATGTAAGATGGCCTACAATAATAGATAACTATTTATCGCATTTTCTTAAGTTTTTTTTTTTTTTTTTGGTCAAACAGTCATTTTATTTATATAACAAGCTGTTACAGGGACACGAATTGTGGCGTAGCCACTATAGGAGCACTAACGAAACTAAGCCTAACTGTAGTAGTGGCATCTGCAACATGTACAGCCTGACTAATTATAGCAGCATTAGTAGTGATATGATACATATTTTGGTGGAGTGGAGGGCATTTGTTATGATCCGAGACTATCCCTTAGTCATAATACGGTGCTTAGAGTCACAAGTAATCCCAAGTTAATCCATGGTCTGGCATGACACTAATAATACTAAAGTAACTGATAAAAACACTGTGTGGAAGCTGAACTGAATGATGAACTAATAATTAAACCCAATAACAATATCTGAGTCTAAAACCACTAAGCTGAACATTTAACTATATGTCTGAAAGCCTCTACTAAGACGAGTTGCTGGGACAAGCTCCCAGCTAATTCTAGTTGTCTGAAACTAAAATACTGATAACTAGTCCTCGAATGATGAGGACACACCAAACACTGCTGCTGATATGGTGCGGAATCGTACTAAGCGCGATCTAGATGTTGAGCGTCAAAACCTATATTATTAGACAATATAGCGCAAAGGAAAAGTATGTGATCAGTACTTTGAATGTACTGAGCATGTAAGATATGCACTACACTATATATGCTGATCATGAGAAAATGAACTAAACATGGAGTGAGGAGTGTAAACTGCTGCAATGTCCAAGTGAATAAAAACATATAACTGAACAATAGTAATATGCTAAATAAACTAAGTACATGATTATGCAATATCTAAGTCTGAACTATAGGAGTACAAGGACATTCTGATTATCATAAAGAAGTATACAAGCTGATGTACTGAGAATAGAATATTTAAATCCATAACATACTACTGAGGTATACTATGATGCAAGGATCCATCTAGATTATCACAAATACTGATTTACATAAATATCCTGATATGATTGAGATACTGTGAACTAGACTGAATTGAGGGTCATGCAAATACAAAAGTGTGAGACTGTGGAAGATACTACTAACCGACATATAACCATGTGAGCTAAACATGGAGTTCGATGTATAATCCCCATAAAAAAGGGCCCAATATACTTTGCTAGGGTACAAAGAATGATCTGATATGACATGGTATAAACAAACCTACGGTGGTACGTAGTTCTGTGACTTAAGGACTGCTACTAAAGGTCTCAGCCTGCTGACGGGTGAGCTTTCATCCCTTCGTCCACTCGGTGCTAAGAACTACTCCCAATTAAACATAATTGATAGCTCGATGAGATGACATATTGTCAACCTGAGATGACATACCTGGATGTCAACCTAGTCATGATCATAGATGCCATACCTAACTGCCATACTAGTACTGAACTTTGCTTTTATAAGAAAACTGATCCACGATCATTGATGGAATTCCGGATACCATACTAATCGGGAACTTACTTTTAGGAAAGAGTGTTCGAGAGCACTGATGGCATATTTGGATGTCATGCATGTCATGTATATTACTGTTATGGACTGAAGATCCTGATCATGGTAGAAGAACGTATATGTGTGTGTGTGTGTGTGTGTGTATATATATATATATATATACGCATCATGTATTTCTGAACACTGTGACTTATAAGTCTATGGGAGACATGAGATAGCTGGAGTAAATGCATAAAGGAGACCTATGACGATTAAGATTTGAACAAAAATTATAAAGCTGGGCCTGAGCCCTGAATCTTGACTCATGAAACTACTAACAATCTAATAGGGTGAATTTATCTAGAAATACCATTTAGAATATAATTTATTTGAAAACAATCTACAAGTCAGTAACACTGAAAGGACGAATTTACTGAGACTGAGTAACAAATATCCTATGTGTAAGTATCCAAAAACATGCAAACCTAACGGAATAAGTGTTTAATTAACAATACATGGGATCCTAGGTCATCGGGTGTTTATAACCCGCCATCTCTAAAGAATGCAAATATTCATGACAACTTTTATGATATGAATGGAATATAAAATTACATAATACAAGCCCAAATAACTCCCAAAACCAAGAGTTTGATAGTCATAATGAGGGTTCACAATGATAACTCCATAATAACATTAAATGTTTGAGTGGAACACGTATTCATAGATTATTCTTGACGAGAAACGAACATACAACAAAAACCATATTTATCATGAAACCCTAGCTCTGAAGAATGAATTTAATTGAGGAAATTGAGTTCACTTAGGGACTCAATGGGTAAAAGGAACCCATTGATGAAACCCCACATACCTGAACGTATCAATTTCTTAAAGGAAGCTTTGAGTTTGGAGCCCTTGAAGTTGAATTTTTTTTTTAGAGAGAAACCCTATGTTCAGAGTTCTTGAGAGGTTAGGAAGAGAAAATACCAACTTAGGGCTGATGGGAAATAGAAAGAAAGTGGAAAAAGTTGGGAAAACGACCTTTTAATGAATTTCGTCGGCCATTTCGACGATTTAGAGGTGCCATAGCCAAACCATTTGGCGGATCGCCGAAATAGCCTTAGATATCCAAAATGAACAGTTTTTAAAGATTTTTGGGACATTTAGGCTATCCAATTCTGCACATCGCCAGACCATTCGGTGATTCGCCGATTTACACAGCTCTGACACATTTTAGTAAAGCGGCCATAACTTTCTACTCCGGATTCGGATTAACAAACGATCAATTGCATTGGAAAGAAGACTCCAAGATATTTAATTTGGTGGGTCTTGAGCTACAAAACTCTTTATATTCTAGAAGTTTTACTCGTTTGAAGCTGACCCTTGTAAGATCAAATACTAAACCTCAACCGATAAAAATGTTCTCAACTCAATTTTGCTCTAAATATTTCTTATGACCATGATTTGCATCAAAAACGCTCATCACACTAGGGAAATGATCATGAAACTTATCTATGGTTAGAAATTATAGCTTTTGGACCCATACACACATGACGAACAGCTTAGCTAAGAGTTTGTGGGGTGTTACAACACTTCAGTCTTCTAGTTATTAAATCTCCATTCTTGTCAGCCTGCAAAATATCCATGAGGGATGGTGGAGATTCCCAAAAAAACACAGATGTAGTCGAGAAGCTGTGTCGTAAAGCAGCAATAGTAGTAGTAGTAGTTAATAAAGCATCCGCTAGCCTGTTTTGTTCCCTGTATACATGACGCACTGCAGGATTACCCATAATTGCTTGGAGAAGGCACTGGCAATCAGACAAAAATGGAGAGTTAGCTTGTGAAGAGTTACCAAGTTGATGCACAAGTTGATTTAAGTCAATGTTAATCTCAAGTGGAGAAATGTTGTGCAGTTGTGCAATGCTGAGACCCTGAAGAAGGGCCTTTACTTTAGCCTCCAAGGTATTGAGGCTATAGCATGTATTGGTGAAACCACGGATCCACTCCCTGAAACTATTACGGAAAACACCCCCTAAGGTGGAAAATCCAAAGGATGGATCAAATGAGGCATCTGTATTCAGCATAGTATTGGAGGTCGCAGGAAGATTCCACTTGACCTGCATTGTGACAGTTCTCCCATAGACTCTGGTTTGTCCAGCCAGGAACCAATATTCTCCTGCTAGTTGGGAAATATTGTAAAGTGTAAGATCGAACGGGGTACCTTGAAAAATTAACTTGTTGCTAGTAACCCAGATAGACCATAAACAAAAAGGCAAAAAAACTTTTGAGGGTATATGGTAAATGTGCATTTTAGGAAGGAGTTGCAGAAAGCTATGCAACCAACTAGAAGGAGTAGGAGAGGCAGCATAAAGATTGTTAACATTATGGGCGATGACCAGAGACCACTCTTAAGAAGACACTTTAAGAAGAGGTGCGAAGTACTTTCAATCTCCGGCGATGGGCAGGTCTTGCACATAGGGGACTCTACAACCTTAATATGATGAAGGTAACTAGCAGTAGGGAGTCTATCATGAACGAACAGCCAAAGGAATTGCTTAATATTGGCGGGGAGGCGCAACCTTCAGATCCAGCCAAAACTATTAGAGTTAGACCTTAAGGCTTGTTGTTCTCCACTTGTTAGAAGTGTATTAAAATAAGATTTGACATCAAACTGACCAGTATTAGTCAAACCCCACGAAATATGATCAAATAACCTAGCATAAATAGGAAAGTGGACAGTGTTTATTAAGGAGGTGACATCTGATGGAAGAACAAAGAACAAAGAATCAAAATTCCAGCTACCATGATCTCTAAAGTGAGTTATCGATAGGCCAGTCTCATGACACTGCAGAAGGCCATGGATAAATTTACGAAGCGGGAGTTCAAGCCTAACCCAGGAGTCATCAAAGAAATTGATAGCTTCTCCACTATCCGATTGCCACTTAATTCAAACTTGGCAGTAGGCATAACCCAGCTTAAGATTTTTCCAAGTAGAAGAACCCAAAGTGAAGGGCCTCGAACGAGCAGGAGTATTGGTTCGACGGTGCAAATATTTATTTTGTAGCACTGTAGCCCATAGTGAATCCCTAGAGTGGAGGAGCCTCCAAGCTGTTGAAGCTAAGAGGGCTTTATTTTTGGTATGAAGATCTTGAATGCCAAGGCCTCTGCAGTCTTTGGGCTTCGTAATAGTAGCTCAATTTATAAGGTGGACTCTCTTATGAGTTGGGGTAGAACCCCAATAAAAATTTCGTTCAATCCGCTCCATCTTATTAATTAAATCAGTGGGAAAATTAAGGAGTTGCATAACATAATTAGGGAGAGCATTCAATGTGGAGCGAATCAGGATTGCTCTACCAGCTGTGGATAGCAAGCTCGCCTTTCACCCGACAAGCCTGTTCTTTAAATTATATAATAGAAATTGAAGACCCTCTTTACAAGGTTTGGTACCCATGATTGGGTAGCCCAAATACTTCCCAAATTTGTCACATTCGCTAACATTAAGAGCATTCTGTGCAACTAATTTATTTGCAGCAGAGATATTACAGTAGAAAAAAAAATTCGATTTGGAAAAATTAATTCTTTGGCCTTATATAAAGAAGAAGTGAATCATAATGGTAGAAATATTTGCACAGGTTGCAGGGGTAATCTCTCCATAGAGGATAATCTCGTCAACAAATAATAAATGAGAGATAAAGGGCCCTCATGGCGCAATCTTAATGGGAGACCAAAGGAGGTAATTGACTGCCATATCTATTCTTCTTGACAGTTGTTCCATGCATAAAATAAAAATGTATGGCAATATGGATCCCCTTGTTGAATACCTCTAGTAAGAGAGAAGTATGAGGTGGGGCATCCGTTTAGCAAAATAGAGACGAAAGTAGAGGAGATACACGACATGATGAGCTTAACCAAATTCACCGGGAAGTTAAAGAACAAAAGAGTATCATGGATGAAGGACCACTCAAGACGATCAAATGCCTTTCCAAGGTCGATCTTCAAGAGCATAAAGTTCTTTCTACCCTTTGTATTCCTAAAAAAGTAAAGTATCTCCTGCACTACAACAGCATTATCAGAGGCACGTCTCTTTGCAAGAAAGCTTGATTGGGGTAGACCTATTAGTTCAGGAAGATGAGGCTTAATACGGTTGACAATAACCTTGGTAATGATTTTGTAAACGGTGTTACAAAGACTTATCGAACGAAATTGGCTTATAGAGGCTGCTGACGAGGATTTAGGAACTAAGCAGATGTAGGTGCTATTAAATCCAGGAGGATTTTCCAATTAGTGAACACAGAAGTGCAAAAGTCTAGAACAGATCCATCAACGATATCCCAAAATTTTTGGAAAAAGAATGGGTGGAGGCCGTCAGGGCCAGGAGATTTAAAAGGTTTGAAGGAATGCACTGCCAAAAGAAATTCATGCAAGGTTAAGCTACCTTCCACAGACGGGTGGAAGGAGGGATGCAGAAAGCAAGATGGTGCCAATTGATGTTTGAAAGGGCTCTGAGCAAGGTCAGTGGAATATAAGGTTTCATAGAAGTGCACAATGTGAGCCTTAAGAGCATCATTATCAGTTATCCAGTAGCCTGCAGAGTCCCGAAGGGAGATGATGTGATTCCTTCTTCTACGATTAAGGACTGAAATGTGAAAGAAGTTGGTATTCAAATCCCCGTTATTTAACCAAGTGATACGCGACTTGAGTTTTCAAAATTCATCCTCTTGTTGGAAAATGCCTTTGTAATCTCGGAGAAGCTCCCATTTTAAGTTTTGCAGAAAATTACTAGTCAGGTAATGGGGAGATGCTTGCAAGCCCATGAGTCTAACAAGGAGCTTTTGTGAACACCTAATATTTGATCGAACCTAAGATTAAACATCATTTTAGCGTCCAAAATATTTCTTTTAGGTCCAAATAGATATTTTAATTTTTATGTCATTTTAGAATATTTGAAAATTATAAAAATAGAATCACATTTTAGGATGAGTTTTATTTATTTATTTTTCAAAGAAAAGGAAATCTATAAAAAAAAATATATGTTTTGTTTCTAATTTAGGTTTTAATAAGAAAGCTAGTGATTTTAGTATTTTATTTTTTATTATCGGACTAGCTATATAAATTTTTCGCCATATTTATTAGTCTTAAGCTAATTAAATTAATTTTTTATACGTAATAATATAAAAATTAACTAGTCCTATTCTACCCAAAAACTAACATCTAAAACCTTTTTCTCCCAAGAAAAAACCCAAGTCCTAAACCTACCCAAACACTAATCCTCCACTGCCTAAACTACTCCCTCACCCACTATATAAACACACACTAATAACATTATACTCGCTCACGTTTTCCAGCAAACCTACCTACAACCCCATCCTAAAAAAACTAATTATACTTCCTCACGTCTGACAGCAACCAAACAACCCATGTTATTCACGGTTCGAGTTCGTGGTTTCTGAAAATTAACAATTGTTAACTTTGGAATTCGGTAGAGTATAAGGGTTCATTTTTGTAATTAATTTTCGCAAAAGATAATCCTCAATTTTCTTCATATTATTTAATTCCATGATTATTTGTGACTTGATTCCAATATTATGAAGTAGCTTGAATTTCACGTGTATTTAACTGATTATTTTTGCTCTATAATATGAAAGATGTTAGTAATTTAGTATTGTTAAATAATCTAGCAGCTTTCCATCATTAATTATTTTAAAGGTTAAATCTTGATTATGTGACAAAAGATAATGGTTAAGCTATTTCAAAGGTCGTGACAATACTCAAAAATAAAATAAAATTGAGCTATAGTTGGGAGTAAAGAATTGAACTATTTAAAATAGACCATAATTACAAAAATAAAAGACTAAACGAGGGCACGCATAGTATATCGTTCTGACCGAGGTCGCAACTGGATCTGGACATACAAAAATGGCAAGGTCGCGTTTACGCATCTTGACCCAAATCCTCTTGAAAAATATAACTAAAGCGAGTAGACTTTATCTTTAGGTGTGATACGCAAGTTAAGGTCGTGTTTATGCGTCTTAAACGGCGTATGTCAAAGCTAAGGTTGCAACCTTGCGTGTTAGTCAAGACCAATAAAAGTCCAACAATAACAAAACATAACATAGGCATAATTAATATATTAATAAATATATTTTATCCAAAATTAATTTAAGTCAAGTATAAGTTAATAAAAGCGACCGTGCTAGAAGTACGGGACTCGAGGGATGCCTAACACCTTTCCCTCGGTCAACAGAATTCCTTACCCGAATTTCTAGTTCGCAGACCAACAACTAAAAGAGTCAATTTCCTTTTGATTAGGGATCCAAATAAGGTGACTTGGGACACCAAAACTCAGTCCCAAGTGGCGACTCTGTATATAAATAATCTCTTTTCAAAACGTCAATTTAATTAGCAGGACAAAAAAAGGGTGTGACAACTTTTTTTTCTTAATGAATATATTCTCAGACACTTGCTTGTTCCAGATGGAGGCTAGGTCTTGGAAATGGGAAATGGACGGAAGGAGGGAATGGTGCATGTCATTCCAAGATTTGAGCACTAAATCTGGAAAAAGGGATGAGACGCCCAAATAGTCTCCATACGAAAAGGCTTGTTGGTGACCAGACTCATTAACAGAGTCAGTTAGTTAATTTTAAAAATTACCAGCTGGCAACATATGAAATACAGAAATTCATCATCCCAAAGATGCAGAAATATCTCCAAAGGATAGTTCAAAAAGATGCAGAAATTTTAAAAGCAGTGGCAACAGAAAACATTAGGTAGAGGTTACTCAAACTTCACACCTACCACACCCAACTTTAATACATGTTTTTTCTTGCTTTGTTGGCTTGGTTTTGTGCCCTCGCCCTGGCTGCAGCCTTGTCATCCTTTCTTTGTGTAGACATAAGAAACACATTATTGAATAGTTCTAGTAGTCTTACATTACAATGCAATGCTTTGATAACACCATTGCATTGCACCAAAAGAGCATATCCTTTGTTAGAAAAAAAGAGTCAAGTTGGAGTATTTATTCAATAGAACTAATTACTTTTATCAATTTTATGTCTATTTAAAGAAAATTTGGCCTTAGCTATTTCTTTCATTTGCAATTTCAATTTTCTGCTGCTTGCTTATCTTTTATGCATGTTATGTAAGTGGTTGATAGTACGGAGGCTTTTTGAGTTCTAGAATACGACAAGTTGTTTCCTTTGGCTCATTCGACAACTGTGACTGATGTATACATCACATAATGCAAAACAAAAGAGGCATTGCCCATCCACCACAAACCATAATGCTTCAAGATAGTATACAAAAATATTACTATAATAATTAGAAGTTCTCTTTTTTAGTTCTTTCATATTAATTGGTTTGGTATAGTATTTATAAAAGACACATAAACTTTAACTTCACATATTAATATGATTATTAATAAAAGTAAGGATTAATTCTAGTGAATAAGATTTTGGACATGAGTTTGCAATACATTAACTTGGATGTTGTTGTTAAAACTTTATTTATTAATATGAAGTTTGAGTTGTTTAATTCAAAGTTCTAAAATATTTTTGATAAAAATTAAATAGTTTTTTTATTTCTTTATTATTATTATTTCTTTAGACAATTTTTTTAGACGTATTTTACTGTCTTCATTATTATATCAAGTGAAGTTGAAATCATAAAATTTACTATTAAAATTTTTATGGCTTCAAAATTTTGGGGGCCTAAAGCAAACGTTTTACTAGCTTTATCCTGGAGCCACCCTTGTTGGGCATGACACAATAACCGTCATCCATGTCATTAAACATGACGATGTGATCCCACTGTCCAAACAACAACTGCTAAAATGTTCATTACCCAAATGATACGCCTACTATTGTTAAGGCAAAATTAGAGGAAAACGAATGTTTCCCATCAGGTGCTCAAATGGTCTATAAATTTGTCAAGAACTATGAAGTATTGGAAGAAGAAGTATGTACCTACATAATGAAAAGATGCAAGTGCGAATCCCCACCATCTGGAGTGAAAATACTGAAGATTGATGGACACAAAACCTTTAAACATGAACATCCAAACATATGAATGGAAGACATAGAAAATCGGATCAGAAAGCAACCTATAATGTATGTGTATATATTTAAGGTCTTTTATTAAAATTTTGCTTTAGGCTACCAACCACATGGTCCTTGACAATAAACATCAAGGAGGACCCCTTTGCCTATCCATATAAAGGTCACCTCTTTGATGAAGAATTCATCATTGAGAAGACCTGGAACTTCAGGTACGGAGAAGAGACAACAAGCTAGCTATCACTCAGATCTTAAATCTGTACGAGTGCAGAGGAGGATTTGAAGTCAAAATTTTATATTAACTAATTGTTACATCCTAAATTGAGTCTTAATTCGATCTTATATACTTAGAGTTATTTAAATTAAAGCAATTCAATTTTTCAATTAATACCGAACATTGAAATTGACTAATTGTTATATCCATAAATTGAGCATCAATTCATTTTTTCAATTGAAATCAAATTCTTGTTTTGATTAATTGTTACATCTATAAATTGATTCTCAATTCAATCTTATAATATGTAGAGTTATATAAATTGAAGCAATTTAATTAACATTAAAATTGACTAATTATTACATCCACAAATCAAGTCACGATTCAATATTATAATACTCAGAATTATAGAGTTTAAAGCAATTTAATTTTTCAATTAAAGTCAACAAATATATATATATACGTTTTTCCTATTTTTTATTATTTACTTT
The DNA here is from genome assembly GCA_031232105.1 of Capsicum rhomboideum. Classification (NCBI taxonomy): domain Eukaryota; kingdom Viridiplantae; phylum Streptophyta; class Magnoliopsida; order Solanales; family Solanaceae; genus Capsicum; species Capsicum rhomboideum. The sequence goes on along the minus strand of CP124712.1, from coordinate 136,358,825 downwards.
TAAAATTGTTGCAATTAATATAATGATCACTCAATTTTAATTCCTTGTTCAAGATGATATTTTTAATAGCTTTAACTATGTATAATATTTTAAAGTAAAATAATCAAGTTAATCATTTTTTTAATGAATACAAATTTGATGGTCATTAAATGAATTTATTATTTATGATTTGGGCATAATAAAAATAATATATATACAATTTATCATTATATAAAATTATTAATATTATAATATATATACAATTTATCATTATATAAAATTATTAATATTTTATTTTATATAATATAATCAAACGAAAAAAATTAAACTATAAAAGACGGAAGAGTACAAAATACAAAGATACAGAGTTAGTTATAGTTTCATGGAGGATATAAACTAATCCAAGATTTGTTGAAAAATAAATTAGTTGAAAAGTAAATTGATTTATTAGTTTGAGTATGCGTTTTAAGTTAAGGGTGAGGGGGTGGAGTGCTCAGGTTAGGGATATGTAGGGTTGGATTGGGACTGATGGTTTGGAGGGAAAATTATAGTTTAGAGCCAATTAGGGGGGAGGGGGGTAATTTAAAGTATTGTTATAGATTATAATCATAAGAAACTAGAATTATCATAAAGTAATTTTATTGTTCAATGATACGAAATATTGAGAGAGGGATGGGGGAGGATAGGATATTTAAATTAGGGATAGTTCTGTCTTTATATCTTGTTTGGATATTTTTTGTTTGGCATAATTTAGATGAAAATCTTTTCTCTTTTATATTGTATGCATTGCATCAACAAATAGAAAACTATTAGCCAATTATCTTCCTACTTATCCTAATCTTTTTATTAATTATTTTTTGTATATTGTCTGACACTGTGAGTGTGTGTCCGCTTTTGGAAGATATTGGTTATTCACGAGAGAGTGGCCTCTTTTTCATTTTCACGGAGACGGATCTAGAATTTAAATTTTATAAACAAGGTTAATTTTTCAAGGTTCTTAACATTAAATTTACTATATGTTTAATGTTATGGATTCATATTTTAGTTGATCTTTTAGATATAAATTTATACTCTACGTCAAAGTAATGACGCACATAGTGACATGCAATTTTTAGTATAATATTGTTGTATATCTAGGAAGCATATCAACTATATATGTGTGATGAGCGGCTTCTAGTTTTTTTGTTTCTTGGGCCCAAGGTTGATGTTAATTCCATAAACTAAACATGTTTTTAGCATATTCTTCTTATTAATTATATTTGGTTCAATCATTGATGACTTTGCCAGCTAATCTTCCTTTCACCTGCTCTATACTAATAATCTAAAATTACATGGAGTGATTAATAATACTACTACTTGTTATTGATTTTTTTATCGTGTAATTACAACTTGTCCAGCAGATAAATTAGACTTGACTTCATGTTATCATTCAACAGACAACAACTAGCAGAGGCGTATCCAGGATTTTGAGAGGATTGGTGCATTATTATAAAAATATTTCGAGCGTGGATTCACACATCTATATTTAAATATTTTTAGAAAAATATAACACTAGTATATATGATCTAGAGAGGGGAGCATGGATTCACGTGAACTCGGTGAACTCCACCTAGATACGCCCCTAACAAGAAGTTGGGATTGTAGTAATTAATTAGTACTATGATACTGGTATCCTTAGAAGCATCAACTCTCATATTAGCGGCTTCTAATTTTTCCTAGATCGTACGAAGTTGTTCCATAAAATGCTTTTAGCATATTCTCCAACTCTATAATCTTCCTTCCTCCTACTTTCTTCTTAATTACTTACTACTCCCTCCGAACCATTTTACTTGTCGTCCTTAATAAAAATAAATATTCCAAAATTATTGTTATTTCAGAAAATAAAGATATATAAGTGAGAACATTCTTCCCATTTGGCCCTTAGTAATAATTACTTTTAAAAGTAATGAACAACCATTGACTAATTAGCATAGAAACCTAATAAAGAAAAAAGCACACATACATATACTTCAATAGTGTGATTGCTTAGATTAACCTTTCTTTTATTTATTGAAGAGAGATTAACATTTTAAATGATTAATTAAGATAATAAATAAGATTATGATAGTCAAAACACAATTTGTTGACGTGCAAATAAACATTTTAAGGGTCGTTTGATAATTTGTGAATAAGGTATACTAAGATTATAATGTGAAATTAAACATTGATATATAGAATTGTTAAGTGGATATACTTTAATTGGCAGATGTCCCAACTTTCTTAGAAGACTATGGGAGAATCAGCTTTGGAAAAAGATAAATATATCGTTGTGTTATTTTATCTAATCCTCAAATTATTATGTGCCACTTAAAATGGGATATAAAAATAATAATATATCAAAATTATGGTTCAAAATGGCTTATTTATACCAGAATCAAAAGTTCAATTATATTAAATTTGTTGTCCCGGCCTTGTCCAGGGTGGAGCCAAGTGGGAGTAATAAGGGATTCATGTGAATCCTCTCTGATAAAAAATTATGTTATATGTATAGGTTAAAATTGTCTTTTATGAATATATATAACAGAAGTTTAATCTCTTAGGCTTTTTTATATATTTGTTTCTTCTAATTTTGAATTTTTTAGTGAAAATCTTAGTTCCGCTACTGTATGTCCTCGTAATGGAACAATCTCTAACAGCTCGATAAGAACGGTTGCTTGACCTTCATCTCTAACTCAACTTCTCATATTAATACGATGAAAAAATTGCATCTTAAAATGTTGGTCAAAATTCATACATTATTATGACTCTCGAGAATCGAAAAGTGACAAGTAAAAGTAAACAAAAGGGATACTATGGAGAACATTATCATCCATTATAACACAACATATAGTCGATATCAATCTTAAAAAGCTTGATCATTATAATGAAATATTATTATAGAAGATGACCATTATAGATAATTTTGATTGCTATCCTGCCAAAATCCACTAACCAGAAACAATTTCAGGCATCACAAGGTAAAAGTAGTAATCCTTCACTATCATATCAACTATATTTGTTCAGTTTGTTATTGAAATTGAAATAACTAAGCAATACTGATACAACCAAATATAACTCAAACCATTTCTTGTCAAGTACAATTATTTTCTCAAAAAAAAAAAAAAAAAAAAAAAGTTAAACTAGAAAATTTAGTATTCATCTATAGTACTCAAGTTGATGAGTTGTAATGTCAGTCATTGTTTCTCAAGTAACTTAATTGTCTTATTTTCAAGACTACAAATCCCACATTGTAAGAAGGCGTATAACCTGTAGTATTAATATGGCGGCCAACTAGTATAAAATATTCTTTACACTAAGGATATATGTATGTTAAACTCCATCTAAGAATGATTTCATTTCAAAATAGCACACTATGCTAGTATTGTATTGTAATATTTGGGTCCATTAATTAGATTATTTATGTTCATTTATTAATAATTGGACTTTGAAGTTCAAATTATCAACACATTCTTGGCGAAAGTTATATTAATAAGAACCAAGAGTTAGAAAGCAGAATACGTAAGTTAAAGATGTGAATGATAGTCAAAAGAGTTAAATTATAAGATAATTAACCATGAACTTTCCACCTAAAGTTAATTTTTTATTTTAAAAAACAGCACTTTCTGATATTATTAATTATTAATGAAAATAAATAAATAACACTTTTTTGGATGAAGTGGAAAAAACAAAAGGGGGGGAAACAAGTTGCAAGATTTTAAACTAATAAGGAAACTCAATGGATTTATGATCAACAACAATCATAGAGGTAAATTAAATGGATTGTGATGATAAGAAGCAATCAAAAAAAATTAATTATATTTGTCGCTCTTAATCCTATGTGTTGCTTCATTATGTCCATATTGATGAAAGCAACTTAAAAAAATTAGAGAAAGAAAAAGGAAGATAAGGTTTTCGTTGGAGTTGCAAATGAACGCATTGGACTAAATTTAAACGGATTAAAATGAGACATACTAATACTAGTCACTGAGTTTGTTAAGTGGTTAAATACTACTTTGGATAATAAAAAGTTTGTTAATTAGGATTAAGTAACTATTGATCGATGAGTGGAAAACACTTGGATCTTATCTCTTTAAGTATTTATAAAAAAAAATTATAATGAAGCAAGAATATTACTCTTTTTTCCTTTGATTCCATCCACTTTATGAATCTTACGTACAGAACTTCAATACTCCCTCCGTTTTAGTTTATGTGGCAAAGTTTAATTAAGCACAAATTTAAAGAAAAAATAATAATTTTTGAAATTTATAGTCGTAAGTATTTCTATTATGTATGTGACGCTATAAAACCTTTTCATTAAAAGTAAAATGAGAGGTTTGAATTAAATTATTTTCAAATTTAAAAATTTAATAATCTTTTTTTACTACGAACTAAAAGATAAATATTACAACATGAACTGAAACAGGAGGAGTATATTATAGATGACTGATTAATCTGTATTGTAATGATACAGAGACATAAAATTCCTATATTAGATAAATGAAACTAAAAATTACTCCCTCCGTCCATCTTTACTTGCTCACTGTACTAAAAGTAGATGTCAAACAATAAACCCAATACATTTCTGAAATCGTTGACTGTTTCTTAAACTTTGTGCCAAGTCAATAGTTGTGATGGACGGATAGAGTAAAAAGAAAGCAAAAGAAAATCCCCGCATAATGCATGCACCAGCCGGGAATCGAACCCGGGTCTGTACCGTGGCAGGGTACTATTCTACGACTAGACCACTGGTGCTAGTTGTTCAATTCGTCAATTAATTACTTGAAAGTTCTTTAATCCATGCAATGTATCCATTTTATTATTACTATTCTACTTCCACGAGGCAAGAGTAAGATCATTACACTCTACTCTTCCCAGACCCCACTTATAAAATTTCACTAGATATGTTGTCACTGTTGTAATATATCCTTTTTATCAGTTAAAGGGCTGCTAATTTAATTGAAGCAATGACTAAAAAGAAAATTGTATGCATAAAAACATTTTTACCTACTCTAGTAACAGATCACATAATTATTTGGCTCTATTCATCTTAATTGAATTTCCTATAAATAAAGATAACAATTACTTCAAGAACTGTACATAGAACCGTATATATAATTCCCAGACTAGCTCGATCCCAGACTAGTAACGTAAATTGAATTAGTTGTTCTCTGCATCCCTTGAGCTTGACCTTTGCCTGTTCTTGCCTTCTCGAGCCTTGCTCGTCGTGCAGCTTCCTGGATACGACGATCGTGCTCTTTAAGCATTTGATCCACTTTATTTGGCTGAACAAGTAGTGGACCAGAGAAATGAATTGTGTTTCCTTTGTGACCATGGGCATGGCCATGCTACATAGACCCAAAAAAAAAAAAAAAGAACTAGATAAGAATCCCAACATCATACTTGAATTCCAGAACAAGAAAGCAAATGTGTAATGAAAATGCTATTACTGGTTTCCGAGGAATACAAATAACCTCTGGCTTTTTTGCAGATTTAGTGATCATATGCAAAAACTAGTGAATAGCCGTGTTTGGGTAGAGTTATTGTCTATCGTTGGCATCTACAGTAGAATCAGTCGGGGCTGGGACGGATGTCAGCAGCTCGGGTCCGCTTAGCCTTTGAGAATAAATAAACAATGGACATTGTTCAATTGAAACATGACTACATAGGTCCTAGATACTCTTCGGGGCGGAGTGGAAGAAGGGTAAGGAACTACCAAGGAATGTGGAGAGATGGATGAAATCTCTCGACCTTTGTGCCTTAACCCAGAGGTCTCGAGCTAGAAATGGAGAAATTCCTAGTAGGAAGTGTTGTGTCCTCCTTAAATGGGCTTACAAGGTGTGAATCTGAAATACTCTATCTACTGAGGTCCGGATACCAGATGGTTAAAGATAAATAAAAAAAAAAAAAAACTAAGGGGCAGCATGTATGTGAGACAACATTTTTGGCACCATGACAGAGTAAGTTTAACTGTACTTGAGAGGTAATGTTTCAAGCAGCTTCTAAATCATCTTGTAGTGACATATGGCAAAAACAAATTAATCTCAATTATCTTTATGCAATCAAAATTCGAGTCCTTCGAGGTCATAGTTTTTCAAAACTTCTTTTTTGATAAGTTAATAATACTCACCAAATTTGATTCTTTAATGCTGACCCTTCCACTGTCAAATTGACGAGAACCGGCAGGGTTTTGCATCTGACGCTTCCAATCCTGCTTCCTCGGGTGTTCATCAAGCAAGCGAACTGGCCTTTCTACTTGATGGCCAGATTCCAGCTGTGAAGTAACATATCGATCTCGAGCATCACCAGCCACAACTGACCTAGATGCTACTAAAGTAGAAAACTTTGATAAGTCGGCTCTATTGGAACCAACAGAAATGTCATGATCATATTTCTTCCCAGATTTTGCCCACCCAAATCCTGGAGCTAGAGGTCCTGAATGAGAAAATCTCTCGGAATGATTCTCCAAGTGATCTCCGCCTTTTTCTTTGCTTGGTTGTGATGATCTATGTTGATCAATTGGAAAACCGGAAGCAGCTTCTCTATGGGGATAGAACTGCTCAGATCGGCTCTTAGGATTTGAACTGCTCTGCCTCCTCTGTTACAAGGTACGAGTATTAATTGAAATGAACCAAACAGTGTCTGGATCATATAAATTGATAACTTGAGTAAAAGCAAGTTGCACACAACTATGGGTCTCGCCTAGCGGTGTGTGCATCTTTATGAAGAGAAGTCTTAAGCTTTCGCCTAGCGGTGCATCTTTATGAAGAAAAGTCTTTAAGCTTTAAGTCCACAAAGTGGATTTTATTCATTCATTTTAAGTCTACATGATCATACCTAACCTACTCAAATCTTCCACAAAATCAATAACTATGCCTCAAAAATCTACAGTAATAGGGGTCGGCTATATGAATTCTCAATATCCATTCCGCTCCAAAACATTTTTGGGGAATTGTAAGTTCGGGTTTAAGGTGTTTGGAAAGAAAGGGATTTAGTCGAAGAACTTCCCAATTCACGGAAGAACCCAAACCATCTAACTAACCTCTTGGAGTTGGAACAGGAAAAATTGAAGAATCATGATTACCTGGTTTCCTTTGGTCTTTAGGATCTGACTTAAAAGTAAACATGCATCAAGAAGGATAATAAGACAAGCAGGCCCCACGTAAATACCTGCATTGACCTTGCCAGCTCGGCATTAGCATCAGGTGCTGGAACAGCTCGAGGTTCTTTTGATCCTCTCGTATGCCCATCACCAAATTGGCTCTTCACTCCTGCAGCTCCTTGCCTGCAGGAAACAATTCAGACAACTATTATACATGTCCTCCACACAAATGTTAAATCTCTAAGAGATTACGAAATTGGATAAACAAAAGAAGTTTATCAGTGCAAGCAAGCTAGGAAAGCAACAAAGGAAGTGCAACTGGAAAATACAATTGCTGCACACTTCTACACATTTTAAAAACGAGGAAAAGGCTTCTGGATACAATTGAAAGACATTAGCTCACATTATGAGAAAGACCAAAGTTATGCAAAACAAACAAAGTTCTAGTTCCTTGCCGGAAATGTGGACATCTTAAAATTATTTACCTTCGAGCTGCTTCTTCCCGCAGTTTTGCATCAATTTCCTTGCTGGGAGGGTACTTAGGCAAACTTGAAGGATCACAAGGCAATGGCTTTGTGGTGAAGAACTGTATGGGTACAACTTTGTTAATCAGGAAAATGGTTGTGCAACTTTATTATGCAAATATTAATGAGATTCACCTTGAAGAAATGATATGACACTGCAGGACTCAGACGGACAAAATGAGACAATTCTTCCAGAAATCATTTGGAATCAAATAATATACCTCCAACTACCAGGAACTATGTTACTACTACTTATTTCAAATTTCAATTTTACGACATAAAAGCTCACGAAGTTGCTCCGTGATTCCCATTTTATGTGTCACTCTTTTCTTTTTAGTCTGCCCCAAAAGGTCTCAATATTTTCTGTTTCCGAAACTATTTAGTGATAGCATCCCCATTATTTTACACGTACTAACATGACTGGTTGGGAACCCACGTGATATAAAGATGAAGGGACAGTTGGAACTCTTACTAACTCTCAATTGTTGGTACAAGCAATTTTAATAATTTGCATATATTTTAACTTATATATCAAAACATGTTACTTTGTCTCTTATACTTCATGCCAGTTAAAAATACCTTAAGATAAAATGATACGAATGGAGTATTTGTTTATACATACAAATAGATCTGTTCGAGATATCACGTAGTGCACACTTATCGGATACAATCAGTGTTCAGTTTTGTAAACAGAGGGACAAAGAAATGCCAGGGAGGGAGAAACTTACCTCACTCGCAAGAGCACCGACAGCTGTTCCCCTAAGTTCAGGATCTATAGAAAGTAATGTGTCCATCAGCCTCACAGCAGATGGAGGAAGATCCTTAAATGCTTCCCCAATACGCCGTCTGTAAGGATGTAACGAATTAAATGCTGTTGAATGATGTAATTTTTCTTTTTTCCAATAATTCTCAGATGGTGAACCACAAAGCTTAAAAATCTTATGCAGCTGCTCCACCTACAAAGAGAAAAAAGTTCATGTATCTAAGATGTAAAAATGAAGTCCATAGGAGAAACACATGTAAAATTAATCAGGCATAATGTCACTTCAAAAGAATAGAGAGAAATTTTAGTTGATGAACAAGAGCATTTACAACAACAACAACATACCCAGTATATTCCCACCACGTGGGGTCTGGGGGGGGTAAGTGTACGCAGTCCATACCACTACCTTAGAAGTGAGATAGAGAGGATGTTTCCGAAAGACCCCCGGCTCAAGAAACAACAGTGTAGGCTACAAGAGCATTTGAGCACCAAAAAGCAAAAAAGTACATCATGAAATTGAGGTTAATACACAAATAGTTAAATGTCCAAATTGCAGCTTCGAAAGCTCTCTCCAAGCCCCACTATCAGTCACCAAAACACAAGAAAATTTAATAACCCGCACATCTTGACAGTGAGGGACAACCTTAAAGGAGGCTAACACAATCATAAACTAACAGCCCCTTTTTGGTAAAATCAAAATAAGAAAAAGGAGAAGAATAAAATGAAGTAGGACATAATGAAGATGATATGGTCATGAAGGCAGTACTGGGCATGGTGATGTTTGACTGTAAGATACGATTTGATCATACTGGCCAATCTAATAATGGGTTTTGAGTTGTTTCATACAGTACTATCTTAAAAATTGGTGCTCAATTCTGAATATAGCACCGAGTATCATGGACAAGTTATAAAAAAAAAATAAGTATATTAATAATCTGTTTTATACCTCTGTTCTTCCGGGCATAATGGGCTTGCCAGCATATAATTCTCCAAGTATGCAACCAGTACTCCACAAATCTACAGCGACTCCATAGTGACTTGCTCCAAGTAAGAGCTCGGGTGGTCGATACCAAAGAGTCACAACACGGCTTGTCAATGGAACACTTTGGTGCTGATCAAAAAAGGTTGCTAAGCCAAAATCTGCAATCTTCAAGATCCCATTATTGTCGATTAGAAGATTTGAACCTTTAATGTCTCGATGCAACACACCCCGACTATGACAATGATCAAGTCCACTAAGAAGTTGCTGCATATAGCATTTCATCTATGAAAAACAAATTAAAGTCAGAAATAAGTTATCTAAATTGATTGAAAACCTGATACATCTAATTCATTCATATAAAATTACAGAATAACGCATAACCAAGGATAACCGGAAAGCACCTGCGGTTCTGTAAATTTGATATCAGGAAGAGATGCCAGTCCAGTGAGATCATGTTCCATGTACTCAAAAACAAGGTACAAACTGCAAGATGATCTTGATGAAACCAAACCTTGCAATTTGATAATATTCGGATGATCAAGCCTACGCAAAATGGCTATCTCCCTTGCCATAAATTTGACACTTTCAGGATCCATATTATCAAACCTCACTCTTTTGAGTGCAACAATTTTATTGTTAGTTAGGTCACGAGCCTTGAATACACTACTGTAAGTGCCTTGGCCAATCTGCAAGAACAAGAAGCTATCAGACAATAGCCAAAAAACCCTAAGTGACAACTTTTAAACACATTAGAAAAGAAAACTAACACCTTAACGGAAATAGAAAAGGAAGGGAAATATCGCCACAGGCATTACAAATAAATATAATGAATTCTAAACCATCTAAATCAAAACACTGTATTTAGCATGGCTATTCCATAGTTTGTTGGATGTGATAAATTAATTTCCACCGCAGGTATCCTACTGATGCACTATTATGTTATAGATTTCCTGCAACCTTTTTTAGTTGAAGGACAAGAAATTGGAAAAGAAAGAGTGCAATCAGAAGAGGGGATGTCTAGACTCTAAAGTAAGTATGGTTTTACGCTAAGTAAATTATTTGTTTAATTAGATAGATGACAGCAGGCATCTCTACTAGTTCATCCCATCATTTTCACCCATTTTCTAGTTTATCATATAAAATCTCTTTTAAAAAGAAATAGCATTCAAAATGTTATGTGGCACATTCTTATTTTAAGTAATTTCAACATAATCAGGCTTTTATTCTTCTATATCATTAGTCTCCTGAGAGATGAATGGATTTGCAGTCCCTCCTTTGAAACAAAGCAACTTCTCCTTATTGCTGAATTATTTTATCCTTCACCGCTTATTTGAAAATTTTTCCATCTTGGGACATCCGAAATGTTAACATAATTCCACTATTATTGTTATTACACGTAACTTTTACAACTTTAAAAATTCTAAAGTGCGTGTAGCCTTGTGTGTCTGAGCTAAATTACTGGCACAAGAAAGTTGAACTATATATTTTATGCGGTATAGCCTTCTTTAACAGATCAAATTTTAAACTTTCAATTGGACGTTTTCTCTATCAAACTAGATTACTTAAACATTTTCTTCCACTGAATAATATAATACACAAGTTCGATTCAAAATTTTGAACTGAGAGCCAATCAAACACCACCATATAAAATGAAATGGAGGTAGTATTAATTATTATGATTGTCTAATAACTTAGGCCTAATCAAACACAAGTTTGATTGCTGTCCAATTTAATTGACAAATTAATCACCCATAAAGAATGTCTACAGAATTGTACCTTGTCTAATTTCTCGAATGTATCGCCCCTGCGAGGAAGCCATCCATTAATAGCATCACCAGCCACTGCAGCAAGCCAAGAAGGCCATCCGGCAGCAATTAGTTCCCCTTCCAAGGCTTTTGGGACGACTCCGTTTCCAGGACAACCATTCACAATGAGACCAAGCTTTTCCTTTATCTGCTCATAATGATCATCCCTCACCTTTCTTGATCCATTAGACTTCCTATCTATCAAACCAAGCTTCACATCACCATTTTCCAACTTGGTTTTCACCCTGAAACTTTCCTCTCTCTTTGAAGAAACAGCTCGTAGTGGGCGTGATGCCACAGTTGCCCCGTTTCTCAATTCTCTCTTCTTATGTCTATCCCGCCTATTTTGTGCAGGCGAGGAAGGTTTTCCACAAACGCCACCCATAATCAATCAATGAAAACCCAAACGAAAACCTTCCTTCTTCAGTTGCAAACTATAAACCCCAGAGACCAGTCTTTGCAAAAATCAATCTTTCCCCCATAACCATTGGACCCAAAGCCAAAACAACTCAATCCAGCCAAGAAATATCCAAACCCAATTCAGTACAACAGCCACTCAAACACAATTCCAAATTTCCAATGCAAAATTCAACAGCATAAAGAACTGTCAACTACCCATAAACCCTTTGATGCATTAACTACAACAGCAAAAGACTCCAACTTTTTGCACAAACTAAAACCTCAGAAAAAGAACTATGATCAAGTACCAAGAATCCAACTTTTTGTAAACCCCTGACTCAGTAACTACAACACCAAAAGACTCCAGATTTTTCCACAAACTACAACTACTATCAAACAACAAGAATCCAACTTTCTATAAACCCCTTTGATGCATTGACACTACAACACCAAAAAGATTCCAACTTTTTCCACAAACTACAACTACTATCAAATACCAAGAATCCAATTTCTATAAACCCTTGATGCAGTAACTACAACACCAAAAAGACTCCAACTTTTTGCACAAACTACACTATCAAATACCAAGAATCCAATTTCTATAAACCCTTTGATGCAGTAACTAAAACACCAAAATCCTCCAACTTTTTGCACAAACTAACAACTACTATCAAATACCAAGAATCCAATTTCTATAACCCTTTGATTCACTACCTACAAGACCAAAAAGACTCCAACTTTTTGCACAAAACTACACTATCAAATACCAAGAATCCAAACTCTATCCAAATTCTTGATTAATCAACTAAAAAAACCCCAAAAGACTCCAACTTTTTACATAATTCAATCAATAAACCCCAATTTTCACCACAATTCAGTGATAAAAAATCAAGATTCCACAATACCCCTCAACAGCTTGATCTCTAAAAATTCTGTGGGCAATTTCTGAGAAAGCAGAAAAACATGGTAATTGCTATTTAAAAGTAATTCAAAAAGCTGCTAGGCTGCAGTTGACTGTTCAACACGCTTATATGGGGAAAAAATTAAGTAGAAGATAAGAATAAAAACAACAGAATTTAAAATATATTAAGTATTCAAAAAAAATACTACTCCCTCCGTTTCAAAAAGAATGACATATTTTTTTTTTTTAATTCGTTTTAAAAAGAATGATCTTTTCCTTTTTTGACAATATTTTAATTACAACTTTCCATATGACATGTTTAAGACCATAAAATTAAAGGATATTTTGATACATTTACTATAATTTTAATTTAGAACTACAAAATTCAAAAATCTTCTTTATTTTTTTAAATTCCATATTAAATTAAATTAGATCATTCTTTTTAAAAAAAAATAATAATAATAATAATAGATGTACTAATCAAGAAACAGATAGATAGAGAAAATGGGGCCGGCAAAAGTACAGAACTTTTCTCTTACTATAACTGTAAGTCTGTAGCACTTTTTTTTTGTTGGTCAAAAATACACTTTTTTTCTAGTATTGGAGCCTTTGAGGAGGGCAGGAGTCAGGACGGAGCCATATAAGATCGAGGGGTTCAAGTCCTCTTTAGTGAAGTGATAAATTTTATTATTTATATATAATTAAAATTATTTTTTATATATATATAATAAATGTCAAATTTTTTTAACTTTTTTGTATATTTACTTTTTTGTATATTGAACTTTTAATTAACATTTTGACTCTGACCGTGAAGAATCAAGAGATCTTTGCCGACCCGAAGAATGTAGCAGCAATTGCAGAAGAATGAAGTTCGAGTTGCTGAAAAAACTATTGTTGAATCAGCTGTGTCGTTAGCTTAACTATTTGGAAATGGAATGGTACGACCGCTATGGGTTTTTTCTAAAAAAAAAAAATTTAGTAAAAATAGAAACACTTTACTATAGACAGTTGCATTTGGAGCCAAACACGACTTATATATTGTTGTGTTGTAGAGAAAGGTTAAAAAAAAAATCATTAAATTTGATAAAAATGGAAAAAGTCGAATGGTCCAAATACATAGAGAAGGAATGAGGATTTGGATGTTTTTTTCCTTAAAAAAAGATGGAGTAAAGGGAAGGAAGAAAGCAAATTGAACAATAGAATCGAGTTCACACTTAAGTTTTGTAGGTAAAACTTTCACCGATACAATTAGAATATAGATGTGTACAGGGACGTAGCTATATAGACTTAGGGTGGTCACTTTACATTCTATGTCGAAAAATTATATTTTACATGTAGAAAATAATATTATGTATAAGAAAACAATTTTTTTAGATATATATATATATTAAATTTTAAGCATTCTTAGTAAAATTTCTAATTTCGCTATTGTATGTGAGGTAGATTAATAGTAGAAGGAAAAAAACTTGAAAAGATATATAAGAGTTTTTTATTAAAAAAATAAAATTTTATACATGATTAATACAAGTAGAGGTACGGCTAGGTTGTGCTAATTGCCAAAAAATTATAATATGCAACCAATGTAAAAATAATTTTTAATACGCAAACTATTGAATTCACTTGAAGATTCAAGTACAATTAGAGGCGGATTCAAAACTAATATTTAATGAATTTAAAATTTAAAATTTTAAAAAAATTATATTGAATAGTGTATAGTAAGAATTGAAGGTTCAAGGTCTAATATTTATTGCATTTTGAATAATTTTTACATCTATATTTATATTTTATGTCGAAAATTATGGTCCCTATCTGTGTTAATTGGTTTATTGATGTCATTCTTGTATTGGAGACTTTCTTCTTCTTCTTTTTTTGGTTAAAAATTGTACTAATAAAGACTTGGTCTCACTCTTGTAGTTTAGGTAGTGATTGAAAAGAAGCTTCTTTGACTTTTGATGTTTGAGAAAAAAAATTTTCTTCAGATGGGCCACTTAAAGAAGGAGAAAATCATTAATGGTATTAATATTACCTTTATCCAACAAAGAAAAATATAATCATTAAATGATTTTATGAATAATTGGATAATAGCTTACGTTTGAGACGTGTATTTTCTATAGCCAAATTTAAAGAAAATAGGGGTCCATGCAGAATTTGCTCAGTGATTAAATTGAATTTGCACCGGAAAATTCACATTTAAATAAAGCCCGCATTAACAAAAGCAAGTTCACACCCAACATATCAAGACTTGATTATCCAAGCCCTTTGGAGAACTCTAGTTAAAAATGAAGGATCGTTTATTATTCCACCATAACGCTTGTTTATCATCTCTATCACACAATTTTAATCGTTGCAAGAACCTTAACTTAGAAATTAATTGTATTTTTTCCTTTTGACACGAAATATTTTAAACAATAATATTAGAATTAAAGAATCTCTAATAATTAATATTCAAACATTAAATGTAGCTTGTTTAATTAAAGAATAAATAACAGACTAATGTGGTTGTTTGATCACATTCATTCTCTGATCACATTCATTCTCTTAGGCAATAATTAATTAGAACTAATAATAGTCCAAATGATACTTCTAAATTATTTATGAAATTTTATGTTGTTCAAGATCTCGCATAATCAGGAAATCAGTTTAATAACAAATACTTAAGTACATAATTAATTAAGTTGATCTTATATCTATTGATTTTTTTTAAGGATTCCAACTTCTAATAACAAGCTTCTTTGAGTTTTTTTGTTTTAACATTTTCCTTCTTTATGTTTCAACTTTTGGATTTTTATTTTGTTTTTTTTGGATGGATCATTTTAAATTAGTATAAGAGGAGAATATCCACTAATCATATGTATGCATGAATAACAGCTTGTTGCATTAAAAAAATAGTATATATTGATTGTGGCTGAATTATAATCTTTACCTTGTAATTATGATACTAATCCCTCATTGAAAGTAATATTTAATAAATAAGGTGTATGAAAAAGTCGTTGGAGAGTGAGACTTTTTAAATAGGAAGAATAATACGATTGATTCCCAAATTATATATAGATGTTTTTTAAGATGATATTTTGTATTTACTTAGCAAATATTTAAAAATAAATAAAGAAATCACTTATTTCTTAGGATTTACTAAACACCCCCTTAAAGTAGAGAACTTTAACAAATTTTAGGAACAAAATCAAACTTTTCGCGTTATCTTTTTTTCTCAATCAATTGTTTTTAAAGACTGTCCTATCTCGATTGGATCTTGGTCAAGCTATGAGGATTCCATATTCAGCAAATCAATTGCAAATCGATCTATATAAAGGGTAAGTATGACTTTGGATTTGTCAAACTTCAAAACAACTACCGGTCGAACGAATGAAAACAAGCAAAAACCTTGTATTGATTATTCTTCTTGTAGTAGAAGAAGATTGAATAATTAATGGTTGACTAATGAAGATAAGACAAGAGTGTCGCATTTCACTATTTATTTTTAAATTAATATAACAAGAAAATCGATAAGAACAAAGAATGCATGAGATAATATAGATAATATAATGTCAAGTTGAAGTTTGTGGACTGAATGCTTAAATAATCCAACTTATCAAGTAGCATTGTCCCACTTTTGACGAGAAACGCGGGACAATAAACTAAGGATGACCAAAAAGTTTTGAAATTAAGTTTTGGTGATTCAAATCTTAATTATTGAGTATGGGTGACTATTTTTAGATTAAGGATTAAGGGAATAAATTTTATATTCTCAAGTTTTTGAAATTACACTTTGACCCATCTTTATAAAACCCTAAAAGTAAAAAAGGAGGGGGGGAAAAACGGCTAGGAGGCTAGAGCTCTTTTCTCTATTCTCCTCTCTTTAATTTTCTTCATTGCTGCTTCTTGGTGCTATTGCTTCTTCTTCTTCTTCTCCTTCTTCTACTACTTATCGCCATTGTTGTTGTTGTTCTTGTTGCTGCCGCTACTGCTTCTATTGGACCAAATTTTGTCTGTATATTACTGGGCATTACTTCGTAGGTGATTTTGGGAAGTAAAATTAATGAATTTTTAGTTCAATTTCTCATTTGGGTATATCTACTGTTTTTACAATAATTTTCAGTAGCGTATCCAACAGCTGTTGTATTCATTTACAACAGTTGTTGGATTGTTTCCACTACTGTTAAAGTATTTCCAACAGGTTGCAACAGATGACTTAGCTGTTGCAACAGATGACCTACCTATTGGATTCATATTACAGCAGCTCAATCCAACAACTAAGCCATATGTTGCAGCATATGACTTACCTGTTGGATTGAGCTACAAAACCAGTAGCTCAATTCAACAAGTAGTTCATCTGCTGCAACAGATGAGCGATCTGTTGTAACAAATGACTCATATGTTGCAACAGATGACCTACCTGTTAGATTGAACTGCAGAACCAGTAGCTCAATCCAACAGATAAGTCATCTGTTGCAACAAATGGGTCATCTGCTGCAACAAATGGGTCATCTGTTGCAAGAGATCACTCATCTGTTGCAACATATGACCTACCTTTGGATTCATCTTACATCAGCTGGCAAAGCTGGTTCAGATTCAGAAGCTCAATCCAACAGATAGAGCATCTGTTGCAACAGGTTAGTCATCTGTTGCAACAGATGACTTACATGTTGGATTGAGCTATTGGTTCTGAACATGCACACAATAGATAGGTCATCTGTTACAGCAGATGAGTTATTTATTGCAACAGATGCTTATTTGTTGGGACAATGATAATGAATCTAATTTTTTTGTTGTACATAGCCACTCAAATTTATTATACTATTATTATTAATTTTTAAAACAAATTTCTTTAGGTACCATTAACGGAGGATTCAATAACAATAGGTGTTGATTATCATACTGAATGGATCGAGAAGAACAATTAATTTATTTGGCGTTGGAAGGATGGTGACATGTTAGAGACGATATCGATGACAGTCCAAAGAGATGTATTGTATGATGATTTTGTGAACTTAATCATCAGCAATTGTGGACTAAATTGCCAATCAAAAGATCTTGTCATCAGTTACATACACAACTCTTTTGAAAAACAGAGGGTCCTACCTTTTAAGATAAGCGATCAGGTTCGTTTGCGTGCTTATCTGAGTGATGCAGCTAGACCCATTTTAAGGGTGTATGTGGTTGAAAAACCAATAGAGAATTAGAATGTAGAACAAGACCAACAAAATATGTTAAATAACTAATTGGATGGTGTGGACATGAATATTTCAGATAATAAGAGTGGAGATAAAGTGAAGGAGGACCAAACACCTACACTCGTTGTTGCAAGCAATACAGTGGGCAGTTCTCAATCAACACAGTCGAGCAATCTTCAAGAAGATGAAACAGACTTTTATAAGGGAATGACATTCAAGAACAAGGAACAACTAATCACTACATTGTATATTGCTTGCTTGAAAGAAGATTATAGACTCAAGAAGATGACTAATTATTATAATAAGTGCTCCATATGTAAGACGGTTGGTCACAAAAGAACTACATGTCCAGATAGAAAGGCTCCATAATTATTGTAATAATCTTGTTGTTGGTTTAGTTATGAACTTGATAATTTTAACTCATTTTAGTTGGTGATGTAATTTATTTATTATATAAAATATATTTTTATTTATGGTCTAACAAATGTTGTATGTATGGGAACAACTTCAGTTGTAACATATGTTATATCTGTTGCAACAGATGTAAAATTAGTTAGAATAATGAATTATGTTGCAACAGATGATTAATTTGTTACAACAGATGACTCATTTATTGAAAATAATCAAACAGATATAGACATCTGTTGCAACAGATGTCTAATATGTTTGATTATTTTCAACAGAATCTACATATTTTGCAACAGATGCATTATCTGTTGCACCAGATGACTTATCTGTTGGAAATAATCAAACAGATATACTCATCTATTGCAACAGATATAGAAATCTGTTGCGGTAGGTGTCTAATATATTTGATCATTTCCAACAGGCTCGACATATGTTGTAATAGATGCATTATTTATTGCAACAGATGACACATATACACATCTGTTGCAATAGATGACTAACCTGTTGCAGCAGATAACTCATATGTTGGAAATTATCAAACAGATATACATATTTATTGCAACAAATGACTAACCTGTTATAATAAATGACTCATCTGTTGGAAATAATCAAACAGATATATACATCTGTTGCAACAGATGAATGATATGTTTGATTATTTCCAATATACTCTACATATATTTGATGTGAATTATTTCATTAAACCTGATTAGTGATACACAAAGTTATTTAACTATAATTAGCCTTCAATTAATAAGTTCAATTACAATCTCAATGAATTACACAGTAATTACATGTTCAACTAAGTGTATTCGTCCTAAATAGAGTGATTAAACGACTAATTTGATTTGAATTGCTTCATTAAACCATGATTAGTGATGCACAAAGTTATTTCACTATAAGTAGCCTTCAATTGATAGGTTTAATTACAATCTCAATGAATTACACAGTAATTACATGTTCAACTAAGTGTATTCTTCCTAAATAGAGTGATCAATCGACTAATTTGATGTGAATTGCTTCATTAAACCATGATTAGTGATACACAAAGTTATTTAACTATAATTAGCCTTCAATTAATAAGTTCAATTACAATCTCAATGAATTTCATAGTAATTACATGTTCAATTAAGTGTATTCGTCCTAAATAGAGTGATCAATCGACTAATTTGATGTGAATTGATTCATTAAATCATGATTAGTGATGCATAAAGTTATTTAACTATAATTAGCCTTCAATTAATAAGTTTAATTACAATCTCAATAAATTACATGTTCAACTAGGTGTATTCGTCCTAAATAGAGTGATCAATAAACTAATTTGATGTGAATTGCTTCATTAAACCATGATTAGTGATGCACAAAGTTATGTAATTATAATTAGCCTTCAATTAATAAGTTCAATTACAATCTCAATGAATTTCATAGTAATTACATGTTCAATTAAGTGTATTCGTCCTAAATAGAGTGATCAATCGACTAATTTGACGTGAATTGATTCATTAAATCATGATTAGTGATGCACAAAGTTATTTAACTACAATTAGCCTTCAATTAATAAGTTCAATTACAATCTCAATGAATTTCATAGTAATTACATGTTCAACTAAGTGTATTCTTCCTAAATAGAGTGATCAATAGACTAATTTGATGTGAATTGATTCATTAAACCATGATTAGTGATGCACAAAGTTATGCAATTATAATTAGCCTTCAATTAATAAGTTCAATTACAATCTCAATGAATTTCTGTCATGCCTGAAATCCCATTGAGGCGGACATAGCACCCGAAGCCGTTGAGGCCCCGAGAGAACCAATTTTTATCCCTGTAAACTCATGCGCAAGTCATTCCATGATTATCAATATCACAAATAGATGCAAAATGCTGATGGCACAAGTCATGGAAAATGTGTGATGATAAACACCTACAAATATGAAACTTGGCCGTTAGGGCCACCATGACATAAAATACAACCTTCGTTTGTCCCACATCGTCTACAAAGCCTCTATAAATACATGAACACAACCATCCTAACGTCGGTACAAGTCCCCGCTTTACACAACTGTGATACAATACCAAAACCAACATATACGATAGGACTCAGAAAGCCCCGAAGCAACCTGAAGCTCACCTACAATCCGCAGAAATATCCAAGTCCTACTGTGGATGCCTACTAGTACCTGTGCCTGCAGCAAGTAAGGTAAGTCCCACAAGGGACGTCAGCACGAATAATGTATTGAGTATGTAAGGCTATAAGTAACTGTATGAGATATAGGAATTTTAATGGAATCAAGTACAAGTGAACGCATCATGTAGATAAACTACCATAAGGTATACATGTGGGATCATGTACATTGTTTTCTTTACTTTACTTTACTTCATCATCAATCATATAATCATCAATCATGTAATGCCCGGGCCCAACTGATCAGTGGGAATAACATAATAATCGGGATCGCCTCTAGCTAGGCTTTCGCCCCTTTGAGTTGCCACTCGTTCCCAATGAACTTTCGGGATCGCCTCTAGCTAGGCTTTCGCCCCTTCGAGTTGCTACCCGTACTCAATAGCCATTCGGGATCGCCTCTAGTTAGGCTTACGCCCCTTCGAGTTGCCAACCGTACTCAACAAGTGTTCATTACTTTAATTCTTTTGTTATGAGATTGGTACATTAGTGGTTACAATGTTATTGGAATTTTGGAACATTAACCAATGAACATGAGTCATGTGAATCACAATTGATCAATGAATAAGGAACATGTGAGTAACAATGATTAATAACCGTAAATGGAATACCTTTGAACATTTCAGAATGGAACAAGTATAATGACAATGTGATACTATGTGCTGCAGAAGGATATGAAAAGAGTAACCTTACATACCTTAATTTCCCACGATGGATACACAATCTTATTCGTGAATACAACACTCCAGCTTTCTTTTTACGTCTACTCTACACGCAAGTACATAACGAAGCTTATATTAACCACTAACTACATTACAAGTTCACAGACGGTAAGTAGGTGCTTAACGGAAAGTAAAAACCGTCCAACCTCCAAAACACATGGTGCATCACTCCCCCCCTTCATTATACTACCAAATAACATTATTCCACCACATTATACTATAATTACTGCTTTAGCAAAACAACAATACCAAATCAGTCCACACACCACCAAAACAGTCCACATATCGCCGTAGACATCACAAATTGATAGGATTTTACACCAAGTTTCTACTTTACATTTTCGCCTCAATACAACTCCACATATTTATCCCATCAAGTCACCTAAATACATTTCACAACAATATACCAAAACCAGCCCACACAATTTTAGAATTCACTTTAACATAACAAGAAAATATTCTCTTTTCACTACGCCAAACGTTCCATGCACAATTGCGTAAAAATATTTCCATCAAGCCATACACAAAAGTAACGAATTAGGGACAGAACCACACTTTAAATATACTGAAATTTAGTCCATATAATTCAATTCCTTCAAGAACTTAAGTCCCCTTTCAATTTTAAACCACATAGAAGGCAAATCTTTTATCGATTAACCAAAAGTGGGCTGTTTTTCAAATAGTGGACTGCTCAACACTTATTAAACATATCCAACATGATTTACACAACCTCTTATGCATATAATATATTAAACCACAAGAATAAACACTTACCAATACTTACAAGATGATGATCTTGGCAAAACAAGTGTAGTTGCCTTAGGGTTCAAATGGTTTCTTTTGGTCTCTTGGAAAAGTCTAGAAATTACAAGAATTTAGCAAGGTGTATTGTGTGAATAAAATCTGATTTTCTTGGCCTTATATAGCCTTTTAATGGTCATCCTAGCCATAGACTTGGTCCTTAATGATATGTTTACTTGGTCAAGATGAATGGGTCAAAATTCCCTTTTTGGGCCATGTCTTTCTTGTTGAATTTGGGCCAATTTTGAGCCCATTAGCCAAGATGAATTAAGTCCAACACTTTACATACATAATATACCCTTTATTGCATGTTCAATTACTTTCGTCACCTAGTCGCGTACGTTTGAAAATTTACGGGGTGTTACAATTTCATAATAATTACATGTTCAATTAAGTGTATACTATGCTGCAACAGATTATAACCTGTTGCAACAGATGACTATATCTATTTGATTATTTTCAACAGATTCAACATCTGTTGCAACAGATTCTAATTTGTTGTAACATATGTAGAGTATGTTGAAACTAATTAAACATGTCATTCATCGGTTGCAACAGATGTGTATATCTGTTGCAACAGATGATTATATATGTTTGATTAGTTGCAACAGATTATTCATATGTTGCAACAAATTAATAAATTATTGTAACATATGTAGAGTATGTTGGAACTAATCAAACATATCATTCATCTGTTGCAACAGAAGTGTATATCTGTTGCAACAGATGTCTATATCTGTTTGATTAGTTCCAACAGATTATTCATCGATTGCAACATATGTGTATATCTGTTGCAACAGATTATTATATCTATTTGATTAGTTCCAACAGATTATTCATCTGTTGCAACAGATTAATCAACTATTACAACATATGTAGAGTATGTTGGAACTAATTAAACATATTATTCATCTGTTGCAACAGATGTGTATATCTGTTGTAACAGATGTCTATATATGTTTGATTAGTTCCAACAGATTATTCATCTGTTGATTTGACGTATCAGCTATTGCAACACATGTAGAGTATGTTGGAATTCATCTGCACCAGATGTCTATATCTGTTGCAGATATTTCCAATAAATATACATCTGTTATAGCAGATACAGTAGAACTATTGAAAATAATGTTGTAAATTTATACATCTAAGAAATTAATTCATAACAAAATAAAATTCATAACAAAAAATAAATTCAAGTCATCACAAATTACATAAAATAATTAAACAAAAACATGAAAATATAAAATTGTTATGTTGTCAGAACCAATAATTACATAGAAATAAAAGTCATCACGAATTACATGGTCATTTGAAAACTAGCATTATTTTCCTCCGGCAAATCAAAATATTGCCCAAAGCAGCTATCCTTAAAATAAACATCCAATTTTTATTCTCGAAGTATTTTTCTGAAGGTTTCAAAGAATTTTCTTTTACCGACTTTACCACACAATCACCAGTTAAATCTATGGCACCATCACACTGCATTCTCACAGGAAAATTATCAATGCAGATGGTTTTGACAAACTCTTCAGTGGAAGGGCTATTAGGATCAATGTTAGCATTTAGATCATGTTGACTTTTTGATTTAAGTTCAGCATCTCTTGTGAAACTTTCCTCTTCCTCGTGTTCATTTTCATCATCTTCTCCTTCCTCTCTTTCCTTTCCTTCTTCTCCTTCCTTTTTTTTTTTTTTTTTTTTAATCGTCTTTTTCTACTTCATCATCTTGTACAACAAACTCATCTAGTGGTAAATGTAGCCTAGGTACTTTACTTTTTCCTTTCTTTGGAGTTGATTCACTTCCTTTTCTTTTGGAAGTCATTTTATCTACAAGCAAGAGAAAACATTTTATCTACAAGCAAAAGAAAAATAAAAAAGATTATAATTGATTTATGC
This sequence comes from Capsicum rhomboideum, assembly GCA_031232105.1. Classification (NCBI taxonomy): domain Eukaryota; kingdom Viridiplantae; phylum Streptophyta; class Magnoliopsida; order Solanales; family Solanaceae; genus Capsicum; species Capsicum rhomboideum. Next base: position 136,335,177 of record CP124712.1, on the reverse strand, counting down.
ATCATTAAAAAAAGGGTAACCATGAATTTAACAAGTACAACATAATAAAATAATAGTTTCAACATATGAGTGATATGTTGCAACATATAAGTGATCTGTTGGAAGAAATAAAAACAGTTTCAATACTGTTTTGATTTCATCCAACAGATGACCCATCTGTTGCAACAGATAAGTCATCTGTTGGAAGAAATCAAACCAGTAGCAAGATTGTTTTTATTTCTTCCAACAGATGACCTATCTGTTGCAACAGATCACTCATCTGTTGGAAGAAATAAAAACAGTTTCAATACTATTTTGATTTCTTCCAACAGATGACCCATCTGTTGCAACAGATGGGTCATCTATTGGAAGAAAGCAAAGTAGTAGGGTATATTGTTTTGATTTTATCCAACAGATAACCCATCTGTTGTAACAGATTACCCATCTGTTGGAAACATCATAATAGTAAACCAACAGATGGTATAGTTGTTACCAACATATGCTTAATACGTTCCAACAAATTCTTATTTTGTTGCAACATATTACACATTTGTTGAGATATTAATAATATTTTTACCACATATATACATATATCAACAACAACAACACCAACATACACTAAAATTTATATAGATATATCACCAACAACACCAACACCAACACCAACATTAACCACTTGAACAACAGTTTTCAAGAACAACACCAACATACACCAATATTTATATACATATATCACCAACAACACCGACACCAACATTTATCACTTGAACAATAATTTTCAAGAACAACAGCAACATTCACCAATACAAGAACAACACCACCACCAATATTTACCAATAGAACAACACCAATAACACCAACAAAATCAACAACAACACCAAGAACACCAACAACACCAACAAAAGTTAACACATACCAACATTTACAATACATCAACACCAACAAAATCAATAAAACCAACAAAAACAACAACAACAATACCAACAACACCAACAACACTAACAAAATTTAACACACACCAATATTTATAATACAACAATACCAATAACACCAACAAAAACAACACCACCAACAAAAGTTAACGCACACCAATATTTATAATACAACAACACAAACAAAAAGCCAAAAATATACCTACTTGAACAACAATGTTCAAGAACAACACCAACATTTATCAATACAACAACACCAACAAAATCAACTGTTGTTTAAAAATAAATAATATTCAGTTGAAAATTCTAGAACCCATTTAAGAACACGAAATCTAATCTATGGTACAATCTCAACAGCTGTTGGATTTGGTCACAACAGATATATCTCTTGAAAAAAATCAAAATTTAAATTTTACTATTTATACAACAATGTTCGAGAACAATAACAACAAAAAAAAATCGTATTTCACTCAGAAAGATACCACATTTACATCAACCATCATATTAAGAGATAAAATACCACAAATTAGGTTTTTCTCGGATTTTTATTTCCTTTTTAAGCATCAAAAACTCATTCTTGTTAACTCATACTAGAAGAAAAGACAACTCAAATTCTTCTTTTTCTTCATAACTAAAAATGCCTAATTTTTTGAAAGGAAGAAAAAGCCTTTACCTGTAAATCAACCGAAATTGGGGTCGTCGGAGTCACGAGGAACTGAAACTTGGGGTTGCCGGAGTTTGAAAGTCGTTGGAACTGAAGGCAGCGGCAATTTGTTGTCGATGGAGGCGCAACAACTGTTGGGTGATTTTGAGATAGAGAGGAGGGGAGAGAAGTTTGAAGGAGAGAGAAAAGAGAACTGATTTTCTATTTTTGAATGTTTTGTTTTTATTAAAATAATTGTGGGTTGGTTTTTATTTTAGAAAAGATTATCAAGTTTTAAAAATGTTAATTTGGTCCTCAATTAAGTTAATGAGATTTTTAAATGACTTTTGACCAAAGCCTTGGTCAATGTCACTAATATTTAAAAGGAGACTTGAGAGACTCCTTTTGTTTAATTTTTTTGAGAAACGCAGCTCTCGTTTGGTCATAAATTTTAAGAGTAGATTTATTCAAAAAAAAAAAAAATTATTTATTCATGAAATTTGATCAATTTTTAAAAATTTATGTTTAAAAAAAATTTACTCACAAGACTTCAAACTTTTCAAATAACAAATATACGTCCAAACGCAACTTTAAGTTTCAAAACTATTTTTCAACACTTCAAAAACTCTTTTTTTTTTTCTTCTTCCAAGTTTCAGCTAAATTTATGGCTAAACACTAGCTCACTATGTGGGGCACCCAAATATAGATATCTAATTTTGGTAAATATGATATGGAAAAAATCAATGCCGGCAGATTTGTGAAACTAGCACTGAGAATTTAGACTATTCAAATATTAATGTCGAATATTTATGGACTATTGATTTAGGTTTATTAAACGATTATTTTGTAAAGGGAAAGATAGTTAAGCAAAAGGTTACATCATATGAGTGGATGACTTGGTCCTCTATATTTGTTACTCCCTCCGTACAACAACGGTTATCCATGTTACTGAAAATAGATATACAGTAATATTTCTTTAGTTTAGAAAATCAATAAATAATTTACCTATTTCTATTAATTTATCCTTATTTATTAATTATAGTCATTATCCAATACATTTTTTAAAACATTTCATTAATTATATTCAAAGGATGATATAGTAAAATTACTCATATTATTTATTGCTTCTTAACATGTGTGTCAAGTCAATAGTGGAGAAATATATTTGAACCAGGGAGTATTTATATAGCAAATCTAACTTTCACTTCACATAATTATAGATAAAACTTGCTTTGTTTGCTCAATTAAAGCAACCTTTCTTGCAGTATTATAGTAATGTTTAAAACTATTACAAAATGTGTCTTTGAATTGACTTTTCCTGTAACGTTTAAGAAAAAGATAATACAAGTTTTAAAGTGGTTATGCGGTGATCAATTCAGGTGTATATGCAGTGAATACTGACGGAGTGAAAAATTTTGTTAAGTAATTTAAAATATAAAGAGATAATACAAAAAAAGTCAAAGTGATTTAACATCCAATGTATGTATATTTTAAAAAAAATAAAAATTAACCTTCTTGAAAAAGTATAACTTTGTCTCAAATTGCTAGATGAATAGGGCAGCCCGGTGCACTAAAGCTACCACTATGCGTGGTGTCCGGGGAAGGACCCACCACAGGTTGTATTGTACGCAGTTTTACCTTGCATTTATGTCAGAGGTTGTTTTCAAGGCTTGAACCCATGACCTCCTGGTCACATAGCAACAACTTTACCAGTTACTCCAAATTGTTAAATGAATAAAATTCAAATAATTAAGAATACACAAATTAAGTTTTAAGCGTCTTATTATGATTTGACTTTAAGATACTCATTCTATTAAGCCGTTGATAATATTTCATATTGGAAAAGAATGAGGAGGTGTGATGGAAGAGAAAAAAAGAGAAGCCATTAATAGGTTTGAATTCGCTATAAATTTAATACTAGCTAAAATGACGAGTTTAAATATAAGAAGAAAATGAATAATGGGGAGTATACAAAAAGAAATAATGAGGAATGTGGACAAAAATAAGAAGAATCATGAGGAGGAGGAGTAATGATTTGGGATTTTTAATGGAGGAAAAAAAAAAAAAAAAAAGAAAGGGTTGGTGTGAAGATAAAGTTTTTAAAATTTTTTTTTTACTTTTTTATGTTCGATTGATTAAATTTTTTACAAAATTAAGTTTTTCATAATTGAGGAAAATGACTTTTTTAATAGTTAGAAATAGAAAAATAAGTTCTAGTACTCATGTTGTCCTTCCCATCTTTCAACAGACATCATCTTCAATTCTTCATCCACGCTCCCGTAAATTCCATCCCCGGCCCCCACCTTACACGACCTCTCAACCTCACCTTTTGTAATATGTAGGTTATATATAAACTAGTTAATTTGGTCACGCTTCGCGCGATCATAATAAACTTTATCAAGTTTCACATTGTTATCTAACTTTTCATCACTTAAATACAAATACAAATTTTAAATCGAAACTACTATATTTTACCAAATTCATAGTCGAAGCTCTAACTCAACCAGCATCCAACTTTTTGCCTTGCGCATATATGCACCTTACCTAGATAATAGAAATTTTTGTGCTATTTACAAAGGTGGAAGTCAGTGTATAATAAATTCTAAAAATAAACAAACGGGCAATATATAATTTAATAGGATGTACCCTCACATTAGTGCACCTAAAAGGAACAAGCTTAATCAGTACTCCCTCCGTACCATTTTAGTTGGTCGTCTTATTAAAAATAAATATCACATATTAGTTGATCACTTATTAAATCAAGATAGAATTAATTAATTTTTCCCATTTTATCCCTACAATTAATTATAATTCCAATATTCATTCATATGCTCAATGAATATCATTAATATGGGTAAAAGACAAAGTAGTAAAAACCATCACTCCATTTATGATTTTCTTAAACATCATGTAAAATGGAATGTGCCCAACTAAAATGGGACGGAGGAAGTACCAGATTTTAAAATATCCTTCTATCGTTGAGTCTACAATGAAAAAGATTGAGGACAACAATATCCTAATTTTCATTGTTGACATTCATGCTGACAAAGAAGAAGATAAAGCACTAATATGATCATAATGATTAACAAATACAAAATATTCAAAAATTACTTGAAAAAATATGATCAAAGAAGATACCACTTGACTCTTTAAATAGTACTCCCTCCGTTTCAAAAAGAATGACCTAATTTGACTTGGCACGGAGTTTAAGAAAATAAAGAAGACTTTTGAATCTTGTGGTCCTAAATTAAAGTTATGGCAAATGTACCAAAATGTCCTTTAATCTTGTAGTCTTAAACATGCCATGTGGAAAGTTGAAATTAAAGTGTTGCCAAAAAAAGAAAGGGTCATTCTTTTTTAAACGGACTAAAAAGAAAAGTAGGCCATTCTTTTTTAAACGGAGAGAATAATTAACTAAGACACATAAATTAAAACATAGAGAGTTTATGTACTACAAGCTAATAACTCGATTTGAAATGAAGATTTCTAAATCGACAGTAGCACCAGCGGCAAGAGTAAGACAAAATAACATTTCATCAAATGGTACACACTTTAAAATAATTAAGGTAATTAGAAAATTGCATAATATCAAAAATAAAATAAAGATATATTTTATTAAAAATTAAGTAAAAAGAATTAGAAACCAAAATAGGTAGGTACACACAAATTTTGGATCCTTTCACCAGAATTTCTACTGTACGTTAACCTCTTCATGGGAATGGTAAAATACGTACTTCCAAACATGTTAATTGCTTCTTCCCTTGTGCTGTTTATGAAACTGATCAATCAGTGCATTGGTTTATGGTTATAAGAAAGGGTGGACTATTTACATTCCCATTCAATTGCATTAAGGTCAACATTTATTTTGTGGTGGGTTTTTTTCAGCCATTTAGATTATGTAAAAAAAATTTATAGAAAAATGTCAAAAAAAGGAGAAAAAAGACAAATAGGATTAGAGGGACTTGGCTCCTCTTCATTTCCTTTCTCTCCATTTATCCCAAGTTGTTACTTGGATTGAGGACATATGGCATAAGTTAAATCTAATGACTAAGATTTAATTGGTTAAAGTAAGTTCTTAACCATAGTTTAGATAATAAATAAATTATATATTTAGTTTCAAAAACTATTGTGTCCCACAATCTTAGCAACTTATTATTATCCGTAAATATAGTAAAAAGAAAATCTCTCCTCCTAAGTTTTTCATCTCCGCGGGATTTATCGTCAAATTATTTTTTTAATTAATAACTTACAGATTGAGTTACAAAATAATTTACTATTTTATATAAAAAACTTTCAAGCTTGGACGATAGCTAGACGTTTTTAGGTGAACAATAATATTTTTAATAAAATAATTAACAAAAAATATACGGTAAATAATAATCATTAGAGTCAATATTGTGTTTATATATTCACCAAATGAAATGAAAAGGAGAAAGCAAATCTTTTATAAATTTGTTTACAAATTTGACGGGCAGATCCTGCGTAGGGAAAATAAAGATAGGAAGAGATTTTTTTTAAATATTTATAAATAAGATAATATGTTGCTAAAATTATGGGATTATGATAATTTTTGAAACTAATTATATATAATTTATTTATTAGTTAAACTATGGTTAGTGACTTACTTTGATCAGTTAAATCTTAGCCATCCCACTAGATTTAACTTATGTCATGTGTCCTCAATGCAAATAAGAACTTGAGAAAAATGGACAGCGAGGAAATGGAGAGGAGCCAAATCTAGATTAGAGGCATGTCACATCACCTTATCTATGATCCTCCTTATATATATTGATGTGTTTTGAAAATTGTGTATCCCAATTAACTGATTAATTTTGAGTATGGTGATTACCAATTATTGCTTAACGCATCATGTTGATTGTATATTTTTTGTGTTAAAGAGTGTCATTTCACTAATGTCATCATCTTTACCGCCTTAATTAGGGGATTTTTCGCTGAAAATAAGTACTACAAATGCAGTTATGTTTCAATATCAAGAAAAAGGATAGCAAGTAAATAACAATAAGAACAATATAGAAGACAAGAGAAACAATATTATAAGATAGCTTTCTTTCAAGTGTATCTAACATCTTCCTCAAGACCTCTATTTATAGTATTACATGAAGGAACTTCAAGAGGTGTCATAAACATGACATTAACTCATGAGAAGGTGGGGGAATGGATGATCAATGAGGAGGTAGTGGAGGTGTGGGAATTACTACACTTAAAGGAGGAGTTATACCTAAAAGTTATGGACATCCACAATAATCATCTTAATAATTACTTACAACACTCCCCCTTGGATGTCCATTGATAGCTGCCTCGTTAAAAACCTTGCCAGGAAAACCCATTGGGACAAAACCTAGGCTAAGGGAAAAAGAGTGCAGTGCGTACTTTTACTCCCCCTGATTTAAACATCATTTCATTTCTCGAAGACGACGCATCCCAATCTTGAATACCAGCTTTTCAAATGTTGAGGTTGGTAATGCTTTAGTGACCAAATCCGCCAAATTATCGACCGAACGAATTTGTTGAACATCTACTTCACCTTTCTTCTCAAGATCATGAGTGAAAAAGAATTTTGGTGAAATGTGTTTTGTTCTGTCTCCTTTAATGTAACCTCCCTTCAACTGAGCTATACATGCAGCATTGTCTTCATACAATATAGTTGGAATATCCTTATTCAAAGAAAATCCACACATTTCCTGAATATGTTGAGTCATTGATCTCAACCAAACACACTCCCGACTTGCTTCATGAATGGCAATAATTTCTGCATGATTTGAAGAAGTTGCAGCTAATGTTTGCTTCATTGAACGCCATGATATAGCTGTGCCTCCATATGTAAACAAATAGCCCGTCTGAGATCGAGCCTTATGTGGATCAGACAAGTATCCTGCATCTGCATAGCCAATCATTTCTGACTTGGATTCATTAGAATAAAATAATCCCAAGTCAATGGTTCCCCTAAGATATCTGACTATATGCTTGACACCATTCCAATGTCTTTTTGTTGGGGAAGAGCTGAATCTTGCCAATAAACTTACCGCAAAACAAATATCTGGTCTAGTATTATTGGCAAGATACATTAGTGCCCCGATTGCACTAAGATATGGAGTTTCATCACCAAGAAGCTCTTCATCATTTTCTTGAGGTCGAAATGGATCTTTGTTTATTTCAAGCGATCTCACAACCATTGGGGTACTCAACGGATGTGATTTATCCATGAAAAATTGTTTTAAAACCTTTTCAGTATATGTTGATTGATGGACAAAAATTCCTTTCGTCAAATGCTCAATCTGTAGGCCAAGACAAAATTTAGTCTTTCCCAGATCTTTCATTTCAAATTCTTTCTTCAAACACTCAATAGTTTTTGAAAGCTCTTTAGGAGTGCCAATGATATTCAAGTCATCAACATACACAACTATTATAGCAAATTCAGATCCAGACCTTCTTATAAAAACACAAGGGCAAATAGGGTCATTTTTGTACCCTTCCTTTAGCAAATATTCGCTAAGACGATTGTACCACATCCGCCCTGATTGTTTCAATCCGTACAAGGATTTCTGAAGCTTTATTGAACAAGTTTCTTGTGAACTTTTATATGCTTCAGGCACTTTGAATGCTTCTGGAATTTTCATAAAAATTTCGTTATCCAATGAGCCATACAAATAGGTTGTGACAACATCCATTAGGCGCATATCAAGCTTTTCATGAACTGCCAGATTTATTACGTACCTGAAGGTAATTCCATCCACCACAGGAGAATATGTCTCCGCATAGTCAATGCCAGGTCTTTGCGAAAAACCTTGTGCCACAAGTCGTGCTTTATATCTTACAACTTCACCTTTTTCATTTCGTTTTCGCACAAAAACCCATTTGTACCCCACTGGCTTGACACCTTCAGGTGTTCGAACTATTGGTCCGAAAACTTCACGTTTTTCAAGTGAAGTCAATTCCGCTTGAATTGCATCCTTCCATTTTAACCAATCATTTCTCTGTCTACATTCATTGACAGATTTTGGTTCCAAATCCTCATCTTGTTGCATTATTTCAGTAGCAACATTGTAAGCAAAAATATTGTCAACCACAATATTATTTCGGTTCCACCTTTTTCTTGTCGAGACATAACTTATTGAGATTTCTTCATTCTCATTATTTTCAGGTATTTGAACCTCCTCGGTGGTCTTATCATTTGTTATGTCTTGAGGCTCTTTTTGAGCAATTGCCACCATATCATGATCATTTTGATCATTTATTCCTTTTCTTTTTCGAGGATTTCTATCCTTGGAACCAATTGGTCTTCCACGTTTCAAACGTGGCCTAGATTCATTTGCATTAACACTTTGTCCTACCGGGACATCAACTCGAACTGGAGCATTTGCAGCTGGAATATAAGATTTAGTAACCCTTGGGAGGTTAGTAAATGCATCTGGCAGTTGATTTGCAACATTTTGCAAATAAATCATCTTTTGAACTTCTTGCTCACATAGATTTGTTCGAGGATCTAAATGAGATAGTGATAATGCATTCCAATCTATCTTCTTATCCAACTGCTTATGTTCTCCCCCTAATGTTGGGTATACTGATTCATCAAAATGACAATCAACAAACCTTGCCGTAAATAAATCTCCAGTCATAGGTTCCAAATATTTTATAATAGATGGAGATTCATACCCAACATATATTCCCAGCCTTCTTTGGGGACCCATCTTTGTGCGTTGTGGTGGAGCAATTGGAACATATACCGCACACCCAAAAATTCTAAGATGAGAAATATTTGGCTCCTGACCAAAAACCAATTGTAATGGGGAGAATTCATGATAACTGGTTGGCCTTATGCGCACAAGTGCTGCTGCATGCAAAATAGCATGCCCCCATATTGAAATAGGAAGTTTTGTCCTCATTAACATTGGTCTAGCTATCAATTGAAGGCGTTTAATCAATGCTTCTGCTAGACCATTTTGAGTATGAACATGAGCAACCGGATGTTCAACTTTTATCCCAGTAGACATACAATAATCATTAAAGGACTGAGATGTAAACTCACCAGCATTATCAAGACGGATAGTCTTTATTGCATAATCTGGAAATTGTGCTTTTAATCTTATTATTTGAGCCAACAATCTCGCAAAAACCATATTACGAGTTGATAATAAGCACACATGTGACCATCTTGTAGATGCATCTATCAAGACCATATAATATTTAAAAGGTCCACATGAAGGATGAATTGGTCCACATATATCACCCTGTATACGTTCCAGAAATGCAGGGGATTCAACCCCAACCTTAGTTGCTGATGGTTTAATAACCAACTTTCCCTGAGAACAAGCAGCACAAGAGAATTCTTTTGATTGAAGAATATTTTGATTCTTTAAATTATGCCCATGCGAATTCTAATAATTCTGCGCATCATATTAAAACCGGGATGACCCAACCGGTCATGCCAAATGATAAAATCATTAGAACCTGTAAACCTTTTATTTACTACGGCATGTGATTCAACCATATCAATTCTTGTATGGTATAACCCAGAAGAAAGTGCGGGTAATTTTTCATGTACAAACTTTTTTTCTGATTTTATTGTAGTAATATAAAGGTATTCAACCTTTCCTTCATTTGCAGTCTCAATATGATAGCCATTTTGCCGAATAACTTTGAAACTTAACAAGTTTCTTTGAGACTTACTACAATATAATGCATTATCAATGATCAATATTGTTCCCCCAGGTAGTAATAAGGTTGCTCTTCCAGAGCCCTCAATTAATTTTGTACTACCGGATATTGTACTAACATAGGCCCTTTTCATAATCAAATTAGAGAAATATTTTGTTTCTCTTAATATAGTGTGAGTTGTAGCACTATCAAGAAGACACATATCTCCATTATTCATCCTGGATCTAATTGAAGATTGGAGAAATTTTATTTATCTTCATAAAAGAAAAATACATCATAAGAAATGTGAAATTTAATAACCCTTGCAAGAAAACTTAAATACTTTTTTTTTTTTCTAAAAAAATAAAAACAACACATAAATAAAACAACATAATTTATTTCTCCAATAAATTGATAAAACTTCAGTTTTGATCTCCAAAAAAATCTTCATCTTCCAAATGGGTAATATCATCAAGACCATCAAAATCATCTTCTTTCAAAGCCAAATTTGCCTCGGCATCATCATCATATTTTTGTGAAGGTCCTGCCTCAACATCATTTTCAAAAGTCAAGTGTGACTCCATTCGGGCATTAGAAGGGGCACCACCCTTATTTTCTTTTCTTTTGAAAGAATTTTGATAAAGCCTAGCAAAATGCTCATGTGCCCGGCATTCATTCTTCCAATGACCTTTCATGCCACAACGATGACAGACACCTCTTGAAGGATTGTTTTGAGAACTCATTTGGTTCTCCCTTTTATAGGTACCACCACCACGACGATTATTATATCGTCCCCTAACATTGCCACGTCCACGCACATTATTTTGACCCCGATTTTGCCTCCTTTTAGGCTGGCCATTTGCTTCTACCTCATTTGCTTCCGGTAATGGAGCTGCTCCAGTGGGACGAGATTCATGATTTTTCATTAAAAGGGCATTATGTTGCTCAGCCACCAGAAGGCATGAAATCAATTCAGAATATTTCTGAAAGCCCTTTTCACGATATTGCTGCTGCAATATCACATTTGAGGCATGAAAAGTAGTAAGTGTCTTTTCCATCATATCCTCGTCATTAATAGTTTCCCCACATAATTTCAATTGGGAAGCAATTCTGAATACAGCAGAATTTTATTCAACTACGGTTTTAAAATCTTGAAACCGTAAGTGCATCCACTCATAACGAGCTCTTGGCAATACCGTGGCCTTTAGGTGGTCATACCTTCCCTTTAAATCAGTCCACAATTCAAGTGGATCTTTCACTGTCAAGTATTCAACCTTCAATCCTTCATCCAGATGATGACGAAGGAAAATCATAGCTTTGGCCTTGTCCTGACTCGACGCTGCATTATCCTGAGTAATGGTAGCATCAAGACCTTTAGCAGCTAGATGGATTTCAGCGTCGAGAACCCATGACAAGTAATTTTTCCCGGAGATATCAAGTGCCACAAATTCAAGTTTTGACAAATTTGACATGATGAAAACTATCATAAAAATAATTCAGTCAGAATACAATAACATAATATCAATCCAAATATTAACTGTAAACAGACACAAAATACAAAATTTACACACACAAAAAAAATGTTACTGCCTAACAACTTTTTTTAAAAAATAAATTTTATGTTACATATGATAAGTAAACTTAAGTGTTAGAAACAGAAAAAAAAACATTAAAATATTATTTCTAGGATAACAATTAATCCAAACCGTGACATACTAGGAATAAAATGTTCACTAAAAATCAACATAAACATTAAGATACTATTTCTGTCTATTAGCTGGAATACATAAGAAGACATAATCTAATTATTATATGAAAAATTGTTTTACCTCCTTAACCAACATACTGATATAAATATTAAATAAATAACAATAAAATATTTTTGTGGTTCACTGCTGCCACATTTTTCAGTTTTCACTGTAACTTTTAACCTTGAACCAAATTTTTGATAAAAAGGAAAAGAATTAAAACATTCAAGTTTAAACAAGATTTAATCATACCTTACGAAATGGAACTTGAAAGTAATAGCGTCGTGCTGATAACGTGTTTCAATATCAAGAAAAAGGATAGCAAGTAAATAACAATAAGAACAATATAGAAGACAAGAGAAACAATATTATAAGATAGCTTTCTTTCAAGTGTATCTAACATCTTCCTCAAGACCTCTATTTATAGTATTACATGAAGGAACTTCAAGAGGTGTCATAAACATGACATTAACTCATGAGAAGGTGGGGGAATGGATGATCAATGAGGAGGTAGTGGAGGTGTGGGAATTACTACACTTAAAGGAGGAGTTATACCTAAAAGTTATGAACATCCACAATAATCATCTTAATAATTATTTACAACAAGTTAGAGTTATTCAAAAAAATTGGTAAGAGGGGAGATTTATGTGCCAGCGAAGTCATGTATACAACCATCATAAATGAGCTTAATAAAAGAGGTCATATTGACAAGACTTTAAGTTTGCTCCGTTTTTTAAATATATATTTAAAAATGAATGGTCTAAAAATGAAAAAGCAGAATGGACATGAATCTATGGCCAAAACCTGGCCACTAAAGGCTCATTTATTGTCGAAAATTAATTCATCAAACAAAATTTCATATTTTTCTATCAAAAATAATATATGGTCGACATAATGTAAAGCCATTTCTCAATCAACAAACTCTATATTTTCAGATAGAAGAATTTATTATAGTGTAACCTAAAGTCGTTTCATGCATTTAATTTTGTTGAGAAACGCTACACTTGTAATATTAAGCATTACTAAAGGTTCAAAAAATAACAACTTCAGGTGTTCGTTCAACTAACTCATGGATAAAGTATAAACTATATTAAAGGAATATTAGTCCACGTTGTTTGGTAGAGTGCATTAGTAAAAATAATGTATGCATTAGCTTTGTGTATTACTAATACTTTGTTTGGTACACTTTTGCATCCTATGTATACCTAAACACACTATTTGATATTAAAGAGTGTATTACTAATACGTGGAAATCAATGATATTAGTAATGCAATGGATTCTAATGCATGCATTAGTACGATTAAAGACACAATTGTCCCTAAAAATCTTTTCCACATCCTTTCCACCTTATTTATGTAGGATATTTTTGTAAACAAATATTTTTTTTCAGAAATTATGTAATTCATGTTATCTTTAATACATCAAACCAAACACATGCATAAGAAAAATGCAAGCACAACTAACGTAAGCATTACTAATCTAAGCATTACAAATACATTATATTTTGAACTATTCTTATACACTCTGTCAAATGACCCCTAAACGTGTTTAAGTACAAAGTTGAAAAGAAAAAAATAAATACTAAATATAACATATTCTTTTTCGGAAACAGCCTCTCTACTCCATCTGAGGTAGTGGTATGGACTGCGTACACTTTACCCTCCCCAGACCCCACCTGGTGGGAATACACTGGGTATGTTGTTGTTGTTGATAACATATTCTTTTTTAGACCACTTCAATGAAAAGATCGAGTGTCACATAAATTAAAATGAGTAAAATAATAATATTAATTGGATCTATTGGTTTCATAGCCTTTTACAAATAGCACACAAGAGATTTTTATAGGATCATTTTTTCCTCTTCAAATTGTTAAGGGTCCAATTAATCCATTTTTACTCCTTACTATATCGTTTAAATTATGGGGTAATTACACAAAAGTACAACTAGTAAATATACTTTATATTTAAGTAGCCAAAAATATACTTTACACTTTATAGCCCAAATCTGATTTGGTCATTTACTGTAAACTAACTTTTCTTTCTAGTTATATAGGGAACAACACTTCTCATACCAAATTCTCAACTTCTTCTTCACGATTTTCACTTCAATTCTTTTTCAATTCTCTCCCAAAAAACTTCAAACAAATTAGTGAAAAATTCAGCATTATTTTGAGTTTTTTTCTACAATTTGAGGCTCCAATAATTTAGTAAATAAGCTCTGTTTCGAGTGGGTATAATTATAAAAGATCGGTTATGTATTAAGGAGTCCAAATTTAAAATTTTGAATGATTTGGAGTATTTTTGAGGTGTTTTTGAATGAATTTGATGCTTGGATTTGAGGAACAAGACGAAATTTGCTTTTTGGTACAACAGTGTATATATTTGTATACTGCATTGTATATTATTGTATATATTTGTATATTGTATTGTATATTTTTGTATATACAATACAGTATTTTTGTTTGGGTGATTTTCTTCTTCCTCTCCATTTTATATACACTTATACAGTGTTGATACATTGTTTAAATATTATATATACATATGTATATATATTTATATAATTATGCATATTATTGTATATACCAAATATACAACATTATGCAAAATTATATAAGAGGTGTATAGCATACTCATACACAATACTATACAAAATATTATACAAAAATTTTGATTTTGTCTTCTTCCTTGATTTCAAGTAGGCCTTGCCATAGACAGGATTTTTGAGTTGCCCAACAAGGACAAGCTTCGTTAATGTCTTACATGATGTACTTCTAATCAAACTTCGATTCTTCTACTTCATTCACTAGCCTTCCAACTCGGCCTAAAACTATGTTCAAACAGGGAAGGCTGCCCCATGAAGCTAATGAAAAGCAAAATTCAGGTTATGTTACATACTGTATAATCTTTAAGATGCAATAAACTCATGGAAGTCAATGATTTCCTACTTATGCTACTGGAAGATCATGCAGAGTCAAGGGGTGTAAAAAGTGATTGAGTATAACCAAAGCTGCAACATTAAGTAGGTTTGTAATTTAGAAGGTTCCAGCCGAGGATTTGAGACGTTAAGTTGGAGAGCCGGCACAAAAATTTTGAAAGAAAATATAGCATCACTCAACAGGCATCTAGAAGATTCAATGAGAATATTCATTTACAATCAATGAAAGGACCATCGTGCCCCAACATGGGTCGCAGGAAAAGAAAGATGTTATAAACTTTACTGCTTCTGTAAGTATCAACTTTTGATGAGGAATGTCTAACCTTGTGAAAATTGAAAACCAAATCTAGATTCTTATTTTGTTAGATGAAGATGGGAGATGTGAGAGAGAGAGTAATAATTTGGCTAAGAATGTAAAGTAACTTTCTTTTTTTTTATTACAATTGGGCCATATTTAGTAATGTGACATAGAGTGAGTTATATTTTGTAATGTAGTATTACTAGTTGCATTTTTTTTGTAATTTTTCCTTAAATTATAAGTTTAGCAGTCGTTTATATGTTTCAACTTTTCTAATTAATTATTAGTACTAGCTATCGAGAGCTTGTATGCCGCTTTAGAGGAGAGAGGCGTGGATAAGAAGTTGTATAGGTTGGCCAAGGCTAGGGAATGGAAGGCCCGTGACCTTGACCAAGTGAAATGCATAAAGAAGGAGGATGGCAAAGTGTTGGTGGAGGATGCCCTCATTAGGAGGAGGTGGCAGTCCTATTTTCATAGACTTTTGAACTACGAAGAGAACAAAAATTTCGTGTTAGGGGACTTGGAGCACTCAGAGAGGTATCGCGATTATGGTTATTGTAGGCGTATCAAGGTTGAAGAGGTCAAGGGTGCTATTCGTAGGATGCGTAGGGGTAGGGAGACTGGGCCTGACGAGATTCCGGTGGATTTTTGGAAGTACACTGGAGGGGCAGGTATGGAGTGGCTGACAAGGTTGTTTAGCATCACTTTTGGGGCGGCGAGGATGCCCAAAGCTTGGAGATGGAGTACGATGATTCCATTATATAAGAACAAGGTTGTTTAGCATCACTTTAGGATGTTGTTTCTTTTCTTCATTCTAGATCGTGCAATAGAGCCAATGTGGTCAGTTGCATTGTACCTGATCTTGGTAATTGTTTTTCTTTGGTATAGTCAAAAATGCCGAACACTAGAAGAGGAAGAGGAAAAGGTAAAAGTAAGCTGATAGATAGAATTGCTGAGGGAACAAGTAGACCACCACCTGAACAAGTTGATCAAAGTGAGGCTGAAACTGAGTTCACAACGCGAGCTTCTTCTACTTCTTCAGCTCCAGAAGAGCCGAGAAGAAGGGAAGTGCCCGTAGAACCACCGATGAATGCCACGGACCAGGATCTTAGACATGCAGTTCATATGTTGACACAGTTAGTGGCAGCACAGACACAGAGACAAACTGGTCCATTGATCAATGAGGATGATGCGACTAGAGCAGCTAGTCGGCGTACACAGGACTTCTTAAAGCTAGACTCTCCTATCTTCATAGGGTAAGATCCAAAGGCAGATCCACAGGACTTCGTGGATCAAATTCAGAGGGCCTTGGAAGTTATGCATGTGACAGGGGTAGAGACAGTGGAGCTTGCTGCATACAGGTTGAAAGGAGAGGCCATATTGTGGTACGAGGATAGGAAGAAATCCCGTGATATTGGTGTAAATCCACCCAATTGGGACGATTTTAAAGTGGCTTTCCTTGATCATTATCTTCCATATGAGGTTCGGGAAGCACGTGCAGATCAGTTCCTGAATTTGCGTCAAGGGAATATGAGTGTTCGGGAATATAGTTTACACTTTAACTCCTTGGCTCGATATGCGCCAAATGTGGTGGCGACGATGACAGATAGAGTCCATCGATACGTGGACAGATTAGAGCCATATTTGGTACGAGATTGCACCATTGCTGCCTTAAACCGAGATATGGATATAGCGAGAATTCAGGCCTTCGCCCAGAAAATGAAGGACCAGAGGTAAAGAAAAAGAACACAGGAGTCTGAGGGAGGGCCATCAAAAAGGACGAGACCTATGGGACAGTCTATGGTGTCCCCAGGAGAATCGGGATCTCGAATGTTACCACCTAGACCCTCATTCTCTTATTCCACAGCGGGTGCTCACTCTCAGTTCCGAGGGTCTAGGGGTGGTCCATCTGGGCAGAGTAGTGGAGTTCATGGGTCCCAGGCAGCAGGTTTCCCTCGTCAGCAGTGTCAGTACTGCGGGCGTATTCATTCAGGCACATGTCGGTCAGGGATGATGAATGTCTGCTTTTGGTGTGGTATGCCGGGGCATATAGCGAGGGAATGTCCACAGCGGAGCATGGGTGGTATAGCACGACCAGCTGGGTCGGCTGTTGCGTCTTCAGCATCGGTTCCTTCACTGGGCCGAGGGGTGCAGCCTATGGGTCGTGGTAGAGATATGGGAGGAGCAGCTAGTTCCAGTGGAGCTCAGAATCGCACCTATGCGTTAGTGGACCGGCAGAATGAGAAAGCACCTCCTAATGACGATACAGGTATTTAGGTACATTACCATACTTTACATGATGCATATGTATTGCTTGATTTGAGCCCTACTCCATCGTACATTACTCCATCGACTACCGTGAATTTAATAGCCCACTAGGGCTATGAGCAAAGCCAATAGAAATATTTCCACCTGTCGGTGAATTTAGTATAGTGAAAGGTACAGTGGATGGTTGTGAGCATGAAAGGTATTATACTACATGCCATGTGAAATTGGTGAAAGTATATAAGAGTTTCTCATAGGAAAGATATCACTCTCACAAGTCAAGTGTGAAGGTTCATAAGTAGCCACGAGCCTTAAGGGTTTATGTATATGTACGCTAATATAGAGATGCATTGGTTGTAATTGAGACGACATTGTTAACATTCGAGGACGAATGTTCCTAAGGGGGGAAGAATGTAACACCCCGTACCTTCCCAACCCTACTTGATGACATTGAATAAGCATTACTTAAGTGTCGAGAGTTAGAAGTAGGTATTTGGAAATGTTAAAGATGAGAAAAAAAATTAAAACTTTGGCCTTGTACATGTGACGAGCCTTTCATAGAAAGTGTTTAGTGATTTCGTGGAGCATTTGGGTAAGAACTCGCACACATTTTAACCTCATTTGGTGACTTTAAGTCATGTTTACTTGATGGTGAAGATCACTAAGTAAGTATTTTGTAGTGTTTTGCTAAGGGATTGGACGATACGTAAACATTGGATAAGTGGCCGAAAATTTCAGCACTTTGCTGAAACTTGCGCCACTACCCTGTTTAAGGGGTGTGGCGCAAGCCACCAGCCTGCAGAAACTTCAGAGAAGGCCAGCTTCTTGCGCCACTACCCTGTTTCAGGGGGTGTGGCGCAAGGCACAAAAATGTGCCCTTCCCGCGCTCGTTTCGCAATGCAATTCTACGTCGATTCTTGGATGGTTTCTTTTGGTTCTTTGGAGTTATTTGAGCATTTGTAAATCTTCAAACATTTCAATATACTCCTACATACTCCTACATGATCAAGTCATGAAATGTGAATAGTGCTTCAATGGAGCCAAAGGCGACTAGAATTCCAATTTTTGCGATCGAAAGGACGAATGGGAATTGTTTAAAAGAATATTGTCGTGACATTATGGAATTATGTCAACATGTGATATATGGTGAATTTTACATGAAAGTTGATGGGCTAAGCTACATGTGCAATTGGGCCCAAAATTAGGGCCCAAAATGGAACAAAAGATAAGGCCCAAAGGCAAAAATGACCCATTCTTCCAATATTTGACCAAGTGAACATATCATTTAATGCCAAATGTGGATAAGGAGGACTTGGGGTCTATATAAAGGCCCCAAGATCAGATTTTTTATTGTCCAAAGCTCTCATGCCTTTATGATATTTTCTCTAATATTTCTCCAAGTTCCAAACCCTAAAGCAAATAGTTCCTTTGGACTCTTGGGACAAGATCAACATATTTCAAGCTTCGGTAAGTGTTTATTCTCATGGATTAACATATTATATGCATGGGAGATTATGTATATTATGCTAGTTGTGTTGGCAAGGTGATGAATAGTGTATTTTTGCCTTTGGTACAAGATGTGTCATCTTGGTAATTTGAACTTGAATTAGGCCTTGTGCCTTTGATGAAAAAGCATGGTATGGACAAAATATGAACATGTATGGTATTATTTTTGGCATTAAACTTGTTCTTGTATAAAAATGGAAATTATGGGATTTTGGCCGATATGTGTTATGAGTTGTATTAAGGTACTTTGATGGATTATTTGTGATGTGTTATGGATAAGAAAGTGTCAAGGAGAAGTATTGTGGTGAAATGTATTGATTTTCATGTATTGGTCAATGTTGGAAATATTATGGAATTTTTGGAATAATAGTAGGAACAATGGTTTTGTCAAGGGGAAGTGACATGTTTAAGGACACATGTATGACTCATTGATGTTACATGCATTTGAAGAGTAATTGGTGGTTAATGTGAATTCCGCATTGTATTTATGTTGTAGAGTGACACATAAAGAAGGAGCGGGCTTATTGTATACGCATCGAAGGTTGTATATTCGTATTGTGAATCCAAGGTATGTAAAGTTACTTTGTCCGTATCTTTCTGCGGCAAATAGTGTCCATATTGACATGTCACTAGTCCTATCCCGAAATGTGCTAAGGTATCCGATATCCGCATATCACTAGTCATTGTCATATATTTTCTACTCATGAATCATTTGTGAATCTCATGTCTCATATTCATGGTTAATGTTCCGAAAGCTCAAATAAGGTTATGTTCCAATATTCCAATAGTGACTATCCTTGTGTTTCTTGTTCATGGATTATTGTCCAATGGTCCTAATGGTATCATGGTGCTAGTAATGTTATATTTCTCATTGATATTTATTCACATGTCCTTCACTTATTGGTCAATGATTCAAAGTTTCCAACAATGTTGTGTTCCAAAGTTCCAAAGTGATGTTATGACTACCAAAGTATCAATCTCAAAGTAATGAACAAAGTAATGCAAATGTGGTCAATGATCAAGTATGGGTGGCAAGTCTAGGGGCGTAAGCCTAGCTCGACTCGATCCCGATGTGTTGATTTATGGGTGGCAAGTCTAGGGGCGTAAGCCTAGCTCGACTCGATCCCGAGGGTGGCAAGTCTAGGGGCATAAGCCTAGCTCGACTCGATCCCGATGCAGTGATTTATGGGTGGCAGGTCTTAGGGGCATAAGCCTAGCTCGACCCGATCCCGAGACATTGATTTATGGGTGGCAGGTCTAGGGGCATAAGCCTAGCTCGACCCGATCCCAACATGACGATAAGTCATGTAAAGACCCACTGATCAGTAGGGGCCCGGGTACATTGTTATCATTGAGCATTGAGATAAAGAAAGCAAATAAAGTAATGAAAGCAATCCACATGGTTTCCCAAAATACCAAATGGTGATTTATGCACATTGATTATTCATATGTTTTGAGTTCATTGATACAGTTTCATCTGAGCCTTGCATACTCAGTACTTATTTCGTACTGACCCCTCTCGGAGAATTTACCTTACTTGTTGCAGGCGCAGGTACTAGTAGGCCGCCACAGTAGGTTGCCAGCTGGTTGCGGTTCATTGGTGAGCTCCAGTTAGTTCGGGGCTTCTCCGAGTCAGAGTGTATATATGTTTTGATATTGGACATTGTGTATAAAGCGGGGACTTGTCCCGACTTTCAGTTGGTTTTGGTCAATGCATCTGTTAGAGGCTTTTGTAGACGTATGTGGGTGTATGTGTATAAGGTGATAGATGAAATCTTGACTTGATGGCCTCAACGGCCAAGTTTCTCATATGTATTTACGTCACATGTTCTATGCTTCCAGATTTTAGCTTCAGTGTTTCCTATGACATGCATACGAAGAATAGAAGCAAAGATTGGTTCTCTCGGGCCTTGTCGGCTTCGGGTGCCAATCATGCCTCGTTGGGATTCGGGGCGTGACAATACATTAGGTCGATTCAGGACATGTACGACGGTGTAAAGACGCGTGTGAGGATGGTAGAAGGGAATTCAGGGCACTTTCCTGTTTTGACAGGGTTGCACTAGGGATCGACTCTTAGTTCATTTTTATTTGCCTTGGTGATAGATGTTTTGACGAGGCGTATTCAAGGGGAGGTGCCTTAGTGTATGCTATTTGCTGATGATGTAGTACTGATTGACGAGACTAGGGGAGAAGTTAATGATAAATTGGAGGTTTGGAGACAGACCCTTGAATCTAAAAGATTTAGGTTAAGCAGGACTAAGACAAGTACTTGGAATGTAAGTTTAGTGATTTGACGCATGAGGCTGATGTGGTAGTAAAGCTGAATTCTTAGGCCATTCAGAAGAGGGGTAGTTTCAAGTACCTGGGGTCTATGATTCAAGGGAATGGTGAGATTGAAGAGGATTTCACGCACCAGATTGGTGCAGGGTGATTGAAATGGAGGCTCGCTTCGGGAGTTTTGTGTGATAAGAAGATACCTCTGAAGCTTAAAGGTAAGTTCTACAGAGTGGTCGTCCGTCCGGCTATGTTATATAAAGTGAAGTGTTGGCCAATTAAAAACTCCCACATCCAAAAGTTGAAGCTAGCGGAGATGAGGATGTTACGATAGATGTGTAAACTTACAAGGAGCGATAGGGTTATTCAAGAGAAGTTGGGAGTGGCTTCGGTGGAAGATAAGATGCAGGAAGTAAGATTATGGTTCGGACATGTGATGAGAAGGTGCACGGATGCTCCAGTACGGAGGTATAAAAGGCTGGTTGTGGATAGTTTTAGGCGGGGTAGAGGTAGGCCGAAGAAATATTGCAGGGAGGTGATTGGGAATGACATGGGACAGTTACAGCTTACAGAGGACATGACCCTTGATACGAAGGTGTGGAGGACGCGGATTAGGGTAAAAGGTTAGTGGGTAGGAAGGCGTCCGTATTAATAGAAAGGAGTGTTTTGTTTGTATTTGTGCCTGTTTTTATTTGGCAGATTCTTGTTCATGTTGTTTTGGTGATGTTTGTGATTTCGAATAAATAGTCTATAGTATTACTCTGTAAGTGTCTTGCTTCTTTTATTATCTAGCGATGTGTTATCTCTTTTTTGTTATTTGTTTTTATGATTTTTTTTTTTTTGTTATTGTTATCTGTTCTGAGCCGGGGGTCTATCGAAAATGACCTCTCTACTTCATCTGAGGTAGTGGTATGGACTGCGTATACTTTACCCTCCCCAGACCCTACCTGATGGGAATACACTGGATATGTTGTTGTTGTTGTTGTTGTTATTACTAGTTATAGAACTAAATAGTTTTACTTTTAGTATTTTCCATACGAGAGCAAGCCTACAAAAAATAAAAAATCATGACATTTTAAAGAATTGAACTTCTAGAAGAACAGAAAAAACAATCTCATAGTATTGATTAATTTGACTAGTCATTTAATTTAAGTTGTATTGGGTAAGGATTCATGAGAATGACAGGAAACCTCTCGAAAATTCCAGCTGATATTCAGACAAATGAAAGCACGGTGAAAAGAGGAGCATCGCTCAAAGGTTTATCGAGGGAAGTCTCATCGAAAAACTCGAATGACGTGGAAGAAAGAGACAGGAAATAAGAACACCAAAATTGTTAGGAGCGCTGAGGCGTATCGTACCTGCCTAACCTAAGTCATAAGCACAAACTAGCCCCTATAGGGGACAAGACACTTGACGTTCTTTCATTTGTAATAGTACAATTAGGACACCAGAGAATAAAGCATTTTTGATTGGTCGTCTGCCACATATTGTAGCCTATAAATAATAATATCCAACTCATTTGTAGAACAACTTGTAATCAGACACAACAATACAACATATGCTCTCCAACTTTGTCGTTATTATTGCTTTCTTATTAGGAAAAAAATAACATAAACATACACCTTAAATTACCATATTTACACAAATCCCCACCCTTACAAAGTAATTACAAAAATCTTAACTAATTATGTATCTTCATTGGATGTATCAGGAGCTAATTATGTATCTCGACAGACCAAAAATCAAAAAAAATATATCGGGTGCTAATTATATATTTACAAAGGAAAAAATGTATCTTCGTTGGATGTATTATGTATCTCGACAGACTAAAATCGAAAAAAATATATCGGGGGCTAATTATATGTCTTTACAAAAGTAAAAATGTATCTTTTTGGATATATCGAGAGTTAATCATTTATCTTGACAGACCCAAAATCGAAATTTTCAGTAATTATGTAAAATATCAAAATTTTCTATAATTAAGCTCCAAACTGTCAGAATTTATGTTGTTTACCCTTTTTATTATTATCGAATCCCCTAGCTTATCAGCAACTCTAGTAGGTAAGCGTTAGCCTTCGAAGAACGTTCTCCATGGGGTCCTAGCAAGCTTTTTACTTTTTCTAATTTAGTTCTTTGTTTACTTAAGTTCTAGTACGTTATTTGTAAACGTAGTCATCAATCGATACGTTGGTAACGAAAAATTTTACTATGGTCCTCGTCCAACCAACCAAAGTTGTGAGAGGATCCATTGTTTTTTTGACACATGGAAAATGGGCCCCACTTAAAAAATTTAAAACTAAAGAAGAGAGAGAGAGAGTATATTTATTGATATATATATCAACAGAGAATGTTAAATTAAATAAAAGAAAATTGCAATTAAAGTGGACTGTGGGGTCCACGTTTCTATAATGTTCATCCCTTTAGAGTAAAAGTTCTGGACAATTCCATGAAACCAAAAACCTGACTTCTTCTTTTTCCTTTTAAACGTTTTCTCTTTCTTTTTCCTTTTAAATCAAAAATTCCATTAAAACCACTTTCGACTACATAGATCAAAACATAAAATTTCTTTGAAGATTTGGTGTTCAATTTTAGCTAGTGTTCTTGTTGATTCAAAGGAAAGAGCTGGCATTTAGAGCTATAAAAAATCAAAAAACAGGTTGAAAATCTCCTTGAATCTAATGCTGAAAAGGAATCAAGAATTGGGTGAAAATCTCCTTGGATCTTCGTTTCCCACTTTCACTTATCTACGATTTTTGGGTATGAATCTTTCTTCACCTTTTTATGAGATTTTTATGCTTTTCACACAATTAAAGAAAAAAAATATTATAAATACCTGATAAATTTAAATTTCCATAAATGTTCTTTGCATGTCAATTCTAATATCAAAAAACAAAAAAAGGATTTGCTTGCACTAATTTTACTGCTAAATTAAAAATATATTATACAAAAAATCAAGTCCACAATATAATCTGCTTCAAATATTAAATTGCATTCCCTTCCGGAATCTGTTTGTTTGACCCTTGGCTCTGCATGCAAGCTTTAGATTGCGGATTCAAGTTTTGAGTCAAAAATTGAGTGAAAGTGTTAGGTGAATCTCCATGTAACTGCATTTGATTTTGAAAAATAGATTATCACTCCTAAAAAACAGATTTAAAGTCACTGAAATCATGTTAAAAAAACAGATTAAAAGAGAAATCAAACCTCAGAACTTAATCCCATGGATTCATGTTGTATTTGCTACATTGAGATTGATTGTGTGCCAAAAGTCACTGTTGTATTCAAAATTTGTTCGTTCTGTATTAGTTCTGCTCTATTTTTGAATGCCATCTGTGATGCCTTTTTCTTTTTTTGCTCACCTTTTGGCTTCATTCTTCCATATCCATTACCCTTTTCTTTTTTCTTAATTGGATCCAAAACTCGATCCTTACCTGTTAAAGGATCAACAGATGAACTGAATTTGTATTTGTCTTTGCCACAATTTCCATTGTATATTTCACTTTGATGTTTACTAATCTCATCTCTCGCTTGATACAAATATTTTCTAGCAATTTCTTCGGAGTCCTCATCATTTGCGGCTAAAGTCATAACATCAGACTCTTTCATTAACCCATTCAAACGAATTGCCATAGAAGATTTCACTGATTTCTTCTTTGTGGTGAATTCCTCAAATCCATTCCCATGCTTAGCATTCTTAGACCATCTTTTCAAAATATATTTCTCAGAAATACAAGAAGAATTCAAGTCAAAGAACAGAACTTTTAGTGCGTGACAACATAACCAACCCATGGACTCATACATATGACAACTACAAATAATAGAATTTTCAAGGGAATTGAACTGGACAACTTCAGTTTGCCCATTTTCACCCTTTAAAATTGTATATTTGGTAGTACTACCATTAGTTTCAGCACTGATTGTCCTTTTGGTTGTCCCTTGCAAAAATTTATGTTGGAACCTTGTGTAAATTCTTCTTGTGTACACGCTAGCAACATGTTTTAATATCCCACAATCTTCTATGGAAAGTTTAGGCTTTCCTCGAGATTTATAATCCTCGGCTGCCTAAATATCTCGCATTTCAGTTGTTGCTCATAATGCTTTACAAACTCAGTTATACTCATTGCCTTGCATAACATTTCTGTAAAGACTCAGTTATACTTCTTTGAGTTGATTTGATGTCCGCTGAGAAAGTAGAACGACTAAATGCAGGACACCACTTTTTTCTCAAATCATATAACTTTTGAAGCCAAGTATTACTTGCACAATTTCAATCACTCATCATTTTTTGCCATACTAGCTCAAATTCTGATTCTGAATTGCACCTCCATAACAGAGTATCAAAGTAGTATCGAAATCTCGACTTAAAGTAAAGCTAAGGTATATTTTTTTGAGCATTTCTGTCAATATGCCATTCGCATAGTCGATGACACGTTTCAGGAAAGACTTCTTTAATAGCCAAAGCTATGGCAGGAGCTTGATCGGTAAAAATTGTTTTTGGTGCTTTTCCTCCCATTGCCTTCAAAAATGCTTGAAATAGCCAAACAAATGAACCACTGGTTTCATTGCATAAGAATGCACAATCAAAGAAAGTATTTTTCCAGTGGTTATTCACACCAACAAATGGAGCACAAATCATGTCGTATCTATTTGTACTATAAGTAGTGTCAAAAATCATCACATCCCCAAAACATTCATAGTGCAATTTAGATATACTATCTCTCCAAAAGAAATTGCACAATCTGCCATCTTCATCAACTTGAAAAGAATAAAAAAAGTTTGAGTCCTCTGATTGCAAATGCATAAAATGATTTATCAAAGTTTGAGCATCTCCACTACTAATCATATTTCTCTTATGTGCTTGTACAAAGTTATGAGCATCTTGTTCAATGAATCCTGCATTTTCAATTCCACCCGCTTCATTCTGGAGATATCGAACAACTTTCTTTGTACGAATACCGGCATCAACCATAGAACCCAGAATACTTTTAGTAGCATTTGTGAGTCTACGACCAGAATGTATGAAATGTTTCAAATTATCTTCTATCATGGGATGACTATGCACATCATTGAATTCACATATTTCCCATATTCCATTTGAAATTTTGAATTTTATACGAGTCATACAACCACATCTATATTCTAATCTTTGCCGCTTTCTTTCTTGAAAAGGGAAAAGTTTATCGGATTGTCCTTCACAAGAACAAAGAAATAAACGTCTTATTGTCTCTCCTTTTACGTTATTGGTCTTTCCACCCTTTCAAACACCAAAACCTTTTGCCACGGCATATGAATTATATGCATTGTATGATTCCTCTTCAGAATTAAATTTCATACCAATCTCAAAGACAAAGTTCTTGCTAGTGTTATAAATATTATGCGCTCTTGTGAAATATTCATGCTCGTTAATGTTGAAATCTACAATAATTTTTAGATTATAAGCATCAAAATTCAACAAATAGATAAAACTATAGATAGTATTTATTTAATAGAGATCTCTACACTTAAATTACCTTCTTGAACAGAGGAGCCTTTGCTTTTGTCAACATGTGCATCCTTCATTTTTTTATTTCAAGCACAATCTACATAAGACAAAATTTATACCATTAAAAATTGAATCTTTCCAATAATTATCTTAGTAGTTAGAAATATTAATATATGCTTTTGATGTTAGAAAGTGTCTAGTGAAAATATAATTTTGAATATGTAATCAAACATCTTAAATATAGTGTTGAACTTATTATTTGGAACAAAATTAGTATTATCAAGTTTCTATGGTAATTTTATTCATACATGTAATAAGTATTATTTTTTATGTTGACAGGATCAATTGGCCATGAAGACCATTCACGACAATAATGAATGATACACAAGTTATGGATAAAATAAAAATGTCCAGAAGTATACCATATTTGTTAGCATTAGATAATTCTATACAAAAATATGCAATATTTTACTTTCGAGTTATGTAAAATATTTATAGTGATGATATATATATATATTAAAATAAGGTGATTCTACAAGTATAAATAACATTGAAAAAAAAGCGAATAAAAGAAATAAGGTCATAGATGTATACATTTAAAATATTTCTTTTAACTTTACTTGAGTAAGATCCGGATTTTCACTAGAGAATGCAGTAAGCAACAATGTTGTAGTTCAACTTTAAACTTTTTACTTTGGTTGATTTAGATGTCATCTACAAAATCCTAATTAAGGAGGGAAAATGGTACCTCGTTCCCTCCATTTTTATAGTACTATGAAGTTTTTTATCTTTGTTTTTAATTTTTTATTTAATTTCTTTTGCAAAGTACATAATTGAGGCCCATTTTCCATGTGTCAAAAAAACAATGGATTCTCTCACAACTTTGGTTGGTTGGACAAGGACCATAGTAAAAAATTTCCGTTGGTAACGAGTCTTAAAGCAACTAGATCTAACGTGCGTGTTCTTAGCTCTATTTATAAATTCAACTATACCGTTTTTAAGATAAACATAATTTATAGTAGAGATGATAAAAATTGGCCCACTCGTCTAAGTTAACCTGCTCATTTATTTGAGCAATTCATTCAAGTCCATCAAAAACTTGATTGATACATAGCCAAATTAAACCCCAGAATTTTTTTTAAAAAAATAAATAAACAAAGAAGGAGAAAGAAGAAGAAAAAAATAGAGAAATTAATTTAATGGAAAATGCTAAATGGCACTACTAATTTTGTCGTAAATCAATCTTTTTGAGGGTATTAATGTAACTTCACATGGTTTTTAAGAATACAAGTTATTCCTACATAAGAGAGACTAAACTATAATAATTAATGATTTATTAGTGGGAGGAAGAGGGGATTACTCAATTTTTTATCAGATAAAATGTTAATCCGTGAAGAATTATCATACTTTACTCATATTTATGTAAAGTACATATATTAATCCCATATTTATTTACGCTTTGTTTTTTGGTGGCTCTCAAAGTGCTAAGTGTTTAGTCTCTTTAGTACTAATATTTTCTCCATCACTATATTTGACAGTTAAAACAAGTCCTCTTTTGTGTAAGGAGCGTAAATTTCATTAAAAAAGGTATTGCGGAGGTTAATTGCTAATCCGTTATCAAAATATTGGTCAAGCGATATTCTGCACTATCAAAAATTTAAATTTTTTGGCCCTCTCAAACCCAACAAATTCGTTTTGGACACCTATTTACCTTATTTTAGAGTAGTTTATAAGAAGAAATTTAAAAATAAAGTATTAATGATAGATTCATGAAAAATATAAACTACTCAAAGATAAAAAAACATGCAATGAATATGGTGCGTAAAATCATTTGTGAATAGAGTATGTGTTGAGAATGAAAGGTACTAATTATCATCTTGAAGAAAAAGGGCCCCAATAGCGAAAAATATTATGTATGGCAAATGTAGAAAATAACCTTTTGTCTTTAAAAAGATTATAAAATTACATTAAAAAAAATCAAAAAGATGTGAACTTGTGTCAATCTATGGGAACTAACGTAAGGTAACACTCCAAAAATTATTTCTAATGTAAGAGAGTTTATTATTCATATTTGAATATATACGAGTAATCTTCCTCCACCCTCCCAAGATAATCTGTTCTGAATTATGCAGTAGTACGTATATGACACCGGCGGGTAATCGTAATCATAGGAACATTTTATAATCAAAGTAACTCTAGGTTATATTGATTATCTGCCAGTGTTATATACTTACTACCGCAATATTCAGAAAATTTGCTATGTCTGCAGCCCAGGCTTTGAGAGCATAGAACAATGTCCTTAACATGTCCCCTACCTATCATCTCAGTTTAAAGATTAATGGCCATAACTATCAAAATACTTAAAAATTATTTAAGAACTTAAAAAAAGGACAGTTAAAAATCCAAATAGATGAGACACAAATAAATAAAAAAAAATGAAAAAAAAAGATGTGGGGAAAATGATTGTTGAAAATTTCCAGTGAAAAAGATGAAACACAACTGCCCATTTTCCCCAATAAAATTAATTTAGCAGAGAACACTTTCGAGCAAAGTGCATTTATAATAGCACAACGCCGATA
Organism: Capsicum rhomboideum; assembly: GCA_031232105.1. Taxonomy (NCBI): domain Eukaryota; kingdom Viridiplantae; phylum Streptophyta; class Magnoliopsida; order Solanales; family Solanaceae; genus Capsicum; species Capsicum rhomboideum. The sequence continues at coordinate 136,305,884 of CP124712.1, read as the reverse complement.
CACACAATCTCTGCTATTATATTTTTTTTTGTTCTTCAAATCTAAAAATTCTTTAATAAAAGAAGAAAAAATAAATTTGTTGATATAAAGTTTTGAAGATTGAAACATTAGAAGATATTATCAAAAAAAAACTAAGCGAAGATTATTACTGATTTTTGGAGAGGCGGAAATCACTGTAGGATTGATTGATAGAGGGTAAAGTGTGTTTATATAGCAAAGAGGGGCGGGATTAGGGTTTCAACCATGATTGAAATTACTAAATTACCCTTGTTATTGGGCTTTATCCATGTTAAACTCAAATGGGTCATTTGCACTTATGTCCCATTATGTGTTGGTCTTTAACTTATGTCTCTAGTAATAAAGAATTTTTATGAGGTATACATTTATATTTTCGTATTATAGTATTCCTTCTGTCTATCTTTACTTGTCCAATATTGATTTGGTACATACACCTTTAAGAAACAATAAATAACAAGGATCTGTCTGCTCTAACACAAATATTAAAGTGTGTAATCAACTCATCTACAAATTTAATCTCGCAGAACATACTTTTATTTACTTCATTGTATAATGATTATGGTGTGGTGATCAAGAAATTATTAACACACACTTATGGTGTGGTCAAGAAGTTCATAAACCAAGTTTAGCAAAGACCAAAAACGTTGGATAATTTCTTTTCGTCTGTCTAAGCCTTAGCGGGTACAGTTACCCGATATATTTACTAACGTAGCACGTATATGGTGGAATAGTTGGGGCGCGCACACACTGTCTCAAATCATTAGCGTCCTGCATGTATTTCTTCCCATTCAAACAATTCTCTAACCTAAATGAAATTGGTATAAAACAGAAAACTATACCAAGTTATATACCAACAACAAAAATATCATATTCAATGTAATCACACAAGTGAGATTTGGGGAGGATACATGTATGCAGACCTTACCTCTATCTATGTAGGGTAGAGAGGTTGTTCCCCATAGACACTCGGCTCAAAAGATACCAAGTTATATACCAATCTCAGGAAAGTTTTCGGGTTAATAATCTGCAAAATGCTCCCAGAAGAACTGTACAAAAGTAGAAATGTCCTTTTGCAAGTAATCAAAGAAAATGAGAGATAGTGAAGGAAAAATCTGCTTGTTTCGTTTGATGAAAATTGTACACATCTATACCGTGAGAAATAATACAAAGGAGTAAACCTATATCCTACAGTTCTTCCCTTAAAATGAATTTCAGTAAGAAAAAAATGATGCTGGAGTAATATCATAGTATGTAAACTTTCTTTTCCAAAATCAAAACAATGTTTATTAGTTCTTCCTCGTGGAACAAAAATTCTTTACGTGTTCGATTTGTGTGGTCAGTAATCCCTGTACTTTGGCCAGTCTGCACGACTGTTCTGTAATTAATCGATATGTTGATGGACTCTCCCATGGAACAATTCCATATTCGTCATTGAACCGTTCCATTTTTTCAACCAGGAACTGCCAGAAGAATGATCCTGCTCCCGACCTGTTTCTTTTAGCAGACTTGTATACGACATCAAGAACCATTTTGAGGAATCTATCCCGTTGAGCTGGTTCAAAATCATCGTTATCATTTGACAAACCAAATTCAGTGAACAGGACGGGCTTTTTCAGTTCCCTGTCACCGTCTTCAATGTGAGAAAGCATCCATTTGGCCGCAAATTTCAACATTTCTTCAAAGTTTTTGTGGTGAAACCTACAGAAAAAAGTCTCACACACATGAAATCTGTTTCGAAGCAACAGACACAGAAAAAGAAAAAAGAAAACTTAGCTGGTTCTGTGGTTCAGCTGTATAAGAGTGATAGGAAAATTTGGCGACAAGTAAATACTCCAACTTGTACACATCTAAACACCTCAACTCGTCTCCACTATGTTAGTATAACACTCCGACTTACAAAATGATCATCTAGACACCTCTCAAGTTTATGTGTCATGTCAGCATCGGATATCCATGAGATACAGCGGGGACAAGTTTGAGTGTTTAGTTGCCAATTGAGTTCAAGTTGAAATGTCTAGATGTGCACTCTCAAAGATGGAGTGCTTGTTTGCCAGCTGAGGCCAAGTTTGAGTGTGTGTTTATTTATTACGACTTTTGCTTAAGCAGACAAAATTTCAAGAGAAGTCCTACGACATGCTCCTAGTTCATGTTTATGTATTACGACTTTTGCTTAAGCAGACAAAATTTCAAGAGAAGTCCTACGACATGCTCCTAGTTAAATCTTGATGCGTTATGGTGATATTTGGCACTATCTGGTTTCTTAGTAGCGCTAGTTCGAAGTCATTTTTGCTGCAGAACTTGTATGATCTAAAGAAATTCTAGTGCACTCTAAGTTGACCTGGCTCACATACAGAGGCCTTAAAAGTTTTCTTGGCTTTAAATTTCATGGATATATCCGTTTTCGACTCCTTGAATGCCTTGTCTCTTTTCCTTCTTCTATTTATCACAAATTCACAAAATTAAGCACATGAAAAATCTTACCAATGGTCTGGGTACACATGTACGGAGGCAAAATCAACAGTTGAAAGTATAGAGTTGCGGATAAAATCAGATCCAAGATCAGCAGCCCAAATTTCTGGATTGGCAGTTGCCCTTTTGGGACTTTTAGGACCATAGAATCCTTCAAGACCCACTGTTAGCAGATGTTTCCTGTCAATTGATTTCACGAATGTTGACATCTCTTCTATCCAGTCCTGGAAATTGGCATAATGCTATTAATACATTCTCATGTAAACATATAAATAATCAGAGTCTGCTTTTCCATTAATGATTTGCTGACTATTTACTAACACGAAAGAAAGAACACACCCTCAGAAATCATATGCCAATGTAGGTATGTCTAAGAGGAATTAGGGAATGAATATGAAGTCTTCTAGCAAATGTTACAACCGATTAAATAATTTCTAATACAAAAAGGTGTCAAACTTTTTTGGGACGGCGAAGTAACTAGTTTTGGACGTCAAAGTGAGGCCTCACAAGCTCAGACAAAAAGTATTCATGACATAATTAGGTGATTTGTTTCCAAGCAAAATCCAAGCAGAGATTAGATCGAGGAAAACCACCAGCTGCTAGATGAACTGCGTAACGGTCTCACCATATGATGAACTGTTCTGTTATTCAAACATTAAATATAAAAATGAGGTAAAGTCTAGAAGTTACCTGGAGTGTATCACCAGAAGGATCAGTCATGCAGCGAGGTTCGTTAATTAGCTCCCATGCAAAGATGGTTGGATCATCCCTGTACTCTATACCAGTGTATATGTTCCTCCTTGTTAGAACTGTCTGGAAAGACAAAATAGAATGATGACTTAGGTCAATAATTTAGCGTATAATGTAGCTTTGATATCAACTCCAGGGCGTCGTGTGTGAGTGCAGACAAAAGAGCCAACGAAAGCTTGGCTCCTTCGTTGGCTCGTGTATGATCTAATTTTTGAACTATTTTGTAATCCTCAAAACATATTACAAGGGGTTAGTAAACAGAAAGCGAACACATCACTTTGTGGACAAACAAAGCAGATGATAAAATTCAGGAAAACTGACATAATTCATTTCTTTCACGAGACAAACGTTTCTGCAACAATTGTGGAAACTACAACTTAGGAACTCTACAGCCTTCGGAATCACCATACCTCACCACAGAATTTGTCGAAGGCAAAAAAGGCAAGTGAGTCCACAACTTACATCTAAGCTATAGGATTTAAGGTCTATCTCAAGTTAGAAATCAAAATTCAGAAGTCTTAGCATATGAGTTACTTAAAACAGAGGCAAACAAATGATTTGCCTATAATAATTTCTCAAATAGAAAATAGAAGTTCAAATTTGTGGAATAATTAATTTTTTCAAGGCCTGTATTATAATGCCTCGAATAGAAAACATCAGTGCAAACTCGTGGAGTAGATAACTTTCTCAACGTAGACAAAAGATATTTTTTGAAATAACAGCAGATGGATGGTCTGTTCTGAGCCGGGGGTCTATCGGAAACAGCCTCTCTACTTCACCTGAGGTAGTGGTATGGACTGCGTACACTTTACCCTCCCCAGACCCCACCTGGTGGGAACACGCTGGGTATGTTGTTGTTGTTGTTGTTGAACAGCGGATGGATGGACGTAATGTATCTTGTTCACCGTCCAAAAAATAAAAATTGCTGCATTTGGAAACATACACTCATGGAGCGCAAGGTTATACATGGAAAAACCATTTCAAAGGAAAATTACCTTGACATAATTTTTGAAATAACGGCGGATCGATGGATCATAGAAGAACGAGTCGTTGGAAGAGCTTAACGCAACACCTTCCTCCCACGCCCACTTTACATACTGAGTCTTCCCTCCATATGCTTGCAGATTGTTAACCAAGCTCAGTATCAGCCTGATTCCATTTCTTCTGGCTTCTGCAATAACATGATCTAGCGCCTGCAGCAACGAATTCCTATAGTAAACAAAAGAAGCCCAGAAGGAAAAATATGTAGATGTTTTTAACAACAAGAGCTAGGAGTAAGCTACTTGAGAGGGAGTAGATCCAGAAAGCAACGAGAGTCTATGAACCAGAAAAAACTACTGAAAAGATGTACAATTATGAAATTAAGTATATTTCTTGAGTCAATTTGTGTTTCGATCATAACAACTGCATATATTACAATGGTGCTATCATATATAAGCTCTTTGAGGTTCAATTCCTAGCGGGAAGCAAAAACACTAGGTGATTTCTTCCGATCTGTCCGAGTCTTGGTAGACAGAATTACCCGGTACCTGTGCTGGTGGGAGGTATAATGAAATTAGTCAAGGTGCACACAAGCTGGTCAGGACACCACAAATGAAACTAAAAGAGAACTGGAAAATGAGAAAACTAGGAACCAGATTGGATATTATTTAAAGATTAAAGCAATCATACATCAGATTAGGTAACTTTAGATTTAGGCAACTAACAAATTGCAGATTTAACTTAATTAGTCATAATTAAAGCACATAGTATACATACAAGAGATCATTACTAACTAATAATTACTCCATAATTGCTCTAAAAAGGGCATAGTACTAAAGTAGATAACATAATTATCCAAACAAAACTTTAAATAAACAATCTTTTTCTTACCCTAAACACTTTCTCATCAAATTTTCCAGGAGAAATCTGCAAAGCATTGTAACCAGCATCATTAAAAGCCCAAGTTCTACAAACAGTAAGTCCCATCTTAGCACCAGCCTGAAGCATTGTTCGAATTCGCGGTCGAGTACTATAATCAGCAGCATGGTCCATTAACCAGTAAGAATTCCATCCATTAATGTAAAAAACTTTACCATCAACAAAGAACTGTGTTCCATTCCTCTCAACAAAACTCAAGTTTATCTCCTTACTATAATTCACCCATAAGTCCCCAAATGACAAATACAGAAAAGCAATAAATGATGCAAATCCAATAATTGGATAAAACAAGCCATTTCCTGCTAGCATTCTGCTCATTGATGATTTAACCATTACCGCTAAACAGCAAATAAGAACAACACAATCACTCGTATTTCAAGAATCCCTTTGGAGTTCAAAAATGCTAACTTTGAGCTCCAAATCCAAGAAAATTGATTAAAAAATGAATCTTTATACCTTAGATCTCTATATTTCACCAAGATTCAAGAACCCCACAAGGGAAAAATGATTTTGAAACAATAATCAGATCCACTTTAGGAAATTTGCAATGGCAATTACTCCAAGTGGAGCCAAAATCCAAGAATTGAATATTTTTGAACTGGGGTTTGTCTTCTAATGACTTATAAATTAAGACATTTATAGATTTAGACCAAAAAAAAAAAAAGGTACACCTAACATGTAACCAATCAAAAAAGTGTCAAACACATTATGAGAAATTTGAATGAGGAAGAAGACGATGACAGTGAGGTGGAATGTTGGCTTTCAAATATGCTTAATTAGATCTGAAATCTTGATTTCTTAGCTTATCTTTTTTTGTTGAATAATACAACTAATGTTTTTTTTGTAAAGAACCAAACTTTGGGCCATTGTTGATATAAGCTTTTCATCTTTTACTATATCGTATGAAATTATTTTTTTTATTTTTTTGTAATTTTATATTCTTTGGTCATGTGCCTACTCCACTTGTTTATTGGTTGTTAGTTTCATCAAAAGCAAGATTCTGTACAGTGTACTGTAATTATATTCTTCTTTAAAAATTTTATCTTTAGCATATTATTTGCTGAAGGTTTCATAAATTAACTGACAAAAATGACTTCTAAGATTTCCAAAATGTTACTACCCACGTGAGAACTGAGCAACCTTTTTATAGTTTCGTCATTGTTAATCCACATTATTGGTGGTTTCATAATTGGTTACTCTAAAAATGTTACAATTGAATTTATATATGAGGTCAAGAGCATACGTATTAAATCTAATTTTATTTATGATTCGTTTACCAATGGATTGATATCTGTGTAACGAAAGACAATGCATAACCGTAAGGATAATAAAGTAAAACAATAGTAATAGATAGATCGGCGAAACAGGGTCCTTGACGGTTCTCCTCGAGAGCTAGGTCCCTTCTACGAGAGCTAATGTGAGCAAGAAAGTAAAGAGAAAAATTAATTCTTGAAAAACAAGTGAAAAGTGTATTGTATTGATTAGGGTCTGATTCAGATGTTTTACAAGTGAAGAGAAATCTTTATTTATAAGGTACAATGAGCGGATTGCAACCTGATAAAAAGTGTTTCCTAAAGAACCTTGATAGTACTATAGTCAATGATGTTACGCCAATTGTCCTATCTATTGCAGGCGCTAGGCATTATTATCTTCTGCCTTGGTCAGACGGGTATACTGTGTGTTCACGCATCTGACAATCTTCTGTCCTTTTCTTCTACGTCATTCGAGTCCTACGAACATAGGTGTTACCTTCGTATGGTGTCTCTCCGAGGTGTCCTTAGGTGGGTATTCTGTCGATGGCGCTATATTCATGGTTCATCATGAAGCATCCGCTCGCGAGAGATCCCCTTGCACCGTTCTGTAACTCTTCTAGAATCTTTACTCGATAAAATAATCTTGTGTTTGAAAAAAAATTTGGGAGGAGGAGGGGGAAAGAAAAATAGGAGTAGGATTTACAATGCATAGAATCAAACCCTCACTAACTAGGTGAAAGTTCAGTAATCAACTAATTGTGCTACTAAAATTCTCCGATTTCATATTCCGTTGTTTAATCTAGTCTATTTAAAGGACATTTTGCTGCGTAGTTTCTATGCTAGCGTTTGGTCATAAATTTCCAAGTATTTTTAGCAAGTCATTATCGGGTGAAGTTTTGGATGAAGTTTCACCATGTGTTTGGTCATAGTTTTTGAAGAAAATATTAGATTTTTTTAAGAAATATGATTTATACCCATGAGTTCTAAAAATTATTAAAATTATCTATGACTTTGTATTATCATTTTATAATGAACATGTTCGATGATAAAAATTAAACTCATAAATTATAAGCCCCAACCTGCTTATAAACTATTTCACACATCAGTGTAGGAGCTATCGAAGTTTTCTCAACTCGCAAAGGAGCATCCAATTTTTCATTTACATTATTTTTAGCAAGTGCTATGCAACAATACTATTACATACTTGAGTCAAATAATGAGGTTTATTAATGGGATTGGTTGACAAATAGATATTAGTTGAGATTAATAAACGGTGGAGTAATATTATAAAATATAAAAGTTTGGGGTAAAGTTTAAATTTTTGAAAGTTTCCAAAAAATGAAATTTGACCCAAATACTAGTTTTTTCTGGTATTTAGAAATTTAGATTATTTGCCAAACAATGACAAATTGTGTGGCCAAACATTATTTGCCAAGTTTTTTCCCCAAAACTACTTGGATAATCTATGGTCAAACGGGTCCTATATCTCTTCAATTCAAGACCATACGACTCAAAATTCTTTTTATTTTCTTAAATTTTGTGTTAAAGTAAAAATCACACAAACTGGTAAAACTTAGTCATGTATAAATAAATTAATTAATACATATCTTCATCTTAATTTATAACTACTCAACCATGACTAATTAGCATGGTTTGTTGAGAAATACTAATACCTAGGGAAATGTTCACTGTTGGTAGTCAAAGAATTAGAGAAAAGTAAACTACACATTTAACACCAATCAAGCCCATCTTCTAGGCGGTTTTTCTGGAAATTAATTCAACAATTTTTTTTTACGATATTTATATTACTTCCAATTAAAAATTAAAATTGAAATGGTCCATGAATAATGGAGGGAATTATTGAAACCCTACTTCTATACTCCAATATTCTTTTTTCCACAATCTTTTATTAGAAAACAACAAAACTTTTTTCCCTCTAATTAGAAAACAACAAATGTAAAGCTTTTTTCTTCTTTCCCTTTTGTCCTTTCCATTTTTTCCATCTAAATGAATGGAGTTCAATGAAAGACGAGTTACATTATTTAAAATTCAACAAATATATTACATGTGTTTTTAAGTAAAAATTTTGCTTAACCATAACTATTTTAATATGCGTTCTCATTTCAATTCAATCATTAACTTTGATAGATAATATAGTTTGGTATAAATATTGAGGAGTGTGATAGGTTTTTCTCATTAGAATTCCTTTGAAGTTACTTTTTCACTCTGTTTAGGAAACATGTTAAGCTCACTTAGTGACCTCCTTGCCTTCTATAGTTGAAGTGGAGGTTCTATCTGCAGATTCAGCCGAACTCAATAGCTTTGTTCAGATTTTTTGTTTATGTTTTAGAATCCTCCTAATACATCATATTATACAAATAGCAGAAGGTCCTTAAGTCTAAAGTTGGATTAATAAAATGCCCTTCACTAATTTTTAATTAAATAGATAATGACAGCTAAATTAAACTGAATACATAAGTAGATGTTGGAACGTATTATTTAAAATTCATTAAACTATGTTTTCTAAAATCAAACTCAAAATTGTAATTTGTAGTTCCAACTCTAAGGGGTCGTTTGGTTGGGAATAAGTTATTCCGGAATAATTATTTTTGGGATTAGCTATTCCGAGATTAGTTATCTCACCATGTATATGAGATAACTTATTCCATCACTATGGTATAAATGGTAGGATAAATAATTCCGGAACCAATTAATACCTCCAACCAAATGCAGGTATATGGGATTAATTAATAATCCGAGTCCGAAGCCTAAAGGGCCACAAATTATAGCAGAATTTCCAAATAGGCCACCAAATATTGAAACAAACCAAAACGGACATATCGTCCATATATCCACGATTTGATTTGTAAAGCATTCAGCTGTGAACGAGGTCTCTTTTTTTTTATCTGGACTGATCGTCCAAAATCTTCTTTTTTTTTAATCAATCGTTTATTTTGACTTGTTTAGTTAAGAAAATTAAAAGATGATTTGGAGCTCATTGACATTTGGCCGATCTGTCCCTGAAAAAAAAACTATTGAACCTCGTTCACAGCTAACCGATTTACAAAAGCAAATCGTGGACATATGAACGATATGTCCGTTTTGGTTTGTTTCAACATTCAGTGACCTATTTGGAATTTTGACTTCAATTTATGACCTTTTAGACTTCAGACTCTTAATAATCCTGCGTTTCATCTCGGGACTATTATGCCTTATACCTCACACCAAATGACCCCTAAGAGGGTTGAGATTTCAGACCTCATCACTAGCACACCCCCACGCCACCCCCACCCCCCACCCCCACGTAAAAGAAAAATTTAGAAAAAGGAAACTTGGGAAAGATGATGTTTTCACTAGAAAAGAAATTAGACCTTAAAATGAGAAAAAAATAAAACAACAAACAAGTTAAACACGTCAAAACACAATCCTAAATCCAAATTATGGACATTCACCAACTTTGTTTAAGATGCTGTCGAACTCTAAATAATCAAATGATGTGTCTCTAACTAAATTTGGAAACAACAATTTTGAGTAATAGTTAGGTAAACGGTTATTAATTCCACTTAGCTTTGAATACACTCAATTAATTGATTAATAATCCTCAATTAGTAGGTTCCTCAGTCACTGTAGTCAAATGTTAAATTGGTGTCCATCGTTGTCTTCTGTTCAAATGGATTAATCATAGCTTGATTAATCATAATAGGTTCTTTTAATTCAAAGTTAATAGTAATAATTGCCTACAAATATTAAGCATTTCGTGAATGCACAAACTACTTGCCATTTTGACTATTTTTGCATAATTATGTAATCCTACATTTCTAAAAGTAGTACATAATGAAATATGAAAAAAGTGTTAGGCTAATAAGCCCAAATATCCACTTAGTTTTTTTTTTTCTAACACAAAGATTCTCTCAATAAGATTTGATTTATCCGTTTTGGATCAAATTTGTATTTCTTCTTCTTCTTCTTCAAAAGACTCACTCTACTAAAGAGTATCCACCGCCTTATAAATAATTTTATTTCCTTTTATAATTTTCATGCGGAACTTTATTCATGCACACTCAACAATCTCCCTTCGAACTAAGTTTCGCACGATCTATCACATTCATAGACTAATTTGGAGATTAATTACTTGTGACTCATATCATCCAAGTATTTATGGACACCAAAGCTTCTTCTTTATGTATGCGTCTCCAAGCTACGAGTAAAAATAATTAACCGGTACAAAAACAGCTAAAGGCTTTTTTGGGTCCCACGTCATTACTCTGACACTTCATACTTGTCTCACCAAACATTGACTCTAATATCAGTTATTGACTAAAACAACTCAAAAATATCTTTAACGTGATATGATATTATTTATTTTAAATTTAATCCAATAAAATTTTCTCAAAAAGTCTCCCGCTATTAAAAATATCTAACACCTTATAAGGAAATTCTTTGTCTTTTCTCCTTTCTACGTGGGACATTTTTTCGACTTCACATTCACTCAATTAAAAAAGTTCATCTTGATTCTTTGCCCAAAAGCTCATAAAATTGCTAACCCAAAAATTAATTATTGTCCAACTTGCTATTTAAAGTATCATCATTATATATATTGTCCGACAATAATTGTATCATCATAAAAGCAATCTGTTCACAGGAATAAACAAATCCATTTAATTTAATTATGATATGGTCCCCTCGTTGACATAAAATAAATTGTCTAGATCATATGACAACAAAAAATCATATGATATTGTTAAATAAAAGTTTAGGTTATAAATATTGGTAAAAGAATCTGACTTTACCTCTGTATTTTAATTCTTTTATTATGATATGACCAATATAGACTGTTCCTCTTTTTTTTAAAAATAAATAAATTGTTGTGGTCATAATTTTGACTATAGAAGTTTCTTTCTTTATATATTGCAAATAAAGTGTAGGATTTAGATTTAGGGAGTCAATCACGCTGTTCTTTTCTTTGTCCAATTTTGACCACAAAGACCACCTTAATATATATTTTTTTTAAAACAATCTAGTGCACAATCAAAGCATTTTGCGTTACTAGGATTCGAAGAAGAATTACAACATCAAAAATATGATGTAAATAATGTACTCTTATACAAGCATTAGTAACTATTTTTGCACAAATTTGTGACCTGTATGTCATATGGAAACACCATATCATTTTTAATGTACTATATTAGCCTCATTTTCTATGATCTTCAAAAAGGAAAATTTTTGCTTATAGTCAGAACCCAATAATAAACAAAGGGAGGAAAAACAGCAGAACACTAGTTTTTGACATGTGTCCTAGTGTAATTTCAATGGGCTTTCAGATTTTGTAAAATCTGAAAATTTTGTTTCAAAAAATTTAAAAATTCAATATTCGAATTCACATTGAGCGTTAGTTAGTTTTATCTTATTTTTCGAATCAAGTCACATAAATTAAAACAGACGATAACACACATAGTAACAAATTACTAATGTGTGCAATAATGCAAAGCCACGACAGTAAATTAGTAAGTACTGCTCGTGAGGGATCACGGTCCTCGTCGAAAAAAAAAATAATACTATAATTAAAAAAAAAATACTGTTATTAAAAAATAATAATACTATAATTAAAAAAATAATACTATAATAATAAAAAAAATCTTTATGCAGATTTGTAGATAAACTTTTCACCTTCACCTATAGTTGAATTACTATTTACAAAACATCAATCTTTCATTTATTAGCAGTATAATTTTTGTCATTTTGTTTTAAAGCAATAAGCTTGGCCCTTATTTGATTTTGTTAGAGATATTTTACACATAATGATTGATAATCATTTTAAAAAATCAAGTTTGCATTTTCCTTGTTGGTAATTATAGTACCAAATGGAGTTATGTACAAACTAAGTACTATATTATAAAAAGAAATTTTTTTAGAGAGTTGGCAAAGCCCCAACTTTCAGTGATTGCTTGATCATTAAAATACTACAATCGTTTATTTCAAACTGAAATAACTACTACAAAGATTTTTGTTTATCCTTAAAACGATATAATTAAATTTACTAACGTGACTCAAGAACACACGAATTAGAATATGATCAATAATGCGTAATTTAGATGGAATAATACATAATTTGCTTATTTAATGTGTACAAAGATAATACTCCCTCCGTCCCATTTTATGTGGCCTAATTTGACCGGGCACGGAGTTTAAGAAATAAGGTTTGACTTGATAATGTTTACCATATTGTCCTTTAAAAAATAAAAGATAATGCATTCACTTTTTAATTAAGTGGGACCAATAAGGGTAAAAGAGTAATTGTGCCTTCAAAAAGTTACCAAAAAAGGAAATAGGACATTCTTTTTGGGACGGACCAAAAAGAAAAGTAGGTCACATAAAATGGGACGGAGGGAGTAACAAGTATATAAAATTAAACAATAAAGTAAGAGACCCCGGAATTGGGGGCATAGGAGGTGTTATTAGGAATGGAAGGGCAGTGGTGGACATAGGATTTAGGGATTATGGGTGCTCGGAAGGTTCGAACACACATATTGACGTTCAAAGCTTTAAGGTCTCGCCTGGAAACTAAAACACCCAGCTATCTTCTTGACTTACTGGGTGCTTTTCTAAATCTTATACCAGATTTTATACACTTTTTATATAATTATATGCGTCAAATTTAACGGGTGCCAAAGCACCAAAGTTTCACTATAGATCCGCCCCTGTGGAAGGGGTGACAGGATCATTGGTTTCAGCAGAGGATACCCCATTGCCACCAACAACATGGAACTCATTGCACTGCTGGAATCCTCTACTTAGTGCAACAGTATCAACTATATACCCTATTGAGATAAATGTTGACTCAAAAGAGGTAATTCTCATGCTAAAAAATAAAAACTTACACTATGATTCTGTTATTGATGCATGCAGGTCTTTGCTGAGAAGAGTAGAGAGGCCAGCATTAGCATACTGCTATAGGGAGCAAAACTTAGTAGCTGATGCTCTAGCTAAAGAAGAAACAACAAAGAAGCTGTTTGAAAACTACACCAATCTTTTTGCGATTCCTCCTATGTATGTCATGCAACATGTCTGGACAGACATTTTAGGAACTTCTTATATTAGGAATGTTAAACTTTCTCCTACTGATCAAGATACTACTGTATTTATTTTGGAGTCTGACTAAATAATCGGCTATGTAATATTGCTACTGATGTTTTTTTTTGCTATCTATAATATTATATCATTAACTACCAAAAAGCAGTGGTACGATTTACTATGAAGGACTAGAAGACTATTTATAGCTAATTATAAACCCTAAAATGCAGGTTCCATGAAACTCAAAGGAACACTTATTAGTACTCTCTTCGTCTCATATTAATTGGTCATTTTATTAAAAATAAATGTCTCAAATTAGTTGATCACTTACTAAATTAAGATAGAATTAATTAAAATTTTCTCATTTTTTTTCCTACAATTAATATACTCTTTGGAAGTTTAAATAAATTATCTCTATGTCCATTAATATGGATAAAGAGGATAGTAGTAAAATTGATCATTTCATTAATGATTTCTTAAGTACCGTGCAAAATGAAAAGTGCTCAACTAATATGAGACGGAGAGAGTATCTTATAAGCATATTATCACCATTGAAAATCCCAACGAATTGATAATTTCCCCATGTCATGTTTATTTCTACCAACTCCATCAAAATATATTAAACGCTTTTGGCTATATTTGCTATCAATCCAAAAGTCTCAATTAGAGAAACAAGTAAAGTTGTCAAAGAAGATTTGTACTGAGGTTACATCCCCTCTGCAAAATAATTACGTAATTAATAAATCATCTTCGAAATCTCAACTTGATGATTTGTAATTTGGCTCATTTGAGATGATACTTAAAAATTGAATTATGCTTTGATGTCTTCAATAATCTGTGAAGATACTCCATAATCAGTACAAATAGGAAGGAAAGTAAAGGGTCCCATTGCCTATCACTTCTTAGCTGGAAAAAAAAAATATTATTGGGCTTCTCAATAATTGTAATGTAATTAAATATGGGAAAAATTACACAGATATCATATATTTAAAAAAATATTTACCATTTATAGCAATATTTTTTGTTTATTACCATTTATAGCAACTGTACTATGTATGAAGAGTGAATTATGTATGTAATATAGATGTATTATTAGCGTTTTAAAATGTATTATGCTTGTTAGGTAAAAAATAAATAATATGTATTAAAAGTGAATTATGCATGCAATATTAATATAGATGTATTATAATTGTTACATCTAAAAAAAAAACTATTACTATAGATAGTAAATATTTTGTAAATATAGAATATTTATGTAATTTTATCTTAAATATGATACAAGATTCCTTACACGTGTCATTATCCATTTATTAACAAAGGTGTTGAGCATATTAAATGATCATTCTACATAAACATAAGCTTTTACATATCCATTTAAAGTATAAATTTAAATGAAATGTCCTTCCTTCTATATGTATTGCGTAGTTGATATCATTCCTTGTTCCTACAGAGTGTTTTGATTTAAGATTTTAATTATTGATCATGACTTAACATTATATATTTTTGTAATAACTTTTCCAGCTGGGACAAATCCAAATTGGATATTGTCTCTAATAGATCCATTTTTCTTTGTAGTCTTCTAGTCTATATATGTCTTTGAAATAATTTTATATAATACAGTTCAATAAGAGATGGACCTTAATTATTTCAAAGTGGATGAACTTTTAACTTATGATATTTGTCTCAAAAAGGTCAAATTAAGGAATAGTTTATAAGTTTATACAGCTGATTTTTGTGTGAAAGAAATGAAGTACGACATCAGTTGTTGTTGGGATCGAAATCATCAGGTAGTTGGTCAAACGATATTTATTATGAAAAATTAATATTATTGAAAAAATATGAAATCTATGGGAGAGAATAATATTCCTAAACAAAACTTTTGATGACTAATTTTGAATAATGCTATTGTGTTATGACATGAGAAAAGAGATTTTCTATTTATAAAAGTTCAAAACTTCTCTTTCAAGAAAAGGTAAACCAATTATGGAATAGATCTTTTCCAACTAGGAAATCTTTTCCACCAAAAAACCCTGTTGGAGTAAAACGCAATTATTGTAGAATCCAGATAAAGTAGGAAATTCAGAACAATACCTAACCGTTGCCTCATTTCCTATCATGTTCCAGATTCTTTTGAAGAAAAGTATATTAATTTGTTTAGATGCTTCTTCTATAAATGGCTATGGACTGGTGATGCATGAGATAGGATATAGCACACTTGTGTATTGTTTTGTTTTGAGGGATAAGAGATTACAGTTTGAGATTAAATTTGGAATTGATTTATCCCACGTTTTGATTAGGTTTTAATTTTGAGATATTAATAATTTTGGAATTAATTAGTTATAACACAATCATGGCATTATTTTCATCCTATATTAAAGGTCGAATAATAATTTCGGAATAAAAACACAAATTGACTTCTCCAAAGTTCTTCTCCCAAATTTTTAAATAAAAAGAAGTTCAAAATTGAAAAAATAAAATAAAATTGTTCCAATTAATCTATTTTAAATGAATTACGTGTTATCTATTATACTCCGTATATGATCATTTTTAGTCCAATGAATCAAATATCTACCAATAAAAATATATCCACTAAAGAATTTTGTGATCATTAATCTCAATATTATAATTTTTATTATTAATCTCGTGATAAGATGTTCCCGGTTAAACAAACCCTCAGGACAATTCATTGGTCAAAATGGCTAAATTTGAAGTTTTTTTTTGCTAGTTGACCTTGACTCTTCTCAATTCTATCATTTCCCTTATATATATGGCTGAAAATCAATCAATCAGTATATAACAATAAAGGAGAATGTAGAAGAGGTGATGTGACACCTCTCTATGATCTCCTCTTTTATCTTTTTTCTCCTCTTTTTTTTTGAATTTTCTTTTTCATTTTTGTACAAGATCTACTAAGTAAATGAATTAATAAAAACCTCATAAAATAAATATTGAAATCACATCTATATAGCAGTCATCAAGATTGTCTTTATCGTACATTTGCAATAATTCCAATTATACCGTTTTGCCTGAATCCCACGTAGGGGTAATGTAATTAACATGAGTTCAATGATAATTAAACTCCTGTTCATGCATTATGTAGCAATATTGATGCATTACTTAATTTTGCATATTGCAATTTGCAAGTGATATATATATACACTTTATTTTAAGAATCTAAAAGTTAATTATTTTAATTCTTTATTTATCCATTACCATTACGTTATACTATTTTAAGCTAATTAAAGGAGGATAAAACTCTTCCACTCCCTCATCAGTACTCAGACTAATTATATCAGTATAAAAGTTTCATTAGCTTTTGCTTTCAACTGCAAATTCCAAAAAGGCAAAATCAGAAAAACAAAAAACCTTAACTTACTTTTCAATAAAACACAGAATCAACTTTTTGTGAGAACAAATAGTATATGATGGAGAGATGGAGGAGGATTCAGAATCTAAACTTAATTTATGGTTAGTGTTCTTAGCATTAATCCGTTATATTTTTAAAGTTATAAGTTCATATATGTTATTTGTTGTAATTATAATGAATTTTTATGTATAAATTTATGTTTCACGTGAATATACTGAACTAGATGAACCGAGTACCGTAACGATGGATTCGTCCATGGATGGCGCATGCAACTGTAATAGCCCAGTTATTTTTAATGAATGGTTAATTGGTAATTTAACGAAAATAATTATAATGAGGATTAAAGAGTGGGCCAAGCCCATCTCCCTCTAAAATGTCATTCTCGATTTAATATCAAAAGGGATAGAGAATTAGGACAATTGTTCAGTTACTCTTTTTCTTTTGAACTGGAAGAAGCGCCTTGAAGAGAGTTTTGAGTTGTTCACGGGTGATGATAGAAAGCTCATATAATAGTGAAATCATAGTCAGGTATGAAATCTTCTTGTTAAAGTGTGTTCTCTCGTTGGCATAGAACCCATTCATATGTGTTGTGACCCTTTTTGTCTAAGTATAGTAGTAGCACCTTCTAATATTATTTATAGTTCATGTATTGTGTTGAATAGGTAACAAGTGATAGTTTCTTTCTATCTTTATTATAGTTATATAAAGGTTTGGATCATTATTATTAATTAATGATATAGTGTTGACTTCTAACAACAATGATTGGCGACTCAGTGGAATTAGATAGAAACATTCTAGGTTTAAAAGATACTGAGGAAAAACCCATGCCTATTTTCTTTTTTACACAGTTTCGGTTGTTTAAGAAAGAGTCATAATTTTGACTAATGATTAGTCAATAATGAGGTCCGGCTATGATCTTATATTAATGATCACCAAAGTGAATTAAATTAGAGTCTTGTAATGGTTCTGTTAGCATGGAAATAACGTGTTAAGGATGCAAAGTTTCACAATTTAGTGAGCAATATTTGAAGCCTCTGTTTTGGGCATTTATTTTTAAAATCTATTATTGAGAGTATCATATTTGGCAGTGGTGTTATGATAATTTCATACTTTAAGGTGTGAGACACAAGGTTTAGCTTTAAGCTTGAAAGTTAGGGACATTGTGACTTTGACCCCGAGTATCATAATTGATCTTTGTTAATCAATTTGTTTGCATAGATTGAGGACGTTTGGTTCGTGTTCTAGACGTTGCGAGGTTGGGGAACTTGTCATTACCAAGGTAAGTGAGACTTTAAGCTTTGGTGCTTGCTTTTCAAACCTGCTTTATAAAAATATATTTTTCTGCCTAGTCCATGTGTTGGAACAAGCGTGTACTTGGCAGAATCGATGGTCTTGGATCAACCGCGGATATGTATTTTGTGAAGTATACTGAGAATTATTTAATGATAATATGTGAGGTGACGTTGGGGGTTGAATATCTTTTCTTCGCTGCCGTGATATGGTTACTAGGGGCATACATAGCTGATGTAATATGTTAGGGGCATTGTGTATGCTGCCGTAATATGTTAGAGGCCTTGTACATGCTGCCGTAGTATACTTTTGGGGCATTGTGTATGCTGTCGTGGACTTGTCGGGGTGCTAGGCTGATCACCTTCACTTCCGTTTATGACAAGCTGTGAGAGTGGATTAAGTTAAGAGATACATAGTGACTCATGGAAACATTTATTTATACTTTATTGAGCATTATATTATAAGATATATATTATGTATATCATTACTGTATTTGTTGTGCTTTATATTTTTCTAACACTTGTTCCAGGGGTATTCAAGTAGCCGGTCGAGGATCTTACTGGGTTATATTTATATATAGCTCACTTCTTACTTGCATGTCTACTATTATCGAAGGTGAGGCTAGTGGCTGACGGTTCGTTTGTGAGGATTCTGTTGCTAAGGTGAGCCTTCACATTGTTCGTGGAGGCTGTCATTTTAGCTCTAGCTATTTTTAGCTTATATTTCTTGTCATTGGGTTTGCATGCCCGAATGTTGGACTCATGAACTTTATTTAGAGTGGGATTTGGGCTAGAGAATTAGTTCTCGAGTGATTGATAGATTATTAGTTTGATTATGCATTTTTGTGGGTTATTATTCGCTATTTATTGATGAATTGGAGTTTCACATACCTTATCTCAATGCTTATATAATTGTGTAAGTGAATGGATGTTTGGTTCGCTCGACAAGTGGTGTTAGCAGGTGCCACTCACGTCTAAGGGGTATTTTGGGACGTGACAACAACATGCTAAACAAAAATGGGGTTTGTGGTGGTCGGTTGTCATCAATTGTTAAGAAGCTAAGGAGGTATGATAAATAAAGACTCAAGCAAGACTCTTCTTGAATCTTGTCTATACAAAAAAATCAACACAATCTTATAGATTTCTAATTTCAAATTCTGCATTCTCTTTTTCCTTCTTCTTCTTGCAGATTTCCAAGCAATTTGGAGATTCTTTGAATTCCAAGAAGTATGTCTGTAAGTTTTATTTAGCTAACAATATGAGATTGTAATTTTTTATGATTTGTTGTTATTTATCAGTTGTTGAATTATGCTTGAAAATAAATTTTTTTCATTTATCCTCTTATTATGAGAATAAAGTTTTGATTATTACCGCTTAAGCTTTCATATACCATATTCAAAAAAAAAATATAAGTCTCAATTAGTATTTTTTTTAAAAAAAATTCTTGATTAATTTAGGAAAAATTCTTAGTTTGTATTATTAACTGAAACTCAGATATTGTTATATTCTAACTGAAGAATTTGAAATGTTGATGTAGATCAAAGAAAGAAACAGAGAATTTATATGCTACTATTTCTTAGCGGCAACATGAATCAAGAGGCAAAATGAATTCTATGTTCTCATCTTGGTTAGCAAATACGGTGAAGATCCATATGTGACAGAGCCAACCAAGAAAGAAGATTATATGTGATAGAGCCAAGCAAGAAAGAATTTGAAACTCCTCGAAGAAAATCGGAGAGTAGAAAGCAATCTAATTAAGTGGACTACAAGATATTGTGGCATTCTGATAACCTCCAAAATACGAAATTTGAATACAAACACGAAAACTAAAGAAACGATAGAAATCTAAAATACAAAAAGTAAAGGATAGATAGATAGAGATAAAATATAGACACAAACAAAGGAAATCAACGAGATAGAGATAAAAGATAGACACAAACAAAGGAAATCAACGAAACTAAAGGATATATTAAATCCAATAACCTCGAAAGATTAATCCAAAGAAGGCACCTAACTCATAAGAACGACCACGAGGGAATTGTAACGCCCTCGCAACCACCGTTTCTAGGCAAAAGTCAATACAAACTTTTTCAAGCTACACTCATGCTCCATAAGGAGTTTCACAATATCAATGTCATCAAAAATCTCTGAAAAATGAAAGAGGAACTAGTATTTGTAGCCTTGAACCTTTTATTACATTTAATGGGTCTAAAAGTGGCCCATTTCAGCAAATTGGGCATCCGCCCACGCAGGTGGGGCACCTGCTGGTGCATGTGAGGGCGCAGGTACCACTGGAAGGGCAAAAATGGCCACCTGTTGGCACAAATGGATGACCTGCGGCAGCAGATCAGGGCGCAGGTGGCCCCAGGTCATTGTTTAGCTCCCTTTAGCTCTCTGACGACCTCTCCAATGATTCTCTTGACTCCAAGCTATCTGCTATACGCGATATTGCTCTACTTGAACTGTAAAATGGACCCTCCCCCTACATCCTTGTGGCCTTATGCTCTTTGTGGCTTGGATCCCTTGTTGTCGCCCTTGATATACAAGCCAAGAAATATTGACGTCGATTTGACTTGTATCATCCTCCCCTTTTTGAAAAGGATTCGACCTCGAATCCAAACCTTGCAAAACCATTGGAAAAATAAGCAACAAAAATATCCTCAAGGTACGAGGGTTAGTGTTAGCAAAATCAATCAGATCACCAAGACAAGGTTGCTCACACTTAAGATATAACCAAGGATCCTTTGTGTTTAACACAAGAAGCTTATTGAAAAGAGTACAAAGGAACCGGCTATGAAAAATGCCAAGAGATAAGGAAACTACAAAGGTCATACTGGCATCAACAAACCAATGAGGTAAGATCACATTCATTTTAGGAGTTATACGACACAATTGTTTCAATACCTCTCCAAGAAACCACACCAAAAGTGGTGCCACCAATGGTTCAAAAATCCATTAGAGTTTTTCAGGGTCAAAGATATGAGAGACCCACATTGCATCATTACTCAAACAAGTGGACCAACCAAAGGGCATATTACCTCTAAATAAATTAATTCCACAACTAGCATGGACATCATCATGAGCAAAGAGGTAATATTGAAAGGAATTAAGCATAGAAATCTCATCCATGGCATTGCCATCTACAAGAATGCCACATGGCTCAAGAGATTTAGCAACTAATGCACTCAAGGATGGATTCAATTTATTTTGACACATGATATTTTTCCTTCTTTAGCAATTCATGCCCACATAAGATGTTGATTCAACATGGTTATGAATAACATCATATGCAAAAAGGTAATAAAGAAAGGTTCAAGGTACTCTCATGGGTAGGCACACACAAGAAGAAAAAGAGTCATTTCAAGCACATAGAACCTCTCTTCTTCAAGTAACTTCCGAGAGTCCCACTTAACACTTCAAATTGCCTAACCTTATGAAGGTGGCAAAAAGTCTTTAACAACCATGGACTCTCCTACAAATAAGTAATCAACTTAGCATCCATAAGTTGTGGCCCACACACTCAAGCACAAGTGTGTCAAATAAGGATGCAAGTATATAAGCAATACCCAAAAGAGGTAATGACACATTTGCCCTAGGGTCCTCAAGAATGATACCACCTTTGAGAAAGGGGCCATCAATTACAAATAAGTGATAAAGAAAGGTATCACATATGTGGAATTCATCCAAAGTGTTTTTAAGAGAAGACTAACTCTTTGACCTATAAGTCTTAAAACCTTGGTCAAGAATGGAAACACACAATAGAGAATTCTTTTGGACTATTTCGTTGTTTTTCTTCTTTAAAGAACACTCATTTTTCTTGGACATGTCTCTCATGCACAACTTGAGTCTACCAAATGGACTGTAAATCCTCAAGAAAGACTTTCCATTGTAGGGAAGGCTACCAACAACCTCATTCAAACTTTACTTGTCATCTTGACCAAGCACCAAGTTGGGTGTATAAGAATCACCACACTCCAAGAGGTCACCGGGGTCAAATGGGAGAAGTATCCAAGAACATGGGTCAAGGCAATACCCATTTTCCCCGAAGGTTTCAACCTCACAAATAGACATACCCTCTATACTATAGTTGACAGTATTATAAGCAAAGAGAGAGTAGAGAAAGGTGTCACATAATTCAACTTGAACTAAGGTGTCCCCATGAGTGTACTCATTATTAGATTCAAGATCTTCAACATGAGTATCTTCAACAATGGGAGCACACAAAGAAGAAGAAGAAGAAGAAGAAGAAGAAGAAGCAATTTCTAAACAAATAACACCTTCTTTTTCAAGGGAAGGATCATCAAGTAGACACAAGCCATCATCAACATCAAGGAGGTCATGACTCAAGCCCTTACAAGAATCACATAAGTGATCCTCACATTTATCAAACAATGGTGGGGTGTCATACAAATGATCACAACCAAAATCATCTTCACAAGAACAATCACTAGTTGGGTTTCTCAAATATTCAAGCAAATCAAATTTATCATCACCCAATTGATCATTCTTTTTCACAAGTGAGAGACCACTATCAAAAATTGGATAGTTAGCACAATATTCACTCAGCCCTATATTCTTAATGGATTTCAAGAAATAGGATAACATATGAATCTTAAGCATACCATCCTTCTTTTCAAACACATCAAAATTCACATCACTAGATGCCACACTAGGAGTGATCTCACAATTATCATTCAAGACATCTTTCTTTGAGAGAGGATCATTAACCAAAGGGGAGGAATTAAAGCATGCAAGTTCACTCTCAAAAAGATACATGTCATCTTTCACAACATTCTTTTTCACTTGATCAACTCTATTAACTACATCACTATCTTAAGGCTCATCAAGCACACAACAAATATGCTTAAGTAGTGGATTAAATTTACAAGCAAGTTGATCAATGCACACACCTTCACTAGTTGTAGGCAATTCACATGCCAACATCGACTCACCTTGATTTTCACAAGGGTCAACTAGTGTGTGAATACTCTTATCATATGGCAATGGGACCTCATTCAAGTTACAAGTGCTAGCACTAGGTGGACACAAATCGATCTTGCTAGAAGAGTCAATTCGGTCATCTAAAGGATCAACTAGTGTTTGCAAACTCACAACAAGAATTTGATCATCATGCAACTTATTGCTATCAAGAGTATCACAAAGGGAAGACTCATGAGACTCTACATTAGACAAGCCACCAATCACACTCACTTGTCCAATAGCCACATCATGACATTTTAAATTTAGAGAAGTGCAAGGGTTAGCATTGTTACCTTGTAGCTCATACGAAGTATGGTCTTCACCTTGGTGCTCAATGTGGGAGCTCACTTGCTCCTTTTGGAAGTGCTTATCATATGGGAGTTTGTCAATTCTTCTCCCTTGAGTCAACTCCTCATTTAGGCACTCTTCAAGCACCTCTTGGTTTTTCACACTTTAGGGATCTCCGTTAGGTTTGCTTCCAACAATACCTACACAAGTGTCAAGACAACTAGAGAGAGAAGAAAAGTTACATGAGTTAGGATAGGGTTGTAACAACCCACTCACATCACTCCACACAACCTCTCCTTTTTCCACTCTTAGGTTGTCACTTCGCGCTCCCTTACTTCTCTCAATCTTTTGTCTCTCAATCTCATGGGACTTGGAATAACTACCCAAATTTTCTTAATAAGAAGTGGGGGAAGTAGTTGGAAAGAGATGATTTCCCCATTGGTCCACAACATGTTTGGTCCATATTTGCTCCTTTGGAATCCCATGCCTTTGAAACCAATTGGCTCCCAAACATAAGTGACAAAAGTCCATGGATATCACATCACACCAAACCTCTTCGTAGTACCCATGACGTGTGAAAGATACCTTTACCATCTCTCTAACTTCACATCCATCCATGGTGTATGGATATTGTTTTGCTACTCGAGGTATCCTCAAGTAGTCCACTGTAGATGGGGTGATATAGTTCTTATAACACCAATCTTCTAAGGCAAGATCAAACCCTGAAGTTCCAAAAATATCAACCTTCATTTTTAGACCAAGTCTTCTCAGGTCTACATTATAAAGCTTTGTGTATCCATATCTCGTCATTTGTTCATTAGAATGAGACGAATAGGGTATGGTATTCCTAGATGGGAAAAAGACATTTGACATGCTTCCTTGTACCTACCAAAAGACACTCACCAAAGACAATAAACAACGTTAGCGTTAGTAAAATAAAAGCACAACTACTCATGTTTACACACCTTTGATTGCCTCACAATTGGATTGGCTAAGGTTGAAGATTACTTATACTTCGGTGGTACACAAGGTGTCGATTTCTACTCTTGGCCAGAGTGGATTCTCGTTTAGAGAAGAACGGACGACTCCATTTAAACTAAAGGACTTAAAACAAGAAGTTAACTACGAAGTTAAACTAGAAAAGCACAAAAGAAAACGGACTAAGAAAGAACGGACTCAAGAACTAATCAACCAACTAAGTAAGGATAATTACCCATTGATAATTAGTTTAGGAATCAATAAATGAAAGAAGGAATCAAGAAATGAAACTAAGATAATGAAACCTGAGAAAAAAGAGTTTTGAAGTCATTGAGGTGTGTTTGGGTGACCTGCGGGCGCAAATCACGACATGCCCTCGCAGGTGAAGGTCGCAGGTCAAGAAACAGCATGCTGGAAAGTCATCTGCATTGCCACTTGCATGGGCAGGTGAGGCCGCAGTTGCCCTTGGCAGAATAGCTGAAATTTAAATTTTTCACACTTTTGTGGGCCCTATTGGATTCTCTCTCCTAGAAAATTCCCTTTTCTTTTGGGATATTCCTTTGTACTAACACCCAAACACTTTTCTCTTAATTTTCTTTTAGATCTAACACATATTTTTGTTGAATCTTCTCCTTGAAGATATGAAGATCCTCAAGAAGACTAAGAATAATATGAAGATCCAAAATTCATAACTCTCTCATTTTAGCACGAAAACCACCCACAAAATTTTAAACCCGAACTCCTTTCAACCTTCCAAACACAACCCAAGTGAATTTAAGCCTCAAATTCCAACCAAAATTTCTTCAGATTTTAGAACCCATTTGCAATTTTCTTTATGTCATGCAAACTCCATGAACTTGAAGAACACCCAAATCAAAACCCTAATGGATTCCTTCTTCTTTTTAGCTCAACTTTCAGATTTGAACTCCAAATGTGAAGGGGAACAAACCCCAATACTCAAGAGTCTCCAATTTCACCTAGATCTACAAACCCACTTGAAGAGTTTTCAAGTTCTTCACCTCCAACAATGGTGGATCCTTCTAATCAAACCTAAACAAGCTCAAGTCTCAGATCTAGACTCTATTTATGGTAGAGAACACTAATCTAGCATAAGAAACTCAAGAAGACACAAAAATCAAAAATCAAATATTTTTTTTTGGAAAATTTCAAAAAAATTTCTATTTTTTATTTTTTTATTTTCGATTTTATAGATAACAAACCCAAGATTTAGAATCGTAAGAACGAATCTAATCTCGGCTCTGATACCAAATGATATCCTCCAAAATATGAAAGTTGAAAACAGACACGAAAACTAAAGAAACGATAGAAATCTAAAATACAAAAAGTAAAGGATAGATAGATAGAGATAAAAGATAGACACAAACAAAGGAAATCAACGAAACTAAAGGATATATTAAATCCAATAACCTCAAAATATTAATTCAAAGAAGGCACCTAACTCATACGAACGACCACGAGGGAATCGTAACGCCCTCGCAACCACTGTTTCTAGGCAAAAGTCAATACAAGCTTTTCCAAGCTACACTCATGCTCCATAAGGAGTCTCACAATATCAATGTCATCAAAAATCTCTGAAAAATAAAAGAGAAACTAGTATTTATAGACTTGGGCCTTTTATTACATTTAATGGGTCCAAAAGTGACCTATTTCAGTAAATTGGGCATCCGTCCATGCAGGTGGGGCACCTGCTGGCACATGTGAGGGTGCAGGTACCACTGGAAGAGCGAAAATGGCCACCTGCTGGCGCAAATAGATGACCTGCGGCCGCAGGTCAGGGCGCATGTGGCCCCAGGTCATTGTTTAGCTCCCTTTAGCTCTCCGATGACCTCTCCAATGGTTCCCTTGACTCCAAGCTATCTTCCAAACGCGATATTGCTCTACTTGAAGTGCAAAATGGACCCTCCTTTCATATCTTTGTGGCCTTAAGCTCTTTGTGTCTTGGATCCCTTGTTGTCGCCCTTGAAATACAAGCCAAGAAAGGTTGACGCCGATTTGGCTTGTATCACATTCTAAGTGGTTCGAGGCTAAAAAAAATGTGATTTGTTACACTCTATTTCTTTTAATATCAACAAGATATTGTAACCACTACTTAAGTTTGGCTTACTTTAGTTTATGAAATGATATTTTCATGGTAGAAATCATTGCTTTTGGCTAAAAAGTAAAGATTAATAGTATACCTTTATTTTGCTTTTGCTTATCAATAATAAAAAAATCATGTGTTTTTTTAACCTGTGATTTGAACATTTATATGCTTATGTTATAAAATTAGAGGGGAAGAGCCCGTGTCAGCACGGGCCCAAGATTATGAAAAGTGAAATTATTAATATATTATGATAATGATGATAATAATAATAATAATAATAATAATAATAATAATTTGGAGTAGTATACTTAACAAAATAGTGGACGATTTCTTTTGCATATAAAAGAATAGTGGATTATTTCACTTATTTGATAATAAATAATGTTTACTCCTCAGGGAGGTAAGATTTTATTAGGTGTTTACATCGACTCAATACATATTTTTCTCAGTTTTATTTTACTTCGTCCATGTTGACTTGACATAGGTTGTACAAAAATATTTATTAAGAATTTATTTTATTAAATTAATTTTTTTGATATACTTTGAAAATCTAAATTTAATTGTTAATATTTTATGAAATTACTCAATCATAAGAATGATATTAGAAGAAAATAATAAATCTTTATTAATTTGCTAAAGTAAATAAGTAAAAAAGAATGGACATTTGTTGAACTTTTCAATATATGGTAAGATTTTCAATTTAGTGGGAAAGAATGGACATTTGTTGAACTTGTTGCTAATGTCCAAATAGGAAAGCAACAAGTACAATCTTTCTCAGCAAGTTTATCTTGCAGAATGTTTCAAAGACTATATTAACCTCAAACTTTTTATTTAATGTCCAATAACTAACATGTCAAAAGTCAAAACCACTCTTTCTAATATATAGAAATATTAGCATTTCCTTGGGGGAACAAAAGTTATAAGTTAAATATAATAATTCATTTAAATTTTGTAAGGAATTGAAATAGTAGAACACTTTTAGGAATTTAACAAATAAAAAGTTTATACAACTTTCCCAAAACTATAAAATGTACTACTATAGAGAATGAATAAAATTATTTAAAATGATTATTACTATAATATTTGATAGAAAGGCAAAAGAGTATGTGGTGTCAACAATGCTAAGGAGGAGGAGGAGGGACTTTTTTCTTTTCTCCTTGGTGAATTAATTTCCTAAGAACTAAGTAATTAGGTGATCGGGTGATGAAAGGTTAGAGAAAAAAAAATACAAAACAGAATGTTAATAATAAAATGAATTACAACTTAAAATTTAATCTATTTAGATTATACAGAAGGACTAAATAGAATATTTTAAAATATTTTTAATTTTTGGATATCATAAGAAGATTAATTTGTAAATCTAATGAGATTTTTTGTAACCACGTGAAGCGCGGTCAAATTTACTAGTAATGTTATAAATTGGAAAAATAACATAAACATACACCTTAACTTACCATATTTACACAAATTTCCACCCTTACAAAGTAATTACAAAAATCCCAACTAATTATGTTTCTTCGTTGGATGTATAGGGAGCTAATTATGTATCTTTATAAAGGAAAAAATGTATCTTCGTTGAATGTATTATGTATCTCGGCAGACCCAAAATCAAAAAATATGTATCGGGAGCTAATTATGTAAAGAAAAAAATGTATCTTTGTTGGATATATCGGGGAGCTAATTATGTATCTCGACAGACTAGATTTTCAGTAATTATGCAAAATGTCGGAATTTTCTATAATTAATTTCCAAACTGTCGGGATTTGTGTTATTTGTCCTTATTAATTCTAGGGAAAACTACTGAGGCTAGGGGTGTCAAAATGAGCCCAAATTGAGTTGATCCGTCCAACTCACCCAAAATTTAATGGATTGGGTTCAAGATAATTTACTATTGGGTAAATCTCAATCCATTTTTAAATTGGGTTCAACTGAGCCTAATTCAATCTCCACTTCAACCCATTTAATAGGAAAATAATTTCCTTAATGAAAGTAGGAAAAATAAGTGACAATGTGTCTTATACCACTCTCAAAATCACCATCTCACCCAACTCCACCACACTCCCAGCTTACCCCACCCCCTTAATTAAATTATTTTTATTTTTTAAAAAGCTTTTTTTTAAAAAAAATTCTTGCCCCACCCCACCTCATCCCCACTACTCCCCTCACCCCACCCCACCCTAAACAGTTTTTTTTTTAATTCTCTTTTGAAAAAAATTTAAAAATCTTTTCTTACCCTACTGTCCAACCCCACCCCTCCCGCTCCCCCTCCCCAAAAAAATTACTCCCTCCGTCCCAATTTATGTGATGTACTTCGACTTGACACGGAGTTTAAGAAATAAAGGAAGACTTTTGAAACTTGTGGTCTAAAATGAGTTATAGATATTTGTGTGGTTGTAAATCATTTCATTAAGGGTAAAGTGGGTACTTTAAAGTTAAATTGTTACCAAATATAGAAATGTGTCATTCTTTTTTGGGACTGACTAAAAAAGAAAGTATATCATATAAATTGGGACAGAGGGAGTAATTCTTTTTTTTTAAAAAAATATTTTCTTAAAAAAATTAAATTTCTTTTTTTTAAAAAAAATCTTACCCCAACTCCCCACATCCCCCTACCCCCGCACCCCCACCCCTACAATACCCCTTCCCAATACGGCATACTCCCTCCTCCAAAAAATTAAATTTCTTTTTAAAAAAATAATTCTGACCCCACCCTCCATCCCCCCACTCCCTACCCACCCACCCAACCCCCAACCCAACCTAAATATATTTTCTTGAGTTGGTATTCAAATTGTGGTTATAAGAGGTAAATATCAATATGTTAATATTCTTTAGACTAAGCGGGTCAAATTGGACGGGTCAAGACCCAACCCGATTTTTAGCCCATTTCAATTCAAAGTAAATTTGGTCGGATCGTGACCCAATCCAATATCTAATTCAACCCATTTAATATCTCCAATTTCAACCCAACCCGCCCATTTGACACCCCTAACTGAGGCCAGCAAACATTACCTTCTCTAGCCTAACTTACTATTAATAGGCTAACTCGCATCACTGCCATCAACCAAGGCATCTCTTCCATCCCTAACGTCGTGCAACATTGCATCACGTCGTTGACTAAGGGGTCTATTCTGTCGACGTCGACGGTGGAGGCTCTGTTTCCACTTTCGACATGCAACATCGCATCACCGCCATCAACTAAGTTATCTCCAACGTTGCCTTCGTCGTCGCCTCCGTACAACATCGCATCACCGTCGACACGGTTTGAAAAATATCACACACATGCGCGTATCAATTGTATGCCTCTGTAGTTTTGCCTTTAAAACAATATGTTCTTCAATTCTTATGTTCTCTCTCACAATCCCCAAATTCTATGGGATTCTCAAATTAAACCCATTCCCCTACCATCACCATCACCACAAACTGTAAAACATGATTTATGTATAGACCTGGGTAATTAATTTTGAGATTCATCAATGGTGAAGCTAGATCAAAAATTGTTTGTAACAGTGATAAAATTTGAAAGCAAGAGATTTGGAATTCAATATTGGATTTGAACTGTTAGAGATTAGAAAAAGAAAGGCATTGTGGGATTATGGGATAAACAATTGACAATGGGTCTAAGTTTTGCACGTCAAGTGTTTGATGAAGCATATGAATATAATTGTATCAATGAAAAAGGGTCAAAAATACCCTTAATGTATTAGAAAAGGCTAAAAAATACCCTCCTTCCATCTATTGGCTCAGAAATGCCCCTCCATCCACCTATTTGGATAAAAAATGCCCTTGAGGTAAATTTAAGATCTAAATTGCCCCTCCTTTTAACATATGGAATAAAAAAAAAATTAAATTAAATATGTGGCATTATTTTTATTGTTCCACATATAATTAGACTCAAATTCATTCACAATCCTACCCATTAACTCAAACCTAATTAAAAGACACACATGAGGCATGTTTATCGGAAAACAGTTAGTAAACAAATTTTAGCCACAAAGTATCCTTCGTGAGATTGAAAAGTTTCAATTTTTGAGCATTTGAGTTCAAATTATGCGAATTTACATCTACAGTGAGCAATAAATAAGTGAGCAATTTACAAACAAGAATCCAAATGGATCACCTTATATCCACTATATGTTGTTTTTCTTTTTTACTTTTTTTTTAAAAAAAAAAAATTGACTGTTTCTATGTTTCAAAGCTAGTGGATTTCCAATATTTCCTTCATACTTTTTTTTATTTCAACGAATATAATATGAAGTAACTAAAATAATGAAATAACTGGTTTGCGAAGAAATTGTCAAAAATAAATTTTTAGAAGAGAAAAATAAGGCAGGAAAAGAAAAGGATATTGAGAAACTGAGGGTTAAGTTTCATTTGAATGTAAAATAGAGAGAATGAGAATTGGAATGAATTAATTTAGGAGTATACAGAAACACGAAGGCGGTAGCAAACATAGGTTGGAGGAAGATGGAGAAATGATAGGTCTTTTAATTGTTGTGGACCAATAAATATAATGCTACATATTTAATTAAAAAATTTATTTATGCCACATCAACTTTTGTTAAAAGGAAGAGCAATTTAAAGCTTAAATTTAACCTTACGGGTATTTTTGATCCAAATAGGTGGATGGAGGGGCATTTCTGAGCCAATAGATGGAAGGAGGACATTTTTTTAGCCTTTTCTAATACTTTAAGGGTATATTTGACCCTTTTCAGTTGTATCAATTGTACTCTTCTTCATCTTGTTCTTCTTTCTGTGTATTTTTTTTATTCGTTGATACAATTATATTCATTGATGTAATTGTATAAGTTGATACGAATTGTATTTATTGATGTAACTTGAACCATCCAAATACAAATAATATATTTGTATTCGTATATGATACAATTATACGATTCTATAAAATACAAATTGTATTTATTGATTCAAATGATACATATGCATCAAACGATACATTTGTATTTGTATAGAAAATTATACAAATTATACGCTTTTGCCGTATGTAATTAGTTACTATATTTTTATTTTATAGCAAGTACAGTACGTTGCATACAATTGATACATCGACTGAATTTTACTGTCAATTTAATCGATTACAGTCAGTTGAATTTTACTGTATTTATATTTTATATTAAATACAATCAGTTGCATACAATTGATATACAGGCTATGGAGGATAATTTTTTAAAGTGTGGCTAGCGCTCCCCCAAATTGATCTTGTGGCTATTTTTTGTAAGTTGCCCTTAATTCTATTTTGTGGACTAGTTTCACCTGGGCCAGCATGTCAATAAAGCCCAGTAAAGTATAGACAGACCCAAGACTCAGCCCCTATTCCAATGCCGTCATTTAATTTATATATTTCTTTTTAAAAATTGAAAACTTACTTAAATATATCATATTTAAAAAATATTGATCATTTATAGCAATATAATTTTAATACATGCACAATTCACTTTAATACATAGTGTAGATTTTTTAACCAAAACAAACATAATATATTTAAAACACTTATAATACATCTATACTGCATGCATAATTCACTTTTAGTACATAGTGTAATCAGGGGCGGACCTATGACCAAATATGTGGTGCTCCGACACCCGTTAAATTCGATACAGACTAGATATAATTATATAAAAAAAGATATAAAAATTGGTGTGGGATTTAGAAAAGCACCCAGTAAACCAAGAAGATAGTTGTGTGCTTTAATTTTCAGGCGGAACCTTAAAGGCTTTGGACATCAATATATGTGTTCGAACCTCCTGAGCATCCACGATCCCTAAATCCTGGGTCCGCCACTGAGTGTAATACATCTATATTGCATGCATAATTCACTTTTAGTACATAGTGTAATACATCTATATTACATGCATAATTTGTTTTTAATATATAGTACATTTTTTTTAATCAAAACAAGTATAATACATTTTAATGCACTTCTAATACATTTATATTGCATACATAATTCACTTTTAATACATAATATAGTTACTATAGATGGTAAATATTTTCTAAATATGATATAGTTAGGTAATAAATAAAAAGTGAATTTAAAAGCAGTAAATATTTTATAAAAAATACTCAAATAGATAATTTTTCCTTAAAATTTTTACACATCCACTTTGAATATTCATAGAAATTAGACTTATAAGATCAAATTTGAGTAAACTAGTAGAAATTTCACCGGCAGCCTGTTCTGATGCCATCATTTAATTTATACCTTTTTTTTAAAATTTTTACACATACCACTTTTATTCCTTTTTTTATCATTTAGTTGAGGATAAAATGATTAAACCTTGGACACATATAAATGAAGAACTTTAGACATTATCTTTTGTTGGGTATATGAGCATTTTAATATCAAATTTAGTACTATGATAAAGTGCATCATATCGGTTGCAAATTGTGATGTTTTGTTGATGCATA
Organism: Capsicum rhomboideum; assembly: GCA_031232105.1. NCBI lineage: Eukaryota > Viridiplantae > Streptophyta > Magnoliopsida > Solanales > Solanaceae > Capsicum > Capsicum rhomboideum. Next base: position 136,272,974 of record CP124712.1, on the reverse strand, counting down.
TCCCAAGTCGTTTGTGGCCTTTTTTGTTCGTAATTACTCACTTATGGTAGTGGATGAATGTGGTTATTATTATCCTTAAAATTATTGTAATCTCTAATTCTTTATTTATCCATTATTCTACCTCATTATGTCTTGTAATTCATGTAATTTATGTCACATTTAGGCTATTCATTTACCCACATTACTACCCTCATTCTTCCTACTCATTACATAGAAGAATTCATCACCTATAAATAGTGGTGGTTTTTATTATATTAAACAAACATAGAATAAATATATTATGTTTATAATTTGAGGTTAATGTGGTGAAAGAGAGAGTTGATATAAAACAAGATACAAGATAAAGAGAATCAAAAGATAATCAAGAAATCGAGGGAAGATAGAGAAGAAAGAAAGAAAGAATAATCCCACAATTGAAGTAAATTAGAGACCAACAAATATATATTTGTAATTCTCTAATTTGAACAAACAATTACATAATTAAATTTAAGGGACAAGAAAACTGAATTAATACATGAATAATCTTACCAAAAGATATTCAAGAGAGATCAAATGAAGAGACAAAGGGATTCAACCCATAAAACTCACAAGAGTATTCAACTAAAAATGTAATCTACCTAAATAGTTCTCATCTCATTCTATTTATACTACTAGGGTTTACTAATGGAATAAAAGACATAAATGCCCTTAATTACATGTACATTAAATTATGATCAAAAGGATCCTAAATATAACGTTAATCTTTTTCTGTATTGGTTCTTGGTTTTCAAACTCTCTTGAAACACTCCAAACTCTTGATGTCAAGTTGAAATCCTTCAATGCAATAAGTACTTTCCGAAATTGCATCAAGAGTTGAGAAAAAAAAAAATCCGAAGTCTCTAACTAAATTCACTATACAAAAGAGAGTAGTTATATATTGAAGGAAGGTGCTGTTTTGGTGAAGCTTTGGAATCTTCAACTAATCCGGAGTTGCCTGAGTTATACATTGTTGTTGGCTTGTCGTATACTGGAGGGGACAAGTCAAGAGTGATACTGCTGAGTCGGTATTACTTATGATGCATTACGGTTGAATCTCCTTAAAGAGAGCAAGATATTTGCGCCTCAGCTTGAATTTGATTTATTCAATTTTATTTTTCAACTATAATTTATTGTAATGTGTGGCATATACGCCAACATTATTGAAGTCAAGACTCTCTGAAATTGTCCAAAATAAGGTACAAATGAATAATAAAAAAAAAAAAAAAAAAAAAAAAGATCATAAATTAAATGTTGACGTCAAAATTGAATATTCGTAGACTTGTCTTAGTAAACTACAAGTCTATCGGTCCACTCTACACGTTTCAATTTTCTATACTGAGTGGAGCTCTGGATGTTCAATTTGCAAGTGGTCCAACTCAAATACATATTGCTAGCTGAGAAAATAGTTACAGTAAACTAAATTGACCTGTTCTTGGAGCATCCGTTTGATCATAGAAATAAAAAACGTATTTATTTTATTTAGTATTTTTAAAATTAAAAATAGAGTTGGAATTATGTTTGGCCATAGTATTTTCAAAAATATTTTAGACTTTAGATGTGATTTTTTATCTAATGATAGGAAAAATTGAGTGCAAAAAAAAAAATGAAAATACCTCAAGAGGTGTTTTTAAAAAAATTAAAAATTATGAAAACATATTCCGGAATACGTTTTTAGTTTTTATGGCCAAACAAGTATTCCGGAATAAAGTAAAAACGTATTCCGAAATATTGTGAATAATATTTATGGCATCATATATTGACAAAGAAAAAGAAAAAGAAGACTCTTGTTCATATACAACAACACACTCAGTATAGTTCCATAAAATGAGATTTGGAAAGAATAGAGTGTACAGAAATTTTATTTCTATTTTAGAAGTAAAGAGAAGATTTCCGATACAGCTCGATTCTAAGCACTTTATTTATATTTTGTTTCTAAATAAGTGGTGTTTTAGATAATCAAGAAGAAATTAATGGTGTTCTTTCAATATTACCCTTTTTAAATAAAGAGTGTTATATAACTAAGAGAATACTAAAGAGTTAATGTCTTTTTCAAGTTATTTATAAAGGGTAATTAGTTAGTAAAAACACTTTTTAATTTTTTAGAAATGAGTAATTTCTTAAGGAGATATGTCCAAGCTAAGAACGTCACTTAGTTAGAAATGGAAGGAGCACTATTATTCATTAATGCCATAGATACTCGATAAATCTTGCACTAATTTGAGTATTAAGATTATATTCAAGACATGCATTCATTCACTCAATTCGTACACAAAGACACACTCAAGAATGTAATCCAAGAAAGAAAAGTTTGAAACTTTCTTGGATGGTTTTGGTCAATAAATAAATGACTACGATCGATGTTCCTTACAACTACCTCCTCCCCTCAATTCCACAACTTCCATAAAGAAGCACACAAGGTCACTTTCTTGGATGATCGGTCTATTTCTAAATAAGTGGTTATTTTAGTTTGACACATTCCTTAAGAAGCTACTTATTCCTAGAAAACAAATACTAGTACTTTTATTAACTTGCCCTTGATAAACATAGGCATAGCCACATTATAGTTTAGGGTGTCAAATCAAACATCTTTCGTCGAAAAATTATATTATGTATATGAAGTATATAGGTCAAAAATTATTTTTCATACATATATATTAAATCTTGAACACCCTTAATGAGATTTCTGATTTCGCCATGTTGATAAATACCTTGAAAAGAATGTACATTTAGTAGTTTCTTGATTTTGTAAAACTTTCTTTATTTAAAAAAAGGTAAAATTGGAAGAACATAATTAATGTCTTCTTGATAATTATCCAAAACACTATTTATTTATGAACAAAATGAAAAGATTAAACAATCAGATATTTAGGAACGGAGCGAGTACTATCAATGTTCCTTACACCTACTCCTCCCCTCTATTCCACAACCTCCATAAAGAAGCTAACAAGACTTCCTTGTTTTAGTAATCCACATTCTAAGTAATAGTGCTCCCTTAAATTTTTATTATAGGGAATGTTTCATTTTAATTAGAAATTTTAGATTAGAGTTTTATTAGATGTGAAGTCACTTCTGTTAGAAAGTGCTTTATTTCTAATGTTAGATTTTTTTATCTGAATCTGAATATAGTCACTATGTATACCAAGACAAGATCATTCCCTTGATTGCAACTTCTGTATTGCTAGCACATGCTATCGAATCCACATAGCATTGTGATGAGACACCCTATTCATCATTGCCTCAATACAATACCAAACACTAGATGAAAAAATAGAAAAGAGATCATTTTTAAATTTTATGGTCTTAAATTTAAAATATAAATAAAATTTCAAAATGTCATTTGAATCCTCTAGTCGTAAAAAAAATTAACATCTTTAACATAAAATGTTAGAATTCAAAAGTTGCAAAATACTCCATAGAAAAAATATTTTTTAAAATAATTAATAACAACATACTCAATGTAATTTATAAGTTAAATCTAAAAAAGTTAATATGTATATATAAATATTATCCCTATATGTTTCATTTTCCGATAGACATTAAAAAGAATACTTGAATTGAAATGAATGGAGTCATAAACAATAAAATATAAAAAATTGCTAGGGCTACATAATGGAGGCCAATATCCATTTCACAATCAAACAAACAATAACATATCCAGTAAAATCTCACAAGTGAGGTCTGGGAAGGGTAAAGTGTATGCAGACCTTACCACTACCTCGTGGAGGTAGAGAGATTGTTTCCTAAAGATCCTCAGCTCAAGTGCAGATAAAGAAGAAGGAAACAGTGAAGAAAACATAGCAACAAACAAGGGAACGGTGCAAAGTGTACAAGAAAGAAAGAATAATAACAATAAATTATTGCGATAGTCAAAACACCATAAACAACAGACTATGATAGATATATCACAAGCAGGGATCAGCTCCGACTCAACATCTATACGGCTAAGCCCTAAACTACCATACTACATTTAGTACACAACAAACGCCCACAAGCGTAAGCCCTCAATACTCCTACCCGACTAACATTTTACTCTAATACGTGTCCTCCACACCCTCCTATAATTTAGAGACAAATTACAATTTCCTAATTACCCAAATTGAGTCAATAATAAGCAACACCATATTCTTGTTTATTCCTTCTAATAACAAGAACAAAATAACCACTAACAGCACAAAGAGCAGCCACAACTCTCCCTTCTTTTATCAAAACCTTAACAACATATCTAGTAATATCAACAGTCAATTTCTTGCCTTCCAACACCAAATCCCTTCTTGGTTTTCCAGCAAAAGTTTTCAAAACCAAAATAGAGATCCAAGTGACAAGAGTAACAGGTACAGCAACAGCTAGAGCAGCCACCATAGACAATACCCCAAAAGCTACACCTAATAACACAGATGCATTCCAAGAACTTGATAGTAAAATTGTGTAAAAAGAAATAATAAAGAGCAAAACCCAAGTACATCTTTTGCTCATGATTCTTATGAGGAAAATTGAGGAGATAATACTAGAATGTTTTTCTCAATAGGTTTCTATTTTCTTCACTTTCTGCAGGGGATAATATATATACTAGCTAGAATGCATTTATTTTACCCAAAGAACGTACATATCGCGCACTTGTTAGTGCGTGTTGTCAGTCGAATTTTGGCTTGCTGATGGACCGTCCGATGCACAAAATATTCTGCGTTCATGCGAGTTTCGGAGAAAAATGGCATTCAAGAGATGTGATGTAGACAACTTATCTTAGTACAAATATTAATGAATATATTTTCATAGTTTGAATATGTGACCTATAAATCACACGAAAATAACTTTACCATGGATATAAAGCTCCCTTCTAATGTCCTAAAATGAAAAAATGTCAAACAAATACTTTCACCTTCTAACTGCTTCCTCCATTTTATTTTACTTGACTCTCATATCAAAAATAGATGTTTTGTTTTCCTTGCTCATTTTATCGAATTAAATGATCTTTTTATTATTATTTTCTCATACTATATTAAATACCTACATAAAGTAGTAATAAGCAAATTTAGAGTATCAAATCATCATTAATAAGGTTAAATAAGGTCTGTTTGGAAAGCCCCTGGTAATTGGAATTGGTGTAATTACACAGTCTAGTAATTACGATGACCTGTTTATTTGTCACAATGTAATTACAAGTGTACTGTTTGGTTGCACAAGTGTAATTACATGGTTATATTCAATTTTAAAAATAAAAGTTAATTATCAAATCTAAAATTTTATATTAGACAAATAAATGCCTTTATAAATAATATTAAATAAATAAAATAATATATATATATATATATATATATATATTTATATTATCTTTTGAAATATATTAATTGATAAACATATGTTCGTATAAAAAAATAATTGATTTATATTTTTCAAACTAGTATATTTTAATTAAATTAATCATAAAAACATAAAGTACATGATTTTTAAGAACATCGTGAAATGCATGTCTGACAAAAAGATTTATATTATAAATATGATGTCATAAAATTATTAAAACATTTGACAAGAAGTTAATCTATCAATTCTAACTAAAAATTGAATGGCTTGCAATGTGAAATATCATGTCAATACTAGTAAAACAAATAAATTGAAAGAGAAAATATAACATAAGTTCAAAATTTTAAAAAAATAAATAATACTCATATGTCAAATTTCAATATAACGTAAATATGATTCAAAAGAAAAGGAAAACCTAAGTCTATAACTTGATTCAATAATGAATTCTACTTAATTTAAAAATTAGAACACTAACTAAATTATGCTAAATGAAAAAACTAAACATAAAATAAATAAAAAATAGATAATTCAAAAAATTGCATGGAATCACAAGAAGTAAAGGTTGGAAAATGAGAAGGAAATGAAATATAAATAATATAAAATAAAAAATATTTTAAAAAATATTAGAATAATAAAAATAGAAAGAATTTGAAATAAATAGAAATTTAAAATAAATTAAAACTTAAAAAAATAAAAATAGAAATAAAAGGAAGAAATTAAAAAGTAATCAACTTGTAATTACACCATGTAATTACCAGCAATTCACAGCTCCCCCTGTGAATTGGAAAGTGTAATTACTCGCTACCAATTACACTCAATTACCTGCTGACCAAGTAATTAATTGGTCAACCAAACATGTCAGACAATGTAATTACACCTAATTACACCAAATCCAATTATCAGGGTGGCTTTCCAAACAGGCCCTAAGTAAAAAATACACCTTTACTTAAAACTTTCTTAAGAGATAAGGTGTCAGATCAAAAGCGACCAAGTACTATAAATGAAGGGAGTATGTGTCAAAATGAAATAATTTTTATATATAGGGAGATTTGCAGCTTTAGTACTCCACAAAAGTAGCGTGTAACAACTCATATAGTGAAATTTGATTTTTTTTGCATTTTGACCATTGTATCCTTCCCCGTAGTTGTATTTTAATATTTGGGATTTGCTAGAGTGGGTGACACGGTTCTCGAGGTGGTTGGTTGAGTTTGAGGTGAGTTTTTAGTTTTGGAAGGTTTTGAAGTTGATAAGGTTGACTTTGAACATTTGATGATTTTGACATCAATTCCTTAGCTCCAGAATGTCATTTTTGGGTTAGTAGCACTATTGGTTCGGATCTTAAGATATTCAAATGAGTTTTGAAAGAATTTTTGAGTTTTGGAAGTTGGAAACTTAAGAGTTGACCAAAGTCAACAATCGAGGTTAGAAATATCGTTTTTGACTTTCAATAATTCCACTAGGTCTTAAGAGTGATTTTTAGTCTAGTTGAAGGTTTGGTTCAATTCTCGAAACTTTTGGAATAATTTTATATAATATAATACTACAACAATTTAATAAGAGATGGTCTAAATTATTTATGAATTTTTAGCTTTTATAGCTTTTGATATTAGTGTCACAAGGAACATTATATAAGTTTGTATAGCTTATTTTTGTGTGAAAGAAATGAAGTATGTCATCGGTTACCTTATTTCCAATGAAAGTTCCAGGTTCTTTTGAAGAAAGGTATATTTAATTATTTTAATCTATTGCCTAAATACTTTTACTCATGAGATAGGATGTAGCACACTTGTTTATGGTTTCGTCAGACCCTTAAACTTATTTCGAGATTTCACTTGGACCCCTCAACTGACCGTTGTACCTATTGGACACCTAATCCACCCGACATTTGATCCACCTTAGCTTTTTTTGCCAACATGGCATATCGCGTGACAACGACGGTGGTGGGTGCGTGAACGTGAAAAATTATCTGGCGTGGTCAATATTAAAGGCCCCCAATGTTAAATAATGGTAAGTTTACACCCCACCCCCAAAATAAAAACCCTAAATCCGCAAACTCCCCATTATCGCGTCTCTCTCATCTTTCTCTCATCTGTCTCTCATCTTTCTCTTTTAATATTTTCTCCAAGTTAAAAACCCCAAATTAAACTTGTTCGGAATTAAACCGCAATTTTTTTTCAAGAATGTCGCAAAATTCAGTTAATCTTGAGGTGACAGATATATGTAAGTGTGGTGATTTTTTTCATATGAGAAATTCAAGGACTCCATTAAATCTAGGTCGTAGATTTTTTGGATGCAAAGTTTCAAAGGTTTGTAACGTTTTCAAAAATTAAAATTTTGATTTTTATGGTGATTTTTTGGCAATGTTACTGTTTCTATACTTCAGGAAAATGGTGGATGTGGCTATTTTAGATAGATTGATCCACCACCTATGACTGCTGATCATCCACCTTCTAGTGTGGTGTCTTGCTTAATGAATAGGTTCAAAGATGGTGAAAATCTGTGTGATTGACTGAAGGAGAAGCTTAAAGAGGTTGAAGAAGAGAGGGACACTTTGTCATTGAAATTGAATGAAATTGAAGAGAAGTTGATTGCATTGAAGCAAGAACTCAAGGAAGTTAAACTTCAGAGGGAATGTGCAAAGCTCAAATTTAAAAGACTTGTTCTGCTTGTTCTTTGTGTTTTCACTGTAAAATGCATCTTTAGTATGGTGTAAGCTTGTATGTTAAATTTGAGTAGTTAGTATTTAATGGAGTTGTTAAGGCAGTGTTTATTTTGTATCATTTTGACATGTTGAATGTGAATGAATTGTCCAATTTTGTATCACAATGAGATTGTCAATTTCTTTATGTCCAGTTGTGGTGTCAATAACACTTTGTTGAGCTAAAAAGTGCATCAAACCAAATAGGCATAAACACATATTACTAACTGCTCAAAGTATAGCTGAAAAATGCACCACAATACAAAATAATAATGCAATCAAATTGGAATGAAAACACTTCACAAACACATTATATTAACTGCTCAAAGTTGAGCTAAAAAGTGCACTACACCACTGAATAAGTTGTTCAACAATAAATCATAAAACTGCATAAAAAGGCTCAAAATTGAGCATAATAGTACTACTGCAGCATACCACAAATTCAAAGTTGTTGCCTAACAAAAGTTGTTCAAAAAACAAGTAACATAAGTTGTTTAAAATTAGAGAATAACCCTCATTACAGTAGCATATTACAAACCACAAAATAGGACACACTTCCTAGATGAACTACTTCTTAGAGGATCCAACTAATGAAAAAGCCTTGGTTGCATTCACTTTGTTTCTCTTGTTTGTTTTTATTTGTCGCAACTGGGAGGTGGTGACTGCATCTTTTCCATTCCACTTCAGGCCACGAGGTTTAAAACCAATATCTATATTGGTTGGTGAAGCACTCTTCAAATTTGTACCTCCATAAAGAACCCTCTCACTTGATGTACCAGGCTGTCAAATCAAATAAAAAAAAAATATAAGCCAATAAACATTGAAAATTTAAATGAAAAAAAAGTTATAGATAAAGCATGAGACAGAGACAACATACATTGTACACTTGGGTTCCAGTTGTTAGATCAGAGTAAACACCAAAACTAGTTGTAGGCTTTTTGTATCCGGTAGAAGCAACAAATGAGGCAGTACTGTATGGCTTCTTCTTGGTTGGCAAAGGTGGTACTTGACTAGAAGAAGCATCTCTTGCACTTTCAAATAGGGTTCCTCTAGCATTGGCTATCTTTCTTCCCAATCCTCTACCAGTCCCCACTTGACCTCTTCCAGTTCCAACTTCACCTCATCTACCAGCCCCACCTTAACCTCTACCAGCACCGCCTCTACCTCTACCAGCCTCATGTGTACCTCTACCAGCCTCACCAATTTCCAGATTTAGATCAGCAATCAAATACCTTATGAACCAATCTCAGCTATGTTTTGTCTCTGTATCCACAACTGTCCATGCAATAGGATACATTTGATTGTTCCCATTCTTTCCAACAACAACCAGCAACTCACCCTTACCAGCTTCTTTGAGAAAACATCCATCAAAACCAATAATTTTTCTACATCCATCTAACCATCCTTGCTTGAAGGCATAGAAGCACACACATAAATAAACAAAGAGATTCTTCCCTGGTTCAGTTTCCTTATCAATTTTTACCCAAAAAGAGCTTTCAGGATTTATTTGCTTTATCATATCTGCATAGTCACATAATTCGGAAAATTCCAGATTCCAATCACCCATGTTTTCCCTCATAAGAATCTGTTTAGCCCTATAACACACAATTTTACCAACATAAAGACCCAACACCTCTCTTACCAAATCTTGAATTTCCCAGATCCTTATGTATAGTTGAGAAACAATTTTGTCCTTAAATTTTCTAGCAATCAACTATGAATCACACATCTTGTTCTTGTTTAAAGGAATACACTTGTGAATAGGGTGATAGTTCTTAATAATAAAATCACCTGAGTCCCTATCAATAAAAGCAAACAATAACCACTTGCAATTAGGTATCTTGCACTTCACCCTCACTCTATATTTTTCATTAGGTTTAACTTCAACTGCCTCATATACTCTACAACATAATCTGCAACAGCTTTTCTAAACTGTTTTGCACCCTCAAAAACCATTCAAAGCTCAAACACAGCCACTTCACAATCTTCATCATACCTAACTTTTTTGCTTCTCCTTCTTCTAGGTAGATCTATTCCTCTAACAGCTTCTACATCAAGCTCCTCCTCACTATCATCACTCCAATAGTCAGAGCTATCAAGATACTCCTCATCTCCACCCAATTTTCCAACATATTTATTAGTCTTATCTTTTCCAATATCCTCAAAGCCTCTATCTACACAACCAACAACTCCCACAGGTATTTCTTTAGTTTCAAAAGTCTTTTTTCTTGGTTTTTTGTTTCTTTGTTTGTTGTTTCTTCTTTCTTGTCTCAAAGCCTTCAACTCCACATCAACATCTGAGCCATCTTCTGGAGGAATGTCTCTAAGATCTGAATTACTACTCAAGTAATCTGATATCTCACCTCCAAGATCAACACCTTCTATGTTAACATCTTCTAGATCAATATCTTCTAGGTTAACACCTTCTAAATCTGCATCAACTACTCTATTAGAAGGCTCTCTCTCTTGAATTATGTTAACATCATCCCTCTCTCCAGCTAGGTTGGCAGACTCCCTCTCTTCACCTAAATTAGCAGACTTTCTTTCTAAGTTAACACTCTCACCAACACCATTTACAGACACCCTCTCACTATCTGTAACTTCTGCAGACTCCCTCTCTAAGTTAATACTGTCACCAACATCATTTACTGACACCATCTCACTATCTGTAATTTTTGGTCCAATTAAATAACCAGAAGGTCCAGCAAGGCCAAGAAGTGATTCATTTAAAACACGTTGGACATAAAAGTCAATGGAGTCCTCATGTTTTAAGTCTTTGACCAGGTCTAGGATATATCGATCATTTGGAACCAAGTTGAACTGTTTAGTAACTAAATCTTGGTGATAAAACCCCCCCAACAATTTCATACCCTAATTCTTTAGTATAATATAACAACTCCAGTAATGAAAAGTGGTCCTTATCGATATACCTTAGTGTTGGCACATAGTTTCCAACATATGTAGGGACAGAAATGTCGGAAAAGACCCCCCCTCCCCTCCCCCCCCCCCCCCCGGTGAATTTTTGTAACTATGATCTCCTTCATGGTGAATTGTTAGGTCACCCTGCTACAAATGGAACAAATACCAACTTAGTTAACAGAATATACTCAAAGAACACACCAAAAAGTTAAAAAAACACAACCTTTAATGCATATGAAGAAAGTGACGGAATATTCCCTAAAAAACCATCATGTACGGTGAAGTTTCAAACCCTAAAAACTAAATTAAGCTAAAATTTAACAAATTTAAACGAATAAAAACCATAAAAACACTTACACGAGGAAGATGAAAGCACAAACCCTAACTTTCTTCTTTGATTTGACAAGAATTAGGGCAAAATTCGCAAGAGAGAAGATAGAGAGAGTGAAGGGTCGGGGAGAGAGAAAATGTCTGTGACATTTGACGACATTTAGGGCTTTTGCCCTTTTAAATTTCTCCTTTTAAAAAAATAATTATAAAATACATGTGGAAAATGATGAATAGACTTATTTTCCACATAAGCTGCGCTTATGAACACGCACTAAAGGACTGATGAGATAGGGTAAAAAAAGGCTTAAGTGGATCAAATGTCGGGTGGGTTAGGTATCCAATAGGTACAACGATCAGTTGAGGGGTCCAAGTGAAATCTCGAAACAAGTTTAAGGGCCTGTCGATGATTTTACCCAATTTTAATCTATTGCCTAAACACTTTTACTCATGAGATAGGATGTAGTACACTTGTTTATGGTTTAATCAGGGGTCGTTTGGTTTGAGGATAAAGGATTACAATCTCGAGATTAAAGTCAAAATTAGTTTATTTCATTTTCGATTGGATTTTCAATTCTGAGATGTTAACAATCCTATTTTATTCTATTTTGAGGGTCAAATAACAATTCCGGGATAAAAGAACAAAGTGACAGATTTCAAATTTATTCTCCCAATTTTTTAAACAAAGATAAGTTTATTTCAGTTTATCTACTTGAATTAAACACATGTACTATATTATACATGTATATCTCAGTTTTACTTCACAGAACTAAACATGTATCACTAAAAATATATCCACTAAGTAATTTCGTTATTATTAATCTCAATATAAAAATCTTATCATTATTAATCTCGAGATAACATGTCACCTAGCTAAACCAACCCTTAGGACAATTCATTGGTAATGGCTAAATTTGAAATGTTTGCCAGTTGTGGACTAGTTACCCTGGGCCAGCATGTCAATAAAGCCCAGTAAAATATAGACAAGCCCAAGATTCAGGCCCATTCCTTTTTGGGCAAAGTGTCTAATTCCTGTCATGTGTGCGAGTTGAAGCAACTTGTGTAAACTAGTAGAAATTTCACGGGGCAGCCTGTTTTGACGCCATCGTCTAATTCATATCCATCTATTTAAAAATCTTCGCACATATACCACTTTGGATATGTAGTTTCGGAAATTAGACTTGACAAAACTAAACTTTTGACAAGTTAAATACAATGAAGTTTATGTATTTCTGAAGTTCATTCAAAAATGGCTGAAATAAGACGAAAGATGGTTGAAGCGAGTCAAAAATGATTAAACTTTGATCATGTATAGCTGAAGAACTTTAAACATTATGTTTGAAGTTAAATTTTGTCAAGATTGTCTGAAATTGTCCAAAATAAATACATGTGAAAAAAGAAAATTAAAACATAGGTGCAAATTAAATGATGGCGTCAAAATCGAATATCCGTGCCCTTTCTCCCAGTAAACTACAAGTCTGCTGGTCCAGTCTACAGTACGTTTCTACCTTCTATAATATAATGAACAGCTCACAATGAAGCCCTGGAAGTCCAATTTACAAGTGGTCCAAACTCAAATTCATATTGCTAGCTGAGAAAATATTTACCCCTACTTGATATTTACAGTAAACTAAACTGACATGTTCTTGGAGCACTCAGTTATATATTGAAATACAAAAAGAAGACACTTTATTCCTATACAACGACATATCTAATGTAGTCCCAGAAAGTTGAATGCGGGAAAGATAGACTGTTTCTGGTAGACTCTTGACATTATACACTTTATCCATATAAGTATTATTGTTAATTAATGACATAGATACAGGACAAAACTTGCACTAATTTGAGTATTAAGATTTAAGACAACATTCCATCAGATTTTGCACCTTTTTAAACACATACATTGCTTGTTCATCCACTCAAAGAGACACTCCAGAATCCAAGAAAGAAAAGTTCGAAATTTTTGGGATGGTGGGTCATAAATCAATGACTACTATCAATGTTCGTTATACCTACCTCATCCCCTCTATTCCACAACTTCCATAAAGAAGCTCACTAGACTTTCTTGTTTTAGTAGCCCACATTCTAAAGTATTACTCCCTCGTTTCAAAATAAGTAGTTTTTAAATTTTTTTATTTTGTTCTTAAATAAGTGGTTATTTAGTCTTTTTATTTTGTTTCTAAATACTCCCTCCATTCGCTTTTACTTGTCACTTTTTGACATGACATACTCATTAAGAAAATAATGATTGGTATAGTTAGTTTACATATTGCCCCTATTAATTGATATTTAGTAATAGATATTGAAAAATGATTTGGAGAACAAGTAATTAATGCTAAGGGTAAAGCATGAATTTTTTTTGTCTTTTCTTGATTTGTCAAAAATGACAAGTAAAAATAGAAATCAAATTAGGAAAATAGTAATAAGTAAATCCGAAGGAAGGGAGTAAGTGATTGCATTAGATAATCAAGAAGACATTAGTGCTGTTCTTTCAATTTTACCCTTCTTTAAATAAAGAGAAAATTTTACATAATCAAGAAATTATTATAGAGTTGCATTTTTTTCAATATACTTATTAAGGATGAGTTAATAAAACCCTCTTTGTTTTCTAGGAATTCGTAATTTCTTAAGGAGTGTGTCTAAGCTAAAACAACCACTTATTTAGGAACGGAAAAGTAGCACTCCGTGTGTTTTGATTATAGAGAATGTTTTCATCTTAATTAGAGATTTTGGGTCGAATTTTATTGGATATAAAGCCACTTCTATTAGGAAATTCTTTATGTTCAATGCGGAATTTTTCAACGTGAATTTGAATATAGTCACCACACCATGACAAGATCATTTCCTTGATTGGGATATGTATTGTTAGGACATGTTAGCAGATCTACATAGCATTGTGATGAGACGCCCTATCTATCGCCTCAATACGGTATCAAACATTAGATGAAAAAATTGAAAAGGGATAATTTTTAAATTTTATTTATAATATTAAACTAAACATATCAAAATTAAAATAATAAATAATAATACATAATAATTTTATTTATAATATTAAACTAAACATATCAAAATTAAAATAATAAATAATAATACATAATATATTTAGGGTCTATTTAGAAAGTCACTTGGTAATTGAATTTGGTGTAATTGGGTGTAATTACAATATCTGATATGTTTAGTTGGTCAGGTAACTCTCCAATTCACGGGGGGAGCTGTGAATTGCTGGAATTTGGTATAATTGGGTGTAATTACAATATATGATATGTTTAGTTGGTCAGGTAACTCTCCAATTCACGGGGGAGCATTTTTAGTTTCTATTATTTTTAAAAAAATTTATTTTTATTATTCTAATATTTTTTTATATATATATATATATAATTTTTTATTTCCTTCTCATTTTTCAACCTTTATTTCTTGTGATTCCATGCAATTTTTCGTATTATCTATTTTTTATTTATTTTTTCATTTAGCATAATTTAATTAGTATAATCATGTAATTACACTTATACAATCAAACACTATATTTCTAATTACACTATAATTATATTATGACAAACAAACAGGTCATCGTAAGTACTTGACTGTGTAATTACTAGGTTGGTAATTACTATCCTCATAATTACACCAATTTCAATTAACAGGTGGCTTACCAAACAAACACTTAGTATAATCTCAATGAAAATTAGGTTCACCCAAACTTTGACTATTTTTCAATAGACAATTAAAAAAAAATCTTGCATTGAAACAAATGGAATAATAAACAATATAAAAAATATAAAAATTGCTAGAGCTACATGATGGAGGCCAATATCCCATTTCACAGACATGATTACATTGCGTAGACATACATTTATGTTCGATAACACCTTCTTATACAGCTTTCCACAAACCCTAATCCCCAAAATCTTAAAACTAACCAAACAAAATTAAAAACAAAAATCAAATTCTACAAACTAATTTAGTAACAAAATTACAATTACAATTTCCTAATTACCCAAATTAAGTCAATAATCAACACCACCACTATTTCCGTCTTGTAATTTATTCCTTCTAACAAGTACAAAATAACCAATAACAGCACAAAGAGCAGCCACAACATTCCCTTCTTTAATCAAAACTTTAACAACAAATCTAGTAATATCAACAGTCAATTTCTTACCTTCCAACACTAAATCCCTTCTTGGTTTTCCAGCAAAAGTTAACAAAACCAAAATTGTTATCCAAGTAACAAGTGTAGCAGGTACAGCAACAGCTAGAGCAGCCACCATAGACAATACACCAAAAGCAACACCTAATGATACAGATGCATATAAAGCAGGCCACCCAGAAAAAAATGAGTTCGTGGGGTTTGATGAATTTGCTGACATAGTTGATTCGTACCAAGAAAGTGCAGAATTAAGAAAATTCCAAGAAATCGATAGTAATATTGTGTAAACTGAAATAAATAGGAAAACCCATGTACGTCTTTTACTCATGATTTTTATGAAGAAAATGGAGGAGATTGTTGATGATTGATTTGGTTGAGGAATTTGGGGTGGTTGTTGTTGTTTGGGTTCTGCCATTTTGAATTGTTTTTTATTTTGGGGTATGATTTGATGGCTTTTTTGGACTTTGATTTTTCCTCAATGGGTTTCTATTTTCTTCACTTTCTGTTCTGTGTTTTCTGGTAAACAAAGGGATAATACTAGAATGCTTTTATTTTGCCTAAAGAAGGTATAGGTATCACGCGTTTGTTAGCGCGTGGTGTCAGTCGAACTTTGCTTTGCTAATGTATTAAAGGGTCGGCCCGGTGCACAAAGTATTATATGTTCACGTAGAGTCTGAAGAAGGATCGCACTCCATCGAGATTGATGCATACAATCTAACATAAGTATTAGTGATCTATGAGTCACATAAAATGATTAGTTGCTTGGTGCACAAAGTATCTGTTGTTTATGTAGGGTCTGAAGAAGGATCACATTCAAAGGGTCTGATGTAAACAACTTAATGCAAGCATTAGTGATTGTTTTCACGGCTCGAACCTATAAAATATATGTCACACAAAATAATTGGTTGCCCGATGTATAAAGTATCTCATGTTTAGACAGATTCGAAGAAGGATTGCATCCCAAGGATTTGATGTCAACAATCTAATACATAAGCATTTATAAATAAATAAATAATATTTAATCGTTGCTCTAAGACTTCCTTCTATTATTCTAATAAAATGAGAAAAAAATGTCAAAACTTATTTTTACCTTATCAAAATGAAATATTTTTTATATTAGGGAGATTTGCAGCTTTAGTCCACAAGTTAGCGATAATTTTTATGTTACACATGGAATATCTGATTAAGCATATTTAATGTTAACTAAAATATCCTCCTTGTGAATTTTTCCAATTTAACTAATTATTGATTATTAAATTTTTTAATTACTTGTTGTTTCTTTAAATTAATATAATTTTATATTCAAATATATCTCACTTATAAAATTACACTGATATATTAATATTGTAGGCTCAGTAACTATGAATGGCAAAACTCGTTACTCGTAAGGACAATGCAGAGATAAAAGAATGGTAGAAATGGGCACAAAGATATACTCCCTCCGTCCAACAATACTTGTCATCTACTGACTTGACACACATATTAAAAAATAAAAAAAATATGAATAATTTTACTATATCATTTTTTTAATGTAATAAATTTAATACATTGAAAAAAATATGAATAATACTCCCTCCGTCCATTTTTCCTTATCCACTATAGTAAAAATAAATGTTCAATAATACTTGTTAAGTTGGGAAAACAATGAATAATTTACCCATTTTTATTCATTCTACCCTTAGTTATTAATTGTATAAATAACATAAATACCAATAGTTTACTAACTAATTACTCTCTCTCTCGAAATTTGCTTAAATTACATCAAATCCCTTACCTTTACGTGGCATATACATAACTAAACGATCATATACATCACTAACATATACATAAGTACAAAACTGTTTAACGACATAAAAGAAAAATGAATTCATATTAGGAAACAAGATAATGCTTCCGGTCAATTCTCCTCGTTTCCTTCCTATTTCCTTCCTCCTTTTTACCTATATAATCGTTCTTTCTCTTCCCCTGTTTTTTCAAAACTCAAACATTCACTATTCTCTCTTTCTTTTTCTAAATGGATATAGAAGTTATCATGCCATTTCTGGCGCCGGTTGATTTCAATCTCGACAGTGGTTGTACTACTCCTTACATGAGTGCACCTTCTAATCCTCCACGTACTACTACGTTGTTCTATAGTGTACCCGCTACGTATTTCATACCTTGTTATTATATACATAAGTATTAAAATATAGTTCAAATCCAATACCTAAATTAACAGAAAAATCAGCAACATTCTCTTCTATGTATATGCATTGTCTATGCTACTCAAATACATAACTCTAATCCAATACATTAGTTAACACAATTATGAATTTATTAGCTTGTATGTATATGCCACATACTTCATATACATAATTGTTATATGTACATTAGATATATGTCTCAGAATAAACAAATACACTACATTATCTTGTTTCTGCTATCATATTCATCATCAAAACATTACATATATGTATCAGAATAAGCAAATACAATACATTATCTTGTTTCCGCAAGCATATACATCACCAAAATTGTATACATATATGCAATAGTAGAAACCCACACATACATTAGATCTATGCATATTTAATAACACAAACCCACATATACATTAGATATATGTATATGCAGTACCAGAATCCTACATATACATTAGATCTATGTATGTGCAGTAACATAAACCCACATATACATTAGATCTATGTAAGTCCAGTAACATAAACTCACATATACATTAGATCTATGAATGTGCAGTAACAAAAACCCACATATACATTTTTGAAGTTTTAATAAGAATTTCTTTCTCTTCTCCAAAATTTCAATTTTTTCAGGCCATTAAATAATGGATTTGAATTCATTTTTCCGTTGTTGTATGAATTTGGGGACTGATTTCTCTGATTTTGTGGTTTCAAGGATTGGGGAAGCGCAAAAATGGGCGAATCCAGTAGGCTAATGGTAAACGAGAGTGACGGGGCTATGGCTAGGTTTTTTCTATTTTGGTGGCGGTGGAAGAGAGGTGAAGAAGAGAGGAAGAAATAGTCTGATTTTTGTGTTTTTTGTGGTAATTAAAAAATGATAAACCGTTTGATAGTTGCCTTGAAAATAGGCTTTCTTTTTATAGCATTAGGCGAAAAAAATGAGAGAATGGAGTGAGTTGAGTAATGTATAAGGAATAAGAAGAGAAAAAATGAGATATGAGATATTTTGTAATTAGTTTGGAGATTTTGTATTTTAAGTAATATACATAAATTAAGTTGTAGTTTTGTGTGATTTATCCTTATTAATTACAGTTATTACTCAATATATTTCTCAAAGCAGAATTAATTATATTCAAAGGGTGGTATGGTAAAATTATCCCTATTATTTACTATTTTTTAACATGTGTGTCAAATCAATAATGGATAATTATTGATGAATGGAGGGAGTATTTAATAGTAAGGATAAAATAGATAGAGAAGGATAAATAATCCATTAATTTTTTAAACTAAATAAATATTATTAAACATCTATTTTTAATATAATGGACAAATATTATTGGAAATAGCAATTTATTAGGTGTGGGGGTAAGGGTTCAGAAGTAAGTGAGTAGTGGGTGGCATTTATCACTCTTTAGGAGCTCAAGTTTCTCTGTGTGGTCCAAGATTCCTTGCTGCTGCATTTCACAAGCCAACTTTCAACACAGCATTTTATGTGCAACAGGGAGGTACAAAAATAAAAGAGGAAGAGTAAACATGAAGCCTTGATGATTTTTAATTCTTTTGTTTTTGTTTTTAATTGGTATTCGGTATTCATATTGGAGTCCGACTAATTAGAATTCACGCCACGTAGATTTCTTTCAGGAAAAGCGCTCCCTACCAAGGATTTCTTCACATTCAGGGCTCAAATCCGATACTTCTGATTAAGGGAGTAGCAATCCCATCCACTTCAGTACATCTTTTGGTAGTTGATGAGTTTTGTTTCTAGCTCTCTTGAACTTCAATTTTGCTTCCACAATCTATTGGAAATGTGTAATTTCATGTAGCTTTTAATCTAAAATTAACACTGAAGATCACATTTAACTTTATATTAAAAAAACATTTAACACATTTATTCAAAACCTAATAAGTTTCTTGTTTGAAAATTCAAAACACTATCATAAGCTTGAAATCTTAGATCCACCCCTCTAAAAACTGCATGAAAGTCTAGTGTAGCTATTGGATTAATGAGATAATAGTCACTCAGTTAACATCTAGTGTGTTGTATTATAGTGAGGGTTTAATTTGTTTTTTTTTTCCATTAAAACGGCATTAATTTTTTGGGAATTGGGACTTTGAAACATCTTAAACTAACACAAGTTCAAACAAGAAAAAATGAACAAAAGCTGCAAATCTCCTGCTCCATTAAGATGTACAGAAAAAGTGACTTGAAAGCAATCAAACATCAAATTAACACTTTATAGAGAGCACTTCCCAACAAAAAAAAATAAAATAGTGGAAGCATTATATTAGAATAGAAGATTAGTAAGTAGTCGAGAATTGTTACATGAGGCTAACCTCATCTCCTCTCCTTAATTTTGTTTTTTTTATAATTGGTAACATCATCTCCTCTCCTTATTAGTAGTAGTATATTTTGTAATGACATGGTTTATTATTTTTCAACGTGTATTATATTTGTTGTTTCATTCGCTTTGTAGCTTGTTATTTTGTTGTCATATTTTTTTCTTGCAATCCTGCTTTGAGAACTGCTCTTGTGAATCGAAGGTCTATCTGAAATCACCTCTTTACCTCACACAAATGTAGAAATAAAGTCTATATTCATTATATCCTTCCTAGACCTTATTTATGGGATTACACTGATACGTTGACGTAGAGATCCAACTAAGTACACTCGTCACATTTGCAATTTTGATAATAGAGAAAAAGATTTAAGTCCAAAAGTTAAACACCAACGTATCAAAATTGCCACCTTTCTTTCATTTCTCAAAATGATCAGTACAGTAAAAAGAAAAATATCAAGGATTTCTCATTTCCCTTTATTTCATTGAAAATTTACAGGTTAGGAGAAACAGAAACTAGTTACATGAATATTCATCTAGCAGAAAAAGTACCTCCAATTTGCACCAAACAGCAACTCCCACCTTTATACAAGCCTTAATCTTTTCAAGTACTTCCAATTAGTTTGATTCTGATGAAAACAAGACAATCATATGCATACCCAATATATTCAACCATCCCAAAGTAGCAAAATTGCACTAGTACTTTATAACAATCCTTATACTTTCTCCCCCTCCCTAACAACTTCCAACTTTTTGCTCAATAGGGACTCGAACACACAATCTTAAGATCGGAGATAGATCATACTTAACATCCGAACAATCCCTCTTGTCTACTAATCATACTTCTCCCTCCATAAACTAACAAGAAAAAACACCCAAGAAAGTGCCAAAACAAAATCACCAACAAGTTGTCTTGGCCAATCATAAGCCAAATCCTCAAGCTTCCTTTCAAAATACACTCTCCATAACCCCATTGCAGCATGAAGAAGTATACAACCTTTCGCGAAAAAGCTCTGAAATTCCCTGTCTTTAACAAATGACACCATGAATAACAACAGTCCGATTACGCATAACAGCAATCCAACAAAGGAATCAGATGTTTTTATCACCAATTGGTCATGTGGGGTTGATCCCAACAGCTTTCTTGCTGTCTCAATTCCATGTCCAAGTACAGAGATTTCGTTCAGATAGAACATTATCAACGCACCACTCGTAGTGGCTATGAGTGAATGGAGAGTGCAGATAATGAAGAACCCAGATGATCCCATTCACCAAATTAACAAAAACTATAAAATTATGAGAAATGAGGAAAGAGATTACAAGGTAGCGAACCAAACCCTTACCGACAAACTGTCACATAGCCAACCAACTACGCTGCTAAGATTATGAAAAATTCAGACAATCCCATTCACCAAATTAACAAAAACTCAAGAACCCCTTTTCACAATTTACAAAAAAGAATAACTTTTTTTAGAGACTTAAATTGATTTCACACTATAACCTTTTTTAAAAAATGGCGGTACGGGAAATAAGGGAAGAAATTACAAAGTAGAGAACTGAATCCTTACCGACAAACTGTCACATAGTCAGCCAACTAAGCTACTAAGATTATGAAAAACCCAAATGATCCAATTCTCCAAATTAACAAAAACGAACTCTTAGAGACAAATTGTCACAAAGTCAACCAACTAAGCTAATAAGATTAAGAAGAACCCAAATGATCCCATTTACCAAATTAACAAAAAACTCCAAAACCCCTTTTCACAATTCACAAAAAGAATAATTTTTTGAGGGGAATTGAACCCTCACCAACAACGTAAAAGTAGTTTTGGTAGCCAACCAACCAAGTTACTAAGATTCCCACTAAAACCCAAAAACCCATTTGAGGTTTATGATGATGGAAAACTTTCAGCTACTTATATCAGTGAATGGTGATACAACTAAAAGAAGCTAGCAGATTGATGGCTCACGTGATGTAGAATTGGGAAGTGGAAAAAACTCAAAATACAAGATCATAATTTTGCACAAAGTTACAATTTTTAGAGAGACCCATTTGAGAATATCGAGGGAAATTTGAGAAAAAGACAGAGAAAAAAGAGATCTGGGATTGGGAATGGCAGAGTATTGAAACCCTAAAACGCTAGATTCACGGGAGAAGAAGATCTGTAACAGCTGTTGATATGTTATTGGCAAGTGTGCATTTTGGAATTTTATTTGATAGATAAAATTGCATTTTTTTTCTTTTTTTATTACATGAGTCTGAGCCGAGGATCTACCGATAACAGCTTTCTCTGCTTCCGAAATAATGGTAAAGTCTATGTACACTCTAACTTTCCTAGACTGCACCTGATGGGATTACAAAGGGTTTTTTATTGTTGTTGTTACTATGCTCCATGTCTCAATCTCAAATTAGCTGGAATACTATAAATGTTTCTCATTATTCTTATCGCTTGTCTCAATCTAATGAGGAAAAAAAAATTAGCATATAGTTCATATGGGCAAAAGTCAGTAAGAGAGATTTTTTTAGTATTAGCGGGATGGATCTTTGTGCTGTTGCTATATTAATCAGAGCTATTGAATAGTACTAAGTAGTAATTTGTAAGGTAACTTATCAGGTCAAATGCAACAACCAAACCCAGCAATACAATGGCAAGTACTCGTTACAAGTTACACTTACAAGATGCATTTGCTATTCCAACTCAGAATTATTGAAATGTCAGTAGCAGATATGCTATTTAAATGTCAACAGATTAATAGTCTGATTTTATAACCATTAGACAAGGTATCCAATAAAAGTGATAGTGCATGATTAATGATTGGCACATATGAAATACTAACAAAGCAGGGCAACCTGCTGAATACAACACTAGTTGTTGAATAGAAGTATAAGTACATTATGTTGCACTGGACTGTATAAAGATCATTTGAAATCAAAACTAGACTAATTGTAGTAAAAGTAAAATCAAGGATAGATCAGTTTTTGACATATCCAGTATTTATACAAGAACTTGTTGCTTTGCAACATCCTCACATGATATTTTTTTAAAAAAAATTCTCAATCGGCGTCCAATATTTGCATTGAGGTCGACTAGTCCAAATCCACGCATTGCATGACTCATTTAGGGCAGAACTCGCAACATTGACTTTTCCCATCCTTAGGAGCTCAAACGCAGGATCTCTAAGTAATTATAAAGAGCAATGACCCATTAACCATAACCAATAAATGCAATAGTATACTAGTATGATTTATCAGACACAAATGACATGATGACAAGAACACCCACAATCTCAACAATGTAACATTCAAGCTATAATTCATAATACCATATATCATAGAACAGGTCATACAAGAAGCAAGTCATCTAGATTTTGCTAACAACATAATTCAATTTTCATTAAAAAATAACATTGTTGCAGAAAAAACTAAGTGACAAAGTAAAACTAGATGATCAAACA
Source organism: Capsicum rhomboideum (assembly GCA_031232105.1). Lineage (NCBI taxonomy): Eukaryota > Viridiplantae > Streptophyta > Magnoliopsida > Solanales > Solanaceae > Capsicum > Capsicum rhomboideum. Next base: position 136,249,595 of record CP124712.1, on the reverse strand, counting down.
CTTCAAGGCAGCTGGTGCTTTGACAATCTGGGCGAAGTCCTTTTCCCAAAGGCTTGAATCCGAAACCTCTAAGCAATTATAAAGAGTGAATGCCCATAACCAGTAAATACGATAGAATAATATGATTTAACAGACAAAGGACAGGATAGCATGAACACCCACAATCTCAACATTCAACTACTATTAATGCCACCATATATCATTGAACAGATCACACAAGAAGCAAATCAACTAAATTTCTTCTCATTTATTGAAAACTTTTCCAGTTTCACCTAGATCTTCCTACAACCATAATTCAACTTTCAGTACAAAAGAGAGTAAAGCGAAAAAGTAAAACTAGGAACACACTCTATCACTATACTGTACAACATCCCATTCGATTAACACAAATTATCAAACACCTTCAAGGCGATGGGCACTCTAGGAGAAGTCTTTTTCACCAATTCAACCTTCAAACACTTCAAATTTTCACCCTTAGATTTCACCGTATCAACCACATCAACCGCAACATCCTCATTGGGATCATAAAACTACTTGTAGCAAAAGCAAGGATAGAACAATTTTTAAAATCTCCAGTATTTATGGAACTTGTTGTTTTGCAACATCTTCACATGACTTTGAAAAAAAAATAAAAATCACACAATGACCAATATCTGCTTAGAATCCAACTAATCCACATTTACACGTTGCATAACTCATTTTCGGGGCAGTACTCAAAACATGACTTTCCATTCTACAACAACATACCTAGTCAAATCTCACAAGTGAGATCTGAAGAGGATAAAATGTACATAGACCTTAACACTACCTCAAAGAGGTAGAGAGGTTGTTTCCGGAAGAAACAGCAACTCAAATGTAGCAAATCCAAATACAAAGAAGAGGAAAATAATGAAGAAAATATGTCAACTAATCCGCCACATAAGAACAATAATCAACCACAAAATAGTGCAATAATCAAAACACAATGGACAACAACAATGATAGATATCTACAGCTAATCCCGAAGCTTCCATTCCAAGGGACTCAAACTCAAGATCTCTAAATAATTATGAAGAGCGAATGACCCATAACCAGTACATGCAATAGTATAGTACTCCATAATTTATCAGAGACACAAATGACAGGATAGCAGGAACACCCACAATCTCAACAATGTAACATTCAACTATAATTAATAATACCACCATATATCATAGAGAACAGGTCATACAAGAAGCAAAGTACCTAAATTTTAAACTAGGAACACACTATCACCTATACTCTACAACCACCCATTCTACCACACATTTTATCAAACACCTTCAAGGCGATCACCGCTTTGCCAATCTAGGCGAAGTCCTCTTCCTTGATTCAACCTTCAAACTCTTCTTCAACTTCTCACCCTTCGCTTTCACCTTATCAACAGCCTCCACCGCAGCAACATCCTCATTTCTCCGACTCCTCGTCCTCGTCCTCCCAGCAATCGCCTCCACAGGCTCCACTTCCCTCTCCTCAAACTCAAGCTTCCTCGCCAATCCACTCTGATCAACATTCTCAGATTCATCAACCAACCTCCTCTTCCTCTTCAACACATACGGAGCAGGCGGCATTGGTGGACTTTCCTGAGATGTAATCAGTGAACTCTTCTCCTTCTCCGGGGTTTCTTCACACTCAGCTCGCAACTTCTCAATGTTCCCTTCAATTCGGCCCTGAAGACGGTGGCGTTTGAAGCTAACGCCACCCATGGACCAATGAGCTTTCTCCGCCCATGACATGAATGGATCCAGAATGGAAACTGGTGGATCTACACGCTCTTCGTTGGATTTGTAGAACTGGGGTCTCGGGAGGCTGCGGCCGTAAAATCTTACAGGTTCTAGGGCTACCACCATACTGGAAAAACCAAATTTATCAAATGAAAAAAAAAAGGTACTTACTATAGTTTGGAAAATAAATTGAAATGAGATTTGATGAATTTCATTTGACTAATTTCTTTTGAATTTATAGAGAAATTGAAATGGAGGGAAATACTTTTTTGGGGGGAAACTTGGCGCTAAACATTGCCGCGCTACTCAATTGATATTACGAGGATTTCCGTGACCTTTGAAAAGTTGTGAACCTTTGGTCCGAGTTACGATGAGCTGCAATACATTACGTCCTTAAAGCCTGTTTTTTTATTTAAGAAATTTTTATCGAAAATTATGCAAAATGTCTATTGAATTAAATTATTTACACAAAAAATGACTCATTTTTTTATTTTATTTAAATTAGCCATGCGGTCATGTTTCTTACCGAAAATGGCCACTCGGCCAGATGCATTACAACAAAACTGTCAGTTGACCATTCCCTTTACCTTTCCATCCGGGTAAGGCCATTTGGCCATCTGGCCCATTTTCTTTATAATTTTTTAAAAAAAAAAAAACTTTTAAAATTTTTTTTTGTTATTTAAAAAAAATAAAATTCATTGTTTAATTTATTTTTTATTGCTCTTTTTTTAAAACCTTTTTTCTTTTCTAATTGTTTCACTTCTTTTGTGAAAAAAATAAATATTTATGTTGTTTTATTATTTGTTATTTACACTTTTATTTATTAAGGTGGAAATATTTATGTTGTTATTACATAATTATTTATATAATATCAATACACGATTATACATCATTTATACAATATCGATACATTATATAACTATTTATACAATATCGATAAATATTTATACACCATTTATACAATATCGATACATTATATAACTATTTATACAATATCGATAAATATTTATACACCATTTATACAATATCGATATATTACATATACACTACATAACTACTTGTACATCATATATACATGTTTATACACCATTTATACAATATCGATATTTACATATACACTACATAACTATTTGTACATTATATATACATGTTTATACACCATTTATACAACATCAATACACTTTTATAAACTATTTATACAATATTGATACATTACATATATATTACATACTTCCTCCGTTTAAAAAAAAATAACCTACTTTCCTTTTAGTCTGTTTCAAAAAGAGTGACTCTTTCCTTTTTTTGCAATACTTTAATTCTAACTTTCCACATGACATGTTAAAGACCACAAGATTAAAGGGCATTTTAGCACATTTGACACAACTTTAATTTATGACTACAAGATTCAAAAGTTTTCTTTATTTTCTTAAACTTTGTGCCAAGTCAAAGTAGGTCATTCTTTTTTAACGTTGGGAGTAACTATTTATACAATATCAATAATTACATATACATTTCATAGTCAGTTGTGATATAAAGTTAGGCTACAAGTTTTGTAGTGGATTTTCCTTGGTGATTAAAAAAAAAGATCATTGAGCCACGATTTTATACCATTTAGCCACAATCGAGGCGAGTTCGATGGGAAATGGCGAAGAGTGTGGAAGAGGCAGTGTGTTTAAATGTCATGTTAGGTACTCCTGATCATTTTTTTGGGGTGTATTATGGAAGTACACGTAGCTTCCTTGACAATCAGACAACTAAAGAACTTGGGATTAGTTTCTCAGATGGATACACAATTGAGAGTAACAGTGGCAAAATGCGAGTGTTTTTTAACTTTGGCTATTTTTATTGTAATCTAAGACATGGCTATATTTATTGTAAACTATTTACTTTATTGTATATATTTGAAATTATCCCAAATTTTTGCTTGTTACTCCTTCCGTCCAATAATGGTTTCAATGCGGATATCAACACTTGTGTGAAACAAAAAGAAATACTCTTTTCGTTCAATAATAATTGTCCATTATTACTTGTTCACGATTGACTTGGTAGATATATTAATTGTCCGAGTTACGATGGGCTGCAATACATTACGTCCTTAAAGCCTGTTCTTTTATTTATCTTTTCGTTCCATAATATTTATCCATTATTAATTATTCACTATTAACTTGACAGATATATTAAGAAATACTCTCTTCATTTTAAAAAAAATGATCTACTTTCTTTTTTAGTCTGTTTTAAAAAGAATCATCTCTTTTTCTTTTTAGCAACCTTTTAATTCCAATTTTTAAAAGTTTTTTTTATTTTTTAAAATTTTGTGTCAAGTCATATTAGGTCATTCTTTTTTAAACGGATGGAGTAATAAATAATAGCAGTAGTTTTACTATATTACTCTTTGAATATAATAAATTTAATGTTTTGAAAAATACATTGAGTGATGAATGATATTTAATAATAAGGCTAAAATGATAATTATCCATTGATTTTTCAAACTGGACAAGTATTGTTGGACATTTATTTTTAGTATAATAGACAGAGGGAGTACTCTCTCCGTCCAATAATACTTGTCCATATTACTAAAAATAGATGATCAATAATACTTGTCCAGTTAGAAAAATCAATTGATAATTTACCCATCAACCTATTTTACCTTTAGTTATTAATTATAGTAATTACCCAGTACATTTTTCAAAATACTAAATTAATTATATTCAAAGGGTAATATAGTAAATTATCTCTATTATTTATTATTTCTTAACATACGTGTCAAGTCAATGATGGACAATTATTGTTTGACGGAGGGAGTACTTTCTTCGGAACACTTTACTTGTTTTTCTCAATCCTATTGGCTTTCAACTCCCAATTATATCTAGGAATGAAATCAATTAGACTTCCACGGAAGTCGAATTGAGGAAATAGTTGCAGCTCTTTCTCTTGAGTTAGAGGGAGAAATCTCAAATTCTTACTTTCTCTTTGCTAAGGTGCGCAGCTTACTAAAAATATATGATCTAAAATACTCTCTATGTTTCATTTTACTTAGTTCTCTTATTAAAAATAGTTGTTCCAATTATTTGTTCAATTTATGCCATCAAAAAGTTCATGATTTTTTCCAATACTATTTCTATCATTATATGACTATATAAAGCAATAGAGTACTAGTCAAATTTAGACTTTCAAAGCTTAATTAATTAGGTTAATTTAGTAAAACCACTAATAAATATTTTCTTAAGGAAAGTGTCAAGTTAATATGAGTCAAGTAAAATGAAACGGATGACGTAGTTGTCAATTTGAAAGTTGTAATTAGTTGTTTGTTTCCACCTTACTCGTAGTCATAAATATTGAGAGATGTTAATGTGGTACTCCATCTAATCCTATATAAGTGATGCTTTAACCTTTTCATTTTAACTGTCATGTCTCTTAAATATGTATATAAAATCTCCTCATATCATTTTTTTTTTCTGGGAACAATCCTCTCAATATCTTAGGATGAATTTTAATTTATTCTGAATGATGTTCATAAGTAATTTGTAACATATATCAAATGTTATCGCTTTGGTTTACCTAATCCATTGATTAAGACTTTAATGTATATTTTACATTTTAATTAAATAATTTTTTCTTAACTAAAGTTCTTCCTAGTAAATATTCAAAATTGCTTTTCAATTTAAATTGTGATATACCTACAACATTTTTTCTTCTTGTTAATTTTGAACTCGAAATCATTTAGGGAGAGATAGTTCAAACATAATTACATGTTTATTACGCATGAATAATAATAAAAAAACACTTTACAAACGCATTGGCCATTACAGAAACTATTATCCCTCACTGTTTCAAAATAAAATAATCAGTATCTTATTTCAAAATTATTACTTTTTACGAATCGTTTGGTACGTGTGATAAGGATAATAATAACAAACTAAATTGAAAGTAATTTTATTCCATACTTGATTTGAGAGATTAACTAATCTCAAAACTATTTTATTCCATATGATTGGAATTAAATAATTTTATGGGATATCTTTACCTATATCATCCCGTATACCAAACGACCCCTAAAGGGAACACATTTTTTCCAGGAAAATCAACCTAAAAGAGACCGAAAATATCTCTGTAATATTCTACAATTTCGTTTAGTCAACCCGTCAACGCTCATAATCTGCTACAGCAGAGGACCACCCAACCTCACCTACCTCCCTTATTGGTAAATACATACTCATATCCAATGAAAAGCTAACACGTTTAAAAAAAAAAATGAAATAATTATAGTATCATACTCTCTCGGTCCCATATTAATTATACACCTTATTCTGAATAAATTGTCTCAAAATTAATTGTATTTTTACCAAATTAGTTGTTTCAATTTAGAAAATTTATCATTTTCTTTCTGTACTACTCTATCATTAAATGATTATATAATCAAATTTATATTACCAAAACATAATTAATAAGGTTAATTTGATATTATGCTTTTACCAAATTTAATTTTTTCTATTGTACTCGTACAATTAATATTTTCTGAAAGTCTAAATAAGTTTGTAAGTTCCAAAAAAATTTTTTTTACCGAGTCAATAAAGAATACTTCCTCCATTTCATATTAAGTGAATTATTGAGACTTTTTTCATAGTTCAAAATAAATAAATTTTTCAAAGTTCAAGAAAATTGTTGAAACTTTTTTATATATTTAATCATTTATTTAATGAGGTTCTTAAGTACTTTATATTTTCTAAGAGAATAATTTAAAAATAATTAGAAGAATAACAGTGAAAAATAACCTATAATTTATATTTTTAGAACTTTTTAAAAAAAAATGTGTCATACCTCAATAATTTATACGTATGAAGGGAGTAATATAATAAAATTATTTATTTATTTATTTATGATTTTAAAAGATGTGTGAAATAAAAAGTGGACAAATAATAAGGTACGGAAGGAATATTAGCATAGTATAGAACGTGCGATTCTTCGAGCGTACGATTAATATAAACGTACTTGATAAGGAAAACAAAAATATCGCTCTGTAAAACCCGAATAGTTCTCCTTGATACATAGTAAGTAGTAAAGTGTGTATTAGGGTTTTGGGATCAGTCACAATTTCATTTTTTCTGGAAAATTGAAAATTGCTGCGTCACAATGGACGTTGAAATCGAACAAATTACTTCTCATGAAGATTCTCAAAAGCTTAAAAACAATAAGGTAATTTAAATTCTGCTAACATTTTTTATTATTTTTTTTGTTTTTACTATTTTTTGAGTGATCGTTTTTAATTATTTTTTGGTATTATTTGGAATTTATCGCTTTGATTTTGAATTCGTCTTAAGATTTTTCATTATTAGTATTTTTTGTACTTTTTTTGAGTGATCGTTTTTTTTTTTTTTTTTTGTTGTTGGAATTGATCGGTGTATAATTGGGTTTTAAGGGTTGATCATAGTAGTTTTTGTGTATAATTGATCAATGATCAGTTTTGGCCTAAAATTTTGAACTTTATTACGTGTTGCATTGTTAGAGTTTTTGGGCTAGGGTTGATTGTATAATGTGGTTAGATATGTTGCTGTGTGAGTATTAGAGTATGATCATCGAAGAATTGGAATTGATCGGTGTATAATTCGGTTTTTAAGGGTTGATCATAATAGTTTGTGTGTATAATTGATCAATGATCAGTTTTTGGCCTAAAATTTTGAACTTTATTACGTATTGCACTGTTAAGAGTTTTTGGGTTAGGGTTGCTCGTATAATGTGGTTAGATATGTTGTTGTGTGAGTATTAGAGTATGATCGTCGAAGAATTGATCATATAATGTGGTTAGATACGTTGTTGTGTGAGTATTAGAGTATGATCCATCATCGAAGAATTGGAATTGATCGGTTAATAATTCGGTTTTAAGGGTTGATCATAATAGTTTTTGTGTATAATTGATCAGTTTGCGTTCAAGTTTTGAAATTTATTACTCCCTCCGTTTAAAAAAGAATGATCTAATTTCCTTTTTAGTCTATTTCAAAAAGAATGACCCCTTACCTTTTTTGACAACTCTTGAATTCCAATTTTTCACGTGGCATGTTTGAGACCACAAGATTAGAGGACATTTTGGTACATTCGACATAACTTTAATTTTAGACCACAAAATTCAAAAGTCTTCTTTATTTTCTTAAACTCCGTGTCAAGGCAAAACAAGTCATTCTTTTTGAAACGGAGGGAGTACATGTTTAATTATTATAGTTTTTGTGTATAATTGATCATGAGGTAGTGGTAAGGTCTGCGTGCACTCTGCCCTTTTTGTCCTTAAGTTTAGAACTTTATTACGCGTTGCATTGTTAGCGCTTTTGGGCTAGGGTTATTAATTATTTAGTTTTTGTGTATAATTGATCACGCGGTAGTGGTAAGGGCCTAAAGTTTTGACCTTTATTACGCGTTGCATTGTTAGTGTTTTTGGGCTAGGGTTATTAATTATTTAGTTTTTGTGTATAATTGATCACGAGGTAGTGGTAAAGTCTGCGTACACTCTACCCTCCCTAGATTCCATTTGTGAGTTGTGGAATTTCATTGGGTTTGTTGTTGTTGTGTATAATTCATCAGTTTTTGGCCTAAAATTTCAAACTTTATTAAGTGTTGCATTAATAGAGTTTTTGGGCTAGGGTTGCTTGCATTATGTGGTTAGATATGTTGTTGTGTGAGTATTAGAGTATTATCATCGAAGAATTGCTCGTGTAATGTGGTTAGATATGTTGTTGTGTGAGTATTAGAGTATGATGCATCATTGAAGAATTGCTCGTATAATGTGGTTAGATATGTTGTTGTGTGAGTATTAGTGTGTGATCTATCATTGAAGAATTGTAATTGTGAGTCTGTTGAATTGACCTTTGTTTAATGAGGAAAGAAATTGTTGAATAAAGTAAATGATCTAGAAGAGAATTTTGAAAATTGTTGTCTATTAGAGTCTGCGTACAATAAACCCTTGTGGTCCCCGCGTATAGCAGAAGCCCCTTTTCTTTTATTTGTTGTCTATAAGAGTCTTTAAGGGGTAAGGTCTGCGTACGCTCTACCCTCCGCACCCTAGACTCCACTTTGTGGGACTACACTAGATATGTTGTTGTTGTTGTAGTCCATAAGAGAGTTTGCCAAATGGTAAGAGCAATACACGGGATCAAGAGGCTGAGAATTTGGGGCTCCAATGGAGCAAAGTGGGTGGTGGCGGTGGTGGTGGGGCTGTTAATGACTCCTGGCAGGGGGGCTTAGGGTTTCACAAAGGGATTCTGAGCTGTCGAAATTGGGAAAGAGGTGGGTGGGGGGTGGTTTAGGATTTCAAAAAGGGATTTTGAAATTGTGCATGCAGTGGTTGATTGCTATGCTTCAGAATTTTTCTGTACTAGAGTAGCATACAGTACTGTAATTTCTAGCATGCCTAAATTAGTTTATGATTCCAATATTGAATCAGCGATTTCCCTTTGCTTTATCTATTTAGTTTGTTTTGACTTGCAGGAGGCTATAACTAAGGATAATTCACATACTGTAGCTGGGACCACATCCGGATCTCCAGACTCTGGCAATAACAACAGTGCCAATTCAGACCTCACATTTCATGAAGATCAGAATGACGGAGATGATGGGATGGATGATTGCGATGATGTGTCAAACTATGATGATGATGATGACTATTTGTATTACAACAACAATGATGATGATGAGTGTGATTACTTGAGTATGCAGGCACAATTTGATAATACCGATTTGCCTGCTGGTGTTGAGGCAACAGTTTCTTGGTTAAATGAACCTGCTTCCAGTTCAAAAGCGTCTTCCCAAGTTATCTCTTCAAGTCATCTACCAGGTGGTCAGACATCGACTCCCACAAATCCTGAGCATGCAAGTAGTAGCTTTCCTCAGGTCACTGCTTCAAGCAGTTCTCTGGTGTCTGGAGGGTCAAATTCTTGTGGAAAGGAAGAGGCAACTGAAGATGAACTCATGAAAAAGTATCAAAGTTTTAAGCGTTTTGATGTGGTAGAGGACTTCTCAGATCATCATTACACTAACTTGGGCTTCCAGGGACAACAGGTAACTTGTAAGGGAATTTCTTGTGCTGTGCAGATCATTTTCTGCTATTTTTAGTTGTTTGTTAAATTATGAATCTGACTCTACTAACCTCTGCTGTTACTTTTCGAACAGCCACCTAAGGCCTGGAGTAAGAAAGTTCAGGATGAGTGGAAAATATTGGAAAATGATTTACCTGGTAAGTCAGATGCTGTTAGTTAGTGACTCATCATTTGTTTTTCTTGTGGTTTCGTATTTCTTATCTTGTCTTGGTTAATGTATCAATGTTGGTTTCCTGCTGTAGAAGTCTTGTGAAAGTTTTCTCCGTCTAACCTTCTTAACCTTCTTTTGCTGGCTGTAATGGTAAATGCAGCAATTGGCTCATGTGATGTGCTGCTCCTGAAAAGATATGTGTGGTTTCTGATGACAATATTTGTCACAAGTAAATGATAGAATTGCAATCCTTGCTTTCCCAGCTGGTTTTCCCCCCCGCCTCAACTCCCTTTTCCGCTGCTAAATTAGGAGTTTATCCTCTTTGAGGCATGCTGCACCGTCTTTGAGGCATGCTGCACCGTCTGTTTATTGTAGAAAAATTGTGTGAATTAACTTCTGTGAGATGTCTTCTCATTGGTAGATTGCTGTAAATCTATCTGATCCGTTTGAGGATTTTTGTTGAACTCACTCTCTCTCTCACTTTCAGATACAATATTTGTAAGGGTTTATGAAGCAAGGATGGATCTCCTTAGGGCTGTCATCATTGGACCACAAGGCACTCCATACCATGATGGTCTCTTTGTCTTTGATGTCCTGTTCCCTCAAAATTATCCTGATGTGCCACCAGTATGTATTGGGGTGTTCTTGTTTTTTTCTTTACTTTGTTGTATGGAAATACAAATATATTTATTTACTTATTTTCCCTTTTCATTAGATGGTTTACTACTATTCTGGCGGTTTGAGACTGAATCCCAACTTGTATGATTGTGGGAAAGTTTGTCTGAGTCTTCTTAACACTTGGACTGGTAAAGGTAATGAGAGGTGGTTGCCCAAGACATCGACCATGCTGCAAGTCTTGGTTTCGATACAAGCTCTAATTTTGAATGCAAACCCTTTCTTTAATGAGCCTGGATATGAAACTTCATATGCTGGGCGCGAGGGGGAGAAGAGATCTTACGCTTACAATGAAGATGCTTTTGTTCTATCTTTGAAAACAATGACATATACATTGAGGAGGCCACCAAAGGTATGATCTTGTATCATTTTTTTAACTTCTACTTCATTCAATTATTCTGTCAAAAGTAACATTCAATTGTACTTCCAGTGTAGTCCAAGAATGTCTTTTGTGTTGAATTTCTGGATCCCCTGAGATTTCGGTGACTTTCTAATGACCAATGCAGCTGGTTGTTGTAAATTAATGCCCTCCTTTTCATTCTTTTTGTTAAATGGTGTCACATTTAATCTGGCTGCAATACTGGTAACATAGGTTTATCTGGGAAAAACTGATCTATAACCTAGTTCATCCTTAAAATCAGTTTTCATCTTGTGTTGTTTGGTGTTCTGTAATTTTTCTGCATGCATATAGTCAGTAAAGTAATTCAGGAAGAAGGGAAGGGAAGGTTCACAGTGTAAAGTATGTACGGGTGAAAAAAAGTTATCATTCTAAATATAAATTAGCTTGGTGGTTGGCATCTTAATACAAGCGATGTTTCAATTTGTTTTTGAAGGTCAAACTTTTACTGCTTAGGTTCCTCAACTTCTTCTTGAGGTTATTTGTGCAGATGCAGTATTGAATTTTAAATTATAGGATTAAAGGACTAAGATTGTGTCCCCACAATGGGATCCTCCGTTCTTTCAGTTTTCATGCAATTATATCCAAGAGAACTCTTGAGTATGCATCTTTATCTTGAGGCTACTTTTGAAATACTAGTATTCTTCCTTATGATATATTAATATTATTGGGCATGCTCTAATTCTTTGTTTTGCATGCAGCATTTTGAAGACCTTGTCGTAGGTCATTTCCGTTGCTATGCTGTGGACATTCTCTCTGCATGCAAGGCGTATATAGAAGGAGCTCCAGTTGGTTCTGTGGTCAATGGAGTAGTCCAGGGTGCTAGTGCAACTGCAAACAAGAGTTCACCAACATTCAAAGAATCAGTATCCAGAATGATGAATGGTCTTATATCCCTGTTCACTAAGAATGGTGCCAAGGATTGTGACCGGTTTCGTGCCTAACTTCCTACATGATTGATTAACCATCAGATCTTTTAATATGATAATCACAAGTTGCATTTGAAGAATAGTCCATTTTCGACTGCTTGAGCACCTCTTTTACCCTGCTTTTGGTGCCCACTTACCATTTCGTGTAAATAGAAACTCTAATTTTTGAATGTAGATAAAACTGGATGCCTTTGTGCTGCTGCAGTAGGTAGTTGGCTTATTGTAAAGCCATTCCAGGTGGAAGTATACTGCAGCAGGGTTCTATAGCTTATTCTGGACAATTTTTTTAGATAAAATTGATCACCAGATAGTATCGTAATATTCCAGAGAACATAGCTCTCTGTTCTTTTCGGATGACTTGAGATACTTTTTTTTTCTTATTTTATGGCACGATGACAGGTTTCTTTTAAGCAACTACAAAGGATTGAATTGCCTCGCTAAGTTTTTTTTTTTTTTGGTAGTGAGGAATTTTATTCGTTAGACGAACTTAGTAGACATTAGGTAGGGAGACTATCCTAGGCAATATAGTGTCTATTTCGTCTTTTTCGAAAAAAGGGAATAATATCATCAAGCTTCAAAGTATCTAGCTCGCATCCTCTTTTTGCTAACTGGTCTGCATCTCCATTAGCTTCTCCTTGCTAACTGGTCTGCAACTCGATTAGCTTCTCCATAGAATGCCTCGCGAAGATTAATTTATTAGCCAGAAGTTGAGGTAACTTTTCTTTTCCCTTTTTGTAGTTTTTAATATCGCATTCGAGTTTTGAGTTAGTATCGACCATATGAGTTCTTAGTATTAACAGAGTAAAATTGTGGGGTACATTGTTCATGGGGGTGGATTTGGGGGGTTGGGTTTATCTGAATTCCCATTCGTTGGAACGTGGTTGATTTTACTGTTGCTTAAACGCCACCACTGTTTCCATCTCCCTCTCGGATCTCATAGATCTACCCGGAAAAAGTCATCTCAGGTGACCTGTCTTTGATTTATGGCTGCTCCGTTTGGGCTGTTTGCAGTCCGTTATACTCTATTATTGTTATACTTTGTTGATGTGTTTATTTTGCACTTGCTTTTATGGTCAGGTTTAACAATCAGGTTCAGGAAATCATCAAAATCATTACATATTTGCATGGATTGCAATTCACAACTATATACAAGTAGGTCATAGATTGCGATTTTTATCTACCACTAGGTCCAAAATTACTCTTCTTCTGGAGCTCACAGTACTACATCCAGCTGAAAATTAGGAGAGATAAATTGTTGCAACTGAATATATAATCTCAGAACATGCAAGGGTTTCCTTTTCCATTTCAATTTTACAACCACAAAATGTTCAGGAAAACATCAGTGAACCTCCAAATAATCTTAGAGGGTTGCAATGTAGGGGAAAAAGAACAATGCTCGAATAAACAAAGAACTTAAATAAGTTACCAGTCTGGAAAATAGGACAAACTTATGGATTGGAGCGTTGTGTTCGTTCAGACCAAGACATGGAAAACTGAAGATCATCTAGTTTGTGTCTTTGAGTCTTAACACTGCAATGAAAGTAGTTGCCAATAAATCATTGAAAGTTTCTCTTAGTTTAGCATCAGTAAATCAAACATACCCAACAGGCCGTCGCTGCTGTCTGCTTTCTTCCTGGATTACAAAAATAGAATTCAGGTCGCAAGACTACTTCAGCTATAAAGTCTGTAAACAGTTACGACTTACGGAGTATCATTTAGCAAAGGCAATATAATGTTATGATATATATATAAGAGATCCAAGTTCGTACATATTGGCTAGTCTAGAACTGGAGCTAACCGCAGGGTAGGCTAGTAAAAAGACAAAAGGTTTAGAACTATTTGAGTGTTATATGGTGACTATAGATGAGAATACAAAGAAAGGAATAACGATTTATTTCTATAGAAAATCTAGTAACATGAAGATTTAACTGGAAATCTCGACAAATTCACGTGGCGTCCTATCTTCAACATGCGTGGACCTGGAGGGACTATGCATAGATACCTCTAGGTGTGTGTGGTCTGTTCTAGTGAGAACATTCCCACTTTAATTATCACTTCCATTAATGGCAAGGGACAATTACCATGTTGTTGACCGATAAGAAAAAGTATAGTATACCCAGTAACAATAAGTGATGGAATAGATTTAGAGAACCAGGGTACTTAGGTTGCACAAGCTAAATATGAATGAAAGGTTGAGTTTGTCCTAGATACTCTTTGGTGTCATATCTATGTGCTACTAAATTTAGCAGTGATATATTTAGATTGACAAAAGCTTCACTTTCTATCTCTTTTACAAGTGACCTATCTGGCAAATCATGAGGGAATAATTTTCTTTCTAAACTTCAACTAAGAATATTCATGAGTGTAATTTGTGGCATTTCTATGATGAACCGAGAAATCCAAAAAAAAACACGCAAGAGTTTATCAAGACTTTACCTGCCCAAAGGAATAACGAGTAATAATAGTTTTGCTCTGCGAGAATAAGCTGATACAGGTTTACAAACTAACCTTATCGTCGCATCCACACTTGTTGAAGCCACTAGATTCATTTCCTGCTTGAAAAGCTTCCAAGACAAATACTACAATCTGAAAGAGAACCAAGCAAAGGTAACAACAACAGCATACCCAGTAAAATCCCACAAGTGAGGTCTACGGAGGGTAACGTGCACGCAGACCTTACCACTACCTCGGGGAGGTAAAGGTAAAGTGTACTATTTAAGCATTGACACATGCTATAGGGCTATACACAGGATAAATTCCTTAGAAACAAGAAAGTGTCAGCACACAGAGAGAGTAAATAAGATCAATTGTCAAAAAAAAAAAAAGTAAAAAAATTTAGGGGTCGTTTGGTAGGTGATATTAGAGAAAATAATACATGTATTACCCTTGGTATTATTTAATACCTTGTTTGGTAGTGTTTCCAACGTATGCATAACAAATACATTCCTATTCAGTATTATAGGGTGTGTAACAAATACATATGTTTGGTGGTTAACTTGAAAAGGAATTGAAATATATATGATGTTAGATGTCTTATACAGGTGGGAAGATATTTACTCCCCTGGTCCCAATTTTTACGATACATTTCGGAACTCGAGAGTTAAACTTCTTAGTTTCAATATTGACAATCCACAAGGTAAAAACAGAACTAAGGGCAAAAGGGCAGAAGAAGGCTAGAAAAAAATTAGGCACACAATAGTGCAATATGATGCCATATTGACTGTGCTCTGTAGCCAAAGGAATTGTAACTGAGAAATAGATCAATTCTTGAGGATATAGATTATGAAGATTAAAAAACATAACCAGGTTCACTACTGCTTCAAGACAAAATTTGAAAGCTTTTACGTGTAACAAGCAGAAGAGGAGAAAAGTGAAAACGAAGATGAAGTGATTAGCAAAGTGATAGCAGCAAAGAATGAAATATACCTGTAAACCAAGAGAGCAGCAAGTGCATCAGATACAGAATATGGTCCCCAAGTATGGTAGCAGACAATGTATGAGGATCAAAAACGTGGATCGCTCAATGTGCATCAGGAGTCTTATGAAACGCAACATTCTTGTGAAAAGAAGATAGTAAATCCTGTAGGCACCAGCAAACAGAAGCAATTACTCTATACCTAGACAGGAGTGCTAAATTGTAAAGCATTTGAAATAAAAGACCGTACACATTGTGCAACCCTGCTCCTGACCACTGTAAGTACTCAACGGTACTCCTTTCATTCTTTTTTTGGTTACGCATTTCTAAGGCAGTTACATGAAAATGTTGAATTAACATTATATTAAGACAGAAGATATAGTGCTTCCAGCTGATATGCCATACTCCTGAACTAGATTTTGAATTCCAATCTTCGTTGATAAGCCCTATGCTACATTACCATTGTTTTGGAGCAATATAGTTCACAGGATCAGCACACACTTCATCTTTCGGGAGATTATACAAAGTAAATGATATTACACCTAATGCAGGTTCACTATCTCTAAAAGCAAGGAGATCGAAGCCACAAAAGGAAAATTGAGAATTTTCTCATCACTCTCTACCTTCTAGCTCGTAATTATTATTAACTCTTCGTCTCACAAGACTAGCAT
The DNA here is from genome assembly GCA_031232105.1 of Capsicum rhomboideum. Classification (NCBI taxonomy): domain Eukaryota; kingdom Viridiplantae; phylum Streptophyta; class Magnoliopsida; order Solanales; family Solanaceae; genus Capsicum; species Capsicum rhomboideum. The sequence goes on along the minus strand of CP124712.1, from coordinate 136,233,534 downwards.
TCAAAAGACAGCAAAAGAAAATAAAAAATACAAATCCATCATATGAAGATAAAAGCAGAAACCAAATCATTAACACAAGATTCTATTTCACCACCTCAAAATCTTTTACTTGTCTATGGTAACATACTCTAGAAAATAATTAAATTACTCAAGAACAGCAAAGAGCATGAATTTTTAGTCATTGCAAAATAAGCTATTAAGGCCTTTACTAATTTCCATTGGACATGAAAGTCAGACAATGAGGACCTACCAAAGTAGTTATTTCTTCAGTAACTGTGAAAATTGCAATCATCCATAAAATGAGTTAATATCCGTAACATCCGAGAAATCATTCAGCAATCTCACTATGTTCACAACTTTAAATAAGTAAGAAGTTGAAATTTAAGCTAAGAAACAACAGTACTGTTGAATTGATTCAAATAATTTTACATTATATATCTACTCATTAGTACTTTTATTCGTACATACACCAATGGCATGTATGGATGGCAACATCAACAATTAAGGGAGCTCGGGGCAACGAGTCCTGTTATGACCTGTTTGCTTGCAATTACCACACCTCCTACCCACGCGAGAAGGAGCAATACACTGCACTCCTGAGGTTCGCTCATATTTAGTATTTGCAAGTAAACTAAAGGGGGAAGGTGGCCAACATTCCTCTTCACCTAGGGGGGAAAACTTTCCATTGTACGTTTGTTTGTAAGGCCTGCAACTGTAGTACTTGCTAACGTAATCCCTTGGCTCAATGCCACGGATATCACAAGATCTAATGGCATGCGAGCATGGCATATGGTAATTTCTCCATTTCCTACACGAACATTTCTTTTCTCGATGAGTGACTATATGCACATTTCCACCCTTACCTGCATGTGCAAATGTCAGAATCTCAAAAATCCCATTCTCAGTATTGTAATTCATGCAATCAGTGTGCATTTGTGCCTTAGCTGTATATTCTTCGAACTTCTTTCTAATAGCGGTAGGCCAAGGCTCTTTTCTCTCGATCAGCACAACAGCAAGTGTGCTTCTTTCAACAAAACAATCAACAAGAGTTTTAAATGTAAGACGGACAATGGCAGTAACAGGCAATCCACGAGCTTTTTTCAGTAAACCGTTGTAAGACGCAGAGATAGTGGTTGTCAGAGTCCCCCATCTATAACCATCGTCCTTATACATTGTCCATTTTTCCAAGGGAAGATTGGCTAACCACAGATGCACTGCATGTGACAACGTTTTAATTTGTACCATCCTCTGTCTGAACTTCTTCTGTTGGTGCTCTGTAGCCGCTAACCACATTAGGTTCTCAAGGTCACTGTTGAGAAACTTTTTATTCAAGTTGTTCTTCAAATGTCGAACACAGAACCTGTGATATGTGACAGGTGGTTGTAACCACACATATGTTTGGATACACTGCAAGATGCCTTGATGATGCTCAGAAATAAGCCCAATTTGTTGTCTATCACAAACAACATATCTCCACAACAATCGAAGGAACCATGACCATGAATCATAGCTCTCACATGCAACTAAAGCGAATGCAAGTGGAAAAATATTGTTGTTCGCATCAACTCCAACAGCAATTAATAGTTTCATTTCATACTTACCATAGAGATGCGTGCCGTCTATTGAGATAACTGGCCTGCAACTTTTAAATCCATCGATGCTTGGTTTAAAAGCCCAAAAGAGATACTTGAAGATGTGGTCGCCTTGCAATGTTGTTGACTGGTGCTCCCACTCAACAACGGTTCCTGGATTAAAATATTGTAGGGCGGCCATGTATCTGGACAACGCCTTGAAAGAATTTTCAAAATCCCCAAATACCCTTTCAAAAGCTCGCTTACGCCCTTGAGATGTTTTTCTTTTACTAGGCGTAAACTTGTACAAACTTTTAATATTAACCTGAACATCCTTAATACTTATGTGCGGGTTGATAATAATAGCTGGTATCAATGCAGTAGCAATCATGTTACTGTTCAAATTGGAATGATCCTCCTCCTCATGCGCATTCATGGTACAACTGTGTTCCTCGATCATTTTTCCTGCCTCCCACATACCACCTGGAATCTCCCTAAAACGGATCATCCACCGGCAACCCTGCTCATAACGCTTGCAAATAACCCTCCAAGATTTACCTTTGGACTGATCGGAAATGAACTCTTTCCGATGATGTAGACTGTATAGTCTCACTGCGGCTTTCATTTTCTGATTGCTCTGAAATAGCATACCTAATTGCATGTACCAAAAAAACATCAACACATTAAGTGTGTCATAAAGTGGGTAACTAAAATTAAGGATTAAAAAAAAAGAAGAAATGGGCCAACATACAATATGATATATTATAGAATTCTTTGGTACCAAACTAACCTGAATGGATAAATCCAGGTTTTTTCCGATTCCAAAGTGCATCCCCAATGTGATCTGTATCTCTCACGCAGGCAAAATCTTTCGGACCTTCACCGGGGGGTGCAGCGTCTTTATCAGAATCGTCATCACCACCAGACGAAAGATCATTATCCGTTGCTTCATAATAATGGGACATCACTATCCGACTCATGAACTTCATCATTAGCAACATTGTTGTTGTTCACAAGTCCTGTGAGCTGAGTCAATGTGGGGTTGTCTTCAAAATCATTACACCTACAAACACAATTTTTTTTTTTTCAAGACATTCAAATCTCAAACACAATTAGAAGTCCCATAAATAAGGTAAACAAAATATCATTATATTTACCTATCAATTGACTCCAATTGAGCAGGGCGGTGTTGATTGCTACTACTCCCGACTAATTCACTTGTACCTGGATTTTCAGGGTGTGCAACACTCTCGTCCAAATTCTGAAATAGCACAAGAGCATTACTCGGTTCCCCTTTCTCACGGTTGTGCACACGATCACATTGTGTACCAAATCCACTCATATCTTTTGAATGGCAACCCACTCCTACCATTGTTTGTTGTTGAAGTGAACCCCTTTGAAAACCAAGATTCAAACTAGGAAGAAATGTAGTATCTCCAACTTGGATATCAAACTCATTGTCGGTAGATTCTTCAACTTGGGGTAAGCGTTCAACTGTTGAATACATTTGAAGCATCGTTATGATGATGCGATTACTAAAATCCTGAGGACTTCGAAGAAATGACGACAGAGATCCATCACTGTAAATCGGAGCCTCGCCATAAATTGGGAAACCATTGGCCATAAATGCATTTGGATATCGTCCAGTTATGACCACCGTAAGTTTGGGATCACTTACGGCCATTTTACTCCTAAAGACACGTTGCAGACGATCGTACTTGAGGGAAATTGGGAACCTTTGAACCACTTTAGGTGGGTAGTTTTATCTCACTGAACCTCCTTCATGCACAACTTTGCCACCCCAATATAAACTAACTATCACATGAGTTTCCTCCATCCTTGTTTTTTCAAAGGATAATGAAAGATGCCTCCAAACAAATGGTATGCTGCACATTTATAACCACACTCAATTAATGAAAAAGCACACATCTAATTTCTAGAAATATTGGTGCTGAGACCTAAAATTCATTATGCAACTTACCAAAGATGAACTCCACCTTCTATTAAAAGGTTTGACCTGAGTTGTTATGTATATCAAGCTACAATACACCAACAGAACAAGCCAGTGAGATTCACATAGGATATTTCTTCAGTTGTTAGTTCTTGTGACAAATATATATTTTACATAAAAGCACAAAACTCATTACCCAAACAAAAGCTTTCCTCAATTGATATCCGCGAAAGTAAAAAATAAGTGAAACATCACAAATATCATACTCCTTTCAATTTAAAGGCCCGTTTGACTATGAAATTTTTTCACTTTTTACGGGAGTTGAACTCTGGAAAACACGTTTGGCTATAAAAATTCTGTTTTTACTTTTAAGAATTTTCAAAAATTCCAAATACAACAAAAAACTATTTTCACTCCAAATTACCCACTAATTTGTATTCATGGCCAAACATAACTCCAATTTTCAAATATGATTTCTCACTTTGAAAGCAACAGCTACTTCTTTCTATTTTCACAATGAAACATGGTCAAAAGCCTACTAAGTCTCACCATTTTGACTTACCACTCTTTGACAGTTTGTTTGGCTATAAATCCTTTCATTAAGTATAAAAGTATTAAAGTTAAATTATTTCCTTCCCTTTTTTTTTTGAGACCGATTAAAAAGAAAAATGTGTCACATAAATTGTACAGGAGCAGCATATTATTTATTTTGAAGTCAAAATGAATTGTAGAGAGTTTGATTCATACCGTAGTATGAATACTAACAGCAACAAGATTGACAAGGTGAAGGAACACTATTATGTACTCAAATGTAGAGGCCGGACTCAGTCTCACAACTTGTCTTATAGAAATTTGGACATGGTTACTAGCAGCTCAATAGAATAGAAAAACAGAAGGTGAAGGATTCTTTAGTAGTAAAACCTTCAAAATGGTAAAGGATTTGCTGCATATATATTAGCAAAACCCAAGTAGGAACAAATGAGCGCGAGCGACTTACCCGTTTGTTCTGCTCAATTACAAAATACTACATACGTAACTACTGTTTGGTTGAATGAAGTGTCCTTTCAAGCATAGGCATATCTAGGATTTCCATAAAAAGAATGAATTATTATAAAAATACTTTGAATATCGATTCACACATATATATTTAAATATTTTTTAAAAAATATAACCCTACTGCATAGTTTTCCCCGCGGCTCTGTAGCCTTAACTCTATTGACATGAGTAGTTTCTGACACAACTATTCAACTAATTCGGAATTCGGATTTGTTTAGTACTCCTAGTTAAATTCCTCATTTCTAAAAAATAAAATATATTTATTCAAATTACTTATTTTTTTTAAAAAAAATAAAATAAAATGTATTGTTATATTCCCACTACGGAAAAGAAAACTACTTAAATAACAAATCATTCTTACTGTATCTTCTTATTCTTGTACTACTTTAAATTAATCACATACTATTTCACTTCTTAACAATTCCCTCTATACATGTTTATGTATTTAAGATATATGAATTTATTACAATTGAACCATATATTCGCATGCCTAACCATGTATCCAACTTCTTTTTTAGTGCTATAATATGTAATATTGAAAACTAATGGTTGATGGAGTAATTATATTGAAGCGCATAATTGGTTGGTTTTCGGTTGTTTAGCCCTTTAGTATTCAATATTCCATGCCTTCCTACATTTCATATTATTTGACTTCTACTGACATGACACACCTTTTAAATTTTTTAATAATTAAAAGTATATTTTACTAAATCATCTTATTAATGATGCTTGAAATTCAAAATTAATTATTATTAATTTATGTAGTTATCTAATAATAAGAATATAAAAGAAAAAATATAATAAAATTCTCTTCATTTTATAAATTGAACAAGTAAATTAAAATAACTATTTTTTATATAAGAGGCCAAGTAATAATATACAACGTAGAGAGTAACTTATTCATAACAAATATCTTGAAAAGATGTACTAGCTTTTTAGTTATGTAAATTTCTCTTTATTTAAATAATAATAAAATTGAAAGAATATTATTAATATTTTCTTAATTACGTGACAGTCACTTATTTTGACAAATAAAAGAGGGAGTACATCCTATAATATTGTCTTCATCCATATAAATAAACATCGAGTTCCATAGAAAATATTGAGATTCCAAAGTGTTGAGACATGAGTAATTTTTCAACAATCAACACAGAGCGCTTAGAAAAAAAAAACAAACCGAAGATGGACATAAATGAATTTTGTTGTAGATTTACTGACAGAAAAAAAAACAAAAAAAACAGACGCAATTTAGTTCACGAGCTGCAAAGAAAAATAATGGCGTTTTAATATTGATGTGACCAAACAATGCTTTGCACAGATACTTTATTCAAATTTCTGACATTTTCATCTGCAAACAAAAATCTCATGACTTGGGAATAAAAGCTTAACTCCATTATATATCGTTATTTGTCCATATTTGATTTATCATATTTTTAAATAAAAATAAAAATAAAAAAAAAAATAAAAGAGTAATGTATTTACTAACAAAGTAAAATAGACACACAATAATAAATTATTTCTTGATTTTTCAAACTAAATGAGTAAAGTTTAACAACTATTTAAATATACTGAATAAGTAATCATAGATGAAGGGAGTGTAAAAATTTTAAAAACCCGTTTTTATCTTTTAGGCTTCCAAAACATAACTCGGGTACTTCATTCTCTAATAAAGGAGTCTCCGCATCCAAAACTTCAACTCGAAATCTCTAATTAAGGATAAAGAAGTACTTTAACACTCCACCGTGCCCTTGATTTGTATCACCTAGAGTGTGATTAAAATGAAGTTTATCCCCGTGTCGTTACTGCAGATTCCTTTTATTTTCCTTAATTAAAAAATGTTTTCTATAGACATCTTCAGCTTCAGAATGTTGTGGTTCCCCTGTCACTACATGATTTATGTTACCATCCTTATATGGTTTTGAAAATGATGTGAAATAAGTACCCCACAAAAAATTGTGGATATATGAAGGGCCTGCTTTATTTGTGTAGTACAAGCTAAAGTTTTTTGAAAAAACAAAAAACGAATATCTTTGATCACTTAGCATGTCCACTTGATAAAATCCGGAGGGAAGTGAGGTAAATGGCCGATACTATATACTCCCTCCGTTCTAATTTATGTGATGTACTTTAACTTGGCACGGAATTTAAGAAAGAAAGGAAGACTTTTAAAACTTGTGGTCTAAAATGAGTCATAGATATTTATGTGGTTGTAAATCATTTCATTAAGGGTAAAGTGGATATTTTAAAGTTAAATTGTTACCAAATATAGAAATGTGTCATTCTTTTTGGGACTGATTAAAAAAAAAGTGTGTCATATAAATTGGGACAGAGGGAGTATATTTTTGGGTGCTCAGCCAAGATTCCTCATCATCAAGGATTTACTCTCTGAAAAGTTGCTATTCCAACAGAATAACAATCATATCTAGGAGATGGAGAAATGGAGACAGGGAGAGACAATGAACAGCAGCGACGACACACCCAGTGTAGTCACATGTGGGCTCTCGAGAGGGTAGAGTGTACGAAGACCTTACTCCTACCTTTATGGGATAAGGAGACTGTTTCAGGTAGACGCTCAAAAGGGAAGTTATCAAAGCAGGGTTGCAAAAAAACGCGACAGCAAAATAATACAGCAGTCTGTGAGGTTGTTCCCATGTGTCACAAGAAAGGTGCAGATAAATGAAACTACATCACTTTAGCTATTACATCTATGAGTGGAGAGGAACAGCTACAGTGTTGTCGTAGGCTCGATGAAATTTATACTACATACACAACACACGACAATTCACGATACATACACATAATTTAGTCGGAAATGTACATTACAATTTCTCTTCACCACCAAAATATCTCAACTTCTGATGTTCACAGGACTGCGTAAAGCTGAAATTAACGGAAAAGATAATAGTTAAGAGTCAACAGATTGACACCAAACATGCGCACATTTCTACCAAATTTATAATCAGAAATGTTGATGAAAGATGCAATGCTAAAGAAGGTTTATGGAACAAAATAACAAGATTCAAATTGAAAAAAAAAGAAGATAAAAACGAAGTTACCAGCATGGAGAAAGGAGTAAACTTATGGATTGTTGTCATTGGAGCATTCTGTTAGTTCAGAACTCAACATGTGATGGAGGAGGAAGTCTACTCGCTGGCTCCGAGTCTTAGTGCTGTGCAATGGAAGAAGTTGCCAATCAGAAAATTGGTTCACATCCCATACGTTTTAATGAATTTTTACCCATAGCTCGACATTAGTCTATCACACTTACCCAACATTACGTCGTCGCTCACTTCTTGATTCCTGAATTGTACAAAAAGAAATCAGGTTCACATGAGTACTTATTATTAACAAAGACAACTCTGTTAAGTAATGAATAAGCGATGTAGGCCTCCAAGATTAGTACCAATTGGTTCGTTTAACAAGGACTTGGTTCAAAACTAAAGGAGCAAACCAGAGTGTAGGCTGGTAGAAAGACGTAAAAGTCTAGAACTGTTTTAGGGTTATATAGCGATGAGAGGTCAGAATACAATTTAGTATGTTCTGATAACTGCTGTTTGTGTAAATGTAGATTTAAATGCAGAGGGCTGGGGGATTTAAAAAAAAGGAGGAAGCGAGGAAAGAGTAAAGAAGCAGGGTTGCATTGCCCCGACATTTGTTGGTGTCATTTCCATGTGCGCTACAACTTTTAGCAGTGAGATTTTATCATGATTTGAATAAAAGCTTTTGTTTTTCTCTTTTGAAGAGTGACCTAGCCTGGTAGATCATGAAGGAAACATTCTGTTTCTAAACTTCAGTGGCTACAATTTTCATGAGCGTAAATAATTAATAGCATTTCTAAGATGAAACCAAGAACTCCAACAACTCGCTAGAGTCTGTCAAGATGTTCTTGCCTGCAAATGAATACACTAGTAATAACAGCTTCGTTTCGTGAGAACCAGCTGATGCAGGTTCGTAAACTAACCTTGTCTTCACCATCCACACAGCTTGCTGAAGCCTCTAGACTCATTTCAGCTTGGAAAGCTTCCAAGACAAATGCTACAATCTGAAAGAGTCCAAACAAAGGTTTAAGTGTTTGTTTATCATTTTTTTTAATTGTTGTAAGTGTTTGTTTCTCTTTTCAGCACTGACACATGCTATAGGGAGGATAAATACATAGGAAAGAAGGAAGTGTCTGAACACAAAAGAAATGTAAATGATAAGATCAATTACGAAGAATTAATCAAAAGTTTCTAAAATTCAAAAAGACGCAAAATTACAACTTCTGTAACATATTGAACAGGAATAGTACAATTAAGCTACCTTGCATTGATGTAGAATATAGTCGTACACACATACCAGTATTACTACAACAAAAATAACAATTATCCCTCAACCCTAAACTAGTTGGAATCAGCTATATGAACCCTCACTATTCATTTTGCTCCATTTGGACCCATTTCATTCCGATATTCAAATGTATTACGTTCTTGCATTTCTTATTTATATCATAATCTGTACTCTTAACTAAGCGTCTGAGACCATTTTGACAGTCATGAGGACAAACCCAGCCTTATCATCCAGTTCATTCTACTATATCCTAGAACTAGGATCTAAGCAGGTCGTGTTTTCTGATTCAGCCCTCAGGATGGTCGCTGAGTGGGAAAGTCTAAATGGCTAGTGATGCAAATATGGCCAGTGAAGACCATGAAATCTCTGCAGATCTTAAGGTCATCAAGAAATGGCAAGTCTCCTCAACTTTATAAAATTCTTTAATTACTGCATATGAAAAAAATTGGTACCTGTCAGTTCAAACATTTTCTCATTTATGATGATTTTAAACTGAATACGACATCAATATGCAAAATCCAGAAATATCAGCAGGAAAACATGGTGTTAGCTTAAATAAGATCTTGAATACAGAGATAACAAACTGGATATTGATGTAGTACACGGCTACAAGTACCTAGAGATCAAAGTATAGGTATTCACTGGAGTAAGTACCCTCATTTAATGCACACAGACACATTACAAATGTGACTATGTTATCTAGTGCAATGAACACATGAGAACTTATCTAAACATCAGAAGTTGACTTTTTGGTTTGCCTTTATATTTATGGAGAGCTTCAGAGGAGGTCTAGAGAACAGAATTTTGCAAGAGTAGACATGGATACTTACCAAATTTAACAGCCACAAAACTGAGATAAGATAGAAGCTGACGAAGTAGACATAAGTCCAGGCAGTCCCCGTTAATTCCTTGTAGCTCTGAAATGTTAGGTAATTATTATCAGCTACTTGGACCACCCATAGTAATAAGATATACCTACTTAAATTCATGAAGTTAGGAAAGCAGGAAGGTCGAAACTGTCAAAACGACATTATTCATTTCGAAAAGTTTTATATTAGAACATTAAAGCAGAACGCTTGAAAAATGCACAAACTGCAACAACTAAGATCTCGCTACAGGTTACTCAAACTTAATAAGTTGCCAAGGTTCATTGAATCCTCAATACATAATTTACACTTGTAAAGAAAGTCCACTTTGTTCACGTACAGGTTAAGACTCAAAAAGGCACTAAGATAAACCAAACCAATGACTTACTGAAAACAAAACAAAAAAAGAAGCAAGATTTGTGATATTGATAAAATGCTAATATTTCAAACCACATACAGAAACATAAGCAATTGTATTGGCATGTCACAAGCCACTCAAACATCAGAAATTTGCCAAGTGTCTTCGACTTCCATCTGTTTGGTGTGTGGTCATTAAACAGAAAAAAGAAATACTCTTCTCTTTCAAAATCGTTAATTACCTCGTACATAATAATAACTCAAAGCTGAGGAAATGTTCCAGAATTACAGCAACACCTCCAGTATATGTACTAGTAAATATAAACGTTATGAAAGAATCTGAGGATCAGCTGATTGTGGAGTAGTTTTAGTCAGTGTATAACATTTGAGAACCATTATATAGTCATCTAGGATATTGTATACCTATAATATCCGCCGCATGCGTAACCTGATTATAGAGTTCATGAAGCAGACTTGCAAGTCTCTGTACAGGTCTACCAAAAGTTGGGCCAGATAATGCTAAAATATTTGAGCATCCAACCCAAAACTTTAAAGTAACGGGTATGGTTAAGAAAATGGACACTGGGCCTAATTCAACCCAAAAAGCTAGCTCACGAGGTGAGGATTGCCCAAAACCTTATAAGAGGGGAAGCAACAGCTCATTCGCAACCAACGTGGGATACTTAACACCCTCGTCTCCCACACTGCTAGGACCGGGAATTGGTGTGCGGACAATATAAGTTTGTGGCCCAAAAGTTGGGTCAGGTACAAGCTGAAATAATAGAGCATCCAAACCAAAACTTTAAAGTAATGGGTGCGGTTAAGAAAATGGATATTAGGCCTAACTCAACCCAACAAGCTATCTCCTGAGGTTAGGATCGCCCAAAACCTAATACGAAGGGGAAGCAACGGCTCATTCACAACCAATGTGGGATACTTAATACCCTTGTCTCCAGCATGCCTAGGACTGGAAATTGGTCCGTGGACAATATAAATTGGGGGCCAAAATATTGGATAAAAGAAAGTAGATCTAATATCATGCAAAAGAATTCCAACGTCAAAAATTAAAAAACTTAAGGCTATGGGTGGAGTAGTTCAGGACCATCTGAGCTCCTTTGGAAACCCTTATGCAACCAATGAGGGATAAGTGTCATAACATGTGTAGTCTAGAACCACTGTACTCTTTAGGAATTCATAATCCAAATGGTATGTGCACTGTAACCTCTTACAAATAATTTTTCTCTCTACAAGAGAATGGACATGGATGTTGCTTTTTCGTCTGTAGGGTTCTCATTTTCATAAAACCACAAGAATAGCTTTCATCTCGATTTTCCTCTAAAGGAATTCATTTTACACTCTATAAAGACATTAACCACGCAGTGAGGAAACACAATAAAGTTAGCATGCAGCCACTTAAGGATTGGCTAGGCTCCAGTCACCAAAGTCACCATCTCTCATGCCTATTATGAAGGTGGCCCATTGTTTCAATAAAGTTTTCCTTTAAAGTAAGAAAAATACATGACTGATCTATGGAGAATACGCATCATAAAAGATGGCAATATATATATATAAAGATAGATCTTCTAAGCAGATATAGTGGTAATTGAGGAAATCTTAAAATCAGGATACCTGCATCCACACTTGCCAGTTCCCCATCACCAATATATTGAAAAGTGTGACCATGCCACTTGGATAGTCATTGAAGTTAAAAAGATAATAGCTTAGATTGTCAAGAAAACAAAGTTGATAAATTGACTTGCAAGTGGGGAAAACTACAAGAATATGCAACAATAAAAAGGGATCTTGCTATTAAATGATAAAATAGTTTCTTAAAAGAAGATTATCATGAAATGACAAAAGATTGTCCCCTTGTCGTTTATCTAGAAAACATGTCCGGCAGAATGCTCTAATTTCACCATTTACAAAAGGATACTCATTATCAGCAAGATCAGTTGAAGCTAACTTGGGGTTTCCAGTGTTGACAATCCCCCCAAAGATCTGCACAAGTTAAAAAAAGAAACTAAGGGGGAAAAGGCAGCAGAAAGATAGGAAAAGAGTAGACACACAATACTTCAATATCGATTCAGAAAATGATGAGGAAAAGCTATTTCATTTTCTTGTATGATGCCATATTAACTAAGACCTACAGCCAAAGGCAATTTAATGGAGAAAAAAAGTTAATTTAAGGACAAAGAGGTCCATACTTCACAAAGATTAAAAATAGAGTGCAGACGAGAGGAATGAAATCCTAATGGGGTAATTAGCATAGCAACAAAAGAAGTCAAATGTACCTGTAAACCAATAGAGCAATAAAAGCACAAGATGCAGAATATGGTCCCCAAGTACGGCATCAGACTTGGTATGAGGGTCAAAAATGTAGCAACAAAACCACGATATTGGTCAACGTGCAGCAAGAGTCTTATTAATCGTAGCATTCTTGCGATAAGAAGATAACGAATCCTGTAAGCACCATAGTTGTCAGCACACAGAAGCATTTAGTCTACCAATAAGACAGGAGCGCAAAAATTGTAAAGCATCAGAAAGAGAAGACACTAAGTAAACAGTGCAACAATATTCCAGATCATTTAAGCACCTAATAAGTGGGTTTCTCATTCTCTTACGGGCGATTCTAAGTAAAAAAAAAACATACTCCAAATAGTGGGTTTCATTGTCTCAAGGACACATTCTAAGTGAAAAACACACACACTAAAAATTGACAATGTTATAAGCAATCACATGAAAATGTGAATGTGCATCATATTAGGACTTCTGACCACTGTAAGCACTCAACAGTACATAAATCATTCTTTTACAGTAACAAACATTCTAAGTTCAATTAAATATTCTACATTTGTCAATGCTAGAATCTCAAGCAATCACATGAAAATTATGAAGTGCAGCATGTTAGAACACAATATATAACTTTTTTATTTACTTCCAGCTAATGTATCATTCTCGTGAACTATTTTGAATTTCAGTCCTCCTTTCAAGACCTAAGCTAAATTTTCATCATTGCTGGAATGCAAAACATGTTCAACCTACTTGGAAAATTTAATAACTTCTCACTGATTTATTAACAACGAACAAGAGGTGCTCCTTATATAGGAGTTTATGCTATGTATAATACGATAGATAATCAATCCCAATACTAATAAGGTAAGTAAATATTGTATAATTACATAAAGGATATCCTTTAGAATAATCTATATGCCTGCCTATACGATTTCCTTATTCAAGTTTAACGAATCTAGAAACATACTCATTTGATATTCTGACATGCCTCCTCAAACTCAAAGCGGGAAAACCTAGCTGAGTTTGCTTATATGAAAACATAGAAAGTTAGCTCTGGAATCTCGCTGGAATAGTGGACAATCACCAAAGGAAAAGTGGTGCTAGAACTCTTCCCTTAGAGAGTCGCTGATAACCCTTAGAGAGTCGCTGATAACTTCACAAAGTGCTTCCTGTACTAAGGAATTTTCTCTCAATCTTTGGTGTTGCAAATCTCCAAAAATAATCAAAGTTGAATTGACAGGACAATGATAAGAAAGTTTTAGAGGGTGCTGGTCGCATAAGAAGTAGCAACACCGGTCGCCCCTTATCAGTTGTTGAGATATATAGAGCACTGGTTGCCGGAGAGAGAAGTGTCGTCAGGCACCAAAAGTAGAAATAAAAGAAGAAAACATCGGTTCAACAGGCGGCACACATTGGTTGGTAGGGCCTTCCAGTAGCAGAAGCTATTTGAGTTTTGGAATATTCTATATGATTTTCTTAGTCAAGTACAACGAATCTATAATTGCAGGAACGTAGAAACATATTCATTTGTTATTTGGACACCACTTATTGGATAACAAAAAAGCAGATAATGCTATTATGGTCAATGCAGGTGCACTATCATTATAAGCAAAGGTTATACAAGCCGCAAAAGGATAATTAAGAATCAAATTCATGAGCACTCACAAACTGCTTCTTCAAACCATGGTGGTTCTTCCGTTAGTAGGCTGTCATCTAATTACAACAATCGATCACAAACAGTTGGTCCACAAAAAGGTATAGTAATTTAACATGATCTGTATGTTATAACATTCCTGAGTCGGGGGTCTATCGGAAACCACCTCTCTATCTCACCTCTGAGCTAGTGGTATGGACTGTGTACACTTACCCTCCCTAGACCCCACTTGGTGGGAATATGCTGGGTATGTTGTTGATGTTGTATTCTCTACCTATAACTTCTAAATTAACACCTCATTTTAAGGGTAGCATCCAGAAGTCAGAACACAGCACATAGAAAAAAAATCATAAATCCATCCTATGAGTTAAAAAAACAGAAATCAAATCATGGAGACAAGCATTTAATTCTTGCCTCCAAGATGCCGTTTACTTTTACATGGTAATATATTCAGCAAAATAATTAAATTAGTCAAGAAATGCCAGAATTGCAAGAGCAGAAAACTTGGTAGAATTTGCAAAAATACCAGAACTGCAAGAGCAAAATAACTAGGAGGCCTTTACCATTCTCCGTTGGACAAGAAAGTCAGACCACCAGGGGCTACAAAAGTAGTTGTTTCTCCAATAACTGTGAAAATTGAATTCATCCATTAAATCAGTTAAAACCAGAAAATGCAGAGAAAATGAAATCAGGGTTTAAAACCTCTGAAACCTACCAATGACCCAAGTGATGACAAAATCAAATCGATTTTGACCATCCCTCCAGTAGTTCTCAAAACCGTAAGTGTACACTTTTAGTGCCATCTCGATAACATACAGCCAGCCTGTACAACAATATAGAAAATGGTAAAATCTCAAATAATGCTTAACTCAAAGAAGTAAGCACAGCACCAGAATTTTAAGATGAAGATCCGTGAAGAACAATGCTCCTGTACTATAGAAAAAAGTTTTGAAGTCAAAGAGGCACCATCATAATGATGGCATAAAAAATTTAAATATTCATATTAATTACTCAAAGTTTACAAGGTCATTACACATTAATTGACTGTAAAGGACAACTGCCAAATCTAAGGATAAGAACACAAAGTATCTAGGTCTTTAATATCAATACCCTTACCCTTTCCCTAATGTGCCTTAGAGAAATTTCATTTGCTTTTCCCAGCTCTTAGCAGCCTAGAAAGGCATAACCTTTGCTATGTACATGATAAAATGAGTTGTTGGTAGGATTATTTGGTGGTCAAAAGAGCATAAACTTGCTTTCGGCTACATGAATCTAAGGAAGTCCAGATGCAACAAGAGACTGCATATAAAAGTGAATCATTGCTGCTTATCTGACTTGGTATTTTTCAGTTGGGTTATACGTTTTTCAGGCATCTTAAGTGAGATAATGAAAAGGGAGCATCCACAAGCCATAATGTGGGTTTAGTGGAGAGAGAGAAATAAGAGAGCCTTTGAAGGGGCTGAAAGTGATTCTGTTAAGTTGCAAACTAGTTTCTTGTTTCTAGTTTCCTTTTGGTCCACCCATAAGGTGCCTATGTGAATAGATGATTGGTTTTTTTTCCATAGAGAACCATGTTTTAGAGTACGTTCTCTACTTTTTGGTATACTGCTTATATACGGGATTGTCCCCATCATTTATAAAATTACTTTATCAAGAAAATCTTTACTTCCCTAAAATGCATATAGAAAGAAGACAACCTCCTTGACAGATAAAATGACTAGCAAGGTTCCTTTTCGCCAATTTATCTGGCAATAAAGACATTGCCATAATTTTTTTATGGAACTTTACAGAAACCTTTGCTGAGTAAGATCATGGCAGGTGGACAATGAAATTGTCCCAGAAATAAAGAAGTGGGCCAGTGCTGCACCTTGCCATATTGCCAAACTTATTGGTGTCTTGTGCTTCTTTTCTGATTTCTTTAATAAATTGTACTCCCTCCATCTCAATTTATGTGTCTTACTTTCCTTTTTTCAAGTAATGCAATGTGTATTTGAGAAAAAATCTCAAGTATTGTAATGGGAATTTGAATCTAGGACCTCTAGGTTTCTTGTACCACTCAAGTAGTTGGTGCTTCAAGTGTAAACACCCGACGTAGATCATCTCTTACTACATTGATAGGTAGCGTCACATCTAAGGTGGGATCTCTTTAGATGGTTCGGCAATACAATGTATCATGCCAGGTACTGCGAAGGATGCTTTATTCAGTTGGCCTTCAGGGGAAGGAAGAGAAGACGTCAGAGATGGGAATGTGCTCTATTAGCACTTGTGTAGATGTATGAAGGATAGAAATAAAGGGAAAGAGCATGATTCTGTACATCTGGGGAATAGCCACCTACTTTAATGTATTTTTGACGCAACCATGAGGTTACTATTTGTATAGAAGATTGGGTGTGTCTAGTAGAGAACCATATCTTTCGGTAGATTCTCTACTTTTTGGTGTACCTGTTGTATACAAAAGCTTTCCCTTTATCAAAAGATTTATACTTAATCAAGAAAAAGGGGTGGTGCACTGTTAAGTGAGGATCTAACAATATTAAAGTCAAATCTCAAGAACTTAAAGAAGTCCTCCAATTCAACAGAGAAATTGTTAGGACAAAGAAAAGTTTAACATTTGAAATATCAAACAAAAATGCAATATACAACCAGCAAAATTGACAAGCTATACATTTATATATCTGCCATAAACTAGTTAACCCTCTACCAGGTATGGTAGATATATTTGATGTAAACGACAACCAGAGTTGTTACCACTAACATAAAACCATCTGGATAACTTTCTATCTATTGGGGTCAAACTATAACCAGAATCTGATGAATAAAAAAGCACACATCTAATTTCTAGAAATAAAGGTGCCAAGCCCTGAAATTGATTATGCGACTTACCAAAGATGAATTCCACCTTCTGCCAAAAGGTTTGACCTGAGTTGTTCTGTATATCAAGCTGAATTCACACAGAAAAAGTCAGTGAGATTCAAATGGAACTTAGAAAAGATGTAAGTAAAATAATGAGAAAAGAATAGGATATTTCTTCAGTTGTAAGTACTTGTCTCAAGTATTTTACATAAAAGCACAAAACTCACAACCCAAACAAAAGCTTTCCTCATTGACACCCGTGAAAGTAAAAAATAAGTGAAACCATCACAAATATTATAGCATATGAGGATCTTGATTTTTTGGTTGGGTGAGAATTTGATCCTTTCCTCGAAACTCAGGTGGTCGTAAGGTGTGCCAGTCCTTTCAAACATAAATGATTTGGAAGAGGAGGCTTCTCTGAGGTACTTAAGCGGAAACATTATAGTGGCAATGTGTGATTAGTATCAGATAGAAGAACAACCCCACATCCTTGATGTTGCATCCACACAGTATCGAAAGCACTACACAGTAAACAAAGCAGAAAGGACAAAAGTTCCTTGGTTGTTCAGGTTCAATGTTCAGCTGCATGGTGGATGGAGTCAGGAGGTACTCATTCTTATAACACAGGGAAGGATTCCAGTCACGCCACACTAAGCTTGTATCAAGATCACAGTTTAAACTGTTAGAGTATAAGTACTATTCCTTCTCCTACTCATATTCTAACATAAACAATTAGGTTAGTTGCTAGCTATGACTAGGTTGCATGATCAAAGGTTGGCAATCTAATGGCGATGTATATTCTCCATATTATTTTACTTTATAGACATGATTGCAACAATTGACAGATCAGATACCAAAAGAAGTTAATATCACTTCACAAGTTCAAATTTTAGACAACCACTAACAGACCTATATGCTGGGGCTACTTTAAGAGTTGAAATATAATTTATTTGCATCCAAAATCCAATTAGAGATTGTACAGTGTTTGATTCATACCGTAGTTTCAATAATAACAGCAACAAGATTGACAAGGAGAATGAACACTATTATGTACTCAAACGTAGTGCCACGGACGAAGTTCCTCAATGACTCTGATGTTGGTGAATGATAGAAATTTGGACATGCTTCAAAGATTGGCAGCTGAAATAGAAAACAGAACATGAAGGACTCTCTGGTCTAACCTTCAAACAGTAATTGAAAGGGTAAATGGGCTCACTGAATCTTCCTTCTGAAATCTTAGTCCAATTGCAGTGCACAAATCAGCAAATTCCTCCAAATTTATCTGCATTTGAAATAGAGGAGTCCATGAGAAGAGTGAGAACAGATATGAAGATGGAATTTCTAGTGATTTAGAAGATTTCGTTCATGAAAAGGATCAGATTCCTATTCAGACACCCAACTGGTTCCATTAATAAATATGAGAAACTTGAAGTGTAAAAATGAAAACAAAGCTAAAGCATAAAGTAAGACAAGAGCTATAGCTGCTATAGCCTATTACTGTTGGCAACAATGAAAAGTTCCCCAAATGGGGGAATCATTATGATGGTCACTATCCAAACAACATATACATAGAAAAAAGTAGCCAACTCACAAATCAAAACAATTCAAAAGTTCCCAAAGAAATAAGTAACACAAACTGTTAAAGTCAATATTCAATCATGAGAATAATTCAAATGTGTACAAATCAAGAAAAATGGAGAGTAACGAGAATCAAAGTACCTCACTGGCTCACTATATCAGAGAATTAAAAAGGATTCATAAATACCTTAAAGTCACCAGTATCATCCAACTCAGTGAATATTGCCTCAAAATCATCTCCTGATATTTTCGGCAATGTCCTGAAGACATTTATGATAATGTATCAATGTCTACTGCAACGTGGAAGCTTGATAAATACACGTGAAAGAAAAAGTGCATGACATATTCATGTATCCAAAGAGAAGATAACATAAGTCAATACCAACACAGAAATATATGAAAATAGGAAGAGAAAGAATTTTAATTATTTTATCCCCAAATAAAAACAACAATTGTAAAAAGCAGAAGAGTATAAAGGATATAGATTTATTCCTTAGAATCAAATCCCTACTCATGACATAAAATGTTATGCTTTCTTTTAATGATCTGAACCCAGTTTGGTTTTGTATTTCCCCTATATGGATCTGTTTACTAAGTATGCTTACTAACAGAAATACCTTTTCAAACTCCTTGAAGACACTGGCTAAATGATAGGATGCTCCGGTCTTGTCATGAAACTATATGCAATAATCATAGGTGTTGCTGTCAAAGTGATTTCAAGTTAAAGCAAAGATCTTAAAGTTCCTAAATGATCATCAAGTCAACAGCTGATTGTCACAATTACAATGATCAGTGAGCACCTTTAGTCAAAAGGTATGAACTAAGTTTTATCTATAAGCTAATCAACTTTCCTCTTCCTTCTCACTGTGCTAGCTCATAAGCAGGATCAGCTTTCACAATTCATATCAGAGATTGCTGTTTGACTGGTTTCCCCTTGGTTAGTAATTCAGGAATGAGATGCACCATGAATTCAGGGGTATATGATTACAAAATTGAACCACTATGGACCACTATTACACATATGAACTAGCTGTGTCAGAAGCTAAATCCTGGTAAGCAAACTGACACATGTAGTTGCATGTATTAGTACATGAACAATCAGCATTTACATGTGAACCATCAAATACAAGTGTTGGGAATGCCTTCTATCTTATTATTGCGCTCCTAAGTATATCATTGGCACAATTTAAATATTCCCTTCTCTCTGGTAAATGGAGGACATGATATATCAAAATTCAAATGATATCTCCCACACAGCTATTACAATGTGCACAACATGGACAATATCCTCACTAAGCCGCTAAAATAATGGAAGGTTCATGTCTAAATAATGGTCGTGACAACATCAGATTGCTCTCATGCCAGTACTGGAAATGACATGTCCCATAACACAGATTCACTACATTGTCAGCTAGAAAACTTTACAGCCAGCATGTTGATCTGGATTTTGTCAAACAGACTTATCCAGTTCAAGTTGCAACTGCTAGGTCAATTTCAGTTTCAAGGAATGGCAATAAGAGCCACACTACCAAAAGAATTCAGTTTCAAGGAATGGCAATAAGAGCCACACTACCAAAAGAAAACAATTGATGAGAAGAAGTAGAGCATAGCAGAAGAATTCCTACATGTCTCAAATGCATTGGAAGGTCACGTGGAAAATGAACTTTACCTGTATTTGTTAAGTTCCTCAAACAGTCGGACACATTGCTTCTTGTCGAGGAACCCATTGTTCTGCCAATGTCAAAAGACCACAACTTCAAAAGGAGTGGCAACCAAAAGATTTAAGGACATACAAAAACCTGTTTGAATCTTATATCTAAGATCAAATTTGGTGGATCTTTTGACATTATATCTCTAGCTAGTAAGGTAGGAGGAAGAAGTTTATAAATCAAATTACTTTTACCAATTAAATTCTTGAATACAGCAGAAATCCATTGGTCACTGGTACCAGGCTGGTTCACTTACAAGAGACACCTGGATCGGGCCCTTTAAAAAGACAAACCTGACCAGGCCCTTTATGCATGGGGTCGAACCAGTTATGGCCGCGCAGCCCACTTGCGTGAATAACATAGGTACATACACACACATACTTAAAAGCCTATTCGTCATCATTCAGGTTCGGGGAGCAAGGAAGGAAGTATGCTCAAACTTCATTATGTCTTTTAAATACCTATGCCATTTGATCTACCTGTTTCTGCACATGAGGATGCCTACGTGAGATTTGTGAAGGAGAAGATTTTTATTGACAGCAATTACTGCCACTCTTTTTGAAAAAGGAAGAACAAGGATAGAAGCTTCTCCTCCATGGGTAAAAGGAAGGAAAAGAAGGATATTAAATGCATGTAAACCACAGAAACTTAATTGGAGAACTAGTTACGAAGTGTCCAACTCACACTGTCGTCAATCAAGGTAAATGCTTTCTTCAAAGTCCTTAGCCTCCTACGATCTTTTTCAGACACTTGTTTTACAAGCTACAGCCAAAAGAGAACAAATAAATAAATTAATTAATTAATAAATATATAGTGCAAAGTGCAAAATCTACAGGAAAAGTACTAGCTATGGCAAACAATAACACGGAAGCAATGATTTCCAATAGCATGAAGCAAAAATGATGGAAGACCTTACCTCACTTTTGAAGCTATCATATACAACAGCAAGAACTAAGTTGGTAACAAAGTAAACGCCCAATAGCACGTACAGAACAAAAAACAAGCTGTACCAACGTGATTCCCTGAAAGGAAAAATACATACTGCAGGTTTTAAGTCGAAAATTTACATAGAAATAAAAGTTAACCAAACATTAACTTAAATAAATGCAAACGCTCAGTAAGAAAGCTTGACGATGAGAGCAAAATGTGTTCAGATGGTGCTCTTGTTGTGAAGTGGGAGACATTATCTTTAGTTGTAGCCAAAAACATAACCAAGACTCAGAGCTTTTAATGACAAAGATTAATCCTTCTATTATTTTTTATAAGGAATAGCAAAAACTATCTTACACATTTAAGCTTCTATTGCTGGGTAAACTTCAATGATGTTATAGTGAGTAAAAGAAGACAACTTTCTAAGGCACTCACTTGTAGGCAGGAATCCAGACATCTGGATTGTTTGATGTGGTGAATAAAACAAACATTTGGTACAACGTAGTACCATACGAAGTAAACGTTTTTTTCCCCTGCTGTGTGTCTTCAAAGAAGACATATGCTAACCAGCTCGAGAACAGAAGAAATAAAGCAGTTAAAGCCTGCAGGAGGAGGAAAGTGAACATAAACAAAAAGAGGGTTTAGCTTAGCAATGAGTTGGAGAAAGGACATAAGATGATAATATTCAGGTGTGAAATTTTTAGTTTATTGTATCATCTAGCATATTGTGTCTGTTCAAAGCTATGCTATGAAAATAACCATTAACCCTCAAAGACAAGGATAACTAACCACAACATTAAGGTAGGTACGGAGCATTCCTGCAAGGATGACGAAGCTATCTCGTAATTCCCTATTTTCAAAAGTATGAAATTAAGATCATCATATTAGCAACAACAGCTCAGAAACCAAGTAAATAAAGAAAAATAAAGTGCAGGATGTGGATCCAACATGCCATCTTCTGAACCTTAGAAAGAGAGAAAAGAGAAGGAACATCTAGTGGATTACACTGCTTAGGCTTCATTTGTTTGGACTTAATGGAGGCTTGAATCTGAGTCATTCAGATTCAACCTATTAAGTATGCGTGTTTTTTTTCCTTTGACAACAACTTATTAGCTCTTCATAGGTCTGAACATTCAAATCTTGTATATTATTACTACTCTATTTATTATCACAAGCAGCAGCAGCAGCAGCCTGCCACTACCCCCCACCAATCACCACCATCACCAGCCACCACCACACAATTACTGCCGACTACCTCCACAACCTTTCATCACCAGCAACCACCTTTACCTCCAAGCCTCCACTGTACAACCACCACCACCATCAACGACCTCCACCACTAGCCTCCACCGCAAAACCATTATCATCATCAACCACCACCACTAGCCTCCACTGCACAATCACCAACAAATGCAGCACCAGATGTAGAATTAGGGAAATTCATGTTCTTACCTAACTGGTGTTCTATAATTTACATCAATTCCAAGGGGGTGGTCTTTCTTATACAATCAATGTCCTTGACTTCATATGCACTACTAACATGACAATGATAAACAGTGCAAAAGACTACAAAGATGCATCAGCATGAATGAGTCCATATGAACCTTCATATTTTAAAAATTAATTATTTATAACTAAAACATGATTTAAATGAGGGGTGCATTTCATTAACAGAAGAATAGTTGTGGTTCCTATAACTTATGCGGACAATCAAATTTTATAAATCAGGTGCATGTCCAAGACATACTTAACACATTTGAAGCTCATACAACAAGTCGAAGGAGGCAACATGATCAGAGATAGAGAGAGAGAACACAGTGATTAAATTTAACATCATATCTGGACACTTCCATTCATTTCAAAAGTTGATAAAAGGTAGAAATTTCACAGAACCACAGAAGACCAGGCCCACCTTTCCTTCGTGAGGTGGGAGAGGGTGCGAAAGAATTATGGACAATGAAAGAACATAAGCATGAAACTATAATTGATTGACAGCAGTAGATCACAATGCTATTTACTTAATATTTGGGAAAACAATAACCGAAAAGCTCACTTCTTTAAATTCCTTCACATATAATACTGAAGTTATGAATTGCGTATAAAAGCCATTTTCCCAGTAATGATTATATGTCACGTTTTCAAGTAAAGGAAAAAGACAACTAGAAACGAAAATTGTGAGACCACTTGGAGGGAGAAGTCTGGGTAAAGAAAGTTAAACAATAAACATCAATAATGAGGTTGTGACTAGAATTGGAAAATCAATGAGCACTGAGCAGCGACCCTACTATGGTGTACCTAATGTTCAAAATAAAGAACACCACGCGGAGATAGGGTGCAATACGGAATGGCAGATAATAGAAGTCTGCTAGAAAGAGAATGTAGACCACAATATCCGCAACCAAGATTAACAGCAAAATGACCTGAAAAATCAAGACAAACAAGAAAGAAATTGTTAGTAACTAAAATTTACTATCAGTTCCTATGAAAGTTTTAAGCAACCTAGGATTCACCAATTCCAACTAATCCTCCCACAATTTTTTCCTCAAAAATCATTATGAAAAATCTAGAAATGCAGGTTAGTTTTGGACAGAAAACAGTTAAAGCAGAACCACAAGGGTAGCTTTTACACAAATTTTGTGGATTTATTAGAGAGAGAACTTGTTGGAACTTACCCTCTGTGGAGGAAAGAATTTAACGGAAGTACAAGGAGGAAAAACAGAAAGTGGTTCTGTTAATTAAATTACATAATACATTATATATATAACCAAAACTTTTAATCACTTATGCTCCAAATTCTATAGTTTAAATCCAAATACACACACACACACACATGTGTATATATATAACAAAATATTTTGATCGCCTATGCTCTAAATTTATCTCTACATTTTCTTTCCACCCAACATGAGAAAAAAGAATCCAAAATGAGAACTTTTTTTTGAAACTAGTAATGTTGTATTCCTCAGCATTAAGGACATGCTGGAGAACTCCAAAAAACTTGTTACAATCAACCTAGATACTTCCAAGGAACCTAAAAGATCAACTAACTGTTCAGCTTCTTCTATACAATGTTCTTTACACCAAAAATAAAAAGTCGTGCTCTTTAACTTTCTGAATGGAGTTGATTCTGTTTTCAAAATATCTTCCATTCCTTTCCTTCCAAAATGTCCACCAAATGCAAAATGGAATTACTCCCCACCATTTCTTCCGACTCTTACTACCCCCTCTCCTAATCCAACAGCTTAAGAGATCTGATGTGTGTTCAGGCATAGACCACTTGGTCTCTGTTAAACTTAGAAACAGAGACCATAATTGTGAGGTAGAAGAAACAAATGACTATTTGTCTCTCTTTCCTCACACTCGAAAAAACACCTAGAGGCAAGTTGAATCTTCTGTACAATCAAAATGAGAACTTTTTTCCGTTGTCCAATTTCATTCCCCTTTATTTTTGTCAAACCAAAGGAAATGGGCAATTCCACCATTTTCTCTTCCTTTCCATTCCTTTCTTTAGTCACAAAAGGTCGATTACTTTTAGTAATGGCTGTCCATGGATGTGCTTTCCAAAGCAAAAATTAAAGCTATAGAAAATGCTTAAGAAGGTGAGTTGGATGAGGTATTAGAGATTGTGATGCTCTTAAAATTCCTCATCTCTAATACCTGATTGCTCTGTCACCGTGTGGAAGAACACCACAGTAGAACATGTACCGGTGGCAATGCATGAGAAGTCATGCTATGGTGGAATATAACCATCATATTCAGACACCTAAGAATTTAAATTTCTTAACAAAGATCCATAGCTGCTGTCAAGTAAAATACCCACACCAATTTGGTGCAATATCTCACTGCTATTTTTTGGCAGATTTCCAACAATACAAAGAGCCACCATCTCAAATCCATTCTATGTTTCTTCATCAACAGCAATATGCACATGGTTGATTAATTAGATGCTTCTTGTTCTCTTTCCAGTGAGGAGAGAAGGTCCCGTCTTTTCCACTGTAATATTTTTTTTTCTTTTCCAATTAGTAATATGCTCCATAAACCAACCTCCAAGAATATTTAGTGCTAAAAGAGTTACTTTTTCCGGTGTTTGAGTTTGAACGTAGATTATGAGGAAAACGGGGAAGGGGAGGAGGAAGAGACCAACTGCAGGTTCAATTTGATGCCTTTCCTCAGGATATCTTGGTACTATTTATTTCTGTATCTAAAGAAGGTGCCAAGTCACTCTCATTTCATTTCGAGGACTTGTTCTTCCAGCCATCCATTGCTAACTGTTGTAAGAATTTTTTTTTTAAAATGAGTTCCCTCTTATGCATGATTCATCTTACCATGTTTCGTTTTCTACTGCAGAATCTGACATATCACAACCAAGATATGTCACCTTCTACTTTTAGGGAGAAGAGTTACAAGAACATCAATACAAAAAAACTAACTTCATAGTCAGACTATCTTCACAAAAAAGTTATCCTTTACATGGAGGAATGGAAATGTACGAATTTTTTTTTAAAAAAGATAGCCATTCATAAGGAGAGAACACAAAAGACTGGTGCCAAATACCTTCAGTCTGTTGAGAAGACTTCTCCAGTAGAGATGGAAGCCTTCATATGATATTGGAAATAAAACGTGTATTACAAGAAGTAGAAAAGTAACACCCTGCAGAAGACAGTTTAAAAGAAACTGTTAGTAAGCCCAAGGTAGTCCACCCAGCTAAGTAGAAATCTCTGGTGTTAATGTTTGTGCATTTCACACTAGTCTCCTACAGCCTAACATATGACTAGAGAAGTTCCTCTTCTGAAGCTACCTAGCTAACTACATATATGTGATAGTCATGGTTATGCATCCAGAGTTGGCCCCTATTATTGAATATTGGACAATATTTTCCTCTTTTAACGCTACCTAGTAAAGCCAATAAAGAATAAGAACAATAAACAATGAACGAGAAATCCTCACGAGCAAAGTAAGAACTGTCCTAATTCTCGGGTAATAATAATGCAGCTATGGTTTTAAGAATGAACAAGAAGTCCTAGTCTTCCTCATTCAAGCTTCTTATACAACAACAACAACTATGCTTCAATCGAAAACAAGTTCAGGTTGGCTACACAAATGCTCACTATCCATGTCGCACCATTAAGCCCATCTTACTATAACTATAACAACAACAATGACAATAAATGGAAATTACAATAATAAGCTTATTTGGAAATTTTTTATTTTTTTTGGATCAAGTAAAAGATTTCATTGATAATAACAAGGCCATCTTGGCCGTATACAAGGGGTATACCAAAAAAGATGAGACCTACAAAATATGGTTCTCTCCAAAAGACACCCAATCCTCTATACAGACAGGAACTACATAAGTGCACCAAAGAAAACAATGGATCGGAGACTACTTCTCAGATGAGCTTTTCTCCACCCCTTCATAAGCTCTCCTATTTCTCTCTTTCCAAATGACGCACATTAGAGCGAGAGGAGTAACATGCCACGCCTTTTGCCTTTTTCTTCTAGCTCCGCTCCTCCAACTGAACATCAACTCCTTCACAGATCTTGGCATCACCCAAGAAACCGCCAAACCATTCGAAGATATCCTCCCATAACCTCGTGGATAATTTGCAATGTAAAAGAATATGATCCACGTCCTCACCCGTCTCCTTGCAAAGGAAGCACCAACTCAAGCACTTTACCGGCCTGATTTTTTTTGACAAAGACTAAAAACCTCACAGCAACACTGGACCTCAAATAAACGTCCTGACATGACTAAAACTCTCCCCAACTAATTGATATTGTATGGATAGATTCTTTTCCACTGTGCCAACTTTTAGCTATGTCTACATGGACTCCAAGATATTTTTGGTCTTTCAAAATTGTTAAGAGTCCCACATTGGAAAAGGATGGGTACTAGGTCTCCTAATATGGACTTGGGCATCCTCCCCTCATGAGCTAGCTTTTGGGGTTGAGTTAGGCCCAAGATCCATTCTTTACATGGTATCAGAGTTAGGCCCATCCAATTCTTTGTTCACCGATGTTGGGCCCCCATATTATATTGTTCACGCTCCAGTTAACAAGGTCTGGGCGTGCGGGGGAGTGTT
Source organism: Capsicum rhomboideum (assembly GCA_031232105.1). Taxonomy (NCBI): domain Eukaryota; kingdom Viridiplantae; phylum Streptophyta; class Magnoliopsida; order Solanales; family Solanaceae; genus Capsicum; species Capsicum rhomboideum. The sequence continues at coordinate 136,206,308 of CP124712.1, read as the reverse complement.
AAGAGTCCCACATCGAAAAAGGATGGGTACTAGGTCTCCTTATATGGACTTGGGCAATCCTTCCTCATGAGCTAGCTTTTGTGGTTGAGTTAGGCCCAAGATCCATTCTTTACAAAAACAATTCCCTTTCGTGTAATTCTAGGTTTACCACATTTCCTTCAAATATCTTCACAACCAGATGGTTACATACATATAGACAGATGCATCTGGAGGTCGATGCAGGACATGACCAAGCCATCTCAAGCGACTTCTTTCGATTTATCTTCTATATATGCTTCTTGCACCTTCTGCTGAATGTGATCATTTTCAATCTTGTCTAATCTTGTATTACCGTACATTAGCAACCACATATTTGTGACACTCATCTTCTAGATATGATGGACTTTAGAGGCTCATTACTCCCATATAACATTGTTGGACTTATATCTGTTCTATAGAACTTGGTTTTACTTTGATAGGTATCCTTCTATCGAAATAACATTTAGTTAGCAGTTCTCTATTTCAACCATTCTACTTGATTTTGTGTGTAACATCTTCTTTCATCATACTTTCATGGAATATAGAGCCTAGGTATCTGGACTGCTTGCACTTAAGCACTGCAATCCCGATTAATCTCATCTCGGCTTCACTCTTATATGTTGCTAACCTTGCAGTGCATATATTCAGTCTTACTTTTCTTATTCTAGAACCCTTACTCTCTAAAGTATTTCTCCATAGTTCAAGCCTTTAGTTGACACCTTTGCTAGTTTTGTCAATCGTCTGCAAATAGTATACATCACGGGAACTCATCGAATATAGTGTTACTTTATCCATAACTAGAGGAGAACTAAATAATTACATGCTCAGGGTCACAGTTATAGAAAACACTTTTTGTATCACCTAACATTGTTCTCATAGACTCATATATGGTGGCTCCTTCATACATATCCTTTATGGCATTTATATATTTAATATGAATTCCATTTTTCTTCTAACATCCACCAAATAACTTTTCTAGACGTGTTATCATATGCTTTCGCTAGGTCATTAAACACCATTAGGACTTAAATTCACAGGGAACCTATAGGATTGCGAGATGGAAGAATTCAACAATCTGATGGAGTTGTTGTATGGGCTTGATACACCAAACAACTCATTGGATGTATGGAAATGGCGAGAGAGTGGAGATGGTTTATTCACGGTGAGCTCTTTTTATAGGTTACTTGTGAGAGAGGAATGTTCTTTCCCGCATGTTTCAATTTGGATCCCTAGAGCTCCAAGGAAGGTTAGCTTTTTTGAATGGTTAGCGGCTAGGGGTGCGATCTTAACAGCGGAGAATCTGATAAAGAGGAGGATTACCTATCTCAGTTGGTGTTTTATGTGTAAGAATCAAGGAGAAAATGTAGATCATCTTCTTTTGCATTGTAAGGTGGCTAGCCGGCTATGGAGGGTGGCCCTTAATTGGCTTGGGATGCAATGGGTGATGCCGGGTGCAGTGAAGGAAGTTTTGCAAAGCTGGACCAATAGAAGAGGGGAAGAGATGCTCGAAGGCATGGAGAGTTACCCCATTAGCAATCATGTGGGTCATTTGGAAAGAAAGAAATAGGAGGGTTTTTGAAGGGGTGGAACTAGATTTTGTAAAAATGCAAAGTAGTGTTTTGTCTCTAGTTTATTTTTGGTGTACTTCTGAGGTTCCTATCTGTTTAGAGGACTGGACCTCTTTTACTGAGAACCATATTTTATTGTAGGTTCTCTCTTTTTGGTATATGACTTGTATACGGGTTTCCCTAAGTTGTTAATAAAATTATTTACCATATCAAAAAGAAAAGAACACCATGCATAGATTTTTCTTCCTCACGAGATAAACTTCCATCAATTATCTTCGTAGCAAAATATAACCTTCATTGTAGATCTACTAGGCATAAATGCAAAATGGTTCTTTGTCACTTTGGTAGTGTCCTTAGTTCTACACTCTTTATCATTTTTTTCCCAGAATTTTATTTTATGACTCATAAGTTCAATGGATGGTAGTTCACACGACTTAAATATCTCTTATATTCCTATATATTGGAATCACGATACTTTTTCTCCACTAGTTGGATTTCCTACCACTTCTTAGTATAACATTGAATAGCTTGACCAGCCAAACAACTCGAACCTCCCCAAGACACCCCCAAATCTCTTTAGGGTACCATCTAGACCAGACTTTTCTAATCCTCATATTTTTCATGGCATTCTTTACTTATGAAAATCTAATATAAGTGTAGCTAGAGTTCCTATCGTGCAAAGTTATATGGATCTATAGAGTTATCCTCGTGATTTGAGTTGAACAATAGATCAAAATAGCCTCTCCACCTTTCTTTGATCTAATTATTTCCCGTCAACATTTGTTGAGAATTCGGGAACAGTCTTTAATACACTTCATCTAGCTTCCGATGAAGCAAATGTGTTGGTGCTGAATACTAGGAGGCAACAATATCCTAAGGCTCTTCAGAATACTCAAACTTGACGATAGCCAAAACTAATAAAATTCACCATAAATTAGGTCAATTCAGAACCATAGATGGCTTTGCTTAAAAGTTTAGCTTCTTCACATATTTCTATTAAAGACTCATACATTAAAGAAACAAACCAGCCACGCACAAGCTTACCTCATATATAAGGGACTCAGCACCAGTCAAAAATGGCAGCTCTCCTAGATAGTAGTAGCCTCTATTATTGCATGACTCAGCTAAATGCTTGGAACACCACAATGGTTTCTGAGTAAAATGAACAGGAAATAAGTGAAAATATAATTGTCAGTTCTAAATTCAACGAACAAGTAGGAAGTATGAAGTCAATGTAAGTATGTATCATGCAGGAAAAATACAAAGAACTGAAACTGGAATAGACAGCAAGAGATACAAACCTCAAGGAAGTTCAGAACTACTAGTGCGAGATAATTAAGTGACCAGAGGAAGTCAAAACGAGTAAACATGAAGTACAATTGTGCTGCCTTTCCAAAGCTCGATCCCTCAAGAATTTCCTCAGGTAGTCCAACGCCATCTTCAGCCTGCATGTGTAACTTCCAGGATTAATACCTCACCAAACAATTACTAAAAGGAAAACATTGAAATTTCAGCGTTTATCATCCAAAAAACTATTTCATTACTTCACGTTTCAAACCATTATTCTCAAGTCCTTTCTACTGAACAACTAAATAGTGTAATCTATTAAATCATTTTATTACTAATAAGTAATAACCCTGCAGGTCAATCCTGACCTATTTTATTAAGACAAGAAAGTATTTGTTTGGAGGCAAAAAAATAGAACATTCAGTTATCATCCTTTAATATAGTGGTTTTTACCAGCGTGTCTGCTTTAACTTGTTTCTTTGGAAAAAAAAAAAAAAGAAGAAGATTTTGTATAAAGAAAGGCAAAAAGAAATACAGAAGAATTATTTACTTGCAAAAAGTTATTTCTCAACAAAACCTGCCACAATGTTGTATCTTGGATATGGAATTCTTCACCAAAAAATAGATTCACTAAACAAGAATGGAGCCAAATAAAAGAAGGCCAGTCTGAAAACATTTGGAATGCATGAACTTTTGTGAGAAGTCACTAAGTTCCTCAATGGGTGTCTTCGGTATGAATGTTTTCCTATTTTCCCATGTTCGGTAGGTCAAATATTTTGAAAAACATTTTCTCTAGGAAAACAAGTTTTGACTTCCCTAATGAAGAATTGAAAGTAAGAAAAACAAGATGCACTGGTGAAGTTCCACATTGATTATGTTCTTCCCACCCTCCACATTTGTCTAAATTATATACAAATGCTTTTAGGATAGTATTTTTTGCTTAACTACCAAACAGAAGAAAATAAGTAAGAAACCAACTTATTTTCCCGGAAAACATTTTCATGGGGAACATTTTCCTTCATACCGAACACACTCAATGTCTTCTCTCTTTTTCTTGTTTTCTCCCCACTGTATTCACCACACTAAATATAGAGAATGAACAAGCCCAGATTTTTTGCAGTACGCTTGTCTCTCTGAGTTACGCTTGTCTCTCTGAGTCTTTAATATTTCCAGCAGCTAAATTAATTTCCTTGGAGTTGCAGACACCTGTTAGTTTGCCTCAGCTCAGCCCAATCGCCCAAAATTCCCTTCTTTTTCTGAAATGGTGTCAATATTTTCTAGAATTGGACCATTAGACTCCACCCTCATTTTCCCACTCTAAACATCTGATTTCAAAATTCGAATCTTTCAACAGCCCAAACATTACTACAGTACCCATACAGTACTAGTCCACTATCTTTTTACAATTTGCATTAGTACTACCTATAAAAATCTCTAATTCATTAAAGCTTTGACAAAGAAAGGGATGATTTATTTCACCGCATACTTCAGTAACTATAGACAAATAGACAAGCCTAAGGGAGGTCAAAAGTGAAAGTCAATAGCCAGCAAGCATTTAAGTGTGCAAAAGTAAGGAGAAAAAAATTGTATTCCTCAATGTCTTCTCTCTTTTTCTTGTTGTCTCCCACTGAATTCACCACACGAAATGTAAAAAGAAAGATCAGAACCCAGAATTTTCGCACTCTTTGAGCCTTTAATATGCAGCTAATTAGTTTCCTTGCAAACACCCATTAGTGTGCCTCATCTCAGCTCAGATCGTCCAAAATTCCCTTCTTTTCTTTTAGAATGGTGTCAATATTTTCTTAAATTGGACTACTAGACGCGACCCCATTTATCAAAAATCCAATCTTTCAACAACCCAAATACTAAAAGTACCCATATATCAACACCCACTATTTTTTTAACAATTTGTAGACTACTTATCAAGATCTCTACTTCATTAAAGCATTGGACAAAGAAAGAGATAGTAATTTATTTCACTGCATAATTAAGTCAAGAAAGAAAGACAAGTAGACAAGCCAGTCTTAGGAAGGTTAAAAGTGAAACTCAATAGCATTGAATAGGCCCCGTTTGGACATAATTTGAAATCAGGTTGATTTGAAGTTGAAACTTTGTTTGAACATGCAACTTAAATTCTTTAAGGGGAAATCTTAGTAGCTCAATTCGTTTGCTACTTGAACTTTTACCTTACTGGTGAGAGTTCGATTTCCCACCTTGTAATCCCATCTCCCATTTCAACTTCTTGAATTCTTTAGAATGGTGTCAAATATATTTCTTGAATTTGACTACCAGACACGACCCCATGATCAAAAATCCAATCTTTTAACAACCCAAATACTAAAAGTACCCATATATTACCCCTCCACTATAACCGAGGGTGTGACCTAGTGGTCGATGAATTGGGTTGAAAATCCAAGGTCTTGGGTTCAAATCCCAGCATAGATTAAAAAAAAATACTAGGTGATTCTTCTTATCTGTTCTAGCCTCAGTGGATAGAGTTACTTCATATTTGTTGTTTGTGGGAGGGGCAGGTATCCCGTTGACTTAGTCGAGGTGTGTAAAAGCTGGCCTCGACACCATGCTTATCAAAAAAAAAAAAAAAAAAAAAAACTACCCCTCCACTATCTTTTTAACAATTGGCAGACTAGTTATCAAGATCTCTACTTCACATGAATTAAGACAACTAAACAAGTGTTGGGAGGAGAATAGAGAAAAGGGGGGTTGGGGGGCATACAAGATCCACTAAAGCAGCAGCTTTTTGATAAGCAGATCCATGAGCAATAGCATCTCTACGATCAAAGTTTGAACCACTCCACCTCCTATTCCGAAGCCTATCCCAACTGCTACTTTCTCCAGGCAACAGTGATTCTTCCATTGATGAAACTGAAACAGCAGAAATGTGAAGAAGAAGAAGATAGATAGTAGTAATGAATACTGAGTGCAGTAAAGAAAAGGGTCGTTGAGTTCAGTTAATGTGCATACATACTAGTACAGTACTTGTTTTAGTCACTGTCAAATAAGACTGACTATCAACATGACACCCCGCATACGTGGGAAAGGCGTGTTACAAAATCCTGAAAAGTTGTCACATTAAGATAAAATTAGTTTTATCTTAATACACAAAATTAGTCAATAATAAAATTTAGGATAATTTTCATAAATCCCGATTGTTTAATATTTAATTTAAGCATATATTTTTAAACTTAGTTTCCTTTCTTTCTTTGCGAAATAAAGTCTAATTTATATTTTTAGTAATTACGCTACTTAAAAATAATACAAATAAATTAATTTCTTATTACCTAAATGAGCAGTAATTTATTATAACAATTATAATTTGTAGTAGATTTTTTATTAAAATACTATCAGCCATAGACGTACCAATATTTCTATGATATCAAATTTAGATTTAAGAATTTTATTAACCTTTTATTAATATTATTATTGGCATATGGTCTTATTTTTTTCCTTTTTAAGTAATTACTGGTACTATTAATAAAGGCAAACTCAATGATAACCTAATGTTATTAATTAAGGATTTTAATAAAATCAAATTTGTGTAAATTCAAAAAATAGATCTATCTTTTTAAAAAATTGCAATAAAATAATTTAAACGCTTAAAACAAATTGCGCCCTAGCATTTTAAAAACTTGACTTTTTCAAAAAAATATCTTTTTATAGACAATTCAACAACTAAATTTAGCATTAAAATAAAGAAACATTGAAGAAAAGGCACAATCAATACTATTGCCAATTACTAAAATGGAAAAATTAATAAAATTGACTTTATTTCAAAAAGAAATTAAGTACAACAATGTTAAAAATATATATATATATTTAAAATTTTAATATTAATTAATTATGTATACTAATTTATAATAAAGTGTCCAATTAAAAGAAAAGGTGTGTAACTGAAAATATGGGTATAGCTCAGGGAGGTATTTATGCCTTTTCCCTTAAGATAAATGATAAAATACTACGCACTTCGTCTATATCAGTTGATCATTTTACTTTTGCACAAATTATTATATACGAAGGATAATTTTATTAATTTACTTTTTAAAATTGTAATTTGAAATGGGTGAAAATCATTTTCACCCTCCACCTTTGCTTTAAAAATCAAACTCCTCCCTCAACTTTGAACAATAATCAAACTCCCCCCTTTATCACATGTAATGTCCATTTTATTCTTGTTATATCAAATATATTTATGTAATACCTTTTTATACTATATATAATTTATTTTTTTAATCTAGGTATTTATAACTTTTTATTTAAGTTCATTAATATTATAAGTAGAATAATACTTTTATGAATTTGTCACAAAATTTAATGTTATTTTTATGACCATTATTTCAATAGTAGTATATGCATTAATCATGTGTATATGTATGTACATGCATGTGTACATTTTTGTCTTTCCCCACTCTCTTACTCCATGTGTTTCATATTATTTGACCCTTCTTGATATGACACATACCTTAAAAAAAAATTAATTAGAGTTGTATTTTACTAAACTAACCTTATTAATAATGCTTTTAAACTTTAAATTTGACTATTACTACTTTATGTCGTTATTTAATACTAAGGGTAGAAATAAAAAAAAATCTCTTGATTTCATAAATTAGACAAGTAAATTAAAACAACTATTTTTAGTATGAAGGTCAAGTAATATAAAACGGCGGGGGTATTCTCTTTTGTTTATATAAATAAACAAGTTTTGATTTATTTTTTCTTAAACAAGTTTTGATTGTCATTAATGGAGTATTACATAAATTATAGTTTTAAATCTAAATAAATACAATCTTTAAATTTTTGACCTTAATTTAATTAATTATTTGTATTTCCTACATCGAAATATATTTGTATAGTTATTATTACCTGTTATTTTCACTTGTATAAATAAATATTAGAGTTTTGATTATTATTAATAAAATTAATTTTCTCATTATGCTAATTTATTTCATTACAAACATTATTAGTTTATATACTTAATTAGTATTTTTTATTTTTTTCGGCCAAAAGATAATGTTTATATTTTTATAAAAAATTTGTTATAAGAATTTAAAAAAATAAAAATATTATGATTTTTAAAGAAGAAAAAAGAAGAAGTTGATAATGAAAGGGTAAAATAGGCATTTTAAAATTTTAATTAGGATAAAGGGAGAAGTTTGATTATTGTTCAAAGTTGAGGGGGAGGTTTGATTTTTAAAACAAAGTTGGAAGGTGAAAATGATTTTCACCCAATTTAAAATTATTAAGGTGATCAACTAATATGGAAGAGGAAATACTTTACTATTAAAAAAAATGAAGTTGACTTATAGCCATTTTAGTAAACTATTTTGTTCAGAGATATTTTCGAAAAAGTATAATTTTAAAAAGTACTCTCTCCGATGATTTTTACTTATCATAATTTACTTTACGAGAATCGATTTATAAAGGGCTAGAAAATAAATTCTTCCACTTATAGCCCATTTTAGTAAAATGTTTCGTTCAAAGATAATTTTTGAAAAAGTATAATTTTAAAAAGTACTCTCGACAATAATTTTTATTTATCATATTTTACTTTAGTAGAATCGATTTGTCTAATCTCCAAAATTAAATTAATTTAGATTAATTTAATAGAAGAGACCTGCATATACGTGGGAAATGGAAAGAAAAATGACAAAAAGAAATGGTCCCTTATGTTCGGGATAAGTTCAAAGTAGTTCTTAAAGTATATTTTGAACAATTTTATTCAGTTTATCGGAATTGACTACTTTTGATATGTAACATGTTTAACAAACTCTGTCCGTTAAATTTGACGGGAAGTGTGGAATTTTTTTTTAATGAAAAATATTAAATAGTGTTCGGTAGCTGATTTGAAGGCGATTTATACTTGTATTTTTTTCGTTCCATATTAGTTGTTCGTATTTTTTTACACACCTCTTAAGAAATTATAAATAAGATGGGTAATTTTACTTATTTATCGTCTATTCACTCCTTTTGAAAAACAAACTTTTTGGAACTTATAAACTTATTTAGACTTTCAAAAAAAATTAATTGTAGGAGTAAAATACAAAAAAATTAATTAATTTTGTCTTAATTTGATAAATAAATAAATACTCCCTCCGTTCCAAAATACTTGGCCCCTTTGCACTTGGCATACTCCTTAAGATGCCAATGATTAAAGGTGTAATTTACTTTTTTACCCTTGTACTCTAATAATTAAACAATGATGATGGGTATGAAATCAAGAAGTATTTAATTGATGACATGTATGAATTGCTACTTACTAAGTGACTATCTATATTCACTTACTACTCCAATACATAATTGACTCTTTGTATTCACTAACTGCTCATATGGTATCTTTTGTTTTAATGAATTTTTTTAACGAATTATTTGTTCCACAAATCTAAACAAGAGAATTTTTTTAAAAAGTTCACCAATTACTCATATGGTATCTTTTGTTCCACAAATCTAAACAAGAGAATTTTTAAACAAAGAAAGAAGAAGAAAAGATGCCATATATTTTAACGAACTTTAGTCAAAAAAAAAGAAAAAGAGTCTCATAGGTAGTTGTCATTCATATTTAATACCCTTGAAATTGGTGTGATACTTAATGTAATACTAGGGGTAAAACTGAAAATACATGCTCAAAATATTCTTGATTTTATAAGTGGGACAAGTATTTTAAAACAAACAAATATAGAAAGTAGGCCAAGTATTTTGGAACGAAGGGAGTAAATAAAGACAATTATTTATAATAATGTGGATAACTAATAAGAATGAAGAGAGTATTAAATCCTGCATAAGTAAAAGTACTATATTTGCTAGCTAGTTAAGAGATAAGTTTTTCATATATAAAATTAACTAGTTAACTTGACCGCGCTTCGCGCGGTATTCACTATCCTTTCATCACCTAACCAAATTAAAGCAAGCAAAAGACTATAAAAATTACCCTTTTCAAAAGAATAAATAATTATATCTATTTTTCTGAAGCAAACTTAATTCTATACATAATTCAAATTAATTTTCAATATTTAATAATTTATGAGTATCACAGTTTATGTTAAACCAAAAATCAACTCTCTAACCTAAATGTTCTTTTCCAAATAAAATTTATAGCCTCAATTGCTCTAAGGAATAGTAAACAACATGTTAAATAAATTTGACATAAAGTATAACTTTAGCATAATAATATCATAATTTAGCTAGAAATACAATAGTAAAAATAACACGATGTTCATATATTAGGACTTCAAAATTTAATAGAAACTATCAAAATTTAATCAATAAAAATGTGAATGAACTTTTTCTTTTTCTCGATCTACCATCATTTTGCAACGTTAAAAGTACTACTATTGGTTATTTTATTATTCTTCTAGTAGACCCAAACTATATCATTTTATACTCTATAAAAAAATATCTTAAGGTAAGGGGAATTAGATTGTTCTTAGCTTTATGACCTTTTTTATAAGAGATTTCATTTTTATACATAAGAAATCTAAAAATGTTAATTTTTTTTATTAAATATGTACATGATCAAGAAATCTCGTTTCTTCTAATAGTTAAGGGAATAGAAAAATTTCTACAATCTTTGATTCACACTCACTACTTCAACATCCTCATAACATACAACTTCATATGGTTTGATTTGTCCATGTATTTATTGGTATTAAATTAGTGGTAGAGAACCCTTTAAATGTTGCAGTTAAAATATCTTTGACTTACATGCATACATAAGTTATAACTGAAAAAAATTATATACAGACTTGTCCATCCATATATTACTAATGAAATAGAGAAAAAAACTGTGGGCTATTTAATTTTTTCTTCTTACTAATTGAAAACTTTTTCTCTAAATACATAAAAAAAAAATTAAAAAAAAATTAAAAACTATAAAAGACAAGACATTCATATGGAAAAACAACTTATTAAATTACTTTGGAAACTTTACAATGGTTATATATTATCTTCATTTAATAGATATACTGGTTATATATGTATATATTTTTTTTATAAAGTAGTTCTTTATTTTCATAATATATACATATATAAATATGTTTTGAATTCACTATTTTTCCCACTCGTTGAAATTTTAAAAATAAGAAGGAAATAATCAATCAAAGTAGAAAACATAAAAGAAGAAAATAGTGTCAGAATTGTTATTTTTAATTGACAAAATCAATTAATATATTCAATTTTGCTATTAAAATTACCTTTTTTTCCACCCTACAAAATTCTTTTTTTTAACTTCTGTACTTTTCATCTGTCAGCCCCTAATCTTCGCTTAACTCCAAAAAATTTAAAACTTCCTGTCATTTTTAATTACTTTTCTTCTTCCTCCTATCTTCTTTTCTTCATATAGCTCCTACTAATATTTCATTATATAATTGATTTCTATTACCAACTCAATAAATTAAATAGATAATCAAACAAAAAATATAAGAGGGTGATAAAATGCACATTCAATAAAAGAGAGACCAAAATAAATGGTTAAAAATTTATGTGAAAAACAGTATGATAAGGAATTACACAAGTCGTGCATCATCTCAAACTTTTACTTTATAAACTGATTAAATCATATATCACATAATATTAAATCAATCATCCATCAAAACTATCATATATCTAATACAAATTTAAACAACACTATAAAAAAAAGCTTGTCATCGACAATATAATAGCAAAAGAACTACAACAATTAACATACTTAGAATCTGTTTGAATTGACTTATTTTAGGTGCTTTTAAGCAATTTTGTAGTGTTTGGGTAAAGTCAGTTCTAACATATGACTTTCGGCTTATAAGCCAAAGCAATAAAAATCCCATCCAAACAGGCTTAACACAAATCAAACATGGTATTATTCCATTAAATAACACACAAGAAAAGCTAAATACCAAACTCACATGCACTTTATTAGGCAAAGCATAATGGAGGCGGCGTGGATACAATACCTAATGGTATCCCAAAGGAGAAGAATTTGGAAGCTTGAGGGATGTTGGAGTTTTGGTTTGTTCTTGCCTTCTTTGATACTTTTTCATTTTATACATGGATTCAATGGAAAACAAAGAAGCTAACGTTACTTTTTCTTTTAATGGAAATTATGAGGGGATTTAATTTTAAATATGCTGAATGTAAATGATTTCCTTTTAATGATATTTAGTATACTAATTTAATCAAAATGAATGGGATGCACTGTTATAACCGTTTGCATCTTTCCAACTATAATGATCTTTCCTGCTTTTGCTCTTATAGAGTAATTTTCAGACTTCTAAAATTAAAAAAAAAAAAGGCAAAAAAACTACAAAAAAGATAAATAAGAATGCAACCCTTAGAGAGCGCCACGTCAGCGGGTCTATCATTCTCCTTTATTGTTATATATTGATATGGTGTTCAATTTCTAATTTAGAATTACTAATATATGAATAATTAAACTTTACATAACTAAAACTTGAATAAATAATACATAAATTTCCTCATAATTAATTCAAACAATACTAATACTTTCATAACTCTAACCAATTATGAAATGATCCATAAGAAAATCCTGTCAAATTCTAAAAATTGCACCACAAAATACCGTACTAGATATCAAAAATTGGTGGAAAATAGCAAAATTATACCTAAAAAACTATATCAAACTCTAGAAATAAATAAAAAATTATAGCTTCAATTGTGAATTGCCAATAAATCTCTTTTTCCACAGCTCCCATTGAATCTAACTAATAATAGATGGAGTTTGTTAAATATTTAACGGCGAACACTAGTATTAATTTTTGATAAATTTAAAAGACTGAAACTAATATTTAAGAGATTATTTTAAACTTACACCAAACATGAAGGACCATTTTGTCAAGTTTTTTGGGAAGAAGTGACACAAAATCGTGAAAATTGTGGCAATATGTAAATTGAAGTTGACACAACTGGTGAAATGTTTTTTATTACTTTCAAAAGAGGTCAAACTTATGTCGGTAAGATAAAAATCACTTCCTACTATGGTGAGTTAAAAAAAGGCCTAAACATAAACGTGTATTTTAAATTGACCTCAATTAATATTTATGTCTTTTATATACAAATATGTACTTAAACTTGTATAAAATTAAGTAAATAGACACATTTATTTTGTGTGACAATTTGCGTCCTGCATGACATCTTACATGTACTATGCTACATAAGACATATGTATCTACTTGTTCATGTTTATATAAATTTAAGTACCTATTTATTCATATTCAAAGATGGAGGATATAAATATCAATTAGATCGAGTTAAAGGTCACGATTATGTTTTACAAGTTCCAAATTTAACGTAATCATGTGACTTCTGTCCAATTGAATCTTTTTTATTTTCTTATTCTTATATAAAATAAACAAGTAACGGGCAAACGTGCACCACCTAACATGTAGATCTAAGTCAAGACTTCAATTTCTTATAAGACTAGATAAGAATTAAAAAATTTATTCACCATGTGATTTTTTTCGTATTTATTTAAATTTTGGTGAAAAAACTACTTTATTTCATTTTACTTGGCTTCTATAATAAAAATAGGTATCTTATTTTATTTGTCAATTTCAATAAATTAAAAGAGTTTTAATAATTTTTTTCTCATACGGTCATACTACCCTTATATTAAACTACATAAAGTAGTAATCGTATTGACTAGTTAAATTTAGAGTTCCAAAATATAAATTATTAATAAGATTAATTTAGTAAAGTATATTTTTAATTAAAATTTTTAAATATTAAATTAATATAAATCAAGTAATATGAAACGGAGAAAATATATAAGAAAAAAAGTACTAAAAATTAAAAGAGAAGACGTGGATCAGTAACCCAATGTGAAGTAGTCAGGAATGATGATGGGGATCATCAAGATTAGCAAAATTCATGTTGCTATAAACAATTCCATTTATTTGTTTTCAACTTTAATGATATCTACTTTTCACATCCCCCCCCCCCTCTCTTCTCTACAATTTTGACCCATTATATATTTCATTGCCGACAGATCTATATCACAATTTACTGGTAATAATTTATTAGTCTTGTACATCTTGCATCCAATTTCAAACTGTATTTCTCTGTGTTTCTTGTCGAAACACGTTGCAATAAGTTTAGTTATGCATTTTTTTAAACAATAATCCTCTCATTTAATCGGCCAATAATCATGTTCAAGTTTCATATATAATTGAAAAAAGTATCAAAAGTATGATTCAATCGGCTAAATAATGTTTCTCAAAACTCGATTTGCATGAAGAAAAGCGATGTTTATCTTTTATAAAATTTCATCCTAAGTAGATAAGAGGAGAGTGATTTTAATGTCATGTAACAGCTCGAAAGATAAAGAAAAAAGATTACTCTGTAATTAATAATCATGAAATGAAATGAACTTTTCGTATAAAATAATACTAATAACATTGTCGTTCCTGCTCTCAAAATGTTGAATAACTGAAAAGATTCTTGAACATCTTCGGGATTAAATATTGTTTTGATCCCAGTGATCATAGTACCAAGTATCGGGACTTGCAGTATCGATTCTTATAGTATTGTTCGGGGAGTCGATAAGCTAATTCCTGTAGATGTATATTTGAAATGCTTTTACTAAAGTAACCTTAGTCAAACGTCATATCAATTAGTACCTTCTTGGACATAGCTAATTGATCATTTTATGGTATATAATTGATATAGCTTTTAATCCACTTGCATTATTGATGTGTTTTTTCCTGAAATAATCTCTAGATATTGGATATTTTCATCCCTAACAAGCAGTAGCGGAACTAGAATTTTCACTAAAGGGGTTCAAAATCGAAATAAGTAAGCATACGAACTAGCCGAAGGGGGTTCAAAATCAACTATATATATATAAAATATAATTTTAATAATATATAAATAATATAATTTTTCGTCGAAGAAGGTTATGAACCCCCTAACCATAAGGTGGCTCCGCCACTGCTAACAAGTGCCACATGTTTGTACAACTTGTCAAAGTTTGAACAGGACACTAGTTATATATCCTAACGAGGCAATAAAAGTCAAATAAACAAACTTATTGAACTGTTCAAAATACAAACAAGAGTTTTAAAAAAATAAAAAAAAATACAAACAAGACAAAAGGTCCCCTAACGTGGAGACACCTGTGAAGAAAATGAAATCATAAAGACTTGGTACAATTGGCAGAGGATTTTAATGACACTTTTGGCAATTGGCCAATTGGAAGGCCACAGCACATGGGCAAGCCAAGTCAATATATTCCACCCATTTAATATTTTCGGTGGGTAAAGACATTGTTTCCACCCTAAACTAAACCAGAAAAGTCGATGTCACACTTAAACTATTGAGTTGACCTATTACATATCTATACTATATAAAAAAAAAATTTATTTACCCCCCGCGACACTCTTGCCCAGGTTTAATGAGTGTAATGGTGTACACTCGCCCTCTCGTGCTGCCATGTGTTTAATCAAAATAATTTCTTTTAAATTATTATTCAACCCACTTAATTTATCCATACCCATTTAAATTACTCCTAACCCATTACCTGACCCCCGATCCGACCCTACCCAATAATATCAATCGACAACCAACAAAATACAAAGAGGAACCTATATCGCATATGAACAAAGAGCTTTCTTCTTCACAATCAAAACCCGATGGAAGAGATTTTTTAGTGTTTTCTTCTTCACAATCAAAAACCCAACCTTCGTTGCTACTAAAATCTGAAACTCAACCCCCAACTCCGTTTTTGTTCCTAATTCGAAGTTAGGGTTCCTGTCGAAGGTTACAAGTAGTTGACTTTCAGTCGATTTCAAAAGGTTACAAGTTAGGTTTACAAGCATAAACTAAACGGTTAGCCTTAGATCTCAGTATTTTAAAAATTAGCTTTTTTATTACGATTTGAGCTTGGATTTTTCCCCTTCTTTAGTTTATCTTTGAAATGTGTTAATAATTGGGGATATGATTCAATATGTAACAAATTAAGTTGTGACACTTATAATTGTTGCGTAATATGTTTTCTGTTGCGATTTGAGCTAGGATTTTTTCACGTCTTTAATTTATCTTCAAAATTAATGTGTTAATAATTGAGGATATGCTTCAATATGTAATAAATGAAGTTGTGACACCTCATTTGTAGCATAATATGTCGTGTGTTACGTGATGCTATTTTGGTCGATGTTAAGGATCTTACTTTACAGTGTTTTCATGATCAATAATTATTGAATTGTCATTTTTATACTGCTTTTAGGTTGTTAAAATGAGTTTTGAACTGATCACTTTGAGAGTTTATCATGGTGGGGTTCTTAACATGGGTAAAGGGAAGGGGAAAAAAGGAAAAACATATATTGGTGGACAAATTACTGAGTTTTTAGATGTTGATGTAGATAGGTTATCCTATTTTGAATTTAGGGATTATGTGAAGCATTTAGGATATGCCCTTGGACAATGCTTACTGTATGTGAGACTACCTAAGAGTTCTATTTTAATAGAAATTAGGTCAGACAAGGACACAACTGAAATTTCATAATGTTTGAATAATGGGGACACTTTGGAAGCTTTTGTGTATCACATGGTTGCTGAACCTCTTTTGGCCCCACCTTTATTGGAATATGTAAGTCACGTGGAGGGGAAAAGTGGTGTGTCTTTTGATGAAGACATTGGGAGTGTTGAGAGGGCATCTGAAAATAGTGAAGATACCCCTACTATCTCCCAACCTTCTGCAGATCCAAATACCCCCTCTGTTGTCCAACCTATTGCTCCTACCCCTTCTACTGCTCCTATACCTCCTTTTAATGCTGATGTCCCTTCTCCTACTATTGCTCCTTCGACTTCTCCTGCTGCTCCTACTGCTCCTCCTACTAGTCATGTCCCTTCTCCTCCTACTGTTCCTCTTATTGCTGAATCTTCACAAATTAGGAGTGAGACTGATAGGGCTGAATCTGATGTAGATTCAGATATATAATCAATTGATGGAAGTGTAGAGGTTGGGAGTGATGTGGATGAATATGTGGATGAAGAGTTAAGAGGTCTTAGGGAAGAAAAGAAGAGTAAAAAGAGAAGAAAGGGGGGAGAAAGACCAACATACAATATGATATATTATAGAATTCTTTGGTACCAAACTAACCTGAATGGATAAATCCAGGTTTTTTTCGATTCCAAAGTGCATTCCCAATATGATCGGTATCTCTCACGCAGGCAAAATCTTTCGGACCTTCACTGGGGGGGTGCAACGTCTTTAGCAGAATCGTCATCACCACCGGACGAAAGATCATTATCCGTCGCTTCATAATATAATGGGACATCACTATCCGACTCATGAACTTCATCATTAGCAACATTGTTGTTGTTCACAGGTCCTGTGAGCTGAGTCAATGTGGGGTCGTCTTCAAAATCATTACACCTACAAACACAACTTTTTTTTCAAGACATTCAAATCTCAAACACAATTAGAAGTCCCCTAAATAAGGTAAACAAAATATCATTATATTTACCTATCAATTGACTCCAATTGAGCAGGGCGGTGTTGATTGCTACTACTGTAACACCCAGTACCTTCCTAACCTTACTTGACGACGTTGAACGATGTATACTTAAGTGTCGAGAGCCACAAGTATGTATTTGGTAATGTTATTGATGAGATAATCGAAAATTGGCCTCGTACATGTGATTAGCCCTTCGTAGGAGGTGTTTTGTGATTTTCATGGAGCATTTGTGGGGTTCAAAACAAGGCTAAGAGGACCTCTAAACAAAGTATATTAAGGTTAAGAAGTGAGTTAAAGAATAGGACTTGAAGCATCTAACCGAACCCGCGAAGAAAAGTCAAAAAATGAAATTTTCAAAAAAACTAAGGCTGGGGAGCGCCAGAGGGCATGCCACGCCGCTTTAGGCCAAATTTTTGTTCCCATAGGCAGCAAGCTGGCGCGCCCAAGGGCGTGCCACGCTGGTTTTTCCACCTTTTCAAAGTTGGAATTTTTCTTAAGTCCCAAGGGTGCCCGGGGACGTATTGAGCCAATTTTTGCCACGTTTCTTCTACAACCATGAGAATATACATGAAATAAGTGAAGTATTATATTGGCATGATAAAATCACTCGAGAACAAATTTGGCGTCAAAATAACGATTTTACCCTTGTGGTCAAAATAGGTCATACGTGGCTAGAATCACTTGTTTTTGGGATTGAGGCTACAAATATGAATCACGTGAGTGGAGATATTATCGTAACATGTATGAAATGATTTAAACATGAGAAATTATTGATTTTATTGGGTTGAGTGAATTGGGCTTAATAAAAGGCCCAAAATGAGAAGAAAACATGGGCCAAAATGGGTCAAATGACCCATTCTCCCTTTGACCATCAATTATTGATCAAGCATGAATAAGGATAAGATTTAAAGGGGCTATATAAAGGCCACCAAGTCAGATTTTATTCATTCAAAAGGCACATGCCTTTCTAAACATTTTTCCAAAAGATATTTCTCTCAAGCTCTCAAACCCTAAGTCCTCCTCTTGGGCAAGATCATCATCTACAAGCTTGGGTAAATGTTCATTCTTATGATTTAAGATATTATGTACATGAGAGATTATATATATCATGATGGTTATGTTGGCAAGGTGTTGAATAGTGCACTTTGGCTTTTTGCTAAAAGATGTGCATCCTTGTGAATTAAACTTGAAATATGACTTGTGGGTTTGATGAAAAGGCATGGTATGGATGAAATACCAATATGTATGGTGTGATTATGTCATTAAACTTGTTATTTTCATATAAGTGTAAATTATGGGATTTTGGCCTATTTGTTGTTGTGAGGTGTATTGAAGTAATTTGATGACATAATTGTGATGTTGTGGTGATGGAGAAGTGTAAAGTATGAACTTGGTGTGACATGATCTTGGTTATCATGTATTGGTCAATGTATGTAATATTGTGGGATTATTGGGATAATAAATTCATAAATGGTATTTTGGTCAATGTTGGGCATGTTGTGGTATTATTGATACGACCATGCCGTAAATGGTATTATAGAGAAAGAAACGACATGTTTAAAGCCAAACATGTGACTCATTGTTATTATATGCCATTGTAAGGTAATTGGTGGTTAATGTTGATTCCGTATGTACTTGTGTTGTAGAGTGAAACCTAAGGACGGAGCGGGACTATTGTATGCACTTAAGATTGTAGAATCGTATTGAGAATACAAGGTATGTAAGGTTACTCTTTCCGTATCCTTCTACAACATATCGTTCCTATTGACATTGGACTTGTTTCAATTTCGAAAAGCTTGAGGTATATCAATTCAGGTTGACGTATATTGTTATTCGCATGTATCTTATTTTGGGATGATTGATGATTCACTTATCTCTTATTCATTGAGTGAAGTTCCTAAGATGTCATAACATGGTAATTCCTAAAAGGAGTATCTCAAGAAAGCAATAACATAAGAGAATCTAGTTATCCTTGAAAAGCATTTTCCAAACATGTCATGTTCCAAAGTCTAATAATATTATGATTATGTTTGTACCAATCTCATAAGAGTAATAAGAGAGGTGATGTGCAAGGTAGCATAATTATTCCTCATAAGTGAAGATGACAATCTCATGAGTTAAAGGAGTGAAGTGAAATGTGTACATAAGTGTGTGCTTTAATGCCATGATCTTTAGCATGTCACTCTCATAATTATGTAGAGGGTATAAGAGTGTAGAGAGTAAGACACATGATTACTATGTTGAGTATAGATCACATTCTAAAAGGAAGGAGTTCAATATGAAAAATCCCAATATTAGGCTATGTTATTTATTATATCCCACCAAAGGTGGAGGCCCGGTAACATGCTTACTTATATAAGATCTCATAAGAATAGTGAAGAAAGTGAAGTGCGAGCTAATATATCTATCCCTCACTAGTTAAGGTGCTACTCTTATGAAGTCAAGGAGTGATATAATTGTGTGTTTCAAATAATGTCCTAAGGCATCTCATTTCATGTTATCATCTAGTGTTAATCATATATACTTTATTCTTGATCTAGTGTTATTCATGTGTTACATAATTATGGACGTGGTTCCGAGTTCCAATGATGTTATGTTCCAAAGCTTCCATTAATGTTAAGACTATAAAGGTATCAATCTATCACAAGCAAATGTATCAATTCCTCACAAGTAAAGGTATCAATCTCACAAAAGTTAAGGAATGAAGTAGGGTATAATTATGAGTATATCCATGGGGTGCAAAGAACACACCTGCATGACGATGTTAATTTATCCATGGGGTGAAAGAACACACCTGCATGACGATGATAATTTATGACGATGATAATTTATTCATGGGGTGCAAGAACACCTGCATGATGATATGATCTTATCCATGGGGTAAAAAGAATACCTGCATGACGATGATAATTTATCCATGGGGTGCAAGAACACCTGCATGATGATATGATCTTATCCATGGGGTAAAAAGAATACCTGCATGATGATGATATTTTATCCATGGGGTGAAAAGAACACCTGCATGATGAGGGCCCTAACAGTATATGAACAATGTAAAAGTAATGTGAAGTACAGGCAAGAGAAAGAAAAAAACGTAATGTACATGGTTCCCCACATACAGAAAGAGAGTTTATGCACATTTGCTAATTCTCTTATATTGGTTCTATGGTTGTTGTGATCGTGAATGAATGATCGTAAATGGCAAATGGCAATAACAGAAGAATGGTACATAATTCCGCACCTTGAGTTTCCTCTTATAATTATTTCCATGAAAGTTCTTACGTACTGATGTAGTTTTCATATGGCCTTACATACTCAGTACATTCTTCGTACTGACCCCCTCGGGGGACTTACCTTACATGTTGCAGGTGCAGGCACTAGTAGATTCGTCAAAATACAGTTAGTTGCGGATCTTTGGTGAGCCCAGTTGCTTCGGGACTTATCACAGTTGTACATTTATTTTGTTGTTGTAAAGATAAAGCGGGGACTTGTCCCGACTTTTAGATGGTCTTGTAAATGCATCAGTTAGAGGCTTTTGTAGACGTATGTGGGTATATGAAATCAAGAGACGTATGATCACTTTGACTTAACGGCCCTAACGGCCAAGTTTCGTATATAGATATGATATATGTTTCCATGTTCATGACTTTCGCTTAGTTCCATAATAAGATTTAATAAGATTCATATGAGGATATGCATATGGGTAGACATGAGCAAAGATTGATTCTCTCGGGCCATATCGGCTTCGGGTGCCAATCACGCCTCGTTGGGATTTGGGGCATGACAAAAAGTGGTATCAGAGCGGGTCGTTCTAAGGGTGTCTACAAAGCCGTGTCCGAGTAGAGTCTTGTTCATGGATGTGTTGTGCACCACATTTATGAGCAGGAGGCTATGGGACATTTAGGATGTTGTTTCTTTTCTTCATTCTAAATCGTGCAATAGAGCCAGTGTTGTAAGTTGAATTGTATCTGATCAAGGTAATTAAAAGGTTATACCGCAAGTGTATAGTAGCTATTTTGGTTGATATTACTAAGCTGGAAATGGTGGATCCTGATGATTATAATGAGTATGGATTGGTTGGTTTTTTATGCCACGGTAAAGTGCCAAGTTAAGGGGTTACAATTTCATTGTCCATAAAAGAATGTCTTGAATGAAAGGGTACATATGTCACTTAGTAAGAGTGAACGATACTATACATATGTCACTTAGTAAGAGTGAACGATACTGATGTGAAGCCACCAACTCTTCAATTAGTTCGGGTGGTAAATGAATTCCTCGATGTATGAGTTGGTATGAATGTGATGTCAGGTACTCAGCCTATTTTTATTTCTTCATATAGCATGACCTGGTAGAGTTATGGAAATGACATGAGAAAGTAAAAGACGTGTTGAGTAAGGGATTCATAAGGCTTAGTACGACCCCTTGGGGTGCATCAGTGTTCCTAGTACAAAAAATAACATGGTATATTGAGAATGTGTGTTTACTATTGGCAACTGGATAAGATGACAATTAAGAATGAATATTTCCCCCCAGAGTGGACGATTTGTTTGATCAGTTACGGGGTAAATGATGATGAATGATGGAAAATAAATAAATATATATGAATGATGATGATATACCCAAGACAACATTACAAACATGGTATGATTATTATGAAATTCTTAGTATGTCAATCGGGCTAGAGAATGCACCTGTAGTTTTATGGGTTAATGAATAGGGTGTTTAGGACACTTTTAAATGAATGTGTGACCATGTTTGGTGATGGTATTCAAAAATCACAAAAGGACCATGCGATTCATATTGCAACAAGTGTTATAGACTTTTCTAAATATGAAGTTTGGTTAGAATCCATACCATTCTTGCGTCACATTGTATAGGATGAAGAAATGAAAGTGGCTACGTGAAAGATAGAGATGGTGAACAGTTGGCTAAGGCCTACAATGCTTACAGAGATCCATCGTTTTCTTAGATTGGTTGATCATTATATGAGAATTTTTGAAGGATCTTCTTCTATCCCTACACCCTTAACAAAGCTTATACACAAGGCAATCAGGTTCCAGTAGAATGATGCATTTGAGAAACGTTTCCAAGAGTTAAAAGATAAAGTAACTTTCACACCGGTTGTAAGTGCCTTCCGGAGGCATAAGAATGTTATGCAATGTATGGTAATGCTTCCGGGGTTGGCCTCGGATGTATAGTGATGTAGCATGATAAGGTAATAGCATATGCGTCACGACAGTTGCGCCCACATGAGAACACAAATTTACCAAACACATGACCCTGAACTAGTGGTTGCGATATTTGCTTAAAGTTATGGTGTCACTATTTGTAAGGGATTCGTGTTGACGTACACTGATCACAAGCAAATGTGATATATTTCTAAACCAAAGGACTTAAATTCGAGGTAGGGAAGGTGGCTCGACCTATTGAAAGATTAGGACAATGATATCTTGTATCATTCGAGAAAAACAAATGGGATAGTTGATACATTAAGCTGCAAGGTAGTAGAAAGTATGAATGGCCAGCTCACAGAAAAGAAAGATATAGTCAAGAAATCTATATTAATGAGGCAATATGGGGTTTTGTTTCTTGAAACTCCAGATGAAAGAATTATAGTGTCAAATGTGGCAGGATTTTCATTGATATTTGAGATAAAGGAAAAAGCAATATGTAAATTTCATTTTTAGTTCAATTGAAAAAAAAATATGTACAGCAAAGTTCGACGAAGGTATTTGAGCAAACACAAGGGGGAGTACTTTAACGCCAGTGTAGGTTGTGTGTACTGGGTATAGATGAGTTAAGAAAATAAATTACGACAGAGGAAGAAGCAACCAAAATGTACCATAGTGTAGCAGAGATGTCTTGGTAAGGATACTTGAGAAGCACATTGTAGAACTTGTAGCTCAATGTCCAAGCTGTCACTGATTGACAGTATGACATCAGAAGTCTGTATGGTTTATGCACTATATTATCCTTCCAGTTTGGAAGTGGAACATGAATAATATGGATTTAATCACAGGGTTGCCTCATACACTGCGAAGGTTGATTCCATATCAGTGATAGTTAACAGACTTACTGAGTCAGCATATTTTCTACCAGTTAAGACCACCGATACAGATGAACGGTATGCAAAGTTGTGTGTTACAAAGATAGTGTCACCAATGGAAAAAGATAATGAGATTCGGAAAGAAAGAGAAGTTGTCCAAAGATTTGGGCAACTTGCGTATCTATTAGCATTAGTCCAGGAACTCTTCACAGTTCATTCAGTATTTTATATTCGATGCTCTGAAAGTGTATAGGAGATTATACAGTATTGTTGCCAATGGAAATGTACAAATTACAGAAGATCTCACATGTGAAAAGGTACTCAGTGTTACCTATTGTTATTTTAGATCGATAAGCGAAAGCAATGAGAAATAAAGAAGTAGCGTCCGTAAGGACATTATTGGAGAAGTTAACACGTAGAATAAATCACAAAGGAGACCCAAGAAGTAATGAACTTAAAAGTACTTATAATTGTTATGCACGAAAGAAAAAGATCAAGATACGGAAGTGGAGTCATAATAAGTAAATCTTTACAAGTGATAAGTGTGTATATGATGATATGAAGAATTCACTTTGACTTAAGTGTTACAATGAGACAGTGTTACTAACATTCGAGGACGAATGTTCCTAAGGGGGGAAGAATGTAACACCCCGTACCTTTCTAACCTTACTTGACGACGTTGAACGATGTATACTTAAGTGTCGAGAGCCACAAGTATGTATTTGGTAATGTTATTGATGAGATAATCGAAAATTGGCCTCGTACATGTGATTAGCCCTTCGTAGGAGGTGTTTTGTAATTTTCATGGAGCATTTGTGGGGTTCAAAACAAGGCTAAGAGGACCTCTAAACAAAGTATATTAAGGTTAAGAAGTGAGTTAAATAATAGGACTTGAAGTATCTAACCGAACCCGCAAAGAAAAGTCGAAAAACGAAATTTTCAAAAAAACTAAGGCTGGGGCGCGCCAGAGGGCGTGCCACGCCGCTTTGGGCCAAATTTTTGTTCCCATAGGCAGCAAGCTGGGGCGCCCAAGGGCGTACCACGCTGGTTTTTCCACCTTTTCAATGTTGGAATTTTTCTTAAGTCCCAAGGGTGCCCGGGGACGTATTGAGCCAATTTTTGCCACGTTTCTTCTACAACCATGAGAATATACATGAAATAAGTAAAGTATTATATTGGCATGATAAAATCACTCGAGAACGAATTTGGCGTCAAAATGACGGTTTTACCCTTGTGGTCAAAATAGGCCATACGTGACTAGAATCACTTATTTTTGGGATTGAGGCTATAAATATGAATCACGTGAGTGGAGATATTATCGTAACATGTATGAAATGATTTAAACATGAAAAATAATTGATTTTATTGGGTTTAGTGAATTGGGCTCAATAAAGGCCCAAAATGAGAAGAAAACATGGGCCAAAATGGGTCAAATGACCCATTCTCCCTTTGACCATCAATTATTGATCAAGCATGAATAAGGATAAGATTTAAAGGGGCTATATAAAGGCCACCAAGTCAGATTTTATTCATTCAAAAGGCACATGCCTTTCTAAACATTTTTCCAAAAGATATTTCTCTCAAGCTCTCAAAACCTAAGTCCTCCTCTTGGGCAAGATCATCATCTACAAGCTTGGGTAAGTGTTCATTCTTATGATTTAAGATATTATGTACATGAGAGATTATATATATCATGATGGTTATGTTGGCAAGGTGTTGAATAGTGCACTTTGGCTTTTTGCTAAAAGATGTGCATCCTTGTGAATTAAACTTGAAATATGACTTGTGGGTTTGATGAAAAGGCATGGTATGGATGAAATACCAACATGTATGGTGTGATTATGTCATTAAACTTGTTATTTTTATATAAGTGTAAATTATGGGATTTTGGCCTATTTGTTGTTGTGAGGTGTATTGAAGTAATTTGATGACATAATTGTGATGTTGTGGTGATGGAGAAGTGTAAAGTATGAACTTGGTGTGACATGATCTTGGTTATCATGTATTGGTCAATGTATGGAATATTGTGGTATTATTGGGATAATAAATTCATAAATGGTATTTTGGTCAATGTTGGGCATGTTGTGGTATTATTGATACGACCATGCCGTAAATGGTATTGTAGAGAAAGAAACGACATGTTTAAAGCCAAACATGTGACTCATTGTTATTATATGCCATTGTAAGGTAATTGGTGGTTAATGTTGATTCTGTATGTACTTGTGTTGTAGAGTGAAACCTAAGGACGAAGCGGGACTATTGTATGCACTTAAGATTGTAGAATCGTATTGAGAATACAAGGTATGTAAGGTTACTCTTTCCGTATCCTTCTACAACATATCGTTCCTATTGACATTGGACTTGTTTCAATTCCGAAAAGCTTGAGGTATATCAATTCAGGTTGACGTATATTCTTATTCACATGTATCTTATTTTGGGATGATTGATGATTCACTCATCTCTTATTCATTGAGTGAAGTTCCTAAGATGTCATAACATGGTAATTCCTAAAAGGACTATCTCAAGAGAGCAATAACATAAGAGAATCTAGTTATCCTTGAAAAGCATTTTCCAAACATATCATGTTCCAAAGTCTAATAATATTATGATTATGTTTGTACCATTCTCACAAGAGTAATAAGAGAGGTGATATGCAAGGTAGTATAATTATTCCTCATAAGTGAAGATGACAATCTCATGAGTTAAAGGAGTGAAGTGAAATGTGTACATAAGTATGTGCTTTAATGCCATGATCTTTAGCGTGTCACTCTCATAATTATGTAGAGGGTATAAGAGTGTAGAGAGTAAGACACATGACTACTATGTTGAGTATAGATCACATTCTAAAGGGAAGGAGTTCAATATGAAAAATCCCAATATTATGCTATGTTATTTATTATATCCCACCAAAGGTGGTGGCCCGGTAACATGCTTACTTATATAAGATCTCATAAGAATAGTGAAGAAAGTGAAGTGCGAGCTAATATATCTATCCCTCACTAGTTAAGGTGCTACTCTCATGAAGTCAAGGAGTGATATAATTGTGTGTTTCAAATAATGTCCTAAGGCATCTCATTTCATGTTATCATCTAGTGTTAATCATATATACTTTATTCTTGATCTAGTGTTATTCATGTGTTACATAATTATGGATGTGGTTCCGAGTTCCAATGATGTTATGTTCCAAAGCTTCCAATAATGTTAAGACTATAAAGGTATCAATCTATCACAAGCAAATGTATCAATCCCTCACAAGTAAAGGTATCAATCTCACAAAAGTTAAGGAATGAAGTAAGGTATAATTATGAGTATATCCATGGGGTGCAAAGAACACACCTGCATGACGATGTTAATTTATCCATGGAGTGAAAGAACACACCTGCATGACGATGATAATTTATCCATGGGGTGCAAGAACACCTGCATGATGATATGATCTTATCCATGGGGTAAAAAGAATACCTGCATGACGATGATAATTTATCCATGGGGTGCAAGAACACCTGCATGATGATATGATCTTATCCATGGGGTAAAAAGAATACCTGCATGACGATGATATTTTATCCATGGGGTGAAAAGAACACCTCCATGATGAGGGCCCTAACAGTATATGAACAATGTAAAAGTAATGTGAAGTACAGGCAAGAGAAAGAAAAAAAACGTAATGTACATGGTTCCCCACATACAGAAAGAGAGTTTATGCACATTTGCTAATTCTCTTATATTGGTTCTATGGTTGTTGTGATCGTGAATGAATGATCGTAAATGGCAAATGGCAATAAAAGAAGAATGGTACATAATTCCGCACCTTGAGTTTCCTCTTATAATTATTTCCATGAAAGTTCTTACGTACTGATGTAGTTTTCATATGGCCTTACATACTCAGTACATTCTTCGTACTGACCCCCTCGGGGGACTTACCTTACATGTTGCAGGTGCAGGCACTAGTAGATTCGTAAAAAGTCAGTTACTTGCGGATCTTTGGTGAGCCCCAGTTGCTTCGGGACTTATCACAGTTGTACATTTGTTTTGATGTTGTAAAGATAAAGCGGGGACTTGTCCCGACTTTTAGATGGTCTTGTAAATGCATCAGTTAGAGGCTTTTGTAGACGTATGTAGGTATATGAAAGCAAGAGATGTATGATCACTTTGACTTAACGGCCCTAACGGCCAAGTTTCGTAGATAGATATGATATATGTTTCCATGTTCATGACTTTCGCTTAGTTCCATAATAAGATTTAATAAGATTCATATGAGGATATGCATATGGGTAGACATGAGCAAAGATTGATTCTCTCGGGCCATATCGACTTCGGGTGCCAATCACGCCTCGTTGAGATTCGGGGCGTGACAACTACTCCCGACTAATTCACTTGTACCTGGATTTTCAGGGTGTGCAACACTCTCGTCCAAATTCTGAAATAGCACAAGAGCATTACTCGGTTCCCCTTTCTCACGGTTGTGCACACGATCACATTGTGTACCAAATCCACTTATATCTTTTGAATGGCAACCCACTCCTACCATTGTTTGTTGTTGAAGTGAACCCCTTTGAAAACCAAGATTCAAACTAGGAAGATATGTAGTATCTCCAACTTTGATATCAAACTCATTGTCGGTAGATTCTTCAACTTGGGGTAAGCGTTCAACTGTTGCATACATTTGAAGCATCGTTATGATGATGCGATTACTAAAATCCCGAGGACTTCGAAGAAATGACGACAAAGATCCATCACTGTAAATCGGAGCCTCGCCATAAATTGGGAAACCATTGGCCATAAATGCATTTGGATATCGTCCAGTTATGATCACCGTAAGTTCGGGATCACTTACGGCCATTTTACTCCTAAAGACACGTTGCAGACGATCGTACTTAAGGAAAATTGGGAACCTTTGAACCACTTTAGGTGGGCAGTTGTATCTCACTGAACCTCCTTCATGCACAACTTTGCCACCCCAATATAAACTAACTATCACATGAGTTTCCTCCATCCTTGTTTTTTCAACGGTTCATGAAAGATGCCTCCAAACAAATGATATGCTGCACATTTATAACCACACTCAATTAATGAAAAAGCACACATCTAATTTCTAGAAATATTGGTGCTGAGACCTAAAATTCATTATGCAACTTACCAAAGATGAACTCCACCTTCTATTAAAAGGTTTGACCTAAGTTGTTATGTAAATCAAGCTACAATACACCAACAGAAAAAGCCAGTGAGATTCACATAGGATATTTCTTCAGCTGTTAGTTCTTGTGACAAATATATATTTTACATAAAAGCACAAAACTCATCACCCAAACAAAACCTTTCCTCAATTGATATCCACGAAAGTAAAAAATAAGTGAAACATCACAAATATCATACTCCTATCAATTTAAGGGCCCGTTTGGCTATGAAATTTTTTCATTTTTTAAGGGAGTTGAACTCTGGAAAACACGTTGGGCTATAAAAATTCTGTTTTTACTTTTTTTAAGAATTTTCAAAAATTCCAAATACAACAAAAAACTGTTTTCACTCCAAATTACCCACCAAAATTCAAAAACAACTCTAATTTGTACTCATAGCCAAACACAACTTTAATTTCCAAATATTATTTCTCACTTTGAAAGCAACAACTATTTCTTTCTATTTTCACAATGAAATATGGTCAAAAGCCTACTAAGTGTCACCATTTTGACTTACCACTCTTTGGCAGTTTGTTGGCTATATGTCCTTTCATTAAGTATAAAAGTATTAAAGTTAAATTATTTCCTTCCTTTTTCTTTTTTAAGATCGATTAAAAAAAAAAAGTGTGTCACATAAATTGTTCAGGAGCAGCATATTATTAATTTTGAAGTCAAAATGAATTGTAGAGAGTTTGATTCATACCGTAGTTTCAATACTAACAGTAACAAGATTGACAAAGTGAAGGAACACTATTATGTACTCAAATGTAGAGCCCGGACTGAGTCTCACAACTTGTCTGATAGAAAATTTGGACATGGTTACTGGCAGCTCAATAGAATAGAAAACAGAAGATGAAGGATTCTCTAGTAGGTAAAACCTTCAAAATGGTAAAGGATTTGCTGCATATATATTAGCAAAACCCAAGTAGGAACAAATGAGCGCGAGCGACTTACCAATTTTGTTCTGCTCAATCACAAAATACTACATACGTAACTACTGTTTGGTTGAATGAAGCGTCCTTTCAAGCATACGCGTATTAGAATTTCGAAAGAAAGGATGGATTATTATAAAAATATTTTGAGCATCGATTCACACTTTTATATTTAAATATATTTTTTAAAATATAATACTATTATATATAATATAGGAAGGAAAGCATGGGTTCACGTGAATTCGATGACCTACACCTACGTAACTACTGTTTGGTTGAATGAAGTGTTCCTTTTAAGCAGAAGCGTATCTACAATTTCGAAAGGAAGAGTGGACTATTATGAAAATAGTTCAAGCACGAGTTCATATATTTATATTTAAATAATTTTAATTTTTTTTTTTTTTTTTTTAACAATACTACACATGATACAGGGAGGGAAATATAAATTCACGTGAATTCATTGGCTTCCAACTAGATACGCCCATGCTTTCAAGTCTATACTTTGTGAGTGTAGCTCATACACGCCTATTTTTTTCCCGGCGGCTCTGTAGCCTTAACTCTATTGACATGAGTAGTTTCTGACACAACGATTCAACTAGTTCGGAATTCGGATTTGTTTAGTACTCCTAGTTAAATTCCTCATTTCTAAAAAAGAAAATATATTTATTCAGTTTACTTATTTTTTTTAAAAAAATAAAATGTATTGTTATATTCCCACTACGAAAAAGAAAACTACTCAAATAACAAATCATTCTTACTGTATCTACTTGTTATTTCACTATTTTAAATTAATCTCATAATATTTCACTTTTTAACAATTCCCTCGATATATGTGGATACTTATTTATGTATTTGAGATATATAGATCTATTGCGATTGAAAAATATATTCAGATGCCTTAACATGTATTCGGATGCCTAACCATGTATCCAAATTCTTTTTTAGTGCTATAATATATAATATTGAAAACTAATAATTGATGGAGTAATTATATTGAAGCGCATAATTGGTTGGTTTTATGTTGTTTACCCCTTTAGTATTCAATATTCCCTGCCTACCTACATTTCATTCATATTATTTGTCTTCTGCTGATATGACACCTTTTCATTTTTTTTTAAATTAAAAGTATATTTTATTAAATTATCTTTATTAATGATGCTTGAAATTCAAATTTGACTATTATTAATTTATGTAGCTATCTAATAATAAGAATATAAAAGGAAAAATATAATAAAATTCTCTTTATTTCATAAATTGAGCAAATAAATTGAAATAACTATTTTTTATATAAGAGGCCAAGTAATAATATACAACATAGAGAGTAACTTATTCATAACAAATATCTTGAAAAACTGTACTAGTTTTTTAGTTATGTAAATTTCTCTTTATTTAAATAATAATAAAATTAAAAGAACATTATTAATATCTTCTTAATTACGTAAAAATAACTTATTTTGACAAATAAAAGAGGGAGTACATCCTATAATATTGTCTTCATCCTTATAAATAACCATCGAGTTCCATAGAAAATATTGATGTGACCAAACAATGCTTTGCACAGAGACTTCATTCAAATGTGACATTTTCATCTGCAAACAAAAATCTCATTACTTGGGAATAAAAGCTTAACTCCATTATACATCATTATTTGTGCATATTTGATAGCATGTCTTTTAAGAAAAATAAGTAGGCGTTTGGCCATAAAAATTAAAATATTTTGAAGTTAGAGTTATGTTTGACCATGAAAATAAATTAGAGTTCTGTTTACTTTTTTGTGAGAGAAATATGAGCGAAAAATATTTTCCGAAAAAAATTTCACTAAAGTAAAAAAAAATTTATGGCCAAACACCATAAATTTTCACTAAAGTGAAATAATTTTCAGGAAAAAAGTGAAAAAAATTCATGGCCAAACAAACCCTTAAAAATAAAAGAGTTATGCATTTAATAACAAGGTAAAATCGACACACAATAATAAATTATCTCTTAATTTTTCAAACTAAACAAGTAAAATTGTACAACTATTTAAATATACGGAGTACTAAATAAGTAATCATTGATGAAGGGAGTGTAAAAATTTTAAAAACCCGTTTTTATCTCTTAGGCTTCCAAAACATAACTCGGCTACATCATTCTCTAATAAAGGAGTCTCCGCACCCAAAGCTTCAACTCGAAATTTCTAATTAAGGATAAAGAAGTACTTTAATGCTCCACCGTGCCCTTGATTTGTATCACCTAGAGTGTGATTAAAATGAAGTTTATCCCTGTGTCGTTACTGCAGATTCCTTTTATTTTCCTTAATTAAAAAATGTTTTTTCTATAGACATCTTCAGATGCAGAATGTTGTGGTTCCCTTGTCACTACATGATTTATGTTACCATCCTTATATGGTTTTGAAAATGATGTGAAATAAGTACCCCACAAAAAATTGTGGATATGTGAAGGACCTGCTTTATTTGTGTAGTACAAGCTAAAGTTTTTTTAAAAAAACAAAAAAACGAATATCTTTGATCACTTAGCATGTCCACTTGATAAAATCCGGAGGGAAGTGAGGTAAATGGCCGATACTATATATATTTTTGGGTGCTCAGCCAAGATTCCTCATCAAGGATTTACTCTCGGAAAAGTTTCTATTCCAACAGAATAACAATCATATCTAGGAGATAGAGAAATGGAGAAAGGGAGAGACAGTGAACAGCAACAACGACATACCCAATGTAGTCTCACATGTTGGGTCTCGAGAGGGTAGAGAGGGTAGAGTGTACGCAGACCTTACTCCTACCTTTATGGGACAAGGAGACTGATTCTGATAGAAAAAAGAAAAGTTATCGAAGCAGAGTTGCAAGAAAATACAACAACAAAATAGCAAGAATGAAGTAATAGACAGCAAAACAAAACTCTAAAACTGTAAATGAAAAATTGTTTAAATTCATTCATCATGTTTTAACTTGAATGTTTGAGAAAGTAGAGTGAAAAACTACAAGCGATTAACGTATAATATCGAGTAATACAACAGCCCGTAAGGTTGTTCCTATATGTGCCACAAGAAAGGTACATGAAACTCCATTACTCTGGCTATTACATCTATGAGTGGAGTGGAACAGCTACAATGTTGTCGTAGTCTCGATGGAATTTATACTAAGTACACAACACACGACAATTCACGATGCATACACATAATTAGTTGGAAATGTACATTGCAATTTCTCTTCACCACCAAATAACTCTAACTTCTGATGTTCACATGACTGTAGAAAGCTGAGGTTAACGGAAAAGGTAATAGTTAAGAGTCAACAGACAAATCATTTAAACAAAATTTACAATCAGAAATCTTTATGGATGAAGAATGCGATGCTAAAGAAGGTTTATGGAACAAAACAATAAGATTCAAATTAAAAAAAGAAAAGAAAGATAAAAAATGAAGTTACCAACATGGAGAAAGGAGCAAACTTATGGACTGTTGTCAATGGGGCATTTTGTTAATTGAGAACTCAACATGTGATGGAGGAGGGAATCTACTCGCTGGCTCCGAGTCTTAGTGCTGTGCAATGGAAGAAGTTGCCAATCAGAAAATTGGTTTACATCCTATACGTGTTGATGAAAATTTTCCCATAGCTCAACATTAGTCAATCACACTTACCCAACATTACGTCGTCGCTCACTTCTTGATTCCTGAATTGTACAAAAAGAAATCAGGTTCACATGAGTACTTATTATTAACAAAGACAACTCTGTTAAGTAATGAATAAGAGATGTAGGTCTCCAAGATTAGTACCAATTGGTTTGTTTAACAAGGACTTGGTTCAAGACTAAAGGAGCAAACCAAAGGGTAGTCCGGTAGAAAGACATAAAAGTCTAGAACTATTTGAGGGTTATATAGTGATGAAAGGTTAGAGTACAATTTAGTATGTTCTGTTAACTGCTGTTTGTGTAGATGTAGATTTAAATGCTGAGGGCTTGGGGATTTAAAATAGGAGGAAGTGAGGAAAGAGTCTAGAAACAGGGTTTATGGGGCACAAAGCCAGAAACAAAAGTATATCTGAAGTTTCGGTTTGTGCCCAGACATTTGTTGGTGTCATATCCATGTGCTACAACATTTAGCAGTGATATTTTATCATGATTTGAATAATAGCTTCAATTTTTCTCATTTTAAGAGTGACCTAGCCTGGTAGATCACTGAAGGAATCGTTCTCTTTCGAAACTTCACTTGCTACAATTTTCATAAGTGTAAATAATTGATAGAATTTCTACGATGAAACCAAGAACTCCAACAATTCGTTCGAGTCCGTCAAGATGTTCTTGCCTGCAAATGAATACACTAGTAATAATAGCTTCGTTTCATGAGAACCAGCTGATGCAGGTTCGTAGACTAACCTTGTCCTCACCATCCACACAGCTTGCTGAAGCCTCTAGACTCATTTCAGCTTGGAAAGCTTCCAAGACAAATGCTACAATCTGAAAGAGTCCAAACAAAGGTTTAAGTGTTTGTTTATCATTTTTTTTAATTGTTGTGTGTGTTTGTTTCTCGTTTCAGCACTGACACATGCTATAGGGAGGATAAATACATAGGAAAGAAGGAAGTGTCCAAACACAAAAGAAAAGTAAATGATAAGATCAATTACGAATAATTAACCAAAAGTTTCTAAAATTCAAAAAGATGCAAAATTACTTCTGTAATATATTGAACAGGAATAGAACAATTAAGCTACCTTGCATTGATATGGAATACAGTCGTACACACATACCAGTATTACTACAACAAAAATAACAATTATGCCTCAACCCTAAACTAGTTGGGATCAGCTATATGAACCCTCACTATTCATCTTGCTCCATTTGGACCCATTTCATTCCGATATTCAAATGTATTACGTTCATGCATTACTTCTTATTTATATCATAATCTGTACTCTTAACTAAGCGTCTGAGACCATTTTGACAGTCATGAGGACAAACCCAGCCTTCTCATCCAGTTCATTCTACTATATCCTAGAACTAGGATCTAAGCAGGGCGTGTTTTCTGATTCAGCCCTCAGGATGGTCGCTGAGTGGGAAAGTCTAAATGGCTAGTGATGCAAACATGGCCAGTGAAGACCATGAAATCTCTGCAGATCTTAAGGTCATCAAGAAATGGCAAGTCTCCTCAACTTTATAAAATTCTTTAATTACTGCGTATGAAAAAAATTGGTACCTGTCAGTTCAAACATTTTCTCATTTATGATAATTTTAAACTGAATACGACATCAATATGCAAAATCCAGAAACATCAGCAGGAAAACATGGTGTTAGCTTAAATAAGATCTTGAATACAGAGATAACAAACTGGATATTGATGTAGTACACGGCTACAAGTACCTAGAGATCAAAGTATTGGTATTCAGTGGAGTAAGTACCCTCATTTAATGCAAACAGACACATTACAAATGTGAGTATGTTATCTAGTGCAATGAACACATGAGAACTTATCTAAACATCAGAAGTTGACTTTTTGGTTTGCCTTTATATTTATGGAGAGCTTCAGAGGAGGTCTAGAGAACAGCATTTTGCAAGAGTAGACATGGATACTTACCAAATTTAACAGCCACAAAACTGAGATAAGATAGA
The DNA here is from genome assembly GCA_031232105.1 of Capsicum rhomboideum. NCBI lineage: Eukaryota > Viridiplantae > Streptophyta > Magnoliopsida > Solanales > Solanaceae > Capsicum > Capsicum rhomboideum. Next base: position 136,171,220 of record CP124712.1, on the reverse strand, counting down.
AGCTGACGAAGTAGACATAAGTCCAGGCAGTCCCCGTTAATTCCTTGTAGCTCTGAAATGTTAGGTAATTATTATCAGTTACTTGGACCCATTGTAATAAGATATACCTACTTAAATTCATGAAATTAGGAAAGCAGGTAGGTCGAAACTGTCAAAACGACATTATTCATTTCGAAACGCTTTATATTAGAACATTAAAGCAGAACGCTTGAAAGATGCACAAACTGCAACAACTAAGATCTTGCTACAGGTTACTCAAACTTAATAAGTTGCCAAGGTTCATTGAATCCTCAATACATAATTTATACTTGTAAAGAAAGCCCACTTTGTTCACGTACAGGTTAATACTCAAAAAGGCACTAAGATAAACCAAACCAATGACTTACTGAAAACAAAACAAAAAAAGCAAGATTTGTGATATTGATAAAATGTTAATATTTCAAACCAAATACATAAATATAAGCAATAGTATTGGCATGTCACAAGCCACTCAAACATCAGAAATTTGCCAACTGTCTTCGACCTCCATCTGTTTGGTGTGTAGTCATTAAACAGAAAAAAGAAATACTCTTCTCTTTCAAAATTGTTAATTACCTCGTACATAATAATATCTCAAAGCTGAGGAAATGTTCCAGAATTTCAGAAACACTTCCAGTATATGTACTAGTAAATATAAACGTTATGAAAGAATCTGAGGATCAGCTGATTGTGGAGTAGTCTTAGATCAGTGTATAACATTTGAGAACCATTATATAGTCATCTAGCATATTGTATACATATAATATCCGCCGCATGCGTAACCTGATTATAGAGTTCATGAAGCAGACTTGCAAGTCTCTGTACAGGTCTACCAAAAGTTGGGTCAGATAATGCTAAAATATTTGAGCATCCAACCCAAAACTTTAAAGTAATGCGTATGGTTAAGAAAATGGACACTGGGCCTAATTCAACCCAAAAAGCTAGCTCATGAGGTGAGGATTGCCTAAAACCTTATAAGAGGGGAAGCAACAGCTCATTCGCAACCAACACGGGATACTTAACACCCTCGTCTCCCACACCGCTAGGACCGGGAATTGGTGTGCGGACAACATAAGTTTGTGGCCCAAATGTTGGGTCAGGTACATGATGAAATAATTGAGCATCCAAATCAAAACTTTAAAGTAATGGGTGCGGTTAAGAAAATGGATATTAGGCCTAACTCAACCCAACAAGCTATCTCTTGAGGTTAGGATCACCCAAAACCTGATAAGAAGGGGAAGCAACAACTCATTCACAACCAATGTGGGATACTTGATGCCCTCGTCTCCCGCTTCCCTAGGACTGGGAATTGGTGCGTGGACAATATAAATTGGGGGCCAAAATATTGGATAAAAGAAAGTAGCTCTAATACCATGTTAAAGAATTTCAACCTCAAAAAATACAAAAACTTAAGGCTATGGGTGGAGTAGATCAGGATCATCTGAGCTCCTTTGGAAACCCTTATGCAACCAATGAGGGATAAGTGTCATAACATGTGTAGTCTTGAACCACTGTACTCTTTAGGTATTCATAATTCAAATGATCTGTGCACTGTAAACCTCTTACAAATAATTTCTCTCTCTACAAGAGAATGGACATGGATGTTGCTTTTTCGTCTGTAGGATTCTCATTTTCATAAAACCACAAGACTAGCTTTCATCTCAATTTTCCTCTAAAGGAATTCATTTTACACTCTATAAAGACATTTACCACAGCAGCGAGGAAACACAATAAAGTTAGCATGCAGCCACTTAAGGATTGGCTAGCCTCCAGTCACCAAAGTCACCATCCCTCATGCCTATTATGAAGGTGGCCCATTGGTTCAATAAAGTTTTCCTTTAAAGTAAGAAAAATACATGACTGATCTATGGAGAATACACATCACAAAAGATGGCAATATATATATATAAAGATAGATCTTCTAAGCAGATATAGTGGTAATTGAGGAAATCTTAAAATCAGGATACCTGCATCCACGCTTGCCAGTTCCCCATCATCAATATATTGAAAAGTGTGACCATGCCACTTGGATAGTCATTGAAGTTAAAAAGATAATAGCTTAGATTGTCAAGAAAACAAAGTTGATAAATTGACTTGCAAGAGGGGAAAACTACAAGAATATACAACAACAACAACAACAACATACCCAGTGTATTCCCACAAAGTGGGGTCTGGGGAGGATAAGATGTACGCAGTCCATACCACTACCTCGGACGAAGTAGAAAAACTACAAGAATATGCAACAATAAAAGGGATCTTGCTATTAAATGATAAAATAGTTTCTTAAAAGAAGATTATCATGAAATGACTAAAAGATTGTCCCCTTGTCGTTTATCTAGAAAACATGTCCTGCAGAATGCTCTAATTTCACCATTTACAAAAGGATACTCATTATCAGCAAGATCAGTTGAAGCTAACTTGGGGTTTCCAGGGTTGACAATCCCCCCAAAGATCTGCACAAGTTAAAAAAAGAAACTAAGGGTGAAAAAGCAGCAGAAAGATAGGAAAAGAGTAGACACACAATACTTCAATATTGATACAGAAAATGATGAGGAAAAGCTATTTCATTTTCTTGTCCGATGCCATATTAACTAAGACCTACAGCCAAAGGCAATTTAATGGAGAAAAAAGTTAATTTAAGGACAAAGAAGTTCATACTTCACAAAGATTAAAAATAGAGTGCAGACGAGAGGAATGAAATCCTAATGGGGTAATTAGCATAGCAATAGGCTAATAGCAACAAAAGAAGTCAAATGTACCTGTAAACCAATAGAGCAATAAAAGCACAAGATGCAGAATATGGTCCCCAAGTACGGCGTCAGACTTGGTATGAGGGTAAAAAATGTAGCAACAAAACCACGATATTGGTCAACGTGCAGCAAGAGTCTTATTAATCGTAGCATTCTTGCGATAAGAAGATAACGAATCCTGTAAGCACCATAGTTGTCAGCACACAGAAGCATTTAGTCTATTAATAAGACAGGAGCGCTAAAATTGTAAAGCATCAGAAAGAGAAGACACTGAGTAAAAAGTGCAACAATATTCCAGACCATTTAAGCACCTAATAAGTGGGTTTCTCATTCTCTTACGGGCGATTCTAAGTAAAAAAAAACATACTCCAAATAGTGGGTTTCATTGTCTTAAGGACACATTCTAAGTGAAAAACACACACTCTAAAAATTGACGATGTTATAAGCAATCACATGAAAATGTGAATGTGCATCATATTAGGACTTCTGACCACTGTAAGCACTCAACAGTACATAAATCACTCTTTTACAGTAACAAACATTCTAAGTTCAATTAAATATTCTACATTTGTCAATGCTAGAATCTCAAGCAATCACATGAAAATTATGAAGTGCAGCATGTTAGAACACAATATATAACTTTTTTATTTACTTCCAGATAATGTATCATTCTCGTGAACTATTTTGAATTTCAGTCCTCCTTGCAAGACCTAAGCTAAATTTTCATCATTGCTGGAATGCAAAACATGTTCAACCTAGTTGGAAATTTTAAGAACTTCTCACTGATTTATTAACAACGTACAAGAGGTGCTCCTTATATAGGAGTTTATGCTATGTATAATACGATAGATAATCAATCCCAATACTAATAAGGTAAGTAAATATTGTATAATTACATATAGGATATCCTTTAGAATAATCTATATGCCTGCCTATACGATTTCCTTATTCAAGTTTAACGAATCTAGAAACATACTCATTTGATATTCTAACATGCCTCCTCAAACTCAAGGCCGGAAAACCTAGCTGAGTTTGCTTATTCGAAAACATAGAAAGTTAGCCCTGGAATCTCGCGGGAATAGTGGACAATCACCAAAGGAAAAGTGGTGCTAGAACTCTTCCCTTAGAGAGTCGCTGATAACTTCACAAAGTGCTTCTTGTACTAAGGAATCTTCTCTCAATCATGAAAAAGAGATCTGGTGTTGCAAATCTCCAAAAATAATCAAAGTTGAATTGACAGGACAATGATAAGAAAGTCTTAGAGGGTGCCGGTCGCATAAGAAGTAGCAACACCGGTCGCCCCTTATCAGTTGTTGAGATATATAGAGCACTGGTTGCCGGAGAGAGAAGTGCCGTCAGGCACCAACAACAACATACCCAGTGTATTCCCACAAAGTGGGGTCTGGGGAGGGTAAAGTGTACGCAGTCCATACCACTACTTCAGATGAAGTAGAGAGGATGTTTCCGATAGACCCCCGGCTCAGGACAAATAACTGTATAACAAGCAGAAAACATAAAAGCAAACAACAAAATGGGGTAACACACCACTAGGTAAAAGAAACAAAACACTCATGGAGTAATGCTATGAACTATCTATCCAAAATCACACACATCACCAAAACACAGCAAACAAGAAACTACAAGACACAGGCAAAACGCTATGACTAGAGGTACATCGACAAACAAAACACTCCTCCCTACAAGTAAGGACGCACTCCTACCCACTAACCCTCCACCCTAATCCGCGTCCTCCACACCTACTTTTGGTGCCGTCAGGCATCAAAAGTAGAAATAAAAGAAGAAAACATCGGTTCAACAGGAGGCACACGTTGGTTGGTAGGGCCTGCCAGTAGCTGAAGCTATTTGAGTTTTGGAATATTCTATATGATTTTCTTATTCGAGTACAACGAATCTATACTTGCAGGAACGTAGAAACATATTCATTTGTTATTTGGACACCACTTATTGGAGAACAAAAAAGCAGATAATGCTATTATGGTCAATGCAGGTGCACTATCATTATAAGCAAAGGTTATACAAGCCGCAAAAAGATAATTAAGAATCAAATTCATGAGCACTCACAAACTGCTTCTTCAAACCATAGTGGTTCTTCCGTTAGTAGGCCGTCATCTAATTACAACAATCAATCACAAACAGTTGGTCCACAAAAAGGTATAGTAATTTAACGTGATCTGTATGTTATAATATTCTTGAGCCAGGGTTCTATCGGAAACAACCTCTCTATCTCACCTCTGAGGTGGTGGTATGGACTGTGCACACTTACCCTCCTCAGACCCCACTTGGTGGGATACTGGGTATGTTGTTGTTGTATTCTCTAGCTATAACTTCTAAATTAACACCTCATTTTAAGGGTAGCATCCACAAGTCAGAACACAGCACATAGAAAAAAAAATCATAAGTCCATCCTATGAGTTAAAAAAACAGAAATTAAATCATGGAGACAAGCATCTAATTCTTGCCTCCAAGATGCCGTTTACTTGTACATGGTAATATGTTCAGCAAAATAATTAAATTAGTCAAGAAATGCCAGAATTGCAAGAGCAGACAAAAATACCAGAACTGCAAGAGCAAAATAACTAAGAGGCCTTTACCATTCTCCGTTGGACAAGAAAGTCAGACCACCAGGGGCTACAAAAGTAGTTGTTTCTCCAATAACTGTGAAAATTGAATTCATCCATTAAATCAGTTAAAACCAGAAAATGCAGAGAAAATGAAATCAGGGTTTAAAACCTCTGAAACCTACCAATGACCCAAGTAATGACAAAATCAAATCGATTTTGACCATCCCTCTAGTAGTTCTCAAAACCGTAAGTGTACACTTTTAGTGCCATCTCGATAACATACAGCCAGCCTGTACAACAATATAGAAAATGGTAAAATCTCAAATAATGCTTAACTCAAAGAAGTAAGCACAGCACCAGAATTTTAAGATGAAGATCCGTGAAGAACAATGCTCCTGTACTTTAGAAAAAAGTTTTATAGTCAAAGAGGCACACCATCATAATGATGGCATAAAAAGTTTAAATATTCATATTAATTACTCAAAGTCTACAAGGTCATTACACATTAATTGACTGTAAAGGACAACTGCCAAATCTAAGGATAAGAACACAAAGTATCTAGGTCTTTAATATCAATACCCTTACCCTTTCCCTAATGTCTTTATGCCTTAAGAGAAATTTCATTTGCTTTTCCGAGCTCTAAGCAGCCTAGAAAGGCATAACCTTCGCTATGTACATAATAAAATGAGTTGTTAGTAGGATTATTTGGTGGTCAAAAGAGCAAAGTCCAGATGCAACAAGAGACTGCATATAAAAGTGAATCATTGCTGCTTATATGACTTGGTATTTTTCAGTTGGGTAAAACGTTTTTCAGGCATCTTAAGTGAGACAATGAAAAGGGAGCATCCATAAGCCATAATGTGGATTTAGTGGAGAGAGAGAAATATGAGAGCCTATGAAGGGGCTGAAAGTGATTCTGTTAAGCTGCAAACTAGTTTCTTGTTTCTAATTTCCTTTTGGTGCACCCATAAGGTGCCTATGTGAATAGATGATTGGTTTTTTCCCGTAGAGAACCATGTTTTAGTGTAAGTACTCTACATTTTGGTATACTGCTTATATACGGGATTGTCCCCATCATTTATAAAATTACTTTATCAAGAAAATCTTAAGGCAACGTTTTAAGGTACTTCCCTAAAATGCATATAGAAAGAAGACAACCTCCTTGACAGATAAAATGACTAGCAAGGTCTCTTTTCGCCAATTTATCTGGCAATAAAGACATCGCCATAATTTTTTTATGGAACTTTCCAGAAACCTTTGCTGAGTATGATCATGGCAGGTGGACAACGAAATTGTCCCTGAAATAAAGAAGTGGGCCAGTGCTGCACCTTGCCATATTGCCAAACTTATTGGTGTCTTGTGCTTCTTTTCTGATTTCTTTAATAAATGGTACTCCCTCCATCTCAATTTATGTGTCTTACTTTCCTTTTTTCAAGTAATGCAATGCGTATTTGAGCAAAAATCTCAAGTATTGTAATGGGAATTTGAACCTAGGACCTCCAGGTTTTACTTGTACCAGTGAAGAGAGAAGGTCCCGTCTTTTCCACTGTAATATTTTTTTTTTTCTTTTCCAATTAGTAATATGCTCCATAAACCAACCTCCAAGAATATTTAGTGCTAAACGAGTTACTTTTTCCGGTGTTTGAGATTGAATGTAGAATATGAGGAAAATGGGGAAGGGGAGGAGCAAGAGACCAACTGCAGGTTCAATTTGATGCCTTTCCTCAGGATATCTTGGTACTTATTTATTTCTGTATCTAAAGAAGGTGCTAAGTCACTCTCATTCCATGTCGAGGACTTGTTCTTTCAGCCATCCATTGCTAACTGTTGTAAGAATTTTTTTTTTTTTTAAAATGAGTTCCCTCTTATGCATGATTCATCTTACCATGTTTCGTTTTCTACTGCAGAATCTGACATATCACAACCAAGATATGTCACCTTCTACTTTTAGGGAGAAGAGTTACAAGAACATCAATACAAAAAAACTAACTTCATAGTCAGACTATCTTCACCCCCAGACCCCACATTGTGGGAATACACTGGGTATGTTGTTGTTGTATAGTCAGACTATCTTCACAAAAAAGTTATCCTTTACATGGAGGAATGGAAATGTATGAATTTTTTTTTAAAAAAGATCACCATTCATAAGGAGAGAACACAAAAGACTGGTGCCAAATACCTTCAGTCTGTTGAGAAGACTTCTCCAGTAGAGATGGAAGCCTTCATATGATATTGGAAATAAAACGTGTATTACAAGAAGTAGAAAAGTAACACCCTGCAGAAGACAGTTTAAAAGAAACTGTTAGTAAGCCCAAGGTAGTCTAACCAGCTAAGTAGAAATCTCTGGTGTTAATGTTTGTGCATTTCACACAAGTCTCCTACAGCCTAACATATGACTAGAGAAGTTACTCTTCTGAAGCTACCTAGCTAACTACATATATGTGATAGTAATGTTTTTGTATCCAGAGTTGGCCCCTATTATTGAATATTGGACAAAAAAAATTTCCTCTTTTAACGCTACCTAGTTAAGCCAGTAAAGAATAAGAACAATAAACAATGAACAAGAAATCCTCACGAGCAAAGTAAGAACTGTCCTAATTCTCGGGTAATAAAATGCAGCTATGGTTTTAAGAATGAACAAGAAGTCCTAGTTTTCCTCATTCAAGCTTCTTATACAACAACAACTACGCTTCAATCGAAAACAAGTTGAGGTCGGCTACAAAAATTCTCACTATCCATGTCGCACCGTTAAGCCCATCTTACTACAACTATAACAACAACAATGACAATCAATGGAAATTACAATAATAAGCTTAGTTGGTATTTTTTTTTGATCAAGTAAAAGATTTCATTGATAATAACAAGGCCATCTTGGCCGTATACAAGGGGTATACCAAAAAAGATGAGACCTGCAAAATATGGTTCTCTCCAAAAGACACCCAATCCTCTATACAGACAGGAACTACATGGGTGCACCAAAAGAAAATAATGGATCGGAGACTACTTCTCAGATGAGCAAAGCTCATCTCCACCCCTTCATAAGCTCTCCTATTTCTCTCTTTCCAAATGACCCACATTAGAGCGAGAGGAGTAACATTCCACGCCTTTTGCCTTTTTCTTCTAGCTCCGCTCCTCCAACTAAACATTAACTCCTTCACAGATCTTGGCATCACTCAAGAAACGCCAAACCATTCGAAGATATCCTCCCATAACCTCGTGGCTAATTTGCAATGTAAAAGAATATGATCCACGTCCTCACTCGTCTCCTTGCAAAGGAAGCACCAACTCAACCACTCTACTGGCATGAATTTTTTTGACAAAGACTAAAAACCTCACAGCAACACTGGACCTCAAATAAACGTCCTGACATGACTAAAACTAACCCCAACTAATTCATATTGTATGGATAGATTCTTTTCCACTGTGCCAATTTTTCGCTATGTCTACATGGACTCCAAGAGATTTTTGGTCTTTCAAAACAATTACCTTTCGTGTAATTCTAGGTTTACCACATTTCCTTCAAACACCTTCACAACCAGATGGTTACATACATACAGACAGATGCATCTGGAGGTCGACGCAGGACATGACCAAGCCATCTCAAGCGACTTCTTTCGATTTATCTTCTATATATGTTTCTTGCACCTTCTGCTGAATGTGATCATTTTCAATCTTGTCTAATCTTGTATTACCGTACATTAGCAACCACATATCTGTGACACTCATCTTCTAGATATGATGGACTTTAGAGGCTCATTACTCCCATATAACATTGTTGGTCTTATATCTGTTCTATAGAACTTATCTTTTACTTTGATAGGTATCCTTCTATCAAAATAACATTTAGTTAGCAGTTCTCTGTTTCAACCATTCTACTTGATTTTTTGTGTAACATCTTCATCCATCATACTTTCATGGAATATAGAGCCTAGGTATCTGAACTGCTGGCACTTAAGCACTGCAATCCCGATTAATCTCATCTCGGCTTCACTCTTATATGTTACTAAACTTGCAGTGCATATATTCAGTCTTACTTTTCTTATTCTAGAACCCTTACTCTCTAAAGTATTTCTCCATAGTTCAAGCTTTTGGTTGACACCCTCGCTAGTTTTGTCAATCGTCTGCAAATAGTATACATCACGGGAACTCATCAAATATAGTGTTACTTTATCCATAACTGGAGGAGAACTAAATAATTACATGCTCAGTGTCACAGTTATAGAAAACGCTTTTTGTATCACCTAACATTGTTCTCATAGACTCATATATGGTGGCTCCTTCATACATATCCTTTATGGCATTTATATATTTAATATGAATTCCCTTTTTCTTCTAACATCAACCAAATAACTTTTCTAGGCGCGCTATCATATGCTTTCGCTAGGTCATTGAACACCATTGGGACTTAAATTCACAGGCTACAGGATTGGGAGATGGAAGAATTCAACAATCCGATGGAATTGTTGTATGGGCTCAATACACCAAACAACTCATTGGATGTATGGAAATGGCGAGAGAGTGGAGATGGTTTATTCACGGTGAGCTCTTTTTATAAGAGGTTACTTGTGAGATAGGAATGTTCTTTCCCGCATGTTTCAATTTGGATCCCTAGAGCTCCAAGGAAGGTTAGCTTTTTTTGTATGGTTAGTGGCTAGGGGCGCGATCTTAACAGCAGAGAATCTGAGAAAGAGGAGGATTACCTATCTCAGTTGGTGCTTTATGTGTAAGAGTCAAGGAGAAAATGTAGATCATCTTCTTTTGCATTGTAAGTTGGCTAGCCGGCTATGGAAAGTGGCCCTTAATTGGTTTGATATGCAATGGGTGATGCCGGGTGCAGTGAAGGAAGCGTTGCAAAGCTGGACCCATAGAAGAGGGAAGAGATGCTCGAAGGCATGGAGAGTTACCCTATTAGCAATCATGTGGGTCATTTGGAAAGAAAGAAATAGGAGGGTTTTTGAAGGGGTGGAACTAGATTTTGTAAAAATGCAAAGTAGTGTTTTGTCTCTAGTTTATTTTTGGTGTACTTCTGAGGTTCCTATTTGTTTAGAGGACTGGACCTCTTTTACTGAGAACCATATTTTATTGTAGGTTCTCTCTTTTTGGTATATAACTTGTATACGGGGTTTCCCTAAGTTGTTAATAAAATTATTTACCTTATAAAAAAGAAAAGAAAACACCAGGCATAGATTTTTCTTCCTCACGCGATAAACTTCCATCAATTATCTTCGCAGCAAAATATAACCTTCATTGTAGATCTACTAGGCATAAATCCAAAATGGTTCTTTGTCACTTTTGTAGTGTCCCTAGTTCTACACTCTTATCACTTATTTCCCAAAATTTTATTTTATGACTCATAAGTTCAATGCATGATGGTTCACACGACTTAAATATCTCTTATATTCCTATATATTGGAATCACGATACTCTTTCTCCACTAGTTGGATATCCTACCACTTCTTAGTATAACATTGAATAGCTTGACCAGCCAAACAACTCGAACCTCCCCAAGACACTTCCAAACCTCTTTAGGGTACCATCTAGACCAAACAACTTTTCTAATCCTCATATTTTTCATGGCATCCTTTACTTATGACAATCTAATATAAGTGTAGCTAGAGTTCCTATCGTGCAAAGTTATATGGATCTATAGAGTTATCCTCGTGATTTGAGTTGAACAATTGATCAAAATAGCCTCTCCACCTTTCTTTGATCTAATTATTTCCTGACAATATTTGCTGAGAATTCGGGAACAGTCTTTAATACACTTCATCTAGCTTCCGATGAAGCACATGTGTTGGTGTTGAATACTAGGAGGCAACAATCTCCTAAGGCTCTTCAGAATAATCAAACTTGACGATAGCCAAAACAAAATTCACCATAAATTAGGTCAATTCAGAACCATAGATGGCTTTGCTTAAAAGTTTAGCTTCTTCACATATTTCTATTAAAGACTCCTACATTAAAGAAACAAACCAGCCACGCACAAGCTTACCTCATATATAAGGGACTCAGCACCAGTCAAAAATGGCAGCTGTCCTACATGACTCAGCTAAATGCTTGGAACACCACAATGGTTTCTGAGCAAAATGAACAGGAAATAAGGGAAACTATAATTGTCAGTTCTAAATTCAACGAACAAGTAGGAAGTATGAAGTCAATGTAAGTATGTATCATGCAGGAAAAATACAAAGAAGTGAAACTGGAATAGACAGCAAGAGATACAAACCTCAAGGAAGTTTAGAACTACTAGTGCGAGATAATTAAGTGACCAGAGGAAGTCAAAACGAGTAAACATGAAGTACAATTGTGCTGCCTTTCCAAAGCTCGATCCCTCAAGAATTTCCTCAGGTAGTCCAACGCCATCTTCAGCCTGCATGTGTAACTTCCAGGATTAATACCTCACCAAACAATTACTAAAAGGAAAACATTGAAATTTCAGCGTTTATCATCCAAAAACTATTTCATTACTTCACGTTTCAAACCATTATTCTCAAGTCTTTTCTACTGAACAACTAAATAGTGTAATCTATTAAATCATTTTATTACTAATAAGTAATAACCCTGCAGGTCAATGCTGGCCTATTTTATTAAGACAAGAAAGTATTTGTTTGGAGGCAAAAAAATAGAACATTCAGATATCGTCCTTTAATATAGTGGTTTTTACCAGAGTGTCTGCTTTAACTTATTTCTTTGGAAAAAAAAGAAGAAGAAGAAGGTGATTTTGTATAAAGAAAGGCAAAAAGACATACAGAAGAATTATTTACTAGCAAAAAATTATTTCTCAACAAAACCTGCCACAATGTTGCATCTTGGATATGGAATTATTGACCAAAAAAATAGACCTTCACTTAACAAGAATGGAGCCAAATAAAAGAAGGCCAGTCTGAAAACATTTGGAATGCATGAACATTTATGAGAAGTCACTAAGTTCCTCAATGGGTGTCTTCGGTATGAATGTTTTCCTATTTTCCCATGTTCGGTTGGTCAAATATTTGGAAAACATTTTCTCTAGGAAAACAAGCTCATTAAAAATGAGGAAAATGACTTCCCTAATGAAGAATAGAAAGTAAGAAAAACAAGATGCAGTAGTGACGTTCCACATTGATTATGTTCTTCCCACCCTCCACATTTGTCTAAATTATATACAAATGCTTTTAGGATAGTATTTTTTGCTTAACTACCAAACACAAGAAAATAAGTAAGAAACCAACTTATTTTCCCGGAAAACATTTTCATGGGAAACATTTTCGGATTTTCCTTCATACCGAATACACTCAATGTCTTCTCTCTTTTTCTTGTTTTCTCCCCACTGAATTCACCACACTAAATATAGAGAATGAACAAGCCCAGATTTTTCGCAGTATGCTTGTCTCTCTGAGTCTTTAATATTTCCAGCAGCTAAATTAATTTCCTTGGAGTTGCAGACACCTGTTAGTTTGCCTCAGCTCAGCTCAATCGCCCAAATTCCCTTCTTTTTCTGGAATGGTGTCAATATTTTCTTGATTTGGACCATTGTACACCACCCCCATTTTCCCACTCTAAGCATCTGATTTCAAAATTTGAATCTTTCAACAGCCCAAACACTACTACAGTACCCATACAGTACTACTCCACTATCTTTTTACAATTTGCATTAGTACTACCTATAAAGATCTCTAATTCATTAAAGCTTTGACAAAGAAAGGGATGATTATTTCACCGCATACTTCAGTAACTATAGACAAATAGACAAGCCTAAGGGAGGTCAAAAGTGAAAGTCAATAGCCAGCAAGCATTAAGTGTGCAAAAGTAAGGAGAAAAAAATTGTCTTCCTCAATGTCTTCTCTCTTTTTCCTGTTGTCTCCCACTGAATTCACCACACAAAATGTAAAAAGAAAGATCAGAACCCAGATTTTTCGCACTCTTTGGGCCTTTAATATGCAGCTAATTAGTTTCCTTGCCAGTGTTTTGGGATGCGTGATGCGGAAAAAAGCGACAAGGCTCCGCAACCCGCATTAAGCGATGCGTGAAGCGATGCGACCGCATCATTGAAGTGATGCATAATTTAAATGAAAAAAGACCTAATATAGCATCCAAAACTGTAAATCATAAGTGAAAACACCACAACAACTATATAATCAACAACAAAGACAATATATATAAGAAAAAGTTTAAATGAAACACACAAATCAAAGGTTTGAGCACTGAAACACAATAGCAAATAAAGAAGTTCAACAAAATAGCAAAACACACTAGAAAAAAGAAAAAAAACAGTGTTCAGCAAATTGAGAAAAAAAATTAAGGAAGCAGAAAAAAAAAAAACAGAGCAGTTTTTCAAAAAAAAAAAACTGCACAGTTTTTTTTAAAAAAAACAGAGAGAGCATCAGTTTTTTTTAAAAAAAACAGAGCATCAGAAGGGAAAAAAAAAAAAGAAGAAGAAGAAAATAAACTGCTCGAATCAAACAGAACAGGGAGAAGAAAGAAGGAAGAAGAAAGAAGAAGAAGAAAAATTTACTTACCTCCACTGATAAGAAACAGCAAAATAGTGTCGAGTGTCGCCTCTTCAGTGAAGAAGAGAGAAGGTCGAAGCTCAATGTAATAAAAAAACCTAAAAGATTGTATATATGAAAAGTGACTTTTCTTAAACTTAAAAATTTAACCCAACTCTTTTTTATTTAAAAGTAGCCCTCCCCCCCCCCCCAAAAAAAAAAAGGATGCGACCGCCTCACGCATTAGGGATGGATGCACCCGCTTCTCTCAGATGGTGGCACCTCAAGAACTCGACTCGCTGGACTCTCGCATCGCATCGTATCGGCGCATTAAGCGCTGATGTGAGCGCATCCAAGAACACTAATCCTTGCAAAGACCCATTAGTGTGCCTCATCTCAGCTCAGATCGTCCAAAATTCCCTTCTTTTTTTTTAGAATGGTGTCAATATTTTCTTGAATTGGACTACTAGACACGACCCCATTTATCAAAAATCCAATCTTTCAACAACCTAAATAGTAAAAGTACCCATATATCAACACTCCACTATTTTTTTAACAATTTGTAGACTACTTATCAAGATCTGTACTTCATTAAAGCATTGGAGAAAGAAAGAGATGGTAATTTAATTCACTGCATAATTAAGTCAAGAAAGAAAGACAAGTAGACAAGCTAGTCTTAGGAAGGTTAAAAGTGAAACTCAATAGCATTGAAATAGGCCCCGTTTGGACGTAATTTGAAATCAGGTTCATTTGAAGTTGAAATTTTGTTTGAACATGCAATTTAAATTCTTTGGAAAAAATCTTAGTAGCTCAGTTCGTTTGCTACTTGAACTTTTACCTTACTAGTGAGAGTTCGATTTCCCAACTTGTAATCCCATCTCCCATTTCAACTTCTTGAATTCTTTAGAATGTCAAATATATTTCTTGAATTTGACTACCAGACACGACCCCATGATCAAAAATCCAATCTTTTAACAACCCAAATACTAAGTAAGCGTTTGGCCATGAAAATAAAATATTTTGGAGTTGAAATTGGAGTTGGAGTTGTATTTGGCCATGAAAATAAATAGTGTTCTTTTTGACTTTTTGTGAGAGAAGTAAAAGTAAAAAAAATGAAAACCAGAAAAAGTTGTTTTCACTTTTTCGGAAATTTATTTCACTTTAGTGAAATACATTTCATGATCAAACACCACTACATTTCACTTTTTTTACTAAAGTAAAATTTATTTTCGGAAAAAAGTGAAAAAAATCCATGGACAAACGGGCCCTAAAAGTACCCATATATTTGATGAGTTTGAAATCGAGAGGGCGTCATGCGGAAGCTTAATAGTTGCAAACCATAGAGACAACAATTCAGACGACAAAGAAAACAATATTAAAAATATATTATCGATAGGGTTTGGCCAATTGGCCTACATATGAAAACCTAATATTGAAAAATATAAAACCTATTGGGAGAAATCTCCTCCTAAACAAAACTCTTTAAAGACTACATTAAGGATGTTATTGTATTATGATATGAGAAGAGGGGTCTTCTAGTTATAGAGGTTCAAAACTTTTTCTTCAAGAAAGAGGTTAATTAATTATGGAAGAGATCTTTTCCTACGAGCAAACCTTTTCCACAAAAAAAATAAAACACAATTATGGTAAAATTTCAAGTACACTATAAAATTCAGGATAAATCCTAACAATATTACCCCTCCACTATAACCGAGGGTGTGACCTGATGGTCGATGAAGTGGGTTGAAAATCCAAAGTCTCGGGTTCAAATTTCAGCAGAGATAAAAAAAATACTAGGTGATTCTTTCCCTCTATACTAACCTCGGTGGATAGAATTACTTCATATTTGTTGTTCGTGGGAGGGGGCAGGTATCCCGTTGATCTAATCGAGGTGTGTGAAAGTTGGCCTTGACACCATGCTTATCAAAAAAAAAAGAAAAGAAAAGAATTACCCTTCCACTATCTTTTTAACAATTGGCAGACTAGTTATCAAGATTTCTACTTCACATGAATTAAGACAACTAAACAAGTGTTAGGAGGAGAATAGAGAAAAGGGGAGGTGGGGGGGCATACAAGATCCACTAAAGCAGCAGCTTTTTGATAAGCAGATCCATGAGCAATAGCATCTCTACGATCATAGTTTGAACCACTCCACCTCCTATTCCGAAGGCTACTCTCTACAGGCAACAGAGATTCTTCCATTGTTGAAACTGAAACAGCAGAAATGTGAAGAAGATGAAGAAGAAGAAGAAGAGAGTAGTAATGAATACTGAGTGCAGTAAAGAAAAGGGTCGTTGAGTTCAGTTAATGTGCATATATACTAAGTAACCGTTGGGCATAAAATAGAAAATAAAATTTTATGGTGTTTGGCATAAAATTTATTTCACTAAAATAAAAAAAAAAAAAATGAAAAAGTAAAAATAAGTTTTATTTGTTTTCACTCCTATTTTTTTCATAAAAAATTTAAAAAAAATTTAATTCTTTTCATGGTCAAATATAACTTCAATTTCAGCTCCAACTTCAACTTCAAAAAATTAAATTTTCCTGGCTAAACGCCTACTAAGTACTTGTTTTTGTCACTGTCAAATAAGACTATCAAGAAGACACCCCCGCATACGTGGGAAAGGCGTGTTACAAAATCGTGAAAAGTTGTGTCACATTAAGATAAAAGGAAAAGGCATAAGTCTCCCTTAACGGGTAAAACTTACACTCACCTAATATATATATCAAGCTAATATATGTATATCATGTATTTAAATTTAAAATTTATGTTATTTAATCAACATTAATTAATATATATTTTATTTTATTTAATTACTTAATCATGATAAATTATATTAATTTGATGTATATACTGAATGCGTGTAAGTTTTTCCCCTCCCTCAACTATGCCCATATTTTTAACTAAACATCTTTTTTTTTAAAAGGTCATATTACCTGTAAACTACTTTAACATGGAATATATACACACTTGAGTGTGAGGTGGCAAAGAAAGTATACACACTCTCTTTATTGACATGTGAGAGATAAAAAAAACTACTTAAAATCTAATTAATATATACACATATCATTTCTTAATTACTTTATTATTAATTAGTACACAAAATTAGTCAATAATAAAATTTAGAGCAATTTTCATAAATACCAACTGTTTAGTATCTAATTTAAGCATATATTTTTAAACTTAGTTTCCTTTTGTTTCTTTGCAAAATAAAGTCTAATTTATATTTTTAGTAATTACGCTACTTAAAAATAATACAAATAAATATTAGTTATGCATAATTTCTTATTGCCTAAATGAGCAGTAATTTATTACAACAATTATAATTTGTAGTAGTGTTTTTATTAAAATACTATCAGCCATAGACGTACCAATATTTCTATGATATCAAATTTAGATTTAAGAATTTATTAATGTTTTATTAATATTATTATCGGCATATGGTCTTATTTTTTCCTTTTTAAGTAATTACTGCTACTAATAATAAAGGCAAACTCAATGATAACCTAATGTTATTAATTAAGGATTTTCATAAAATCAAATTTGTATAAATTGAAAAAATAGATCTATCTTTTTGAAAAATTACAATAAAATAATTTAAACACTTAAAACAAATTGCACCCTAGCATTTTTAAAAACTGTCTTTTTCAAAAAATATCTTCTTAAAGACAATTCAACAGCTAAATTTAGCATTAAAATAAAAAAAATATTGAAGAAAAGGCACAATCAATAATATTGCCAATTACTAAAATGGAAAAATTAATAAAATTGACTTTATTTCAAAAAGAAATTAAGTACAACAATGTTAAAAATATATATATATATTTAAAATTTTAATATTAATTAATTATGTGTACTAATTTATAATAAAGTGTCCAATTAAAAATGGCATATGAACATATTAATTAGATTTTAAATTATTTTTATCTCTTACATACCACCAAAGAGAGTGAGTACACTCTCTTTGCCACCTCACATTCAAGGGTGTATATATTCCATGTTAAAGTAGTTTAAGGGGGTAAGGGATCTTTTAAAAGAAAAGGTGTATAAATGAAAATATGGGCATAGTTCAGGGGGTATTCATGCCTTTTTTCTTAAGATAAATGATAAAACATACGCACTCCGTCTACATTAGTTGATCATTTATTTTTACACAAATTATAATATAAGAAGGATAGTTTTATTAATTTACTTTTTAAAATTGTAATTTGAAATAATTAAGGTGATCAACTAATATGGAAGATGGAATATTTTACTATTAAAAAAATGAAGTTGACTTATAGCCATTTTAGTAAAATATTTTGTTCAGAGATATTTTCGAAAAAGTATAATTTTAAAAAGTACTCTCTTCGATGATTTTTACTTATCACATTTCACTTTACGAGAATTAATTTGTAAAGGGCTAAAAAACAAATTCTCCCACTTATAGCCTATTTTAGTAAAATGGTTTGTTCAAAGATAATTTTTGAAAAAAGTATAATTTTAGAAAGTATTCTCGATAATAATTTTTATTTATCACATTTCACTTTAGTAGAATCAATTTATCTAACCTCCAAAGTTAAATTAATTTAGATCAATTTAATAGAAGAGACCTGCATATACGTGGGAAATGGAAAGAAAAATGACAAAAAGAAATGGTCCTTATGTTCGGGATAAGTTCAAAGTAGTTCTTAAAGTATATTTTGAACAATTTTATTCATTTAAGTTTATCGGAATTGACTACTTTTGATATGTAACATGTTTAACAAACTCTAATTTGACGGGAAGTGTGGAAATTTTTTTTTAATGAAAAGTATTAAGTAGTGTTCGATAGCTGGTTTGAAGGCGACGTATACTTGTGTTTTTTTTATTTCATATTAGTTGTCCGTATTTTTTTACACGCCTCTTAAGAAATTATAAATAAGATGAATAATTTTACTTATTTATCGTCTATTCACTCCTTTTGAAAAACAAATTTTTTGGAACTTATAAACTTGTTTAGACTTTCAAAAAATATTAATTGTAGGGGTAAAAAAAAAAAAAAAAAAAAAAAAAAAAAAAAAATTGTCTTAATTTGATAAATAAATTAGGACAACTATTTATAGTAATGTGGATAACTAATATGAACGAAGAGAGTATTAAATCCTACATAAGTAATAGTACTATATTTGGTAGCTAGTTAGGAGATAAATTACTCATGTATAAAATTAATATGGTGTTCAATTTCTAATTTAGAAATTCGTATAACTAATACATATACTATATAAGTTATGAGTGAATATATATATTATTGTATCAGTAGGGGTGGGCATTCGGTCTTTAGTTATGCATTTTTTTAGTTATCGAAACACGTTGCAATAAGTTTAGTTATGCATTTTTTTTAACAATAATCCTCTCATTTAATCGGCCAATAATCATGTTCAGGTTTCATAATACAATTGAAAAGTATCAAAAGTATGATTCAATCGACTAAATAATGTTTCTCAAAACTCAATTTGCATGAAAAAAGCGATGTTTATCTTTTATAAAATTTCATCCTAAGTAGATAAGAGGAGAGTGATTTTAATGTCATGTAACAGCTCGAAAGATAAAGAAAAAAGATTACTCTGTAATTAATAATCATGAAATGAAATGAACTGTCACGACCCGAAATTCCATTCGGGCCGGACTGGTACCCGAAGCCGATATTGCCCGAGAGAACCAATCTTTTCTCATGAACCTTCGTATGCATATCCTCGTATGAATCTTCTTATACCTCATGAAACTATGCGGAAGACATGAATCTGGTAACATATGCCATATACATATATATATAAATAAAACTTGGCCGTTGGGGCCATTACGTCAAACTGAACGTACATCGTACCTCCATATACCCACATATGTCTACAAAAGCCTCTAACAGATGCATTTACCAGACCAACTAACAGTCGGGACAAGTCCCCGCTTTATACAATATGTACAATAACAACACAACTGTACGACTATGACTCGGAAAGTCCCGAAGCAACTGGGGTTCACCAAAGATCCGCAATCAACTGTCAACCTACAATGGAGATCTACTAGTGCCTGCACCTGCAACATGTAAGGTAATTCCCCCGAGGGGGTCAGTACGAAGAATGTACTGAATATGTAAGGCCATAAGAAAACTGCATCAATATATAGGAACTGCAATGGAAATAATTATAAGAGAAAACTCTACATGTGAAACCATGTACCTTTCTTTTATTAGTATTTTCGATTATTCAATCCTATTCTTATCATTCATATAGTATCTTTCATATAATACCTTTATTCCACGGATTGCCTTTACTCAGAGATTCTTCCGCTCAAGAGATTTCTTTCTTGCCTCTATGTTCATTACCACTATTATTCATTTACTTGGTTAGTAAGTCATAAAAGAACAACATTCATCTACATACATCCACTCTAATGGTGGGGTAACAATATAACATACATCTATTCTATCGGTGGTTTGATAATATAACGTACATCCACTCTATTAACATACATCCACTCTCATGGTGGGTCAACATACATCTACTCCATAGGTAGGGTTAACATTACATAACATTGCTTCTTTTTCTTTCATTATTCATTTCTCTTTCTTTCATACTATGAGTGGTACCTTGATAATAGAAACATTCTTGAAACTTGAAACACAAATTGTATATTACATCACATCTTTACTCTTGTAAAATTGGTATCTTTACTTGTGAGGGATAGATACATTAACTTGCACATTACTTTTGAGAGATTGGTACATTTACTTGTAAGAGACTGATTCATTCACTTGTGAGAGATTGCTATATTCACTTGCCATAACATTATTTGAACCCAACATCTTGGAACCATTGGAACCATAGTCAATGCATAAGAGACATGTGTATCACTCTATTGGAACTTGGGATCATTACATGATTGGAATAATGCTATTCAAACTAAACAAGCCCTCTTTATCTCATTACCCTCGTTGGAATAGTTCTCTTAGAATTTACAACATTATGACAGCTTAGGAACTTCAGTCAATGAATAAGAGATAAGTGAATCATAATTCATCTAGGAGTAGGACACTTGTGACTAACAATGTATGTCTACCTTAGTTAAAATACTATAGGACCCCTCTGGAATGTAACACTTTTGGAACCTTAGGACAACGATCACTAAATACGATACATGTGGATATCAACTGTTCACCAACCTGAGATGCAATACCTTAGAACATTTGGAACTTTTGACATGCTAACCAATGAACATGAGTTAACTAATGGGCATAAGTCATATGATTCACCATTGACTAATGAGTAAGGAACATGTGAATAACACTAGCCAACTACCGACTACGGAATACCACTTTGGAATCGTGTCCACCCTACATCTATGAGTTTCCTGTACTTTTTCCCCCAACCAACATATGTAACTTAATTTCTTTTTCTTGAGAGATTGGTGTACTAGCTTGCACATTACTTCCTTTATTACCCATATGAGATCATCACCTTATAGGTGGCATATAATATAATACCGTTCATCACCTTATAGGTGGCATATAATATAATACCGTTCATCACCTTATAGGTGGCATATAATATAATACCGTTCATCACCTTATAGGTGGCATATAATATAATACCGTTATAATATCATAGCATAATATTGGGATTATACCATCTTGAACTTATACCCTTTAGATTGATCCATACTCAATAAAATATAAAGTAACCATGTGTGCATTACCTCTTTACAATCTTGTTCCCTTTTCATAGTTATGAGAGTGATACATTATACCTCAGAAGATTGATACTCTAACATGTGTGAGATTGATACATTGATAATCATAACTTTATGTGAAACTTTGGGTCACTAATCAATGAGTGAGAGACATGTGAATAAACATTATTGGAAACATTACCTCATTGGATACATAACATTATTGGAACTATTGGACAATAATCGATGGATAAGATACATGAATATAACCACTATTGGAACTTTGGAGCCTTAGCAATGACTATGAGACAAGATTCTCCATTGTGCAATGAGTAGGAAACATGTGACAGTAACCATTGATAACCGGAAATAGGATACCTTGGTACATTTCGGAATAGGACAAGTGTAACGTCAATGTGAACATTATATGCTGCAGAAAGGTATGGACAAAGTAACCTTACATACCTTGTCTTCCCAATGTAAGTACACAATCAAATATGTGAGCGCAACAATTTCGCTCCTTCTTTACGTTTCACTCTACATCACAAGTACATAATGGAACCAACATTAACCAC
Source organism: Capsicum rhomboideum (assembly GCA_031232105.1). Classification (NCBI taxonomy): domain Eukaryota; kingdom Viridiplantae; phylum Streptophyta; class Magnoliopsida; order Solanales; family Solanaceae; genus Capsicum; species Capsicum rhomboideum. The sequence continues at coordinate 136,149,140 of CP124712.1, read as the reverse complement.
CAATTACCATACAATGGCATACAATAACAATAAGTCACATGTTTAGCTTTAACATGTCATTTCCCCCTTGACAATACCATTTATGAACTCATCATACCAATAATTTCACAATATTCCATACATTGACCAACACATCATAAGCCACTAGTATGTCAAACCAAGTTCATATTTTACACTTCTCCATCACCACCACATCACAATTATTCCATCAAATGACTTCAATACACCTCACAACAACAAATCGACCAAAATCCCATAATTTAGACTTATAGAAAAATAACATGTTTAATAACAAATCAACACCATACACGTTCATATTTTATCCATACCATGATCTTTCATCAAAGGCACAAGTCATAATTCAAGTTACAATCTCATGGATAACACATCTTTTTCACAAAACCAAAAGTGACATGTCCAATACTTCCAACCATAACCAACATGATATACATACTCTCTCATGCTTATAATATGTTAATCCATAAGAATAATCACTTACCTAAGCTTGAAAGATGATGATCTTGCTTCAAGAAGTGCCTTAGGGTTTTGAGAGGAAAAGAGGTGTTCTTGGAAATGTCTAGAAAAAGATAGAAAAGCATGTGTATTTGTTGTGTATAAAAATCTGATTTTTGCCTCCTTGTATAGACCTTTGAAGTCCCTTGTTCAATGATTGATTAGTCAAAGAAGAATGGGTCATTTGACCCAATGCACTTAACCCAATAAAATCAATAAGTTCTCATGTTTAATTCATTTCATACGCGTTACAACAATATTCTCACTCACGCTATTCATATCCATAGCCTCAATCCCAAAAACAAGTGATTCTAGCCACGTATGGCCTATTTGGACCAAAAGGGTAAAACCGTCATTTTGACGTCAAATTCGTTCTCGAGTCATTTTATCATACCAATATACTATTTCATTCATTTCATGTATATACTCGTGGTTGTAGAAGAAACGTGGCAAAAATCAGCTCGATACATCCCCGGGAACCCTTGAGACTTAAGAAAATTTCCAACTTTAAAAAAATGGAAAAAGCAGCGTGGCACGCCACTGGGCGCTCCAACTTGCTGCCTTTGCCCGAAAAATTTTGGGCAAAAGCGGCCTGGCACGCCCCCTGGCGCGCCCCTGCCTTATTTTTTTTAAAAATTTTGTTTTTCGACTTTTCTTCGCGGGTTTGGTTAGATACTTCAAGTTCTATTCTTTAACTTACTTCTTAGCATTAATATACTTTGTTTAGAGGTCCTCTTAGCCTCGTTTTGAACCCCACAAATGCGTCACGAAAATCACAAAACACCTCTTATGAAGGGCTAATCACATGTACGAAGCCAAATTTCAATTTTCCCATCAATAGCATTACCAAATACATACTTATAGCTCCCGATACCTAAGTAACTATTGTTCATCGTCGTCACATAGGGTTAGGAAGGTACGGGGTGTTACATGAACTTTTCGTATAAAACAATACTAATAACATTGTCGTTCTTGCTCTCAAAATGCTGAATAACTGAAAAGATTCTTGAGCATCTTCGGGATTAAATATTGTTTTGATCCCAGTGATCATAGTACCAAGTACCGAGACTTGCAGTATCGATTCTTATAATACTGTTCGGGAAATCGATAAGTTAATTCCTATAGATGTATATTTGAAATGTTTTTACTAACCTTAGACAAACTTCATATCAATTAGTACCTTCTTGGACATTAGCTAATTGATCATTTTATGGTATATAATTGATATAGCTTTTAATCCACTTGCATTATTGATGTGTTTTTTCCTGAAATAATCTCTAGATATTGGATATTTTCATCCCTAATAAGTGCCACATGTTTGTACAACTTGTCAAAGTTTGAACAGGACACTAGGTATATAGCCTAACAAGGCAATAAAAGTCAAATAAACAAACTAATTGAACTGTTCAAAATACAAATAAGAGTTTGAAAAAAATAAAAAAATACAAACAAGACAAAAGGTCCCCTAACGTGGAGACACCTGTGCAGAAAATGAAATCATAAAGACTTGGTACAATTGGCAGAGGATTTTAATGACATTTTGACATTTTTGGCAATTGGCCAATTGGAAGGCCACAGCACATGGGCAAGCAAAGTCAATATTTCTCAGGGAAAACTTACCCACACACAGCAGCAACAACATGTCTAAGTGTAGTCTAATCTGTGGGGTTAGGGGAGGGTTCCACGTATGCAGATGTTAGTTCAAGAGGTAGAAAGGTTATGTTTGATAGACTCTCGATTTAAAAAAAGTGAAATCAAAGCATGATTTTTTTTTAAAAAAAAAATAACGACAACAAAATAGTAAGATGAGCAATGCAAAAGAAGAAACCAGTAGTAGTAAAAATAGAAGAAAAAGATACTACACCAATGCTAACTAAAACTAATAAATAAGGAGAAAAAGAGCACAGGAGACTAGCACCCTGCCTATCCCACATAAAAATAAGACAATATTCAACTACTTACTATCCTTCTATCTAATCCTTGACCTTTATACTCTCCTATCTAAGATCATATCCTCAACAAGCTGAAGATGTGTCATGTCTTGTCTAATTATCTCCCCCAATTCTTCTTCAACTTACCTCTATCTCTCTTAAAATCTGCTATAGCCAACCCCTCACATCTCTTTATTGGTGCATTGATGCACTTCCTCTTCACATGCCCGAACCATCTCAAATTTTGCTTCTCTCATCTTTTCCGCTACGGAGACCACTCTCACCTTTTCATGTATAACTTTGTCTCTAATTTTATCTCTCCTGGTATGTCACGCATCCATCTGAGCATCCTCATCTTTGCTACCTTCATCTTGTGAATATGAGTGTTTTGACTGACTAACATTCTACCGCATAGAACAATGTAGGTTTAACCATCACTCTGTAGAATTTACCCTTAACCTTTGGTAACACATTCTTATCACATAGTACCCTAAAAACGAGCCTCCATTTCACCCATTTCGCTCTAATATGATGTTGGGCATCATCGTCAATCTCTTTGTTTCTTTGGATTATAGACTTGTCCTCCTCTCGAACTTTCATATTGTGGTGTAGTAGCCTGATACCCCTATAGTTGTTGCAATTCAATATCACCCTTATTCTTGTACAACAAAATCATTATACTCTATCTTCACTCCTTGGTCATTGTAATCGTCATAAAAATGATAATAAATAACTTAGTCAGCCACATCAAACCTATTTAGCCTATATTCTTTCAAAACTCCATTAGAATCTCGTCTGATCCTATCACTCTTATCACCTCATCTTACGAACTTTAACCTCTGTGAACTTTATGCACCTACAATATCCAAAATTTCTACGACTATCGGAATATTCTAACTCATGTCCCCTTCCTCATTCAAGAACTTATAAAAATACGTCTGACATTTTCCTCTAATGGGTGTCTCTTCTGCCAATATTTCTCCATTCTCAATTTCTTGTTGTACTTCACTTGATCCAGGTCACAGGACCTCCTCTCTCTCTCTCTCTCTCTCTCTCTCTCTCTCACCTTTAACAAGCCTACACAACTTCTTATCACCACCTTTACCTCGAGGTTTTCATACAAATGTTCAAAAACTGTAGTTTTAGCCTCATAACCGCAAGCTTCACTTCCTTCTTCGTTGTCTTATACTTTTTCTTTTTATTTTGTTTGTCCTCCCCACCTATGCTTTCCACTAACGCTGTATAAGCCACCTTTTTGGCTTATCCTTTTTCTTGGATCTCTTCATTCCATCACCAATCCCCTGTGTCAATCTATATTACTCCTCTATACTCCTAACATCGCTCTAGCTTCTCTTATGCAGCCTGATGTCCTAGTCCACATACTATCTACGTCCACTGCTCTCCCAAACCCCATAGCCACCAACCTGTCCCCAAGCTCCTGGCCTTTGGTGTTAAGTCTCTACATTTAAGCATTGGTTGGTCATATAGGTCCCTCTTACTCCTCCTCTTGGTATCTAAATACACAACTACGAATCTATATTGAGTTGTAAGGTGTTCGCTCATGATTACACAAATAATATAAACTTATCATGACCAAGGAACAAATTTCGTTAAGAATATAAGAATTAACTATGATCAAGTGATTGAAGTAAATGAAAAAAAAGGATCAGGTAATCACAATTAAACCATCTCAGCTTGTAAGAATTTTTTTTTCTTTTTGAGGGTAAAAGAAAGGGATGACTTGGGAGGAAAACTAATAGCCTACTTAAAAGGGTGTATTTGATATACAGAAATACTTTCTTCACAGAATGTTTTTAAATTTTTTCATCCTAGGTTCAAAATAATTGTCAGCAACTCTCTTTTCTGTTTTTCACCAACCCTGCCACCTTGTTTCTATCTGAATAATATACAGTTGGTCCTATTGGGCAGATAAGGACCACATTTGACATGGTGAGCTATTACTGATAATGACAAGATATTTGGCCATGTACAAAGATCTACCATCACACTTCACAACTATTCCTTTCCCACAGGGTGTATAATACAACCAAAAAAAAATCCCATGAGACGAGTATTAATAAATTCATCCTTCACTAGCACATAAAAAGAGCAAACAAGAAGTATAAAAAAAAAAGGAGAAATGGCTATAGCTTCTATCTAGAACAAGTACAAAGGAATCTAATAATTCAAAAACATTTCAGAAATGCATTTAATACAGAAGGAATTACTACTATACTTAAACGTGGCTCCCAATAGAAACTCAAAGAACAATACAAAAATGAATTTTGGGCGTTCTACAATAGTAAGATAATGCTCCTCAACTGTGCACTAGTATGACAACGAAACATATGAATACAACAACAATTACAAAAGATGAATGAAAACTCGTCAGTAGCGTCTGTTGCTTCAACCAAACTAATAGTAATCCAAGTACATAGTATAATTCACACTACAAGCTCTACAATAAGAAAAATATTTAACCTCCTAGCCTCTTCAAACTCTGTACTGTATCTACCTCTTCACATTAATGTTCATCCCTGCAAAAGCAAAGCAATTACTTAAGTATCTTTGCCCCCAAAAAAAGGGGTTAATCTGTAGTAGGTCAACATGAGAAAAACAAATATGCAAATGATGACTCTACACTTGCCGTCTCACATTGGTTGAAGCTATCGGTTTTAGAGCCAGTTTGGATGGCCTAATACTTTTGTCTTATTTTTGTCTTTTTGGCTTAAAAACACTTTTTTATTTTACCCAAACACTTAGAAGCACTTAAAAGAACTTAGAAGCCAATCCAAACAGGCTCTCAATCTCCTTATATAACCTTATCCCTATCTTGTGTAGGTAGAGAGGTTGTTTTCGAAGGACCCTCGGCTTAAGTGAGAAAGAAGAATGAAAATCTGAAGAAAAAAAATCCTCTCAATCTTTCTTTTTCTCCTCTTATTCTCCCTATCTTTCCCTTTTGTGTTGTAACAAATTATCAAGTTTGTATTCTTGTCAGTGGGATGAAATAGTTGATAAATTCCCATTTGATTCTTGTTCACTCGAGTAAATTACGCTGGACAATACTTAACTGATGAGCTAGCTTTAGGGTTGAGTTAGGTCCAAGTTCCAGTTTTATCAACATGGAGATGGAGTCAGAACCACTACTATCCCTAATACTGAGTTATCCAATGTAGGCCGCCCCCCAATACTTTGTTATCAGTGCTCCAAATTTCCAGTTCTAACATAGGAGGGGTGTTAAAGTCCCACATTGGTTGACACTATAAGCTTTAGTCTCTTTATATGGTTTTGACAATGCCACATCATGAACTACAACTTTGGAGTTCAGACAGTAGCATAAATCCAATCAATAGGATTGATCCTCTCCCAATTTCACTAGTTCAGCCTACTATTACTATAAGATTCTAGAAACACAAGCAAAGCGTTGGTTACTATTTACTCGAATCTACTTCCCTTGTGCTTTTCCAATAAAATTGGAAACACTTCAGAAATATCTTGAAATGGAAAGTGGAAACACTTCAGAGATATCTTGAATGTAGCAAATTATTCTGGACATTTGAGTAAACAGATCAGTTTTAAAAAAAAATGATCGTGGAAAACGAGAAAAATGATTCCAAGAATTAGGAGCAGCAAAATATTTCGAAATTTAACAGGCAGCTAAATGTTATCCTTTTTGATAACCCAGGCAGCTAATTGTTATCCTATTATCTCTACTCAAGAGTCAGCCTAAGATTTAGTGCTAGCAAATAGATTTACACATAATCCAGCTTACGAAGAATCAGATTAAACCATAGATTAACTCCATACTGAAGGATAGTTGAAAAGGCTCACAAGAAAGTGAAGATATACTGTTATCTCTTTATAAGTAACTTCTAATGTTATTTTTTCATATGTAACTTTTAAGGTTATCTTAATTTAACTTTTTAAAGTCAGCTTCAAATTTAACACTAAAAGTAGCAGATATGCATGATTCAACTCCAAACAAGATGGTTGGTAAACTGAACAAATAATTGAATAGCTGGCGAACAACCTCACTAGACCATAATTTAACTATAAATCAAAGAGTTGAGAAGGTTTCCATACCGTGCCCTAATTGCCACATGCATATTGGACATTGAAGTACATGGAACACTCATGCTTAATGTTTCAGTGAATCCTGAAAATGAGGAAAAAAGAAAATTGTAGTGACATAGTAAATAATTCCAGCAATCGAGGAATGATAAAAAACACAAATTCCAGGAGTGGCAACAAAAAGGATGATATTTTAGCTAATCGAATAAAACTATTTTAGGAGCTATACGTAGCTAGAAGATAACTAGTTCCTATGGAATAAGAATAATAGTACATAGCTAGAGAAATTGGACCTATAAATTGGCTTCTGAAGTTTTACAAAGTAGCATTAGACGATCAACGTCCACGAGAGGTATGTTAACTTGATAAAAGCATCCTACTAAAACAAGATAGCCTTCCAAGTCCAAGCTGTTAATATTCTTACTATAAAGTGAGAAACAATGTATATCTTCTTATATAAGGTACTAGTGACTAGTCATAAGTTGAGCTACACAGACAGAAGAGTTTCTGTTGAATAGTTCAATGGTGGTCAAAAACAGTGGTGTATTGGCCAACTTAAGAAGACACTCATGTGCAGACTGCAACTTATGAATATTAGAGTATTATTTATCTTCCGAACTCTTCACCAATCCAAAGAAAGACCAGATTTTAAGAACCTCAGTTCCACTAAATAAACATGAGTAATCTTACTTTATCTATTATATCAAACTGATTGAAACTTTTCAGAGATATCAGAGAGCACAAGTCTAGAAACACATCCCAAACTAAAGCTCGTGCATATGTTAGTCCACAATAGAACATGTTTTATTCTATGAAGTAGTCCACAATAGAATATGTAGACTACGAATAGCAACTATCATCATTTTTAGATGTGAAAACCAGCGATTTACGGGAGTGCCTTGTGCAAGAAGAGAGTACAGTACCTAGTTTAACCAAGTTAACCAGGACTCCTACAGTTTTGATTCTTTTCGTCCTCTATAATTGGCCCAAAATGAGATGAAAGTAAAACCAAACAAACGGATGCAGTTGGGTATTTATTTATTTATTTGAAACTGATAACTTTGTATATTCCTCAAAACCAGTACGGAAACTGTACTGGTCAATATTTACAACATGTACTTCAAATCCTACTATCTCTTCCTAAATTGAGTCTAGTACATCAATTATGGAGATAGTATCATTTGCATTCAGCATTAATATGGATACATATCAGTTGGGTATTATACTAGCTTCATTGCAAATTAATACATGTAACATGTTGCATTCTCAACAATTTCTATGAAATCCCTCATACATCAGTATCTCCAGATGCAGATTAAATATGAATCCATATTAATGCTGAATGTATATGAGAAACAAACAAAAGACATTCATTGCAGCAGGATATAAAATTATATACAACATTTTCTGCATGCCTAAATGTTAAAAAGATTACCTCAAATCACACGTCACTCTTAGGCTTCTTTCCCGTCACAATCTGGAATATCCGCAGACCTCTACTAAATGCTTCATTGAATAGGATCCTTGTCTGCATAGGTTGGAAACCAGGCAACCAAGACAGTACTGCCACGGGTACCATGACAATAATCCCAAACATGATCTCATATAGTCGCGCCACAGACACAATAGTTCCCCATATCATAGTGTTTTGCAAAAAGGGACGTAACACTTGAGCGACTGAAATAAAACCCCAACCAGTAGGAATGAAAGCCAACAGGCTGACGAAGAGATCGCTAAATTTAAAAGCTGTGAACTGCAGTAGAGCAACAAGTACAACTATGAAAAAGACTACAACAAGGAGCTGCACAAGACGAAAGTATATGTGCTCCCTTGCAGCATATTTATCCCGAGCATAAGCTGTAATATTAAAAAAGCCAAGAGCCACCACCACATAAATCCATGAAACCAAGTAAACAGCTATGCTTTTGCTTCCAGCAGCAATACCCAGCTGATATACAATGCCATACTGGAAAAAGAAGAAGCGAAGGTCTAGGATAATTTCCAGTATCTTTCCCCACAGACCTGTCGTTCTTAAATGATCCTGTTCCTCCTCCCACCATTTTTCCCAGCTCTGTTCTGACTTTGCAAAAACACTACCACGGTACCAAATCCAGTTCATGAAGTCATCAAAATCATACACTGTCTTTAACCAATCAAACCCAGAAGGATTAAACACAAAGGGCCCCAAGATCCATGACACCACCAGGAACCAACTTGAGATAGTCAGTGCTATATACGTAAAAGTTCCTTTAGCAACAGGGCTGTATGCAGCATACACTGTGAGTATCAGACCAAGTTCAATTGCCTTGATAAAATGGCTACGAGCATATAACCGATAATTCTCAGTAAAACTTTTGTGCTGCACAACAAAACCGCGCCCAGTTGCCCGGTATTTTGCGCCACCATGAAGAATAGTACGACCAAAGTAATGAGCACGAGTTCCCATTGAGAATGTGTAAAATACAGATGAAAGTTGAAGCATCATTGTTATAAACTCCCAGATAGATGTAAGAAAACCATGCTCGAGAGAATTCTCCACAATCATTGGTAACGCAGTGAAAAGACCCAGCTGGATGATAAATTGTTGGTTCAGTATGGCACCAAGTGCTCTGTTGTTGTCGGTGGTATCTGACGCAACAGAGTCCTCAACCCCACTAAGTGCAAGGTAAAGTCGTCCCCATAAGAATGCATATACAGTGAGGACAATCATCATTGTATTGAAGAAAAATCCTACAGTTGTATAAAAGAAAGAAAGCATTCTGAAGAAATCCAGCCTATGACCCAACCTATAGACATCTCTGCTAAGAACTTGCTCACCATTGCCACTGGCAACCTTGGCTTCAAACATAGATATTTGATTCAACCCAACATCCCTTCCTTTGCCAACTTGTATGTACTCGTGGTGAGTGACATTGCCACCTCGTAATGTACAGTTGAAGCCAGCAAAAATGTCCTCGCTGATGTTGATTACTCTAGATGCCTTGCTTATTCCTCCCCTTGTTAGAAACCAAAACCTGTCAAAGACATCTGGATGTCCATAATGCATTCGGATTTTCAGGGGGTTGGCTAATACACGCTGTCCCAGGGTTACAAAACTCATTTCCTGAGCTGACATGAACCAAGCAAGGGATGAGACAGAACCAGTAAATATATGTTCCCGAACTCCAAGAATTGTAGGCTTGCGAATGCCATAGTAGCGTTTGAACTCTTCCAACAAGTTCCTCATTTTCAGTGCCTCCTCGAAGTAATTATCTTGGTTCATGTCGATGGTCTGAACTGCATCACCACGGGTAAAGATAAAGGCATGGTTTTGATTTTCTGGTTTCCCCTCCCCAAGCTTCAAAGGACCAGGCAACTTAACTCGATAGATCTCAACTTCCCTTTCAAGCTTTTGATCATACTTCACAAGCACAGAATAATAATCCTTCTCATCCCTTCCTGTGGGAACCTCATCAACATAAGCTACACGAAGAGCCTCATTATTTTTCATCAGATACAAAATTTCCTCTGCATGTGGATCCTTTTTGGCCTTCTGAGTACCATATATCTGACAAGCTACCACATATGTGAATTTCATTAAAGCAGTCCCATACTCGTGGCCTTTAAACAACAAACTCACTGAACTGTCAGCTCTGCTCAACCTCCTCGAAGACGGAGACCTTTCTGAGCTTAAACCATCAATGCTACCATCATGCCTCATAGAACCAAGTTCCACTGATCCTTCTCTGATATCCATCTCAGATGCAGAATCCAGAAAGGCCAGCATTTTGAGAGCTCGATAGTAGTACATCATCCCCCTAACCGTGCGAGTAAGAGTCTGCCCTCTGTATGATGCCCAAAGACGAAGATCTCTTAGCTTCGTCGTCCATAACTCTTTCTTCTCATCAACCATTCCTTCTCTACGCATTCGCTGCAAGAAATTTTCCCACTCATCAGCATAAATAGTCTGCAAGTAATATAATGTAGAAATCCCATCTTCATTCTCAGTTCTAAGTTGTTCCTTGTTGTACAGTACTTCTTCATTGTAGTACGGCGTCAAAACACTGAAAGCCATCATCTTCTCAACTTGTGGCGCATGTGGCATGTTCATAAATAGAGAATTGCTAAAGAAGGCAAGTCGACGTCTCGCCTCAAGATTTCTCGGAATAGTACTCATAGAGTCCCGAGATGTAAGAATAGTGTTCAAGCGGCGAGCCTGCCGATAAAATGTCTCATTCTCTGGGTCTGGCAATGAAACTACATTCTCAAAAAGCAATCTAGTCGCAGATGCCTGAAGAGCCAAACCTTCTTCTCTCAGCTGATCTCCAGCCATCTTCTCTTTCAGAAAGTCCCGAGTGGCAACCTCATATAAGGCCTGAAGAACATTCACAATCTTGTCAACATCCTTTTTTGGCTTGAGTATTAGATCTAGAAGAGTAATCAACTTTCCACGGATCTGGGGGAGAGCAGTCAGATTGTAGTATTTTGTGAACTTCTCCAGCTGAATCCACTGATCAATCTGCTGAAAGAAGGTTGTTATGATGGAATGCTCCTCACTGTTCACTTTGACAATTTCCAGCAGCAAATGCCTCGTACTGTCATAAGCCTCAATAACAGCACATCGCCTGTATTCATACTTGCTGATCTTATGCCAGAGCCACTTATCAGGAGCATCCACAAGCTCCTTCGCCTGGCTGAGACCAAGCAGCACCTCGTTGCAGAGGAGCAAACATGGCCAACGAATCACTCTAACATTCCACGTGTTCTGGGGCAGCTCCAACAACTCAACCTCACGGTCATTCAGAATATCTTCTTCTCTGAAAGTTGCAATTATCTCATTCCAAATCAAGGCAAATTTGTTCGCCTCTACATGGTTTGATTCAAGCTTTTTGAATGGTCGACCAAACCCATACCTGAGTTTCAAACGGAGAATGGCGTCCTTGATCTTGCTTTTTAGTGTTCCTTGGGCATTCAACAGCTGCTCTTCTGGCATCAGATTAAACTGAATTGCACTTGCAAAAAATTGGAATCTCAACCTTAACTGTGGCATGTTCCGTATCTCTCCCAAGTGATCAAACAATCCAACCGCTGCCCCAACAAAAGAAGAGTAGATTGAGTACCAAATCTGGATATCCATAAGATATATCAGCACAACAGGAAGCCAAAGCAATCCTACTGAGAACCTGTTGCTGTTGTTAAAGAATTCGTGCCATTCATACTTGACATCCTTGAGGCGCAACAGTGCTCTTGTTGGAACAATCATAGGTTTGATCTGTAGGAAGTAACTGAAGGCAAACTTGGTCGCAAGCACTACCACCCAAAAGAGGGAATACTTTATGTTATCGAAAAGGCCTTCCCTAAGTCCACGACCCACAAAGGTCCGACTCTGGAACCACCAGGACAACAGGTAAAATATCCTCCAGTTCGTGTTCTCGAGAAAATTCCTGACCCATGGTAGAATAAAGAGTGCCAAGGCTAACAGTTCTGGAGCAACGAAAACAAGAGCAACCTCAAGAAAATTCACCACCCTCTTGTTATCAGCACTGGTCCAATTCCTATCGTTATTCCTCTGGGTCCAAATCCTCCCATAGAAAACACCAAAGACCAGAATCCACCCTGCTGCAACAACACTCTTCAACACCATTCTCACCCCATGCCACGGGGTCTCCCTCGAGATGATACGATACTGCATTCCTGCATCAAGTAACGACTGCAGAAACCTCATACCACTCCACGTGAAAAAGATAGTTAACACCCTCACCTGAACATTCCTACTCTCCAAAGCCTGCCACGGATACTGCCTCCCCTCCCAAGCTACAATTATCGCAGCCTGTAAAAACAACGCCAGCATAATCCATAGCTTATCAAAACTCCTATACAAATTCAAAAACGATCTCACCTCCACAAACCCCGTCTTCCCCACCTTCTTCCCCTTATTAGTAGTCACAAAAAACGTACTCCCAATATCAATAGGCCATTTCAACTTATCAAAACACCTCTTACTCCAAAAATACTCATTAATATCATCATAATTCCGCCACGCAGAATGCGGCGCCGTTCCATTCCGACTATTATCAACCTCAGCTCGAATAGTCTCATAAATCGGCGTAACAATCCGATTCAAAAAAGCATTCTCACCAGAAATTGAAGGCAAAAATGGCCTACCAGTATTCTCATCAATATAATCCTCCAAAATCTTATTCAATTCCATAGCCATATTATGAAAAATATAACACAAACACTCAGGAACAAAACGTAGATTCGCTGATTCACCCCAAATAAGAAGATAAAGCGATACATAAAGCAGCTCACGTCGATGATCCGACGAATTCGACCTATCAGATAACCACACATTCGATTTCAGCCCTAAAAACGAGCACCACGCCGAGTAATTCTTCAAAAGCTTCCGTCGAAAACGACGGAGAACGGCAGGGTCAAGAGAGTCAATATTATCCGGCGGCGGAGTTAAACGCATCTGAGCATTAGCTAAATGAAGCACAATATGCTCACGTTGATTCCGTACATTAGAATCCTGAAAACCGAAAAACAAACAAAGCCAGTCAAGGAGGTCATAATGAGATTTCCAAGGCGCAAACGGAGGTCTACGTAAGTCACCGACCGCGCGTAGAGCTGCAGTGGCGGCGCGTACTTCAGGGAAACGGAGAGAAGGGTGGTCAGCTAAGAGATTATGTATTGGAATAATGTTGTACGGTTCTTCATCTACCGGAATTTGTTGTGCCGCCGGCGGCGTTGGACGTTGCCGGTGGCTCATTGTTGCATTAGGAGAGATCTGAGGGCAGAGGGGTATTTTGGGAAAAGGGAAAAAGTTGTAATGGAACGTATAGAGAGAATATAGAAGAAGATGAAGAAGGTGGATATGGCGCGTGGATATGCGCGTGGGTGATAATGATTGGGATTTCTTTAAATTTTTTTGGAGAGAAATTTTAGTAGTAGCAGATAAAAGATATTTAACGGTCAATGGTAGTTCAAATATCAAAAAGATTTGAACGAGTAAAAAGAAATACTCGGAATCATCGTCCTAAAATAAATGTCACCTTAGAAAAAATATCTACCTTATTTCTTTAAAAATTTAAGGATATAAAAAGTAAGTATTTTCACTGTTTTAATTTATTTAGGCCTATTTTCTTTTTAGTTTATTTCAAGATGAATGATTCTATATAATAGATTCTTGTGGTTCAATTTTTTTCAAGATTTCACAATAACAAAAACTTTAATACACCAAATTAAAAAAAAAAAAGTACATTTTTTAAAAGGCAATTTTGAAGTAACTGATAAAGTTATTTTCACTTGATTAAAAGGTCACGAGTTCAAGCCCTAAAAACAGCATTTAGTAGAAATGCAAGACAAGGTTGTGTACAAGAGATCCTTGAAGTGAAGCCCTTCTTCGGACCCTGTGCATAGCGAGATCTTTAGTGCACATGGTTGGCTTTTTTTTCAACATGAATGATTCTTTCCCTTTTTTAACAACTCTTTAATTTCACTTTCCATATATGTAAGACCACAACATTAAAGAGAATTTTGATACATTTGACATATTTCTAATCTAAAATCACAAATTTAAAAGTCTGGTCAAATAAATTGAAATGGAAGAAGTAATTTGATTTTAATTTATCTTATATTAAAAAATTTCCTTTAAGTGTTTAATTCTTGAGAGACATTTAATAAATAGGAGTAATTTAATAAATTAATACTAATTTTTTCGCATTCCATATTTATTGTACGGGATGCAATGAAGATTGTACAATTCCGGGCAGCTGTTTCTTACTTTTTCTTAAGGATGAAGATTTGAGAAATTGTTTGTAAATTTCCAAGAGCCCACAGAAAAAAAAATGTCTATGGGACAGCCCCTATTTTTATACTTGTCATAAAGATTTCTAAAATGAAGTCAAACTTTTGCTTTAAAAAATAAATCAAAATTCCTTCTTTTTAATTTGAAACTCATCTCAAAAAAAATTTAAAAATCCAATGGTATTGATGAGCTTCACAAGTTAAGGGCAGTTCGGTGCACTAAAACTCCCGTTATGCGTAGAATTTAGAAAAAGTGGAGGAAAAAAAAAAAGATTCATGGAAAAACGGCTCATAAGTTTCTTCTTTTGTGATTTAAGGAACATTGCATTTGATGTTTTTTAATTAATAAAAATAGTATAAATGAGTTTCTTCTTCGTTAATTTATTAAGGAACAACTGGCATTACATGATTTTTAGAAGTGCACAAAAAAAAAAAGTTCGCTTTCAAACATTTCGAATTTCAAATTTTAAGCCAATTGCGTAGCCATATTTTTAGTTGAAATAGGGATTGATTTGGCGCCATTATAGCCTATAGGATGTCAACATGGGACATGGGCCACTATAGTCAATTCACATTGATATAATAAGAAGCCACTAGGATTCAAATTTTGTCATTGGAGAAATCATTTTTATAAAATAATTTTAAAAAAAACTCAAGTATCAATGAAAAATAAATGGAAATTGTGAAAGAAAATTAAGTACTTCACATTACAAATTATCGTTAATAATAACATTCTTTCAAATATGTTGAAAATCAAGAAACCTTTTGATTTATCAATGAAACGATCGATTGAGATTTCCTTCACAATCTCACAAAGATCTTTACGTATCAGTCCAAGACAA
This sequence comes from Capsicum rhomboideum, assembly GCA_031232105.1. Lineage (NCBI taxonomy): Eukaryota > Viridiplantae > Streptophyta > Magnoliopsida > Solanales > Solanaceae > Capsicum > Capsicum rhomboideum. The sequence goes on along the minus strand of CP124712.1, from coordinate 136,133,995 downwards.
GTGAGATATTTCGTCTATGTATAAAATCATGTAAATCAAATCATTCTATGAAAATTATACACTAATAATAGAAAGAATATCACAAAAAATGAATAGTGGCATATTTATTTGTAGTAGTACTTAGTACTAATTATGATATGTTAGTTTTTTTACCATAATTAATATTCTCCTCCTCCTTTAGATGGTCCCTTGTATGAAATGAATGACTCATTCCTTAAAATGCTTCACAGAAACAATTATTAGACCCTTTTTTTTGGTTTTCCACTCGATGTTCAGTACCCGCATTGGAGCCCCGACTAATCCGAATCGCGCACTGCAGGCACAATTATTATACCTTAAAACACGTAAAGTAGGACAAAATGCATCAATTTATGTAAAACACCTTTATCAATATGAGGTCTCGAATAGATTACTCCCACCATGTCAAAATAACTATCGTGCTTTTCATTTACATGCCCCTTAAAAATTTATTAATACAGAAAGTTGTTTGATTATTTTGCCCTTATTTATGTCTTAAGATATAATTTCTATTTATTGAATATTTATTCAATTTATGCGTCATAATTAAGGTGTTTGTAGCTTCAAAACAATTGTTAATACAGATAAAATGAAAAGAAAAAATAATTTTTTCATCAACTTTTAAAATGGCAAGTATTTTAAGAAATAATTTTATTAAGGACTATAAGTATTTTGAGACGGAGAGGAAACTGTATTCGGTGAAAATCATTTCCCTCCTCTATTTTTGTTTTAGAAATTAAACATTTTTCTAACTTTGAACAATCGACATTCACCCACCTTACTTTATGCAATGCCAATTTTGATCTTGTTATTTTCTTTCTCATTTACTATTTTACATTTCGGTACATTTTAAACACCAATGTGTGATATTTAAAATTTAACCTAGCTAACTACTTTGACTTTATTTTTTTATATAAAAATTGTTTCATGCCCTCTATCAAAAAATGTTTTAAGTAATTCAAATATATCTTGGAGTTTGAAACTCGATTTCTCAACGTTGTAATTCTTTTCTTTGGCTAACCACCTTGACCAACTCTAGCAAACAGATCTATTTTATTATTTTACTATAACAATTTGTGCATAATAAAATTCATTTTACACCCATTGACTAATTCGTATATTATTATTAATAAATAATTTAAAGGAAAATGCATTTGGACTACTAGTTATTAAACTTATATTATTTTTTAGTTGAAAAAAAAAAATAATTGACCAAAAAGAATTGGTGAATTAAGCAGGAAGCCAGGGGAATTTCACTGCCAATACACAAGTGATATTTAAATAAGGTTTCTACCTTCACTTTGCAGGCTATTATAATACAGTATATGTATTTTGTTTGTGTTTCAATTATCACATTAATTCGATGTTTTTATCGCTCTTTTTCAGAATTCTATGTACTACTTTTTTTGGTTACTTGTCATGTTCTTTTCATTTTCGTTTTTCTTTTTCAAATGTTTTGTATGCTTTTTTTAAGCCATGAGTCTATCAAAATAGTTTCTCTATCTTCATGAGGTAGGATATATTCAACCCTGCTAGATCTCACATATAAGATTACACGGAGTATGTTATCATTGTTATTTTTAAATGTATTTTGTTTTGTTTTAGCAGTGATATACTATGTTAAGACGAAGGAGCTTCTACATATCGTTATACATTAAAATATAAAAAAAGGCATAATACATAAACGTACGTACCCTTTAACTTTGTCTTAGTTGACATCTATAGTACCCTCCAACTTTGGGTGCCAACAAATAGATAGTTAAACTTGTATAAAGTTGAACAAGTAGACACATGTGTTCCATGTGACGTCCTACGTGTATTAGGCCACATAGGACGTGCGCGTCTACTTGTTTAACTTTACACAAGTTTAAATGTCTACGTGTGCACATCCAAAATTACAGATATAAATATCAGCTGAGACCAAGTTAAAAAGCACGTTTATGCACTATATCTATAAAAAATAATAAATCAAGAAGACTTACAGAAGCAAAATGAACTAGTCTCCTCCTAGCTACTTCACAAATCACAATCCAATTAATTAATTAATTATGAGTCTATTACTACAAAGGAAAATGAATCCCTAATAAAGGAACAAGATTCCTCAAGAGTTGGAAGAACATCAATTATATTTTGTGAAGTATAGCAAGGTCCACTTAAAAGTGAAAGTGATTAAAGTAGATGCTCTTAACTCTAATTTTAAAACCTCTTAATTGGTTTGTCTATGTGAAGAGAAAAGATGTATAACATTGATTTGAAAGTGTATCTTAATTAAAATATGATTATGTTTTACTTATTTGAAGGGGAGCCTTAGAGTAACTGGTAAAGTTGTTGCCATGTGATTAGGTGGTCATGGGCTTGGAAACAGCCCCTTGCAGAAATGTAAGGTGAGACTGCGTACAATAGATCCTTGTGATCGGGTCCTTCCCCGGACCCTACGCATAGCGGGAGCTTAGTGCACCGGGCTACCCTTTATGTTTCACTCATTAACTCTTGAATTTACATAATAAGAAATTTTCGAGTTAATTCCCTAAATTGTCATTAAACTTGTGCAAACATAGAAACAAATAAAGGCATGTTTGGAAAGCCACAAGAGAATTGAAATTGGATGTAGTTACACAATTTGACATAGCATGCAATATAAATTAACAAGTCACTACTACCAATGCAAATAAATTGAAACATAAATTCAAAAAATAAAAAATAAAAAAATAGGATACTCTTTACTTTTTATTCTTATGATTCAATTTCTCTTGTGGCCTTCCAAACATGCCTTTAACTATTTCTTAGTAGGCATTTGGACATATGATTTCATGTCTGTGATATGAAATCATGACATGAAATCAGTGTTTGGTTGTGCGATTTCATGTCATGATATGAAATCCTAAATTCTCCAAAAAACATGATTTGGTAACTTCAAATCATGATTTGAGATTTTTCAAATACAAAAGTTAACCCACAAGTTTATATTTTGTAAATGAAACACCCCACTATTTATTATATCTAACAACCATTTATTTGTATGTAAATAAATTTTATAGTTCATATTATCACTCTTTAAACCATTTATATCTCATATAACTATTACTTTCATCAACATAAAATTTATTATTACTTCAAATCAACTCCTACTTTACCATTAAAAAATTCATTCATTGACCAACAAACGACTCAAAGTAATAATGTTAGTTCGTCTTCTCGGTTATCTGATCGAGAAATGCAAGCTCAAAGTGAGAAGATTGTCCGTACTATGTGGGAGGATTATATTAAAGAGTAGTATACTACAACTCATGTTTCAATTTTACTTTTTTATTGAACTAAAGTTTAATTAATAAATGTTTTATTTTTTTTATAATAGCTTTGTGATAGTGCATTATACTTTGTTTGTTATAAACTTTTGCTTATTTGGTAAGATTGTATAAAGAATTGAGGCAATTTTGATAGTTTTCACAACTCATGAGGCTTTTATATTCATGAGAAAACATACAACATAAAAAATTCAAATTGCATGTCCAAACAAAACTTTAACTTCATCTCATGATTTCATATCATGACTTCATCTCGCATGACCAAACGGTGCCTTAGTTTCACCTTATTTTGGAAAGATGTACTTAGTTCAATGACAATATTGTCCTAAAGAAAACATAAGTTACTTTAGTGGGATGTTTGCACAAGTTCAATAACAATTTAGAAAATTAACTTAAATTTTTCAGATAATAGTTATAATTCATATCGAGTTTAATTTTAACATTTTTTTTCAATGGAAATAAATCAAAAATATCTTTAAATCATATATGTGCTTGAGGGTCGTCCTTCGTCCGAAAATTAAATTGTGCAATTAGGTAATTTTTTTTAATGTGTATTTATTACATATTAACATCTCTTAATTTCTTTTTGAATTAACTTTTTTATATTTTAATGCTCCTTAATAAAATTTTTAATTCTGCCACTATTTGTGCCTCGTTATCTCATCGACTCATAAATATCCTAACGTGATAACGTGAGATTCAGACAAGAAGATCCACTGTTTTTTTCTTCTGTTTTTTAGTGCTTTTCTTTTTGCAGCCAACTTTTAACTAAAATTAGCAATTTCCTTGGAATTGCCTAATTTATTTTTGCAGTTTTTTTCTTCTTTTTTTTCGAAGAAAAGTAATTCAAGATTCTATACTAGAAAAACAAAAGAATAAAGAGAAAAAAGATATGTTAACGTTTTGGTCTTAGGAAAATCTCTCAACATACATATATGGTGTTATATGTTGAGGCTGATGCGCATAATTAAATGAGATGATATATTATATGTGGTTAATTAATGGACGCTTGAAAATACATATTTTTTTAAAAAAATTTGAATCAAAAAATGACTAATAGGTTAATGCTCAATTAATACAAGTCATAGTCCGAATATCTAGATGAAATTTAATACTAACAAATTTAAGAGATTGTTGTTTGTCGATGTATTAAGCCAAGTATTTATTCATCTTTAATTAGATATTTTAAATTCAAATCCTAATAACGAAATTATTTTTAGTGAAGAGCATTCATACCAGTATAAAAATTTTCTGCATGAATTTAAATTAATCAAGTCCGATATAAATACTGTTACACACAGCAGGAAATTAAAAAATTCAAGAAGACAAACTTAGGTCATCTGTTTTCAAATAAATAACATAAATACTTTGCAGTTGCGTTGACGGTCAGCACATGCCTGATGCCACCCTACTATTTAAAATATTGAATTATTATAATTTAGATCTCACCCCTTTAATTTAATTTAAGGAGTAATAAAAAAGCAAAATAGGGATGTAAACTATAATACGATAAAACGATTGGGTAAAATATTTACTGGGAGCTTTATATTAAATTAATATCAAACAATTACAGTTTGGAATATTCTCATATTTTGATTTATCGTTATTTTGAATAAATTAGATAGTTGATCGAAAAAGTAACGTCTAGAGATACTCATTGAGTCGGTCCTCTACGGAAAAAATCATCTCAAAGCTAAGTTGAAGCGGAAAAAAAATCATGCATTGAGATCTTGTGTATATCCTTTAAGGAATCAAGCCGTGCATGCCCTTTCGATGAACTAGTGACCCAAGCTGTTTAAATTTACGACCAACCTTATTTTAAGTAATTTTACAATATTTTTATGCCTAAATTAGTTGAAACTTACTTACCATTTGATAAAAGCAAAGGGAATCCTTTTCTAATTTTGGTTATGGAACACGATGCTTGAGTTTATTTCTTCTTTCTTCATCTTCAATTGTTGCACTTAATAATTGCACTTGTTGTAAATCTAAATTTATTTAATTTTCAGACCCCTAAGTGATAAATCTATTTGTTTTATCTCTTTTACGATAAGTTATTTGTTCTAAATTGTTAGGATTGATCCTGAATTTTTTACTTTACTTGAATTCTATTATAATAGTGTTTTACTTCGGAAAAGTTTTCTTTGTGGAAAAAATTTCTTATAGGAAAAGATCTCTTCCATAATTGGTTAATTCTTTCTTGGAGAAGAAGTTTTGGACTTCTATAAATAGAAAATCCTACTTTTCAAACTTCACATAGCAGCATATACAATGTAGTCGTTTAAAAGTTGTTTATGGGGGGATTTTCTCTCAAATAGTTTTGATATTTTTTTAATATTAGTTTTCAATATGTAGGCCAATTGGCCAAACCATATTCAATAATATATTTTTAGTATATTTTTGTGTCATCTGATTTATCGTCGCCATGAATTGCAACTATTAGCTTCCGCATGACGTCCTCTCTAGTTTGAGCCCAACATGAATAAGTTTGGATTATTCAAATATCATACACCTATTAAGGCCAGAATATGTATAAGTTAACTAATACCCACTCATTCTTTTTTAATTTGTCTTTTATATTAAAAATATATTACTAAATATAAATATAACTTAGTAAAATAAACCCAAAATCCAAAAAAGAATGAATCGACTTCCTAGGTTGATTTTGACCTTTTCTACACTAGCATAGGTAAGACGTTCAATAATCACGTATGGATTAAAATTTGAAATTTGAATTATTTTTTAATAAACAAAGAAGATCTAAGTTTTGTCCCATTGAAAGAACATTATATTTTCCAAATGTCCTAATCAATGAAGTCATAATCGGAGAAATTAAATTTGCGCATTAAGCTACTCATATATATGAAGTGGTTGATTATTACCACGTCAGAAATGAGAAAACAAAAGTCAAATCCCGCATTAAATCTTTTTCACTATGGACCATTTGATACATGGGATAAGAATAATAATTTCGGAATAAAATTTAGGATTAACTTTATTCCATCTTCGATTTGAGATAAGTATTAGCTAATTTTGAAGTTATTACAATCCACTATTTATACTAAAATGATAAAATTACTCTCTCATGAAGAAAGTGATGAAATATTCCACTGCATAAAATATTTTTGTTTTATCTCATCCGATATACCAAACGAAACGAAAGGTCTCTATCACAAGTGCAAATTGAAGTTGTTGAAGGCTGAAGCTACTGCGCTGAAATTAATTCGGAAACTTTCAAATTAAAACAAACCAACGCGCATATTAGTTCGTCTTACGTTATTGACGCTTACTACGAATTAGAAAATTCTTTTTGTTTGAATTTTAAGCCTAATATGTTTAATCCACCCACGTGTCGAATGATATAAACTTCCTTCGTTTTAAAATACTCGTCACTTTTTATTTTTCGAGATTTCAATTATATAAATTAATCCATCTTCGAAGATAGTTTAACTCTCAAAAATAAAAAATGACATCTATACATAAGACCAATACACATAATACGATACATCCCAACAAAAATGACAATAGAAATTCAAAATACAAGGATTAGCAATGAATCACTATTATTATAAATAAATATTTTTGAAGAACGTGTTCAATGGCATGCACCTGAAACGGAAGAAATAGCCCCATTTATAATTTGAATAGAAGAAAATGCGTATTCTCAGATCTCTTGTATGTTAATTGTATATTTCTTATGCGTACAAATAAATGTATTTTGTAAAAAAAAAAAAAGGTATAAACCTACAAATTGTACAGGACTATGAGATTAACGTGTACAATATTAAGGGTGTGTTTGGTATCAAGGAAAGTATTTTTCATGGAAAATGTTTTCCTAGAAAATATTTTCTTGAAAAACAAGTTAGTTTCTTACTTATTTTCTAGTGTTTGGTAAGTAAGCAAAAACAGAATGTTATCTCCAAAGCATTTATATGTAATATATATCAAAAAACTTTAGAGGTCGGAGGGGGTGGGGTGTGGGACCTAAGGGGTGGCAGGGGTTGGATGATCAAAGGGTAAGGGTTTGAGGCGTTGGGTGGTTGAGAAGATACAATAAACATAGAATGTCACTTATAGAACTTGGTTCCCCTACTTTCATTAAGAAAGTTATTTTCCTCATTTTTAAGGAACTTGTTTCTTAGAGAATATTTTTAAAAAATTTGCCCAGCCAAACATAGGAAAGTAAGAAAACATTTTTATGTTTTCCTTCGGACCAAACACGGGCTAAGGGTGTGTTTCGTATGAAGGAAAATGTTTTCCTAGAAAATGTTTCATGTTGGTGAGTGGAAAACATTTTCCATAAAATATTTTCTAGTGTTTGGTTGGTGAATGATTTTTTTTTTTCCAGAAAATATCTTTTAGTGTTTGGCTAAAGAGTAAAAAATACTTTTTAGGAAAATAGTTTCTGACTCAGAAATCAACTCAAACGACTAATTCAAGACCCGACCCGACACCTAAATCGGGACCCAATTTCGGCACCCGACCCAGACTCCAAATCCGGTAATTGAACCCGACAACTGAACCAGGACCTGACCCCGACACCCAAGAGCCAACCCCGAGAATCGACCCCGACACCCAATCCGGAACCCATCTCAGACACCCAATTCTGAACCCATCTCCGACACCCAATTTGAACCCGATTTCGACACCCGACCCCAGACTCGACCCTAACTCCAGACCCGATAATCGACCCCGACAGCCGAATCAGGACCCGACCCGAAACCCAACCCCGACACCCTACCTCGATACCTGATCAGGGACCCGACCCCGACTCCCGACCCTAGACCCGACTTCGAGACCCTACCTCGACTCCCGACATGAGAGCCGACCCCGACTCCCGACTCGAGAACCGACCCCTATACCCAACCTGAGACCCGAACCTGACTCCCTACCCTAGACCCGGGACCCGACCTCGGTACCCAACCCGAACCCGACTCCTGAATTGGGACTCGACACCGACACCCGATCCGAGACCCGACCCCGGCACCCGATCCGAGATCCGACCCCGACTCTCGACCCAACCTCGACACACGACCCAAGACCTGAGACCCAACTTTGACACCCGACCCGAGACACGATCCGAGACCAGGCCCCAATATCCTACCCTGACTACTGACCCCGACAGCCGACCCAAAAAGCAACCTCAATTCCCAACCCGAGACCCGACCTCGACACTCGACCCCGACTTCCGACCCAGCACCCATCCCATGACCCGATCGCAACTCCTGTCCTGAGACCCGACCCCGACTCCTAAGTCGAGAATTAAGGTCAGAGTCAGGAGTCGGATCTCGGGTTAGTGTCGAAAATCGATACCCGAGACCTTAGTTAGTGTGGAAAGTTGATGTGTGAGGTTGAGAGAGAGTTTTGAAAAATGTTTTCCTTAATTTTTGAAGGGAAGTCATTTTCCTTGAAGTTGAGGAAAATAAGTTGATTTGAAAAACATTTTTCAAAACATTTTAAGCCAACCAAACATGAGAAAATAGGAAAACATTCTTCATACCAAACACACTCTTAAGTGTAAAACAAACATTGACGCACTAAATTCATGTGTTCAGTGTTTCACTCCCACCACTTATTCCAATAACCGGATAACTAACTAAAATAGATGGAGAACTTTTAACTTGTAGAATCACATATTACTTCAGTTCAAATGGAGCTTAACTTACATCTACAATTTAGGATTTAGGCCTTATTTTCCATTTACTATTTGGGCTATGAAACACTATTCTTTGGGCTAATACAAACATATTAGTAAAAGTTACATAAATCCCAACTATTTTGGAGCTAATTACTTTCTATCCCAATTTTTTCTAAAATTACTAAAAATCCTTAATTTAGTCCATATGGATACATCACATTCTTTCGAATACATCACTTAATTTTACACGGATACATCACATTCTCCGGATACATCACTTAATTTTACACCGATACATCACATTCTTCTGTGATGTATCCGAGCTTTTAAGTAAAATCAGGGATTTATGTAATTATTTAAAAGGGTTAGGATTCTAAATAGTTATGGTAAGTTAAGTTGTGGTATGATGTAATTCTTCCAATATATTATAGGGCTAAAACAAATCAACCCAAAGAGAATTTTATCTAGAGAAGCAAAATTGGAAGTCTTATTATTATTATTAAGTATATTTGTACTTAATTATGTAATATAACAACATTCAAGTAAGCGCAAAAATGAAATCTACGGAGGGTGGTGTGGATAAAGCCTTATCCCAACCTTGTGAAGGTAAAACGGTTAGTAAAGCATATCAAAGAAAGTGTAATGTTTTCACATTGTTATGGTTGAAGAGATTATGGTTATGGTGGTCTCTGGTTATGAATATAGTGGTTTTCGGGTGGTGAAATGAATGTATATTGGAAGTAGGAACAAAGGTGGAGCTAAGATTTGAAGGTTACGAGTTCAAAATTTTAGTTTTTTCAAGTTACTAGGTTTTAAATTAATAATTTATATAATTGATTGTATGTTGTGTACATTCTACACAACCCCCCTCCCCCCAACCCGTCTAGGGTATGTTATTTGTATGTCCTAATATATCACACAGTATAATTGTATGTTGTGTAGCTTTTTACTGGTATATACAAAGTGTACATGCTACAAGTGGACAAGACTTAGGGGTCGTTTGGTTGGGGGTATTGGGATAAATAATCCCGGGATAAAATTTGGGATAATTTTATCCCACGTTTGGTTGGGGGTATTAGGTTGCCTTGGGATTATTTATCCCACCTTTTATTCCTTAGTGATGGGATAAGTTATCCCACCTACATGGTGGGATAACTTATCCCGGGATAACTTATCCCGGAATAATTTATCCCGGGATAAGTTCTTCCCAACCAAACGACCCCTTAAGGGATAGTTTGGTAGAGTGTATAAGAATAATGCAAAATATAGTGTATTAGTAATGCTTGTATTAGTATTGTTTGTGTTAGCTATGCTTGCATTAGTTATACTTGTATTTTTCTTATGTAGTGTTTGGTTTGATGTATTAGAAATAACATGAATTGCATGATTTTTTAAAAAAAAATATTTTTTACAAAAATACCCTCCATATATATAATGGAAAGAATGTGGAAAAGACTTTTGAGGGATAATTGTGTTTTTAATCATGCTAATGCATGCATTAGAATCCATTGCATTACTAATACCATTGATTATGAGGTATTAGTAATACACACCTCAATACACAACAGAGTGTATAACTAATATAAGCATTAGTTATACATAGACTAAGTAAATGTACCAAACAATGTACTAATAATATAAAAGACTAATACTTGCATTATTCTTTTTAATACACTCTACCAAACCACCTCTAAGAGGATATCCATATGAATGGGTTCCTCCGCTGGAGTAACATCTTTCATATGCTTGGGAGTGTACATATCAACAGCATCAACATACCCAGTAAAATCCCACAAGTAAGGTCTGAGGAGCTAAAGTGTACGCAGACCTTATCACTACCCCGGAGAGGTAGAGAGGCAGTTTCCGAAGGACTCTCGGCTCAAGTGTAGCAAATCCAGGTACAAAAAAGAGAAAAACAGTGAAGAAATATGGCAACTAACAAGGAAACAGTGAAAAATCTATCCGAAAAACAATAATCAGCCACAAATACAGTGTGATAATTGAAACACAATCCACAACAGCAATGATAGATATCTACGACTAAACCCTAAACTACCATACTACGACTAGTGCACACCAACATTCCTATCTGACTAGCCTTCTACTCTAATACGCGTCCTCCACATCCCCCTATCTAAAGTCATGTCCTCAATAAACTGAATATGCGCCATATTCTATCTAATCACCTCTCCCCAATACTTCTTCGGCCTACCTCTTACCTTTCTTCGCACCTCTCCCCAATACATGTATAAATCTAATGACTTAACAGAAAAAACAAAATTCTTGCATAAATAAAATACTTACAGAAGCTGAACTCTTAATACGTTAGAATACACAGTTCTAATCTAATGATTATTTATATTTATAGATAGTAGACAGACGAATTCAAACAGATTATCCAGATTGCAAACCTGTAAATTGGGCTAGGCATGGATCAATAAAGGATGAGAAGAGAGAGAGCACTTTCAAAAGCGGCGTAAACCCATTAAAGTTACAACTAATAGCAGAGCTTCAGAAGTTTGCAGGTAAAATAACAAAGCTTCAGAAGACATGACAAATATACAATGCATCTAAAGATCTCATGTACACCGATTCCACGCTACTAACATGACTCCTTATTCAGCAATAGATGGTGTCAAGTCACACATGTACTTCTACTCTTTTAGTTTCTCAGACCATTCATGAAACGTTACTAGAAAGATTGGGCATGATCACTTAACCTCACCATCCTCTCTGAGAACCACCAGATGAATGTCCATTCATCCAGTCCAGGATAGCATTGAAATCAACAGGCTGACCACTTTCCTCGAGCCTTTGGATCACATTAACGACATGATCACCTCGGTAGCCCATGTTCACTAGTTTCTCGATCAACTCATTGTATGGATGGTTGCGTGCCTGCTGAGTTGGACGAACCATCAGATTTGCACTGGGGGTAGGCTGCGGATTTTGGGGAGGGAAGCTGGATGGAGGATAACCACTTTGTTGGAAGTTTGGTTGGGGTCGTGGATGTCCCCTTGTTCCTTCGCCATCATACATCATATATGCATTTCCTGGAGAGAGTGTTGGATGAGCTCCACTAGCTGCATACCCATCGCCTGGTGCACCAAAGGAAGGCTTCAGATGCGGCGTTGCGGGCTGTTGCTGAAGGGGCCTACCAGATCTGTCATACCCATAAGGCATTGCTTCGGGACGGCTAGCAACTGGTTGAGACATTCCAGAAAATGGCACTTGCATTGGCATACTATTGGGTATTGTTTCAGGAGTAGGATTTGGTTGACTAGGCATATAAGAGGGATAAACAGCAGGTGATGTAGGTCTAGCTTGCTGTTGCATAGTTGGAATCTGTGACTGTTGAACCTGTTGGGGCACCTGTTGGGCCCACTGCTGCTGATATTGGGGCATTGACTGGAGTTGTGGTGTCTGATTCACCTGAGGTGGCGCTGGCTGTGGTGGTACTTGCATTTGAGGATTTCGATACTGGGGGTCGGATGACAAATATTGACCTTGCGCCAACTGAGTAGGAGCTTGTTGATTTGCCATCTGAGGAGGGGGTAAATAATAGCCCTGTGACTGTGGCATACTTTGGGATGGAATTGATTGTGGAGGCGGCACAGGTGGCTGCTCCACAGGTCGGTTAGTAAGAGTAGCCTGGGGTGCCACTTGATGGGGTAGTGCAAGAGCCAGTTGCTTTCCGTGCACTTCCGGTGAGTCATCACTTTTTTTGTCATCGGACAGGTGTTGAGCACTTCTCTCCTCATTCTGCTGAGAATTGCTGGATGAAGCTGATCCTTTCTGTGAAAGCTGAAGCTTGGCCAGCTCCTTTTGAGTTTCGGCAAGTTCTTGTTTATCTCTTAGAATCTGTACAGATCTGTGAACCTGCAGGAAGAAAAGTTTAGTCAATCAACAGCTATTTAAGTTTTTTGTTGGAATCAAGAGCCATTTAAATTATGACACAATGTGATGGAAAACCCATTTTACACCAAAGAGCAACTTGAAAATTGCAGTGGACAAGAATGAAATCATTCATATGCCTTAGGACCAACAAAAGCAAAGAGTTACAAGTATATCAGAAAGTGCTTCGAAAGCTTCAAGTACAAACAATAAAAAAAGGCACGCCTCTGCAGAGGAATAGGGAAGCAAACCATACAAGTCAATTTGTCAACCGTCAATTTTTAACTAATGAACAAGATGTCTAGTTTAGAAAATAAACTAAGGTGCAGTCACATATTAAAGCTAAAAACAGAGCAGGACCACACAAACTTCTCCAGCAACTACTGGTTCAAGATAACTCTTCATACATGAGCAAATTGCAAGTAAAGAACCAAGAAACACATTTCCCATACATAAGCAAATTGCAAGTAAAGAACCAAGACACACATTTCCCATACATAAGCAAATTGCAAGTAAAGAACCAAGAAACACTCTTCCCAATACATCTTAGTTAAACTAAACTAAATTTTTTTTTTTTTGGTAATCCCAGGAAAACCCGCAGCCGCTACAACCTCTGCCACAGCCTCTGCCCTTCGGGTGAGCACTCTGTGGTGAGCACTTTGTGCGCACTGGGTAAACCCCCCACTGGGTAATAGCCTGCAAAACTAAACTAAACTAAATTGCATGCTTCCTAGTGTCAGTGACAGATCACTTTTGAAACTAAATCAAAACATAAGGGAGCAGTAATTTTTAAGAATCCAACTTTAGGCAACTCCCACAGAAAGCAGGTACTAACCTCTTGGACATGCTTCTCAAGAGCCTTCAGTTTTGAATCTGCCTCACCATGATCCCGAACTAAATCAGAGCGCATTTCTCCAATAGACTTATCAAGATTGTAACAATACAATTCCAACTGTGACAAGCGTGAACTGATTCCCTCTAGGAAACGCATGAGATTGTCGGTATATTTCTTCATGGTCTTCTCAACAGTACATATCATGTCTTGATTGAAGGAAGATTCTTCTGGAGGACTATATGCTGGAGCCGGAAACATTGATGACCTTGTCATTCTGCTTTTATGGAACTCCTACTCAGTAGGAGAGTAAATTTGAGTTAAAATTCTTAGAAAGTGGCTACTTCTATAAATTTATAAGTGGGTTACACCAAGTGTACAAACTTCTATACCCTCCAGACTAAATGAAGACAACCTATCAGTTAAGTAAAATGTGCATATAATAGAATGGATCTTTGTAACTATACTAGCAAAGATTACATAACCATTATGGTGGAGTAGAACTTAACCTATATTGTAATGCAAAATGATCCAAGTAAGGCTCATTAGTGTAACTATTTAATGGTCATGTGCCAGATAAAACCCAGACTCTAATCCAGGAGAAAAATTTCACCATCAGACCTTAAAACCAGTTGCAACCTGAGGCTAACTGTGCCAAACAATTTTTTAATCAACTGTGCCAAATGATTTCTATGAAATACAACTTGTTGCATACACCATATGTAGATTGGCGTGGGGCAGTATTCTAAACCCCCCAACCTCTCCCCCAGGTCAAACTTTAGTCACCTGTTTTTGCAGTTTCATTTCCTCGATTCCGTTAATCAAGTAAAAGGAGGAGAAGGCATAGGGAAGAGGGGCTAGATCATAATTTGCAAAAGGGAGGCAAAGGAGAAGTATCAATGCTTTCAGCTACCAACTTACAGGCCAATATCTGAAAGATGACTATTATTAGCTGAAACATCTGCTGGCAAAGGGCAGAGACAGTTTGAAAATCAGAAAAGATTTTCAACAGTCTTGATAATTTTTTTTTGATAATTAATACCATCTCTTTTTATCACGAAAAGTAAATTTTATCAAATAAACAGATAGTACCAAGCTAGTACTCGGGCATTACAGAAATTAACTGGATATAGATTCCTCTATCTGAAGGAAATCCAACAAATGCAGTAAAGCATCAAGTCAAGAAGCATTACAACATAATATTAAATTCTAAATGCATCTATTTTTAACAATCAAGGCTTTTTCCTCCCTCCGATTGAAGCACCTTTGATTTCTTTCCAATGTCCTCATAATGCAAAGAGGAATACTCCTTCAAGTATTCTGCTTTTGATCTTCCTACACCGTCTTCATAATTTATCTTCTATAATTACAGTTTGTAGAGTTTTTAGATCAAGAAATATATCACGGAAAAGCTCCATCTTGAAAAAAAGATATCAGGAAAAGTTCACTGTGACAGCAACAAAAGAACAAGATGGATACTACCAAAAATGCAAGCATCAACATCAAAAGTTCCAAAAGCAAAACAGTTGAACAGAGTTTGTATCAGAAATGGAAATCAAACTCTCTGTATCAGAAATGGAAATCAAACTCTTTCTTCAACAAATGCACATAAGCTAGAGTGAGGCAAGCTCCATCAGCAATGATATAAATAACATCATCTGGTTTAACCAAAAGCATCTGTTCATAGACCACTCAAGTTAAGGGAACAACCACCAACCTCTCTCATATCTAATTAACAAGCATTTAAAAAGGTGTATTTGAACAAACTTTCCGTCCTGTTTGCTTTAAAGGGGTAGGCGTGCGTTTCGATGTTCTTCCTATTCCCTATGAATTTGGCTATCTCCATCTTTCCCCCTCAGCTGTACTCCCAAAATAAAGCATCTCAATTTCTCAAACAATCCTAACAACTACAGCACGAGCTACAACGGTTCTATACCAGCCAAAAAAATTGCATTTCAATAGAAATATACAACACAAACCAAAAAAACAACAACATAAACCTAGAGTCAATCAAGGACGCAATTTGTACTAAATTCAACAACTATTACCACAATCAAACAACCAATTCACTAAGTTTCCCCGTAATGCAGTGTTTGGTTTGGTGTATCAAAAATAACATGAATTGCATAATTTCTAAAAAAAAAAAAAAGGGTACAAAAATACCCTCCATAAATATGGTGGAAAAGATGTGGAAAATATTTTGAGGGACAATTGTGTCTTTAACCATGCTAATGCATGCATTAGAATCCATTGCATTACTAATACCATGTATTAGTAATACACACCTTAATACCAAATAGAGTGCATAACTAATGCATTTGGTATTAGGATGAAAAAGTGTACCAAACAAGTTATTAGTAATACACAATGCTAATACATGCATTATTTTTTCTAATGCACTCTACCAAACGGCCCCTAAATCTCAAAACCCTAAGGGGTAGTTTGGTAGAGTGCATAATCATGGTGCAAAATATGGTGTATTAGTAATGTTTGCATTAGTAATACTTGTATTAGTTATGCTTGCATTAGTAATACTTGTATTAGTTATGCTTGCATTAATTATGCTTGCATTAAAGATCAACTAACCTAATCAAAAACACTTTTCACTTACAGGAAACAAGGGGGAAAAGCAATCTTTACACAAATACGGTCGAATTCACCGTTTACTTTTTCTAACCGAATACATAATCTTTACACTAATCATCCATGATTACACATATATTACACATCCACCGGCTATTTTAACTTTATGGGGTTAAGTAAACAGATATTCGGGTTAATTCTAGCTGGTCAGATTCACTGTTTACTTTTTTTAACCGAATACATAAAGTCTACACTAATCATCCATGATTACACATATATTATACATTCGCAACTATTCTAACTTTATTGGTTAAGTAAACATTCAAGTTAATTTAATTCTTCAAAAAAGCAATCTTTACACAATAGCTGATCGAATTCAACATTTACTTTTTCTAACTGAATACACAGATGTTCCACTAACTATACATGATTACACATATATTATACATCCGGCAGCTATATTTGCCATTTGGGTTATAGCCAGTTGGATTCACTGTTTACTTTTTCTAACCGAATACATAAATTTTCCACTAATCATCCATGATTACACATACATTACACATCTTCCAACTATTTTAACTTTACGGGGTTGAGTAAACCACTATTCGGGTTGATTCTTCCAAAAAAAAAAAAAAGGGATCTTTATACAAATAGCCAGTCAGATTCATTGTCTACTTTTTCTAACCGAATACATAAGCTTTTACACTAATCATCCATATATTATAATACATCTAACAGTTATTTTAACTTTACAAGGCTGAGTAAACAACTATTCGGGTTAATTCTAGCTGGTCAAAATCACTGTTTCACTTTTTCAGTTTTTCTAGCCTAACACATAAATTTTACACTAATCATCCATGACTACACATATATTATACATCTTCTGTCTATCCTAATCGGGCTAATTTTTCAAAAAAGCAATCTTTACACAATAGCCGATCGAATTCACCGTTTACTTTTTCTAACTGAATACACAGATGTTCCACTAACTATAAATGATTACAAATATATTATACATCCGCCCGCTATAGTTGAGTTATAGCCGGTTGGATTCACTGTTTACTTTTTCTAACCGAATACATAAATTTCCCACTAATCATCCATACATTATACATCTAACAGCTCTTTTAACTTTACAAGGTTGAGTAAACAGCTATTCGGGTTAATTCTAGCCGGTCAGATTCACCGTTTCACTTTTCCTAGTCGAACACATAAATTTTACACTAATCATCCAGACTCCACATATATTATACATCTTCTGGCTATTCTCATCGGGTTAGTTCTTCAAAAAAAGCAATCTTTACCCAAATAGCCGGTCGAATTCACGGTTTACTTTTTCTAGCCCGAATACATAAATTTTACACTAACCATCCATGATTACACATATATTACACATCCACCAGCTATTTTAACTTTACAGAGTCGAGTAAACAGCTATTCGGATTAATTCTTCCAAAAAAAAAAAAAAGGATCTTTACACAAATAGCCGGTTAGAGTCACTATTCATTTTTTCCAGCAAGATTTTACACTAATTACACACATATTATACATCCACCGACTATTTTAACTCTACGAGGTTACGTGAACAGCTATTCGGATTAATTCTTCTTCAAAAAAAAAAAAAACTAAAGTACCTTAGTAGAATTGGCAGGATCAGAGTGGTTGGTACCATTAGAAGGATCTTGATTACTATTAGCATAATCCTCATAAGAACAAAGTATATCATCCGATGCAAAATCAAAACCCTTCGAATTCGCATTGTTTGACCTACCACCACCTGATGATCCGGATGCCATTTTTTTCTTCAGTGATCCAAAAAAAAAAACTAGGGTTTCGAAGCGCTTCGATTTAGCCAAATAATCAACAAATAGAAAAAGGAATAGGATTTTTTTTTTTACTCTGATAAGTTTTGTTGGTACAGAGATAAGAGATGTATATATTGGGAATAGTTTGCTTTGCTTTACAGAAACTGCAACACGAAGCTACGTCGTTTTGTACAATTCTACTACTTCTATGTTACTTACTTACTCCGTCTCAAAATAATTGATACTTATTCACTTGGCATTTCCTCTGAGAAAATATTTATTAAGAGCTTATTTTATCAAATTAGCCTTATTAATTATACTTTAAAAATATAAATTTAAATATATATACTTTATGTAGTCATTTAATAATAGAGATAATATTAAAAGAACATAATAAAATTCTCTTAATTTTATAAATGAGACAACTAAATTGAAACAAATATTTTTAGGAAGAGGACCAATTAAAATGAAATGGAGTGAGTAGTACTCACTCCATTCCATTTTACGTGGTACCATTTGACGTGGAACTTTTAAATTTTTTATGTAATTATAAATTATTTTCATCAACTGTAAAAATAAAAATTTAGAATTACATTCTTTTTAGGATAAATTAAAAAAAAGTGTCATATAAAATAATACGGAGGGGGTATTTATTTATATTGTACCAATATCTTTTTTTTGGCTTAGTAGATAATCATTTATTGGCACTATATTCTATTTAGACACTCAAATTAAATTTTAGTGTAATTCAAAATCTTAAATTTTAATAAAATGTTCCAATTATAAACTTTTGCTTCAAATTTTGAAAATTTGTTTTAAATGCATTTTCATTCGTTTATTAGGTAATTAAGTTAAAAATATAAATACGTCTACGTCCCAATTAGTCATAAAACCTCATGCGGTTTTACATGAGATTTATATGTATAACTAAAAGCGACGACACATTTTATGGTGTTAACTTAATTATTTAATCAGGGACGGATCTAAGGTCAATTTTAGGATGCTCCGGTACCAGTTAAATTCGACGCATACTAGGTATAATTATATAAAAATGTATTAAAATTGATATAAGACTTAGAAAATCACCCAGAAGACCAAAAAGATAGATGCGTGCTTTAGTTTTCAGATGGAACTTTAAGGCTTTGGACATCAATATGTATGTTCGGACCTCTCGAGCATCCACAACCCCTAAATTCTGGATCTACCATTGTATTCAATAGACGAATGAAAAGATAAATAATTCTTTTTTAAAAAAATTAAATTAAAAGTATCTAATTATTACTTTATTAAAAATAGAAGTATTCAATTGAAATAGAATTTTGTCCTAGTTTTCAGATTGAATATTCTGGAAAAAAAATTAAAAATTATTATGTACTACTTGTTTTTTTTCTTTTCCAATTCACATTTTCTTCTTATATAGAAGCGTCACGAATGACCAGTTTTAAGTCAACATGCCTGCTTCATCAACATAGCATTAATAATTGTACTAATAGCAATGTCAATTGTACTAAAAACTTAAAGAAATTTGATTTGATCCCCATCTTCCGCCGCCTCATCTTTGTAAATTTTTTATTTTCTTCGTTTTAATTTGTTTGTCTTATTTTTTAATCTGTTATATAATTAAAAATTACATAAAAATTATTTTAAATTACAATAATTAAAAGTTTAAAAAATTTAAAAGACATATAAAAAATTTGGTTGACTTTCGAAATTCTATCAATACTACATAAATTGGGACATAGGAAGTAAGATATATTATTTGAAAATAATGTAAAAAGTATCACAAATCATCATAATTAACAATTTAAAATATTTAACGACATATAAAAAATTTTGGTTGACTCTCCAAATTTTATTAGTGACACATAAATTAAAACAACGAAAGTAACATATATTAACTAAAAATTTTATAAAAAATATTATATATCAAAATAATTAACAACTTAAAATATTTAAAAATCATTCAAAAAATTTGATTGACTCTCCGAAATTTGTCACATAACGGGCTCTTTGTGTCTAGTTCTTTCATACTTTTGACCTTTTTCCCTCTTTTACTTAAGCGTGAAAATCATGGGTTGTTGAAATTATTATTATTATCTTTTTTGGGTTGTTGAAATGAAGAAACAAAAAAAGAAATAGGTTAAGATTAGGATAAACCCAGTCACCGACCTTATTTAAATATCACCGACCATCATGATTATGTGGTGGTAGGTTATCCTATTTTTTAAATAAATTTTTACAATGTACCATCGTCAAGTAAAATAATACTCTACTTTTTTTGTCTCAATTTAACATGATATAATTGAAATTTTAAAATGTAAATTTTTTCATATTGACAGTAAATTTGTTCATAAAAAAAAGTTATAATAAAATTTATGTATTAAAAAACTACATAAAAAGTAAACACAATAATTAACAGCTTAAAATATTTAAAAAATTTATAAAGAAATTCCGTTCGAGGAGTCAAATATGTTAAATCCTTTTTCTTATTGCAATTTTTTTCCTTCTAAATTCCCATTCTTTGTTACATTCCCAAAGATATCATTTATACATTCTTTTCTTATTTTATTATTATTAAATTATTATATACTTCTCCAGTTTCAATTTATATGATATTTTTTGTTTCTCGAGAGTCAAACAATTTAAGTTTGATCATGAATTTGGGTATGAAATCTTCAAGTTTTTTGGAATAAACTTTATAGATAGTATTTGAAAACTACGTAAAAAGTATTATAAGTCACAATATTAATAATTCAAAATATTTAAAAAATACATGAAAAAATTACGATCAAAGATAAACTTATTTAAATCTTGAAATCCGAAAAATGTCATATAAAATGGGGCGAAGGGAGTATTTAGTTGTTAGAACATAGTAGCACCATGGACTTCACTAAACCAAGATAAACATGCAAAGGAAGTTTTGTGGTTTGGGCGTTTGGTAGGCGTTTAGCAGGTGTTTGTCCATGAAAATAAAAAATATATTCACTTTATTTGAAATTTTTGAAGTTAAAAACAGAGTTGAAATTGTGATTGGATATTATATTTTAGAGTTAATATTTAGAATTTAAATGTATTTTTTTAAAAAATATAAAAAGTGAAAATAAATTTTAAAAAATTTAGAATTTTTTAAAAAATAAATAAATTAAAAAGTGAAAAAAATAAAATCAAATATTGTGAAAATACCTCTTGAGGTAAGAGGTGTTTTTCAAAATTTCAAATACAACTTCAAGTTGTATTTGCTTTATTTATGGCTAAACAAATATTTCAGAATAAAATGAATACGTATTTCGGAATATAATGACTATTATTTAGGGCCCTATTATCTATGACCAAACGGGTAATAATGAGTTTGTAAGTAACAGAATAAAGAAAGTAAAGCAACTATAAAGGCCTGAATTAATATGTGATCATAGAGGGTTATGTGCACAAATACATGTTTTGAGGTCGTCATTAATATATATTTAAGTTGAATTATTTTTATAAATTTATCCGCTTGATAAATAACTCAGATGTATGCGATTGTAATTGAAAATTTATGTACGACTTCAAACATTTTTGTCTGGAGTGTGATCTTATGAAGACCAAATATGATGTAAATATCATGTATCTATAAGTTCTCTTTGTAATAACACACAATATATAATATAATCTCCCTATTAATTAAAAAAAAAAGTTCAAATATCAAACATTTTTACATGAAGTTATGGCTTTGGCTAGACTTCAGAGAGATAATGGCCTGCAGAAAGTTGCTCGCAGCACTAATAAGCCTCTTTAAATTATTTTCAACTTTTAACCCACATTAAAAGCAGAGCTGCTGTGGTAATTTGATGCAAAATCACCCAAAATCTTTTCAAATCGCTATAAATTTTAAATATGAGCTCCTTTTAACGTTTTGATTCCTTTGATATACTACCACTCAAAATGAAGCTCATTTGCAGTAACTTGATTTTTCAAGCTTGAAGCGCCAAGCTCATTAATGGTTGTTCTTGGAGTTTTAAGCTTTGCAAGTTAGTTTTCAAGCTTCACTAATGACGTTCATTATCATTATCGTCATAATTTTATATACAGAAAGATTTGACACAAAATTATAATAAACAAATAATTTATTATCCTAAAAGTATAACACAATATTTTTATAAAAATTATTAATAACACAATTAGTAGCTACTACAATTCGTCAAACTACAATTAGTAATCCATCAATAAAAAAAAAGATAAATAATAAAAACGATTGTAACTAGCTATTTTTAATATAATTTTTTTATGTTTTATGAACAATATCTTTTCACGATGAGCATGCATAATTTTATGTTTCTAAAATACAATAGCAATAGGACAATACATTACATACATAACTCTTTTTTTTCCGGAGTGCACAAATTGTGAAAACATGTCCTAAACTATAATGGAAGCCATACGAGCACAAGGTTTTGAAGTAGATTTTGGGAGCAACTTAGTTTCCGCTCTTATAGGGAAGAGTGCGTTTAATGGGAAAAGGGTAGATACGGATTACTCCCCCATCTATCTTTACTTGTCCACTTTCTTATTGACACAAGAATTAAGAAGCAGTAAATGGTAGAGATTATTTTACCATATTACCGTTTGAATATAATAAATTTAATACTTTGAAAAATACATTAGATAATGAATCGTATTTAATGCTAAGGATAAAATGGATAGAAATAGGTATATTATCCATTGATTTTATAAACTGAACAAGTATTGTTGGACATCCCAAAATAAAAAAGTGGACTAGTAAAGATGGACGGAGGGGGTAGTTGTTAGGACCGAAATAATCAGGTGTCATGCGTAAGCTAGCAAAACAAACCTCGGAAGACGCCACATAAGAAGACATGCGAGAAATACATCTAAAAAGACACAATAATTTAACGTGGTTCGGAAAATCGACCTACATCCACAAAAGGAGATGAGCAATCCACTATATAAAAGAGAATTCAAAATGTCTAGAGAAACAACCTCACACAATTCACTCAGAATAAAAAGAGGTTCACACAAGTGGTAGCATGACACTTGTCTCACAAATTCTCCCCTAAATAATACTCTCAAACCCCTAGGACTACATTGTGGATGCTACCAAGATAGGAGAAAGGAGCCTCTATTTATAGAGTCTATAACCCTTTTCTACAAGAATAAGGATTAGCCAAATATGGAGAATTTATGTTTTTCTTTTCCTAAAAGGAATACTCAATTATGGTAAGAAAATCAGGGCAAATACCGACAATTCTCTCCCTTGGCCTGAATTTCTGACAAAATAAATTTGTTCCACCTTCTTCACGTAGTCTTCAACAAGTTCAATCTCCATCTCCAAAATCTCCTCCATTAAATCTTTGTCTCTACATAGAGTAACACTCTAATAAAATTTCTCAAACCAAAATCTTCATTATCGTAAAATAGATTGCGACTAGAACTGATGGATAAGACAAACAAACCCAAGCACAATGATAATAAGACAGCAAATATATCAACCAAAATAGATAAGCAAGGATAAAATAAACCAATCACACGAGACACCAGATTTACGTGGAAAATCTTTCAGTGTGAAGAGTAAAAACCACAGGACAAAAAACCTCCACTATAATCACCAAGAGTTAAAATAATGTTCTTCAAAATGGCCACCAAATAGTGCCAAACAACGAGCAACACTACATAAAGCACAACACCAAAAACTAGAGAATTAAAGGAGCAAAAACACCTAAAATGCAGCTACTGTTCACAGATACAAAACTGGAGCTGCGAGACACCAAATTCAACTCTGTTAGTTCCTAATCAAAGATTGAGATGAGAGGAACAAGCTTTCGAAAAATCAGCTCAATAAGACAAGAAACGAAGCGGGAATCGCAATTTGAAGTTGGCTATTTAGGGCTGAAATTGGGTGCGAAAAAACTGCTCTCTCTTCTCTCTATGGCTGCTAATTTCACTCTTTGTGTACGAGAAAATAAGACCTAAAAAGGTCTATATAATGCCCCATAGAATTGGACCTATGCGCAAAATGGGTTGGTCCAATTTTGGCTTTTATTTATCTACATAGGACGGGAAAAAGACCCATAACCCAATAATTCTCCCCCTCACAACTATGTGGAGGAGACCGTCATCTCGACGATCATGCAACAATCTTCAAATTTCCTTCTTGGCAAATCTTTAGTCATCATGTCGGAACCATTATCATCTGTATGAATCCTCTCAAGTTCAAGCAACTTAGAATCTAACACATCTCGAATCCAATGGTATCTCACATCAAGGTGTTTAGACCGATCATGAAATGTAGAATTCTTGCCAAGATGTATAGCACTTTGACTGTCGTAATAAAACACATACCTCTCTTGAGCACAACCAAGTTCCCCCAAGAACCTCTTCATCTAGAGCAACTCTTTACAAGCTTCAATGGGAGCAATAAGTTCAGCTTCGGCAGTAGATAGAGCAACACATTTTTGCAACCTAGATTGCCAAGACACAACCCCTTCCCCCCCCTCCCTCGTGAAAGTAACCAAATATCCTGAAGTAGACTTACGAGTATCAACATCACCAGCCATGTCTGAATCAGTATAACCACAAAGAATAGGCTTCCCTATACCAAAACACAAACTCAGACTTGAAGTGCCACAAAGATATCTCATAATCCACTTCACAACGTTCCAATGCTCTCTTCTCGGATTAGAAAGAAAACGGCTAACAATACCAACATCATGAGCAATATCTGGCCTTGTACAAACCACTACATACATCAAACTACCAACGGTTGATGCATAAGGAACTTTCTTCATGTCTTCCTTCTCATCATCACTAGAAGGACACTGTTTCGTGCTCAATTTGAAGTGCATAGCTAAAGGTGTACTGACAATCTTATCCTTGTCCATGTTGAACTTGCAAAGTACTTTCTGAATGTACTTCTCTTGTGATAACCACAACTTCTTGGCCTTTCTGTCATGGACAATCTGCATGCCAAGAATCTATCTTGCTGGTCCTAAGTCTTTCATAGAAAAAGACTTACTCAACTCTTGCTTCAACTTCTGAATCCTGCAAGCATTATGACCAACAACAAGCATGTCATCAACATAAAGCAACACAATAATAAAGTCACCATCAGAGAATTTTTTCACAAAAACACAATGGTCTGAAGAAGTCTTTTTGAAGCCCTGCTGACTCATAAAAGAACCAAACTTCCTGTACCACTGCCTGGGAGCTTGTTTCAAACAATACAATCTCTTCTTCAATTTGCAAACATAATTCTCTTTTCCCTTGACTTCAAAACCTTCCGGCTACTCCATATAAATTTCTTCATCTAAGTCACCATGGAGAAAAACAGTTTTAACATCCATTTTCTCAACCTCTAAATCTAGACTTGCAGCTAAGCCTAGAACCACACGAATGGATGACATCTTCACAACTGGAGAGAATATCTCATCAAAATCAACTCCCTTTTTTAGGTTAAAACCCTTCACAACTAATCTAGCTTTGTATCGTGGAACTGGATTACCATCTTCATGTTTCACCCGAAAAATCCACCTGTTTTTCAAAGCTTTTCTGTCTTTAGGTAGCTTAACCCTATCAAAGATATAATTATCATGCAAAGATTTAATTTCATCTTCCATAGCATCAAACCACTTTTTTTTTCTTCACTTTCCATGGCCTCATCAAGACTCTCAGGTTCTCTCCCATCAGTCAAGAGTACATACTCCTTGGGAGAATAATGAGATGAAAGTATTCTCTCTCTAGTAGATCGTCTGAGAGAACTCTCTGGAGCATCAATAATAACTGGTTGCTGATCAACCACATCATCTTGCATTGGAGCTTCAACATCAGCCAGGTCATTCTGAACATGATCACCATCTTCATTATCAACTTGATTTTCATCATTATGAAGATTTTCTTCAGGTGCAATAGTCAAAGGAACTGGATCAACATCAACTAGGCTCTCACTATTCTGAGAATCAACCTTCTCAGCTTTGTCAAAATCTTCAATTGTTTGGTCTTAAAGAACACAACATCACGACTTCTAACAAGTTTCTTCTCAACTGGATCATAGAAACGATAGCCAAATTTATCTTGACCATAACCAATGAAGATACACTGCCTAGTTTTAACATCCAACTTTGACCTTTCATCCTTATGAACATGCACAAAGGCTTTGCACCCAAAGACTCTAAGATGATCATAAGAAACATTCTTATCAGACCAAACTCTATCAGGGACATCACCGTTCAAAGCAATGGTAGGAGATAAATTGATAACATAAGCAGCAGTATTAAGTGTTTCTGCCCAAAAGAAATCTGACAGCTTAGCATCTAAAAGCATACATCTAACTCTCTCAACTATTCATCCTCTCTGCTAAACCATTTAACTGAGGAGTCTTTGGAGGAGTTTTCTGATGCCGAATACCCTGCTCTCTGTAATATCTATCAAAAGAACCAATATACTCACCACCATTATCTGAGCGGATGCATTTCAATTTCTTCCCTGTCTGTTTCTCAACCAAGGCCTGAAAACCCTTGAACACATCAAGTACTTGATCCTTGGACTTCAAAGAAAATATCCAGAGCTTGCGAGAATGATCATTAATAAAAGTCACAAAGTAAAGTGCACCACCATGAGACTTTACCTTAAAAGGACCACACAAATTAGAATGTACCAACTCCAGCAAATCAAACTTTCTTGAAGGCTGATGACTTTGAAAAAAAAATCTTTTTTGTTTACCAGCTAAGCAATGAACACATTTCTTCAACTTTTCTTGTTTCACTCTAGAAAGCAAATTTTTCTTAGCCATACTATCAATCCCCTTCTCACTCATATGACTCAACCTTCTATGTCATAACTCTGATGAAGTATCATTTTCCACCAAGTTTACTGAGCCTCTAGAAATAGAGCCCTGAAATACATACAAGTTAGACAACTTTTCACCACGAGCCACAACCATCGAACCTCTAGTAAGCTTCCACTGGCCAGCACCAAGGGTGTTAATATAACCCTCATCATCAAGATTCCCTATAGAAATCAAATTCAAGCGAACATCTGAAGCATGCTTAACATTATTGAGGACAAGTTTGGAACCATTATTACTTTCTAAACAAACTGTGCTAATGCCAAGTACTTCAACCTCATCATTATTGCCCATTTTCAACATCCCAAAATTACTTGGAGTATAAGAAGAAAATAATTCCTTCTTGGACGTGATATGAGAAGTAGCACCAGAATCCACAAACCAGCTAGACTCATCATGAACAAGATTAATGGCATTTTCACCACAAGCAACAAGAAGGTCATCATTAGTAACAACAACAACAATTCTCATTATCGTCTTCTTTCTTTTGTCGTCTCATATCTCTTTTATGCTTGTGACAATATTTCATGATATGCTCATTCTTGTGGAAATAGTCACATGTGATATTCTTGTATCTGGACTTGGATTTGCTTTTACTTGTACCTTTGTCATTCAGACCTCTGGACTTGTTTCTCCCCATATCTTCAGTAACCAAAACATCGGAGTGTGAAGCTGAAGAAGATGAGGCCTGAGATCTTCTTCTCATTTCTTCATTTAAGACACCACTTTTACCATATTCCATAGTTACAACACCACTGGGAGCAGAATTAGTCAAAGAAACTCAAAGAGTTTTCCAAGAGTCTGGCAGAGCATTCAGAAGCCAAAGTCCCTGAATTTCTTCATCGAACTTTACACCCATTTCGAACAGCTGGTCAATGACACCCTGAAAATTATTAATATGATCAAAAATAGGACTGCCCTCTTTGTACCTGATATTCATCAATTGTTTCAACAGGAACAACTTGTTATTGCCAGTCTTCGAAGCATACAGTGTCTCGAGCTTGTCCCATAAACTTCTGGCATGTGTCTCATTTACAATATGATTTCTAACATTATCTTCAACCCATTGTCTAATATAACCATAAACCTGCAAGTGCTCAAATTCCCAATCCTCATCTGTCATGGACTGAGGTTTATTAGAATCAAAGACATGCAATGCATTTTCTTGACAAATAGGAGATCTTTCATCATGGCTTTCCAAGTATGATAATTACTACCATTCAAACACACCATTTTGCTCATATTTGCCTCCATCATTCAAATCGACAATCATCAATAACCTACGCTCTGATACCACTTTGTTGGGAAAGGCAAGGGCACTAACACTAGTGCACGACAGGGTAGCAGCAGAAGAATACCCACGTCTAAACTTTTCCTTTCAATTTGAACCAAGAGAAGACAAACAAACCCAAGCACAATGATCATAAGACAACAAATATATCAACCAAAATAGATAAGCAAGGATAAAATAAACCAATTACATGAGACACCAAATTTACGTGAAAAACCCTTCAGTGTGAAGAGTAAAAAAACCACGGGACCAAAAACCTCCACTATAATCACCAAGAGTTACAATAATGTTCTCTAAAATGGCCACCAAATAAGTGTTAAAAAACAAACATCACTATATAAAGCACAACACCAAAAACTAGAGAACTAAAGGAGCAAAATCACCTAAAATGCAGCTAATGTTTACGGATGCAAAACTGGAGCTGCGGGCCACTAAATTCAACTCCGTCAGTTCCTAATCAAAGATTGAGATGAGAGGAACAAGCTATCCAAAAATCAGCTCAATCGGACAAGAAACGAAGCGGAAATCGCAATTTGAAATTGACTATTTAGGGTTGAAATTGGGTGCGAAAAAACTGATCTCTCTTCTCTCTATGGCTGCTGATTTCACTCTTTGTGTATGAGAAAATAAGACCTAAAAAGGTTTATATATATGCCCCATAGAATTGGGCCTATGGGCAAAGTGAATTGGTCCAATTTTGAGCTTTTATTTATCCACATAGGAAGGGAAAAAACCCATAACCCAACAATAGTTAGGATCATAACTGGATGGGGCTTTTTTAGAACCTACAAAATTTGGGTCAAGTTTTAAAATTTAAAAAGAAACTAATAATTATATATTTGTCCAAAAACAGGTTTGAAGCAGATTTTGGGATTTGAAGATTTGGTTTTCAAAATATCCCCAAAAAATCATATAAATTTTATGACCAAATAAATATTTGTCAAAAAAAATTCCTAAAAAAAAGCTACAAAAATATATGGCCAAACGGGTCCTTAATTTTCGTAGATTCTAAAAATTTAAGATTTAGAAAAATACTGTATTATTTTGTAAATTTAAATGAGATCTTTTATGACTACAGTTAAACTTACTATAGTATAATATAATATGGGGTATAGAGGGGATGCACCTTGTTTATCCTGGATGTAACTGAAAAAAAACGACGACATATATTGTCTATATATTTAATATAATACTCCAGTACTAATAATTTATAGTAGTTTTCAAAACATTATCATGACAATGTTTTATGATGAAAACCAAACATATTTAGTAAAATATAGCCCAGAAAAATATCATATGTTTTTGGTCTCATCATTCGAGTCCTTAATGTTGGTGGTTTCAATCGCGGGAGTTACTTCTAAATTCTTATATGGGATTATCTCAACTTCAGTTCTCCTTGCTTGATTCCCCCCTTAACAAAATAATACTTTTATCAATGTCACGTCTCGAGTCTGTACCTTGAACATAATCGGCATCCAAAACCACTAATGGCCCAAGCGAATCGTTGACCTAGTGCTTTACTGAGGCTGAATATTGATATATGCAGAAACTACAACTATAAATTGTAAATTGAGTTTTGAAATATAATAATATAAACTTTCATAATACAAAACTAAAACTGGGTACAACCAACTGCTAAAACAACTAAACGTCTAATGAAGCCTCTAAAATATCTGAACTGAATGAGACTATCGGGACAAGGCCCCGAGCTACCTTTATTCGATAAACTAACCTAATAAGATAAACATAACTAAGTCCTTCAAATGCAAGGAGAACACACCACAAACTGAGAGATTATGAGATCTCACGAAGCATCTTGCTGCAATCCTGAGCACCTGATTTGCATAGTAAAAAGATGTAGCGTCAATACATAGAATGTATGGTATGTAAAGTAAATAAGCTGAATGTGATCGAAAACAATTTCTAATAAGCTAAGAATTGAGCATAAGTAGGGTATACAATAACTCGATAGAAGTAGCCGAAAATTAAAACATGACACATGGGCTATTTAAATCATTAATAAACTAAAAGCTTAAGCAAAATATTAAGTTGAAAATCTGAACTACTGAAATCATGAAAAGAACACTGAATGTCTTTAAGTCTGAATCATGAACTAAAACTGAGCAACTGAGAGTTTAACATTAAGTAGCTTTTATGCAAAAATCATAATCAATACATAATTAACAAAAAATACTGAGTTTTCTGATTTGGAGAGTTTCTCATAACCAACATACACTACATGAGCTCATGATGTCAAACCTCTGATTCAACTGGGAGAGCTTTCCTATACCTTAGCGGGGGCATAGACCAAAACTGAAACTACGGATTTTTACTAAGTCTCTATGGGCTAAAGGAGTTCAAACTTGCGAAACAATCCTATCCTACGCTAGCATACGTAGTTTTGGAGCAAGTATTATCTAAATCCGTATCCCCTAGGTGTTAAATAGTCCTCCCAAAACTGTATATACCCATAATATATTTCATGTATAGTAAACTGAAATGTTACTGTAAGTCTTTGCTCAATATATGATATTTAAAATTGAACTATTGGTGAGTCTATGCTCAATTTACTGAATGATACGCAAATTATGAAGTTTCAAGTAGCAATACTTTCTTTCAAATATGCTTTCATACTTGGAGAAAATTATAAGTTTTTCATGGACATGAGCTTTCAAAATTTCAAACCAATTTTAATAGTAAATATGAGATAATACAATAAAAACAAGATTAAATTTTAAAAATCACAAAGTAAGTTTACAAGGTTCATAGAACAGTCCAAGACATGAATTACGAACCAGGGTTGAGGAATGACCACAATTTCATAAAATTCTATAATTTTTCATAGCTAAATTATAATAGTTTCAACCCAAGAAGTAAAGAAATTAATTTGAGGACTGGGGGTTAAAAATCTTAACTTAATTTCGAACTAGAACAAGCTTTTGAACTATGAATCGTGGAAAGGACAAGGTTTCCGCACTAATATAGCCTTACATACCTGAGAAAGGGAAAAAAAACTTAAAAGGCGACTTAACGGAACCTTGCTTGGAACTCTACGCTTTGATTCTGAGAGACTAGCTTGGAGAGAGGATGAGAGAATAAACCAATGGAATTCTGACTGTTTAATATCTTAAGAAAGTTTAAAAGTTGTGTTGGAAGGATTCAT
Organism: Capsicum rhomboideum; assembly: GCA_031232105.1. Taxonomy (NCBI): domain Eukaryota; kingdom Viridiplantae; phylum Streptophyta; class Magnoliopsida; order Solanales; family Solanaceae; genus Capsicum; species Capsicum rhomboideum. Next base: position 136,102,630 of record CP124712.1, on the reverse strand, counting down.
AAAGGTATTAGGACCAAAGTATCCTTAACTAAATGGAGATGAGAAAAAAAAAATCGTCTAATAAGGCTGAGGCGCCTCGTACAACCCAAAACGCTATTTGGAATATGCGTCGCGAGGTCCTACACGGGGAGGGTGTTGCATGTCGCTCCTCCAACGAGGGGATAATGATGATTTGTAGCTTCTCTGTAGTTCAGTAACAAGTACGATGCAGACCTCAAAGCAGGGATCCTCTGACGTGACGCACCAACCATTTTTTTATGTCTAAAACTTTCGTTTAAGTTCTGAAACTCATCCAAATGATTTCTAGTCGATCTAATGGTCATATGACTTGATTTTCAAACTCAAAAGGCATATAGAACGACATGAACATGAAATGAATTGCAAGGTGTTACAATTAATTATCAAATTAGTTGTATTCTTTTCTATTCCTTACTCCTAAATGTATGCGTGATCATGAAAGAAGATTAAGTGAAACAAAGTTAATTGAGAGTCATGGAAATCCTAAAACTTGAAAAAAATTCTGCTCCTGAAGCATTAGATTTTGTAGTTTGTCAACTTAATAAGATTGATAATCTAATTTTATTTCTTAGAATATACTGGTTTGGACCCATAAACGGGACAATACATGTTGCAGGCATAGAAAATTTAAAAAGTTAACTACACATCACTTGAATGCATAATTGTAAATATAATTTATGTTGGAAATTAACCGAAGTTAATAAAAAGGGTGACAATTCATATAGTAAGGTGTAAAAAAAAGAAATTCTTTAAGGATTTTTTTGGTACAAGGGATTAGGCCGAGTATTCTAGTATCAATTTTGAGATTAAATTTATATATCTCGTGATTAGTGTGGTGTATTACCTAAAATGAATATTTTTTATACATTAAAATCTAAAATCATGTGGTATCACTAATATGATATCTCATATAAAAAGTGAGATTGATATAAATGTAGGATATCTTGATTTTGAACCAAATGATATCTAAGAAAATTAGACGAGGGGTATAACAATTAAAAAAACTAGGGTGACACTTCCCTCCCTTCCCCATCTCGTTACCTCTTTCTGTATCGCCACAACTCATAAATTCAATCATAGTACATATCAATATAAAAAGAGATCAAATAAAGAAAGAAAAAACATATATCATTTAAGTGATAAAGAAAGATCGAGCAAGTGCATGTTTAAATTAATTAACGAACCTATTTCCTAGCATTATAAAGAAGACGCAAAATAATTTCTTGCTCTTCTTTGGTGAGACGATCCATGAGCCTAGCCAATACCCTTATCTCGCGAAAGCTCAAATGAGGCTTAGGGTGTCTGCCAGAAGAAGTTGAAGGCGAAGGTCGCAACTGCACATTTGTTGAATCATTAATGCTAGATATTGTTGCAGAAAAAATACGTTGTGGAGTTGATGAATTAGCTGCTGAATCCTGTTGTTGTCTCTGCATTTTTGTTATTTTTTTGTTCATCATCTTAGGGAGGGAGGAATGTATATATAAAGGGGTGAAATTAGATGAGGCAGGATGAGTTGGCTTTGGAGACAACTCAGTTTTTATTCAGATGTTTTGGATGTATTTAAAAAAATATATTGACTGTTTTTCTTTATTTATTTCTTTGTTGTTGTGCATTTATATATTATCCCGCTAAGGATAAATTAGTTTGATAAATCATAAAGGAAAATTGAGTAAATTAAAGTCTTCATCATGATATTTTCTGTTTGGCAGGATACCCCTTATATTTAGCAAATCTTATTCATATTTCTCTGAACTATCAATGGCCTTAATTACTCGTTTGACTGGTTATTTGATGACTTTTACCCACATTCTCATCCTAAAAGAGTGAGATACATACATTTGCCACACCAATTTTTTGTTCACGTGACATTCTCTTAAGATATTTTTTTACTTTTTAACATTCATTAATTTTTAATTTTTTTTTTTATCGTGTCAGAATTGAAATAAACTTTGTTAAAGCTTCACTTTTTAAGCAAAAAATTATTTGGCTAAAAATAATGAGATTTTAGCTAGTTTTATTTTATAGATTTCTTTTAAAAAATAAAAAATATATTGTTGAAACAAATTGTCATTATATCTAAATAAGATTTAATAAAAATGATACAATTGGATCTTCATTATTCTGAAAAGTCTTTTTATTTACCTAAAAACAAAAGAGCTCTAACCAAATATTTTTTGTAATGTATTTATCCCAAAAAAGAAATAAATAACAGTTGCAATAACTAGTTATTGCATCTAAACAAGAAATAAAAAAGAAGTACATAGTTACAACATCATTATTTTGGTTATATCTTTTTTTATTTGACTAAATTTTGAAACTTTTAGTTTTTTCTAATTGTATTTGGCCTTATAAGAAATACATAATTGAAATAGATTGCCATTGCATCTATAGAAAAAAAATTAATACACGTTTGATATTTCATTATTTTTGACAAAATTAAATTTATATGACTAAAATGATGGAGTTCGAAGTTTTTCTTCCTTTCTTTCAAATTGGCCTGAAGAAAAAAAAGAAATGCATACTTAAAATAAATAATGGAAACAAGATACGCAACTAGAATAAATACACCATTTTTGACAATGTGGCCATAAAAAATTTAAAAATAGCCTTTTAGGTAAGACTGGCAACGGACTGGACCGGTCGGTCCGTGTTTTTCGGATCGTCATCGGTGGACGGTGACCGGATATGGTCTGAAACCGGGCCTACCGGACCGGGCTGCCCGATCAAGTCCCCTTTGTCCGAACCGGTCCGGTTTTTGGTCCGGATTCCGGTCCGATTTCCGTTTCCACCCGTTTTTTTTAAAAAAAACTTTTAATTTAAATTCAAAATCAAAATCAAAAAAAATAAAAATAAAAATTTATTAATTGTTTTTTTGTTTGAATTTAAATTAGTTTTCAAATTTTATTAAGTTTTAAAACATTTTTTTGAAAACTTTAATTTTCAAATTTAAAGTTTACGTTTAAATTTTCAACTTTGAAAACTTTGATTTTTTTTTAAAGTTAAAATGTAAATTTTCAAATTTCAAGTTTAAATTTAAAGTTTAAATTTTAAATTTAAATTTATAAGTTAAAGTTTAATTTTTTTTTTTTTTAATTCTTAAAGTTTAAATAAAAGACAACTTTAAAAAGAAAATGAAGGCGAATAGCCTATAATTTTATTCAAATCAATAAAGAAGTATACATGTATTACAAATATTAGAAGAGCACCTAATCTACGCAGCCACCTTCTAGGAAGGGTTTTGTTTCAACTAAGTCTCGATTATTATACTAATATCTATAATTTCGAAAGTATGCTTTTCGTAATTTATCTATCAATTCCTTGGAAACATGATCCGGAATTGGTATTTGGTTTTCTTCATCCATTGCTTCCATGCCATCATCACTATTATCTCCAAGTGCTTCATCTATTTCTACTTCGGCTTGATGCGATAAATTTGGTAGTCCAGCATTCCTTCGTTCGGCGTTGATCCAATCTCTGAACAACACTGATATTTCCAAACTATCTTTTGCTAACGAATATCTATGGTCTCCAATGAAAAATCTCTCTGCGCTGAAAGCTTGCTCCGAAGCTACTGAAGATGCTTGCATAGCTAGCACATCCCGAACCACCCTTGAAAGATATGAAAATTGTTCTGTCCGGTTCTTCCACCAAGTTAAAAGTTGAGGATCTCCATTTTCATCCCTAATATTTTCCCGTGCCTGATTAATATATTGATCAAAATCATTATTGTTAGAAAAATCAAGACCAAGTTCTTCATCCATAATTTCATCAAAATCATTAAATCAAGCCCTACGACATGGAGGTTCAGACGGTTCATCATTTAGTAGCTTCTCTCTATAAATGTCATACAAATGTCTAGCTTTAGTTAATACACTATATTTACACGATTCAACAGATGGAACTTCATCACTTGTAATTTCTAAATTTTTATAAATTTTTTCAATCATTTTTTTAACACCATGTTCTTTGTACGTTGGGTTGAACAAAGTAGAAGTCAAAAATAATTGAGGAATAGGAAAAAAATATTTTTTAAATTTGTCAATCATATATGAAACCGCAAGTTTAAAATGTTCACAATCTTTATATTTAACAAATTCAGATGAAATAACACAAACATTTACTAAAGCTGAAGAAATAGTAGGATAATATTCACCAGATATAATATTTGTAGCATTGTAAAAAGTTCTCAGAAAGTTAATAAGTTCTTCGCATTCTTTCCAATCCTCGTCGGTGATTTTAAAGCTCCGATGCGATTGATGTTTATTATAAAGCATTTGTAAAGGCTGACGATAATCAATAGCAACAATAAGCATTTCAAATAAAGAATTCCATCTAGTAGTCACTTCTTTTGGAATTTTTCTAAACGGCATTTCAAATAAAGCACAATTTTTTTTAAATTCTATAATTCTAGACCTTATTTTAGCTTTAAAAACCCATGCACAAGTAGCTCGAATTCTAACACAAGAATCAGAAAATACATTAATACCATCCATCACTATTAAATTATAAATATGTGCGTTACACTTAACATGAAAAACATCATCATCAATTGGACAAAGTCTGGATTTTAAAAATTCAATAGCTTTTAAATTAGCAGAAGCATTATCTAATGTGACACCCAATATCATATCACAAAGACCAAAATAACGTAAAATCTCTCCTGTCAAAGAAGTAATATAACTACCAGTTTTCCTCTCTTCAACATATTTATAACCTATAATTCTTTTTTGCATGTTTCATTCATGATCAATCCAATGAGCAGTAACAGTAAAATATTCATTACCATTAGGACTTACACCCATATCAGAAGTGATAGATAATTTACCATCAAAATAATAAAAGTAGCAACGAAGAAAATGACAATGTTCACGTTGATATTTAAAAATATCAGCTTTAATTGTATTTCTTGAAAAACCACGAAAATCAGGATTATACACCATTCGAATATAATTAATAAAATCGGGATATTCACCAAAATTAAAAGGCAAACCACAAATCGCAATCATTTTAGCTAATTCTTCACGATCCCTATCCTGACTATATGTGAGTGATGTGCTTGGGCCAGCCGGGTTACTATAATCTAAAATATTCTGGACCATGTTAGAACCTCCGACAGATTGGTTAGTATCGGGCAAGGGTTTACCATTTTTTTTAGCCTTAGCGATAGCTTCTAGACGAACAAATTCAGGAACACAATCTCTCAAATGTCTAGTTAGCATTCATGTCCCACCATGCGATCCCCCAGTCAAATGTTTCATCACTCTCTTACATTTATTGCAAGTTGCAGTAGTTTTCTCCTTATTTTGGATCATAAATTTTCAAACTAGTGATCTCTTAGGACGTTCGCTCTTTCCTACTCTAGTAAACGTAGGTAAATTTCCTACTTCATCTTGTTCCGGTAATTCCGTAGCCGGACTAGTAGGGGTAGGGGTATCTTCTAACTCTTGTTCTTCTACATCTTCCTCTTCCTCTACATCTTTAAAATAAGTATCAAAACATCTATCTAAGGACTCATGGTCTACTACATTACCGGAAGCAACATCAATAGCACAAGGACATTCAAAAGAAGTATCATCAAACTGATTAAAATCATCGTTATTAATTCTAAATCTAGGTGGCAACGATTTAGAACTACCTCCACCACCGCCTCTACTACAACTAGCACCCTTATCTTTTTTACCCCAAATTTTTTTAACCTGACTAACAAATGTTATCTTACCACTATCTTTTTTACCTGCATCCATATTTTAATATTAAAAAAAGAAATATAAAAATATAAAAACAAACAATGTAAATATAATGAAAAAGTAATAGTAATTAAACAAATAAACAGATGAAAGTTGGAACGAATGTACCGAACGTCTGCGTAAAAGCAGACTTATATAACCAAAAAGCCGAAACTGAGAGATGACAATTGAAGCTTGCTTCAAAAAAAATCCCTTCAATTAATAAAATACACAATATTATAGAGAGTATTTGAGAGTGATTAGTAATAGAGAGTTTTTGAGAATTTGTGGGAAATTTGGGGGAAGAGTGGGTATTTATAGGAAAATATGAGGGGGGGGGGGGGCTGGGGGAAGCTGGGGGGGGGGTGTTGGAACTAGCCGTTGGGGGCCCCACCAACGGCTAAAAAATTGTTTTTTAATTTATTTTTTTAAAATATTATCGTTAACCGGACCGGACCCGGACCGAAACCGGATCGGTCAACCGGACAAAATGGCCCTTCCGCACCGGTCCGTGTACCGGTAGATACCGATACCGATCACCAACCGGGCCTATCGAAATCGGAGCCTGACCGGAACGGGCTAGCCCGGTTCCGTTGCCACCCTTACTTTTAGGAGTTGATTTTTCAAATCAAAATTATCCTCACACACCTAAAGGAGATGAGCTAAAGACTATCAGATAGTCTTTTTTTTTTTTCTATAATTAAATAAAATAGACTATCAAATAGCCAAGTTCAAGGGGATAGGAATAATTATAAGTCGTGAGATTTTGATATTATTTACACACTTCTTATACTTTAGTTTTTTAAAGTATATTTTTAGGTTAATTGTTGTGTTTATCTCTTATCAGTAGGTTTTTGAAGAAGAGACATCAAAAAGAATAAACGAATTGAAAATCTATGAGATACGATCGCATTTCAAGTGTTGCGAATGCAAGTTCGCCGATGATAAAGGTAGAAAGATTACAGAATTAGAGGCAAATGCTATGAAGGATGAGACACCTTATTTGAAGGATGCAACGCCACATCTAAATATCGTATCGTGAACCTATAAGTAATTGATCAATAAATACAAAAATAATCTATTTCTATCTCAAACTAGAAAATATATGCTTAAAAAATTCATAAAATTTTAAAATGTCTTTTTCTTGAAATCATTTTACATACTATAAATTTATGTTACTAAACATCAAATTATCTCTGTCTCTTTGGTATTTGTTTATTCCCTAGCAAATTTGTTTTCTTATAAATAAGAGTGGCGGAACAAAAGCACACCTAAAATATTTCATTTTTTTTTGAATTTCATACATGAACTATTAAGTGTGTAAGTTTACTACCTAAACTATTAGATGTGCGAATTTTATATCTGAACTATCACGAATATTTATCTAAACACGCCTCAACACAGACTAAATCAAATACTTGTATACAATCCCTTCTAAACATCCCCTCCTCCTCGTCTTCCTCCTTCTCCAACTTCATCGAGAGAGAGAGACCCCTTTTTAAGAAGCTCCAATTCCATCTCAAATAATTTCAATTTTAAATCATGATTTCATATTACATGACTAAATGACCTCTTAGTAAGAAATTGTAATGAAAAAGACAGTCAGATGCACTAAAACTTATATTATGTGTGAATTTCGAAGAAAAATCAATCTACAAAGATCTATTATAAATAATTTCACCTTCTATTTTTTACAAAAAGCTATTTTCATCACTTAAATTTAACCTCGTGAGCACATGACTAACAATTTTACTTACTCAAGGGTCTCCCCTTTAGTAGTAAGAAGCTGTAATAAAAGTTGGAAAAAGGTCGAACACCATTGAAAGTTCCAAAACTTCAGAGTGCGATGGCGACATTTTCATTCTCATTTGCTTCTCCTTCAAAGTCCTTAAACCCTTCCATCGCCCCCTTAAACCCTCCCATCTTCAATCTACTACCCACTCCCTCCAATCCCCACATCAATAGAGCCCTCTTTCTCAAATCTCCTCCCATTTCTCCTATCTTTATCCCTCAGCCTATAACAGCCCAACAACGTCGTACCTCTTCCATCCCAATCACCTCCATGTTTACCGGAATAGTTGAAGAAATGGGTCGGATCAAGAAACTAGGTTACGATAAACCCGACACTTTCACAATGATAATACAAGCGAAAATCATTCTTGATGACATCAATCTTGGTGACAGCATTTCCGTTAATGGGACTTGTTTAACAGTGGATGGTTTCGATACCCAGAAGTTGGAATTCAGTGTTGGATTGGCTCCGGAGACGTTAAGGAAGACTTCTTTGATCGAATTGGAACAAGGGTCGGCGGTTAATTTGGAGAGGGCTTTGAAGCCTAGTACTAGAATGGGTGGTCATTTTGTGCAGGGACATGTGGATGGGACTGGCGAGATTGTTGAGCTTAAACCTGAAGGGGATTCTTTATGGGTAAAGGTGAAAACTGTGAAGGAAATTTTGAGGTATATTGTGCCTAAAGGGTTCATTGCTGTAGATGGAACTAGTTTGACTGTAGTTGATGTGTTTGATGAAGAGGAATGTTTTAACTTCATGTTGGTGGCGTACACACAGCAAAATGTGGTGATTCCGATGAAGAAAGTGGGACAGAAGGTTAATCTTGAAGTGGATATATTGGGAAAGTATGTGGAGAGGCTTCTTAGTACTGGCTTTGTCGATGCCATCAAATCTTCATGAAAAAGGTTGTTTCTTTGTGCTTCAGTTTTATCTTTGTAACTTGCTTTGGAAAAAAATTGTATCTTGAATTTTGGAGATGTTTCTTTTGCAATTCTCTCAAAGGTGTATTTCGGGACAGTGTTTCGATGAAATAAAATAAACTATATCACCTTGATTCGGGCTTTTTAGTCAAAGCAAAAGTATCTAAATCTTTACACTTGAGTTTAGTAATATCAGTAGCCATTCATCGATATGTCAAAAACTCAACTAGTAAGTAGGAGAGCATTATTTATGCTGATTGTGCGTATGTGGTACTCTGCACGGGTTCACATAGTGTAAACGCCAATGGAAAGAGGCACATTTTAGTTTCACGCTAAGCTGGTACAAGTCTTTATAGTACTAAAGAGTTGTGATGTGGTCTTTATACCTGAACTTAGTAATATCAGTAGCAGATCATCAACCTGTCAAAAATTCAAACAATCAGTACAAAAACTAAATTTATGTGTTCTTTCCCTACTACCTATTAACATTTCTTCGGGGCTTTGATTTCCAAGTTATGGTTGCTTATTGACAACGTTCTCTCTTTCTCATGGAAAAAATGTTTTATGATTTTGTGCTCTGATGAGTATGCAGGAAAACAAGTTTCGGGTTTATCTTTAGAATATTCTAACTATTTTTTACTGACATTCAGTTCATGTGTAGAAATTCATGTACAATGTATTTTTAATAATCAAAAATATCTGCGGAGTTGATACTATTCCCCTTTATACGGGCTAAAATTGCTAACATTGACGTGGCCAATTAACATCCTGAAATTTCTGCTCTTCCACTGTCTTGATGCATTGATTTTAGCTTTGACTGGTGTATTATATTTTCTGGTATATGCTTTCGGTCTTCCTGATTCCTGTTGTTGTTAATGTCTGTGTGCGACTATTTTGAGGACAAATTTCCTTCTAAATGCTTAGAAATGATGTCAGTAGCAGTGGAATTCATTTTTCTCAGTTGCCTATGTCTACTTGTGCTCAGTATATTACACTAGTGTAATGGTAAGATGTCATGGTTTTCCATAGACTGATGCTTTCTTTTGGCTTAGGTTTCTTTGCATTGATTTTGATTACTACTACCAATTAGACTATTCATCTTATATTTAATCTATTGCATGTGCGAATTCCAATGAAATGTTGCAGTTCGTGTTGCTTCATGCTCTTTCTAATTAACCATGTCCTTATTGCCATTTAGTATTAAAGTTGGATTATTGGAGTGAATTTGTTTGGAAGGAGGATTTATAATATTAACATCAAATGCCAACCCATCTTTTGACAAAGAGGACTAGGGCGGACACCACTGACCACACACCAAACTATTTTCTTGATATCTGGCAATCAGTTGATGAAAACCTCAGAAACCGTGTATCATTGTGGGAGTTCAATGGGTTAACGATTGTTGTAAATACCTCTGCTTGAATTCTGGTGAGCCCTCAACATTGTTTTCACTCCTGGGCAGTTGCTCTTACCTGTTGGGCTATAAATGAAATCTCTTAATTTCCTTTGTACTTAAATTAGAACGAAGAGAGTTTGAATGATTCAAGGGTAGCTTGGTAAGAGTTTCAGCTGTCATGTAGTTGTATTCCTCCCATACTCTACAACGCGGACACAAAACATTTCTACTTATGTTGATTCTCATGCAATTACGAGTTAGACATCAGTTTTGTACATATGCGGTGCCTTGAGAAAAAATTGTTGGTGCCATATTCCTGTATGTGTTGTTTTAATTTGCTAAAAATGTTGTTACATATAGCTTTATTATTAATCAGTAGATGCTCATTTCTATAGCTGGTTTTTATAGTCTTGGCTGTCTGGTGCTTCAAACTATCCAAAGTCATCTTCATAAAAAAATTGTTTTTGATGATGATATTAGTAACAAGAACATTGATACTATACTCAGCATATTGTTTTCCTCTGTAAACAAATATTTTACTGCACTAAGACCTGCATAAAGAGCATACTAATATAATCCATTTGGAACAAGTAAAACGACATATATTGTCCATAAAGTTTAATAAAATACATCAGTACTAATAGCAGTCTTCAAAACCATAACTATCATGATATTGTCTCATGATGAAAACCAAACATCTCTAGTAAAATATAACCCAGAAACAATATCATATGCTTAAGCAATATGATCACATATTTTTGGACACATCATCTGAGTCCTCAATGTTGGTAGTTCCAATCGCGGGTGCTACTTCAGCTTCAGTGCTCTCTTGCTTGATTGTTTTTCCCTGTAACAAAATAATACTCCTATTAATCATCTAATTAGTTGCATTCTTTTCCATTCCTTAGCCGGAAAGATATGTAGCCATGAAAGAAGAATTAAATAGAATAAAATTGATTAGGAGTCGTGGAAACCCTAGAACTTAAGAAAGATTCTGCTCCCGAAGCATTAGATTTTGTAGTTTGTCAACTCGCTAAGATTGATATTTCAATTTTTCTTCTTAGAACGTAGAACTCATGAACGAGACGAAACATGTTGCTAGTACAGGAGGTTCAAAAGCTAACCACACATTACTTGAACTCTACAATTTAAATATAATTCATTGTGGAAATTAAACAAAATTGATAAAGAAGGTAGCAATTCATTAGAGTAAGGAGTAAAAAGAAATTCTTTAAGGGTTCTTTTGGTACAAGGGATTAGGCGGTTTATCTTAGCATCAATTTAGAGGTTAAATCTATCTATTTCCTATTTGGTGTGAGGTATTAGCTAAAATCATATTATTTCTGTATCAAAATCTTGTGTTATCACTTATCTCATATAAAAGTTGGGATTGAAATAATTATAGGATATCTTGGTTTTGACCCAAACGACACCTCAGAAAATTAGGGGAGAGGTATAAGGGTAAAAAAGAACTAGGGTTACACCTCCCTCTTTCTCTCTTTACCTCATACTGTATCGCCATGACTTATGAATCTGATCGTAGAACATATCAACATAAACAAAAGATCCATAAAAGAAAGGAAAAAATATGAATAATTTAAGTGATGAAGGAATTAAAAAAGTCAAGCAAATGCATGTTTAAATTAATTAATGAACCTTTTCCATAACACGATTAAGAACACGTATAATGGCTCGTTTCTCCTTTTTGGTAACACGGCCCAGAGCCTAGAAAGTATCCCTATCTCGCGAAAGCCCAAATGATGCCTATGGTATTCTGGTTGACGTCTGCTAGATAAAGCTGGAGACGGGGGTCGCGGCTGCACATATGTTGAGTCATCAATGCCAGATATTGGTGCAGCAACAATCAATTGGGCAACTGATGATTCAGTAGTAGAATTTTGTTGCTGTCCCTGCATTTTTGTTACTTTTTTGTTCATCGTTTACGGAGACGAGGAGTATATATCTATAAAAAGGGGGAAAATTAGATGAGGCAAGGGGGAATTGGGTTTGAAGATAGCTTTTATTCAGATGTTTTTGGATGCATTAGAAAAATATGGAAGTTTTACTTTTTTTCTTTCTTTGCCATTGTGCATTTATTTAGTATCCCGATAAGAGGAAATCAAGTTGATGAATCACAGATGGAACTGAGTAAATTTTTAGTCCTCATCATGACATTTTTTGTTTGGCAGATTACCTAAAGACCCCCTAAATTTAGTAAATTTTATTTAGATCTCTCTAAACTATCAATAGTCTTAAATACCCCTATGAATTTGGTTATTTGATAGTCTTTACCACTCACATGATCTCATCCTAAGAGAGCATACACATGTCACGTAAATATTTTGTTCATGTGGCATTTTTAAAAAAATATATACTTTTTAAAATTCATCAACTTTTTTGATTTTCTTTTTTTGAGTCAAATTTTTAATAAACTGTGCTAGAGTTTCACTTTTTAGGCAAAAGAATTATTTGCCTAAAATAATGAGATTTTGGCCAATTTTGTTTTACAGATTTTTCCTGAAAATAAGAAATACATTTTTGAAACAGATAGTCATTACATCCAAAATTTTTACTTAAATGTCACAAATTTGTTTACCCAGATATTTACTTTACATTTGAAATAAATGTCATAAATTTTAGAGTGAAAATTTTTCTGACATCTAGGTAAATGATAAGAAATAGAGAAAACGGAGGAGGAGCCTTGCTCCTGGATTTCACTACAACTTTTGAGTTGGTGATAGCTAATTCCTGCTTTCCGAAAAAAGAGGACCACTTTGTTACCTTTCATAGTGCGGTGGCCAAAACTCGGATAGATTACTTACTTCTTAGGAAGGGGGTTAGAGGCTTTTGTTAGAATTGCAAGGTTATCCCGAGTGAGAATCTTACTACCTAACATAAGCTCTTGGTGATGGACTTGGAGATTAAGAGAGAGGGGAAGAAGAAAACCTCGTATGATCGATCGAGAACCAAATGGGGTGGCTTGACTTCTGTTCGAGCTTGGGAGATGGGGGAGAAGCTAATGGTGATAGGGGCTTGGGGGAGTAGTGGGAATGCGGATGACATGTGGGATAAGACAAACTAGTTGCATTAGGTAAGCAACTAGAGAGAAGTTAGGAGTTTCGAGAGGCAACTTTGGTGGCCATTGAAGAGATTGGTGGTGGAATGGAGAGGTCCAAGGCAAAGTGGAAGCTAAGAAGGCTGCTTATGCAAAGTTGGTGGAGAGCAAAGACGAGGAGAGGCAGACGAGTACGAAAAGGAGAGAGGAGACCAAAAATGACGGAAACATAGCAGTTACAACGGTAAAAACGACAACCTTTTAGTGTTTGTATTTCGAGCTAGGGGACAAAGACGGGGATAAGAAGTTGTATAGTAGCTCTACCCTTGCTCATCTTACACAATGCACCCTCAACCTCCTCAACCTTATACACCTACTATATCCAGAATCCCACTGACCCTCTGAGTACTCCAAATCACCCAACACAATGTCCTTGCCCCCTTCTTCGTTCAAGAGTTTATGGGAGTATGTTTGCATCTTCGTCTAATATGTGCCTCTTTCACTAGCACTTTACTATCTTCATCCTTGATGCATTTCACTTGATCCAAGTCTCGAGCTGTTATGACCACGCGATATGGATCTTGTCACCGGGCGATTCACTAAGAAGTCTGTTTTTAACAGATCCTTCTCCTTGTTCTTATTTCGTGAGCGACCAATTTTTGATTACCAATAGGCTCGTTAAAAGGAATCCTACAACCTTAGGACTCGTTAGAGAGAGACCCAGATCTCTTGTTATGATGATATAAATTCCTTCCCTTTCTTTTATTCCTTCTGCCTCTTTAAATAGAGACTCCTATTAGAAGATACTAAAGAAAACTAGGAATCTACTAACATAGAATATCTATTCAAATAAGAATTCTAATAAAACTAAACTACTGTCTATTTTGATGCAGCCAAAATACTTTCAGTTGCATCAGACTTAATGAGTCTATAACATGAGCCTTCCTCTCTCTCACCTTGGCTAGACTATACAACTTATCCCCGTCTTTGTTCCCTAGCTCGACATACAAACACTGAATAGTTAAAGAAAGAAATAAAGTAAAATTTACATATTTTTCTAGTGCATCCAAAAACATTTGAATATAAGCCGTCTCTAAACCCAACTCCCCTTTGCCTCATCTATTTTCCTTTTTTTTTTATAGATATATACTCCTCCTCTCCGTAAAAGATGAACAAAAAAGCAACAAAAATGCAGGGACAACAACAAAATTCTACTACTGAATCATCACTTGCCCAATTGATTTTTTCTGCACCAGTATCTGGCATTGAAGACTCAACATATGTGCAACCGCGACCTCCATCTCCAGTTTCATCTAGCTTATGTCAACCAGAACCCTATAGGCATCATTTGAGCTTTTGTGAGATAGGGATACTTGCTAGGCTCATGGGCCATGGTACCAAAAAGGACATATGAGCCATTTTACGTCTTCTTAATTGCTAGGGAAAAGGTTCATTAATTAATTTAAACATGCACTTGCTCGTCTTTTTTAATTCCTTCATCACTTAAATGATTCATGTTTTTCCTTTCTTTTTAGAATCTTTGTTTATGTTGATATGTTCTATAATCAAATTCATAATTCATGGCGATACGGAATGAGGTAAAGAGAGAAAGGGGGAGGTGTAACCCTAGTTTTTTTTAACCTTATACCCCTCCCCTAATTTTCTGAGGTGTTGTTTGGTTCAAAACCAAGATATCCTATAATTATTTCAATCCCAAACTTTTATATGAGACAAGTGATAACACAAGATTTTGATACAAAAATAATATGATTTTAGCTAATACCTCACACCAAATAGGAAATATATAGATTTTGTTAGAATATGAGTAGGAGAAGGAATTATATAGAATCCTACTTGGAAAAAGATTGTAATGTAGTGTCCTACTTTGAAAAGGATTGTAATGTAGTGTCTATAAATAGGGTCTCAGTGTAAAAATGTAGCTATAACAATTCAATAATATTCTTCTCTTATATTTCTCACATGGTATCAGAGCCTCTACGATCTTGGTAGAGAATCAGAAGCATCCGCAGCCGACGGGCGGTTATAACACATATAACTGCACCTCTTGCCAATGATTATATTAGCAAAAGTTGGGTCACCGTGTATATTTCCGGTGACTATTTTCTCAAATGTGATTTGTATATTTCCGGTGACTATTTTCTCAAATGTGATTTGTGTAGCACCATGCATCTTTTGGTGACTACTTTCTCATATCTGATTTTCGGGGCACCGTGCATCTCTCCGAATTATTTCTCATATTTAATTTGCGTAGTACCGTGCATCTTTCCGGACTACTTTCTCATATTTGAGTTGCATAGCACCGTGAGTCTTCTCGGTGACTTCTCAGATCTGATTTGCGTAGTTCCGTGCGTCTTTTCGGTGACTCTTCAGATCTGATTTGCATTGGGTTGTGACATCATTCTGATCCTATCCATAATTTCTCTTTTTCAGTAGGGTCATGCCGTCATTCCGACCCTAGCCGTATAGTTTCTCTTTCTCAGTAGGGTCATGCCGTCATTTCGACCCTACCCATATAATTTCTATTTTCCAGTAGGGTTGTGCCATCATTCTGACCCTACCCATATAATTTCTCTTTTCTGACCCTACCCATATAATTTCTCTTTCTTAGTAGGGTCGTGCCATCATTCCGACCCTACCCATATATTTTTTTCTCAGATTCTGACCACTTTTCAGCTATCAAATCTAATAATCCGGTGCGTGAACATTTTTCGGCCAATTTTTCGATGATTTTCTTATTCAGGATCTACTCATCTCTTGATTTTGAGATGACCCATATATCTTATACCAGTTTCCGGCAATTTTCAGGGACAAATCGACTTCCCGGCGACGTTTAAAACTTTTTCGATCACTTTTTCAGTTTGTTTCTTTTCAACTGACGTCTCCCAGACGTCAAGAGCAGTCCTTACCAGTTTTCTTGCAGATATCTTCACAAAGTCCCTCACCGGTCATCGTATTAATTACATTTGTAACAAGCTTGGTACATATGACTTGTATGCACCAGCTTGAAGGGGAGTGTTTGAATATGAGTAGGAGATGGAACAATATATAGAATCCTACTTGGAAAATGATTGTAATGTAGTGTCCTACTTGGAAATGAATTTGAATGTAGTGTCTATAAATAGGGTCTCAGTGTAATAATGTAGCTACAACAATTCAATAATATTTTTCTCTTATATTTCTCACAGATTTAATCTCTAAATTGATACTAGGATAATCCACCTAACCCCTTGTACCAAAAGACCCCTTAAAAAATTTCTTTTTACTTCTTATTCTATTGA
The DNA here is from genome assembly GCA_031232105.1 of Capsicum rhomboideum. Classification (NCBI taxonomy): domain Eukaryota; kingdom Viridiplantae; phylum Streptophyta; class Magnoliopsida; order Solanales; family Solanaceae; genus Capsicum; species Capsicum rhomboideum. Next base: position 136,086,424 of record CP124712.1, on the reverse strand, counting down.
ATTGCTACCCTCTTTATCAATTCTGGTTAATTTCCACAATGAATTATATTTAAACTCTTTATCATACTCCCAAAGTCTTGAACGAAGAAGGGAACAAGGACATTGTGTTGGGTGATTTGGAGTACTCAAAGAGTCAGTGGGATTTTAGATACAGTAGGTGTATAAGGTTGATGAGGTTGAGGGTGCATTGCGTGAGATGAGCAAGGGTAGAGCGACTGGTCTAGATGAGATTCCGGTAGATTTTGGAAGAACACAAACAGGGCATGTTTGGAGTGGTTGGCTAGGTTGTTTAATGTTATTATTAAGATGATTAAAATGCTGGCCAATGGAGGTGGTGTACAATGATTACGTTGTACAAGAACAAGAGTGATATCCGGAACTCCAACAATTACAGGGATATCAAACTGCTAAGTCACACCATGGAAGTCTGGGAGAAGAAGGTGCAACTGAGGGTAAAGAGGGGTGTGTCCAAATCGAGAACAAGTTCGGGTTCATGCTGGGGCATTCAACTACTATAGTCATTCATCTTTTGATAAAACAGGTGGAGAAATATAGGAATAGAAAAAAGGACTTACATATGGTGTTCATTGACCTTGAAAAGGCCTACGACAAGTTTTGAGAGAAGTCCTTTGGAGATGCTTGGAGTCTAAAGGTGTACTGTTGGCTTACATTAGGGCGATAAAAGACATGTAGGATGGAACTAAGACTGAGGTAAGAATAGTGGGAGGAGACCCAGAGCACTTTCCAGTCGAGATGGGATTGCACCAAGGATCGACGTTTAGCTTATAACTATTTGCCTTAGTGATGGATGAATTGACGCATCATATTCAAGGTGAGGTGTCTTGGAGTATGTTATTTCCAGTCCTTTGGAGATGCTTGGAGTCTAAAGGTGTATTGTTGGCTTACATTAGGGCGATAAAAGACATGTAGGATGGAACTAAGACTGAGGTAAGAACAGTGGGAGGAGACCCAGAGCACTTTCCAGTCGAGATGGGATTGCACCAAGGATCGACGTTTAGCTTATAACTATTTGCCTTGGTGATGGATGAATTGACGCATCATATTCAAGGTGAGGTGTCTTGGAGTATGTTATTTGCAGATGACATTGTTTTGATTGAGGAGACTCGCGACAAAGTTTGGTTGGAGGCATGGAGACAGACTTTGGAGGCTAAATGGTTCAAGTTGAATAGGAACAAAATAGAGTATTTGGAGTGTAAATTCAATGATGCGACGCATGAGTGAGACTTGATACACAAGTTATCACCAAGAGAGAACGATTTAAGTATCTTGGGTCTTTGATACAAGAAAATGGGGAGATCGACGATGATGTCACACATCGTATTGGTGCAGCATGGATGAAGTGGAGGCTTGTGTCTGGGGTCCTGTGTGATAGAAAGGTACCATCAAAACTTAAATGTAAGTCCTATAGAGTGGTGGTTAGACAAACTTTGTTGTATGGGTTGAGTATTGGTCAGTCAAGAACTCCTACGTTCATAAGATGTAAGTGGCATAAATGAGGATGTTGAGATGGATGTGTGAACATAATAGGAACGATAGGATTATGAATGAGGATATTCAGGACCAAATGGGAGTGGCCTCTATGGTGGACTAGATGAAGGAAGAAAGGCTGAGATGGTTTGGGCATGTGAAGAGGAGATGTGCAGAAGCCCTAGTGAGGAGGTGTGAATGGTTGGATATAGCGGGGACAAGGAGAGGCAGAGGTAGGTTGAGGAAGAATTAGGAAGAGGCGATTAGACAAGATATGACACATCTTTAGCTTACCGAGGACATGACCTTAGATAGGAGGGTGTGGAGGATGCAGATAAGGGTGGAAGGTTAGTAGGTAGCCAAGTGTTGTCTTAGTATTAGCCTATTCTTGTAGTCTTTAGCTTGGTGGTAGTCTTGAGCATCGTATATATCGTAGGTTTAGCCTACTTATGTAGTTTTTGGATTTTGGTCTCTGTTATCATCTGTTGTTTACTATGTTTAAGTGGTCACACCTTGTTAGATGTTACGGTTCTTTGAATATATATATGTTGTGCACTGCTTTTATATTAGTTGTCATGTTTTTCTTCACTGCTGTTTTTCCTTTCCATTACTACTTTGATTTGCTTCTCTTGAGCCGAGGGTCTTTTAGAAACAGCCTCTCTACCTCCAAGAGGTAGAGGTAAGGTCCTCATACACTCTACCCTTTCTAGACCCCACTTTGTGAGATTTCATTGGGTATATTGTTTATTAGGTAAATGAATTTTTTTTTTATGATATTTAGAAGTATATCCTTAAAGTTTCATCAGATAAAATATTTATTCTTGAATTGATTAAATGAGGTCTAAACTAATTGCAAATTCTTAAAAACACTAGGTGATTTTTTCCCATTCGTCCTATTTTTGGTGGACAGAGTTACTTGGTACCTGGTGCTGGTAAGAGGTAGTAATTTTCCTGTAAAATTAGTCAAGGTTCGTGTAATTGAATCTCACGTTTCACTCAACAACAGTTTTCAAATTGCAACTTGTTTCAAAATTCATTGGAACTCCTTGATCTCAATCCAAACTATTCTAACATGTTATAAATAATAGTACTAATAATAACTTACAAACATGCTCCTAACATAAATTAAAATATAAATACTCAAAACGAGAGATTCGAATTGTTATATTTAGATTTACAAAGTCTTGTTTCAATATTATCAAGTTCTTGTCACATCTTCTTGTTCTTTTTATGTTTGCATGAGAAGCAGTCATAATTACGAGACTTAAGTTTCACCGCTGGGGATGGACTAGTTTTACTGCAGTCGATGTGTTTGATGAAGAAGACTGTTTTAACTTCATGTTGGTGGCTTACACTGTTACACGAAAATGAATTAACTGGACAAGTTAGTTAGCTTTGCCATACAACAGTTAGTTACGGGCTGTTGAATTAGTTAGAAGCAGTTAGTAAATTAGATTCTTTCTCATTTCTATAAAAGGCATTGTATCACTACAAATAGCAATCATCAATTGAATATACAAGTACACTTTCCTATTGAATTCTATTCTTCATCTTCTTCTCTTTCCATTCTCCATACTTGTCAACTCGAGTTTCTCTGTAGAACTCCTGTCCAGCTGCTAAAACCTCGGATTCCTTTGAGAATCCTTGCATTTTGGCTAACATTGCAGCAATGTGGTGATTCCAATGAAGAAAGTGGGGCAGAAGGTTAACCTCGATGTGGATATATTGGGAAAGTATGTGGAGAGGCTCCTTAGTAGTGCCTTTGTGGATGCCATCAAATCTTCATGAAAAGGTTGTTTCATTGTTTTCTTTTTATCTTTGTAACTTGCTTTGGCAAAACTTTGTATCTTGAATTTCGGAATAGTTTCTTTCTAGGTTTTCTCAGGATATGTTTCAATGAAACAAATTAAACTATATCACCTGGACTCGGACTTGAATCAAAGCAAAAGTATCTGAATCTTTATACCTAAATTTAGTAATTTCTGTTGCAGATCATCAATGTGTCAAAAACTCAAGCAGTGAGTAGGATAACATAATTTATGTTGATTGCACTAGTGTGGTAATCTGCCTGGATACACATAATGTGAACGCCAATGAAAAGAGACCCACTTTTTAGTTTCACCCTAGTCTGCTAAGGTGGTACAAGTCTTTATAGTACTAAAGAGTTGTGAAATCTTGTTCAGGACTGAGATTGCTCATGCTGATTTTTTTTTTTGGGTAATATGAAGGGTTGTTGATTGCCCTGCTAGCAGGTTAATTTAATTTATATTGAGGTCTGTGTACATTCTACCTTCCCCAGACTCCACCTTGTGGGATTTCACTGGATATGTTGTTGTTGTGTTTGATTGACGAGATTATGATTGCATTGCTAGCAGGTTTCAATGGTTGTTTGTCTCAAATAAGTTGCTTCAGTCTAGTCACTTTCTCTTATAAGCAGTTCCACTTCCAATTAACAACAAACATGTGGTAGAATGAATTCTGACATGTTGAGTTGTGTCCAGATAGTCGGAACATTTCATAAATTTGGGGAATAAAATCACCATGTGTGTGATTTCTTGGTGTCAAGCATGTATATGTCCGACATAAAAACTTGACCCTATGAGCAAGGTATAAGTTTTTAAGTACCAAGAAAGTACTGAAATGGTACAAGAGAAAGGATCATCTCCTACAAATTGAAGGAGTACATATGTTCGAATGAAGATGCAAAATAAGTAACAATACTTCTATTACACTAGTAGAAAAGACTCTTAAGACATTTGGACTTCGCAGAAGATATATGCTCTTTCCCGTCGGAGAAACATCTGTTGTTCCTTTAAGCCAAATGCACCAAAGAATTATTGGGTTCGAAATCGAGAGGGCGTCATGCAGAAGCTAATAGTTGCAAATCATAGAGGCGATAATTCAGATGACAAAGAAAACTATAATAAAAAACATATTATTTGATATGATTGGCCAACAAGCCTACTTATTGTAAACTAAATCAAAAAGCTTAAAATCTATTGGGAGAAAATCTCCCCCTAAACAAGACTCTTTTAACGACTACATTGTGGATGTTATTGTGTTGTATGAGAAGAGGGGTCTTCTATTTATAGGGGTTCAAATCCTTTCCTCTAAGAAGGAGGTTAGTCAAATATGAAAGAGTTTTATATTTTTCTTTTAGGAAAAGTAAAAGTAATTATGGTATTACTTTTATTTTCCTTCTAAGAAAAGTAAAACTTAAATTTGGTAAGAAAATCAGGGCAAAAACCCTAACAAGAATGCCTATAGGAACCACTGTTGTCAAAAGGTGTGCTAAAGTCTTGAAGCGAGGCTCAAAACGTGTTGAGCACTTCGGTCGCTTAATGTGCGCTTCAATGTCCTCTTCAAGGTTCTAAGACATACTTTTCCTTGCCAATGAGCCTCTATTGAAGACCTCACTTGTGGGATTTCACAGGGTATGTGTTTGTTTTTTTTTGAGAAGAAAAAAAAAACTTTTCCTTCTTCTTGTTGTACTGTCTTTCTTGCTTTGTGCATATTTTCATCAAAACCCACACTTTTTTTTAGAATGGTAACATTAGTCTATATCACAGGTATACTACATCAAAAAAATGTAGTCCCCCTTCAAAAGTATTACAACTTACAACTTTTCATCTAGCTATAGTTCCCATAAACAAATCTAAAACATAAAAACTATAAAAAATGTAGTCCCCCTTCAAAAGTATTACAACTTACAACTTTTCATCTAGCTATAGTTCCCATAAACAAATCTAAAACATAAAACTTATCTTCTGTTTGAGCTAGTACTTTTTGTTTACACCAAAACCCACACTTTATTTGCGCTTAAAGCCCCAATTGACCTTAGAATCTTTTTTTGCACTTTTTTGCTTTTAATAACACTGATGGGAACTGCATTCCACAAGTCTCTGCTGCCATTTGAGATGGTCTGTGCTCCAACTGCTCAAGGTTTGCTGAATGCTTCCAGGAATTACCCATTGAACTCCAAAAATACTCAGAAACATAGACCACAGCTGCCAAGTGTACTTACTATGTAATAAAAGATGATTAACGGATTCTAGTGCATCTTCACTCATACAACATCTGCTGCAAATATTAAAGCCCCTGTTCTGTAGGTTATCCATGCATTGTCTGCTGCAATTCATGCGAAATATGCTGCCTTGGGTGGTGCATTCATCTTCCAAATCATCTTTCCTGGCCAGATTTCGGTTTATCTTCCCATATCTTTCTAATGGTTTTTGTAACAAGCCTTCACCATGAACCTGCTGTCTTTGCGACCTTTGTAAATCAAGGAATCACCCACATTTTCATCAATGTTAACACGTCTCAGCATTCATTGATCGAGTCGAGCTCCCAGTCATTAAGGTTTCTTCTCAAGTGCAGGTTCCAGCCACTAGTGGCAAGATATTCAGCTACAGTACAATTCCTTATATGGTGTTTGATAAAAATGATATACGAGATTACAAAGAAAATACAGTAAACTCAAGACAAGCACAAAAGATGCAGAAACTTCATCAGTTTCAGACTTGAAGCTTTTGACAAGCACAAAAGATGCAGAAACTTCATCAGTTTCAGACTTGAAGCTTTCATTTTGCAACATCAAAGCCATGACAATGTACCTCGTGCATTCTTTCACAAAAAAGAAAACAAGATCTAGAAGTGAAATTATACTCCAACACTTGATCCCACTATCAATCAAGTTCCGTCTAAAAGAATGAAAGTATGACACAGAGGCACTTGGTGGCTGAAAAAAGTTGTACTACGCCTGAGATGGTCCACACTGATCCTTCTGGATGTTCCCTTCGATAAATGTTTGTATATATTATGAGAAAGTGTTAAATCTTTATTTTAGGTCAGAACTTGGTTGCCATCAAATATTGGTTGCCATTTCAAAAGCCATTGACATTCATTTAATCACTCTTTTGACTTGGAAAAAGATTTTGACAAAAATACCCTAATTAAAAGTTAAAACACAGAACAACTCCAGCGAACGGAGATGGAATTCGAAGGATTGACAAGTGGAACTGAAGGAACAATTCATGAGGTTAAAATGTCTGTTGAAGTTTTCAACCCCATGAACGAATCATGGAGTTCAAACTCAAGGAATGATTCATGGGGTTTCAAACCTTCGTAGTTTCTTCCATGTTCTTAACAAAGGTATATTTGTTCAGTATTAAAATGTGGCTATATACTATTACTCAAAATATTTAAAAACTCATAGCAGCCTGGGAAACTAGTCATCTCACCAAATTTTTATCATTTGTTCTTATCGCGAATTTGACAAGCTTTCGTACTCTGGAATGATTGTAATTGTTTCAATTCACAAATGCAGCTTGTTACTAAAGAGAGTAGTCACTCCTTGGCTTGCAAAAAGGCATTGTGCACGTCCATCTGAAAAATATGTGAATACTTTATTGTTGTCATTGATATCACTGTATGGAGTGAAACCAAATTTTGTCTAGGTGGGGACATAAAGCAGCTAACATGTCGACAAGTATGATCGATATCCCCCCGGGTCTAGATCAATTAATGTAGCTCAGCTTGAGAAGACTCCAGAATCAACAGCACCGGGACCGACGCCTCACCAACATAGTCTATCTAACTCCGGAAGTGTAGTTCCAAACACGGAGATAACAACCAGAGAAGATGGAGATAAGATATGTTTGTGAACCAGCAAATCACGGAGGAAGTCGAGATTTTCATCTGCCGTTATGCAACTACAAAGTTAGTGGCCTTGTAGAAGACTATGAGAGGAAATCATTGAAGATATTCAAAAACATGTGTCCAAGTTTGAGGACTGGAGCATTTACCATTATTCTAGGGAGGATAACAAAGTAGCTGATATTCTGGCTAACTGGGGTCTCAGCTGCAAGGAAAGGATACACTTATGTGAGTTCCATCGACTTCTCAAAGAAGCTAAGGGTTTTCCTTATGTGAGTTCCATCGACTTCCCAAAGAAGCTAGGCTAAGGGTTTTCCTTATGTGAGTTCCATCGACTTCCCAAAGAAGCTAAGGGTGCTTGCCACATGAATAGAGCCCAACTCTCTTTCTTTAGGAGGATAATTCATAAGAACACTTTCTCTATAAAGAGGCATGTATAGAATCTATAACTTTGAAGTTCTTTGAGTTGTGTTTTGGCTAAATGAGGTGATTTGTATACTCATAATGACATCTTCCTTTTTGAGAGCATATTAGAAATTCTACTACAGTCACACCTCTCTATAGTGGAAGCGTTTATTCGAAAATTTCATGGCTGCTATAAAGGAGTACTGTTATATATGTATACTGACATTTGACGTTCAAATCTCATTTAACTGTTATAAACAAAAGTATGTAAAATTAGAAAGAACATGAATATAAAAAAGGCAAATATTAGTAGTCTTTTCCTTGTGAAGTTGTGAAATAATTGATGTGTGCTATTTAAATATAAATTTTCCTTTAAATTAGATATTCGTACTTGAAATCATATATATATATAAAGGAGAGTTTTAAACATGCTGATGTGGCATCCCTCTATGGCCTCCATTCTTATTTATCTTTGTTCTCCTTTTTTTGGACATTTTTCTCTTATTTTTCTGATTTAAAATTAAATAAGTTTTCAAAAAAAAAACTAATTTAATGCAAACATAAAAAGCCTACTTATGGCAGTTAAATGATTTGGGTTGTTGGATGTCCTTATGGCCCACGTTTTCAAGGCTTAATCATGACATTTATTTTGTCTTAAAGCTCTATTGGAATGGTATACATATTTGTTTTAAAGTCTAATTGACAGTGATAATCAATTGTCTTAAATTTTTTAGGCTTTTTTCCTTCATTTTTTCAATTGGTCATTTTGCTTAATAATAATAATAAAAAGATAATATATTTATTAAATCTAATTATATCTCATAAGTTACAAAGAAACCTTCATCTATTTACATTCTCTACTTAATAATATGTCTCCTCAACTTTCCTTTGCCTAAATTCTTATTGCTTAATCTATCTATAAATAAACAAGAACATCCAAAGTTGCAACATTTTCTAGAGCTACAGATTGCACACTTGGTAAGTTGTTTCCCTATCTCCTTTGTTTCTCATCATCCTTAGTTCACTTTTTATTTCATTGTTAACTACTCTTGAAGTTTTTCTTATTTTGCTTCTTTTGACCTACAATTTTTTTTAGTTTAAAGGATAATATTCTGTTTGTGTTTTCATTGATGGATCAGTGACTTCAAAATCTGTTACATTATTAAAAAAAATGAAGTTACAAAAAATTCAAGAGAGCCAAATGAGACATTGTTGTCCGCCCCTTCTCATCATAGATCGCAAGAAATGGAACAGATACAACAATCGTGCACCATATTGGCTTTACTCATTTTGCCTATATAGTTTTCATATTGACTATGCAACTTTTGTCTGCATTTCGCCAGCCTCTTTATATATCTCCAACTCTCTTGCCAACTGACTTTAAAGCTTTTTTATCATCATTAAATTCTGAAAATCCCCATCAAATAAATTTTATGTGGATTTTAAAAAATTAGTAGTGAATGATTATCTCTTTAGTCAAGAACCTTATTTATTTATTTGAATTACTATCCTTTACGTAATTTTCTTAGAGTAGATGGTGATTGAGCGAAAGTATAGTACTATATTTAATGGAGGAAGTGGTAATTGACAGATTTATTTTTGTATAATAATAATAAGTAAATAAAAATGTAAAAAAATTATCAAAAAACTGAGAGAAAAAAAAAGAAGGAAGATAAATACGAGTAGAATTTTTGGTCAAAGGAGTGACAATTGAAGGTTTGAGTTTCCAAATGTAAATTTAATTATATTTTTTGAAATTCAGGGAATGTAAGGCCCAAAAAGATTTTTAAAATGTTAAAACTATATTCCTTCTCTGAAAAGATTAAGAGAGATTTACATAAGAAGAAAGGGAGTTGCTATTTAAGTGTGAAAATTCAAGTCATTGAAAATAATAACGAAGGATCTTGGTAATTTATTTTGTAGTGTCTTTCGCAAGTTTTTCTTTTTAGATTTTATTACTCCTATCATTTTAAACATTAGATATACTTAGATACAGAAGCGGAACTATGATTTTTAATTTATGAATTTTATCACAATTGTTTATGTATTGAGTTCTTGATATATCATTTATACATGTTAAATAAAATTTTTAGTCAAAAAAATAAATTTTATCAATTACATAGATATAGATAAAATCAAATATCCCTAGAAGACCATAAACTCTTGAAAGAGTGAAAATTTTGATTACACTACGAAACTAATTGTAAATAATGCAATGAATTTAAAACATTAAGTTTAATTTATTTGGATTTGAAAACTAAAAGGAATCGTAACACATTCTTAACACTTTAATATTAGAAAAAATTGCATATCAAATAAAAATTTACATTAGAGCGCGAAGCGCGACTTATTTCACTAGTTTACTATATGCATGACATTAATGATGATTATCATAAATATTTTGATATTTTATTTTATATATAATATATTTCTTATAAAATATTGAGTATGATGTTATAGAGTGTTAATTTTATCACTTAATAAACAGCAATCTTCCTTCAAAATTAGACACCAAAAAATGAAAAACCCAATCCAAAAATGACTCCTCTCTACAACGTTCACATTCCAACAATTTTTGAAATTCTTTTATTGGGTATAAATACGGAAGTGTCCAAACGGCTTTTATGTTTTCTTTCATTTTTCTCTAGTGAGATTACCGAAAATGGGGATTCTCAACATGGATTCGGTCACCCAAAAGCGGGTATGTTTTTCTTCTTCTTCTTCTTCTTCACTTGGATAATCAAGAATTGCTTCCTTTTTATATTAATTTTCATAATCATATATGACAGTTAATTTCATCCTTTTTCTATTGAAAAGATATATTATTGGCTTTAGATTGACTAATCACACACAAGAAAATGTTTTTTGACTTTACATTGTTAATGGGTTAATCTTTTGCTTTAGTATGAATTGCTTCTTTAACCACAAAAAAATCCTTTATTTTGTTTTTCTGTTTCCTTGCAAGTTTATTGAAATGAATTTTCAATTAGAAGATATAGAAATACCCTTAACTGATATAAGGCCTATAAAGAAAGTCCCCCTTGTTTTTTTAACAGTGGAATACTCAAAAAAGCTGAGACACGTATTCAGGAATTGACGAATCTTGAGATTGGGTATACTTTGATTAGTGTTGACAAAATGGGTAATGCTTATTTTCGTCCAAGGGGAGGTGAATTTGTTGAATAGAGAGTTTTCCGTCTATGAAAGAGGCGCAGGTTATAGCTAACGATGTTTTTTCTGTGTTTGTGACTGAACAAGTTGATAAAGTAGAGCTTTTGTATACAAAACCATAAGATTAGGTGCATAGCTGCACAGCATTGAAGAACTATTTTCCCAGCTTCATGCACCAAGTAAGTCCTCGACTTCATGTTAGCAACCTAGTGATACAGATATTCTGTGCATTATACAGAATTCTGCAGAAGTAATCTGTTATAAGGAATAAATTAAGCGATACATACTTGGCTTAGTATCTCATATCTTGGGTTAAATAGAATATGAATATCACAGCAGTAATTGTGTATTCAGATGGGATCATCAGTAGTAAGTTTTGTACTCGCTCCCCTGGTCAAAGTTACACTTATGTAGGTGGATTTTATACTTTGCTAAAGGAAGCTGCTTATTTTTAGTTGAGTCGTCTCTAAGAAAATACTGTCCCCTATATGACCCCTATATTTTAGTGGTCATTCTTGAAAGATTCAGTCTTTAGTTTTTCCCATTCTTCATGATTCTGTTACTAAGGTGTGTAACTTTGCTAGTAATATGTTTGTTGTCTTATAAATATAGAGTGTGTACAATATTGACCAATGAAAGTTAAAGATTCATGATATCTTGATGGCAGTCTGATAGCCTCATTCATGATCAACTTCTATTTCTGTCTGGTCGACTTTCTATTCAATTGACAATTGGATGCATGGAATTAAATTACTCCCTGGAAGTAGGTGATAACTCCAGAAATTTGTAAGAGAGGCCATGTAGGTTTCATCACACCTTAAGATTTGCTGGTCGTTTGAGATAATTTCCATCCGGTACAGGAACACTGCCAACCCAATCAAATTAATTGGTGATCCCCAAAGTTTAGAAGTCCAATTCTTGAAGTTTTATGCATTTTTATCCCCAACTGCTGATTAGAGGATAAGGATGATCTTTATGCACTTTTTTCCTTTTCTTTTGAAAGTATTTAGATATTGGCTTGTATGTTAAAAAACTATCTAGAAAAATATGTATCTTAAAGATTATGTAACTTCTTCTGTATTTGAAGTACTATGCCACTGTTATTTCTTCTTATAAAAATGGCAGCATTTTGGAGCTACTTCATCAAAAATAATCGGTTTATACTGCCATAAGATTTGGTTGGTATTATAAAAGCAGTCCGCAGGTTCCTCATTTTTTTGTCTTCACCTTTTATAAAGGCAATAGTAGTCATCTTAAATGTTGTTAATTCCTCAGGTTTCCCCATCAGGCATCTTCAGGTTTTCACTGAAGATGAATTAGAGCGACTATTGTGTGGAGAGAGTGGATTTTGGAATGTAAGTTGTGTTATCTGAGCAGCTGATGGATGTAACTTAAAGATTGATCTCCTGTTTTTCTTTAAAACTGATTATCATTGTTTAGCTTCTGGAGCACATCAAGTTCGACCATGGTACACTGCCAAGGGTCCTCCGGTTATAAATGGTCGTACATTCCTATCTTCTAATGACATTTAACTTTCTGCAATTTCAAAGTTATTTGAAATTATGGGGCGAGGGGAGGGGGGAGGGGGGTGGGGGGCCTGGGCCCAGGTGTGGTCCTGGTCCGGGGGTGGTGGTGGTTCCTGGGCTAGCCTGTGGCGCAGGGGTAGGGGGTTCCTGGGCTTGGGCGTGGTCTCAAGCTAGGGTGAGTCTTGGGCTCGGGCGTGGGATTGGGGGTCCAGGGCTCGGGTGTGGTCCCTAGCCTGGGGCTGCCGCGGGAGGAGGGGGGGAGGGGATCCTGGGCTACGGCGTGATCCCTAGCCTGGGGCGTGGGGCGTGGGGCGGGGAGAGACCTGGGCTCGGTCGTGGTCCCGAGCCTGGGGCGGCGAGGCTCGGGACCCCCAGCCTCGGTCCCGAGCCAGGGGAAGTGGAGGGGCCTGAGGCGTAGGGAGGGGGTCCTAGGCTCGAGCGTGGGGGAGGGGTTATGGGCTAGGGCATGGTCCCGAGCTTGAGGTGGGGCCGAGGGAAAGGGGGTCCTGGGGTGTGTGGGGCGGGGGGAGTCCTGGGCTTGGTCGTGGTCCCAAACCTAGGGCAGGGAGGGGGGATCTCGGGCGTGGTCCTGAGCCTGAAGCAGGAAGGGACTACAGGCTTGGGCGTGGTCCCGCGCCTGGGGCGGAGGGGGAGGGGTGTCCTGGGCTCGGGCGTGGTCTCGAGCTTTGGGCGGAGGGTGGAAAGGTCCTGGGCTCGGGCGTGGTCCCAAACCTAGGGGCGTGGGCCTAGGGTGTGGGGAGGGAGGTCCTAGGCTCGAGCGTGGTCTCGAGCTTGGGGCGGGGAAGGAAGGGGTCTCGGGCGTGGTCCCGAACCTAGGGCGGGTGGGAGGGGGGTCTTGTGCTCTGGTCCCAAGCTCGGGGAAGGGGTTCCTTGGCTCGAGCGTAGACTTGAGCCCAGGGCGGGGGGAGGGTGTCCTGGGCTCGGGCGTGGTCCCGAGCCTGGGGCGAGGGGGAGGGGGTCTTGGGCTCAGCGTGATCCCTAGCCTGGGGCGTAGGGCGGGGAGAGTCCTGGGCTCGGTCGAGGTCCCGAACCTGGGGCAGAGAGGGGGGTCATGGGCTCGGGCGTGGTCCCGAGCCTAGTGCGGGGAGGAAGGGGTTCCTGGGCTCACGCGTGGTCCCGAGCATGGGGCGGCGAGGGTGGGGTTCCCAAGCTCGGGCCCGAGCCTGGGGACGTGGAGGGGCCTGAGGCATAGGGAGGGGGGAGGGATTCTGGGCTAGGGGAGCCTGAGGCATAGGGAGGGGGGAGGGATTCTGGGCTAGGGGAGCCTAAGGCAGGGGGGTCCTGGGGTGTGTGGGGCGGGGAGAGTCCTGGGCTTGGTCGTGGTTCCGAGCCTAGGGCAGGGAGTGGGATCTCGAGCGTGGTCCCGCGCCTGTGGCGGAGGGGGAGGGGTGTCCTGGGCTCAGGTGTAGTCTCGAGCTTTGGGCGGAGGGTGGAGGGGTCGTGGGCTCGGGCGTAGTCCCAATCCAGGGAGCATGGGGAGAGGGGTCCTAGGCTCGAGCGTGGTCTCGAGCTTGGGGAGGGGAGGGAAGTGGTCTCGGGCTCGGGTGTTGTCCCGAACCTAGGGCGGGTAGGAGGGGGGGTCTTGTGCTCTGGTCCCGAGCCTGGGGGCGGGGAAGGGGTTGCTTTGCTCGAGCATGGACCCGAGCCCAAGGCGAGGGTGTCTTGGGCTAGGGCTTGGTCCCGAGCTTGGGGCGAGGGGGACGGGGTCCTGGGCTCGGACGTGGTACCGAGCCTGGGGAGCGTGGTATCCTGGGCTTGGGCGTGGTCTCGAGCTTGGGGCAGAGGGGGTCCTGGGTTTGGGCGTAGTCCCAAACTTGGGGCAGGGAGGGGAGGGGGGGTCCTGGGTTCGGGCGTGGTCCCGTTGTACTGGGCTCGGGTGTGGTCTCGAGCTTGGGGCAGAAGGGGGATGGGGCTCTGGGCTTGGGTGTAGTCCCGAGCCTGGGAGGAGTGAGGGGAGGTGGGAGGTGGTCCTGGGTTTGGGCGTGGTCCCGAGCATGGGGAGGGGGGTGTCCTGGGCTCGGGAGTGGTCCCGAGTTTGGGGCGGGGGGGTCCTGGGCTTGGGCGTAGTCCCGAGCCTAGGAGGGGGGTGGGAGGTAGTCTTGGGTTTGGGCGTGGTCCTGAGCATAGGGCGGGGGAGGGGGAGGGGGGTCTTGGGTTAGGGCGTGGTCCTGAGCCTGAGGCGGGGGCAGGGGGTTCCTGGGCTCTCGGGCGTCTGGGGTGGGACAGGGGGGTCCTGGGCTCGGGCGTCTGAGGTGGGGCGGAGGGAGGAGGGGGTCCTGGGCTTGGGCGTAGTCCCGAGCCTAGGGAGGAGGGGGGTGGGAGGTAGTCTTGGGTTTGGGCGTGGTCCCGAGCATGGAGAAGGGGGTGTCCTGGGCTCGGGCGTGGTCCCGAGTTTGGGGCGGGGGAGTTTTGGGCAGGGTGGACGGGGGGAGGGGGTCCTGGGTTTGGGCGTGGTCCCGTTGTCCTGGGCTTGGGTAAGGTCTCGAGCTTGGGGCGGAGGGGGTCCTGGGCTAGGGCGTAGTCCCGAGCCTAGGAAGGGGGTGGGAGGTAGTCCTGGGTTTGGGCGTGGTCCCGAGCATGGGGAGGGGGGTGTCCTGGTCTCGGGTGTGGTCCTAAGTTTGGGGCGGGGCGGGGGGAGGGGGGTTCTGGTCTCGAGCTTGGGGCGGAGGGGGGAGGGGGTCCTGGGCTTTGGCGTAGTCCTGGGTTTGGGCGTGGTCCCAAGCATGGGGAAGGGGGTGTCCTGGGCTAGGGCGTGGTCCCGAGTTTGGGGCGGGGGGGTCCTGGTTTCGGGCGGGGTCCCGTTGTCCTGGGCTCGGGTGTGGTCTCGAGCTTGGGGCTGAGGGGGAGGGGGGTCTTGGGTTCGGGCGTGGTCCCGAGCCTGAGGCGGGGGCAGGGGGTTCCTGGGATCTCGGGCGTCTGGGGTGGGACAGGGGGTCCTGGGCTCGGGCGTCTGAGGTGGGGCGGGGCGGGGGTAGGGGGGTTCTGGGGCGTGGCGGTGGGAGGGAGGTCCTAATCTTAGGCGTCTGGGGCGGGGCGGGGGGAGGAGGGTCCTAGGCTCGGGCTTCTGAGGCCTGGTGGTGGTGGTTGTGGGTCCTGGGCACGGGCTCGGGCGTGATGCCGAGCCTCTTAACATTAGAACATTAAAGCCTGGGGTTGGTTACTTCTGATTTCCCTCTTAGTAAGTGGTGAAACCAAAAATTTCGTCTTGGGTTAAAGGAATTTGTAGATTTAATACCTCATGAGCATTGTGTAGACTTAAAGGATGGCAGATATCAAGTAGGGTTATTGCATGGTTCACCATTTATCTATTTAATTAGTTTTGGGGTTTTTCACATATTTGCAACCTCTCCTTCAGTGCTTGCGTATATGTAGGACTTTCGTAATAAGATAGAAGTGAATAGGCCCCAACATCAATAGCTTAACCAAAAAGTGGTGTGTGATGAAATAGTTTAGATTTCTTACTTTTAAACAGACGTCCCTGATTTCAAGTTCTGAAAATGGATGATGAACTTAAAATGGAAAAAGAAAGACAACTGTTTAAGTTTTGAAGTGATGACCGGGCGGCTCCCAAGGATGTGATCTAGTGGTCAATGAAGTGGGTTGAAACTATGAGGTCTCATATTTTAATTTCAACGGATAAAAAAACACTATGTGATTGTTCCTATCTGTTACTTGTTATCCGTACTGGTGGAAGTAGCACGTATTTAGTTGTGGTGCTAGAAAGTTGGTCCGATTATTAAAAAGAAGTGCGATGGCCGGGTTACTTTGCTGATAGGAACTGTAGAGGGTGACATAGTCTTCTTATCCTTAGACATGAAGTTGCAATCTATTTTTGTATTGCCTTTTGACCATAATTTTTAATGAATGGTGGTTAATAAATGTGAGTAAAGATACATCAATATGACCGTAATGACGTTTCATCTTTAATTAATTAGTCAAACTTAAGTAAACATGTTTCATGCTAATGGTAGTAGGTCAAAAGCTGACTCTTAAGCTATTGGGAGTACTGAAGATATACTTTTTTGTTTTCCACACGAAAAAAAATGCTAATGTCATTGCCGTATGATGCAAATCTTCTTTCTTTTATTTTAGGCCATGCAAGGTGGATATACTTGAAACGAGAAAATTTCAGAAGTAGCGGTACTTTAAGTTCTAATTACCAATCATAATTATAGTTAGGCTAATTATCAGACGTAGCAATAGTAAATGTATAAATTCACTCTGTGTTGGTTGTATTTGTTCGTTCTGTATCAGTAACATGTTGAGTTGTGCCCAGATATTCGAAAGATTTCATAAATTTGGGGAAGAAAATCACCATGTGTGTGGTCTCTTGGTGTCAAGCATGAACGACACAAAAATTTGACCCTATGAGCAAGGTAGAAGTTTTTTAGTAAGTACCAAGAAAGTACTGAAATGGTACAAGAGAAAGGATCTTCTCCTACAAATTGAAGGAGTACATAAGTTCGACTGAAGTTTCAAAATCAGTAACAATACTTTTATTTACACCAGTAGAAAAGACTATTAAGACATTTGGATTTCGCAGAAGAGATTATCTGTTGTTCCATTAAGCCAAATGCACCAAAGAATGGCTCTAGAAACCAGTGTTGTCAAAAGGCGTGCTTAAGTCTTGAAGCGAGGCTCAAAACGTGTTGAGCGCTTCCCGTCGCTTAATGTGCGTTTCAATGTCCTCATCAAGGTTCTAAGACATCATTTTCCTTGCCAATGAGCCTCTTCTGAAGAGGCGACACTAAACAATCGGTATTTCACTTTATTGTAATTTTTTTTTCAATTTATATGTTCATATATTTGCACAGTTTCAGGAAAGTTGAGCAGATCATGGGATTATTGTGCAGTTAGCTGGTCACCAGTTTTTCTGGAAATGCAGCCTATTTTTCAGGGGCATTTTCTGTTTTTTTGGTGCATAGATATTTTTCTTCTAACTGCTTGAGGCAGTAGCTTTTGTACTGAAGTTAAATCTTCTTTGTCCTCATACCTTCATTTTGAGTTCTTGAGGACTTGATTGTACTCTTACCTTCTACATAGTGAATTTGCTCGTCGTTGCCTGTGGTTTTTTCCCGACTTGGGTTTTTCCACGTTAAATTTGTCTGTCATCTGTTATGTTTCCAGATTTCTTTCTCGATTATTTACATCTGTCTTGTTTTTGATATATGTTATTTCCTAACAGTAATTTTATTCTAAACAGTGACAGGACTCAAATGACTGAATGAGTATCATGCTATTTGTGCTTTACCAATTATACTGATTTTGGAGTATTTTTTCTTCTTGTTTGCTCTCCATGTTTTCTGCTTTTGTTACAAGCCATCTTAGCATATTTGATATTTCTCTGATGATATCTATGTCATGACACCAAAGTGGTCATTCCGCAGACATGATCTCTATCTTCTCATCTTTGTATTAGTTTCTCTTGGCAATTCACTTGCTTCACTGGCATCGCACTTTTGTCCCAGGCAATAACTGGGATTTATACCAAAGTGACTTTCTGATATAAGAGTTGATAGTTGAGTGACCATTTGGGATATTAACTTGCAATTCTCCGTCTTTGTCTTCTCCACTCTCTAAACCAATGAAACTCCCATGCTGATTTGAAGGTTTTCTGGATTTTCATTTCCTTTCTTATTTGTTATTGCTCAATTGAGGTCATACTTGATAGGTATAACCCTTTCTAAATTTTACTTGAGCCCATTGGAATTTTGATAAATCCTTGATTAGGAAGTTTGAGGTATAACCCCTTTTCATAGTTTACTGGGAAAAATTAAACCTTGTAAGTTGTACCCAATGGCTTGTACCTTTGATGCTCAACCTTTTGCTTTGTATAATACATATGCTAAGACTTTTCTACCTATAGCATTTTGCAGATCAGCTTGTTGCACTCGGCATGAAAGCCAAAATTTGCTGAGGGCACAAAAACTACCAAGAACCTGCACATTTCTCCTCATCAAATAGTCATATTATTGGCTTCTAGGAAACAGATTCTGACGATCTCCCTCTTCCCTTGCCAGCTAAATAATCCTTGTGAAACAAGCTTGAAGCTTTCATTTTCTTTGAACGATGCAGCAGCCTCGTACTGTTATGTTTCAACTACTTGTAATCACAATCTCACCTCTAATATGTTTAGTTGTATTCTTCGTGGTGAATGGGGAGAGAACTATTGTTTTGCATAGCCTATTATATTCTCCTATATATTTATGATAGCTGATAAAACATGGACAATAAATTATATATATGATTAGATTAGCTTGGATTTGAGTCTACATGAGTCATGAATATAGCTGATGCTAGCACGGACCACACCCTACTAGCTACTAGTGTAATAGGCATTAGATGTTGATCAAGATTTACAAACATAAAAAGTACAGTGAACTGACCCTTTAATTTTCATGGTTAAAAATTGTGTTGTTTATCTCCTGTCCTGGAAAGACGTTTGTTTAAACTGGGCCTTAGTGTTGCACGTACCTTTGTTGTCCCTTCTAGTTTAACCTACGTATCCAAGTCCTCTAAAGAACCTATGCCCGCCTAAAAGATAAAAGGTTACAAAGATAAAGTTAAAGGCAGTATTTGAGCAAGCTCTTGGGAGTTGTTTGATATGCGGACTAAATTATTCTTGGATAATAATAATTTATCCCACTTGAGGAATGTGATAAATAATTCTAGATTGGACGGAATAAGGTGAGATACTCCATAATTAATCTTGAGACAAAATTTATATTACATTTGGTTGACAATATAAATTTAAATACTGTCAATCAAACATTGTCAATCAGTCACAATACAAATTTTATTTTAGACTTAATCTTGAGATATCCCATCTTATCCACATATCAAACGAGACTGAGTTCTCAATCTCGCTCATTTATTTTACAACCAAGTGTATAATCAATCCTCACTATTATAATACTAGTTAAAACTTAAAAGTAATTTATAGACATCTTGATTTAATACTTAAGTAACAGGATATAGCCAACGTGGAGAACAATTGGTCTTTAATAGCTTCTTCCCATGGTTATTACATATCGTTTTATAAAAAACTATAATGTATTACAGCGAATTATTTTGATAAATATAATATTTGGATCGACTGTATTATATTTATAATGTTGTACTGTAAAATAAGCAAATCTATTTTTTCGCGGACTTTTTCCACATTTCACCGCTCTCTTCGTTTCATTCCATCTCAACCAACATGCATTTTCCATTTCCATTTCCATTTCCATATATACAGCTGAGAACTTTATCAAACACCTTGCAACAAATATGGAGAATTTCGAACAAACCTACGTCCAAAACGCCGGCGAAGAGATCCCGTCGACGACGAGTCCTTTCGACGATCACAACTACGACGGTTACGACCATTTCGACGTTCCTTCCGCCGATGGCGGTGTTCCTCCGCCAATGCCGTCTGATATAGACGAGTTCTCCGCCGGTGAACAGCAACATTACTATAATGATAACATGCAGTCGCCGGAGAATAGTGGATTTGCTTCGTCTCCTAATCGTGAGTATAATGGTTCACCTTTTCATGAGGCGTTGGAGGGTCGTCAAGGATCTGATGTGCAATCTAAGCCGTATGATCTCGGAGCTGATACGGATGGGATATTCTCCTCTGGTAATGATGGACCGTTGCTTCCTGATCCTGCCGAGATGCGTGAGGAAGGTGCTGCTTTTCGCGAATGGCGTCGGTAAGTTTCCACGGATAATGCATACTCCCTCCGTTCCAATTTATGTGGCACTTTTTACTTCCCGAGAGCCAAACATTGGCCGTGATTTTGGACATAAAATCTTCAAACTTTTTTGAAAGAAAATTTATATATTAAAAAATTACTTAAAAAATACTTACTATAATTTGAAATAATTGACAATTCAAAATATTTAAAAGATATATGAAAAAAAGTAGAAAAAATAACATAATATATACCTTAACTTATCATATTTACACAAATTCTCATCCTTACAAAGTAATTACAAAAATCTCAACTAAGTATGTATCTTCGTTGGATGTATCGGGAGCTAATTATGTATCTCGACAGACCAAAATCAGAAAAATGTATCGAGAGCTAATTATGTATCTTTACAAGAAAAAATGTATCTTCATTGGATGTATTATGTATCTCAAAAGACCCAAAATCGAAAAAAATATATCGGGAGTTAATTATGTATCTTGGCATACCCAAAATCTGGATTTTCAGTAATTATGCAAAATGTCGGAATTTTCTGTAATTAAGCTCTAAACTGTCAGGATTTATGTTGTTTATCCAAAAAATTATAGTCAAAATAGACTTGTTTGACTCTCGAAATCCGAAATGCGCCACATAAATTGGGACAGAGGAGTATTATTTTCTCATTACAATGTGTATGCTTAATTATGTTTATTTTGGTAAAATATGTTGAATTATGTTTGAGCTTTTTCAATTTTTGGTTTTCAAATTTTTTGGATTCCTGCTCGACTTTAATTGCCTTAATACGCTTTTTGTCTAGTCCTTTTATGGAAAATAAATGACCTTAACTCACAGTGTAATTAATTAATCACAGAGTTAAATGGACTCATACTTTATGTTATAATATACTGAAAGAGGCGGATCCAACATTTTAACAGTCTAGAACTCGGAGGGGATGTATATTGTAGGTAAAAGGTATTTTCATAATTAAAAGGTAGTTGTAGGTATTTGATAACATTGATTGTTCACCTAGAAAAAAATGGTGAACAACCTGAGATAACAAGTGAAATTTCATTGATGGAGTAAAAAAATTCATTAAATCCTTTGAATATATGTTTTTAGAACGAAAGGTCCACCTGCTCCCTCTAAATATTGGATTTGTCTTTGTGCCTGATTCTCCTAGAAGATGCTGTCAAGTTGTTAGAGACTGGTATTCTAAGTGTTGTAATAGCACACAGTATTTTAACTCCCCTTTTCATTAGTTGCACTTACTCTGGAACATCCTATCATGTAGAATTTGGATAATGCAACCGTATGCCAACGTGCTCTAACTGCTTATGGATAGTTGTGAATAAAACTCATCTTAGTTATTACAAATTGTTAAAAATGAATACTGGCGTTCTAGTAGAAAAATTAGAAAGGAGGTACCAATAGCAATTTGATTTGTGCTAACTTCTTTTAGTTCAAAGGTTAAAAGCAGAGAATCATTCTGAGACTTGCTGGCTGGTATCTGCAATGGTTATCATAATTGATTTTCCGTACTGCACGATACGAAAAAAAAAGAAAGTAACAGCTTCAAAACTTGCAGTAAACAAATTCCAAGATGTCAAGTAGAGCCAATAACTTATTAAACCAAACTAAGAGCCAATATCTTACTAAACTAATTTAATGTCATATTACTAATCTGTAGCTAGAGTTTTGCATGTATATGGGACATCTTGAATCAGTCATTGCATGAAAGAAGCCAGTCATTGCAATAAGACTTCTAATAGGTCAGGAAAGAGGAGAGTATGGAAGTGGTGTTTGTGTAGTAGAGCAGAAGACTAACTTTATTGTATATGATCTTCAGAAATTTAAATATCTAGCTCCATATGGTCAGCTCTGATTTTCTCATTGTTCCTTTTTTCTTTTTGGTGAAGTGTTTGAGCAGTAGTCTGCTTTCTTGGTTAATGTTATTATTATTGTCGTTAATGATTGTGATTGCATTGTTCTGTTTCCTACATGTCCTTTCAAGGATAAAATGTACATGTACTATGAATAGTCGCTTCCTCCCTCCTTTCCCTCCTCTCACTAACCCTTGTTTCCTTCCCTAATACACTGTTTCCACAACTTTATCTCATTACTGAATTCAATAATTCAACTTTAGTTTTGAACACAATCGATAACAGTGTAGGAAATTAACCTGTCTTTTTTTCCCGGTGAGATTTTCAACAGGCTATGAATGAAAATTATCATTTACTACAGTAAACGGTGATGTTTAACTTCCACAGCTTGCACGCCACATGATGTTAAATGGTCAAAAGTTCTGCAGTTAATTATTCAGTTGTGGATATTTAGCAAGGAACCGCATTTGGGACCTCAAGGAGGTTCAGATCGAATTCAGCTTCTTATAAAGTTTATGAAATATTACGCTATTTTACTTGATACACACCATCAGATGCATACTGATGCCCAATGCCTTAACATGCATATAATGCTTCTCAAGATCGAGCATGTTTGCTATCTAATAGTGTCTCCTGTCTAATTTCTGCAGCCAAAATGCCGTTTATCTTGAGGAGAAGGAGAAGAAGGAAAAGGAAATGAGGAATCAGATTATTGCTGAAGCTGAGGAGTATATACAAGCATTTTATGAAAAACGAAAGCTCAATTGTGAGTCCGCAAAAGCTAATAACCGAGAAAGGGAGAAAGTAACTGCTCGCACTCAAACCTCTTTTTTGTGAAAACAGTAATTGATAGGATATGACCATTCATGTGCTTTTGTGCAGTTGTACCTGGCCAACCAAGAGAAATTTCACAAAGAAGCTCACAAACAATACTTTAAAGCAATTGCAGAGATTATACCCCGTGAGGTCCCTAATATTGAGAAGAGGCGAGGCAAGAAGGAAGAGGAGAAGAAGCCTTCAATTTCAGTCATCCAGGGCCCAAAGCCTGGGAAACCCACTGACCTGTCTAGAATGCGCCAGCTTTTTCTCAAGCTGAAGCAGAACCCTCCACCGCATATGCTACCTCCTCCTGAGAAAGACAAGGATGGTAAGGATGGTAAAGATGGAAAGGATGCCAAGGATGGAAAGGAAGGCAAGGATGCCAAGGATGGAAAGGAAGGTAAGGATGTTAAGGAAGGAAAGGACGCCAAGGATAAGAAGGAAGGAAAGGATGCCAAAAATGAAAAGATTTCCACACCCAAGGAAGCTAACGATGGAAAAAATGAGAAAATTGCAACACCAAAGGCGTCTAAGGATTCCAAAAAGGAGAAAAGTCCCACAGCAAAAGCAGCTAATGATGCCAAGAATGAGGAAAATGTCGCACGACAAGGATCTCACGCTGCTGCTATTGACAGGTCTGTTTCATCAGTCAAGGATGCTGCGAAACAAGGATCTCCAAGTGCTGCTATTGACAAGCTTGTTTCACCAGTCAAGGATGTTTCACAACAAGGATCTCCGGCTGCTGCTAGTGTTGGCACTCCTAAAGGACCAAAGGCGGATACACCAACTTCAGTCGAAGGCGGAAAAGTTGCAGAAAGCGATTCTGCCTCAACTGCATAAGTTAGTTCCCACTAATGAATTTCTCTTCTAGCCTAATTAGTTCTTATTATGCTTTTCTGGAGTCATTATCATTTATTCATTCTTTTTACCTTGTTGCTCTATGTCTAGTTACAAATAAGAGCGACTCGACTTTTGAGGACATATGATCTGCAGCAGCCAGGGGCTTTCTTCCTGATATGTTCAATTTAGGCTTCTTTTTTGCTTAGTCACACGATGAATTTGTTGTTCCTTTTCCATTATACAATTGGAAGCAGCTATTGTAGCAGGAATTTTAGCTTGCTATTTGTGTGCTTCGAAGTTTTTTGTTTATAATGTGCACAAATTCTTGGCATAGAACTAATATTTGAGCTATCTTGTTCTTGGAGTTATAGAACAACACGAAATGGAAAAATAGACCCTGCAAAATTGCTTTGGACTGTAATTTGTTGTTTGAAGTGTGTGGCTGCAAAGTTCTTTCTCCATTGATAATTCAATTCTAAATATAAGGTCAAAGAGATTATGGTTAGATAAACAAGTATGGATACTACTTGAGCCTAACACATAAGTTCAGTGTTAAGTTCAATTCCAGTATTTAAAGTTAGTCATGTACTCTGTTCCCAGTTTCCAGCAAAGAGTACATTATGATCCACTTTTGATCGTTGAATGCATCCACGCAGAAACGAAATCAGGATTTTCTTACGGGTATTCAAGATTTAATATATATATATAGTTCTTTTTGTCACCCATTGCCACAAGCTATAATGATAAGAGTCGAACGTCTATAGATTTATAGTATAAGAATTTTTATATTATCAAATCACCTAAAAAAATAAATACAAGTAATCATTATAATTGCGATTAGTGACATTAAAAAAAAACAAGACAAGTTACCCACAAGATTAAAATATAGTGATAGTCCAAAGAATTTCTAGATTGTCAATGTATAGTATTCTTTGGGACTTAAATCAACGTTACACCCTATTCTATTATGAGTAGTTTATTGTCACAAGGACCAAAGAGTTGAATGTTTGTGTCCCAAATTTGTCCATGTCTACATAAATGTCGAAGAGAAATCTTGAAAATCTTAACAAAGGGGCCTCCTCTATGTTCACGAGTGTACATTCTCCTTTCTCTTGGGAGGATTTAGGGCACATGCCCATTCACATGCATAGGACTGTGTGTCAGTTGAATTCAAATACCCTCTTATTTTATTTTTACTTGTTTATTATATTAAAAATAATTTTTCGCTTTGGTATATCAAGAGAAAGATAATTTCTCTTTCCTGCTCTATCCTTAGCATTAACTATTCATTTCAAATCATTTTTCAAATCCGTTAAAACTGTACATAATTAATATGAGTATTATGGTAAAATATACATTTCATTATAATTTCTGAAGAGGTGCATAAAATTTGTCTTGAATAAGTAAAAGTGAACGGAGGAGCATGAAGTTAGCTGAGAGTAGAGTAACTGGTTAATTAGTTATTGGGACCGCTTCCACATGTGGACAGATATTATCATTCTTGTCAACAGTACTCCAAACTAAGTTCTTTTTTACTCATTACATGTGAGATAGAAGTGTGTTAGTTTGAAACAACATATTTATGTATTCATGACTACTGGCCACCCAATTGCTTTGCCCCAATCTTGAAATCAAAACCCCACCACCACCCTCCCAACAGTAAGGTCACAATCTTCCATTTTATCTTGTCCATCCAGGAAAACGCCTTTTCTTAAAAATAGTGACCACCCATTCCAAGAAAATAGATCTTGAATTTAACTCAACTTTAAAAGTTTGTTTACTAGGTGAGAAGGCCCAATATTAAGTCTTACTCTGATACTCCTATAATTGGAGATTTGGAACCTAACTCCTACTCAAAAGTTAGGGCAGAGCCAGATAGGGCCGAGGAGGTTTATTCGAATCTCTTTGACAGAAAATTACATTATTTATATATGGTTAAAATTATTTTTTATAAATATATAATAGATGTTGAACCCACTTTGACTTCTTCTCATTTGTTTACTTCATATTTTAAACCTTCTTTGTAAAAATTTCAATTCCACCACTACTCAAAAGCTAGCTCAATCATGAAATGATAATTGTTCAAAATCATAAAACAGAAAAAAAATGAAATTGGTCCATCCTACAACAATGTGGGATACTAACAAGAATATGCAGAGCTCTGGTAGTGGGTGAAATTACATTCGACA
Organism: Capsicum rhomboideum; assembly: GCA_031232105.1. NCBI lineage: Eukaryota > Viridiplantae > Streptophyta > Magnoliopsida > Solanales > Solanaceae > Capsicum > Capsicum rhomboideum. Next base: position 136,060,754 of record CP124712.1, on the reverse strand, counting down.
CTTAACTATTTAAAGTTATAATCCTGAATTCGCCTTATTTATCACCTTTCTAAATATGTTTTTTATACAAGACCGCGGAGAAATTATATAGTATAAACAACATAAATCTCACCATTTTTGGAATTAATTACTCCTTATTCCAACTCTTTTCAATATTACTAAAAATTTCGGAAAATCTAAAATCTCGGATGCACTGTGTTGGTCCCGATACATTACATTGCCCTGAAATCTGAAATCTCGGAGGATACATTGTGTTGGTCCCGATACATTGCGTTTTACTCATGATACATATTGTCTCAAATACATGTGGCGGAGCCAGAAATTTGGTGAAGGGTGTTCATACTTTTAGGAAAAGAAGTGGGTGATAAAATAAAATGTCAGCCCCCAAGTTCGAACCTGGGCCCGTAAGGTGGACTTGCACACCCTTGACCACTAAACTAAGCATCTTTAGCTTATCAAGGGTGTTCAATAATAGGCATATATTCAAAAATATCTATATTTAACCTATCTACTTGAAAATAATTTCCGACGAAGGGTGTTCATCTGACCATTCTTCGATGGCTATAGCTCCGTCCATGCGGATACATTACTTAATTTTCTTCGGATACATACTATCTTCAGATACATTACTATCTCGGATACATTAGTTAAAATATGGGATTGATGTAATTAAGTAGGTGTTTGGCCATGAAAATTAAATTTTTTGGAGTTGGAGTTGAAGTTGGAGTTGGAGTTGGAATTGGAGTTATGTTTGGCCATGAAAATAAATTTGATTTTTTGTGAGAGAAGCAGAAGTGAAAACAAGAAAAAGTTGTTTTCACTTTTCCGGAATTTTATTTCACTTTAGTGAAAAAAATTTCATGGTCAAACACCACGAAATTTCACTTTTTTCACTAAAGTGAAATAAAATTCCGAAAAAGAGTGAAATTTTTTTATGGCCAAACGGGCCCTTAAAAGATATGAGATATTATATAGATATGATAAAATAATTAGTGTTGTGATGTAATTTTTCCAATTATGGTTAGTGCGCATTTGAGTCAACCTTGAAATAGGTAATATTATCAAGGATTGCATTTGCATTAATTTGATTCCAAAGAGACAAGATGATAATTGTCTGATATATAATGTGACCGTTGATGAGTTGATCAATTTCTCATGTTGCAATCATATTAGTACAATATTGAATAGTGACAAGATATAAATTGTAAGAGACAGAACCAAACTACCCAAAGGACGGAAAGGTCCCCCACATCATTCTTTCTTGTTTCAACATTACATGCATGTCCATTCATTTGGTCCAATCCTCAGTTAAAACACACATCGAAAGACCCCCACTAAACTTAACCTTACAACAGGGGCAGATCAAGGATATCCGGTTAGGATTCTTGAGAATCGAGTAACCTTTACATAGATTCTATATTTATATTGAAAATTTTATGAAATACATAAAAACTATTTGTTGGAACCCTATAACAAAGGAAGCTCTTGGTCTGGAGGCAGAAATGGAACTTGATTAAGCTTTGTTGCCCCCTCTTATGAGAATTCATAAATTTAAAATTCTGAATTCGTCTCTGCCTTATCAACCAACAAAACTCAAACTTATTACACACAAAAGAAGAAAACACAAGGCAAAGCGCTCTCTCTCCTTTGGAAAGGGCTTCCTATTGATAACCTTGTTAACTAGCTAAGCACACAACAACAACAAGAACAACAAAAGTAGGAGGAAAAACAAAGTTACAATCAAAGCTAAAAAAAGGAACAAGAATAATAGAAACTACAAGTAATTGTTTATAACAGATTGGGATTAGCGACCTTAAAATAAGACAGGTTTGTCCACTGCAAGATTAAAATACACTAACAACGCAAAAAGTTCTTAGATTGTCAATGTATAGTTTACTTTAGGACTTAAAATCCACGTTACGCCCTGCTCCTAATAATTTATTGTCACAAAGGACTAAAGAGTTGAATATTTGTGTCCCAAAGTTATCCATGTTTACATATAAATGTCAAAGAGAAATCTTATGAATCTTAAAAAAAAGGGGCCTCTATGTTCACGAGTGTGAATTCTCCTTTATATTTGGAGGATTTGGGCACATGCACATTCACATGCATAGGACTGTGTCAGTTGAATCCAATTTATGAAGTTAGAAGTGGTAACTCTTGGATAGTTATTGGGACCGCTTCCACGTGTGGACATGATCGTTCTTGTCAACACTAAACTTCCTTTACTCATTTCATGTGATAGAGGTGTATTTCTCATACAATTTCAGCGTTAGAGGGCTATTATCGAAGATTGCAGATACCTACTCGAAGATTATCCATATTTCCAAGTAAATGTGCAATTCTTTTGATTAAATAAAGATCACAAACATGATTTCAAAAAAATTGAAAGTATGGAAAGATGCAATAAAGGAAATGAAATTTTGCTTTCTTGTAAATATACATAATGTAGCTGCATTCATGATCACTAGAAGCCAAGATTATAAGGGTGTGTTTGTTTCGGAATATAATTAATTATGCATTCATGACTAGTGGCCACACCAATTGCTTTGCCCCAATCTTGGAATCACAACCCCACCAAATTCCCCCAATAGTAAGGTCGTAATCTTTCTTTGTCTTCCATTTTATCTTAACGTCTATGGACGAAAATGACTTTTCTTAAAAATGGTCACAGCGCATGTGTAGAGCTTTGGAGGTGTGTTAAGTTCCCACATTGGTTGGTAAGGGATTGTTTTTCTTACATGATTTTGGAAAATTCTCACCTTTTCAATTAACTTTTTGAGTTACGCTACGTCCAAAATTCATTTCTTACTATATATGGTATTATAGTAAGTCTTGTCTCAATTCTTGATTTATCCCATGTGGCTCACACAATATATTATTTGGATTCCAGAATAAAATAAATTTCACATCGTACCAGGACGAGAATCCTAGGCTCTTTATAAGGCTTGAACAATCCTCCTTCCTTTGAGCTAGCTTTTGGAGTGTGAATTAAGCGCAAGACCCATTGGGTTCGATGTGGGCCCTAGACCATGCGGGGAGTTCTGAATATACTCCCGGTCCTTGAATGTCACGCTATGTATGTCATGCTAAATTAGGCTTTGGACCTTAACTCACATCCCAAAAATTACCTCAAGGAAAGGATGGTTAGCATTTGAGCAAACTTTTAAAAGGTAATATTAACAAGGATATTGCATTTGCATTATTTGATTCCAAAGAGACAAAATGAGAATTGTCTGATATATATAGTGACCGTTGATGACTTGATCAATCTCTCATGTGGCAATCACATTAGTAATATTGAAAAGAGACAAGATATTAAATACTTCAAACAGAACCAAACTACCCAAAAGGGCAGAAAGGTCCCCCCACATCATTCATTCATGTTTCCACATCAAGCAACATTACATTACATGTGCATTCATTTGGTCCTATATATCCTCAGTTAAAAACCACACAAAAGGACCCCACTAAACTTAACCTTACAACCCAACAACATCAACATTACACAACTTATTACACCCAAAAAAAAAAAAAGAGATAAAAAACACTAGGCAAAGCGCTCACTCTCCTTTGGAGAGGGCTACTATTGACAACACGCCACATAAGTGCTCCTTAACAAGATTTTTCTATACCCCAAGACCAGAACTCGAGATTTTTGGTTAAGAATTGGAGGATCTTAACAATCCGATCACAACCCTATTTAACTAGCTAGGCACACAACAACAAAAGTAGGATAAAAAAAGTCACAAACAAAGTACAAAAAAAAACAAGAATCAGAAAAAAGAAAGAGCCTTGGATACTATTTTTATGCTGATCCAAATGGCTACTTTTCTTTTAAAAAAGAAAAGAAAAGATGGTGCCCACACAAATTAAAGGGAAATACTCTATTAGAAGAAGTTAAGGCGAGTGGTGTAAGTGGCTTTAGGAGACCAATTGCCTGGAATAACATCTCTTGCTGAGAGGGCTCTTCCTGTTGAGAGTGTTGTTAGCTTTACTGAAAAGGGTCCTTGCAATGGCCCTCCAATTATGGCCCAATTTGCTCCCCATAGATGTGTCATCTCTAACCATTGATTCGACCTTGCCTGAAAATTTTAGCAGTAGTTAAGAATCTCCTACCCTAGTCCCTAAGGGTGTGTAGAAGGAAATGTTTTTCCAAAATTAATTAAGAACTGATGTTTAGTAAGTAAGCAAAGATATTGTCTCAAAAGCATATACAAAATCTAGTAAAACACTATATGGGGGTGGGGAGTGGGGGTCAAGGGTGGTGAGGGTAGGGTGGTCAAGGGGTGTCCAGAGTGGCAAAGGTTGGTTGGTTGGCCAACGGATGACGGGAGTTGGGTATGGGAAGGAGATAACGAGCTTGGAACACTATTTATGGACCTTGTTTTTCCTATTTCCATGGGAGAAGTCATTTTCTGGATTTTTAAATAACTTGTTTTCATAAAAATTTATTTTCCAAAACATTTTGATCAACCAAATGTAAGAAAATTTCCTTAACACGCTTATAGAAAAATGAGGGGAAAAAAAAACACTTTTTTTGCATTGTACTTCTTTAGGCAACTTTTTGCATACATTTCACTTTTGCACTATTGAACAACAGTAAGTAAAGAAGAAGCATGTAACAAAAGTGATATAAAGTGCTTAAATATACTATGGAAGAACAAGCCAAGATGGTGATAAACTTTTTATACCCAAAAAGTAAGATACACTATATATTCTTTGGTAAAACAATGGTGTGATTGTGGCAGTGAGAGTACCAAAGTAGGCCAAATGAATCTTTCATAATGTCAAACAAAGATTTACTAACATTTCTCTGGTGGCACCACGTGATTCTTTATAGGCTCCGAGATATTCGGATTTGTTTTAATAATAAGTTTTTCATTTCTTGTAAATTGTAAAGAGACTTCTAAAGCAAAGCTTTTTAATCTTAAAGAATTTGAGGTTATTTTTTTGATAACAGTGAAAGTGTAGAGTGACCATAACATGTTCCCTTATTCTTTATCTAGGACTTGAAAGCTTCTTTTGACTAAGTGCAAATATTCACAAAAATAATTATGAATCTAACAGATTTTCATTTTTCAGTTTGACTGATCAAATAAAAAGTGTAAGTTATATACTATGTTGCTTAAATTCTTAAGAAATATTATTGAATGTGTGTCGGATCCTCCAAAGTTATGCATTTTTGTAGGATGTGATAAGGGTACAATAACATTTTTGAAGAATTCGAGCAATATAAAGTTGTACACTAGACACTATACTAATATTTTTTATATTAATCGATTAAAACGGGTTACTCTTATTATTCTATTTTTCAGAGATATACATATCTATCTTGTTCGAACTTTCAAAATGTTGTTGCACTACTTTTGAAGGATCCAACACACACCCGACAACATTTTTAACAAATCCGAGCAACACATATCACATCAATTTTGACATGATAGTGTAATGTATACATATAGCATAAATAAAAGCTTAAGTAATTAAAGATATGTACCTCTCTGATATGCATGGATCCAACATCACCATCTCCATCTTCAAATTCCACAAGAAGAGAGAGCCAGTAAGGTGTTGAGCCTTCATTTACATGGAAGGCTATGTTCTTACCAGGGTACTTACATGGAGTTCTACAAACCACAAATTCAACAATATTAAAAGAAGAGATTTCCCCTTTCCTCCAAATAAAAATAACAATAAAATTGCACTAAGAGTGTGATCAAGTGGTCAATGAAATAGTTGAGAATCATAAGGTCTTGGGTTTCTCAACGGTAATAAAAGAATGATCATTTGTCCAAATCTTGATGAATAAAGTTACCCGATATTTATGTAAGTATCTTTATTAATCGAGGTGCGACCAAACTAGCCCAACACCACAATTTATTTATTTTTTTTAAAAAAACTAACAATAAAATTCTGCTTTCAACCACAAAAATGGAGAAATAAATATGGTCAGAGAAAAAGTGGCGGTCAACAGTCAGACTTAAATTCATGCAAACCAAGGAAGGAGCAGTGAAGTTTTTGACCAAAAAGGACAAAAATAAGTAGAAATAATACACCAGAAAAGAGCAAGGAATTCACTTTTTCTGTGTGAAACTGCGAATATGTATTGAATCATATACTAAAATGTACTACCATCATCACCAAATGACAATATATTGACAGAAATAACCCCAACATAGTCACTGCATTGAGGGTGTCATTGTCAACAAAAATTGCACACTGCCTTGTCAAAAACTTTATAACATACTTCCCCCATCCCAATGTAAGTATCACGTTTTCTTTTAAAATGTTCAAAAATTATATAAAAAATATTATAAATTACAATTTTCTTCTATCAATATGTTTTAAAAAAATACTCCTTCATTGTTTTTGACTTGGCATATTTTGCTTTACGAGTGTCAATTTAGCTAATTTTTAGAGCTAAATTGGATCAAAATAATTTAATATTTTAACTTTAAAATTTTGATATTCGAAAACTATATGAAAGATACTGTAAATTATAATTTTTCTCATATTAATATATAGAAAAATACATCTTACAGTGTCAATCAAAGATTATGCAATTTGACTTTCGAGAAATAAATAAGACAAATAAAAATAAACGAAGTGAGTATTAGTCTCTGACTTTGAAAAGAATAAAACATGACAAGTATTTTGGGACGGAGAAATAATATAGTACTTCTCCAATTAATTAACAAACCACTAAACAGAAAACACTAATTGACAAAATAGAAAAAAACAAACCGTTATAACAAGAATGAAAAAGACAATTTTTTTCCTCAGTCTACTGACTCACCGGCGGTAGATGACGGAGATAACACCACGGTCACGGAGACTTCCGCCGTAACCGGAAACCGCCATGTGTCCAAAGGCGGCGCCACTAAGGTCAAAGTGAACTCTGCCACCGGAGCAGTACCCGCCGGGACATTCATCGGTAATAATCACCGTGGCAGCTCTTCTAGAACAAATTGAATTGTCTAAACACTTGACTTTATAACAGGCCCCACATCCTTCACCGTTTTTGAATAGAATTGGACTCACTGCTCCGACCCGAGCCCGAAATGGCCTCACATCCACCATTGACCCGTACCCACATGCCCCACCTGAACATAAATTCCATCATTTAAAAAGCAAAATTAGCTAACTCAAACGACAACTCCCCCGAAAATTTAGTAGCACAGTTGGTTGATTATATAAACTTTTATTTCACGGGTCCTATTGAAAGAAAATTTCACCAATAAAAAGGCAAAATTAGCATACTCCAACAAAAAAAAAATGGTGAATGTTAGTATCTCAGTTAATAACAAAATTCTGCAAACCTCGACTCAATTTCTTTAAATACATTACTACAATGCGATTCCATTTACGTCGAACCAAGTAATTTAACCCTAACAGTTACAAAATTAAGGCAAAATTTGATCAACTTTAGTTAAAATTGGGGAAGTTACCAGTACTGCCGTCGCCTTCAGGGCTGCCATACCACGTAGCAGTAGCAGGGTACCAATGTGTGTCGACAACACGACGGAGAGGACCAGCAGAAACCATGAACGGCCAAAAAAACACAACCGCAGCTACCACAGAGTTAAAAAACTTAGTGAAAGTGAAATTTGGCAAATGAGTTCCCATAATGTAAGTGAAATGTGGGTCAGTAGTAGAACTATAAAACAACGACTATAATCCTCAGTTTCCGGCGAGCGGAGAAACCGAGGAAGCGTTGTGTGTAAACAGAAAAAGAGCAAAGAAACAGAGGAAGAGGGAGCGGGCTGTGTCTGCCGACAGTGTTGTTTAGGCTGTGGGTACAGTGTGTAGTGTTTTAGGACTAAGGTTTGTGTAGTGTTGTTTTGTTTTGGGGGGAGTTGTATTTTTATAAGGTGGGAAAAATACCAAAAGCTTAGTGTAATTTTTTGAGTTTGTTTGGTAGTAACGAGGAATTCCAAACTTTTTAGTTTCTCTATCTCCACGAGTTAGGGCTTAACGTCTGAATACACTTTATTCTCTTGAGATCTCAATTGTCGCATTTTATTAGGTATGTTGTTGGTCCATTTTACTTATCATGTTTGTTTTGTATGCCCCAAAAAATATTAATTAAAGGTAATTTGACTAAATTGAGTTGGGGTCTATTCAGAGATAATCTCTCTGCCTTATTTCATAGATAGAGGTCGAACTGCGTACATTTTATCCTCTCCAGACTTTATTTTGTGGAAATATACTGGGTATGTTGTTGTAATTTGACTAAATTATTTTATTTACTCACTGATCTTAATTTAATATTCTTTTTTTCACTACATATATTAACTTCTCACCACATTTATTAAGCAAGAATAAAGGTGAAAATAATAATTAAGTATATGTTAATTTTCTAAAACAACAATTACTTTGAATCAATAATTTTTTATAAGCACGATAATTGAAATGGACCGAAAGAAAAATGCTTTATTTACTTCTTTTTGATATTAGGAAGGAAACAAAATATTTTAAACCAAAAAATAAAACAAAAATAATGTCTCCGAGAGCATTTATATACTCTTTCCAATTCATATTATATTTGGTGCTTTATCTTGTTATTTTAATTCAAAACTAGTGTTATATATAGTAAAAATATCAATTTTATTGTTTCAAATCAACGATTATTTACTCATTCCAAAGAAATTTTCTGAATTACCATTTTATAGGAGTATATTATTAGATACTCTTATTATTTCTTCAGGGACATTTGATATGTATCGAATGTTACTGTTTCCTCCATCCAATAATACTTGTCCACTATTAACTTGACACATATATTAAGAAATAATAATAATATGGCTAATTTTAAAATATTATCCTTTGAATACAATAAATTTAATGTCTTGAAAAAAAAATATTGAGTGATAAATATATTTAATAGCAAGGATAAATTATCCATTAATTTTCTAAACTGAACAAGTATTATTGAATATTTTAGTATAATGAACAAGTATTTTTTCACAGAGGAAAAGTAGCATGTTCTTTCAATTTAGATATGATGTCAAATCTCTCTGCTCTTTATACTTATCAATTTTAGAAAGATGCAAATTTAATTAAATGTGATTTTAAGTAGCTTCTTAAAGGATGGCAAAAAAAGAATCAAATAGTATGGACCAGAGGAAGTAAGTCATTTTCTTATTTTTAAAAGACTTTTTTTCTACAGAAAAACATTTTGGAAAGTCCTACTCGTTCTTTCAATTTAGTCATCACAAAAAGAATGATATCTTTCTCTATTTAGTACTCTTTTTATTTCTAAACAAGTGGTATTTTTAATTTTGGGGCCACCTCTTTAGAAACTATTCATTAAACACCACTTCTTTAAAAACAAAATGAAAAGACTAAAACATCACTTATTTAAGAACTAAGAAAATATATAATAACTTGATTTTACTATTAAGAATATATTTATTGCCGTACAAAAATTATTTCAAATCATAAATTTTAAAAATTTTCCATCTTTCTTAATTTTGTGCTCAATCAAATACCATCAAATTAATGAGAACAAAACTACAAAAGGAGTTTTCATACCAAGCAGTCAAGCACACCCTTTACGTCCATGTGACCCATTGAATGTTTATTTTATTAACGATGGTGCCCCTACTTTATTAGGAGTGGCCCACCGACGGTTAAGGCGTTAATTCAGCAAGCTTCTTCTCGTCTTTTTATGGAACAACTGTAAGTGGACAAGGGCATAATGGTCATTTAGAAAAAAGAAAGAATAGATGATTCTGCCGTTAATATTGTTTGTTGTATTGGGTTTTGGGAAGATTTGGAACATTGCTCTCAACATGTATATGTGGACTTGTAGTTTGGTGTGAAGGGGTTTGGCAGCTTTTGCTGACCAGCATTTTACCGTAGAGATAATATTTTTTATAATATTGAAACAACTGGAAAAAAAATGATGTAGAAAGAAGTAAATCAAGATCCAAAGTCTATGCCATGTATTGTTCGTTTTGAGCTTATGTCGGCATGGATTTATCTTTCGGACTACATCATATTGAGCTTCAAAAACTTATATTTATGTGAGATTCGTCTAATGTGTTATATACACCTCATCTTCAGAAGCTTGTCATTCTTACTTGACCCGCACTCATCAATCCGCCTTTGGTCAAGTGCGTCCTCACTAATGTTTGCCTCATCATTGTACTGAGGGAGTACATGCCTCTGATACCATATTTATAACAACCCATGTCAAATGATACATATTGTCCAATTTGATTTTAGACCCACGCGAATTCAATTTATCTTTCGAGTTATGCCACATCGAGCCCCAAAAAACGTGTAAATTATGTGAAGTTAAGTTGTGTCTTATAAAGCTCTTCACTTTTCTCTCCTATTCCAATGTGAAATTCATTTGATGTCATGTGCATCTCATCTTTAGAAGTTTGTCAGCCTAAAAGTCTATTAATTCTGCTTGACATGCCATCCAGGCATCACACGAACCTTAAAAAATGAGAGTATAGCATCAAATCTGAAGAGTGAAGTTTTTAACCAACAAAATGTAATACGATAGTTATAATTAGGCCTTTAATTACAAGCAAAATTACATTAGACATATTATTATTTGCACCATAAATTATGTCTCAGTTAGTCCCCTGGTTAAATTTTACTTGTAAAAGTAATTGGATAATTTTTTTTGAGAGAGAAATGTAGCTCACAGAAGTTAACGAGGCCTAATTTAAAGAATGACCATAATGTGCAAATGCATACACTAGTGCATTCTTTTCCATTTAAGAAAAAAATAGTTTGGTTCTTCATCTAGGGTTAGTGGCATGATTGAATATCTTAACCATCAAATTTTGTGATGGGGTGATAAGTATCTTAATTAGAGAAATATCGAATTCAAGCAATTGAAAAAAAAATCAAAATTTTCTAGGGTGATTAATCCAAATTACTTGAATCTCCAAAAAATCGTTGGATATCGAATGAGAAGAAAAAAAAGAATTACTAAGCATTGTTGCCTCATCTTAATTTCCAAATTATATATATAAGACATGACTGAATAAAGTTCTAATCTATAAGATCTGGATATTCTTTTGAGATTCATCTTTTCATTATAGCTTGTTAATTAACATCATTTTGTCTCCCTATATATATGTGTGCGTGAACTTAAAAAATCATTAATTAAGCTATCATGCAATGTTTCATAAATGAGCAATTTATATAATATGATCCAAGAAGGGTCATGTTAAACTTGCAACAGAAGACATGTAATTAACTCTTAGGAGTAGTAAAAACTACTCCCTACGTTCCAGAATAGCTGTTACGATTTACTTTTGAGAGTCTAAGTGATTGATATGAACTTTGATCATCATTTTAAAATATATTTTTTTCATCATATTGACATGAGAAAATTTAAAATTCATAGTATTTTTCATATAGTTTTTGAATATCTAAATTTCAATTTTAAAATATCAAAGTAATCTAATAATCTAATTTAGCTTTGAAAATTAGTCAAGTTGACTTTTAAGAAGCGAAATGTGACAACTATTTTGGAACGAAAGGAGTATTAAATTATTGGTCTATAAGTTAATAACTTGGTGTAGTACAATGCTCATAACTTCCACAACCTACCAAATTTAAAGTCATTGAAAGAGATATAATAGTGATTACAATTTTGATATTCAAACAATGGAAAGATGACTCTATTTCCCTTTTATCACACCCTGCATCTTTTAGCAGTTGAAAAAGCATGTTTATTTTTCTTTATATAAAACAAAAAGATGTCTCACTGCATAATTTGTGGCATGAATGGTGGATGGAAGTGCAAATGCAAATTTATTGTCAAAATATAAAACTTCTTTTTTTCTTCTTTATTCAATAGGAGAAGGTAATAAGTACAACTAAGAAAGAAAATGTCTTGGAAAAAAAAAAGGACTTAAAAGTTGGAGTCATTGACTCATTGGTGATTTGTGGGTCATTGAGGCAATAATATGGGATCATCATGCACTTTTGCCCAACAAAACAAATAAGTAGTATTTTCTTAGCGAGGGATAAGTTTATATTTTCGTATCACTGTATTCTACAAGTTATGCCTCGTTGGGTATAAGTTTGATTGCTAAGGATAAAATTTATCGATTAATCTATTTGAAGGACAAAAATTAAAGATCAATCTATTTGAAGGACAAAAATTAAAGATCAATCTATATGAAGAACAAATAGTGTGATTTCTTCGTAATATGTCCTCGTGTCACTTCCTTGTCTGTCCAAATAATTGACCACTCAATTTCTTTATTTTAGGTAAAAACACATAGGTAAAATAAGACAAATAGCATATGTTGCACTGCTTAAATGAAAATTTAACAAAAAGCACTAGGCACATCACAAATAGTTCAAGATGTAAAAGCGTACCTGAGACGGTGATCAATAATTTACTTCTCAAGTTATTTGAATAGTTTGGACATTGAGAAATATTCAGAAAGATATTTCGGGATTTTGTTCTACGTATTGTAACGTTAAGTAGTGTGAATACATGACATGAACTCGAAGCTTTTTAAGCTTGGCACAATGATCGCATGACATCAAAGGAGTCATTTGATTGGAGGGAAAAGAGATAACTATTCCATGGAATATCCTTCTCTGTTTCATCCCGCATATATACAAAAACGAGCACAACATCTTCTAGTAATCCTGACCAGTTTCTTAATTACTCCAAACTACTTAAGACCAATGTAACAATCATATTATCTTATAAAAGGAGGAATGAAAACAAATAATGGGATACTGTTTATGATGAACTTTTTATTTATTAATTCGTGTATTTTATGAAAACAACAAATTAAGGAGATTATATTATTACAAACTTGGAGGTAGTTATAGAGTACCCAATCACCAAATCTGAAAAAAAGGATTAGAAATTAACAGGAAAATTAATCCAGTATCTTCGAAGTCACATGTGTCATGGCCGATCATTTTGGCGTTATTACGTAATATTTTTTTTGTGTCTTTGTGTAGTTAATTTATTATAAAGGCTTGTTTGGTACAAGGATAAGGAATTATTAATTCCGGATTTAATTTTAGGATGAACTTATGATATGTTTGGTTGGGATAAAATGCATGGGATAACTCATCCTGGGATTAATTATCCCGAGATTGGAGTATTATTTTTAGGAAAAATTTCAATTATATACAGAAAAATAAAATATTTACAGAAAAAGTAACCCACTTTTCATTTGCAGGAAAAATAGTCAAAAAGGGTCATGGGCTCAACAGAGCTCAATTCGGCCCAAGGCCATTAGGCCATTTTTGTTTCCTTTTTTTTTTTTCAGCGTTAATTTTTTAAAATAAAACCTTTTTTTTTTTGCTGGGTTTTTGTTTTTATATATAAAAAAACTTTTTCCCTTTTTTTTCAAAACTTTATCCATGCAATTTTTTCATGTATCAATATTGTATAAATAGTGTATAAACATGTATATATGATATACAAATAGTTATGTAGTGTATATATAATGTATCTATATTATATAAATAGTTATGTTGTGTATATTTAATGTATTGATACTATATAAATAATATATAAACGTGTATCGATATTGTATAAATGATGTATAAATATGTATATATGATGTACAAATAGTTATGTAGTGTATATGTAATATATTGATATTGTATAAATGTGCATAAACGTGTATCGATATTGTATAAATAGTTATGTAATGTATCGACATTGTATAAATGGTGTATAATCATGTATCAATATTGTATAAATAGTATATAATGTGTATATGTAAACATGTATTGATATTGTATAAATAGGTATATAGTGTATTGACATTGTATAAATGGTGTAAAATAGTGTATTAATATTATATAAACAGTTTTGTAATGTTATGTATCGATGTCGATATTGATTTGACTAGCATGTGTTCCCACCTTAACAAAATAAAACTATAAACAAAACATAATAAAACAACATAAATATTAATTTTTCCACAAAAGAAGTGAAACAATTTTAAAAAAAAGTTTTAAAAAAAGAGCAACAAAAAAAATAAATTAAACAACGAATATTTTTCTTTTAAATAGCACAACAAAAAAAATTAAAAAGTTTTTTTTTAAATAGTGCAGAAAAGAAAAAGATAAAAAAATAGGTTATCATTTATATTCAACGTTCAAATGTAATGTTGAAAGATATAATTTAGCAAATAATGGTGCAGTGAAATGTTGAGAAAAAAAGAAAAAAAAACTTAGAGAGAGATGAAGTAGTGTGTAAAAGAGAATTGATAATAAATGTGTTTTATTACAGAAAATATACATGGATCATTTTGGGTAATTTTTGCAAAGTTGGGCCATTTTTCTTGTAAATAATTGTAGTGGGCTGACATTCTGCTTAATTTTTCCTTATTTTTATCCCATCTTAAGGGTAGTATAACTAATAATCCGGAACAACTAATCCTTGAATAATTAATCCTGAAATAACTTGTTTCTCAACCAAACGACCCCCCATATAATAATTCAACAATACCAAAGATTACTTTGAATATATTGTAAATTCTGAACATTTTTTAATGAAATTTCTGATTTTGTCACTGACATCTTACTTTTTTTCTATAAGTTTCAATCTTCTTCATCTTGCAACTTTTACTTACACAAATACATTTTGCGAATAGTTACCCAATAATTTTATCCCCTATAATGAGTTTGAATTTTTCTATATCTTATTCTTCGATTTTAATATTACATGATACTTCATTTACTTTAATTATCGTATTATTTTATAGTTGTTATGGTTCTCTTCTTCATTGTTTTGAGCATGAGTACTTCTTCGCTATAGTATTTGTTTTACACACTTCTTTTTTATATGCTTTACTTAAATTGAAGGTCGATCGACTACAGGAGACGTCCTTTCTACCTTCGTAAGATTAAGGTTAGGCTACGTACCATCTCCAAACCCTATTTTTGTGGGATTACACACAGAATATGTTGTTTGTTGTAATGAGGTTGAATTTAAACATTTTTCTTTTTATGTAATCATACAAATCTACAAATTATGTAACCGTAAGCTTAAAACACAAGGACGACTCTATAACATTTTTCTTCTTCTTAACGTATCACAATTTAATATTAAAAAGTATGTATGTTTGCTCGATGATAATCAAGAATTTAAATATTCCCTTTAATTAATTTGGTGAGACAGAGAGCACTGCTAATACATACACACTGATAATAAAATAAAAAAAGCATATGACACTAATTAAGTCGTAAAGCTAAAGATGACATAATTTATCTAATTAATTGTATTACTAATTACGTACAATTCCACTTTTCTAAAAGATTGAAGTTAGATTCTTTTGAATAAAGTTATATACAGATTAATTTGGACGAACCACAATTAAACACGAAGTTTAGTCGAAAAAGTATTTCAAAGTAATTTAAAGATTTTTGTGTCACAGTGTCCACTAAACTAATAATTTTGAGTTAGTTAAAGTGAAAAGTACCATTATAGAGATATTAGTGATTGATATTTGATTTCCATTCAGCAGACATCACTGCTGTTCCTCGTAGATTTATTAGGAGCAAGATAATGTTTTTTTTTTTAATAAAAAGTGTGTATATTGGAAATTGGCACTCCAAATCATTTGGTGACATTACTCCCCAAATTGAAAAAGTTTGAGCACAAACTAATTGAGAGAATTTTACTATAAATAAAGACCAATAATTACTTGAATCGGAAAGTTCACTTCGGACATGACGTAACTTCAATTTAATGTGGACATGACTTTAGATAAGAAGGTACAAAGGTCGAGAATTAGAATAAGAGATTAGTAGTAAAACCCAACAATTATTAGTAGTAAGACCCAGTAGGGTTGCGTTCAGTGCCTCGAAGGGTCGCGTCCCTTTGAGATGCGTTGTGACATGCGTCCGCATCCGTTCATGTGTGTCCGCAAATGGAGAAATGATTTCCTATCAGATTTTTGGATTAGACTATCAATAATTCTCAAGTTTCAAATAAACTTTGTCCAAAAAGATAGTCTCTCGATCGATTGCCGAAGCCGAGCGATGACGACGACGGCGCGAGGCTTGTCTTGTTCTTGCCTCACTATCCACATGAAGGTGTGTATTCCAATATATACACAAGAAAGTCTCTTTCTCCCACCAATGTGGGAGAACTTCACTTTCTTAAAGTGAAGACTTACTCTTCATTTTCCTTTCATATTTTTATCTCCATTTTCCATTCACTTCTTATCAACCAAAACATTCACTTCTTATCAACCAAACCTAACAATTATTATTTAGTAGTCGTGTGGTCTTTTATTTCTACCAATATGTATTATAATTTGTAACTTTATTTCCTTTTTATTTTGCTGTGATATTTTCTTGATCCTGCTTTGAGCATATTTCTTTTGAGTTGAGGATATATTAGAAACAACCTCTTTACTCTATAAAGATAGGAGTAAAATCTACGTACATCTTACCATTTCCATACCTCACTGATAAAACTACACTAAATATATTGTTATTGTTATTTAGAAAATTCAAGTCACTTCTAAACACCTACCAAATATGACCCAAAAAAACAGAGAAGTTTTGATGAGTATATATTCAAAATGACGCATCTTCAGTAAAAAGAACTTATTTGTGTTCAAGAAATATATTATATGTGGAAACTCAAATTATTGAGCCCCATGTATGATATTTCCTTATTTTCAATTTATGTGACATAGTTTTATTTAAGTTTAAGAAAATTAATAAAGATTATTGAGATTTTTTATCTTAAAAATGTCATAATTTTTTTTTGACTGTATGTTACATACCAGTTAAATAAATAAGGGAATGCCACATCAGCTGGAGTTAGTTAGACACCTAGGCAGTAGTTGGCTTAGTGCTGTCCATGTGTTAGTTAGGATTGGCGGGAAAAGTTGTTAGCCGAGTAGTTATTCTCCTGTTAATTGCTATAAAAGCAAATTGTACCAATGGAAGACATTCATTTTTTCAGATAATACACAAATCACTAGTTTCTCTCTACTTTCTCACATTTATCTTCATTTGCAAATCTGTTCAAGAGCTTTTCTCTCATAAGCTCTTTAGGATTGCATTCCCGATCTCTGTTTCGTGACAAAAACACAGAAAGGGTGTAACAAGGTGGTATCAAAGCAGTCGATTCCTTGGAAAATTGATAGCCATGGGAGAGGCAGGCAGACAGAGCGAGGTCAGAAGGGAGGTTGATCAATCAATGGGAGAGTTTCGCCAAATGTTTGGGGAACAAATCCGACTCTTGAATGAGAAACATGAGCGATCAATGGAGGAATTCCGGCAATTGTTTTCGACCATGAAAGGGGGTCAAAAAAATTTGGGCAGAGATGATGGAGGCACATCAGATTCAGGGGAGTCGGGGGGATCACACTACAAGAACAATACGAGGTACTCACGCATCGAATTTCTCAGATTCAATGGCGATGACCTGAGAGGATGGGTTTATAGGTGTGAACAGTTCTTTGAATACGAGGAAACGTTGGAGGAATTGAAGGTCAAAATTGCTGCAATTTACTTGGAAGGGAGGGCGTTGCAGTGGCATCAGATGTATATGAAGACCAGGTTCTCTCGAGGTTTTCCTGAGTGGGAAGAGTATGTCAGAGCTCTGCGGTTGAGATTTGGGGTTTCTACATACATGGATCCCATGTCTGAATTGGTGTCATTAAGACAAACAGGTGATGTGCGTAGTTTTCTTGATCAATTTGATGCTTTATTGAATGAAGTAGACCTCACAGAAGATCAGGCAAT
Organism: Capsicum rhomboideum; assembly: GCA_031232105.1. Classification (NCBI taxonomy): domain Eukaryota; kingdom Viridiplantae; phylum Streptophyta; class Magnoliopsida; order Solanales; family Solanaceae; genus Capsicum; species Capsicum rhomboideum. The sequence continues at coordinate 136,043,027 of CP124712.1, read as the reverse complement.
TAGTTGCTTATTAGCAGGGTTGAAACCTGAGATAGCTGTCCAACTTAAGCTATATAATGCTAGGACGTTGATGAAGGCATATAATCAAGCTAGTTTGATTGAAAAATCTTTGATCCTCAAAAGAACCATTTCACCTTACCCCAAGAACCATAACAATCCTATATTGCCTAATCCTACTCCAAGATCCAGTTATACCAATACATACAAGCCAAGTACCACCAGAAATTTCCCTCCTAAAGCGGCTACTAGAACTAAAGTGTTGACTAGTGCTGAAATGGATGAGAGAAGGTCCAAGGGGATATGCTATTGGTGTGAAGAGAGATATGTCCCTGGTCATAATTGTAGGAAGGGGAAACAGTTGTAGCTATTTGAAGTCGAGGAGGAGGAGGATAGAGATGAGCAACCAGAAGAGGAATACCATGATGTACTAACCGAAATGGTAGAGGAAGGTGATGGAACTTTGAATGGAGCACATGTGTCTGTCCATGCTCTATCTGGAGTGCATGACTATAGAACCATGAGGGTGAAAGGCTCTTTCAATGGCAAGGTGATACACATTTTAGTAGACACAGGGAGTACTCATAACTTCCTAGACCTGAACGCAGCTAAAAGGCTGGGGTGTTTTTTAAAAGCTATACCTACGGTATCTGTAGCTGTAGCTAATGGTAGTAAGGTCAGGTGTTCTCAGGTATCTGGGGGGTTTAGTTGGAAGATGCAAGGTGTGGAGTTTTCATCGGATATGCTAATCCTGGAATTAGGAGTTTATGATGTGGTATTAGGGGTTCAATGGTTGGTAACTCTAGGGGACATTAAGTGGAACTTTTTGCAGCTTAAGATGGAGTTTATGGTGGGAAAACAGAAGATATCTTTGAGGGGTAGTCAACCATCAGAGGCTCAATGGGTTGATGACAAGCACATGCAAAAGTTGTTGCAAAAGCCAGCTCAAGTAAGCATGATGGCAATCACAGTACTGAAATTCACACCACCTGATGACGAGAGCACAATTCAGGCTTTTTTGAAATCTCAAGAGGTGGTTGTTCCTACTGAGGTACAGACCTTAGTTAATCAGTTTTTTCATATTTTCAAAGACCCCACTAGCTTGCCACCTCATAGAAGGCATGACCATCAGATAATCTTGAAAGAAGGGACCTACCCCATTAATGTGAGGCCTTATAGGTACCCCACAATCCAAAAGGATGAGATTGAGAGACAGGTGAAAGAAATGTTGGATTCAGGGGTTATCAGACCTAGTACTAGCCCTTATTCCTCCCCTATAGTTATGGTGAAGAAGAAAGATGGCTCTTGGAGAATGTGTATAGACTATAGGAAATTGAACAAAGCGACTGTTAAAGACAAGTTTCCCATACCTGTGATAGAGGAGTTATTGGATGAGCTTGGTGGAGCACAAGTTTTCACTAAATTGGACTTAAGGTCGAGATACCATCGGATTAGGATGGTTGCTAATGACATTGGGAAAACGGCTTTCAGGTCACACCATGGGCACTATGAGTTTGTAGTAATGCCCTTTGGATTGACAAATGCACCCTCTACTTTTCAAAGCCTGATGAACCATGTTTTTCAACCTTATCTCAGGAGGTTTATTTTGGTTTTTTTTGATGATATCCTTGTGTATAGTCCTTCACTACATAGCCATCTTGAACATTTGGAGTTGGCATTTAAGGTGCTACAACAGAATAACTTGTATGTGAAGCTCAGTAAATGTTCCTTTGCTTAGCCTGAGGTTGAGTATTTGGGCCACATTATCAATGTTCATGGGGTAGCTGCTGATCCTAGGAAGGTGGAAGCTATGCAAGCTTGGCCAACACCCAAAACAGTGAAACAACTCTTGGGGCTTTCTGGGTATTACAGAAGATTCATCAAAGGGTATGGATTGGTTGCTAAACCTTTGACTGACTTGCTGAAAAAGAAGGCATTCAGATGATCATCAGACGCTGAAGAAGCTTTTCAAAAAATGAAAGTAATCTTAAGTACTCCCCCTGTCTTAGCATTACCTGATTTCAAGTTGGAGTTCCTTATTGAAGCTGATGCTTGTTCTTTAGGAGTGGGAGCTGTTTTGATGCAAGGGGGCCATCCACTAGCCTTCATGAGCAAGGCTTTAGGACCTCGGCATGCTATGTTATCAGTTTATGAGAAGGAGATGTTAGCAATTGTATTGGCTGTGCAAAAGTGGAGACCATATCTTATTGGAAGGCACTTCATTGTCAAGACAGATCACCAGAGCTTGAAGTACTTGATGGAGCAGAGGATTACTACACCAAGTCAGCAGAAGTGGCTGTCTAAATTGATGGGGTATGACTACTCTATAACATACAAGAAGGGGAGTGAGAATTTGGCTGCAGATGTATTATCTAGAAGGAGTGATCATCAGCCTCAGCTCCAAGCACTTTCTGTGGTCACTGGACAAATGCTGCAGCAGGTTAAAGATTCTTACCAAGGCGATGTTCATGCCATGAAGTTGATACAAGCACTCACTGATGGAACACCTTGCAAACCTTATTTCACACTACGGAATGGGTTATTATATAGGAAGGAAAGACTGTTAGTAGGCACACAAGCTGGTCTGAAACAAGAGCTACTACAGATTTATCATGATAGTGCAGTTGGAGGACACTCAGGCATAATCGCTACACTTCAGCGATTGAAGCTAGGGTTCTACTGGAAGGGTATGAAGAAGGAAGTTTTCAATTATGTAAGGGAGTGTGTGGTCTGTCAACAAAACAAATCTGAAAAAGTGGCTTCTCCAGGAATGTTACAACCATTACCTATCCCTGATAGAATATGGCAAGACATCAGTATTGACTTCATTGAAGGACTCCCTAATTCTCATTCCAAGTCTGTAATTCTAGTAGTTGTGGATAGATTGAGCAAGTATGCTCATTTTATAGGCCTATCACATCCCTATTCAGCAGTTGATATTGCCAAGCTGTTTCTAGACCATGTTTACAAGTTACATGGACTCCCTCAAACAATTGTAAGCGATAGAGATACTGTGTTTTTAAGCAAATTCTGGCAAGAATTGTTCAGCAACCAAGGAGTAGCATTGCATCACTCTTCAGCTTACCACCCACAGAGTGATGGACAAACGGAAGCTGTAAACAAGTGTCTAGAAGGTTATCTCAGGTGCATGTGTGGAGATAGACCAAAAGAGTGGTTTCACTGGCTTCCTCTAGCAGAATGGTGGTACAACACCAACTACCACTCCTCTACTAATCTTACCCCTTATGAGGTGGTTTATGGTCAACAACCACCTCTTCATATCCCTTATCTTGCTCAAAGTTCCATGAATTAGTCAGTGGATAGAAGCTTGCAGGCCAGAGAAGCTGCAATCAGGCTACTTAAATATCATCTCTTGGTAGCTCAACAACGAATGAAGCAACAAGCTGACAAAAGGAGGTCTGAGAGGGTATTTGAAGTTGGGGATTTCGTGTATGTTAAACTGCAGCCATACAAACAATTATCCCTGAGGAATCACTCTTATCAAAAGCTAGGTCCCAAATATTTTGGGCCTTTTCCAGTACTGAAGAGGATTGGTCAGGTTGCATACCACTTGGCATTACCCCCTCATGCTAAGATTCATCATACTTTCCATGTGTCCCAGCTAAAGAAGAAAATTGGTGCCAAACCTGCTGTTCAACATCTGCCTGTGACCTTATCCACTCATGGACATGTTCTGCTGGAACCGGCGGAAATACTAGAGAAGAGGGTAGTCACCAAGCATCACAAGGCAGTCACGCAAGTATTGGTGAAATTGTTTAATTGTGCCCCCGAAGACAGCACCTGGATGGATCTACATGTGCTTCAGCAGCAGTTTCCTTCTTTTTATCCTTGAGGTCAAGGATAGTTTCAAGGGGAGGGTAGTTGTTACATACCAGTTAAATAAATAAGGGAATGCCACATCAGCTGGAGTTAGTTAGACACCTAGGCAGTAGTTGGCTTAGTGTTGTCCATGTGTTAGTTAGGATTGGCGGGAAAAGTTGTTAGCCGAGTAGTTATTCTCCTGTTAATTGCTATAAAAGCAAATTGTACCAATGGAAGACATTCATTTTTTCAGATAATACACAAATCACTAGTTTCTCTCTACTTTCTCACATTTATCTTCATTTGCAAATCTGTTCAAGAGCTTTTCTCTCATAAGCTCTTTAGGATTGCATTCCCGATCTCTGTTTCGTGATAAAAACACAGAAAGGGTGTAACACTGTACTTCTATAAAAGCTTCTCTGTAAACATATCGATATCGAGTTTATTTGAATCCAGTATTTTTGGCGCAGAGTATTAATTTATATAAAAATTCATTAAAATTGCAATAGATACTAAATGTTATAAATAAAGACAAAATATCAACATCAAACTTAAAGAAAAGAGGCAAATTTAGAGAATTTTAGTGGTACTTTTATTTACTACTTGGATCTATATATCAATATGTACAACGAGTGACTATTTATAAGCTACCAAACTTGTCCCTAAGCATGTTATAGTGAGGTGGCAATCTTGACTTCAAGTTGGCAATTTGGTCAAGTGACATTAGTGTTCAAGTCGTATTTAGCTAAGTAACTTTTTGTGTTCAAGTTCAAGTTGGCTACTATCTCTTATCTCTCATTAATGACATTCACACATATATATATCACGTGGCATCCATATTATATAACACTCCCCCTTGAATGCCCATTAATAGATAATGTGTCTCGTTACTAGTGAAGGAAAAAGAGTACACACATCTTGTAATACGCCTTTAGTGTTGCCTCATTAAAAATCTTACCAAGAAAATCTGATTGGGACAAAACCTTGGTTAAGAAAAAAAGAGTACAACGCGTATTTTACCCTCCTTGATGGAAACTTTATTTGATATCTCGGAGACGGCACATTCCATCTTATATCTCAGTTTCACAAATATTGATGTTGGCAATGTCTTAGTGACCAGATCCGCCAATTTATCAGTTGATCGAATTTGTTGAACATTTGTTTCACCTTTCTTCTCAAGGTCATGAATGAAAAATAAATTTGGTGAAGTATGTATTGTTCTATTTTCTTTAATGTATACTCCATTCAGCTGAGCTATACTTGCAATATTGTATTCGCACATTATAGTTGGAATATCCCTTTTCAAAGAAAACCACACATTTTCTGAATATATTGAGTTACTGATCTTAATCAAATACACTCCTGTTGCATCATGGATGACTATTGTTTCCACAAGATTTGAAGAAGTGGCAGCTATTGTTTGCTTCATCGAATGCCATGATATAGTTGTATCTCCATATGTAAATAAATAGCCCATCTGAGATCGAGCTTCATGTCGATCAGATAAATACCTTGCATAAGGAGCTTTTCATTCTTTTCTTGAGACCAAAATGAATCTTTAATTATGTCAAGCAATCTCATAATCATCGGGATACTCCGCGGATGTGATAAATCCATTTAAATCGCCTCAAATCTTTTCAATGTATGTTCATTGATGGACAAATATTTTATTTGTTAAATACTCCAAGTACATATTCAGTAATACGCATTGTTAGTTGCCTCATTAAAAACCTTGTCAGGAAAATCCAGTGGGACAAAACCTCGGCTAAGAAAAAAAGAGTACATCGCATATTATACTTGCATCGATTAAAACATCACTTCACTCTTGTAAATAATGCTCCTCAATTCATAAGTGCACCAATTGCACTAAAACATGGTGCCATTTTCATAAGATCAAAATTGATCTTTCTTTATGTTAAGCAATCTTATAATCATTGGGGTATTCAATGAAATCGCTTTATAACCTTTTAAATCCTTTAGGAATTTTCATATAACCTTTGTCATCTAGCTAGACATGACAATAATTCATTATATGTATTCAAGCTTTTCAGTATTGTCAGATTACAACAAACCTCATTTCATTCACCAAAGAAGAACACTTCTCCTACAATAATGCCAGGAACTTTGCGAAACCTTTATGCCCCAAGGCACAAATTGTAATTTATATCTTACGATTTTAGTTTTCGCATAATAATTTATTTATATACTACTGACATATACCTTGGACTTTGGATTATAAGTCCAAATATTCACTTTTCAAGTGAAACAAAATACTTGAATTACATATTTTTATTTGACCAATAATTTATCTGTCCACACTTTTTGACAAATTTGAATTCAAGATCCTCGATACCATGCATTGATAATATTGAGCGTCATATTATATCAAAGATATCATCGACGATCGTTTGATATCAGTTCCAATAAGACATAACTTATCAAGATCTCTTTATATTCATTATTATTCAGGTACCTGAACCTTTGCCAAGGTATTATGAAGTGTTATGTTAATGTTTTTTCAAAGCACTTGCCTCATTATCTTAACTATCTTGATCATTTGCTCCTTTCCTTCTTCAAGTAGTTTTATCTTTGGAATCGATTGGTGATAGATCACGCTTCAGGCGTGTCATATACTCTGTCCTTTTATGGATCTTTTGTTGGAGCATTTACAGTCGAATTATCACATAGAGTCAGCAAACACATCTGGCAATTAGTTTGCAACGTTTTACAAATGAATTATCTCTTGAACTTCAAGTTCACATATATAATTTTTTATGAGGATCTAGATAATTAATTTCATACGTAATTTTCAGCGGTTAATCATCTCTCCCCCTAATGTTAGGAAATCTAACATTTACCCCAACCTTATTTTGGGATCCATCTTTGTGCGTTGTAGTGGAACAATTGAATCATATACTTCACATTCAAATTTTCAGATGGAAATTATTTGGTTCCCGACCCTAAACTAATAGTGATAGGGGAACCTTGTTGGCTTGATGTATACAAATGCTGCTATATTTTAAATAGCACATCTCATATCAAATTTCTTTTGGGAGATTTGTCCTCATAACCAATGATTTAGCTATAATTGAGGCATATAATTTATACTAAACTTTTAGTCTACTATCGCATGTGATTTCACCATCATGCTCATATTTATGTATTACAAACAGGAGAAAAAAGACGGGTAACCTTTTACATAAATATTTATAACCCGCTTCGATTGTAGTAATATGAAGATATACCATCTTTTCATTATTTATAGTCTCAATATAATTTATTTTTAGACGATGCCTTTGAAACTTAATAAGTTTCTTTTGAGACTTACTACAATCCCAATATTATGAATAATTTCATTCCCCCTGATAGTAACATTTTAGCTCTTTCAGAGCTCTCATTTAATTTTGTGTACTACCACATATTTCACACACCATTCATATGGTGAACATCTCCTTCAAGGAGAAAACCATATAATTACGGTCATCATAATTAAAATATTATATATGCAAGACTTGATTCTTGCTTTTACCCTTTGGTAATTCATGATAAACATACCATAGTATTTATGGCATACTAAAAGTACGCGATCAATGACCGTTTATATCAAAATAAATTTTTTTTTATTTTTCTCAAACCTTCCGTAAAGGTGAGATGTGACATTTATCCAATCATGCATGAGCATGTCCTTATTCATAATTTTTATCACATCTTGACACATTCACTTTCAAGAATGGTCGAACATCTATGATGCTTATGATATGTGCTTCATACATTTATATAAGAAGCTCATTGTCATGTCTTGAAATTTACCACATTTACATGACACACCTCAACATCATTTTGAAAGATAAAGTGCTTCACCACTTTATATTCCTTTATTTTAATAGAGAATTTATAAAAATATGCCAAATTAGGTCGCACGACAATCACGTGCCCGATGACATTTCATATCATGCCCATTAGTGGCAAAAATTACCTTCACCTTTTGAAGGATCATTTGAGAACTCATAATGTTCTTTGAAGAATCTTCTAATTCTTTAATATATATTGTGTACTACTCAATGTGCACATCTTCGAGATGGCAAAATCGTTCATGCCAACTTATGAATGTATTTGTACTGGTAAACTCCAAGTTTACCATAACATATGATTTTTACTTAATAAATTTCAAATTTACTATAACATGAATAAATTTTTCAGATTTACTATTTTAGAGTATATTTCATAATATTTCTTCTCAATTATTCTACATCTTCTGGAGGTGTTACTCATATCACATTCACCCCAGGAAATAGATTTGTAGTTTTAACAATCAAAATTCTCATTTTCCAGGAATGGAATATAATCGTGCCTTAAGCCTATCAAATTATGATAGCCTAGAATCTCTTTCAAGATATTGCTCCTTTATGAGCAAATCAAGGCGTACATATAATGTAACAAAAGATTTTGTCCTTTGCTACGTCATTCATATTAATAAATTCAATCACATGTCTTCTTTCAGACATATTATGCACTGCTACCACATTCACTTCTGGGAATGGAGCATATTTAATGGTACATATTTCATGACTTTTCACTAAAATTTTGTCTTAGCCACCATTATATCATCAATATAGTGCATTGAGATTCAAACTCAACGTCTTATCCATATAAAGGCATCTTGGGTCATAAATTGATGGAACTTGAACCCAATATTTTCTAATAATGGTGCATCAGGACTCAAACTCGATGTCCATACATGAATAACCACCAGTGGACCCTTATCATGGATAGTCAGTAAAACATAAAACATATTCTATTTATACATAAACACAAGTGCTATAAATAATAGGAAGCAACATGGATTCTACCTTATATATATAATAGTATAACATGTAATATAGAAGGTTCTATGGATTATATAAACACAAACACAGAAAAAAAAAATTAATATGTAAACTTATCCAAACGGATCTAGTAGTTAGCCTTTGGCTTAACTACAGTTAATGATAACATCAAGATATCGGACAAGAAGGGAAACTATGAAAGAACAATACCTATCTTGAAGCGTTAACAATAAATTTGTAGGCATCCCAGTCAAAAGAGGTTTCATGAACTTAAAACACAACCAACTAATAGAACCAAAACTTATCGACAAATCAATGGTAGAGTCTCATGCTGATAACGTGTTATAAATAAAGATAGATATCAATATCAAACTTTAAAGAAAAGAGAGAACTTTAGAGAATTTTAGTAGTATTTTTGTTTACTACTTGGATCTATATATCAATATGTACAAAGAGTGGCTATTTATAAGCCAACAAACTTGCTCCCTAAGCATGTTATAGTGAGACGGCAATCTCGACTTCAAGTTGGCAATTTGGTCAATTAACATTAGTGTTCAAGTCTAATTTGACTAAGTAACCCATATTATATATATGCATCCATAACTATAACTATATAATGAATTTATTACTAAATCTTAAAGATTGAACTCATAGAATTTAAATCTTGAATTCGGCTTTTGATGAAAAATTACATGTCATGTCTTCACATCAAAATATTTCACTTCCTTAATAAAATCATTGCACGTCTTCACATCAAAATATTTCACTTCCTTAATAAAATCATTGCACTCGCACAACTACTGTCCAGCCCCCTTTTGATATTGTCAATACTGATACCTAACCCATCGGCTCGACATTTTTTGCAAGCACCAACCCTTACTCAATAGGGCAACGGATAGGCTTAAGAAAAATATTGACAGAATACGATATAGTTTGAACAATTGTACCTTATCATATTATCGTAGGAGAAATCCTACCTTTGAGCCTTAATGGGCAAGCTATGAACTTATAGATAACAAATTTGTAACACTGCATACCATATAGTTTACCTGTTTTAGGCCATAAATATTTGATAGTTCTACACACAGTTGAAAAAAACTAACCCACACCAGAAATTTACACCAAACTAGTAAATAAATAACACACTTCAGTTTAGCACTTAAACCATGAAAAATTAGTCCGTTTAGTGGTATAGCAAGTGTGAATAAATGTCTTCTTGATTCTTCATGAAATAGTAACAAACTAAAGCACCCTTTTTCTATAACAGGTACTTCTCAAGTAATTAGTACTTCACTTGACACAGCTGAACGAGTAATATTAAGATAATATATGTAGCCGTAGAGTCATATAATACGTTGTAACTTGTCGTAACACTTTATTCTTCACTTTATGGAAGTGCACTTGTAATCATAGGAAAAAGGAAACACCAACGGTAAGTAGTAAGATCTCCTCTTTTAAAAAGGAAACACCAACGGTAAGTAGTAAGATCTCCTCTTTTACTTATAATAATAATAAGCAGCATGATTGATTGTTAGTCCACACTAGGAATAGGGAACACAATCAATAAGTAATGGTGTAATATTGCAAGAGAATTCAACAGTCTTCACCTGTGAAAAGTGTAATTGATTGTTCCTCCCACCATACCATGCAAGACAATGATGAGATTCTCCTCTTTTTTTTCATCCCTACTGCTGTACTTGTAAACTTCATGATTCTACTATTATATATAAACATAGGCAATTGAAGAAGGCGTTTTTGGACTCTTTGACAGCCAAATAATCACATTGCCGAACAAGTGTAAGAATACATGGAATCAGAATATACAAGAACTGCACATGTTCACGCAAATTCTACTAAATATTGGAAGCATGCGAATTCCACTTTCAACTTTACACGTAATTTGCAGAGTGCAAACAATAGTAGCGCAACTTCAGTTTTAGCTGATCGACCAACTGAACTTGGAGCTCATCTGCTTGCCTGCATATTAAATACAAATCAATAAAATCATATATCTTTTGAACACAGCACATAAATGGCTATTTCCTATGAATCTGCATGGAATGCCTACCTTGCTGTTAATTCTGATATTCCCAAGCATCATTCTTGGGTCCATACATAGGATCTCCAACAACATAAGAAGGTGAAGGAACATAATTCTTCAATAGTGGGACTCTGTCGGGAATATACTCATCATCGCTCTCATAATAATATCTTTCCTGATGTGGTCCTAGAGCTTTGAGGATCATTGCCAATAATATAGTTAGCCCCTGCACGTGGAAAGATATAGGCAAATGGTCAAAAGCAAGAATAAGATGCAAGGATGTCTGGAAAGAAAACCTTCTCAAGATATTTGGAGCTGGTTTATCTCACTGATTGCAGACAGGCGAAGTGTGCTAATGATAAATCATATAAAAGGGGTTAATTTGAGTAATTATATTGCCCAAACAAAGGAAAGGAAATTATTTATCATAGTATTGCAGTATATGAATGTTGAAGGAGACAGACCTGCACAGTCACTACTGACAAGCCAATCCCTTTACAGATGTCAAAGTTATCTTTCACAAAGTGTTTGAGTTCATCAAAATTCCCAGTCGTGTCCTGGGGGAAGTCCTGATCAGGTTAAATCAAACGTGAATCAATATCAAAAAGTTTTATAAAGCTCTATATCTAAGATTAAAATGTGTGGAGCATGTTTTAATTGCAATACCTCTTCCCAGTTTTTGTTAAGGAACACATCTACCGTCACAGCTGCTTCTATCATGAGAAGTAAGAAGACAAAAACCATGTACTATACCACTTAAGGAGAAACATCACTGCGTTAATGGAATAGTCACTCAATGATGCAGGTTTATAAATTACATAACTTACACAAGACCCGAGACTGTAAAGTATATATTAAGCAACTTAACTAAAGAATCTTATAGAAAAAAGACCACTTCTGATTTACCACTGCCAAGTTGAATAAGGACATTCGTCTTAATCCTAGTAGTTTCAAATTAGCAATAGTTCCAACCACCCATATCAAGTCTTAGAAGCGAGTCCAAGTTCTCAAGCTTCTGCATAGCAAAAGGACTAATATTCAAATAAAAATATATGCTGAAAAGGTAGCTGCAACAAGGACACTTTAAGAATCAAATCTAGAAAGCGAAGAAAAAAGATTACTTGGGTGAAAGAGAGGTTGTAATCCCACATGTGTGGCCTGGGGACTGGGGAGGGTAAGATGTATGAGACCTTACCCCTGCCTTTCTGGGGTAGAGAGGTTGTTTCCAATAGATCCTCCGCTCAAAAGAGAAGTTAAAATGGCAGCAAAAGTAAACCAAGAAAATCAATTGGTAGAAATACTACATATCATCTGGGGCTATAGTCTCACTTCCCAACTAATGGTAACCGGTCTCTCCACTAAACCTTAACCCAAAGTAGGATATTTAGTGGTAGGACCTTTCTATAGGAAGCAGATGATCCTATTTGGTGAAAATATCACAAATACAAACTCCAATGTCCATTCTGACTAACAGGTGGATGCCAAACAGGTTAAATTTTAAGTTAATTATTCCAACAGCATCAGTGCAAACGCATTCAAGAAAATCCTTCCTGCCCTATCCTCATCAATCACAGGTGTACAGATTATATCAAACCGCAAAACGAAATAGAAATGGGAATCACAAAGAAAGTGATAACTGTTGATTGTTCTTTTGAAAATCATGTTACGAAACAGAACTCTTAAGTCACCTGCAAGTAGCATTGGCATTAGTAGTAAACAACAGTATTGCTTCTTCTCATTAGTAGAGATGTAGAATCAACCCAATTTCCTCCTGGAAGGTGAAGACAGTAAGAAGTTTTCCATTGGTCTGCTGAACCACTAGCTAATTACTACAGAGTAGAATGAAGCTTGTCAAGGCAACTTCTTTTCTTTTTCCTATCACAGGCTGCTGGCAACTCAGACATGACAGAGAAGGTAATCAAAAACAGTTTGCTTTATCAGACGCAGCTCTACCCTGAGCCCCACAACCCCTCTACAAAAGAAAAAGGAACACTAAAGGAAGCTGAAAGACAAGAATATCCTTCATGATTCAACATAAATCAATTAAAAGTAAAGTAATCGAAAGGATACAATATATAAGCAACAGCCATTAGCAGTCTCCGCAGCAATGTGACCCGAACAAGTGACTACAGACAAAGTTATTCCAAGACCAAGTGTTGCATAAATGAACCTGCATCAGACAAAGTCGCGTTACTAAATTAACAATGCAAACGTTGAAACCAGAAAATAATATCCAACTTCCAAAAGATTAGAGCAAAAATCTAATAGCTTGTGAAACATAAGAAAATAAAAATCTTGACAATTATCATTCTCAACAAGTCCATATGAGTGTGTGAAATTCTACTACTCAAATATAAAGAAACACCATTATTTTACTATTGAACAAAAACCAAAAGAGAACAAAGAAAAAGACAAAGAAAAGGTCTGAGAGGTTTCTACTTCTACTTCCATCAGGCAGTCCATTTCTTTTTATAAGTGCTTCCATCAAGCATTCCATTTACGATGCATAATATGGATATCCTCACATCTATTTGTTTAAAGGTAATATAATGATCGAAATCACAGTTTGCCCTAGACCATTGTAATTCTTAGTCTAAGTATAACCAATGGTGTAGCCTATCAGTACATATCCAAAGTGGAAGGATGCAAGCGCTTAGTACAATAGTGGACTTGTGCCATTTTGCGAGCTGGTGTGTCGCCCGAAGTTAGCTGTGTTTGAAGAAAAGGTCTTACTGTTATGGATCCTGTGAGTACTGGGATACAGAGGATTCACCTAGCTGAACAACCATTTGACACCGGAGACGTAGTTAATTTTTTTTATATAACTGTGGTACCGGGGCAGCTTTCATGCACCTCGACTAATTCCACATGATACCCGTCCCCTCCCACCAGCAACAGGTATCAGGAAACTCTATCCACCAAGGCTGCACAAATGAGAAAAAATCACCTAGATTTTTTGTCTTCGAACCTGAGACATCACAATTCCCAACCCACCTCATTGACCACTAGGCCACACCCTTGGGTGCTGGTGACACCATCAATAGAACACCCGAAAACGAACTTCAATAAAGCAAATTAACATTCCAAAATCCCCCTTGTATTCCACAACATCCAACAAGCATAAAACACACAAATCAAAAGTTATAGCAAAGTAAAGCAGCAAAAGCAACTCCAATAAACACACACACAAAAAAAAAAGTCCCTAACTTTTGTTAAAGCAAAAAAGATAAACAAAAGATTGTCCCACTTATCACGTAAAGTAACTAACTAACTAACTTTCATCTAAATTTTCACATACTCAACGAAACCCACACAAAGTGCAACCCAGTCCACTGCATTAAAGCTCCTGCTATGCACCAGAGTTGAAGGAGGGTCAAATTATTTATTTATTTTATTTTATTATAACTATGATGTCCGAGTCAGCTTTCACGCACTTTGACTAAATATACTAGATATCTGCCACATTCCACCAGCAAATATGCCGCTCAGCAACTTTACCAATTACGTCAAACAGAAGATATACTTACCAGGGAGCAGGGGCATCAGGACCAAAGAAAGGTGGAGGAGAGGGACCCATATGCTTATGCCAAACCCTAAACATCCAAAGAGCATACAAAATCATGGCGATCCCTACCATTCCAATTACCGAATTCACCACTTTCAACAATGATTGCATACAACTCCTCGCCATCCTCGTCATTTTACCAATTCAAATTCAATAAAATTCCTGAAAACCCTAACCCTAAATTGATCCTAAGTATTTTTTTTTTCCTTTAAAGGGTTAGGAGTTATTGGAATTTGAGAAAATTGAATTTTGTGATTGAATTTTTCGCCGATTGCCGTCTTTCACGCAATAAGCAAGGACAGTTGGCGTGTAGGAAAATTTTCAGGAAAAAAATGTTGAATCATCAATGTCAATGATGAATATGAGAAATGGGGAAATTGAAAATTTCTTATATTATTTTAATTTCAATTAGCTACCCTATAATTGAATAAATTAATTTATAAAATTATTTTTTAAATGGTTTGGTTAGTTTATTGTCCTTATTTGTCAAATATGGTTGAATGATTGTGGCGGATGGATCCTTTCACTTTCAGAGTTGTATAGATCGTTGATTAGGAAGGTTATCAAATGAAATCTTGGTTGTATTATTCCTTTCTTAATAACCTTAGTTTTGAGAATAGTTTAATACATATATTCTGTGCAATATAAAACGAATGTTTAATTTTTCTTGAAAGATCATTTTCTGTTTGAATAGTGTTTTCTTGAAATAATCAATAATAATAATAATATACTCAATATAATTTTACAAGTGTGTTATTGAAGGGATGAGATGTGCACATCTTACTGTAGTGGCTAGGAAAACTCTGAAGATTCTATGAGAAATTGAAAACGTCGAAGTAAGTTGTGGCTTAAAAATAAGAAGATGAGGAGATAAGGAGTGAAGGATGTTCATGATATTCAGAAAAGATTTATGTTCATCCTCTTTGTGAGTAGACCGGTATACCAAAAAAAAAGAGGTGATATCTTACTTAAGCAATTCTTCTTCTTTCTTAGTTGAAGTTCCTATTAGTCTTTTTCTTTCTTTTATGAATGGTATAACTCCTAATTCTTTGGTAGCGGACCTCATTGATAGCTCGACCTTTATCCCCCGTCTAAATCAACTATTCGATTGTATGGCCATTGTGTTTGCGAGTCGAAAGGAATGCAATAGGAGTGAAGTGAGGATCACAAATGGTCTTAAGTGATGAGTAGATATATCCCCTTGTTCCTTTTCTCTTGAAATGAACAGTGTAAGATAGAGAGGTTATTTTCGATAGACCTCGATTCAAGAAAAATATTTTCAAAACAAGTTTGAAAAAAAAAATGTAAGAGTAAGAAACTAAGATGAAAATACTAATGAAAAGAAAAAGATTGACAGTAAAAATAGTAAACATAACCAAAGTAAAAGTGACTTAAGCAACAATATTAGTAATAAAATTGAAGAATAAGATAATAATAGAATACTAATAATGATATTGATACAAAGAAGAGGGAGCAGAGAAGGTGTTCTAAACTAGAATCATGCGTTTCCACTGAAAAAGGAGAAATCGTTCGGCTACCTAATAATTTTCTAGCCCAATCCTACCTTCATACTCTCTCTTATTTAGGGTCATGTCCTAGATCGGTGAGATTAAAATAAGTCATATAATGTCTAATCATTTTTTTCGAACTATCTTTAGCTCTCCTTAGACCTAACACCAACAACCTCTAACACCTCTTCACTAGGGAATTTGTGATCCTCCTCTTCACATGTCTAAAACATTTTAGTCTCGCTTTTCATATTTTATCCACTATGCAGAGGTCACTCCCACCTTGTCGTGTATATCCCTATTCTTAATTTATCTCCTCTAGTATGCTCACACAGCCATTTAAATATCCTCATTTTCCGCTACTTTCATATTTTGAACATGTAAGTTCTTTCATAGTCAACACTCTATCCCATAGAACATAATTGATCTAACAACAAATCTATAAAACTTATTTTTAAGTCTCGGTGCCACATTAAAAATATGAAATAATTTTAGGAAGAACAGAAAAACAACATAATGGAATAGGAGTAATTTCCCTGGATGGTCACCCATCTTTTGATATTTGCCCTTTAAAATCACTTTTCTTTCTTTTAGGACAAAAATATCACTCAACTAACATTATTTTCCTCAAAAAATACTTAACACCTCAAAAACCTCCTTCTCTCTTTATTGATATGCCATGTCATTAAAGTTTCATTTTTATTAATTATAAATTTATCTAACTCATTTAATTAAAATTATATTCTTATTTTTTTAAAAACAATAAGCAATATGCCATGTCTTTTAGTTTTTTTTTTGTATTCAGTAATTAATGGGATGGGAAGCCAATATTCTCACCCTCACCTCATGACTTCCTTTTCCATTAACTCTTACGCCTCTAATATATCATATTACATACCTCCAATTTATAATATATTTTTTTCATCTATTAAAACTTAAAGTGTTTCTTGTATTGTTTTCGAACACCTAAAATATTAAATTAATTTAACTCAATTTAGCTTCTAAGATTAGTCAAAATTGACTATTATCTTAAAGCGAAACATGACAAGTAAAAGTAAAGGAGGAAGTAACTCATAAAAAAAGGATTGTCCAAGACTATATAAAAAGATTAAAAATATTGCTCTTCATGTAAAATTCAGGATTTTTAATTAAAAATAGAAAAATTATTCATAGATAGAGACAAATATCTTTATAATTTTAATATAAAAAAATAATCTTACAAAAATCTCTTGTGTTTTATTTTCAGATTCTCTTATATGTTAAATCAAAGATTTCTTAAAATAAATACATAAAACTCATTTATATTACCACCATCTTGCATGTCGTAAACTCTCATTCAATGATTAATTGATTTTTCTTAGCATGTGTTTTTCTTTTTTGAAAAATAAGAATATAATTTTAATTTAATGAGATTGATGAGTTAAATAAGTTTATTATTAATAAAGATGGACTTTAATAACATGGCATGCCAACGTGGAGAGAAAGAGGTTTTCGAGGTGTTTAGTATTTTTTGAGGAAAATGATGATAGTTACGTGATATTCTTGTCCTAAAAGAAAGAAAAGTGATTTTTAAGGGCAAATACCAAAAGATAGGTGACCATCCAAGGAAATTACTCAATGTAACAGTCATAATTTGTTGATGATGAAGTTTCTCTTTGGTTCATAAAATTGGCTTAAGGAACATTTTGCACCACAAAGTTTCTTTTGATTTTTCTTTTTCCTGGAACCTGACTGCAGCGTATTTCTAACTGTAAAATGGCACCACCTAAACAGCAAGTTGCTGTGGTGTAGTGGTTATCACGTTAGTCTTACACACTAAAGGTCCCCAGTTCGATCCTGGGCAGCAGCATTATGAATCTTTTTTGTTTTACGATATCATTTTTTTTCTTTTTCTTTTTGGCAGTTCATTATAGCAGCATGTTTAGAATATCTTTCATAAAAGATTTACCATCTCATATCTTGCAAAATTATCAAGAAAACAAGAAGCTGTCAACTAGAAGCACTGTCTTGCATTGAAAAATTAGCAGCTTCCATTCACTATGGCAATATGATCTCCTTCGAAAAACAAATACCCGAACTTCTACCTGTTATGATTTTTGGAGAGAGATGCAAACAATAAAATAGAAAATATGAATGAAAAGCTCTCATATTAAATTCGAACGGAGGGAGTACTACATATTTTGGTACAAATCATATATCGGACACCGACCAACGATATGCTTCCTTTGCGGTTGCTTGTTTCTCATTCAACCTCTTAAAATAATCCTTCTCACGTCCATTACTACGATCAACCCCATCCCAGTGTCTCCCTGGTTTGATGTCATACCGATTGGGCGGTACATCTGATCCTTTTTTTATCCAGCTATGGCTAGGAATTTCTTGTGGAATCATAAAACCTGATTCCTTCATTTTCTCACTAGCCCCCAGGTCTGGAAGAACTTGCTCCTGACGTTGTTTTTTCTTAACCAAATGAGCCATTGGATCACCCCATCGAACTCTTTCCTTCAACATATTGTCAAGTTCAGGATCATCTCTGCTCCGTGCAAATGGCTTGTTCTTCTCACTTTCTAATTCCTGAAGCCTAGCCTCACGCTCTCGCCTTTGAGCCAAACCCTTCCCCCATTCCAATGTTATTTCCTTTGGCTTCTCCTTCTTTTTATTTTTAGACTTGCAAAACTCTTCCTTCGATACTCGTTGCCCTGTTAGTTTATCTCGATATACAGGTTCAGCCCCTTTTCCACTGAGCAAAGGGTCCATGTCTTTAAGCCTCCGCAGATCTTCCTTTTTTGTCTTAGCAATCTCTTCTTTGATATCTTTGCCAGTAACCAAACCTGTCTTTGGCCGCTGCTTCATAGTTGGTGATTTCTCTAAGGACTTAATGAGGTTCGGTTTGCTAGGCCTAAACTCCAAGTAAAAGCAGACAGAATTTTTCACTACAATGAAAAGAATACTTTTCCCAACTACAACCCCTATATATAGATTCCAACTCCTAAGTAATCCCAAATCGATAAGAAAAAAGTTTTCCTGATGCTATAAGGACAATGGTTTCCTTTCTTAAACTTTAGGATAATAAGTTTTCTAAACCGATTATGAGTTTCCTAAAATATACGAGAGCAAATTCAAGACATAATTAACCTTCTTAATAATGTGTTTCAGCTACATGTGATTTCAATTTTAACTTAAGAACAAATTCCTTCTTATAACTTAAAAATAACGTCCAGTCCAGATGACTCTTCCTACCTATTACGTGAATGGGAGAAAAACTTTTTTTAAACCAAAAGATTTAATTTGTAATTCTAAACTGTTTAGGATTGGTATTCCGTCTAATTCATGTATAAATAATTATTGTAGCCAAAATTAAATGGGAATAGATTTTTAATTTCTAGTCAAATTATATTTTCGTATATAATATTACAAATAGGAGCATTTTTTTCTTCTCTATTTTTTGAGGCTGCTACTTTCTCTTTAGTTTACCAGCTTTCTTCTAAATAATAATTTTTCAATATTCAACTTGTGAATAAATTATTCTTTTAGGATATTTAAATTCTTTCTAATTGGAATTAGATCTATGGAGAATTTAAATTACGTTGAAGTTGAAGCTCCACTCTCTTCAAGTTTCATATGCATTTTTTCAAAAAATCATTCAAGGGAAAAAATATCAGAAAACGTCCTACGTTTGAAGAAGGTGAGAATAAAAATGCAGAAGATAAAACGTTCATTATATATATCAAACAAAAGCTCGAGGTTGCAGATAACAGGCTACACTTTTCTACTGGACATTCAAAGTGCAACAAGGCTACTAAATCCAACGTAGATTCAAAAGCTCGTCTTTAATTTTTCATTTCGAGTATTCAAAGAAAAGAGGTAAAAGCTCAAGTGGTCACTTAATTTTGGCTAATTGGCCTCAATAGTTACTCAACTTTATTTTGTCTTCCAAAATTCACTCAACTTTAATTATTTGGCCTACATAGTCACTTAACTTTGTTTTGTCTTTCAAAAGTCACTCAACTTTGATTATTTGACTTTTATGGCCATTACTCATTATTTTTCAAAATAATTATTGTTACCTATTTAATGACTTGGCAAATGTATACTATTTTTTAAAAATAAAGTATTTTAAAATTTTAAAATCAATATTTTCTCAATCAATTTTTTTATTCGTATAGATAATAAGGGATCTTTCTTTTCTTGTTTTTTTTTTTTTTTTTTTTCAGTTCCGTTATTCTTTGGTTAGTTTTTAGCATTAGTATTTTTTTTGATAATACAATAACTTAAAAATAACGTCCAGTCCAGATGACTCTTCCTACCTATTACGTGAATGGGAGAAAGAGAAAAACTTTCTTTAAACCAAAAGATTTAATTTGTAATTCTAAATTGTTTAGGATTGATATTCCGTCTAATTCATGTATAAATAATTATTGTAGCCAAAATTAAATGGGAATAGATTTTTAATTTCTAGTCAAATTATATTTTCGTATATAGTATTACAAATAGGAGCATTTTTTTTCTTCTCTATTTTTTGAGGTTCCTACATACCTTTTTCTCTTTAGTTTACAAGCTTTCTTCTAAATAGTAATAATTTTTCAATATTCAACTTGTGAATAAATTATTCTTTTAGGATATTTAAATTCTTTCTAAGTGGAATTAGATCTATGGAGAATTCAAATTAGGTTGAGGTTGAAGCTCCACTCTCTTCAAGTTTCATATGCATTTTTTTAAGAAATCATTCTAGGGAAAAAATATCAGAAAATGCCCTGCGTTTGAAGAAGGTGAGAATAAAGATGCAGAAGATAAAAAGTTCATTATATATATCAAACAAAAGCTCGAGGTTGTGGATAACAGGCTACACTTTTCTACTGGACATTCAAAGTGCAACAAGCCCACTAAATCCAACGTAGATTCAAAAGCTCATCTTTAATTTTTCATTTCGAGTATTCAAAGGAAATTTAAGTTCAAAATGGTAGCAGAACAATATCCACTTTAAAACCTGAGACCGAGTTCTCTAGAGATGCTCGGACCATTCGGGAGAGAGTTCTAAGCTTGGCAAGGGGTTTTTAAGAGGAAAAATCAAAGAGACGTGGAGATGAAAAATTGTACAAAGGTATTCGAAGTATCAAATCTGATATTTTAAGTCAAAGATTTTAATAATGAAATTCAAAATTCAATCTACAATCCAGAAATTCAAATCAAATATCTACAATGTTTGAATTTCAGCTTGAAGCTCAACTTGGCCCAATCTATATCTACCCCTAACGAAACGTGACAAGTAATTTATGTTGGTAAAAAGCAAAACGAGGTAAACAAAAATAATATCTCATCCAAAAGAAAAATGTGACTTCTAAGACATTAAAATAAGTAGTACTCCCTCTGTTTTAAAAGTAATGAACTATTTTTTTTTAATTCGTTTAAAAAAAAATGATCTTTTTTTTTTTGGTAACACTTTAATTTCAACTTTTTACGTGATATATTTAAGACCACAAGATTAAAAAGCATTGGTACATTTGTTATAACTTTAATTTAGAACCACAACATTCAAAAGTTTTTTTTATTTTTTTAAACTCTGTATCAAGTCAAACTATGTCATTTTTTTTTAATACGGTGGGAGTAATAAAAATCAAATATTAATACTTATATATACTTGCATATATTTTTGTTCAAATATCATAAAAGTTCTATTTATCATATTTCAACTCTCCAGCTCTCTACCCTCTCGTAAGCTAGAGAAATTAGAGAAAGATGAATGGGTTACTGGTCCGTGTACCTACAATTTGTCTTTCATCCCTAAAATTTACTCAACATTTGTACAACCCTTCCAACTTCTTCCCATCAAGAACTAATCCCAAGTGCAATTGCATAAGAAACAGGGATACCCAAATTGCCCCCGAGGTACTTTGCCTTTCACCACTTTTTTTTTTTAAAAAAATCCCGTAATCTGGCATTGTTAATTTAGGAGTGAAGGGTGAGAAATACACCTAAAGTATACCCATTTTTTGAGCTAATAATATATACCTCAATTATCAATTGTGTTCACTTTTCCTATATGAAACATCAACCATAGTTCAGGTAGGAAAAGTGAACAATTGATAATTGAGGTGTGGCTTTTGATAAATGTTTGGTGATAGTTCAGGCAGAAACAAACTTGCACACATGATATTTCAGGTATGAAACTCAAAAAATCGGAATATTTTTGAGTGTGTTGTTAATCATTAACTCTTAATTTAATTAGTGCAAATGAAAATTGATACAAATGAAAGATTGGTATTTTCGATGGTAAGCAAAGAACATATATGTAGGATGGTTTGTCTTTGAGTAGAATACTACTTGTCTCAATTTATGTGTCACTTTTCGGTTCTGAGACTCAATTTGATAAATGGTAAAAGCTAAATTGGATTAAACCATCTCAATATTTTAGAAGTAAATAATAGATATTCAGAAACTATATGAAGTATTATAAGTTGCAAATGTTTGTTGTGTCAATATGATGAAAAAAGTTCATGTAATTTGGATATTGTAAAGTGAAAAGTGCCACATAAATTGGGATGCAGGGAGTAGTAGGCAAAATAAGAATTCTATGTATATCTTTTGGGTCATTTTTTATTCTTGAAGTATCTAAGCCCAATAAACAATGAAAATGGTCAAGGGCAGTTTATCAAATTTTCTATTGATGGGTAGGGTGTTGAATTTGAAATCTAGTACCTTACATGAAATAGAAGTGAAAAGAGGTAGAGTAGAGTCTAATCCAAGATTTTGAGTCAATGTCTCAATGGTTTAGGAGTCAGTGTGATCTATTTTAAATATGCATTTTTTTTGCTTGCGTTTGTGTGGTCTAAGCTTAAAGCAATAGGTTCAGCTAAATAAGGAGGGATAAGGAGGGGGTGGGGGTGGGGGTGGCGCTCTGCAGCTGCATAGCTGCTAAGAAAATTGTATCTTGTTTTAAGACCATTCTACCTTTAATGACAAGTTTAATGTAGCTACAAGCTTCCCAATATCTCGAGCAATTTGACATTTTATTGTAAACTCATTGGTGAGTTAAGGGCTGGACCAGACGTTATCTCTACATAGATGCGGGTTACTTGGGTGTCCTAACTCCCTATGGAGAATTTTTACCAAAAACTTCGGCTTAAAGGGAATGAGCAACAACGAAATGAGAACATGAGGTGCCTTGGTCACCCCCATTTAAGAAGAAACTGCATCCAGATGTTTCAGGTGTGCTTTGAGTCCCCTTATTTGAAGCAAAAATTTAGGATTTTCCCTGATGCTACACAGGAACAAATATATAAGGTTATTATAGACCCACAAAGTAAGTGAGGACAGACTCTGGACCACATTGCTCTGATTTGTTGTCCAAAAATAGGTAATTTGAATTAAAAGTCCTTCTTGGAAACTGGAACACTGAATGTAGAAAGTGAATTTGCATAACAGATGACATGGAGTTATCCTTGATAATCACGGCAAATTATTCGATGAGCACAGATTTTGAATAGATCAAATCTCCAAACAGACAATTAACCCAAGCAGGGAGCTAAGTCTTAAATCCATGAGATAAATCATGTTTGAACTCAATATGATCCCAAAGGGAATGGGCTAGTGCTTGAGGCACGGAATAATGAGATCTCAGGTTCTAATCTTAGTTAATGCACTTGATGTCAATCCATTTTCTTATCCTTGATGGTTAGGATTATCCTGATAACCTATGCTTTCTGAATGGATAGGCTGCCAGGTGGTTAGTTGAGGCATGGCAATCTAACCCGGACACCATTAACATCGAGAGAGAGAGAGACTTAACCTACAGGAAATAGGGAAGAAAAGGAACAATGGACATGGAGTATGTTAAGCGGATTGATTGGGTTCTTACCACTCATTAATGTGGGCATATGACATTTTATTAAGTTGACCCCATCTTCTCTGGAAAATCCAAAAGCTCTTCTTTGTGGCGATAATACCAAAATATCAAGTTGGCGCAATCGTCTTTATCTTTATTCTGATGCTGGCTTACTCACAGGAAGCTGGCCCTGCAGATGACTCTTAGTTAGGCTGGTACTAGTTAGGATATATATCACATAAGGGGAATCCCATTCTAGGAGTTCTTCAATGTCCTATTCCATATAAAGGAGAAAAGCTATAGAAAGCTCTAGTGAGCTTTTCAGTTATTCAGTCCATTTCATGTATTAGTAGATTCTGACTTTCTGTCGGGTAGCAAATAATATGAATCAAGTTGAAAAAGGAAGCGCCAATGTGCGAGGTATCATGGTTCAAAACCCAAATGAGTTCCATTGATTAATGAACATGGAAATGGATAGTCATGTAATGGTTAGTTATAAAGTAAAGCTTGTACTCAGTTTTCTATTCCAAAATTTGTACAATATTGTCATTCAGATATTTAAGTAAATGTGTTTCAACTTAATAGGCCTTCTCGGTCCTTAGATCAGATAATCATTGTGATAGGGGAAGTTTGTGGAGCAGTATGGCTTTCTACCTGTTCAGTGTGCATGTCCCTTTAAGTTTTGGCGGCTTGTCTGCTGTTACCAGCATATTGCATTGTTCAGCTCTTGATCCACAGACGGAGGTGAGTAAGATTTCTACGTAACATTTTAAGCTGTTATTATTTTACTGCTGTGGGCTGGTTTAATGAATTGTGATTAAGTTCAAGAGATAAACACATGATTTCTCATGTGTTCTCTGTTGCTTGTGACTGGCTCAAAGTAAAAGGATCAGGCATCTTTATTTCCTTGGTTGCTCAGAAGCTCTTACTCTTAAAAATTAATTCCATCGAAACAAATTTGTTTAACTCAAAACGGAAATATATTGCACTAGGGTAGCATTTGAAACGTCTCAACTTTTTTCAACTAGAAAACAGTCTTAACTTGAGATTTAAATCAATATGATTGTACCATTGCTTGTTTTTCACCACAGGCATTATCCTTAGTTGTACTTCAGATTTTAGAGCTCATTGTGGTTCTGCTTCTTTTAAGAAGTACCGGGAAGCCCAAATACAAGCTTCGTGATTTCTTTCAAGAGAAGAAATTAATCAGAGAAAGGAACTGGTTACTTGCATCAGCTCTTGGCTTCGGGTTGCTGGTTCTTTTGGTCTTTGTAACATCAATTATTGCTGACATGTTGATAGGTACTAAGGTAAGCCGTTTCCAATTCCTTTTTCAGTTTCAATATCAATTTGATTGTTGAAATGTTTAGTGTATTTGTTCACCTTGAAATAAAAGTGAAGAAGAAAAGAAGAGAACCAACATTATAATTCATCATTCTATGTCACTTTATCATGGTAGTTAGATTATACAGAAAATTCAGAATACCCTCTTGTGAGTAACCTGCGCAACGGACCAATCTCATTTTTTTACTGTGGTTTTGAAAGTTTTAAACCAGGGTTTGGCAGGCAGTGCAATTCTTTTAACAGATGAACTTGCTTTTCCTAGTGATTATAAGACTCAGCTTTTGTTGCATTACTTGAAAACACTTGCTAATTTGGCTTCAATTGCCTTAAGACCCAGCTTTTGTTGCATTACTTGAAAACACTTGCTAATTTGGCTTCAATTGCCTCACTTTAGGGCTACTGAATTGTATTTGATATGAGCATGTTTAGACAGCAAAATAAGGGAAGGATTTTTCTTCACTTGATTCTTGTGGACGTTACACGCGTATTGATTCAAGCTTCAGATAGATGACTGATGAGTAAGCTAAAACATATGTTTTGACTTCGAAGTGTGCAAAACTAAAGTGCCAGACAAGTTAGTTGATTTTAAGTGTGTATGTAATTGATCGAGTTATTTGCCTCTTAAATTTGTTCAATTAGAAGTATAGTGGGTGATAAAGTAAAGGTGCATTTAGATGCATTTTCTTGTCTATGTTCATCATACTATCACGCTTTGAGTTGTTGTTCTTAGCTGTATGATGTAAAAATATCTAGATTGGTGGTGTGACAAAAGTGACCATTGTTTGATGAACTTTGCAGGAAGTTAACAATCCAATCTTGAAGGAGATTCTTTCGAGTGGCCCGATATCGATAACATCATGCATCTTGGTCTACTGTGTTATCACCCCTTTGCTAGAAGAAATTGTCTACAGAGGGTTCTTCTTGACCGCACTTTCCTCCACAATGAAGTGGCAGCAAACAGTGATTGTTAGCTCAGTAGTTTTTAGTGCAGCTCACTTCTCTGCTGAAAATTTCGTACAACTGTTCATCATAGGTATAATTCTTGGATGCTCTTATTGCTGGAGTGGAAACTTAAGGTCTTCTATTGTAATTCATTCATTATACAATGCTTTAACCTTGCTAATAACATATGCATCATGAGGTGTTGGTCTTATAGCAAGATAAATCTTTCTTTTGAGGTGTGGGCGTTTCAAAAATTGAACTGTTTTAGCTCAAGTCTTGGTGTACGAACACTTCTAGCATGATGTTAAAGAGAAAAAGGAGGAGAAGAAGAATTAACCTAAATAGTCGTCATGTATAATATATGTATTACTTATATAAAATATATGAATAGTCATGTATTTTCTATGTATATCAGCTAAAAAATCAGCTAAAAAAATAAACAGTAAATCTCTCGGCTATCTGTGTAAAGATCCGAAGAAGAATCCTAAATAATGAGGCCGGGGATAGGTATGAACGTAGTAAGTATATGGCTTTCGAGCACTTCATAAAGGGTTTTGGTTTTTTTTAATATCATCAATATAATGTTTGTGAATAACTATTACTACATCCAGAGATGTGATCTGGCGGTCAATGAAGCTGGATTGAAGTACGGAGACTAATTTTCAATTTTACAAAGATAAAATAACATTAAGGGTCTGTTTGGAAAGCCATCTGATAATTGGAATTAGTTTAATTATTAGGATAGTAATTACCAGCCTAGTAATTATGCCGACCTGATTGTTTGCCATAGTATAATTACAAGTATACTGTTTGGTTGCACAAGTGTAATTACATGGTTATATTCAATTTTTAAAATAAAAGTTAATTATCAAAAATTAAAATTTATATTAGACAAATAAGTGCCTTTATAAATGATATTAAATTTTATATATATATATTGTCTTTTGAAATATATTAATTAATAAATATATGTTGTTATAAAAAAATAATGGATTTATATTTTTCAAATGAATATATTTTAATTAAATTAATCATAAAAACATAAAGTGCATGATTTGTAAGAACATCATGAAATGCATGTTTGACAAAAGGATTAATATTATAAATATAATGTTATAAAATTATTAAAACATTTGATAAAAAGATAATCTATCAATTCTAACTAAAAAATGAATGGCTTGCAATGTGAATATCATGTCAATACTAATAAAACAAATAAATTGAAAGTGAAAATATAACATAAGTTCAAAATTCAAAAAAAAATTATAATACTCTTATGTCAAATTTCAACATAACGTGAATATGATTCAAAAGAAAAGAAAAACCTAAGTCTATAACCTTATTCAACAATGAATTCTACTTAATTTAAAAATTAGAATACTAACTAAATTATGCTAAATGAAAAAAATAAACATAAAATAAATTAAAAAATAGATAATACGAAAAATTGCATGGAATCACAAGAAGTAAATGTTGAGAAATGAGAAGGAAATGAAATATAAATAATATAAAATAAAAAATTAGAATAATAAAAATAGAAAGAATTTAAAATAAATTAAAACGAAAAAAAATAAAAATAGAAAAGAAAGAAATTAAAAAGTAATCAGTTTGTAATTACACCATGTAATTACCAACAATTCACAGCTCCCCCTGTGAATTGGAGAGTGTAATTACCCCCTGCCAATTACACCAATTACCTGCTAACATGCCAGACAATATAATTACACCCAATTACACCAAATCCAATTACCAGGGTGACTTTCCAAACAGGTCCTAAGTCAAGTGGAAAAGGTGAAAAACACATCCAAAGTATTCTGGTTATTTGAGTTTCATATCTGAACTATAAGGTGCATGAGTTTCCTACCTGAACTATCACCAATTATTTATCAAAATACACCTCAACTATTAATTGTTTGAGTTTCATACATGAACTTCTAGATAGGAAAAATAAATAATTAATAATTTGGATGTGTTTTGATAAATAATTAATGATGCATTTGATAGTTCACATATGAAA
This sequence comes from Capsicum rhomboideum, assembly GCA_031232105.1. Classification (NCBI taxonomy): domain Eukaryota; kingdom Viridiplantae; phylum Streptophyta; class Magnoliopsida; order Solanales; family Solanaceae; genus Capsicum; species Capsicum rhomboideum. The sequence continues at coordinate 136,015,143 of CP124712.1, read as the reverse complement.
TTCAAAAAATTGAAATACCATTTTTTAATTATTAACTCTCGATTTAAAACCCGCCGTTATGTGGGAGAACATGGGTAGATGATCGTGCATAGTAGTTATTGAGCACTTGCCAGGTGAGATTTGATTCAAAAGGAATCATTGCTCTTTGCAATCCTTTTAAGGAATTTGTTTATTGAGAATTTGTCAATGGAATATACTAGAGGCAAAAGGGAAGACAACTTGGACAAAGTGAAAAATGGTGTGATTGGATTCCCACCATTTACTTTTGAGGAAAAAAGAGCCAAACTTTAAGAAATATGTGCAAGCTGTACAGAAATAGACAGACAGGCATGTTTAGCTGCCATCCCCTATATTTTTCTTTTTAATTCTTTTTAGAGGTTTTCTTTGCTCAATTTTTTCATGAATTTATTCTAGGTGGAGTCAGAATTTAAAGCGTATAAGTTTTAAATTCTAAGTTTTTAAAGTTATTAGATTCTAAATTCTTTGAATCAAAGCTTATTGAATTCAATTGAATCTGTAATCGACACTCTCCCTCAGCCTCTAAAATTCATCATTTAGAAAAGTAATACCAATAGAAAGTAGATAAGGAGTTAGGATTTTCAATTTATTAGTTATGAATTTTAAAAGTACTCTTTGAATTTAGAATAAATTATTCATACATATTGAGTAAATTTTTAAATATAAATACAAGGAATAGATCAAAACTATTGAATTATGTTAACCTATAAATAGACTTGTAGCTCGCTCGTAATAGAAAAAAAGATACTGTTTGGAAAGGCATAAAAATGAAAAATGACATCAAGAGTTATTCATTAGTTTTGCTTTCAAGGGTGTGATCTAGTGGTCAATGAAGTGAATGAGAACCATAAGGTCTCAGGTTATAATTTCGAAAACAAAAAAAAACTAGGTGATTTTTTTATATCTATTCTAGCATTGGTGTATAGGGTACGTGTTGTTGATGGGAGGTGAATGATTTCCCATGAAATTAGTCGAGGTGCGCGTAAAAGCTAATCCGGACATCATCGTTAATAAAAAAAAAAAAGAGAAGGAAGAGTTGTTTACTAGTTTTTTAGAGGCAAGTCTTGTGGGCAACTAAAATTTGAGGTGATTCAACCAAAAGAAGTCGTTGCTGACTTGCTGCGTACAATAAATTCTTATAAGTAGTTTGATTATTTTTCAAACTTCGAACATAGCGAACGCTTAATGCAACCGAACTGCAAAAGCAATTCAAATATGTTCTCCCAACATAATCATTTAAGATGTTCTCCACAAGTTTTAAAAACGAAACAAAGCAAAAAAAATTCTTGTTCAAATTTTATTCCTAGAGAGATGATTGAAAGGCCCACACAGCGCTCGATGACCACACTTTCCGCTAAACGTATTCAAATATCCCAAGTAAGAACATTCACAGCCCATTCATGTTTTCCGTAAATATTTATTTGGATCCGATATTCATAAAAGTTTATTACTCCTATAAAATAGAAAAAAAAAAATCCTCCTAAATTATGCAAAATATTCAAATATATCTCCCGTTTCAAAATTAATCTTTAATTGTGGATATGTAATATTATTCGATGCTAAACTTCTACCGTTTTATAAATAAGATCAAATTTAGCTTATTTTAGTAACATCGAGTACATATTTGACTTCAACTGTAGATAATAAATTTGTTCCATTCATATAGTTCAAAAGATAATTTGATCATTTACCATATTTATATCAGATTAATAAATTTATTATAGTATATATTTGTACATCAATTTTTATTACTTAATCTACAATCACAATCAATTAATATGAATTCTTACATTATTAAATTATTCAATTATATAAACATCGGATACTAACAAATATTATCAAACGTAATAAAAAGAATACATCTCCCTCTGGAACAACGCAACGTGTATATCTAATGCGTTGGATCCCACTAAGCCTCAAATACTTCTTTATAAACGTTATCTTTCACATTTTGCTTTGAGACCAATAGAAGGTATACATACATTCTTGAAATTTTCTTCTTTTCATTCTCTCTCAAAAAAAAAAAAAAAAATTTGAAAGGAAAAAATGGGTGGCTTTGAGAAACAAGTTAAAGAAAGAGCAAAAGAGTTGAAGAGCCTTTTCAAAAGAGGATTGAAAATTGTGGGAGAATCATGCAAGAAGGGTTGGCACAAGGTCAGGCATATGAGGAGTTAACTTGCCCTTGGAGGGAAACAACAGCTGGAAACGACTGCTAATACCTCGTAGGCTGAAGAGCAAAAGGAGGAATCTGCGTTTTTTTTATTTATTTTTTTGAAAATTAAGATGAAAAAAGATTTATTCTGTCTTTTTGCTTATAATTTTGAGGGTTTTTTGGAATTTGGGTTTGGGAGGGAGTTGGTTATTATCTTTGAGATTTGTAGCTAATTTGGGTGTTGAATTTGTAAACAGTTTCTTTGTAATTTTTTGGTAAGGTGTTTGTGATTGTTTTCAATTTATGCTCTTCGAAGTGTTGTCTTGTTAATATCGCTATTCCTGGGATCTAAATGTGAGGAAAACTTGTGAATGAGAGATTTTAATTAGTCATATAAGGACTCGTTTGGCCATGAAAAAATAAAAAACGTATTCATTTTATTTGGTATTTTTGAAGTTAAAAATAGAGTTGGAATTGTGTTTGACCATACTAGTTTTAAAAAATATTTGAGACTTTGAATGTACTTTTTTATAAAGTGCTAGAAAAAATTGAGTTGAAAAAAAGTAAAAACACCTTAAGAGGTGTTTTTAGAAAAAAATAAAAAATGTGAAAGCATATTCTGGAATACGTTTTTGGTTTTCATGACCAAACAAATATTCTGAAATAAAGTGAAAACGTATTTCGAAATATTGTGAATAATATTTATGGCCAAACGCCTACTTAATTTGGATCGAAGATTTAAATTTTAAAAATAGCCATCCACCGCATATGTATCAGCGAAATAAACAGTTTACTACGTAAGTCCGGAAGTTAAATGATGGTGTACTGAATAAAATTACTTAACTTAATTAGTTGTCTCGAGTTCAAATTTGAAAGAAAGAAATTCTTGACAAGGAGTGATTTCCCCTTAATGTATTGTGTGATATATCCCAATTGCTTCTAATATTGTCGCATTAGTAAGGTAAGTAGAATATTGGAATTGAAGAATTACTGAATATAGAAACTAAGAAGTAGTTTTTTTTTTAAAAAAAAAAGTAAAGACAATTAAATTGAAATAGAGGGTATATTATTCTTTTTAAGTTAAACTAAGTCTTATATAATTTTTTTAATTATCTTAGAAAATGATTATACACAAATTAAGTATATTTAACCTTCAGTTAACCTAGACGTGTAATTTTAGTCCCTCAAACTAATGAAAGTTAAAAACTTAACAGAATTAATATTTAAAAATAAATTAAAAAAGAGACAAAAAATAAAAATAAAGAAAACTGTATTAATTCAATATTTGGTGTCTAAATTCAAGAGAGACTCCAATAACAAAGAAGAAGCTTTTATCCATATTGGCCTTTTAGCCCAAAGACAGCAAAAAAGTGATCAAAAGCAGCCACCATAACTCTAATTGATATTCTATCAACTCCGCAATAGACGAGCAAGTCTCCACAATATAATATAAATGTGCACCAAAGATATCTTTGTGCATTTACGATGATTATTAAAGAATTGCAGCACATGTTTTCTGTATATCCATCCAATCAGGAGCCTTATCAATGGGCATTGCCCTCATAGCCAATTAGCCAAACTAATTAAACAGTTGATCCTCTGGCGACTAGCAAGATAATAGACTCTTTATCAATTTGCTCTACAATTGACACCAATATTCTTATGTATAAATTTACTTATTGCCTTTATATTATGATGTCATGAGAAAAAGCTTATAAATAGGGTTCCGCTAATGGAGAGATGAAGAAGAAGCAAATTTGGTGGAAACCTTGATGAGTTTTGGGGAAGTATAGATATGGGTACCTTGTTTTGGAAACACAATATCCCTCCTCAAGGTTTCGATTCAAATTTTGGGTATAAAATAAAATCATGTTAGATAGTACTTATGTTAAATGTATTTTACAAGATGTGAATCAGAAATTAATTGAAAAATATTGGACACCCAATGAAAAATAATATTAATTCTTCTAGTATGTCTAGACCTGTGTAGACAGAATTAAGGTATCACCTGTACGGATGGGAGATAGCAATTAAGTGTTGGGTTTAAAATCGAGAGGGCGTCATGCTGAAGCTATTAGTTGCAAATTATAGAGGTGATAAATCGGATGACAAATAAAAACATACTAAAAACTTAACTATTATATGGTTTGACCAATTGGCCTACATATAAAAACTAATATAAAAATATTATATAAACTATGAGAGAAAAATCTACCCATAAACAAGACTCTTTAATGACTACATTGTGGATGCTATTGTGTTGTGGTATGAGAAGAGGGTTCTTCTATTTATACAGTTTCAAAACCTTTCCATAAAGAGGTTAGCCAAATATGGAAGAGTTTTATATATTTTTCTTTTAGGAAAAGTAAAAGTAATTATGGTATTACTTTTATTTTCCTTCCAAGAAAAGTAAAACTTAAATTTGGTAAGCAAATCAGGGCAAAAACCTTAACAAATCTCCCCTTTTTGGCTGGATTTTCTTGGCAAAACTTGATCCGCCTTCTTCACTTGCATATATGATCTTTGTTCTTCACATAATCTTCATCACTGCTGCTTGGCATGCTTAAAAATGGAGCTTTTGGGGTTAAAAAAATATATGAAACCTTTCGAGTTAAAAATATTGGAGCCCTTTGTAGGTTAAAAGTGAGCTTTATTTTTAAATATGTAACAACAGGATTGTTGAAAATATGGTTTACAATTGTATCCACATGTATTTTTTTTTTGGGACATATATCTTCATTATCATCAAATTGGTTACAACTTTCATCATAACATGTCTGCAATCTGAACCATCGGATCACTGAACCGTAGGCTCTGATACCACTTGTTGGGTTTAAAATCGAGAGGGCGTCATGCGGAAGCTATTAATTGCAAACCATAGAGGCGATAAATCGGATGACAAATAAAAACATACTAAAAGCATAACTATTATATGGTTTAGCCAATTGGCCAACATATAAAAACTAATATAAAAATATCATAAAAACTATGAGAGAAAAATCTACCCATAAACAAGACTCTTTAATGAACATTGTGGATGCTATTGTGTTGTGGTATGAGAAGAGGGTTCTTCCATTAATAGAGTTTCAAAACCTTTCCTATAATAAAGAGATTAGCCAAATATAGAAGAGTTTTATATTTTCCTTTTAGTAAATGTAAAAGTAATTATGGTATTACTTTTATTTTCCTTCCAAAAAAAGTAAAACTTAAATTTGGTAAGAAAATCAGGACAAAAACCCTAACATACACTACCCGGTGAAATTACTTAAGGTGTAAAAACAGAAGAGAGATGTTTTGTGGATGTGCTTTGATTCAATTAATGCCTAATTGCATGGATAGTAAATGAGTCATTATATAAATATACGAGTCTAAGAAATTGTCCATTACGTAATTGATTACATATAACTTAAAATTAAAGGGGTAGTAATTTATTAGGAGCTTATGAAATTATTATATATATATAAAATCTAATTATAGAGTAAATTATATGTATGAAAATTCCTGACAGTAATGGTAATATTCCAAAATTAACTTTTAAAATATTGATCTCGTATAAATTCCTTTACTAGGAAAATTAACTTTCCTGCCCATAAAACACAGGAAAGTGTACACGTTTCATAATAGGAAAAGGAAAAAATAAAGCTTTATATATTTACTCTGGAAAAAGGGTTTGGCAAATATTAGAAAATCATGGTCAAGACTAGAGCCGCCCTCTATAAGGAAAAGATCATTAAGTCTTGTAGAAAAAACCCATCAATTCCTCAAGAAATAATCTTTGATATATTTTCATGGCTTCCTATCAAGTCTTTAATGCGTTTTAAATGCATCTCTAAGTTTTTTAATTCCCTCGTATCGGAATCAGTTTTCGTGGATACTCACCTGTCCCACTCTAGGACTCGAACTCGAACCAAATTGCTTGCGCTCGACAGGGAATCTTTTGTTGAAAGAGATTTTTTTTACACTGTAGAGCAAATTGAAGATGGAAAAACTTCCCTTCTTCGCATTGAGGAATTTTTTAACAAGCTCTACGGTGTTATTTATTTCATGATTCGATCTTTGGAATGTGTTAATGGTATTTTTTGCTTATGGGTAGCGGCACGGCAGCCTGCTTTAATTTGCAATCCTAGTACAAGAGAAGTAAGATCTCTTCCCTATATAGGTAAGCATACTGTCGGATGTTTCTACTCATTAGGTTTTGAACCAAAAGAAAAGATTTATAAAGTTCTTTTCACGAAAATTAAATATAATTCAAAATCAATAGCAAGAAATTGGATTTTCACTTTAGGCACGCAAGAGGAATCATGGAAGGAGATTGAAAGCATTCCTGAGTTTTATCGATTAGGGAGCGTTTGCATTAATGGAGTAATTTATATGTTGAATGGCAACGATCACAATATAGTTGCATTAGATGTGAAAGCCGAAAGTTTCAAAACTATTGGCCTTCGGAAAACTTTACATCGCCACAAATGTAATTATGAGTTAATAGATGTGAAAGGAAAATTAGCCGTCTTTGAGAATAAGATTATTAATGGAGAAATTGATATGTGGATTTTAGAAAAGAGTCAATGGGAGAGACATATCATTATCACTATGGGTTTTCCCGTTGTTTCTGAGGTGATAACAGGCTGGACAAAGCTTTTCTGGTGCCAAACATATGATGAAGGGATTATATTCATCGTTCAAGTGGAATACAATAAGTTTTGCTATTTCTTTTATGATGTCACAAGAAAAAGTTGGAGTAAAGGAAGTGAAATCGAGGGACTTTGTGAAGAGGGGCGTATTTTTGTAGGCATTTATAGTTGGGTAGAAAGCCTCCTCCCGTTGAAAAAAAATCATCAACAAGTTTAAACTCCAAGGTATTTGTTCAGGTGCTCTTTTTAGTTTTCTTGATGTTTCTCTATTATTCTATTTATTAATAAAAGAAAATTGTAGAAACAAATCGGGTCTTCTTTTTATGGTATTCATAACTTTTTTTTTTTTTTTAATCTTGCAATTACAAAAGTTATACGGATCGGAGTCTTTGCCTCAGATTCAAACAAAATAATTGGTGGTTGGTTCACTGACAGATATTGTAGCAAACATTGCTTGCCTTTCGTTAAATGTTGATAAATTGATTGTGATGTGCTTCACCTTAGTTGATTATTCCTGCAGACAGTATAATACGTGACACTAAAATTAAGGGAAGTAGAATATTTTCAACCGAAAGTATTTTCCTAGAAAAAAGATATTTTCTTTTTATTTCGTGGTGTTTGATTAGTAAGAAAAAAATTATTGCCCCAAAAGCACATAGGTATAATATGGAAAAATACCTTGACAACAGACTCGGCCCCGACTGAGACCCTGACTTCCGACCTTGACCTATGACCCACTCGCCGTCCTGACTTGGGACCCGACTCCTGACCCCTGACCACAATACTAGGCCCTACCAGAGAACTGGATCTGAGAACCAACTTTGGACCCGATATTTTAACCCGACTTAAGATTCGACACCCAACATCTGACCATGATCTGAGATCCAACACTGATACCTGACTTTTGACCCCTCTTGACTCCCGACTCCCAACTCAAGACTCGAGTTTGGGTTGGGGTCAAGAGTCGGGCCTGGGTCCATGTGGGGGTTGGAAGTCAGAAACCTGGGCCTAGGTTGGAGTCGGTACTTGGATCTAGGTTGTGGTCGGTATAGGGAATTGGTTCCCAACTCCCAAGTCGGCGTCGGGAGTGGGAACTCGAGACTCGGGTTGGGGTTGGGAATCGGGTGGTGAGGTCGAAAGGAAGTTCTGCAAAATGTTTGTCATGCCCCGAATCCCATCGAGACATGATTGGCACCCGTAGCCGATAAGGCCCGAGAGAACCAACCTTTGCCTATGTTCAATCATATGCATCTCATAATCATAACCACCATTTCATAATAATATGAAAGACGAAGAAAGGGGAACATGGGACATATTTATACATACATATGAAACTTGGCCGTTGAGGCCATCCAGTCAAAACAACATATGTCCTTTACACTGATACACCCACATCTGTCTACAAAAGCCTCTAGCAAGAGCATTGACCAAAATGAACCATAAGTCGGGACAAGTCCCCGCTTTACACATTATGTACAATACCAAAAACAGATATACACTCTGACTCGGAGAAGCCCCGAATGAGCTGGAGCTCACCAAAGAACCGCTAACATTGGCAGTCTACTGGGGAGGCCTAACACCTATGTAGATATAATCCCAAGGTCTCAAGTGAGGTTATAAAAGTATGGGGTGTTACAATGTTTTTCTTACTTTATGAAAGAAAATTATTTTCCTAAAATTTGAGAAAAATAATCTATTTTCAAAATATTTAAGCCTACCCAATATGAGAAAATTGAAAAATGTTTTTTTCGTACCCAACACACCCTAATCAAAATCGCATCAACAATTGATACGATGAACGTATGATCTAGTTCCAACAATGCCAACTAACCTAGAATTAGAGAATTAATTCCAACTAAACATATCCTTAAGTTCTTCTCATTCCTTGGGACGTTGAGTTCATAAATAGCATAATTGTAACCACTAACTTGCATTCTCGATTGCAAAATTCTCACTTAGAAGCCTTCATTTTAGTATTAATTAGTCACTTCATTAATAATAATAATTGACGATATTATATTTGGGTTAAACATACTTGAGATTTTCATGGTCAAACATGTTGAGTTCTAGTTGTCATACCCCATTTTAACCGAGGTCAAACGGCGTACAACATATTGGTGATTTTTATGCAATTTAAAGAGTCGCCACCTAATTATTTTTAAGGTAAATTAGGATACCTATTTTAGCTAAGGTGATGCAATAAATGTCTGCTTAACCTATGTGATTCTAGGTAAGGGTTCTAGTTAGCCTAAAGGGAAGGTTTGAGGCACCCTTTATGATCCGTTAAAAATGGTTAACCTACCGAACTTAGGTTAATTAATTAAAACTAAAAGATGAGTGCTTAAAAAAGTTTAAAGGTGCTAAGAAAAAGAACATTTTTTGATCTCGAAATTGCACTTGAACACTCTTTTGCATTTAAGTAAATGCAAAAAATTATAAAAAGAGGTCATTTGCTTAAAACAAGATTAATAGTTCAAAATTCTATAGTTTAAAGGTGAAATAAAATCTGATTTTTAAGCATGGATTAGCGTACTTTGAAAACATTTTACAACAAATTTGACCTAAAAAAAAAATCACTAATTTGCTAAAAAAAATATTTTGGAGGTGAAGCTACTACTGTTGTAAAACTAATTTATTAATGATTAAGGAAAAAATTGCTAAGTGATTAAGCCAAAATTTAAATCAACTAATACTAACACAGAATCTAAAAAAAGAGTGCAACTAAATTACATGCACACAAATAATAAGTTTATAATGTAAAGAGAGATTAACAAACAAATAAGTAATAAAAGGCAAGTCGTTGTAGGCATTCCTAAGTAAGAGTTACACTTATTTTCTTGCTATTGGAGTAGTCTAAGATGTTGTGATGATTCCATGTGCGGGCATGATAGTGTGAGTCGATGGGACTCATTTTGCAAGAGTCCCTAATAGAGACTCCATTTTTTTGCTCCCGAAGTGTTCATGCAATAAAGAGAGGGTAACGAAATTAGTAAAACAATCAACTTTATATAGAAAACAAGTAAAGTCACACAAGCAATGTAACATTCAAAAGACGAGACGTGAAAATATCGAACAAGAGAAACTTAGGGAAAAACTCAATATAGCAGAAGTGTAATACATATCCACAAATCCATTAGATTTAAGCCACAAATACATGTCATTGAACTCTTTGTATTGGTTTCTGAAATTTAAAATCTATGGGTTTTTTCTCTGTTTGAATTTGATTCTGATTTGAAGAATATAAAAACTTCGTCAGGTTTCAAAGTTCATTCGGTTGAAGGCATAAAAACTTCATTGTTGACTAGAAACGAGTTGTTTAAAGATTAAGTCTTTATTGATAGTATACTGAAATACTAAAGTGATTGTCAAAAGTTTGACAGAAAAATGACGAATGAGACTGAACAACAAAGTGATTTGGTTATGATTGGTGTTGTTCCAACGGTAACCAATGTTGCGTCATTAAGTCATTCAGATATTGTTTTAGCAATGAAAATGACAGAGAGATCGAAAAAATATTTTGGTGTGAACTTTAAAGAATGGCAACAAATTAAATGATGTTCTTTTGGCTGACCAAACTTGAAATGCAAAGGTTCACAATGAAAGATCCTGATGTTCCTGAAGAAGGAATGTTTGAACACCAATTGTTTGGTTCAGAAGATCTTGTGACTCGTCTCAAGATAGAAGAGGATATTAAGTTGCGTGAGAAATCAGCAATGATGTGTTTAAACTTATTAAAGATAATGTTACACATAACATGAAGAGGAAGAATTCTTCTAGACAAGAGAAAGAGCAGAACAAGAAAAGGTTCAAAAACAAGTGCTACAATTGTAGTGAAGTTGGCCACAAAGCTCTAAATTGTTAAGTTCTGAAGAAGAACAAGAAACAAAATAAGATAAACTTGTTGGAAGCAACTGGAAAGATTGAAAATCTGTGTGCAATGATCACTGAATGCAATCTAGTTGGAAATCCAAATGAATGGTGGTTTGATTCAGGAGCCACTAGACATGTTTGTGTGGACAAAGAAACTTTTGCTACTTATGATACTGCTGGTCCCAAATAAGTGATCTTTATGGGAAATAATGCAACATCCAAGGTTGAAGGAAGTGGGAAGATATTCCTAAAATTGACTTCCGGCAAGGTATTAACTCTCAATAATGTTCTCTATGTTCCTACTATTAGGAAGAACTTAGTGTCGACAACACTTCTCGTTAAAAATGAGTTTAAATGTGTGTTTGTTTCAAAGAAAGCTGTAATAAGCAAAGATGAAATGTATGTAGGAAAGGGCTACCTCAATAAGGGCCTTTTGAAACTACAAATAATGGCTGTTGAAAAGAATAAAGTTGAGGTTTCTTCTAACTTGCTTGAGTCAAATGAATTATGGCATGAACTTCTAGGACATGTCAATTATAAAACCTTGGAAAAACTGATTAGTTTGAAAGTTTTGCCTAACTTTGAGTGCAGTAAATCAAAGTGTCAAACATGTGTTGAATCGAAGTATGTTAGGCATCCGTATAAGTCTGTTGAAAGGACTTTGTAATGACCCTCCCGGTCATTTCCCTCGTTTTCGTGTGTTCTCGTCGTTTAGAGCTTTCCTATAACTGTCCCAAGTTATTTATGACTTGCTGGAACTGACAATTTAGTTTTTGGGCAGTTCGTTTGAGAATTTTATTAACACCGAACGTGTTGTGAAACATTTAAATTAAATTAGGATTTGATAAAAAGACATAGTTAATCACCTTTTGAAAATATTTTTGATATTTATAAACTTCTCTAGTTATGACATATCTATATTACTTTATATTAGTTTTGTAACCTAGTAATATTTCAAGTGGAGATAGTAAATCTATTTATGTTAAAATAATATTATTATTTTATAGAGGTTTTATCCAAAATAATTTTCTATTAATTATGGTATATTTAAAATATGATATTTATTTTACCATGAAACTATGCAATACTCGAATATATAAATACGGAGAATGGAAGTGGATAAGGCCATATTACCTCTCCTTCCACGTGGAAGAGGAATGAGTGGCCAGCAAAACCACTTTATGAGTGGTGGCAGCAAGTAAGGTAAGTGGGCAAAATTGCATGGCAATTTCAATTGAATATAATGGACTTTTACCCTAAAACTTTTCCTTGAATATTAGTCCTCAATTTTCAAATGCATGTGAGAATTCATCATTATTGATCATATAAAGATCATATTTGAACCTTGTTAGTGAGATTCAAGGTTGAGGGTTGTTGGATTTGGATCCGTGGACACGTTCTCGTCGTTTCTACGGTACATTTTCTCGTTTTTACGATAGTTTTCGAATACGTTGGTATTGTTGGGATTGTTGGTGCTATTTGAGCCATATTTAAGCCGGAATTTAGCGGTAGCTGTTATGACTATTGGTCACAAGGTGATTTGGGACGCTGTGCTGATTTCAGTTTTGCGATTCTGCAAGCGAGCCCATGTGAGTTGTTCGGTCATTTTTTGACACAGTGTAATATGGGTATCAATAGTCATGTTTTGACTTGTAGTTTACTATTTTAATAGCATGGCTGCAGTCAGAGGCCTCTCGGAAGGGGAAGGCTCTACTTTAGCGGACTCTTTGACAGGCTTCCGACGGTGTCTAGGTAGGCTAGGTTTACTTTACACTTAGATTGAGCTTACATATGGTGTATGCATGATGTAGTGCTAGTTTTTGGGCTGGTAGTATAGACATGTTGTTGGTTTGCTGTGTTTAGGTGTTTTAGGTCGGATAGGGCCACGCAAACACATTTTCGGCCTATTATCCCCATGGTACGCCACAGATGACCCACTCGGGATCGATTAGTATTGTTATTGTTGTTGATTGGGGATTTGGAAATTTTAGCCCAAACTTAGACAAGTATAGCCAGACTTGGTTTCGGGACCCCGTAGCGGGCCTCGCTACCTTTCACAGTCGACATATTTATCCTTCGACTCGATTGGGGTTAGTTAAGCCTTGGGATGACTGGTTAGACATATAGTTGGGTTGATTTACCCCAGTTATGCCCCCCTCTTGGCCTGTTTGGCCTCATTAGTCCCAGATAGCCTAGTACTTGACTGAAAATGCTAGTCGTGACTTAGAATTGGGACCCACCTTGCCATGCCCTACCCTAGATACCCGAGTTGTCATATGTATCGCCTAATAGTAGGTTGGCGACCTTGGAGGACCCAGGGATTGCCTTGTAGCATATTGTGGGTTAGCTCCATTATCTATATTTTGGTTTCAGCCCGAGACTAGCATGTTTCCCTTTATCTGTTGTTATGTGATATTTGGCTCTGTTCTGACTACTAGCTATTGTGAGTTCCGATTCGAGTCCAGCTACTGATTCAGTTATGATGATTCTGGTTAATGACTATTGGGTGTCCTGATTCGAGTTCGGTCCCGAATTATGGCGCATTATGAGTTTAGGTACTGGGTACCGTGATTATGATACTGTTGTTCTTTGAGTTCTGGTTCAAGTCCGGTGGATATCATTTATATGTGGCCTCTTATTACTACTTGTTGACACCCAATTTTGACCTCCCGATACTCCTTTCAGGCTGCTATTTTATCAAAAATATTAGTCTTTAATTTTTAATTTATTATTTTGATATCAAATAAATTCTGACATTTCGTATTCATGATTTTAAGGTATGCAATTCATTTTTAGCATTTAATTTTATATTCTTACATAATATATAATTTACTAATTTAAATATAATATTTTTACATAATTTTGTAAATATTTATTAAATTATTTTCGCAAATATGCATACTCATAATTTACAAACACATAGTCTATTACTACTACTACTACTACTACTACTACTATTATTATTATTATTATTATTATTATTATTATTATTATTATTATTATTATTATTATTATTATTATTATTATTATTACAGTATTTTTTAAAATTTTGTATTCATAGGTGCCTAATCTACTTTAAATCATTTTTGTCATTGATTTTTAATAATATTATGTATCATTAATTTTACTTACGTAATTTATTCATAATGATTTTATAACTTGATAATATTTTATTGCATATTTACTGATTTTATTAAATAGTAGTCTAATTCAATTCAATTTCTCCGATTTATTTAATTTCTAGCCTGATTCTACCTACTTTGTGTCAATCCTAGCCTAAATTGAGTCTAATTTGGCTCAGTTTTAAATCCCTAATCAACTTCAATCGAACCCAATTTAAATAACCTAATTTTTGGCCCTTTTTGTAAATTTTTTATCCCAACCGTTGATCAAAATTGATCCAACGACTGAGATTAATTCTCTTTTTCTTCCCTTTTTCAACTACACCCTAACCCCAAACCCTAATCCATTTCCCATACCCCCCACAGCCGCACAACTCTCTCTCTCTCACCATGAGCATTCTCTCCGATCTCCCTCCTCTCTCTCGACCTCCCTCTCACTATCGCCGCACCACCACCGGCATGAACCCCACGCCGGAGGAAAAACCTTCATCGGAACTCTACCATCAGTCGGCTGGTGAAATCCCTTCCCCAGTCGCCCCAAGACCTGGAACTTCATAGTCTCCGAGGAGATTCGGAAAGTTCCGATGGAACAAGCACCGTACGGAACATGGCTATGTTCTAGATGATCAAAAGTTTTGGAAGCACTCGTTTCGTCTAGGTTTCTATTGAAGCTTTAATTTTAAGACGGATTCGTAAGAATCTGTCTCGGTATGATCCCTTTAGTATTTATTCACTTATTTTTTTTTTTGTGCTCATTTGGTTGCATGACTATCTCGACTCCCTTATTTCTCTAGGAATTGATATTGGTGTGAATTCAGTGTTAAGTTTATTAGTACTTGTCTATTCATGTTGCTATGCTTTGTGAATGGTCTTGAATCATGTTCCTCTGTTTGACTCACGAGTTGATCATATGCCCGTACTATTTTTGTATTAAGTCTGAGTACCGTTGATTAGAACTTTCTTTTAATCAAGTTAGAATTTTATTAATCTTGATCAAATTGTTCCCTTTCTTTGTGAATTTGAAATATGACAACTTTTGAATTTGATTTATTTGGTAATCTTGGATTGATTTTAGGCTTAATTTGATCACTTTTCTGAGATATATTTTTAAATGAATTGGCACTTAGATTGATATCGTTGCCTTTTTGATAAAATACCTGTTTAAAATCAAGCCTTAAAACCCATCTGTCCAATATTTTCTTTCCTTAATTGATTTTGACAGCTTTCTTACTTGGTTATTTATGCCAACTGTGACATACTGATACGATTTTCTTGATTATAATAAAGGAAAAGAATTTCCTTGATTTATTTTTTTCCTTTACTAATTTACCTTATATTTATTATATAAACAGTACCAGTCCATCATTATAAGGACAGACTTTGATTCTTAGATGAGGGGGACATTTTTTCACTGATTTTCACTTCTCAAAAGGCCATTGGAAAGTTCCTTAGGCCCTCAACTCCTACTTTTACATATACTCTTAAAAGGCTTCAAGTATACTGTAACACCCCGTATGTTTCCGAACCTAGTTAATTTCCGTAACATGCATGGAATTATTTAACCATGAGATTGTTGAGGACTTATGCATTAATTTTGTGGGCTAAAGTAATCTTGTGCTATTGGGCTCAATAAAGGCCCAATAATGTTGCAAAGACATGGCCCAAATGAGAAATTTGACCCATTCTTTCATTTCTCTTTTATTGACCAAGTAAACCATTAAGTGGTTGGATAAGGATGCAATATATATGCTCCAAAATCAGATTTTAATCATTCATTCCACCTTGCCATTTCTTGAAAAATCTAGACAATTCCAAGAGACCACAAAGAAACCCTTCTCTAAGCCAAGGCAACTACACTTGTTTTGAGCAAGATCATCACTTGGTGAGTATTGGTAAGTGTATATTCTCATGGTTTACTTTATTATAGGCATGGAATATTGTGTAGATGATGTTGGTTATGTTGGTGAAGTATGAGAAATTCATTAAGTGTAAAACAACTTGTGTGTGCTAATCGGAGGATGATTTTGTCTTGAAAGCATGAACATGGATTTGTGCTCTTGAAGGAAATAACCTCGATGGATTTAATATTTCCATGTGATATGTGATTATAGTCTTGAATTGTTTTGTCATGGTGTGTCATGTTGGGAATTTCCATTGTGAAATTGGTTATGGTTTTGGTGATGTTTTGACCGTAAAGTGTCGTTTTAGTGTTGTTACGTGTGTTGTGAGACCATGGATGCTTGTTGGCATATAAGATGATCAAAAATATGTTAAAAGAAGTTTGGTTATGATCATGGACCATTTATTGCATAAAAAGGCCCCAAAAAGACCATTCCGGACCAAAACGGGCATCCGCCCCCGCAGACGGAGGCACCTGCGGGCGCAGATGCCAACGCAGATGCCACTGGAGGGCACCTACGTGCACATCTCAGCCACCTGCGCGTGCAGGTGGCAGCGCAGGTCAGCCCAGAATTATGTTTTGATTGTTTTCGTATCCCTTTGATCCCCGAAAGCCCGATACCCTTTTTGGATGAAATTATGAACTTGTGATGTTGTTTTAATGACTCTAAAGTATCGTATGAAGGCATGTTGGACTGTATTAAGTATGGATGATTGTTCATATGTTGTTATAAAGGAATAACTACGACGGAATGATAAAGAGAAATGTGTAATAGGTAAGTATGGGTGAAAGGCTATCAATGTATGATATTTTGGTCAATGTGTGTAATGTTATGGTGTTGTTGATATGGAAATGCAGCGTAGGGTATTGTAAGGGGGTGATGTGACGTTATATGGTGGTCACATAGTTCGTTGTCGTCTTGTATGCCTGTTTCGTGACTAGTTGCTAATGTAAGTTTCGGTTGTGTACTTGTGTGTAGAATAGACGTAAAGGGAAAGCTGAAGTGTTGTATTCAAGAGTAAGATTGCGTATCCATATTGAGAACATAATGTATGTAAGGTTACTCTTTCGTATCCTTCTGCAGCATATGGTCTATAATGACATGGTACATATTTCATTTCGAAATGTCCAAAGGTATTTCAATTCAAGTTGCCATATCATATTCCTTATAGGGTCAATGGTGATTCTCACGGTTCATGGCCATTGGTTAATGTTTCAAAGGTCCAATAATGTTTAGTCACATGTCTCTTACTCGTTGATTATTGTTCCAAAGTTTACAACAATGTTAGAGCTACAAAAGTGTCAATCTCTCATAAGCTAAGGGTATCCTATTTCCGGGTTTTAATGATGCTCCTTCACATGTTCTTTATGCTTTTATCAAATGCCATTCACATGTCTCATATACATTGACTATTTCCCAAAATTCCATGGTTCCAACAAGGGTATATTCCAAAGCTCAACTATCATTGTACCAACCTCTTTGTAACAATCTCTCATAAGCAAAAATACCAATCTCTCACAAGTAAAAGTATCAATCTCAAAAGTAAAGAATTAAAGTAATGAACACTTGTTAAGAACGGGTGGCAACCCAAAGGGGCATAAGCCTAGCTAGGGGCGATCCCGAATGACTATTGGATACAGGGGGCAGCTCAAAGGGGCGTAAGCCTAGCTAGAGACGAACCTGCTTTATTGAGTTATGGGTGGCAGCTCAAAGGGGCATAAGCCTAGCTAGAGACGATCCCAATGTTATTTCCCACTGATCAGTTGGGCCCGGGCATACATGATTGATGATCACATGAAGAAGTAAAGGAAAGTAAAATGAAGTAAAGAAAGTAATGCACATGATTCCACATGTATTCTTATGGTAATTTATTCACATGAGGTGTTCACTTGTACTTACTTTCAACAAAGTTCCTATATCTCATATATTTACGTATAACCTTACATACTCAGTACATTTCTCGTACTGACCCCCTCAGGGGAACTTACCTTACATGTTGCAGGTGCAGGCACTTATAGCCCTCTGCAGTAGGTTGACGGTATTTGCAGATATTTGGTGAGCCCGGTTGGTTCGGGACTTTCCGAGTCATAGTTATACATTGGATCTGATGTTGTAGATGGTATGAAATGGTCGTGTATTTATTTAGAGGCTTTGTAGACATATGTGGGTATATGAATGTAAGAGGTGTATATTCATTTAGACGGAATGGTCCTAACGGCCATAGTTGCATCTAATGTACATGTTTCCCATGACTTTCACCAAAGGTATCTTATCTATTTCATCAGTTACATGAGAAAGTATGTTATTCATAAAGAGACATGCATATGAATGAACATGAGCAAAGATTGGTTCTCTCGGGCCATATCAGCTTCGGGTGCCAATCATGCCTCGTTGGGATTCGGGGCGTGACATATACTTTCTCTAAAAGTTATAATTTACGGTTATTTTTGCTGTTACTTCGGAAGGACCAACTTTGGTTTTGCTGTTCTATTCCTCTACTGTGGGTTGCTTAAGGTTTTCTTATTACTATCTATTATCGTCAACCAGTTAGTACTTTCAACTATGCATTCAATACCTAGGTGTTAGCTATGTGTAATCTTCATTATGGCTTTAATTATTTTTCCTAATCCTTAAGTATCAAATAGCTTTGTGTTATTTATGTGTTCTTAAGATGGACTATTATGAGCCTTCCTAGATCTTCATTCTTGGTGCCTCTTGGTATATATGTTTGTGTTTGGCAGGTTCACATTAAGGCATGACTGATTTCGGAAAAACTTGAAGAGTTGCCAAGGTGGTTTATTAAGGGGTGCCTAATTTAGGCATTTGTACTTTCTTGCTTATTTCATTTTTTGGGTATGTAATAATTTGTATAAACCTCCACTATGTATAATGAAATTATGGGTATTGCTTAGGGGGCGGAGATTCTGTGATTTTGAGTATTTTCATCACTTAGATTTCATGCCTATAGGATTCCATAAGTTAATTAATTAAATTATTTTTTATCACTTAGGCAAATAATCTAGGATAATTAATTAATTATTTTTTATCGCATAGAAATCATGTTTTAGGATCTTTAACTAATCTTGGGACGTATTAGATTAATATTTGGCATGTTAAAATTGATTTTCAGCATATAATAATAATTTCCAGCATGTTTAGTCAATTTCCAGCATTTAAAATTATTTTTCGGCCCTCTTAAATTAATTTCCAATATTTAAGTTTATTTTAGCAACTTCAACCAATTTTTATATTTTCAGCATTTTAGTTTTCTGCAAAAAATTAAATTATTTTCCAGCAATTGTTTAATTAATTTTCTCAGCACTTTTTAACAATTTTCAGCATATTGAAAACCTTTGTTTACGGCTACTAATTAACCTCCAGCAGTTAAACTGAAATTCCAGCATATTTCAATAATTTTCAGTATATTAAATATAATTCCTAGCATATAAAAATTTAATTTCCAGCATATTTACTTAATTTCCAGCATGTCTATTTAGTTTTCAGCATGCTTAAATATTTTTGATATATTTACTAATTTTCAGCATCTAAAAGTAATAAAAATAATAATTTTCAGCATTTTATTAAAATAGTTTTCAGCAAAGTTTAGATAATTTTTCAGCATTTATTAAAATAATTTCCAGCAAGTTATTTGATTTCTAGCATATAATAGTCAAGTTTCAGAATTCTAAAATATTAATTTCCAGCATCTAAAGTTTATTTTCCAGCATTTAAAATTAATTTCCAGCATTTTCCAGCAAGTATTAATTAATTTTCAGCATTTTAAAACTAATTTTCAGCATCTAAAAATTAATTCCAGCACCTTCAATTAATTTCCTGCAAATTTAAAAATTTAAATTTCCTGCACAATTAAGTTAATTATGCATATTTAAATTAAAACTCCTGCACAATTAAGTTAAGTTCGTGCATATTTACATTAATTTCCTGTATGATTTAAACTAACTTTTAACATATTTAAATCAATTTTCAGTAATTTAAATAAATTTTCTGCATATATAAATTAATTTTCAGCATCCTTAATTTAACATCTAGCACTTTATTTAATTTTTTGACACTTTAATTAATACGTCTTGCCTAGAAATCATGTCTATAGCCCTAAATCACATAAAATGAATAATTGTCTTTTAAGCCTGCTAATCGCCTACTTACTTTAATTAATCAAGAGGTTTGTTTGGACCATTACGTGCTATTTGATCAAGTCTTATGTGTTTTGTGTGACGTGAACCTCGAGTCTAATTAGGCAGCCTAGGCTTCTTCTTGTCTAGAACTAAATCCCAAATAGTAAGTCCAATGCCTCTTGGACATTAAGTCTGGACAGGTAGGCATTTTAGGAAACGCTAGTTTTATCACTTTCTTTAGAACGCCTTTAAGACTAATCAAACTAGGTTGGGTAGGTAGAAAATCGAAAATGATGTAAGTTGCCCCGAGCAGAATTCGACAGTGCAACATATGACATTGTCATCCGTTATATGCCGGGCACTGATTCGAATAGGATAAAATCAATCCTTGTCCAAATCTTTTGAATTAGCTTTTTTTCTTTATTTTTGAATGTTTGATTATTTGGGGTAGTTTAGGTTTGTTAATTAATAGATCTTTGCTATATAAATTGTGTCCCTTCTATTTTCTCACTTATCTGATTCGTTGTTTTACTTATTTATGCATTTTACTACTTTATCACGTAGTTAATTATTAATTAGAAAAATAATTAAGTCGTATGTTTAACTTGTTTATTTTGTCTTTCAAATGCCTAGTTAATGCTAAGTTAATAAATAGACCTTTGTTTATCACATAGAAATTTCCACGTAATATATGAATTCGGCCGGGACCCACATTTATGGACCTCGAAAGGTGCCTAACACCTTCCTTTCGAGGTAACCTGAACCCTTACCCGAATTTTTGATTGACATAGACTAAATTAATTAATCGTAATTAGTTTAGAATGGTGCCTTAACGCACCTTAATTCGTTAGGTGGCGACTCTTCATCCTCAATTAATCCCAAAAAAAGTGGTCACGTCGAATCCCGCTTTTCGCGACAAAAATAGAGCGCGACACTACCCACTGTGACCGGTTTGATTCCAGCGTCTGGCCTCTTATTATTATCCATTGGTGCCAGTTCAAGCACAGTGCACCCCTGTTGGTTATTGTGATTACTGGATACTAGTACAGCTTCGAGACACTAGTGACTATGCATTTACTATTCTTATGTGTCTCGCCGATTTATGGAGGCCAGGCTGGGTTATTGTTTTCTTCCGTATGCCTATCGGGTTTATGGGGGCCAAGATAGATTATGTTTTACTTGTGTGTTTACATACACATTTATTTACTCATTATTCGGTATCGCATTTATTTATCTCTTGAGCATATCTATACGTCTCGGCAGTTACTTATGTATTTATTACTTATACCCCGGACTTAGCATGCACCCTCGCATTTTAGCCTACTTATATTACATTGAGCTCAATCGACCGATGATGCCTACTGAGTACCCGTTACTTGGTACTCATACTATATTTCTGCATCTTTTTCTCCAATGCAGATCCGGGCTAGCCGACGGCTTTGACGTGACTCTCTTCTCAGCACTGATTCCAGAGCAGGTTGGGCTTACTGACTGTAACATCCCGTACCTTCCCAACCCCACTTGATGACATTGAATAATGTTTATTTAAGTGTCGAGAGTTATAAGTATGTATTTGGTTCTTTGGAGTTATTTGAGAATTGTTAAAGCTTCAAACACTTCAATATACTCCTACATACTCCTACATGATCAAATCATGAAATGTGAATAGTGATCCAAAATGTTCAATGAAGCCAAGGGCGACTAGAATTCCAATTTTTGCGATCGAAAGGACGAATGAGAATTGTTTAAAAGAATATTGTCGTGACATGATGGAATTACGTAAACATGAGATA
This sequence comes from Capsicum rhomboideum, assembly GCA_031232105.1. Classification (NCBI taxonomy): domain Eukaryota; kingdom Viridiplantae; phylum Streptophyta; class Magnoliopsida; order Solanales; family Solanaceae; genus Capsicum; species Capsicum rhomboideum. Next base: position 135,993,520 of record CP124712.1, on the reverse strand, counting down.
TATGGTGAATAATACATGGAAGTTCATGGATATGTGTTATTGGGCCAATTTGAGGCCCCAAAATGGAAGAAAATACATGGGCCCAAAGGCAAAAATGATCCATTCTTTCAATAATTGACCAATTGAACATATACCTTAATGCCACATGGGGTTAAGGATGACCTTGGGTCTATATAAATCCCCCAACATCAGATTTTATTCCCCAAAGCCTCTCATAACTTTTGGATATTTTACAAACATTTCTTTCATTTCCAAACCCTAAAGCAAATAAACCCTAAGGCATATTTGGACAAGATCATCCTATTCCAAGCTTTGGTAAGTGTTTATTTTCATGGATTAACATATTATATGCATGGCAGATTATGTATATTATGTTAGTTATGTTGGCAAGGTGGTGAATAGTGTATTTTTGCTTTTGGTGGAAGATGTGCTATCTTGGTGATTTGAAATTGAATTAGGCCTTGTGCCTTTGATGAAAAAGCATGGTATGGACAAAATATGAACATGTATGGTGTTATTTTTGGTCTTAAACTTGTTCTTGTCTATAAGTGGAAATTGTGGGATTTTGGCCGATATGTGTTATGAGTTGTATTAAGGTGATTTGACGAATTATTTGCGATATGATATGGATAAGAAAGTGTAAAGGAGAAGTGTTGTGGTGAAATGTATCAATTATCATGTATTGGTCAATGTTGGGAATATTATGGAATTTTTAGAATAATAATTTTGTCAATGGATTTGTCAAGGGGAAATGACATGTTTAAAGGCAAACATGTAATTTATTGACATTGTATGCATTTGCAAAGTAATTGGTGGTTAATGTTGGTTCCATTATGTAATTGTGATGTAGAGTGAAACGTAAAGAAGGAGCGGAATTATTGCTCTCACATCTTTCATTGTGTACTTACATTGGGAAGACAAGGTATGTAAGGTTACCCTTCTATATACTTCAGCAATATGTGGTGATCACATTGTCATAGTACTTCTTCGATCTCGAAATGTGTTAAGGTATCCTAAATCCGGTTGTCAATGGTCACTACCCTATGTTTTTACTCATTGATTGATTATGAATCTCATGTCTCATATTCATGGTTCATGTTCCAAAAGCTTAATAAGATTATGTTCCAAAGTTCCAATAGTGGTTATACTCATATCTATTGTTCGTTGATTATTGATCCAAAGTTTCATATAAAGTTATGATTATCATTGTATCAATCTCACACAAGTTAACGTATCAATCTTATGAGGTATAATGTATCACTCTCATAATAATGATAAGGAAAGAAGTATGCAAAGGAGTAATGTACACATGGTTACTTTATATTTCATTGAGTATGGATCAAATCAAAAGGGGCATAAGCTCGGATGGACCAATCCCAACATTATGTTACAGTATTAGTGTTATATATATATAGATATATGATTATAGCCCACTGATCAGCTGGATGTCCGGTATTATTATTATTGGCCACCTATAAGGCGATGGACGGTATTGTATCATATGCCACCTATAAGGTGATGATCTCATATAGGTAATAAAGGAAGTAATGTGCAAGCTAGTACACCAATCTCTCTAGAGAAAGAAATTAAGTTACATATGTTGGTTGGGGCAAAAGTGCAGAAAGATCATAGATGTAAGGTAGACACGATTCCAAAGTTCCAAATGTTCTAAGGTATTGTATCCCAGGATGGTGAAGAGTTGATATCCACATGTATTGTATTTAGTGATCATTGCCTTAAGGTTCCAAAAGTGTTCTATTCCAAAGGGGTTTTATAGTATTCCAACTAAGGTTGATTTATATTGTTACTCATATGTGGTTTATTCCTAGATGAATTATGACCCACTTAGTTCTTATTTATGGACGAAAGTTCTTAAGTTGTCATGATGTTGTAGATCCTAAGAGAATTATCCCAACAAGAGCAATGAGATAAAGAGAGCTTGTTTAGGTGAATAGCATTGTTCCAATCATGTTATAAGTCCAAGTTCCAATAGAGTTATACACATGTCTCATATTCATTAGTAATGTTCCAAAAGTCCAATGAGGTTATGTCCCAAGTTTTCAATAGTGGATTTACTCACGTATCTTGTTCATTGATCATTGTCAAATGGTTCCAACAGTGTTATGTTTTAATGCTTATTCACATGTTTCTTACTCATTGATTATGGATCCAAAGCTTCAACCAAAGTTGTGACTATCTTTGTACCAATCTTACAAGAGTAAAGATGTGATGTGATGTATATTGGTGTTTCAAGTTTCAAGAATGTTTCTATCATCAAGGTACCACTCATTGTATGAAAGAAAGAGAAATGAAGTAATGAAAAATGAAAGAAAAGGAAGCAATGTTATGTTATGTTAACCCTACCCATGGAGTAGATGTATGTTATTAACCCACCATAGAGTGGGTGTATGTTGACCTACCCATGGAGTAGATGTATGTTATTGCCCACCACAGAGTGGATGTATGTCATTGCCCACCATAGAGTGGATGTATGTTAACCCACCATAAAGTGGATGTATGTTGACCCACCAAAGAGTGGATGTATGTTAACCCACCATAGAGTGGATGTATGTTGACCCACCATAGAGTGGATGTATGTCATTACCCACCATAGAGTGGATGTATGTTAACCCACCATAGAGTGGATGTACGTTGAATAAATAATAGCATTTGAAAAAGTAAAGTAAAGTAAAGGCATGGGAAAGAAAGAACGTAATGTACATGGTATCCCACCTACAGAAAGAGAGTTTGTTCACATTGGTTATTTCTCTTATGTTGATTCCATGGTTATTTTTATTATGTATGTATCATTGGAGATGATAATAATGAAGGAAAGGTACATGATTCCACACATTGAGTTTCTCTGATAATTATCTCCATTGAAGTTCTTATGCATTGACTCAGTTTTTCTTATGGCCTTACACACTCAGTACATTCTTCGTACTGACCCCTTTTGGGGACTTACCTTACATGTTGCAGGCGCAGGCACTAGTAGGCCTCCACAGTAGATTGTCAGTGTTGCAGATCTTTGGTGAGCTCCAGTTAGTTCGGGGCTTCTCCGAGTCACTGTTGTACATGGGTTTTGCTTTTGTATACGCTGCATAAAGCGGGGACTTGTCCCGACTTTGGTCAATGCATTTGTTAGAGGCTTTTGTAGATGGATGTGGGCGTATCAGTGTAAAAGACATATATTGTTTTGACTCAATGGCCTCAACGGCCAAGTTTCATATGTATGTATAAGTATGTCCCATGTTTTCCTTTATGCGTCTTCCATGTTCTTACGCAATGGTGGGTATGATTATGATATACATATGAGTGAACATAGGCAAAGGTTGGTTCTCTCGGGCCTTATCGGCTACGGGTGCCAATCATGTCTCGATGGGATTCGGGGCTACCCATGGAGTAGATGTATGTCATTGCCCACCACAGAGTGGATGTATGTCATTGCCCACCACAGAGTGGATGTATGTCATTGCCCACCATAGAGTGGATGTATGTTAACCCACCATAAAGTGGATGTATGTTGACCCACCAAAGAGTGGATGTATGTTAACCCACCATAGAGTGGATGTGTGTTGACCCACCATAGAGTGGATGTATGTCATTGCCCACCATAGAGTGGATGTATGTTAACCCACCATAGAGTGGATGTACGTTGAATAAATAATAGCATTTGAAAAAGTAAAGTAAAGTAAAGGCATGGGAAAGAAAGAACGTAATGTACATGGTATCCCACCTACAGAAAGAGAGTTTGTTCACATTTGCTATTTCTCTTATGTTGATTCCATGGTTATTTTTATTATGTATGTATCATTGGAGATGATAATAATGAAGGAAAGGTACATGATTCCACACATTGAGTTTCTCTGATAATTATCTCCATTGAAGTTCTTATGCATTGACTCAGTTTTTCTTATGGCCTTACATACTCAGTACATTCTTCGTACTGACCCCTTTTGGGGACTTACCTTACATGTTGCAGGTGCAGGCACTAGTAGGCCTCCACAGTAGATTGTCAGTGTTGCAGATCTTTGGTGAGCTCCAGTTAGTTCGGGGCTTCTCCGAGTCACTGTTGTACATGGGTTTTGCTTTTGTATACGCTGCATAAAGCGGGGACTTGTCCCGACTTTGGTCAATGCATTTGTTAGAGGCTTTTGTAGACGGATGTGGGCGTATCAGTGTAAAAGACATATATTGTTTTGACTCAATGGCCTCAACGGCCAAGTTTCATATGTATGTATAAGTATGTCTCATGTTTTCCTTTATGCGTCTTCCATGTTCTTACGCAATGGTGGGTATGATTATGATATACATATGAGTGAACATAGGCAAAGGTTGGTTCTCTCGGGCCTTATCGGCTACGGGTGCCAATCATGTCTCGATGGAATTCGGGGCGTGACACTGACGTCCGAGAAAGATCCTACTCCATCTTCTACTGTATAGTGTTTTGCTCTCGAGACTGTTGTACTTATTGTATATATTTGGTTTATGTCTTATATTCAGGATAAGTCTAGTAGTGGCTCTTGTACCGACCTCACCAGGTCTTGGGAGGGTCTTGGGAGTTTTTTTTTTACTTTGTATATTGTCCTCTTCCTTATCGATCTTCGTATGTATGTATTTTATTCTGTCTTTTACATTCTATTTGTATTTACTATTGTGTTGCTTCTACTTTATCTCCTTTCTTCTGAGATTCCGCCTGTTAGCCCATCGCTTATCACTCCGGGCTAGGGTTTGGCTTGCCTATTAGTGGATTACGGTAGGTGCTATCATGACCCAAAAATTAGGCCAGATCTCTATTTTGTTCACTCTTTTCGCAGATAACTAGGACGTGTGGTGCGAGAGCCGGGGGTCGAGACCCTGAGCCCGCAGCGAGAGCTCCAGTCAAGGGCCGAGGTCAACCTAGAGGTCGGGGCAGGACAGAGCAGCAGCCTCAGGCAGAGATCAGGCCAGGGATCCATCACCTGATCCTGTTACAGCTCCAAAGCCTGATATAGTCCAAGGTGTTCCGCCACCACAGCAGCAGGTGGACCAGAGAGCAGCCCAGGCCCTACCCAGGTTTATAGCTACATCAGTGCTCCAGAATACTTTAGTTCAGTTGTTGGGATTAATTGGAGGTCCACCAGCAGAGGGAGCTCAACCAGCAGTGCACAGAGTTGGTGTTGGGGCGCAGCTAGCATCTGCGGCACACAAAGTTGAGGTTCCGCCTGTAGCGGTAGTTCCACCGCTGGTAGCAGCCTAGCCACTGCTGGTATCAGTGCTCCGTTCTAAGGTTTGTCTTGCCTATTGGTGGGTTACAGTAGGCGCCATTATGACCTGGAAATTGGGTCGTGAAAGAATTTCAATACCTTAAGACTTAATTCACACAAACATTTGTGATATGAAGTCAACGCCATCTCGTGGTGGAAAAAAGTATTTCATAATTTTTATTAATGATTGCACTAGATTTTGTTATGTTTATTTGCTAAATAGTAAGGATGAAGCAATAAATTCATTTAGGCAATATAAAACTGAAGTTAAAGTTAAAAATCAGTTGGATAAAAATATTAAAATGATAAGAAGTGATAGGGGTGGAGAGTATGAATCTCCATTTATGGAGATATGTTTGAAAAATGGAATTGTCCATCAAACTACGACCCCGTATTCACTTTAATCAAGTGGGATTGCGCAAAGGAAAAACCAAACATTGAAGGAAATGATAAATGTCTTACTTACAAGTTTGGATTTATTACAAAACGGGGGGGGGGGGGGGGGGGAAGCTATCCCTACAGCTAATCAAATACTCAATAGAGTGCCCCATAGAAAGACACAATCTATTCCATATGAAAAATGGAAATGAAAGAAACTCAACTTGAAATATTTCAAAGTGTGGGGGTATCTAGCGAAAGTCTAAGTTCCTATACCCAAAAGGGTGAAAATAAGACCAAAGACTGTGGACTGTATTTTTAACGGATATGTTAAAAATAGTAAAGCTTGTCAATTTTTGGTTCATAAATTCAAACATTCAGATATCCATGATAATACGGTAATTGAATCAGATAATATTGAGTTCCTTGAACATATTTATCTGTATAAAACTAGACATGAGCTGTCTAGCAAAGGGTCTAAATGACCTAGGGATGAACCAAGGAAGATTGTACTTAATGAAGAGAATCCAAGGCTTAGTAAGAGACAAAGAATGTCGACTTTCTTCGGATCATATTTTTTAAAATTTCTTCTTAAAAATGAACCTCTAACATTTAAAGAAGTGATGTCGTCTGCGAACTCATCCTTTTGAAAAGAGGCTGTCAATAGTGAGATTGATTCGATCTTAAGCAACCATACTTGGGAGTTGGTTGATCTTCCTCCAGAAAATAAACCTTTAGGTTCTAAATGGATTTTGAAAAGAAAAATGAAAGTTGATGGTACTATTGACAAATATAAGGCAAGACTTGTTGTGAAAGGCTTTAGACAAAAAAAAGGTTTTCATTATTTCGACACATACTCGCCAGTAACAAGGATAACATCCATTCGGATGTTAGTTGCATTAGCTGCGGTGTATGGTCTTGAAATCCATCAAATGGATGTAAAAACTACATTCTTAAATGGAGAATTGGAGAAAGAAATTTACCTGGAATAAATCGAGGGTTTTATGGTTCCTGGTAAAGAAAGAAAAGTGTGCAAACCTGTAAAGTCACTTTATGGACTAAAGCAAGCACCAAAACAGTGGCATGCAAAGTTTGACCAAACCATGTTTGCAAACGGATTCAAAATAAATGAATGTTATAAATGTGTTTACATTAAAGACACGCCAAATCACAAAGTCATTTTTTGTTTATATATGGATGACATGTTGATCATCAGTAGAAACATTTCTGACAAAAATGCTACAAAACGAATGCTTGAGAGCAAGTTTGATATGAAAGACCTTGGAGTAGCGGATGTGATCTTAGGAATAAGAATTTATAGACTCCACAAGGTTTAGCGTTGTCACAGTCTCATTACATTGATAAAGTACTTGATAAATTCAGGTATTTGGATTTCAATATTGTCAAGACATCATTGGATGTGAGCTTTGCACTTTGAAAGAATGAAGGTGAAAGTGACTCACAATTAAAGTATGCAAGAGTGTTGGAAAGTTTGATGTATATCATAAATTATACGTGACCAGATATAAGATGCACTATTAATAAATTGAGTCGGTACGCGAGTAATCCCAATCAAACTCATTGGATGGAAATGAAAAGAGTTTTGGGGTATCTAAAACATACTTAAGACTATGTTTTTCATTATAAAAAATATCCTGTGGTAATTGAAGGATATAGTGATGCAAATTGGATCACCGGATCGAATGAACTAAAATCCATGAGTGGATATGTATTTACTTTAGGTGGGGGAGTAGTCTCTTGGAAATCATCCAAACAGACATGTATTGCCCGTTCTACAATGGAATCTGAATTTATCGCGTTAGATAAAGTCGGTGAAGAAGCTGAATGGCTTCGAAATTTCTTAGAAGATATTCCCTATTGGCCCAAACCTTTGGCACCAGTATACATACACTGTGATAGTCAAGCGGCAATAGGTAGGGCAGGGAGCATGATGTATAACGGTAAATCTCGTCATATAAGACAGAGACAAAATACCATTAGAGAACTACTCTCTAGTGGAATTATCACGATTTACTATGTAAGGTCAAAGGATAATGTGTCGGATCCACTTACAAAAGACCTATCTAGAAATGGAGTTGAGAAATGATCGAAGGGAATGGGTTTAAGACCTAGGATAAGTCATCACGACTGTCACGCCCCGAATTCCATCGAGACATGATTGGCACCCGTAGCCGATAAGGCCCGAGAGAACCAACCTTTTCCTATGTTCAATCATATGCATATAATAATCACCATTGCATAAAAACGTGAAAGACGAATAAAGGAGAACATGGGACATCTTTATAAATACATATGAAACTTGACCGTTGAGGCCATCCAGTCAAAACAACATATGTCCTTTACACTGATACACCCACATCTGTCTACAAAAGCCTCTAGCAAGAGCATTGACCAAAATGAACTATAAGTCGAGACAAGTCCCCGCTTTATACATTATGTACAATACCAAAACATGTATATCCTCTGACTCGAAGAAGCCCCGAATGAGCTGGAGCTCACCAAAGAACCGCTAACACGGGCAATCTACTGGGACCTGCGCCTGCAGCAAGTAAGGTAAATTCCCCGAGAGGGGTCAGTACGAAATAAGTACTGAGTATGCAAGGCTCAGATGAAACTGTACAACACATGAATATTTTAATGAACTCAAAACATATGAATAATCAATGTGAATAAGTCACCATGTTGTATTTTGAAAACCATGTGGATTGCTTTCATTGCTTTCATTACTTTCTTTATCACAATACTCACTTGTTATCACATATGTCACAATGTACCCGGGCCCCGACTGATCAGTGGGTCTTTCATATCATATCCTTTTGTAGGGATCGAGTCGAGCTAGGCTTATGCCCCTAGACTTGCCACCCATACATCAATGCATCGGGATCGAGTCGAGCTAGGTTTATGCCCCTAGACTTGCCACCCATAAATCCAAACCTCGGGATCGAGTCGAGCTAGGCTTACGCCCCTAGACTTGCCACCCGTACTTGATCATTGACCACATTTGCATTACTTTGTTCATTACTTTGAGATTGATACTTTGATAATCATAACATCACTTTGGAACTTTGGAACATAACATTGTTGGAAACTTTGAATCATTGACCAATAAGTGAAGGACATGTGAATAAATATCAATGAGAAATATAATATCACTAGCACCATGATACTATTGGAACCATTGGACAATAAGCCATGAACAAGAGACACAAGTATAGGCACTATTGGAATATTGGAACATAACCTTATTTGAGCTTTCGGAACATTAACCATGATTATGAGACATGAGATTCACAAATGATCCATGAGTAGAAAATATATGACAATGACTAGTGATAAACGGATATCGGATACCTTAGCACATTTCGGGATAGGACTAGTAACATATCAATGTGAACACTATTTGCCGTAGGAAGATACGGACAAAGTAACCTTACATACCTTGGATTCACAATACGAATATACAACCTTCGATGCGTATACAATAATCCCTCTCCTTCTTTATGTGTCACTCTACAACATAAACACATAACGAAAGTCACATTAACCACCAATCACTTTACAAATGCATACCATGTCAATGAGTCACATGTTTGCCTTTAAACATGTCATTTCCCCTTGACAAAACCATTGATTATACTATTATTCCAAAAATTCCATAGTATTCCCAACATTGACCAATACATGAAAATTAATACATTTCACCACAATACTTCTCCTTTACACTTTCTTATCCATAACACATCACAAATAATCCATCAAAGTACCTTAATACAACTCATAACACATATCGGCCAAAATCCCAAAATTTCCACTTATAGACAAGAACAAGTTTAAGACCAAAAATAACACCATACATGTTCATATTTTGTCCATACCATGCTTTTTCATCAAAGGCACAAGTCCTAATTCAAATTCAAATCACCAAGATGACACATCTTTCACCAAAGGCAAAAATACACTATTCATCATCTTGCCAACACAACTAGCATAATATACATAATCTCCCATGCATATAATATGTTAATCCATGAAAATAAACACTAACCAAAGCTTGGAATAGGATGATCTTGTCCAAATATGCCTTAGGGTTTATTTGCTTTAGGGTTTGGAAATGAAGGAAATGTTTGTAAAAAGCTCCAAAAGTGATGAGAGGCTTTGGGGAATAAAAATCTGATTTTGGGGGACTTTATATTGACCTCAAGTAATCCTTATCCATACTTGGCATTATATGATATGTTCACTTGGTCAATTATTGAAAGAATGGATCATTTTTGCCTTTGGGCCCATGTATTTTCTTCCATTTTGGGCCTCAAATTGGGCCCAATAACACATATCCATCACATTTCATTTATTATTCACCATATATCTCATGTTTACATAATTCCATAATGTCACGACAATATTCCCTTAAAAGATTCTCATTCGTCCTTTCGATCGCAAAAATAGGCATTCTAGTCGCCCTTGGTTTCATTGGACATTTTGGATCACTATTCACCTTTCATGATTTGATCATGTAGGAGTATGTAGGAGTGTATTGAAGTGTTTGAATCTTTAACAATGCTCAAATAACTCCAAAGAATCAAAAGAAACCATCTAGAAATCGTCGTAGAATTGCGTTACGAATCGGGTCCGGGAAGGGCATAATGTTGTGCCTTGCGCCACACCCCCTGAAACAGGGTAGTGGCGCAAGAAGCTGGCCTTCTCTGAAGTTTCTGCAGGCTGGTGGCTTGCGCCACACCCTGAAATAGGGTAGTGGCGCAAGTTTCAGCAAAGTGTTGAAATTTTCGGCCACTTATCCAATGTTTACGTATCGTCCAATCCCTTATCAAAACACTACAAAATACTTACTTAGTGATCTTAACCATCAATTAAACATGACTTAAAGTCACCAAATGAGGTTAGAATGTGTACGAGTTCTTACCCAAAGGCTCCACGAAATCACAACACACCTCCTACGAAGATCTAATCGCACATGTTAAGTCCGATATCAAATGTTTCACCAATGACACTATAAAACACATATGCATGGCATCTCAAAACCTATGTAGATATAATCCCAAGGTATCAAGTGAGGTTATAAAAGTACGGGGTGTTACAACGACGATAATTCTACCTAGCAGACTGGAGATCCCAAGAGATAGGTTCAAGAAGATCAAACAAAGTTGTGCTTGACGGTTCAACATTGTCAATTAACTCACCCTATTCTTATGATGAAGACAATGTTCAGGAAACAAGGATAAGGTTTATGGTTGAAAACCTTTTAATGGTTTCTAAGTTTGCCAGGTATGACCAAATAGTTTTGATCTATAGGATTAAACGCTTAGGAATCACCTATGTGAGGGTGAAGTGAAAGCCTCTTCAAGGAGAATGATAGTAAAGGTCTATTATCTTAGCTCTCATGAAATCAAGTAGTGTTCATGGCTTAAACGAACACAACCGTGAGAACCATAAACGGTAAAAGGATGGTTGTGTGAATTGTATTGTATAGTTGTACACTAAAGTTTGACGGTTTAAAGATATCACATATACCGATTGACCGAGTGCATCCAATGCAAGTTCACTATGGAAAGTTCAAAGAAAAACCTACTTATCCAGATGCAATTATCTTTACTTGTAGATCACACACTTATCCATCAATTTCATGATAAAATAGTCATTCCTCATTTATGTGGGGGATTATTGGGTTCTAGTGATGAAATGTGAATGAAAAATGGAGGGAATAAATGGACAAAAAAAGTGAATTATGTTTTCACTTTAAGGAAGTAAAGTTCTCTCACATTGGTAGGAGAAAAGAACTTTCTTATGCATATATTGAGATGCATTCCTTCATGTGGATAGTGGGGCAAGAACAAGACATTTCTCGTACCGTCGTCGTAGTCGCTCGCTAGGCTTGGCTTCAGATTTGGATGGGAACAAATGGAGGAAAAAAGTGAATTGTGTTTTCACTTTAAGGAAGTAAAGTTCTCCCACATTGGTGGGAGAAAGAAACTTTCTTATGCATATATTGAGATTTATTCCTTCATATGGATAGTGAGGCAAGAACTCGGCTCGGCTTCGACTTCGAATTATCTTTTTGAACAAAATTTATTTGAAACTTGAGAGTTAATGATTGTTTAATCCAAAATATGAAAATATTCTCCATTTGTGGACGCACATGAGGAAGTGCGGACGCATGTCACAACACACCTGGAAGGTACGTGACCCTTCGAGGTACTGTTTGAAAAAACGAAAAGTGACCTGCACACGCAGGTCGGCATCTGCCGAAGCATATGACCCAATGTAAGTCTTTAGAAGTCGCTGAAACTTTCTGTTTTGCGCCAAATAGGCACCTGCGGATGCAGGTGGGCCACCTGCGGGCGCAGGTGGTCGCGTTTGTATGAAACAGTGCATCCTTTTGAAAACTATTGCTTCCTTTCTGAAGCACCGCCTTTTGACTATAAATACCTGAATTGTTCCTCAGGTATATACACAAAATTTTGAAGTGAAAAATATCTTCTTTCTTAAAAATTCAAGTGTGATTTACGAATCGTTGAGTGCGTTCGTAGTTCGACAGAGTTTGAGGTACTGCTATTCTGTCGAAGTGATTCATTTTATCCTGGGAGGATATATTCCATAATCTCGGGTACTTGAGGGGAATAATTTCCTTAAGAACACACCGTGAATTCGGTGGACTTGAATCTTCAAACTTCATCCCTTTCTAAACGAAGGTTTTGCTATTTTCCAGAAAATAATTTGAACTTCATTTTTTTGATGTTCATAAGTTGGGTTGAACTTGTTACTGAAGTTCAAAGTTGTGAATATAGAGTTCATACTTCATTTGATTGTTCATTCTTTAGTTTGAACATGTGTTTGGAGTAATTATTGGAAAATACAGATTTTACTAAACCCGGAAAACAACTAAACATTGATTTTCAAAATTAAGTGAAAAAATCTTCCGAAAGTAAAAAAACTTCATCGCCAAACAGGTCCTAAGTTATTTTATAAATATCTGCACTTTCGCTTACTTCCCAATACTTTAAGATACACATTATGATTGGAGTTGGTATTTTTATCTTATTTTAGTTAATTTTTTCTAGAATTTAAATATATTTGTCCTGAATTCACGTATTTAAAAATTACAATATTGCGCCTATGGACAATCGAAAAATGTCATTAGAGCCCTATTGTACCTAAACGTATGCCCACATGCCATGCGTCTCGTCTGTTAGAGGCAGTGCCAACTAATAACCCTGCGTCGCTCAGCCACGTATAGGCTCGTTCGCGTATCTGAGCAGTTTGACGATCCACTAGAGCCCTCCTCACTCGAGAGGGTGCTTTCCATAGTCAACATCTCGTAACACCTCTCAAGGCTTCACATCGTATGCTGGCTTCTCGATGGCTATCAAGTGTCCCTAGTTTACCCATACTACTTTGGCCTAAAATAAATTTCATTCAATGAGATACATGGATAAAAATTAAAGACCATCCAAAAATGGGGCAATACTTGCAAAAACTTGTATCAAATGGGAAAGTTTCACATTCTTGGAGCCCGTTTTGTAAAAGAATGTAAAAGAGAACTTTTATTTTGAGAGAAGTGTTGAAAACATCCCAAACTTGGCATCAATTATAACTTTAGTCCCCGAACAATATCTAGTATTAAAAACACCCACACACTTGACTAAACGAATTTAAAAACAGCCCTAAGATGAACAGTAGGAAATCGTTTACATGGAAACATTTTTCTTATTAAAAAAAGATAGAGCAAATCTTTTAGCTTTAAGCGTTTTTCAAAAAAACTAAAAAGAGTTAAAAGAAAATCGTTGGAATGTGAACGATTTTGTTGAAAAGAAAAAGCCCTCCAAACCACAACTGAGGCAATACGTGTTTACCAAAACGTTTTGTCCCTTTTGGTCTAGCCCAAAATCAGTTGCCGTTTTGGCAGTTTTGATTCAAAAATTTGCCCTTTGGGTCTCGGACTCCTTTAATTTATGTAGGATCTTCTTAATCCATTTTGCTCCACAATTGACACCATTAATTCTGATGTACAAATTCATGTTCAGAAATAATGAATGAAATAAAAGCCTTTGGTTTCTGGTTTGTCAACTTTCTCCAAAGTTCTAACCATTAGATTAATCTTTCCATGCATGTCAGTTATTAACTGTAATGAAATACGAAGGTGATTTTTCATATTAGTTTGGTGGCTAGCTGACAGCAAATTTGAAATGTACTCATAGAATAATAATATCATTATTAATAATAATAAAACAGAAAGATGGAATAATCATAATCGACGGTAATACTATTGGATCCTAATTTGTTGTTATAGCTGACACGAACTCTTTTTGTAGCCTAGACAATGGTCTAACTACTACAGTATAATTTAATTTTGGTATTCGTACTTCCAATATAATACAAGTATTGACTGCTAATTAAATTTTCTATGGCACTATTTATCATATTGAAACCGAAAATACGAAAAACGAAGATACATACCATACAGAAAAGAGAAGTATATATAGAAGCAAAGAAAATTAAAACAGAAGGCATGCATAAACGAGTGACAAGAAATATCGACATAAAGTGTTGGAAATTTTCTAGAGATATTCAAACGCTTTACCAACAAACTCATGCGCATCTTCCTCATAGTGTTTTCCTGTGCCCCTGTAATCTTGTTAAGGTCTCACATAAAATGCCCAGGCCAGTACAGAATTATGTATCAATACAAAATTAGTACGTTGTTATTAATGAAAATGATAACTACCAGCAAGATAATACTAATACTGTTTCCGGTTGGAAATGCGCCTTAGCCTGATGGAAGAGCCCTATAGATCGTCAGTGAACACCATGGCGACACAGGTCCCTCCTGATGAGTCATAAACATATATGTTAACACTTGAAAGAAAGCTGTGTGAAACAGTAAATTTTTAAAATAACAACCTGTGGTGGTGAATTTTTAAAGTGTAATCCTATGGAACTTTTATCAACAAGTTCCGGATTTGCACGCCACGCATCATAAGCCTTTTTGTTGTTCTCCCTGCATTTCTTCACCTGAAGGTCAATGACCGAACAAGAAAGATGAAACAAGTCAGCAAATTTATTAAGGTGAAAAACAGAAAAGAGATGCTTCATTTGAAAGTAGATATTGCACGGAGAGTAAATGAGTCATTATGTAAATATAGGAGTCTAAGAAATTGTTCATTACGTAATTGATTACCTATTACTTAAAATTAAAGGGGTAATTTATTAGGAGCCTATGAAATTACTATATATATAATCTAATTATAGAGTAAATTATATGTATGCAAATTCCTGACAGTAATTGTAATATTCCAAAATTAACTTTTAAAATATTGATCTTGTATAAATTCCTTTACTAGGAAAAGTGTAACTCAAATATGATTTAGCCCATAAAACATAGGAAAGTGTACACGTTTCATAATAGGAAAAGGAAAAAGTAAAGCTTTATATATTTACGCTGGAAAAAGGGTTTGGCAAATATTAGAAAGGCATGGCCAAGAATAGAGCCGCCCTCTACAAGGACAAGAACATCAAGTCTTGGAGGAAAAACCCATCAATTCCTCAAGAAATAATCTTTGATATATTCTCATGGCTTCCTATCAAGTCATTAATGCGTTTTAAATGTATCTCTAAGTTTTTTAACTCCCTCGTATCGAAATCAGTTTTCGTGGATACTCACCTATCCCACTCTAGGACTCGAACCAAATTGCTTACGCACAACAGGGATGTTTATGACGGAAGAGATTTTTTTTACACTGTAGAGCAAATTGAAGATGGAAAAGCATCCCTTCTGCACATTGAGGAATTTTTTTATAATAAGCTCTACCATATTATTTATTCCAGGATTGGATCTTTGGAGTGTGTTAATGGTGTTTTCTGCTTTTGGGCACCGGCACAGCAGCCTGTTTTAATTTGCAATCCTAGTACAAGAGAAGTAAGATATCTTCCCTATATCGAGAAGCATTATCAATGTTTCTACTCATTAGGTTTTGAGCCAAAAGAAAAGATTTATAAAGTTCTTTTCACGAAAATTGAATATTTAAGAATAATAGGCAATTCAGAATCAATAGCAAGAAATTGGATTTTTACTTTAGGCACGCAAGAGGAGGAATCATGGAAGGAGATTGAAAGCATTCCTGGGTTTTCCCGATTAGGGAGAGTTTGCATTAATGGAGTAATTTATATGTTGAATAGCAACGATCACAAGCACGATATAGTTGTGTTTGATGTGAAAACTGAAAGTTTCAAAACTATTGGCCTTCGGAAAACTTCACATCGCCATAAATATAATTATGAGTTAATAGACGTGATAGGAAAATTAGCCATCTTTGAGAATAAGATTATTAATGGAGAAATTGATATGTGGATTTTAGAAAAGGGTCAATGGGAGAGACATATCATTATCACTATGGGGTTTCCCGATGTTTCTGAGGTGATAAAGGGCTTTACAAAGCTTTTCTGGTGCCAAACATATGATGAAGGGATTATATTTACTGCTCAAGTGAAACACAATAAGTTTTGTTATTTCTTTTATGATGTCACAAGAAAAAGTTGGAGTAAAGGAAGTGAAATCGAGGAACTTTGTGAAGAGCGTCGTAAGTTTGTAGGCATTTATAGTTGGGTAGAAAGCCTCTTCCCATTGAAAAAAAATCTTCAACAAGTTTAATCTTCAAGGTATTTGTTCAGGTGCTCTTTTTAATTTCTTTGATGTTTCTCTATTAGATCTATTTATTAATATAATAAAATTGTAGAAACAAATCGGGTCTTCTTTTTATGGTATTCATAACTTTTCTTTTTTTTTTTTTTTTTTTGGTTTATCTTGCAATTACAAAAGTTATACGGATCGGATTCTTTGCCTCAGATTCAAACAAAATAATTGGTGGTTGGTTCACTGGCAGATATTGTAGCAAACATTGCTTGCCTTTCGTTAAATGTTGATAAACTGATTGTGATGTGCTTGACCTTAGTTGATTATTCCTGCAGGCAGTATAATACGTGAAATTAATTAAGGAGGTGCAGGCAGTATTTATGTCGTGGTGTTTGGTTTGTAAGAAAAAAAAATTGTCCCAAGAGCACATAGGTATAATCTGGAAAAATACCTTGACAATGGACCCCGGCCCCAAACGAGACCCTGACTTCTGACCTTGACCTATGACCCACTCGCCATCTTGACTTGGGACCCAACTCCTGACCCCTGATCATAACCCTAGGTCCCTATAACAGAACCTGATCTGATCTGAGAACCGACTCTAGACCAGACCTCTTACCCCGACCTGAGATTCTTATATGGGCCCACTTAAAAAATGATAAATTATCTCTCAATGTTTTAAATTAACTTGACATCTTATATGGGGCCCACTTTAAAAAATTTCACGAGTGTTTTTTATAGTAACTTTACTATATCACTTGTAATTAGTTTTTATAAGTCATTTATGTATTAGAAAATAAATAATATTTAATAACAAAAAAAAAAATACAAAATGATAAATTAAAAATAGACGGATGAAGTGCTTTTTAATAGTAATATCTGAGAATATTTCAAATATGACGGAAATTATGAATATTAAAAAATAAATGATATTTAATAACAAGAATAAAATAAATACAAAATAATAAATTAAGAATGAACGGATGAATTATTTACTCCATGGTCGATTCCATTTAAACAACATAACTATCGTATACTTGAATCTTGAAAGAAGGTAGATGGGAAAATGAAAAAAAAAAATGAAAAGAAGAAAAAGATACAAAAAAGAAGGAGACAGGGAAAAAAGCATCCACCAACTCTATAGATGATTGTTATTTATAAATTTGTTAACCCATAAAAATAGGTAGAAGGGAGTTGATAATATTTGTAAATATTTCAAATATAACAGAAATTATAGTTAAAATAGAGACCGTATAAAATCTTTTTTATATGAAGCCCACTTAAATTTTTTTTCACAAGTATTTTTATAGTAATTTTACTATATCACTTCTAATTAGTTATTATAAGTCATTTAAGTATTAGAAAATAAAACATATTTAATAACAAGAACAACATAGATACAAAATCATAAATTAAAAATAGATGGATGAAATACTTTTAAATAGTAATATATGTGAATATTTCAAATGTGACGAAAATTATAGTTAAAAAGGGGATTGTGTAAAATCTTTTAAAATCAAATTATTTTTTAAATATAAAAAACTGATATTTTTGGGGGGACAAATTAAAAACGAAAGTGCGTCACATAAATTGAGAAAAATAAAGTATAAATATTCCATGCCACTAGTTAATAACACTAGTTAATAATAATAACTGACTATATTACACTAGGGTTAAATATACTTGAAATTTTCATGGTCAAACATTAACTTTCAAAATTAAGTGAAAAAAATTTCCGAAAGTAAAAAATTTCATGGCCAAACAGGTCCTAAGTTGGTTTATAAATATCTGCACCTTTGCTTACTTCCCAATAATTTTAGATACACATTATTATTGAAGATAGGTTATTTTTGTCTTATTTTAGTTATTTTTTCTAAAATTTAAATATATTTGTCCTAAATTCATGTATTTAAAAATTACAATATTGCGCCTATGGCCAATTGAAAAATGTCATTAGAGCCCTATTGTACCTAAGCGTATGCCCTCATGCCATGCGTCTCGTCTGTTAGAGGCAATGCCAATTAATAACCCTGCGCCGCTCAGCCACATATAGGCTAGTTCGTGTACCTGAGCAGTCTGACGATCCACTAGAGCCCTCCTCACTTGAGAGAGTGATTTCCATAGTCGACATCTCGTAACACCTCTCAAGGCTTCGCATCATATGTTGGCTTCTCGATGGATCCCTAGTTTACCCCATATACTACTTTGGCCTAAAAAAAATTCATTCAATGAAATGCAGGGGTAAAAATTAAAGACCACCCAAAAATGGGGCAATACTTGCAAAAACTTGTATCAAATGGGAAAGTTTCGCATTCTTGGAGCCCGTTTTATAAAAGAATTTAAAAGATAGTTCTTATTTTGAGAGAAGTGTTGAAAACACCCCAAACTTGACATGAATTATAACTTTAGTTTCCGAACAAATCTAGTATTAAAAACATCCACACACTTGACTAAACGAATTTAAAAACATCCCTAAGATGAACACTAGTAAAACGTCTACAATGGAAACGTTTTTCTTATTAAAAAAAAAAAGATAGAGCAAATCTTTTAGCTTTAAGCATTATTCAAAAAAAGTAAAAAGAGTTAAAGAAAATTGTTGAAATATGAACTAGTCTGTTGAAAAGAAAAAGTCCTCCGAACCACAACTGAGGCAATACGTTTTCACCAAAACGTTTTGTCCCTTTTGGTCTAGCCTAAAATTCAGTTGCCGTTTTGACATTTTTGATTCATGAAACTTGCCCTTTGGATCTCGGACTCCTTAATTTATGTACGATCTTCTTAATCCATTTTGCTCTACAATTGACACCATTAATTCTGATGTACAAATTCATGTTCAGAAATAATGAATGAAGTAATAAAAGCCTTTGATTTCTGGTTTGTCAACTTTCTCCCAAGTCCTAATCATTAGATTAATCTTTCCATGGATTTCAGGTATTAACTGTATTGAAATACGAAGGTGCTTTTTCTTATAAGTTTGGTGGCTAGTTGACAGCAAATTTGAAATGTACTCATAGAATAATAATATCATTATTAATATTAATAAAACAGAAAGATGGAATAATCATAATCGACGGTAATACTATTGGATCCCAATTTGTTGTTATAGCTGACACGAACTCTTTTTGTAGCCTAGACAATGGTCTAACTACTAAAGTATAATTTAATTTTGGTATTCGTACTTCCAATATAATACATGTATTAATTGCTAATAAAATCTTCTACGGCACCAGTATGTACATCTATAAGATTTCCGACTTGAGTAAAACATTTATCATTTTGAAATAGAAAATAGAAAAACGAAGATACGATAACTGATAGAAGAACGTAATACATACCATACAGAAAAGAGAACTATATGTAGAAACAAAGAAAATTAAAACAGAAGGCATAAACAAGTGATCACAAGAAATATCGACATAAAGTGTTGGAAATTTTCTAGAGATATTCAAACGCGTTACCAACAAAACTCATGCGTATCTTCCAAATAGTGTTTTCCTACGCCCCTGTAATCTTGTTAAGGTCTCACATACAATGCCCAGGCCGGTACAGAATTATGTATCAATACAAAATTAGTACGTTGTTTTAATGAAAATGATAACTATCAGCAAGATAATACTAATACTGTTTCCAGTTGGAAATGCGCCTTAGCCTGATGGAAGAGCCCTATAGATCGTCAGTGAACACCATGGCGAAACAGGTCCCTCCTGATGAGCCATAAACATATATGTTAACACTTGAAAGAAAGCTGTGTAAAACAGTCAATTTTTAAAATAACAACCTGTAGTGGTGAATTTTTAAAGTGCAATCCTATGGAACTTTTATCAACAAGTTCTGGATTCTTACGCCACTCCTTATAAGCCTCTCTGATGTCATCCCTGCATTCTTGCACCTGAAGTGAGCCAAAAGGTCAATGACCGAACAAGAAAGATGAAACAAGTCAGCAAATTTATTTCATGTTTCTAAAGCATTGAGCTGAAAAGGTCAATCCATCTCAGTGATTGGTCATTAAATATGCTTGATATATTTCAGGTTAGATGACCACTTGCCATTAGCTCTAGTACTTTCTCTGTAGTCTTAAAAACTCTCTTAGTTTTAGTTCAAAGATGTCCCGTTTTACAAACATGGATATTTTATATTCAAAATAGTATAGAAATCAAACCAACCCCTCAGCATTAACCGAGACCCTATAGTGCACATTCAACTCTTCTGTTAAACAACGAATATTATGAAAGAATTTACTTCTAATCATCCCATGTTATATTGATCAAAACAAATTTACCTACAATCAACCCAACTCCTCAATAGTAACCCAGACATTATAGTAGCGCCTTACAAAAATACAATTTACTATTTAAGTTGCAATTGTACGTTGACAAACCTTATCCAAGCGTGTGGCGGGTAGCTTTTGAGAATCATTGAACCTAGCACCAGTGCCGGTGCCCCAACATTCTGGGCAGAAGACTGAAGGTTGCGTCTCATCATAATATTTTTTACACTCCCTAAGGAGTATCCAATCGATGAGACACGACAGGTGATACAAGTGAAATCTCTAGAAAGAATAAGAAAGTCCAATTATTAAATATCAATGCGTAATTACATATTAAATATTTCGACATAACAAATTTGCAAAAAATCTTAGGAAAAACGAAAATAGAAAGTGTTCATGATTCTCTAATCTATGGCTTTAGATTCAAACTAATCCTCCCTTTTTTTAATCAAGGAGTAGAGCAATAAAGAAAACCCCAAATCGCTTTTTTTTGCGAACAAAAAAAAAATTAAAAAATCATAATGGAGTGGATCTCAACTAGAACCAAAAAAAAAACTATTGCCTGGATGGAGATTGGAGGCAATGGACTGTGATTATTCAAGATTTCATAAAAGAACTAACTCTAAGAAAATTACGAAACCCAGTGGCCAAGAAGCAATTTCCACAGGTTTTATTCAAACAAGAAACCCCAAAAAATTTCACCAAACTTTAAATCAAGAAAACACCACAAGCATCAATTAACACAAAAAAAAAAAAAAATCATAATCAATACTCCTAATAGCATGAAACAGCACCCAAAAGAATTAAATATAAAAAAACACCACAAGCATCCTATTTAAATTCAGTTTTTCTATCGAATCATCAAAATAAAAAAAGAAAACCAAAAACTTTTCGCCAAATTTTAAATCAAGAAAACACCACAAGCATCAATTAATACACACATAAGGAAAATCATAATCAATAATAGCATGAAACAGTACCCAAAAAGAATTAAAAATAAAAAAACAATGTTGTACGAGATTTTCATAAAAGAACAAACTCTTAGAAGAACACGAAACCCCAAGAAGCAATTTCCACTGTGGTTGTACCAGTTTTTTTAATCCATAAGAAATGGATCTTGAGTCCCTAATCTTAAACTCTCTCTCCTTCCCTTCTAACAAAGCTAAATCTCTCCAACTTAATCTCCCTTTCTCTCCCAACAGGGGTTCCAGAAAGTGCATTAGTGCTCCATGCAAAAGATAATTTTAAGTCTTGTTCAAATGAAAAACAACACCAACAACAAAAAAAAATTATAAGTGAAAGAAGGCAAATATTTACTCTTGTTTTAACATTTCTGGTCCCGCACGCGAGCTTTCCAGTGTCCTTGTTAAAGAGTGTACCCACATCACTACCAAGAGTAATCTCCCCCTCACAAACAGTACACTCTCTACCAACGTTGTTCGCTTTTGCCTTCAACTCACTCGCCTGCAATTTTGTCGAACCGTTATTTTGACCAACGTCCAAAAACTCATCAAGTGTTAGGTATCTACCCAATGTGTGAGATGAAGCAAACGTTATGATTCCAAAATCATGTTCCTTAACATCAGAAACTTCATCCTTGTTGCTCCATTCACACCAAATTTGACTAATTCCTTTTCCTTCAGACTTCATTCTCACCATAACTTTACCATAGCCAACAATATTTGCCTTTAAATCCTTTATCTGCCCGTAATACATCACTTGAGGAACAATCAGATCAGAATTTGGGTTATGTAAAAACAATCTTCCATCGTTAAAAGGCCATGGTTCAGCTTTTTGTATAGTCGCATCCACAAACTTTACGCTTAGCTCGTGGTTTTTCTCCTTTAGATGTTCGACTAAAGCCTTCTTTGTCTCGAAAACAATCCTACAGGCTGCACAACGATAAACAATCTTTGACCCATTTCTTACCACCTCAAGATACTTTTTTCCTTTTTCAGCGAACTCAGAAATATGTCTCCTATAGTTACTCTCTTTCACTGATGCTTGTAGAGATGCTTGTTGCATTTTGAATTTTGGATGAAAAGAGGAATGATTTCCTTTCTGTGGGGAAAGAAAATTGTGGAGAGAGAAATTCTTCTTGTTAGCAGACAAGTTTCTGTGTAAATTTTAGTGATTGGCACTTATCTTTCTTTATACTCTTTTTGTTTCATTGATATAAAGATTTGTCATGATGTTAATACTTATCGATTATTAATTTTATTTATACCTTAAGGAATAATAAAGAGTAATTTTGCTATATTACTCTTTAAAAATAATCAATTAGTGCTTCAAAAAATATAAGTATTGATTATGACTATAGTTAAAGTAACTAAGTTAAATTGGACACAAATGAATAAATTATGTATTAGTTTTTATATTGGACAAATATTATTTAACAATTATTTTTAATAACGTGGACGAGTAGACATGGACAGAGAGAGTAATTAATGTTCAGTATTAAATTTTGAAAAAATACTATTTAATTAATAGGAAAGGTAAAAAAAAAGAAAAAAGAAATAAATTATTTTTTCTTGATATGTTAAAAATGATAAATAAATCCAAAAATTATTTTTAAAATAATAGAAAACTTAAAATAAAATAATAAAATAAGTAATAAATTACATCTCTTAATTCTAAACTGGATAAGAAAAATCACAAGTACCACATATATAAATATAAAATTTCATCAGACAATCACCCTCTCCTCTTTTGTCCCTTATAACCCTTAAGGGGTCGTTTGTTACGTAGACTAAATTATCTCAGGATTATATTTCTGGAATTATAATCTCTGGACTATTTTATACTATATGGGCGGTGGTATAAAATAGTCTCATGGTTGATGGGTTATACCAAGACTAACTTTAGTATTAATTTTATACCATGTTTGGTTGATAGTGTAAATTAATCCCAGAATAAATTTATACCATCAACTAACATGGTATAGATTTTATCTATGGGATAACTTAAAATTGTCCATGAGATATTCCACCTTATACCTCCTACCAAACGACCCCTTATGATTACTCAACTTCTTTTATTTTGCAATATGATAACAATATATAAGAAATAAAACAAAAAAATACATTATATTGTGAT
This sequence comes from Capsicum rhomboideum, assembly GCA_031232105.1. Lineage (NCBI taxonomy): Eukaryota > Viridiplantae > Streptophyta > Magnoliopsida > Solanales > Solanaceae > Capsicum > Capsicum rhomboideum. The sequence goes on along the minus strand of CP124712.1, from coordinate 135,969,867 downwards.
TTAATTGAGACAGCTGAATTTATTATCTTCGCCTTTTTTGAAATGAATTGATTTTTGTTGCATTTGAGATTTGAGACCAATCTAGATATGTACATACTGTTTTCATCAAGTAATATTATCCCACCTTAGTAAGTGGAGTAGTTTTTTTACTACTGAATTAATAAGGTTCTTTTAGACTCTATTAATTTGTATGGATTTAAGCTCTTATTTAATCATAGATTTTAAATTAAGTTGAAATTTTAAAAATTAAAATTTTGGAGTCTTATGAATGTAAGTTCTAAAAAACCCAAAAAATAAATATTTGAAGAACAAAATTTGATTTGATCAGATTTCATAATACTAATAATAAAAGAAAGAATATTTTATCAGAAAATTTTTGGGCAAACCTATGTAATTAATGATGTAGGCGGCACAGCTCCTGTACACACATTCTCTCTCTTTTTTGTCTCCACACTTTTCATGCCTTTTACGATGTATAGTACAATGCCTTTCATCTTGGGAGTGTTTTTTTTTATATGTTTAACTCCTAACATGTTGTGTTTATTAAGATGAGGTTATTACACACTTATATGCATTTTTTACACTGTTAAATGAAAATCAACAATAATATGACTTGTTATTTGAGTTACTTTCAATTTTCTTATTTCTATATATAGATTAAATCTATTACTAATAATATTCATTTAGTAAAAAATTATGAGGATCCATAGTGTAGAAAATGGAATCTGACACATAATTTGTGTAAGAACTGTAATTAGGCAAGCCCCGAGCGATGAGCATTAAATATGTTTGGACTTTTACTATCGGACAATTAAAGCATAAGTTTCACAAAACTAAGTCTTACATGTAAACTCCGAAGTGTTTTACTAGTGCTACACTCAGAGGCGAATCCAGGATTTCAAGATGACGGGTGCACCATTGCTTTAAAGATAACATGTAAAATTTTATAAAGACAACAACTTGGCGAGCAAAAGATAATTAATTACATTATCACAAAAAATATCAATAGCTTACAATTGTACTCTATGAGACTTCATATTTTGAAAATAATCTATAATAGTATCATTACTTACGGATGCAAATGTCTTACTCTCTATTTTGCAAACTAAACAATCATTTAAAGAATTTTCACCAATCCTACTACGTATATAATTTTTTATGAGCTTCATTGAGGAGAATACTCTTTCCACACTTGTAATAGCAACAGGAAAAAAAAAACGTCAGCTTCATAAGTAAATAAACAAGATTTCTCTGATTTAATTTTAGTGGCTACTTGTTAAAAATGGGTTTTGGCTCAATGAGAAGTTCTAAGCTTTTTTTTTTTTTTTGGTAGAAATATAAAATGAAAAAGGAGACTATTGCTACAATTAAATTGAAAAAGAAAACACCATGTTTTCAAAAAGAAAGGCCGCCATTTGAGTTTTAGCCTTTAGGGCTTTAGAATTTATTTTTAAAAAAATGTTTTAAATTGAAAAAAAGGGGCTGATGGAGCTGCTGCTGGGGATCGAACCCGCGATTAGGAACTTACACAGCAACCCTCCAACCAGTGAACCATCTTAGAGATTTTGAGCATTGGTTCCTTTACTTAATATTTGATATATTTTTAAGAATTATACAAATAATATATCGAGTTTAGTCGGATGACCACGGGTTCCCGTGACCCATTTTTTATACATAAATTCGCCCCTGGCTACACTCCGAGGCGAGCCCTAGACGAGTCCCAAATTTACCTTTGATCAAAACACTGTTACATACTATCGATAACTAGTCTCTTATCCTATAAGAAGCAACAGTTTTGGTGCCTCACTGTTTCATAATCTATCTTTTGGCATTTTGTGCTCAAAGCCTCAAAGGTGTTTTGGTAGTTTTGAGTCAAAGTATGTAGTACTCCTTCCCTTCCGTTTGAATTTATACAATAGCATTTGATTCGACATAAAATTAATAGATGTGTCATATCTCTAAAAGTATTTAATCTTAAATTTTATTCTCGCTCGATAAAATCTTTAATCTTTAAAAGATGTGACATAACCTTGAAAAAGGTCGCTGGACAAAATTTCCATTACCTACCACGCTCAAGTTTTAGTTTTTGACTAGTATAAAATTTCTATACTTACTAAAGTCCATTATTCATCAAGAATGAATACCCATTATTTGGTTATAGTGTGAGCAACATTATCTTTATAGTTAAAAATACATTATTCATCCAGAATGAATACTTATACTTCACATTAATGTAAAATTTTGCAGAATTAGACAAGCATGTCATAATAATAGTACACTGGTTACAACATAGCGGAATCGATACTTGAGTACCCCTCCCCCCCCCCCCAAAAAAAAAAAAAAAGAAAAAAAGTGTCTGCGAGTATTTTTATCAAAATTTGTCAAGTACTATAAAAAAATCAAACATCCAAAAAGAGAGCCCTTCCACAACTCATTATGAAATCTCTCATAGTGAAATAAAACATATATTAATTTAATAAAAATAAATAGATTTTTGTTGCATTTGAGATTTGTGACCACTCTATGTACATACTGTTTTCACCAAGTAATATTATCCCAGCTTAGTAAGTGGTGTTGTTCTTTTACTGCTGGATTAGTGATCCCTAAAATAAAGTTCTTTTAGATTCTATTAATCTGTACGAATTTAAGCTCTCGTTTAATCATAAATTTTAAAATTAAAAGTTTGGAGTTGTAATTGGATATTAGGAAAAAATAATTAAATTTTGTGGATGAAAGTTCTAAAAACACTTAATAAATATTTGAAGATCAGAATTTAATTAGATTTTATAATTAAAAAAGTGAATATTTCATCAGAAAATTTTGGGGCAGACCTATGTAATTATTAATAATGTAGGTGACACAGGTGTTAGTGGAATAGCTCCTTATCACTCTCTCTCTCTCTTTTTTGTCTGACACTTTTCATGCCTTTTACAATGTACTCCTATAGTACTATAATGTCTTCTAACTTGGAGTGGTTTTTTTTTGGTTTTACTTCACAAAAAACTTCTTATGCCTTTTGTTCTAGACGTACACTACCAAACAACAGTTTTACTGCCTGATTGCCTCACTAATTCATGATCTATTTTTTGGCATTATGTGCTCAACGGTGTTTTGGTAGTTGTATTATAATAATAGCCCAATTTTAATACTTCCTCCGTTTCAAAAAGAATGACTTGTTTTGACTTGGCACGGAGTTTAAAAAAATAAAGAAGACTTTTGAATCTTGTGGTTTTAAATTAAAGTTATGTCAAATGTACGAAAATGCCCTTTAATCTTGTGATCTTAAACATGCCATGTGGAAAGTTAAAATTAAAGTATTGCCAAAAAAGGAAAGGGTCATTCTTTTTTAAACAGACTAAAAAGAAAAGTAGGTCATTCTTTTTGTGTCGCTACGCGTTTGTTACAATATTATCCTTACTCCACTCATAGCAATTTCAAATTATTGGGTTTGTGGTTCACCTAGTAACTATATAACTTGCAAACCAAATAGGCTTTCTAAAAATTGCCTTCATTAAAAAGTAAAAAAGTAGTAGTAGTAAGTAGTAGTAAACTGAGACATTTCTTGGCAAACGTGAATGATGCAATCAAATGAGAGATTTAGCAAAAACATTTATTTATTTATTGTTTCTATTTTATTTCTTATATTCCCTGGCCTCCTTTTACCATTTTCATTTCCTTCCATCTCCTCCAAAATCCACCTGACTCGTCTCTTCGCTTTTACACCTTTCGTCAATTACTACGACATAACATACTCAGTATATTCCTACAAAGTGGAATTCGGGGGGTAAATGTATGCAGTTCATACCACTATTTTAAAGGTGAGATAGAGAAGTTGTTTCCGATAAATTCCGGCTCAAGACAAAAACAATCTAAAAAATAGTAAAGGGAACAAGTAACAATAGGTATTAACACACCAAATAATAACATAAACAAGACTATCACTAAGTAATACGACAAACGATAACACACTCTGAAATAAGACTAGAAATAGAAATAACTTAACACCTTAGAATCTTACTTTTTAGATCAAAAAGAAATAATCTTTTAATTTCACCATTAGATTTTGAAGTAAACATTATATAACACATTATATTACGCGATTGTTACGAAGGATTGTCACTAATTTATTTAAAAAGCATGTTTATACCGTTCACTTTAATTTAAAAAATAATGTATATTTGAATTTGAATTCAAATTCAATCATTTATATAGATTTAAGAACTTTACCTGTTGATTTTATTATTTTTTATCATTTAATTAAAATTCATTGTTTATAACAATATACATCCACTAAAGGGTCAAGTGGCATTTTCGTTGCTTATCGGTTGGCATAATCTCATGCTAGACCATCTTTCTTTTTCTCTTTTTAATATAATGTAGATATAAGTTATTATCATCTTTATTTTATGCAAATACTTCCTCCGTCCTATTTTAGTTAATCATCTTACTAAAAATAAATATCTCATATGAGTTGATCACTTACTAAATAAAGATAGAATTAATTAATTTTTCCCATTTTACCCCTACAATTAATTACAATTTCAATGTCTATTCTTATGCCCAATGAATGTCATTAATATAGGTAAAGGGTAAAATAGTAAAATTCATCATTTCATTTATGATTTCTTAGTCACCATGTAAAATGAAAAGTGCCCAACTAAAATGGGACGAAGGGAGTACTTGTGTGGTTGATTTTATTTTTTTTAATAATAACTATGAATATTACCGTTACAACAAGAAACAATACGAATAAAAACCTAAGCCGGAACATGGCCCCGGCAATACCATAAACCATAAGTAAATGTCTAAGGAGAACGAAACAAGATGCCTTCCGGAAGATGGATGGCTCACCCCTCTTAACTTGCTGCCCTGGAAAAATCCTAGTACTGCATAGAATTACGAGAAAGTGCCTCCGAACCTACCTCATGAAAAGATGTAGCGTCCGGGGACGGTCAGTACTGGCATAAAACCCAAGGGAGAGGGAATAGAACATTTTATAAGGCAAAATCATAAGATACATAATGTAAATCACGAGTGTAAGAAATCAGGAAATAAACTCTTATGTAATAAAACATAAACATCCTTTAAATGCTTTCTTTATGGAATATGTAGTTTCACCGACCTTAGGCAACCCACGGACTGATATGGGTCCGGTATTCGCTCAACCTGCGGGGCCCCAATTCATGTTTGCCGCATGAATTGAGGTGAGCATAGTATGGCCATCATAACGTACCGTCCTCATTGAGGTGCGTGTCAAGATCGTCCCATTTGGGAGCGAACCACCCCTATGTCGGCAAACATAGGTTTCCGGCGTTGGTCACAAGGACTTACACCTTCTCGGTGAACTACATAATCCCCAAATACGCCCCATTAAAACAACTTTCATAAATCCTTATCCGTGGAGTCTTTCATTACGACATTCACATTTTGGTACCGTCATACCAAGACTTGCAAGTCATCCATATTATGCCCAATCAATATCATGTAACATAATATATAGACTCTAAATTCCGTCTTTAAATTCATATACATAGCCATAATAGGATTTTCATAAGAGTCATTAAAACTTTCATCATTTCATACATGCATTGCTCAAAAGACGGAATAAACATCATAATTCTCCATTGAAGAACAAGCTTTTGAAAACGGTCGAAAGTTATAATTTTCATCATGCGTAGCATTTAATGTTTCAAATTCATATAAAGAAATTCACCCTCTTTAAAATAGGATATTCAAGTCTCAAGACCCTCTACGAGTGATTAGAAAACAATTGATAATAAGAGGGAAATCAATACTAAGATTTTCATAAACGAATTCCTCAACCCTAATTTCAAAAAGTCATTATAATATACGTAAATACTAAATAAATTAACGCTTTGCAATAATAGTTGAAACAGGGAGTGTTCAACATGCCTTTTGATGGAGGAAACTTGAGAAAAGCTTGACCTTTGGATCTCCTATTGACTTGACTTAGAGGGGAATAAGAGGGAAGGTTTTAAATCGATGTCGGGTTAATAGCAATATGGGGAAACCTTTTAGAATGATAGGGGATGGTTTTGGATAAGGAAAGGACCAAAAGGCCCTTTAAAACGCGTAGGAAACAAGAGGAGGTACTGCGAAAACAGCACCTCCGTGCCACCCCAATATCGCGGAGGTCCAGCTTCGTGACATGGAGGTATCGCGGACCTCTTCTGTTTTGTGCCAAAGTTTGATTTTTCTTATCCCCTTGCTCCGTGGCACGGGGATAACGCGAAGGCACACTATTTCGGGCTTCGAAAATATATTTTTCTCGCATTCTTTACTTTCTAAAATTCCCCGATTCAAACTAACAATATTCCCAAAGTCTCCAAACTCCAAATAACTCATTTTTCTTAACTCGAAAGTCACAACAAAGAACATGGAAATTTCGGGGTGTTACATTGGACATCAAGCAAAGCCCAAACACTAAACCAGTAATTTAGTTACAAATTCTAGAGACAAAGCTAAAGTATCAATGAATTCTTTTGGAGCAGTGTAACATATTTATTCTTTCCCTAATATCGCTTTGAATTTGTGTTATAATAACAAAACTTGTATTTACATGTATATTTTGAATATCTTTCAGCTCTTCCATACTCTCCTTTGAAACAATTACAAATTCTGTATCATTTCCATCAATATCTACAATCCTGACCATGTGGAGTGTGAACCCTTACTTATGTATCCATCCTCATACAGCAAACAAATGAAATTGAGTTTCAATTTCATCTTCCTCACTCAAGCAACATGAAAGATCATTAACTGAAATATTCAATTTGTCCATTAAGTAACTTATAATGGGAAGCAATCCACAAGATCACTCCATGCTAAGGCATTATCGTTAAATCCCAGATAAGTTAGCAGCTAACCAATTGTAGAGCAATATAACTCTTGAAAGTGAATAATTATCAGAATGGAAAACAGGTACTATACTATATCCACGTGTTCCTTTAGTGAATTCAACTTCCTCTAGTACTAATTACTATCCACGGTTGGAATGATTCAAAATATCCACATTAGTCTTTATATAAATTTTATGGATCCATTTAGCCCAAAGTAGGTCCTGTTTGGTAGACAATTGTCATAACAATTTTTTAACAAAGACAAACATTCAAAGTCTTGTAGTAGGGGTAACTTCTAACATTTAAACCTCCACATTTCTTTGGAGTACAAATTCTGGGTCTGCTACTAGAGCAAAATAAAGATAAAGGGAACAGATTGTGACAAATTTTAAAAAATGGAGAGAATAATAATAAAAAACAAGTCACGAGGAATCAATTAAGCAAAAGAAAAACAAAAGGTAGAGGATAGAAATTAAAGCTTAGGGATCCAGCTCTACTTTAGTAGTGTTATTGCACATTTTCTTCCTTTTTAAAATGTAAATTTTAATGATTGGCACTTATCTTTCTTTATTGACTCTTTTCTTTTCATTGATATAAAGATTATATCATGATGTTCATATTATTTCCTCGATCTAATAATAATTATCGACTATTAATTTAACTTATATTTTAAAAAATAATAAATAATAAAGGGTAATTTACTTTATCACTCTTTAAAAATAATAAATTCAATGTTTCGAAAAATATATCAATTATGACTATAGTTAATAACTAAGGTAAATTGGACACAAATTAGTAAATTATGCATTGATTATTTTAAACTGGACAAGTATTGTTTGATACCTATTTTTAATAACATGGACATGGGAGCAATTGATGTTTAGTATTAAATTTTGAAAAAAATACATAATTAATATAAAAGTAAAAAAAAATTGAAAAAGAAGTAATCGTCTTTTCTTGATATGTCCAAAATGAAAAATAAATCAAAATTTTATTTTTGAAATTGTAGAAAATTAAAAATAAACTAATAGAATAAGTAATAAATTACATCTCTTAATTCTAAACTGGATAAGAAAAATCCCAAGTAACACATTATATAAAATTTCATTATATCTCCTCTTTTGTCCCTAACCCTTTTGATTACACAACTTCTTTTATTTTGCAATATGATAACAATATATAAAATAAAACAAAAAAAAATACTTTATATTGTAGTTTAATTGAGACATTTTAATTTTATTGTCTTAAACCTTTTTTGAAATGAATAGATTTTTGTTGCATTTGAGATTTGAGACCAATCTATGTACATACTGTTTTCACCAAAGTAATATTATCAGCTTAGTAAGTGGAGTTGTTCAGTAATCCCCCAAATGCACTTTTTTTAAATTCTATTAATTTGTATGAATGTAAGCTCTCATTTGATCATAGATTTAAAGTTTTAGAGTTGTTATTGAACATTAATAAAAAAAATTAAAATTTTATGGATAAAAATTGTAAAAGCTTAAAAAATGCATATTTGAAGATCAAAATTTGATCAGATTTGATAACCAAAAAAATGAATATTTCATGATAAAAATTTAAGTCTCTATCAGATAGAATTATCTGCAAATTTTGGAGAGATGTGCACAGTTGTTAGTGGCACAGGGACTGTATCCTTTACACTCTTTCTCTCTTCTTTTGTCTGACACTTCTTCCTTCTGTACCTTTGACCCTTTAGCATGGAGTCCTTTTTTTTGTTTTACTTCATAAAAACTTTTATAACCTTCACTTTTTAGCCTGACAGAGTACAAGGTATTGGAGTACTAATTCAAATCACTGATAACCAAACAGCTACTAAAAAATTGTTGGGTTCCACTTTTGTCCTCTATTCATTCTCTCATCCAAATCCAAACAAAGTATAATACACTACCATTTCTTCTACTACTATTTCCCAAGCATTTGTAACCTTCTTTCTTTTTGACACAAATCTCACTGCCTTCTTCTACTTCTTTTTCATATAAAAGGATTGGGCATAAGAATCTCTAAACTAAATTATCAGTAACACACTTAAATTATGTGAGAGTTTTATATTTATTCTAAATTTAATTAATAAGTATTTTTTTTTTTTGATATCTTTAAATTATGTGGGATTTTTTGATATCTTTCGATTTAGTTATTAAGATTGCACTATTTTCTTTTTATGTTTTAACATATTGTGCTTCTTAAGATGATGTTATTGCACACTTATGTGTATTTTTTACGGTGTTAAATGATATTCACTACACGACATTTTCAAATAGTAAATCACAATAATACAATTTGTTATTTGAGTTACTCTCAATTTTCTTATTTATATAGATTAAAACTACTACTACTAATATTCATTTATTAAAAAATTATGAGGATTCACAGTGTTGAAAAAGAATTTGACACCTAATTTGTGTAAGAAGTGTTAGGTGAGCACCGAGCGTTGTGCAGTAAACGTGTTTAGGGCATACTGTCGGAGTCTTAAAACGTAAATCTCATAAAATTAAGTTCCATACGTGAGCCCCGATGTGTTTGTCAATGCCACGCTCAAGGAGACACCCAAAACAAGTCCCAAATTGCCTTTCAAAATACTGACACGGACTATCGGTAACTAGTTCTCTTATATAATGAGGCACAGTTGAAAAGCTGAAGCAGGCTGCTCATGATCGACACACCTACTTCAGCTGCTTCAACTGTGATTTTACTATATCACTTTTAATAATTATTTTAAGTTATTTAAGTATTAGAAAATAAATAGTATTTAATACTAAAAAGGGTAAAACAGACACACAAAGTGATTAATTAACTCTTCTTTTTTTAAACTGGACAAATAAAATTAGATAACTATTTGTAATAAATATACTACATAAGTAAAAATAGACGTGTGGACTACATTTCAATGATCATGTTTGTGTCAAAAATAGGGAATTCTTACCACTCCACCACAATTTTTGATATGTTTGTCATACAATTAGTAATATAGCAAAGCAGCAAACAAAATTATATTCCATTAAATATAAGAGAAGTAATTTTAATGACTAAATTTTGTATTAGAGAAAAAAAAATATTTACATTTCTTCACACTATAGTCGTTTGCATTAACCTACAATTTTTAAATTATATATCCGTCGATCACTTTAATCAAAATAAAATTGGGATTAGAGTCAATTAACAACTCCTATATTTTCAAATCAAATCCTAAAAGCTAACTACATTATTAATTAAAAAAGATTTCGTATTTCAATTCAAACTCAAAATTATTATCTTTCACTCCAAATTCAAAAATCTTACTTTTTAGATCAAAAAGAAATAATCTTTCAATTTCACAATCAGATTTCGAAGTAAACATCATATAACACATTATGTTTCGATTATTTTCTTTTTACGTTGGCTACTATATAACCTTATGAAGGATAGTCACAGATTAATTTCAAAAACATGTCTATATCGTTCACTTTAATTTAAAAAATAATTTATAGTTCAATTCAAAGGTCAAGTGGCATTTTCGTAGCTTATCCGTTGACATAATCTCATGCTAGACCATCTTTCTTTTTCTCTTTTTAATATAATGTAGATACAAGTTATTATCATCATTATATGCAAATAATTGTGTAGTTGATTTTTTTTAATCTAACTATGAATATTGCCATTACAACAAGAAACATTTACAAAACTAAAAGCATATTGTAGTAGTATCACCACTCCCTTCTAGGAAGGTTGCAGCAAGTAGTTGGACCTCAAGCAAAGCCCAAAAACTTAACGAGTAATTTAGTTACAAATTCTAGACACTAAGCTAAAGTATATATGAATTCTTAGGACATATTTATTCTTTCCCTAATATCACTTTGAATTTGTGCTATAACAAAACTTTAATTTCTTGTTGGAATAGACAATCCAAATCAAAAGGTTTGACTCTCGAAAATGAAGAGTGCCACAAAAAGAGTAAATGTTTTTGCAACAAAAAATAAAAAAACCATCTGCATAACCACATAGATGTATATAAACATAACAAGAAGTGCATAAGGTAAATACCAAAAATAAATTAGAAGTTTATTCCTTTGAAAGAACTAAGAGAAATATTCCAACACCAATACTAGTAACTAAACAAGCTTTTTTAGAAAGAAAAGAACTTTCTAATTTTTGCTCTAACATCTCAAAACTAAACTGATTACTAGAGAAATTAAAATAATTATCTTTTTTCACCGTTAGGTGGCATTTTAGCAAAAGTTGCAACAAGAACAACAATAAGTATGCCAAATAAAATTAGTGGTGTTGAGCTTGCACTTTTGAGCAGCTGCTGCTGCGACGGCTGCTGGTGGCGCAAACATCCAATAGATAATAACTCGAACCCGCCAACAGAAAACAAGCATTCATCAATGGCCAGAGAGTTCAGGGTTCAATATTCAGGACTTGGAACGGTAACAAAAAAGAATATTGTGTGTTGGAGGAGTTTTTCATGTGTGACTACACATAGGTGAAGGTTGGGGGGTCGGGGTGTACTGATGGTGTAAAACTCTTTACAGAATTGAATAAGTAATAAGGTAATGTTGAATAGATGGGAACTGAAGAATTACCAAAAGAAGAAAATTACACTTGAGTTGTTATATATGGTAACAAATAAAATTCGTCCATAGTTAATTAGGATTTGGGTTCAACTTGTTTTACAACTGACACCATCATTTTTGATTGCTAATAAAATCTTCTATGGCACTGGTATGTAAAAATCTAGATAAGATTTCTGGATCGAGTAAAATATTTATCATATTGAAATAGGAACTAGGAAAAACGAAGACGACATAATAACAGATTAGGAAAGTAATACATACCATACAGAAAAGAGAACTATATATAGAAAATTAAAATAGAAGGCATAAACGAGTGATCACAAGAAATATCGACATAAAGTGTTGGAAATTTTTTAGAGATATTCAAAAGCTTTACCAACAAAACTCATGCGCATCTTCCTCATAGTGTTTTCCTACGCCCCTGTAATCTTGTTAAGGCCTCACATAAAATGCCCAGGCCAGTACAGAATTATGTATCAATACAAAATTAGTACGTTGTTTTAATGAAAATGGTAACTACCAGCAAGATAATACTAATACTGTTGCAGGTTGGAAATGCGCCTTAGCCTGATAGAAGAGCCCTATAGATCGTCAGTGAGCACCATGGCGACACAGGTCCCTCCTGATGAAGCCATAAAAAATTAAACATACATGTTAACACTTGAAAGAAAGTTGTATACGAAGTATAGTAAAACAGTCAATTTCTAAAATAACCACCTGTGGTGGTGAATTGTCATGATGAGGAAAGTGCAATCCTATGGAACTTTTATCAACAACTTCCGGATTTGCACGCCACGCATCATAAGCATTCCTGAGTTTTTCCTTGCATTCCTCCACCTGAAGCGGGCCAAAAAGGTTAATGACCGAACAAGAAAGATGAAACAAGTCAGCAAATTTATTTCTTGTTCCTAAAGCATTGAGCAGAAAAGATCAATCGATCACTAAACAAGAAATCAAACACAGTTGAGTGAATGGTCACTAAATATGCTTGAAAGACAGATATACTACATAGGCTATAGATTTAATAAGTAATACTGCAAAGAAGAGTGACATTATCTATTTTTTTCAACAAGTAATATTGTGGGGCGGGGTGGTGTAGGGAAAAATTTATTTTGCTAAAATTTAAAAAGGCAGGGCAGGTGATGGGTTTTGTGGGAAGAAAAAATAAGCCAGGCCCACAAAAGAATAAAGCACGGTATGACAAGTAAAAATCTGAGATTACAGTGTCTCATTAACTGCATTGATCCATTTTAAAAGCAGCAAAACTGCAGCTTCCTATGATTGAAACTTGATGTCTTAGTTGAATATGAAATGCAAAAAAGTCCTCAAATGCAGTGAAACTCAATCATATAATTTAAAATTTTGTCTACGATTGAAACTCAACCCTTTCCTTAATCCTACCAAATAGTATTCAGTAATATACTTATTTTCTCCATGGTCATGAACAGAGTAGCATATGGTCTCCTGTTGTGCAATTATTGAACTTAAAAGAGCAAAAATAGCATAAACAGGGCAGGACAGTTTTTTAAATAATGCTAAACGGGGCAGGGCAAGTCAATATTTTAGAAGGTCAAGGCTTGCCCCGCCCCATCCTTTTACATCCCTAATATTGTCAGTTCATGTTTGAGATAACACAAGTGAAATTGTTGTAGGAAAACCAAATAAGACTTCACTTTTTGTTGCTAAAACTCACAAATAAATCAACCTAAGGGTTAAACTTGTCTTCTCTGCTAAATCCTTGAATACACATTAACATTTCTTTTATTTCCAATTCTCTAAATTACTACTATCATATATTATGAGAATCTAACAGCAACATTGTAAATACTGCAGCTTTGCACTACTGCTAACTGCAACACATAGCAACACAGTCAAATCAAATGAGAATTTTCAAAATAAAACATAATTTACCCCACCCATTATAAGTATTATCAACCCACAAACTCTCTGTGTTGTATGACCACTTGCCATTAGCTCTAGGAGTATATTGTTTTATTTTCCTCTTTAACTAGGAGAATTTTAACTGTTATCAGAAGCAAAGCTGAATCGGATAAGAATTTGAAATGTTAGCACTAAGCAAAAAGAAACAAAAGAGACAAAGTGAACAGTAAGGAAAATTTAGACATCAAACCAATCCAGACGTTATAGTGTACATTCAACTCTTCTGTTAAACAACGAATACTATGGAAGAATTTACTTACAATCAACCCAACTCCTCAATAGTAACCAAGACTTTAGACTTTCTAGTCGCAAGTGTAAAGTTGACAAACCTTATCCAAGCATACCTGGGCAAGCTTTTCAGGATCATTGGGCACAGCATCAGTGCCAGTGCCAATACAATCTGGGCAGAACACTGAAGGTAGCTTCTCGTCCTCATATTTTTCACACTCCCACAGGAGAATCCAAGAGATAAGACACGACAAGTGATATGAATGAAATTTCTGGAAAGAATAAGAAAGTCCAATTATTAAATATCGATGCGTAATCACATATTAAATATTTCGACATAACAAAACTTTTTTTAATCAAGGAGTAGACCAATAGTCTTCCATGTTTAAAGAATGACACACCTAGGCAATAAAAACGCCCCAAATCTCCTATTTTTTGCGAACAAAATAAAAAACTATTGCCTGGATGGAGATTGGAGGCAATGGACTGTGATTATTCAAGATTTCATAAAAGAACTAACTCTAAGAAAATTACGAAACCCAGTGGCCAAGAAGCAATTTCTACTGTGGTTGTACGAGTTTTTTTTAATCTATAAGGAAAGGATCTTTAGTCCCTAATCTTAAACTTTCTCTCCTTCCCTTCTAACAAAGTTAAATCTCTCCAACTTGCTCTATATAATTTATCTCCCTTTCTCTCCCAACAGGAGTTCCAAAAAGTGCACTAGTGCTCCATGCAAAGGATATTTCAGCTTAATTTTGAGTCTTTCTACAACAAAAACAAAAACAAATATTTACCCCATCACTGATGTTGCAGGCGAGCTTTCCAGTGTCCTTGTTAAAAAGAGTACCCACATCACTACCAAGAACAATCTCTTCGTTGCAAATATCACACACATGGTGAGAATGGTCGTCGAGTTTCGTCTTCAACTCTTTCGCCTTGATTTCTTTAGCACCCTTTAGTATACCAACTTCCATAAACTCATCAATTGTTATATACTTACCCAATGTGTGAGATGATGTAAAGGTTATAATTCCAAAACCATATGCATCAACATCAGAAATTTCTTGCTCGCCACTCCATTCGCACCAAACTTTACTAATTCCCTTTCCTTCCGACTTCTTTTTTATCATAACTTTACCATAGCCAACAATATTTGCCTTTAGATCCCGTATCTGCCCGTAATACATCACACGCGGAACAATCAAATCAGACTCCGGGTCATGCAAAAATGACATCCCGTCATTAAATGGCCATGGCACGCCCTTTTGTACGGTATCTTCCACAAACTTTACACTAGTTTCGTGGTTTTCCTCCTTCATATGTTCAACTAAATCCTCCTCTGTGTCGAAAACAGCTCTGCACGCTGAACAACGATAAACAACCACTTCTCCTTTTCTTAGCACCTCCAGATAATTTTTCCCTTCGGAAGTGAACTCCGACATTTTTCTCCTAGAGTAACTCTCTTGCTCTGATAGCATTTTTGAACTGAGTCTCCTTTAGAGCTCAAGATCCTCAAGAATGAGGAAGAAAAAGATAAGAGAGTGCATACAGCAAGAGGAGAAGAAGGGAGAGAAATATCTCATTGATTGAAGAATTATAAATGTGCTTCCTTCGGTCATATTGTACAATAGGGATATTTATAGATTCTAATTTCCTAACTAACTAGTTAAGCCTACTTAGCTGAATTGGGCCTTAGGTTTCTTGGGTCAAGCATTGGGCTTCCTCAGTTATCCAACAGCCCCCCTCAAGCTAGGTGGTGCAAAAAGATTGATCATTCCTAGCTTGGACATAAGAACATCATGTTGTGATTTACTTAGACTTTTTGTGAGAAGATCTGCAGGTTGTTCCTTAGTAGGAATATACTCAGTTTTAACCAGACCTTTCTGAATCTTTTCTCTTATGAAATGACAGTCAATCTCTATGTGTTTTGTCCTCTCATGAAACACAGGATTGGCTGCAATTTGTATTGCTGATTTACTGTCACTGTGAATACATACAGGTAATTGCAACTTAACTCCAAGATCTTCCATCAGTCCAATTAGCCATACTAACTCAGATACTGTATTTGCCATGCTCCTATATTCAGCTTCTGCTGAACTTCTTGAGACAGTATTTTGCTTCTTTGACTTCCATGATATAAGTGAATCTCCTAGTTTAATAATAAACCCTGTGACTGATCTTCTTGTTACTGAACATGACGCCCAGTCAGCATCACAAAATGCTGAAATTGTATCCTTTCTTTTGCTTGACATTAATATTCCCAATCCAGGCTGTTGTTTGATATATCTAACTATCCTCAGTGCTGCTTCCATGTGTGATTTTTTAGGTTGTTGTAGAAACTGACTCAGTGTTTGCACACTATAGGCTATGTCAGGTCTCGTTACTGTTAAATAGAGTAGCTTCCCAATTAGTCTTTGGTAGCTTGACGGATCTTGTATAACTTCATCTATTTCTTCAGTGTCTTTACTCTTGTCTGCAGCTGATTGAATGACCTTCACTATATGTTGGTCATAATCTTTAGTAGTTAACTTGATGTTGCTATCCATAGGTGTAATAGCTGGTCTTGAACCACTGAGTCCTGTTTCAGATATTAATTCCAGTGCATATTTTCTTTGGTGCATTACAATACCTGATTCAGCTCTTGCAAATTCAATTCCTAAGAAGAACTTCAATTCACCCAAATCTTTCATCTTGAATGCCTCTTGTAAAGCAATCTTGGTTTCGTTGATCAATTCCAAGCTATTTCCAGTTATGAGCATGTCATCCACATAGACCAACACTGCAGTGAATCCTTTATCTGATTTCTTAGTGTAAAGTGAGTGATCATACTGACTTTGGATAAAGTTGAACCTCAGTAATGTTTCAGCTAATTTTGTATTCCATTGTCTTGGTGCTTGTTTTAATCCATATAAGGATTTCTTGAGTCTGCATACTTGCTTCTGTCCCCCCTGACTTTGAAATCCTTGTGGGAGGTCCATGTAGATCTCATCATGTAAATCTCCTTGAAGGAAGGCATTATATACATCCATTTGATGTATATGCCACTTTCTTGCTGCAGCTATAGCCAGGATTGATCTGACAGTAACCATCTTGACTACCGGGCTAAAAGTTTCTTGGTAATCTATGCCCTCGTGTTGGCTGTAACCTTTGGCCACTAGCCTAGCTTTATATCTTTCAATTTGTCCATCTGCTTTGTATTTTACTTTGAAAATCCATTTACATCCAATAGAGGTTTTCCCAGGTGGTAAGTTGACAAGTTCCCATGTATTATTTTGTTGCAAGGCATCAACTTCAGCCTTCATTGCTTCAATCCAGTGTGCATCCTTTATAGCTTCTGCATAAGTTGCTGGTTCAGTAACATGAGATATAGCAGATATAAAAGCAGTGTAAGATGGACTTAAGTAGTCATAAGATACGTATTTTGACAGTGCATGTGGTGTTTCATTAGTTATAGTTAGGGATACAAACTCCTTCATCCAACACGGGGGATGAGTTCCTCTAGTTGATCTCCTTGTAGGTTGTGTTGTATTTTGTTGAGCAGGCACAGGTTGAACCTCAATTGATGCTTCATTATTCTGAGTACTGATTGTCTCAGATGATGGCTGAGAGTTGTTGATCACACCTGTCACTTGACTACTAGAAGAAGACTCAAAGGGCATAGGTATGATATCATTGTCATATGAGATATCAGGTTGAGTAAATAAGAAAGTATCACCTGTTTTCATGTTAGAGAAAGGAAATACATTCTCCTGAAATTCTACATCTCTACTGACTAGGAATTGTTTGGTAGAGATGTCATATAGTATATAACCTTTTTGAGTATCTGAGTACCCCATATGAATAGCATTTCTTGATTTTGGCTGTAATTTGTCTGTTTCTTGAAGATTTTTTGCAAAACATAAACAACCAAGTATTCTTAGGTGTAAGAGAGATGGCTTTTTACCATTTAATTTCTCAAATGGAGAGATATCACCAATCACCTGTGAAGGTAGCCTGTTTATCACATATACAGCAGCCTGTACACAATAACCCCAAAACTTAATGGGAATATGAGCTTGAAATCTTGTTGCTCTAGTGATTTCAAGTATGTGTCTTTGCTTTCTTTCAGCTACTCCATTTTGTTGTGGAGTATAGAGACATGTTTTTTGATGAACAATTCCCAAACTAGTAAACAGATCATGGCATGCAGAATTTACAAATTCTGTTCCATTATCTGTTCTAATGATTTTGACAGATGCACCATATTGAGTTTTAACAAAAATCAAGAAATTCTTAATATGCATGAACACATCAGACTTTAGTTTCAACAAAAATATCCAAGTAAATCTACTAAAATCATCAACAACAGTTAGGAAAGACTTGTAACCATCACAAGTAGCAGTTCTATATGGACCCCAGACATCCATATGTACTAGATCAAATGTCTTAGCAGTAGTAGTTACACTCTTAGGAAAGGGTAATCTAGTTTGTTTTGCACAGGGACAGACGGTACATTTATTCAAAGATTCTATAATACTGGAAATACTAATAGGCAGTAGTTTATTTAGGGTGCCGGCAGATGTATGACCCATCCTTTTATGCCAGAGATTGATGTCCTCATGCACTACCATATTCACATTTGTCAGTCCATGATCAGCTCTTGAAGCTTTAGAATGACTGAGTCCTGCAAGGTAGTAGAGACCATCTATTTCTTTACCAATCTCCTTCACCTGCCCAGTGAAGAGATCCTGAAATACGCAAAAATCAGGATAGAACTTCACTGAGCAATTCAATTGTCTAGTTATCTTTGAAACCGAAAGCAGATTAAACCTGAACTGAGGCATATAGAATACATTTTGGATGTCTGTTCTAGGTGATAGTCTACTAGAACCAATATGAGATACTTTAGTTAATTCACCATTTGGCAATATTACTTGTTTAGATTTTTCAGATTGCACAAGGGTTGAAGTATCTAATAAAGACAAATCCGAGGTCATATGATTAGTTGCTCCTGAGTCAATAATCCATTCAGAAGGATGAGTTGACACATTTAGAGCACTACAAGTACCTGTCAAGTTTGCAGAGTGTGAAGTGCTGATATGTCCTGATTCTTGAGTTGGAACAGTTTCATTCTTGTCTATCATCTGACAGATATGTTGATCGAACCTTGGTCCAGCATCAATCCTATACTGATTTGTAGGTGCAGGTCCATAATAGTTTGGAGTAACAGGAATGCCATAGTTGCTCAACTGATTTTGCTGTGGAAAATATCCAGTT
This sequence comes from Capsicum rhomboideum, assembly GCA_031232105.1. NCBI lineage: Eukaryota > Viridiplantae > Streptophyta > Magnoliopsida > Solanales > Solanaceae > Capsicum > Capsicum rhomboideum. The sequence goes on along the minus strand of CP124712.1, from coordinate 135,951,011 downwards.
TGAGAGTACTGTGGATAAGTAGCTGGTGATGGATATCCTGCTTGTTGCCAGTCCTGAACCATAACATTGTGTGCTGCATTATAAGGAGTAGGTCCCCCTCCTCTTTTATATCTAGATTTGTTCTCATGCCTCGGCTCAAACTTTTCATTTTGATTGAACTTAGGATGATCCTGTGGATATCCTATCAATTTGTAGCAGTCAGCCTTGTAATGTCCTTTAAACTTACAATGATCACAAAATGCATTTGGATTGTAATTAGGATTATACTTCTTTTTGAGCCTTGAATTTCCAGACTTAGCGTACATAGCTATAGCATCAGACTCTCCTAGTCCTTGAGACTTATTTGTCATAGCACTTAGCAGGCCTGTAGAACTAGAAGCTGCAGATGCTGCTCTTTGATTCTCATCACTCATAACCATAGCATAGGCTTGGTTCACACTTGGTACAGGGCTGAGTAGTAAAATGTGGCTTCTCACCTGAGAATATGATTCATTTAGTCCCATTAAGAACTGATATAGCTTTTGTCTCTGAAGGTATATGACAAACTCTTTAGACCTTTCACAGTTGCAACTAGGTGCAGGGATCATAGAGCCAAACTCATCCCATAGATCCTTTAACTTTGTATAGTATTCAGATACTGTTTGTGTGCCTTGAGTACAACTAGAAATTTCTTGATGAATATTGAATGCTCTAGAGCCATCAATCTTCTCAAATCTTTCTTTTAGATCTTCCCATACGGCTTGAGCATTAGTGGCATATACTACACCTCCAATCAAATTGCTTGCTACAGAATTCATAAGCCATGACAAAACAATAGCATTCACACGCTCCCACTGATAGCCTAAATTCTCACTCACAGAGTCCTTTTTACAAGTTCCATCCACTAGCCCTAGCTTATTCCTTCCTAGTAGGGCAATCCTCATTGACTTACTCCACACATTATAATTCTCATTTCCTTTCAATTGAAACGAAATAATTGATGCTCCACTAACATCAGTGGATTGCAAATAGAGAGGATGATTGTAATCAACAGGTTGAGTAGTAGTAGTGTTAACTCCAACAGATGTATTACTAGGGTTTCCAGTAGTATTAGTCATTTTCAGTGGATGAATTATCACAAGTGAATCTCAAAATCTTTGCACTTTTCGTAGCAAATCAGAAATTCTTTGAACGCACTTGAATTTAGTAATTGATGAGAGGTATAAATCGAATTACCGACTTTCCTGACTGTTCCAGAAATGCACGATACCACTTTGTTGGGAAAGGCACTTGAATTTTGCTCATATTTGCCTCCATCATTCAAATCGACAATCAACAACAACCTACGCTCTGATACCACTTTGTTGGGAAAGGCAAGGGCACTAACAATAGTGCACGACAGGGTAGCAGCGGAAGAATACCCAAGTCTAAACTTTTCCTTTCAATTTGAACCAAGAGAAGACAAACAAACCCAAGCACAATGATAATAAGGCAGAAAATATATCAACCAAAATAGATAAGCAAGGATAAAATAAACCAATCACACGAGACACCAGATTTACGTGGAAAAACCTTCAGTGTGAAGAGTAAAAAACCACGGGACCAAAAACCTCCACTATAATCACCAAGAGTTACAATAATGTTCTCCAAAATAGCCACCAAATAAGTGTCAAACAACGAGCAACACTACATAAAGCACAACACCAAAAACTAGAGAATTAAAGGAGCAAAAACCCGAAAACGCAGCTACTGTTCACGGATGCAAAACTGGAGCTGCGGGGCACCAAATCTAACTCTGTCAGTTTCTAATCAAAGATTGAGATGATAGGAACAAGCTGTCCAAAAATCAGCTCAATCGGATAAGAAACGAAACGGGAATCGCAATTTGAAGTTGGCAATTTAGGGCTGAAATTGGGTGCGAAAATCTGCACTTTCTCTCTATGTGTGGCTGCTGATTTCTCTCTTTTGTGATTAGAAAATAAGACCTAAAAAGGTTTATATATATGCCCCATAGAATTGGGCCTATGGGCAAAGTGGGTTGGTCCAAATTTGGGCTTTTATTTATCCACATAGGAAGGGAAAAAGACCCATAACCCAACAATTCTCCCCCTCACAACTATGTGGAGGAGACCGCCATCCCGTCGATCATGCAACAATCTTCAAACTTCCCTCTTGGCAAAGCTTTAGTCATCATGTCGGAACCATTATCATCTGTATGAATCTTCTCAAGTTCAAGCAACTTAGAATCCAACACATCTCGAATCCAATGATATCTAACATCAATGTGTTTAGACCGACCATGAAATGTAGAATTCTTTTAAAGATGTATAGCACTTTGACTGTCGCAATAAAGCACATACCTCTCTTGAGCACAACCAAGTTCCCCCAAGAACCTCTTCATCCAGAGCAACTCTTTACAAGCTTCAACGGCAGCAATAAGCTCAGCTTCTGTAGTAGATAGAGCATCCCATTTTTGCAACCTAGATTGCCAAGACACAGCTCCCCCTGTAAAAGTAACCAAATACCCTGAAGTAGACTTGCGAGTATCAACATCACCAGCCATGTCTGAATCAGTATAACCACAAAGAATAGGTTTTCCTGTACCAAAACACAAACTCAGACTAGAAGTGCCACAAAGATATCTCATAATCCACTTCACAACATTCCAATGCTCTCTTCCCGGATTAGAAAGAAAACGGCTAACAATACCAACAGCATGAGCAATATCAGGTCTTGTACAAACCATTGCATACATCAAACTACCAACGGCTGAAGCATAAGGAACTTTCTTCATGTCTTCCTTCTCATCATCACTAGAAGAACACTGCTTCGTGCTCAATTTGAAGTGCATAGCTAAAGGTGTACTGACAACCTTAGCCTTGTCCATGTTGAACTTGCGAAGTACTTTCTGAATGTACTTCTCTTGTGATAACCACAACTTCTTGGCCTTTCTGTCACGAACAATCTGCATGTCAAGAATCTGCCTTGCTGGTCCTAAGTCTTTCATAGAAAAAGACTTACTCAACTCTTGCTTCAACTTTTGAATCCTGCAAGCATTATGACCAACAACAAGCATGTCATCAACATAAAGCAACACAATAATAAAGTCACTATGAGAGAATTTTTGCACAAAAACACAATGGTCTGAAGAAGTCTTTTTGAAGCCTTGCTGACTCATAAAAGAACCAAACTTCCTGTACCACTGCCTGGGAGCTTGTTTCAAACTATACAAGCTCTTCTTCAATTTGCAAACATAATTCTCTTTTCCCTTGACTTCAAAACCTTCCGGCTGCTCCATATAAATTTCTTCATCTAAGTCACCATGGAGAAAAGCAGTTTTAACATCCATTTGCTCAACCTCTAAATCTAGACTTGCAGCCAAGCCTAAAACCACACGAATGGATGACATCTTCACAACTGGAGAGAATATATCATCAAAATCAACTCTCTTTTTCTAGTTAAAACCCTTCACAACAAATCTAGCTTTGTACCGTGGAACTGGATTACCATCTTCATGTTTCACCCGAAAAACCCACCTATTTTTCAAAGCTTTTCTGTCTTTAGGTAGCTTAACCAAATCAAATGTATGATTATCATGCAAAGATTTAATTTCATCTTCCATAGCATCAAACCACCTTTCTTTTTCTTCACTTTTCATGGCCTCATCAAGACTCTCAGGTTCTCCCCCATCAGTCAAGAGTACATACTCATTGGGAGAATAACGAGATGAAGGTATTCTCTCTCTAGTAGATAGTCTGAGAGAACTCTCTGGAGCATCAATAACATTTGGTTGCTGATCAACCACATCAACTTGCACTGGAGCATCAACATCATCATTCTGAACATGATCACCATCTTCATTATCAACTTGATTTTCATCATTATGAAGATTTTCTTCATGTGCAATAGTCAAAGGAACTGGATCAACATCAACTAGGCTCTCACTACTCTGAGAAACAACTTTCTCAGCTTTGTCAAAATCTTCAATTGTTTGGTCTTCAAAGAACACAACATCACGGCTTCTAACAAGTTTCTTCTCAACTGGATCATAGAAACAATAACCAAATTCATCCTGACCATAACCAATGAAGATACACTACCTAGTTTTAACATCCAACTTTGACCTTTCATCCTTAGGAACATGCACAAAGGCTTTACACCCAAAGACTCTAAGGTGATCATAAGAAACATTCTTACCGGACCAAACTATGTCAGGGACATCACCATTCAAAGTAACGGTAGGAGATAAATTGATAACATATGCAGCAGTATTAAGTGCTTCTGCCCAAAAAGAACCTGGCAGCTTAGCATCTGAAAGCATACATCTAACTCTCTCAACTAGAGTTCTATTCATCCTCTCTGCTAAACCATTTAACTGAGGAGTCTTTGGAGGAGTTTTCTGATGTCGAATACCCTGCTTTCTGCAATATCTATCAAAAGGACCAATATATTCACCACCATTATCTGAGCGGATGCATTTCAATTTCTTCTTTGTCTGTCTCTCAACCAAGGCCTGAAAACCCTTGAACACATCAAGTACTTGATCCTTGGACTTCAAAGGAAATACCCAGAGCTTGCGAGAATGATCATCAATAAAAGTCACAAAGCAAAGTGCACCACCATGAGACCTTACCTTAAAAGGACCACATAAATCAGAATGTACCAACTCCAGCAAATCAAGCTTTCTTGAAGGCGGATGACTCTGAAAAGAAACTCTTTTTTGTTTACCAGCTAAGCAATGAACACATCTCTTCAACTTTGCTTATTTCACTCCAGAAAGCAAATTTTTCTTAGCCAAACTGTCAATCCCCCTCTCACTCATATGACTCAGCCTTCTATGCCATAACTCTGATGAAGTATCATTCTCCACCAAGTTTACTGAGCCTCTAGAAGTGGAGCCCTGAAATACATACAAGTTAGACAACTTGTCACCACGAGCCACAACCATTGAACCTCTAGTAAGCTTCCACTGGCCAGCACTAAGGGTGTTAATATAACCCTCATCATCAAGGTTCCCTACAGAAATCAAATTCAGGAGAACATCTGGAGCATGCTTGACATTATTGAGAACAAATATGGAATCATTATTACTTTCCAAACAAACTGTGCCAATGCCAAGTACTTCAACCTCATCATTATTGCCCATTTTCAACATCCCAAAATTACCAGGAGTATAAGAAGAAAATAATTCCTTCTTGGGCTTGATATGAGAAGTAGCACCAGAATCCACAAACCAGCTAGACTCATCACGAACAAGATTAATGGCATTTTCACCACAAGCAACAAGAAGATCATCATTAGTAACAACAGCAACACGATTCTCATTATCGCCTTCTTTCTTTTGTCGTCTCATATCTCTTTTATGCTTGTAACAATGTTTCATGATATGCCCATTCTTGTGGCAATAGTCACATGTGATATTCTTGTATTTGGACTTGGATTTACTTCTACTTGTACCTCCGTCATTCGGACCTCTGGACTTGCTTCTCCCCCTATCTTCAGTAACCAAAACATCGGAGTGTGAAGCTGAAGAAGATGAGGCCTGAGATCTTCTTCTCATCTCTTCATTTAAGACACCACTCTTAGCATATTCCATAGTTATAACACCATTGGGAGCAGAATTAGTCAAAGAAACTCGAAGAGTTTCCCAAGAGTCTGGCAGAGTATTAAGAAGCCAAAGTCCCTGAATTTCTTCATCGAACTTTACACCCATTCCGGACAGCTGGTCAAGAACACCCTGAAAATCATTAATATGATCAGAAATAGGACTGCCCTCTTTGTACCTGATATTCATCAACTGTTTCAACAGGAACAACTTGTTATTACCAGTCTTTGAAGCATACAGTGTCTCGAGCTTGTCCCATAAACTTCTGGCATATGTCTCATTTACAATATGGTTTCTAACATTATCTTCAACCCATTGTCTAATATAGCCACAACCTGCAAGTGCTCAAATTCCCAATCCTCATCTATCATGGATTGAGGTTTATTAGAAGCAAAGACAGGAAAATGCATTTTTTTGACAAATAGGAGATCTTTCATCTTGCCTTTCCAAGTATGATATTTACTACCATTCAAACACACCATTTTGCTCATATTTGCCTCCATCATTCAAATCGACAATCAACAACAACCTACGCTCTGATACCACTTTGTTGGGAAAGGCAAGGGCACTAACAATAGTGCACGACAGGGTAACAGCGGAAGAATACCCAAGTCTAAACTTTTCCTTTCAATTTGAACCAAGAGAAGACAAACAAACCCAAGCACAATGATAATAAGGCAGAAAATATATCAACCAAAATAGATAAGCAAGGATAAAATAAACCAATCACACGAGACACCAGATTTACGTGGAAAAACCTTCAGTGTGAAGAGTAAAAAACCACGGGACCAAAAACCTCCACTATAATCACCAAGAGTTACAATAATGTTCTCCAAAATAGCCACCAAATAAGTGTCAAACAACGAGCAACACTACATAAAGCACAACACCAAAAACTAGAGAATTAAAGGAGCAAAAACCCGAAAACGCAGCTACTGTTCACGGATGCAAAACTGGAGCTGCGGGGCACCAAATCTAACTCTGTCAGTTTCTAATCAAAGATTGAGATGATAGGAACAAGCTGTCCAAAAATCAGCTCAATCGGATAAGAAACGAAACGGGAATCGCAATTTGAAGTTGGCAATTTAGGGCTGAAATTGGGTGCGAAAATCTGCACTTTCTCTCTATGTGTGGCTGCTGATTTCTCTCTTTTGTGATTAGAAAATAAGACCTAAAAAGATCTATATATATGCCTCATAGAATTGGGCCTATGGGCAAAGTGAGTTGGTCCAAATTTGGACTTTTATTTATCTACATAGGAAGGGAAAAAGACCCATAACCCAACACTTAGCCTGATGGAAGAGCCCTATAGATCGTCAGTGAACACCATGGCGACACAGGTCCCTCCTGATGAGCCATAAACATATATGTTAACACTTGAAAGAAAGCTGTGTAAAACAGTCAATTTTTAAAATAACAACCTGTGGAGGTGAATTTTTAAAGTGTAATCCTATGGAACTTTTATCAACAAGTTCCGGATTTGCACGCCGCGCATCATAAGCCTTTTTGTTGTTCTCCCTGCATTTCTTCACCTGAAGGTCAATGACCGAACAAGAAAGATGAAACAAGTCAGCAAATTTATTAAGGTGATAAACAGAAAAGAGATGCTTCATTTGAAAGTAGATATTGCACGGATAGTAAATGAGTCATTATATAAATATAGGAGTCTAAGAAATTGTTCATTACTTAATTGATTACCTATTACTTAAAATTAAAGGGGTAATATATTAGGAGCCTATGAAATTATTATATATATAATCTAATTATAGAGTAAATTATATGTATGAAAATTCCTGACAGTAATTGTAATATTCCAAAATTAACTTTTAAAATATTGATCTTGTATAAATTCCTTTACTAGGAAAAGTGTAACTCAAATATGATTTAGCCCATAAAACATAGGAAAGTGTACACGTTTCATAATAGGAAAAGGAAAAAGTAAAGCTTTATATATTTACGCTGGAAAAAGGGTTTGGCAAATATTAGAAAGGCATGGCCAAGAATAGAGCCGCCCTCTACAAGGACAAGAACATCAAGTCTTGGAGGAAAAACCCATCAATTCCTCAAGAAATAATCTTTGATATATTCTCATGGCTTCCTATCAAGTCATTAATGCGTTTTAAATGTATCTCTAAGTTTTTTAACTCCCTCGTATCAAAATCAGTTTTCGTGGATACTCACCTATCCCACTCTAGGACTCGAACCAAATTGCTTACGCACAACAGGGATGTTTATGACGGAAGAGATTTTTTTTACACTGTAGAGCAAATTGAAGATGGAAAAGCATCCCTTCTGCACATTGAGGAATTTTTTTATAATAAGCTCTACCATATTATTTATTCCAGGATTGGATCTTTGGAGTGTGTTAATGGTGTTTTCTGCTTTTGGGCACCGGCACAGCAGCCTGTTTTAATTTGCAATCCTAGTACAAGAGAAGTAAGATATCTTCCCTATATCGAGAAGCATTATCAATGTTTCTACTCATTAGGTTTTGAGCCAAAAGAAAAGATTTATAAAGTTCTTTTCACGAAAATTGAATATTTAAGAATAATAGGCAATTCAGAATCAATAGCAAGAAATTGGATTTTTACTTTAGGCACGCAAGAGGAGGAATCATGGAAGGAGATTGAAAGCATTCCTGGGTTTTCCCGATTAGGGAGAGTTTGCATTAATGGAGTAATTTATATGTTGAATGGCAACGATCACAAGCACGATATAGTTGTGTTTGATGTGAAAACTGAAAGTTTCAAAACTATTGGCCTTCGGAAAACTTCACATCGCCATAAATATAATTATGAGTTAATAGACGTGATAGGAAAATTAGCCATCTTTGAGAATAAGATTATTAATGGAGAAATTGATATGTGGATTTTAGAAAAGGGTCAATGGGAGAGACATATCATTATCACTATGGGGTTTCCCGATGTTTCTGAGGTGATAAAGGGCTTTACAAAGCTTTTCTGGTGCCAAACATATGATGAAGGGATTATATTTACTGCTCAAGTGAAACACAATAAGTTTTGTTATTTCTTTTATGATGTCACAAGAAAAAGTTGGAGTAAAGGAAGTGAAATCGAGGAACTTTGTGAAGAGCGTCGTAAGTTTGTAGGCATTTATAGTTGGGTAGAAAGCCTCTTCCCATTGAAAAAAAATCTTCAACAAGTTTAATCTTCAAGGTATTTGTTCAGGTGCTCTTTTTAATTTCTTTGATGTTTCTCTATTAGATCTATTTATTAATATAATAAAATTGTAGAAACAAATCGGGTCTTCTTTTTATGGTATTCATAACTTTTCTTTTTTTTTTTTTTTTTGGTTTATCTTGCAATTACAAAAGTTATACGGATCGGATTCTTTGCCTCAGATTCAAACAAAATAATTGGTGGTTGGTTCACTGGCAGATATTGTAGCAAACATTGCTTGCCTTTCGTTAAATGTTGATAAACTGATTGTGATGTGCTTGACCTTAGTTGATTATTCCTGCAGGCAGTATAATACGTGAAATTAATTAAGGAGGTGCAGGCAGTATTTATGTCGTGGTGTTTGGTTTGTAAGAAAAAAAAATTGTCCCAAGAGCACATAGGTATAATCTGGAAAAATACCTTGACAATGGACCCCGGCCCCAAACGAGACCCTGACTTCTGACCTTGACCTATGACCCACTCGCCATCTTGACTTGGGACCCAACTCCTGACCCCTGATCATAACCCTAGGTCCCTATAACAGAACCTGATCTGATCTGAGAACCGACTCTAGACCAGACCTCTTACCCCGACCTGAGATTCTTATATGGGCCCACTTAAAAAATGATAAATTATCTCTCAATGTTTTAAATTAACTTGACATCTTATATGGGGCCCACTTTAAAAAATTTCACGAGTGTTTTTTATAGTAACTTTACTATATCACTTGTAATTAGTTTTTATAAGTCATTTATGTATTAGAAAATAAATAATATTTAATAACAAAAAAAAAAATACAAAATGATAAATTAAAAATAGACGGATGAAGTGCTTTTTAATAGTAATATCTGAGAATATTTCAAATATGACGGAAATTATGAATATTAAAAAATAAATGATATTTAATAACAAGAATAAAATAAATACAAAATAATAAATTAAGAATGAACGGATGAATTATTTACTCCATGGTCGATTCCATTTAAACAACATAACTATCGTATACTTGAATCTTGAAAGAAGGTAGATGGGAAAATGAAAAAAAAAAATGAAAAGAAGAAAAAGATACAAAAAAGAAGGAGACAGGGAAAAAAGCATCCACCAACTCTATAGATGATTGTTGTTTATAAATTTGTTAACCCATAAAAATAGGTAGAAGGGAGTTGATAATATTTGTAAATATTTCAAATATAACAGAAATTATAGTTAAAATAGAGACCGTATAAAATCTTTTTTATATGAAGCCCACTTAAATTTTTTTTCACAAGTATTTTTATAGTAATTTTACTATATCACTTCTAATTAGTTATTATAAGTCATTTAAGTATTAGAAAATAAAACATATTTAATAACAAGAACAACATAGATACAAAATCATAAATTAAAAATAGATGGATGAAATACTTTTAAATAGTAATATATGTGAATATTTCAAATGTGACGAAAATTATAGTTAAAAAGGGGATTGTGTAAAATCTTTTAAAATCAAATTATTTTTTAAATATAAAAAACTGATATTTTTGGGGGGACAAATTAAAAACGAAAGTGCGTCACATAAATTGAGAAAAATAAAGTATAAATACTCCATGCCACTAGTTAATAACACTAGTTAATAATAATAACTGACTATATTACACTAGGGTTAAATATACTTGAAATTTTCATGGTCAAACATTAACTTTCAAAATTAAGTGAAAAAAATTTCCGAAAGTAAAAAATTTCATGGCCAAACAGGTCCTAAGTTGGTTTATAAATATCTGCACCTTTGCTTACTTCCCAATAATTTTAGATACACATTATTATTGAAGATTGGTTATTTTTGTCTTATTTTAGTTATTTTTTCTAAAATTTAAATATATTTGTCCTAAATTCATGTATTTAAAAATTACAATATTGCGCCTATGGCCAATTGAAAAATGTCATTAGAGCCCTATTGTACCTAAGCGTATGCCCTCATGCCATGCGTCTCGTCTGTTAGAGGCAATGCCAATTAATAACCCTGCGCCGCTCAGCCACATATAGGCTAGTTCGTGTACCTGAGCAGTCTGACGATCCACTAGAGCCCTCCTCACTTGAGAGAGTGATTTCCATAGTCGACATCTCGTAACACCTCTCAAGGCTTCGCATCATATGTTGGCTTCTCGATGGATCCCTAGTTTACCCCATATACTACTTTGGCCTAAAAAAAATTCATTCAATGAAATGCAGGGGTAAAAATTAAAGACCACCCAAAAATGGGGCAATACTTGCAAAAACTTGTATCAAATGGGAAAGTTTCGCATTCTTGGAGCCCGTTTTATAAAAGAATTTAAAAGATAGTTCTTATTTTGAGAGAAGTGTTGAAAACACCCCAAACTTGACATGAATTATAACTTTAGTTTCCGAACAAATCTAGTATTAAAAACATCCACACACTTGACTAAACGAATTTAAAAACATCCCTAAGATGAACACTAGTAAAACGTCTACAATGGAAACGTTTTTCTTATTAAAAAAAAAAGATAGAGCAAATCTTTTAGCTTTAAGCATTATTCAAAAAAAGTAAAAAGAGTTAAAGAAAATTGTTGAAATATGAACTAGTCTGTTGAAAAGAAAAAGTCCTCCGAACCACAACTGAGGCAATACGTTTTCACCAAAACGTTTTGTCCCTTTTGGTCTAGCCTAAAATTCAGTTGCCGTTTTGACATTTTTGATTCATGAAACTTGCCCTTTGGATCTCGGACTCCTTAATTTATGTACGATCTTCTTAATCCATTTTGCTCTACAATTGACACCATTAATTCTGATGTACAAATTCATGTTCAGAAATAATGAATGAAGTAATAAAAGCCTTTGATTTCTGGTTTGTCAACTTTCTCCCAAGTCCTAATCATTAGATTAATCTTTCCATGGATTTCAGGTATTAACTGTATTGAAATACGAAGGTGCTTTTTCTTATAAGTTTGGTGGCTAGTTGACAGCAAATTTGAAATGTACTCATAGAATAATAATATCATTATTAATATTAATAAAACAGAAAGATGGAATAATCATAATCGACGGTAATACTATTGGATCCCAATTTGTTGTTATAGCTGACACGAACTCTTTTTGTAGCCTAGACAATGGTCTAACTACTAAAGTATAATTTAATTTTGGTATTCGTACTTCCAATATAATACATGTATTAATTGCTAATAAAATCTTCTACGGCACCAGTATGTACATCTATAAGATTTCCGACTTGAGTAAAACATTTATCATTTTGAAATAGAAAATAGAAAAACGAAGATACGATAACTGATAGAAGAACGTAATACATACCATACAGAAAAGAGAACTATATGTAGAAACAAAGAAAATTAAAACAGAAGGCATAAACAAGTGATCACAAGAAATATCGACATAAAGTGTTGGAAATTTTCTAGAGATATTCAAACGCGTTACCAACAAAACTCATGCGTATCTTCCAAATAGTGTTTTCCTACGCCCCTGTAATCTTGTTAAGGTCTCACATACAATGCCCAGGCCGGTACAGAATTATGTATCAATACAAAATTAGTACGTTGTTTTAATGAAAATGATAACTATCAGCAAGATAATACTAATACTGTTTCCAGTTGGAAATGCGCCTTAGCCTGATGGAAGAGCCCTATAGATCGTCAGTGAACACCATGGCGAAACAGGTCCCTCCTGATGAGCCATAAACATATATGTTAACACTTGAAAGAAAGCTGTGTAAAACAGTCAATTTTTAAAATAACAACCTGTAGTGGTGAATTTTTAAAGTGCAATCCTATGGAACTTTTATCAACAAGTTCTGGATTCTTACGCCACTCCTTATAAGCCTCTCTGATGTCATCCCTGCATTCTTGCACCTGAAGTGAGCCAAAAGGTCAATGACCGAACAAGAAAGATGAAACAAGTCAGCAAATTTATTTCATGTTTCTAAAGCATTGAGCTGAAAAGGTCAATCCATCTCAGTGATTGGTCATTAAATATGCTTGATATATTTCAGGTTAGATGACCACTTGCCATTAGCTCTAGTACTTTCTCTGTAGTCTTAAAAACTCTCTTAGTTTTAGTTCAAAGATGTCCCGTTTTACAAACATGGATATTTTATATTCAAAATAGTATAGAAATCAAACCAACCCCTCAGCATTAACCGAGACCCTATAGTGCACATTCAACTCTTCTGTTAAACAACGAATATTATGAAAGAATTTACTTCTAATCATCCCATGTTATATTGATCAAAACAAATTTACCTACAATCAACCCAACTCCTCAATAGTAACCCAGACATTATAGTAGCGCCTTACAAAAATACAATTTACTATTTAAGTTGCAATTGTACGTTGACAAACCTTATCCAAGCGTGTGGCGGGTAGCTTTTGAGAATCATTGAACCTAGCACCAGTGCCGGTGCCCCAACATTCTGGGCAGAAGACTGAAGGTTGCGTCTCATCATAATATTTTTTACACTCCCTAAGGAGTATCCAATCGATGAGACACGACAGGTGATACAAGTGAAATCTCTAGAAAGAATAAGAAAGTCCAATTATTAAATATCAATGCGTAATTACATATTAAATATTTCGACATAACAAATTTGCAAAAAATCTTAGGAAAAACGAAAATAGAAAGTGTTCATGATTCTCTAATCTATGGCTTTAGATTCAAACTAATCCTCCCTTTTTTTAATCAAGGAGTAGAGCAATAAAGAAAACCCCAAATCGCTTTTTTTTGCGAACAAAAAAAAAATTAAAAAATCATAATGGAGTGGATCTCAACTAGAACCAAAAAAAAAACTATTGCCTGGATGGAGATTGGAGGCAATGGACTGTGATTATTCAAGATTTCATAAAAGAACTAACTCTAAGAAAATTACGAAACCCAGTGGCCAAGAAGCAATTTCCACAGGTTTTATTCAAACAAGAAACCCCAAAAAATTTCACCAAACTTTAAATCAAGAAAACACCACAAGCATCAATTAACACAAAAAAAAAAAAAAATCATAATCAATACTCCTAATAGCATGAAACAGCACCCAAAAGAATTAAATATAAAAAAACACCACAAGCATCCTATTTAAATTCAGTTTTTCTATCGAATCATCAAAATAAAAAAAGAAAACCAAAAACTTTTCGCCAAATTTTAAATCAAGAAAACACCACAAGCATCAATTAATACACACATAAGGAAAATCATAATCAATAATAGCATGAAACAGTACCCAAAAAGAATTAAAAATAAAAAAACAATGTTGTACGAGATTTTCATAAAAGAACAAACTCTTAGAAGAACACGAAACCCCAAGAAGCAATTTCCACTGTGGTTGTACCAGTTTTTTTAATCCATAAGAAATGGATCTTGAGTCCCTAATCTTAAACTCTCTCTCCTTCCCTTCTAACAAAGCTAAATCTCTCCAACTTAATCTCCCTTTCTCTCCCAACAGGGGTTCCAGAAAGTGCATTAGTGCTCCATGCAAAAGATAATTTTAAGTCTTGTTCAAATGAAAAACAACACCAACAACAAAAAAAAATTATAAGTGAAAGAAGGCAAATATTTACTCTTGTTTTAACATTTCTGGTCCCGCACGCGAGCTTTCCAGTGTCCTTGTTAAAGAGTGTACCCACATCACTACCAAGAGTAATCTCCCCCTCACAAACAGTACACTCTCTACCAACGTTGTTCGCTTTTGCCTTCAACTCACTCGCCTGCAATTTTGTCGAACCGTTATTTTGACCAACGTCCAAAAACTCATCAAGTGTTAGGTATCTACCCAATGTGTGAGATGAAGCAAACGTTATGATTCCAAAATCATGTTCCTTAACATCAGAAACTTCATCCTTGTTGCTCCATTCACACCAAATTTGACTAATTCCTTTTCCTTCAGACTTCATTCTCACCATAACTTTACCATAGCCAACAATATTTGCCTTTAAATCCTTTATCTGCCCGTAATACATCACTTGAGGAACAATCAGATCAGAATTTGGGTTATGTAAAAACAATCTTCCATCGTTAAAAGGCCATGGTTCAGCTTTTTGTATAGTCGCATCCACAAACTTTACGCTTAGCTCGTGGTTTTTCTCCTTTAGATGTTCGACTAAAGCCTTCTTTGTCTCGAAAACAATCCTACAGGCTGCACAACGATAAACAATCTTTGACCCATTTCTTACCACCTCAAGATACTTTTTTCCTTTTTCAGCGAACTCAGAAATATGTCTCCTATAGTTACTCTCTTTCACTGATGCTTGTAGAGATGCTTGTTGCATTTTGAATTTTGGATGAAAAGAGGAATGATTTCCTTTCTGTGGGGAAAGAAAATTGTGGAGAGAGAAATTCTTCTTGTTAGCAGACAAGTTTCTGTGTAAATTTTAGTGATTGGCACTTATCTTTCTTTATACTCTTTTTGTTTCATTGATATAAAGATTTGTCATGATGTTAATACTTATCGATTATTAATTTTATTTATACCTTAAGGAATAATAAAGAGTAATTTTGCTATATTACTCTTTAAAAATAATCAATTAGTGCTTCAAAAAATATAAGTATTGATTATGACTATAGTTAAAGTAACTAAGTTAAATTGGACACAAATGAATAAATTATGTATTAGTTTTTATATTGGACAAATATTATTTAACAATTATTTTTAATAACGTGGACGAGTAGACATGGACAGAGAGAGTAATTAATGTTCAGTATTAAATTTTGAAAAAATACTATTTAATTAATAGGAAAGGTAAAAAAAAAGAAAAAAGAAATAAATTATTTTTTCTTGATATGTTAAAAATGATAAATAAATCCAAAAATTATTTTTAAAATAATAGAAAACTTAAAATAAAATAATAAAATAAGTAATAAATTACATCTCTTAATTCTAAACTGGATAAGAAAAATCACAAGTACCACATATATAAATATAAAATTTCATCAGACAATCACCCTCTCCTCTTTTGTCCCTTATAACCCTTAAGGGGTCGTTTGTTACGTAGACTAAATTATCTCAGGATTATATTTCTGGAATTATAATCTCTGGACTATTTTATACTATATGGGCGGTGGTATAAAATAGTCTCATGGTTGATGGGTTATACCAAGACTAACTTTAGTATTAATTTTATACCATGTTTGGTTGATAGTGTAAATTAATCCCAGAATAAATTTATACCATCAACTAACATGGTATAGATTTTATCTATGGGATAACTTAAAATTGTCCATGAGATATTCCACCTTATACCTCCTACCAAACGACCCCTTATGATTACTCAACTTCTTTTATTTTGCAATATGATAACAATATATAAGAAATAAAACAAAAAAATACATTATATTGTGATTTAATTGAGACAGCTGAATTTATTATCTTCGCCTTTTTTGAAATGAATTGATTTTTGTTGCATTTGAGATTTGAGACCAATCTAGATATGTACATACTGTTTTCATCAAGTAATATTATCCCACCTTAGTAAGTGGAGTAGTTTTTTTACTACTGAATTAATAAGGTTCTTTTAGACTCTATTAATTTGTATGGATTTAAGCTCTTATTTAATCATAGATTTTAAATTAAGTTGAAATTTTAAAAATTAAAATTTTGGAGTCTTATGAATGTAAGTTCTAAAAAACCCAAAAAATAAATATTTGAAGAACAAAATTTGATTTGATCAGATTTCATAATACTAATAATAAAAGAAAGAATATTTTATCAGAAAATTTTTGGGCAAACCTATGTAATTAATGATGTAGGCGGCACAGCTCCTGTACACACATTCTCTCTCTTTTTTGTCTCCACACTTTTCATGCCTTTTACGATGTATAGTACAATGCCTTTCATCTTGGGAGTGTTTTTTTTTATATGTTTAACTCCTAACATGTTGTGTTTATTAAGATGAGGTTATTACACACTTATATGCATTTTTTACACTGTTAAATGAAAATCAACAATAATATGACTTGTTATTTGAGTTACTTTCAATTTTCTTATTTCTATATATAGATTAAATCTATTACTAATAATATTCATTTAGTAAAAAATTATGAGGATCCATAGTGTAGAAAATGGAATCTGACACATAATTTGTGTAAGAACTGTAATTAGGCAAGCCCCGAGCGATGAGCATTAAATATGTTTGGACTTTTACTATCGGACAATTAAAGCATAAGTTTCACAAAACTAAGTCTTACATGTAAACTCCGAAGTGTTTTACTAGTGCTACACTCAGAGGCGAATCCAGGATTTCAAGATGACGGGTGCACCATTGCTTTAAAGATAACATGTAAAATTTTATAAAGACAACAACTTGGCGAGCAAAAGATAATTAATTACATTATCACAAAAAATATCAATAGCTTACAATTGTACTCTATGAGACTTCATATTTTGAAAATAATCTATAATAGTATCATTACTTACGGATGCAAATGTCTTACTCTCTATTTTGCAAACTAAACAATCATTTAAAGAATTTTCACCAATCCTACTACGTATATAATTTTTTATGAGCTTCATTGAGGAGAATACTCTTTCCACACTTGTAATAGCAACAGGAAAAAAAAAACGTCAGCTTCATAAGTAAATAAACAAGATTTCTCTGATTTAATTTTAGTGGCTACTTGTTAAAAATGGGTTTTGGCTCAATGAGAAGTTCTAAGCTTTTTTTTTTTTTTTGGTAGAAATATAAAATGAAAAAGGAGACTATTGCTACAATTAAATTGAAAAAGAAAACACCATGTTTTCAAAAAGAAAGGCCGCCATTTGAGTTTTAGCCTTTAGGGCTTTAGAATTTATTTTTAAAAAAATGTTTTAAATTGAAAAAAAGGGGCTGATGGAGCTGCTGCTGGGGATCGAACCCGCGATTAGGAACTTACACAGCAACCCTCCAACCAGTGAACCATCTTAGAGATTTTGAGCATTGGTTCCTTTACTTAATATTTGATATATTTTTAAGAATTATACAAATAATATATCGAGTTTAGTCGGATGACCACGGGTTCCCGTGACCCATTTTTTATACATAAATTCGCCCCTGGCTACACTCCGAGGCGAGCCCTAGACGAGTCCCAAATTTACCTTTGATCAAAACACTGTTACATACTATCGATAACTAGTCTCTTATCCTATAAGAAGCAACAGTTTTGGTGCCTCACTGTTTCATAATCTATCTTTTGGCATTTTGTGCTCAAAGCCTCAAAGGTGTTTTGGTAGTTTTGAGTCAAAGTATGTAGTACTCCTTCCCTTCCGTTTGAATTTATACAATAGCATTTGATTCGACATAAAATTAATAGATGTGTCATATCTCTAAAAGTATTTAATCTTAAATTTTATTCTCGCTCGATAAAATCTTTAATCTTTAAAAGATGTGACATAACCTTGAAAAAGGTCGCTGGACAAAATTTCCATTACCTACCACGCTCAAGTTTTAGTTTTTGACTAGTATAAAATTTCTATACTTACTAAAGTCCATTATTCATCAAGAATGAATACCCATTATTTGGTTATAGTGTGAGCAACATTATCTTTATAGTTAAAAATACATTATTCATCCAGAATGAATACTTATACTTCACATTAATGTAAAATTTTGCAGAATTAGACAAGCATGTCATAATAATAGTACACTGGTTACAACATAGCGGAATCGATACTTGAGTACCCCTCCCCCCCCCCCCCAAAAAAAAAAAAAAGAAAAAAAGTGTCTGCGAGTATTTTTATCAAAATTTGTCAAGTACTATAAAAAAATCAAACATCCAAAAAGAGAGCCCTTCCACAACTCATTATGAAATCTCTCATAGTGAAATAAAACATATATTAATTTAATAAAAATAAATAGATTTTTGTTGCATTTGAGATTTGTGACCACTCTATGTACATACTGTTTTCACCAAGTAATATTATCCCAGCTTAGTAAGTGGTGTTGTTCTTTTACTGCTGGATTAGTGATCCCTAAAATAAAGTTCTTTTAGATTCTATTAATCTGTACGAATTTAAGCTCTCGTTTAATCATAAATTTTAAAATTAAAAGTTTGGAGTTGTAATTGGATATTAGGAAAAAATAATTAAATTTTGTGGATGAAAGTTCTAAAAACACTTAATAAATATTTGAAGATCAGAATTTAATTAGATTTTATAATTAAAAAAGTGAATATTTCATCAGAAAATTTTGGGGCAGACCTATGTAATTATTAATAATGTAGGTGACACAGGTGTTAGTGGAATAGCTCCTTATCACTCTCTCTCTCTCTTTTTTGTCTGACACTTTTCATGCCTTTTACAATGTACTCCTATAGTACTATAATGTCTTCTAACTTGGAGTGGTTTTTTTTTGGTTTTACTTCACAAAAAACTTCTTATGCCTTTTGTTCTAGACGTACACTACCAAACAACAGTTTTACTGCCTGATTGCCTCACTAATTCATGATCTATTTTTTGGCATTATGTGCTCAACGGTGTTTTGGTAGTTGTATTATAATAATAGCCCAATTTTAATACTTCCTCCGTTTCAAAAAGAATGACTTGTTTTGACTTGGCACGGAGTTTAAAAAAATAAAGAAGACTTTTGAATCTTGTGGTTTTAAATTAAAGTTATGTCAAATGTACGAAAATGCCCTTTAATCTTGTGATCTTAAACATGCCATGTGGAAAGTTAAAATTAAAGTATTGCCAAAAAAGGAAAGGGTCATTCTTTTTTAAACAGACTAAAAAGAAAAGTAGGTCATTCTTTTTGTGTCGCTACGCGTTTGTTACAATATTATCCTTACTCCACTCATAGCAATTTCAAATTATTGGGTTTGTGGTTCACCTAGTAACTATATAACTTGCAAACCAAATAGGCTTTCTAAAAATTGCCTTCATTAAAAAGTAAAAAAGTAGTAGTAGTAAGTAGTAGTAAACTGAGACATTTCTTGGCAAACGTGAATGATGCAATCAAATGAGAGATTTAGCAAAAACATTTATTTATTTATTGTTTCTATTTTATTTCTTATATTCCCTGGCCTCCTTTTACCATTTTCATTTCCTTCCATCTCCTCCAAAATCCACCTGACTCGTCTCTTCGCTTTTACACCTTTCGTCAATTACTACGACATAACATACTCAGTATATTCCTACAAAGTGGAATTCGGGGGGTAAATGTATGCAGTTCATACCACTATTTTAAAGGTGAGATAGAGAAGTTGTTTCCGATAAATTCCGGCTCAAGACAAAAACAATCTAAAAAATAGTAAAGGGAACAAGTAACAATAGGTATTAACACACCAAATAATAACATAAACAAGACTATCACTAAGTAATACGACAAACGATAACACACTCTGAAATAAGACTAGAAATAGAAATAACTTAACACCTTAGAATCTTACTTTTTAGATCAAAAAGAAATAATCTTTTAATTTCACCATTAGATTTTGAAGTAAACATTATATAACACATTATATTACGCGATTGTTACGAAGGATTGTCACTAATTTATTTAAAAAGCATGTTTATACCGTTCACTTTAATTTAAAAAATAATGTATATTTGAATTTGAATTCAAATTCAATCATTTATATAGATTTAAGAACTTTACCTGTTGATTTTATTATTTTTTATCATTTAATTAAAATTCATTGTTTATAACAATATACATCCACTAAAGGGTCAAGTGGCATTTTCGTTGCTTATCGGTTGGCATAATCTCATGCTAGACCATCTTTCTTTTTCTCTTTTTAATATAATGTAGATATAAGTTATTATCATCTTTATTTTATGCAAATACTTCCTCCGTCCTATTTTAATTAATCATCTTACTAAAAATAAATATCTCATATGAGTTGATCACTTACTAAATAAAGATAGAATTAATTAATTTTTCCCATTTTACCCCTACAATTAATTACAATTTCAATGTCTATTCTTATGCCCAATGAATGTCATTAATATAGGTAAAGGGTAAAATAGTAAAATTCATCATTTCATTTATGATTTCTTAGTCACCATGTAAAATGAAAAGTGCCCAACTAAAATGGGACGAAGGGAGTACTTGTGTGGTTGATTTTATTTTTTTTAATAATAACTATGAATATTACCGTTACAACAAGAAACAATACGAATAAAAACCTAAGCCGGAACATGGCCCCGGCAATACCATAAACCATAAGTAAATGTCTAAGGAGAACGAAACAAGATGCCTTCCGGAAGATGGATGGCTCACCCCTCTTAACTTGCTGCCCTGGAAAAATCCTAGTACTGCATAGAATTACGAGAAAGTGCCTCCGAACCTACCTCATGAAAAGATGTAGCGTCCGGGGACGGTCAGTACTGGCATAAAACCCAAGGGAGAGGGAATAGAACATTTTATAAGGCAAAATCATAAGATACATAATGTAAATCACGAGTGTAAGAAATCAGGAAATAAACTCTTATGTAATAAAACATAAACATCCTTTAAATGCTTTCTTTATGGAATATGTAGTTTCACCGACCTTAGGCAACCCACGGACTGATATGGGTCCGGTATTCGCTCAACCTGCGGGGCCCCAATTCATGTTTGCCGCATGAATTGAGGTGAGCATAGTATGGCCATCATAACGTACCGTCCTCATTGAGGTGCGTGTCAAGATCGTCCCATTTGGGAGCGAACCACCCCTATGTCGGCAAACATAGGTTTCCGGCGTTGGTCACAAGGACTTACACCTTCTCGGTGAACTACATAATCCCCAAATACGCCCCATTAAAACAACTTTCATAAATCCTTATCCGTGGAGTCTTTCATTACGACATTCACATTTTGGTACCGTCATACCAAGACTTGCAAGTCATCCATATTATGCCCAATCAATATCATGTAACATAATATATAGACTCTAAATTCCGTCTTTAAATTCATATACATAGCCATAATAGGATTTTCATAAGAGTCATTAAAACTTTCATCATTTCATACATGCATTGCTCAAAAGACGGAATAAACATCATAATTCTCCATTGAAGAACAAGCTTTTGAAAACGGTCGAAAGTTATAATTTTCATCATGCGTAGCATTTAATGTTTCAAATTCATATAAAGAAATTCACCCTCTTTAAAATAGGATATTCAAGTCTCAAGACCCTCTACGAGTGATTAGAAAACAATTGATAATAAGAGGGAAATCAATACTAAGATTTTCATAAACGAATTCCTCAACCCTAATTTCAAAAAGTCATTATAATATACGTAAATACTAAATAAATTAACGCTTTGCAATAATAGTTGAAACAGGGAGTGTTCAACATGCCTTTTGATGGAGGAAACTTGAGAAAAGCTTGACCTTTGGATCTCCTATTGACTTGACTTAGAGGGGAATAAGAGGGAAGGTTTTAAATCGATGTCGGGTTAATAGCAATATGGGGAAACCTTTTAGAATGATAGGGGATGGTTTTGGATAAGGAAAGGACCAAAAGGCCCTTTAAAACGCGTAGGAAACAAGAGGAGGTACTGCGAAAACAGCACCTCCGTGCCACCCCAATATCGCGGAGGTCCAGCTTCGTGACATGGAGGTATCGCGGACCTCTTCTGTTTTGTGCCAAAGTTTGATTTTTCTTATCCCCTTGCTCCGTGGCACGGGGATAACGCGAAGGCACACTATTTCGGGCTTCGAAAATATATTTTTCTCGCATTCTTTACTTTCTAAAATTCCCCGATTCAAACTAACAATATTCCCAAAGTCTCCAAACTCCAAATAACTCATTTTTCTTAACTCGAAAGTCACAACAAAGAACATGGAAATTTCGGGGTGTTACATTGGACATCAAGCAAAGCCCAAACACTAAACCAGTAATTTAGTTACAAATTCTAGAGACAAAGCTAAAGTATCAATGAATTCTTTTGGAGCAGTGTAACATATTTATTCTTTCCCTAATATCGCTTTGAATTTGTGTTATAATAACAAAACTTGTATTTACATGTATATTTTGAATATCTTTCAGCTCTTCCATACTCTCCTTTGAAACAATTACAAATTCTGTATCATTTCCATCAATATCTACAATCCTGACCATGTGGAGTGTGAACCCTTACTTATGTATCCATCCTCATACAGCAAACAAATGAAATTGAGTTTCAATTTCATCTTCCTCACTCAAGCAACATGAAAGATCATTAACTGAAATATTCAATTTGTCCATTAAGTAACTTATAATGGGAAGCAATCCACAAGATCACTCCATGCTAAGGCATTATCGTTAAATCCCAGATAAGTTAGCAGCTAACCAATTGTAGAGCAATATAACTCTTGAAAGTGAATAATTATCAGAATGGAAAACAGGTACTATACTATATCCACGTGTTCCTTTAGTGAATTCAACTTCCTCTAGTACTAATTACTATCCACGGTTGGAATGATTCAAAATATCCACATTAGTCTTTATATAAATTTTATGGATCCATTTAGCCCAAAGTAGGTCCTGTTTGGTAGACAATTGTCATAACAATTTTTTAACAAAGACAAACATTCAAAGTCTTGTAGTAGGGGTAACTTCTAACATTTAAACCTCCACATTTCTTTGGAGTACAAATTCTGGGTCTGCTACTAGAGCAAAATAAAGATAAAGGGAACAGATTGTGACAAATTTTAAAAAATGGAGAGAATAATAATAAAAAACAAGTCACGAGGAATCAATTAAGCAAAAGAAAAACAAAAGGTAGAGGATAGAAATTAAAGCTTAGGGATCCAGCTCTACTTTAGTAGTGTTATTGCACATTTTCTTCCTTTTTAAAATGTAAATTTTAATGATTGGCACTTATCTTTCTTTATTGACTCTTTTCTTTTCATTGATATAAAGATTATATCATGATGTTCATATTATTTCCTCGATCTAATAATAATTATCGACTATTAATTTAACTTATATTTTAAAAAATAATAAATAATAAAGGGTAATTTACTTTATCACTCTTTAAAAATAATAAATTCAATGTTTCGAAAAATATATCAATTATGACTATAGTTAATAACTAAGGTAAATTGGACACAAATTAGTAAATTATGCATTGATTATTTTAAACTGGACAAGTATTGTTTGATACCTATTTTTAATAACATGGACATGGGAGCAATTGATGTTTAGTATTAAATTTTGAAAAAAATACATAATTAATATAAAAGTAAAAAAAAATTGAAAAAGAAGTAATCGTCTTTTCTTGATATGTCCAAAATGAAAAATAAATCAAAATTTTATTTTTGAAATTGTAGAAAATTAAAAATAAACTAATAGAATAAGTAATAAATTACATCTCTTAATTCTAAACTGGATAAGAAAAATCCCAAGTAACACATTATATAAAATTTCATTATATCTCCTCTTTTGTCCCTAACCCTTTTGATTACACAACTTCTTTTATTTTGCAATATGATAACAATATATAAAATAAAACAAAAAAAAATACTTTATATTGTAGTTTAATTGAGACATTTTAATTTTATTGTCTTAAACCTTTTTTGAAATGAATAGATTTTTGTTGCATTTGAGATTTGAGACCAATCTATGTACATACTGTTTTCACCAAAGTAATATTATCAGCTTAGTAAGTGGAGTTGTTCAGTAATCCCCCAAATGCACTTTTTTTAAATTCTATTAATTTGTATGAATGTAAGCTCTCATTTGATCATAGATTTAAAGTTTTAGAGTTGTTATTGAACATTAATAAAAAAAATTAAAATTTTATGGATAAAAATTGTAAAAGCTTAAAAAATGCATATTTGAAGATCAAAATTTGATCAGATTTGATAACCAAAAAAATGAATATTTCATGATAAAAATTTAAGTCTCTATCAGATAGAATTATCTGCAAATTTTGGAGAGATGTGCACAGTTGTTAGTGGCACAGGGACTGTATCCTTTACACTCTTTCTCTCTTCTTTTGTCTGACACTTCTTCCTTCTGTACCTTTGACCCTTTAGCATGGAGTCCTTTTTTTTGTTTTACTTCATAAAAACTTTTATAACCTTCACTTTTTAGCCTGACAGAGTACAAGGTATTGGAGTACTAATTCAAATCACTGATAACCAAACAGCTACTAAAAAATTGTTGGGTTCCACTTTTGTCCTCTATTCATTCTCTCATCCAAATCCAAACAAAGTATAATACACTACCATTTCTTCTACTACTATTTCCCAAGCATTTGTAACCTTCTTTCTTTTTGACACAAATCTCACTGCCTTCTTCTACTTCTTTTTCATATAAAAGGATTGGGCATAAGAATCTCTAAACTAAATTATCAGTAACACACTTAAATTATGTGAGAGTTTTATATTTATTCTAAATTTAATTAATAAGTATTTTTTTTTTTTGATATCTTTAAATTATGTGGGATTTTTTGATATCTTTCGATTTAGTTATTAAGATTGCACTATTTTCTTTTTATGTTTTAACATATTGTGCTTCTTAAGATGATGTTATTGCACACTTATGTGTATTTTTTACGGTGTTAAATGATATTCACTACACGACATTTTCAAATAGTAAATCACAATAATACAATTTGTTATTTGAGTTACTCTCAATTTTCTTATTTATATAGATTAAAACTACTACTACTAATATTCATTTATTAAAAAATTATGAGGATTCACAGTGTTGAAAAAGAATTTGACACCTAATTTGTGTAAGAAGTGTTAGGTGAGCACCGAGCGTTGTGCAGTAAACGTGTTTAGGGCATACTGTCGGAGTCTTAAAACGTAAATCTCATAAAATTAAGTTCCATACGTGAGCCCCGATGTGTTTGTCAATGCCACGCTCAAGGAGACACCCAAAACAAGTCCCAAATTGCCTTTCAAAATACTGACACGGACTATCGGTAACTAGTTCTCTTATATAATGAGGCACAGTTGAAAAGCTGAAGCAGGCTGCTCATGATCGACACACCTACTTCAGCTGCTTCAACTGTGATTTTACTATATCACTTTTAATAATTATTTTAAGTTATTTAAGTATTAGAAAATAAATAGTATTTAATACTAAAAAGGGTAAAACAGACACACAAAGTGATTAATTAACTCTTCTTTTTTTAAACTGGACAAATAAAATTAGATAACTATTTGTAATAAATATACTACATAAGTAAAAATAGACGTGTGGACTACATTTCAATGATCATGTTTGTGTCAAAAATAGGGAATTCTTACCACTCCACCACAATTTTTGATATGTTTGTCATACAATTAGTAATATAGCAAAGCAGCAAACAAAATTATATTCCATTAAATATAAGAGAAGTAATTTTAATGACTAAATTTTGTATTAGAGAAAAAAAAATATTTACATTTCTTCACACTATAGTCGTTTGCATTAACCTACAATTTTTAAATTATATATCCGTCGATCACTTTAATCAAAATAAAATTGGGATTAGAGTCAATTAACAACTCCTATATTTTCAAATCAAATCCTAAAAGCTAACTACATTATTAATTAAAAAAGATTTCGTATTTCAATTCAAACTCAAAATTATTATCTTTCACTCCAAATTCAAAAATCTTACTTTTTAGATCAAAAAGAAATAATCTTTCAATTTCACAATCAGATTTCGAAGTAAACATCATATAACACATTATGTTTCGATTATTTTCTTTTTACGTTGGCTACTATATAACCTTATGAAGGATAGTCACAGATTAATTTCAAAAACATGTCTATATCGTTCACTTTAATTTAAAAAATAATTTATAGTTCAATTCAAAGGTCAAGTGGCATTTTCGTAGCTTATCCGTTGACATAATCTCATGCTAGACCATCTTTCTTTTTCTCTTTTTAATATAATGTAGATACAAGTTATTATCATCATTATATGCAAATAATTGTGTAGTTGATTTTTTTTAATCTAACTATGAATATTGCCATTACAACAAGAAACATTTACAAAACTAAAAGCATATTGTAGTAGTATCACCACTCCCTTCTAGGAAGGTTGCAGCAAGTAGTTGGACCTCAAGCAAAGCCCAAAAACTTAACGAGTAATTTAGTTACAAATTCTAGACACTAAGCTAAAGTATATATGAATTCTTAGGACATATTTATTCTTTCCCTAATATCACTTTGAATTTGTGCTATAACAAAACTTTAATTTCTTGTTGGAATAGACAATCCAAATCAAAAGGTTTGACTCTCGAAAATGAAGAGTGCCACAAAAAGAGTAAATGTTTTTGCAACAAAAAATAAAAAAACCATCTGCATAACCACATAGATGTATATAAACATAACAAGAAGTGCATAAGGTAAATACCAAAAATAAATTAGAAGTTTATTCCTTTGAAAGAACTAAGAGAAATATTCCAACACCAATACTAGTAACTAAACAAGCTTTTTTAGAAAGAAAAGAACTTTCTAATTTTTGCTCTAACATCTCAAAACTAAACTGATTACTAGAGAAATTAAAATAATTATCTTTTTTCACCGTTAGGTGGCATTTTAGCAAAAGTTGCAACAAGAACAACAATAAGTATGCCAAATAAAATTAGTGGTGTTGAGCTTGCACTTTTGAGCAGCTGCTGCTGCGACGGCTGCTGGTGGCGCAAACATCCAATAGATAATAACTCGAACCCGCCAACAGAAAACAAGCATTCATCAATGGCCAGAGAGTTCAGGGTTCAATATTCAGGACTTGGAACGGTAACAAAAAAGAATATTGTGTGTTGGAGGAGTTTTTCATGTGTGACTACACATAGGTGAAGGTTGGGGGGTCGGGGTGTACTGATGGTGTAAAACTCTTTACAGAATTGAATAAGTAATAAGGTAATGTTGAATAGATGGGAACTGAAGAATTACCAAAAGAAGAAAATTACACTTGAGTTGTTATATATGGTAACAAATAAAATTCGTCCATAGTTAATTAGGATTTGGGTTCAACTTGTTTTACAACTGACACCATCATTTTTGATTGCTAATAAAATCTTCTATGGCACTGGTATGTAAAAATCTAGATAAGATTTCTGGATCGAGTAAAATATTTATCATATTGAAATAGGAACTAGGAAAAACGAAGACGACATAATAACAGATTAGGAAAGTAATACATACCATACAGAAAAGAGAACTATATATAGAAAATTAAAATAGAAGGCATAAACGAGTGATCACAAGAAATATCGACATAAAGTGTTGGAAATTTTTTAGAGATATTCAAAAGCTTTACCAACAAAACTCATGCGCATCTTCCTCATAGTGTTTTCCTACGCCCCTGTAATCTTGTTAAGGCCTCACATAAAATGCCCAGGCCAGTACAGAATTATGTATCAATACAAAATTAGTACGTTGTTTTAATGAAAATGGTAACTACCAGCAAGATAATACTAATACTGTTGCAGGTTGGAAATGCGCCTTAGCCTGATAGAAGAGCCCTATAGATCGTCAGTGAGCACCATGGCGACACAGGTCCCTCCTGATGAAGCCATAAAAAATTAAACATACATGTTAACACTTGAAAGAAAGTTGTATACGAAGTATAGTAAAACAGTCAATTTCTAAAATAACCACCTGTGGTGGTGAATTGTCATGATGAGGAAAGTGCAATCCTATGGAACTTTTATCAACAACTTCCGGATTTGCACGCCACGCATCATAAGCATTCCTGAGTTTTTCCTTGCATTCCTCCACCTGAAGCGGGCCAAAAAGGTTAATGACCGAACAAGAAAGATGAAACAAGTCAGCAAATTTATTTCTTGTTCCTAAAGCATTGAGCAGAAAAGATCAATCGATCACTAAACAAGAAATCAAACACAGTTGAGTGAATGGTCACTAAATATGCTTGAAAGACAGATATACTACATAGGCTATAGATTTAATAAGTAATACTGCAAAGAAGAGTGACATTATCTATTTTTTTCAACAAGTAATATTGTGGGGCGGGGTGGTGTAGGGAAAAATTTATTTTGCTAAAATTTAAAAAGGCAGGGCAGGTGATGGGTTTTGTGGGAAGAAAAAATAAGCCAGGCCCACAAAAGAATAAAGCACGGTATGACAAGTAAAAATCTGAGATTACAGTGTCTCATTAACTGCATTGATCCATTTTAAAAGCAGCAAAACTGCAGCTTCCTATGATTGAAACTTGATGTCTTAGTTGAATATGAAATGCAAAAAAGTCCTCAAATGCAGTGAAACTCAATCATATAATTTAAAATTTTGTCTACGATTGAAACTCAACCCTTTCCTTAATCCTACCAAATAGTATTCAGTAATATACTTATTTTCTCCATGGTCATGAACAGAGTAGCATATGGTCTCCTGTTGTGCAATTATTGAACTTAAAAGAGCAAAAATAGCATAAACAGGGCAGGACAGTTTTTTAAATAATGCTAAACGGGGCAGGGCAAGTCAATATTTTAGAAGGTCAAGGCTTGCCCCGCCCCATCCTTTTACATCCCTAATATTGTCAGTTCATGTTTGAGATAACACAAGTGAAATTGTTGTAGGAAAACCAAATAAGACTTCACTTTTTGTTGCTAAAACTCACAAATAAATCAACCTAAGGGTTAAACTTGTCTTCTCTGCTAAATCCTTGAATACACATTAACATTTCTTTTATTTCCAATTCTCTAAATTACTACTATCATATATTATGAGAATCTAACAGCAACATTGTAAATACTGCAGCTTTGCACTACTGCTAACTGCAACACATAGCAACACAGTCAAATCAAATGAGAATTTTCAAAATAAAACATAATTTACCCCACCCATTATAAGTATTATCAACCCACAAACTCTCTGTGTTGTATGACCACTTGCCATTAGCTCTAGGAGTATATTGTTTTATTTTCCTCTTTAACTAGGAGAATTTTAACTGTTATCAGAAGCAAAGCTGAATCGGATAAGAATTTGAAATGTTAGCACTAAGCAAAAAGAAACAAAAGAGACAAAGTGAACAGTAAGGAAAATTTAGACATCAAACCAATCCAGACGTTATAGTGTACATTCAACTCTTCTGTTAAACAACGAATACTATGGAAGAATTTACTTACAATCAACCCAACTCCTCAATAGTAACCAAGACTTTAGACTTTCTAGTCGCAAGTGTAAAGTTGACAAACCTTATCCAAGCATACCTGGGCAAGCTTTTCAGGATCATTGGGCACAGCATCAGTGCCAGTGCCAATACAATCTGGGCAGAACACTGAAGGTAGCTTCTCGTCCTCATATTTTTCACACTCCCACAGGAGAATCCAAGAGATAAGACACGACAAGTGATATGAATGAAATTTCTGGAAAGAATAAGAAAGTCCAATTATTAAATATCGATGCGTAATCACATATTAAATATTTCGACATAACAAAACTTTTTTTAATCAAGGAGTAGACCAATAGTCTTCCATGTTTAAAGAATGACACACCTAGGCAATAAAAACGCCCCAAATCTCCTATTTTTTGCGAACAAAATAAAAAACTATTGCCTGGATGGAGATTGGAGGCAATGGACTGTGATTATTCAAGATTTCATAAAAGAACTAACTCTAAGAAAATTACGAAACCCAGTGGCCAAGAAGCAATTTCTACTGTGGTTGTACGAGTTTTTTTTAATCTATAAGGAAAGGATCTTTAGTCCCTAATCTTAAACTTTCTCTCCTTCCCTTCTAACAAAGTTAAATCTCTCCAACTTGCTCTATATAATTTATCTCCCTTTCTCTCCCAACAGGAGTTCCAAAAAGTGCACTAGTGCTCCATGCAAAGGATATTTCAGCTTAATTTTGAGTCTTTCTACAACAAAAACAAAAACAAATATTTACCCCATCACTGATGTTGCAGGCGAGCTTTCCAGTGTCCTTGTTAAAAAGAGTACCCACATCACTACCAAGAACAATCTCTTCGTTGCAAATATCACACACATGGTGAGAATGGTCGTCGAGTTTCGTCTTCAACTCTTTCGCCTTGATTTCTTTAGCACCCTTTAGTATACCAACTTCCATAAACTCATCAATTGTTATATACTTACCCAATGTGTGAGATGATGTAAAGGTTATAATTCCAAAACCATATGCATCAACATCAGAAATTTCTTGCTCGCCACTCCATTCGCACCAAACTTTACTAATTCCCTTTCCTTCCGACTTCTTTTTTATCATAACTTTACCATAGCCAACAATATTTGCCTTTAGATCCCGTATCTGCCCGTAATACATCACACGCGGAACAATCAAATCAGACTCCGGGTCATGCAAAAATGACATCCCGTCATTAAATGGCCATGGCACGCCCTTTTGTACGGTATCTTCCACAAACTTTACACTAGTTTCGTGGTTTTCCTCCTTCATATGTTCAACTAAATCCTCCTCTGTGTCGAAAACAGCTCTGCACGCTGAACAACGATAAACAACCACTTCTCCTTTTCTTAGCACCTCCAGATAATTTTTCCCTTCGGAAGTGAACTCCGACATTTTTCTCCTAGAGTAACTCTCTTGCTCTGATAGCATTTTTGAACTGAGTCTCCTTTAGAGCTCAAGATCCTCAAGAATGAGGAAGAAAAAGATAAGAGAGTGCATACAGCAAGAGGAGAAGAAGGGAGAGAAATATCTCATTGATTGAAGAATTATAAATGTGCTTCCTTCGGTCATATTGTACAATAGGGATATTTATAGATTCTAATTTCCTAACTAACTAGTTAAGCCTACTTAGCTGAATTGGGCCTTAGGTTTCTTGGGTCAAGCATTGGGCTTCCTCAGTTATCCAACAGCCCCCCTCAAGCTAGGTGGTGCAAAAAGATTGATCATTCCTAGCTTGGACATAAGAACATCATGTTGTGATTTACTTAGACTTTTTGTGAGAAGATCTGCAGGTTGTTCCTTAGTAGGAATATACTCAGTTTTAACCAGACCTTTCTGAATCTTTTCTCTTATGAAATGACAGTCAATCTCTATGTGTTTTGTCCTCTCATGAAACACAGGATTGGCTGCAATTTGTATTGCTGATTTACTGTCACTGTGAATACATACAGGTAATTGCAACTTAACTCCAAGATCTTCCATCAGTCCAATTAGCCATACTAACTCAGATACTGTATTTGCCATGCTCCTATATTCAGCTTCTGCTGAACTTCTTGAGACAGTATTTTGCTTCTTTGACTTCCATGATATAAGTGAATCTCCTAGTTTAATAATAAACCCTGTGACTGATCTTCTTGTTACTGAACATGACGCCCAGTCAGCATCACAAAATGCTGAAATTGTATCCTTTCTTTTGCTTGACATTAATATTCCCAATCCAGGCTGTTGTTTGATATATCTAACTATCCTCAGTGCTGCTTCCATGTGTGATTTTTTAGGTTGTTGTAGAAACTGACTCAGTGTTTGCACACTATAGGCTATGTCAGGTCTCGTTACTGTTAAATAGAGTAGCTTCCCAATTAGTCTTTGGTAGCTTGACGGATCTTGTATAACTTCATCTATTTCTTCAGTGTCTTTACTCTTGTCTGCAGCTGATTGAATGACCTTCACTATATGTTGGTCATAATCTTTAGTAGTTAACTTGATGTTGCTATCCATAGGTGTAATAGCTGGTCTTGAACCACTGAGTCCTGTTTCAGATATTAATTCCAGTGCATATTTTCTTTGGTGCATTACAATACCTGATTCAGCTCTTGCAAATTCAATTCCTAAGAAGAACTTCAATTCACCCAAATCTTTCATCTTGAATGCCTCTTGTAAAGCAATCTTGGTTTCGTTGATCAATTCCAAGCTATTTCCAGTTATGAGCATGTCATCCACATAGACCAACACTGCAGTGAATCCTTTATCTGATTTCTTAGTGTAAAGTGAGTGATCATACTGACTTTGGATAAAGTTGAACCTCAGTAATGTTTCAGCTAATTTTGTATTCCATTGTCTTGGTGCTTGTTTTAATCCATATAAGGATTTCTTGAGTCTGCATACTTGCTTCTGTCCCCCCTGACTTTGAAATCCTTGTGGGAGGTCCATGTAGATCTCATCATGTAAATCTCCTTGAAGGAAGGCATTATATACATCCATTTGATGTATATGCCACTTTCTTGCTGCAGCTATAGCCAGGATTGATCTGACAGTAACCATCTTGACTACCGGGCTAAAAGTTTCTTGGTAATCTATGCCCTCGTGTTGGCTGTAACCTTTGGCCACTAGCCTAGCTTTATATCTTTCAATTTGTCCATCTGCTTTGTATTTTACTTTGAAAATCCATTTACATCCAATAGAGGTTTTCCCAGGTGGTAAGTTGACAAGTTCCCATGTATTATTTTGTTGCAAGGCATCAACTTCAGCCTTCATTGCTTCAATCCAGTGTGCATCCTTTATAGCTTCTGCATAAGTTGCTGGTTCAGTAACATGAGATATAGCAGATATAAAAGCAGTGTAAGATGGACTTAAGTAGTCATAAGATACGTATTTTGACAGTGCATGTGGTGTTTCATTAGTTATAGTTAGGGATACAAACTCCTTCATCCAACACGGGGGATGAGTTCCTCTAGTTGATCTCCTTGTAGGTTGTGTTGTATTTTGTTGAGCAGGCACAGGTTGAACCTCAATTGATGCTTCATTATTCTGAGTACTGATTGTCTCAGATGATGGCTGAGAGTTGTTGATCACACCTGTCACTTGACTACTAGAAGAAGACTCAAAGGGCATAGGTATGATATCATTGTCATATGAGATATCAGGTTGAGTAAATAAGAAAGTATCACCTGTTTTCATGTTAGAGAAAGGAAATACATTCTCCTGAAATTCTACATCTCTACTGACTAGGAATTGTTTGGTAGAGATGTCATATAGTATATAACCTTTTTGAGTATCTGAGTACCCCATATGAATAGCATTTCTTGATTTTGGCTGTAATTTGTCTGTTTCTTGAAGATTTTTTGCAAAACATAAACAACCAAGTATTCTTAGGTGTAAGAGAGATGGCTTTTTACCATTTAATTTCTCAAATGGAGAGATATCACCAATCACCTGTGAAGGTAGCCTGTTTATCACATATACAGCAGCCTGTACACAATAACCCCAAAACTTAATGGGAATATGAGCTTGAAATCTTGTTGCTCTAGTGATTTCAAGTATGTGTCTTTGCTTTCTTTCAGCTACTCCATTTTGTTGTGGAGTATAGAGACATGTTTTTTGATGAACAATTCCCAAACTAGTAAACAGATCATGGCATGCAGAATTTACAAATTCTGTTCCATTATCTGTTCTAATGATTTTGACAGATGCACCATATTGAGTTTTAACAAAAATCAAGAAATTCTTA
This sequence comes from Capsicum rhomboideum, assembly GCA_031232105.1. NCBI lineage: Eukaryota > Viridiplantae > Streptophyta > Magnoliopsida > Solanales > Solanaceae > Capsicum > Capsicum rhomboideum. The sequence goes on along the minus strand of CP124712.1, from coordinate 135,917,042 downwards.
ATATGCATGAACACATCAGACTTTAGTTTCAACAAAAATATCCAAGTAAATCTACTAAAATCATCAACAACAGTTAGGAAAGACTTGTAACCATCACAAGTAGCAGTTCTATATGGACCCCAGACATCCATATGTACTAGATCAAATGTCTTAGCAGTAGTAGTTACACTCTTAGGAAAGGGTAATCTAGTTTGTTTTGCACAGGGACAGACGGTACATTTATTCAAAGATTCTATAATACTGGAAATACTAATAGGCAGTAGTTTATTTAGGGTGCCGGCAGATGTATGACCCATCCTTTTATGCCAGAGATTGATGTCCTCATGCACTACCATATTCACATTTGTCAGTCCATGATCAGCTCTTGAAGCTTTAGAATGACTGAGTCCTGCAAGGTAGTAGAGACCATCTATTTCTTTACCAATCTCCTTCACCTGCCCAGTGAAGAGATCCTGAAATACGCAAAAATCAGGATAGAACTTCACTGAGCAATTCAATTGTCTAGTTATCTTTGAAACCGAAAGCAGATTAAACCTGAACTGAGGCATATAGAATACATTTTGGATGTCTGTTCTAGGTGATAGTCTACTAGAACCAATATGAGATACTTTAGTTAATTCACCATTTGGCAATATTACTTGTTTAGATTTTTCAGATTGCACAAGGGTTGAAGTATCTAATAAAGACAAATCCGAGGTCATATGATTAGTTGCTCCTGAGTCAATAATCCATTCAGAAGGATGAGTTGACACATTTAGAGCACTACAAGTACCTGTCAAGTTTGCAGAGTGTGAAGTGCTGATATGTCCTGATTCTTGAGTTGGAACAGTTTCATTCTTGTCTATCATCTGACAGATATGTTGATCGAACCTTGGTCCAGCATCAATCCTATACTGATTTGTAGGTGCAGGTCCATAATAGTTTGGAGTAACAGGAATGCCATAGTTGCTCAACTGATTTTGCTGTGGAAAATATCCAGTTTGAGAGTACTGTGGATAAGTAGCTGGTGATGGATATCCTGCTTGTTGCCAGTCCTGAACCATAACATTGTGTGCTGCATTATAAGGAGTAGGTCCCCCTCCTCTTTTATATCTAGATTTGTTCTCATGCCTCGGCTCAAACTTTTCATTTTGATTGAACTTAGGATGATCCTGTGGATATCCTATCAATTTGTAGCAGTCAGCCTTGTAATGTCCTTTAAACTTACAATGATCACAAAATGCATTTGGATTGTAATTAGGATTATACTTCTTTTTGAGCCTTGAATTTCCAGACTTAGCGTACATAGCTATAGCATCAGACTCTCCTAGTCCTTGAGACTTATTTGTCATAGCACTTAGCAGGCCTGTAGAACTAGAAGCTGCAGATGCTGCTCTTTGATTCTCATCACTCATAACCATAGCATAGGCTTGGTTCACACTTGGTACAGGGCTGAGTAGTAAAATGTGGCTTCTCACCTGAGAATATGATTCATTTAGTCCCATTAAGAACTGATATAGCTTTTGTCTCTGAAGGTATATGACAAACTCTTTAGACCTTTCACAGTTGCAACTAGGTGCAGGGATCATAGAGCCAAACTCATCCCATAGATCCTTTAACTTTGTATAGTATTCAGATACTGTTTGTGTGCCTTGAGTACAACTAGAAATTTCTTGATGAATATTGAATGCTCTAGAGCCATCAATCTTCTCAAATCTTTCTTTTAGATCTTCCCATACGGCTTGAGCATTAGTGGCATATACTACACCTCCAATCAAATTGCTTGCTACAGAATTCATAAGCCATGACAAAACAATAGCATTCACACGCTCCCACTGATAGCCTAAATTCTCACTCACAGAGTCCTTTTTACAAGTTCCATCCACTAGCCCTAGCTTATTCCTTCCTAGTAGGGCAATCCTCATTGACTTACTCCACACATTATAATTCTCATTTCCTTTCAATTGAAACGAAATAATTGATGCTCCACTAACATCAGTGGATTGCAAATAGAGAGGATGATTGTAATCAACAGGTTGAGTAGTAGTAGTGTTAACTCCAACAGATGTATTACTAGGGTTTCCAGTAGTATTAGTCATTTTCAGTGGATGAATTATCACAAGTGAATCTCAAAATCTTTGCACTTTTCGTAGCAAATCAGAAATTCTTTGAACGCACTTGAATTTAGTAATTGATGAGAGGTATAAATCGAATTACCGACTTTCCTGACTGTTCCAGAAATGCACGATACCACTTTGTTGGGAAAGGCACTTGAATTTTGCTCATATTTGCCTCCATCATTCAAATCGACAATCAACAACAACCTACGCTCTGATACCACTTTGTTGGGAAAGGCAAGGGCACTAACAATAGTGCACGACAGGGTAGCAGCGGAAGAATACCCAAGTCTAAACTTTTCCTTTCAATTTGAACCAAGAGAAGACAAACAAACCCAAGCACAATGATAATAAGGCAGAAAATATATCAACCAAAATAGATAAGCAAGGATAAAATAAACCAATCACACGAGACACCAGATTTACGTGGAAAAACCTTCAGTGTGAAGAGTAAAAAACCACGGGACCAAAAACCTCCACTATAATCACCAAGAGTTACAATAATGTTCTCCAAAATAGCCACCAAATAAGTGTCAAACAACGAGCAACACTACATAAAGCACAACACCAAAAACTAGAGAATTAAAGGAGCAAAAACCCGAAAACGCAGCTACTGTTCACGGATGCAAAACTGGAGCTGCGGGGCACCAAATCTAACTCTGTCAGTTTCTAATCAAAGATTGAGATGATAGGAACAAGCTGTCCAAAAATCAGCTCAATCGGATAAGAAACGAAACGGGAATCGCAATTTGAAGTTGGCAATTTAGGGCTGAAATTGGGTGCGAAAATCTGCACTTTCTCTCTATGTGTGGCTGCTGATTTCTCTCTTTTGTGATTAGAAAATAAGACCTAAAAAGGTTTATATATATGCCCCATAGAATTGGGCCTATGGGCAAAGTGGGTTGGTCCAAATTTGGGCTTTTATTTATCCACATAGGAAGGGAAAAAGACCCATAACCCAACAATTCTCCCCCTCACAACTATGTGGAGGAGACCGCCATCCCGTCGATCATGCAACAATCTTCAAACTTCCCTCTTGGCAAAGCTTTAGTCATCATGTCGGAACCATTATCATCTGTATGAATCTTCTCAAGTTCAAGCAACTTAGAATCCAACACATCTCGAATCCAATGATATCTAACATCAATGTGTTTAGACCGACCATGAAATGTAGAATTCTTTTAAAGATGTATAGCACTTTGACTGTCGCAATAAAGCACATACCTCTCTTGAGCACAACCAAGTTCCCCCAAGAACCTCTTCATCCAGAGCAACTCTTTACAAGCTTCAACGGCAGCAATAAGCTCAGCTTCTGTAGTAGATAGAGCATCCCATTTTTGCAACCTAGATTGCCAAGACACAGCTCCCCCTGTAAAAGTAACCAAATACCCTGAAGTAGACTTGCGAGTATCAACATCACCAGCCATGTCTGAATCAGTATAACCACAAAGAATAGGTTTTCCTGTACCAAAACACAAACTCAGACTAGAAGTGCCACAAAGATATCTCATAATCCACTTCACAACATTCCAATGCTCTCTTCCCGGATTAGAAAGAAAACGGCTAACAATACCAACAGCATGAGCAATATCAGGTCTTGTACAAACCATTGCATACATCAAACTACCAACGGCTGAAGCATAAGGAACTTTCTTCATGTCTTCCTTCTCATCATCACTAGAAGAACACTGCTTCGTGCTCAATTTGAAGTGCATAGCTAAAGGTGTACTGACAACCTTAGCCTTGTCCATGTTGAACTTGCGAAGTACTTTCTGAATGTACTTCTCTTGTGATAACCACAACTTCTTGGCCTTTCTGTCACGAACAATCTGCATGTCAAGAATCTGCCTTGCTGGTCCTAAGTCTTTCATAGAAAAAGACTTACTCAACTCTTGCTTCAACTTTTGAATCCTGCAAGCATTATGACCAACAACAAGCATGTCATCAACATAAAGCAACACAATAATAAAGTCACTATGAGAGAATTTTTGCACAAAAACACAATGGTCTGAAGAAGTCTTTTTGAAGCCTTGCTGACTCATAAAAGAACCAAACTTCCTGTACCACTGCCTGGGAGCTTGTTTCAAACTATACAAGCTCTTCTTCAATTTGCAAACATAATTCTCTTTTCCCTTGACTTCAAAACCTTCCGGCTGCTCCATATAAATTTCTTCATCTAAGTCACCATGGAGAAAAGCAGTTTTAACATCCATTTGCTCAACCTCTAAATCTAGACTTGCAGCCAAGCCTAAAACCACACGAATGGATGACATCTTCACAACTGGAGAGAATATATCATCAAAATCAACTCTCTTTTTCTAGTTAAAACCCTTCACAACAAATCTAGCTTTGTACCGTGGAACTGGATTACCATCTTCATGTTTCACCCGAAAAACCCACCTATTTTTCAAAGCTTTTCTGTCTTTAGGTAGCTTAACCAAATCAAATGTATGATTATCATGCAAAGATTTAATTTCATCTTCCATAGCATCAAACCACCTTTCTTTTTCTTCACTTTTCATGGCCTCATCAAGACTCTCAGGTTCTCCCCCATCAGTCAAGAGTACATACTCATTGGGAGAATAACGAGATGAAGGTATTCTCTCTCTAGTAGATAGTCTGAGAGAACTCTCTGGAGCATCAATAACATTTGGTTGCTGATCAACCACATCAACTTGCACTGGAGCATCAACATCATCATTCTGAACATGATCACCATCTTCATTATCAACTTGATTTTCATCATTATGAAGATTTTCTTCATGTGCAATAGTCAAAGGAACTGGATCAACATCAACTAGGCTCTCACTACTCTGAGAAACAACTTTCTCAGCTTTGTCAAAATCTTCAATTGTTTGGTCTTCAAAGAACACAACATCACGGCTTCTAACAAGTTTCTTCTCAACTGGATCATAGAAACAATAACCAAATTCATCCTGACCATAACCAATGAAGATACACTACCTAGTTTTAACATCCAACTTTGACCTTTCATCCTTAGGAACATGCACAAAGGCTTTACACCCAAAGACTCTAAGGTGATCATAAGAAACATTCTTACCGGACCAAACTATGTCAGGGACATCACCATTCAAAGTAACGGTAGGAGATAAATTGATAACATATGCAGCAGTATTAAGTGCTTCTGCCCAAAAAGAACCTGGCAGCTTAGCATCTGAAAGCATACATCTAACTCTCTCAACTAGAGTTCTATTCATCCTCTCTGCTAAACCATTTAACTGAGGAGTCTTTGGAGGAGTTTTCTGATGTCGAATACCCTGCTTTCTGCAATATCTATCAAAAGGACCAATATATTCACCACCATTATCTGAGCGGATGCATTTCAATTTCTTCTTTGTCTGTCTCTCAACCAAGGCCTGAAAACCCTTGAACACATCAAGTACTTGATCCTTGGACTTCAAAGGAAATACCCAGAGCTTGCGAGAATGATCATCAATAAAAGTCACAAAGCAAAGTGCACCACCATGAGACCTTACCTTAAAAGGACCACATAAATCAGAATGTACCAACTCCAGCAAATCAAGCTTTCTTGAAGGCGGATGACTCTGAAAAGAAACTCTTTTTTGTTTACCAGCTAAGCAATGAACACATCTCTTCAACTTTGCTTATTTCACTCCAGAAAGCAAATTTTTCTTAGCCAAACTGTCAATCCCCCTCTCACTCATATGACTCAGCCTTCTATGCCATAACTCTGATGAAGTATCATTCTCCACCAAGTTTACTGAGCCTCTAGAAGTGGAGCCCTGAAATACATACAAGTTAGACAACTTGTCACCACGAGCCACAACCATTGAACCTCTAGTAAGCTTCCACTGGCCAGCACTAAGGGTGTTAATATAACCCTCATCATCAAGGTTCCCTACAGAAATCAAATTCAGGAGAACATCTGGAGCATGCTTGACATTATTGAGAACAAATATGGAATCATTATTACTTTCCAAACAAACTGTGCCAATGCCAAGTACTTCAACCTCATCATTATTGCCCATTTTCAACATCCCAAAATTACCAGGAGTATAAGAAGAAAATAATTCCTTCTTGGGCTTGATATGAGAAGTAGCACCAGAATCCACAAACCAGCTAGACTCATCACGAACAAGATTAATGGCATTTTCACCACAAGCAACAAGAAGATCATCATTAGTAACAACAGCAACACGATTCTCATTATCGCCTTCTTTCTTTTGTCGTCTCATATCTCTTTTATGCTTGTAACAATGTTTCATGATATGCCCATTCTTGTGGCAATAGTCACATGTGATATTCTTGTATTTGGACTTGGATTTACTTCTACTTGTACCTCCGTCATTCGGACCTCTGGACTTGCTTCTCCCCCTATCTTCAGTAACCAAAACATCGGAGTGTGAAGCTGAAGAAGATGAGGCCTGAGATCTTCTTCTCATCTCTTCATTTAAGACACCACTCTTAGCATATTCCATAGTTATAACACCATTGGGAGCAGAATTAGTCAAAGAAACTCGAAGAGTTTCCCAAGAGTCTGGCAGAGTATTAAGAAGCCAAAGTCCCTGAATTTCTTCATCGAACTTTACACCCATTCCGGACAGCTGGTCAAGAACACCCTGAAAATCATTAATATGATCAGAAATAGGACTGCCCTCTTTGTACCTGATATTCATCAACTGTTTCAACAGGAACAACTTGTTATTACCAGTCTTTGAAGCATACAGTGTCTCGAGCTTGTCCCATAAACTTCTGGCATATGTCTCATTTACAATATGGTTTCTAACATTATCTTCAACCCATTGTCTAATATAGCCACAACCTGCAAGTGCTCAAATTCCCAATCCTCATCTATCATGGATTGAGGTTTATTAGAAGCAAAGACAGGAAAATGCATTTTTTTGACAAATAGGAGATCTTTCATCTTGCCTTTCCAAGTATGATATTTACTACCATTCAAACACACCATTTTGCTCATATTTGCCTCCATCATTCAAATCGACAATCAACAACAACCTACGCTCTGATACCACTTTGTTGGGAAAGGCAAGGGCACTAACAATAGTGCACGACAGGGTAACAGCGGAAGAATACCCAAGTCTAAACTTTTCCTTTCAATTTGAACCAAGAGAAGACAAACAAACCCAAGCACAATGATAATAAGGCAGAAAATATATCAACCAAAATAGATAAGCAAGGATAAAATAAACCAATCACACGAGACACCAGATTTACGTGGAAAAACCTTCAGTGTGAAGAGTAAAAAACCACGGGACCAAAAACCTCCACTATAATCACCAAGAGTTACAATAATGTTCTCCAAAATAGCCACCAAATAAGTGTCAAACAACGAGCAACACTACATAAAGCACAACACCAAAAACTAGAGAATTAAAGGAGCAAAAACCCGAAAACGCAGCTACTGTTCACGGATGCAAAACTGGAGCTGCGGGGCACCAAATCTAACTCTGTCAGTTTCTAATCAAAGATTGAGATGATAGGAACAAGCTGTCCAAAAATCAGCTCAATCGGATAAGAAACGAAACGGGAATCGCAATTTGAAGTTGGCAATTTAGGGCTGAAATTGGGTGCGAAAATCTGCACTTTCTCTCTATGTGTGGCTGCTGATTTCTCTCTTTTGTGATTAGAAAATAAGACCTAAAAAGATCTATATATATGCCTCATAGAATTGGGCCTATGGGCAAAGTGAGTTGGTCCAAATTTGGACTTTTATTTATCTACATAGGAAGGGAAAAAGACCCATAACCCAACACTTAGCCTGATGGAAGAGCCCTATAGATCGTCAGTGAACACCATGGCGACACAGGTCCCTCCTGATGAGCCATAAACATATATGTTAACACTTGAAAGAAAGCTGTGTAAAACAGTCAATTTTTAAAATAACAACCTGTGGAGGTGAATTTTTAAAGTGTAATCCTATGGAACTTTTATCAACAAGTTCCGGATTTGCACGCCGCGCATCATAAGCCTTTTTGTTGTTCTCCCTGCATTTCTTCACCTGAAGGTCAATGACCGAACAAGAAAGATGAAACAAGTCAGCAAATTTATTAAGGTGATAAACAGAAAAGAGATGCTTCATTTGAAAGTAGATATTGCACGGATAGTAAATGAGTCATTATATAAATATAGGAGTCTAAGAAATTGTTCATTACTTAATTGATTACCTATTACTTAAAATTAAAGGGGTAATATATTAGGAGCCTATGAAATTATTATATATATAATCTAATTATAGAGTAAATTATATGTATGAAAATTCCTGACAGTAATTGTAATATTCCAAAATTAACTTTTAAAATATTGATCTTGTATAAATTCCTTTACTAGGAAAAGTGTAACTCAAATATGATTTAGCCCATAAAACATAGGAAAGTGTACACGTTTCATAATAGGAAAAGGAAAAAGTAAAGCTTTATATATTTACGCTGGAAAAAGGGTTTGGCAAATATTAGAAAGGCATGGCCAAGAATAGAGCCGCCCTCTACAAGGACAAGAACATCAAGTCTTGGAGGAAAAACCCATCAATTCCTCAAGAAATAATCTTTGATATATTCTCATGGCTTCCTATCAAGTCATTAATGCGTTTTAAATGTATCTCTAAGTTTTTTAACTCCCTCGTATCAAAATCAGTTTTCGTGGATACTCACCTATCCCACTCTAGGACTCGAACCAAATTGCTTACGCACAACAGGGATGTTTATGACGGAAGAGATTTTTTTTACACTGTAGAGCAAATTGAAGATGGAAAAGCATCCCTTCTGCACATTGAGGAATTTTTTTATAATAAGCTCTACCATATTATTTATTCCAGGATTGGATCTTTGGAGTGTGTTAATGGTGTTTTCTGCTTTTGGGCACCGGCACAGCAGCCTGTTTTAATTTGCAATCCTAGTACAAGAGAAGTAAGATATCTTCCCTATATCGAGAAGCATTATCAATGTTTCTACTCATTAGGTTTTGAGCCAAAAGAAAAGATTTATAAAGTTCTTTTCACGAAAATTGAATATTTAAGAATAATAGGCAATTCAGAATCAATAGCAAGAAATTGGATTTTTACTTTAGGCACGCAAGAGGAGGAATCATGGAAGGAGATTGAAAGCATTCCTGGGTTTTCCCGATTAGGGAGAGTTTGCATTAATGGAGTAATTTATATGTTGAATGGCAACGATCACAAGCACGATATAGTTGTGTTTGATGTGAAAACTGAAAGTTTCAAAACTATTGGCCTTCGGAAAACTTCACATCGCCATAAATATAATTATGAGTTAATAGACGTGATAGGAAAATTAGCCATCTTTGAGAATAAGATTATTAATGGAGAAATTGATATGTGGATTTTAGAAAAGGGTCAATGGGAGAGACATATCATTATCACTATGGGGTTTCCCGATGTTTCTGAGGTGATAAAGGGCTTTACAAAGCTTTTCTGGTGCCAAACATATGATGAAGGGATTATATTTACTGCTCAAGTGAAACACAATAAGTTTTGTTATTTCTTTTATGATGTCACAAGAAAAAGTTGGAGTAAAGGAAGTGAAATCGAGGAACTTTGTGAAGAGCGTCGTAAGTTTGTAGGCATTTATAGTTGGGTAGAAAGCCTCTTCCCATTGAAAAAAAATCTTCAACAAGTTTAATCTTCAAGGTATTTGTTCAGGTGCTCTTTTTAATTTCTTTGATGTTTCTCTATTAGATCTATTTATTAATATAATAAAATTGTAGAAACAAATCGGGTCTTCTTTTTATGGTATTCATAACTTTTCTTTTTTTTTTTTTTTTTGGTTTATCTTGCAATTACAAAAGTTATACGGATCGGATTCTTTGCCTCAGATTCAAACAAAATAATTGGTGGTTGGTTCACTGGCAGATATTGTAGCAAACATTGCTTGCCTTTCGTTAAATGTTGATAAACTGATTGTGATGTGCTTGACCTTAGTTGATTATTCCTGCAGGCAGTATAATACGTGAAATTAATTAAGGAGGTGCAGGCAGTATTTATGTCGTGGTGTTTGGTTTGTAAGAAAAAAAAATTGTCCCAAGAGCACATAGGTATAATCTGGAAAAATACCTTGACAATGGACCCCGGCCCCAAACGAGACCCTGACTTCTGACCTTGACCTATGACCCACTCGCCATCTTGACTTGGGACCCAACTCCTGACCCCTGATCATAACCCTAGGTCCCTATAACAGAACCTGATCTGATCTGAGAACCGACTCTAGACCAGACCTCTTACCCCGACCTGAGATTCTTATATGGGCCCACTTAAAAAATGATAAATTATCTCTCAATGTTTTAAATTAACTTGACATCTTATATGGGGCCCACTTTAAAAAATTTCACGAGTGTTTTTTATAGTAACTTTACTATATCACTTGTAATTAGTTTTTATAAGTCATTTATGTATTAGAAAATAAATAATATTTAATAACAAAAAAAAAAATACAAAATGATAAATTAAAAATAGACGGATGAAGTGCTTTTTAATAGTAATATCTGAGAATATTTCAAATATGACGGAAATTATGAATATTAAAAAATAAATGATATTTAATAACAAGAATAAAATAAATACAAAATAATAAATTAAGAATGAACGGATGAATTATTTACTCCATGGTCGATTCCATTTAAACAACATAACTATCGTATACTTGAATCTTGAAAGAAGGTAGATGGGAAAATGAAAAAAAAAAATGAAAAGAAGAAAAAGATACAAAAAAGAAGGAGACAGGGAAAAAAGCATCCACCAACTCTATAGATGATTGTTGTTTATAAATTTGTTAACCCATAAAAATAGGTAGAAGGGAGTTGATAATATTTGTAAATATTTCAAATATAACAGAAATTATAGTTAAAATAGAGACCGTATAAAATCTTTTTTATATGAAGCCCACTTAAATTTTTTTTCACAAGTATTTTTATAGTAATTTTACTATATCACTTCTAATTAGTTATTATAAGTCATTTAAGTATTAGAAAATAAAACATATTTAATAACAAGAACAACATAGATACAAAATCATAAATTAAAAATAGATGGATGAAATACTTTTAAATAGTAATATATGTGAATATTTCAAATGTGACGAAAATTATAGTTAAAAAGGGGATTGTGTAAAATCTTTTAAAATCAAATTATTTTTTAAATATAAAAAACTGATATTTTTGGGGGGACAAATTAAAAACGAAAGTGCGTCACATAAATTGAGAAAAATAAAGTATAAATACTCCATGCCACTAGTTAATAACACTAGTTAATAATAATAACTGACTATATTACACTAGGGTTAAATATACTTGAAATTTTCATGGTCAAACATTAACTTTCAAAATTAAGTGAAAAAAATTTCCGAAAGTAAAAAATTTCATGGCCAAACAGGTCCTAAGTTGGTTTATAAATATCTGCACCTTTGCTTACTTCCCAATAATTTTAGATACACATTATTATTGAAGATTGGTTATTTTTGTCTTATTTTAGTTATTTTTTCTAAAATTTAAATATATTTGTCCTAAATTCATGTATTTAAAAATTACAATATTGCGCCTATGGCCAATTGAAAAATGTCATTAGAGCCCTATTGTACCTAAGCGTATGCCCTCATGCCATGCGTCTCGTCTGTTAGAGGCAATGCCAATTAATAACCCTGCGCCGCTCAGCCACATATAGGCTAGTTCGTGTACCTGAGCAGTCTGACGATCCACTAGAGCCCTCCTCACTTGAGAGAGTGATTTCCATAGTCGACATCTCGTAACACCTCTCAAGGCTTCGCATCATATGTTGGCTTCTCGATGGATCCCTAGTTTACCCCATATACTACTTTGGCCTAAAAAAAATTCATTCAATGAAATGCAGGGGTAAAAATTAAAGACCACCCAAAAATGGGGCAATACTTGCAAAAACTTGTATCAAATGGGAAAGTTTCGCATTCTTGGAGCCCGTTTTATAAAAGAATTTAAAAGATAGTTCTTATTTTGAGAGAAGTGTTGAAAACACCCCAAACTTGACATGAATTATAACTTTAGTTTCCGAACAAATCTAGTATTAAAAACATCCACACACTTGACTAAACGAATTTAAAAACATCCCTAAGATGAACACTAGTAAAACGTCTACAATGGAAACGTTTTTCTTATTAAAAAAAAAAGATAGAGCAAATCTTTTAGCTTTAAGCATTATTCAAAAAAAGTAAAAAGAGTTAAAGAAAATTGTTGAAATATGAACTAGTCTGTTGAAAAGAAAAAGTCCTCCGAACCACAACTGAGGCAATACGTTTTCACCAAAACGTTTTGTCCCTTTTGGTCTAGCCTAAAATTCAGTTGCCGTTTTGACATTTTTGATTCATGAAACTTGCCCTTTGGATCTCGGACTCCTTAATTTATGTACGATCTTCTTAATCCATTTTGCTCTACAATTGACACCATTAATTCTGATGTACAAATTCATGTTCAGAAATAATGAATGAAGTAATAAAAGCCTTTGATTTCTGGTTTGTCAACTTTCTCCCAAGTCCTAATCATTAGATTAATCTTTCCATGGATTTCAGGTATTAACTGTATTGAAATACGAAGGTGCTTTTTCTTATAAGTTTGGTGGCTAGTTGACAGCAAATTTGAAATGTACTCATAGAATAATAATATCATTATTAATATTAATAAAACAGAAAGATGGAATAATCATAATCGACGGTAATACTATTGGATCCCAATTTGTTGTTATAGCTGACACGAACTCTTTTTGTAGCCTAGACAATGGTCTAACTACTAAAGTATAATTTAATTTTGGTATTCGTACTTCCAATATAATACATGTATTAATTGCTAATAAAATCTTCTACGGCACCAGTATGTACATCTATAAGATTTCCGACTTGAGTAAAACATTTATCATTTTGAAATAGAAAATAGAAAAACGAAGATACGATAACTGATAGAAGAACGTAATACATACCATACAGAAAAGAGAACTATATGTAGAAACAAAGAAAATTAAAACAGAAGGCATAAACAAGTGATCACAAGAAATATCGACATAAAGTGTTGGAAATTTTCTAGAGATATTCAAACGCGTTACCAACAAAACTCATGCGTATCTTCCAAATAGTGTTTTCCTACGCCCCTGTAATCTTGTTAAGGTCTCACATACAATGCCCAGGCCGGTACAGAATTATGTATCAATACAAAATTAGTACGTTGTTTTAATGAAAATGATAACTATCAGCAAGATAATACTAATACTGTTTCCAGTTGGAAATGCGCCTTAGCCTGATGGAAGAGCCCTATAGATCGTCAGTGAACACCATGGCGAAACAGGTCCCTCCTGATGAGCCATAAACATATATGTTAACACTTGAAAGAAAGCTGTGTAAAACAGTCAATTTTTAAAATAACAACCTGTAGTGGTGAATTTTTAAAGTGCAATCCTATGGAACTTTTATCAACAAGTTCTGGATTCTTACGCCACTCCTTATAAGCCTCTCTGATGTCATCCCTGCATTCTTGCACCTGAAGTGAGCCAAAAGGTCAATGACCGAACAAGAAAGATGAAACAAGTCAGCAAATTTATTTCATGTTTCTAAAGCATTGAGCTGAAAAGGTCAATCCATCTCAGTGATTGGTCATTAAATATGCTTGATATATTTCAGGTTAGATGACCACTTGCCATTAGCTCTAGTACTTTCTCTGTAGTCTTAAAAACTCTCTTAGTTTTAGTTCAAAGATGTCCCGTTTTACAAACATGGATATTTTATATTCAAAATAGTATAGAAATCAAACCAACCCCTCAGCATTAACCGAGACCCTATAGTGCACATTCAACTCTTCTGTTAAACAACGAATATTATGAAAGAATTTACTTCTAATCATCCCATGTTATATTGATCAAAACAAATTTACCTACAATCAACCCAACTCCTCAATAGTAACCCAGACATTATAGTAGCGCCTTACAAAAATACAATTTACTATTTAAGTTGCAATTGTACGTTGACAAACCTTATCCAAGCGTGTGGCGGGTAGCTTTTGAGAATCATTGAACCTAGCACCAGTGCCGGTGCCCCAACATTCTGGGCAGAAGACTGAAGGTTGCGTCTCATCATAATATTTTTTACACTCCCTAAGGAGTATCCAATCGATGAGACACGACAGGTGATACAAGTGAAATCTCTAGAAAGAATAAGAAAGTCCAATTATTAAATATCAATGCGTAATTACATATTAAATATTTCGACATAACAAATTTGCAAAAAATCTTAGGAAAAACGAAAATAGAAAGTGTTCATGATTCTCTAATCTATGGCTTTAGATTCAAACTAATCCTCCCTTTTTTTAATCAAGGAGTAGAGCAATAAAGAAAACCCCAAATCGCTTTTTTTTGCGAACAAAAAAAAAATTAAAAAATCATAATGGAGTGGATCTCAACTAGAACCAAAAAAAAAACTATTGCCTGGATGGAGATTGGAGGCAATGGACTGTGATTATTCAAGATTTCATAAAAGAACTAACTCTAAGAAAATTACGAAACCCAGTGGCCAAGAAGCAATTTCCACAGGTTTTATTCAAACAAGAAACCCCAAAAAATTTCACCAAACTTTAAATCAAGAAAACACCACAAGCATCAATTAACACAAAAAAAAAAAAAAATCATAATCAATACTCCTAATAGCATGAAACAGCACCCAAAAGAATTAAATATAAAAAAACACCACAAGCATCCTATTTAAATTCAGTTTTTCTATCGAATCATCAAAATAAAAAAAGAAAACCAAAAACTTTTCGCCAAATTTTAAATCAAGAAAACACCACAAGCATCAATTAATACACACATAAGGAAAATCATAATCAATAATAGCATGAAACAGTACCCAAAAAGAATTAAAAATAAAAAAACAATGTTGTACGAGATTTTCATAAAAGAACAAACTCTTAGAAGAACACGAAACCCCAAGAAGCAATTTCCACTGTGGTTGTACCAGTTTTTTTAATCCATAAGAAATGGATCTTGAGTCCCTAATCTTAAACTCTCTCTCCTTCCCTTCTAACAAAGCTAAATCTCTCCAACTTAATCTCCCTTTCTCTCCCAACAGGGGTTCCAGAAAGTGCATTAGTGCTCCATGCAAAAGATAATTTTAAGTCTTGTTCAAATGAAAAACAACACCAACAACAAAAAAAAATTATAAGTGAAAGAAGGCAAATATTTACTCTTGTTTTAACATTTCTGGTCCCGCACGCGAGCTTTCCAGTGTCCTTGTTAAAGAGTGTACCCACATCACTACCAAGAGTAATCTCCCCCTCACAAACAGTACACTCTCTACCAACGTTGTTCGCTTTTGCCTTCAACTCACTCGCCTGCAATTTTGTCGAACCGTTATTTTGACCAACGTCCAAAAACTCATCAAGTGTTAGGTATCTACCCAATGTGTGAGATGAAGCAAACGTTATGATTCCAAAATCATGTTCCTTAACATCAGAAACTTCATCCTTGTTGCTCCATTCACACCAAATTTGACTAATTCCTTTTCCTTCAGACTTCATTCTCACCATAACTTTACCATAGCCAACAATATTTGCCTTTAAATCCTTTATCTGCCCGTAATACATCACTTGAGGAACAATCAGATCAGAATTTGGGTTATGTAAAAACAATCTTCCATCGTTAAAAGGCCATGGTTCAGCTTTTTGTATAGTCGCATCCACAAACTTTACGCTTAGCTCGTGGTTTTTCTCCTTTAGATGTTCGACTAAAGCCTTCTTTGTCTCGAAAACAATCCTACAGGCTGCACAACGATAAACAATCTTTGACCCATTTCTTACCACCTCAAGATACTTTTTTCCTTTTTCAGCGAACTCAGAAATATGTCTCCTATAGTTACTCTCTTTCACTGATGCTTGTAGAGATGCTTGTTGCATTTTGAATTTTGGATGAAAAGAGGAATGATTTCCTTTCTGTGGGGAAAGAAAATTGTGGAGAGAGAAATTCTTCTTGTTAGCAGACAAGTTTCTGTGTAAATTTTAGTGATTGGCACTTATCTTTCTTTATACTCTTTTTGTTTCATTGATATAAAGATTTGTCATGATGTTAATACTTATCGATTATTAATTTTATTTATACCTTAAGGAATAATAAAGAGTAATTTTGCTATATTACTCTTTAAAAATAATCAATTAGTGCTTCAAAAAATATAAGTATTGATTATGACTATAGTTAAAGTAACTAAGTTAAATTGGACACAAATGAATAAATTATGTATTAGTTTTTATATTGGACAAATATTATTTAACAATTATTTTTAATAACGTGGACGAGTAGACATGGACAGAGAGAGTAATTAATGTTCAGTATTAAATTTTGAAAAAATACTATTTAATTAATAGGAAAGGTAAAAAAAAAGAAAAAAGAAATAAATTATTTTTTCTTGATATGTTAAAAATGATAAATAAATCCAAAAATTATTTTTAAAATAATAGAAAACTTAAAATAAAATAATAAAATAAGTAATAAATTACATCTCTTAATTCTAAACTGGATAAGAAAAATCACAAGTACCACATATATAAATATAAAATTTCATCAGACAATCACCCTCTCCTCTTTTGTCCCTTATAACCCTTAAGGGGTCGTTTGTTACGTAGACTAAATTATCTCAGGATTATATTTCTGGAATTATAATCTCTGGACTATTTTATACTATATGGGCGGTGGTATAAAATAGTCTCATGGTTGATGGGTTATACCAAGACTAACTTTAGTATTAATTTTATACCATGTTTGGTTGATAGTGTAAATTAATCCCAGAATAAATTTATACCATCAACTAACATGGTATAGATTTTATCTATGGGATAACTTAAAATTGTCCATGAGATATTCCACCTTATACCTCCTACCAAACGACCCCTTATGATTACTCAACTTCTTTTATTTTGCAATATGATAACAATATATAAGAAATAAAACAAAAAAATACATTATATTGTGATTTAATTGAGACAGCTGAATTTATTATCTTCGCCTTTTTTGAAATGAATTGATTTTTGTTGCATTTGAGATTTGAGACCAATCTAGATATGTACATACTGTTTTCATCAAGTAATATTATCCCACCTTAGTAAGTGGAGTAGTTTTTTTACTACTGAATTAATAAGGTTCTTTTAGACTCTATTAATTTGTATGGATTTAAGCTCTTATTTAATCATAGATTTTAAATTAAGTTGAAATTTTAAAAATTAAAATTTTGGAGTCTTATGAATGTAAGTTCTAAAAAACCCAAAAAATAAATATTTGAAGAACAAAATTTGATTTGATCAGATTTCATAATACTAATAATAAAAGAAAGAATATTTTATCAGAAAATTTTTGGGCAAACCTATGTAATTAATGATGTAGGCGGCACAGCTCCTGTACACACATTCTCTCTCTTTTTTGTCTCCACACTTTTCATGCCTTTTACGATGTATAGTACAATGCCTTTCATCTTGGGAGTGTTTTTTTTTATATGTTTAACTCCTAACATGTTGTGTTTATTAAGATGAGGTTATTACACACTTATATGCATTTTTTACACTGTTAAATGAAAATCAACAATAATATGACTTGTTATTTGAGTTACTTTCAATTTTCTTATTTCTATATATAGATTAAATCTATTACTAATAATATTCATTTAGTAAAAAATTATGAGGATCCATAGTGTAGAAAATGGAATCTGACACATAATTTGTGTAAGAACTGTAATTAGGCAAGCCCCGAGCGATGAGCATTAAATATGTTTGGACTTTTACTATCGGACAATTAAAGCATAAGTTTCACAAAACTAAGTCTTACATGTAAACTCCGAAGTGTTTTACTAGTGCTACACTCAGAGGCGAATCCAGGATTTCAAGATGACGGGTGCACCATTGCTTTAAAGATAACATGTAAAATTTTATAAAGACAACAACTTGGCGAGCAAAAGATAATTAATTACATTATCACAAAAAATATCAATAGCTTACAATTGTACTCTATGAGACTTCATATTTTGAAAATAATCTATAATAGTATCATTACTTACGGATGCAAATGTCTTACTCTCTATTTTGCAAACTAAACAATCATTTAAAGAATTTTCACCAATCCTACTACGTATATAATTTTTTATGAGCTTCATTGAGGAGAATACTCTTTCCACACTTGTAATAGCAACAGGAAAAAAAAAACGTCAGCTTCATAAGTAAATAAACAAGATTTCTCTGATTTAATTTTAGTGGCTACTTGTTAAAAATGGGTTTTGGCTCAATGAGAAGTTCTAAGCTTTTTTTTTTTTTTTGGTAGAAATATAAAATGAAAAAGGAGACTATTGCTACAATTAAATTGAAAAAGAAAACACCATGTTTTCAAAAAGAAAGGCCGCCATTTGAGTTTTAGCCTTTAGGGCTTTAGAATTTATTTTTAAAAAAATGTTTTAAATTGAAAAAAAGGGGCTGATGGAGCTGCTGCTGGGGATCGAACCCGCGATTAGGAACTTACACAGCAACCCTCCAACCAGTGAACCATCTTAGAGATTTTGAGCATTGGTTCCTTTACTTAATATTTGATATATTTTTAAGAATTATACAAATAATATATCGAGTTTAGTCGGATGACCACGGGTTCCCGTGACCCATTTTTTATACATAAATTCGCCCCTGGCTACACTCCGAGGCGAGCCCTAGACGAGTCCCAAATTTACCTTTGATCAAAACACTGTTACATACTATCGATAACTAGTCTCTTATCCTATAAGAAGCAACAGTTTTGGTGCCTCACTGTTTCATAATCTATCTTTTGGCATTTTGTGCTCAAAGCCTCAAAGGTGTTTTGGTAGTTTTGAGTCAAAGTATGTAGTACTCCTTCCCTTCCGTTTGAATTTATACAATAGCATTTGATTCGACATAAAATTAATAGATGTGTCATATCTCTAAAAGTATTTAATCTTAAATTTTATTCTCGCTCGATAAAATCTTTAATCTTTAAAAGATGTGACATAACCTTGAAAAAGGTCGCTGGACAAAATTTCCATTACCTACCACGCTCAAGTTTTAGTTTTTGACTAGTATAAAATTTCTATACTTACTAAAGTCCATTATTCATCAAGAATGAATACCCATTATTTGGTTATAGTGTGAGCAACATTATCTTTATAGTTAAAAATACATTATTCATCCAGAATGAATACTTATACTTCACATTAATGTAAAATTTTGCAGAATTAGACAAGCATGTCATAATAATAGTACACTGGTTACAACATAGCGGAATCGATACTTGAGTACCCCTCCCCCCCCCCCCCAAAAAAAAAAAAAAGAAAAAAAGTGTCTGCGAGTATTTTTATCAAAATTTGTCAAGTACTATAAAAAAATCAAACATCCAAAAAGAGAGCCCTTCCACAACTCATTATGAAATCTCTCATAGTGAAATAAAACATATATTAATTTAATAAAAATAAATAGATTTTTGTTGCATTTGAGATTTGTGACCACTCTATGTACATACTGTTTTCACCAAGTAATATTATCCCAGCTTAGTAAGTGGTGTTGTTCTTTTACTGCTGGATTAGTGATCCCTAAAATAAAGTTCTTTTAGATTCTATTAATCTGTACGAATTTAAGCTCTCGTTTAATCATAAATTTTAAAATTAAAAGTTTGGAGTTGTAATTGGATATTAGGAAAAAATAATTAAATTTTGTGGATGAAAGTTCTAAAAACACTTAATAAATATTTGAAGATCAGAATTTAATTAGATTTTATAATTAAAAAAGTGAATATTTCATCAGAAAATTTTGGGGCAGACCTATGTAATTATTAATAATGTAGGTGACACAGGTGTTAGTGGAATAGCTCCTTATCACTCTCTCTCTCTCTTTTTTGTCTGACACTTTTCATGCCTTTTACAATGTACTCCTATAGTACTATAATGTCTTCTAACTTGGAGTGGTTTTTTTTTGGTTTTACTTCACAAAAAACTTCTTATGCCTTTTGTTCTAGACGTACACTACCAAACAACAGTTTTACTGCCTGATTGCCTCACTAATTCATGATCTATTTTTTGGCATTATGTGCTCAACGGTGTTTTGGTAGTTGTATTATAATAATAGCCCAATTTTAATACTTCCTCCGTTTCAAAAAGAATGACTTGTTTTGACTTGGCACGGAGTTTAAAAAAATAAAGAAGACTTTTGAATCTTGTGGTTTTAAATTAAAGTTATGTCAAATGTACGAAAATGCCCTTTAATCTTGTGATCTTAAACATGCCATGTGGAAAGTTAAAATTAAAGTATTGCCAAAAAAGGAAAGGGTCATTCTTTTTTAAACAGACTAAAAAGAAAAGTAGGTCATTCTTTTTGTGTCGCTACGCGTTTGTTACAATATTATCCTTACTCCACTCATAGCAATTTCAAATTATTGGGTTTGTGGTTCACCTAGTAACTATATAACTTGCAAACCAAATAGGCTTTCTAAAAATTGCCTTCATTAAAAAGTAAAAAAGTAGTAGTAGTAAGTAGTAGTAAACTGAGACATTTCTTGGCAAACGTGAATGATGCAATCAAATGAGAGATTTAGCAAAAACATTTATTTATTTATTGTTTCTATTTTATTTCTTATATTCCCTGGCCTCCTTTTACCATTTTCATTTCCTTCCATCTCCTCCAAAATCCACCTGACTCGTCTCTTCGCTTTTACACCTTTCGTCAATTACTACGACATAACATACTCAGTATATTCCTACAAAGTGGAATTCGGGGGGTAAATGTATGCAGTTCATACCACTATTTTAAAGGTGAGATAGAGAAGTTGTTTCCGATAAATTCCGGCTCAAGACAAAAACAATCTAAAAAATAGTAAAGGGAACAAGTAACAATAGGTATTAACACACCAAATAATAACATAAACAAGACTATCACTAAGTAATACGACAAACGATAACACACTCTGAAATAAGACTAGAAATAGAAATAACTTAACACCTTAGAATCTTACTTTTTAGATCAAAAAGAAATAATCTTTTAATTTCACCATTAGATTTTGAAGTAAACATTATATAACACATTATATTACGCGATTGTTACGAAGGATTGTCACTAATTTATTTAAAAAGCATGTTTATACCGTTCACTTTAATTTAAAAAATAATGTATATTTGAATTTGAATTCAAATTCAATCATTTATATAGATTTAAGAACTTTACCTGTTGATTTTATTATTTTTTATCATTTAATTAAAATTCATTGTTTATAACAATATACATCCACTAAAGGGTCAAGTGGCATTTTCGTTGCTTATCGGTTGGCATAATCTCATGCTAGACCATCTTTCTTTTTCTCTTTTTAATATAATGTAGATATAAGTTATTATCATCTTTATTTTATGCAAATACTTCCTCCGTCCTATTTTAATTAATCATCTTACTAAAAATAAATATCTCATATGAGTTGATCACTTACTAAATAAAGATAGAATTAATTAATTTTTCCCATTTTACCCCTACAATTAATTACAATTTCAATGTCTATTCTTATGCCCAATGAATGTCATTAATATAGGTAAAGGGTAAAATAGTAAAATTCATCATTTCATTTATGATTTCTTAGTCACCATGTAAAATGAAAAGTGCCCAACTAAAATGGGACGAAGGGAGTACTTGTGTGGTTGATTTTATTTTTTTTAATAATAACTATGAATATTACCGTTACAACAAGAAACAATACGAATAAAAACCTAAGCCGGAACATGGCCCCGGCAATACCATAAACCATAAGTAAATGTCTAAGGAGAACGAAACAAGATGCCTTCCGGAAGATGGATGGCTCACCCCTCTTAACTTGCTGCCCTGGAAAAATCCTAGTACTGCATAGAATTACGAGAAAGTGCCTCCGAACCTACCTCATGAAAAGATGTAGCGTCCGGGGACGGTCAGTACTGGCATAAAACCCAAGGGAGAGGGAATAGAACATTTTATAAGGCAAAATCATAAGATACATAATGTAAATCACGAGTGTAAGAAATCAGGAAATAAACTCTTATGTAATAAAACATAAACATCCTTTAAATGCTTTCTTTATGGAATATGTAGTTTCACCGACCTTAGGCAACCCACGGACTGATATGGGTCCGGTATTCGCTCAACCTGCGGGGCCCCAATTCATGTTTGCCGCATGAATTGAGGTGAGCATAGTATGGCCATCATAACGTACCGTCCTCATTGAGGTGCGTGTCAAGATCGTCCCATTTGGGAGCGAACCACCCCTATGTCGGCAAACATAGGTTTCCGGCGTTGGTCACAAGGACTTACACCTTCTCGGTGAACTACATAATCCCCAAATACGCCCCATTAAAACAACTTTCATAAATCCTTATCCGTGGAGTCTTTCATTACGACATTCACATTTTGGTACCGTCATACCAAGACTTGCAAGTCATCCATATTATGCCCAATCAATATCATGTAACATAATATATAGACTCTAAATTCCGTCTTTAAATTCATATACATAGCCATAATAGGATTTTCATAAGAGTCATTAAAACTTTCATCATTTCATACATGCATTGCTCAAAAGACGGAATAAACATCATAATTCTCCATTGAAGAACAAGCTTTTGAAAACGGTCGAAAGTTATAATTTTCATCATGCGTAGCATTTAATGTTTCAAATTCATATAAAGAAATTCACCCTCTTTAAAATAGGATATTCAAGTCTCAAGACCCTCTACGAGTGATTAGAAAACAATTGATAATAAGAGGGAAATCAATACTAAGATTTTCATAAACGAATTCCTCAACCCTAATTTCAAAAAGTCATTATAATATACGTAAATACTAAATAAATTAACGCTTTGCAATAATAGTTGAAACAGGGAGTGTTCAACATGCCTTTTGATGGAGGAAACTTGAGAAAAGCTTGACCTTTGGATCTCCTATTGACTTGACTTAGAGGGGAATAAGAGGGAAGGTTTTAAATCGATGTCGGGTTAATAGCAATATGGGGAAACCTTTTAGAATGATAGGGGATGGTTTTGGATAAGGAAAGGACCAAAAGGCCCTTTAAAACGCGTAGGAAACAAGAGGAGGTACTGCGAAAACAGCACCTCCGTGCCACCCCAATATCGCGGAGGTCCAGCTTCGTGACATGGAGGTATCGCGGACCTCTTCTGTTTTGTGCCAAAGTTTGATTTTTCTTATCCCCTTGCTCCGTGGCACGGGGATAACGCGAAGGCACACTATTTCGGGCTTCGAAAATATATTTTTCTCGCATTCTTTACTTTCTAAAATTCCCCGATTCAAACTAACAATATTCCCAAAGTCTCCAAACTCCAAATAACTCATTTTTCTTAACTCGAAAGTCACAACAAAGAACATGGAAATTTCGGGGTGTTACATTGGACATCAAGCAAAGCCCAAACACTAAACCAGTAATTTAGTTACAAATTCTAGAGACAAAGCTAAAGTATCAATGAATTCTTTTGGAGCAGTGTAACATATTTATTCTTTCCCTAATATCGCTTTGAATTTGTGTTATAATAACAAAACTTGTATTTACATGTATATTTTGAATATCTTTCAGCTCTTCCATACTCTCCTTTGAAACAATTACAAATTCTGTATCATTTCCATCAATATCTACAATCCTGACCATGTGGAGTGTGAACCCTTACTTATGTATCCATCCTCATACAGCAAACAAATGAAATTGAGTTTCAATTTCATCTTCCTCACTCAAGCAACATGAAAGATCATTAACTGAAATATTCAATTTGTCCATTAAGTAACTTATAATGGGAAGCAATCCACAAGATCACTCCATGCTAAGGCATTATCGTTAAATCCCAGATAAGTTAGCAGCTAACCAATTGTAGAGCAATATAACTCTTGAAAGTGAATAATTATCAGAATGGAAAACAGGTACTATACTATATCCACGTGTTCCTTTAGTGAATTCAACTTCCTCTAGTACTAATTACTATCCACGGTTGGAATGATTCAAAATATCCACATTAGTCTTTATATAAATTTTATGGATCCATTTAGCCCAAAGTAGGTCCTGTTTGGTAGACAATTGTCATAACAATTTTTTAACAAAGACAAACATTCAAAGTCTTGTAGTAGGGGTAACTTCTAACATTTAAACCTCCACATTTCTTTGGAGTACAAATTCTGGGTCTGCTACTAGAGCAAAATAAAGATAAAGGGAACAGATTGTGACAAATTTTAAAAAATGGAGAGAATAATAATAAAAAACAAGTCACGAGGAATCAATTAAGCAAAAGAAAAACAAAAGGTAGAGGATAGAAATTAAAGCTTAGGGATCCAGCTCTACTTTAGTAGTGTTATTGCACATTTTCTTCCTTTTTAAAATGTAAATTTTAATGATTGGCACTTATCTTTCTTTATTGACTCTTTTCTTTTCATTGATATAAAGATTATATCATGATGTTCATATTATTTCCTCGATCTAATAATAATTATCGACTATTAATTTAACTTATATTTTAAAAAATAATAAATAATAAAGGGTAATTTACTTTATCACTCTTTAAAAATAATAAATTCAATGTTTCGAAAAATATATCAATTATGACTATAGTTAATAACTAAGGTAAATTGGACACAAATTAGTAAATTATGCATTGATTATTTTAAACTGGACAAGTATTGTTTGATACCTATTTTTAATAACATGGACATGGGAGCAATTGATGTTTAGTATTAAATTTTGAAAAAAATACATAATTAATATAAAAGTAAAAAAAAATTGAAAAAGAAGTAATCGTCTTTTCTTGATATGTCCAAAATGAAAAATAAATCAAAATTTTATTTTTGAAATTGTAGAAAATTAAAAATAAACTAATAGAATAAGTAATAAATTACATCTCTTAATTCTAAACTGGATAAGAAAAATCCCAAGTAACACATTATATAAAATTTCATTATATCTCCTCTTTTGTCCCTAACCCTTTTGATTACACAACTTCTTTTATTTTGCAATATGATAACAATATATAAAATAAAACAAAAAAAAATACTTTATATTGTAGTTTAATTGAGACATTTTAATTTTATTGTCTTAAACCTTTTTTGAAATGAATAGATTTTTGTTGCATTTGAGATTTGAGACCAATCTATGTACATACTGTTTTCACCAAAGTAATATTATCAGCTTAGTAAGTGGAGTTGTTCAGTAATCCCCCAAATGCACTTTTTTTAAATTCTATTAATTTGTATGAATGTAAGCTCTCATTTGATCATAGATTTAAAGTTTTAGAGTTGTTATTGAACATTAATAAAAAAAATTAAAATTTTATGGATAAAAATTGTAAAAGCTTAAAAAATGCATATTTGAAGATCAAAATTTGATCAGATTTGATAACCAAAAAAATGAATATTTCATGATAAAAATTTAAGTCTCTATCAGATAGAATTATCTGCAAATTTTGGAGAGATGTGCACAGTTGTTAGTGGCACAGGGACTGTATCCTTTACACTCTTTCTCTCTTCTTTTGTCTGACACTTCTTCCTTCTGTACCTTTGACCCTTTAGCATGGAGTCCTTTTTTTTGTTTTACTTCATAAAAACTTTTATAACCTTCACTTTTTAGCCTGACAGAGTACAAGGTATTGGAGTACTAATTCAAATCACTGATAACCAAACAGCTACTAAAAAATTGTTGGGTTCCACTTTTGTCCTCTATTCATTCTCTCATCCAAATCCAAACAAAGTATAATACACTACCATTTCTTCTACTACTATTTCCCAAGCATTTGTAACCTTCTTTCTTTTTGACACAAATCTCACTGCCTTCTTCTACTTCTTTTTCATATAAAAGGATTGGGCATAAGAATCTCTAAACTAAATTATCAGTAACACACTTAAATTATGTGAGAGTTTTATATTTATTCTAAATTTAATTAATAAGTATTTTTTTTTTTTGATATCTTTAAATTATGTGGGGTTTTTTGATATCTTTCGATTTAGTTATTAAGATTGCACTATTTTCTTTTTATGTTTTAACATATTGTGCTTCTTAAGATGATGTTATTGCACACTTATGTGTATTTTTTACGGTGTTAAATGATATTCACTACACGACATTTTCAAATAGTAAATCACAATAATACAATTTGTTATTTGAGTTACTCTCAATTTTCTTATTTATATAGATTAAAACTACTACTACTAATATTCATTTATTAAAAAATTATGAGGATTCACAGTGTTGAAAAAGAATTTGACACCTAATTTGTGTAAGAAGTGTTAGGTGAGCACCGAGCGTTGTGCAGTAAACGTGTTTAGGGCATACTGTCGGAGTCTTAAAACGTAAATCTCATAAAATTAAGTTCCATACGTGAGCCCCGATGTGTTTGTCAATGCCACGCTCAAGGAGACACCCAAAACAAGTCCCAAATTGCCTTTCAAAATACTGACACGGACTATCGGTAACTAGTTCTCTTATATAATGAGGCACAGTTGAAAAGCTGAAGCAGGCTGCTCATGATCGACACACCTACTTCAGCTGCTTCAACTGTGATTTTACTATATCACTTTTAATAATTATTTTAAGTTATTTAAGTATTAGAAAATAAATAGTATTTAATACTAAAAAGGGTAAAACAGACACACAAAGTGATTAATTAACTCTTCTTTTTTTAAACTGGACAAATAAAATTAGATAACTATTTGTAATAAATATACTACATAAGTAAAAATAGACGTGTGGACTACATTTCAATGATCATGTTTGTGTCAAAAATAGGGAATTCTTACCACTCCACCACAATTTTTGATATGTTTGTCATACAATTAGTAATATAGCAAAGCAGCAAACAAAATTATATTCCATTAAATATAAGAGAAGTAATTTTAATGACTAAATTTTGTATTAGAGAAAAAAAAATATTTACATTTCTTCACACTATAGTCGTTTGCATTAACCTACAATTTTTAAATTATATATCCGTCGATCACTTTAATCAAAATAAAATTGGGATTAGAGTCAATTAACAACTCCTATATTTTCAAATCAAATCCTAAAAGCTAACTACATTATTAATTAAAAAAGATTTCGTAGTTCAATTCAAACTCAAAATTATTATCTTTCACTCCAAATTCAAAAATCTTACTTTTTAGATCAAAAAGAAATAATCTTTCAATTTCACAATCAGATTTCGAAGTAAACATCATATAACACATTATGTTTCGATTATTTTCTTTTTACGTTGGCTACTATATAACCTTATGAAGGATAGTCACAGATTAATTTCAAAAACATGTCTATATCGTTCACTTTAATTTAAAAAATAATTTATAGTTCAATTCAAAGGTCAAGTGGCATTTTCGTAGCTTATCCGTTGACATAATCTCATGCTAGACCATCTTTCTTTTTCTCTTTTTAATATAATGTAGATACAAGTTATTATCATCATTATATGCAAATAATTGTGTAGTTGATTTTTTTTAATCTAACTATGAATATTGCCATTACAACAAGAAACATTTACAAAACTAAAAGCATATTGTAGTAGTATCACCACTCCCTTCTAGGAAGGTTGCAGCAAGTAGTTGGACCTCAAGCAAAGCCCAAAAACTTAACGAGTAATTTAGTTACAAATTCTAGACACTAAGCTAAAGTATATATGAATTCTTAGGACATATTTATTCTTTCCCTAATATCACTTTGAATTTGTGCTATAACAAAACTTTAATTTCTTGTTGGAATAGACAATCCAAATCAAAAGGTTTGACTCTCGAAAATGAAGAGTGCCACAAAAAGAGTAAATGTTTTTGCAACAAAAAATAAAAAAACCATCTGCATAACCACATAGATGTATATAAACATAACAAGAAGTGCATAAGGTAAATACCAAAAATAAATTAGAAGTTTATTCCTTTGAAAGAACTAAGAGAAATATTCCAACACCAATACTAGTAACTAAACAAGCTTTTTTAGAAAGAAAAGAACTTTCTAATTTTTGCTCTAACATCTCAAAACTAAACTGATTACTAGAGAAATTAAAATAATTATCTTTTTTCACCGTTAGGTGGCATTTTAGCAAAAGTTGCAACAAGAACAACAATAAGTATGCCAAATAAAATTAGTGGTGTTGAGCTTGCACTTTTGAGCAGCTGCTGCTGCGACGGCTGCTGGTGGCGCAAACATCCAATAGATAATAACTCGAACCCGCCAACAGAAAACAAGCATTCATCAATGGCCAGAGAGTTCAGGGTTCAATATTCAGGACTTGGAACGGTAACAAAAAAGAATATTGTGTGTTGGAGGAGTTTTTCATGTGTGACTACACATAGGTGAAGGTTGGGGGGTCGGGGTGTACTGATGGTGTAAAACTCTTTACAGAATTGAATAAGTAATAAGGTAATGTTGAATAGATGGGAACTGAAGAATTACCAAAAGAAGAAAATTACACTTGAGTTGTTATATATGGTAACAAATAAAATTCGTCCATAGTTAATTAGGATTTGGGTTCAACTTGTTTTACAACTGACACCATCATTTTTGATTGCTAATAAAATCTTCTATGGCACTGGTATGTAAAAATCTAGATAAGATTTCTGGATCGAGTAAAATATTTATCATATTGAAATAGGAACTAGGAAAAACGAAGACGACATAATAACAGATTAGGAAAGTAATACATACCATACAGAAAAGAGAACTATATATAGAAAATTAAAATAGAAGGCATAAACGAGTGATCACAAGAAATATCGACATAAAGTGTTGGAAATTTTTTAGAGATATTCAAAAGCTTTACCAACAAAACTCATGCGCATCTTCCTCATAGTGTTTTCCTACGCCCCTGTAATCTTGTTAAGGCCTCACATAAAATGCCCAGGCCAGTACAGAATTATGTATCAATACAAAATTAGTACGTTGTTTTAATGAAAATGGTAACTACCAGCAAGATAATACTAATACTGTTGCAGGTTGGAAATGCGCCTTAGCCTGATAGAAGAGCCCTATAGATCGTCAGTGAGCACCATGGCGACACAGGTCCCTCCTGATGAAGCCATAAAAAATTAAACATACATGTTAACACTTGAAAGAAAGTTGTATACGAAGTATAGTAAAACAGTCAATTTCTAAAATAACCACCTGTGGTGGTGAATTGTCATGATGAGGAAAGTGCAATCCTATGGAACTTTTATCAACAACTTCCGGATTTGCACGCCACGCATCATAAGCATTCCTGAGTTTTTCCTTGCATTCCTCCACCTGAAGCGGGCC
Organism: Capsicum rhomboideum; assembly: GCA_031232105.1. Classification (NCBI taxonomy): domain Eukaryota; kingdom Viridiplantae; phylum Streptophyta; class Magnoliopsida; order Solanales; family Solanaceae; genus Capsicum; species Capsicum rhomboideum. The sequence goes on along the minus strand of CP124712.1, from coordinate 135,887,687 downwards.
AAAAAGGTTAATGACCGAACAAGAAAGATGAAACAAGTCAGCAAATTTATTTCTTGTTCCTAAAGCATTGAGCAGAAAAGATCAATCGATCACTAAACAAGAAATCAAACACAGTTGAGTGAATGGTCACTAAATATGCTTGAAAGACAGATATACTACATAGGCTATAGATTTAATAAGTAATACTGCAAAGAAGAGTGACATTATCTATTTTTTTCAACAAGTAATATTGTGGGGCGGGGTGGTGTAGGGAAAAATTTATTTTGCTAAAATTTAAAAAGGCAGGGCAGGTGATGGGTTTTGTGGGAAGAAAAAATAAGCCAGGCCCACAAAAGAATAAAGCACGGTATGACAAGTAAAAATCTGAGATTACAGTGTCTCATTAACTGCATTGATCCATTTTAAAAGCAGCAAAACTGCAGCTTCCTATGATTGAAACTTGATGTCTTAGTTGAATATGAAATGCAAAAAAGTCCTCAAATGCAGTGAAACTCAATCATATAATTTAAAATTTTGTCTACGATTGAAACTCAACCCTTTCCTTAATCCTACCAAATAGTATTCAGTAATATACTTATTTTCTCCATGGTCATGAACAGAGTAGCATATGGTCTCCTGTTGTGCAATTATTGAACTTAAAAGAGCAAAAATAGCATAAACAGGGCAGGACAGTTTTTTAAATAATGCTAAACGGGGCAGGGCAAGTCAATATTTTAGAAGGTCAAGGCTTGCCCCGCCCCATCCTTTTACATCCCTAATATTGTCAGTTCATGTTTGAGATAACACAAGTGAAATTGTTGTAGGAAAACCAAATAAGACTTCACTTTTTGTTGCTAAAACTCACAAATAAATCAACCTAAGGGTTAAACTTGTCTTCTCTGCTAAATCCTTGAATACACATTAACATTTCTTTTATTTCCAATTCTCTAAATTACTACTATCATATATTATGAGAATCTAACAGCAACATTGTAAATACTGCAGCTTTGCACTACTGCTAACTGCAACACATAGCAACACAGTCAAATCAAATGAGAATTTTCAAAATAAAACATAATTTACCCCACCCATTATAAGTATTATCAACCCACAAACTCTCTGTGTTGTATGACCACTTGCCATTAGCTCTAGGAGTATATTGTTTTATTTTCCTCTTTAACTAGGAGAATTTTAACTGTTATCAGAAGCAAAGCTGAATCGGATAAGAATTTGAAATGTTAGCACTAAGCAAAAAGAAACAAAAGAGACAAAGTGAACAGTAAGGAAAATTTAGACATCAAACCAATCCAGACGTTATAGTGTACATTCAACTCTTCTGTTAAACAACGAATACTATGGAAGAATTTACTTACAATCAACCCAACTCCTCAATAGTAACCAAGACTTTAGACTTTCTAGTCGCAAGTGTAAAGTTGACAAACCTTATCCAAGCATACCTGGGCAAGCTTTTCAGGATCATTGGGCACAGCATCAGTGCCAGTGCCAATACAATCTGGGCAGAACACTGAAGGTAGCTTCTCGTCCTCATATTTTTCACACTCCCACAGGAGAATCCAAGAGATAAGACACGACAAGTGATATGAATGAAATTTCTGGAAAGAATAAGAAAGTCCAATTATTAAATATCGATGCGTAATCACATATTAAATATTTCGACATAACAAAACTTTTTTTAATCAAGGAGTAGACCAATAGTCTTCCATGTTTAAAGAATGACACACCTAGGCAATAAAAACGCCCCAAATCTCCTATTTTTTGCGAACAAAATAAAAAACTATTGCCTGGATGGAGATTGGAGGCAATGGACTGTGATTATTCAAGATTTCATAAAAGAACTAACTCTAAGAAAATTACGAAACCCAGTGGCCAAGAAGCAATTTCTACTGTGGTTGTACGAGTTTTTTTTAATCTATAAGGAAAGGATCTTTAGTCCCTAATCTTAAACTTTCTCTCCTTCCCTTCTAACAAAGTTAAATCTCTCCAACTTGCTCTATATAATTTATCTCCCTTTCTCTCCCAACAGGAGTTCCAAAAAGTGCACTAGTGCTCCATGCAAAGGATATTTCAGCTTAATTTTGAGTCTTTCTACAACAAAAACAAAAACAAATATTTACCCCATCACTGATGTTGCAGGCGAGCTTTCCAGTGTCCTTGTTAAAAAGAGTACCCACATCACTACCAAGAACAATCTCTTCGTTGCAAATATCACACACATGGTGAGAATGGTCGTCGAGTTTCGTCTTCAACTCTTTCGCCTTGATTTCTTTAGCACCCTTTAGTATACCAACTTCCATAAACTCATCAATTGTTATATACTTACCCAATGTGTGAGATGATGTAAAGGTTATAATTCCAAAACCATATGCATCAACATCAGAAATTTCTTGCTCGCCACTCCATTCGCACCAAACTTTACTAATTCCCTTTCCTTCCGACTTCTTTTTTATCATAACTTTACCATAGCCAACAATATTTGCCTTTAGATCCCGTATCTGCCCGTAATACATCACACGCGGAACAATCAAATCAGACTCCGGGTCATGCAAAAATGACATCCCGTCATTAAATGGCCATGGCACGCCCTTTTGTACGGTATCTTCCACAAACTTTACACTAGTTTCGTGGTTTTCCTCCTTCATATGTTCAACTAAATCCTCCTCTGTGTCGAAAACAGCTCTGCACGCTGAACAACGATAAACAACCACTTCTCCTTTTCTTAGCACCTCCAGATAATTTTTCCCTTCGGAAGTGAACTCCGACATTTTTCTCCTAGAGTAACTCTCTTGCTCTGATAGCATTTTTGAACTGAGTCTCCTTTAGAGCTCAAGATCCTCAAGAATGAGGAAGAAAAAGATAAGAGAGTGCATACAGCAAGAGGAGAAGAAGGGAGAGAAATATCTCATTGATTGAAGAATTATAAATGTGCTTCCTTCGGTCATATTGTACAATAGGGATATTTATAGATTCTAATTTCCTAACTAACTAGTTAAGCCTACTTAGCTGAATTGGGCCTTAGGTTTCTTGGGTCAAGCATTGGGCTTCCTCAGTTATCCAACAGCCCCCCTCAAGCTAGGTGGTGCAAAAAGATTGATCATTCCTAGCTTGGACATAAGAACATCATGTTGTGATTTACTTAGACTTTTTGTGAGAAGATCTGCAGGTTGTTCCTTAGTAGGAATATACTCAGTTTTAACCAGACCTTTCTGAATCTTTTCTCTTATGAAATGACAGTCAATCTCTATGTGTTTTGTCCTCTCATGAAACACAGGATTGGCTGCAATTTGTATTGCTGATTTACTGTCACTGTGAATACATACAGGTAATTGCAACTTAACTCCAAGATCTTCCATCAGTCCAATTAGCCATACTAACTCAGATACTGTATTTGCCATGCTCCTATATTCAGCTTCTGCTGAACTTCTTGAGACAGTATTTTGCTTCTTTGACTTCCATGATATAAGTGAATCTCCTAGTTTAATAATAAACCCTGTGACTGATCTTCTTGTTACTGAACATGACGCCCAGTCAGCATCACAAAATGCTGAAATTGTATCCTTTCTTTTGCTTGACATTAATATTCCCAATCCAGGCTGTTGTTTGATATATCTAACTATCCTCAGTGCTGCTTCCATGTGTGATTTTTTAGGTTGTTGTAGAAACTGACTCAGTGTTTGCACACTATAGGCTATGTCAGGTCTCGTTACTGTTAAATAGAGTAGCTTCCCAATTAGTCTTTGGTAGCTTGACGGATCTTGTATAACTTCATCTATTTCTTCAGTGTCTTTACTCTTGTCTGCAGCTGATTGAATGACCTTCACTATATGTTGGTCATAATCTTTAGTAGTTAACTTGATGTTGCTATCCATAGGTGTAATAGCTGGTCTTGAACCACTGAGTCCTGTTTCAGATATTAATTCCAGTGCATATTTTCTTTGGTGCATTACAATACCTGATTCAGCTCTTGCAAATTCAATTCCTAAGAAGAACTTCAATTCACCCAAATCTTTCATCTTGAATGCCTCTTGTAAAGCAATCTTGGTTTCGTTGATCAATTCCAAGCTATTTCCAGTTATGAGCATGTCATCCACATAGACCAACACTGCAGTGAATCCTTTATCTGATTTCTTAGTGTAAAGTGAGTGATCATACTGACTTTGGATAAAGTTGAACCTCAGTAATGTTTCAGCTAATTTTGTATTCCATTGTCTTGGTGCTTGTTTTAATCCATATAAGGATTTCTTGAGTCTGCATACTTGCTTCTGTCCCCCCTGACTTTGAAATCCTTGTGGGAGGTCCATGTAGATCTCATCATGTAAATCTCCTTGAAGGAAGGCATTATATACATCCATTTGATGTATATGCCACTTTCTTGCTGCAGCTATAGCCAGGATTGATCTGACAGTAACCATCTTGACTACCGGGCTAAAAGTTTCTTGGTAATCTATGCCCTCGTGTTGGCTGTAACCTTTGGCCACTAGCCTAGCTTTATATCTTTCAATTTGTCCATCTGCTTTGTATTTTACTTTGAAAATCCATTTACATCCAATAGAGGTTTTCCCAGGTGGTAAGTTGACAAGTTCCCATGTATTATTTTGTTGCAAGGCATCAACTTCAGCCTTCATTGCTTCAATCCAGTGTGCATCCTTTATAGCTTCTGCATAAGTTGCTGGTTCAGTAACATGAGATATAGCAGATATAAAAGCAGTGTAAGATGGACTTAAGTAGTCATAAGATACGTATTTTGACAGTGCATGTGGTGTTTCATTATTTATAGTTAGGGATACAAACTCCTTCATCCAACACGGGGGATGAGTTCCTCTAGTTGATCTCCTTGTAGGTTGTGTTGTATTTTGTTGAGCAGGCACAGGTTGAACCTCAATTGATGCTTCATTATTCTGAGTACTGATTGTCTCAGATGATGGCTGAGAGTTGTTGATCACACCTGTCACTTGACTACTAGAAGAAGACTCAAAGGGCATAGGTATGATATCATTGTCATATGAGATATCAGGTTGAGTAAATAAGAAAGTATCACCTGTTTTCATGTTAGAGAAAGGAAATACATTCTCCTGAAATTCTACATCTCTACTGACTAGGAATTGTTTGGTAGAGATGTCATATAGTATATAACCTTTTTGAGTATCTGAGTACCCCATATGAATAGCATTTCTTGATTTTGGCTGTAATTTGTCTGTTTCTTGAAGATTTTTTGCAAAACATAAACAACCAAGTATTCTTAGGTGTAAGAGAGATGGCTTTTTACCATTTAATTTCTCAAATGGAGAGATATCACCAATCACCTGTGAAGGTAGCCTGTTTATCACATATACAGCAGCCTGTACACAATAACCCCAAAACTTAATGGGAATATGAGCTTGAAATCTTGTTGCTCTAGTGATTTCAAGTATGTGTCTTTGCTTTCTTTCAGCTACTCCATTTTGTTGTGGAGTATAGAGACATGTTTTTTGATGAACAATTCCCAAACTAGTAAACAGATCATGGCATGCAGAATTTACAAATTCTGTTCCATTATCTGTTCTAATGATTTTGACAGATGCACCATATTGAGTTTTAACAAAAATCAAGAAATTCTTAATATGCATGAACACATCAGACTTTAGTTTCAACAAAAATATCCAAGTAAATCTACTAAAATCATCAACAACAGTTAGGAAAGACTTGTAACCATCACAAGTAGCAGTTCTATATGGACCCCAGACATCCATATGTACTAGATCAAATGTCTTAGCAGTAGTAGTTACACTCTTAGGAAAGGGTAATCTAGTTTGTTTTGCACAGGGACAGACGGTACATTTATTCAAAGATTCTATAATACTGGAAATACTAATAGGCAGTAGTTTATTTAGGGTGCCGGCAGATGTATGACCCATCCTTTTATGCCAGAGATTGATGTCCTCATGCACTACCATATTCACATTTGTCAGTCCATGATCAGCTCTTGAAGCTTTAGAATGACTGAGTCCTGCAAGGTAGTAGAGACCATCTATTTCTTTACCAATCTCCTTCACCTGCCCAGTGAAGAGATCCTGAAATACGCAAAAATCAGGATAGAACTTCACTGAGCAATTCAATTGTCTAGTTATCTTTGAAACCGAAAGCAGATTAAACCTGAACTGAGGCATATAGAATACATTTTGGATGTCTGTTCTAGGTGATAGTCTACTAGAACCAATATGAGATACTTTAGTTAATTCACCATTTGGCAATATTACTTGTTTAGATTTTTCAGATTGCACAAGGGTTGAAGTATCTAATAAAGACAAATCCGAGGTCATATGATTAGTTGCTCCTGAGTCAATAATCCATTCAGAAGGATGAGTTGACACATTTAGAGCACTACAAGTACCTGTCAAGTTTGCAGAGTGTGAAGTGCTGATATGTCCTGATTCTTGAGTTGGAACAGTTTCATTCTTGTCTATCATCTGACAGATATGTTGATCGAACCTTGGTCCAGCATCAATCCTATACTGATTTGTAGGTGCAGGTCCATAATAGTTTGGAGTAACAGGAATGCCATAGTTGCTCAACTGATTTTGCTGTGGAAAATATCCAGTTTGAGAGTACTGTGGATAAGTAGCTGGTGATGGATATCCTGCTTGTTGCCAGTCCTGAACCATAACATTGTGTGCTGCATTATAAGGAGTAGGTCCCCCTCCTCTTTTATATCTAGATTTGTTCTCATGCCTCGGCTCAAACTTTTCATTTTGATTGAACTTAGGATGATCCTGTGGATATCCTATCAATTTGTAGCAGTCAGCCTTGTAATGTCCTTTAAACTTACAATGATCACAAAATGCATTTGGATTGTAATTAGGATTATACTTCTTTTTGAGCCTTGAATTTCCAGACTTAGCGTACATAGCTATAGCATCAGACTCTCCTAGTCCTTGAGACTTATTTGTCATAGCACTTAGCAGGCCTGTAGAACTAGAAGCTGCAGATGCTGCTCTTTGATTCTCATCACTCATAACCATAGCATAGGCTTGGTTCACACTTGGTACAGGGCTGAGTAGTAAAATGTGGCTTCTCACCTGAGAATATGATTCATTTAGTCCCATTAAGAACTGATATAGCTTTTGTCTCTGAAGGTATATGACAAACTCTTTAGACCTTTCACAGTTGCAACTAGGTGCAGGGATCATAGAGCCAAACTCATCCCATAGATCCTTTAACTTTGTATAGTATTCAGATACTGTTTGTGTGCCTTGAGTACAACTAGAAATTTCTTGATGAATATTGAATGCTCTAGAGCCATCAATCTTCTCAAATCTTTCTTTTAGATCTTCCCATACGGCTTGAGCATTAGTGGCATATACTACACCTCCAATCAAATTGCTTGCTACAGAATTCATAAGCCATGACAAAACAATAGCATTCACACGCTCCCACTGATAGCCTAAATTCTCACTCACAGAGTCCTTTTTACAAGTTCCATCCACTAGCCCTAGCTTATTCCTTCCTAGTAGGGCAATCCTCATTGACTTACTCCACACATTATAATTCTCATTTCCTTTCAATTGAAACGAAATAATTGATGCTCCACTAACATCAGTGGATTGCAAATAGAGAGGATGATTGTAATCAACAGGTTGAGTAGTAGTAGTGTTAACTCCAACAGATGTATTACTAGGGTTTCCAGTAGTATTAGTCATTTTCAGTGGATGAATTATCACAAGTGAATCTCAAAATCTTTGCACTTTTCGTAGCAAATCAGAAATTCTTTGAACGCACTTGAATTTAGTAATTGATGAGAGGTATAAATCGAATTACCGACTTTCCTGACTGTTCCAGAAATGCACAAATTTGAAGACGCAATTGATTGCAGAAATTCCGAGCAATTGATCGCAGAAATTCTGAGCTAACTTCGACAACGGCCGTCGATCGATCGGGCTCTGATACCATGAACTGAGTCTCCTTTAGAGCTCAAGATCCTCAAGAATGAGGAAGAAAAAGATAAGAGAGTGCATACAGCAAGAGGAGAAGAAGGGAGAGAAATATCTCATTGATTGAAGAATTATAAATGTGCTTCCTTCGGTCATATTGTACAATAGGGATATTTATAGATTCTAATTTCCTAACTAACTAGTTAAGCCTACTTAGCTGAATTGGGCCTTAGGTTTCTTGGGTCAAGCATTGGGCTTCCTCAGTTATCCAACAATTTTGAAAATTCTTGCGAGTGAAAAGTCTTTTGGTTTCTGTTTCTTCAAATGGGAGCTTAAATTTTAAAGAATAGAAAGGAAAATACAGATAAAGGTGTTGTGGTATTGCCCGAACTTCCAAAGTGTTGACCCTTTTTTCCTTGTACTATACTGGTTATTGGTAAATGATAATCTTAGGGGTCGTTTAGTGTGATGAACAAGGGGATATAATATAAGTTTTAGTACTACCTTTAAATTCGTAATTAATTAGTACTATGATAAATTATCTATATATGTGGGTGGAATAGTAATATCGAGATAACTTATTTTAGAATAAAATGTTCAAAATAACAAAAATACCCCTTAATTAAACTCTCTATTATACATCACTTTTCACATCCATATATGTTCACATAATTTTTAACAACATTCACAACCTTCGCTATTCGATATTTTGTTAACAGTATATTTTTCCATTACACTATATAAATATAATTTTTATTTATGAATGTATTATAAGTGGAATCTGTTTGACTATTCTAATGTTTATTTATATTTTCATACTCCACCACTTAATTACATATTTTTAATTAAATAGTCTTTTCGTCACTTGAAAATTTATATTTTATATATCAATTAAAATAAAGACAATTTTAATATTTTATAATATAAGAGTGATATGTGCTTCAATGAGTGACATAAACAATAAAATTTATTTTAGTTAAACAAACTTAAGATGGAAGTTTTATTTTTAAAGACACATGGCACAATATCATGAGAATGTACACACAAAAATATTTAAGCTAAATAAGATGAAAATTTTATTTTTAAGAATGAATAACAAAAACTTGCAAAGAAAATATTTTAAAGGATATTTTTATAAACAAACAACTTACTCTTAGAAATTATGCAATGCATAATATTTTGAATATTACAAACCAAACACTCAATAAAAAATAATCCCAACATAACTAATCCCATCATAACTTCCCTTCAACCCAAACAACCCCTTACTGCTTTAGTAAAAATTTGCTTGATTTTTTGTAACCCAATGTACTAATTGAAATTTATTTTTGATAGTGTATTTTTCTTTGAAAATTATTAGGATTATAATATGTAAGCTCGTAATTATGAGGTTAGATATCAAGAGGAAGAAGAAAGTTGTAGTAGTCGGCCAAGGATTAAATGGCTAACGCTCGGGAGTTAGATGAAAAGTTTCTGGCTATGAGGGAGTAGCGGGAAAGAAAATAATATGTGGATTAGGACAACTGATTACATCACAAAAGCAACTGGAGATGTGTTAGGGTCTCGATAAGCAACTTTCTTTTATATGAAAATAAGGTCTCGATAAGTAATTTAGGGCGACATAAAGGGGAATGATGGTGGAACGGAAAGAACCAAGTGAAAGTTGAAGCCAAGAGGTTGTGTATACGACGTTAGTGGAAAGTAAAGACGAGAAGAATAAGATCAAGAGGAATAGGGAGAAGCATAAGACGACGATGAAGGAAAAGAAGTTAACGATTACAATGGCTAAAATGATAGTTTTGAACATTGATATGAAGAACTTAAAGGGGTAGTTTGGTGTGAGGTATAAGATATAATTGTCCTGAAATAAAATGTAGGATTATTTTATCCTATATTTAGTTGTAGGTATTTGTTAGTCCCGAAATTATTTACCCACTATTTATACCATAGTGGTATAATCCATCACTATGGTATAAACTTGCTAGGGCGGGAGAAATTTAACTATTGAGAATATTATTTTTGATCTAATAGGTATTAACTAAAAATTTAATCCAACAGGCATTAACTAAAAAATTAATCCTAATCCATTTCTAATACATAAGCATTTTATCCAATATATGAAAGGATGAACATATTAATCCAATGGGTGAAAGGAAAATACTTTAAATCACTACTAATAATTAAGGATTTTTTTTACACTTGTCCAAAAATCCAAAGAGAATATTATGCATGTATATGACAACTTGGTGTGCCAGGGTTTTGGTTCTGATGAGTGGGAAGATTTTTGAACTATAAAACTTGTGAATAATTTAAAAGCTTAAAAATGCATATTTGAAGATGAAGATTTGATGATATTTGATAACCAAAAAAATGAATATTTGGGTGGGTGGGTGGGTGTGGGTGTGTCTCTCTCTGTCTCTGTCCATGAGATATGTGTGCAGTCATAGTCTGTAATGATAGAGGATGTAGCTGGCTAGTTGGCAGTTGCTTTACACGCTGCATGCCATACTCTCTCTTTTATGTCGCCTCCTCTTTCCTTTTCTACCCTTTTACTTCATTTTTCAGTCAAATCACTCATAAAATAAAGTGTGTGATTATACAACATCTAAAAAGTTGATGGGTCCCATTTTTGTTATGTACCCAATCTCTCATCCAAACAAAATATAATGCACTACCGTTTCTTCTTCTACTACACATGAATATGGATCTCAAAATAATTGGAAGTAGAAGATAACTAAGGACGAAGATTTGAGAGCTTTGATGTTGAAGGAGAAGAAAAAACGAAAATGGAGAAGCCTTGAGCAGTTACAAGGAGAGAATGGAAAAAATAGATACAAAAAAAGACGTGTGTATATTTTAGGAGAATTGAAATATATATTACTAGACTTAAAAACTTACTCAAATTTTTTTAAATTATTAAAAAGAACCCCGATTTCACCCTTTTTTACTTTTCTGAACCCTAAAGAAAATTAGCTAATAGCAAAAAAGTGTTGAAAGTGGGTATTGCTAAACTATCTCTTGTTGATCCCAATTTTTTATATTGTATGTCCTGACAATTTTGACCATCATCGACCTACCTTGTTAAACGAAAAGTAGAGAAAGACGTTGTTATGTTAGCATTGATCCACCTTATTTATTTAGTACTCCCTCCATTTTAAAAAAAAAAAAAAAAATTTTTTAATTCGTTTAAAAAAAATGATCTTTTCTATTGGCAACACTATAATTTCAACATTTCGTATAATATGTTTAAGATCACAAGATTAAAGGACATTTTGGTACATTTGATATAATTTAAATTAAAGAACACAAGATTCAAATTTTTTTTTGATTTTTTAACCTCTGTGTTAAGTTAAAATAGATCATTCTTTTTTAAGCAAAGGGAGTAGTAAATTTGTCCGCGACGATAACATTAAACTTCACTCAATTTATGAAATGTAAGAGTGCCGGTTAAACCAACTATGTTGTATTAGGCGGAGTGCTGACCAGTCAAGTCTCACATCCAAAAGATAAAGGTGGCAGAGATGAGGATATTACGATGGATGTGTGTGTTTTATAGGAGAGATAGATCTGAAAATGAGGTGATTCGAGATATTGTAGGAGTGGCTTCGATAGAAGTCATGCGGGAGGCGAGGTTAAAATGATTCAGACATGTGATGAGGAGGTGCACGAATGCCCCAACATGGAGATGTGAGAGGTTGACTATGGATGGATTCAGAAGAGGTAGTAGAGATAGACCAAAGAAATGTTGGAAAGAGATGACTAAACATGACATGGAACAACTTCAACTTACCGATGATATGATCCTAGATAAGAAGGTGTGGAGGATGTAAATTAGAGTAGAAGAATAGTAGGAAGGGGTGCATCCTTAATAGTAGGTAGGAGTGTTTTGTCTTGTTATCCGTACTAGTAATCATAGTATTGGTGATGTTTGTGGTATCATATAAATCATTTGTGGTATTACTTTGTGGGATTTCTTGTTTATGTTATTATTTGTTGTGTTAATACCTATTGTTTCTTGTTTATATACTATGTCTCTTCTAGACAATTTTTATCTTGAGCCGGAAGTCTATCGGAAATAATATTTTTATCTCACTTCTGAAGTAGTGCTATAAATTGCATATACATATATTTTTAGATCCCACTTTTTAAGAATATACTGTATTTATTATTGTTGTGATTGTATTAAAAAACCAAAAGTATGAGTTTGCAAAAATTGAAAATATTTTTAGTTCTGTTTGAAATAAATAAAATATTTTTAGTTCTGTGTAATGATAGAGGATGAAACTGGCTAGTTGGCAGTTGCTTCACACGCTGCATGCTATACTCTTTCTGTTCTGTCGCCTCCTCTTTCCTTTTCTACTCTTTTACTTCATTAAGTCAAATCACTCATAAAATAAAGTGTGTGATTATACAACTTCTAAAAAGTTGATGGGTCCCATTTTTGTCATTTATCCAATCTCTCATCCAAAAACAAATACTTGGTACACTACCATTTCTTCTGCTACTATTTTCCAAGCATTTGTAACCTTCTTTCTTTTAGACTTGATGAAGTCTTACTTGCTACCAAGGTTTTAATCATATAAAAGGATTAGGGATAAGAATCTTTAAAACTAAATTATCAGTTGCACACTTAAATTATAGAAGAGTTTTATAATTATCCTGAATTTAATTAATTAGTATCTTTTTATATCTTTAAATTTTGTGAGAGTTTCATTACCTCGCGAATTATACAAGAGTCGTATTATACTCTAAATTTAGTTTTTAAGATTGCACGATTTTTTTTTTATGTTTTAACATGTTGTGTTTATTAAGATGAAGTTATTACACACTAACGTGCATTTTCACACTGAATATTGTATATATGAAATTTATTCTTGATATTTTACACATACTTCCTTCATTAATAAAGTTGTCACATTTGTAAGGTTGATATTTTTCATATCGAAGCGGGATATTCTAGAAAAAAAAATACACATGAATATGGATCTCAAAATAATTAGAAGCAGAAGATAACTAAGAGCTTTGAGGTTGAAGGAGGAGAAATCAAAAATGGAGAAGCTTTGAGCAGTTACAAGGAGAGAATAGAAAAAAAGACGTGTGTATATTTTTGAAGAATAAAAATATGTATTATTAAACTCAAAAACTTATTCAAAACTTTTTAAATTATTAAAAAGAACCCCAATTTCACCCCTTTTTTACTTTTCTGAACCCTAAAGAAAATTAGCTAATTGCAAAACAAGTGTTGAAAGTGGGTATTGCTAAACTATCTCATGTTGATCCCAATTAGAGTTCATATTATTTGTCCTGACAATTTTGACTAGCATCGACCTTCCTTGTTATACGAAAAAGTAGAGAAAGACGTTATGTTAGCATTGAGCATTGATCTACCTTATTTATTTACTACTCTCTCCATTTAAAAAAGAATGATCTATTTATCTACCTTATTTATTTACTACTCTCTCCATTTAAAAAAGAATGATCTATTTTTTTTAGTTCGTTTAAAAAAATGATCTTTTCTATTGGTAATACTATAATTTCAACATTTCATGTGATATGTTTAAGACTACAAGATTAAAGGGTATTTTGATACATTTGATATAATTTTAATTTAAGATCACAAAATTCAAAAGTCTTTTTTTATTTTTTTAACCTATGTGTTAAGTCAAAATAGATCATTCTTTTTTAAATAGAGGGAGTAGTAAATTTATCCACGATGATAACAGAAGCTTCACTCAATTTATGAAATGTAGGAATGGTGGTTAGACCAGCTATGTTGTATTAGGCGGAGTACTGACTAGTAAAGTCTTACATCCAAAAGATGAAGGCGGCGGAGATGAGGATGTTATGATGGATGTGTGGGTTTACTAGCAGAGATAGATCTATAAATGAGGTGATTCGAGATATGGTAGGAGTGGCTTCGATAGAAGTCAAGATGTGGGAGGCGAGGTTGACATGGTTCGGGCATGTGATGAGGAGGTGCACGGATGCCCCAGTGCGGAGGTGTGCGAGGTTGGCTATGGATGAATTCAGGAGAGGTAAAGGTAGACCAAAGAAATGTTGGAAAGAGATGATTTAACATGACATGGAACAACTTCAACTTACCGAGGATATGACCCTAGATAAGAAAGTGTGGAGGATGCAAACTAGGGTAGAAGGGTAGTAGGAGAAACTGCATCCTTACCAATAGGTAGGAGTGCTTTGTCTTGTTATCCATGCTAGTAATCATAGTGTTGGTGATGTTTGTGGTATTGGATAAATCGTTTGTGGTATTAATTTGTGGGAGTTCTTATTTATGTTATTATCTGTTGTGTTAATACCTATTGTTTCTTATTCATATGTCTCTTCTAGACAGTTTTTATCTTGAGCCGGTAGTCTATCGTAAACAACATATCTATCTCACTTCTGAGGTAGTGATATAAATTGCATATACATATATTCTCCAGATCTCACTTTATAAGAATATATTGAATATGTTATTCTTGTGGTTGTATTAAAAAACCAAAAGTATGAGTTTGCAAAAATTGTAAATATTTTTAGTTCTGTTTGAAATAAATAATTTTAAATTAAAGTCTATAATTTCAACTTAAAAGTATATTTAAAACATGACAACACATACCATAGTCACCAAACGATTACTTTTAAAGCGAATTCAAAAATGTTCCTGTACCATCCATCATTCACAAGTGTTACACTGTGCTAGGCCGATTTGGACATGTGATACTAAAATTATGATATGAAATTATTTGATATGAAGTTAAATTATTATTTGGATATATAATTTAGATATTTAAAATTATATTTTTTTCTCATAAATATATCAACTTCATAAATTGTAAAAATTATTAAAAAAAAATCAATTCTTATAAAATTGTGTCATATGAGCAAACCAAAGCTATAAATAGATATTCTAATATTCTAAGACATTGCATGCATTGATAAATTATAAATCTCCATATTTTTTTTATAAATAAATATTTGCGATTACAAATTTTCAAGTAAACATAGTTTATAAGGACCCCCTGGTCAACAACAATAATAACTAGTTATTCTTTAATATAATCTTTTTACATGGTACGTTTAATACAATCCATTCAGGCCGAGCGTGAATCTTTTGTTTAAAAAATAAAATTAAAATGATGTTTTTTTTTATATATAAATTTATGGGTTAAACTTTGTATTTGAAAAAGTTGAAATCGTGATTTGGAATCTCAATTCATGATTTTTTGTGATTTTGGGGTTTCATCTCATGATTTGAAATCATGATATGAAATCGCATGTCCAAATTGTTGATTTCATCTCATGTCCAAAAGCTAGCTAAGTATAAAAGGCAACCCAATGCATAAAGATCTCATCTTGGAAAAGGCTCATTTATGTTATCTATTAAAAGTTTGGCTCATTTATGCAACTGTCATTACAAAAAAGGTTCATTCATGCAATTATTTTTTGACGATGGTTTTGCAAAGTCTTTTTTGTCACATGATCTCTTATTAAAAGTCCACATCATCGAATCTAAATCAACCAATATTACTTAAAATCAAATTAAAAAATCGGACTCATTAAAATAAAATCTGACCCAGATCCTATCCAATTAATGGGTTCGATTTTTATTTTAATAAATCTGATTTTTATTTTAACAGTGTGGGACTATCGATAACTATAACCTGTTTGATCAAGCATCTAAAATTAGCTTATTTTGAAAAGTTTTTTCTTTTCAAAAATACTTTTTAAAAAAATATTTTTGGTGTGAAACAGTTTGTGTTTGGCTAAAGTTTGTATACTTAAACATAGGAAATTCATGTTATTGGAAGTACACTAGTTTTAGTCAAGTGTTAAACACATTGGAAAAACAATCTTTGGTGAGGTAAAATTCATTCGTGTATTTTGAATTTCTTTTGTATACTTGAACATAGGAAACTCATGAGATTGGAAAAACAATCACTGGTCGTTACTCAATGCTCATTCAGTGTCGGGTAGGGGTGGACGTTCGAATTGGATAATGAAAGTTTTGTTTTGGATTTTTGATTTTTGGATAGAAGAAATTATCGTCCAAATTCAATCTAAATGAGTTTGGATTATATTGAATTATTTAAGTTCGATTTGGATTAATTGATTTGAATATTTTTAATTTTAATTTTCGGGACTTAAGGACATAATAATTAAGTACTTCACTTTACCTAATAGTTTGTTCCTTAGAATTAACAAGTATGGAGACCATCCTGCCACCCACCTCTTATGATTTACTCCCTCCGTCTCAATTTATGTGATATACTTTAATTTAACACGGAGTTTAAGAAAGAAAGGAAGATTTTGAAACTTGTGGTCTAAAATGATTCATAGATATTTGTGTGGTTGTAAATCATTTTATTAAGGATAAAGTGGGTATTTTAAAGTTAAATTGTTATCAAATATAAAAATGTGTATTTTTTTTAGGATTGACTAAAAAAAAAGTGTGTCACATAAATTGAGACAAAGAGAGTAATATTTAAAAATACACAGTTTTAAAAAAAATAAGCATATTTATAGACATTAGAAAAATAAGCTTGGTAGTCTCTTATATAAGAAGCAACAATTTTGCTTCCTCACTGTTTCAATCATCATCTATTTTTTGTCGTTTTGTGCTCAACGGTGTTTTGATAGTTGTATTATAATAACCCAATTTTAACAGAATATATGTTGCCCTGCGTTTGTTACATTATCCTTATTCCACTGATCGCAATTTCAAATTATTGGGTTTGTCGTGCACCTAGTAACTATATAACTTACAAACTATAGTGGCTTTTTAAATTTTCCTTAACTAATTAAGAATACAATACTAATATTTTCAATAAAATTTCACGAGTGAGATCTAGAAAGGATAAAGTATACATAGACCTTACTACTATCTTGAAGAGGTAGAGAAGTGGTTTCCGAAAGATCCTCGACTCAAGAATAGTAAATCCGAAAAAAAATTTGCCATTGCCTGGATCGAACCTGGGTCACCCGCTTGACAGGAGGGAATAGTAGTAGTAAATTGAGACATTTCTTGGCAAACGTGGATGATGCAATCAATGAGAGTTTTACCAAAATTTAGTAGGTGTTTGGTCATAAAAAAAAATCACTTTATTTAAAAATTTTGAAGTTGAAAATGAAATTATATTTGACCATTCTTTTTGAGAAAGACTTTTTAGAAATTGAGTGTATTTTTTAAAAAATATAATTGTTTGTTCTCTCAATTATTAAAATCTAGCAAAATCACTCTTTTTTATTATTTCTCAACATAGAAACACTTTTGTTTTTGCAATTAAAACACTTGTTTATGTTATGAAAAGAAATAAATAGATCTTCTTCCCCTTTTCCTGAAAAGACAAACTATTTTTTTCTTGGTACTAATTGTATTTATTTATTTATATCTGCTAAAATTCCAGTTAATCTTCCTTGTTCCTTCAGCCTTGCCTTCAAACTATAACTGGTGTTGCAGCTAACGGGTGTTTTTTTTAATAAAATAAGAAAGTTGGGGTAATGTTAAAAAATAATTAAGGGTTAAAAAGCGATGATGGTTCATAATGTTGGTTTTAACTCGTTCGAAATTATAGTCAATAGGTAGTATGATCATTCGTGATGCATCCTTAATTTGGAATAATGATTAAAGACCGACTTTATTTCATCAAGTTTGTCTCTTTATATGATTCTGTAATCCATCTTTGGTTTAAACATCTTGTATGAAGTAAAGCTTGTTGATAATTATATGATCAAAGTAAGTGCTGTTAAGGTGGCAATTGGCATTCATGACTAGCTAGGAAGTTTAAATTTTGAGGTTTTTCCACAAGAAAAGGATTCAGTATAGTCCATGTATCTCTTCATATGATGATGATATCTTGTCCAAAAGTTGTCCATACCCCTATTTTGTTCAAAAATTTGAAAAGTGAGACATCTGCTATCCATTCTTGAACTACAGTGATTTGCATAAAGTTAATTATTTGATTGTTTAAGTATTGTCTAATTATGATTTGGGTTCGATTTCTAATTCCTTATCTCTTTTTTTTTTTTTCTGTTGCATGAACTTCCTCATATGGGTTCACTGGACTCCCCTTTGCATTTTAATGGGTTGAACCCCCATCCTACCGAGTCCCAAAAAGGGTCGATATACACTGAGATACAGGTGATATACAATAATGAATGAAGAAAGGGAAGCTAGTATACAAGTTGAAGACAAAATACATGTATATATGACTGAATATCAGTCATATACGTGCAATATATACAGTACAACGCAATAAGAAGTGGCTAATGTAAAGCTGATATACCGTCTGATATACAGGGACGAAAATGGACCCAAGTTCATGAAATTCAAGTCCAAATCTGGACAGTTTAGAAATGGGCCGAAACAGGGGCCCAATCTCAACTTTGCCTCATGACTTTGTAATTTATTTATAGTATTTTGTTTGTATTAACACTAATTAATTAATTTAAATAAAATCCCTCAAGTGTTGCCATTTAGGTCCTATATCCATTTTTCTTTTGCTTCCCTTGTTTGGAATTACCTAATTAGTTATTGCTAAAAACGGATTGTGAGATGGATTTTTTATTTTTTTTTTGATAATTTCCTTAAATAACTAATTTTTTATAGGAAAAATGACTTATTTTCCATTCATGGATAATTAGTCCTCTTTAGGTTAAATAGGAACTTCTTTGAAGAAAAAAAATATTTTCTTAAACTTGTTCTTCTCCAAAACATCAAAAAGGTATGTGTTATAGTTATAAGAGGTAATTTCTGCACTTCTCCCCTCATGTTACGTGTTATAGTTATATAGTTATAATGCAAAATGGGTCAGCTAAGTTTGGGTGTCATCCATCTTTTGTTTTTTTTGGTCAGGCATCGAAGCGTTTAGTTAATTTTTTTTGGTTAACAGTAAAAATTAAATTTATTCCTCCAACACACACATCCACACAGTTATCCAAACACATATAAGTAATTGTAGTAAAACTTGACCTGTTGACCCACTTTTTCGCGATACAAACATGTTTAAGTAATATCTTTCTGAAAGACCATAATCAAAATGCAATTTTTTTTTTCCTTCTAATTGTTTGAGTGAGCCATAGTTCTTTCAAGCTCTGGGAAGCAGCAGGAGTGTCCTGTAGTTCTTATTTAGTGAAACATCTTATTGTATATATGCTTTCTATGGCTTAATTACTATGCCTTTTTTTCCCCTCATTGCTTGCCTTTGATCTAGGCAATGTGTTCAAAGAGTAGTCCGGCTGTTGAAATTCTCTTTTGGTCCATCTCAAACTCACTTTTCATAAGAAAACCAGAAAAAAAGTGAAAGAATATTTAAATATATAGATAATAGATTGCATATGTAGTGTTTCATGGACCCTTTGACAAAAGTCATTCTTAGTGTAAAACCAGTTGAAGAATCTCATCTTACTTATCTTTCTATAACATAGAAAAGAGAAAAGTTGTCATATTCTTTTTTTTTTTTTATGTATGTACTGGAGATCCCGTGAATATTTTCATGCACCCATATGGATTGAATAAAGATCAAAGTATTGAAAAATCTATGAAGTTTATAGCTTACCGCTTGCCAGATGGTAAGATTTTGAGACATACAAAAATTGCGTAAAATGTATAGAAAAGGATTCTTACATTAAGAAGCTTTTGGTCTTTGATATGTTAATTCTGTCATTGTCCAATATTGTCATGTTCTTATCATAAACCATCTAAGATTGTTGCTTGTTCGTCCTGCAACTTTCTCTGCTTTCTTCAAACGGAAATTGGAAGTCAATGTATTACTACTAAATTGTCATGTAAGCAGACGATCAGTTCTGTTAGTAGCCAAAGTACACACTTTCTTACTTTTGATTATTCTTGTGAAAGAAAGTGAAGTTATATCCTCATGACTTTTTTACCTTGATGCTTTTGGTGTGAATGTCAATTGAAACGTCATCCTCGCCTTCCCTTCTGGTCTTTTTCTTTCGCTGCCATGTCCTAACAGACAATGGCCCAAAAAGCAAGCTTAAGGTGCAAGTGTATTTGAACTATTTGACAAAGAAAGGAACTACACATGTAGCAATTGTGCACTCATTTAACTCATTTTTCTTGAAATTATAAACTTCAGTTCCCTACAAATTATGTGGTTCTATGTACTGCAATCTAACCGCTGATCTTAACTTATCTAATGATTTATTTAAAAGACATAATAAAAAAATCGACCGATTCCCAAAATTCTATCGGCACTGCATAAATTGGGACAATTATTTTAAAGTGACATAAAAAGTGTTATAAATTACAATAATTAACAATTTAAAATATTTAAAAGACATAAAATGTTCGGTTGGCTCTTGAAATTCTATCGTAGTTACATAAATTCAAACATAAGAAGTAACATATATTATTTGAAAATTAGGTGAAAAGTACTATAAATCACAATAATTAACAACATAAAGTATTTAATACGTGAGAACATAAAGTAGCTTAGGGTCGAAAAGCAAATTGACTGATTCGCCCTTCTATTCGGCTACTAGTTGGTCGAGATTCTAGACATTGTATTCTGCCATAATCTAGATATTCGAAGAAGATGATACCAAATTCCAGGGATTAACCGAGAAAGTCAGTGAAGATAGAAGAATTAAGAAGATAGAAGGAGAAAGATCTTATTCATCAATGTACAATTACAGTTGTGTAATTATACCCAATTGAATCAGCTAGTCCACTAACTACTAGAACAGTGCCAACTAATCAAACAGTAATTAACTTGCCACCTCATATCTGTCCCTCTTATCAAGCATATCTCTGCACTTTTTCTTCATTCACTGAGCCCAATTCCTACTCTGAAGCCATTCTAGATGACAAATGGATTCATGCCATGAAGCAAAAAATTGCTGCTCTTGAGAGTAACCACACCTGGGAATTAGTTGATTTACCAGTAGGGAAACACCCCATTGGCTGTAAATGGGTGTACAAAATTAAATATAAATCTGATGGATCTGTGGACAGATTTAAGGTTCAATTAGTCGCAAAAGGTTATACCCAACAGGCAGGCATTGATTACCATGATACTTTCTCCCCAGTTGCCAAAATGGTGACTGTTAGATGTGCTTTATCACTTGCTGCTATGTATCATTGGCCTGTGTTCCAAATGGATGTCTTTAATGTCTTTCTTCAAGGTGATCTGCATGAGAAGGTGTATATGGTACTGCCTCAAGGTTTTGGCAGTAAAAGGGAGTCCAGAGTAGGTAAACTGAAGAAGTCCTTATATGAACTCAAACACGCATCAAGACAGTGGAATATCAAGCTCACCACAACTTTGATACAATCAAGTTTTACACAAAGCAAGCATGACTACTACTTATTTACTAAGCAATCTGGTAACAGTATGGTATTGATATTGATATATGTGGATGATCTCTTAATTACTGGAAATGACCTTGAACTTATCAAAGAGACACTGTCGACTCTACATAAGAACTTCAAGATAAAAGATCTATGAGAGTTGAGGTACTTTCTAGGAATTGAGTTTCTTAGATCTGACAAGGAGATTCTCATGACACAGAGGAAATACACACTGGAGCTGATCTCAGAGCGGGGTCTTTCAGGTGCTAAGCCTGTTGTAACACCCTTGGAGCAACATGTGAAGTTTACTACTATTGAATATGATAAACATCTTACTGGGACAGATGACAATGATCCTATATTACAGGATAGAAATGCATATCAAAGGCTAGTGGGGAAGTTGTTGTATTTGGCCATGACAAGACCAGATATATCATATGTTGTACAAACTTTAAGTCAATTTATGCATGAACCCAAGCAGTAACACTTGGATGCTGCTTTGCATGTAGTTAGATATTTGAAAGGCAGACCTGGTTTGGGATTATTGTTGAGCAGTGAAAAGAGTAACACACTCACAGCTTTCTGTGATTCAGATTGGGCCTCTTCTGCAGTAACAGGAAATCTGTGAGTGGATATTGTGTGAAGTTGGGAAACACTTTAGTGTCTTAGAGGTATAAGAAACAAGAGACCATATCAAGAAGCATAGCTGAAGCAGAATATAGAAGCATGGCTTCAACAGTTGCGGAAATAATTTGGCTTGTAGGGCTATTGAATGAAATGAGCCTGAAGGTGACACTACCAGTCAGTTTGTTCTGTGACAATAAAGCAACATTACAGATCTCAGCTAACCCAATTTTTCATGAAAGGACCAAACATATAGAGATAGATTGCCATTTTATAAGAGAAAAAATACAAAAAGGAATCATCAAAGCAATGCACATTTCAGGGACTGAACAAGAAGCAGATATTCTGACAAAGGCTTTAGGAGGACAACAACATGGTTATTTGATTGACAAGTTGAGGTTGTTAGATATATTTCCAACCTCAACTTGAGGGGGAGTGTTGAGAAATGAGGAATTAGTCGATAGCCAGCTGGATGCCAGCTGTAATTATTTGTAACTAAGCTAAAGAAGTTAGTTAGAAGTAATCCTTGATTAGATAGTGGTTAGTCAGTTAGTGATAGTATAAATAGAGTTGTACAGCTACTGTTAATGGATTCTCCCATTCAATCCAGATATTTCTCTCACATTCTCTCTCTCATATGTACTAGAAGCTTCCATCATCTTCTTCAGTTTTAACAGTTTAATGACTTATATGTCCTTGATACAATTTCTCCGTTAATAATCGTATTTTCAAGGACGGCTAATTTTCCTTTCACATCTATTTACTGATAATTACATTTGTGGTGATGTAAAGTTTTCCTAAGGGCAGTAGTTTTGAAACTTTCAGCTTTCACATCAAATGCAACTATATCGTGCTTGTGATAGTAGCCATTCAACATATAAATTACTCCATTAATGAAAACTCCTCCCAATCGATAAAACTCAGGAATGCTTTCAATCTCCTTCCACGATTCTTCCCACGTGCCTAAAGTGAATATTCAATTTCTTGCTATTGATTTCGAACTGCCTCTTACATATTCAGTTTTCGTGAAAACAACTTTACAAATCTTATTTTTGGTTCAAAACCTAATGAGTATAAACACGAAAAATGATTATATATATTTTGGGAAGAGATCTTACCTCTTTTGTACCAGGATTGCATATTAAAACAGGTTGTCGTGCCGCTTTCCAGAAGCAAAAAACACCATTAACACAGTCCAAAGATCCAATCATGAAATAAATACTTAATACGGTAGA
This sequence comes from Capsicum rhomboideum, assembly GCA_031232105.1. NCBI lineage: Eukaryota > Viridiplantae > Streptophyta > Magnoliopsida > Solanales > Solanaceae > Capsicum > Capsicum rhomboideum. Next base: position 135,864,615 of record CP124712.1, on the reverse strand, counting down.
GCTTATCAAAAAATTCCTCAATGTGAAGAGGGGATGGTTTTCCATCTTCAATTCGATCTAAAGTGTAAAAAACGTCCCTTTCGTGCGCAAGCAATTTGGTTGAGTCCTAGAGCGACATAGGTGAATATCCACGAAATCTGATGCCGATATGGGGGAGTTAAAAATCTTAGAGATGCATCTGAAATATATAAAGGACTTGACAGGAAGTCATGAGAATATATCATAGATTATTTCTTCGGGAATTGATGACATTTTTCTCCAAGAATTGACGTTCTTCTCCTTGTAGAGGGCGGCTCTAGTCATTGCAATTATAAAACGCTTACACGTTTTGAGTTTTTATGGGCTACATCATATTCAAGCTGCACTTTTCTAGTAGAGGAATTTACATAGGAACACAATTTTAAAAATAATTTTGCAAAATTACCATTACTTCCATAAATTTTCATAAATATGATTATATTTTTGGCAATTAACTACAATTTTATTAATCACCTAAGTATCTGTACAAAACCAGAGCTTACCAATAACCTGGCTGCTCATCTTAGATCACCTATCCAGACTAACTAGCTCCAGCTAAACAAAATGCCTGTAAAGAACAAATAGTATCAAAGAGTTCCCTATTCTGCTCAACATGTATGCACAAATTGGTCTGTATTGTATGTATCAAAACTTCTTTCGTTATGCTCTTGCTTTGGAATGTCCTTAAGTTCCTCTCACACCATATATCATAGACCACTGCTGCAAAGCAAGCCTTCAATCCGAAAGATTTGCTATGTTGTTGAACCCAATTTCATTCTTGTGCCTATGGTAGAATGGTTCTCTGCCAGCCCATTCTTCAACCAAACCTCCTTAGTATAGGCTCATTCAAAAAGTAAGTGTTTCCAGAGTCTTACGTTGGTTGTTGCATGGCACACAATTGCCAGTGATGCCAATTCCCCATTTAAATTTGGGTAACAGATCTTCTGTTCTCATCCTGCCAAGGAGTGCCAACCATCGTATGATAACATGCTCGGGGACAGGTTACAACGTGGCACACAAGTCCTCTCCAAGGAACAGTTGTGACAACCCCCTCTCAGCAGCTTATAAGCTTCTTTGATGTGATTCACCCGTTGTTCATTGACAAGTAATGGCCAAAACTTTCTCATATTAACATCTTTTTTATCATCCATGAAGCCTATTTAGGGACCTCCATAGTGAGGCAGTTTTGATCTAATCAACTGTATCCTGTCTGCAGAGGACAATCATCTAGCCGTCCAAGATGTGATTCTCGCATCGTAAGTCTTTTAGTGGAAAGGGGCATACCTAACTTGAAAGATAGTTCACCCACATCACAACGAAACAGGGGTATGATTGCTTCTTTAGTAGACCTGTTCTCTCCGCCAAAGTAAACTTGACTCTCTAAGAATGTTAGCTTTTAGGCCAGAGGCACTAGCTAATAAGTTAAACATGTCCCTTAGCAGCTGAACATACCCAATATCACCTTTAGTGAAGATAAATAAGTCATCAACAAAGCAAATATGTGTAATCCTCATTTTATGACACTTACGATGATAGTTAAAATCAGGCTCCTCCTTTAGTGTATTCAAGCATCTATTCATGTATTCCATAAGGAGCACAAACGGGTAGGGGACATGGGATCTCCTTGCCTCAACCGTCTTCTAACCACCATGGTGTCACACTGGATTCCATCATAAATATAATGTATTATAGCTTTTTACTTTATAATTAGATATAGACTAATTTCATAAGCTCCTAAAATTTAGGTACAAACAATGGTCAAAAGAGTTGATGACCCTTTTCAAGAAAGAGACTGAAGTTTGTTGTACGGAGATGAAGAAAAAAAAAAAAGGATTGCTGGCCAACACATAGTTTTCTTTTCAATATAATTTGGTTGTGTTTATCTGCAAGAAATTTGCCACTGTAGGATCAATGTTACAAAGGACAGCTAAGTAATGCACTTCTCAGAGCAAGCTATTTTACTTGAGCCAAATTCTTGGGAGTTTGTTGATGCAATGAGATTTGTGGTTGATACTTGATACTAGGAGTGATCTCAAAATCGAAGATGTGATATATTATAGCAAGTTAGCTGATATGAAAAATTGACTTCAGTGGCCTCAATGTTTATGCAACTTACGATCACCTATCCAGGACAACTAACCAAACCAACTAGCTCCAGCTAAACAAAATGCCAGTAAAGAACAAATAGTATCAAAGAGTTCCCATTCTGCTTAACAGGTAGCGTATGCACAAATTGGTCTGTTATCAAACTTCTTTTGTGATGCTCTTACTTTGGAATATTCTTAAGTTTCTCTCGCACCATAATTCATAGACCATTGCTGCAAAGCAAGCCTTCAAAAGAACACTTTTGGATGCCTTGGACTTGCTACGTTGTTGAACCGAATACTATTCTCTGCCAGCCCAACCACTATAATATCTTTAACCAAATCTCCTTAGAATAGGCACATTCAAAAAGTAAGTGTTTCAGAGTCTTAGGTTGGTTGTTGTATAGCACACAATTGCCAGTGATGCCAATTCCCCATTTAAATTTGGGTAACAGATCTTTTGTTCTCATCATACCAAGGAATGCCAAACATAGTATGATAACATGTTTGGGACAAGCTACACTGTGGCACAAAAGTCATCTCCGAGGAACAGCTGTGGCAGCCCCCTCTCAACAGCTTATAAGCTTCTTTGATCTGAAATTTGCCCTTACTATTCACCTGTTGTTGATTGATAAGTAATGGCCCAAACTTTCTCATATTAACATCTTTTTTATCATCCACGAAGCCTATTTAGGGACCTCCATAGTGAGCCAGTCTTGATGTTTTATGTACGTAGTGTGTGTACAACCAGATGATCCACAGTTTCTCTTTACGTCGACTTAGAGAATATAATAACTTGCAAATTGTTGATTGATTCTATATCTTCAAGTTGATGAAATTCAAACCCCCTGTATCTTAGGGAGACATACTTTTTCCCATGCTACAAGTATCCTTCTATATATTGTAGCCTCTCCTGTCCAAAGGTAACTTTTACAGGTTGCTTCCATTAGGTTGATCACTTTCTGTGGGAGGAGAAACAACTGTGTTTAATAAGCTTAGATGCCAAAGAGCACTGATCTAGTCAACTGTATTCTGTCTGCATAGGACAATCATCTAGCCATCCAAGATGTGATTCTGGCAGTAATTTTGTCCACTAAAGGTTGGGACTGGCCAATATAAGTCTTTTAGTGGAAAGGGGCATAACTAACTTGAAAGATAGTTCATTAATTATCCACATCACAACGAAGCAGGGATATGATTGCTTCTTTAGTAAACTTGACTCTTAGATGTTAACTTTTAGGCCAGAGGCATTAGATAATAAGTTAAACCTGTCCCTGAGCAGCTGAACAGACCCAATATCACCTTTACCGAACATGAATAAGTCATCAACAAAGCAAAGATGTGTAATCCTCATTTTATGACACTTAGGATGATAGTTAAAATCAGGCTTCTCCTTTAGTGTATAGCATCTATTCATGTATTCCATAAGGAGCACAAACGGGTAGGGGATATGGGATCCCGTTGCCTCAACCCTCTTCTGGCCACCATGGTGTCACACTGGATTCCATCATAAATATAATTTATTATAGCTTTTTACTTTATAATTAGATTGTATACTAATTTCATAAGCTCCTAAAATTTAGGTACAAACAATGGTCAAAAGAGTTGATGATCCTTTTCAAGAAAGAGACTGAAGATTGTTGTACAGAGAAGAAGAAAAAAAGAAGATTGCTGGACAACACGTAGTTTTCTTTACAATATAATTTGGTTATATGTTTATCTGCAAGAAATTTGCCACTGCAGGACCTATGTTACAAAGGACAGCTAAGTATTGCACCTCTCAGAGCAAGCTATTTTACTTGAGCCAAATTCTTGGGCGTTTGTTGATGCAATGAGATTTGCAGCATTGATACTAGGAGTGATCTCAAAATCGAAGATGTGATATATTATAGCAAGTTAGCTGATACGAAAATCGACTACAGTGGCTTCAATGTTTATGCAACTTACTGATAATTGAATTACTGTTCAGAAAATTTAGTGTTGCCACTGCAACACCCATGTTACAAAGGACAGCTTAGTATTACACCTCTCAGAGCAAGCTATTGAGAGAAGTCGGCTTTTGATTACTACTAAGATAATCTAGTGGAGGAATACTGCCATATGTAACAATGACATTGTATCTATCTATCTCTCCTAATCAACATCAAGCCAGAAAAAATATAAATACACACAGGAAAAGTATCACAATAAGAAATATTTTGACCATGAGAGACCTGTTCGATGATATTCGGTTTAAGTACTTCAATAAAGCACCTTGTGCACCTTCAACATTTGTTAACGACTCGTCTATGTTATCATCAATCCTGATAGCAAGTTCCCCTTGTTGTGCAACCATTGTAGCTAGATGGGTGAAGATCCCACTCAATTCTGAAATAGTGGATTCAACATTTTGAAGAGCAGTTGCCCTATTTTGCGAGTAACTTTCTTGTCTTGGAACCACCTCTTGTAACATGGACGACGTTTCCATTTGGTGAGATGGAGGATTGTCTGAAGCCAATCTACGCCTTAATTGGTTGCTGCCCTGAACATCATTCGCTGGTGACACTGATGAAGGATTTGACCAAGGTGGTGGCTCTGCTGAAATCTTTGGAGGTTGCTTCAAAGGATTTTCTCTAGCGAGATTCGTAGAAAATATTTGTCTCCGATCCTCATGAGCTTTCATATTCTTTGTCCTTATAGTTAGCGCTTCCTGGAAAGATTTTGTAGCTGTCATAAGCCTCGTCTTTAGATCATCACAAATAGCAGTACAATGAACAACTGTATCTTTTGAATGAGATCCATCAGCTACCGCCATGTCTTGTAAGCCTTGTAAATCAGAAACTCCCACGTTAAGTGTCGTGATATCATTTTTTATCAAAGATGTTAATTCTTGGATTTCTTGGCTTGGATCGTCAAAAATGGATGATCGTTTCGCCAATTTAGCGAGTCTATCAATTTTCTGAAAGGTTTGGTGGATATTCAACCCAATTTTCGCTGCCGTCTTGTTAAATTCAGATCGATCTGGAGTTGCTGGCGATTTTGACGAAGAAGGGACATTATTCAGTTGCGATTGATCATGTGCAGCGCTTCCTGCAATCTTCTTCAATGTGTTGGACAAAGATGTGAATTCAGAAGTTCGATCTCGATACGTCCAAGATCCAGAAGACGCCATTGACATTTGATGCTATCTAATTGCAAATATTGTTCATCTGTCTACAAATCACAGGGATATGGCGTCGATGGGGAGCGAACCTTGCTGGTCAGATGCCAATGTTTTGGGGTACAAAAATGTTTCCTAATTTTTTGGCTAGAAACAAGAATGACTCATTAAAACTAGAGCGGAGAAGGGCCAAAATACACATGTACTATCAAAAATAGTTTAATACCCCCTCGTTATATTTTTAATCCAAATATATCCTCCCATTATATTTTCAATCAAATATACTGCTCTCATTATAATTTGATACAAATTTGAATTTTAACGAACATGGCATGCTCATAATTAAATAACTCACCCCAATTTCAAATACTCCCTTCGTCCCATTTTATGTGGTCTAATTTGACTGGATACGGAGTTTAAAAAATAAGATTTAACTTGATAAAGTTTACCATATTATTCTTTATAATTAAAAATGTACTTGTATTCACTTTTTAATTAAGTGGGATCAATAAAGATAAAAGAGTAATTGTGCCTTTAAAAAGTTGTTAAATAAGAAAATATAACATTTTTTTTTAGACGGATCAAAAAAAAAAATAGATCAAATAAAATGAAACGGAGGGAGTACGTTATTTGGAATAACCGTATCACTTTACAAACTCAATCCATACACGACCCAACCCGAAATCTTTACTTCAATTTTTTTCACTTGTCGTCGTCCTCTTTTTCTTCTTCTCTATTAAACCATCCTCCATCAATGAAAAAAGAAAATCTTCTTCCTTTTTTCTCCTATCTACAAATTTTTGGGACTAAATATTGGAAGACAAAGTCGCTTCTGGAGAGGGTAAAGTATACGCAGTTCATACCTCTATCTCATAATTGATATAGAAAGACTATTTTCGATAGATCCTAACTCAGCAGTTGTAATATATTACGTAATAAATTACAATTGTAAGTTAATCTTATGGACGATATATTATGAGTAACACTTTTGTCTTTCAATATTTAGTCCCAAAAACTTGTAGATAGGAGAAAGAACGAGGATTTTCATTCTTGAGGTTCTCTGAACATATTGTTACTCCCTCCATTCCTTTTTATATGTACACATCTCATTTTTCGAGAGTCAACGCATACAAATTTTGACCAATATTTTAAGATGATTTCTTAATCATATTAAAAAAAAAAATTGCAATCTTACAGTTCTTTTCATAAAGATTTTGAATATTCAAATTTTAATTTTTAAAATATTAAATAAATCTAATCTAATTTAGCAGAAATGGAGGGAATATCTTATGAGATGAACTTTATAAACTTCATTTTTTGGTTCAAAACCTAATAAATATTGACCCACACCAGGATTATTTAGGTAGGAAAGAAATCTTACTTCTCTAGTAGTGGGATTGCAGATCAAAGCAGGCGGGTGGCGGCCTATTCCTGCGCCAGAAGGAAAACAAATCATTAACACACTCCACAACGTCATCCTTCAAATCAACATTAATGAGTCCATCTAAATAATCCTCAATATGAAGAAGGGAGGCTTTTCGTCTTCAGTTTGCTCAATAGTGTAATAGAAGTTTCTTTCGGTAACAAGGTCCCTTTCGCGCACAAGCAATTTGGCTCGAGTCCTAGAGTGACATAGATGAATATAATATCCACGAAATCTAATTTCGATAAATTTATGGCCAGACAAATATTTCGGAATAAAGTGAAAATGTATTTCGAAATATTGTGAATAATATTTATGGCCAAATGCCTACTTAAGATTTGAAATTAATGTATGCTCAACATAAATCTAGCAATAGTGAAAAAATAGCAGTAGAGGTATATTTTGGATTAACATAAAAGGAACTTGAATTGGGGCTTTACTTGGTAGAACGATCAAAAAGTACTACCTGCAATGCTGATCCAGAGTATGTTCTAATCCACTGAGTAGAGAAAATTGAAGGAAAGGTATCCTTTGAGTTTTCATTTAACTAGTGGTGACGTCTTGACCAAAGTTGAGGTCAAACCCACTTGAAAAATAGGTTAAGTTAATTGAGGACTTAATTAAAATTTTTAAAACTTCTTAATCTTTTTAAAAATACGAAACAACCCACAACTATTTAACTTTTAATAAAAACAAAACATTCAAAGTGGGAGAAATCAGTTTTCAGTCAATCAACTTCTCACTCAAATGTCTCCTCTCTCTCTCTCAAAATCGACCCAACAACTGTTGCCCTCTATTGACAACAGATTGACGAACTTCGACCTCCGACGACCTCAAGTTTGGCCTCTACATCGTTCCTTCTTCTATTCTAACTATCAATTTCTCTCTCTTCCCAGGTAAAGACTTCTATTTTTATTATTTTTAAAAAAATTGGGGCTTTTTAGTTACAAAGAAAAAGAACAACTTGAATTGTCTTCTTTTCAAGTAAGGGTTAATAATTTTGGGATTTGATGCTTAAAAAAAAAATGAGGAACCCGAGAAAATCCTAATTTGTGGTATTTATTCTCTTAATATGATGGTTGATGTAAATATAGTATCTTTTTTATTGAAATATGATTTTTTGTTGTTGTTGTTCTTGAACATTGTTATATAAATAGTGAAAATTGAATTTTAATTTTTTTTGGAGACATCTGTTGTGACCAAATCCAACAACTATTGAGATTGTACCATAAATTTTAGTGAACACTTACTTTTGATTATATTTTATGTTCTTAAATGGGTTCAAAAAGTTAGGATTTTCAACTGAATATATATGATTTGGTCTTAAACAACTGTTGGTTTTGTTGGTGTTGTTGATTGGTAAATGTTGGTGTTGGTGGTGTTGTATTGTAAATGTTAGTGTTTGTTGGTATTGTTGGTGTTGGTTTTGTTGGTTTTGTTGGTTTTGGTATTGTTTGTTTTATTGATTTTGTTGGTGTTGTTGTATCGATAAATATTGGTATTGTTGTATTGGTAAATGTTGGTGTTGTTCTTGAAAATTGTTGTTCTAGTGGTGAATGGCTTGTTGCTGGTGTTCTTGGTGATATATGTATATATATGGTAAAAATGTTGTTAACATCCCAACAGATGTGTAATATGTTGCAACATAATAAGAATATATTGGAACATATTAAGCATCTATTGTGAACAACTATACAATTTGTTGGATTACTATTTTCATTTTTTCCAACAGATCACCCATCTGTTGGAAGAAATCAAAACAACTTTGCAACTATTTTTAACTTTTCCAACAGATGACCCATTTGTTGCAACAGATGAGTGATCTGTTGGAAGAAATCAAAATAATTTTGCTATTGTTTTTATTTTCCCCAACAAATGACCCATCTATTGCAATAGATGGGTCATCTATTGAAAATATTATTGTACTGTGTTTTATTTATTAAATTCACTTCTAGCCTTTTTTTAATGATGCACAAATCAATTATAATCTTTTTTGTTTTCCTTTTATTTGTAGATAAAATGGATCCCAAAAGAAAACAAAGTGAATCAACTCCAAAGAAAGGAAGAAGTAAAGTAGCTAGGCTACATTCACTACTAGATCAGCTTGTTGTACAAGCAATATCTCAATTAGAAGCAAAAGTCCCTTCTCAATCAGCTCTAGATATAGAAAAGGAGAAGGAAAAAGAGAATGAGAATGAAGTGGAAAGAAGTGAAGAATATGGAGATTTAAATAAAGATAAACAAGGACATGAGGAAAGTGAGGGAGATGAAAAAGATGAAGAGAAAAGTGATGAAGATGAAAAGGAAGTAGAAGAAGGAGATGTAGATAAAAAGGGGGATGGAGAAGATAAAAATGATGAAAGAGAAGAAGATGAAACTGGTCATGTGTGCGCGTCATACTCGCTTGCTTTCATAGAGCATTTGATAATCGGGACCAATGTGACAAATTCTAACACTTTAATGTCTAACAATACTGTTTCAAGGATGCAAGTTGTATGGGCTACTGGTGTAGTATGCAAGAGTTTGGAGCCCTAGTCAAATAATTTATAATTTATGATGGCTTTGATTTCTATGTATATACGTAATTGTTGGTTCTGACAGCATAACAATTTTTATATTTTCATATTTTTATTGAGTTATTTTATGTAATTTGTGATGGCTTGGATTTATTTTTTGTTATGAATTAATTTCTTAGATGTATAAATTTATAGCATTATTTCCAACATATCTACTGTATCTGCTGGAACAAATGCATATATGTTGGAAATAATCAAACAGATATAGACATCTGCTGCAGCAGATGAATAATATGTTTGGTTATTTCCAACATACTCTACATATGTTGCAACAAATGATTAATCTGTTGCAACAGATGAATAATCTGTCGAAAATAATCAAAACAAATATAGACATATGCTTCAGCATATTGCTAATATGTTTTATTATTTTCAACATACTCTACATATGTTGCAACAAATGATTAATTTATTGTAACAGATGAATAATCTATTGAAACTAATCAAATCGGTATAGACATCTGTTGCAACAGATTAATCATCCGTTGCAACAGATGAATGATATGTTTAATTATTACCAACATACATATGTTGCAATAGATGAATAATCTGTTGCAACAGAGTTTAATCTATTGAAACTAATCAAACATATATAGACATCTGTTGCAACAGATATATAAATCTATTGTAGCAGAAGTCTAATATGTTTGATTATTTCCAACAAACTCTATATATGTTGCAACAGATGAGTAATTTATTGCAGCAGATGTATAATCTATTACAACAGATGTTTAGTTTGTTGGAACTAATCAAACAGATAGAGACATCTGTTGCAACAGATATATACATATGTTGCAGCATAAGTCTAATATGTTTGATTATTTCCAACAAACTCTACATATGTTGCAACAGATGAGTAATTTATTGCAACAGATATATAATCAGTTGGAAATAATCAAACAGATATTTACATCTGTTGTAGTAGGTTATAATCTGTTGCGATAGGTTATACACTTAGTTGATAATATAATTACTATCCAATTCATTAAGAATGCAATTGAAGTTATTAATTAATAACTAATTATAGTTAAATAACTTTGTTTGTTACTAATTATGGTTTAATAAAGCAATTCACATCAAATTAGTCAGTCGATCACTACATTTACAACGAATACACTTAATTGATAATGTAATTACTATCCAATTCAGTGAGAAAGCAATTGAACTTATTAATTGATAACTAATTATAGTTAAATAACTTTGTTTGTTACTAATCATAGTTTAATGAAACAGTTCATATCAAATTAGTGAGTCGATCACTTCATTTAGAACGAATACACTTAGTTGAACATGTAATTACATTCTAATTCATTATGGTTTTAATTGAAGGTATTAATTGATAGCTAATTACAGTTAAATAACTTTGTTTGTTACTAATTATGTTTTAATGAAGCAATTCACATCAAATTAGTCAGTCGATCACTCCATTTAGGATGAATACACTTCGTTGAATATGTAATTACTATCTAATTCATTATGATTGTAATTGAATGTATTAATTGATAGCTAATTATGGTTAAATAACTTTGTTTGTTACTAATTATGTTGGAAATAATTAAACATATCATTCATCTGTTGCAACAGATGTCAAACATACATTGAAAATAATCAAACATATTAGACATTTGCTGCAACAGATGTCTATAACTGTTTTATTATTTCCAACATATGAGTCATCTGTTACAACAGATGAATAATCTGTTACAACATATGTAGTTTATCTTTTGGAAATAATCAAACATATTAGACATCTGTTGCAACAGATGTCTATATCAGTTTGATTATTTCCAACAAATGAGTCATCTGTTGCAACAGATGAATAATCTGTTGCAATACATGTAATTATGTTGGAAAAATCAAACAAATTAGACATCTGCTACAACAGATGTCTATATTTGTTTGAATATTTCCAATAGATAAGTCATCTGTTGCAACAGATGAATAATCTGTTGCAATATAAGTAGAGTATGTTGGAAATAATGAAACATATTGGACATTTACTGCAACATATGTTTGACATCTATTGCAACAAATGTCTATATCTATTTGACCATAAACAAAAATATATTTTGTATAATCTGTTGCAACAAGATTTAACATATGTTGCAATAAAAGTTGTTCTTATACATACAACAACTGTTGGACCATAAACAAAAATGTATTTTATATAATAGTTATCATACATCACCAACTAAAATTATCAAGTTTATAACAAAACTAGCAACAACACTAATTACTATTATAATAATTATGGAGCATTTCGATCTGGGCATGTAGTTCTTTTGCGCCCAACCGTCTTACATATGGATCACTTATTTTTTCTCTTTGGAAATGATTCCCCAACCCCACGCCTCCTCTTCATTCTCCTTCTTCCCGGTTTGCTTGTGTCAACTTATGGATGAGGTATTTCTCTCTCTAAAATCTCCAAAGGAACAATCCAAGAAACTTCAGGAGGCACCAGATTAATTTCCTCATAATATACAATTATGTATTTTTTTCACTGCATAATATGGAGATGAGTACTCATAAATCTGATTTCCATCATGTGCACCATATTGGTCTTGAAGCATTTCCATAGCATGTGGGCAAGCTATTTTGTCCAAGTCAAAAACTCTACAGGTACAATTTCTTCTTTGAAGATCGACCGTGGCAACATCACCATGATTGGCGATACTAAACTTGTAGTTGGCTAATTGATCTATATTCTGGTTCTCTATCGATTTTTCAACCGCGTACACCTTTAAAATGGGTCTAGTTGCATCACTCAGATAAGCACGCAAACAAACCTGATCGCTTATCTTAAAAGGTAGAACCCCCTAATTTTCAAAAAGAGTTGTGCATGTAACTGATGACAAGATCTTTCGATTGGCAATTTAGTCGACAATAGCTGATGATTAAGTTCACAAAATCACCATACAAAATATCTCTTTGGACTATCACCGTTATTGTCTCTAACATGTCACCATCCTTCCAACGCCAAATAAATCGATTGTTCTTCTCGATCTATTCACCATGACAATCAACCCCTATAGTTATTGATTCCTCCATTAAAGGTACCTAAAAAAAGTTAATAATGATAATATAGTAAGTTGAGTGGCTATATATAACAAAAAAATTATATGCACTATTGTCCCAACAAGTAATTCATTTGTGGAACCAGATGACTAATTTGTTGGATTCAGCTTCAGGTTCTATCCCGGTATTGCCATCTGTTTTAACATGAATCCAATAGGTAAGTTATATGTTGCAATAAGTAGGTCATCTGTTGCAGCAGATGACTTACCCGTTGGATACTTGTTCAGAACCAAAAGCTTAATCCAACAGGTAAGTCATTTGTTGCAACAGATAACTCATCTGTTGTAGGAGATGACTCATCTGTTGGATTAAGCTTCTGGTTCTGTTCCAGCGTTTCTAGCTATTGTAACATGTATCCAACAGGTAAGTCATCTGTTGCAACAGATGACTTACCTGTTGGATTCATTTTCTATTTCTGAACATGTATCGAACAGGTAAGTGATCTGTTACAATAGATGAGTCATCTGCTGCAACAGATGACCTACCTGTTGCAGCAGATGACTTATCTGTTGGATTTAGATTCTGTTTTGTCCCAGCTTTGATAGAAGTTATCCAACAGCTAAGTGATCTGTTGCAACAGATTACTAATTTGTTGGATTCACTTAAGACATATATTGCAACAGATTTCTTATCTGTTGCAACAGATGACTTACCTGTTAAAACTACTTTAACAGTAGTGGAAACTATCCAACAACTATTGTAAATGAATACAACAGCTGTTGGATACACTACTGTAAATTGTTGGAAAACACACAGATATACCCATATGAGAAATTGAACTAAAAACTATTATTTTACTTGCCAAAATCACCTATGAAGTAATGTTCAATGATATACGAATAAAATTTGATCCAATAGCAGTAGCAGTAACAGCAACAACAACAACAATGACGACAAGTAGTAGTAGTAGAAGAAGAAGATGATGAAGAAGAAAAGCAACAGAACCAACGAACAACAATTGAGAAAAGTAGCCAAAAGCGAAGTGAGAGAAGAGAAGGCAGGGGACCGTCCCCCCCCCCCCCCCCCTTTTCCCTCCATTTTTAGTTATTAGGGTTTTATATAAGATGGGTCAATGTATAAAACAAAAAACTTGAGTGCAACTCCCACACATGAGTCAAAAAAATTTAATCCTTAATTTAATTTTTGTCACCCCTACTTAATAATTAAGACTTGAGTCACCTATGTTTAATTTTGAAACTTTTCTACCATCCTTAATTCATTGTCCCCACTGAGTAAGTAGATTAAAAATCAAGAGCAAAGTAAATTTGGTCAAGTTAATTCAATTTTCAGTTCATAATCATCAAACTGAAATGAGTTTAGTTCATTTTTTTTTTTACTATTTTAAATATGTTATACACACCACCAAAATAGAAAGAGGAGATTGATAAGGAATTTTAAATATTTTGACACATCAAAATTGGTTCTCTGTTGTTACTTGTGAGACTGTTTTTCATTGATAGTACAGGTAAACCTCTCTATAGAGGCATTGTTTGTCCGAAAATTTTATGGCTGCTATAGAGAGGTGTTGTTATATATGTATCTGACATCAGATGTTCAGATCTCATTTAATTATTATAAACAAAAGTATGCAATATTAGAATAAGGATGAATATAAAAAAGGCAAATATTAGTAGCCTTTTCCTCCTGAAGTTATGAAATAACTAATGTGCACCATTTAAATAAAATAAATATTTTGGTATTTTATTTTGTACATAATATATTTCTTGCAAAATATTATTACATAATATTTGAGTATGTTGTTATAGAGAGGTAATTTTACAAAGAGTGTACTGCTATAATAAATGGTATTGGTGTTATAGGTCGATGTTGTTATAAAGAAGTAAAATATAACATGAAAAATTAATTTCGGAAAAAATCGGGCCGCTATAGTGAAATATCGTTATAATGAGGTGACGTTATAGAGAGGTCTGACTGTAATACTTTTCCAACTTTACACTGTAAAACCTCATTATACAAATCATTCATTGCACAATATTTCACTTTGACCACCTGACTTTTTTAAAAATTAATTTTTCATGTTATATTTTATTTTTCTGTGACAACATTGTATTTATGGATGTGCAAAAATTAATTTAACCGATGAGATGAAAGATTAAAGAACATTGTAATAAATTGAAATATATTTTTAATTTAAAACTACAAAATTCAAAAAACTTTTTTACCTTTTATAAACTTTGTATCAAACCAAATTAGGCAAAACAAAATTCAAAACTTGTTTTTATTTTTTACTTTTCCAGTTGTTTTACTACTTGTGTATAAATGGGGATACTGATTAGCACTCTGGGACTAGAGATTTCACTGTCACACTCTCCTCACACGCTACTGTACTAGTTTTGACCGTTTGTTACTTTAACCTTTTTTTCTCAATTACTCGCCCATTTTATTTTATTTGACCTCTATAATAAAAATAATTGTTTCAGTATATTTTTTCAATTTATAAAATTAAGACAGTTTTATTGTATTTTTTATTTCTTATCTTTAACATTAAATAACTATATAAAGTAATTCACTAGTCAAATTTAGACTTTCAAAGCATTATTAATAAGGAATTTAGTAAAATACACCACCACCACCACCAACATACCCAACATATTCTCACAAGGTGGGGTCTGGGTAGGGTAAGTGATTGCAATCCATAACACTACCTCAGAAGTGAGATAGAGAGGTTATTTCTGATAGACCCCCGGCTCAAGACAAAAACAGTGTAAAAAAATAGTAAAGGAATAAGAAACAATAGGTATTAACACACCAAAAAATAACATGAACAAGACTATCACCAAGTAATACGACAAATGATAACACACTCAGAAATAAGACTAGCACTATGACTACTAGCACAGATAGCAAAACAAAGTTCCCCCTACATACTAGCAAGGACGCACTCCTTCCTACTATCCTTCTTACCCTAATTTGCATCCTCCACACCTTCTTATCTAGGGTCATGTCCTCACTCCTCAGTAAGCTGAAGCTGTTCCATGTCATGTCTAATCACCTCCCCCCAATATTTATTCGGTCTACTTCTACCTCACCTGAAACCATCCCTAGCAAACCTCTCACATCTCTGTACTGGTACATCCGTGCACCTCCTCATCACATGCCTGAATCATCTCAACATCACTTACCGCATCTTGACTTCCATCGAAGCCACTCCCACCTTGTCTCGAATAACCTCATTTATAATCCTATCTTTTCTAGTAAACCCACACATCCATCGTAGCATTCTCATCTCTGTTAGCTTCATCTTTTGGATGTGAGAGTTCCTGACTGGCCAACACTCTGCCCCATACAACATAGCTGGTCTAACCACCACTTTGTAGAACTTGTCTTTGAGTTTAGGAGGCACCTTCTTATCATACAAGATTTCGAAAGCGAGCCTCTATTTCATCCATCCTGCCCCAATACAGTGAGTGACATCCTCGTCAATCTCTCTGCTCCCTTGGATCATAGACCCAAGATACTTGAAACTATCTCTCCTTTGAATGGCCTGAGTATCAAGATTTACAACCACATCATCTTTATATGCCACCTTACTAAACTTACACTTCAAATATTTCGTCTTGGGCCTCATCAACCTAAACCCTTTAGACTATAAGATTTGCCGCCAAACCTCCAACTTAATATTAACTCCACCACGGGTCTCGTCAATCAGGGCTAAATCATCCGCAAATAGCATACACCATGACACCTCACCTTGAATTCGCCACGTCAATACATCTATCACCAAGGCAAATAAAAATGGGCTAAAAATTGATCCCTAGTGTAACTCCATCAAGATGGAAAAGTGCTCCGAGTCCCCTCTCACAGTTCTAACACGAGCTTGGTTTCGTCATAAATATCCTTAATCGCCCTAATAATTTAGTAAATTACATCGCTAATTAATACTTTTAAAAGTTTGTCAAGTCAACTAGGGCTATGTAAAATAAAACAGAGAGAGTAGTAACTTTGGAGCTCAGATAACTTTAATTTTTCCTTTATAAAAACAGATGACTTAAGATAAAAACTTTCATTATTAAATGTTTACATTCCCTCCCAAGAACATTTTCACTAGTACTCTTCTTCCTCTTTTATGGTTCTTGCTGCATTCCTCTTCAATATCAGGCAAAATATCTCCAATTTAAAAGAAAAAATAATAATTGAAGGGCACCTCATTTGAGGTGGTCATTTGGAAAAAGAAAAGGGATAATTATACTAAAGTACAACTGGCAAATATACTTTACATTTAAGTAGCCAAAAATATACTTTACACTTCATAGCTCAAAATCTGATTTGGCCATTCACTGTAAACTAACTTTTCTTTCTTGTTATATAGGGAACAACACTTCTCATACCGAATTCTCAGTTTCTTCTTCATGATTTTTCACTTCAATTCTTTTCCAATTCTCTCCGAAAAAACTTCAAATAAATTGGTGAAGAATTCAGCATTGTTTTGAGTTTTTTTTCTGCAATTTGAGGTTCCAATATTTTCGTAAATAAGCTCTATTTTGAGTGGGTATAGTTATAAAAGATCGGTTATGTATTGAGGAGCCCAAATCTAAAATTTTGGATGATTTGGTATAGTTTTGAAGTGTTTTTGAATGGATTTGATGCTTGGATTCGAGGAAGAAGATAAGTTTGTTTTTTTGGTACAACCGTGTATATATTTGTATACTGTATTATATATTGTTGTATATATTTATATATTATATTATATATTATTGTATATACAATACAGTCTTTTTGTTTCGGTGATATACATACTTATACAATGTAGATATATTATTTAAACATTGTATATACATATGTATATTTGTATAATTATATATACTCTCCTAATATACCACATTATGTAAAATTATAAGAGGTGTATAGTATACTCATATACAATATTATACAAAAAATTTGACTTTGTCTTCTTCCTTTATTCAAAAGAAATTTAACCTCACTGAGCTCCCTCATCTTTGACAACTCATACTTGAGATGGTGACCAGAAGCGTTAGGAGTGGTGACATATATTTGTTTATGTTTCACTTTTGAAAGTTGTTGGATGTTGACTTCTTTTGTTGCTCTTTATATCATACTTTAAATTTGGCAGCTTTATTAGACGATGATATCGACTGCGCCTACAGTAAACAGAAAATAAAATAAACCTTACCAATAAATATAATTAAGTAAAATTCAAAATTTAATCTGATGGTTCAACCGATTCGGTAGAAGAGTTTTTCAGGCATTATTTGTTTGCCCTAATATTACGTCAATGACTATTTGATCATCAAGAAAACTTTTGGGCAGCTAGTTGAATATCATGAGTCAATTATTTTTTCAGTTCAATATACTCCAATAAAATTTGGAAGCAGGTAAAGTATTTTGTTGCATGGATGAAATGGTTGAAATTTATATACTCAAAATTAATTCAAACTATATGGAGTAGTATATTTCAAGGATAATAATTAATATAATTCTCAAATGATTAGAGTTGTATTTGTTTGAACTATACATTATATTGTCAGTGATTAGGTCTCTATTATAGGCTACATTCAATTCTTTTGTTTCTGTTAATTAGTTACATGAGTATTTTAATCTTCTCAAAAGCATCATCGAAATTATCATTTTTAGTCAGTTTCCTTGGAGACATCACATATTGAAACGTAACAAAATTCAGAAACAAAGCAAAGCAGAGGTACAAATAATAAACAGTTCGAATCTATAAACTGTAACGCGCTTGATGTCTTCAGGATGTAAGAGGGAGTAATAATGGCTAAGGATGTAAAGTAACTTTCTTTTTCTATACAATTGGGCCATATTTGGTAATGTAACATAGAGTGAGCTATATTTTATAATGTAACATTACCAGTTGCATTTTTTTTTTTTGTAATTTTTCCAAAAGAAAATGTGTATATGCTCTTCGTTGAGATACTCACAATTTGCTACATAAAACAAAATAAAAATTCTTGATACCTCGTTGAAGTATCAATGATTTTCAATAAACAATGGCCCACCACAAACGGCCATTTGGGATGATCAGTTAACTTCGAGCAAATAGTTTGTGCTTGCATGATTTGTCCGATTTAGTTAATGAACTTCTTTGAGTGGTCTATTTGGAACTATTAGGTTTAATTTATGGCCCTTTAGGCGATGGATTCCTAAAAAATATCACTCCCTTTTGAACTACTACACTTATCGTCTTTGCTAAAGGTAGATAGATCAAAAAAGAGTTATTACTTAAAAAAATCAAGATATAGTCAATTGTTTCATCATAAATATTTAACATAATTCAACTAAGAAAAGTATTCAATCAAAAATAGGAACAGATAAAGATAATATAATCAAATTAGACTCTAATTAATACTCCCTTCGTTACTAAATAGTTGTCACCATTTTTTTTACACTCCCCCTAAGAAAAACATTAATTACATGCTAAATTGACTAAATTAACATTATTTATTACTCCTCTCTATTTAGTACTTCTTTTTTTGTAGTATTATATTTATGTCTCTCCATATTTATGACTAATGGTAAAGATGAAAAAAAATAAGTAATTATACTTTAATTTTTTGATATGACAAGTATTTAGTATTTACACAAGATATTGGAAAACCAACTATGACTTAATAGCACTAGTAAGTAGTTATTATTTATTTGGTTGGTAGTTGTAGTTGACATTGTTTTTAATTTGGTTGGTGGTTTTGTACAAAATAAAAAATTGGGGTATTATTTAAAAATAAAGTGATAGGAAAGATTGAATCCAAAAAGTAGTGAATACACCTCAAGAGGTGTTTTTCAAAAAATCAAAAATTGTGAAAACATATTTCGGAATATATTTTTGATTTTCATGGCCAAACAAATATTCCAGAATAAAGTGAAAACGTATTCCGAAATATTATGAATAATATTTATGGCCAGACTCCTACTAAGAGTATTTGTGTGAAATTTTTTTAGGAATTACAATTAGAAATATAAGTATATTAGGAATTAAAATTAAAAATTAGAAAAATGTAAAAGTAATAGGTTAGAAGGTAATGTTGGATGGGGGTAAACTACATAAATAGCCCCTATAGTGGGTGACTTTGCTTTTTTGTCCCCCATAATAAAAGTCTTACAAAATTAGTCTTCCTTCTTTTTTAAGTATAGAACAAATACATATTTGCCCCTCTATATATCAAATATTTTCAAACAACTCTCTATGCTCATTTATCTTTTAACTTCAATTTTTTTTCTCTTTTATTTTACTTTGATTTTTTATTTTTTTAAAAAAAATAAAAAATTTCACAACCTTTACCTTTTTCCTTTTTTCCTTTTTTCCTTTTCTCCTTTCAACTTCTATTTTTTTTTTTCTCTTTTTAATTTTTCTTTGATTTTTATTTTTTCTTTTTTCTCATTTTTTTTCTCAACCTTTATTTTTCTTTTCTTTTTTCTTTTGACTTTTTTTCTTTATATTTTAATTTTTTCTCAACCTTTCTTTTTTGTTTTGTTTTTCAATTTCTTTGATTTTTTTTAATTTTAACAAACTTTATTTTTCTTTTATTTTTTATTTTTCATTATTTTTTTATTTTTTCGTAACCTTTATTTTTTTTTCTTTTCTTTTCTTCGATTTCTTCCAAACAACAACTCACACTCCATAGGCAAAAGTTGACACTCCCACATTGTATTTTGATTTATGAGATGTTCTATTACTCTTGCCTTAGAGGCAAGACTTAATCTAAGGACATTCAAACAACAAGTTACGTCCCATGGGCAAGAGTTGACACTACCACATTATGTTTTGACTTATGAAATGCTCTATAATTCTTGCCTTAGAGGCAAGACTTAGCCCAATGACTTTTCAAACAACAAGTTATGCCCTATGGACAAGAGTTGACACTACCACATTGTGTTTTAATTTATGAGATGTTCTATAACTCTTGCCTTAGAGGCAATACTTAGACCAAGGGCTTTCAAACAACAAGTTACACACAATGGGCAAAAGTTGACATTACCATATTGTGTTTTTATTTATGAGATATTCTATAACTCTTGCCTTAGAGGCAAGACTTAGCCCAAGGACTTTCAAACAAGTTATTCCCCATGGGCAAGAGTTGACACTATCACATTGACTCTTGATTTATGAGATGCTCTATATCTTTGCCTTAGAGGCTAGCCCAAGGACTTTCAAACAACAAGTTATGCCCCATGGGCAAGAGTTGACACTACCACGCTGTCTCTTGATTTATGAGATGCTCTATAACTCTTGCCTTAGAGGCAAGACTTAGACAAAGGACTTTCAAAAAGCAAGTTACGCCCCATGGGCAAGAGTTGACACTACCACATTAAGTCTTGATTTATGAGATTCTCTATAACTCTTGCCTTAGAGGCAAGACTTAGACCAAGGGCTTTCAAACATCAAGTTACGCCCCATGGGCAAGAGTTGGCACTACTATATTGTGTTTCTGCTTATGAGATGTTCTATAACTCTTGCCTTAGAGCCAAGACTTAGCCCCATGACTTTCAAACAACAAGTTATGCCTCATGGGCAAGAGTTGGCACTACCACATTGTGTCTTGATTTATGAGATGCTCTATAACTTTTGCCTTAGAGGCAAGATTTAGACTAAGGGCTTTCAAACAACAAGTTACGCCCCATGGGCACGAGTTAATACTACCATATTATGTTTTTATTTATGAGATGTTCTATAACTCTTGCCTTAGAGGCAAGGCTTAGCCCTAGGAATTTCAAACAACAAGTTATGTTCCATGGGCAAGAGTTGAAACTACCACATTGTGTCTTGATTTATGAGATGTTCTATAACTCTTCTTTTAGAGGCAAAACTTAGCCCAAAGACTTTCAATAAATAAGTTATACTCCCCTAGCACTACCACATTGCGTCTTTGATTTATGAGATGCTCTATAAGTCTTGCCTCTTAAACTAAACTTAGCCCAAGAATCTCCCAAAGAAACAAATTACTCCCCATGGGCAAGAGTTAACAGTATTTCATTATGGCTTAATTTATGAGATACTCTATAACTCTTGCCCTAGAGGCAAGACTTAGTTCAAGGATTTACAAACAACAAGTTAATGTTCTACAACTCTTTCCTTAGAGACAAGACTTATCCCAAAGGACTTCCAAAAGGCAAGTCACACCCTTAAGTTTACTTTTATATCAAAGAAAGAATAACCTTTTTGCGGATTATCCAACTTTCTATTCATTAGCAAGATATATAGAAGCTGAGAAAAAAGAAAAAAGAGAAGGAAAAAATAAAGATTGAGAAAAAAAAAAAAAAAAAAAAAAAGAGAAGAAAAAAATAAAGGTTAAGAAAATAGGAAAAAAAAGAAAAAAGTTGAGAAAAAAATGAGAAGAAAAAATAAAATAAAAATAAAGTTTGAGAAAAATTTAAAAAAAAATGTGAAAAGGAAAAAATAAAAAAATAAAGGTTGAGACAATTAATTAAAAAAAGAAAAATGAAAAATAAATAATTTTTGAGAAATAAAAGAAAAAAAAGAAGCAAAAAAAATAAAAAATAAAAGTTGAGACAAATGAATTAAAACAAGAAAAAAAAAAGAGAAAAAAATAAAAATCAAGTAATAGTAAAAAAGAGAGAAAAAAAGAAGAAAAAAAAAAAGTTGAGAGACAAATGAACATGAAAATAGTAAAACATTTGAGGTGCAGAGGGGCAAAAATGTACTTGTTGTATCCATAAAAAAAAAAAAGGTTAGTCTTTAAAGACTTTTCTCATGGGGGACAAAAATACAAAGCCACCCACTATGGGGGACATTCCATGTAATTTCCTGGTTGGATGGAGTAGCTGCGTATGGGCTTTGTTGATTGGTCTTGAAAAGTTTTGGGCCTAACAAGAGCTAAATGAATTTATTTTTTTTAAAAAACTTTTTAATAAAAGTTCGGTTCTTCGATGCATCGAAGAACCGTTACCCCTAAACCAAACACCGAATTGAAGAAACGAACTATCGGAAAAAAAAATTGAAATTGAACTGAACTAATTCGGTTCGGTTCAGTTTTTCGGTTCTACGATTTTTATGTCCACCCCTAGTTGAAACCAGTGTTTTAAAAGGAAGTTTTGAGGCTCGCCCCGGGGCAGGGCACTGACAAAACGGCACGAGGCATATGTGTGAGACTTAAGTCTTGTGAGGCTTACGCCTTAAGCGCCCGACTATACGCCCCAAACACGCCTAACGCCCAACGCTCGGGGCTCGCCTAACAGATCTTAGGTAAATTATGTGTTGAATTTCTTATATCTCTAATAAATAAATGATTCTAAATAGTTTTTTTGATATATAGAAATAAAAAGATTGAGAATAACTCAAATAACAAGTCATTGCATTTTATATTTACTATTTGAAAGCACCGTGAGGGTGAATATCATTTAACATTTCTTTTTAAAATACTTAATTAGCCTAATTTTACATCTTCACTTATCATTGGTCTTCATATTATTGTCATACGTCTCAAAATAATCATGTTTTACCATTTGTCATACGTCTCAAAATAATCGCTATTTAAAAGTAAATTATTGTGTTTATTATCTCAAAATTATTGTCAGGATGCTAATTAAGTTTATTGATTATTTTCTTTTAGGAAAGTAAATTGCATAGTATGATAGTGATATATTTTACAAAAATGTGATTCTTTTATTATTTGAAAGTTAAGATGTTAGAGTTGATTTGCATCTCATAGGAGCTATTATAACATTTCTTTATTTATATTTGTAAAATTATATTAAAAGTTTTATTAGCTATGAGTTTGTTTAATCATGTTTTTAATTGTTTATAATTTTTGCTTTATAACACTTTTTAACTATATTATTAATTAAAAATTTAAAGATCCATGGGGCTTATGCCCCATCGTCTCGAGGCGTTAGTAAAACGCCTCGCTCATGCCCCGCCTTTTAAAACACTGGTTGAAACCCTTTAACCAATGAAAGATACTCGCATTGATGTTGGCTAGGGGTGGCAAATGGGCGGTTTGGGCTGAATTTGGACGGGTTAAAATGGGCTAAAGCAACAAATGGGTCATTGCCCAACCCGCCCAAAATATAGATGGGCTAAGATGGGTTGGGTCAAGATGGGCTAAATAATGGGTTATAACTCAATCCACCCAACTTAACTCATCATTTAACAAAATTATATTTACCATTCTAGTAGCAATTAAGGTTGGAATGACATTTTTTAATTCTCTCTTTTATATTTATATTTATATTTATATTATTTTTTTGTCTTTTCAAGTAAAAATAAAATATGAGACCTTTTTAATTTTTTCCTACACAATGTGTCACTGTGTCATTGTATACCATTTTCTCTTCAGATTACATAAATATTGTTGTTTTACGACATATATTGATGATAATCCATATTATCCTAACCATGAATATAAAAATTCCAAGGATATAGTACATGTTTGTCAAACATCAATAATAGCAGCAAGTCACAAGGCAAGTTATACACATGAGCTTCTCATATTTTAATTTGGGATGGATCAATTTGGGCTAAAGTCATGGGCCCATTTGGGCTGTGAAAATAAATGGGTTAAATTGAGTTTGCCCAAATCTAGCTCATCCTAATATTGGGTCATGCCCAACCCATTATAATCTAGGCGAGTTGGGCGGGTCATTTGGGCTTGGGCCAAATTTGCCACCCCTAATGTTGGCAAACGAGTTTATTGTGCAAGGCGTATGAAATAGTTGAAATTAAAATGCTTGAGAAATATTTGGAAGATCTCTACATTTTCTTTTCTCATCTCTTTTTATTTGCTTTGTTTATTTATCTCGTTTTCTCTTATTTTATATCATAATTCTTATTTTTGGAGTTAAAGATATACCTAACACAATTACTTCTCTATGTGAAAGCAATGATTGCAAATTCAAGTAACGCCTAACAGTAGAATGTTGTTTAATATTAATAGTCAAACACAATTTCAATTTCAATTTCAAAAAATTGTGATTTTCATATTCAAACACCTTCTTAGATTGTACATCATCTGTTAATATAATTGTGTCGCTAAATTGAAGCATCAGATATACAACAAAAAGGTTTAAATTTTGCAAATTAAAGGGAAAAATACCACATTCTTCCAATTTTAACTTTATAAACATTTGTTTTCAAACGTCAGCCAAATGG
This sequence comes from Capsicum rhomboideum, assembly GCA_031232105.1. Classification (NCBI taxonomy): domain Eukaryota; kingdom Viridiplantae; phylum Streptophyta; class Magnoliopsida; order Solanales; family Solanaceae; genus Capsicum; species Capsicum rhomboideum. The sequence goes on along the minus strand of CP124712.1, from coordinate 135,840,197 downwards.
TTAGCTAATCTAACGGACTTCACTTTCTCTGTTGTTCATTTACGTACTACGTATTTACAAAATGGGAGTGCATGCATTGAATAACACTTTCGAAAAGAGAGAGCCCTACCACAAATATTCATTATGCACACTAAATATTATAATATGGTGCAAACGGCAAAAGGGAGAAGTATTAAATTGAGAAAATCTTTAAGTTAATGTTTTTTTTTTAAGGTGTGCAAAGTAAAATATGAAAGAGATCCTTTTTACTTGTCGTCCATATTAGAGATGGATATTGTCATTTTAATTTTAAAAAAGTGTATTTAATTGTTTGTTTTTATCTTTATTTTTAGTCATAAATAGCTAGAGATTTTAATATCGCAAAAGAAAGAGTGGTAAATAAGGATAATTTAAACAAATTACCCTTTAGTTAAATTTTTTTTAAAGGATATGCAAAATAAAACATGACAAATCAATTCAATTCTCGATGGAAAAGGAATTGAAAAGTGTACTAAATCATCCGATCATAAAAATATGACAATTTTATTATATCACCTTTGAATTTAATAAATTCAATATTCTGAAAAATGTATTAAAAAATGATATAGTTAATAATAAAGATGAATTAAATGATAAATTACGTTTTAATTTTTTAAATCAAACAAGTAAAAATAGATATATATTTTAACATAGTGGACAAACAATGTGGAAGATGGTAAAATGCATAGGCTACAAAGAAACATGAAAAATTGAGAAAAAACTAATGGTTTTGACGAATATTTTTCAATGGAAAGAGACTTTCCACCCAACTATAAGTAACTAAAGACACATGTCCTTTCCACAAAGTCCCCTAACTTCACATCCTTTCCAACTTTTTCTTGTGATATCATAAAAGAAATAAGAGAATTTATTGCGTTTCATTTTAGCAACGAACATAATTCCTTCATCATATGTGTGGAACTTAATATGGTAGCCCCCCTTAACGAGTGGAAATCCTCTAATGGTATGTTTCTCCCATCTTTCATGTTCTAAAATCCACAAATTAATTTCTTCATCAATATTCGTATCCTCAACGACGGCTAATTTTCCTTTCACATCTATTAAGTCATACATTATGTAGTCTGTAGCTATGTAAAGCTTTCCACAGGTCAATAGTTGTGAAACTTTCGGCTTTTAGATCAAATGCAAGTATATTGTGATCTTTACCATTCACCATATAAATAACTCCATTAATGCAAACTCTCGCAATTCGATAAAACTCGGGAACACTTTCAATTTCCTTCCATGATTCCTCTCGCGTGCCTAAAGTGGAAATCCAATTTCTTGCTATTTTTTTTGAACTGCCTCTCAAAAAGTTTCAATTTTCGTGAAAAGAACTTTATAAATCTTTTCTTCTGGTTCAAATCCTAATAAATAGTGACACCGAAAAGGATTGTCTATGTAGGGAAGAAATATCTTTTCTCTTGTGCTGGAATTGAAATTACAGGCTTAGTTCCCCGCACCCTCCAGAAGCAGAACACGCCATTAACACACTCTACATAGTCACCAATGTCGTAAATCCCTTCAAAATAATCCTCAATACGTAGAAGGGAGGATTTTCCGTCGTCACTTTGGTCCTCTATAGTGTAAAAATAGTCCTTTCCTCCATAAGGACATCTTTTTTGGACAAGCAATTTGGTTTGATCCTAGAGTGACATTGATGAACATACATGAAATCTGATTTCGATATAAGGGTGTTAAAAAATTTGGACATACATCTAAAACGCAGTATAGATTTGACAGGAAGCCATGAGAATATATCAAAGATTATTTCTTCGGGAATTGATGAAATTTTCATTGGAAACTTCTTGTTAGAGGCGGTTGTAGTCATGGGCATGCCTTTCTTATGTTTGGCAAACCCTTTTTCCACCATAAATACATAGGGCACCAATATTATCATTGCCTTTCTACTTTTTCTTTTCCTATTATAAAACGTTTATACTTTAGTTTTCATGGGAATCTCCCCAATACGTCCATATTCTTCTTTTTTAATTAAAAAAAAATTGAAAAGAATATTTTGAAAAGTTAGCATCAACCTTAACTTAGGAAAATATATTTAAGGAAAATTTTCCAACACTAAATGATGTCGGATTTGGCTCCCCTCTAGTACACTTTTCCTCTATTTTCTCAAGTACACATTTAGATGTGTGACACTTGTCAAATATACTTATTAATGGTCTAGATTAGATTCATTTAATAAGCATCCTAACCATAGTTAAAAATATAAAATTTTGAAAACACTCTAATTTTGAAATGAAATATCAATCTTTCCCACAATTTTTTATACTAATTAGTGTATCATTAATTTTATTTTCTAAATTTATATTTAAAAAATCAGTAAATTGCCACCTCTTCACAAAACCTCAAGAGCGTTTATGTAATTATAATTAAAAAACTACAAATTAAGTATTTCTTTCAAAGAATGTTTCAATAGTACTCTTAACCAATTTCGTAACTATTCATCTTATAACTAAATTAAAGAGCATCAAATCAAATATGATTTTCACAAAATAAAATAAAAACCTAATTCATAATTTAATATAGATATTTTATGGATGTTCTTTAACGCAGAACAAAACCCCTCAGTAATATGTATGTGAACAATTTTTTCCTGTATTGAATTTTGTTCATATATATACTATGTATCATAATTTTTAAAAAATAATAAAAAATAAGTATAAGAAAATAAATTACAAATCATATTAGAGTAAACTGGAGGTAAAAAAAGAAAAATTTGGCCACATATATATTACTCAATAATTTTAAAATTTTGTTAATTAAGGTTATAGATATGTATTCGGATTTTTTTTGTGTGTGTGCTTGAGTGTTTTGGGGAGGGTGTGTGTGTGAGAGAGAGAGTATTAGGGAATTTCACTATTTTTTTGGATATAAAATACCAAATAAAATTAATTAATGAGTTTCAAATTTGAAGGGATCAAGATTGATATTTCATTTCAAAATTACAGTGTTTCCAAAATTTTATATTCTTAACTATGGTTAGGATGCTTATTAAATAAATCTAATCTAGACCATTAATAATTATATTTAACAAGTGTCACACATCTAAATATGTACTTGAGGAAATGAAGGAAAAACGTAATGGAGGGGAGCCAAATCCAATAATCTCATGTTCTACATCTGGCTGAATGTCTTTTCTAGTGCATCTAATATATATATATATATATATATAGGGCACATGGATAAATTTCCATTGGAAATAAAAAAAAAAATTGTTTTCTCCTCAGTATGTATGCAAGTTTACTCTACTGTATTCTTTACAATAGAAGGCGATGACCGACAACATTGGTTTTGGTTGACTAAAAAATTTTATGCAGTGAGCATAATGTATGGGGTATAAAAGGGTCTAATAATTAAAAGAGAGATAGGAGCGATCAACTTGTAAGCTTGCTAATGCCTCGGACTGTCCAAAAATGTTGCCACATCTGTGTCGAATAGGATGATATTCCTTTCATCCGAATGGCAAGGCTTGCTAGTTTCTTGAAGTACACTCGCATCTGTCTATCTATGTCATAGTTGCTTGGAAGGAAGGTCTCAGATGTACCTTCAGGATTCTTCAAGGATGCACTACCTCTGGAGGATCCGACAAACACCGAACAGTATTTTTGAAGAGTCCGAACAATCTAGGCTAATAGAACGATGGGCCAGTTTTGCTTGCTCAGACTGTCATAAAATGTTGCCGCATTGTGTCAAATTCTCCAAAAATGCACTGTTTTTGGAAGATCTAACATACACCAAATGATATTTTTGAAGAATCCGAACAACCTAGACTAACAGAATAATGGGCTAGTTTTGTACCTTTTATGAAATCAGATCATCCATGGTGCAGATGGTTTACTGGAGAAAACCTGAAGTTCCCAATGGTATTTAACAATTCATCAACGTAGAAGCAAAATTGTGGCAGTTTGGAAAGTCAGAAAAATCAATCGCACAGTAAAATAACTTCAAGAATGTGCTCCAGAAATGATCCTATATTGTACAATGCACATCAAATGGATCAAACAAGATTGTAACATAGCTCTTAAAGAATCAACTTAGTTTTGAACATCTAAAATGGATCTTAAAAACAAGAAAGTGAGTAGCAAATGACGCAGAAGAGAAAAATCTAACATTTATTTTGTGTTAAACATACTATAAGAAAATGTTCTCCAAGAATCTGCACAGGGCATATCTCCACGTTCTTTTTAGGATCAAAGCAGAACAGACACCCCAAAATCTGAAAGTGAAGCCAATCCCCATACTAATATAAAATCCGGCACTGATGAACTCGTCCTCCTGCTGTTCCTCTTCACTGTCAACATTCAACTTTGGATCCTGAGGAAGTTTGTCACCAGGGAAAGCTTCTGTTAGAGGAGAGCCACAAAGTCCGGGGTTCCCAATGTAGGACGAGGAGGTGAAGGTCTGTGATTGAGTGTCTAAAGGGATTCTACCTGACAAATTGTTATATGACAAGTTCAAGACTCCCAAGTGACTTAATTGTGAAAAGCTAGTAGGAATTTTCCCTGAAAGTTTGTTTCTGGATAAGTCCAGGAAATTAATATCCCTCAATTGACCGATCCGCGGAGGGATGCTGCCAGTTAAGTTGTTTCTTGACAGGTTCAAACCAAGCAGACCTACAAGAGAAGTGATTTCTACAGGGATTTCTCCCACCAATTCATTGCTTGAAAGATCTATGCTTTTCACCAATCCAAGTATACTGCTGTATTCAAATTCTCTTCCCTTCCACATCAAAAATGCACTCGCATCATATGAAGCATTTACTGTGACAGTGACATCATCACCTTTAATGTGTAGAACCATTATAACAAAAGAAATTTTAAAAAAAGGAATGAAAACAAAGCCAAAACAGTTTTTCAAATCTTGTTTTGGGCAATAACAATTTGTTTTGGTCGGTGACAATTTGCTCTTGTTATGGGCAGATTGCAAATTGCAAATAGCCAAGCAATTTGATTGGTTGATTTGGAGGCTGCCTTGGCTATAAATAGAAGCATCAGCTTCTCATTTCGAACACACCAAACGGATAGAGCAATAGCGAGTATTACAGAGTAATCCACAGGCTACTTTTTAGTCTGTGAGAAAATAATGTGAGAGTAATACTATAGTGAGGTGTGTGAAATAAAAGAGTGTTGTTTCTTTTAAAAGTAGTAGTCTTTTGACACTACCAAGCTATAATAAGTGTTATTGTATTATTTTACTTGGGTATTATATTTATCCCGTTATTATAATAGTTGGTGTTGTTGTTACTCTCTTGTTATTGCTATTTAGCGTGGATATTATCCTAGGTGGGAATATTGATTTTCCCAACATAATGTAAGAGCGGAAGTACCAAGTGGTGATTTTTCGTTTTGAACTCTTCTTTAGTCAACGCCGTGAGGTTGTTGATGCACTTCCGTATGGTACCAGAGATCTTATTTTGAGAGACGTCCAAGATTTGAATATTTGTCAGCTGGCATATGCTTGAAGGTATGCTTCCACTAAACCTGTTGGACCTTAATATAACAACACTGATATAAGGTAAGGTATGTCCAATCCATTCTGGAATTTCTCCAGACAATTTGTTTTCGCCAATATCTATAAATCTCAAATATTTGCAGTTCTCCAGGGACTTAGGTTGTTCCCCTATAAAATGATTATTTCGAAGCTGCAGCATTCGCATCATATTCTGTGATGATCCTACTGAACTAGGTATCTCCCACGAGAAATTATTGTTGGCTAAATTAAGGCGCACAAGTGAGCTAAGCTTCCAGCAAAGAGGAAGCTCTCCAGCAAACAGGTTATCTGAGAGGTCAAGATAACCCAAGTAATCGTAATTGTCACAAGTGAAGGAGATGTTCCCAGCAAACTTATTTCTGGAGAGATCCACTGTTGTCACTCCAGCAGGAAGTTGTGGTACTGGACCGCTGAAACTATTTGCACCCAAATCTATGAGAAGAAGAGAACTCATTTTTCTTGAGATAGTATAGTTCCACTCATATCATTGTAAGAAAGGTTTAAGGATTGTAGAGAAGGCTGGTCCCAAAACCAACTAGGAATGTGACCTGAAATTCCAGAGGCTGATAAATCAAGCTCAGAAATGTTACTCTGCATCCGCAGCCAGTTTGGGAAGCGAGGACCCAATTTACAATGTGCTAGGCGAATGATATTCAGTTGAAAGGGGATAATTCAATTTGAACTGATTTGGATATGCAGTTGAGCATTGAAAGAGAGGTCCATCTCCCGCAACTGAAGGAGTTTGACCAGATTAACTTCAGTTATTGTGCCTTCAAACTGATTGGAATCAAGGTACAACTTCTCAAGTTTGGGCAGGTGTCCAATGAACTTAGTTAAACCACTCAACTGATTATGTGAAAGATATAATTCCCTCAACAACGATAATAGAAAAAGATCGGGGGCTGATCCCACAATTTCATTCTATGATAAATCCACAATAACAAGACTTGGAAGTTTTCCAATGACTCTGGGGATGGATTCATTCAACTTGTTACGCCCGAGCCTCAGTTCTCTCAAAGATGTAAAGTTTGCTACAATATCAGTCAGTGAACCACCAATGTGATTCTCTTCTAGGTTCAGGTACTCCAGAGAATCTGATATGCATGAAAAGTTTTTCATTATCTCAAGTAGCTGTCCGTCTAATCTATTAGAACACACTCACAACAACTTCAGATTACTAATGTTCCCAAAGCATCTAGGGAAACCACCTTCTAGCGCATTGCCAGAAAGATCAAGATGTTCCAGGGAATGCATATTCCAAAAGAAATCAGGGATTGGACCTTGGAGAGAGTTATGAGAAAGATCTAGATGAGCCATGGACAACATGTTCCCAAATGAGTAGGGAATATGATCATCTAAAGCATTACCAGAGATATCAAGGTGAGTCAGATTGCTGAAGTTATACACCCAGGTATATATAGTATTATTCAGATTATTAGAAGAGATATCAAGTGTTGTAATGGACATCAAAGAATTACTGGAAGGTAACATGGAAGGGACGGAAAGAAGGAGCTCGGAACCAGGCAAGCAGCTTGCCGCAAGCTCAAGACTTGAAGGAAGGGAAGCTTGAGCACTGCTTGTAGCCAATCAGTTGCGTTACTTAGATGAACATGACTCATCGCGAGATATCTCAACTGACTAAGATTAGAAAGCCACAAGAGGCTATTCACATACAGGAAAGTATTATAGCTCAGATCAAGGGTGTTAAAACTAGAAAAGTTGCCAATATGAGGAAATATAGTTTTAAAATCATATCCAAAACAAGATAAATTTAAGTACTCCAACTTACTCGGAGAAGCAACGAAGTCTGGTAATCCTCCTGAAATCTGATTGTAACTAGAATCCAAATATTTCAAATGCTTTAATTCTTGCAAGGCAGGGCTATCTTACCTTGCAATGGCTCAGGAGAAATATATGAACTGTAACTGGATGAGGGCCCGCGGAGATCAAGTCTGATGACATTACCTGTTTGATTATCACAACGGTCGCCTCTCCATCCGCAACAATCTTCGTTGTATGCTTCATTTCCCCAAGAAGAAAGTCGACCATGCACGTCCAGAAACTCCTCTTTCAACCTGAGAATAGCTTCTTTCTCTGTCTCAACACACTTGATTTTCCCATCTCCAACTTCTGAACTGAATACAAATCCAAAAGTGATACTAATAGAGATGGTTAAGAAAATGTCAAATACAACAATCTGTTGAATAAACTTTTCAGCAACACCCATCTTCAGAATATTGAGCAAAATACAATTAAGACAAAAATAAAAACCACTCAAATCACTAGTAGTACTAATCTTATAGTAGTCTGTTACATGAAGTCAAAGTCAATGAAGCAGACTAAATAACCCCTTTTTTGGGCATGACCAGAAGACACTCGTTCTGCTGAAAAATCTCCATGATAGATACCTGTTGATGTCCTTGGTGGACTAATATTCACATGTCTTGTGGAAAAGAAATTTGTTCTGCTGACTATAAAAGGAATGTGGGGACAGCTGCTGAGTTAAAATTATAATGAAAAGTTCAAAAGGAAATAGTACTACATATCATACTGGGTTTCAATCTTGTGACCTAGCACAACTTTTTACCAAATCTTTGCTATTGTTCTCAATTGGATAATTATTTTTTGAGGGGAAAAAAGTAGCCTCATTGTTAATTAACAAGATCTTTCCTTAACTCCGTTTTACCCCATAGAGATATTGAATAGAAAGGGGTTCTTTATTTTCCACTATAATTTTGAAAATTAATGTTTAAATTACCTTCAAAAGTAGGTAATAGATGTGGAACATGTAAAATGCGGTTGATCCCGCCACGGCCCAAGCTATTATTGAGAAAATTGGCGAATATGCCAAACTATCATTAAGAATTTCATCTTTGGACCAACACAAGCAAGAGATGGAATACCACAATGAGTAACTGTACCTTATTTGCCTAGTTTAACATTTCGACGAAGATGATTCAATTGAACCCCTTTCATTAAACTTAGCCCCCTTCCCCGACCCCCACCCTTGGGACTAGGTAGGTGCTAGTAAACTTGCATATCTCAGGCCGTCTGCATGTTATCATCCATTGAAAAATCCATGGCAGAGCTCCGATACAAGAGCTTTCTCCACTAAAAGATCATCCACTTCCTGATGAACAAAGCTATCCCCTAGCAGTTTTTGCTCCTTTAATGCAATCGGATCATCTGTGTTACCACATGGTTTAGTGTAGAAAACCCAGGATTCCCATTGCTATTTAACAATCCATCAACACAAAAGTAGAAGTTAGCTAAAACCAATTGTGTAGTAGTGTTGAGTTTTGCATTTAGTTACTGCAGTAATTTTTAGAATAATAAGTTTAGTAGTTTTAGAATGAATTTGAATTTTAAATGTTTGTTAGTTTGTTTAGTTGTTGCAATATTCTAGGTTATTTTAAATTTCAAATTATGCAGATCTTTGTTTTAAGTTTGGCTATTTAAAGCCCCCAATGCTTAATAAAAATTATTGAAAGCTTATTGAAAGCCATTTCAATCCATTGAGAGTTATTTTAACCCCTTTTTTGTTGCCCGATCTTTTTAAAAAACCAACAAGTAGAAATATTTCAAGATTGAACTCCATACATGATCCTGTCCTGTGGTCTACAATGCAATGAATTCAAGTAAGCACAAAATTTCAGTATTGTAAAATGGCTCCTTATGACAACATAAACAGTCTTTTAAATATCTAGATAAATCTTCTAAGGAATAAGAAAATTGTTACATTTATATTGTGCTGTTACAAACTAAGTCTTGAAAATGTTATCTAAGAATCTGAATAGGGCATATCTCCATGTTCTATTTAGGATCAAAAGAAAACACACACCCCAAAATCCGAAAACAAAGCCAGTTCCCATACTAATACAAAATCCAGCACTAATGAACTCATCCTCATCCTGCTCTTCACTATCAACATTCAACGTTGGATCTTGAGGCAGTTTGTCACCAGGGCAAGCTTCTGTTAGTGGAGATCCACATAGTCCAGAATTTCCGATGTAGGATGAGGAGTTGAAGGTCTGCAATTGAGTGCCTAAGGGGATTCTACCAGACAAGTTGTTATAGGACAAGTTCAAGACTCCCAGGTGACTTAACTGTGATAAGCTAGTGGGAATTTTGCCTGAAAGTTCGTTTATAGATAAGTCGAGGAAATTTATTGCCCTCAATTGACCAATCTTCAGAGGGATGTTGCCAGTTAAATTGTTTCTTGACAGGTTCAAACCAAGCAAACCGACAAGAGAAGTGATTTCTGTAGGGATTTCTCCCACCAAGCTGTTACTTGAAAGATCTATGGTTTTTACCAATCCAAGTATACGGCTGTACTCATATTCTCTTCCCTTCCACATCAAAAATGCACTTTCATCATACGAGGTATTCATTGTGACATCACCTTCATCATCGATCTGAAAGTACCAACTCTTGATTTGTTGCATCGTGCTCACTTCTTCAGTCATTGCAGTGAGTTTGTTGATACATTTTGGTATGGTCCCTGATAACTTGTTTTCAGATAAGTCCAAGATTTGAAGTTTAGTTAGCTGGCATATGCTTGAAGGTATGCTTCCGCTGAACTTGTTGGACCTTAAGATAACAACAATAATATCAGACAAGCTGTTCCCAATCCATGCTGGAATATCACCAGACAAGGCGTTTTCCCCAACATCTATAAAAGCCAACCTTTGACAGTTTTCTAGGGACCGTGGTAGTTCTCCAGTCAAATGATTTTTTCTTAGGTGCAGCATTTCCAGCATATTCAATGATCTCATTGCATTAGGTATCCTCCCCGAAAAACTATTATTGGCTAAATTGAGATGTGTTAGACTTTTAAGCTTCCAACAATTAGGAAGCTCTCCAGATAACAAGTTATCTGAGAGGTCAAGATATCCTAAGGAATCAAAATTGTCACAAACAAAAGAGATAGTCCCCGAAAAAATATTTCTGGAGAGATCAACAGTTGTCACGTTGGTGGGAATTTTTGGTAATCGACCACTGAATTTGTTTGAACTCAAATCTATGCGAAGAAGAGCAGTCTTTCTTGAGAGATCTGGTATAGTTCCAACAATATCATTGTTAGAAAGGTTTAAGAAGTTGAGACCAGTTAGCTGGTCCCAGAACCAACTAGGAATGTTACCTGAAATTCCAGAGGCTGACAAATCAAGCAAGGAAATGTTATTCTGGTTCCGCAGCCAGTTTGGAAAGTGAGGACCCAATTTACAGTGGGTCAGACGAACGATATCCAGTTGAAAAGGAGGAATCCAGTCTGAACTGATCTGAACATATAGGTGGGGGTTGGAAGAGAGATCCAACTCACGTAGTCTTGGGAGTTTGGAAAGATGAGATTCAGATATTGTGCCTTCAAACTGGTTGGAATCGAGGTATAACTTCTCAAGTTTGGAAAGGCGTCCAATACTCTCAGTTAAACCACTAAACTGGTTGTGGGAAAGATGCAACTCCCTCATAGATGATAATAGCATAATATCGGGGACTGATCCCACAATTCCATTCCAAGATAGATCCAGAAGAATAAGACTTGAAAGTTTTCCAACAGCTCCGGGAATGGATCCATTCAATTCATTAAGCCCGAGCCTCAGCTCTCTCAAAGATGAAAAGCTTGCTAAAACATCAGGCAATGAACCGCCTATATGATTCCTTTCTAGGTTCAGGTATTCTAGAGAATCTGTCATGCATGACAAATTTTTCATTATCTGAGACAGCTGTTCATCCAAGCTACAAAAAGACATTCGCAACGACTTCAAATTACTAATTTTTCCAAAGCAACTAGAAAAACCACCTCCAAATGCATTGCCAGAAAGATCAAGGTGTTGCAGGGATTTCATATTCCATAAAACATCAGGAATGGGACCTTGGAAAAAGTTGCCAGAAAGATTTAGACTAGCAAGGGATAACATGTTCCCGAATGTGTCTGGTATAAGACCATCTAAAGCATTAAAAGAAAGATCAAGGTCAACCAGATTGGTCATGTCAAAGAGCCAGGTGTATATAGAAGTATTCAGAGAATTAGAAGCGAGATCAAGGGTTGTAATGGAAGTCAAAGGAGTACCGGAAGGAAACTCAGAAGGGACAGGGAGCGTAGAACCACGCAAGCTCATGACTTGGAGGAAAGGAAGCTTAGATACTGTTTGTAACCAATCGTTTGCGCTACTTAGATCAATATAGTTCATGGCAAGACATCTCAATTGACGAAGACGAGAAAGCCACTTGAAGCTATTCACAGAAAGGAAATCATTATAGCTCAAATCAAGGGTGTTTAAACTAGAAAGATTACCAATATGAGGATGAATTGTTGTAAAATCATTACCAACACAAGATAAGTTTAAGTACTCCAACTTACTCAGAGAACCAATAAAGTCCGGTATGCCTCCTGAAAATTGATTGTGACTAAGATCAAGATATTTCAAATTCTTCAATTCTTGAATTGCAGAGCTTATTTTACCAACTAATGGTTCAAGTGCAGCATTCGGAAAGGCCCCATAGGGACCACGGAGATCAAGTCCGATGACATTACCTGTTTGATTATCACAACTGACACCTCTCCATGTGCAACAATCTTGATTAAATCCTTCATTTCCCCATGAAGAAATACGTCCATGAACGTCAAACAACTCACGTTTGAAACTAAGAAGAGCTACTTTTTCTGCCTCAAGGCACTTGATTTCCCCATCACCAATTCTTGAACTGAACACAACCCCATAATTGAGTATCAGTGTTACACAAATATCAAACACAACAAGGTGTTGAATGAACTTTCTTGCTAAGCCCATCTTCAGAATATTGGAGCAGAATATTACGCTAAAAACGAAACGTGAAAATAGAAATTTACAAATCACTTGTATTTTATTTTCTGTTATAGCTAACTTAGTCAATAGAGCAGACTAAAGTAATATTTTTTTCCTTTTATGCAATGATGAGAAGACTTCTCTGCTGGTCAAAAAGTCCACTAGGAAAAGTTTGAGATGCGCCCCATTTTCTTGACCTCTTTGATATTTTATGCTTCATTGACTTCCTGATTAGCTTTCAATTCAAACTAATTTATAGAAAGGGGGCATTAATAGAAACTAATTTATAGAAAGGGGGCATTAATAAAGGGGAAAACAAACAACTTACTGGGCTCAAAGCCTGCATGTTTAGACATTTTATGGTCAATTTGTGTTAGAGTCCCCATATTGGCTAGGAATGGACTGGGTTGACTGTTGACTGTTGAGTCCCTTTTCATGGTACTTACTCCATTCCTTTTTATTTGCGCGTTTCGTTTTACGTGAGTCAATTTAATTAAATTTCAAAATTAAATTAAATTAAATTAATTTAATTTTTTTGAACTAAAATTTTAGATATTCAAAAACTATATGAAAGTACTATAAATTACAAAAAAAAATTCAATTTGATTAAAAAATATATCTTAAAATATTAGTCAAAGTTTGTATTCTTTGATTCTAAAAAAGAAAAGGGAGCAAATAAAAAGGAATGGAGAAGAGGCATGGAATCGAGTTTCACTGCTATTCAAAATCAAAATAAATAAATTCATGTGCTTGTCCACGATAAGAAAAAAATCGAGCATGCACGTGAGGAGGCGCATTGAGAATATAAGTAAGTAAATAAAAGGTGTGTTCTTTCTAATAACTTAAACTTTTAGATGAGATGTCAACCGGTTCAACAAATTGCTTGTTCAGTAAAAACTTGGAGCAAACCTTGAATCATCTTAGCAAGCTGAATGGAGTGCATCTGAATTTTTTTCTATTGCATGTTACGACCTCATTGGTTAGGGCTGATATTTTTTTGACAAAATTTTACAAATAACTAACATTTTGGCTATAAATGAGGCGTCATTGCCTCAAGTGTTGATTGGTTTGTTCTAATACTAATTATTATAAATTAAGCGGGACAGCTCAACCCAAAAAAAATTGATCAATTAGGCGGGAGAGTTTATTCAGCATATCAATCCGTGCGTATTTTTATTTTTTAATCAACGAAGGGTAACGGATGACACAGTAAATAATTAAAAAACTGTACGTCTGTTTTGTTTTTGTTTTGTATTACTATGCCTTCGAGATTTCTAATTATCTTTATCATGCTTCCAACATTTCTGATTTCTATATTGAACATGTAAAAGAATTTCCTTCCACAAAGTGTGGGGGGGTATCTGAGATTCGTCTGGCCTTAAAAATTCATTCTCCACATACTTAATCTTTTTTTTTTTTGTTACATGGAAGACCACTAGAAATTTTTCAAAAAAAAAAAAAAAAAAGGAATTATTAAGACGGTAAGTTGGAGTTTGGCCATGGATTTTAAATATTTTTTATTTTATTTGAAATATATAGAGTTAGAGTTAAAATAGAATTGTATTTGGTTATATTTATTGCGAATAACATTCATGCTTAAATCTACTTAAACATCAAAAATAAAAAGTGATTTGGAAAAATTATCACTTCATCTGATCTATTTTATTTATTATAATTTTCTTTTCACATCCTTTAAAAAAGCATTAATAACAAAAATTGACTAAATTATCTATTTAATTGTGTCAATGTAATATTAATCTTTTGTTCATCATATTAATCTCTTTAATATTTATAAAGTAAGAATAACAATAAAATTACTTCCTCCGTTTAAAAAAGAATGACTTACTTTTCTTTTTAGTCTGTTTCAAAAAGAATGACCCTTTCTTTTTTTGGCAATATTCTAATTTTAACTTTCTATGTGGCATGTTTAAGACCACAAGATTAAAGGACATTTTGACACATTTGACATAACTTTAATTTAAAAACACAAGATTCAAAAGTCTTCTTTATTTTCTTAAACTCTGTGTCAAGTCAAAATAGGTCATTCTTTTTAAAATGGAGAAAGTAATAGTTAATTACATCTTGATTTTTTAAAATGACAACTATTTTGGACATATTGGAGGGAGTATAAGTTATTTTCCAAAATTAAAATTTTAACTCATTTTTATATAGCTAAACACTGTCTTTTAAATAAAGTAATCCCTCCATTCATTTTTTTCATGTCACATTTTGCTTTATAAAAGTCAATTTGTTAATTTGACTAAATTTCGAAGATAAATTCAAGTAAATTCTAGATGTTTGAAAATTATACGAAAAATATTATAAGTTACAATCTTTTTATATTAGAATGATGAAAAAAATTTATATTTTAAAATATAGATCAAAGTTTATGCAGGTTAGACTTTTAAAAATCACAACGTGGCAAGTAAAAATGAACAAAGCTACGAAGGGAGTTAAGGAGTAAAAAATTAGTCTGGAAAAACAAAGGGTTATAAAGAGTGTGGAGTGCGGAGTGAGGCATACTTTTAGCATTAATGGTAAGAATGTTGAAACTTGTTGAGCAAACGTGTAGTGAAGTCATGGTGGAAAATGTGCACATGTTTTCTTAGGGTTTCTTCCTATTGTACTAAAGATATTTCTACTAAACCTAATCACATATTTAGCACCTATGTTTTGTCTGAGAAGAAGAATGGTGATGTGTACAATAGTTATAGGTTATCGAATTTGATACGTGCTAATGAAGCCATACCAATACTGGACAAATGGGTTGCTGAAGACAATCCCCTGAACTATGAATACTTGCAGATTGTCATCAAACATCTTACATTGCAGTGTCTCTACCATCATGCCCTTCAGGTCTCTTCCTTTTTTTTTTTTTACTCTCTTCGTCTCAAATTATTTGGCATGTTTGCTAAAAAATTTGTTATTCTAGAATTAAAAGGCACGTAAATAGATGAAGATTATAGAATTAATAAAGAATATATTAGTCAAATCACACTCCTGCTTCTGAAATCTTGATTGTTTACTTCAGAGAGATAATGTCGATTATTAATTTGCAAAAATCATACTACTTGATATGAGCTTCTTTGGGGGTGGGGTAGGGGGTAGTGAGAGTGTTTTGCTCCCTTTTGGCAATAAATTGTTTTTTAAAGATGTGATTTTTGGAATTTGCCGTTGCGTTTGGAAGTGCAATTTTTTTTTTTTATAACTCTGGTGTCCGGGCCAGCTTGTGCGCACCTCGATTAATTTCACGGGATACCGATCACCTCCCACCAGCAACAGGTATCAGGTAACTCTATCTACCAAGGTTTGAACATATGGGAAGAAATCACATACTGTTTGTCTCTGTTGGATCTTTGTTGGAAATTGAACCTGAGACTTCAGGTACTCAATTCAACTTTATTGAACCACTAAGTCACACCCTTGGGTTGGAAATGCATTTTACTTGGAAAACAATAGGAAACAACCTCTCTACCTCCCACGAGGTAGAGGTAA
This sequence comes from Capsicum rhomboideum, assembly GCA_031232105.1. NCBI lineage: Eukaryota > Viridiplantae > Streptophyta > Magnoliopsida > Solanales > Solanaceae > Capsicum > Capsicum rhomboideum. The sequence continues at coordinate 135,824,370 of CP124712.1, read as the reverse complement.
GGTCTGCTTACATTTTATCCTCTTTAGACCTTACTTGTGGGATTTCACCGGGTATGTTGTTGTTGTTGTTGTAGGAGTGGAAGTGAAATTCTCCTTTTTCTAAAAAAAAAATGGGGATAGGGGAAGGCCAAGTTGCACGGACTCTTCACTTTCGATGCTGCACCCGTGTCGGATTCTCCAAAAAAACATTAGTTATGGAGAATCCGACATGCATCCGTTGACATTTTTGAAGAGTCCGGCCGACATAGGGGGAAGGGGAAATGAGTAGGGAATTATAACGTCACTCCAAAATCAGTTGGAACCATACAACCAGCTATGTAAGTTTTCAATACCCATTCTATTCCCGGTTTATTTCAGTCCATTGCTGAAAAATTGCATCTTTTGGTGGATTAGGTAATCTGAATTTCACACTTGTCCTTGTATGGTTTACTAGTTTGACTCCATCAGTCGGTATCACCATAAGAATCATTTGCTTCTGTTGTATTCTAAGCAATTCTGCACTAATATATTCTTGACATGAAAAAGGTGACTTGGTCGGTCTTCATAGCTATTTATCTAAAGAGTAGGAACCAGCAGATGTACTTTTTTCAGAAATTTTATGGTGCTGACCTGAGAGTACTAAAAAGAGCTGACTTGTGTTAAGTGAAATGAAAAAGGAAATCTGTTCCTTTATACTCCCTCCGTTTCCAAAAGAATGATCTAGTTTGACTTGGCACGGAGTTTAAGAAAATAAAGAAAACTTTTGAATCACGTGGTCATAAATTAAAGTTGTGTCAAATGTACCAAAATGTCCTTTAATATTGTGGTCTTAAACATGCCACGTGGAAAGTTGGAATTAAAGTATTGCCAAAAAAGGAAAGGGTCATTCTTTTTGAAACAGACTAAAAAGAAAAGTAAGTCATTCTTTTTGAAACGGAGGAAGTACCAGTTATCAGGTTTCCATCTGAACTTTCATGTTTTCTGCCTGCCCACATTGTTATATCTTTCCAAACCTTCAATAGAAAAAGTCTTTCTATTTAATTTCTATTTTCTTCAAAACATAGTAGGATTTCAATTATAGATATAAGGTTTGTTGAAACAAACATAGAAATGTGTGTTATCCAAGACGCTCACTTGAGAATACATGAGTATGTCTTACCCCAACTACTACACTTGTTAAAACTTACCAAATATGGAAGTATGTGCGTTGGTTTTGGTAAATTCAATGACATATTTGTGTTGAGATACTTTTTTTTTTTCCTTATGGGCATATTGCATTGAAATCTTGATTAGATTACCCCATACGAATTATCGATATGCCATAGTAATAAAGGGTAAAATATGTGTGCATAAGTTTATCAGTAAAATGTGCTACTAGTTACTACTATAAAAAATTTTAACAGTTGTCTGGTGATATTTCTTTTATGGGAAGTAAAGAGTTGGAACTTTGAGATCAGTACGTTCTCAACCTGTCAACATAAAAATATATAGTATTCTCTTCTTTTTTTTGCAGAAATGTAAGGTGAGGCTGCGTACAATAGATCCTTGTGGTCGGGCCCTTCCCCGGACCCTGGGCATAGCTGGAGCTTAGTGCACCGGGCTGCCCTTTTTTTTTTTTTTTTTTTTAATTCTCTTCTTTTTTTCCTGTAATATGATACCTCTATTCTTACATATTTGCTTGTAGGTGAATTTATATACTTATATTTTATGGGTTTTCTCTCTGATACTTATACAAGAATCATATGAAGATTTGGTTATCTAAAAAGGAATCATATGAAGATATTGTTAGCATTCAAAATGGTACTTATTTACATCTATATACTAAATAAATATTCTTTTTTCATATAGAGACACACACAGTCATCCAGATCAATGTAGTTTGGGAAGGACTTTGGACCATTTCACCAGATGAAACTTGTGCTCCTCGCTATTCCCTTCCCCTAGAAAATCCCTCCTCATCTTGTCAAGTTGTTCCAACACTTTGCTAAGAATAGGAAAAGTGGCATATAGTATGCGGGAATACTATCAAGTACACTGTTGATCAATGTAAGTCTGCCCCCGATAGATAGATACTGCATCTTCCAAGAGGCACTTTTTTCTCAAAACTTCTCAATAACTCCTCCCCATAAAGCTATTGACTTATACTTGGCACCCAGTGGCAACCCCAAATAGGTGGTTGGGAATTCACCAATACTACAACCCAAGATACCTGCTGATTCTTCCAAATTCAACACCTCATTAACAGGATAGATCATACTCTTTAGCATGTTGATGTGCAAACCGGAGAGGGCTTCAAAGACCAAAAGGGTTAGATTTAATAAAGAACTGGATTCCTGCCTGCCTCACAAAATATCAGAGTATCATCTGCATAAAGCAAATGAGAAATGTATGTAGTGATCATGTTCCCCATATCAAAACCATTTAGTCACTGCAGTTGTTTGGCTTTGCCTAACATTCTGCTTAAACCCTCCATTGCAAGTATAAAGAGAAGAGGAGAAAGTGGATCTTCTTGTCTCAAACTTCTTTGTGGGGGAGAAGAATCCAACTGTACTTCTGTTGATAAGAATTGAGTATTTACCAGTAGAAATGTTGAAATTGATCCATTTGATCCATCTTTCACCGAACCCCATTTTCCCAAGGATGGAAACAAGATATGACCAATTCAACTGATCAAAGGCCTTATCTATATCCAACTTGCATAGTATGCCCGCCCCTCCATTTTCCAGTTTCCAATCAAGAACATCATTTGCAATCAATGAGGCACCAGTGATTCAGTGATTTGCCTATCTTTAACAAAAGCATTCTGATGATTACAGACTAGCTTATACTAACACTCCCAATTGAACTAATTGGCCTGTAGAAATCATCCTTCAGGGCTTAAGCGCGCCTTTGATAAGAGTGTTTCTGATTAGCACCTCTGTACAACTTGACTTTGTAACAGATACCTTGTAAACTTGCATGTTCTATAAATATTTCAACTGAATCAGTTTAGTGTTGATTTAACAAGAGCAATGCCTAAATTCACCGACATCATGCAGTTCGTGGTAATCAGTCTTATTTTCGTTTAATATACTAGCCTTTGGGGAACCAAGGAAAAAAGACCAGGTTGCGTACTTAGCTTTTCTTTTCTTAACTTATGTATTCATTCTGCTTACAAAATAGCAATTTCTGCTTCTCAAACAATCACAGGTTTAGGAGTGGATTAAGAAGTCCAAGGATTTTGATATAGCGCCTAGAGATTTTCCTGTCAAACTGAGTTTAGTATCAAAAGCCCATGGTCTGAAAGCCGCAGATACGTATTTCAATAGCATTCCAGATGATTTAAGAACCTGCCAGGTATATGAAGCTCTCCTGAACTGCTATGCCAATGCACAAGTCTTAAAAAAAGCAGAAGATACCATACAAAAGTTGAAGGAGTTGGGCTATGATGGCACAGTGGCGTACAATGTTATGTCGACCCTTTATGCTAAATTGGGATATGTTGAGAAGCTACAGTCACTTATGCTAGAGATGGAAGGCAAGGGAATTTCTGGTGATAGGATTTCCTACAATATCCTCTTAAATGCATATGCATCTGTTCCCGATGTTACGGAGATGGAGAAGGTTCTGATGGAAATGGAAGCTGACCCTCAGCTGATTAATTGTTCTTACACAGTTGCTGCCAAGGGGTACCTGAAAGCTGGTGATATAGAAAAGGCTTATGAGTCATTGAAGAAATGTGAGCATCTACTCGACGAGAAACAGGATATAATGCTTGGAATTGACAGGCTCAAGGGGAAATATAAAAGGGCTTTTATTGACATGCTCACGGGGAAAGATAAAAGGCTTGCTATTGACATGCTCATCACTCTCTACACTAGTATCGGAAAGAAAGATGATATCTATCGTATATGGGATAAATACAAGAAAAAAGTTGAGTATCAGAATTCAAGTTATCATTGTATGATCAATGGTCTAGAAAAGTTGGATGATCTTGACGGTGCAGAGAAAATATTTGCTGAGTGGGAAGAAGACTTCTTCTTTGACGACATTCAAATTCCAAACTTGCTCGTAACTGCTTACTGCAGAAAGGGTCATATGGAAAAGGCTGTATCTATCATAGAGAAACAAGTGGAAAGTAGTAGGCTTCCCACTGGGAGCACATGGAATCGTCTGGCACTCGGTTATTGTGTACAAAATGACATGGAGAAGGCAGTGGAGACGATGAAGAAAGCAATCTTGGCTAGTACGCCAGGGGGGAACCCACACTTTTGTATTTTGGCTTCCTGTATGAAGTACTTGCAATCAAAAGGAGATACTCAAAGAGAAGAAGAGCTTAAAGATTTACTTAGGGTGCGAGGTCTCTTCTCGAAAGGAGTTGAGAGGGGTTTAGATAGGTATATTGAAATTGGTAGCCGCAGGTCTAAGGCACTTGATGAAACAAACCTTGACAAGACTAGCTCAGAATAGTAGCCTCAAATTAAAGCCTGCATGTTTTCAGCGATTTTACTTCTGCCATGTCTATGCTATGCCGGTTTGAGAATGATGAAACCATGATATCGTCAATGGCTTCCTCAATATTTGGAGCAAACCTTGAATCATCTTAACAAGCTGAATGCAGTGGCTCTGGGAATTGAACTTACAAAACTAAAAAATGTATGTAAACCAAATGGGACAATTCCTGCAAGTGCAAAGTTGAACGAGTTGTCATTTTTTATTTTTTTTTGGGCGAATCATGCAACCTCAAACAATGCGCTTAAATTTAGTACTATTTGTTTATATTTGTAAATTGGGCAACCTTAAACGATTGAGGTGCACTTAAATTTTCTTCTTGTCCTTTTTTTTTTTTACACAATTGAGAAACCATAAATGAGGTGCTCTTCAAACCGGTAAAGTTGCTGCCACGTGATCAAGAGGTTACGGGTTCAAGTCTTGGAAATAACCTCTTGAAGAAATGCATGGTAAGGCTACATACAATAAATCCTTGTGGTCGGACCCTTCCCCGGACCCTGCACATTGCAGGATCTTTAGTGCACCGGGCTGCCTTTTTTAAACGAGGTGCTCTTCAAACTTTTTTCTTCTGCAAATTGTGCAGCTTCAAACTAGGTGTACTTAATTTTTTTAATTTTTTTAATTTTTTTTTTGCGCAAATCGGGCAACCTCAAACTAGGTGCCTTTGAAAAAAATTACATTGTATATACAAGGTATTTTTAAAAATTATTTATGTGTATGTATATAGATTTTGAATCACTTGACATTATAGGCTGGTTTAGTGAGGAAGTTCAAAATTCACCTTGAGATTCCAAGTTTTTCCAAGTTTAAAGCTCAAGCTTTACATTTTTTTTTTTCAAACCCCCTTAGTGAAAATCCCCCGATCAGCTTAATTAGATGAAAGTTTTGTTATTTGGTCATTCTCACAATTAAGACTGAGCTTAGTTAGAAACTGTTGCTTTAAGTAAAATGGTGAAGACCGCTTACTTTGAGCCATTGATGAAAGCAAATCGAGAGGCAATGGACTTCTAAACCTTGATAGGTTGTCTTTGGATTTTTGTCTAATTAATTGATATATTTGTAAACCTGTTTAACTTAAAACCTTATTGTATCACATAATTGGAATCTTTAATAGATAGCTGGCCTATGTATAATAATATGTAAATCCATATGATAGAAGAATTGCTAGCACTTGTATCTTTCTGTATTGTCTTTTGATTTTGTATATTTTCTTGTAATTAATGTTTTTTCCATGTCGTAACTTGTAACCACGCTACAGCTTTCGGTTGTCCAAGTCTTCGAGCAATAGATCCATGAAGGTTGTTCTCTCTTCCCCTGGATGCTCAGAACCATAATTGAGATCCTCAAGAATTACAGACTTTTGAATTAACTCTCTTTCAGGTTATTTTATGTCTTCCTTTTACATTTTATCCTAACTAGTACAACTTCATTGATTCATTGTCATTATAGGAAGATATAGAAGTATTGAATCTCAATGTGATTGAGGAAGTGACTAAAACTAATATTAAGGTTATTAAGTGGGGAAATTTGGATATTGTGAATATACTAGTAAGGATGGTGCTAGTTACTTTAGTGGGAAAATTGGGAAAGTATGCATAGCTATGTTTAGAGAGAAGCCTTTAATATCGGCTGGATCAGAACATTTGGTCGGGATTATGCGGAATTGATGACAAGAAGTTGGCCTTCCCTGCCTGGAGATTTGAGCAAAGGTTTTCCAATTTCTTTCATTTCTTATCTTCTTCTCTGGTGGAGTCGAAAAAGGATGGAGGAGATGGATGCTGCAAAGGTGTATTTAGTAGCCTAATTTGGGAATGTTACCAGAAATATATGCACTGCATTATCAATTTGCTGCTCGAAAAGATCCAGGGAATGCAGTTCATTTTGATGTATTGAGTACCGTGTAGCAGAGAATTTTCTCTTGTTTGGAACTCAGATATCTATAGTGCTCCTTAAAATGAATAGTTCACTGGAGAAAACGACGGTCACCTTTGGTATTAAACAATCTATCAACGTTAATTGAAAGAGTCTAACAAGGTTAGAGAAAACAGCTTGTACAGTAGAAATATGTAAGGCTTTTCGAATTCCTTTGGTGTACAATGCACATGAAATAAAATTCAGGTGAGTGCATAGTTTCAGGAACTAAAGATTGCACTGTGCGATGTTACATTATTGATTTCCAAGTATCTGAGTGGGCCATAGGTCCACCGTCTATTTAAAATCAAAGCAGAAATTCCCAAAAATGCAGAAAGAAAGCCAATTCCCATACTAATATAAAATTCTGCAGTTATAAACTCATTCTCATCACTCAACGTTGGATCTTGAGGCAGTTCCTCCATAGAGCAAGCTTCTGTTAGTGGATAGCCACAAAGTTCATGATTCCCGATGTAGGATCTGTTGTTGAAAGTCAGTAATTGGTTGCCTAAAGGGATTCGGCCATACAAGTTGTTATATGACAAGTTCAAGACTCCCAGGTGACTCAACTGTGAAAGGCCAGCAGGAATTTCTCCCGTAAGATCATTTCTGTTTAAGTCAAGGAAATTTAGTGCCCCCATTTGACCAATCCTCAGAGGGATGTTGCCAGTTAAATTGTTCCTCGACAGGTTCAAACCATGCAAACCGACAAGAGATGTAATTTCAATGGGGATTTCTCCCACCAAGTTGTTGCTTGAAAGATCAATGCTCTTCACCATACCAAGTATGCTGCTGTATTCAAATTGTCTTCCCTTCCACGTCAAAACTGCAGTTTCATCATATGAGGCATTTATTGTGACTTCACCTTCATCGTCGACCTGAAAATACCAACTCTTGATTTGTTGCATTGTGCTCTCTTCTTCAGTCATTGCAGCCAGGTTATTGATACATTTCGGTATGGTCCCAGATATCTTATTGTCAGATAAGTCCAAGATTTGAAGTTTCGTTAACTGGCATATGCTTGAAGGTATGCTTCCACTAAACCTGTTGGATTTTAAGATAACAATAATGATATCAGATATGTTATTCCCAATCCATGCTGGAATTTCACCAGACAAGTCGTTAGACCCAATGTCTATAACCCTCAACTTTTTGCAGTTTGCCAGTGATCGAGGTAGTTCTCCTGCCAAACGATTGTTTTGAAGGTGCAGCATTCCCATCGTCTGCAATGAACCTATCGAATTAGGTATCTTCCCGAAGAAATTATTGTTCCCTAAATTAAGATGCACTATACTTCTAAGCGTCCAGCATTGAGGAAGCTCTCCAGACAACCTGTTATCTGAGAGGTCGAGATATCCCAAGTAATCAAAATTGTCACAAATGAAGGAGATGGTACCGGAAAACATATTATTGGAGAGATCAATTGTTACAACACTGGTAGGAATTTGTGGTACTGGACCGCTGAATTTGTTTACAGCCAAATCTACGCAAAGAAGATCACTCATCTTCTTTGAGAGATCTGGTATATTTCCTCTGATATCATTGTAAGAAAGGTTTAAGAAGGTCATTCCAGGCAACTGCTCCCACAACCAACTAGGAATGTTGCCCGAAATTCCAGAGGCTGAAAAATCAAGCTCGGAAATATTATTCTGATTCCGCAGCCAGTTTGGGAATTCAGGACCCAATTTGCAGTGGGTAAAACGAATGAGATCCAGTTGAAAAGGGGGGATCCAATCTAAACTGACTCGAATATGTAGTTGAGCATTATACGAGAGGTCCAACTCACGTAATTGTGAGAGGTTGAATAGATGAACTTCAGATATTGTGCCTTCAAGCTGATTGAAGTCAAGGTACAACTTCTCAAGTTTGGAAACGCGTCCAATACTCTCCGTTAAACCAGCTAACTGATTATGGGAAAGATATAATTCCCTCAACGATGTTAACAGGATTAGATCAGGGACTGATCCCGCTATTCTGTTCCAAGATAAATCCAAAATACCAAGACTTGGAAGTTTTCCAACAACTCCCGGGATGGATTCATTCAACTTATTATGTCCGAGCCTCAGTTCTCTCAAAGATGCAAAGTTTTCTACAATATCAGTCAGTGAACCACCAATGTGATTCTCTTCTAGGTTCAGGTACTCTAGAGAATAGGACACACATGACAAGTTTTTCATTATTTCAGGTAGCTGTCCATCTAGATTATTAGAGGACAGTCGCAACAACTTCAAATTACTACTGTTACCAAGACATCCAGGGAAGCCACCTCCAAGTGCATTTCGCGACAGATCAAGGTGTTGCAAGAATTTCATATTCCAAAAAGCATCAGGAATTGGACCATTTAAAGCATTACCAGAGAGATCAAGGTGAGTCAGATTGCTTAAGTTAAACAGCCAGGAATATACAGAACTATTCAGATTATTAACATAACCCATGGCGAGGTATCTCAACTGATGAAGACGCGAAATCCACTCGAGGTTATTCACGGATAGGAAATCATTATAGCTCAAATCAAGGGTGTTTAAGCTAGAAAGATTGCCAAGATTGATAGGAACTGCTGTAAAATCATCACCAACACAAGATAAGTTGAGGTATTCCAACTTACTCATAGAGCCAAGAAAATCTGGTATGCCTCCTGAAATTCGGTTGTAACTAAGATCCAAATACTTCAATTGCTTCAATTCTTGCAAAGCAGGACTTATCTTACCTATCAATGGCGCGATGGCAACGGATGCATTGGGACTGGAGGGCCCTCGAAGATCGAGTCTGATGACATTACCGGTTTGATTGTCACAACTGATACCTCTCCATGTGCAACAATCTTGATTAAATCCTTCATTTCCCCAAGAAGAAAGTCGTCCACGGACGTCCAACAACTCCCGTTTGAACATGAAAAGAGCTTCTTTCTCTGTCTGGAGGCACTTGATATTCCCATCACCAACTCCTGAACTGAACACAACACCACAGTTGACTGACAGCACAATAAAAATGTCAAACACAACAAGCTGTTTGATGAATTTTTCAGCTACACTCATCTTCAGAATTTTGAGCAAAGTACAGTTAAGATCAAATGAAATCTGAAAATCTGACCACTGCATATCTGCTGCTATAAATTACCTATTATTTTACTATCTGTAACAACTAAAGTGTAAGTATAGACAGAAAGAGCAGAGATTAAAATACTCTCTCTTTTTTCTTTTTCTTTTTTTGGCATGATTAGATGGCTTTTTGGGACATGCATTAGTCAAATAGTTTTTTTAATTGGCACGGTTTTAATATTTTAAGGAGATGGACCCTCTTTGTTGTCAATTTTCATCAGGACCCTTTTGTTAGCTAACAAATCTAGAGCAAGATATACTCTATCCGTTTCGAGTTGTTTGTCTGGTATTAACTTGGCCCGAAGTTTAAGAATATAAAGAATAGTTTTGAATCTTGCTATATTAAACTAAAAATATGTAGAATGTACTAAAATATAATTTAATCTTATAGTGTTAAACACGACATGTGCAAAATCGAAATTAAAGAGTTGCCAAAAAAAAAAAAGACATTATTTTTAAGTAGACTAAAAATGAAAGCAAGACAAACAAATTAAAATAAATGGAGTATTAAACCAGGAAGGTTTTAAGGAGATGGACCCTCTTTGTTGTCAATTTTCCTCAGGTTCCGGTTGTTAGTTAACAAATCTAGAACAAGATTTATTGGTTTTGTTGTCAATTTTCCTCAGGTTCCGGTTGTTAGTTAACAAATCTAGAACAAGATTTATTGGTTTTGTTGTCAGTCAAAATTACAGGTTCCGGTTGTTAGTTAACAAATCTAGAACAAGATTTATTGGTTTTGTTGTCAGTCAAAAGGTTACAATTAAAATTTACACGGCAAAATTGAACAGCCATCAGCTGTTGAAGCTCCAATTCTAGGACTTTTTTTCATTTCCAAGTTCCAACTAGCCCTTCCCCAGATCCCGCGCATAACGGGAGCTTTAGTGCACTGCCCACATGAAATATGCTGGTTCTAAAATAAGAAAACAAGGTGAGTTGATTAAAATACCCCTTATAAGTATTCAATCGGGAAAATGTTTTTCGATTAGGTGGGTGATGTTTTATTATATTAAAGAATTAGAAAGATGCCTAATTTTCTTGTCTTAATATTTCGATTAAAATCGACTAGTCGTTGTTATCCTTCTTTGGTCGAATATCAATCTATTGTCTATAATCAACTTTTTTATTTGTTGTTTATGACGTTCTTCGTGGTCGATTATTGAACTATGGTCGATAATCAATCACCTTCCAGGTCAATTATATATCAACCTATTATCAATAATCTATCCTTCTTTTTGATGGACAGTCAATCACCTTCCTGGTCAATTATCTACCTATTGTCAATAATGTATCCTCCTTTTTGGTCGATACCTATAGTGGATAATCAACCTCTTTGTTGTTTGTTTATCAATCCATGATCGCCCAACATCCTTCTTGATCCATTATCAACCTCCTTTGTGAAAAACAATCCACATGTGTGAATGGTTAAGCAGCAGGGACATCAATCTAAGGTCGATTGTGGATAATCGACCTCCTTAGTCGATTAAGGTCGTTCCTTAGCTCATAGAACGAAAAAAAATAAGTAAAAAATAAAATCAAGGCGAAATAGTTTACTAGATCCTTGTACTTATATGAGTTTGTATTCTAAACCCTTCACCGAGCTTATATGGCATTAAGATGACTGAGTTGGATATAGCTTGTGACTACACGCGTTTAGAGCAAGTGAACACCAGATTTTTTATTAAAATTATTAAAGAAAACAAATACCCATAAATTTTAAAAATGAAAAAAAAAAAAAAAAAAAATCTTCTTTCCTGCCACCTTCTCCTACAAGCCCCCCCCACCCCCACCCATCCACCCACCCACAAAATCGACGCAGCCCCTACTGTTTTTCTTCTTCACCCCACCCACCCCCCAACTCGTATTCATCAGTCCACCCCTATTGTACTTCAAGTAGAAACTACAGATCTAATTCACCAAATTTAAAAGAAAAAATTGTTACTCTTTAAAGCTAAATTAAAGAAAAAACAAGGTAAAATCACAAAAAATTCACAACCCCTCCTTCCACCATCGGATTAAACATCGAAGAACACCACAAAATTTCTTTTCGTTTGAAACTTTTTATAATTTCTTCCTCAATTTTCATTGTTTTCGCAGCAAAAGGAATCGGAAAAATAAGAAATGGGGAGGAAAAAGGGATCTAATGAACAAGAAGATAGGAATGGTAGGTGTGAAGAAGATGAGAGGCGGGGTTTGGTTGGGGGTATTTGATTTAATTATTTTACTTAAATATTTAATTTCTTATGTGCATTAAAAAGTGAGGTGGATGCCACGTGTGAGTAGTCATAAAAAGGACTTAAAATATTATGTTTTGCTGAATTTAAGAATTCAATTGATAAAAAAATAAGGAAAAGAGTCCAGAATATAAATTCATACAACTATAAAAATTCAGTAGATCATTTTGCCTAAAATCAATGAAGGTTTTTATACTTGCAATCCTTAAAATGCTTTGTTGCTATAAAGGGAAAAATGAAAGTATTGGAATTAGTATAGAACAAATTTGAGCTATAGATGGACCACAAAATAAAGATTAACTCATCGGTAGTTAGCATATCACGATTCATGACTTTCTTCATAGTATTTTAACAAAATCATGAATCTAACTCGATCCCCCTATTAAAATTTGAAATAAAATGTAGTCCGTCAATGCTTAACTAAAACTTTTTCTAACCTTAAATTTTATGATATTTAAAAGTTTAATTGTATTATAGACTGATTAAGACCTATCGAGACAATTTAAAACTTGCTATTCTCTTGTCTAGCATGCAAAAATTTACCTCCTTGAAAAGGATGATTCATTTAGATTGACATGAAGTCTAATTACATTGTCAAAATCCAAATTATATATTTGAAAGAGGTTGACCTTCTTGCTTAGGTACGCTCCTTTTGCTGCTGAATCCAATTCAAAAGATCAGTTTGTTATTTGAAAGAGCTTGTTCAAATTACAAATTCAGTAGATACACAATAATTATTATCACTTGAGGGCGATCAATCGATCACGGCTAGAACCACTTTTTAAACAACATCATCGTTATTTCGGACTTTCATTTGTCCAATTGGTCACAACTGGTATTTCATTCGTTTTCTCCTTCCTTTCTAGGCTCAATGGTTAGCAAAACACACCTCATATGACTAACATCTAATGATGTGTGTACTACATTCTCTCTTTTGTTTAAGAAAGAGAAAATACATCATTTCACCCCTAAACTTATCCGCACAACTTACTTTAGACCTTTAACTTAATAAACATTTATTTACCCCCCTTAATAACTTTAAAGTGAATTAATATCACCCCTTCGCAGCTTATTCCAGTCGCACAACGGAGAGTGAGTAACACACGCACCATGTAATTGATATATCAGTGCCGCGTCGATGCCAGATCAGAGCCACATCTAAAATTATTAATTTTTTAAAAAATGACCCCACTAATTTATAGATTATATAATAAAATAAAAAAGAAAAGAGGAACTCTCCCCTGCTTCCATTCCTTTCTTCTTCATACCCACCACCCCCGTTTCTTGTTCTGCAAACCCCCTACCCCATCCCCTCTACCCTGACTCTCTTTTTCACCTTCTTCAAATCCATTCATCCTCTTTTTCCTTCTACAAACACCCATTTTTTACAATTCAAAGATCCAAAAAATCTAGCTAACACAACTTACATTAATCCGAAAATTTGAAAAAAATTAACAAATAGAACTATTTCAAAATCAACAAATAGAACCACAAGTTGGATGCCACCACAAGCAGAGAAGACAAGAAACGGTATTGGATTTGAAGAAAATCAAGCAACATTGAGCAGCCTTACAACAAAAAAAAAGATATAAGAAATTAAGTCTTTGAGATTGTAAAATTGAGGAAATTGTTTGACTTGTGAAAAAATTGAATTGGTTATACATTTCTTCTTCTTCTTCTCAATAATGAATTTTGAAAAAAGTGTGTTAAAATTCACAACTTTTTCATACACATATTTTTTCTTTCTTGAAAAAATTGATGAAGTGTAATAGAAATAGAGGTGGAGGGTTAGAAGAAGGAGAACGGAGATTGGGGTGGGGGGTGGGGGTGGGGGTGTAAGAAGAAAGAACTGAAGAATATGATGAGGGGTGAAGGATGAGGGGTGGGGGCATGGAAGAAGAAAGGGTTAGATTTGTTTTTCTTTTTATTCTCTCTCTCTCTCTCTATCTATCTATCTATCTATCTATATATATATATATATATATATATATAGGGAAAATACATAAAATCACCCTTGAACTTGTCACCGCAACTCACTTTAGCACTTTAACTTTACGGACATTTAAATACCCCCCTAAACAACTTTCAAGTATATTAAATACCACCCCAAAAATATAATACCACTCTCACAATGGAGAGTGCATTACACACGTGCCACATTAGTGCCACATCACTGCCACGTCAGAACCAGGTCAAATATTATTTTAATTTTAATTTTTGATTTTTTTTTTCTTTCCCTCTCCTTCTCCCATGAAAGCAAGAACATGCAACTTTAATTTTGATTTTTTCATTGCCAAGAATCTGAAATTCATTGACGTCAACCAACCAAAAAATTGATTAATTCCTCGTAGTGTGATTTTGAGATTGCACCTTTAGGTAAGTACTTATTCAAGAATTTATCATCACCTAATTTTTTTCCAATTTTTCTTCTTTCATTAACCTCTATCATCTTCTTCCCTTCCGATTACTGCTTCTAATTTCTCTTTTCATAGCACTTTTTTTTTTTAAAAAAAAAAGTGGGTATTCTAAATTGCATATTTAGAAACTAGAATGAAGATTTCTTAAAGCAAGATGAAGTTTTTCCTTTAGGTGATGGTAGGGGTTCGAAAAAGAAGAAAGAGAAGAGAGATGGTTCAAAGAAGAAGGAAGGGGGTGAGAGTTCGTAGAAAAAGAAGGGGAGGGGGTGGGGTTCGAAGAAGAAGGGAGGGAGGGCGGGGGGTGGGGGGGTTTGAAGAAGATGAAAAGGGTGGGCTAGGGTTGCTTTTATTTTTATTATATAATAATTAAATTAGTGGGACCACCTTTTTTAAAAAAAAAAACGCGCTCTACATTTATTTTAATTTTATTTTTGCCACATCAGCTATTAAGGGGGGTATTTAATTCACTTGAAAGTTGTTTAAGGGAGTATTTAAATGTGTGTAAAGTTAAAGTGCTAAAGTGAGTTGTGACTACAAGTTTAAAGGTGATTTTATGTATTTTCCCTATATATATATATATATATAATAAAAGTGGGACCATCTCCTTTTTTTAATAAAATACGCGCTTTTCTTTTTTTTTTCCTTTTTTTTTAATGTCACGTCAGTATTAGGGGTGATATTAATTCTCTTTAAAGTTATTAAGGGGGGTAAGTAAATGTTTATTAAGTTAAAGGTCTAAAGTAAGTTGTGCAGACAAGTTTAGGGGTGAAATGATGTATTTTCTCTTTAAGAAATTTTGCCACATGACACTCCACGTGGAAAAATAATTTCATTGTGGTAAAATTAAATAAATTAATGTATTAGATTAAAAGTTAAAAAATTTCATCGTATAAATTAATTTTATTCTCTATTGCAACATCTGGCATCTTCTTCTCCACCTTCTCAATTGTGGTATCGTCTCAGTCGTGGCGTCAATAGCTCCGACTTGGAAGGGGGAGTTTGAGGTTTTAAAAAACAAATTGGAAAATATTTTTTAAAAAATGAAAATAATGTGTCAGCTAATGGAGTTGATATACATGTTAGGTGCATAAAGATTTTATAGTCAAATCCCCCTAGAAGCGTTTGTAGACATTTGGCCTAGTCAATATTTAGGTGTTTTTCGCTAATCATTATAAAGACTTCATGTGGAAAATTCACATTATCAATAGTTCAGATATGAAACTAAAAATACTGGAATAATTTAAGTGTGTTTTCTGGTGTGCAAAAATCGAATTAATCGATAAACAGAATCGAAAAAAATTATATGTTGCGTACACTTTACACCCACCCCCCTGACCCCACATTGTGGGAATACACTGGGTATGTTGTTGTTGTTGTTGGTATTGGGTTATTGAGTTAACGGTTTTGGAAATTCTTTTATTGGGTTAACGGTTTTGGAAATTCTTTTATTGGTCTATCGGTTCGGTTTTCAGTTTTAAGGTTTTAGTTAACAGTTAAACCGATAACCCAATAAAATTATATTGAAACTATATTTTTATCCCTAGCTATATAGTAGTGGCTTTATATTTTAAATACATACCCTATTGTTTTTTACATTTTATAATTATTGTCTTAGTGTGGTTATTTTCTTTCTAAAGCCGTTGGCTTGGTGGATTCTACCCATTAGTATAAACTAGAAATCTACATTGATTTTCTTTTTTGAGAGATCGCTATCGATTATTATTGCATTCAAGTTCGCTACGTAACCAAAAAGAAAACATGTTTGATTTAGTAGTAATGTATTTTAATTTGCTTTTATACTTATAATTGTGTAGGTTTTTATGCATGAAGATAGTGTATATACGAACATATAAAAATAAGAAAAGAAGGTAGAAAAAATTAGAGGAACATTTTTTTATCGGTTAAATCGAAAATCGAATCGTTAAGGACCAAAAACAGATAGTAAATATCTTATTGATTTGATTATCAATTTAGCATATTTACAAATCGAAAATTGATAAACCGAATCGATAATACAAAAAATCAAACCAAACCGACCGATTCACGCCCACATGTTTTGACCTGTTTAACTCTTTTTAGTATAGTTACTTATTTTCTAAATTTGAAATTTAACTTGTACTCAAATTAAATGTTGATTTTCAAATAAAATAAAATATTATTTAGGGGAAAAAGCAACAATTTTTATGGGCAAAATCAAAAAGCAACAATTTTTAGTGAAGGAGTGAGCCATACTTTGCATTTGTGGTAAAGAATGGTGAAACTTGTTGAGCAAAGTGTGAAATCATGGTGGAAATTGAGCACTTGTGTAATGTACTCAACCCAAACACTACGAATTACTAAATTGTAGAAGGAATTTTATTGATAGATGCGTCAACGGTTACAATCAATCAACTAGGAATTTAGCTACACTACGACTCCATAGCTGACTTCAAGCTTCCGACATTGAAGACCTATAATGAAGCTTAGGGTTAGGTGAAGAAGAAGATGAAGGAAGGAAGGAGAGGAAGAATACTCTAGAAGAATTTAGAGAGAGAATTTTTGGGAGAAGTATATCTGTAATTCCATAACTGTCTTTGCTCTATGGATCTCCAGGTATTTATTAACATGAAGCTGGATCTTGACAGCTGGCTCCTAGCTGGACGAATCTGATGTGTTGATATGAATAGCTAACTACTAATCTTGGCCCTTGATAGTTCTGCTCATTAAACGAGTGTCTCCCACGTGACTCATTTACTTTGGATCATTACAATCCTTCCCCCTTGAAATTGACCTTGTCCTCAAGGTCACGACAGGGCAATGAGTTGACATTAGCTGCTGCCACTAGCTTATGGCAGGTGAAATTGAACACCCACAAAAGTGCCAATGCCAATGATAGTAATGCAAAAGGAGGAGTTGTCCCAATGAAGTTCTAGTAAGTTGCCTATAAACTTTATACCAGCCTTATATTCCTTTGTGATTGCAGTAAAAGATATTTCTGAACACATGTTCCATAACCCAATTTTCTCATTAACTAACCAAGAAGCAAATAGGCACTTCAGTGAAGCACCATCATAGGTTTGTGATACGATCCCTCTCCTCAATGTATGGAGATATCTGGCGCTCTTCATACAAGTCAGGTTGTGGTAAGGAATAACGATAATCAGTAGCTCTAAGGTAGTTTCCCCCAGGATCAAATGGAACATGTAAGATTTTTTCCTCCAGAACAAATTCAAGGTTGGAGTCTTCATAGCTAACTTCACTAAGATTACTAGTATAGCCCGTAGCTTCTAGTCTACCAAATCCCCTCAAGCAACCATTTTCCCAGTAGAAGTGACCAGAACTACCTTTTGACCCATTCCGCTCAAAGGAAACTAAGAATTGATATCGTCTGACTTCTCTGTAGATTGCAAAATGTTGGGATTTTAAAACAAAGTAGTCATGGAGTACTGGAACAATCTGTTGGTCGTTCCTTGTCTTCACATTTATCCTTGACCGTTCGGAGTTGCCCCAATTTGGCAGTCCTTCAAACTCAACACCCCTACTTTCAAGAACTAAAGCATAGAAGTTATCACTTTCAAGGAAAAAGACATTAATTTTTCTCACATAAACCCACGAAAATTTTCCATTATTAAAAACTAAAACCAGCAAGGAAAGCTCAAATGCAGGGGAATAAGCATCAACATAGTGTAGAAACCATATTACTGGCACAAAATGACCCCAGAAGTTCTTAATAAATTTGAACTTGTGTGTTGCGCCTTCAACCATGCCACTAAACAGGAGCTTGATAGTATAACTTTGTATCCACGATAAGCTATCAACTATAACACCTGGTTGTATCATGAGAAGCAAGGATCCTAACTTGCAAATCGATGTTTTCATCATCTCCATCATTTTGTTGCTCAAGCAATATACCCGAATTAATACTCTCCGAGGAACAAGGATAGGCAGAGACTCCATGTATTGTCCAGAAGGTATTAGCATGCAATCCACTTCCCAATTCTTTAAGTGAATAACTACAATTAGACTATCGAACCCAATGGCCCTGGATATGGCCATCCACCACATTATCTGATGTTGCCTTAGTCCTCTCATATCATGCATTTCTTCTACTTCAACCTTCGTGTGAGCAGCCACGCTATACCTCATCTCTGCCATTTTTCGAATTTGTAAGGATGTCAGGAAACTTGACGATGTCTGCACATTTACATTTTGCTCCAGTTTCTTATTTTCTGACTCATCTAATGCGGCTTCAATAGAAACAATTTTGGTGGTTTTCTCCCGTGCCTCAACTGTGATACCATTAGTCCACTCATTGCACTTTTCAGTGAGACATACACCCACACTAGATTTATCTATTGGTTCAGAATTTTCAGCACCTTCAATTCCATTTACTGTTGATGCATTCTCGTCCCAATCCTCCGATTTCATAGCAACTGGTGTTGGTAGCCTTGCTTCAGCATCTACAACATTCAGAAATGGAAAGCCATCGAAATTACTGAAAAGCAGAACTCGACTGAATGAATACACACACGACTTTATCCTATCAAGGCAAGCCCAGAAGACCTGTCCAGTATCAACCCAATTACAAATGCATAAATCCAAAGCATGTGGGAGCAAACCAATAGTTGTATGAGGATCACAAAATGCTGCTAAAATATTCTCCTCCGGCTTTATATCAAAGAGCTTGTCACCAAGCAGAATGTCAACCTTAGAATTTGACAAAGGTGCATACCCAAGGTGTGTCGTGATATTATAAGCACTGGACAGATTATTGAGACCCATCATTTTCGGTATTGTATCCTCAATAACAAGAGCATAAGGTCGTGAGTCCATATGTGAGTTCATTATCTTGGTCTCAGTGATGCTGCTAAAATATTCTCCTCCGGCTTTATATCAAAGAGCTTGTCACCAAGCAGAATGTCAACCTTAGAATTTGACAAAGGTGCATACCCAAGGTGTGTCGTGATATTATAAGCACTGGACAGATTATTGAGACCCATCATTTTCGGTATTGTATCCTCAATAACAAGAGCATAAGGTCGTGAGTCCATATGTGAGTTCATTATCTTGGTCTCAGTGGTGCTTGTAATTCGGGTGGAGTGGAGTTCAACTAGAATTTCAGATTCAGCCCATTGAGGACATTCGTCGAACATCTGGTACTCATTGTATTCTGAATTGGTTGCACTGCTATTTTTAACCTTTTGCAATTCGTCCATAGCAAGGTCATCTAAAACCACCTCGGTGTGGTTGTCTCCTTCATTCTTTTTCCTCGAACAATCATCAAAACAAAAGTGGCATTGGCAGTCAACGCTGCGTATGCAGCCATATACGCAAGAGTTGCATTGGCAGTCAACACTGCATATGCAATCCTCACATCACCTCTGCAATTGCTTAACATTCACAACTATTCTTGACATTCCAATGATTCCATCCATAAGGGCCCTTTGACTTGCAGTCCTCGATTCCTCAGAAATCTTCTTTGAATTACTACCCACAGTCAAGACAGATTCGTTGCTTTGATACCACTTGTAATGTACTCAACCCAAACACTACGAATTACTAAATTGTAGAAGGAATTTTATTGATAGATGCGTCAACGGTTACAATCAATCAACTAGGAATTTAGCTACACTACGACTCCATAGCTGACTTCAAGCTTCCGACATTGAAGACCTATAATGAAGCTTAGGGTTAGGTGAAGAAGAAGATGAAGCAAGGAAGGAGAGGAAGAATACTCTAGAAGAATTTAGAGAGAGAATTTTTGGGAGAAGTATATCTGTAATTCCATAACTGTCTTTGCTCTGTGGATCTCCAGGTATTTATTAACATGAAGCTGGATCTTGACAGCTGGCTCCTAGCTGGACGAATCTGATGTGTTGATATGAATAGCTAACTACTAATCTTGGCCCTTGATAGTTCTGCTCATTAAACGAGTGCCTCCCACGTGACTCATTTACTTTGGATCATTACAACTTGTTTTCTTAGGATTTGTTCTTCCTATTGTACAAAATCTGAAGAAACCCTAGCCTCCTTATTTTTGCCTAATAAAGATAATGAAGGTTCTAACACCTTAACCTCCTCTGCTAAAGGTGGTGGTGCTATGTACAATAGGCTACTGTATTTGACACGCTCTCAAGAATCCATTATACCAATACTGGATAAATGGGTTACTGAAGATAATCCCAGTATTAAGTATAAAGACTTGCAGATTATGGTCAAGCAGCTTAGAGCTTACCGTCGATACAATCATGCTCTTCAGGTCTTCTTTCTTTTTTTTACTTGTGAAATCTTGATTATTTGCTTAAGATAATGTCAATGAATAATTTGTGAAAATCGTACTACTGCTTCATATGAGCTTCTTTGGGGGTGGGGTAGTGGGAATGGGGAGTCTTTTGCTCCCGTTTGGCAATAGATTTTTGAAGTTGAATATTGAAAATTTGATTATTTTTTTTTTAAAGATGTGATTTTTGGAACTTGCAGTTGTATTTGGAAATGCATTTTACTCAGAAAATAATTTGAATTTTTGGGAGTGGAAGTGAAATTTCTCACTTTTTTTTTAAAAAAAATAAAAGCTGGGGGATAGGGGAAATGGGGGAGGGAATTATAAGGTGGGGAATTGAACTATCGCCAACAATGAAATGAAAGTCTAGGTAGCCAACCAACTTAGCTACTAAAATTCTTCTAAGTCATGCCCTTCAGGTCTTTTTTTTTCTTTTTTACTTGTGAAATCTTGATTAATTTCTTTAGATAATGTTAATGATTAATTTGCCAACCTGCTTGATATGAGCTTCTTTGTGGGGTGGGGGTGGGGGGGTGGGGGGGGGGGGGGGGAGAGCCTTTGGATTTGTTCTGGTTCATCTGATAGAATTCATTGATGGAAAATGTTAATAGGGAAATGTTGGTGTAGTGTGGTCTAGTGGTCAATGAATTAGGTTGAGTACAATCAGACCTCGGGTTCAAATCCCAACAGAGACAAAACGCTAGGTAATGGGAGGTGATAGGTATCTAGTGGAATTAGTCAAGATGCACAAGTTGGCCCAAACACAAAAGTTTTAAAAAGAAAAGATTTTAATAGGGAAATGGAGAATAATCTCATTTTTTTTTTTAGAAAAGGTAACTGTAATATGTACAAGTGAGCAAAATACCAAAAGGGAAAGAGGCTAAGCTCCCGTTTGGACATAGCTTTTGAAGCTTGAAATTTGAAATTTGAAAATTTGAACTTTTGAAGTTGTGTTTGGACATGCATTTTACTTGGAAAAAAATTGGAAGTTTTGTGAGTGGAAGTCACGAAACCTGCTTTGCGCCACTTTTCGGGAACTTGAAAATATTTGAACTCTGATCAAATTTCATGGCCAAACAGATATTTGAAGATAAAGTTTCAAAATTTGATCCAAAATCTATGGCCAAACGCTAGCTTTGAATTTGATCTGTTGTCTGGTTCATCTGATAGAATTCATTGAAGGAGAATGTTGATAGGGAAATGGAGAATAACTCATTATTTTAAAGTAAAGGTAACCTAATTGCTTCAGCCACTTCAGCACTAACGAGGGTAAGAATAACCTCATGGTCCTATTATGGTAATGGGAGGGACTGTATATGGAGTGAACCATCCTTATTTACAATTCAGCATTACCAGTGCAATGCTGCGGTTAACCCACCTCTTCGTTGGACTGCAGTATCTATCAATTGGCTTCAATCCCAAATATCCAAGAACCATAGAACTCATTATAGTTTGACTATTTTCATGTTGGTTGTCAACCTTCATCTACCTTTCTCCTTGATACCAGACTTAAGATGGGAGATGCTTTACTGTGTATCTTACTTAGGTGGAGTTCATTGTGCTGCAATAATTTGCATAACCGTTAATTTGTTGATGTAATTCTGTTTGGACATTGGATGTGACTGTTTGTAACTATGAGTATAGGGATACAAAGACTTCTCTTTTGTTACCTTTTCTGAGAAGGATGCCTAGAGTTGTAAGACTCCTTCTAATCCTTCTCTTTGAGGATAGAAATATAGGGTGGGGGTTTCCTTCTTTTTTTTTCCTTTTTTTTTTTTTGTGTGTGTGTGTGGGGGGGGGGGGGGGGGGGGGCTGGTGGAGCGAGGAAGAGTGTTGTGTTGATATGGGCATATTGCATTGAAACCTTGATTAGATTACCCCATACGAATTATCGATATGCCATAGTAATAAAGGGTAAAATATGTGTGCATAAGTTTATCAGTAAAATGTGCTACTAGTTACTACTATAAAAAATTTTAACAGTTGTCTGGTGATATTTCTTTTATGGGAAGTAAAGAGTTGGAACTTTGAGATCAGTACGTTCTCAACCCGTCAACATAAAAATATAGTATTCTCTTCTTTTTTTCCTTTAATATGATATCTCTATTTCTTACATATTTGCTTTTAGGTGAATTTATATACTTATATTTTATGGGTTTTCTCTCTGATACTTATACAAGAATCATATGAAGATTTGGTTATCAAAAAAAGAATCATATGAAAATATTGTTAGCATTCAATATGGTACTTATTTACATCTATATGCTAAATAAATATTCTTTTTTGATATAGAGACACACACAGTCATCCAGATCAATGTAGTTTGGGAAGGACTTTGGACCATTTCACCAGATGAAACTTGTGCTCCTCGCTATTCCCTTCCCCTAGAAAATCCCTCCTGATCTTGTCAAGTTGTTCCAACACTTTACTAAGAATAGGAAAAAGTGACATATAGTATGTGGGAATACTATCAAGTACACTGTTGATCAATGTAAGTCTGCCCCCGATTGATAGATACTGCATCTTCCAAGAGGCACTTTCTTCTCAAACTTCTCAATAACTCCTCCCCATACAGCTGTTGACTTATACTTGGCACCCATTGGCAACCCCAAATAGGTGGTTGGGAATTCACCGATTCTACAACCCAAGATACCTACTAATTCTTCCAAATTCAACACCTCATTAACAGGATAGATCATACTCTTTAGCCTGTTGATGTGCAAACCGGAGAGGGCTTCAAAGATCAAAAGGGTTAGATTCAAATAAAAAACTTGATTCTTGCCTGCCTCACAAAATATCAGAGTATCATCTGCATAAAGCAAATGAGAAATGTTTGTAGTGATCATGTTCCCCATATCAAAACCATTTAGTCACTGTAGTTGTTTGGCTTTTCCTAACATTCTGCTTAAACCCTCCATTGCAAGTCATTATCACCATTGCAAGTATAAAGAAAAAAGGAGAAAGTGGATCTTCTTGCCTCAAACTTCTTTGTGGGGGAGAAGAACCCAACTGGACTTCTGTTGATAACAATTGAGTATTTACCAGTAGAAATGTTGAAATTGATCCCTCTTTCACCAAACCCCATTTGCCTGAGGATGGAAACAAGATATGACCAATTCAACTGATCAAAGACCTTCTAATATATCCAACTTGCATAGTATGCCCGCCCCTTCATTTTTCAGTTTCCATTCAAGAACCTCATTTGCAATCATGAGGCATCAGTGATTTGCCTATCTTTAACAAAAGCATTCTGATGATTACAGACTAGCTTAAACTAACACTCCCAATTGAACTAATTGGCCTGTAGAAATCATCCTTCAGGGCTTAAGCGCGCCTTTGATAAGAGTGTTTCTGGTTAGCACCTCTGTACAACTTGACTTAGTAACAGATACCTTGTAAACTTGCATGTTCTATAAATATTTCAACTGAATCAGTTTAGTGTTGATTTAACAAGAGCAATGCCTAAATTCGCCCACATTATGCAGTCCATGGTAATCAGTCTTATTTTCGTTTAATATACTAGCCTTTGGGGAACCAAGGAAAAAAGACCAGGTTGCATACTTAACTTTTCTTTTCCTAACTTATGTATTCGTTCAGCTTACAAAATAGCAATTTCTGCTTCTCAAACAATCACAGGTTTATGAGTGGATTAAGAAGTCCAAGGATTTTGACATAGCGCCTAGAGATTTTCCTGTCAAACTGGATTTAGTATCAAAAGCCCATGGGCTGAAAGCTGCAGAGACGTATTTCAATAGCATTCCAGATGATTTAAGAACCTGCCAGGTATATGAAGCTCTCCTGAACTGCTATGCTGATGCACAAGTCTTAAAAAAAGCAGAAGATACCATGCAAAAGCTGGAGGAGTCAGACTATGGTGCACAGTGGCGTACAATGTTATGACGACCCTTTATGCTAAATTGGGATATGTTGAGAAGCTACAGTCACTTATGCTAGAGATGGAAGGCAAGGGAATTTCTGGTGATAGGATTTTCTACAATATCCTCTTAAATGCATATGCATCTGTTCCCGATGTTACGGAGATGGAGAAGGTTCTGATGAAAATGGAAGCTGACCCTCAGCTGATTAATTGGAGTTCTAACACAGTTGCTGCCAAGGGGTACCTGAAAGTTGGTGATATAGAAAAGGTTTATGAGTCATTGAAGAAATGCGAGCATTTACTCGACGAGAAACATGATATAATGCTTGGTATTGACAGGCTCAAGGGGAACTATAAAAGGGCTTTTATTGACATGCTCACAGGGAAAGAGAAAAGGCTTGCTATTGACATGCTCATCACTCTCTATACTAGTATCGGAAAGAAAGATGATATCTATTGTATATGGGATAAATACAGGAAAAAAGTTGAGCATCAGAATTCAAGTTATCATTGTATGATAAGTGGGCTAGAAAAGTTAGATGATCTTGACGGTGCAGAGAAGATATTTGCTGAGTGGGAAGAAGACTTCGAATACTTCTTTGACGACATTCAAATTCCAAACTTGCTCGTAACTGCTTACTGCAGAAAGGGTCATATGGAAAAGGCTGTATCTATCATAGAGAAACAAGTGGAGAGTGGTAGGCATCCCACTAGGAGCACATGGAGTCGTCTGGCACTCGGTTATTGTGTACAAAATGACATGGAGAAGGCAGTGGAGACGATGAAGAAAGCAATCTTGGCTAGTACGCCAGGGGGGAACCCACACTTTTGTATTTTGGCTTCCTGTGTGAAGTGCTTGCAATCAAAAGGAGTGCTTGCAATCAAAAGGAGATACTCAAAGAGAAGAAGAGCTTAAAGATTTACTTAGGGTGCGAGGTCTCTTCTCGAAAGGAGTTGAGAGGGGTTTAGATAGGTATATTGAAATTGGAAACCGCAGGTCTAAGGCACTTGATGAAACAAACCTTGAGAAGACTAGCTCAGAATAGTAGGCTCAAATTAAAGCCTGCATGTTTTGCAGCCATTTTACTTCTGTCATGTCTATGCTATGCCGGTTTGAGAATGATGAAACCATGTTTCGTCAATGACTTCCTCAATACTTGGAGCAAACCTTGAATCATCTTAACAAGCAGAATGCCGTTTGGTGTGTGGGCTTCTTCTAAAATCATTGGTAGTTGAAGCCTGAAGGAGCTGTTTTTTTTTTTTTTTCCGGCAAATCAGGCAACCTCAAACAATGTTGTTTGTTTGTAAATTGGGCAACCATAAACGATTGAGGTGCACTTAAAATTTCTTCCCCCCCCCCCCCCTCCCCCCCTTTTTTTTTTGGCAAATTGAGCTACCTAAATGAGGTGCTCTTCAAATTTTTTTTCTTTTGCAAATTGAGCAACGTCAAACTAGGTGCTCTTAATTTTATTTATTTTTTTTGCAAAGCGGGCAACCTCAAACAAGGTGCCTTCGGGGAAAAAAAAATACATTGTATCTATAGTATTTTTAACATTATGTATGTATATAGATTTTGAATCCCCTAAACATAAGTTAGAGGTTGGCTTAGTGGTTGAGGAAATTCAAAATTCACCTTGAGATTCCAAGTTTAAATTCCAAGCTTTACATTTTTTTTTCAAACCCCCTTAGTGAAAATCCTGCCGTCAGTTTAATTAGACGAAAGTTTTGTTATAATGTGGTCATTAATTAGAAATTGATGCTTTAAACAAAATGGTGAAGAGCTTACTTTGAGCCATTGATGAAAGCAAATCGAGAGTAGTGTGAATTTCTAAACCTTGATAGGTTGTCTTTTGATTATTGTTATTTTTGTAAAAGCCCACTTAACTTAAAACCTTATTGTATCACATAATTGGACTCTTTAATAGATAGCTGGCCTGTGTATAATATGTAAATCCATTTGATAGAAGAATAGCTATCACTTGTATCTTCCTGTATTGTCTTTTGATTGTGTATATTTTCTTGTATTTAATTTTTTTTTTCCATGTTGTACCCAAACTGCAGCTTCATCCTCAGAGACTGTTGAAGAGAATTCTATAGGAGACTGCAGTCTTTCGATTGTCCAAGTCTTCGAGCATAGCTCAGAACCATAACCGAGATCCTCAAGAATTACAGACTATTGCATTACTCTCTTTCAGGTAATTTATGTCTTCCTTTTACATTTTATCCTAACGTAGTACAACTTCATTCATTCATGGTCATTATAGGAAGATATAGAAATATATTGAAGCTCAATATGATTGAGGAAGTGACTGAAACAAAGTCTGAGGTTACTAAATGGGAAAGTTTGGATATTGTGAGTATACTAGTAAGGATGGTGCTAGTTACTTAGCGGGGAAATTGGGAAGTATACATGGCTATGTTTAGACAGAGGCCTAGTAATGGCGAAATCAGAACATTTGGTTGGGATTTTGCAGAATTGATGAAAGGAAGTTGGCCTTCCCTGCCTGGACATTTGAGTTAAGGTTTTCCAACTTCTTTCTTTTCTTATCCTCTCTTGTGGGGTTGAAAAAGATTAGATGAGACGGCTGATGCAAAGGCAATGAGGTCTGCTCTTGCTTGCACTCGGATGATCTATGGTGCTCCTTAAAATGAATAGTTCACTGGAGAAAACGATGGTCACCTGTGGTATTAAACAATTTATCAACGTTGCCCGAAATTGAAACAGTCTAAAAAGGTTGGGAAAACAGCTTGTACAGTATAAATAGCTGAAGATTCTGATTCCTGTGGTGTATAATGCACATGAAATAAAATTCAGTCAAGTGCAAAGTTTCAGGAACTAAAGATTGCACTGTGTGATGTTACATTATTGATTTCTAAGTATCTGAGTGGGCCATAAGTCCACCGTCTATTTAAGATCAAAGCAGAGACTACCAAAAATGCAGAAAGAAAGCTGATTGCCATACTAATATAAAATTCTTCAGTTATAAATTCGTCCTCATCACTCAACGTTGGATCTTGAGGCGGTTCCTCCAGAGAGCAAGGTGCTGTTAGTGGATAGCCACAAAGCCCATCATTCCCGATGTAGGATCTGTTATCAAAAGTCAGTAACTGTTCGTCTAAAGGGATTCGGCCAGACAAGTTGTTATATGACAAGTTCAAGACTCCCAGGAAACTTAACTGTGAAAGGCCAGCTGGAATTTCCCCTGTAAGATCATTTCTGTTTAAGTCAAGGAAATTTAGTGCCCTCATTTGACCAATCCTCAAAGGGATGTTGCCAGTTAAATTGTTCCTTGACAGGTTCAAACCATGCAAACCGACAAGAGATGTAATTTCAATGGGGATTTCTCCCACCAAGTTGTTGCTTGAAAGATCAATGCTCTTCACCATACCAAGTATGCTGCTGTATTCAAATCGTCTTCCCTTCCACGTCAAAACTGCAGTCTCATCATATGAGGCATTTATTGTGACATCACCTTCATCGTCGACCTGAAAATACCAACTCTTGATTTGTTGCATTGTGCTCTCTTCTTCAGTCATTGCGGCCAGGTTATTGATACATTTAGGTATGGTCCCAGATATCTTATTGTCAGATAAGTCCAAGATTTGAAGTTTCGTTAACTGGCATATGCTTGAAGGTATGCTTCCACTAAACCTGTTGGATTTTAAGATAACAATAATGGTATCAGATATGTTATTCCCAATCCATGCTGGAATTTCACCAGACAAGTCGTTAGACCCAACGTCTATAACCCTCAACTTTTTGCAGTTTGCCAGTAATCGAGGTAGTTCTCCTGCCAAACGATTGTTTTGAAGGTGCAGCATTCCCATCGTCTGCAATGAACCTATCGAATTAGGTATCTTCCCAAAGAAATTATTGTTCCCTAAATTAAGATGCACTATACTTCTAAGCGTCCAGCATTGAGGAAGCTCTCCAGACAACCTGTTATCTGAGAGGTCGAGATATCCCAAGTAATCAAAATTGTCACAAATGAAGGAGATGGTACCGGAAAACATATTACTGGAGAGATCAATTGTTACAACACTGGTAGGAATTTGTGGTAGTGGACCGCTGAATTTGTTTGCAGCCAAATCTATGCAAAGAAGATCACTCATCTTCTTTGAGAGATCTGGTATATTTCCTCTGATATCATTGTAAGAAAGGTTTAAGAAGGTCACTCCAGGCAACTGCTCCCACAACCAACTAGGAACGTTGCCCGAAATTCCAGAGGCTGAAAAATCAAGCTCGGAAATATTATTCTGATTCCGCAGCCAGTTTGGGAATTCAGGACCCAATTTGCAGTGGGTAAAACGAATGAGATCCAGTTGAAAAGGGGGGATCCAATCTAAACTGACTCGAATATGTAGTTGAGCATTATACGAGAGGTCCAACTCACGTAATTGTGAGAGGTTGAATAGATGAACTTCAGATATTGTGCCTTCAAGCTGATTGAAGTCAAGGTACAACTTCTCAAGTTTGGAAACGCGTCCAATACTCTCTGTTAAACCAGCTAACTGATTATGGGAAAGATATAATTCCCTCAACGACGTTAACAGGATTAGATCAGGGACTGATCCCGCTATTCTGTTCCAAGATAAATCCAAAATACCAAGACTTGGAAGTTTTCCAACAACTCTCGGGATGGATTCATTCAACTTATTACGTCCGAGCCTCAGTTCTCTCAAAGATGCAAAGTTTTCTACAATATCAGTCAGTGAACCACCAATGTGATTCTCTTCTAGGTTCAGGTACTCTAGAGAATAGGACATACATGACAAGTTTTTCATTATCTCAGGTAGCTGTCCATCTAGATTATTAGAAGACAGTCGCAACAACTTCAAATTACTACTGTTACCAAGACATCCAGGGAAGCCACCTCCAAGTGCATTTCGCGACAGATCAAGGTGTTGCAAGGATTTCATATTCCAAAAAGCATCAGGAATTGAACCATTTAAAGCATTACCAGAGAGATCAAGGTGAGTCAGATTGCTTAAGTTAAACAGCCAGGAATATACAGAACTATTCAGATTATTAACATAACCTATGGCGAGGTATCTCAACTGATGAAGACGCGAAATCCACTCGAGGTTATTCACGGATAGGAAATCATTATAGCTCAAATCAAGGGTGTTTAAGCTAGAAAGATTGCCAAGATTGATAGGAACTGCTGTAAAATCATCACCAACACAAGATAAGTTGAGGTATTCCAACTTACTCAGAGAACCAAGAAAATCTGGTATGCCTCCTGAAATTCGGTTGTAACTAAGATCCAAATATTTCAATTGCTTCAAGTCTTGCAAAGCAGGACTTATCTTACCTATCAATGGCGCGATGGCAACGGATGCATTGGGACTGGAGGGGCCTCGAAGATCGAGTCTGATGACACTACCGGTTTGATTGTCACAACTGATACCTCTCCATGTGCAACAATCTTGATTTAATCCTTCATTTCCCCAAGAAGAAAGTCGTCCACGGACGTCCAACAACTCCCGTTTGAACATGAAAAGAGCTTCTTTCTCTGTCTGGAGGCACTTGATATTCCCATCACCAACTCCTGAACTGAACACAACACCACAGTTGACTGACAGCATAACAAAAATGTCAAACACAACAAGCTGTTTAATGAATTTTTCAGCTACACTCATCTTCAGAATATTGAGCAAAGTACAGTTGAGATCAAATGAAATCTGAAAATCTGACTACTGCATATCTGCTGCTATAAATTAACTATTATTTTACTATCTGTAACAACTAACCTGTAAGTATACACAGAAAGAGCAGAGATTAAAATATTCTCTCTTTTTTCTTTTTCTTTTTCTTTTTTTGGCATGATTAGATGGCTTTTTGGGACATGCATTAGTCAAATAATTTTTTTTAATTGGCCCGGTTTTAATATTTTAAGGAGATGGACCCCCTTTGTTGTCAATTTTCGTCAGGACCCTTTTGTTAGCTAACAAATCTAGAGCAAGATATACTCTATCCGCTTCGAGTTGTTTGCCTGGTATTAACTTGACTCGAATTTTAAGACTATAAAGAATAATTTTGAATCTTGCTATATGAAATTAAAAATATGTAGAACGTATTAAAATATAATTTAATCTTATAGTGTTAAACACGATATGTGCAAAATCGAAATTAAAGAATTGTCAAAAAAAAAATAAATATTATTTTTAAGTAGACTAAAAATAGAAGCAAGATAAATAAATTAATATGGATGGAGTATTAAACCAGGAAGGTTCTAAGGAGATGGACCCTCTTTATTGTCAATTTTCCTCAGGTTCCTGTTGTTAGTTAACAAATGTAGAACTAGATTTATTGGTTTTGTTGTCAGTCAAAGGTTACAATTAAAATTTACACGGCAAAATTGAACAGGCATCAGCTGTTGAAACTCTAATTCTAGGACTTTTTTTCATTTCCAAGTTCCAACTAGCCCTTCCCCGAATCCCGCGCATAGCGGGAGCTTTAGTGCACTGGACTGCCCACATGAAATTTGTTGGTTCTGAAATAAGTAAACAAGGTGAGTTGATTAAAATACCCCTTATAAGTATTCAATCGGGAAAATGTTTTTCGATTAGGTGGGTGATGTTTTATTACATTAAAGAATTAAAAAGATGCCTAATTTTCTTTTCCTATTATTTCGATTAAAATCGACTTGTTGTTGTTATCCTTCTTTGGTCGAATATCAATCTATTGTCTATAATCAACTTTCTTATTTGTTGTTTATGACGTTCTTCGTGGTCGATTATTGAACTATGGTCGATAATCAATTGCCTTCCTGGTCAATTATATATCAATCTATTATCAATAATCGATCCTCTTTTTTGGTGGACAATCAATCACCTTCCTGGTCAATTATCTACCTATTGTCAATAATGGATCCTCTTTTTGATTCGATTATAAATCACCTTGGTGGTCAATTATCCACCTATAGTGGATAAGTCAACCTTCTTCGTATAGGTTGATATACAAATCAGTTTGTTATTTGAAAAAGTTTGTTCAAATTCAAATTCAGTAGATACACAATAATTATTATCACTTGGACGTGAT
This sequence comes from Capsicum rhomboideum, assembly GCA_031232105.1. Lineage (NCBI taxonomy): Eukaryota > Viridiplantae > Streptophyta > Magnoliopsida > Solanales > Solanaceae > Capsicum > Capsicum rhomboideum. The sequence goes on along the minus strand of CP124712.1, from coordinate 135,793,062 downwards.
CAATCGATCACGGCTAGAACCATTTTTTAAACAACATCATCGTTATTTCGGACTTCCATTTGTCCAATTGGTCACAACTGGTATTTCATTCGTTTTCTCGTTCCTTTCTGGGCTCAATGGTTAGGAAAACACACCTCAACTATGACTAACATCTAATGATGTGTTTACTACATTCTCTCTTTTGTTTAAGAAATTTTGCCACACGACACTCCACGTGGAAAAACAATTTTGTTGTGGTAAAATTAAATAAATTAAAGTATTAGATTAAAGGTTAAAAAATTTCATCATATAAAGTAATTTTATTCTCTATCGCAACATCTGACATCTTCTTCTCCACCTTCTCAATTGTGGTTTCGTCTCAGTCGTGGCATCAATATCTCCAGCTTGGAAGGGGGAGTTAAAAAACCAATTGGAAAATATTTTTAAAAAAAATAAAAATAATGTGTCAGCTAATGGAGTTGTTATACATGTTAGGTGCATAAAGATTTTATGGTCAAATCCCTCTAGAAGCGTTTGTAGACATTTGGTCTAGTCAATATTTAGGTGTTTTTCGCTAATCATTATAAAGACTTCATGTGGAAAATTCACATTATCAATAGTTCAGATATGAAACTAAAAAAACTGGAATAACTTAAGTGTGTTTTCTGGTGTGCAAAAATCGAATTAATCGATAAACAGAACCGAAAAAAAATTATATGTTTATCGGTATTGGGTTATTGGGTTAACGATTTTGGAAATTCATTTATTGGGCTATCGGTTTGGTTTTCAGTTTTAAGGTTTTAGTTAACGGTTAAATCTATAATCTAATAAAATTATATTAAAACTATATTTTTATCCCTAGCTATATAATAGTGGCTTTATATTTTAAATACATACTCTATTGTTTTTTGCATTTTATAGTTGTTGTCTTAGTGTGGTTATTTTCTTTCTAAAGTCGTTGGCTTGGTGGGTTTCTACCCATTAGTATAAACTATAAACCTACATTGATTTTCTTTTTTGAGAGATTGCTATCGATTATTATTGCATTCAAGTTCGCTACTTGACCAAAAAGAAAACAAGTTTGTTTTAGTAATAATGTATTTGAATTTGCTTCTATAAACTATAAACCTATATTGATTTTCTTTTTTGAGAGATCGCTATCGATTATTATTGCATTCAAGTTCGCTACGTAACCAAAAAGAAAACATGTTTGTTTTAGTAATAATGTATTTTAATTTGCTTTTATACTTGTAATTGTGTAGGTTTTTATGCATGAAGATAGTGTATATACGAATATATAAAAATAAGAAAAGAAGGTAGAAAAAATTAAAGGAATATTTTCTTATCGGTTAAATCGAAAACTGAATCGTTAAGGACCAAAAACAGATAGCAAATATCTTATTGGCTTGATTATCAATTTAGCGTATTTATAAATCAAAAATCGATAAATCAAATCGATAATATAAAAAATCAAACTGAACCGACCGATGGACACCCACATGTTTTGACCTGTTTAACTCTTTTTAGTATAGTTACTTATTTTCTAAATTTGAAATTTACCTTGTACTCAAATTAAATGTTGATTTTCAAATAAAATAAAATATTATTTAGGGGGAAAAGCAACAATTTTTATGGGCAAAATCAAAAAGCAACAATTTTTAGTGAAGGAGTGAGCCATACTTTGCATTTGTGGTAAAGAATGGTGAAACTTGTTGAGCAAAGTGTGAAATCATGGTGGAAATTGAGCACTTGTTTTCTTAGGATTTGTTCTTCCTATTGTACAAAATCTGAAGAAACCCTAGCCTCCTTATTTTTGCCTAATAAAGATAATGAAGGTTCTAACACCTTAACCTCCTCTGCTAAAGGTGGTGGTGCTATGTACAATAGGCTACTGTATTTGACACGCTCTCAAGAATCCATTATACCAATACTGGATAAATGGGTTACTGAAGATAATCCCAGTATTAAGTATAAAGACTTGCAGATTATGGTCAAGCAGCTTAGAGCTTACCGTCGATACAATCATGCTCTTCAGGTCTCTTTCTTTTTTTTACTTGTGAAATCTTGATTATTTGCTTAAGATAATGTCAATGAATAATTTGTGAAAATCGTACTACTGCTTCATATGAGCTTCTTTGGGGGTGGGGTGGAGGGAATGGGGAGTCTTTTGCTCCCGTTGGGCAATAGATTTTTGAAGTTGAATCTTGAAAATTTGTTTTTTGTTTTTTTTAAAGATGTGATTTTTGGAACTTGCAGTTGTGTTTGGAAATGCATTTTACTCGGAAAATAATTTGAAGTTTTGGGAGTGGAAGTGAAATTTCTCACTTTTTTTTTTGAAAAAAAATAAAAGCTGGGGGATAGGGGAAATGGGGGAGGGAATTATAAGGTGTGAAATTGAACTATCGCCAACAATGAAATGAAAGTCTAGGTAGCCAACCAACTTAGCTACTAAAATTCTTCTAAGTCATGCCCTTCAGGTCTTTTTTTTCTTTTTTACTTGTGAAATCTTGATTAATTTCTTTAGATAATGTTAATGATTAATTTGCCAACCTGCTTGATATGAGCTTCTTTGTGGGGTGGGGGTGGGGGGGTGGGGGGTGGGAGAGAGCCTTTGGATTTGTTCTGGTTCATCTGATAGAATTCATTGATGGAAAATGTTAATAGGGAAATGTTGGTGTAGTGTGGTCTAGTGGTCAATGAATTAGGTTGAGTACAATCAGACCTCGGGTTCAAATCCCAACAGAGACAAAACGCTAGGTAATGGGAGGTGATAGGTATCTAGTGGAATTAGTCAAGACACACAAGCTTGCCCAAACACAAAAGTTTTAAAAAGAAAAGATTTTAACAGGGAAATGGAGAATAATCTCATTTTTTTTTTAGAAAAGGTAACTGTAATATGTACAAGTGAGCAAAATACCAAAAGGGAAAGAGGCTAAGCTCCCGTTTGGACATTTGAAACTTGAAATTTGAAAATTTGAAGTTGTGTTTGGTCAAGTAAAACTTGGAAAAAAATTTGAAGTTTTGTGAGTGGAAGTCCCAGAAACTGCTCTGCGCCCCTTTTCGGGAACTTGGAAATATTTGAACTCTGATCAAATTTCATGGCCAAACAGATATTTGAAGATTAAGTTTCAAAATTTGATCCAAAATCTATGGCCAAACGCTAGCTTTGAATTTGGTCTGTTGTTCTGGTTCATCTGATAGAATTCATTGAAGGAGAATGTTGATAGGGAAATGGAGAATAACTCATTATTTTAAAGTAAAGGTAACCTCATTGCTTCAGCCACTTCAGCACTAAAGAGGGTAAGAATAACCTCATGGTCCTATTATGGTAATGGGAGGGACTGTATATGGAGTGACCATCCTTATTTACAATTCAGCATTACCAGTGCAGGACTGCAGTATCTCTGAGGTAGTGGTATGGCCTGCGTACATTCTACCCTCCCCAGACCCCACTTTGTGGGAATATACTGGGTATGTTGTTATATTCTTGACATGAAAAAGAATGACTTGCTTGGTTTTCATATTATTTGTCTTAAAGAGTAGGAACCAGCAGATGTGTTTGTTTTTTTTTTAAGAAATTTTATGGTGCTAACCTGATAGTACTATGTAATGACCTTAACGGAAATTCAAATAAAAGAAAACACGGAAGGGCAAAAGGGTAAATTCTAGGAAGAATGGAGAGTTGAGAGTAGATGAAGTTTAAATGAGGCTTAACGGCTGAGATCAAGGCTGCTGAGAATAAAGGACACGTGAATAGGAGGGAGAAGGATTATGAAAATGATTGTTAACAAACTCTCAACTGCCTCTCCTTCTATTTCCTTCTGAGTTCTTTTCTCCTTTCTAATTCTTCTTCATCTTCTTGTCTGATTTCAGATCTGTATCTCAAGCTTCGTCAATGGCAATTCATTTATCTTAATTTCTTTTATAAACGTTCAGTTTATGTGTAATTCAGTTCCAATTTCGTTAATAGAAAATCTGTCCCAAAAATCACTGTGTTGTTTTTCTCATTTTACTGTTTCATAGAAAAAATTTGAGTTGAGATCATTACATACTAAAAAGAGTTGACTTGTGTTAAGTGAAAGGAAAAAGAAAATTTGTCCCCTTATTACCAGTTATTGGGTTTTTGTCTGCATTTTCATATTTTCTGCCCACATTATTGGTGTTCTCATTCTCAGTGCGACCTTGCTTGGTCAACAAGGGGGTCAAAATGAGCGAGTTCTCGTCCCATATATCTTTCTAAACATGTTACCTTAAAGACAAGTTCTACAGAGTGGTGGTTAGACCAACTATGTTGTATGGGGCGGGGTGTTGGCCAGTCAAGAACTCGCACATTCAGAAGATGAAAGTGGCAGAGATGAGGAAGTTACGATGGATGTGTGGGTTTACTAGGAGAGACAAGATTTAAAATGAGGATATCTGAGACAAGGTGTGAGTGACGTTGGTGGAAAACAAGATGTGGGAAATGAGGTTGAGATGATTGGGCATGTAATGAGGAGAGGCACGAATGCCCTAGTGCGGAGTTGTGAGAGGTTGGCTATGGATGGATTCAGGAGTGGTAGAGGTAGACCGAAGAAGTATTGCGGAGAGGTGATTAGATTGGACATAAGGCAGTTGCGGCTTATCGAGGACAATGGCCTTAGATAGCAAGGTGTGGAGAACGTGAATTAGGTAGAAGGTTAGTAGGTAGGAGTGTATGCATGCTAGTAGGTAGGAGTGCATTGTCTTGTTGCCCTTACTAGTAGTTGTAGTTCTACGCTTCTTTTTCTTTGATTTTGTTGATATCTGTTGTTTCGTGTGGTTCGATTGTAGTATTATTTTGTTGTAGTACTGTTCTGCTACTATCTGGTGTTTTTTTACTACCTATTGTCTCTTGTACTTAAATTACATCTTTTTCTAGAATGTTTTTATATTAAGCCGAGGATCTATTGGAAACAACCTCTCTACCTCACCTCTGAGGTAGAGATAATGTCTGCGTACACTGTCCCCTCCCCTAACCGCACTTTGTGGGAATACATTGGGTATGATATTGTTGTTGTTATTCTTCAAAACATGGTCCTATTTCAATTATAATTACAAGTTCTGTTGCAACAAACATAGAAATGTGTGTTATCCAAGATGCCCACTTGAGAATGCATGAGTATGCCTTGCCCCAACTACTAGACTTATTAAAACTTACCAAATATGAAAGAATGTACGGATACTTTTGGTAAATTCAATGAACATTTGTGTTGAGATACTTTTTTTTTTTGTTTTGTTTATGGGCATATTGCATTGAAACCTTGATAAGATTACCCCATACAAATTATCGACATGCCATAGAATTAAAGTGTAAAATATGTGTGCATAAGTTTGTTAGTAAAATGTGTTACTGCTATAAAAAACTTAAACAGTTGTCTGCTGATATTTCTTTTATGGGAAGTAAAGAGTTGGGACTTTGAGGTTATTATGTTCTCAACCTGTCAACATAAACATATATAGTATTCTCTACACATAAGCAGATTCTTTTTTCCTGTAGTATGATATCTCTATTTCTTACATATATTGGCGTAACGGGTAAAGTCGTTGTCATGTGACCAGTTCGACCCGTGGAAACAACCTCTTGTAGAAATGCAGGGTAAGGCTGCGTATAATAAAACCTTGTGGTCGGGTCCTTCCCTGGACCCGCGCATAGCGGGAGCTTAGTGCACCGGGCTGCCCTTTTATTTTCTTGTAGATGAAGTTATATACTTATATTGCATGGGTTTTCTCTCTTATACTTATACAAGAATCATATGAAGATTTTTTTAGCATTCAAAGTGATACTTATTTACATCTATATACAAAATAAAGAGTCTTTTTTGATATAGAGACGTACACAGTCATCCATATCTATGTACTATTTGCATTAGAATACGTATATCTATGCATTATCATCGCCAATCCACATAGAACAATCTATGCTATTACCATTTCTGTTAAAAACATGTATTGTGAATATTTTCTTTGTTCGAATAAATACACACCCATTTTAATCAATTCGAAAATTTAAGCTAAGAAGAATGATTAGCTTTTGTAGAGCTGCTGGACTTGTCTGATTTTTTGGACTTTTAAGTTTAAAGTAATCTAAGAGTCATTTCCTAAATTGTCCTCTCTTTCCCTGCCTTTTCTCTATATTTCCCAAAAGAACAAGAGTTAATTTGCTTAGTCCTTCATCAAAAAGAGTTACTCCCTCTTCCAACAATACTTGTCCATTATACTAAAAATAGATGTCCAACAATACTTGTCTAGTTTGGAAATTCAATAGATAATTTACCCTTTTTACCCATTCTACCCTTGCTATTAAATACTATTCATCACTCAATGTATTTCCCAAGGCATTAAATTTATTATATTCAAAGGGTGATATAGTAAAATTACCCCTATTATTTATTGTTTCTTAACATGTGTGTCAAGTCAATAGTGGACAAGTATTGTTGGACGGAGGGAGTAATTTGCTTAGTCAACCAGATCTGGAAGTGGATCATGAGACTATACATGAACCAAATTAGTATCGTCCATACAACTTGACTTTTCATTTTCCCTTTACTGAGTGTTATCAAAAGCGAAAAGCGCAAGAAAGTCTAAGGTCTATTGGGGCTTTAAGCGCAAATTAAGTGTGGGCTTTAATAAAAAAGGTGCAATGGAGAAAAAATACAGATATACTTGTTTAGTCCAAGACTATTGAACAAAGAAATTGAAATCTTTTTACTATGAAGTGAAATATCAATTGTAGTTACCCTTTACTCAAAAAAAAAAAAAGAAAAAAAAAGAAGTTAAATATCAATTGTTTAGTGTCGTCTGTTCAGGAAACGCTCATTCACAAGGAAAAGATTGTCTTAGAGCCTTGATGACGACACTGAAGCGCACATTAAGCGAGGCAAAACGCTCAACATGTTTTGACCCTTGCTTTAGGGCTTAAGCGCGCCTTTGATAACACTGTTTCTGATTAACTCTTCCGTACAACTTGACTTTGTAACAGATACCTGGTAAACTTGCATGTATATAAATATTTCAACTGAATCAGTTTAATGTTGATTTAACAAGAGCAATACCTAAAGTCACCTACATCATGAAGTCCGTATTATTTTATTTTTTTAAACAAACATCATGAAGTCCGTATTAATTAGTCCTATTTTTGTTTAAAATACTAGCCTTGGGGAACCAAGGAAAAAAGATCAGGTTGTGTGCTTAACTTTTCTCTTCCTAACTTATGTATTGGTTCAGTTTATAAAATTGGAATTTCTGCTTCTTATACAATCACAGATTTATGAGTGGTTTAAGAAGTCCAAGGATTTTGATATATCGCCTAGTGATTTTGCAGTCGAACTGGATTTAGTATCAAAAGCCCATGGTCTGAAAGCCGCAGAGACGTATTTCACTAGCATTCCAGATGATTTTAGAACCTTCCAGGTATATGGCGCTCTCTTGAACTGCTATGCTGATGCAAACGTCTTAAAAAAAGCAGAAGATACCATGCAAAAGCTGAAGGAGTTGGGTTATGCTGGCACAGTGGCTTACAATGTTATGATGACCCTTTATGCTAAATTGGGACATGTTGAGAAGGTACAGTCACTTATGCTAGAGATGGAAGACAAGGGAATTTCTGGTAATGTGATTTCCTACAATATCCTCTTAAATGCATATGCATCTGTTCCCGATGTTACAGAGATGGAGAAGGTTCTGATGAAAATGGAAGCTGATCCTCTGCTGATTGATTGGAGTCCTTACACAGTTGCTGCAAAGGGGTACCTGAAAGCTGGTGATATAGAAAAGGCTTATGTGTCATTGAAGAAATGCGAACATATACTCAAGGGGAGAAAGGCAAGACTTGCTATTGACATGCTCCTTACTCTCTATACTAGTATGGGAAAGAAAGATGATATCTATCGTATATGGGATAAATACAAGAGAAGAGTTAAGTATCACAATTCAAGTTATCATTGTATGATAAGGGGACTAGAAAAGTTGGATGATCTTGACGGTGCAGAGAAAATATTTGCTGAGTGGGAAGCAAACAGGGTACACTTTGATATTCGAATTCCAAACTTGCTCGTAAGTGCTTACTGCAAAAAGGGTCATATGGAAAAGGCTATATCAATCATAGAGAAACTCGTGGAAAGTGGGAAGCATCCCAATGGGAGCACATGGAATCGTCTGGCACTCGGTTATTGTGTACAAAATGACATGGAGAACGCAGTGGAGACGATGAAGAAAGCAATCTTGGCTAGTAAGCCAGGGTGGAAGCCACACTTTCACTGTTTGGCTTCCTGTGTCAAGTACTTGCAATCAAAAGGAGATACTCAAGGTGAAGAAGAGCTTAAAGATTTACTTAGGGTGCGGGGTCTCTTCTCAGAAGAAGTTGAGAGGGGTTTGGGTAAGTATATTGAAGCTGGAAATCGCAGGTCTGAGGCACTTGATGAGGCAGACCTTGAGGAGACTAGCTCACAATAGTAGGTAAAAACTAAATGTCAGGGTTTTCTATTGCTAACTCTAAATGGGCGTAACGTTTTTGGGGTTTTCATTTGTTTTCTTCTTCTTTTCTTGGTTTACAAAGGTAATAGGATCATGATCTCTGACTCTATTATATAGTTGCAGGCTTGGCAGTTAGAAATAACGTTTAGTGGTCATTTTTCGGTCCTGTTTTGAAAATAGCCAATGTCACGGAGCTTCAAATTCCACGTGCAAAACTCCATTCTTTTGGAGAATTTGAAACTGCATGACAGTGGTTCTTTTTCAATTACATGGACTTAAAAGTGTCTATTCGTAAAGGTCTCCTTCATCAAAAAACGTTATTCTTTTGGTGAGAACTGAAAAGTGACACCAGAAAAAAGGATAAAAAGGGGGAATGATAATTGCTTTCTTTTATTTCCATGCAATAAATTTTCTGCAGAGATAAAAATTCTTATCATTTCTTGGTTGCCTTTTTTTTGCTGCTTAGTCATGAGATATGGTGTTGCAGAAGATTTTAGGAGACAAAAACATAAAGAAAAAGTGTATCGTTAGAGCAATCATTAGCCATTAACTAACGGATTTGATTAAAGGTGGATTCAGAATTTAAATTTAATAGATTCTTTTTAAGTTTCTTAGTATTAAATTCATAGTAATGCTAGAGTTATGAATTCAGATATAATATTTTTTTGATATTCTACCAGATTTTACATGTATATTGATACTCCATGTCAAAAGTTATGGGCTACGTACACCCCTTGGATGTTACAATTACCTTTTCCTTTTTTTTTTTTCTTTGGAGTTGCTAGTATTGGAAAATTGAAACCCTAAAGAAGGCTGCAAATGTTTGGGACTTTTGATACATAATTTGTACAAGGCATATAGATGCATTAAACATTAAAAATGCATTATTTCATTTTACTGGGAATAACATGTCTTCGACTTGTGTAAGTAGATTAGATTCAAATTAGAAATGGTACATTTTCGGCCCATGTTTGTTTTGACACACTCCTTAAGAAGCAATAAGTGAAATAATGAACTTAGTATACTTATCCTAATTATTATAAATAATCTAAATGTTGAGAAATAAAAATAAATATAAAATAATAGATTATTCTTAATTTTTTAAATCGAACAATTAAAATACAACAAACACAAACTCAGTATATTCCCACAAAATAGGGTCTGGGGAGGGTAAAGTGTATGCAATCTGTGTCACTACCTCAGAAGTAAGGTAGAGAGGTTGTTTTCGATAGACCCCAGGGTCACGACAAAAAACAGTTCTCTTCTCTCGGTTGCGGACTTGGAGCTTTTTCTTTCAACTTTTGCTTAGTGGGGGCCTTTACATAGAAAAAAGATAAAATATAAGAACACGAAATAATAGGTGGTAACAAAATGATAGATAATAACAGATACAAGACTACCACAAAGTAATACTACAATCGATCTATTTTAAACAAGAAACACCACCAAAACTCCAAGAACAAGACACTACAAGCATAATAGTACGACTACTAGCACGGATAACACAACAAAGCATTCCTCCCTACTAACAAGGACACACTCTTTCCTAGTAACCTTCTACCTTAATTCGCATCCTCCGCACCTTCTTATCTAGGGTTATGTCCTCGGTAAGTTGTAACTGCTTCATGTCATGTCTAATCACCTCCCTCCGTTACTTCTTCGGTCTACCTCTATCTAGCTTGAATTCATCCATAGTCAACCTCTTACACCTCCGCATCGCGTATCGTGCATTTCCTCATCATAGTCCGAACCATCTCAACCTCGCTTTCCACATCTTGTCTTCCACCGAAATCACTCTTACCTTGTCTTAGATAACATCATTCTTAATTCTATTTCTCCTAGTAAATTTACACATACGTCATAATATTCTCATCTTCGATACTTTTATTTTTTAAATCTAGAACAATTAAAATAAATACAATTTATTTTTAAGATAGTGGATGGAGAATTTATAATGCAAATGGTTCTAATAATAACAATATCCACATTTTGTGACTACACGTGTCTCGGATTCAGCGCCCTTTGCCTACCTGGAAAATCCAATCAAAGCTCGATTCCTGCCCATCAAATTCTGAATTTTTCACGCTTAGAAAAAAGGGAAAAGGATAAAAAATACTCCTCTATTTTTATTAATTGGCTAAATTTATTTTTAGATATATTATAGGATTAAATATATCCCTATCATTAGTAAAATATACAAAAATACCCCTCTATTTAATGAATATCCACACAGGCTGACATTTGACTGAGGTGGACGCCATGTGGCATGCCACCTCAGCGCCGCATTTTTATTCTTTTTATTTTTTCACTTACTCTTTCTTAATTTTCCCAATCCAAGCTGCAATTTTCGATTCGTTTCATTTAACTCAAGCTCCATTAATTTCTTCAGCTTTGGTATTCGATGTAGCTTTTCTCCTGGGCAAGAGATCAAATATTTATAACGCTCTGATAATTCAAAATCGCGATAATTTGATTGAAACACCTTAATATCCGCTTAACGCTAGTTTAAGTAAGAAAACATTTGAAAATCATTTTACGGAAAAAGGCCTAAAATGTCCTTCACCTATTGGAAATGATGCAAAAATGCCCTTCATCCACCTTTAGGCTCTATAATGCCCTTCACATCTACCTTTGGGCTCTAAATTGCCCTTTATTTAATATCCTCAATATTAGATTGAAAAAAAAAGTTTCATTAATGACGTATCAACTTTCCATTGGTCCCAATTTAATTAATTAAAAAAATTAAAAAATCCCACCCAATAAAAAATATTGCTTGTGAGTTTTAATATTGATTAATTTAAATAATTATATAATTAGAGTGCATTGCTAAATATTTTACTTATTTTTTATAATTTCTTTTCATATATTGAATTATGTAATACTTGACAATTATCTTTTAGAATATTATTTTTTCTTAAAAAGAGTTACTTTGTTCTATTATGTTAAATGTAATATGTATATCTTTATAACTGAACAATAGGAAGTTGACACGTCACTAATGAATTTTTTTTTAAAAATGTAATATTGGAGATGGTTAAATAAAGGATATTTTTGAGCCCAAAGATAGATGTGGAGGGCATTTTGGAGCCCAAAAGTGGATGTAAAGGGCATTATAGAGCCTAAAAGTGGATGAAGGACATTTTTATATCATTTTTAATAGGTGAAAGACATTTTAAGCCCTTTTCCGATCATTTTATTCTCTTCCTTGCAACATTAGGAAAGTGAACAAAATTAAGAAGAGGATGATGTCATGGATGATGCAATCTATAAACTAACTAGCTTGTTTATTGCAAAACCAAAGCAATGATATTTATAACCAAATTCCATATTTTCGTCTATTATTTTTAATTTAATAAAATATCATAGATATTTTTCTCACATTTTATTTATCTGTTTCAACGTTAGCAAGTGTGTCATAATTCTATCCGCCTCAAGTATGAGTACGGGTGTGCAAAAACCGAACCAACCAATAAATTGAATCGATAAAAATATTATTGGTCTATTGTTATTGAGTTATTGGGTTAACAGTTTTTTAGTGGTTTTATAAAATATTTTATTGGGTTATTGGTTCGGTTTCGATTTTTTCATATTGGGTTATCGGTTTAATATACTAAATTATTACTTTACCCCTACTTATGTATGTATTACTTACCTTCACTTAATTTCTCTTTAATTTCCACAAACCTATTCAATTTTCTGAAAATCTATAACCCGATAAAGTTAAAACTTTTCAATTTTCTCTCTGCATAGTTTGAGAACAGATGCACTTCTCATTTTATGGAATTTGGCATTGCGAGGCATATGTCATGTTAGCTACTACTGTTTTTATTTTGTGAGCAATCTTATTGATGTCATGTTAGTTGCTACTATTACACAACATTGAAAATCATTGCACCAAATCGATATTTATTTTATGAGCATTTTCTTATCTGTTAAACCAAAAGTAGAACCGTTTAGGACCAAAAATCGATAAAAAATATCTGATTGATTTAGCATATTTAAAAACCAAAAACCGATAAACCGAACCGATAATATATAAAACCAAACCGAACCGATCGATGCACACCCCTAAGTATGAGGGTCAAATAGGCAGTTTGAACTAAATTTAAATGATCAAAATAAATTGAGTTAATAATCAGGCGGGTTATCAACACATTTAAAGATTACTTAAGCTGAAAAGTATTCCAACTTTTAAATAAGTCGTATTAAATGAATCAAAATAGACAGTTAATAAATAGGCATGCATGTCAATAATTACCTAAACTAGAACGAATTGAATACGTTATATTTTCATCAACTAATTTTTGTCACTCCTATCTCAAGCTTTTAATGGTTATTTGAACAAGTGACTTTTTTTTTCTTTCTATTTTTGAATAGAATTACTTCCATGCATGCCTATGTCATGTTCACTACAATTTTTGCATATGAAAACTAATTAGTGACAAAGATTACTCTAAAAGCTAAGTAGGATGGTGAAAGTGTAACAATTCATTAGTTGAACTTGAGTAATCAACTCCCCAATCCTTAGACCACCACAATACAGAATCTAAAAAAGTAAAATACTTTAAATGCTATTGCTTAGTGTAGCACGTCTTTAGACTTTAAATAATTATAGTAAAGTTTACTACTATGTGCAAGACCTCACATTTTTGCCAAAATAATGGGGCTTCTACATCAAGGAGAAACATTGTTTTTTCTTATTGCTTTAGGCATTAAGAAAAAACAAGGTTTCAAAATCGTATAGAGCAGGGCCACTAAAAAGATAAAAACACACACTATCACAGGTTCTTGAGAGATGAGATATGTAAAAATTGGAAAAAGGGTCAAAATTGCCCTTTATTATTCGAGGAAGAGTGATCTTGTCCTCTGATAGAACTTAGATAATTTTGAACCCCCCCTTGACAATAGTATGGCATTTGTGATGTCCTTAATGGACTGATCGCCGTTGGTCACTATTAAACCTGATCCAACCCTAACAATTTTCACCTGACCCCTCCCCCCTCCCCCCCCCCCCCCCTCTTTTTTTAGGGGAAAGGACAGTAATGGCCTGTCAGCCAAAACAAATTCCGTCAAAATAGACTAAGAAATTATACTTCCATATTATAGCCATATGGCTGATGTCAGCCACTGACGTGTGCGCTGACGCATGTCGTCTTCTTTTATTTCCTTTTTTTTAACTTTGTTACTTTTTGATTGGCCATGCTTCTTTTTTTTTTCTTTTTTTTTGTCACTGCTTTTCTTCTTTTTTCTCCTTTATTTAAAAGACAATTGATCTTCTTCTTTTTTTAAGTTCTACCAAAATTAAAAAAAAATCAACAATTATATAAATTGTATAATTATTATATAAAAGAGTTTTTTTTTCAAATACATTTAAAAAAGAATGTGTCAATGCATATTTGATACCAAATACATATTTACATATTTTATACAAAAAATGATACAACTTATATACACATCATAAAAATAATTGTACAGTTTTTATACACATCCTATACAATCTTTAGTTACAATAATTATTCAGATACATATTCTATACAACAATGATACACTTTCTATACACATCCTATACAGATACTTATTCTATACAACAATTATACATTTTCTATACACATTATATACAACCTTTAGCTGCAATAATTATTCAAATACATATTATATACAATATTTATATAGTTTCTACACGCATCATATATAAAAACATATTATATATAATAATTGTACAATTTTTATATACATTCTATACAATAAGTATACAGTTTCTATACACATTCTATACAACCTTTAGTTACAATTATTGTTCGAATACGTATTTTATTCAACAACTATATAATTTTTATACACACTCTATACATTTTTATTATGTAATTTATACATATACATATTTTATACAACAACTATACAGTTTCTGTACACATCCTATCTAGTTTCTATATATATTTCTTATATTGATACATATTCTATACAACAATTATACAGTTTTTATACAATTGTATTTAATTATTGTTTTTAAACAAAAAAACAGACTTTTTTTTAGTCAAAAAATTTGTACCAAAAATAAAAAACTGAAACATTTAGAAAAAGGGCCGAACGGCCCAAATTGAAAAAGGATTGAAAATGGTCAATTTTAAGAATTAGTTTGACCGACTGACCATTTATTGTCAATTGGCTCAAATATGAACCATTTGTTTTGACATGGGTCAGACAGTGTCTTTTTCCCTTTTTTTTACCCATAAACGAAACCAAAAATCCAGCTGAATTCTCCTTTTATATTGTGTGTGGTTCACAGGAATTCAGAAACTTTAAATCTAATATATGTTTTAAAATATTCACTGAATATCTATAATTATTTAATTATAAACTCAGTTATTATCGATACATATGTTAATTTAAAATCTTTATAAAAATCATAAACTTTAAATCATGTATCTTAGTGTCACTTATTTAATTCTCTCATCTTTTCAGTCCCACTCCTAGGCTTGCGTACAAAATGGATAAAACAGAGAGGATCAAGATTCAAGAAACTTCATAATTTACATATTGCCAAAAATGAGCATCATTGCTTTGTTACAAGACCTTTTTGGAATATGATCAGTACAAGAAACAACCAAGGAATAGCAATCAAGTGAAAATTCTGATTAGGGATGGAACCCTTTTGGCTATTTCCTTTGGCTGAGCTGGAAACTGGGAAATATTCCAAGTTGGTGAACTAAACAATATCATCTTAAAAAAAAAAAAATACAAAAAAAAAATAATAATATGATCTTCATACTGTTCACAGACGCCGCCACCCACCGGCACTTAGTGTTTGGTTGTTGGTATTAATAAAAATAAAACAAAATTTAGGCTACGTTATTTATAACTTTATTAGTAGAAGTTTAGAATTATAATTGTGAATAACCTGATTTTGAATCGAACAATCCTATAAAGATAAGAACAAGCAAATGACAGGAATATTATTTCGCTTTCTGATATTGATGCTCTGATCATAACAGGCAGACAGGTCTTTAATCAAATGTCCATTTGATGAATGAAAGTGTATAAGCCTATGAATTTAAATCATAGGAATTCAGAATTTAAATTTCAATTGACAAAAAACGATTGATGGTCTCCTCCTATATGTCCAAATATCAATGAAAGAGTTTGTCAATACTTATATTTGATAGGAAATAATGATTACTAGATGAAATAATCGAAATGTATATGAGTTATTCGGACATCATTATCAGAGAAATAATAATAAAATGCCCAATTTGATTCGACCTTTTCTTAGTGTTTGAAAATTCAGTGTCCACTTACATTGTGAAAGCTGGTAACATAACTTTGCTTTCGTGGACTACCTTGATACTCCTACTTTTCTTCTATTTATTATACAATTATATTCTTTATATGACCTTTATATAAATAAATAAAAAAAAAGTGTCATCTTGTGATAGATGGCAACAAATAAGAAAAAGGACCAAGCAGATGGTGGTATTTATTTTTATTTTTATTTTAAAGAAAAAGCTAAAATAGGGTCCACCAATTAATAGGTTGACAAAGAAAAGACCAATTCAATTTTGGTTATCTGGATTCTTGACAAGAACTTCACCTACTCAAAATTAGCCTCCTTTTTAGGGGGTGTTTGGTGCAAAAGAAAAATGTTTTTCCTGATTTATTTTGAGTGTTTAGTAAGTAAGTAGAATATATTGTACAAAGTATTTATATATAAATGTACACATATAGTATATAGGATGGGGTGGATGGTTAGAGTGAAGGGTCATAGGCAAGGGTAGGTTGGTGTTGAAGGTGGGAAGAAGATAAAAGTCAGAAAAATGATCCTTAGTAAAAAGAGAAAATTAAGTTTCATAATGTTAGGATGGTCCTTATGTATTATTTCACATAACATATCGTATAATATTGTATTTGTTTTGAAGAATATACCGTTTGAATAAATTGTATTGATTCTCATCGTTACATAATGTCTTATATCAGCAATTTAAAGGACAAACATGCAATGTTGTTTTTAAAAAAAGTAGTTTACGGGATAAAATTATTATAAAAAAGATAAAATAGGATAATTAGATACAAGCAAAGGCCAAATGAGAGGAAAAAAGAAAAAAGTAACGATGGGACCATATCAAATTGATCGTAAAATAGTAAATCTCTATGCACCATAATAGATAGAACTTCAAACCTCATTTCTTAGACTAGATCAAAAAAGGGTTCAATCTTGAAGCACTCTAATTCCAAGAGTGTTTAGCAACAATCAAAGAGGCAAAAGCTTCTATGATTAGTTACACATTTAGCCGAGGCTGTACATTTTCTTATATACTACAGAGACTATAACATACCATTGTGGTCCGGCCCTTTCCCAAATTCCGCACATAGCGGGAGCTTTAATGCACCGGGCTGCCCTTTTTTAGAGAGATTACAACACCAAATCTTTTTGTACAAAGTACAAGCAAAAGACAGGAGGAAAAAAGTGTTCAAAACAAGATTAGACATGTGACAAAGCAACAAAAGAGGAAAAAACATATTCTGCCAAGTGATCTATCAGCCTGTGATAATTGCCGTCTCATTCTTGGACTACTGCTGATTGCTAGATTATAAGAGTTTGGATATGTGTACAGAGTAGTTGATGAGTTACCAAAGATCCTTGCATAGGCCACTTCTCCAATCATGGAGTGTTGTAACATATTGGCTGTGGTGCCACCAGGGCTGAGCATGGGCGAGGATGGGTAGCTTCCTTGGTAAGGTGGTTGACGTGTTTGAGACTGTTGTTGATAGCCTTGTCGTTGAAGTAGCTGGGATGGATTTGAATCGGTAGCTGGTATCAGAGTAACACCGCAACATCTTGGACTAGGGGGTCTTTGTGGAATGACTATGCCAAGATTCGGAGCCTTTCCTTCGGATGGTTTTGTAGATTGACCGCCGCGTCCATAGAGTGGAATCAAGGTTTTTTGTGAAACTTCAGCCTTGCAAACAGGGCATTGTGGTTGTTGCTGATCCGAATTTTCTGAAGAAACACTTTGGAAATGAATCCATTTGTAAATGCAAGGCCAGCAGTAGAGGTGACCACATAAAGTTATCACAGGTTCGTGCACACAATCCAGGCATATGTTACACTCGAAGCCACCAGAAATATTCTCTTCAACTTCATCGTTCATCGACTTCCACTTCCCTAATGGAGTGTCCTGTTTGTTAAACGTAGTGTCGAGCTGTTCTAAGGCCATATCTTGATTCTTGATGTGATAAAATTATCTGCAGCCTGTAAAAAATATAGTAACAAGATCTCAGTAATACAATAACAAGACTTCAAATTCAAAATCTAATAAGAACTAGTACAGAATTGAGATAAAACATTGAACATGTGAATCTTATTGATTATTTTCTTCTCAAGGTACACTGCATAATAAATCTCAAGGATGGTCCCAAACAATTCAAAGGTACAAGGACAAAATGAAAAGCTACACAATATTCAAGTACTAGACTTGCTAATAAATTACAACAGGATAGGCCCCATAATTTGGATCTAGACTTGGATTAAAAAAGAATAATTAAAAAAAAAAAAAAACATGGTGTCAAGGTCAATGAAATGTGGCACGGGTTGAGTACAAGGAAAAACTACCTATTGGTTTTGCCCAAAAGCCAGACCCATCATTTATCACAAAATTCCAAACATTGTACTAAGACAAATCAGTTTCTCCAAGGATAAGAGCAATTACATGAAACTGATGCCTAGATAGTAAATAAATAAATGGAAAACCAAAGGCAATTAATAAAAATCTGAAGAGAGGTTTTAGAATATGTGTCTCTGCTCAACTTATCCAACTAACAAGTCAATTCAAATTTAATAGGTAAACCAACTTGGGATAAGGCTTCATTATCAAAGTAAGTGCGCCAATAAATCTTGAAAGCAAAGTACTGCATTTAGTATAGAAAATCACAACATGAGTCATAAAAAAATCTATGTTGTTGTCCACAGACTCCCAAAACATGGGTTGCTGAGGAATAGCTTCTTGGCCAAATATGGTTCTACCAGAAAGAATTTAACTTATCCTGATCTATGCGATGCGAAACGAAAACTACACTCAGATCTATCTACAATAGACATGCTTATAATAGCATTTCACTATAACAACCAGGTTTTCTTTGGAACCGATTGCTTATCTCCTTCAAAATCTCAATAATAAGTGCCTGCCTCTATGTAAGGATCCCAAAAATTGGTCCAATTGAGGATCCATAACTTAACAAAAAGTATAAGGGAGGCTAGTATTATGACTTTTCAAGTTAAACAATGATAGATGACTGAAAAATCAAATCCGTCAAACTAGTTTTATGCTATGTTGCTCCAATCTCCAAAAATGCCACCAGGTGCATATCAAATCCTCCAAAAGTAATTTATTTTTAAGGATCTAACACGGGTGTAGTAACACTTTTGAAGAGTCCGATCAAACACACGTTTAGGTAATTTTCAAGGGAACTATAAGTATCAAGAAACTCCTGAGCTGTAGGTTTGAAGAAATACATTCAGGAACATGTTAAAAGTATTATTCTGGTGATTTTCTTTTTCCTCTTTCTACCCAAACCCAGAAAAGAACACCCTTTTGTCCCTACAACTATAAAAGAGAACCACCCTAGCTATATTCAAAACCAAACATTAGTCCTACATATAATGGTGGATCCAGAATTTTCATTAAGCCATATCAAAACATAACAAGCAAATGATTTTAACCTTATATATACCTTGCAATTTTGGCTAACCCTGCATATACTAGCTCCACCTCTGGCCTACATACCCAAATTTACCATTCCAACTTATATTTCAAGACAAAAGCTTTTATATCTTCAAGAAAGTTAACTTCACGTTCATTCAAATTCAGAGACAATCCCCACAACATCCCATCGAACCAAACAACCACCACCAGCGCGGCGGAATCAGGATCTTCACTAAGAGGTTCAAAACATAAAAAAATAAACACAAGAAAAAAAAAACAAAGAAAGTTCAACATCTGCTATATATACATTAAAAAAATAATTTTAACCATGTATAAACAGTATAATTTTCTATCGGTCATACCTAGCTCGACCCTTGCCACCCCCACCCAATCAAAAAGGAGAAAAAAAAACTACAACCCCATTAACAAAAATGCATTAACATGATGTTTCAATCACAGAGTACTTCAAAACATAAAGATCTGAACTCTACCTCAAACACAGGTGGGTGGGTGGGGTGTGGGGGTGTGCTACCCTTCATCAACTTATATGAATAAAAACTTAAACGAAACAGATAAGAAAGACTCAAATAATGAAAAAAAGAAGCATACCCAAATAGTATAATTGTATCAAGAACGTATCTGAACTAATACACAAGTAAAAGATCGAGTGTTTAGAAGGAGAAAAGCAAAGAATCCTTTGTGCTTTGTGTTTGAAGAGAAGAGTAATGAGTTGGTTGAATGTTTTGGTTCTATATATACAGACAGTAGAGAGTTTTAAGAAGACGCCTATACATATTGAGCGGGGGGGGGGGGGGGGGTTCTATATGTATAGGATAATTAGAAGTATAAATAAATGTACTTATTAATTAATTAGGATAATTAATTGTTACTCGCTTTTGATGATAAGGAGGGAGTATATCTTAATGGAAACACAAAGTGGGGACCACCTTTGTCCTTTCTCCGACGTGGCAGTTACGGGGGGTTTGCGTACGCCGTTTGTGTGACTCCGTTTTCTTTCTTTGGATTTTTCCTATTTCTGTTGTTTAGGAAAAGATTATTATTACTCACGCTAGTTGTGTGAGAGTTGAAAATAAAAATAAAAAATAGTTGTGACTGTCGATTCTTTTATATCTTTGGATTCATTAATTTTGAGTTCACTTTTTGTGTCACATAAAAGAGTTTTACATGACTAATGTCAATTTTAGGTGGCACATTTTCTATTTTAATTCGTCTCAAAATATTATCTACTTTATAATTAAAAATAGCTTAAATTTAAACTACCTCTTTTACCCTTAAAATTCTCCTTAGATGGATTGTGTTATTCAACGCGGAGTGTTGGCCGGTCACATTCAGAAGTTGAAAGTTGCAGAAATGAGAATATTGTGATGGATGTGCTGGTATACTAGAAGAGATAGGATTAAAAATGAGGATATCTAGGCCAAGGTGGAAGTGGCTTCGGTATGCCCATTTTTGAGGTGTGAGAAGTTGGTTATGGATGATTTCAGTAGAGGTAAAGATAGGCAGATCTAGAATTTAAAATTTGTGGGTTCCTTGGGTAAAATGTAGTGGTTGACGGGGTTAGAACCCACAACCAAAAGGCCTACAAAGCTTTAAAAAGATCCTTCTCTACCACTAGACCAATAACACATTTCATTTGTGGGTTCCCAACTTATAATTCTTATATATTTACTAGATTTCTCAATATAAACTCAAGATCCGCACGAAAGTTACTGAGTTCTCGGGAACCCCCACCTACCCCTCTAGATCCGCCCCTGGAGGTAAAGGTAGACCAACGAAGAATTGGGAAGAGGTGATTAGACAGGACATGACACAATATAATTTCAGGCTATCAAGGACACATGTCCTTAGGTAGGCGGTTCTGGAGGACACAAATTAGGGTAGAAGGTTAGTAGGCAACACTGTGTTGTCTTGTTATCCGTTCTTACTAGTAGTTGTAATGTTGCTCCAGTTTCTTCTTATCCTTCGAATTCTGTTAATATTTGTTGTTTTTTGTACTTCGACTATTATATTATTTTGTTATAGTTACTGTCCTATCAATTTATTGTTTTTACTTTCTGTTATTTCTTGTACTTTGCTTACTTTCTTTTCTGGACTGCTTGGGATTATTTTTCCCTTGAACCGAGGGTCTATCGAAATTAAACCACCTCTCTATCTATGAGATAAGATTAAGTTATGTATACACTCTACCCTCTTCAAGCTCCATTTTGTGGATTATACTAGATGTGTTATTGTTATCGTATCCTTATGAAATAATTTATAGTCGCACAAAATTAATAAAGTTTGTTTTAAATCACAATTTTAATAATATGTATTTATTATTCAAACCTTATACCTAATCAAATAATATCACATAAATTAAGATGAAGGAATATCATTTTGATTTAAGCTTTTGGAAAATCAGCTTTTCAAAAATGATGTTAAAAAAAGTTGGATATGTGGAATAATTTTTGGAAAAGTAATTTGAGTAGACACGTAAAAAGAAAATCTAAAGCAAATGATAACGAGACTTGAATCTAGAATATATATCAATCTTCATACCATGTGACATTATGAATTTGTGATATAACTGAGAGTGTGTTTGGTATTAATAGGCGTGAGGCGAGGTATTTTAAATGCCATGAGGTGAGACGTAAGTTCGGGTATGGGACATAAGCCCTATGGATCTTTAATTTTTAATTTATAATATAATAAAAATAGTAAAATAAACATTAAAATTATTTTTAAAAACAATACATTAATATTTTTTTAAAAGTTAAACATGATTAAAAAAACTCAGAAATCAAAACTCCTAACGTCATTTTACAAGCAAAAAAAATGCAATGAAATAAAAGCTATTATAGGATGCAAATCAACTCTAAAATTTTAACTTTCAAATAATAAAAGAATCACAATTTCTTAAAATATATGACTATCATACTATGCAATTTACCTCCCTAAAAGAAATAATGAATAAACTATTACAATTATAATTAAGACATCACTTCTTCATGAATAAAAACAAAATAGTTTCAAATAACAAAATAATAAAATATGATAATTTTGAGATATAGGACAAAACATAAAGACCAATGATAAGCAAATATGTAAAAATTTAGATATGTATTTTAAACAGAAATGCTAAGTGATATTCACCTTCACAAAAAAAGGGCAGCTTGGTGCACTAAAGCTACCGCTATGCGCGGTGTCCGGGGACCTTACCTTATATTTCTGTCAGAGGCAGAGGCTGTTTCCAAGGCTTGAACTCATGACCTCCTGGTCACATGGCTTCAACTTTACCAGTTACTCCAGCCTTACCTTGATATTCACCCTCACACCGTTCTCAAATAGTAAATAAGCAAAAATATGACTTGTTATTTGAGTTACTCTCGATTTTCTTACTTTTATAAATGAAAAAATTACTAAGCATCATTTATTTATTAAAAAATTATGAGGATCAATAGTGTTGACTAAGGAATTTGAAACAATTTGTGTAAGAACTATTAGGCCAGCCCCAATCGTTGGGTGTGTTTAGGGCGTACAAACGGGCGCTTGGAGCTTAAGCCTCATAGAACTAAGTCCCACACTTGAGCCTCGGGGCGTTTTGGCATTTCCTCGCCCCGGGGCGAGTCCCAAAACTGCCTTTTGAAACACTGGGTATGAAGATAAATATATTCTGGAAAATGTTTTTCAATTTTCTCATGTTTGGTTGACTTAAATGTTTTGGAAAATACTTTTCAAATGAACTTATTTTTCTCAAATTTAGGAAAAATAACTTCCCGTCAAAAAGTAAGGAAAACATTTTTCAAAACTCTCTTTCAACCTCACACCTCAAGTTTTCACCTATAAAACAAGTCTCAAGTAATGATTCTTGGCACTAACCCAGGATCCAACAACTAAATCTGACTTCCTATTCTCGACTCGGGACCCGACTCCTGAACTCAATTCAAGACCCAACTCCCAACCCCGACACCCGACTCCCGATTCTTAACCATGATCCAAAACACCTGACCTGGGATTCGACCTCGACTCGAGATCTGGGTCGGGAGTTACAGTCGGGTCCCGAGTTAGGATTCAGGAGTTGGGGATGGGTCCTAGTTTGGAAGTTGAGGTCGGTTACCGGGTTGGGAGTTAGGGTCAGGTTTCAAGTTGGGAGTCTGAGTCGGGTGTCGGGCTCGGGTATCAAGTTAGGAGTCGGGTGTCATGGTTGGGTCTAGGTCGGGGTTGGGTTTCGGGGTCAAGTTCTGGGTGGGGAGCTGGGATTAGGATCGAGTCTCGAGTTGGAAGTCGAGATTGGTTACCCAATTGAAAGTCAGGGTCGGGTTTCGCATCGAGTCTCGGGTCAGATCTCGGGTTGAAAACATAGTGTCATGGTTGGGTCTAGGTCGTAAGTCGAGGTTTGGTTTCAGGTCGGGTGTCAGGGTCGGTTCATGGGTCGAGTTTTGAGGTCGGATCCCCAATCGGGAGTCGGGGTTGTATTCCGATTTGGGTGTTGGGGTCGGGTCCTGGGTCGAGAATCGAGTATTGGGTTTAGGAGTTAGATTTCAAGTCGAGAGTCGGGGTTAGATCCTGGGTCAGGTGTCGGGGTCAGGTCTCCAGTCGAGAGTGGGGTCGGGTCCCGATTCGGGTGTTGGATTCGGGTCTCGGGTTGGAAGTTGGGGTCGAGATCTGGTCCTAGATCGAGTATCGTGGTCGGGTCTCCGATCGGGAGTCGGGTCGGGTCCCGATTCAGGTGTTGGGATCGAGTTTCGGGTTGAATATAGTGGTCGGGTCTTGGGTCGGGGTAAGGAGTCAGGTCCAGGGCCGAGAGTTGGATTCGGGTCCTGGGTCGAGTATTGGAGTCGGGTCCCCGATCGGGAGTCGAGGTCAGGCCCCGATTCGGGTGTCGGGGTAGGATCTCGAATTGGGAGTCGGGTCTCAGATAGAGTGTCGGGGATAGAAGTCCAGTCCCGGATCCAGAATCGGAGTCGGGTCTCAATTCGGGTGTCAGTGGGCTCGGGTCTTAGGTCGGGTGTCGGGTGTCGGGGTAAGGAGTCAGGTCCAGAGTCCAGAGTCTAGAGTCGGGGGTCGGGTCCTGGGTCGAGTGTCGGAGTCGGGTCCCCGATCGGGAATCGAGGTCAGGTCCCTATTCGGATGTCGGGGTAGGGTCTTGGATTGGGAGTCAGGTCTCGGGGTTAGGAGTTAAGTCCCGGATCGGGAATCGGAGTCGGGTCTCAATTCGAGTGTCAGGGTCGGGTCTTGTTGATCAAACTAATCTACTTTTAGAAATTCACTTTGTAGCGCTTTTAGTAGGAAACTCGTTTCATCATTTCGACAATTCCTTTCGCAACAGCTTGAACTAAACCGGAGCTATCATGAGAGAAAATAAAGTTGTCGATTTTCTAGCAAAAGAAAGATACAACTATGAAGAGACTTTGGCATTGTGAAATTGCATTTAAGAATATGAAATTTCTTCTCGTAAGACCTAAGTCATGTTGCTCATGACCGCTTTTAAAATCTTTATTTAGTTTGTTTTTCCATAGGAACCAAAAAAAATAAATTTATGTAGTAAACTAGTTATCAGATTAGTCTCTTTACTTGGCAGAAATTTGCATCCAAAGGTCACTCAGACATTGAAAATTTTGAATTATGAAATTGTGAAACATAGTTTTTGAATTGAATCAATACTTCCAATTGAATAAGTATCAATAAAGGATCCATGGATAAAGATAGAAAGTTGATTTCTAATCGTAACTAAATCTTCAATTTCTTATTTGTAAAGAAGAAAGCGAAACAAAATAGCTATTAAATGATGACTTTGGTTTACTAGCTAGAGACATCAACATATATATAGTTTTAGCTCGGTGGAAACAGAATGCATCTTTTATGAATTATTCCGTAGGATTTTGTCCAATACACGAGGCGCGCGCAATCTTATTATATGGTTACGTACTTATGTATTCACAATTATATATATATAATATACATATATACTCAAGTTAGTTCGTACGTAGTTTTCTTACCAAACATTATTTTAACTTGCTATGAATTTGATCCGTCAATTTAAACGTGTTACCCAAAAGAGAAAAAAGTTAAACGTGTTATTTGTATTGTATGCAAGAAACGGCATGTTACGTTACACATGAAAATTGAGCTTAGAGCACGAAATACTATTTTAATTAAGTTCAGTTGAGCATATATGTCAAAGGTGTATTGATGGTAACATTTATCTGCACCGAGTATTTACATCTAACTAAATACTTAACATTAAGAATCACCAAATCAAAGTGAAAAATGCAAATTACTTTATATTCTTTTTCACTTTGATTTGTTGATTCTTAAAATTAATTATTTAGTTAGGTGTAATTATAAACACCCAATACGAATAAGTAATTATCCGAATTATGATAATTAATGTGTCATACTTTATAAAAACCATTGTTTTGCAAAGAAAAGCATGTTGTCTTCTCTGTAACTTTCAGTTTAATTATGGCACTTACAAATGTGTGAATGATTGCAAATTAATTAATAAGATGGTGCATTTCCAGATCCCTTTAAGTTAGGTGCTTATACTAAATAAAACATAAGGAAATAAAGAGTGTGTTTGGTATGAAGTAAAATGTTTTCCTAGAAAATGTTTTCTTGGAAAACAAGTTGATTTGTAACTTATTTTCTCATGTTTGGTTGATGAGTGGAAAATATTTTCTAGTGTTTGGTTGGTGAATGAATTTTTTTTTCCAGAAAATATCTTTTATGTTTGGCTAGAGAGTAGAAAATATTTTTTAGGAAAATAGATTCTGACCCGAAAACCAACCCCGATAACCGATTCGGGACCCAACACCGACACCCGAACCCGACGACTGATCCGGGATCCGACCCACCAAAACGCGATCCAGCACCCGACCCCAACTCGACAACCGAACTAGGACCCAACCCCGACCCCGACCCCCACACCCGACACTCCCGACTCAGGACCCGACTTTCAAATTGGGACCCGACCCCGACACTCGACCTTGGACCTGACCCTAACGAACTATCAAAAACCCGACCCCGACACCTGACACGATCCTGAATCTCGACTCGGGACTCGACAAACGAACTAGGACCCAACCCCAACACCCGACTCCGACACCCGACCGGGACCCAACACTCAAATCGGGACCCGATCTCGAATCTCAACTAGGGACCCGACACCCGAACCGGGACCTGATCTCGAATCTCGACCCTAGATCCGACACCCAAACTGGGACCAACCCGACACCGGAACCGGGATCCGATACTGGATCCCTACTCTGGACCCAATACCGAATCCAGACCTCGGACCCGACTTCCAAATCGGGACCCGACCCCAACACCCAATTCGAGACCCAACCACGACACCCAATTCGAGACCCAACCACGACACCCGATTCGAGATCCGACCCCAACACCCAAACCGAGACCCGACACCTGATCTGGGACTCGTTCCCAAATTCCAAACTAGGATCCGATCCCGAACTCCGACCTGGGACCTGACTTCCAAATTAGAACCCGACCCCGACACCCGATTCAGGACCCGACCTTGACACCCGAATAGGGACCCGATCTCGACTCCCGACCCAAAATTCGACACCGACACCCGACTAGAGACGCGATCCCAACTTTCTGATCCGAGACCCGTCCCCTACACCCAACCCTGGAATCGACCCGGATGACCGATCCCAAAACCTACCCCAACACATGACCTCGACTTCCGACCCGACACCCGACTCGAGATGCGATCCTGAATCTTGACCCAGGACCCAACACCGGAACTGAGATACGACCTCGACACCCTACTCGAGAGGCTACCCCGACTCTCGATCCGAGACCCTACTCCGACTCTCGACCTGTGACCGGACCTTGATTCTCGATTCAATAACCGACCTTTACTTCCATCCTGGGACTTGACCCTGACACCCAATCTGGGACCCAAGTCAGGTTTGAGAGTCGGGTCTCGAATCGAGGTCGGATCGCAGGACTTGTGTTTTGGATCAAGGTTGAGACTCGGGCCTCAGGTCGGGAGTCGGGAGTCGGGAGTCGGGTGTCGTGGTTGGAAGTTGGTTCTCGAAGCGAGGTAGGGAGTCGAGTCTCAAATTGAGAATCGAGAGTCGGATCCCGGGTTAGTGTAGGGAATCGATACTCGAGACTTGAGTTAGGGTGAAAAGTTGAAGTGTGAAGTTGAAAGAGTTTTGAAAAATGTTTTCCTTACATTTTGGAGGTAAGTCATTTTCCTTAAATTTGAGGAAAATAAGTTGATTTGAAAAAACATTTTCCAAAACATTTAAGCCAACCATGAGAAAATTAGAAAACATTTTTCAGAAAATGTTTTCCTTCATACCAAACACACTCAAAACGAAAGCTATGACAAAGCAACAACTGAAATGTCATTTTAATTACCTAAAACAAATCACATTTTAGTGGATGTCATTTTACAACTTAAATGTCTAATATAAGAATTTTAGTTGATTTTAGAACGATTTACCTAAATTTCCTTTCTTTTTGTGTTCATATATGGTTGAATAGAAACAGACATCATGTTAGAAAAATAAGAAAACATAATCAAAAAAGAAATTACTTTAAAGTGTGAAAGAATCGATTTTTCTTAAAGAGATATTGCTCGCATATAGATTGAGGAAAATACGAGAAATTTCTTTCAAAATATAACAACATCCATGTTTATACCTGCAATTTTTTCTTATGTTAATCCCAGAGAGTCCTTATATTTATAGAATTTGAGATAGATGACAACTTTTTAGAATAATCATATTTTTTTACGAATAAATATGTTTGTTTAATTTAAAGCCTCTATCTATTACAAACTATATCAGGCCTCTGGGATACCAAACGACCCTTATAGATTGAATAAAGCTTTCTGAAATCTTTCTTCTTGATAATTGTAAATACTTACCCGCTAGAAGTAATAATAGATCCACACAAAATCATCCATTTTGATTTTATATTTATTCGAATAAAATACTTAGTCAATTCCGCGCGTTTAATTAAGAAGTCTCTTCTTTTTCTAATTTTTCGATTTTCTCATTCATTTCCTGTGGGCCTTTCTTCCACCAATTCCTCCCATTCTACCAACGATTTTTTTTGTATAATAATTTGTAAATCTAAATAGGTTAATTATTATTCTCATAAAGCACCTGCACCAGTATAGATTTTTCGATTGCAAAATGTTCCAAACCAGCATAGTAAAAAAAAAAAAAGGAAGGTGAGATATTGTATTTTCGAATATTTTCACTCAATCAATTATTTTAATTTTAATTAACTAAAATTAATATTAAAATGCATATTAGTTAATCATTATTGATTAATAATAAATATGTGCATGTAAAAAACATGTCTTGCATTAATTCGTTGGTTGTAAATATTAGATACGTATAAATTTTAACCAGTTTTTTCTTTTGGTGTATCCTACATCAATATGCCAAACAATAGCTTGATATTGTGAAGAAAAATTGAAGTTGATGTGACATACCTTTAATTTATTAAAATTAAAACAAAAGAATGTCATATGAACTAGATCTAACTAATTAATTTCCTCGAGTAATTTTCAGTGAGCTTCCGTAAAATATACTCCATGTTAGATATTATACTAATTCAACCCAATGAATTTTTTTTAAAAAAAGGCATGAAATTATATTTTATAGATTGACTTTTTCTGGAAAACTCTAATTAATTGACACAAAGTAATAAAGTAATACCTTGAGAGGTAAGTCCATCAACTTCACGCACGGTCGATAAGCAATTTTATAAATGCGGAATCTGAACTAGTTGGACTTAAAGACAAATATCAAATCTTGTGTGAAATTTATTTTTTTTTTTTAAAAAAAACAATTATTTTTGTAGCCTTAGCAATATATAGAAATCAATTTTTGCGACTCAACTCTTTCATGTTATTGTGTTAGTATAATTTCTTAGTCTGTTAGCACTAATCAAGATAATTCTTAGGTTAGTGTCAAGATTGTTGCGATTATCTTTTTCCTCTTTTTATCTTTATAATAGTCCGTGCATCGCGCGAATACGTATACTAGTATTTAACAAAAACGAAAACATACGCCTTAGCAATATATAGAAATAAAATATTTAACAAAAAAGAAAACATACGCCCATCTATTACCAGTAAATCAATTTCTCAAGATGATCAATTTTGTTATCCACTTCATTTAGTGTGGCACACTTTAACTGTGCATAAAATATTAGTAATTTTTAAAATCTATGATCTTAAATATTAATTACTAAAAGAGTGTTTTCTTCCTTTTGTGTTAAAAAGTGAGGAGAATTGATATGTGGTGATCAGATGTGAAGTGTTATATTTTGAGTTAGTATCGTGAAAGAGAGAGTTGAGATAAAAAAAAAATATTATAAGTCTCTAACTATATTTACTATACAAAAGAGAGTAAAAAGAGAGTAATTATATGTTGAAGGAAAGTATTCTTTTGGTGGAGCTTTGGACTCTTCAACTAATTCGAAGTTGCTTGAGTTGTACATCGTGATGAATTGTTGTATCCTGAAAGAAACGAGTCAACTGTAATTTATTGTAATTGTGGTATATTATACCAACATATAATTTCTTCGAAATGTTTTAACGTATACAAGATATAGAACTAATATATATTTTGATATGCAAAAACGTATAGAACTAATATATATTTTGATATGCTACCTAACATGCAAGCAAGACTTAAATTTAATAATCTCCACTAGCTTTGATCAGTGTTTTAAAAGGCATGGGCGTGAGGCGAGGCGTTTTACACAGCACGGGACGAAGCGTAAACCCCGGGACATGGGGCATAAGTCTCATGGATCTTTAATTTATAATTTATAATATAATAAAAATAATATAAAAACATAAAATTATACAAAAAAATACATTATTAATTTTAATTTTTTTTTAAACATGATTAAAAAAACTCATAGAAAACAAAGCTTTTAATATCATTTATAAGTAGAAATAGTTCAATGATATAAAAATTATTATGTGATACAAATCAACTCTAACATCTTAACTAACAAATAATAAAAGAATCACAATTTTTAAAATATATAATATCATACTATGCAATTTACCTCCCTAAAAGAAATAATCAATAAACTATTAATATTATAATTAAAACAATCAACTCTTTCATAAATAAAAATAAAATACTTTCAAATAACAAAATAAAATATGATAATTTTTAAATATAGGACAAAAACATAACGACCAATGACAAATGAAAATGTGAAATTCGGATATATATTTTTAAACAGAAATGTTAAGTTATATTCACCCTTACGACATTCTCAATTAGTAAATAAGCTAGTTACTCTTAATTTTCTTATTTCAACAAATGAAAAAAACTACTAAGCATCATTAATTTAGTAGAGAATTATGAGTATCAACAGCGTTGATTAAGAAATTTGACACAATTTGTGTAAGAGCTATAAGGTGAGCCTCGGGCGTTGGGCGTCAGACGTATTCAGGGCGTACAGTCGGGCGCTTAAGGCGTAAGCCTTACAAAATTAAGTCTCACACATGAGCCCCGAGACGTTTTGCCAGTCCCCCCTGGGGCCCGTCCCGGAACGAGTCTGGACTTTGCCTTTTAAAACACTGGCTTTGATTTGACACTATTGAATTATGTGTATCTTTTCATATAATAATTAAAACAAATTTAAAACGTTTTAAATTTATTGGTTTACATCCTTAATTAATATTGTTTTCAGCTAAGGCTCTTTCCTAAACATAAAGTGAAAAAAGAGTAATATTTCTTGAAATGATTAGACTTGACCTATAAGTCATTTGGTATGCCGGATGAAATAAGCAAAGACATTTCATAAGATTACTTTATTATGCTTTTTATATAAGATAGTATAAATAGTGAAATAATAATTCCTAAAAGCTAATGCCTCAAATCAAATATGAAATACATTTAATCTTAAACTTTATTATTGAGATTATTCTCCTTATTCCACGTATCTACCGATATTGAAATTATTAGTGTTATTCTATTGGGCTTGTGACTATGGGGTCCTTGGTTGGAAACAAGCTATCCTAATATTTATTATTTCGTGATTAGTTATTTCATCCTCAAGGTGAAATAAAATAACATTACAATTCCGAAATAACTATTCCCAGAATGAGTTATCCCATGCATTTTATCCCAATCAAACATGAGATAAGCTCATTCTAAAATTTATCACGAAATTAGTTATCTCTTATCCCTCGTACCAAACGAATTTCTAACTTCCAGTTTTACAATATCATCTCAACTTGTCCAGTTTAAGATCGACAAAAGTTAAAAGTACTAGAGCCAAATCCTCCAAACACATGCATTGGCTTTATTAGAAAATGTCAAATTTGTACAACCATTGTTTCACCACACTAACTATAAACATCTAGCTATGTTAAAAACAAATAATTAGAAGCATACGTTTTTGATTTCATCACCATTTCTAGCCCAAATTTCTTGTTTTAATTGGCCAATCTTTTTCCTTTCATTTTCAAACTTTAATGATGTAACAGACAGTTTCTTAGTACACATTTTATGACTCTTACCAGACTACTATACTTACAACCCGTTTGGCCATAAAAAAAATTATTTTTTTTTAAAAATTTATTTCACTTATATGAAAAAAGTGAAATAAATTTTCGAAAAAATGAAAATAAGTTTTACTTGTTTTCACTCCTACTTCTCTCATAAAAAGTAAAAAAAACTCTATTTATTTTCACAGCTAAACACAACTCTAACTCCAACTTCAACTCTAACTCTAAAATATTTTAATTTTCATGGTCAAACGCCTACTTAATTTTCCACGCAAAATCTGCTTTCTAATTCTTTATTTCGTTGTTTTCAAAATGAAACAGATTCAAGATTTAGACTTGATAAAAATCGAAGCATTTATATTTTGTGGTGTATATAATTTTAAGTTGAAATCAATGGTTTCAATTGAAACCCACCCCCACGCCCCAGCTTAATGTGTTAGGGTCCACGCATCATATGGAGCCTCCAGTTAATTAAACGGAATTTATAAGGGGCAGTCAACTGATAAAATTGTCGTGGTTATAGTTTCTCCGTTCATTTTTACTTATATACTTTGAACTTTTCAGGTCTCTTAAAAAATAATGATTTGATATAAAATTTTATCATAATGCCTATATTAATTAGTATTTAATATTTTGTCTTAAAAATAATTTGAGAAGTAATTAATTAATGCTAAAAATAAAATAAATAAACAAGTAAAAGTTAACAGCTCCGTACATTAATTCTCTACATTTGTAATAGTCATGATAACCAATTTGATCAAACTTTTAAAATCAATTTATTTTGAAAATGTTTTTCATAAAAGTAATTTTGATGAGAAAAAAATTGTATTTGATCAATAAATTTAAAAAATACTTTTGAATCGTAATTATGTTTGGTTGAACTTTGAGAAAGTGTTTCTGAATATATTTTTTTCAAAAGTGTTTTCGAAAAAAAAAATATTTTTGAGGAAACAATTATTTTAGCTTATGAAAAACAACTTATGTTACTCTACAGAAACACTTATTTTCTCCTATAAGTATGGTCAAACACCTAAATTTTTTAAAATAAGCACTTTTAAACTCCCAAAAGCTTGATCTTGTTGTGTTTGGAATGGAGAAAAATGTACAAATTCCTTAAAAATAAGCAAATTGACTTTTTCAATAGGAAAAACAAATTCCAGGAATGGCATCTCGCATTAATTATTTCCTCCCCAGTCTCTTATAAGTCCCCACTCTATCCCACCCCTTCTAACTCTCATACTATTTGCCTAAGCTATACACAAATACTTATGGAATAATTATTTTTTATTTACATATCAAACCCAAGAAAATAAATAAAAGCATCATTTATTTTTATTTTTTTAAAAAAATATCTTCTTTCATACCAAATACACCCTTTATTGAATCCATTTAACATTTTTGTATATTTATTTTCTTATAGTTTGAATTTCTAGAGTGAAATTTTTGATTCCGTCATCAACTAAAACGTTATATTAAGCTGGTGACCAAGAGATAAAATGTCTTAACTTCCAATTTTACAATATTATCATTTCTACTTTTTGCAAAAGCTAAATTGAGCTATGAGCCAAGTCCCCATCCACATTTAGCTTTATTAGTAAAATGTCAAATTTGTACAACAATTATTTTTCACCAATAAGCACTTGGATGTTTTGAAACAAATAATTAGCTAGAAGCATACGTTTTAATTTCATCACCATTCTCAGTCCAGGTTAGTTGTTTAATTCCTTTTTTGTTTGGCCAAACTTTTTCCTTTTATTTTCAAACTTTACTAGTGTAATTGACGTACAGTAGTACACATTTTATGACTCTTATCATACTACTATGTACTTAATCCACGCAGAACCTATTTTCTAATTATTCGTTCCAATGTTTTGACGATCATAAGTACGGATTCAATATTTTTTTGTGTGGTGCATATTGATAGTTTGAGTTGAAATTAGGGTGTGTCCGTACGAAGGAACATGTTTTCATGAAAAGTATTTATTTCAAGAAAATAAGTGAGTTTTTAATTTATTTTCTTGTGCTTAGTACGTAGATTAAAAAAAAATATTGTTTTAAATATATTTGTATATAATATAGATAAATACTATGCATGAGAAGTGGAGGTATAGGGTGCAGGGTAGTGAGGATGATGGCTATGCGGGTGAGCATGAAGATGAGGTGTGTTGGAGGGTGGGGAGAACATAATCAATATAGCTATAAAAAGTCATTTTCCTCATTTTTAAGGAACGTGTTTTCCTAGCTAAAATGATTTCCAAATAAATTAACTAATCGAACATGAAAAGTTAAAAAGATATTTTCTGAAAAATATTTTTCTCCCTACCCATCACAGAGCTTCCAGTTAATTAAAGGGAAAATTATGCAAAATGTCCATTAAGAAAAAAAATTACACAAAAACTAACCCACTTTTTTTTTTTTTTTTTTACTTAAAATGGCCAACCGGCCAAAGTTATTACTAAAAATGGCCGGTCGGCCAATTGATACCAAAACGTTTCTGGTACATCATTTACCTGAGTGTTTGGCCATTTTATTTTTAATAAAAAAAAATAAAAAAAATAAATTGATGTGCTATTTTAAAAAAAAAACTTTTTTGTTGTTTAAAGTTTTTTTGTTGCTCTTTTTTTTTAAATTTTTTTTCTTTTCTCATTGTTTCACTTTTTTTGTGGAAAAAATGAATATTTATGCTGTTTTGTTATTTTTTATTTATTAAGGTGGAAACGCATGATAGTCAAATAAATATTGACATCGATATATTACATAATTGTGTATAATATCGATGCATCATACACCATTCATACAATGTCAATACTTCACATACCTATTTATACAATATCGATACACGTCTAAATATTATTTATACAATATTAATACACGCTTGTACACCATTTATACAATGTCGATACGTTACATAACTATTTATACAATATCGATACACGTTTATACACATTTATAAAATATCGATATATTACATATACACCACATAACTATTTGTACATGATATATACTTGTTTATACATTACATATACACTACATAACTGTTTGTACATCATATACACATGTTTATACACCATTTATACAATACCAATACATTACATAATTATTTATACAATATCGATACATGTTTATAGACTATTTATACAATATCGGTAAACGTTTATAAGCTATTTATACAATGTCGATACACGTTTATGCACTATTTATATAGTATCGATACATTACATAACTATTTATGCAATATCGATACATTACATATACACTACATAATTATTTGTACATCATATATACATGTTTATACACCATATATACAGTATTGATACATGAAAAAAAACTACACGAAAAATGTTTGAAAAAAAAACAAAAACAGTTTGTTTGTTTTTTTTAAAAAAAACTAACTCTAAAAAATAGTAAAAAAAAAAAAGAAGCAAAAATGGCCTAATGGTCTTGGACCAAATTGAATTTTGTTGAGCCCATGACCCTTTTTGACTATTTTTTCTATAAATAGAAAATGGACTACTTTTTTTTATAAACTTTTTATTCTTTTGTATATAAATAAAATTATTCCTTAATTAAATGCAGTGTGCTCAAGAAAGCGATTCAATTGTTAAATATTTGTTCAAAGAATATGATATGTGACTCGTAAATGAAAGTCACTTTACTGTGAATATTGTATGTAAGAAGAAATTTTTACACTTAGGATATAATTTGTGGTGTTTAGTACTTTTCGAGGAAAATAATAGTAATAGTCGAATTATTTATTGTCATAAAAAAGTGATTTTGACAGGTAACAACCAAAAATTATTTAGAGAATTAACTCTGACAAGCTTGAAAAAGCATAACATGTTTTTTTAAAAAATTAAGGTATTCAGCATTAGCTAGTTCATATTATTTATATCTAATTAAAAAATATTTGTGAGATGTATATGCATTTCTTCTTATGTTTTTTTCCTGCTGTCGCTATTAATTAAATACAGATTGAGAATTAAGACAAACTAATTAGGATAAGCACACCTCCTAACATATCTTCCACTAAATTTACTACAATATAATAAACTAGTAAAAGTTCTAAGACTAATAATACACATACTAATTATTGGTATGGTCTCATGATCTTATCAAGGAACCCCCCACCCCCCCCCCCACCCCCCCACCCCCCACACACAAAAAAGAAGCCTCCTAGAACATTAAATTGAAGAAAGCAAATAGACAATCATTAAGCAAGGGAAAAAAATGATTAAATGCATTTTTGGGTCACGGGGACAATTTTGGATTTTTGGTTAATAATACAACTTTTGAAATAACTTGCATAATTTTGTAGCTCAGTTATTCCAGAGTAAATATAGGAGGTTAATTAATCATAGTGTGTTGAGTAATAATGAGAAGATAATTGTACATGAATTACTTATTTTTAAAGCATATTTTAAATTTTTCTATAAATAATTAATCTCACACCATTGCTAATATAAATGTTCTTATATTCTGCTTACACAAATGTGAAATGACCCCTTAGACTAGCTAGTACAATAGTTGCAAACACATTCATTATTTTCAACTAACTTATATTGTCACACAAATAATACTAGTGGTTTAATAATACTATACTTCTTAATGACCCACTTGATAGTAGGCACGTTAAAGTGCTGCAATTGATATAATAATATATCTGTATGAAGTTCAAAAGTTTTCTTACATCATATTGGGTTTAGGTGTTTAACTAACAATTATGTAATGTATATTTTTCCTGCTTTTTTTTATTTTGACTTTTCCTCCTCCCCCATCTTAATATATAATGCATGTATCTTTTAGTTCACATGTATTAGTGGAAAGTTTGATTTTAATCGCAACAAATTAAGACACCAAATATACAGTTAATGCAAGTGGTGTACCGCGTGTGTTAGAAATTGAATTGAAGTTTGACAGAGATTGAATGAATAATTTGAATTGAATAATAGAATGAATGAATGATAGAATTGAATTGAATTGAATTTATTTGAATGTATTCAATTAATTGAGTGAATTGTATCAATACAAGTTGAATTGATTGGGTGATTCAATAATGAAACTGAATATATATTGAATGAATAAAACTTAGGTACAATGCCCTAGTTATACAAGTAAAGAAACGAAATTAATCTAAATCGAATCAACCCTAAACCGATTTAAGACTCCTAAATAAGGTATAAAATAATAAAGAGATACACTCCTAAATAAGGTAGGATACACTCCTAAATAAGGTACAAGATAATAGAAAATATACAATAATATTTGGGTGTAATGAGGAAATAATATCTACAAGAATTTTTTGAATTTGGGCCAAATTAATATGTTAGGGTTGACCTAGAACCGTGTACTGCAGAAGGTACTGCAGCAGGCAAAACCACCAGTGAGATGAAACAGGTAAATCAATTCGGTCCAATGAACAGGTACAACAATATTCCAATATCCTCCCACAAGTTGGAGGGTATGAACGGACACCCAACTTGCCCAAAATATTGTGATGAAGAGGACTGGTGAGAAAAAGATTGAACTTTGTGATGAATATGACCAAGCTGAAAAAAATTAAAATTTGATATCAACCATGCATATGGTATGAGTGAAGCAGTTGGTCCAATGAATGACTGTTGAATTGATTGACTGTTGATGAGTTGACTGGGAAAATCAGTACTTATTTTCACCATATTTGAGGAACAATTATGAGAAAATCCATGAGGATTTAAAATTGGAATGAGAAAATCCATGAGAATAGTATGAACAAATACCACAACGGGTATATAAAATTGAAATGAAGGACCATTAAAAAAAAATGAGAATATCAATGGTGATTGATAATTTTGATGATGGAGATTGATGATTTTGAGCCTTTTTTTAAAAAAAAAATCTATCAAGAATTCAAAAATATTGAATATTTTGGGTAACACTAGAAAGAAAAAGAGGGATTGTGTTGTTTTTGGGATGAATTGATGAATGATGATGAAGAGGATCAAGGGTATTTACCAGGATCTTAACAAAACTTCAGATGCCAAAAACATGATGATTTAAAAACACAATCCAACAAAAAAAGACCCAAAATATTAAAATATGAGATTGTAAAAGGAGAAAATACAATCACAATGAATAAATTTCCAAATTAAAAAATGAAGGGAGAAAGAGATTGATGATGTATGATTTTGATAATTGATGAGATTGGCGAGTGCAGACACTATTAAAGAACCATGGCAGTAGAATTGTTTCAAGCATTGTGAATCAGTAAGTTGAGAAGTGTTTTTCATATTGAAGAAAACACGAAAATTGATACAAGATGATCCCAAGATCGAAACCTTGCTCTGATACCATGTTAGAATTTTTTTTTTTGAAGTTTGACAGAGATTGAATGAATGATTTGAATTGAATAATTGAATGAACGAATGATTGAATTGAATTGAATTTATTTGAATGTATTCAATTAATTGAGTGAATTGAATCAATACAAGTTGAATTGATTGGGTGATTCAATAATGAAACTGAATATATATTGAATTTTTATTGAATGAATAAAACTTAGGTACAATGCTCTATTTATACAAGTAAAGAAAAGAAATTAACCTAAATTGAATTAGCCCTAAACCAACTTAACACTCTTAAATAAGGTACAAAATAATAAAGAGATACACTCCTAAATAAGGTACAAAATATTAGAAAATATACAATAATATTTGGGTGTAATGAGGAAATAATATTTACAAGAATTTTTAAAATTTGGGTCAAATTAATATGTTAGGATTGGCCTAGAACCGTGTACTGCAGAAGGTACTGCAGCAGGCAAAACCACTAGTGAGATGAAACAGGTAAATCAGTCTGCTTCAATGAACAGATACATCAATATTCCAATAGCGTGTGCCATAATTTAATTTTGGTGAATCTCTTTTATGACTTTACGAAGTTATATTTAAAATTCTTAAGACTTATTAGTTCCTTTTTTTTTTTGAGTTGATTTTGATATTACACCATTTGTATTGTTGTTATTGTAATTGCAAAACTCTTATATATGCACCATACTTTTGCACAGGCCGTAAATTAGAATTATTGAACTTTTCTACAGGTTCACATTTGCTTAGTTATAGTTTAGATGCTTAAAATTGCATGTTTTTATTCTTCAAATATGTTGATCTTTAATTTTGTCTAGAAG
The DNA here is from genome assembly GCA_031232105.1 of Capsicum rhomboideum. Taxonomy (NCBI): domain Eukaryota; kingdom Viridiplantae; phylum Streptophyta; class Magnoliopsida; order Solanales; family Solanaceae; genus Capsicum; species Capsicum rhomboideum. The sequence continues at coordinate 135,754,205 of CP124712.1, read as the reverse complement.
AACATAATTTTTTCAAAAATTAAAAATTTGTTCGAACATAATTTATTAAATATTAGTATGATACAGAAATATAAACGTATGCCTCGTAAAAAAATTATTTATTATGAAAGATAAAAATTAAAAACCAACATAAATAGGAGCAAAATACAAAATGAACCGTTTAGATGTCAATCAAATTATATAATTTTGCTCCTCATCGACATATATAGGCCTTTCTATATAGCTTAAATTTCAACTTAATTATGTAAATGATCACCTTAAATTCTGTTAATTAGAGAAGAAGAAAACTTCTCGAATAAAATAATCTTGTCTATCGAGTACTAGGATTCATATGAAAATATAGGATCTCCACTTAATTTATAGCTGCAGCCTGCATAAGATAAGCTAATGAATGGAGCTAGTGAAATTCTGCCTTGAATATATACTTTATTGAGGGATGATGATTGGTGAATATATTATCATACTCAATCAATTTCTAATATATATACTCTGTTAGTTACAATGTGTTTGTCTTACTTTTGTTTTTAGTGCTTGTTTGGTACAAGGGATAAGGGACAACTAATTTTGGATTAATTTTAGGATGAGTTTATCCCATGTTTGGCCGGCATAAAATCAGGGAAAAATTTATCCCAGAATTTGTTATCCCAAAATTGTAGTGTATGTTATTTTTATCCACAGTAATGGTGGAACAACAATTCTGAGATAACTAATATATATTAGAATAATTAATCCCGGGATAACTTGTTGCCCAACCAAACGAGCCCTTAGTCTGTTTAGAAAAGAATGTCTCTTTTCTTTTTTGACAACTCTTTAATTCTAACTTTTCACATGACATGCTTTTTTTGGTAAAACAGATACTTAATTATACTAATACTTAATATGCGTCATTATAGGATAGTAAGGCGACAAAGCCTGGAGTACATACATCAGATTCTACAACAGAGTCTACATTAGTAGATACATTAGTGATAGTAGTAGCGGTGCGATAACAAAATACTATAGGGACTGGCCGCTTTGGCCTTACAAAAATAGTTCCTACTTTGTCTGCGTCCAATAACTGAGTAGCAAACAAGGGTGGAACTATCCATTCTAGTAGGCTATTATAGTAGTCAGCAAGCTCCCTCCTTAGATATTGCGTCTGCCACCTTATTTGTTTCCCGATAACTATGCAGAACGGGTGGTTCTCCTAGCCCCCAAAGTAGCTACCTGCATTCAAAAATTAAGTTATTGTAAGTGGGATGTCCTTTTTGGATCATTGTTATAATTAGCTCTGAGTTGGTATTGATGGTCAAAGGCGTTAGTTTATGTTTAAAAGCTATGCGTAGTCCATGAAAGAGAGCCATTAATTTTGCCCTAGTATTACTGATGCTTTCATATTTTTTCCATGAACCCTATTATCCACTTGCCATGTTTGTCTCTTATTACCCCGCTTATACCCCCTTACCTGGATTGTCTCGTGACAAGCCATCGGTGTTTAGTTTATAACCTTGGTTAGGAGATTGCCATTTAATATAGTGGTATGTAGAGGGAGGTTTTAATTTAAAATTTTCAGAGAGTGGAACATATTCCAGAGCTCTGCTCATGGGAATTTGAGTTGAGATTGGATTTTTGATTTTATTATGATAGTTATCGTTTCTTGTAAGCCAAATACTCCACATATAAAAAGGAAAAATCGTGTCCCAGTTGATGAAGTGTTCATATTTATATTTATTTATCTTTCTTAGAGAATCTAGCCAGTCATCTTGAGATGTTTTTATTCTTTCAATGTTATTTTCTAGACCTAGCTTTCCCCAAAAGATATTGTCCTGTTTAGAATTTATGAAGATGTGTTTACGAGTTTCCAGTTGGCCGCAATGCACAGTATGGGTTTGTGTTGATACCAATGGATTTTAGATAATAACTAGTGGGTAGTCTCTCATGTCTACGAAGTCATAAAAAGAATTTTATTTTGTTAGGGCATTTTAGTTTCCAAATCCACCCGTATTTAGTAGTAGCTCCCAAGGTACATGTTTGATTGTTCTTGTTTACCATGTATGCCGATTTAGTTGAGAATTGACCGTTGGGGGTGAGCTGCCATGAGGGTTTGTCTTTTGCCCCATCGTAGCTCGGGATATATACACCCCTAAATAGGTTTTTAATATCAGTAGGTAAATCAAAGGATAGATTTTCAAAGTTATATGTTCCTGTTGGGTTCGAAATCGAGAGGGCGTCATGCGGAAGCTTATAGTTGCAAACCATGTAGACAATAAATCAGATGATAAATAAAAACATACTAAAAACATATTATTGTTAGAGTTTGGCCAATTGGCCTACATATGAAAACCTAATATTGAAAAAGCATAAAAATCTATTGGGAGAAATCTCCCCCTAAACAAGACTCTTTGATAACTACATTGTGGATGCTATTGTGTTTTGATATGAGAAGAAGGGTCTTCTATTTATAGAGGTTCAAAAACCTTTCCTCCAAGAAGAGGTTAACTAATTATGGAAGAGATTTTTTCCTACAAGGAAACCTTTTTCACAAAAAAAAAACCCTTTTTGAAGTAAAACACAATTATGGTAAAATTCAAGTAAAGTAGGAAATTCAAGACAAATCCTAACAAATCTCCCCTTGGCCTGAATTTTCTGGCAAAATTGATCTTCATCTTGATCTTCTTCTTCACATAATCTTCATATATCACTGCTGCTTGACAAGCTTAAAAATAGAGCCTTTTTGGGTTAAAAGTATATGAGCCTTTTTGGCTTAAAAATATTAGAGTCTTTTGTAGGGTTAAAAGTGAGCTTTTATTTTTAAAGATATAACAGTAGGATTGTTGAAAGTATGATTGACAATTATCTCCACATAGAGTTTTTTGGACATATATCTTCATTATCATTAAATTGGTTGCAACTTTCATCATATCATGTCTTCAATCTGAACCATCGGATCATTGAACCGTAGGCTCTGATACCACTTGTTGGGTTCGAAATCGAGAGGGCGTCATGCGGAAGCTTATAGTTACAAACCATGAGACGATAAATCGGATGACAAATAAAAACATAGGAGTACTAAAAACATATTATTGATAGAGTTTGGCCAATTGGCCTACATATGAAAACCTAATATTGAAAAAGCATAAAAATCTATGGGGAGAAATCTCCCCCTAAACAAGACTCTTTGATGACTACATAGTGGATGCTATTGTGTTTTGATATGAGAAGAGGGGTCTTCTATTTATAGAGGTTCAAAAACCTTTCCTCCAAGAAGAGGTTAACTAATTATGGAAGAGATTTTTTCCTACAAGAAAACCTTTTCCACAAAGAAACCCCTTTTTGAAGTAAAACACAATTATGGTAAAATTCAAGTAAAGTGGGAAATTCAGGATAAATTCTAACAGTTTCGTTATCGATAATGTGTTGAACTTTAAGATCTATCTCTTCTTGCTTGAGGGGTCCATGAATTAAGGATCGTATGCTATCATGATTTGGTATCCAGTTTTGGTTCCAAAGAGAAATATTGATCCCTTCCCTAATGCCTAGAATGTGTGTTTAGCACAAACATTCCAACCCTTTAGTAGGAATTTCTAGGTTCTGCTGCTAGTTTTAGTAAGGTTATCTGTGGGAAATTCTTTATTTTTGGTATATTTATTGATCTTTGGTATCTTCTGCGCATCTTTAATTTAAGATTAAAGATTCAAAAATCTTCTTTACTTTCTTAAATTTCGTGTCAAATCAAAATCAGACAAAATTGAAAGAGGGGGGAGTAGTATTTTTATTTTTTATACTATTAATATGTACATATTGCTGCCAAAAATAGTACTTCCGCCGCGGATGAATACAAACGATACAAGAATGAATGAATACAAGTGTTACAAGAGCTAACAAATACACTCCCCTATATTTTTTTTGTTTGTATCATTGTAAATAGCCGAAATGTATTGATACAACCTAAATGTGCATGAATACAAGTGAAACTAGAGTGCTTGAGTACAACTAATACAAGAGCGAGTGAACGCAAGTGATGCAATAACAAACGAATACAAGTAAAAGAATGATCGAATTAATACAGTCCCCTATGTTTTTGTAATTTGTATATACGTGGACTGCATTCATCGATACAATCTATATTCATCCTCTACTCTCTCTCTCTCCTAAATCTTGTTTGCCTCTCTCCTCTCTCTTCCAAGCTCGCTAGCCTTTTTTTTCCCGCCTAACATATCAAACTATTATTATGAATGATAAATATCCAAACCATAGCTATTGATTTCTAGTAAGGCTCAAACTATAGTTATTTTTTAAAATTCATATTTACTAAACATGTACATAGTGTGTAGATACTCAAAATGTATGTGTATACTTCAATAATCATATTGATAAACTAGATCATTGAAGGGGACATCAACGTAAGTTTTTCAAACTTAAACCTTGGATTTGTGTGTGATTGGAAGGGCTTCAAAGCCGCTGCATGGCAGATTATGAAGTGGCGGCCACCAAACCATGCATGCCTTTTCATAGGCTGCTAAAATGGAAACAAGATCTACTTTATGGGGACAGTAGATTCCCATATATAATTGTCTATAATAGTCTCCACAATTAGTCACAAATCTCCACCATCGTGCATCAATTCTTTTCAAAGTCAAAATTAGCTACAATATAATTGACTAGAATTGGTTTTGATAGGAGATCTAGTAGTATCTTTTCATACATGAAATTCTTGTTTTTTCCTTCAAAAATGGGTAACATGCATGAAGAGAAATTAAGAACTACGAGTTGATACTTGACTCGTACAAAGTCAGGGACTCATTTTATAAGAAAACTAATAATTACTTCAGTTTAGTATAAAAAGGTGTTGTACTGACACAGTGTTTGTGTTTCATGATAAAATTTGGTGTTACCAATACATATTTAGATTCTTGACATAATACACATTTAGGCACTTATTTGGTTAAAAATAGGTATAAGATCATGAACATAGTCTTAATATTATCAAGAGGTATTTTTATGTGAATAATTAATTTTCACCATCACACTCTATATCAACATTCACTAATCATTTTTGTCATCACAACCACCATCACTGTCAACCTTCATTAATTATCGTCGTCAACCATCACCTCTACCATCACAACTACCACTGTTGTACATCACTATTGTAAGTGGCTACACACCTAGCTACTACCTCCATCAATATAAATTCACAGCCACTGTTGCTGCTAGCTACCTCCATCACAACTATCAGCCACTACAACTACTGCGATCAATCCCTAATATTATTACCAATCACCTACCATCATAACTAGCACCACCACCAACTATCATCAACACATCATCAATCACCACACATTCTTCAACCACCACAATCAATACAGTCAACTACTAGCTCAATTAACTTCGCCATCACAACCACCACCACCACTACGACTGTCACCATCATGTTAGTCACTTCCATCATCACAACTATCACCACCACCATTACTAGCCATTAATATCATACATTACCATCATCACTACAAACCATCTCCATCATCACTAGCGAACGTAATTTAAAGGTTTTATTCTTTTAATCAAATAATGATTTTATTTTATTAAATTTATATTTTTCCTAATATTTCATTTTTTTTATTTGAATTATATATTTATTATGTTTACAAATAAATAAATTATGCATATTCAGATGTTAAAAAACAAACAATCTTAATAATTCAGTATTCAGATCTAGAGACAACATTTTAACTGTTTAGCGATGTATTTGAATTCAGATATTAATCTTAATAAAAATAACTTAGGCCTAAGAGGATGATTAGTTTTTCTCTTATCCCCCAATTGAAGCAAGACAGTCTAGATAAGAGCATTACAACCCTTAGTGTCTAAGGTAATTCTCCTTGATGAATATTGAATAGTCTAATTTAAACATCGTCAAAGACATGGAAGAGCATTGTACGGGGAGTTCGAGCTTCACATGACACATATAAACAGTAGCAAAGCTAGGAATTTATAATACAACGTTCAAAATTGATAATTGGTTGCCACACTTGATGATTTGTATAATATGTAACTTAATTAAAGTAATTTTTGAATCTCTTTTGCCAGTAATTCACTAGATCTTAATTATATATTTAGACGGTTCAATAATTTACATACACCTTAAATAATTTATGTTTGTCCTGTTCTATAAATTTTTAATGAAAGGACTTTAATTGAATTCCTTTATTTAACTTATTCCGAAATTTTCTTTATTTGTTTTAAGATCATCGGGATTTCAATAATTAGTGGTCTTTATTTGTTTTAAGATAAGATCATTTTCTTCATTTGTTTTGACATTTCTTCTCCTTCACCTTATTTGGACTTGGTTCCTGACTTCCTGTCACCAATAATGGCATACTATATCATTATCACTTGTATAATAGTAATAAAAAATCTTAGTACGCAAAAATAGAAAAAGGGATTACGTGCTTGGTGGAAAAGAAAAAGATTCTCTTGTTTTTTTGTCTTTCCTTTTTGTTTGGGTGGACGATTTTCGAGCTGTTAAAATACAACAACATATGCAGTTAAAATACACCTGACCAAAGTTATTTTAAAATTAAGTGATCATCACTTCTATCCAAATAAGTAATTATTTATTTATAAAATTAATTTTAATATTTAAAAGTGTTTTTGAGTACTTAATATTTATCAGCTACTTTTTAACAACTAATCCAAATGGATTCTTTATTGTCCAGAACAAATGCTATTTAATTAATTATGTTACTTTTTCAAAGAAAATGAGTACAAAATAACAAAAAAAAAAATTAATTAACAAAATACATGGGATTTTTTATTATTACGAAGTATTATTTATAGAATTCAGTTATAGCGAATCATTTTCCTCTTGTACATGAGTATGATCTCCTATCCATATGAGATGCTACGCATCGAGGTAGAGCTACAATTTCGATCTATTAAGTGCGACATAATTCAATAGCTTTATAATTAAAAATCTATATTTATGTTTAACTCAAAAATCTAACTCTATTTTTATCTACCCACACAACTTGACCACACTCTAGCTTACGTACAAAACAACAGGATTTTTGCCTATTTCAGTAATGTGATAACCTTTTCGATAAGAGGTGTACAAAATTGTTCCTATTCTAAAGAAAGAAAAATCAACAAACGTAAGAAGTTTCTTAAAATTAGAGGTACGTTACGTGGCCTATTTTTTCTTAAAATAAACAAAACAATAAACTAAAACTAACGAGACACCCTTCTAGATATCTTAATACTAAATTATTTACGAGTATATATGATATTTTCGTAAAGTATTAAATTTATTTATAATTTCGTTTTGGTGCTTAGGTGTAAGAATCATGTGGCAAATGAACGTATCGAGACTAAAATAAATGAAATTGACTTTGTCATTATTTCTTGTCCATAGATCGTGAATATGCGTCTTCTTCACCACAAGTTAGTATTTGAAGTTCTTGATCTAGTTGTCTATTTTTGAAAAACGTGAAAATGTACATCATAAGGTTATAAAAAAGTTAAAAATGAAACATAAAAAAGTGTTAAACTTTTTATTGTTTTCAAACGTTAAATCATTTTTTTTGGCAGGAATTTTGTTGGAGTCCCATGTCGGTGGGACAAAGATTGTTTATATAGTTTTGGACAATCCTTCTCTCATGATATAGATTTATTTCTTTAATAGAGAGTCTTCATGATCCATTCGAATTATTTGGTCTCCTTAAATGATTTTGGGCAATTTTCGAAGTTCCATATCCGTGGGACATGAGCTATTTGATCTCCTTATATGATTTTGGATAACCTCCCTTCATTAGTTAGCTTTTGGGTTTAGATTAAGTCCAAAATTTATTTGTTTGTCAAATGTAATGTCATAGTAAGTTATTTATGCATAATTAGTAGGACTAGTTATTGTACGTAATTTAGCTTGATAGTCACATATGTATTACAAATTGTCAGTACACAAAATTCATTATTTTAAGAAAAAAATTGGAAAGATATTTTTTTTCTTTTAAAGATAGATTTTATTTTCTAAAAATCAAACTAAAATATTACTCGATAATCTAAAACAATCGTAGGAATGTGTTCTAAAATATTTATTTCTCCAAAGTAAATCGTATTCAGCATATCCTAAGAAGAAAATTATCCAGTCCCTAGGCTTTTATTTATTTATTTATTTTTAAAAAAGAAATCCTCTAGAATCTGGAATTGGATAATAGGTTATTAAATGGATCGTCGACAGAGTAAAACATTATTCTTCAAGTCACTCTTCGAATTATTTGTTGGATTAAATTATCATCTAATATCCAATTAGATAATATTGATATTTCAAAGAATTAATAGAGAAAAAGGTCTTTCATTGACTTGGTTTGATTAAAATTATAATACCTAATCTATTACTTAAAAGATTATTGAATTATGGACAGTTATCAACAAAGGATACTTCTTTAATTAAAGGTCTCAATTTATAGCCTTGGATATGTTCAGTCCGGAGCCTAAAGGGCAATTTTTTTTATCCAAAATTCCGAATGGACAATGGAAAACTGAAAAATGTCAAAGGGGTAAAGGCGGGCAAGGCATCCCGCTTTATCTTTAACCATTTAACGGTGTCAGTTAAATGGTTATAGGAAAGGCAGGATATCTTGCCCGCCTTTTAAGGCGAGATGCCTTGTCCGCCTTGTAAGGTGGTATGAGTCACCCACCTTCCTTCTTCCATCAACTCACCCGCCTTCTAAGTCTTCCGCATTTTAAGACTTTTTTTCTAAATATAGAAAAATATTTGAGTACAACTAATCACTACACGCACCAACTATTTATAAGGAAATGTAAGAATCTTACTTTATGTTTGAGTACAACTAGTCACTATGCAACCCTTTATTTTAATATTTTGCAAGGACAAACGATTTATATGCTTGCAACAATGTTGCAACTATCAAATTTGATGAAAGTTAATACTCTGCAAGACTAAAGACCCGTTTGGCCATACAAACCAAAAACACATTCTCTTTATTTGGTATTTTTGAAGTTAAAAATAGAGTCGGAGTTGTGTTTGACCATAGTATTTTGAAAATGGGGTATTTTTAAAGTTGAAATATAAAAAGTGAAAATAAATTTAACTTTTTTTTAGAGTTTTATGAAAATTGGGTTATTTTATGAAAATAAAATTTTTAGATATTTTTTGAAAAAGAAATAAATTAAACAGTGCTAAAGTGAATGCAAAAATAGTGAAAACACCTCTTGTGTTGTTTTGCAAAAATCCAAGTATTGTAAAAGCGTATTCTAGAATATTTATGGCCAAACAAAGCGGGTGACTGATACCGCCTTACAAGGCGGGCAAGGCATCCCGCCTTATCTTTAACCATTTAACGGACATTGTTAAATAGTTAAAGATAAAGCGGGATGCCTTGCCCGCTTTTGCCCCTTTGGCATTTTTCAGTTTTTCATTGCCCATTTGGAATTTTGGATTAAAAAAATTGCCCTTTATGCTCCGGATTCAAAAAAATCTTAGTAAGATCGAGCTTCCCATAATTGGCCCTATGCAACGTAAATTTGAATTAGAGCCCGTTTGGATACGATTAAAATCTGGTCAAAGCAGATTTTAATCTCTTTTTTAGCTTTTTTTAGGTGTTTGATAAATTAAAAAGTACTTAAAAAAAGCTAAAAGTTGATTAAAAAAAGCAAAAAGTGAGAAGCTGGGTACCCCCAGTTTTTTTTTTTTAAGATTAAAATTCTTTTAAGTTTGACCAAAATATTTACTTTTTTATCCCTTATATTTTCCTCCAATTCCAACAATACCCTGAATCTTAAATATATGGTTTTTCTTTCTTTTTTCTCTTTTCCGCTTCTCTTCGTCTCTTCCCTCCATCGTCGTCATCTTTCTCCTTTGTTTTCAGTGAATTTATATCTGAATTTATTTAAATATATTCATTTTTAGATTAAATTAGCTTCTTGAGAATGATCTCTCATCATCCATTATTGAAAGAACTTTGTATAGTCCCTTGTACTACTGATTTGTCTAGTTTTTTAACGATATAAATTGTTGTAATAGTAATAGCCATAACAATATTTCAATAACATATTTTTTAACATAGCCAAATTGTTACAAGCTTGCAATATTATAATATAATACTATATTTATATAAAAGATGTCCTAAATTTTTTATTTTTTAATATTTAAAAATAAAAAAGTAACTTATATTTATAGATTGACCTCACATATAATCACTTACGTTGAAAGTGCATTTAAATAGAAACTATTTTTGAATTATTAGAATTAAAAATTATATATAATTCAACTTATTTATGGTGTCAGCAACTTTAAGGACATTTAAGTCATTTTGACAACAAAAAGTGTTTAACAACACTTGTTTACCAAACACATCAACAACTTTTTTTTTAGTTTCAGTACTTTTATCCAAACACTTATCTGCTTAATTCATAAGCACTTATTTTAAGTTTTTAATCACTTAAGCTAAAAAGCTATTTTTTTAATCCTATCCAAACGGGCTCTTAATCGGACTCTAATATAAATACCGAACATATATAAGGACAATTGATTCTGGCCATTTATTGGCCACTTGTAGTGCTCCTGCTGGTTCTCCAATCCTTTTGATACCCAAGGACTATCAAAGAAAAAGAAGAGGAAAAAAATGTACAAGTCTTTAATAAGAAGAAAAGAATTTATGAAAAAAATCTTTTGAGAATATTGGAGTAATTCGGTCAGAATAACTATTCACTTTTTTCCAAAATATTTTTTTTAACTTAATTTTAAAATTAGTAGTTGATTATAAAATTTTAAAAATCAGTTTTGAGTTAAATTTTAAATTTGAAATAGCAGTCCAAAACTATTTTTTCAACTCTATTTTTGTAAATTTGAAAGAAAGTGTTTTTTTTTTCTTTTCTTTGCAAAAAAATATAACTAAACACAATTTTATCTTTGACTCGAATTTCATAAATTTTAATTAATGCCGGAAGATATTTGATATTTATGACCAAACCCCTATTTATTGTTTTAAGATCAATTTTGGTCTGGTGAGAAAGTTATCCATCCAAATTTTCAATATAATGAACTTTTTTCTTTGGCTTATCATAAATGTTAGCCATGGAATTCATAATTTAAAATTCAATTTAAATTCGATGGCAAATGACAACATGTGCTCAATAATTTGGCCTGTGGCTTCTGGATAGTTCTAGAAACTCAAATATGGTTTTTCATTATCATAATTAAGGGTCCCAAATTAGGAATAGCCGTAATTATCTATATTAAGTTAAGTTGTAAAGAAAAAAGAGCATGTTATTTGTTTCGTTGGGTATAAAAATTATAATTAACAATAATAACGTACCAACCTAATTTCATAAGTAGAATTTGAAGAAGATGATGTGTACGTAACTTCTTTCTACCGATGTAAAACTCTGAGGATTGCCCAAAATCATATACTCCCTCCGTTTCAAATTACTTGGCCTACTTTCTATATTTGTTTGTTTCAAAATACTTGTCCTACTAATAAAATCAAGATTATTTTATATCTTTTTTTTTTCAATTTTACCCCTATTAAGTATCACATTTTTAAATTTTTTTAGAAATAGGAGTGTTGAATTCCAAAGTTAATGTAAATGACCCCTCTTTTCCCTTTTAGTACTACTCCAAAGCCATTTTTATTTAATGAATCCAATTTTCCAAACAAATTGGTTTTTGGTTTTTACTCCATAATTATTGTTTAGTTATTAGGATATAAGGGTAAAAAAGTAAAAAAAACATCTTCAATCATTGGCATCTGGTGTGCCAATTGCAAAGGGGCCAAGTAATTTGAAACGGAGGGAGTACTAATAAATTTGTCAATATCACAAACCTCAATTATGAATTTATCAAAATAATTATAAATATAATAAAATCGTGTTGTAATAATGGTAATTTGCCATTTGTCAAATTTTTGCATTTAAATGATTTTTTATTGTTTTCAAGCTTTCCCAACAGATTCTACTTAATTTTAATTTCTTTCACATTCGAAATTCCAACGCTCACTTCTTCCAAACATTATACCTCAATTGTAGTAAGTTCAAAAAATATTACTATTGTATAACAAGTCAATAACTAAGGTCTAAGAAGAAGCAGCAGCAGCAGCAGCATGAGGTATAAAAGTGCAGAAGAAGTAGTTGTCCAATGTAATATTCCCTCCGTCTCAATTTATGTGCCTTAATTTGATTGCGTATTGGGGTTTAAGAAATAAATGGGAACTGTTGAATCTTATAATTTTAAACTAAAAATATGTAGTATTTTAAATTCTGTGGTCTTAAACTTGTCACATCGAATGTTAGGAATTTAGAAACTTACTAAATATAGAAAGAAACCAACAGTAAGACAGAGGAAGAGAGTAGTATTTTGGGTGCCACTTACGTTTAAGTGGGATAGGGGTGACCAAATAAGATGCCAAATTTTTCCTTGGGCCTAATATTCATTTATAGTTTGGGCAAATTGCACCATATATATCCATCTAACAAAGACCAATGAACTTAGTAGGCCCAAAATGCTACATATGTGCTTTTCCAAAGAATATTGATTCTTTGGCCCCACTTAATAACTCTTGCCCATAAGACAGACGTTCATGATATTTTAAGAGAATGAACCTGCACAACTGGCCAAAAGGTTTGCCTTAGAGTCAAACGTTAAAACTTATTTAGTAGAAACAAAAATTCAATACCACACACTTTAGGAGATAAAAATTCAAGACCGAACAATTGGGGGATAAAAATTCAAAACCGGCCACTTTAGGTACACCATGCGTAATTTCTGTGGGCTAATTGCACCATATCTACCTAACAAAGCCCAATAAGCTTAGTAGGCCCAAAATGCTACATATGAGCTATTTCAAAGAATCTAAAACAAAGTGGGCTTATTAGACTTAATGAAAATCCCCAAAACAATGCTGATATTTCCATCAAGACCCTTGAGCTTCATTAGCTTCTTCAATTTTCCCCTTCAACAATTCTGCACCAAAACCATTACTATTACTTCAATGGACTCCTCATCAGCAAATTCAGCTGCAAATAATTGTTCAAGAGAAACCCAGAAAGTAGTAAGCAGTGGAGAAGCTGCAATTAGTGTTGAAGAATGGCGGGGTTGGGGGACAACATCAACTGTACCTTCTATGGTTACTCAAGTAGTTGAGGATTTGAATCTTTTGGAGAAAAATGTTGATGCCCACATGGTCTTTGGTGGCAATCATGGCAAACTCTCGGTAAATTTTTTTATCTTTGTTCATTCCCCTCCCTTGAATAATTGGGAATCTGAATAATACTTCTTCGTTTCAATTCGTTTGTTTGGTTTTGACTTGACACGAAGTTCAAGAAAGTAAATACTAAGACTTTTGAATCTTGTCGTCTTAAAATTGAAGATATGTGTAGTTTATCAAATGTACTTTAATCTTGTGATTTTAAACCTACATGTGGAAAGAGTTGAAATTAAAGAGTTGTCAAATAGGAAAGAGGCGTTCTTTTTAAAACGGATTAAAAAGGAAAGTAAGACAAACAAATTGAAACGGAGGGAGTACTGAATGCATTAAGCAATTGTACTTTTTACATTTTCAGTTATGGTCAATGGAAGTTGTACTTGTGCATTTGGCATTCTTGTTTCAGGTTAACTGTATTGCTAATTTCAGACACTTAGAGAAGAATACTTACAATGATTAATTTAAGGATTTGGATGCTTTGGTGAAAACACCAAAAAGAGGTTGCTTATGTTTCTTGATTCCACTCATAAGACAGGTGCTTTTTAAAATTTGAATGTTTTTAAGCCAGACTATGATGACTTCTCTATGTCAGGAAAAAGGTAATCTCAATTCTCAGTTGTGAATTTGTTAGTTGAATTTGTTGATGGGTTTCTCAACAACAACAACAAAAAAAAAACCATTGTAGACCCAAAAGCGGGGTCTGGGGAGGATAGATTGTATGCAGCCCTTACCTCAACCTCTACCATGAGTAGGTAAAGAGTTGTTTTCGGAAGCCCCTCGGCTCAAGTAGTGAACATCAGATCAGCTAAAAAAAATATAGAAGTAAAGAGGACAAAGAAAATAATAGGAAAAACATAACATAGCATTCAGAAGAAGAGCACTAACCTATTACTCTAAAAAAAGAAGAGCAATAACCATAACCAACAAATGTGATAACTGATACACAGTAAATAACGATTAACAAAAGTCGTAAGATGGGCAACTACGAGCCAAATGCTACTATTACTGGTATAAACAGGGAAACAGGTACAATGCATCAACCTATCCCGCTAGGAAATGAGACAACGCTCAACTACTTGCTAACCTTCTACCTAATGGTTTACTCCTAGACAAGTGATTAGGGCCAATGAATTTTTTTTCATCAATGCTAAACATAGAAATACTGAATGTAACTAATGGACTTAACTGTTATCTGCCATTTGTAGAACTGCTTTCCTATGGATCCTTTGTTCAATAGTAGTAGTACTGGTTGATAGTACAAGATAATTATCAAATTTCATGGACCAAATCGTTCTCATATTTTTCAACAATATTAATCAACATCAACTATTTACGCCTCAATTCTGAATACATTGGGGTCAGCTATATAAATCATCTAATCCATTATGCTTTATTTAGGTCTATTTCATTTTAGATATTGCACTCTATTGATGTCTATCTTTTTTAAGAGGGACTCTATTGATGTCTATTTAGTTTCAACATTAAGTAACTCCCTTTAAGGTAAATTAGAGTTTATCTAAATTGTACACTTATAGTACAGGGTTAGCTAACTTTATTCCCCTACCCTATCTATAAAAGTGTTGTGTATTTGTGCACTAAAGCTGATATCACTTATAGAGGTCGTATACGTTGATTATATTCTGTTCTTAACTAGGTTTGCATTGCTTATGGGATATCTTGGATCTTTTTTGGACAAATTTTGCTCATTTGATTTCTGTTCTACCACATCCATTTCTGTCACTAACAATCATTTTAATTTCACATATCAGGAGGGGTCTACACAAGACACGACTCTATATTAGGCTACCTTCTCTCACTATATCCTCTTTGTGTGCTATTTGCACTGTCTATCTGATTTGAGCATTTATAATCGTGTAAACTCTTGTATTATGCACATATCTCACATCCACAGTCGTACGATGTTTATATTTTGGATATTGGGCCTCTAAAGTCTTAGATTCACTCCCATTTAATATTGTTGGTTTCACAGTCTTCCTATAAAACATGCCTCCCACTTATTAAGTATTTTTCCGTCACATACTCAAGGGTGTGGTCTAATGGTCAACAAAGTGGGTACAAACTTAGTAGACGAGGGTTCAAATGCCAGCAGTGACAAAAGCACTTGATAATTTAAATCTGTCTCAACAAAAAAAACTATATGTCAAGCCTTGGTGGTAAAATTACGATACTTGTACTGGTGGGAAGTAGCAGGTACCCATTGGAATAGTCAAGGTGCAAGCATGCTGGCCTGGACACCACCGTCATTAGAAGATAGAATTCTTTTTCCTTCCATAGCACTCCCTTATCAATTCTCTGTTTTACAACAACTGTTTAATTAAAAAAACCTATATTTGACAACATAATGTTCATACTAATGTGTTGTATTTGTATTTCCTTGGAATATGTCTCGGTATTTATATCTATCTAAAGAAAGATTCTCTTTGTATTTCTAATTTTACTTTACTTTTGGATTAATTAAAATTACAATAATGTGTAAATGAGCACTCAAGGGTGTGGCCTAGTGGTTCAATGAAGTTGGGTTAAACACCATGAGGTCTCAAATTCAATTCCCAACAGAGACAAACACTAGGTGATTTCTTCCCATCTGTTCTAGCCTTGGTGGACAGAGTTACCTGATATCTGTTGCTGGTGGGAGGTGGCAGGTATCTCGTGGAATTAGTCGAGGTACGCGCAAACTGGCCCGGACACCATGGTTATAAAAAATAATACAACAACAACAACAACATACCCAGTGTAATCCCACCAGGTGGGGTCTGGGGAGGGTAAAGTGTACGCAGTCCATACCACTACCTCAGATGAAGTAGAGAGGCTGTTTCCGATAGACCCCCGGCGGTTATAAAAAATAATAATAATAAAAAATAATGTGTAAATGAAACTGATGATTGCAAACGAAGAAACAATGTAATACTCAGAGAAAACGAATAAGATTGAAAAAGAAAAAGATTAGATTACATGATAAAGCAAAGAGTTAAGTTTGTTCAATTTTGAATGACATACCGTCTTTTAGTCGCTTCTTAACTGGACAGCATTTATTTGTCAATCCTCTTGTGCAAAAGAAAAAAGAGATCAAATATATAATGCGGTAGAGGTAATGGTAAATACATGTATTTCAGTGACTTCATTTGATAACGATTACCTATCCGTAATAAGGAACTTCATTTCTCTACCTCAGAGTCTCAGACTTGTTCATATCTTTCAAAATTACTTGTGCTTCAACTGATGAAACAAATAACTAATTGCCCTTTATTAGCTCATAACTCTGATCTAATCTGATCTTTAGGGTGACTTCAAGGTGCAAGAGGATAAAAAGCATAGAGCAAAATATCAATCTTTAGGTGATTCTGAACAAAAAATCCAGTTCTTTTCAGCTCGTCAAATTGCATGTCGTGTGCTTGGAAGTAGGGGTTACCTTTGTCAGAAGGTAAACATTTTCTCATCAAATCAGGGTTGTTTCACATTTTTATTCTTGGATGTGGGATCTTTCATTCTTTCTGCAGTAAAGCATGAAATATTGCTGTTATCTGCAGATTGTCCCTTAGAAAAGTTGACTTTTTTTTCACAAACGAATAGGTTTTGATGGTATCGCATTTGGTTTTGTTTCTGTTTTAATATATCAAGTGTTGGCTTCCCTCGGGCGATTGTATGTGCTCAAAACTTATTGCATGTCCTCTTTGGAATCGGATACGGTTTTGGTTGTACATGCACCCAAAGGTACGAATTTTACCATCCGTCTTCATCTTTCCTTTTTCTTTTTTCTTTTCATTAAAACCTTTCATTTTCTTTCCATTTTACACTCACTTCTTCTTCTTATTTTATAGAAATGATCCATAATTAATGTTTTTTTAAATCTTTGCAGGATTTTTTGCGACAAAATAACACAGGGAAGTTGTTGTGGCAAGTATTTGGCGTCCAGGCTGCTACTTTGTGTCTTTATGGAATAGCTGAACATGAGGAAATGATGTGGAATGCACTCAAGCTTGCAGGTTTTCATTTGTTTTTAAATCTGTTCACCAATTTAATACTGGTGAATGCTCTACCATGATGAAATAGCTGTAGAGTAAGTCCAAGCATGAGTCTTGAAGCCATCCGAGGTTGCTCATAACCTTCACATAATTCCTGAAGTGGATGCTTGTCTTTTATATGAAAAGGCTGGTTATTTACAAAATCTTGGAGTACATAATTTACCGTGGTTGGTAAAGTAATAAAAAATTGTTATGTAATTGAGCCAAGAGGGTGAGGGGTTGTGTCCTTGTAAATGTGACTCTGCTCTACCTCAAAATATGTGGGGCCAGAACCAAAAATTGAATTCTAAATATCAAAATATCATACAATATGTAGCTAACAAATATCAAAACAACAGAGGTAATTAACCAAATTGAACTGCGTAAGCATGCTAGGGTTAAGACAGAATTGAGGTGTCTTGCCAAACTAATAAAAGGGGAACCTTGTGGAAGGAGCCATTAATGCTTAGGAGGCTATCTACATTCTACATCACACCCCTTGGGGTGTGGCCCTTCCCGGGACCCGGTGTGACGCAGGATGCTTTGTGCACCGGGATGTCCTTTGCCCATTAAGCATGTAAATTACTTGAAGTAAATAGGTGGGTGGGTGGTCTGTTTCTAACATGCAGGAGTCGTGATAATGTCAAATTCTTGGATCACCGTATCTTCAACATGTCTACATTAGTAGAAAATGTTGCCAGCCTTTTGTTAGCTTCCTGCCTCCTAATTGTTTTACATGTTTCTCAGTTTTGGTCAACGTCCTGACAATATCTTGACTACGGCAAAGAGGAAAATTCTGTTATTAACTGTCTTATTCAACTAATGAACTTGTTGAGTTAATTTTGTATGATGCATTCAAGAACATTAGATAGTGGAAAAACTGAAGTTTAAATGCCATGTCTGAATACTCTTGGTAAAGGAGACATGACCACAATTCTATCCAGTTTCATGATCACAAGTTTCCGAGTTAAAATAATACATCACTTATAATTGACACCATCTTGTAGCATGAAAAGAGGAGAAAGCTTATGGAGCCAAGTTAGTGTTGTGTATTCTGTTTCTCTATTTAAGCAAGTTAAGCTTTACTTGATTGAATCTTGTTCTACCTTTTCTATCAAAACCTGCCGTCTGCCAGGAGACTACCTTTGATTTACATTTTACATAATTTTCAGGAAAAGACCAGTTTTGGTGTCTTTATCCCAACAAGAATGCACCAGCAAATTCTGTCAAGGATAGCATGACCTGGCTTTCTTTTGCGCATGTAGAAACCCATCCTGAGATGGTACTCCATCCTAACTTGTTACTTGGTAATATGGCTAAGTTGTCATTGATAAGATGATTGAGGGGAAGCAATAGTAGAAACAAAAGAGCAAACCATGTTCCCGTTCTTTTCTTTTCTGGAAGTAATTCAGGGGAATGATGTCGAGACTGGGAAAGTGAAAAGACTTCGGAATCCCTTAGTAGAAAATAATGGAGTTACCCACAAGGAAATTTTGGAGATGTAATTTGGTTTTACTTCTCTATCTCTTCTGAATCAAGAAAGGGATAAGCTATTTTGCTTCCATCAAGTGAAAGATTCTGTCTTTATGTTTCTCCTGCCAGTCTTTGAGTTAACTTGGCGATTCAAACTCCTCCCTTATGGTTGGAGGTGTGGGTTTTTTACCTCTATGCTATCCATCCCTTATCCTTGAATAAACTTACTGGCCGGCTAACTTACGATGACAAAGACTTAATGGTGTGGAATCTACCTATTTATATAGGTTGAGAATGTTTCTTCGTGTTGCTATGCAGTTTCTTTTTTTGAAACTGAAAAAGAAGTGCTATGCAGTTTCTTTTGAACATGTGTTTGCCAATAATACAACAATAGCATACCCAGTGTAGTCCCACTATGCGTTTGCCAATAATAGTTTCATATAATGGCAGTTTGGTTTGTAGTTTCGCTTCTCAAACCACATGACAGTAATCAGTCATGTGAACTTGTTTATGTGATGTTCTCATTTTCTATTATATGATATTGACGTTTATGCTACTATATATAGGCAGATGGAGAACATTCCTTGAATTTTGTTCTAATTGATGGGACTTGGAGCAATTCGGGTGCAATGTTCAGCCGTTTGAAGGTATATCAGCCCTCTAATGTAACTCTTGATTTTAAGTTCAATTTCCATTATTATTAATCAATTTCTTGCCATCAACACTGTCAAAAAGAAGACCAAAAAAAAAAAAGAATAATAAATAATAAGTCGAGGTTTAACCAATTATATTGAAGTACTTATATTACAGGACTAGAAAAGGTTCTGCCTCTGCTGTGGTAATTACTTCAGTTGCTTTAAAGTTACTTATATAATATGCACAGATTTCAATTGCAGTTGTGCATGTTAGAACCACTGAAATTTAGTAATGAAGCTTTGTCAGGGAAAGAATAAGATAATTAACTTGCATAGCTGCCAAAAGGGTAGAACACTTGTGTCTTTATGTGTGTAGAAGTTAGACTTTAAAGCGCACCGGAAGTCGCAAAAAGGAGATTCCACAGATTGTTATTGCAGTGAATGAGCAAATGATTAACATCTTAATCAACTTGCTTGGATAAAACAACAACAGCAAAAATGTGTTCTATTTTTCCTTATTTTTAAAAGATGGCTCTTCCCTCTTAAGAGAATATGTAAGTGATTTAACGGTGAACTTTCCAGTATTCCCTTTCCAAATCCACCTGTCTTCTTGCTCCATGATTTTGTTTGATGCATGGAAGTTAGTATTATCATTTGAGCCATCTCAAGTCCTACACGTTCCTTTGAAGCTGGACACTGTCCCTCCTAATCTCATTAGCCACACCTGCATTTTTCTCACTGGATATGGAAAATATCTGCAATACCCGACTGTAAAGGTGTATAACCGTTAACCGAAGCCCGATACCACAAACTTATCCTACCTCCCCTCCCGGAAATAAGTTGAATCTTTTGTCGAAGTTCTCCCATCCCTTCATAATCTCTCTCAGAAGAACGGAATTATATGGACAGTTATACCAGAGGTTATTCATCTAGTGCAATTATCCACTCCATATTTGTATTCGCTTATTCAGAGTACTTCCTGAAACATATCTTCTTCAGCCTGAACCTCCATATTATTACTGAGAGTCCTATTCGAGACCCTCAAATCCTTGATTCTCAATCCTTTAGATTGCATTGGGGAATTTAAATCCCTTCAATCCACCAAAGTGAACTTTTGTCCCCCCTCCTTCCCCTCTCAAAGAAAGTTACATTGTAATTGGATCAACTTTTTAGCAGTAGAGAAGGTGGTCAAAAGAGAGGCATGTGTATAAGAAGTTCAAGATTGTTAGTTGGATTCAATTAAGTAAAACTTGGTACAATGAATTATTCACAACATTTCTTTAGTTTCACCTGTCATGCCAAAGTTGCATTGATGTTAGGATGCACTTGAATTTGGAAAATGTGAATCACTTTCTCAAAGACAAACAATTGATGTGAGATGTTTAATGATTAGGAACGGTACAAGTTAATGTGGGGTGAGGAGGAGATTCCTTGCATAACGCTGAACACAGGAGCATCCTTGATGCATAAACTCAGGTAAGATACGTGATCCCAAATCTGCAGCGATGGCTCATTCATATTTAGTACTTTCCCTTTTGCTTTTCCCTGGTCATGTCTAACGTGTTGGCGAAGTGCAGACCTCAACCATCATGGGATCGTACGTGTACAGCAGCAGCAGCAATAGGCCTCCTCGACGAGCTGCATGACCTTCCAAATTTTGTTTCCTATGGATTGGGTAAACAGGCTAAAGCAATTGAAGATGCCGTGGAGGTTTTGTTAGAAGCACTTACAGCTCGACGGCTTCGCATGGGTAGATCCATCACCCGTAAAGAAAGACACAATCGTGACATCCTTTAACAATGACAGCAGTTGTTTCCACCTTAAGGCAGATTGACGTTGGCAATTTTGAAGGTACAAGACGAGTCTTTACTGACATTTAACTGCTGACAAACGGTGAGGCCAAAGGCGAGATGCTAGGCCACATATAGACAGCCGAACATCAATAGGACTAACATGTTCTCATAGAGTAGTAATGCGAGTTACAAGTTTGAGAGAGATCCAGAACATTTTGGACAGTTTTGTTTTCCCCAGTTTTTACACAATGTTTGGGTTTCTCTATAGTTTACTTCTTCATTGAAATGTTTGAATTAGAATGAAAACGTCAGAGATAGTTGATGCTACCAAAGGCAGTTTTTCTATTTTTGTTGTTGAAATGCACAAGGCAACTTTTGCCTAAGCCAAAATTGTGTGTAATGTTTTCTTTTATTGAATGTCATGTATTTTCATTCATGTTGTGGAGGGTCCTACTAAAGTAGTGCGATTTTGGAGAATCCGAGCGACGTAGCTTTCGACACATAGGTTGATTAGGGAGGGGTCCAATATAGTGCACTCTTTATGCTTCTTCACTTAAATAGTGGTATATTTTTATCTGGACAAGTGAATTTGTGACGTCACACATCACGCCTGCGCTCTTATACTAGATTAAAGCTCGGGAGACTAGACGTTAGATTTTATACTAGATATTTTTATTTTTATACATAATAGATCTAAAAATAACACTCAAGTAGAGGCAGAGCCACGGATAGCTCCCGTACCTTTAATTTAAGCCCTGTATTTTTATTAAAAGATACCACAAAATAATAATGGATGCATAGATTTTCTGCACTACAAATCTAAGATCTTAGATCCAGGTCTTATAATCCTTTTCTTGATTCTTGAATACCTTCTATACTCTTTATATCCATTTCCCTGGTAGAATACTCATATCTCTTACTTCCCACTGGGTTCATTCTTAAATTTTAAAGACATAGTAAGGACAAGAAAGTCTTAGACTACTACCAAGTTGTGTGCTGATTCTATAAACTATTTCCATCCTGAGATCATATAAGTCATATATAGTCCAATTATTGAATTTTTTTAATTGAAAGTGAAGTATGAAATTCTTCTATATGGTCCAATTACTGAATTCTTTTAATTGTAAGTGAAGTGTGGAATTAATTTAAATAAGGATAACATGAATAACTAAATAACCGAAGGGTACATATCTCCTTCAATCATGAATCAATGTCTAGTCGGATGAGATTGAATTGATGTCCATAGGCAATTGTTACTGTATTAAAATAGCATGTCTCTATCTTTTTGATTGTTCGACATTGATTATTATTAGTGAAAGCATTGTGGCACAATTTAGCTGTCCAAGTTATGTAACAGCCTTAAGATTGCAACAAGATGTTCATCCACTTAAAGGAAGTGGATAAACACGGAGGATAGTGGGTCCTCGATTTCAAACACGATGGATAATGGATTTGCCTCTTTACGCTTCTTCACTTAAATACTAATAGTAAGTTTTTGTATGAGCAAGTGAATCCGTAACGTCATACATCACGTGTGCACTCTTATACTAGATTAAAGATCGAGAGGCTAGACGCAAGATTTTATACAAGAAATCTTTATTTTGTATACATAAGATATCTAAAAAAATAACACTAGCGGCGAAGCTATAATTATATCTTTCAACAGGACTTGATTCTTTGGTTCAAATCCTAGTTTTTACTAAGAAATTCAGTGGATATATTCAAATAATTAAATTTAAGGTCTAATAATAAAATTTCTGGCCCCGCCTCTACCCACAAGAAATCGCTGTGTGGTCATTTTTCAAAACGTCATGCCACTAGCCCCAATCAAGGAAAGTAACATAAAATAAAGTGGTCAAAGCTGTAGCTATCGTCAAACATTTACACAATAAAGAAAACTATTAGAAATACAAAGCCAGCCAAAGAATCTAACCAGATTTGAACCGCAACATCATAAGTACTCCCTCCGTTTTAAATTATGTGTCACCATTTAATTTGACATAAAGTTATATTAAATGAAGATTTTTAAAATTTATGGCCTAAAAACTCTTTGATCATTTGTGTGGCTATAAATAATTTCATTAAGAAAGAATAAAGGATTATTATGTGGCCACAACTTGTGTGGAGATTTTAAAGTCAAGTTATTTTTAATTATAGAAAGGTGATTTTTTTTTTTGACACGAAAGAAAAAGGAGAGCATGCCACATAAATTGGAACAAAAAATATGAAAAAAGTTACAAATTGTGAGCTTTGATCCTTGAAACAATCGTGTAGTTCTATTATAAATTCAGAGAATATAACTCTTAATAGGACTATCAATTACAGTATCATATTCTTTTTTTTTTTTTTTTCTCATATATATTTTCATCCAAAACTATTTTGGCCTGCCTCTTTTGTGAACTTATCTGTGAGCAGTGACTAAAGTTTCGATAAACTTCAATCCATCAAATCTGGGCGCAAATTTATCTGAAGATGTTGATGATGATTTCACTGGCTTTGAACTATTTTCATCCTTTTTCTTCAAATTATCATCCTGAAACAAAAAGGAAATCAATATCTAAATCCAACCTATTATATATGCGTAAAATCCAAATCCCAGATTCATTGGCTAAGTGTTCGGATCAATTCAGCAGCTTTGGTTCAAACTTTACGTTTTTGTTCTTGTTTTAATAATGATGGTATTCATGTCAGCTTGAACTAATATGGACTAATTCCACGGGCACCAATCACCTCCCACCAATACGGATATTGTGGGTGATTGATTACCTACTGGAAATTAAACTTGAGACCGTAGTTTCCAATCCACATTCGTTGATCATTAAGTCACACTTTCCTTGATCATTAAGCCACACTTTCGGGGACACTATGTATTTGTTAAATATGTACATATTACTAATTTGAATTTCATCCGAAACTATGAGGTATGTGAGTTTTCTACCTGAGCTATTACTAATTATTTATGAAAGTGAACAATTGATAGTTGAGACGTGTTTTGACAAATAGTTGGTAATTGTTCAAGTAACAAACTCGCACACCTAATAATGTATGTATGATATTCAAAAAAATTGAAATACTTTTGACCAATAACTATACTAATTTTGAATTCAATAAATTAAAATTCAAAATTCGTAAACTTCAAATCACGACTCTAATCCATAAACCTCAAATCGTGACTCAGCCTATGCCATTAGTTATATGCTAGATATGGATCTCTGCCTAAAATTTGATTCAACGGAAAAACAAAAGGAGATAACTTTCTAAACACATAAACGACATTAAAGTGATGCAGAACAAAACATAGGAGAATTCGAATAACTTGAAGGTTTACCTTATGAAGAGAAATTCGAACTTTGGAAGAAGAATTGGAGGTGGTGGTGGTGGTGGTAGAAGAGATGGCAGCAGCAGAAACAGAGGCTGCTAAGAGACTTGATTTCTTCATGTTGTTTTGGATGGATGGAAAATTAATTTTGTGATAAGAGATTTTTGGGGTATGGGATGGGAATTGATACTAGTTTACAAGAAAGTTGGAGGAAGTTGGGAGGGGTTAGTTAGTTATATAGGGGGAGTAATTGGGACCATATAGTATGAGGTCATAAAAAGGACGCCGCAATACAACCATTCGCTATTTTTCTTTATATAATTAATAAAGATTCAAAATAAAAAGTTACTACTACTTTAATAATATTTCAATGTGTTAGGCCCCATGAGTAATTGTATGTATCACGAGAAATGGAAGAAGTACGAACAAGATTTTAGTGGAGCCATAGCTATTTGTTCATTATTAATTAGAGATTTTAGATTTGTATATGAATAAGAAATTATTTTTGTTAGAAATATTTTATCCTAATTATAAGACTTCTGTCAAGAATGCAAATTTATTTGGGTCGATACAAATAACAAATATGGGGTGGAAAGCAAAAAAGGAAAGATGGAAGAAGTGAATCTTCATTCACAGAAATTGGAATCCTACACTAAAGTTGTGTGCATATTTGGTCTTCGTTTAGTCGTCTAATTTTATTTTAATGGGGTGTTATTTTTTTTATTTTTAATTCCATTCTGACCTCACATTTGCTCTGATATTTGCACGAGCATCTTATTTTATTTACTTAATTAATGAACAAAAGGGCCTTTTTATTTCTTTTTGTGGGTCAAAAGGGTACAAATGCCCTTTTATCAAGTGCACGCATTTCAACGATTGGCACATAATTCTTCCATGGATGTGCATCTCCCATTTTTAATTAAAACAACTAGATTAGTAAAATAAAAATATACATATTTTGCTCTCTCCATCTCAATTTATCACTTTTTGAGAGTTACGTTAACTAATCTTTGAAGTTAGACTATATTAAATCAACTCAATATTTAAAATTAGAATTTAGATAGTCACATAATTTAAATTTTGAGAAGAAAAAAAATATCACCCAAACTAAAACATAAGGAGTAATTGATAGCGGAAAACATGGTTAAGTGTACATGAGGTAAATTTGTAACTTATCACCAGAGTTATGGGACAAGCCATTTGGACGAAATGTGAGTTGTGAAGTATTAATGAACACTTCTAATTAAAAAAATCTCTCATGCAAACCATTGAGACGATTAAGCAAAATTCCCATTTGGAGAATTAATTATGCATGTATCTAGCTATACCCATTCTTTGCTTGTGAATGTGAACAAGGTTATAAAGGGGAAGAAATTATTTGCATATACTGTTTAAATTAAACTAATTAATGGAAGATCTTTGTTATTTACATAAACTTTCTAAATTATAGTAGTAGAAAATAACATATATTTTCACTTTGATAAACTTCTAAGAATATTTTTTCTTTAGTGTAAATTCAAAAACGAATATGGAGAATCATTAGTAATTGAGTTAACTGACTATCTGAACTTTCACAATATTAGTGAGACTTCGATTCCTCACTTTGTAATATCGAATGCGACTCTCACGTGTATTATCCGGTTGTTTGGGGACATATTTTGCAGTGCCAGGTTGGATTTTCTCTGTGACAAAGCTTCATTTGAACATGAAACATCGAAGGTTGATAGGTAGATATTTTTTTAAATATAGAAACAAATCAAGTGAGGACACGTGTATGTATCAATCAGTCCACGTTACGACAACCTTTGTTGTGTTTTTCATGGTCCCTCTTTAGGCAGAGAGCTGGGAAGTTTAGAACCACTTATTACACAATGGGAAGTTGGCATTTTAGAATTCACAAAAATATAACTTTTCCTTCCATTCATGATCCATTGCTATCTGTCAGCGGTGTTCTGCTGTTAAACGGGATCGTTTGGTATGTAGACTAAATTATTTCGAAATTATAATCTTAAGGTTATAATCCTTGAACTAATTTATATCATACAGGAAGTGGTACAAAATAATCCTATATTGAATGGATATTTCACTATATTTGGTATAAATTTTATATCATGTTTAACCATGGGATAACTCACCTTATTCTGCGTATCAAACGACTAGGGATTTTGTAGTGCATCTAGCTGTAATATGAAACGGATCGATGATTTAAGTTTTATGAATTTAAATTTTAAGATTGTTAGTTTAAGTTTAGTAGGAGTAATATATTTTAAAAATTATAAATTTATACTTATTGTAATTTTCGTAGATATTTATTTATAAGTTTATGCTCCTCGCGCAAATATTAGATTCAAACACTAATAAAAATTGACCTACAAAAAAGGATCAAAATCTACCATCAAAGATCGGTTTAAAACTAAATATTATATTTAAATTATTTTCTAACAAAATCGACCTTCAGATGTCGGATTTTACAAAAAAAAAAAAAAAGAAAGATTTTTTTAAAAGAAATCAACCTTTCGAAGGTCAATTTTTTGGGTGAGAAAATGAATTTCAAGAATATAAACAAAACAAAAAGTCTTAAAGCAACAAGTTTCAATGATCTAGTTATACAAATATATCCTACCACGATAAAAATGGGGGTTCGCCCTATGAATGACATATTTAATAATTATACTCCCTCTATTCGGATTTACTTTTTATTATTTTTCTAATTTAATTTCTGTTTTTGCTTGTTATTTTTGACAAATCAAGAAAAAATAAAAAAATTTCATGTTTTACCCTTAACATTAATTACTTACTCCCTCCGTCTCATATACTTGGCATGTTTGCCAAAAAAAATTGTCTCAAAATAGTTGGCATGTTTAAAGAATCAAGAGATAATTGACACCTTTTTCCAACTTTACCCATACTAATTTAATGGAAGTAATTAACTTCAATAGGTAATGACAATATTTAATGTGAATTTAATAGAGTCATATTAGTCAATTTACACCCCTTATTAGTTTTTCCTTAGGAGTTGTGCAAAAGGCAAACATGTCAAGTAATATGAGACGGAGGGAGTATTCTTCAAATCATTTTTCAATACCTATTACTAAACATCAATTAATAGGGTTAATATGGTAAAGTCACTATACCAATCATTATTTTGTTAATAAGTGTATCAAGTCAAAATGTGATAAATAAATTCGAACGGATGGACTATATTTTAAAAAGTTGATCTCCGAAGGTAAATTTGACCCTCATTTTAGCAGTGAGATGGCTTAAATACCTCAAACTCAAAGGTCCATACGCCTCTAGTTGTAGCTTGTAGGGGCGAAGATAAAGGGAGGAAAAAAGTTCAATTTTTTAAATATAAAAATTATGTTATGAAAATAGGCTAAAAATAATTTTTTTTTTATGATTATATATGAATTATTGAATCCTTTTTAACTTAGGGGAAGATTCTAACGTAATGGTAAATAAATTCAGTAAATCTGAAAAAATCACATGTCCAAATCCTAATTTGACACTCTAGTGTCTTTTTAAATCCTTCTTGAATAATTTTTTGTGATTTCGTGGCTGGTTTATTTTTTTCACCTTGACCTTTAGTATCCTCCCACGTTTCTCCTCCTCCGTTCAATTTATAGAAATAGTGTCTATTTCTTTTTTTTTAGAAAATACAAAAGTTATTCTACTCCAAGGAATTTGGAGTCACAAAGTAATATATATAAATAAATAAATAAATAAATTATAGAGTTAATAAAACAAAAACACCCAAATAAGGAGAAAAGGACTCATTCGTCTAATAGCCAACTCAAGTAACGTAAATGGAAATCTTCTTTGTAGTCTGTTACAAAAATTATTTTAATTTTATGACCTTTTTTTCGAGGAAACCGCTAAAAACAAACATTAGAGATTTCTAAATCATGTGAGATTTTTGAATTTTTCTCCTTCTATTCAAATTGTAAGTAAAGATAGAAAATAATTTTCGCATTAAACACATTGTATATCATTAAAGTGTAACTTGTATATATCAATAGTGTTATCAAAAATTCTATAATCACCTAAAAAATAATCATAAACATTTATTTATAATAAGATCAACTAGTATAAATGAACTAAAATCATATTTATTGTCAAGCTAAGACGAATAAGGCTGTGGACCAATTTTGGCTGGATATATTTCAATTTGTGAGGTTTATAGCCAAGTATAATTGACCAAGTTGGATCATGACACGTGGCACGTCCACTTCCTCGTCAACCACTCTTTTCAATAAAGAGTAAATTATGTGACTAGTAATTGGCCAGGCATGGAAGTGGTGTTCCTTTTGGGTGGGCCAAATTTCCAAATTGACAAGTGAAAAAGTGTTTATTTGTAAATTTTACCCTAGACAATGGCGATATATATGTTTTAG
The DNA here is from genome assembly GCA_031232105.1 of Capsicum rhomboideum. NCBI lineage: Eukaryota > Viridiplantae > Streptophyta > Magnoliopsida > Solanales > Solanaceae > Capsicum > Capsicum rhomboideum. Next base: position 135,725,367 of record CP124712.1, on the reverse strand, counting down.
GTAAAATTACAATACTGCATAGCAAGATTATAGATTTTATCTGATCCACTCTGTAATATATATCTGTTCGGATGGAACTGTATGGATTTGCTTTGTATCAGTATATCAATATGCTTTGTATTTGTTTTCTCTAATACGAAACGAACAAATGCTAAGCAAATTGATACACTGTATTATTGTTACATTTGATAATTAGACAGACTATATGATAAATAGAATTCAAAGTACCACTATTTTTGAAGTTTTCTCGTTTTAGGTATATCCACTTTGCATGGCCTAAAATAAAAGAAAGAAGATTTGCATCAGACAGCAATCACACGTTGGCATATTTTTTAGTGTGGAAAACAAAAAGGTATAATTCTGAGAGTCAGCTTTCGTCCAACTACCATTGGCATGAAACATGTTCACTCAAGTTTGACTAATTAATTAAAAATGAAACGTCGTTATGGTTATATTGGCGTATCTTTGAGTCAGTTTTATTAACCACCATTCATTAAAAATTATGGTCAAAAGGCAATACAAAAAGGATTGCAACTTCGAGGAATCTTAACAGCTCAGTTGATTGTTTACCTGAACTCTCACCTTATTGTTGAGGGTTCAACTCCCCTCCCTATTTCCCCTTCCCCCAATTTTAGATTGCAACTTCATGTCTTCTAAGGATAAGAAGACTATTTATGTCACTCTCTCCCGTTCCTATCAGCAAAGTAGCCCTGCCAACATATTTTTTTTAAAATAACCATTATGCACATATCAACTTGCTAGCATCTCAACTAATTCCATATAATACATGCTACTTTCGCCAGTATAGGTAACAAGTAAGCACAAGCAACAAATATGAAAAATCACATAGTCTATTGTCTCTGTTGAAATTAAAATATGAGACCTCATAGTTTCAAAACTCACTTCATTGACCACTAGATCACATCCCCGTCATCACTTCAAAACTAAAACAGTTGTGTTTCTTTTTCCATTATAAGTTCAATCATCCATTACCCAAAAAATCACAAGCCCATCGAATAGGAATTTGCTCTAAATAGACCTGTTAAGGGAGGTAAAACGGTCTCGAACAAAAGGTTATCCATTTTCAAACTCAAATTTGGGACCTCTATTTAAGAGTAGAGAAATCTCAACCATCCCTTTTGGCTAACAGCTTGTTATTGGGGCCTGTTCACTTATGCCTTACATTACAAGAAGTCCTACATATGCAATAGCAAGCACTGAAGGAGAGAGGTTATTACCAGCACTAAACATAATATGTGAAAAACTTCAAACTAATTCATACTTGCTATTTGCCATCCTTTAAATCTACTACTCTACACAATGCTCATGAGTTATTAGGGCAGTGTCGGAGCTACATAGACAGGAGGGTGGTCAGTTGGACACCCTTTGCCGAAAAATTGTACTGTATATACAAAAATGACTTTTTATAGACACACACACACACACACACATATATATATATATTAAATCTTCAATGCCCTTAATGAATTTTTTGACTTCACCACTTACTAGGGGGAAGCAGAAGTAACCAACCCCTAGGCTTGATGTTCTAATGTTGACACTTCCAAGAAGTTCTATGTTGCAACAAAGTTACTTTTGTCCCGAGAAATTCAAAGACACCTGCCTGCTGTTTCTGAAAATCCAAAAGAAAAAGAAGCCTTCAGATATAAAATGCACAAAGAGGTAAAACAATGTGCCAAGTTTTTTCTTTTCTTTCTTTTTCCCCCTTTCACTTGAATCACAAAAGTATCGTCTACTGTGACAACTAAAACATAATCCCAACATCTTCTGTGGACGTCTTAGAAATAGAATATAATAGCAACTGAGCAAGAAACAGAAATGCTGATCACAAATAAGTCCTATGAAGCACAACCACAAATGATGCAGCATTTTTTTTTTACCTGAAGATTAGTGGTTCACATACTTAATGTTTTGCCAAAAACACGTCTAACATCAAATGATCCTCTTGGCATCATCTTTATCCTTGTGAATTCTTGAAGCAAAAAAAGAAAAATCAGCATAATATTTTTTATTCTTGCCGAGCACAATAACATGATTAGTCCTCGACTCTAGCCAGCCAAATGAAGGTCGAGGAGTAATCATGTTCTTGCGCACAGTACAAGTGCTTTATCCTTCTCATTACTCAGTGAATTCTTGCGGGCAATAATTCTTGAAGCAAAAAAAAAGAAAAACCAGCATAATATTTTTTATTCTTGCCGAGCACAAAAACATGATTAGTCCTCGACTGTAGCCAGCCAAATGAAGGTCGAGGAGTAATCATTTTCTTGTGCACGGTACAAGTGCTTTATCCTTCTCATTACTCCGTGCAAGTAAAAACTAACAGGCATTCACTTGCATATATTCCTCTGACTCACAGTGAGACTAAGAGCTTTGTCGAATACACCTTTATTTTATAGTTAAAATCTTTTATCCTTTAGGCAGGGAAAGGTTCATAGGAGGACTTGGTTACCTAGGAATTAACATAGAAGGGATAAGAAAGAGAATTTATAACACACTTTGTAGGAGGCCAAGTTGAAACATCTTTCTGAGACAGAAGGAAATGAACAACACAAAACTACTATGCAAAAAAGCTGCACTATTTATATTAGTGAAATTTGAATCAAACTCATTAGTCTATTAACAATTGTAGATGAATATCCCGCGACAATGAAAGAGGACAATAAAACACATCTTTCTAAGGCAGATTCATGGTGAGGGCTAGCCAAGAAAGAAATATCTAAATCTAGCCAAGAAAGATGATGTGGAAGAAGAATGCACCACCCTTGCAGCATGTTTCACATGAATTGCAGCACACAATATCTCACTCAGGATAACCTACAGAAGAGGGGCTTTAATATTTGCAACAGAATTGTATGTTTGAAGATGCACTAGAATGAAGAATCTGTTAATCATCTTTTGTTACTCCCTTTGTTTATCTTGCTTTCCTTTTTAGTCCGTTTCAAAAAGACCATAAGATTAAAAGGAATTTTGATACATTCTACATATCTTTAATTTAAGCTCAGTTTTTTCTTTTGCTATTCTGCATATCCAATCAAGCTCTTCTGGCCAATTGGCCTCCAAAGCTCTCCAGTGTGTGCACAATCAAAGAATAAGTGTTGAAACGTTTCTACAGCCCGTAGGTGGGTCTCGGGTTCAAGGTCGGGTCTTGGGTCAGGTTTGGGTCTGTTGGGGTTGAGTCTCATTGCCGAGTCTCGGCGTCGGGGTTAGATCTCAAGGTTGGGGGTCTCATGGATTGGAGTTTGGTCTCGTGGGATGGGTCGAGTTTTGGTTCTTGGGGTTGGATCTCATGGTTCGGGGTTTGTTCTTGCGGATCTCGTTCTCGAGCTTTGGGGTTGGGTGTCGAGGTCAAGGTCGGGGTGGGCAGGTCTCGAGTTGGGGTCAGGACTTGTTGTAAGGGTTGGGCTTAGGTTTCGTAGTCGGGATTAGGTCTCAAGGTTGGGTCTCATGGGATGGGGTCGAGTCTCGGTTCTGGGGGTTGGATATCGTGGGTTGGTGTTTGGTCTCGTGGTCGAGCCTTGGGGTTGGGTGTTGGGGTCAAGGTCGGGTTGGGATCTGGTCCTCAGGGTTAGGGATGGAACATTGGTAGGAGTCGAAGTTGGGTTTAGCGCTCAGAATTAAGATTGGGGTCGTCTCAGTGTGGGGATTGGATCTCGGGGTCATTGTCAGGTCTGCGTTGCCTAAATTATATATATCTACATACTAAGTTTTCTCCTTTCAATCCGAGCACCAAAAAATCAGTATTTTTCATTAAAAAAATTTCTATGTAAATATTTTCCTTCGTACCTAACACTCCCTAAGTAAGTGAGTTTATTGTATGAACATACAAATTTTATCCACACTCTTTTTTTCCAAGCAAGGGTGCATGTGGAGTTGCGATGTTCATTGGGAAGATCGGTCCACCTACATCCTATATAGATTATTTAATTTTGGTCAAACAGCACGAACTTTCAGTTTGGCACCTCAACTAGCTCTTATTCATTTCAAACACCTAAACTAGTGTCCCGCTGTGTCATTTTGGCACCTTTCGCTGACATGGTAAAGTGACACTCACTTAAAGCGCGTGAGAAGCTTATTTAGACGATTTTTATTATATTTTCTTCATCTTCTTCCCCATTTTCAACCACTATTTTTTATTTCCCAAAACTTTAACTTCTTCCATGATGAATGAAGATGTAAAGCTATTTAATGCTTCATTTTGACCCTAACAGCGTGATTACTTGATGGGTTTTTAGTACTTGAAGTACAACAATTACCCACTTCAAAAAAATTGAATTGGCGGAAGACTAAATTTTTTTATACTAAACAACTATGTGAAAGGAAAGACCATTTTTAACCGAGCAAAAAATGATTCTTCTTCCAAGAGCATTAACTAGAACGCAATACATTTATCTTCTAATTACATCCTAATTAAGTTGAAAATTCAGAGATTGGATTGCAATTTGTTTTCTTGCTCAATTAGGATTGTGGGAAATCTCAGAGCTTTGGACTATGATCTGTGTGAATTGTTCATCACAGAGGAGGGATAGCCACAAAATTATAGTCTGCAGATGGGTGTGGATTGGTTTTTTGGTATATCCTAAAGCTAATTAGGTAAGAACAAAGAAGAAAGTGAAATAGTGAACTTTTCATAAAGGAAGAAAAATTTCAATAAAGATGAAATTGGGTTTTTTTTTGGGGGGGGGGGGGGGGGCGCACATCGCAATAGATTTTTTTTTTTAAGTGGTTAAATTTCCTTTTGTAATTTATTTAGACCATGTGTCATCAATTCATTGGACACTTTTTTATTTTTACTAAAAATTTATTATTTAAAATTATTTTTGGCCACAAATGACAAATGTCACCATTTAATTCGACGCTTTACACGTCATCCGCGAGTGTTACCACACATGATATATTTTTACTAATTGTGCAAAAAGTACCAAAATAACACAGCGGTAGCCTAGTTTAGGTGTTTAAAATAAACAACGGCTAGTTGCGGTGCCAAATTGAAAGTTCGTGCCAACTTTAGGGGCCTGGCGATGTGTTTGGCCTTTAATTTTTATATCTTGTGCTAAAAAATAGTATTGAAGAAAACGGTGAAAGTGGATAAAGTTCGGTGATAAGGGCGTCCCGCGCCCAGGAGCCTCCACCCTCCCCGCCCCAAGCTCTGAACCACACCCGAGCCCAGGGCCCCCCACCTTAACCCCCACCCCCACGTCCCTTCTCCCCCGCCCCAGGCTCAGAACCACGCCCATGACCCCCCTCCCCCCGCACCCCATGCTCGGGACCACGCCCGAGGCCAGGACAGTCCCCACCCCGGGTCCCAGGCTCGGGCGTGGACCCCTCCACTCCCACTCTGCCCTCGCTCCAGGCTCGGTACCATGCCAGAGCAAAAGAACCCCTCTCCCTCCGCCCCGAGCCGAGGACCCCCCCCCCCCCCCCCCCGCCCCAGGCTCAGAACCACGCCCGTGACCCCGCTCCCCCCGCACCCCATGCTCGGGTACACGCCCGAGGCCAGGACAGCCCCCACCCCGGGCCCCAGGCTCGGGCGTGGACCCCTCCACTCCCACTCTGCCCTCGCTCCAGGCTCGGTACCATGCCCGAGCCAAAGACCCTCTCTCCCTCCGCCCCGAGCCCAGGACCCCCACCCACCCACCCACCCACCCAAGGCTCGGGACCACGCCAGATCCCAGGACCTCCCCTCCACCCACCCCGCCCCAGCTCGGAACCACGCCCAAGCCTAGGCCCCTTCCCGTGCCCTAGGATCGGGCGTGGCCCCGAGCCGAAGACCCGTCCACGCCCCCTTTCCTCCTGCTCAGGCTCGGGACCATGCCCGAGCACAGGACCCCCACTTCACCTTCGGTCTCGGCTCGAGACCATGCCCGAGCCCAGGACCCTCTCCCTCCGGCCCAGGCTTGGGACCATCCCGTCTCCCTATCCCCTCGTCTCGAGTTCGAGACCCTGCCCGAGCCCAGGACTCCCCTACGCCCCTCTCCTCCCGCCCCAGGCTCGGGTGTCCCGAGCCCAGGATCCCCCGCGCCCCCTCTCCCCCTACCCAGGCTCGGGATCATGCCCAAGCCAAAGACCCCCCGTCTCGAGTTCGAGACCATGCCCGAGCCCAGGACTCCCCCACGCCCCCCTCCCCCGGCCTTATCCCCCCGCCCCACGCCCGAGCCCAGGACCCTCTCGCGCCCCCTCTCTCCCTACCCAGGCTCGGGACCATGCCCGAGACCAGGACCGCCCCTCTCCCCCCGGCCCAAGCTCGGGCCCGAGCCCAAGATCCCCCCCTCTCCCTCCACCTCGAGCTCGGGACCATGCCCGAGCCCAGGACCCCTCCCCCCCACGCCCCCTCTCCCCCTGCCCCAGGCTTGCCCGAGTCCAGGAACCTTTTCCCCCGGCCCAGTCCCGAGCCCAAGGCCCCCCTCTCCCCCTGCCCCAGGCTCGGGACCATGCCCGAGCCCAGGACCGCCCCTCTCCCCCTGCCTCAGGCTCCCCAGGACGCCCCTCCCCCGGCGCCCCAAGCATAGGATTATGCCCGAGCCCAAGACGCCCCTCCACCCACCCCGCGCCTCGCCCCACGCCCGAGCCCAAGTCCCCTCCCTCTCCCTCGAGCGCAGGACCACACCCGAGCCCAGGACTGCCCCACGCTCCTCTGCACCCGCCCTAGGCTCGGGACCACGCCTGAGCTCAGGATCCCCCCATGCCCCCTCTTTCTCCGCCTCGAGCTCGGGACCACGCTTGAGCCCAGGACTGCCCCACGCCCTTCTCCACCCGCCCCAGGCTCGGGACCACGCCTGAGCCCAAGATCCTCCCATGCCCCCTCTTCCTCCACCACGAGCTCTGGACCACGCCCGAGCCCAAGACGCCCCTACGCCCCCTCTCCCTGCCCATGCCCGAGCCTAGGACAGCCCCTCTCCCCCGGCCCAGGCTCGTACCCGAGCCCTAGACCCCCCCTCTCCCTCCGCCCAGAGCTCGGGACCATGCCCGAGCCCAGGACCCTCTCCCCCCGGCCTAAGCCCGAGACCATGCCCGAGCCCAAGACCCCCCTCTCCCCCTTCCCCATGCCCGAGCCCACGAGCTCTGGACCACGCCCAAGCCCAAGACCCCCCTACGCCCCCTCTCCCTGCCCATGCCCGAGCCTAGGACAGCCCCTCTCCCCCGGCCCAGGCTCGTACCCGAGCCCAAGACCCCCCCTTTCCCTCCGCTCAGAGCTCGGGACCATGCCCGAGCCCAGGACCCTCTCCCCCCGGCCTAAGCCCGAGACCATGCCCGAGCCCAAGACCCCCCTCTCCCCCTGCCCCATGCCCGAGCCCAGGATCCCGCCCCAGGCACGGGACCACGCCCGAGCCCCGGCGTCCCTCTCCCCCCGGCCCAGGCTTAAGACCATGCCCGAGCCCAAGACCCCCCTCTCCGCCCGCCCAGGCTCGGGACCAAGGCCGAGCCCAGGACCCCCCCGCACCCCCTCTCCCCCTCTACCCCTCTACCCCTTTACCCCTCTCCCTCCACCCCGAGCTCGGGACACATCCCGAGCCAAGGACCCCCCCCCAAGCCTCCCTCACCCCCTGCCCCAGGCTCGGGACCATGCCCAAGCCCAAGACCCTCTCCCCGGCCTAGGCTCGAGACCATGCCCGAGCCCAAGACCCCCCTCTCCCCCTGCCCCAGGCTCGGGTCCATGCCCGAGCCCAGGACCTCGCTCTCCCCCCGCCCCAGGCTCAGGACCACTCCCGATCCTAGGACCCCCCCCACGCCCCCTCTCCCCTTACCCAGGCTCGGGCATCTCCCTCCGCCCCAAGCTCGGGACACATCCCGAGCCAAGGACCCTCCCACCCCCCCCAAGCCCCGTCTCCCCCTGCCCCCAGGCTCAGGACCATGCCCGAGCCCAGGACCCTCTCCCCCTGCCCCAGGTTCAGGACCATGCCCAAGCCCAGGACCCTTCCTCTCCCTCCGCCTCGAGCTCGGGACCACGTCCGAGCCCAGGACTTCCCGATGCCCCTTTGATCCCGCCTGTGCTCGGGACCACGCCTGAGCCCAGGATCCCCCCATGCCCTCTCTTCCTCCGCCCCGAGTCCCGAGCCCAGCCCCTCCCACCCCCCACGCCCCCTCTCCCATTGCCCCAGGCTTTCCCGAGCCCAGGACCTTCTCCCCCCGGCCTAAACCCGAGACCATGCCCGAGCCCAAGACCCCCCTCTCCCCCTGCCCCAGGCTCGGGACCATGCCTGAGCCCAAGACCCCCCTCTTCGCCCGCCCCTGGCTCGGGACCAAGGCCGAGCCCAAGACCCCCCCGCACCCCCTCTCCCCCTTCCCAGGCTCGGGACTATGCCCGAGCCCAGGACCGCTCCTCTCCTCCCGGCCCAGGCTCGACCATGCCCGAGCCCAAGACCCCCCTCTCCCTCCACCTCGAGCTCGGGACACATCCCGAGCCAAGGACCCCCCTCCCCCCCCCAAGCCTCCCTCTCAGGCTCGGGACTATGCCCGAGCCCAGGACCGCTCCTCTCCTCCCGGCCCAGGCTCGACCATGCCCGAGCCCAAGACCCCCCTCTCCCTCCACCTCGAGCTCGGGACACATCCCGAGCCAAGGACCCCCCTCCCCCCCCCAAGCCTCCCTCTCCCCCTGCCCCAGGCTCGGGACCATGCCCAAGCCCAAGACCCTCTCCCCGGCCTAGGCTCGAAACCATGCCCGAGCCCAGGACCTCGCTCTCCCCCCGCCCCAGGCTCGGGACCACTCCCGATCCCAGGACCCCCCCACGCCCCCTCTCCCTCTACCCAGGCTCGGGACCATGCCCGAGCCCAGGACCGCCGCTCTCCCTCCGCCCCAAGCTCGGGACACATCTGGAGCCAAGGACCCTCCCCCCCCAAGCCCCCTCTCCCCCTGCCCTAAGCTCGGGACCATGCCCGAGCCTAGGACCCTCTCCCCCCAGCCCAGGCTCGGGACCACGCCCGAGCCCAGGACCCCCCCACGCCCCCTCTCCCCCACCCAGGCTCAGAACCACGCCCGAGCCTAAGACCCCCTCCCCCGGTGCCCCAGGCTTAGGACTACGCCCGAGCCCAGGACACCTCTCCACCCACCCCGCGCCCCACCCAATGCTCGGGACCATGCCCGAGCCCAAGACCCCTTCCTCTCCCTCCGCCTCGAGCTCGGGACCACGCCTGAGCCCAGGACTTTCCTATGCCCCTCTGATCCCGCCCCAGGCTCGGGACCACGCCTGAGCCCAGGATCCCCCCATGCCCTCTCTCCCTCCGCCCCAGGCTCAGAACCACGCCCGAGCCTAAGACCCCCTCCCCCGATGCCCCAGGCTTAGGACTACGCCCGAGCCCAAGACACCTCTCCACCCACCCCGCGCCCCGCCCCATGCTCGGGACCATGCCCGAGCCCAAGACCCCTTCCTCTCCCTCCGCCTCGAGCTCGGGACCACGCCCGAGCCCAGGACTTCCCTATGCCCCTTTGATCCCGCCCCAGGCTCGGGACCACGCCTGAGCCCAGGATCCCCCATGCCCTCTCTCCCTCCGCCCCAGGCTCAGAACCACGCCCGAGCCTAAGACCCCCTCCCCCGATGCCCCAGGCTTAGGACTACGCCCGAGCCCAGGACACCTCTCCACCCACCCCGCGCCCCGCCCCATGCTCGGGACCATGCCCGAGCCCAAGACCCCTTCCTCTCCCTCCGCCTCGAGCTCTGGACCACGCCCGAGCCCAGGACTTCCCTATGCCCCTCTGATCCCTCCCCAGGCTCGGGACGACGCCTGAGCCCAGGATCCCCCCATGCCCTCTCTCCCTCCGCCCCAGGCTCAGAACCACGCCCGAGCATAAGACCCCCTCCCCCGATGCCCCAGGCTTAGGACTACACCCGAGCCCAGGAAACCTCTCCACCCACCCCGCGCTGCGCCCCATGCTCGGGACCATGCCCGAGCCCAAGACCCCTTCCTCTCCCTCCGCCTCGAGCCCAGGACTTCCCTATGCCCCTCTGATGCCGCCCCAGGCTCGGGACCACGCCTGAGCCCAGGATCCGCCCATGCGCTCTCTTCCTCCGCCCCGAGCCCAGCCCCCCCCCCCCCCCCCCAATGACTAAAATATAAGGGTCATATAGGGGACAGTATTTCCTTAGAGATGACTCAACTAAAAAATAAGCAGCTTCCTTTAGCAAAGTATAAAATCCACCTATAGGAAACTTCATTCGTAAATGTCACTTTGACCAGGGGAGCGAGTACAATACTTATTACTGATGATCCCATCTAAATACACAATTACTGCTGTGATATTCATATTCTATTTAACCCTAGATACGAGATACTAAGCCAAGCATGTATCGCTCAATTTATTCCTCGTGACCAATTACTTCTGCAGAATTCTGTATATGTATCTGTATCACTAGGTTGCTAACATGAAGTCGAGGACTTACTTGGTTCATGAAGCTGGAAAAATAATTCTTCAATGCTGTGCAGCTATGTACCTAATCTTATGGTTTTGTGCTTGTGAAAGAACAATAACGTAGTTTCAGATTAAAAAACAAGATGACACAACAGCAACACTAAATTAGAAGGTTCACAACATTGCTCCTCTCAATGGCAGTTCAACTGAAGAAAATCTAGACCATATATTCCCTTATCAAAAGCAACTAAACTGGAAGAGATTAAATCCTTGCTTAAGGGGTACTCACAGTTATTGACACTCCCGATGATTGCTCACAACGACATTCCACCCAGATTTAGCCATCTTGAAAGCAAGATGCTTGACGTACTGTTAAATTAAAGCAGAGTTAAAGCAAAAATTTGCCACCAAAAGCACATTATCTCAAGTAATCATATAATAGAGCTCAACCAATACCTGTATACAGTGGAAATGATAAAGAAATTTCAGCATCTATATCTACAGCCAGTAAAGTATACCGGTTCGGGACTCCTACACTAACTTCTCTGACCCTCATGTCTACACTTACAATCCTCACGTATAAACACCCCAAGTAAATCACAGAAAACTTGGGGAAAAGGATATGCAAGAGGGAGAACATTTGTTGCTCGTGAAGGATCTTCTTCCGGCCAATTGAGAAATGAGTCATTCAGGGCAGTTAAAGGGAGACAAGATGTTTCATCATGCATCACAGAGAAATTCATCTCATTTTGGAGGCTTTCTCTGATTATAAGCCTCCAACTATTTGCAAAAGGAGTCAATGGAACACATTGAAGGACATCCAAATTACAAAACAATGATAATGCAGATACCAGAATCAACGCAGCTACGTAAGTGCATCTGCTCCAGCAACAATCTCCAATATCTCACCTGTGATCTTCGCCTGTCTTTCACGATTATAAGCAATTGAAAGGTTCCTCTTCAACTCAACAGAATTATCAGTGGCACTATTCATTGCATTCATCCTAGCTGCAAGCTCACTTGCAAAGGATTCTTGAAGTGCCCTCAAAATCTGGCTATTCAAATAGAGAGGCATCATGAATGCATCAAGAATCTGAGCAGGGTCTTCCTCAAACTCTAAATTAGGCAAAAAAAAAAAAAAAGAACTGGCCCCTTTTCACCCTCAAATGATCCCTCACCACAGTCAATGTTCCCCCCTTAGTCGTTAACCTAGAGAACTCATTTTCATCTACATCAACACTTGTCCCATTCACATCGAAAACCTCTCCTTTCGACGTCAATGGGAGCAACGTATGTATCACCGGATCAGATTTAATCAACGAAACAAATTTAGTATACAAAAGCTCTACTTTATCAACTTGTTCACTCACAAACAAAGAAAAAACATCATCCGCTATAACCTGAGCCTCTTTCAAAGACGGAAAACTCTCTCCTTCAACAAATTCACCTCCCCTTCAACGAAAATAAGCATTACCCATTTTGCCAACACTAATCAAAGTATTACCCAATCCCAAGATTCGTCAATTCTTCAATAAGTGTCTCAGCTTTTTTGAGTATATTCCACTGTTAAAACCCCCACAAAGACCTCTTTCGGCAGTTATAACAACAAGGGCAACTTTCTTATATCAGTTAAGGGTATTTCGCATCTTCATTTCAATAAACTTGGAAAGAAACAGAAAAACAAAATAGTAATAATAAAAGGATGATGTAAACATTCTTTCTTTTTTAGCCGTTACAGAAGCAATTGATACTAAAACAAAAGATAAACCCATTGACAATCTAAAGCCAATAAATTTTCTTGTGTGTTATTTGTCTATCTAAAGTCAATATCTCTTTTCAATTGAAAAAAGGATGAAATTAACTGTCATATATGATTATGAAAATGAATATAAAAAAGAAGCAATTCTTGATTATCCAAGTGAAGAAGAAGAAGAAGAAGAAGAAGAAGAAAAACATACCCGCTTTTGGGTGACTGAATCCATGTTGAGTTATCCCCATTTTCGGTAATCTCACTAGAGAAAAATGAAAGAAAACATAAAAGCCGTTTGGACGCTTATGTATTTATACCCAAATAAAAGAAATCGAATATTTGAAAAACTATTGGAATGTGAACGTTGTAGAGAGGAGGCATTTTTTGGATTGGGTTTTTGGTCGGTGTCTAAGGCCAATTTACATATAAAAAAAGTATAAATATATAGCCTTATTTATTAATTATAGTAAATTTTTATTTTAACAACTCATAGACTAAATTTTTTTAATTAAAAATATTTAAATACATATATAACATATTTTTAAACACAGTTTTAACATCATTAATAAGAGAAAAAATAAATAACAATTTTAATACATTTTGAATTCAATATATTATACGTATTAAAGACGTATTTTAATATACGTGGTGAATATATATAACTAAAATATTTTTTATACAAATGTATTATAAGTATTGTATGTGAATTTCAAACATTCCATTATAATTTAAATTAGTTTACGTTGTTAGAAATATATTATATTTGTTATGAAATAACAATTTTCGAATTCATAAAAATGTATAATATCGAATTAGAATTGTATTACAATGATCCTTTATGTTTAATACAATTTTAATTCAAATCACACTGCCGCCGCCATCATACACCACCCTTTTCCGTCACCACCACCAAACTCCGGTCAAAGCTCCACTGCCTCCACTAATAGCCTATCACCTCCCTTTTCCCATTTTTTCCGGCGAGCCAGTCACTAAACAATACCCAACAAAACTGCTCGTGTCTACCAACTGTCACTTACCCACTCCGTTTCTCCTCCATCACCCAACACCGCCTCATTTTTCAGGCCAAATTTGAAACCCATCACCTCCCATTTCCTATTTTTCTCAGTGAACAAGCCACCAAACAAACAACCCTCGTCTTCTCTGGCAAACTCACGTCGCCGGAGCAACTAACAGTTCCACTACCCACTCCGTTTCTCCTCCATCACCCAACAACTCCGGCAAAATCCAACAATTTCGGCCAGATTTGGTTGCTCTATTACAAAATCCGCTGTTGTTTTACTCTGGTTCTCCGGAGCTTGAAGCTCCTCTCGGAGCAGTAGAAAAACAAAGAAGCAGTCGGTTGTTGTGGCATTGATTATTGGTTACTCCGGCGTCGTGAGTTCACTAAAGAAGACAAGGAGGACGGGAGAGGGGAGAGACGAAGGTTGAGAAGATGCAGTGAAGAAGAAGTGGAGAAGTAAAAGAAGATAATAGGACAAATATGTTATTAAAGCTAAAACTAAGCTATAAGTTGTAATAAATTAAAGTTATACTATACACAGTAATAGAATGCATTAAAAGATATCAATTATGTAAAAAAAAAAAAAAATTTGAAAGGAAGAGATTGCCTAAAATTAAGCTTCTTTACTTTTATTTGCGAAAATGGACAAATTGTCATAATTAAGTTGGAAAGGACTTGAAATTGATAATTTTAATCTTTTTACTTCAAATTGCCTAAAAAAATTTACTCAAGCAAATTCGGATTTAGTCGGGCTTTAATGCGGGTATTAGATACCGGGTGGGAAACAAAAAAAATGATTTTTTTTTTATGTATTTAAGATAACTGTTTTTGACATAATTTGATTTTCAAAATAATAAATATACTTAAAACTAATACGTGAATATGGACAATACCTTACATAATTGACCATAAGCACATAAGACAAATGAACATAAGAGCGATATATTAAATGAGTCGTGTATTCAATCCTGAAAATTGGGTATTGATGGCTTAAGAACAGTATGTCCGGAGTCACCTGAGAACTGAAAAGCAAAGAGCCTTTTAGCTTACGAAGAACTATGAGTATACAATGTGTAAATCAAAATTATGAAATCCCTAATACAAATAGATAGTGAGCTATTTATAGAAAAAGTTTAGGGAACACCTTATAAGATTCTCCCCCCTTTTCTTTTTTTTCTTTTTTCTAAAAATCAATCTCCAAATAGCAAGATTTCTAATAAGCTCTCAAAAAGGAAAATGGCATTCTAAGGTATAAAAATCACCTCAGTTAGCCTAAATACAACTCAAAGAACATCAAAGTTATAGATAGATTCTATACATGCCTCTCTAAGATAGATTCTATACATGCCTCTCTATAGAGAGAGTGTTCTTATGAATTATCCTTCTAAAGAAAGGGAGTTGGGCTCTATTCATGTGACAAGCACCCTTAGCTTCTTTGGGAAGTTCATGGAACTCACATAAGTCTATAAGTCTATCCTTTTCTTGCAGCTGAGACCCCAGTTAGCCAGAATATCAGAAACTCTATTATCCTCCCTAAACTAATAGTAAATGCTCCCGTCCTCAAACTTGGACATATGTTTTTTACTATCTTCAATGATTTATTTGACTATCTTCAATGATTTCCTCTCACAGTCTTCCACTAGGCCACTAACTTTGTAGTTACATAACGACAGACAAAAATCTCGACTTCCTCCGTAATTTGCGGGTTCACAAACTTATCTTATCTCCATATTCTCTGGTTGCTATTTTTGTGTTCGGAGCTACACCTCCCGAGCTAGACGTGCTATGTTAGTGAGGCGTCGATTCTGATGATGTTGATTCTGGAGTCTTCACGAGCTGAGCTACATTAATTGATCTAGATCCAAGGGATATCGATCGTACTTGCAACACGTTGCCGCTTTATTCGTCCACCTAGACAAAATTGGTTTCACTCCATACAGTGATATCAATGACAACAATAAAGCATTCACATATTTTTTCATATGGACATGCACAATGCCTTTTTGCAAGGTGATTTGCACGCCAAGGAGTGACTACTCTCTTTAGTAACAAGCTGCTTTAGCAAACAATTCAATATTTCCACTAAATATGATCCCCCCCCCAACCCCCCCCCCCCCCCAACCCACATTCGCTAATAGCTTCCAAATAAAGACCGCATTTGTGAATTGAACCAATTATGTCCATTCCAGAGTACGAAAGCTTGTCCCAATTCACGATAAGAACTAATGATAAAAATTAGGTGTGATGACTAGTTTCGCAGTCTGCTATGAGTTTTTAAATATTTTAAGTAATAGGTATATAGCCACATTTTAATACTAAAATAATATTTGAACAAATAGACCTTTGAACATGGAAGAAATTACAAAGGTTTGAAACCCCATGAATCATTCCTTGAGTTTGAACCCCATGATTCGTTCATGGGGTTGAAAACTTCAACAAATATTTTAACTTTATGAATTGTTCCTTGAGTTCCACTTGTCAATCCTTCGAATTCCATCTCCGTTTGCTGGAGTTGTTCTGTGTTTTAATTAGGGTATTTTTATCAAAAGTTTTCTGTGTCAAAAGAGTGATTAAATGACTGTCAATGGCTTGTGAAATGGCAACCAATATTTGATGTCATGTGTTAGCAATGGCTATTCACCATTTTTTACTGAAATAGTGTTACAACACTATATTGCCATATAGGTGACCTAAATAGCTCATGCCGCAGCATGCCAGAAGCTAGCCTAAAAGTTAAATGGTTGTAAAATAAAAATGTGGACAGATGCATGGTTGGATGATTCACCACTGAAAGAGACTTTTCCTGGTATTTATGAAGTTGTCAACAACTCCCTCCATCTTAATTTGTTGACTTGACACTGAATTTAAAAAAGTAAGCAAGACTTTTGAATCTTGTGATCTTAAACTAAAGACATGTAGAATGTACGAAAATATTCTATAATTTTATGGTGTTAAACATGTCATGTAGAAGTTAGAATTAAAGAATTGTCAAAAAAAGGAAAGAGACATTCTTTTTTAAAGACTAAAAAGGGAAGTAAGAAAAACAAATTGAAAAGAAGGTAGTATAAGGAATTGTACTGTAGCTGAATGTCTTGCCACTAGTGGCTGGAACCTGCACTTAAGAAGAAACCGTAATGACTGGGAGCTCGACTCGATCAATGAATGCTGAGACATGTTTAACATTGAAGAAAATGTGGGTGATTCCTTGGTTTACAAAGGTCGCAAAGAAAGCAGGTTCATGGTGAAGGCTTGTTACAAAAACCATTAGAAAGATATGGGAAGATATACCGAAATCTGGCCAGGAAAGATGATTTGGAAGACGAATGCACCACCCAAGGCAGCATATTTCGCATGAATTGCAGCAGACAATGCATGGATAACCTACAGAACAGGGGCTTTAATATTTGCAACAGATGTTGTATGAGTCTGTTAGTCATCTTTTATTACATAGTAAGTACACTTGGCAGCTGTGGTCTATGTTTCAGAGTATTTTTGGAGTTCAATGGGTTATTCCTGGAAGCATTCAGCAAACCTTGAGCAGTTGAAGCACAGACCATCTCAAATGGCAGCAAAGACTTGTGGAATGCAGTTCCTATCAGTGTTATTAAAAGCAAAAAAGTGCAAAAAGAGCTTCTAAGGTCAATTGAGGCTTTAAGCGCAAATAAAGTGTGGGTTTTGGTGTAAATAGAAAGTACTAGCTTAAACAGAAGATAGTTTTAATGTTTTAGATTGTTTATAGGAACTATAGCTAGATGAAAAGTTGTAAGTTGTAATACTTTTGAAGGGGGACTACATTTTTTTTTGATGTAGTATACCAGTGGATATAGACTAATGTTACCATTCTAAAAAAAAGTGTGGGTTTTTATGAAAATATGCACAAAGCAAGAAAAACAATACAACAAAAAGGAAAAGTTTTTTTTTTTCTTCTCAAAAAAAAACATACCCTATGAAATCCCACAAGTGAGGTCTTCAAAAGAGGCTCATTGGCAAGGAAAAGTATGTCTTAGAACCTTGATGAGGACATTGAAGCGCACATTAAGCGACCAAAGCAACACGTTTTGAGCCTCGCTTCAAGACTTTAGCACACCTTTTGACAACACTGGTTCCTATAGGCATTCTTTGGTGCATTTGGCATAAAGGAACAACAAATGTTTCTCTGGCAGGAAAGAGCATATATCTTCTGCGAAGTCCAAATGTCTTAATAGTCTTTTATACTAGTGTAATAGAAGTATTGTTACTTATTTTGCATCTTCATTCGAACATATGCACTCCTTCAATTTGTAGGAGATGATCCTTTCTCTTGTACCATTTCAGTAGTACTTACTTAAAACTTATACCTTGCTCATAGGGTCAAATTTTTATGTCGGACATGTACATGCTTGACACCAAGAAATCACACACATGGTGATTTTCTTCCCCAAATTTATGAAATCTTCTGAATATCTGGACACAACTCAACATGTCCGAATTCATTCTTCCGCGTGTTTGTTGTTAATTGGAAGTGTGGAACTGCTTTTAAGAGAAAGTAACTAAACTGAAGCAACTTATTTGAGACAAATGACCATTGAAACCCGCTAGCATGCAATCATAATCTCGTCAATCAAACACAACAACAACAACATACCCAGTGAAATCCCACAAAGTGGAGTCTAGGGAAGGTAGAATGTACACAGACCTCAATATAAATTAAATTAACCTTCTAGCAGGGCAATCAACAACCCTTCATATTACCCAAAAAAAAATCAGCATGAGCAATCTCTGTCCTGAACAAGATTTCACAACTCGTGAGTACTATAAAGTCTTGTACCACCTTAGCAGACTAGGGTGAAACTAAACAATGGGTCTCTTTTCATTGGCATTCACATTATGTGTATGCATGCAGATTACCACACTAGTACAATCAACTTAAATTATGTTATCCTACTTACTGCTTGAGTTTTTGACACATTGATGATCTGCAACAGAAATTACTAAATTTAGGTATAAAGATTCAGATACTTTTGCTTTGATTCAAGTCCGGGTCCAGGTGATATAGTTTAATTTGTTTCATTGAAACATATCCTGAGAAAACCTAGAAAGAAACTATTCCGAAATTCAAGATACAAAGTTTTGCCAAAGCAAGTTACAAAGATAAAAAGAAAACAACGAAACAACCTTTTCATGAAGATTTGATGGCATCCACAAAGCCACTACTAAGAAGTCTCTGCACATACTTTTCCAATATATCCACATCGAGGTTAACTTCTGCCCCACTTTCTTCATTGGAATCACCACATTGCTGAAATGTTAGCCAAAATGCAAGGATTTTCAAAGGAATCCGAGGTTTTAGCAGCTGGACAGGAGTTCTGCAGAGAAACTCGAGTTGGCAACTTTGGAGGATGGAAAGAGAAGAAGATGAAGAATAGAATTCAATAGGAAAGTGTACTTGTTTATTCAATTGATGATTGATATTTGAAACGATACAATGCCTTTTATACAAATGGGAAAGAATCTAATTTGCTAACTGCTTCTACCTAATTCAACAGCTCGTAACTAACTGCTGATACGGCAAAGCTAACTAACTTGACCAGCTGATTCATTTTCGTGTAACAGTGTAAGCCACCAACATGAAGTTAAAACAGTCTTCTTCATCAAACACATCGACTGCAGTAAACTAGTCCATCCACAGCGGTGAAACTTAAGTCTCGTAATTATGACTGCTTCTCATGCAAACATAAAAAGAACAAGAAGATAATGACTAGAACTTGATAATATTGAAACAAGACTTTGTAAATCCAAATATAACAATTCGAATCTCTCGTTTTGAGTATTTCTATTTTAATTTATGTTAGGAGCATGTTTGTAAGTTATTATTAGTACTATTATTTATAACGTGTTAGAATAGTTTGGATTGAGATCAAGGAGTTCCAATGAATTTTGAAACAAGTTGAAATTTGAAAATTGTTGTTGAGCGAAACGTGAGATTCAATTGCGCGCACCTTGATTAATTTCACGGAAAACTACTACCTCTTACCAGCACCAGGTACCAGGTAACTCTGTCCACCAAGAATAGGACGGATGGGAAGAAATCACCTAGTGTTTTTAAGGATTGGCAATTAGTTTAGACCTCTTTTAAGGATATACTTCTAATATAAAAGTAGTGACGGAAAGGAAAAACAACAGTGAAGAAAAACATGACAACTAATATAAAAGCAGTGCACAACATATATATATTCAAAGAACCTTTACATCTAACAAGGCGCGACCACTTAAACATAGTAAACAAAAGATGATAACAGAGACCAAAATCCAAAAACTACACAAGTAGGCCAAACCTACAATATATACGGTGCTCTAGACTACCACCAAGCTAAAAACTACCAGAATAGGCTAATACTAAGACAACACTTGGCTACCTACTAACCTTCCACCCTTATCTGCATCCTCCCACCCTCCTATCTAAGATCATGTCCTCGGTAAGCTAAAGATGCGTCATATCTTGTCCAATCGCCTCTTCCCAATTCTTCCTCGACCTACCTCTGTCTCTCCTTGTCCCCGCTATATCCAACCGTTCACACCTCCTCACTGGGGCTTCTGCACATCTCCTTTTCACATGCCCAAACCATCTCAGGCTCTCTTCCTTCATCTAGTCCACCACAGAGGCCACTCGCATTTTGTCCTAAATATCCTCATTCATAATCATATCGTTCCTAGTATGTCCACACATTCATCTCAATATCCTCATTTATGCCACTTGCATCTTATGAACGTGGGAGTTCTTGACTGACCAACACTCGACCCCATACAACAAAGTTTGTCTAACCACCACTCTATAATGACTTACCTTTAAGTTTTGATAGTACCTTTCTATCACACAGGACCCCAGACACAAGCCTCCACTCCATCCATGTCGCACCAATAAGATGTGTGACATCATCGTCGGTCTCCCCATTTCCTTGGATCAAAGACCCAAGATACTTAAATCGTTCTCTCTTGGTGATAACTTGTGTATCAAGTCTCACTCATGCGTCGCATCATTGAATTTACACTCCAAATACTCTATTTTGGTCCTATTCAACTTGAACCATTTAGCCTCCAAAATCTATCTCCATGCCTCCAACCTAACTTTGTCGCAAGTCTCCTCAATCAAAACAATGTCATCTGCAAATAACATACTCCAAGGCACCTCACCTTGAATATGATGCATCAATTCATCCATCACCAAGGCAAATAGCTATAAGCTAAACGCCGATCCTTGGTGCAATCCCATCTCAACTGGAAAGTGCTCTGAGTCTCCTCCCACTGTTCTTACCCCAGTCTTAGTTCCATCCTACATGTCTTTTATCGCCCAAATGTAAGCCAACGGGACACCTTTAGACTCCAAGCATCTCTAAAGTACTTCTCTCAAAACTTTGCCGTAGGCCTTTCCAAGGTCAATGAACACCATATGTAGGTCCTTTTTTCTATTCCTATATTTCTCCACCTGTTTTATCAAAAGATGAATGACTTTAGTAGTTGAACGCCCCAGTATGAATCCAAACTTGTTCTCGAAATGGACACACCCCTCCTTACCCTCAATTGCACCTTCTTCTCCCAGACTTCCATGGACTGTAATTGTTGCAGTTCCGGATATCACTCTTGTTCTTGTATAACGCAATCATTGTACACCACCTCCATTGGCCAGCACTTTAATCATCTTAAGAATAACATTAAACAACCTAGCCAACCACTCCAAATATGCCCTGTCTGTGTTCTTCCAAAATCTACCGAAATCTCATCTAGACAGTCGCTCTACCCTTGCTCATCTCACGCAATGCACCCTCAACCTCATCAACCTTATGCACCTACTGTATCTAAAATCCCACTAAAATTTAGGACATTTATTTCAAATGTAAATTAAATATCAGGGTAAAAAAATTTGTGACATTTAAGTAAAAATTTTGGATGTAATGACTATCTGTTTCAACAATGTATTTCTTATTTTCAGGAAAAGTCTGTAAAACAAAATTGGCTAAAATCTCATTATTTTAGGCAAATAATTCTTTTGCCTAAAAAGTGAAACTCTAGCAAAGTTTATAAAAAATTTGACTCAAAAAAATAAAATCAAAAAAGTTGATGAATTTTAAAAAGCACTCCCTCCGTCCCATTTTATGTTGCCTACTTTCCTTTTTGGTCCGTCCCAAAAAGAATGTCACATTTTCTTATTTGGTAACTTTTTAAAAGCACAATTACTCTTTTATCCTTATTGGTCCCACTTATAAGGTCCCACTTAATTAAAGATAGTAGTACTACATTTTTAATAAAGGGCAATTTGGTAAACATCATCAAGTCTTCCCTTATTTCTTAAACTCTGTGCCCGGTCAAAGTAAGCCACATAAAATAGGACGGAGGGAGTATATATTTTTTTTAAAATGCCACATGTACAAAATATTTACGTGACATACGTATGCTCTCTTAGGATGAGATCATGTGAGTGGTAAAGCTATCAAAAGGGTAGCCCGGTGCACTAAGGCTACCGCTATGCGCGGTGTCCAGGGAAGGGCCCCACCACAAGGGTATATTGTATGTAGTCTTACCTTGCATTTCTGCCAGAGGCTATTTCCAAGGCTTAAACTCGTGACCTCCTGCTCACATGACAGTAACTTTACCAGTTACTCCAAGGCTCCCCTTCGAGTGGTAAAGACTATCAAATAATCAAATTCATAAGGGTATTTAAGACTATTGATAGTTTAGAGAGATTTAATAAAATTTACTAAATTTAGGAGGTCTTTAGGTAATCTGCCAAACAAAAAATGTCATGATGAGGACTCAGTTCCATCTGTGATTCATCAACTTGATTTCCTCTTATCGGGATAATAAATAAATGCCCAATGGAAAAGAAAGAAATAAAGTAAAACTTACATATTTTTCTAATGAATCCAAAAACCCCTAGTCCTCTTTGTCTAAAGATGGGTTGGCATTTGATGTTTCTATTATAAATCCTCCTTACAAACAAATTTCACTCCAATAATCCAACTTTAATACTAAATGGCAATAAGGACATGGTTAATTAGAAACAACATGAAGCAACACCAAATGTAACATTTCATTGGAATTCGCAAATGCAATAGATT
The DNA here is from genome assembly GCA_031232105.1 of Capsicum rhomboideum. Lineage (NCBI taxonomy): Eukaryota > Viridiplantae > Streptophyta > Magnoliopsida > Solanales > Solanaceae > Capsicum > Capsicum rhomboideum. The sequence goes on along the minus strand of CP124712.1, from coordinate 135,703,141 downwards.
AAATATAGGATGAATAGTCTAATTGGTAGTAGTAATCAAAATCAATGCGAAGAAACCTAAGCCAAAAGAAAGCATCAGTCTATGGAAAACCATGACATTTTACCATTACACTAGTGTAATATACTGAGCACAAGTAGACATAGGCAACTGAGAAAAATGAATTCCACTGCTACTGACATCATTTCTAAGCATTTAGAAGGAAATTTGTCCTCAAAATAGTCACACACAGACATTAACAACAACAGGAATCAGGAAGACCGAAAGCATATAGAAAGTATAATACACCAGCCAAAGCTAAAATCAATGCATCAAGACAGTGGAAGTGCAGAAATTTCAGGATGATAATCGGCCACGTCAATGTTAGCAATTTTAGCCCGTATAAAAGGGAATCGTATCAACTCTGCAGATATTTTTTATTATTAAAAATATATTGTACATAATTTCTACACATGAACTGAATGTCAGTAAAAAATAGTTAAAATATTCTAAAGATAAACCCGAAACTTGTTTTCCTGCATACTCAGCAGAGCACAAAATCATAAACATTTTTTCCATAAGAAAAGAGAGAACGTTGTCAAGAAGCAACCATAACTTGGAAACCAAAGTCCCAACAAAATGTTAATAGGTAAGTAGGAAAAGAACAGATGAATTTAGTTTTCCTGCTTTTTGCTTGAATTTTTGACGGGTTGATGATCTGCTACTGATGTTACCAGTGTTCAGGGAAGCATGATGCAGAAAAAAACGACAAGGTTCCGCATCACGCATTACGCGAAGCGTGAAGAGATACGAATGCATCATTGAAGTGAAGCACAATTTAAAAGAAAAAGACTAAATAAAGCATCCAAACAGTAAGACAAAACTGAAAAGACCATAACAACTATATAATCAATAATAAAGACAATATCTATAAGCAGAAGTTTAGATTAACACCAAAATCACAGGTTTGATTACCGAAACACCTGCTGCGAAACAGACCAGCAAAACAACACAGACCACAATAGCGAAACAGTTCAACAAAATAGCAAAACAAACCAGAAAAAAGAAGAAAAAACAAATCTAAATTAATAACGTTTCAACATCTTATTCTTGTTCTTCTAAAACTCATCTACTCCATCAAGATTGTCCAAATCTTGTATTCCTTCATTATCATCATATTGCTGCTCATCTTCAACTTCCTCATCTTCCTCAATTCTTTTTTTTTATTATTTAAAATTGACCCTAAATATAAAAACAACATGAAGCGATTCTTTTTTTAATTCAAAATTGGCCCAAAAATAAAATCAACATGATGCGCTCACATCGGCTCGCATCTTGCATCACCCTGTGATGCTCCCGCTTCTGTAAGGTTCGCTCGCATCAGCAACGCGCAGCGAGAGGGGCTCACATAGCTTCGCATCATCGCATTATGCGACGATGCGAGCGCATTCCTGAACACTGGATGTTACTAAATTCAGGTATAAAGAACACATCACAACTCTTTAGTACTAGAAAGACTTGTACCAGCTTAGCGTGAATGTGCCTCTTTTCATTGGCGTTTACACTATGTGAACCCATGCAGAGTACCACATCCGCACAATCAGCATAAATAATGCTCTCCTACTTACTAGTTGAGTTTTTGACACATCGATGAACAGCTACTGATATTACTAAATTCAAGTGTAAAGATTTAGATACTTTTGTTTTGACTCAAACCCGAATCAAGGTGATATTGTTTATTTTATTTCATTGAAACACTATCCCGAAATACACCTTTGAGAGAATTGCAAAAGAAAATACTCTCAAATTCAAGATACAAGTTTTTTCCAAGGCAAGTTACAAAGATAAAACTGAAGCATAAAGAAACAACCTTTTTCATGAAGATTTGATGGCATCGACAAAACCAGTACTAAGAAGCCTCTCCACATACTTTCCCAATATATCCACTTCAAGATTAACCTTCTGTCCTACTTTCTTCATCGGAATCACCACATTCTGCTGCGTATACGCCACCAACATGAAGTTAAAACACTCCTCTTCATCAAACACATCGACAACCGTCAAACTAGTCCCATCCACAGCAATAAATCCTTTAGGCACAATATACCTCAAAATTTCCTTCACAGTCTTCACTTTCACCCATAAAGAATCCCCTTCAGGTTTAAGCTCAACAATCTCACCAGTCCCATCCACATGTCCCTGCACAAAATGACCACCCATTCTAGTACTAGGCTTCAAAGCCCTCTCCAAATTAACCGCCGACCCTTGTTCCAATTCGATCAAAGAAGTCTTCCTCAAAGTCTCCGGAGCCAATCCAACGCTAAATTCCAATTTCTGGGTATCGAAACCATCCACCGTTAAACAAGTCCCATTAACGGAAATGCTGTCACCAAGATTGATGTCATCAAGAATGATTTTCGCTTGTATTATCATTGTGAAAGTGTCGGGTTTATCGTAACCTAGTTTCTTGATCCGACCCATTTCTTCAACTATTCCGGTAAACATGGAGGTGATTGGAGTGGAAGAGGTACGACGTTGTTGAGTTGTTACAGGCCGAGGGATAAAGATAGGAGAAATGGGAGGAGATTTGAGAAAGAGGGATTGTGGGGATACCCTTTTGAGGTGGGGAGTGGGCTGTAGATTGAAGATGGTAGGTTTTGGGGGGGATATGGATGGGTTTAAGGGCTTTGAAAGAGAAGGCAGGGAGGATTGAACTGTTGCCATCGGCCTTTCTGTGGTACTTTGATACAGTGGAATAGTTGGTGTTGACCTTTTTGAAGCTTCTATTCCTTCTGTCAAATTTTACATCATTGATTTGATATACACATAATAAATAATAACAGAGATAATTTTTCTATATTATTATTTAAATATAATAAATTTAATATTTTAAAAAATATATTAAGTAATAAATAATAATAAAAATAAAAATAATAATTATTCATTAATTTTTTAAATTAAATAAATATTATTTAATATTTATTTTTAATATAATAAATAATTATCATTGAACGGAGAAAGTATTACCATTTTATGTATCATCATTTCACTTCGCACATTATTCAAGTGACTTGACATACGTAATATTTAAAAAAAAAGAATATTATAAAAAAAAAAATTAAAGTTACATTATTTCTATTTGTAAAATAACATTTTTTTAGGATACAATTAAAAAAAATGATGTTACGTAAAATAGGACAGAAGAGGGAATAACTGCTATTTTTTTTTATTTAAAAAAAAATTGGAGGTAGAAAAAGGTGATTACAATATGGGGAATCAAATCCTCACCAACAAGGTGGGAGTTCAGGTAACTAACCAACTATGCTAATAAGATTCCCCGATGGAATAGCTGCTATGTTAAATGCCCCTATCATAATTTTTTAAATTTACAGAAAATGGAATAAAATATAAATATATCATATACTCTCTCGTTTTAAAAAGAATTACCTATTTTTCTTTTTAATTTATTTCAAAAAGAATAAATTAAAAAGAATGATCCTTTTCTTTTTTTATAATATTTTAATTTCAACTTTTCACGTGGCATATTTGATACCACAAGATTAAAGGATATTTTGATATATTTGACATAACTTTAATTTACGACCACAAGATTCAAAAGCGTTCTTTATTTTTTTAAATTTATATCAATTTAAAACAGATCATTCTTTTTTAAACGGAAGAAATATGTAACGAAAGGTGAATTAGGCGACGAGCGATAAATAAGTAAACATACAAAAGGTGAATTAGGTAATTTGATCGCAATTAGTATTATTCAATTTGCTCCAATTAGGCGAAACGGACGGAAAATTAGGGGATCTATCTTGATTAAACATTAGAACTTCAACTACTCTGGGTGTGTGTGATAAGGAAAAAATATATTTGTTTTTTTTTTAAGAAGTGGACAAAATTCTCTAGAAAGCAAATTGCTTAAAAATAAAAAACTAATTTTTTAAGGGTAAAAAATCTAAATATATATCTTTAGATAGTATATTGAAAGTCATAACAATACTTCTTAGATTGCAACTAATAGCAACTTTTAATAAAACAAAAAAGAAAAAAATGAATTAAAAGCAAATTTAAAACAGAAAAAATAAAGGAAAAACAATTTTCTATTTTTGTTAAAAAATATACCCTTTAAAAAAAATATCAGTTACTAAAGAATCCCAATTCCACCTAATATCTCTCAAACATTTTTTTTTCTTATTTCAATTTTCTTTCTCTCAAAAAAGGGTTTTTCCTTTTTCAACCAGAAGGTTGCGTCTTCTTCTTCTTCTTAAATCAACAACATATACTAATTTTAAAACAAAATCTTTCAATTAAGAGTGGTGATTAAGACAGATAATTTGATTAAAATACAGACTATTGTATTTTAATTGAATTTGTGGTTATTCGTAGGAAAAAAATTGAAAACGACAGTTCAATTGTGTGAAAATATGAACATGTATTTTATTTATTTTCAATGAATACATACTTTTATGTTTTTTGTTATGAAACAAGAAAACATATAATTAATTGAAATACTTAAATTAGGAGAATAAAACATAATACAAATTATTTTTATACATGATGAATATATTTTCTAATTGTTCATGTAACAATCAGAATCATTTTTTTTTTAAGTTTATACTAGTGTTTATTTTTCAATTTTTAGATAACTTAATTCATAACTTCATATTTCTTTCAATTACTTAATTCTGAAATATTGTAAATCAATAATTCTTTATAATTTCAATAGGAAGACCTAAAGATTTTGATGTTGAAATGATTATGTATGATTCAAATATAAAGTTTAATGGATTGGTCAAGAGATTTAAATGTATGAATTGTGTATATAAATTGGTATGGTTACGTTTTTGATATGTCTTTCTTTTTGTGTGTTTAAGGTGAGTAATATCTAATAAATCTTCTTAAAAGATGAACTAATCTACAAACATTCACTACACATACAATATTCATACATTAATCATACAAATTTTATACAACAATAATTTTTCATTATAGGTAACGAAAGTTCAATAAATTAACAAATATTTATCATCATTGAAAAAAATAAAAAGAAACTCAAAATACAAAGTATCACGTTATATTAAAAAAATAAAGAAATATGCCCGTTTTTATATAAATTTCAGAACCCAAAAATAAAAGCATAACAAACTAGTTAGACGATATCGTATCTCATACACAATCAATACACTAATCTTGTTTGTTTTTAAACTGATATAGAAAAAAAAAATTAAGTAAAACTATTTATATACACTCATTTCATACATATAAAAAATAAAAAAATATTTTTAATAAATTCAAATACAAATGTATATTACTTGAGGAAGTAAATAATTGTAATTTTTTCTCAAAAGGTAAGAAACGGATATTTAAGTAATGATAAGTGTAAATCCCTAAATTTAAGCATTGGATAAATATAACATGGTTAATGAGGAGAGAGGAAAGAGATATACACAAAAGATTAGGAGGGATTTTAATTAATATATATGTACTAAATAAATTTAAAAAATGAAAATTCAATAAATCTTTTAAAATCTGCTACAACTTGCAATTATACAAAAGTATTGCTATAATTTACAATAAACAATCTAAAAAATATATACAAGATAATTTCCTCTAAAAATAAAATAGAAATAGAGAAAACAAGTTAATATGTAATTGGCATCTATGTTTGTTATATATATATATTCTCCCATCCATCAACGCCCCAATTCCTACTCTTTTACCATCTCAATCACCGAGCCCTACACACCAATTTGTTTTTTCAACAAAATATTTTCTTTCTAGAAAAATATTTTTCATGAAAAATATTTTCCTTCATACCACACACACTTTTTATTACAACTCCTATTAAAAGTCAATTAGAATTCCTTAATTTATATTAGATTTAAATGGAAAAAAAAGGTGAAAAAGAGTTATTCATCGAAAAAGTAATCAGTTTTTGGATTTGTGATTTTTGTGTTCATTTGCCCAAAGTTGAATGACTTTTGTATTAGAAAAAATAGTTAAGTGACTTTTGTGAAAAAAAAGTAACAGTTATGTGACCATATATGAAAATTTACCCTATTGATATATTGTGATTATTAGATAAGTTTCTAGCTATTTGAAGCTAAATCAAAGTTAAACGAGCAATGAATCCATAAGGACATGTCAATGTCGCAACCACACATCATCGAGGACACATTCAACACTTAGGGGTCGTTTGGTAGAGTGTATTAATAAAAACAATGCATGCATTAGACTTGTGTACAACTAGTACCTGTTTGGTATATTTTTTTAGGCTATGCATAACCAATGCTTGCATTAGTTATACACTCTATTGTGTATTGGGGGATGCATTACTAATACCTCAATATTCATGGTATTAGTAATGTAATGGATTTAATGCATGCATTAGCATGGTTAAAGACACGGTTATCCCTCAAAATCTTTTCCACATCCTTCCCACCATATTTATGGAGGATATTTTTGTAAATATTTTTTTTTTTTTTTTTTTTTATGAAATTCATGTTATTTTTAATACACCAAACCAAACACTGCATAAGAAAAAGGCAAGCATAGCTAATACAAGCATTACTAATACATCGTATTTTGCATTATTCTTATACACCCTACTAAACGACCCCTTAGTCATGTTGCATCGGTGATGCATTATAAGCACACACAAAGTTTTAACAAGCTGAACCGCCACCTTTGAATTTATATCCAAATTATACTGTTGTGCCATTGTCGCGCGCGCCACCCGAGGGTTTCGCGACCAGAATCATTAGCTTTCTAATTCGGCTAGAATTTAGTTTCAATGAGTTTAAACTTTTTATACTTTATAAATCCATTTCAAAATCAATATTTAGATAGCTTTTGACTTGTAGAGAGTTACAAGCGGCCTTGAAGATTAGAATTTATTGAGTTTTACTTTCTTTTTTTCTTCATACTATTATTTTTTATGTTTCTTTTGGATGATTTATATGTTATTTTTCTGCTTTGTCCTTAACATTATAAGATTTTGGGTTTTCAAGACTATTATTGTTTGGATATTGATTTCAGTTTTGTGATTTATCGTATAAGTTTATTTATTTAATCCTGCACTTAATTATTTGATCACCAGTTAAATACTATCCATGAATGTAGAGTTAAGCTCGGAAGAGAAATTCAAAATTATATACTGAATTGAATAGTGCTTGTTTATGGATTCGTAGCTCAAGAAATGATTTCACTATTAAAATAGAAATATACCTAACAGTCTTGCTTAGTTGAATGCCGTGCTTAATTTGTTCTTGGTCGATTCAATACCATAGGAATATAGCGTTGATACATCTTGAATATGTAAGTAGTACTGCAAGAGCATGCTATTCATATGAATGATCCAGTTAACTAGTAAGCTAGATAAGCTAATTAGAAGTTACATCAATTGAAGTCAATTCAAAAGTCGATCAAATTGGTTAAGTTTTTTAGTTGATTCAAAAGTCAATCGATTTTTATTGGTGTATTTTTGTATGAAATGAATCAAGAGTAAGAATTTTTAGTTATTTAGAATTTGATATTTATTTAATTCATTTCTGCTAGGATTTATTTGTCCCAATTCATATTAGAATAAATTTTCTAATCTTAGTCTAATTTAGCTTCGTATTATTATTATAAATAGAAATGCTATGTTACATACTCCCTCCGTTCACTTTTACTTGTCACTATTTTGTTTTTCGAGGTCAAATTGAATGAACTTTGACGAACATTTTAAGATGTATTTTTTCTTCATATTAATATGAGTAGGATAACAACTTATAATATTTTTCATATAGTTTTTGACTATCGAAATTTTAAATATTAAATTATACAGTTTAAAATATTGATCAAAATCTATGCAGTTTGATCTTAAAAAATAAAATAATGACAAGTAAAATTAAACAAAGAGAGTATTTTCATATAATGAGAATTAAGAACTTTTGAATTATTGAATAAATCCTCGTATTTTTCTATTTCCTTCGGTTTCTAGCATAACCGTCAATTTTTAAATTTTTTAGGTTAGTTGACAATTTTGTCTAGAGACTATAAAATTACCAATCTATATACGTATTTCCTTTTTCTAGTTTATACCGACCTATTTTCCACAGTGCTATACAATATCTCTTGCAAAAAACTGAAATTGTTCATTTTTCTGCTCAACAACAAACAGTCATGGTGTTCATAAATATCCCAAATCACAAAACCCTAACCCTAGAAATCAACCCTTCTACGACTTCTCTGCAAACCCTAACCCTAGAAATTCAACAAAAATTCAACATCCCAATCGCCCAACAACGGCTCTATTCATCCTGCCGCCGTCTGTTTAACGGCGAATCGCCGTTGTCGGATTTCGGAATTTCGTCAAATTCCACTATTACCCTTCATATTCCTCTTCTCGGCGGTATGCAAGCACCCGGGGCACCGAAAGCCCGGCTCGAATTCCTCAATACTCGACCTCCCCCGAATTATGTTGCTGGATTGGGCCGTGGTGCAACGGGCTTCACGACCCGGTCTGATATCGGCCCGGCCCGTGCTGCGCCGGATTTACCGGATAGGTCGGCGGTTGGCGGGGCAGCGCCGGCGGCTGGAGGAGTTGGACGTGGAAGAGGGAAGGGTGGTGGAGAGGAGGAGGAAGAGGAGGAGAGTGAGGAGAAAGGGTATGATGAGAATCAGAAATTTGATGAGTTTGAAGGGAATGATGTAGGGTTATTTGCGTCTGCGGAGTATGATGAGGATGATAAGGAGGCGGATGAGATTTGGGAATCGATTGATCAGAGGATGGATTCGAGGAGGAAAGATAGGAGAGAAGCTAGGTTAAAGCAGGAGATTGAGAAGTATCGAGCTTCTAATCCGAAAATTACTGAACAGTTTGCTGATTTGAAGAGGAAGTTATATACATTGTCAAGTGATGAGTGGGATAGTATACCTGAAATAGGGGATTATTCGTTAAGGAATAAAAAGAAGAGGTTTGAGAGTTTTGTGCCTGTTCCTGATACGCTTTTGGAGAAGGCAAGGCAGGAGAAAGAGCATGTAACTGCGTTGGATCCGAGGAGTAGGATAGTTGGTGGTATGGAGACGCCTTCTTCTTCGCAGACACCAGTTGCAGATTTGACTGCGGTGGGTGAAGGGAGAGGAACTGTGTTGTCTGTGAGGTTGGATAGGATTTTGGATTCTGTTACTGGGCAAACGGTCGTGGATCCTAAGGGATACTTGACTGATTTGAAGAGTATGAAGATTACTAGCGATGCTGAGATTTCCGATATAAAGAAGGCTAGATTGTTGCTTAAGTCGGTTACTCAGACGAATCCAAAGCATCCTCCTGGTTGGATAGCAGCTGCTAGATTGGAGGAGGTTGCAGGGAAGATGCAGGTTGCAAGACAGTTGATAAAGAAAGGGTGTGAAGAGTGTCCTAAAAATGAGGATGTTTGGTTGGAGGCGTGCCGTTTGGCGAGCCCCCTTGAAGCTAAGGCAGTGATTGCTCAAGGTGTTAAAGCAAATCCCAATTCAGTCAAGTTGTGGATGCAGGCTTCAAAGTTGGAGGAAGATACAGCAAACAAGAGCCGTGTGTTGAGGAAAGGTCTAGAGCATATCCCCGATTCAGTGAGGTTGTGGAAAGCTGTTGTGGAGTTGGCCAATGAAGAAGATGCTAGACTTTTGCTTCAGAGGGCTGTGGAATGCTGTCCATTGCATGTGGAGCTGTGGCTTGCTCTTGCTAAGTTGGAAACTTATGAAAATGCTAAGAAGGTACTTAACAAGGCTAGAGAAAAGCTGCTTAAAGAGCCTGCCATCTGGATCACTGCAGCTAGGCTTGAAGAAGCCAATGGGAAAACTGAATTAGTTGGGAAAATTATTGCAAGGGCAATCAAGTCTTTGCAGACAGAAGGTTTGGAGATTGACAGGGAGGCTTGGATGAAGGAGGCCGAAGGATGTGAAAGAGCCGGTTCTCTTTTGACTTGCGAAGCTATAATAAATAACACTGTTGGGTTTGGTGTTGAGGAAGAAGATAGGAAGAGGACCTGGGTTGCTGATGCTGAGGAGTGCAAGAAAAGGGGTTCTATTGAAACAGCAAAATACATTTATGCACATGCTCGTACTGTATTTAAAACTAAGAAAAGCATCTGGCTTAAAGCTGCACAGCTCGAGAAAAGTCATGGCACCAGGGAATCGCTTGATGCACTACTTCGAAAAGCAGTTATGTACATTCCAAAGGCTGAGGTTCTATGGTTGATGGGTGCCAAGGAGAAGTGGCTTGCTGGTGATGTTCCTGCAGCTCGAGCAATTTTGGAGGAAGCATTCGCTGCAATTCCTGATTCTGAGGAGATATGGCTTGCTGCTTTCAAGCTCGAGTTTGAGAACCGTGAGACAGAGAGGGCAAGAAAGCTTCTTGCTAAGGCACGTGAAAGGGGAGGCTTGGAACGGGTCTGGATGAAGTCAGTCATTGTGGAGAGAGAGCTTGGAAATGTGGATGAGGAGAGGAGATTACTGGGTGAAGCATTGAGGCGCTTCCCCTCATTTTTCAAACTTTGGTTGATGTTGGGGCAGTTGGAAGAAAGACTTGGTAATTCTAACAAGGCGAAGGATGCATTTGAATCTGGCATTAAGAATTGCCCCAGTTGTATACCCCTTTGGCTATCCCTTGCAACTCTTGAGGAGAAGATGAATGGGCTGAGCAAAGCTCGAGCAGTTCTTACCATGGCCAGGAAGAAGAATCCTCAAAACCCTGAGCTATGGCTTGCAGCTGTGCGGGCTGAAGCTAGGCATGGCTACAAAAGGGAAGCTGATGTTCTGATGGCTAAAGCATTGCAGGAGTGCCCCAACAGTGGCATTCTATGGGCTGCTTCAATTGAGATGGCGCCTCGGCCTCAAAGAAAAACCAAGAGCTCTGACGCTTTGAAGAAGTGTGATCATGATCCTCATGTTATTGCTGCTGTGGCTAAGCTGTTTTGGCAGGAGAGGAAAGTAGACAAAGCAAGAAATTGGTTCAACAGGGCAGTGACCCTTGCACCAGATATTGGTGATTTCTGGGCATTGTATTTCAAATTTGAACAGCAGCATGGAACAGAAGAGCAGAGGACCGATGTGCTGAAGAGATGTGTTGCTGCAGAGCCAAAGCATGGTGAAAAATGGCAAGCTACAGCGAAGGCCGTCGAGAACTCTCATGAACCAACTGAAAGCATATTGAAGAAGGTGGTAGCCACACTTAAGCAGGAGGAGACTTTGGCTGAAAATAACCACAACTAATCTGCTGTAGTTTGTGAGTCTATGTACCTGATAATCTAGAGAGAGTTTTATAGGTTAGGAGACATTAATTAAAGCATCCTTGTTTGAATTGTACTTCAAATGGTTGGATCTTGGTATTATTTGTCGCCTTATGTGAACTTAATATTGCAATTTTCCATTTTTCATATTATTATGGAGTCTGAATGGATATTTCTCATATTGTTCTCAAGGTTCTTTCTTCTTGTATGTTTTTTAGGGACAAGTGCTATGATTCCATTTAATAAAAGGTTCAATCAATGTTTTTGTTTGGCAAGTAAAATTCACTCTGCAGTTTTTTTTGTTTTTTTTTTTTGGGGTGGGGTGGAGTAGGGTGGCATTATGAGGTAATTCCCAGGGTAATATTAAAGACAGCAAAAGAAACAAAAGATAACAATGGAAAAGAGAAGCAATCAAGAGCTGGACTCTTTTCTAATGGGATGAGTCAGTAGGCTTTTCAAAAGTGAGGATAAATCAGCTGGTACCTGACTCCTCGTATGGTGAAGAATACCCTAGAGCTAGATACTATAGAAGAAATGAGTATACAGAATGCTCTCTACTATTTTTTTACTACTGCACAGGAATTTCATTAAATTCTGTTTTCTCAAGTGTTAGGAACATATATTCACTTTTATATCTTGTTTTCCTTTTTATGAAAGAATGCACGAGGTACATTGTAATGGCTTTGATGTTGCAAAATGAAAGCTTCAAGTTTGAAACTGATGAAGTTTGTGCTTGTTTTGAGTTTACTGCATTTCCTCTATAATCTCGTATATCTTTTTTTTTTTCTTTTTCATATGCCTTCTATGCTTTATCAAAGATCTCATATAACTTCATGTATGTTACTTTTTTCACTTCACTAGTGAAATTTGACTTAATGAAGTTCATGGCAAATTGTTCATGGCAAATTTTAAAGTTATCCGTGGATGTGGACATACCTATCATATTGACATATTATATAGTAGAGAGCTGAGATGGAGACAGCTTATGTCTTGACAAAACACGAGGATCTCTTCTTTTAGCCTGACCATTTAATTACCCGGTGTGATCTTACTTCTGACAATCACATTTTTCATATTCTTTTGATATTCCTTATCCTTAAATTGTCATCTGGTAATGTCAAGCATGCAGGAACTCATTTTAGTCTGTGCTAAGAAGTACTTTTGAAGTTCTGCACATGCTCTGTATCAGTTCATGGTTTGACTTTGGATTTACAAGATTCATTAACTGATTTCTATGTTTCTTGAGTATCTTATGAATTAGTTTTGTATGTAGCTATAGAAAAGTGCCACAGGTGCAGTGGTGCTTGTGCTTTTGCACGAACAAGAACTAAATTATGCAGCAGATAAATCAGTTATCTCTGTCAGTTTAAATATTTTTACAGAAATTATGCCCTTCCGCGCAGTTGACAGGTTTGTGACAAACTGAAAGCTTTGTTGGCAGATATAGCACGCATGAAAATTCTATCACCATGCCTGATTAGCACAACTCAGTGACTGACAAGTTCATGGACCTTGCAGTGACATGATTTTCTTCAGGAAGGTTGCCAAAGAGGTTAACAAGCACGCAACAAGGTTAGTTAAAGAGCCTAATTTGACTTACTGGCACCTTGGCATCAGACGAACCTCTTTGCATGCTTGTTAACCTCTTTAACTAACCTTGTTGCATGCTTGTTAACGGCATCAGACGAACCTCTTTGCATGCTTGTTAACCTCTTTAACTAACCTTGTTGCATGCTTGTTAAGCTCTTTGACGATCTTCCTGCCACCTTCAGATCTCTCACTACCATTTTTAGACTCAGATCTCTCACTACCATTTTTAGACCCCTCTTCTTTTCTAGCTTAACCTGAGAGACCGATAGGATTAATTAATTGCTAGCTAAATCAGTATTTATTAGTTTGTGTTACTTATGAATGTTTTGTGCAATGTCGAAGAGAAAATTGACCAGGCAGTTTTTTGGGACTTAGTAGGTGCTGGCAATCATTTTTTTTCTTTTTTTGATCAGATAAAAGTATTTTCATTCATAAACATAACCAATATATTGGCCAAATAAAAGGGGTATACCAAAAGAAAAGATCTACACAAAGAAATGATTATCTACAAACTCCACCCAATCTCCTATTCAATTGGGAACTCTATGGGCAGACAAGGAGTAGGAGACTACTACACAATTGAGAAAAACTCAACTCTATCCCCTTAAAAGCTTTCTTATTTCTCTCTTTCCTCACCACCCATATTTAACGCAAGGGGAACCATATTCCACAGTCCACACTCTGCGCCCTCTCCTCCTCCTCCCGCCCTTTCAACTGAACAGCAACTCTTTCACAGTTTTTGGCAGTCCAAGAAGTATGAAATCACATAAACATATCCACCATAGCCTCATAGTAAAACTAAAACCATAATGAAGAAGAAGATCCACATCCTCGCCCTCATCCTTGCACTTATAACACCAGCTGACGCATACAACCTTCCGCTTTTTACGATTTTCTGCCGTGAAGATCACCCCTCTAGTAGCTAGCCATGTGAAAAAAAAACAAAAACACCTTCCTCGACACATCTGGTATCCAAACTGCATTACAAGGAAAAACTTACTCTTCTCTAACCAAAAGTTTCTCAACAAAAGACTTGACGGAGAACATGCCATTCTTCACTAGATCCCACCTCAAAGCATCGTAGAGCCAACAATCTTTGAAACTCAGTCACCTCCCACTTGTGGAAGTCCCTGTCAAATCTCCAAGTCCCAAAGATTCTCTACACCTTGTGTCCTTCTAATCTATAGTGTTGTCAGGTCTCTTTGGCAAGATATTCTGTGTAAGCTCGGGAACTCATCTTTCAATAAACTATCCTCACACCCCCTGTGTACCCAAAAGTTAACTCCCCCCTCCAACCAAGGTGCTGACAATCATGAAAAAATTGTATTGGCAGTCACTTGAAATATGATCCTTTTCCTCACAACCAGACAGATATGAGCAACTGGTATTTATCAATGAAACAGTTAGGTTGAGCTGGTCAAAAGATGATCTTAATTAATCATTCAGGGAAATGCAAGACCATTTTGCCATTGGTGATGGTATTAGCTTTTGATACCACAGAACTGAAAGGTTTTGAATTTTCTTGAGTATTTAGTTCAGCCAATAGTTTTAGGAAACAACTAACAGTCATTGAGAGAACTGCAATTTTCTATTAGTAGACCTAAGCAGCATTCTTACTGCCACGGTGGGGCTAGGCCACTGATCTATACGTGCCCTGAAATAACGTTTGTGCATCACAAATCCATCATTGTTGTTTTTACATCACACTTTAATCGAATATGGCAGCTGGTACGATGAGACTCTTTCTCAACATACTTATCCAACCCAATGGAGGCAAATGACTCCAGAATTTGCAGCTTACTAGAGTAAGTCCTCAGCAATTGCTCAAAGCTTGCCCAGGTAAGAGTCAATGAAGCATAATTTCCAGCGAAGCACAATTATATAGTAGTTTATTCTCAGCTACCTAAGTTAAGGTTGTGGTTCTCTCCGCATGATGATTTCCTTCATAGATGTTATCTTGGGGACCTTAGTGGAGAAGGGCTACAAACTTGTCTTAGGTTGAACGGAAAAATCACTTTGGTTTGGTTGAAGCAAAAAGCAACATAATCTAAAAAAAGTTTGCAACCCTTAAGGACTTGGGTGAGAGATGCAAATAAGTTTCACTGATGCTATTTTGTAAATTTAACAGATTAGGCAATGGAAGTCATTGCACTGAACTTAATTCGTCGTTAGACCAGGTATTGTATTGACATATGTTATGCTTTATCAGAAAAGGTATCTATGCATGATTGCTAAGGCTTGTCCTTTTGAAGGTTACTAATGATACTAGTGTTGAATAATCTGGAAGCTGCAGGTGTTGCAGCTAAGACCATTCACAACACCATCAGTTTTCATTTTTGGTAAGGTTCAAGAAAACTGAACATGAGCAAGTTCGACGGTTTTATCAGATCTCATTTCTCACCTCTCACCCCATCCTCTTTTCCTTTTTCTTATTTTTGGGTCCTTTCCCCTTTTTCTTTTTCACAGTATACAAAAGTATGTAACTCCTTGTGACAGAATAAATCACAGATCAAGACTATTCTTTCCTTCAACTCTCCAGTAGTTACGTCTCTCCTCTGCCTTAGTTTCCGCAAAATGGACCTTACTATGAGTGGATCTGGGGCAGATTCACTAGGTTAGATTCTCTCTCCATTCATCTTTTTCTCTCCTTCGAAGTTCGATTGATTCGGAAGCCCTACCTTCTTCAGTCTGGCTCAAATAGCCTGTGCATGGCTTCCTCAATTTCTCTCTTGAAACAACCAATTCTCTCTTCAAACAACCAATCATATTGTCCTAATTTTATTCGATAAAATAGTTCTAATATCTCTCTTTGCTTATACATCTCTTCATATTAGAATCTTTTTTGTTAACTTCCTTTAATTTGTAGGGTGACAAATTATGTTTGGTACATATCTCATATTCTAGAAGAAATAGGATGGATTAGAATTTTTGTCATGTTTCAATGTGAAAAATACTTAAGCAATTTGCTTTACATTTAAGAAGGTTAACAGAACCAAATAGAGAAGACTGTATTTTGACATTTGAGTCACTTTGAACTTCATCCATACTGAGGGATGACAACTGTTTTTTGGTATATGACTTTCTGAGATGCTCCCTGTTTAACATTTCAGATAATCATATAATGTGCAATTGGTATTATGTGGAAGGTAGCACTAATGCGGACATCATATTTTGCACTTCTACATTTGCTCGCTTTGCTAGGGCTACTCACCCTAGTGACTCTTCCCTTAATGTCCTTTTGTATCTGTGTCACTATAAACTCACTATTTACAGTTATTTGCCTAAAGATTTTCCAATGAATGATTCATATTATAGTGATTATTTATATGCATGCTTACTGTCACAATGAAATTTTGCCTCGACCCTGAAAGTATATAGTGGTAATTTTCTGTTGCTTATATCAGAACACCGTGAAGATGTTAGTTCTCTATTATTCACTGTTTTCGTTATATGGAGTTGGTATTTATTCCGTGTTGTGCTTCTTTCATTTATCGTAAACTGTTTTTAAAGTTCAGTTTCTGGCAGTCCATCTCGTGATTCAGACATGCCTAGAAATGGGTGCAACAGGCCAACAAGTGTAAGAACCATAAAACTTGGTTAGTAGAAAATTAAAGGCTATTTTGGGAAGAGAATAAAGGATGTGGTGGCATGGCTCTACCTGTTAAGTATCTGCGTTGTAAATTTCAGTTCCCCAAACAAGACTGAATGCATTATGTTTTTGTCATTGGATATAACTAGTTTCTTGAGGTTTTCATTCAATTGTTTACGGGTTCAAGTTGGATGTGGAATTGATGATATTTCGAACTGTGATAGGGGAATAATTTACTCGGTATGTGGTAGGACAGTTGGTTTAAAGCTTGGAATTTTTTGCATTCACTCCATATCACAATGCTGACTGACTTATCATAAATGTTTGTGCCAATTCTGCGAGTATTTATCGATTTATTCATTTGTAGTGCTACAATTCATATTACATAGCAGTAAGTTTCTGAATCTGAGAAAAGAAAGGGATGCAAATGAAAATTCTTAATAGTAACAAGTAGCACGTCTAGCTTTTAATGGATATTTAGAAATACTAGTCTTCTTATCTTAATTTGGCAAATAGCATGATGGATCATACACACTATGTTTTGATCAATTCTTCGCAGGTACCTCCAGTTTTAGAGTTGCTGGACCAACACTAGATAATGTTATGCATATGATCTTGAGATGTTCATATCATTACAAGAACTTGTTGCCTACCTACCTGAAAACTCTATGTTGGAGAAATCAATCAATAACAAATACCAAAAGTATTTTCATAAAGAACTCTGGTGATTTCATATATACATCTTCTCCTGACATGGATGGGAAAACAAGCCACACCATTGCCAGTCCATTTAAGCCAGTCCAACGAGCTTCTCACTGACCTCCCATAGCTTGCGTGCCTTCTCGGCGTCACTGGCTTCTTTCGACAGCTGGTTCTCAAACGAGGAGGAGGTACTGTTCCAACTCCAGTATACACCAGATTTTGAAAGACTTGGATCTCGTACTACCTGAATTTGGCAGAGATGATTCAGTGGTATTCTTCACGCACTCGTTGATGATTCAGTTGGTGAAAATACAAGGGGTAAGGTGTACAAGTTTGCTAATTTTGACTAACCTGTGCAAGTCTTTTTCCTGATTCTTCTTCAGATACATAGCCTTTGGTGATGTACTTCTGAAATGGTGGGAAGAGAGCCCTGAACAAGGGAATGTGATTCCTGAACAAACCAGTTTCAGCAATGCAGCCGGGATAGAGTGAAGCAAAGGCAATGCCGGTCTCCTCGTGGAAACGCCTATGGAACTCTTGCATGGTAAGCATGTTGCAGACTTTGCTGTCTTTGTAGGCTTTGGCACCATCAAATTCTCCTCCATCAATCATGGGTGAGCAGTTTAAACTATTCAACCCTCCTGCAAGTCCTCGTAGATCTCCAAGATTAGCCTTTGGTGGCACATTTCCAGCCAAAGTGTTTGTGTTTCCTGATTCATAAAAATAATATTATTAGATTTCAATCATCTTTGGTTTCCTTTAATATGGCAATTCATAAGGAGCTGCACACGCTGTCCTGTAATTTTTTTATTTTTATTTTTTGAGTGGGTAATATGTGTTAAAATAGCACTAGAAAGTGCTACAGAAGTATGTTACATCAGAAGGCCAAAGAGCACAAGTGTTTGTCCCTATCCTATTCCTGCAGGGCATCTATGAAATGTATCATACTTCCATCACATGCTGTCCAGCATATTACTTGATGTATCATGAAATATGTGTAGTTTCTCGATTCTGTCTTGTCTATAATTACATGGTTAATTACATATTAAAAAAAGAATATCTAAATATGCTAATTTGTGGAATTTTAGCATAAAGCGTTGATGCTTTATTCCTCGCTTACTGACGGTGACCTGAAATTTTGTTGTTCAATGAAGTCGAGTATGCTGAATATAAGTTTGAAGTTTCGAACCAGTACCTGTAATGGAGCCAACAATTATAAGACGCTTTTGTGGGTAATCTGATTGCTTGAGGTCATCTAGCAGCAACCTTGCAAGTAGGAAATGTCCGAGATGGTTGGTTCCCACACTAAGCTCAAATCCATCAGCAGTAAAAGTTGGCTCTTTAGCAGTTGGCAAGTACACTGCAGCATTACAGACTAGCGCATCAAGTGGCCTCCCTGAACGTCGGAAAGTATCTACAAATTGGCGGACACTTTCAAGGGACGCGAGGTCCAGATGCATGACTGTGTAGTTCTCCTTTGGAATGCCCGCTGATTTTGCTGCTTTCTCAGCTTTGAGGAAGTCCCTACAAGCCATTATAACGTGCCACTCTCCTGATTCACCTATCGCCTTTGCTGTAGCTAGTCCTAAACCAGAGGAGGCTCCAGTAATTATCACATTGCCTTTCCTGAGGGTTTTCTTCTGTCCTGAGGTAGACTGGGTGATTGCGGGAGTGGTAGCAGCTGTTTGTGCTCTAATAGGTACGACAGCTAATTTCTTTGTCAATTCCTATTACATAATATGCAACATGTAGTATGTCATCAGAATCCAGAGGTGAAGAGTGACTGGTATTAGCTTATTTCATTCCCTCTAAAGGTATTAAGCAGTACATTTCAAATGAGAAATGTTAGAGAACCAAAACCTTAAGAAGACATCAATGACATACTCTACCTCTGAGGTAGAGGTAAGGCTTGCATGCACACTACCTCAAAACAATATTTGGTTACACATTAGCAATGATTTTTTATTAGTTTTTTTGGATGAGTTTTTCAAATTTGAAATTTTTGATTTTGATTAATTACTCGAGTGAAATTTTTCTCCCAATCACAACTCCCACCTTTGGAAATTTTTCCAAGTAAAATGCATGTCTACAGTCTAGACACAATTTATAACTTCCAATTATCATTTTTTAACTGCAACTATAAATAAATGAGATTATTCAAGAGAAGTTGGGAGTGACTTCAGTGGAAGATAAGATGCGGGAAGTGAGGTGGCGATGGTTCGGACATCTGAAGAGGAGGTGCACGGATACTCCGGTACGGAGGTGTGAGAGGCTGGCTGGGGATGGTTTTAGGTGGGGTAGAGGTAGGCCGAAGAAATATTGGAGGGAGGTGATTAGGCATGACATAGAGCAGTTACAGCTTACAGAGGACATGACCCTTGATAGGAAGATGTGGAGGACGCGGATTAGGGTAGAGGGTTAGTGGGTAGGGAGGTGTCCGTTTTAGCAGGGATTGCTTGTATCTGTGACTGTTGTTTCTTAGGCAGATTCTTGTTCTCGTTGTTTTGGTGATATTTGTGTTTTTGAATAACTAGTTTATAGTGTTGATCTGCGAATATCTTGCTTCTTCGATTATCTAGCGATATGTTATCCCCTTTTGTTGTTGGTTTTTATGATTTTTGTTTGTTATTGTTATCTGTTCTAAGTCGGGGGTCTATCGGAAATAGCCTCTCTACTTCTACTGAGGTAGTGGTATGGACTGCGTACACTTTAACCCCCCCAAGACCCCGCCTGGTGGGAATACACTGGTTATGATGATGATGATGATGACGACGACGACTCCTCAATTCATGTCCAAACACTGTAAATGTTTCTACCGTTTTGCAGCTTGAAATATGATGTTTATGACGTCAAGAGGTAATCTGGTAATCCCTCCATTCGTTTTTACTTATCATATTTTGACTTGGCACACCCATTAAGAAAATAATTATTAACATTGCTATTTTATCATAATATCCCTATTAATTGATGTTTACTATTTTGTCTTGAAATTAGTTTAGAGAATAAGCAATGAATGTTAAGGGTAAAATAGGAAAAAAATTGTGTTTTCTCGACATGTCAAAAATGACAAGTAAAAATGGAAATCCAATTAGGAAAAAGTAATTTGACTTCCTACCATTAAGTTAAGAGACTCTAATTGTGCTTCTTGGGCTATAATATACTCTCTCTGTTTAAAAATAGGTGGTGTTTTCAGCTTCGGCACACCCCTATAAGAAAACAACACGCTTCTAGAAAGTAGAAAGTATTTTTACTAACTTGTCGTTAATCAAATAACTTGAAAAAGAATTAGCTTTTTAATGGTTTCTTGGTTATGTAGAATTTCATCTATTTAAATAAGGGTAGAATTGAAAGAAAAAAAGTACATGCTTTCTTGTGTGTAACGTACTTATTTTGAAACAAAATAAAAAAGTGAAAACACCGCTTATTTTGGAAGGAATGGAGTACTTTAATTAGAAGAGAGTTATTTAACCATGCAGACTGTGTATTTGTGTTACCTTGTTTCCTGCAGTAGGAGTGAATTTAGATTTCAGATTGCAAGACAATGCAACTCCAAAGAAGCTATTGTCCTTGAGATTGGCACTTGGTGTTTTACCCTGCCACAAAGAATCGTGATTAGTCGGTCGGGCGCCAATGCGGGCATCGGGACACTAGATGTGAAACCAAAAGAAAAAAGAAAAGAAATAAAGCTAGTTGATTGGCAGTTAGCAGCTTTACCTCTTTGTGGAGAGAAAATGCAGATGGAAGCAAAGATGCTGCTTGGAGAGCCATTTTGGAGATATTTGCCTATGATTTTTCACTTAACTCTTGTTATAACTCTCTTCTTAAGAAGGTGTGATTTTTGGGGTGGGGGTTGGGGGGGTGGGGTTATATTTAATCAGATTACAAGGATAATGAGCTTTGGGGCAAGGATAAGATGGTAATGGGAGTAATCTAGAGATGCCATGTCAGCTTCTTCTAGCCAATCAATGCTTGAGTTTGGATTTTCCTTGATATTATCAATGGTTATATGCTCCTGCTAATAGAACTGGGCTGGGCCTAAAATATTCAGAGGCCTACATTTGTAGTAGTAGAAAGAGGCCCAACTAAGACACTCAGTGGTAAGGGCCCATAGATTCTTGAACAGAACTTAACTACTTTTTAAGTAGAATTTACAGGTAGGAAAGTTAGCCCATAAAAATATGATCCCTCCATACTTAAGCGGATTTGTGATATGGGGAATTTTAATGGTTCAGTTGGTTGGCTACCAGAACGTTCATGGCACGGGTTTGATTCCTCTCCTTGTAATCCCCTCTCTCGCCCAACTTTTCCGGAAAAAAAAAAGAACATGGATTTGTGATCCGTTCGTTTGAATACTCATTCCATTTTGACTCATTTAAATTTAGCCTATCTGGAAGTTCGACAACCCAAATTTACTTATGAAAATTCTTGCCAATATATCTCAATTGATTTTTTTATGTTTGATAAGTTATATGAGTGATAAAGAAAACAAAAGTTTTAATAGTTTTATTTGCTAATCTGACAAATGATAAGAAAATAATTTCAAAAGATTAGAACTCACGGGTTGTACTATGACTCGTTAGTTCATCTCAGCTCAACTAATTTATTGGCAGTTTGGACAATAACTGTTTATTGATCAGCTTATTTTGATATATATAATTGATATGTTGGTCGGACTCTTTAAAAATGTCATTAGGTGTGAGTCAGATCCTTTAAAAGTAAAATTAGTGCATTTTTGAAGGATCCGACGCGAGTGCGATCATATTTTTGTGGAGTCTGAACAAGCAACTTAGTATAATTGTATTAATTAGTATTCCATTTAATTTTGTTTTAACACTTCCTTCATTCTTTTTCCTCTTTTATAGATCTTAACTCAAGTATCTTTTGGAGTTACTTTAGGATGACTTCTCTGATGACACATTATTCCCTTGCAAAACAAGATCTTTCAACAATAATTTTTGTTATCACAATATTATGAACTTTGAATGTTTATAATTAATTCCTCTCCACGTTTTTCTTGTCAAATGCAATAATTGATGAGGAAAAAAGAACTACAAAAACAAAGTCAAACATCTAAATAAAATAGAGTCCTATGGTTATGGATGATTGATTGCGGAATAAACTAGAAGCTTGTGTTAACATCAAAATCATATTGCCACGTCCTAATTGGATTTTGTTTTTGTCATTGCTCCTAAATACACAATCTTATATTAACGTCTATGTGTATATGTTAAGAATGTAATTCTTTTTGGTGATTAATACAACATGGATAGTTACCCCCCCCCCCCCCAACCCCCCCAAAAAAAAATAGTACAAAAGAAGTTTCGCACTGTTTAGTCTCCTTATATAATTTTAATTTTTGAGCCATCCTTATCTCGTTACTCGTAATAATTTATGGGATAAGTTAGATCTGATGTGCATTTCTTTATAGAGTAAGGTTCATCAAAATTGATGATTTACCCGATATCGAAAACCATCTTATATTTCTTTCGTTCGCTTTTATTTGTCATATTTATTAAGAAAATAATTATTGATATGGTTATTTAATCATATTATCCTTATTAATTGATGTCTAGAGTATTATGTTTTAAAAATAGTTTGGAGAGTAAGCAATTAACGCTAGGGTAAAACAGGAAAAACTCTTTTGTCTTTTCTTGATATGTCAAAAATGATAAATAAAAATGAAAATTCATTTTAAAAATAAGTGACAAGTAAAAGTGAACGGAGAGAGTATTGTCCATGCTTAGGAATGGACAACATATAAGTGAGTTCCCATATCCATGGGTGACTGCCGTGCAGGGTGTTGAGTTTCACATCGATGGGCGATGATGTGGACTTGGTTAATCCTCACTTTATGAGCCAATTTCTTGGGTTGAGTTAGTTCTGTTTTCATCAAATGATAACTAGAATTGATAATAGATGAAGGTTCAGAATTTGAACTTTATAGGTTTCCTTAACAACCTCAAATTAATTACAATAATATTAAATTCACAACTACTTTCTCCGTCTATCTTTACTTGTCCACTTTTTTATTGGCACAGGGATTAAGAAGCAGTAAATGATAGGGGTAATTTTACAATATTATCCTTTGAATATAATAAATGTAATGCGTGGGGAAATGCATTAGATAATGAATCGTATTTAATGATAAGGGTAAAACTGATAGAAATAGGTAAATTATCCATTGATTTTATAATCTGGACAAGTGTTGTTGGACATCCCAAAATAGAAAAATGAACAAGTAAAGATGGACGAAGGGAGTATATATTTATAAATATTTAGTAGATTTTTTAACATACACATGAAGTATGAGCAAAAGCTACATGAGTTCGTGTAAACTCGCATACAGGCCTATAAATTCCCCATTCCCCCCCCCCCCCCCCCCATTATAATAAATTTAGATACATCAATAAATATTAGCTATGTTATCAATGTATACAAGTTAAATTCATATTTTAAAAGGACATTGTCATGGTCAATAGTAGGAATTAATTTAATTGAGTGGAGATAATAGGCTGCAGCCGCTGCATGACATCAAACGTTTGGCATGCTTTAGTTCTAAGCTAAGGAACACTTAACGTAATCTGTAGCTATCCAATCCAACCAAAACATTTTAGATATTTTTGTTTTTTTTATTATTATAATGTTTGACAATTTTATGACATATCATTTTCTCATAACAGGCTACACTTGATGTAGTTGTGTGTGATGTCCTAACTAAGAAATTAAGATGATTTCATGGGCCGGCGACTGGGGCCCCACTCAATGGATTAACAACATAATTAAGGACTAAAAAGCATGCTAATCACATATTATTAAATGGATTGACTTTTTTGTTTGGGAGTTAATCCAAAAAATTTGTTGCTTTTTGCCATAGATTCTTGAGTGATGTTTACCAACCGAGTCAGATAGTTGAACTTCAATCATATGTGCATGAATTTTAAGTAAACATAACTGAACTTCAGTCATATATATCTATGAAACTTCCAACATTAGATTTAATTGTCATGACTATCCTTAGACACCGTGTTGTATGAAGTTATTCTGAAGTAGGTAGGCGTGTAATAATTTTAACAAAAAAGATAAGAACAAACTATATTTCAGAAGATCAGATCACCAATTCCATGTCGATCTACAATTAAATTTTTAATTAAAAGAAAGACAGAGATCTAAACATTTGGAGTGAAGTACAAAAAATCTGCCGAGGAAGAGTCACGTTGTTTGGCTACTAACCGTCTATCCAGTGGTGGACCTAGGATTTCTAGAACATTGGTGTACCACTAATTAGTGAACCCCATAGCAATACTATGTTTGGCGGAAAGATCATGAGTTCACGTGCACTACAACTTCTAGTGTAAATTTGCCTGTGCATTCATCACATATACTAATGATATTGCTCGTGGAAAAACGGGGTGGGCAAAACTTGCTTACCATATTTGAAGATGTTTCTCTCACCATCATGGATTTATAGACGAACAAAAACGGAAACAAAACACAAAGAAAGTGATTTTTTTGCTAAATTACCATGCATGAACCTAGAGTACTGTTATGTCCGTTTCTTGAATGTTGAGCAGAGATCATTATTTTAACACCCTTTTGCAGGACAAGCATGTTCTGCTTTGTTGCCATGCTTGTTACAATTACTTTTTTCTTGCACACTAGATTCCGAACAACAACAATGACATACTCAATGTAGTCCCACAAAGGGGTACGAGGAGGGCAGAGTGTACGCTTACCTTACCCCCACCTCAGAGATAGTATACTACATTCCAAAAAAGGATAAATATATCAATTAAAAGAGGAACAAAATGCTGAACTAATATCTTCAATAAAACAAGAACAACAAACAAATTACAACATATAGATATGAAGTGAAGATCAATACACCTATACAGACACTTCAACTTCTTCCTCCATACTCGCGAATCAAAAAATCAGCTCGTGATGGAGGGACTGTCAAGGGTAGATCATAAAAATGTCTCCCTCGACGTTTATGCTAAGACAATTAACTACTACAAAATGAGAAAAATATGAGGACACCAACTACTAGCATATGGTCTCACTAGATGTGATACATATGTATGCAGTACTAAGTAAACAAGAATAAATTGTCACTGCAAGCAAAGGCTTTAAATATGCAGCCATTTGCAGGTATGACAAAGTATGGTGGATCAAGTGGAAGAGGGTACCAAAGATGGCACAGTAAAAGAGTTAAAAGGGCTCTCTCGTATTGCAGGTTAAAAACTGCAACAACTGAGAAAAGAGATGAACGAAGATGGTGAATGAACTCACAGGCCTGGCCAGAAAGATTCAATCGGTGAATGAATCCGCGGAGATTATCTAAAAAGAATCTCCTATGGCCAAAGGAAACTGTGAATCTTGAAATGGTATAAAGGGCATCCCGGTGCACTATTCTCCTGCTATGAGCAGGATCCAGGAAAGGGTCAGACCACAAGAGGCTGTTTCCTAATCTTGAAATGGTATGCAACACCCTAAATCCTAATGGGACAAATGTATGAGAAAAGTTGAACCTAAAAGAAAGGCCTCATGGGACATGAAGGTGAAGATGGATCTGTATTAGTATTATCATGATGCTGATGAGGATCAGGATTATGAGGCTCCTGCTGATGGAAATTTCCAAAATGAAGATTAGGTGGAAGCATGAGGTTATTATTTGTGTCCAAATCATCCCAAACTGGACTACCTGGACCCCAACCTGCTGGTATTGCATTGAACCAAGCCTCAGCCATATCACCCCACACTAATTCAGATGATTGTGACGATGATGCAGTACCTTCTATCACACCAAAACTCTCGAAATTCTCACTAGTAGTGACCTCGTTCGATCCAATTCCTGAGTCCTCCTCATGGTTATCACCTTCTGGTGGTGGCTGTGGGGGCGGAGGCAGAGGTGGAGGCAGTAGCTCATTATTCATAGGTTGTAATTGAAAACTTTCTGAATTTTGTTCAGGCAGAGAAGATTCATGAGGAGTAATTGGAGAAGACGGAGATGAGTTAGATGCTGTAGATGCTTCTCCTCTGTCTTTACCAATAAAGAATTCAGGGAAATTGAGCTTAGCATTGTCTCCTCTTAGCTTATACGCCTCGCGGTCATAAGCCATGGCTGCATCTTCGGCTGTGTCAAAAGTACCTAGCCAAAGACGAGTCCTGTTTTTAGGAAGACGAATTTCAGCTACCCATTTTCCCCAATGTCTCTGCCTCACTCCTCTGTACAGCTTCGTCGCGGAAATAGGCTGTACTTGTAACTGCTGAGGCCTAAAAATTCCCCTGCTTTCCTGCCCCAATCTGCTCATCATCATCATTCTCCCCCTCGGACTTAAATTTAGAGTTTCGTTCCAATACTGCAACAGCTGCTGTTGATTCTGTGGTTGTCCTAACTCCCCTGCAAAATACGGAGGGTAAAGGCATTGTGGAGGAGAAAACGATATCATTTGCTGCTGATTTTGATGCTGCGGGTGAAACATAGGTATCGCATTGGATTGCTGTGTCCCGTCATAAGCAAAAGGGAAAACGAGCCCTGACGATGAAGGAGGACGAGGAAATGCCATGGATGTTGGATTATTATATGAAACAGAGGATTGTGAAGGCAGTTGATGAACAGAGGACTGAGAATGGGCGGCGTGGCGTTCGGGACTTTTGATTTTCTTGAAACGCCTATTAGACATGGAGGCTTCTTCAAAAACTGGCCTCCTTTGTTGTCTTTCAAAGGTATTATCATCAAAATCAATAGGTTCGTCTGCCATTGCCATTATTGATTTGCCATTGTCCTCTGGTGTAGCCATTGCAACAATACTCACAATTCGCCGCTCGCTCTCTTGAGTTCAGAGTGAATAATGAACTCAATTCTTGAATATAATTAGAAATGGTTTACCAAATCAAAGGAAGATTGAAACTAAAAATCAAAGAAAACCCAATTGGTAAAAAAGGTATCTGATCAAAACCCAGATTTTAATTTGGTTAAAAAACGACAAAAAATAGTTTGGATTTCAACTGTAGATATTGTCAAATGACTCGAAACAGGAGAAAACAGAGCAAAGAAAGAGTTGAATTGGTGGACGAACCATTCAAAATGTATGCAAGATATATATATATTTTTTTTTTGAGAGCGAGCGAGCGGCGTCGAGTAAAGGAGAGAAGGAAAATTTCCAAATTTGGTTAGTAATTGTATGTAATTTGTAGTGTTGGATTGAAGATGTGGAGAGGGGAAGAGAGGGGAGGGGAAATTGATATTTTGATATGAGAGAAAAGGGAGAGGGGAGGGGGGAAATGAAGAGTAAATATAAGAGTTGTAATAGTCCTTGTTTGGTTTATTTGGACCCACGCGGCTTTTTCTTTCTGAACTTCCGTTGCTTCCACTCTAACCTTCTTCAACTCTGTTCCCTCCACTATAATCCCCCACCCACCAAACCCCGCCCCTCTTTGCGTTCTGATAATTACGGTGCTCGAGTCAGCTTAATGAATCTACTATCTCTCATAAGCATATATGTTGAGCGACTCTATCTAGCAAATTTTGGAGAAATGAGAAAAAAATCACTTTTGTGTTTTTCACTTCATTGGAATTTGAACCTAGGATCTATTAGCTGATGGTCCTCAACTCGCTTTATTGACTACTAGACTACATCCTTAAATATACATTTCTTTGACCATTAGGCCATACGCTTGATTTGCATATCCCCTTTTTAATACTCCCTCCGGTTAAAAAAGAATGATCTACTTTTTTTTTAATTCGTTTAAAAAAGAATGACCCCTTTCCTTTTTTGGCAATACTTCAATTTCAACTTTTCACGTGGCATGTTTAAAACCACAAGATTCAAAGGCATTTTGGTACATTTGCCATAACTTTAATTTAGGACCACAAGATTCAAAAGTCTTCTTTATTTTCTTAAACTCCGTGTCAAGTCAAATTAGGTCATTCTTTTTTAAACGGAGGGAGTATCTTTTTTTCCCTTTCCTTCTTTTGTAGTTCTCTCAATTCTAAAGAGCTTGTTCCTTATGTTTTACGATAGCAACATACCTAGTGAAATCTCACAAATAGGATTTAGGAAGAATGGAGTGTGTGCGTACCTTATTCCTATCTTATAAAGGTAGAAAGACTGTTTCTAAAAGTAACTCAACTCAAATAAAGTAAATCAAAACAGTAATGAAAAGCAAAGCAATAGAGAAGAACATTCAAGCAAGGAACAATTTTGTCATAAAAAGCAAAATGGGAGCTTAATTGCCTTATT
This sequence comes from Capsicum rhomboideum, assembly GCA_031232105.1. NCBI lineage: Eukaryota > Viridiplantae > Streptophyta > Magnoliopsida > Solanales > Solanaceae > Capsicum > Capsicum rhomboideum. The sequence goes on along the minus strand of CP124712.1, from coordinate 135,674,780 downwards.
TCTTATAGTTACGCGATCATATTTGCTCCACTTGGCTAACGGCAAGGACATTTTTGTGTCACAAAGCAAAATAGTGTGTACTTGCCTTATTTTCAATAATTTAGGGGCACTTTCGGCCATTTCCCCTAAATTAAAATCTTAATAGCCTTTGTACTGATATTGGAAAAAGTAGGGCGCAGGGGCAAGGAAATTACATAGGAAAAAAAATAACTTTCTAATTGCAATTTATACAAAATTATGATGTAGAGTAGAAAACTGAGTTTTCTTTAACATAACCACTATGAAACTACGTTATTAAACTAGCATTTGATTAGAAATTTTGAATTGGATTATAAAAAATTATTGTCAAATATTTGTTTGATCACAAAAATGGATTAGATTTTCACTCCAAATATTTCGAGATTCAAAGACTAGCTCAAACCAATTTTTAACTTTTTAAGACTCTCACTCACAAAACTTCTAATTTTTTTCAAGTAAAATGCATGTTCAAACGCAACTTCAAATTTTATATATCACAATTTCAAAGAATCAGGTTTTAGAGTTTTAAATTTTAAGTTCAAAATCTATGATCAAATGTGAGCTATCTATGTGATAATGTTGAAAAAGAATTGTGGGCTAAACATAAAAGAGAGGAAAACCGAGATTTTGGTAACTCGAGGAATAAGACATACATGGACTTTATGGGTTCAATATCAAAGAAGAATAAAAAGATAGAGTACAATATTACAACATATAATCAAAATTTCAATTTATTTATTTATTTATTTTTACCCTTTCCTAGGTTTCTTATCTTTTTTATTTTCTTAATAACTTGAACTCACAATTTTAAATTTGAAAGTGAGAAGTTTTAATATCTGAGCAACTCCCTCTTGGCTTCGAGACTAAAACTGAATTCTGTGACCTAGGTCTTTAAATTCCAATGTAAAAGAGTGGGGTGGTTGGAAGTGCTCCAATATAAATAGGCCAATGAGAGAGTGCCACATATGCAGTAGGGCTGTTGAAAACATTTGAGGAAATAGTTAAGCCGTATAATGAGGTGGCAATTTACAGTTGGTTGTTGAAAATGAACAAAAATATCTCAATTTTCCAAAGGTGATCAAATCCAAATTTCTTTGTTCTATAATGATGTTTGACCGATTACATTCACCACCTTCCTCCTTTTTTGAGAAAACACATGGTTTCAATAGATACTACTCCCTCCGTTTCAAAAAGAATATTATTTTTTATATATAATATTTTAATTTTAATTTTTCATGTGGCATATTTAAGATCACAAAATTAAAGTGCATTTTGATATATTTGACATAACTTTAATTTAAGACCAAAAGATTCAAAAATCTTTTTTATTTTCTTAAATTTCATGTCAAGTTAAAATATGTCATTGTTTTTACAACAAAGAGTATGTATTTTTCTTCCTTTTCTTTCCTCTATTTATTTAGGTTGTGTGTGTGTTTGGGGGTGGGAGGTAGAAGTGTTGTTATATTCATTCATCCAAAAAGTGTTTGAGCTAACATGTAAGTCATAATCCAATCCGCTTAAAAAGTACTTGGACAAATTAGACGACTTATGTTTTCGTGGGTTAAATTTTTCACATCTAGGTGGTTATGATTTTTATTTTTATTTAGAATAGTGTTCAGTTAAATTCTTCTAGAGGTTTACCTCCACATTCTCTCTAGATCTCTATATTTGTACAAAGGCACATCCATAATTAAGCTTTAAGAACTCAATCTTTAAGCTTTTTCCATATTGAACACATCATAGTGTTTGAAAACTATATTTTGATAATTAGAAAGAATTTTAATTAATCAAGAAAACAGTATGCAATAGTATGTACAAAATCAGTAGAAAGGTGTTTATTTTGGAGGAAACACAATACTTCCATATAAACACAAAGATTCATAGTATTCTTTTTCTCCAAGATATGTTAGAGCTGCTTGTCATCAGGGGCGGCTTTTGGGCAAAGCCTCTAAAGCCAAGGCTTTAGGCCCCTGATTTTTGGGGACCTCATTTTTTAATAATATGTTATATTTTTTTCTGAAAAATATTACTTCCTCTGTTTTAATTTATGTAAATTAGTTTAACTTGATACGGAGTTTAAAAAATGAAGGAAAACTTTTGAAGTTTGTGGTCTAAAATGAATCTAAGATATTTGTATGACTATAAATCATTTTATTAAGGGTGAAATGGATATTAGGCCCCCAATGAAGAAATTAAAGTCCCTCATTGATGTTTGGCTTTAGGCCCCCAACGATATTGAGCCGGCCCTGCTTGTCATTCCAGCCTAGTTCTAACAATGTACTTCTCAACGAGAAAAAAAGAAAAAAAACTCATTAAAGCTCGATTCGCAGCAATTCCTTTGTTGTCGACCTTTTTTTTTTTTTCTTCCTAGCGTTACGAGATGTTGGCCCCATTGTTTATTCTACGTTAATTAAGGACCTTCAACTTCAAGCACTTTCTAGGCCATTGGTCCAATAGACTCTGTTTATATTATCATATGGAAATTAATTAACAAAAACTAAATTTTACTTTTATTTATTATAGTAGTTGTTTTGTTTGTCACTTCTGGATATCACTTCTCTCATTGGTGTCGTACAGTCAAATTCATTAATCTATACATCAAGTTTGTCCATTTTGAATCTTAATAATTATAGTTCTCATTAAACATGCATCAAGGAAATAAAAAGTTATCAAAGGTGCCTGATTTTAATTTTTTTGTGGGTAATAAACAAACATATTATATATAGTAATAATGCATCAATACAAGTATAAGACTAGCAGAGCCACTAGCATTGTTTTGGCCTAGATGGGAAGGTTCCCTAGATGGCTCAACACTCCCTGTAAGTGAAGATTAAGGTAGCATTAGCCATTAGGTCTAATGGTGGAGTCAGAATTTTCACTTAAGGGATTCAAAATATGAAAAGTAAACACATAAAGAATCTAAAGAAGGTTCAGCATTTACTATATTTATATAAAAATAATTTTAACTGGATATAATAAACGTAATGAACCCTACCTGATTCAACCCCTGATTAAGTCCTTATTATATGCAATCAAGCTTATAAATTGCCTAATAAATTAAATTAACAATGATAGAATCTTATCTAATAACCGACTAAACAGGATCGCTAGTTTTTTTAAAAATATAGTCCCTACTCCTCAACATTATTCCAACGACTCTCTCTTGGCTAATTTAATTAATTAGACAGATGCCCTCCTAAGCATTATATTATTTATATTTGTTGTTTTTGTTTGTCAATGGAAAATTTAAAAAATCTACATATCATTCTTTTGTTCGATCGGCTGCGGACTGCGTTGCATTAACTCTCCAAAACTAAAACACGTGTTAGTATAAAAAGGGAGAAATGTGGAGCATCTTTTAATGCAAGTTTAATTTTATTTATGAATAAAAAACAGGCAACATGGATAAATAAAAACCTCAAAAACATTAAGAAACAAATACATACATACACGTATGGTTAAACCGAAAAAAAAGAAGGTCAAACATGATGACCCCCAAACTTGAAATTTTCACTTTTGACACCTAAAATAGATGGTGTTCATTTTAAACACCTAAATCAGTCACCAACTGTGTTATTTTGATACTTTTTGCTGATATGACATTGTGAGTGTAACACACTCGAACTCAACGCGTGAAGCTTCTTATTTTATCCGGAATTTTTTTAAAAAAATTATGCTTCTTCTTCATTTTTTTTTCATTATCATTTTTTGGCCTCCCCACACGATGAACCCGTCGGAATCACCATCACCATCGCCATTGATGGTATAATTGTTTAACCTGATTTACAGGAACCTGTCGATATTAACATTTTTTTCACTTCCCCATCGGAATTTTAGCTCTGGTCAAACTCTGCAAATTCCCAAATTTGAATTGATACGCTAAAAGGAACAAGCTGCCAGTGAGATGAATCCACATAAAATTTTAAGTAAAGAGAACCAAGAACTTCAAACAATTATCGAAAATTTTTAATGGGTTCCTGAAAATTTTCAATAAAACAGAAATTCTGCATTTTTCCATACGAAAAGATGGATTATTTTAACCCAAATTTCAATTTCTTGAATCGGTACTTGATAGAACAGATAAACAAAAAATGCAAATGAAAATGTATTCTACCTCGTGAAGTGGATTCCCATTTTTGTACTGTTTTACAAATCACAAGTGTGCTAATTCTCTCGAAGTCAACGGTCTCATCGTTTTCATATTCATCTTCTTCAAGTACTGATTTTCTTTTTACTAATATCTTTTAGTTAACTAGGCATGAATTTTAAGAAAATAAGGAGACTTTTAAATTAAATATATTTAGTATATCAAAATGTTCTCTAAATTTATGATCTGAAACATAAACATAATCTTGAAATTAAAACTGATCAAATATAAAATATTTTTGTATATATTTTTGAATAGATTAAAAAACCAACACATAAAGTTAAAACAAATGAAATTTTATAATAGGTACATATAATTGAGTCGAAGAGAACAATGATTGGGGGAAGCTGAATGACAAAGGCGTGGGATTAGTATACCCACGTAATCACTAACTTTCGGCAAACGACTTACATTTGTTTTTCTTTTTTAAATGTCAGGTTCTTGTAGTTAAAGTCGTTGTGGTATCTTAGACAGCTTTCGTCTACCTAACTCATGAGATATCTGTTATTTTTCAACAACATTATATATCATGTAACTCTATTTACTTAGGCTAATGAAAATAATTACTCTAGTGTTTTTTATCTCCTGTTATTTGAATTTAAGACATCAGGTTCTTAACTCACTTCATTGTTCATTAGGACACATGATCCTTGGATGGGGTCATTAACAATCTTCCCCAATATATCATTAAAAGATATGATCCATTGGATGAAACTTCTTTTTTCTTAACTAGAGATCTTTAGTTTAGAGCAATGACGGAGTCAGAGATTTAGTGAAGGGTGTGCAAATTTTATTCTCAGTTATATTAAGAATGTACAAAATTAAATATGCATTCATAATGATTAATATTTAACTTCTATTCACCATATAATTTTTTGACAAAGGATGTGCATCTGACCACCCTTCGCCAAAGATGGCTCCGCCCCTGATTTAGAGCTTTAAGGATCCGTTTGGCCATAAAAAAATTTTCCTTTTCCCCTCAAATTTATTTCACTTTAGTGAAAAAAGTGGTGTTTAGCCATGAAATTTATTTCATTAAAGTGAAATAAATTTTCGAAAAAGTGAAAACAAGTTTTTCTTGTTTTTACTTTTTTCACTCTTACTTCTCTCATAAAAAGTAAAAAAGAACTCTAATTATTTTCATGGCCAAACATAACTCCAACTCCAACTCCAACTTTCACTCCAACTTCAACTCCAAAAAATTTAATTTTCATGGCCAAACACCTACTAAGTATTGAAAAGTTCTTGATCGAGATTGCCACCCCCCCGAATGGCCATATTAAATGCAGATTCAAATTACCTGGACGCTTAATGTGGATATCAGACACCATATGATACGAAAAAGAAATACTCCATTTTCCTAATATAAAAGTCAACCAATAAAACGGTGTCTGTTGTGTGGGTCGGCGGGAATCGGCACGTGTCGGTGCTCACCGGGTCATTTCATCATTTTTCTTCCTTTATTTTTCCTCTCAGGTTCCATCAAAATGGGACCATACCACAAAAAAATAAAATAAGAAGAAAAAAGCTACTGTAATTCTCTTTTGTTTTGTCAAACATAAATATCTTACATTCTTTGTAAATTAATGATGATACTAAAATTTTATTCATTATTTCAATTTTAATTTAAGAAAAGAGAATTGAATTTTGAAAATCTTGTATGAGGAGAATTTCTCTAGTGCAATTCGTGTTCAAACACACATAATGTTGGATTCGAAATCGAGAGGACGTCATGCAGAAGTTAATTATTTGCAAATCATAGAGACGATAACTCAGATGACAAATAAAACTATAATAAAAAATATATTATTTGATATGATTGGCCAACATGCCTACATATTAATCTCCCTCTAAACAAGACTCTTTTAACGACTACATTGAAAATACTATTGTATTATTGGTATGAAAAGAGGGGTCTTCTATTTATAGAGTTCCAAAACTTTTCCTTCAAGCAAGAAATAAATCAAATATGATAGTGTTTTATATTTTTCTTTTAGGAAAAGTAAAAGAAATTATGGTATTACTTTTATTTTCCTTCCCAAAAAAATAAAACTTAAATTTGGTAAAAAAATTAGGATAAAAACCCTTACACATAAGAGGTAAGAAACAACGAGAATTGTTTATAAATAGTTTTTTTTCAATTTCAACATAAAAAGGGTCAGAGATTAAAAAAATTTCCTCTTTCAAGCTTTCTTCCGAATAAAAGAATTAGCAAAAAAACCAAATTGTTTGATTTAGTCCGTAGCCGTTTCAATCCAATATCTTTCTTAACATTCGAAACACTATGTCTCTATCATTTTTCAACTTCAACTTCAACTTCAACTTCAACTTCAAATACGTATTTTTAAGCTACAAGGAACTATTGTCAAACGGGGCAATTGAGCAAAGCAATTATATTGCTTGCCACGTAAAAATTGTTTGAATAAATTTGCCAGTGAAAGATACGCCTAAGTTTGTCTCCATGATATAATTGAATATTGATTAACTCAATATTAAAGTAGCCCTACATATTATAATGAAATTGTAATAGTTCAATTGAACATAAGAAGAGGGCTTTCATTTTTTGCGATTAGAATTTTTAAATTGTTGCTTCCCATTTTAAAAAAATTAGACATACAATTTATTAAGCTAGAGAGAGATGTTTAAATTAAACAATTTCAAACTATGAATGAATCGTTCTTTTTTAAACGAATAAAAAGAAAAATATATTCACATAAATTAAAACAGAGAACATAATAGACTTGCATGTTATCAACCCTTCATCAGACCTAATTGAAGGGTACAGATTACAAAAAAAAAAAGAAAAAAAAGAGGTACAAATTTGTCTTTTCCTTCGACGAAAGAGAGATGCAGTGTCTTAATTATCTTTTAAGTGGTTGTTTACATTCAATCAATAAATTCAACGTACATGTTTTTTCAGTACTATAATTTTTTACGATTTAATTATTAGTAGTAGTTATTACTAATAATTTCTATTATCGATGGCACAAGTGTGACCTGATGAAAAATTAAGTAGTCCAAATATAATTATGTTCAAAGACTTTGGGGGAGATATTAGACTAACTAGACTTGACGAATAAGTGATCAACTAACCCAAAGAAAAAAGGACAAAACATTAATGTTGGAAAGACATTAATACAGTGGAAATTAAAGCAGGGAAGACAAAAGATTTATTAAGTAATTAAATACAATTATAGAAAAAATAAGTAAGAAATTAGAACTTCGTTAAAAGCTGGGTAAGTTGAGTTATGACATGTTATTTAGTCCCACAATTTGATGCAGATCAAATCAGTCAAAGTAATTTTTGAGCAAACTAATGACTTGATTTATTAACTCGATGTATTTTAGCCTGTTCAAAATTAAGCCTAACATGTCTATTTGACACGCATAGTTAGACAAAATGGAAATCAAGATATTTGTGTAGAAGCCAATGGATTAGCAGATATTAATTTCATTAATGTGACAAAAGAGAGAAGTCATTATCTTAGGCCCCTCCATTAATAATGATGAAAACTCACCAACCATAATCTAATCTACATAGATCAGGTGTCCAAAGCATGCATGAAAATGTCATGCAAATTAATCATGAAGGGACTGATCCTCCTATCATATAACAACTTTATTTGACCAAGGAACTATCGATAGAACTAGCATCTTTCTCATTCTACACTGAAATTTTCTTCTTATTTTTTTGCTCTTTCATGTTCTTACCTTTAGACTACATATTGAAAGGTGTTTTTGTTATTACTATTATTACATATATTCGGTGTTTGATATTCACGGTAAATTTTGATTAATCAGGATTCAGCCACATAAGGTATATTTAAAGAGAAAATGCTCCTTAATTTTTCCAAATTCAGGCCTCGAACATGAGAATGTATTAATTAAGAGTGGAAGGACCCCTTCTATCACACTACAATTTGTTGGTAATTTTGGAATGTGCGCGTGCGCTTTTCTCTTCAATTAGAGTGAGGTCTCGGAGCTATATAGTGGATTTCTTAATAATTATATATATACATATATATATATATATAATATAGACTAAAGTTATTAATTTCTATCGAATCCATACTTTTCATGCTAGTACTATCTTTGCTTTCCTATTAATTATTATATAATCTTATACAACAATATCCCAAACAAGCTACCATCAACGCAACTCATATTGATTCCTCACAAGAAGATTAAAGACAAAACAAATTAAATGTACCATGAATAGTTCTGCTATAAAACTTTTTTCTCATTTTAATATCTTTTTGTGAAGATCAAGTATTTTAGCACTTTGTCCACTTCAAACCACATCTTAAACACTAATTTTACATTAGAATATTACTTAATTGACAAAGAAAAAGCCTACGATATGTTTTTAGTGCAGTCGTAGGCAATGATGAAGTCAGAAATTTCGTTTAGGATGTTCAAGATTTAATATATATGTATAAAAAATATTTTTCAACCTATATACTTCATATACAATTTTTTATATGCATAATATAATTTTTCGACGAAGGGTGTACAACTGGCCTCCCTTCACTACATATGGCTACGCCACTCGTAGCTTATAGACATGAACTCAGGTTTCGTCTAAAGTTGGGAATCAACAACTCGAAGATTAAAGCTTAATTATAAGTAACTAAACAAATAAAAATTCCCAATTGGTCGGCTGCAAATAAATAAATAAATTAACTAGTGAAGTTGAGTGTTTTGTCGATGAGGCCAGTGTTATCATCAAATTTAATTACTAAAAAATGACTATTAGTGGCCATTTGGATGCCATTTCATTAAGCACCATGATGCTAATTAAGTTAATTAAGCTTTGCATGTCAACAAAGTATATCTATCCACTTTCACTTACATATTATATTGAAGAAGAAAGTTAAGAACTTTTTTTTTTCTTAATATAAAAATAAGAAAGTCAATGCTTAATGCTTATTAATGATTATTTATAAGACCTATGCTCTATTAGATAAAGTTTGACATTAAAAAGTCAAAGCCGTGTCATTTAAGATTTGGATATAGAGCCCGTTAGGATTGACTTATTTTAAGTATTTTTAAGCCAAAAATAATTTTTAATCACTTTTGAAATGTTTGAGTAAATTCAAAAAGTGCTCATAAGCACTTGATTTTTGGCTAAAATATTTAAAATAAGCCAAAAATCATAAGTTAGGAATCCTAACTTATGACTTTTGGCCTAAAATGCTAAAAAAGCCAAAACCCATAAAGTTAGGATTTATAACTTATGACTTTTAAGTCAAAAGCCAAAAGCCAATCCAAACGGGCACATAGTCAAATGTCAACTCCTAATTTTGTGGGTAGGATATTTTTTTGCTTCGAAATATCTCATATAGAAAGAAATTTGGTAGATGTGAACATAAAATGTTTTCTTATTTATTTTAGTTTTTACAATTAAATAACTATTTATGTAAAATATTACTCCTAAAACAAAGTATGTTAGATTAAAAGGATGCTAAATGAGTTTGTTAGATTTATTGTTATTTTGATAAATTGATATTTGGATTTTGTTCCTTAAGATGTATGAAATTTCTGTTTTAAATTTGTGCATATTTGAAGTAGATTTGGATGTTGAATCACATGGTTAAGTTGTTGACATTCGAAGATCAATTTTTTTTCGTGGGGAAAACATTCGGCTACACTTCAAGCACACATGATTGAAATTTTAGCCAATTACATACACTTCAGTCATGACATTGATTTGTTCAACCTCAGTCAAAAATGTCTACACTTTGCCCTTGTCAAGATCACAATTTCAGTTCAAAATGTCTGAAGTTACCCTTGACAAGTCAGGTAAAGTTTCGATAAAAGATATTCAAAGTTTAGCCTTTTCAAGTTCATAACTTCATTAAAAATATTATATTTCTCGCAAAAATGTCCAATATTTAACCTCCACAAGGCCATACTTCACACAAAAATATCTGAAATGAGAGACGAATTTTTAACTTCAGTCACATACATGTGAAGTTGTTCACAAAGCGAATAAACTTAAAAAAAGTATGTAAAAAAAAAAAAAAAGAAAAACTGGCACAAGTTAAATGGAAGCTCCCAAAAGGCTATTTGTGCACTTTTGCCAAAATTCTAAGATAATTATGCACGTCGTTTTACCGGGCCATGACCACAAGATAAATAGATAGTGTTTGCATTGGGCCTCATAGCAAAAAAGCCCATTTCAATATTGGTTCACACGAGCCATAGCAATTATTTGCACATAGAATCTCTTTTAGGCATGCTATTTAAGTAGTATAACCAGTTTTTATATGGTATTTAAAGTTTAGGCAGGTGGGAAAAATACTTCAGACCACTTGTTCGCGCTCCTCCTCCTCTATAATTATATACCAAAAAGAAAAAAAATGGGTTTATGGAATAAATTTTTTGTTGAATCCCAAATCCCCGAATATTAGGAATTTGAGATTTAAAGTTTTGACTTTCAGGTCTGAAGTTAGACTTGGCCAAAACTTCAGACCTTTGGCCAGAAGTTCTCAAACCTGATTGATTGAAGTTCTAACTACCATTCAAATGAGGCATAAGGTCTGAAGTTAGACTTCAGTTCCCAACATTAGAGCCAAGGACTGAACTGAAGTGAAAACTTCAAACCTGAAATCTGAAGTTTAATTTCAAAGTGGCTAAAATTTAAATACATAATTTATAATTAGGCTATGTCTTAAATAGTAGTCCTTAAAGCGTCTATTTGTGCACTTCCCCTCGGATATGCGTGAAACATCGGCTAGTATTTGATGGTTCACCAAAAAAATAAATGTATATTTGGGAAATCAATTTGTTCCCCTATGCCACAAGCCTAAGCTATGTTGATCGAACTTTTAAAATGTACCGATGGATGTATCTATTTTTGGATAATCCGACACGGTGCGGCGACCTTTTTTGGAGAGTTCCAACAACATAGAGCCTAGTAAAACTTTTAGTAGAAAGCATATTTTAAATGAAAGGAAAAAAATAATGAGTAATAATTATCTGCTCAAGAATTCCATATCAAAGCTGCAACAATTAGTAAAACTGGTCTTCAATCACTCAAAATTAAATAGTTGAGCACCAAAATACAAGTTAGTCTCATCAAAGCATTGTTCATGTCACTCCAAGGACTTCCATAAAATCACCAAAACACACACACACAAAAATAAATAAATAAATAAATCTCCATGTACAATGCAAGTATGCTTTAAGTAACTCGAGTGATTTGTTCCAGCCTAGAGTAAAGATTGCCATGTTATGGTAAAGCCATCGATTTGACGCTACCATTTGTTTTGCAGTTTCTCTTTCTTGAGAGCCAAGAACGTAGCTTCTATTTCGTCGTAGTCTGGTAGCTTAGGATGGACATGTCTATTTTTGGAAGATCCATTTCCAGCCTCTTGAACCGGGAAGGAACTTGACCGAAGAAAGTTGTCTGTGAAGCTCTCTTTAGGCCTTTCAATAGGCAGAGTCATTGCCCTCAAATAAGGTGCCTGATTTTCTCTTCTTGATGTTGATGACATTGTCGAATTACAAGTTTCTTGGCTTTCACTTACATCCTCAGCATCGGATTTTACAGTATGATCCCTCGTTGATTCAACATTTTGATTGGTTTTTGCAATCTGTTGTGGTGGAAGCACCAATTGACAGGAACATTGGCATTTACTAAAATCCTTTGTAGCTTTGACTCTTCTCCTTGGCACGCGAAAAGGAGATTCCCCGTTACCTTTCTCATCAGTGATCCAGTAATAACATGGATGTTCCAAACTGCAGTAGTTTTCCTTTGGCCCGTTGCAGCTGGAATCATCGATGCACTTGACAAAAGTCATTGTGCTTGTGAATTTGACATAACAAGGTTGATCGTTGCTGTCATGTTCAAATGTATAATAGGATTTCTGACTTTCCTCAACAGAACTCTTTCTTGAACTCCTCCTTCTATTTTGGCGTTTTGGTTTGCTAACTGGAGAACTCTCATGTAAGTCTCCGTAATATTTTGCACTATCAATGTCTGACATAACGGAAGATGATTTCCTTCTCATTCTTTTTCCAGACATCGTGTTGTTCCTCCTCGAGTTCTTTGGTCGTTCTTTTGCCTTCTGTGACTCAAATTTTTTCTCAATGCCTTCAAAGTTTCTTCCTTTATCCATCTTTAGTCTCGAAGGAACAAAAGGGGCTTTGAACATGAATCGTCTTTGATCCTGCAAGTTCACATCTTTCTTTACAGCAGACTCAAACTCCTGAATGTCATCCAAATATATCATCTGTTCAGGTAATTCAACTGAATCTTCTGTTGAAGATTCTGCAGCCCTTCTCTCTATATTTTGCTCCGAAATTAAGGCATTCACATTCCCCTTTTCCTTTCCTATGACGCGTTCAGATTCTAGAACTCTCTCGTTACCATTATCCTTCACTGAATCCTTACAAGTGTTAGTCGTTGACAAACGCGTTGAATTAGCAGTAGGAAGCAGTTCTTGGTGAGAATTGGAATCCTTTAATCTCAGTAGTCCATCTTCCTTGTAATCAGCTGCAGCATTACTAGTTTTATTTACCTGCAGTTTCTTAGCATTAAGAATTGTATGATGCCACTAAGAATGAAATGGGACAAACATGATTTTTTTTTTTCCTCATGCTATTCTGTAACTACAAGAAAAAAAAAGAATTAAGCGACGAACAGTTTCTGTAGCTAAACAGCAAAGATCCGAGCTAATCTATTTAACAATGGACAATTTCTGTTCCTAAACAGTAAAAAGTAAAAATCCATCCCTAATCCTATCTACTGACGGATAATTTCTGTCGCTAAAGAGTAAAAATCCGTCCCTAGTCCTATTTACCAACGGACAGTTTATGTGCTAAACAGTAAAAGTCTGTCCCTTGTCCTATTTACCGATGGATAATTTCTGTTAGCTTTCCCTAATTTATTTAACGACCAACAATATCTGTCGCTAAACAGTAAAAATCCATCCCTAATCCTATTTACCACAGACAATTTCTATTGCTAAACAGTAAAAATCCATCCCTAGTCCTATTTAGCGACGATCACTTTCTGTCGCTACAGAGTAAAATATTGTCCCTAATTCTATTTAACAACAGATTAGCGATAGATCATCGGTACATCTTGTTAGCTATGGATTAGCAACATATTATGGCCTGTATAATACTTACCAGCTCATCTTGCGATTCGCATCGATATTCAAGAAGCAAAGGTCCTTGCTGAAAACAACTCCTTGCAATTTCATCCACCAATCTGTATTTCTCTTCTTCTGATACAGAGCTTGTGCATATATTATCCATTATCTATATTCAAATAAGGATCAGTCTTACAAATTAACAAGTTATAATAGTAATACTCAAGAACTTTAAAGCTTTGAAAAAGCCTTAACCTGATGGCTCACAAGATTCCCAGGAAGTAATTGAAGTGCAGAATTTTCAAATCTCTGGCCATAACGTTCAGCAAAAAGATTCCGAATTGCTGCAAACTCGGGCAAATCACCGAGTCTTGCTGATGCAAATATGAGACTTGACACAGCTTCATTGATGTCATGGGGACAGTCCCTAAGGAGAAAATAAAACAAATATGCAAACATAAATCACTAGTCGATCATTAGAGTATAACATTGAGGTATATTGAAATGCTGTTAGATTTCTTACTTGTGTCTTCGAATATATGGAAAGTTGATGATGATAAATTCACAGTAATTGTCCAATAAGTCATATACTGCAACCTTTCGTTCATCCAACAAAAGCTGTTCAACCTGTAAATCGTACGAAAACAAACAGATTAATCATAAGGGGAATTCTTGATAATTTTGAACCAAAAATGAGCAATATAATTCTGTTTTTTTTTTGTTTAAGAATTTATAGTACGCTTACCCTGTCAAAGACAGTTTCGTAATGTCCATTTCTGAGTAGCTCAGATAAATCATCCCTCAACTGTCTGATGATGCAACTTCTCTTGTTCTTCAGCAGCTTAAGCCGGCACCGAACCCTTTTAATCAAATTCTTGCTGTAACAAACAATAACTACGCCTTAGTCGCAAACAACACTTCTAATCATATAACAAACAATAACTATTCCTCAGTCCCAAACAACCCTTTTAATCAAAATTCTTGCTGTAACAAACAATAACTACGCCTTAGTCGCAAACAACACTTCTAATCATATAACAAACAATAACTATTCCTCAGTCCCAAACAACCCTTTTAATCAAAATTCTTACTATAACAAACAATAACTACGCCTCAATCCCAAACAACCCTTTTAATTAAAATTCTTAATGTAACAAACACTAACTATGCCTCAGTCGCAAGCAACCTTTGTAATCACAATTCTTACCGAAACAAACAATATCTACGCCTCAGTTCCAAACAACCCTTCTACTGAAAATTCTTCATGTAACAAACAACAACTACGCCTCAGTCCCAAACAACTCTTTTAATCAAAATTCTTACTGTAACAAACAACAACTACGCCTTAGTCCCAAAAACCCCTTTTCAAAATTCTTACTGCCCCCGAAAAACATAAGTAAACATAACATAAGCTAGTTCATATTTACCATTTAGAAGCTTTTCTCCACCCAAAGAATATATCAAACATGTCTGCTAAGTTCCTCCAAGATGACAAATTGATATGCCTAGTGAAAAATTCACAGTTTTGGGGACCTATTAAAAAGTGATAAATTAAAGGGGTGCCACGTGCTCAAGTGATCTGATAATTAGTACAAGAAAGAAGAAAAAGCTGGTTCTTGGGCTAATTAAGGATGATGAACTGAACCATATAACATGAGTGGACAAATAGTTGGGTAGTTAATTTAGGAGAAGGGGTTTAGTGGATTTGGAAAAAAATCAACAACTAATTAGTGTTTAGAAGCTGCTCCACTTATTTCTCTATTTGTTCTGTCACGATCGTTAATCTTGTTTACTTTCTTCCCGCCATCATGTGCATATTTACTAGGTTTTTTTTATTCCTTCAATTTTTCCATTCTATTTCAAGTACTATGGGGCATATGGTTTAACTCTTACCAGCTATGTATTCGGTATAATTTTCTATATATACAATATAATTTTTAATATAAAGAATGTTAATTTGCCCATCAACATGTGTTCGGCTGAAACTAGTATCTTCGGTCCAAATCTTGTATTTGTCTAAAAAAAAAAAATTTTTTTTAATGTGTATAATTATTAAATTTAATTTAATATATAAAATTATCAAGTTACAACTTAGTAACTCAAAAGGCCTAAAATTTGGATCTCACAAACTTTGAATCTTGAATTCGCCTATATTTTTTCACCGTGATTAAAAGAAAAAAAAATGTTTACCTTTTTCTAATTTATTGATTTACTATTTTTCTTCTTGAATGTTATTATGTGTCCGCATGATGATCATGCTATATCATTATACACATGTTTTACTCAAACATGAGAATAGAGAATGAAGTTCCTTAAAAAGCACGCAATGATTCTTGTCAGAAAATTAAACCTATTTTGGAGAATGAAATATGTTTGTAGTCAAACGATCAGTTCACCAAATTCAACCCATTTTGGAGAAGAAATAATAAAGGCAAAAATAAATAATGGAAAATTTTGTGAGAAGGCAAAGAGTTGTTAACCAACTGCTAAATAACTGAAAATTTTCATTAGAATATATATGGATGCTGGAAAAAGTGACATGTAAAAGTGGGATGGTTGGCTATGGCAATGAAGCTAAAATGTCAGGCACCTCGCAGGCCTAATGATAGTCACCAATGACACACGAGGTCAGATAGAAAACTTTTTTCGGGACTCGAGATTTAAATTTTATGGATTTTAAATAATAGAGCAACGATTTCAAGTATAAGTAATTGAGTTTGGACGTTAGTTTAATGTCTGTTTTACAAGAAATCTTCAATTCTTTTATTAGTTTTTTTTGTAAGTCACCATAAGGTTTTAATTCCTCGTTAACAAAGGCAGAGGAAAAAGTGATAAAAATTGAGTTACATGAATAAATAAAAAAATAATGCAGATGTTGTATAATATGAATGACATGTGACATATATATGTGTGAATAAAAGTTAGTAGCCAAATTGAGCTTAAACACCAAGAGTTACTTATTCAAATTGGATTTGAACATCAAAGTTAATTGGCCAAATTGTCAACTTGATGTCAAGCTTAACATGCTTAGGGAGCAAATTTAGTGGCTTATAAATAGCCACTCTTTTGTACATTTTGAGATATAGTTCCAAGTAGAAAACAAAAGTACTACTAAAATTTTCTAAAATTATCTTTTTTCTTTAAGTTTGATATTGATATATTGTCTTTATTTTATAACAACAGAAGTGAAAATATGGAAAATTAAAGACAAGAAATTCAAAATCAAGCGCTAAGAACTCTAATTAATTTTAGTATTTGAAAATTAGTTCAACAGGTGATCTAGACCCCTACTTCAAAAAAAATTAGAGACAATGATTAATATAAAATTAATTACCTTCTTTAATTTACGAATAAGTACCAAAGATATAAAGTGTAACATTTAATCCTTTCTTTTCACAATTCTTGGGCTCTTCTTCCATGATAAGCACTTCTTGAATTTTTATTGGGAAAATGGTCCGAAATATATTCAAACTTTGGAGAAATTTGCTGTTACACGCCCAAACTTTGCGGGGGTCCTATGACCCCCCTGTACTATTTATTAGTGTATTTTTGTGACATTTATTTGCTTAGCTGGATAACTATTTTAGTCAAATAAATGTCACAAAAATATACTAATAAATAGTACAGGGGGGTTATAGGACCCCCGCAAAGTTTGAGCGTGTAACAGCAAATTTTTCCAAAGTTTGAGTATATTTCGAACTCTTTACCCATTTTTATTCAAGCCCGACAAATTTTAATGAAGGTATGCTACCATGGATGCTACAAAAAGGGTGCAAATAATTCAATTGAACCCCCTCCCGAAAATTATACTACTATATAAATAGGGTAATTTTTTTTTTTTTTTTTTTTTAAATACATAGAAATTGTTAAATCCTTCTTCCATAAGATAATTTATAATATCCCATTACTTGATTTCTGCCTCCGCCACTACCTGTTCAGATGCGACTTTGACCACCTTTTACTTGGTACTATTTAAATCATTTCTTTTGCAGAAAACCTGAATTGTAACCCAATAGTATTTCCTTGAACTTTGATTGATTAAGAAAAGACATTTTTAAAGTAACTATGAATTTCTCTATTCATGTTGGAATAAACAGAGATTTACAATAGTACGATGTCGGAGTGAGATCCTAAGTACAATAATGAAGTTAGGCCGAAATGAACGATCAAGTGCACTCAGAAGCTCTGCAGTTCGCTTATGTTTAGCTTCAGCAGCTGAAAAGTTGGATAATATAGTAGTTCGCAAATTAGGCTATTGTAGGTAAGCTAATTTTGCATTTGGTCCTACTTAACCTCATTATTTAATGATTAGAGCCATTAAAAATTGCTACAACGGTTAAGTAAATTCGACAAGTCTTTTTTATTTTTTTCCCTATTGGTCAACGAATATGGAGCTCAAATTACTTGAAGAGGTCATGCTCTCTCCCTCACATTCTTTGCACTGAAATGATCATCTTGCTAGTGTAGGTGTTCTATACTGTTGGGATTTTTCAAAATTTATACCGCATCCGTGTTGACCAAATACGATTTGGGTGTGGGTGTGAGATACATGCATATCGAATTTGGGCAACTTACTATAAGTGTTTTGGCTACCTCTATGACCACGAAGTATAGATTGATTGGATATTTGATTTGATTTTTAGGTTTATGACATATATATGTATATGTTGAGAATAAAGAAATCTTGAGATCGAGTTCATCAATGAAGAAACAGAGAGGAGAGAAAGAGCATAAGTGAAGCAGACAACACGAAGTTTTTTGACTCAGCCTTGAAGAGTCATCAGCAATGTGACACAAATCGAGCCCTCAATATTAATTGTGATCACAAGAGTAATCATAGTAAAGAATAAGTTTGTTAGGCAATTGTGTACATAAGCCAATAGGAAAATTACAAGTAGGATAGAGTTTAAATATTTTTTATTTCTTTTTACTTGTATAATACATCAACACTGTATACAGAAATACAATGCGAAAATTTCCCATAACTTGTCCCTAATAATTTCTACAGTATAACTATATAAAGTATGATGAGAACACACGTTATTATATGGAAGAAATATCTTATGAATATTATGTATTTGTGAAGAATTAAATTTTATTAGCCTTAATTCAATAACTTTAATTAATGGAAATATACACTTATATACGTCGTAATATATATTTACTGGTACTATCCTAGCTAGCACCCTTATTCGCTCATCTCAAAGTTTATGTGATGAAGATTCTGACCTCTAAATCAACACTCATATTAGGTATCCACACTCGAGTCCAAGAAACATAGGATGCAGTAGAAACTTAATAGATAGCCTTAGAATTTATTCATTGACGGTCTGAGTAGAAAACGTGGTACTCATTCATCCTAACATATGAGATACCATTTGACTTGTCAACAAATTTAATTTAAGGAAAAAAAAAAGAGAAACTTATAAATTTTATGGTATAAAACAAACCTGGAACATTTGTGTTGCTATAAATCATTTTATTAAGGTTAAAAGTTGGATTCTAAAGTTAAATTCTTTTTTAATTATAAAAATGATTTATTTTTTTTGCAACGGATTAAAAATGAAAATACGCCACGTATATTTGGACAAATGGAGTATAAGATATGCCCAAACATTGTAATAATCCCATCAATGGGTTAATATTTTTTGTTAAAATAATTAAATGTGAAAATCTGAATTTGCTGGAGGTCTATCGGAAACAACCTCTCTACTTCATTTGAGGTGGTGGTATGGACTGCGTACACTTTACCCTCTCCAGACCCCACTTTGTGGGAATACACTGGGTATGTTGTTGTTTGTTGTTGAAAATCTGAATTTGATGGTGCAACAACATGCAGATTGACCATTTTTATATGCAACCTCCAATTTTTTATAGTGTAATTGAAAACCCTTATAAAAAGATTATAACCTATTCTTGAGCAGCAATGGCAGAGACATGATTTTCATCAAGGCAATGGCAGAGACATGATTTTCATCAAGAGAATTTAATATCTATTATATATTTAGTTAAAAAATAATAATTTTTATATAATACAATATATTATATAAAAATATATAATACAATATATTATATAAAAATATATAATATATTTTTATATATATTATATATATATAAATAACTGCTTCTTTTGTATTGAATGAAAGGAATGAATACAATGAATGAAAATATCTAAGCTACCAACTACTATTTATAAGATAACTAACTAACTAATTAACTAGCCTAGTCAACTAGTGGTCATTCTGTTATAACAGAATGCCAGCTGTACATAGCTCATCATCCCTCCTCTATAATCATCTCAACATATATTATGGGCACCCTGATGCTAACGTGACACATAAAATTTGGAGGTGTCTAAATGATCATTTTATAAGTTGGAGTGTTCAACTGACACAGTGGAGATGTCTAGATATGCATAATCAAAGTTGAAATGTTTAGTTGTCAGTTGAGGCTACATTAAAGTGTCTATCTATGTATTTTGCCCGCAAATAACCCATTCATAGCCAATATATATATAACAACTACGAACACTGAATTCTAAGAAATGGTTTTATCAGGACTTGAAGATTTATGCGTTTATCTATTTTGAGTGAATAAAGAATCCTTTTTGTTTGATCAGGTTCCTCAAGAGTCCTGGCAACTAATAAAAGATGTTCTGGAAAATTTGATTAACAAAAAATGTGCAGGAAAAATTAAGGTGGTATACAGAAATAGAACCTTAAGACATTCTTGTACTGTTGCTCAATTCATGTTGCTTTAATTTGTTTTACGTTCTTATTTTTTGTTGCATAATAACCAATTTTTTGAAATAATAGGAATGAAAATGGGGGATCTGGTCATAAGGCACGATTACTGGGAGCAGAATAGGGTCGCTAATATTATAGTTAAGAAAGGAGCAACGAAAGAACGTTTTGATGGAACAAAATGTTTTTGATAGTTACTCCAGTATTTGTTAAGGATGTTGTATGGCAAGACATTTTAGGAACTACATTAAAAAGACGAGTTATGGGTTATAGTAAATTAGTACCAAACTCACGAAATTACCTATGTAAACACTCAAACTAGCGTGTAACTAATTGAACATATTTTGTTATATAAATGATTTATCCACCAAACCAAAAAAGGAATGGAAATTTTGTCATTAGATAATTGTGCGTGGTCCAGCGCTTCACCGGACCATACCCAAAATGGGACTTCGTGCACTGATGCAGATAATTGAAAAAGTAGACCTGAATTGTGAAAGTTGGATGCAGCTTCCATTGGGTACGTAAGGCTAATATATGTATTTTCAAAGTGCAAAATTAACAAAATAGGTGAAATGCAGTTAAGACATTCTTTCAATTTCTTCTTTTTAATGTTATATACATGTATATGAAGATTAGCCAAGCTTCCTCCTACAACCGTGTAAAGATAGTTGAATCAAAGGTAGCTTCTCAGTTTGAGCATGACAGTTGCAGTATATAGGTACAATTCAAGGTATAGAAACATAGCATTATCCATTTTTTATTTATTTAGATCACGAGAAACGATGTAAACTGCAAATAAAAAAGTCTACAAAATTATGTGCACTCTCAAAATAATCCTTATATACTTGCATGTTGATATATTTCAGAAACTGGCTCATTATTGATACAAAGTAAGAGAGCCGATGGTTCATTTTTCTAATGTCATAGACCAATAAATACAATCGTTCGTATACATTTATAAAAAAACACACGTAAAACGTTAAAGAGGAATATATGATATTTTATCAGAATTTAACGTCGATTGTTGGTTTGCTATTTTCAACCTCAGGTTTCTTGCCTGGCTTCAAATCATGCACAATTAATGTGCTATTTACAAACACATTGAATTGTTTTAATTTTAAACTTCCCAAAACAATTTGCACAGGTACCTTAACCATCACCTTTAATGGAATTTTCCCATTTTTCTCATTATCTTGCAATGCCTCATAAAGCCCTGATCCAAATGTACTTTTACCCTTTAATTCAATTTGCAATATTGTTGTATTTTTGTGACCTTGATGAAATGCTGGTAATTTCCCCGTACAAATCGTTGAATCACTATATGTCACATTGATGGAGCTAGCTTCCCCGTAAATGAATTCTATGTTCGTGTTAGGATTCTCAGCTTTCATCGTTATGAGGAGATCCGCGTTGACGCTGAAATCAGGCTGATACCCGAAATCCTTAACATCAAAGGATTGAAATTTGTACGTGGGCATTTTCGGCTTGTAGTACATGTAGAAATACAAGGCGAGGGAGGCTACAACAATGACGATTAGAAGAAGGATGCAGTAGCAACAACAGATGCATCTAACACAAGAGTTTCCTCCTCTTCGCTTTTCGTCATGGTAATACTGCCCGCCGTATGGTGGAGGACGATGCATTATGGAAGAAGGAGAAGGAGAAGGAGGAGGAGGAGGAGAAGGATGAAATTAAAATAAGAATAATGTAGTTTTTTTTTGTGTGTGTGGTGGACCTATTTCCTTATGGATGGAGGACCACCACTTTTTTCCCCTTTAGAAACACAATGTTGTTATTTCAATGGAGAAAGGAGAGGTTGTTTGAATAATGGAGATCCTATTTATTGGCTTACTCCATTGGTTAAGGATAAGGGTGTCAAATGGGTATGTTGGTTTGAATTTGAGAGTATTGTCATTTCAAGGGAAAAGGAGAGATAGTTTGAGTGATGGATCCTATGGATAGAGGTGTCAAATGGGCATGTTGGTCTGAATTTGAGAGCATTATTATTTCAGAGGGAGAAAGGAGAGGTAGTTTGAGTAATGGATCCTATTTATTGGATTGCTCTCTTCGTTAACGATAAGGGTGTCAAATCGACGGGTTGAGTTAAATATGAGAACGTTAAAATGGGTCGAGTTAATAAGGAGTGAGCCATTGACCCGTTTAAATGTTACTTGGGCTGAATGAGATAAAAATCAGGTCGTTATCCAATCCGTTCAATTCTTACTAAATTTTAAATTCAAAGTTTGTATTATGATAATTTGTTAAATAAATCTTATATGATGACTATATATATTTTTAAAATATTTAGACAAAATTACTCGTCAGTTAATCTGGGCCATATATCAACTCAATTTTCAAATAAGTTGAATTAAGCAAATCAAAAGAGTCCAATTTATAAAATAAGTGAGTTATTAACCTGCCCAAACCTAAGCGAATTGGGCGGATTATGATTTTATTAGCTGATTTTGCCGACCCTAGTAAGGACATTGTTAAATATGTGTGGCTAAGGATTAGCAAAAATATTGCTCCTATTTTTGGTTCTGTGCTTCTTTCATTTTAATGCTTACACCTTTCTTGGGATTTCTAGGCTGCTTTCACTATTAAAAGATCACTATTTTTTAAAAAAATTCCTACTAAAATATGTCCAGTGGCTATTTCCACAAATATTTTGATTGAATCGGTAAAAAAAATTAAAAATAGTAGTGTTCTCACACGGAAAAATTAGGAAGTTTCTAAGTATTTTAATGAGAATTTATTTCCTACTATATGTTTTCCAGTATACTATATGTTTTCCATTATTCCTACTACGCATTTTCTAATACAAATTTTCCATTGATTTACAGCGGGAAAAATCTTTGTCTATAGTAGTGTTTGTTATTCCCATGTTGAATTAATATTCATACCTGTTTGTTATTCCCATGTTGAATTGATATTCTTACCCAAATAGATAACTAATACCAGTGAAAAGAATGATATTTACAATAATGCACATAATTGAAAAAGTAAAATCCGAATTGTGCAAGTTGGATGCAGCTCCCATCGGGTATCGTAAAGCTAATTTATGCATTTCTCAAAGGGCAAAATTAACAAAATAGGTCGAAATACACTGAGTACCTTCCTGCAATTACTTCTTTTTAATGTTCTATGTACATGTATACAAAGATTAGCCAAGCTTCTTCTAACAATTCTGTAAAGGCAGTTGTCTCAAAATTCAAAAGTAGCTTCCCAATTTGAGCATGACAATTACAGTATATATATAGGTAAAATTTGAGATATAGAAAACATTGCATCCAATCTTTATTTATTCAGATCATGAGAAACGTTGTAAACTACAAATCAAAAAGCTTAAAAAAACTACGTGGGCTCTCAATTAATCGTTTATATATGTACTTGTATGATACATTACAAGAAATTGGCCCATTATTGATACAAGGTAATGAGACCCACGGTTCATTTTTCTAATGTCATAAATCAATCCATAAAGATCGTACATACACCCTTAAAAAAAAGGGGGGGGGGGGGGTGGGATAATTACACCAAATGACCACTCGGTCATTTGGTTTACTAGAAAAGTAGCGCAAGTTTATTAAATTACCTGAAATGGCCATTTGGCCATTCCGCTTCTTCTTCTTCCTTCTAGTTCGGCCATTAATGGCCTTTCTTCCTTCTTCTTCCTTCCTTCCTCCTCCTCATCCTCCTCTTTCTTCTTCTTCTTCTTTTTTTCTTTGCTACTTTTAGTCTTCCTTCCTTCTTTTTCCATGATCTGAAAGAAATTGGGACTGATTTGGCAAATTTTCTTCTGTGTTTATTCATCGTCTATCCTTGAATATATATATAAGAGTAGGTAATAAAATAATGCTAAAATCTATACAATTATCTCTACTCCTATTGGTTATGCTAATAAATAACTATACATAATTATTTCATCACTAGGTTAAAAAAGCTTCTAAGAAAGGGACAACAGTGCAAGTTTTAGTTAGGCCAGGCTTGTGCTCTCTTCTATCCTCAAATTTGTGGGGTCCAAGCTTATTCGATTTATGTGTCCCAAAACCCGTTCCCTTTGCTTTTCTTTCAAACAAAGAGTTCTTTGAAACTCCCAATGTTTCTTCTTGAACTTTCTTAGCCTTCTTTGTCTCAAATACTCCGTCAATAGCTGTAGAAGGCTGTATTTCAAAATTCCCCCTCAAGCTGGAGGGGATCGAAGTGAGACCCAACTTAGAAAGTAATTTTAGATGCAGCGGTCCAGGGAGAGATTTAGTGAATATATTGACGATTTGATCCTTCGAAGGAACAAATGATAGAGAAATGAGACCGGCCAAATATTGATAACAATCAATCCCAACGTGTTTCGTCCGTTCATGAAAAATTGAATTGCGGGCAATATGAATGTCGGTCTGACTGTCAGAGTGAATTGGAACAGGAAGTGGTGGTGGAACGGATAAATCAGTGAGCAGACTAGTCAACCAAGTCAACTCAGCCACAAAATGCTTCATCGATCTGTATTCTGCTTCAGCCAATAACAAGGAAACCGAGATATGTTTCTTAGATTTCCAAGAAATAGGTGAACCACCCAAGATGATGAAGAATCCAATGATGGATCTGCGTGAATCTTGACACGAAGCCCAATCCACATCACAAAAGGCACTAACAGAGAAAGATGGAGAAGAAGATAAAAACAATCCCTGAGTGGGAAATTGTTTAAGGTAACAGACCACTCTCAAAGCTCCTTGATAATGAGAAAGGCCAGGCCTTTGTATATACTAACTTAGAATTAGGACTGCATGACATATATCTGGTCTTGTGTGTGTTAAATAGTTAAGCTTGCTAACTAAATGCCTGTATAAAGTAGGATCTTCTATGTACTCATCTGATTTAGCTACGAACTTCACAGTTGGATCCAAAGGTGAAGACACAGGAGGCAGGTGAGATACTTCAAATTCGAGTACCAGATCAGAGGTATACTTTCTTTGACTGATAATGATTCCTTGATCTTCTCTTAACACCTCTATTCCAACAAAATAATGTAAAGATCCAATAACAGATCAGAGGCATCCCTTGTTATCAATATGTCATCCACATAGATAACTACAATAGCTATAGAATTTCCTGACTTCTTAAAAAATAAAGAACAATTATTGAGTGATGTAATGAACCCTTTAAAACTGAGTGCTTCAGCAAGCCTGGCATACCACTGCCCAGAGGCTTGCTTGAGACCGTATAAAGACTGGTTCAACTTGCAAACGAAATTAGGATTAGTAGGCACCAAACTAGCTGGTTCACGTAAACTTCTTCTTGCAAATCTCCTTGCAATAAGGAATTGTTTACATCAAATTATGAAATATCCCATCCCTTTTTAGCTACAACTGCTAATAAATACCTGATAGTGGTCATTTTTACCACTGGGGAGAAGGTTTCATGAAAATCTATTCCATCCCTCTGTATGTCACCACTGATAACTAACCTTGCTTTTAGTCTTTCAAGGCTACCACCAACATGTTGCTGGACCTTATACACCCATTTGCAAGATAAGGCCTTTCTTCCTGGTGGTAGAACAACAACATCCCAAGTATGATTAGACTGTAAAGATGTAATTTCATCTTCCATAGCTTTCCTCCAACATGTATAATTAAAAGCCTCTTTATAGTTCAAAAGCTCAGAAATGGTAGAAATAGACTGAAGAATGACCTGATTTGCAAAAGACAAGTTGTTGTAGGAAAGAATAGTAGGTGCACATGGAGTAGAAAAACAAGAATCAGTCACAGGACTGAGAAATATAGTGTTGCAAAAAAAAAATCTTGGAGATGGGAAGGTAACACCACCTTATTTTGTCTCTGAGATCTTCTAGGTTCAGGATTAACAGTAGGTGTATTGTGAGGAGAAAGAGGATCAGGAATAGGTGAGGAGGTTGAAAATGTAGACATAGGATCTGGAATGGGGTTTGAAATTGGAGGAGAGGTGTCATCATCTTGAGAGATAGACTGATCAGATGGAAAAAAAAATAGAATCTGGGAATATAGGTGTAGAAGAAGAGGAAGAATCAATGGTGAAAGGGAAAATATGTTCAAAGAAATGAACATCCTTGGAACCAAACACTTTTCTGCTATTCAAATCCAGTAATTTGTAAACTTTTTGATGATTAGAATATCCTAAGAAAACACATCTTTTAGCTCCAGGTTGGAATTTATTCCTTCTATTAGCAAGAGTATTGGCATAGCATAAACAACCAAAACACCTAAAATGATTGTAAGATGGTGATTTCCCAAATAATACTTCATAAGGTGCCTTCCCTTTCAAAACTTTGGAGGGAGGTTTATTGATCAAATAGGTAGCTGTTAATACACACTCACCCCAATAGGCAAGAGGAACTTGAGACTGTAACATTAAAGCTCTTGCTATTTCAAGTAAGTGTCTATGTTTTCTCTCCACTACTCCATTCTATTGTGGAGTAGAAACACAAGATGCCTGATGAATGATCCCATGAGAAGTAAGAAAATGTGAACTAGCTTCACTTTTTCCTAATTCTAAAGCATTTTATGATCTAATCACCTTTACTTTACTGTTAAATTGCCTTTCCACCTTCTGTAAAAATGATTGCAACACTGTAAAAGCTTTGCTCTTAGTTGCCAATAAATAAGTCCAAGTAGTTCTGCTAAAGTCATCAACAATAGTTAAAATATACTTATAATGATTATGAGTAGATGTTTTGTAAGGATCCCAAGTGTCTACATGAATAATATCAAAAATAGAATTGGTGGAAATATGACTAGTAGAAAATGGCAATCGGGCTTGTCTAGCCTTGGGACATACATCACAAGCACAATCATAAGAATTAGGGAAAGAAATGAAAATGACATTTTTCATTGAGGAATAAGGTAAATGTCCCAATCTAATATGCCACAATTTAACATCTGAGGTAACACTAGTACATACTGAATGAGAAATAGAATTAACTGGAACTGCAAAAGAAAAATGAAAAGACTAGAAACACTAGAACTCCTAATGATAGGACTGAAGCTTGGTCCAAAACTGAACTAGACTGCTGAGGTTTAGGTTGGAGCAAGTAGAGACCTTCCTTAGCTTCACCAAAAACTTGACCCTTCTTCATTGAAAAGCCCTGCACCGTGCATTCATTTGGTGTGAAAATTAGTCTACATTGAAACTGAAAACAGAATTTATGAACTGATATGAGGTTATACTTGAAACTAGTAACATATAGTACATCTAGTAAAATGACATTAGGGAAAAAAATACAGTTCCAGTATAAGTGACTTGTATTATTTGACAATTAAGAAGATTAATGGTCAATGGGATTTTAAGAAGTGACATATTAGTGAAGAAATTTGAATTAAAACACATGTGCTCTGATACACCTGAATCTATGACCCAGGTACTAGAATGCATAACTAAAAAAAAAGATCCAAGATATTTAAAAAATTGTACCAGCCACTGCATTACTGTTTATTTAAGATCCATTGTTAGAATATGTTGCCTTATCCATCTTCATTTGTTTAAACATTTGTACAAATTAGTTGTATTGATCTTTATTATAGTGCTGATTTCCATTTGAAAATTCTGCTTGATTAATGTTTCTCCCTTGGTCTCTTCTGTGGACATAACAACATTTCCTTTTACTTGACCCTGGTGATTCTTGTTAGTAAATTGAAAATCCTTCGGAAACCCATTTAATCTGAAACAGTCCACCTCCAGGTGCCTTTCCTTTTCATAATAGGTACAAGTTACATTTAGGTCATATATAGCTTTCTTTCCTTTGTACTTCTGAGGTTGTTTTTGGAACCTCTTCTGCTGCTGGTGTTGGGTTTGAAACCTTTGTGGTTGATTAAGGTTCCTTGAAATATTAGGATTAGGTCTTTGTGAAGGACCTGAAAACCTTGAGATCTATTTCCCACCTTTGAACTGGTTCATATTGCCTACCATGAAGGAGTATGAATTAGAAGAAACAAGAGGACTTAAATAAGTTTCCCTCTGATTCTCATCCTGCAAAATCAAAGAGTAAGCGTGGTTGATTTAGACAAAGGATTTAACATCAAAATATTCCCCCTAGCATGTGCATAAGTATCATTCAAACCCATGAGAAACTGCATTAGTCTCTCATCCTCCATGGATTTCTGTAGCTTGATCTTGCCTTTACAAGTGTATACACAAAAGCACTGAACATTAGAGTTTAGGGAGTCCAGCTCATCCGATAACCTCTTTAGATTAGTGGAGTAACCTACTATACTATTTGTTCCTTGAGTTAACTTGTTTAATTCCTTTTCCAGATGAAACAACTTAGCACCATTGGTTTGCCCAAACCTGTGCTCCAAGCTAGTCCACAACTCGTTTGCAGTCCTTGAGTAGATCACACTCTCTGCAATATCTCTTGAGAGAGAATTCAAGAGCCATGAAGTCACTATATCATTTGATATATGCCAAAGTGGTAGATCTGGAGAGTTTGCTGAAGGAATAAGGTTAGATCGATTGATGAAGCCCAACTTATTCTTAGCTGAAAGGGCTATGAGGAATGATCTTTTCCAACCCTAAAAGCCCCTTCCATCAAAGAGGTTATTCACCAGTGTCATAACAGGGTTATCAGAAGGATGAAGATGATAGGGGTGATTCAGATCAATGTTAGGTGCAGTAGTTGTGCTACTGTTCAAAGAAGTAACACTTGTGGTAGAATTATCTTTCATAGTTGTGATTTGATTATGATTTGAAGAAGAAAAGTGATTTCTGCTTTGATACGATGAAAGAAATTTTCTTCTGTGTTAATTCATCGTGTACCCTTGAATATATATATATATATATATATATAAGAGTAGGTAATAAAATAATGTTAAAATCTATACAATTATCTCTACTCCTATTGGTTATGCTAATAACTAACTATACAAAATTATTGCATCACTATGTTAAGGAAGCTTCTAAGAAAGGGGCAACAGTGCAAGTTTTAGTTAGGTCAGGCTTGTGCTCTTTTCTATCCTCAAATCTATTGGGCCCAAGCTTATTCGATTTATGTGGCCCCAAACCCGTTCCCTTTGTTTTTCTTTCAGACAAGGAGTTCTTTGAAACTCTCAATGTTTCTTC
Organism: Capsicum rhomboideum; assembly: GCA_031232105.1. Lineage (NCBI taxonomy): Eukaryota > Viridiplantae > Streptophyta > Magnoliopsida > Solanales > Solanaceae > Capsicum > Capsicum rhomboideum. The sequence continues at coordinate 135,645,684 of CP124712.1, read as the reverse complement.
TTGAACATTCTTAGCCTTTTTTGTCTCAAATGCTCCGTCAATAGTTGTAGAAGGCTGTATTTCAACATCGGCCATTAAAGTTTTAAAATTTGATTTTAAAATTCAACATGTCGTAGACGTGGACTATTTTGAGTGAATAATATATGAAAAGACTCGAAGTATCGAAAGGACCTCATAGCTAAAATTTAAAACTGTTTAGAGGAGATTTTGAGTTAGTCTGGATTGAAAGACTTCACTAACAAAAATTTAATTTTCTGTATCTGGGTTGCATCTGCGTGATTTGTTGTTTGAGGGTGCAGGGCAGTGGTGGGGGTTAGAATTCGACATAGGTTATAGTTGGGGGAAGAAGCAACATAGAGAGTATTTTGGGACAAATAGAGCATACATGGAAAGGGATCTTTTAGAAGACTTAATACACATTTCTCAGATTACAGGGAACTGAACATTTTGGCATTCTAAAGAAATACCTCAGATATCCTAGCACTTGAAAACAAAATAATGTCTTGATATAACTCCCCAATGTAAACTACTTACTACAGTTTTATTTCCTTTTCTCTTCATCCATGCATAACTACATATAATGAACTTTCAATCCCTGTCAGCGCAATTACATTTTCTTCTCTCTTACACTATTTCTAGATTGAGGCAATAAGTTGTTTGTTTAGATGATCACAGTTATTTCTCTTCTAGCTTGTTCAACATTTGATATACACTTCTTTCATTCAAGTAGTCTTGAATTTTAGTTCACATACATTATCATTTATTTGGATTGTCTCTGCATGTAATGTGTTCATCATTTCTTAAAGGAAGTCAAAAACTGCATTCCACTAGTTTAAACTGCAATCCATCAACCTCACAAGCACTAGTGTAGAAGTCAAATAGGTCATGTGTGTGATATATAGTTATACATCATATGTACATATCTATACACCATTTGTACAATATTGATACATTACAGATACACGACATAACTATTTATACAATATCGATACATTGCATAACTATTTATACATCATATATACATGTTCATACACCATTTATACGATATCGATACATGCTTATACACCATTTATACAATATTGATATATTACATATACACTACGTAACTATTTATACAATATAGATAAATTACATATACACTACGTAACTATTTATACAATATCGATACATTACATATACACAACATAACTATTTATACAATATCGATACATTACATATACATTGCATATACAACGTTCAAGAAGTTATATATAAATTTCCCTTGGTGATTAATAAAATTATTAGTTACCAAAAAAGAAAAAAATGGTCATTTAGCCACAGCTTGACCGTGGCTAAAACGCGAGTATTTTAACATTTTGGCTATTTTTTTGTAAATCAAAATATGGCTATTTTTTTTTGTAAATCAATTAATTTATCGTACATATTTGAAATTAGGGAAACGCAGTCAGTACCTTCTTTCAATTACTGCTTTTTAATTTTCTACATACAATGTATACAAAGATTAGCCGGGCTTCCTCTAACAATCCTGTAAAGGCAGTTATATCAAAGATAGGTTCCGAGTTTGAGCAAGACAAATACAGTATATAGGTGCAATTCAAGGTACTAATTACTCGCTCGATCAGTTATATTAAACATAGCACCCAATCTTTATGTTATGCGAAACGTTGCAACTACAAATCAAAAAGTCTACAAAACTTTGTGGACTCTCAATTAATCCTTATGTACTCCTATGATACATTTCAGAAACTGGCTCATTAATGATACAAGGTGATGAGACCCATAGTTCATTTTTTTTCTTTCTACTGTCATGAATCAATCCGTATAATCGTACGTACATACTTACAAAAAAAATGTTTTCAACGGGATAATTTATACGTGATTTTGCCTTCTTCAGTAACAGGTTTCTTGCCTGACTTAAAATCATGCACAGTTAATGTGACATTTGCAAGGACACTGAATTCCTGTAATTTTGAATCTCCAAAAACAAGTGTAAAAGGTACCTTAGCCACTACCTTTAATGGAATTTTCTCATGTCTCTCATCATCTTTGAATGACTCATTAAGCCCTGATCTCAATTGATTTTTCCCCGTTAATTCGATTTGCAACATAGTTATATTCCTGTGACCATGATGGAAAGATGGAAATTTTCCAGAACAAATTGTTGAATCTCTATATGTCACGTTGATGGAGCTAGCTTCCCCGTAAAGAAAACCTATGGCTGTGTTGGGATTATAGGCTTTCAATGTTAGGATAAGATCCGTGTTGATGCTGGAATCAGGATTATACTTGAATTCCTTAACATCCAAGGATTCAAATTTGTAAGTTGGCATTTTTGGATCGTAGTACAAGAACAAATACAAGTTTAGGACCGCAAAGACAAGGATGATGAAAAACAAGAAGCAACAGAAGCAACAGATGCATCTGACGCAAATGTTTCCTCCTTTTCGCCTTTCACTAGGGTAATAATACTCTCCGCCATAATGATAAGGCGGGGGCCTTCCATTGTTCGACATCCCATATGGTGGAGGACGATTCATTATGGCGGAGGAAGGAGGAGGAGGAGGAAGAAATTAAATTAAGAATAATGTACTAGTTGTTTTGGTGGTGGACCTATTTCCTTATGGATAGAGGACCACCACTTTTTTCCTTTTTTCGTTTTAGGAAACAGAGAAGTGTTGTTTCAAGGGAGAAAGGAAAGGTAGTTTGAGTAATGAATTCTATTTATTGGATTGTTCCATTGGTTAAGGACATTGTTACCTATGTGTGGCTAAAGATTAGCAAATATATTGCTCCTATTTTTGGTCCTCTGTTGTATTGGAGTATAATATTCATACCTTATAAATGATATATTATATAAAACTAGTGAATTAAAGAATGATATTTCTTACAATAATAAGACATAAATAGTCTCTGTCACAATAGTATTGATCTTACATGAACTTGAGCTACTACAAACAATATGAGCGAGGATGAAATTGACAGAGAAAATTCATGGGAAAGGGAAGTAGATTGAATAATTTAAATTGGACAGTCTGACACACAAAATATTTTATTCATTCGCGGTCCGACAAAGGGTTGTAACCCAAGGGATATAATGTAAGCAGTGTGAACCAAAATTTTCAAGGGTGTCAAAATATAACAAAATAAACACACGAAAAAAGTCGATTGAATTCAACTATATATATACATATATATAGAATCCACTAGCGAAGGGATACCAATTAACACTCCTTGAAGAAGTGTGGCTCCACCATCGAATGTACTCAGCATATCCTGACGCTAACATCAGTGACTCAAACTCGTAAGCTATATATCACACCGATAGAACAACAAGATTAATCAACAATACCTTATGATTCGAGTGGGAGGAACAACACGGATCGAAGACTGGCAATTACAATCTGTTCTCATAGTATGTGACCTCATGAATGACAATACAGAAACCATAACAGAGTTCACTTTGACAACAATTTTCTTCAGCTTATTACGTCTAGAATTGTCACACAATTCGAGATTATAGCTTTGCAGGAAAATGTGGCGCTTTCGTGCTCGTTCCCTTCTGTAACTAAGTGAGCTCCATATTACTGGACTTCTCCGATGTGTTCGCATGCTCCTTCCCATCTTCATAGTCATATTCCGGGGTGGCCTACGATGACTATGATCATCATCATCATCACCATTTTCTCTTTCGATTTCTGCTTCGATGATTTGTGATTGATCCAACGGCTCATACCTATCGACCCTCCTGCTAAAACGCAAAGACTTGTTATGGACTAGACTGTTCATGTCTGATTAGCCCTGAAGTAGAATTAGGTACGAGTTTTGTTGTTTAGTTATAAAATTTGTCTTTCGCTAAGTTTCTGTTTTTTTTTTTTCGTTGTGAAGCTCTAGGAATGAGAGAGAGATTAATTAGCTACAAATATGTAGGATCTACGAAGACAACTACTAATCAACGAGAATAGATAAATTGTACTAAGTTTTCCAATTTTTATTTCTTAATAGACTTATAGTTTTATTAAAATGTGCTAAATGTGGGGTTTGACTAGTAATCTTGCCATTTTTTATTGGTCTTTTTTCCCATTTTTTTTTTCCCTAGATTCTAGAATGAATGGTCAGTGATGATTATACGTAATATATTAAACTACTAGTCTAAGGTCGACAAATTCATAACATAGTAGTAATAAGACACATGCTTCATTACAAGTGGATGTACATGTTGTCATTTGTGGCAAGGTATTAGAGGATCTTTGACATTTAGTTGGAAAAATGATTGCCGTGATTAATTGCTTCACGAACATATATTACTCCTTGCGGTTTAGTATACGTTCTCTGTCTTGATCGAGTACGAGTTAGAAAAGATATAAATACTTTTACAGTAGCTTGGTTGCTACTGTAACGTAACAGTTTTGGTCCAACTATTAAGATATTTTCTATTTCGAGCCTAGACTTGCATGAATTTGTCCCCGAGTTTTAATGTAAAAAGTGTCTCAACGGTTGATTCCGAACTCATTTTATAAGGTCTCTTAACTTTCCTTGCTCATTTTAATATGAGATTCACCTAAATTGCAATCTTCACCCCTTCTTCAAAGGCTTGCCCTTCATCATGGGCATTACAGCTATATCTTAAACATATGTGCCATAAGATTTTTATTGCCATTAAAGCATGAAATTAAAGGTAACATGAGAAATAGGGTAAATTTCACTTGTGATCATCCAACTTTGAGTATATCAAACAAAAAATATATTTTAAAGTAATTCAACTTTAACCAAATTAACTAAAAAGTAAATTTCATCCGAATAATTATATTTTGTATCACAAATATGACACCCTTGAGGTTATATTTAACTAGAATTGCTCTACTTAACCGCCATAAACTAGTGAATTACGTAAGAAATTAGAAAAGAAAGAGGACAGAAACTTGTATAAGCAGCCAAGTTTTGACGCTCATCACATGTTACGTTGTTGCCGTTGTGAAATGGATGTTTCCCTCTACATGATATAGTTTTGTTTTTTGATTAAAAAATATATAGTTTTTTTTCAACTATTATTAACATAGATAAGTACTTAGGGTTTTAGGCCTTATTAAATGTATTTGTTACATTAAAATTTACCACACTTATTTGGTCTGAATAGATCTTAATCATTAATATCTTGAACAATGTGTTAGTATCATAAAAAAGTATTATTAACTTTTTCCGACTTTCACATTTTTATATCCGAAATCCCACTAAAAAATGTTTGAAAATGTGATCAGATGTTTAACATTTACTAATTTACTAATTGAAAAGCAAATATATAGCAATATGACGTTTGTGATATTAATGAACAAAGTACTCTGTCTTTTCAAATTGAATGTATTATTGTTGAAATGTATGTGGTTTCTGATTATTTGTATTTTGAACAATTTATAAAATTACATACATATTAAAATTATAACTTGCAATTTCAAGCGTAAAAGTTGATGGTTTATTCGATTTTATTATATTAAGCTGGTATTGAAAGCTTAGTCTCAGTGCGGTACTTCTTTTGTATCAATTTATGTGAAAGGTTTGTTCTATCAGGGGTTAAAAAAATAATATTTATATATTTGAAACAACGTCTCTACCAGTGGAAATATACTGCATACATTCTTGTCATTTTTTATTGATTTTCTTCCTCATTTTTGTCTAGATTCTAGAATGAATGGTCAGTGATGACTGTACGTAATATATTAAACAACTAATCTAAGGTCGACAAATTCATATAATATATAGTATTAACAAGACATATGCTCCATTAGAAGTGGATGTTGTCATTTGTGGCAAGTTATTATTAGAGGATCTTTGATATTTATTAGTTGGAAAAATGATTGCGGTGATGAAATGCTACACGGACATGTATTACTAATTGACTGAGTGAGTATGGAATTTAAGAAAGAAAAATTATTTTTAAAATAGTTAGGTTGCCATTATAATGATTTTGGTCCAATTATTAAGATATTGTTCATTTTGAGTTAGGTTCGCATGAATTTGATTTTGAGTTTTAACCTCAAAGACATCTTAATAGTTGATTCTGAACTTATTTTTATAAGGTCTCTAATGTTTTTCTCTCTTTTTGTTGTGAAATTCGCCTAAGATGTAATATGCATTCCCTCTTCAAAGGTTTATCATCCGTGATGGGAATCACAACTATATCACAAATAACAGATGTGCCATGAGATAACTCATTTTAATAAGGTCCCTAACTTTCTTCTTTCTTTCCGTGAGATTCGTCTTAAGGTGCAATGTGCATATATTCCTTCTTCAGAGTTTTACCCTCTGTCATGGGCATACAACTATATCTTAATAACATATGTGCCATGAGATTTTTATTGCTATCAAAGCATGTAATTAAACGTAACATGAGAGAGAGTAAATTTCATTGGTGATCATCCAACTTTGAGTTTGTAACACAAAAAATATATTTTCTTTTTTTAGTTACATAATATGTCATCCAACTTTAAAGTTTATCACATAAAATCACTTTTTTATTTTTTATCACACAAAAGTCATTCTAACTTAAAAATTTATCACATAAAAAATCATTTCTCTACTTTTTGTCACATAGAAGTCATCCAATTTTAGCCAAATCAACTATAAAGTAAATTTCATACGAATTATTATACCTTATATCAGAAATATGACACTCCAAATTGAGGTAATAATTTATTTAATTAGAAATCCTCAACTTAACGTGATAAACTAGCGGGTTACGTAAGAAATTAGAAAAGAAAGATGATACGGGTGAGACAAGCTGTCCAACGAGTCCACGACCCTTCACACGAAGCCAAGCTCGGGAATTACAAAAGCTCCAAGCCTTGTTCATGCAAATGGCCGTGTGTGAGTTGGTGACTGATCCATCTAATGATCTAAATGTTTTTAAGTATGAAGAGGGACCTTGAAGTGTAATAAACTTACACTCCAAGGCCGCCCCATGGCTTAGGGACAAGCTGGTCATTTTTTCCTTGTAATATAAATAGATAACATTAGGGTTACTTGGGTTAGTTCTTCCATTATTATTTTGAAACACAAGACTTGTAATATTTTGGGTTCTCTCTCTCTCTAAATCAGCCCACAAGAAGAGGGATACTTGTGTTGTCTCTTGGCTAGAAACAAGGATCTTGAGGTCATAGAGTTCCTCTTGGTCCAAGTAAGAACTTGGTGTTAATATTCAATAGTCTTAGGGTCCTCTCTTGTTGTTAGGCTTCTTAGACTCTTGAATCTTTTATGTCAAGTTACTATCTTTTTGTGATCTTGTTAATGTTGTTTTTGTAATCTTGAAGTCTAGTGAAGCCGTGTGGGGCTCTTTCGATTCACAAGCACTTGTTGAAACTTGTTGATCTTGTGTTGGTTTGTTGATTTCGTGACTGGTTGTTGGAAATTTGTGTGTTGTGGACTTGATAGTGTATCATTTGGTATCAAAGCATGGCTGGTTGTGTTCCTACACTACCAATCTAGGGCTCTCTTGGTCAAAAACGAAATCTGTCCATTTTGTTGTCTTGACCGAAATTGGTGTTTGTGTTTTTAGATCTAGGTGATATTTTACTTGTTTAGTGCGTTTCTAGTGTAGGTTTCTTTCTCACCAACACTAAAGGTGTCTAGATCTAAAGTTGAGCTTATAATATTGACCATTGTTATGGTGACTTGAACTTGGACCGTAGGTTGTACCTTGTTGATGACCATTGGTGGCTTTTGTGTTATGTTCTTGAAGAAGTTGATGTTGTGTTCTTGAAGGTTGTTGTGGTGTTCATCTTGTTCTTCATCTATTCTTACAACTTAAGACCACAAAGTATAAAATAGATCCAAAAGTTTGTAAGACAAAAGTTATAAAGTTGTTGGTGAGAGGACTTGCATACATCACTTCCTAGACTTGACAACCACTTTTCCTTAAATCACGGAACCTTGTTTTGTGGGATTAGTATAGTCAAATCTTACCTTTTGAGTTTGAAAAGTTGAAAAATAGTACAAGACTTTACCTTCCCTCCAAAACCATTGTCATCCATTACAAGTTGTGTGAATCTTAAAATTTCAAATTTGTGACCAAAAAAAAAAAAAAAGAAAATTTCGTGTGGGCCAAGACCAATTACATGCTGCCACGTCACTAATAAGCTCAAATTTAGATACTCTTTTTCTAGTTTCTAATGGTTGATTCTTGGTTTCCTTACTTGGTTCTAGAACTAATTAACAAACTAGTACATTTCTACTAGGTTGTCAATTAGTCCTTTGAATCCGTTGTTCGTGTCAATGATTACTTGGGTGCTTTTTTATCTTTTGAATACGTTGTTACTTCTTGGTTCTAGTACGACGAGAATTCTTTGAGTCTTCAAACAAAAATCCACTCCGGATAAGAGCTTACTCACACCTTAAAGGATTCACGGGTTGTTAGCCAATCTACAACACTTGTGGAACTCAATTGTGAGGTGATCTAAAGAGTGCAATACCTTGGTAATGGAAGGGACCACGTCCTAAAATATGGATACTAATGCTCTTGACTCCATGAGGTCACTCTTGAGGCCGTTACCCGAATACTTGAAAGGTTGAATATAGAATTTGGGGCTGTGAGGGGGGATTTGGCAGCAATAAAGGGAGAAGTGTCAACTATTAGTGGGAGATTAGAACAAGTAGAGAGTCAGGAACTCTCACCCTTCTACTCCTCTACATGTTTCTACCAATGGGCATGATAGAACTTCCTCCGCAACCATCACTCCCGAAACATTGCACCAAATGCTAAATACATCTCAAGCTCCACTAAATGCCGCAAGCCAAACCACTCCTTTCCTTCCAAACCGAGACCTCACTAGACCAATACAATTCCAAACTCCTCAAGTCCCACAAGAGGGATTTGGACACCAAGTACCTCCGCCAAATCCGAATCCTCCATTCCAAGCTCCATTAAACCAAAGACCATCACCTCCATAAAATCCAATTCCTCTAAATCAAGTTCAAAATGCCCAAAACCGTCCAGCCCACTTTGAGGAATATGGTAGAGAGGGGTATGAAGGATATGGAGCCTTTGATGATGCTTACATGAGGGAGGAGGAAATGAGAGGGGGTCGTGGATATCCAAGGAGATACCGAGGGTATGGAGAAAGGGAAAACCGACACCAAGAGAGAGATGTAGGCATCAACACCATCAAGTTGAGCCTACCCATCTTTAAAGGTGAAAGTGACCCCGAGGCCTACTTAGCTTGGGAATCGGCTTGTGACAAAGTTTTCCAAGTTAATGATATCTCGGAGGAAAAGAAGGGTTGCTATGCTATAGCTCATTTTGAGGGTTATGCTAATACTTGGTGGGAGTACGTCAAACGGTTTGGTAATGAATTAGTTGATGGGCAGCCACCACCTTGGTTTCGGTTAAGGTACTTAATAAGACAACGGTACCTTCCCGAGAGATATCGCCATGAGTTGGTTGCTCGATTGTACAACTTGCGTCAAGAAAACAAGAGTGTGATGGCGTACTTTGATGAGTTTTAGCAACTCATGTTGAAACTTGACCATCGTAAGTAACAAATCAATCATGACGTCATCCGGTTCAAGTGTGGGTTGAACAAAGAGATCTCCACTCATTTAATACTTCGCAAGTTTGATACCGTTGAAGGTATTTTTCAGGCGGCTCTTGAGATTGAAAGGGAGCTTAAAGAGAGGTCCTCGTTCAAGGAAAGGGGACAAGCTACCTCGAGCTGGCCCAAAAACAAGGACCAACCCGCCACTACAAGGTTGCCCGAGCCCAAAACAGTCCACAAAATTCCTCCAAAATCGAAAGCTCACAAGTATCCTAACCCAAAGGGATTTCAATGTTTCAAGTGCCAAGGTTGGGGACATAAGTCCAATGAATGTACAAACCGACGCAATGTGATCCTACGGGAAGGGAAATTGTATTACCTTGGTGAGGAGGTGGACCTTGAAAAAGGAGAGGATGAGGCCGAGCCTCAAAATGGAGAGAAAACTGATAATGGACCACATGATGATGATGGTGAAGATGTTTATCCGCAAGAAAGGGAGTGTGTGGTTCCAAACTTTGTAGTTAGACGCGTCATGATTAGTAAGGCAATCGATGACCCAAGCCAAAGGAAAAATCTATTCCATACTAAATGTATTATAAAGGGGAGTGTGTGCACTTTGGTGATTGATAGTGGTAGTTGTACAAATGTTGTTAGTAATGCTATGGTAAACTTCTTGAAGTTACCAACTACACCGCACACTAGTCCTTACAAGTTACAATGGTTGAATTAATGTGGTGAATTAAAGGTCACAAGGCAATGTGTGATATGATTTAAGGTGGGAAACTACCACGATGAAGTGCTTTGTGATGTAATACCAATGCAAGCATGTCACTTGTTGCTAGGTAGACTTTGGCAATATGATAGGTCTATCAAACACGATGGGAGGTCTAATTGATATACACTTGATAAGGATGGCTGAAAGGTCACCCTTCATCCTCTTTTGCCCTCCCAAGTAAATGAGTGACATCAAAAGATGACAGAATTGAAGGAAAGGGTACAGCCATGTGAAAAGGAAGGAAGAAGAGGGGAACCCATAGGTGGGGCAGTAGGCGTATCCGGGGTTGCCTCAACCTCAAAAGGGAAAGAGAACATAGTGATGTTGGTTAGAAGGAAGGAACTCTTCGTGGATCATGATGAGGACACGCCTATGTTAATTTTGGCTCATTGTTTTAATACTAACCCCACTAACTCTTTCATTTCTCCTTTGATTTATTGTGTGTTGCAGGATTATGAAGATGTATTTCCTAAAGAACTTCCGCAAGGATTGCCCCCGCTTTGGGAAATTGAGCACCAAATTGACTTTGTGCCGGGATCACAATTGCCAAATTGACCGGCTTATAGGAGCAACACTATGGACACCAAAGAATTGCAACATCAAGTTGAGGAACTCCTCAACAAAGGGTATATCAAGGAGAGCATGAGTTCGTGCGCAGTTCCGGTGCTACTAGTGCCCAAAAAGGATGGAACGTGGCGTATGTGCGTAGACTGTCGAGCCATCAACAAGATTACGGTAAAATATCGTCACCCTATCCCTCGGTTAGATGACATGCTAGATGAATTGAATGGTTCGTGTTTATTTTCCAAGATTGATTTAAGAAGTGGCTATCACCAAATAAGAATGCAACCAGGTGATGAATGGAAAACCGCCTTCAAGACCAAATTTGGTCTCTATGAATGGATGGTTATGCCCTTCGGCCTAACAAATGCTCCAAGTACTTTTATGAGGCTAATGAATCATGTGATGAGGCTGTTTATTGCAAAGTTTGTTGTTGTCTACTTTGATGATGTCTTGGTTTATAGCAAGCCTTTAGAAGAGCATGTGATGCATTTACAATGTGTGCTTGATGTCCTTAGAAAGGAAAAATTGTATGCAAATCTTGGAAAAATGCTCCTTTGGTGTTAATGAAATTGTTTTCTTGGGTTTTGTTGTTAGTTCAAGAGGGGTCGCAGTGGATGAATCTAAGATAAACGCTATAAAAAATTGGCCAACCCCACAAACCGTTGGAGAAGTAAGAAGCTTCCACGGATTGGCTAGTTTTTATAGAAGGTTTGTCAAAGGATTTAGCACTATAGCCGCCCCCTTGACCGAGGTCATTCGGAAAGAACACCCTTTCAAGTGGGGTGACGAGCAAACTAAGGCTTTTGAAGCCTTGAAAGCTATGCTCATCTCCGCGCCTTTGTTACAATTGCCCAACTTTGATAAGACATTTGAAGTTGAGTGCGATGCGAGTAAAGTAGGCATAGGGTCTGTTTTGATGTAAGATCTGAAACCCAGTGCTTACTTTAGTGAAAAGCTCAAAGGAGCAACTCTAAACTACTCCACGTATGATTTAGAGTTGTATGCCTTGATTAGAGCCTTGGCCACTTGGCAACACTACTTATGGACTAAGGAGTTCGTGATCCGAATGGACCATGAATCCTTAAAGCATCTTCGGGCCCAAGACAAGCTTAACAAACGGCATGCCAAATGGATTGAGTTCGTTGAGACCTTCCCTTATGTTATCCAATACAAAAAGGGTAAGGACAATGTAGTAGCCGATGTTTTGTCTAGAAAACATGTTCTTGTGTCCACTTTGTCATCAAAATTGATGGGCTTTGAGAGCTTAAGAGGATTGTATCCCAAGGACCCTCACTTTGCTCCTATCTTTAGGGAATGTGAAGAATTGGGTAGGGACAAGTGGGATTCGGCTAGGGGTTCGAATCCCTATGCCAAGTTTGATGGTTACTTATTTAAAGGTAGAAGATTGTGTGTACTCTCTAGCTCTTGGAGAGAGTTGTTTGTGAGGGAAGCACATGATGGCGGTCTAATAGTTTATTTTGGGGTCGAAAAGACCTTCGGAATATTGGAGGAGCAATTCTATTGGCCCAAAATGCGCAAGGATGTGGCTAGGGTTTGCGGCCAATGTGTAGAATACAAGAGAGCCAAATCTCGGCTCCTACCTCACGGGTTGTACACCCCGCTGCCCACCCCTCTACGTCCTTGGCTTGATATATCTATGGATTTCGTGTTGGGGCTGCCAAGGACTCGACGAGGTCGGGATAGTATTTTTGTTGTAGTCGATTGGTTTTCTAAAATAGCGCACTTTATTCCTTGCTCTAAATGTGATGACGCACCTAGTGTGGACTCTTTATTTGTTGATAATGTTGTTAAATTGCATGGTGTTCCGAGGACCATTGTGAGTGATAGGGACTCTAAGTTCCTAAGTCACTTTTGGAAGTCCAAGTGGGGTAGGCTTGGAACCAAGTTGTTGTTCTCTACGTCTTGCCACCCACAAATCGATGGCCAAACAAAAGTAGTAAATAGGACTTTGGGTGCTATGCTACGTTCCATGGTTAAGGGAAAAGTGACTTCTTGGGAAGAGCACTTACCCTTGATTGAATTTGCTTATAACCGTGTCATACACTCAAGTACGGGAATGACTCCCTTTGAGTGTGTATAGGGCCTCAACCCCCTAACCCCTTTGGATTTAACGCCTTTGCCAAGTGATCTTATGATTAGCTTAGATGGAAACAAGCGGCAGATTCTATGAAGAAGTTGCATGATAAGGTGCGGCTTCAACTTGAGAAGAAAAATCAAGAGATTGCAAGGAGGGCCAACAAGGGGAGAAAGAAATTCATTCTTGAACTGGAAGATTGGGTGTGGGTGCATCTTCGGAAGGATCGGTTTCCATCTCAAAGAAAGTCTAAATTGATGTCGAGGGGTGATGGTCTATTTCAAGTACTTGAGAGAATCAATGACAACGCCTACAAGATTGACCTTCCACCGGAATATCAAGTGCACAACACTTTCAAAGTTTGTGATCTTTCTCTCGTGGATGTGGTTGAAAATGACCAAATGCCGAATTTGAGGTCAAATTCCTCTCAAGATGGAGAGGATGATACGGGTGAGACAAGCTGTCCAACGAGTCCACGACCCTTCACACGAAGCCAAGCTCGGGAATTACAAAAGCTCCAAGCCTTGTTCATGCAAATGGCATTGTGTGAGTTGGTGACTGATCCATCTAATGATATAAATATTTTTAAGTATGAAGAGGGACCTTGAAGTGTAATAAACTTACATTCCAAGGCCGCCCCATGGCTTACGGACAAGCTGATCATTTTTCCCTTGTAATATAAATAGCTAACATTAGGGTTACTTGGGTTAGTTCTTCCATTATTATTTTGAAACACAAGACTTGTAATATTTTGGGTTCTCTCTCTCTCTAAACCAGCCCACAAGAAGAGGGATACTTGTGTTGTCTCTTGGCTAGAAACAAGGATCTTGAGGTCATAAAGTTCCTCTTGGTCCAAGTAAGAACTTGGTGCTAATATTCAATAGTCTTAGGGTCCTCTCTTGTTGCTAGGGTTCTTAGACTCTTGAATCTTTTATGTCAAGTTACTATCTTTTTGTGATCTTGTTAATGTTGTTTTTGTAATCTTGAAGTCTAGTGAAGCCGTGTGGGGCTCTTTTGATTCACTAGCACTTGTTGAAACTTGTTGATCTTATGTTGGTTTGTTGATTTCGTGGCTGGTTGTTGGAAATTTGTGTGTTGTGGACTTGATAGTGTATCAAAAGAGGACTGAAATTTGTATGAGCAGCCAAGTTTTAAAGTTAGAATTAACATGGAGGCTGGTTTATTTTCCTATGGATTAATATTGTATAGTGTATACTATAGTATATGTCTATTTCATGACATGTTGATGTTACGTACCGTTGTGAAGTGGAAGTTTCCCTGCATGATATAGTTCTGTTTTTAGACGAAGAGAAAAATATAATAGTTATGAATTATTTTGTCAAGTTGGATGTATTATTAATAATTATGCAATTAAAAGTGTAAATTTACCACTTGTGACAATACAACTTGCAAGTTGCAAATTGTATCGTAGTTGTATCTAGTTGTATACAAGTTGTATCAAGTTGATCAATTTGCAGTATTATATATTGTATATTGAGTGACAAAATCTTCTATAAATAGGATGTTTTGTCTTCTTATTTGATATACCAAGAAGTGAAGAAATAAAAATCTCTCACAAGCATCTCTTCTCTACTTTTCTAGCTTTGTTAATTATTATGTTCTTGATTTATTATATATTATTTTATAACACATTATCAGCACGAGACTCTACCATCTCGAGATAAGGCTAAGGTTTGGTCGATTGGGGTCGGGTATGATATTGGTGGTCATCTTTGCCCATGAAAACTTTTGCTTAGACAAAGTTTGAACTTTGGATTTATACTTAGTTGCTCACCTTTATTGATTTAATTATTGGACATCATGGAAGGTTAGTTTGCAATATATAATTCATATATATATTCCTTCTTGGTTAGCATTCCATTGGACAAGTTTGGTTGGCATAATCTTATTCTTCTTGTTAAAGTTAATCGTGTATAAGTTCTAAATTTAATACTATTGAAATCAGTAGTATAAGTTTGATTAGAATGGTGAAAAAATCTCTTTCACTATCTTAATGTAAGTTATTATCTGCTAAAATAGATGTACACAAGTGAATTCCAAATAGTTGATTTTCATGTTTAATTCTCTTTTGGTAATATTCTTTTTAAAGCTCAAGGGTGAGTCTTGTTATATTTTGGTTTAATATGCGTTTATAGGTAAGATGGTGGATTCAAGCTCCATTGCCCCAAAAGGGTAAGACATCGGGTTAGAGTCCCGGTGCACCATAATGATAAGATATTGGGTTAAAGTCCCATCGATCTATGGCCTAAGATGTCTTTTATTTGGATAAGACGTTGAGTTTGAATCTCGATGCACCATATTGATGATATAATGATGACTAAGACAAAATTTTGGTGAAAAGTCATGAAATATGCTCCATTCCCTGAAGTGAATATGATAGCAATGCATAATATGTCTGAAAGAAGACATGTGATTTAATTTACGAATATGAATGTGGGCTTAGCAAAGGACAAAATCTTTCGTTACATTATATGTACGACTAGATTTGCTCATGAAGGAGCAATATCTTGAAAGAGATTCTAAGTTATCATAATCTGATAGACTAAAGGCACTATTATATTCCATTCCTGGGGAATGAGAATTTTGATTGTAAAAGTACAGATTCATTCCCTGGGGTGAATGTGATAGGAGTAACACCTCCAAAAGAGGTAGAATAATTGAGAAGAAATATTATGAAATATACTCCAAAATAGTAATCTAAAAATTTACTCATGTTATATTAAATCTGAAATTTACTGAAGCTAAAAACATATGTCATGGTAAACTTGGAGTTTACTAGTATAAAAGTTCATAAGTTGACATGAACGATTGCGACATCCCAAAGATGTGCATATTGAGCATTAAACATATATTGAAGAACTAGAAAATTCTTCATGAACTTTTAATGTTGCTTGTTCTCATGATAAGTTGGTTGGACCAACTAATGTTGGGGTTAAATCCCCTAAATATTGGAAAGCGTTAAAGGTGAATAAGGGCGCGTTCACCTGTTATGTGATATCTTAAATGGATGCATCTATAAAATGATCACATGTGTATTTGTTGTCAACCTGTAGTTTGACATTCATAAAGTTGTTTGCTCAATATAAATTGAGTTAAGAGCATAATTTCTAGATTGTGTAATCAAGACAATTCATCTTGATAATGTTGGTTTGGCGTTGAATGCCTCCAATAAATAGTTGAATCATTGCTTATGAGAACAAGCTTCATGTGATTGGTCTGAAATATGATAATCACATATCATAGCACTTATATGCATCAGACCAATAAATTATGGTTAATTTTCACCTCTCAATTGGTTCAAGGTCAGGAATCAAATATTCCATCTAGTATTTTTTTATGTGCGGTAAATGAGTAATGAATATACCATGATGCACAAAGATGGATTCCTCAAAGAATATAGAGGAGGTATGTTAGTTTTCCTAACATAAAGGGGAGATAACAAGCAACTATGAAATATGTTAGGAATTATCATCAGATCCTCATTCAAAAGATAATTCAAGTTCAAATGCTAGGAGCATTTGCTGACCCAAAATTGATTCATATTTAGCTGTAAATGCTCTAACTGAATATACCTGAAGGACAAAGTCTACTACATGCATGAAGCATGTTATATCATAATTGATTCCAAATAAGATAATCCTTGAAAAAGATAAGGAGGAAATGATCATAAAAAGGAAAGAATGTGATTTTGAAGAGCTTACGACATAACACTTCATGAAACCTTATGAGAGGTTCAGATATCTGAAAATAATGAAGTGATGAAATTTTAAACTATTATGTCACATTGTGAACCAATACAAAATGATATATCGTCGACGATATCTTTGATACAATATGGTGCAATATTGCAAAGGGATTGTAAGGATCTGAATTCTATGTTTATTTAAGCATGCTAACGTAGAAATATTTATCAAGTGACATGGAAAGATGCATCTTGGTAAGCATAAAACTTATTTGATTTGCAGTCCGGACACTAGAAGATGTCACATATAAAATGATTGAATATTGTCACTTGACAAAATCTATATGAAAATCCCTGAAGGATTCAAAATGCCTGAAGCATATAAAAGTTTCTGGAAAACTTGTTTATAATCCTTATAAGGGGTAAATTGATGATTTGAATATTATTCGAACTCTTGGATATTTTTCAAAAGCGATAAATTATTTGGTTAAAGAAGTTGAAACGAGAAACATGCAGAAAAAGATTGGTTATGAAGTACCAAATCTTATGCAATTGATGCATTTATTCATCTTGTTACGATTATGGGCATGATATAGTTTTACTCCTATATGAGGATAGTAAAGTAAGATCACTTGCATATTGCAAATAAAAATCTCTGTATGGATGTGTTTATCCTAATGAATATTGTTAAGCTTTTGAATATACAGGATATTCATATGATCGATATAAGGATTCGATATAGACATATTATCTATTGCCATGAAGGGTTACTGTCATACCATGCTATTTTACATGATAGTCTAATCATGTTGAGATAATAGTTATTCATGAAGCAAGCCGAAAATCATGCATGACCCAACTAAAGGGAAGATTCATAAAAGGAGATAGAATGAAGTACATTTCTCCAAAAGCTTTTCTACACACATGAACTCCAAAAGAATGGTGATATCAACGTGTTACAGATTCGTTCGAGTGATAATATGATTGATTCATTCACAAAGTATCTACTTAATGCAACTTTCGAGAAGATGATGGACAAGATTGAAATGTGATGATTCAAGTTTTGTATTGATGTTCTCATCAGGGGGAGTTAATACGCGTTGTACTCTTTTTCTCTCACAAGGTTTTGTACCACTGAGTTTTCCTTGTAAGGTTTTTAATGAGGCAACACTAAGGGCGTATTACAAGATGTGTGTACTCTTTTTCCTTCACTAGATTTTTTTCACTGGGTTTTTCCTAGTAAGGTTTTAACGAGATACGTTATCTATTATTAAATATCCAAGGGGGAGTGTTATGAACTATTTTGTCAAGTTGGATGTATTATTAATAATTATGCAACTAAAAGTGTAAATTGTACCACTTGTGACAGTACAACTTGCAAGTTGTAAATTGTATCTTAGTTATATTTAGTTGTATCTAGTTGTATACAAATTGTATCAAGTTGATCAACTTGCAGTATTATATATAGTATATTGAGTGAAAAAATCTTCTATAAATAGAAAGTTTTGCCTTCTTATTTGATATACCAAGAAGTGAAGAAATAAAATCTCTCACAAGCATCTCTTCTCTACTTTTCTAGCTTTGTTAATTATTGTGTTCTTGATATATTAGATATTATTTTATAACAATAGTTTTGTTTTTTCAACTATTAATATAGATAAAGTACTTAGACCTCATTTATTTACAATTTAATGAATATCTGAATCTCAATGGGATTCATTGGTTTAGATCCTAATTAGATCTATTAAGGATACACAATTGTAACCTTATCACCATATCTTTGATTTACATTTGAATATTAGTTAGCTAGTATTTAGGAGATTTAATCTCATGTAAACTCTATCTCATGTATTTCAAACCTGATGTAAATACTATATATACGTGAGTGGCAAGTACTCTCTGATTAACGAGAGATTATCAAAGTCTCCTTCTTTAACTTGATATCAGTGTAGTGTGCAATTCTTGCTCCTTCTTCCTCTTCCGCTCTAATTTTTTTTCTATCGTCCCTATGGCTTCCCAAACAGACTCGGTAAATCAATCCTCTTTGGCCAACAATCTACTTGTGGCACTATCGGGAGGATCAAACAATAAAGCTTCCTTACTTTCTCTCAATTTCACACTTATCCAAGATAATTATCTATTGTGGGAAACCACCATTATATCTGATCTTAAGGTGTTTAACTGGGATAAATATCTTGACTCTAGACAAATGCCCACACCAACGGACTTATTCACAAATCAAACTCATGTTCCTAATCTAGAATATGAAACATGGATATCCCATGACAGAGTTATCCTCCTTTGTATCAAAACAACTATTGATCCTTCCATCCTTTGACATATTATCCAGTCTCGAACCACGGCTGAGGCCTGGACGTGCCTTCATCATATCTATCAAACTCAATCCCTTGCTCGGGTAATGACTTTATGTCTCCAACTATAAATAATGACCAAGTTAGTCTTTCCATCACGGAGTACATCTGGCGCAAACGTACAATTGGCAATAATCTTGCTATGGCTCTTCAACCTGTCGCCAATTCTGAATTGGTTACTTATATCTTATATGGACTTGATCCTACTTATGGCCCCTTCCGCACGACCATCAACCTTTGCACTCCTCATGTCACTTGCGAGGAACTTCTTGGTCTTCTCCTACAAGAAGAACAAAAACTTGCAGATGAATCTCCCCATGTCACACTCTCGACTAAAATTGCCAATAGTCAAGGAATTCAGTCTCATCCTTCTTCCAACTCTAGTCCAATACCAAATCAATCCCAAACGCAATGACAATAGACGGCCATCAAATCATCCTATTTGCCAAATCTGTGAGAGAAACTTGTCATGTGGCAAGAAATTGTTATAATCGGTTCAACAACCAGTACCCACCTACTAATACACCTCGCCCTTAAGCCAATATTGTAGCCTCTTCATCAGCTGTTTTAGACCCCTCTTGGTGTTTTCACTCAGGAGCTACAAATCATGTCATGTAATTTTTTATAAACAAAGTTTTTCTTATTCCACAATGGCAAATACTCTCTGATTAACGAGAGTCATTATGTAACATCCCATACATTTTCGACCTTACTTGACAACCTTGAACCATGTTTACCCTAGGTTCAAGAGCAATAAGTATGTATCTTGTATTGTTATTGATGGAAGATTTGATAGTGTGCTAGTACATGTGATGAGACCTTTGTAGGAGGTGTTTGTGAATTTTTGGAGCATATGTGGAGTGAAAAACGAGGTTTAAAGCACATCCACGCAAAGGATCTTAAAGATAAGAGGCAAGCAAAAGGTTCGAACTTGAAAGATCCAACCAAATCCGCAAAGAAAAGTCGAAATCAAAAATTAAGTGTGGGGCGCTGCAGGTGGCGTGCCAGGCCGCTTATCGCCAAAATTTTTGTGGTACAGGCAGCAGAGGGGCGCGCCTGGGGGCGTGCCAAGCCTCTAATGTGCACCTATTCAGGTGCTAAAATTTTGCTAAGTCCCAAGGGCGTCCGAGAGCGTGCCGGGGTGCTTTTTGCCTAATTTGTTCTACGATTATAAGTCTATAAAGAGGACTCTTGGGTTATGGTAACATTATCCCATCAATTTAAGGCTACTCTTGAGCGAGTTTGGCATCCGAGTTGTCACAAGTATTTTATCAAATTATGTTCAATTAAGCCATGGGTGGCTAGAATTTCCTATTTTTGAAAGTTAGGCTACGAACATGAATCTCGTGAGTTGAATATTATCGTAACGTTTATGAAATTATTTAAACATGAGATAATTGGAGTATTACACATTGAATTTGGTGGGCTAAATTAATATGTGTTAATGGGCTCAATTTGAGGCCCAAAAGGAAGCCAAAATGCATGGCCCAATTGAGAAAATGACCCATTCTTCCATTGACCAAGTAAACTTAATTGTTTGGCTAAGGATGACTTAAAGGGACTATATAAAAGGGCAAAAATCAGATTTTATTCATTACTTTACACATGCCAAATTCTAGATTTTTCTACACTTTTCTCTCTATCTCAAACCCTAAGGCAACCATCACTTGCTTGGACAAGATCATCCTTTAGCAAGCTTGGGTAAGTGTTTAACCTTATGATTTAATATATTATATGCATGGGAGAGTATGTAGATCATGATGGTTATGTTGGCAAGTGTTGAATGGTACACTTTTGCTTTTGTTAAAAGATGTGTCATTCTTGTGATTTAAACTTGAAAAAGGACTTGAGGTTTTGATGAAAGTGCATGGTATGGATGAAATATCAACATGTATGGTGTCGTTATGCTCCTTAACTTGTTATTTTTCTATAAGTATGAATTGTGGGATTGTTGTCGATATGTTGTTATGAGGTGTATTGAGGTGACTTGATGGAGTAATTGTGATGTCGTGTTAATGAAGAAACGTAAAGGATGAACTTGGTGTAAAATGCTATTGAGTTGTGATGTTTTGGTCAATGTTGGGCATGTTGTAGTATTGTTGGTATAACCATGCCGTAAATGGTATTGTAAGGGGGTGAATGACGTTATAAGGCAAACATGTAACTTATTGTTCATCTTATGCACTTTTAAGGTAGTTGATTGTTAATGTAAGCTCCGTTATGTACTTATGTTGTAGAGTGAAACGTAAGGAAGGATCTGTACTATTGTGTTCACGTATAGGATTGTATATTCATATTGAGAAGATAAGGTATGTAAGGTTACTCTTTCTATATCATTCTGCAGCATATTGTTCATATTGACATTGTACTTATTCCATTTCGAAATGCCCAAAGGTATCTCATTTCAGGTTGTTATCTATTGTTAACTCACATATTCCTCATTCATTAGTCGTTTGTTGTTCATGTGTTACATAATTATGAGCATGATTCCAAAGTTCCAATAATGTTATGTTCCAAAGCTTCCAATAATGTTATGACAAGTAAGTATATCAATCTCTCACAATCAATGTATCAATCTTACAAAAGCAAAGAAACTAAGTAATGCATATATGGGTTAATGTTTGGGAATCGGGATGACTCAAAGGGGCACATAAGCCTAGCTAGAGCGGACCCTAAGACTACCCACCAAAAAGGTGGATGACTACCCACTAATAAAGTGGATGACTACACACCAAAAAGGTGGATGACTACACACTAATAAGGTGGATGACTACCCACTAATAAAGTGGATGACTACCCACCAATAAGGTGGAAGACTACCCACCAAAAAGGTGGATGACTGCCCACTAATAAAGTGGATGACTACCCACCGATAAGGTGGATGACCATAATAACCCATCAATAAGGTGGATGAATAATAATGATGATGAGGGTAAAAGCAAAGAAACAAATCTCTTGAATAAAGGCAAATCTCTTGAATGAAGGTATATATGAAAGATATTATATGAATTATAAGGATATGAATGAATGATCAAAAATGACAATCACAAAAGAATGTACATGGTTCCACATATAAAACGATGGTTATCCGCATTGACTATTTCTCTTATATTGAATCCATTGTTGTTATTATGTATGATGCAGTTTCATATGAGCCTTACATACTCAGTACATTCTTCGTACTGACCCCCTTGGGGGACTTACCTTACTTGTTGCAGGCACAGTTACTAGTAGACCGCCACAGTAGGTTGCAGGTCATTTGCAGATCATTGGTAAGCTCCAGTTGATTCGGGGCTTTTCGAGTCATAGTGTACATTTATTTTGGTATTGAATATGTTGGATAAAGCGGGGACTTGTCCAGACTATAGGTTGGTTATGTACATGTATCTGTAGAGGCTTTGTAGACAGGTGTGGAAAGACGAATGTAAGGGATGAATGTCCATTTTGACTTGATGGCCCTAACGGCCAAGTTTTATATATAGCATATGTTGCCATGACTTCCGTCATTGATATTTTGTAGTTACATGAGATAGAATGATGTTCATACGGAGACATACTTATAAGTGTTCATGAGCAAAGATTGGTTCTCTCGGGCCTCAACGGCTTCGGGTGTCAGTCCGTCCCGAATGGGATTCGGGGCATGACAAAAGTGGTATCAGAGTAGGTCATCTTAAGGCTGTCTACAAAGCCGTGTCTGAGTAGAATCTTGCTTATGGATGTGTTGCGCGCCACATTTATAAGTAGGAGGCTATGGTACATTTAGGAGTTATTTCATTTCTTCATTTCTAGATCGTGCAATAGAGCCAATGTTGTAAGTGAAATCGTATCTGACCATTGGAATTGGTTTTTTTGTTTATAGTAAGATGCTGATTACAAGACAAGATATGGGCAAAGGTAAGCAGGTAGATATGCCTGTCGGAGAAGGTATGAGTAAATCACCATCTGACCAAGCTAGTCAAGGTAGGGCTGAAACTGAAATTGCATCGCAGTCTTCTTCCACCCTCTCATATCCTGAAGAGTCGAGGGGTAGAGAAGTACCGGCAGAGCCTTCTGTAAACGCGACTGAGCAAGATATAAGAAATGTGGTGTACTTGTTGACTTAGATAGTCGTTGCACAAAATCAAGGACCAGTTGGTCCAGCCTTTGCACAAAAGAGGGGCAATCAAAGGCAAAGAAGAATGGCATAAGTAATTGAAAGAGAGTTGTCTAAGAGGGCTAGATTCAGGGGACTATCCGTGGCGTCCCGAGGAGAATTTCGGCCTCAGATTTTTAACAGACCACCTAGACCATTATTTTCTCATTCTATAGTAAATGTTCTACCTCGATCCCAAGGGGTTAGAGGCAACCAGTTTGGGCAAAGAAGTGAGATTCAGGATTCACGAATAGTGGGGTATCAAGCACAAGGAAGTATGAGCTAATCAAAATCTTCCCGTCAGTCGTGTCAGCACTGCAGAAGATATCATTTGGGTGAATGTCGGTTGGGGACAAATCTTTGCTTTTGGTGTGGTACAGCGGGGCACAAAATGAGAGAGTGTCCACAGAAGGGCATGAGTAGTATGGCACGACCTACAGGATTAGCTGTGGCATCCTCCTCATTAGGTGTACAGTCTACGGGGCATGGCAGAGGTTCTAGAGAAGCAACTAGCTCTAGTGAAGCCCCGAATTGCACCAATGCTCCAGTAGACCGGTAAAATTCAGAGGCTTCTCCTGATGTAGGCACAGGTACAATATTCATATTTTTACATAATATATATGCACTGATTAATCCGGGCTCTACCCTATCATATGCTACTCCATTGATTGCTGCAAAATTTGAAAGAACACCAGAAGTACTAGTTAGCCATTTGAAGTTTATACACCAGTTTGTGAATGTATTATAGTTAAAAAAAGAATAGATCGTAATGGTATAGTGAATGTTTGTGATGATGTTGCATTGGCTGATCTTATTGAGATGGAAATGATGGGTTTTAATGTTATAATAGGTATAAATTGGTTGGCTTCTTGTTAGGCCACGATAGATTGTCGAGCAAAGAAATTACATTTTCATTTTCCACAAAGAATGTTCTTGAATGGAAGGGTAATGTGGGAGCACCGAGAGGTAAATTTATCTCCTATCTTGAGGTAAGGAAAATGATGTCCAAGGTGTACATATGCCCCTAGTAAGAGACCTAGTATGTCCCCAAAAGGTACACTAGTATTACTGGTACTAAGGAAAGATGGCACGTTGAGGAAGTGTATTGGCTATCGGCAATTAAATAAAGTGACAATTATTTGAATAAGTATCCCCTCCCTAGGATTGATGATTTACTTAACCAATTACAGGGTGCTAACTATTTTTAAAGATTGACCTGAGATCGGGATATCACCAGGTAAGGGTTGGAAAAAAAAAAAAGATATACCCGAGACAGCTTTCCGAATACGGTATGGTTACTATAAATTTTTAGTTATACCATTTGTGATAACCAATGCACCAGCATTTGTTAGGAATTTGATGAATAGGGTGTTCAAGTCATTTTTAAATGTGTACGTGACCATGGTTGGAGATGATATTCAAGATCAACAGCGTACTATGTTAATCATTTGCGACAAGCGCTACGGATTCTTCGTGACAGTAATATATATGTAAAGTTTTCTAAATGTGACTTTGGTTAAAATACGTAGTGTTCTTGGGTCACGTTGTATAGAATGAAGGAATTAAAGTCAATACGCAAAAGATTGAAACAGTGAAAAATTGGCTAAGGCCTACGATGCTTACAGAGATTCATCGTTTTCTTGGGTTGGTTGATTATTATAGGAGAATTGTTGAAGGATTTTCTTCTATCCCTGTACCCTTAATGAAGCTTACACACAAGGTAATTAAGTTCCAGTGAAATGATGCATGTGAGAAAAGTTTTCAAGAGTTGAAAGACAAATTAACTTCCGCACCAGTTTTAAGTACTTCCCGAAGGCACAGAAGGTTAGGCAGTGTATTGTGATGCTTCCGGAGTTGGCTGAGGATGCGTGTTGATGAAGCATGGTAAGGTAATAGCGTATGTCTCACGATAGTTGCGGCCACAGGAGAGAAATTTCCCAACACATGACCCTGAACTAGCAGTTGTGATATTTACTTTAAAGATATGGTGTTACTATTTGTAAGGGATTCATGTTGACATAAATACTGATCACAAGAGTTTACGATATATCTTTAAGCCGAATGACTTAAATCTGAGGTAGCGAAGGTGGCTTGAACTATTAAAAGATTAGGACATTGGTGTCTTGTATCATCCGGAAAAAGCAAACGTGGTAGCTGATACATTAAACTGCAAAGCAGTAGGACGTACTAATGGCCAGCTCACAGAAAAGAAAGATATAGTCAAAAAATCTACATCAATTAACCAGTATGGGGTTTTGACTTCTTGAAACTCCAGATGAAAGAATTATAGTGTACAATGCGACAGAATCTTCATTTGTAGCTGAGAGAAGGAAAAGCAATATGTAAATCCTATTTCTTTTCAGTTGAAAAAAAAAAAGAATGTACAGTGAAGTTCGAGAAAGGTATTTGAGCTTACGCAAGAGAGGAGTATTTCAATATCAAGGTAGATTTTGTATACCAAAATATAGATGAGCTAAGAAAATGAATTATGACAGAAGCACATCATTCACGTTATTCTATTTATTCGGGAGCGATCAAAATGTACCATGGCATGGAAGAGATGTGTTGGTGAGGCAATATAAAGAAAAAGAACATTGCAAAATTGGTAGCTCATTGTCCGAATTTTCAACAGGTAATAGTAGAGCATCAGAAATCTGGGGGTTATATGCCGATATTAGAAAAAGAGAATTAGAATTAGCCATAGGTGATTGGGTATTTCTGAAAGTGTCACCAATGAAAGGGGTAATGAGATTCAGAAAGAAAGGAAAGTTAGCCCTATATAACGCACTATATGAAACCGTCCGAAGATTCGGGCAAGTGCATATGAATTGAAATTACCCCAAGAACTCTCCTCAGTCCATCCAGTGTTTCATGTTTCGATGTTCAAGTTACAGAGGATATCACTTATGAAGAGATCCCTATTGCTATTTTGGTTCGACAAGTAAAGAGATTAAGAAATAAAGAAATAGTTTCCGTAAAGGTATTTTGGAGAAATCAACAAGTAGAAAAGATCACATGGGAAGCTGAAGAAATAAGGAAGTCTAAGTACCCGTACTTGTTTCAAATGGAAGAAAAAGTTCAAAGTGCGGAAGTGAAGTAATAACGAGCGAGTATCTATAAGCATTAATTATATATGTATCGATATGCTAATATAGAGATGCATTTGTCGTAATTGGGACTATGGTATTAACATTCGAAGACGAATGTTTCTAAGGGGGGAAGAATGTAATATTTCATACATTTACGACCTTACTTGACAACCTTGAACCATGTTTACCCTAGGTTCAAGAGCAATAAGTATGTACCTTGTATTGTTATTGATGGAAGATTTGATAGTGTGCTAGTACATGCGATGAGACCTTTGTAGGAGGTGTTTGTGAGTTTGTGGAGAATATGTGGAGTGAAAAACGAGGTTTAAAGGACATACAAGCAAAGGATCTTAAAGATAAGAGGCAAGCAAAAGGTTGGAACTTGAAAGATCCAACCAAATCCGCAAAGAAAAGTCGAAATCAAAAATTTAAGTGTGGGGCGCTGCAGGTGGCGTACCAGGCCGCTTCTGGCCAAAATTTTTGTGGCACAGGCAGCAGAGGAGCGCGCCTGGGGGCGTGCCAAGCCTCTAATGTGCACCTGTTCAGGTGCTGAAATTTTGCTAAGTCCCAAGGGCGTCCGGGAGCGTGCCGGGGTGCTTTTTGCCTAATTTCTTCTACGATTATAAGTCTATAAAGAGGACTCTTGGGTTATGGTAACATTATCCCATCATGGTAAGGCTACTCTTGAGCGAGTTTGGCATCCGAGTTGGGTATAATTCTTCGTCACAAGTATTTTATCAAATTATCTTCAATTAAGCCATGGGTGACTAGAATTTCCTATTTTTGAAAGTTAGGCTACGAACATGAATCTCGTGAATTGAATATTGTCGTAAAGTTTATGAAATTATTTAAACATGAGATAATTGAAGTATTACACATTGAATTTGGTGGGCTAAAATAATATGTGTTAATGGGCTCAATTTGAGGCCCAAAAGGAAGCCAAAATGCATGGCCCAATTGAGAAAATGACCCATTCTTCCATTGACCAAGTAAACTTAATTGTTTGGCTAAGGATGACTTAAAGGGACTATATAAAAGGGCAAAAATCAGATTTTATTCATTACTTTACACATGCCAAATTCTAGATTTTTCTACACTTTTCTCTCTATCTCAAACCCTAAGGTAACCATCACTTGCTTGGACAAGATCATCCTTTAGCAAGCTTGGGTAAGTGTTTAACCTTATGATTTAATATATTATATGCATGGGAGAGTATGTAGATCATGATGGTTATGTTGACAAGTGTTGAATGGTACACTTTTGCTTTTGTTAAAAGATGTGTCATTTTTGTGATTTAACTTGAAAAAGGACTTGAGGTTTTGATGAAAGTACATGGTATGGATGAAATATCAACATGTATGGTGTGGTTATGCTCCTTAACTTGTTATTTTTCTATAAGTATGAATTGTGGGATTGTTGTCGATATGTTGTTATGAGTTGTATTGAGGTGACTTAGTGGAGTAATTGTGACGTCGTGTTAATGAAGAAACGTAAAGGATGAACTTGATGTAAAATGCTATTGAGTTGTGATGTTTTGGTCAATGTTGGGCATGTTGTAGTATTGTTGGTATAACCATGCCGTAAATGGTATTGTAAGGGGGTAAATGACGTTATAAGGCAAACATGTAACTTATTGTTCGTCTTATGCACTTGTAAGGTAGTTGATTGTTAACGTAAGCTCTGCTATGTACTTATGTTGTAGAGTGAAACATAAGGAAGGAGCTGGACTATTGTGTTCACGTATAGAATTGTATATTCATATTGAGAAGATAAGGTATGTAAGGTTACTCTTTCTGTATCCTTCTGCAGCATATTGTTCATATTGACATTGCACTTATTCCATTCTGAAATGCCCAAAGGTATCTCATTTCAGGTTGTTATCTATTGTTAAGTCACATATTTCTCATTCATTAGTCGTTTGTTGTTCATGTGTTACATAATTATGGGCATGGTTCCAAAGTTCCAATAATGTTATGTTCCAAAGCTTCCAATAATGTTATGACAAGTAAGTATATCAATCTCTCACAAGCAAGTATATCAATCTCTCACAATCAATGTATCAATCTTACAAAAGCAAAGGAAATAAGTAATGCATATATGGGTTAATATTTGAGAACCGGGACGACTCAAAGGGGCACATAAGCCTAGCTAGAGCGGACCCTAAGACTACCCACCAAAAAGGTAGATGACTACACACCAAAAAGGTGGATGACTACCTACTAATAAAGTGGATGACTACCCACCAATAAGGTGGAAGGCTACCCACCAAAAAGGTGGACGACTACCCACTAATAAAGTGGATGACTACCCACTAATAAAGTGGATGACTACCCACCGATAAGGTGGATGACCATAATAACCCACCAATAAGGTGTATGAATAATAATGATGATGAGCGTAAAAGCAAAGAAACAAATCTCTTGAATAAAGGCAAATCTCTTGAATGAAGGTATATATGAAAGATATTTTATGAATGATAAGGATATGAATGAATGATCGGAAATGACAATCGCAGAAGAATGTACATGGTTCCACATATAAAACGAGGGTTATTCGCATTGACTATTTCTCTTATATTGACTCCATTGTTGTTATTACGTATGATGCAGTTTCATATGAGCCTTACATACTCAGTACATTCTTTGTACTGACCCCCTTGGGGGACTTACCTTACCTGTTGCAGGCACAGGTGCCAGTAGACCGCCACAGTAGGTTGCAGGTCATTTGCAGATCATTGGTGAGCTCCAGTTGACTCGAGGCTTTCCGAGTCATAGTGTACATTTGTTTTGGTATTGTATATGTTGGATAAAGCGGGGACTTGTCCCGACTGTAGATTGGTTATGTACATGTATCTGTAGAGGCTTTGTAGATGGATGTGGGAAGACGAATGTAAGGGATGAATGTCCATTTTGACTTGATGGCCCTAACGGCCAAGTTTTATATATAGCATATGTTGCCATGACTTCCGTCAATAATATTTTGTAGTTACATGAGATAGAATGATGTTCATACGGAGACATACTTATAAGTGTTCATAAGCAAAGATTGGTTCTCTCGGGCATCAACGGCTTCGGGTGTCAGTCCGTCCCGAATGGGATTTGGGGCGTGACACATTATCAAAGTCTCCTTCTTTAACTAGATCACTAAGTTTTATATATATATATATATATATATATATATATAACTAGATCACTAAGTTTTATATATATATATATATATATATAACTAGATCACTAAGTGCATTTGTTTACCTTAAGATTTAAATACTTATTTGTTCTGAATAGACACTACACCAAAAATGATCTTTAGTGGTAATTAATTAATGACAATAGCTTAATTACCGTTAAATATTCTTTTTAGAGGCATTTACCAATGACAATTACATTTTAGCACTCTTTGTAAATTCCCATAAAGCCTATATATCGACATTGGATACAATGGCAATTAACTAATGTCGGTAAAACCTTTAGCACTCTTTGTTAAAGTGCATATTTATAGCCGCTAAAAGTTTTTTTGTTATAGTGAGATCTGAATCTTTAAGATCTTGAGCAAATTTTTAATATCACTAAGAAATATTATTTACTTTTTATTTCAAATTTCACGATTTTTATGTCCTAATGCCTATAAAGAAATGTTTGAAAATGTGAGTTGTTTAATTAAAAGTTACTAATTGAAAAGCAATATAGGACCATATGACGTTTGTGATCTCAATGAAAAGTACTCTATCTTTTCAAATTAAATGTATTGTTGTTGATATATATGTTGTTTTCTGATTATTTGTATTTTGAACAATTTATAAAATTGTATACGTATTAAAACTATAACTTGTAATATTGTGTGTAAAAGTAGATGTTTTATTCAATTTTACTATATTAAGTTGATGATGAAAGCTTAAGTCTCATTGTGGTACGCCGTCCCAATTTATGCAATGAGGTTGATGTTACTGGGTTAAAACACTTCATCTTGATTATGAATTCGGATATAAATTTATTCATTTTAAAAAAATAAAATCTGCATATTTTTAAAACCAGATCGCCTCGTCTTAAGGAAATACGTATTAAGACATGAGAATAAAATTTAAGAAAACAAATCAAGAAGACAGAAACTTGTCTTAGCAGCCAGGATTTGACCTTTGAACTTGGAGGTTTAATTTATTTTGAGCAAAAAAATTAGACAAGCAATAACCCTCTTTAGAGATTGAACGGCAATTATAAGAAAAGTCAATATTCTATCAAAGACAGCGTTGAGCCTGATAGCTTGTACTAAACAACCACATTATAAAACTTGAAACCAATCAAAATTAAAGCAACCTTTGGTACTTAAACCAATTAAAATTAAAGCAATCTTTGGTACTTAAGTAGTTAAGTTTAACTTGAGACTATGATTTAAAAAAAATTGTTACCTTGTTGACAAATTCAATGCTTTTTTAATTTTCTTGAATCAAAGTAGGTCTAGAGTGTTGAATTTTAGTCGGTAGGGGAAAGTGACAATTTCATACTCCCTTTCTCTCGCATTTGCTTGCGTGAAGGCTTAGAACTTATTTTTGCGAAAACCAAAAGGGTATTACTTTATTACTTGTCTAATTTCTTTTATTAAAAATTTGATACCTTGTTTTAGAATTTATATATTTGTGCAAGTTATACGTATTTGATTTCTCATGTATCAATGATGTGATGAAATAAGCTGATCAGACGGTTTGTTTTTCTATTTCGATTTTCTAGAAACTAAAATCTTTTAAATATCTTTTCTGTTAGCATTTTACTCTCTTGTTCTTTCTTTATTGAAATGTGAAAAATGCAGAATAGTTGTCCAGTGTTCCTTACACAGTATTAATAGGAATCGTTTAGTACGTGGATAAGGTGGGATATCTCGAGATAAAATTTGAGATTAGCTTTAGGGGGTGTTTGGTCATAAACTTTTTTTTTTGAAGTTGAACTTCGAAAATCACGTTTGACTATGAAACTTTAGAATGCAACCTGAAGTTGAATTTTGTAATTTTCAGGAATTTGTAAAACCCCAAAAAGTTGTATTCACTTTTTTTCCTCCAATTTATTCACATAAATAAAAAAACAACTCCAATTTATATTCATGGTTAAACACAACTCTGATTTTCCAAATATAACCACAACTCTGATTTTCCAAATATCATATTTCACTTTGAAAGCAAAAACTTTTTTTTTCTCAAATACTCACAAATTTTCATGAACCTCTCCTTATACTGTATTTGATTGGCGATAATATTATCTTGAAAAAATTATATCGTCAATCAATCACAGAATAATTTTTTTTCCCAAACCCAACTCTGGATATCCCTTCTTACCCATCAAATTTGATAATATTATTCTATCCCACCTTTTAAATAAGACCCATAATCGACCCCATATAGTACTAACTTTATTTTTTCAGAAAACAGAACTGAAAGGATCACTTGGAACTATCCTACAGACAGAAGATGAGACAAAGTTAAGAGACTGATTGATAATAATTCAACTTTTATAAGTAATTGTACTTGGTTAGCCAAGGCCACATGCTTGCCCAGCAAAAGACCTCTTGGATAATTGTTTTGATCATGAGTTAATATTGTTTCCTCTCTGGCCAGATGTAGTACACTAGTACTCCGTTCATTTTAATTTGTTTGGTTTTGATTCAGAGTATGACGATCAAATTAATTACACTCTTTGTCTTATTTTTATGTGACATTTTTTGACTTGACATGGTATTTAAAAAAAACAGAAAGATTTTTAAAATTTATAGTCTAAAATAATTTTTGGATATTTGTCTGACAATAAATCATTTCATCGCTAAAAAAAAAATTTAAAAGCTAAATTATTTTTGATTATAGTAAAATGACATTCTTTTAGGACGAACCAAAAAGAAAAAGACGCCACATAAAATGGAAAGGAGGGAGTAATACTTGATGTGATTGTATAATATTATTTTTAATTTTTTTAAAAAATAAAAAATATTTATTTAGAAATCACATAAAAAGTATGTAAGTCATGATATTAATAGTTCAAATATTTAAAAAGTATTTGAAAAAATTATAATCAAAACAAATACTATTTTATTTTTTAAATAATATTTAAGACAAATAAATTAAAAAAAAAAATACTAACTTTTGCACTAATATCTTGATAATTTATAGACATCTCCATTCAATTTTTTTATTCGTTAAAGTTGTTTCTTTTTCTTACTTTAGCTAATTATCAAATTTTACTTTTCAGTGGTAGAGCAGGTATTAGTCTGGAATTGCTATACCATTATTATATTATTTTGCTGGTGGAATAAGTTTATTCTTCAATTTTATAAATACAGTTGTTTCTTTTACGTTGGTTATTAGTACTATTTTTATTGTCAGTATTTTTCTTTTCTCACTATTTGATCATAGCTTTTTAATTGAGTATGTTTCTTCAATTTTATAATTACAGTTATTTCTTTTATGTTGGTTATTAGTACTGTTTTTATTGTCAGTATTTTTCTTTTCTCACTATTTGATCATAGCTTTTTAATTGAGTATGTTTTCCAAACATGTTTAAAAACGTGATTCTTTTCTTAAGCTAGATCGTCTATTAGAAGTAACATATCTACCTTATAAAAGATTTGTGTACACCTAATCCTCTCCATATTCCATTTATGGGATTATGCAAGATATGTCATTAGCTTATTATCCAATCAATTTGGATAATCCAGAATTAATTTTCCAAGATACTTGGGAATATTCGTTTCCTCCATTTTACGCTATAAGATAAGATATACAGTATCCAAATATTTATAGTTAATTAGGTCGTTTCTTATGATTTGAATTATTTATTTAGGGAAAAACAAATCCTGGATTGTTACTCATGGAAGTTTTGGTTTAAAAAACTAAGTCAATTACATTAACGACTCAATCTCATTTTTGACACACAAATACTAAACGAAGTAAAGAGGTGTACTAAATCTTTCGCTATGCGGGTTTCGAAAAGAACTGGACCACAAGGTTTTATTGTACGCAGCTTTATCTTGCATGCATTTTCGCAAGAGGCTATTTCACGGCTTGATGTGAAACAACCATAAGAATTTATTGTACCCATGTTGTTTCAATTAACTAGTTAGATTGTTTCCTATTAATTAAACAGTCCAATCTCGATTAATCAGAGTTCATAAAACTGATGTGGAAAAACCAGTTTTCTTCACCTCTCACAAATGCGTAAATTGATTCCAAATTATATCTTTTTTTCAAAAAAGAACCACACAGTGCACCAACTATTTTTAATCTAACCAAAACAAACAAAGGGCAAAGGTAGCTCGATATATTAAAACTTCTGCTATGTGCAGACTTCAGGAATCCAAGGAAGGATCGGACCACAAGGGTCCAGGGTCCATCAATACTATTAAAATTGGTCCCCGTTTTATCTTCTTATCTAGTATGGCCATTTTGTATACAACTTAATTTTTTTTCATTTGTTAGCCAAACATTAAAGATCTACTTCTAATTTTCTTCTTTTCTTTCTTATTGTCCTCATGTAACTGTTCCAATTTTTCGAAATTCATTTCATCTGACCTATCATCAAACTTAATTCTACCTACCGAACATGGGAGAACTGAAGTATAGTCTTCGTCTTAGTACCCACTGGGGATCCAAGTTGTTTGGATTTGGTGTCCAATTGATTAGGAACATCAATTGGAGTACAAAACTTAAAATTTGACGTAACTTAGAGTAGATTTGAGTTAAATTTTAGAAAACGACGGCTTTGAACTACTCAATGGACACCTCAATGAATCCATTAAACTACTCAAAGAAACGCAAAGAATCATTTTGAGGTGTCAAAAAAAAAAAAATTTAAAATTTTCATCCGTCTCAAATTATCTGTTTTACTTTTAAAAAATAGTTATGTTAAATTATTTCTTATTTTAGAAACTCAAGATAAAATTAAATTATTTTTTCTCATTTTAACATTGTAGTTACTGTTCTTGAATACTACAAACACCTTAATTATAGGGGTGGTGGTATTGTGATTATTCTAATAAAATAATTAAAACTTCTCTTAATTAATATTTCTTAGACAACATATAAAATCCAAGAGAGTAAAAACCCTAAGACTTTTATGAATTTCAAAAAGGAATTGTTTTTACACAAGATCATAGTACTACGGTGCGAATTGCGAATAATAAATACTTCACATGCACATGCGCAATAGAACTATTTTCCTGGATTTAAAATTCTGAATCGTCTATGTTACCGGAATCACATTTATGGCAGTAACATTAATTTAGCCTAATATACATTTTTAACATCTTACGTAAAATGTATTCCCCTAGTTAATTTTTACTTGTAACGTTTTGAATTATTAAAATCAATATGATTAAATTTTTAAACTAAATTGAATTACATTGATTCAATATTTTAAATTTATAATTTAGATATTTGAGAATTATACGAAAAACAGGAGTAAGGTTAGCTCATTAGTTGCGGGTTTGGTAGCTCCCAATAATTTTGATCCTCATAAACCTTGTATTTATATTAATTCATTAAATATGTATAAATTATTAATTTAAAATATAACAACTTTAAAGATCTGGAATTTCAAACCCATAAACTTCAAATTCTAACTCCGCCTTTGAAGGAAAATACTATAGCTTATTATAAGTTGCAATTCTTCTCATATTAAAATGATGAAAAAATACATCTTAAAATATTGGTCAAAATTCATGCAGTTAAATTCTCGAGAAGCAAAACGTGACGAGAAAAATGGACGGAGGGGAGTAATCAAAGATAATACTTATACTCAATAAAATCGAAATTTGAAAAAAGTGTAGAAATAACTTTATACTCCCTAGTTCAACATGAATGAATTATTGACACTTTTTTATGGTCCAAAATGAATGAATTGTTCAAAGTTTAAGAATGTATTAATTATTATTTTCTTTAGAATTATCCTTTTTACTTAACGGGTTTTCAGCTACTTTTAAATTTCAAATAATGACTATAGGTACTTCTAAAAGAGTTTGAAGAATTAATTAAAAGGATATTATTGACATATTACTCTTTAATTAATGTCTTCAAATATCTTTTTAAAGAAATATGTCACACTCCAACAATTCAACTACATTGGACAAGAGAATAGCAAGTTAACTTATGAAGCTCATAAATTATAGTGTCAATCCACCTCTATAAATATTTAGTTGCGCGGGTTAGTTCACTTGATGAGCTTTCTGTCTTTCACAGTTAAGATGAAGGGTTCGAACTCCATCAATAACTCTTTACTTTCGGCGGTCGGAAATCTGGTTGTTTCTGATGATGAAAAGAGCTTTTATCTTATGTGAAATTTATGAAAACCCGAAATGTCGGTAATGTTTTCCCCCATCCCCTAATGTAATTACTCCCTTCGTCTCAAATTATCTGTTGTGATATTTAAAAAAGTTATTTCAAATATTCATTATTTTAAAAGTTCAAGACAAAATTTAAAAAAAAATCCATTTTATTTTTAGTAATAATTGTTCTTAAAGACGACAAACACCTCAATAGAATAAAAAATATTTAATAGAGAAAGATTATATGTTAATATAAGTGAGAGTAAAATAGTTAAAATTTTTCTAATTAATGTTTTCTTAAAATGCGTGTAAAAGAGAAACACGACATATAATTTGAGAGTACGTGTATACTTTTGTCAGGTAGCAGAATTTAGTGATGGCACTAGTACAAGTATTGCATTTAAAGCAAGACTTGCTGTTGCATGCAGGGGAAGCCACTACCAGTAAGTCTTCATTGAAACTTTCACGAAAAATAAGCTCACCTTACAAATTGCCTCAGTAAATTCTACCATAGTTGCCCAATCTGTGAAGGGGCAAATGAAATGAAATGACCATATTCACACAGGGTTCAAGCCATGTAATTCATCACTGCTACTCTGCCTAGCTCTTTCATGTGACCTCTTTTTTTGTTATCACTTGATCACACATTAATTTGCCTGTGACTTGATTCAATTCTAAGTTGTTATCTTCTTTTGTTGCCCTTTTAAATATCCATATATTACATTCAACATAACCAAACTTGTTTTTTTCTAGCAGAGCAAAGAAAGTGATCAAAAAGGAGATTTGAAAAGGACTACTAGTATAGCTACCAAATGAAGGGTTGTGTGTGTACTGCAACTATTCTTATTCTTCTTGTTTTCCTGCCTGTTTTCATCTATGCTAGACATATTCCCAAGCTACACTCACGTAAGCTTCGTTCACTTCTTTCTGCCTTTAACGTCTCTGATCGAGCTAAGGGTTTATCTGAAACAATCTCTCTGTCTTTTGAAAGTGGGGGTAAGGTTGCATACACACTACCCGCTTTAAATTTTACTTGTTAAATTACACTGAATATGTTATCGTTGTTGTTGTTACTCATCTGTAGTGATTTAAGTGGTACACTTTCCGTTTTATTAAATCCAAAAAATAATGTTACATTGTTATATGTAAAACTAATTTGACTTTAAAGGTCTCATTTTATTCTTAATAAGATACTCTTTTCCTAGTACGTTTCAATTTATTTGTGTTATAAGTTTGATTTGACACGAAATTTAAAAAGTAAAGAATACTTTGAATTTTATGAACTTAAACTAAATATACGTATAATTTACCAAAATGCCTTTAAATCTTGTTGTCTTAAATATGTTAGGTGAGATGTTGGAGTTGAAGAGTTTTCAAACTGGGAAAGAAATATTCTTTCTTAAATAGACTAAAATGAAAGTAAGGCGAATAAATTGAAACAAAGGGATAACTTTTAGCCACACAAATGTTTAAAGCTTATTTTACACATCGAGTTTCAAAAACATCTTCTTTTTGTTAAGTTTTGTGTCCGGTTGAATTGTTCCACATAAGTTGCAACAGAAAGAGTGTTATATTTCTTGATTGATTTCACTTATATATATAGGCAGTGTAATTTGATCCCTAAAATATCTCAAATAAATGCATTTTAACTCGTTATAATAGGAATACAAAACATATACCTTGTCAGTGCACAAACAGTTAATTAAATCCCAAGGTGAGAAAATTTTCTAATTTCATTATCTCGTAAACATAGTGTTTAAACCTTAACAAGATAAAAATAAGTTATGTGTACACTCAATTTTTTCCGAACCCCACTTATTAGATCACATTGAATACGATATCGTTGTTGTTGTAAACACAATGCTTATGATGTTGAATTGTTTTAATATCTAATTAGCAGAGTACCAAAACAATCGCCCTGCAGTGAGCCCAATTAGCAGAAAAAAGGCAACGGTGAAGCCAGAAATCAACTCGGAATTAAGAAGGGGAATAGTGCACAAAAGAGCAGCAGATCCATTACAAATAGCAGGGTCAAGTTTGCCGGATTGTTCACATGCATGTGGTTCTTGTACACCTTGTAGATTAGTCATGGTTAGCTTTGTTTGTTCATCTATTGAAGAAGCTGAGACTTGTCCCATGGCTTACAAATGTATGTGTCATAACAAGTCATACCCAGTTCCTTGATAACAAAATCAAAAATTTGTTTTAACATAATGTCATATGTCCACTAGTTAATGACTAATCCTTCGTACCATATAGTGTTTCTTAAAATATCTTTATTTCTTATCACGTACTTAAGTTTGTTGTTAGAATTTACTTTTGTTTGTACTTGTTTTACAAGTATGTAGGCAACATAACCATGCGTAATCAAAGAGAGTTACTACTACTACTACTATTTTCATGTTCCTTATTTTAAATCTTGATAGTTATTGTCTCAAATCCAAAGTTTTATTCCCTCCGCTTCAATTTGTTTGTATGATTTTAACGTAACACAGAAGTAAAAAAGACTTTTAACTTTTAGGGTCTTAAAGTAAATGTGTGTACAGCGTACCAAAATGACCTTTAATTTATGGTCTTGAATATGTCACGTGAAAAGTTAAAATTTAAAAGTTGCCCAAAAAAAACAAAAGAGGCATCCTTTTTCTGAAATGACTAAAAAAGAAAATAAGACAAACAAATTAAACTGGATGGATCGGAGTATCATTATTTATTACAATCATGGATTGAATTCGATTTGCTGCCATACAGAACTTTTGCCCTACAGTTTCTTTATACTTTGGTAGTACTTCCTATACTTTGTGTATATTTTTCAGGAAATATAAATGGAAAAACTAAGTGGAGTATAAAACATCAACTCATAATTATCAGGCATAATTAATGTTTAAAATAATTACCATTTGCAGCTAAGATTGAGATTAAATAGCTAAATATACATTTCTTTTATATTTGTATATTTCGGGGCTCATATAAAAATCTCTAACTTTGGGGACTCTCTAATTTCAGGGCTCATATACGTTTGTATTTGTATAAAAAGTAAATTTCGGGGCTCATATACAAATCTCTATATGTTAGTAATTGTATACAAAGTGAATTTCTGGGCTCATATATAAATTTATAAAGGTTCCCATTTGTATATACAATCTCTAATTTATATATTTAGCTATTAAACTGTAGCAACATCCTATAATTAAGCAAACTTTAGCTATGATGTCTCATTTATTGCCTAAATATTAGCTATTTCTAAAATTTGCCTAAAAAATTTTCAGAAACTTTTTAACATCCAACCTTGCACTTTTCCATTCTACATTTCAATTTTCAGGCCCATCATAGTAAGGAGCATAGAGTCCAATTCAAATCCAAGCTCAGATTTCTAATGGATCAATTCAATGGAAACCAATAGGGCTGAGGGCCCATATACATATTTCATTGTGAAAATGGGTGATTTACAAGAATAGCCTTGATGGTCGATGGTTTTGAACTTTAAACTTTGCTTTCTCATATAAAAAGAACACTTTTGATTTTTGACTTTGAAGGTTTGTCCTTCGGACAAAAAGGGACAAAATTTCAAGACTATCAATTTTCAAGGTCTTTGATTGAAATTTCCTGGTAAAACTTGATGAAATCGGATAGCATAAGTGTCGGTGTTGAACGAACTTTTGTCCCTCCCTACTAAACAATTTTTAAAAAAAACAAAAACAAAAACCCCAACTAAAAGATTTCGTTGGGCAAAAATTAAATTATCCATCAAGTATAAGTTCTGTTTTTAATGCGCATATAAGTTAATTTTGCCTATAAAATAGGAGTTCAAACATAAAAATTGAAGAAATTTTATCTATAATTGTAAAAGAGATGCAATAATATCGTTTACTTGTTTGAATGGTCACTTGAGTCAATAGACCAATCCAAATATACATCATATTAATTGCTAAAACATGTCACTTGAATATTCTTGGATCACCCTTTAATTTAACATGGCACGAAATGTCACCTAACCCATGATATGAAATTAAATACATCAATTTTGAATCATACCAAACTTTGTACATTTGCATTTTTCCTTATCCAAAACTTCCTTTTAAGTAACCATTAAAAATCTGACAAAACTATAAATTCACCAAGATTACCTTTTTTATATGTGGAAACTTTAAAGCAGTATATAATGATGATCAGCTACAAGCTCAAGTGTAGCAAAGTTCATGATTGTGGTGCCACAACTCAAAGTCATATGTTCACATTGACACCACAAGCCTAACTCAGATTTGACCTTATTTATTGGCAAGAAAAGATTATTATCTCGGTATGAATTAGTGATCAATGAAATTGATTAAGATCATGAGGTTCATGTGTAAATTCCAAAGAAGGGGAAAGCGTTACACTTTTCGAGAGTCAGCTTGACATTTTGACTCATCTTGAGAGCTAAACTTGATTAAATTCATTTAGTGTTTTAAAATTAAAAATTAGAAATTCAAACACTATACAAAAAGTACCATAACTTGCAGTTCTTTTTATATCAATAAGGTTAAAAAAAAATACACCTTAAAATGTTGGTCAATGTTTATGTAGATTCACTTTTCGTAGGTGATTTCTTTTATTTGTCTAAGTTTCGTTAGACAGAGTTAGGTTCCTAATTTTGTCGGGAGGTAATAAATATTCAATAGAATTAATCGAGTTATACACAAGCTGACGCTAGCACCATAAATGTATATAAAAAATGATTATCTATAAGTTTGAGCTTGTCCAATCATCAAACACTAAATCGAACAATCCCACCTCTAATAGATTGGATCATCATAATCCCATATATATATACTAGAAAAAGCTAACTCTACTTAATGCATTAATTTCATTGGTTCCCAAAGTAGATCATACAATTCATTTATTCCTCAGTTGTTTGTTGCACAATATGAGTTGAATTTGAACAAATGTCATTTAATATACCAGTGTGGGCATGACTTCTTGACTTAATTGACTATATTAAATAAAAAATGCCCCATGTATAGCTAAGAATTGTTTGTTGGTGGTTGCACTAAAAAATTTCTCTTGTTGTCAATATGGTTAGTGGTTGCACTTTTTAGATCAACAAAATGCTCTACTCCTAACTAAAAAAAAATGCCAGTTATGTGAGCTAAATCATTCGTTATGAGTAGGGTTAGGGGAAGGGCCGGATCAAAAGGGTCTATTGTACGCAGCTTTACCTTACATTTCTGCAACAAGCTATTTTCACGGCTCGATCTCATGACCTTCTAATTACATGACAACAATTTTACCAATTACTCAAAATTTCTACTCCTAATTAAGATAGTGAAATCATTATCTTTTCTTTCTAAATTCTTATTTTTTTACTCCTATTGGACCATTTCTAAAGTTGATGATAAATTGGCCCCATTAACTTGTAAAAAAGAAAAGGTCAAATTCAGCTAGCTGTTTAATTCTAGTGCTTGAAGGGATTGTGGAGTTGAATAGTGGCCTACTTTTTTCGTCCATCTAATACTGGTCCCGATTAAATCTGAATTCTTGCATTATAGAGTTTATATTTCTAGGGGCAAAACTTTCAGTGAAATCTTTTTCATTCCCAGAAACTCAAATTCGACTGAGGAATTTTCAACCATCACACCATAATACATGTTGATAAATTACTTGTACTGATTGTTATCAACATAGAATTGGACCACTATTAACCAATTAATTAATACTTTATTCAATGTCATGTAGAAAAATTAGATAAGAAAATATATCTTGGGATAAAATGAGCTGGAAGCAGTATAATATAATGGACGTGGAAAATTGAATGACCTAATTGTTAATGATGAAGGGATGTTGAACGAGGAAGAATTTTTAGCATTTTATTGGACACGTGTTGGAAATTGCGGAATTATCCATTCTTTTTTTCATCTTTGCCAAACCCATTGTCAAATCTAAAATTATTCTTTGTTTCGTAAAAGATATTTTGAGAACTAAAAATATTAAAGATAAATAGCAAAATATTTGATCAAACTAAAAGTGATTATATGTTAAAAACCATAAGTTGAGAATAACTAGTTTAAGACTTCTAGTCAATTTTAATGTCAACACTTTGATATTTACCAAATGCATAAATAAGTTAAAAAATAGTTATAAATTGTTTGACTAGCTTATAAATTTAATCAAATACTCTCGTAGTGTTAAAGTTTCTCTATTGGAACAAGTGGCAAAATCAAAATTTCCCCCGAGGAGATTCAAAAGATGAAGAAGTAACACAAGAAAAAGTCAAAAAATTTGAGAAAAATAATTTTAATCTTATATATACAATATAATTTGTTATTGAAAAGCATTCGAAAAAACATACCACACCCACTAGACACCCCCCCGGCAGTAAATTAACTATTTATGGATTGATTTGTTAAAACTATAGTTGCTCATAATTCATGTCACAAAAATGACAAATTTTAATTCAATCCCTTAACTCATTAAAATGCTCTAATCATTTTCACACATAATGAATGAAGGGAAAAGTCAACAAACCAAAAAAATGGGGAAAAACGAAAGAGCTAAATGAGATTGCAAAATAGGACCACTCATCCATCCATCTTTATTTATTCATTATATTAAAAATAAATATGCAATAATATTTGTTCAATTTAAAATATCAAAGAATAATTTATTTATTTTTATATATTTTAACATTGAATTATTCATGATAAAATTTACTCATATTATTTACTTTTTCTCAATCTGCATACCAAAGTGAATAGTGAAAAACTATTGAAGCACAAAAGAGTACCTGGTAAGATAAGATGAGTGACAACAGAAAGTCCATTAGACAGGGCCAGCAGATTAATTGCTAGGTTCCCAAAGCTTACAAAATTATATTTTAAGAAAATGACACGCTATTATGGCAATGACATAATGACAACACTATTCCTTGTGGCTTTTTCTGCAACAAAAAAGGACCCACCACTGTTCATGTTTTAGACTCTGTACTCCATAAAAATCATAAAACAAACCTCATCCACAACCAACAAACATAAGTACTTAACTAGTTACTAAAGATTCAATGTGAACACAAGAACTATTTTTTGTCTGCCATTAAGCCTTGTACTGTTCAAAGATGAACTATTTACATGACAATATTACAAGAAAATGCACAAATGAAACAACCAAAAAAGGCACTTCAAAATTTATACAAAAGATAGCAAAGTGCACAGGAGTGCAAAAGTTATTCACAAAGTGCTAGGGGTCATCATAAGAGTCATGTAAAGATCTTGTCCTACACAATTAGTCCTCTCCCTATACAAAAACAAGTCATAGAAAACTCAAGCTTAAAGACACTAAAGCATAGCATCTTTCATGAAGATGCTCGGTTTAGGATTAGGAAAGTAAAGCGTAAAAAGACTAACGCCTTTATATAGGAGTATCTAAGGCTGTTTATGCTACCGAAAGCAACAAACAAGAAACACCTCAGAGTGCCTATGTTAAGAAAAGGAACTCCAGTACTCAGCCCCATTGGTGGGGTTTTAAATTGCAACTTCATCATTTGAGATGGTCAACCACGACGAATACCCATGAAGTAGTTGAAGTCGTGGTGCTGGACACCCAACTGCTTTAGCCAAGAATCAGCCACACTAAAAAGTGATGATAGCTTCTCTTGGTCCTTCCCACTCTTGTCTGAAAGCCACACATCGCCCTGCATCTTGTAAGTGCCCAAGCCGAAAGGCGGAAGGGGGATGCTTTCACCTTCCTTTCGCTTCCGTTTACCATTCTCCATGTCATCATCAAGGTCCATATCTGCACCGTTAGACCAAAAAAAATCAGTGTAAAATATTCTGTACATCATCACTCGTGAGACAACAGAATAAAAAGGGAAAAGCAACTGTGAACTCAAATTTCAAAGTATCAAAAGGAGAGATCAAATAATACCTTGAAAAGAAGAAGAAAGTGTGTGGAATGTGAGAAAGCATGCAGACAAGTCTTTAATGGTTCTTCCCATAGGAATGTGATATATCGGATACCTGTAATTCAATTCGAAAAGGGTTAAGAGACAAAATTCTCTTTTAGGTTCCCCTTCTTGATTGCGAACAAACAAGTCAACAATACCAAAAGGATGCAGGATCAACTTAAGTTTCATGATATAGGACGCACTACAGGGAAAACAAGATCAAATGGAACAAACCTTTTTTACATATCCAAATATAGCACTTACCAACAATTTACGCGTACAAATTTCATTAACTTGACAAAGTCTACTATCAACAAACCATTAGGTCCTAGATCATATGGGCAAACAGAGAGACAGAAAACAGGAAGAGAGTTGACATACCAAGCAACTGACACCCAACTAGCTGGTGAAAGGTCTACACTTCTCAATGACATTAATCCAGGGAATCTTTCAGCGAAGGCACTAATCTGCGAGCAAAACGAATTGGTTCAAGTCAAAAACTCGTAAAACAAAGCAATATATGCTAAAAAATAAAGCCACATGCTACACATGAAATCTTAAATATCTATTCAAATAAAAAATTATACAATAACTCCAATGCATAAAGACAGAACAAATGCTTCTATTTTTTTCCTTAGTTGATTAAGTCACACATAATGGACGGCTTACGCTACGCATGAAAACAGAATAAAGAACAATACTGTAATAGACATGTTACCAATCGAAATGTTTTTACAATTCACAAGTAAAGACACATACAATTCCCTAAAACACTAGCTACCAGTACAAATTTGGAGTCAAAAGAAAACTTTCACAAGTGGGAAACAGAAGCCAAAGTGACAAACAGG
The DNA here is from genome assembly GCA_031232105.1 of Capsicum rhomboideum. NCBI lineage: Eukaryota > Viridiplantae > Streptophyta > Magnoliopsida > Solanales > Solanaceae > Capsicum > Capsicum rhomboideum. Next base: position 135,601,376 of record CP124712.1, on the reverse strand, counting down.
TGTAAAGGTTCAGGTTAACTTCTTGAAAATGACATGATGAGGGCAAAAGAGGATACCTTGTCCATCAAAGGGACTCTTTCATAGGGAGTTGATCTCTCAAAGTACTGAAAATAAAGATAACCCCATCTATCATTCATGTGCCAAAGACTATCACCTTCTTCAGAAGAACAACCATCCCATCTTGAAAGCTTTTCACTTTCACTCTCATCACTAAACGAATCGCTGAACGAATCCCTCGTCTCGCAAACAGACTCCGTCTCTTCCCTACCAAAATGATTAAAAATGTAGCACAGCCTCATTTATCTCCATAATTACAAAAACATAGAAGTTTCTAATAACCAATTAACAAACTTAAAATGCTCTAACTTCACGTAAACGCATAATTACCAACATAAACAACAATTCATTAACCCCTTTAGCTTCAAAAGAACAGAATTTGACCGGCTCAACGTGATGCACAAGCAATGCTTTTTGTTACTTTCAAATACAAGAAATTCTTATGACAAGAAAAGGCCAGCCCTTTTCAAAGTAAACATACGATGAAGCCAAAGGGGTTCAACATGACTATAAACACATTAAAATAATTTTAGCTATAAACAATGTAATTTTCCGCCAAAAGGAGTTCAACTTAACCCCCTCGGCCCTACTTGGCTCCGCCCCTGCCAACAACATATGATCAAATTGAGATACCAAAACAAATGCAGTAACAAAAAAAAATTACCTCAGAAAATTAACAGATGACCTGCTGATAAAAATCTGAATAGCTGAAAGATAAGGCACATAATATTGGACTAATGTTTCTCCAGAATCAGTTTTAATAGGAACTCCAGCCCCATAAGCACTCCATTCATCATAACAATTCCAAAGATCACCCAATGTAAAATATTCAACTTTTTCTCTTTCCCATGGATGCCATAGCCTATTCAAATTCCTCATCTCACTCTGCACAACAAAAAAGAAAAAGAATCATATTTAAAGGGCAGCCCGGTGCACTAAAGCTCTCCGCTATTTACATGGTCAGAAAAGAGCCGGACCACAATGGTACTTATGACCTCCTGGTCACAAGGAAGAGGCAACTTCACCAATTACTCTAAGTCTCCCGTTTGTATAACAAATCACATTCATATAATTAAACAAAAATAAATTACGCACAAACTGACCCGAGCACCACGTTTATATAAAAAAACATACCTGGGGTAGAAACTGGGAAGGGACTAATGGTGTTGTACATTCCAAGAAACAATTAAGGTTTGATTGCAATGACCCTTTTTCCTTTTCCATTGTTCAAGAAAAAACAAGAACAGAGAGAGAAAGAGATTAAGGAACTGTTTCTCTCTCTAAAATCTCTGAAGAAAATATTGACACCCAAAGATAAACAGAGGAGAAGAGAAAAACAAACAAACAAACACAGAGAGTAGAAATTGGAGAAAATGGAGAGAGAGAAATAGAAAGAGAAAAATACGGGATTTTGTACGATATGAATGAAATGCGATTATAACTCTTTCTATATACAAGGTGAAAAAAATATTAAAAAATATTTTTTGACGTTTGGAAAACTAATTATTATTATATTATTATACGGGAAATAAAAAAGGAAGACAAAAAGTCTTGAAAAAGTCTTTATTTTTTCTATCTTTTTCCGGTCACCACAAAACCAATAATTCCGGCGTAATTTTCTCCCTTCAGTCGAAACCCATTAAAATAGCAGAAATTTTAGTGTATCGAATTATTTTTTTTTAGTCAAAACTTCTTGAAATAGCGAAAGTTTTAGTGCATGACTGCTATTTTAGTCAAAACCCATTAAAAAGTTACGATTTTTCTTCAATTAAACTTAAAGAAAACACAAACCCAAGTGAAATTAGAGACTTGTCTTCAAATACAAGTGAAAACAAAACCGTCTTAATAAGAGGTTGTTGCTCGGATAGTAAGAACCCTTCACTCCCAATCTGAGGTTATAAGTTTTAGTCACTAAAGGAGTAGAATGGGCAGAAGCTTTTAGGAAAGGGTTTAAAAAAAAAAAAAAAAAAATCGATCAGACAAAAGGGAGTTGCTCGAAAAGTAATTATCCCTCACTTCTAATTTTGAGAGTGTGAGTTCGAGTTACCAAGAAAGCAAAAAAATGAAAACGCGTAGGAAAGAGTGAAAAAAAAACAAAAAAAAACCGACCCTGAAAGCAAAAACAAACAAATTGAGTACACAACAATTGCAGCTTTTCTGGGTTTTTTTTCTTTAAGGAAAATGACGCCAAAAAAGTAAAACAGAAAGAGGAAAATGAGAACAAAGAAAGAAAGTAGCGGGGAGTTATGCGTAATGTGAGAGAGAGAGAGATAAAGATGGGAAAATGAGGAGAAAAGTTTATGTAAAGATAAGACGTTTGTGTTCACGCGAAGAAACAAAGCGTCTTTCTTTCTATTTGTTTGCTGTTATATACTCGCTTCGTTCGCTTTTATTTGTTAATTTTTAACATAATATATTCATTAAAAAAATAATAATTAATAAAGTAAATTTACAATATTAATTTTATTAATTATTGTTTAGTAATATATATTAAAAAATAAATAATTAATATTAAAAATAAAATATAAAAATATAATCTTTTTTCTTGATTTATCAAATAATAAGTAAAAATATAAATTAAATTAAAAAAATAACGACAAATAAATCAAAACAGAGAAAGGACAAGATTGAGAAGAAAAGAAACAAGTGGCAAGGTTTTTGTAAACTAGAGAAAATGATGGGTTTTTGGAGGGGGGCGGGCTGGGGTGGAGGGGGTTTAGATATAACCTTTTCTTAACGGAATTCCATGGTTTCTGATGAAAAAGGAATCAACTTTCTTGATTAAAAAACAACACATATTTGGATTATATTTGTTTCGTTTTAATTTATTTTCTGATTTGACTTAAAATAAATTTATGAAAGAGAAGAAGAATTTTCGATTTGTGGTCTTAATAAACTAAGGGTAACATGTATTAATAAGTAGGAGTGCTTTATTTTGTGGTTCGTACTAGTAGGAGGTAGGAGGTATAAGGTAATATGAAAATATTTAAGTTATTCTATGGATAAAATTTATATCATATTTGATTGGTGGTATAAATTTATCCTGAAACTACTTTACACCATCAATCAAATATAATATAAAACTAATACCGAAGTTAGTCTCAGTATAATCCATCAACCATAGGACTATTCTATACTACCTCTCATATGATATAAAACAGTCCAGAGATTATAATCCTGAGATAATTTAGTCTACCAAACGACCCATTATAGTTATTGCTTCTTGTGGATTTGCTATTGTTTGTTGTTTCGGATGGAGCGATTGTAGTATTATTTTATGATAGTTACTATTTGTTGTTTTCTCTAAGGTAGTAATACGGATTGCGTACACTTTATTCTCTCCGAACCTCACTTTGTGAAAATACAATGGGTACGTTGTTGTGAACAAAGGGCATCTCAATGCACTAAAGTATCCGCTATGCGCGGGGTCTGAAGAAGAATCTATTACCCGTAGCCTGACATCGCATTTATGTAAAAGACTGTTTCTACGGCTTTAACCCGTGATTCTTTAATCACATGACAACAACTTTATCAATTACTCCAATGATCCCTTATATGGTCGTAAACTAAATATTTTTTTAATTTTGTGATCTAATGTACTAGATGAAAATTCATAAATAAAAAGTTTAGACAATATTTTAAAATGGACTAAAAAAAACAAATAAATTAAAATGAAGGAAATGTCAATAAATTACTAGTCGTAATTTTTTAATACTTTATTATTATTAATATAATTGATCTGAATTAAATTTTGTAAGCTTGCTCCTAGATTTTTGGTGAGCTGTTGAACTTGAATGGTATAAGAACAAGGCTCTGTGTGAATGTGAAAGGGGAAAATTAGTAGTTGGGATATAATTAAGGACAAGAGAGTGGGATATCTCTAATATTAATGTTCGTTTGGTTCGCGCACTAGTATTTCGAGATTGTAGTCCTAAAATTTTAATTTGTAGATTAATTTATTTTATTTCTGCAATGAAATAAAATAATATTAAATTTAATGGACCCAGATTAAATATGATTCAGGACATGAGGGTGGAATATTTAACATTAAGGTTTGTTTCGTTTACCGACTACTCCCTCCTTGCCTAAATAAGTGCATGTTTTGATTTTGGCACATCCCTTAATAAACTACTAACTCCTATAAAATACCCCTTTCATTTCAAAATAATTTATCCTTATTGACTTAACACTCTCTTTAAAAAATATTTATTAGGAGCTTATTTTACCAAATTAACCTTATTGATTATGCTTTGAAAATATAAATTTGAGCATATAAAATTGAAAGAACAATAAAGTTCTCTCGATTTCATAAATGAGATAACTAAATTGAAACAAATATTTTTAACAAGAGGGTCAACTATTTTGAAACAGAATGAGTAATAATGTAATTTCACCAACTTATCCCTAAATAAAGTCTATATCTCTTTCCAAGTTGACATTGATTACATTTAAAATGAAGAGTTAGACATGTACTTATTTAGGAATAAATTCAAGTAAAACTTACATAAATCCCAATAAGCTTACCCCTAATTACTCTCTATATCTACTCTTTGCTAAATTATAAATAATCTCTTATTTTACAATTTTCGGATACATAATCAGCATCCGAATACATAACTTTAAAGTTGAGACACATAATGTTGATTACTGAGATACATCCATTTCTCAAAATATTTGGTCGAGATACATAATACATTAACTAGACCAAAGGGAGATACATAATTAAAATTATGAATCCAAAAATTTATGAATTTGTGGATGTATTCGGGTTTTTTTTTAAAAAAAAAAAAAAGAAATTTAGGTAATTAATAAAAAAGGTAGGAATTTTATATAGTTTAGTAAAGATAAGTTGTGGTGTTATGTAATTTTTCCTAAATTCAAAGGCAAAATATACACTTATTTAGAAACGGAGGGAGTAAAAGTTATTTTGAAATTATAGTCCTAGACTTATAATTACTGAATTAATTAATTTCATTTGTGAGGTGACAAAAAGTATTATTGCTCTTTTCTTCCCTTCATATAACGTAATTGTTCGGATACACTCAATCGATTAATTCATATTTGTGTTACGTATAGTCCATTACAAGAAGAAATTTTCTTAACTAAAAATTTTGAAGAGCTTGAATGAAAAAACTCTAATTAAAAGTCGGAAGATTTCATCTATCTCATCATATTTATTATTCCTTATTAGTAATGTTATGGCATGCCGAATGTAAATATCGGATGCAAATAAATTTTATTTTATTAGTGTCTCATATATACTTTTACCACGGTAAATTCATTCTAATCTTGGGAACTTTGAATTTTGTGGGGAAATTTTAGTCAATATTTCTTTCTTTATATTTCTTTTTTGCCGGACCAAGTCTATGGCTTCTAAAGAAAGTGGATATACTAGCACTAAAAATTTCTTTCATTTCCTAAACTGTATTTTTCAACTGGTTTTTGAATAAAATATTCATACTTCCTACATTGATTTATGTTAGTGATAGACTAATTATTAGTTCAAGATATTTATTCAATTATTTTTTAGTGATAGTGGAAGAAAATCTTAGCAATATAAAAGCAAAAAAATCAGTTTGACTAGAAAATATCTTAAGATTTGAGTTGCTTAATTTAATTTTAAAAGTCATGACAACCATATACTAGTACTAGAATGTCAATTGTTTTAAATTACTTTAGATTGTTATATAAAATTAACAAAAAAGAACACCACCATTAATTTAATGTGGAGTTTGTTTGACCACTTCTCCAAAAACTGAACAGAAAAATTTGCATAGAAAATTTTCAAGAAAATGTTAGCCAAGAATTAAACAAAGATAAAGAAACCTCATGTGTTTATTAGTTGATGGAATTACATTGGACTACAATTAACTGTTGCAATTACTTTTATTCTCGAATGTATCTCGTAATCAAGCAAAGATTAATGGGAAAATACCAAAAGGTGTTTTAAAATACTCCCTCCATTTCAAAATAGTTGGCCTCTATTGACTTGACACAAAAATTTATTATGGATTTAGTTTACCAAATTAATCTTATTAAGTATGATTTGAAAATATAAATTTGAGTATAATCATTTAATGATAGGGATAGTATTGAAATAACATAGAATATTCTCATTTTGAAATGGATGGAGTAGCAACCAAAAAAAAAAAAGAAGTAATAATACAATAGAGATTCTTCGAATCATAAAATCATGTTAATCTTTCAATTGATATATACAATCAAGATATCATTTAATCAACAGATCTTAGCATAGTGTATGGATAATTACGGTAATTATTCGATGATATATGGATAGATATAGAGTTCGTTCGGATAGAATTAAAAGCTAGTCAGATCAACTTTTAATCTCTTTTTTTGCTTTTTTAGGTGTTTGATAAAATTAAAAGAACTAAAAGAAAAGCTAAATACTGATTTTAAAAAAATAGTGATAAGCTGGGGTACCCAGCTTTTTACTTTTTAGCTTAAAATTCTTTTAAGTTTGATCAAAACTTTACCCTTTTATCCCTTAAATTTCCCCCTAATTTCAACAGCAACCCCAATTTATAGTCCTAAAATGTATGTTTTATTTTATTTTTCTCTCTACCCCGCCACTTCCACCTCCATCATTTCTGCCATTAATCTTTGCTTTGCAAAATTTCTTGTTAAGACTACTTTTGAATTTCAGAGGAATTTCACTAAATATAAATTCCTTTAACACTGATGAAATTGATTCATAATTTAATTAAAACTTTGAAGTCTGGCAGCCAGAAAGCTTCTTCCACGAAAACCTATATTTACTCACACAATTACTTTAAAATAAAAAAGTAACATATATTTATAAATTTACCTAACATAATCACTTTACGCTGAAAGTGCATTTAAACAAAAATTATTTTAAATTATTTTTAAATTATTAGAATAAAAAATTATATAATTCAACTTATTTATGGCGTTAACAACTTTAAGAACATTTAAGTCATTTCGACAACAAAAAAGTACTTAACAACACTTGTTTACCAAAAACATCAACAATTTTTTTTCAGTTTCAACATTTATCTGCTTAATTTATAAATAATTATTTTCAACTTTTAAGCATTTAAGCTAAGAAGCTAATTTTTTTTTAATCCCACCTAAACAGACTCAGTCTAAAGTACACTTAATATTAGGTGTAGAGGTGATAAATATTAAGAGTTGATTTTTAGATGGTCACAACTCACAAACTAGAATTATTATCTCATAGAATTACTTTCTTGATTGAAAAAAAAATGATTTTTTATAAAAAAGTGATCTTTTGAGATAATAACTATTACTTGACTGTGATCATCTAAGAAATCAACCATCTCGATGATCGACACACACACAGAGTTGGATTTTTTATGGTATATTGAGGTTAATATGTATAACTAAAGGAAATCACATATTTTATGTGGTTGACTCGGCTACCTATTAGACGAATGAGAAGACACGTAAAAATTGTGCTAAAATCGGAACCAAAGCATTTAATTGGAATACTTTATTAGAAGTTAAGGTGTTCATGAATTGAAAAAAAGCTTAATTCGAATATTTAAATAAAATATCCTGAAAAATTTAAAAGACCGATTACCTATTAAGCCATTTAGAGGAGCACTAGTTATAAATTGAGTTATCAACCTAATGATAAAAATGGAAAAGGTTTAAATTTGCCTGTAACACTTTACGAATTGATTTAAATTCTCTCTATTAATAGTTCAGGTCAAGTATATCACTATTATTATAAAATTGATTTAAATATGTTCTTATATGAAACTTCCTCTGGTCCATATAATTTTATGAGATAATGTACATTGTTTAAGAAAAAAAAATTAAGACATAAATTGAATATCATTTTCCATTTTTATCGTTTCAGTTATTAGCAAATCAGTCTTAAACATAAAGATAATCATTACTCAAAAGACTTTAAAATCATAAATATGAGTAAGAAAAAAGGGTTAAACTCACCCTTGAATTGTGTGAAAGGGGTCATTATTCTAATTTCTAGTTGCACTTACATATTCTTCTCAACACTCGAAATCTTTAATAGCAATGTCTCTATCCCACAAATTCAAATTAACCATATTCAAACTTCAAATCATTCCAAATGAAACTCAAATAAAGAGCAATTGCATCACCAAGTTAAATTTTATCTCTATCAGAATTCCTTAAATTTAACTCCGTCACCAATCCTTCTTAAATCATCAATAGTGATATGGTACCATGTATACTTTTAAAATAAACCTAGGCACATAATATAATCTAAAATGAAAGTCAAGACGAATTTATAGTAGTTGAGGGACCGGTGATCTTTACAGAAGTGGTAAATAAAATCATTAAACATGATAAGATATGTGCATAGTTCAAGGGCAAATTTATATATAAAAAAAAGATATGTGTAAAAAGATGTATATCATTAATAATAAGGATATATTTAAATTAATCTCATAATGATAAGAATAGATTTAACTCAATTATTACCGAATAATAAATTTGAACCTCGTTCCTAATAAAAATATAGAATAAACAACAACAACGTACCCCGATATTAAATTAAGTAGGGAACACTTCAACAATTACTTGATTTGTTTCCTAGCCAACGTAAAACAGGGAAGCAACAATAGCTTGTCATTTGGTAAACCGCGTGGATGTAACACTAAGATACTAAAAATAGTATATAAAATTGTTTCCTTTGAATTAATCCAATGATATTTTTTTTAGTATATGTAAATACGTTATCACTACGTAGAAGGGGAATTCTTTTACTATTTCATTTATTTTAATTTGTTAGATTTTAACTTGACGCGAAATATAAAAAAATATATAAAATATATCAAAATATTATTTAATTTTATGATTTTAAGCATATTATATGAAAAGATAGAACCAGAGCTATACTATTAGAAATAATTTTAAATATATCCCTCATTATTGTCCGTCCAATCAAATGATTCACCCTCAATTTGAAATACCCATTTTTTTAATAAAAATAAATAAATCATTTTTTAACCAAACCGACTCATTTTTTTCTTTTCATCTTATCCTTCTCTTTTGTGGCCGTAAAAATGGTATTTCTCTTGATCCTCTAATGATACAAGAGTATTTTTGAATCAAAAGTAGGAAAAAGGCTCAAATATATCATTGAACTATTAAAAATGGCTTATTTATGCCATCCGTTAAAAACTTGGCTCATTTATGCCATTGTCGTTATAAAAAAGGCTCATTCATGCCATTTTTTTTAACAGTGGTTTTTGAAAAAGGGAAAAGGCTCAAATATGCTATCGAACTATTGAAAATGGATCATTTATGCCATCCGTTAAAAGTTTGGCTCATTTATGCCATCGCCGTTACAAAAAATTCACCGATTATAGAATTTTTCTGATTTTTACTTCAAGTACACTTTTTTAAGAATTTTAAAAATTGTGTTTCGGTAACTAATTGATTCGTTGTTTGAAATAGTTGATGTCTGTTTCGGGCTTGAATTGGTCTTGAGATTTACAGAATTGTGTTCGGCGATTCCGAAGAAATTGAAAATGGATGAACTCTTTACAGTGCCTATAAAAGAGTTACAAAATGCATAGAAATATTTTGGCCGGAGAAATTGATATTTTCTTATTAGGAATTTTAAAATTTCTTTGGTTGATTTAATTAATGATGTGGAAGAATTATTGTTGGCCAAACTTTTAACGGATGACATAGATAAGCCTTTTTTCAAAGTTCGATGGCATATTTGAGTCTTTTTCCTTTAATTAATGATGTGGATGAATTATTGTTGGTCACGTGTACAAAATGATTTTGCAAAAAACCATCAAACCGGATTGTTAAAAAAAATAGCATGAATGAGCATTTTTTGTAACGGTGATGGCATAAATGAGCCAAACTTTTAACGAATGGCATAAATGATCCATTTTCAATAGTTTGATGACATATTTGAGCCTTTTCCCTTTTTAAAAAATCACTATTAAAAAAAATGGCATGAATGAACCTTTTTTGTAACGGCGATGACATAAATGAGTCAAACTTTTAACGGATGGCATAAATGAGCCATTTTTAATAGTTCGATGGCATATTTGAGCCTTTTCCCTCAAAAGTATAACGAGAAGATATTTTTTGGATCGAAGTATAATAAAGGGTATAATTAAATTTTTTTTTAATTTTCTTAAAATAGATTAAAAATAAATTGAAATGAATAAAGTATAATTTACGTGAGCCAATTTTTTTTCTTGGGTCGACATATTCCATTAATGAAAAAGATTGGTACGGCAGGGGGCAGGGATTAAGATAAGCTTTTAAATTATTAATGTTGAGTATGATGTGTGGGGTTTAGATTTTACACTTCTTTTGACAATATTTGGATTGATTGCCTAGGAAGCACGTGGAACTATTAATACTTTCTCCGTTCACTTTTATTTATTATTTATTTTTTTAATTAAATTTTTATTTTTATTTATAATTTTTTAATATATCAAAAAAAAATAATAATTTTTTTTTATTTTATCTTTAACATTAATTACTTATTCTTCAAACTAATTTCAAAACATAAAGTAAACATAAATCAATATAGATATTACGGTAAAATAGCCATGTTAATAATTATTTTTCTTAATAGATGTGTCAAGATAAAATGTGATAAATAAAAACGAACGGAGGGAGTAGTAGAAGTGTTCAAAGAAAATCGTAAAATTGAATTAAATTAATATATAAAGTTAACACGTGAAATAATAAATTAGGTTGATTTTGTAATAAATTTGCAACACCCAACAATATTTTATTTGGTATTAGACAAAAAAAAAAATCAGATCAAGAAATAAGGTATTCGACGTTATCGTAGTTTGTTAAGAAAATTTTCATTTTCTTTCAATTTTGATTGAATTATTGTCGTATATATTTGAAAAACTCAAAATCAAAAGGATATGTATTTTGGGACGGAGGGAATAACATATCAAATATCTTAAATTATAAAGACAGTTTGGTGTACTAAAACTTCCGTTATGCAAAAGGTTTGAGGAAGGGTGTGATCACAAGAAGCTAAATCTCTTAAACTATACACGTTCTATTTATTTCATACTTTTAACTATAGAGTGTTGACATTATTCAAAATTGGTCATTTTTTTTTATTTTTTATATTTTTTTTTGTAAAATGATCATTGGGCATAATTTATTGCAAGGACATTAACAGGAGAAAATGAAATTGTAGGGCTTCATCCTTACAATTATTATGTTAGGTACACTCGTAAGGACATTATTAAATTGAAACTTTTTATCAGTAACTAGTATCAGTACTTGTGCGATGCGCGGTTGATAATAAATAAAATTAGTCATAGAAAATTATTATTTTATTTATTTATTTGATATAATAAAAATTTTAGGGCAACTTTCATAAATTTCAACTATTTAGTATCTAATTACACTTTATCCCCATTCTTTTGATAATTACATAAAATCCTAGATTTTAATTTTTGCAATACATTACTGAGGCTCGGATACATAATATTCCTGATACATAAGTACCGATACATAACACTTATGTATTAATATCACAGAGATACATTCAGATAGAAAAGTCTTATGTATCAGTAGCACAAAAAGCATTTCGATACATGATTTTTCTGAGATTTTCAACCAAAGACATCTTTCTTATTTATATGTAATCTAATATTCAGTAAGATACATAGTTTTTGTATATTTGGTGAAGGATCGCGTGATGGATCTTTTTGTCCTTTTCAACCAGATCCATCATTCTTATGTATCTCCGGACTCCCTTAACATATACATCATTCTTATGTATCGCCATTAACATTATCATCTTCAACCTCCATTGACGAATCTCTGAACTCCCTCTGCACTCCACCCCCAACTCCCTCCGTCTGATCTATCTTAGGCCAACGTCGCTAGTAAACCCTGATCGGCTAGCCATCAAAACTCAGTCTCTTACACCACACATCTATAATCTCACCTCGCTTCATCTAGTGTCGCATCATCGGCGAAATTTCGTCGAAAAACACTCTCTTCGGCCAGAAAATAATCACAATTCAAACTTCCATTTGAGGCAAACCCACTCGCAACCGTCATTGAAACACAATTTTTGGATTTCCAGCAATAGCGGCTATGGCGAGATAACTCTGAAACCCAGATTTGTTATTGAGATTTGGTATAAACAAAATTGTTGAATGAAAATTAATTGGATTTGAGATTTGGGGATAGATATGATATATCAAACGATTTGGAGAGATAAAGTAAAATCCTGAATTTTTATAATTATTTTAAGGGGTTGAAATTTTAGATAATAATGATAAGTTAAGGTGGTATTATGTAATTTATCTAAAATTTTATTCTATATCATTGACACATATGAATTAATAAATTTACTCAATATTAAAAATAACTATTAATCTACTGAACTTAATATCATTAATAACATAGAACTTAAATATCTCTTTTTGAAATTTAGTAACCACATGAAAATAATATTATATTATAATATAATTAAGCACATAAGATAATATTGTAATCTATATTGATCAATAATATGTAAAAAAAAAAATTAAAAAAAAATCAGACTATCATTACAAAAGAAAAAGTATATTTGACATAATTATTCTTTCTTCTTAACTTACTTCTAAATGTGGTTAGAAAAACAAAGAACTAATGAATGATATGCTTTAGAATTATAAACATGAGCTTTTTTTTTATAAAATATTTAATTTGAAACTTGAATTTTTTTATATTCAATATTTTAATTTGCACCCTCCTATCAAGGGGAAGAAAAGAGTTTCCCCTTCTCTTTATTGTCTTAATAGATTTTTTCTTTCAAAATAGATTTGTATTTCTTTACATGATCTTAGTCATAATATATTTTTTATTATAATATAATTTAACATATTTTTTACTTCAAGACAAATATTTTGAGGTAAAGTCTCAATAGTAACCAATTTTCACTTTCTTATTTTTATTATCATTTTTCAATAAATAACTTATAACATTATCTAAGTCCCTAATCTATTTGCATGATCTCACAATGTTCACTTAATCTCTTACGATAATGGACCAACAAATATTAATCAATTTTATTGTATATTATTTTCCAAATAAATGGTGCAAGTCTTTTATACGTTTGAATAATCACTCTTCAACTATATTTTTCGTCAATCCTATCATGCTTTCTCGATTTACTCAATTTAAATAAAATTATATAAATATTTTTTTTCCGAATTAAATTCCCTCCCATATTAAATCATTCAACTAATACTTAACCCCTTGTGTTCATCGACACATCTTATTCATCTTCATCCTTTATATTGTGCAAAGTAAATGAAAATAATTATTGCACCAAACGAAGTATAATATTCTAAAAATGAAGTTACAAATGCAAAGATAAACATGATTTATCTCATTACCTGTTTTTATCAAGTAAAAAGATAAAAAAAGAAATTTTGCAGTATAATAATATAAATAATAAATGATAAATAATCTTTAATTTTACATTAATACAATATGCTATGTAAGAATATAACAGTATTTGCAATAAGAATTTCAATATAATGAACTTATAAAAAAATTAATAATCATAATTATTTGATATGTTGAATTTTGAGCATTGCTGGTTGGGTATCAGCGACGGAATACTCACCTAAATTATGGTCCTTGAGATGTAGCTTTTGAGATAGTAGCCCTAATATCGGGTAAATTTCATAGATAATTATATAACTATTATTTTTTTTTCCACAAAGGTCACTTAACTATTATTCCTACTACAACATCAAAAAATTTTGACAATACTATTAAAATCGCACAATATGATATACAAATTAATTTCTAATCATAACATGTAAAAATATCAAATATAGAATAGTAGTAATTTAGTATAGACAAATCAATTGATGATCCTAACATATAAAAATATAACGGATGAGCGATTTAGTATCATAGATTTTGTAATCATAAACAACTCGTGAGTCTTAAGTAAAATTTGTGTTATTAATTTTGTAATCATAAACATACATTGTTCTCGATGATACAAATCCCACTTGTGGGATTAAATAGTTCAAACCCTACTTATGAGATTACAAAACCCATTACATAAGGTAATGCTATTGTTCAGCTCTCGATGCTATGGAATTATCTAATGATGCGACGCTTAACTACCAGGAAATGAAACAATATCTCCCTAATATTTGCAAAGTAAGAAATTAACCATCTAATACCAATATTAGTTTCTCCATATTTAATATATAACATGTAAAATTTTATGTTGTTGGTCAAACTCTCATTGCATATTTCAATTCCAAGATTAATTTTATAAATCTTTCAAAACATATGATATGTTAAAAGATCATTAACTTGAATCTTCAAAGAGTACATATTATATTTTTTATGAAACATAAATTACATGAATAACGACTCACAAAAGTTTCACCAAATATATAGAAAATAAAATGAATATGTAACATAACTTGTATATTTAGCTGACTCAATAAATCAAGAAAAATTAATATTAGATCTAAAATAATGTTGAAAGTAAATTGAGATTCTTGTTAGAACGTCCACACATATTCTTGAATAATTCATCTTCTCCAATATGTGATGGTAGAAATTAATAAGCTTTTACTGAGTGTAGCCTCCTTATATAGTAGTAGTAAATTGCTATGGCATTAGAACTTCTATATTAGTTGACAATTGATACAATATTATTTTTTACATTAATTGTTAGTTGATTATTTATTTTCTATTTATATTTCTCAATCAACCATGTCATGCTTCCTTAATTGACTTAAATTGAATGAAATCATGAAGTATCTTTTTCAAATTTAATTGTTTTAAAATCCAAAATTATTCTTACAATGCATATATAAGGTTATATAATTGGTCAGTTAAGAAAATAGTTTTTATAAGGTAAAATTTTATTTTACTTGACATCTTAATTATTAATTAGGACTATGTAATTTTTAGATAACTCTTAATCATGATATTCTTTTCTATATATGTTGTTTAATTTGTAGTTATTTTCAATAAATATTAGGCAATCTTTTTGTGTAGTAATAGTAATTTTAAAAAAAAAATTCAATATACAATTGATTTTCAGTCTACCCTCCTTTAAATTCAAGACCATCATTTATTCATTTCCTAATATAGAATGATAGTATAATTATTTATTGACATATAATCCTTAATTATGAAAATCCTTTCATTAAATATGAATGCATATTTTTGTAAATATAGATTACTTGAAATAAACTGAATGAAATCCTTTCAATATATGTGAATGCATATTTTAAAAAATAAAAATTACTTAAAATACACTGAAATAAATTCATTTCTTTTGTAGTCCAAACTTACCATTTGAAACAATTACTGTAAACAATTATAATAGTGTTCATCAAATAGGAGTCAAACTTAATTATTTTTTAACTACAATATGAAATAATATTATTTAGTTTTTACCAAAATATGAAATAATATATTAATTTTAATATGAAATAATTGAACAATTATAATAGTGTTCATCCAATAGGAGTTAAACTTAGTTATTTTTTACCATAATAGAAATAATCTTATTTATTTTTTTACCACAATATGAAATAATATACTAATATTAATATGAAATAATTGAACAATTATAAAAGTGTTCATCCAATTGGAGTCAAACTTAATTATTTTTTACCACAATATAAAATAATATTAAATAATTAAATAATCAACAAAATACTTTTTTATTGTAAAATGATAGTTTTTTATTGTAAAAATGTGAGTAAGTAATTCTCAAGATATCACTTGTCATAATTTTAGGCTAACTACTCTCCTTTCTTATATATATAGATTTCCTTTTATTTACTTTGAGATGAATAGGCAGTACCACTTTCAGGTCCATAACATCACGTGATAATAAATAAATTAATCTCTGACATTTTTGAATAGATTTTGCAATTAGCATTAACAATTTCAAGTGATTTACACAATCATACTCTCATTTGTCAAATTAATTAAAAGTTTGACTAGTAAACACGTTCTACCTAACATACAGGCTTTAAATTATTCAAGCACTTGAATATCTAGTTCATTATTCCGATCCTTTTTAAGAATATGCCAACTAAATGAGGAAAATTATCAAAAAAAATGAGATTTCTTGCCTTTTTACAGATTGAATAATTTTTTTTTTGATTTTTTAGATTTCTTAGTTGTAAAAATAAAGATATGTTACGTGTAAAAATAAAGGTCTCTCATAAAAAGGATGCAAAACTAAAAAAAAATTGTAAAAGAATTAGGAAGTCAATTCTCCCATATAGTCGTCCATCAAAAGAATAGTCAACAAATATAAAGATTTTTACATAATATTGTATTGTATACATAAAATATACATTTTAATTATAGAATTGTGTATATTTTTTTTATATGTCTTACTAGCTAATATAATTATTTTGACCGACCGACCAAATATATAATTTACCACAAAAATTAGCCTAACTATTTTTTCCATATCTGATGGCGTAGATGCACAGTGATCGATCGTAGCAAGGAAATAAATAAGAGGTAATTAAAGACAGTGATATTGAATTTGTAGTTTTGTACCATTAATGAAGTTTAGGGTAAAATACAATATTTTTAGGGTGTGTTAGGTATGAGAGAAAATAATTTCAATATGTTGATTTCTTACTTATTTATTGATGTGACATTTGAATGAAGAGTTCAACAAGTGATTTGCAGACAAAAAAAAAAAGTGTGACTATTGATGGATTTTTGTGTTTTTTGAAAACTTAAAACAACATATCCAATATATTCCTATAAAGTGAGGTGTGTTTTTGAAAACTAAATACTGAAAAAAAAAAATTGCAACTCAATCTTTGGATTGTTTTCAACTGAAGGGTTAAGTTTCAGTAATTTAGATGAATATTGTATCCGTTCTTTTTTACTTGTTCATATTTTGCATTTTCTTTCAAAAATTATTAAGGAAATATATTTATTTTACTAAAACATCTTTATTGGTGATATTTTGAAAATCTAAATTGAATTATTAGTACTCTAATTAGTTTGGAAATGGTTACTTAATAATAAGGATAAAATTGAAAAATAATAATTAATTTTTACTTGATTTATTAAAGTGAACAAGTAAAAGAGAAATTTTATTTTTAGCATATTAGATTAGTACTCCTTTTCAATTCTTTTTTTACTTGTCTCTTGTTGACTTGACATTTTCTTTAAGAAACTATTAACGTAGTTATTAATTAATGATAAGTGTAATAAATAAAAATTAGTAATAAATAAGGGTAATTTAGTCGAATTACCTTTTAGTTAATGCTTTTCTTACGGGATGTGCAATTTTAAAAGGTGACAAGTAAATAGGAACGGAGGGAGTAATAAATCTAGATTGATTTACTTCCATGTACTTCATAGGACAATCCGATGCACTAAATCTCTCGCTATGCATTGAGTTCAAAGAAGGACCGGACCACATGAATCTATTACATTTTTACAAGAAACTATTTTCACAACTTAAACCTATAACCACTTATAATTAATCATATAACAATAATTTTATCAGTCACGCCAAGCTTCCTTTCAAATTTATACACGTAGTTGTCCAAAATTTTGGTGCTTATCGAGTTTATACTATTTTAACGAGTTAAAAGTTATTGGTACGGCGGAGAGATTAATTTTGGCATCATTAGCCAATCACTAAGCAAAATCTTAACAACTTAACACTTTCGTTCAATATTTAGTTATTCCATCCTATAGTAACCCGTCAAACCTACTTGACTAGATTAATACTCCCTTCGTCTCAAATTATTATCATATTTTTGTTATACTCCCTTTAAAAAAATATTACTTAAAAGAGATTGTTTATTATTTTATTCTTATTTATATTTAAAATAAAGATTTTTCATTAGATTTTTACTCTATTAAGGTGTTTGTATATTTAAGAATAATTGCTATTAATGATAAAATGAAAAGAATATAATTAATTTTATTTTAAACTTGTAAATGATAAATAATTTGAGATAATTATTTTTAGAAATTACGATAAATAATTTGAGAGGGGAAAATACGAATTTGGCGTGTTAAATGTGGCAGGTTTCTTTGGGTGATGCGTATCCATAACAACATTATCTCCACTAGTGATTAAATGATTTTAAAATTAAGCTAGAGAAGATCGATATAAGCAAAATGATTATGGAAAACGCTCATGTGCTACTACTGCTAGATTGAAAGAAAAGAAGAAGATGTTGCTATTTTCAATAAGTGGGAAAATAAAATATTATTAGTAATATACTTTTTAACTAGAGGGTTACCTTTCTAATGAGATTTAATATCATATTTGTGCCAAATTAGTAAAAGTATTTTTTCCTTAGAATAATTTCAGAGACTTACTCTCGAGTTTGACTCCTATAATATTCATAATCTCTCATGCAGTAATTATTTTAACTTTCTCCATGTTTTACTTCGTAATAGTAAATTGTGATTTACGATATTACACTTACTATTTTTATTTTAATTATTTGGTAACAAATCTTATAAGTTATTTATCATTTAATACAAATGAATTGTGATTTGACTAAATAACCCTTTTAAATATACCTTTTTGTTTCATTAATTTATTTTAATTTTAGGAAATTATCAGAGATGCATGGTTTAGCTTTTTATTATCTTCATAAAACGAAACAATAAAATAATGACTCAATAAGAGTTTTTCTAATTAATCGTAATATACAATTTAAAAAGTGGAATAAGCACTTAGTGAAAAGAAAATCCTATTTTAGAAAATACAATATAAGATAATAATACTCCATCAGGTTCTCAAGAGATATGAAATTATTTTTAATAGGAAACACTTTATCTTAAAAGTGAATTTTAGCACAAATTAAAATTATTGAGTCTTAAAATAGATATCGCCCGCCCAGCAAAAAACCAAAATTTAAAAAGTGAAGGCAGTAGACATAAGTGGATGCGGTTTTCCTTGTTTTATCCTGAATTTGCTTGCACGTATATACTGCCAAATACCAGTAGAAATCTTTTTAAAATATTTTTGGGAACTCAAAAAAATCGTTTTTATAATAAAATTTATTTTTGTTCAAAAAGTCAAGCTAACGTACTTTTCACAGAATATATAATTATGATCTCAAGACTCAAAAGATAATCCAAACATACTGAGATTTTGAAAACTAAACCAAATCTCTGTCCGTTTAATTTGTTAATGAAAATCATTATCAAAAGGTTTGGAAAGTTCTAAAAACTAATTAATAAGTATTCCTTTTTCAATTTCAATCAGTATTTGTCCAAACCCTACGTAGATTTATGTTAGAAATAATGAGACATTCCAATGAGGAATGAGAATTTGTACCTTTCATTTTGTACAGATTCTACTATACGACATATACACATATATTCCCTCCGTTCGCTTTTATTTGTCATTTATTTTCAAATTGAATTTTTATTTTTATTTGTCATTTTTAACATATCAAGAAAAGACAATCTTTTGTTTTTTCTATTTTGCTCTTAGCATTAATTGTATATTTATCAAACTAATTTGAAGACAAAATAGTAAACATCAATTAATAGGAATATTATAGTAAAATAGTCATATTAATAACTATTTTCTTAATAGAAGTGTCAAATTAAAATGTGACAAAGTAAAAGCAAACGCGGGAAACATGACAATAATTGATTATCTGAATGTACATGAAATTAGAGGATGCAACTCTGTTTCACGTTCACTTCACATGAAGTAGTGGTCCATTTCTATTTCATACTGTAAAATTTGAGATACGTATATTACGTCGTATTTCTTTCTTTCTTTCTTTTTTTTTTTTTTTTTTTTTTCAATAGCTGTTTGGTAATTCATATGGAAAGCTTGACTAGTTCAGATTCACATTGTGTTAGGTCCATTTAAGAGAAAAATATTCTCTAACGGGAATTTTTCGGTCATATCCATGGCTCAACCGTTGATTAAGCGTAAAGGGAAAACCTAATCATCCTGCCAGTGCCAGATGCAACTTGGAGATACGGGGTTGATCTGAATCCAATATATAAATATTTACTAAAATTGTAACAAATAGTAAATGTGTGTAAAAATATGACACCGAGGTCCAACTCAACCATAAAAGCTAGTTCATAAGGTGAGGGTTGCTCAAATCTATACAAGCAAATCACCAGTCAGTCCATTTCCCAACTGATGTGGAATTCTAATGCACTCTACAATGTGAATTTATAGTTTTACAAATATAATAAATTCAATACTAAAAATATTTAAAAATTATATTTATAAAATTTAAATTATAAATTCGCCTCTGTATTCCACACAAGCATTGTTGATTGTTACATAGTAGTAAGGGTGGTAGTTGAACCGGGCTTGTCCGTTTCGGATCGATTCCGACGTCTATAGCCCGTGTTCAGTTAGCCCGGATGAGGCCTGGTATCGATATCTATCGGTACATGAACTGGTGCGGACGTGATGGATTTGACCAGTTGTCTGGTCTGATTGACCAGTAAACAGTCACTTTTTAATTTTATATATATATATATATATATATACACACACACACATTGGGAGCCGTTAGTGCCAACGCCCCCCAGCCGTCCCCAGCCCCCCCCCCCCCTCATATTTTCCTATAAATACCCATTCTTCCCTCCTAATTTTTCCATAAATTCTCAAAAACTCTCTATGACATTATGTATTTGATTAATTGAAGGAATTTTTTTGAAGCAAGCTTCAATTGTCATCTCTCAATTCCAACTTTTGGTATATACGTCTTCAACTTCAAAATTCAAAAGAATTCCAAGGAATATATTAAACTTTAAAGTTGAAAACTTACATTTAAATTCAAAATTAAAAAAAAATTAAAAACTATTTAAAAAAAAATTCTTTTGATTTTGATTTTAAATTATAAATTAAAAGTAAAAAATATTTATAAAAAAAGGGTTGGGAGGAAATGGAATCCAGTTCGACATTCAATTCAGCCCGCGAACGTATCGGTTACTAATGAATCGGTTCGAACAACGGCTATTTTTCCGGACAATCCTATTCGGTAGACCTAGTTCCGAATCAACTCCGATCACTGATCACCAATGCCAATTCAAAATTGCCAACCGTCCATCCTGATAGACCCGGACCGATCCGTTGTTAGCCTTGAAGTAGTACTATTTCAAATACATACAAAATCAAATAGTACATGAATTCAAAGATATGGGGTAGAACTTATCCAGTTTGTGAAACACGTGTTTCCATGCATTAACTCATGAAATATCATGTGGTCCATCAGTTCTGTTGGGACCTTGGAGAGGGACAAAGGATGAAAAACAAATTATTGCACTGTATAGCGTTGAGAAAAAGACTAGACGTGGATAATAACCTGGTTGGAAAAAAAAAAAAAAAAGTTACCTGATAAAAGGAAAAAAAAAAGTTCTGTCAAAAATAGAAGAAATATTAAAAAATAAACAAAAGTAAGAAAAAACTCCCGTACCTCGTTATTTATAGTCCTGTTAATATTTTAGTGACATTATTATAACATGAAAATGTAATCTTTCTTATACATAGGTACATTTCATGGAGGACTTTTATAAGTATCTGAAGTTCTAAAAGTCCGGAGATTTAGGGTGTGTTTGGTATGTGTGTTGTGGGGTCGCGGTTGTGGCTGGGCGGAGGGGTAGTTGGGGTGGGGCGAAGATGGTAGATGGGACTGCGGGTTGAGGTTGAATGGCCGGGCGTCGCAGGGTGGAGATGAAATAATTAATATGAAATTTTTTTAATTATCGGACTCTCACCAAAAAAGTTATTTCTTTGGTCAATCATACATGAAAAAAATTTAAAAAAATCCTCCATACCAACACAACCTTTAGTTTTTTATTGGGGTAAAAGCTTATTTGATTATTTACATCAAGCCAATTAGTTAATACATGCATGTTAGATATTTGAATTTTGAATATAGAGTTATATATATATATATATATATATATATTTTCTAATTTACTTAATCATAATTTAATCCAAGCTTATTTTAATTAAATTTAAATGGTAATTTCAATTTAAAAATTAAAATTTTCATATCCGATTCGAACCATCCGATAAATGTATTACTCCTACTGTCTTCAAAATAAGCGGGGGCAAAAGTATAATAGTAAGGGTGTGTTCGGTATGAAGGGAAATGTTTTCTGAAAAACATTTTTCCTATATGAAGGAAAATGTTTTCTGGAAAATATTTTTCCGATATGAAGGAAAATATTTTCTCATTTTCTCACGTTCATTGACTAAAAATTTTGAAAAATATCTTCCCTAGGAAAACAAGTTCCTTCAAACTAGGGGTGTGCAAAAACCGAACCGATAAAATTGCTATTGGTTTATTGTTATTGGGTTATTGGGTTAACGGTTTTTTAATGGTTTTATAAAAAAATTTATTGGGTTATTGGTTCGGTTTTGGTTTTTCCTTATTGGGTTATTGGGTAAACCGATAACCCAATAAGAATATACTAAATTACTACATTACCCCTACTTACATTTTATCTATCTCTCTCTCTATATATATTACTTATTATATATTTCTCATAATTTCTCTTTAATTTCTACAATCTAACAAACCCTATTTAATTTTCTGAAAACCTATAACCCGATGAAGACATAAAGTTAAACCTTTTCAATTTCCTCTTTAGTAAATCGAAGGCGAGGGTTTGCGACGACGACGGTGAGGGTCGAGCGACTAGGATTCAACAAATAAGATTCAATTTTTTGAACTAACATTCAGTTCAAGCTTGAAGATTCTTGTAAATTAAAACATATCACGTAGGATGTTGGCTACAACTAAGATTCAGTTTCTTTTCATGTTAGTTGCTACTATTTCTATTTTATGAGTATTTTCTTATCGGTTAAACCGAACCGTTAAGGACTAAAAACCGATAAACCGATAAAAAATATCTTATTGGTTTGGTTGTTGGTTTAGCATATTTAAAAATCGAAAACCAATAAACTGAATCAATAATACATAAAACCGAACCGAACCGACCGATGCACACCCCTACTTCAAACTAAGGAAAATGACTTCCTTAATCAAAGTAGGAAAAACAAGTTGCAATGTTTATTTCACTCGCAAAATCACCCATCCCACCCCAAAACAAAAACTTTTTACCCGACCCCCACCCCCAACTCCCTACCACCCCTCTCCAAAATTTTATTTAAAAAGAATTTCAAATTTAAGTTCTTATCCCCCTACCAGGCCCACCCTCCCAAAAAAATAATTATTTTTTTAAAAAAATTTCTTACTCTATCACCCTCAAATAATTTTTTTAATTTTTTAATTTTGTTTTATTTTTTTAAAAAATCTTATCCTACCACCTACTCCTCGACCACCCACCCATACCAGCTCCCCGCCCCCCCAAAAAAAAGAAAAAATTAAATTTATTTTTAGAAAATTTCAATTTTTTTACTTACCCTCCCCCCACCCCGACCCTGAAAAAAAAATTAAAACTTTTCTTAATTTGTCTTTTAAAAAAATTTCAAATTTTTTTTCTTAACTCACCCCCTATCACCTACCCCGCCCCCCCCCCCCCCCTTACCATCCCCCCATACCCTACTAAACCCAAAAAAAATAATTTAAAATTTATTTTATTTTAAAAAAAAATTCAAATTTCTTTTCTTACCCCACCCCCTTATTCTATTCATTCTCATTTTTTGTGTTAAATATATATACAAATATTTTTAGAATATATTTTCTCTACTTGTGTAATGAACAAAAAAAAAAAAGTAAAATACAACTTATTTTTCTAGAAAATATTTTCTTAAAAAATATTTTCCATGAAAAACATTTTCCTCCTTACCAAACACACCCTAAAAGAATATATGGAGAGTCTAATCGCCACGTTTTGTCGGCAGCGTTCGAAGGTGTTACAAGTGTTGAACTACATCCCATTATAATTAGTCATCTTACTAAAAAAATATATCTCATATTAGTTGATTACTTATTAAATCAAGATAAAATTAATTAATTTCTTCTCATTTTATTCTTATAATTAATTATAATTTTAATATTCATTTTTATAGCCAATAAATATCATTAATATAGATAAAAGATAAAATAATAAAGTTTATAATTTTTTAATAATTATATAAAATAAAATGTGCTCAGTTAAAATAAAACGGAGGGAGTAATATAAGTACTAGTTGGATGAAGGGGCATTACTGTGACGGTGTGACCTGTCTTTTTGTCTGCTACAAAAAACAAACAAACAAAAAACTACTGTTATGAACCAATTGTCCCACATTGGAAAAATAGAGAAATGCTAATGGGCTTATAAGCCAAATGGGTTCTCCCACCTATTAGACTAGTCTTTTGGGTTGGGCTCTCCCGTTTGGTTTATAACATTGGTGCTTTCATTGAGAGTCCCACGCGTGGGGCCGTGACTCGGAGTGGTGGCCTGTGCGTCAGGAGTGGTGGCCTGGACCCAAGGGGGTGTCAGCCGTGACCAACTGGGCTCAGCCGTGACCAACGAGGAGCCGCGACTCGGAGTGGTGGCCTGTGTGCCAGGAGTGGTGGCCTGGACCCAAGGGGGTGCCAGCCGTGACCAACTGGGCTCAGCCGTGACCAACGAGGTTCGATCCACGCGTGGAGCCGCGACTCGGAGTGGTGGCCTGTGTGCCAGGAGTGGTGGCCTGGACCCAAGGGGGTGCCAGCCGTGACCAACTGGGCTCAGCCGTGACCAACGAGGTCGTTGGTTCTCAAGCGGAGGCGATTGTTATGAACCAATTGTCCCACATTGGAAAAATAGAGAAATGCTAATGGGCTTATAAGCCAAATGGGTTCTCCCACCTATTAGACTAGTCTTTTGGGTTGGGCTCTCCCGTTTGGTTTATAACATTGGTGCTTTCATTGAGAGTCCCACGCGTGGGGCCGTGACTCGGAGTGGTGGCCTGTGCGCCAGGAGTGGTGGCCTGGACCCAAGGGGGTGCCAGCCGTGACCAACTGGGCTCAGCCGTGACCAACGAGGAGCCGCGACTCGGAGTGGTGGCCTGTGTGCCAGGAGTGGTGGCCTGGACCCAAGGGGGTGCCAGCCGTGACCAACTGGGCTCAGCCGTGACCAACGAGGTTCGATCCACGCGTGGAGCCGCGACTCGGAGTGGTGGCCTGTGTGCCAGGAGTGGTGGCCTGGACCCAAGGGGTTGCCAGCCGTGACCAACTGGGCTCAGCCGTGACCAACGAGGTCGTTGGTTCTCAAGCGGAGGCGATTGTTATGAACCAATTGTCCCACATTAGAGAAATGCTAATGGGCTTATAAGCCAAATGGGTTCTCCCACCTATTAGACTAGTCTTTTGGGTTGGGCTCTCCCGTTTGGTTTATAACAACTACTGAATGCATCATATTCTCTGTATAGTAGGCGTTTGGCTACATTAAATGAAAAATATTCTATTTATAAATTCAATGTTCTCAATTCTTTCTACTGGTCTGATTTTCATTTTAACGGTGTAGATTATATTTTATTTTAATGGATTTGATTTTAATTTTAATTTTAATTCATATTGATTGATTTGGATTTGGAGGGATAAAAATAGTTTTATAAAATCATGGTTAAAAAATAATAGCATGAATGAATTATAGATGAATCAATTTTTTAAAAGATAATATAGATAAGTTATTCCTATAGTTTGATGACATATTTGAGTCTTTTCCTTTTTTTAATGATACTCCACACATAAAAATAGCTAGCAAAATTCTATTTATAATAATAGTATGAAATGTACTGTGATTCAAAATAAGAAAATTTATTGTTATATAATTCTAATTATGAAGCTTCACTAGTTATGAATTATAATATTAAATCCTACTATCAAATTTGGTTTTTTATATCTTGAAATTATTATTATTTTTAAATATGGATTTCAAATATTTGTCATTTTTAAAAAAAATTATAGAGTAGAATACATGAGTTCCTGCCGGCTTAAACTTCAACAATAAATATAAGTACACGAGCATGAACAATTGAGTATTGACTATTTTAATAGAAAAGTACAAATGTGACACTAATTAGAACACAACTAGCTAGCCAAAGAATCTTTGTGAAATAGATAAAATTATATTGAGAGTTGTTCGAATGGTAAACATCCTCACCTTTAACTTTGAGATTATAGGTTTGAGTTACTAAAGGAGTAAAATGAATGAGAATTTCTAGGAAGCGTTTAAAAAAAAAAAGTAAGGAATGTGAGCGATCTTATACGTTAGCTAAATACTCTGTCTAATAGTATAAATTTTAAATTAAAAAAAAATGAGGGACCTTATCAAATTATATAGTAGCTCTAAAATATTATGATTCCCTTGACTAATGACTCAGTCCAGTAACAGACTATTACTTGGGCTTTTATCAGTGCGTACATATATGTTTGTGTGTCATCTCACCTTATCTTTATCTTATCTTATATCTCATTTGCTTTGACAATTTCGTATTAGCAGCCAGCAACCACACCTCACCATCAAACAATGTGATAAGTAGTGGCGGAGTCAGAATTTTTATTAAAAGGATTCAGAAATAGACATATAAACTAATCGACAAAGGAAATTTAACATCTACTATATATACATAAAATATTGTTTTAACCATATATAAATAACATAATTTTTCATCAAAAGGGATTCAGATGAACCCCTTGGATCAAGTGTAGCTCCACCCCTGGTGGTAAGGTGGATGAGTTTGCTCCTCTCTTAAGTAGAAGTATTTATTTCGAATCTTGAATATAAAAAAAAAAAATATTTGGTGAAAATCATTTATACCCCCTAACTTTACTTTAAAAATCAAACACCCTCCTCAACTTTGAACAATAAGTATTCCCCCTCCCCCCCCATGCAATATCTATTTTATCCTTGAAGCAAAGTTGCCTAGGTATTTATCAGTTTTATTTAACTTTATTAATATTATTAGTAGGATAATCCTTTATAAATCTATCACAAAATGTAATGCTTTTTTTTTTTTAATATATGATTGATATTTTAATATTATATGTATTAAGTATGTCTGTATTTATATAATTATGTATATAGATACATGTTTGAGTTATTTTTTATTTTTTAATTTCTATATAGATAAACGAGTTTTGGTTGTCAATAGTGAAATATTTTCTAAATTATAATTTAAAATTCATTTACAATAATTTTTTAAGAAGGAAAGCTTTGAAGTAACTGGTAAAGTTCTTGTCATGAGACCAGAAGGTCAAGGGATCAAACTGTGAAAACAGTCCTACCCTGGATCCCATCCATAGCTGGAGATTTAGTGCACTAAACTACCTTATATTTACAATAATCTTTTAGAATTTGTTATAAAATATATTCCTATTTTTATTATATTTTCTTACCTACATTGAAATATATTTATAAGGTTATAATTATCTGTTATTTTCACTTGTATAAATAGAGAGTGGTGATTATTATTAATAATTTTTATTATTATTTTTCTCATTTATTTCATTATTGAATGTTATCAACTTATATAATCAATTAGTATTTCTTACTATTTTTCAATCTAAAAAATAATATTTATTTTTTTATAGTTATATACTTTTAAAAATAAAAATCATAATTATAAAGAAGTTAAAAAAAGATATAAAGGTTGATAATATAAGGGTAAAATAGATATTTTAAAAAGTCAATTACAATAAAGAGGGGAGAATGATTATTGTTCAAAGTTGAGGGGAGAGTTTAATTTTTAAAGCAAAGTTGAGGGGTTTAAATAATTTTCACCCAAAAATATTTGATAGGAAGCACTGCCTGAGTGGGACCTACTCAATACAAATTTGAATTAATCGGACTTTGATATGAATATCCAAAACCAAATGAAAAATGACCTGAGGCGTGGTGGGGATGCGTGGGATTGAGGGAGCGAGGACTCTGAGGTTTAGGGCAACGGGGTGAGTTAGGTGGGATGTTGGGGTGGGAAAGACAATCATGAAATGACATTTATGAAACTTGATTTTTTAATTTTTAGCGAGAAAATTATTTTTTAGTTTTTAAGGAACTTATTATTATTCTTAGAAAAAATATTTTCATCTATATCGAAAATACGATAAGGAAAGATTGCTCAAAATCACATAATATAAAAATATGGATTATTAGTTCTACAATCGATGTTGAACTTCTAATAAATATCAACGTAAAAACTAAATATAAACTCTACTATGTAAATTGAATGAAATATTTTTAACTAGAATTGGTTAGAATAGCCTAATCAGAACGTATTCTGGCAAAAAAAACTTGCGGCATTTAAGTGGGAGAAATTATGTACAGTAAAAATTGGACCTGGCATTTTGTCCCTTACCGTCTCTGGCGCTCTATAAACTCATAAAGTAAGAATGTTGATATTAATCCCTTCGTTTCTTTTACTTGTCATAATTTCATATTTTTAAAGTCAGACAATATAAATTTTAATCATATTTTAAGATTTATTTTTTCATCATATTGAAAAAAGAAAAATTGCAACTTATAGTATTTTTTATATAATTTTTAAATATTTAAATTTTAATTTTAAAATATTAAATTAATCTAATCTAATTTATATTTGAAAATTAGTCAAATTAACTCTCTAAAAATGAAATATGATAACTGTTTAATTTGCTTAGTCTTGATTCTTGAAATAGTTAATTAAAACAAATTTTATAAACTTTCTTAATCAATCTGTAATATTTTCAAAAGATCTTTTGATAGTGTTTTTTAAAGAACTAATCCAATAAACGCTATGGTCTTTGGTGCTTAATTTCATTTAGAAAGATCAACTATACTACTTCTTCGTGAAACTATATTAAGACTGAATTGTAAACTTTAAGTTCGTTGCTTATCTTCATAATCAAACTCATATACATCGTCGATTTACTTAGGATTAGTCCTTCGTGTTATATTGTTCATGCTTTGAATGTCTGGTCAACTTACAAGAAAATAAGTTTTATATATATCAGAGACGGACCCTAATTTTAAAGTTTATGGACTCTCTTTACAAGTTTCCGATGGGAATCGAACATTCCTCAAGGATGACAACAAAATTTAAATGAATTCCATTTTTACCAATGAACCAATGTTACTGTAGATCTCCCCCATATCTGTTATTTATATATAAAAAGGTAGCTCGATACACTAAAATTCACGATATGCTCAGATTTGAGGAAGGGTCGGACCACAAGAGTCTATTTTATGCAGGCTTACCTTATATTTCTAGAAGAGATTTTTTTCACGATTTAAACTCATGACTTCCTGATCACATGACAACAATTTTACCAGTTACTCCAAGGCTCCCCTTCAAAATAAATAAAGTTACTAAATTATTGAGACCATGTGAATGTTACTGAATTCTCGAAAACGCGCACCGCCATAGTTCCGCGCCTAATATGTACATATAGACAACGTTGGGTCACATGTAAGAGTGGCAACGGAACCGCGCTAGCCCGTTCCGGACCGAGTCCGATTCCGGTTTTGGTAGGCCCGTTGGTGACCGGTACCGGTACCTACCGGTACACGGACCGGTGCGGAAGGGGGATTTTTGACCGGTTGATCGGTCTGGTTCCGGTCCGGTTAACGGTACAATTTTAAAAAAAATAATAATTAATATTACCATTTTTTAGCCTTTGGGAGCCGTTAGTGGGGGCCCCAACGGCTAGTTCCAGCCCTCCCCCCCCCCCCCCCCCCCAGCCCCCTAGCCCTCCCCCCCCCCCCCAGCCCCCTAGCCCCCCCCCTCATATTTTCCTATAAATACCCACTCTTCCCCCTAATTTTTCCACAAATTCTCAAAAACTCTCTATTACTAATCACTCTCTAATATTCTCTATAATATTGTGTATTTTGTTAATTGAAGGGATTTTTTTTGAAGCAAGCTTCAATTGTCATCTCTCAATTTCGGCTTTTTGGTTATATAAGTCTGCTTTTACGCAGATGTTCGGTACATTCGTTCCAACTTTCATCTGTTTATTTGTTTAATTACTATTATTTTTTCATTATATTTACATTGTTTGTTTTTATATTTTTATATATATTTTTTTAATATTAAAATATGGATGTAGGTAAAAAAGGTAGTGGTAAGAAAGCATTTATTAGTCAGGTTAAAAAAATTTGGGGTAAAAAAGATAAGGGTGCTAATTGTAGTAGAGGCGGTGGTGGAGGTAGTTCTAAATCGTTGCCACCTAGATTTAGAATTAATAACGATGATTTTAATCAGTTTGATGATACTTCTTTTGAACGTCCTTGTGCTATTGATGTTGCTTCCGGTAATGTAGTAGACCATGAGTCCTTAGATAGATGTTTTGATACTTATTTTGAAGATGTAGAGGAAGAGGAAGATGTAGAAAAACAAGAGTTAGAAGATACCCCTACCCCTACTAGTCCGGCTACGAAATTATCGGAACAAGATGAAGTATGAAATTTACCTACATTTACTAGAGTAAGAAAGAGCGAACGTCCTAACAGATCATTAGTTTGAAAATTTATGATCCAAAATAAGGAGAAAACTACTGCAACTTGCAATAAATGTAAGAAAGTGATCAAATATTTGACTGGTGGATCGCATGGTGGGACAGGAATGCTAACTAGACATTTGAGAGCTTGTGTTCCTGAATATGTTCGTTCTAGAAGCTATCGCTAGGGCTAAAAAAAATGGTAAACCCTTGCCCGATACTAACCAATCTGTCGGAGGTTCTAACATGGTCTAGAATATTTTAGATTATAGTAACCCGGCTGGCCCAAACACATCACTCACATATAGTCAGGATAGGGATCATGAAGAATTAGCTAAAATGATTACGGTTTGTGGTTTGCCTTTTAATTTTGGTGAACATCCTGATTTTATTCATTATATTCGAGTGGTGTATAATCCTGATTTTCGTGGTTTTTCAAGAAATACAATTAAAGCTGATATTTTTAAATATCAACGTGAACACTGTCATTTTCTTCGTTGCTATTTTTATTATTTTGATGGTAAATTATCTATCACTTCTGATATGGGTGTAAGTCCTAATGGTAATGATTATTTTACTGTTACTACTCATTGGATTGATCATAACTGAAACATGCAAAAAAGAATTATAGGTTATAAATATGTTGAAGAGAGGAAATCTGGTAGTTATATTGCTTCTTTGACAGAAGAGATTTTACGTTATTTTGGTCTTAGTGATATGATAATGGGTGTCACATTAGATAATGCTTCTGCTAATTTAAAAGTTATTGAATTTTTAAAATTCAGACTTTGTCCAATTGATGATGATGCTTTTCATGTTAAGTGTAATGCACATATTTATAATTTAATAGTAATGGATGGTATTAATGTATTTGGTGATTCTTGTGTTAGAATTCGAGCTGCTTGTGCATGGGTTTTTAAAGCTAAAATAAGGTCTAGAATTATAGAATTTGAAAAAACTTGTACTTTATTTGAAATGCCGTTTAGAAAAATTCCAAAAGAAGTGACTACTAGATGGAATTCTTTATTTGAAATGCTTATTGTTGCTATTGATTATCGTGCGCCTTTACAAATGCTTTATAATAAACATCAATCGCATCGGAGCTTTAAAATCACCGATGAGGATTGAAAAGAATGCGAAGAACTTATTAACTTTCTGAGAACTTTTTATAGTGCTACAAATATTATATCTGGTCAATATTATCCTACTATTTCTTCAGCTTTAGTAAATGTTTGTGTTATTTCATCTGAATTTGTTAAATATAAAGATCGTGAACATTTTAAAGTTGCGGTTTCATATATGATTGAAAAATTTAAAATATATTTTTTTCCTATTCCTCAAATATTTTTGACTTCTACTTTGTTCAACCCAACGTACAAAGAATATGGTGTTAAAAAAATGATTGAAAAGATTTATAAAAATTTAGAAATTACTAGTGATGAAGTTCCATCTGTTGAATCGTGTAAATATAGTATATTAACTAAAACTAGACATTTGTATGACTTTTATAGAGAGAAGCTACTAAATGATGAACCGTCTGAACCTCCATGTCGTAGGGCTAAATTTAATGATTTTGATGAAATTATGGATGAAGAACTTGGTCTTGATTCTTCTAACAATAATGATTTTGATCAATATATTAATCAGACACAGAAAAATATTAGGGATGAAAATGGAGATCCTCAACTTTTAACTTGGTGGAAGAACCGGACAGAACAATTTCCATATCTTTCAAGGGTGGTTCGGGATATGCTAGCTATGCAAGCATCTTCAGTAGCTTCGGAGCAAGCTTTCAGCGCAGGGAGATTTTACGTTGGAGACTATAGATATTTGTTAGCAAAAGATAGTTTGAAAATATCAGTGTTGTTCAGAGATTGAATCAACGCCGAACGAAGGAATGCTGGACTACCAAATTTATCGCATCAAGCCGAAGTAGAAATAGATGAAGCACTTGGAGATAATAGTGATGATGGCATGGAAGCAATAGATGAAGAAAACCAAATACCAATTCCGGATCATGTTTCCAAGGAATTGATAGATAAATTACGAAAAACATACTTTCAAAATTATAGATATTAGTATAATAATCGAGAATTAGTTGAAACAGAACCCTTCCTAGAAGGTGGCTGCGTAGATTAGGTGCTCTTCTAATATTTGTAATACATGTACTTCTTTATTGATTTGAATAAAATTATAGGCTATTCGCCTTCATTTTCTTTTTAAAGTTGTCTTTTATTTAAACTTTAAAAATTAAAAAAATAATAATTAAACTTTAACTTATAAATTTAAACATTCAAGTTTAAATTTAAATTTAAACTTTAAACTTGAAAGTTGAAAATTTACATTTTAACTTTAAAAAAAATCAAAGTTTTCAAAGTTGAAAATTTAAACGTAAACTTTAAATTTGAAAATTAAAGTTTTCAAAAAAATATTTTAAAACTTACTAAAATTTGAAAACTAATTTAAATTCAAACAAAAAAACAATTATTAAATTTTTATTTTTATTTTTTTGATTTTGAATTTAAATTAAAAGTTAAAAAAAAATTAAAAAATTAGGCGGAATCGGAATCCGATCCAAAAACCGGACCGGTTCGGACAAAGAGGATATAACCGGGCTGCCCGGTCCGGTAGGCCCGATTCCGAATCATATCCGGTTCTGGCCCACCAATGATGATCCGAAAAACACGAACCGCCCGATCCGGCCCGGTCCGATCCGTTGCCACTCTTAGTCACATGAATACACACATCGTAGTAGTTTGTGTTGGGTCCCTTGGTGGACCATAAGATGAAAGAGTAGTCTATGTCGGGTAACACTGAAAATTTGAAGCACTGTCCAGAAAATGTGGCGATTAGACAATGACAACTTTCGTTTATTTATACTTTAACCCTCACTTAGTTTCATTCTTGCACTTTCTCCCCCTCTATCTCTCATTTTCTATTCGCTTAGATCCGTACTTTCAAAATTCAAATACATCTTCCTAACTACTTCCTCCTAACAAGAGGGAGTTGTTTGGATGATAAACACTTCCTCATCTTTAAATTTATCTATAGTAATTATTAAAAGTAATTAACCTAAATTATTTATCATTTTAGAATTTTTTTTTGTTAGTAATGGAAAAGACACATAAACAGATAGTAGATAGTTAGTGGAGAGACGACATTATAACTTAGACATAAGTAAAAATAAGTAGTCAAATGCGTACCCCTCCTAGTTACTCCTAATATTTTTTAAGAAGCTTATAAAAAAAGATAGATAATTTGAGACTGAAAAAATATTTAATTTTTCCACCTGAACATAATCATAAATGTAGAAAGAGAATATTGTTACATGACACAAGAAATGACCTAACATTTATCAATATCTTACTAAAATTCCTCTAATGCACCCTTTTGTGAATTTTGAACTCCTAAATCACTAAATCAATATTTGATTTTTGGTTTAGAAAATTCAAAATCAAATATACATTAAAAATTAAAAAAAAATTACTTTATATATAATGTAACTTCTTATCGAGGAGTTCGAGTGAACATTCTCTCACCCGTGATGATATCTCCTCCAATCTAATTCAAAATAGCAAATTTAAATATTTTGTAAAAGGGGCCTCGAATAACATGTGAAACTAGTGTTTATGAAAATGGGTAGATGCAATATTATATATCGGGTTCATCTACATTCAATACTTTTGACGTGAAATATATATTTATATGTAAGTATCCATTATAATTGCAATAAATAGTAAATACAAGTATAACTAGCCCATAGATTAAAAAACATAGTATGTTCACTGTTAAAATCTTAAAAATTAAACACATACAATTCAAATCTTAATCCATCTAATGCTAATACAGTGTTCAATGTGCTAAAAAATAAAAGAAGTACATGGATTAAAGTCAATAATTCCATAAGTACAAGGATCAGTGCTTGGAGAAATTAATAAACAGCAGAAAGAGGTGAACATCAACGCCAGCTGTGTACTTCAAAGTTCATCCATTTTCTTCTGTTCTGTCAACAAGCGAAAATGAAATTCAGTGGTAATGACAAAAACATCTTCTTCTGAATGAAAATGTAAAAACAATAAAGGCAGAGCTTTCAATAACGTCACCTCATTATAATAGTATTTTATTATAGTGGCATGATTTTCTTCATAATCAATTTTTCATATTATATTTTACTTCTCTATTACAGCATTCTATATATAACAACAATAACGTTTATTATAGCGGTACACTCTTTGTAAAATTAGCTCTCTATAACAACATACTCAAATATTATGTAATAATATTTGTAAGAAATATATTATGTACAAAATAAAATACCAAAATATTTATGCTAATCGTTGTTAATGTCATGCACACAGTAAATTTCAAGTACGAATATCTAATTTAAAGGAAAAAATTATATTTAAATGGTGCACATCGAGGAAAAGACTACTAATGTTTGCCCTTTTTATATTCATCATGCTCTTTCTAATTTTGCATACTTTTGTTAATAACAACTAAATAAGATTTGAACGTCAAATGCTGGTTCTGAATTTTAAGACAGGAACATAAAAGGTGAAAAAAAAGTATAGCTGTCAGTGGGTTTTGAACCCACAACCACAAGGGCTGAGGGATCTGCAGTCCGCACGGGTACCACTGGGTTGCCCGCTACTCTTTTAACGTGAGTTCGGACGCAGTATATATATATTTGTTTTTTCTGTACCAATATAGAGTGTACGTGAAAGCTATAGGATTCACCCGAACCCCTCTACAGCACTGTAGCTCCGCCCCTGATAACAACATCTATCTATAGCAACCATAAAATTTTCGGACAAACGCTACCACTATAGAGAGGTTTGACTGTAGTAGTTTTTATTAAATTTTCACTTATTTTCTAGTTTTGGACTCAGTGTTTTGAAGGGCAGTTTTGAGGCTCGCCTCGGGGAAGGGCACTGGCAAAATGCCTCGAGGCATAGGTGTGAGGCTTAAGTCCTGTAAGGCTTACGTCTTAAGCGCCCGACAGTACGCCCTAAGCACGCCTAACATCCAACGCTCTGGGCTCGCCTATCAAAACTTAGGAAAATTATGTGTCGAATTCCTTAATTGACATTGTTGACCCTTATAATTCTCTAATAAGTAAATGACTTAATAGTTTTTTCATCTATAAAAATTAGAAGATTGAGAATAACTCAAATAACAAGTCATTATATTGCATATTTATTATTTGAAAGCACCATGAGGATGAATATCATTTAACATTTCTTTTAAAAAATACTTAATTAAACGATTTTTACATCTTCACTTATCAATATTGGTCTTCATATTATTTTCGTACGTCTCAAAATAATCGCTATTTGAAAGTAAATTGTTGTGTTTTATTATCTCAAAATTACCATGATGGTTTTTTTTTTTGGCAATTAAACACTTTTATTAATTACCAAGTGACAAATTTACAAACCAGAGCTGATATAGACAAACCAGACTCTTCTCTACTCTACTCTAAGACTATGACAAACACCAAATAAGACCATAAACCAAGGACATAAATCAAATCACCTATAAAGACCTAACATAGTCAAACAATTTTACATTTGCTCTGACTCTAATGCATATGTTGATCTTCACATTCCTAATCAACTCCTCCATAGGATGGGTGTACTTTTGAAAGACTCGGTTGTTTCTCTCAAGCCAAATAGCATAGATCAATGCAATTTTACTTGCCTTTAGAATGGAACGCCCGGGGTGCTTTCCTTTTGTCTTTTTCTCTATCTAGCTCCACATAGAATCTCAACTGCTAGGCCAGTTGTGCTAACCCTGCCAAGTCAAAATTGCTTCCCATAATCTTCTAGCCACAATGCAGTCAAAAAATAAGTGATTTCTTGTCTCATCATGTTCTTGACAGAATACACATAAGTCATCATCTATCACACCCCACTTGAGTAGTTTATCTTTAGTTCTAAGTTTACTTTGAAGACAAAGCCATAGGATAAACACCTGCTTAGTTTCCTCTGCACTATGACATAATATCCTGCTCTAGGGGACATTTACAAGTTCACCTCTCAGCATTTTATAAGCTTTAGCTATTTAGAATTTCCCCTTTGAGATGAGCTCATTTGTATCCCCTAGTGACTGCCAAAGGCCCAAAATTTTCGCATAGTCATAATTTTCTGCAGCATCCAACTTACTTGTTTAGGAATATCCATACTAAATAAATCTTGCTGCTTTATATAATACGTATGAACCCAAGATATCCACAACCTCTCCTTCTGCTGACTTAAGGCCCAAAAGAGTTTACAAATAGCAGCATGGTTCCAAATTTGTAAGTTGATCAAGTTTAAACCTCTTGCTCTTATAGGCATACATACTTTTTCCCATACAACCACTGCCTTCTTAGTGAGACCTGCTTCTCTAGACCACAAATAGCTTCTACAAGTAGCCTTTATGAGCTTAATCAACTTTTTTGGTAGTAAAAAAATCTGAGACCAGTAAGCCTGAACACCAAATAAAACTGATCTTATAAGTTGGACTATACCTGCATAAGACAAAGATTTAGCCATCCATGAAGTAATTCTATGTGTAATCTTTTCTATCAGTGGTTTGCATTGGTGTATAGTCAGTCTCTTAGTAGAGAGAGGTACACCCAAATACTTGAAAGGAAAATCACCCTTTTCATAACCCAAACTATCCAAAATACAGGCCTGTGTTTGCAGCTTAACTCCACCAAAATAGACTTGGCTCTTGTTCATAGTAGCTCTTAGTCTAAAAGCAGTAGAAAAAACATCAAATTTACATTTTAAGAGCATCACAGACTGCAGATCTCCCCTTGCAAAAAGAAGGAGATCATCAGCAAAGCATAAGTGAGTCACTCCTAATTTTCTGCATCTTGGCTAATGATTAAACTCTGGTTCCTGATTAAGTCCTGCAAGACACCTACTCAAATATTCCATGACCAAGACAAACAAGTAGGGAGACATGGGATCTCCCTGTCTCAATCCTCTTTAGCTTGCATAACATCAGTCAAATTACCATTGACCATGAAGAAATAGCTCACAGTTTGAATACAAATCATGATCCATGTTATCATCTTCTGAGGGAATCCCAACTCCTTACGAATCTGGGCTATAAAAGGCCACTCCACTGAATCATAAGCCTTTTGAAGATCAACTTTAATCATGCATCTAGGTGAGATATGCTTTCTAGTGTAGCCCTTCACTAGTTCATGGCTGAGCAAGATATTGTCTGAGATTATTCTGCCTGGGATGAATGCTGACTGACTTTGACTAATTAAATCATTTAACACACCTTGTATCCTTACCGTAATCACCTAACAATAATTTAATAGAGAGTAGAGCAACATGCTATAGGCCTGAAATCACTGATTTTTCCAGGCTGAAGGATTTTAGGGACCAGTGTAACAACAATATTGTTAATAGCCTTGAGTAGTTTGTTCTTAGTAAAAAAACTCATTGATTGCTCTCTGAACATCTACCTTAATAATCATCCAAGCCTTCTTATAGAAACAAGTTGTAAATCCATCTACACCAAAGGTTTTATTACTGTCAATGCTAAATAAAGCTGCATTGATTTCATGCATAGTTATCTCTTTAAATAGTTCCTGTTATTGTAACAGTGTAAGCTTTGGTCCTTTTTTCATACAAGAAATATCAACAACAGGTAGTCTTTGTGAAACAGATCCTAATAATCCCTTATAGAATGCAAACACCTCCTTTTCAATGTCAGCAGTAGTATGTAGTGTTTTACTTTCAGCTGTTGTTAAAACTGAAATGGTGTTTCTGCTGGATCTAGCTTTCATGCATTTAAAAAAATAACTGTTATTTTCTTCTCCCTCTTTGATCCAATGAGCCTTTGATTTTTTCTTAAAAATCTTCTCCTAGATACTAAGCCATTTCTGCAGCTCAAGATTGGCATCATACTCTTGTTGTAATAAGTAAGGGTTAGTAGAATCAGCTAACACAACTTGCAACCCAATAAGCTTGTCTCTAGCTTGAGCTATTTTCCCCCCAATGATTCCCAATTTCTCCCTATGCAGTTCTTGTAGTGGGCCTTTGCAAAATTGTAATTTCTTCTATACTCTAAACATATTTGTACCATGAACATATCTAGACCAGACACTCTGCACAATAGGCAAAAAATTGTCTTCCTCCACCAGTGCATTAATGAGTCTAAATGGTTTCTTATGTTAAGGACCTCCTAGCATAGTATCCAGTAGTATGGGTGTATGATCAGAAAAGTAGTTATCGAGGAATTGAGCTGTTACACCACCATAATTCATCATCCAAGTATCATTACATAGAGCTCTATCAATTTTACTCCAAATGTGCTTATTTGTTCAAAGTATACTGCCGACTAGTAGCTTTCATGTCCACTACATTTACTTTGTCTAGAGCTTCCGAAAATTTCCTTGTTTTATTATTAGTGACAGGGTTACCTCCTTTTCTATCTTGACTATTAAGTGGAGCATTAAAGTCACCACACAAAACCCAAGGGATAGTCATAGTAATCCCAAGTCTGATAATACCTTCCCATAACTTCCTCATTTCCTCTAGAAAATTACTCCCATACACTACAGTAAGAGCACAAGAGAAATTAGATTATCTATCTTTAATCAAACAATGGATATACTGACTATGAGCTTCTAGTTGCACTACTTGTACATCTTCCTCCTTTCATATAGCCCAAATACGACTATTAGGATCAACACTATAGTTATGAATCGCTTTCCATCCTTTAGTACATCTACTAATACTATTTTGAAACTTATCAACTTTAACTTTAGTTTCTATGAGTCCAGCTACAGAAATATGATGTTTCTTAGATAAACCCCTAACTCCCTTTTTTTTGGGAGGTTTATTCAACCCTCTCACATTCCACACTAACCATCTCATATCAAAGGGTGTAAATTCCTCCTATCAGGAGGTAGCTCTTGCACTTTGCCTATCACATCATCTTGTACCAAAGGAGAAAAGAAATTTTGTATCTTTATAATAGGTCCCTTTTGGACTCATACAGATCCTTTCATTACCAGTGAAGCATATGACATACTTCCCATATCATTTGGTGGGGTAGTAGAACTACTAGCCACATCAACATTCTTAGGAGTAATCAGACCAGTGCTCAACTCATTCATACTCATTTCGACCACTGATTTGGGTTCTAGATTGATAACAGTTATTGTTGTAGGAGCCACAATATCAGTTATCTGCTTTCCCCTCCACTGTTAAACCATTTTCCTTTCCCCTGGATTTCCTGCTTGTTTCACTGGAGCTTTCTCGACATGCTTCTCAGCAACTCTTAGAGGAACCTGCTTGCGTTCTCCTCTACATATATGGCCAAATTGAGAACATGTAGTGCAGAATTGGGTTTTTTAATCGTATTACACTGTTTGTTTGAAAACTCTACCATTTGGATCTCGAATTTCAATCTCTTTAGGCAGCTCTTGGTTAATATTCATCTCTACTAAAACTCGAGCAAATGAAATCCTAGATTGTTTTTTAGTACACTCATCTGTATACAGGGGCTCACCTAAACTACCAGCTATTTTGCTCAGTGCCATATTCCCTCAACAATTTAATGGGAGGTTATAGAGTCTCACCCATAAGGGAAGGGTAGTTGGAAATTCCTTTTGAAAGTAAAAATTAGGTGACCATTTCTTCAGTCATAGAGGCATACTTCTCATCGTGTAAGGCCCAGACACCAAAATACCATCTCTGTTTTGCATAGTTTTCAATTTAACAATATAGTACCCCTCATCGTGCCAGTATAACTCCAGTATGGAACATTATTCCAACTCCGATCTATGTATGTATTCATGTAAGCAAAACCAGGGGCCTCACCCATTGTGTATAGGATTAGCGCATTATTCCAGTCCTTAGTGGACTCCTCAATATCCTCCTTCTCTAGCATAACAATTGTCTTTCTGTCAATCATCTTCGGAGTCACAAATTTTAGGGCCATACTATTAGCAGCTGTGCGATTTTGAGAGAATAGGTTTGCCCAATTCTTAGTCCCTTATTCCTTATGGTTCTCCTGATCACGTACAATCGCATCCTCTATAACAAACGGCGACCGATATGAGCTGTTTCCTACCTCACCCTCTGGTGGTACAACTCCCTTCCTCTTCAAATTTTGAGAAATCAGATCTTGAACTTGCACAACCTCTGGAGTTACTGTTCCATTGCCCTCTGTTACGATCTCCTCACTTTCCATAGTACCTTCCTCATTATTTCCTTCCAGCCCCTTTCTCCCCTCACTGAGTTGTCTTGTCAAGGCTTCATCCTTCCTTGGACGTCCTCGCTCTCGTCTCGCCATTGAAGCACACGTTAGCAAGCTGAGCTAATCGTAAACCGAGAGCTAACAACGTAAATACCATGATGGTACTAATAAAGATTATTGACTATTTTTCTTTCAGGGGTGTAAATAGTATAGTATGATCATAATATATTTTACAAAAAATGTGATTCTTTTATTATTTGAAAGTTAATATGTTAGAGTTGATTTGCATACATTTTTTTATTTATACTTGTAAAATTATGTTAGAAGTTTTATTTTCTATGAGTTTGTTTGATCATGTTTTTAATTATTTTAATTATTAATTTATTGTTTATAATTTTTGCTTTATAACAATATTTTATTATAATATAAAGAGAAAAGACATCAAAACATCCCCAAACTTGTCCACAAAACTCACTTTAGGGGCAATTATTTACTCCCCTAAACAACTTTAAAGTAAATTAAATATCACCCCAAAAATATAAAATCACTCTCACAACGGAAAGTATATTACACGCCCCACATCAGAGCCATGTCAGCGTCATGTCGGAGCCACTAAAGGATATTATTCTTTAAAGAAATAATTCCATTATTTATATATATATATATATATTAAAAAGAAAAAAAGAAAAAAATCCCACACTTTCTTCTTCAACCCCCCACACCCACCCTTTGTAGTCATATGTAAACCTCCCAACCCCACCCCACCCAAAACCCAATCCTTTCTTCTTCAACTCCTCTTCCGTCATCTACAAACCCCCTCCCCCCCCTCCCCCCCTAACCCCAATTCTTTTTTCTTCAACCCTACCCCCTCTTTTTACTTTTCGATTCTGGACCCAAATCTTTGGAATTTGATTCTTGAAAAATTACAATTGTAATGCAAAAGAATTTCAGTTCCACTTCGAGGGTAAAAGGAATTAGAGATAGAAAATATGCTGAATTTTTTTTGTCAAATTCGACTGTCATTTTTGAGAAATTTTTTGTTTGATTCAATTCTTTTTTTGCGATTTTCTCTTCGGTTCAGTCTCAATACGAATTTATCAGTATTTTTCATATGAGTATTTCCAATTTGTTCATCGAAATAAGAATCACACAAATTTGAAGTTAATTCAGTTATTTAGAAAAATTAATTTTGATGGAATAAATTGGATTTTTTTGAAGATTTTTTTGTAAGAAGCTGAACTTATTACATGAATCCACATGAAAAAAATATTTCGATATGCATTTGATTGGAGCTGGTTGATGGATAGCGGTGAAAAAAATAAACATAAGAGAGGGGTGGTGGGGTGTGAGGAAGAAGAAGCAAGGGAAAGTTGGTGGCTGAAAAATTAAAATGTGGGTCCCATTTTTTTTCTTTTTTCATTTTTTTTGCCCATTACGCGCTGAGGTTTATAAATTTTACCATGTCAGCTGCTCGGGTGGTGTAAAATTTACTTAAAAGTTGTTTAGGGGGAAAAAAAATTATCCATAAAGTTAAAGTGCTAAAGTGAGTTTTGTGGACAAGTTTAGAGGTGTTTTGATGTCTTTTCTCTAATATAAATTAAAAATTTTAAGACCCCATCGACTCGAGGCTTATGTCTCATTCCGTGCTAAATAAAACGCTTCACCTCATCCCCCGCCTTTTAAAACACTAGTTTTGGAAGTGACTTGGAAGTTTCAAATTCACCTAATTATGAAAGAAGTTAAAAAGAGTTTTAACTAGAATAAACCAAATCAAAGTTTATCTGGATTCCAGAATGAATATTTGAAAAAAGTTAAAAAGATATTTATAAAATTAATTTACTTAAAAAGTATTACTAATAAATATTTCCTCCGTTCCTAATTAGTTGTCATCTTTATATATATTCTTTAATTCTTGCCATTTCACAAAAACCAAGACATAATTAGTTGTTTGTTTCCACTTTTACTCGTGATAATAAATAGGGAGAGATGTTAATATAGTGTAAAAAAGAGAAACATTAAATAAATATGGGCAATTTAGTCAAATTATCTTCTAGTTAATGCTTTTCTTAAGAGATATGCAACTTAAAAAGATGACAAGTAAATAGAAATGAAGGGAGTATAACTTATTAAATTACGTCCACTAACTATATAACATAATTTATATTCATTCAAAAAATAATGCCAATAATACTTTTCTTTAGTTAGTAGTAATTTCTCAATAATACTTTTCTTTAGTTAGTAGTAATTTCTCAATTTCATCAGTACCAACAACAACATACCCAGTGTATTCCCACAAAGTGAGGCTCAGTGTCATCAGTGCAATTATAATTTTCTTTTTTTTGGTTCCCCAACAACTACCCATATCTTTTCATACAGTTAATATGTACAATAAATGTGACTAAGATTTGATTCAATGTACAAATAATAGCCAATCGAATTTATCGTTTATGTCCATCTTTTCCCATCTGATATAATTTAATAATATATGCATTCATCGATTATTTTAATTTTAAAATTTTAAGTGATCAAATGAGCGACTATATCGATTAATTCTTCTCGTAGTATCACAGTTATAATTATGCACCAGTTGCTAGGTATCTGTCACTTGAGATCGACTATTATGTGTGGAAACACGTGTTATATTAATCTCTATATACATAAGTATTTAAATTATAGTACATCTTTTATTAATTGTAGCAGGTACTTTATTTTATGTTTTAAAATTATAAATCTCATGTTTTAAGAAAATTTACTTTAAAATATTTTTTGTGTAACCTGATTATATTTTAAAAAATAAATAAATTATACCAACGATGTATATAATTTAAACTCTATAAATAAGCATTAAACCTTCTTTGTATGTTTAATTTAAATTTATATCCGAACATGACTGATGGCATCAAACTAAACAAGAAATAATGAAATCCATCTCATGATATCATATTTGTTCAAATTGGATCAGGTTGGTGTTGGTTTCTATTTTTACCCCTTCCTAAGAGCTTTCGTCGTCCTTTTTGCTTTCTTGGTGACTCAAACCAACGATCTTAAGATTTGAGACGAGTAATACTTACCATCTGAGCACCCCCTGTTATGAATCATTCTCAGTATACGCTAATAGTTATTGGGCCGAGAAGAAACAATAGGGTCAAAAGGCTTTTACTAGGGGTGTTCATGGTCCGGTTTGACTCGGTTTTTGGTTGAAACCAAACCAAACCAACAAAGACGGTTTTTTTAATATTCAAACCAAACCAAACCATTATAATAAATTCTATCGGTTTCGGTTTTGTCGGTTCTATCGGTTTTATCGGTTTGGTTTGGTTTTTACGGGTTTTAAGAATGTATTTTTAGCATACAAAGCAATATGTACGGATACGTAGAAGCTAATGGAGAATTCAAGACAATAATATCCAATTGGTAAATGGAAACGAACATCATGAGAACTTCACACCGTCCATGTTGTAGAGGGACTCACAAAACAACGAGCATATAAGCTATAGCAATCAACGACTCTCTAAGCTACTAAGGCACTTATAATTCCACAAAATAATAGCTCACTAATAGGGTGTTTGGATTGGCTTATTTTTAGGTGTTCTTGGCTTTTAAACACTTTAATTTTTGAAAGTGTTTGGCAAAGGCACAAAAACATTACTTTAGACTTAAAAAGTAAAAAAAAAAGGCAAAAGCCAAAAGTTGGTTGCTACCTACTTTTGACTTTTAGCTTTTAGCTTATAAGTTACTTAAAAAAAGTTAATCCAAACACACCCTAATTCCAGTAAGACAAACTTTTTTTTACTTTAA
The DNA here is from genome assembly GCA_031232105.1 of Capsicum rhomboideum. Classification (NCBI taxonomy): domain Eukaryota; kingdom Viridiplantae; phylum Streptophyta; class Magnoliopsida; order Solanales; family Solanaceae; genus Capsicum; species Capsicum rhomboideum. The sequence goes on along the minus strand of CP124712.1, from coordinate 135,556,923 downwards.
ACTTAAATGGACTAGGGGACCATATGGACCAACTTTTCATTTAATTATTTGAATAAGTGTTGGACTTGAAATGATCAAAATTATGAAGGAAATAGATAAAGTTTAATTAATGTCTAATATATATAAATTTTAAGTATGTTTTTATTTATCGGTTTGGTTCGGTTTGGTTTCGGTTTTTTTGGAATCAATACCAAACCAAACCAAATATTATCGGTTTTCAAAAGTTCAAAATCAAACCAAATCAAACCAAGCCGGTTTGCGGATTATTAAGTCGGTTTGACTCGGTTTACCGGTTCGGATCGGTTTTTCGGTCTCATTTGAACACCCCTAGCTTTTACAAAGATTTATTTGGGATGCAGACTCATTTAACAACTTATTAAAAAGGATAAGGAATCAGAAAGAGCGGTTATGTCATCGGTTATGCTCAGGCAAAAACTTGGCTTCTCATCCTCAATTCTCTCTATGTCTCTCATCCCCTTCTTCTACTATCATAATTACTTGTTATGTCCTTATTATCTATTGTGATTCTATAGTTTAAGTATTGCCGTTGTAATTTAATTTATTAGTCATTATATAATACTTAGTATTTGTATGGAGGATTCAGGTTCGTTGCACCCCCACTTCTTCATGTTGGTCCAATACCTTATACCCCATTAGGCCTTATTAACATGCGAAAATGATAGTGCAACAAATAAATGTTCATATATTATTGGTTGTTATGAACACAAAATAGCTATTCAAAGTCGGATGTTTTCAATCAATGAAGTAATGAACAGTAAAGTTGTTAGAGAATGAACAAATACATATAGTGAATAGAAAAAAAAAAAGAAAAGATTTCTTCTTGATTGGAAGTTGGAACAAGTAAATAAATACTCTATTTTTTTAAAATTCTGAAATGTAAATATGTGGACTTTGCATTTAATAGGTAACATGCATGACATGAATCAAATAAAGGAGCAGCAGGACCAAGTTTTTATTGGAACCTTATTTTTCTTCTGAATATTTGACTATTTTCCTTCAATAGTCAAATTTAAATTTTTAAAGCATAATTTATGTATGCGTAATACAGTAAAACGATCACTAAATAATTGATTTTATAAAAAAGTGCCAAATCAAAAGCAGATAAGTAAAAGGAAAGTGAGGAATTAATATATTTTTCCCTTTTAGCCCTTAAAGGGAAGTTTATTGTAGCATGATATAAATCAAATCATAATGTCAACATTCAAATATCAGTAACTATATTACATTGTCTTTTTCTACTTTTTTTTTCTTTGATAACTATGTCCAACAATTTTTGATTTTATTTTTTTGGACAATGACATCATTAGGATTCGTTTTTTCAACAATATAGCCAAAAGATTTGATGGTTTTGGACCTTAAAACGTGGTGAAGCATTAATCTAGATTAAGAAATTACGTTTAACCTTTTATGATAAAGTTGAAATTGTTGTCCAATTTTCAAATCAAAAAACAATCAACTGATGTACACGCAGTGTGCTAATCATATGATTTGAAATCGGAATTAAGGGAAACCGTATGCGTTTTGCCACATAATTGCTTTATTAATTTGTTTGCTTCCATTCAGTAAATTAAAACAAGATTGAAGAAAGTGAAAGACGGGGACATTTATACATTAGTGCAGTAGGAGTATTTTTATATGAGTACATAAATAATACTACATTCGTTCATATTTAACTGTCACCTTTTGCTTCTCAGGAGTCGAACTTCTTGAACTTTGATCAATATCTTAAGATATATTTTTTCATCATATTAATATGAGAAGAATTGCAACTTATAATATTTTTCATATAGATTTTATTTCTAAATTTTAAATTTAAAATATCAAATTAATCCACTTCAACTCAGCTTTGAAGTTTAGTCAAGTTAATTTTCAAGAAGCAAAACGTGACAAATAAAAATGAACGGATGAAGTACCGACAATGAAGTGATTAATGGCACAGTAAGACGTAAAATCTTGTGTTTTTAATCATTAATGTACTCCCACTGATCCATTTTATTCTATTTTTTGCACTCCCCTTGATAAAACATTAAGTAAAAGAGTAATAATTTAGCTAAATTATTCTTATTTACTTTTTAACTTTAATTTAATACTACTCACTACTCCCTCTTTTCACTACATTAATTTCTTTACGAGTAAGATCAAATACAAAATAAGTCATTATATCTTAATTTTTTAAAATTGCAACCATTTTGAATCAATCATTTTTAATAAGCACGAAAATTTAAATACCTTCGTCGTTTTAATTTATTTTATCTACTTTTTTTTTATCCATTTCAAAAAGAACGATACCTTTTTTTTAGTAACTCTTTAATTTCAACTTTTCACATGATATGTTTAAGAGTACAGTCTACAAGATTAAAAGACATTTTGATATACTTGACATATCTTTAATTTAAGATCACAAAATTTACAAAGTCTTCTTTATTCTTTAAACCCGTCAAATCAAAATAAGTCAAACAAATTAAAACGGAAAAAATAAATTAGAGTAATGATTAACTATTTTTGTGTCGTCCCACCTTCCCATTGAGATCATATGATATGATCAGTATATTCTTTGAGGATTCCTAAATCACTTAAGATTTTTGGCCCTCGTAGGTCCATTGCAATTAGTACTCGATCACTCCAGGAAAATAATATACTATCCCTTCCATGCATGTCAAATTCACAGGCTCCAAATATAGTATATAGTTGAAATAAAGAATTAATTAGCGTTTGTTTTCTACTCCTTTCTGTTTTCTTCCTTTCGCCCCTTCACATTTAACATTTATTGGGAACTAGTTAATATGTCCGTGTTTTGCGTAGTCATAATAAATATTTTTTGAGGTAATCGTTTTATAAATCAATTCATACCAAAAAGGAAAAAAAAGAAATATGACTAATACTTAATTAAAACTTAAGTCTTATTTCATATGTTTCAGTTTGTAAGATGTAATTTTCTTATTATTTTGTGGGAAGGGGGGGGGGGGGATACATTAGACTATATCTCTAAACTCAATAATTTTATATGAGGAATTATTAAAATTAAACCTTCTTTCATATTGTTCCTCGATATGATCCATTCAACACAAAATCATATATGTTAAACACATAGTTGTTGTTTTTTTAAAAGTCTTCATTTTTTATTTTTTTTGTGCAAGTTAAAATATGAAAAATAACAAAAACCTGCCAATAATAATAAAGCAAAACAAAAATAAATTAACAAATTTCTAATCGAATAGAAAACAAAATTATAAACTCATAATAATATGTAATACTGAAAAGCATCAATATTAATATTCCAACAAACAGCTAGTTACAAAATCATGTCACCATTTCTAAATTATTTTAATTATTAAAGAACAATTAAAATTGGTCGTGCTTAAATAATAAATATTTAATATCCTTTAACTCTTGAGTAGTTATAAAATGAGGTAGTTTTTAGACTTTCTAATTATTGCTTGTAGTTTTTAAAATATCATCGTAAAATTGAGAAAGAGCATCAATATAAAAAATGAGGACAAAAAAGAAAAAAAATAGTAGGACTCCTACTATGTAAGAGGTGCTACACAACTTCTTTATTATCCGATTTTATATTATATCAAAGTTACTATAAATTCTTTAATATTGAGTTTTCACATTATGAATAAAAAAAGTCTAGCCTTGCAATTTAATTAATAGGGGTGGGCATTCAGTCGGTTCGGTTCGATTTGGAAAATTTGGTTCGATTTTTTGATTTTCGATTTGGTGAAAATGATAACCGAAACCGAACTGAAATAAATTCGGTTCAGTTCGGTTTACTATAAAATCTCAGACTTCAATTCATAGGGGTGGGCATTCAGTCGGTTCGGTTCGGTTTGGGAAATTTGGTTCGATTTTTTGATTTTCGATTTGGTGAAAATGATAACCGAAACCGAACTGAAATAAATTCGGTTCAGTTCGGTTTATGTAATTTAAGTTCGGTTTTGCTCGATTTGATTTTTCGGTTTAAAGATCAAAATATTGGGCTTTTTCTGAAGCCCCACTTTCAAGTTTCAATTTCTCCCAACTGAAATACTAAACATAAACCAACAAAAAAATCAATGGGAAGAAGAAGATTGAAAGCAAAAATCAATCGGCAAGTCATTTTTTTGAAGCCCCACTTTCAATTTTTTCCATCTGAGAAGTGAAAAACAAGACGGAAACAAGTAATGGTTGATTTAATATGACAATATCTCAATTCTCAAATCCATTGATTTAAAAGAAAAAAGCAAAATAAATAAATAAATTAATAGATGCAGATTGTGAGGCGGCGCCGGACAGTCCTCAGTCAACGTCCGCCGGACGGTCTCGTGGGCTGTGTGGCGTCGATTGTCACAGTCGGCGCTGGTGGTCTCAATGTCGGCGATGGTGTGAGATGAGAGATTAAGAGTGAAGAGTGATTGATTATCTGAGTGAGAGTGGGAATTTAGGGGTTGGGGCGTTGGGCTTAGGTAAATGGGTTACTAAAATTGGGCCATTACAAATATAAATGTAGAATGTATTATTTGTAAACCAAAATTCGATTTTTCGGTTAACCAAAATTATTTTTTTAAAAATAAAAAATCGAACCGAATTACCAAAATTTAAAAAACTAAAATCGAAACTAGGGGTGGGCGTTCGGTTCTTCGGTTCGGTTTTATCAAATTTCGGTTCGGTTCTTCGGTTTTCGGTTTTGGAAAAGTGTGCACCAAACACCGAACCAAACTAGTTCGGTTCGGTTCGGTTTTTTCAACTTTGGTTCGGTGTTTTTAAATCGGTTTTTCGGTGTAAAATAAAAAATAAAATGAGAACCGAATCAAAATATAAGACACTAAAAAATCTAAAACACTGTAAATAGACTATAAAGTGAGGACAACATCAAATACATATCATTGTAGTGCTCTATTTTCATATCACAATACGGTGGTAGTATTTATGTAAAAATTTTTAGGAATTACCATTAGAAATTAGGAGTATATGCGTGAAAATTTTTAGAAATTACAATTAGAAATATATGTATATTAGGAATTAAAATTAAAAATTAGAAAAATGTAAAAGTAATAAGGATGGAAGGTAAATGTTGATGAGGTAATTGGGTATGGGCTTTGAGGCTTGGTCTTGAAAAGTTTTGGGCCAAACATGAGCTAAATGAAAATTTTAAAAAAAAAAAAAAAAATTAATAAAACTTCGGTTCTTCGGTGCACCGAAGAACCGTTACCCCTAAACCGAACACCGAACCGAAGAACCGAACTACCGAAAAAAAAATCCGGAACCGAACCGAAGAACCGAAACCGAAGAACCGAACTAATTCGGTTCGGTACGGTTTTTCGGTTCTCTGATTTTTATGCCCACCCCTAATCGAAACTGATCAAAAAAACCGAATAGCCGAAACCGAAATTAAAATTTTTTTGGTTCGATCGGTTTTTTCGGTTTCAACCGAAATGTTCCCACCCATATCAATTCATTTTAATGTGTATTTTAGCATGTTTCATTGTGGTTGTTTTATTTCATTACAATAGTAGAAAATAAAAATATATTTCATTATTTCAATACGAACTTTAAAAATCTTGAATTTTGATAAATAATATATATGGAATAATCCTCTATTTTTGGACATAATAAAATTATTTTAACTTATTTTTTTAATAGCTAGCTAGTTGTTATTTCCTATGTTTTTGATAACATAAAATGAGAATACTTCAAAAGTTGATATGAAAAGCAATTAAAGAATTTCACGAAATAGAGAACCCAAATTACTATCTATGATATGAAAAATAAATTGCTCTTGCAGCCGAAAAAGAAAGAAACAAAGAATGATAAATAATAATTATTTCACATCACTCAAAATTATGTTAATAAATTAATGAAAAATGACTACATCTTCAATTAATACGTATATAAAGTAAATGAATAGATAAATGATACTGCTAAGTAGAATTAAATTTAAAACTCATGTCTTTTGAATCTGACAATTAAGGAAGATCAAAAGTTAGAATAAAAATGTTCATGCTCAAGTTCTAAGCTTTTCAAGATCCTATGGAAGCAATCTTGATAAATTCTGACGAATCTGAACATTTGCTTGTACTTAAAACAAAAAAAATTAAAATTCATTGATCCAGAGAAATAGCTTTTTTCTCGACTTCCACTGATCCATTTTAATTCCTACACGTTTTTCATATATCCTACGATCAAAATATAGAGTAACATTTAAAGCGGAAAATAATGAGAGCAATGAATCATGAAATGCTTTATACATATGGATGTTATAAAGTGATAGAAAGAATACCAAAAGACCATACATGAATGCATATTAAGATATCTAATCAAGAGGATAATTATAATGAGAGGTGAAAAGTTGATTAATTGAATCTAAACAATTTTTTGGGCTATTTTAAAGTAAAATAAATAGATAAATAAAGAGGGGGAAGTCCAAAAAAACCTTGTCTATGTTATGTTGTTATTCAAAGTAGTATGACACCCAAAACTTTCAAATCCTGGATTTGCCTCTGCAACCAACACACATGAAAAACATCTTTTAAATACAATAAAAAATAAAAATTAGAAACGCATTCCGATAGAGTCAATTCGATTATTCACAACACCAAAAAATGCTTAAATACATGTACATCTAGAGAAATGTAATCTATCAATTTCTTTTACTTTTTCTTCCAAAAATTCTAAGCACCTCCAAAAATTTATTACTTCATGGTGCAACTCTTTGAAAAGTAAAAAACAAATCCTGTAAAAAAGATAACTAACAAATTATATACAATTGAGAGAATAGAAGAAAGAGAATAAAGGATCAAAGAGATGCACATGCAATATTTATAGTTATGAATACAAATAGCAATTTATAGTTAAAAAAATGCAACAAAAATAACATACATAATTGTAATATGTATACATAAATTGTCCATTTTCTTCAAACAATCATTCTGACCCTTTGTCTTGTTGACAAATTAAAAGTTTTAATTATATGGGAGCTTAATTGATAACGGGAAGACAAAGAATCAAATTAATTAGATATTTTTAATAGCACATAGGTGAAGAAAAATAAGAAAAAACTCAAAAAATTGAGAAAAAAGATAAATAGAAATGGAGACCATTGAGAGGTGTCACATCACCTTGGCTTGTTTCTACTTTATTATTATATATAGATTGAGATAATATTACGGGTGGATTTTGTACTTGTAAAAATAAAATTCTCTACATTTCTTTAAAAAAAAAAAAAAGTTACTTGGTTATAAAAATTTATAAACTTCAAATTCTGTATAATAATATGATTGTCTAGTGCGGTTTATCTCTCCCGATGTGATTTGCAAGCTATTGCACAATGAACAGGTTATCTTAAGTCCTCACTCAAAGGACTGAGACTGTGACAGAGGTCGTGGATTTCCCGGGAGGTTCCAAAAAAAAAAAATTGGCCATTTGTTTTGTATTACTATTTGAGATAGAAATTTATTTTTTTTTAAGATTGAGTAAGAATATAGCTTCACGTTTATCTAGATTTGGTCAAATATGTGAATAGACTATATATATGTTACAACAATATGGCTGTAGTAAAATAATATGACGTCTACAACAACAACAATAAATCCGTCCACCCATAAGTGGAGTATGCAATCTTATCCCTATTTTCGTAGGGTAGAGATTGAGGCCATTTCTTATTGCTCCTTGACAATCCTTTTCTTCTATTTGATTTTGGAACCGGCAATGTAATTTGCAAGCTCTCACAAATGAAATTAATACTTAATATATATATATATATATATATATATAAATAGTATTCTACACGTAAATGAATTGGAAAAGGATCATCACTTAAAAACGAAAAAATATCAAACATATCGGTCTGCGTTGAAATGTAGTATGTATTTGGGCCAGCTCAGAATCTTATATTGTGTTGAACATGAATGTACAATTCAGATAAGGGAACGATAAAATTGTTGACTATTATCAAATTATCTTATTGTATGATTCCTAGCTTCACTAAAAGTCCAGTAGCAGACGATAACTAATTATTTGTTCAATGGATATTATTGTGGGCTGCTGACTTTTGTATAGTTTAACTACGATACGGTTTAATTTGTTACTGCGTCATCACAGATCTTATCTCAAAGGTTTTGACAATTTCGTTTTTTTGGCAGGCAGGGACACTACAACAAATACAAGCTTTAGCAGCAATAAATATGCATTTTGATAAGAGTGCTAAATTTTTTACCGGCATTAGTTAAATGTCATTGGATCCAATGTTGCTATAGGCTTTAGGAGCACTTACAAAGAAAGCTACAATGTAATTGTAACTAGTAAATGCCACTAAAACACATATTTAGCGACAATTAAGCTATTGCCGTTAATTAATTGCCGCTAAAGATCATTTTTGATGTAGAGGGACGATAGTTTACACCTTACGATCACTGAATTACAAGTCCTTGAAAGAATATAATGAAATAGTGGGTGGGGAACAAAACTGCTGGCTCTTTCAAAATTGCATTATTACATAGATGTATCATTTGGTACGTGTTGGAGGTTGCATATGTTACTGATACATTTTTTTTATCGATTTGTTTTTGTACCTATTTAAAGCTGCATGGTTAATAAAATGCAAGGAAGATTTTAATCCATACGTATTTTCATACTAACATTTTGGCCACTCAAGATTCATCGTTTCTGCTATAGTATGGAACATTTAGTGATCCAAAGACCAGAATATAGTGCATAAGTTCGAAGGCTTTGGTTTAGTAGTAAGAGCATAGCACCTTTAATGATCATGATTATTAGTAATTGCATATAGCTTGTACTATGCAGATTAGACGTACGTAATGAAATCGAACCAGGCATAGATACAAAATTGAACTCTTGTTTTTGCGGAATGACTAAAAGAATAGGCCTTAGTGTCTATTCAACTTCAAAAGTAAGCTCATCAGAAGAGGATTCCAAGACTATACCTGTGTCCCACCGATGTGGAACTCCACGAGATATAATAAACTATAGATTGAATGAAAGACTCCTTGTTCAGTTCAAAATGCTAGACGTACAAAAACCTCGATGACATTTTTTTTTTCTGTTATAACTACTAACTATACTTTGTTGCAGTATCATATGCCATATTTTTAGTATGAATATCGAAAACAAAACGGAAGAGATGGGTATTTTCTTATTTCCTATTTTCTTTAGGAATCAAAACTATTCAAAATCAAAGGTGGTCTAGTGTAACAACGTCCGACATAGCCTTGTAGAGCCAAGGGGTTCAATTCAATCCTATTTGTGAAAAATTTATACTGCATCGACAAAGTAAAAAAAAAATTAGCTTGATTTTATATAAATTATTGAATTCCTAAAATATAAAAGAAGATTTTATTATGGTGAAGAAAGCATCGATTAAAAAATTATATACGTCGCCATTGATTCAAATACCAAATATAGATTGTTCTAACATTTTTAGGTTTGAGCAGTTTTGGTCTAGCTAACTGAATACCTAACCTAGCTATTAAATCCAACGATAGACCCACCTAAAATGCACATCACACCCTTGAATTTTTTTCGTAAATTTCTAGGTCCGCGACTGCGTGCATCAAAAAGGAGAAAGTACATATATAGTCAATTGAGGAACAACTTAACAACTTCTATTTTGGGGGAATAAATCCACTTAAAGTTGCTTTCAGTTTCATCAAGAAAATCTTAAAAGATTTGAAAAGGTAGAGAAATAGTGAATTAGTAATAGAAATGTAAAATTGACTTTGTCTTTCTTACTGATTCTCTTTGTGACAGCATCTAAATTTTCCTAAGAAAGAAGATTTGATGGTTCCAACAGCTCATGCATGGTGTATTGGTGAACCAAGTCAATATCCACTTAACTTTAGTACTAACATTTTGTTTAACATTACAGTACTATTTAAAATTTAGATGATTTTTCTACATCTTCATTGTTTGAAGTAGGTTATTTCGTCCTTTTTTTAGTCACAAGTTTTTAATTTCCAATTAATTACTACATATGAATGTCACAAGGATTCCATAATATTTTTGTTAATGAGCTATTATTCAAATTCTCCTTCTGGAAAACAAACCGCTAGAGAGCAGTGTTTTCAAAAACGTTTTCGGGGCGAGTTCCGAGGCAGGGCGTACCAAAAACGCTCTGGGGCGCAAATGAAAAACGCAGATCCATAGGGCATAAAAGCGTAAGTTTCGGGCGTTAATTTTGAATTTTTTTAATTTTAAAAGTATTTTTGCTAGAAATCATATTTTTTTAATTGTTGGTATAATGATATTTATACTTTATGCTAGCATTTTTTCATATTTTAGAGATTTTTTCTAATTCAATATGTAAATAAAGAAATTAAAGCAACTTTCGTAGAAAATAGTTACTATAATATTTTGTTCCTATATTATTGATGATTTATTTAAATTTATTTAGAAACTATTGAAAATCTTATTTTTGTTTATTTTCTTAGTAATAAAATTATAAAATTGAAGATATATAAGATACGCCTAGAAGATCCATGGGACTTACACCCCGTGTTTCGAGGCTTACGCCTCGTCCCACGCCCCTCGCCTTTTAAAACACTGCTAGAGAGTAGCGGAAGCGGTTTGGAATGCATGATTAAAAAATTATATTGTGTACATAAAATTATAATGTATTGCGGAAGAGGTTCAAAACTTAATTTCTATTTCACAAGATAGGAGTAAGATTGCATACACACCATCCTCTCCATACTCCAGTACTTGTGGAATTACACTGATCGAGTATGATATTATTGTTATATATATAGTAGATGATGAATCTCTCGGAGAAAATTTTGCTTCCGCCACTACTCATTGCCTCAAATCAATGGAGCGAATAAAAAAGTTTAAAATAAAATTAAATAAAGCACCATGTATGGTTATTGTAAGAACATTTTACATTAGGAGAATTAATAATTGGAAGTGAAGAATCATGATGTTCAAGTGGATGCAATTATTGTAAAATTTGGACCCTTATTTTAGCTTACATAAAAGAATCCTTCACTTGTTACTGACAATTCAAGTGCTACATTAGGAATCTTAAAATTAATAGATAATTGCACACTGCACATATTTCTTTTTTTAATTGGCCCAGCAATATGAATTGAAATCTTCTGCTAATAATTTTGCAAGTTGGGTAAGATACGAATCCTTGACTGCAAATTCACTACATTTCATAGAATTAGATTCCACGACAAAGCAGTTACAACATTATTCTTTTAACCAGTTTCTTGCATTTTCTACAACAATAACAACATTTCCAATGTGGGTTCACAAGTGGAGTTTGAGGTTTACGCAAATTTTACCCTTACCTCATGGGATAGAGAGGTTGTATTCGAAAGATCCTCGGCTCAAGAAAATTATTTTCAAGGACAGGTTTGGGAAAAAAAAGAATAAATAAGTTATGATGAAAATATCGGAGAAAGAAAAGTATTGACAACAAAATGGTAAAGATAGCTAAACTAAAAGTAACAACAATAGTAATAAAACTGAAGAATAAGATAATGCTAGCAAAATAATAATACTACTGGAAGGAAATAAAAGTGAAATACATATTCCTCTGATTGAGTTGGCAAACAAAATGACTGAATTCAATAGAATTTTTCTGGTAAAACGCCATACGCAAAACTGGATTGGGCTAAAATTGGTTTTGATGTACCACTTGACAGGTTGGGCTTCTTATAATTAATCTCTATCACTTTCCATTTGCAGCTGATAGATCACCTGAATAGCAGGAGATATACGTCTCCAGCTTGTGTTTCAATGACAGATAAGACGGTCAAGCTACTTGCGCATGTCTGATCCGTTTGTCTAGCTTGCTCTTTCTGAGAGATGGGAATGTAAATCCATATACAAGTGCCAGGAATCTCTTTTGGTAGCCCACACAGATCATCTTCGTCGGCCCATTAAAACTAATCTGCATAATCTTGGGCCTTAATTGGCATAGCGCAAACGTAAGCTGCGCGAAGTGCATCTTTTCCAAAACGGCACTATCGCTTGATTTCCCCGATTTGTCTCTATTTATAAAAGTTGTGCAAATATAATCCTTTGAGAATTACCTTTTCGGATAAAGTTAGCTTTGAATTTAATATTCGCTAGTAATATTTTTCAACCTTACAAATGAAATATTAGACTGTCGTCTTATGTTTGTAATAGCTTACAGAATTTCAAACCATGGTATGACTTTTTCTCATAAGATTTTCAATTTGCTCAATAGAATTCTTTAAACCGTTATCTAAAAGGTCTATAAGTTGCAAGAAATAAAAAGAGGTCATTACTAAAGGTGAAAATTTGTGGAAGTGCATGGATAGCCATTATTGGGGCTGTTTATTTAAAGCTTCTCACTTCTTGTGCGATTGTCCTCTTCTTTTCTTCTTTTCTTAATATCCACATCAATGAAAATTTTCATCTTGAATCCAAGTATAGTTCTTAGGTCATATAAGCTTCAGACCTAAAATTTTGAGAAAACTACATCAAATTATTCACCTCTATTTGAAGTGAGATTTTCTCTAATTGCTTGAAGCTGGAATTGACTTTTAGGACACAAGCCTAATGGACATAATGTCTTTTTCTTGAAATTGGCCTATGGATGTATATGTAATGTCTCTAAAGTTTAGATGGAAAAAAACAAATTTCGAGATACTAAAGTCGAAAGTGCTGATATTTGAATGGAAAAGTTAAACTAAAACTTAAGGACACAATGTACTGAAATTTTGGACGGAAGAAAAATAGAACTCAAAAACACAATGTCCTGAAAGTTTACATTGAAAATTTGAATTTAAAGACACAATGTCCTGAAGATCTAAACTAAAAACTAACATCGAAGACATGATATCCTGCAGTTTCAACCTAAAAATCAAACATTGTCACGAAATATATCTGCCTTTTAAATAGTCCTCTTTTACTTTTCTAACAAGATTAAAAGAAATTTTAGTATATTCTACATATTTTTACTTCCAACAACACAAGATACAAAAAATTTCTTTACTTTCTCAAGCTCTGTGTCAAATCAAAATCGGTCACAAATTAAAACGAAGGGAGTAACTAAACATTAAATAATATGTAGCGCTAGCTAAGAATTAAATAGTTGTTTTAAAGGTGGCTACCTAGGATCATTTCCACGGCTGCAATCACTAGTCATTATCAATGAAGGGCATCATAAAAAGCCCAACAAAATTAAGAGGCCCAGAGAGGTGAAATTCACAAATAATTTTTGTAGAATTTGGAATTCTGACTATCTCTCAATTACATAATTAAAAAGTGATCAATAAACGCTATTTCAAATCACGTCCGACATAATGAAAGCTAGAATATACAAGCATAAAGCCAAACTTATATTTTCCTAAATTTTAACTTTTTACCTAGTTTAATACTAATGCCTATCGACTTAAGTTACATTCTACAACTATTTTGAGTGTTGTTTGATTACATCTATAACTTCTATATTATTATAAAATAAGAAATTATGAAGTTTTTGAATTATAATAAAGAAAATGATAAGACTTAAAATCCAACTCCCTCATCATTATAACATCATTTTCATAGTCAGAAAATAAATATACAAATTTTAAATTATCATACCAAAAATTATTGGCAAACATAGCCTCAATTTTCTTTATCTTCCTCTCTGTAAAGCCTTCTCAGCCGTATCCATTTCTTCCAAAATCCTCTGCTTTCTCTTAGCTGGAATTGGCGTAGTCGGCCCGAAACTAACATAATGGCCCGAAACAGCATTAAGGGCCGAGTAAATATCCCTGAACGAGGCCCGGCCCAATAAAGCTTTCTCTCTTCTGTACTTTGCTACCCAGTAATTCGAAGCTTCTCGTAACTCAGCGACTGAATCGGCTATTTTTGGATCGGTTTTATCCATGTTGAGAGTTGATCTTACCTTTTCAATCACTTCTGATGCTTCCTTTACGTATTCTTCGTCCGAAGCGGCGAATGCTGACGTGCATGGAAGGAGGAGTGTCGGAGTGAGGAGGAGTCCGGTGGCTAGGGAGAGGAGTTCACGGCGGCGAGTGGTGGTGGAGGAGGCGGTGCTGACGGTGGTGGTGGTTGAGGGGAGGAGTTTTGATCGGACGGTGAGGAGGGGTTTGGGGGTTGAGGTGCATGGGGTGATTAGGGTTGGAGAAGAAGCCATTGTGTTTTTTTGGTATATTTGGAGAGAAAGGGAAGTTTGGGAGAAAAGAGTGTTGTAGTTTTGGAGGGAGGGAAAGTGATGAGGATTGGTGCCACGTGTCTTATCATCTTATCAAGATACTAGATGTTTATGGATGAGAAAAGGTATAGTTAGATTGTAGTATGATTATATGGCAGTGACCTGGACATTTGGTGATGGTTCTAGACCCACAAATTTACATAACTACAACAATAACAATAATGTACTATGTAGAATGCACCGCTACCTCAGAGGTGAGGTTGAGAAGTTATTTTCGATAGATTCTCTGATTTAAGATAAAAAAATGATCTAAAAAAAATATAATATAAGAATAAGAAATAATAGGTAGTAATAAAATAAGAGATAATAACAGAAATAAAACTACCATAAAGTAATACTATACTCAATCTATCTGAAACAACAAATATTACCAAAACTTCAAGAACAAGACGCTACAGTCTATAAGCATAACACTATGAGTACTACTAACATTGATAACAAAACAATCACTCTTACCTATTAGCAGGGACGCATTCCTACCAACTAACATTCTACTCTAATTTGCGTCCTCCACACCTACCTATTTAGGATCATGTTCTTGTTAAGCTATAACTGCTCCATGTCATATCTAATCACCTCGATCACTCCAATATTTCTTCGGTCTATACAAAAATTTAAGTTCCAAAAAAGTTTAGACACTTGTAATCTGATGTGATATTGCTAGGGTTTTAAACACTACTATTCTCCTATTTTACATTATTTGGCTCATGTTGATCTGATACACCAATTTAAAATTTCTAATTGGAGTTGTTTTTACTAAACTAATTTATTAATGATACTTTGAGAACTCTAAATTTGACTACTATTATTTATATAGTTATTTAGCATTAAAGGTAGTATGAAAAAAAAGAAGTAATAATTTAGATTTGTTAAAATGAACAAGTACTCCTTCCGTCCATCATTACTTGTTCATGTTTGACTTGACACACTCCTTAAGAAATAATAAATTAAAAGAATAATTTTATTGTAACCTCTATTAATTATAAGTGATTTAAATGTTGGAAAATAAATAGTATATAATAACAAGTGTAAAATAGACACAAGAGAGTAAATTATCTGTTGATTTTTCAAACTGAACATGTAAAGTTGGACAACTATTTTTAGTATACTGGACAAGTAAAGATGAATGGAAGGAACAAAATGAAACATTTAATTTTATTATAGTGACCAAGTAAAATGAGGCGGAAACTATTATTCTCTTCATCTCAATTAATATGGTACCGTTTGACTTAACAAACCTTACATATATGTCTGCCTATAAATCATTTCACTAAGGGCAAAAGAGAAATTTTAAAGTTAAACTCTTTCTAATTATAAAAAGGTACATTCTCTTTGAAACAAACTAAAAAAAAAAAAGTGTACCACAAAAATTGAGATAGATGAAGTAGTAAATAATCCATCTAAAATACATTAGTTTCAATAAATCGTAAAATCACTGGTATGTTGTAATTGACGTTGATCTGTGTAATTAAAGGGGTGACATATATATTTGATATAAATAACTTATCTGCAATATGTGTTTGAAAACTCGTATAGCTATTTTCTAAGAATTTAAATAAAAATTATCTAAGAAGAACACTTTATTGTGTGTTCAGATGTTCAATTGTAATAAATCGTAATTCAAATAACTAAATAAAATTTATTGGCAAGCTTAAAGGATTAGTGATATACTCCACCTTTCATAAACATTTGTACAACTATTTGATTTGAGTTCCTTATTAATAAAAAGAAGGAAAAATTGGGCATTGTTAAATAGGGTCCGGGGTGAATGGGCATCGTAAATCAAATATGACCGTGTACCTTGACCGTTTATCGTTTCTGCTGAGCTGGATCTGACTAGACTTTAACTGTTACATATCACCTCTTGATTCACTCAACTGTCAAAATCCTTATTTTGACCCATACACTAGGAAAATCTGAAACAAACTGATTTCCAACACCAACACTAGGAAAATTCTTTTTGAAGAACTTATCATGTTAAAAAAATCTAATCTCTTATGTCTAAGAGTGCTTCTTTGTTGCTCCATTTTTTATCTCTAATATTTTTTGTTGTATATATGGTGTCTCCAAGACGCAATCCTAATTATGTAACCAATTCATTCTAGTGTTCAGATATAATCAGAAACAATGGAGACCTGTGCAACAAAACTATCCAATGAATTCGAAATAGGGGCAAGGACAGAAATGGTCCTTCGGCCAAACTAGGGCCCGTTTGGATTGACTTATTTTAGGTGCTTTTAAGCTAAAAATAGTTTTTAAGCACTTTTGAAGTGTTTGGGTAAATTTAAAAAGTGCTTATAAGCACTTGGATTTTGGCTAAAATGCTTAAAATAAGTCAAAAGTCATAAGTTAGGAATCCTAACTTATGACTTTTGACTTAAAATGCTAAAAAATAAGCCAAAAGCCCATCCAAACGGGCACTAATTCCATGCCATGATGTTCGAAAATAATGACTGGATTAAAGAAAGAGCAATGGGCCAATCTGCAGCAGGCCTGTGTTATCACACTTCATACTGTAAATCCACAAATTAGCCCAACTATAATCTGGTGAGTCCTCAAGCCCAAATAGATAACCAGACTAACAGTTTATCAATCATAATTCCGTTTCCCTCTAAATAGCCACTTATTCAATCACTTAAATTAAAAATAATCGATAAATAATGTGTATAATTATATATAATTTATGTATAATCTATCTATTATTATTAAGAAAGTAACAGATCGACTATTTGTGTAAAGATCTCATTCCTTTTGTGACATGGAGATAGCCAACTCAGCTTCTCAGTGCAATGAGTAAGAATCTTTATAAACTATGGATACCAAATTCTTCTCATCATAGTTCGCAGCTTAGTAGTCTTTTACTCCCTCCATTCATAAATAAATGATGTTTTCAGTTTGGATAAACCTTTTAAAGAACTGCTCTTTTTCTAGAAAACAAAAGTATTTTTACTAACTTACCTTTACTAAATATCTTGAAAAAGATATAACTCTTTAGTAGTTTTTTGGTTATGTAAAAAAAAAAATTCATTTAAAGAAGGATAAAATTGAAAGAATATCATTAATGTCTTGTTAATAAGGAATAATTGTCCAAGATCATAGAAAAAAGTCTTTCTATCTCTAAACGAAGGACGTGGGGCTTCAACACACACACACACACACACTCCACCCCCACCCGGCTTGCCTAGATATGGATATCTGAGCGTGGACAATATTAAATGAATGATGTGGGACTGCAACATATATACAAAGAACTTCATAAGTACTATTTGTATGATTGAAGATAGTATGTGGAAGAGTCTAAACAATGTAGAATACAGGTAGTTGACTTTTTATCAACATGATAAGTATTACTATATGTTACAAAGTGAAAAGGACAGAAACCATGAATACAACTTGTACATGATTACACAATATAACCTTGTATGTTACGCAATTTTAAATGAGTTGTGTACCCTTTAGGCTTTAACAAAGTAGAGTAGTAGTTGATAATTTGATATTTTAGCAAAGTAGAATGATCATGACCACAAACATCATATTCTTCTTTACATGTCTGAAAAGCATTGAACTTCATCAAGTCATCATTTCTGACTAGTCATTTTCTCAGACATATATTCTCCAATATTAAATTTCTGATTGTTATGTTGCGTAAGATCCGTTAAAAGGGAAGTGTTTCTTATCAAAAATTTTTCATTCACATGGCTCGAACTAGTGACCTCTTATTAAAATTAAAAGATTATATTCATCTCCCTACAAACTTTAATGGTACGAAACTCAATAAAGATATTTTGTACTAATTGATAAATGAACGATATTTACCATTTCTTTACATAAATTTTTTATCACTTAATTTTCTTAACAATAAGTGGTATCACGTATTATATATTTCTAAAATAGTGAATAACCAACAATTTCCAAACAAAGTAATACACTAGGTACAAGTTGTTGTGTTGAGGAAAGAAAATGAATCTTGGATATTTATATGGATTGTGGAGTTGTATTCAAGTAAATTAAAGTGAAAAGCATGGGCCAAATAGGTCCCCAGAAACTTTCACTACGTGTTGAGTATATAGGCATTTTCTTTTGGAACTCTCCGGGAAAATTTGCAACTGCTATTCTTTGGTCCTTACTCGATAAATACATTCTTGTGTGATAACTCACAAATCACATATAAAAAAGGTAAATTTCACTAGACAAATTCAAAGAGACGAACTTGATTGAGAAGGCATTGAGATGTAAATCGCAATAAGCATATACTGACACTATGTCACTGGTTTTATGTTGAATCTACTTTGTGTAGGATGAAAATATCTTGCCCTTTTTGAGGAGTGAATTCAGGTGAGTTTATGTAACACACATTATTCTTTTCTCTTATCTCAGACATTGCCCACTACGTGTCGAAGTCATTTCACCCAATAAGTCTATTTGCACAGAAACAATCATTCTCTTAAATATTTTGTATTTGTGGTCGGTGAATATTTTTTCCAGCATTAAAATCACCGTTATCGTAAGTTTGAAGAATTGGATTTTAAATTTTAATTTAAAAGTAAAAATCGAGTTTAAATCAAGTAAATTTTGTTGGAAAACTTGTAAATATTAGCAGAAAACTACTTTCAGTTTTCAACATATTAACATGTCTGTAACATATATTTGAAGTTTGATTTGATAAGCAAGAATGTCACAAGTTTACTGCCAAACTTCATATGCGAATTTTTACAACTTCAATAGTGTATGCCTGAAATTGATTCCGAAATTATAAAATTTCTAAATTTTTACACATTATACTATGGGGTAAATGGTGGTTCGAAAATAGACTTGTGCACTTGCCCCCTACGTACCTAACCATGTGCTTTTTTACACAAAGGATAAATATACTTTTTGTGTTTTAAATATTTCGTCCGAATCAAAAGGAAGTTCTTAAGTGGAGGTAAAATAATTAGGAAGCTAACTAATTAGTGTTTCTCCTTTTGGAATATTAATCCTCTATCTTCAAATCTCTTAATACCATTGAAAATTGCAATTTATGATCAACATCTCTGGAAAACGTCATTATTATTATAATCTCTCCGTTCACTTTTATTTGTTCAATATATCTAAATTAAATTTTCACTTTATTTGAGCACTTAAAAATATCAAAAGAAAAAGAAATCGTTTTGTTTTATGTTTAACATTAACTACTCATTCTCCACGTTCACTAAAACTATACAACCAATTAATATAAATATTATGATAAATTATTCATTTCATTTATCATTTTTTAAGAGGTAGACAAAGTCTATCGTTAACAAGTAACAATGAACGGACGGAGTATTTCCTTGCAAAAAAATGCTTTGTCGTTTAAATAACGAACTTGTACGTGGATTACTTCAATTAAAGATACAAATGTTAACCAATGTTTTCCAATAAACTAAAATTTCCTTGATTCCCTATTAATCCTTGTACTTAGAGAAACTAGTTTGAAAAGAAAATAGAAATTGTTGAGGTTACTATATGGTAATCATGAATATTGTGTTAATGCATTAAAAAGAAAATATCTTTTTGACTTTCACATTACACGTACAGGAAAAGCAGTCAAGATACAGCTTTCATTTCTCCTTTTTGCCCTTTGTTAATGCTCGACCTTGTGCCTATGCTAAATCTTGCTCCTGGCTCCCTTTAGTAAAGTGCAAATATTCCATTCACCTAATTTATTGAATATTATCTCAAGCCTTTTTTTTTGTTTTGTTTTTTATCCGATGTCCGATACTTACATTGGAGTTCGACTAATTCAGATTCGCGTTGGGTAGGGCCCATTTGGGGGAAACACTCCCTACCAACCTTTTTTCATACCCAGGGCTCGAACCAGGTTAAGGAAGGAGCAGCCTCATCCACTGCATCACATCCTTTGGTGGCATTATCTCAAGCCTTAGTCATTGAATATTATTAAGACAAATGAAGTTGGAGGGTTATTCTTTAACAAGGCCAATTTAGTACTAGGGGTGGGGTGTTAAGTGGTGAGAAGGAGACAATGAGATTGGAGTTATAGGCTGAGTCATGATTTAAAGTTTATAAGTTTGGATTTTAGTCCATTTATGTTTTTAGGTTCTAAATCAGTACTAATATTTTGTACATATTCAATGAATTTCTTATGAAGAATACAAGATTTGTATCAAAATTATTGGATTCGACTAAACTCGTAACTCATATTGTAGCTCCAATAGTATCCCTACTTGAAATGTCATTTTTAAAACTTGATTTCCCCACTCTCACTAGAAAAAGTCATTTTCCGAATTGTTTAAAAAAAATTATTTACTTAGAGAAATGTTTCCACAAATGTTTTAACTAAACATTTTGCTCAAAATATTTTTCTCCATACCAAACACACATTTATAAATGACATAGGACAATTTTAATAGCCCAACTGGTTGACTATCTGAACTTTTATCTTTTGTTGGCGAGGATTCAATTCTTCACCCTATAATCCCTATTTATAAAGAAAAAGAAAAAGATAAGTCTATAAATGACATCAAGTTAGATTTCTAATCCTAAAATAGTGAAAGAGGAAATAACAGTCGGTGCATATAAATGCAGTATTTGATTAATTAATGTATGGTCAGAATGCTAAATAATTATTATGAATATAGGACATCGGAAAACGACATGTAACTAAAAATTTAAAGAGGAAAAGGAAAAAAAAGGAAGATATGAACATGCAAAATGAGAAAGAAGGAAGGGATGTGGGGGCAGTGGGGGTATACACTAAATCTTTGTAGATTCAAGAAAATAAATTGGAGGACCTACCCTTGTAATCTTTTTTATTTTTTTATTTTTCAAAAAAACTTTACAGCAGCAACGATAGCACTAATAAACTAAACAAAGGTAACTGGAAAGATGTTGGTTCTTGAAGAATAATAAAAAAAGATAAGCATAAAAAAATATCATTTGTTTACTATAGATTTTATGGACAAACAAGAGGTAAAAAGCCGATGAAATAGGTGACTACTGTTTAGTCCACTTATGGAAAGAGAGCTTTTGTCTTTTACATAATTCCTATTGTTGAAATAATTAAATTAAGTAAAGTTAAACTAATGAGATGCAAATCCAACTTTGTTGGGTTTCCTGTTTAATGGCTTTAATTTCTCTTCTTCTCTCATTTCTGCTGCCAATATTCTTATTATGGGATAACTTGAAGTGTGCATTATTTTTAAACATTAATATTTACGTTATGTCTATCTTTTTTTGGTTCCCATCTGGTATTCAATACTCATATTGAGATCTGACTAAATTCATATTCACGTTGGAAAATCTCACATCGAAGTAAAACGCTCCCTAACAAAGACTATCCCGATTAGTGTCCAACTAGGTTCGAACCTGAAATCTCTTATTAAAAATAAAAATTTACTTATCACTGCATCAAAACTTTTATCGGTTACGTTATACCTATTGCATTCTCTGCAAAATGGTTACTTACTTTTGCTTCAGCAATTCAATTGGAATTCCATCAAACAAATGAAAGGAAAATCACATAGAGTACTAATTAAAGGATATTGAGATGGTGATCAAAATTAAATTAATTTCCAGAAATCATTATCTTCGATTTTTATAGATTGAACATGGGAATATGATGGACACATCTTTTCTTAATTATTTAATATAAATATGTTGTAAAGGAACCAAACAAGTTGACAAAACCAATGAAATTTTATGTCTTGTTCTTTGGCCACAAAAAAATATGGCTACAGCTATATATAATACTTGGCTGTCTTGTACTACCTCCGTTTAAAAAAAAAATGACTTACTTTTCTTTTTAATCCGTTTAAAAAATGAATGATCTCTTTTCTTTTTTGGCAATACCTTAATTTCAACTTTTCACATGGCATGTTTGAGACCATAAGATTAAAGGACATTTTGATACATTTGACATAAATTTAACTTAGGATCACAAGATTCAAAAGTCTTCTTTATTTTCTTAAATTTTGTACAAAATCAAACTAGATTATTTTTTTTTAAATGAAGGGAGTACTTTGTTTATGTAATTGGCAACCTTCAGAATTTAGGATACATATATAAAGTCGTATCAAATTGAGCCAAAAGGTCTCTCGTGATTTTTCTTTGTGGTATTTATGCAAGTGGATTCAAAAGTTGTCCCTTTATAAATGTTAAATTAACAGTTTTTGGTTGGACAACAGTATACTTGTGAAGGACATCACTTATTCCAGCCCGGTAAATACACACACACGCAAAAAAAAAACAAAAAAAAAACACCTAGCTTGGAATTTGAAAATGCTTCAATAATTACTCTCATGCTCAAACAAGAATATCATAATTAACATATAGATAAGCAACACATCCCTTCAACGTTAAAC
Organism: Capsicum rhomboideum; assembly: GCA_031232105.1. Classification (NCBI taxonomy): domain Eukaryota; kingdom Viridiplantae; phylum Streptophyta; class Magnoliopsida; order Solanales; family Solanaceae; genus Capsicum; species Capsicum rhomboideum. The sequence goes on along the minus strand of CP124712.1, from coordinate 135,534,366 downwards.
ATTCGAATTATGAAAAAGTAAACCCTAACTTAAATACTCAAAGAATAACATTTTCTGAACTAGTGAAATCATACAGTGTAGCATAATAAATTAGAACTTAATTATCTCATTCATACTCATCATAAGATTAAGATAACTATTGGGGCTACCATATATAACAGCCAATTACATTAAAATTATATTTACAAGAAAATTAAGAATACTTTGTATTATTGACATTTATATTTTCAAAAGCAAAACCATCCCAGCACGTACTTTCTAAAAGCGCAAGTTCAACTTGATAGACTGCTACTAGTACAATATTTTCTCCACCCTTTATTATTTGAAGAAGAAAAAGATAATGTGGACTTCTTTTTAAGCAATTTTTTTTTTTTTTTTTTTTGAAAAAGTTACAAGAGAAAAAGAAAAGAAAAGGATGTGTACTGGAGGGAATATCTTAAAGACTTTTGATTGCTTTTTTACGTGTGTAGTTGGATGTTGCAGGAAAATAAGGCCCACACTACCCATTCACCCCTTTTCTCACCATTCATTCCTCTAACTTTAAAATCAACCTACGTATAGACACACAGAAAAAAAAAATAATCCAAAAGCTACGCTTGTGAAGATTGTTCAAACATCGGGTGACTCAAGGAGGTTCGAACACATATTAACGATCAAATCTGTTTTGAAACTAAAATATCTAGCTACCTTCTTGATTTCCTAGGTGTGTTCTTTTGATTTTTGTGTCAATTTTAATATATTCTTATATAATTATATCGAATTTGCATTGGGTTTAATGAGTGTTAGAGCACTACAAAAGTGCATCTAGATCCGTCCCTGTATTCAAATCATATTAAAAAGATCACTCATCCCCTAAAGGACCTATGCTGAACTTTTCATACATTCCTTACGTCCAAAATTGGACATCTGGTGTATGAATACGTTAATATGAGGTCCTAACTTCGAAAATGAGAATTGATATGAGTTATGCTTTGATATCATGTAAAGAATAAATCTTGAGTCTAACTCAACTCCGAAAGCTAGCTTAAAAGGTAAGGATAGTTCAAGTTATATAAAAATGACCAGTCATTTCTTAAATGATCGATGTGAGACTTTTCGATTTATAGTTTTCAAGACAAAACTATTAAACGTAAATTAAAAAAAAAATTATAATATTAAATTTCTATGACAATAAAATTTAAAATAAAAATAACTTGAAATTAATTTAGGAAGAAATTCTGTATTCTAGATAGCAATTTGGGGATGCCAAAGTCAACGCTAGAGATAAATTATAAATTGACCAAATTAACATATAGTGTGAATATGATGCACTCATTTAATTGATTTGATGCCACGTAAGAAGACCCCCCACAATATTAGCTATGTTGTGTCTGCTCGCGCGTATAATGCACTCTCCCTTGATTGATTGATTTGAGCGGCAATTCCACTGACCATTCAATTCATTTGTTTACAAAATTTAGAGCCCGTTTCACTATAAAAAAATTTCATTTTTTTTCAAAAAATTATTTCACTTATATGAAAATTATAATGTTTGGTCATAAGAATGAAAATATATGCAATATATTTATGCATACACTTGTTATTATTATCAAAATATAATTAATTAGTACATATTTATACTTTAATTTGTAATTAAACTATTATAATATAATATAATTTGATGTAAATAATCTTTGTGGCTCTATTTTTTTCGAAAACTTTAATGCACCGGAGTGCCCTTTGTCATACAAGTGATAACCTACACGAATTTTTTTAAATATATTTGATTATATCTTTTAGCTTGTGTTATGAAATCAAAAAATAAAAATAAAAATTAGAGTGGTAATAATAATTATACTTTTTCATTGTATTAATTTAAAGTAGAAGATTATATTACTATTTATGAAGAGTAAATTAAATAAATAAAAAGAAATATGTTATTTTTTTGTATATCCTAATCTAAAAGAAAATAAATGTTATTCTACAATTAATATATTTTAAACTGTTAACCAAGAAAAAAAAATAAAATATATATATATATATATATACCAACAAGGTTGTGGTGGAGTGGTAAGTACTCTTTCATCCTAAATCAAAGGTCTCGGGTTCGAGTCCCTTTGGGTACGAAGTCGCCTTTATTAGGGAGCGTTTTACCCTCCAGTGTAGGACTTTCCGGCGCGAATCTGAATGTAATCGGACTCCAATATAAGTACCGAATACCTGGTGGAAAACAAAAAAAAAAAATCCAAAAGTAGAAGGAAAGTAATTACTGTAAACTATCTCTAAATATAATTTTAAAAAATTTCTACTTTGATACTAATTAGTAATTCGTTCTTGGTAAGCAGTTATAAGTACGTTTCAAGATTTGGAGATACCAACTGCCAAAGTACTTTCTTTTTCTTTTTCCTGTTTTGGTGATAGCTTCAATCACAACTAACAAGGTTTAGTTAAACCGCATATTCCATCTTATTGGGGATAATTTACAATTTCTGATTGATGTAAAGTATATTCCCTCTGCTTACTTTTATTTGTTATTATTTCGTTTTTTGGGGTCAATTTGATTAAATTTCAAAGCTAAATTGAAGTTGATTCATTTAATATTTTAAATTTTAAATTTAGATGGTTGAAGATTATACTAAAAATTCTATAAGTTGCAATCCTATTTGTCCTAGTTTTGACGGATAGGGTTATCCGGTACCTATTGCTGGTGAGAGGTGAGAGGTGACAGGTATCCCGTGAAATTAGTCAAAATATGCGCAAGCTGACTCAGACAATCTGATTATTAAAAAAATAAATAACATACTCAATGTGATCCACAGATGGAATCTGCGAACGAAGAATGTAATATATGCAAATCTTATCTCTACTATTACTGTATGACATAGAAAGATTGTTATTGATAGACCCACTATTTAAAATCTGACATGTGTTAAATATTAACTACTATAAATAAGAGAGGATATCGATTTTTGGTAGTCCTTACAATGGTATTTTAGGTATTCCACTTTTATTTGTCAAGTAAGATTATCACACATGGTAATTAATGGTGTTTTTTTCTAATATATTTTTATTTTTGTTAAGACCATTCACACTTGGACTTTTATTAGTGGTCCCTTCTTGTCATTTATTAAATTATCTTTTAATTAAAACTTCATTTATCTTTAATTAACAATCACTTTAGCTCAAAAAAAATTTCTGAATAATTTTTAATACAAAATTAAAGTTTGCAATGATTTTCAACTACACTCTTATAGTTCTTACTAATATTGTACAATTCTCAAAAAATATATACTAATAAATAGGGTAACTTAATAAATAATACCTTGTATTTGTTATTTTTCCTAACGAACATGAAAAAAGATAAAGCAATAATTAAAATTGGATGGAGAAAGTATTCCTTTAGGGGGTATGTAAAACATAAACATGACAAGTAACTGGATTGAATGGAGTAATCTATTAATGTAGTTTACTTATTATTTAATATCCTTGTAGATTATTATGAAGTTAATTTGTGTAAAATATCTAAATTAAGGTTATAGTTATTATAATATAAACTTGAAGTCATTAAAATATTTTGTTGTATTAGATGATTCTATAAGATGAAAAAAAAAATCTGCAAAAACTCTTGCCACATGAAATAAAGAACGAAATTAAAACTCAATAACTATTAAATAATTTTTTTTTCTATCTATAAGTAAATAATAAGATACTCACAAATTCATAAAAATATTAATATTTTTCTATTTATGTTCTTCGCCAAATCATAATTATTTAAATAATTTAAATCATGTTATTTTACAAAATATCGAATTACTTATGGCCTTTTGATATATTCTAATTCTCTGGTAATACTTTCTACCTCACAAATATTTTTTTTCCTTAAAAATTATCTAATTACGTGATTAAAAACTTTAATAATTAGAAAAACTTATTAACAAGACATGTTTAACATGTCATTAGATTGTATCAATTTAAAGTAAAAAGTATATAACAAATTATATTTTAAATTAAAATTACTAATTTTATATCTTGAGTTTGGGTCCGGACTTAGAACGGACCTCGTGAAACTAGCAGGTTAATAATGCAATAACACAAGTAATTGCAAGTACTTTTTCATGGACAAAGTATTAGATTTGTGTTGTCCTCACAAGTCACAAGCCATATATGTCCCAAATACTTTGGCTATTAAGCTGAAAAGAGTAGTTAATACATCATGTCTATCATCATCATAACCTAATTCTTTGCTTTTCTACACCTTATTATGCTTAATTATTATTAAGATACTTTGTACTTCGAAACATAGTTCCTAATTCCTTGCTTTTCCAGAACCTTTCTAAATTTAGTTTAGAATTAGTCTAATTTCCCCATCTAGTATAGAAGTTTTTACAAGGTTTCTAAGCTAAATTTAGGAAAGTTCCAAAAAAGTTTTCTTGTATTTGCAAAAAAAAATTAAAAATACTTAATAAAAAGATTAATGGTGGAATTAATTTTTTTTTTTTTACCAATCAAGTCATTCATAAAATAAATAAAAGTAATCTCCTCCTGTAACTGCTACTTAGTATCTATAAATAAAATTTCCCTTTCACCAAAAAACAAAAAACAAATATTAACTAATAATTTTGATGAAATTAATAATTAATTTACTGTAACAAACTAAATTATATGAATTTAAGAAAAATCTTCACAATTTTGATGTATATTACTTACATCCTTAAAAAGAAAAAGGTAAGCCTATAACTAGGATCTCAAACTTCATTATTTGTAGCCTGTTTGGCCAAGCTTCTAAAATCAGCTTATTTTTAGAAGTATTTTTTTTAAAAGTGCTTTTCAAAAAAGTACTTTTGGTGAAAAACAGTTTGTGTTTGGTCAATACAATTATAAAAGCACTTTTGAGCAGCAATTAGTGTTTGGCCAAACTTTTAAAAGTGTTTTTAAGTATATTTTTCTCATAAGTGCTTTTTTCAAAAATGCTTTTAAAGAGAAGCTATTTTTTTTAGCTTATGAAAAACTGCTTTTTTTACTCCCCAGAAGCACTTATTTACTTCCATAAGCTTGGCCAAACACCTCAATTTTTTTAAATAAGCACTTTTGAGAAAAAATAAGCACTTTTGGAAAAAAATAAGTTTGGCTAAACAGGCTATTGGTCCGGGGGCATGTGTAATCAAAGCAAATTTTGAGAGTCATTTGTTATTTTTAAATATTTTAGTTTATAAAAATTGTAATTTATATAATTTTTAAATATGTAAATTATACTTATATTTATTATCAAAATTAAATAAAATTTGAACAGTACAACATAAATTGGCATTTAAGGAACAATATATATTTTTTTCACCTTAAAATAGATTCTTATAATTCGCCCCTCTCCAAATTTTGCACATAACTAAAGCTTAATATAACGAGCTAAAGCTACCCTTTGATCGTCAAATATTGTGGTAAAGTGGTAAGTACTTAAGGAGACTTTTTGACACTAATTCAAATTAATTGGGCTCCAATGTGAGTGCCGGATAACGAGGAAACCAAAAAAAATACTCCTCCATTTTAAAAAGAATAACCTAGTTTGATTTGACACAAAATTTAAGAAAATAAAGAAGGCTTTTGAATCATGTGGTCATAAATTAAAGTTGTGTCAAATGTATCAAAATGTCTTTTAATCTTGTAGTCTTAAATATGCCACATATCCCATGTGGTGGGAATATACTGGGTATGTTGTTGTTGGTCTTAAACATGTCACATAGAAAGTTAAAATTAAAGTATTATTAAAAAAAAAAATGGGTCATTTTTTGAAATAGATTAAAAAAAAATTAGATCATTCTTTTTGAAACGGAGGGAGTAAAGTTTCCCTTTATATTTGGTTCCCTTTAATTATGCCAACTTCTATCTATTCCCATACTTCTCACTCTCCCCTTCTCCTTTTTCTCCTTTTCCTCTTCCTAAACAAATAGTAAGTATTAAATTTTAAACAAAGAGAGTTCTTCACTTGGAATGCCACATTCTTGATCCCCAAGAGTATCAGTAAACAAAGCTGAAGGTACCATTTTTGTATATCTCCTTAATTCAGCTTTCCCAACACTAAAAATCTCATCTTTTTTGCCTTTTTTTTTTTCTTTATTTGAATTCAAGTCATGAAAATAGTCTCTTGCAAAGTGTAAGATAAGACTGTCGTACAATAGACTTTGTGGTTCGGCCCTTCCTCGGACCTCGCACATAGGCCATAGCAGGAGCTGTAGTAATATGGGCTGCACTTCTTTTTCTTCTCTAGTTGCCAATTTTCTATATAAAAGTTCAGATATGAAATCCCATTTCATGATCTTGGTAATTCAGCCACTTGGCTTTTAATGGCATGAAAAAAGGGGTTCTAATTTTTTTCCCCTATTCTTGATATTTTTATTCTCCTTCGAATTTCGATTTTTGGTTCAAGACGTGAAAATAGCCTCTAACAAAAATGTAACGTAAAGCTACATACAATAAAACCTTATCGTCCGGCCCTTTCCTAGACCCGCACATAGTGGGAAGTTTAGTGCACCACCACACTGCCCTTTTATACTTTTCTAAGTGATAATGCTTTGATCTAATGTTGTGTTGCTTTTGGGGTTACGTAAAAGGATTCTTGTGTCGACAAATCTACCACTTTGTTTAAATTCTTTTACTTTATTTGTCTGCTCCACTAACTACTGCAAAGATTCAATTTTTATCAAACTGTCTTTCCTCTATATTTGGTTCACTTTTTTCTACTTTGTTTATCCTCTGGAAAAGACTGAATTTTTGACATTTGGGTGAAAGGCTGAATCTTTTTGACATTTGTGTAAGTTACTTTTCTTTTTCAGGTTACTTTTTTTCAAATATTTCTTCTTTGTTTTCTTTCCTATAAGATCTCTAAGAAATTGTACTAAATTTTGGAACTTGGATTCTGATAAAATTTGGAAATGGAGAATTTTGTGGATAAGTTTTGATTTGTGAACATGGTGATGACAGATTAAAAAATTTGATGGGTACATCAAGCTCCGTTACTATCTGTTGTTTTGTTACTATCTACTGTTTCTGGTACTTCTATTACGTCTTTTTCTAGACTGTTTATGTCTTGAGCTGGGGGGCGGGGGCTACTGGAAACACCATGAGGTAGAGGTATGGATTGTGTAGACTCTACCCTCCTCCTCCCCATTACTCACTTTGTGGGAATACACTGTGTATGTTGTTGTTGTTGAACACATCAAGATTCTTTTTTCTTTTTTTTTCGTGTGTGTTTTTTAAATGTTTCCTAGAATATCCTGTTTTTCTGTCTTCTTAGCTTAATTATTTAATTGAAGATTAAGGGTGCATAAAATCTGTCAAATTTGATTTGTATAGTATAGATTCCCATTGAATGACTAAAGCTTAAGAAAGCATATTATTTATATTATATTCATCAATCACATGCAAATCTTTTAATCTGTGTGTTGGTTAGTTAGTCAAGTTTCCATATTTGTAGTCATTATCCATCTTGTTATGTAGTATAAAATAAACTATTAGTACGTTAATTAATCTTTTCTTGTGTTGTTCAGTGGAAATTATTGACCAAGATAAAGGAGAACCTTGTTTTTAGTGGAACCCTGGTTTGCTGTGTTAGATGCTTGTGAGTTCTATAGTTTTTTGCTTAGTTGACAATACAATCTGATCTGCGAACCTGGTGAGATCCAGTTTCATTGGGCGGAAGAACATTTCATTTCTTGTGGATCAGATGGTGTCTTTGTGTGTTTGAGAAAATGGGGGGTTGTGTCTCTACCAGCAATCACAGTACTTGTAGTAGTCGGAGCAACGGAGAACGAGTTTCCCCTGAATGTTTGGGGATAAGGATGTTTAGTCGAAAGAGGATTAGAAAAACTTTTTCTGATCATGTTACTACATTGCAACATTTGTCTTCGATACCTAATCGGATATTCAAAAATGGGAAGAGCCGGACTTCTTGCATATTCACTCAACAAGGGCGTAAAGGCATAAACCAGGATGCCATGGTTGTCTGGGAAGTAAGTGGCACTCACTTGTCTAGAGCCACTTATTGTATCTTTGGAGTGTGATATGTTAAATTTTATGTCTCTGTGCAGGACTTCATGGCTGAAGATGTGACCTTTTGTGGGGTATTTGATGGTCATGGTCCACATGGTCATCTTGTTGCTCGCAAAGTAAGGGATGCACTGCCCTTGAAGCTAGTGTCTTTTTTGCAATCATTTGACTCGAAGCGCAATGGTTCTAGTGCGAATTGCTGCAATGGTAATCAAAAATTGGATGTGGTGGATCCTGATAAAGATGGAGGGGTGGAGGATAAAGTGGACTACTTGTGGAGAGAAGCTTTCCTTAAATCATACAAGGCCATGGATAAAGAACTAAGGTCCCATCCTAATTTAGATTGCTTTTGCAGTGGGAGCACTGCCATTACTCTAGTGAAACAGGTAACGAGTTGCATTTGGTTATGATTGTCATCCTGCAATTTCATTCATTCCATTTTCTTCTAAGCTTATTATTAATATTTTGTGTCCCAAGGGTTCAAATCTTTTTATGGGTTACATTGGTGATTCACGGGCAATCTTAGCATCAAAGGACCGTAATGATTCAATTGTAGCAGTTCAATTGACTGTTGATCTGAAGCCTGACTTACCCAGTATGTATATATTATAGCCAATCTTTCATGTTATATGATCACTTTCTGGATTCTCTCTGATGATTTAGTGTTTTGTGTTGCCAGAGGAAGCTGAGAGGATAAAACGATGTAAAGGTCGGGTTTTTGCATTGCAAGATGAGCCCGAGGTGCAGAGAGTGTGGCTGCCATTTGATGATGCCCCTGGTTTAGCAATGGCTCGGGCATTTGGGGATTTCTGCTTGAAGGAATATGGGGTGATTTCAGTTCCAGAATTTTCTCACCGTATTCTTACCGATAGAGACAAGTTCATTGTTCTAGCTTCTGATGGGGTATGTATCCCTCTTGAAATCTTTGAATTATTTGCTAGCTTAGTTATCAATTTGTTGAAGTAGTTGAATCCAAAATGAAATTAAGCATGCCTAGTTGTGTCATAAAATCTAGTAAGACTTCTTTAACCACCTATCCTACAGACTGACTGCAGTAGTTGTACTTTGATGATTCTGACAACTTTTGTGATCTTGGATCTTTTTATTTGTTTTAAATGGAGTGCCACGTGTTACGATCTGGAGAAAAGAAGTATCTATGAAAATTATTATAAAGTTGAATTTGTTTTTCCTTTTCATTTACTAGAAGTACACAAATAAATGGAAAGATGTTCATCATATATGATCTAGCCTATGAACTTCCACCATCAGCTAAGAATTCAGAGTTTAAGCTCTCAGCATTAGTGATAATTTATAGCAATGTAGCTAAGGCGTTCAGTTGTAATTCTTATAAACATTATAGATACGAAGTAGCTTCATATGTAAGCATGCTATAAAGATATTAGGTCTCTTACGCCAAGTTAGCTGGTCAAGAAAGAGGCATTTAGGTTCTCTGTGAATCTCGTGGGCTGGACAATATTTGGAGGAGTTGGAATTTTTTGAATTAATGTGTCTGGACTCCTCTTAGGTAATGTAGTTTCTTCAGAACATTGAAAAGGTATTCGCTCATCCGGATATAGTCGGTGGTCTATTCTGGGGCTTTCTGGTTTGGGCAAAGAACGAGGATATTGCTGGTCGTTAGAGTCTGGTACATTCTGCACGAAGTATTGACATTAAATCCGATTGGCAGAAGGATCTGTCATTAGCTTTAGTACCTGACTTGCGAAGACTCCTTTCAGGTGCACTAGCTTAATTACCGATGCTTTAGTAGGAATCTGACACGAAGAGTTTGGCTTAGATAAAGACAATTCCTGTTGCTGTTTTATTGCCGGAGGCAAGGAGCCTTGAAACATACGTCATAGACTAAGAATCTTTAAACAAATCTTTTGCAGTTCTGGTTTCTACATAGAAAGTATATATTCTATTCTACTTGACCTCCTTCTGTATACTTTACTCTTCTTTAAATATATTCTTGTAAGTTAAGGCCAGCTTGTTGAATTTTCTTTTACGATCTTCTTTGAATTTCTGTGAACTTTCTTCCTTTTCCACAAAATGGCTGATTATGTTTCTATTTCACTTCTGGAACTGCATATCCTGAAATAACTGGGCAATTATCTTTTCTGCTCATGATTTTTTTTTTTTTTGCCGAGTAATAAGAATCTTTCTAAATATTTGCACTAAGCCAGTGAATTAGGCGTAGTTACAGAAAGTGCAACTCCCCTATTGTGTCTAGTATTGTATCGACCCTTTGCTCATGACTATCCTACTTTTTTCTATACCCATCAATGCCGAGTTTTGATGGCAGTTGGTTTCAAAGACAGATTTTCAATCGGATAACCTGTTGGACATTGTAATCAATAGGAATTTTGAAATGTCTTTCCTGATTCTGTTAACTGGATGAAATGAGCTACACCACTTGTATCAAATATGAGTAACTAATAACTTTACTGCAGTGTTTAATTTGGAAATTATGAACTGGAATTTCTGATTAGTAGAGTAGGTCGGAGAAGACGATCCTTCCTTATTGGAACTCCATTCTTCTGCCTCAATAGCAATATTCGGAATATGGTTGGAAAACCTCCCCGGTGATTTCAATTAAGCATTTATAAGAATCATTCAAAATATATTTGTAAGCATTTATTGAACATCCTTTTGTTTTTCAGTCGAAGCTTTTTCACTTAGACGAGTAGACCACTATAAATTCTTTCCCATGCTGGAAAAGATGTGGTTTACTTATGCCTTGGTCAGTAATTACTACATGCTGTTGCAAAATGTTACTTTATTTTCCCTTCAATTCTTATCTAACTGTGCCACTCTCTGGGGCTTTGTGTATAGCTGAATTCTCTTTCAATGAAGTATGAACAATGAACATAGTAAGTAATTACTTTCATATCCAAAGAACTAGGCTGATTAAATATCTGATCCATGCTAAGGGAGTTAACCAATTAATAAAGAATGAAAAATGCATCCCAGTACTGTATACTAAAGAATACAGAGGTAGTGGCATCAGTTTCTGTTGTTGAATTTAAGATTTATATGGATGCAGGTTTGGGACGTCTTGAGTAACGAGGAAGTGGTTGAGATAGTGTCGTCAGCTCCTACACGAGCATCAGCTGCCAGAATCCTGGTTGATTCAGCTGCACGCGAATGGAAAACTAAATATCCAACATCAAAGATGGATGATTGTGCAGTTGTTTGCTTGTTCTTGGATGGGAAAATGGACTCGGAATCAGATAATGAGGATCAATGTTTCTCTTCTGCTACAATTCACAGCAACCATTCTGGTAACGCTGCGGAATCAGACGATGGACAGAATTCCGAGCCATCTCTGCAGAGGAATTTCACCGTCAGATCAGCTGAAGAGAACGACACCTACAAACGAATTGTTGCAGAAGTAGGAGCAAATCAAGAAGCCATGGCAACTGAAGATCAGAACTGGTTAGGTTTAGAAGGCGTCACTCGGGTAAACTCCCTGGTTCAGCTTCCAAGATTTTCTGAAGAGAGGCCAAGACCTTAACCTTATTATTAAATTACTTTTGTTGTAATATAAGATCCCTTTATGAAAGTTTTATGGATATATAATTTTGCTGCAGCATATCCTAGTAATGTTTATGATATATTTTGGGTTTGGTTTTGTTCAGTGGGTTAAAGTGACAGTCATCTAACTGTAAAGTCTAAATCTTCTTTAATAGATGCAGTAATTGTTTGTGTATTCTTTAACTTCTCACTGTGCCAAAAAGAGTTTAGCCCCTCATGAATGATTCTGTTTCTTTCACAAGAAGCGCTGGGGCTTTGGTTGCGGCTTCACGTCATCAGGTTACCAACTTCCTTGACCTTCCGGTACTAGGTAGGTGTCAACCCCCATACATGTTCTTACAACTAGAGTTGTCTAGGCTTGGTCACCCTTGGACAATGTGACCACCTTTTTGAGGAGGCACCCTTTCCCTTAAAGCTACGAGACTATTTTGTCGAGTTTCTTGGAGAGAGTTATCGTGCGTTCCTATTCTCTATAGAGTTCAAAAGAGCCTTGCATGTTACGGGGTTCACAACTAGTGGAGCATCATTTCTTTGGCATGATGAATGTAACGTGTTAGTGGTAGTATAGGGTTCTTTTTATGGGGAAACAAGTGACTTTAATCAAGAAAAATTGAAAGAAATGTTACTTTAATCTTATCTTTAAATTGACAAATCAGGCACATCATAATTTCCTAAAGTGATGGGTAATTATTTATACCACATCATTATCAAATACCTTTATCTGTAAACGGGTCCGGTAATCATTCATGCAAATGATTAGACAGCTATTGCTCAATAACTCTCTTCAAATGATGTGTTAATAAGGGTGTGTTTGCTATGAAGGAAAATGTTTTAGACGGAAAATATTTTCTTGGAAAATAAATGGTTTTCTTACTTATTTTCTGGTGTGTGCTTACGGCTGTTAGAGTTTTTGTCTTGATTTTCTTACCAAATTTAAGTTTTACTTTTCTTAGAAGGAAAATAAAAGTAATAACATAATTACTTTTACTTTTCCTAAAAGAAAAATATAAAACTCTTTTATATTTGGCTAACCTCTTTCTTGGAGGAAAGATTTGAACCCCTATAATTAAAAGACCCCTCTTCTCATACAACAACACAATAACATCCATAATATAGTCATCAAGGAGTCTTGTTTAGAGGGAGATTTTCTCTCAAATAGTTTTTATGCTTTTTTGAATTAGTTTTAATATGTAGGCTAATTGACCAAACCATATTCAATAATATGTTTTAGTTTAATTTTCTTTGTCATCTGATTTATCGCATCTATGGTTTGCAACTATAAGCTTCCGCATGACGCCCTACCGATTTCGAACCCAACAACGGCTTAATAAGAAGAAAATATTGTTCTAGGAGCATTAAGATATAATCAAGGAAAATTGACACTAGATTGAATCCCCATCCTTTAACATGTATCTAGATGCATGTCTTGACCCCAATCAGAGACTTGACTTGACCCCAACATCGATCCGAGACGCGACTTTGACTCGAGACCAAACCCCCAAACTTGAGCTCGACCTTGCGTAAGAACTTGATCTTCGACCTGAGACTAAACTTTTAACTTGGGACCTGACCTTGATTCACCCAATCCCGGCCCGACTCAAGAATCGAGTCCCAAGTTGAGGTCGGGAGTTAGGTCTTGGATCGGGCTTATGATCAGAAGTCGAACTCAGGTGGTAAGATTGAAAGAGAGTTTTAAAAATGTAATATGTTATTAAATCTTTAGGTAATCGTACTTTTGATATTAGAAAAAATCAATAGGCCCCATTTGCCCTCTTAGGTTGTGTGGGGATAACACACGTCACAAATCACAATACAACTCATCTATACGTTCAAGAAACGAACCTAAAAGTGTTGATATTAAATCTTACGCAAAAGAAGAAAATTTTCGATTGGTTCAATCTTGTTGGTCTAGAAATTAGGTGTTAGATTTTAAAGAAGATTTCCTTGCAGAAAGTAACTACTTTTGTGATAATGGACCGAAAATTCGGTGAAGATTTTAGTGAAATATACAAAAATAATCGGCCATAAAAATAATAGTCAATAAATATAAATATTTTATATATTAATATATGAGATACAAAAAATCTATATTTTGTCATAAAATATTGTTTTTTTTAATTTTTTTTTTTTGTATAATTGACTAGCAAATGTAATTATTTTTAACCAATATATAACTTGCCCAAGAGATAATTTTTTAAAATAAAAATTAGGCTGAATGATCAGTTTTCGAGCTTGCTATGACTTTTTAGTCACCATTCAAATTTTTTTTAGAAAAATAGTCATACTGTAATGTAGGTTTAAACCTCATGAATAGTTCCTTCTTTTCAATCCCCATGAATTCCTTCTTAATTTCCACTTATTAATCTTTTGAATTCTAGTAGTGTTTGTTGGAGTGGCCGCACTTTTGTTGGGGTTATTTTAGTCCAAAACAATTTCTGTACAAAAGAAAATGGCTAAATATTAGTAACAGCTTTTAAAATAATGGCGTATATTTGGTAGTAGGTGCTAAAAGTATTTTTTGGAACCCCAGGATAACCCGCAACTGCTATAATCTCTGTCACAGTCTCTGCCTTTCGGGTGAACACTCTATGGTGAGCACTTTGTGCGCACTGAATAAACCCCCACTGTGTAATAGTCTGTAAACCACACAAGGAATGTAAATCGCACTAGGCAAGTCTTGTGCGACAGGCTCGGCTCAGAAGACATTAAGGGGGGATCGATCTCGAATCGTCCATGTGGATAACCACCCTTCAAATCAACTGAACCATCCCGAATGACTAGGTGTTAAAAGTAGCTATTTGCCTACCTCGTCCAATTCCCCTTTGTCTAATTTAGTATCTAACTTTAATTCTTCATATGGTAATTTTCAATCGTTAATTTATTACCTTTTTTTTTTTAAAATTGAGTGATATTTTTCCGCTTCTCAAAATTCAACTTATATAAATTTTGATTAATATTTTAAAATATTTTTTTTCAACATTAACATGAAAAATATTGTAATTCATAATATTTTGCATATAATTTTTGAAAATATTAATCTTAATTTTTATGGTAGTCTAATTCAGTTAAACTTCATATAGTAGTCAAAAATAACTCTTACCAAGACGTCACATAAGTTGAGACACAAACATAACACTTTCTTTTATGTAAGTAGTTTTCTTGGGTTGTTAGTAACCTCTCTGTCTCATATTAGTTGGTCATATTATTAAGAATGTTTGTCCCATATTAGTTGTCCACCTTATTAAACCAAGAAATCATTGATTAAATTTTTCCCATATTAACCTTGAAATTAATTCTTTTTGAAAGTGTTCACACTTGTTTGTAAAGTTTCAAAAAGTTTTGGAAGGAGTGAATTAATAAAATTACTTTTTTATTTATGATTTCTTAACATGCATGCATAAAGAAAAACGACTCACTAATATGAGACGGAGGGAGTAGAAATTGGCCATTATAAATACTCTCATGATTTTGTAAGCTAATTTCTGTGGCGGTTTGTGCAAGTACTCCCTCCGTTCGGATTTATTAGTCACTATTTTTCTAATTTGATTTTTATTTTTACGTGTCATTTTTGACAAATCAAGAAGAAAAAAAAAAATTCCCCATGTTTTACCCTTAGCATTAATTATTTATTCTCCAAATTATTTTTCAATACCTGTTACTAAACATCAATTAATAGGAGTAGTATGATAAAATAGCCATATCAATAATGATTTTTTTAATGGGTGTACCAAGTTAAAATGTGATAAGTAATAAAAGTGAACGGAGGGAGTATATCTTGATCTACTCGAGTCGAGAGAATCCTAGTTATTTCTAGTAAGCGTTTGATCATAGACTTTAAATATTTTTCATTTTATTTGAAATTTATAAATTTAAACATTGAAGATGAAATTGTGTTTAATAATATTTTTTACAAAACAGAGAAGGAAGCACTTTATTTGGAATTTATGAAGGTAAAGTTAAAAAAACAAATTTGGAGCACCTTTCCAAATTTAGAACCTAACTCCAAAATCTGAAAATGTTATAACCAAACATGATTTTGAAGTAAAGTAAAATATTATTCCAAAGAAAAGTGAATAATTTTTATGATCAAACGACTACCTAATTTTTGCATGTCATTTCCAATTTTCTATAATGGCACTTACAATAAAAGAAAAGAAAAGGACCATGAAATTCCCATTGAATTATATCCCACATATTAACCAGCAAAAGATATATACACCAACAAAAGTTGTGGTGGAGTGTAGGTTTCGGGTTTGAGTCTCTCTGGGTACGAAATTATCTTTGTTAGATAGTGTTTTACCCCTCAATATGAGACTTTCTAGCAAAAATTCAGATTTAATCGAACTCTAATGCGAGTATCGAACATCAAATTAGAAATCAAAAAGAAAAAGAAAAAGATATATTCAAAATGGAAGCAGTAATAAATAAGATGGCGAAGTACATTTGCTGCAGACTGAAAAAACAGATGGGACTTTAAGGCACAATTGTGGAGCCCCTATGCCCAAATTCCCCACCAAGAAAAATAATTATATATACCTATAGCCTATAGGGCAATTCTTAGGCTAAGTCAGTTTAAAGATATATTTAACAGTTAATTTTTACGCAAACATTCTTTGTTTAGGTTATCATTAAGAATGTGTAGATCTAGTACTTCTTAGGAAATTATTATTTCGGACAATGTTAGACTTAGGTCAAATGTTTACTCATAAATTGCTTGAGTCTATATTTGCTCATATATTAATGATAGAATATTAGATCATTTTCGAACATCGATTTTACTTTTGCAGTAACTTAATTATAAAATTTTAGACCGTCATCTAAAAGACCCACAAGTTGTAAAAAAATTAAAAAGAATGACATTCACTAACAATTGTCCCAAAAAGAAATGATCGGTTAAAATTTTACTTTTAATTAACTCGGTGCAATATTGTTCATTTTGAGCCATACTCATACAATTTTCCTCAATAAGCCTCACACTATTGAAAATACATATCGTCACACCTCATATTTAGCTTCTTTTCTTTTCAGATACGTATTAAATGTGAGACTTTTTGTTCGCACATCCACCAATACATCTATATATCATGTATGCATGAATCCACCACTTGAACATAATTAAACACTTACACAAGAACTACAAATCTCTGGCCCTACCTCATAATTCACCTCCAAAAAACCACCCACTTTTCACATACTTCTCCTATATATAAACAGACTTGTTCTCCATTTTAGTACTCCATCAATTGAAAGCAACAATTTTTATCATTTACCTCAACCATGGCCAATATTATCCATTCTACTTTTTCCTTCTTTTTCATCCTCAACATTATTTTACTCTCTTTCTCATGTTACACACTAGCTGGGCGTGACATCCCACACACAAACCCGAAAATCAACGACACGAAACATCCCGAGACATTTGGACCGTACGATGGCACGGTCCTAATTCCCGGGCTTGGGCGGGTTGTTATCCCGCCCATAGGCGCTCAGGTTAATCCGTTCACTTACAACCCTATCACTGGTAGTAATACTGGCAATGGTTTTATTCCGAACCCGGGCACTGGCACTGGCATTCCTGGTGGTGACGATCGAAGTCCCTAACTGGTGGTAGCATTCCTGTACCACCATAGATCTCGTCATTATGACAACAATAACATACTCAGTATAATCCCATAAGTGGGATCTGGGGAAAAATAGGTGTATGCGGACGTTACCCCCTACCTTTGTGGTAAGGAGGTGCAATGTACCTTCTTAGTTTTGTCTTAGTTTTGAGTTACTTTAATTATGTACCATTGCTTTTGTATTGATGCGTGCGTGCGTGTGCGGTTTTAATTTCTAGTGTTTCTCCAATAAATAAAATCATTGTTTTCTAGGTATCTTTTGCAAATTAATTTACCATAAGTTATTACTCTACTCTAAATATTATTGTATTATTGCATTTGGAAAAATAACTAGAATAATTATGCCTCAATCTATTCCTGATAAGTTGGAATCTGCTCTATGAATTCACACTGATCATGTTTCTGTATTTAACTTCCACTTATATTATCATCATACAATTATAATTGTGCCTCTAACATAAACTTGATCCAAGGTATACAAATTTTGGGAGGTAATTAAGTTGAACACTTTATGATATATCATGTTTAGTAACAGGAAATTCAAATGTCAATTTTTTTTTCTTTAAATTCTTAACCATATGATGGTCCCAAGAGTAATACTTCATGTGAACAATCACATGTAGAAACCTTAACTCCTTCCACTTCACAACCACTTTTTCACACAAATAGATGCCATCTAATGTCTTTGTCAATGTCTAACAAAATTTTGACTAGTCAATAAGTTAGTTACCTCATCAGCATATATGTAGGGATTCATACGGCAACTTAATTCTAATACAACTGAAAATAAAAAGCTTCCGAGATACGCAAACGCAAGTTGTTGGCAACACGCGTTTGCTTCTAATAGCCGGTCCAATTCACTGTTTATTTTTTTATTTGGTATATATAAACTATACAAAGTTATACACATATTATACATGAATTATACATTTGCCGGCTATTTCTACCTTAAGTGGTTGGGTAGATGGTTATTTAGGTTAATTCTTCAAAATTTTGGCTCATTTGGTTAATTTGCACAGTTAAATCAGTTTCAGTGTTTTTTTACAAAAGTTCGATTCTTCAGTTTGGTGTTCGGTTCAAGGGTCACGATTCCAAACTTTTATTTATTAAAATTTAAAAAAATATAGTATTATATTACATTTTAATTAATAGGGTTGGGCGGATGGCCCAGTTTTTCTAGTGCGCTATGCCCTAAATTAATCAGACTCTCCCATGTTTGTCAACAAATCCTTGATTGCTATTAGTTAGGATGAAAATAATCGAAGTGTAATAAATTTTAGACAACAATAACTAATATAAATGATCAATTAACCAATGTATGGTCTATGGACAATTTATTATGCAAAGAGTAATGCACTTCCCCGCATTGAATTTTTTAAACAGTGTTCACCATCAAGGCATAAACCCATTTTTCTCTTACAGCACTATAACAAAAGTTTCAACACCATTTTCATTTTTCACTAACTAATCTGTCAAGGATGATAAATATACAATTCTTCAGTTAACAGAAACATGCATGTGGCTAGTTGGCAATAGCTATAATATAATGTACTAAGTTTGCAACCTTCACATTTTGTTTGTTTTGTTTCTCACTTGCACTGAAAAATCAATTTAGAAACACCGAATAAAATCGAACCGAATTAGTTTGGTTCGGTGTTTGGTGCTCATTTTTGCAAAACCGAAAACCGAAGAAGCAAACCGAACTTTGACAAAACCGAACCAAATAACCAAACGCCCACCCCTAATTCCGATCAAGATCCTGCCCGGTTCGTGTCATTCCAACAATCGACGGAGCACCTTAGTATATGATTGTGGTCCCGGAAAGTAGCTAGCCCAGTGAATTTGTCAAATACACCCTTAATTAAAATACAAAAAAACTCCATGAATCGGTCTTGAAATGTGAACTGATAAAGTTTGAACTCCGTGAATCCGTATTTAATTTTAGCTAGGGATTATTATCCCAAATTTAACATTCGTATTAAAACTGTCTACATTCAAATTACATTTGAAACGGTGACTATACTTTTAATTGGTGGAATGCAGACTCAAAAACCAACCAGCCCACCTAACTTTAACTACAGAGGGACAGTAGCAGTTGCTGAGTTATACTAAGAACTAACAAAGTACACAATAGAACCAGCCATTATTAATGTTGCATTTTGCAGGTTACACTTATGTTACTGTGGTCCATAAGCTAGAAGGACACCAAACTAAACTCTGAGAAGTACGTACCTTAAAACAAAATTCTTTAGTATTTACAGTATGTTATATAACGCTGACAACATTAATAACTGCGTCTCAATCCCACACATATTGGATTGGCTTATATACAGTGACAATGTCAAAAAAATTACACTATCAATACTCCTGTTTCGCCATAGATTTTGCTGGTGAAACTTGAAAATTTGAGTTTCTAAAGTTGTGTTTTTGGAATTTGAAGATGTGTCTGAACATGCATATAACTCGAATTTTTTTTTTGAGGTTTTGTGGGTGGAAGTCCCAAAAATTCAAAAACGAATTTGCCTGTTTTTGAAAACTTGAAAATATTTGAAGATAAGATTTTCAAAATCTAATCCAAATTTCATGTCCAAGCAGATATTTGAAGATCAATTTTCAAGATATACTCCCTGAAAATGCTAGCTTAAACTCTATTCTTTATGCATTTCAGAAGACAAATTAGCCACTCAAATTTCCAGGTGAAAAGTACATGTTAGAGTTAGGAAATTAATGGTGACTTAAAAAGCAACTCAGAAATTAGAAAATTATACCTGATGTTACTTGTTGCTAAAATAGACAAAACATGATACTCCCAACTACAAAAATTATACCTGATGATACTCTTTCAGCCATACTGAAAGTCTCACTTCCACCGATCAAAATTAGAAACAAAATAAAAGTAGTTCCTCCCCAACTACCTTTACACTTATAGAAGCCATCTGCTGAGTTTATCAACGTCGAACAAAACAAGTTATACTTACCAAACAATTGTTATTCATAACTTTGACTTGACTGATATTTGATACAAAATCATATAGATTTAGATGCTATTTATGTGGCCAAGTTGAAAAGAATGAAGATGATTCCAAATCAGTGAAGGAGAACCTAGTAGTTGTCAATTGAGCATCATAATTTCAATGTTGTATCCACATGTAAATTGTGTGATCAGGCACACCCAAAAAACCTAACTCAATGAATACATATATGTTATATATATATATATATTAAGTACATTAAATAGGTAAGTCATGTGGCACAGAAGAATTTGACATATACCAGCAGTGCAAACACTTCATTCCCTCTAGATATCTCAGTTCAAGAAAAAAAAAATCTCTAAACTGGAACAAACCAGTGGCTGTATCATAAGAGCTTGGACTCTCTTGATCTGGATATAGCTTATCATTAACCTGAAAATTAAGACAAATTTAACTGTCAAAAGAATAAATCACGAGAAAATGGGATGATTGCAAGCTTCCATTCATGTGTTCTGGGGGTGGGGTGAGGACTGCATATGCCATTTCTATATACATAAGTGATTTGACATAAAAATTTTAATCGACGATACTCATGACTACCCATTTATTTTTGAATGGTAGCAACCATACTTCATGCATTTCAACTTTTATAAAGTCCCAACTTTTCTAAGTTGCCGGAGATATCTTCACTCCTTCCCTAAGTGCATGTGTTTTTGGAAATAGGAGATTCACGGAAAACTCAAGAGGCCGGACATTTTTGCACTTGCCAAAATAGCAAGGTGAATGTGCTTGCACATGATGGTCTGAAATTGCAAAACATTCCTCAAATGTCTCTTCTTCCGTTCATTTTTTCTTTTCCTTCTGATGTTTCATTTTCATGCGGTGGTAAAAAAGTAAAGTAAATCTGCAAATCTATCATTAGTTTTTCGAGTATTAGAATAGCTAAGTATATCAACTATAGCTTCTCAATAGCCTAAACAACAATGCCTCAATCCTAAACAAGTTGGGGTCAGCTCATGAATCCTCACTTCTCCATAAACTCAACTCATGTCATCGTCAATCTCTACTAATATCAACACTTTAATTTGGAAGTTCTTTAGATATGAATTAAGGTCGTACAATATCCCTAGCACAAAGTTAAGTTGAAAATACTTTTAACCGATAGAGTTTCGATATGGGTTTCTATTAGGGCTGACTTCAAACGATCATATCTCCTATAATATAAGGAGTTAGGGGTCCCAATACCCACTCACGAATAAAGGAGCAAAAGATTGACCTTCTTTTCCATGGCCACCTTTCTTCGAGAAACTTACCGAATCAAAGATCTCTGAGTCTTCTTTCCAACGCAATAAACTGTTCATCAATCCGAGTTCGGAGTAAAAAGTTATGACCGTTTTACCAAACACTGTTCGGGCTGAGACGGGAATTTCGCTGTAGCAAGAATTCTGGTGGTATTTAAATTAGTTTTAGCCGATTTTCAGATCCAAAACCCCAAAACTTCATTCACCAACCCTAGAGAGGTGATTTTACAAGGTTTAGGGTGAAAGTCCTTCGTGGAGGTAAGTTTTTCCATCATCTTCTTCGTCTTTTAATCCTTTAACATCCTAGAATTATTAGAAAGACCTTCAATGGTGAAATTTTGGGTTAGAACCTTTAATGGTGAATTTTTGGGAAAAACTTATGGGTGTTCCTAATATCACCTAGAACTAATTCTAGATTATAAATTAATGATTTCTAGCATGAACTTGGTAAACTAGATTATGTATTTTGTTGGTTGGAAATCTTGAATTCCATAAAGATGAGACCTTTAGCATAAAAACTCCATTAATGGAGATGGGTTAAGCTTGAAAGAACTAGTTAATGGTTAATTGACCTTGGAAAATGATATAGACCTTGAATTAGGGTAGAATTAGTGGGTTTGAATTTCCAAAGATATTTTTTTTGAAGAGTAATTGATTAATTACTCTTATGATTGTTTGATTTTTAGATGATTGATCATTTCGAAGCATGAAGAAAGGGAATGAGCATCCTTGACATGACTTGTTGATTCAAAAAGCTTGGCGTCCAGGTAGGCTAGGTTAATCAGTAGAAGACTGTGTTATTTCATATTTTCAAAATTTATAATTGATGGGAGAAAGCATGTCTAGGCCTGCAGATATGGAGTTGAGGTGGATAAAGACATAAGAACTTTACTTTAATCCCGAAAACTATGTTATTGGTTGATTATGTGATATTTATGATATTATGTGTTATATGCCCGAAAGGAGATTATTGTGAATGAAGTATGTGGACATGATGTTTCTTAGTTATTATAGTGATGAACCTAATTGAGTTATAAAGGTATAAGTTGCATATTGTGCCATGATAATGGTGAGGCCTAAGGGATAGATGACTTGAATCATTGTGTGCATAATATTATGCGGAGAGAGGTAGAGAATAATGATAGGGTTGAATGTGCTAGTTATGGGTGGTGATGTTAGAACCCAAGTTGTGCTATTTGAGTAGGTTATGGTGTAATTGGAGTTTAGACTCAATTTAATTGTGTGTATGCTCCTAAATTGAATGCTTGTTGATTGGTCTTCGGAGATACTTGAATTTGATGATATTTGAATTTTTGATACTTGCATGAATAATTATGAAAAATCGAACTTGATCAAATTGCCTTATGATTATAAGTGTACTTGTAAATTTAGTACGTTGTGTTGTATCCTGAGAGATAGTATGAAGTTGATAAAATATACATAATATGGTTATGGAGGATCGGGTACCACGCCGGTACGGATATGGATGTTGATATTACTTATTTATGGAGGATCGGGTACCACGCCGGTATGGTACATGGATTTAGATTGTCCCCTACAGGTCATGACTAGTTGGGCAGAAATAAGTCCCTTAACATATGTGTACAGACTATTGTTGATAAATGAAAAATCTTGATTCATAATGATAATGTGATTGAAAAGAATGCCTTGAGTAAAGAAGGCTTGTGATATACCTTCATACAGGTTGAAAAGTGAATGATGAATATTTATTAAGAACAAAAAAGTGAAAAGATTGCTAGGAGCAATGTGGCCGACGTTAAATTTTGCTATTGCTGTAAGACGTGATTGGATCTGGAGCCACGAGCCGGCATGGTAATATTAATAATAAAGAAATTGATAATGAAGTGATCTAAAGTGATGAATCCAATGAATAATCTCAAAGAAATGATCCCAAAGTTTCAATAATTGAATTAATCCTTCTCCAAGAGTATCTATAAGGTTTGCTAATGAAACTTGAGTTCTGTTGTGTGTTTTACTGAGATGTGAGTTGATTTGTATTCCCTATTTGATTGTATCCTTGAGATTGATTGTGTGACATGTACTTGGAAAAGTGAAACTTTGTGCTTACTTGCTATATGTTGGTTGACTTACTTTATTTATACTTGGTGTAATCGTGGCTTATCGGATTGACTAGTTATTATTCTTTAATATTATAAGAGAGTTTTGGTTGTTAGCCCGAGAGTTTAGTGTGAGTTGTCTATGATTACTGGGTTGATCCTATAGATGTGGGTAGTGGAAGCGGCAAGGCGAATAAAGGGGTGATAGTGATGTTTAGTGTTGGATTGTGGTGGATGGTATGAATTAATAAGGTTAGACTATGCTAGTGGTGAATATAATCTCATTAATAGAGTTGGAGAATTGTAAATTATATAGGCAAAGTGTTATAATGATATTACAGCCTTAGTTGAATTATACTCTGTTTAAGATGTCATGATTTCTTTTATTTGATTCTACTTTATGATTATGTGGACTAACACTGGTCGGCCGATGATGCCTATCAGTACATGTGTTTGTACTGACCCTACTCTTCTACATTCCTTCTTGGAGTGTAGACTGGATGCAGGTTAGTTTGCAGTTACTAGATGGATGGCGATATTCAGCACTAACTTCTGCACTTCTTTCCTGGCAGATGTTGGAGTCTTTGTGTTATTTATTTTATTGTCAGTCTACTCTATAATAGGCAGCTCTTGTACATGTCTGACCAGGTCTTGGAGTAGTGAAGGATAGTTGTAAGAAGTTTTTGAAAAGTTTATTTATTGGTATTTAATTTACTTTGTTATATTTAATTCAGTTTTCTCTTAAAAACATAAGTCTTCCGCATATTTTTGGTTGGGTAATAAGGGTTCTCCTAGCTCCTTAGGATAACGTAGGTGCCCGCACGGTCCGTTAGTTTGGGTCGTGACATGCTCTTAAACACAACACCTTTGAATAGTAATAGTAGCAATAATATGTCGAAGTTCTCTAACATAAAAAAATATTGAAGTGGTACACGTAGGATTTGAACATGTAACCTTGGCAATTTTCGAACCTCCGTTACCACAACACTAGAATATTCTCTTATTCTTAATAGCCTAAACAAACAAACAAAAAAAAAATTGTGAACATCATTCTCAAAATGAGCTAGTTGATAACTTTACCAAAACACTTCATCATTATATTATAATCAACAACCTCAAGAACATCTGGATCCAAGCTTCATCGCAACCAATGGATCTCCTAAATAGCATCACCTAACAAGATCTTCAGGCAACTACAGGTTCAATATGCTTGGAAGCTCAAGCCAGCAACCACCACCAAAATAAGTAGGTTGAGGTACAAACTAAAGACATCGTAGTTAAGTTCAGAAAATAGTCAAATATAAGGCTATTCATGGTACAAAAGATCCAGATTGGGAAGAAATGAAATAGAATTTCCAGCCTGTTATTCCACTCTTAGTTAAACTAAATTGTTCCGACAACCTTTCACCCTGGTCACACCCTAAAACACACTGACACTCTCCTAGAATACACTCAACAATTTAAATACATTAAAAGTTGTCTAACTTCATCCAAAGAATTTTGTTGGCAACAGATTTCTTTTCCTAAATGTTCACCTATTTAGCATGATCCTTTTTTCCAGTATTGATGTACATAGGTACTTCCCACTCACCATCATCATCATATCCAGTATATTCCCACCAGGTGGGGTCTGGGGGGGATAAAGTATACTTCCCATTGATAATGTGAAATATATGCAAAAGCTAAGAGGGGGAGTGGGGGTAAGGGGTTGAAGAGTCTCACATCGGCCATAAGGGATGAGTGGTCTATTAATGGCCTGGGCCTAAGTTGCTCAGACTCGGGTGCGGGTGTCCAATACGAGCGTGGATCTAGAGGTCGGATCCTTCATGATCTAAATTTTAAGATTGAGGGGTACGGATCCAGGTACGGATACGGGTGCGTGAATTCTGCTAAAAATAATTCAAATATCTAAAATTAGAGTTATATGTCTAAATTATGAGACATTATGTGGAATAATTACAGGGTACTTCGAGGAGAAAATATTGAACAAGAGGGGAAAATCTCAGAAGGAGATAAAAGGAAAGGGCAGACATAGAAATTTCTATATAGTAAGTTATTCTATTTTCATTAGTTTCACCTTAGCTTTTGTTTTGATTACAAAAATCATAGGTATTTGTCCTAAATTTCTCCGTTGATTTTGGTCAAAGTATACAAAATCAGTTGACCAAATTCGGTGCGGATTTCACAGCCACACCCACATCGTGTTCAAAAGTGAAGAGTCCGAGCAACTTAGGCCTGGGTTATCCTCACCTCATCAGCTAGCTTTTGGGTTGAGTTAGGGCCAAGGTCCATAACATGTTATTAGTTCAGGACTCATTCCAATTCTTGTTTTCCAATGTTGTGACCCGATATTAAACTGTCCACGCTCCAAATGTCCAGTTCTGGACTTAAGGTGAGGTGTTGAAGAGTCCCATATCAGATGAAAAAGGGTGGGTGGTCTTCTTATATGGTCTTGGCAATCCTTTCCTCTTGAACTAGTTTTTGGGGTTGAGTTAGGACCCATCCCAATTCTTATTTCCCGATGTTCAGCCCTAAGTGTGAGAGGGTGCGTGAAGAAGTCCCATATTGGTGGCAAAAGGAATTGGTGGTCTCTTTATATAGCTTGGGAAATCCTCAGCTCTTGAGCTAGCTTTTGGGGTTGAGTTAGGTCAAAGGTCCATTTCTATCGCAAAAACTATTATCTCCTTAAATGTCATACTCAAATTTGTGTGTTTCTAGTAATTCTTTCCTACATATCTACAACACTACCGGGGGGAATTTCAAGAATTGAAAATCAACCGACTCAATAGGTTGTTTCTTAAACATCAAGAGTTTCAGGGCATAGAGGTTGTGCAATTGCATTCAACTTTCTAATCATCTTTCATCAGGAAAAATTTCGTAATAGTTCAATTGTAAAAACATTCAGTTGGTTCTGTTTCGATTAGGAGAATAATTTTCATTTTTAGCTTTTCTGGGGAAAAAATTGGAAATTATATTTACTTTCTAGTAATGCAGAAAACTTATTTAGCAAATTGAAATGTTCTCCTCCTGCTCATGCAAACAAGAAGCAAACATTATTCACAGGCTCCGAACAACAATGATTCTTCATAAATTAAAACTCAAGCATCTACTACCAAAACAACTATAAAATGACAAACAAATGAAGTGTAAGAGATTTGTAAGTCCTTAGGTTAGTTTTTCCAAAGTGAGTTTTGGCGAACAATAAGTTCAACGCACAAAAGGAACAAACAACAACAACAACAACAACATACCCAGTATATTCCCACCACGTGGGGTTTGGGGAGGGTAGGTGTACGCAGTCCATACCACTACCTCAGAGGTGAGATAGAAAGGCCGTTTCCGAAAGACCCCGGCTCAAGATACAACAGTGTAGAAAAGAAATAGTAAAGGGACAAGAAACGATATGTGTAACCACACCCAATAATAATATAAGCAGGACCCACTAAGTAATACACAAACAATAACACACTTTGAAATAATACAAATACTCTAGCTACAAGCACCACTAATGAAACAAAATTCTCCTATCTACTAACAATGACGCCCCCTTCCTACTAACCTTCTACCCTAATCCGCCTCCTCCACACCTTCCTATCTAGGGTCATGTCCTCGATAAGCTGAAGCTGCTCCATATCATGTCAACACACAAAAGGAAATGTAAAAATAATTTGATCCTGTTCCCATTTAAAATCACGTCGCACTGGATTCAGTCGATTGTTCCCCCATCCTTTGAGTATGTTTACAACAACATCATACCCAGTGTAGTCCCACAAGTGAGATCTGGGGAGAGTAGGATGTACACAGACCTTACCCCAATCTTTTGGCTAGAGAGGTGGTTTCCGATAGACCCTCGGCTCAAAAGAATTATAATCAAAGTAGGTAGGAAGGAAAATAACGACAACAAGTAGCAAGATATACCTTTTGAGTATGTTTATCACTCCATATATAAACAACAAATGACCATGATCAAGTGAGATTGGTAAAGGCAGGTTATTTAGAATGTCAGGTTAAGGTTAGCTACATTAAAATTCTCGTTAGAGGTATTCTTCATCAAAAACAAGTGTGTGCTCTCAAATGCATCTTAAGTCACACCAAGGATGACAGTTATAGATGAGAGCAATAACTTATTGACAACTAAGAAGAGCTGAAGAGGAGGTTAAGTTGAATTATTCAATATTAGATTCCTCTATTCGGAAATTTGAATAGATAATGAAAGACTGAAATGAAATGTTTTTTTCTTCATCACATAATAAGAATCATAAAACATGGAAATGAATTAAAGGAAAGGGCCTTCTCAAAAAACAAAGAAAAAAAAAAAAGAAAAAGGAAGGGTCCAAAAATTTGCATCTATAGGAAACAAAAAAGGCCTATGATTTTCATAGATAGTGTTGACAGCATAACAGGTGGTGACTGTACCCTCCATGAAACAAAGGCCAGTTTACCGTATCTCCAAAACTGCCATCATCGAGTCCAAATGGAAGCTTTGCACATTGTGCCTAATAACAATTACACAACATCTAATTTTTTTTGATAACAATACACAACATCTATTTTTTCTTCTAAGAAAGTCACTGAAGCAATTTTAAAGGATTCCAAGACAGGACACCAATCATGAGTTGAATTGAAATAGATAAACTTCATCAATTGGACTTTGAGACTTCAATAGGATAGAATGAAAAGAAACGAAAAACCATATTTTACCATAACAAGAGGAGACAAAATAACAGATAGAAGCTGGCTACTGGAAATATTAAGGCCCTTTGTATTCACAGAGTGATAAACATCCGATCATTAAAGAACCACTAAACTAGTTCCAAATTAACAATCGAGATACTATTCCCAGCCAAAGACTGTTGATATTCGCAACACTAAAATATTTAGCAAGGATATGATCTAAGCTTTGAAGACCAACTCAATTTCAGTTAAGAAGGTATCAAATTTCTCCATTCTACAGTTCACTAAACAAAATCCATATTAACAAAACACTTGGATAATAAAGTATATCTCGTCGTGAATTTTAGTTAAAACGCATTTAACTTTCACTTAAGTTTGGTAGGAGGCGTATACCTTTTAGAAATACAATTCTACTAAGTATTTTCCTAGCATGTCTATCAGAGTGTGTAGCAGTCAAGAAACAACTCTTGTCCACATTAATCTTTTGCCTAAACACTACTTCATATCTCCTAAGCTATCTCATAATAAGCTTAAGGGAGTGTCTTTCCCAAGAAGAGAAGATGATAACATCAGAATTAATTATTGGGGACAAAAAGACTGGTAAAGTCGAGGATTAGAGTACACGCTTAGTAGGTAGTCGAGCATTGCCTTACTGTATGTGGGAAAGGCAGGGGGCTAGCCTCATCCCCTCACCTCCTATTAGTAGTAGTAGTTATTAATCATTTAGTTTATTATTCTTCAATATGTAGTACTATCTGTTGTTTCATTTACATTGTATCTTGCTAATTTGCTATGGTATGTTCCTTGCATCAAAAACTTCTCTTTTCAGCTGAGGGCATATCAGAAACAACCTCTCTACACCACAAAGATTATGATGTTGTTGTTGTAGACAGCCGGTAAAACAGCAAGTGATATAAAACCCATTCGCCATATGGGTTATGATTTATTTCTTTTAAAGGATCCACTTCTCAAATCAAGTGCACAAGTACTATTTTTTTTTTTGATAACCGTGGTGTCCGAGCCAGCTTGCGCGTAGCTCGACTAATTCCACGGGATACCTACCACTTCCCACCAACAACAGGTACCAGATAACTCTGTTCACCAAGGCTACAACATATTGGAAGAAATCACCTAGTGTTTGTCTCCGTTGGAAATTGAACCTGAGACCTCATGGTACTCAAACCCACTTCATTAAACCATTAGGCCACACCCTTGGGTGCTGCACAAGTAATATATCTAACGTAAGATTTTCAGCAAGAACCCACTAAAAAGCAAAAATAAACATATTCCAACAAATAAAGGTTGAGCCCTTTAGCACCCAAGGGTGTGGGCCTAGTGGTCAATGAAGTGGGTTGAGCACCATGAGATCTCAGGTTCAAATCCCAGCAGAGACGAAAAAAAAAAAACACTAGGTAATTTCTTCTCATATATCCTAACCTTAGTGGACAGAGCTACCTAATACCCATTGCTTGGTGGAAGGTGACAGGTATCCACCATTGGCATTAGTCAGGTAAAAGGTTGAGCATTTTATCTAATCGAAAGGTTCAGACATAATTTCGGATCCCAACATTCAGATTACCATACACACACAAAAAAAAATATATATATATATATTCAAGGTTGAATGCAAAATGAAGGAGGAGATGAAAAGAATTACCTGGGTGGATTAAAGACTGAGAATTTTGAATAGAAAGTAGGAGAGGAAACAGAAGAATAGGAATAGGAAAACATAATCAACAAACACAAAGAAGTTTGTAGATCCATGATTTCTATTCACCCCCTTCTTTGTCTGCTGCTTTATTGCATCTCCATTTGCCTCCAACTTCCCCATTACTAATCCCTATCAACAACAGATCTACCTTCGCTTTCTGCTTCTCCACTTCTCTCCCCAACTTCCTTATATCTCCTCTTTTTTTCCTTCTAGAGAAAATACCCGCGCTTTGTCCCCAGCGTTGTTTTTCATCTTATTTCTTACATCATCCACGTGGCATCTTTAGATCATCCAGAATTTTTTAAAGTTAAATTAAATTATACATCAAGTTATTTTCATGTTAATATGATAAAATAGTTATATTTTAACTATTAGTTAAAAAAAATTCTAGCTTAAATATGAAACGCAAAAGATATCATATAAATTGAAATAGGAGAACGGAAGAAGTAGGTCTTATTTAGTAATGTAATATTCACCCTCAGTTGATTCGATAATTCATATTTACTTTATACATCATGACATGAGTTATTTTAGTGGGGAACTTATGTAGACGTTCATCTAGTTTATCAAATATGGTTGCATATGTGCTACATATTGTTTGGTAGCATATGTTGTGTACAGTATGCATACATATTATATGTTATAGTATATGTATATTTAGTATTAAATACATTTTATATATATTTTGCAAATTAGATGGCTTAAAAAAATTAAAACTATAATTTTTCCTATTTTACTTGTAGAGCTCGAACCTAAAATCTTTAGTTAAGTGTAAAGAAATGCATTCATCTATTTTGGCATGCCTCTTCGTGTGATCTTATTTAGTAATTCTATTTGGTTTGTCTACTTTTAATGATCGAGGATCATATCGAGGATCATTTAATCAACTCTTAGGCTAAATTGAATTATAAAATTTATGATATCTTAATAAAATTTAGATATTCAAATGATGAAGGAATATAATTGAAAATTATAGATAAAGATCATTTGCTGAGTAACTTTGTTCGTGTTAACATCAACAAAATACGATAAAAGAGGGTATTGGGGTGCCGAAGGCTCCTCGCCCAACAACTTGAAACGTTTTCTGTTTTTGGAGTGTGAGGATTCAGATGGAATTCAAGGATAAAATCAATAAGACAGAATCTCCTCTTAAATAAACCTACTTATTTGATTGATGTTCAGTTTCCTCCATTCCTAAGCTAAGTAAGGAGCGAATAAAGCTCTTTGAAGGACGAATGCTAAAAGAAACTATTTACGTAGTAATAGTAAGTAGTAGCGAAAACTGAAAGGTTTAAATGCATCAATCCTTCCAATCAAGCAAGCGACTAACGATTGCCATCAAAGCAAGAAGTATATATAGACTATAGACTTGCAGGATCAAGTAGGAACTTGACAGGTCTCGCATCTACTAAGCTATTAAAAGGGCAGCCCATCTGCGCTTTGTACAGAACTGAAAGCTAAACGCAAAATTAAGGAGAATTTAGTTCACTTTATTAAACAAGGAACAAAATAATTTTCTGGAGTATTTGTTGAAGAATGAAAAAGTCTCACATCAGTGATAAATGAGATGGTGGTCTCCTTATATGAACTTTGACGTGGAAATTATGTCTAGTGTTTCTCAAAGTGTCTGGTTTTAAATTTTTGTCCCCGCATTCCAAAGTTTGCCTATAAGGCAGAACTTGTGGTCAATTGAACAAGTTCATTGTCTTGAAATGTTTCGAACGTCTACCTTATTGGTAATAGTTAGAAAAATTTATTAAGCGTGGCTAAAAAATCAAAACAACCCCTTATGAAAGCCATTTTTGTAAGACTTTCTTATAGAAGACAAAGTATCAAGACCAACTCATTTATAACCGTGGTGTCCAAAAATTTAAACCTGAAACCTCATCATTTTCAAGCTACTTCATTGACTAGTAGGTCACACCCTTAATTGCGAGCCAATGGTAACCTACTGGCTGCATATGAACTCGGTGTTTACTTTAGAACCTAAATTTCAATTTCTTTCCAACTAGAATGATTCTTGATAAATTATTAAGAAAAAAATTACCTACATATGTAAGCTCTACAGTGGCCTAATACAAATACAGTACTAAAATTGTTTCAAGAAAATGATTCAAACAAACATCTTTCTCCTCTGAGATTTGGAGAACTTAGAGTATATAATAGTAATTGGCAAGTCCACAAATATCCTCATGACTTTGTAATGGTGAACAAATTCTCTCTATATTTTTTGCAGAACTGGAGCAAGCCTCAGCCATACACTACATAACAAACTGAGGCTCAAATTTAATCGAAGCAAAAAAGTATGCTAGGCTAGGTAGCAAGAAAAGAACATTAAAGGTGCATATTATCTACGATATCGCAAGTAACTAAATGGTACTGAGAACTGCTAATATTTGAACCATTTGATGTGAAGACGTAAAAGATATTTACACAACCAGGTCACTGGAAAGGCAATATCTGCCAATTAAAGCACAGTGGCAGTGAGTGTATAGATTCTTGCATGAATTTCAATGGTCACTTGTCCAAGAAGCAACATCCACCTTTTGCATGCATTTTCTTTTCCATAGAACTACAACAACAACAACAACATACCCAGTGTACTCCCACAAAGTGGGGTCTGGAGAGGGTAGAGGGTACGCAGACCTTACCTCTACCTTAAGGTAGAGAGACTGTTTCCGATAGACCCTCGATTCTTCTTTTCCATAGAACTAAGAAACTTTAGTTCCAAGAGTTATATGAAAAAGAAATAGGAATATGCATGCGCGCCTGGATGAAGAAATGAAGTGATCGCCAGTAGAATCTTCAAATGAATTAACAGATTAACAGGTCAAGTCAGGCAGCAATATTTTCAAAAAAGTTGAAGTGGTGCCCACAAACCAGACATTTTAAATAAATCCAGGATTAGGAATAGGGATCAGTAAAACAATGGTTTTTGTTTGTTTTTTTAATTTTTTGATAACCGTGGTGTCCGGGCCAGCTTGCGTGCACCTCGACTAATCCCATGGGATACCTGCCACCTCCCACCAGCAACAAGTACTAGGTAACTCTATCCACCAAGGCTAGAACAAATGGGAAGAAATCACCTAGTGTATGAGGTATTAGTTTGTCAAAGATAGAAATAGGCAGAGTTGGCAAAACAGGAGAAAAAGAATCTGCAGACATCCATGTTACATTTGAAGGCAGAGAAACCGCAATAAAGTCCAATCACGAAGACGAAAAAAGAAGAGGATTCATGGAACAGTATGCTAGAAGAAAGAACATTGTGCCGAGAAATACTTAAGTTTCTTATATGAAATGTATAACATGTACAATGTAGAACAACTTCAGAAAGAGATACATAACACGCTATGGTCCTTTTACCTAACATTTGAGGCCTCTTAACTTAACAACAACTTGTTTGGAGGCCCTAGGACAATGTAGCAACTCCTCATACAGTCTCATTGACTTCTCAATCTGACATCCTCTAAGCTGATTACCTTGCCTGCGACCCCCGGTGGAAATCACAACTTGCTCTAAGCAATTTGAGGACCTAAGAAGAAGCTTCACCAGCTGGATAGCAAATGAATTTACTGTGTGTATCTGTATGTTGACGATTTTAAGGTGGCTACAGATTTCATTGAACTTCATTGTTCTCTGCATTTCGCTACTAGGTAGCTTGTCTAGTGTCTCAGGTTTGTCATCCTAAACGTTTCAATAATAGAAATGTAAAATGTCATGTAGAAATGGAAATGAAATCCAAACGCAAACCGAAAAAAAAAAAAAAAAAGAAACATTGTAGCCACTTGTTCACATACCCAAGTCGAGAGAAACGTGTCAGATTCAATAAATACTGTCAGCATCTCCAATTTAGGGGAATTCCGCAGCAAGCTCACAATGCCAAAGAAGTGCCCTTTTGATGGTCTTGTCTCAATGACAAGAGATTTGTGGGTCAGGGACAGGCAACAATTGCATTCACATGCAGCCAATTCCTAGACAAGACAACAAATAATATTGCCTCTTGATATCTCAAATAATTCATGCCAGCATAAGACATTGTAATTATACTAGTTTGGGAAAGAATGATAATTTTCATCACAGAATGTATCAAAACAAGATTAGTGTTAAAAAGACAATAGAAGCACAGTTAGAGAGTAGTTTTACTTGTTTGCACTACTCAATATCTTGACAGTAAAACTACAGGCACCAAGGTTAAAACTTTTGCTTTCCCCACCAGGAAAGAAAAATGTGAAGACTGGTTCTCCTTAAAAGAAAGGCCACACAAAAGCAGTGAATGGACGAATACACCTTTCCTATCTAAGACTTCCAGTGGTGATTGAGCCATTCTTTTATTTAAGAAACTAAATACCAGACAGAGAGGAAGCAAATGCCTTCAAGAATGATGAATACTCACTAAATTGGCAAGAATCATGAAAAAGATAGGAAACCAATGGACCATCACAATAAAAAAGGCAGCCTGGTGCACTATGCTCCTGCTATGCGTAGGGTCCGGGGAAGGGCTGAACCACAAGAGCCTATGGTGGAAGTGACCAAGATCAAGATGTTGAAGTGGAAGCTATTGGACACTATCTTCTTGTTACTAGTAGTTATCTCTTAGAATAGATTGTGTTTATCTTCGAATGCCTAGATGATCATATTTAGTGGGCGTTTGGCCATGGAAACGGAAAAAAAAATTCACTATGTTTGGAATTTTCAAAGTTGGAGTTAGAGTTGTGTTTAGGCATACTTTTTGCAAAAAAATATTTAGAATTTAAATGTACTTTTTCTAAATATGGTTTATACCCCCAATTTTTAAGAACTAGCAAAATCACCCAACTTGATTAATTTGCCTCAAATATACAATCAAATTTGCTCTATAAGAGTAATATTTCAAAATATATAGTCACATAATGTCATAGTCTAGATCACATAAATGAGCTGCTACATACTATTACAAATATTTTTTCACTTTATTTTTGAAGATGGAGTTGTGTTTGGTCATAGTTTTTGTAAATAATATTTGGTTGTTTGAATGTACTTTTCCTGAAAAACACTAAATATGATTTAAACATGAAATATAATTTAAATGAGGTTTTTTTAATAAAAATAAAAGAACTAGGGTAAATTTGAAAAAGAAAAATATAGTGAAAGTGAAAAAAGTGAAAATAAGGTTTTGGATGTTTTCATGGCCAAACGCTAATTTTCAGATAAAGTAAAAAAAGAAAATTCCAAAAAAAAGTGAAATTTTCATGGTCAAACGGGTCCTAGGTGGCCAACAATGTGACCAATACTAAGGTTGTCAATGCCTACACCATCACTGGTTTAGAGGGAACAAGAAACAAAAAATCCAATTCTTAGAGGAAACAATAAACAAGAAATCTACACAACAACAACAACATATCCAGCGTGATCCCACAAGTGGGGTCTGGAGAGAGGTGTACGCAGACCTTAACCTACCTTGTGTGAGACAGAGAGATTGTTTCCGATAGACCCTCACTTAAGAAAAGCATTTTCAAACAAGTTTGACAAATACAAGAGTAAAAGCTATGGTGAAAATATTGTAGAAAAGACAAGTAATGACAGCACAATAGTACTGACCAACATCTATTAGACCTCACAATAAATTCTTCATTTTCATGAATATATGAGAAGGAAGCTACCCTACGTTTGGTCAGGTTAACACATGGAAGTTGGGATGGAAACACAAGAGGTAAAGGGCAGGATGAGTATCAAGATTAACTCTTCCAATCCTATAAAATTGGGGACAATTAAGGAAAAAACAAGATGCAAACAGAAGGAACTATAATTGAAAAGTTTGTAACAGAAAACAAAAAGGAGAGAAGTATGACAATTTTTATTTTCATCTTCATAGTAATAATCATAAAACTAGTTAACCTGAAGGTAAAGATCTCAAAGAATATACCAGAACACACCAATGGCATACTCTTAAATGCTCCGCGTGCTTTATATCTGAAAGAAGTAACCAAATGTTTCTACGTCGACTAATAACGATTTTCCCTCCACGAAAGAAGTCCAGAGTGGCAGCAGAAAGAGATGATGGAACTTCTAGACTTACATAATCAATTGCTCCCGAAACACTGATTGAATTTAAGTTAGGAGCAATTATTTCCAACAGTGACCTCTCGTATTCATCCTTGGTGATTTTTAAATCTTTTACATGATGAGGTAACTTCAACAAATGTAAGCCCTGGCAATCAACTATGATAAGGGTTTCAAGTGATGGACACCCAGATAATATTTTCTCCATAATTGTGTCATCCAATAAAATTGCCTTAAGTGACAAGGTCGTAAGCGATTTCATATGAATCCCGGCCTCAGTTGTAAAGCTACAGCTTGCCAAATTTAACTCTGTAAGATTGTCACTTCTAAGAATAAATGAAGGCAAGTGATAATCAAAAATAGGTTCATCGGGACCACGACGACCAATGTGCACCTCAAGAACCTCCACTTTCTTCCTTACAGCGAAATTGATCCACGAGTCAATTTTTTCAACTATCTTTCCTGGTAGAATACCCGAGCTGTAGACAATATGGCCAAATTTGAGTCGGAATTTAGTTACCGTTGGTGCTTCATGATGAAGTAAGACATGATCAACAAATGAATACCACCTATTCATAGGAGGTGTTGTAGGCAACTCATCAAATAGACACACATAGAAATCAAGATTGCTCATTGTTGTCCATAGCTTCCCAAATGGCTTAACGAACATTGTCTTCACTGCATCCTTTGTGGACAAGAAAGACATGATATAACCAAGGATAGGTTCCGGTATACGGCTGATGTCATCTTCTTCCTCAAATTCAGAAACTTTACACTTCTTAATTGCTGAACCCACGTCTAGTTGCTCCATGGTACTGTGAAAAATTACAAGATAAGAAAATTAAAATCAAAGCAAAGTTTGATGCATTAACAACTACTAGAGGTGGCAAAATTAGCTTGCAAAATCATAAACCCGCCCAGCCCGCCAAGTTTGTGCTGATTATTGACTCACTCATTTATTAGCTTAACCCATTTCAGTCCATCAAAATTTGATTTGATAGCTAGCTCAAATTAATGTGAGAAATCTTGTCAAAATATCTTTAAAAAGACATTTTATTTTATTTGATAGGTTATATGTATGGGGTAGAATAGGGTTATTATCGAATATGGGCCGTCTCAGGTCGGGTAGGATCGAAAGTTTGTATGTAATCAGGACGCCCCGGGAATGATACCGAGATAGGAATACGCCCTCTCGGTCTAGGAAGGGATAGTGGAAGGCCTCCCTACGCATTAAAGGACGGACAAGGGACCAATGTGTCAGGGTTCTCAGGTGCGCAGATGATCCTCGACAGGCCCTTGTGGGATACTTGGTTGGCACTCCCCAACAGATCATCGACAGGTGGCGCAGGATCATTGGTCACGGTACTATAAGGCTCGGGTGGCGATCTCCTACTAGTAAATGACCTACCTTGTTCTTTATAAATAGAGGCCCCTTCCCCAGTGTAAAGGCATCATTTGCTCCCTCATCTCTTCACTACTAAGCAATGAAAGTTTTCTTAGTTTTGTCTCCAAGTTCTCTGTTTTACTTTGCCTTGCTTAGTCTAGTTTTATTCCCGGTAGAGGCCAGCTCGTGGCCTGAGGATTTCAATTATACGCTCCATGCCGTCCTTAAGATTTGGTCTCTGACTTTAACTTGTTTATGCTTACATTATTGTCAATCTTTACTTGTTAATTGCAAACTCTCGCTATTAACTCGAAGCTAAACCGTAACGCTGGCTCTAGACCCACCTACAAATTTAATTGTTCTGAATCGACGATAAACATTGTATATGGTCATACTAAAGAAAAATAATAATCTTATAAGGTTCTAAAAGATCATAAACGATGCAATTAAAACTTAGTAAGAGCTAGACGAGTTGGGTTATGATCCACACTTTAGCTCATTTAAGCCCAAGTAACTTTGGACGGGTCAAATAATCCGCTTATTTATTACTGAGTTCATTTTAACCTGTCCAAACTCAGCTCATTTGACACCTTTATTAACAATATTCCTAATTCATGCAGACCCCAGAAGCACGTGAATTGAGAAATTCAATTTGGAATGAAGAATTTTGTTAATAAACTAAGAGCACTTAGGTTAGAAATTGAATGGGGGAAAAAATGGGAATCATTCTTACCCGCTAAGTTTATACCCAATTCACATTCTTTGCTAACTTCATAGCGGTGAGTGGTGACAGCCATAGGTCGCAGGAATCGGACTTTGTCAAAACACTTTGGGCTCATTTGGTTTAGTGTAAGAATATTTTAATAAGCATCATTTGATACGAGAGATAAGGAATAACTAATTTTAGGAGTAATTTTAAAATGTATATATAATATATTTGGTTTGAGTAAAATCATGAATAACTATTTTGAAATTCATTTTTTTTAATAACTATGGTATTCGGGCCAGCTTGAGCGCACTTCGACTAATTCTATGATATACCTACAATCTTTCACCAGCAATAGGTATCAGGTAACTCTGTTCACTAAGACCAAAACAGATGGAAAGAAATCACCTAGTGTTTGTTTCTATTGAGAATTAAACCTGAGACCTCATGGTGCTCAACCCAACTTCATTGAACCACTAGGCCACACTCTTGGGTGCATTTTGAAATTAGTTATTCCGAGATTATAGTGTAATTTTTATTTCATATTGAGGGTGGAATAACAATCTTGAATAACTAATCTCAGAATAATTTGTTCCCCAACCAAACGAGCTCATACACTTTCCAGTTTACATTTTATTAAAGAACTTTAAATAATAAAGATATTTTTATTAATATATTTTTAAATTATTTTTAATACACTTGATTTATGCGTCTTATTCAAGCAATTAATGTATCTCTGTTTTGAAATGTGTATATGAAAAGGATTAATTTTTTTGAACTTTTACAATATTTATATTTTTATAAACATTTATTTTTAAATGCAAAATAAATAAAAATTATTTAATTCTATTTTGATTTTGTAGTTGATAAGTAGTTTGAAACAACTATTTTTAGTAATTTCAATAGGATGAATTTTATGATTAGTTATGTTGTAATTATTTCTTATCTTGTGTTCTGTTTGATGTATTAAAAACAGTATGAATTACTATATTTCTAAAACAAATTATTTGTTTATAAAAATATATCCACATTCTATAGTTTTAGTAATTTCTTTGCAAAATTTTATTATTTATTATAAAAAAAACATTCATCATTTTATCATTCATTACTCTCTATATTTTTCAGGCAATCAACACCCAAATAACAAACAAAACATTAAAAATTCTTAAAATTGAACAACTAAAAAGAGAAATTGAAGAACTACCACAACGGTTATATATATAATTACACGTGAATTTGATATTTACATTAGAGTTAAGCTGTTAAATAAATGTCAGTTACACAGGAATATTAGCATCCTTGTACCCACACCAATAACAAAAGGTATCAAAAAATAGCATCACAGTCGAACTTGGAGTTGCTAGGCATGACTATCAAACTACATACTACAACTTATATACACAGGTTTACCCACTTCAAAATTTATCATTGATAATCATCTATATCATTGTTTGACGCTCAAGTTCACCCATATATTTAAATAATTTCATCTTTTTGTCATCTCCAAGGAGAACTATTGAAGCTTTGATGCGTCGTTCTATGAAGAACAACTCAAATACGGTGATCAAATCGTTAATTCTTTTATCTTGACTTTCAATAAAAAATTTCATAACTTTCGTTATACCTTTAAGAAATGTTTTATTATCATTTTTTACTGTTTTTTTTTTCCTCTTGCTTTTCTGCTTTTCATTAATATTAGAAGAAGTCTTTTTAACAGATTCACTTTGTTTATGAATTTGTTGGGATTTTATGGTATTTTCAGTTTCAGTAAATGAATTAGGTCCAATATAATTTTCAACTCCAGTAAATACACTAAGTTTAGTGAAATTTTCAACTCTAGTAAGTGCACTAGGTTCAATGTCATTTTCAGCTCAAATTAATACATTATGTTCAGTGGTATTTTCAATTTTTCTTCTACACCTCAACTAATTTCACGGGATACCTGTCACCTCCCACCAGCAACAGGTATCAAGTAACTCTATCCACCAAGGCTAGAACAGATGGAAAGAAATCACCTAGTGTCTGTCTCTGTTGGGAATCGAACCTAAGACCTCATGATGCTCAACCCACTTCATTAAACCACTAGGCCACACCCTTAGATGCCATATCGGAACTCGATTCTTTTGAATTTGCTTAATACCATCTATCGTCCTGTTTGCAAACTCTCTTGTTGCTCTATCGCTATAAAAGATTTTCTCCTAATCATCAAAGATTAGTCATTTCTTAGTATTATATTTTGACATGTGGCTTAATTCGGAAAAAAACAAATAAAATGGATTAATGTTATATTAATCTGTTATGAAAACATCTCATTCAGAAAAATACTTGTATAAAGTAGCAAAGTTCTTATGGTTTGTTGAGCTCAGCCAGCACAAATACAGGGGCGGCTCAACCAATATAGTGGTCTAAAGTAAAACTTCAATAAGAGGGCCTTACGGTTTTATTTAAAAATAAAAATAAAAAAATCATATATTATATATAATGTCTTGAAGTCTTTTTTATAATTTATTATTTTTTTATATACAAAGTTGTTATAATCCTCGGGCAACCGATATCATACGCCTATTCAAATAGATTTTACAAAAATAAAGCTATTCATAGATTTTTCAAAAACAAAATATATAAGTTGCGTAAATACTATTAGATCATATTTATATGTTGTAGAAGGTACATATCTTATTTTTAAGATTTCAAATCTCTTTAAAGAGTTAACATATTGAGAAATTTCTATTGACGAGTGACGATGTGGGATGATTTAAAATACTCTCTCTGATCCAATTTACGTGACACTTTTTGCTTTTCATGATTCAAATTTTTAAACTTTTGATTGTATGCTTATACATAGGATCATTATAGTTTTAAAATAAAATTTATATATCACGAAAAAAATAACTCGTTTGACTCTCGAAATTCAAACAATGTCACATAAATTGAGACATGGCATCAGCTTTAGCTGCTTCATGCGTTGGCCGGCACTGCACAAATATATTCTTATATGGTGTGATATTATCCGTTGTGGACTAAGTTCACACGGTTTTTCCTAAAAAGTCTCACACCATCAAGAGATCCTACACCTTATGTGTAGCTTCCCAGTCTTTTCGGCTATCAATGTGGGACTTTTATTCGCACACCCAACAATCTCCCTCTCGAACTAAGTTCCACGTGACCCATCATCATGATCCACGGGTCACCATATTCATTTTGTGCCACCAACATCATATGAGTATTTTATGGCAATCGAAACCCACAACTAGTTTCTTCTCATGTGTGCATCTCCAAGCTCGTAAGGGCAAGCAAACCGAGTCATGCACCCAATTACTCCACCACATTCACTCACTCATCCCATCTCACCTAACTCTGATACCAGTTGTTGGGTTCAAAAAGTCCAAAGATACACTTACATGGTGTCATATTGTCCACTTTAGGCTAAGCCTGCACGATTTTCCCTAAAAGGCCTCACACCATTAAGAGATCTTGCATCTTATATGTAGCTTCTCAGACTTTTCAGTTGCCAATGTGGGACTTTTGTTCGTACACCCAACAATCTCCCCCTCGAACTAAGTTTCATGTGGTCCATCCCCGTGATCTACGAGTCAAGATTCATCGTGTGTCACCTATATCGTCTGAGTATTTTGTGGCAATCAAAATCAGCAACTAGCTTCTTCTTGTGTGTGCATCTCCAAGCTAGTAAGAGTAAGCAAATCGAGCCCCGTACCCATCACTCCTTCACATCCCCATAGTCATCCTACCTAATTTGGCTCTGATACAAATTGTTGAGCTCAACCAACCCAAATATACTCTTACATGGTGTAATATTATCCTCTTTAGGCTAAATTCATACGGTTTTTCTAAAAGGCTTCACACCATTAAGAGATCATACACCTTATATGTAGTTTTTCAGTCTTTTCAGCTATCAGTTGTGGGGTTCAGCCAACCCAAGGATACTCTTACATGGTGTGATATTGTCCGCTTTGAGTCAAGCCCACATGGTTTTTCCTAAAAGACTTCACACCATTAAGAGATCTTATATCTTATATGTAGCTTTTTAATCTTTTCAACTATTAATATGGGACTTTTGTTCGCACACCCAACATAGTTCCATCACTATATTGAAACAGCCAAAACATAACATATTTCCTATTAAAATGACCACAAGAATACTTATTAATTAATTGAATGTTTAATGTATTGAGTCATATATCACAAAATCAAGATTAGAATTTATCAATTACAGAGTGTTCAAAACATTTCTTAAAGCACAAATAAATTAAATCACAATAACTCAAATTAATTCTCTGGAACTAAACCTAGGTTTTCATAAAGCACAAAACAGAATTTTCTAGTTCAAAAGTTAGTATTCATTGGCTCTATCAATAGTAAGACTCTAACCATGCTTAGGATTTTATTTTAGTCAATTAAATTTTAATCATTAATATTATACTATGCTATGTACTATCTATAATCCAAGTAAACACTTGGAAAATAGAGAAAAGAAAAATAGAGAGGAGACGAATCCAACTATTTTAAACAGTTATCACAATTTTTGGCATCTTATAGTATTTTTTTAATTACTCAATTCGATAGATTGACTCAGAAAAAGGTACATCCTCGTTAACCAATTAGTGTAGATACATGAATTTCCGATGAAGAAAATATTCTATTAATTATAATTTCCCAGTTTCCTCACGGAGTATATTCCCTGTTTTCCTAATAGAAGTTAAAAGTTTTTTTTTTTCTATGAGGTGATGGAACATGTGCGGCGAAGCAAGCACATAATCAATTAACTTACATGTAAATTAGATAGTAACGATAAAATAAGATCATGAAATTACTAACCTCTTGAAGCTTTGGCACAATTCATCTACAACATTACTCTACAAATCTGCAGTCTTCTGCTATAGCATTATTAATCTTTGAGTAGAGAATATTTGTATGGAAAAGTATTGCGGCTCAAAAAGTATATTTTTTATGGCTGAAAAGGGTCCTATTTATACCACTTTCTAGGATGTAAAACCCTAGTTACAAACGCATGAAATTCTTTTCCCCCATGCAATTGTATACGTTTTTTGGGCTTAAGCCCAATTCAAAACGTGTGCAACTCTGGAAACAAACAACTAATTATACCTTGATTTTAAAATGATAACTATTTTGATTCATCTATTTTTAACAAAGACAGTAAGTAAAGTGGTTCGAAGAAAGTAATATACACATATTTATCGTTTTAACTAATTTTAAGGATGAGGCACAATTCATAAAAAATGTGTTTCAATTAATAACCTCTCACCTTTTGAATCGAAAGGTAAATTCCCTTGACCCAAAATGCGACTTAGAACATGTTTAAATTGACTAATTTTAAGTGCTATTAAGCTAAAATAATTTTTACATAATTTATGGTGTTTGAATAAATTTTAAAAGTAAAATAGCAAAAATAAATCATAAATTAGACATATTAACTTATTTTTGGTTTAAGGCCATCCAACTAAATCTTATTACAAAATGGAGGATGTCATCTTCCACCATAAATGACATCTTCAATTTAAAAATGCATGCAAAAGCAATGACTTTTGCTGGATTTTTTTCCCATTTAAGCTTCAAATTAAAATCTCAACTGTCATTTAAACTATAGCTTAATAATCATACCCTTTATGATATAGTTAATCAATTGTTCTCCAATGAAATCGAAAAATTCTAAATGAATAATCATAGAAACAAATCAAAACTCAATGTTTTTAATTTGAAAACGTGAAAATAACCAACAAAAATAATCAATTTGGTATGCGGATGTTATACCCCATAAGTTTAACGATTTTATTTTCATAGCTCCCACGTGTTTTGATGCGTTTTTAATATTGATAAATGATTAGGAACGGTAACGGGACCATAAGAAAGTGTTTGAAATTTTTTAGAATGAGTTTCAGGGCAAAACGCAATCCCAAAACAGTAGGGGTCCGCATTAGGGTTGTGCCACGGAGGCAAGGCATGACCAAAGTGCAAAATCCAGTGGCCTGGCGCGACAAGAGCATGCCACACCAGTTGCGTTCCTTGATAGCGGGGTGCAACGCCAGTGCTCACGGCGACGTGAAATTTCCGTTTCTCCTTTTGATTTCTCGAGGGCAAATTAGTCCTTTTGATCCCAAAGGACTTTATAACTTACAATAAAACGTTTTTCCTCATTACTTAACTCAAATTCATCGTTCATTCTCCTCCAAAACTCTCAAGAACACCAAAAGAAGGGTTTCTTTCAAAATTCAACTCCAAAGGCTCCAAACTCAAACTTTCCTCCAAGAAATCGTGAAGTTCAGGTATGT
This sequence comes from Capsicum rhomboideum, assembly GCA_031232105.1. Lineage (NCBI taxonomy): Eukaryota > Viridiplantae > Streptophyta > Magnoliopsida > Solanales > Solanaceae > Capsicum > Capsicum rhomboideum. The sequence goes on along the minus strand of CP124712.1, from coordinate 135,490,019 downwards.
GGGGTTTTCAACAAGGATTTTCTTTCGTTCTTGTGCCCAAAATTATCATTTTATTTAAAGAATTTCAAAGTTATCAACTAGGATTCAAACTCAATTGTCATGATCTTGAACTTAATACTTCTACATGAGTTGGTTTATGCAATATGACTAAATTTATAACTTTATTTGTTGGTTTATCATCCTGTTTATGGGTTTTAATCTTATGCTATGTTTTACCATATTTTTATCATGAAGCTCCATGTTTTCGTAAGTGTTATGTGATTTTGACATAACATGAACTACATACCATGTATTTAGTCTTATGAACTTTAATCATTATGAATCTCATGGGTTGACTTTATGGTTATGAAATATACGTACAAGCATGAATGTTTTTCTCAAACTTATAAGCTAGTTATGCATACTTCATGATGCACTCTTTTCAATATGAGCTTCAGTATATTTTTGGGAGTAGTTTTGAGTATCGAGTAGACCTGGGTTTAGCGTACCCTAGTCCTAGAACTACGTGTCATCGTAGGTTCACTTAGCTTTTGGCTTTATATTCTTGGATCCACATAAATCATGCTTTTATACCCTTGAAAATGGTATATTTGGTCCTCCCAATAGGGCGTATACATTGAATTCAACTCATTTATGCCTTTATACCTTGGCAAGGTATATTGAGTCCTTTCAATGGGGCGAATACATCGAATTCCACATTAGCTCGTGTGGTTTATGTCGGTTAAGAGAATCTCTCACTATAAACCAGTTTATAACTGTAAGTGTACGCGGCTCACTAGTTTTACTAAGCATTGTTTTGGTACTCATTATCGTATAACATTCCAATTTTCAGTTATCATTTAATGAAAAAGGTGAGTCGTTATATACTTATCATGTATGTTTTCTTACCATGATTTATGACCTCCTTACATATTGCATGCATCCCCCATATACTCAGTACATTCCATAAGTACTGACCACATACTCTTTGTGCTCTGCATCCTATCATGATGTAGGTTTTGATGTTCGCCCTTAGCATTATGACTAGCCACGGTCATTATTGCCTACTCCTATCAGTTGATGAGTTCTCATATTCCGGAGACTTAGACTTATGATTTGTTTCAGTAGTGCAGTTTTATGCTTATCTCATACTACTTAGTCTTTTAGGTCAGCTGGGTCCTGTCCCAGACTCCCAGTGACTCTTCAGTATGTTTAAAGGCTTGTCTAGACTTAGTATTTATTTTCAGTTATCACTACGTTTCATATGGTTTTCAGTTGTTAATGACATTATTAGGATTATTGGTCTATTCCAATTTTAAACTTATGAACTTACAGCTTCCGCATATGGTTTTGAAATGTTTAAAACTTGCAATCAGTGTTATGCCAGATACTACGGGTTAGCTCGGGCTACTTTCAGGCCTAAGCACAATATGACGTCCAGGGGGTAGTCATGGGGCGTTACAAACTTAGTATTAGAGCCAGGTTTAAATAGTCTTGGGGAGTTTGACAAGTCGCGTTACGTAGAGTCTTGCTCATAGGTCTGAAGAGTGCCACACTCACGAGTAAGAGGCTACGAGACAATATTAGGAATTTTCCCTTCGTTCATGCTCTCTATCGTGCTTTAAAGTTTGACTCTATATTCGTTATAACTCATGTTTTTTATGTGACAGAAAATGCCTCCACGCCGAGCTTACGTTTGCAAAAATAGGAACCAGCCAGCCCCACCACCACCTGTGGATCCTTTGAATGAGAATGTTTCCCATGCTGAGTTTCTGAAAGCCTTTTAGGTGTTGTCTCAGGCTATGAATGCACAGGTAAATCAGCTGGGCACTTAGCTGCAGCCAGGATTCGAGATTTCATGAGGATGAATGCACCTGAGTTTTTTGGTTTGAAAATGGATAAGGATCCACAGTTCTTTATAGATGAGGTAAAGAAGGTTACTTATATTATGCATGTTGCTGAAGTAGAGAGTGTGGAGTTGGCATCATATCAGTTGAAAGATGTTGCTCATGATTGGTTTAAGTAGTGGAAAGAGGGTAGAAGTGAGAATACAACTCCGGTGGATTGGAGAGTATTCGAGGCAGCTTTTCTTGACAAGTTCTTTTCTCGTGAGCTGAGAGAAGCCAAAGTGGAGGAGTTTATGAATCTCAAGCAAGGTTCCATGTTAGTGAAGAAATATTCTCTCAAATTCACCCAACTTTCGAAGTATGCTCCAGAGATGATAGCAGATCCAAGGGCACGTATGAGTAAGTTTGTTACTAGCGTGTCTGAATTGGTGATCAAGGAGTGTAGGATCTCCATACTGATTGGGGACATGGACGTTTCACGACTGATGACCTATGCCTAACAAATTGAGACAGAGAAGTTGAAGGAACAAGAGAGGGAAACTAAGAAGGCTAGGACCAAGCAGTTTGAGTACAGTCAGCACAGGTCAGGTGAGGGAAATCATTCACAATTTCAGAACCATTCGTCAGCCTTTGCACCATCTTCAACTGGTGCCCCTGCACCTAAGACTAAGCAGGAGAAGTAGGGCAGGGCACCGGCTACCAGATCTCAGGGTAGCGTTACTAGAGGACGTAACTATCCAACCTGCAAAAGGTGTGGTAAGAATCATTAAGGTGAATGTTTTACTCTTTATTGGTATTTGAATAATCATACATTACACATAATTAAGTTAGCGTTTGACCATACATTTTCGATCAGATTTAATTTTGAAAAAATTATCTTTAAATATTTTTTTAACCATAGATCTTAAATCAGATTTTGAAAATCTATCTTAAAACAAATTTACAAGATCCAAAAGTTGGTCTAAACCAATGACTTGTACTCACAAAATTTTTAACTTTTGAAATAAAATGCATGTCCAAAATAATTTTAAGTTCTGAAAATATAATTTTAAAAACTCAAATTTTCAAGTTTCAAATTCCAAGTTCATAACGATTGCCAAATGGGAGCTAAGGCACTCGTAGTATTCAAAAACAATAACTACTATGGATAAAATAAGGCCTTTTGGGTCTTTATCATTCACATGCTCTGTTTCATTTTATTTGGTTCATGTTGACTTGACACTCACACTAAGAACACATTTATTAGAGGTTTATTTTACTAAACTAATCTTATTAATTATAATTTTAAATTCTAAATTTGACTATTAATACTTTAGTAGCCATTTAATGATAGAAATAATATTGAAAAAAAATGATAAACTTCTCTTGATTTCATAAATTGAACAAATGTTCCATTCGTTTCATTTTATTTGACCCTTGTTGACTTGACACACCCTTAAGAAAACTTTAATTAGGAGTGCATTTTCTAAATTTACCTTATTAGTGGTGCTTTGATACTTCATATTTGACTATTATTACTTTCGGTAGTTTTAATACTAAGAGTAGAAAAGAAAAAGAATAACAAATTTCTCATGATTTCATAAATTGGACAAGTAAATTGAAATAACTGTTTTTAGTAGGGGCCAAGAATATGAAATGAAATGAGTAAATCGTAACAACAATTTTTATTAAATAGGCCAAGTAAAATAAAAGAGAGAGAGAGTAATTAAAATTCCTGGAATATCGGATATTCCAATTTGTTCACAGATTATGACAAATTAACAGAAAAACACAAGGGACCAAATCATAAATACGGAAACTTTTTTTCTTTTAAAAAAACTCGAATTATGAAATCCAATTATCATTTACCAATCATTCAAAATTCAACTATCCAACTTCAAAATTTTTGAATATTATTTTTACCTATTACCAAATTTCAGCCGGAGGAAAAAAAAATTCATATGAGCTCCGATCATCGGAGAAAATCAAGGTTTCCGGCGAACCCCTAAAAATCGGTAGCTGATGCAAGGGGTAATATCGGTATCATCGGAGTATTTGAATCGGGTCATCCATGACCTTTTCAGTAGTTACTCACCTCCTATATGGGCAACACTAGTTGCTGGAGTATTCGTTGTTATCACTCTCACACTCTCTATGTATCTGCTGTTTGAGCATCTTTCTGCTTACAAAAACCCCGAGGTAATCAACCATCTCCTGTTTGTTTTTGTCGTTTTACAAAATAGTTGTCACGTTTTGCTTCTCGAGAATTAATTTAACTATTTTTAAAGTTAAATTAAAAATTAGATGTTCAAAACTATATGAAAAGTACTATAAATTGCAATTTTTATGTTGTTTGGCTGTCAGAAAGGAAATTGTGATATGTATTTTGGAACGGAGTAGTAGTATATTTGTTGTATATTAAAATGTATGTACAAAATAATTTTACTGTATGGGCAACACTAGTTGCTGGAGTATTCGTTGTTATCACTCTTACACTCTCTATGTATCTGCTGTTTGGGCATCTCTCTGCTTACTAAAACCCCGAGGTAATCAATCATCTCGTGCTTCTCTTTGTCGTATTCTTTCAAAATAGTTGTCACGTTTTACTTCTCGAGAGTTCATTTGACTATTTTTTAAAGTTAAATTAGATTAGGTTGATTTGATATTTTAAAATAAAATTTAGGTATTCAAAAATCTATATGAAAGGTACTTTGTACCTCCACTTTGAGCATCTCTTTGCTTACAAAACCCCCGAGGTAATCAATCATCTCCTGCTTATGTTTGTCGTTTTCCAAAACAGTTGTCACTTTTTGCTTTCTCAAGAGTTAATTTGACTAAATTTTAAAGTTAAATTAGATTAGATTAATTCAATGGTTTAAAATTAAAATTTACAAGCAACAACAACAACAACAGCATACCGATATATTCCCACAAAGTGGGGTCTGGGGAGGGTAGCGTTTACGCAGTCCATACCACTACCTCAAAGGTGAGGTAGAGAGGCTGTTAAAATTTAAATTTAAATATTCAAAAACTACATGAAAGGTACCTCTTTGAGCATCTCTCTGCTTACAAAAAACCCGAGGTTGTCAATCATCTCCTGCTTTTGTTTGTCGTATTCCAAAAATGTTGTCATGTTTCGATTTTCGAGAGTTTATTTGACTAATTTTTTAAAGTTAAATTAGATTAGATTAATTTGATGTTTAAAATTGAAATTTAAATATTCAAAAACTATATGAAAGGTACTATGTACCTCCTCTCTGAGCATTTCTCTTCTTACGAAAACCCCGAGGTTGTCACTCATCTCCTGTTTCTGTTTGTAGTTTTCCAAAATAGTTGTCACGTTTTGCTTCTCGAGAGTTAATTTGACTTTTTTTTAAAGTTAAACTAGATTAGATTAATTCGACGTTTTAAAATTAAAATTTAGATATTCAAAAACTATATTGAAGAACAAAGGGCAGCATGGTGCACTAAAGCTTCCGTTATGCGCGGGGTTCGAGGAAGGGCCGGACCACAAGGGTCTATTGTACGCAGCCTCACCTTACATTTCTGCAAGGGTCTGTTTCCATGGCTCTAACACGTGACCTCCCTGTCACATAGCAACAACTTTACCAATTACTCCAAGGCTCCCTTCTCAAAAACTATATGGAAAGTATTATAAATTGCAATTTTTCTCATATCAGTAGTTTATATCGTTTGACTGTCAAAAAGAGAATTGTGACAGGTATTTGGGAAAGAGGGAGTAGTATATATGATGTATTTGTAAAATAGTTGATTTTTTTTTTTCATGCTTTTTTTTTTTTTTTTTTTTGATTTTTCTTGGCAGGAACAAATGTTTTTGATTGGTGTGATTTTGATGGTGCCTTGTTATGCAGTTGAATCAGTAAGTTCATTTGGAAAATTTTATTTTTTCTTAATTGTAGTGGTTTGTTGTATCCATGTGGGAGTAGCATATATGCTATATCTTTCTACAAAGACAAGAAAAGTACGTTTTTTGGGCATAATTTTGAGATGATCACTAATAGAAGTGATTTCATTAGCAGAGTAGGAGGGTTGCTTTCCCTTCCATTTTGTGGTGAAGGTTCTATTGGTTCTTCAGCTTCTCCACATTTTGACCTAACAAGTTTTGTAAAGTCCTTGGCGCGTAAACATACGAGAAATGGAGAACACATGGTATGTCTTGATTGCTGATTGGAAAAAATTGCTAAAGGGCTGGTCTGCTTTTGCTGGCTAATGAAGTGCAGAAACACAGTAACAACCACATGTCTAGTCGGTACAAGTTGTGCCATCCCATGTTACTTACTAGTGGACTGTATCTTTTATTATAGCTGCTTTGTCTAGTCTTTTTGTTGTTCATTAAAGGGAAGAAGGCTTCATCTTTCAACCTACTGGTTTTGTGGTGTCGTTGGTTAAGTTTCAACTTTGATGTGTGAGGAATTTCTGAGCGTGTTTTTTCTTTTAGGTACATCCTATATGTTCAGTTGCGCTCTTCCAGTTGTTCTCTTACACATTCAATAATGCTTATATGTTTGAAGCTTAAAAGAGAAGGATATATCTTTTTATTTTTAAATCAGTTTCACCGAGTAAGCACATTAAAGCACCAAAACAAAGAAGAAAGTAAGGGCAAAGGAGGAATAACCTTATTTCTCAAGATTATTGTTTCCTAGATATTAGAAAACTCAAAAGTTCACTAGGGATAGAGGACAAAAGGAATATATATGGTGCAAAGTTATCCATAGTTAGTGGTCATAAATAAAAGTCGATAATCTATAAATTTCCAAGCACTTATAAGTTGATCTAAAACAAGTTTACAGGAGAACTGCTCGAGTTTTAGCAAAAGTGGCTATGTGGGGGTTGCATCGATTGGTTGGAGGGCCTAAAAAGATCGTTGCTTTGGAGGGGGGTGATACCCGTTTATACCAGAGTCAAGAGATTAGTGCACCCTCAACATAAAAACATTACTCTGGAAAAAACAAAAGAATATATTTGAGAATGCTAGCAAAAAGGAGAAAAAGACAACATTCTTGACTATATAAGTAACAATTAGTTCTTTTACATGGCCCTTTCATCTCTTTATACATAAGATAACAATATTCTTTAGCAAAGATGTTCTGCTTTGGACTGTATTTGGTTAAATTGAATATACAAGACATATATCTAATGATAGAATTAGAATAAGAATAGGATTTATATATAGTATCCTATGTGGAAAAGGATTGTAATGTAGTGTCAATAAATAAGGCTCATTGTAACAATGTACCACATGGTTCAGAAGGTACCGAGGACCTAACCCCAAAAAATCAACCACATGCTGTCATGCACCTATTAGAGTGCTGACACCGGCGGTGCGTCTGTCACACGTGCCAACGTGTGAGTTGTTTTCGGCCACTTCGTTGAGATTTTTTTTCCCTAGGCAGGTCGCGCTGATATTCCGACCTTACCCATATAATTTTTGTAGATTTTCAATCACTTCCATTTTTTTTGGCAAGATCCAGCCCCTGTTTCAACCATAAAGTGATCTGCGCAATTGACAAACTATTTCAGACCATAGTGTGTCAATTGTGCCGATCACTTTATGGTCTGATCAGTCTCCTCGAGCATGATTTGAGCAGTTCAACACATCACTTCAGGAGTTCGGCATGACTTTTAGTAAATGATCAAGACGGTATTGTTATTACTGGCAATGATCATGATGGTATCACTAAATTAAAGCAACATCTCTTTCCGCATTTCCAGACTAAAGACCTCGGCAGACTGAAGTATTTTCTAGTTATTGAGGTTGCTCAGTCCAAATTAAGTATTGTTATTTCACAATGCAAGTATGCCTTAGATATTCTTGAGGAGACAAGAATGATGAGATGTAGACTCATTGACACTTCTATGGATTCGAATTCTAAGCACCTACTAGGATAGGGGAGTCATTTAGTGATCCTAGAATATATAGGTGGCCGGTAAGTTGAATTATCTCATAGTAACTAGAGCTGACATGCTAGTTTATGGATTCTACGTGTGAAAGTCACTGGGATGCAATTATTCGCATTATATGATATATAAAGTCAACTCTAGGTAAAAGACTACTCTTCGAGGATTGGGGCGATGAGTAGATCCAAATGAGTAGATCGAAAGGACTACTCTTCTGATAGACGTTCCACATCCAAATATTGTGTTTTAGTAGAAGGTAATTTGGTGCCCTGGAAGAGTAAGAAAGAAACAATGTGTGGTTGCTTGATCTAGTGCATGGGCAGAATATCGAGCAATAACTTTAGCTACTTGTTAGCTAGTTTGGATTATAAGTTGCTTCGGAGAAATAAGTTAGATGGAACTTGTGTGACCCTTCACATCGCATCAAATTTGGCATTTCATGAGAGGACTAAGCACATTGAAATTGACTATCACTTTGTGAGAGAAAAGATACTTTTTGGATATATTATTACAAAATTTGTCAAGTCAAGTGATCAACTTGTAGATATTTTACCAAGTCCCTCACTAGTCCTCGTATTAATTACATCGTAACAACTCGGTACATATAACTTGTATGCACCGGCTTGAGGGAACTGTTTGAATAGGAATAGGAGATGATTTGTATATAGTATCTTACACGGAAAAGGATTGTAATGTATTGTCTATAATTAGGGCTCATTATAACAATGTAGATACACTATTCAATAATATTTGTCTTCATTATTTTTCGCATTTAACATCACATGCTTTTACAAATACTATAAGATATGAAATTGATAGATATTTCTCTCAAAAAGTTGAGTTTAGATATTGACCTAGTTAATGGCATAGTTACCTAGATGCATCAATTCTTATTGAAGATCAACTCCAAGTATCTGGTCTGTCTAAACTTGAAAGTCGATTTCAATTTTCTAATGCATCATTTCTTTTCACAGTTTGTGTCATTGGTAAATCCAGCAATTAGTGTTGACATTGGGATATTGCGAGATTGCTATGAATCCTTTGCTATGTACTGCTTTGGGAGGTATCTTATTGCATGCTTAGGTATGGTTATGTTTCTTATCTTAAACTTCATCTTGCAAATTTTAATATAGGGGTCGTTTGGTTCGTATACTAGTTATGTATACATTATAATGCATGGCTCTTTTTTTAAAATGTTGTTAGTAATAATGTAGAAATTCTTAAGTTGTGAATAATAATAGAATATTTTTTTTTTGGCTTCTAACTTTACCTTTGTCAAAAAAATAATTCTCACTCCATTTCAAAAGAATGACCTAGTTTGACTCTGCACGGAGTTTAAGAAAATAGAGAAGACTTTTGAATCTTATGGTCCTAAATTAAAGTTATGTCAAATGTACCAAAATGCCCTTTAATCTTGTGGTCTCAAACATGCCACGTTGAAAATTGAATTAAAGTATTGCCAAAAAAGGAAAGGGGTCATTCTTTTTTAAACGGATTAAAAAGAAAAATAGGTCATTCTTTTTTAAACGGAGGGAGTAATAGAAGGTTTTGTGCACCCAAGGCTGTTACTCGTGGTCAATAAAGTGGGTAATAATGAGGTCTCGGGTTCAAATCCCAATGGAGGCAAAACCGATACTTGTGTTGGTGGGAGGTAGCAGGTACTCAGTGGAATTAGTCAAGGTACGCACAAGCGGGCAGGACACCACAATTATAAAAGTAAAATAATTATATAAGGATTTATGTGCAGAGAAAAGTAATACATTTAATGTTTATGCAATGATTATCCACTTTAAAGACATTTTTATAGTAGATACTCCTATTCACGTATTACTAATACGTGCATACTTGTTCACATTTTATTCCCAAAATAATACAAAAACTTCCTTATAAGTTATGCTGTAGCACACAAGGGTAGGGTCCAGTGGTAAATGAAGTGGATGAAAACATTGGAGACCACGGTTCAAATCCATGTAAAGACAAAAGCACTAGATGATTTCTTTCCGTCTGCCTAAACATTGGTGAGCAGAGTAATTCGATACCTGTGCTCAGTGGCGGATCCAGAATTTTAAAATAATGGGTGCTCGACAATATTTAATTGATTTAGGCACATGTGACACATAATCAATGGCTTCAATTAAATGCAGCGTTTTTCGACAAAAACATAGATATATAAGTTAAAAATCGCCAAAATTTCAAAAAATATTAAATTTAAACCAATATATGATTTGGGAAGTGTTATGTGTTTCAGTGCTAAGATTTATGGTTGAACCCATTAAATTTAAATTTTAGATTCGACTCCATTAATGCATAGTCACTACAACTACAAAGTATAAGTGCATAACTGTTTGAAACTGATGTTAAAAATATCTAAAAATGTGAACTCCAATAAATATTGTACCATTCAAAACGAGATCACTTTATTCACAATCATTCTCAATGTTTTCATTTGAAAATGGTGTATAATATCATTATTTCTTACACCAAGGGGGTCTGGGGAAGGTAAAGTGTATGCAGTCTATACCACTACCTCAGATTTATCTACACAAATTAACAAAATAAAAATGGAAAAAAGAAAGTAAAAAGAAAAAAAAGAAGCAAATAAAGGAAAAATCAAAAAGAAAGGGAAAGAAGCGATCAACAAGAGAAAAAATGCTAGAAGTTGGTTATCAAAATAAAAGAGAAAAACTGCTAGAAGTGTGTATCGATCTTCCACATTGTGAGACAACAAGGATTTGTCTCCCCGCCATAGCAACCAATGCACCCAATGACTCTTTTAGCTCCTGCGCGCTGGTTCTTTTAATTTATCCATTTTAATCAATAGTTTATATAAATATATGAGTTCCGCGTTGGCGGTAATGGGTGCTCGAACACCCATAAGGGCCTACGTGTGTCTATCCCTGCCTGTGCTGATTCTAGGTGGCGTAGTAGAGGCGCAAGCTGACCTAGACACCTCTGTTATTAAAAGAGAAAGTTATGCATATAACATATTATACCGCCAACCAAACATTGCATTAATTATGTGGAGATCCTTTTTACTTATGCGGACCACAAAACATTGCATTAGTTATGCGGAGATTATCTTTTTCTTATGCAACCAACTAGACATTGTATTCTCTCCATTCCAATTTATGTGAAATGCTTTGATTCGGCATGAAGTTTAAGAAAAAAATGAAGATTTTTGAAACTTGTGGTCTTAAACATGCCATAACATTTTTGTGGCTATAAGACTTTTGAAACTTGTGGTCTTAAGCATATCATAATACTTGTGTGGTTATATCCTTATTTAGAAAACATTTGTGAAGCGGTAAATGGTTCTCATTAAGAGTAAAATAAGAAGTTCAAAGTTAAATTGTTTCCAAGTATAGACGTGTTATTTCTTTTTTGGAATGGATGAGTGAGGAAATAATGTCACATAAAATGAAACAGAGTATTGTGTATGCAGAATTTTATGCAGGGATTATCTTTACTATAACAACCAACTTGCCGCATAATGTTTAAATTCAGGACAGTAACTTATATGCGTTACTGCCTATAGAAAGAAAATGTGTGGTTTACTTGTTTTAGCAAGTTGAGGACTTTTGATAGTTTAAATTGTTCTTCTGTTCTTCTTTGATAAGAACTCTAAGAATCACAGGGTTCTAATTCCATCAATGAATCATTTTTTTTTCTCTCTCTTACATGTTAATACATGTTTGACCCTTTGATGTAAAGTGTTGACATGCTTTCTTGGCTGTGTAAACTTTCTAAGTAGTCCTGTATCATGAAAATGCCGACGGAAGATTGCCAAGATTAAACCTGTGTTGAAAGTTTTGATTTACAAGTCATGTACATCTTGGATTACCTGAAAAATGTTTTTTGATCATTATGTACAAAATTATTGTTTTTTATTTTTTATTTTTTAATTTCTTTGTTTTGTGACTTAGGTGGGGAGGAGAGGGCTATACTATTTATGGAGAGGGAAGGACGTGCAGCTTCAAAGATGCCACTACTAGAGCATGACTCTGAGAAGGGAGTTGTCAAGCATATTTTTCCTATGAATTATTTTTTAAAGCCATGGAAACTTGGTCAGTGGGTCTACCAAGTTATCAAATTTGGAATCGTCCAATATGTGAGCATGCTACTTGACTTAGTATATTCCTTTTGACATAAAAAGCTATGCCTATCTTTTTCCTTGTGATTAACGTGACACACAATATTCTTTGTAGATGATCATAAAAGCATTTACTGCTATTTTAGCAGTGATTCTTGAAGCTTTTGGTGTCTATTGTGAAGGAGTCTTTAAGTGGAATTGTGGGTAAGGATACCTCTTAGTATTATTGTACAGAAAATCTAGCACTCCCTTTGTTGTATAATCATTACCTTTCCAGAAGAAGAAAAGAAAGAAAGAAGAAAGACCTCTTATTATTTTGTGGATAATGACTGCACATGCCTCAAAAGTTGCAAGTTTCATCTATTTACTGCTCTATCCTTTGTATAGCATTTCTCTAAAGTAGGAAAATATCTTCCTTTATTAGCACCAAGTTTCATGGCATGAAATTTTCAGAGCATTCATGTGGTAGATACTCCTACAAACTATTGTAGTCTGGAAGAACTTTCAGTACAGTGCATAAAATTTTCAGAGCATTGTGCTTTTTTGTAGGTACCCCTATGTAGCTGTGGTCTTAAATTTCAGTCAATCATGGGCACTGTATTGCTTAGTACAATTTTATGCCATTACAAAGGATGAATTATCTCACATCAAGCCGCTGTACAAGTTTTTAACGTTCAAGTCAATTGTATTCTTAACTTGGTGGCAAGGTGTGGCCATAGCTCTTCTCTCTACCCTCGGTTTGTTTCGAAGTCCAATAGCTGAAGCTTTGCAATTTGAATCCAGCATTCAAGATTTCATCATATGCATCGAGGTAATTGCTATGGAATTGGGCATGCATTTATTACTTATAGTGTATTCTTATAAGAATATTTGCTTTTATGATTTCTAAAATTCTATTTGGATGCAGTGTTATGTTTTTAAGTTTTATCGGTTGTCTAAGGATGCTTGATATTCCTTCCACAATTTGACTTTAACAATTCTGTTTATTCATCCAGTACAGATGGGTGTTGCTTCTGTAGTTCATCTTTATGTCTTCCCAGCAAAGCCATACGAGCTGATGGGAGAGCGCTATACTGGGGCTGTTGCTGTTCTAGGGGATTATGTGTCTGCAGACTTGCCAGTAGATCCTGAGGAAGTTAGAGACAGTGAGCGTCCGACCAAATTACGTCTTCCTCAACCTGAAATTGATACTAAGGGTGGAATGACAATTAGAGAAAGTGTTAAGGACGTCTTTATGGGAGGTCGAGAATATGTAAGTGTCTCCTTCTCTTTGCTAAAAGTTTTGAGCTATCTTATATATTGTGAATCTCCATCCAACTGAGTCAAAACCTCACAGCTTTGTTTTACAAATGATGAGATCTCAAATAATTTTTTCAGCAACTGAACTCTCACTCGGATGCTTTTACTCCTAGTTGTCATGAGAGAGAGTTAACAATAAAAGAGAAGACGAATAAATAATTGGGGAGTGAAATAGTCTTTTTGGGGAGAACACTCCAAGTAATTGATCCTATTGCATTTTCTGCATCTTCGTTTTCTGTTCTTTAATACCAGGGAAGACACCGCAGTTTTGGTGAATCAACTGATGTTGTTCTTGATATTACTGGCAAATATATATTGAAAGTAAAGAGTTTATTTGCCAGGATGGCTCCTTAACTTTCTAGGATATCCTCACCGTTCAAATCAAGTTTCCTGATTTGGCTAATGACCAGTGCAGGAGTGGGGTAATGATCGTACCTGTGATTGAACTCTTAAGTTCTTATTTCTTTTCAGCATCCATGGACTCTGTCATGCACAGTGGTCAGAGATAGGAATATATGATCCAAAATAAGAACAGGGGGACAAGGAGTGAACAAAAGGGATATTGAACCTATAGTGCTGTGTTCTGTTCCAAGTATGTGAATTAATATCTCTTGCCAAAGCTAAAACTTTGGAATTGTTCTAGATTCTGGTTAATTTTGTGGATGATAGTGGACAATTGAAATGTGGGGAGACTGTTGAGTTTCCTAGTTTATGTGACAGTTTCCTCACTTTCATCATATTGTTCTTGGTGTGGTATTACCCCAGACCCCACATTGTGGGAATACACTGGGTATGTTGTTGTTGTTGTTCTTGGTGTGGTATTAGTGGTCTGAGTTATCCCGTTATACTTCTTGGCTTGTGGAGAAATGGCAGGATCTATGCTTGTCACAAGGATAGACTGAACTAGTTCTTGGCTTCGTTGCTGATGTTGCAAACCTGTTAGTTTAATTTATGAAGCTAAAATAGTCTTGGAGCATTCTTAGATACAAGTGTGTAAAATATATTAACAATCATTATTGGCTGTTCCAGTTTATTTGCTTATTTAAGTATCTTTATTTATCAATTTTCGCACCCAAGGGTGTGGCCTAGTGGTTCAATGAAGTTGGGTTGAGCACCATAAGGTCTCAGGTTCAATTCCCAATAGAGACAAACACTAGGTGATCTCTTCCCATATGTTCTAGCCTTGGTGGACAGAGTTACCTGGTACCTGTTGCTGGTGAGAGGTGGCAGGTATCCCGTGGAATTAGTCGAGGTGGACGCCAGCTGGCCCGGACACCACAGTTATAAAAAAAAAATTCATTAGAAAAAGAAAGAATCTTTAAATTATCAATTAGCCAAATGGAATAGGACCGAAGATCTATAAGTGGAACAAAGCTCTACGAAAAAATATGATGATCTCTGGCATAGGCACTAGAAAATTTGACACTTGAATTCAGATGAAGAACTGAGTGCTACAAACGTCTTCAAGGTTGGATCTTTGATATTCCTCTGAATTGACTCCTTGAAGTAACAGAAAACATATAATTAAGCACGAGGAAAGCTTGTGAAAGGTATTCGGTAATGGCAATATTCATTAGACTTTTCTTCCATACCTAGGGGTTGTGGCATAGTTCGGGTAAAACCGTAATCAGAATTATTCGGATTTTTGGTTCAGTATTCTGGATTATGGTTCAGTTTTTGGATTTAAGTTTGGGAAAATTACAGCCAAATACTATTCTGCCTTCTTTTTTTTTTTTTCCAAGATCCATCCTTTCGATGGAGGAGTTAGGCACTATTCCAACCTGTATATTCATCAAAAATCATCATTACACGGAGGAGGACAGAGACCTTAACCTCATTTACTTGTGAAGGTTGGATATATTCACCCTATTGCCTATTTGTACAGTAGTTAATAGGCTGAAAATGATAAGTATTGCCTCTACTGTTTGGTTGTAACCACCTGTAGGATACTCTACACACATTTGAGAGCACCAAAAATCAAATATTTCAATTATCATCAGTGATGTATATGTTTCTTTTGCTCCTAAATCTTAAATTTGGGAAACCATCAAGTTCTAGCTTCATTGAAGCTCTAACCTTAGAAGGAAGGGAAATAGCTTCAGTAAAGTGGAGACTAATTCCTTCCGGCTAATGAAGATACTACTCCAGAGTCCAGTCTTTCCAGTGGATCCTTCCCTAAGAATGGAACGAACCAAGTGTTCCTATACGAGAGTGAGGAATAAAAACCAACAATCAACTTACCGCTTTTAGTAGAGTGACCGTCTTCTTGATTTTCTGAATTCTAACTACTAGCGAGGGCCCCTTCCACCCTTTCTCTTTGCTAGGATGAAAAGACGTACTACAACAACTGTAAATAAACATTCCCTCCCCGCTCTGACAACCCACTACACACCACACACTCAGATGACTAGCGATAGAGGAGATTTTTTGAGTCTTCTAGCCAAATTAGCAAGAAGGTCCACAGTAGAGTTATCTTCCCTGTAGATATGCTTTAAGGCAAAAATCATTGTGACTAGTTATATCTAGAATCTTTTCAATGATCTGAGTAAGTTGTCATGTTGGTTTTAACTTCCCATTGAGCATGATAAACAATAGTGAGTCAGATTCCACCACCACCTTATACCCACATCTTTACAAATGTTAACACCTTCCCAAATAGCCATATCCTCGGCCATATTGTTGCTACATTGTCCATAGGAATCAGCAAAGGCATGTAACATATCACCTCTATAATCTCTGATAATACCTCTTCCTCCGGCTGAGCCTGGAATACCTTTGCTACAGCCTCCACATTGAGTTTTACCCAATTCAGGGTGGGTTTATACCAATAAACTGCCTGAGATTGAGTCGCAGGCCTAAGTTTCTCTATCAAGTTGCATTTTTCCATCCATGAACTAGGCATATGTAGTTCAGGGAATTGGGCTTTGAGGATCAAAGAGATGAGTTTGTTGGTTTGATCAATGATGAACCAAGTTGACATCTTCTTGTCTTCAAACCTGGCCCTACACCTATATTTCCACACTTCCCAGCAAATGGCAATTGGTATGCACTGTAAGATGCGGTTGTGAACTGCATTTTTACCTTTAGCAGCCCACCCCTTCATAATAGACATTCTTAAATGCCCCTGGACCAAACCAATACCACAAGTGTTGCAAAAGAATTTCCATACTTGCAAGGCAATTTGACCTTCAGTAAAAAGATGTTCTGTTTTCTCAATTTTGTGAATGGGGCAACAATTACAGATAGAAAGAAGATAAATGCCAAACCTCTTCACAGCATCGTCAGAAGGAATCTTGTTCTATAGAGCCCTCATTAAGAAAAAAGAAATCCTAAAAGGAATTTTTCTGTGCCAATTCTTTGAACTAGCAAGTGTAGTGCCTCTCTTCTTTCTCACTATCTGCCAAGCTGATTTACTGTTGAATTTCCCTGTGAGGTCAGGAGTCCAGATAGGAAGATCCTGTCTCTCAAGGTTGAACTCAATAATTATAATAGAGCTGATCACATTCTAAGGCAATATCCTTCTGAGCTTCTCAATAATCCAAGTATCACCATTATAGAAGTCCTTGACCATGGTCTTTTTGGGAGTCCTTTGATTCTGAACTAGTTTTGCAATAGGACCTAGATTAGTCCAGTTCTCCCACCAAAATGATGCGTCATTCTACCACCTTTTCGCTATCCATAAGCCTCTTCCATAAGTGAGATTGCCCATATGTCCATTTTTTAGCAACATGATATCTCTTGCAGTATTTCGCCTCTAGAAAACATTTTAATTAAGTCTTCTGAGTTCTGAACTTCGACCAAAGCTTTGCAGAGAAAGTATTACAAATATCCTTAGAGATCTGAAAACTGTACCGCCTTCCTTAACTGTGAAACACAGGTCATCCCAAGAGCACCAATGTTTCTTCTTTCTGTCACCAAGAAGAAATTGGCAATAATCTTCTCTATCTGCTCCAAGGTTGTCTTTGGGGAATGGACAGCAGATAATAAATGTAATGGAAGAGCCTGAAGGACTGATTTTAAAAGGACAACATTCTCCACATAAGAAAGTAATTTTCCATGCCATCCTTGTAATAGTCTGGCTACTTTAGCCACCATGGTATTTAAAAAATCAATTCTTTTCGTTCCAGCATAAATGGGACATCCAAGATGAATCATAGGGAAGTGGCAATGATTGAATCCAGTAATCCCTTTAATAACATTGATCCTAGGGTCATCTTCTTTGAAAGTAACATAAAATCCTGATTTGTTCTTGTTGACTAGTTGTCCAGAGACTTCTTCATATTTTGCCAATTTAGCCATAAAACCAAGAGTGAGGATCACATGAGGAGAATAGGATAGTATCATCTGCATAGCATAAATGAAAAATATTAGGACCATTTTTATCAATTGAGTATGAAATAAAGTTCGACTGGCTTATAGACTCCATCATCTTGGTAAATAATTCTGCTCCTATAACAAAAAGATAAGGGGAAAGAGGGTCTCCTTGTTTGATGCCCCTGGTGGAATTGAAGAAGCCATGTGTAGTTCCATTAATGTTGAAAGGGTACCAGACATTTGTAATGAGTCTCCAAACAATGTCAATCCATCTTTCAGAAAACCCAAACTGTAATTATTCTGCCCATGAAACCGTCATAAGCTTTAGCAATATCCCATTTTAAAATCACAATTCCAGTATGCGATGTTCTGTTGATGTTATGAACCATGTCTTGAGTTAGCATGATGTTGTCTGTGATTGACCTCCCCTTGATGAAGCCTGTTTGATTAGGTGAAACAAGTTTGTGCATGAAGCAGCTAAGTCTTTGATTAACTAGCTTGGATATATCTTGACTGAGAATTACTAAGGCTAATAGGTCTTAGTTCAGTAAAAGTCTGAGGAATGTCTATCTTGGGAATAAGTATTAGACAAGTATGAGTGAGTGCCTTAGGAATTTGGTTGCCTGCAAAAAAATCAAGAACCATAGTAGCAAGTCATCTCCAATGATTTCCCAACAACTATGATAAAACTTTCCAGAGATCCCACCAGGGCTGGGAGCAGTGTGGCAACCCATGGAAAAGACCACATCTTTCAGTTCCTCCGCGGTTGGATTGGCTGTGAGATGTTCATTATCAGAATCATTTATGACTTTAGGAATGCTTCGGCCATCTAGTTTACAAAATATGTACAGAGAGTCTTCCTAAGAGAATTGTTAGATGACAATGTAATATGTAGGATGATTGAAATGGAGGAGTGCTGGAGGAACATTATCCAATAAGAAGATATGTAATTAAGTGAAATGCAAGTTATATAAAATGATTGTGAGACTATTAAAAGCTGTATGACAGTGTATGTACTTAGGCCTCTAGAGGACATATCATAAGTTGGGTGTTTTAAATATACAAACATTTTATCACCTTATTAAATAATTACAACAGTTAAGATGGATGGGTGGTCATAAGGATTGAGCAAAATTAGAACTGATCATATCTAACAGAGGATTCAAGCAACACAGGTAGAGGATAGGATGACAATTGACAGGTCATAGGTGTTGAAATGTAGTGGTTCATAGGTGCTATAGTATAATAGAGGGAAGATAGTAAAGAGGGTAAGATATCGATCTAAAATTATATTGGACAGTAGTAGTTTTAAAAGAGATACAATCTCATGGAATAAAAAAATTAGGCTCGATGTTTGTCACGTGTACTTTATGTTGGCTCTAGACTTGTCTATCAGTGTTGAGATCTCAAAGATATCCTCTATTTTTAGATGTCAGTGTATTTTGCTTTAAACAATAAATTATTTACTGTTGGAAGGAAATAGGCTTCAAGAGTGGAATGGATAGAAAGGATCCTATAGCCAACTTTAACTAACATAGTTGACTGCTGTATTATCTTGTGAAAAATAAAACATGGATCTGCGACAATTGACATTTTTATTTGTTCTGTCTCCTTGTTATCATTAATCCCCTTGTTACAAATGCTTTCTACAGATAGTGAATGATTTGAAATTCACGGTGACCCAAGCAGTGGAGCCAGTAGAGAAAGGAATTCAAAAATTGCATAAAATCTCTCAGAACATAAAGAAACATGAGAAAGAGAAGCGAACAAAGGATGACAGTTGCATTGCAACATCATCTCCAGAAAGGAGGGTTATACGTGGGATAGATGATCCGCTTTTACATGGAAGCATTAGTGACAGTGGAACTTCGAGGAAAAAGAAGCATCGTCGGAAATCTGGATATACCAGTGCAGAAAGTGGTGGAGAAAGTAGCAGTGATCATAGCTACGCTGGCATCCAAGTTCGTGGCCGAAGATGGGTTACTAAGGAATAGTCAGGAAAGATAAGGGCAGAAAGTAATTGCTTTGAAGACTTCTATGCAGTATGCACGCCTCTGCCTGAAAATCTGGAGTTGTTTAACTCCCGACAACATCATTCTTCTGCTCCAAGGAGGTTGAAGTATTTGTTTCAGCAAAGTCCATCTGGGGCCTTTTTCTCTCTTCAGAGTTCAAGTGCTACATTATGAAAGCACTTACATAGTCATTCTCTCTAGTCATTGTTGTTGCACATAATGGTCTTCAATGGTGTATAGATATATCCTCATCGGTGTATGATGCCTTGTTGTATCAGGATCAGTCTGCTTCAATATAGAAGGTTTTGCATTCTGATTTTGAATCTGCAGAAGACGTATGCCCGTCCTTGATGAAATTAACTAGATGGCAGTTATTTATCCTCATCAAATGGTAGTTTCTCCTCCTTTTGTATTAAGCTGTGATATACACTTAAAAGGGCATCTAGTGTTATAACCACCTTCTAGGAAGGGGTGCTATTAACATCTAGACCTCAAGCTGGATGAAAAAACAAAACTAGGTCTATGAGCTCTCTTAGAACAATGAAGTAAATCTATCCTCTCCCTAATCTTTTTGGATATGTGCCATGACAAAAACTTGTATTTACAGTTGTGTCATTGAACTTCCAATTCCTGGCTTGCCAAGTATAATAGATCATATGCTCCCCATAAAGCAGCCATGATTTCTTTCTTGAATCGACTCTGGTACCTTCTTTTAGGCGCTATAGGTTCAGCTAAGTAGTCTAATACTGCACTGTTGTGCACCAAGTGTTTTTCTGTTCAGCACATATGCAAAAAGGCATTTCATAAAAGAGAAAAAGCCTTGGTCAGGAGAGGAGACTCAGTCTACTACACAGCAGCAGACTGATTTCAAAATTTTCAAATATTTTTAACAAATGTTGTAAATATACTTTTTTTAGTGTAGATATTCTATATGTAAAGTTTGCTTTAGTACAAATTAAATCAATGTCCTGATTCACGTGTGAGTTAGATGCATTGATGTGTGTGAACCCCATATTTCCTTTTTCAGCTTCCTATCTAAAGAACTTGACCAAGATAAACTTTTATGTTTGATGCCATTGAGAGGCAAAAGAATTAGTTTACTTCAAAGGATCGATGAAATGGTCAATCTATTAGGAGAGGCGGAACCAAAATTTTTAGTTTATAGATTCTGAATCATAATTTTTTTGCTTACTGGTTTCTGAATAGATCATTTATGAATATTAAATAAATATTTAAATATAAATTTAAATCCAAAACTACTGGGTTCTGTCAAATCCGCAACTTTAAGGCTAGTTCTAGCCTTGTTTATTTAGGTGGTTGTTTGATTGGGAAATAAGCAAATGTGTCATCACGGAGTTGTTAATTCCAGATTGTTATTTTACATAGAATGTAGAATAAAATATGCTATAAACAATTTTAGAATCACTAATCCAATAACAATAATATCGTATCAATATAAGATAAAATAATCCCACAATTCATCATAGGATTATAACAAAAAGTCTCCAAAAGTTAGATTTTTTTTTTTAAAACGCAAAATACGTCCTTCCGGAAGTTGGTTTAATTTTTTTAATTATTTAATTTACTGATCAGAATTTAAAATTGAATCAACAATAAATATTATGTAAATTTTAAATATATAAGGGATAAGAGATAACTAATTCGGGATTTTAAATATATAAGGATAAGAGATAATTAATCTCGGGATTAATTTTTGAATGAGCTTATTCTATATTTGGTTGGAATAAAATGCATGAATAACTCATCCCGAGATTATAGTGTTATTTTTTATCCCTCTTTGAGAGTGGAAAACTAATCCGAGATAACTTGTTTCCAATCAAACGACGCCATTAATTAACTCCAAAATTTTTAAAGAAGAATAAATGAGTTTATATAAAAAGGATGCTATAAATATTCCGAAATAAGACGCCAAAGGGTATAAGTGAGTCATATTTTTAGCACAACAAGTGAATAAAGGGCTTTTGTTTTGGTTTTATTTTTAACTGTGGGTAAATGCATACAGAAGAATTGACTCTAATTAATTTGAAATTGTAAGTGTAATTTGTTAATTTTAGGGTCGTTTGGTTCAAAAGTTCAAGTTATCCTTTATAAATTATAATAAGATTCTCATCTAATATATGTAACGAATTTTGTACTACGCGATCGATTTGTGTTTTTTTTTTTTTTAAATAACTGTTGTGTCCGAACCAGCTTTTCAGCATCATACCTGCCATCTCCCGTCAGAAACAGAGTTTGTGCATTTTTATTCCCGCACCTGTACTAAATCTACGGGATACCTGCCACCTCCCATCAGCAATAGAGTTTATGTATTGTTGTTTTGATAGCCATGGTGTTCGGACCAGCTTTCCCGCACCTAGACTAAATCCATGGGATACGTGCCACCTCCCCAATAACAGAGTTTGTGTGTTTTTAACAGTGAGTATGATTTTGATCCTAATATTGAGTTCTAAGAATTTGACATTTTGATGTGAAGGCTGTTGATTCAAAGATTACTTGAGAGCTACTTATTTTAGTTATTACTCAATTTTAATCTGCTTATATGTCTTCTTTTTTTTAAAATTAGTTTTTACAATAAATAGATTTACTGGTGGCTTCACAGTATACTCTTGGACCTTGTTATTGTTTGGAAGCACATTGCAATTTGATTGGAATTTGCACAGGGAGTAAAAGGCTGGACTTAGAGTTGCCTGATACCTGTTGCTGGTGGGAGGTAGCAGATATTCCGTGAAATTAGTCGAGGTGCGCGCAAGCTGGCCCAGACACCATGGTTATAAAAAAAAAAGTAAAAAACTGGACTTTTTTTTTAATCGTCGTAAAAGACAGGATTTTGATTTGTTAAGAAGTATTTTGGTCTACTCTGGGGTGGTGGTCCAGACATCATGGTTATGAATAAGAAAATGTGTCATTTCGGTATTTTATTATGGAATTATTAATGTTGGAAATGTTATTCCACAGAAAATGTAGTATAAAAATAATATTATAATGATGATATAAACAATCTCATAATTACCAATCCAATAATAAAGTAGTACCAAAAATAAAATTAAATAATCTCACAATTCATAACGGGGATTATATCCTTTTTCCACTAACCAAACGACCCCTTACCACATTCTTTTCTTTTGTGGCTCATAAGTTTTTGAAAGAATGACAAGTTTTTAATCAAAGCATGAGCTATGAATATTAGGATCTTGACTCTTGACTTTTAACACAAATGGATGTGTTTAAAGAATAATTTTAAGTTATGTTGTGATTAATGGGGATAAGTACTCTTGGAAAATAGTTGACATTTGTCCAGCTTAGTACAACTTTTGTTAAGAGTCGATACAAACCCAAGTATGTAACTGAATCCAAAGGAGTATGAACATACTTTAATGCTAAATTATCTAGTAGTTTATCATTGATAAGATTAGAGTTGTCATTATTTTCCATATTAGTAATTTAGTATTCCTTCCTTTTTTTTTACTTGTCCCTTTTTTATTAGGGGGTTAAAAACCGAACGGTAACCGATAATCAAACCGTAAAATTAGTTTATTGACTTATTGGTAATGGTTTATCAGATTAATGGTTGGAGAACGGATTAAAATTTTATAGTTAATGGCGTATCGGTGCTGGGATGGATTACTCAATTTTCATATTGGGTAAACCGTTAACCCGTTAGGAATTATCATATTTATATTTTTACCCCGACATATATCAAGTATCTTTTGTAAACCCAAAAACTAAAACTTCAATAATTATTTTATTCACTTCTTAGCTTAGAAATAATGTCACGACCCATATACCAACGGGGCGGACAGGCACCCGAAGCCGATAAGGCCTGAGAGAACCAATCTTTACTCCTATCCATTCATACGCATGCCATTAGAAACATTATCACCACATAAGGACATAAAATGCTAATAACGGAAATCATAGAGCATGTGATATATATATATACGTGAAACTTGGCCGTCAGGGCCATCAAGACAAAACATATGTTCCTTACATTTCCTTCATCTGTCCCCACAACATCTACAAAGCCTCTACAGATGCGTAACCAAAACTATCCTAGAGTCGGGACAAGACCCCGCTCTATACACATATACAATACCAAAATAAATGTACATAGACGTTTTGAAAAGCCCCGAACCAACTGGAGCTCACCAATACTCTGCGGATTTCTTGTAGCCTATTGCGGAGGTCTACTAGTACCTGTGCCTGCAGCAAGTAAGGTAAATTCCCCAAAGGGGTCAGTACGAATAATGTACTGAGTATGTAAGGGCATAAGAAACTATCTGACACATAAATACTTCAATGAAATTAACATAAGTGAAGAATCATTATGGATAAGTCACCATTCTATAGGTATGGAAATATGTACATTAGATGGATTACTTCTTTTACTTTTACGCTGATGGATTACTTCTTTACTTTTACGCTCTTTCGTTCCTTCATCACTCTCTTCTTCATTCACTACTCATCCTTCCATTCTTACAGTGCCGGGGCCCCAAGCTAATCAGTGGGTAATCAACAGTTTTCGGGATCGACCCATGCTAGGCTTTTCCTTTGCCCCTGGGATACCACCCGTAGCAGCGGGATCGACCCATGCGAGGTATTTTAACCCCATGGGATACCACCCGTAGATATTGGGATCGACCCATGCGAGGTATTTTAACCCCATGGGATACCACCCAAGAACACATCACTTCTCATTACAACATTACTTCTTTAATCTTGGAATTAATTCATTCGATGATTATATCATTATTGAAAACTCATAGATGCTTACTTTATGCCTTTACGCTCATGAGATTGATACTTTTGTAGTTGTAACATTATTGGAAGATTTGGAACATAACATTATTGGAACTTGGGACCATGTCCATAATTATGTGATACATGAATGACAATAGATCAAGAATAAGGTATATATGATTAACAATAGATGATAACCTAGAATGAGATATCTTAGAACATTTCGAAAATGAGAAAGTACCATAACAGGGTGAATACTATATGCTGCGGAAAGATACGGAAAGAGTAACCTTACATACCTTGTATTCTCAATACGAATATATAATCTTAGATGTGCATACAATGTCCCGCTCCTTCCTTATGTTTCACTCTACAACACAAATACATAACGGGATTTACATCAACCACCAACTACCTTACAAATGCACATAACGTCAATGAATTACATGTTTGCCTTTAAAATGTCATTTCCCCCTTGACAATACCATTGATGAAATTATCATACCAATAACCCCACAATATTTCTAACATTGACCAAAATATCATAAACCATTAGCATGTTACACCAAGTTCATACTTTCCACTCTTTATCACCACAACATCACAATTATTCCATTAAATTACTTCAATACACCTCACAACAACAAATCGGCCAAAATCTCATAATTTACACTTATATGAAAATAACAAGTTTAATAACATAATCACACCATACATGTTGTTATTTCATCTATACCATGCACTTTCATCAAACCCACAAGTCATATTTCAAGTTACAATTCCATGGATCACACTTCTTTTACAAAAAAACCAAAGTGCCATATTCAACACTTACAAGCATAACCAACATGCTTTACATACTCTCGCATGCATATAATATATGAATCCATAAGAATAATTACTTACCTAAGCTTGAAAATTGATGATTTTGCTCCAAGAAGTTGGCTTAGGGTTCTTTGAGAGTTTTGAGAAATTTTGAGAAATTTCTAGAAATGTGTAGTGTAATCCTTTGAATAAAAATCAGATTTTCCACTTATTTATAGGCCCTCAAGTCTTCCTGGCATTAAATGCCATGTATAAGGGGTCAAAGGGTGAAGAATGGGTCATTTGACCCATTTCGGCCCATGTCTTCTTTCTATTTTTGGGCCTTTTATTGAGCCCAATTCACTCAACCCAATAAAATCAATAATTTCTCATGTTTAAATTATTTCATACGTGTCACGATCATATTCCCACTCACGTGATTCATATTCGTAGCCTCAATCCCAAAAACAAGTGATTCTAGCCACGTATGGCCTATTTTGACCATAAGGCTAAAACCGTCATTTTGATGCCAAATTCGTTCTCGAGTAATTTTATCATACCAATATAATACTTTACTCATTTCATGTATATGCTCATGGTTGTAGAAGAAACGTGGCAAAAATCGGTCCGGGACGTCCCCGGGCACCCTTGGGACTTAAGAAAATTTCCAACTTTTGAAAAGTGGGAAAAACCATCCTGGCACGCCCTTGGGCGCGCCAGCTTGCTGCCTCTGGGCTAAAAATTTTGGCCCAGAGCGGCCTGGCACGCCCTCTGGCGCGCCCCACCCTTAATTTTTTTAAAAAAATTCGTTTTTCGACTTTTCTTTGCGGATTTGGTTAGATACTTCAAGTTCTATTCTTTGACTTACTCCTTACCTTTAATATACTTTGTTTGGAGTTCCTCTTAGCCTCATTTTGAACCCCACAAATGCTCCACGAAAATCACAAAACACCTCCTATAAAAGGCTAATTACATGTACGAGGCCAAATTTTAATTTTTTCATTGTTACCAAATACATACTTATAGCTCTCGACAACTAAGTAAACATTATTCAACGTCGTCAAGTAGGGTTGGGAAGGTATGAGGTGTTACAAATAACAAGTTACTTCTTGTGACATCTAGCCATAAAACACAGTCAATCTCCCTAAAACATAAACGGAACTTGAAATTAATTCTTAAACCAAAACACAAATTATTCTTGATAATATGATGGACCGCAGAAAAAAAATAAAACAACCTCAATGTGTCCTTCACAAAGTTTAATATGTTTCTATATACGTATTAGGTCTAGAAGAAAATTCTATACACCTATTTAAAAATTTATACGAACAAAACTCAACAAGCCTAAAAGATTCATAAATAGATGAATCGGTGAAGAAATAGAGGACCTACCAATAACCACTCGATATTTCATTGTCTCTTAGATTTATCCGTTACACCGCCCGGTAATTGTTTGCTAATTATGAATCCGAAACCGAACCAACCATTATCTTATCGATTGGCTAGCGGATTAGTACATTTAAAAGTCGATAGCCAATAAGCCGAACCGTTAAGCATAATTATCCAACAGATTCACCCGATAAGCAGCCCTACTTTTTATAATGGGTAACTTGATAAAGCATTGAGGAAATTTATAACGATCCATCCCTTCGTTATGGCATTGGTTAGGGTGTAAGTGCTCGGGTAGAGTTTTCCCTAAGATGAGAGTAAATAAAATCTCAGGCTAGGGTGGTTTCTCATGAAAATCGAGTGTTGTGTGGTATAGAGATCTCTTGCGTCTCAAAGGTTAGTGGTTAATGTTTCCGAGCTTAGCATGTGATAGCCAAGGAATATAGTGATCCATAGAAACTTTCAAAATGAGAATCAGGTCTATAAAACTCCGGTTAGGGCACTTGCCGTGATAGGATAAATCAGTGTTGTCATATATTTCGAGTGTGTATTGTGAAATGGGGGAGAGCTGGAAAGCTCCTCAGAGTTTCTGTCAAGGTTCGCGGCTGCGGTTCCCTCACTGCAGTAGCGGTCAGCTGACCGCCGTGGCGGACGACGAGTTTTGGTTAGGGACCGTTGCAGAGGGCTACAACAGGATCGCT
Source organism: Capsicum rhomboideum (assembly GCA_031232105.1). Lineage (NCBI taxonomy): Eukaryota > Viridiplantae > Streptophyta > Magnoliopsida > Solanales > Solanaceae > Capsicum > Capsicum rhomboideum. The sequence goes on along the minus strand of CP124712.1, from coordinate 135,462,928 downwards.
GTAGCGGCTAGGTTCCTACTGTAGCGGCTGTTGGTATTTGCCCTGATTTTCTTACCATGATTGGGTTTTCCTTTTAGGAAAAGGAAAACATGAATTTTCCATATTTGGTTAATCCTTGTTCTTGTAGGAAACGGTTATAGACTCTGTAAATAGAGATTCCTTTCTCCTAGTTTGGTAGCATACACAAAGTAGTCATAGGGCTTTGAGGGTATTGTTTGGGGGGAGAATTTGTGAGACACAAGTGTTGCGGTATCACTTGTTGTAGACCTCTTTTTAATCTGAGTGAATTATGTGAGGTTGTCTCTCTTGACATTTTGTACTCTCGTTTATATAGTGGATTGCTCATCTCCTTTAGAAAAATCAATTCGGTTTCATGCCAGGTCGCTCGACTACTGAAGCCATCCATCTTGTGAGGAGATTGGTGGAGCAGTATAGGGAGAGGAAGAAGGACTTGCATATAGTGTCCATCGACCTAGAGAAGGCGTACGACAAAGTCCCCAGAGAGGTTCTGTAGAGTTGCTTGGAGGTTAGAGGGGTACCAGTGGCGTACCTTAGGTCGATTCAGGACTTTTATGACGGAGCGAAGACACGTGTAAGGACAGTAGGAGGAGATTCGGAGCACTTTCTGGTTCTGACGGGGTTGCACCAGGGGTCGACTCTTAGTCCATTCCTTTTCGCCTTGGTGATGGATGTTTTGACACGGCGGATTCAAGGAGATGTACCTTGGTGTATGTTATTTGCGGACGATGTAGTGCTGATTGACGAGTCCCGGGGAGGAGTTAATGATAAGTTAGAGGTTTGGAGATAGACCTTAGAGTCCAAAGGGTTTAGGCTGAGCAGGACCAAGACGGAGTACTTGGAGTGTAAGTTCAGTGTTGTGACGCAGGAGGCTGACGTGGTAGTGAAGCTGGATTCCCAGACCATTCAGAAGAGGGGTAGTTTCAAGTATCTGGGATCTATGATTCAAGGGGATGGCGAGATTGACGAGGATGTCGCGCACCGTATTGGTGCAGGATGGTTGAAATGGAGGCTAGCTTCGGGAGTTTTGTGTGATAAGAAGGTGCCTCTGAAGCTTAAGGGTAAGTTTTACAGGGTGGCCGTCCGTCCGGCTATGTTGTATGGAGTGGAGTGTTGGCCAGTTAAAAACTCCCACATGCAAAAGTTGAAGGTAGCGGAGATGAAGATGTTGCGATGGATGTGTGGACTGACCAGGAGTGATAAGGTTAGAAACGAGATTATTCGAGAGAAGTTGGGAGTGGCTTCGGTGGAAGACAAGATGCGAGAAGTGAGGTTACGATGATTCGGGCATGTTTCGGGAGGTGCACGGACGCTCTAGTACGGAGGTGCGAGAGGCTGGCTGTGGATGGTTTTAGGCGGGGTAAAGGTAGGCCGAAGAAATATTGGAAGGAGGTGATTAGGCAGGACATGGAGCGGCTAGAGCTTTCAGAGGACATGACCCTTGATAGGAAGGTGTGGAGGGTGCGGATTAGGGTAGAGGGCGTTTGTATTGGTAGGAAGGGTGTTTGCAGGATTGTTTTGTGTGTATCTGTGCTTGTTGCTTTTTGGGCAGACTCTTGTTCGCGTGGTTTTGGTATGTTTGTGTTTTCCGAATGAATAGTATATAGTATTACGCTGTGGGTGTCGTGTTTTCTTTAGCACCTAGCCATGTGTCTCTTTTTTGTGTTTGTTTTTTGTGTTTGTTTTTTGTGTTTTCTCTATTATGGTGATCTGTTTTGAGCCGGGGGTCTATCGAAAACAGCCTCTCTACTTCACCTGAGGTAGTGGTATGGACTGCGTACACTTTACCCTCCCCAGACCCCATCTGGTGGGATTACACTGGGTATGTTGTTGTTAGTGCAAAGTGGGGATGGAATCTATCTAATTTACTGACAGCACAACACACAGAGGAGTACCCCAAGTGGCAAATTATTTTGGCTGAAAAAGCTCTTTCGATATCTTCTATAAAACTTTCTGTGCTAAAGAGGAGATATGTCCTTGTGCTAAAAGAAGGCTTAAATTTCTGAACCATGCAAGATGTCACTTGCCGGAACCTTCCTCTTGGTTTGTAGGAATAACATATGCCAGTTCCTCTCTATAGACCAATCCATAACAAGGAACAACCTGTTCTTTCCAAATATCCTTATTTAAGGGCTAAGGCAAAGGATTTCCTTCATCATGTAGTTTTCAATTTGTCGCACCTAAAATGTGTTATGATGTTATACAGAAGTAAATATGTCTGCAAGACAAAGAAGCTGTGACTTTGAAGAAGACTGCATCAGTGGACTACCAGATGCCATCCTCATCCCTACTATGAAATGTGTATGTGAGTGTGTCTCTCTACAATATGCAAATAGGATAATTTTTCTGAATCTCCCTCTTCATTTTATTCATTATTTTGGTAAACCTGAGAAACCATAGGATATCATGTTTTCTAATTTTCTTTTCTTTCCCAAAAGACAAAAAGCAGTATTCAAGGTGGAAAAGTCATTTTCTGAACTTGTATGTTTTTATATGTATTGTTTGACAGAAAATATAGATTGGTCTCATCTTGTGTTACCCTAGCAATTTGTAATTTTTAGTCCCTATCAGTGTACGTTATACTGGGGTTGGTACAAGTCTTAACTGGATCACTTGTGCTTACTTTAGAACACACTCTCGTGGATTCATATTGGAATATGGTAGATTCTCATGTCCACTGTTTGACTCATCACCTGAAGACGGTGGTGGTAGCTGGTCGTGTAATGAAGAAACAGGTGATTCAGTTTCTGGAATATTTGCTCGGACATGCCATGTTGTTAGAGGAAATGAAGATGGAGGCGGAAAAGCAGACATTGACCAATGGCCCAATTTATTTCTTTTCTACTGCTCCGGAATATGAAGAGATGCTAATGAATGCACCATTAGCCTCTGCCTCTGCTGCAGTGCACTTCTACTGAGGTGAACCCTTCAGAAGTATTTGCCTAGATTCTTTTAGTTAGAATAGCTTGTTTGCAGGAACTCTTTTGCAATTAACAGTTAGTTGTTATACGTATAAATAAGTTAAATTCATGATAATAATGTGCACAATGAATTGTGCTGTGGAAATAGTTTCCTGTATTCTGTAATAACTGTTGAAGGGCTTTCTTGTTGGATGTTATAAAGTTTTAACTTTTTTGTTTGTTTGTGAAATTACATTTACATGAGGTCCTAGAAGAGGAGATATCCAGATTGATGGGCTTTCTATCATATCTAATGATAGGAGAGTTGGGCAAGGGACATGAATCTTTGTTCCAAACCATATAATGCCAAGTACCAATGTCTTTAAATTCAAATTGAGCGAACCACTCTTCTTTGGCCATAGCAAAACCACAGCTTCAATTGCTCAAGCATTGGGCAACCAGATAGAATATAATCCATCGATTGATCCATTAACATAACTTCATTAAGAGATAGTATTGTTAGAGACTTCAGCTCACTCCTATTTTTTGTATTTATGAATAGTTAGGCTCTTATTAAGAATAAGCACATGACGAGCGAAGTTCAAGAACCTTTTTTCATAGCCAGGACGACTAGCTCGACCACAATAGGCACCGTAGTGCCCTCAAAACATGCATTGATCAAAATTGAGTGTGTGGATGAATGGCTAGAGTTTATGAAATCTTCTAATAAAGATTGTTTTGAAGCATCCTTTGATGGCAATAAGGAGAGAATATGGATGAGGATGACATCTGGTAGTCCACTTATGTGGCCTTCATTAAGGTCACAACTCCTTTTTACTTGAAGACATTAATTTTTGTATAACATCATAACATATATTAGGTATGACAAATTGAAAGTTATGAGATGAAGGAAACCATTAGCCTTAAATTGGGATATTTGGAAAGAACAGATTTTCAAGATTGAGGACTAATCTGTAGAGTGGGATAGACATATGTTGTTCCTACAAACCAAAAGGAAAGGAACCAGGCCTTTCATCCCTCAAGCTAATCAACATGTCAAATTTCCATTTAGAGATAAAGTTCATGATGATAATACATGAGATCAAACATATTGGGAAATTTTTTGAAGTAATTAATTATGAAGTTTGAAGTAAAAAATTTCTAAGATAATTTAATACCTTTCTAAGTACCCACTGATACAAAAAAACAAGTGTAAACTCCATTATCTCTAGCACAAAACGTCAAAAGGATATAACAACAACAACTACGCGTTAGTTCTAAACAAGTTGAGGTAAGCTATATGAATCCTACAATAAGAACATACCTAGTGTGATCCCACAAGTGGGGTTTGGGAGGGTGGGGTGTATCTAGACCTTACCCCTATCTTTGTTGGATAGAGAGGTTGTTTCCTATAGACCCTCAGCTCTAACAAAATCATTTTTCAGAACATGTTTGAACAAAATAAAAGATAGCTAAAGTATAAGTGACAACAATAGTAATAGAAATGAAGAATAAGATAATGCCATAATAATACTGGTAAGAGAGAAGTCGCTCAACTACCTACTAACTTTTACATTAATCCTCGACGTCCATGCTCTCCTATCTAGGTTCATATTCTTGGTGAGTTGAAGATGGTTCATGTATTGCTCTTCACATGCCAAAATCACCTCAGTCTCGATTCACACATCTTGTCCACCATGGATGCCACCCCCACCTTGCCCCATATATTTTCATTCTTGATCTTATCTTTCCTAATATGCCCACAGATCCATCTATGCATCTTCATTTCTGCTACCTTCATTTCTGAATTTGAGAGTTCTTGACTAGCCAACACTCAACCATGTACAACAACATAGTCGGTATAACCACCCCTCTATCGAACTTACCTTAAAGTTTCGGTGACACGTTCTTATCACATAGGACACCTGATACGAGCCTCTATTTTATCCATCCACTTTCTTATATAAAGTGCGACATCATTGTCGATCTCCCCATTTCCTTAGATTATAGACCCAAAAAACTTAATGCCATATGAATCCTAATTCCTCCATTTAAGCTTATATAGAGAGAGTGAGAGTATACATATAATCTATTATATAATAAAATAAAATAGAAAGAAATTTATTATTACTATACATATATAGGCCAGCTTGACAAACAACCCTTCCTTTTGAAAACCTTAACAAGTCTCTAATATCTTAACTTAAAAAATATCTACAGAACTCATGGACCACTAAGTAGCGATGTAGCTCACATTATAAAGTTATATAACTACATTTTCATTCTGAGATCCAAAAATTTGAAAACAATATAGAAATACAGATTTGCTATTTTGAATGGCCCTTGACAAGAATCAACCTGCACACAAGTGCGATAAGTGCATAAAATGTATACCAATTTCTGAAGAGTTTTCGCTCTTAGATCAGTAACGACACATACTTATACAGATTTAGACATACTGATAAGTTGTTGCTTAGAAAGAGACAACATTCAAAATAGTATACGATCACTAACAAAAATCTCATATATAGCATGGAGCTTACAATAGATCCGAACCAATTTTTAGTACACCGGGTTGCCAGTTGTTAGCCTTGGTGGGCAGAATTACCTTGTACCTATTGCTGGTAGGAGATGATAGGTATCCTGTGGGATTAGTCGAGGTGCGCGCAAGCTGACCCAAACACCACGGTTATTCCAAAAAATAGTAGTTGAGTTTGCACTTGTTTGTTTTATCAGTAGGTACTCTTAGAAAATTATTGAATATAAGATTATGTTTTCCTGTCTTGGAAATTTTTTAATCCAAACTTCAAAAGTTAATTACATTAAAAAATTTCCCAAGATGTTTGATCTCATGTTTTATCATCATTAACTGTTATCTCAATGGATATTTCATATGTTGAGATTGATGCACTCTAGGATTCCTCTATCTGATTAACTAGAGTGATAAAATGTCTTGTTCCCTTCCTCGTGGTTTGTAGGAATAACATATGCCAGTTCTTCTCTACAGATCAATCCGCAACCAGGAACAACATGTTACTTTACGAATATCCTTATTTAAGGGCTAAGGCTAAAGATTTCCTTCATCCCATAGTTTTCAATTTGTCGCACCTAAAATGTGTTATGATGTTATACAAAAATGAATATGTCTGCAAGACAAAGAAGCTGTGACTTTAACGAACACCGCATCAGTGGACTACTAGATGCCATCCTCACTTATATTCTATCCTTGATCCCATCAAAGGCTGTTGTCAACACAATGTTAATTAGAAAATTTCATCACCTCTGGCCATTCATCCGCACACTCACTTTTGATCAATGCATTCTTCCAGAACACGACTGTTACTATTATAGGTTTTATAGTCGAACTGTTCGTCGTGACTTTGACGAAAAATTCTTCAACTTCATTCGTCACGTTCTTCTTCTTAATAAGAGCCTAACTATTCATAAATTCTGCCTGCAGTTTCATTTTAGCTTATCTCAACTCATTTCGGCAAAGAGTATCCGACATAATAGACATACGGTAGTATGATTTCCTGAAGAGTGAGAAACAGATGGCTAATGAAATCGGTACCTGGATCCAGTTCACATTAAATAAGAATTTGAAGGTCCTTGACTTGTCTTTCTCTACTCGTGGTACATTTGAGCCACAGGCTTATTATGGTCTGCCTAATTGTGTTCTAAGCAGTCCTCATTTGGTTGAACTCCGGTTGACATTCTGTAAGATAAATACAAAAAGAAGAGTGAGTTGAAGTGTCTAACAACATTTTCTCTTGATAACATAATGCTAATGGGTCAGTCGATTGATTATATTCCATCTGGTTTCCCTATGCTTGAGGAATTGACGTTGTGGTTTTGTTGTGGCCATAGAAGAGTGGTTCTGCTCAGTTAAAATTTAAAGAAATTGGTACTTGGCATTAGATGGTTTCGGAACAAGGGTTCATGTCGCCTTTCCATCTCTCCTATCATTATATATATGTGGAACTGTGGAGGTCTTGGATATTATAAATATAACATCTATTGTTGAAATCTGTCAATTGTATGGAAGAATTTGACTTCAGAGAGTTCAAGGATTACCAAGAGATGAGAATATTACTCCAAACAATTAGCGGGACCAAAAGTCTCAAGCTACGTTCCTGGTTTGCTCTGGTACGCACTTCTTCTCTTTCTTCACAACTTCTCCAGGTATAGTTATGATTTCTGACTCTATTGAGAGATAGTTTTTTAGGTGGATATACTTACTATAAACTGTTATATTCAACAGATGGAATATCAGTACATTTATGTACTAGAAGGGTTATGGTGTTGGATATTGTCTTTAATGTCTCAGATTTCGACATCCGTCAATACTTTATGTACATTGTGCAATAAGTTTTTAATGCTTTTGTTACTTACCTTGTGTGTCCTCAGGACAAGTCCTTGTTGATTAAGTCATGATTTTGGTTTTGTGCTTCTCTACTTCTCTTAAGAAAACTTATTCTAATTTATCGAGAAAAAGAAAGACTTATTTCAATTCATCAGAATACAAACACACCCTTCTCATGTTGTCTTTGTAAAACTCGAAATGGTATATAAGTCAATATGATATGTCCTACCAGGAATACTGAACTTGCTGAAGCACTGTCCTTGCTTGGGGAATCTTATTGTCAAACTTACTTCTTACGTTAAATCTACATCCCAAGTATGGCAATTTAATTGTTTTGTTGCTCTTGTTGTTAACTGCATTCTTTGCAATGTTTATTTGGAACCTATTATCATGGACACTAAAGATTTGGCAACATTTTGGTGTCAGACACTGATAGGACAGTACACTAAAGATTTGGCAACATTTTGGTGTCAGACACTGATAGGACAGTACACTTACCGGAGTAGGTATGACTGGGATGTGTTGAACACTAACTGGGATATCATGTTTTCTAATTCTATTTTCTTTTCCAAAAGATAAACAAACAGTATTTAAGTTGGAAACTTAATTTTCTTCACTTGTATGGTTTTATTTGTATTGTTTGACAGTAACTATAGATGTCTTCTCATCTTGTGTTACACTAACAATTTGTATTTTTTTTAGTCATATTCAGTGTCTGTTATAACTTATAAATGGGTTGGTACAACCCTTAATGGGAGATTTGCTCTTGTGATTATTTTAGAACATACTCTCGTGGATTCACCAATATGAGTTTGATGCGGATGAATATTGGAATATGGTAGATGCCCCTGTCCAGTGCTTGACCCATCACCTCAAGACGGCTGAGGTAGCTGGTCTCGTAATGGAGAAACAGGTGATTCAGTTTCTGGAATATTTGCTCGGGCATTCCATGGTGTTAAAGAAATAAAGATATTCCCAGAAAAGAAAATCTATGGCCCAAATAGTCTAATGTCTGATAAGGCTCGTGAATATAAAGAGAGGCTAATGAATGCACCAAAAGCCTCTGCCATTGCTGCAGTGCTCTTCTACTGAGGTGAACCCTTCAGATGTTTTTGCCTAGATACTTTTAGTTGTAACAGCAACTCGTTTGCAATAAACAGTTAGTTGTTATCGGTCTAAATAAGTTAAACTCGTGATAATAATGTGCACAATGAATTGCGCTGTGGACAGAGTTTACTGCATTTTCTGTAATAACTGTTGAAGGGCTTTCCTGTTGGATGTTATAAAGTTTTTCTTATTAGTGAAATTGCATTTACATGAGGTCCTAGAAGATGAGAAAGTAAGGTTGATGGGCTTTCTATTAGTTGTTCAATTTTCTACACTTAAAACTAATTAAGCAATGAGAATTGAGAAGTGATGATCATTGGATGCAAGATTGTCCCCAGGACTATTTATCTGTTAGGCTTTTCATAAGGCAATTTCGAAATCAGGAAAGATTAGACAGAATCCTACCAATCTAAATCAAAGTTTTACTTCCATCAAAAAAAATTTTGTATTATTTTCAAACACATCGTGTGTATAGCCAAAATTCCACAAAACTATTTGCCTGTTTAGCCAAGTTTCTTGGAAGCCAAAAGTGCTCTTTTTAAGTGCTTATTTTGAGAGTTGAGGTGTTTGACCAAACTTTTAGAGAAAAAGTAAGCGCTTTTGAGTAGTAGCAAAAACTATTTTTCAGAAGTTGGAAATTTTTGCTTTTCTCTAGGAGCACTTTATGAATTTTGGCCAAAGCACAAATTCTACTCTAATCTTGGCAAGGGTGTTTTTCAAATTGATTTGTCAAACACATACAAAAAATATTATTTTGAAAAGTACTTTTCAAAATAAGTAGATTTTAGAAGTCTGGCCAAACATGTTATATCTTAGATGACACTGTTTATAGCAATGTGCCTCCACCCCTTGTACTATACATTATCAATCAAACAATGATGAACTAGAGGAACATAAAAAATGAAAAGGTAAATTTCATGTTTGTTTGATTGAAAATCAATGGTGAATCACGATTTGTGGTTCTTCATCTATATTAGCATATGCCATGCTTTGTTTTAATAATGACTTTGTGGTAAAAAGGGGTTATTATTTGTTCTTTCCATTGACAAGAACTTTGTTTCAATTTGCTCTTTCGGACATTGCATCAGTAGCCACTTCCCTTCCCTATTTCATGTTTTTCATCAGTGTCACCTCTTGAAACTTTCTGGCATGATGAACACAAGGCCAGCGTCCTGGTCTTGGAAAGTTGAAGATGACACGATGCCGCCCGATGATCAATCTTGATTAATCTTAGCTCTTGCAACTCTTTCTTCAGCCTATTATTTTCATCATTCAGACTTTGGCACCATTTCTTCAAGAACTCACAGTCCACTTCTGTTTGTTTCAGTTTAGTCCTTTATAACACACATTTAGAATTAAAAGAAAAACAGAATCAAGAACGATTGTATAATAAAAGAGAAATATGGAAGAGAGATGGTAGATTAGATTTTAATTACCTTGCTCTTCTGTTCTGAAACCAAACTTCTACTTGTCGTGGCTTGAGTTTTAATTTTGCAGCTAGTTCTTGTTTCTGACCCTGCATTAGTTAAAGAATTCTTCCATCAATCTATCTATAAGTCAGGTTATACATATACTGATAGTGTAAAATTTCTTTAGCCTGTCAGCGTATGTAAGTTAAATACAAAAAGATATAAAACATAAGATACATAATGATACCATAGCAAGTGTGGTGTGAAGTTTGAAACTGTCTTCAAGCAAGGTGGATTGTTCTTTGGTAAGTCTAAGTTTCTTTCTCATACCAATCTTCTTGCTCTCATTGTTAAATTTGATGTAATTTTTACAAGTTTTTGAGCTGGATCCATCAATCGTGTTGTTGACATCATGACTAGAATGAAGAGGAATAATAGATAGATCTAGACATGTAATTTTCTTACATTCTTCTTGGTTTTGTTTTGGTAACATGTGATGATCAATTGTGGCAAGTCCAAGTGTGAGCCTGGTGTCACAAGCTTCATTATCATCATTTCCCATAGAAAGAGGATGAGCTGGAGTCGAAGTCGCCTTTGTTAGAGAGCGTTTTAGTTGAAGAGAATATGATGGTATGATTTGAGAATTGTGGTGAAACTGTTCCATTAAGTAGGATCTTTATATGATATGTTTAGCTTCAAGAAAATGAATGAGATTTGATTAATTGTGTATTAATTATACAAAGTCATTAAAGTTTGTTCAACTAGAGAGGAGTGAAATTAATAATTAAGTATGAATTAATGATAATTATGGCATGCGTTTAAAACAATTGACTCCTCTAAGGAAACCAATAACTTACACTTTGAACAAGACTTTCTTTGACTTGCCCCCTTGTTTCCTACAATAATTTTGATATACTCAAAGAGCTTTTCCTATTCCAATTACATTAGTCTTTAATTGCTTATAGAAACCCTATACATTTATGATTTTCATAAATTAATGAGATGGGATTGATTCATACATTTAGTAACGGTAAGACTAATTCATGACAACAGTCAACAAAGAATCATGTAATTAGATTACAAGAAGAACCCCGTTAAGAGACCAGGAGCTATCCATCCCTCCGTCCCAAAATAATTATCACGTTTCACTTTTCGAGATTCAAACTATACCAATTATGACAAATAAGATTTTATGAGAAGAATAAAGCAACTCATACTACATTTTGTATATTTTTTAAATATCTAAATTATAATTTTAAAATATTAAATTAATTTAATCTAATTTAACTTCAAAAATTAGCCTAATTAATTATACGTAAACAAAATACGAAAACTATTTTGGAACAGAGAAGTACTACACAACACAAAATATCATGGCTTCATAATAATGACAATAATAGTAATAAAAAACAATTAAAATAATTCTAATAATTACTCCCTTCATTCCTAAATACATGTCATATTTTTTTATTTGCATGCTCCTTAAGAAAAATATTAAGTAGAGGGTAATTTGATACTATTTCTCTCTTTTGCACCATATTAATATCTCTTTGTATTTATGATTAAGGTTAAAAATAGAAACAAACAACTAATTATGCTTTGATTTTTTAAAATACAAGTATTATAAAATATTTATTTTTAGTAAGCATGACAAGTATTTAAAAACGGAGGGAATACTTCCATATTCAATCGGATGTTCATAAAATCTAGACAACAACTATCCGAGGAACCACCATGATAGGGGTACGCCAAACTCCTCCATCACCACGGGAGGTGAAAGCCTTAGTGAATGATATTAAATTAAAAAAAAAAAATTGAAAAAAACACTATATTCCTAGTTGATTCTGTTGAAATGTAAATTTTGAAAATTCCCTAATATATTATGATTGTTTTTCAGACAAGACATTGAAGTACCTATTCACACTAATTCTTTTCAGTCTGTAATATTGACAAGATGCCCCAAATGGTCTGTAATTTATGTTAATTTAATGCAATTATCCTTTCTAACAAATTTTATTTTTCAATTAAAAAAAATAATTTAGATGTTTTTGTCAAATAGTTTAAATAAAATGGAATAAGTGAACAGACAACAAGGGTGTTGTAGTATAGTGATAAGTATTCCCGCCTGTCACGGGTGTGACCCGTGTTCAATCCCCGGCAGCGTCGTCTTTTGCATTTTTTAAGTGTGTGTGTGTTTCTTTGTTGTTGGTTGTTTCATTTTTTGTGGGGAATTAACTTTGAAGTATGGGACTAAGAAATACATTATTTAAGTTTGCTTCTTTCTATATACTCCCTCCGTTCAAATTTACTTTTCACTATTTTCCTAATTTGATTTCCAACTTTACTCGTCATTTTTTGACAAATCAAGAAAAGATTAAAAAAAAAAAACCTTAGCATTAATTACTTATTCTACAAATAATTTTTCAATACACATTACTAAACATCAATTAATAAGAATAATATGGTAAACTCAGTCTATCAATCATTATTTTCTTAATGGGTGTGTCATATCAAAAAGTGACAAGTAAAAACGAACGGAGGAAGTAACTAACATTATCCGGAACACAAGTTACAACCAATACTTACTTACCCCTTGGTTAAGTGATGTAACTATGATTATATTAAGCAATTTATTTTCACATTTTATACAAATTTCAAGAGAATTATTTATTTATTGGGGTTTTATAGATATCTCCTCACCAAAATATAAAGCTTAAAATTCTTTTATTTACCCTATTTGGCTCCTATAGCTTAGTGGCAAAGGCAAGAAACAACGATAAAACTAACTTCGTATGATCGATAAGTAAAGAATTTTCGTGATGAAATCAATTATTAATGCTTGTATCAGAATAAACTATTTATGCCACTCTTTCTTGAGGTCCAGCCTTTTTTTGAATCCCGCATGTATGCGAAATGCTCTGGGCATTGGATTATTTTTATTTAATTTTTTGTTAGGACATCTAAAGAAAATTACAATAAAATATAGGATATACTTATTATGTAAAACTTTTTTAGCTTCTGTTTGATCATAGATTTTGAAATTGAAACTTGAAAATTTGAGGTTTTGTAATTGTGATTTTTAGAACTTGAAAAAGCGAAATTTCTCCTAAAAATTGGTCGGGACCAGTTTTTGAAAGTTTGAAATTTTTTTGAAGACAAATTTTTAAAATCTATGGTCAAACAGATATTTGAAAAAAACAAATTTGATCGAAAATCTAGAACTAAACACTAGCTTGATTACATAAGTTAAATCCTAAACTTAAGAGCCACCAAGTGGCACATCTCCATTTTATGCTAACACTATAGAATGCCGGCTAAGCTAAACAAATAGAATCCTCAAACAACACTCCTTATTTTTTAAAAAAAAATTAATCGTTGATTTCTCCTAACCCCAAACATAATCCTTCTTGATGTCATTTGTTTTCTAACGTCTCTATCCAAGTAAACCAACATTCAAAATTTTATTCTCACATCTAAAAACCCAAAAATACCCTTTCCCCTTCTCACCAAAATCTCCCCATATAAAGCCCCTTTTTTGTAACTTCACACATACATTCACCAGAAACCCGTTAATCATGCCGGCTTAGCATTTAATTTGCCGCCACACTTTAGATGTTTGTTTTTTGCCTCATCCATTTTCGGTAACAAACCAAAAAAAACTCTCTTTCTTCTGTGAGATTATTGTTTGTTTGATTGCTAATTTTGTTGTTTACAACAACAACAAAGTACCGAACAGTGTACGCAGATATTATCTCTATCTTGTTGTTACCAGTATAGTGTGCGCGGACGTTGTCTCTGTCTTGTTGTTACCAGTATAGTGTACGCAGGTGTTATTATCTCTATCTTGTTGTTACAATGAAGGAAAACGACTATGAAAACACGGTGTTTGATCAACCATTAAAGCCAAAAAAGCCGAAATCTAGAGAAGTAAGTTCAAGATATCTATCTCCAACTTCAAATTCCTCAATTCTTGATGATGAAAATCAGTCTCCACAAAACATAGTGCCAAAACCAAGATTATCTACTGATTACAAGAAGCATAAAAGTCTTGAGAAGTCAGGATTAATGGGTAAACTTTGGCCATCTTCTTCATCCAACTCTTCTTCGAGTTCAATGATGGATACTTTTGCTAATCACTTAGGAAATGAGAGACTAAAAGACCTTGAAGAGCGAAAAAGTCGCGAAAATCCCAAGTCTCATCCTTTCTTTCTGAGTAGGCAAAAGAGTTGCACGGAGTTTAGTAGGTTTGAGGATGAAAAAGAAAAAACGAAAGAGAAACGAAGATCATTGTTTGGTGGATCAATGAGGTACACTGGAAAAATCAAATTTCCGGGGAGATTTTCAACTCATTCATCAACGTCTTCAAATTTAATGGACGAATATAGTGATCAGAGTGCCCCCGGAAGATTTTCTGTTGACGCGAATTCACTTCCACGTAGATGTAATTCTGCAAGAATTAGATCAGATATTTTATCAGATATAGCAAATGAATCAGAGTCCGAATACAGTGACATTTGTTCAAATAACAGTTTTGATTCTCCTGTTTTTGGGAGAATTAATGTAGCACCATCATATATGGCACCAACAGTAAGTTCAAGAAAAGCTGGTATTGAAGTTCCATCGAAGTATATGCAAGATTCGTTATCAAAATCGCGAAGATGGAGTGCAGATTCCAGTGTTCACAAGCCTGATTCTCCTAAATTAGGACTCAAATTCAAGAATCCAATTCAAAGGGCTACTACTTCACTTAACACTAAAACTTCTAAATGGACTTTGTCACCTGGAAGGCCGAATTCGCCTCCTGTGTTGATGGAAAATAAAGGGATTTTTACGTCTAATATGAAGCCCCCAACGAGTCCTTCCAAGGGGAAAAAAGTTGGGAATTTTCTTAGCATGGGGCTTGAATTACTCAAAGGTAAGAAATTTACTTCTGGTGCAGCATCTCCTCTTAGGCCAGGCATAACGGAGAGCGTTCATCATCTAAGGATACTTCATAATAGATTGTTGCAGTGGAGGTATGTAAATGCCAGAGGTGATTCAGTCAATCACAATATCAGTAAACAAGCTGAGGTCAGTGGCGAGACCAAAAATTTTACTACGGGTGTTCAAGATTTAATATATATCTGTGAAAAGTAACTTTTGACCTATATACGCGTTCTTTTGCTTCATAAGAATTTCTTACTAGTTGGCAATTCATTATGTGGCTTAAAAGCTAATGACCTGTTATGTTTTCTTTACTTTCTTACAATTGAAATATATTAGCTGCATTTTATTAGTCTTTTTCCTTGGTGTAAAATCGGAAACAACCTCTCTACCTCTAAGGTAGAGGCAAGGTCTACCCTCCCCCGACCCCACTTTGTGGGACTACACTGGGTATTTGTTGTTGTTGTTGCTCCTTAGTGTAAAAATTTGTAATGAGTAATTAGGCCTTAGTCTCAAAATCAATTGATGTGTTTATTTGGTTTTCTCAGGTAAACTTAGTGTGTGCTTTGGATGGTCTTATAACATTGAGACAATCTGTGGTACAAAAGAAACTGCAGCTACAGAGGCAAGAACTGGAGATGAAATTGAGTTTTGTTCTTCATTCTCAAGTAAGAACTAGTAACCCTTGACGAATATCGGTAAGACAGTGACAATTAAAACATTTAAAGATATGATTTTTGGCCATGTATTGTGCAGATTAACTTACTAGAAGCCTGGAGTTCTGTGGAAAGGCAACATTCTTCAGCAGTGTCAAAATCTAATGATTGTTTACAGTCTGCAGTCTGTAGGGTTCCTCTCATTGAAGGAGCTATGGTAAGTCCAATGGCGAACCAGAAAAAAAGTCCTTAAGGGTATTCAAGATTTAATATATACGTCTAAACAATAAGTTTTTATGTGTATGCACTATAATTTTTTGTTTACTTAATAATTTTTCGTTGGAGGGTGTTCAACTAATTAACCACCCTTCACTGTATGTGGCAGGTGGAACCACAATCGGCTGTCGTTGCTCTTCAACATGCATCAGATGTATCTTCATCGATCAAGTTGATATTATCCAATTTCTCATCAGGAGTAAGATTTCGGCTGCTCTAGATTCTCGCGCTGCTTATATTGTCTCGGATTTAATTTATGACAATATAAAAGTTTATACACTAGAGAATAATGATGTAGTCTAACTTATTTTGTCAGCGTATAAAAGTTAAGTAGAAACTAAGTTCTACGTGAAATTTTCGATCAGGCTGAAAAAACTGCAGAAGTAATCAAGGAAATGGCAGAGGTAGTTATACAAGAGAAGTTGCTGTTAGAAGAATGCTTGGAGCTTTTCACAAACATTTCTACACTAGAGGTTAATTTATCAATTTGTAGAATTATTCAAGTTCTCTGCTTGCATTATACAAAGTTACTTACTTTATTCATATGATATACTCCGTACATTTTAATTTGTTTGTCTTACTTTCCTTTTTGATCCGTTAAAAGGACATTTTAGTACATTCGATATATCTTTAGTTTAAGACCACAAGATTCAGAATCTTCTTTACTTTCTTAAATTCCGTGTAAGTCAAAACCAAACAAACAAATTGAAACGAGGGAGTACTTGGTAAGATTAGCATTTGAGTTCTCTTTGTAAATCATCTCTGCGTTTTGTATTCGCAGAGTCAAGAAAGGAATTTAATATGCAGCATTATCCAATTAAGGCAGCAACAAGAACAATACTGCAAAAAAGAGAAGGATACGGTATCTGCTTAATCATTTGATCTCAGCAGACAAATGCTCAAGGATTTATCGTTAGAGACAGAGTCAGAATTTCAATTTTAGGGGTGCTGGATTTCAGAACGACAAGGATAAAGTGTTAAACTGTTAATAACTGGATCCTAAATTTAATATTTGTACATATCGAGTGAATTTCTTAACATGAATGTATTCAGTTCTCTGGAAGCTGGAGCTAGAGTAGCATTATTTTGTTGATTTTTTTGCTGTGTGTATATTAGAGACGTACACAAATTAGTGCAAGCGTGAAAATAGTCGCACAACCAGCTTCAAATTATTATTTCTTTCGGTTTCTCATCTGGTATTAGCTACTCGTATTGGAACCTCAATTAATTTGGATTTGTTCCGCATAAGGCACATTTAAGTGCTTTTTAACACAACTTTTTTCATAATCAGGACCTCTGATTATGGGTGACGAGATCATATTCGTCCCATCACAATTTTTGTTGCCCGTCACTCTTTTTTAAAAACAACTTGAAAACGAATATCAGAATTGGATTACTATAGGTATGTTAAGTAGTTTAATTGTTCAAACACTCAGTGCATAAATAATTTATGAAAATATAGCTAATTTATTTAACAAATGTAACAATTTATTGAGGTCTAACGTATTTTCTTTAATCCCACACACCTCTGTTTTGTTATTTTTTCGTTACAAAAAATCGTTTAGTTACAATAAATTAAAAGTTTGACTAACCCACTAGAAATCAACCTACACAAAATGAGCCTCAAACCAGTTCAGGAGTATCTTGACTTTAAGTTTATTAACCAAAAAAAAAAAAAGAAGAAGAAAAACTCAAGAAATAGAATTGAGGTGGGGAACACATAACATCAAGAGATATTTGACCAAAAACAAATATAAAGTATCACTATTTTGCGAGTTTAATTATGAACACTTATTTATCAAAACTTACCTCGACAATATCTAATAGTGTGTGGGCTCTCTCTTTTTTTGTTTCAAAGTGGTGCCAAATGACACTTCACAAGGATAATTTTTTTAAAAAAACTAATTGGAATTATGTAGTACTTGGTCAAATCTTGTCAATTTCTTTTTTGGACCTGTTATTTCCCTTTATCCAGTCAACAAAAAAATGTGTAAAAAGAATCCGACCTGCCGGATTCGAACCAGCGACCTAAGGATTAGCTGTTAGATTTTTGCCCACTACAGTCCTCCGCTCTACCAACTGAGCTAAGGTCGGTTGCTGACTGTGTGCTGCTTCTAAAAGTATCAAGTAATTCCCACCCACCACAACACTTTTGAAACCCTTTTTGCTATTCTCCCCCAACACTTGTTAAATACTCCCTCCGTTTCAAAAAAAATGACCTAGTTTGGCTTGGCACGGAGTTTAAAAAAATAAAGAAGATTTTTGAATCTTGTGGTCCTAAATTAAAGTTATGGCAAATGTATCAAAATGTCCTTGAATCTTGTGGTTTTAAACATACCACGTGAAAAATTGAAATTAAAGTATTGCCAAAAAAGAAAAGGGGTCATTCTTTTCTAAACGGATTAAAAAGAAAAGTAGGTCATTCTTTTTTAAACACAGGGAGTAACTTTTTATATAATCAAGTAATTTTTTATTTCATTTTGCCACATAATTAAAATATAAGTGTACATTTCAAAAGTATGGTCAATTTTTATTCCTGATATCGAGCATCTTTGGATTGACTTATTTCAAATATTTTTCGTAAAGTTATTCAGCATTTTTGTCAAGTTATTCATCTCCATTTTATTTAAAGTATAAATTTTATTATCTGCAGACTGCAATGAATTTATTATAGATTCATTCAGTTGAACGACTCCCGATAATATGTGTAAACTTATTTGTAATTTGATCATCTAAACATAATTAGAAGCGGAACTTACATATGGTGTTCATTGGCATTGAGAAGGTCAACGACAAAGTTTCGAGGGAAGTCTTTTGGAGATGCCTGGAGGCTAGAGGTGTACCGATGGCTTACATTAGGGCGATAAAAGACATGAATGATGGAGCTAAGAGGCGGGTTAGGACGGTAGAAAGAGACCCGGAGCATTTTCCTGTAGAAATGGGGTTGCACCAAGGATCAGCTCTTAGCCCTTTCCTCTTTGCCGTGGTGATGGACATATTAACGTAGGGCATCCAAGATAAAGTGCCTTGGTGTATGGTATTTGCAGATGATATAGTATTGATTGATGAAACGCGTAATGGCATGAATGATAGGTTGGAGGTGTGGAGACAAACTCTGGAAGCTAAAGGGTTTGAGTTGAGCAAGACCAAGATTGAGTATCTGGAGTGCAGATTCAGTGAGGAATTGCATGAGGAAGACGTGAAAGTGCATCTGGACACAGAGGCTCCCCCCAAGAGCGATCATCTTAGCTCTATTATCCAGGATAGTAGGGTCATAGACAGTGATGTCACTCATCGTATTGGTGCGGCATGGATGAAGTGGAGGCTTGCCTCCGGAGTCTTGTGAGATAAAATGATACCACTGAAACTTAAAGGTAAATTCTATAGAGTGGTGGTTAAACCGATGTTGCTGTATAGGACAGAGTGTTGGCCAGTCAAAAACTTCTATGTTCAATAGATGCATGTCGTAGAGATGAGGATGTTGAGATGGATGTATGGACATACTAGGTGTGATAGAATCAGGAATTGGGTTATTCGAGATAAGATGGGAGTGGCCTCCGTGGTGAACAAAATGAGGGAAGCGAGATTGAGATGGTTTGGACATGTGATGAGGCGAGGTTCAGACGCCCTAGTGAGGAGGTACGAGAGGTTGGATATAGCAGGTACGAAGAGGGGTAGAGGTAGACAGAAGAAGTATTGGGGTGAGGTGATTAGACTGGACATGACTCATATTCAGGTTATCAAGGACATGACCTTAGATAGGGGGATGTGGAGGATGCATATTAGAATAGGAGGTTAGTCGGATAGGAGTGTTGTCATGCACCATAGTATGGTAGCTTAGGGTTTAGCCGTAGATTATTTATCATTGTTGTTGTTTATTATGTTTCGATTATCGCACTATTTTGTGGCTGACTATTATTTTTCTGTGACTGATTATTATTTTCTATGGTTGAGTAGTTGTCATATTTTCTTCACTGTTATACTCTTCTTTGTACCTGGATTTGCTATACTTGAGCCTAGGGTCTTTCGGAAACAGCCTCTCTAACTCCCCGAGTAGTGATAAGGTTTGCATATAATTTACCCTCCCCAGACCTTACTTGTGGGATTTTACTGGGTATGTTGTTGTTGTAAACATAATTAGATTATATTTTATCAGGCATATACAATATTTATCTTTTCATAAATGTGGAAATTTTTCGATGTAAACTTCAATTAACATGTTAAAGTATAAGTATTATTTATCATAGTGTTTTTTTAATATAGAAAATGACAACAACTCCCTTAGTTCATTTTTATTGGACTTTATAAGTTTTAAAAAAATAATGATTAATTTACAATATTCATATTAATTGATACTAAGAAAAAATAGTAATAGTAATTGGTTTTTCTAGAGATGTTAAAATTTAGAAATGATAAATAAATTAAAGTAAAAATAAGAGAAACATTTTGGTTGATAAATCCATTTTACCCACCCGATGTCCGCAGCTTCCATTTGAGACGTTTTGGTTTGTGAAAAGTTGTACACTACAAAGCCATGGCAACTTCATTGGCAGCAATGACGGCGCGTCGAGCCACAACCTTCACGCGCCTCCCCTTCTCAAGCTCTACAACTCAAGCAGCTTCCCTTAGTCAGCGCCGCGGCCTTGCCGGAGCTGCTGGTACTAATCTCTCATATCTTTTTTATTTTCGCAAACTTTTAGATCGATTCAATTAATTTCTCTTATGTGGCTCAGTCACTATAAATAATTTTAATGTATAGTTGTACTATCAATTATGCGTAGCGGTAAGGTCTGCGTACACTCTACCCTCTCCATATGATACCACTCGTGGGATTTCACTGGATATGTTGTATTAATTATGCGTATGTATGTGTATGTATTTCAGATCATCACGGGCCAGCTAAGGTTAATTGCTGGCAAGACCCTATGAGTCCCTCAAAATGGAAAGAAGAACATGTGAGTTGTCTAATTAGATGCTTTACTTCTACATTTTGGAATATCTAGAGCTTGGAAAAACTAAGGCTTAATACGTAATCAATCTCTTAAACTTGT
Source organism: Capsicum rhomboideum (assembly GCA_031232105.1). NCBI lineage: Eukaryota > Viridiplantae > Streptophyta > Magnoliopsida > Solanales > Solanaceae > Capsicum > Capsicum rhomboideum. The sequence goes on along the minus strand of CP124712.1, from coordinate 135,442,225 downwards.
CGGGATATTCCATTTAGACACTTGAAGTAAGCTTCAATTGAATATCTTAGCTCCTAATAGCTTGTTCCAGTTAGATTCTTACATTTAAATTTAGAAAAAAAGTTTTGCCCGTGTTTTCTTTAGTAAGATAGTTAAGTTAACCACATAAAATATGTGATCTCCTTTAATTACACGCATTAGCCTCAAGTAGAAAATGCATAGGGTTTTATGGCTTATTGAAGTGAATGTGTATAATTAAAGGAAATGACATATATTATGTTGTTAACTTAACTACCTAATAGACGAATCAAAACACTTGCAAAAGAAAAAAAAAATCAAAATTTGAATCGAAAGTATCTAATTGGAACATTCTATTAGGAGCTGAAGTGTTCAATTGAAACAAAGCTTAGTTCGAGTGTCTAAATGGAATATCGTAGCAAACTTAAGGGGCTAGTTATGTTTAAGCCAGAAACTAATGATTCTGTAAGTTTGGTGTTTGTAACATGGATAGTGATTGGTTTGAAGATAGAATTATAAATGCAAAGGTTGAAATGTTTGCCTGTATTCTTATTTCCTTTGCTTCCGTGCCTCTGATGTCCAAGTATTTTTGTTAGTTGATGAAATGATTAATTGAGATCTTAAATTTCACTTTACCAGGGAAGAGGGTGTGTCTCGTGTATTGAGACACACAAAACTGTCCTTTCCAACTTAATGTCTTTTCCCCCTTATAGATAGACCGGCGCTAACACTAACATAAAAACTAAATGTGTTTTGAACTGGAAAAAGCAAATGTGTATTGATGGGAGAAGCTCATAAACTTCAATAATCCTCAAGGGAAGGCTATTTAGGTCTGGGACTCTGTGCCGTTGATAGCCTATCTATTGCTTCATTTTTATTTTTCATTTTCATGAAGCTCTTTTGGGAGTTTTTTGGTGAACTGGTCACATAATAAAAGTAGAAGATGGCAGTGAGACGTTCTCGATCTCAATTTTATGGAGTGGTAGATTGAATAGTGTCAAAATAGGAAGCAGAGAACAAATGATAATAATAGAATTGAGACTTGTACTCTGCTTTACTGGAACCTTTTCGTTTTCTTACATCTTTTTCTTCTTCTACCAAAGACAGGTATAAGTATATTTCAAACCTATCACACCAGCTTAAGATTTGAAAGCCTGATTATATTTATAAATTATTAAAGTAATGCAAGTACGGTCAACGGTTAGTTAGGTAATATAGGCAGAGAATAATGGTATACTCAGAATTCATGAAACTCCGCATAAAGAGAAAACGTGGATATACTAAAGATTGACTTTGGATTTACATCAAAGATCTTAGATATAGTCACCGTATAGAGACCTTCATGTCAATGATTTAGCAGACCCTTTCATGTGAAAGGAAAGTTTTCTCCAGAACCCTTAATCATCACTACATATCTGTGCCAAATGTTTTCTTATTAAAGATGAAGAAAAAATATAAATCTAGAAGATATAGAGTACTCTTAGCTGACTGTGACAATTGCAGTTCGTGGAGTCAGTTGTCTCTTTTACACTCAATATGGCATGCTTTCGAGGCGTTTGATATAAGTTGCTATGTCAAATTTATATGATCTGAAACTTTGCAGTTTGTGATTGTATCTTTGTCTGGATGGGGCTTGCTTTTCTACGGTGGATACAAGTTGTTCACTGGAGGCAAGAAGAAGAAAGAAGAGGTACTTGCATGTTTCTTACAAACCCTGAACATTGCTATACTTTTACTCTTCACAACTAAACTTCCAAGAAATGGAGAGAATCAAATCTTCTGCAAGAATAACATGGCTTCCTAATCAATCATTTCACACTGACTTGTTCAATATGCAAATGATAGATCTTTGTAACCCCAGTCCATTAAAATCTGATTAAGGAATAGATGAAGTCATAGACTATAGTTGCTTACTTTCCTATATTTGCGTGGAGCTATACTATTTGACAGGAATTGCTGTAGACCAAATATGGGAATCTCATATTGTCGGACGGTATGATAACAATTCAAGAATTATTAAGCATTAGAACTGTGCATGTAGGGGTTGAGCAAAACAGGATCCTGCATTTCTTGTTTGAATGACATTTGATTAACTGAATGAAACAGAACGGACATTCGGTTCAATCACTTCTTAAAAGTAGTAAGACGCTTTCAGTGAACCAGTTGAAAAAAAGATTAAAGGCCGTTTAGGAACAAGTATTCGACTTGAAAATTATGCTTGGTCTATTAATAGATATATTTTTTTTAGTTTTAGAAAACAATTCACCAAAGGCAGTGTTTCTATAAATTACTGAATAAGTGTCTTCCATTGTTCATGATAAAAAATTGAACAGAAAATTAAGAAAATAAAAAATGGACATATCTTACTAATGTTTTTCCTTATAAGTGATCAATCTTTTACTAGTGCTTATGCGTGTGCACTAACATCAGATGTAGTTGAAACAATTTTGATGCAAATATTCTGGGCATCAAAGTAGTTTACGGATCATAGTGGAAAAGAGAAACCCCCACCTTGAGCAATATAGATAAAAAGGACTAAAGAATGAGAGCGAGAACTAATTGTGAGATTCCAATCTTTCAGTTTGGAGAGAAACGTGAAAATTAACGAAGTTCAAAGTGTGATGCTTATTCAAGCAATAAGCTAAAATACTCCTGTTGCAGATAATGTAGCTTATAAAAGTATCACTTTTTGATTTTGCTCAGACCCTATTATTGAGTTTCCTAGGGCATTTGCTTTGATAAATCCTGAAAAGTGTGAAATTCCACTAGGGCCGACTTGACTGAATTGGAATTTCTTTGGTCAACACTCTAAACATATTAGAAGATGTGATTGTAAAGGCTACCTTCTAAAATTGCATTCTCACTTTTGGTTGATGGATATGCCAAATTAACTGAAGGAAAAAAAAATGAATCTTGGAACAATGTTTATATCCTAGTTGAATTCTTTCTCTGGATTTGTACTTGCAAGCTAAGATATTACTGAAATCACAATTTATGATACATACTTGGGTAAGTGCAAGAGTTACAGATTTGTTGCTGGTACCTCTGTCATATTTTATGTCACACCATTTGATTGAAGTGGTATTATGCCACACAATTGCTAGGCACAGAGCCTCTCTACTTCATCTGAGGTAGTGGTATGGACTGCGTACACTTTACTCCCCCCCCCCCCCCCAGACCCCACCTGGTGGGAATACACTGGGTATGATGATGATGATGATGAATTGCTAGGCACAGAGTCTAAGATATAATTTGAGTATTGTAATATTTATTAGTGGAAGAAAATATTAAAATAGTGGTAAGAAAGTTAGTTTGATTGTTAAAAGGACCGACATCATAATTCAAATTTGATTTGTAAAATGAATTTGTTTCTTGAAACTTGTGACAGGAGTACAAGATACTGATATTAGCAGAACGGGTGTTAGAACAACACAAATTAGAATGAGTGTGCTATAAATTGGGATGGAGAGTATAATATGCCTTTTGTGTGGGGGGTGGGGATGTTTGGAGCAGTAATTGTTGTTACTAGAAATAGTTGCGGCCTATTTTTTGTGAAAGTGATTATATGCGGAAAAGTAATCATTTCATTTGTATATTCTTCTTTCTTTCCCCCAGGAAGAGGAACCTTCTTTGATCATGAGTATTGACATCCACCTTGTATTTATTCTTATTTTTGCAGACTCTGGTACAAGCAGCACAGTAAGGTGTGAATTTTACAAGGCGTTATCCCAAGGTTGGGAATTTTTCAAGTCCTAGGTCCCAAAGTTTCTCTCTAACAATCCAATTGGTGGACATGACATAAGTTCCTTTCTTTTCTTTATATTGGCTACTTCCTATTGTTATTAATGACAATTAGAGTTCCTGAGACAGTAACTTGTAGACAAAACTTGGTTGGATCAATTACAGTGCAGTTATCCTTATATTATCATGCTATACAAAATGGTTCTGCCCATTTGCTTCTCTTGGCTATCTTCGTCTTGCTTATGCAGTGTCTAAATTACACATGAATTTCAGACCCCATAGTCGAAATATCATGCAGTCTGTGAATATATTATGACAGTGATGAAACATTTGTAAGTGTGTTTTAGTTTCAAACTGTATTCTTACCACATACTTGTCTTCCAAAACCATGGGGCTAAAAGTTAAATGCCTCGATTTTGTCTTTACTCGGTGAACATGAGGAGACTTCCTTCCTTCCTTTGCTCTATTTTATACTACCTGATTATGCTTTTCTTGTTCCTTTTCCAGTATCTATTTGAGGGAATGAGTTTTCTTTTTTTGTGCATGTGTTTTTGTTCGGAGGGGTGAGTGCGTGGGCTGGAGACATTGAGTTGTTTTGATTTTTGAAAAGACATAAAGTAATTGGTGAATGGAAGCAACAAAGGCCTAAACTTTAACAGCTGCAAGGGGGCAGAAATGGAAGTATTGCCCTAACTTAGCTGAATTATAGAAATTTTCAGTGATCTAACTTCTAAATGGAGCATAACAATAACATTTTCCTGCACTGCTGTTAGACTAAAATTCAGACCTCGTCGTTGTGGTCCCCCTCTTCTCCCTCCTTTCCCATGCTGGCAGCAGAGCCTGTCGTATTGCCCTTCTCTTCTTCTGTGTTTTTATCATTCTCAACTTCAAGGTAATCGTTTCTTACATCTCTTTCAGCAGTTTTTACATGTTTAGAAGGATAATGAAGATTGTCCCCATGCTTTTGTTCTCCATCTTCTGTGACTGTGCCGGTTTCTACTTCTGTTCGTGCAGTGTAATCTGGTTTTTGATTACTGGCATCTTGTGATCCTCCAGAATGCTCTCCCTCTTCTTGTGGTTCCTGATAATAGTCAACCTCTTGGTTGTCATCTTCTTTGATATCCCTTTCAGCAATTGTCACATGTTCAGAAGAATTTGAAAGATTTTGAGCTTGCCTTGGCTCTGCATCTTCTCTGATGGTGCTGGTTATTTCCTCCGATTGTACTATTTCATCTAATTTTTGACTTCTGACCTTGTCTGAAATGCTACTCTCCTTTGAAAGAGCTGTATTTGCAGGCCCTTCTTCTCGTGAACTCTGGAGCAGCTCAATTTCTTTATTGCCAACTTTTCTTTCCTCCCCTTTCTCAGTCTTCTGAGTCATGTCATGATTCATGACTTCTTGATTCCTTTCCTCTGCATCTGCAAAATTGTTAGGGTTTGGCCATGTCTTACCTGGTGGACTATCATCATGATTTGTGCCAACATCTTGCATTCTGCCTCTCCCTGTATCTGAATGTGCTCCTTGTTCTGATCTTATCTGATTATTGTTTTGTAATGCTGAATCTACACCTTGTTGCATTTTCTTGGTCATTTCTATCCCAGAATCTTCCTCGTCAGATTTCTTCCTCATGTCCACGTCCTTGTCGTTGTCTTTCTGATGGTCCCTTATTTCCAGTTTACTGCCTCCAACCCTCACGATCCTTTCAGTTCCCATTTTTACTTTCAAGAATTTTCTGTTTCTCATGCTTGCGATTCCACGACTTTCCGTATGCATGCCACTTTCATCCATCTGGCGCTTAGCAATTATTTGCCGTCTCTTCCCTCTTGTTTTTCTCATGTGGTCCTTGGTCACTGTTGATGTTCCTCTGCTGTTTGAATTCTCTTGCATTTCTACCTTAATACCTTCATCATTCTCTCCAACTTCATTGCTTTGCTTTTGCACTTGATTTCTATCATGCTCATTTTCCTTAGATGCATTGTCACCAGTGTACGTTTTCTCGTCCAGGTAAGATTCTTCCCCATTCTTATGATAGTCAGTGTTTTGTTTGGTGTTGCTGCTTGGAAGGTCTTTTTGAGAAGTTTCCTGCTGCTGAGACTGCTCGTCTCCAGTTTTCTCTTTCATGTTGCCAAACCTCTCCCCAGTTTTTCCCGTGTCATCTTCCCCAACTACTTCCTTATTTCTGTTATGGGCAGATTCGTTGGACCTGCTGTCTATATCTTCTACTGAATTCTCCTGGTCTTCTCTTTTGATTGATTCGTGCAATTCTTCACTTCCTCTTCTACCATTGTCCCTTCTTCCAGCTGCCTCAGTGGTGAAATTTGTTGCTGGATTTGATGGGTCATCTGCACTTACTGACCAGACCTTTGTTGATGAAAATTCAAGACGGTGTTTTAAATCCTCAATTTCAGCCTCTTTCTGTCTGAGAGTTGCAGAAAGTACTGTAACCTGGGAATCATCTGACTTTGTTTCCATCTGTTTTTCCCTAAGCATCTTAATTTCACTCTGCTTTTCCTCAAGGGCAACTTCAATTGTTCTTTGTTCTTCTTTTAGGGAAGAGATTGTTGACTTCATCTCCGATATCCTACTGTCAAGATCCGTTTTCTGCGTACCAAGCCACTGTATATTGGATTTCATGTCCTCTACCTGCCTTCTGGCTTCTTTTGCCTGTTCTCTTTCTTTCTGTCACAGGTGACAAATAATGTTAGCTTGAGTAGCATAATAAACACGATAGATTTACAAATTTATCAGAAGATATAACTATTGTTATTAGTCTTATTGAAAAACTCTACTGATCATAGATTACTTCGTGCAATTATTAGCTGAGTAACATGATAGATTTACAAATTCGTGATCCATCCTTTCCTTTTATGAAATTAAAATGCATTGATTTAACATCCAGGGTCTCTGTTTTGTCACCTGAGCTGAGTTAACATCAGATTTTGCTCAAAAGAAGTTATATAAACGTTTGTTTTATTCCCCTTAAGCTATGTGTAAGCTTCGTCAGTTAAATATTCGTTGTTGGGGCAGATTATTGTTTCAAGCCTAATTACTTGTCAGAAGAAGTCTAAGCTCAACTGTACAAGACATCTAACAGCAGAAGGTCCATTGAGTAGTACTGGTTCCTGATTCTGGATTTCAAATTCAGCAGTGAAAATACACTGTAATTCTTTAGTTTCGTAGTCAGAAAGGAAGTTGCATGTAAATAGATGTTAGCCATGGACCAAGCATTCCTTTTTTATACAACACACACACACGTGTACGTGTAGAGAGAGAGAGAGAGAGAGAGAGAGGAACCTGCAAGAGGAGTTTAAGGCCTTCGAGTTCACGGTGTTTCTCCTCTACAAAGTGGTTGCAGATGCGCCTGTCCCTGAGCTTGTGAAGAGTCATAACTCCAAATATGGCAGCACCAAATGTCAGCAGCAGCAGAACTCCATATGATCTCCCTGTGTTTTGACTGTGCAAGTGCCCTTTCATGATTTTGCTCTATCTATACCCTTCAGGAGATGTGTAAAGAGTGGTGGGTAACCTAATAAGAATGGCCTCACTTCCCTCTCTCAGTAAAATAGATGTAGATTATAATGTGTCACAGCTAGAGTGCTGCTTGTCATCTCAAATTGGTTCACAAACTGCTTCCCCTCTCTCTCCACACGCAGAAAAGCCACAAAAGTTGTAATTCTGATCTTTAAGGAGCTAAGGAAGAGTAGTGGAAATAACGAGATTTTGAAGGATACATGTGCAGGGCATGACGTCTCTGTAGTGACACAGTGCCGGAGTTGGAATTTTCACTGAGGGGTTCAGAATATAAAGAAGTAAACATACGAGGAAATCATGGGGAATTAACTATCTCTGTAATAAGCATTTCTGATCAGCTAGGGGCAACAAGTGTGACTTAGCTTCCATTTGCTTTTTCTCTTTCATACGTTACAACTTTTTTAATCTGCACAATTCTCGTCTGTCCAAGGTTTAGAAGAGTGAAAAGATGGAAAACTATAAATCTCTGATTATTTATTCGCTGCGCACCTAAGAAACTGAATGCAATAATTATGTTTCAATCCCAAGCAAGTTGGAGTCGGTTATATGAATCTTTACTTATCGCGACTCCAATCAAGTAAGAAATCAAATGCTTATGTCCGTTGTTTGCACCAAATCATCATCCCATAACATGTATCTTTGAGATAAATATTAATCACCTAATTTACTACAGATAATTATGTGTATAATTTGTGTCTCTTAAGTTTAAATATTTGATTTGAGTAATAAGTCGCTTTTGTTACCCCCATTTCTTTTTTCCAAATTTGTGTTTGTTGATTATGCAGTGAGCTATAGGTCAAAAGGTTTGGCCATATATTTAGCAACAAGCAATTTACCTGGACTATCTAGTTGTTTGACCTTTTATAATAAGGATTATAATTGGAGGAACGGAAGAGAGAAATAGCACATTGCATTATTGAGTAGAAACCAAACAGATCTCATACAAAAGCCTAGCTTCACTCTCAAGTAAATAAGTTCAAGCAGAAACTAAATGGAGTAGGAAAGCATTGTAATGTAATGGAATTATATATTTCGTCAAAGGTAAAAGTAACTAGTTCCACTAATTTTTAGATCGGAAAATCTTAGCAGCTCAGTTGGTTGGCTATATCGCTTATTAACATTTAGCTACGGTATGTAAAATGTAATCAAATTAGCTATTTATAAAGCGAAAATAAAATTTGGAAAAAACATCCGACCTCCAACATGGAAAAATTTAGAGCTCAATGTATTGGAATTCCAAAGATTCTTGGAGTTTCAAATGCACAGTCCAAATTTCAGAAGAAAAAAAAAAAATCTTGAGTTTTAAATAGTGCATAATTATTATTTTTTTAAAATAGCATAAGTGGAATTTCATGAATTTCTCCTTGAGTTCAATATGATGCAAGTGGAACTTCAGGATAACTCCATGACACTATACGATAGTTCGATAGGGAGTAGAGTCAAGCTCCATAACTTCTTTTCAAAATTGAAACATACATTTCAAACTCAATGAAATTTTATTTCTGCATTTAAAAAGGCAGTTCCTAAAATGAGTTGGTCTTGATATTTTGTCCCTCATAAAAAAAGTCTTATAAAATGACATCCATAAGAGATGGTCTTGATTTTTTGGCTCCGCTTAATAAATTTTGCCTATAAAGCAGACATTCATGACATTTCAAGACAATGGACCTGCACAATTGACGAGAAGTTTTGCCTTATAGGTTAAGAATGTAGTTAGTGGGGACAAAAATTCAAAATCAGCCAAATTTTATGAAAAGACTACATTTACAAGATGGGCTTCCAAAAAGGATGGGCTTGGACTACTAAAGCCCATTTAATAACCCAAATCACTAGCCCAAACTCCACAAAGAACAATCTCTAAATTCTATACGTGGTGCAGAAATGTTCCATGATCAATCTCATATAACACTTTAAAAAAAAAAAAAAATTATCCCAAGAACAAGAACAAAAGAAATGCTAAAATTAATGCTATCTTGCTGTAAAGTATACATATCAGAAAGCAGAAATAAAGCAGCACTTGAATCAATTGAAAAAGCTGCTAAATTATTTCCAGAGTGTCCCATTGTTAACAAATTTGAAGATGAGATTTACAATAGAGTTGGTTACACACTTGTTTCCAAATTTTCTACCAATTTAAAGAATGCATCTTTTGCTATGGTGAAAGTTGCATTTGAGACTATTGATTTTCAAGAACATTGTGGAACTCATCCTAGGCTTGGTGTTGTGGACCATATCTGTTTTCATCCCTTGGGTGTAACTTCTTTGGATTTGGTTGCTGACACTGCTAAGTCTTTGGCATTTGAAGTTGGTTCTAATCTTCAAGGTTTGTCTTTTACTCCCTTTGTTTGCTTTTTACTTGTTCAGTTTGGATTTTGCACGTCTTTTAAGAAATATTGATTAATTTTTACTACAATTTCATATTAATTGATCATGTTCATATTAATTGATGTATAGTCTTGGGGATTGAGGAATGATTTGGTAATTAATGTTAAGGGTAAAACGTGAAAAAAATAATTGTCTTTTCTTGATATGTTAAAAGTGATGAGTAAAAGTGAGTTTATTTTTGGAATAATGAACAAGTATGCGTGAGCGGAGGGAGTATCTTTTTAGTGATACATCCTTTATAAGTGATGTTTTTCATTTTCATAATTGTGGTGTATGGACTAGCTTGTGTGTGCCTTAACTAATTTCATGGGGACTGCACCTCTTATAAATGGTGTTTTTATTTTTTGTTATAATGATCGTATTGTGACTAGTTTGTGTGCAACTCGACTAATTTAACATCTACTAACTCTTTCCACCTTATACTCCCTCATCCAATTTTACTTGTCGAGTATTGACTTGGCATACCTCTTAAGAAGCAACAAATAGAATGAAAATTTTACTATATCACTCTTTGAATATAATAAATTCAATGCTTTGGGAAATGCATTGAGAAATGAATATAGTTAACAGGGGTAAACTAGGAACTAAGTGATAAATTATCTCTTGGTTTTCTAAACTGGACAAGTAAAAGTGGAAGGAGAGAGTAAGTGATATTGCAGCTACAAAAGATTGAATCTTGGCTTTTTGCATCAATAGATAACCTAATTGTATGTTTGGCATTTATTGCAGCTAAAAAGATTGAATCTTGGTTTTTGCATTAGCAGAAAAATTAATTTTATGGCACCCAAGGTTGTGTTCAAATAGTGAATGAAGTGGGTTGAGAATTATGAAGTGGCTAAGGTTCAAATTTAAGTGGAGGAAAAACGTGATTTTTTTCCATCCATCTGGCTTGGTGGACATAGTTAGTCTGATGGGAGATAGCAGGTACCCATGGAATTAGTTGAGAGTGCAAGCTAACCCGAACATCACGGTTATTATAAAAATTATTTTTTCGTTTGGTGTTTGAAGTTGGTCGAAATCCTCTGAGTCTTTCAGATATTTTCTAGTCCAATTGGACATATGACCCTTGGAAATGCAATTGCTGCTAAAAAAGATTATGAGTCTTGGTTTTTTGCATCAACAGGAGGATCAATTATAGGATGCTTAGCTGTAGTTGATACATTTCCATCTCTTGTTCTAAATTGTAACCAATCTTTCTCCATATCAAAACCTTTAATCATAATACTGATATTCTTTCCAAAAAAAGAAAATACTTAAACATTATTTTTGCACGAATATGTGGTTGATATGATATGGAGCGTGGAACACTTGGTTCTTACAATGTTTGATTTGAAACCGTGGAAGAACCATAGTCAATTTTAAGGCTTGTTTTTTCTTTAATTGCTAAATGTTGATATAATAGAGAGGAGGCATCGATCATGTTTCATCAATGCTAGTTCATCCTTCAATAGTTTAAAGATAGAAGGATGAAGAAATGGCTGTTTGTTTCCACATTAGGAGTTGCATTGGTCACTAATTCTCTGTTTTGTGGTCTAACATTAGCTCATTTTTCTAAAGGCGGTTAAAAAAAATGGCAATTCTAACACAAAAGTGACAAATTACACAGGAATTTGGGGCAGAAAGTCATATATAAATTGAAGATTAGTTTTAAAGCACTGAATAGAGAATGCCTAGGTAAAATTAATCGACCTCCATTTATGACTAATATGTGCTGCTATGGACTTGAAATCAGCTTGTCTATGTAGTTCTTACATGTGGAAGAGATACATGAGATAAAAGCTACCACTGGGATGGTGTTAGGTGGAATATTTGGTGGTTGATGCTCTATAGCTGATTATTCTGCTTTAAGTGCAACAACAATACTTGCATTGGTTATTTATCCATATGATACAGTGAAGCTGCTTCACTACCTTCATGCGGACCTTCACTCATAAGATAATCTTGTACTTAAGTGCCTTTTCAAACTGTCATAGGATAGTTTAATACATTCACTTAATATCAATCAATATTTCCAGGAGCTTTTCTTTTTATCAGTAAATAATAACTTTTATATAGATCATCAGCCAGAAGAACTTGCCGTGTGAAAGTTACAACCAAAAACCAGAACCTATAGGTTGTATAAGGTGTTAAGGATACCCATATTGGCATCAGGATAAAAACATTAGTATTTGCCATATTACACCAAAATCCAAGGAAAAACAAACATCTACTTTTGACATTAGTGACAGTGTCTTTCTTGTCCTCAAATAGTCCTGCATTCCTTTCTTGCCATAAGGTCCACCATACAAAAGCTGGTAAAGTATTCCAATTGGGTAGAGAGGACTGTTGGTTTTTTAAAAAAAGATGGGGCAGCAAAAAGGGGTTAAAATGGCTCTCAATAGATTGAAATGGCTTTCAATAATTTTATGGAGCATTGGGAGGCTTTAAATAGCCACCTTACAATAGAAAAATCAGCATTATTTGAAATTCAAACTACCTAAAATGTCTCAACAACTCAAACAACCTAACTTAAAATTCAAAATTCAAATTCTAAACAATTTATTAGCTAAAAGTTAATGCAATAACTAAATCAAATTTGAACAAGGATCTATGGAAATCTTTCGTGGACTATCCTTAAAAGAATAGTAGGGCTTTCTTGGGCATATACCACTTAAGACACAAAATATTGAAATGAAAATCCCAGATCTGAGAGGAGGATTTACAATGGAGGAAGAGGTGGTTGCTGTCCTCATTGTGTTCTTCGCATAGCACGTATCTGGTTACATAACTGCATTCTTTTCTCTGAAGCTTGCATTGAGTAAGACAAACTTCTTTTACAACCATCAAGGAGAAGCATTCTACTTTCTAAGGAGCCCTCCCTTTCCAGATCGATTTCCTGGGCTAGTTAGAGGTATGGGGTGTCTAGCAGTCAAGAATAGAGTAGCAGCTTCTCAATGTAAAACAGCCTTTAGAGTGACCTTTCATTTGGTGCAATCTGAAGGTAAAGTGGCAGGTGGTGTCCTCAGTCCTGTACATGGAATCCAATAACTGAAGGTAACTGTCTATCTCCCAATCATTTAGGTTCCTCCGGGAAGTGATAAACCATCCCTGCCTCAGACCTGCATTCAGCAATCGCTGCAGATTTGTTGATAGCAATATTGTATAAATCTGAAAAGTCAACCAGGAGGGTGGGTGTTCCTTGCAGATATTGTGCCAGAAGCTAATTTTACCGCCATCACCCACTTGTAGAGCTGTGTTCTCATGAAACCTGTCCCATAATTCCCTGATATGTTTCTAAATTACAATACCAATAGGAGTAGAAGAGATTTTGATGACCCGAGGGTTGATACGCCATATTTTGAACATATAACAGCTCTCCAGAGGGAACGAATGTCATGGTTGAATCTCCATAGCCATTTGCACAATAGGCTGCTATTGTGCACCTATTTCCCGGAGCTTAATTTGTCTTTCCCATTAACTTCCCTTTAAAATGTCGTTTTTACTAGTTTGAGGCAAGCATACCTGGTATTTATGGTTCTCTGTAGGTATCCCATCTTTAGTGCCCTTATTGGAACTTCAACTAAGTCGATAGGCTTATCACAAGATTTTCCTTTTTTATACTCCTGGAAAGATTTATATCAAGCAAGGCTTTTTCTAAATTGTAGAAGTAACCTTTAATACCTATAGTTGCAGCCTTTACTAAAGTGTCATATAATGTGTTTGATCTGCATAAACTTGAGATCTACTAGACAGGGTGCTTGGACCATCTTTGGTGGATCAAATTATTCTACAGAATTTGTTAAAGACAAGCTTTTACTTTTGTATCTCCTGGAGAAGAGCTGATATTAAGCAAGACGTTACGAAATTGTAGAAATAACCTCTAATACCTACTGTCATAGCCTTCAATTAAGGTCTATTTAAGGTCTTTGAAACTAATAACTCTTATGTCTTCATTGCATTCAATAAATTCATCTCGCAGTAACAGGATGAAACTGTGCCTTACATTGTAAATGTTGTTATTGCTCTTTCATTTTAATGTAACTAAGTGGTATTCAACGTAGACTGCAGTCCCTACCTTCTTATATGGAGCAGCGCATCAAGAGGGAAGGTCGCTTGATTCAATCAGAAGGGAGTTGGGATATTTCCGTCCTAATGCAAGTGAAAACCAGTGGATAGGTGGGACAGAATTGGAGACCTTGCAACTAAAGCCAGACGAGGGTCCTGTTCGAGCAACTCGAGGAAAAGGCATTATTACAATTGGGGCTACCGGGTGGGTTGACAATTATAACATTCCTGTCTTCACCAATGATATATCCATTGTTCGTAAAATTGCGAAGAGAGTCAGTGGAAGGGGAGGTGGACTTCCATCGGTGCAATCCATGGCGCTAACTCATGGAGGTGGCACAATTGAGGTTGCTTGCAACTTACTGGAACCATCTAGGATTGGTGGTGATCAAGTGCAGCTTGAAGTTGAGCGGCTTGCTAGGGAAGAGGGTGTTGCTGTCGGGAAGGGATACTATACTGATCTCTCAGAGGAAAAAATAATTGAAAGTTACTTGAAACTAGTTCAACATTCTGACTAGAGAAGTTAAGAGGAAAAATTATTCTATCTGTTGTTCCTTTTCTCCTTCTCTCTTTTCGCGGATTTTGCCAAGGTTTTCGAAGCCTGACATTGAGCTCCAGAGGTAAGCAATATGTGTTTATGTGTAAAATCCTGACTTTTTGCATTTGATTACAGCACACAATATTGTGCTCATACTACATTTCTTAAACATTCTTATTGTATATCTTTTGTAATCATAATGCTCATTGTTTTAAGGATCCTCTCCATATTCACAGAGAGAACTATCTTGAGAAGTTCATCAGTGGGACCAAGATTTGAAGTTTACGGATTCTGAACTTGCCATTGAACTCATAGCTTGTTTTCGTTACTTGGCTTGCAATTTATACATATTTGTACATAATTTCACGTATTTCCTAATACAAACACAGGACGTAAGCACAAACCTACTGGATTCGTCCAAACCGTACCAAATACCCTGTTAAGAACTGGATGATATTCATTGATCTTCATTTTAATGTGGTTGATTGGACCTTCTTGATCAAGAAAGAAGCATGTCCAAATGTATCAGGCAAGAAATGGATGCTTATTGTGGAAATGGTGAGGTTTTTGTAAATAGAAAATGAGAGTGCCATAAAGCTAGAATTTCAAATATTGTACATGAATAGATAAGGACATGGTTGGATAGATTTATTTTAGGTGCTTGTAAGTTAAAATAGCTTTCAAGCGGCTGTGCTTGTATAAAATAAAAAAATATTTTAAGCACTTGTTTTTAAGTTAAAATAATAGGGGTGATCTCGTAGTTCCTACGGGGTGGAGATGATGGGGTCGGTCCATGGATTTTCCTTCCTTTTCTTTTGTTGCATTTCGCTCAAAGGGTTGAAGGAAAATAGTGCATCAAACTGTTCGCAAGGGCCAACTTGATCGTCTTCCCAGAGATCTCAGACGAGGGAATCCTGGAAGAGCCGCCGACTCCAATTATCGTCCATGTACGATCTATACTATATCTTATTAACTGCTCATCCTACCTAATAAACCAAAAAATATAAGTTAGAAATTCTAACTTTTTAAGTTTATAAGTCATAAGTTATAAGACCATTCCGGCTCAAGGTTAGGTAAATGAAGTTTTGTTATTTTATGGGTAGTCCTTGTCATTGCTTTGTCACCCTATCAATTCATTAAATTTCTTCTTGTCCTCGTGTACGTACTGTATCAATTATCATATTTCTTATCTTCTTGATATCAGAAAAATGTGGCTTCAATTTCTTCGCACAATATCTTTTATCAAGATTCTGACTTATTTTCAGTAGTGGATTGAGTACCCGTAAACAGAGGCGATTTTATACATAAAAAATCGTGAATTCATGACCATCTGACTAAACTCGATATATTATGTGTATAATGCTTAAAATATATCTAATATTTTGTGAAGACATCTATGGTCAAAATAGGTTGAGCAGTGCACTAGTTAAGAGCTTATTTTAAGTCCTTTAGGTCATGGAATCGACAATTACTACTCCCTCTGTCCTATTTTATGTGACCTACTTTCCTTTTTGGTCAGTCTCAAAAAGAATGTCACATTTCCTTATTTGGTAATTTTTTAAAAACACAATTACTCTTTTACCTTATTGGCCCCACTTATAAGGTCCCCACTTAATTAAAGATAGTAGTACTATATTTTTAATAAAGGGCAATTTGATAAATATCACCAAGTCTTCCCTTATTTCTTAAACTCCGTGTCCGGTCAAAGTAGGCCACATAAAATGGAACGAAGGGAGTACGTTTTTTGAACTTTTTTTTTTTTTCCTAAAGAAGCATTAGCTGCCTGCTTACGCCACTTCATTTTTTTCAAAAAAAAACTTAATGCAAAAACAACACTAAGTTCAAAAATTTTATCCGCCAAATTTTTGTAATTATAAAATTTCGTATATTTATCTTAGGAAACAATGATGCACTTGTGGTCTTGAAATCCTACATTTGCCTGTGCTGCAGATCAAAAACTAGACAAACCTGACTAAATATGTTAGGTGGGATGGGATTCAAAAGACCAATTTGTTCATCCCTAACTAGACTTAATAAGTGAATGGACACTACTCTATACGGATAAACGAATCCAATGATATCTATATTATAATATTAAACTAGATCGAAGTCAAATTCAATCAAAAAATGTAATGTAATGCAGAGTGGCGTATCCAAGATTTTCAGTTTGGGTGTTCAAAAAATAAAATGTAATGCTTATGATTTGAACTTGAAACATTAAGATGAATATTGAACCGCTAAACTGACCTCTAATCTTGTGCTTAGTAGATTCTAAATCTTTATATATACTTCCTCTGTTTCAAAAAGAATGACCTACTTTTCTTTTTATTTCGTTTCAAAAAGAATGACCCTTTCCTTTTTTGGCAACACTTTAATTCCAACTTTCCACATGATATGTTTAAGACCACAAGATTAAAGGGCATTTTGGTACATTTGCCATAACTTTAATTTAGGACCACAAGATTCAAAAGTCTTTTTTATTTTCTTAAACTCCGTGCCAAGTCAAACTAGGTCATTTTTTTTTAAACGGAGGGACTACATTAAAAGAAAGTGACTAAGACTCTCTATCTTCAATGCCTTTATTTTCTGGTAATTTTCAATGCCTTTAATTACGCTATAGATTCACATGTTTTTGGTTGTATTCAATAATATTTTTCATTCAGTATTTAAAAATTAAGCCTGCCCTACTTCAATCATGCATTTCTTAATTAATTGTCAACTGAATAATAACATTAATTAACTAATGAAAGGGCAGCTGGATGAAAAATTAATTTAGTAGCCTATTTTATACTCATAACTCTAGTTTGAGAAGCAAACAAGCTCCCCCAAATTGTCAAAAGGAATTATTTTACCAAAGGAGATCCCTTTCATTCTTTTTTTATTAGACTCCACTTTAAAAATAGGTTTTTGATCTTAATTAAAACAGATTCTCAGATACTAAAAAGTTTTAATTTTTGAAACAATCGATATATAATGATTTGCTGACACTTCAAAATAAAATTTTATTGTGACATGCTATGCTTTCTCCCTCATTATTAATAGGTTGATGGGTCGCGCGCCTCATCCTTGCACCAAACTTTGTTATTTGTCCAAGAGGTCTGGCCTTGTTTTGGGGGAGTTAAGGATAGGATGGATGAGGAGGATAAGGAAACACCATTAAGGCGATTAGATCAATTATATTATGTAATCGTAGAATTTAAAAGAGTATAATTTAAGTTAATGGATTATAATTTAATGACAATAAAAAAAGAATGAAAATTATTTATCTTCAATGCCTTTGGTCACGTTATCTCTTCACATGTGTTTGTTTGTTTGTATCCAATATATTTTAATTCATGATCAGTATTTAAAACTAATTTAAGACAGCCCTATCTTCATTATCCATTTTATAAGTAACATTTATTCCTATAATATTAGGGGTAAAGAGTTCGAAATATACCCAAACTTTGGAGAAATTTGTTGTTACACGCCCAAACTTTGCGGGGGTCCTATGACCCCCCTGGACTATTTATTACCGTATTTATGTGGCATATATTTGGCCAACTCGACCACTTACTCAGTCCATCAAACCACGGTGATACACACGCGCCATTAAAATTAAATAAAAGAGTTTAATATATTTCTTAATTTTGTTTTAAGTCCTCATTAATCATTATCCACATTTAACAAAATAAAAAAGGTAAGGAATTTTCTAGACAAACAAACAACCTTTCCTCTTCTCTATAATCAGACAAAATCGACCTTTTCATCCATTTTCCTCATCTTTCAGTTTCACTACTCTTTCTAAAATTGTTGCTTATATTAACTGGGTAATACAGTGCTGATTGTGCTTCTTGGACGTGTGAAAGAGGTGTGAAAGTGCTAGTGTTCAACAAGTATTGAAGGTTAGTCATGTTTTTCGTGACACCTAAAGCTAAAATTGAAATTTTATGACGATTTCTCTAGGGTTTAGTTATATATTACTTTATTGTTGATTGTGTCGTCTGAAATTTGAGGGTTTATTGAAAAGTAGGGTTTTTCCCTAGTTTAGGGCTTAGTTAAATTGATTCTTGTTTTGACTATAAATTAGCATTTTTTTTTGTAGTCTAAATTGATTCTTTTAGTGTGACTAATTACAATAGGTTTGAATAATCAATTTTCCCCAAATTGTTGGAGTTGTTGCATGGCTATATGACTATTTTCATTTTTTTTTTATTCCATACCTAATTTTTGGTTCCATACCTAATGGTCTTTCATTGTGAATGTGACTTAATTTCAGGAAAGGGTGATTCTACATATATAACCTTGAGATATTATCATGGTGGAATTTTAAATAGTAGGAGTCGAAAACCAGAATATGAGGGTGGGGAAGTCACAGATATTTTTAATGTGGACGTGGATAAAATTTCTTATTTTGAGCTAATGAGCTTTTTAAAAGAGCTAGGGTATGCGACAACAACCTGCACATTTTATGTTAGGCCACCTAAAAAGGACTTTCTATTAGATATTCAAAATGATGGGGACATTTATGAACTTTCACAATCTTTTGACAATGGAGATGTTGTTGAGGTGTACGTTTGTCACATGGTTGATCACCTTGATCAAGTTGATGGTCCCATTGGCTTGTTAGAATACACTAATACCAATGAGGGATCTTTTGTTGCTTTTAATAAAGAAGGGGACAATGGGGTCCATGAAGGGGGATGGAGTTGCTGAAAAAGGAGGCGAGCGTGCTCATTTTAATGAAGCACCAACTACTGAAAATGCTAGATCTGATGAGCTTCAAAATGAGGTTGCACCTACTCAAACCACAGCTAATGAAGGTGATGAATCTGCTGCTCAGCTTGAAATTGCTGGACCTTCTCAACCAGCATCTTATCAAGGTGTTGATGAGTTACCAGTACTTGATTCTGACCACTCAATCGAAAATAGTTCAGATTCTGACCATGAAGATCTATTTGTTGAAGATGATGCTGAATATGAAAATGATGTGTATGAGGAGGACATAAACTTGAGAACTGAAAAGAGGACATACCAGAGGAGGAAGAGAAGAGAAAGAAAAACAAAAGACCCTGAAGAAGTTCCTCTAGGTGAAGTTGGTCCAGATTTAGGATTTAATGAGACAGAAACTGTTGATAAAAGCTTAAAAGGTAAAGTTGCTGGGGATGAACCTGTGTATTGCAGTTCATCAGAATATAGTGTGGAATCTGATTCAGAAGATGGGGTAGGGTCAAAGAGGGATAGTAGTAAGGTAGTTTTTGATAAATCTGCTAAAAAAGTTGTGTGGCAGTTGGGCATGATTTTGAGAATGTGAATGAGTTTAGGGATGTTGTTATAAAATATTCAGTTCAAAAAGGTGTTCAATTAGAGAAGTATACTAATGAGTCCAAAAAGGTTAGGGTCAGATGTAGGGAAGGTTGTACTTGGCTGTTATATGCAAGTCTTAACAAGTCTACCATTGATTTTCAGATTAAAACCTACAATCCTAAGCATAGGTGTATCAAGACAACTAGAAATTATATGTGCAATGCTAAATTTCTGAATAAGCATTACAAAGACAGAATTACTAAGCAACCAAATATGAGAATATTCAAATTTCAGCAACTGATTAGAAAAGAGTTGGGGATACATGTTGGAAAGACTACTGCCAGGAGAGCTAGAGGTAGAATACTTCAAGAATTAATGGGTGATCATGTGAAAGAGTTTGGAAGAATATTTGACTTTGGAAGAATATTTGACTATAGGGATGAAATGTTGATGACCAATTCTAGTTCCACTTATGTTGTGAAAGTTGATGATTCTGATGGCAGTAAGCTGGTTTTTCAAAGCTTTTACATTTGTTTTGATGCATGCAAAAAAGCTTTTCTGGGTGGTTGCAGAAAATGTATTGGTTTAGATGGATGTTTCTTGAAGGGAGTAACCAAAGTTCAGTTGTTGGTTGTTGTGGCTGAAGATGCCAATAATCAGATGTTGCCTATTGCTTGGGGTGTAGTAGAGTATGAGAATAAGAACACTTGGACATGATTTGTGAAATTGTTGATAGAGGACTTGGGATTAGGAGATGGCAGAGATTACACAATCATTTCAGACATGCAAAAGGTATGTTTTTTTGTTCATTTGGTTATGTTTAATTAATATTATGTATAATTATGAATGTCTAACTTGTTTGTGTTGAATGTTGTGGTCTGATTTTTAGGGTCTTAGAGCTACACTGATGGAGCTTTTACCAGAGGTGGAGCATAGGATGTGTGCAAGGCACATCCTTGCAAATTGGTCAAAAAAATGGAGAGGTCTTCAAAAAAGGAACCAGTTCTGAAAATGTGCAAGAAGCACCTTTGAGGCAGAAGCGAAGAAAAATCTGGACCAAATAGCCATGCTAGGTAATGAAAATATTGTTCCAGATTTACTATACTTTAAGGTTGAAAGTTGGTGTAAAATGTACTTTAGAACTGATATCAAGTATGATAGCATAGACAACAACATGGCTGAGAGCTTTAATGCTTGGATCTTAGGACCAAGGCATAAAACAATTATCACTATGCTGAAGAGATAGGGCTGAAAGTAATGAATAGGCTAGGTGAATTCACTAAGTTTCCAAAAACATGGTTGTCTAATATATCTCCAATGGCTTTGAGAGTATTAGAAAAAAACACAGAGAAGTCAATGAGATGTAATATTGACTTCAATGGAGAGAAAGGATTTGAAATTTCAGATGGACCATATGTACATACTGTGGATGTGAGGAATAGAACATGCAGCTGCAGATCATGGATGCTCAATGGAATACCCTGTCCACATGGGATTGTTGCCATACTTTATAAGAAATGGGAACCAATTGACTTTGTTGATAGCTTCTATAATAAGGAGACTTATCTCAAGACTTATTGTCACTACCTTCAACCAGTGACCAACATGAACATATGGCCAGATTCAACAAATCCTCATGTTGAGCCACCAGTTGTTAAACCTATGCCTGGTAGGCCAAAGAAGGTTAGGAATAGAGAGTTTGGTGAGACAAAAAAGTGTGAAAAGATGTCAAGAAAAGGGGTTAACATGACTTGTAGCATCTGTCAAGAAAAAAATCACAACAAAAGAGGTTTTCATTTAAAGGTGTGTAACTTTACATGACTTGTAGCATTTATTTGTAGTTTAATTCGTTTTGAATATGTGACTGCTTTACCTTTTTTTTTGTAGGATTCTGTTGTACCAAGTAGTGTTGCTGCTGGACCAAGTGATGTACCAAGTACTTCAAGGCCTATGAGAAGGCCAAGGAAGACTCCTACTACTTCTGATGCACCTCCTAGACCTAGGGGAAGGCCAAGAAAAACAACTGTTAATTCTGAAGCACCTCCTAGACTTAGGGGAAGGCCAAGAAAGACAACATATGCTGATCAAGTTGTAACACCTCCTAGACCTAGGGGAATGCCTTATGAACAAGTTGAAATACCTGCAAGAGGGAGGGGAAGGACTACAGAATCAGTCTCAGATGCAACACTTAGGGGAAGGCCTGCACCAGCTGCAATACCTAGAGGAAGGTCTGCACCAGCTGCAGAAGGCAGGGCCAGGAGTGTTGAACATATTGCACCAACTGCAGCAGCTGCAAGAGGCAGGGAAAAGGATGCTAAATATATTACACCAGCTATAATAGGCAGGGGCAGGGGTGCTAAATATGTTGCACCAGCTGCAAGAGGCAGGGGAAGGGGTGTTGAACATGTTGTACCAGCTGTAAGAGGCAGGGGAAGAAGTTTTGAACCTATTGCACCAGCTGCAAGAGGCAGAGGAAGACCAAGAAAAACACCTCTTGGTGACATAGGAGTGGCAAGGAGGATACATTTGTATGAGTGGTTTGAAAATCCAACAAGTTACAGTGCTCATGCTCCACCAAATCCACCTGCTTCACCTGTTCATGCTCCACCAAATCCACTTACTTCACCTATTCAAGCTCAATCTAGTGGTAAAAGGCCAAAGACAGTTGGAATGGCTGTTTTTGTTGCTGAAAATGGTTTCACAACATATAATGTAAGTATTGAAAACAAAAATTAACTTTGTATTAGAGGTTAACATGTTTATGACTTTCTTTCTTTCTTTGTCTACAGCATGGTCTGCCAAGTAGTAGGATAATACATACTGGTTCTGGACAGCCTATAAGGTCTGCTGATGTTACTGGAAACCTTGGTTACAAACCAAAAACAGGAGTAAAGTGGAGGGGCAAAAAAGCAGTTACTGAAAACCAACTTGAAGTAATGAGAGATAAGATGAGAATGAACAAAAGGCAGAAAGTGGCTTCTTCACAATCCAAGCCACAATGGAAGTAGTTTTAAATGTTGGTAGTTTTAAAGAATGAAACTGATGTTGCATTGTTAATTGGGCAGGTTGTTTTGACAAACAATGTAATTTACTTTAGCAAGGTCATTTTTTGTGAAGCTTTATGATGCACTTGAAAGTTGTATCTCAGACAGTTATGTACTAATTTTGTATTAACTTATGTTGCACTTGCTATTATAATTGGATGTTTCTATTAATTTGTGTTTACCATTTGTGGTGCTATCAATAAGTACTCAAATAAGCTTGCAATTTGAACTAGGATATTTCATTAAGCAAAATCAAGTTCAAACCACCATACAATAAGAAAACGACCAAAGACAAATACACACTACAACACTACACAAAACACTCAACACTACAAAAAAAAACTTCAACTTGCTATTTTGATCCAGATAGCAATAAACATTATCAAGATACATACCATGAAAATCCTAGTAAAGTTCCCTTTCTTCTTCACTTCAATTATTTTCTCTGGTGCATTTTCCACCTCCTCTTTCTTCTTAACAAATGATGTAAATTGTTCTTCCATCTGAGTGAATGCAGAATCAGCTTCCATCTCCGTAATTTCTCTATTGTTGTAAGCACCAACCATTTCTTCCTTCGTCTTCAATAGCTCATTCATGTTCTTCATTTTCTGCACCAACTTTGGAATAATGAATTTAGATCGTTCATCAACCACACCATCCCTCCAAAGAAAAAATTTACACTTATTTGATCCATAATATGGACAAGACCAAAATCTTCTTCCCGGATTATTATCAGACCAAGAAGTCTTCAAATGGAGCAAGAAATCATGATTGCATCGCACTTCCGCATTCAACATGGGATCTTCCTTGTCTAAACAAATGTTATTCAAATCCAATTATACCTCTTCCATGGCTAACCCTAATTTAACAAATTAGAGATTAGTGAGAAGGAATTAGCAAATAGTGAAGAAACAAACAAAGAGAATCAAGAAAGATATCAGAATTTTGGAGAAAAAAAAAACTTACCTTGAAGACAATGGCGATAGCAACGACAAAAGTGAAGAAGAAAGGAGGTTTATACCTCTCTTTAATAAATTAAGGTTATTTATAATGAAAGAATAAATGAATTTAATGAAAAATATATAAAATAACGGTCACCTGTGGTGATACGTGGCATTTAATGATAGGTTTATAATGATTTCTTTAGATCCTTACGCGCTCAGTGTGCGTGTATACACGCAGTGGTCGAGTTGGCCAAATATATGCCACATAAATACGGTAATAAATATTACAGGAGGGTCATAGGACCCCCGCAAAATTGAGGCGTGTAACAGCAAATTTCGACAAAGTTCAGGTATATTTCGGACCTTTTTCCCTAATAATAACATTAGCAACTTTGACACAAGAGGAACTTCATTTAGTAGCCTATTTTATACTCTTAACTAATTTAGTTGTACTAGTTTGAGGAGCAATTAAGCTCCCCCCACATGTCAAATGGAATTTTTTTATCAAAACATGTCAATAAAAAGGTTCTAATCCAGCAGAGAGTTATTTTTTCTTCCTACACGTATATAAATGATCAAACAATAATAACAACAACAACATATTCTTTGTAATTTCATAAGCGAGATTTGAGAATGGAAGAATGTACGTAGAACTTATCCCTATCTTTATGAAGTAAAGATGATATTTTTGATAGGCTCACAAGTCACAACTCAAAAAAAAAAGTGTAATCAAAGAAGAAACGAAAAAAAGAAAATATTATAACAAATAATAATAGAAATCAAAATAAATCAGTTTCGTAAGAGGCTCAAATAGTCAAATTACATGTTGATATTAATTAAAGTAAGCATTATTTTGAATCGTGTAATCATCTTTTCAATAAGATAGTCACAAAATTAAATTGGGTATGAGAACATATACGACTATACGAGTCATTGTCTCAAGTCTACAGAATTAAATTATGGAAAAATAACATAAACATACACCTTAACTTACCATATTTACATAAATTTTCATCCTTACAAAGTAATTATAAAAATTTCAACTAATTATGTATCTTCGTTGGATGTATCGGGAGCTAATTATGTATCTCGACAGTGTTAGGATATACTATTAACCATGTTGGTTTAAGTTATAGTATTATTTTTACATCCCATGTAAAGACAATTTATTTCATTTTCTTAATTTAATAAAGTCTTTATTTAAATAAATCATTATGTTGACATGTGTGTCCTTTACTTATATAGTAGGCAATTTTGTGCATGGAGTTATTTAACTCATGCATGGAAGATTAAAATTATCGGTTCTTATAAGTTATAAATTAAAGTTCACAATCAAAGATGAAGTAGGACAAACATCTTGATGATTGTAGCACAAGATTGAAATATAATTTAATCTTAATTATGGGAGTGGTAATATTCCAACTTCTTGTGCTAGTACATTTCGTATGTATTGAACGGATCAAGTAGAGATGTTTGTTTATGTTCTGAATATTAATAAACAACTTCTCTAGTCCATTACATGTACTTATACTCTTAATCTTGATATAATTATTATGATCTATGTAGTTTGATTTATTATTTTAATCTATTAAAAGGTGAGACTCTATTACGAGTCGATATATTCCTAATAGATTGGATAATGACAAATCACTTAGTGAAATAATAATTAGTTGATAGAACCATGTCTCGGATTTGAGATAGAAGACACCCCTATATGGTTGCTTATAAGTTTTCACGTGTAAACCCTGCAGGTGGATTTAGTATCCGTCACGTGAAATAAGTTAAGCATAGTAATATAGGATTGAGTTAGTCAATAAATTAAATTTTTCAGAAAAATTTGATTTAATTGATTGGTGTCGGTAATTCTAACATGGGGAGTTAAATAAGATGTAATGGTAGATTTTGAAGTTAATATCGAGGAGTACAGTTACAGATTTTTAGTGGAATAATTTGTAATTTATTATGATATGGTAATTCATTCATTTGCGAATTAATATCATAATTAGAAGCCTCAGTTAATAAATCTGCGGTCCCTGCTACGCCTGATTAATTAACCAATTTGAAAAAGAAAATGGATTTAGAAAAAGTTTTTACACGTTTGTTTTAATGGGAATAAATTCCTATTGATGACCGGAATTATGACTCCCATTAAACATTTGTCATTATGGACAAAACGTCCATGACTTTATGTTGGTATTGATGGGAGGTCTTAATGAAATTTCGTGTGGTTTGAATGGATGAAAGAAAACCCTTTCAACTTCAACTTCAGTTGAATATATAGGGGTTTTCTTTTGTTCATTACATAGTGCTTGAAAATCCATTTCCAGAATCTTTTTCCTTGAACTTGTCCACACAAGCATTGGTTGGTAAAAAATTATTCAGGTAGTAGTAGAAGGCAGCAGACCTGGAGAGCAAGGATTTAAACAACGTCTGTGAAAGCTTCAAAAGGTATGTGTATACTTGCTGAATTTTGGTTTTAATTTACATTGTCATGTTGTTATGTAAGTATATGATCCGTGATCATGCTTCCGCTGCGTATGTGAATCATACTTTCGAGCAATTGGTATCACGAGTCATCTTACATATAACTGATAATGTAATATGAATTTCATGATTGTAATACATGTTTTGTTTGTTCACAAATGTATATATCATGTTGTTTTCTAGACTGATTATCATGTTGTTGATAATGTACCAAGCAGTCCATGTTTCCTATATTTCAAGAGGTTTCTGTAATCATCATGAGTTGTGATTTGTTATGGTAAAAGTGTTTTCGGAAAATATATGTTCATCATGTGAATTGTGTGTTTTCTGGAAATATAGTTTATCATGACATAAGTGTTTACGGAAATTATATGTTCATTATGAATTGTGTATTTTCTGGAAATATATGTTTAATCATGGTTTGATTGTTTTCTGGGCATATATGTTCATCCTTGACATATTTGTTTTATGGCTTTGCTATCTTTTTGCCATATGGATTGAGGGTGCAACCGTTCCTAGTTATGCCTATGCCCAACTATAGTCATAACTTACATGCTCTAACGAGCAGTATGGTGTCAAGGCAAGGCTGTCTAGACAGTCCATGTTACCCTCGCTGACAGCCTTGCCGATGACTGCCTTAATTGTTTTTCTGACTTGAGGGTAAATTTGTAATGATTTATGAATCTGCCCAACTGACTTGGTTGTTTATTTGACTAAACAAGTAGTGTAGTGGAAAGACCAAGCTGCGAGAGAAGCCCTGCTGACCCTCGCGAGCAGCCTTGCCGATGAATGCCGGTTTTGGTCGGTTTTGGAGTTTTTCATTTTTTTGACGAACTTCGATTGGCCTGAAATTTGGTAGGTTCATTGGAAATGACCCACTGACCAAGACTCACCGCTTTGCTGTGATATATGGCCTTTTTTGGCCAAATTCCTTCGTTTTGATGGGTTTTTGGGCATTTTAATGTTTTCTGAAAAATTAAAAATTCTGGAAAAAAAATTAATTTTGATACCAGTGGTAATAGGGGTCATTCCTTATGGTTTTCAGTGGTTGATTACAGTATATTATATGAGTTTACATGTTGACATAGGTCTTCTTCCCCATCGGATAAACTTGTATAGGGTGTTACTGTTTTTGTGTCTCTTGTTTTGATTACTTGTATTAACTTTCCAACTAAGTTACATGTTGAATCAATGAGCAAGAGATTTCATGAAATATGATGTTTATCTAACTTAACTTAACAGTTTACTCTCTAACTGAGTTGGTACTGTTTTATTTAAGTAGATAGCATGTCTCACATTGCATGTATTTTTGCTTAAATGGTTAAGTTTCCCTAACGATTCTAACTGTTTATGAGCATGGTGATATGTGTGATGTGGATTTTATGAATTTCATTATTCTGTTCGCCTGTCTAATAATGATTTGTTTTTTATCATACCACAGATTCACCATGTCTTCCTTCAATCCCTTAACCACTATCCTGAATCAAAATAAACTAGAGGGCCCTAACTATGTTGACTGGAAACATAACTTGGACATTGTCCTTACTGCTGAAGGTTTCAAATTTGTGCTGGTTGAAGAATGCCCCATTAGGTCCGCTGATCCCACTGATGATGAAACTAAAGCCTATGACAAATGGGTTAAGGCTGATGAGATGGCAAGATGCTACATTCTTACCTCCATGGCGAATGTCTTGCAGCATCAACATTAGTCAATGACTTCTGCTTACGATATGCTTGAATCTCTCAAAGAGATGTTCGGTGAGCAAAATCGTGCTGCAAAGCAGACAGCCATGAAAGCCCTTTTGACCACTAAAATGGCTGAGGGTTCATCGGTGAGGGAGCACATTCTTAAGATGATGAGTCTATTGAACGAGTTGGAAATTCTTGGTGCGGTTATTGATAAGGAATCTCAGGTTGAGATGGTCCTACAGACTCTGTCGGACAGTTTTCAACAGTTTCGCTTAAACTATAATATGAATAAGATGGACTTGTCCCTTGCGAAACTGCTGAATGAGCTGCAAGCGGCAGAATCTATCATTAAGCACCAAGCTCCTCCTACGGCGTTCATGGTTGACAAACCTTCGTCTTTGACTTCTAAGCCGAAAGACGACAAGAAGAAGAAGAAGCCCCGTAAGGTTCCAGGTGCTACTGGTGGTGTGGCTAAGCCTAAGGGCAAGTGCTATCATTGTAAGCAACCTGGTCACTTTAAGAAACAGTGCCCCGGTTATATAGCAAAAATGCAGAAACAAGGTACTTCTTTTTCATATGTTGTTGAAACATTTTTAGCGGCTGTTTCTACCCAATTTTGGGCTATAGATTCGGGAGCCACTAATCATATCTGCACTTCTTTGCAGGGGTTTCAGGTAACACGGCGGCTAAATGAAAATGAGTTCAACATGTTTCAAGCAAATGGGGAACCAGCACCAGCCTTAGCTATAGGAACTATTTCCATTACGTTCAGTAGTTCTAGAGTTTTGACTTTAAATAATGTCCTCTACGTTCCTTCTATAAGAAGGAATTTACTTTCAGTTTCAAGAATAATGGATGCTGGTTACAATGTTTATTTTGCTAATAATTCTGCAATTATTAAGTTTAATAAGCATTTTATTATTTCTGCTCCTAGAATAGATGACCTGTTTGTGTTTGATGTGTCTCAAAACATGCTACAAACTTCGGAACTTAATAACATTAATCAATCACATAAGAGAAAACGAATTTCAGAATTAAGTGAAACCTACTTATGGCACTTACGTCTAGGTCATGTTAATATAAATAGGATCTCACGGTTGGTTTCTGATGGTCCTTTGAGTTCATTGAAAGTGGAGGCACTTCCGACTTGTGAATCCTGTTTAGAAGGAAAAATGACCAAGAGACCCTTTCCTTCCAAAGGAAATAGAGCCGGTAATAAGTTAGAATTAATTCATTCTGATTTGTGTGGCCCTATGAATATACAAGCAAGAGGTGGTTTTGAGTATTTTGTGACTTTCACAGATGATTACTCGAAATATGGATACATTTATTCGTTGCGCCGTAAATCTGAGTGCTTTGAAAAATTCAAGGAATTTAAGATAGAAACGGAAAAGCGACATAATAAACATATCCATACATTACGATCTGATCGTGGTGGTGAATACCTTTCTGCGGAATTCATTAAGTACTTATCAGAATCAGGAATTACATCTCAATATTCTGCTCCGGGAACACCACAACAAAATGGTGTGGCAGAGCGGAGAAATAGAACTCTTATGGAAATGGTTCGATCAATGTTAAGTTATTCAGATTTGCCTTTTTTCCTTTTGGGGGTATGCATTAGAAACAACAAATTATATTCTGAACTTGGTTCCTTCAAAGTCAGTACCTTTAACCCCATCTGAATTGTGAAGTGAGCGCAAGCCTAGTCTACGGCATATTCGGGTTTGGGGTTGTCCAGCACATGTGCTAAAAGGGAAAACTAATAAACTGGAATCTCGGACAGAAGTGTGCATTTTTATTGGATATCCAAAAGGTACTAAGGGAGGTTTATTTTACTGTCCTAATGAACAGAAGGTAATTGTCTCGACAAATACCAGATTTCTGGAATCGAACTATTTAATGAACCATGTTCCTAGAAGTAAACTAGTTTTACAGGAATTGAGCAATAGAATAACAAATAATGAAACACAACAAGAACATATTCCGACAACCGTTATTGACATACCACTGCATCCACGTAGTGGGAGAAATGTCAATAGGCAAGAGGTTGCACAAGAGCAAACACTTGACATTACACTACCTCAAAGTAGTGGGAGTAATGTTGAGCAACATGCAATTGTGGAGGAAACTGTTCAGGGTAATGTCGAGCAGCCTGGAATTGTGCAGGACGACGTTCAAGGTGTTCAGAATTCAGTTCCAAATGTAGCGGATCCTGTAGTGACTGTTCGTCGTAGTGGGAGAATTATTAGAAAACCTTTACGGTTTGCGCTCTTGGGAGAATCATACGATCGAATCCCTGAGGAGCCTAATACAGAACCCCTTAATTACGCCGAAGCACTACAGGACAAAGATGCTGAAATGTGGATTGCTGCTATGAAATCTGAAATGGAGTCTATGTACTCTAATCAAGTCTGGGATCTTGTAGAACCACCTGCGGGAGTCAAACCCATTGGCTGTAGATGGATCTATAAGAAAAAGAGAGGTGTGGATGGAAAAGTACAAACTTTTAAGGCAAGGCTTGTTGCGAAAGGGTTTACTCAAAAAGAAGGAATTGATTATGAGGAAACTTTTTCGTCGGTAGCTATGCTTAAATCCATTAGGATTCTCTTATCCATTGCTGCTCGTTCTGATTATGAGATTTGGCAAATGGATGTCAAGACGGCTTTCCTAAATGGAAGTCTTGATGAGTGCATTTATATGGCACAACCAGTAGGTTTCATAGAAAGTGGCAATGAAAACATGTTTTGTAAACTTAAGAAATCCATCTATGGATTGAAACAAGCATCTAGGGCATGGAATACTTGTTTTGACAATTCGATTAAGACTTTTGGTTTTGATCAATGTGAAAATGAGTCATACATATATAAAAAATGGGACGGAGACAAAGTAGCATTTTTGATTCTGTATGTAGATGACATTTTGCTCATAGGTAATAATGTGAGCATGTTGAATTCTGTTAAAGAGTGGCTGTCCTCGCGTTTTAATATGAAAGACTTGGGAGAAGCGGCTCATATCCTTGGGATCAAGCTTATGCGAGATCGCAAACAAAGGATAATAGGCTTATCTCAAGCGCTTTATATTGACACTATTCTTGCAAGGTTTAGCATGCAAAATTCCAAAAAGGGATTCCTTCCTTTTAGGCATGGAATTACTTTATCAAAGGATCAGTCGCCCAAAATGGCTGATGAGATAGAGAGAATGAAGACGGTCCCTTATGCTTCTGCTGTAGGGAGTCTCATGTATGCTATGTTGTGTACCAGACCTGATATTTGCTTTGCCGTTGGCATGGTTAGCAGATTTCAGTCTAATCCTGGACAAGAGCACTGGACTGCGGTAAAGCATATAATCAAGTACCTGAAAAGGACTAGGGATTACATGCTTGTTTTTCACTCTGACAATCTTGTACCTATTGGGTATACGGATTCAGATTTTCAGTCAGATAAGGATTCTAGAAAGTCTACCTCAGGATATGTGTTTACTTTAGGAGGTGGAGCCATAATTTGGAGGAGTATCAAGCAATCATGTGTTGCTGATTCCACCATGGAAGCTGAATATGTGGCTGCCTCTGAGGCAGCCAAGGAGGCTGTTTGGCTCGGTAACTTTCTGAAAGAGCTTGGAGTGGTTCCTTCGGTTCAAGCACCACTCACACTTTATTGTGACAATAGTGGTGTGGTTGCAAACTCGAAAGAACCACGAAGCCATAAAAGAAGTAAGCATATTGAGAGAAAATATCACTTGATTCAGGATATAACTCAAAGGGGTGATGTGAGAGTTTTGAAGATTGAGTCGAAGAACAATTTGGCGGACCCATTTACAAAGGGCTTAACTCAGAAGGTCTTTGATAAGCATGTGGAAGAAATGGGTGTGAAAATTGTTCATGCATGGTTATGAGTCTAAGTGGGAGATTGTTAGGATATACTATTAACCATGTTGGTTTAAGTTATAGTATTATTTTTACATCCCATGTAAAGACAATTTATTTCATTTTCTTAATTTAATAAAGTCTTTATTTAAATAAATCATTATGTTGACATGTGTGTCCTTTACTTATATAGTAGGCAATTTTGTGCATGGAGTTATTTAACTCATGCATGGAAGATTAAAATTGTCGGTTCTTATAAGTTATAAATTAAAGTTCACAATCAAAGATGAAGTAGGACAAACATCTTGATGATTGTAGCACAAGATTGAAATATAATTTAATCTTAATTATGGGAGTGGTAATATTCCAACTTCTTGTGCTAGTACATTTCGTATGTATTGAACGGATCAAGTAGAGATGTTTGTTTATGTTCTGAATATTAATAAACAACTTCTCTAGTCCATTACATGTACTTATACTCTTAATCTTGATATAATTATTATGATCTATGTAGTTTGATTTATTATTTTAATCTATTAAAAGGTGAGACTCTATTACGAGTCGATATATTCCTAATAGATTGGATAATGACAAATCACTTAGTGAAATAATAATTAGTTGATAGAACCATGTCTCGGATTTGAGATAGAAGACACCCCTATATGGTTGCTTATAAGTTTTCACGTGTAAACCCTGCAGGTGGATTTAGTATCCGTCACGTGAAATAAGTTAAGCATAGTAATATAGGATTGAGTTAGTCAATAAATTAAATTTTTCAGAAAAATTTGATTTAATTGATTGGTGTCGGTAATTCTAACATGGGGAGTTAAATAAGATGTAATGGTAGATTTTGAAGTTAATATCGAGGAGTACAGTTACAGATTTTTAGTGGAATAATTTGTAATTTATTATGATATGGTAATTCATTCATTTGCGAATTAATATCATAATTAGAAGCCTCAGTTAATAAATCTGCGGTCCCTGCTACGCCTGATTAATTAACCAATTTGAAAAAGAAAATGGATTTAGAAAAAGTTTTTACACGTTTGTTTTAATGGGAATAAATTCCTATTGATGACCGGAATTATGACTCCCATTAAACATTTGTCATTATGGACAAAACGTCCATGACTTTATGTTGGTATTGATGGGAGGTCTTAATGAAATTTCGTGTGGTTTGAATGGATGAAAGAAAACTTTTTCAACTTCAACTTCAGTTGAATATATAGGGGTTTTCTTTTGTTCATTACATAGTGCTTGAAAATCCATTTCCAGAATCTTTTTCTTTGAACTTGTCCACACAAGCATTGGTTGGTAAAAAATTATTCAGGTAGTAGTAGAAGGCAGCAGACCTGGAGAGCAAGGATTTAAACAACGTCTGTGAAAGCTTCAAAAGGTATGTGTATACTTGCTGAATTTTGGTTTTAATTTACATTGTCATGTTGTTATGTAAGTATATGATTCGTGATCATGCTTCCGCTGCGTATGTGAATCATACTTTCGAGCAGACAGAACCAAAATAAAAAAAAAATATCGGGAGCTAATTATGTATCTTTACAAAGGAAAAAATGTATCTTCGTTGGATGTATTATGTATCTCGACAGATCCAAAATCAAAAAATATATATTGGGAGCTAATTATGTATCTTTACAAGGAAAAAATGTATCTTCGTTAGATAAATAAGGAGCTAATTATGTATCTCGACAGACGCAAAATCGAATTTTTCAGTAATTATGTAAAATATCAAAATTTCTATAATTAAGTTTCAAACTATTAAAATTTACGTTATTTCCACCAAAATTATTCATTAGCTAAAAATACAAATATAATTAAATAAATAAAATTGCATTCTCCAAAATAATTTAAACTTTTAATAGAGACGATGACGCAATTCTAACACGTAAAACGAAAGGTGATGTGTGACAGACTCTTTTTAATTTCTAAAAAAAAGAAACATTGAACATAATAATAGAAGAGAAGCAAAATAAAAACATAGCATGTGTGGCCAACTATTATTTAAAAAGAAAAAAAAAATTCTTCTTCTGTTTGGATGTTCGGATTAGGCATTTAGGCTTATGGGCTAATTAATCTAAGAAAAATAGTAATATATATTATATTGCAAACTTAGCGGCTGTTTGGTCATAAATTTTCAAATTTAAAATTTTGAATTGAAAGTTGAGATTTTTAGAACTTGATTGGACATAAATTTTATTCCCTCCGTTTTAAAATAGGTGATTGCTTTAGCTTAGACACACTATTTAAGAAATTACTTATTCCTAGAAAATAAAAAGTGTTTTTATTAACTTACCCTTAATAAATACTATGAAAAAAAATGTAACTCTTTAATAATTACTTCCTCCGTTTTTAATTAATTGTCGTTCTTACTAAAAATAGATGTTCCTTAATACTTCCTCCGTTCTAAAATACTTGGCCCTCTTTCTAATTTGGTTTGTTTCAAAATACTTGTCCAAGTTATAAAATCAATACTATTTTGAGCATTCATTTCCAATTTTACCCCTAATATTACATTAAGTATCACACTAGTTTCAAGACTATTAAATGAATATAGAGAGTCAATTCTTGGTTTCTACTCTCACCATCATTATTTAATTATTAGAGTACAAGGGTAAATTGGTAAAAATATACCTTCAATAATTATGGTCTTAAGGGACGTGCTAAGTCTAAAGGGGCCAAGTATTTTGGAACGGAGGGAGTAGTACTTGTCATTTCACAAATCAAAGCATAATTAGTTGTTTGTTTTCATTTTTACCATTGGTAATAAATATGGAGAGAGATATTACTTCCTCCGTTCACTTTTACTTGTCACATTTTGACTTGACACACTCATTAAGAAAATAATAATTAACATAACTATTTTACCATAATACCCCTATTAATTGATGGTTACTATTGTTTCTTGAAATTAGTTCAGAAAATAAATAATTAATTTAAGGGTAAAATAGAAAAAAGAAGTTATCTTTTTGTGATAGGTCAAAAATGATAAGTAAAAGTGAAAATTCAATTAGAAAATTAGTGACAAGTAATTCTGAAAGAAGGGAGTAATATAGTGCCAAAAAAAAGTAGTATTAAATAAAGATGAATAACAAATAAGAGTAATTTAGTTAAATTACCTTCTAGTTAATGTTTTTTCTCAAAGTGACAAGTAAATAGAAATGGAGGGAGTATATTTCTTGATTATATAAAATTCTCTTTATTTAAAAAGGACAAAATTAGAAGAGCATCATTATCTAAAATCGAACTTTTTTTGGGAAGAATCACTTATTTAGAAATGGAAGAAATAATTATAAAAAATTTAAAGTTTTGTAGGTGTAAGTGTAAGTAAGATTTATTTCAAAAACTGATTCAATTTGAAAATATCTGATCAAATTTAAAGATCAAAAAATATTTTTGAAGATAAAATTTTAAACTATATTAAAAATCTATCTACCAAACACTAGCTTAGGACCTTAGGTTGATTATTTTATTGGATTGTGGGGACACTTGATTTATAATGTGTCACCATCATAGCTGAGTCGGTCCATCCAAAATAGCTTCAAGAAAAAGATTTCAACAGTACTATATAATATAACACAATTCATCATTCTCAAAAAACTATATTCATATTAATTCATCATCAACACATTACACATAATAATAGAAGAGAAGCAAAAGTTCATCCAAGCACTAAGGAAAAAAAAATGGATTCCAACTCAGATTGCAAGGTAAGAATTCTCCCTTTAAGTTATGAACATTTCTTGATTCTGTAATTTTTCCTTTTCTAGATGTATAAACTCATCTATAGGTCTGTAACTATAGTGGCTGAGCTAGAATTTAAGCTAAGGGGTTCAAAATATAGATAAGTAAACACATGAATTAATGAAGGGGTTCGAGGTCTATTATATATACATAAAAAATAATTTCAATCATGTATAAATAGTATAATTTTCGTTGAGTGTTTGGATGAACCCCTAGCCCCAAGCTAGCTGCTCCGCCTCTATCTATAAGAAGGGGGAGCCTTGGAGCAATGTAAAGTTATTTTCATATGATTTATAGGTTACAAATTCAAATCGTAGAATTAATCATTGATACTTGTAACTTGCAACAGGATAGACGGTCTACAACACATCCCCTAAAAATATAATCCTTTCTGGAACCTTGTATGAATGTGATTATTCGAGATGCTTAGTGCATTGAACTGTCCCTTCAAGATATATAGCTTCAAATTTTTCTTGTTATTTTTCTCTTTTCATTTTGGTTTTATCAGCTTGGTAATGTCAACTTTTGAATTTTCTTTTTTGATGCTAGAACATTCTGATTTTCTTTAGATTTTCCTAATATCTTTCAGCTTAGGAAACATCGATTTTATTTTTATAATCGTGATGTTTGAACCAATGTATGCGAATTTAGCAACACCCTTCTTTGTTCTTGTTTTCCAATTTTTCTCAATTTTTACAGTGACACCCAATTCTTTCATTATTATTTTATTTATTTCTGTCGGTCCATTATATTTTGTATATTCTATGAAATATTATAAATTGCTGAAGGATAAGATTTCTTTTGGATATTTACTCAAGGAAAGGTCATATATTTGTTTTTTTTTAAAATCTATGTCTGTGTACTATTCCTTTCGTTCATTTTTACTTTGTCACATTTTGACTTAACACACCAATTAAGAAATCATTATTAATATGACTATTTACTGTCGTACCTCTATTAATTGATGTTTATTATTGTGTCTTGAAATTAGTTTAGAGAATAAGTAATTAATATTAAGGATAAAATAAGAAAAAACTTGTTTTTTCTTGATATGTCAAAATGACAAATAAAAATAAAAATTCAATTAGAAAATAAGTGATAAGTAATTTTGAACGGAGGGAGTAATATAAAAATAGGGGACAAGACGTGTCTACTTTCTAGAAATATGTATGTGAGACACGGGATTCTCGTTTGTCTGAACCTTTAGTATTTGGGCTTCAAAATGGGCTCAAAAGATCCGAATAACCCAATCCCGTAAGGTATTGGGCTGAATGAATGATCCACATAAAACCCCTTGGACACTTTAGGCATAATACATAGATAGAACATTTAACTTGTCGAAATGCATATCTAGACACCTCAACTCGTCTTCATTGTGTCAGTTGAATACTCCAACTTTCAAAATAATCATTTATACACCTCCAAAATTTATGTACTATGTCAACATTGAGTGTTCATGAGACACAGTGGGATGAGTTAGTGTTTGGTTGTCAGTTGAGACCAAGTTAAGGTATCTAGATATACGCACTCAAAGTTATTTTGCTTACTTGACATTTGACGTCAAGTTTGAGTTTCTGTTTACGTAGACGTAAAGATGTATTGCACCTATAAAATGACTGATAGAACATACATAGAGTTGTAAAAATGATAAGTTCATTCCTATACCCTAATAATAATAATAATAATAAACGGGATGTTGAGACTTAGACCTGAGCAAACAAGAGCATTTGTTCCTAAGTAAAAGGGATGTTGAGACTTATACATGAGTAAACGCACGGAAGGTCGGGACGTACACCCCATGATACTTTTGCCCCGCCAATACGTCTAGGTGCGTTTTTAGTGCACCTCGCGCTGTGACTCACCTAGTTTAAAACATTGATCAAAATGATATCAAATTTTGTTATTCTCCAAAAGAAATAGTAACAATACACCTTATGGAGTTGCATCATTTTAAATTTAGACTTCTCCTTTTGCAGTTATTATGCACAATGGCATGGCTTATAGTCCGTCCGAAAATACAAAAAATAAAAAAGTTCTTGAGTTTCAAACATTTTCCTTGATATTAGTGTCATTATTTGTCAGGACAAGAAGAAAAGTGTAATGCAATCAATGCTGCTCTGCTGCAAGCTGCACATATCCGAATCGCGCAACAGAGAAGCTCTTGAACCCATTGAGCGCGCTGCCAAACTTGATCCTGAAACAATTGTTATTAACATATTTCCGGACTGCGATTACAACCGTGTGAACTACACTCTTGTATCATATGTTATTCATGACAGCACAGGGTGTCCCATTTACAGCCCCTTGCATCAAACTGTGGTGGCGATGGTTGGTGCTGCCTATGATGCCATAAACCTCGAGCAGCACTCTGGTACTCATCCCCGCCTTGGTGTCGTGGATGACATTTTCATTTATCCACTGGCGCGAGCTTCACTGGATGAAGCTGCTTGGCTTGCTAAAAAGGTTGCAGCTGATATTGGAAACCGGTTTCAAGGTTAGTAAAAAGTTTGTAACTTTAAATGCAAATGAATATAGTCGGAAGCAAATCTAGAGCAGGTTCTGTGAGTTCAACTGAACCTATTGTTTTAGGCTCAAACTATGTGTATATATGAAAAAAAATTCACTCTCATTCTTGACTCTCTGACTTCAAATTCTTGATTCGCCTCTGAATACAGTACCTGTTTATTTATATGCTGCTGCTCACCCTATGGGGAAAGCACTGGACACCATAAGGAGGGAGCTAGGCTATTACCGACCTAACTCCAGGGGCATCCAGTGGGCAGGGTGGGCTCAACCAGAGCAGGTCCCAGTTAAACCCGATGAAGGTCCAGACGTGGTGTCTCGAGCTAGAGGTATTGTGATGATTGGAGCTCATCAATGGATTGCCATGTACAACATCCCAATCATGTCCACGGATCTCTCAGTTGCTAGACGAATTGCTCAGAGGGTGAGCGCTCGAGGTGGAGGGCTACCCACTGTGCAAACTCTAGGCCTGTTTCACGGTGGGGACTCAACCGAGATAGCTTGCATTCTGCTGGAACCGAACCAAATTGGAGCTGATCGCGTCCAGAACCATGTTGAGATACTGGCATCTCAAGAAAACTTGGATGTACAGAAAGGGTATTTTACTGATTTGTCACCTGAAATGATCATTGAAAGATATAGGAAATTAATTTCCAATTCAACAAACTGATTCATCAGTGTATGCTGTGTATAAAGCTACTCACTCTGATTTAAGCTTCCTGTCAATAAGAGAATGCATTGAAATATCATTCTCCTGAATGTAACAGAACCTTGCAAAATGGAATGGTGACTTTCTAGTGGTTAATTTTGAAATTTATAATTGTATGGTTGTTTGTGAGATTTGCATTACTAAGCAAGAGATATAATCTTTCTCATGAATGGTTGAGGATACTACTACATTGATTCCTTGCATTATTGAGCATGTAAACTAGTAGAGGAAAGTTAGGCTTATTCATCTGTTGATAATGCAGAAACATACTGTTGCAGTGATCATGCATGTGTGGCTGTGTACATTTGCTTCAAAATATATCACTAGATGTTATACAATAGATTAAATTATTTGTGGAACCGATCTTTCAATGTTATGTTAGGTTATACTATATATTCCCTATAACAACATGTCACTATAGCATCCGCAAATTATTAATACAAATGATGATGCTATAGAGAAGTTTGATGGTAGATGATTCATATGGTGACTACAGCAAACTTACAATTGAGGCTTAATTTATTAATATAAATTTTCAATGATTCACACACTTGTCAACAACATACCCAGTGTAATTCCACAAAGTGGAGTGTGGGGAGGATAGGTATACGCAAATCTTACCCCTACCATGGAGATAGAGAGATTGTTCCTGATAGACCCTCAACTCGATATTCACACACTTGTCCACAAGGAGAAATCAAAATCATTGCAATTCTTGTTACATGCCCAGAATCACATTCCTAAGTTTTTATATTGTTAAAAAATGTGCAAGTGATAGTAGGGGTTAGAACTAAACATGAAAGATCATTGCCAAGCAAAATTTTACATTTGAAACTGTGGTCTATCCATACAACCTTGTACAATTTGGGGTCATCTGAACTCTCAACTATGAGACAACTACATCTCAAATGGTCCCTAATCATTTGCAGCCAGCAAATGGCACCAATCACTTTTCATTTTCTTGGATTAGTTATATAGATAACATCATGAACAAGTCGAAAACAACGTTACCAATCTTTAACTCTTTGTTGAGCATTGTTTACTACGAAAATCTTCAGATAGCAGTTTGTTCATTAGCTCATGCAACCTGTTGGAGCCAGGACCAGGTCTAAACATCGAGTCAATTTTTATTACACCATGCTCCTGGTGCAAAAACGATCTGTACGACCAAGCATATTAAAAAGTTTTCAATTTTTTAACTCGGCTCTTTTATTAAGAAGGGAGAGATCCTATCAAAACTTACACGCAATGATCTTAAAAATAGATGATCTTAAACTTTTGACCCCTGCTTTTCTCACGAGCTAAATTCGTTAAACTTGGAAAGTTTTACTCATGAAGCAAACAAGACAAAAAAAGACTCAAGCCAACTACTTGTAAGGTCATTTTTACTCTAATCCACAAAGAGCGTTCTTTTTCCCTAAACAGAAATGATCAAACAATAATCAACAAGATATATGATAAAGAGTATGTTTAACTTGTACTAAAAATCAAATGTCGATTTCTTCTAATTAAGGCAAAACATAATTGCTGATATTAAAAGCAAGCATTGGACATAGTATGTGTGGCCAACTGTTTATTTTATATTTTCTTTGTGTGATTTGGAAGTTTTTGATTAGGCATTTAGGCTCATGGACTATCAATAAGAAAATTAGTACTCCATCTGTTCCATCTGTTTCAATTATGTGACACTTTTTGATTTCCGAGAGTCTAACCGTTTAAGTTTGACGTGAATTTGGGCATGAAATCTTCAAAAATTTTTGAAATAAATTTGAAAACTACGTAAAAAGTATTATAATTCACAATAATTGACAATTTAATACATTTAAAAGATAAAGTAAATAAATTTTTTTTAGTTAAAGATGGACTTATTCAAATCTTGAAATTCTAAAGTTACCATATGAATTAGGACGGAGAGACTAATGCTTATTGAGATTGTGGAGACATATGATTTGTAATGTATCACCATTATTGCTAGAGTCAATAAACCCAAACATAGCTCGAAGAACAAGACCCCTATAGTAATTACTCCCCTGTTGCTAATTAGTTGTCATTCTTATTACAACAACATATCCAGTATATTCCCACAAAGTGGAATAGTTATCGTCCTTACTAAAAATAGATATTCCTTAATATTTGTCATTTCATAAAACCAAGACATAATTACTTATTGTTTCCACCTTTACCCTTAGTCAGAAATATGGAGAGATATTAATATAGTGCAAAAAGAAAAAAGTACCTCATTAAATAGAGAAAAGTAATAAATAAGGATAATTGTAATATATAGTTAATGTTTTTCTTAAGAAGAGTGTAAATAAAAACGGTGACAACTATTTAAGAACGGAGAGAGTACTACTATATATAAAACACCCTCTTCCTCTCAATTCATTCTCAAAAAAAAAAAAAAAAAAAAACTATTTCATCATCAACAAAACACACAAAAATAGAAGAGAAGCAAAAGTTCATCAAAACACTTAAAAAAAATAAATGGATTCCAACTCAGACTGCAAGTTAAGGATTCTCCCTTGAAGTTATGAACTTTTCTTGATTTGCATCTTTTAATTTCTTGGTATTTTTCTCTTTTCATTTCGGTCTTATCAGCTTGCTAAAGTTTTTACTGTTGACTTTTCTTTATTTTTGCTGCTTGAACATTCTAATTTTCTTTTCGACGCTGCTAAAAATAGAGGTTTTTCTCACCGTATTTGGTGGGAAATTTGTGCTATGAAACATGATATTCCCCTCATTCCCACCGAACTAGCTCACTGGTAACGCATGGTGGGAAACATTAATATTCGCAACTTCGATATGGAATTCAACGGGATCAACTGAAACATTGGAAAGCTTCTTAATTTTTACACTACTATATTTTCTTTTCCCATTGAATTCGATCATTAAATTCAATCAAAATATGTATAGGCATAGACAATGCATAATTTTCAGTGGAAAAATTGGTTTTTTCCAGTAGTGTGGGGTTTATGTTTTTCTTTCTTTCTTTTGGTCTATTAGTCAGCTCCTACTATGTCAGTTGAACACTTCAATTTACAAAATGATTAGCTAGACACCTATAAAATTTATGTGGCATGTCAGCGTCGAGTGTCCACGAGACACAATGCGGACGTGTTAAGAGTATTTAGTTGTCAGTTGCGACTAAGTTGATGTGTCTAGATTTACACACTCAAAATTAGAGTGCACACAATGCGGACGTGTTAAGAGTATTTAGTTGTCAGTTGCGACTAAGTTGATGTATCTAGATTGACATGCTCAAAATTAGAGTGTTTAATTACTTGTCAGTTGAGGTAAGTTTGAGTGTCTTTTAATTTAGACCTAAAGATGCATTGCACCTATAAAATGACTATGATGGAACTTACTTGGAGTTGTAAAAATGATACTTTCATTCCTAAACAACAACAACAACAACTACTACTACTAGTATTCATCAAGAGAGTAGATCAAGCATCGGAGGCAACTCCTCTTGCTTTGTAATTTGCACTTTGCAGACAAAGAGCATTTGTTACATAGTAAACAGGATGTGGAGATTTACACCTAAGCGAACGCACAAAAGGTCGAGGCTTACACCTAAGCGAACGCACACAAGGTCGAGACTTATGCCCCGCCAATATGTCTCGATGAATTTTTAGTGCGCCTCGCGTGCAGATTCAGCTAAAACACTGATCAAAATGATATCAGTTTTTTTAATCTCCAAAAGCAATAGTAGCAATTTTGGGGACAGAGAGTGACTCCTTGCAAATAATGCTTCTGCCAATCGAAGCACAAGAGGACACCAACCTCCTTTACCTCAAAAAATTAAAAAGGAGAAGTATGAGAACAATAGAGGGAACAAGACAAAGTGGCCAAG
This sequence comes from Capsicum rhomboideum, assembly GCA_031232105.1. NCBI lineage: Eukaryota > Viridiplantae > Streptophyta > Magnoliopsida > Solanales > Solanaceae > Capsicum > Capsicum rhomboideum. The sequence continues at coordinate 135,399,835 of CP124712.1, read as the reverse complement.
GAAGAAAGAATTATCTACTTGACAAATGACAATACACCTTATGGAGTTGCTAACATTGTGGATTTAAGACTTCTCCTTTTGCAGTTATTATGCACAGTGGCATGACATATAGTCCCAAATACAAAAGTGTCATTATTTGTTAGGACAACAAGAAAAGTGTAATGCAATCAATGCTGCTCTGCTGCAAGCTGTACATATCCGAATCACGCAACAGAGAAGCTCTTGAACCCATTGAGGGCGCTGCCAAACTTGATCCAGAGACAGTCATTATTAACAAATTTCAGGACCGCGATTACAACCGTGTGAACTATACTCTTGTATCATATGTTATTCATGACAGTACAGGCTGTCCTTACAGCCCCTTGCATCAAACTGTGGTGGCGATGGTTGCTGCTGCCTATGTTAAGAAACTAAGATTTCTCTAGAAACTCCTATAGGGTAGATATTTTTTTGTAGTAGATAAGTCTTTTGGTTTAAAATGAGTGGTCGTTAGTTAGCCACATATGTACTTAGTTTAGTGTGAGATATTTTTGCTTATTTTGTGGTTTGTAATCCTCACACACATTATATATATATAAAGCATATATAATGAACTATCTAGAGAAATAGAGAACTCAAAAAAGTTTCAGCTTTCTCCTTTCCTTCTCTGCAGATTTTCTGTAGCAATTTACAGTTGCATTCTTCTACTGTTACAGCTTGTAGCATTAAGATCCTTCTTGCCTTTCTTTCTAACATGGTATCAGAGCTTATTTCTTAAGGGATCTGAACCAAATCTTGCTGATTAGCTCCTCAAATTTCTGGTTTTTATTGAATCTAGTTGCTGGAAAGACATGGCACCAGAAAATCAGCCAACGACGGGTCCTCCGATTTTTACCGGGGAGAATTATCATATTTGGGCTATCAAGATGAAGGCTTATTTGAAGGCTCTCAACTTATGGGATGTTGTTGAGAGAGGAGAACCTGCTGTCCAGCCATTGAGAGACAACACAACTCTCAATGAAATTAAAAAGTATGATGAGTTGGTGACTAGATCTCCAAGAGCTCTCACTTGCATACATTCAAGTCTTACGGAAGTGATGTTTACGAGAATTATGGATTGTGAAGCAGCCAAAGAGGCCTGGGATAAGTTGAAGGAGGAGTTTGAAGGCAGCAACAGAGTGAAGTCTGTCAAGGTCTTAACTTTGAAGAGGGAGTTTGAGCTCTTGAAGATGAAGGACTCGGATAGTGTGAAAGAATACTCTTCCAAGCTGATGGATATTGTGAACCAGATAAGGATACTTGGTGAAAACTTTCCAGATCAGAAAGTTGTAGAGAAAATCATGATCAGCCTTCCGGACAAGTTTGAATCAAAAATCTCAGCTATTGAAGAGTCTTATGACTTGACTACTCTTTCAATAGCTGAGTTGATCTCTAAATTGCAAGTCCAAGAGCAACGGGTAACTATGAGAAGTGAAGGGATAGTCGAAGATGCCTTTCAAGTAAGGCATAAATTCAAGCAACAAAAAGAAGGCAGAAAAGTCTCTTTAGACCACTCTGGAGAGGTGAAATCTGGTGGATACCAAGGTGAATCGTCGGGAAAAGGAAAATTTCCACCTTGTGGTATTTGTAAGAAGACAAACCACTTGGAGAAGAATTGTTGGCAGAAGTCAAAGAGATCTCCTATTTAATGTAGATATTGTAAGAAGTATGGACACATTGAGAGGTATTGCAGGCAAAAGCAAACTCAAAGTGGTCAATCTTCCCAACGAGTAAATTTCGCGAAAGATCACCAAGTTGAAAAATCAGAGGAGGAGGTATTCATGGCCTCACACTCATCACATGTTGATCGATGCAATTGGTATGTCGATAGCGCGTGCACAAGGCACATGGCGATTGATGAAAATCTATCTGTTAGCTTGGATAGATTTGATAGAACTAAAGTAAAGCTTGGAAATGGTGCATTGGTGCAAGCTCAAGGTAGAGGTTCAGTAAAACTTCCTGCGGATGAAGGTATGAAAATCATTAATGATGTTCTTTATGTGCCAAGTTTGACTCAAAACTTGTTGAGTGTTGCTCAGCTGCTTCATAATAATTATTCACTTAATTTTAAGGATAAAAAATGTGTCATATATGATCCTAAAGGATGTGAAGTAGATAAAATTAGCATGATTGACAATTCCTTTCCAATTTCATGCTATTCTGCTGAAAATTGCTCTTTCAATGTTGAATTGAGTGATACTTGGCTTTGGCACAAAAGGTTCGGTCATTACAACCTTAGTTCGTTGGTGTATATGCAATCAAAGGGTATGGTGCTTGATGTACCCAAAATTGACATGTGCCGAGATGTTTGTGATTCATTTCAATTTGGTAAATTGCATAGACGATCCTTTCTTAAAGGAAGTCTTTGGAGGGCGAAGGAAAAGCTAGAGTTGGTTCATACAGATATATGTGGACCAATGAGGACGGCTTCTTTGAGTGGAAATAAATACTTTATTCTCTTTGTGGATGATCTAACTCGAATGACATGGGTCTACTTTCTTAGTAGCAAATCTCAGGTGTTCCCTGTTTTTAAGGAATTCAAAGCTATGGCAGAAAGGGAGAGTGGCTGCCGGTTGAAGTATATCAGGTCAGATAACGGAACTGAATATACTTCGCATCAGTTCAGCAAGTATTGTAAAGATTGGGGTATTCAACAACAATTCACTGTGAGCTACACTCCAGAACAGAACGGGGTTTCTGAGAGGAAGAACAGAACGGTGATGGAGATGGAGAGATGCATGCTGGCGGAAAAGAAGATACCTAAATATTTTTGGGCTGAAGCAGTCAATACTGTCGTCTATCTGCTAAATAGATTACCAACTAGAGCACTCCAAGACATGACGCCATTTGAAGCATGGAAGGGTATAAAGCCGTCTGCAAGACACTTGAAGGTATTTGGTTCGGTGTGCTATGCACATGTTCCTGATTCTAAAAGAGGTAAATTGGACAGCAAGGCAGATCTCTGTATTTTATTGGGCTATAGCACAGTTGCAAAAGGGTACAGAGTGTATAATGTTAGTACGAAGAAGGTGCTTATCAGTAGAGACCTTGTGGTGGACGAGTCTAGCTACTATGGCTGGGATCGAGATATTGTTGTAAAGAACCAAGATGGCAGTACTTCAGCTGCAACTCCAAGTCCGCAAAACAGTGTTACTTCCTCGAGTCCTGTTGCTGGAACAAAGCACAATTCAGATGTTGAATTAACTACTGATTCTCCTGTTTTGAAGACCAAATCACTAGCTGAAGTTTATGAGCAATGCAATTTTGCTCTTGTTGAACCGTCTTCATTTGAAGAAGCAGCAAGGCAGGAAGCTTGGATTTCCGCAATGGAGGAGGAACTTGCCATGATTAATAAAAATGACACTTGGGAGCTGGTTGATAGGCCAGAACAGAAGAACGTCATCGGTGTCAAATGGGTGTACAGAACAAAATTCAATCCAGATGGCTCCATCTTCAAGCATAAAGCCAGACTCGTAGTTAAAGGTTATTCCTAGCAGCCTGGAATGGACTTTGGAGATACGTTTGCTCCTGTCGCGAGGCATGAAACAGTAAGATTTCTAGTTGCCCTTGCAGCACAATACAAGTGGAAAATTTACCATTTAGACGTCAAATCTGCATTTCTAAATGGAATTCTTAAAGAAGATATTTATGTTGAACAACCTGAAGGTTTTATAGTTGCAGGTGAAGAAGACAAGGTGTATAAGCTTAAAAAAGCTCTCTACGGTCTTAAACAAGCTCCGAGAGCTTGGTATAGTAGGCTGGATACTCATTTGTTGTCTCAAGGCTTCAATAGAAGCCTAAATGAGCCTACTTTGTACTTCAAAAGGCAAGCTGACAGGAAGTTGATTGTGATATCCATTTATGTTGACGATTTTATGATCACAGGTGAAAATTCTCTTGCGGTTCAAGAAGTTAAAAATGCGATGTTAAAAGTTTTTGAGATGTCTGATCTAGGAGAGATGAAGTTTTTCCTGGGAATGGAGATTTCTCAATCTTCTGAAGGAATTTTTTTGTCCCAAAAGAGGTATGCCTTGGATCTGTTAAAAAAGTTCAAGCTTGACAAGTGCAAACCTGTTGCAACTCCACTTGTTGTGAATGAAAAGTTGATGAAGGATGATGGAGAAGAGAGGGCTGATCCGAAACCTTATAGGAGTCTTATTGGGAGCTTGCTGTATCTGACCGCTACCAGGCCAGACGTAATGTTTGCTGCTAGTTTATTGTCCTGATATATGCAATGTCCCAGCACTAAGCATTTTGGAGCTGCTAAAAGGGTGCTGAGGTATATTAGAGGGACAACAGATTATGGAATTTGGAATAGAAGTGTGGAGAATGGAGCTCTTATTGGCTATTCAGATAGTGATTGGGGTGGATGTTTGGACGATTACAAAAGCACATCTGGTTACTCTTTTTCGTTTGGTTCGGGCATTTTTTTCTTGAAGCACAAAGAAGCAGGATATCGTAGCTCAATCTTCAGCGGAAGCCGAGTATGTGGCTGCTGCATCTGCTACAAATCAAGGAATTTGGTTGAGAAAAATCTTGTTTGAATTGGATCTTTTGCCGCAAGAACCAACAGTGATCTATGTTGACAACAAATCAGCCATTGCTATGGCTGAAAATCCGGTGCAGCATGGAAGAACGAAGCATATCAACATCAGATTTCATGCTTTAAGAGATGCCGAGAAGAATGGCGAAGTTAAGTTGGTGCATTGCAGCAGTGAAGAACAACAAGCCGATATTCTAACCAAGGCTCTTCCCACCAAGAAGTTTGAATTTCAAAGGACGTTGCAAGGAGTTTCGATGAAAAATCTTAAGGAGGAGTGTTAGGAAACTAAGATTTCTCTAGAAACTCCTATAGGGTAGATATTTTTTTGTAATAGATAAGTCTTTTGGTTTAAAATGAGTGGTCGTTAGTTAGCCACATATGTACTTAGTTTAGTGTGAGATATTTTTGCTTATTTTGTGGTTTGTAATCCTCACACACATTATATATATATAAAGCATATGTAATGAACTATCTAGAGAAATAGAGAACTCAAAAAAGTTTCAGCTTTCTCCTTTCCTTCTCTGCAGATTTTCTGTAGCAATTTACAGCTGCATTCTTCTACTGTTACAGCTTGTAGCATTAAGATCCTTCTTGCCTTTCTTTCTAACAGCCTATGACGCCATAAACCTTGAGCAGCACTCCGGTGCTCACCCTCGCCTTGGTGTCTTGGATGACATTCTCATTCATCCACTGGCACGAGCCTCACTGGATGAAGCTGCTTGGCTTGCTAAAAAGGTTGCAGCTGATATTGGAAACCGGTTTCAAGGTTAGTAAAAAGTTTGCATCTTTAAATGAACTTTTATTTTCCTATCAAATGATATGTTATACTGACTTTAAAATGCACATGAACCGGTTCTGTGAGTTCAACTGAATGTAGTATTTTAGGGATCAAAATACGTGTGTATATGAAAAAACTTTCACACTCATTCTTGACCCTTTGACTATAAATCAAGACAGTACCTGTTTATTTATATGCTGCTGCTCATCCAATGGGGAAAGCACTGGACACCATAAGGAGGGAGCTAGGCTATTACCAGCCTAACTTCAGGGGCATCCAGTGGGCAGGGTGGGCTCAACCAGAGCAGGTTCCAGTTAAGAAGGTCCAGAGGTGGTGTCTTGAGCTAGAGGTGTCGTGATGATTGGAGCTCGTCAATGGGTAGCCATGTACAACATCCCAATCATGTCCACGGATCTCTCAGTTGCCAGACGGATTGCTCAGAGGGTGAGTGCTCGAGGTGGAGGCTTAACCACCGTGCAAACACCAGGCCTGTTTCTTGGTGAAGACTCAACCGAGATAGCTTGCATTCTGCTGGAACTGAACCAAATTGGAGCTGATTGCATCCAGAACCATGTTGAGACACTGGCATCTCAAGAAAACTTGGATGTAGAGAAAGGGTATTTTACTGATTTGTCACCTGAAATGATCATTGAAAGATATAGGAAATTAATTTCCAATTCAACAAACTGATTCATCAGTGTAAGCTGTGTATAATGCTACTCACTCTGATTAAGCTTTTGTCAATAAGAGAAATCAACTCAACCATATTTTCTTTTCATTCCAACTGCTGTTTGAATGGATCTGAAAATGCATTGACATATCATTCTTTCTGAATGTAATAAAACATTTCAAAATAGAATGGTAACTTTCTAGTGGTTAATTGTGAAATTTATAATTGTATGGTTGTTTGTGAGATTTGCATTACTAAGCAAGAGTGGTAATCTTTCTCATGAATTGTAGAGGATATAGTAAGATTGCCCAGACCCCACGTATAGCGGGAGAGTATTAGTGCACCAGGCTGCCCTTTACAGTAACATTGATTCCTTATGAGTCAGTTTGTTGCATCATTGAGCATGTAAACTAGTAAAGGAAAGCTAGACATATTAGACATATTCATCTGTTGATAATGCAAAAAAATATAATGTTGCAGTGGTCATGCATGTATGGCTGTGGACATTTGCTTCGAAAGATATCACTAGATGTTTTACAACAGATGAAATTATTTGTGGAACCAATCTTTCAATGTTTTAAAAGAAAAAGCAGTCCGGTGCACTAAAGCTCTCACTATGTGCAGGATTCGGAGAGGGTCGAACTAGAAGGGTTTATCGTATGCAGTTTTACCTTGCATTTCTACCAGAGTCTGTTTCCACGGCTTGAACCCCTAACCTCGTGGTCACATGGACACAAGGGTCTTTGTACGCAGCCTTACATTACATTTCTACCCAATGTTGTTTCCACGGCTTGAACTCGTGACCTCACATGGCATCAACTTCACTAGTTACTCCAAGGCTCCCCTTCAATCTTTTAATGTTAGGTCATATTATATATTCTCTATAATAATATTTTGTTATAGCATCCGAAAAAATATTGGGATAAACGATGATGCTATAGACTAGTTTGACGGCAGATGATTCACATGGTGACTACAAGTAATTTACAATTGAGGCGCTTAATTTCTTAGTAATATAAATTCCATTTGTCCAATGATTCATACACTTGTCCACAAGGAGAAATCAATAAAATCATTGCAATTCTTCTTGCATGCCCAGAATTACATTCCAAAAGTTTTTTTGTTGTTAAAAAATGTGCAAGTTATAGTAGGGGTTAGTACTAAACTTGAAAGATCATTGCCAACTGAGAAAAGGAAAAAAGTAAAATTTTACATTTGATACTGTGGTCTATCCATACAACCATGTACAATTTGGGGTCATCTGAACTCTCAACTATGAGATAAAAATACATCTCAAAAGGTCCCTAGTCATTTGTAGCCAGCAACGGCACCAATCACTTGTGATTTTCTTTGATTAGTTATATAGATAACATCATGAACAAGGCGAAAACAACGTCAGCAATCTTCAACTCTTTGTTGAGCATTGTTTACTACGAAAATCTTCAGATAGCAGTCTGTTCATTAGCTCATGCAACCTCTTGGCCCCAGGACCAGGTCTAAACACCGAGTCATCTCCTATCACGGAGCAGGGATCAGCTCCATCAGCTGAGGTTCCATTACACCATGCTCCTGGTGCAAAACGATGTGTACGACCAAGCAATTCTTTATCAATCTTGTCAAAGACAGGATCATCCTTGCGAAATTTTCGAGCAAATGGTGCACTGCTATTAACCATTTTGTTGAAGTCCTTCGCTGTCAGTGAAATAGGATGCTGCTTGGGAGGGGTGTCCCAGGCAATGTAATGTAGATCATGGCCTATTGCAGTGCTACGGAACTCTTCCGTGTTGCACATTACTGTGTGAAAGTAGCCTTCTGGTGAAGAAACAAAATTTGTGTAGTACATGAGCAGAGTTCTTGGAAAGTTATCCCATCCCCATATGCAGTACTCTACAAAAGAGCGCGTCAGAACCACCCAAGCTGAGCCTAACCACCAAAAAGAAGAGATGAACAGAAGTTTCAAAGTGCATCCTGCTTCAATATGTTCAAGAAGAGAGAAAAATCCTGTGGCCAGAAGCCAATTCCTCTTATTAATGCAGACTAGCGGAGCAGGTCATGAAAATATGAGCAAAACAGAGAATCTTAAATTTGGTTGAGAGTCTCTAGTTATTAGCTTCTCATATTTCAAACTAAAGTAAAACGCGCAAACTGAACATAACAGATAAAAAAACGCAATCCTTGTGACATTAGCTGGGTTCATTTCGGAATTCAGACTGTTGAGTAAACTTACCTGTAAACAGTGTAAAAGCTGTAGGTAGTGATCGCCGTTGAGAAGTTGTGGCAAGGTCAGATTTCTTAGACAAATAAAGACCAGGATCAATAATAATAGGTCTAGCTCTCTGGTTCCTGCAACACAACAACAGAACCCAAATTAACATTGCAAGTATTTTATATACAAATAGAAAACATAGCATGCCTAGGCACTTTAAATCAAAAAATTAACTCACTTACAGTTTCCACCCATGAAGCAGCATATTTTCAATGAAATTCAGGTTTCTGGACAAATTAGAAAATACATGGAGCAAATCTGCAACATTTAATAGCCAAATGAATTTCATTTCCATGAAAGGAAGGAGTGATTGAGGGAGTGAAAAGTTCATAAATCACACAATGCCCTAGAACCTAGCATTTTTAAAAGATTTATTTTGTAAAAACTCCTAAACAAATAGATAAGTTCAATCAAAAGACATATTTAAGACTAAGAATTGGGCCAGTATATTGAACAACCATTTGCAACACTTGCCAATGTGTCAGTTTTATTTATCCCTTTCAATTTTCCACAGAAGGTTACAATGCTCACATGAGAACACCAATCCTCTAGTTAGTGAGAGTGATCTTATGGTAGGGTGAAGTGCATCAACCCCTAGTAATTTTGCATTGAGCATATCTCCTTGCCCTTCTCTGGTTCAATCCTCCCCTTGTTTCCTCCTGGCCCATCCTGCCGCTCACCTTTTATGAGCCACCCCTCAGCCCCAGAAAAACCTAGTCCCAGTTTTCCCCAACCATCATCTCCAACACTCCACATCCCTGTTTCTAACTTCAATATTCCACCATCTCTTTCCCCCTTGGGGTCCAAAACATCAGCTTATTCCCCCAAGTTTCCATCTTTGAACCTAATGCAAGCACCATAATGCTAATGATGCATGTGCAAACAGATTTGGTGAACTTACTAGTGGGAACAAAGGAATTGGGTGCAGTAAGGAAGAAAGGTTTTCAGGAATTTGTTGTTTTGAGTGGTGGGAAACAAGAGGGGGAAAAGATTTTAAGAAAGGTTTCTCGTAGTACTTAGACCACATAAGAAGAGTGATTAATTTGGAGAGTTAGTCAAGGAAGATTTTGTTAATTAACCCTAAATATACATAGTTTCATGCGAGGCTTCCCCTATATCTTCAAAGTTTTCATGTCTTCATATCCACCACAATATTATTTATGGCATATGTTCCGTCTTCAGCGGTTTAAACTTCTCTAAACTTTTAAAGCACATTGTTTGCTTCCAAATTATCTCCATAATATTTGACATTTTAACTCTCTAAAACCAAACATGAAGATGGAGATGATCTCAATCCATACTAAATAATCTGGAGGTTTAGAGGAGAAACTTCCCGTACTTGACAGCGCACCTGGCAAACTCCTGAATGTAGCATTTCTCTTATATATCTTTTTGAACCAAAATAAAATATGTTTCCTTCTTTCCTGCTACTTTCATCATTCCTCACATTATTTTCAACAACATACCCAGTGTATTCCCACAGAGTGGGGTCTGGGGAGGGTAAAGTGTATGCAGTCCATACCACTACCTCCGAAGAGGTAGAGAGGCTGTTTCAAGATGTTTTTTTCTTCCTTGGCCCTAGGTTGCTATTATTCAATGTCATTTGAAGAAGTCTTTCCCTACTATTTTCTAAAGATGTCAAGCAATAATAAGGTTCTCCCTGCATTTGCCAGTACTTATTGTTTTCTCCACCAAATTGAAGGGCAGAATTGTATTGGATGTCAGAGATGTACCATGATTTTGTTTTTATAGGTGTGCCTCTTATGCCATAACTTGAACAGGATTGTTTTATATTCTTGCGAGGAAGAGAATTTAGAGGTCAGGAAAAGGACACAGGGATCAAAACATTGATACAAAATGATTTAGTGCTACATTTATTTAGCTTTAGATGTTGGTATCAACGTCCACATACTCATTTTTCAACTTCAATCAAATATTGTCCAAACACCTATGTCCCATCTCCTTATACAGTTTTGGGCAATCCTCAAATCATGGTTGAAGGAATGAGTTGCCAAAAAACCCACATTGATCAAGGGAATGAGTTGCCAAAGGTCCATTTTAACATGATATCAGAGCCAAACCATCCCTATTCTTAGTTTACCTAATGATGGGCTCCCATGTTATGTTCACGCTCCAAATCTCTGGTTCTAGGCATGTGGATGTTAAAATGCCCCACATTTAGTTGAGTTAAAGGGTTTTCTCCTTAAATGGTCGTGACAATCCTCATTTCATGAGCTAACCTTTGGAGTTACCTTAGAGCCAATGCCCATTTTCTTAATAGGTACAAAAGAACATCTAATAACGTTTGATTGGTTGAACGGGAAGTCTAGGAAGATTTGCAATTTGTTGGAAACTTGGAATAGAGAAAATTTGCCGGTGATATAAAAGAGAGAAACTGATTATCATAGAGTAAATAAGAGATAGGAGAAATAAATTATTGATTGCTATTAATTATTTTTTTTTGGTATAACCATACTCATATGCAAGAAGATGCTTCTACAGGCACAGGCACCTCTTGACAATAGTTTTATGTTGAGACTCAAAAGTTCATTAATAGATGAATTGCACCTAAAGTTGCATTTCCCCATCAGAAATATGATTACTTTTAACAATTTATATGTCTATGAGTCTTTTTTTTGAAATTAGAACTGCAATTCTAATAGGTGATGCATTTTGCATTCTGTAAGTAATTCCTCGAATTTGTCTCTTTACTTATTTTTACCACCTTCAACTCTGTACTCCATCCCAATTCCCTGTGTTCTTGATACTTTGATAACCTTCTGTCAGTTCTTGATATCTCAATCAGTTTCTTTGAGAACCCAAAAGATTCTGAAGTCTTTTATAGTTCAAAATCAATCAAGAACTGAGTGTTCTATACAATGATATTGAAGCACTAAGAATAGACACTACTTTCCTGTTTTTTGTTTTAATGTCCACTCCTATCACCTTGACCAAACATCAGCGTAAGTTATTTTTCATATTTTGAGCCACAAGATGACTTTAAAGCCACAAAAACCCAGTATTGAGATGAGTCTTCATGATGATCTATTTGGTTCAACAAGAGGAAGACCCTGACAATCGTCCTACATGACAAAACTATAACCTATGTTGCTCGGACTCTTCAAAAAAATCAACGAGCGAGTGTCGGATTCTCAACAAGTAGTGTATTTTTGGAGAATCTGACACGGGTGCGGCATAGAAAATGAAGAGTCCGCACAACTTAGACTATAATTAATTTCCATAAGAAACAGATCTTAAGCATGATAAGGAATAGACAACCAATCCAACCTAGTCATGCAAGGTTGATACTCACCAGCTATTTCAGCATAATAGAAAATAACAACATTTAAGTCCAATAGATCTCCATGGATTGCCATTGATACACAGTTTCGTGCTTAGACTGGTAGAGGAAAATATACATTGAAATGGCATTTTTTTTGACCCACATTAAAATGGAGCTTGACCTATATTTAAGTGGATTTCTAGTTCCATTTTGTTCTGAAGTGGAACCAAGTGCATCTTTGTGGTCATTGGCTTGCAAACTGGCAATCACTTCTTTAGAGAAGGAACCTATACGACTGAGATTGTTCATATGAGCAATCTGTTATACAGGATAGAAGGTTATAAGACAAATATGCAGGCACCAGACAGGCTAAGATGGGGCAATGACAAGGAGGGAAGATATTCAATGAAAGCTGGCTATTCCAAATAGGTGCCCAGTGTGACCTGATTGATAACTGGCCACGGATACATATGGAAGATCAAGCTGCCAACAAAGATAATATGTTTCAGTTGGACCACCCTTCATAAAGTATGACTAACCGGGAAAATCTTAGATGTTATATGTGCCAGCAGAATTTTGAGTCAAACAACCACCTATTCCTTCATTGTAAAGTGGCTTCAGACATATGGGAATATGTTCTTCTCCATCTTTGGGCTTAGCTGGGGAATACTAAAGAAGCATTTAAACGATGGTGTAGTTGGAGAGTTGGAAAGGCCATCAAACAAGTATGGAGAATGATCCCTGCAAGTATTTTTTAGTGTGTCTGGACAGAAAGGATCAGAAGATATTTTGATTGTTCATCAACTCCAATTCATTTCCCTAAGGCTCGATGTTTAGTATATTTAGTAGGCGTTTGGCCATAAATATTATTCACAATATTCCGGAATACGTTTTCACTTTATTCCGGAATACTTGTTTGGCCATGAAAACCAAAAACGTATTCCGGAATACGTTGTCACAATTTTTGGTTTTTTTAGGTGTTTTCACTTTTTTTTAACTCAATTTTTCCTATCACTTTATAAAAAAGAACATCCAAAGTCAAATATTTTTGAAAATACTATGGCCAAACACAACTCCAACTCTATTTTCAACTTCAAAAATACCAAATAAAGTGAATTCTCCTTATATAGATGGTATAATGCCTCACCTATAACTATTTTATCCTTTGTTAGTTCTTAGTCCTAACATAGTCTCTGATGTAAAGCAGCTAACAAAGTTTTTTGTGCTTACCAAGTTTTGTATTTTATGCATCTATTGATGCCAGTAATGGAATTTAGTATTACTCATCAAAAAGAAATGTTGCAACTGAACCTTCAGATAGCCAAGAAAGAGGCTAATGAAGAGACTATATAGAAATATATGATTTACGACTTATAGCACATGGAAGTAGCACACTTACCATCTTGAGTCATTAGTGGATAGTCTGAAGCACTAAGATTGATAAACCAGTCCCACTTTGAACTTTCCTTCAGCAAAATGGATATAGCTTGAAGGGTACAAGCAAACATCGTAGGGCCCTTATAAGTCACTAAATTTGACTGGGCCATTACTCGAACGTTCTCTACTTTGCGGAACGTGGGATCATTCTTCACTGACATTGTTAAGTTCAACCTTTCTTTAGGTGGAGCCTCAAGATCCATATGTAGAATATACTGATTCCTCGGGTGATAAACCGCTTGCAAAGTCCTCATCATTCTATGACTGTCACCCTTTGTGCCTGATATTAAATAAGCAAACCTAGGTGCTTCCTTTTTGGCAAAGCCATTTGATTGAAATGACTTGAAATCAGATTCCACAAATAATCCATCCGGCTCTACAGGCCTAGCAAAAGAAACCATATCCAACTGCACTTGATCCCTTCCATAGGATGATGAATATAACCCAAAAATTGTTGCTGTAAACAGAGTAATAGACACAAGCAAGCTCACAAAGAATGGTATCTTCCAATGTCTATCGCCATATACCCTACCGGAGTGAGAACTCAAATTTTTATCATTAAATACTCTTCCTGAATGAGAATTGGCATATTTCCTCATGCTCAACAATTGCTTCTTACCAGGTTTGTCTAGTATACAAAAGAAGCCAAATTTCACATATGAATTGCAAGCAAAAAGTTCCCAAGACTCAAGCTTTTCGCCTTGATCTTCTCGAAAGAGAAGAAAGAAAAGGATGGAGCTTTACCATCAAAGTGAAAATAAAATAAAATATGGGCTATCAGCAAGAGAGAGCAAGCTCAAAAGCTTCCAAATTTCCACCGACGAAAAAGTAAAATTATTGGTTTGGGGCTTTTACCATCCAAAGAAACTGACCATTACAAGTAAAACTAACCAATAAAAGCAATGTTGAAAATGGGGCAAAAAAGTGAAAACAACAATGTACTACTAGACTGTTATGGAGTACAGAAAAGGTGGAAAAAAACAAATGCAAATAACAGATTAAATTCAAACAAACTAATCAAGATTTCCCACAAACAGCAAAAAGATTACCTTCCTTAAACCCCTTTCCTTAAACCTCAGATCTAATGACCTGAGGTTTCAAGAACCTCACAGAACTAAAATCAAATAGGTGGTGATCTAACCAATAAAAGAAACTCAAAACCCAAACGGGTTTAATTCAAGAACTAATCTTTTAGCATAAAAGTTCAAGAAAACTTGCAGAAAAATGAACTGGGTATTAAAGAAAACTCAAAACCCAAATGGGTTTAATTCAAGAACTAATCTTTTAGCATAAAAGTTCAACAAAATTTGCATAAAAATGAATTGGGTATTAAAAAAAGGCTCAAAACCAAATGGGTTTAATACAAGAACTAATCTTTTAGCATAAAAATCCAACAAAATTCAGAAAAATGAATTGGGTGTTCCAAAAATGGCAGGTAAAGTTTAAAGAACCAGTCCTTTTAGCTCAATCAATCAAGAAAAGGGGCAGATTTTGCTGTTTTGGAAGATTAGAGGGAGCTGGGATTGAGGGGCAAGAGAGGGAAAGGTGACAGTACAGATTGCTTAAATTGTAGGTAATGACCTAATTTGTCTGATTATACACTTGATTAGTACGGTATTATGTATATAATGGGTATTGATTAGACTGATAATTTGGAGTTAAGAACACGGAAGATACTAGTACTAGTAAAATAAGCGAAAGGTTATTGAACTACTCCATCTCCCTCGTACATGTTTACTTGTTCATATATTAAAAATAATTATCATCAAATTTCCCTTGTCTGGAAAATCAAGAAATAACTTACTACTTTTATATCAATTTTATCTTTATTAATAAATGCTACTTCCTCCGCCTCAATTTATATGTCATCTTTCAAATTTTGAAATTCAAACAAATTTATTTTTTATCATAATTTTTTCATATCTTTTAAATATTTTGAATTGTCAATAATTATATAGTTTTCAAATATATAAATTTTATTTCAAAAAATTTCAAGATTTCATGCCCAAACTTACATCAAATTTAAACTGTTTGACTCTCGAAAAACGAAAAGTGATACATAAATTGGGATAGAAGGAGTTTGGAGTATTCATTTCTCAAATACTTAAATGTTCTATAATTAGTAGAAGTAGGGGGGAAAAAGGCAGTCTGGTGCACTAAAACTCTCACTATACGCAAGGTTCGAAGAAGGGTCCGACCACAAGATCTATTGTACGTAGTCTTATCTTATATTTCTGCCCGAAATTATTTTCAAGGCTTGAACTTGTGACCTCTTGGTCACATGGCAACAACTTTATCAGTAACTCCAAGACTCCCCTTCTATAATTAATAAAAATATTATAATAAAATTATTTTTTTATTTATGATTTATCAAAAGGTGTATCAAATTAAATATGGAAAAGTAAAAATGAACGGAAGGATACTCGTTGCTGTTTGGTAAACAAGGAAGTAGAGGTTTTAGGTTTCTTCACTTGTACATTCAATTGGATATATGCAGAAATTTGGAGTTTTTGGGTTTTGAGAGATGTTTTCCACTAATTTTGTGACATGTTGAAACTCTATTTCCCTTTGATTTTAACCTAATTGATAGACTCAAAATTAAGCATATGTTGGGGAGATGATTGTGGTTTTATGAGTATCATTTGACTATATGGTAACCTAACACTATGTGTGAGTGGTTGATACATATTATTTCATAAAATAATAAATATTAAGTTAAATAGTCCCTCCGTTCTAAAATTTCTTATATTTAAATAGATGTTTCATTTTACTTGTCCATTTTTATAAATTAAGAGATTTTTATTATTTTTTTTCATATTTGAATAACTACATAAAGTAGTTGTAATAAAATTTAGAATTCAAAACATCATTAATGAAGTTAGTTTAGTAAAATACACCTCTAATTGAAGTTCTTTTAAGAAGTATTTCAGATCAACTCAGGCCAAGTAAAATGAAACGGAAGAGAGTAGTATCATACTATATTATTTTGATGAATATAATGTTTGAATAGATTATATCGTTTTTTGTCATTACATAATATCATGCATCAACAATTTGAAAATTAAACCTACGTGAAAAGTAGGGTACACGGGTAAAACTACTATTACCAAAAAAAAAGTACAACAAAAGATAAAATAAAATTATTAAATAACAAATTAAGATAAAATGAGAAGAAAAAACATAAGATAACGAAACGATCATATAATTTTTTGTAGTGTAGTTTCTGAATAATATATTTACTTTTTAAAACAAATGACTTTTTTGGGTACCGCAGCAAATTTAAAATTTTGTACTCCTTCCGCCTCATTTTAGTTGGGCATATTTCATTTTATACGGTAATTAAGAAATCATAAATGGAGTGATGTTTTTACTATTTTACCTTTTACCCATATTAATGATATTCATTGGGCATAAGAATGAATATTGAATTGTAATTAATTATAGGAGTAAAATGAGAAAAAATAATTAATTCTATTTTAATTTTATAAATGATTAACTAATATGAGACATTTATTTTTAGTGATATGACCAACTAAAATGTTACGGATGGAGTACTTCAAATTGCTAGAAAGTGAGATGAGTTGTTTTTTCACAAGTAATGACAAAGAACTTTCACCAAACAGAAATTTAATAATTTTTTTCAGTCTAAAATAGTGGAGAAATTATTTTCGTGTATAAACAACTTCAATAAACTACAATTTGATCAGATTATAAAATAGGCTTTGGGGCTTGGACATAATTATGTTGGTAATATACACTTGAGAGGTTCACCTAACTCTTTATATATATATATATATATTGAGTCTAACTCGATTATAAGAATTATTTCATCACCGGAAAGTTATACAAAATCATATAAAGCGACAAAAAATATTTACTCCACCGATGAATACAATTGCATAGCCATAGTGCCATACTACACTATCATACAATTTAGTCTCATTACTATATCGGGGGAAAAAATGTATGTTTTGGGTACGGCTAAGTAAGTTTTAGTCAACGTTTTAAAATTATTCAATGTTTAGCTATTATTTTTGTAGTTTGAAATAATCAGTTTGAACTTTATAAAATGTCCGTGAAGTTTAAAATTCCAATAAATTTTCACACATTGATTATGAAAATTTAAACTCCGTGAATCATTTCTGAAGTCTGAACTCATTAAGATTTAAATTACATAAATCATTCATTGAGTTTGAAACTTTGGCAAATTTTCTCACTTGAATATTGAAAGGTGAACTTCATGAATCGCTTATGGAGTGTTTGAACTAATAAAGGTTTGAACTGTTGGAATTTACTGAGAATGGTCCCAAGTACTGGACCACTTCTTCCTCTTTTCGTCGACTGCTCTAACTCCTAGATAACTTCCTACTAATGGTAACTGCGCTGCCAATTAATGGTAACTGTTCTCGATGGAAGAACAATATAATTATAAATAAAGCATATACGGTTGAAGGGCACTAAGTACAATCTTCTCTGAAATTCCATACCATGCTTAGAAGACTCATCAAAATTTTAAAACGAACGCCAATGACTTCGGCTACTCCGTGGCAATTGCTGGAGGTATGTCGGTCTATTAAATCTGTTGCACTCTTGCTTTGTATTATCTTACATGAACTCCATGAATCATTGTGGAGTTTGAACTGATAAAGGTTTGGATTCTATGAATTATTTTTGAAGTTTGAAACTCCAACAAATTTTTACACTTGGATAGTAAAAGTTGAACTCCATAAATTATGTAGGAATCTCACTTACCAAAATTTCGAATTTCATCATCTAGTAATGAAGTTGTTCCATGTTTTGTAAATTTTTGAAACTTATACAGTCAATCTTTGTCCTTATTGTTTTTTTTCTTATTTCGAGTATTTTTTTTTCTACAGCAAAGTAGAGTATCATTTTGTAGCTCCTTCAAGGAAATAACTTGATAGTGTTCTCTAAGGATGTGATTATTTTCGGGCAGTGGGGGAGCTACAGTGCTATAGGGGGTTTGGGTGAACCCAGTAGCTTTCGTGTAGACTCTATATTTGTACCAAAAAATAAAGAAGATAAATATATAAAAAAATGCTTGCGAACCCACATTAAAAGAAAAGCAGGTGGCCCAGCGGCATTCATGCGGCCTGGTGATCGAGGCCTCAGCCCTCGTGATTGTGGGTCAGAACCCACTGGCAGCATTATATTTTTTTACGACCCACAAACTTTAAATCCTAGCTCCATCTCTGTTTTCCGGCCGAAGTGCAAGGATACCCGAATGTGATGTCATTATTTAATTTGTGCTCACTTTTAAACAACACTCTTATGCCCACTTTGAACAATTTTGAACAGCCTCCGAAATTTTATATGAATAAAGTTTAGACACATAAGATATTACTGTTATTTGGGGGGGTGTATTGTGTGCTAATGCTAATGAGAGTCATGACCACCTCTTTTTTCCCTATATATGTGATTATTCTGCTACTATCTGGACAACATTGTTGTTCTGGATCGATATCGTTAGGCCTGTCCTAGCGTGGCCAGATGAAGAAGCCTGGCCAGTTTCTCATGCAAAAGGTGGGAAAAAGTGTCCAAGAAAAGCTGTATAGGATAACCTTGGCTCGTGCAATATGAAGCTAAACAGGATATGGGGTGGTTGTCCATGCTTATTTCTTTTATGTACATAAATTGTCATTTGTTTATTTTTTTTAAAAAAAGGTATACACAGATGGTTAAAATTCCGTCATTTGTTTCACGAAAGCTACTTTTACTTGAATTTGTCGTATATGAATAAAGTTTAGGCAAAAGCAATGGAAGTCCAACAATTTTTGCTTAAATTTTAGGCGAAAATACATGAACACTTATATATATTGTCAAACCTATTTTTAGACACCACATATCCGAAGTTGATATATGTACAAAAAAAAAATTTAAAAAGATGAATACATATTAAATGGCGGTGTCGAAACAAGTTGTCCCGTAAAATTTCTACTTGTTATCCAATAAGTTGGGCTTCAACAATGTATGGTACGTCCCATGGTGGGCTTGGCCCATTATCTGGATAAATCAAAGAATACTTGGTCCAATTGACAATAACCACTTTCAGACAGCTAATAATTGAAACTCAACTACCCTTCTAAAACTACTATATTCAAACTTTAATTGTTTTTAATGAGAAAATAAAATTTGGATAAAACACTGCATTGAATAATTCCACTTGTAAAGGTTCGAATATCATTACATCATATTAGATTTTTTGTAGAGTTTCATAATAGTGAGTTTCAGACTTTAACATGCTGTGTATGAATTTTCCGTGTCTTCGGACCCGTTTGGCCATGAAAATCAAAAACATATTCGCTTTATTTGATATTTTTATTACATACCCGGTGTATTCCCACAAAGTGGGATCTGAGGAGGGTGAAGTATACACAGTCCATACCCCTACCTCAAAGGTGAGGTACTGAGGCTGTTTCTGATAGACCACCGGCTCAAGACAAAACAGACTAGAAAAATACATAATAAAAGAATAAGAAACAATAAATAATAGCAAATAATAGATAGTAACACAAACAACACTGCCACAAAATAATATTAGAATCATCTATCCAAAACCAAAAAACAAAGAAGAAAAAGATGAAGAAGATAACTATGAGTAGACAAATGGAAACGGCTCAATTTTAGTTTTCAGTCAATAATTGTGACTGTAAGTTAGGTTTCCATTTACTTTTTTGTTTGATTAAAAAACAATCCCATCGAATTGGAACTTTACATATCATTTATTTGGCTTATTGTCGTTAATATGATAACTACACAGAAACTTTGGATTTACTGAGCAAGTAATCAATAAGTACTCTACTTTTTTCTCATCCACCTTTTTATTCAAACACCTTACAAGTAATTGAGTAAATGATTGACAGTAATTTCAGGAGGGAAATAATTGGTTAGACAGAAGCGACGGGTACTTCCTTTTCACCTCGTGCTTTTGAAAATATACAAGTGAATATGTAACAAAAGATAACTCATGACTTGATTGATAAATGTGCATGCACTTACCTATTCATATGTCTAATACGATATAGACCCTTATTGACATTTTTTGTGTTGAATATATATTTGCACTGGAGTTCAACTGAATGTTTTCGTACATTACAGGATTCATTTCTAGAAACAACGCTCTCAACGTGATTTTTTCAATACTGTTGTTTTGACGACATTGATATTAAGTAAATCAATTCAACACTAAAGTAGGCTACTCGTACTACTTGACTAGGTAGGGTGAATATTTTCATGTGCAGCCAACTTTACCTTATAAAATTTGACACGAAACCACATATAGTTTATACTTAGTAGGTAGCCGCCAAAATAAAACAGATTTAAAAGGCTAATTTCAAACAAATTTTTAGAGAAATATTTTGTAGATTTATAGATAAGATTTTTCACAGAATTAGGAGCAGCTTTACATACAGAATGTGAAAATAAATTGGGAAATTCATGATTTTAGTCCTCGAATCGACAAATTCTTATGATAATCCTTGTGATTTTTGACTAAAAACGTTTGATCTTCAATTGATTGAAATATATGTCCACTTCTAATCTATTAATCCCTGCATTCTAAAATACTTGGTCTTCTTTCTAATTTTGTTTGTTTCAAATTACTTGTCCTACTTATAAAATCAAGACTATTTTGGGCATTCATTTTCAATTTTACCCCTAATATTATATTAAGTATCACATCAATTTCAAGGCTATTAAATGAATATAGAGAGTCAATTCTTGATTTCTACTCTCACCATCATTGTTTAATTATTAGAGTACAAGGGTAAATTGGTAAATCTACATCTTCAATAATTATGTTCTTAAGGGGCGTGCCAAGTCGAAAGGGGCCAAGTATTTTGGAACGGAGGGAGTAACTCGTGAATCTTTACAAATTCAATAAATTATTAATCGCTACATCATTTAATTACTCATCGTTATGTTAAATTTGTGATGTTAATCCATATATAAGAGTAGAGCCGTCAAAATGGACTTGGCCCTTGAGGCCAACCCAATCCAGCCCGCTATTAGGGTTGGGTTGGGCTATGATTTTTTAGCCCATTTAAAACTGGAGCTTATAAGCCCAGCCCAATTCAGCCTGCTGGCCCTTGAGGCTTGACCGAGGCTGGGCTGGTTCAGCCCGTGGGCCAAAAAATATTTAATTTAAATTAAAAATATGAAGATTGTGAAAAAAGAAGTAAAAGTTAAGAATAGTACTTACTGAATTAATCTTAATATCTTATATAATATTTTACTTAATTAGCATTAAATACTATCACCAATTATAGAAGTTTCATTTATGATTGTTATTCAATGTAAAACTTAAAACTTAAAAGAAAATTGTGAACAAAAAGAATTAAAAATATGATTAGTGATTACTGAATAAATTTTAGCTACTATTTAACACAATATTCTATTCATTTAGCATTAAATCTCAAATACTAAAATTCCTAACCACCAATATAAAGATTGCATCCATCATGAAATGTTCAAACGTTTGTTGCTACTTGAAATTGATTGCACGACAACTTTACCCAAATTCAAAGCGATAATATTTTTAAGTGAATTTAAATATTATTATTTATTTGTTATATAGTTTTTTGATAATGTTTAACTTATTAAATTTGCACATGAATTTAGATGAAGGTGATGTTAATTAAGATAATTTTATCAACAAATTCAAATGTATTTTGACGATGTATTGGTGTTGACAATGTTATAAGTTATTATAGAATTATGTACTTTCATATAATCATATGTTAGAAATGTTAACAAATTGGCATACTTATAAGTTCAAATATCGATTGAAAAAAAAATTAATTTAAAAAAAAATGGTAAAAATGAAGGGCTAGCCGCCCCAACCAGAGACCCTTTTAGGGTTGGGTTGGGCGATACATTTTAAGGCCCTTTGAAATGAAGGGCCGACTCGTCCTAGCCCATCAAATTCTTTAACCCGCGAGAATTGGGTTGGGTTGGATTGGGCTAGCCCGTTTTGACAGCTCTATATAAGAGAGTTATTTTAAAATAGTCTACTTATAATATTTTTCCGACATTAAGGGATTAAAAAAAAAATACACCTTAGCTTATTTAAGATTAACATGCTTAATCATATTTCACTGCAACCAAAATCAGAAATTTAGTAACAATTGAGGGATCGAAAAAAACCTATTAATGAGTTTTTTACTATTTTCTTGTATTAAGCATGTAAACAAAAAATATTATTCTAAGGGAAAAGGGTCAAATTTATCCCTGCATTTTGAAAAATTGGCTAAATATATCCTTCGTCATACTTTGAGGTCAAATTTTCACTCGATGTCATACTTTGGAGCCTAATTTACCCCTCTGCTTTAGAAAATTGGCTAAATATACCCTTCGTCGTACTTTGGGGCCTCAATTTACCCCCGATATCATACTTTGGGGCTAAATTTACCCTCGTTGTTAAGAAACTTTTCATCCGTACCCTTTCTTTAACAAACAAAATCTCAAATCAACGTTAAATACCCCTTTTTAAAAAAATAAAATACACTCTAATCTAACTCACCCGGCCCGACCCAACCCACAAAAAAGACACAAACAAATATATCCCTCCCTAAGTTCTATTGGTTGAATTTTCCCAATGAACAAATATACTTCTCTTTCAACGTGCAACGTTGGTAGGTTGTTTACAAATTAACAAAAAGTAAAAATAGAATGGAATAACGCAAAAGCATAAAACTTGAGAAAATATCTATTACAAACTCTGCTAATGTTCCAGTTATGTTCAAATTTTAAAATTTGGTATGCAATTCTATATGCATCTAGATTCTAGAATCAGTGGATAAATTTTCTGAGCAAATAACATGATGAAAAATTGTGTAGATCTCAATTATATAGAAGGACATAAAATAAAGAGATGTCACGATTGACACATAAGGAGACCTCTTAACTCAATTATCCAGAAAAATATTCACTGGGCCTAATCTGTTATATTTGACCATTAAGTGCCATTTTTTATGAGCTCTGCACTGATGCAGATCCATGAATTGAGGGAGGGATATATTTAGTTGTGTTTGCACTGATGCAGATTCATTTTTTATGAGCTATGCATTGATAAATATCTAGTGGCTTATTCTCATTGGAAAATTTTGACCAATTGAACCGAGGGGTATATTTGTTTGTGTCTTTTTTGTGGCTCAAGTTGGGTCTAACAGATTAGATTAGAGTGCATTTTATTTTTTTAAAATGGGACATTTAACGTTAATTTGAACTTTTCTATTAAAGAAAGGGTACATGTGAAAAATTTCTTAACATTGAGGGTAAATTTGACCCCAAAGTATGACATTGAGGGTAAATTTGATCCCAAATTATGATGAAAGGTATATTTAGCCAATTTTCTAAAGTAGAGGGGTAAATTTGACCCCAAAGTATGACAAGAAAGGTAAATTTGACCTCAAAGTATGACAAAGGGTACATTTAGCCAATTTTTCAAAATAGAGGGATAAATTTGACCCTTTTCCCTTGTTCTAAAAATATGTATGTATAATCTAGATAAATATTATGGGAGGTGTGGTGAAGATGAGGTGTGGTGGAGGGTGATAATGATACAATCAATATGAAATATCACTTGTGAAACTTATTTTCACTACTTCCATCAAAGTTATTTTTCTTATTCTTATGAAACTTATTTTCATAAATAAAATATTTTTTAAAAAAAACTCAACTAATCGAACATAAAAAAACATTTCTGAAAAGTATTTTCTTTCATCATCATTTAGGTTCTGGACTCGTACACTCTTCTCCCCCTCGCCCCCCTCCACGCCAAAAAAAACAAAAACAAACCCACCAACATATATTCACACACAAAAGAAAAAACTACTCCAATCATTATGCATTTGCGTGTAAGAAAATAAAATAAAAGGAAAATAAAATAAAACTTTCTGCAGTTGATTCTGTGGATTTTTTTTTTTCTTTCTAAAGTACAGCAATATATTCTGAATACAATATAATTTATAATATGCTCCGCAATGAAGATATGGTAATAATTAGATATGCAGACAGATTAAAGCAAACATCATAATATTAACCAATTGACACTATATCAAATTATCAATTCAGCAAACATGTTTAGAGACTTGTCTCTGTCATTGGGCAACATATAATAGTATTGGGTATTGGAATTGCATACTCTTCCGTTTCAAAAAGAATGACCTGTTTTGATTTTATACGGAGTTTAAGAAAATAAAAAAGACTTTTGAAATTTATGGTCTTAAATTAAAGTTACGTCAAATATACCAAAATATTCTTTAATCTTGTGGTCTTGAACATGTCACGTGCAAAACTAAAATTAAAATATTGTCACGTCTCAGGTTCAGAGTTAGGGTCGACTCTCGAGTTTTGAGTCAAAATCGAGTCTCGATTCAAGGCTGAGTCTCGGTTTGGGGTAGGGTCTTGGGTCCCGAGTCTGGGTCTAGTCTCTAGTCAGGGTCGGGTCTCGAGTCCCAAGTCAAGGTCGGATCTCGGGTCCCTAGTCGAGGTCGGGTCTTAGGTCCTGAGTCAAGGTCGGGTTACAGGTCTCAAGTCGACGTCGGGTCTCGGGTCCAGATTCGGGGTCGGGTCTCGAGTCTGGAGTCGGGATTGGATCTCGGGTACCGGGTCAAGATCGGATCTCGAATTCGGAGTTGGGGTCGGATCCCGAGTCAGGGTCGGGTCTTGAGTCGAGGTCAGGTCTCGGGTCCCCAATCGGGGTTGGATCTCGGGTCCTGAGTCGAGTCGGGTCTTGGATCCCGAGTAGGTCAGGTCTCGGGTCCCGAGTAGGGGTCGGGTCTCGGGTCCCAGGTCGGGGTCGAGTTTGGAATCAAAGTCGAGTCTCGGGTCCAAATTCGGGATTGGATCTCGGGTACCAGGTCGAGATCGGGTCTTGGGTTCGGAGTCGTGGTTAGGTCTGGAGTTTAGAGTCGGGATTGGATCTCGGGCTCCAGGTAGAGATCAGGTCTCGGGTCTCGGGTCGAGATCGATCTGGAGTTCGGAGTCAGGGTCGAGTCTCAATCCTGAGTCGGGGTTAGGTCTCGGATCCCGAGTCGGGATCGGGTCTCGAGTCGTGGTCGAGGTAGGGGGTGCGTGGGAGGGGGGTTAAGAAAAATCAAGTTGATGTACATATAAAAGTTCTAAAGTTTTTTAGCTTTAGGTGTTAAAGTGGGTTGAAACCATTTTTACCCAATCCATATTTGATCAAATCCATATTTACCCATATAATATATGGATAAATTGCAATCCAATCCATTTAAGCTCAATCCATATTCAATCCATCCAAATTCAATACAATCCACCCATTTGCCACCCCTATATATATCCTTTGAATCTATAGTTCATTGCTGGGAAATGATATCATACAGATACTGAACAAAAATAAAATTGAAAAAAATTTATCATAAACATTATTGTGCCACGACAAATTACTATCCTGAATGCGATTTTGATTCAATTCGGATGGAAATTGTATGATTGGTTGGATTGAAAGTTGCACGAAAAGAATTCCCCAAAAAAACAAGAAAAAAAGAACAATTCCGATTATGAAGAAAGCATATTTCAGTGCGAAGTCTCAACTCATATATATAGGTAGATGACAATTTTTTCGGAAAATAAAGATTGCCATTTAACTTTGAGTAATAAACGAAATATAAATTGTTATTTAATTCTGAGTAGTAAACGAAAATAAAGACTGCCATTTAGTGTTGAGTAATGAGCTTTCACCAAATTTTAACAATTTGAGTAAGCTCAAAATGTCAAAAAAAAAAAATTTGTAAAATTTAATCTAGGTTTAGCCTCAAGTTTATCTCGTGGGGCAGGGAA
Organism: Capsicum rhomboideum; assembly: GCA_031232105.1. Classification (NCBI taxonomy): domain Eukaryota; kingdom Viridiplantae; phylum Streptophyta; class Magnoliopsida; order Solanales; family Solanaceae; genus Capsicum; species Capsicum rhomboideum. The sequence continues at coordinate 135,374,012 of CP124712.1, read as the reverse complement.
AATTAATCCGTTTTGCCTTGTCAGACTAGTTTTCATGTGCTCGAGGTCTAATTTTTTTTTTAATTCTAGCTCATTACAAACTCATAAAACATAATTCAATATAAGAAAGAAAAAAAATTCTCTTCCTAATCAATGAGAGATTTTTATCTTTCATACAAGATAAGGTGAGATAGGAAAAATATTCACAAGAATAAAGGGAGAAAAACGAACCCACAAGAATTTCTTTCCTTTTTGTTTTAACAAAATAAAAGAACAACAATTAAGAGGAACAATTCCAAAATAAACCATGGAACAAATCTTAAATCTGAGTAAATTCCTCATATTGTCATTCAACTTAAGGAAATATCTCACTAAAGTCATTTATCTTATTTTTGTTTCAATAATGTCATTCAAGTTTGTATATTTTTCTTATAAACTAATAATTGTTAAAGATGACTTAAAAGATGAGAAAAATTGACCAAAATAGTCCCTAAAGTTTAAACTTTGAATTGGAATGATCCTTGTTCTATAACAATATGAAATACTAATAACTTTTTTAACTATAAAAAATAGTGAGTATATTTTAACTTCTAATTGTGGTATTAAAATATAATGTAGTCCACCAAAAATTGTGATTTATGTTGTTAGAAAAGCTTATATGTACTCTATTTATTTGGAAACTTAGGAGTTTAAGTAATTATGTAGTTATTTTATCTATGTTGTGTAATTTTTTCATAAATTAACGCCCTTAATTATCTATAACTTCCCACAATATTCTCCTCCCTTAATTATCTATAACTTCCCACAATATTCTTCTTCCATATATTATCGTTTAAACAAGGGAGAAAAAAATCAATATTCTCCTTCGACAAAACACACTGAAAAAATCAAGAAAAAGGGAAAAAGCAACATAAAAAATTGATAGGATATATGCAATTACATGTATATAATAACGTTTGTTTTTCATAAAAATTATTATGTATATGTATAAATACCAATAATTATATGTATATACAAACGACATTACTATAATATTATGTATATGTATTAGTTTATATACAATTACATATTGAATATATGGAATATAAATTAAACAATTGGAAAAGAATCTAGTACTAGAAACAAACAATAACTATATGTATATTTAATTGTACATCAAGTATATGTATATGCTAATAACGTTTGTTTTTCATCAAAATTATTATATATATATATATATATATATACAAAACAACATTAACTGAAATTAACCCAATATACAAACGAAATTATATATCTATTACGCCTTTTCAATGTTAATTAGCCGAAAAAACAGCCAACATGCGAGAGAGTGCATTTTTTTCAACTTAAATTAACCCAATATATATGCTACTTCATTTGTATATAAGGCCCACGTAATTAACAACTTTTTCAACTACTTTTAACCATGTAATGTAATTCTTTTAAACATTAACTATGTTAAGTAATTATGTAGTTATTTTATCTATGCTGTGTAATTTTTCCATAATTAATATAATAATATTTTTTATTTATTCATTTTATGATTAATCTTTATTTTTTGATAAAATAGTTCAAATTTAGTTGTTAGTTTCTTCTACTCCAAAAATCATTCTCAGAAAATTCATAATTCATAAAGAAGATGATGAATTCCTTCAAAAAAAAAAGCTAAAAAAAACTAGGGTCTCTAGCTAGTAGAAAAAAAATTTATATATAAATATTTTAAAGGATTTCTATAAAAAAAAAATATTGATGCATATTAAAGGATATCATGATAATAGCATAAATCATTCTACATCAAATAAAATTAGGAGATTTCATATAACGATTGTGTAATTTAAAAATGTTAAAGTTTTCAAATTTTATGTGATATTATTTGGGATAAAATTATATTACCTCTTCAACTTAACTTTAAAAACTAAAAACATCCCCAATTTTGAACAATAAATATTCTTCTTCTTTATTTCATTTAAAATTATAACTACCTATTTTATGCTCTAAATTAACATTGTTTTTTTTTTTTTTTGCTTTTTACTATTATGATTTGTCTTTTTAAATTATAATATTATGTACTTATCTATAAAAATATATAAAAAATCTGATTTATGAAGTAAAAACGTGAAAAATAGTTGGAGGCCTATTAATATTTCATCCCATGAATAAGGACTATTTAATTCAAAGTTCAACTTAAGGAACTATTTTGGTCATTTTTCTCTCATCTTTTAAGTCATTTTTAGCAATTATTAGTTTGTAAGAAACATTTATAAACTTGAATGACATTATTGGAACAAAAAAAGATAAATGACTTTAGTAGGACATTTTCTTAAAAATTTTATATTCAAATATTTATTTGGCTATAAATTTTGAATCAGATTTTGAAAACTCGTTTTCAAATAATTTTCAAGTTTCACAAATAGTTCTGGACTAATTTCCCAAAATTTCAGTTTACTCACAAATGTTCAAATTTATTTTTAAAATAAAATACAACTCTACAACTTCAAATTTAAAATTTATGAACAAACGAAAGCTTATGTATGTGAAGTAAAATATACAGTGGAGTACATAAATTTAAAAGGTTAAAAAGACTAGCATTATTAATAGACTAGGTAGCATAAATCCAAAAAGGTATTTAGGCCAACTATATCAAAGCTGGAATTTAATTTTTGGGTAGTTATTCCATGTATACTTTCATTTCAAACATTCAAAAGCTTCATCAAAGTTGATATCCAAACGAATTAAAGCCACACGACATGCAAGTAGCACTTAGTAATAAATTAATTAGTTTCAATCCCAAATTAATACTAAATATTTTAAGTATGGATAATAATATATTATTTCTATTTTACAAAATAGTAATCCATCGCATCTATTTGTCATACGATCCTTTCTAGTCTGTTTCAAAAAATCTTATTCTCTTTTTGACAATTCTTTAATTCTAATTTCCCACGGTGCATATTTAAGATCATAAAATTAAAGAATATTTGATACATTTCATATATTTTAAGTTTAAGATTACAAAATTCAAAATTCTTTTTTTTTTTTTACTTTTTTAAACTGCGTATTAAGTCAAACCTGACAAAAATGAATATAGTAGTACATTGCATTGTACTTCTATTACGTTGTCATTTGTGATAATAATTGTGTATAATAGCTAGCTTTGTGCCTATGCATGTGGAAGACGTCGATGTCTCTAAGTCAACACTTTCAAGAAATCAATATCATACTAAATACTTAGTTGATTAAGTTGCAGAAATGTTGTTACTTATTAGTTAGGTACTTAGGTGGCTTTTATTGTTAGGAAGTTACAAGCTTAATTCACCGTATTTATTTTAAAAATTTGAAGTGGTGAAAGTGAAGTTTATATATAAATTCTAGCTATATATGATCAAGTTTATATATAAATTCTAGCTATATATGATCTTTGAAGATGGGCGATTTAATTCATGATAATGTGCAATGATCTTCTTTAGGCATAAGCTAGCATCGATTAGTCCATGACGCCGGGTGGAATTGGCATGTAATAAAGATACGCACAAGATGGTCCGAACACTACATGAAGTGAGAAGCTAACATGTTCATATTCTGGTGATTATTCAAATTTAATAATTTTGGTTTGGACCCTTAAAATTCATTAAATAAGTAGATATAGTTATTTTCTAAATCAGTAAATTAAAACAAATGAGTTAGGGTAGAATTTCAAACTCGAAGCCACTCTGGGGTTGGTTCTATCAACAAAGATTGAAATATTTGTGTTTTAAGTTCGACAAAACCTCATATTAAGTGTAGAAGAGTAGAGAGACTAGCTAACGCATCATCTCTGAATTCGAAGGCTAAGATTGACCCGAAAAGTTATTGGTATTTAGTACTATATAATACAGTAGGTAATAAATTATAGCGTGAAAATTATAGCTAGGATTTTAGAACTCTGTTTGCATTAGTAATAATAATGCAGATTTGTTTTTTCAACATTTAAATTCAAAGTTGATGTGCTATATATCTACCATTCTGCTAGATGAGCACATTAAATTCTTAAGTACTGAAGTGAACTATTGGCATAATACATAAACGTGATCTTTAACTTGGTTTTACCTGACATTCACGCCCTCCAACTTGGGTTATGTACAAATAAATATTTAAATTTGTATAAAATTAAGTAAGTAAAACATACACGTTCTACGTGTCAATTCACATAAGTCGCCATGATTCATCAAGTGGAGTTGTAAAGGAATATATTGTACCCCCTGCAAGCGCCCTTTTTGTCTTTTAAGCCCATGACTTTGTAACCTCTCAACATGACAATGCAACTTGATTCTCTAAAGTTGTTTCCATACCTTTCAAATTTAAATACTACTAGTCTACTACTATCTCTACAAGTGGGCTGATATAGTTGAGTTACAAAATTATATATGTACTACCTCCATCCTATTTATGTGTCAATCTGATCTTTTGAATATCGAGATTCAAACAAGTTTATTTTTAATCATAATTTTTTTTATATTTTTTAAAATATTTAGAATTGTCAATTATTGTGACTTATCGTGCATATTGTGTACTTTCAAATATATAAATTTTAATTCAAAAAATCTGAAAACTCCATCTCCAAATTTACGGATAAACTTAAATTGTATGACTCTCTAAATTCGAACTGTATCACATAACTTGATTTTATTTAGTATTGTTTTTAAGATATGTATAAAATAGATCTTATTTAGTATTATGAGTTGTATAACTAATACATAGCAACCTATGATATTAGCAATATCATCGTTGTTAATATATAGATAAACATAGTTAAAGACAAAATTATTTTTGAATACATCAAGCCAAACAATAAATAAAAAATAATTTTAACATAACTAATCTCAATATTACTAATACACCTTATTCAACATTATTCTTATACACCCTACCGATTATCTGTGTGTCAATGTTGGTAGTCAGCAACAGAAAGCATGCCCTTATGATGAACATTAGTTTCTAGTGAGAAGGGGAAAAAAGGGGGAAAAGAATGAGAAATTAATTATCGTGTAGGCCATATATAAAGAAATGCCTTGTCAAGACAATTCTCACCTGTTATTTTTGAAATTGAATTGAATCCTATATCTATTTTTTTTTTTTTATTATGATATAAAAGTCAGATTAACCTAATTCTTCTGTCACTCAATACTGACCCCCTATATTATTTTGTTCATACTCCAAATGGCAGGTTTGAATTTTCGAGTGTTAAATTATCCCACATTAATAAATGAGATACGTCTCCTTATATGATCTTAGATGAGATACGTCTTTGTATGTGATCTTGTACATGCCCTTTTAAACTAAGTTTGTGGGGTACTTAAATTAGTAAGTGTAAGGTACATTTCTCTTATCGTTTGCCATAGCGTAAAAATAGGGAATGTTCTATCTTTGTGTGATCAATTGATCATAAAGAAAGGAGGAAAATATGGTTTCTTTAATACTAATAAGAGAAGGAGAAGAAGTGAAGAAAAAGCACATATAATAAAAACAAGAATATGAAAGGATTCTCCAAAAATGAGAGTAAATGTTTGGCCATGTGAGATGAAATTATGATTTGAAATTGTGAGATGAAGTTGAAGTTTTGTTTGGACATGTAATTTAGACTTTTTTATGTTGTATATTTTCTCATAAACATAAAAACCTCATAAATTGTGAAAACTATCAAAATTACCCCAATTCTTTATACAATCTTATCAAATAAAGAAAAGTTTATAACAAAATATATTGCACTATCACAAAGCTATTATAAAAAAAATACAACATTTATTGATTAATCTTTAGTTCAATAAAAAAGTAAAATTGAACATGAGTTGTAGCGTACTACTCTTTAATATAATTCTCCTACATAGTATGGACAATCTCCTCACGTTGAGCTTGCATTTCTTGACCAGATAACCGAGAAGACGAACCAACATTGTTACTTTGAGTCGTTTGTTGGTCAATATCATTAGTAACTATATATCCATGTTCATGTACCGTGAATATTTCATCACTCCTTTGGTATTCTCGCAAAAAATCATGTAACACTGCACAAGCTATGCCAATTGTCGCTTGTGTGTGAATATCATAATGGTTCATGCCTTGTTTCAATATTTGGAATCTACTTTTTCAAGCTCCAAAAGTTCGTTCAATCACATTATGCAAAGATGAATGCCTAAAGTTAAATAGTTCTTTAGTGTTCTGAGGCTCTCTTTCACTTCCTCTGTAATCTTGCAAATGATAGTGTAGTCCTTTGTATGGAGCTAAAAATCCTTTCGTGTTTCAAAAACCAGCATCAACAACATAATATTTATTTGTCAACAAAAATATTTTTGTAAAGAATTACTAAAAAGACATGTGACAGAAATGAAATAACTTTGTGTAAACAAATAATATTTAGGCGATAACTATTTCTAAACGATTGAAATTAGTAAGGATGTAATTTGAAGTAATAATAAATTTCATTTTGGTGAGAGTAATAGTTATATGAGATATAAATAGTTAAAGAGTAATAATATGAACTATAAATTTTATTTACATATGAACTAAATAGTTGTTAGATATAAATGATGGTTTTTTTTTTTTTATTTACAAAATATAAATTTGTGGGTCAACTATTGTATTAAAAAAAATCTCAAATCATGATATGAAATCCCAAATCACACTTTTGGAGAATTTGGAATTTCATCTCATGATATAAAATCATGAGATGAAATCAAATATTCAAACACTGATTTCATCTCATAATTTCAAATTACACACTTCATATCACATGTTCAAAAGCCTACAAAGTTTCTAGCACCATACTAGAAAAGGGCACCAATATGCAAAAGCCTTTAAGGATGACTGATATATACACTCCACCTACTTGCCCTACTTTTTATTAGGAGTACTATTTTTTTCACCTCGTTTCAATTTATGTGAGATATTTTTTTTAAGTTCACTTCAAAAAAGAATATAATAGAAATAATTTAACTTTTAAAATTCTTATTTTATTTTTGATGAAATGATTTATAATCATACAAATATAAATATTTTAAATCATGAACTTTGAAAATTTTCTTTGCTTTCTTAAATTTCGTAGCAGGTCAAAAGCGTCATGTAAATTGAAACGGAGACAATATTACTCCTTCCGCCCATCTTTACTTGTCTACTATTGACTTGACACATATTTTAAGAAATAATAAATAATAGAGATTAACTTACTATATTATTTTTTAAATATAATAAATTTAATAGATTGAGAAATATATTTGGATAATGAACAATATTTAATAATAATGATAACATGGTCATAAGATGATAAATTATTCATTGATTTTTTCAAACTAAATAAGTATTATTGGATAACTATTTTTAATATTACTGAAAAAGTTAAGATGAAGAGAGGGAATATTACTTAGCAGCTGTCTATATATATGGGATGCTACTAATATACAATGAGTGATGGCTGGCACATAGCTAACCACTTTGGCGATGCATATAAATGATTAGTAGCCTCATTTTGAAGGGTGGAGTTGGAATAATCGGTAAAGTTGTTATCATATAATTAAAAGGTCATAAATTTAAGTCTTGGAAATCGTTTCTAATAAAAATATAAAATAAAACTGCATATAATAGATCCTCATGATCATATCCTTCTCTAAATTCTGTGTATAGTTAGAATTTTAGTGTACTGAGCTTGTCCCTTTTTAGTTTAGCCTCATTTCCGTTGGAAAAAGGAAAAAACAGAGTCACATGGGTCATTGACGACCTTTTCCTATGCAATAATGAAAACTTTTTTCATGTTTCATTTTTATCCAATTGCAGACTGTATATATCTGTGGTTAACATTTTGCTATGCAGAAAATTCTTTTTATGGGAACTTTATTTGCTTACGTAAAGTAAAATAGCAATTTAAGTAAAGTATATTCTACTAGTTAAAATGTGTATGCTAGCAATATTACTTGAATTAGGATTGTATGTAGTAGATGTACTTTGCGTTTGAGTAAAGCTAACAATTCTAAATTGTGCCTCTATATTATCTCTATTATAATAATAAAAGTTAGTTGGTGGACAATGATATTGACAAAGAGTATAAATTATATATATCATCGATATAAATTTAGAACACTTTTATCTGTAGTAAGAAATAAGTTATTTATTTGTAAAATTATGATTGGTAAATTGTATTTAAAACAAGGAAAATAGAAAAATGAAAAAGCATTTCGAGCCGGCAATTATCACGGGATTTTGAATTAATTCTTCTTACTATAGAATGAAAAAATATTTTTATAATAGTGACAATGTGAAGAAAGGAGAAGAGTGAAGAAAAATATAAACTTTCTATGCATAAAATTTGGTACAAGCCTTTTGAATTTATTGACATGGAGGTGCAATTCATTTTTCGTTCACATCCTAAAATCCCAAAACAATAAATTTTTAATTTTAAAAAGATTTACTTAATTATATCTTTTAAGTAATGTGATAACGTAAAAAAAAAAAAGTTATTTTGGATTATATAGCTTAAATTCATTATCAAGTAATGAAAGCAATCAATTCAGAGTCGTGAAGGAATCTCTTTTCCCTTGAAAAGAAACAAAACTAAAATCCAAAATGGAATTTGGTTAATAGTATAAGGTAATATAAACTCATCAATTTTTCGTCGTTAATGATAGTTCCAAAATATAGACTCCCAAGTCACTACGACTATGAAACTAATAAGCATGCACCAAAGTTTCACACTACAAATAATTAAAGCTTTGGTTAGAAACAATGAATTTACTAAACTTGAGCAAGGGGTCTTTTAAAAATTTCCTCTCTACTTTATGAGATTGTGATAAGGTCTGCATGTGCCATGTGCTCTACCCTCCCCAGATTTTACTTGTGGGATTTCACTGGGTATGTTATTGTTGTTGATTAGAAACAACATTTTCATTTTCAATAGAAACAGCAAAATGAACGAGGCAATACAAATGCAGCAGCCATCCATGCTATTCTCCCATTTCTCCATCATCATCATACTCTAAATACTTTTTTCACTAGTAAGTTTTTGTCTTCAAAAATTTTCATCCAAATCATGACTCAAGGAAAAATAAAAACTGTTTAAAAATTTATCTTTAAATATATCTGTTTGATCACGAAATTTGATCAATCTTTAAATATTTTTAACTTCTCAAAAATTGTCTTAGACCAACTTTTGAGTTGTTGGGACTTACACTCACAAACCTTCAAATTTCTTTTAAATAAAATGCATATACAAACACAACTTTTAAGTATCTTAGTAGCTCACGTATTAGCTACATGAACTTTCACTTTGTTGTTGAGAGTTTGATTTCCGATCCTGTGATTTGATTTCCGATCCTGTGATCTCTCCTCACCATTTTGCATTTCTCCTTAATTCCCTACCCCCTATTTTTCACAAAAGATAACTACAATTTTAAAATTTTAAATTATCAAGTTTCAATTTCAAACTAGAACGAGTGCTAAATTTAGTTGAAGTCATAAAATTGGCCATAAATCGTAGTTTTAGACAGTTGGGGTGGTGGGGTCGTGCATTGAATAGAAGTGATAGCAGAGTTAAAAACATCTTTGCGTACACTGTTAAATCACTAGTACTATAGTTAAATATATTGTCAAGTACACTTTTCAAAACAAACCTCGTCCCTCCCTCTTCCCATGTGAAGGATTTTCATTTTTCAACCACCTTCCCCAAAAATAACAATATATCCGATGTAATCTATAAGTAAGGTCCAAAAAAAATAAAATACAAATAGATCTTAATTTTGATGAATAGAGTCATCTGACATATATTTTTGATGAGAGAAGATAGTATTTTGTAAATTCAGTCAGGGTGAGCGAAAGCTGATTCAAATATTACGATTAAAAAGAAAAAGACATCTTATTTTTACATGAAGTAAAAAATTGTTTACGAAAGACCTGACTCAAGAAAAAGTTCAACCACCTTCACCAATCTCCTGAAAACACTACCATGGAGTATATAAAATTACAGATGATAATGCTCCCTACCTGTTTGTATAAATTACACACAGAAAACTCCATGTCTACTGATTACTGGTGTACGACTTTTTTTTTTTGGAACTTTCAAGAAAATCCGCCGTAGCTATTCAGCATGAGGCCAAAATGTTTGCCAAAAAAATTCAAAATATGAAGAAATAAACATGTCAAAAAAGTCAAAAGGTAAAAATTAAACATCTATCTATCTATCTATATAAAATTAGTCTTAACCGTATAAAAACAAAAAAAGAGTTTAGATGAGCCCCTCGAACCTACCTAGCTCCGTTCTATTCGCTATTTCAAAGAACCTACCCTAGTTTGGCCAACTCAGTAGACAGTAGTAATATCAATTCTTCACTTAACCAAAAATCGATTATAACCCAAACAAAACCCCCATCATAATTCGAAAAACACACACACACTTTTTCTCTCTATGAATGACCACCCACCCACCCCTCTTTCCTACCCCCACCCACCCCGTATCTACTACCCCACCCACCTCGTGTTGAAGACTCTTCTCTCTATAAAAAGCCCTAAAGTTCCTCCTTTTCAACGCTTTTCCCACCAGATCTCTTCTACTGACTCCTTGGAGATGTGTGCTTGTTGAGAGAAGCCATTTTTACCATCTACTCTTTTCTGGGTCCTTCTCTCTCTCTTCTTTCTCTCTCTGCAAATGCATTTGCATTCATTATAATCTCTTGCATCAACACACAAACAAAAGCACACGCATATATATGGCAAGTGGGTGACAACAACACCCATTTGTTGTATTCGATTCTTTTTTAGTTTCTTTTTGGTAAAAAAGTTTCGATTTTTATGTGTAACGCTTTCTGGGTGCCCTTCTAAAAACTTCCTCTCTCTTTTTTTTTTTTTTTTTTTGCGATAACAGAGTTGGAGAGAAGCGATTCATTATCAATGGAGAATGGTAGTAATGGGTTGTTCACAGAAGAAGAGTTGCGTGAGATAAGTGGGGTGAAGAAAGGCGATGATTACGTGGAAGTGATGTGTGGGTGCACTAGCCACCGATATGGTGATGCTGTTGCTAGACTTAGGGTTTTCTCTTCTGGTGAACTTGAAATCACCTGTGAATGTACCCCTGGCTGCACAGAAGGTTTACTTACACAAATATTTTTCTCTTTATATCAAATGGGTTTGCCTTAAATGCATGTTATGAACTTTTTTTTTTGCTTTCTGTGTAACATTTCATGTGTATGTACTTTTGGTGTTGTGTCTTTTGCATTTTTTTGTCTGATAAAGAGCATGTCAATCTCAAAGGTCTGCGTATACTCTATCCTCTCCAGACACTACTTGTGCGATTACGTACATATGGGTATGTTGTTGTTGTTGGTAAGCATGTCAACAACAAGGTAGAAATACATTGCGTGTTGGATATGTGATAATGGTTCTTTGGATGCAGGTTTTAGCTGTTAAAGGTCTGACCTTTTGATGCAGAGATCTGTTTTTCTGGTTGATGACATTTTTCATTTATTGATGGCATCAACAACACATTGGTTCTACCATTTCTCGGATGGAACTTTTTGAAAACATCAACTCTAATGTTTTTCGTGGGGCTTGTGCAGGGACTAGATAATGTGCTATCATGATGATTTTAAGTAAAGAAATCCTATACTATTACTCAGCCAGATTCTCTCGACAGCATTTGTTGTCAGAGGATATCTCTCTTTTTTATCATTCACTATGTATTTTCTTGGTTTCCTCCTTTCTTTATTACAATCATAAGCCACAAAGACCTCGGTTATGTACTTGATAAATAGCATTTCGCTGGAGGAATCATCTGATAAAGTACATTGAGTCCTACACTTGGACTTGTGCTGCTACTTAAAAAGTGTCTTTTTCTCTGTCTGGAATCTTGATAATCAGCTTCTTAGTTGTTATGCTTCTTGTATGTGCTGGACATAGAAGTGAATAAAAATGAGCGGAGAGTTAATTGAACACATGTTATGTAGGATTTTATGCATATGTCGTCCACTCTTTTACATTATTTCATAGTCTTGTTCATGTGCACTGTGCTTCTATTAAGAGTTGATGTTTTGTGAACAGACAAGCTTACTCCAGCTGCATTTGAGAAGCATTCTGGGAGAGAAACTGCTAGGAAATGGAAGAATAATGTATGGATCATTGTCAATGGTCATAAAGTTCCTGTGGTAAAGACTCCACTGCTAAAATATTATAACCAGTCTTCAAAGCATGCTAATGGATCAAATAAAACTCAAAATGGAAGAGCTTGTCATCGTGATGAGTTTCTAAAATGCACTGAGTGCGAGAAGGAACGCAGGTTCCGTCTCCGTTCAAAGGAAGAGTGCAGAATTTACCATGATTCTTTAGCGAATGTGCATTGGAAGTGCTCTTGTATTCCTTATGACAAGTATGTTCCTCTTATTCAAGTTTGTTATTTCTGTTCTTCATTTCTTGATTCACCACCCTCTTATTCATACATGCTGCGGTTGATTTTTCCCTGAAAGAAATATTTTGGGATTGATCCAAGTTACAAAATTTATATCTTGTCCATGGAATGGGACACTGTCAATGGCTGAAGAAGTCATTGAATGGAAAATCATTGCATCTTGTTTGATTGTCTTGGAAGTTGGAAGCCTGTGATTAATACATGAGTGCTCTTACCTTTGTAAAATCGGTATGTGATTTGCTTTGCCACTTCAATGATTTGATGCCTTTTATTCCAACTTCATGAAAGATCAAGCTGTATGTGTTTTATCGGTGTATCATATCCATTCTAGTTCTGCTCCTCCTCCACTCCCTCTCTCCTCCAACTAAAATAAAATAAAACCTGCATATGATAGTGGTGAAATCCCAGCAAAAAGAGTAAAGTCTGAAAAATCTAAGGTCAAATGAGCATTTGATAACCTTTCATAACAAACAGAACTAAGTGCAGGCAACTTCAGTTTGCATGTTTTTATTATGATCTGACTGTTCCTGGTAGGACGACGCGAAGAGCATTAAAGGGAATGAACATCATTTCTGTTACTGCCTTCAATCCTTTTCAAGTGTGAAACTAAGTAGTTGGCTTTAAATTTAGCGTAGTAATTGAGTGCCTCCAGCAGGGTATGCTTATAAAATGGACAGGAAAGCTCTTCTGGGAAAGCCCTAAATTTCAAATTAAACGTATTGGAGTGCCGCTCTTCTACTTTTATTTTGGAAGTCGAGAGATTTTCGTGTACAATATGCAATTCTGTATTTGCATACAAAGTGATATGGATCTGAATGTGAGTACTTATTTCACCCTCTAAGACTAAGCATTCATATATGACCGATAGCATACAAGTACTGTGAGGTAAGGTGAAAGAACATTAATTTAGAAAGTGTTGTACAGAATATGAGAGGATAGCTCTTTTGATCAATGTGTATGATGCTCTTTTTTCCTTTTCTCCATGTGTGCTCTAGGGATGAAAAGAGCAGCTCTTACACTATAAGGTACACCTGAGGTTTACTTTACGATATGTGGTTTCATATTAGTTTGGTAGCAGATATTCAAGTTAGTTCTTACACTCACACTCCACAACCACAAGAAAAAGAAAAAAAAAGTGCTTATGGTCAGAACTTGCTTAATTCCAGATATTACTGTGTTAAAATAGTTACCAATTTCATTTCCAGAAGTAGCGTCTCTCAAAGATTTCTGTTGCCAGTGGGATCTCTGCTTTTGGTCTGAACTTGCTTCTCTGGTTGAGAAGCGCTTTTTGCTTTGTTAGATTTTGGAAGTCAACCACTTGTTCTTGAGAGAAATAACTGTTTATTGTGAGAATTGGGTTTTATAATGCCATCCTAGAATTGTGTCGGAATATTAGGCCTTAAGATATCTGTTGTTGATGCCCTTGTAATTGCATTTATTCCCCTGCACACACTATCTACTTTCTTGGTTTGTATTAGTGAACCCCCATTTCACTCTGTTGAATCTGAAATGTTGTAGTTCCAAGTGATGTAAGACAGCTTGTTGATGCGTGTCCCACCATATTAGTTGGTAGATGCCAATTAATTTTAAGGAGTTCGCTGATGCAAGTCTATCTTATTAGGTGGTAAAAAGCTTTCTGTTTTACTTGATATGCTGTGTGCCGATCTTCCCTTTTGCAGTTGGTGAACTAACAAACGTATTCAAGTTCAATGTTAACAACATGTGCTAATTGTTTCTCTTGGAGCCTTGTTAAATAGAAAGTGTTGATGTCTTCTAAAACTGACCTCCAAGATATCTAAGTCCTTTAAATGTATTGTTTTTAATTTATGGACTTATTTGATTGCTGGCTTCTATGTATCAGAGTTTCATGTGATGATGAAGAAGAACGAGCAAGCCGTAGGGTGTACAGGGGATGTTCTCGTTCTCCGACATGTAAAGGTTGCACCACCTGCGTCTGCTTTGGTTGCGAAATATGCCGATTTTCAGACTGCAGTTGCCAGACGTGCAGTGACTTCACAAGGAATGCAAAGGCCTGAATTATTCTATAACTTGTTTCCAATTTAAATGGGGTATGTTTTCCCCACCATTAATTCATCTGAACCCCTTCCCTGCTGCTCCATGTTTTTGCTGACATATCTAAGACCCATTAAACCCAGATTTCTCCGTTTAACGTTAACAATCAAAGGCTTCTTCTAGCTATTTTCGTGCATTTTCATCATGCATGCATGCACACATACTCAGGTGCTGGACTGTTTTCCTTTTGATTTATTTGGAAGCCGAATATAACTTTATGAGAAAATATTCATTAAAATTGCAATAAGTGGTATGTCTGAACCCATAATTTTTAAATTCTTGGTCCACCAATAAATGTACGTCTTACATTTGTGATCTTTACAGCATACTACATTTGACATTGGAATACACCTTATCTCTGCTAATAGTTGTTTCTAAAAGGATTCCTCCCACTGTTCTGATTTTCTCTTCTGTTAATGCGTTACAAGGAGCACCTAATTTTGTTTGTTTTAAACCTTTTTATTAATGGAGGATGAATTTGCAAGACTGAATATCAATCTTTTTCCAAGAAAGCACAAAGTCTAGAACTAGTCACTAAAAAAAGCAAAAGCTTAAAAGTTGATAGTACTTTCTTGGCAAACGAAGTGGAACTTTAGGGTGCGTTTGGTATGAATGGGTTTCTATGTTCTCATATTTGGTTGATCAAAAAATTTTCCTTAGAAAAAAGTTGTTCTAAAATGAGGAAAATGACTTTATTATTGAAGTAGGGAAAATGAGTTCCACAAGTTTCATTTAAGTTCACTGCCTCCTCCCTGTTCATACAAGACACTTGAACCCCTCCCTTGACCTTCCCTGAACTCCCACACCATCTCCATGTTATAGTATTTTGCTAGATTTTTATATAAATATTTTTTGGCTGACTTATCAAATACTTGAAAATAGATAATGAACCTCCTCTTTTTCCCGAAAAAAATTTTCTTAATTTTTTTTTTGGGGTGTCAAACACACCATTAGTGACTAAGAAGCAAATATACATTCCAAAAGCTGCAAAAGAGATTTTAAAGGACATGTGTCCGCCTTTGCCAACTAGGACCAGTCTTGCCAAAAGGAATTTCTTTTAAAATCCACTATATATCTTGACGATAATTGAATTGAGTAATGATGAATATATATATTTTTTTCACTCGGTGTCTAGTATCCATATTGGAGCTCGACTAAATTCGAATTCGTGCCGGGAAGTCCCACATTGCGGGGGTAAAACGCTCCCTAACAAAGGCGACTCCGTACCCAGAGGGACTCGAACCCGAGACCTCTGATGAAGAATGAAGGAGTACTTACCACTCTATCATAACCCTTGTTGGTAATGATGAATAATTAGATTATTCAAAGATAAGTTATTTTGAACATAACATAGATTGTTAAAATTATGAAAATAAAAATTGCAAGTCAAAGTTAAAAAGGAAACGCAAAAAAATAGATTACTATAAAGACAACCACCTATGTTATGAACCAAGAAGACAACTACAAGAACATATTCAATGTAATCTCATAAGTGGTTTATTAATTAATAGTGCAAAAGATTAATATGTGTCAGAAATTTTAAACTTTAATATAAATACACATGGTTTAGTTTGTTAGCTGGGTTATTTTTAACTTAAATTTAAAATTAAGGAAAAAGTACATTCATGCCCTATAAAAGCAAACTATTTACAACAAAATGCACCCTTACCTTATACCTTTAGTTATTTATCTCCATTTTATTTTTTTCCTTTTTATTTCTCTATTTCTCTACTTTTTCTTATTATTATTTCTCATTTCCTTTTTTCTTTTTATGCTTCTTTGTTTATTTATTTTTTTCGTAAAATTATTTTATTCTTTATTTTTTTTTACACCATAATCTAATTCACACTCAATTTTTATTTTATACTCTTTTTCTTCTTTTTTTTTTCTTTCTTTTTTCTCGTTTATTTCTTTATTCTTTTATTTTTTTTCTCTACTTTATTTTTTCCTTTTTTTCTGCTTTTTTTTCCCCTTTATTGGTTCCATTTATTTGTGCGTTTTTTATTTTTTATTTTTCAATTTCTTTATTTCTTGTTCCTTTTCTTTTCTTTTCTTTTCTTTTTTTCCGTTTATTTCTTTATTCTTTAAAAAATAATTCTCTACTTCTTTTTTCTGCTTTTATTTTGTGTTTTTTATTTTTTATTTTCTCTTTTTTTTTCAATTTCTTTATTTTTTGTTCCTTCCTTTTCTTTTTTTCTTCATTTATTTTTTTCCTCCTTTTTTCATTCATTTTTTCCTCAAATCATAATATTCTTTATTTTTTTTACCACAAATTAATTTCATATTTTGGTCTTTTTTATTTTATTTATTTCTTTTCTTTTGTAATTTTATTTGATTCTCTTTTCTTTTTTATTTCTGTTTTTTTTCATATGCTTCAGTCCGTAATGATACCATCACAGTATATCTATATACTATCATGGTATCATTGATGTCTGCTTCAATCCTTTAATCAGACCTCCATGATACCATCAATATATATATATATACTGACATGATATCATTGTGTTTGATTCAGTCCGTAATGATACCATCACAGTATATCTATATACCGTCATGGTATCATTGATGTATGCTTCATTATTCAGTGAGACCTCCATGATACTATCACAGTATATCTATATACTGTCATGGTATCATTGATGTCTGATTCAATCCTTCAGTCAGACTTTCATGATACCATCACAGTATATATATATACAGACATGGTATCATTGTGTTTGATTCAGTCCGTAATGATATCATCACAGTATATCTACATACGGTCATGGTATCATTAATGTCTGCTTCAATCCTTCAGTCAAACCTCCATGATACCATCACAGTATATTTACATACGGTCATGGTATCATTGATGTCTGCTTTAATCCTTCAGTCAAACCTCCATGATATCATCACAGTATATATATATACATGGTATCATTGGGTTTGCTTCAGTCCGCAATGATACCATGACAGTATATCTATATACTTTCATGGTATCATTGATGTTTGCTTTAATCTTTCAGTCAGACCTCAATGATACCATCATAGTATATATATATATACACTGATATGGTATCATTGGGTTTACTTCAGTCCGTAATGATACCATCACAGTATATCTATATACCATCATGGTATCATTGATGTATGTTTCATCATTCAGTGAGACCTCCATGATAACATCACAGTATATCTATATACTGTCACAGTATCATTGATGTGTGCTTTAATCCTTCAGCCAGACCTCTATGATACAATCACAATATATATATATACCGACATGGTATCGTTGAGTTTGCTTCAATCCGTAATGATACCATCACAATATATCTATATACTAACATGATACCATCACAGTATATATATATATACTAACATGATACTATCATAGTATATCTACATACTAACATGATACTATCACAGTATATCTATATACTGTCATAGTATCATTGATGTCTGCTTCAACCCTTCAGTCAGACCTCCATGATACTATCACAATATATATATATATACTGACATGATATCAATGAGTTTGCTTCAGTCCTTAATGATACCACCACAGTATATCTATATACTAACATGATATCATTCGGGTTTGCTTCACTCCGTAATGATACTATCACAATATATCTATATATTGTCATAATATCATTGAGGTCTATTTTTATTAGTCTAAAAATAGTTAAATAATATCTTTATATTTTAATGAAAAAGAGATAAATATTAATTAAATAAAAATATATGCTTCTATTAATTTAAATTTTAATAAATAAACTAATAAATTTATTATTTATATATTTTTAATTGCTTCTTTTTCTAGAGTAAGTATTTTATTTTTTACATTTTATTATTTTCAAAATATTTATCGACATATTTATTTTTATATTTAAATAAAAAATAACAAGACCACAAGAAAAAGAAAATGTTAAATTTTTTTTTAAAAAAAAGAATGAAAGATCTGAAACAAAATGGTAGGCACTGAAAAAAGTGGTGTGGTAATTTCCTTTGAAGGGGGCACCGATTGTAAATAATTTGTAGCGCCTGAACATTTTTAGAGTTATTAAGGGAAGCCTGAAGGGGTATATGGGTGTAATTAATTTTATTTTTTGGTCCATAAAGTATACTTTTCCCTAAAATGAAACCAAATAAAAAAGTGTGATCTTTCTCTTTAATTTGATTTGATTTTTTGATTCATCACGAACACCCTGGTTGTCATATATCTGCTATTTCTTCTTCATGTTTAATACAAGTAGACTGTCATTCGGTTCTCTCGTTGTATATTGTGATCTTGACATTGATTTTCTCATACATCACATAAACTTTGTAGGGCTTTGTATTGTGAGACTTGCACGTCAAATGCCCGTTTATTTTTGCATCCTAAACACGTCTAACAATCAAGACTCGAGCCTTGTCGAAGAATATTTACAAATCATGTGTTGAATTACTTAATTAACACAGTTGACCTACAAAATTCTTGAACAAAGATAGAGGTTGGGTTGGGCTACGATTTTTGAGTCCATTTAAAACTGGGGCTTATAAGCCCAACCCAATTCAGCCCGTTGACCCTTAAAGCTTGGCCGAGGCTGGGTTGGGCCGGCCCGTGGCCCAAAAAAATTATTTAATTTAAATTAAAAATATGAAGATTGTGAAAAAAGAAGTAAATGTTAAGAATAGTACTTGCTGAATTAGTCTTAATATCTTATATAATATTTTACTTATTTAACGTTAAATACTAATCACAAATTATAGAAGTTTCATTCATGATTGCTATTCAATGTAAAACTTAAAATTTAAAAAAAATTGTGAACAAAATGATTTTAAAATATAATTAGTGATTATTGAATAAGTTCTAGCTACTATTTAACACAATATTTTATTCATATAGCATTAAAACTCAAATACTAAAATTCTTAACCACCAATATAAAGATTGCATCCATTATGAAATGTTCAAACGCTTGTTGCTACTCGAAATTGATTGCACGACAACTTTATATAATCATATGTTAGAAATGTTAACAAATTAACATACCTATAAGTTCAAATATAGATTGAAAAAGAAAATTTTAATTTAAAAAAATTGGTAAAAATGAAGGGCTAGCCCTCCCAAACCCGCGACCCTTGTAGGGCTGGATTGGGCCATATATTTTAAGACCCTTTACATGAAGGGCCGGCCCGTCTTAGCCCATCAAATTCTTTGGCCCGCGAGGCTTGGGTTGGGTTGGGATGGGCCAACCCGTTTTGACAGCTCTAAACAAAGATGATATAAGTTTTATTCATTTAAGAAATATGAATATTGAGAGTAATTAAATGAGAACTTTACGTAACTATACAATCTTAAAATACACATTATAAATTTTTAGCATTATTCTCAAAATAACTATAATAGTCAAAAAATAATTACATATTTAGCCAAAATTTAATTCTAATTCTAAACAAATTTTCTTTTTTTGTCTAAACCAATTCATCAATAATAAGATGAAATGGTTGTCAATAATTGAACCCTTTTTTAGCTGTCTAAAAATTAGGGGCATGGATCAACGTGGCCTAATTGGCAATTGTTCCTTTCCTTTTTTATTACAATTATTTTTTTTAATTTTTTCTTTTAAATGTTGGCAAAATGCTTGCTTTTTTTTTTTTGGCAGGTCGAGCTTATATAATACATATTATTTTAATATGTCATAAATTTGTGTGATGATATTTAATGTATTTTTATGTAAATAGTATAGATGATAAATCTATATTGACAATATATATTAAATATTGTTCGTATGTAGATTGTATATTTCTTTACCAAAAAAGGTAAATTGTACATTTGAAATAATACTGTAAATATAATTTTATTATAGCGGTATATCTATTAATTACATATTAAATATTATATATATGTAATTGTATATTTCTAATAATACAACAAATACAAATGGCGTTGTAGCAATATATATTAAGCCTAAAATGATATTTTAATTTATATTATATCATTAATTTTAAAGTCAACAAATATATTAATAATACGCATAATTTTGATTAATTGATTTCTAATAAAAATCAATTATTCTTGAATAAAAATACAAAAGAAAATTAATGTGAGTTAAAAAAAAAAAAGGAAATTTGAATATATATACATATTATTGATGAAATATTGATATGATATAAAATAATCACAATTTAATATACTTAAATTATATTAATAGTATTTTTTTAAAAGCAATCAAAATAAAAATAAAAATTAAAGAAAAAATATAAGACAGTTATGAGGGGGAGAGAGAGAGAGAGAGAGAGAAGGGAATGTGCGTGTATTGATAGAAAAGATTGCTTAATTT
The DNA here is from genome assembly GCA_031232105.1 of Capsicum rhomboideum. Classification (NCBI taxonomy): domain Eukaryota; kingdom Viridiplantae; phylum Streptophyta; class Magnoliopsida; order Solanales; family Solanaceae; genus Capsicum; species Capsicum rhomboideum. The sequence goes on along the minus strand of CP124712.1, from coordinate 135,353,241 downwards.
ATGAAAGGGGTTACAAACATTCAAATGAGATTTATTATTACAATTAATTTTTCAAAATGCTATATTTGTTATAAAGTGTATCATATTATTACTTACAAAAAGTTATGTTATTTTTGTATATAATTTTTACGAATTTTTGACCAAAATAAGCCATTTTTAAAATTAATTCACCAAAGTAATATGTTTTGTAAAAATTTTACAAAACTAGTATAAACGTTGTTGGCAGTAACGTATTAGCTTTTAAAAAAATTAACGGACCAAAACGGCGTTAAAATAGGAATCGTTACTGACGGTAACGTTTTTGGCTTAAAACGTTACCAATGGTAACGAGACTCTGCAACTCTGCCACAGATGTGGCAGAGACGCAGAGTCTCGTTACTTTTGGTAACGCGTTTTAAGCCAAAAACGTTATTGTTGGTAACGTTTTAATCTAAAAACGTTACTGTCAGTAACGATTCCTACTTTAACGCCGTCTATTGTTTCTTGTGGTCCGTTAATTTTTTTAAAAGCTAATACGTTACTGCCAACAACGTTTATACTAGTTTTGTAAAGTTTTCAAAAAACATATTACTTTGGTGAATTGATTTAAAAAATGGCTTATTTTGGTCAAAACTTCTAATTTTTACTAATGGATTAGGTAGGTAAAGTTCTCTAATTAAATTAAGAAAATTATAGTAGCAATGGGCTTGCACATTAGAGAGCTCTTCTGTGGTTTCTTTGCGGTCTGAAGAGCAATAGTACTCCCTGACTGGACATGATCAACTATATTTGTCAGCTGCACAGAAAAAATATAAAATTAGAGAATTAATCTAAATGTTCGTCCATCTAACTGATTAAACAAAAAATAGCCGACAAATGTATAATTTCTGTATAATATATGTACGATCGCCAATAATTTATGTAGACCGACTACGGCTAGAAAGAATAAATAGTAAATCTGCCCGGCTATACATGTAAAGATCCCCCAAAAAAATTACATTGAGAAATCCGACACAACAGTGGAGACCCTTTCGTTTTTAAAGTAGGAATACACTGCGGAAATAATAGGAGGGTTGAAAACAAACCTGTGTTTCGATATTATTATCTAATAAATCTGATGCAGATCAAGAAGCCCTCTCTCATGTCTTTCCTGAATGTCTTTTACGTTGCTTAATACCTACAAGTCGAGCATATTACCAGATGAAACAGGAAGGGAAAAATGAAATAGGAAGTCGAGTATATTACTTGGATTATAGTCTTGCATTATCTGAGGTGCAACTCATGTGGTACTAGCCCCTGTCTTCGTCGCATTAATAGCCTCCTCCATGCTACGCTTGTCCACTGTCGTAAGAGCTGCGATGAACAAGTTACACTCATCTCTATCCAAAGGCAGTTGTGCCATAACGTCATTGATATCAGTACTCCGAGCAGTCACATCTTCTCCAGAACTAACCAAATGTGTCGTCATCTGCCTCAATCCTCATGCAAGCTAGTTGCTGCTCAGGTGTGAAGGCCTTTAACTTTTCTTCATCAGAGCTCTTTATATTGCAGTTGTAATGTCTATCTTCTTGCCACTCGTATTTCCTCGGATTGTCAAAAGAGGCTTGGATTGAAGATTCTTGTGTAAACATTCAAGTTGACAATCAGGTTTTTAGACAGCCGTGGACTCTGAAACCAATATTGGGTACATATATAGTTTAAGTTCATCACCTGCAGGTTCATTTCTTAATCTTCAAGCTCGCCATGTACTTGGTTAGCGTATTAGCAAATTATAAACATAGTTGGTGATTATCTATTGTCCGCTGATCTCTTCATACATCAAGGCAACCACATTCAAAGGAATTTTCATCATTAAAAATCACGTGCATGTTGGCTGTTGCCATCATCAGGGAGAAGCCTCATGCAAACAAAAGAGAGATACACTCGAGCCTTCCTTGTTAAGTAATTGTACAACGGAGCATTGCAAGTATCGTTCTTGCTCCTCCATTTCGTGTCAGGGCATAATTTTTTGAATGTGAATCTAGCAATTTTTGGAATGGAGCTTTACTAACTGCATCTAAATTCAGAAATCTATTCAAACCCTCTGCGCTAAGATTGACCTTAACCCCTACGAATCAAAACTTCATCACCTTCTGTGCATTTCCAGTTGGCATAGATTTCACGAACCAAAGTCACACTCTCAAATAGTACATCCCATTTCCTTCTATCTTCTAGCTCTTCCATTATGTCAGGGGAATGCCTTTTGCATGCGTCTTTGTCAATGGAAGATTCAGGGAAATGTTTCTTAAGTCAACAAGGACATATAAATAGCCTTGGGCCCCTCTATGAGCATTTGCTTGGAGTCTTGGACGACTTTGGTTGTTTCATGCCAGGTTGCTCCAATGCCACATCTAGTTCCGGAGTCAACTTTTCTTTGCCTTCTTCCCCTCGGCCCCTCTTGGAGGACTTCGATGGTTTATCCATAATATGATACCTGCAATAAAATGAGAATTAGTATGTGCAACGAACAACCAAAGTAAGAAGCGTACTAAAGCACTTTACAGTTTTGCTATTTTTCCCAATTAGCACCCAGTAATGAATTTCGGTGTTCCCAATGAACTGCATGGCATCATATTATAAACAATGGGTATATAGACTAAGAATTAAGTGAATGAATCACTTGTATTCAATGTGAGGGGTACTCAAGATTTTTCCCAATCAACACTGGTTCAACTTATCTCATGCATCACTTTATATATACTACTAGAAAATACCCCTGTGGCAACGGTTCACAAACCATTGCAATATGTAAGTAAACCGTTTCCCTAGATCAACCGTAACGGTTTATAATTAGCACGTGTCTTATGTCAAATTAGGTCTTGGGCCTAACTCATACCCCAGCTAGCTCAAAGGGAGGAGGATTGTCCCAGGATTGGACATCTGGTGCGTGGACAATTTTTAATTTGGGGGCCCAACATTGGGTGAGATGGGTCCTGCTTTGATACCATGTAAAATTAGGTCTTGGGTCTAACCCACACCCCAAAAGCTAGCTCAAAGGGAGGAGGATTGCCCAAACCTTATAAAGAGACCATCCATCTCATTAACCACCAATGTTGACTTTTTTCATTCTTCAAGATCTCATCTGACAGTGTGACCATAGATCTATAGCAGCGGTTAGCAAAACCGTTACCATACATATTTTGCAATGGTTATTCTTCCTTCTGGTGCGACGAATATATTTTCAATTGCGACGGTTCACAATCGTTGTAATAGATATTTTGCAACGGTTTGCAACCGGTGCCAGAACTCTATTGCAACGGCCTTTTGAAACTATTGCAACGGCCTTTTGAAACTATCGTAACGGTTTGTTGCCTTTATCACAATGATTATTTTCTTTATGCAACGGTTATTTTGGATTAATAAACTAAGGCACCGTTTGGGAACAAGAATTTTTTACTTTTTTCTGAATTTTATTTCACTTTATTCCAAAAATGATGTTTGGCCATAAGAATTTCAAATACAACTTGGAGTTGTATTTGGAAAAGTGTTTTCACTTTTTTCACTCCCACTTCTCTCACAAAAATTTAAAAACAACTCTAATTTATATTTATGACCAGCTCCAACTCCAAGTCCAACTCCAACTCAAAATCTTTTTTCTTTTCATGGCCAAACGCCTACTAACAATACTTGACCTATTGCAACGATTTACTTGACCTATTGCAACGGTTTACTTGACCTATTGCAACAGTTTAGGTGATTTATTGCAACGGTTTACATGACCTATTGCAACGATTCCAATAACAAATTACAATGGTTTAGATGATATAATAATCTTGATTGTTAATCAATATTTACATACTTAATATAATATAATGCACTACAAATTATATAAATCACGAAACAAATTTTTTCATAAATATTCATAATTCAAAATATCCAACAAGCTATAGTAATGTGCCCCTGAAAATAAAATGTTCAAGTCCAAAAAGAGATTAGTTAAGTTTTACGTGATTTCAAGAGTTAAAGTATCAAAGTATAGATAACAAAATGAACATTAGAACATCTATTAACAATTAAAAAGTCTTCTTAAGTTAGATCTTTGCTTTCTTTTTCTCTTTCTTCATTTTAGACACCTAAGTGTGTCACTTTTCGAATTTCGAGATTCAAACAAGTTTATTTTTGACCATAATTTTTTTATGTATCTTTTAAATATTTTGAATTGTCAATAATTGTGACTGTGGTACTTTTTACGTACTTTTCAAATATATAACATTTATTTCAAAAAAGTGAAGATTTCGTGCCCAAATTTACGGTCAAACTTAACTGTTTGACTCTTGAAAAATAAAAAGTGACACATAAATTGGGACAGGGGGAGTATCATTCAATGCACCACGTTCCTCGTGTATTACTTCTGAAATGCATGCTTTGCATTCTTTTGAAAGCACAAGTCACCAAGGTCATCTCAATAAAATTAGTGGCCTAAAATAAAATTTTAACAAGAGTTTTTATTTTTATTTTTAGATACTTATTATTTTTAAGGTAGTATTCTTAAATGACATAAAAATCTTTAGTTAACCTCACATAGTAATATAAGACTAAAAATAAATTCTACTTAATAAGATGTTAGCCATGTGTTTGCAATATATTACCTTGGATGTTGTTGTAAAATTTTTATTTATTTATATGAAGATTTGAGTTATTTAGTTCAGAGTTTTGGTAAAAGGTAGACAGTTTTTCTTTCTTTTCTTTTTTATATAAATTTTGAACTTTTTTTTACAATCTTCAATATTATTTTAAATGAAAATAAAATCATAAAATTTATCACTGAATTTTTTTGGAGCCTCAATAATTTCGGGTTCAAAGCAAACACTTTAAAGCCAAGGCTGGCCACAGGGTAAAGTAACCAAATTTTTTTTTTTAGGGATAATTATATAAATGATATAATATAAAGGTATTATTATTCTAAATGATACTCCTTCTGCTTAAAAAAAAAATAATTTATTTTGATTTGATACGAAATTTAAAAAAATAAAGAAATTTTTTATATCTTGTGATCTTAAATTAAAATTAGGTCAAATGTATCAAAAATTTTCTTAATCTTATGGTCTTAAACATGCTACGTGAAAAGTTGAAATTAAAGTGTTTTCAAAAAAATAAAAAGGTATTTTTTTTTTAAATAAACCAAAAAGAATCTTTTTTGAAATGGAGGAAGTATTATTTTTATTTTATTATGAATTATAACCTACGTTTACTCTTAATAGCTAATTAGTTCTTTCTGCACTATAGGTTGTAAAAGCGGACGGATTTGAGCTCTTGAAATTGTAGCTTTCTCTTCAGGTGATTTGGTTCCAAAACCAATTCAATACTCCACAGAATTTGATTGTTTTTGCACAAGAAATTCTGCAAAACGTGACTGATTTTGCAATTATCTGGGAAACAAACGCAGACCTTCATTTTCTTCATATGTTTGCTACTGTAAATTCAACCAAAAACACTTGAAATCTCACCCAAACAATTCCAAATTTTAGATACGCGGTTCTTGCGACGTTTCGATTCTTTTGATATAGTTCCCATTTAAAATGGAGCTCACTTGCGAAATCCAATTTTCGGATTTTGAAGCTTAAGCTATGTTTATGGCTGTCAATGGTATTTTCAGTTTCCTTCTTCACATTCCAATATTTTACAAGCTCAAGTTTAGCTTAAAAAAAAAAAAACCAACATACTAATCAATTAACGACCAAATCTAATGCTCTGAAAAGATTCAAATCAAGCTTTGCCGAACTTCAATGGAGGACAAAATTGCGTCTCAAATCAGTTCATCAACAACGAACATTGATTGGAATCAATTCAACAACCCATTGCACAGCTCCAATCGACAAGATCTGGATGATTTAGCAATATCCGCTTGAAAATTGAACGCAAAATCACAGATCTATAAATTTGTTCCAAGCTTTTTCAATACTTTTTTTTAATGGTGTTTTTAGTTGTTTCATTCACTTTCCAGGTAACAAAGTATCAAAAATAATATAGAAAAATTACCTAATATGACAACTTAACTTATCTATAATACTTAAAATCTCTATCCTTTTAATTAATTACTTAAATCCCTGATTTATCTTTTTTCCTTCAAAAGCTCAGATACATCAATACCTTTCCTAAAAATTAGGATAAATCCCACATCACACGGTTAATCCCCCATTCTCAATGCAAAATCCCCCCACCCCCACCCCCATCCCGCCGCTCTCTCCCTCTCTCCATAGCTCACACTTCTTACGCTTCTTTCTCTGGAAACCATGAATTGAATTAAGAAATCTTCAATTCTTGTTCTTGTTAACCCCATCATGTATTATTATTAGTGCACAAAAAAACTGAATTTGGAGAGAAACAACAACAAAAAGCTAAGTTAGCCATGAAAGAGGGGACTCAAATTTTGGAGATCAACTTGATCTCCAAAAAATCCCTCAAAATCCTTGTCACTTAACTCTCCATCACCCGCCACCTCTGTCGCCGCTGTCGATGGTACGATACATTCTTTTTTGCAAGTTTTATGAGGTATCCGCCATTAATGATGGAATGGTGAAGGACATGAAGATACATCACAGGAACCTCTAAAAGAGGTATAAAAACTATGTATCGTACTTTTTTTTTGTGTTACTGATACATAAAAATGATGTATCTGGTGGAAAATACTCCAAAATTATATATCTGAATACTAAATTGAATAACTGATACATCAGATTTATGTATCGATATGTGTTTGTTTTGCTGAATTTGTACTGTGATATATCAGATTTATGTATTGGTATGTATACAACAGATTTATGTATTGGTTTGTATCTATATGTATCGGTGTGGATGTTTGGAAGGTGGTGTTTCACCGGTTGGCTGGTTGGAGAGAAGGTGGTGGTGACAGTTATATGTTTTTCGACGGAGAAGAGGATTTTGATTTTTGGGTATGGGATTCAGCCAGAATAGTGATCAGCGATTGAGGGTTTAATGGATTAGAGCTCGCGGTGGTTTTTGGATGTTTTGGGTTTGTTGTGGTTGCTCCGGCAACGCAAGTTCGCCGAAGATGTGACCGCTCATTGTTGCTTGAAGAATCGTGATCTTTTTTTGAATTTCAAATTTTGAACTGATTAAGAAATTTCGGGGATCCTTGAGATTTTAACGAAAGTCGTGTGATTTACTCCATTATTTGAACAAATTTCCATTTTAAACGTACATTAATTTTTGTTAGGATGAATCGGTTGTCAAATTATGTATCTGAAAAATTAAAATAAAGGGTTTTATGTAATTTTATTTAAAAAAGGGATAGAGAGTAATTAGGGGTAACCTTCTTGAGATTTATGTAAGTTACCCAAATAATATTCAATAGTTGTAATACAATTTGAATTCAATATTGTACATTGTTAATTTGTTATGAATTCGATAGTTGTTATTTCATAACAAATATAATACATTTCTAACAACGTACACTAATTTAAATTGTAATGAAATATTTTAATTTCACATATAATACTTATAATACATTTATATTAAAAATGTTTAGTTATATATATTCATCACGTGCATTGAAATACTTCTATAATACGCATAATATATTGAATTCAAAATGTATTACAATTGTTGTTTATTTTTTTCTCTTATTAATGATGTAAAAAACGTATTATACCTGAATTTCAAATATTTAAATAGTATTCAAATTAGTTTATGTGTGTTACTATATTAAAATTGTGTTAAAAAATGTATTATATATGTATTAAGCTATTTTTGGTAAGAAAAGTTAAGGCTATAATCCGCAAGAGTCAAAGTTGTACTATAATTGTTAAATAAGACTATTTATTATACCATTTATGTAAATGAGCCAAAATCCTATTAGGAGTGCCACCCCCAAAATGAGCATTATTGTGCGCCATCTGGATTAGTTGGAGTTTCAATGCAGGTACCGGACACCGAGTGGAAAAAAAAATTGTTTTCCCATACGTTTTCAAGTCCATCACATTATAGCACAATATTTTTTTAACACAAATAGACATACTACATTAGATTACAGATAACATTACAAAACACAACTTGCACACTACAATTTTTCATGAAAAAATTACTTAATACCACAACATAAGTTACCTAAACTACTTAAAATTCCTTCCTTTTTTTAAAATTATAAAAATACCTGATTTTCATCTTTTCACTTACAACAGCCGATACATCCATCAAATCCCTAAAAATTCGGATATATCCTTCACCAAATCCGACAACTACCCAAACTGTAGAGCAAATCAAGGGTGAGTTCTTGCGGTTACTCCCTATTTTCATGAATTTTGAATTGTGGTACTTCCCTCCCCAACTTCATATTAACAAGTTCAAAAACTTCTCTCAAATCGCAAATTATTTTTCTTCTTAATTTTTTATGATTTTAGTTTGTTATCACTGTTTTTGAACCATTATCGGTTTAATTGACAAATCTTATCCCAATTTCAAGTTTTTTGGCATGGATCTAGAATTAGGACCATCTTTTAGCATTGGATTTTCTCAATTAGAAAACATCAACCAAAATAAAGATGTGGTTAATTTCGTTCCTGGTGCTTTTGATAAGGACTCTGAAGATTTCCATGAGAACAGATCTAAGCACCATAACGATCTCGTGATGATGACGAAGTTGCATGCAAAGATGGCAGTTAAATCTAAGAAAAAAGGAGTTTCTGCTGCAAAGAAAAAAGGAGGTGGTAATTCAAAAAACAAAACTATTGCCTCCAAAAGAAAAGTTGTTCAAGTTACAAAAAGAGACATCCTTGCAAAGGTATTTTAGATATGTATCTGTAGTATTTTACACTGAGATACATTATTAAGGTATAAAGATACATTTTATATGTTAAAAAGACTTGACTGGTACATTTACATTTGAATTTTCTTACAATGAGATACATTAATGTGGGCTAAAGATACACATTCCCATATTAGTTTATGTGTTGACTATGTATGTATCTTTCTTTATTCATTGTAATAGGTAGTTCAAAAAGTTTAGACTAGTCCAATGTATTTCATGTAAAAATTACACCTGATACTTTATTCAATACACATGTATATTTATTTGATGAGTAACCCAATTTTGTATTTCTTTTCAAAGTATGCAGTATGTTATCAATATGATTCCACCGCATCCTTTCAGGTTTGGCAGCTCATGCAATGTCAAGTTCATAGATGAATTTAAAAACATTCTGGGAGAAGAATTAGTTGAGATGTTTGGTCAGACGTGCTTTGGCTTTTACCTCAAGATCCTACATAGGTCAAAGTGAATTTAAGAATGTTAACATAAGTTTCACGATGCAGGGATTGTGGGTTATTTGTTGCGGCATTCGCCGAGTTCCTAAGTGAGGGATTACAAGCTCCATCAATCGGCATTGATGCAGAATTTCTTCGCATGAGATATGCATCACTTTTATGCAATTATGGAGTTGTGAAGTCTCAGAAAGGCTACGTTAGTGACAATGAAGACCCACCGAGACCTAAACCCAATTTCAAACCTCCAGATGAAAAAGACTTGGTTACCGTTGAATAGTCCGAGTTATGTTTGGTTATGTTAGATTTGTAGTTTTTTTTTGTAGTTTTGTCCAGTTAGTAAATTGGTGGCTGATTTTAGTGGTTTGCTCACAAAGACAAATGATGAATCATCTTTTTTTGGATGTCCTTTTGTGTGGATCTTTTCATTTGAATTTCCTTCATAATGTTAAAATATGTTTGAAGTTTTCTAATTATGTTTGTCGAAGATGCAACTTATAAAAGTAAAATGACTGTTACACCATCAGTAGAATGTGGTAAAAAAAGTTTATGGTGTAAAACGTATCTCATATACATCCGAAACATTTCAAATGTATCATATAATTTTTATTATGTATCAGATGCATATATATATTTCCCTTTTATAACGATGGTACTGCTTACTTACTAAATGTATCTTATATATTTATTTAATGTATCTATTGCATTTATCTAACATTTACATTTTATACATTTTTTGTCGAATTTGCAAAGATGATTAAGTTATGTATCTCTAACATGTATATCATGTGTATTTCTATAGCATATTATCTTGTAATATGTATCTAACGTATATCAGATTATCTTATGATATGTATTTAATGTATATCTCTTACAACAACATTAATATAAGCAAATCTATCTACATAACAGATGTACTAGATATGTTTTAACATGTATCAGATGCATTTATCGATAATTTTATAAATAGGTTATTCCAATAGCATAATTAGGCATCCCTTAATTTACATATCCGACAACGTAAAAAGAGGCAGTGAAACCATCATTAAATTCACTGAAATAAACTTGACCAAAGTACCACATTATTGTACAATGAATCATTACATTAAAAAACATAACCAAATTTTGCATATAGCAAACAAATTATTATTCAAACGTTGAAAGAATGTTTTCAATTAACATAAAAACTAAGTTCATGTAAAACGACAAAAGTGGGAAATTTGAAAGTTGATGCATAACGGAAGGTCACTCCTCTTTTGGAAAGAAATTACAAGTACGTCTGTTGTGACCTTCATAACCACATCTACCACAACAATTACTGTTTGATATAAGAGTTTCACTTGATTTCTTGTGCATCCCCTTCTTTGGCCTTCCTGGTTGTCTTTTGTATTTTGGTGAAAATATAACTTCGTCTTAAACTTCTTGTGGTACAATCCAGTCTTTCTTGTCGGGCGTAGAAAACATCGAAACTTCATACGTCTTTACTAAAGTTTCTGGATGGTAATACTCAGAGCAATACGGCTTCATATCATCTACGTGCTTGCTTTTAAGAACTGCTATGACGTGTGGACATGTAATCTCATCTTGTTGGAACCTTCCAGTACTGCATGTTCTTCTTTCTAGACATACAATGTACCTCCTCCCGTCATCAAGAACAGAATACACATAATCTGACGAAGCCTTAACCTATTAAAAACAACAGTTATGAATCTATTAACACTGTTTTTTAAAAGAGATACATAAAAACAGTTATGTATCTCTTTTAAAAACAGAAAACAAATGCTATTGCATAACCAAGAAATTCAAAATAAACATTTAGTCAACTGTACTATAACTCTTGCAATAAATCTGTACGCTTGAACAAAAGTATATACAACAACTCCTGAACATTATCTTTCTCTACATAAATTTGTACAACTGTACTATAACTCCTGCACATTATCTTTCTCTACATATAGCTTGACCCCATATCATTACGGATCAATAATGCAGATGAATTTCCCTCAGCAATGTATCGAACTTCAATTTTTTTCCTTGTTTCGTCGATTTCCAACAGCAATTGCAAAAATCAACTTTTCAAACGTTGCATTATCTCCGATTATACTTCCATCACTCTTGTATCCTTCATACTTGATATCATTCAACCAAACACCGGAATGTCGTAACAACACTGAAATATTCATGTTGAATCGTTAAAAAAAACAAAGGATGCAACAATGAGAGAAGAGGTGAACAAATTGTTTATTGAGGAAGAATGGCGATTCTTCTATTTTGAATCCCAAAAAGTTTAACTAATTACTTATTTATGGGGATTTTTTCAGTAAAGAGCAACCAATTTGCGTGATTTTCTCCTCAATTAATAATATTTCCTTTAATATTTCCGTTACTTACCTTTTTTAACGCACATTATCATCCAGTTAGGATGTATCTCAAAAGATGTATCATGTATTAAGAAACGTATCTGGACAACCAAAATCCGAGATTTATTGTAATTAACTTAATATTCGGGATAAGGAGTAATTAGGAGTAAACATGTTGAGATTTATGTAAGTTTTACATTTTTCATACTACGAGATAAGCAACACTGTGCATTAGTATTAACAATTTAACTAAACTATTACCTAAATCAACCGAGACATTCCAAAATGTGGGACCTCCTAGAGCAAATCCGGATTAACCGAGCCCCAAAGCAAGTACCAAATGCCTGGTGGAAGACCAAAAAGGAAGAACCCAAGGCTGGTTCTTTGCATCGAGTACCCAGCTCTATCACTCAAGGGGAAAATGAGTACAAGTGCCTAAGGCCAATGCTTTTGTGCATGGTGTCCATTTTCGAGTGAGGAGAGTACCGGTGGAAAGCATTCATATATAATTTAAGACAAAATTCATTACATTTGACGAAGCCATAAAAAGGTGGATAGTCCTGCACACACTTGATCCCTAAAGGAGAAGGGAAAGTAAAACCGTAAATCTACTACTACTTTTCTAATGGAAGTTACAAAGTAAAAGGTTTTTCGCCTTCAGTTACGTTGTGACCTTCCTCTCCTACCGCCAAAACGGCCACCACCCCTGTGATTCCCTCTCCTAAAACCACCAGAATGAGCGCCTCGATTGAAGTTTGGAGAGCCATTATTATAGCCAGGAACCACACCATGTGGTTGTGAATTATTGTTCTGTCCTGATTTTGGTCGAGTCTCTGGTACCTGACCTCCCATATTCATGGGCGGAGGAGTAAATTGGCCTGGTAAGCTCATTGGCAAAGGTGATTGACCTTGATTGAAGTTTGGAGAGCCATTAATATTGCCAGGAACTACAGCATTTGGTTGTGAATTATTGTTCTGTCCTGATTGCGGTCCATTCGCTGGTACCTGACCTCCCAAATTCATGGGTGCAGGAGTGAATTGGCCTGGTAAGCCCATCACCATAGGTGATTGACTAAAAACATTTTGTCCAAAGGCAGGCCAAGGTGCAAATGATGGTCCTGCACCAAAATTTGGTAGTCCACCTGGGAACATAAAGCTAGATGGAACATTTGGATTTATTTGCTGCTCAAGAGGAAATGCATTAGGCAAAGGCATTTGAAAGATTTGCTGTGGATGACATTGCTGGGGAAATGCCATACCAATATTCGGCAGCATGTTAGGAAAGCCCATATTCTGGGGCTGCTGATATGGGATTCCATTAGTCCAAACTCCATTTGGTGGTGATGCTAAGCCAGGGGAATTTTGCATATGAGGGAATGGAGGCCTACTACTCTGTCCATGTCCTTGAAGAGAGGGACTTTGATGAAAGCCTTGATCCAGTGGAGCAGCAGCAGTTGGGATGAAACGTTGACTTTGGTCAACTGATGGCGGCTTACCATTCTCACGTCGCACATCTGTAGCCGCACCTTGATCATGTTTCCAGTTCTGAGATCGATTTTTAAGTTTTCTTTTGTCCTTTTTGTCGTTTCCTGGTTTCTGGTCATTTGTGATGCCCCTCTTTTTCATTTTCTGCATTCTCTTGTATTCAGCCTCCTTCTCATCATCTGAAAATTCGTCCTCGGATGCCTCTTCATCATTTTCACCAGATGCATCATACCCTTTCTTGTAAAGACTGTTTTCATTTAAGATATGATTTGAAAATTCAGGGACGAAAGAAATCAAAGTGCCTGGGTGGATTCCAGGGGGAACTTCGTGTTCAGAATTGTATCTTACAATGTAGTACGGGTTCTTGACAGGCCCAAAAATCTCATCTACTATACCGAGTGGATATCTGCTTTCTGTTATCCAGAGAATAGAACCATCATTAAGAGGAGTATGCTTCTCCACCCCTTCTACTACAACTTGGGCCCCAATAATCTGTCACACCATACATAAATGAAGTAAGCCCTTTAAATAACAAAGTTAAATTAAATATAAGCAAATTTGAGCAAAATATAAGGAAGCACCATTTACACAATTTTTTTTTTCTTTTGCTGCTTAAAATAAAAGAACCATCACATTGTGTTGTCTGCCCTTCGACTTTTTAGTCTTACCGATGACACAACTCCTACAGGCTGCATCTGGTGATGGGGTTGTAAGGTTGCAGTCACTTCCGGAACTGGGGGTAGAACCTGCAATTAGCAAGATTGAATATTTCGCGCGTTGACATAAAACATGAAAAACAAATCCAAAATATCACTTTCATGTGCTAAACATCCATGCAGGTTGTACAAAACAAATACCTGTTCCCAAATATTACTAAGTTATTTCCTTTTTATAAGGTAAAGTGAGTTATTGTTAACGTACCAAGATGGTACTCACTTATACTACATCCAGTCCTTACATCCCCATGAAATCGCATTATTCTATGAACTGGGACAATTTCTCAATCGTCCTATTCCTACACCAAAGATAAAGATCTGCAAACATCTATTCTTAATAAAGGAAACATGGAATTTTTTTGTCTTCAAAGGATCTCTTATCTCTCTAACTCGGGAGAAATATGACAGATTCTGGTATCATCCAATGCACCCCATAAATACTCAATAAAAGATCCCAGGTGGTTCGTATTTCTATAAACAGCTTTACTTTATGTAGTTTTTTTAATTAAAACATATTTGTACAAACTGCTTCACTGTTCTATTGTGCCAGCAGACTGATTATACAGCAATACCATAGCGTTCAAATAACAGCAGAAAATATTACCTAACCAACCTAAACATCACTATGAAGTTGACTTGGATGCAAGTTAAGAGTTCCATGAAGAGAAGAAACTTGATTTGCTTGTTACGTTTCTGAAACGTAGATTAATATCGACCGACAGTGATTGATTAAGATGTCCTTAGAAAGATAAGCAGACAGATATAAAACAGTGACAACACAATATTTTTCTTCTTCAAAACAATGTTCTTCCATTCTCTAATTTAGTATGCATTTGCAAAGTCTTCCAAAAGCAACAAGATGCCAGTGAAGATAGAAGGTGGAGGTTTAAACAGAAAAATCTAACATTGCTAAACAAGTAGAAGTACTTGAGAAAAAATCTAAATGTAAAATTAACAGGAACAAAGTTAATTATATAGACTATACGTTAAAAATAAGGAAAACTAATTTTTATACTGGACTTTTTTGTTACACCTTAATCCACAATGAAAATTCAATTTCCCTACACCCGGCTTTGCATGTGTTCTCTCATTAAGAAGATATCGTATTTCCTGTAGTATGTAGTAGAAGGTTTTCCTAACAAGTTTGAGGCATCGATCAATGATCACCATTTCCCAACCCAATCCTAGTCGAGATATTTCGTTGTTGTAAATAATCTTCTCGTCACATAATACTTACCTGGTGAGGACTTCTATAATACTTTAGTTCGACACAACTACAGAAACATGCTCGTCAGGTCATGTGCATATCAACTATACCAGACCGTAGATAAAATTAAATTTATTTCGATAATAATCCCTTTAGGTCATTCAAGATTTATTTTTTCAAGTGATCACCACTTTATCTTTAGGTATGGCCAATAATTGGGACTTTGGATGCAAAATCAGGGAGATAGATGAACTCCACTTCACACAAAGTTCCATATTATATCTTTAGACTACTTGCACTAAATACAAAAAAAAAAAATCAAGCTATCAATTGAATGCTAACATATTTGCAACATTTAGACATATATAGAAGTCAGTGACTCAGGTTCAAGCCTACAACAATGATCAAAGATTTGTTTTTCAGAGTTGGCTATACTTAGGACAGTCATCCTGTACTCAAAAATCCTGTTCATCTTCATTGGCATGATTGTTCATCAAATAATTATTGTATAGTTGCGTACTAATATCTATGCTTTACAGACATATATTAGAGTACCATCTCTTGTAGAAGCCCTAGAAAGGGTGTCTTTTCTTGCTATTTAGCTGAAATTGACATTTTTTCATTGCATTCCATAAGGTACACAAGTATCAGAGCACTTAGAAGTGTTACTGCAACAATTAGTAATTCAGATGCACTAGCATTTACATATAAAGTGATACTTAATTATTACCTGAACCTCGTTCTTAGACCTGATAGGTCCCTTAACACCACCAGTGTCCGCATCGTCGACATCCCAATCAACCATTTCATCAGGATCAGAACCTAGAATCTCACCTTCTTCCATATCCACCTCCCCTTCTGCTTCCTCATTTGAACTACTCTCATCTTCTTCCTCCTCGTCATCGCTGTCACTACTAGAGGCAGAGGATGACGATGCACTTTCACTTTCACTCTCATTTTCAGACTCCATATCACAATTACTCACATCTTTATCACCCACAATTCTTTCCTCAGCCTTATTACTCATGGAAACTTTATCACTCTCCTCATTCTTGTTAATCACCACCGCCGCCACATTGCCAACATCCACTCTTTCATTCTCTGTCCCACTTATACTAACTCTCCCCATCTCCTCCTCAACTATACAACCCAAATCGTCCCGTTCCGGCAATTCAACTTTCAACCCATTATCAGAAACCCCAATTTGACTCTCTTCCTGATTCAAACAACTCAAAGAACCCTCATTCTTAACTTCACATTTCTCAAAAACCCCATTTTGACTCTTTTCTTGATTCAAACAACTCAAAGAATCCAACTTTAAACAACCCTCATTTTGAACTTCACTTTTCTCAAAAACCCCAATTTGACTATTTTCTTGATTCAAACAATTCAAAGAATCCAACTTCAAAGAACCTTCAACTTCACTTTTCACAGAAACCCCATCACTACCAACCCCAGTAGCTTCTTGATTTCTCTCAGCCATAGGACTATCCAATATCAAATCTCTGAGTGAATCAAAATCAAGCAAAGAATCAGCAAAAAACAAAGAAAATTCATCAAATAAAGGGTCATTTTCTTTATTAAATTCTGATAAAGATTGATTTTTTTTATCTTCTTCAACCTCTTCACCTATAGAATTGTACAAAAAATCCACCATTTTCAAGAAACAAAAATTGGATTTTCAAGAATTTTTTCATAGTAAGATGAAAATAGGAGAATACCTGAGCTTTATAAATGTATGGAAAGTGTTGTATGCGAAAAATTTGGGGCGCTTTTGTTCAGCAATCAAGATTCTTCTTAAACCCTAGTAGGGTTTAACAGTAATTTTGAAGGCCAAAAAGTGAGAAGTTCAAAATTGTCCCTTGTTTTTGAATTTAGGGTTAAAATAACCCATCTATTTTTATGTAGGGTATTAATAGTTCTTATGTTTTAAGAATTGGTGCTGTTTTGATACTTAACCGAACTGCCATCTGTTTTTTAACGGACTTACTCTATTTTTTTCCAAAACTCAACACCTTATATTACTGCATCAATGAACTACATAGTTCAAACATGTCATTAACATCCTGTACGATCCAACTTAAAAAAACTTCTGTTAAGAGATCTCTTATGGACTTAATTGCTCATGTCATAAAATTTTCATCCAAAATCTGAATTTATCTTCAACTTCTCCCAAGAGATCTCCAACGGGACTTAGTTGCTCATGTCATAAAATTTCCATCCAAAATATGAACTAAAAATTTTCCCTGTGCATTCATTAATTACTTCTTAATCTTAGACCAAAATTACTTTTTTAAAAATACACCGTGTAATAAAAACTCTAATTTGAACTCAATTAGACGACTCAGTCAATTATTGAAAGCAGTCATATTGTTAAGACGTAATAGTTGCATGAATCAGCTTCTAACTTCTTTTTTTTTAAGGGTAATTTACACAAATCCTATAAGTTAAGGAGCCAACAACACTTTTTATCATAACCTTGCTTAATTACATAAAATTCCGAAAATTGTCTTTTATGATACATAACTTAAGCCTTAATACATATTGGTTGTGATACATTTGAAACTAATCGGTTAGTTAACTAAGAAAATAACTGAATTGCATTTATTTAGGGGAGTAAATCACGTGAAAATTGTTTGGGCTCCTTCATTCCACCTTCTCCCCCAATTAACACCATTAGCAATCAGCCACACTCCCTCGATTCCAATTTTCAACAACTTACTGCCGCCACCACCCTCCAATTTTTATTTTTTTAAACACTCAAACTAGGAAATTTCCACGACTGATTTCGCGATTCAATGAACTAGAATTTGGCTCAATTTCTTCCATCTCTATTAATCTTTTCTTCTTTTTTTTTTTCTTTAAAATTTTGATTGTTCTGATATTTGAATTAAAAAATAATAATAATATTGACGATTTGAATTTCGCCGGAACGGTGGTTATTCGACGATTTGAATTTCGTCGAAATAATAAATTATTCTGATTTCACTGAAACTGTGTTGGGTGATGGATTTGGTGTTTTCTGGCTGGCATCACTTTGGGAGGTCGGTTCGACGTTGATATTTGGATGGTCGGCTTGGTATTTGGGTGGTGGTCGGCTTCAAAATGAATCACAAATATGAAACATAATGTATTCGGTATATGTGATTCATTTTTAAGCAATATTCCAATGCAGTTCTGATTCTAAATTATTGTATTCATATTTGTGATACATCTGGTAGCATTGTCATATAGAATGTAGTTGGGTATTTGTGCTTCATAATTGTGATTCATTTAGAATTCATATTTCAATGCAGTGTATTAATATTTGTGATACATTTGGTAGCCTTTTCATACAGAATGTAGTTGGATATTTGTAATTCATATTTGTGATTCATTATGATTTATTTTCGTGTAGTTATGTTTTGATGTGCAAATATCCAGATTGTAGTTGGATATAGGCTTCATGTGTATTGGCATGTGCCAGCAGTCAACAGAGGTGTTGGAAGATATGATTTTGCCACCAAAATATAAAAGACCACCAGGAAGGAATGTACAAGAAAATCAGTAAAACATTTTTGTCAAACTCAAATTGTTGTTAAAAGTGTAGGCGTGAAGGTCATAATAGATGCACCTGCAACAACTTCCCAAAGGAGTTGTGAAATCTTAATTTGAATCAAATTTTAAAATATTTAGGAAAAAACTATGTTTTGAATACTATTAATTCGGTTAATTTCTCAATAATAAGTTGCTTATGATATCTTCAAGTTGTTTGTAAAAAGCGTCTTACTTTATTCTGATGTTCAACAAGTATTATGGTGTTAATTGTTTTGCAGTAGTTATATATATCAATTAAACAAATTAGAAATATGTATCTTCATTATATCTTATGAATACATAACAAATTATGTAGTCTAGTCATATGTAAAAGTAATATGTATCAATTTATAATTTTACACCATTTGAAATTGTGTTTAAATATATATTGTTCCTCATAATTCGCAGGAATGTTAATCATCGAATTATATGACTGTCAATATTCACCAAATAAATATGTATCACGAAGATACATTGTTGTAGGTTAACTTTTCCAGATGTATCTTTATAATACATATCAACACTTACATTGTTGTATGAGTAGTTGTTGTTACTTCCGAATGTTGGTGATACATTATTATGATTCATATTGGTATTATATAAATTATTGATAATTGCTTAACAAGATTAATACATATGAACCACAACTTTCCTAACAAAACTACAATATATATAAGTTTGATACATAGATTAAAAAAATATATATTCATCTTTGATATGTGTCTCTAACACAGTAGAAAATCTGGTACAACAATAACAAATGGGATGTTGAAAATACTTCATTTCATTAATTGAAAAGATAGATATCTATTTTGAAAGAAAACAAATAGCAAAACACTAGCTTGAAATATCCAATAAAGTGGAAACCTAAGAAATTGTAAGGGAAACCACCACATAATCCAATAAGAAAACTACCACTCGACATCTATCAAATCCTAATCAACTGATGGAATATATGTGTGTTTAGGCATGGGCGGGTCTTAATTATCACTAACATATCCATCAACTGCCTTCTTCACCCCATAATCCCATAAGAGTGACGTATATCTGGTACGATGAAACCCGACATTAAAATTTGAAGAAGAATCTGAAGAAGGTATTTGAACTCCATCACTTAAAAACTCAACATACGCCGCCACAAACAATCCAAAATTCCTGACATATGTAAGTATCAAATGTATCTGACAAAATGTATCAATCTGTTGTACAAACTCATAATAAATATATCAGACAAGATGTATCAAATGAACACATAACAAATGTATCAAAAAATTAATAAATGTGCAGACAACAATATGTATCAAATGTGCAGATACCAAGTGTATCTAATAAATGTATCAAATGTGTAGATACCAAATGTATCTAATAAATGTATCAAATGTTATATTTATTCAAAATTTTTGTTGAATCAAACAAATGTATCAAAGGTGAACAACGCAATGAATTGAACAAATGTATCAAAAGTGAACAACACAAATGTATCAAATATAAAGAAAATTTTATATGTATCAAAACAAAAAATTGATGATTTTGTACCTCGGCTGGGGGTGTATTTTGCATCTCCCCTTCTTCGTCCTGATCTGACATTTGCATGTTTCTATTAAAAGTTCTTGCAGGATAATCTTCACGAATCTTTTTCATCTTGACGGGATCGTTGCGGTGTTTGAATCTATTTTCACTAAAGACATCAGATGTGTAATCAAAAGTGTCCAAAACAAAACCCACAACTTCATCAATCACGGGTCCAACAATGTCGTCCTTATCAGTTTGGGTAATACCCAAATTGAATGAGGGTAAATCGTCAAAAACATTGAAGCATAAAAAAAAGTAACAACAAAGTAAGATTTGCATAGAAAGTAAGAGCAACTTATTTACTTAAGAACTACTTGAAAATTCAACTAACCTCTCAAAAAAAATAAGAAAGAAATTGAAAACGAATCGACCTGAACTTGTTTGAAGTGGGCAGTTGTTGGAGGTTAAATAAAGAT
This sequence comes from Capsicum rhomboideum, assembly GCA_031232105.1. Lineage (NCBI taxonomy): Eukaryota > Viridiplantae > Streptophyta > Magnoliopsida > Solanales > Solanaceae > Capsicum > Capsicum rhomboideum. Next base: position 135,332,672 of record CP124712.1, on the reverse strand, counting down.
AGATGAAAATGCGATTGTGGAGAGAAGTTATAGATTAATTAGGGATGGAAAATTTTAAAAATCAAAATGCGAGATTTGTGGCGTCAGAGGGGGAGAGATCTGCGGCTAGTCCAAGTAGGCGATATGTATCAAGAGGAAAATGAAAAATATGGTATTTTATGAAATATTTTAAAAGATAAGGGATTTTATGTATTTATATGATACAATCCGAATCTGGCCCAATCTATTGAGATCTACGCTTCAAGGACAATCTCTAAGGATCCTAGACTTGATCATCCTAGGAAGGCAAATACGTGTTTGGAAGATAGCTTGGCACACGAGAGAAGCTATGTTTGAAGATAGTATCCATGGTATTATTGAACAACATCGTGTTTGGATGATAGCTTGGAGCGTAGGAGGTGCACAGTTAAAAGTGCCTAATGGGCCACTTTTCATATTGGGTTACTTTTGGGCCCATATGGCATTTAGGGTCACTTTTGGGCCCATTATGTTATAAGGCCCATTACTATAAATAGTTAGCTTTCTTTTCATTTTAGGAGAGATGATTATTGATGAGTTTACACGTGAGAGTGTTTTTATGTTAGCTTGTTGGGAGCTTTCTTGATTGTAAGAAACGTTGGTTGTTTGAGGTCCAATTCCTCTTTCGGTCTTCGTAAGAGATTGGTGCTTTGAGTAATCGAAAGGAAGGTTGAGGGTTTAATATACCCTTTTGTTGTCCTCTCTTTTATTCATTGTGTCTATCTATCTATCTTTTCCCTTTATTGTCATTATTTTCCTTTCGCTCCTCATATTTTTGTATTCCCATTTTACCCTTGTTTCCATCATTTTCGTAGTTTCTTTATTTTCTTCGTATTTTGATTTATATCACTATATCTCTTAAGTTTGTGTATTTATGTAATTTATCTTTTTTTTAATGTATCGAAATATTTACAATCTTTACGGTTGATGGCATATCTTATAGACGGTTCCCCTGAATGGACTATTTGTGTAACTTCCTCGGCCCATTACAATCTTTGGAGTAGGTCCATATGACAAGGCACCCTTGGAAGTTGGAAGATACAAGAAAAGCCCAACAAGCCCAATACAATGATATCATCTATTAAATGACTCGATAGGGTATACCCTGCTTACCATGAAATTGTATCCATGATTTTAGTGAATTTTGCACACCAACTAGGCGTTTGGCCATGAAAATCAAAATTCTTTAAAGTTGGAGTTAGAGTTGGAATTGAAGTTGGAGTTAGAGTTGTATTTGGTCATGAATATAAATTGGAGTTATTTTGAATTTTTGTGAGAGAAGTGGGAGTGAAAAAAATACATGTTTCATTTTTTCAAATATAACTCCAAATTGTATTCAAAATTCTCATGGCCAATCACCGATTTGGAGTTGTATTTAGAATAAAATAAAAAAAAATTAAAAAAAGGAAAAAATTCTCATGGCAAAACAGGCACTAAAAGATTCATATGATTTTATGGTTGTGAGTTAAAAAGCATCTGAAAATAGTGATGGAAATACTCATAACAGACAAAGAAAAAGAAACAAAGATCACAAGGGTCTAATATGGTACCAATCTAATAAACACATAGCACCTATCTTCACATATACTTTTATCATGAAATCATAGTTAATTAATACACATTTTCACTTTAATTTGTGACTTAAATCATGGTATATACAAAATGATGTAGTGCAAATTAAACACTGAGTACGAATAATTTTTATTGGTCTATTTAACCAATCCCTATGTTTACTTAAGGATGGTTAAAATGAATTTTTGGTATGAACAAACAATTAACAAAATTAGGGGTGTATGTTCAATAGGGAGGAAAATGTTTTTCAGAAAAATAAGTGTATTTTTATCTATTTTCTTGTATTTGGTACGTAAGTAAAATATACTAGGGGTAATTTCTGAGACTTCCCATCAGGCTTCACCTCATCACACTGACCTCCCTTGTGATTTACAATATTACGGTTACCTCCCTTATTTTAATTTTCTTATAACTATTCTTTTAAACTTATTTATCAATGGGGTAGTAATGTAATCTCATTTTTTTAAAAAATATTTAAGTAGCTAGCTAGTCCTGAGTGTAACTAAAACCAGTGGCCTTATTAGATGTAGCCCAACAAAGACATGCTCATGATCATTTTCTAAAGGGGGAAGAACATAAATGTCACTTTGCCCAAAATTATTTCCATGAAAGAGCCATTGATTTTGCAATTTCAAAAGGTAGCCATTTTAGGCCTTTTTGTCGCTGCTAGTGCCTTCTTTTTTTCAGTTCATATACCATAATGATACAGTCCCCATGCCCATTAATATAGTTTATACAGAAAAACATATGTATATATAGTTCATATACCATATTGATATAGTTTTTATACCATTTTGATACAGTCTTTGTACCATATTAATACACTCCTTATACCATATTGATACAACTCATATACCATATTGATACAGTTTCGACTGGCCATTTTTTGAAATTAGTTTGGGCCGATTGGCCACTCCATGTTCAATAACTCAAACATGGGCCATTTATTTTTTGATGAGTCATGTGGTGTCCTTTTCCCTACAAATTTCATGAGATGTTGCCATTTTATCGACACATTATCCTGTAGAAAAATCAAGATTGTATTAATTAATTTGAAAAGGACTTGTGTGATCAATTATAACTCACTAGTTATAGCTAGTTATCTTAATTAGTTGAGGAAATAATCCCCACTTTAGTTACTTTTTTTTTTTAGAAGGATGAGATACATTTAGACCCCACATGAGATAGTGATCTTAAGTAATGAAAAGTCCTTAAAATAGAATATCATCAACATTAGAATTAAGCAAGAGTGGTTGCTTGTTTGAATTGGCAAGTGTTGTTTTTGGTCTGAAAAGTCTAGCAATTAGAAAAGAGTTCATCAATAATATAGGCTCAATCATATTGTCAACATCTTCTATTAGTTGGGGGTTGGATTTATCACTAGTGAATGTGGAAGTGAGAATTTCTTGAAAATGAAAAAGTTTTTTTTTTTTTTTTTTTTTTTTGTGTGTCTTCAAAGAAGTTTTTGGATGGAAAAGTGCCTTGAAGTTGAAGCAATTTAATTTAATTTTGAATCATAGGGTGTATCTTAACTTGGAAGGAACTATAACTATCTAAATATTGATCCTAGCTTCCATTTCGATTTAAATATCTTAATTTGACTAGAAAAAATAATATTATGTGGTCACTTACAAATTATAGTTAAAAAATAATATTTTTAGATTTCTCATATAAATGAAAATTAAATCTCTTGTATAAAAAATGACTTAGGTTAATTTTTGTAGGGGGATAAATGGGCTTGGGACACGTAAGTGTCCAATTGTAAGTGTCTCAACGTAATGAAGAACGCTGGATCTGGGGAGATCCTTTCTGAGATAACAATGATAGAGATGCAATCTCGTACGGGATAAGAATCAGAGAGTCATCGCCCATAATGATGCTGCAAAAAGGATAAATAGGAGAGAAGTGTTAGACTGCTCAGGTGCACGGACAAGCTCGTACGGATCTGAGTTATGCAGGAATATTAGCTGGCGCCTTCCAACTGATTGGATGCGTGGCACAAGGGCATAGGCTTTAGTACTCTAGGCTCTAGTGGCGTTTTCGTATTGGCCAAGGCCTTAACTCTGTATTTCTATAAATAGTCAACTCTCCTCACTTGTAAAGGGATCCGGATTCTAATTCTGATTCTCTCAAGCAATACAATATTATTAGTAAATCGGACCTAAAACAAGATTAAATCGTAACTTATATTGTTCTTGACCCCCTATAAATTCAACCGTATCGATTTTAGGGTAAACAATTTTCTCTCGAAATTGTCGCACGGCATAACGTATAACGCGTTTATCTTTTCTGATTAAATGTAGGAAACAGTGTGCTACCTCTGAACCAAACACAGCCAAATTAAAGTTAGTTAATGAATCAGAGAGTCCACAGAATACACTTAATTAGTGACAGTTGTTGGATGAGAGGCTAATTGTTTACTCTCTCAATTTCTTTATAAGCGCTCCTTTTGGGTTGTGATTTGTTCCTAATTAAGTGTATGTTTAAGTCTTCAAAAATATTTTGATCATAATCTTCCTCATATGTCCTTGAGTTTAAATATAATAATCAATGTCAACTTGATAAAAAAAATTTAATTAAAAATAAGTTGATAAATTATCATTAATTTTCTAAGAGTGAGTAGTTTATCATCGGAATTGAGGGAGTATCTTGCAATTGGATTGTAATTTATAGTCAACAAGTTGGGGATTAATTTCTGAGCGAATTTGTTGACTAAAAGCCTATTTTTTATTTCTCCACTCCACCGTTTCATCATGCATTTATTATTACTCCACTATTTTTCATTGTTGACATGAGACAATATCCATCATTTTTGGTTGACAATATAAGAAAAATATATAGTATAATTTTTATAGTGACAAAGTCAAAACACTCTACACGTAATTGGTTGCATGTAATAATTGAACAAAACTATGGCTACCCATCACTCCATAATCATTCACAGGATAACACGTCTACCCAAAAATATTAATTAAAAGAAAAAGAAAAAATGGCTTGTCAATTTCAAAAACTTGATCCAATTTGTCGCGGACAATTATTATTTCATTTGAAATAGTATTAATCAAATAAGTTTTTTGTGTTTTTTTGTTATATTTTTCAGGAATTAGTCATTTCCAAATGAACGACCTAGTCTCAAAGGGGCAAAATTCCCGACAACGACGAATGCAAGATTTAAATTTTATGGATTTAACCTTTAAGGTTTTTACTAGGAGTAATATTTTAATTCATTGTATTGTCAAAAGTTATGCATGGTTTTCATACTTTCTATTTGCTGTAGTTTTAATAAATTTATATTCTACGTTAAAAATACTTGAGTTCATATGAACCATGTGTCATAACTGTGGATCCGCCCCTATTCCCGAATAGTCCGTCCGTCCAGTGTCGCTACTGACTTCTACTAAGGCTGGGCTTGATTGGAGCCTTATTCGACCAGAACGTATATGATTTAATTTAATTGTGAAAATGCCATGCTAGGCATAATTTGTTATTTTATGGACCCAAAGGAGTTTATTCGACCTATTCTCTAGAACTTCCTTATTGTTTAAGTAAGTGTGTGACTCCGTATAATGACTTTTCTTCTCTTTTGTCTACTCTTCGTTCACACTGTTTTCAAAGTAATTAAGGAGAAAGCATACAACAAATTAAATACGACGAGCCCTCTGCCCCCTACATCTATCTAGAAGACCGGTATTCCAATATTTGTAAATGAGGCTATGTTCAAGTGTTCCAGAGTGTAAATTAGACAAGCAATTAACCCATTTCTACAATATATATATATATAATGATCAATTTTTATATGATAAATTTCTATCAAAAAGTTGATAGATTGTGTCATCCACATATATATATAGATTCATGCTGAAGAAATAAAAGATTTCATTTAGTTGAAAAGGACTTATAATAGTGATATGATTAATTATAATGACATAGATCGATAGCGATATGATCAATTATAATGACATAGATCGATATAGAAAAAAGAACTTGCTACTCATTAACGAAATGTGTACACCACCCACTGCATTAATTAATTAATTAATTAGTATTTCGAACTTTCGTTTTTTGATGGATGAGGTGTAATTTTGTCCCCCACGTACGTGAAATTGATCTGTAGTAGGAGTAATATAATATTATGGACACCTTAATATAGAAAGTTTCCAACGACAATAATTTTAGTTTAGCTAGAGACTAGATGTCCCTAGATGGAAATTATATTCAGGAAAAAGGCTCAAATATACCATCGAACTATTAGAAATGATTTATCTATGTCATTCGTTATAAGTTTGGCTTCCTTGTATTAATATCGTCAAGCGTTGTTTATCTTATAGTGGTCCAAAAAGTAACAATGGTTTGGTCTAAGACTCAATTATATGTAATTGTCATCATGAAGCAAAAATCTACCATGAATATTGGAGTAGAGTGGCAAGTAATTTTCTTATTTTTAATTAGAAGTCTCGAGTTCGAGACTTACTAAGTACAATATCATTTGTTAGGATCAACTTTATTCTTAATGTGGACTTTCTAGAGCGAATTCAAATTTAGTCAGGTTTGATATAAATATCGATGAGGTGATAATTAACGGATGTGAAAAAAGAAATGAACAAAAATCTTGGGAAGTGGGGGTTGGGATCATTAATTAAAATTTAATATAACGTACTTAATTATAGAGTTTAAATTTTGTGCACCGTTAATGTATAATTTTTTTACACCATCAGGTAACAATGACCTGCTACCACAGGTAACCAACTTTCTTCCAATTATTTTTTTTTTTCCAAAATTCAAACACTGGTTCTTTTTCCCCCTTATCTCTGTCCCTTGAAATTCCCCATATTCAAAGCTCTTCAAATTTGATAATTCATTTTCTCTCCGATTTTTCCAACCCATTTGTCCACAGTCCCTTCTCTAATCTATCTATAGATTGTTCAATGCGTATGTATTTATCAGAAATTTCTTTTGAAGAACTTTGTATTTTTAATTTTTTTTTTTATTATTAGAAACAATCTTCACTGACGCAGGAATTTTCTTATAGCAATCTCCACTACAATTTCAAAACAATAGGAGAAAAAAGTGAGAAGTAATTACAAGAACTAAAATTAATCCACTAAGAAGATAGAACAAAATGAAGCCTTTTAAAAAGGTTTAATCTTGCAATCAAAAATTATATTGCAATAACCGTTGATCATATGATGGCATAACCAGAATATGTCTCACACTTTTGAGGATACGCACAAAATAAAAACTCCAAGTCGGAGTGTTAATTAGAAATATTATTTTCATTATCAATTTGATTCATAAAGATTACAACACTTCCTAATGAACATCAAAATTTTTCAACAATTAGATATTTGATACAATAAATTATTTCTTTTAAAGATTCATAATGTTTGACGATTAAAGAATTACTTCAGAGGTTAATTTAACTAAGAAGAAAATCATGTAAAAATGTAACCTTTAGTAAATGATGTTGGAAAAGGAAAAAATTTTGGTCATATAATTAGATTCAGTTTTCCTTCAATGATTTTTGGTCATAAATTATAATTATATAAAAAAATAAATATATAACCTTTAAAATTACCTAATGGTATAAGAAATCTACTACACTAACAGTGCATAAAACTTAAACTCTTAATTATAACACCTTTTCAGAAAATGTTTGATTACTTGTATACTTTAGCGGTGACTTGTGATTTGAAATAACCAGTCCAAGATTTAATTTATTTTAGATCGTATAGTCCACAGAGTGAGGGAATACGTACTTATAAATGCTCCTATCTTTTTATTTTTTTAGTTTAATTTACTACTATTATTCTTTGGTCCAATACTGATGAAGCCCTTAATAAAGAGAAACCGTGTATCTTCTTTTTCAAAGCCAATTCTATTTAAGTCTTTTATTTGTTCAAGTTTTCATGGATAGAATTACTTGATCTTGATACCAATAAAATGTTGGAATAAAATAACTATATACTGAAATTAGTCGCGGTATATACAAATTAGCCCAAATTCCATGATAACTATATACTGAAATTAGTCGCGGTATATACAAATTAACCCAAATTCCATGATTATCAAAAACAAGTTACCAACATGTAATAAAGAAAAAAAAAGAGATGCACCAATAAAGCTTGTGGTGGAGTAATAAGTATTCTTTTATTTTTAAACATAGGTCTAGAGTTTGAATATCCGTGGGTACAGAGTCGTCTTTGTTAGCTAGGGAACATTTTACCTTTCAATGTAGAATCTTTCAACGTGAATCCAGATTTAATCAAATCCTAATACAAATATCGTACACCAAATGAAAAATTCAAAAATAGAAAGAAAAAAAGAGAGAGAGAGATGTATATAGTAAAGTGCATTTATTATGAGCACCAACATAATACAGCTATATTTTCTTTAGTTGTAAGGCACTTGGCATGTGATCTACCTGACTAACATCCACAATATTCATTCTACTACTCTCACCGTCTCCCTTTCTTCTTTATTACTACTACTATGATACATTCATTTTAAAATAATTGATTCTTATTGATTTGACATTTTATTTTAAAAAATATTTATTAGCTAGGAGCTTATTTTATTAAATTAGCCTTATTAATTATACTTTAAAAATATAAATTTGAGTATATACACTTTATATAATTATGTAATGATAGAGATAGTATTGGAAGAATATATCGGAAGAATATGATAAACTTCTCTTGATTTCATAAATTAAACAAGTAAATTAAAACAACTATCTTTAATAAGATGACCAAGTAAAACGAAATGGAGGAAGTTCTATTTTTAGTTGCACAGTACCATTCTACTTGCCTTCTTTTTTCTTTTTACTTTTTACTTTATCATTTGTGATGAAGATTAAAAAAACCAAAAACAAAAAACAAAAAAACCTGGTATGTTGGTTGTTGGGTATTGAATTGTTGGTTTAATTTCATATACTTGTTTTGGCTGTTAGTACTCTGTACTTATTAATTTAAAGCAGTAAATTACCTTGCTGGAACTAGCTGAAATATGCAATTCCCAGCTCATACTTGGCAGTTGAAGTATTTATTACCTTATTCAACAACAAAAAAATAATCTTGTTTTTCCAATGGTACTAAACGGTAAATATTTATTCCCGCGTCCGAATATTTATACAAAATCAATTCAATTTACTGTAATTAAGTGATTTAATAAAGTGAAAACATGAATTAATTGACCATGATTAAGTGAAAAAAAACTATGAACAAACATACATTTATTTATTTGGTGTAAACATCTGGTGAGGATTAGATTGAAAATTGCTTATTCATTAATCACAGTTATTTTTTTTATGAGAGACAAAATATATGGCACCATATAAAAGAGAGAGAAAATACAAAAAAAGAATAATTCTATAACTTTAAACAGAGAGAAACGTAACAGAGATTCAATATTAAATTCTCAAATATATTTACAATAGCAACTGTTAGTACATTTTAAAAAAAATACTAAATAGTCTAAATCATCATCTAAAATTTAATCAATCCCGAAAGAAAAAGGAATAAAAAGAAAAAAAAAATCCAAATAATAGTAAGATAAAAGACGGAATACTAACTCAACCTCAAAAGATAGTTGCTTATATAATAAAATCATATTAGAAGATTAGTACGTCTCATTGTTTCAACCAATGTGGAACTGTAACACGCCTTTTTTCATCTATAAGAACGAAGTATGGCACCACAAAATGTACAAACAATAGCTCTCCAATTTTTCCAATAAAAGGGGACATAGCAAAACCGTGTAGCTGTCTTCATGTCAGCTACACTAGCGCCGCCGCCGCAACGTGAACATGTTCCGGCGGCGGGTTTGCTCTTGCACATTTGCTTTGTTTGATCTACTAGGAAACAAAAACACACCATTTTTTTTTGTTGTTGTTGTTGTTTATGATGTGTGGAAGAGAGAGAGAGAGAGAGAGAGAAAAAGTGTAGTACTTTGATGTTTTAGTGGTGAGGTTTGATTTGATTAATGAGGAAGAATGAAGGGGTATTTATAGGTGTGAAATTGGGAAGGAATAGTAAAAGTTGAAGCAGAGACAGTTGGGACATTACTATGGCACACTTGCTGACTTTCAATTTGAATTTAAGGATAATTATTTTTTTAATCTTTGATCAACATCTACCTAATTAATTATATTTTTTTTTCTTTTACTTTCCCTGTTATAAAATAATACAACTCCCTCAGTCCATCTTTACTGGTACTAGAGGTGTTCAGATGAAACCGCGAAACCTGACCAAACCGAAAAACCAAACCAAATCGGAAAGAAAACCCGACTTAGGTTTGGTTTAGTTTGGTTTGGCGATAAATTTTTAAAAATCGACAATACGTGGTTTGGTTTGATATCGAACAAAAAAAAAAACGAATCAAACCAAACCAAACCGACAAATATAATACACATACATATAACTTTATATATATAATTATATATGTATTAAACATAGATATTTTTTATTTACACAAAATCTTGAACCATTTCATTTTTAGCCCATTAATTAAGCTGGTTAACTGAAATAGAATTATAGAAGCTAGAGGATTAGAAGTGGACACAAATGGATAAATTATCTATTTTATTTTTTTTCAAATTAGACAAGTATTATTGGATATATATTTTTAGTAACATGAAAAACTAAAGATGGACGAGGGGAGTAGAATGAATAGAAAATGGCCAAAATGTTCCTAAAGTATCGGATTTATCTTATAATTGCTCTTTGTTTAGCTGAATGTAATTTAAGTTATATATATTAACAATATAAAAAAATTTTACACGATCCAATCTGTTTTCGCCGGCTGTTACACGTATCAATCTTTTGTGGTTACCAATCCATGAATTCTATACTAAAATTACTTGTAATTGACCTGTAAGTGATCTGATAATTAATGTATAAATTATTTTCTATATGCCTCATGGCTGTATAAAAGATTTTTTTACACGGTCCAGTGTCTTTTTTATCAATTTTTGCAAGTTACCAAATCATGATTTCTATAAATAAATTGTGTGTAATTGACTTTTAAATGACGTGATATAATTCTATCACCAATAACATCCGATGTAGATAAGTTTTTACCAAAGTAATATATCGTAACCAATCGTATACTGTATGGATTCAAACCAGTTAAGGTTTGACGAGAAAATTCCACATCTCTAAACCAAGAAAACTTGTCCTCTGCCATGAATATAAAAAAAACATGTAAATAATAGTAATTTTACAAGAAATTTTACCAAATTAGTTGCAATGTAGGGTTGGATGAAGTTAATATTACTTCAAAATATTTTAACTTTTAGCAAAATCATTCACCTTAGTTATATTGAATCAACCTGATAGTGAATTCCTCCATTCTAAATATATGTGATATTGCTTAAGTGAGTATGGTGTAATTTAAAAAAGAAATGAAAACTTTTGAAATTCATTGGTCTAAAACAAGTCTAAAATATTTTTATGGCTCCCTATAAATAATCTAATTAAGGGTGTGTTTGGTATGAAGGAAAAGTTTTCCAGGGAAAATGCTTTCCTAGAAAATGTTTTCATGGAAAACAAGTTGATTTCTTACTTATTTTCTCATGTTTGGTTAGTGAGTGAAAATCATTTTCCAGAAAATATTTTCTAGTGTTTGGTTAGTGAATGAAAAATATTTTTCAAAAAATATCTTTAAGTGTTTGGCTAGAGAGTAAAAAATACTTTTTAGGAAAATAATTTCTGACCCAGGAATCAACCCCAAGGACTGATCTAGGACCCAAACCCCACAATCAAATTGAGACTCGACACCCAATCCAAGACCCGAGCCCGACTCACGAGCTCAACTTCGACCTCGATACCCGACCCAAACACCCGAACCAAGACCCGACCTAGACACCCGATTCGAAACCCGACGTCGATACTCGACTCTTGACCCCGACACCGACTCCCGAGACCCGACCGACCCCGGCACCCGACCCGAGACCAGACCCCGATCCCGACTCCCGACCCCGAGACCCGACCCCGACTCCCGACTCCCTACTCTAGAACCAACCTCGACACCCGATTTGGAACCCGACCCCGACTCACGAACCGGGACCCGTCTCCTAACCCCGTCACATGACCTCGACTCCCGACCTAACCCCGACACCGGACACCCGACTCGAGATCCGACACCGACACCCGACCTGGATTCCCAACCCGAGATCGCTACTCCCGACACGAGACCTAACTCTCGACTCGGGACCCGACCCCAAATCTTAATCCGGCACCCGACCCAACCCCCGCGCTCGACCCGAGACCCGAGACCTCGACTCCCGACCCGACACACGACCCCTACTCCCGACTCGAGAACCGATATCGATCCCAAATCTCAATTCGGTTACCGACCCTGAGACCCAACCCTGACTTCTGACCAGAGACCCGACCCCGACACCTGACTCGGGACTCAACCCCAACACCCGACCCCGACACCGCCGGGACTCGAATCCAATACCCGACCCAGACCCCTACACTCGACCCGAAACCGCTATTCCTGACCCGAATCCAATACTCGACCCGACCCCAAATCTCGACTCGGGATCCGACCCCACACCCGACCCGAGACCTAACCTTGACTCCAGACCATGAACCTAACCTCGACTCCCTACTCGAGACCCGACCCCGACATCCGACTCGGGACCCAACCCAAAAATCGGGATCGACCTCGAATCTTGATAAAGGACCCGACCTCGAGACCCGACTCGATTCCCGACACCAGACCGGAGACCCGATCCCGACTCTCGATTCCCGATCCGTGACCCGACCTTGACGTCCGACCCAAGCCCGAGACCTAATTTTGACACCCGACCCAAGACCCGACCCCGACACTCGACCTTGACCCCGAGAATCGACCCCGAGACCCGATCTCGACACCAATCCCGAAATCCGACCCCGACTCCCATTCTCGAAATTCGACCCGAGACCCATCCTCGATTCCTGACCCGAAACCTGACCCCGACTCCTGACCCGGGACCAGACCCTGACTCCCGACCCGACAACCTACCCATGACCAGACCGCAACTCCCGTCCCGAGACGTGACCCCAACTCCTAAGTCTATAATCGAGAATCAGGGTCGGGAGTCGAATCCCGTATTAGTGTCGGGAATCGGTAATCGAGACTTAAGTTAGGGTGGAAAGTTGAGGTGTGAGGTTGAAAGAGAGTTTTGGAAAATGTTTTCCTTACTTTTTGAAGGGAAGTCATTTTCCTTCAATTTGAGAAAAATGAGTTGATTTGGAAAACATTTTCCAGAAAATGTTTTCCTTCATACCAAACACACTCTAAGCGTAAAATAAAAAAATGTAATTAAGTTGTTTTTTAATATAAATAATCTGGAACATGCTAAAAAAAGAAAGTGCGCATATTTTTAGACATAAGAAGTATTTTACATTTCCATTAAAATAATGCAATTAATTAAGCTACATAAGTTATCCGGTTACCGTTTTCGACAATATTGCTTGAATCCTTCAAAATATAGTCACATTCGTATGTTTTGAATTTTTCAAATATAGTGAATTGAATAAGTTCTCGGGTCATTAATTTGGTAGTCAGCATTTTTTAATATTAGTTTTAATACTTTAAAATATATTTAACAATATTTTTTTTAAAATCAAATGTTATATCATTAAATAATCATTTGGAATTATATTTACCATTAAAATGATTATAGAAGCTAATTAGACAAAGTTGAGTGATTTTTGGGAGACAAAACAAAGTTGAGCGACTATGTGGTCAATTATCCAAAGTTGAGTGACTTTTGGAAGACAAAACAAAGTTGAGCGACTATGATGGCCAATTAGCTAAAATTGAGTGATCATCCAAGCTTTTTACTCGGGGAGGGGGAGATTGGTTTGGGTGGGTGGGTGGGTGGGGTAGTAATAAATTAGAGTATAGTATTTGAATTAATTCAAAAATGTCGTACTTGTATAACAAAAAGAGGAAAATGGTCCCGTAGGCACCTTTACCTAACTATTTGGTGGTGTCGAAACATTTGCTTAAATGCCAAGGCAAATGGTTTGGCCCTTTCTATCACATTTGCCCCTAGCTGTCAAAATGGAATAACAACTTGTTACAAAAATATGAAGGATATTTCACCCATACAGTGCATAATATCATTAGGTTTATCTCCACGATTCAACAAGCTGTCTAATTATAAATTAACAGCAAAAGAAATTCAGCTTAGAAGAGATTCGAGAAAGGAGGAGGAGTTGGACATACAAATGAACCTAATGTTCTCTATGTGTAAAAGAATATGTTAAGCTATTGAACCATTTCAAATAAAAATGTGTTCAAAGATTATTTCGATTCAACAATGTGATATGACGTTTTTCTTTCTTTATTCGGGGTTATATTTTGATTAAACAATACCAACATCTAATGAGAGTGGGGTATACAAAGATCTCTACCTTGTGTGAGGTAGAGTGATCATTTTCGATAGACTCTTGGCTCAAGAAGAGCGTTTTCAAAAACAGGTTTGACAAATACAAGAATAAAAGTTAAGATAAAAGACTGTCATTCACATAATTCTTCTAAAGCCTACAATTTGTAAAACCATCTACTGAAATTCCACATATATCTTTTTTGGTTTATCATTCAGTATCCAGTATTCGCATTGAAACCCAATTAATTTAGATTCACATCGCATCAAATCTATTTAAGAGGAAGATGTTCCCTAAATGATTTTTTTCTATACCTAACATTCAAACTGAAGACTTATGGTTAAGCGATATAGAACTAGAACTATGTGACATAAAAAATAAACTAAACTCCCAACTTGACAGAATGTTTCTTTTCATGCTCCTAGTTAAGAATGGCCATGGAACTATTTGAGACAAAAAAAAATTAAAAAATTGAAGAGTGCTTGTGAATTGTCATGAAAACTCAACATGGGTATTAACTGGTTGATGCAGACCCAATAGGGGACCCTCTCATCCACTGAGTTGCCAACCCAAATCCAGTTCAATATACTATATATCACACTGACCCAACATAAATGCTAGCTAGCAGACCAATTAGGTCCACTTGTATGGCCCAGATTCCTTGGCCTGTTTCTTCAATGGTTAAGATTATCTCTATAAACCTCAAATTGATACTCTCTCCGTCTCATTTTATTTGGCACAGTTTATCTTGCAAGAATCAACTATGTAAACTTTGTTTCAGAAAACTTAAAGATTCAATGTATGGGTATACGGCCAAAATCAAGAAATTTGATTCTCAAAAAACGAACCGTGCTACATAAATTAGGATAGAGGGGGTATTTAACTTCACTTGTCAATGCTTGGTCAAATATTGTTCCTTCTTTGAAATGGCAAAGTATGATACTTAGTCTATAAAAAGAAAAATACTACTAAGTCTATGAAAATGTTGTTTGGACAATTGCATCTTTCAAAATACTTACATAATTACCTGAATTAAAAATTGGTAAACCTACTTTATAAATGGGTACTTAATTGCCTCGTTACCTTTTTTGTATATCAGGAAAGTGACCCAGTGAAAGCTGTCTGTCTGTGTGTTGGGCGGGGGGAGGGGGAGGGTGGGGGTGGGGGGGTTATACATAAATAGTAGTATAGTTCTATCTCAATGGTAAAAATTATTGTATTGTGATTAGAATGTCACGAATTTAAATTGTAAAAATAAACTCTTATAGAAGTTAAATATTACATCATAACAAGAACTTAGTGCATTTAGTGCCTTTCTGACTACGATAAATTTTTGTATTAATCGAGTAATAACAAAAACAGGACAAAAAGAAAGAAGGTTTTTCATTCTACGGAAAAGAGCAAAATGCATACCCCTAAAAAATCGATTTTGTTTTATGATTATTTTAATTTGAGGACCAAAAAGAAAACCCCTTCTAAACTATCAGAATTTGTTTTGTTTTATGATGGTCTTTCATCAATTTATTAGCTCCCTAAAGCCTACATCATTAATTTTAGGGGCAAACTTAAGCCAGAAGAAAACAGTGAGGGCTTAAAGGAGCCAATACCTGAAGCGATCGTTTGATCATAGATTTAGTTGAGCTTGAAAAAATGAGTTTTGAAATAGTGTTGAAAATAGCTTTTAAAACTTGAAGTTGTATTTGGAAAAAAGATAGAAGTTTTGTGAGTGAAAGTAAAATTTCACTAAAAACTGATAATAAATTTTGAAAACCATCTAAATTTCATGAACAAATAATCTTTTCAATTATTTTTTAAAAATATATGATCAAAATCTATGACCAAACGGGATATATATACGTACATTCCATGACCATAAGATATTTGAGGCCATGTTCGAAGTTCGAGCTATCGATTATTGTTTGTGCAGCTTAATCCATTAATCCTTAGCTTGTTTTAAAAAGATTGCTCAATAATTAGGTCGTTAATTTGACAGTTGGTATATTTTAATATTACTTTTAACACTTTAAAATATCTTTAATAATATTTTTTTTAAAATCATATGTTATATCATTAAATAATTATTTGGAATTATATTTACCCTTAAAATAATTATAGAAGCTAATTAGGTAAAGTTGAAGTGATTTTTGAGAGATAAAATTGAGTGACTATAGTGGTCAATTACCCAAAGTTGAGTGACTTTTGAAAGATAAAACAAAGTTGAGCGACTTTTGAAAGATAAAACAAAGTTGAGTGACCTTTGAAAAATAAAACAAAGTTGAGTGACTATGGTGGTCAATTAGCTAAAACTGAGTGATCATTCAAGCTTTTTAATAAAAAAAAACTTTCTGAAAACTTAGCCAAGCATGACTTCTTGTTTTAATGTTGACATAAATATCTTTTAAATTGATTAGTCAAATATAAATTGCTACTCTAAAGAGTACTTTTTCCGAAAACTACTTCGAATAAAAAATAATTTTCAAAATAAATTCCGAAGGTTTGACCAAACATGCTATAGGACAGTGGGAGGGGCTATAAAGTTCTTTAATTTCTATTGAATCTATCTGAAGTGTTGGCCGGAAGGGGCAGAGGTAAAGTAGCCGTACAAGTCGACAACCCAGTAAATTTAATCCAAACTTTGTCTTAAATTATTTTCAAATATATATAAATTAATCATATAGAACCCAATAACTCAAAGGCTAGAATCCAAGATTCATAAACTTCAAATCCCAAATCTATCTCCAGTTGAGGGTAAATGAGATAACATGAATGTCTTGTGCATAACCTTTATGCTGTAATTGACTGTTTGCTTATACCCTACAACAACATACCCATATAATCCCACAAAGTGAGAGTCTGAATAGGGTAGAGCGTACTCAAACCTTACCTCTACATCAGAAGTGAGGTCGAGAGGTTGTTT
This sequence comes from Capsicum rhomboideum, assembly GCA_031232105.1. NCBI lineage: Eukaryota > Viridiplantae > Streptophyta > Magnoliopsida > Solanales > Solanaceae > Capsicum > Capsicum rhomboideum. Next base: position 135,315,782 of record CP124712.1, on the reverse strand, counting down.
TCTATAGACCTTTGACTCAAGATAAAACAGTATAGCAAATACTCCATAGAACATATCAATCACTTATCATAAGCTCAAGCTCTTTAGAGCACAGCCTTAAATAGCAAGAGAAAATGAGAAATACATGTTAAAAACTACTGCATGTAAAGTATTAAAGCACTCAACTATGATAAGTTGATATTGCTTGGTGTTAACATCGGCTCCGGGGTGTAATTCCGGAGGATTGCAGGGAGGAGAAGATGCAATTTGCTAAGCACTGCTGCAAACTTTCTTAGCAGTTTGACGAAGTAAACTGAGCCAACAGTGTACTATTAGTTCGCAAAGGGAAGAACACTTAGCCATAAAAGCAAACTTTTCCCGTATACAAATTTCTACAGATTCTTTGGAGCACCTATACATGATCCAGACAACATGAATCTTTTCTAGCACAGACCTAACTTAACCGGAGAGCCCTTTTTTTCCCTTTTCAACTTGGTCATAATTTTACAGCTCAATGAAACCCGGAGAGGCCTGTCCACTGTATTGCGATAGCTGCCTACCATGTTTTAGAAATATACTTGGACAAACAGAAGCTAGTCAATTGAAATTACATAAGATATGTCGAGAATGCAACTGAGAACAAGGTCATGCTTAGCCTTTATGGGTTTATCAACCTTCCGAATCTTCTCCTTCTACTAGTATGCATGATTGTACATATTTCTAATGGCTTTGGTGGTGAAGGCTCTGATGGATTCTCTTTACCCTGGAAAAACAAAAGTTGGTAAATATTCTTCAAAATAAACAGCACATGAAAGCAAAAGATCACCCTTAAATCCCTTGTTCTTGCTTTGGAAAGTAAATAAGATTTTCTGCTGTCCTATCAATAGTGTTAGACCATCGGTGCAATAGTGCTAGTGGAGCATTTCAATGGTAACACTGATCAAATAAAGAAGATATATAGTTAAATTATGAGTTAAAGAGACTTTCAGTACAGTACCATGTCGAGAAATTCATTCCAAGAGTATGGCTTAATATTCATAGAAACTGTCTTATCCTTCTGTTCCTGCTTTAGCGAAGTGAAACACACGACTGCAACCACAAACAAACTCGATAACAATTGTCAATCTGGTAGCTGCAACCAATAGAGACGCTGCATTTAAGGCATTTTGCTTGTGTGAGCTCTCAATTTAGAAGCTGCGGAGAAAACATGGATCATATAGCTCAGATATCCAAATCAAGTAAAGGTCAATAGAAATGAAACACAAGAAACGTTTAATGTGCTTTAGATGATCCTCACTACTTTCACTTTCTTATCTCAGCATGTTCTATAATAAAATCTACAGCGCAGGGTCCTACATCAGAAGAAATGAATGGAAGTTAGAGAGAAACAAAATTCTCAGGTGACAAATGGCCAAACTTAGCATGAGACGATCTATAAAAAGTTGCTCAGTGCTACTATTCTGTTAATGCCTTCCAGGACGTCACAGAATTTGATATTGACCTAATAATTTACTTGTTTTTATTTAGTGCATTTAATGACCTTAAAATTGTGAAAACAAGACTAGCATTGCTGCTGTCATTCAAACAACATAATATAAGTGGGAGACTATGGAACCATTATTTACCAAGGGTATCATAGAGACGGACACATATCAAACTGTGCGCACTAAAAGCCTGAAAACAAATTAAATTGCCTTAATTATCAAATGATGCGAATGGATCACTCTTTTGACAAAATTAAAAACATTATGATTACACGCGGTCAAAGGATTGACTAACCTCCATCGCTACCATCCACTGAAGACAATTGGCTCCATAAATTCCAATTCGAGCACCCTGTTACACATTCAAATATTATTGTACTTCATATACATGACATTATTAAGAAGCTAAAACTGACACAAATGCTAAGTAAGCCTATTGCTTACACGTTCAATACCGTGAGCCCATAATGCAGAACCAGTCTGCAAAATCTCTTCATAAGCTTCTTTGTAGGTTTTCCAGTTATGAGAACCCCACTATTTTGAAAAAGGGAGAAAATAGGAAGATGGTGAGTAAATACAGAGAAATATTTTATACTCCACTAACACTAAGAATGACAGAAAGCCAGATAAGTAGATAACGTTGTACTTCACCTTTCCATCCTTAAAATTACCGCCATCCCAGCATTCTATTCCCTGGATATTTTTCAACAGCTGCTCTGTTGATCAAAAAAAGAAATTTTTACTTTTTTTTCCTTTCAATCCGTGTAACTAAACTGAAAGGAACAAAGAACTATGATTTACTAATATTGGATACAGCAATAATGGAGAAAGCAAACAAGAAAATCTATAAGGACCTGTCTTTTGTCCCTTTCTTTGTTGAAGACATAATTAACTAAATAAAAGCTTCTGCAACTCCCTAACAGCTTAAGCTTTAGAGGTATTTGGATTAAAGTTTGCCCACCACCCATCATGAAAAGGGAAAAAAAAAGAAAAGAATTTTCACGTTCTTGTGAGTTCAGACAATTCAACAGTTTTCAGTTCAAAAGATGCTCAAAAATTCCTTTTTTATCGTTTCTAGCTGAAGCTGAAGGGAATGTTACCTAAAGAGTTGCCAAGCTGTAGACAAATCAGGATCAGCTGGAAGAAAACCAATTTTAGATATTGGATATCGACAAACAGACCAATAATGGCTGTCCATTTTTGCCTTCTTTTCCTTCTTCCACCTTCACACCAAACATGGTCATGCTCATTTTTCCAATTCTTCTGACTCAGCCCAAGAAACTCAACTCGAATTATATTAACAAAGAAGGCTCATAGAGGGATCACTCTTACTTCCAGTAAAAAGTGCTAGAGTAAATGGCATAAGATAGAAGCCAGTCAATGGAAACTACACAAGATATGTCAAGAATGTTACTGAGCACAAGGTCACGCTTAGCCTTGATGGGTTTATCAACCTTCCAAATCTTCTCCTTCACCACCTTCAGAAACTTCATCCACAACACCTTCAGATTCAGAGTCTGTAAGCTGCTTCATCTCTAAATCGAGTTTCATTTCCTGACTAACTAAATCAGCAAGGTCATATCTGCCTGCATCACTGTAGGCATCTATGATTGCGTTGTATAATGACTCATTGGGCTCAATGAGTCCATATTTTATCTGGCCATATATCCGCTTTATACCTTCAACCATGCCAGCTTTCCCATAGCAACCTACAAGATTAACAAATGTGACAATATCCGGTTCCAGTCCTTCATCTTGCATCCGCATAAATATTTTTAGTGCCTCATCAATTTGGCCTGAAGCTCCATACACATATATTGCAACATTGTAAGCAAAGGGTTGGAGTTTCAATCCTGGTTGTGTGATAATGCTGCAGGATTCAATTGCAAATGTGTGCAAGCCTACTGCAGAGTAAACAGCACTTATCACCGCCTGTCTGGCATAAGGTTTACCTTCTCGGTAAGACAGCTCGAGCTGTCTAACTGCTTCTGCCGAAAAACCTCCCTTTTTCAATATTGTGAATAAAACCTTAAATGTTCCCCCATCTGGCAGAAGTTTCCGGTTAATCATTTCATTCAGCAGTTCACCACATTCAACAAGCTGACCGTTTGTGGCATAACATGCCATTACCTTATTGAATGTCACACAATCTCTTAAAAGTTCAGACTGTTTCATCTCCTCTGCTATTTCAATTGCTTCGTCGAGCATACCCATATTCTTGTATGCATAAATCAAGGTTGCAAAAGTAACACCATCAGCCTGGCCTTTCTCCCTCAAATGATTAAATATCATTTTTGCTTCAGAGACCATTCCAAAGTCTGCATACAGATTGAGCATACTATTAGATGCAATGACATCAGGACCTTCATGCAAGTTTTTCATCTGCGCATACAGTTTTTTCGCTCCCTCTACTGATCCAAGCTTACTATAAGCCTTAATCATTGAAGTCAAGATTATTTGATTAGCTTGAATCCCAGAGTCATTCATGACATGGAAATAATGCATAGCTTCTTCAAATTTACCAGCTTCAGCAAACCCATCAATTAAAGTACCATAAACAACCTCATTTGGTTTTACTCCTGCTTTTGACATTTCATTGAAGACATCAACAGCATCAGAAAGCCTACTCATTCGCACATAACTAGCAATTAGTGCACAGAAGGTAGAACATGAAGGTTTAAATCTCAATCCTTGCATTTCAGCTAAGAGCTCTTTGGCTTGTTCAACTAAATCAGCCCCGGAAAACATTTGGATTAGAGAGTTATAAGTGCACTCATCTGGCCATGTCCCTTGGCTTTTCATTCCCTTGAAGAGCAAGAAAGCTTTATCATATAGCTTTGCAATTCCATATGCTTTGATCATGACATTATATTCTACAATTGCTTTCTTTTGAAGAAACTTGTCTCTTCTACCAAAGAACACATCCTCGGCTTCAGCCCAAAGTCCCTTATCAGCATATGCATCGATGATGGCAGCATAAGCTGGTGATGAGAACCCACCGTTCAGTTGACACTTCTCAAAAATCACCTTTGCACGATCAATTAATCCTGCATTGATGTACATTCTCATAATAACAGGAAGAGAGTGTTCATCTATATACATACCTAAGCTTTCTATTTCAGTAATCACATTATCAACCTCCTGGATCATATTTTGCTTGCATAGTATTCGAATAATAGCCCTACAAGTCACAGCATCAGGGAAAAGTCCCGTCCTCCTTATCTTTCTGTACCACTGAAGAGCCCTGTCAATCTTACCTGCATTAGCATAAAGAGACAGGAAGATGTTGTATGTTTTAGTATCAGGAGATATCCCTCTTTCCTCCATCTTGTTCAGCAAAGCTTCCGCCTCCTCCAAGTGGCCATGACTTCCACAAATAAAGATCATAGTGTTGAATGTTACAGCGTCCAAAGCCACACCGGATTTCAACATCTCATTAAACACATTTGCAGCATCCTTCAAACGACCAGCCTTTCCATACAAATCAATCAAAGTATTGTAAGTGGCAGTCATTCGAGGCTTCTTACCAGTATTCTCAATTTCTGAAAATCTAGACGGGTTCCTCCCTCCGGTCCTGAAAAGCTCCGTCAACAAAAACTGCTTCAAACTGAAAGGTTCAGAATCGTCTATAGCATCCAAATCAAAATCATCCAATTCAATCTTCCCAGTACACCAATCCTTATAAAACCTATCCGCTCTATCATATTCCTCTGCATCCTTCAACACTTTAACAACTGTATTCATCGTAACCTCATCCGGAAAAATTCCCCTCAACTTCATATGTTTAATCCATAAAATAGCCTCCTTAACTAACCCTGCTTTCCCATACACATCAACAAGCATTCCATACGTATTATTCGTCGGAAAAACACCATTCTTTGCCATTTCAATCCAACAAAGCCTCAACTCATCCCATTTCTTAGCTCTACCTAATGCCCTCAATATAACATTATAATGAATAACATTATGAACATAATCTTTCTGCAATTTCATCCACTCAAATACCCTAACTGCTTTCTCCCAATTACTTTGCTCTTTCAATATCACAGTTTGCTCTTTAGGACTAAGCTTACCATAATACAAATTAAGGGTTTTTTCAACATCATTTTCGGTACGTAAAGAACGTAAAATTGAAGGTAAAATACCTCCATAGCCTTTCTTTTTGCCATTAATAACAGTTCTTGAATATAAAGATTCAGCCTTTGAATTACACTGAAGCTTAAACCCTGTAAAAACCCTATCTTTATCATTTTCTTGAGGTTTTTGCTTGTGGAGTTGTAGAATCTTGATGTTTCTGTGTAATGGGTGGTCAATTTTGGATTTTTGGGGGAAATTGTGTGAGTTAAACCCTAGAAAAACCCTAAATTTGAAATGGGAATTATTAGGTTGTTGAGTTTGAAGTGGAGTTTTTTCATAGGGTGTTCCAATTAACATGGAAGTAGTAGTGTATGTTTGGAGCACCATTTTTTTTATTTTTTGGGTTGTGTTACAGATGAACAAGAAAATGAGCAAATTTAGCTCATTAACTGTTAAGTCTGTAATAGCTGAAAAAAGAAATATGATGGCGGCTAGAAATAAATACTATAAAACAAAATTGGAGTACTAAGATGAGATATTTCCAGAATTTGGAAGAGGGGATCTTGCCATAATTTTTTTTTTGTGATGTTCTTTAGGGAAAAAGGTGTTTCAATTTTTTTATTTTATTTTTAAAAAATAATAAATAATAATTTGAAAGAAGTAAGTTACTAGGATAGTTTTAAGTATCTTGGATTTATGATTCAGGGAATGGAGAGATTGACGAGGATGTCACACACTATATTAGGGCAGGATGAATGAAATGGAGGCTCGCCTCTGGAGTTCTGTGTGATAAGAAGGTTTCTCCTAAGCTTAAAGGCAAGTTCTATAGAGTGGCAGTCCGATCGGCCATGCTGTATGGAGCAAAGTGTTGGCAAGTAAAGAACTCCCACATCCAAAAGTTGAAGGTGGCGGAAATGAGGATATTGCGTTGGATGTGTGGACTTACAAGGGGAGATAGGGTTAGAAATGAGACTATTCGGGAGAAGGTGAAAGTGGCTTCGGTGGAAGACAAGATGCGGGAAGGGAGGTTGAGATGGTTTGGGCATGTGATAAGGAGGGGCACGGATGCCCCAGTTCGGAGGTGTGAGAGGTTAGCTATGGATGGTTTCAGACTGGGTAGAGGGAGGTTGAAGAAGTATTGGAGGGAGGTGATTAGACATGACATGGAGCAGTTACAGCTTACAGAGGACATGACCCTAGATAGGAAGGTCTGGAGGACGCGGATTAGGATAGAGGGCTATTTCATTGGAGTGAGGCCTAGCTAGTAGATAGGGTTGCTTGGTCGTAGCCATGCTAGTAGTCGCAGTGCTTTGCACGTATCTTGGAGTTCTTTGTTCGTGAGGTTTGGGTGCTTTCCGTTAGATCATGTATAGTACTACTCTGTGGGTGTCTTGTTTTAGTTTTTCTTTATGTGTGTTATTTCATCTTGTTTTATATTTTATTACGTCTTTGTATACTGTTTTTTTGTCCTGAGTCGGGGGTCTATCGGAAACAGCCTCTCTATTTCTTCGGAGGTAGTGGTATTGACTGTGTACACTTTATCCTCTTCAGACCCCACTCTATGGGAATACACTGGGTATGTTGTTGTTGTAAGTTGCTAGGTTGAAGATTTTTTTTTAAGAGGCACTTGTTGAAGCAAAATTTCTTCCACTGAAATAGACTAGCCAAATTTTTCAAGAAAAGACAAAACTACTAGTACTTTCTTATGAAGTATTTATGTTTTTGTTTGGTCAAATGTATAGCAAATTTTAGAATGAATTTATTCCTTAAATTTGGTTTTAGAGTCTATTTGGATTGTCTTAGTTTAGGTGCTTTTTCAGCATTGTAGTGCTTGGGTAGAATAAGAAATTGTTTTTAGGCATTTTCATAAGTCAAAATAATAAAAATAAGTCAAAAATTATAAATCCATCCGAATAGGTTCAATTTATTGCATCTGAAACGTGAGATAAACTATAATCTCATGATAATTTTGTCCGTGAACCAAACTACTCCTAAAACTTGGCAAAGTTTTGATAAGAGTGGTGTTACTCAAGTTTTGGTAAGAGTTTTGATATAAGTTATGATAACATGCTTTGAAAAATGTCATGATCTTTTGATATCGTCATATATTCTGTTACGTCGACTCTCTCATTGGATTTATGAGGTAATTGCTTTTAACTTACTCTTTCTTTATTGAAGTTTGTATTTTACTTCCTATTTTATACTGGCTCTACTATCTTCAATTTTAATAAAATGTTTTTTTGGCTTGTAATAAGAAAAGTGTTTTCTTAGTTTTGTAGTTGCAAATTGGAACACCATGTTGTTCCTTCTGCTTTCTACTCTTGCTCTGCCTTATTTTTTTCACTTCTTGACTCTTGCAGAGAAAGAAAAAAAAAGGTATTTGACTATCGAAATCTGAACACAGCCACATAAATTGAGACAGACAAATGGAGTATCTTTTATCTGTTCTAGTCCTGTTTCACAAAGCACAATGAGCAGCATGAAACACACATAAACTATATAAAAAGGAGCAGCTCGGTGCACTAAAGCTCCCGCTATGCGCATGGTCCGGGGAACTGAGGAAGGGCCGGACCACATATAGGAAACTATCAAGCATGTAAATGAATTTCGATAACATCAGGCTTGTCCAAAAGAAAGGGGAAGTGTTGTTACTCATTGACATCAAATTTGTCAAATGCTCTGTGATTATATGGACTTAAAAAAGTCAATGGCCTGGATATCACTATGTACTCCAGAATTACAATTGCATCACTCCAAGTATATCCAGAGAAAAGCAATCAAAGAATTTAACAAACCCGACGACCAAAACTGCACATGTTCACGCCCTACAATAATGTCATATGGCTGCCATCATAGTCGATCTTGCAGCCTCTTTCTTCATCTCCGCAGCCTTTCCACTTCCCCGGAAATACATGTAGACTTGCTGCACAAGGTGGAGCAAATTTGAAACGTGGTAGGGATGAGACACAACTAACCGAAGTAGTATGAGGAGAGGCAGATGACTAAACCTGTATAACCCATATGCTGAGCAGTGTTTCAAGACAGAAGAATGCAGCTCCAATGAAGTAGAATATCTGCAAAGGAAAAATAAGTTTAAGATAAGAAGCAAATTTGCGAGCAAAATGTCTGAAGGGATTACTCGTCAAATTCTAATATAAGTAACGGGTCAAGAATATAAAGAATAGTTAAGATTTGTTGATATACCAAATAGCATGAACAGGAATTCTTTCAGTAGTGCTTTTAAAGGTAAACTTTGATACAACAAATAAAAGCTTACCCCCACCAAAGCATGCCAGCCTAAAAGATCAATCGCAGGCAAGATACCACTGTTAAACAAGGAAATGGAAAAAGAATGAGTCATTTTTTAAATATGAATAGATCAAACTATCAATGAAAACATAGATTAGCTAAAAGAACTAAATTCTAGCCAAACGTGGTCTTCTCGAACAGGATGGTAATGCAACTGGCTGCATATCCAAGAAACGTCTTATACCAGCAACCATTGCCCATTCTAACATAAAAAAGCAACTTACGTCAAGGATTTCCCCTTGAAGAAAATTGGAGGTGCCACAGCAGCAATGATGCAGAACCCAATGTGAAACTACAAGATGAATAAGTACTCAGAGTCCTCAATAAACAACTCAGCATTTTACAGAAAAACCAAAAGGAAATGTAGTATTTACCACGTAACTTAAGAAAAACCACCCAAACTTCAGTGCACTGTCAGTCCTGCAAACAAAATGGATATCAGAATATAAACTCTTATGGAAGGCACAATCATACTATGGAAATAAAAAGAAGAAGAATGCTCCCTCCATTTCAATTTATTTGTCTTACTTTACCTCTTAGTCTATTTCAAAAAGAATGTCAGTTTCCAGTTTCAAAAAAAAAAGAAGAAAGAACGTCACTTTCTATATTTAGTAACTTTTTAAGTCCAACATCCTACATGACATATTTAAGACAACTGATTCAAAGGGCATTTTGGTACATTACAAACATCTTTATTTGTTTAAGACCACAATATTCAAAAGTCTTCTTTATTCTCTTAAACTCTAAACCAAGTCAAACTAAAACAAACAAAATTGAAACGGAGGGAGTATAAATCTACTCCCTCCCATAGGTGAGCACATATCTACTTCTCCACACTAAGGAAGCACAAATATGTACCTCATTGCACGATAGAGAGGCCGATACCACAATACATAGGCTCCTGGCACACCTGATATTAAGTAGATGACAGCAAGCAACCAGATTGTTGGACCTACAACGACAAAATATAAACTTTAGATGGTTAATTGACACAAAAGGATAAGAGAGGTTAGTAAATTAAGTTCCAGTGCAACCTTGCCCTCTGATCCAAGCTAAAGTGACAGCAACAAGGTTCCATACAAGACAGGCTACCAGACCTGTAATTTATCATGTCCAAAGTCAGTCAACCACCATAAGAGCATTAACTAAAGAAACTAGTTCCAAGAAAGTAGTCTGATTCAACAATTAAAGAAGGAAATGACTGTCATGGATAATTCTAACAAAATCCATCTAGAAAATTTCCTTTATTCTCTTTTATCTTAATTTGGACTGGTAGATTTGGGATGTACAGCTACAAGTGACATGAGCTAGTATGACTTTCAAATCTTAAAGACAGGCACTTAGAGGATATCATAAACCCTCTTAATCAAAGTGTCACTAAAACCATTCGCATAAAAAGCTTGTCTAAAAGACGGAGTTTGTGTTTTAAAGTCCTTGGAACCATAATTGCTACTATTATGCAAATAGGTAGCTGGAGTATCATTAGCAATAGGAGGAACTTTCAGCTAGTGAACAGATGCTTCATGTGCCACAAGAGCTTGGAGTCTGAATCATTTGTTTCTGCTTTGTCCAGTGGCAATAGATCTTTGGAATATGTTCATCTCACTACTAGGTATAAACTGGACTCTTCCCCAGGATGTCAAAGAAGCAGTGGAAAGCTGGAGCCTAGAAGAAGTTGACAGTTCCATCAAGAAGACCTGGCAGATGATCCCTGCATGTATTTTTTGGTGTATCTGGAAAGAAAGGAATCTCAGATGTTTTGATGGCATCTCAACTCCTAGCAGTAGATTGAAATCTTTTTGTGTTTTTAACCTATTTAGTTGGAGCAATCTATCCCCTGTAAATGATATAATTCCCTTTTTGGATTTTATCAGCTCCCTCACTATGGTTTAGAGACCATATTTTTGCTTTCTGGTTAAATCCCAGACCTACAATAGGAGTTTTTGTTCTCAGGAGTTAACCATGACTCTCTTATGTAACTACTTTGCATCCTCTTGATGCCCTGCTAATATAACATCTTACTTCATCAAAAAAAAAAAAAAAAGTATCATATAGCAAATTTTTCTTTTGGAACAAAGTCAGAAAGAAAGCAGTGAATATTATTAATATGCATCACAATCTTCCAGCTCAGGTTAACCTATAAGGCTGAAGATGATTTTCTGGAAAGGTCAAGTGAGAGGCATTAAAAGCATCCATAGAGTAGAGAGTTATATGGAAGACATCGGACATACCCAACAATGTAGTGAATGCAACATATTGCAACTTCTGTAGATGGATTGGAATTTCATTTGCGATATCATGATGAATGATGGGGAAGAAAGGTGGCCAATTCTTGTCGTCAATAACTATACCAGCTGAAGAAGAAAACGAGAAATTGGAAATAAAGTCAGTTCGCAGAGATAAAAGCAAAAGGCCTGATTTAGTTAATAGTGTAAAGACAAATGTTTATAAAGTGGAAAATTACCTCTTGCTATTGCATCCTCCTTCCTTTTAAGTTCCTACATGAAGCCGATAAAATTGACAATTAATAATGTATAAAATGCCTAAAAGGCAAAAGACAGTCTGCAGCACCTTGAGCCAAATGAGAGATAATATCATCTAGAGCTAGACAACAATAATTACTTGGCAGTAAACTATCTTACACGACTTTCATAGTTAACAAGCAATAGAATAGTAAAAGAACTTTGACGAAAGATTGTTCTTTCTATTGTGGAAGATAAGCAAGACATAACTAGAAGGCAATGTATAGTAACAACCCACCTGTTCTCTTTTTTTCAATTCAGCCTCTTTAGCTTGGAGTTCCTTCTCCTTCTTCTTCAGGTCCTGATTAGTTATATGAGTAAAATACAGGATCACTCAAACCTATGCTCCAAATGAACACAGGTACAATAGCCACAGGAAGCAAAAAGTACAAGTTTAATCTATCGAATCATTTTTTCACCTTTGAACCATCAAGAGGAATATCAACCGTTGCGTCACGATCATAGCCGGCAGGTTCATGAGGAAGAGGAGAAGGCCTTGAGTTTGTAGCAGCAGGGACTCTTCCATTATTCTGCAGAGGTTAGTAAGTAGTAAGTGCCATAATGCACAAGTGAGGTACTGTGTATCCTTACTATGACTAAAAAGAAGAACATGCAAATGGATATTCTCACTATTCAACAATGAAGACGAAGCCTTGCATAAATATGTACACAAGAAACAATTCAACGGCTTTAACGAGATTGAAAATTTCCTACTCCAATTATTTCAGAATACAAATCAAACCAGATTGATAATCACAATGTCAATGAAGTCCATAAGTTACATCGTGGACAGAGGACAAGGTATTAAATAAAACACAAATGCATAAACATCAGCCCTTATTGTGTGTAGACAAAATTGATTTTGACACAGCAAAGGAGACAAATTACTTCCCCATTCTGCTCACCACACGAGTTGTAAATGCACTACCATTTTGTTAAATGCATTGACAGTTCATTAGAAGGCCTTAGAAGCTAGGATTAAGATACTTGGATGGGGACCCTAGCATAATGGTGGTATTTTTAGTATCAATAATAAAATCAAATCCCAATATCTCTATGGCGGCAAAATGTTAGACTGGCTAACTAGGATGATCCAGACTCTGGGAGGAATTGCTTCCTTTTTCCGAGAGATGAGGCTTGATTTATGAGAAAACATTAGTGTATGTTCCACCTTTTCCAGCAGGATTTGGGCCTTCATGGGGTTTGAAGAATTTTGCACATTAATTGCATAAGATTTAATTAGAATTCAAGAAATTGTAATGATTGTTTTTTCCATATCTTCGGCAACTCGATTTTCAAATGAGAAAACTCCTGAGAACTTTGAAGAAAATCTTATCGTGGTCATATAAAATGGACCACTTCTATTGACCCTTCCGTAGAGGTCCTCGGTCCTAAAACAAGAAAAATGTGAAGCACAAAAAAAAATTATAAAAAAGAAAAGAAAAGGAAGCATGATTCAAGTAATAATTTGTGTGAGAGTAAAATACAAATGGAAAACTATAAGTTCTATCTCCAAAGTGAAATCAGCAGTGAGCAAGATGTTATACAGAAAAATATTAGCCCATATATTTTCTTTTCTGAGACTGTAGTATATTATATTATTCTGACACTTGCGAAGCACAAAGGCAACAAAATTCCCATCCTCCTCCTCTGCTTAAAAAGGCATAAGACTTGGCCTCAACTGGCAACTAAACACTCCAACTTTGAGAATGCACGTCTAGACACCTCAACTTGTCTCCATTGTGTCAATTGAACACTCCAACTTACAGTGATCATCTAGATACCACCACAATTTATGCACCACATCAGCTTTGGGTGTCCACGAGACACAGTGAAGACGAGTTGGAGCGTTTAGTTGCTAGTTGAGACCAAGTTGAAAGTCCAGTAGCCGAAAGCATCACTAGCTTAGGCTCTGACCCGAGTAGCATGGGGCACGTGGAATCCCGTGTGAATCAGCAAGGACCACCTTGCAAGGCTAAATACTCCAGAAAGACAAAAAGAGCAAAATCGATATAAGATAAGACAGGATGTCAAATTTCTCCAACCAGTCAAGTGGCCCAAGGGCCACCTCTTCTGTGACAGCTATTTCCTCGTCTGGGAAGCAATCCTTAAACTCATGTTCCTCCTTGATAGGGTGCGCCTAAGGCGAAAGGCGTTGTTCGGCTCGATAGGTGGCAGGCTCAGAACAAGAGGATAAAGACAAGGGGGAAGTTTAGTCGCTCGGATGTAAGACTCCCGCCGCTGACAGATGTCCCATGCCACCTTTCGTGAACAGCTATGCCCGAGAATGAATTGTAGGTGTTAGATTGGACTCTCAGAGTTGGGAGTGCTTACTTATTAGCTGAAGGCCTGAAGCCAAGTTTGAGTGTCTGCTTATGTATTATGCTGCTTAAAAAACTGATATTTTTTCTTCTAATCTGCTACCACTCTACAGAAAAAATTCCCATTCTACTGCAGAAACAACTTGATTCACCTAATCTAACAATCCTACCCATACATTGTCATCTTGCATGGTTCTCATTTGAAAAATCAAGCCACAAGCTCAATTCTACAAAAGCTCAATTATTACAAGCTCGTACAGTGAAATTCATATAGCTCCAAAATCCTAAAAGAGAACAATTTTTTTAATAACCTTGGTGTCCGGGACAGTTTGCACGTACCTCAGACTAGTTCCACAAGATACCTGTTCACCTCCCATTAGCAACAAATACCAAGTAGCTCTATGTACCAAAGATGGAAAGAAAACACCTAGTGTTTTTATCTCCGATGGGATTTTAACCTAAAACCTCATGGTTCTTAATCACTAGGTCACACCCAAAAAAAAGATACTTTTTTTTTTATCCCTCCCTAGGAGCTCACATCTTTTTGCTCCATTGGTGACTCTAACCCACAAATAAAAGAGAAAGAACTATTCTAGCTCATACTGAACATGTCAACTTACATTCTCCCCTAGAGAAAAAGTTAGAAATAGAAAACAAGATCCAAAAATGCAAGTAACAGATCTGGAAATCTTTACCAACCAAACAAAACAAAACAAAAAGACATTATCTTTAACACAAGAAATTCAACCCCACAATACCCCATTTCATTTCCAGACTAAAAATCAAAACAAAAGATAGTAATGAGTATGTAATGTAATGTACCGAAAAAGGGTTCACTTCTTCATCATCAGCAAAAGGATTATCATTGTAACGCCCAGCCATTAGCTATTACACAGATCTGTAAATGGGCTAACAAGCTCAAATCTTGAATCTTGAACAAGTTGGGTTTATATTTTGAATATGTATGACACTTTTTTAAGGATATAGAAGTGATATCATACTACTTTTGCTTTTTTTATTTTCCTTTTACGTATTTTCTTGGCAGTAGAAATTGCACTGCACGTTACAAGTTTATACACATTCACCAAATGACAGCAGAGACAAGCTATACAAAGGCTTTATATACCTTCTTTGTTTGACTCAGCAAATTACTCGGGCTCGGATAAGGATAATAATCTCGGAATAAATGTAGGAGTGTTTTATCCGTATTTGATTATGAGTATTATCTATTTAAGTTGTCCTGTAATTATTTTATCATATTAGTTATACTAAAATGATATTAATATGAGACGGAGGGAGTAGAATTAACCTTCTCATATAGAAGGTGGTATATTTCAACCCGATAGTTACAAAATGTTATTTCACTTTTAAGTTTTCTTTCTTTCAAATTGTTCTCCATTTTAATTATTTAAGTGTTAATTAAGTGAGATGTTTAAAAAAAAGTTAAATAAATAACTCTTACTAGTAAATGTCATAAAATGTCTTCAGAGATGGCAAAAACCTTATAAATAGATAACAAAAAACTTAGAAATAGATAAGAGAAAGTTATGTATATATATCCTTCAGCTATCTAGTTTATATATCTGTGCGAAGTATCTATACATATATTGTGTATATAAGTATGCAAGGGCAGACCCACTTTGAGGGAAGGGGTGTCAAGCGACACCGCTTTGTTGGAAAATATTACTAACTATATACACGGTTATATGTTAATACTATGCACAAAGAGTAATATTCAAGGAAATGACACTGCTTAACAAGAAGATCCCCTTGGCACAATGATCCAGTGCCTTGTTTGCTCCTTAGAGGTTGGGTGTTCTAACATCCATTGGTACTTTTTCCTCCAAAATTTCCTTTATTTTTTGTAAAAGGTGGTTAAGTAGTATTTAAACCAAAACCTTTTCTAGCTTAAATAGACTATACCAATGGGACAAAGACATATTTTGTGAATAATTGTGCTAATTAATATTTATCCTTTCTTATATAAAAATCGACACTGCTTACTGAAAGTTCTGCGTACGCCACTGTAAGTATGTATAATATATCTATATTTAGTGTAAGATATACATCATCTATACATTTTATACACATTTTATAAACTAAACGAATGGTTGAGGCATCATAATTATCCCATATATAGGGAAGGGAAAGTTGGATTGAAAATAGGTATATTTAGAAATGGTATATAATATGTGTGTGTGATAAAGAACAAAAATAAATTCATCACTAGACACCATTTAACCACAAGGTGGGAAAAAGAAAAAGTAAAAACTAATGCACCTAATAATGCCCAATTTAAGGAAAAATATTCTAAACTGTAATTTAGGAAAATCAGTTTTTTCATAAAGAATTCAATAGTCAATGCTTCCTTATAAAGCCGACAATGATTTGTATTCTCATATAAGTACTAAAAAGAATACCATAATGTTTGGAGAATTGTGTAAAATTACAACCTTCGAGAGATTAAATCCACTCTGCATATCCATCATTGCACAATTGAATACTTGTGCCTCGATTTCAAGCCTCGAGTATAAAAAAATCTTTGGTAAACAGCACTTCCCCGGAACGGGCTCTACGTTGCACGAATTCAGATTAGCCGAACTCCAATGTGGGTACATAATACTGAATGGGAAGCCAAAAAAAAAAAAAAAAAGAGTACTTGTGCCTCCACATGGACTGAAGGCTGAAAAATGTGCTACAGGAAGTCCATGTTGAAAGAGTTAAGAATATTCTTGTACAAACAATTTGAAGATGTACAGCAAAACAAATAAAGATTTACAACTTTAGATATACCAATTAACAACCATAAATAAGCTCTCAAAACAATGGGGTTAGTGCATTTCATGCATTGTGGTTTCTGCTTTGGCCTATAAATGAACATTAGAATGACTGCAAAAAATTGTACTAAGAATCAGAATAACCAAGCTGTGTTGGTTGAAATCACGCCGTTCTAGCCCGCCCTTTTGTCTTAGAGGTATGAAATTTTGCTGCTAGCAGGACACTGCATCTGTCAAGTTCTTCAAAATCTTGGATCCAAGTATCTCAGCTCGAGTTAATTCTTCGCAAAAGTATAAAAATCTTGAAGTCTTGTTTACTCCACGGCTGAATCTGCTATAGCATGCATGTGTCTAACTCAAGTCATTCTTCATCGGATCTACTGGGAGATTCTCTTCTTATCATTTGTATGAGGTCTTGAACTACCTCTGACATTTGTGGCCTGAATTCTGGCTCATGCTGCAAGGAAATATTAAAGATGGTTACAACAAAATGCGGAGGCAAATCCTATACAACGGCTAAATTTTAGTCATGCTTGGAAGAGATATCAGACGGGCTTCACAAAACAGCCACAGGAAAACTACTTCACTCTTCCTTGATTAACAGCAACATAGTACTCTGTAGTCTGCACATACTTGTCCACGTGCACAATCTATAAGATAGCTGGAATACGATATGGAAGGTGGAGCCAAATGGAAATAATCACTAATAAATCATATGACGCTTTTAACCTCTTCTTTATCTTTTCTTTTTTTTTTTTTGATGAATTAAAACCGGGTTGTAGCCCTTTTTATTATAACAAAATAAAAGCATCCATTTAACCTCTTCTTTATCGTTGCTAGATGGGTAACTAAAAGATGATAATGGGAGGCCACTGTGAACAGGCTTCACATTGAGTTACGCCAACCACTTGGCTCCTCTGAACCTATCAGTATAGATTTTTGTTCATCGGAACTTTGAAAATTTGACCAATATATAAATGCAAAGGATGTAGGCAGTTGCAATGAAATATCCAACCAATATAGTGTGCCTCATTCTTCTCCCCCTCACATACACAAGCATTTGGTTGAACAAAAAATAGCATATTACCTCAGGAGAAATCCCCCACCCGTCCAAATAAACAAAAAGAAAGGAAAAACAATAAGCAGAAGAAGGAAAGCAAATGTAATATATCTGTTGCTTCTACAAGCTTTGTTGACTTTGGGTCTTGGATTCTGGTAGATCCGAATTGCGACCCAGCCCCGAAAAGCTTCGAACCGCTTTTATTTTGCTTATATTACGAGTCCTTGATCCCGCTGGATTGGGGAAACACTTGGAATATTTAAAAGGGTTGTAATTGGGACCTCTTGTACTGTTTTCTTGTCTTTTATAGTGGAAAACTTTCTCCGATTCTTCCCTGAGGACACAGGCTTGGCCAAACCTTGCTAATCCTTGTGGTTATTTATTCTTTATTTATTTTGTGTGGTGGTATGCTAGTTAACCACGGGTATTCCGCCACAAGCTTTATTTGGTGAATAGGGTATTATCGGTAAATTGTTAATCGATCCAGACTTACCTAGTGTTGTTTGCCTCTACTACAACATACACACACTATGCCTATAAACCTGGTACATTTCATACTACAGATTAACAGATGTCCTTAAACTGGTAAATACTTCGAAATCTTGTGACTCCAACAAACAAAAGAAGCCACCCTGTGTAGAGTTCCTATTTTGACATAGTACAGTTCCTCATTCCTTTTCTTTTCATTTTATTTTCTGTGACAAGATATAAATCATTTTCCATGTTATGTCTTTCTCATTTGTACCCAAAGTTCGATGAAGGAATGGAGATTTGGATAAATTACTCGCTCGTACTAAAAAAAAGGATTAAAAACTCACCAGAACGCAGCGGGAAATTATGTCAGCAAAATGTGATAATGACTTAAGTGGGTATTTTCCTTTGAGAGAAGGATCAACCATCCTTGTCAAGGCATCAATATCATGTAGCTGAGGAATTGCCCATCTGACCAAGAATTGCTCTCCTCGACTTCGAGTCCTGAATATGATATAGGTAAAGATAACGCTGGGAGAAAACAACACAGCAAAAATTTACTCAATGAGATGCAAATGGCTTTACCGGTCATATGACATTCTGCCTGTTAAGAGTTCCAGCATCACCACGCCAAAACTGTAAACATCACTTTGAGAAGTGTAAATCCCTGACTCAAATTCTGGGGCACCATAACCATAGGTTGTAAGCAGCTGTCCTGACAACTGAAAATCAATTACAGCTTCACTTATTCAGTTTTGAATTCTTCGGCACAGTGCATAAGAAAAATAAAAAGGTAAGGTTTCAGTAAAGATTGATGATCCACATGCTCCTAGAATAGCAGATCTATTATCATATGAAGTACAAGTAAAAAAGCAGCCATATTCGTGATGTCTTTTTTAGTTCAATCTCGTGTTTTGCTGTTTCTTATAAAACATGAGTTCAGTGCCAAAGAAGCACCTTGATAATCATTACACTCCTTTCTTAACAACTATAAATTAGCTAACATTGTCACTTCCATCATAAACCTGGAACTTGCTTTTCTTTCAACTGGAAATGCAATCAGAAAATGACCCCCAGCCCCAAGAGGTAAATGTTCCAATTTGCTCCACACTTCTAATCCAGAATATTAGGATGGCAAATTACCTGACTCACGGCACCTGATGATATCAGTGAAGCTAAACCACAATCAGAGACATGCACAGCCAACTCTTCATCAAGGAGAAGATTGACAGACTTGAAGTTTCTGTGGATAATAGGTGGCTCACAGATCTCATGGAGATACCTTCATTGCACAAAAAACAAATAGTTAATACGTGGGATTTAAGAATTTGCTTTAACTTGGTTGTCATGCAAATCTAAGAATCAAAACACCTAGAAATCCCACTACTAATAATTCACGGGTGGGGTGACTATGAGGATATTTTAATACCACTATCAGGCTCAATTTCCGTTGCATGAACTCATGCAGAGGAGGAAAGAACAGTACAGACCGAAATACAGAACCAAGTGCAATGTTGACGTGTAGTTATAAAGACCATCTTGAACCACTGTTTGTATCATTTTATGTCATGTAGTATGTACAAGGCATGAAAAGTTCGGGATTACATTAGTTTTTGTAGTTGAGTGCAATATGTTTGGGCCAAAACTGATGTTTTTGTTTTATGCCTAGACTTGGGCCTATTATCATTTGGGCCTTTATTTCTCTGAATGGATCCGTCTTCATCATTCTTGACTTTAGTGAGATCAATAATTCCTTCAAGTTCTTTGCTATGTTCCACTGCTAAGTTACGATTTACCGCTGCTTACAGAAATTTCTTATAGGTCACTGCCAAAAACATCTTCACCATCAGATGTTTCCTTAGCTCATGTGTATATACTTGTACATCTGCAGGTGGTTGCTAAGTATATGTGTCTATGGCTATTTTACTTACTCCAAGGCTCTTGCGGCTCCAAGAGCCATCCGGATCCGGGTATCCCATGAAAGTTGTTTCTTGAATTCATCATCAGAGTGCAGCGCATCTTGTAGTGTCCCATTACTGCAATACTCATAAACTAGAAGCCTTTGACCATGCTCTAAACAATAGCCCATCAACTCAACAACATTAGCATGACGAATCCCATCAATATTGTTTACTAGTTCAAGAAACTCATCATCCTTCTGTTGATTGGAAACTCTCCTGTCCAGCTTCTTGACAGCAAGTAACTGCACAAGCACTCAATGGGTTAATGTCAGAAGTAAAACAATGCAACCACCAAATGATTCAGATAATGTTAGCAATAGGATGAGAGTTAAGATTGCATGCCAGATAAATGCATGTACACTGAAAATAACTTGTATAGAGAATCAACACAGACGTAGTATATTCTGATTATAAGATAGTTCCTCATTAGAAAAAGATGCATCAGTATTTGGAAGATCCTGCTATACAAATGACAAAACATTTTAAACTGTTTCTCTTATTAGAAAAAAATGCATCAGAATGATAAGCTCATACGACTAGAATGTTGATTTTCACTTTAAACATTTTAAACTAGAGTTTTATATAAATACATCAATTTTGAAGGCTACTTGGAAGAAAGTGCCACTTAAAGATCATTTCAGAACCAAGTTCAGAACCAAGGGAAGGAATAGGATAGAACCAAAAAGACGTCCTAAAGAAAATTTATGTTACAAGAAAATTCTGATACAGCAATTGGAAGTCATTTTGCTTCTATCCGTATTTATGAAATACAGTTTACCCTAATATATGACTGGATTCCCGCCAACAAAAAAACCATTTTTCCATATAATTCGATCAGTCTGAAAACCATTCTTAAACAATTAAGCACTGAAATTCAAGAGCAAGCCACGTAATGGAACTAAGATTAAGAGGCTTCTTTAGTGCTAGCAGAACACCAGTCAAAAGACGAAAAAATTAGCAAATTAGAAGAAGAGAAAAAATGATAAGCTAGGTTCTAGAGAATCCAGCAGGATAACGCAGTCAGTAATTTTGAGTATCAAATTACATTATTTCATTCAAAACTTGTACCTTCCCATTTGGAAGCTCTGCCCTGTACACAGTTCCCAGCATTCCTGATCCTATCAGATTGTCTTGAGAAAAGCTGTTGGTGTATAGCTGAAGAGATGCGATTGTGTAAGATTTCACAGAAGTTAGTGGAAGTGGCCTGGTTGGAAACTTCATTGCGGTATCTTCAGCAGGTGGAATTGGCTTTACAGTAACTCTCTCCTGAGGAAGGGGCGGTGGTGGCGGCGGTGGTGGTGGCGGAGGGGGTGGAGGAGGTGGTGGTGGTGGTGGTGGTGCCATCAAATCAATATCAATTCTGCTTAGATTTATCTCACTAGTATCCTTCTTTGGCACTGCATTCATGTTTCGCACATTTACCTCCTGCTCATGCTGTGGCATGGGAGTGCGAGCAGGTCTTCTTGGTTGTTGATCTTCCTTTGGCCTCACTAGAGGAGGAGGAGCTGTTCAAAACATATGAAGTCCATTTATCATCAAAGAGTGGAATGTGAGGTTAAGATTCATAGCTTTTTAGTTCTGAATGTTGCAACAACAGATATCAAATTCATCAATTTATTGGAGGGCTTTTATGATGGTAATACAGAATGTGGTAGATTCAAATACTGAGTATTTCACTAGGATCAGAATTCACATAATTTGAACACATGAATAACCATTGTATATTTAAATGCATGCTTAGATATCAAGAGTGCAGATTCAAATAGAGCCTAAATTAAAGACGAGTAGTTTCCCTGTAAGAACTAAGGAAAAAAGTCAGACGAAGTAACACTAGCAACAGAGTGTACGCAGACCTTACCCCTACCTCGTGGAGGTAGAGGGGCTGTTTCAAAAAGACCCTCGGCTCAAGTAACGCATATCAAAGCAATTAGAAAGAAAAATAAAGAATCAAACAGGACATAGCACGTCATCAGGAAAGCATTACATAGCATACAGAGAAAAGGAACAGAAATAACAGCCAAATAATACGATAACAGAAGTAAAAGAAACAACAGGTAATAACAGGAACCAAAGGAAGCACTAGCAACAATACACACGATAAAATAGTTGAGAGGTTTAACAATTTGCAGTACCTTTCTCCACATCATGTCCAGGTAGGACCAATAAACCATTATCTCTACGATTCTCCCTGGAGCCCACATAAGGAGCTATTTCATGCCGTCTGGACCAATTAGTGTCTCGCCTTTCCTTAAAGCATCTTGGCAGAAAGAGCAGGATTGCTATAACCAATATTATAAATGACAAAACTGCTACAATGGATATCCAGACTACCCTTTTAACGGACTTTTTGCTTCCATTTGAACTAGGTCCTGCAGTTGCTGATGGTCCATCAGCCTTTTGTCCAGGTTTTCTTTCTGAAGTCGGTGGTGTCTGTGCTGGAGTTGGAGGCTTAAAAAAGGGTTGTCCTGGTGGCGCTGGAGGGGGTCTTGCAAAAGAAGTGGGTGGAGACAATGGAGAGACACTACTGTTGGGTGGAGACAAAGGAGCGACACTGTTGAAAGGATTTCCAGTGTTTCTGCATGACAAGAACAAAATTAGCAAGTAAATGATAGCATTTGCCATCACTATTCATAATTAGCCCGTTTGACCATGAGAATTTTCACTTTTTTCCGGAAACTTTAGTGAAAATTGTAGTGTTAGGCCTAAGAATTCCAAATATAATTTGGAATTGTATTTGGAAAAGTGAAAACAAGTGAAAGTTTTCACTTTTTTCACTTCCACTTCTCTCACAAAAAGTCAAAAAGAACTCCAATTTATTTTCATGGTCAAACACAACTCCAACTCCAAAAAATTTTAGTTTTCATGGCCAAACGCCTACTAAAGTCAATCAAGAGTCAAAACATATATAAGACGCTTGAAAAAGGATGAAACAACTGATACATCTTCCTTGCATGGATCAATATGTATCCTTATCAATATTGTTCAATAAATTAAATTTCCCAACAAACAAATCTTAAAGAACAACAGGCTATGTAATTCAATCCTGTGTTCAAAACTTGGGTAAATTTTAGCCCGCAACGGTATGGACTTAAATATGACCAAAATGCAGTCCATGATCCAGCTTGACAGATACATCATACATGGGTACCATACGGTTTTTGGGCACACTATACTCCGTTAGCCTGTAGATGTCACATCTTTTCCAATTTATTGTGTAGGCTAGGTGCTTTTTTATCCAACTGTTAAAAATTTGAGCAGCATAGCATTATAGAATTATTCTTTTTCAGGTCCTGGTGCTTTTGATGTCAAACTTTGACTACTTTACCTCATGCAATTTGAAACTATTCTTACGTTTAGGCCTCAAGCAGGAGTTTATGCAGTGGGCACACAAGCAATTATAATCCAAGTCAGTGTCATAAACCTTTAAGAGTAATCTGGTTTTGCAAAGTAAATATATTCTTCAAAATATCACATCTCTGATAATTTTTTAATTCGGTTGTGCATTTGCAAAGTGAATTTACGTTAGAAACCTATAACTCCTAGAATTTTCTGTCACACCGTAATGTCCATAATTATTGTAGTTGGCCAGCAAGTTAAATCCAAAAGCTAATTGTGAAAGAAAGAAAAGTTCATGAACTGGGATATGGGTATCTCGTTTTCCCTAAATTTGCACCCCTTAATGACAGTAGTATATATCCCCTTCACCTATCAACAAAATGAAAACCTAAAATGTTCATAACATCAGACACATCCACCATAAATGTTTCAGTCTTCATCATCGACATGCTTTCAAATACCAAGTGACTAGTGAGACTTAAAGAACACAAGACTTTGAGCTGCTGAAGTGCTCTCTCCTTTTTCTTTGTGGCGATAAAGTTCAAGCCACAGACATATTAGGAACAAATTCATTGTTAACAAACTTAAAGACATTGGCATACTAGAAAAATACTGATCGATAATGAGAGATTAATAAAAAGAAGGAGAAAGCAGATATGCAGCAAGCAGCAAGGGAAGCTTAAAAGAATACAGACCACTGGAAAACTGAAGACACCCTTATCCCATGATAAAACTCTCCATCTTTATGGGTAAAACCAGCAGAACAGTTCTGAAACACTGATCTTCAAATTGATTAGCTTCATTTTCTAAAATGCTATCGTTAAAGATGGTGCAGCTACATACAGCTTTCACAATTTTTTTTCGTGCTTATTAGAAGTAGTATTGTAGTTCAGAACAAGGTTTTTCTAGCTTATAGACATTTAAAGCCTTGCATTGACAAACTTACATAAAGACAGACAAACACACACAACAACAACCAAAAAAAAAAAAAAAAACAGGCTTCTAGGCACATAAGACGTTTAAACAGATAGGTGCAGAAAATTGAGAGTTTGCTGACAGAAATTGCATCTGGTATTGCCAACAAACACAGTGTGTTATAAAGAATCCACTCGAACTGTTCCGCTGATCTGTACTTATTGCAGTCTTGTCATTTTAAAGAGTAAATGCTCTCCTCCTCTGTGAAGTTTGATATTCACTAGTATGTTAACAAAAAGCTTAGTATGGTCTGAAGTGGATCGAGAATATGAAGCTGAGTACAGATGATACATGTGCTTCAGCTTTAGAAGTGGTGAGTATAATTGTTGTTTATGTTAAGATTGTAGCCAGTCAGCTCTTATCTAACTTAATTGTCCATGAATACCAAGCTGATCAAGGTTGTCACTCAGATTTTAGAGAGAGGGTATTAAGTATTAGCAAAAAGTAAAGAGCAGTTTGACATGTAGTAATTGAACTTCAACAAGGAACCTGTCTCCATAATTTCTGACTATGTGCTAGAAGATTGTGTCGAACAAAGAGGCTCAAGAATGTAATAAGCGGCCAAGAACATATTGTAGAGCTTACAAGCTGGAAGATAAAAAACAATATTATAAGCAGAAAGTGAAATGTACTTACTTGAAATTGGGAATAGAAAACAACTTCTGAGGTATGGGCCCATTAAACAGGTTATTTTCCACATTCCTGGAGGTACATAAAGGACGGGGAGATATTAGTACGATATTATATCATTCTATGGACCTGGAATTAATATTCTGCGTTAAATATAGTGAGGAAGAGTACAAATCTGCAAGGGGGAGATCTTGTAAAACATCAAGAGTTCCAGAAAGTTGGTTATTCTGCAAATGCCTGGAGATCAAGAAATTAGCTGCTTTTCTATTGGTCATAAATTACAAACCAGTTCAACAACATGTAGAATTACTCACAGAGTGGTCAGGGAGGACAAGTTTCCTACTGATGACGGCAAAGCTCCGCTAAAACTGTTACTTGATAAATCACTGTCAGAATATAAACAATCCACCAGTTATGGACAATTGAAAACCTCTATGGCAATATTGAAATGCTTTTGTTTTGGTATCATACAGATTAACCAATGCCGTAAGTCCTTGAAAGGAATCAGGAATTTCTCCAGTCAATTGGTTTCCATTGAGAGACCTGAAACAAAAGAGAAGTATAGCTGATTGGAACCATGATTATGATAACGGGAAATCTCTAATCTAAATTATAAGCTGTAACTCACATTGCTGACAGTTGACTTAGGGAAGATAAAGAACTGGGGATACTTCCGGTTAAATCATTATCTGAAAGAAAACTGCCAAAAGGTAAAGACTATCAAATGGTTTGCTCAAAAAGGAAAGCTGTAATAGTTCAAATTCATTCTCTGTTTCTCCTTCCAGGGAAATGATAATACATACATATTCTGCAATGTAACTGGCAGATTGGATGGGATGGTTCCGCCAATGTGATTGTTACTCAAATCTCTGCCACAATATGTTTCCACAATTATTATTCACATGTCACACAATAAAATACACCTCTAGAAAAGGAAACATTTACATAATATGCAGCACATGCACATAAAACACAACCAAGGAGATATATCTGTGGGGTGCACCTACATTGTTTTGAGAGAAGAAAATGACGCCAAGTTATCCCCTAGTTCACCTGCCAAGTTAGCAGCATTTAATTGACTGCAAAGAAGATGATTAGAAGGATTAACATTACGACTTCCAGATATCCATGAAATGTTGCAGCAAATGAGAGGTAGTTACATGGATAATATATTTGTCTGATTGCATACGACCCCTTGCCATTGTCCATCACAGGGATCTGTGCTGACGCCCCAGCCAGGAAGGGAAGGTGATCCCAGAGAAGCATGTAACGCATTAATTGCAGCAACTAGACGAGCAGAAAGGAAAATGCCAGCGTTAGAAATTTCAAACTGTATAAGAATATTGCTGATATTGATTCATGAATAAATCAGAAATTTCGATTCCAATCATTTAAAGAACGTTAACTTCAAACTAAGCGAAGTTTATACGAAGCAAGATGGCAATCTAGTCGGCATTTAGGAAAATATGAACATGTGCTGAATCCACATATCACTTGAAGAGGCCCTAGCCCCCTAACACCTAACTAGCAACATAGGAGTCAGTACTTGATTTCCTCTATTTTCTTTCAATTTTCTGGACTATCTCTTTTTTCCCTTTTTCTGAATTAACGGTAGCTTGTCCATTGTAGTATAGTTGGTAACTGCGGCATGCAAATTTTTTGAGAAGGTGAGTGTATCATTTAGGTTATCTTTAAGTTTTTTATTTGTGTATAATGGAACAACAACAACAACATACCCAGTATAAACCCACAAAGTGGGGTCTGGTGATGGTAGAGTGTAACCAGACCTTAACCCTACCTCAGAGATAGAGAGGTTGTTTTCGATAGACACTCGGCTCAAAGGAAAAAATAGTCCACAGCACTCCAGAAAAAAAAGTAATAGAAGTACAAGAGATAGCAGATAGTAACAAGACAATAACTACAGCAGCATGATATGATAGTCAAAGCACAATGCGACAAATAATAACATAAATTGAAAGACCAAAAACTACATAAGCAATACTACAACTACTCGTGTGGACGAGTAACAAAACAAACGCACTGCTACCTACTAACCTAACTTAGCTCAACATATAAGTTTTTATTTCTTTATAATGGAGTTATTCCTAAATTAATTCCCTGAACAGATAAAGAGTATTCATATAACCAACCAATTTTGTTAAGTCCAGCTCCTCCCCCGAAAGAGTTCAAGTTAACAACTAACTTAGTTCATAAATCAGTCCAGCATAACTAACAACAACATACCCAGTGTAGTCCCACAAAGTGTGGTCTGGGAGGGTAGAGTGTACGCAGACCTTACCCCTATGAGGTAGAGAGGCTGTTTCCGCTAGACCCCAGCTCAAGACAAAAACAGACTATAAAAAGACGCAATGTAAGTAGAAGAAATAATAGATAGTAACAAAAACAACATATAGCAACAGAACAGTACAGCAACAAAATAATACAACAATCAGCATTGTCCAAAACACGAAATCAATTATTCCTCTTCTCCTACATCATACTTTTTGAGCAATCGACAAAAAACGCAAAACAACTTCAAATTCAGTACAATATTTGTTGCTTACCATCTCCAGGGTCAGCTTCATCAGAAAGTTGAACAGAAAAAATTAACAAAAAACCCACCAAGATCTCCAAATTCAAGCAACATAATACAGATCTCTTCCCACCCATTGATCCAAAACTTTCACCCTTTTCTTAATCTACTCTTTCTTTGTATACACACTCTGCATAGCCAATACATAAACACTTCCAATCTGCAATAATCATAAAACAAAACACTAAGTACACCACAATAGTACTACAAACCCCAAGTAAAAAAAGAAGCAAATCAATGACACCCAACTGATAACAATATGGGTGTTCCAAAAGAAAGAAGTACAGTACAAATCTTGAAACAAAAAAAAACAAAAAAACTAACTCTGGTTAGTTGAAGAAGGAAAAGTAGGAAAAAAAAAAGAGGAAGTACACAATAACAAGAAGGAGAAAACCCACCAAATATTGAGTGAATTATGAAGAAATGATGAGAAAAACATCATTATTTCATATAATTGAGCTGAATAACAAATGAGCAAATAATAAAAATGCAAGCAAATTGGTTTACAGAGCCCAAAAAATAATAATAATAGCTGTATAAATCTGGAGAGAGAGAGACTTTACCTTTTGGAAATAGCTGGAAGAAAAGAAAAAAGCTAAATGTGGAAAGTTGCAGAAATTAACACTCTGAAGAAGACTTCTTCGTCTTCTTTCTTTTTTTTTTTTTTCTCCACTCTCCTTCTTAATAAATATTAAAAGTCACCATGATGCATTAAAGCTTTCGATTATATGTAAGGTTTAAAAGAGAGCTGAATCATAAAGTTTATTATATATAGTATTATCATATAATTTTGCTAGAGGTTATTTTTACGACTTAAATATGTGATTTTTTGATCATATGATAATAACTTTATTAATCTCCTTATTATTTGAAAGTAACTTTATCGATTGATAAAATTATTGTCATGTGATCAGAATATTATGGATTCAAATAATAGAAATAGCTATTTGTAGAAATATAAGGTAAAGTTACAGATGATAAACTCTTCTAGTTAGTTTTTTTTTTTAATAGATTTCATACCTAGTCAGTGATCTAGTGCATTGATTTGTTTTTTTAAAAAAAAAAATATTTTAATACAATTTATATTTTTTAAGTTTGAAATTATAAAATTTATGTTAAATTAAAATCAGATAAACAAATTGAAACGAAAAATTGTTACCATGTGTGTGACATGGAGGAGTGGAATTCTCATGCATACATATCTTGCTTCGAGTCCACTTCGTGGAAATGAACTTCCAATCCAAATCGCGGATTCCGCGTGTGATTATCTTCTTTTCTTAAACTGAAAAGTGGAATGGAATAATTTGTTGTTATATGATTAACGGTCGATTAAGTTGGTGCGTGGTTTTCCCTGCGCTGGATGGCGCGTGAGATAACTATGGGCTTGTTTTTTCCTGCTTTTTTAACCTTAAAGGTCGTTTGATTGGGAACAAGTTAATCCGGGATTAATTATCTTGGAATTGCTGTCTCATCCTATTATATATATAAGATAACTTATTCTATTACTACGATATAAATGATATGATAAATAATCTTAAAACTAATTAATATCTCTAATCAAATATAAAATAAAATAATTTTATATTTTATCTCAAAATTATTACATCTTATATCTTAAACCAAACGACTCCTAAGTGTTAGTTAAAAGTAATTTTTACGGTGAATTATGAGCAATAAATTATAGCCGCCAATTTTGGAAAGTGGACACAGAAAACAAAATGGAAATTGCAATAGGCTAATAGCCCATATTATTTTCAGTGATTGCACCTTTCATTGTTTTTGTTGATGGGGTAAATTAATTGCCTTATTTTGTTTTATTAGAGCAAAATATAGGATCCAAACTTCCATGGTTTTCAAGAGTATATTTAACTATTTATCTTAATTTTTCTATTTATTAATTAGTAAGAATACAATGATTTTCTAATTAGTTATTGACATGTAATGAAGATCGTACATATGCCTCACTGAGAAATTGTGAGAGATTGATAGTAATAGATCTAAAGAGAGATAAAAATAGACTGAAAAAAAAATTAAGAAAAGGTGATTAGATAAGTAAGGGTACGTACACCTTTTGTTCATCAAGAATATAATCCTAAATAGAAGAGCATAAAGATATGGATAACAGCTTAGTAGATAGTAGGTGACTTTTTTCTTTTTTCCATGAGAAAATATAATATCTTATTTACCTCCTCTTCTTGTTATCAGTATTATTATTATTGTTTTATTATTACCTTATTTTTTCAATTTTATTACTACCTTATTTCTTTTACTTTGATTATCTTTTTAAATTTTTATTGTAAATATTTTTCTTTTCTTTACTAATTTCATCATAGTCTTTTTTACTCTTGTATTTTTTCAATTTTTTCTGTAAAATATCTTTTTTAAATCAAAAATCTATCGAAAATATCTTTCTACTCTTTAAAAATAAAAATAAAATCTACGCATATTTTACTTTTTTCGAACCCCACTCGTAGGATCGGAAGACACACTAAATTTGTAGTTGTTGTACAATAATTTTTTAATAATGTAAATATGAAGTTGTAAACTTTGTTTGGTAGCTGCAAGTGGTTTTAATGTGTTTAGTGTATCATGTACTATGTTGTTATTTATTTTTTAGTTAAGATATAAGTAGGCATATGTTGAATGTTGAAAAGGTATGTCGGTAGAACGTTAAAAACTAAAAAACCTCACATGCCTGCCAGTGCCTGCCACCATTGTTTAGGCAACTCTATTTTGACATTATACAAATTGCAATGAGTGCTCCTAAAGAAAAAAAAAAAAAGGGCTGAATTATTTATAAGATATATACCATAATAGAATCCTTATCCTATTAATTAATTAAAGGTATTCATTTCTTCCATCCTTCCTTCTACTCCCTCCGTCCATCAACAGTTATTTATTATTGACTTGACATAAAAGTTAAAAAATAATAAGTAAAGGAGATAATTTTATCATATCACCTTTTCAATATAATTAATTCAATTTTTTTAAGAAATGTATTGAGTAATGAATGTAATTAATAACTAAGGATAAAATGAATAAATTATCCATTGATTTTTCAAACTGGACAAGTATTATTGGACACCTATTTTTAGTATAGTGGATAAATATTGATGGGAGTAATTATTGTGCACCAAAGCTTCTATTATGCGCGAAATTTGAAGAAGGATTGGATTATAAGAATCTATTATAGGCAACATTACCTTATATTTCTGTTAAAGATTATTTTCACAACTTGAATTCGTGATCTCCTAGTCACATGACAATAACTTTATCAGTTGCTTCAAGGCTCTATTCAGGAGCTATAAGAAAAGGCAACACTTATTTGAATGGGGTGTTATATCTTGTTAACCAAAAAATAAGATAAGAATATATATAATTTAATTATGGTTAAGTAATAAATTTCTATTAAAAAATTTATATTATATTTATTAATTAGGTATAGACACTCGATATAAATATTTTTATCATAAAAACATGAATT
The DNA here is from genome assembly GCA_031232105.1 of Capsicum rhomboideum. NCBI lineage: Eukaryota > Viridiplantae > Streptophyta > Magnoliopsida > Solanales > Solanaceae > Capsicum > Capsicum rhomboideum. Next base: position 135,284,803 of record CP124712.1, on the reverse strand, counting down.
TCTCTATTTAGTATTTGTGAAGGGCGAAGGAAAAAAGCAACATCTTGTTCATGAAAAGGCACTGTTTAATTTTGGCTCCACTTTTTAACGGACAGGATGAGAATTTTGTGCTTAGTAAACAAAAGATAATGTCGTCCAAGAGGATATCCATTTATTTTTTAAATTAAATTATGATTATTATTTTTATTATTACTCGTATTATCTATCTTTTTTTGTGGAATCTATTTCTTACACTTTATTGTCAAAGCACCTTTAGAGAATTGCATTTCTTAATTTTTGGCCTCCACTTCACTTTATTTTAACTTTTAGACCCAAGAATAATTCTTTATTCCATCCAAGACTATGAGTACAAGAAATTAATAACTTTGGTGGGCTCTTTAGCTAATTCACTTCTTGCAGGTATTAGAGCTGTGAATTAAGTCATAGCTTAAATACTTTTGGAAATTTGTAAATTAATGATAACTTTTTGTGATTTTCGTCTATGCTAATTTGAAAATGTTGATTTATATGTAGTTCAACTATTTTATGAGTATTGGCTATCTTATGTTAGTAGAGATATCCAAAAATTTATGCTCCAAACACTAATTTTCTTTGTCTCTGTTGAAATTTTAATCTAGGTTTTTGATGAATTTCTATTCCACTTTTTAGAATTTAGAAGGAACAATTATGTCACACATATATGCTTTAATTTTCTACGGAGAAGAAAGCTCATGAGCAAAATTTTCACATCTTTTCAAAGGGGAAAACACAATATATAAGAAATAAATGAAATAGCTAGCTTTCTTTTTAGGAAAAATAACATAAATATACACCTTAACTTACCATATCTACACAAATTCCCACAGCAAAGTAATTACAAAAATCCCAACTATCAATTATGTATCTCAATGGAATGTATCGAGAACGGATTATGTATCTCTGTGTATATCAGTGTGAGTTTGAATAATTACAGTGTGGGTAATTATGTATCTCAACAGAATGTATCGGGAATAAATTATGTATCTCGACAACCCAAAAAATGGGTTTTTCTGTAAATATGTAAAATGTCGGGATTTTCTGTAATTAGGCACCAAACTATCGGGATATTCTGTAATTAGACACCAAACTATCGAAATTTATTTTGTTTACCCAGATAGGGGCATAATTGGACCAGATTGCTAATAGCTACGACATTTTAATCTCAATTTCTAAAAATTCAGAGGCATTTCAGATCAAAATCAAACAAAGGGCATTTTTGTTCTATTTTCAATAGTTTAAGAACATTTTGTACCTTTTTCTATTATTTCTTACATACATAATAAAACTTCAAACAAAGTAAAGAATAATTCTCTTCACTTAGTGTCCAAACACTAATAAATATATGGTTTATTGGTATAATCTTCTCAAACTTGTTCATTTTTAAGTCTTTTAATTAAAATTTTCAGTATAATCTCAAAATGATAAGGTTTGGCATCATAACGTGAAGACTTTTGTGTTATTGTGGCACTTTAATTCGTTGACTGCAACAAGGTATTCTTGTTGAATAGATTATTAGAAGGACTAAATAAACTAACTAAAGTTGAAATGATAATTAAGTCTTTTTTTAATAAAATAAATGATGACTAAGCATTGAATTTGCTGACTAAACTACAATACCAATAATTTTAAACAAAAGTTGAAGTAATCAAAGATGAACTTTGTCATATCAGTGGTGGCCGAGTTGGTTGAACAGAGGATCTTCCTAAAGGGGGGTCTTGAGTCGATACCATCTGCATGCATGTGTTTCTCGATCGAGTTCGTCATACGATGCTTGTCTAGTACGATTTACATCTTATGTGTGATATACAAGCTATTACAATATAGGAACGGGGTTTAACCAGAGCTCATCCGAAAGATAGCGCCTACGGATTCCCTTGTTACCAAAAAAAAGATAAACTTGTTATAGTCTTTCCTTGTGATTTCTTGTTTCAATCTAATCAACCTTATTTTTGTGAAAAGGAATATAATTAATGATAATAAGTCAGTCAAGTTAGTTAAGCACATCTATGTCCGAACATATATATATATATATATATATATAATAAAATCAATTAACCACAGGGGCGGAGCCAGCCTTTGGCAATCCGAACCCCCTTCGACGGAAAAATATACTATTTATACATGATTAAAATTATTTTTTATGTATATATAGTAGGTGTTGAACCCCCTTCGACTAGTTTTTCTTTAAATATTGAACCCCCTTTATTGAAATTCTGACTCCGCCTCTGATTAACGACCTTCCCTCCCTTTTCCTTTTTCCTTTTCATTTGTGGAAAGTAGATGTAGTACTAAAGGGATTCTTTTCTCCTTGAGCTATGCAAAATATATTAATTTAAAAAGCATCAGCCTTTAAGTCTCCAGTCAACGTGGATTCATATAATAACGAAAAATGAAAAGGTTAAAGGAGCAAAAAGAAAAAAAGAGAGAAAGAGATAAGGGTGTGTTTGGTAATGAAAGGGGAAAATATTTTCGGAACAATAAATGTTTTTTCTTGTAGAGTCGAAATTCTACCGGAAACAGTTTCTAGAAGGCACGAATAAGATTGTCTCAGGGCCGGCTCAATATCGTTGGGGGCCTAAAGCCAAACATCAATGAGGGATTTTAATTTCTTCATTGGGAGCCTAATATCCATTTCACCCTTAATAAAATGATTTATAGTCACACAAAAATCTTAAACTCATTTTAGACCACAAACTTCAAAAAATTTCCTTCCTTTTTTAAACTCCGTGTCAAGTTAAACTAATTCACATAAATTAAAACGGAGGGAGTAATATTTTTCAGAAAAAAATATAACATATTATTAAAAAATGAGGCCCCCAAAAATCAGGGGCCTAAAGCCTTGGCTTTAGAGGCTTTGCCCAAAAGCCGCCCCTGGATTGTCTACACCCAGTGGCCGAGCTACAATTTTCAGGCAAAATATAAAGAAATAAATTCATGAAAAAATTAAGGGGTGTGTCAATATGTAAAATATATACATATAAAAAAATTATTTTTATCTAGCTATACCGTGTAATTTTTCGATGAAGGAGTGACGATAAATGCTATTGTATCTTGCTAATAAATGCTATCCCCAAATTATTTATATATTAATCTAAATAAACTCTCTGTTAGTGAAGGAAAAATTGAAAGGGGGGCGGGGGGCGGTCGGGGGAGTGGGGGTTAATTGAACTTATTTTTCTTCTATTCCTGTTAAGAAAGTTATTTTCCTACTTTATAAAAATTATTTTTTAAGGAAATATTCTTGATAATTTTCTTATTAACCAAATATGAAAAACTCGCAAAAAAAAAATTCCCTAGTTCATTGGATATGACTTGATGAGAACCAATATCAAGAAAATAGACATACTCCGGTTTAAATTTATATGACTCACTTTTCTTTTTACTCACTATTCAAAAGAATGACAAATTTCTATATTTAATAACTATTTAATTTTAAAATGTTCATTTTAATGATTTATAGTCACACAAACATCTATGACTTATTTTAGACCACAAGTTTCAAAAGTCTTGAGTTATTTTAGACCACAAGTTTCAAAAGTCTTTCTTTTTTTTCCTTCTTAAACTTTGTGACAAGTCAAGCTACATCATATAAATTAGGACGAATGAGTACTATTTTTTCTGGCATATTCTTCTATTTCCAATCAAGCTTGTTTTAATATATTTTGTAAAAAGCGAAAGAAAAAATGACTTTTAAAAAAAAGTTACTGTACCCGTTTGGCCATAAAAAAAAATTACTTTTTTTGAAAAATTTATTTCACTTTAGTGAAAAAGTGAAATTTTATGGTTTTTGGCCATAAAATTTATTTCGCTAACGTGAAATATTTTTCCGGAAAAGTGAAAACAAGTTTTACTTGTTTTCACTTTTTTCACTCCATTTCACTTTTTTGACTCCTACTTCTCTCACAAAAAGTCAAAAAAAACTCTAATTTTTTTCATGGTCAAACATAACTCCAACTCCAACTCCAAAAAATTTAATTTTCATGTTCAAACGCCTACTTAATTTTGGCTCCACTTCTTAACGGCAGATAAAGAACTGTTTTTGTGTAAATAAACAAAATATAACTTATTGTGCTCTCAATAATCCTTTTATGGGGAATTTATTTCCTTACACTTTTTTGTCAAAGCATCTTAGAATTTGATTTCCTAATTTTGGGCCAATTACCTTTTAAACACAGGAATATAATCCTTTAGCCGAATATATTGATAATTCTTAAATTTATCAGTAAATTTCATTAAGATATCTTAGAACATGATGTTTATCAACTACTTTTAAACAACAAACTTAAAAAAGCTCTAATTCAAATAAAAAGGTCACATTTATAAAAAGAGAATTAGACAAAAAGTAAATAGATAATCATATAATAATCTTGAAAATGAGTAGCACATATTTAACGATACTAGTACTTAAAGTCTCATTCAATCCACATGAAACATGGCTAGTTGCTTAATTAGTTCTTAAGTAGTTGTTGGGATTTTTTTTGACTATTTCCTCCGTCTATCTTTAATTGTCGAGTATATTAAAAATAGTAAAACTATCAAGAAAAACTGTGCTTTTAGCAATTTGGTCCAATTATACCCCTATCCCGTTAATGAACCTCCAGATTTGATATCTTTTTAAAACTTATTTCTTTGCTAAGATGGACTCCACCTTGTAAGAAAGCAATCTCACTTATTTCTTTTATTGTTATTTTCTCCTTTGAGAAGACGTAAATTTTTTGTGACAAACTAAAATAAATATGTCATGTAAATCGAGACGGAGAGAATAGTAATTAAAGTCACATTCAATCTAGATGACACATGTTTAGTTTTTTTTTTTTTGGTTAAAACGGCATATATTAAACAACAGTTAAGTTACACAGTGGCCCGGTTGGGCATAAGTATCGGAGGAGCCCATTTGGGCATAAAAACCTGTCAAGGCCATATGGCGGCCGTCATAGTTAATATTACATATCGAAATTTTCCTACAGTACTTAGTCCCTACTGCGTCTGCATTGAGTGTTGATTGTACAAAAGCCGGAGGAACTAACAAAACAACTGGCCTTCCTTCTGTTGCCCTCTTCCATCCCTCCTTAGCTAGCATGTCCGCTACTTTGTTCCCTTCCCTGTACATATGTACAGTGGCGGAGCCAGAATATTCACTAAGGAGTGTCAGAATATAAAGAAGTAATTTCACGAAGAAGCCAAGGGGTGTCAATATGTATAATATATCTACATAAAAATTATATTTTTATCTAGCTACAGAGTGTAATTCTCCGACAAAGGGGTATCGATCGACACCCCTTCGTCACATGTGGCTCCGTCACTGCATATGCACTGGTAGAGCTGCTTCCAGGCTCTCTAGTAAGGACCTACATTCAAAGATTAAATTGTTAAGTGGTACATGTCCATTAGAGATCATAATGGTAGCTTCTAATAAATCCATATCAACAACAAGAGGTTTAAGACCATGATGTACAACTAGCATGAGCCCTTTTCTAATGGCATGAAGTTCAGCTTCAATAGGGGTTGTGTTAGGAATACTTTACATGTACCCTACTATTCAATCCCCTTTGTGGTTTCTAGTCACTCCTCCTAGACCTCCAAGGATGGTGCTTGACTGCAGCATCCATGTTTAGCTTATAGAAACCCGGAGCAGGTGGGCACCAGTTGATTTGGATAGTTTGGGTTGGTGTCTGCTCATGTTTACATGTGATAAGAAGGTGGTACTCAGTGGCATGTGCTACTACCTGTTCGGTGGAGATGTTGTCTTTCTCGCTATTAAAGAGATTATCACTTCTTTTGAGCCATATGTTCCATAACCAAAAAGGAATCAGGAAAGTAATCCATCTATTATAAGGCTTCCCTTCTAAAGAGTTCCACAAAGGCCTCCAATTGTTGCTTCCTATGGTAGAGATATCCACAGTAGGATTGATGGTACCTTGGCTGGTAATGGTATTCCAAATTTTTTTAGCATTTTGGCACTTGAAGAGAATGTGATCAATGTCCTCATCATGACCTTCACAGAAATGACACACAGGGTTTATGTTTAAGCCAATTTTTTTGAGGTAGAGGCTAGTAGGTAGTCTCTTATGGGAGAGAAGCCAAAGAAAGCTTTTTATTTTATTTGGACACTTTGCATGCCAAATGTCATTGTACTGGGCAGAGTTTTCTTTGGTAGGATATACAACATTGCTTATGAGAGTATAAGCAGTACTAGTGGAGAAGATACCATTAGTTGTGAGCCCCCAGGTGAGCTTGTTTTCATGATGGCTATTTTGGGGAATAAAGGTACTTTGGACCAGGGTCTTGATATCAGGAGGGCGGTCAAGGAACAAGTTTTGGAGGTGCCAGTTTCCATTGGATAAGAGATCAGCAATGGAAAGGTTTTCTTCATCCTATCTAATGGGGCCCTGAAGCCTTGCCCTTATGGAGGTGTAATTTGGGATTCAATTGTATCCATAAAACCTGATTTTATCCCCTTTGTGAGGGATCCATTTTTGCCCAGCAATGTCGTCCTTCTAGCCCTGCTGGATGCATTGCCAAGTCCTAGAGATAATTTTAGCCCCAGTGCTGGTCTTGTTGCGGTTTTTGTACTTATTATTTAAGATTCTACCCCATAGTGAGTGAGGGTTAGTGTGAAGTCTCTATGCGAGACTTGCATGCGGAGCTCTATTCTTGATCTCACTTCTTTGAATTCCTAACCCTCCTTCCTTTTCTTTCTGGCAATGGTATCCCACCCAATAAGGTGAATTTTCTTCCTATCAGCAGTAGTACCCCAGATAAAATTCCTCTGAATCCAATTTATCATGTTAGTAATCTTGCAAGGGAGCTTGATATACTGCATGATGTGTGACGGAATGACACCTAGGGTAGTTTTTGTAAGAACAATTCTACTAGCTTAGTTCAAGAGTTTGGTCTTCCAACCAGCTAGCCTATTGTTCATGTTATCAATGACAAATTGAAAGTCTCCATTGGTAGGCCTTTTGTGGAAGATGGGGAAACCAAGATATTTACCAAAAGTGTTACTAACTTTGATGTTGAGAGTGTTAGAGCACTCATTAGCAGTCTCAGGGCTGTAATTTTTGGAAAAGATGGCCTTGGACTTATTGGGATTAATCCTTTAGCCAGAATCAGTGCCAAATTTATCCAGGATGTTAAGGATGACAAGGCACTCTTCTTTGGTGGCTCTAGAGAAAAGGGTGAGATCATCAACAAATAAAAGATGAGAGAGGGACGATCTCCTATTGGTGATTTTGATAGGGTGCCAGAGGTAGGAATTCACAGCTGATTCAATGCTTCTAGAAAGCCTCTCTATGCACAGTATAAAGAGGTGAGAGGATATAGGATCCCCTTGTCTTATACCTCTTGAAGGTTTGAAAAACTCAGTTTTACCTTCATTAATGAGAATGGAGATGGAGGAACCACTAGCACAAGACATGATTAGTTTATAGAGGTTAGCAGGGAAATTAAAGAAGTAGAGTGTGTCTCTGACATAAGACCATTCTATTCTATCAAAAGTCTTCTCTAGGTCAATCTTTAAGATCATGTTAGGATTTTTTTCCTCTCATTTTATTGAATGAGAGATGAACTCTTGCACAATGATTGCATTTTCAGCAGCTCTTCTGTTAAAGAGAAAACTAGCCTAGGTAGGACCAATGATGAGAGGTAAAAAAGGGCTTGATTCTATCAACAATGATCTTTGTAATAAGTTTGTAGGCAGTGTTACAGAGGCCAATGAGTCTGAAGTCTTTGGGGGTGGCAACATTGGTGGTTTTTGGTATGAGGCAGAAAAAGGTGATGTTCACTTGTTCAGGCATAGAGCTCATAGTAAAAACTTCTTTACAGAACTTAGAGGTTTTTTCACCCACAATGTCCCAATATTTTTGGTAGAACAGAGGGTGGAACCCGTCAGGGCCTGGAGCTTTTAGAGGCTTGAAGGACTTGAGAGCCTTGGTGATTTCACTATCTCTAAGGGTGGCGCCTAGAGAGCTACTAATGTTAGGACTAAGGGTTGGGCCATTCCTGTCATTAGTATGGGTGTTTATGTTGGAAGTTGTTTTATCAGTGGTGTCACGACCCAAACCCCGTTGGGGCGGACTGGCACCCGAGGCCGGTAAGGCCCGAAGAACCAATCTTCATTCGCGTACACTCATATGCATGTCACCGGATGAACAACACTCTATTACAAATAACACATGATACTAAAGGCGGAAGTCATGAAAATAACTTTCATAAAGACATGAAACTTGGCCGTTGTGGCCCACAATGTCATATAGAGTAAAACACCTTTACACTTGACGACTCACTGTCTACAAAGCCTCTAAAGATATACAAAATCAGTACTAAGGTCGGGACAAGTCCCCACCTTATAGCTTCTACTACAAGTATCAAAACATGTATAATGACACGGAAAGCTCCGAATCAACCTGGAGCTCACCAATAGTCTGCAGAAAATACGTAACCTACAGTGGAGGTCTGCTAGCTCCTGGGCCTGCAACAAGTAAGGTGAGTCCCACAAGGGGCGTCAGTACGAAAGAATGTACTGAGTATGTAAGGCCATGAACAACTGCATGTGATATAAGTACTTCAATGAAACCAAATACAAGTGGGTGTACAATATAGGCATGACCACCATAATACTCAAGTGAGGAAAGTAAATACATTACATTCATTTCTTTCTTCTGCTTTTACGTTCAATATCACTCACATTATGCCCGGGCCCAACTGATCAGTGGGACAAGAAAAGGATGACCCATGCTAGGTAATATAACCCCTGGGATGCGGTCCTTATAAATACACAATTTGGGATCGACCCATGCTAGGTATTATAACCCCTGGGATGTCACTCGTGATAGTGGGATCGACCCATGCTAGGTGTTTTTCCACCCCTGGGATGCCACCCATATCTTAGAACACTTATGCATTACTTCACTTCTTTACTTTTATGAGATTGATACTTAGGTGGTCGTAACATTATTGGAGCTTGAAACCATGATCATTAGATAAGAGATATGTGAATATCTATAGCTAGCAAACTTGAGATGATTTGCTTTAAAACACCTCGGAGTAGAAACAAGCTCGGTAGCAATATGGACAATAGGCATGTCCAATGAATATGGAAAGGAGAAACCTTACATACCTTAGCCTCTCAATATGCAACTATAACAATTCGGCTCTTCCTTAAAGTGCTACTCTACAATATGCACACACAAAGGAATTCACATTTAAAACTAATAACATGACAACTTCACAAGGAAAAAATGGAATTAGTCACCACCCCAACACATGGTACATCTTACCACCTTCCTTCTTATTATCATCTAACTAAATTCCACCTTCCCAAAACAAAGTGGCTCCTCAACACTTTGAACATAACCATCAAGACTACACCACCTTCCATGTACATAATATATTAATCCATAAGGATCATAAGGGTAAACACTTACCAATATTGCAAAGAGATGATCTTGTCCCTTCAAGTATTGTTGCCTTAGGGATTTGTGAGATAAGGATGACTTAGAGAAAATATCCAAAAGGCATGAGAGTGTTGAATGAATAAAAATCTGAATTTTTGCCCTTATATAGACCCTCAAGTCAAAGTCATCCTTAACCACATGTTTGATTCATTTAGATTGGGTCTTCCCTTCATTAGTTGAGGCCCATGCCTTAATACATGGTATTTGGGCCTCAAATACAAAATATTGACCCATCCCAACACATTTAATGGGTCTCACACTCCAAAATTTCATCAAGTCAAAATGGGTCAACAAAGCCGGCAAAGTTTCACGGTGTCGTGGAACCCAGTCATGCCACGTGGGTCCTGTCGTAAAAATCAGAGCCTTTTTTCCAACTCTCGGAAGTTGGTTCATGACACTATTCACGCCCCGTGACTGTGACTCACGTCACGTGAGTCCGGTCGTGAAATTTTTATTTTTTTTAAATTTTTTTTCGCATGCTCGTTTCCAGTACATGATTCTTCACCTTTTATTCATTTAGCCTTATACTCCAACTATTGTATATTTTTATGTGTTCGTAGCACCTGAGGTGTTACAAGTGGTGTAGAGAGTAGTAAAGAAAATGGTTATTTGAGCCTTTATCTCAGTGTGGTCATGACTCCAATCCCCAGCATCATTTTTAAGGGAGGTAACTCTATTCTTCCTTCTTTTATTTAGAGTAGAAGTATGAAAAAAAAAATGTGTGTTAACATCTCCTTCACTGATCCAGGTTATTCTAGATTTGGTTCTCCAAAAGTCCTCCTCACATTTAAGAAGAATGTCATACTCATTAAGAAGCTGGGATTCCAGATCTAGAAGGAAAGGGCGGTAGTGGTAGTTAGCAGACTTTTGAATACCATCCAGTCTATCTAAGACTCTTTTAAGCTTGTGAAAGATATTTCCAAAAGCATTCTTGTTCCAAATGATGGATTCTCTTTGAAAATTATCAATGGTAAGAGACAAATTGGCCTGGGAGCTGAAACAATGGTGAATAAGTCCCTTGAAGGTGGGGTGATTGCATCACATGGGTTCAAGTGCATCACATGGGTTCAAGTCTGAAAGATTTTGGATTAATGGGGTAAGGGTGGTGCATTTGGACTTTAAGGGGGCAGTGATCAGACTTAGTTCCTGGAAGATGAGTTACAAAGGCTTCAGGGTACTCATTTATCCAGGAGGTATTGGTAACATATCTATCTAACCTTTCTAAGATAAGGTGGTGTCTATTTTTGTACCTTTTATTAGTCCAGGTATATTTACAACCTTTAAATCCAAGGTCTACCATATTGCATTGGTTAAGGCAACTTCTAAACAAATTGACTCTAGCATTGCTGATATTATTGCCACCTAACTTATCTCTAGCTTGGAGCACTGCATTGAAGTCTCCTCCAATGAGCCAGTCTCCATTATAGTTTTGGGACAGAGAGATTAAGTCATCTGAGAGGGTGGATCTAGTAGTAAAACTGTACTAGCATAGATAGCAGAAAAGAGCCTAGCTTTAGGGTCGGTGTGTACCTTGGCCATGACATGAATTCCCTAAGGGGTTATGGAGATGTTATCTAGCTTCAAGATGTTTTCTTTCCATATGATAACAATGCCTCCTGAAAGCCCATTGGCCGAAGATTGGATTTGGGCATCGAAGTTAAAGGCAGTAGTGAGCCTTTGGTGATCAGTCATCCTAGTTTCAAGCAGGACAAGCCTGACAGGCTTATACATCTTAACCATGGTGTAGCACTGACGATGAAAGGTAACGCTATTGGGCCCTCTAACATTTCAGATTATAAAATTCATTAGGGATGACAGTTATGGGGTGTGGTGAAGTAGGTCCTTCCCTTTCCCCTCCTAGGGAGGTTCCTAGTTTTCCCCCAATAGGTTCAGGGCTACAGCAGAGGTTATGTTCTCCTTCTCTTTCCTCAGATTCAGAGTGCACATTCTCATTTTCTCTAGACAGTAAGCTATAATAGCTTTGCTGGAAGGCTCTTTGAACTCTTTCATTAGCAGTTTTTCCAACAAGAAAGCGTCTACTTTTTGTTCTCCAAAGGCTGCTAAGATATATTCCCATTCCTCGTTGCTCTTTTTCAGAGTATCCAGTAGTTTCATGATTGGGCTTCCTCCTCCTTCTTGGTTTACGCCCTCCAGTATTGGTACAAGAGTGTTTGTTCCCTGTGGTGTCCATAAAACAAAAGATGGCGTGTGATTTTCCATGTTGGGAGTCATTATTGAAAAGAAGGGGAGGTTCTGGAACACTTGGTTCATGAGGCGATTGAGCTCTTGAGAGGGTATTTGTTATGGGTTTACCATCGTGTCTGGTTGGAAAAGAGTTTGCAACCAGACTTGGGTTCCCAATCTATGAATGGAGTGGTTCAGAGCATCGTTGATCAGAAGTGCAAGGTAAGCAAGGTCCTGCATTATGACTACAATTGGCTGATTTCCTATCTTCATGTTCAGAGTTATGGACTTGTCCTAAAGGAGAAACTTCTGCCATGAAGAGGGAGGCTGGTTTGGTGGTGGTGGAATTGAGATGAAGATCCAGGTTCCTGTGTGGGTCCTTGGGTGATGTTTTGGAGAGTTGCCATTAGTAGGAGGTTGGGTAATGGGGTTAGAGGTGGTGGGCACCTTTAAGTCTATTTCCAGCTCTTTACTAGTAGTGGCAAGAGGGGAGAAGTTAATTGACACGATGGCCAGCGTCATTTTAACAAGGTTTTTGTAATGATTACCTTCTGTAGGTTGAGGGAGGTTTGACTGAGGAAAGGCTTGAATGGGGTCTTTCATGGATGCAGAGATAAGAGAAGAGTAGCTGCTATGGGGAGAGAGAGATACATTGTGCTTCCTAATGGGACCAATGTCTTTAATGCAACTGACTTGTGAGGAATTTTGGTTAACTTCCTTTAATTGTGTAGTCTCATCAGCCGCATTTTGGAGATTTGGCTGAGAGATACTCAATGAATTACCATTAAGACGGTAGTTGGGTAGATGTGAGGCTGGGCCCAGTTTATTGGGGGCCGGTTCAGTTTGGACCCGGTCAACAAGGTCGAACGAAGTTCGATTTTGCACAGTGGGCTTTTTTCTTTTCCCGTTATTGTGCCCATTAGGGTATATCTAGCCTGACCATACAGGAGGTGGGTGGCATCAGGGTGGGCACTTTTAGTAGTAAAGTCAGAAAACTTACTTGTGAGGGCATCATATTCTTTTACCTGTGTTTGAATTTTTCTTTGATTGGGCTTATTGTCTATTGTAATCAGTGGTTTTTTTTCCTGGGGAACGACATTGTATTCCAGCCCTCAACCGTCGAGGATTCTAGTGGTGGTGAAGTACTTGTGGAGGGTGTTTGCAGGTGGGTGCAATTCCTAGTGGTATGCCCAATTCTCCCACATCCTGCACACATAATTCGTTCTCCTTCATTGATGACTTTTGGCCTTTGGTTGCCAATGATAATCTCCGTTTTGACCGGTGTTTCCAATGGGACTTGGATGTATATCCTAGCGTAGTGACCTCTGAGAGTTGCCTATGTACAAGTATCGATATTTAGCAATGTACCCAATTTCTGGCCAACTTTCTCTAAGAATGTCGTAGTACTCAGTTGGTAGTTGTGGTAGTCTGACCCATATGGTTGTGTGGGTAAGCATCGATTCTTCTAGGATAAAACTTGGCATCCATTCCCGTACGGTGAGGAAATTGCCTGCAATGAACCATGAACCTTGATGTAGTACTTTGTTGATGTTCACTCCTTGTGTAAATTTTACTGTGTAAAAATCACATCCAAGATCTATAAGAATTATGGGTTCTGTTGGCTTCTACATTTCAGTTAGCTTTTCTTTTAGATATTGATGGGAGAGTTTTCTTCCAAATAGCTTGATAATTACTGAATGTTGCCATGGTTTATGGAGTCTATGGATTTCCTATTCGGAGAGGTGTATTGAGTCAAGATTCGTATCTAGAGATTCGATGCTTTTTTCGAGCCGCTGTTGGTATGTGATATTTAGGTCTTTGCTTTTATCTAGCATTATTGTCCTAAATGTGGGCTTATCTTGCTTGTCTTCTTCCATTGGGGTATTCATGTCCGGTGGTTTCGGTGGGTCTAGTGGTGGTGAGGTGAGGGAGTTAGTGGACACGGGTGGTGATGTGGTCATAGTCTAGGAGTTTGTCGGTCTTATAGAGAGAGAATTAAATCAAATCTAGTCAAAGAAAATTAAATAAATTGTTGTGACACATGATTAGTTGCCTAGTCCTTAAGTAGTTGTTGGGTTTTAGTACTTTGCTAACCAATAAACAAATCTTAAAATCTTTTGAGTCACTTTTCATGTGATGGAGATGAGTACATAAACTATAACATGCATCACTAGGTTACTAATGAACAAAAAAAAAACAATCTAAAAAATATCTATCCAATTTCACTTTACCTTTTAGGGTGTGTTTGATACGAATGAATTAAAATGTTTTCCTGAAAGTAATTTTTTAAAAAAAATAAAAGAAGTTCTTACTTATTTTTTAGTATTTGGTAAATAACCAAAAGTCAGAAAAATTCAAGCCCCACTCATCTTATTTCTACTTTTATTATGTTTATATAAATTATATGTAAATATTCTTTGAATAATATTTTGTGTTTACTTATAAATAATTAAAGATCGTAAGTAAGAAAAACATTTATTTTTCAAATAAAAATAATCTAGCAAAACTTTTGAAGAAATTCTAAGCGAGAAACAGTACTAAACAGAGCCACATAGAGTTAGTTCCCTACGAACAGTGTGTTGGTCCTTTTTTCATTGTCGGCACACTAGCACTTCTAAGTTCAAAACTTCTTATTATGTGTCTCACACGACCAACAAGCTTCTTTTTATCTCGCAAAAAGTTGGACTCAAATTTTGTACTTTTAAATCCATTTTTTTCTCCAAGTCCATACCTCAGTCGCCATTTAGAAAAGGTCTTTGTTTTTCCTTTTGGCATTTCGATAATACCATCAGCACTCAGCAGTAAAAGGAAAAAGAAACAATGGTTGTCAATTTTGTTTAGTTTTCTTCTTTCCCTATTTGGTTTTTGTCATTATAAAAACCATCATGTTACTTGTTAGTAGTGTTTTCATGCCAATTATCACAACTTTTTGTGCAATCATAGTCAATTTGATCACGAAATCCACCAATCTTTACTACAAACGAAGTTAAATCCATTAAATGTGCCAAAACATTTATATTCGCATTATTCTTATTTATTTATTTATTTATATAATATATGTTTCTTTTTCTTTTGTACTGATAATTCTTCTTGGAAGAGAGGGAAGAAGTTGTGGTTCCATCTCTTAGAAAGAGCGGCTAAATGATTAGATCAGATAGGCACAGACCACTTTATTCGTCATTGAAACACAAGCTGGAGTTCAGTGGCGGAGTTAGGAATTTGACAAAGAGTGCAAATTTTCTTCTCAATTGTGTTAAGGGTGTGCAAACACTCATAATAGCTAATATTTAGCCTATATACACAATATAATTTTCCGACGAAGGGTGTGCACCTGACCACCCTTTGATATAGGTGGCTCCGCCCATGCTAGAGACATATCAGTTTATATTCCTACAAATATGATCCCTGTTACTGATGGACAAATCTGTTTGAAAACAAAGCTTATTTATTGTGAAATAAGATTTGTTATTAACGTCTTCTAATGAATGAAATTTTGGAAGGTTATTAGGACTGAGGGAACCAAAAATTTTATTAAAAGGAATCAAAATATAAAGAAGTAAATATGTGAAGAAGCTAAGAAGATTCAACATAAAAATAATTATCTATTTACATAGTATAATTTATTCAGCTAAAAAATGTCAGTTGACCTTTAAATAATGGTTGCTCCGCCATTGATTACTTTAGCTTTTTTTCACGCCCATTAATTTTTTTTTAATAAAATATGGTTTACTAAGTTATTTCTATTTAATAAACATCTTTTTGAAAACTGACAAATATTAAAAGGAATCATTTCTTTAATTAAGGTATAGTTAGAATTTTCTCAACTGCAGTCTCAAATTCTTAAAGTGATAATTGTTTTGGGTAAATTTTTTGAGCTAATGTGACTGTTGATTTGGACTAGGAAGTAACAGATAAAGTCCTAGTCAAACATTTGTCTTTAATTGTTCTTTTTAAGTTCTTTTTATTCATATAATAATGAGTTGGTGGCTAGATATAAAAGAAGACAAATGAAGAGGTCAAATGAGAATTGAATCTTATCATCCAACAATTTAAACATTTTTATCCATATGTACCCATTCATAACTAAGCCACTCTTAAACATAACATACTTTCTTTTATTTTTTAAAGTTTTATATGTATTTTTTTTATTTTATTAAAATAGTAGCATTTTATTCATCTCCAAAATAGTAGCATTTTTTTTTTTTAATTAAAGTTTTATATGTATTGTAAGTTTTGAAACGGAGGGAAGTATACATTAAGGGCGCGTTTGGCCATGAAAACCAAATACAAATTGGAATTTGGAGTTGTGTTTGATCATGAATTTAAAGTGGAGGCGTTTTTGAATTTTTATGAGTAATTTGGAATAAAAAAAATGAAAACAACTTTTTGAAAAATTTTATGGCCAAGCACGTTTTCCGGAATTCAACTAAGGAAAAAAAAAAAAGGAATGTTCATGGACAAACGCCTGCGAAGTTCACGGGCAAATCCAACTCTTCAAGTACATATTTGAAAATTTATTAGCTTTTGATCGTATTCTGTATATGTATTTAGAATTTTATAAATATTTAATGGTGGATTCAATTATCATTATAAGTTTATTTGAAATTACTGTAAAAAATCATAAACATCAATTTTTGAATTATGAAGAGATATTACTGCTTGGATCATTTTCTCCTGCTTGAGTACATACTAATTAGTGACATATGATATTCACACAAGGTGAATCATATATCATACTTATCCTCAAAGTGGAAGTTATCAACACGGATTTGAATTAGTCAGGCCTCAAAAAAGGTATCAAATACGGGTGAAAAAAAGAGAGTATACTTACGAGCTACAAAGATAATGTTTAACTGTTCTAGTGATGCTTTTATATGTACAAGATATTGACATCAATATTACTCTATATAATAAGTGGGAATCCTTGAGGAGCTTAGGGTTAGTCAAGGGCGTTTCCGTAATCATTTATAAATAAATTGAGGAGCTTCGTATAAATTGATGAAAAAGCCCTGACATTTTAGCCTTAAGGAGTTAGAGTTGCCTACTTAGAAGGGTAAAAAACACATTTAATTTGTTAGTAATATGGGTCCCATTGAGTTAGGAATATATGAAAAAAGAAAAATTGGCTCTGACCCACTATACTGATTCTTTTACTTTGTTTTTATGAATTGCATTAATTGTGAACCAATGAACCTTCATCATTGTTTAAAAAAGATTTTCAAATTCATGTTTCCTCAACAAATTTAGATTGCTGTTAAGCAAAGGAAATAAGAAATAAATTAAGTAAAAAAACTATAAATCACAATACTTAATAATTTAAAATATTTAAAAGATATATAAAAAATTTAATTAACTCTCAAAATTCTATCAGTGTCACATAAATTGGAATAGAGCAAGTAACATATATTATTTTAAAATGACGTAAAATTACTATAAATTACAATAATTAGCAACTTAAAATATTTAAAATATATATAAAAACTTAATTGACTCTCAAAATTCTATCAGTGACACATAAATTAGGACAGATGAAGTAACATATATTATTTAAAAATGACGTAAAAGTACTATAAATTACAATAATTAACAATTTAAAATATTTAAACAATATATAAAAAATTAAATTGACTCTCAAAATTTTATCAGTGTCACACAAATTGGGACAGAGGAAGTAACATATATTATTTGAAAATAACGTAACTATACTATAAATTACACTAATTAACAATTTAAAATATTTAAAAGACATATAAAAAAATTTGGTTGGCTCTCCAAATTCTATTAATGCCAGATAAATTGGAGCAAAGGAAGTAACATATATTATTTGAAAATTGTGTAGAAAGTACTATAAATCATAATAATTAACAACTTAAAATATTTTAAAATTAAAAAAAAATTGATCGACTCTCTAAATTTGATCTATGTAACATAAATTGGGACAAATCAAAAAATTCTGTAAAAAAATAAAATAAATCATAATAATTAACAACTTAAAATATTTAAAAATCAAACAAAAAATTGATTGACTTTCTATATTTCATATGTGTCACATAGATCGAGACAGAAAAAATAATATATATTGGGTCTGTGCTGGCACGGGCTTTCCTATCTAGTATGTTTCTAACTGTTGGTTGAAATAAATCAATATGATCATCTTCTATATTTTTCAAAGAAAGATAATTTTATATTCTCATTTAACTAAACACATAAGATTGTCACAGAAATGTACCTTTTTAAATTTAAACTACAGCTAGTTTAGATATTACAAACTGTGCAACTAACCTCTTTATAATAATCTCTCCAAGCTTATTTTAACATGGCGAAACTTCACATATAATTAACTTAGACCCCTCTTAACTAACTTCTTAGTCTAAATTTTAATAATTACATTTTATAGATTTTAGTTAGAGATTAAATGTATATTGGACCCTAATATACAAATATTAACTAACAGATTTTATTAATATTTCAGTTATGTTTAGAGATAAAAAAGGAAAGGGGAGTGATTCACTTCCTTTATTCTCTCCAACATATCTTTTTCAAATCTTTTGTTTCTTCCTTTTTCATATGAACTGTTATAGCTTACCTTTTAATTTTCGAAATACAAAAATAGAATTCAAACTAAAATTCCTCTGATTTTTTCGTATGACTTCAGAATTTAAAATATAATTTCAATGTATTTATACATTCAATATATTTATCCACAAAAATTAGCTATGAATAGAAATTCAAATGTAGAATTGATACAAATGAAAATTAGCTCTGAATTTAACATTCAAATACAAATACAAACGCTTACAACTCATATTTTCAAGATAAATACGAACTGATACAAACTCAAATGTACAAAGTGGATATAAATTCAGATTATATGTATAAATATACAAACTCAAATGTATAAATGTATACAAATTCAAGATGTACGTGAAAGAAATATATCAAAATAAATACAAACGCACTGATAGAAATAAGCAAACAAATTCACTTTATGACTAAATATAATTTATACAAAATACCTTTGAGTTATGTACAAACACATGATAGTCGTATACCTATATGTAATGTATAAAATATGAACCAACATATTTATACAAACCAAAAACTGATTATACAACTTATATGTATATTTTATATATGTATATATCTGTATATACCAGGACATGACAACTGCCTAATTGTATACGACGGTTATTTGTATACATATAAACATCAAAAAATTGACATGGTATACATACTTGTGTGTAACTAACAGAAAAAAAAGATATATAGACATACATATATCTATTACATATACATTCATACGAATATATATTTAGGTATTTACAAAATGTCTTTGAGTCATTCAGAACGTCGTTGTTCCCCCCCTCTGGAGTGAGAATTCTTGGAACCTTTTTCCTTTTCCTTTAGTTTATACAAAATACCAATAACAGATTATACAAACTGAGATATACCTAATGTCTAATAGAAGAACAAACATAGTTTATACAAACCAACTTCAAAATATACAATTTAGTTATATACAAACACATGATAGTTGTATACCTATATGTAATGTATAAAATAAGTTGTATACAAATCAAAAACTGATTATACAGCTTATATGCATATTTTATATGTGTATATATATGTATATGCCAACACATGACAACTTTCTAATTGTATATGACGGTTATTTGTATACATATATATATCAAAAAATTGACATGGTATACATACTTGTGTGTAACTAACAGAAAAAAGAAGATATATATATATATATATATATATTGTATACATATTGAAACCTTTTTTCGCATGAATTGGAAGAAAAAATTTGAAGAAACGTTTTTTGATGTAATAAATCTTTGGACAAATCACAAAAATATGCTATTTAAGAGTCAATATAACAAAACCTTAGGTTTCTACTTTTCAAGTAAAAAGATTGAAGAAGATGATGGAAAATTTAAGAGAAGAGAGGTGTGAAGAGAGAGAAAAATCAAATAAATGGGAAAAGATAAAATTAAGTGCTCAATTAAGTCAGCCAAAATTTAAGTTAATTAGATGAGAGAGATTAATTGCATGTTATACAAGTTATCATATTTATATATGAGGGCCCACTTAAATAAAATTTCTTTAACTAACTTTTGACTATGTCAGGTAATTATTTTAAATATTAACCATGATAGATAATTAAGGTGCCTTTTTATCTATGCTTTTCCTTTTCTGTTTTTGCTCCAAGTGGACCAGCACTTTCGGCCCACATGACAAGAGTGATAGAAGGCAAATTACTGTTTGTCTTTGTCAACCAAAGTAGCATGGCCTTTCATATTCTTTTGTAAGCAATTAATATTCATGAATTCTTAATCAATTTGATGATACTTATTCCACATTATTGTCATCTTCTAACGTAGTAAAAGTTAAAAACTATATATATGGGGAGGTTCATGGACCATTTGATGCGCTTAGCTTGTGAAGGTCCAGTGCAAGGATGGAGTCAAGTCACTCAAAAATAATATTTTGTTCATGCTCTTTGTGATCAGTAAGTTTAAAGCAACAGACTCTTGTGGTTCGATTCTTCTCAAGACTCTGCACATAACGGGAGTTTTAGTGCACTGGACTGCCTTTTTTTCGTTTATGATAAGAAAGCATTTTCATTTTTTACTTACATTTTCATAAGTCATATTAATCTCATGCAGCTTTAACTTGGTTGTAGAAAAGGAACGATATAGTTCTGAAGAGCAATTGGGAAAACAATATCCTCTATTTTTACTTCTAAATGAAGATGAACAACATACATTTGAAGAAAATAGACAACTCATGCCTATTTAAGCCGAAAACCTTATGGGTTATTTGAGTCCCGAAAGAGCTACTTGGTTAGTACTCTATTATTTATATACTAATAATTTAGATTGCACTAATGAAATGACTTTTTTCTTTCCAGTCAATTTTATGCTACACACTCAATTATATTGATGGCCAAAAATTTAGTGAAAATGTTAGAGAATAGACAGAAGAAAACAAATGACTGAACCTTTTTACTGATGGCATTGATCCTACGATGGAGGCAAACCAAATTACTGAACTCATTTGCTGTCAAGGACAACATACATTAATCTCCAACAAAAGGGACTTTTATGAATTTCTGTCATATGATGCCTACATATATATATATAGTGATTAAAATATTTGTTATTATTCTATCTTTTCAGATTATTTTTTATTTGGATTCTTAATTAATTATTTTCTGATATGCGTGACATGTAAATTAGTTAAGCAGGATTTTAAATGTTACTATTGTTATTATCCTCTTCAGATGTTGATGGAAGGATGAAAATCCATATTTATATGCATGTATCTATTTTTATTTCATTCGTACATCAACAATATTATTTTAATAGGTGTTCTTTATGCATTTGCTATCATATTTGCTGTGAAAGGAAAATAGAAGAAGAAAGAGGGAATGAGAATGAGAATGAATGAAAACAATGGAAAGATCAATGAACCACATCAATATTTTTTCCAATTTCTTTTATTTTTTTACATAATAAAGAAAGTCCTTTTTATGAATTTAAGATTTTCTTGAATTAAGATTTAGAGGATAGAAAGAATGAGGAAATGAAAACTAATATGTACCATTCAAATTGAAAATAAAACAAAATATATGGTATAAAATACATTTTAATTCACATATTACTAACTTTTTTTTGGAGTTTTTCTTGGCCAATATTTCTTTTTAAAAGTATTAGGAGATCCTAAATGGTTATATATATATATATATATATATATTATAATATTAATGTCATTCATACATATGACGATTTATTTTTTCATGACCGTGCGAAGCGCAGACAAGTACACTAGTTAGTTTATTAATATGGATACATAATGGTTTAAGTCATAGACAGCTCTTTAAAGTTGTCCGCAAAATTCACTTAGACACCTCAACCTATTCTTATACCTATTAGACACTTCATCTTAAAAAATATGTGCCTATTAAACACCTCGTGCTGATGTGGCAGAGCAAGTGAAATAAACTTATAGTTGAGTGCATGAAATCAATATTATAACATTTTTTTTCTTCAGAATATTCCTTTCTTTTTCTTTCTTGTTTATCTTTTTTGCAAAAAAAAAAAAAAAAGAAAACCTTTTTACCTTCTTCTTCATTCAAAAACGCCATTCCTGCCACCGCTCCCCCATAACAAATCCATCATTTTTGTCCTCCATTTTCCTTAAATCTGACAACCATTACCACCTTATTCACCTGAAAATATTGAGATGTATATTGTCACCACCTTAGCCTGTTGAATGACCAAGCACAACTTTTTATCTGTGGCCTTAGCTTGTCGCAAAAAAAAAAAAAAAAAAAAAAAATCATCGACTCGTCGCTGCCGCCACCTCTTTCCCTTCTCCGTTTCTACTACTAAATCAAACTTACACGTAAATAAAATTCAAACTAAGAATAAAACAAATCCAAAAAGTATTTTAAAAAATGGAGGAGATTTAAGTTCAAAATCAAAAATGAGATTTCTTAATAATTATTTTGGGCCTCAATGCCATGTTTAACGTTTTAATTAGCCATTTTGCCATGTCACTGCAAGTGTATCTCACACACTTCACATTTGTTGCTGATAATCAAAAAATGTCTAATACGAAGAATTTTCTAACTGGTCAAAATATTCAATAGGTATTAGTCCTAGTTAAGGTGCCTAAGTGAAATTTTCAAACAACTTCAAAGAATCTTGAATGATTTAAGCCGATACATAATGTGTACATTTATATGTATGTATAATGTATGTTGTGTATATGTATGTATATTTAAGGCTTAAGTTGTCAGCGAACCCTTAAAGTTGTTCAGGAATTCACTTAGACACCTCAACTAAGGTTGGTACCTATTGAACACTTCAATTAGTCAAAACATGTACCTATTAAACACTTTTTGCTGAAATGGCACCATAAGTATAATACACAGCTAAAAGGCACGCGAAGCCAATTTTTTTTTTTTTTTTTACAACCCAATCAAAACATGACATGTCTAAAAAAAAACTAAAAATTGAATAAAAAAAACAAAAACAAAAAAAATCCTAATAGTTTGTCTTCCTCAAAGTACTCGTCTTCCTCAACTCCATCGATACGGAAAAGCCACCACCAATGTGCGAGACCATCATTCTTTCTCCCTATCGCCGTCGTGCGACACCCCTTTCCTCATATTTAGATATTCACCTTCATTCTTTCTCCCTATCATCATTTTGCCACCACCAATGTGGTTGTCATTGTCATCATCACCCTCACTGGAAAAGCATCCATTAAACAAATGGCGAAACAGAAAAATCGAATGACTGACAAAGATTTTCACTAACGCTATAAAAGAGAAATTCATCAAAAAAATAAAAATCATATTGGGTTAAGTAGTTTTTCGGTGAAACTTCATTTTTTCTGGCAAGATTGATACGAATTTGAAATTATTTGCTTCAAAATTGTTAAAGAATTCATACCCTAAAAATCCACAACACAAAGAAGAAGAAAAATATTATTAGGTAATGAATTTAAAATAATTTCTTTTTTTTCTTCTGACTGTTTATTTTTTAAATAATTTTTTGGATTTATATGCCAAACGTCATCATTTAATTCGTCATTTTTGCCATGTCATCGCGAATGTATTACACACATTTTATACTTTTAGTTGATTGTCAAAAAAATATTCAAATGTTTCAAATTCAATATGGTAGAGGTATTCAATAAGAACAAGGTGAGTTGAGGTGTCCAAGTGAATTATCCCCATAAGTTTAAGGGGTCATTGATGACTTAAGCTTATATTTGACTATGTCTCCACAATTTATACATTTTGTACATATTGTGTAGACTACTTAGTGAAATGTGTTAGGATTGTAAATTGTCGTACAACTTTGAACCATGATAATTTTTTTTTGGCTACCTCCGATATTCAATGTCACGACCCGACCTCCCATTCGGGCCGGACTGGCACCCGAAGCCGATATGGCCCGAGAGAACCAATCTTTGCTTATGAACATTCGTATGCCTCTCCTCGTATGGACCTTATAATACCTCATGCAATTATGCGGAAGTCATGGATATGGAAACATATGCCATATGTATATATATATCAAACTTGGCCGTTGAGGCCATCAAACCAAAATGAGCATACATATCTTACATTCTGTTCCCACATAAGTCTACAAAAGCCTCTACAAATACATAGCTATGACAAACCTAGAGTCGGGACAACACCCCGCTCTATACTCATATACAATACCAAAATACATGTACATAGCACCTCAGAAAGCCCCGAACCAACTGGAGCTCACCAAAAGTCTGCAAAAGATCTGCAACCTACAGTGGAGGTCTACTAATACCTGCGCCTGCAGCAAGTAAGGTAAGCCCCCAGGAGGGGTCAGTACGGATAATGTACTGAGTATGTAAGGCCATATGAAACTGTCATAAATACACCAGTAGAATCAAAATGTAAGAGGATAATCAATGTGAATAACCCATCGATTTGCATATGTGGAACTATGTAGCTTACATAAATTAAGTTCTTCTCTTTATGGTTTATTCCTCATCGCTCATATCATAACGTACCCGGGCCCCAACTGATCAGTGGGTCTTAACATAACATAACGTTATGTTGGGATCGGCTCGAGCTAGGACTTTGCCTCTAGAGCTGCCACCCATAAATCAACATACATTGGGATCGGCTCAAGCTAGGCTTATGCCTCTAGAGCTGCCACCCATACCAACATATCAGGTTCGGCTCGAGCTAGGTTATTACCTCTAGAGCTACCCCCTGTCAGGATCGGTCCGAGCTAGGCTTATGCCCCTAGGACTGCCCCATGATCCAACAATTTCGGGATCGACTTGAGCTAGGCTTCTTGCCCCCAAAGCTACTACCCATACTTGATCATTGACCACCAACAGATATGAATTACTTTATTTCTTACTTTTGAGAGATGTACTTGCGAGGAATTGATTCATCCTCTTATGTGAGATTGATACAATCAATTATGAGAGATTAACGTATATATACATAGCCACAACATTATTGGAAGCTCAAGAACACAACATGATTGGGACTTTTGAAGCATGTCCATAATTATGCAACTCATGAACAACCATGATTAATGAATGAGGAATATGTGACTTAAGAATGAATAGATTCTTCTTATGCCGTCACTTCCCTTGAAACAGTTTCTTTTGGTAACTACAACATTATGGGAACTTTTGACTTGTGAGAGATTGGTACAAAGATAATCACAATAACATGAGACCTTGGAACATGACATGATCGGGAAAATACTTCTCAAGAATAAATAGATTTTTCTTACATCCAACTCTCTTTGAGATAGTTCTTTTAGAATCGACAACATTATAACCACTTTGGAACTCCAATCAAGGAATAAGAGATACGCAAATCATAAGTCATCTAAGAATAGGACACATATGAATGACAACATATGTCAACCTGAATTGATATACTTCAAGCCTCTAGGAATAGGACAAGCCTAAAATCAATGCGAACAATATGGTGTAGAAGAATACAGAAAGAGTAACCTTACATACCTTGTATTCTCAATACGATTATACAATCTTAAATGTGCATATAATAGTCCCGCTCCTTCTTTACGTGTCACTCTACAACACAAATACATAAAGGAACCAACATTAACCATCAACTACTTTACAAATGCATACAATGTCAATGAGTTACATGTTTGCCTTTAAACATGTCATTTCCCTTGACAAAACCATTGATGAACTTATTATTCCAAAAATCTCCCAATATTCCCAACATTGACCAATACATGACAATTAATACATTTCACCACAACACTTCTCCTTTACACTTTATTATACACACCACATCACAAATAGTCCATCAATTCACCTTAATACACTTCATAGCACATATCGGCCAAAATCCCACAATTTACACTTATAGAAAAATAACAAGTTTAATACCAAAATAACACCGTACATGTTCATATTTTATCCATACCATGCTCTTTCATCAAAGGCACAAGTCCTAATTCAAGCTTGAATCTCATGGATCACAAATCTTATACAAAAACCCAAAGTACCATGTCCAACATTTCCAAGAACAACCAACATAATTTACATACTCTTCCATGCATATAATATGTTAATACATGAGAAGAAATACTTACCAAAGCTTGGAATAGGATGATCTTTACCAAAGAGTCCCAAAGGAAATATTTGCTTTAGGGTTTGGAACTACAGAAATGTTCAGAGAAATATCTACAAAGGCATGAGACTTTCAAATGAATAAAAATCAGCCCTTTTGCCCTTTATATAGGCCCTTAATTTTCATCCTTAGCCACTCTTGACATTTAATGTGGTGTTCTAGAATGTCAATGCAAGAATGGGTCTTTTGACCCATTTTTGGGCCATGTCTTCTTTTCATTTTTGGGTCCTTTTTGGGTCCAATTTTCTTAACCCAATAAAATCAATAATTTCTCGTGTTTAATTCATTCCATACTCGTTACGACAATATTCTCACTCATGCTACTCATATCCGTAGCCTCAATCCCAAAATCAAGTGATTCTAGCCACGTTTGGCCTATTTTGACCAAAAGGGTAAAATCGTCATTTTGACGTCAAATTCGTCCTCGAGTAATTTTATCATACCAATATAATATTTCATTCATTTCATGTATATACTCGAGGTTGTAGAAGAAACGTGACAAAAATCGGCTCAGTACGTCCCCGGGCACCCTTGGGACTTAGAAAAATTCCAACTTTTGAAAAATGGGCAAAACCACCCTGGCACGCCCTTGGGCGCGCCCCAACACTGCCTGTGGACTGAAAATTTTGGCCAGAAGCGGCCCGACACGCCTCCGGACGCGCCTGACCCTTAAATTTTTTTTTTTTTTTTTTTTTCTGCTCTCAAAACTAAGGTAAACATGTATGGGGTGTTACATTCAATATACCTGTATTGAAGCCCGACTAAATTCGATTTTACGTCGAAAAGTCCTACGTTGAGGGGTTAAACACTTCCTAATAAAGACCTCTGTATACCCATAGAGAATCGTATCTGAGACCTTTGAAGATGTAGAAGTACGTATCACTCTGCGACAACCATTCTTAGTGGGCCAAAATCTTAAAGATGTGGAAGTACCATTACCATACATACATCTCTCAATCTCACCCATGGGAGGAATTTTTTTTTCCTTTCCCAAAAAAGAGAAGCTCACCTCTAAACAAGAAAAATTCTCTCACCCATCCCTAGGCCCCACTCATTTTCAACCACCCAATGTCAACTAACCAAACTGGTAAAACAGTGTAAAGAAGGCAAAAATTAGGAATTTCCAATTCATTTCCTCCGGGAAATTACCAATAGAACCTCCAAATCCGCCGGAAAATGAATTCCCGATTCACGTCCCTCATTTCCCGATCACTCAAATTATTCTCATCCTCCACCGCCACGTCATCATCTCCACCACAATACCCACTAACCCTAGAAGGTCTCCGCCACCGTCTAGCGGCGGAGTCACCAACGCTATCCGATTTCTCTAAACTCCAATCGGATAACGAATATTCGGTCGAGGTAGGTACGAAGAAGAAACCGTTACCGAAACCGAAATGGATGAAGGAAGCGATACCTGGTGGAGAGAAATACACGCAGATTAAGAAGAAGTTGAGGGAATTGAAACTGCATACTGTGTGTGAAGAAGCGAAATGTCCGAATTTGGGGGAGTGTTGGTCTGGTGGTGAAACGGGGACTGCTACTGCTACTATCATGATTTTAGGGGATACTTGTACCAGAGGATGCAGGTTATGTACCATTTTATTTAATTTGTTCTATACGTTTTGTTCGATTTGTTGCTGATTTGAATTGGTTTGGGATTGAGTTCTAGTTGATTGATTGATACTTCCTCCATTCACTTTTACTTGGCATTTTGGACTTTGCACTCTAGGTCATGTACATTTCTTGAATTCTGTCTATACAACAACAACAACAACATACCCAGTGTATTCCAACATAGTGGGGTGAATTCTGTCTATACATTTCGATTTATTGGGATTGAGTTCTAGTTGATTGATTGATACTCCTTCAGTTTACTTTTACTTGTTCATTTTGGAATTTGCACGCCCTTTAGAAACAATGATTAATATGAGTATTTTACCACAATAACTATTTGATTGATGTATAGTCTTGAACCCAAGGGTGTGGCTCTAGTGGTCAATGACTCGGGTTGAGCACTATGAAGTCTCAGGTTCAAATCCTAGCAAAGACAAAAACATGAGGTGATTTCTTCCTACGTGTTCTAGCCTTGATGAATAGAGTTACCTGATACCTGTTGTTGGTGGTTATCAAGAAAAAAGAAAAAGATTGACGTATAGTCTTAGGTCTTGCAAAATGATTTGGGAAATAAGTAATTAATATTGAGGGTAAAACATGAAAAAAGGAATTGTCTTTTTTGATATGTTAAAAGTGACAAGCAAAAGTGCACGGATGGAGTATTAATTTTGGTTTTTTTGGTACATGATTGCATTGCTGTGCTCAGGGAAAAGATTTTTTTTTTTTCCTTATTGTAGAAAAGGAAGTTCATTTAAAAACAATATTTGTTTTGTGGAAGTTGAGAGGTTAGGGGAAGGAGATGGTAAATGAAGATGTAAGCATGATTGGATTGATCTCTTTGCTACTCTGTTTATGTTTCTGTGGTGAGAAAGGAACTGAAACTGGATATATTGGTTAATATTTTCAACATAGTAGATAACAAGGGAACATTTTCCCTATCATTCTGGACACTTCCGTCTATAAATCAAATGCAAAATGAGCTGAATGATGGAAGAGTTGACATGAGAAAATATTATGGTAGTATATTGAGCTGGGGGTCTATCGGAAACAACCTCTCTATCTCACCTCTGAGGTAGTGGTATGGACTGCGTACACTTACCCTCCCCAGACTCCACTTTGTGGGAATATACTGGGT
This sequence comes from Capsicum rhomboideum, assembly GCA_031232105.1. NCBI lineage: Eukaryota > Viridiplantae > Streptophyta > Magnoliopsida > Solanales > Solanaceae > Capsicum > Capsicum rhomboideum. Next base: position 135,256,197 of record CP124712.1, on the reverse strand, counting down.
TTGTTGTTGTTGTTGTTGTTGTTATATTGTTGTTAGGAACTGAATGTACATCAATAATAACAGCGAAAGCTAATTTGACTCTCATGGCCATGTTGCTAGAATTGTAGTGGATTTTGTAAGAAAGGGTACGAGATTACGAGAAACAAGAAGTTTCTTTTCTTGGCTTATCTATCTTTTTCTCTCTCAGCCAACTTGTTTTCAGTGTATGTGCACTGTGGTTATTGAGAAGGTTAGAGGAGATATTTTAAAGTCGATTGGGTTTAAATTTTCTTTAGGAATGGATAAACAAGAGTTATGATCTCTTGATTAAAAAAAACAAGAGTTATGATCCATGTGAATAATCATTTACTAAATCTGCCCTTTGAAATTTCAGATTCTGCAATGTGAAGACATCACGCACTCCACCTCCTCCTGACCCAAATGAACCTGCCAATGTGGCTGAGGCCATTGCCTCATGGGGCTTAGATTACATTGTAATTACCAGTGTCGACCGGGATGATTTACCTGATCAAGGGAGTGGTCATTTCGCTGAGACAGTGCAGAAGTTGAAGGCATTGAAGCCACATATGCTCATAGAAGCACTTAGTAAGCACTCCCTTTTTAAATACCTTGTGAACTTTTTACCTAGACTAGAACCCCAAAAAACTGTGAACATGTATATGGCTTCAGACTTTAATTACTCTTTTACGTTGGTGCTTGATCTGATAAGTAAGACAGTCTACAAAAGTTCAATAAAGTTACTGCAATTAGGTTGATAATTGGCAATGATCTGCCTTGCACGAATAAGTGGTGTTCCTTATTTTTATTGTTGCAGCGACTGAACAATCATGGCGCATCTAGAGTCGTAATAAGAAGTTCAACTTCTTGTCATCCATGAATGTTCTTCTGTTCTTGTACTTCATCCTCTTTGGCTCTTTCTCCCTATCCCCCCTCCCTGTGCCATCAATTGGATTTCTTTGATTTGATTATCTTCAGCATTGTTAGTGGACCTTGGCTGTATGAGTGGCTGAATCTTCACCTGAAAGCATTTATCCTTTTCCTTCACCTGAAAGCATTTATCCTTTTCTTGCACCCATGACTTTAATCCCAATGGAGCTCAACAAGTTGAAATAATGGCTCTTTCTGGAGTATGAAACTCGTATATTTATTTTGGGCTGGTTCTTTTGAGTATCTAGATATTCTATTTGTGGGATATGATTAAAGGTATTACTACCTAGTTTTTGTCTTTTTAATACAGTTACAAAAGCATCTATACCTTGTTGTAGCTTTCCTGAAATTCTAGAAGCAGTCTACGCCTACGGTCCATTTGAGTATCGCAGAAGTTATTGAAAAATGTGAAGCAACTATATTTATAAAAAGAAAAGGGGTATTTACATGTTTTGTTTGAGTGGAAAGAAATATTTTTGAAATGAGAAGAGCTGGTGGTCACAAGATTTTCTCAAAGTCCTATAGCTAACTAAGGATCTGGTTTATAGATATATTTGTGCTTTTCCAGCCATTATATAACTAATTAATACATACAAATTATCAAAGTTTCAGTTTTGTCCCTTTTCTCCATCAATTAAGCAATACCTAAGATGGTTGTTTGGAGCATTTGTTAAGTTGGCATTCTAGTTGCTCTAACAGGGATTTTTGGCCTCCGGATGCGGATGATTAATCATCTGTTTCTCACATTCAACCTGATTCTACCTCTTCTCGTCCCGTTTGAAGAAAGGAAGGATCCCAAAGAATACCTTTGTCCAAGTGCTATTCTCAGTCTGGACCATATTTACCTTCTTTCTGAAAGTTTTAATCAAAGAAAAGAATAAGTGAATGACATATTGACATTTGAATTTGTATCACGTCAGCCTATTTGTGTATCTATCTATCCGTTCACTTAGTCAAACAAAAAGGTCGTGATGTTATCTGATTTCATCATGCAGCTCCAGATTTTCGAGGAGACCCTGGGTGTGTGGAGAAAGTTGCAAAATCTGGATTAGATGTTTTTGCTCATAACATTGAAACCGTCGAAGAGCTTCAGAATGTAGTACGAGATCATCGTGCTAACTTCAAGCAGTCCATGGACGTTCTGAAGATGGCCAAGGACTATGCCCCTGCCGGTACATTGACAAAGACTTCAATAATGTTGGGCTGTGGGGAAACTCCCGAACAAGTTGTTAAAACAATGGAAAAAGTGCGTGCGGCAGGTGTTGATGTAATGACATTTGGTCAGTACATGAGACCATCAAAGCGTCACATGCCTGTTTCTGAATACATAACTCCAGAAGCCTTTGAGAATTATCAAGTTCTCGGCATGCAAATGGTTTGTTTATTCCTCCTCCCTTTTTACTATGCAATATGTATTCCTGCATATCTTGTTCCTGAGTGGTTAAAATAGTATATTACTTGTGATGAAGATATTATACCACGACTAAAGAAAATATATATCTCAATATTTTATCTGTTTTAAGGTCTGAAATTGTAAGTTTGCTACTTTGGTAAAGGTTCAACTTTGATTAGAAAGTGGAACAAATAAATTAGGTGGAGGCCATAGGAGCATCATCGTAATTGATTTGTTTGCCATTTCTTGTACAATATTGAGTAGTGGCAAATCCTCGAAGTCCTTATTGTTTTTTCCTTAGATATGTTATCCAGCTCATTACTAAGACTATTCTGCTTTCTCGCGCTCTTTCTATTTCATTTTGATGTTCGAAAACGTATTTACCATTGTGCAAAGGGAGCGATTTGGAGTTATTGTGGTTTTGTTTTATGAGAAAGGGAGGAAGGGTATTGTAATTAAGCATAGAAAGTAAAGAAAAGAAGAGGGACGCTATAAGCAAAAAATATGTTAATTTTGAGAACCTCTTTCATTTTAGACCCTCATACTGGTCCAAGCAACGATGAAGTCTTTTTTCCAAGCACTGTGGCGAGATATCTCTGTGATTCTCCATTAAATCTCTAATATCAATAAGGAAGCAGAGCATCTTTGCTGCTCTTTTTACCTTTTAGATGTTCAGCTACAACTATGTTGTGTTGCCTTCTTCCAAGCTATGGAAGAGGGATATTCTGATTTTCTTGATTATGAAAGTATCTGAAGGGATGGGATGTATTTAGAAGTTGTCTCTTTAAGTTAAAAGTTGTGGTGGGTTAGTTGGTCTTCTACAAGTGTGTGTTAGGCAAAAACCACAGGTGACCTGCTGGTAGACATCATAGCTTCTGCACAGCTGGGATGCAAAGGAAGGAAAAAAGAACTTGTTATTCCTTCTAAGACCAGACAATTGGAATTGAGTGGACTGATATGAGTCAGGAATATCTGTGGATCATGTGCGCTCCTCCGAGGAGGCACATTATGGTCACCTCGGTACTTGCACTGATGAGGGGTCAACGCTTTGGTTGTGAATGGATTTCTCTCGTCATGACTGAGGTATTTGCCTCCGACTTTGGAAGATTTTTACGAGTCAAAAGGTATGATCTTGCCAGATCATTGCCATTTATTTAGTTTGTGAAGTCCGAATTGTTTTAGCTAGTAGGATGAGGCCTCATAACGAATGAGATTATGTTAACTCGAGTAGAGCCCATGGTAAACAATATGGTTATGTTGGGTTTCGTTTTTTGTTTTAGTTTTATTTTTCTGATAAATATCGTTTCTTTGGATTTTGAGGGACATTAACCCATTAAAAAGCCCTGGCAATCAGGGTTGAAGGGGAATTTCTTGGGATGTGTTTAGAAGATAAATTGAATTTTGGGTAATTTCGTGGGATCTGTCGCATTGTTGGTGACAATGCAGAAAGAGCTCCAATGGTTAGTTGTGACTGTTCAATGATGGTAGCAGAAAAGCACGAGGAGAGGGCAAATAAGGGCAAAGCTAGAAGGAAGAATGAGTCGTAAATGAGGTTTGGGGATATATGAGATAAGATAATGACAACATAAGGTTGGATGGTGTTGGAACCCAGAGAACAGGATTCTTTTGGGATAAGTAACTCACCGAACAGGAATACCTCTTTGCTTTGGTTTAGGGTAGATCATATGAATTTTGTGATCATATGTGCCGTATATATAGGTGCACGTTGACTCAATAATGATTCCACTACTTTCATGGCTATGTATGCATCCTTCTGATGAATAAAGTTAACAATTTAGGTCAGTAGTTTTTTTGATAACTTTGCTGGGAAGATGAATAAAGTTAACAATTTAGGTCAGTAGTTTTTTTGATAACTTTGCTGGGAAGGTGACAGAGGAACTTAGTCAATGGCATGTCCAATAGGATTACCACCACCCGGCCCTTTACCCACAATACTTATGAGAATTGCTTGGACACTTGTGTTCTCTTAGGTGAGTTGGACCAAGTTCGGCAGTTCCCGAGTTTTAATGAACTTGTTTGTTTACGTAGTTATGGTGAGAATCTGCAATTTGGGGCAACACAAAATTATGTTAGGCTTTTACATGCTGTTATAGTTCATAGTTTTTCTCGGCGCAAATTGTTTATTTAGTGTTATTTTGGTGTAAGTATGAACTTACGGAGTATCTCGTTTAGATTTTTAAGAAAAATTACCGTATGTATTATTTCAAGAAAAATTACAACGAATTTCTAGTCTTCAAGTCTTATCATGTCATTGATTTAAAACAACTCATTAGCTAATCGAGTCAATTCCGAGTTTCAAGTATTTAAACTAGTCTTACAGGTAACAGATAATCTTATAATATTACGTCTCTGGCCTTCTTGCTCAAAATATATCATGGGTTGATTAATTTTCTTATTTCTGCATTTTATTTTGCCTAACTTCACTCAGCATCATCTAGCAAGGTGTGCTTGGAACTATTTTATTGTTGCATGACATGATTAAACTTGAAGCTCGTAATAATGATTCTTTATTATATTTTGTTTCAAATGCAGCACCTAGTTGTTGTGAGTACTGTTAATAACTACCTGATGTTTCTGCAGGGATTTCGATATGTGGCTTCTGGCCCCATGGTTAGGTCGTCGTACAAGGCAGGGGAATACTATATTAAATCAATGATAGAATCTGATCGTGCAGCATCTTCGTCATAACTTCTGGTCTTGAGACGATACTTTGCATTTTGTACCACAACTTGATGTTTACACAACATTTTTTGAGATTGAAAAGCTTGGCAGCCATCTGACTCTTGTTTCTTCTTAGAGAAAAGATAACTGAAAAAAAAAGATGTAGGTATTCAAAGTCCGATGGCCTATAACATTTGCCTCGTGTAAGCTGTTATATCTAATAATAATAATCTCATGCAGTTGTACATTAACTTAATGTAATTATTCTTTCAATCCTGAGTTTATTTTGGCATACATAAGCATCAGATTTTGCACGATATTACGGTTCTACTTGGTTGAATTTGTCCATTTTTTTCATGCAAGGAGGATTTCTTAGGCCTTGAGTCGTGTATGTATTGTTTGGTAGCTTATGTTGACAATAGATTGTCTTGTGACTCCATAAGAAACTTCATTTCCATGTTATGGACGTTTTCGTGATAAGGCTACTGTGCGTTCTATAGGGAAAATAGTTGATGTGGAAATTTGTACTTCATTGTTAGTTAACATATACGTTTTTACTTGTTAACAATTTTTCCAGAGTCGAGGGTCTATCGGAAACAGTTATCTACTCTATAAAGATAGGAGTGAGATCTGCGTATATCCTATTCTTTTCAAATTTCATGTAATCACACTGACTACGTTGTCGTAATTGTATAAATAAAAATATACGTTTTTGCGTTCCACGCTATTCTTTCTTTTCTTCATTTGGCCAATTCAATCTTTGTTGGCGCTTCTATGATTGTTTGGTTTTACATTTTTACTTTTGTGCTTGTCAATTTGAATTGAGGAGTTGGCAAACGGAATGTTGGAATTGCCATTAGAAAAAAAGAATAATTGCTTTAGGGTGGGGATTGTGGACAAAAAATATCCCAAAAGAGGGACAAAAAATCCTCGTGGGATAAAATAATGGTTTGGAAAATAACTTTTTATTGCTTTTGAGGTCATCAAATTGTATATTACAGTGTCTGTGAACCACCGCTATTTTAGGCTCTAAAAAAATTAAAACAATTGGGGTAGCCCGGTGTACTAAAGCTCTCGTTATGCACGGAGTTTAGGAAAAGACCGAATCACAAGAGTCTATTATATGCAACTTTACCTTATATTTCTGACAGATGTTATTTTCATGACTTAACCTATGATCTCCTGATCACGTTACAACAACTTAACAAGTTACTCTAAGACTCCCTTTCCATTAAAACAATTTGGGGGACCCCTCATAATCTAGCATTCATATCAGTCCAAAAGTTTAATTATTTAATTTTCTTAAAAACCAATAATGGAGCTTTGTTTCTCATATTACACTACAATGATTACCTACCTTTCCACCTTTTAATTAAAGGGGTACATTTTTAATCAAGCCTTAATGGACTTTTAACCTCGGTTGCTTTATCTAGCATTCAATGAATGAAAGCTGGAAAACATGTGGTAGGTAGGTAATAGCTTCACGAATACCATAAGAGATCTTTTACTTACTACATGATTCAATCTACTAGCCAAGAATCCAATGTTGAAAGAAACAATGAAATGACTTGAACAAATTTTTCCTATCATATATAATGGTATGATGTGAGGGAGCTCGTCCGCGCCAGTGATATAACGGATGATAACTCTTTAACTTTAGAGGCGAAGTGAGTGGTTCAAGAGAATAAGCTTTAGACGCTCTCAAACTAATCTGGATCATCTGATTATGGCTTCACACAGTTAAAATTAAACTTACTCTTATTAAACTTTCATTATATCGATCACTAAACTGTAAGCCTAAATAAATAAATTGTGTTCAAACACTTTTGATGCTAAATCTACTGAATATATAAATCTAACAAAATGTTAAACCAAGAAGCATTCCTATTATCAAAGTTAATCATGCAACAAAATCTTTTGTCCCCATTTAGAACTCAACAAACTTCTCCTGGCCATTCAAAAGTCTTCCTTCAAAGTTCAAACCAAGCCCCCCACACATAACATAACATCAAAAATAAAAGCACAAAGCATGGAGCCCAAAGTATTTCCAGGGCCCTGCCTGCCTCGACAAAATTCAAGGGGTCAAAAGTAAACAATTTTCCTTTATAATTCAAATATTTTTATTTATAATTGTATTATAAGAACAGTAAAGTGTTATTTCATTCGGCGATATTATCGATGACCAACGAGAGTTTTAATGAAGTGGTAAATACCCTTTCATTCTTAATTAGAAGTTTTAGGTTTAAACCGTTCGGGTAAAGAGTTGCCATAATCAGGGAGCACTTTACCCCTAATATGAGACTTCTTGATACGAATTCGAATTTACTCCAATATTAATACTAGATATTAAGATATCGAGTAGGAAATCAAAAGAATATTAACGGAAGGAGAATTTCTCCAAGTATCTAAATCCTAGTATTCTGAAACATATAATATCATAGAATTATTTATAGCCGTTTAGCAGCTGATTAACTTTAAACTCCCTTCGTCTCAATTTAATTATCCTTATTTTCCTTTTTTGTTTGTTTAAAAAAGAATGCACTTGCCTATATTTAGTAAGTTTTTCAATTCGAATATTCTACATGACAAGTTTATGATTACAAGGTTTAAAAAACTACACACATTTTTAATTTAAGACTAGTTTAGGGTACACGCCTCGCGCGTGTACCTCGTTCAATGAGTTCAGTTTTATAAAATCACTTCGATATTATAAAAGAAAATATGTCTTGATTAATAAATAAATTGATGATTTTATGCACAAAAATATCTATTATCTATTATTAATATATAAGCGACAATAAGCAGGCACCTCATGATCGACGTGCGACTGCTTCGCTTCAATTGGTACCCTCATAGTCGACATGCCTATTATACTATAAATATTCATTGGATTACAATTCTACTTTCACCTCTTTTAATTTTATTTTCGGATGAAATTATTTGCTGTCATTAGAATTCAATTCGGTTAGTATTATTCTAGAAGTTAGCTTGTTAATTTAACTAAATCTCCTATTATTTTATATGGGAAAAAGGAAAAAAGAACTATCGATATTTTCCTTGTTTCCTCTCACCATATATTTTAGGATTCCTTTTTTCTCATAGACAAGAAAAAAGAAAACCTACCAATAATAATTTTTCATATATTTTTCTCTTAAATAATAATCCAAAAATTCAAAAAAAAAAGAAGTAAATGAGTCTATTGCGGATATGAAAGAGCAAAATTATTAGAAAGTAACAGTATATTGATGTTAGAATAAAGTCAATATCTATTTAAATGATATAACTTGTACCACAAAAAAAACAAACTATTAAAGCTTATTATTAAAAATAAAGAAGATATGCCAAATTTCATAGCTTATTCCCAATTGAAATAATTGCATATAATTAAATCTTAAAAGAGAATTAATATAGAATTAGAGTGACTAACTAATTTCTTATGATGAAATATAATCCAAAGAATCTAGTCAAAATTGTAAATAAGTCAATTTCAAATTATTAATTGTATATAAGTCATTATAAAAAAATCACAAAAAATATTTCAATTAGCAATTATCTATCAAGATACATGATAATTTATTATTTAAACTTTAAGAACATACTAAAATCATAAAAGAAAACTTCTCAATTAGTAACTGTCTATAAAAAATACATGATAATTTATTTTTATAACATTAAAAACATACTAAAATTTTAGAAAACTTACCTCAAATCACAAGAAAATTTGAGTCTTCAATCATAGATACCATCAATATTTCACTAAAAACTTCTCAATTAGCAATTGTTTATCACGAACATATGATGATTTATTATTATAAACTTCAAGAACATACTAAAATTTTAGAAAACTTATCTTAAATCACAAGCAAATTTATTTCTTTAATCATAGATAATATCAAGATTGTAAACATCAAGAGCTAAAATTTTAGAAAACATACCTTAAATCACAATCAAGTTTGTGAACGAAGATAATAAAGAAAAAATTTGTTTGAGAACTACATTGTGGACGTATTATTGTAGAAAGGAAGAATTCTCAATTTATAAGAAATTTTAGGTTTAGTTTACTTTCTTTCTTTGTTAGTTCAAATTTGTATTTATTTAATTTAATAAATTAGCCTTTATGGTCTTTTTTTCTTTTTAGGTTTAGTTTTCTTTTTCTTTTTTCTTTCTTCCTTTTCCCCTTTTTTCCTCCACACGTTTTTTTTTTGGGTCCTTTTCAATTCAAATTAGTTTTCTTTCCATTTATATAATTTATTACTTTTTTCCTTTTTTCTTTGTTCCCTTTTTTCCTCCACACATTTTTTGTGTCCTTTTCAATTCAAATTAGTATTTTTTTATTTATTTAATTCATTAACAAATTAAATATTAGGTAAGATTTGAATTGATTTAGAACTGTTAAATATTATAATTTATTTCCTAACTTAAATAAGGAACTTTAATTAATTTCAAAGTCCTAATATTAATAATAATAATTTGAGAAAAATAGTGAAAAGACGATTTTGTCTAAAGAGAAACTTTTAATGAAGGGCAAAAAGTTCAAACAACATTATTAAGGACCTTCACACTTTTAATATAGTAGAGATAAGATCATAAGATTCAAATTTTTTTATTTTTATTTTTTTCTTTTGTGTGTCCAACAAATTTAAAAACTTAAAGCAGAACGGAGGGAGTAAATCATTAAGCAACCTTCTAATATGAATGACGTCGCTCAAGAATAATGTGACTTCATTTAAAAAGTTGCTCAAGGTGTTTGATTAAGCTTATAAGTTGATCAAACTACTTTATAAATACTTTTTAAATTATTTACACATTTGATAAATATTTGAATTGCTTGTAAGTCAAGTGCATATAAACTAAAATTAGTCTAAAATCATAAGTTGACCAGCCTTAACTTATGACTTTTCAGCTTATAAACACTTTTAGTTTGATCAAAAGTTTTATTATCTTATCCTTAATATCTTTTTAAATTTTAAATATTGAACAAGCGATACATTGATTCGAGGAAAGAAAAGGACCACCTTCGAAAAAAAAGAAAGGAACTTGCTAGGCTTTTAGAACAACGGCGATTTTTTTTTCTTTTTTGGTAAAACAGCTAATATTAAAACTTAAGAAACTGGAACAAAAGGTTCAGGGATTGCCCTGGCAGTATTTTGGGCTACATTACGCTCAGTTAAACTATTATTACAGACCACAACTTTTCGAGGGAAAGTAGTTCCTAGAATGTCTGCTGCTACATGCACTGTTGCATACATTGGAGGAACTTGCAAAATCAGTGGTTGATCAAAAATTAAGGACTTAGCCCCCTCTTTTGCTATACAATCAGCGACACTATTCTGCTCCTTACATATGTGCATTAGTGTTGGAGCTCCCAGCACCTGCATCAAAGACCTGCATTCAAAGACAATGTTGTTATAGGGAAAGTTATCATTTTTAAGGCAGTGTTAATTTCTAGTGGAGTGTAGTTATTAGCTACAACAATTCTTAGCCCTTCAAGGATTGCAATGAGTTCAGCTTGGTTAGCAGTTATCAGGGCACAAGCTTTGATAAAAACTCAACTGCCAGACACCAAGATGATTTTTAAAGCTTCAGATGATATAGCTAATTCTATATACAACTATCTAATTTTATTCGATTGTATATAAAGGCATAAGGATGAAGACCTATTTAGCACCTTTTTAAAGGTAAGCGATTAGATTGACTATGGAAAGACTCCTAAGGACCAGGTGAAGGCCTATTTAGCGTCTTTGTAAAGGTAAACGATTAGATTGATTTTGAAAAGGCTCCTAAAGATCGGGTGAAGAATGAAAAATGTCCGCTAAAGTCCACAAGATAAGGTTTGGAGATGCGATCATGATCTTTCCCAAAATAAAACATTTATATATTCATGGTTTTCTCCTTTTCTTTATAAAGATACTATTCACACTTTTGTATCATATACGTAATTGCTTATTATCGATTTCAGCACTTTTAAACATGTAACTATTTATTTATTGAATCAATTTCTAGCACTTATAATTTATTAACTATTTACGATCAGCTAATCCAAACAACGGGTAAATTTTACAGATGGTAAGTTAACTATCACTTTTTTTTCACAAAAATAATTTAACTATTTTTCTAACACAAAAATAACTTAACTTAAAGTAAACTAATACAACAATCACACTGGCCGGAATATATACTTTTTCGATCAATCCACCATTTTTCACTCTTCTTTATTTTTAAATCTAATAAATTAATTTTAAAAAACACCCAATCCGACCCGCCCCATCAAAAATCCATTTGAAAAAGTGCATATCTTTTTTTATTGTTAATGTCATAATCAGAGTATACGTGGTATTTTGAAATAATAAAAGGTAATTTTTTAGCATCAACTTAATCGGAATTAGCGTTCACACATTATATATCTACTTTGAGCTACAATTTAGAAGAGATGTGACGATTATGACTAATAAACATGACAATACTGGTTATTTCATTCGATAAATATTTAACATGTCCGCTTTATGATCATCTTTTTCTTTCATAATATTTCAAAAGTAAATTGTGTAAGACCATAAAGTTTAGATAAACGAAAAATGTGCATCAATAAAAAATAAAAATCGACACAACATATTGTGCCATATAATGTATACCATTTACAAAAGACGAGACATTTTAGACAAATAATACTTTTTTTTTTCTTCATCGACACAACTTGCATGTAATCATGCATTGCTCTTTCCATGTTTTCTCTTCTTTGAGAATAATGGTTCTTTTATTTTTTTAATATATTTTTTAAATGGGTGGTTGGATATTTTTTAAAATTTATTTATTAAATTTAAAAATAAAAAAAGAGTGAAAATAGTGGATTGATCGATAAAATACATATTCCGGCCAATGTAATTTTTGTGTTAATTTATTCAAAATTAAATTATTTTTATGTTAAAAAAAATAATTAAATTATTTTTATAAAAAAAAATGATAGTGAACCATCTGTGAAATTTACCCTTTAAACAACCTCTAGTCAACTTCTCTTTCAATAATAATATTAGTATAAAAAACTTTTGCTAATTTCAAGAATTCAAAAGAAAAACTCAAGAAGAATAAAAAGTACCATCTTAGGAAAGAAAAGAAAGTAAAAAAAAAAGAAAAGTAAAAGTAATAGGACCCTATTTTTGCCTCTATATTTGGCACTTTTCTCTTGTAAGTTGTATCCACTATACCTTTATTCAACTTCTTACACTGAGGTGTCCACCATTCTACCACCCAAAATGGGCTGCTGTTTTAGCTCCTCCAAGAAACGCCACCGCAACTCGCCGCCGTGTTCCGCCACAAACGGCCGAGATCCACCGCTAGCGGAGGAAGAAACCGTTAAAGAAGTTCTTTCTGAAACACCCATTATTCCCCCCCCACCACCAAAGGTCAACAACAAAAGAGCTGACTTTCCACAAGTCAAATTTGAATCAACGGCTGTTATTGAAGCACGAGATGATATCAAGTTCGAATCAACGGCTGTTGTTAAACCGAGAGAGGAAATGAAGTTTGAATCAACAGCCGTTGCCAAACACAGAGATGAAATCATGTTTGAATCAACGGCTGTTGTTAAAAAGAGAGAGGAATTGAACCTTGAATCAACGGCTTTGGTTAAACCTGAAGTGTCTGAAGAGATTTCGGAAATGTGTAGTTTTACTGAGAGCTATTCTACGACGGCGACTGCGACGGAGAAGAGAGAAGAAGACGGGGAAGTAACACAGAGGTCACCGGTTAGGAAGAGGCAAAACTCCGGCGATCTCGCCGCCGGAGTTAGGGAGAGAAGAAGAACGGCGCCATCGCCGGAGAAAAGGAGGTCACCGGCGACGTCAAGGGGAGTACAGGGTAGGGGAATGCCGCAACAGCGGCGTAATGTGGGACCCCCAAATGGGTCCCGCAGAGGTCCAGGTGATAAAGGAGTTCGGCGGTCGAATTCACCGGCGACACGTGGAAGGGTGGATGCACGTCGGAATGTGAGAAATAGAAGTCCGGCGGCGGCTGCGCGTGAAGGAGACAACCTTGGAAACAGAAGTTCGGCTGCGGCGGCGCGTGAAGGAGAAAAACTTGGTGGTCTATCGCCGGCGAGAAGTACGCCGGAGACCGGCGAGTCTATTGAAAATCCACTTGTTTCTATGGAGTGCTTTATTTTCCTGTAGGTTAAAATGGTGCCGTATAAAGGTGTTACGTGTTTTGAGGAGGATGACGTCACTATTTTGCTAAATTATGAGGTGGGAAAAATTCAAATTTTGTAAATATAAGGTAGTAGTACTAACTTTGTCTTACTCTAAAGTGTGACATATTTGATTTTGTTTCAATTTCATCTCATTATTTGTCATGATTTTTGCTTGTTTTGTAAGTCTTCAGAGCCACAGTAGTCATATCACATGATATCACTTGTAACTTACTTGAGTTGAAGACAAAATAAGGACAAAAAGTAATTATAATTGGGGATGTTATATTAGGTTGTTATATTTAGCTTATTATACTTTTGAAATAATATTATTCAAACCTACTAACTAGTTATGAAATTTGATCGATAACCTCCACCGTGTTCTTGCTGAGTTAGATTTGCCTCTTGTTTTTCTGTCTCGTTCCCCTGGCCTTTTTTCACATTAGCTTTTGATATTTCATGAGTTTTCTAAGCTTCTTATGGATCAATGCCACTAACTTTATGTATCCCTCTATCCATAGTGAATTCAGAAATGTCTATAACATAGTTTCTTTTATTTGTATTAACAATTACTTTATGGAGAATGGTTTTTATACGATGGTAACGATTTACAATAACTATCTATTATCTGGATATACCTAAAAAGATGTACGGTCTAAATGAATGCAAAATTAATATTTATAAAAGTTATACTTATTTTTTCATCATATATTTATGTTGAGTATAAAAAGATTTTGAATTTGATTGAATTTGTATATACACATTCCATCTGCCACTGATAGCAAGTGCCAAGTAGTATCATCCTAGAGTAACAACAGGAACGGAGTTACAATGTTAGGTAAGGATTCAGCAAAATTTAGCAATTTTACCTTAAACTCTATGTAGGTATTAAGAAATTTATTGAGTATATAATAAATTTAGAATCTAATCGCTAGTATATGATATCGCTATGTTAGAGTTTAGAATTATCAAGTTCAAATTTTGTCTATGTTGAGCGTACGTAGGGTCTTTCAGAAATAGTCTTTCTACTCACCTCCGAGGTAGAGTTTCAAATCGCGTACACTCTATTCTTTTCAGATTTCATTTAATTTGTGGGAATACACTAGATATGTTGTTGTTAATTTTGGCTCTATACGCCCTTAAGCAACTTTATTAAAGTTAGACAAGGCTAAGGGCATATGGATGTGAAAAAAGAAAGAAAGTGAATTTTGGTGTTTGTGAAAGTTTATTGAGATTGTCATCTAAATGGAGATTTGTGTATGTGCAGCTTCTTTCTGTTCCCTCCTTGGGATGAACTCTTTTTTTCTATTCAATCTTGTTTGGTAGATCTTAGAAGAACATGCGTGTTGTATTTTATTGTAGTAATTTGTTTTTTTCTAAAATAATTTGTTAATTAAACTACATTTCTAATTTACTGTATTTTTTTAATAAACTATGTTTTGAAGATTGCATTTGCATGCTCATGCGTAAATCTTGTGAGTTGTGACATGGAAAGAAAACTTAGCTTTCTTGTGTAGCATGATGGCCCTCGTTTGATCCAATTGGTTTGTCATCCTAGCGTCGGTACCCATAATAGAATCCCGACTAATTTAGATTCATATCGTGTAAGTCCCCTAGTGAAGAAAACGCTCCAAAGAATTCAAACTCGATGTTTTCAATTAAGACTGAATTGAATCCTATCCATTCGATCACATCTTTTGGTGTTTTCATTAATTTGATCAAATTGTTGTTTACTGAAAAAGGACCTAGTTATTGTTTACTGTCTTTGTCCCCATGAATTAAGTAGGCCACTTCAATTAATGGGAGTTCCTATCCCCTCTTAGGTTCTTCTGAGATTCTTAGAATCCATTTGACCATAAATATTGCAAGTAATTTTTGGGAGATAGAAATTTTAAAAGAAAATAAATTAAAAGAGAAAAGAATAGTATTTTTTTTATGAGAAGAGATGTAATGAAAAAAATTCTGAGAAGAGATGTAATGTATCTATGTGAATTTGTGTTTCGTCTCATGTAAGCTTTCATTTCCCTCTCATTTTACATGGGATTTTGACAAAAATATCATACGCAATTTATAAACTTACCAATTCTTCTTCTTAATCCGGCTTTACCAACCTGATCTTGATCATGAGTGTCACATTTTGTTACGGTTTCATTCTACTTAAAAGGAATCTAAGAGTGACGATTTTTCATTCGTTCGAATTCAGTATTTTTTATTCAAATTTTATATTTATCTTAAAAAAATCTATTGAATATGTGTAAATTATTAATATAAAATTTAACAACTTTAAAAAGTTAGCACACAAAATATATAGTAAATTTTAAATTCTAGTTCCATCTGAGTAGTACCAAAAGAAGAGTAAATTTCATCACATGAATAATAGTAACAAAGACTTCTCTAGAAAGCAAAGAGATGGAAAGTATTAGCTGAAGGAAACAGTTCCTTCCACTAGAAAATAGAAATACACACGCTTCACAAAATCCAATGAAATAGTACTCTGAGTGAAATTTAAAATGGACAAGAGGGAAGAAAAAAAACAAACAATTCCTTTGTTTTAATTTACTCGGCTTGATTCAGAGTATGATGATCAAATTAACTAATGCTCAATGTGAAATCGAATATAAATAAGATCTTCAATTTTTTGAAATAAAATTATATATTTTGAAATTACATAAAAAGAACTATTAGTTATAGTTAACAATTCAGAATATTTAAAAAATATCTGAAAAAGTTATGATGAAAATAAATATCCATCCAAATAGTAAATAAGACAAAACAATTTGAAACGAAGAAAGTACACTATATTATACTAGCATTGTTTAGGAAAGTCTGCAATAATTTACTTAAATTAGGCTTTTGAGGCGAAAAATGTTTTGAGAAGAACCCATTGCAATTAAAGTACACAGGTAAAAAAACAAAAGAACTTCATGCAGGATATTGAAAATAGATACTTAAAAAGAAGTTTTTTCTTACAAGAACAAAAGTATTGGCAGAGTACTGTATTCTAAATAGGGAGATTTCATTGATCTGTTTATATGTTGTTTGGCTATTTTGTTCAGACTCTTTAAAAAAATGTTGTCCCAACTATGTAGGATCTTTCAAAAATACATTACTTTTGAAGAATTTGGTACGCACCCGTCGATAATTTTAAAGAGCCCGAGCAACATAGCTGTTTGATAGGGTTTTATATGAGTTTTGCAGTACATTGAAGATGATCAAGTGAAAGAAATGATGATTAACTCTCTCAATTCTCAATATGAATAAAATCTTCAGTTTTCAACTCCTAATTAGGGATAAAATTAGATGGACAGATAATATAATAAGCAGTTATAGGTTGTAGTTTTTTACGAGGACATAATAATAACGAGGTCCAAAAAATGGCATACTATAGCCATAACGTAAAAATGCCGTTACTACTTAAAGGAAGATCAAATCAAGTTAACTTGAGGAAAAAAGATTTAGTTGATCTATTAATTAGATTCCTTAAAACAACGTAGAAAATTAGAAAGTGTGGAGTAATTTCTATAATCTCAGGGAATACTTAATTACAGTGATTTCCCATATTCAATAAAATTGTGAAAATATATTCACAGCTAGAGGAGCTTGGGGGAAATTATATTTATTAATTCAGCTATATCAGAAATTCAAAATAAACATTTTTTAAAACATATTTTTATTCATACAATCCTGACATTTTGTCCGCTAAAACAAAATTCGATTGATCCAAAATTTGTTTGATTCACTATAGGTACGATAATTAGTTTCATATAACGTGAATAACATATATCAAGATCTACAACCGACCTTATCGAAACAATATATCGATCGTTCCGATCGTTCCTCTCTATACTTGTCGTTCTTATTCTATTAGTAGTGAATTATGGTGAATTAATCCGTTTTAAGAACACAACAATGACTACAAAGTTCTTTCTCTCCTTCTTCCTCTATTGGCTCAAAAGTTCTCCAACCATTAGCAATTGTTGATGTGTCAAACACGTGGACTTCGGTCCTTGTTCTTGTTATCCCACCTGGCATCCGGTATCCAGCCAAGAAGTAGAGTTGAGTCCCAATAGGTGCCATGGTGCAAAATATTCTTTGCATAGGTGGCGACTTTGCCACCGTGGCGTCTGACGTGGATATTGGTGAATTTGAACCATCCACTATATTCCATATATTTAGATTTTCATCATAGGCTTCAATGTGTCCTTTCCATGCATTTAAACAATCACCTGAGCTGAATAATTTGCCATTGACATTTACTATTTGATTAGGTGGAACATCTAGGTCCCACATTCTTGCCACGTACTCCCAAGTTTGCTGACGTGGATCATACAGCTCAGCAGAACTTCTTTCCATCATATATGGTCCTTGGCTGTCACAGTTTCCTCTTTTAGCAAATCCTCCCACCACATAAATTTTACCTGTTAAGTACAAGTAAGAATTTTTCTATTTTGAATTTAGATTTGCAAATTTTTCGCAGGATATATAAGTAATTTATATTATTGTATCATAATATCTCATAAGTTATAGTCAGACATGACTTCAGTTTTTAAAGAACTTACGTTCGATTGCTGAAGCACAAAAATTAAAGAACCGCCCATTTAAAGGGCAAAATTTGTAATTTTATGGATCTAAATTGGTCCATAAGGAGACGGTCCACCGGGCCTGCCCAGCCAACCCCTACCACACGTCTAGCCCTTTCCCTTGAATGCCAGATCATTGGGCCATGCGGGCTCTCCAAAACAATTATGACTCATACCTTTAGCTAATTTAGCTCTTTAGTGGACCGGTCTGGTCATTGATATATATCTTATATCTTATATAATCTTAATTGTGTAAATATTTTTATATTGTAAGTTTATATAACTTAAACTCGTTACAAAAGCTAGTCAACATTACCTTGCCATGGCACACCAACAGATTTATACCTCAAGGTACTCATATTTGGTAAAGGTTCCCATTCATCTTTAGCAGGATCATAAACTTCAGCAAAAGAAGTACCTTCAGCACTGTCCAACGTTGTTTGTCCACCAGCAACATAAATTTTACCATCTTTACAAGTACACGCAAAATTATACCTTGGCGTAGTTAAGGGCGCACAAGTTGACCATGTATCTGCGCGAGTATCATATTTAAGCACCGTAGAGCGCACGCCCGGGCATATTTCTTGAACAGAATCGCCCGAGCCATCGCCTACAATGACCTTGTTACAATGTCGTCCTCCTATTACGAAAATATATTTGCCAATTGAAACCATGGCGAAGTTTTTAAGCACTTGGTTTTCGAGAAGGCCTGGAATTGTAGTGAGTCGATGCCATGAATTTGTTGAAGGGTGATAACACGATATCCAATTCGACATGTTAACGTTAGGTGTATAGTCTTTGCCACAAAATGAGGCGTATATACGATAATATTGGTCATCATTTTCTTGAAATCGAGTTGGATTTCTTGAAGGAGATGGAATGGAACCCATGTTAATTAATACTTGCTTGTTTTCTTTGGAAGTGGGGGAGCCTTTTTTAGTGTGACGTTGGGTGAATGATATAGGAAGGGGCCAAGGGAAAATACCAAAGTTGTTGCCTTGTTGGAGTTTATCACTATGAGCTTCTTGTTGCTATGGATGGTAATTGACGTATATACCGAAACAAGTTTAGTTTTTTTTTTTTTTTTTTTTTTTTTTTTGTGAGTTTGAGTTCAATACGCTTACCGTTTGAAGAATTTTTATATTATCAAGTCATTTAATTAATAGGTAATTATACATACAATAAAAATAACAACAACAACAACATCAACATATCCAATGAAATTGTACAAGTGGAGTCTAAAGAGGGTAGAGTGCACGTAGACTTTACCACTAACTCGTGGAGCTAGGTAGAGAGTATGTATCCGAAGGACCCTCGACTCAAGTACAAGTAATTATATATAATATATATTAACTGGTAATAGAAATTAAATGATAATAAGGCTTTTTTAATAACAGGTCAAATCACACTATTGTTTTGTATAAATTCTTTACATTGTCATTGACTCACTGTGCATAACCCAAATAATACTCTATTTTACTTGGTTACTATTGATCTGACATATTTTAAGAAAATTTTAATTAGAAGTATATTTTACTAAATTAATTTTATTAATGATGTTTTGGAACTCTAAATTTGATTAATACTACCTAATGTAGTTATTTAATACTAATTAAAGATTATATGTGAAAGACGTAATTAAGTTCTTTTAATTTGTAAAAATGGATAAGTAAATTGAAATATCTATTTTTAGTATAGGAACCAAGAATGAAACGGGGAGAGTATATTTTATTCAATAATTTATTATGTTTTTCATAGTTCAAGGTTCAATTAGGAGGATATTTTTAGTGAATTACGAGGGAAGTTCAATCAAGCTTGGAGATATATGCTTAACTGGTAATGTGAAGACACTAATTTTTCATCCCCATTGGAAAGTTAAAATTGCTCCTTGGTTTTCTAGTTAGTGCTGAACCTTGATATTTTCACTCCCACAACAAGTAACA
Organism: Capsicum rhomboideum; assembly: GCA_031232105.1. Lineage (NCBI taxonomy): Eukaryota > Viridiplantae > Streptophyta > Magnoliopsida > Solanales > Solanaceae > Capsicum > Capsicum rhomboideum. The sequence goes on along the minus strand of CP124712.1, from coordinate 135,236,493 downwards.
TTTATAGTACTTCCTCCGTTTTAAAATAGATGATCCTCTTTCTAAAAATATTTATTTTAATTTAGCTGTCTCTTTTATGAAATCAAGAGAATATTATTCTGTTCTTCCAATATTACCCTTATCATAAAATAATTAAACAAAGTGTAATAAAATAATTAAACAAAGTGTATAATACTCAAATTTATATTTCAAAGCATAATTAATAAGGCTAATTTGATAAAATAAACCCCTAATAATTTATTTTTTAAGGGGAGTGTCAAGTCAACAAGGGTCAACTATTTAACTATTTTGAAACGGAGGGAGTAATTTTATTTTTGTTTCTCTAACGAGTTACTCTTTGGATTCCCTAATCATTAGGGATCGGTACATGCGATATGGATAATAATTTTGGATAAATTTTGAGATTTGAAAAACATATTCACTCCAAACAGCACGTGTTAGAACATATTGATTCACCTGGTAACTTTTATTTCATGTTTGTTTTGGGTATTAGTTAATTTCAGGTTAAACTTTATACTAAAATGGTGCAATTAGCTACTCCATATAAAAAATGGGATAGCTAATTTCATAAAATATCCCCGTTCATGAAATATCGTGGGATATCCTATCATTATACCAAACGCTGAGTTAATGATTTAGGCGAATCTTCTTGTTTATTTAATGGAAAAATTACATCACAACACTAATTATATTAGCATATCTACATAATATCCCATATCTTTTATTTAATTACATCCATCCCATATTTTAAGTAATGTATCCGAGATAGTAATGTATCTGAAGACAGTATGTATCCGAAGAAAATTAAGTAATGTATTCGAGACAATATGTATCATGAGTAAAACGATTGTATCGGGACCAACAAATATATTTGAGATTTAGTAATGTATCCGAGATTTCAGATTTCTGGGCAACACAATGTATGGAGACCAACGCAATGTATTCGACAATTCAATTTTTTCGAGATTTTTAGTAATATTGAAAATAGTTGGAATAGGGAGTAATTGACTCCAAAAGTGGTGGGATTTATGTTGTTTATACTTATTTAATTATACTTTATTTTTCTTTACTTTGGTAGTGGTTGGTTTATGGAATTTAAATTGACGACAATCAATTATTTTGTTAGACTCAAGGTTTATGTTTACTTAATTTTTAGAAATAAGGACACAATATAAATGGTGAGTTAAAGAAGAGACATTTGTGTAAATCAACCTATTAAGCTATTGGGCCTGAAATTTCACATTCTGTTGGACACGGCCTATTTCAGTCTTCTAACATTAAAATACCCAAATCAAACATAACCTGAACTGTCCTATAATTGTGACAACTTTAATGAAATGAAATTTGGCCAAAAAACATAAATTCCGATAATTTGGAGCTTAATTATAGAAAATCCCAAATTTTTACATAATTATTGAAAATTTCAATTTTGGGTCTGTCGAGATACATAATTAGCTCCCAATACATCCAACGAAGATACATAATTAACTCCCGATACATTTTTTTTCGATTTGGGGTTTATCGAGATACATAATATATCCAACGAAGATAATTTTTTCCTTTGTAAAGATACATAATTAGCTCCCGATATATTTTTTTCGATTTTGGGTTTATCGAGATACGTAAAATATCCAACGAAGATAAATTTTTTCCTTTGTAAAGATACATAATTAGCTCTCGATACATTTTTTTTGATTTTGGGTCTGTCGAGATACATAATTAGCTCCCAATATATCCAACGAAGATACATAATTAGTTGAGATTTTTGTAATTACTTTGTAAGGGTGAGGATTTGTGTAAATATGGTAAGTTAAGTTGTATATGTAAGACAATAAAATTCGCGACCGAGAAAATAATAATCGGGACAGAAAAAATATTGCAACAATCGTTTATTGATTTCAATATGTGAGTGTTACAATCTCTATGAATCCTCTGATTCGCCTTTCTAAATATAAATTCAAGGGCTTTGAGCTTAATCTAGAATTTGATGAACTTGAACTTGATTTGTGGATTTAATGAACTTGATCTTGACTTGTGAATTTGGATTCAAGGGCTTTTGAGCTTGATCTTGAATCTTCGTCTTGATCTTCAGTTGTTTATAAACTTGAATGCTTGAACTTGTAGCTTGTAGAGAAATTTGTGGTGTTTGATCCACGAGCTCTCTCTTGCTTCTTGTTCGAATTGTTCCTCCTCTTTTCTGAATTATGAGACCCCTATTTATAGTTGTAGGAAGGAAAGAGTCATGGTGAAGATGAGCTTCTTTTGGCCAATCAGATTTAAGTGACGTGGCGCATTCTTATGGGCTTTTGATTTCACTAGGCTTGCTGCATCATTTTGACATATGGCACGGTCCTATTAACTCCTTTACTTGACTTGGCATGCCACGTCATTTGACACGTGACGCCAAACTGGGCCTCTAGAATAAGATGACATATTGGGCTTAACCAAGAGGGCTCATTATTTGTAGCCCAAATTAATGGACTAGCCCGATGAATTTTGGACTTCAATTAAATCCATATTTATTGGACTTAAATAATTAATCCAATTATATTAATCCACCATATTTATTTGGACTAATATATTTAAAATTCATATGATCACAAATGCCCTCACTTCGAGACTTGTCGGAGATATTTAATCTTTCGAAGACTAGGCTCGAAGTATTGACTTGACTTTTTTTCTTGTTTGCACGTCTTCAGGATACTCCTTTCCATTTCGGGAATGAAATTATTCTACTCCATAACCAATCATTCTCCAATTAGAATTAGGATGTCTATATTCCTACAAACTTGAACTGTCCCAATTTCACTCCAATTAGGAGTATGCCACCTCCTTAAGGACTTGAAAACTTCTCCTAGTTTTATTTCAACAAGGAGACTATTAATGTCTTGCTGCATCTATAAATAGATGGATGCTCTCTATTATTTTGATATTGCAGCATTGGGAGTCACTCAAAGGAGAACAATGCCGGGTAATATATTCTTCTCTTTTAATTTTCGTCACTTTTTTTCAGCCCAGCATGTTAGTGGTAGAAAATTCATATCTCTTTGTAGAAATATCGAAAACCTGAACGGTTTAACATTCCAGAAACTAGACTTCGATATCTACAACATATCCAAAATTCAGAATTAAACTCCTTCAATTTCGTTCTATAAAATTTCTTGAAACTTAGGTTTAAATTCTGTCATGCTGAGAATTTCAGATCTGCATATCTTCACCAAAACTTGCATATCTTGATGTAGGAATGAAGAAATCACAAGCCGCTTGATTCTTCTGAAACTAGACATCCAGATCTATAATATATCCGAAATTCATAATTTAATACATTCGGTGTCTTTTCAGATGTTATCTCGAATTCAACTTTGGATTTTGGCGCACCGACAGTTTCAGATTTGCGCGACGAGACCAAAAAAATTGTTTATCAATGTGAGAGTACCGAAATCATGATACGTTTAATTCTATAGATACCATAAACATGTAGCTATAACATATCCAAAATTTAGAATTTAAAACCTTCTGGATCATTCTAGACAAATTTTTGAAGTTGACCCTAAATTCTGTCTCGCAGAGAATTTCAGATTTGCATTGTCTCACTAAATAATTTATATCATGATGTCGGACCATCACCATCAAAAAGGTGTTTTGATTGATGGAAACCAGAATTTAAGGGATTCATTCTCACCAAAACATCTTGTCTCAAGCCTATCCGCGTTGGTGATGTATGGCTTCCGAGTTTGAAACGTCTTGACAGGTAACAATCTCTCTTCTTCTTGTGCCTTTTTTTTGTGTTGTCTTTTCCTTTCTTCTTTTGCAGGATTGAAACAAATAGCATTCATGAAAGGTCAGCTTAAGGTGCGAGAGTTTAACTTCGCCTCCGTCACCTTGAGACCTGACAAGTTCGGCTTCAAGTATGGTCCCTATGCGACAGTCAGCTTAAGGTGCGAGAGTTTAACGCGCTTCAATTCGCAGGCTTGGAAGACTTACAACTTCAACTTGTAGGCTCGGAGAACTTGAGGGTCTCAAATCCTATTGCAGAAGCTTACCTTTTATATGGAGCTCTGCCCTCATTGAGTCATGAACATTCTGTGTAAGCCCAAAGTTTAATCAGAATATTTGCAGACTTAACTTTCGTATGGCGGATCAAGCGGGAACGTATATTTTTTGACACTCATGCAACTGAACTTAGAATGAAACTTCTAAGCGCCTACGTACCTCGGTGAAGAGGATCAAGTCACAACGTAGTTCTGGAATAGTGTATATTTTTTTTTTTTTTTGGGTCCTAACTTTTGCCTAGGCCGCCTCTTTCGAGATTTTCAACCTAACGGATATTTTTTTTTTTTGAGTCCTAACTTTTGCCTAGGCCGCTTCTTTCGAGATTTTCAACCTAGCGGATATTTTTTTTTTTTTTTTTTTTTTTTTCTTTTTTTGAGTCCTAACTTTTGCCTAGGCCGCCTCTTTCGAGATTTTCAACCTAGCGGATATTTTTTTTTTTTTTTTTTTTGAGCCGTACACAGTTTATACTCTTGCGGGCCAGGAGTGGACATGCAGTTTATGCTCGTGCTTTAAGGAGCGTCATCTTCCCTCAAGGATAGTACTTCTTCAAGAATTTGGCGTTGATAGGACCAATTTTCACGCCATCTGCATCGACAAGCTTGTAAGCGCCATTTGAATATGCCTCTTGTATGACATATGGTCCATCCCACTTAGAGGTGAATTTGCCCCCAGATTTATGAGAAGTGATAATGGGCCTCCTTACTGCTAGGACTTGATCTCCAACTTGGAAGCACCTCAGGCGAACCCTTTTGTTGAAAGAACGAGATAGACGGGCTTGATAACATTCAAGATTTTGTTGAGCCTCTAGCCTCTTCTCATCAAGAGCTTCTAACTCCGCAAGGCGTAACTTAGCATTTTCTTCTTCGGTGAGCCCTTCTTGAATAGCAAGTCTTAAAGAAGGAATTTGACGCTCAAGTGGTAGGACTGCTTCAACTCCAAAAGCAAGCGAGTATGGGGTCGCTTGCGTCGGTGTGCGGTGAGTCGTCCTATATGCCCACAAATCTTCTTCCATTCGTTCATGCCAGTCTCGTTTGGATTTTGATACAACTTTCTTCAACAGGTTGCATAAAGTCTTATTGAATGCTTCAGCTAAACCATTGGCGGCAGCATGGTACATAGAAGATTTGCGCTGCTTAAAACCAAAGAGATCACAAATCTTGTTCATCAGCTTGTTATCAAATGGCTTGCCATTGTCAGTTATTATGTAATGGGGAATTCCAAAGCGGTAGATGATATTTACTCGGATGAAGTTTGCAACATTCTCCTTCTTCACTTCTTTGAGTGCAACAGCTTCGGCCCATTTTGAGAAGTAATCTGTCGCAGCCAAGATGTACAAGTGCCCACCAGAAGATTTTGGTAGTGGTCCCACAACATCCAATCCCCAAGCATTGAATGGCCAAGATGCGATAGTGGGGTGTAATATTTCAGGAGGCTGATGTATGAAATTAGCATGAAATTGACAGGCCTTGCATCTTCTAGCATAGTCCAAGCAATCTTTCGCCATCGTTGGCCAATAATATCCCATCCTTTTTATGTGAAAGTGGAGCTTTGGTCTAGATTGATGAGATCCACAAACTCCCGAGTATGCTTTCTGCAAAGCTTGAACTGCTTCTTCCTCTCCCAAACATCGCAAGAGTACTCCTTCGAATGACCTTCTGTATAGCGTGTCCTTGTAGTAAAGGAAACGAGGTGCACGACGACGGATGTCAGTTTTTTTCCTTGGATCTTCAGGAAGTATTCCATAACACAAGTAGTCAATAATTGGTTGTCGCCAATCTTCCTTTACGGCTTCAGACATAGAGACGAGATGCTCAAGTTTGTTTTCTGTACATTCTTCCTCATCCGGTGGTGGTACAACCCATTCTCGGCGGATAGTAACTCGTGTTTGATTTGGAAGAGTTAGTGTTGAAGCTAAAGCAGCCAATGCATCGGCCTGCTTATTTTCCTTTCTTGGCACGTGTTGGAGGGTAACTTCTCCAAGCCATCCTATCAACTTCTGAGCATAACTATGATATGGGCGTAACTCGGGCTTTTTGACTTCATAGTCGCCCAAGAGATGCTTGATTACCAATTGGGAGTCACCAAAGACTTGCAATTGTAGTTGCTTCATGTCGACGGCCATTTCAAGTCCAAGTATCAACGCTTGGTATTCAGCGACATTGTGTCAAAGTAAAGGAGTATGGGATAACCTCTTCCTGCGGAGTGACAAACACCACGCCAGCACCAGCTCCACCACGGTGTGCCGCACCATCAAAGTACATCTTCCATGGAGGTCGAACTTCAATAACCATTGCATCCTCATCAGGAAGTTCATCAGTTAGCTCCCAATTATCTGGTATTGGGTGGTCTGCCAAAAAGTCTGCTAATGCTTGTCCCTTTACGACCTTCTGAGGGATGTATATGATCTCAAACTGTTGAAACTGAAGGTACCACCTTGCAAGTCGATCACTGAGGACTGGTTTCAACATTACAAACTTGATGGGATTTGCTTTAGATACGAGATGAACAACATGAGCTTGAAAGTAGTGCTTCATCTTTTGGATTGAGAAGACCAACGCCAAACACAACTTTTCAATAGGTGAATAATTCAGCTCATTTGGCGTCATCATTCTGCTCAGGTAATAAAGAGAGTTCTCTTTACCTTCACTATTTTCTTGGGCCAATAATGCTCCAACTGACCTTTCTTGTGCAGCGATGTAGAGAATCAACGATTTTCCAGGTATAGGTGCCGCAAGAACTGGAGGCTTCATCAAGTAAGATTTGATATTTTCAAAGGCCTTACTACAAGCTTGGTCCCATTTGAAAGGGGCACCCTTCTTCATGAGATGGCTAAATGGTTGACATTTTCCCGCCAAATTTGAGATGAACCTCCTTAAATATGCTAGCTTCCCTTGAAGACTTTTTAATTCATGAATGTTTCGAGGCTCGGGCATCTTCAAAATTGCATCAACCTTGTGTTGATCAATTTCAATTCCTCGGTGTCGTACAATAAAGCCAAGAAACTTTCCGGAAGTAACTCCAAAGGCGCATTTCAACGGATTCATCCTAAGCTGATATCTTCGGAGCAACTCAAATACCATTCTTAAGTCTTTCAAGTGGTCGTTCTTCTTTCTTGACTTTACCACTAAATCATCCACATAACATTCAACATTTTTATGGAGTAGATCATCAAAAATGTTTTGCATAGCCCTTTGATAAGTGACACCAGCGTTCTTCAAACCAAAAGGCATCACCTTGTAACAATAAATACCTTTAGGCGTACGAAATGCAGTGAGCTCTTCATCTTTTGGTGCCATGCGAATTTGGTTATAGCCGGATGATCCATCCATAAAAGACATCGCCTCAAAACCAGTAGTAGCATCAATCATCAACTCTGGAATAGGAATTGGAAACTCATCCTTAAGGCATGCGTTGTTGAGATCCCTAAAGTCGACACAAACTCGAATTTGGCCATTCTTCTTCCGTACTGGAACAATGCTTGATATCCATGTGGGATACTTAACTTCACGAATAAAGCCTGCTTCAATGAGTTTGTTAACCTCATTTTCAATCAATGGAACTAAGTCGGGTCTGAAACGTCTTTGGGCCTGCTTAACAGAACGAGCTCCATTCTTGACTGCTAACTGATGAACTGCTACTTTTGGATCTAAGCCAGGCATCTCCTTATAACTCCAAGCGAAAACATCCCTATATTCTTTGAGTAAGTCCATGTAAGCGATTTCTTCATCCATTTCTAGAAAAGCGCTTAGGAAAGTTGGTCTTGGGTCTTCATCAGTGCCAAGATTAACTTCCTTTAGGGGATCTACTGTCGCCTTTACTCCTTCTTCAAGTTCTGACGGAGCATCTCCGACATCTTCCTCTTCTTGAGGATCATTGTCATTGACAGATATATGGCAACACCAGGAAATATCTTCCAACTCTTCAACCTTTATTAGAGATGATGTATCGTACTCACTCTGGGTTGTAATATGATATGAAGAGCCTACACTCTCTTTTTCATCCTCATGTTCCTTGGTATAAACCATAGTATGAGTCTTTGCCTTTAACACCTCCTTGCACGAAATCACAAGCTCCGTCTGTCGCTTCATTCTAGCAGGAATCAAACTTTGAAAATCCTTATGGATTCTAGGTGAAGAGTGTGTCATAGTGCCTTGATAACTTCTCTGAGGTTTGTTAATTTTCTTTTTCTTCAGTGGTCCCAACCTCTCAAACACAGAAGTTCTTGTGGTTGATTCTCCAAGTCGATCAAAGACAGAAGGCCTTTTGTTGGAAGTAGTAGACTCCTCTTCCACAGTGATGTAGTCGCTAGCCACCCTTCTAATAGAGATACGCACCGGCGGTGGTGGCATGTACCCTAAGCCTTCGCGTGATTGCCTGGTAGTGGCTTCTGATGGGATTTTCCCCAAATTTGGTGGCTCATTAGGGTTATATCCAGCCTTTACAAATAACTTATAAGCGTTTGGATCAAAACCCTCTTTCGTACGCTTTAAAGGGAGTGTCATATCTCGCGATGAATTTTGAGCTACAAATTCCCCAAGTGGCTTTGGGGGCAAATTTATTGCATCTATTCGCTTTAGCGGAAGAGTTAGCCCCCCTAGTACATTACCTTGGACATCGGATGAGTGTCGTACTTCTTTCCCCACTTTTGGTACATAGCGGAGCACATGAGTTGCCTTCTTCTTTAAGTCCGCAACATTCCTTTTATTCGAAGTGGTGGGAGGCTTTTTAATGACAACACTTTCAACAGAAACCTCGACCTTCTTAGTTGCAAGATCATCGCACTTGGTTGATGTGACATCATCCACCTTTTTCTCCTTCACGACATAATTCTTCAAGTAGAATTTTGCATCTGCAAAGTGTGATTCAGCTTCAGTGAATGGCTTATAATCAGCCACTATCTTTCTCTCTACTCCATTTTCAAGATACTTCAAGCATTGATAGTAGGATGATGAAATAATTTTGTTCTCGTGTACCCAAGGCCTACCAAGCAATATATTATATGAAGTCTTGGCATCGATCACATGCATCAATACATTTGATCGTAAATCGTCCATATTGATTTCTAACTTGATGGATCCTATGGCTCTCTGACCTCCTTGATTGAACCCTTGGATCATCAAATGGCTTTCAGTAAGTTCATCAGTTGTGATGCCCAGTTCCTTCAGTGTGCGAATAGGCAGGATGTTTACTCCAGACCCTTCATCTATCAGGATTCTATTTATCTTCTTCTCTAGAACATAACCTACCATATACAAGGGACGATTGTGTAGTGTTTCACCAAAAAGGAGATCATCGTCTGTAAATGTGATTTTTGTATTACATACATGTGCTTCTTGGTGAAGAGATTTAGTAGGATTTTCAGGAGAAGGAGGGTCCATTAATAGGCTTTCGCCCTTTACTTCTTCTTTGTCAGTATTGAAACAAGATTCCTCAATGTTGTCTTGAGTAGTCTTGGCGCAGAACCAACTTGGAAAGAATTCTTCCAAGGTCACAGGACACCGTGGTTTTTGGTGGTGATGCTCCACTACACTCTCCCTCTTTGGTAGCTCAACCAGCCTCTGTTTCCTCGGTTTCTTCACCATTCTCCTTCTGGTTGGCTGCTTGGATGAGTCTTTTCGTAGACTCGTCATCTTGTTGCGTCTTCGCCGAGTCACCAAAGTCCAACCTTCATCATCACCTTCATCAATTAGAGACTTGTCTTGCTTTAATGGCTCCTTATTACGCTCTTTGAAGTTGCATATTTGGACCGTATCGAGTGAGCCAAAAGTGATGGAGATTTGATGAGAACTGGCCTTCTCATCATCAAGCACGATCTTCTTCTCATTAGCCAGTTGCATGATTTTATCCTTGAAGACAAAACATTTCTCCAAAGGGTGACCTACAAGCCTGTGATACTTGCAATAGTTTGGGTCATCAGTTTTTCCAGCTTCATCGGGCCGCTTCATTTCTGGTAGATCAATGAGCTTCAGCTCAAGAATTTCATCAAAAATTTTGGAAACGTCAGAATCAAGGAATGGGTATTCTTTTTCTTGCATCTCCTTGAAAGTCAACTTTTGGTTTAGACGCGCTTGAGAAGTAGTCTTTACGCTTTGCTTCTTGCTCACCTTTGTGGTGAGCTTCACAGGAGACACGTTGACATTCATGGATTCTTTGTTGTCGCTTTTGGGGACAAACTTGGTCCATCTCCTGGGTTCCTGTTTGTCCTTTCCCTTTCGAGGGTCATGGATGGGTGCTACTCTTTTTCCGGCAGAAGACATGCTCAACTCCATGTCGTGAGCACGAGTAGCTAACTCTTCAAAGGATTTTGGCTTAATTCCTTGCAAAATATAGAGAAGCTCCCAGTGCATTCCTTGGATACATATCTCTATTGCGGAAGTTTCACTGAGCCTATCTTTACAATTTAGGCTAGCATTCCTCCATCGATTGATGAAGTCAATAACTGGCTCATCCTTTCTTTGACGAGTATTTGTGAGTTCTACCATGCTCACTGTACGCCTCGTGCTATAAAATCGATTTAGAAACTCATGCTCCAGTTGCTCCCAGCTATCAATTGAATTGGGTTCGAGGTCCGTATACCAATCAAAGGCATTTCCCTTTAGGGAGCGGACAAATTGCTTGACGAGATAATCACCATATGTTCCGGCATTGTTACATGTCTCAACAAAATGGGCGACATGTTGCTTTGGATTTCCTTTGCCCTCAAATTGTTGAAATTTGGGGGGTTGATAGCCTGCAGGCGTCTTGAAGCTATCAATCCTAGCAGTGTAAGGCTTGGCATACGTCAGGGAAGACTTGGTAGTAACATCGTACTTGTCCTTAAGGGTCCCTTCAATGAACTCCTTCAATAGATCAATTGGGATCATTCCGCCAGAAGCGACTGGCACCTCCTTAGTAGGCGGTGTCTGTTTGGTAGGAGGATCTATCTCTTGAACTTCTGGAGCCTTTCCAGGTGCATGGCTAGAATCTCCATCTATTAAGCCTTCCACTCGATCCATCAACTTATCAATCCGAGTGTCTTGAGTTTGCACATACTTGGTTAAACCTTCAATCGCTTTCGCCATATTCGCAAGTTGCTCCTCCATGGATGAGACATCAGTTACCATTGTTTGCATGATTATTGGAGACATCGGAGAGTAGCACGGATTGTCACATAAGTTGATCTCTGAAGTCCTTGGCTCGCGTGGAGTAAGTGGAGATGACATGTTGGTTGAATGACCATCGTTCTTTGTCCCAGAGTTTTTTGAACCAGAGAGATCAAGTAGAGCCAGAGTTTTCTTAATTTTCTCTGCCACACTGCTTCCTTCTTCTGAAGCACTTGTAGAGGACCTTGTTCTTTTTGGGGTTGAAGACCCAAAAACTGGAGTTGATGTCGTCGACACTCGATGTGTTTGTTGCTCCATCATGTTGGCCTTGCTCCTTGTGACAGCTCCAAAGCTTCCAAAAGTAACATCAAGGATGCTTTCTACCTCGGCAGAGAACTTGGAATTAGCAGCCTTAGAGGTAGTGGATTGAGAGTTGACCTTCTTGAAAGTCATTTCGGTATTCTTGAACTTTTGAAGTTGGAAAGTTGAGATGAGAGGTAGAGATTGTCCCACTGGGCGTGCCAGAATTTGTAAGACAATAAAATTCGCGACCGAGAAAATAATAATCGGGACAGAAAAAATATTGCAACAATCGTTTATTGATTTCAATATGTGAGTGTTACAATCTCTATGAATCCTCTGATTCGCCTTTCTAAATATAAATTCAAGGGCTTTGAGCTTAATCTAGAATTTGATGAACTTGAACTTGATTTGTGGATTTAATGAACTTGATCTTGACTTGTGAATTTGGATTCAAGGGCTTTTGAGCTTGATCTTGAATCTTCGTCTTGATCTTCAGTTGTTTATAAACTTGAATGCTTGAACTTGTAGCTTGTAGAGAAATTTGCGGTGTTTGATCCACGAGCTCTCTCTTGCTTCTTGTTCGAATTGTTCCTCCTCTTTTCTGAATTATGAGACCCCTATTTATAGTTGTAGGAAGGAAAGAGTCATGGTGAAGATGAGCTTCTTTTGGCCAATCAGATTTAAGTGACGTGGCGCATTCTTATGGGCTTTTGATTTCACTAGGCTTGCTGCATCATTTTGACATATGGCACGGTCCTATTAACTCCTTTACTTGACTTGGCATGCCACGTCATTTGACACGTGGCGCCAAATTGGGCCTCTAGAATAAGATGACATATTGGGCTTAACCAAGTGGGCTCATTATTTGTAGCCCAAATTAATGGACTAGCCCGATGAATTTTGGACTTTAATTAAATCCATATTTATTGGACTTAAATAATTAATCCAATTATATTAATCCACCATATTTATTTGGACTAATATATTTAAAATTCATATGATCACAGTATATTTATGTTATTTTCCATGAAATTTCTACACCGTATCAATACTTTATTAGTATCATTTTACTATCAAATAGGTTCTTTTTGGACCGTTCAATTTATTTTTTTTTAACTGTAGAACCCACAATCGCTATCTTTTGAATGCACAAAGGATAAATCTCGCTCCAGTTTAATAGTCCGCAAGTCACATTGAAGAAGTAAACCTCAATTGGCAAAGAAGCTTTGTGCGACGAACTCGACCGAAAAAACATGCAGAATTTTGAACCAAAAACCTTCCATTTGAGAAATTATGTGCTCAATCAACTTGGCCACTCTTACGGGTCAGTTCAATGTTTTTTCCAAGTAAAATTATCACCAATTTTTGGTCAATTTCTCAAGAATATAATATAATTTCAACTCTTACCTTAGTAATTTTATTGCACCTTAACAGAAAACCAAGAAGATAACCCAACACACACTTATCTTCTTTTGCAGATTCTCGAGTATTAATAGACAAAATTTTGGGAAATCCATTTCAGCTAATATTTGTAATAATTTTGAAAATTTTAGACTTATTTAAGATCAGATCCTGGTATGGTATTGTAAGAACTTCTATTTTGCTATATTTATATTATTGCATGTCCTAACAATAATATTTCATGTGTAATTCCACAAGGTGGGATACGAGGAAGATGATATGTACGTAGATCTTCTATAGATCGTCAGAGAAGGGGTAATATATTTTAAAAGCCAACTACAATATGTCATCTACCCTAACGAGCCCGTTAGAGTCGGAAATTAAATTATCAAAACAGAGATTGGAGTTCGTAAATTTCACGTTGAAATCTTATTAAATGGGGTGCAAGCTTTTCCTCCCCGATCAATTAATGGCAGAGTCAAGATTTTTATTAAGGAAGTTCAAAATATAAATAAATAACATACGAAGAAATCGAAGGAGAAGTAACATACGAAGAAGTCGAAAGGAGTTCAATATCTATTATATATACATAAAAAATGATTTTAACCATATATAAATAATATAATTATTCGTCGAAGGAGTTTCGAATGAATCGTTCGGCCCTATATAGCTCTGTCCCTGCAACCATATCATAGGTTAAGATTACAATTATGATTACAATGAGATGAATATAATCCCGTCATCCCAATCAAAAGTTTCGAAAGATTTCAACGAGCTTTATTTGCATGGTCGTCCACGCACTAAAGTTTTGTCGGTAAGTGGATTCATTTCACTTTTCAAATCATCCATCAAAAAAAAGAAAATACAAAATCTCAAAATCAATTGACAATTATATTGGGAATAACTTCATTATAGAACCCGTTTGTCGCTTTCGCAATTCGTTATGTTAGCCCCCACACGAAAAGAAGAAAATCATATAGATAAAAACTTATTCGCCAATCATGATTAAGTGATATATGTTAAAATTAAGCTAAAAAAGAACAATATAAGTAAGAAAGTAGATAAGAAATGAGAGCTCAAGAGAAGAGAGTTTTCTATTCTTCCAATTGTTCAAGTGTATACAATACAAATCCTTATGTCTCTATTTATATTATTACATAGAGGTATATAAAAGGTTGTCATAAACATGACATTAACCATGATGATTATGGGGGAGGTTAAAGGGTGTAAGAGTTACATCCATAATGGTGAGGGTAGTGGATGATTAACTATACATTATGGAGAAGAGTAGTGGACATCCATATTAACTAATAAAATATTTTATAACACTCCCCCTTGGATATCCATAGATAATGTATCTCGTTAAAACCTTACTAGGAAAAACCTTATGAAAAAAAATCCTAGTGAAGGAAAAAGAGTACACATATCTTTTAATATGCATTATTTGTTGCCCAGGAAAATTCAATGGGTCAAAACCTTGATCAAGGAAAAAAAAAGTACAACGCGTATTATACTCCCCCTGATTGAAACATCACTTAATCCTTGTAATGATGTCTTCCAATCTTGTATGTCAACTTTTCAAATGTTGATATTGACAATGTCTTTGTGGTCAAATCACATTCATGAAGATGTTGCATTCTTGAACTCATCTTTGTGACCTCGTCGTCGCAAGAAAATTGTTCATTCAGCTTGTTCGTAGCAACAATCAAATTGTGGACACTTTCATTTGCAAGATAATAGAATGGACCGTCTTGTCGAATAACATGATATGACAATGTTCCTACGTGCAAATAGATTACTTTCTTGAGATCAAACTTCATATAAAATCAAATAATTTTCCTGCACTTTCATAATCAACATCCCTTGACAATATTGGTTAGAAATAATAAATTCAATCAATATTTGATTTCATTTAAATCCACATAAAAGTGAAATTGTGTCTTTCCTGCATATTAACAAAAAATATTTTCTCATGTATAGAAATAACATGATACATAAGTGCACCAATTGCACTAACCATTTTCATGAGATAAAAAACGATCTTTCTTTATGTTGAGTGATCTCGCAATCATTGGGTGTTCAATGGATCGAATTGCTTTAAAACCTTTTAAATTCTTCAAGGATTTTCATATAGCATTTTCTGTCTAGCTATTTATGACAATCATTCATTATATGCATTCAAGTTTTTCATACATTGCCAGATTTAAAGAAACCTTATTGCATCCACCACAGGAGAACACATCTCCAAATAATAATGTCAGGACTTTTGCAAATAACCTTTGTGTTTCAAGGCACAATACGTACTTTATATCTTAAGATTTTACATTTCGCACAATAATTCATTTGTACCCCACTGGCATTATACCTAGTCTATAGACTAAGTCCATACCATCACTTTTCAAGTGAAATAAAATATACTTGAATTGCTTATTTTATCCAGCCAATTATTTGTCTGTCCATACTATTTGACAGATTTGAATTCAAGATCCTCGTTACCATTTATAATTGTGAGCGCTACATTATATCAAAAATATCGTCGACGGTTATTTGGTATCAGTTCCAATACGACATAACTTATGGAGATCTCTTCATTTCATCATTTTCAGATACCTGAACCTTTACCAAGGTTTTATGAAGTATTATGTCATGGTGCTCCTTTAAAGCACTTGCCTCATTATCAAGACCATCTTGATCATTTGCTCCTCTTCTTCTTTAAGGAGTGATACATTTGGAACTGACTGGTCTATCACCTTTTAGGCGTGTCATAGACTCTGCCTTCAAGGACTTTTCATTAGAGCATTTACAGCTGAATTATAACATAGGATCAGTTTGGCAATGAATTTGTAACATTTTGCATCTCATGAATTATGTCTTGAACTTCAAGTTTACTTTTTTTACGAGGATCTAGATAATTCATTTCATACATTTTAGCTATTAATCATATCTCCCCCTAATGTTAGAAAATCTAACATTCACCCTAACCTTATTTTGGGGATCCATCTTTATGCGTGGTGGATGTTGCACATTCAAATTTTTTAGATGGATTTATTTGGTTCCTGATCTTGAACCAACAATATAGGAGAACCTTGTTGACTTGATGTATACAAATGTTGCTACATTTAAATAAACTCGTCTCACACCAATTTTTTTTTTTTTTTTTTGGGAGATTTGTTCTCATAACCAATGGTTCAGTTATAATTAGAGGTACACACTTTTTGCTAAACCAATCAACATTATGAACTCTTATAGTTTGAAACCATGCTCTTAATTTAGCAATTTGAGCAATCAACCTTGCAAAAATCAAATTGCAAGTTGATAACAAAGCGCATGTGACCAACCATAGATGCATCTTATTTCATAGTAAACGGTCCACATGGCAGGTGAACGGGCCCATATTCACTACGTTTCAAAAATTTAGGCATACAATCCCAACCTTAGCCGATATAATATTTTATCATGAGAACAAGCAACATAGGAGAATTCTTGAAGAATCTTTTATTTCTTCAATGTATAATCACATGAATTCTCAATTATTTTTGCATCATATTTGAACCAGGACGGTCAACCGATCACGACAACTTATATATTTTCTGTAAACTTTTAGTTTACTATCACATGTGATTCCATCACCATGTCAATATTTATATCAACAAATAGGAGAAAAACGGGTAACCTTTCATATTTATAACCTGTTTCGATTGTAATAATGTGAAGACATAAAAATCTTTCCATAATTTATAGTCTCAAAATAATAATATTTTTTTTTTTCTTGTCAATTTTCTTGAAACTTAAAAGTTTCTTTTTGAGACTTATTACAATCTCAATATCATGAATAATTTCATTCCTCCGTATAGTAACACGTTAGTTTTTTCGAAGCTATCAAATACTTGTGTACTACCTCATATTCGAAAACACCATTTGTATGGTGATCATCTCCTTTTAGGGAGAAAATTATTGTTATTATGGTCAAAATCATTAAATGCAAGACCTCTTTCTTGCTTTATTTTTGCCTTTAATAATTTATTTTTATAACATTTGGCAAAGCCCTTTCTGGTGTACCATATTTACGCGATCAATGACAAATTCATTCGATTCATTCGATCACACCATAATACCCATTTTGGTCATGGCCAAAATTTTTAGAGGCAAGAATAATTTCTTGCTTTTACCCTTTAGTAGATCATGATAAAACATATTATAACATCAATGACCTTTTTATACCAAATTAAAATTCTTTATTTCTCTCAAACCTCATAGAGGTGATTTTTGGTGTTTATTCAACCATACATAAGCACGTCTTTATCCATGAATTTTATCACATATGTGACACATTCACTTTCAAGAATGGTCGGGCATCCATGATATTTATCACAAGTCACATTCTCTTCAAGATATGAACGAATTTATTGTATGTGTTTTTATTATAAGACCATCGTCATGCATTGTCATTTAGCATATTTATATGAGCCACCTCAACATTACTTTATTTTGATGGAGGTTTTGTAAAACTTATCACATTAGGTCGCACGATAACCGCGTGCCCAATACCTTTCATATCAAATTGATGGTAAAATTACCTTCACCTTTTTGAAGGACTATTTGGAGAACCCATAGTGTTCTTCCTTTTATTATTATCAAAATGAGTACAACTGTAATTTTGTTTCTCCACGCCCACATAAATTAACCACTTGTCTTTTTCAGACTTATATGCATTGCTATCACATTTACATCAAAGAATGGAGCAAATTAATGTGGCGGGTTTCATGACTTTTCAACATGTCATTTTACTTTAGTCATTATTATGTCATGATCTATATAGTGCATTGGGCTTTAAACCCAACGTCTTAACAATATAAAGACCTTTTTAGGCCATAATTCGATAGGACTCAAACCCACTACATTTTCATCATGGTGCATCGAAACTTCTAACCCGATTTCTTACCCTTATGATGCGATGAAACTTAAATTCACCATCTTACCCTTAATCAATGACATAACATGTCAAAAGAGATTAAAACTCATCCTCAAGCTCTTATATATACTTTTAACAATGCCAATTGAGTATTATTTGCATTCATAGAATTTCCTATACCATCTCGAAAATATAATTAGTACAAGCAAATTTAATAGTATAAAGCATGAAAACATTACCTACAATTCTCTTCTCGTCAAAAAAAAAATTGAATCAATACATTAATAGTCTGTTATTTTAATAAAGGCAAGTAGATAGAGTAGAAATCATATACTGCCTTTGCTTTGCTTTTCAAGTTTTTGAGAATAATTTTTTTTAATTTGGACTCTTGACAATGATAATAAAATGGGACAACCAAATGCCACAAACAGTAGCATTTAAGCAAATCACATGCTTGGCTGACAACTTTAGAAATAGAGTTTCTGAAATTCTACATAAAATAATTAAACTCACCTTTTGTAGTTACAAGCCTACCTTCTTCAGTCCGTGAGCTTTGTGCTGATAACGTGTTAAAATTAAGCTAAAAGAGAATAATATAAGTAAGAAAGAAGATAAGAAATGAGAGCTCAAGAGAAGAGAGTTTTCTATTCTTTCAATTATTCAAGTGTATACAATACAAAACCTTATGCCTCTATTTATATTATTACATAAAGGTATATAAAAGGTTGTCATAAACATGACATTAATCATGATGATTATGGGGGAGGTTAAAGAGTGTAAGAGTTATATCCATAATGGTGAAAGTAGTGGATGATTAACTATACATTATGGAGAAGAATAGTGGACATCCATATTAACTAATACAATATTTTATAACAATATATATATATATATATATATATATATATATATATATTACTTTTTCTACAAACAGGGGCAGCATCACCTTGTGGCTAGTGGTTCATCCGAACCTTTTTTCGGCAGAAAATTATATTCCCTCCATTTAAAAAAAAATGTACTATTTTTTTTTTAGTCCGTTTAAAAAAGAATGATTCTTTCTTTTTTTGGCAACACTTTAATTCTCACTTTCCACGTGCATGTTTAAGAGCGCAAGAGTAAAAGACATTTTGTTATATTTGACATAACTTTAATTTAAGACTATAAGATTCAAAAGTCTTCTTTATTTTCTTAAACTCCGTGTTAAGTCAAAATAGTTCATTCTTTTTGAAATAGAGGGAGTAATATTTATATATAATTAAAATATTTTTTATATATATGTAGTAAATATTGAATCCCTTTCATTAGTTCGTGCGTTTACTTATTTATATTTTGAACTCACTTAGGATTTGTTTGAAAAGTCACCTGGTAATTGAAATTAATGTAATTACTAGGATGTTAATTATCAGCCTAGTAATTAATGATGACTTGTTTGTTTGCCACAATATAATTACAGTGTAATTACAAATGCACTGTTTGGTTGCACAAGTGTAATCACATGGTTATATTAGATTTTAAAAATAAAAGTTAATTATCAAAAACTAAAAAATTATATTAGACAAATAAGGGTTTTTATAAATGATATTAAATTAAATATTTAAGATATAGTTAAAATTATTTTTTATATATATACGTAGTAAATGTTAAATCCCTTCCATTAGTTTGTGCGTTTACTTATTTAAATTTTGAACTCAACTAGTAAAAATTTTGGCTCCGCAACTGTTTACAAAATGATGTAATTAAGTGGAAACTTGTGTTATACTATACCTGTAGGCTGTAGCAGTAACACTATATATGCAACCACAACTACTGTTTTTATTGATGTGTTACACTAATGTTACACATTTGAAACACACAGAGTAGTAATATAAAGTATTAATGTCCAAGACAAATGATTATACCTTTTTGGTCCGATTAGAAAATCTTAGTACGTGGAGAGGGCACTGGTGGGGGGAAACCATCCCAAAATTTATACACAAACGACAAGTATATATTAGGTCTAAGAGTTGTGGCCATGCAATTTCATTTCATTTTCTTGGGGACCATCATATATACTCCCCACTCTAACATGATATGCAAGTCAAGTATATATATATATATATGGGCACTTGCCATAACAAGTACATAGATATATATATATATATACTTCCTCCGTTCACTTTTATTTATCATGTTTTACTTTTCAAGAGTTAAATTGTATGAACTTTAACCAACATTAATATAAAATGTATTTTTTATCATATTAATATGAGAAAGATTGCAACTTATAATATTTTTCGTATAGTTTTTGAACATCGATCTAAGTTTTAAATGTAAATAATTTAATTCAATATAGCTATGAGATTAGTCAAATTGACTCTCGTGAAGCAAAAAATCACAGGTAAAAGTGAACGGATAAAGTATATATGAAAGAGACTTACTTTTAGTAGGAAAAAAAATGAAGAAGAAGAAAACAAAGAAAGATGTAGCTTCATTTATGTACTTTTATTTTTTAGAATTGGAAGATGTTAAGCAGTTCTAAATTTTTGTTAATCAAGTTAGATTAAATGTTTTCTCTATTTTAATAAACATTTTTAGTTGCTTTGTCATGAAATAGGTGCACTATGACGACTGTATATCCAATTTTAGACCCACTGAATTATATTACTTTGGATATGCTCGAAAATTGTTTTGTTTAAACAAATTGGACACCTAATAAAATTTAAAAGTAGAGTGTAAAAGAAATACTACATTATAAGCTTTAACATGCTTAATCTATAATCCAACATGCCAAGCACGATCACAAATGATCTCGATTAGTTACTGCTAATCACGTACAATTTTATATAGAAATTGGTGCAATGACTCAAACTAAATAAATTGCAAGGTACTCCTTCCGTCTAGCTCCATTCATGTGATATTGTTTAACTGAATACAAAGTTTAAGTAATAATTTATTTTTTAAAAAGAACTTGTAATCTGAAACAAACCTTAGACATTTGTGTGGTTATAATAAAATTATCTCATTAAGGACGTACTCCTCCTGTTTGAATCGGGGTTTGAGATCGTTGATCTCTTCCTTACATATTGGGATGAGTTGATGTCGGTCGATGGTCGGAAATGCGGGCTGGTAGTGGGGCTGTGCCCATTCTCCCTCGAAACCCCATTCAAGTAAAGGAGATATTGATTCATTAATGAATTTTGACATGCAAAATGAGAATTTAATGGAATCTTTACACAAATTTGTCGGATGGATTGAATATATAGATCATACACTGATGATTATACACCATTAAACATATATTATCCATTTGTCCACTATACATAGATAGACACTTTAACTTGACAGCTTGACCTCTTAATTGTCAACTAAACACTCCAACTTTAAAAATGCACATCTAGACATCTCAACTAGTCCCCATTATGTCTCGTAGACCCACGAGTTGACGTAAAATATAAACTTTGGAGGTGTCTAGAGGATCATTTTGTAAGTTGGGAGTTTTCAACTCACTGTGGAGAAAAGTTGAAGTGTCTAGATGTACATTTTTATAGTTGGAGTGTTTAATTCTCAATTAAAGCCCAGTTAAGATGTCTATATATGTATTATGTCTTCTTTTTAGTTTAATATGTTGGCGGCAAATATTGAGGTTAATTCTTCAATGTTTTAAAGTTATTTCTAAATATAGAATTATGTTAGTTTGTTAGAATAAATTGAAAAGAAAATGTATCACGTAAATTGGACTATCGCGATTCGAGTGTACCCAAAGATATGACCAAGGACAAGCAGAGAAGAATTGCAAATTTTATTAATAGCTTAATTAACACTTGTATTCGACAAGTTAATAACATATCTACTAGTGAATAATCACCACATTTTAATTAATCACCCATAAGCTGTGCTATAAAACCTCTTAATGGTGCAAGCATTAAGGATTTTAAGCAACACTTTGTTGCTAGTGCATCTAGGAGTCTTGAATTGACTCAATGCAGCCCCATTTCCTATGTAATATTCCAATATCTTCTTGAAAGTGCCTTTCTCCACAATGCAAAGCTCTAATGGTCCAATTGATTTTGTTCTTCTTGACACAACATACCCATGATCTACAAACGAAGCATCCATATCTCTGCAACACTCATCGAGGACCTTTTCGTCAATTTCCCCTTTGATCTCCCAATAAATTACGTAGTGCCCCGGTTGCTTTGTCACGTTCGCGTGGCTCGTGAAATCTACTAGCTCGGCTCGTCTTGTGCCCTTGCTTAGTATGTGTGAACCTTTCTCCACCACTAACTGGAGGTCTTTTTCGGTGTTTTTATCGATGTTTACAGTTAATATTAGGCTTCTCCTGCATATGAAGTTGAGTTTTGGGGTATTCTTGTAAAATCCAGCCACTTCTACCACATCCCCTAATCTGTATCTATAAAGACCTGCAAAATAATGGTTCAGATGGTTAAAGAGAAATAAATGGAGTATGTGAATTAGATAATGCTAGCTAATTGCTCTCTCTGGGTCAATGTGTTTGCTTTGATTTCAAATCCGAGGGTCAAATTAGCTAATGTTCAATACTAACTCAGACATAGAATCTTCAATTCCACCTTTGTGCAAGACAATTTTATGGTGTTTGAACAACACGAGTTTAAGTTTTATGTACTAATATTGTAAACAATAGTTACACAATGCAACAGTGAGTTTATTAGTCATGAAAACCTTAAATGTTGAACCCTTCAAATTTAAATTCTGAATTCGATATGTACGGAGATATCAACATGCATAGTATCAAAAGGAGTTAGATGGAGCACTACATAACCAAAAGTGGCAAAAATAATACTCCCTCTGTCCTATTTTATGTAAACTACTTTCCTTTTTGGTCCGTTCAAAAAAGAATGTCACATTTCCTTATTTAATAACTTTTTAAAAGCACAATTACTTTTTTACCCTTATTGGTCCCACTTATAAGGTTCACTTTAATTAAAGATAGTAGTAGTACATTTTTAATAAAGGGCAATTTGGTAAACATCATCAAGTCTTTCCTTATTTCTTAAACTCCGTGCCTGGTCAAAGTAGGTCACATAAAATGGGACGGAGGGAGTATATTTTACGTACCTGTGAAAGTAGTTAGGACAATTTCATACTGTTGACCAATCTTGACTTGAGATAAAGGCACAGGATCACCTTCTCTGAAATCATCATTTGTTGAATTAATATTGCCATTTTGGTAATTATAATTTGAATTGTCATGGCTATAAAGGGGTATAAACTCAAAGTAAGAAAAAGTGGGTATAACTGCAAAAGTAACTTTTTCTGGTGGATTAGAAGGATCCACATTAACTCCAATCCAACTCTCAGTGGATCCATAATCAGCACTTACTAAAGGCAATTCGCCTGCATAATGCCTTAATTTTGTTAAATATGGTTGCATTGACCCTGTCATTATTGAGTAAATATACTTAGCATTTGGCCATAATTTTGGTATTATGCTTAACCAATCAGCCCTTTCTAGCTCCTCACAAACTGATTCAATTCTTGAAGCTAAATCTGGACTAGGCTGAGTGACACCTGTTGAAAGACAAAATGAAATAATTTAAAAATTACGCTTATTATAACAATTTAAGTTTTTAGATGATATGACAACATAATTCAGTATTGATATCAGAGTAGGCTAGGCTAAAGATGTTTTGTTCAAGTCTTACTGTCACTCATTATTAAAAAGAGTTTTCACGTGATAGGCCAAAGAAAAAGAGTGGGACACGTGAAAGGCCGTGTTGAAGACATAATGAAGTAATTAAAAATATACTCTTTAAAACAGTTTAAACTTTTAGATGAGATGTAATATACTTCAACACTAATATCTGGGCTAAGGATCTTCTTCTCAAGTCTCACTATCACTCATCATTAAAAAGAGGTTTCATGTGGTAGGCCAAAGAAGAAAGAGTGTGCCACATGAGGGGGCGTATTGGAGACAAAATTAGTAAAGTAAATTAAAGATGTACTCCTTCTAACAGTTTTAAGCATTATTCAGATAGGATGATAACATACTTCAACATTGATAACAGAGCAGGGCAGGCTAAGGATTTTTTGTTCAAGTCTCACTGTCACTCATTATTAAAATGAACTTTCACGCTCTAGGCCAAAGAAGAAAGAGTTTAGCATGCGAGGGGGCGTGTTGAAGACACAATGAAGTAATTAAAAATATATTGTTTATAACAATTAAATTTTTCGATGAGATGGTAACCATACCTAAGAAGGCTTTTCGAACTTTAGCTATGTTGATTCTTGAGCTAAGACTACCCTCCCTAATGTCATGGCACAATTCCTTCCACATTTCTTCAAATGATCTAAATGCTTGAACAATGCTATATGCAAAAGTTGAAGTAACAAATTCAACTTCATGTGAAAAATATAAGCCAAGAAGGAGGTGACAATATGTGGATTGCTTATGATCTCCACATGAAATGACTTCTTCAGGGCTGCAAGTAAAGGACTTTGTTTGTTGCTGTTTAATCTTGAATTCATCACTAGCATAATAGTGAGTTGTGGCTGTTCCTACTATTACTCCTCCTTTTGTTTTGCATTGTTTGCTGCTGTATATAAATTCAAGAATTTTTCCTCCTCCTCTTATTGGATAAATTCTGTGAGACCCCAACAAGCAAATTAAAAAAAGAAATCAGTAAGATCTAAGAATAATGAACTATCAGATCATTAAATCTTGTTTGGCCCAACTCTCAAAATTACTTTATTTTGAAAAGTGTTGGTTGTCAGAAGTAGTATCTTTTGAAAAAATGCTTTTGGAGAGTAATTACGACTTATCACTATGGAAAACATGGTTATCAATATTAGAGCAGTAATTTGTGTCTAATCAAATTTTAAAAGTGCTTATGACAAAATGCTATTTTTTCCAGCATTTAAAAAACAACTTTTGCTATTACTCAGAAACATTTAGCTTTTTTCTACTAAAAGCTTCGTCAAACATATCAACTCTCTAAACTAAGTACTACTTTTACAAAACTAAGTATTTTTGGCTTTGCAGAAGCTCAGCCAAACAGGTTACACTTTATAAAATTTTGAACATTTATCATACCTTGATCTATATGCTGCTGCCAACTTGAAAATCTGAAGAGTAGTTTGGGAGCTATGCTGAGTAAAGGGCACAAATTTTTGTCTTCCCTCAGTGGTTCCAGAACTAAACACAGTTTCCACATGCAAGAAAATATCATTTTAGGCATATAGGTTAAAACAAAACTTCAACTTTTATTTGATAAAAAAAAAACAACTAAAAACTTATTGGGGTCTGTCATTTCATTGCATTATTACTTAAGTAGCACATACTTTTTAACGAACTATAGAATTTTATGATAATTCATCGCTAAATAGGTACATAGTACAGTAATTTGATAATTAAAATTCAATAGTATGCTCCCCAGTTAAAAGTAAATATGTACTTATAAACCAAGAAGAATAATTCCATGTTAATTTCTCCCGTTCCTTCATTTGTGTTGACATACTTTGTATGATAAAGGGTACAAGTACTTTGTACGAATATTTCACAATCAACAAAAATTGACCAAAAATAAAGAAGAAGAAAATAATCCATGTACCCGTGGTATCAAATAATTCTACCCAATCGGGATTGAGGGCTAGCTCACTTGGTGAGCCTCCCGCCTCCCACAATTAAGATGGAGAATTCAGATCCCATCAATAACGTAGCATCTCAAAACATATGTCCGTAGACGAGTTTGGGCAACACAAATTAGAGACAGTCGGATGAAAAAGAAAAAGATTCTATAAGAAAAAAGAAATTAATTAGCTACATACGAACTTCATCGCTGAATTGCTCTAGCTAACAAAATTTATGATAATCCGTCGTTGAATAAGATTATTGACGAATTTTGCAATTTTGCTACATAATTTGTCCGTGGCTAATGTTTATTTTTTTTCCTTTGAGGGTTAGGGGATACAGTGGGGTTGAAAATCCACACCCATAGGGTGATCGGTGTGGACAATTATTCGACTGAGCTACACCCCACTATAGAAGGCACAATTTCAAAGGAAAGGTGGACAAAAAACCTCACCTCAAGGATAGATTTGTAATAGGCTGTTGAGTGAGAAGAGGAGTTGTATCTCCATCAGCAATTCTCTGTGTAAAAGGCTCTAAATCTACATGAGAAGCAACAGGCACTAAAGAAGCATAAATTGACTCCAATGCATTTTCATCCATTTCTTGAATTCTAATATCTCCAATCCATTTCTTGAGATACTCAACACCATGATTGAGTTCGAGGATCCGCCGAAGCGTCTGCCGTTGTACAACGGCGGACTCTTCGGCAACTTCCTCGAACCAACCTATGATGTCTGTTTCTATTTTATCCTTGTTATTATAATTGTTATTATAATTGGTCATATTTTGTTAGGCCGATGGGCATGTAGCCAACAAGAAGGAATTTATATAGTATAATAATGTTGGTGGAAAATATTTCATTATTGGTTTGCTTTTAAAGAAATTGACTACTCATAACTCAACAACTGTTTATCTTTGGAATTATTAGGAGCTAGCTAGCTGTAAACATCAAAACCTTAAGGGTTCGTTTGGTAGAGTGTATTGAAAAAAATAATACATGCATTAGCTTTGTGTATTACTAATACCTTATTTGGTAAACTTTTTCATCATATGTATTACTAATGCTTGTATTAATTATACACTCTATTTGGTATTAAGGAGTGTATAACTAATGCATTGAAATCTATGGTATTAGTAATGCAATGGCTCTAATGCATGTATTAGTATGGTTAAAGTCACAATTATCCCTCAAAATCTTTTTCACATCTTTTTCACCATATTTATGAAGGGTATTTTTTTAAAAAAAATATTTTTTTTAGAAATTATGCAATTAATGTTATTTTTAATACACCAAACCAAATACTGCATAAGAAAAATGCAAGCATAACTAACGCAAACATAACTAACACAAACATTACTAACACAAGCATTACTAATACATCATATTTTGCATTATTCTTATACATCCTACCAAACGACCCCTAAGCCTCATTGAGTTATTGCTTCACTTTGTTTTTTACTCCTTCCGTTTCTTTTTTGTTGTCACTAGGGGTGTACATAGGTCAGGTTGGTTTGGTTTTTTACTAAAAAAAATCAAATCAATCATATCGGTTTATTAAATCTATAAACCAAATCAAACCAACATTCGGTTTTTTCGATTTAGATTTTAGTCAGTTTTTTTGATTTTTCGGTTTTTCTCTTTTTTTTAATTTATAATATTTAGTTTTTACAATTATATTGTGATTGTAGACAAGATCAAGTATGTTTTCACTCATGTGCTAGTGGAAAATCACAATTATGGAAAATAGGAGTGAAAAAGAGGAGCGGAGAACTCTCTGAAAACTAAAACGTAAGATGAAAAGTGACTGAAGAGTGAAAAGTTTTAGGTTTTAAGTTTATATTGGGCTTCGGATCATTTAGTTATCAATTAATGGATAAATATTACAACTTAAAGGCCCAAATCTGAATATATATCTACATCTACTTTCTAAATATTACAAATTAATAAAATTAATTTAAAAAGTATTTAGAAAATAGATTATAATTAATATTTTTTATGTATAAAAAGTTAAAATTATATATATATATATATATATTATGTCGGATTGGTTTAGGTTCGGTTTGACTTTGTTTGGTTAACACCAAACCAAATAAAAAATGATCGGGTTTTTTTTCTTTCTAACGTCAAACCAATCAAACCAAACCACAAGTCGGGTTTTTTTCTCGGTTTGGTTTGGTTCGTCGGTTCGGTTTGACTTGGCGGTTTGGTCTGTACACCCCTAGTTGTCACATTCGCTTTTCGATAGTCAGTTGGTTAATCTTTAGAGTTAAATTAGATTAAATTAACTTGATATTTTTAATTTAACATTTAGATATTTAAAAACTATACAAAAAATACAATAAATAATATTTTTCTTATATTACTATGATAAAAAACTATATTTTAAAATATTAATTAAGGTTTATATCGTCTGACGCTCAAAAAAGAAACTATGACAACTAAAAAAGAATGAATGGAGCATATGTAGTTTTGTTGGATACAAAATTCAATAACGAAATGAAAGATTTTTGAAATATTTATATGACTATAGTCTGTAGAAGTTTCTTATTAAGAAAATCTAGGAATATGTCATTTTTAAAAAAAATGGACTAATAAAAATATAGTGTCAAATGAAGTGAAACCAGAATGAGTACTAAAATTTAATTTTAAAAATGTTTGTTTCCATTTTGTTTCTAATGAGGTTAGGGCATGGACAAAGCTAGGGTAACGAAAGGGAGTTCTGATGAACCCTTTGCATCGAAAATTATAGTGTATAAAAAGTCAAACATAGAATTTGGGTCAAAATTACTAGGTTCCACCGAACCTCTAGCGCCACACCCTACCAGCAGCCCACTTGCATTATGAAAATATCATTATTGTAGGCAATATCCTTTGATAATGAATGAATACAAGAATAGAGCAACTCCCCATATCCTTTGAAATGAAATGTCTACGAATTCTTTATGGACCATATGATTTTTCTGTCATGAAATTGTGAAAGAGAGTCCTCTTAGGAATTGGATGGAGAAGAGAGAGTACCTATAGTATAGATTATGGACCAAAATCCATAAATTTGACAGCTATATATGCTACAAAATATTTCCTAGCTACTACTAGAGTACCTAAATTGCCCCATTTTTAGGTTGTACTCTACTACATATCCCCTATATAATTATGGAAATATTGTTAGATCTCCCTTTTCGATAATTCAGAATTTGAGATATACTACTTTCGTGTCAATTTATATGAGTTAGTTTGATTTGAGACGAAGATTAAAAAAAAAAAAAGATTTTTGAAATTTATGATCTGAAATAAGTTACAGATGTTTGTGTGAATATAAATCATTTCATTAAGGGTAAAATAGACATTTTAAAGTTAAATTATTACTCCCTCCGTCCTAATTTTTGTGAAGTAGTTTGGCTCGACACGGAGTTTAAGAAAAAAGAAATACTTTTGAAACTTGTGGTCTAAATATGTCATTTTTTTGGACTGATTAAAAAGAAAAGTGAGTCATATAAATTGGGATAGAGAGAGTACTAAATATAAAAATGTATCTTTCTTTTTAAAGACTGACTAAAACAAATGAGTCATATAAATTGAGACACAAAGTATTTGAGTATCATATTTAGCAAGCTGATGATGATCTTCCAATCTTTGATATAACCGAAAACTTCCTATTTACCAATAGAGTGATGATACTTGGCACAACACTTTTGGCACAGCTGTGCCAAAGGACCCAAAAGCCCGTAGGCTCCGAAACCGCCTACTCCCACCCACTTTTTCCTCCAAAACCAAAACCACCTTTATATAGTGTTAACTAAATAAAATTATTGGGATCATCATATAGTGTTATCTAACAAACTGGCTAAAAAATTTATAATTATTAGGTCACGAGTTTGACTCTAGGCAGTTGCGTTAAAATACAAATTTATTTTAATTGAATTATTTTTTTAAAAAAATTAATTATTTTCATATTATTTCACTACAAATGTAAAGTATTTTCATATTATTTCACTATTTTTTTTTTAAGTAGTTGGTAAACATTGAGCTCAGAAAAATTTCTCAATTCAATATTTCTTTTTATCATTTTTTCCTTCATCTCATGATAATAAATCTTAAAAATATATATATGGGTGAAATTAAATTATTATAAGTCAACAATTGAGTTGACTAAAAATTTAAAGTATTTTAATATTATTTCATTAAAAAAATATAAGTAGTTGGTCAAAATTGAACTCAAAAAAATTTCTCAAATCTAATATTTTTAAAATTATTTTTCACTTCACATCATGAAAATAAATCTTTAAAATATACATAGGAGTGAAAATGAGTTATTAGAAGTCAACAATTGTGTTAACTAAAAATTTAAAGTATTTTCATATTATTTCACTGAATTTTTTTTAAGTAGTTGATCAAAATTGAACTCAAAAAAATCTCAAATTAAATATTTTATTACTATAATTATTTTTACTCCATCTTACCAAAAATAAACTTAGAAATGAAATCACGTTACCAAAAGTCAACAATTGCGTTGGCTAGTCGTAAGATTCACAAATTGAGACTCGATTCAATCTTAATATAGATTGAATCAACATTTTCCAATTACAAGTCAATCATTTATGTTGACTATAGTAATGACAAATTGAGGCTCGATTCAATTCTAATAGAGATTGAATCAACATTTCACAATTAGAAGTAAACCATTTACGTTGACTATAATCATGACAAATTGAAACTCAATTCAATCCTAACATAGATTGAATCAACATTCCCTAATTAGAAGTCAACATTTATGTTGACTATAGTCAAGACAATTTGAGACACAATTTAATCCTAACATAGATTGAATCAATATTTTTCAATTAGAAGTCAAATATTTATGTTGATTATAGTCGTAATAAATTGAGACTCGATTTAATCCTAACATAGATTGAATCAATATTTTCAATTAGAAGTCGAACATTTATGTTGATTATAGTCGTGACAAACTGAGATTTAATTTAATTCTAATATAGATTGAATCAATATTTTACAAAGAGAAGTCAAACATTTATGTTAACTTTAGTCATGACAAATTGTGAATCAATTTAATCATAATATAGATTGAATTAACATTCGTCGGTTAGAAGTCAACATTTATGTTGACTGTAGTCGTGATAAATTGAGACTCAGTTCGGGATTGGATTGAATCAATATATTCAATTAGAAGTCAACTAATTATGTTGACTATGATCATGACAAATTGAGACTCAATTCAATCTTAACATAGATTGAATCAATATTTCTCAATTAGAAGTCAACTAATTATGACAACTATAATTGTGACAAATTGAGATTCAATTTATTTTTATTCATTTGTGAGACTTAATTTATTTGTGAATTTTTTAAAATGTTAAAAACTGTCACTAATTTTTTCGTATTTTGAATATTAAAATACAAAATTTTATGATTTAATAATAAAAAATATATAAATATATACTTTATTGATTTACTAAGTAAAGGGATAAAATAATTAGAGTTGTAGGTTGACCGAAGATGATGTTATTCCAACTAATTTATCAATTGTTAAGTTAAGAGTCCTTAGGTCTCGAGTTTGACTATAACCGTGACGAATTGAGACTCAATTCAATCCTAACATGTATTGAATCAACATTCCTCAATTAGAAGTCAACCATTTATATTGACTATAGTCGTGACAAATTGAGACTCAATTCAATCCTAACATAGATTGAATCAATATTTTCTAATTAGAAATAAATCATTTATGTTGACTATCGTCATAACAAATTGAGACTCAATTCAATCCCAACATAGATTGAATCAACATTCCCCAATTAGAAGTCAATCATTTATGTTTTCATTCGTCGTACTTTAAAAAGTTTCACCTTCGTAACTCACATCCTTTCAAATTCTATTCTTAGGACCCATTTGACTAAGTACATCCAGGGGCGAACCCACCTTGACACAAGTTGTGTCACCCAACACCGATTCGTCAAAAGAATACATGAAAAATACTTATAAGAGCTTATAAAAAAATAAAATAAAGGATAAAACTAAAATCGGTGACACTGCTCGGCAGCTAGCTTCTAGTTGGTGCAGCGGTAAAGGACCACTATTTTCTACCCAAGGTCATGGGTTCAATTCTCAGTGAGGTGTTTTTTTCTTTCTTATTTTTGAAGCTTATTCATTCTTCTCTTAAATTTGTTAGATTTTCATGTGAAGTTTTCTTACTTTTTTCTTCTTCTTTTAGTTAGAATTTTAAAAACTTGAAGAAATTCATTGTTTTCTTGTTTACTGAATTTTCTGAAAGTACATAAAATTTATAAATTAAACTTTTAATTTGTAATTTAGCGAAAAAATATTTTTTTAAAAGTATCTTTCAAACTTTTAAATCAAATTTAACATCTCAACATTTATCTGGCTTGGACGAAAGGCCGAATAAGTTTAAAAAGGGTCGATCTTTGAAAGAGTTCTATTTAAATTTCTCAAACGTTGATACCGAAAAAGTTTAGCATTTCAAATTATTATTCAAACTATTTTGAGGTAATAGTGACATCATATCTTTAAAAAGGTACTTTTCAACCTCAAATCACTTTTTAAAAAAAATTATATTTTTATGGTCATTGCACCATGCGTTCTAATGCTCAAAGGTTCGTTGAGTATAAGAACTTGAAGTATAATGTAACAAAATGTGCAACCTTTTCATATAATATTGTAATCGCAGTGATTTGTTCTCTTATTTACTTTTTTAAGGCGATACCGCTTATGAAAAATTCTGCGTATGCAACTGAGTACATTCGAACATGTACATCATTTCAAATATTCATTATTAAACATATAGTCAAACACACCACAATCTTCAGCACTATCATCCTAAATTTTAAAATAAAGTACAAAAATCTTTTGAATGTATGGCCAATAATAATAATAATAATAATAACAATAATAATAATTCTACTTAATAGTAAGAGGGAATAAGCACACAATAGGTCAACAGGTCTGCTGTGGCAATTTAGAGGGTGTTTTAGTCATTTTATTACAATTTTGCTAAATTCGTTGATGTGCTAAGTTGTGTTTTACACTTTGAGAGGTGGATATTTTTCCTGACATGTCAAAATTATCCTTTGTTGTGGAGTACCAAACAGATTTTTCTAGAATAATCTTTTACCCTTGCTTCTTAGTTTATTCCATAAACTGTCTTCATACATTTTCGTAAATATAGCAAAATTTGAGGTCTTTAAAAATTCTAAAAAATTTGTGATGTCACCTCACAAAAGAATGTACATGTTGTGGGGCCCTGTTTTCAGCACCTATTCTATTCTTTTTAGACCCTATATTTTATTTTCACGTTCTTTCAATATCTTTATTCTCAAACATTATATTTAATTTCTACCATCAATTTTTTTTCTATTGATTCAATAATACTAACTAATTAGTTTAGAAATTTAAAGATGGGCAAGAGGAAGATGTTTTCGCTGTAAATTTTCATTGATAATTAAAGTAAATGTTAGATATCAATAGAGAAATTAATTCAATTTTTACACGTCACTTGTAATGTTGAATTTAATTTATTTATTTACAGTATTTAATAAATTGTTCATTTAACTTTTTGTAAAACTTGTAAGACAAATTAAATTATAAAATTGTAACAACATGAACATCATAACTTTTTGTGTTGTTTATCTCAATTTATGTGACAACATTTTTTTTTGAACACGCACGGAGTAAGCAAGAAAAAAACTTAAAACTTTTGGTTTAAAGCATATCACACATATTTAAAAATTATATAAAAGGTACTATAAATTATATTAATTAATTAAGTAAATACTTTTAAAAAATTATAACAAATTTAACTGACTCCAAATTTTATTTGTGTCACATAAATTGAAATAAAAGGAGTAACATATATTGGGTCCGTACTGGCACGGGCGCTCCTGTATCTAGTTTAACAACACATGACGGTGCTTCGCTATTTTTTTATAAGTTTATTTTTATATATAATTTTAATTATATTTGTTGAGAAGTTTATTTTATTAAAATAGTCTTACTAATTATATTTTGTAAAAATCTAAACTTGACTACTAATACTTTATATAGTTATTTAATAATAAAAATACTATTAAAATAAATAGCATTTATTTTTAATTAATTAGAATGAACAAATAAAAGGAAACAAAATATTTTTAGCGGATCAAATAAAATTAAATTGTAGTAGTAATAGAATTGATAGTAAAATAGATAAATAATAATTAGAAAGAGTGAAAAGAGAGGGAAGGGAAAAGTGAGAGAGAGAAAATAGTTGTACCTCATTCAAGAAAGAAAAGAGGCTAATAAAAAGGTTGACTATTTTAATAAAGTGGGACCCAAGATCCACTAGTAAAGTAAAATCTTACACAAAAGTTTTGGCTAAAAAAGAGAGTTGCTACATATTTTTTTTTTCTTAGACAGTGTACTCTTTTCTTTTTGACAGAAGAGAGAGAGTTGGATTGTGGTTTGTGTTTGAAATAGTGGTTTTAGACTTTGGAGGGTATTTTGGGTAGAGAAAGTTGGGGATTTGTGGGTCACGCGCATTTTATTATCAAATTGCCACAAAAAAGGCAAGTTGTGCCAAAAAGAGTTGTGCCAAATATATTTGTTCTTACCAATAAATCCTTAGATTAAAGAAGTGAGTGTATGGTTGACCTAAGAAGGGAATAGTACGTACTGGCCAACCTCCCCTTGTATGAGAGCCATGAGGGTTAGGATTAGCTATCCCATATTCGTAGATGTGAAATTACATGATTGTAGCCTGTAGGGGATCAGAGGCGGAGCCATGATTTGAAGTTTGGGGGTTCTAAATTTTAAGACAGGACAACGACCTCAAGCTTATATATAATACAACAAATTAACGAACGAGTAACGATACTTTGATATATATTCAAAAAAGAAACAGACCACTTAAACACTATATAAGTAAAACATTATCATTCCAATTGTACTCGACGACTTATCATGTTTTGAAAACGATCAATGATCGCATTATTAGGTGCTTCATCCTCTATATAACAAACTAAACAATTATAAAAAATTCATGACTATTTTTGCTTTGCAAGTCATTTTTAATAAATTATATAGATTGATATAAAAAGGCAATGCAGAACAGCCTCTAATCAAAGATTAACCATCAATTTTTAACCATATTATACACATATTATGATAGGCAAATAAATTGAAAAAAGAAGAGGAGAAAGACGAAAAAAGTTTTTTGTACGTAGCAATCACAAGGTTGGGACTCCCACAGTGAGTGAACAAGCCGCAAAGACTCTTATAATTTTCGAAAAAGAAGAAGATCGAATAGATTTTTTAGGTCCCTGTAAAAACTGATTTGAGTTTTGTTTGTGAAAGAAATGGAGAGTGTTTTTTTTTTAAGAGTGAAACTTTTTTTTTTAAAACTTTTTCTAATTCGTAATTTTATATTTTTATTTCTTTTTAACGATTTTTCTTTTTGGAAATCTGGTTTTTTAATTATTAATCATATGTGTTTTCAAAAAAAAGAAATTAAAAATCTGCATATATAGGAGAGAAAGAGGGAAACTTGTTGTCAAGCCCCGAGTTCCAACGGGACGGACATGGCACCCGAAGCCGATAAGGCCCGAGAGAACCAATCTACATCCATAAACACCCATACACATACCACGCAATAGTCATCACCACCACAATTAGAAATAAGAAGCCAATAGCGGAAATTATGAAAAATATATAAGAAATAAGAAACTTGGCCGTCAGGGCCATCAAGACAAAACATACGTTCATCACCTTCCCTTCATCTATCCCACAACATCTACAAAGCCTCTACAGATGCACAACCAAAACCAACCTAGAGTCGGGACACACCCCGCTCTATACATAAGACCAAAACAAATGTACATATAAGACTCGGAAAGCCCCGAACCAACTGGAGCTCACCAAATGTCCGCAAACGATCCGCAACCTACAGTGGAGGCCTACTAGTACCTGTGCCTGCAACAAGTAAGGTAAATTCCCCCGAGGGGGGTCAATACGAAGAATGTACTGAGTATGTAAGGCTATAAGAAACTGTACCAATAAGTGAGAACATCAAAGTAACTCAAAGATAAGAGAATAGACAATATAGATAAACCAACATTCCATACGTGTGGAATCATGTACATTACACTCTTTATTTCCTGTATCATCTCAATATCAACAATAATCATATCATGCCCGGGACCAATTGATCAGTGGTAAAAGAGGATGACCCATGCTAGGCATTTTAACCCCTGGGATACGATCCTCATCAATATATATATCGGGATCGACCCATGCTAGGCTTTCCTTTCACCCCTGGGATACCACCCGTAATATTGGGATCGACCCATGCTAGGTGTTCCTTCCACCCCTGGGATACCACCCAAGAACACATAACTTCTCTTTACAACATTACTTTAATCTTTAGTTATGAAATTGAAACATTGTTGGTTATCGCATTATTGGAATTTTGGGACAATGTTCAATGTACAAGAGACACATGAATAAATATATATATATAGGTAACCAACCTGACATGAGATACTTTGGAACATTTCGACATAGGTACAAGTACAATGGCAAAGGGAGCAATATGTGCTGCAGAAAGATACGGACAAAAATAACCTTACATACCTTAGCCTCTCAATAAGAATCCACAATCCTAATGAATATAATGATCCAGCCCCTTACTCTACAATACAAGTACATAATGGAGTTTACGTCAACATCTAACCACCTTACAAGTGCAAAAGACGACAAAAGTTACATAATTGTCTATAACGTCATTTCCCCCTTTACAATGAAATTTCGGCATGACCATTCCAAAAATACTACAACATGCCATACATTGACCAAACATCATAACCAATAGCATTTCGCATCAAAGCTTCTTCTTTACACTTTCTCATTCACACCATATCACAAAGAATCCATCAAGTCACCTTAATACACCTCATAGCACATATCGGCCAAAATCCCATAATTTACACTTATGGAAAATAACAAGTTTAGAAATATAATCACACCATACATGTTGGTATTTCATCCATACCATGCACTTTCATCAAAACCACAAGTCACTTTTCAAGTTTAATTCACAAAATGGCACATCTTTTACCAAAGGGCAAAAGTGTCCTATTCAACCTTTCCAACACAACCATCATGATCTACACAATACTTCATGCCTATAATATGCTAAATCACAAGAATAAATACTTACCCAAGCTTTCAAAGTGATGATCTTGTCCAAAGTGTTCAAAGGGAATAGTTGTCTTAGGGTTTTGGCAAAGAGAGAATTGTTTGAGAAAATATCAAAAAGTTATGAGAGTGTGTAATGAATAAAATCTGATTTTTCCTTGTCTTTTATAGCCTCATAAGTTATCCTTAGCCACTTCATTAGGCATTAAATTCCATGTCTCTATAGTCAACAAGAATGGGTCATTTTCCTTTGGGCTTTTCATTTTGGCCTTGTTTTGGGCCTCAATTTGGGCCCAATAACACATATTAGCTTAGCCCACTAAATTAAATGTATAATCCATCATATATCTCATGTTTAAATAATTCCATAATGTCACGACAATATTCACTCACGAGATTCCCTTTCGTAGCCTCAATCGCAAAACTAGACATTCTAGCCGTCCATGGCTTAATTGAACATTTTTGGTAAATTCTTGTGTTTCATGGTTTGATCATGTAGGAGTGTATTAAGGTACTTGGAGCCTTAATAAGGAGTAAAGAAACACCAAAGAACCAAAAGAAACCATGGAAGAATCGACATTGCATTACGTCGCAAAACGAGCTCGGAAAGGTCAAAACACTTGAGCCCTGCGCCACTGCTGCAAAGCAGGGCAGTGGCGCAAGATTTGCAGCCCCTCTGAACCTGGAGGCTCGCGCCACACCACCTAAAGCAAGGGGTGGCGCGAGATTTTCTGCTTCTCTGAAGTTTTTTTCGGTCTTTGCAAATACTAGCCTACCCTCCGATACCATCCAAGATACATACTTTTTGTACTTAATACTAAGGTAAACATGTCTCAAAGGCATCAAATAAGGTCGAAAATGTACGGGATATTACATTCTTCCCCCCTTAGAAACATTCGTCCTCGAATGTTAAGAACATCGTCTCAAGTTTAACAAATACATTCCTTTCTTAACACATATATACACATACACGCAATACCTGTAAATACTTACTTGTTATGGCTCCACCTCCGTGCTGTGTACTTCTTGGTCCATTTGAAATAGATGGGGATACTTGGATTTCATCATTTCTTCCGCTTCCCACGTGATTTCTTCTACTTGTTGATTTCTCCAAAGTACCTTTACGGAAGCAACGTCTTTATTTCTTAGCCTCTTCACTTGCCTATCCAGAATAGCAATGGGTACCTCTTCGTAAGTAAGATCCTCTGTAACTTGAACATCCTCTACGGGAACAATACGAGAAGGATCTCCTATGCATTTTCGAAGCATCGAAACATGAAATACCGGATGGACTGAGGAAAGTTCTTGAGGTAGTGCCAACTCATACGCAACTTGCCCAAATTTTCTAATGATCTCATATGGGCCTATGTAACGTGGGCTCAATTTTCCTTTCTTTCCGAACCGCATTACCCCTTTCATCGGTGACACCTTTAAAAAGACCCAATCACCTATGGCAAATTCAAGCCCTCTTCTTCTCACATCGGCATATGACTTGTGACGACTTTGAGCCGTTTGTAACCGCTCTTGGATCACCTTAACTTTTTCCATAGCCTGATGAACAATATCTGGCCCCAGTAAAGCAGTTTCACCTGCTTCAAACCATCCAATTGGTGATCTACATTTTCTTCCATACAAAGCTTCATAAGGTGCCATTTTTATACTTGAATGATAGCTATTGTTATAAGCAAATTCAATAAGAGACAAATGGTCATCCCAACTGCCCTAAAAATCTAACGTACAAGCTCGTAGCATATCTTCAAGTGTCTGAATAGTACGTTTCGCTTGTCCATCTGTCTGGGGATGAAAAGCCGTACTCAAATTAACCTGTGTGCCCAAGCTCCTTTGGAAAGATTTCCAAAAATGAGCGGTAAACTGTGCTCCTCTGTCTGATATAATAGAAAGTGGAATGCCATGCAATCGTACTATCTCTTTCACATACAACTTCACATAATCCTCAGCTGTATAGGTCCTCTTGACTGGTAGAAAATGCGCTGACTTGGTAAGCCTGTCCACTATGACCCATATAGAATCAAACTTCCGCAATGTACGAGGCAAACCCGTAATGAAATCCATATTAATCATATCCCATTTCCAAACTGGAAGATTGATACATTGCATGTAACCTCCCGGTTTTTGATGTTCCACTTTCACCTGTTGACAATTTGGACATTGAGATACAAATTCCGCAATGTTCTTTTTCATATTTCCCCACCAATACATGTCTTTCAAATCATGATACATTTTTGTAGCTCCCGGATGAATAGAATACCGTGAGTGGTGTGCCTCTGTCATAATCCGCTTCCTTAGCTCATCTACATCCGGTACACATACACGACCTTGGCATTGAAGTACTCCCTCTTGCGTAAGGTCGAATGCCTTTGTCAACTCTTGCTGCACATTCTCTCTCAGCCGTAACAAGATAGGATCCGCATACTGTTTCTCCTTTACCTCAGCTATTAAAGAAGATTCTGCCGCATTCTGCACAATAACCCCTTCCTCTGGAGATTCAATAAGGCGAACTCCCAAGCTGGCTAGTTGGTGTAAATCTTTGATTATCGCTCGCTTTTCAGTCAACTGGCCACTAGAGCTTTCTACTGCCTTGCGGCTCAATGCATCAGCTACCACATTTGCCTTGCCTGGATGATAAAGAATATCAATGTCATAGTCTTTTAAAAGCTCTAACCACCTTCGTTGCCTCAAATTGAGTTCCTTCTGCTTAAAAAGATATTGCAAGCTTTTGTGATCCGTATAGATATCAACATGAACTCCATATAAATAATGACGCCATATCTTTAAAGCAAAGACCACCGCGGCTAATTCAAGATCATGTGTTGGGTAATTTTTCTCATGTGATCGCAACTGTCGTGAGGCATACGCTATCACCTTACCATGCTGCATCAATACACATCCGAGGCCAACCCCGGAAGCATCACAATACACTGCATAACCTTCTATGCCTTCGGGAAGTACTAATACTGGCGTGGAAGTTAATTTCTCTTTCAGCTCTTGGAAACTTTTCTCACATGCGTCGTTCCACTGAAATTTGATTGCCTTGTGTGTTAACTTCGTCAATGGTGCAGCAATAGAAGAAAACCCTTCCACAAATCTCCTGTAATAACCTGCCAAACCAAGAAAACTACGAATCTCTGTAGGCGTCGTAGGTCTTGGCCAATTTTTCACTGCTTCAATCTTTTGCGTATCAACCCGAATTCCTTCATCCGATACAATGTGACCCAAGAATGCTACGGATTTTAACCAAAATTCACACTTAGAAAACTTTGCATATAACTTACGATCCCGGAGAATTTGTAACACCTGTCGTAAGTGATTAGCATGGTCCTCCTGTGATCTCGAATAAACCAGGATATCATCTATAAATACCATCACGAACACGTCTAGAAATGGCTTAAACACCCTATTCATCAAATTCATGAAAACAGCCGGTGCATTTGTTAGTCCAAATGACATAACTAAAAATTCATAGTGGCCATACCGTGTTCGAAAAGCTGTCTTGGGTACATCATTTTCTCTAACCCTGACTTGATGGTAACCCGACCTCAAGTCAATCTTGGAAAACCATTTGGCACCCTGTAACTGATCAAACAAATCATCAATTCTGGGGAGGGGATATTTGTTCTTGATCGTTACCTTATTCAATTACCGATAATCGATACACATTCTCAAGGTGCCATCTTTCTTCTGTACAAACAATACTGGTGCGCCCCACGGGGACATACTAGGCCTGATAAAGCCCTTGTCCAGCAAGTCTTTCAATTGCTCCTTCAATTCGCGCAATTCTGCTGGAGCCATTCTATACGGAGGAATAGAGATCGGCTGAGTGCCTGGAATCACATCAATGCCAAACTCCACTTCTCGTTCTGGAGGTAAACCTGGAAGATCATCAGGAAATACGTCGAGAAATTCATTGACCACTGGTACCAACTGAGGAGTGGGTGGTTCTACATCGATATCTTGCACTCTTATCAAATGGCATATATACCCCTTAGCTATCATTTTCCTAGCCTTAAGGTAGGAAATAAATTTGCCTCTCGGTGCCCCCACATTACCCTTCCACTCGAGAATATTCTTTCGTGGAAAATGAAAATGTACCTCCTTAGCTCGACAATCCACCGTGGCATAACAAGAAGCCAACCAATCCATCCCCATTATTACATCAAAATCCACCATGTCAAGTTCAATAAGATCCGCTAGTGTATCATGACCACACACAGTTACCACACAATTACGATATACTCTTTTTGCAACAATAGATTCACCAACCGGTGTAGACACTTCAATAGACTTATCTAAGAATTCCGGTGTTCTTTCAAATTTTGCAGCAATCAACGGAGTAACATATGATAAAGTAGAGCCCGGATCTATCAATGCATATACACCATGTGAAAATATAGACAATATACCTGTGACCACATCAGGGGATGCCTCCGAATTCTGTCGGTCCACTAGAGCATAAGTGCGATTCTGAGCTCCACTGGAACTAGCTGCTCCTCTGGTACCTCTACCTCGACCAACAGGCTGTACACCTCTACCTAGGGAAGGAACCGAGGATGATGATGCAACGGCCGATCCCGTAGGTCTAGCTACACCTCCCGTGCTCTTCCGCGGGCATTCTCTAATTAGGTGCCCTGTCATACCACACCAATAGCAAACCGGAGACCCCATCCGACATTCACCCAGATGATGCCTTCTGCAGTGCTGACACGGTGGGCGAGAAAACCCTGCTGTCTGCGAGCCTTGAACCCCACTGCTTTGCCCAACATAACCGCCCCTAGACCCTCGAAACTGGGAGGAAGCGCCTGCTATGGAATGAGAAAATAATGGTCTAGATGGTCTAGGAAACATCCGGGGCCTAAACTCTCCTTGAGACACCATAGACTGCCCCATAGGTCTAGCCCGCTTTGATGGCCCTCTTTCAGATTCCTGTGTCCTCCTCCGTTGCCTCTGATCCTCCATCTTTTGTGCAAAGGCCTGGATCCTGGCAATATCCATGTCCCTGTTCAAAGCAGCAATAGTACAGTCCCTTACCAAATACGGCTCCAATCTGTCCACATATCAATGGATTCTGTCCGTCATTGTAGCCACTACATTAGGAGCATATCGAGCCAAAGAATTAAACTGAAGACTGTATTCTCGAACACTCATATTCCCTTGTCGAAGGTTTAGAAACTGATCTGCACGTGCCTCTCTGATCTCATAGGGAAGATAGTGGTCAAGGAATGCTGTTTTAAATTCGTCCCAACTAGGTGGATTTGCACCAATGCTCCTCGACCGTTTCCAATCCTCATACCACAATATCGCTTCACCTTTCAACCTGTAGGCCGCAAGTTCTACCGTTTCTACACCAGTCACATGCATAACATCTAGGGCCCTTTGGATTTGGTCCACGAAGTCCTGTGGATCTGCCTGTGGGTCTGACCCAGTGAATGTAGGAGGGTCTAATTTCAGAAAATCCTGTGTTCTGCGGCTCGCTATTCTAGTTGCATCATCCTCATTTGTCATTGGATTAGCCCGTCCCTGCGTTTGTGCAGCAACTATCTGCGTCAACATATGCACTGCATTTCTCAAATCCTGATTAGTAGCATTCATAGGCGGCTCTGCGGGTAAAGTAGAAGAAGCCCGCGATACAAACTCCTGTTCAACACCGCCTTGATTAACCTGTTCCGGTGGTGGTCTACTAGTTCCCTCTCCAACCAGCCTGTCTATTCTTTTACTTTTACCTTTCCCTTTTCGTGCAATCGGCATTTTCTATAACATAAGAAAACCAATGGTTAGGTACGATTCCACTTACAACAGTAGCTCTATTGCACGATCTAGAAATGAAGAAAAAGAAACACCTCCTAAATGTCCCGTAGCCTCCTACTTATAAATGTGGTGCACAACACATCGATAAGCAAGACTCTACTTAGACACGGCTTTGTAGACACCCTTAGGACGACCCGCTCTGATACCACTTTTGTCAAGCCCCGAGTTCCAACGGGACGGACATGGCACCCGAAGCCGATAAGGCCCGAGAGAACCAATCTACATCCATAAACACCCATACACATACCACGCAATAGTCATCACCACCACAATTAGAAATAAGAAGCCAATAGCGGAAATTATGAAAAATATATAAGAAATAAGAAACTTGGCCGTCAGGGCCATCAAGACAAAACATACGTTCATCACCTTCCCTTCATCTATCCCACAACATCTACAAAGCCTCTACAGATGCACAACCAAAACCAACCTAGAGTCGGGACACACCCCGCTCTATACATAAGACCAAAACAAATGTACATATAAGACTCGGAAAGCCCCGAACCAACTGGAGCTCACCAAATGTCCGCAAACGATCCGCAACCTACAGTGGAGGCCTACTAGTACCTGTGCCTGCAAC
This sequence comes from Capsicum rhomboideum, assembly GCA_031232105.1. Classification (NCBI taxonomy): domain Eukaryota; kingdom Viridiplantae; phylum Streptophyta; class Magnoliopsida; order Solanales; family Solanaceae; genus Capsicum; species Capsicum rhomboideum. Next base: position 135,193,548 of record CP124712.1, on the reverse strand, counting down.
AAGTAAGGTAAATTCCCCCGAGGGGGGTCAATACGAAGAATGTACTGAGTATGTAAGGCTATAAGAAACTGTACCAATAAGTGAGAACATCAAAGTAACTCAAAGATAAGAGAATAGACAATATAGATAAACCAACATTCCATACGTGTGGAATCATGTACATTACACTCTTTATTTCCTGTATCATCTCAATATCAACAATAATCATATCATGCCCGGGACCAATTGATCAGTGGTAAAAGAGGATGACCCATGCTAGGCATTTTAACCCCTGGGATACGATCCTCATCAATATATATATCGGGATCGACCCATGCTAGGCTTTCCTTTCACCCCTGGGATACCACCCGTAATATTGGGATCGACCCATGCTAGGTGTTCCTTCCACCCCTGGGATACCACCCAAGAACACATAACTTCTCTTTACAACATTACTTTAATCTTTAGTTATGAAATTGAAACATTGTTGGTTATCGCATTATTGGAATTTTGGGACAATGTTCAATGTACAAGAGACACATGAATAAATATATATATATAGGTAACCAACCTGACATGAGATACTTTGGAATATTTCGACATAGGTACAAGTACAATGGCAAAGGGAGCAATATGTGCTGCAGAAAGATACGGACAAAAATAACCTTACATACCTTAGCCTCTCAATAAGAATCCACAATCCTAATGAATATAATGATCCAGCCCCTTACTCTACAATACAAGTACATAATGGAGTTTACGTCAACATCTAACCACCTTACAAGTGCAAAAGACGACAAAAGTTACATAATTGTCTATAACGTCATTTCCCCCTTTACAATGAAATTTCGGCATGACCATTCCAAAAATACTACAACATGCCATACATTGACCAAACATCATAACCAATAGCATTTCGCATCAAAGCTTCTTCTTTACACTTTCTCATTCACACCATATCACAAAGAATCCATCAAGTCACCTTAATACACCTCATAGCACATATCGGCCAAAATCCCATAATTTACACTTATGGAAAATAACAAGTTTAGAAATATAATCACACCATACATGTTGGTATTTCATCCATACCATGCACTTTCATCAAAACCACAAGTCACTTTTCAAGTTTAATTCACAAAATGGCACATCTTTTACCAAAGGGCAAAAGTGTCCTATTCAACCTTTCCAACACAACCATCATGATCTACACAATACTTCATGCCTATAATATGCTAAATCACAAGAATAAATACTTACCCAAGCTTTCAAAGTGATGATCTTGTCCAAAGTGTTCAAAGGGAATAGTTGTCTTAGGGTTTTGGCAAAGAGAGAAATGTTTGAGAAAATATCAAAAAGTTATGAGAGTGTGTAATGAATAAAATCTGATTTTTCCTTGTCTTTTATAGCCTCATAAGTTATCCTTAGCCACTTCATTAGGCATTAAATTCCATGTCTCTATAGTCAACAAGAATGGGTCATTTTCCTTTGGGCTTTTCATTTTGGCCTTGTTTTGGGCCTCAATTTGGGCCCAATAACACATATTAGCTTAGCCCACTAAATTAAATGTATAATCCATCATATATCTCATGTTTAAATAATTCCATAATGTCACGACAATATTCACTCACGAGATTCCCTTTCGTAGCCTCAATCGCAAAACTAGACATTCTAGCCGTCCATGGCTTAATTGAACATTTTTGGTAAATTCTTGTGTTTCATGGTTTGATCATGTAGGAGTGTATTAAGGTACTTGGAGCCTTAATAAGGAGTAAAGAAACACCAAAGAACCAAAAGAAACCATGGAAGAATCGACATTGCATTACGTCGCAAAACGAGCTCGGAAAGGTCAAAACACTTGAGCCCTGCGCCACTGCTGCAAAGCAGGGCAGTGGCGCAAGATTTGCAGCCCCTCTGAACCTGGAGGCTCGCGCCACACCACCTAAAGCAAGGGGTGGCGCGAGATTTTCTGCTTCTCTGAAGTTTTTTTCGGTCTTTGCAAATACTAGCCTACCCTCCGATACCATCCAAGATACATACTTTTTGTACTTAATACTAAGGTAAACATGTCTCAAAGGCATCAAATAAGGTCGAAAATGTACGGGATATTACATTCTTCCCCCCTTAGAAACATTCGTCCTCGAATGTTAAGAACATCGTCTCAAGTTTAACAAATACATTCCTTTCTTAACACATATATACACATACACGCAATACCTGTAAATACTTACTTGTTATGGCTCCACCTCCGTGCTGTGTACTTCTTGGTCCATTTGAAATAGATGGGGATACTTGGATTTCATCATTTCTTCCGCTTCCCACGTGATTTCTTCTACTTGTTGATTTCTCCAAAGTACCTTTACGGAAGCAACGTCTTTATTTCTTAGCCTCTTCACTTGCCTATCCAGAATAGCAATGGGTACCTCTTCGTAAGTAAGATCCTCTGTAACTTGAACATCCTCTACGGGAACAATACGAGAAGGATCTCCTATGCATTTTCGAAGCATCGAAACATGAAATACCGGATGGACTGAGGAAAGTTCTTGAGGTAGTGCCAACTCATACGCAACTTGCCCAAATTTTCTAATGATCTCATATGGGCCTATGTAACGTGGGCTCAATTTTCCTTTCTTTCCGAACCGCATTACCCCTTTCATCGGTGACACCTTTAAAAAGACCCAATCACCTATGGCAAATTCAAGCCCTCTTCTTCTCACATCGGCATATGACTTGTGACGACTTTGAGCCGTTTGTAACCGCTCTTGGATCACCTTAACTTTTTCCATAGCCTGATGAACAATATCTGGCCCCAGTAAAGCAGTTTCACCCGCTTCAAACCATCCAATTGGTGATCTACATTTTCTTCCATACAAAGCTTCATAAGGTGCCATTTTTATACTTGAATGATAGCTATTGTTATAAGCAAATTCAATAAGAGACAAATGGTCATCCCAACTGCCCTAAAAATCTAACGTACAAGCTCGTAGCATATCTTCAAGTGTCTGAATAGTACGTTTCGCTTGTCCATCTGTCTGGGGATGAAAAGCCGTACTCAAATTAACCTGTGTGCCCAAGCTCCTTTGGAAAGATTTCCAAAAATGAGCGGTAAACTGTGCTCCTCTGTCTGATATAATAGAAAGTGGAATGCCATGCAATCGTACTATCTCTTTCACATACAACTTCACATAATCCTCAGCTGTATAGGTCCTCTTGACTGGTAGAAAATGCGCTGACTTGGTAAGCCTGTCCACTATGACCCATATAGAATCAAACTTCCGCAATGTACGAGGCAAACCCGTAATGAAATCCATATTAATCATATCCCATTTCCAAACTGGAAGATTGATACATTGCATGTAACCTCCCGGTTTCTGATGTTCCACTTTCACCTGTTGACAATTTGGACATTGAGATACAAATTCCGCAATGTTCTTTTTCATATTTCCCCACCAATACATGTCTTTCAAATCATGATACATTTTTGTAGCTCCCGGATGAATAGAATACCGTGAGTGGTGTGCCTCTGTCATAATCCGCTTCCTTAGCTCATCTACATCCGGTACACATACACGACCTTGGCATTGAAGTACTCCCTCTTGCGTAAGGTCGAATGCCTTTGTCAACTCTTGCTGCACATTCTCTCTCAGCCGTAACAAGATAGGATCCGCATACTGTTTCTCCTTTACCTCAGCTATTAAAGAAGATTCTGCCGCATTCTGCACAATAACCCCTTCCTCTGGAGATTCAATAAGGCGAACTCCCAAGCTGGCTAGTTGGTGTAAATCTTTGATTATCGCTCGCTTTTCAGTCAACTGGCCACTAGAGCTTTCTACTGCCTTGCGGCTCAATGCATCAGCTACCACATTTGCCTTGCCTGGATGATAAAGAATATCAATGTCATAGTCTTTTAAAAGCTCTAACCACCTTCGTTGCCTCAAATTGAGTTCCTTCTGCTTAAAAAGATATTGCAAGCTTTTGTGATCCGTATAGATATCAACATGAACTCCATATAAATAATGACGCCATATCTTTAAAGCAAAGACCACCGCGGCTAATTCAAGATCATGTGTTGGGTAATTTTTCTCATGTGATCGCAACTGTCGTGAGGCATACGCTATCACCTTACCATGCTGCATCAATACACATCCGAGGCCAACCCCGAAAGCATCACAATACACTGCATAACCTTCTATGCCTTCGGGAAGTACTAATACTGGCGTGGAAGTTAATTTCTCTTTCAGCTCTTGGAAACTTTTCTCACATGCGTCGTTCCACTGAAATTTGATTGCCTTGTGTGTTAACTTCGTCAATGGTGCAGCAATAGAAGAAAACCCTTCCACAAATCTCCTGTAATAACCTGCCAAACCAAGAAAACTACGAATCTCTGTAGGCGTCGTAGGTCTTGGCCAATTTTTCACTGCTTCAATCTTTTGCGTATCAACCCGAATTCCTTCATCCGATACAATGTGACCCAAGAATGCTACGGATTTTAACCAAAATTCACACTTAGAAAACTTTGCATATAACTTACGATCCCGGAGAATTTGTAACACCTGTCGTAAGTGATTAGCATGGTCCTCCTGTGATCTCGAATAAACCAGGATATCATCTATAAATACCGTCACGAACACGTCTAGAAATGGCTTAAACACCCTATTCATCAAATTCATGAAAACAGCCGGTGCATTTGTTAGTCCAAATGACATAACTAAAAATTCATAGTGGCCATACCGTGTTCGAAAAGCTGTCTTGGGTACATCATTTTCTCTAACCCTGACTTGATGGTAACCCGACCTCAAGTCAATCTTGGAAAACCATTTGGCACCCTGTAACTGATCAAACAAATCATCAATTCTGGGGAGGGGATATTTGTTCTTGATCGTTACCTTATTCAATTACCGATAATCGATACACATTCTCAAGGTGCCATCTTTCTTCTGTACAAACAATACTGGTGCGCCCCACGGGGACATACTAGGCCTGATAAAGCCCTTGTCCAGCAAGTCTTTCAATTGCTCCTTCAATTCGCGCAATTCTGCTGGAGCCATTCTATACGGAGGAATAGAGATCGGCTGAGTGCCTGGAATCACATCAATGCCAAACTCCACTTCTCGTTCTGGAGGTAAACCTGGAAGATCATCAGGAAATACGTCGAGAAATTCATTGACCACTGGTACCAACTGAGGAGTGGGTGGTTCTACATCGATATCTTGCACTCTTATCAAATGGCATATATACCCCTTAGCTATCATTTTCCTAGCCTTAAGGTAGGAAATAAATTTGCCTCTCGGTGCCCCCACATTACCCTTCCACTCGAGAATATTCTTTCGTGGAAAATGAAAATGTACCTCCTTAGCTCGACAATCCATCGTGGCATAACAAGAAGCCAACCAATCCATCCCCATTATTACATCAAAATCCACCATGTCAAGTTCAATAAGATCCGCTAGTGTATCATGACCACACACAGTTACCACACAATTACGATATACTCTTTTTGCAACAATAGATTCACCAACCGGTGTAGACACTTCAATAGACTTATCTAAGAATTCCGGTGTTCTTTCAAATTTTGCAGCAATCAACGGAGTAACATATGATAAAGTAGAGCCCGGATCTATCAATGCATATACACCATGTGAAAATATAGACAATATACCTGTGACCACATCAGGGGATGCCTCCGAATTCTGTCGGTCCACTAGAGCATAAGTGCGATTCTGAGCTCCACTGGAACTAGCTGCTCCTCTGGTACCTCTACCTCGACCAACAGGCTGTACACCTCTACCTAGGGAAGGAACCGAGGATGATGATGCAACGGCCGATCCCGTAGGTCTAGCTACACCTCCCGTGCTCTTCCGCGGGCATTCTCTAATTAGGTGCCCTGTCATACCACACCAATAGCAAACCGGAGACCCCATCCGACATTCACCCAGATGATGCCTTCTGCAGTGCTGACACGGTGGGCGAGAAAACCCTGCTGTCTGCGAGCCTTGAACCCCACTGCTTTGCCCAACATAACCGCCCCTAGACCCTCGAAACTGGGAGGAAGCGCCTGCTATGGAATGAGAAAATAATGGTCTAGATGGTCTAGGAAACATCCGGGGCCTAAACTCTCCTTGAGACACCATAGACTGCCCCATAGGTCTAGCCCGCTTTGATGGCCCTCTTTCAGATTCCTGTGTCCTCCTCCGTTGCCTCTGATCCTCCATCTTTTGTGCAAAGGCCTGGATCCTGGCAATATCCATGTCCCTGTTCAAAGCAGCAATAGTACAGTCCCTTACCAAATACGGCTCCAATCTGTCCACATATCAATGGATTCTGTCCGTCATTGTAGCCACTACATTAGGAGCATATCGAGCCAAAGAATTAAACTGAAGACTGTATTCTCGAACACTCATATTCCCTTGTCGAAGGTTTAGAAACTGATCTGCACGTGCCTCTCTGATCTCATAGGGAAGATAGTGGTCAAGGAATGCTGTTTTAAATTCGTCCCAACTAGGTGGATTTGCACCAATGCTCCTCGACCGTTTCCAATCCTCATACCACAATATCGCTTCACCTTTCAACCTGTAGGCCGCAAGTTCTACCGTTTCTACACCAGTCACATGCATAACATCTAGGGCCCTTTGGATTTGGTCCACGAAGTCCTGTGGATCTGCCTGTGGGTCTGACCCAGTGAATGTAGGAGGGTCTAATTTCAGAAAATCCTGTGTTCTGCGGCTCGCTATTCTAGTTGCATCATCCTCATTTGTCATTGGATTAGCCCGTCCCTGCGTTTGTGCAGCAACTATCTGCGTCAACATATGCACTGCATTTCTCAAATCCTGATTAGTAGCATTCATAGGCGGCTCTGCGGGTAAAGTAGAAGAAGCCCGCGATACAAACTCCTGTTCAACACCGCCTTGATTAACCTGTTCCGGTGGTGGTCTACTAGTTCCCTCTCCAACCAGCCTGTCTATTCTTTTACTTTTACCTTTCCCTTTTCGTGCAATCGGCATTTTCTATAACATAAGAAAACCAATGGTTAGGTACGATTCCACTTACAACAGTAGCTCTATTGCACGATCTAGAAATGAAGAAAAAGAAACACCTCCTAAATGTCCCGTAGCCTCCTACTTATAAATGTGGTGCACAACACATCGATAAGCAAGACTCTACTTAGACACGGCTTTGTAGACACCCTTAGGACGACCCGCTCTGATACCACTTTTGTCAAGCCCCGAGTTCCAACGGGACGGACATGGCACCCGAAGCCGATAAGGCCCGAGAGAACCAATCTACATCCATAAACACCCATACACATACCACGCAATAGTCATCACCACCACAATTAGAAATAAGAAGCCAATAGCGGAAATTATGAAAAATATATAAGAAATAAGAAACTTGGCCGTCAGGGCCATCAAGACAAAACATACGTTCATCACCTTCCCTTCATCTATCCCACAACATCTACAAAGCCTCTACAGATGCACAACCAAAACCAACCTAGAGTCGGGACACACCCCGCTCTATACATAAGACCAAAACAAATGTACATATAAGACTCGGAAAGCCCCGAACCAACTGGAGCTCACCAAATGTCCGCAAACGATCCGCAACCTACAGTGGAGGCCTACTAGTACCTGTGCCTGCAACAAGTAAGGTAAATTCCCCCGAGGGGGGTCAATACGAAGAATGTACTGAGTATGTAAGGCTATAAGAAACTGTACCAATAAGTGAGAACATCAAAGTAACTCAAAGATAAGAGAATAGACAATATAGATAAACCAACATTCCATACGTGTGGAATCATGTACATTACACTCTTTATTTCCTGTATCATCTCAATATCAACAATAATCATATCATGCCCGGGACCAATTGATCAGTGGTAAAAGAGGATGACCCATGCTAGGCATTTTAACCCCTGGGATACGATCCTCATCAATATATATATCGGGATCGACCCATGCTAGGCTTTCCTTTCACCCCTGGGATACCACCCGTAATATTGGGATCGACCCATGCTAGGTGTTCCTTCCACCCCTGGGATACCACCCAAGAACACATAACTTCTCTTTACAACATTACTTTAATCTTTAGTTATGAAATTGAAACATTGTTGGTTATCGCATTATTGGAATTTTGGGACAATGTTCAATGTACAAGAGACACATGAATAAATATATATATATAGGTAACCAACCTGACATGAGATACTTTGGAACATTTCGACATAGGTACAAGTACAATGGCAAAGGGAGCAATATGTGCTGCAGAAAGATACGGACAAAAATAACCTTACATACCTTAGCCTCTCAATAAGAATCCACAATCCTAATGAATATAATGATCCAGCCCCTTACTCTACAATACAAGTACATAATGGAGTTTACGTCAACATCTAACCACCTTACAAGTGCAAAAGACGACAAAAGTTACATAATTGTCTATAACGTCATTTCCCCCTTTACAATGAAATTTCGGCATGACCATTCCAAAAATACTACAACATGCCATACATTGACCAAACATCATAACCAATAGCATTTCGCATCAAAGCTTCTTCTTTACACTTTCTCATTCACACCATATCACAAAGAATCCATCAAGTCACCTTAATACACCTCATAGCACATATCGGCCAAAATCCCATAATTTACACTTATGGAAAATAACAAGTTTAGAAATATAATCACACCATACATGTTGGTATTTCATCCATACCATGCACTTTCATCAAAACCACAAGTCACTTTTCAAGTTTAATTCACAAAATGGCACATCTTTTACCAAAGGGCAAAAGTGTCCTATTCAACCTTTCCAACACAACCATCATGATCTACACAATACTTCATGCCTATAATATGCTAAATCACAAGAATAAATACTTACCCAAGCTTTCAAAGTGATGATCTTGTCCAAAGTGTTCAAAGGGAATAGTTGTCTTAGGGTTTTGGCAAAGAGAGAATTGTTTGAGAAAATATCAAAAAGTTATGAGAGTGTGTAATGAATAAAATCTGATTTTTCCTTGTCTTTTATAGCCTCATAAGTTATCCTTAGCCACTTCATTAGGCATTAAATTCCATGTCTCTATAGTCAACAAGAATGGGTCATTTTCCTTTGGGCTTTTCATTTTGGCCTTGTTTTGGGCCTCAATTTGGGCCCAATAACACATATTAGCTTAGCCCACTAAATTAAATGTATAATCCATCATATATCTCATGTTTAAATAATTCCATAATGTCACGACAATATTCACTCACGAGATTCCCTTTCGTAGCCTCAATCGCAAAACTAGACATTCTAGCCGTCCATGGCTTAATTGAACATTTTTGGTAAATTCTTGTGTTTCATGGTTTGATCATGTAGGAGTGTATTAAGGTACTTGGAGCCTTAATAAGGAGTAAAGAAACACCAAAGAACCAAAAGAAACCATGGAAGAATCGACATTGCATTACGTCGCAAAACGAGCTCGGAAAGGTCAAAACACTTGAGCCCTGCGCCACTGCTGCAAAGCAGGGCAGTGGCGCAAGATTTGCAGCCCCTCTGAACCTGGAGGCTCGCGCCACACCACCTAAAGCAAGGGGTGGCGCGAGATTTTCTGCTTCTCTGAAGTTTTTTTCGGTCTTTGCAAATACTAGCCTACCCTCCGATACCATCCAAGATACATACTTTTTGTACTTAATACTAAGGTAAACATGTCTCAAAGGCATCAAATAAGGTCGAAAATGTACGGGATATTACATTCTTCCCCCCTTAGAAACATTCGTCCTCGAATGTTAAGAACATCGTCTCAAGTTTAACAAATACATTCCTTTCTTAACACATATATACACATACACGCAATACCTGTAAATACTTACTTGTTATGGCTCCACCTCCGTGCTGTGTACTTCTTGGTCCATTTGAAATAGATGGGGATACTTGGATTTCATCATTTCTTCCGCTTCCCACGTGATTTCTTCTACTTGTTGATTTCTCCAAAGTACCTTTACGGAAGCAACGTCTTTATTTCTTAGCCTCTTCACTTGCCTATCCAGAATAGCAATGGGTACCTCTTCGTAAGTAAGATCCTCTGTAACTTGAACATCCTCTACGGGAACAATACGAGAAGGATCTCCTATGCATTTTCGAAGCATCGAAACATGAAATACCGGATGGACTGAGGAAAGTTCTTGAGGTAGTGCCAACTCATACGCAACTTGCCCAAATTTTCTAATGATCTCATATGGGCCTATGTAACGTGGGCTCAATTTTCCTTTCTTTCCGAACCGCATTACCCCTTTCATCGGTGACACCTTTAAAAAGACCCAATCACCTATGGCAAATTCAAGCCCTCTTCTTCTCACATCGGCATATGACTTGTGACGACTTTGAGCCGTTTGTAACCGCTCTTGGATCACCTTAACTTTTTCCATAGCCTGATGAACAATATCTGGCCCCAGTAAAGCAGTTTCACCTGCTTCAAACCATCCAATTGGTGATCTACATTTTCTTCCATACAAAGCTTCATAAGGTGCCATTTTTATACTTGAATGATAGCTATTGTTATAAGCAAATTCAATAAGAGACAAATGGTCATCCCAACTGCCCTAAAAATCTAACGTACAAGCTCGTAGCATATCTTCAAGTGTCTGAATAGTACGTTTCGCTTGTCCATCTGTCTGGGGATGAAAAGCCGTACTCAAATTAACCTGTGTGCCCAAGCTCCTTTGGAAAGATTTCCAAAAATGAGCGGTAAACTGTGCTCCTCTGTCTGATATAATAGAAAGTGGAATGCCATGCAATCGTACTATCTCTTTCACATACAACTTCACATAATCCTCAGCTGTATAGGTCCTCTTGACTGGTAGAAAATGCGCTGACTTGGTAAGCCTGTCCACTATGACCCATATAGAATCAAACTTCCGCAATGTACGAGGCAAACCCGTAATGAAATCCATATTAATCATATCCCATTTCCAAACTGGAAGATTGATACATTGCATGTAACCTCCCGGTTTCTGATGTTCCACTTTCACCTGTTGACAATTTGGACATTGAGATACAAATTCCGCAATGTTCTTTTTCATATTTCCCCACCAATACATGTCTTTCAAATCATGATACATTTTTGTAGCTCCCGGATGAATAGAATACCGTGAGTGGTGTGCCTCTGTCATAATCCGCTTCCTTAGCTCATCTACATCCGGTACACATACACGACCTTGGCATTGAAGTACTCCCTCTTGCGTAAGGTCGAATGCCTTTGTCAACTCTTGCTGCACATTCTCTCTCAGCCGTAACAAGATAGGATCCGCATACTGTTTCTCCTTTACCTCAGCTATTAAAGAAGATTCTGCCGCATTCTGCACAATAACCCCTTCCTCTGGAGATTCAATAAGGCGAACTCCCAAGCTGGCTAGTTGGTGTAAATCTTTGATTATCGCTCGCTTTTCAGTCAACTGGCCACTAGAGCTTTCTACTGCCTTGCGGCTCAATGCATCAGCTACCACATTTGCCTTGCCTGGATGATAAAGAATATCAATGTCATAGTCTTTTAAAAGCTCTAACCACCTTCGTTGCCTCAAATTGAGTTCCTTCTGCTTAAAAAGATATTGCAAGCTTTTGTGATCCGTATAGATATCAACATGAACTCCATATAAATAATGACGCCATATCTTTAAAGCAAAGACCACCGCGGCTAATTCAAGATCATGTGTTGGGTAATTTTTCTCATGTGATCGCAACTGTCGTGAGGCATACGCTATCACCTTACCATGCTGCATCAATACACATCCGAGGCCAACCCCGAAAGCATCACAATACACTGCATAACCTTCTATGCCTTCGGGAAGTACTAATACTGGCGTGGAAGTTAATTTCTCTTTCAGCTCTTGGAAACTTTTCTCACATGCGTCGTTCCACTGAAATTTGATTGCCTTGTGTGTTAACTTCGTCAATGGTGCAGCAATAGAAGAAAACCCTTCCACAAATCTCCTGTAATAACCTGCCAAACCAAGAAAACTACGAATCTCTGTAGGCGTCGTAGGTCTTGGCCAATTTTTCACTGCTTCAATCTTTTGCGTATCAACCCGAATTCCTTCATCCGATACAATGTGACCCAAGAATGCTACGGATTTTAACCAAAATTCACACTTAGAAAACTTTGCATATAACTTACGATCCCGGAGAATTTGTAACACCTGTCGTAAGTGATTAGCATGGTCCTCCTGTGATCTCGAATAAACCAGGATATCATCTATAAATACCGTCACGAACACGTCTAGAAATGGCTTAAACACCCTATTCATCAAATCCATGAAAACAGCCGGTGCATTTGTTAGTCCAAATGACATAACTAAAAATTCATAGTGGCCATACCGTGTTCGAAAAGCTGTCTTGGGTACATCATTTTCTCTAACCCTGACTTGATGGTAACCCGACCTCAAGTCAATCTTGGAAAACCATTTGGCACCCTGTAACTGATCAAACAAATCATCAATTCTGGGGAGGGGATATTTGTTCTTGATCGTTACCTTATTCAATTACCGATAATCGATACACATTCTCAAGGTGCCATCTTTCTTCTGTACAAACAATACTGGTGCGCCCCACGGGGACATACTAGGCCTGATAAAGCCCTTGTCCAGCAAGTCTTTCAATTGCTCCTTCAATTCGCGCAATTCTGCTGGAGCCATTCTATACGGAGGAATAGAGATCGGCTGAGTGCCTGGAATCACATCAATGCCAAACTCCACTTCTCGTTCTGGAGGTAAACCTGGAAGATCATCAGGAAATACGTCGAGAAATTCATTGACCACTGGTACCAACTGAGGAGTGGGTGGTTCTACATCGATATCTTGCACTCTTATCAAATGGCATATATACCCCTTAGCTATCATTTTCCTAGCCTTAAGGTAGGAAATAAATTTGCCTCTCGGTGCCCCCACATTACCCTTCCACTCGAGAATATTCTTTCGTGGAAAATGAAAATGTACCTCCTTAGCTCGACAATCCACCGTGGCATAACAAGAAGCCAACCAATCCATCCCCATTATTACATCAAAATCCACCATGTCAAGTTCAATAAGATCCGCTAGTGTATCATGACCACACACAGTTACCACACAATTACGATATACTCTTTTTGCAACAATAGATTCACCAACCGGTGTAGACACTTCAATAGACTTATCTAAGAATTCCGGTGTTCTTTCAAATTTTGCAGCAATCAACGGAGTAACATATGATAAAGTAGAGCCCGGATCTATCAATGCATATACACCATGTGAAAATATAGACAATATACCTGTGACCACATCAGGGGATGCCTCCGAATTCTGTCGGTCCACTAGAGCATAAGTGCGATTCTGAGCTCCACTGGAACTAGCTGCTCCTCTGGTACCTCTACCTCGACCAACAGGCTGTACACCTCTACCTAGGGAAGGAACCGAGGATGATGATGCAACGGCCGATCCCGTAGGTCTAGCTACACCTCCCGTGCTCTTCCGCGGGCATTCTCTAATTAGGTGCCCTGTCATACCACACCAATAGCAAACCGGAGACCCCATCCGACATTCACCCAGATGATGCCTTCTGCAGTGCTGACACGGTGGGCGAGAAAACCCTGCTGTCTGCGAGCCTTGAACCCCACTGCTTTGCCCAACATAACCGCCCCTAGACCCTCGAAACTGGGAGGAAGCGCCTGCTATGGAATGAGAAAATAATGGTCTAGATGGTTTAGGAAACATCCGGGGCCTAAACTCTCCTTGATACACCATAGACTGCCCCATAGGTCTAGCCCGCTTTGATGGCCCTCTTTCAGATTCCTGTGTCCTCCTCCGTTGCCTCTGATCCTCCATCTTTTGTGCAAAGGCCTGGATCCTGGCAATATCCATGTCCCTGTTCAAAGCAGCAATAGTACAGTCCCTTACCAAATACGGCTCCAATCTGTCCACATATCAATGGATTCTGTCCGTCATTGTAGCCACTACATTAGGAGCATATCGAGCCAAAGAATTAAACTGAAGACTGTATTCTCGAACACTCATATTCCCTTGTCGAAGGTTTAGAAACTGATCTGCACGTGCCTCTCTGATCTCATAGGGAAGATAGTGGTCAAGGAATGCTGTTTTAAATTCATCCCAACTAGGTGGATTTGCACCAATGCTCCTCGACCGTTTCCAATCCTCATACCACAATATCGCTTCACCTTTCAACCTGTAGGCCACAAGTTCTACCGTTTCTACACCAGTCACATGCATAACATCTAGGGCCCTTTGGATTTGGTCCACGAAGTCCTGTGGATCTGCCTGTGGGTCTGACCCAGTGAATGTAGGAGGGTCTAATTTCAGAAAATCCTGTGTTCTGCGGCTCGCTATTCTAGTTGCATCATCCTCATTTGTCATTGGATTAGCCCGTCCCTGCGTTTGTGCAGCAACTATCTACGTCAACATATGCACTGCATTTCTCAAATCCTGATTAGTAGCATTCATAGGCGGCTCTGCGGGTAAAGTAGAAGAAGCCCGCGATACAAACTCCTGTTCAACACCGCCTTGATTAACCTGTTCCGGTGGTGGTCTACTAGTTCCCTCTCCAACCAGCCTGTCTATTCTTTTACTTTTACCTTTCCCTTTTCGTGCAATCGGCATTTTCTATAACATAAGAAAACCAATGGTTAGGTACGATTCCACTTACAACAGTAGCTCTATTGCACGATCTAGAAATGAAGAAAAAGAAACACCTCCTAAATGTCCCGTAGCCTCCTACTTATAAATGTGGTGCACAACACATCGATAAGCAAGACTCTACTTAGACACGGCTTTGTAGACACCCTTAGGACGACCCGCTCTGATACCACTTTTGTCAAGCCCCGAGTTCCAACGGGACGGACATGGCACCCGAAGCCGATAAGGCCCGAGAGAACCAATCTACATCCATAAACACCCATACACATACCACGCAATAGTCATCACCACCACAATTAGAAATAAGAAGCCAATAGCGGAAATTATGAAAAATATATAAGAAATAAGAAACTTGGCCGTCAGGGCCATCAAGACAAAACATACGTTCATCACCTTCCCTTCATCTATCCCACAACATCTACAAAGCCTCTACAGATGCACAACCAAAACCAACCTAGAGTCGGGACACACCCCGCTCTATACATAAGACCAAAACAAATGTACATATAAGACTCGAAAAGCCCCGAACCAACTGGAGCTCACCAAATGTCCGCAAACGATCCGCAACCTACAGTGGAGGCCTACTAGTACCTGTGCCTGCAACAAGTAAGGTAAATTCCCCCGAGGGGGGTCAATACGAAGAATGTACTGAGTATGTAAGGCTATAAGAAACTGTACCAATAAGTGAGAACATCAAAGTAACTCAAAGATAAGAGAATAGACAATATAGATAAACCAACATTCCATACGTGTGGAATCATGTACATTACATTCTTTATTTCCTGTATCATCTCAATATCAACAATAATCATATCATGCCCGGGACCAATTGATCAGTGGTAAAAGAGGATGACCCATGCTAGGTATTTTAACCCCTGGGATACGATCCTCATCAATATATATATCGGGATCGACCCATGCTAGGCTTTCCTTTCACCCCTGGGATACCACCCGTAATATTGGGATCGACCCATGCTAGGTGTTCCTTCCACCCCTGGGATACCACCCAAGAACACATAACTTCTCTTTACAACATTACTTTAATCTTTAGTTATGAAATTGAAACATTGTTGGTTATCGCATTATTGGAATTTTGGGACAATGTTCAATGTACAAGAGACACATGAATAAATATATATATATAGGTAACCAACCTGACATGAGATACTTTGGAACATTTCGACATAGGTACAAGTACAATGGCAAAGGGAGCAATATGTGCTGCAGAAAGATACGGACAAAAATAACCTTACATACCTTAGCCTCTCAATAAGAATCCACAATCCTAATGAATATAATGATCCAGCCCCTTACTCTACAATACAAGTACATAATGGAGTTTACGTCAACATCTAACCACCTTACAAGTGCAAAAGACGACAAAAGTTACATAATTGTCTATAACGTCATTTCCCCCTTTACAATGAAATTTCGGCATGACCATTCCAAAAATACTACAACATGCCATACATTGACCAAACATCATAACCAATAGCATTTCGCATCAAAGCTTCTTCTTTACACTTTCTCATTCACACCATATCACAAAGAATCCATCAAGTCACCTTAATACACCTCATAGCACATATCGGCCAAAATCCCATAATTTACACTTATGGAAAATAACAAGTTTAGAAATATAATCACACCATACATGTTGGTATTTCATCCATACCATGCACTTTCATCAAAACCACAAGTCACTTTTCAAGTTTAATTCACAAAATGGCACATCTTTTACCAAAGGGCAAAAGTGTCCTATTCAACCTTTCCAACACAACCATCATGATCTACACAATACTTCATGCCTATAATATGCTAAATCACAAGAATAAATACTTACCCAAGCTTTCAAAGTGATGATCTTGTCCAAAGTGTTCAAAGGGAATAGTTGTCTTAGGGTTTTGGCAAAGAGAGAAATGTTTGAGAAAATATCAAAAAGTTATGAGAGTGTGTAATGAATAAAATCTGATTTTTCCTTGTCTTTTATAGCCTCATAAGTTATCCTTAGCCACTTCATTAGGCATTAAATTCCATGTCTCTATAGTCAACAAGAATGGGTCATTTTCCTTTGGGCTTTTCATTTTGGCCTTGTTTTGGGCCTCAATTTGGGCCCAATAACACATATTAGCTTAGCCCACTAAATTAAATGTATAATCCATCATATATCTCATGTTTAAATAATTCCATAATGTCACGACAATATTCACTCACGAGATTCCCTTTCGTAGCCTCAATCGCAAAACTAGACATTCTAGCCGTCCATGGCTTAATTGAACATTTTTGGTAAATTCTTGTGTTTCATGGTTTGATCATGTAGGAGTGTATTAAGGTACTTGGAGCCTTAATAAGGAGTAAAGAAACACCAAAGAACCAAAAGAAACCATGGAAGAATCGACATTGCATTACGTCGCAAAACGAGCTCGGAAAGGTCAAAACACTTGAGCCCTGCGCCACTGCTGCAAAGCAGGGCAGTGGCGCAAGATTTGCAGCCCCTCTGAACCTGGAGGCTCGCGCCACACCACCTAAAGCAAGGGGTGGCGCGAGATTTTCTGCTTCTCTGAAGTTTTTTTCGGTCTTTGCAAATACTAGCCTACCCTCCGATACCATCCAAGATACATACTTTTTGTACTTAATACTAAGGTAAACATGTCTCAAAGGCATCAAATAAGGTCGGAAATGTACGGGATATTACACTTGTACTTGAGAGAAAAGGAAAACCTGATCCAGGATTATTTAGGGAAAAAGGGTGAAAAAATTCAATGGATATAGCTGGGTTCGAACCCACAATCTAGGGACGAAAAGCTTTTAAATCCCGCTTCCTTACTACTACGCCATTAGACTACTTTAGTGTGGTGGGTTCACGAGTTTATATTTATACATATTTACTGGATTTTCTAATATACATATAGGTTCTACGTAAAAGCTACTGGGTTCGGCCGAACCCCCGTGTAGTACTGTAGCTCCGCCTCTGTAGGGGATAGACCGATATCATTAGTGTGCGGAGGCGAATTCATGATTTAGGCTTTATAAGTTTAACATTTATGGTTTTGTGAACTTATGACGGAGGGCGAGCCTTTGAAGAAGAGGTGCACATTACACTTTAGGCAAATCCCATATCGGAATGAGAAAAGAAAATTAGTAACCTTATAAGAATGAGTTCAGAAATTAGCAACCGTTGAAGCGTTATTTGGATTAAAATCCAAGGCTATGTGGACCTAAGTCCAAAACAGACGATATACCCTAACAGTCAAACTCGACCAATTCAATTCACTTTGCTGGTTACTAGGTTGAAATTTAAGGCCCCGTTTGGCCATGAAAATAATAATTTTCCGGAGTTGGAGTTGGAGTTGGAGTTGATGTTTTGTTTGGCCATGAATATAAATTGGATTGTTTTTGAAATTTTGTGAGAGAAATAGGAGTGGAAAAAGTGAAACTTGTTTTCACTTTTCAAAAAATAATTTTCACTAAAGTGAAACAATTCTTATGTCTAAACCTTACTATTTTCACCAAAGTGAATTAATTTTCAGAAAAAAAGTGAAAAAATTCCCATGGCTAAACGCCTACTTAGTCTTTATCATGTCATTTTAGTTTTATTAGATTTCGGGGATGTCCCGAAGAAGATTTTGTATTCAAAATTCTTAAAGGCTCATGATTTAGCCTAGTTGGTAAAGTTTAAGATAGGGGCTAAAAGTGATTGTTCATAGAGGGGGCCTGTTGGGAAAGACAAGGGCACTAACAAAGTGCACGATAAGGTAGCAGTGGAAGAATATCCAAGTCTAAACTTTTCTTTCAATTTGAATCAAGAGAAGACGAATAAATTCAAGCACAATGGTAATATGGTAGCAAGCACATCAATCAAAATAGATAAGACAAGACAAATAAAATCAATCACACGAGACACCAAGATTTACGTGAAAAACTCTTCAGTGTGAAGAGTAAAAAATCACGGGACCAAAACCTCCACTATAATCACCAAGAGTTACAATAATGTTCTCCAAAATGGCTACCAAAGAAGTGTCAAACAACGAGCAACAATATATAAAGCACAACACCAAAAACAAGAGAACTAAAGGAGCAAAAGCATCGAAAATGTAGCTATTGTTCACGAATATAAAACTAGAGTTGCAGGGTACCAAATCCAACTCAGTCAATTCCTAATCAAAGATTGAGGTGAGAGGAACAAGCTGTCCAAAAATCAGCTCAATTGGACAAGAAACGAAACAGGAATAGTGATTTGAAGTTGCCTATTTAGGGCTAAAATTTTGGGCGAAAATCTGCTCTCTTTTCTCTATATGGCTGCTGAAAAACTCTTTTGTGGATTATAGTGGAGGTTTTGGTCCAGTGGTTTTTTACTCTTCATACTGAAGGATTTTCCATGTAAATCTTGGTGTCTCGTGTGATTGGTTTTATTTTCTTTGTCTTATCTATTTTGATTGATGTGTTTGCTGCCCTATTACCATTGTGCTTGAATTTATTTGTATTCTCTTGATTCAAATTGAAAGGAAAAGTTTAGACTTGGGTATTCTTCCGCTGCTACCTTGTCGTGGACTTTGTTAGTGCCCTTGCCTTTCCCAACAAAGTGGTATCAGAGCGTTAGTTGTTGCTGATTCTCGATTTGAATGATGGAGGTAAATATGAGCAAAATCATGTGTTTGAATGGTAGTAACTATCATACTTGGACGGGCAAGATGAAGGATATTCTATTTGTCAAGAAAATGCATTTGCCTGTGTTCGCTTCAAATAAACCTCAGTCCATGACAGATGAGGATTGAGAATTTGAGCACCTTCAGGTTTGTGACTATATCAGACAATGGGTTGAAGATAATGTTAGAAATCATATTGTGAATGAGACACATGCCAGAAGTTTGTGGGACAAGCTTGAGACGCTATGCTTCGAAGACTGGCAATAACAAATTTTTCCTGCTGAAACAATTGATGAATATCAGGTACAAAGAGGGCAGTCCAATTTCTGATCATATAAATGATTTTCAGGGTGTCCTTGACCAGTTGTCCGGAATGAGTGTCAAATTCGATGAAGAAATACAGGGACTATAGCTTCTTAATACTCTGCGGGATTCTTGGGAAACTCTTCGAGTTTCTTTGACTAATTCTGCTCCCAGTGGTGTTGTAACTATGAAATATGCTAAGAGAGGTGTCTTAAATGAAGAGATGAGAAGAAGATCTTAGGCCTCATCTTCTTTAGCTTCACACTCTGATGTTTTGGTTACTGAAGATAGGATGAAACAAGTCCAGAGGTCCGAATGACAGAGATAAAAGTAGAAGCAAGTCGAAGTCCAGATTCAAGAATGTTACATGTGACTATTGCCACAAGAATAGACATATCATGAAATATTAGTTTACTTATTCTTGTCATGTTCTTTTGGTGGATATATTTGCTATTTTATTATCATTGTGCTTGGGTTTGTTTGTCTTCTCTTGATTAAAATTGAAAGACAAAGTTTAGACTTGGGTATTTTTCCGCTGCTATCCTGTCGTGCACTATTGTTAGTGCCTTGTCTTTCCCAACAAGGCGAAGCATCTTTTTCTCCTTACTCCTGGTCCTAACTCCTGATAAGTAAAAGGGCTATTTTTCAGTAGTGATGGGGAACATTGAAATTCATTTACCAGCCAACTCTGTCATACGTTAGTACCACAGAGCTACACCAGCTTGGTCCTCTCTAGCTTTTAATGAAAGCCCATATTAAATTTGATTTTGTTTTAGTGGGAAGACTTGTACCGTATGGGAATTCTCAAATCGGGATTAGGTGTGTTGGAGGATGAAGAAGATACAATCAATGTTGAATGTCATTTGTGGAACTTATTTTCTCAATTTTTACTACAAAAGTTAAATGTTGAAAAAAAAGATGCATGAAAAAGGAAAAAGAAAGAAATGCACAAGTTACTAAACCGCGAATGAAGAATTTGGTAAGAACTTGAATCAAGTATATAATACATAATTTGTTACTATAGTACAAGTTTTGGCATAACTGCTAGGGATAATATCAAAGATGATAGTGGAATTTAAATAATTATATACAAATCATAAGGTTCATTAACTTCACAGATCAATTATACATTCGTGACAGACAGAAAAAATTGTTGTTATTACTAAAGTAAAGGATGTGAGAAAATAAAAATGACTAAGAAGATATGGTCCAAATAGGATCAATATATGTATATAAAGGTTTAGAAGTGCTGTGAAAAATGTTATATTCAACTTTTAATTAATGAGCGGAAAAGATGTCAACGAATGAAGAATAAAGATATTGTTTTCAATATAAAAAAACAAATCAGATAGTAAAAGTTTTGAATACGATATGATGAAACCTCAGAAAGCGTGATAGGATAGGGTGATGGTCTGATGGAGAACCAAATTTGACTTTATACCTAGTTAGGGACGGAGCTAGAGATCAAGGCTCGTATTTAGTCGAACTCAATAATTTTAGTACAAATACGGTATGTTTTGAGAAATTGGAGCTAGAGATCAAGGCTCGAATTTAGCTGAACCTAATAACTTTAATACAGACACGATATATCTTGAGAAATTTATTTAATCTGCATAAATTATTAATTTAAAAGTCAGTAGCGTAAACGCGCTGAAATTTTTAATCCGTAAAACTTCAAATCGTGACTTTGCACGGGTATGTACCTAGTAGATGTGCAATATCCACTACTTTTTTGCTTAGAAGATCGATGATGGATATTTGTAAGGAGCAGAAGAAGTATCTACACATGATATTTATTGACGTAGAAAAATTATATAGTAGAGTGCCAAGAAAAATCATGATTCGTTGAATGATTGAAAAGATATGAATTTATATCAATATATAAATGTCATAAAGAATATGTACGAGGAAGTATGAAAAAAGAAAAGAAAGAAGATATAATTTTTTTTCCCCAATAATTAAGGGTGTACACCAAGAAACTGTCTTTGAGTTTAACTAACTAACCAGTGAGATCAACTAAGTGGGCTCGAACTAATTGTTTACCCAACTTATGGACTAATTGAATCTATGTATACAAATACAGAACTATTATTACGACATTGCTACACGATATTAGGATATTTAATAAGATTTATGTTAATGAAATTGGTAACGTTATATAAGAATAAATGTTGGCCCTCTAAGGTTCAATATTTTCAAAAGATAGAATGTGGTAGAAATGGTAAAGCTAAGATAGATGTAGAGTTATAGAGGGTGGATACTAATTATAATAAATTATTCTAATGGGTCCAAATATGTGTTCGTACTGCGAAATTTAGCAGATTTAATTCTCCATATCTATTTTAGCTCGTACATGTCCTTACCATCGAATACTTGGTTCACATGTGTGTACGTTATACATATTACAGAAGTTATCCTAACTATAATATTACAGCATTCATGACAGCAGGACCAGAGCACTGAAAGATTTAATAACAATTTTTGAAGGGACCAAAACTTTTATAATCTGAATTTACTGTAATATACAAGTTGTGCATTTTATTTTGGAGATTGGGCTTATCAATGAGTATCTTGCAGAAAGATTTCAATGTCCCACCAGAAATGATTTGTCCTTGTTCCAGCACGTAATGATCTTGAAATTTTTTTTACTTATTACACCTTTCATTTTCTAGAGAAAGCAGATCACATCTATTTCTCAGAGCAAATAAAAGATATAGCATTGATAATGAAATGTACCCCCTATAAATGTATACAAAGCTTTCTCCTCTTACGACTCGAGAAAAATAATTGATTTGAGGTTTTATCTCTATACGAAGTTCTATCTAAGAAATGACAATTGGGTCCATACAATGATCAAATCAATTAAAGATGCAAGTCTTTTTTGCCTCTTTCTTCTTGAAAATGAAAAAAAATCATTCGTACTCTCATAACTCAAGTTGAATAACTTTCAAAAGAAAATCTTTTGGCACTTTCATTTAGCGAGCAGTCTTTCCTCCGTTTATGTTTGTTGATAGAATTTCATACAGAAACAACCTCAAATAAATTATTTTTCTCGAACCATACAAGGAAAAAGCTTACTATACATTTTTTTGGGGGAAGGGTGTATTAACTTATCTTGTCTTCTGTATATTTTGACTAAGTCTTAGGATAGTATTTTTATTTATCTCATGTAACTGTTTTTTACTGTTTTATTATACCTTGACTAAGTCTCATGATGGTGGAGCATATCTTGGAGTAGTTGCCTATGGTTTAGCTTATGTTAGCTGTAGTTCATGTATATAGTGTTGCTGACAGTTTCAATAAAGATTATCTTTCAACCTCATTCTCATCTCAATCTTTGTATGGTATCAGAGCTTCCTTAAGTTCCACCGAGTTAGATCCATTTCATTCTCCTTAAGATTTCTCATCTATGGCTCCAGTTATTGATGCTACTGTTGCTAGCAGTTCTGCAGTTTCTGCCACCACTCATGTGGTACAATTTAACCCTATTGCTCAGTTACCTATTAAACTACAAGGTAATCTCAATTTCTCAACATTGAAAGCACAACTTGTGATGCTTCTAAATGGACATCAACTCATGGAACATCTTGATGGAACCACAATTGGTCCATCACCTACAATTACCCAAAATGATCTTACAGTACCAAATCCTAGTTATCAGATGTTGTTCTCTCAGGATCAATTGATCCAACAAGCAATGATAGCATCTGTCGATCCTACAATTGCTCCAACAGTTGCAGCAGCACCATCTGCTAACAAAGCGTGGGCACTCCTTCACACAGCTTACGCCAACAAAAGCCATACTCGCATCTTTAGCTTGCGAGATCAATTGCAAAATACCAAGAAAGCTTCCAAAACCATTGCAGAATACTTATATGAGGTTTGTTCTCTCTCTGATGCTCTCAAAATTGCTGGTTCACCTGTCACTAACGATGAACTTATTGTCAAAATTCTAAGTGGCCTTGGCCCCGAGTACTGTGAAATCTCTGCTGCGATACGCGCACGAGACTCTTCTTTAAGCTTTGAAGAATTATTTCACAAGCTCACAGATCACGAGCTTTTCCTAAAACATCAAAATCTGGAAAAATCATCCTCTATGATCACAACTGTTGTCGCCCAGAAGTCCAACACTCCTCCGTAATTCAACAGGAATAATTGATGGATATAAATTATTAATATATTTTAGTATATAAAAACTTATATTTTTAAATAAAACATGAATAATTATATCCTATTCTTGCATATTTTCTGACAAATTTTACAGGAAGAAAAATACAACGGAAGACTAAAGAAGAAATAAATTATTAAAGAAATAAGAGAATTCCATGGGTGCAATCACAATTTCATGGCCATAACTGTGGAATTCTTTGGAAGAAGTTGAAAAGCTCACAGGTGTGATCATCACTTCAGAACTCACACCCGTCAAGTGAAAGAATTGAGAGGAAGTGTCACGTCCCAAAAATAACTTCTTGACGTGACTGACACCCGCTAACACCACATGTCGGGAGAACCAATCTTCCTTACACTTTACCATTTCAATAAGCACTAAGTTAAGATATGAACAACTCCAAAATGAACCAATAATAATCAACGCATGGAGAGTAATAATAATCCAACAAAATTTCAAAATCAATCTAATAATTCAACATCTACTCGAGAATTATCTCTCTAGCCCAAATCCCACACTAAGACCATGGAGCATCTAAAATAGAGTTACATGAGTTCAATTCTCGGGCATGAAAATCAAACGAAAAGGAATATAAGCTAAATAGCCAGAGCTGAAACGATAGCCTCCACGAACAATGTAAAGGTTCACCTTAGCAACAGAATCCTTACGAAAGAACCGTCAGACACTAGTCTCACCTTCCACAATAGTATCTGCAGACATGCAAGTAAGGAGTGAGCTATATATAAATATAACCCAGTAAGATCCCCGACTCGCTACTTTAAATACTCCTGGGACAAGTGTTAGAAAATACAACCACACAAAGAACATAAAAATATTACACACAAGAATTATATTATAATAGGACGACCAACAAGATACAACAACCAATTATCAGGAAATATATATCTCAATACAGTTTACACCAAGTACTTATCATAAATTACAATTAAAATAATTGACCAACACCACGAGTTCTGCGCAACATACACAATGCGCCAAATATATCAAGAGTGTACACAATACTCAGGGAAACATACACAATGTCCCATATTAAATCAAGAAGCATACACAATTCTCAAGGGAAGCATACACAATGTCCCGGTGGAATCAATAAGTATACACAATGTTCAAGGAAGCATACACAATGCCTCAATCTCATAGTACACAATCATATGACATCACGAAATAGTTTATAAAGGGAGTTTTAGTGTTCTTAAACATAAAGTACATGCGGTTAACCTCGAAAACTGCCGATTCTGCCAAGCACATGCTTGTCCCAACACATGGACCGGACAGATAAAACACATTTTAAAAATAAATGTGAAAAGCAAGCATTCAAAGCTTAAAGTTTCACTTACCTTGTTAATGAAAAGTACCCCAACCTTGCAATGCGTAGAATACCAAACAAACCACCTCCAATGACCTTAATCTATGCAGAATATTAATAAACAATATCAATTATGCTAGTCGGGATCAATTCACAATATCCCTAACTTTCAAGTTTAAAGATTAGCCTTAATGTGTCCCACCTTAAATCGTGAACTAAAGAAAAAAATTATCATTGTACAACCTAACTTCTCAATCAATCTTAAATAAATTAATTACCTAACCCTTTGATCTCATTAGCCACAAGCATTATAATACACTCTCTGCTGCAAATCCTACACTCCACTAATACAAACAATGTGCAAATTTGTCCAGAAAGTACTCATGATCTTATCTTTTCTTTCACGTGAATATAGTTAACATAATCAAGACCATTAATATCAAGGCACAACCAGAATTCCAACAAAATAAATATGATCCCTTTTTTCCATCAACTTTTCTAAATTTAACGATTAACACTGAATCCTTTTTTTTTTTCCAATCATGGCATTCTCTTTCTCTCAATGGTATCACACATATTCACTGCAAAAGGGTTGGGATGATAGGTGTTATGCAGTGAATGGTTTAATAAAATAATCTTCATTATTTTCCCGATAGTCTACTAACCATTACTATACCGTTGGTCCATATTTAAGCCATAGTTGCTCTTACTTCTTAGACAAGAATCATAGCAACACCTATCTAAATTATATATATGCTAACGAGAGTACACCATAACAAGAATATTTCAAACCTGACTATAAAATTGCTATTGTACGAGCTTTCTATCACCACCCGTGAACAATTCAAAACTCTCTTCAGTGTCGCTTCTTCCCATTCAAAAGGAAAAGAATAACTGAACAATTGCCCTAATTATTTTCTGCTCCATCCTCCCCTAAAACATAATATTAATGAGGTAAGTGAATTGTCTTGGGCCCACTCCTTTTTAATTCTCTCTACTATTATTATTATAATAATTACTATTGGTAAAATTATGAATTTACCCTTCATTAAAATAATTGGGTTATTACATTCTCCCCTTCTTAAAATAACGTTCGTCCTCGAACGTGTCAAGAATCATATATGAACAATCAAATAAGTGAGGATATCTAACTCGCATGAACACGTGAAATGCCGGATGAACTGTGGACAACCTAGGTAGCACGGGCAATCATCTAGAAACACATCAACAATTCTGGAACAATAGAAACACTGCCAATAGAAATATTCTTCGCTCGTGTATCATGAACGGTAGCAATAAAACCCAAACACCCATTATTAATCATTCGACATGCCTTTAGGTAAGATATTATCTTTCCTTGAGTAGCAGGAGTCATGCCTTTCCATACTAAAGGTGATTTTCCAAGAAAATCATAACGTATAAGCTTAGCATAGCAATCAACCAAAGCATAACATGATGTCAACCACTCCATACCCATAATCATATCAAAGTCAAACATAGGCAACACAAGTAGATCAACTATGGTGTCCTCACTTTGAACAAATATCATATAATCTCTATAAACTCTGTCCACTGATAAGATTTCCCCCACTAAGGTCATAACCATATATATATATGGCACAATAAGAGTCTCAACCATTCTCTTTAAGAATAAAGCAAAAGACGGAGATACATAAAAATACGTAAAACCAGGATCAACAAGAGAATATGCCTCATGAGAATTAACAACCTAATACCTGTGACTACTGTATTAGGTGCCTCGATATCCTGTCTAGCCATAGCAAAGAATCTCGGTGGTCCACCCGTTGTCTAAGCAACCTGTGCACCTTGTCGATTCTGTCCATAAGCACCTTGTAGAGCGGCTCTAGTCGGTTGAGTCTGAACTTGTGCACCTGCAACATTCTGTTGCACCTGAGTAGCAGATTGACCAGTACTAGAATCTCCCTTAGGAAAAAATTTAGCAATATGACCCTGCTCACCACAAGTATAGCAAGCCCTATTTGTTCCATAGCACCGACCATTGTGATTTCTACTACAATTAGAACACCATGGATGTTAACTTGACTGATATAAACTATTACCCTTTCTCTGTATCTGTTGTTCGCCCTGTCTAGCTGAATAACTTTTCCTCGAATATTGCCCCACTGACTCTGACTGCGTAGGCTTGGAATGCCTATGATGAAAACTACTATTGCCCCCAGATGGAGCACTACTAAACTCGCCTGTGCTACCCGCCTTTTTACTTTCTCGTTTAATTTTTTTCCATCTCCGAATAAGACTCAGAGCGGAGTACAGTGTAAACTACATTAGCATAGGATACATTTCGTACATCCCGAATCACAGGACCACGATAACAAGACTCAAGTTCATCACGAATCGCCTCACTTTTTCCCTTGGGTCTACAACCAAAAATGGAACATACCTAGATAATTCCGTGAACTTAGCCTCGTATTCCGTAACTGTCATAGAACCCTGTCGCAGGTCATTAAACTGACGTCTCATATCATCCAGCTTGCTCAACAAAATAAATCTATCTCTAAATATTGTAGAAAATTCTGCCCAAGTGATCAGTGGTAGTCCTGCTTGTCTGCCTCTCAAAATGGAAGTCCACCATGGCTCGGGAGACCCTGAGAATAGAAAGGTGGTAAACTCCACACCACGAGTCTCCTTCAATCCCAAAGTAGTCAATATCTTCTCACAACGGTCAATAAATTTTTGAGGCTCAATAGTAGCTGGTGTGGCATCGAACTCTGGTGGCTTAAGATTCATGAAATTCTTAAGATCCTTGGGTTGCCCTACAGCTGTAACTGAATGATTAACTAGCTGAGGTGCTTGAGTAGCCGTGATATTAAACTGAACTTGTGTCTACATTTGTGAAGTAGCTTGAGGAGATGGAACTCCACTCTGATTAGGCACCAATGCCTCTAATACATTCAATAATCTCATCACTACATTTGCAGGCAAAGAAACAGTAGGTACAGTAGCTGGTGCTGCCGCTGGAGCATCCCTAACAACCTGTTCCTGCACTTCTTCTGAAGCAACAACTCGAGGCTGACCCCCATTTCCAATTCCAGGCTGAGGACCGGTCTGTGCCCTAGTCCGAGCCCTAGTCGGATGAGACCCAACTTGATCACCTCTATGGTTAGTACCATGCCCAGCACTACGTCCAGCAGGTGCATTAGATCGACTAAAAGAGGAAGAACCATGTCTCTTAACCATCTGCGAAACAATATTCAAAGGTCAGACTGATTCAACTCAACGCACGAAGAATGATTGAAGAAGGGAAAACTTCCTGGATGTTCAGTAGCCTCAAGATCATAAGTATGGGCGTCTATATACCCATAAACAAGACTCTACTAAACACTGCTCCATGACCCGGGACCTAAAGCCTAAGCTCTGATACCAACTTTGTCACGTCTCAAAAATAACCTCTTGGCGTGACTGGCACCCGCTAACACCACATGTCGGGAGAGCCAATCTTCCTTACACTTTATCATTTCAATAAGTACTATGTTAATATATGAACAACTCCAAAATGAACTAATAATAATCAACGCATGGAGAATAATAATAATCCAACAAAATTTCAAAATCAATCTAATAATTCAACATCTACTCGAGAATTATCTCTCTAGCCCAAATCCCACACTAAGACCATGGAGCATCTAAAATAGAGTAACATGAGTTCAATTCTCGGGCATGCGAATCCAACGAAAAGGAATATAAGCTAAATAGCCAGAGCTGAAACGACAGACTCCACGAACAATGTAAAGTTTCACCTCAGCAACAGAATCCTTACGAACGAACCATCAGCCACTAGTCTCACCTTCCGCAATAGTATCTGCAGACATGCAAGTAATGAGTGAGCTATATATAAATATAATCCAGTAGGATTCCCGACTGCTACTTTAAATACTCCTGGGACAAGTGTTAGAAAATACAACCATACCAAGAACATAAAAATATTACACACGAGAATTATATCATAATAGGACGACCAACAAGATCCAACAACCAATTATTAGGAAATATATATCTCAATACAGTTTAAACCAAGTACTTATCATAAATTACAATTAAAATAATTGACCAACACCACGAGTTCTGCGCAACATACACAATGCGCCAAATATATCAAGAGTATACACAATACTCAGGAAAACATACACAATGTCCCATATTAAATCAAGAAGCATACACAATGCTCAAGGGAAGCATACACAATGTCCTGGTGGAATCAATAAGCATACACAATGTTCAAGGAAGCATACACAATGCCTCAATCTCATAGTACACAATCATATGACATCACGAAATAGTTTATAAAGGGAGTTTTAGTATTCTTTAACATAAAGTATATGCGGTTAACCTCGAAAATCACCGATTCTGCCAAGCACATGCTTGTCCCAACACATGGACCGGACAGATAAAACACATTTTAAAAATAAATGTGAAAAGCAAGCATTCAAAGCTTAAAGTTTCACTTACCTTGTTAATGAAAAGTTTCCCAACCTTGCAATGCGTAGAATACCAACCAAACCACCTCCAATGACCTCAATCTATGCAGAACATTAATAAACAATATCAATTATGCTAGTCGGGATCAATTCTCAATATCCCTAACTTTAAAGTTTAAAGATAAGCCTTAATGTGTCCCACCTTAAATCGTGAACTAAAGGGAAAAATTATCATTGTACAACCTAACTTCTCAATCAATCTTAAATAAATTAATTACCTAACCCTTTGATCTCATTAGCCACAAGCATTATAATACACTCTCTGCTGCAAATCCAACACTCCACTAATACAAACAATGTGCAAATTTGTCCAGAAAGTACTCATGATCTTATCTTTTCTTTCACGTGAATGTAGTTAACATAATCAAGGCCAATTAATATCAAGGCACAACCAAAATTCCAACAGAATAAATATGATCCCTTTTTTCCATCAACTCTTCTAAATTTAACAATTAACACTGAATCCTTTTTTTTTTTCCAATCATGGCCTTCTCTTGCTCTCAATGGTATCACACATATTCACTGCAAAAGGGTTGGGATGATAGGTGTTATGCAGTGAATGGTTTAATAAAATAATCTTCATTATTTTCCCGATAGTCTACAAACCATTACTATACCGTTGGTCCATATTTAAGCCATAGTTGCTCTTACTTCTTAGACAAGAATCATAGCAACACCTATCTAAATTATATATATGCTAACCAGAGTACACCATAACAAGAATATTTCGAACCTGACTATAAAATTGCTATTGTACGAGCTTTCTATCACCACCCGTGAACAATTCAAAACCCTCTTCAGTGTCGCTTCTTCCCATTCAAAAGGAAAAGAATAACTGAACAATTGCCCTAATTGTTTTCTGCTCCATCCTCCCCTAAAACGTAATATTAATGAAGTAAGTGAATTGTCTTGGCCCACTCCTTTTTAATTCTCTCTACTATTATTATTATAATAATTACTATTGGTAAAATTATGAATTTACCCTTCATTAAAATAAATGAGTTATTACAGGAAGTACAAGTTGACGGTTACAACCACCACCTCGAAGGATGCATTCGTGCGGGCAACATTATAATTTTCTATAAATAGAGGCATCTTTTTGATTATTAGGCATCCAAAAATTAGCAAAAACAAAGTGTTACTCCTAGGTCTCTTGTAATAGAAATATTTCTTCAAGTCTTTTCAATATTTCTAGTTTCTCAAATTTATATTTTTCTAACTACATAATGGAGTGATCTCTTTGTGTTGGGATAGTTGAAGTAGCTTGGTATAATATTACAATATTAACCTTATTTTAGTTCTTTCTTAACTTGATTTTATTTAAAAGCTAAATATTTCGTGTTGGAATACTTCTACTAAAAATTATAGTTACTTGATATATTTTCTGTTATAGTTATAGTTATATTAAGTTGTACTTCCAACAAGAAGGAAAACTAAATATACTATAATAATTACATAAAATATAAGTAATAATAATTTTTAGTCACTCGTTATTTCAAATCTTTGAATTCGCTTCTTTTAATCCTTATTCTCGCGAAAGAATTACTTCAAGTTATTTCTTAAATTTAAATCTTTATCTTATTTTCTTTCAATTTGTATCCTGGCAGAGGAATTGTCTCAAATAAGTTTATTGATTTGATGGATTTCTATCTTATTTCTTTCAATCCGTATCCTGGTGGAGGGATTGTCTCAAATAAATTTATTGATTTAAAGATTACTCGCAAGAGGTCTTTATTTCTCATAACACATGAATCAAGTCTAGAAAGCTATACCTATATATAGTTTTGTAGATATTACTAAAATAAGTATTTTATTATAATAAACATACCAAGTGAATTTAACAACTCCCAACTCCTTCTTCAAGATAATCTTTCGAATGCTATTTCTTTATGTTCTTTTTAAATTTACAAAATTACTCTCCTTTCATCAATTTGATTCTCAAATTGTAGTCAAAATATTATAAGTTTGTAGCATAAATTTTTCAATCTCTGTGGGACAATATCTTAAACTATATTAGAATTTGACACAATACGAGCAACAAAAATCATATACATATTAGACTCGTCAATTTTTTGGTGCCGTTGCCGGGAATTGACATACATCTACTTCAGAGAGCTTACTTTTATATTTATTATTATCGTCATCTCCATTAATATTATCATTATAACTTTTTCTATAATCATCACATATACTACTTTCATAATAATATTATATTATTAATTATATTACTATCTAATATTCTCGCTAGTCTCATTCTCGTTTTACTCTTTTTTTTTTTTGGTTTAACTCATTTTAATTTTCTCCACTTTATAAGTTTCAGGTAGTTTATGACCCGCTCATCTACAAAAAAATTGGCCAATTACGATTCAAAAATTGAAAGAACTATTCGTTAGCATAGGAAATGATAAACATCAGCTTCTCAAAACATTAGTTTTGACAAAATAGAACACCAACCAGATGATCAAAATAACCCACTAGAATTTCCACCACATGATCTAGATGATCAGTTTGATGAAGTGGTGCCCACCTGCAAATAGAATTCTGAGGGATTACGCTAGACTAGATCACTTCAACTGCGAATCTAGTGTTAGAAAACCTCTGGTTACAGCTAACAATTTTGAAACCAGGACTGGATTAATTCAAACAATTCAACAATCATGTACTTTTTCTGGTGGTCTAAGTGAAGATCCACATAGTTATTTGATTGATTTCTTAGAATTAGCTGAAATTGCTAAATATAATGGAGTCTCTCCCAAAGCAATTAAGTTAAGGCTATTTTCTTTCTCTTTAAAAGGAGATGCCAAAACTTGATTGCGAAGTTTGCCTCAAGGGTCTATTACCACATGGGATCAGATGTCTCAGAAATTTTTAAATAAATATTTTTTCCATGCTAAAACCACAAAGTTAAGACAAGATATTTCTAATTTCTTCCAGACTGATACTGAGTCAGTTTATCAGGCTTGAGAAAGATTAAAAGCAATGTTAAGAAAATGTCCGCATCATGACATATCTGAACATATGCAACTGTATATTTTTTATCATGAATTAAAGCCTTCTTCTAGAAATGTTATAGATGCAGCTGCAGGAGGATCCATCATGGGTAAAACCAAAGAAGAAGCACTGCAAATGATGAATGAAATTTCACAAAATGCTATTCAATGGCCATTTGATCGAGTTATCATAAAAAAGGTTGCTACCGTAAATCAAGAAGATGCTTTAAATACACTAACACAACAGATTGCTTCTTTGGCACAAAGATTTGAATCTTTTCAGGTGAATGCACAACAGGCAAGTCAAGTCGAGGCTTGTGACATGTGTGAAGGAAATCATCTAAACCACGAATGTCAATCAACAAAAATCAGAATGATGAACAAGTTAATGTCCTCGGATATAAGCCATACTCTTTTGGTAGTATCTCGGCACAGAAACATCCGGGCTTTCAATATAGCAATCCCAATGGTACTTAAAATACTCAAAGCTTTCAAAAGCAATCAGTACAAGGTCCACCTAGATTTCAGAATCAAAATTGTGGGACATCAAATTTCAAATCATAACAGCAAACAACTTCATATCAGCAAAGACCCTCACAAGCTCATCCAAGTATTGATGACTTATTGTATAAACACATCAAAGATATTGATGAAAAAAATAGAGAGTCAAAAAGAAGCTTTTAAAAATTTAGAAGTTCAGTTAAGTCAATTGGAAACTCTTGTGTTAGAAAATATTCAAGGCCCCTTACCAAGCAACACAGAGAAAAATTCGAAGGAGCACCTTAAAGCCATCGCTTTACGGTCAGGTAAGAATCTTGATGAACCTTATAAAGATATCCAAGAAAAGGATCAGTCAAAGCAACAGGTAGGTAAGGATAAAGATGTTGAAATACCCTCTGAACCATCAAAAGAAAAAGAAAAAAAAATTGAAGAGAAGAATAGTGAAAAAATGAATTCTCCCCCTGTGGCAATTCCTTTTCCTTAAAAAAATGAAAAGAGAGAAGCTTGACAAGCAATTTGCCAATTTTTTGAATATTTTAAAGCAAATTCACATTAATATCCCTATCACTGATGCTCTTTTACAGATGCCTTCATATGTCTAGTTTCTAATAAAAATTTTATCAAGCAAAAGAAAACTGGAAGAAGCTTCTGTGGTAGTGCTTACTAAAAAAATTATTGCTATACTTCAAAATAAGCTACCATAAAAACTCAGTGATCCAGGTAGTATCACAATTCCATGCACTTTAGGAGGGGTATATTTTGAAAAGGCATTGTGTGACTCTGGAGCTTCAATAAATCTAATGCCATTTTTTATTTTTAGAAAATTGAATCTTGGTGAAATAAAAACACAAGTGTTTCTCTTCAGTTTGCAGATCAAAGTACTAAAAAAACCTAAAGGAATAATTGAGAATGTTCTTGTAAAAGTAGATAAATTCATTTTTTCTATAGATTTTATAGTACTTGAAATGCAGGAATGTCCTGATGAACCAATAATTCTGGACAGAACATTTCTTGCGACAGGAAGAGCAATCATAGATGTCCATAAAGGACAATTGATTTTAAGAGTAGATGAAGAAAGAGTCATTTTTGATATGCAAAAAATGTTAAGATTTTCAGGAGATGAGATGTCATCTTCATGCTTTTCTATTGATGTGATTGAAGATCTTACAGATGAATTTAAAGATAATAAATTGATTCTAGATTCTGTGGAAAGATGTTTGCTCAAATCTGGCACACCAGAAGATGATGATCTCACTATCAGGAGCGAAGCGAAAATAATGGAAAAAAATTACAAGGATGAAGAAATACAATCAGAAAGAAACACGATGTTACGTTTGGGCTTCTAACGCACGAGACAGACTCTAGTGGAAGAACTTACGTTTTTGAGAGATTAACACGATGTTGAATTTGAAATTGTAGTTATAAAGAAAATAAGGAAGTTAGGGGAATGAACAAGGTCGACTTATGTTGAACATCATAACTGTTGATTTTTGAAACATCCTTTGTGATTGATATCATCGTTAATCCTTCCAACTTCATACAAAGTGATAAAAAAAAGGGGGAAAGAAGATTTTATTATAATGAGACCGAGCCCATTAAATGAGCGCCTACGTATCCCTCTTATAGGGGAATCAGGTCAAACGTAGTTCCAATTACATAAAAGGAAAGCATAAAAGAGAGTCCATGTTATTCCAAGGATGCACAGCTTAAAGTAATTTCAAATGCTTGAGAGTCCGAACGTGATATCCTCTTCATCAATGCCAAACAGGTGCAAGTCTTGTTTAGGAAATTAATCAATATCAAGATTTGGCCCTATCACAGTTATCACCTTGGTATCAATCATCGCTTGAATTCTGTCTTTCAAAGTTCGACATTCCTCTGTGGTGTGCCCTTTCATCCCTGAATGATAAGCACAAATTTTGGAGTGGTCGAGCTATTTTGCACATGTGTTCATTACAATTGCAGGAATTGGAGCAATATAGCCAACAACCTTTAATCTCTCATAAAGTTGGGTTATGGGTTCTGCCAAAGGAGTATACTGTCTCGGTGAATTTTTCTGAAACTTAGCTCGAGGTCTGGCAGAATGATTGGATCGTTGATTGGTTGGTGGATTTGGATAAGGCATGGGAATGTATTTTGATGTTGGAGCAATGGATGGAGGTGGGTACCAAACAGTTTGAGGATGAGGTTTTGTGGAGGATTGGGAATAATAAGCGTAATTTGGTATTGGACTGATTTCTGGAGATGGATACCATATCAGTTGAGGGCGACTTTTCTTTACTATCTTCCCCTCGCTTATCAAATTTTGTAGTTCTCTTTTCAACTGATGGCATTCATCCGTGTCATGACCAGGCATGCCAGAATGGAAGGCACAACGCTTTTTGGGATCAAAGAAAGGACTTGAAGGGCAATAAGAACCAAAATGCTTAGGCTGCAATATACCATGTGACCTCAACATTTCAAAAGTGATTGAAGGTGGTTCGTCTAAGAGAGTCATAACTTGGAATTTGCTCACTTCGGGCTTTCGAGCCTTTGACGCTTCATTGATAATTGCCTTTCCCTTATTCCTGAATTGTGGCTCAACCAAACCAACCTTGTCATGCATTAGAGTTTCACCTATGAACTTCCTCTTTAGCCTATTGTCGAACCGCCCAATAAAGTCATTTGCCAAATTGTCCCAAGAAACCCACTTGTTTGTATCCTTCTCTGCGTACCACATCAATGCTAGACCTGTAAGTGAACTGACAAAAAGTCTCATCTTAAGACCATCACTTTGCCCTATATCTGCTAACTCATCCAGGTATGCTTTTAAATGGGAATGAGGATCGCCAGACCCGTCATATAATGGAAAGTTCAAGTCTCCAACTCTGTTCTTACTTTCTTCTCCTGATTTGTATAACTTATCCATCTCAAGCTGTTGAGATGACCCTGCCTTATGGTTAGAAATCTTTCCTTCTGTTTCATTCTCTTTGCCCCTCTCTGTCAACCCATTGAGTGCTTTTTGTAGTGCAACTGAATACAAACTCGGAGATACTTGTGCATTACCATTAGGCATAGGTGAGGTCATCAATACTGGCGACTCCATGGTGTAGATGGGAGCACTAAAATCAGTTTCGGACAATGGCTCTGGAAAGTCTGGTGGCATATCAGCTGAACGTCGAAGATTGGTCATTATTCCTCTGATTCTCTCAATTTTCCTTTCCATACTCATGATGCTTGACTCAAAGGGAGTAAGCTTGTCTTGGTGCAAACCCCCACTCTTACGCTCAGCTTCACTGTTGACAAGGTTGATAAACATTGCTTGACTAGCCATTTTTGATGTTCGACTTTAGTCAACCTTAGAAGAAAAGACTTATGATTAGTAAAAAGCACGATAATAGAATGTCTATGAGTAATATCATGGAGTAAAAACATTTGAGCTATGCTTATTCGAATTGAATAGGAGTTATGAGAGCTCTATACGGCTTAAAAGTTGGGAAAGCTAGAATATGTCATGAATATGACTAGAAATAATCTAGAGCATTCTATCGAGGAAAGGACCGATTCACGAGACGATAAGTATGCTAAAGGATGCTAAAGGATACTTTTAGAGTATGAAACCGAGCTATGAAGATAGATGGAAGGAGGTTTTTGACTAGGCCATAAAATTATATGATTCAGGCCTAAAGGAATAAAGGTAACATAACAGGATAGGAGTTTTAAGAGTAAGAAAATCTAAGAGTAACAAATTCTAAGAGTAAGGAATAACTAAAATACAAGATAG
Organism: Capsicum rhomboideum; assembly: GCA_031232105.1. Classification (NCBI taxonomy): domain Eukaryota; kingdom Viridiplantae; phylum Streptophyta; class Magnoliopsida; order Solanales; family Solanaceae; genus Capsicum; species Capsicum rhomboideum. The sequence continues at coordinate 135,156,697 of CP124712.1, read as the reverse complement.
GCAAGATATTAGCACACAAAATACAAAAATTGACACATAACAAATAAGATTATGCGTCCTTTTGGGGCATGAACCCCTTTGGACTTGGGGCTAGGTTTCACTAATTAACATTCAGCGCATCAAGGGTGCCAAGGCATTCCAAGCTGAATGAGATGCATATTCCTTAGTAAAAGAACACGCAACCACGATCTAAAGAACAAGAATAGTTTCATGACACGGTTCCCTCAAGTGGACAACTTGAGAGTGGGAAAGCTCATGACTGTCGACGCACCGCTGATCGACCAATCCACGAGGCATTTCCCGCAAGGGTGTTTTAGGAATGAACGTCCGTGCAACCACGCAACCGTTCTTAAAAGAAAAGAAAGGAGGTTCCAAGTGGAAGAAGGTATAAGCGGGATAAAAATTAAACTAAAGCAATAGACACATAGCATGTAAATAAAGCGATAACAAATACACAATTTATTAAAAGCAGCAATATGATAAAAACAAGTAAATAAGCGAACATAAGAAAAGTAACACACGATATAAGCCACATAATGAAGAAAAAGAACATAAATTAAACATGAAAAATATATATCAAATATTCACGAAAATGAATAAATGAAAAGGGAGGGATATAAACATAGTAGATTAAACGACTCAAAAAATAAAATAAAATTAACTAAGGAGTCAAATTAATCATTTAAGAAAACAAACAAAGGAAGAAGTATCTAAGTCCTATTACCATAAAATTTTAAAAAAATGAAAAGAAAACATAAAATCCCACATAACACACGAATTCGTATTGGTTAGAACCTAAGCATCCCCAGCAGAGTCGCCATGCTGTCGCGCCCCATTTTTCTCGCGAAAAGCGGGATTCGACGTGACAAACTCTTTTTGGGATTGTTTGAGAGTGAGTCGCCACCTAACGAATTAAGGTGCGTTAGGGCACCATTCTAGACTAAATTGCGAATTTATTTAATTAGTCTATGTCAACCAGAAATTCGGGTAAGGGTTCAGATTACCTCGAAAGGAAGGTGTTAGGCACCTTTCGAGGTCCACAAATGTGGGTCCCGGCCGAATTCATATATTACGTGGGGAATACTATGTGACAAGCAAAGGTCAACTGATTTTAATCATTTAGGATTAACTAGATGTTTAAGCATGAGAATTCTTGAAATAAACAAGTCATACAATTCAATTATTATCTAATTAATACCAATCTAGGTGATAAGGAACAATGAGTGTAAATTTGTTAATTAATAAGATGTGTAAAAAAAAAAAGAAAGCAAAAAATATCAGATAAGCGAGGAGACAGAAGTGATACCCAATATTTAGAGAAAATATGTAATTGTTAACTTCAATTAAACTAAACTACCCCAACAACAAACAAAGGAATTTAAAAATATGATAATAAAATTAAGTTAATGAAATAAACATTTCAATTTTTTGAACAAAAGAGAAAATGTTTGTTGCTTTATAGGAATGATATCACGATATTAATAATCGCGCTCACTTGACCTTAGCAACATTTTAATTGGAGGTCGGTTTTAAGTTAAAATAATGATATTATAATTTTTTCAAAGACAAGTGAAAAATTTGAGTTTTTGCATATAAACACATAAACATATTTACTTATAAGTACACATATATTTTTTTTTTTTTTTACAAAGCTTTGGTAGATAATACTCCCGAGGATGTGTCGGCTTAGTTTTGAAATTAGACCTCGTAATTCCTTTCACTTTCCCGCTAACTATAGGTTAGGAGATAGCATTTATATAGTTAATGATTTTAAGAGAATCAACACTGTCCAGTTCAAGTAATTACAAACTAGACTGTGGTTTTAGCGCGATTAATATGCAGAAAAATTAAATTTAAATATGCAGAAAATTCATTTAATTGTTCAGGAAATTTATTTAATATACAGAAAATTGATTTAATATACAGAAAATTACTTTAATTGTGCAGAAAATTCATTTAATTGTGCAGAAAATTTATGTAATTGCAGAAAATTCATTTAATTGTGCAGAAAATTCATTTAATTGTGCGGAAAATTTATGTAATTGCAGAAAATTCATTTAATTGTGCAGAAAATTCATTTAATTACTGGAAAATGATTTTCTAGGTGCTGGAAATTGATTTTAATTACTGGAAAATGATTTTCTAGGTGCTGAAAATTGATTTTAATTGCTGGAAAATGAGTTTTAACACGTTGAAAATTTATTAATCATGCTAGGAGTTAATTAAGCTTGCCTAAATTAAATTAACGTACTCAACTTAGTCTAATACATCTGAAAGTTATTTAATGATCCTAAAACATGATTTCTAAGTGACAAAGGCAATTAAATAATTATCCTAGATTATTTGCTTAAGTGATAAAAATAATTTAATTAATTAACATGAAATCTTATAATAATCCTATAGGCGTAATTTCTAGGTGATAAAATGTCTAAACACATAATCCCCGCCCCCCTAAGCAGTCCCGTAATATTTTATTATATTATGACATAAAGTTTATACAAGTTATTACAGGCCAATGATGGATATGAAAGAAAATAAAGAAAGAAAGAAAGAAAGACAAGGACTGTTTGGACAGCCTTCAAAACCCCCCACACCCAGGCAACTCTTCAGCTATCCTGAACAAACTCGGTTGAAGACCTGTCAAACATAGCCATGCATACCAATAGCACAAAACCAACTTCGGAAAACAAACAATCTCACATAATAGAAGAGTCATGCAAACAACACAAAAGTGGAGAAAATACTACCCATAAGAAGAAAAATTATATGAATGCTTCAGTAGAGACATACCAGTCAAGAGGCAAATAAATAACAATAAGAAGACCAACGCCGTAGCGATAAAGGAATGATGCAGCAAGATAAAACCAAGAATGGATACTCCCAAAGCCAAACAAAAATAGAACTTGTAGTATTTGTGAAGAAAAAGTTTTTAAGTCTGTCCGTGAGGAGTAAAAATCTGTCCCAATTAGAGAGAAGGAGCCTACTTATCTAGTAGGGAAGGTTGTAAGCAATCACAAAAAAAAATAAAAAAATGAAGAATGAATCTTTTTTCCGATCAATCAAGGAAAATTGTTTTCCTTAAAAGATAGCTCCATCAATCAAGTGTAACATTTACCATAAATAAACTTGTGATAGAGCTGTCATATAATTAAGGAAAAGAATGGCAGGGGTTAATCAATTAACAGCTAGAGTCAATATTGCCAAAAATAGACGAATCCCCAAAGCTGTCACATACTATCAAATAATTTACACAGAGCAAGGATCTCAAACTACCATAATTGCACACAAGACCGTTACAAATCTGATTTAAGAAGAAGAGTAATTAAATTGATATTGATTGTGTCGAAGGATTGGAGTCCAAAATGAGGTAAATCATGAACAACAATACACAGAGATCACATGACATACTAGTCCGTAACTACGTGCCTAAATGGAATTCAATCTGAATTGCAATCACAATAGCCAATTTTGAGACCAGTAAAAATGTGGTTAACTAAAGATGAAATAAATGACAATCAAGGACATTTTAACACAAATCAGCAACCTTTAACACAATAATAAGCATAGAAGAGCAACCTTTAACACAATAATAAGCATAGAAGATTATACCGGAGACGAATTTAACATTGAAACCTCAAAGTTTTAACATAGCCGGAACGGATGATTTCAACATCTCTTGATATTTGGAACTCAACCCGAGAACCCATTGACGTTCCACGCGTGGTTCTCCACCTTGTCAGATTTCCCGAAACTTATCGGAGATGAGAGAAATTTGGGGCTTTGGGTTTGTTCGCCGATGTGGGTTTCGCCAGTGGTGTATGTTGGCTTGCCGGCGTGGAAGACGGCTGGTGTGGGTGATGGATTCACCGGTGGCGCGACCCGTGTGCGTCGGTGACGCAGTGGTGAAGTGGCATCGGCCAAAGGGAGAAGATCGGAGATATAGTGGTGGTTTGGAGGTGATGAGATCGGCGGGTTGAGAGAGAAGAGGGAGATCGTGGCTGTTGGGTTTTGTTTGGTGATTAAGAGAGGCGTGGGGGTCGAGAGATGAGGAGATCGGCTGAGCTGTGGTGGGGAAATGGTTTTGCCGGAACTGTGGTGGAGAGAAAGATCGAGAGAAGGGGAGAGAGAGAGAGGCGCCGCTGTTGATGGTTCACCGGCAGGGGTTCGCCGGTGGTGTGGTGGTGCGGCGGTGTTGAGAGAGATCGAGAGAGGTTGAGAGAGAATGTGGGGGTGGCCGCTGGTAGGGGTAGAAGTGAATTAGGGTTTGGGGTATTGGGGTTGCTTCATTAAAAGGAAAGAAGGAGGGATTTAATTTGAGCCGTTAGATCGTATTTGATCTACGGCTGAGATTAAAATTAGAATATGGGTCAGCAATTGGGTTAATAAAATTGGATTTGGGATTTAAAATGAAGCCAAATTGGACTCAATTTAAGCTAGAATTAACACAGTGTAGGTAGAATCAGGCTAGAACTTAAATAAATTGGAGGAATTTGATTTTAATTAGGCTGCTATTTTGTAAATATCATAATAACTTAGTAAATGTATAATAAAATACTAACAGAAATAAATCGATAATATATTATTTGAAATCAACGATAATAATAATAATAATTATGAATACAAATTTTAAGAAATGTTATAATAACAATAATAATAATAATAATAATAATAATAATAATAATAATCTGCATGTTTGTAAATTATGAATATTCACATTTGTAGAAATAATTTAATGATATTTACAAAATTATATAAAATATTAGTAAATTATATATTATATAAGAATATAAAATAAAAAATGCTAAAAATAAATTGCATACCTTAAAATTATGAATACAAAAATGTCAGAATTTATTTGATATAAAAATAATAATTAAAAATTTAAAACTAATATTTTGATAAAATAGCAATCTGTGAGGAATATCGGGAGGTCAAAATTGGGTGTCAACAGCTGCCCCTTCGTTGCTTGGGAATGATAGAAGAATTGTCAAGCAACGAACGTTGACGTTGTAGCCAATTTGTCAGACCGAAAGGATGGTTCGCTGGAATTGAAAAGAGAGAGAGATTTGTTAAAATGGTGTGGCCGAGACTTTGGTTTCAAGTCGCCTACATATCTCTGGTCTTATGAGAATCAGGCCGTGTGTAGTTCTAGATTTAGGAACGAACGAGATCCCTAAAGAGAATGATTTGAGTGAGGATAGCACGAGTCGATTAAGAGTAATGTAAAAGATGGAGAGCGACTATGACTTAGTTCATATTACGATATATAGGGATAGAGAATTATGTTTCAAAAGCGAGCGAGAGAGAGAGAAATATTTAGTCGTCTCTCATTTCCGGGAAAACTCAGTAGTAGTTTGGTTTAAAGCTCGACGGGGGAAATCAATAGCGTTGAAGTTCGGCGAGGAACCCAATGCCGTTTTAGGGTCCTGCGGGGATCCCAATGCTGTTTTAAGGTCCTGCGGGGAGCCCAATATCATTTTAAGGTCCTGTGGGGAGCCCATTGCCGTTTTAAGGTCCTGCGGGGAGCCCAATATCATTTTAAGGTCCTACGGGGAGCCCATTGCCATTTTAAGGTCCTGCGGGGAGTCCATTGCCGTTTTAAGGTCCTGCGGGGAGCCCAATGCCGTTTTAAGGTCCTGCGGGGAGCCCAATGCCGTTTTAAGGTCCTGCGGGGAGCCCAATGCCGTTTTAAGGTCCTGCGGGGAGCCCATTGCTGTTTTAAGGTCCTGCGGGGATCCCAATGCTAGGTTTGATGCTGAATTATTAATGTAATATATTGTTGTCAAAGTTAAAGAGATAGGAAAACTTAGCTTCTTTTCCAGATTGAGAATATAGTTTGGGATTTCTTTGATGATGTTGTAAGGCAGTGGCTGCGTTTGTACTTGCTATCTGCACTCAAAGAAAAATTGTAAGTCGAAAAGTAAGGTTGACTCATACCTTTGCTTGGCTGGTCTCCTCGTCATTGTTTTGATCTCAGAGATTGAAGCTTCTATTCTTTATGGTGAAAATTTTGAGAGCTTCTCAAAAATTTCTGCCCCAGTTTAGAATAAAAAATGCCTTTCGCACGTCCTTGTGAATTGACATACTGTTTCCTTGTGGAATTTTTGAGGTTTCCTCAAAAATTCTGCCCCAGTTTTTGACTTTTGGGGTCTTATATTCCTGCTTCACTCAAATGAAAATATTAGTTCAAAAGAAATGGTTGCCTTACATTTGAACATCGTGATTTCAATTCGAATTTGTCTTTATATGCTCAAGAGTCGGGCCTATTAGCCTGGTATTTGGATTTGAATTTGAGCGAAGTGTTTAAATTGGAAATGGAGGGAAAAGAAAATTCTTATTAGGTTGAGACCGGGTCCAATAATGGACTGCCTACGTATCCAAATGGAAATCAGGTCAAACGTAGTTCAGATTACAAGAAAAAGATAGATAAAGAAGGAAAATGTTATTAGCCATAAGGCGGACAAATAGAAAAAATGACGGTATGATGATGGTCTGTCCTTATCAATCCATGTGATGGGCTTTGCGCTTCCTTCGCGAACGTCTAGGAAATATTTTTGTTGGATCACCTTGAACAATGACATTCCCTGTAGTGATGGGTTTGTAGATGTTACTTATTGGGCCTCGCTGCACTTTTATCTCCCCCTTTTCAATCAGATTCTGAATTTTATGCCTTAGTGCTGAACATTCCTCAATATCATGGCCTTGTATATTTGAGTGATAGGCACAGTTTTTAGATGGGTCAAAGTTAGAAGATGGATACTCAGGAATCCATCCTCTTCTTGGTTGCACAATACCTTGGACCCTCAATCTTTCAAATATGTTCGCCAATGGCTCAGTCAAAGGAGTAAAAGTACGAGGCTTCATTCTCTTTGGTCGATAAAAATCACCTTGTGTCGGGTAAGACTGATGTTGAAGGTTGGATTGCGTATGATACACCTCATCTTGAAAATTTTGCTGAAAAGAGTAGGGTTGAATCTGATAAGCCTCGCATTGAGAATCTTGTGAATCATAAGGTTCGGGATGCTCATGTCGAGATTCAAACACAACAAGGGCTTCTTCATTATTCTGATAGCACTGTGTCTGAGATGATAAATCCTCTTCTTCTCCCTCAAATGGACTCTTTGATGCTTGAAAAATAGTTGGCATTGCAGACACATCAATAATTCTCCCTGTTCGGATACCGTATTCTAGCTTTTTTCCGATTGAAATCAGACTCTCAAAACTGTGACTGCTTAAGAAGCACAATTTTTGATAGTATATTCCCTCCAGCGACCTAATGAAAGTTTGAACCAACTCTTCTTCAGGCACAGAAGGACGTACCTTAGAAGCTTCCAATCTCCATCGAACTGCATATTCCTCAAAAGATTCGTGAGTCATTCTTTTTACTTCGAGCAAATCCCACATTGTCGGATCAACTGTGATGTTGAACTTATATTGTCCTACGAAGTCTTGTGCCATGTCTTCCCATGTACGCCATTTGTCCAAGTCTTGTTTGGCGAACCAAGTGAGTGCTATCCCTGACAAACTTTGAATAAATAATCTCATCAGGAGAGCCTCATTATGTCCTATGCCAACTAATCTGCCGCAATAGTCCTTTAGATGTGTGATTGGGTCTCCATGCCCATCAAACATGTTGAATCTTGGGACTTTGTATCCTGGAGGTAACTCAACCCTTGGGTGTAGACATAGTCTCTCATATCTCAAGTCGTGAATACCTTTGGAGCGTAGATTCTCATCCAACCTCTTTTCTAAGTCATGAAGCTTTTGCTGCCGTGCATCTAAATCAACTCTCTCATTTCCAAAAGTGGTGTGTGTTGAAGGCAACTGTTGAGAGGGCGTATGAGTAAGGCGAGAATAAGGAGACACAGTCCGAATAGGGGTTTGCATTGGACGAGAAGAAAGAAGGCTGGAATTTTTTTGGATATTGAGCATATTTGTCATATTTGCAGATTTTCAGTTGAGTCGATGTTCAAATGCTGGACAACCTTTAAACAAAATAAATAAATCAAATAAAAGTTACCACATAGCACAAATAAGTTTAATATAAATAGGAGACATTCTAGGATGAAGACTATGACTTAATAAATGATTTGAGTGTAGAGATTTGGGCTTCTAACGCACGAGACAGACTCTAGTGGAAGAACTTACGTTTTTGAGAGATTAACACGATGTTGAATTTGAAATTGTAGTTATAAAGAAAATAAGGAAGTTAGGGGAATGAACAAGGTCGACTTATGTTGAACATCATAACTGTTGATTTTTGAAACATCCTTTGTGATTGATATCATCGTTAATCCTTCCAACTTCATACAAAGTGATAAAAAAAAGGGGGAAAGAAGATTTTATTATAATGAGACCGAGCCCATTAAATGAGCGCCTACGTATCCCTCTTATAGGGGAATCAGGTCAAACGTAGTTCCAATTACATAAAAGGAAAGCATAAAAGAGAGTCCATGTTATTCCAAGGATGCACAGCTTAAAGTAATTTCAAATGCTTGAGAGTCCGAACGTGATATCCTCTTCATCAATGCCAAACAGGTGCAAGTCTTGTTTAGGAAATTAATCAATATCAAGATTTGGCCCTATCACAGTTATCACCTTGGTATCAATCATCGCTTGAATTCTGTCTTTCAAAGTTCGACATTCCTCTGTGGTGTGCCCTTTCATCCCTGAATGATAAGCACAAATTTTGGAGTGGTCGAGCCATTTTGCACATGTGTTCATTACAATTGCAGGAATTGGAGCAATATAGCCAACAACCTTTAATCTCTCATAAAGTTGGGTTATGGGTTCTGCCAAAGGAGTATACTGTCTCGGTGAATTTTTCTGAAACTTAGCTCGAGGTCTGGCAGAATGATTGGATCGTTGATTGGTTGGTGGATTTGGATAAGGCATGGGAATGTATTTTGATGTTGGAGCAATGGATGGAAGTGGGTACCAAACAGTTTGAGGATGAGGTTTTGTGGAGGATTGGGAATAATAAGCGTAATTTGGTATTGGACTGATTTCTGGAGATGGATACCATATCAGTTGAGGGCGACTTTTCTTTACTATCTTCCCCTCGCTTATCAAATTTTGTAGTTCTCTTTTCAACTGATGGCATTCATCCGTGTCATGACCAGGCATGCCAGAATGGAAGGCACAACGCTTTTTGGGATCAAAGAAAGGACTTGAAGGGCAATAAGAACCAAAATGCTTAGGCTGCAATATACCATGTGACCTCAACATTTCAAAAGTGATTGAAGGTGGTTCGTCTAAGAGAGTCATAACTTGGAATTTGCTCACTTCGGGCTTTCGAGCCTTTGACGCTTCATTGATAATTGCCTTTCCCTTATTCCTGAATTGTGGCTCAACCAAACCAACCTTGTCATGCATTAGAGTTTCACCTATGAACTTCCTCTTTAGCCTATTGTCGAACCGCCCAATAAAGTCATTTGCCAAATTGTCCCAAGAAACCCACTTGTTTGTATCCTTCTCTGCGTACCACATCAATGCTAGACCTGTAAGTGAACTGACAAAAAGTCTCATCTTAAGACCATCACTTTGCCCTATATCTGCTAACTCATCCAGGTATGCTTTTAAATGGGAATGAGGATCGCCAGACCCGTCATATAATGGAAAGTTCAAGTCTCCAACTCTGTTCTTACTTTCTTCTCCTGATTTGTATAACTTATCCATCTCAAGCTGTTGAGATGACCCTGCCTTATGGTTAGAAATCTTTCCTTCTGTTTCATTCTCTTTGCCCCTCTCTGTCAACCCATTGAGTGCTTTTTGTAGTGCAACTGAATACAAACTCGGAGATACTTGTGCATTACCATTAGGCATAGGTGAGGTCATCAATACTGGCGACTCCATGGTGTAGATGGGAGCACTAAAATCAGTTTCGGACAATGGCTCTGGAAAGTCTGGTGGCATATCAGCTGAACGTCGAAGATTGGTCATTATTCCTCTGATTCTCTCAATTTTCCTTTCCATACTCATGATGCTTGACTCAAAGGGAGTAAGCTTGTCTTGGTGCAAACCCCCACTCTTACGCTCAGCTTCACTGTTGACAAGGTTGATAAACATTGCTTGACTAGCCATTTTTGATGTTCGACTTTAGTCAACCTTAGAAGAAAAGACTTATGATTAGTAAAAAGCACGATAATAGAATGTCTATGAGTAATATCATGGAGTAAAAACATTTGAGCTATGCTTATTCGAATTGAATAGGAGTTATGAGAGCTCTATACGGCTTAAAAGTTGGGAAAGCTAGAATATGTCATGAATATGACTAGAAATAATCTAGAGCATTCTATCGAGGAAAGGACCGATTCACGAGACGATAAGTATGCTAAAGGATGCTAAAGGATACTTTTAGAGTATGAAACCGAGCTATGAAGATAGATGGAAGGAGGTTTTTGACTAGGCCATAAAATTATATGATTCAGGCCTAAAGGAATAAAGGTAACATAACAGGATAGGAGTTTTAAGAGTAAGAAAATCTAAGAGTAACAAATTCTAAGAGTAAGGAATAACTAAAATACAAGATAGGCAAGATATTAGCACACAAAATATAAAAATTGACACATAACAAATAAGATTATGCGTCCTTTTGGGGCATGAACCCCTTTGGACTTGGGGCTAGGTTTCACTAATTAACATTCAGCGCATCAAGGGTGCCAAGGCATTCCAAGCTGAATGAGATGCATATTCCTTAGTAAAAGAACACGCAACCACGATCTAAAGAACAAGAATAGTTTCATGACACGGTTCCCTCAAGTGGACAACTTGAGAGTGGGAAAGCTCATGACTGTCGACGCACCGCTGATCGACCAATCCACGAGGCATTTCCCGCAAGGGTGTTTTAGGAATGAACGTCCGTGCAACCACGCAACCGTTCTTAAAAGAAAAGAAAGGAGGTTCCAAGTGGAAGAAGGTATAAGCGGGATAAAAATTAAACTAAAGCAATAGACACATAGCATGTAAATAAAGCGATAACAAATACACAATTTATTAAAAGCAGCAATATGATAAAAACAAGTAAATAAGCGAACATAAGAAAAGTAACACACGATATAAGCCACATAATGAAGAAAAAGAACATAAATTAAACATGAAAAATATATATCAAATATTCACGAAAATGAATAAATGAAAAGGGAGGGATATAAACATAGTAGATTAAACGACTCAAAAAATAAAATAAAATTAACTAAGGAGTCAAATTAATCATTTAAGAAAACAAACAAAGGAAGAAGTATCTAAGTCCTATTACCATAAAATTTTAAAAAAATGAAAAGAAAACATAAAATCCCACATAACACACGAATTCGTATTGGTTAGAACCTAAGCATCCCCAGCAGAGTCGCCATGCTGTCGCGCCCCATTTTTCTCGCGAAAAGCGGGATTCGACGTGACAAACTCTTTTTGGGATTGTTTGAGAGTGAGTCGCCACCTAACGAATTAAGGTGCGTTAGGGCACCATTCTAGACTAAATTGCGAATTTATTTAATTAGTCTATGTCAACCAGAAATTCGGGTAAGGGTTCAGATTACCTCGAAAGGAAGGTGTTAGGCACCTTTCGAGGTCCACAAATGTGGGTCCCGGCCGAATTCATATATTACGTGGGGAATACTATGTGACAAGCAAAGGTCAACTGATTTTAATCATTTAGGATTAACTAGATGTTTAAGCATGAGAATTCTTGAAATAAACAAGTCATACAATTCAATTATTATCTAATTAATACCAATCTAGGTGATAAGGAACAATGAGTGTAAATTTGTTAATTAATAAGATGTGTAAAAAAAAAAAGAAAGCAAAAAATATCAGATAAGCGAGGAGACAGAAGTGATACCCAATATTTAGAGAAAATATGTAATTGTTAACTTCAATTAAACTAAACTACCCCAACAACAAACAAAGGAATTTAAAAATATGATAATAAAATTAAGTTAATGAAATAAACATTTCAATTTTTTGAACAAAAGAGAAAATGTTTGTTGCTTTATAGGAATGATATCACGATATTAATAATCGCGCTCACTTGACCTTAGCAACATTTTAATTGGAGGTCGGTTTTAAGTTAAAATAATGATATTATAATTTTTTCAAAGACAAGTGAAAAATTTGAGTTTTTGCATATAAACACATAAACATATTTACTTATAAGTACACATATATTTTTTTTTTTTTTTACAAAGCTTTGGTAGATAATACTCCCGAGGATGTGTCGGCTTAGTTTTGAAATTAGACCTCGTAATTCCTTTCACTTTCCCGCTAACTATAGGTTAGGAGATAGCATTTATATAGTTAATGATTTTAAGAGAATCAACACTGTCCAGTTCAAGTAATTACAAACTAGACTGTGGTTTTAGCGCGATTAATATGCAGAAAAATTAAATTTAAATATGCAGAAAATTCATTTAATTGTTCAGGAAATTTATTTAATATACAGAAAATTGATTTAATATACAGAAAATTACTTTAATTGTGCAGAAAATTCATTTAATTGTGCAGAAAATTTATGTAATTGCAGAAAATTCATTTAATTGTGCAGAAAATTCATTTAATTGTGCGGAAAATTTATGTAATTGCAGAAAATTCATTTAATTGTGCAGAAAATTCATTTAATTACTGGAAAATGATTTTCTAGGTGCTGGAAATTGATTTTAATTACTGGAAAATGATTTTCTAGGTGCTGAAAATTGATTTTAATTGCTGGAAAATGAGTTTTAACACGTTGAAAATTTATTAATCATGCTAGGAGTTAATTAAGCTTGCCTAAATTAAATTAACGTACTCAACTTAGTCTAATACATCTGAAAGTTATTTAATGATCCTAAAACATGATTTCTAAGTGACAAAGGCAATTAAATAATTATCCTAGATTATTTGCTTAAGTGATAAAAATAATTTAATTAATTAACATGAAATCTTATAATAATCCTATAGGCGTAATTTCTAGGTGATAAAATGTCTAAACACATAATCCCCGCCCCCCTAAGCAGTCCCGTAATATTTTATTATATTATGACATAAAGTTTATACAAGTTATTACAGGCCAATGATGGATATGAAAGAAAATAAAGAAAGAAAGAAAGAAAGACAAGGACTGTTTGGACAGCCTTCAAAACCCCCCACACCCAGGCAACTCTTCAGCTATCCTGAACAAACTCGGTTGAAGACCTGTCAAACATAGCCATGCATACCAATAGCACAAAACCAACTTCGGAAAACAAACAATCTCACATAATAGAAGAGTCATGCAAACAACACAAAAGTGGAGAAAATACTACCCATAAGAAGAAAAATTATATGAATGCTTCAGTAGAGACATACCAGTCAAGAGGCAAATAAATAACAATAAGAAGACCAACGCCGTAGCGATAAAGGAATGATGCAGCAAGATAAAACCAAGAATGGATACTCCCAAAGCCAAACAAAAATAGAACTTGTAGTATTTGTGAAGAAAAAGTTTTTAAGTCTGTCCGTGAGGAGTAAAAATCTGTCCCAATTAGAGAGAAGGAGCCTACTTATCTAGTAGGGAAGGTTGTAAGCAATCACAAAAAAATAAAATAAAATGAAGAATGAATCTTTTTTCCGATCAATCAAGGAAAATTGTTTTCCTTAAAAGATAGCTCCATCAATCAAGTGTAACATTTACCATAAATAAACTTGTGATAGAGCTGTCATATAATTAAGGAAAAGAATGGCAGGGGTTAATCAATTAACAGCTAGAGTCAATATTGCCAAAAATAGACGAATCCCCAAAGCTGTCACATACTATCAAATAATTTACACAGAGCAAGGATCTCAAACTACCATAATTGCACACAAGACCGTTACAAATCTGATTTAAGAAGAAGAGTAATTAAATTGATATTGATTGTGTCGAAGGATTGGAGTCCAAAATGAGGTAAATCATGAACAACAATACACAGAGATCACATGACATACTAGTCCGTAACTACGTGCCTAAATGGAATTCAATCTGAATTGCAATCACAATAGCCAATTTTGAGACCAGTAAAAATGTGGTTAACTAAAGATGAAATAAATGACAATCAAGGACATTTTAACACAAATCAGCAACCTTTAACACAATAATAAGCATAGAAGAGCAACCTTTAACACAATAATAAGCATAGAAGATTATACCGGAGACGAATTTAACATTGAAACCTCAAAGTTTTAACATAGCCGGAACGGATGATTTCAACATCTCTTGATATTTGGAACTCAACCCGAGAACCCATTGACGTTCCACGCGTGGTTCTCCACCTTGTCAGATTTCCCGAAACTTATCGGAGATGAGAGAAATTTGGGGCTTTGGGTTTGTTCGCCGATGTGGGTTTCGCCAGTGGTGTATGTTGGCTTGCCGGCGTGGAAGACGGCTGGTGTGGGTGATGGATTCACCGGTGGCGCGACCCGTGTGCGTCGGTGATGCAGTGGTGAAGTGGCATCGGCCAAAGGGAGAAGATCGGAGATATAGTGGTGGTTTGGAGGTGATGAGATCGGCGGGTTGAGAGAGAAGAGGGAGATCGTGGCTGTTGGGTTTTGTTTGGTGATTAAGAGAGGCGTGGGGGTCGAGAGATGAGGAGATCGGCTGAGCTGTGGTGGGGAAATGGTTTTGCCGGAACTGTGGTGGAGAGAAAGATCGAGAGAAGGGGAGAGAGAGAGAGGCGCCGCTGTTGATGGTTCACCGACAGGGGTTCGCCGGTGGTGTGGTGGTGCGGCGGTGTTGAGAGAGATCGAGAGAGGTTGAGAGAGAATGTGGGGGTGGCCGCTGGTAGGGGTAGAAGTGAATTAGGGTTTGGGGTATTGGGGTTGCTTCATTAAAAGGAAAGAAGGAGGGATTTAATTTGAGCCGTTAGATCGTATTTGATCTACGGCTGAGATTAAAATTAGAATATGGGTCAGCAATTGGGTTAATAAAATTGGATTTGGGATTTAAAATGAAGCCAAATTGGACTCAATTTAAGCTAGAATTAACACAGTGTAGGTAGAATCAGGCTAGAACTTAAATAAATTGGAGGAATTTGATTTTAATTAGGCTGCTATTTTGTAAATATCATAATAACTTAGTAAATGTATAATAAAATACTAACAGAAATAAATCGATAATATATTATTTGAAATCAACGATAATAATAATAATAATTATGAATACAAATTTTAAGAAATGTTATAATAACAATAATAATAATAATAATAATAATAATAATAATAATAATAATCTGCATGTTTGTAAATTATGAATATTCACATTTGTAGAAATAATTTAATGATATTTACAAAATTATATAAAATATTAGTAAATTATATATTATATAAGAATATAAAATAAAAAATGCTAAAAATAAATTGCATACCTTAAAATTATGAATACAAAAATGTCAGAATTTATTTGATATAAAAATAATAATTAAAAATTTAAAACTAATATTTTGATAAAATAGCAATCTGTGAGGAATATCGGGAGGTCAAAATTGGGTGTCAACAGCTGCCCCTTCGTTGCTTGGGAATGATAGAAGAATTGTCAAGCAACGAACGTTGACGTTGTAGCCAATTTGTCAGACCGAAAGGATGGTTCGCTGGAATTGAAAAGAGAGAGAGATTTGTTAAAATGGTGTGGCCGAGACTTTGGTTTCAAGTCGCCTACATATCTCTGGTCTTATGAGAATCAGGCCGTGTGTAGTTCTAGATTTAGGAACGAACGAGATCCCTAAAGAGAATGATTTGAGTGAGGATAGCACGAGTCGATTAAGAGTAATGTAAAAGATGGAGAGCGACTATGACTTAGTTCATATTACGATATATAGGGATAGAGAATTATGTTTCAAAAGCGAGCGAGAGAGAGAGAAATATTTAGTCGTCTCTCATTTCCGGGAAAACTCAGTAGTAGTTTGGTTTAAAGCTCGACGGGGGAAATCAATAGCGTTGAAGTTCGGCGAGGAACCCAATGCCGTTTTAGGGTCCTGCGGGGATCCCAATGCTGTTTTAAGGTCCTGCGGGGAGCCCAATATCATTTTAAGGTCCTGTGGGGAGCCCATTGCCGTTTTAAGGTCCTGCGGGGAGCCCAATATCATTTTAAGGTCCTACGGGGAGCCCATTGCCATTTTAAGGTCCTGCGGGGAGTCCATTGCCGTTTTAAGGTCCTGCGGGGAGCCCAATGCCGTTTTAAGGTCCTGCGGGGAGCCCAATGCCGTTTTAAGGTCCTGCGGGGAGCCCAATGCCGTTTTAAGGTCCTGCGGGGAGCCCATTGCTGTTTTAAGGTCCTGCGGGGATCCCAATGCTAGGTTTGATGCTGAATTATTAATGTAATATATTGTTGTCAAAGTTAAAGAGATAGGAAAACTTAGCTTCTTTTCCAGATTGAGAATATAGTTTGGGATTTCTTTGATGATGTTGTAAGGCAGTGGCTGCGTTTGTACTTGCTATCTGCACTCAAAGAAAAATTGTAAGTCGAAAAGTAAGGTTGACTCATACCTTTGCTTGGCTGGTCTCCTCGTCATTGTTTTGATCTCAGAGATTGAAGCTTCTATTCTTTATGGTGAAAATTTTGAGAGCTTCTCAAAAATTTCTGCCCCAGTTTAGAATAAAAAATGCCTTTCGCACGTCCTTGTGAATTGACATACTGTTTCCTTGTGGAATTTTTGAGGTTTCCTCAAAAATTCTGCCCCAGTTTTTGACTTTTGGGGTCTTATATTCCTGCTTCACTCAAATGAAAATATTAGTTCAAAAGAAATGGTTGCCTTACATTTGAACATCGTGATTTCAATTCGAATTTGTCTTTATATGCTCAAGAGTCGGGCCTATTAGCCTGGTATTTGGATTTGAATTTGAGCGAAGTGTTTAAATTGGAAATGGAGGGAAAAGAAAATTCTTATTAGGTTGAGACCGGGTCCAATAATGGACTGCCTACGTATCCAAATGGAAATCAGGTCAAACGTAGTTCAGATTACAAGAAAAAGATAGATAAAGAAGGAAAATGTTATTAGCCATAAGGCGGACAAATAGAAAAAATGACGGTATGATGATGGTCTGTCCTTATCAATCCATGTGATGGGCTTTGCGCTTCCTTCGCGAACGTCTAGGAAATATTTTTGTTGGATCACCTTGAACAATGACATTCCCTGTAGTGATGGGTTTGTAGATGTTACTTATTGGGCCTCGCTGCACTTTTATCTCCCCCTTTTCAATCAGATTCTGAATTTTATGCCTTAGTGCTGAACATTCCTCAATATCATGGCCTTGTATATTTGAGTGATAGGCACAGTTTTTAGATGGGTCAAAGTTAGAAGATGGATACTCAGGAATCCATCCTCTTCTTGGTTGCACAATACCTTGGACCCTCAATCTTTCAAATATGTTCGCCAATGGCTCAGTCAAAGGAGTAAAAGTACGAGGCTTCATTCTCTTTGGTCGATAAAAATCACCTTGTGTCGGGTAAGACTGATGTTGAAGGTTGGATTGCGTATGATACACCTCATCTTGAAAATTTTGCTGAAAAGAGTAGGGTTGAATCTGATAAGCCTCGCATTGAGAATCTTGTGAATCATAAGGTTCGGGATGCTCATGTCGAGATTCAAACACAACAAGGGCTTCTTCATTATTCTGATAGCACTGTGTCTGAGATGATAAATCCTCTTCTTCTCCCTCAAATGGACTCTTTGATGCTTGAAAAATAGTTGGCATTGCAGACACATCAATAATTCTCCCTGTTCGGATACCGTATTCTAGCTTTTTTCCGATTGAAATCAGACTCTCAAAACTGTGACTGCTTAAGAAGCACAATTTTTGATAGTATATTCCCTCCAGCGACCTAATGAAAGTTTGAACCAACTCTTCTTCAGGCACAGAAGGACGTACCTTAGAAGCTTCCAATCTCCATCGAACTGCATATTCCTCAAAAGATTCGTGAGTCATTCTTTTTACTTCGAGCAAATCCCACATTGTCGGATCAACTGTGATGTTGAACTTATATTGTCCTACGAAGTCTTGTGCCATGTCTTCCCATGTACGCCATTTGTCCAAGTCTTGTTTGGCGAACCAAGTGAGTGCTATCCCTGACAAACTTTGAATAAATAATCTCATCAGGAGAGCCTCATTATGTCCTATGCCAACTAATCTGCCGCAATAGTCCTTTAGATGTGTGATTGGGTCTCCATGCCCATCAAACATGTTGAATCTTGGGACTTTGTATCCTGGAGGTAACTCAACCCTTGGGTGTAGACATAGTCTCTCATATCTCAAGTCGTGAATACCTTTGGAGCGTAGATTCTCATCCAACCTCTTTTCTAAGTCATGAAGCTTTTGCTGCCGTGCATCTAAATCAACTCTCTCATTTCCAAAAGTGGTGTGTGTTGAAGGCAACTGTTGAGAGGGCGTATGAGTAAGGCGAGAATAAGGAGACACAGTCCGAATAGGGGTTTGCATTGGACGAGAAGAAAGAAGGCTGGAATTTTTTTGGATATTGAGCATATTTGTCATATTTGCAGATTTTCAGTTGAGTCGATGTTCAAATGCTGGACAACCTTTAAACAAAATAAATAAATCAAATAAAAGTTACCACATAGCACAAATAAGTTTAATATAAATAGGAGACATTCTAGGATGAAGACTATGACTTAATAAATGATTTGAGTGTAGAGATTTGGGCTTCTAACGCACGAGACAGACTCTAGTGGAAGAACTTACGTTTTTGAGAGATTAACACGATGTTGAATTTGAAATTGTAGTTATAAAGAAAATAAGGAAGTTAGGGGAATGAACAAGGTCGACTTATGTTGAACATCATAACTGTTGATTTTTGAAACATCCTTTGTGATTGATATCATCGTTAATCCTTCCAACTTCATACAAAGTGATAAAAAAAAGGGGGAAAGAAGATTTTATTATAATGAGACCGAGCCCATTAAATGAGCGCCTACGTATCCCTCTTATAGGGGAATCAGGTCAAACGTAGTTCCAATTACATAAAAGGAAAGCATAAAAGAGAGTCCATGTTATTCCAAGGATGCACAGCTTAAAGTAATTTCAAATGCTTGAGAGTCCGAACGTGATATCCTCTTCATCAATGCCAAACAGGTGCAAGTCTTGTTTAGGAAATTAATCAATATCAAGATTTGGCCCTATCACAGTTATCACCTTGGTATCAATCATCGCTTGAATTCTGTCTTTCAAAGTTCGACATTCCTCTGTGGTGTGCCCTTTCATCCCTGAATGATAAGCACAAATTTTGGAGTGGTCGAGCCATTTTGCACATGTGTTCATTACAATTGCAGGAATTGGAGCAATATAGCCAACAACCTTTAATCTCTCATAAAGTTGGGTTATGGGTTCTGCCAAAGGAGTATACTGTCTCGGTGAATTTTTCTGAAACTTAGCTCGAGGTCTGGCAGAATGATTGGATCGTTGATTGGTTGGTGGATTTGGATAAGGCATGGGAATGTATTTTGATGTTGGAGCAATGGATGGAGGTGGGTACCAAACAGTTTGAGGATGAGGTTTTGTGGAGGATTGGGAATAATAAGCGTAATTTGGTATTGGACTGATTTCTGGAGATGGATACCATATCAGTTGAGGGCGACTTTTCTTTACTATCTTCCCCTCGCTTATCAAATTTTGTAGTTCTCTTTTCAACTGATGGCATTCATCCGTGTCATGACCAGGCATGCCAGAATGGAAGGCACAACGCTTTTTGGGATCAAAGAAAGGACTTGAAGGGCAATAAGAACCAAAATGCTTAGGCTGCAATATACCATGTGACCTCAACATTTCAAAAGTGATTGAAGGTGGTTCGTCTAAGAGAGTCATAACTTGGAATTTGCTCACTTCGGGCTTTCGAGCCTTTGACGCTTCATTGATAATTGCCTTTCCCTTATTCCTGAATTGTGGCTCAACCAAACCAACCTTGTCATGCATTAGAGTTTCACCTATGAACTTCCTCTTTAGCCTATTGTCGAACCGCCCAATAAAGTCATTTGCCAAATTGTCCCAAGAAACCCACTTGTTTGTATCCTTCTCTGCGTACCACATCAATGCTAGACCTGTAAGTGAACTGACAAAAAGTCTCATCTTAAGACCATCACTTTGCCCTATATCTGCTAACTCATCCAGGTATGCTTTTAAATGGGAATGAGGATCGCCAGACCCGTCATATAATGGAAAGTTCAAGTCTCCAACTCTATTCTTACTTTCTTCTCCTGATTTGTATAACTTATCCATCTCAAGCTGTTGAGATGACCCTGCCTTATGGTTAGAAATCTTTCCTTCTGTTTCATTCTCTTTGCCCCTCTCTGTCAACCCATTGAGTGCTTTTTGTAGTGCAACTGAATACAAACTCGGAGATACTTGTGCATTACCATTAGGCATAGGTGAGGTCATCAATACTGGCGACTCCATGGTGTAGATGGGAGCACTAAAATCAGTTTCGGACAATGGCTCTGGAAAGTCTGGTGGCATATCAGCTGAACGTCGAAGATTGGTCATTATTCCTCTGATTCTCTCAATTTTCCTTTCCATACTCATGATGCTTGACTCAAAGGGAGTAAGCTTGTCTTGGTGCAAACCCCCACTCTTACGCTCAGCTTCACTGTTGACAAGGTTGATAAACATTGCTTGACTAGCCATTTTTGATGTTCGACTTTAGTCAACCTTAGAAGAAAAGACTTATGATTAGTAAAAAGCACGATAATAGAATGTCTATGAGTAATATCATGGAGTAAAAACATTTGAGCTATGCTTATTCGAATTGAATAGGAGTTATGAGAGCTCTATACGGCTTAAAAGTTGGGAAAGCTAGAATATGTCATGAATATGACTAGAAATAATCTAGAGCATTCTATCGAGGAAAGGACCGATTCACGAGACGATAAGTATGCTAAAGGATGCTAAAGGATACTTTTAGAGTATGAAACCGAGCTATGAAGATAGATGGAAGGAGGTTTTTGACTAGGCCATAAAATTATATGATTCAGGCCTAAAGGAATAAAGGTAACATAACAGGATAGGAGTTTTAAGAGTAAGAAAATCTAAGAGTAACAAATTCTAAGAGTAAGGAATAACTAAAATACAAGATAGGCAAGATATTAGCACACAAAATACAAAAATTGACACATAACAAATAAGATTATGCGTCCTTTTGGGGCATGAACCCCTTTGGACTTGGGGCTAGGTTTCACTAATTAACATTCAGCGCATCAAGGGTGCCAAGGCATTCCAAGCTGAATGAGATGCATATTCCTTAGTAAAAGAACACGCAACCACGATCTAAAGAACAAGAATAGTTTCATGACACGGTTCCCTCAAGTGGACAACTTGAGAGTGGGAAAGCTCATGACTGTCGACGCACCGCTGATCGACCAATCCACGAGGCATTTCCCGCAAGGGTGTTTTAGGAATGAACGTCCGTGCAACCACGCAACCGTTCTTAAAAGAAAAGAAAGGAGGTTCCAAGTGGAAGAAGGTATAAGCGGGATAAAAATTAAACTAAAGCAATAGACACATAGCATGTAAATAAAGCGATAACAAATACACAATTTATTAAAAGCAGCAATATGATAAAAACAAGTAAATAAGCGAACATAAGAAAAGTAACACACGATATAAGCCACATAATGAAGAAAAAGAACATAAATTAAACATGAAAAATATATATCAAATATTCACGAAAATGAATAAATGAAAAGGGAGGGATATAAACATAGTAGATTAAACGACTCAAAAAATAAAATAAAATTAACTAAGGAGTCAAATTAATCATTTAAGAAAACAAACAAAGGAAGAAGTATCTAAGTCCTATTACCATAAAATTTTAAAAAAATGAAAAGAAAACATAAAATCCCACATAACACACGAATTCGTATTGGTTAGAACCTAAGCATCCCCAGCAGAGTCGCCATGCTGTCGCGCCCCATTTTTCTCGCGAAAAGCGGGATTCGACGTGACAAACTCTTTTTGGGATTGTTTGAGAGTGAGTCGCCACCTAACGAATTAAGGTGCGTTAGGGCACCATTCTAGACTAAATTGCGAATTTATTTAATTAGTCTATGTCAACCAGAAATTCGGGTAAGGGTTCAGATTACCTCGAAAGGAAGGTGTTAGGCACCTTTCGAGGTCCACAAATGTGGGTCCCGGCCGAATTCATATATTACGTGGGGAATACTATGTGACAAGCAAAGGTCAACTGATTTTAATCATTTAGGATTAACTAGATGTTTAAGCATGAGAATTCTTGAAATAAACAAGTCATACAATTCAATTATTATCTAATTAATACCAATCTAGGTGATAAGGAACAATGAGTGTAAATTTGTTAATTAATAAGATGTGTAAAAAAAAAAAGAAAGCAAAAAATATCAGATAAGCGAGGAGACAGAAGTGATACCCAATATTTAGAGAAAATATGTAATTGTTAACTTCAATTAAACTAAACTACCCCAACAACAAACAAAGGAATTTAAAAATATGATAATAAAATTAAGTTAATGAAATAAACATTTCAATTTTTTGAACAAAAGAGAAAATGTTTGTTGCTTTATAGGAATGATATCACGATATTAATAATCGCGCTCACTTGACCTTAGCAACATTTTAATTGGAGGTCGGTTTTAAGTTAAAATAATGATATTATAATTTTTTCAAAGACAAGTGAAAAATTTGAGTTTTTGCATATAAACACATAAACATATTTACTTATAAGTACACATATATTTTATTTTTTTTTTACAAAGCTTTGGTAGATAATACTCCCGAGGATGTGTCGGCTTAGTTTTGAAATTAGACCTCGTAATTCCTTTCACTTTCCCGCTAACTATAGGTTAGGAGATAGCATTTATATAGTTAATGATTTTAAGAGAATCAACACTGTCCAGTTCAAGTAATTACAAACTAGACTGTGGTTTTAGCGCGATTAATATGCAGAAAAATTAAATTTAAATATGCAGAAAATTCATTTAATTGTTCAGGAAATTTATTTAATATACAGAAAATTGATTTAATATACAGAAAATTACTTTAATTGTGCAGAAAATTCATTTAATTGTGCAGAAAATTTATGTAATTGCAGAAAATTCATTTAATTGTGCAGAAAATTCATTTAATTGTGCGGAAAATTTATGTAATTGCAGAAAATTCATTTAATTGTGCAGAAAATTCATTTA
The DNA here is from genome assembly GCA_031232105.1 of Capsicum rhomboideum. Lineage (NCBI taxonomy): Eukaryota > Viridiplantae > Streptophyta > Magnoliopsida > Solanales > Solanaceae > Capsicum > Capsicum rhomboideum. Next base: position 135,133,547 of record CP124712.1, on the reverse strand, counting down.
ATTACTGGAAAATGATTTTCTAGGTGCTGGAAATTGATTTTAATTACTGGAAAATGATTTTCTAGGTGCTGAAAATTGATTTTAATTGCTGGAAAATGAGTTTTAACACGTTGAAAATTTATTAATCATGCTAGGAGTTAATTAAGCTTGCCTAAATTAAATTAACGTACTCAACTTAGTCTAATACATCTGAAAGTTATTTAATGATCCTAAAACATGATTTCTAAGTGACAAAGGCAATTAAATAATTATCCTAGATTATTTGCTTAAGTGATAAAAATAATTTAATTAATTAACATGAAATCTTATAATAATCCTATAGGCGTAATTTCTAGGTGATAAAATGTCTAAACACATAATCCCCGCCCCCCTAAGCAGTCCCGTAATATTTTATTATATTATGACATAAAGTTTATACAAGTTATTACAGGCCAATGATGGATATGAAAGAAAATAAAGAAAGAAAGAAAGAAAGACAAGGACTGTTTGGACAGCCTTCAAAACCCCCCACACCCAGGCAACTCTTCAGCTATCCTGAACAAACTCGGTTGAAGACCTGTCAAACATAGCCATGCATACCAATAGCACAAAACCAACTTCGGAAAACAAACAATCTCACATAATAGAAGAGTCATGCAAACAACACAAAAGTGGAGAAAATACTACCCATAAGAAGAAAAATTATATGAATGCTTCAGTAGAGACATACCAGTCAAGAGGCAAATAAATAACAATAAGAAGACCAACGCCGTAGCGATAAAGGAATGATGCAGCAAGATAAAACCAAGAATGGATACTCCCAAAGCCAAACAAAAATAGAACTTGTAGTATTTGTGAAGAAAAAGTTTTTAAGTCTGTCCGTGAGGAGTAAAAATCTGTCCCAATTAGAGAGAAGGAGCCTACTTATCTAGTAGGGAAGGTTGTAAGCAATCACAAAAAAATAAAATAAAATGAAGAATGAATCTTTTTTTCGATCAATCAAGGAAAATTGTTTTCCTTAAAAGATAGCTCCATCAATCAAGTGTAACATTTACCATAAATAAACTTGTGATAGAGCTGTCATATAATTAAGGAAAAGAATGGCAGGGGTTAATCAATTAACAGCTAGAGTCAATATTGCCAAAAATAGACGAATCCCCAAAGCTGTCACATACTATCAAATAATTTACACAGAGCAAGGATCTCAAACTACCATAATTGCACACAAGACCGTTACAAATCTGATTTAAGAAGAAGAGTAATTAAATTGATATTGATTGTGTCGAAGGATTGGAGTCCAAAATGAGGTAAATCATGAACAACAATACACAGAGATCACATGACATACTAGTCCGTAACTACGTGCCTAAATGGAATTCAATCTGAATTGCAATCACAATAGCCAATTTTGAGACCAGTAAAAATGTGGTTAACTAAAGATGAAATAAATGACAATCAAGGACATTTTAACACAAATCAGCAACCTTTAACACAATAATAAGCATAGAAGAGCAACCTTTAACACAATAATAAGCATAGAAGATTATACCGGAGACGAATTTAACATTGAAACCTCAAAGTTTTAACATAGCCGGAACGGATGATTTCAACATCTCTTGATATTTGGAACTCAACCCGAGAACCCATTGACGTTCCACGCGTGGTTCTCCACCTTGTCAGATTTCCCGAAACTTATCGGAGATGAGAGAAATTTGGGGCTTTGGGTTTGTTCGCCGATGTGGGTTTCGCCAGTGGTGTATGTTGGCTTGCCGGCGTGGAAGACGGCTGGTGTGGGTGATGGATTCACCGGTGGCGCGACCCGTGTGCGTCGGTGATGCAGTGGTGAAGTGGCATCGGCCAAAGGGAGAAGATCGGAGATATAGTGGTGGTTTGGAGGTGATGAGATCGGCGGGTTGAGAGAGAAGAGGGAGATCGTGGCTGTTGGGTTTTGTTTGGTGATTAAGAGAGGCGTGGGGGTCGAGAGATGAGGAGATCGGCTGAGCTGTGGTGGGGAAATGGTTTTGCCGGAACTGTGGTGGAGAGAAAGATCGAGAGAAGGGGAGAGAGAGAGAGGCGCCGCTGTTGATGGTTCACCGACAGGGGTTCGCCGGTGGTGTGGTGGTGCGGCGGTGTTGAGAGAGATCGAGAGAGGTTGAGAGAGAATGTGGGGGTGGCCGCTGGTAGGGGTAGAAGTGAATTAGGGTTTGGGGTATTGGGGTTGCTTCATTAAAAGGAAAGAAGGAGGGATTTAATTTGAGCCGTTAGATCGTATTTGATCTACGGCTGAGATTAAAATTAGAATATGGGTCAGCAATTGGGTTAATAAAATTGGATTTGGGATTTAAAATGAAGCCAAATTGGACTCAATTTAAGCTAGAATTAACACAGTGTAGGTAGAATCAGGCTAGAACTTAAATAAATTGGAGGAATTTGATTTTAATTAGGCTGCTATTTTGTAAATATCATAATAACTTAGTAAATGTATAATAAAATACTAACAGAAATAAATCGATAATATATTATTTGAAATCAACGATAATAATAATAATAATTATGAATACAAATTTTAAGAAATGTTATAATAACAATAATAATAATAATAATAATAATAATAATAATAATAATAATAATAATCTGCATGTTTGTAAATTATGAATATTCACATTTGTAGAAATAATTTAATGATATTTACAAAATTATATAAAATATTAGTAAATTATATATTATATAAGAATATAAAATAAAAAATGCTAAAAATAAATTGCATACCTTAAAATTATGAATACAAAAATGTCAGAATTTATTTGATATAAAAATAATAATTAAAAATTTAAAACTAATATTTTGATAAAATAGCAATCTGTGAGGAATATCGGGAGGTCAAAATTGGGTGTCAACAGCTGCCCCTTCGTTGCTTGGGAATGATAGAAGAATTGTCAAGCAACGAACGTTGACGTTGTAGCCAATTTGTCAGACCGAAAGGATGGTTCGCTGGAATTGAAAAGAGAGAGAGATTTGTTAAAATGGTGTGGCCGAGACTTTGGTTTCAAGTCGCCTACATATCTCTGGTCTTATGAGAATCAGGCCGTGTATAGTTCTAGATTTAGGAACGAACGAGATCCCTAAAGAGAATGATTTGAGTGAGGATAGCACGAGTCGATTAAGAGTAATGTAAAAGATGGAGAGCGACTATGACTTAGTTCATATTACGATATATAGGGATAGAGAATTATGTTTCAAAAGCGAGCGAGAGAGAGAGAAATATTTAGTCGTCTCTCATTTCCGGGAAAACTCAGTAGTAGTTTGGTTTAAAGCTCGACGGGGGAAATCAATAGCGTTGAAGTTCGGCGAGGAACCCAATGCCGTTTTAGGGTCCTGCGGGGATCCCAATGCTGTTTTAAGGTCCTGCGGGGAGCCCAATATCATTTTAAGGTCCTGTGGGGAGCCCATTGCCGTTTTAAGGTCCTGCGGGGAGCCCAATATCATTTTAAGGTCCTACGGGGAGCCCATTGCCGTTTTAAGGTCCTGCGGGGAGTCCATTGCCGTTTTAAGGTCCTGCGGGGAGCCCAATGCCGTTTTAAGGTCCTGCGGGGAGCCCAATGCCGTTTTAAGGTCCTGCGGGGAGCCCAATGCCGTTTTAAGGTCCTGCGGGGAGCCCATTGCTGTTTTAAGGTCCTGCGGGGATCCCAATGCTAGGTTTGATGCTGAATTATTAATGTAATATATTGTTGTCAAAGTTAAAGAGATAGGAAAACTTAGCTTCTTTTCCAGATTGAGAATATAGTTTGGGATTTCTTTGATGATGTTGTAAGGCAGTGGCTGCGTTTGTACTTGCTATCTGCACTCAAAGAAAAATTGTAAGTCGAAAAGTAAGGTTGACTCATACCTTTGCTTGGCTGGTCTCCTCGTCATTGTTTTGATCTCAGAGATTGAAGCTTCTATTCTTTATGGTGAAAATTTTGAGAGCTTCTCAAAAATTTCTGCCCCAGTTTAGAATAAAAAATGCCTTTCGCACGTCCTTGTGAATTGACATACTGTTTCCTTGTGGAATTTTTGAGGTTTCCTCAAAAATTCTGCCCCAGTTTTTGACTTTTGGGGTCTTATATTCCTGCTTCACTCAAATGAAAATATTAGTTCAAAAGAAATGGTTGCCTTACATTTGAACATCGTGATTTCAATTCGAATTTGTCTTTATATGCTCAAGAGTCGGGCCTATTAGCCTGGTATTTGGATTTGAATTTGAGCGAAGTGTTTAAATTGGAAATGGAGGGAAAAGAAAATTCTTATTAGGTTGAGACCGGGTCCAATAATGGACTGCCTACGTATCCAAATGGAAATCAGGTCAAACGTAGTTCAGATTACAAGAAAAAGATAGATAAAGAAGGAAAATGTTATTAGCCATAAGGCGGACAAATAGAAAAAATGACGGTATGATGATGGTCTGTCCTTATCAATCCATGTGATGGGCTTTGCGCTTCCTTCGCGAACGTCTAGGAAATATTTTTGTTGGATCACCTTGAACAATGACATTCCCTGTAGTGATGGGTTTGTAGATGTTACTTATTGGGCCTCGCTGCACTTTTATCTCCCCCTTTTCAATCAGATTCTGAATTTTATGCCTTAGTGCTGAACATTCCTCAATATCATGGCCTTGTATATTTGAGTGATAGGCACAGTTTTTAGATGGGTCAAAGTTAGAAGATGGATACTCAGGAATCCATCCTCTTCTTGGTTGCACAATACCTTGGACCCTCAATCTTTCAAATATGTTCGCCAATGGCTCAGTCAAAGGAGTAAAAGTACGAGGCTTCATTCTCTTTGGTCGATAAAAATCACCTTGTGTCGGGTAAGACTGATGTTGAAGGTTGGATTGCGTATGATACACCTCATCTTGAAAATTTTGCTGAAAAGAGTAGGGTTGAATCTGATAAGCCTCGCATTGAGAATCTTGTGAATCATAAGGTTCGGGATGCTCATGTCGAGATTCAAACACAACAAGGGCTTCTTCATTATTCTGATAGCACTGTGTCTGAGATGATAAATCCTCTTCTTCTCCCTCAAATGGACTCTTTGATGCTTGAAAAATAGTTGGCATTGCAGACACATCAATAATTCTCCCTGTTCGGATACCGTATTCTAGCTTTTTTCCGATTGAAATCAGACTCTCAAAACTGTGACTGCTTAAGAAGCACAATTTTTGATAGTATATTCCCTCCAGCGACCTAATGAAAGTTTGAACCAACTCTTCTTCAGGCACAGAAGGACGTACCTTAGAAGCTTCCAATCTCCATCGAACTGCATATTCCTCAAAAGATTCGTGAGTCATTCTTTTTACTTCGAGCAAATCCCACATTGTCGGATCAACTGTGATGTTGAACTTATATTGTCCTACGAAGTCTTGTGCCATGTCTTCCCATGTACGCCATTTGTCCAAGTCTTGTTTGGCGAACCAAGTGAGTGCTATCCCTGACAAACTTTGAATAAATAATCTCATCAGGAGAGCCTCATTATGTCCTATGCCAACTAATCTGCCGCAATAGTCCTTTAGATGTGTGATTGGGTCTCCATGCCCATCAAACATGTTGAATCTTGGGACTTTGTATCCTGGAGGTAACTCAACCCTTGGGTGTAGACATAGTCTCTCATATCTCAAGTCGTGAATACCTTTGGAGCGTAGATTCTCATCCAACCTCTTTTCTAAGTCATGAAGCTTTTGCTGCCGTGCATCTAAATCAACTCTCTCATTTCCAAAAGTGGTGTGTGTTGAAGGCAACTGTTGAGAGGGCGTATGAGTAAGGCGAGAATAAGGAGACACAGTCCGAATAGGGGTTTGCATTGGACGAGAAGAAAGAAGGCTGGAATTTTTTTGGATATTGAGCATATTTGTCATATTTGCAGATTTTCAGTTGAGTCGATGTTCAAATGCTAGACAACCTTTAAACAAAATAAATAAATCAAATAAAAGTTACCACATAGCACAAATAAGTTTAATATAAATAGGAGACATTCTAGGATGAAGACTATGACTTAATAAATGATTTGAGTGTAGAGATTTGGGCTTCTAACGCACGAGACAGACTCTAGTGGAAGAACTTACGTTTTTGAGAGATTAACACGATGTTGAATTTGAAATTGTAGTTATAAAGAAAATAAGGAAGTTAGGGGAATGAACAAGGTCGACTTATGTTGAACATCATAACTGTTGATTTTTGAAACATCCTTTGTGATTGATATCATCGTTAATCCTTCCAACTTCATACAAAGTGATAAAAAAAAGGGGGAAAGAAGATTTTATTATAATGAGACCGAGCCCATTAAATGAGCGCCTACGTATCCCTCTTATAGGGGAATCAGGTCAAACGTAGTTCCAATTACATAAAAGGAAAGCATAAAAGAGAGTCCATGTTATTCCAAGGATGCACAGCTTAAAGTAATTTCAAATGCTTGAGAGTCCGAACGTGATATCCTCTTCATCAATGCCAAACAGGTGCAAGTCTTGTTTAGGAAATTAATCAATATCAAGATTTGGCCCTATCACAGTTATCACCTTGGTATCAATCATCGCTTGAATTCTGTCTTTCAAAGTTCGACATTCCTCTGTGGTGTGCCCTTTCATCCCTGAATGATAAGCACAAATTTTGGAGTGGTCGAGCCATTTTGCACATGTGTTCATTACAATTGCAGGAATTGGAGCAATATAGCCAACAACCTTTAATCTCTCATAAAGTTGGGTTATGGGTTCTGCCAAAGGAGTATACTGTCTCGGTGAATTTTTCTGAAACTTAGCTCGAGGTCTGGCAGAATGATTGGATCGTTGATTGGTTGGTGGATTTGGATAAGGCATGGGAATGTATTTTGATGTTGGAGCAATGGATGGAGGTGGGTACCAAACAGTTTGAGGATGAGGTTTTGTGGAGGATTGGGAATAATAAGCGTAATTTGGTATTGGACTGATTTCTGGAGATGGATACCATATCAGTTGAGGGCGACTTTTCTTTACTATCTTCCCCTCGCTTATCAAATTTTGTAGTTCTCTTTTCAACTGATGGCATTCATCCGTGTCATGACCAGGCATGCCAGAATGGAAGGCACAACGCTTTTTGGGATCAAAGAAAGGACTTGAAGGGCAATAAGAACCAAAATGCTTAGGCTGCAATATACCATGTGACCTCAACATTTCAAAAGTGATTGAAGGTGGTTCGTCTAAGAGAGTCATAACTTGGAATTTGCTCACTTCGGGCTTTCGAGCCTTTGACGCTTCATTGATAATTGCCTTTCCCTTATTCCTGAATTGTGGCTCAACCAAACCAACCTTGTCATGCATTAGAGTTTCACCTATGAACTTCCTCTTTAGCCTATTGTCGAACCGCCCAATAAAGTCATTTGCCAAATTGTCCCAAGAAACCCACTTGTTTGTATCCTTCTCTGCGTACCACATCAATGCTAGACCTGTAAGTGAACTGACAAAAAGTCTCATCTTAAGACCATCACTTTGCCCTATATCTGCTAACTCATCCAGGTATGCTTTTAAATGGGAATGAGGATCGCCAGACCCGTCATATAATGGAAAGTTCAAGTCTCCAACTCTGTTCTTACTTTCTTCTCCTGATTTGTATAACTTATCCATCTCAAGCTGTTGAGATGACCCTGCCTTATGGTTAGAAATCTTTCCTTCTGTTTCATTCTCTTTGCCCCTCTCTGTCAACCCATTGAGTGCTTTTTGTAGTGCAACTGAATACAAACTCGGAGATACTTGTGCATTACCATTAGGCATAGGTGAGGTCATCAATACTGGCGACTCCATGGTGTAGATGGGAGCACTAAAATCAGTTTCGGACAATGGCTCTGGAAAGTCTGGTGGCATATCAGCTGAACGTCGAAGATTGGTCATTATTCCTCTGATTCTCTCAATTTTCCTTTCCATACTCATGATGCTTGACTCAAAGGGAGTAAGCTTGTCTTGGTGCAAACCCCCACTCTTACGCTCAGCTTCACTGTTGACAAGGTTGATAAACATTGCTTGACTAGCCATTTTTAATGTTCGACTTTAGTCAACCTTAGAAGAAAAGACTTATGATTAGTAAAAAGCACGATAATAGAATGTCTATGAGTAATATCATGGAGTAAAAACATTTGAGCTATGCTTATTCGAATTGAATAGGAGTTATGAGAGCTCTATACGGCTTAAAAGTTGGGAAAGCTAGAATATGTCATGAATATGACTAGAAATAATCTAGAGCATTCTATCGAGGAAAGGACCGATTCACGAGACGATAAGTATGCTAAAGGATGCTAAAGGATACTTTTAGAGTATGAAACCGAGCTATGAAGATAGATGGAAGGAGGTTTTTGACTAGGCCATAAAATTATATGATTCAGGCCTAAAGGAATAAAGGTAACATAACAGGATAGGAGTTTTAAGAGTAAGAAAATCTAAGAGTAACAAATTCTAAGAGTAAGGAATAACTAAAATACAAGATAGGCAAGATATTAGCACACAAAATACAAAAATTGACACATAACAAATAAGATTATGCGTCCTTTTGGGGCATGAACCCCTTTGGACTTGGGGCTAGGTTTCACTAATTAACATTCAGCGCATCAAGGGTGCCAAGGCATTCCAAGCTGAATGAGATGCATATTCCTTAGTAAAAGAACACGCAACCACGATCTAAAGAACAAGAATAGTTTCATGACACGGTTCCCTCAAGTGGACAACTTGAGAGTGGGAAAGCTCATGACTGTCGACGCACCGCTGATCGACCAATCCACGAGGCATTTCCCGCAAGGGTGTTTTAGGAATGAACGTCCGTGCAACCACGCAACCGTTCTTAAAAGAAAAGAAAGGAGGTTCCAAGTGGAAGAAGGTATAAGCGGGATAAAAATTAAACTAAAGCAATAGACACATAGCATGTAAATAAAGCGATAACAAATACACAATTTATTAAAAGCAGCAATATGATAAAAACAAGTAAATAAGCGAACATAAGAAAAGTAACACACGATATAAGCCACATAATGAAGAAAAAGAACATAAATTAAACATGAAAAATATATATCAAATATTCACGAAAATGAATAAATGAAAAGGGAGGGATATAAACATAGTAGATTAAACGACTCAAAAAATAAAATAAAATTAACTAAGGAGTCAAATTAATCATTTAAGAAAACAAACAAAGGAAGAAGTATCTAAGTCCTATTACCATAAAATTTTAAAAAAATGAAAAGAAAACATAAAATCCCACATAACACACGAATTCGTATTGGTTAGAACCTAAGCATCCCCAGCAGAGTCGCCATGCTGTCGCGCCCCATTTTTCTCGCGAAAAGCGGGATTCGACGTGACAAACTCTTTTTGGGATTGTTTGAGAGTGAGTCGCCACCTAACGAATTAAGGTGCGTTAGGGCACCATTCTAGACTAAATTGCGAATTTATTTAATTAGTCTATGTCAACCAGAAATTCGGGTAAGGGTTCAGATTACCTCGAAAGGAAGGTGTTAGGCACCTTTCGAGGTCCACAAATGTGGGTCCCGGCCGAATTCATATATTACGTGGGGAATACTATGTGACAAGCAAAGGTCAACTGATTTTAATCATTTAGGATTAACTAGATGTTTAAGCATGAGAATTCTTGAAATAAACAAGTCATACAATTCAATTATTATCTAATTAATACCAATCTAGGTGATAAGGAACAATGAGTGTAAATTTGTTAATTAATAAGATGTGTAAAAAAAAAAAGAAAGCAAAAAATATCAGATAAGCGAGGAGACAGAAGTGATACCCAATATTTAGAGAAAATATGTAATTGTTAACTTCAATTAAACTAAACTACCCCAACAACAAACAAAGGAATTTAAAAATATGATAATAAAATTAAGTTAATGAAATAAACATTTCAATTTTTTGAACAAAAGAGAAAATGTTTGTTGCTTTATAGGAATGATATCACGATATTAATAATCGCGCTCACTTGACCTTAGCAACATTTTAATTGGAGGTCGGTTTTAAGTTAAAATAATGATATTATAATTTTTTCAAAGACAAGTGAAAAATTTGAGTTTTTGCATATAAACACATAAACATATTTACTTATAAGTACACATATATTTTATTTTTTTTTTACAAAGCTTTGGTAGATAATACTCCCGAGGATGTGTCGGCTTAGTTTTGAAATTAGACCTCGTAATTCCTTTCACTTTCCCGCTAACTATAGGTTAGGAGATAGCATTTATATAGTTAATGATTTTAAGAGAATCAACACTGTCCAGTTCAAGTAATTACAAACTAGACTGTGGTTTTAGCGCGATTAATATGCAGAAAAATTAAATTTAAATATGCAGAAAATTCATTTAATTGTTCAGGAAATTTATTTAATATACAGAAAATTGATTTAATATACAGAAAATTACTTTAATTGTGCAGAAAATTCATTTAATTGTGCAGAAAATTTATGTAATTGCAGAAAATTCATTTAATTGTGCAGAAAATTCATTTAATTGTGCGGAAAATTTATGTAATTGCAGAAAATTCATTTAATTGTGCAGAAAATTCATTTAATTACTGGAAAATGATTTTCTAGGTGCTGGAAATTGATTTTAATTACTGGAAAATGATTTTCTAGGTGCTGAAAATTGATTTTAATTGCTGGAAAATGAGTTTTAACACGTTGAAAATTTATTAATCATGCTAGGAGTTAATTAAGCTTGCCTAAATTAAATTAACGTACTCAACTTAGTCTAATACATCTGAAAGTTATTTAATGATCCTAAAACATGATTTCTAAGTGACAAAGGCAATTAAATAATTATCCTAGATTATTTGCTTAAGTGATAAAAATAATTTAATTAATTAACATGAAATCTTATAATAATCCTATAGGCGTAATTTCTAGGTGATAAAATGTCTAAACACATAATCCCCGCCCCCCTAAGCAGTCCCGTAATATTTTATTATATTATGACATAAAGTTTATACAAGTTATTACAGGCCAATGATGGATATGAAAGAAAATAAAGAAAGAAAGAAAGAAAGACAAGGACTGTTTGGACAGCCTTCAAAACCCCCCACACCCAGGCAACTCTTCAGCTATCCTGAACAAACTCGGTTGAAGACCTGTCAAACATAGCCATGCATACCAATAGCACAAAACCAACTTCGGAAAACAAACAATCTCACATAATAGAAGAGTCATGCAAACAACACAAAAGTGGAGAAAATACTACCCATAAGAAGAAAAATTATATGAATGCTTCAGTAGAGACATACCAGTCAAGAGGCAAATAAATAACAATAAGAAGACCAACGCCGTAGCGATAAAGGAATGATGCAGCAAGATAAAACCAAGAATGGATACTCCCAAAGCCAAACAAAAATAGAACTTGTAGTATTTGTGAAGAAAAAGTTTTTAAGTCTGTCCGTGAGGAGTAAAAATCTGTCCCAATTAGAGAGAAGGAGCCTACTTATCTAGTAGGGAAGGTTGTAAGCAATCACAAAAAAATAAAATAAAATGAAGAATGAATCTTTTTTCCGATCAATCAAGGAAAATTGTTTTCCTTAAAAGATAGCTCCATCAATCAAGTGTAACATTTACCATAAATAAACTTGTGATAGAGCTGTCATATAATTAAGGAAAAGAATGGCAGGGGTTAATCAATTAACAGCTAGAGTCAATATTGCCAAAAATAGACGAATCCCCAAAGCTGTCACATACTATCAAATAATTTACACAGAGCAAGGATCTCAAACTACCATAATTGCACACAAGACCGTTACAAATCTGATTTAAGAAGAAGAGTAATTAAATTGATATTGATTGTGTCGAAGGATTGGAGTCCAAAATGAGGTAAATCATGAACAACAATACACAGAGATCACATGACATACTAGTCCGTAACTACGTGCCTAAATGGAATTCAAGCTGAATTGCAATCACAATAGCCAATTTTGAGACCAGTAAAAATGTGGTTAACTAAAGATGAAATAAATGACAATCAAGGACATTTTAACACAAATCAGCAACCTTTAACACAATAATAAGCATAGAAGAGCAACCTTTAACACAATAATAAGCATAGAAGATTATACCGGAGACGAATTTAACATTGAAACCTCAAAGTTTTAACATAGCCGGAACGGATGATTTCAACATCTCTTGATATTTGGAACTCAACCCGAGAACCCATTGACGTTCCACGCGTGGTTCTCCACCTTGTCAGATTTCCCGAAACTTATCGGAGATGAGAGAAATTTGGGGCTTTGGGTTTGTTCGCCGATGTGGGTTTCGCCAGTGGTGTATGTTGGCTTGCCGGCGTGGAAGACGGCTGGTGTGGGTGATGGATTCACCGGTGGCGTGACCCGTGTGCGTCGGTGATGCAGTGGTGAAGTGGCATCGGCCAAAGGGAGAAGATCGGAGATATAGTGGTGGTTTGGAGGTGATGAGATCGGCGGGTTGAGAGAGAAGAGGGAGATCGTGGCTGTTGGGTTTTGTTTGGTGATTAAGAGAGGCGTGGGGGTCGAGAGATGAGGAGATCGGCTGAGCTGTGGTGGGGAAATGGTTTTGCCGGAACTGTGGTGGAGAGAAAGATCGAGAGAAGGGGAGAGAGAGAGAGGCGCCGCTGTTGATGGTTCACCGGCAGGGGTTCGCCGGTGGTGTGGTGGTGCGGCGGTGTTGAGAGAGATCGAGAGAGGTTGAGAGAGAATGTGGGGGTGGCCGCTGGTAGGGGTAGAAGTGAATTAGGGTTTGGGGTATTGGGGTTGCTTCATTAAAAGGAAAGAAGGAGGGATTTAATTTGAGCCGTTAGATCGTATTTGATCTACGGCTGAGATTAAAATTAGAATATGGGTCAGCAATTGGGTTAATAAAATTGGATTTGGGATTTAAAATGAAGCCAAATTGGACTCAATTTAAGCTAGAATTAACACAGTGTAGGTAGAATCAGGCTAGAACTTAAATAAATTGGAGGAATTTGATTTTAATTAGGCTGCTATTTTGTAAATATCATAATAACTTAGTAAATGTATAATAAAATACTAACAGAAATAAATCGATAATATATTATTTGAAATCAACGATAATAATAATAATAATTATGAATACAAATTTTAAGAAATGTTATAATAACAATAATAATAATAATAATAATAATAATAATAATAATAATCTGCATGTTTGTAAATTATGAATATTCACATTTGTAGAAATAATTTAATGATATTTACAAAATTATATAAAATATTAGTAAATTATATATTATATAAGAATATAAAATAAAAAATGCTAAAAATAAATTGCATACCTTAAAATTATGAATACAAAATGTCAGAATTTATTTGATATAAAAATAATAATTAAAAATTTAAAACTAATATTTTGATAAAATAGCAATCTGTGAGGAATATCGGGAGGTCAAAATTGGGTGTCAACATATGCTTACCTTGAGCCTGAATTATTTCCAGTGATTATTTCATCTTCTTTGACTGGTACTCAGGAACATAATTTGATTAAAGTACTACGAGCACACAGGGGAGCCTTAGGATGGATTGTGGCTGATATCAAAGGAATTAATCCGGATATTTATACGCACAGAATTCTCATGGAGGATAGCTACAAACCAATAGTCCAACTACAAAGGAGATTAAATCCTGCAATGCAAGAAGTGGTGAAAAATAAGATAATAAAACTTCTGGCAGCAGGTATTATCTATCCTATTTCTGATAGTCTCTGGGTAAATTCTGTTCAGGTAGTACCAAAAAAGGGAGGTATGACAGTCATAAAAAATAAAAATAATGAACTCATACCTACTAGAACAGTTACAGGATGGAGAGTTTGTATTGATTACAGACGTCTCAATGATGCCACTAGAAAAAATCATTTTCCTTTACCATTTATTGATCAAATGTTAGACAGGATAGCAAGATATGGTTTTTACTGTTTTTTTGATGGATATTTCGGTTATAACCAAATACCAATAGCACCTAAAGATCAGGATAAGACACTTTCACATGTCCTCATAGAGCATATGCCTATAGGAGAACGCTATTTGGTTTGTGTAATGCACTGGCCACATTTCAGCAGTGTATGTCAGCAATTTTTTCAGACATGACCGAAAAGTTTTTAGAGATTTTTATGGATGATTTCACACTTTTTGAAAAATCATTTAAAGGTTGTCTTTACCACTTAACCCTAGTTCTTAAGAGATGTGAAGAGACAAACTTGATTCTTAATTGGGAGAAATGTCATTTTATGGTTACAGAAGGAATTATTTTAGGACATAAAATAACTGCTAAAGGGATAGAAGTTGATAAGGCTAAAATTGATATTATAGCAGAATTACCCCCTCCCACAACTGTTAAAGGCATTAGAAGTTTTTAGGACATGCAGGTTTTTACAGACAAGGATCTCAAAACCTCTGACTAACCTTCTGATGAAAGATGTTAAGTTTGAATTTTCAAGTGATTGTCTAAAGGCTTTTGAAACACTCAAGAATAGATTATCAACTTCCCTTATAATTGTCTCCCTTGATTGGAACTACCCTTTTGAGATCATGTGTGATGCGAGTGATACAGCTGTAGGTGCTGTTTTAGGTCAGAGAAAAGATTAGATTTTTCATCCCATTTATTATGCTAGTAGGACATTGAATGAGGCTCAGCTGAAATATGCAACAACAGAAAAGAAATTATTAGCAGTAGTATTTGCATTTGACAAGTTCCGTTCTTATTTAATAGGAACCAAGGTTATTGTTTTCACTGATCATGCAACTTTAAAATACTTCTTTGCAAAAAAAGATGCTCGACCTAGATTGTTAAGATGGGTTTTACTTCTGCAGGAATTTGACCTTGAAATAAAAGACAAGAAGGGAACAAAAAATCATGTAGTTGATCATTTGTAATTAATATTGACGTATGTCTTTTAATGAGTAACTTTTGACAAAATATAAATGTTACGTGAAATATATCTTATTAAAGTCATCTTTGGTGTTAAATCAAAATGTGCAGGTCATTAGAACATTTGATTTTCAGGAACAGAATGGCACATTGACGCGTTCATAGAAGCAACAATCACATCGGTGCTGAGGAATATAATTTGTATAAATAAATATATATATACTTATAATAAATATAAGGTGTATGACTGCAGTTTCTTTCAAGTTTTCTTCTGTAGTTGTAAATTTGAAAGCCAAAATATTTTATATATTTATTTTTAAACATGATTACATTGTAGGTTTTTAATTAACAAAATAAATTCTTTACATCATGATCAAGATTATTTCCTTCTATTTTCACTGTATGATTTTCATATTTATGATTTTTGATTTTGTGAAAGAAAAAGCGAGCATCTTCAACTCAAAAATCATTGGAATTGAGAAGAGTTATGATCACCAAATAGGAGGAATCAACAAATTTGGATAGAACTTGCTCTTAATGTTTCTCAAGGCGAAATAATAGACGTCACTTATTTCTGAAAAATGATATTAGGCCTTCTTCGATAGTCAATTTTAACCTCTCTATTTCTACCCACACTCATATAATTTTCCTTCTTGAAACTTTTATTTGAACCATAATCCTCTTTTCTAACACCATAATTTTTAGTCAATATAATTTTGGTATATATTCACAAAAAAATAACAAAATTCCCCTCAGCTATAATTGGGTAGTAATCAATAAATGAAAAAATGAAGAGAAGGAGAGTTGTGAAAATATAATTTTCTTTGAGATGTTGCAAAAGAAAGAAAAATAATAAAAAAAATATGATTATTATTTAAAAAAAGAAAGAAATAAAGAAAGAACTGCCCCAAGCTGGAAGAAGAAAAGTCACTATAAAAATATTCTTTATCTTACCATCCCAATGCCAAACATTACAAGCCAATAAAGTCCTAAAATGATTTCAGAAAATAGTGTCGAATCTATATTAGTGGAGAGAAACATAAGAATCAAGTCTATGGACAAGACTGTGATGCTCATTGAATAAGTGATCATAAACCTATCAATTCTAAAAGATTGAAGAAAAGAAGAAAGCAAGTTCTTTCTGATCAAAGCAGAATTCAGAATAAGGTAAACATTTGGTAAATTTAGAAAAATTAATTAATTTGAGCATTATGAAAGAAATTTATTTTGCATAAATTTTCTATCCTACAAAAATCATCAATTTTTAAACTTTTGAAAGTTTTCTTTTTCCTCGAGGACGAGCAAAAGTTCAAGAATGGGGGAATTTGATGGATATAAATTATTCATATATTTTAGTATATGAAAAAAATTATATTTTTAAATAAAACATGAATAATTATATCCTATTCTCGCATATTTTCTGACAAATTTTACAGGAAGAAGAATACAATGGAAGACTAAAGAAGAAATAAATTATTAAAGAAATAAGAGAATTCCATGGGTGCAATCACAATTTCATGGCCATAACCATGGAACTCTTTGGAAGAAGTTGAAAAGCTCACGGGTGTGATGATCACTTCAGAACTCACACCCGTCAAGTGGAAGAATTGAGAGGAAGTACAAGTTAACGGTTACAACCACCACTTCAAAGGATGCATTCGTGCGGGCAACACTATAATTTTCTATAAATAGAGTCATTTCTTTGATTATTAGGCATCCAAAAATTAGTAAAAACAAAGTGTCACTCCTAGGTCTCTTGTAATAGAAATATTTCTTCAAGTCTTTTCAATATTTCTAGTTTCTCAAATTTATATTTTTCTAACTACATAATGGAGTGATCTCTTTGTGTTGGGATAGTTGAAGAAGCTTGGTATAATATTACAATATCAACCTTATTTTAATTCTTTCTTAAATTAATTTTATTTAAAAGCTAAATATTTCGTGTTGGAATACTTCTACTAAAAATTATAGTTACTTGATATATTTTATGTTATAGTTATAGTTATATTAAGTTGTACTTCCGACAAGAAGGAAAACTAAATATACTATAATAATTACATAAAATATAAGTAATAATAATTTTTAGTCACTCGTTATTTCAAATCTTTGAATTCACTTCTTTTGATCCTTATCCTCGTGGAAGGATTACTTCAAGTTATTTCTTATATTTAAATCTTTATCTTATTTTCTTTCAATCCGTATCCTGGCGGAGGAATTGTCTCAAATAAGTTTAATGATTTGAGGGATCTCTATCTTATTTCTTTCAATTTGTATCCTAGCGGAGGGGTTGTCTCAAATAAGTTTATTGATTTAAAGATTACTTGCAAGAGGTCTTTATTTCTCATAACACATGAATCAAGTCTAGAAAGCTATACCTACAGTTTTGTAGATATTACTAAAATAAGAATTTTATTATAATAAACATACCAAGTGAATTTAACAACTCCCAACTCCTTCTTCAAGATAATCTTCCAAAAGCTATTTCTTTATGTTCTTTTTAAATTTACAAAATTACTCTCCTTTCATCAATTTGATTCTCAAATAGTAGTCAAAATATTATAAGTTTGTAGCATAGATTTTTCAATTTTTGTGGGACGATATCTTAAACTATATTAGAATTTGACACAGTACGAGCAATAAAAATCATATACATATTAGAGTCGTCAACAATCCTCGCTTCAACAATCAGCCATGGAAACCATCTCCATCTCGCCAGTGGAATTCCAACAATCATATACATATTAGACTCGTCAACAATCCTCGCTTCAACAATCAACCATGGAAACCATCTCCATCTCGCCAGTGGAATTCCAACAATCAGCAATCGAATTCCAACAATCAACAAATTTGGCAACAATCTAAGCAATCTGTCAAATGTCAATTGTGCCAAAAGTTTGGTCATATGGCAGATGTTTGTCGCTCCAAGTCGCACAATCATGCATCTGGCCTACAATTATCTGGAAAATCTTGGGTTCTAGACTCTGGAGTAACTCACCATGTCACTACTGAACCTCACATCCTTGAAGAGTATATAGGAATCGAAGAAATCTCTATGGGTGATGGTAAAATCATTCCCATTACTCATACTGGTTCAACTCTAATTCAAGCATCTAAAACTGCTTTTAAGATTTCTAACACACTTTGTGCTCCATTAATCAAAAAGAATCTCATTTCTGTTACTAAGTTTTGTCAAGATAACCTCACATCTATTGAATTCTTTCCTTTTGATTTTGTTGTGAAGGACTTGCATACTCTAAAGCCGCTGGTACAAGGCCGGAATAAAAATGGACTGTATGAGTGGCCGCATCTGCAATCCAGGAAATCATCCATTCACTTTACCTCCATAAAAGCCCCACTTCAACTCTGGCACTGTCGATTGGGTCATCCCCACTCTAGAATTTTAAATTTTATTCTGAAGAAATTTTCTTTACCTGGTGTTGCTAGCAAAGAAAAGTTTGAACTTTGTAATGCTTGTTCTTGTAATAAAGCGCATCGTTTGCCATTCCAACGATTTACTTTGTACAATAATATTCCTTTTCAGATTATCTTTAGTGATTTATGGGGACCATCACCCGTTTTGTCACTCGACATAAAATTATATTACTGCATTTTTGTTGACCAATACACCAAATATACTTGGTTGTATACACTTAAAAATAAAAGTGAGGTTGCGTCAATATTTCCAAAATTTCATCCTTAGTAGAAAATTTCTTCAAAACAAAAATTTCTTCACTTTATACAGACGGAGGAGGTGAGTTCATTGGTCTTCAGCCCTATCTTCATAAACATGGCATTGAACACTTAATTTCACCTCCCTACACACCACAACGTGTTGCTATAGCTGAACGTAGACATTGTCATATTCTTGAAACCGCTAAAACCCTTCTTCATGAAGTATCCTTACCACATGGACTTTGGTCTTTTTCCTGTCATTATGTTGTCTACCTTATTAACCGACTTCCCACTCCCATCCTGAATAATGAGTCGCCCTACCA
Source organism: Capsicum rhomboideum (assembly GCA_031232105.1). NCBI lineage: Eukaryota > Viridiplantae > Streptophyta > Magnoliopsida > Solanales > Solanaceae > Capsicum > Capsicum rhomboideum. Next base: position 135,114,683 of record CP124712.1, on the reverse strand, counting down.
ATGATTATTTGGTCGATCTCTTGACTATACCACCCTAAAAGTTTTTGGTTGTCTTTGTTACCCATGACTTAAACCTTATACCAAAAATAAACTTGACCCTCGGTCCACCCCTTGTGTGTATTTAGGTATCTCTTAGACTCACCATGCTCATATCTGCTTTGACCCCGTTCAGTCCAAAATTTTAGTAAGTCGCGACGTATAATTTTTTGAAAAAGAATTTCCTTTTAAAAAAATGTTCATTCATTTACGAAAATATACTTCCCAATTAAGTTGGGAAGTTGTTGACTCCAAAGAGGACAGTCCAACAACAATTCAAACTCCCCTTCTCTCTATTCCATCTCTTATTCCAATCCCTGTAGAGTCCAACTTTAACAATATAATCTATTCCCTACGCAATGCCCACTCCAACAGCAACAGCCAAGTACCAGCAGTTGTAGAGACATTAGGTAATATGCAACTCCATTCTCCTTCATCTTCACAACTTCATCCATCTTCTTCTTCTCATGACATTGCTATGCATAAGCCTCTGCTTATATATCAGAGACGCAAAACCACAGCTAGCAACCTGCAATCCTAACAACCAATCCCCATCACCAGAGAAGCCACTCCTCCACCCCTGCCATCTCAACAAAGTTTAAATCCCACAAACCAAGCAATTGATCCCTCTCCTCCTATACCCGTTGCGCCGATTCCCCCACCACCTTCAAATCGAATTGTTACTAGGTCCCCAAATAATATCTTCAAGCCTAAGAGAAGACTCTCTTTTCTCACCAATTTGACTTCTGCACCTGTAACTTTCAAACAGGTCGATAAACATGAAGAGTGGAGACAAACGATGAAAGTAGAGTATGATCTTTAAACAAGAAATCAGACTTGGGAACTCATACCACGAGACCCATCCAAAAATGTTGTGGATTGCAAATGGTTGTATAGGATCAAAAGAAAAACAGATGGTTCTATAGACTGTTTCAAAGCTTGTCTAGTTGCAAAAGGGTTCACACAACGCCAGGGCTTAGATTTTCATGAGACATTCAGTCCTGTTGTCAAACCGACAACCGTAAGATTGGTGCTATCTATAGCTGTGCAATACAATTGGCCAATCCATCAACTTGATATCAATAATGCTTTCCTATAAGGAAAATTGGATGAAGAAGTTTTTATGCCTCAACCCCGAGGATTTATTAATTCCGAATTTCCAACTCATGTTTTCAAAATGAAGAAGGCTATTTATGGCCTCAAACAAGCCCCCATAGCTTGGTATAATGCTCTGGGTGAACATCTGCTGAAAATGGGTTTCGTCAGAACAAAATCTGACATCTCTCTATTTGTATCGAAGCATATGGCTGTAACTATTTATGTGCTTGCCTATGTTAACGACATCTGGAAATCATCCACAAGTGATTAAATTTGTCATCAGTTCCTTGGCAGAAAGATTTTCATAATCCGACTGATGGACATTGGAAAGCAGTTAAAAGAGTACTACGTTATCTTAAAGAAACTGCGAGTTCAGGACTTCGTATCCTTCACAGCTCTGACTCTAATTTGTATATGTATGCTGATGTGGAATGGGCCAGCGATCCGAATGACAGAATCTCTATATCAGGTTACATTCTTTTCTTTGGACCAAATCCAGTCAGTTGGTCGTCAAAAAAACAATATGTTGTGGCTCGCTCATCCACCGAGGCAGAGTACAGATCAGTCGCCAATGCACTTGCAGAGCTCACTTGGGTACCAAACTTACATCATGAGCTACATGCCACCATTTCGAAGATGCCAACAAGCTACTGTGACAATGTTGGAGTTACTTATTTATCTCACAACCCAGTATTTCATACCCGTATGAAACATGTTGTTGTATATTTTGCATATGTCCATGACCAGGTTCAAGCTCATCGAGTTCACGTTACTATACTCGTACTTGTGATCAACTTGCGGATACCTTCACCTAGCCACTGCCTAAATCAACCTTTACTAGATGTCGTTCCAAATTAGGCATTGTTACACCATGCCTAACTTGAGGGGGTGTATTAACTTATGTTGTCTTCTGTATATTTTGACTAAATCTTAGGATAGTATTTTTATTTATCTCATGTAACTGTTTTTTTCTGTTTTATTATACCTTGACTAAGTCTCCTGATGGTGGAGCATATCTAGGAGTAGTTGCCTATAATTTAGCTTATGTTAGTTGTAGTTCATGTATATAATGTTGCTGATAGTGTAGTTCATGTATATAATGTTGCTGATAGTTTCACTAAAGATTATCTTTCAACCTCATTCTCATCTCAATCTTTATAGGGTGGAGAGGGGGTGTGTGTGTGTTCATCTACGGAAGGAAGAAAAAATCTTCGAAAAGTGGATTTTTATGATCTGATAAAAAATCAAACTCATTTAAATGTTCTAGCTATTTTATATTTCCTTGACAAAGGGGCTCAACCTACAACAACCGGGTATTGTAAAGAAGGCGGGTTCATCCTACTCAACCGAAATTCAATTAGGAAATACAAAAAAGGGGTAGTAATTTATACTCGTATGATACTTTGTATGACTTTTGTCTATCCTCCCTTTCCTTTTCTATTTGTATTTATTTATTATTGCGTCCATTGAATTCCGATGTTGATCTTCGTTTTTTTTTTTCTTTTTTTTCCGGAAAACATAGGCTCCTCCTCCAGATTTCACATACATAGCATACACAATCTCTAACGTGAAATCGACATGGATGGATTTCTCCGTCTAATTAAGGACCATTGAAACATAAGAAATATCTAGATTTATGCTGAAAGACAAACGCACACCTAGAACCTTGCTGTCTTTGTACATGTTGAATTGATATTGTCTTGGACCTTAACGAAAGATATTCCACACATTGTGGTCGGAGATGAGTTCAAAATTTGAAGTTTATTATATGTATATATTTGGTGGATTTCTCAAGGGACCAAAGTTACTTAGGTTTGTCGAACCCACATCTTCCATCCTAGCTCAGCCCCTTATTGTGGCTGAATGAGGCTCAACAAATAAGTAACAGTGGCCTCTGTGTAGCTATTACAGCCACAACACTCCCTCATACGTCTCTAAGTACAACTTGCCATGTGAAATTACACTACAGAGAGATGATAGGTTGCATTGCAACATTACTTTGAGTACTCCCTCTTATTCAAATCTACAACAACATACCAAGTATAATCCCACAAGTGGGGTTTGAGGATGGTAGAGTATACGCAAACCTTACCCCTACCTTAGAAAGATAGAAAGACTCTTTCTAATGTACAAAAAATGGGACGAGGACACATTCTTTTTTGGTCCTCCCTGTCCTACTATGTGTCCAACTTTCTTCCTAACAAATTTGCAAGCCTTATTTTCCAAACAGCTTGAGCAAGGTATAGATTAATTTCCATATATGTTATTAAAATCGATTACCATCTTTGATTGCAGATGCCAAGAAACAACATTGCCTCAGAAGCAAATAAAATTCTAGATAGTCTAAGTTCCAATTCAGCGGCTGCGAGCTTCTTTTTCTAGAAATATATATATTTATAACAAGTCAAGTATCACTCCCCTGAAAACTACAACATTTCTGAAATTGGAAGATGGGGCATTTACATTCCAAAACATCAGCAAGATTTGAAGCGAAAAGATCATGGGTTATTCAATTGAATAATAGCCACTAAGAGGAGTTCAAAGTCCAATAATATATAGACTTCAACAAATTATACAACTCTGGCATACATGTTCAGTTTAGTATGGGACTTGGGAGAAGAGATTTTGACACTCAACAAAAAAAACAAAGAGTAATTTCACAAGTGGGGTCTGAAGAGGATAAGATATACACATACCTTACTCTACCTTTGCGGGATAGATAAGTAGTTTCTGATAGACCCTCGGCTCAAAACGAAAGTTATTCGAAGCAGGATTGAAAGAAAAATCTAACAGCAAAATATCAAGATACAAAACAAATGAAGCAACAAATATAAAGCACATCGAAGAATAAAACAATTACGCAATTACTAAATACTACTACTAATAAGGAGGAAAAGAATGGGGCTAGCCCCCTGGTTCCCTCACCTAAAGTGCGACAACACTCGGCTTACCTACTAACCTCCTACCCTAATTTTTAACCTCCATAACTTCCTATCTTGGGTCACGTAAGAGTAAAACTTGACCATCTAAAGGCAAGGGGGTAACAACACAACTCTAGAATTGAGTACCTGACAACCATGTTGTACTCACTCAGAATCTTTATAAACAGAGTAAATTACATCAATATCACTAGCCCAGCAAAAGAAAAGTGGTTATTCAAAATAACAGGTTCTGCACACACACGAAATCTCACTTCTAAATTCTATTACTCAACTATACAATCCATATAACTTGCTAATTTATCATAGGAATAATAAACTTGTGCGGTCAAAGAGACTGATGAAGTTACCTCAACAGGCGAACTTTAATGAACCTTCCCATAAAGAACATTTGTTACCCACCAGTTTGTAGTCCCAATGAAGTTATGCCATTAATCAATACAATCAAAATATGTCTCCAAGATAATACCCATCAGTGCCAACTGATCCGAACTTTACATGTTCTGGTCATCTTGCCGCGGAGATGAAGTCCAGATGGAAGGGCTCTAGAAGAAGCAGCATTTGGAGTTATAAATGTTAGGATCAATCGCTTACCATGTCAGAAGTTATAGTTGATAGCTAGGGTGCAACGTTATTTCTTAAGCATGCCCATCAAGCAAGTGTCATTGCTCAACCATGACTAGCCATAGGCAGGATGTTGGTGTTACCCAACAATACCCTTATCAACCATCATATGCCACACCTTCAATGCCTCTTCTTTTTCCTGATCAATATCTATGTATGTTTATGCAATTTTATCAAAGGAATCATCTTCCATTCTCTTAAAAAGTACCAAAGCTTCATCAAACTTCCAACTTCTGGTTAAAGACTTGAATACAACATTTGCATTTTGGCATTGGTAGCTACATTGTTATTTTTAGCAATATTCAAGCCACGGCATAGCATCACTCAACCACCCGGGCTATTGCACAAAACATTTTTTTAATAATCACGGTGTCCAGGTCATCCAGTGCGCACCCCGACTAATTCCATGTGTCACTTGTTTGAGCTCTCTTCAACTTGCTCATGGCTAGATTGATCGATTTCGGTTATATTTGAACCTCATACCTTCACCCCAAATGTCATATCATAGAGTTCAAATCCTTAATTCTTCTTTTCTTCCATGTTTCCCCAACTTCATCCACGAATCAATTGGTGCAGTATAAATCCCCACATTGAGCAAAATATGAGAATTTTTTACCAAAATAATACATTATTTAAAGAAATTAACAAAAATAGTACATTACTTTAAAAAAATTTAGAAATAGAATAAACGTATGCATGAGTAACGTTTTAGGTAAGATTTTACTAAAATATTTTAACGGTAAAAGTTAAAAGAGACGGAGATAAAACATAACTATGAGTAACGTTTTACAAATAATACGTTATTGAGAATTACGAATCTCTGATTCAAATGCAGCTATTAATTATTCATCGACAAAGTGCAACTCATGAGTCCTTTCATTCTCTCACATCTTTTTATGGGCTACTTTTAATACTTTTTACTCTTCTTTCTCTTTTTCTCTCTCTTATTTCTCCTAACAAACTACATCAAAAATCATATAGAAAGAAAAAAAATTGGCACAATTAAAGTGCTATTATACAAAATTCCCTTGCTCGTATCTAAAATAAAGAAAGATTCATTGCGGAAAAAAAAGAGCTCCTACACTAAATACAGTATATATTATAGTTTCTCTATATAATTTTCTACGGTAAAAAATAGATTAAACACTATTCAATTTAAATAAAAATTATAAAATAATAATATTTTTTTTTCATGTAGTGGAATTTGATTAAAGCAATTAAGTTGAGTTTTTTTATTATGATTTGTTATTCCAATCTTCAAAATGTGTTATTTTTGCTTTCAGGTAACTTTGCAATTTTTTTTAACCCTTGTTTTCTTTATTTTCCATCTTTTTACCTAGTTGTGTTACTAGAATATTTTATGATCGAGGAGCAATTTTATATTTTCTATTTATAAATATAGAAATATACTATAGAAAAGTCTACTCTAAACTCACATTTATATGGGACTCAAAAATATATTAATTTCATATATATTCACTTAAGGTTGGTAAAAGAAAAAAATCAACTTCATAATTGAATAGTTTGTTAATTAATTCTGGTTACAATACTGTTTAGTTGAAAGTTACCAGTTCTTTCTATGATATTAGTTACAAAGTATAATTATTTAATACTTTTTAAAAAAACAAACATGTATTAAAATACCTGTTGAAATTACTTGTGTATACAATATATTTGGCGTACATCAATACTTATTTACTTGTTCAATTGAAGAAAAAAAATTGTTTACAATATAAACAATATCATCTTCTTTAATGTTTAAATTTTTTTTGGGTTTGAATGTACAGGTTAGGAAAAGGTAAAACGAGTAAGGGCATTTTGCAAATTAATCATGCTGTGTATTTTTTTCTCATTGTGTATTGTTATTGGTGTACTTTGTTAGAAGAAATACAAGAGAGAGAAAGAGGAGAAAAAAATAAGAAAAGAAGTACAAAAGAAAGTGGTCATAAATTGTATTTTGTCAGAGAATAGTTAATAAATATATTTGAATCATAGAGTCGCAACTCTCAATAACGTATTACTTGTAAAACGTTACTCAAAGTTACGTTTTATCTCTGTCTCTCTTAACTTTTACCGTTAGAATATTTTAATAAAATATTACCTAAAACGTTACTTACACATACGTTTATTCTATTTCTGAAAAGTTTTAAAATAATGTAGTATTGTTGTTAATTGCTTTAGATAATGTATTAGTTTGGTCAAAAATTCAATATGGTGAACTTCTCAATTGCATTTTGAAATTTCCTTGTATTGTAACACCCATTAATCACTGTGTTATGTCTAATAATAATAACAATATATTCCGTGTAATTTCACAAGTGAAATCTGGAAAGGAAAGTGTGTATGCATGCAGACGTTACCTGTTTTGCCTGGCGGCCTAACAAAAGAACATCGGATTTCCTGCTTTCAAAAACGACTGCAGAAAGAAAAATTGGGGATAATCTGTGGAATTGGCGGCAACAACATCCATCTTTTTGATCTATTGGGGGTAATTTTGTTAATGCTGAGAATTTGGGGACTGAGAACGAAGTTTGAATACTTTTGGGGGTACTTATTTTTATTAAAATAAAATGATATGGCATTTGTAGCACGTACGGTTCTATGGTCTAGCGGTTAGGACATTGGACTCTGAATCCAATAGCCCGAGTTCAATTCTCGGTAGAACCTTTCCATGTTTTTATTTTTTTTCCCTTTTTCAGCAACAACCGTAGAATGTACACAGACCAGACTTCTGATAGAATTTTTTTTCTTTTTACTGTCAAAAAATGAAAGTTACTTTACAACAAAAAATAATTTATAAATTTTTGAAAAGGATCTAATTTGCTCTTAAACTTTGCGAAATGGAATAAATATGCCTTCGTTGTTATTAAGTTGGATTAAAATCCGTCTTATTTTCAAATGTCAGAAGCTTCGCACACGATGATGTCACGTGTATGCAATTAAGAATTAATTTTCTCTAAATAATTTAGTATATGATATATATTCTGAATACAAAACAATACTAGTGTTTCGTACACAATTAAGAATTAATTTACATTTAATAGTAAGATACTAACTTACCGAGGATAGGACTAGATAGAAAAATATGAATGTTGGGGAGTAGGGTGGAAACACTGGAAAGTTAGTAGGTTGAACACTGTCAAATTCACTTTTAAGAACATGAACATCGCATTGAAATTTGAGATTATCCTGGTATCCACGCCTAGGAAATAGCGAGGAAAACATAGGAGAACATGAACATTTCTTCCCTTCATTATTTAATGCTTTCTTCTAATGTTTTAAAACCAAAACGGTTGAACTGTTAACTGAGAATTAGTAGCAGTACTCCTCGTCCGGGTAGACCAAGTTATGCCTCAGATATTCTTTTTTTTTTAAGAAAAATAAAATAAAAACAATTGACGTAGATATCATGCATATTTCTATTAGATTTTGACAAAAAAAAATGGATGCTTTTATTGTTTAAATATTTTCATAGATAAATTTATACGGTATGATTTGCTAGTTTTTCGATTCATTTCTATAAAACTTAAAATCTATCTAATTATTTGATGTAGTTATAAATTTATATATAAACCTAAAATTTTATTAAAAAAATCTAAAAATCAATTCGATGCGATTGAATTGATTAAGTTAATTTTTATAAAAAGTCATTGACACCTCCTAGGTGGGACCATAAAAAATGTCACTTGTCTAAAAAGCAACACAATGTCAAACAACTTTTATTAGTTCGGTGAGATATGTAGTAAAATTTTCCCAAACTACCAATGGGACGTAGAGAGTATATAGCTGAATGATTGGAGGGGAATTAATTGAAGCCAGTTGAATCAAAGTTTCACGTCCATGAAGAGGATCTTTTCAACGCCGTTGCTTCATTTTTTTCCAACAAATATAACCAAAGTAGTTTTATACTCCATCCGCTTGTCTATATTGACTTGACTACTTAAAAATACTTAGAATGACCTATTTTTCTTTTCAATGTGTTAAAAATAAGAATGATTATTTTCCTTCTCGGCTATACTTTAATTTTAACTTTGCAGGTGACATATTTAAGACCATTTTGATATATTTAACATAACTTTAATTTAAAATCATAAAATTCAATTTTTTTAATTATTTTTTTAAACTTTATATTAAGTCAAAATAGATCATTATTTTTTAAACGAAAAGAATAATAAATAATAATGATAAATAAGTTAAGTATGATTAAATATCTATTTTTTGATGTAGTGGAAAAGTAAATATAAACGACGGAGTAGTATGGATTGAAACTACTACTTTTTTTTCACCTTCATTTGTCATTGTTCCAACTGCAAATATGCCAAGAAGAAGAAAAAGGAGCCAAAGAAAAAGGAGAACTCCAAAAATTGGAATGACAAGGACCAAAGAAGACACTGATTGTGTCGATAGAATTTCCAATTTGCCTATCGACATTATACGTAAAATTCATTTCTGCCTTCCTCGGAGAGATGCAGTCAGAACCAGTGTTTTGTCCCATAAATGGCGAACCATTTGGGCTTCTCATCCTAAAATTTATTTGAGCGAAGAGGATTATGGGGCAGAATTTTCTCTATTCAGAGATATAGACGAAGAGGACTTCTTCGAATATTGCGAAGGGGAGAAAGAGAAAAGAAAGGCCTTCTTAACTTACTTGGAAAAATCCTTGGACATTCGTCACAAGTACTGTGAACATGTTGACTCACTCTTTCTTGAAATGACAGTTGAGAATGCTTCTGCTGAATCCCTCGTCGAAAAATGGATTGATTTTGCCATTACAAATAAGGTTAAAACGTTACATATTAGTTTGAAAACTACTTATGGTAAGCGTTTTGAGTTGTGTAACATTGCATTTATAGCTGCTACATTGGTGGATTTCAGGATCGAACACTGTCAGATTTCAAATTGTTCTTTTATGCTTCCGACTCTGAGTTCACTCTGTCTAGTTGGTGTCTCCATTGAGGATAATGATTTCAAGGATCTCCTTGACGGGTGCCCTAGAATCGAACAGTTAAAAATTACTTTGTATTCAAAAAAACTGCCTACTATGGTAGTTTCAAATCCTACCCTGAAACATTTTGGACTGCATTATCCTAGTTTTAATGGTAAAGTACTAATAGAGTCGAAAAATCTTGAATCCCTTGAATTTAGTTTCTACCGAAGGTTCATGTGGGAAATAGAGATCACTTCCAGGAAAACAGTCAGGAATTTGAGATTGCATGGTGTTAAAGATCAAGATGGGACATTGACACATTTTATAAATGAATTCTCTCTACTTGAGAAACTCATGATAAGTGGTTGCATTAATTTGCAAAATCTTTATGTTTCTCAACGGAATTTGGCTAGCTTTGTGTTGTATCATGTTGATGAAGTAGATGTAAGAATAGATGCTCCTAAGTTAAAATACTTTGAGTATACGGGTGGCCTCACGTCGTTTCCTGGAATTGAGGCTTCTAAGGAGCTGGAATTTGTTCAATTCTATTTAAACCCCGAAATGCTCAATGATGGCTGGTACATTTGGTTAAGAAATATTTTGGAGTCTTTTGCTCATTCCAAGCACTTGAGTCTGATTTGCAAGTCTGAACAGGTAAACCATCTCTAAAGCTCATTGACATCACTGACAATCCTCAATTTGCTTATGATGTTCCTTTATTACTTGACATACTACTTTTTCTTCTTGCCTATTCCTGACTCATGAATCCTGGCTAATGTTATATTGAGAAATAAACTAAGAAAGTGATTGCAAATAAAACTTAATGGGCACACGTCAAGAATATGTTAAATTGGATGAAAAATGACGAATCGTTTGACTTGAGAAGGTGTAATAGGAATATAGGGTTGAATATTAACTTATTGTTCCTGTTCTAACTTTTATTTGTTACAACTATTTGGTATTTAAGACATATAAGCTACTCTGGTTTGGTTGATGTTTGTATCTATGATTTGGTTTCTATGTTTCTCTTTGACTTACATTATTTGCAAACTAATTGTTGATTCTCAATTTGTTTATTATGATTTACAATATTGTCTATTATTTCAACTTAAACTAGAGAATTTGTGTGGTTATTAATCATTTGGAGTTACTTGTTGATGGTCATCAGGCTATCATCTTTCCTGATGAGCTAGCTGAGATCTTACTTCCGACAATCAGTGATCTCAAGAATCTAGAAATAAGAATTGATTCATTTGCTGCCACTCAACAAATTTTAGATGGCTTTGTTCGGATTCTTCCTGGTTTGAAGACTTTGTCCTTGACTTTGGGTTCCATCACAAAACTCATTGAGGTACTCTTAAATTCCAATTGGCTTTTGCACTTTTTAAACCTTTATTTGTTTGTGATTAGTTTTTGTTTATGCAAAATATGACCTAAATTAGGTATGTGCAAATGGCTAATCTTGAAGCGAAAGCAAACTTGGAGCTAAAGAACAAAAGAATTTTCTTTTATTTTTTTTCCTTACTTGGGGACCAAGAACCTTGCCATATAAATTTCTTTCTTCATTTCAATCATCCCATCTTTTGTAAGAAACTCAGGTCGAGTGTTCTTGTAATAGAGAGTTTGTATATATCCCATAGAGTATTGGAAAACACTTTGTATGAAACTCCTTTGTGAGTGATAATTGTGGGGTTGTTCTCTTGGGATATATTTTGGGATAATTAGAGTTTCGTCTCTAATTTTGTATACTCAATCTCTTTTGTGCATCAATTGTTATGTAACTTGCTCCTCTCCGTTTGGTGGAGGTAGGTCACGTTGACCGAATCACGTTAAGTACATGCCTCCTATATTTTCTCAACTTGGCCTTACTATCTTCTTTTGTTATTGTCATTATAACATTGTTTGGCTTTAATTCAGCATTATGCCGGATTCTCGTCCTAACAGTTTCTTAGTCGTTTTTGGCTAATTAAACCTTCAAAACGACTAGTGCTGGTGATGGAACTGCACAACTCACTAAGGCGAGACTAATGGGTCTATTATATGGATTGGCTAGGATAATATTTTAGGATATGAGTGAGGATTCATGGATTTGACAGTATAATGGAAACATGTTACTCTTGTTAGCTTGGAAGTACTTTTCTCTTTTGTTATTTGTCTGGCCATGTAATTGTGCTTTAGAAACTTCCTGTTTCATTTTTCAAATGCAGTTTCCGCTGTGAGGATGATGTGAAGGTGTTCTCTGCAGAACAAGTGTGCACAATCCAAAATTAGCACACAATAAACAGAGAGTATGCTTTCTTAGAATTAAGTATGTTTGAACTCCATATTATTTGTAACTGTTATTGCCAAGCAATTGTTCCATGACTTGGTCAGTCACCATGGTGCTGGACCACTTTTTTGGAGAATGCTTTTTGAGATGTAATTTGTTGGTATGTATAGTTTGATAGGGTCCATACCCATTTAATGGAAAAGGAAAATAAAAATGAATAACAAAATACAAGTAGTAAAACAAGTTGTGGGCAACAACACTTGTTTTTAGTAGGTAACAATTTGTCAACTTGTATAAACTTGTTGTGGGTAGATTTGCAAATTGTCAAGTTGCACAACTTGCAACAAATCCAAGTATTTTGATTGGTTGATATGTTGGTCATCTTTCCTATAAATAGGAGGCATTATTACCTTATTTGGAACACACCCAAAAACATCAACTAGAAGTAGTTTTGGAGAGAGGTGTGAGAAAATAGTGTGTGAGGAAAAATAGAGAGTGTAAGCGGTATTATAGTGAGGTGAGAAATCAAAAGAGGGTTATTTCTTTTGAGTATAGTGATTCCTAGAGTATTTACTCGGACCAACAAAGTGTAAAATTCCTCATTATTTTGCTCTGATACCAGTTGTTAGGGATAAATCCGGCCACAGAAATAATATTTGCGATAATAACAGCAGAATAATAATGTCACGCCCCGTGTCCCAACGGGGCGGATTGGCACTCGTAGCCGATAAGGCCCGAGAGAACCAAACTTTGCTTCTATTCATTCATATGCATACCATAGGAAACACCACTGTCACGTAAGAACATGAAAGGCTAATAACAGAGATCATGGAACATGTGATATATATATATACATATGTGAAACTTGGCCGTTGAGGCCATCACGTCAAAAACGTCAAGTATCATCTTACATTCATACACCCACATACGTCTACAAAAGCCTCTAACAGATGCATTTACAAGACCAACTGTAAGTCGGGACAAGTCCCCGCTTTATACAACATGTACAATACCAAAACACATGTACAACTGTGACTCGGAGAAGCCCCGAACTAATTGGAGCTCACAAATGGTCCGCAAACAACTGGCAACCTACTATGGAGGCCTACTAGCACCTGCGCCTGCAGCAAGTAAGGTAAGTCCCACAAGGGACATCAGTACGAAGAATGTACTGAGTATGTAAGGCTCATAAGAAACTATATGATATGTAAATACGTCAATGAACTCAACTACAAGTGAATACTTAATATGGATAAGTTAACATTCTGTATGTTGGAAACCATGTACATTGCTTTCATTACTTTCTTTGTTTCTTTACTTCTATGCTTATTCATCATCACTTGTGTCACTATGTACCCGGGCCCCGACTGATCAGTGGGTCTTTACATAACATAACGTTATGTTGGGATCGGCACAAGCTAGGCCTATGCCTCTAGAGCTACCACCCATGAATCAATGTATCGGGCTCGGCTTGAGCTAGGTTATTACCTCTAGAGCTGCCACCCATAAACCAACATATCAGGTTAGGCTCGAGCTAGGTTATTACCTCTAGAGCTGCCCCCTGTCAGGATCGGTCCGAGCTAGGCTTATGCCTCTAGGGCTACCCCCTGATCCAATAATCTCGGGATCGGTTTGAGCTAGGTTTTTCTCCCCCAAAGCTACCACCCATACTCAATCATTAACCACATGTGCATTACTTCATTCATTACTTTTGAGATTGATACAATGATAGTCATAACATTGTTGGAAACATGACTTTATTGGAACCATAACGTTATTGGAAATATGGAACCTTGGGACATTTGTCAATGCATATGAAACATGTGAATGACAATTTGAGCAATGCATAAGGAACATGTGATGAACCATAATCGATACTCGGAAATAGGATACCTTAGAACTTTTCGGTATGGAACAAGTTTAATGTCAATGTGAATACTATGAGCTGCAGAAGGATACGAATAGAGTAACCTTACATACCTTGTATTCTCAATTGAATATACAATCTTAAATATGCATGCAATAGTCCCGCTCCTTCCTTATGTTTCACTCTACAACACAAATACATACCGGAGCTTGCATTAACAACTAGTTATCATACAAGTGTACAAGACGACAATGAGCTATATGATTGCCGTATAACGCCATTTCACCCTTTACAATACTATTTACGGCATCGTCATATCAACAATACCACAACGTGCCCAATATTGACCAACATATCATAAACCACTAGCATGTCACACCAAGTTCATACTTTATACTTCTCCATCACCACGGCATCGCAATGATTCCACCAAGTCACCTCAATACACCTCACACAACATATCGGCCAAAATCTCATAATTTATACTTATAGAAAAATAACAAATTTAGGATCATAATCATACCATACATGTTGGTATCTCACCCATACCATTCACTTTTATTCAAACCTCAAGTCTTTTTTCAAGTTTAAATAACAAGAATGACACATCTTTAGCAAAAGCAAAAGTATCCTATTCAACCGTGCCAACATAACCATCATGATATACACACCACCTTAAGCGTATAATAAATTACTCTATAAGAAGAAGGACTTACCAAGGCTTGTAAAAGGATGATCTTGTCCAAAGGAGTGTTGTTGCGTTAGGGTTTTGTGAGATAAGAATGTCTTGATAAATATCTAGAAAGAGATGAGATTTATAATGAATTAAATCTGATTTTATGCCTTTATATAGGCCCTCAAGTCAAAGAAATCCTTGGCCACATATTTGATCCATATTAAATGGATCATTCCCTTAATTGTTGAGGCCCATGTCTTGTTACATGATTTTGGGCCTAAAATACATAATAAAGATCCAACCCAACACCTTTTATGGGTCCCACACTCAAATATTTCATCTAGTCAAAATAGGTCAACAAAGCCGTGGAAATCAGATGACAATTTCTATGTCTCTGAAGTTGTGACGGCACGTGACTCCTGCCGTGGAGATCAGAGACTTTTTTTCCAAGTCTCCGAAGTTGGTCACGGCAGCCTCCCACGTCACGTGGGTCCTGCCGTGACTCACCTCTGAGTCTCAGGTCTTTCCTTCTTCGCGTGCTCATTTTCAACACAAGTTTCTTCACCTTTCCTTCATTTAGCCTTGTACCCCGACTATTGTATATGTTCATGTACTCGTAGCACCTGAGGTGTTACAAATAACATAGCACCGTGATACGATAATCAACAAAAATGAATAACAAAATACAAGTAGCAAAACAAGTTGTGGCAACAACACTTGTTTTTGGTAGGTAACAATTTGTTAACTTGTATAAACTTGTTATGGGTATATTTGTAAATTGTCAAGTTGCACAACTTGTAACAAATTCAAGCATTTTGATTGGTTGATATGTTGGTCATCTTTCCTATAAATAGGAGGCATTATTACCTTATTTGGAACACACCCAAAAACATCAACTAGAAGTAGTTTTGGAGAGAGGTGTGAGAAAATAGTGTGTGAGGAAAAATAGAGAGTGTAAGCGGTATTATAGTGAGGTGAGAAATCAAAAGAGAGTTATTTCTTTTGAGTGTAGTGGTTCCTAGAGTATTTACTCGGACCTACAAAGTATAAAATTCTTCATTATAGTGGATTATTTTTCTCCTCTCGGGCCTGTGGTTTTTTCTCTTATTCAGAAGGGTTTTCACGTTAAAATCTTTGTGTCCTTGTTATTTCTTTTTGTTGATTATCGTATCACGGTGCTACATTGTTAGTTCGCTGTTATTACCATAAATATTATTTCTGTGGCGAGGTTTATCCCCAACAATTGGTATCAGAGTACAGGTTCTGCTCATTCACAGAAATAATTTTTTGCGATGCGTCATACTAAACTCGGTGAAAAAAAAATGTCCGGAGTAAAGTATGAGGTAGCAAAATTTAACATTGATAACAGTTTCTCAACATAGCAGAGAAGGATGAGGGATCTGCTCATCCAGTAAGGATTGCACAGGGCACTAAGTGACAAATCCAAAAAGCCTGAATCTATGAAAATGGAGGATTGAGAAGAAATGGATGAAAAGGCTGCCACTGCAATCAGGTTGCACATAACAGATAATAACATTATCGACGAAGATAGTGCATGTGTCATTTGGACAAAGTTAGAAAATTTATACATGTCCAAAACGCTGACAAATAAATTGTACCTAAAGAAGCAGTTGTACGCCCTACATATGGGTGAAGGTATGAATTTTTTGTCACATTTAAATGTGTTCATCGGACTAATCACGCAACTGGCTAACTTCGGAGTAAAGATCGAGGAGGAAGATAAAGCCATTATGCTCTTGAACTCGTTGCCATCTTCCTATGATACTTTGACAACAACCATCTTGCCTGGTAAGGACTTTATTGAGCTGAAGGATATCACGTCAGCTTCTTTATTTAATGAGAAGATAAGAAAGAAGCCTGAAAATCATGGTCAGGCTCTCATCTCAGAAAGTAGAGGCAGGAGTCACCAGAGGAGTTCAAATAACTATGGCAGATCCGGAGATCGTGGAAAGTCCAAGGTCCGATCTAAATCAAGAGCCAGAAATTTCTACAATTGCAATCAACCAGGTCACTTTAAAAGAGATTGTCCAATTTTAAAAAGGGGAAAAGATGAAAGTAGTGGCTAAAAGAATGACGACAGCAAGACTGCCACGGTGCAAAGCAATGATAATGTTGTTCTCTTTACAAACGATGAAGAGGAATGCATGCATTTGACAGGTCTAGAATCAGAATGGGTGGTTGATACAGCAGTATCGTACCATGCTACACCGACAAGGGATCTATTCTGCAGATATGTAGCAGGTGATTTTGGCACTGTGAAAATGGGTTACACAAGTTACTCAAAGATTGTGGGGATTGGAGACATTAGTATCAAGACTAATGTCGGATACACATTAGTTCTGAAAGACGTGCGCCATGTACCTGATTTGCGGTTGAACTTGATATCGGGAATTGCTTTAGACCAAGAAGGTTACGAGAACTGTAACACCTGAGATGTACGGGTACCTGTAAATAGGTACTTACATGTATACGAGGTTAAAGGAAGGAAAAAGGAAGAATCATGTACTGGAAACGAGCATGCGAAGAAGAATTGAACCAAGTCACAGAAGTGACCCACAGCAGCAGTCACGAGCCGTGACTGACACTCACGTGGCGTGAGTGGTGCCGTGGAACACCTTCAGAGACTTGGAAAAGTCTCTTATTTCCACGGCAGGAGTCACGAGCCGTGACTCTCAGTCACGTGGCGTGAGTGGTGCCGTGAAAAAGTTCAGAGACTTGAAAAAATGGGTCTGATTCCCACAACACTACATACGTGGCGTGACTGGTGTCGTAGACACCAGTCACGATACCGTGATAATTTATCGGCTTTGTTGACCTATTTTTGACTGATGAAATGTTTGAGTGTGGGACCCATTTAAAGTGTTGGGCTGGATCTAATTGATGTATTTGAGGCCCAAATGACATGTTTAGACATGGGCCAAGGACTTGATCCATTTACCATGGATCAAACATGTGGCCAAGGTGAATTTGACTTGAGGGCCTATATAAGGACATAAAAATCAGATTTGTTCATTAAAACTCTCATCTTTTTCTAGATATTTCTCAAAGGCTCCTCATATCTCAAAAACCCTAAGGCAACACTACTTGTTGGAGACAAGATCATCTCTTTGCAATTATTGGTAAATGTATACTCTTATGGATTAATTCATTATAGGCTTAAGATGGTGTTTTATCATGATGGTTATGGTAGCAAGGTGTTGACTAGTGCACCTTTAGTTTTGCTAAAAGATGTGTCATTTTTATGACTTCCACTTGAAGGAAACTTGAAGGAAGGATCGTTTTGTTATCTCACATATAGGACTTAATTAGAAGGTTGAGGTATGTAAGGTTTCTCTTTTCCATATTTCTTTGACCACGCCTATTGTTCACTTATTGACCAAACTTGTTCCCGTTCCGCAAGGTTATAACATATCTCTTTATTGTTGATCCTAAGCCGTTTATTCATTGCCTATGATTTATAAGTGTCAATAATGTCACAACCACCAAATGTATCATTCTCATAATGAACGAATTGAAGTAATGCTTATAAGTGCGTATTGAGTACGGGTGGCAGCTCGAGGGGGCGTAAAGCCCAGCATAGAGACGATCCCGATTGCTTATTGGATATAGGGGGTATCCCGAAGGGGTGAAAACCTAGCTAGGGACGAATCTAATTATTGAGTATGGGTGGTAGCTCAAAGGGGCATAAGTCTAGCTAGAGACGATCCCAATGTTATGACCCACTGATCAGTTGGGGCCCGGGTACGATATGAGTTGTTGATGATGCTAACGAACGTAAAAGTAATGTAATAAATGTAATGTACATGGTTTCACAAATATAGAATGGTGTTTTATCCCTATTGCTTATTCAATTGTATTTGCTTCTATTTGAGTTCTTATATGTCATACAGTTGCTTATCACCTTACATACTCAGTACATTCTTTCGTACTGACCCTCGTAGGACTTACCTTACTTGCTGCAGGTACAGGAGGTGGTAGACCCTCACAGTAGGACTCAGACTCTTTGCGTATAGTTGGTGAGCTCCAGGCTGATTCGGGGCTTTCCGGGTCGTATGTACATGTTGGTTTTGTTGTGATGTCATATTTCTATAAAGCGGGGACTTGTCCCGATTATAGACGTGGTTTTGTTTCTGCTAGAGGCTTTGTAGACGTTGTACAGTATATGAAGGGATGTCTTCTCATTTTGATCTTTGCGGCCCTACCGGCCAAGTTTCTTATATATACGTCCTTCCACGCTTTCAGTTTTGCTATGCCATGTCCATATGCATATTTATTGTGTTCCATATGAATGTAGAGGTTGGTTCTCTCGGGCCTCAACGGCTTCGGGTGCCATGTCCGCCCCGTTGGAACTCGAGGCGTGACAAGAACTTTTTTGCAAATAAAAAATAGAGACTCACCAAGGGAGCATTGGTGATTGCAAAAGGAGTTGCTCGTGACACGTTGTACAGGACAAATGCAGAACTATACCGAGGTGAATTGAATGCGGCTTGAGAAGAGATTTCTGCTGATTTTTGGCATAAAATAATAGGTCATATGATCAAGAAAGGATTGCAGATTCTCGCCAAGAAATCACTAATCTCTTTTGCCAAAGGTACGACGGCAAAACCATGTGACTACTGTTTGTTTGGTAAGCAACACAGAGTCTCATTTCAGACATCGTCTGAAAGAAAGTTGAATATACTTGATTTGGTATATTCGGATGTTTGTGGTCCAATGGAGGTAGAATCGATGGGCGGTAACAAATATTTTGTTACTTTTATTGATGATGCTTCACGAAAATTGTGGGTTTATATCTTGAAAATCAAAGATCGGGTGTTTCAAGTATTCCAGAAGTTTCATGCTCTAGTGGAAAGGGAGACAAGTCGAAAGCTAAAGCGTCTCCGCACTGACAATGGAGATGAGTACACTTTAAGGGAATTTGAAGGATACTGTTCAAGTCATGGGATCAGACATGAGAAAACAGTTCTTAAAACCCCACAACACAATGGTGTAGCTGAGCGGATGAATCGCACCATTGTCGGGAGGGTGAGAAGCATCCTAAGAATGGCTAAACTGCCTAAGTCATTTTGGGGTGAAGCAGTTCAGACAGCTTGTTACCTGATCAATTGCAGTCCATCAGTTCCATTGGATTTTGATATTTTAGAGAGAGTTTGGACCAATAAAGAGGTGTCTTACTCACATCTGAAGGTGTTCGGTTGCAGAGCTTTTGCACATGTACTGAAGGAGCAGAGAACAAAGTTGGATGATAAATCGGTTCCCTGCATATTCATCGGATATGGAGATAAAGAGTTTGGGTACAGATTGTGGGATCTTGTAAAGAAGAAGGTCATCAGAAGCAGAGATGTTGTCTTCCGAGAAAGTGAAGTCGGAACTGTTGATGATCTGTCAGAGAAGGCCAAGAAACAGAATGGTATAGTCTCTAACCTTATTACCATTCCTTCTACTTCTATCCATCCCAGAAGTACAGAAAGTACAACCGATGAGGTTGCCGAGCAGGGGGAGCAACCTGATGAGATTGTCGAGCAGGGGGAGCAACTTGGTGATTATACCGAGCCAGTGGAGTACCCTAATCAAGAAGATCAATCTCAACCTCTGAGGAGATCAGAAAGGCAAAGGGTATAGTCATCCAAGTACCCTTCCTCAGAGTATGTCCTCATCAATGATGAGGGGGAGCTAGAAAGTCTTAAGGAGGTGTTGTCCTATCCAGAAAAGAACCAGTAGATGAAAGACATGCAAGAAGAGATGGAATCTCTACAGAAAAATGGCATGTAAAAGCTGGTTGAACTTCCAAAAGGTAAAAGATCACTTAAGTGCAAGTGGGTCTTTAAACTTAAGAAAGATGGAAATGGCAAGCTGGTCAGATACAAAGCTCGATTGGTGGTAAAAGGCTTAGAACATAAGAAAGGTATTGATTTTGATAAAAAAAATTCACCTGTTGTCAAAATGACTTCTAATATAACCATTTTGAGCTTAACAACTAGCCTAGATCTTGAGATGGAGCAGTTGAATGTGAAAACTACATTTCTTCACGGAGATTTGAAAAAGAAAATTTATATGGAGCAGCCAGAAGGATTTGAAGCAGTTGAAAAGAAACACATGGTGTGTAAACTGAATAAGAGTCTTTATGGGTTAAAGCAGGCACTGAGACAGTGGTACAAAAAAATTGACTCATTCATGCAAAGTCAAACTTACACAAAGACCTATTCTGATCCATGTGTATAGTTCAAAAGATTTTCTGACAACAACTTTATTATTTTATTGTTGTATGTGGATGATATGTTAATTGTAGGATAGGACAAGGAGCTGATTGTCAAGTTGAAGGGAGATTTGTCCAAGTCATTTGATATGAAGGACTTGGGTCCAGCACAACAAATTCTGGAGATGAAGATTGTTCGAAAACGGGTAAGCAGAAAGTTGTGGCTATCTCAGGATAAGTACATTGAATGCGTACTAGAACGCTTCAACATGAAGAATGCTAAAGCTGTTAGCACACCTCTTACTGGTTATCTGAAGTTGAGTAAGAAGATGTGTCCTACAATAAAGGAGGAGAAAGGAAATATGGCAAAAATTTCTTATTCTTCAGTAGTTGGGAGTTTGATGTATGCAATGGTGTGTACCGGACCATATATTGCTCATGCAGTTGGTGTTGTTAGTAGGTTCCTTGAAAATTCTGGAAAAGAACACTGGGAAGCAGTCAAGTGGATACTCAGGTACCTGAAAGGTACCTCTAGAGACTGTTTATATTTTGGAGGATCTGAACCAATCTTGAAGGGTTATATTAATGCTGATATGGCAGGTGTCCTTGATAACTGAAAATCCACTACTGGATATTTTTTTGTTTTTTCAGGAGGAGCTATATCATGGCAGTCGAGGTTGTAGAAGTGTGTTTCACTATCTACAACTGAAGCGAAGTATATTGCAACTACTGAAGCTGGCAAGCAGATAGTATGGCTGAAACGGTTCCTTCAAGAGCTTGGCTTGCATTAGAAGGAGTATGTCGTCTATTGTGATAGTCAAAGTGCAAGACTTGAGAAAGAATTTCATGTAACATGCAAGGACGAAACACATAGACGTGAGATATCACTAGATTCGAGAAAAGATAGAAGACGAATCTATGCAGGTCAAGAAGATTCCTACAAGTGAGAATCCTTCGGATATGCTGACCAAGGTGGTACCAAGAGACAAGTTTGAGTTATGCAAGGAACTTGTCGGCATGCACTCGAACTAGAAGCTCGGTGCTATCTCCTTCCGGTTAATGGGTCTGGAGGGGGAGATTGATAGGGTCCATACCCACTTAATGTAAAAGGAAAATAAAAATGAATAACAAAATACAAGTAGTAAAACAAGTTGTGGGCAACAATACTTGTTTTTGGTAGGTGACAATTTGTCAACTTGTATAAACTTGTTGTGGGTAGATTTGCAAATTGTCAAGTTGCACAACTTGCAACAAATCCAAGCATTTTGATTGGTTGATATGTTGGCCATGATAAATAGGAGGCATTATTTTCTCATTTGGAACACACCCAAAAACATCAACTAAGAAGTAGTTGTGGAGAGCATCTCATAGAGAGTGTGAGAAAATAGTGTGTGAGAAAAAATAGAACGTGTGAGCGGTATTATAGTGAGGTGAGAAATCAAAAGAGGGTTATTTTTTTGAGTGTAGTGGTTCCTAGAGTATTTACTCGGACCTACAAAGTGTAAAATTCCTCATTATAGTGGATTATTTTGCTCCTCTCGGGCCCGTGGTTTTTTCCCTTATTCAAAAGGGTTTCCACGTTAAAATCTTTGTGTCCTTTTTATTCCTTTTAGTTGATTATCATATCACGATACTACGTTATTATTTCGCTGTTATTACCGCAAATATTATTTCTGTGGCGGGGTTTATCCCCAACATAGTTGTATTTTCTTTATGAAGTTATGCGTTTTCCCAAGTAATTTTCTATAGAAGTGTTTCACTTTCCTTCTGTCTATGTTCATAATGATCTCCTGAGTAAACTGTGCATAACCTGTAAAAATTATACTGATCAGTGTTAGTGTGCTTATAAATGAAAAAGAGAGGTTTCTCAGCTATGTTTCCTTGCTTGGGGGAGACGTTCGCAAATTTGAAGTATCATAACCTAATGGCTTTATTTTGAAGATCTTTTAGGGCTTAGCTGTTAATTAAGAAAATACCTGTGGTAATCTGATATGATTCTGTTAATGTCTTGATAGCTTCATTCACAGCACTTTTGAGCTAGAGAGATTAAATTAGGAACAATACACATGCAGCTATCAGGAACTGTATGTCTGCTTATAAGTTCAGGCTTAAGAGAAATGATGATGAAGCCATATAAAAGGTTTTTTGTTATGAACCGAATCCAGCCCAATATGGATATTAAGGTCACACAAGTAGTTATTGGGCTGACAAGAGCTATTGGGCCGAGAACAAGCAATAGGGCTAGGTTAATTTGGGATCCACGTTGAGTAGAGGGAAAAAGGGTGTTTGCGGTTTTGGGAAGTTTATGCAAATTGTGTATGTGACTTGGCCAAAGTCTATGCTTCTCATCTCCTATTCTTCTATGACTTCTCATCTCCCTTCTATCCTTTGTTACGGTTCTCTG
Organism: Capsicum rhomboideum; assembly: GCA_031232105.1. Classification (NCBI taxonomy): domain Eukaryota; kingdom Viridiplantae; phylum Streptophyta; class Magnoliopsida; order Solanales; family Solanaceae; genus Capsicum; species Capsicum rhomboideum. The sequence goes on along the minus strand of CP124712.1, from coordinate 135,091,626 downwards.
TAATCCTTTCTATTACCTTAGTTGATCTTAAGCTGTTCATTGTAATAGTTTGTTCGAGACTTCAATCAAAGGAATTAGTTCTCTGTTGTTGTTGAGCATTTATGTGTTCACTTCATTTTTTGTTTCGGTATTCCACCCGATGTTTGGTATTTCCTTTGGGCCCGACTAATCTGAAGTTGCGCCAAGAAATTCCACTTCGAACTGAAGTGCTCCCTGCCATAGGATGAAAAGATCTGAGTATGTACATTTGGAAGTAATATAGGCTATTCGATGTACACAGGTAGCTTCTCTAATGATTGCATGATTTTCTTTAACAGTTGATCCCCCGTTTCTATTATTTCCTCAGACTAGCTAATATGAGTTAATATGTCGAGCATATTTGCTGTCAGCATTATGTTTAAAATGTATGATCAAAAAGCATAACAAAAAAAGGTAGAAAGAGATCTTATTGATACCAAACCATCAATATTCAAATGTACTTCCATTGCTCTGTCAGGTGATTCACTTACAAAAAGAACTTAGAATTATATGGATGCTACTACCATACTTGAAATACTCTATTGACAGCCTGATGCCAATTATGGCTGAAGTTGAGGCTAGCTACGGCATGTCGGCACATAGTTTGTTACCTTCATAACAGATACAACACTAAGGTTAGTTTGTGTAGTTTAACGGAACCAATTGATTTTTGTATTGGATTACAAATAGAGAGAAATCGTGGATATCTTATAAAAATGCCATATAACTTTCAAGTCGGTGCACCCAAGGGTGTGACCTAGTGGTTCAATGAAGTTGGGTTGAGCACCATGAGGTCTCAGGTTCTATTCCCAACAGAGACAAATACTAGGTGAGTTCTTCCTATCTGTTCTAGCCTTGGTGGACAGAGTTACCTGATACCTGTTGCTGGTTGGAGGTGACAGGTATCCCGTGGAATTAGTCGAGGTGTGCGCAAGCTGGTCTGGACACCACGGTTATTAAAAAAAAAAAAACCTTTCAAGTCGGTGGGTTGGTCCGGGTGGAGAGAAAAAAAAATGAATTGAACTTAAAATCTTTTCTAGAGATATCCATTTTCCCAGCAGTGATAGTTGAACTAATCAGATGGGCAGCCCTAAACTTGGAACTGACATTTAAATCGAAATTCAAATTGTAAGACAATTTCCTAAAGTTATGAAATTATGTAAGTTAGAAGAAAAGGTTGTTGGTGATCCCTCATTCCACTAATCCATTGTTACTAATTCATTCAAGGCATAGATTCTCCATTTCTTTGTCTTATTAGCGCAAATATTCGTCAATCATGAAATCCACCGAACTTTTGGTGTTGTCTTCTCTTTCAAAATAAAGTACAATGAAAATACTTGTTTATATTTTTATGAATAAAAATACATTCAGCATCCCCCATCTCCTATGGGAGCAACCTACTGCTCCTTGTAGTGAATGCCATAAATGAGACAAATCTCCGCTTCCACTGCTCTTTAAATCAATAGTATTGCTCGAAAGTTGCCCCTTTTGGGCTGTGTTTTTCTCTCTGGATATGTTTTTCATTTGCAATTCAAGCTTCTGAATAGAGGAAGTATGGGAGTTCAACTTTTATGACATATTGTAAATTGTAGGAGAAAAGGGCATAAATGATCCCTTATCTATTGGAGTTGGTCTAAAATAGTCCTTTAAATATATACTTATCGGTTTTAGTCCTTTAATTATCCAAAAACTTATCAAGTTTGGTCTTTCTATATCTTTATACAAGCAACTGCCATTTATACTAACGAAAATTCATACCTCCGTTAGATTTTCTCTGTCACCAATTCCTCAATTGTTTCTCTCTCTTCGACACCTTTTCCTCAAATTCCTTTTGTAAAAAAATCTCGAGAATCTACAATTCAAAATAAATTTCCTTAGGCAAGAAGATCCAAGCTCTAATATTATTCAATGGAGAATAAAAGGAAGTATATTATTGCTGATAATGGCTTGAATATGCTATGTTCCGGAGAAGACAATAACGGCAAAGTTCGTTGCAAGAACAAATTTTTATTACCATTGAAGACAACTTGAAAAAAGTAAAATTCAGGAAGGAGATTTTGGGCATAGTCCCGGTAGTTTGTAATTTTCTTGAGCCAAAAATATGATTCTATTTTCATGTCAATAATTAGTCATTACATCAAGAAATCTGCAGAAAATTGCAGAAAAATCCCAAAAACAGCAACTAAATTGAACTAAAATGCCCTGTTTTCAACAGTTTTTGTGCAGAAAATAGCTTAAAACTACAAAAAAAAAATAGCTTGCAACAAACTTGACCAAATTACAGCACTAAAACACTCAAAAAGTCACCAAACTGCACAAAGAACTAAGTCAAAAGTATCACCAAGCTGCACCAAAAACAACATTAAACTGCAGCACCAGACCACCAAGAATCGGCACCAAACTTTAGAAAAAATTGCACAAAAAAAACTACGCCAAATTACACAAAAAACTGCATCAAAAACGTCAACAAACTGCACATAAAACAGCACCAGACAACAGCATCAGACCACTAAGAATCAACACCAATGTCACGCCCCGAATCCCATCGAGACATGATTGGCACCCGTAGCCGATAAGGCCCGAGAGAACCAACCTTTGCTTATGTTCAATCATATGCCCATCATAATCATAAATACCATTGCATAATAATATGAAAGACGAATAAGGGAGAACATGGGACATCTTTTTACACACATGTGAAACTTGGCCGTTGAGGCCATCCAGTCGAACCAACATATGTCTTTTACACTGTTACACCCACATCCGTCTACAAAAGCCTCTAACAAGAGCATTGACCAAAATGAACCATAAGTCGGGACAAGTCCCCGCTTTACACAGCATGTACAATACCAAAACATATATATATACACTCTGACTCGGAGAAGCCCCGAAGTAGTTGGAGCTCACTAAAGAACCGCTAACACTGGCAATCTACTGAGGAAGCCTACTGGGACCTGCGCCTGCAGCAAGTAAGGTAAATTCCCCGAGAGGGTCAGTACAAAATAAGTACTGAGTATGCAAGGCTCAGTTGAAACTGTACAACACATGAATATTTCAATGAATATGTCAATGAACTCAAAACATATGAATAATCAATGTGAATAAGTCACCATGTTGCATTGTGGAAACCATGTGGATTGCTTTCATTACTTTCGTTGCTTTCTTTACATTCAATACTCACTTGTTATCACATATATCACAATGTACCCGGGCCCCGACTGATCAGTGGGTCTTTCATATCATATCATTGTGTTGGGATCGAGTCGAGCTAGGCTTATGCCCCTAGACTTGCCACCCATACATCAATGCATCGGGATCGAGTCGAGCTAGGCTTACGCCCCTAGACTTGCCACCCATAAATCCAAACCTCGGGATCGAGTTGAGCTAGGCTTACGCCCCTAGACTTGCCACCCGTACTTGATCATTGACCACATTTGCATTACTTTGTTCATTACTTTGAGATTGATACTTGGATAGTCATAACATCACTTTGGAACTTTGGAACACAACATTGTTGGAAACTTTAAATCATTGACCAATGAGTGAAGGACATGTGAATAAATATCATGAGAAATATAACATTACTAGCACCATGATACCATTGGAACCATTGGACAATAATCCATGAACAAGAGACACAAGTATAGGCACTATTGGAATATTGGTACGTAACTTTATTTGAGCTTTCGGAACATTAACCATGCATATGAGACATGAGATTCACAAATGATCCATGAGTAGAAAATATATGACAATGACTAGTGATAAACGGATATCGGATACCTTAGCACATTTTGGGATAGAACTAGTGACATGTCAATATGGACACTATTTGCCGCAGAAAGATACGGACAAAGTAACCTTACATACCTTGGATTCACAATACGAATATACAACCTTCGATGCGTATACAATAATCCCTCTCCTTCTTTATGTGTCACTCTACAACATAAATACATAACGAAATTCACATTAACCACCAATTACTTTACAAATGCATACTATGTCAATGAGTTATATGTTTGCCTTTAAACATGTCATTTCCCCTCGACAAAACCATTGATATACTATTATTCCAAAAATTCCATAATATTCCCAACATTGACCAATACATAATAATTGATACATTTCACCACAACACTTCTCCTTTACACTTTCTTATCCATAACACATCACAAATAACCCATCAAATGACCTTAACACAACTCATAACACATATCGGCCAAAATTCCACAATTTCCACAATTTCCACTTATAGACAAGAACAAGTTTAATACCAAAAATAACACCATACATGTTCATATTTTGTCCATACCATGCTTTTTCATCAAAGGCACAAGGCCTAATTCAAGTTCAAATTACCAAGATGACACATCTTTCACCAAGGCAAAAATACACTATTCATCACCTTGCCAACACAACTAGCATAATAGATATAATCTCCCATGCATATAATATGTTATTCCATGAGGAGAAATACTTACCAAGGCTTGGAATATGTTGATCTTGTCCAAAGAGTCCAAAGGAGTTATTTTGCTTAGGGTTTGGAAATGAGAAAAATGTTTGATAATTATCTAAAAGGCATGAGAGTTTTTATGTGAAGGAAAATCTGATCTTGGGGCCTTTATATAGACCCCAAGTCATTCTTAGCCATTCCTTTGGCATCAAATGTGGTCCAATGGGAAGAATTGGTCTTTTTGCCCTTTGGGCCAATCTTTAAATTCCAATTTGGGCCTAATTTTGGGCCCAATAACACATATCCATCACATTTCATTTATTATGCACCATATATCTCATGTTTACATAATTCCATAATGTCACGACAATATTCCCTTAAAAGATTCTCATTCGTCCTTTCGATCGCAAAAATAGGCATTCTAGTCGCCCTTGGTTTCATTGGACATTTTGAGTCACTATTCACATTTCATGATTTGATCATGTAGGAGTATATTGAAGTGTTTGAATCCTTAACAATGCTCAAATAACTCCAAAGAACCAAAAGAAACCATCTAGAAATCGTCGTAGAATTGCGTTACGAAACGACTCCGGAAAGGCACATTGTTTGTGCCTTGCGCCACACCCCCCTGAGACAGGGTAGTGGCGCAAGAATCTGGCCTTCTCTGAAGTTTCTGCAGGCTGGTGGCTTGCGCCACACCCCTGAAACAGGGTAGTGGCGCAAGTTTCAGCAAAGTGTTGAAATTTTCGGCCACTTATCCAATGTTTACGTATCGTCCAATCCCTTATCAAAACACTACAAAATACTTACTTAGTGATCTTAACCATCAATTAAACATGACTTAAAGTCACCAAATGAGGTTAGAATGTATACGGGGTATCACCCAAATGCTCCACGAAATCACAAAACACCTCCTACGAAGGTCTAATCGCACATGTTAAGTCCGATATCAAATGTTTCACCAATGACACTATAAAACACATATGCATGGCATCTCAACACCTATGTAGATATGATCCCAAGGTATCAAGTGAGGTTATAAAGTACGGTACGGGGTGTTACAACCAAACTTTAGAAAAAAGCTGCACCAAAAACCGTGCGAAACTTCACAAAAAACTGCACCGAAAACACCGATAAATAACACCAAATTGCACAAAAAACAGCACCAAACTGCAACACCAGACAACAGCATAAGACCACCAAAAATCAGCACCAAACTTCTGAAAGAAACTGCGTCAAACTACTAAAAAAACTGAACCAAAAAACACAAAAATTAGCTTAAAAAATAACATCAAACCACTAAAAAACAGCAACAGAACATTAAGAATTAACATTCGAACCTAAATTTATACCAAAAACTGAATTGCACCAAACTACACCAAGCACATGAGCATTTCACTTTGCTAAATTTATATTAGCTTGTCTAAGTGGAGCTCTTCTAACCTGTGAAATATAATGAATTAAGTGAAAATCTTGGCGCAATTTTAATATAATGAATTAACTAAAATATGAATAAATAAAAGAAGAGAGTACTGGTAGCTTTGTAGGAGGACATGATAAAGATGATTCTTGATATAGCGAAGTCGCACTTTGAGAATCTGTCTGCAACATATTATACGGCAGTTGTTAATTTCAAATCGCGGAAAAAATTAGCGGGAGAGAGAAAACCTAACAGAGGTATGAATTCCTGTTAGTATAAACAATAGTTGTTTGTATAAGAATATACAGACCAAACTTGATAAGTTTTTGGATAGTTAAAGGACTAAAACCGATAAGTGTATAGTTAAAGGACTATTTTAGACCCATTCCTATAGATAAGGGACCATTTATGCCCTTTTCTCTAAATTGTAGCCTCGACCCTTTCATGTTTTGCAAAACTTTCTCAAGCATACCTTCTAGATTAGGATTTTTCTGTCCATAAGGACTATTGCTTCGAGCTAATGTCTGTCCACATGGAGGGATGTACGTGTTTTACATCCAATTGCCAAAGTTGTTGCCACTATTCCATTTATTCTGATTCTGACCACCTTGGTTATGATACCTTGACCTTGCCACTGAGGCCTCCATTGGTTCGGGTAGTTTTGCCCTTGGTAGTTTTGACGTTGATAGGCCGCTTGAGAGTTATTCACATAATCACCAAGATCAATGGGTTACCCAAATTCACTATGTCACCCACATCGTTCGAGTATTTTATGGCAATTGAAACCCGCAACTAGCTTCTTCTTATGTGTGCATCTCTAAACTCGTAAAGGTAAGCAAATCGAGCGCCGCACTCCATCACTCCGACACATTTCCATACTCATTTCGCCGAACCTGGGCTCTGATCGATACCAATTATTGGGCTTGGTCAACCCAAAGACGCTCTCACATGTTGTGATATTGTCCGCTTTGGGTCAAATCCGTACAGTTTTTCCCAAAAAATCTCACACCATTAAGAGATTCATACACCTTATATATAGCTTTCTAGTCTTTTCAACAATAATGTGGGACTTTTGTTCGCACAACCAACAAAGTTCATTAGTATTCGATAAGAGAAATTAAATCATATGAGAGAAAAAAAATATCTAATAACTTGTAGCGTGTTACTCAAGACCACTGAAATACCTTGTAGCTTACTAGTTATCACTCAAGATGCTAGAACTAATTTAACTTCAATATAAATGTAACATAATAAGTTTTGGAGTTGGGACTTTGGGTGTTAATTACCTACAGTATTGATTTAGTATCATTTCCATCGTGGTTTGGTACTTTTTTTAAATTTATTTCTATAAAATTTAAATCTTACTAGGTGCGACTATAAAAATATCACTTGTCTAAAAAGTAACATAATCTCACCCAAAAGTTTTTTTTGTTGGTGTGATATGGAATAATTCCTTCGTTTCATTTTATTTGACCTTTATATTAAAAATAATATTTTAATTAACTTGTCTATTTTTATAAATTAAGAGAGTTTTATTACTTATTTCCTATATTATCCTTAGTATTAAGTAGTTATATAAAATAATAGGAGTTAAATTTAAAATTTCAAAGTATTATTAATAAGATTAATATGTGTCAAGTAGGGGATCATTTCTCGATTTGTGTGTGTCATTGCTAATCTTCTCTGTATCGTTACAATTTTATCGAATATCTCGAAAGAAATAAGTAGGAGCCAAGTAAAATGAAATGATGGAGTAAAATTTACAACGTAAGTTTTTTATATGGGCATTAATTAAATGCAATTGAAATAAAAGTTTCACGTCCACGAATAGGATCTCTTCAACGAAGTTTCTTCTTTTTTTCTCCAACAAATAAAATCGTAGCCGTCTTAAAATAGTTAGTAGGCTACTACACTTTCATTAAAGGCTACTAATACTTACTCTGCTACATGAACCCTCCACTTCTCTTTTTTGATTCCGTTTCTATGACGAGATCTTTGTGATTAATTCTTAAAATTAACTTTTGAAAGAAAAAAAGTAGTCTTAAAATACAGAGTGAAGCTAGCTACTGTTTTTTCACCTCTCTGTCCAATCATTTGTCACTGTTCCAATTTCAAATATGCCAAGAAGGAAAAAAAGAAGCCAAAGAAAGAGGAGAAGTCCAAAAATTGGAATGACAAGGACCAAAGAAGATAGTGATTGTGTTGATAGAATTTCCAATTTGCCTATCGACATTATCCGTCTAATTCTCCTCTGTCTTCCTCGGATAGAGGCAGTCAGAACCAGTGTTTTGTCCCACAAATGGCGAATCATTTGGGCTTCTCACCCTAAAATTCATTTGGATGAAGAGGATTTTGGGGCTGAATTTTCCTTATTAAGCGATAGAGACGAAGAGGACTCTTCAGAAGATTACGATGGACAGAAAGAAAAAAGAAATGCCTTCTTAACTTACTTGGAAAAATCCTTAGACATTCATTACAAGTACTGTGAACACGTTGACATACTCTTTCTTCAAATGGCAGTTGAGAGTGCTTCTGCTGAATTTCTTGTCGAAAAATGGATTGATTTTGCCTTTAAAAATAAGGTTAAAGTGTTGCATATTAGTTTGAAAACGACTTATGGTAAGCGTTTTGAGTTGTGTAACGTTGCATTTATAGCTGCTACATTGGTGGATTTAAGGATCGAACACTGTCAGATTTCAAATTGTTCTTTTATGCTTCCGACTCTGAGTTCACTCTGTCTAGTTGATGTATCCATTGAGGATAATGATTTCAAGGATTGAAAAGTTAAAAGTTAGTCTGTATCCGAAAGAGTTGCCTACTATGGTAGTGTCAAATCCTACCTTGAAACATTTTGGACTGCGTTTTCCTAGGTTTAATGGTAAAGTACTAATAGAATCCCTTGAATTTGAATTTAGTTTCTACAGAAAGTTCATGTGGGATATAGGGATAACTTCCGGGGCAACAGTTAGGAATTTGAGATTGTTTGGTGTTAATGATCAAGGTGGGACGTTGACGCATTTTATAAATGAATTCCCTCTACTTGAGAAACTCGTGATAAGTAGTCCCAGCAATTTCCAAAATCTTTATGTTTCTCAACGGAACTTGGATAGCTTTGTGCTGTGTCATGCTGATGAAGTAGAGGTAAGAATAAATGCTCCTAAGTTAATATCCTTTGAGTACAGGGGTGGCCTCACGTCGTTTCCTGGAATTGAGGCTTCCAAGGAGTTGGAATGTGTTCAATTCTATCTATACCCCCTAAAGCTCAGTGATGGCTGGTACATTTGGTTAAGAAATATTTTGGAGTCTTTTGCTCATTCCAAGCACTTGAGTTTGATTTGCAAGTCTGAACAGGTAAACCATCTCTAAAGCTCATTGACATCACTGTCAATCCTCAATTCGCTTATGATGTTCCTTTATTGCTTGACATACTACTTTTTCTTCTTGCCTATACCTGACTCATGAATCCTGGCTAATGTTACATTGACAAATAAACTAAGAAAGTGATTGCAAATAAAACTTAATGGGCACACGTCAAGAATATGTTAAATTGGATGAAAAATGACGAATCGTTTGACTTGAGAACGTGTAATAGGAATATAGGGTTGAATATTAGCTTATTGTTCCTGTTCTAACTTTTATTTGTTTCAACTATTTGGTTTTTAAGACATTTAAGCTACTCTGGTTTAGTTGATGTTTGTATCTATGACTTGGTTTCTATGTTTCTCTTGGACTTACATTATTTGCAAACTAATAGTTGATTCTCAATTTTGTCCATTATGATTTACAATTTTGTCTATTATTTCAACTTCAACTTCAACTTAAACTATAGAATTTGTGTGGTTATTAATCGTTTGGAGTTATTTGTTGATGGTCGTCAGGCTATCATCTTTCCTGATGAGCTAACTGAAATGTTACTTCTAACAATCAATGATCTCAAGAATCTGGAATTGCGAATTCGTTCATCTACTGCCACTTCTCAACAAATTTTAGATGGCTTTGTTTGGATTCTTCCCGGTCTGAAGACTTTGTCCTTGACTTTGGGTTCCGTCACAGAATTCATTGAGGTACTCTAAACTCCAATTGGCTTTTGCACTTTTTAATTCCTTTTCTTTTGCTGATTAATTTTTGTCTTTTTCGTCATTTGTGGCTCATTAAACTTTCAAAACAACTAGTGCTGGTGATGGCACTGCACAACTCACTAAGGCCAGACTAAGGAGTCTATTAAATAGGATTGAGCGATTGGCTAGGATAAAATTTTAGGATATGAGTAAGAATTCATGGATTTGACAGAATAGTGCACAATATTATTATTAGCTTGGAAGTACTTTTATCTTTTGTTATTTGTCTGTCCATGTAATTGTGCTTGACAAACTTCATTTTCATTATTTCAAATGCAGTTTCCGCAGTGAGGATGATGTGGGGTGTTCTCTGCAGTACTGTTGCACAATCCAAAATTAACACAAACTGATCAGATAGTATCCTTTCTTAGTATTAAGTAAGTTTTGAACTCCATATTATTGAAACTATAAACAAAGAGATTGGAGAATTTTTTGTAACTATTATTGCCAAGCAATTGTTCCGTGGCTTGGTCAGTCACCATGGTGCTCGACCACTTTTTTGGAGAATGCTTTTTGAGATGTAATTTGGAGGAAAAGTTAATGCGAATAGAATGCGTATGTATAGTTGAATTTTCTTCATGAAGTTCTGTGTTTTCCCAAGTAATTTTGTATAAAAGCTCATTAGGAAAATACGTATGGCCAAACATGTTTTCCGTGTTCAACTCCGAAAAAAATCCATGGCCAAACGCCCCCAAGTAACTTTTTAATGAAAGCATTATTGTTATCATTGTTCTCTTAAGCTCTGTTGACTGTTATCTCACTGTAATCATTTTTATGTTTTCTTGAGCTCATCATTCTGCTTAACCTTTCTACTTCAAATGCACTTCTGTTGCTCTGTCAGGTAATTCACTTACGAAAAGAACTTAGAATTATATGCTAAAACCATACTTGATATACTCTATTGAGAGGCTGATGCCAACTATGGCTGAAGTTGAGGCTGCACGTAATTTATCACCTTACTTCATAACGAATATGTAAGTATGTAAAGATATGGAGTTGAGACCGACTCCAAAAGCTAGTTCATGAGGGGAAAATTGTCCCAAACCATATAAGCAGAACTTGATTGGGTCAACTATCATGGTTTGCACTTTCTAAAGAAAATGACTTTCCCGAATAAAGTGAGGAAAACATTTTTCAAGACTATCTCTTAACGTCACCGGTCACCACCCAACCCAACTAATGATCTGACTCTTGACCTGGGATCCGACATCGACTAAGGACCTAACCCCGACCCTGATCTCAAACTGAGATTGGAGACCCCACCTCGAGCTAAGATCAATCCTTGACCCCTGGAGTTGGGCTCCGGATCATGTCGAGGTTCGAGTCGAGGTCAGGTCTCTTGGGTCGAGGATCGATGTTATGGTCAGGGGAAATGTCTTGAGGCGGGGTCAGGATCATGGCTCAGATCGGTGGTGGGGAGGTTGGAGTGTCCGAATTTTGTTAAAGGGTGGGGGTCCGGGCCCGATATCATAATATTTGCCCAAATTACTTAATGCTCTTTAGACAATAATTTCCTCTTACTAACGAAACACCAGAAAATAAGTAAAAATCTATTTATTTTCATACCAATTACACTCTAAATGTAAATAGAGAATGTTCTTTTCTTTTGTTCCCCTCTCGGTGTCACTTGATTTCACGCATTGTAGGGTTAGTTTCAGGGGGTGGCATTTTCAACATAATTTTTCCTATTTTTGGAACATAATTGATGACACTATATGTATAGAGCATAAAATATAATCATATAATTATTTTAAGGGTATGTTTGGCATAAAAGAAAATACTTTTTGAAAAATGTTTTTAATTTTCTTATGTTTGATCGATCAAAATATTTTATTTTTCCGGGGAAGCAAGTTACCTACAAATAAAAAAATAACGCCTAAAGAAAAAAAAGAAATAACTTTTAAAAATAACATTTCAATATTTTTTCACCACCCACTCAATCCCTCACCAAGGATTGTTGTAGAGTGATAAGTAATCATTATCCTTAATTAGAGGTCTCGGGTTCAAATCTCCTTAGATACAGAGTCATCGGGTCGGGTTTGAGTCTCCTTAATACGGAGTGCCTATGTGAGGGAGTGAAAAAAACCCTCAGCCCCCCCCCCCTCCCCACTCCCCACTCCTCACTCCGCCATACCTCCATTTTGTCAAATTACATAGGCAAAATATATAAGCGGTCCCCTGAACTTGTCGAATTTTTCCATATTGGCACCTTAATAAGCTCATGTTCCTATTGAACACCTGAACCCCGCATGAAGTGTGTTTATTAAGCCCACCCGTCTGACCTGGCACATATTGTGTGTTTCATATTGTTTGAGCGCGTGAAAAACGATAAAAAAGTGTTGATGTGGTTTTTGACAATGGTAGTATTTTCCCTTTTAATTATTTAGCCCTAATTTCTTCCACTCCTCTTATTTCTCATCTCTGTCTCTCTCTCTCTCTCTCTCTCTTTTCTTCTTCCAAATGTCAGATCTGTCATTGTTAACTTAAAGCTCAATATAAATTTCTCTCTTTTAGTTTGAAGCTATTTACTTCCTCATCGAATAACAATGACGAATTTATCTTCCTCATTGATTTTATCTTCTTCAACCGCAACTATGCTCTGTTATGAGCAACAAAAATTTCAAAAAAAATTCCAACTTTTTTCAGATATTTACAAAATATCATCACTATAACAATATACCAGGTAGGCACTATATTTAAACGGGAAAGAACAAAAAAAATCATAGAAACTCGAAAATGAATTTACCTCACGAGATTGAGCCACAAAATCGTGTTTCTTGAATGACCTTGTTGTGTTTCCTTCCTCAAATCAGCCAAAAACACTAGGAAATTGTAGGATTTTCTTTGTCAATAACATAAATATACCACCTATTTTAAGAGAAACTAATGAAATCATTCAAGTTTTTCTTGGGTTTTCTTCGTCAAGATGAACAGTGGTTGGGGATTAATTTTTTTTTTTTTTTTTTTTTTTTGGAAATGAAGCTTCAAAGCACTAATTTGGATTTTATTTTTAATAGGATGAAGTGTAAAAAAAAGAAAATGGTAGGTGTTTTGTTTTGATTAGTTGGAAATTCCTCGTGGGCTGCATGTGATTCAGGTTCACGTCTCTTAATAAATGCTGACTTAAAATATGTTTCAGGTCAGACGAGTGGACTTAATAGACACACTTCATGCGGGGTTCAGGAGTTTAATAGGAACATGACCTTATTAAGGTGCTAATATGGAAAAATCCAAACAAGTTCAAGGACCACTTATGTATTCCGCCAATTAAATAAACGTTTTTTCAGAAAATATTTTTCATCTTCCTAAACCTAACCCTAAAAGTTTAGCAATTTTCTTATAATAGTTTCAAGTTACCACAGCTTATGTGAAACTTCTTCTTCTCCGTCTCGAAATGCCGAAAAGAAGAAGGCCTAATAACGCAAATAGAAAACCCCCAAAACAACCAAAAAATTCTGTAGACAGAATTTCCAACTTACCCATCGAAATCATTCGTGAAATTCACTCGTCTTCCAAGGAAAGATGCAGCGAAAACTAGCATTTTGTCCAAAAAATGGCGAAGCATTTGGGCTTCTCATCCTAAAATTTGCTTGGACGAAATGGATTTTGGGGCAGACTATTCCACACACACCGAAAGAGACAAAACGAAAAGAGATGCGTTTTTAACTTACTTGATCAAGTCCTTAGACAGTCGTGAGAGGCCGTGTGAATACAATGGTGCAGTTGACAGTCTCTTACTTCGAATGACGGTTGAAAACTCTTCGGGTGATTTGTTGGTAAACAAGTGGATTTCTTTTGCCTTGGAAAATAAGGTTAAAGTGTTACGTCTCAGTTTAAAAACTATTTATCGTGATCATTTCTACTTGCGTGGTATTGCATTTTGTGCTACTACGTTAGTTGATTTGATTATCTTTGATTGTGAGATTACGAATTGTTCATTCATGCTCCCTGCTCTTAAGTATCTCTATCTATATGTTGTACGTATTGAGGATGATGATTTCAAGGATCTCATTGCGGGTTGCCCTCGAATTGAACAGTTACGTATTGAGGATCCTGAAAAGTTGCATGCTGTTGTAGTTTCAAATCCTAACCTGGAAATTTTCGCGGTGCATCTTCCTTGTGTCAATGGTAAAATTGTTATAGAGTCACGAAATCTTAAGTCCCTTGAATTTATTTCATTCTGCATGAATTTTTGTGAAGTAGAGATTACTTCCACGACAACAGTGAGAGAGCTAACATTGCGAGATGCTTATGACGAAGAAACATTGATGCATTTTATGAACAAATTCCCTCTACTTGAGAAACTCGTCATAGATGGTTTCAATAACATAGGTGATGTTGAGATCACTTCCATGCCAACAGTACGGAATTTGATATTGTGTAATATTAATGTTGATGACGAAGGTAATGTTATTGACGAAGATAATGTTAGTGACGAAGATACACCATGGATAAGTTTCGTGGACAAATTTCCTCTACTTGAGAAACTCGTCATAGATAGTTGCGGTAAGTTGCAAAATATTCATGTTTCTCAACAGAATTTGGTTAGCTTGGTGCTGAAGGATAGCCTTGTAGCCAATAAGGTAAAAATAGATTCACCCAAGTTAAAATCGTTGGAGTATAAGGGTGGCCTCACAGATTTTTATGGCATAGAAGCTTTGCAAGAATTGGAATTTGTTTTATTATATTTAGATCCCTTCAAGCTTCGTGATTACTGGTACAGTTGGTTAAGAGATATTTTGGAGTCGTGTGCTCATTCCAAGCGTTTGAGTTTGATTTGTGATATTCCAGAGGTAACCCTTTTTCTTTCCTTTTTTTTGGGTGGTAGGGTGGGGTTGGGGGGTTGGGGGTGGGGGGCTTACGATGTTCCTTAATTGCATGCCATACTGTATTTTCTTGATGCCCATGCCCAACTCTCGAACCCTTGCCAGAGGATCATATATTGACAAACACTAGAAAGTGATCGCAAATGAAATTGTTGATTACACATCAGCATAGGTTAATAGGATGAAACTTATGAAACCTTTGAAGTTGATAAGGGTAATAGGAAGAAATAGTTGCATATTAGCTTACTTTTCCTTTACTTATAAGCTACCTTTGGATGGCCTTATAAGAAAAAATCTACTGTTTGATGGCTTTTTCTGTTTTTATTACTATAATATGGTGGCCTCAAGTCTTTTCCTGGAATAAAAGCCTCTCACGAGTTGGAGTTTGTACAATTTTATTTAACACCAGAAAGCCATAACGCTTTGTTTTTGTGGTTAAAAGGCCTGAAGAGGCCTGGATTTTTCATAAATAAAAATAGGTAGGAAAGGCATAACTCTTGGTTGTACATTTGGTTAAGAAATATTGGAATCTTTTGCTCATCCCAAGCATTTGAATTTGGTTTGCGTGTTTGGACAAGTTAACCATTTAAACCTCATAGAATAAATCTGTGTCAATCATCTTTAGTGTTCCTTTATTGCATGACAGAACTCTTTCTTGATGCACATCTCCAATTTCCTAATCATTGCTAGAGTATTTATTGAGACAAACACGAAGAAAGTGCTTGCAAATTATATTATGGTAACACATCAAAAATAGGTTAATTGGAGGAAATGTGATGAAAGCTTTGATTTGAGAAGTGTAATAGGAACACAGTGTTGCATACTAGCTTACTTTTCCTTTGGTAATTTTTATTTGTTTCAACTATTTGGGTTTCCAAGACTTATATAATATGCTTTTTGGTTATTGTTATTTGTAACTGTGACTTGGTAGGAATCTTGACATGCACTATTACAAATGTTAATATATTGCAAATTAATGTTCATTTACAATTTTGTCGATTATTTCAACTTCAACTTGAAACAGAGAATTTAAAGTTGAACAACTTCAACTTCAACTTTCGACTATACAATTGGCTTGGTTACCGATCATTTTGAGTTGCTTTTTGATGGTCGTCAGGTTATCATTTTTCCGGTTGAGATAGATGATATATTACCAGTCTATGGTATGAAGAATCTGGAGTTAGAAATTATTCATTGTCGTACTGCTACTACTCAAGAGATTTTGGATGACTTCATTTGGATTCTTCCAGATTTGAAGACTTTGTCATTGACTTTGGGTTCCACCACAGAATGCATTGAGGTAATCTACAACTCCAGTTGGCTTTTTCACAATTCTAAATTCTATCATTGTGATTTGTGGTTAATTTTTGTTTGGTCATTTTATGAACATTAAACTTTCAAAATAACTAGTGAATGGAAATGGTACTGCACGGCTCACTAAGGAGAGATGGATGAGTCTATTAGTGATTCGCTGAGGATAACATTTTAGAATATGTGTCCTCATGGATTTGACAATATAGTTGAAACTTATTAGCCTTGTTAGGTTGGAAGTACTTTTCCTCTGTTTTTATTTCTGTGTATGCAATTGTTTCTTGACAAACTTCATATTTGTCGTTGCAAATGCAGTTTAACTAGAGAGGATGATGTGAAGGTGTTCTCAGCAGCAGTAGTGTACAATTCAAAATCTTACCAGAGATTATGCTTTCTTAGAATTAATAACTCTTTGAACTCCATATTATTGGAAGTAGGAAACTGTCATTGCCAAACAATTGTTCCATGACTTGGTCATTCACTATAGTGCTGGACCACGCTTTTGTTATTGTTTTTCCAAGCAGTTCTTTTTTGAGAAGTACCTCAACTCTTCTGTGGATGTGCATTATGCTCTCTTGAGAACTCTGTGCATACCCCATAAATTTTTTATCAATATTACTAGGTTTATCAAGGGCAGATGTCGTTCACAATTTACATATTTATTCAAACGCAGTATCTTTAGCCCAGACCTAGTATATGTTTTTAATGTTGGGTTCGAAATCGAGAGGGCGTCATGCGGAAGCATATAGTTTGCAAACCAAAGAGGCGATAATTCAGACGACAAAAAAACATACTAAAAAGCATATTATTAATATGGTTTGGTCAAACGACCTACCTATTATGAAACTAATATCAAAAAACATAAAACCTATTGGGAGAAATCTCCCCCTAAACAAGACTCTTTAGAGACTACATTGTGGATGTTATTGTGTTTTTTTATATGAGAAGGGGGGTCTTCTATTTATAGAGGTTCAAAACCTTTCCTCCAAGAAAGAGGTTAACTAATTATGGAAGAGATCTTTTCCACAAAAAACTCTTTTTGAAGTAAAACACAATTATGGTAAAATTCAAGTAAACTAGGAAATTCAGGACAAATCCTAACATTTAAAAGATCCAGTAAATCAAACGGAATGTGGTAGAAATTTTGATCTTTAACGCTTAAAATTGAAATTTTGAATCTCCCTTTGATGGTTATTAACCCTTTGTTTGGAGGCAATGTTGAACAACTTGGAGAATTCCAACCAAATGGCTGTGTAGATAGATCTGTCCAGTGTCTTCATAGCTTCATTAGCACTATTTTTCTATCAATACACATGCAGTTATTTGGAATTACATGCTGACTACTTATAAGTTAAGAGGCTCAATTGGAGAAAAGCTGATGACATTACTTCAAAGATCTGCTTATGTACATAAATTATTTTATTGCCCTTTTGTCTTCGATAGTAGGTTTAAAATAGTTTCTCAAGTATCAATTGCATACTTTTGGTCTTTTAGGTTTATCAAAAGCAAACATTTGTGTCTCTGTTAAATGTTGCAAACTCTGATTATTCAATTTAATTTAATTCGCGACTTTTTTAGAAAAAAAAAGAAAGAACAGAACCACCAAAAGTTTTTGTCAAAATTCCAAAATCGCAAAATAAAAACCTACACTAAGGGATAAGAAATAAAAAAAGAACTATACCTCCAAAAATTGCATCATTAGACTCTTGAAATAAATCAAGAATAACATAATTACAAAGTCTACACTTTCGAATGTGACTTACTATTAAACATTTATATCATATCGTATTATGCCTATCCCTACCTATAATGATTGAGTTGTCAATATGAAGACATAAGAACTCTCGCAATGGGATTTCCAGCATTTCTTACGGAAAAAATAATAATTGAGTTGTCAATATGAAGGCATAAGAACTCCTTCAATGGGATTCCCCGCATTTCTTACCAAAAAAAAAATGGAATGTATATTCTTTTACAAGGATCTAAATAAGACCCCCCAAAAAAAAGTTTTCAGAATTTTATTTATCAAAAATAAACACTAGACAATTTGTAAAAGGGCTATTTAGTGGGTAGTTGACATTTGGGAAAAAGTAATACTGTATTTATTATAAGTTGAAATGTGATATTTGGAAATTAAAGTTTTATTGAACACAAATAAAAATTGAAATTATTTTTTGATTTTTGTGAGTAATTTAGAGTGAAAATAGTAAAAATTAAACTTTTTGAAGTTTTTCGAATTCCACGAATTGAATTCTGAAAAATTATAATAACTTTGTCTAAATAATTTTTTGAAATTTTATTCTGCAAACACTCATGTCAGACGGGCACCTAGGTATTTAGGAATTGTTTGGCTCGTTGAATGAGATAAACAAGAATATCCTATCCAAGACCAATTCTACAAGCTTTAAAAAAAGGCAAGGGTCTTAGAACCACAAATTTAAGCATCTTATTTTTTTTAATCAATATTTAATAGATTGTAAATATTTTTCAAAAAAAATATTAAGTATTATCTATAGAAAATATAAACTTTTCATATAAAAGAAAATAATTGTTAGAAGTAGTTTGACACATTTAGAATACAAGGTATTGAATGAAATGTCTATAATAAACTATATTAAGAAATTAAAACTTAAAAGTCTACATTCAATTTGTTTTTAGACCGCTAATGTACTTAGCCACTTTTGATTCCATGAAATTATTTTATCACACCTTTTATATTGAATAATAATTCTACCACTTTAATAAAAATAATGAAACAAAATAATCTCAAAATTAGCTAATACCTCAAAACAAATATAAGCTAAATATAATCTAATATTTTATTCCAAAACTATTATCCTCTTCACCCAAGTTAAAATCGTTGGAGTATAAGGGTGGCCTCACATAATTTTACGGCATAGAGGCTTTGCAAGAACTGGAATTTGTTTTATCATATTTAGATCCCTTCAAGCTTCGTGATTACTGGTACAGTTGGTTAAGAGATATTTTGGACTCGTGTGCTCATTCCAAGCGTTTGAGTTTGATTTACGATATTGAATAGGTAACCCTTTTTCTTTCCTTTTTTTTGGTGGTAGGGTGGGGTGGGCTTACGATGTTCCTTAATTGCATGCCATACTGTATTTTCTTGATGCCCATGCCCAACTCTCGAACCCTAAACTTTTTTTGATGTTACAAAAATGCCAACTCGAAGAAGTTGCCACAGAAAGAGGAAAACAAAAAACCATGAAGGAGTAAGGCGATAGAATTTCCAACTTGCCAGTCCATATAATCCATGAAATTCTTCCTAGGGTTCCAATGAGAGATGTAGCTAAAACTAGTGTATTGTCCCAGAGATGGTGAACCGTTTGTGCTTCTCGCCCATTTATTTATTTGGATGAAGAGGATTTTGGGGCCGAGTATTACCAATACACCGAAAGAGACAAAGCGAAAAGAGCTCGAGATGCCTTCTTAACTTACTTGATCAAGTTCATGGACACCCGTGAGAGACCGTGTGAATACAGTAGTGCCATTGACATGTTCATTTTTCGAAAGACAGTTGATAGGTTTTCTTCTGAGAATCTGGTCAAAAAATGGTTAGATTTTGCCTTAAGAAGTAAATCTTAGTTTAAAATATACTAATGGTCAGCATTTCAACTTGCTTGATTTCTCTTTTTTCTCTGATACATTACTTTCCTTGAGAATACATGATTGTAAGATTACAAATTGTTCTTTAATGCTTCCTAATCTAAGGGGAATCTTCCTATGGGATGTCCATATTGATGATGATGATTTGGTGGATCTCATTGCCGGCTGCCCTTGAATTGAACGGTTAAGCATTGAAGATTGTCTAGCTTTGAAACAGATTCTAGTTTCAAATCCTAACCTGAAATTTTTTAGAGTCCATGTTCCTCATTTTGCTAGTAAAATACAAATACAATCCACGAATCTTGAATCTCTTGAATTTGGTTGAACATGTTTGGACCTGTGTGAAATAGAGATTGCTTCCACCGCAACAGTCAGGAACTTGACATTGCAAAATGTTTTTTATGACCGAGAAAAGACATTGATAAATCTTATAAAACAATTTCCTCTACTTGAGAAACTCGTGTTTGAAGGAAGTTATGGAGATTTGCCAAACCTTTATGTTTCTCATCAGCATCTGACAAGCTTTGTTGTGAAGGTATACAATCGAGTAGAGGAGATAAGAATAAATGCTCCTAAGTTAAAATCCTTTGAGTTCACTGGCAGCCTCAAGTCTTTTACCGGCATTAAAGTTTCACGTGAGCTGAAGTTTGTTAAATTTCATCTACCACCCTAGAAGCTTGATGCTAGGTGGTACACTTGGTTAAGAAACCTTTTGAAGTCCTTTGCTCATATCAAGCATTTGAGTTGGATTTGCCAGAATGAACAGGTAATAAATCCCTCTTTTCCCCCTTTATTTAGGTGTCTAATCCACCATATGTTGTGATATTCCTTTATCGCATGCCAACTACTGAACCCTAAGAAAGGGCTTGTGAATTAAACTTTGGTAACACATAAAGAATGATAGGTCAATTGGAGAAATGATGATGATGATGGAAGTTCAAATTTTGAACTTTTGAAATGGTCTGTGTTTTTTTTACCGGTTGAAACCAACTCTATCCACTTTCTTACAACTTCTGTAACTCCTTGAAAAACTGATGCCTATCCTGGTAACTTCCGATAACTGTTCTTGATGGTAGAACATTATATAAGTAGGAGACAGGTAAATGGTCCCTAAGTATGAAAATCCCTTTTATTCACTACACCATTAAAGTGAGGATTTTTGAGTGCTTAGAAGACTCATATCACAGGAAAGTAGTGCCGACGTGACATCGATGATTCTGAACGACTCCGATGGCTTCGACAATGGCTGGAGGTACGCCAACTCTAATTTCCTCTGCGCTATTGCTCTGGTTGTCTAACAAATGACACCTTTATTCGAGTAGTGTAGTATAGGAACAAAGGGTTGCATATTAGCTTAATTTTCCTTTTACTATAAGTTAGCTATAGGACACCTAAGGATATATGGCCTAGTGATCAATGAATGGATCAAGAATCATGAGGTCGCAGGTTCAAATCTCACCAGAGACAAAAAACGCTAGGTGATTTTTTCTTATCTGTCCTAGGCACCTAGCTCTAGCCTAGGTGGATAGAGTTACCTGGTAACTAGTCACTGATGCTGCTGGTGGGAGATGACAAATATCCCGTGGAATTAGTCGAGGTGTGCGAAAGCTGGGGTAGACACTACGGTTATCAAAAAATAAAAAGAAGACATTAAGATACCTTTTGATGGCCTTGTAAGGAAAGAAGTTATCTTTTGGTGGTTGTTCTTTCTGTTACTATATATAACTTGGTTTCTCAAACTTTTTGAGTTGCTTTCAAGTATACAATTGTTTGGTTATAAATGAAACTAAGTTACTTTTTGATGGTTGTCAGGCTATCGTTTTTCCCGATAAGCTGATTGAGAGATTACTTCCAACGATCAATGATCTCAAGAATCTGGAATTGCAAGTTAATTCATCTACTGTCACTTCTCAAGAAATTTTAGAGGGCTTTAGTTGGATTCTTCCAGGTTTGAAGACTCTGTCCTTGACTTTGGGCTCCATCTCAAAACTCATCGAGGTACTCAAAAACTCCATTTGGCTTTTTCTCATATCTAGTTCCTATTTTTGTGATTAATTATAATTTGGTCGATCGTCAAAACGAGCTGTGCTGGTGATGTCGCTGACTGATGAGTATGATGGACTAGGTTAGAGTTTTAGGATATGTGAGAATTCATGGATCTGAAAGTAAACTCGAAATTAAACATGTTAATTGCAACTTCTAACATACATTTTTGTCTTCTATTATTATTTCTCAGTCTACGAAATTATGCTTGACAAACCTTATGTTTTACTATTGCAAATGCAGTTTCAAGCGAAAGGATGATGTGAAGGTGCCTTCGACCACAAGATGAAACTAGAACACAAACGAATAGGTAGTGAATATTAGATAATTCTTGCAACAATTTTGGCAAAACAATTGTTCCATGGCTTGATGAATCAAACTATGGTGTTTGGATACTTTTTGAAAAATGTTTTTGGAGAAGTAATTTGTGGAAAAGGTAATGCAAAGAGAATGTGTAGGAATAACTGTAATTCTTTATGAAGTTCTGTATGTTCCTAAATAATTTTTCAGAGGAGTGCCTTGTCAATTTCCTTGTGTGGGTGTGCATAATGCTCTATTTTGAACTTTGTTACATACCATGTAAAAAGTATAATCAACATAACTATGATTATAAATCAAAGGGAATGGGGTTGAAGCAGAACTAATCGAATGTCTCTTGTCCAGTGTATTGAGATCATATAAAGTGCGGCTATGGGAATTACATGACTACATAGATGTTCAGGATTGAGAGTGTTAGGATCGAGAACCCGGTTATTGCGGAATTTAGCCAAACAATGTTATAATGAAAATAACAAAGACAATAACGAGTTGATAATAACGATGATTAAAGAAAATAAGGAAGACACAAATTTAACGTGGTTCGGTCGGTGTGACCTACGTCCACAAGCGGAGAGGAGCAATTTCACTATATCAACAAGAGTACAATAAAGAGAGTACAAAATTAGAGTAGATACTCTAATTAACCCAAAAATCCCAAGAGAACAACCTCACAAGATCACTCCAAAAAAGAAGGGTTCACACAAGTGTTTCCCAACACCCACTCTCTAACTAAATACTCTAATAGTAAGGGAGAAGAAAGACAAGAGAATGAAAGAAAGCTCTTGAAAATTGATGTGTTATGAATGAGAAAAAGCTCCCTATTTATAGAGATGATGATGGGCTTGTTGATGTCATCCATGATGTTAATGGAGGATACAAATTTCAACATTTCAATGTGAATGAAGAATAGTCATCTCTAAAATTCTTTGGTAGCACATTAACTTTGACAATGGCAACAAACAACCTTCCTTAAACCTTGGTCTCACTTTTACCAAGTGTGAACCAAAGAAAAAAAAAAGGTCACATTACAAATCTCCACCTTGGCCTGAGCTTGGTTAATATAGTAAATTTTGCTTCCTCTCCGCAAAAGCCCATATGGGCTAAATCATTCTTCACAAACAGTGAACTTGCTGACTGGTAGAGACTTTGTGAACATGTCAGCAGGATTGTCTCTAGTGTTGATCTTCTGAACAGAGACCTTTCCTTCAGCAATAGTTTCCCGAATAAAATGATACTTGATGTCAATATGATTTGTCCTCTCATGATACATTTGATCTTTAGTCAAGTGAATGGCACTTTGACTATCACAAAAAATAATAATACCACCTTGGTGTGGACTGAGTTCAGCAAATAGACCCTTCAACCATAAGGCTTCTTTGATCGCCTCGGTCACTGCCATATATTCTGCTTCGGTAGTGGATAAAGCTACTACGTGTTGTAATGTAGCTTTCCAACTAATAGCACAACCACCAATGCAAAATACATAGCCAGTCAGTGATCTTCTTTTTTCAAGATCACCTGCATAATCTGAGTCTACAAAACCAACCAAAGTGTTAGTATTTCTTCCGAACTCCAAACATGCGTTTGAAGTACCTCGCAAGTATCTGAGAATCCATTTCACTGCCTGCCAATGTGCTTTTCCAGGACAAGTCATATACCGACTTACCACACTTACTGCTTATGAAATATCTGGTCGTGTACACACCATTGCATACATAATACTGCCAACTGCACTAGAATATGGTACCTGTGCCATATACCTCTCTTCTTCCTCTGACTGCGGTGATTGAGCAGCTGATAACTTAAAATGAGCAGCAAGAGGAGTACTTACTGGTTTAGCATCTTTCATGCCAAACCTCTCCAAGACCTTCTCCAAGTACTTTTTCTGGGTCAAGAATAGCCTGTTGGCTTCTCGATCTCTTTTGATCTCCATGCCAAGGATTTTCTTAGCTGCTCCCAAATCTTTCATTTCAAATTCACTTTTCAGCTGACTTTTCAAATTGTGAATTTCTATCAAATCCTTAGCAGCAATGAGCATGTCATCAACATATAATAGTAAGTAAACGAATGAACCATCATTCAACTTCCGGAAGTAAACACAACTATCATACATGCTTCTTAAATAACCATGACCTAACATAAAGGAATCAAACCTCTTGTACCATTGTCTTGGAGACTATTTTAATCCGTACAAGGATTTCTTCAACAAGCAAACATGATCTTCTTTTCCTTTAATTTCAAATCCTTCAGGTTGATGCATGTATATTTGTTCCTCAAGTTCGCCATGTAAAAAAGCAGTCTTAACATCAAGCTATTCTAATTCCAAATCATACATGGCAACTAAGGCAAGCAAGACACGAATAGAGCTATGTTTAACAATAGGTGAGAAAATATCATTAAAATCAACTCCTTGTACCTGACTATAGCCCTTTGCAACTAATCGTGCCTTATACCTTGCATCTTCAACTCCTGGAATTCCATCTTTTTTCTTGAAGACCCATTTACAACCAATGATTCTACTTCCTGGTGGTGGCTTCACAAGAGACCAAGTAACATTCTTATGGAGAGATTCAATGTCACACCCCGAATCCCAACGAGGCGTGATTGGCACCCGAAGCCGATATGGCCCGAGAGAACCAATCTTTGCTCATGAACACTCGTACGCATAACCTCGAATGAATAACACACTGTTTCATGTAATTGATGCAATATTAAAATACCATGCATATACATATATAACACTTGTCCTTTGGGACCATTACATCTCACTGAACGTACATATCTTACACCCATGTACCCACATATGTCTACCAAAGCCTCTAAATACATACATGACCAATTCATAACGTCTATGACATCAAAACCAATGTACAACTTTGACTCGAAAAGCCCCAATCCAAGTGGAGCTCACCAAAGCTCGGCAATGATCCCCAGTCTACCGAGGAGGTCTACTACTACCTGCACCTGCAACATGTAAGGTAAGTCCCCAAGAGGGGTCAGTACAAAGAATGTACTGAGTATGTAGGGCCATAAGAACTACGTCAGTACATAAGAACTTTAATGGAAATAATTATAAGAGGAACTTTATATGTGGAACCATGTACCTTTCTTTCTTTATGATTATCTCCAATGATTCGTACTTAATAACAACAACCATGGAATCAATATAAGGGAAATAACAATGTGAATAAACTTTCTTTCTGTATGAGGGATACCATGTACATTACGTTCTTTCTTTCCCTTGCCTTTACTTTACTTTACTTTTTCATTGCTCTTACACTGTTAGGGCCCTCATCATGCAGGTGTTCATTTCACCCCATGGATACATCATGCAGGTGTGTTCTTTCACCCCATGGATAAAATATCATCATCATGCAGGTTTTCTTTTTACCCCATGGATAAGATCATGTCATCATGCAGGTGTTCTTGCACCCCATGGATAAAGTAACATCATCGTGCAGGTACTTGTACCCCATGGATAAAATTAACATCAACATCATCATTACTTTGCTCTTACATTACTTCTTTACTTTTGAGATTGATACTTTTACTTATGAGGGATTGGTACTTTTGCTTATGAGAGATTATTACAATGATAGTCTCAACTTTCTTTGAAGCTTTGGATCCATAATCAATGAGTGAGAATCACGTGAACAAGCATTTTTGGAAACATAGCATTCATGGAAACATAACACTGTTAGAACCATTGGACAATGATCAATGAACAAGATACATGAGTATAACCACTATTGAAACCTTGGGACATAACCTCATTGGACTTTTGGAACATTACTAATGAATATGAGACATGTATATAACTCCATTGGAACTTTGGAAACATAACATGATTGGAACAATGCTATTCAACTAAACAAGCTCTCTTTACCTCATTGCTCTTGTTGGGATAGTTCTCTTAGGATCTATAACAAATGATAACTTAAGAACTTTCGCCCATAAATAGGAGACAAGTGGATCATAATTCATCTAAGAATAATACTCCTATGAATAACAATATATATCAACCTTAGTTGGAATACTATAGATCCCCCTTGGAATAGAACACGTTTGAAATCTTAGGATAATAAGCACTAAACACGATACATGTGGATTTCAACTGTCACCAACTAGAAATGTGATACCTTAGAACCTTATAGGACTTTTAACATACTAGCCAATGATCATAAGTCAACCAATGGACATGAGTCAACCAATGAACATGAGTCATATAATTCACCATTTACCAATGAGTAAGGAACATATGAGTAACTCTAGCCAACTATCGGATACGGAATACCTTAGAGTATTTCGGAATCGAATGAGTACTATGACAATGTGAACACCATATGTTGCAGAAAGATATAGAGAAGTAACCTTACATACCTTTGCGTCTTACTATGCATACACAAGATTATAGGAAGATACAATAGTCCAGCTTCCTTCCTTAAGTTTCACTCTACATCACAAGTACATAACGAAGCTTATATTAGCAACCAACTACCTTTCAAGTGCACAAGATGACCATGAATCACATAGTTACTTTAGAACGTCATTTAGCCTTCTTACCATGTCATTTATCACATCAACATGCCAACACTACCATAACATTCCACTCATTGACCAAGATTTCATTCAACAATATCATTTCGCATCACACTTACCCTTTATGTTTTCCCATTATCATTCCGTCACATTTACTCTTCTCAATTTGCCTCACAACAACATATGAACAACCATCCATATGTAATACAGTCCAACATGCCTTCATACGACACTTTAAAGTCATTAAAACGACATCACAAGTTGCTAATTATATCCATAGAGGGTATTGGGGCCTTCGGGGATCAACTAGGGACGAAAACACACAAAACCAAAATCTGGAGGTGACCTGTTCTGCCACCTGCGCCTACAGGTGGCAAGATGCGCACGTAGGTGCCCTCTGGCAGCGGCCAGAGGCATCTGCGTTGGCATCTGCGCCCGCAGGTGGCTCCGTCTGCGGGGGCGGATGCCCGTTTGGTCCGAAATGGCTCCGTTTTGGGTCTTTTAATGCAATGAATGGTACATGATCATAACCAAAATTGTTTTAACATATTTTTGATCACTTAACATGCCAACAACCAGCCATGGTCTCACAACACACATACAACACCCAAAACTACACTTTACGGCCAATACGCCACCAAAACCATAACTAATTTCGTAATAAATTTTCCAAACATTATACACAAGAATAAAACAAGTCAATACTATAATCACATCCCACATATCAATATTTAATCCATCAAGTTCATTTTTTTCAAGATCACATGCCCATGTTCAAGTTTACAAGGCAAACCACCCTCCGATTTAAGCAAACATGTAACCTTTCACTTTTTTTTTTTTGCACTTCTCAATATTCCACCAACATGAACAACATCATATACACCATGTATCATGCATAAAATATATTAAACCATGATTATAAATAGTTACCAAAGCTTTCCAAGGGGTGATCTTGTCTCAAGTAGAAGATAGCTTAGGGTTTTAGTGTTGAGAGAATGGTATAGAAATGTCTAGAAAATTGGCATGTGTGATATGGGGAAATAATCTGATTTTTCCCCTTTAATAGCCCCTTTTAAAGTCATCTCTATCCAATATCTTGGTCAATTATTGCTTTGTGGACTTGGTCACAAGAATGGGTCATAACCCCTTTTGGGCCTAATCTTTTATTCTTGTTTTGGGCCACGTCTTCTTATGATTTTTGGGCTTCTTTTTAGGTCCAACTATGCAGGACTTTTTAATGCCCACATATGGACACATAATTCATCAATTCTCTCATGTTTCCATTTTTCCCTAATCGTACACGTGGTCGTATACGTTCGACAACATACGGGGTGTTACCTCCCACGAGGGTCTAATCCCATGTACTAGGCCCAATATCAATTGTCTCAGTAATAACATTACAAAATTCATACTTTGACTCTCGACACTTGCGTAACCATTGTTCAACGTCGTCATGTAGGGTGTAGTTGGTACGGGGTGTTACATTCTTCCCCCCTTAGGAACATTCGTCCTCGAATGTTAACAATGGCGTCTCATAAGTAACAAATGCATCTCTATACATATACTCATTGAAATACTTACTTAGTTTTTTTTTCTCCACTTTTGCACTTTTGATCTTTTTCCTTCCATTTGGAACAAATATGGGTACCTTGGTTTCACTATTTGTTTTCAGCTCCTCGGGTTATCTACTCGACTTACTGCTTTCTCCAAGGAACTTTTACGAAGGTTATGTCTTTATTTACGAACCTTTGCACTTGTCGGTCTAGCATAGTCATAGGCATCTCTTCTTAATGGGATCCTCCATAACTTGTACATTTTCAATCAAAGCAATGGTTCTCGGCTTATGACTGGTGTTAACTTGTAGCTACTATTGTAACACCTTCATCTTCTCTCTATAGCTTAGTGAACAAAATCTAACCCCAAGTAAGGCAGTTCCACTTGCTTTAAATCACCCAATTGATGATTTAAACTTCCTTCTATATAAACCTTTGTAAGATACTATTTTGATACTTGAATAACAACTATTAGTATAAACACATGCAATAAGAGGTAGATGATCATCCCAACTATCTTTGTAATATATTGTGTAAGCTGGTAACATAATTTCAAGTGTTTGGATGATACGTTCTGCTTGTCCACCTATTTAGGGCTAGAAAACTGTACCCAACTTCACTTGTATACCCAAACTTTCTGTATTTCTAACTGTTACCTCATCCAGTTACCAATAACCCATACATATTCTCAATGTGCCATTTCTCATTTGTACAAACAACCCTGGTGCACCCTACAGGGACACACTAAGTCTTACTAGCTGACATATGTATTCTCTCAAGGACGGTCTTTTATGGAAGAAAAGTAGGAATATATTTTCCTAGCTTGGCAATTTTCGTGACATACAAGAAGCCAACCACTTCATACCTTTTACAACATTAAAAATCCCTCATTTCTATCTCCATAAGATCAACCATCATAACATGATCAAAAATATCTACTATACCATTATGATAGGTTCTTTTTTTTTTTTTTTTAAACTATACTATATTCACCGACAGGTGGAGATATTTCCATTGATTTAACTAATAACTCCAGTGCCCATTGCATTCGAATTCTAGTAGCCGGTGGAATAACATACGATAGAGTAGAGCCCAGATCAGTCAATACATATACATCATGTAACAATATGGTAATACATCTAAATACCTGTATCGTCATCAGGAGATGTCCCCTCATTCTGCCGGTCCACTAAAGCATAAGTGCGATTTCGGACCCCACTAGTACTGGCTGCTCCTCCGGCACCTCTGCCACGACCAACAGACTGCACACCTCGGTCTAAAGAAGGGACCGATGCTGATGATGCCACAGTGGACCCTGCAAGTCGTACCATACTACCCAAGTCTCGTCATGGGCAGTCCCTCATTATGTGACCCGACATACCACACCAATAACAAGCATTCGTCCCCCTCCGACATTCACCTACATGAAATCATCTGCAAAACTGGCACAGGGGGCAAGAAGACCCTGCTGTCTGTGAATCTGGCATCCCACCACTCTGCCCAATATGACTACCCCTGAATCCTCGGGAGTGAGATGGAGCACCTGCTGTGGAATAAGAGAATGAGGGTCTAGGCGGTAGCATTCGAGATCCAGATCCTTCTGGGGACACCATAGACTGCCCCGTAGATCTAGCCCTTTTTGATGGCCCTTGCTCAGATTCCTGTGTCCCTCTTCTCTGTCTTTGATCTTTCATTTTCTGGGCGAAGGCCTGAATTCTCGCTATATCCATATCTTTATTTAAGGCAGCAATGGTGCAGTCTCTTACCAAATAGGGTTCTAATCTGTCCACGTATCGATGGACCCTGTCCGTCATTATAGCCACCACATTCGGAGCATAACGAGCCAGTGAATTAAATTACAAACTGTATTCTCGAACACTCATGTTCCCTTGGCGTAAATTCAGAAATTGGTCTGCACGTGCCTCCCGAATTTCATAAGGGAGGTAATGATCAAGGAATGCTATTTTAAATTCTTCCCACACCGCTGGGAGTGCATCGATACCCCTTGATCTTTTCCAGTCCTCATACCACAATATTGTCTCG
This sequence comes from Capsicum rhomboideum, assembly GCA_031232105.1. Classification (NCBI taxonomy): domain Eukaryota; kingdom Viridiplantae; phylum Streptophyta; class Magnoliopsida; order Solanales; family Solanaceae; genus Capsicum; species Capsicum rhomboideum. Next base: position 135,061,357 of record CP124712.1, on the reverse strand, counting down.
CCTTTCAGTCTATAAGCCGCAAGTTCCACTGTTTCAACCCCAGTCACGTGCATAACTTCTAGGGCTCTCTGTATTTGATCCACGAAGTCCTGTGGATCTGCTTCTAAGTCTGACCCAGTGAATATAGGAGGGTCCAATTTTAGAAAGTCCTGTGTTCTGTGACTTGCCACTCTAGCCGCATCATCCTCATGTGTCATCGGACCAACTGGTCCTTGACTTTGTGCTGCCACTAACTGTGTCAACATATGTACTGCATTTCTAAGATCTTGATCTGTGGCATTCATTGGTGGTTCTGCGGGTACTTCTCTACCGATTGGCTCTTCCGGAGCTGGGATGGTAGACGAAGATCGAGATGAGATTTCAGCATTTGCTCTACCTTGACTAGCTTGGTCAGGTGGTAATCTACTCATTCCTTCATCAGCAGGCACATCAACCTGCTTATTGATGCTAGGCTAAAAACCACCTTATTTAATAGTCTTTCGCCTCACAGTTGTTCTCTTTTTGGTGTTGTTTTGAGCTTAAATGATGTGATTTACACTTGTGTTTCATGTTTTGTGTATGTAGGAGCTTCTTGATGTATTTGGAGCTAAAACAAGAAGAAAAGGAGCACCAAGGAACCAAAAGGAACTAAGGAAGAATCGACGTGGCAATGCATTGCAAAACAAGCGCGGAAAGCCGTATTGAGTGTGCCTTGCGCCACTGCTTGCTTTGCAGCAGTGGCGCGGAATGTTGCTGCTGTTTGGAAAGCTGAAGGCTTGCGCCACTCCCCAAAAGCAAGGGGTGGCGCGAGATTTGCTACTGCTCTGAATATTGAGTTGTTCTTTGCGCCACAGCTCGCGTTTTGGGCTGTGGCGCGACTCGGGACTTATCCTAACCCGATTGGGATTGGTTTTAGACATTCTAAGGGTTCCTAAACTCTATATAAACCCCCCATCCACGTTTTTAACAGGATACAACTGATTTGGGGAGGCCAAAAGCTAGGGCAAAGCTCAAGAACAAGGTCAAGTTTATTTCTTTTATTTTAATTTCGATTTTTGTCTTGTAAACTCATGCATTCTCTTCTTCCAAAGAGATTCATGAGTAGCTAAACCTCTTAATTTCTAGGGTTGTGGTTGAACATGAAAGTTGTGGCTTGAACATCATATTATCTATTTTGTTTTCCGTCTATTGAGTTATTTATTTCTTCTTGCTTTCAATTATTCGTTTGATTGATCACCTTGCGAATATTATCTAGGGCTTGTTTGTTGGACTTGAAAAAGGTAACGACAAGTGTAAAAAGAGGAAATAGGGCTAGTTTGTGTGTCACGCCCCGAATCCCATCGAGACATGATTGGCACCCGTAGCCGATAAGGCCCGAGAGAACCAACCTGTGCCTATGTTCAATCATATGCATAGCATAATCATAACCACCATTGCATAAGAACATGAAAGATGAATAAAGGAAAACATGGGACATCTTTTTACATACATGTGAAACTTGGCCGTTGAGGCCATCCAGTCGAACCAACATATGTCTTTTACACTGTTACACCCACATCCGTCTACAAAAGCCTCTAACAAGAGCATTGACCAAAATGAACCATAAGTCGGGACAAGTCCCCGCTTTATACAACATGTACATCACCAAAACATATATACATCCTGACTCGGAGAAGCCCCGAAGTAGCTGGAGCTCACCAAAGAACCGCTAACACTGGCAATCTACTGAGGAAGCCTACTGGGACCTGCGCCTGCAGCAAGTAAGGTAAATGCCCCGAGAGGGGTCAGTACGAAATAAGTACTGAGTATGCAAGGCTCAGATGAAACTGTACAACACATGAATATTTCAATGAACATGTCAATGAACTCAAAACATATGAATAATCAATGTGATTAAGTCAGCATGTTGCATTTTGGAAACCATGTGGATTGTTTTCATTACTTTCATTACTTTCTTTATCTCAATACTCACTTGTCATTACATATCACAATGTGCCCGGGCCCCGACTGATCAGTGGGTCTTTCATATCATATTATTGTGTTGGGATCGAGTCGAGCTAGGCTTATGCCCCTAGACTTGCCACCCATACATCAATGCATCGGGATCGAGTCGAGCTAGGCTTACGCCCCTAGACTTGCCACCCATAAATCCAAATCTCGGGATCGAGTCGAGCTAGGCTTACGCCCCTAGACTTGCCACCCGTACTTGATCATTGACCACATTTGCATTACTTTGTTCATTACTTTGAGATTGATACTTTGATAGTCATAACATCACTTTGGAACTTTGGAACATTGGAACATAACATTGTTGGAAACTTTGAATCATTGACCAATAAGTGAAGGACATGTGAATAAATATCAAAGAGAAATATAACATTACTAGCACCATGATACCATTGGAACCATTGGACAATAATTCATGAACAAGAGACACAAGTATAGGCACTATTGGAATATTGGAACATTAACCATGAATATGAGAAATGAGATTCACAATTGATCGACGAGTAGGAAATATATGACAATGACCATGGATAAGTGCATATGGGATACCTTAGTACATTTCGGATAGAACTAGAGAAATGTCAATGTGAACACTATTGGCCGTAGAAAGATACGGACAAAGTAACCTTACATACCTTGGATTCGCACTGTGAATATTCAACCTTAGATGCGTATAAATAATCTCGCTCCTTCTTTATGTGTCACTCTACAACATAAATACATAACGAAATTCACATTAACCACCAATTACTTTACAAATGCATACCATGTCAATGAATTACATGTTTGGCTTTAAACATGTCATTTCCCCCTTGACAAAATCATTGATCATACTATTATTCCAAAAATTCCATAATATTCCCAACATTGACCAATACATAAAAATCAATACATTCCACCACAATACATCTCCTTTACACTTTCTTATCCATAACACATCACAAATAATCCATCAAAGTACCTTAATACAACTCATAACACATATCGGCCAAAATCCCATAATTTCCACTTTTAGCCAAGAACAAATTTAATGCCAAAAATAACACCATACATGTTCATATTTTGTCCATACCATGCTTTTTCATCAAAGGCACAAGGCCTAATTCAAGTTTAAATTACCAAGATGACACATCTTTCACCAAAGGCAAAATACACTATTCACCACCTTGCCAACACATCTAGCATAATATACATAATCTTCCATGCATATAATATGTTAATCCATGAGAATAAACACTTACCAAAGCTTGGAATAGGATGATCTTGTCCAAAGAGTCCAAAGGATTTATTTGCTTTAGGGTTTGAAGTTTAAAGAAATATGTCAGAAAATATCACAAAGGCAAGAGAGTTTTTGGACAATAAAATCTGATCTTGGGGACTTTATATAGACCCCAAGTCATCCTTAGCCACACTTGGCATTACATGATATGTTTAATTGGTCAAGTACTGGAAGAATGGGTCATTTCTTCTTGGGCCAAGTCTTTTAATCCCATTTTGGGCCTATCTTTGGGCCCAATAACTCATACCCATGTAACCCATCCAATTTCATGTATTATTCACCATATATCTCATTTTTACATAATTCCATAATGTCACGACAATATTCTTTTAAACATTTCTCATTCGTCCTTTCGATCGCAAAAATTGGAATTCTAGTCGCCCTTGATTTCATTGGACATTTTGGATCACTATTCACATTTCATGATTTGATCATGTAGGAGTATGTAGGAGTATATTGAAGTGTTTGAATCCTTAACAATGCTCAAATAACTCCAAAGAACCAAAAGAAACCATCGAGAAATCGTCGTAGAATTGCGTTGCGAAACGACTTTGGAAAGGGCATAAGTGTTGTGCCTTGCGCCACTAGCTGCAAAGCAGCCTGTGGCGCAAGAATGTGACCTTCTCTGAATTTTCAGAATGCAGGTGGCTTGCGCCACACCCCTGAAACAGGGTAGTGGCGCAAGTTTCACCACTTTGCTGAAATTTCCGGCCACTTATCCAATGTTTACTTATCGTCCAATCCCTTATCAAAACACTACAAAATACTTACTTAGTGATCTTAACCATCAAGTAAACATGACTTAAAGTCACCAAATGAGGTTAGAATGTGTACGATTTCTTACTCAAATGCTCCACGAAATCACAACACACCTCCTACGAAGATCTAATCGCACATGGTAGGTCCGATATCAAATGTTTCACCAATGACACTATAAAACACATATATGCATGGAATCTCAACACCTATGTAGGTATGATCCCAAGGTATCAAGTGAGGTTATAAAAGTACGGGGTGTTACATTTTTCCCCCCTTAGAAACATTCGTCCTCGAATGTAACAACATTGTCTTATATACAACAAAATCTTTACTTTAACATACCTATACACATTCACATAATGCTCTTAAATACTTACTTGTTATTGTTCCACCTCCGCACTGTGAACTTCTTGGTCCATTCGAAAGAGATGGGGATACTTGGATTTCATCATTTCTTCCGCTTCCCATGTGATCTCCTCTACGTGTTGGTTTCTCCAAAGGACTTTTACGGATGCTACGTCTTTATTTCTCAATCTCTTTACTTGTCGATCTAGGATAGCAATGGGCACCTCTTCATAAGTGAGATCCTCTGTAACTTGAACATCCTCTACGGGAACAATACGAGACGGATCTCCTATGCATTTTCGAAGCATCGACACATGAAAGACCGGATGGACGGAGGAAAGTTCTTGAGGTAAGGCTAATTCATATGCGACTTGCCCAAATCTTCTAATAACTTCATAGGGGCCTATGTAACGTGGACTCAATTTCCCTTTCTTTCCAAACCGCATTACCCCTTTCATCGGTGACACCTTTAAAAATACCCAATCACCTATGGCGAATTCAAGCCCTCTTCTTCTAACATCGGCATATGACTTGTGACGACTTTGAGCCGTTTGTAACCGTTGTTGGATAACTTTAACTTTCTCCATGGATTGGTGAACAATATCTGGCCCAAGTAAAGCAGTTTCACCTGCTTCGAACCATCCGATTGGTGGTCTATATTTCCTTCCATACAAGGCTTCATAAGGTGCCATTTTAATACTTGAATGATAGCTATTGTTATATGCAAATTCAATAAGAGGCAAATGGTCATCCCAACTACCTTGAAAATCTAACGTACAAGCTCGTAGCATATCTTCAAGTGTCTGAATAGTACGTTCTGCTTGTCCATCAGTCTGAGGATGGAAAGCCGTACTCAAATTCACCTGAGTACCCAAACTCCGCTGAAAAGATTTCCAAAAGTGTGCTGTGAACTGTGCTTCTCTGTCTGATATGATAGAAAGTGGATTACCATGCAATCGTACTATCTCTTTCACATACAACTTTGCATAATCCTCAGCTGTATAGGTCATCTTGACCGGTATAAAATGCGCTGATTTAGTAAGTCGGTCCACTATGACCCATATCGAATCAAACTTACGCAATGTACGAGGCAAACCCGTAATAAAATCCATATTAATCATATCCCACTTCTAGACTGGAAGATTGATACATTGCATGTAACCTCCTGGTTTCTGATGTTCCACTTTCACTTGTTGACAATTTGGGCACTGCGCGATAAATTCTGCAATGTTCTTTTTCATGTTGCTCCACCAATACACTTCTTTCAATTCATGGTACATTTTAGTAGCACCCGGATGAATGGAATAGCGCGAATGGTGCGCTTCTGTCATTATTCGTGTCCTCAGTTCATCTATGTCCGGTACACATAACCTCCCTTGACGTTGAAGTACCCCTTCCGGTGTAATATCAAATGCCTTGGTCAAATTCTGCTGCACATTCTCCTTTAGCTGCAATAAAATAGAATCCGCAAATTGCTTCTCTTTCACTTCAGCTATCAGGGAGGATTCTGCTGCATTCTGCACCATCACTTTATCCTCTGATATTTCAATAAGGCGAACTCCCAAGCTGGCTAATTGATTTAAGTCTTTGATTATCTCCTTCTTTTCTGTCAGTTGATCACTAGTGACTCCCGTTGCCTTGCGGCTCAATGCATCTGCTACTACATTTGCCTTCCCTGGATGGTATAAAATATCGACATCATAGTCTTTCAAGAGCTCTAACCATCTTCGTTGCCTTAGGTTGAGTTCTTTTTGCTTAAAGATATATTGTAAACTTTTGTGATCCGTATAGATGTCAACATGAACCCCATATAAATAATGACGCTATATCTTTAAAGCAAAAACTACCGCTCCCAATTCAAGATCATGTGTGGGATAGTTTTTCTTATGTGGCCGTAACTGTCGTGAGGCATATGCTATCACCCGACCAAGACCAATCCCGGAAGCATCACAATACACGGCATAGCCTTCTGTGCCTTCAGGAAGTACTAACACTGGTGTGGAAGTCAACTTATCTTTCAATTTTTGAAACCCTCTTTCACATGCATCATTCCATTGAAACTTAATTGCCTTGTGAGTTAACTTTGTTAATGGTGCTGCAATAGAAGCAAACCCTTCTACAAATCTCCGGTAATAACCTGCCAAACCCAGAAAACTGTGAATCTCTGTGGGTGTCGTAGGTCTTGGCCAGTTTTTCACTGCTTCAATCTTTTGGGTATCAACCTGTATGCCTTTATCTGATACAATGTGACCCAAGAATGCGACTGATTTCAACCAAAATTCACATTTGGAGAACTTTGCATACAACTTACGCTCACGGAGAATTTGCAACACTTGCCGTAAGTGATAAGCATGGTCTTCTGGTGATCTTGAATAAACAAGGATGTCATCTATAAATACTGTCACGAACACGTCTAAGAATGGCTTAAATACTCTGTTCATCAAATCCATAAACACAGCCGGTGCATTTGTTAGTCCAAATGACATAACTAAAAATTCATAATGGCCATACCGTGTTCGAAAAGCTGTCTTGGGTACATCCTCCTCTCTAGCTCTGACTTGATGATAACCCGACCTCAAGTCAATCTTCGAAAAACACTTGGCACCCTGTAACTAATCAAACAAATCATCAATTTGAGGGAGGGGATATTTGTTCTTGATCGTTACTTTATTCAGTTGACGATAGTCGATGCACATTCTCAAGGTGCCATCTTTCTTTCGCACAAATAATATCGGTGCACCCCACGGGGACATACTAGGCCTAATGAAGCCTTTGTCCATCAAATCTTTCAACTGATCCTTCAATTCACGCAGTTCCGCTAGAGCCATTCTATATGGAGGAATAGAAATAGGTTGAGTGCCTGGAATCACATCAATGCCAAATTCCACTTCTCGTTCTGGGGGTAAACCTGGAAGATCCTCTGGAAATACATCAAGAAATTCATTGACTACCGGTACTGACTGTGGAGTTAATGGTTCCACATCATTATCTTTCACTCGTACCAAATGACATACGTATCCCTTGGCAATCATTTTTCTGGCTTTCAAATAGGAAATAAATCTCCCTCGTGGTGCCCCTACATTACCCTGCCATTCAAGAAGATTTTCTTGCGGAAAACAAAATTGTACCTTCTTGGCCCGGCAATCTACCGTAGCATAACAAGAGGCCAACCAATCCATTCCCATAATTACATCAAAATCCACCATGTTCAATTCAATGAGATCGGCCAACGTATCATGACCACACACAATTACCACACAGTTACGATATACTCTCTTTGCAATAATATATTCACCAACCGGTGTAGACACCTCAATTGATTTATTTAATAATTCTGGTGTCTTTGCAAATTTCGCAGCAACCAATGGAGTAACATAGGAAAATGTAGAACCTGGGTCAATTAGTGCATATACATTATGTGAGAATATGAATAATGTACTTGTGACAACATCAGGGGAAGCCTCTGAATTCTGGTGGTCCACCAAAGCATAAGTGCGATTCTGGACCCCGCTAGTACTGGCTGCTCCTCTGGCACCTCTACCACGGCCACTAGGTTGTACCCCTCGGCCCTGTGAAGGAACCGATGCTGAAGACGCAACAGCCAACCCAGCTGGTCGTGCTATACCACCCATGCTCCGCTGTGGACATTCTCTCGTTATATATCCCGACATACCACACCAAAAGCAGACATTCGTCCCTGTCCGACATGGACCTGTGTGCATACGCCCGCAGTGCAGACACTGCTGACGAGGGAAACCTGCTGCCTGTGATCCATGAACCCCACTACTCTGCCCAGCTGAACCACCTCTAAACCCTCGAGACTGAGAATAAGCACTCCCTATGGAATAAGAGAACGACGGTCTAGGTGGTCTAGGAAACATACGAGGCCTAGATCCTCCTTGAGACATCATAGGTGGTCCCATAGGTCTAGCCCTTTTGGACTGTCCCCTATCAAATTCATGTACCCTTCGTCTCTGTCTTTGATCTTCCATCTTCTGGGCGAAGGCTTGTATTCGAGCAATGTCCATGTCCCTATTCAAGGCCACAATAGTGCAATCTCTCACCAAGTATGGCTCTAGTCTGTCCACGTATCTATGGACCCTGTCTGTCATCGTAGCCACAACATTTGGCGCATATCGAGCCAAGGAATTAAATTGCAAGCTATATTCTCTGACGCTCAAATTTCCTTGGCGGAGATTTAGGAACTGATCCGCACGTGCCTCACGGATCTCATAGGGCAAGTAATGATCAAGAAAAGCCACTTTGAACTCTTCCCATGTCGGTGAATCTGCACCAATGTCACGGGATTTCTTCCAATCCTCATACCATAATATTGCCTCTCCCTTCAACCTGTACGCAGCAAGTTCCACTGTCTCTACCCCTGTCACATGCATAACTTCCAAGGCCCTCTGAATTTGATCCACGAAGTCCTATGGATCTGCTTTTGGATCTGCCCCTGTGAATATAGGAGGATCCAATTTGAGGAAATCCTGTGTTCTGCGACTTGCTACTCTAGCCGCATCATCATCATGTGTCATTGGACCAGCTCGTCCTTGACTCTGGGATGCCACTAACTGTGTTAACATCTAAACTGCATTCCTCAGATCCTGGTCTGTGGCATTCGTCGATGGTTCCATGGGCACTTCCCTTCTTCTCGGCTCTTCTGGAGCTGAAGAAGTAGAAGAAGCTCGCGTTGGAAACTCAGTTTCAGCCCCACCTTGATTAACTTATTCCGGTGGTGGTCTACTTGTTCCCTCTCCAGCAATTCTATTTATCAGCTTACTTTTACCTTTTCCTCTTCCCCTTCTAGTGCTCGGCATTTTGACTATACCAAAGAAAAATAATTACCAAGATCAGATACAATGCAATTGACAACATTGGCTCTATTGCACGATCTAGAATGAAGGAAAGAAACAACATCCTAAATGTCCCGTAGCCTCCTACTTATAAATGTGGTGCACAACACATCGATAAGTAAGATTCTACTCAGACACGGCTTTGTAGACATCCTTAGACCGACTGCTCTGATACCACTTTTGTCATGCCCCGAATCCCATCGAGACATGATTGGCACCCGTAGCCGATAAGGCCCGAGAGAACCAACCTGTGCCTATGTTCAATCATATGCATAGCATAATCATAACCACCATTGCATAAGAACATGAAAGATGAATAAAGGAAAACATGGGACATCTTTTTACATACATGTGAAACTTGGCCGTTGAGGCCATCCAGTCAAACCAACATATGTCTTTTACACTGTTACACCCACATCCGTCTACAAAAGCCTCTAACAAGAGCATTGACCAAAATGAACCATAAGTCAGGACAAGTCCCCGCTTTATACAATATGTACATCACCAAAACATATATACATCCTGACTCGGAGAAGCCCCGAAGTAGCTGGAGCTCACCAAAGAACCGCTAACACTGGCAATCTACTGAGGAAGCCTACTGGGACCTGCGCCTGCAGCAAGTAAGGTAAATGCCCCGAGAGGGGTCAGTACGAAATAAGTACTGAGTATGCAAGGCTCAGATGAAACTGTACAACACATGAATATTTCAATGAACATGCCAATGAACTCAAAACATATGAATAATCAATGTGATTAAGTCACCATGTTGCATTTTGGAAACCATGTGGATTGTTTTCATTACTTTCTTTATCTCAATACTCACTTGTCATTACATATCACAATGTGCCCGGGCCCCGACTGATCAGTGGGTCTTTCATATCATATCATTGTGTTGGGATCGAGTCGAGCTAGGCTTATGCCCCTAGACTTGCCACCCATACATCAATGCATCGGGATCGAGTCGAGCTAGGCTTACGCCCCTAGACTTGCCACCCATAAATCCAAATCTCGGGATCGAGTCGAGCTAGGCTTACGCCCCTAGACTTGCCACCCGTACTTGATCATTGACCACATTTGCATTACTTTGTTCATTACTTTGAGATTGATACTTTGATAGTCATAACATCACTTTGGAACTTTGGAACATAACATTGTTGGAAACTTTGAATCATTGACCAATAAGTGAAGGACATGTGAATAAATATCAATGAGAAATATAACATTACTAGCACCATGATACCATTGGAACCATTGGACAATAATCCATGAACAAGAGACACAAGTATAAGCACTATTGGAATATTGGAACATTAACCATGAATATGAGAAATGAGATTCACAATTGATCGACGAGTAGGAAATATATGACAATGACCATGGATAAGTGCATATGGGATACCTTAGTACATTTCGGATAGAACTAGAGAAATGTCAATGTGAACACTATTGGCCGTAGAAAGATACGGACAAAGTAACCTTACATACCTTGGATTCGCACTGTGAATATACAACCTTAGATGCGTATAAATAATCCCGCTCCTTCTTTATGTGTCACTCTACAACATAAATACATAACGAAATTCACATTAACCACCAATTACTTTACAAATGCATACCATGTCAGTGAATTACATGTTTGGCTTTAAACATGTCATTTCTCCCTTGACAAAACCATTGATCATACTATTATTCCAAAAATTCCATAATATTCCCAACATTGACCAATACATAAAAATCAATACATTCCACCACAATACATCTCCTTTACACTTTCTTATCCATAACACATCACAAATAATCCATCAAAGTACCTTAATACAACTCATAACACATATCGGCCAAAATCCCATAATTTCCACTTTTAGCCAAGAACAAATTTAATGCCAAAAATAACACCATACATGTTCATATTTTGTCCATACCATGCTTTTTCATCAAAGGCACAAGGCCTAATTCAAGTTTAAATTACCAAGATGACACATCTTTCACCAAAGGCAAAATACACTATTCACCACCTTGCCAACACATCTAGCATAATATACATAATATTCCATGCATATAATATGTTAATCCATGAGAATAAACACTTACCAAAGCTTGGAATAGGATGATCTTGTCCAAAGAGTCCAAAGGATTTATTTGCTTTAGGGTTTGAAGTTTAAAGAAATATGTCAGAAAATATCACAAAGGCAAGAGAGTTTTTGGACAATAAAATCTGATCTTGGGGACTTTATATAGACCCCAAGTCATCCTTAGCCACACTTGGCATTACATGATATGTTTAATTGGTCAAGTACTGGAAGAATGGGTCATTTCTTCTTGGGCCAAGTCTTTTAATCCCATTTTGGGCCTATCTTTGGGCCCAATAACTCATACCCATGTAACCCATCCAATTTCATGTATTATTCACCATATATCTCATGTTTACATAATTCCATAATGTCACGACAATATTCTTTTAAACATTTCTCATTCGTCCTTTCGATCGCAAAAATTGGAATTCTAGTCGCCCTTGATTTCATTGGACATTTTGGATCACTATTCACATTTCATGATTTGATCATGTAGGAGTATTTAGGAGTATATTGAAGTGTTTGAATCCTTAACAATGCTCAAATAACTCCAAAGAACCAAAAGAAACCATCGAGAAATCGTCGTAGAATTGCGTTACGAAACGACTTTGGAAAGGGCATAAGTGTTGTGCCTTGCGCCACTAGCTGCAAAGCAGCCTGTGGCGCAAGAATGTGACCTTATCTGAATTTTCAGAATGCAGGTGGCTTGCGCCACACCCCTGAAACAGGGTAGTGGCGCAAGTTTCACCACTTTGCTGAAATTTCCGGCCACTTATCCAATGTTTACTTATCGTCCAATCCCTTATCAAAACACTACAAAATACTTACTTAGTGATCTTAACCATCAAGTAAACATGACTTAAAGTCACCAAATGAGGTTAGAATGTGTACGATTTCTTACTCAAATGCTCCACGAAATCACAACACACCTCCTACGAAGATCTAATCGCACATGGTAGGTCCGATATCAAATGTTTCACCAATGACACTATAAAACACATATATGCATGGAATCTCAACACCTATGTAGGTATGATCCCAAGGTATCAAGTGAGGTTATAAAAGTACGGGGTGTTACATTTTTCCCCCCTTAGAAACATTCGTCCTCGAATGTAACAACATTGTCTTATATACAACAAAATCTTTACTTTAACATACCTATACACATTCACATAATGCTCTTAAATACTTACTTGTTATTGTTCCACCTCCGCACTGTGAACTTCTTGGTCCATTCGAAAGAGATGGGGATACTTGGATTTCATCATTTCTTCCGCTTCCCATGTGATCTCCTCTACGTGTTGGTTTCTCCAAAGGACTTTTACGGATGCTACGTCTTTATTTCTCAATCTCTTTACTTGTCGATCTAGGATAGCAATGGGCACCTCTTCATAAGTGAGATCCTCTGTAACTTGAACATCCTCTACGGGAACAATACGAGACGGATCTCCTATGCATTTTCGAAGCATCGACACATGAAAGACCGGATGGACGGAGGAAAGTTCTTGAGGTAAGGCTAATTCATATGCGACTTGCCCAAATCTTCTAATAACTTCATAGGGGCCTATGTAACGTGGACTCAATTTCCCTTTCTTTCCAAACCGCATTACCCCTTTCATCGGTGACACCTTTAAAAATACCCAATCACCTATGGCGAATTCAAGCCCTCTTCTTCTAACATCGGCATATGACTTGTGACGACTTTGAGCCGTTTGTAACCGTTGTTGGATAACTTTAACTTTCTCCATGGATTGGTGAACAATATCTGGCCCAAGTAAAGCAGTTTCACCTGCTTCGAACCATCCGATTGGTGGTCTATATTTCCTTCCATACAAGGCTTCATAAGGTGCCATTTTAATACTTGAATGATAGCTATTGTTATATGCAAATTCAATAAGAGGCAAATGGTCATCCCAACTACCTTGAAAATCTAACGTACAAGCTCGTAGCATATCTTCAAGTGTCTGAATAGTACGTTCTGCTTGTCCATCAGTCTGAGGATGGAAAGCCGTACTCAAATTCACCTGAGTACCCAAACTCCGCTGAAAAGATTTCCAAAAGTGTGCTGTGAACTGTGCTTCTCTGTCTGATATGATAGAAAGTGGATTACCATGCAATCGTACTATCTCTTTCACATACAACTTTGCATAATCCTCAGCTGTATAGGTCATCTTGACCGGTATAAAATGCGCTGATTTAGTAAGTCGGTCCACTATGACCCATATCGAATCAAACTTACGCAATGTACGAGGCAAACCCGTAATAAAATCCATATTAATCATATCCCACTTCTAGACTGGAAGATTGATACATTGCATGTAACCTCCTAGTTTCTGATGTTCCACTTTCACTTGTTGACAATTTGGGCACTGCGCGATAAATTCTGCAATGTTCTTTTTCATGTTGCTCCACCAATACACTTCTTTCAATTCATGGTACATTTTAGTAGCACCCGGATGAATGGAATAGCGCGAATGGTGCGCTTCTGTCATTATTCGTGTCCTCAGTTCATCTATGTCCGGTACACATAACCTCCCTTGACGTTGAAGTACCCCTTCCGGTGTAATATCAAATGCCTTGGTCAAATTCTGCTGCACATTCTCCTTTAGCTGCAATAAAATAGAATCCGCAAATTGCTTCTCTTTCACTTCAGCTATCAGGGAGGATTCTGCTGCATTCTGCACCATCACTTTATCCTCTGATATTTCAATAAGGCGAACTCCCAAGCTGGCTAATTGATTTAAGTCTTTGATTATCTCCTTCTTTTCTGTCAGTTGATCACTAGTGACTCCCGTTGCCTTGCGGCTCAATGCATCTGCTACTACATTTGCCTTCCCTGGATGGTATAAAATATCGACATCATAGTCTTTCAAGAGCTCTAACCATCTTCGTTGCCTTAGGTTGAGTTCTTTTTGCTTAAAGATATATTGTAAACTTTTGTGATCCGTATAGATGTCAACATGAACCCCATATAAATAATGACGCTATATCTTTAAAGCAAAAACTACCGCTCCCAATTCAAGATCATGTGTGGGATAGTTTTTCTTATGTGGCCGTAACTGTCGTGAGGCATATGCTATCACCCGACCAAGACCAATCCCGGAAGCATCACAATACACGGCATAGCCTTCTGTGCCTTCAGGAAGTACTAACACTGGTGTGGAAGTCAACTTATCTTTCAATTTTTGAAACCCTCTTTCACATGCATCATTCCATTGAAACTTAATTGCCTTGTGAGTTAACTTTGTTAATGGTGCTGCAATAGAAGCAAACCCTTCTACAAATCTCCGGTAATAACCTGCCAAACCCAGAAAACTGTGAATCTCTGTGGGTGTCGTAGGTCTTGGCCAGTTTTTCACTGCTTCAATCTTTTGGGTATCAACCTGTATGCCTTTATCTGATACAATGTGACCCAAGAATGCGACTGATTTCAACCAAAACTCACATTTGGAGAACTTTGCATACAACTTACGCTCACGGAGAATTTGCAACACTTGCCGTAAGTGATAAGCATGGTCTTCTGGTGATCTTGAATAAACAAGGATGTCATCTATAAATACTGTCACGAACACGTCTAAGAATGGCTTAAATACTCTGTTCATCAAATCCATAAACACAGCCGGTGCATTTGTTAGTCCAAATGACATAACTAAAAATTCATAATGGCCATACCGTGTTCGAAAAGCTGTCTTGGGTACATCCTCCTCTCTAGCTCTGACTTGATGATAACCCGACCTCAAGTCAATCTTCGAAAAACACTTGGCACCCTGTAACTAATCAAACAAATCATCAATTTGAGGGAGGGGATATTTGTTCTTGATCGTTACTTTATTCAGTTGACGATAGTCGATGCACATTCTCAAGGTGCCATCTTTCTTTCGCACAAATAATATCGGTGCACCCCACGGGGACATACTAGGCCTAATGAAGCCTTTGTCCATCAAATCTTTCAACTGATCCTTCAATTCACGCAGTTCCGCTGGAGCCATTCTATATGGAGGAATAGAAATAGGTTGAGTGCCTGGAATCACATCAATGCCAAATTCCACTTCTCGTTCTGGGGGTAAACCTGGAAGATCCTCTGGAAATACATCAAGAAATTCATTGACTACCGGTACTGACTGTGGAGTTAATGGTTCCACATCATTATCTTTCACTCGTACCAAATGACATACGTATCCCTTGGCAATCATTTTTCTGGCTTTCAAATAGGAAATAAATCTCCCTCGTGGTGCCCCTACATTACCCTGCCATTCAAGAAGATTTTCTTGCGGAAAACAAAATTGTACCTTCTTGGCCCGACAATCTACCGTAGCATAACAAGAGGCCAACCAATCCATTCCCATAATTACATCAAAATCCACCATGTTCAATTCAATGAGATCGGCCAACGTATCATGACCACACACAATTACCACACAGTTACGATATACTCTCTTTGCAATAATATATTCACCAACCGGTGTAGACACCTCAATTGATTTATTTAATAATTCTGGTGTCTTTGCAAATTTCGCAGCAACCAATGGAGTAACATAGGAAAATGTAGAACCTGGGTCAATTAGTGCATATACATTATGTGAGAATATGCATCAGGGGAAGCCTCTGAATTCTGGTGGTCCACCAAAGCATAAGTGCGATTCTGGACCCCGCTAGTACTGGCTGCTCCTCTGGCACCTCTACCACGGCCACTAGGTTGTACCCCTCGGCCCTGTGAAGGAACCGATGCTGAAGACGCAACAGCCGACCCAGCTGGTCGTGCTATACCACCCATGCTCCGCTGTGGACATTCTCTCGTTATATATCCCGACATACCACACCAAAAGCAGACATTCGTCCCTGTCCGACATGGACCTGTGTGCATACGCCCGCAGTGCAGACACTGCTGACGAGGGAAACCTGCTGCCTGTGATCCATGAACCCCACTACTCTGCCCAGCTGAACCACCTCTAAACCCTCGAGACTGAGAATAAGCACTCCCTATGGAATAAGAGAACGACGGTCTAGGTGGTCTAGGAAACATACGAGGCCTAGATCCTCCTTGAGACATCATAGGTGGTCCCATAGGTCTAGCCCTTTTGGACTGTCCCCTATCAAATTCATGTACCCTTCGTCTCTGTCTTTGATCTTCCATCTTCTGGGCGAAGGCTTGTATTCGAGCAATGTCCATGTCCCTATTCAAGGCCACAATAGTGCAATCTCTCACCAAGTATGGCTCTAGTCTGTCCACGTATCTATGGACCCTGTCTGTCATCGTAGCCACAACATTTGGCGCATATCGAGCCAAGGAATTAAATTGCAAGCTATATTCTCTGACGCTCAAATTTCCTTGGCGGAGATTTAGGAACTGATCCGCACGTGCCTCACGGATCTCATAGGGCAAGTAATGATCAAGAAAAGCCACTTTGAACTCTTCCCATGTCGGTGAATCTGCACCAATGTCACGGGATTTCTTCCAATCCTCATACCATAATATTGCCTCTCCCTTCAACCTGTACGCAGCAAGTTCCACTGTCTCTACCCCTGTCACATGCATAACTTCCAAGGCCCTCTGAATTTGATCCACGAAGTCCTGTGGATCTGCTTTTGGATCTTCCCCTGTGAATATAGGAGGATCCAATTTGAGGAAATCCTGTGTTCTGCGACTTGCTACTCTAGCCGCATCATCATCATGTGTCATTGGACCAGCTCGTCCTTGACTCTGGGCTGCCACTAACTGTGTTAACATCTAAACTGCATTCCTCAGATCCTGGTCTGTGGCATTCGTCGATGGTTCCACGGGCACTTCCCTTCTTCTCGGCTCTTCTGGAGCTGAAGAAGTAGAAGAAGCTCGCGTTGGAAACTCAGTTTCAGCCCCACCTTGATTAACTTGTTCCGGTGGTGGTCTACTTGTTCCCTCTCCAGCAATTCTATTTATCAGCTTACTTTTACCTTTTCCTCTTCCCCTTCTAGTGCTCGGCATTTTGACTATACCAAAGAAAAATAATTACCAAGATCAGATACAATGCAATTGACAACATTGGCTCTATTGCACGATCTAGAATGAAGGAAAGAAACAACATCCTAAATGTCCCGTAGCCTCCTACTTATAAATGTGGTGCACAACACATCGATAAGTAAGATTCTACTCAGACACGGCTTTATAGACATCCTTAGACCGACTGCTCTGATACCACTTTTGTCATGCCCCGAATCCCATCGAGACATGATTGGCACCCGTAGCCGATAAGGCCCGAGAGAACCAACCTGTGCCTATGTTCAATCATATGCATAGCATAATCATAACCACCATTGCATAAGAACATGAAAGATGAATAAAGGAAAACATGGGACATCTTTTTACATACATGTGAAACTTGGCCGTTGAGGCCATCCAGTCAAACCAACATATGTCTTTTACACTGTTACACCCACATCCGTCTACAAAAGCCTCTAACAAGAGCATTGACCAAAATGAACCATAAGTCAGGACAAGTCCCCGCTTTATACAATATGTACATCACCAAAACATATATACATCCTGACTCGGAGAAGCCCCGAAGTAGCTGGAGCTCACCAAAGAACCGCTAACACTGGCAATCTACTGAGGAAGCCTACTGGGACCTGCGCCTGCAGCAAGTAAGGTAAATGCCCCGAGAGGGGTCAGTACGAAATAAGTACTGAGTATGCAAGGCTCAGATGAAACTGTACAACACATGAATATTTCAATGAACATGCCAATGAACTCAAAACATATGAATAATCAATGTGATTAAGTCACCATGTTGCATTTTGGAAACCATGTGGATTGTTTTCATTACTTTCTTTATCTCAATACTCACTTGTCATTACATATCACAATGTGCCCGGGCCCCGACTGATCAGTGGGTCTTTCATATCATATCATTGTGTTGGGATCGAGTCGAGCTAGGCTTATGCCCCTAGACTTGCCACCCATACATCAATGCATCGGGATCGAGTCGAGCTAGGCTTACGCCCCTAGACTTGCCACCCATAAATCCAAATCTCGGGATCGAGTCGAGCTAGGCTTACGCCCCTAGACTTGCCACCCGTACTTGATCATTGACCACATTTGCATTACTTTGTTCATTACTTTGAGATTGATACTTTGATAGTCATAACATCACTTTGGAACTTTGGAACATAACATTGTTGGAAACTTTGAATCATTGACCAATAAGTGAAGGACATGTGAATAAATATCAATGAGAAATATAACATTACTAGCACCATGATACCATTGGAACCATTGGACAATAATCCATGAACAAGAGACACAAGTATAAGCACTATTGGAATATTGGAACATTAACCATGAATATGAGAAATGAGATTCACAATTGATCGACGAGTAGGAAATATATGACAATGACCATGGATAAGTGCATATGGGATACCTTAGTACATTTCGGATAGAACTAGAGAAATGTCAATGTGAACACTATTGGCCGTAGAAAGATACGGACAAAGTAACCTTACATACCTTGGATTCGCACTGTGAATATACAACCTTAGATGCGTATAAATAATCCCGCTCCTTCTTTATGTGTCACTCTACAACATAAATACATAACGAAATTCACATTAACCACCAATTACTTTACAAATGCATACCATGTCAGTGAATTACATGTTTGGCTTTAAACATGTCATTTCTCCCTTGACAAAACCATTGATCATACTATTATTCCAAAAATTCCATAATATTCTCAACATTGACCAATACATAAAAATCAATACATTCCACCACAATACATCTCCTTTACACTTTCTTATCCATAACACATCACAAATAATCCATCAAAGTACCTTAATACAACTCATAACACATATCGGCCAAAATCCCATAATTTCCACTTTTAGCCAAGAACAAATTTAATGCCAAAAATAACACCATACATGTTCATATTTTGTCCATACCATGCTTTTTCATCAAAGGCACAAGGCCTAATTCAAGTTTAAATTACCAAGATGACACATCTTTCACCAAAGGCAAAATACACTATTCACCACCTTGCCAACACATCTAGCATAATATACATAATATTCCATGCATATAATATGTTAATCCATGAGAATAAACACTTACCAAAGCTTGGAATAGGATGATCTTGTCCAAAGAGTCCAAAGGATTTATTTGCTTTAGGGTTTGAAGTTTAAAGAAATATGTCAGAAAATATCACAAAGGCAAGAGAGTTTTTGGACAATAAAATCTGATCTTGGGGACTTTATATAGACCCCAAGTCATCCTTAGCCACACTTGGCATTACATGATATGTTTAATTGGTCAAGTACTGGAAGAATGGGTCATTTCTTCTTGGGCCAAGTCTTTTAATCCCATTTTGGGCCTATCTTTGGGCCCAATAACTCATACCCATGTAACCCATCCAATTTCATGTATTATTCACCATATATCTCATGTTTACATAATTCCATAATGTCACGACAATATTCTTTTAAACATTTCTCATTCGTCCTTTCGATCGCAAAAATTGGAATTCTAGTCGCCCTTGATTTCATTGGACATTTTGGATCACTATTCACATTTCATGATTTGATCATGTAGGAGTATTTAGGAGTATATTGAAGTGTTTGAATCCTTAACAATGCTCAAATAACTCCAAAGAACCAAAAGAAACCATCGAGAAATCGTCGTAGAATTGCGTTACGAAATGACTTTGGAAAGGGCATAAGTGTTGTGCCTTGCGCCACTAGCTGCAAAGCAGCCTGTGGCGCAAGAATGTGACCTTATCTGAATTTTCAGAATGCAGGTGGCTTGCGCCACACCCCTGAAACAGGGTAGTGGCGCAAGTTTCACCACTTTGCTGAAATTTCCGGCCACTTATCCAATGTTTACTTATCGTCCAATCCCTTATCAAAACACTACAAAATACTTACTTAGTGATCTTAACCATCAAGTAAACATGACTTAAAGTCACCAAATGAGGTTAGAATGTGTACGATTTCTTACTCAAATGCTCCACGAAATCACAACACACCTCCTACGAAGATCTAATCGCACATGGTAGGTCCGATATCAAATGTTTCACCAATGACACTATAAAACACATATATGCATGGAATCTCAACACCTATGTAGGTATGATCCCAAGGTATCAAGTGAGGTTATAAAAGTACGGGGTGTTACATTTTTCCCCCCTTAGAAACATTCGTCCTCGAATGTAACAACATTGTCTTATATACAACAAAATCTTTACTTTAACATACCTATACACATTCACATAATGCTCTTAAATACTTACTTGTTATTGTTCCACCTCCGCACTGTGAACTTCTTGGTCCATTCGAAAGAGATGGGGATACTTGGATTTCATCATTTCTTCCGCTTCCCATGTGATCTCCTCTACGTGTTGGTTTCTCCAAAGGACTTTTACGGATGCTACGTCTTTATTTCTCAATCTCTTTACTTGTCGATCTAGGATAGCAATGGGCACCTCTTCATAAGTGAGATCCTCTGTAACTTGAACATCCTCTACGGGAACAATACGAGACGGATCTCCTATGCATTTTCGAAGCATCGACACATGAAAGACCGGATGGACGGAGGAAAGTTCTTGAGGTAAGGCTAATTCATATGCGACT
This sequence comes from Capsicum rhomboideum, assembly GCA_031232105.1. Classification (NCBI taxonomy): domain Eukaryota; kingdom Viridiplantae; phylum Streptophyta; class Magnoliopsida; order Solanales; family Solanaceae; genus Capsicum; species Capsicum rhomboideum. The sequence continues at coordinate 135,040,457 of CP124712.1, read as the reverse complement.
TGCCCAAATCTTCTAATAACTTCATAGGGGCCTATGTAACGTGGACTCAATTTCCCTTTCTTTCCAAACCGCATTACCCCTTTCATCGGTGACACCTTTAAAAATACCCAATCACCTATGGCGAATTCAAGCCCTCTTCTTCTAACATCGGCATATGACTTGTGACGACTTTGAGCCGTTTGTAACCGTTGTTGGATAACTTTAACTTTCTCCATGGATTGGTGAACAATATCTGGCCCAAGTAAAGCAGTTTCACCTGCTTCGAACCATCCGATTGGTGGTCTATATTTCCTTCCATACAAGGCTTCATAAGGTGCCATTTTAATACTTGAATGATAGCTATTGTTATATGCAAATTCAATAAGAGGCAAATGGTCATCCCAACTACCTTGAAAATCTAACGTACAAGCTCGTAGCATATCTTCAAGTGTCTGAATAGTACGTTCTGCTTGTCCATCAGTCTGAGGATGGAAAGCCGTACTCAAATTCACCTGAGTACCCAAACTCCGCTGAAAAGATTTCCAAAAGTGTGCTGTGAACTGTGCTTCTCTGTCTGATATGATAGAAAGTGGATTACCATGCAATCGTACTATCTCTTTCACATACAACTTTGCATAATCCTCAGCTGTATAGGTCATCTTGACCGGTATAAAATGCGCTGATTTAGTAAGTCGGTCCACTATGACCCATATCGAATCAAACTTACGCAATGTACGAGGCAAACCCGTAATAAAATCCATATTAATCATATCCCACTTCTAGACTGGAAGATTGATACATTGCATGTAACCTCCTGGTTTCTGATGTTCCACTTTCACTTGTTGACAATTTGGGCACTGCGCGATAAATTCTGCAATGTTCTTTTTCATGTTGCTCCACCAATACACTTCTTTCAATTCATGGTACATTTTAGTAGCACCCGGATGAATGGAATAGCGCGAATGGTGCGCTTCTGTCATTATTCGTGTCCTCAGTTCATCTATGTCCGGTACACATAACCTCCCTTGACGTTGAAGTACCCCTTCCGGTGTAATATCAAATGCCTTGGTCAAATTCTGCTGCACATTCTCCTTTAGCTGCAATAAAATAGAATCCGCAAATTGCTTCTCTTTCACTTCAGCTATCAGGGAGGATTCTGCTGCATTCTGCACCATCACTTTATCCTCTGATATTTCAATAAGGCGAACTCCCAAGCTGGCTAATTGATTTAAGTCTTTGATTATCTCCTTCTTTTCTGTCAGTTGATCACTAGTGACTCCCGTTGCCTTGCGGCTCAATGCATCTGCTACTACATTTGCCTTCCCTGGATGGTATAAAATATCGACATCATAGTCTTTCAAGAGCTCTAACCATCTTCGTTGCCTTAGGTTGAGTTCTTTTTGCTTAAAGATATATTGTAAACTTTTGTGATCCGTATAGATGTCAACATGAACCCCATATAAATAATGACGCTATATCTTTAAAGCAAAAACTACCGCTCCCAATTCAAGATCATGTGTGGGATAGTTTTTCTTATGTGGCCGTAACTGTCGTGAGGCATATGCTATCACCCGACCAAGACCAATCCCGGAAGCATCACAATACACGGCATAGCCTTCTGTGCCTTCAGGAAGTACTAACACTGGTGTGGAAGTCAACTTATCTTTCAATTTTTGAAACCCTCTTTCACATGCATCATTCCATTGAAACTTAATTGCCTTGTGAGTTAACTTTGTTAATGGTGCTGCAATAGAAGCAAACCCTTCTACAAATCTCCGGTAATAACCTGCCAAACCCAGAAAACTGTGAATCTCTGTGGGTGTCGTAGGTCTTGGCCAGTTTTTCACTGCTTCAATCTTTTGGGTATCAACCTGTATGCCTTTATCTGATACAATGTGACCCAAGAATGCGACTGATTTCAACCAAAACTCACATTTGGAGAACTTTGCATACAACTTACGCTCACGGAGAATTTGCAACACTTGCCGTAAGTGATAAGCATGGTCTTCTGGTGATCTTGAATAAACAAGGATGTCATCTATAAATACTGTCACGAACACGTCTAAGAATGGCTTAAATACTCTGTTCATCAAATCCATAAACACAGCCGGTGCATTTGTTAGTCCAAATGACATAACTAAAAATTCATAATGGCCATACCGTGTTCGAAAAGCTGTCTTGGGTACATCCTCCTCTCTAGCTCTGACTTGATGATAACCCGACCTCAAGTCAATCTTCGAAAAACACTTGGCACCCTGTAACTAATCAAACAAATCATCAATTTGAGGGAGGGGATATTTGTTCTTGATCGTTACTTTATTCAGTTGACGATAGTCGATGCACATTCTCAAGGTGCCATCTTTCTTTCGCACAAATAATATCGGTGCACCCCACGGGGACATACTAGGCCTAATGAAGCCTTTGTCCATCAAATCTTTCAACTGATCCTTCAATTCACGCAGTTCCGCTGGAGCCATTCTATATGGAGGAATAGAAATAGGTTGAGTGCCTGGAATCACATCAATGCCAAATTCCACTTCTCGTTCTGGGGGTAAACCTGGAAGATCCTCTGGAAATACATCAAGAAATTCATTGACTACCGGTACTGACTGTGGAGTTAATGGTTCCACATCATTATCTTTCACTCGTACCAAATGACATACGTATCCCTTGGCAATCATTTTTCTGGCTTTCAAATAGGAAATAAATCTCCCTCGTGGTGCCCCTACATTACCCTGCCATTCAAGAAGATTTTCTTGCGGAAAACAAAATTGTACCTTCTTGGCCCGACAATCTACCGTAGCATAACAAGAGGCCAACCAATCCATTCCCATAATTACATCAAAATCCACCATGTTCAATTCAATGAGATCGGCCAACGTATCATGACCACACACAATTACCACACAGTTACGATATACTCTCTTTGCAATAATATATTCACCAACCGGTGTAGACACCTCAATTGATTTATTTAATAATTCTGGTGTCTTTGCAAATTTCGCAGCAACCAATGGAGTAACATAGGAAAATGTAGAACCTGGGTCAATTAGTGCATATACATTATGTGAGAATATGAATAATGTACTTGTGACAACATCAGGGGAAGCCTCTGAATTCTGGTGGTCCACCAAAGCATAAGTGCGATTCTGGACCCCGCTAGTACTGGCTGCTCCTCTGACACCTCTACCACGGCCACTAGGCTGTACCCCTCGGCCCTGTGAAGGAACCGATGCTGAAGACGCAACAGCCGACCCAGCTGGTCGTGCTATACCACCCATGCTCCGCTGTGGACATTCTCTCATTATATATCCCGGCATACCACACCAAAAGCAGACATTCGTCCCTGTCCGACATGGACCTGTGTGCATACGCCCGCAGTGCGGACACTGCTGACGAGGGAAACCTGCTGCCTGTGATCCATGAACCCCACTACTCTGCCCAGCTGAACCACCTCTAAACCCTCGAGACTGAGAATAAGCACTCCCTATGGAATAAGAGAACGACGGTCTAGGTGGTCTAGGAAACATACGAGGCCTAGATCCTCCTTGAGACATCATAGGTGGTCCCATAGGTCTAGCCCTTTTGGACTGTCCCCTATCAAATTCATGTACCCTTCGTCTCTGTCTTTGATCTTCCATCTTCTGGGCGAAGGCTTGTATTCGAGCAATGTCCATGTCCCTATTCAAGGCCACAATAGTGCAATCTCTCACCAAGTATGGCTCTAGTCTGTCCACGTATCTATGGACCCTGTCTGTCATCGTAGCCACAACATTTGGCGCATATCGAGCCAAGGAATTAAATTGCAAGCTATATTCTCTGACGCTCAAATTTCCTTGGCGGAGATTTAGGAACTGATCCGCACGTGCCTCACGGATCTCATAGGGCAAGTAATGATCAAGAAAAGCCACTTTGAACTCTTCCCATGTCGGTGAATCTGCACCAATGTCACGGGATTTCTTCCAATCCTCATACCATAATATTGCCTCTCCCTTCAACCTGTACGCAGCAAGTTCCACTGTCTCTACCCCTGTCACATGCATAACTTCCAAGGCCCTCTGAATTTGATCCACGAAGTCCTATGGATCTGCTTTTGGATCTGCCCCTGTGAATATAGGAGGATCCAATTTGAGGAAATCCTGTGTTCTGCGACTTGCTACTCTAGCCGCATCATCATCATGTGTCATTGGACCAGCTCGTCCTTGACTCTGGGATGCCACTAACTGTGTTAACATCTAAACTGCATTCCTCAGATCCTGGTCTGTGGCATTCGTCGATGGTTCCATGGGCACTTCCCTTCTTCTCGGCTCTTCTGGAGCTGAAGAAGTAGAAGAAGCTCGCGTTGGAAACTCAGTTTCAGCCCCACCTTGATTAACTTATTCCGGTGGTGGTCTACTTGTTCCCTCTCCAGCAATTCTATTTATCAGCTTACTTTTACCTTTTCCTCTTCCCCTTCTAGTGCTCGGCATTTTGACTATACCAAAGAAAAATAATTACCAAGATCAGATACAATGCAATTGACAACATTGGCTCTATTGCACGATCTAGAATGAAGGAAAGAAACAACATCCTAAATGTCCCGTAGCCTCCTACTTATAAATGTGGTGCACAACACATCGATAAGTAAGATTCTACTCAGACACGGCTTTGTAGACATCCTTAGACCGACTGCTCTGATACCACTTTTGTCATGCCCCGAATCCCATCGAGACATGATTGGCACCCGTAGCCGATAAGGCCCGAGAGAACCAACCTGTGCCTATGTTCAATCATATGCATAGCATAATCATAACCACCATTGCATAAGAACATGAAAGATGAATAAAGGAAAACATGGGACATCTTTTTACATACATGTGAAACTTGGCCGTTGAGGCCATCCAGTCAAACCAACATATGTCTTTTACACTGTTACACCCACATCCGTCTACAAAAGCCTCTAACAAGAGCATTGACCAAAATGAACCATAAGTCAGGACAAGTCCCCGCTTTATACAATATGTACATCACCAAAACATATATACATCCTGACTCGGAGAAGCCCCGAAGTAGCTGGAGCTCACCAAAGAACCGCTAACACTGGCAATCTACTGAGGAAGCCTACTGGGACCTGCGCCTGCAGCAAGTAAGGTAAATGCCCCGAGAGGGGTCAGTACGAAATAAGTACTGAGTATGCAAGGCTCAGATGAAACTGTACAACACATGAATATTTCAATGAACATGCCAATGAACTCAAAACATATGAATAATCAATGTGATTAAGTCACCATGTTGCATTTTGGAAACCATGTGGATTGTTTTCATTACTTTCTTTATCTCAATACTCACTTGTCATTACATATCACAATGTGCCCGGGCCCCGACTGATCAGTGGGTCTTTCATATCATATCATTGTGTTGGGATCGAGTCGAGCTAGGCTTATGCCCCTAGACTTGCCACCCATACATCAATGCATCGGGATCGAGTCGAGCTAGGCTTACGCCCCTAGACTTGCCACCCATAAATCCAAATCTCGGGATCGAGTCGAGCTAGGCTTACGCCCCTAGACTTGCCACCCGTACTTGATCATTGACCACATTTGCATTACTTTGTTCATTACTTTGAGATTGATACTTTGATAGTCATAACATCACTTTGGAACTTTGGAACATAACATTGTTGGAAACTTTGAATCATTGACCAATAAGTGAAGGACATGTGAATAAATATCAATGAGAAATATAACATTACTAGCACCATGATACCATTGGAACCATTGGACAATAATCCATGAACAAGAGACACAAGTATAAGCACTATTGGAATATTGGAACATTAACCATGAATATGAGAAATGAGATTCACAATTGATCGACGAGTAGGAAATATATGACAATGACCATGGATAAGTGCATATGGGATACCTTAGTACATTTCGGATAGAACTAGAGAAATGTCAATGTGAACACTATTGGCCGTAGAAAGATACGGACAAAGTAACCTTACATACCTTGGATTCGCACTGTGAATATACAACCTTAGATGCGTATAAATAATCCCGCTCCTTCTTTATGTGTCACTCTACAACATAAATACATAACGAAATTCACATTAACCACCAATTACTTTACAAATGCATACCATGTCAGTGAATTACATGTTTGGCTTTAAACATGTCATTTCTCCCTTGACAAAACCATTGATCATACTATTATTCCAAAAATTCCATAATATTCTCAACATTGACCAATACATAAAAATCAATACATTCCACCACAATACATCTCCTTTACACTTTCTTATCCATAACACATCACAAATAATCCATCAAAGTACCTTAATACAACTCATAACACATATCGGCCAAAATCCCATAATTTCCACTTTTAGCCAAGAACAAATTTAATGCCAAAAATAACACCATACATGTTCATATTTTGTCCATACCATGCTTTTTCATCAAAGGCACAAGGCCTAATTCAAGTTTAAATTACCAAGATGACACATCTTTCACCAAAGGCAAAATACACTATTCACCACCTTGCCAACACATCTAGCATAATATACATAATATTCCATGCATATAATATGTTAATCCATGAGAATAAACACTTACCAAAGCTTGGAATAGGATGATCTTGTCCAAAGAGTCCAAAGGATTTATTTGCTTTAGGGTTTGAAGTTTAAAGAAATATGTCAGAAAATATCACAAAGGCAAGAGAGTTTTTGGACAATAAAATCTGATCTTGGGGACTTTATATAGACCCCAAGTCATCCTTAGCCACACTTGGCATTACATGATATGTTTAATTGGTCAAGTACTGGAAGAATGGGTCATTTCTTCTTGGGCCAAGTCTTTTAATCCCATTTTGGGCCTATCTTTGGGCCCAATAACTCATACCCATGTAACCCATCCAATTTCATGTATTATTCACCATATATCTCATGTTTACATAATTCCATAATGTCACGACAATATTCTTTTAAACATTTCTCATTCGTCCTTTCGATCGCAAAAATTGGAATTCTAGTCGCCCTTGATTTCATTGTACATTTTGGATCACTATTCACATTTCATGATTTGATCATGTAGGAGTATTTAGGAGTATATTGAAGTGTTTGAATCCTTAACAATGCTCAAATAACTCCAAAGAACCAAAAGAAACCATCGAGAAATCGTCGTAGAATTGCGTTACGAAATGACTTTGGAAAGGGCATAAGTGTTGTGCCTTGCGCCACTAGCTGCAAAGCAGCCTGTGGCGCAAGAATGTGACCTTATCTGAATTTTCAGAATGCAGGTGGCTTGCGCCACACCCCTGAAACAGGGTAGTGGCGCAAGTTTCACCACTTTGCTGAAATTTCCGGCCACTTATCCAATGTTTACTTATCGTCCAATCCCTTATCAAAACACTACAAAATACTTACTTAGTGATCTTAACCATCAAGTAAACATGACTTAAAGTCACCAAATGAGGTTAGAATGTGTACGATTTCTTACTCAAATGCTCCACGAAATCACAACACACCTCCTACGAAGATCTAATCGCACATGGTAGGTCCGATATCAAATGTTTCACCAATGACACTATAAAACACATATATGCATGGAATCTCAACACCTATGTAGGTATGATCCCAAGGTATCAAGTGAGGTTATAAAAGTACGGGGTGTTACATTTTTCCCCCCTTAGAAACATTCGTCCTCGAATGTAACAACATTGTCTTATATACAACAAAATCTTTACTTTAACATACCTATACACATTCACATAATGCTCTTAAATACTTACTTGTTATTGTTCCACCTCCGCACTGTGAACTTCTTGGTCCATTCGAAAGAGATGGGGATACTTGGATTTCATCATTTCTTCCGCTTCCCATGTGATCTCCTCTACGTGTTGGTTTCTCCAAAGGACTTTTACGGATGCTACGTCTTTATTTCTCAATCTCTTTACTTGTCGATCTAGGATAGCAATGGGCACCTCTTCATAAGTGAGATCCTCTGTAACTTGAACATCCTCTACGGGAACAATACGAGACGGATCTCCTATGCATTTTCGAAGCATCGACACATGAAAGACCGGATGGACGGAGGAAAGTTCTTGAGGTAAGGCTAATTCATATGCGACTTGCCCAAATCTTCTAATAACTTCATAGGGGCCTATGTAACGTGGACTCAATTTCCCTTTCTTTCCAAACCGCATTACCCCTTTCATCGGTGACACCTTTAAAAATACCCAATCACCTATGGCGAATTCAAGCCCTCTTCTTCTAACATCGGCATATGACTTGTGACGACTTTGAGCCGTTTGTAACCGTTGTTGGATAACTTTAACTTTCTCCATGGATTGGTGAACAATATCTGGCCCAAGTAAAGCAGTTTCACCTGCTTCGAACCATCCGATTGGTGGTCTATATTTCCTTCCATACAAGGCTTCATAAGGTGCCATTTTAATACTTGAATGATAGCTATTGTTATATGCAAATTCAATAAGAGGCAAATGGTCATCCCAACTACCTTGAAAATCTAACGTACAAGCTCGTAGCATATCTTCAAGTGTCTGAATAGTACGTTCTGCTTGTCCATCAGTCTGAGGATGGAAAGCCGTACTCAAATTCACCTGAGTACCCAAACTCCGCTGAAAAGATTTCCAAAAGTGTGCTGTGAACTGTGCTTCTCTGTCTGATATGATAGAAAGTGGATTACCATGCAATCGTACTATCTCTTTCACATACAACTTTGCATAATCCTCAGCTGTATAGGTCATCTTGACCGGTATAAAATGCGCTGATTTAGTAAGTCGGTCCACTATGACCCATATCGAATCAAACTTACGCAATGTACGAGGCAAACCCGTAATAAAATCCATATTAATCATATCCCACTTCTAGACTGGAAGATTGATACATTGCATGTAACCTCCTGGTTTCTGATGTTCCACTTTCACTTGTTGACAATTTGGGCACTGCGCGATAAATTCTGCAATGTTCTTTTTCATGTTGCTCCACCAATACACTTCTTTCAATTCATGGTACATTTTAGTAGCACCCGGATGAATGGAATAGCGCGAATGGTGCGCTTCTGTCATTATTCGTGTCCTCAGTTCATCTATGTCCGGTACACATAACCTCCCTTGACGTTGAAGTACCCCTTCCGGTGTAATATCAAATGCCTTGGTCAAATTCTGCTGCACATTCTCCTTTAGCTGCAATAAAATAGAATCCGCAAATTGCTTCTCTTTCACTTCAGCTATCAGGGAGGATTCTGCTGCATTCTGCACCATCACTTTATCCTCTGATATTTCAATAAGGCGAACTCCCAAGCTGGCTAATTGATTTAAGTCTTTGATTATCTCCTTCTTTTCTGTCAGTTGATCACTAGTGACTCCCGTTGCCTTGCGGCTCAATGCATCTGCTACTACATTTGCCTTCCCTGGATGGTATAAAATATCGACATCATAGTCTTTCAAGAGCTCTAACCATCTTCGTTGCCTTAGGTTGAGTTCTTTTTGCTTAAAGATATATTGTAAACTTTTGTGATCCGTATAGATGTCAACATGAACCCCATATAAATAATGACGCTATATCTTTAAAGCAAAAACTACCGCTCCCAATTCAAGATCATGTGTGGGATAGTTTTTCTTATGTGGCCGTAACTGTCGTGAGGCATATGCTATCACCCGACCAAGACCAATCCCGGAAGCATCACAATACACGGCATAGCCTTTTGTGCCTTCAGGAAGTACTAACACTGGTGTGGAAGTCAACTTATCTTTCAATTTTTGAAACCCTCTTTCACATGCATCATTCCATTGAAACTTAATTGCCTTGTGAGTTAACTTTGTTAATGGTGCTGCAATAGAAGCAAACCCTTCTACAAATCTCCGGTAATAACCTGCCAAACCCAGAAAACTGTGAATCTCTGTGGGTGTCGTAGGTCTTGGCCAGTTTTTCACTGCTTCAATCTTTTGGGTATCAACCTGTATGCCTTTATCTGATACAATGTGACCCAAGAATGCGACTGATTTCAACCAAAACTCACATTTGGAGAACTTTGCATACAACTTACGCTCACGGAGAATTTGCAACACTTGCCGTAAGTGATAAGCATGGTCTTCTGGTGATCTTGAATAAACAAGGATGTCATCTATAAATACTGTCACGAACACGTCTAAGAATGGCTTAAATACTCTGTTCATCAAATCCATAAACACAGCCGGTGCATTTGTTAGTCCAAATGACATAACTAAAAATTCATAATGGCCATACCGTGTTCGAAAAGCTGTCTTGGGTACATCCTCCTCTCTAGCTCTGACTTGATGATAACCCGACCTCAAGTCAATCTTCGAAAAACACTTGGCACCCTGTAACTAATCAAACAAATCATCAATTTGAGGGAGGGGATATTTGTTCTTGATCGTTACTTTATTCAGTTGACGATAGTCGATGCACATTCTCAAGGTGCCATCTTTCTTTCGCACAAATAATATCGGTGCACCCCACGGGGACATACTAGGCCTAATGAAGCCTTTGTCCATCAAATCTTTCAACTGATCCTTCAATTCACGCAGTTCTGCTGGAGCCATTCTATATGGAGGAATAGAAATAGGTTGAGTGCCTGGAATCACATCAATGCCAAATTCCACTTCTCGTTCTGGGGGTAAACCTGGAAGATCCTCTGGAAATACATCAAGAAATTCATTGACTACCGGTACTGACTGTGGAGTTAATGGTTCCACATCATTATCTTTCACTCGTACCAAATGACATACGTATCCCTTGGCAATCATTTTTCTGGCTTTCAAATAGGAAATAAATCTCCCTCGTGGTGCCCCTACATTACCCTGCCATTCAAGAAGATTTTCTTGCGGAAAACAAAATTGTACCTTCTTGGCCCGACAATCTACCGTAGCATAACAAGAGGCCAACCAATCCATTCCCATAATTACATCAAAATCCACCATGTTCAATTCAATGAGATCGGACAACGTATCATGACCACACACAATTACCACACAGTTACGATATACTCTCTTTGCAATAATATATTCACCAACCGGTGTAGACACCTCAATTGATTTATTTAATAATTCTGGTGTCTTTGCAAATTTCGCAGCAACCAATGGAGTAACATAGGAAAATGTAGAACCTGGGTCAATTAGTGCATATACATTATGTGAGAATATGAATAATGTACTTGTGACAACATCAGGGGAAGCCTCTGAATTCTGGTGGTCCACCAAAGCATAAGTGCGATTCTGGACCCCGCTAGTACTGGCTGCTCCTCTGGCACCTCTACCACGGCCACTAGGCTGTACCCCTCGGCCCTGTGAAGGAACCGATGCTGAAGACGCAACAGCCGACCCAGCTGGTCGTGCTATACCACCCATGCTCCGCTGTGGACATTCTCTCGTTATATATCCCGGCATACCACACCAAAAGCAGACATTCGTCCCTGTCCGACATGGACCTGTGTGCATACGCCCGCAGTGCGGACACTGCTGACGAGGGAAACCTGCTGCCTGTGATCCATGAACCCCACTACTCTGCCCAGCTGAACCACCTCTAAACCCTCGAGACTGAGAATAAGCACTCCCTATGGAATAAGAGAACGACGGTCTAGGTAGTCTAGGAAACATACGAGGCCTAGATCCTCCTTGAGACATCATAGGTGGTCCCATAGGTCTAGCCCTTTTGGACTGTCCCCTATCAAATTCATGTACCCTTCGTCTCTGTCTTTGATCTTCCATCTTCTGGGCGAAGGCTTGTATTCGAGCAATGTCCATGTCCCTATTCAAGGCCACAATAGTGCAATCTCTCACCAAGTATGGCTCTAGTCTGTCCACGTATCTATGGACCCTGTCTGTCATCGTAGCCACAACATTTGGCGCATATCGAGCCAAGGAATTAAATTGCAAGCTATATTCTCTGACGCTCAAATTTCCTTGGCGGAGATTTAGGAACTGATCCGCACGTGCCTCACGGATCTCATAGGGCAAGTAATGATCAAGAAAAGCCACTTTGAACTCTTCCCATGTCGGTGAATCTGCACCAATGTCACGGGATTTCTTCCAATCCTCATACCATAATATTGCCTCTCCCTTCAACCTGTACGCAGCAAGTTCCACTGTCTCTACCCCTGTCACATGCATAACTTCCAAGGCCCTCTGAATTTGATCCACGAAGTCCTGTGGATCTGCTTTTGGATCTTCCCCTGTGAATATAGGAGGATCCAATTTGAGGAAATCCTGTGTTCTGCGACTTGCTACTCTAGCCGCATCATCATCATGTGTCATTGGACCAGCTCGTCCTTGACTCTGGGCTGCCACTAACTGTGTTAACATCTAAACTGCATTCCTCAGATCCTGGTCTGTGGCATTCGTCGATGGTTCCACGGGCACTTCCCTTCTTCTCGGCTCTTCTGGAGCTGAAGAAGTAGAAGAAGCTCGCGTTGGAAACTCAGTTTCAGCCCCACCTTGATTAACTTGTTCCGGTGGTGGTCTACTTGTTCCCTCTCCAGCAATTCTATTTATCAGCTTACTTTTACCTTTTCCTCTTCCCCTTCTAGTGCTCGGCATTTTGACTATACCAAAGAAAAATAATTACCAAGATCAGATACAATGCAATTGACAACATTGGCTCTATTGCACGATCTAGAATGAAGGAAAGAAACAACATCCTAAATGTCCCGTAGCCTCCTACTTATAAATGTGGTGCACAACACATCGATAAGTAAGATTCTACTCAGACACGGCTTTGTAGACATCCTTAGACCGACTGCTCTGATACCACTTTTGTCATGCCCCGAATCCCATCGAGACATGATTGGCACCCGTAGCCGATAAGGCCCGAGAGAACCAACCTGTGCCTATGTTCAATCATATGCATAGCATAATCATAACCACCATTGCATAAGAACATGAAAGATGAATAAAGGAAAACATGGGACATCTTTTTACATACATGTGAAACTTGGCCGTTGAGGCCATCCAGTCAAACCAACATATGTCTTTTACACTGTTACACCCACATCCGTCTACAAAAGCCTCTAACAAGAGCATTGACCAAAATGAACCATAAGTCAGGACAAGTCCCCGCTTTATACAATATGTACATCACCAAAACATATATACATCCTGACTCGGAGAAGCCCCGAAGTAGCTGGAGCTCACCAAAGAACCGCTAACACTGGCAATCTACTGAGGAAGCCTACTGGGACCTGCGCCTGCAGCAAGTAAGGTAAATGCCCCGAGAGGGGTCAGTACGAAATAAGTACTGAGTATGCAAGGCTCAGATGAAACTGTACAACACATGAATATTTCAATGAACATGCCAATGAACTCAAAACATATGAATAATCAATGTGATTAAGTCACCATGTTGCATTTTGGAAACCATGTGGATTGTTTTCATTACTTTCTTTATCTCAATACTCACTTGTCATTACATATCACAATGTGCCCGGGCCCCGACTGATCAGTGGGTCTTTCATATCATATCATTGTGTTGGGATCGAGTCGAGCTAGGCTTATGCCCCTAGACTTGCCACCCATACATCAATGCATCGGGATCGAGTCGAGCTAGGCTTACGCCCCTAGACTTGCCACCCATAAATCCAAATCTCGGGATCGAGTCGAGCTAGGCTTACGCCCCTAGACTTGCCACCCGTACTTGATCATTGACCACATTTGCATTACTTTGTTCATTACTTTGAGATTGATACTTTGATAGTCATAACATCACTTTGGAACTTTGGAACATAACATTGTTGGAAACTTTGAATCATTGACCAATAAGTGAAGGACATGTGAATAAATATCAATCAGAAATATAACATTACTAGCACCATGATACCATTGGAACCATTGGACAATAATCCATGAACAAGAGACACAAGTATAAGCACTATTGGAATATTGGAACATTAACCATGAATATGAGAAATGAGATTCACAATTGATCGACGAGTAGGAAATATATGACAATGACCATGGATAAGTGCATATGGGATACCTTAGTACATTTCGGATAGAACTAGAGAAATGTCAATGTGAACACTATTGGCCGTAGAAAGATACGGACAAAGTAACCTTACATACCTTGGATTCGCACTGTGAATATACAACCTTAGATGCGTATAAATAATCCCGCTCCTTCTTTATGTGTCACTCTACAACATAAATACATAACGAAATTCACATTAACCACCAATTACTTTACAAATGCATACCATGTCAGTGAATTACATGTTTGGCTTTAAACATGTCATTTCTCCCTTGACAAAACCATTGATCATACTATTATTCCAAAAATTCCATAATATTCCCAACATTGACCAATACATAAAAATCAATACATTCCACCACAATACATCTCCTTTACACTTTCTTATCCATAACACATCACAAATAATCCATCAAAGTACCTTAATACAACTCATAACACATATCGGCCAAAATCCCATAATTTCTACTTTTAGCCAAGAACAAATTTAATGCCAAAAATAACACCATACATGTTCATATTTTGTCCATACCATGCTTTTTCATCAAAGGCACAAGGCCTAATTCAAGTTTAAATTACCAAGATGACACATCTTTCACCAAAGGCAAAATACACTATTCACCACCTTGCCAACACATCTAGCATAATATACATAATCTTCCATGCATATAATATGTTAATCCATGAGAATAAACACTTACCAAAGCTTGGAATAGGATGATCTTGTCCAAAGAGTCCAAAGGATTTATTTGCTTTAGGGTTTGAAGTTTAAAGAAATATGTCAGAAAATATCACAAAGGCAAGAGAGTTTTTGGACAATAAAATCTGATCTTGGGGACTTTATATAGACCCCAAGTCATCCTTAGCCACACTTGGCATTACATGATATGTTTAATTGGTCAAGTACTGGAAGAATGGGTCATTTCTTCTTGGGCCAAGTCTTTTAATCCCATTTTGGGCCTATCTTTGGGCCCAATAACTCATACCCATGTAACCCATCCAATTTCATGTATTATTCACCATATATCTCATGTTTACATAATTCCATAATGTCACGACAATATTCTTTTAAACATTTCTCATTCGTCCTTTCGATCGCAAAAATTGGAATTCTAGTCGCCCTTGGTTTCATTGGACATTTTGGATCACTATTCACATTTCATGATTTGATCATGTAGGAGTATGTAGGAGTATATTGAAGTGTTTGAATCCTTAACAATGCTCAAATAACTCCAAAGAACCAAAAGAAACCATCGAGAAATCGTCGTAGAATTGCGTTACGAAACGACTTTGGAAAGGGCATAAGTGTTGTGCCTTGCGCCACTAGCTGCAAAGCAGCCTGTGGCGCAAGAATGTGACCTTATCTGAATTTTCAGAATGCAGGTGGCTTGCGCCACACCCCTGAAACAGGGTAGTGGCGCAAGTTTCACCACTTTGCTGAAATTTCCGGCCACTTATCCAATGTTTACTTATCGTCCAATCCCTTATCAAAACACTACAAAATACTTACTTAGTGATCTTAACCATCAAGTAAACATGACTTAAAGTCACCAAATGAGGTTAGAATGTGTACGAGTTCTTACTCAAATGCTCCACGAAATCACAACACACCTCCTACGAAGATCTAATCGCACATGGTAAGTCCGATATCAAATGTTTCACCAATGACACTATAAAACACATATATGCATGGCATCTCAACACCTATGTAGGTATGATCCCAAGGTATCAAGTGAGGTTATAAAAGTACGGGGTGTTACATTGTGAACCTTATAGGGAAAGGGAATCGATTCGTCACTGAGGATAGAAATATACCCTGCGACCTAGCTTAGTTGATACAGACGATATCTTTATGCACTTCACTATTAACCGACGACCATAGAAATATAGGCGTTAGGAATAGTCAAGTAGGCTTAGAGTTGTTGAAAAGACGCTCAATATAGCTACAATTAACCTACAACTAGTAACTCATGAAAGCAAATTAGACGAACGATTGGATAGCGCAACTGGATTGACAAAACACCGCAACCCTAGATCTTTTCTCAAATCTGAATTACAACACAACTAATTTGCGACTTGTTTACAATTGTTTTGATTTATATTCAAGAAACTCAAATCACTCTTTATTATTAGTTACCTACTGAATAGCTCGCATAAGAACTCAAACTCGAAATCAATTCATCAAATCCCTGTGGGTACGATATCTGGACTTAAATCCATTATTACTTGAACGACCACGTACACTTGCGTGTGCAAAAGGACGCAACAAGTTTTTGGCACCGTTGCCGGTGATTTGATTTGAACTGATACTATTTTGAGTTTTTATTGAATTATTCAGATTTCACTTTTGGTTGTTGTTTTTGTTTCCTTCAGGGTACTGGTTAGTTTATGCTAAATACCCGAAGTCAAGGCAATCCCTTGATTCCAATTAACCACGAGCTTGAACGTACTCTTAGAGGGTTGAGAGTGATGGGTGATAACTTGAACAATCCAATTCTTCGAAACCCATCGAATGATGCGGAGGATAGAGCTGCAGCCCAACTTTCTCCTGCACCACATGTTCCGGTGTTAAATTTTGCGAGGCCGAATCAGCAAAATGCCTCTAGAGCTATTGTGAAGCCAAATATCACCGGAAATTTTGAGCTTAAAGAGGGAACGGTGCGACTAGTGCAGAACACTTGTCAATATGAGGGTAAACCACATGAAGACCCACACAAGCACCTACTAGAATTTACTGAGTTGAGTGACAACTTCCATTACCAAAATGTTTTAGAAGAATACGTGAAGTTGACACTATTCCCCTTCTCACTGATTGGGGAAGCAAAACAATGGTTACAGAATGAACCGGCAGGATCTATCACGTCTTGGGATGCTTTATCTGAAAAGTTTCTCAACAGGTTTTTCTCATCTAGAAGAATAAAAGAGCTCAGAGGAAAGATTTCCGTATTCATTCAAAAAGATATTGAATCTCTTCCCCAAGCTTGGGAGAGATACAAGGGATACTTGAGAGATTGCCCACACCACCATCAGCCTAAGAAGATTATTGGGCATAATTTTATTGAAGGATTGAGGCCAGACTCTAAGTCTTTATTAGATGCTATAGCTCAAGGGCAGATTTTGTCCAAGAGCTATGATGAAATAGAGGCGCTGCTCAATCTTATGTCTGCAGGTCATCGAGACTATTCAGAGCCCAGCCGAGTGTTCACGGCTACAAAAAAAACACCGGGTAAGTTAGAGCTAGATGATGTGTCAGCTATTCGAGCTGATATCGGGCAATTGTGTACCTTAATGAAGCAGAGTTTATTAGCTCCAAGTGCAACTCAAGTTCAACAGGTACAACAGGTTCAGGCGACTGCATTATTGTGTGAGAAGTGTGGTGAAAATCATGCCTACTCTGGATGTCCTTTGAATCCAGAATCTATATATTATGTGGGGCAGCAAAATTACAGAAACCACCCAAATTTCTCTTGGGGTGGAAATCAGCAAGTCCAAAGACAACAGTATACACCGCAAGCTCCACAAGTAAGCAATTCTTTGGAGGAGACAATGAAGTAGTTTATGGGGCAACAAACTCAGATTGTGAACGAAATGCAAAAATCCATTCATGAACTTGAGCATCAAGTGGGCCAACTAGCTTCATCACAACATGCAAGACCTGCAGGTACACTACCAAGTGATACAGAGAATAATACTAAGCAAGTAATGGCAGTCTCACTCAGGAATGGAAGAGAGTTGGTTGAAGCTCCTCCTACACAGAGAAGTCAAGATGTGAGTGAAGAGTTGCCGGATGCAGAGCCTCCAAGGAGAAAAGTGATAAATTGGAACAACTACAAGCATCCACCTCCTTTCCCACAAAGATTGACCCCAACACCAACTCCAGAGATAGAGTCGGCGCAAGTACAAAGAAGAGATAAAGAGGTTCTCGAGCAGACTGAGATTGCGGTTGAGAGACCTCCACCACCATTTCCACAAAGATTCCAGAAAAGCAAAGAGGATGCAAATTTTAAGAAGTTTATTGATATCTTCAAGCAACTTCACATCAATATTCCATTGATTGATGCTCTGAGGGACATGCCCAAGTATGCCAAATACCTAAGAGAAGTGATGGCTGGAAAGAGAAGACATGTAGAATATGAGACAGTTGCACTCACTGAAGAGTGTAGTTCAAGGGTATTGAGCAAGCTTCCTAAAAAGCTTAAAGATCCTGGGAGTTTCACCTTCCCCATACAAATTGGTGAAGATGAGGTTGGGAATGCATTGTGTGATCTTGGGGCGAGTATAAACTTGATGCCCTTATCTGTGTTTCAGACACTTGGTTTAGGAGAGCCACGACCAACCACTATCACTTTACAATTGGCAGACCGCTCTCGTGTGCAACCGGAAGGAGTAATTGAAGATGTGCTCATCAAGGTAGGTAAGTTTGTGATTCCTGCCGACTTTATTATTTTAGATTATGAAGCAGATGAGAAGGTGCCGATTATTTTGGGACGCCCATTCTTAGCCACTGGTGGAGCTTTAATTGATGTGCGAAAAGGGGAACTTAAGATGAGGGTCCATGATGATGAGGAGATATTTAAAGTTTATAAGTCCCTCTCCACTCCTTCACACTACAAAGACTTATGCATGATCACAGAGGTGGTTAATGATAAGTGTGGGGTGGAAGAGTGTGGGCCCGAAAAAGTGAAAGATCTGAATGGAAAGAGAGTGAATAATAATTTTGATCCTCCTAAAGTGAAGAAGAGGCCGAAGTTGCATCATATGGGGAGGAAAAGATTGAAAGAATTTGATTGAGCTATGAATGGCGTCGTGCCGCGACGTTAAATTAAGCGCTACTTGGGAGGCAACCCAAACTGTAATAGTGTAGTTTTATATTTATAGTGTCACTTTTTGTTTTTGTGTTTTGCTTTTGGTTTATGCAGATTTGGGGAAGTCTGAGTACCTGGATTTGCAAGCAAAGAGGCATGGATGAAGCATAAGTGTGGGGTCATTCACCCCTTTGATGAAATATTGAGAGAATACATGCTACTAGCTAGGCCCTAGAGGGCCTCAGGAAGTATTTCTAACCATCGTTTTATTTTGATAAATGTTTTGGGGACAAAACATGACTTTAAGTATGGGGTGGGATTCTTCCTATATTTGTTAAGGGTGAAGTATGCTATAGGAGTTGCTTTATTTTTAGTTACTTGCTTTAGCTGGAAAAAAAAAATTTAAATCCAAAAACACAAAAAGATTTTTCTTAAGTTTTTTTTTTTTTTAGAGTCAAATAGTTTGTGTTAGTCTTTAGCTTTTTAGTTCTTTAGTAGAGCATACTTCGCCCACCCCTTGGTTTTTCTTTTCGGTTCTTTTCCGAGGGGAGGCCCTTTGAACCAACTATCCTTTTAATTTTTAGAAAAGTTTTTTTGTTTTATTTTTAGGAAAAGTGAGTCATTAGGAGTTAGAGAGTCCTTAGGACCAATTGAATGCGAGGTGCCCTTGTTAGGTGTTGCACATGCCTTAATGACTTCTTTTAAGACACCTAGGCTCTTGTACTGGACTCGTATGTGATTTTTAGCTTAAATGTGAACTCGCTGTTGTTTGCTTGATTGAGAGTCTGTATGGATCCTTCTTGAGTTGAACATGTGCCATGTGTGTTAGGTGTTTGTTGATATTCCATGCTTTTATATTGATGTCTAGAACTTGCTTGGTGTGTTTGCAAAGCGAAATGAAGAATGTTGAGTTTAGGAGATGATATAGGCATTTCTTTGATTAGCCTATTTTCTTATCCTTTGCTTTACCTACCTACAATGGATGATCCTTGTTAGCCCCGTTGAGCCTTTAGCCTATTCTTTAGTAGCCACATATGAAGCTTAATCCTTTTCTTTCGATAGACCTTTAAGTTGATCCAAAACTCCTAAGCACTTTAATTATGAAATAAGAGTTAAAAGGAGTGAAAATTGAGAAGAAAAATAGTTGAGGTGGGAAGCCTGTAGAAAATACTAATGGTGCAAGTGGTTAGAATAAAGTATCTATATGTTGTTGGTAGGGAGTAGAAAAAGATCAAAAGAAAAAAAAAATTTGAGAATTGAGTACTCCTTTCTAGTGGCATGTGAACTTGCTTAAAGAGATGGAAAAACAAAGAAATCTATGAGTGAGAAGAGTAGAAGAAAGAGTTGGTTGATTTAAGAATGTGCGAATGATGAAGAATTGTGATGTATTAAAGTGCTTAGGAAAGTTAGTCACTATTTTAGCCAAAATAATTCCTACCCATCCCTTAGCCTACATTACAACCCGGAAATTCCTACTTGATCTTAGATTTGACGTTTTTATATTAGTGGAGTAGTACACTAAGGGAAAGCCTATGGTTCATCATATATTGCATGTGAAATTCTTTTTGAGAGTGAGCAAAATCTTATTCTTATACCCATTCTTGTGTTAAATTGTATAATTGTGAGTGAATATGGGTAACTCTCTTGTTGTGAGGGCACATGGTTGACGAAAGATAGGTGAAGTATTTGATCTTTTAGTTGGGTGAATTGCATTAGTTTGCTAATATCATAGAGTTGGTTCTTGAGGCTAGAAGGTCTTGGAGTAGTCGTTTAAATTTATGGTATGATTGAAGCATGTTTAATAAGAACTCGTCGTCTATTGTAGTCATTGTAGTCTTAGCTTGAAGAATCTTGTTTCAATTGGTGTAGTTGTAGTAGATTCTAAGTCATGAGTGTATAGCTTACTCGAGGACGAGCAAGGGTTAAGTGTGGGGTGTTGATGCTAGGCTAAAAACCACCTTATTTAATAGTCTTTCGCCTCACAATTGTTCTCTTTTTGGTGTTGTTTTGAGCTTAAATGATGTGATTTACACTTGTGTTTCATGTTTTGTGTATGTAGGAGCTTCTTGATGTATTTGGAGCTAAAACAAGAAGAAAAGGAGCACCAAGGAACCAAAAGGAAATAAGGAAGAATCGACGTGGCAATGCATTGCAAAACAAGCGCGGAAAGCCGTATTGAGTGTGCCTTGCGCCACTGTTTGCTTTGCAGCAGTGGCGCAGAATGTTGCTGCTGTCTGGAAAGCTGAAGGCTTGCGCCACTCCCCAAAAGCAAGGGGTGGCGCGAGATTTGCTACTGCTCTGAATATTGAGTTGTTCTTTGCGCCACAGCTCGCGTTTTGGGCTGTGGCGCGACTCGGGACTTATCCTAACCCGATTGGGATTGGTTTTAGACATTCTAAGGGTTCCTAAACTCTATATAAACCCCCCATCCACGTTTTTAACAGGAGACAACTGATTTGGGGAGGCCAAAAGCTAGGGCAAAGCTCAAGAACAAGGTCAAGTTTATTTCTTTTATTTTAATTTCAATTTTTGCCTTGTAAACTCATGCATTCTCTTCTTCCAAAGAGATTCATGAGTAGCTAAACCTCTTAATTTCTAGGGTTGTGGTTGAACATGAAAGTTGTGGCTTGAACATCATATTATCTATTTTGTTTTCCGTCTATTGAGTTATTTATTTCTTCTTGCTTTCAATTATTCGTTTGATTGATCACCTTGCGAATATTATCTAGGGCTTGTTTGTTGGACTTGAAAAAGGTAACGACAAGTGTAAAAAGAGGAAATAGGGCTAGTTTGTGAACCTTATAGGGAAAGGGAATCGATTCTTCACTGAGGATAGAAATATACCCTGCGACCTAGCTTAGTTGATACAGACGATATCTTTATGCACTTCACTATTAACCGACAACCATAGAAATATAGGCGTTAGGAATAGTCAAGTTGGCTTAGAGTTGTTGGAAAGACGCTCAATATAGCTACAATTAACCTGCAACTAGTAACTCATGAAAGCAAATTAGACGAACGATTGGATAGCGCAACTGGATTGACAAAACACCGCAACCCTAGATCTTTTCTCAAATCTGAATTACAACACAACTAATTTGCGACTTGTTTACAATTGTTTTGATTTATATTCAAGAAACTCAAATCACTCTTTATTATTAGTTACCTACTGAATAGCTCGCATAAGAATTCAAACTAGAAATCAATTCATCAAATCCCTGTGGGTACGATATCTGGACTTAAATCCATTATTACTTGAACGACAACGTACACTTGCGTGTGCAAAAGGACGCAACACTTATCTTTACCTCTTTCTCTTCTAGTGTTCGGCATTTTGACTATACCAAAGAAAAATAAGTACCATGATCAGATACAATTCAACTTACAATAATGGCTCTATTGCACGATCTAGAATGAAGAAAAAAAACAACATCCTAAATGTCCCTTAGCCTCCTACTTATAAATATGGTGCACAACACATTGATAAGTAAGACTCTACTCAGACACGGCTTTGTAGACACCCTGAGAACGACCTGCTCTGATACCACTTTGTCACACCCCGAATCCCAACGAGGCGTGATTGGCACCCGAAGCCGATATGGCCCGAGAGAACCAATCTTTGCTCATGAACAGTCGTACGCATAACCTCGAATGAATAACACACTGTTTCATGTAATTGATGCAATATTAAAAGGCCATGCATATACATATATAACACTTGGCCTTTGGGACCATTACATCTCACTGAACGTACATATCTTACACCCATGTACCCACATATGTCTACCAAAGCCTCTAAATACATACATGACCAATTCATAACGTCTATGACATCAAAACCAATGTACAACTTTGACTCAGAAAGCCCCGATCCAAGTGGAGCTCACCAAAGCTCGACAATGATCCCCAGTCTACCGAGGAGGTCTAGTACTACCTGCACCTGCAACATGTAAGGTAAGTCCCCAAGAGGGGTCAGTACGAAGAATGTACTGAGTATGTAAGGCCATAAGAACTACGTCAGTACATAAGAACTTTAATGGAAATAATTATAAGAGGAACTCTATATGTGGAACCATGTACCTTTCTTTCTTTATGGTTATCTCCAATGATTCGTACTTAATAACAACAACCATGGAATCGATATAAGGTAAATAGCAATGTGAATAAACTTTCTTTCTGTATGAGGGATACCATGTACATTACGTTCTTTCTTTCCCTTGCCTTTACTTTACTTTACTTTTTCATTGCTCTTACACTGTTAGGGCCCTCATCATGCAGGTGTTCATTTCACCCCATGGATACATCATGCAGGTGTGTTCTTTCACCCCATGGATAAAATATCATCATCATGCAGGTTTTCTTTTTACCCCATGGATAAGATCATGTCATCATGCAGGTGTTCTTGCACCCCATGGATAAAGTAACATCATCGTGCAGGTACTTGTACCCCATGGATAAAATTAACATCAACATCATCATTACTTTGTTCTTACATTACTTCTTTACTTTTGAGATTGATACTTTTAATTATGAGGGATTGGTACTTTTGCTTATGAAAGATTATTACAATGATAGTCTCAACTTTCTTTGAAGCTTTGGATCTATAATCAATGAGGGAGAATCACGTGAACAAGCATTTTTGGAAACATAGCATTCATGGAAACATAACACTGTTAGAACCATTGGACAATGATCAATGAACAAGATACATGAGTATAACCACTATTGAAACCTTGGGACATAACCTCATTGGACTTTTGGAACATTACTAATGAATATGAGACATGTATATAACTCCATTGGAACTTTGGAAACATAACATGATTGGAACAATGCTATTCAACTAAACAAGCTCTCTTTACCTCATTGCTCTTGTTGGGATAGTTCTCTTAGGATCTACAACAAATGATAACTTAAGAACTTCCGCCCATAAATAGGAGACAAGTGGATCATAATTCATCTAAGAATAATACACCTATGAATAACAATATATATCAACCTTCGTTGGAATACTATAGATCCCCCTTGGAATAGAACACGTTTGAAATCTTAGGATAATAAGCATTAAACACGATACATGTGGATTTCAACTGTCACCAACTAGAAATGTGATACCTTAGAACCTTATCGGACTTTTAACATACTAGCCAATGATCATAAGTCAACCAATGGACATGAATCAACCAATGAACATGAGTCATATAATTCACCATTGACCAATGAGTAAGGAACATATGAGTAACTCTAGCCAACTATCGAATATGGAATACCTTAGAGTATTTCGGAATCGAATGAGTACTATGACAATGTGAACACCATATGTTGCAGAAAGATATAGAGAAGTAACCTTACATACCTTTGCGTCTTACTGTGCATACACAATCTTATAGGAAGATACAATAGTCCAGCTTCCTTCCTTAAGTTTCACTCTACATCACAAGTACATAACGAAGCTTATATTAGCAACCAACTACCTTTCAAGTGCACAAGATGACCATGAATCACATAGTTACTTTAGAACATCATTTCGCCTTCTTACCATGTCATTTATCACATCAACATGCCAACACTACCATAACATTCCACTCATTGACCAAGATTTCATTCAACAATATCATTTCGCATCACACTTACCCTTTATGTTTTCCCATTTTCATTCCGTCACATTTACTCTTCTCAATTTGCCTCACAACAACATATGAACAACCATCCATATGTAATACAGTCAAACATGCCTTCATACGACACTTTAAAGTCATTAAAACGACATCACAAGTTGCTAATTATATCCTTAGAGGGTATCGGGGCCTTCGGGGATCAACTAGGGATGAAAACACATAAAACCAAAATCTGGAGGTGACCTGTGCTGCCACCTATGCCTGCAGGTGGCAAGATGCGCATGCAGGTGCCCTCTGTAGCAGCCAGAGGCATCTGCGTTGGCATCTGCGCCCGCAGGTGGCTCCGTCTGCGGGGGCGGATGCCCGTTTGGTCCGAAATGGCTCCGTTTTGGGTCTTTTAATGCAATGAATGGTCCATGATCATAACCAAACTTGTTTTAACATATTTTTGATCACTTAACATGCCAACAACCAGCCATGGTCTCACAACACACATACAACACCCAAAACTACACTTTACGGCCAATACGCCACCAAAACCATAACTAATTTCGCAATAACTTTTCCAAACATTATACACAAGAATAAAACAAGTCAATACTATAATCACATCCCACATATCAATATTGAATCCATCAAGTTCATTTTTTTCAAGATCACATGCCCATGTTCAAGTTTACAAGGCAAACCACCCTCCGATTTAAGCAAACATGTAACCTTTCACTTTTTTTTTTTGCACTTCTTAATATTCCACCAATATGACCAACATCATATAGGTCACGCCCCGAATCCAATCGAGACATGATTGGCACCCGTAGCCGATAAGGCCCGAGAGAACCAACCTTTGCCTATGTTCAATCATATGCATATCATAATCATAACCACCAGTGCATAAGAACATGAAAGACGAATAAAGGAAAACATGGGACATATTTATACATACATATGAAACTTGGCCGTTGAGGCCATCCAAACAAAACAACATATGTCTTTTACACTGATACACCCACATCCGTCTACAAAAGCCTCTAACGAGAGCATTGACCAAAATGAACCATAAGTCGGGACAAGTCCCCGCTTTACACAAATGTACAATGCCAAAACATATATACACACTCTGACTCGGAGAAGCCCCGAATGAGCTGGAGATCACCAAAGAACCGCTAACAGTGGCAATCTACTAGGGAGGCCTACTGGTACCTGCGCCTGCAGCAAGTAAGGTAAATTCCCCGAGAGGGGTCAGTACGAAATAAGTACTGAGTATGCAAGCAATTGACTAATCAATGTGAATAAGTCACCATGTTGCATTTTGGAAACCATGTGAATTGCTTTCATTACTGTTGTTACTTTCTTTACATTCAATACTCACTTGTTATCACATATGTCACAATGTACCCGGGCCCCGACTGATCAGTGGGTATTTCATATCATGTCATCGTGTTGGGATCGAGTCGAGGTAGGCTTATGCCCCTAGACTTGCCACCCATACATCAATGCATCGGGATCGGGTCGAGCTAGGCTTATACCCCTAGACCTGCCACCCATAAATCCAAACCTCGGGATCGAGTCGAGCTAGGCTTACGCCCCTAGACTTGCCACCCGTACTTGATCATTGACCACATTTGCATTACTTTGTTCATTACTTTGAGATTGATACTTTGATAGTCATAACATCACTTTGGAACTTTGGAACATAACATTGTTGGAAGCTTTGAATCATTAACCAATGAGTGAAGGACATGTGAATAAACATCATAAGAAATATAACATTACTAGAACCATGATACCATTGGAACCACTGGACAATAATCCATGAACAAGAGACATGAGATTCACAAATGATTTATAAGTAGGAAATCTATGGCAATGACTAGTGATAAACGGATATCGGATACCTTAGCACATTTTGGGATAGGACTAGTGACATGTCAATATGGACACTATTTGCCGCAGAAAGATACGGACAAAGTAACCTTACATACCTTGGATTCGCAATACGAATATACAACCTTAGATACGTATACAATAATTTCGCTCCTTCTTTATGTGTCACTCTACAACATAAATACATAACGAAATTCACATTAACCACCAATGACTTTACAAATGCATACAATGTCAATGAGTTACATGTTTGCCTTTAAACATGTTATTTCCCCTCGACAAAACCATTGATCATACTATTATTCCAAAAATTCCATAATATTCCCAACATTGACCAATACATGAAAATCAATACATTTCACCACAATAAATTCCATAATATTCCCAACATTGACCAATACATGAAAATCAATACATTTCACCATAATACTTCTCCTTTACACTTTCTTATCCATAACACATCACAAATAATCCATCAAAGTACCTTAATACAACTCATAACACATATCGGCCAAAATTCCACAATTTCCACTTATAGACAAGAACAAGTTTAATACCAAAAATAACACCATACATGTTCATATTTTGTCCATACCATGCTTTTTCATCAAAGGCACAAGGCCTAATTCAAGTTCAAATTACCAAGATAGCACATCCTTCACCAAAAGCAAAAATACATTTTCATCACCTTGCCAACACAACTAGCATAATATACATAATCTCCCATGCATATAATATGATAAACCATAATAATAAACACTTACCCAAGCTTGAATAGTGATGATCTTCTCCAAAAGTGGACTTAGGGTTTTGAGAGCCAAAAGGGGTTTCTTGAAATGTTTTGGAAAAACCTAGAAATACATGTGTGTGTATAATGGATAAAAATCATATTTTTGGTCCCTTTTATAAGCTATTGAGGCCATCCTTAGCCACTTTTTATCATTTAATATAGTGTTCTAGAAGGTCAAATGGAAGAATGGGTCATTTGACCCATTTGGGCCATGTCTTTCTTCCACTTTTGGGCTTTAATTTGGGCCCAATAAGACATACCCATTTAACCCATAAACTTCCATGTATTATTCACCATATATCTCATGTTTACATAATTCCATAATGTCACGACAATATTCTCTTAAACAATTCTCATTCGTCCTTTCGATCGCAAAAATAGACATTCTTGTCACGCCCCGAATCCCAACGAGGCATGATTGGCACTCGTAGCCGACAAGGCCCGAGAGAACCAAACTTTATCCCTATTTGTTCCCATACATGCCATAAGAAACCCATAAGCACACAATAGCTATAAATACCCGCAATGGAATTTATGGAACATGATATATATATATATACATATGCGAAACTTGGCCGTTGAGGCCACCAAGTCAAAATCGACATATCCCCTCTACATTTATACACCCACATCAGTCTACAAAAGCCTCTAACAAGTGCATTGACCAACAAGAACTAAAAGTCGGGACAAGTCCCCGCTTTATATCACATGTACAGCACCAAAACATATATACACTCTGACTCGGAGAAGCCCCGAATTAACTGGAGCTCACCAAAGATCTGCAACAGCTAGCAACCTACTGAGGAAGCCTACTGGGACCTGCGCCTGCAGCAAGTAAGGTAAATTCCCCGAGAGGGGTCAGTACGAAATAAGTACTGAGTATGTAAGGCGCAAATGAAACTTTATAACACATGAACATACTAATGAACTCAATACAAATGAATAGACAATGTGAGTAAGTCACTATATTGCATTTTGGGAACCATGTGGATTGCTTTCATTACTTTTGTCACTTTCTTTACAATCAATACTCACTTGTTATCACATATGTCACAATGTACCCGGGCCCCGACTGATCAGTGGGTCTTTCATATCATCATATAGGGATCGAGTCGAGCTAGGCTTATGCCCCTAGACTTGCCACCCTTGGGATCGAGTCGAGCTAGGCTTACGCCCCTAGACTTGCCACCCATAAATCCATATCTCGGGATCGAGTCGAGCTAGGCTTACGCCCCTAGACTTGCCACCCGTACTTGATCATTGACCACATTTGCATTACTTTGATCATTACTTTGAGATTGATACTTTGATAATCATAACATCACTTTGGAACTTTGGAACACAACATTGTTGGAAACTTTGAATCATTGACCAATAAGTGAAGGACATGTGAACAAATATCAATGAGAAATATAACATCACTAGAACCATGATACTATTGGAACCATTGGACAAGAAGCCATGAACAAGAGACACAAGTATAGGCACTATTGGAATATTGGAACATAGCCTTCTTTGAACTTTCGGAACATTAATCATGACTATGAGAAATGAGATTCACAATTGATCAATGAGTAGAAAATATATGACAATGACCATAAACAAGTGTATATGGGATACCTTGGTACATTTCGGAATAGAACTAAAGAAATGTCAATTGTGAACACTATTGGCCGTAGAAAGATACGGACAAAGTAACCTTGCATACCTTGGATTCGCAATACGAATCTACAACCTTAGATGCGTAGACAATAATCCCACTCCTTCTTTATGTGTCTACAAATACATAACGAAATTCACATTAACCACCAATTACTTTACAAATGCATACCATGTCAATGAATTACATGTTTGGCTTTCAACATGTCATTTTCCTTTGACAAAACCATTGATCATACTATTATTCCAAAAATTCCATAATATTCCCAACATTGACCAATACATGAAAATCAATACATTCCACCACAATACTTCTCCTTTACACTTTCTTATCCATAACACATCACAAATAATCCATCAAAGCACCTTAATTCAACTCATAACACATATCGGCCAAAATCCCATAATTTCCACTTTTTGACAAGAACAAATTTAATGCCAAAAATAACACCATACATGTTCATATTTTGTCCATACCATGCCTTTTCATCAAAGGCACAAGGCCTAATTCACACTTGAATTCCATATACCACAAATCTCATACAAAATCACCAAGTACCATGACCAACTTTTCCAAGCACAACCAACATGATATACATATTCTTTTATGCATATAAGATATTAATCCATGAAAATAAATACTTACCAAGGCTTGGAATATGTTGATCTTGTCCAAGAAGTCTCAAGGAAATTATTTTGCTTTAGGGTTTGGAAATGAGAAATGTTTGTGAAAAATGTCCAAAAAGATATGAGAGTTTTGTGTGAATAAAAGAAAATCTGATGTTGGAGCCTTTATATAGTACTCAAGGCATCCTTAGCCACATTTGGTATTTAATACAATGTTTACTTGGTCAACATTGGAAGATTGGGTCATTTCCTCTTTGGGCCTTGTCTTTTATTCCATATTGGGCCTCAAATTGGGCCCAATAACATGTCTCAACTTAGCCCACCAATTCTCATGTATAATACATCATATATCTCATGTTTAATTAATTCCATAATGCCACGACAATATTCACTTATGAGATTTTCATTCGTAGCCTCAATCGCAAAAGTAGGAATTCTAGTCACCTATGGCTTCTTTGAACATTTTGGTAAATTCTTGTATTCCATGGTTTGATCATGTAGGAGTATGTAGTAGTGTATCGAGGTATTTGAAGCCTTAACAATGCTAAAGGAACTCCAAGGAATCAAAAGAAACCATGGAAGAATCGTCGTTGCATTTCGTCGCAAAACGAGCTCGGAAAGGCCAATTATGTTGTGCCTTGCGCCACTGCCTTGCTTTGCAGCAGTGGCGCAGGAATTGAAGGTTCTCTGAATCAGTGGCCTGCTGGATTTTTCAACCATTTTTTTCTAACACTTGCATATCATCCAATACCCTATCAAAACACTACAAAATACTTACGTAGTGACCTTAATCATCAAGTAAACATGACTCCAAGGTACCAAATGAGGTTGGAAATGTATGGGGTATTACACAAGACATCTCCGACTAAAATCTAATCACATGTACGAGGCTCGAAGTAAATTTTTTTTCATCACCAACCTTACAAAATACATACTCATAGCGTCTCGAAACTTAAGTAACCATTGTTCAACATCATCACATAGGTCGAAAAGGTACGGGGTGTTACATTCTTCCTCCCTTAGGAACATTCGTCCTCGAATGTTAACAACATGTCTTATACACAACAATGTATCTTTACTCTAACATACCGATAAACATTCACATAATGCTTTTAAATACTTACTTGTTATTGTTCCACCTCCGCACTGTGAACTTCTTGGTCCATTTGGAATAAGTGGGGATACTTTGATTTCATCATTTCTTCCGCTTCCCATGTGATCTCCTCTACTTGTGGATTTCTCCAAAGGACTTTTACGGATGCTATGTCTTTATTTCTCAATCTCTTTACTTGTCTATCTAGGATAGCAATGGGCACCTCTTCATAAGTGAGATCCTCTGCCACTTGAACATCTTCTACGGGCACAATACGTGAAGGATCTCCTATGCATTTCCGGAGCATCGACACATGAAATACCGGATGGACGGAGGAAAGTTCTTGAGGTAAGGCTAATTCATATGCGACTTGCCCAAATCTTCTAATAACTTCATAGGGGCCTATGTAACGTGGACTCAATTTCCCTTTCTTTCCGAACCGCATTACCCCTTTCATCGGTGACACCTTTAAAAACACTCAATCACCTATGGCAAATTCAAGCCCTCTTCTTCTAACATCGGCATATGACTTGTGGCGACTTTGAGCCGTTTGTAACCGTTGTTGGATAACTTTAACTTTCTCCATGGCTTGGTGAACAATATCTGGCCCAAGTAAAGCAGTTTCACCTGCTTCAAACCATCCGATTGGTGATCTACACTTCCTTCCATACAAGGCTTCATAAGGTGCCATTTTAATACTTGAATGATAGCTATTGTTATACGCAAATTCAATAAGAGGCAAATGGTCATCCCAACTACCTTGAAAATCCAACGTACATGCTCGTAGCATATCTTCAAGTGTCTGAATAGTACGTTCTGCTTGGCCATCGGTCTGAGGATGGAAAGCCGTACTCAAATTCACCTGAGTACCCAAACTCCGCTGAAAAGATTTCCAAAAGTGTGCTGTGAACTGTGCTCCTCTGTCTGATATAATAGAAAGTGGAATACCATGCAATCGTACTATCTCTTTTACATACAATTTCGCATAATCCTCAGCTGTATAGGTCGTCTTGACAGGTAGAAAATACGCCGACTTGGTAAGTCGGTCCACTATGACCCATATGGAATCAAACTTCCGCAATGTACGAGGCAAGCCCGTAATAAAATCCATATTAATCATATCCCACTTCCAGACTGGAAGATTGATACATTGCATGTAACCTCCCGGTTTCTGATGTTCCACTTTCACCTGTTGACAATTTGGGCATTGCGCGACAAATTCTGCAATGTTCTTCTTCATGTTGCCCCACCAATACACTTCTTTCAATTCATGGTACATTTTAGTAGCACCCGGATGAATGGAATAGCGCGAATGGTGCGCCTCTGTCATTATTCGTGTCCTCAGCTCATCTATGTCCGGTACACATAGTCTCCCTTGACATTGAAGCACCCCTTCCGATGTAATATCAAATGCCTTGGTCAGATTCTGCTGCACATTCTCCTTTAGCTGTAATAAAATAGAATCCGCATACTGTTTCTCTTTCACTTCAGCTATCAAGGAGGATTCTGCTGCATTCTGCACCATAACTCTATCATCGGAGGATTCAATAAGGCGAACTCCCAAGCTGGCTAATTGATTCAAATCTTTGATTATCTCACGCTTTTCATTCAACTGACCACTAGTGCTTTCGACTGCCTTACGGCTCAATGCATCAGCTACGATATTTTCTTTGCCTGGGTGATAAAGAATATCAATGTCATAGTCTTTTAAAAGCTCTAACCACCTTCGTTGCCTCAAATTGAGTTCCTTCTGCTTAAAAAGATATTGCAAGCTTTTGTGATCCGTATAGATGTCAACATGAACTCTATATAAATAATGACGCCATATCTTTAAAGCAAAAACTACTGCTGCCAACTCAAGATCATGTGTGGGATAGTTTTTCTCATGTGGCCGCAACTGTCGTGAGGCATATGCTATCACCCTACCATGCTGCATCAACACACATCCGAGACCAATCCCGGAAGCATCACAATACACTGCATAGCCCTCTGTACCCTCAGGAAGTACTAACACTGGTGTAGAAGTCAACTTGTCTTTCAAGTTTTGGAAACCTCTTTAACATGCGTCATTCCATTGAAATTTAATTGCCTTATGAGTTAACTTTGTCAATGGTGCCGCAATAGAAGCAAAACCTTCTACAAATCTTCGGTAATAACCTGCCAAACCCAAAAAACTGCAAATCTCTGTGGGTGTCGTAGGTCTTGGCCAGTTTTTCACTGCTTCAATCTTTTGGGTATCAACTTGTATACCTTCATCTGATACAATATGACCCAAGAACGCCACTGATTTTAACCAAAACTCACATTTGGAGAATTTTGCATACAACTTACGCTCACGGAGGATTTGCAACACTTGCCGTAAGTGATAAGCATGGTCTTCTGGTGATCTTGAATAAACAAGGATGTCATCTATAAAAACTGTCACGAACACGTCTAGGAATGGCTTAAACACCCTATTCATCAAATCCATAAACGCAGCCGGTGCATTTGTTAGTCCAAATGACATAACTAAAAATTCATAATGACCATACCGTGTTCGGAAAGCAGTCTTGGGCACATCTTCTTCTCTAACTCTGACTTGATGGTAACCCAATCTCAAGTCAATCTTTGAGAAACACTTGGCACCCTGTAACTGATCAAACAAATCATCAATTCGAGGAAGGGGATATTTGTTCTTGATCGTTACTTTATTCAGTTGCCGATAGTCGATGCACATTCTCAAGGTGCCATCTTTCTTTCGCACAAATAATACCGGTGCACCCCACGGGGACATACTAGGCCTAATGAAGCCTTTATCCAGCAAATCTTTCAACTGCTCTTTCAATTCACGCAGTTCCGCTGGAGCCATTCTATAGGGAGGAATAGAAATAGGCTGAGTGCCTGGAATCACATCAATGCCAAATTCCACTTCCCGTTCTGGGGGTAAACCTGGAAGATCCTCTAGAAATACATCAAGAAATTCATTGACGATCGGTACAGACTGTGGAGTTAATGGTTCTGCATCATTATCTTTCACTCGTACCAAATGACATATGTATCCCTTGGCAATCATTTTTCTGGCTTTCAAATAGGAAATAAATCTTCCTCGTGGTGCCCCTACCTTACCCTGCCATTCTAGAACATTTTCCTGTGGAAAACAAAATTGCACCTTCTTGGCCCGGCAATCTACCGTAGCATAACAAGAGGCCAACCAATCCATTCCCATAATTACATCAAAATCCACCATGTTCAATTCAATGAGATCGGCCAACGTATCATGACCACACACAGTTACCACACAGTTACGATACACTCTCTTTGCAACAATATATTCACCAACTGGTGTAGATACTTCAATTGACTTAATTAATATTTCCGGTGTCGTTGCAAATTTCGCAGCAACCAATGGAGTAACATAGGAAAATGTAGAGCCTGGGTTAATTAATGCATATACATTATGTGAGAATATGGATAATGTACCTGTGACGACATTTGGGGAAGCCTCTGAATTCTGGCGGTTCACCAAAGCATAAGTACGATTCTGGACCCCGCTAGTACTGGCTACTCCTCTGGCACCTCTACCACGACCCATAGGTTGCACCCCTCGGCCCTGTGAAGGAACCGATGCTGAAGACGCAACAGCCGACCCAGCTGGTCGTGCTATACCACCCATGCTCCGCTGTGGACACTCTCTCGCTATATGTCCCGGCATACCACACCAAAAACAGACATTCGTCCCTGTCCGACATGGACCTGTGTGCATACGCCCGCAGTGCGGACACTGTTGACGAGGGAAACCTGCTGACTGTGATCCATGAACCCCACTACTTTGCCCTGCTGAACCACCTCGAAACCCTCGAGACTGAGAATAAGCACCACCTGTGGAATAAGAGAACGACGGTCTAGGTGGTCTAGGAAACATGCGGGGCCTAGATCCTCCTTGGGACATCATAGGTGGTCCCGTAGGTCTAGCCCTTTTGGACTGTCCCCTATCAAATTCATGCACTCTTCTCCTCTGTCATTGGTCTTCCATTTTCTGGGCGAAGGCTTGTATGCGAGCAATGTCTATGTCCCTATTCAAGGCAGCAATAGTGCAATCTCACACCAAATATGGCTCTAGTCTGTCCACGTATCTATGGACCCTGTCTGTCATCGTAGCCACAACATTTGGCGCATATCGAGCCAAGGAATTAAATTGCAAGCTATATTCTCGGACGCTCAAATTTCCTTGACGGAGATTTAGGAATTGATCCGCACGTGCCTCACGGATCTCATAAGGCAAGTAATGATCAAGGAAAGCCACTTTAAACTCTTCCCAAGTAGGTGGATCTGCACCAATGTCACGGGATTTCTTCCAATCCTCATACCATAATATTGCCTCTCCCTTCAACCTGTACGCAGCAAGTTCAACTGTCTCTACCCCCGTCACATGCATAACTTCCAAATCCCTCTGAATTTGATCCACGAAGTCCTGTGGATCTGCTTTTGGATCTGCCCCTGTGAATATAGGAGGGTCCAATTTGAGGAAATCCTGTGTTCTGCGACTTACCATTCTAGCCGCGTAATCATCATGTGCCATTGCACCAGCTCTTCCCTGGCTTTGTGCCGCCACTAACTGTGTCAACATCTGTACAGCATTCCTAAGATCCTGATCTGTGGCATTTGTCGGTGGTTCCACGGGCACTTCCCTTCTTCTCGGCTCTTCTGGAGCTGAAGAAGTAGAAGAAGCTCGCGTTGCGAACTCAGTTTCAGCCCCACCTTGATCAACTTGTTCAGGCGGTGGTCTACTTGTTCCTTCACCAGCAATTCTATTGATCAGCTTACTTTTACCTTTTCCTCTTCCTCTTCTAGTGTTCGGCATTTTGACTATACCAAAGAAAAACAATTACCAAAATCAGATACAATACAACTGACAACATTGGCTCTATTGCACGATCTAGAGTGAAGGAAAGAAACAACATCCTAAATATCCTGTAGCCTCCTACTTATAAATGTGGTGCACAATACATCGATAAGTAAGACTCTACTCAGACACGGCTTTGTAGACAACCTTAGAACGACTGCTCTGATACCACTTTTGTCACGCCCCGAATCCCAACGAGGCATGATTGGCACTCGTAGCCGACAAGGCCCGAGAGAACCAAGCTTTACCCCTATTTGTTTCCATACATGCCATAAGAAACCCATAAGCACACAATAGCTATAAATACCCGCAATGGAATTTATGGAACATGATATATATATATACATATGCGAAACTTGGCCGTTGAGGCCACCAAGTCAAAATCGACATATCCCCTCTACATTTATACACCCACATCAGTCTACAAAAGCCTCTAACAAGTGCATTGACCAACAAGAACTAAAAGTCGGGACAAGTCCCCGCTTTATATCACATGTACAGCACCAAAACATATATACACTCTGACTCGGAGAAGCCCCGAATTAACTGGAGCTCACCAAAGATCTGCAACAGCTAGCAACCTACTGAGGAAGCCTACTGGGACCTGCGCCTGCAGCAAGTAAGGTAAATTCCCCGAGAGGGGTCAGTACGAAATAAGTACTGAGTATGTAAGGCGCAAATGAAACTTTATAACACATGAACATACTAATGAACTCAATACAAATGAATAGACAATGTGAGTAAGTCACTATATTGCATTTTGGGAACCATGTGGATTGCTTTCATTACTTTTGTCACTTTCTTTACAATCAATACTCACTTGTTATCACATATGTCACAATGTACCCGGGCCCCGACTGATCAGTGGGTCTTTCATATCATCATATAGGGATCGAGTCGAGCTAGGCTTATGCCCCTAGACTTGCCACCCTTGGGATCGAGTCGAGCTAGGCTTACGCCCCTAGACTTGCCACCCATAAATCCATATCTCGGGATCGAGTCGAGCTAGGCTTACGCCCCTAGACTTGCCACCCGTACTTGATCATTGACCACATTTGCATTACTTTGATCATTACTTTGAGATTGATACTTTGATAATCATAACATCACTTTGGAACTTTGGAACACAACATTGTTGGAAACTTTGAATCATTGACCAATAAGTGAAGGACATGTGAACAAATATCAATGAGAAATATAACATCACTAGAACTATGATACTATTGGAACCATTGGACAAGAAGCCATGAACAAGAGACACAAGTATAGGCACTATTGGAATATTGGAACATAGCCTTCTTTGAACTTTCGGAACATTAATCATGAATATGAGAAATGAGATTCACAATTGATCAATGAGTAGGAAATATATGACAATGACCATAAATAAGTGCATATGGGATACCTTGGTACATTTCGGAATAGAACTAAAGAAATGTCAATTGTGAACACTATTGGCCGTAGAAAGATACGGACAAAGTAACCTTGCATACCTTGGATTCGCAATACGAATCTACAACCTTAGATGCGTAGACAATAATCCCACTCCTTCTTTATGTGTCTACAAATACATAACGAAATTCACATTAACCACCAATTACTTTACAAATGCATACCATGTCAATGAATTACATGTTTGGCTTTCAACATGTCATTTCCCTTTGACAAAACCATTGATCATACTATTATTCCAAAAATTCCATAATATTCCCAACATTGACCAATACATGAAAATCAATACATTCCACCACAATACTTCTCCTTTACACTTTCTTATCCATAACACATCACAAATAATCCATCAAAGCACCTTAATTCAACTCATAACACATATCGGCCAAAATCCCATAATTTCCACTTTTTGACAAGAACAAATTTAATGCCAAAAATAACACCATACATGTTCATATTTTGTCCATACCATGCCTTTTCATCAAAGGCACAAGGCCTAATTCACACTTGAATTCCATATACCACAAATCTCATACAAAATCACCAAGTACCATGACCAACTTTTCCAAGCACAACCAACATGATATACATATTCTTTTATGCATATAAGATATTAATCCATGAAAATAAATACTTACCAAGGCTTGGAATATGTTGATCTTGTCCAAGAAGTCTCAAGGAAATTATTTTGCTTTAGGGTTTGGAAATGAGAAATGTTTGTGAAAAATGTCCAAAAAGATATGAGAGTTTTGTGTGAATAAAAGAAAATCTGATGTTGGAGCCTTTATATAGTACTCAAGGCATCCTTAGCCACATTTGGTATTTAATACAATGTTTACTTGGTCAACATTGGAAGATTGGGTCATTTCCTCTTTGGGCCTTGTCTTTTATTCCATATTGGGCCTCAAATTGGGCCCAATAACATGTCTCAACTTAGCCCACCAATTCTCATGTATAATACATCATATATCTCATGTTTAATTAATTCCATAATGCCACGACAATATTCACTTATGAGATTTTCATTCGTAGCCTCAATCGCAAAAGTAGGAATTCTAGTCACCTATGGCTTCTTTGAACATTTTGGTAAATTCTTGTATTCCATGGTTTGATCATGTAGGAGTATGTAGTAGTGTATCGAGGTATTTGAAGCCTTAACAATGCTAAAGGAACTCCAAGGAATCAAAAGAAACCATGGAAGAATCGTCGTTGCATTTCGTCGCAAAACGAGCTCGGAAAGGCCAATTATGTTGTGCCTTGCGCCATTGCCTTGCTTTGCAGCAGTGGCGCAGGAATTGAAGGTTCTCTGAATCAGTGGCCTGCTGGATTTTTCAACCATTTTTTTCTAACACTTGCATATCATCCAATACCCTATCAAAACACTACAAAATACTTACGTAGTGACCTTAATCATCAAGTAAACATGACTCCAAGGTACCAAATGAGGTTGGAAATGTATGGGGTATTACACAAGACATCTCCGACTAAAATCTAATCACATGTACGAGGCTCGAAGTAAAATTTTTTTCATCACCAACCTTACAAAATACATACTCATAGCGTCTCGAAACTTAAGTAACCATTGTTCAACATCATCACATAGGTCGAAAAGGTACGGGGTGTTACAATTCTAGTCGCCCTTGGTTTCATTGGACATTTTTGATCACTTTTCACATTTCATGATTTGATCATGTAGGAGTATGTATGAGTGTATTGAAGTGTGTGAAGCTTTAACAATGCTCAAATAATGTAACATCCCGTACCTTTTCGACCTATGTGATGATGTTGAACAATGGTTACTTAAGTTTCGAGACGCTATGAGTATGTATTTTGTAAGGTTGGTGATGAAAAAAAAATTAATTAATTCGAGCCTCGTACATGTGATTAGATTTTAGTCGGAGATGTCTTGTGTAATACCCCATACATTTCCAACCTCATTTGGTACCTTGGAGTCATGTTTACTTGATGATTAAGGTCACTACGTAAGTATTTTGTAGTGTTTTGATAGGGTATTGGATGATATGCAAGTGTTAGAAAAAAATGGCTGAAAAATCCAGCAGGCCACTGATTCAGAGAACCTTCAATTCCTGCGCCACTGCTGCAAAGCAAGGCAGTGGCGCAAGGCACAACATAATTGGCCTTTCCGAGCTCGTTTTGCGACGAAATGCAACGACGATTCTTCCATGGTTTCTTTTGATTCCTTGGAGTTCCTTTAGCATTGTTAAGGCTTCAAATACCTCGATACACTACTACATACTCCTACATGATCAAACCATGGAATACAAGAATTTACCAAAATGTTCAAAGAAGCCATAGGTGACTAGAATTCCTATTTTTGCGATTGAGGCTACGAATGAAAATCTCATAAGTGAATATTGTCGTGGCATTATGAAATTATTTAAACATGAGATATATGATGGATTATACATGAGAAATGGTGGGCTAGGATAATATGTGTTAATGGGCCAATTTGAGGCCCAAAATGGGATAAAATGCAAGGCCCAAAGGGGAAACAAAAGACCCATTCTTCCATTGACCAAATGGACATGGAATTTAATGCCAAAGAAGACTTGAGGGCCTATATATATGTGGAAGAATCAGATTTTTATTCCAAAAGACACACATCACTTTTCTAGAATTTTCAAGATAAATCCCTTTTGGCTTTGCAAACCCTAAGTCATCTTTTGGACAAGATCAACATATTCCAAACCTTGGTAAGTATTTATTTTCATGGATTAATATCTTATATGCATAAAAGAATATGTATATCATGTTGGTTGTGCTTGGAAAAGTTGGTCATGGAACTTGGTGAGTTTGTATGAGATTTGTGGTATATGGAATTCAAGTGTGAATTAGGCCTTGTGCCTTTGATGAAAAAGCATGGTATGGACAAAATATGAACAAGTATGGTGTTATTTTTGGTATAAAACTTGTTCTTTTCTAAAAGTGGGAATTTTGGGATTTTGGCCGATATGTGTTATGAGTTGAATTAAGGTGCTTTGATGGATTATTTGTGATGTGTTATGGATAAGAAAGTGTAAAGGAGAAGTATTGTGGTGAAATGTATTGATTTCATGTATTGGTCAATGTTGGGAATATTATGGAATTTTTGGAATAATAGTATGATCAATGGTTTTGTCAAAGGGAAATGACATGTTGAAAGCCAAACATGTAATTCATTGACATGGTATGCATTTGTAAAGTAATTGGTGGTTAATGTGAATTTCGTTATGTATTTGTAGACACATAAAGAAGGAGTGGGATTATTGTCTACGCATCTAAGGTTGTAGATTCGTATTGCGAATCCAAGGTATGCAAGGTTACTTTGTCCGTATCTTTCTACGGCCAATAGTGTTCACATTGACATTTCTCTAGTTCTATTCCGAAATGTACTAAGGTATCCCATATGCACTTATCTATGGTCATTGTCATATATTTTCTACTCATTGATCAATTGTGAATCTCATTTCTCATATTCATGGTTAATGTTCCGAAAGTTCAAATAAGGCTATGTTCCAATATTCCAATAGTGCCTATACTTGTGTCTCTTGTTCATGGATTATTGTCCAATGGTTCCAATGGTATCATGGTGCTAGTTATATTATATTTCTCATTGATATTTATTCACATGTTCTTCACTTATTGGTCAATGATTCAAAGTTTCCAACAATGTTGTGTTCCAAAGTTCCAAAGTGATGTTATGATTATCAAAGTATCAATCTCAAAGTAATGAACAAAGTAATGCAAATGTGGTCAATGATCAAGTACGGGTGGCAAGTCTAGGGGCGTAAGCCTAGCTCGACTCGATCCCGAGATATGGATTTATGGGTGGCAAGTCTAGGGGCGTAAGCCTAGCTCGACTCGATCCCGAGGGTGGCAAGTCTAGGGGCATAAGCCTAGCTCGACTCGATCCCTATATGATGATATGAAAGACCCACTGATCAGTCGGGGCCCGGGTACATTGTGATATATGTGATAACAAGTGAGCATTGAGATAAAGAAAGTAATGAAAGCAATGAAAGCAATCCACATGGTTTCCAAAATGCAACATGGTGACTTATTCACATTGAGTATCCATATGTTTTGAGTTCATTGACATATTCCTTGACATATTCATGTGTTGTATAGTTTCATCTGAGCCTTGCATACTCAGTACTTATTTCGTACTGACCCCTCTCGGGGAATTTACCTTACTTGCTGCAGGCGCAGGTCCCAGTAGGCCTCCTCAGTAGATTGCCAGTGTTAGCGGCTCTTTGGTGAGCTCCAGCTCATTCGGGGCTTCTCCGAGTCAAAGTATATATGTTTTGGTATTGTACATGTTGTATAAAGCGGGGACTTGTCCCGACTTATGGTTCATTTTGGTCAATGCTCTTGTTAGAGGCTTTTGTAGACCGACGTGGGTGTACTAGTGTAAATGACACATGTTGTTTTGACTGGATGGCCTCAACGGCCAAGTTTCATATGTATGCCTAAATATGTCCCTTGTTCTCCTTTATTCGTATTTCATAATATTATGCAATGGTGGTTATGAATATTATATGCATATGATTGAGCATAGGCAAAGGTTGGTTCTCTCGGGACTTATCGGCTACGGGTGCCAATCATGTCTCGATGGGATTCGAGGCGTGACAAAAGTGGTATCAGAGCAGTCGGTCTAAGGATGTCTACAAAGCCGTGTCTGAGTAGAGTCTTACGTATCGATGTGTTGTGCACCACATTTATACGTAGGAGGCTACGAGACATTTAGGATGTTGTTTCCTTTCCTTCATTCTAGATCGTGCAATAGAGCCAATATTGTCAGTTGCATTATATCTGATCTTGGTAATTGTTTTTCTTTGGTATAGTCAAAATGCCGAACACTAGAAGAGGAAGAGGAAAAGGTAAAAGTAAGCTGCTAGATAGAATTGCTGGTGAAGGAGCAAGTAGACCACCACCTGAGCAAGTTGATCAAGGTGGGGCTGAAACTGAGTTTGCAACGCGAGCTTCTTCTACTTCTTCAGCTCCAGAAGAGACGAGAAGAAGGGAAGTGCCCGTGGAACCACCGACAAATGCCACAGATCAGGATCTTAGGAATGCTGTACAGATGTTGACACAGTTAGTGGCGGCACAAAGCCAGGGAAGAGCTGGTGCTATGGCACATGATGATGATGAGGCTAGAATGGCAAGTCGCAGAACACAGGATTTCTTGAAACTGGACCCTCCTCTATTCACAGGGGCAGATCCAAAAGCAGATCCACAGGACTTCGTGGATCAAATTCAGAGGGCATTGGAAGTTATGCATGTGACAGGGGTAGAGACAGTTGAACTTGCTGCGTACAGGTTGAAGGGAGAGGCAATATTGTGGTATGAGGATTGGAAGAAATCCCGTGACATTGGTGCAGATCCACCTACTTGGGAAGAGTTTAAAGTGGCTTTCCTTGATCATTACTTGCCCTATGAGATCCGTGAGGCACGTGCGGATCAATTCCTAAATCTCCGTCAAGGAAATTTGAGCGTCCGAGAATATAGCTTGCAATTTAATTCCTTGGCTCGATATGCGCCAAATGTTGTGGCTACGATGACAGACAGGGTCCATAGATATGTGGACAGACTAGAGCCATACTTGGTAAGAGATTGCACTATTGCGGCCTTGAATAGGGACATGGACATTGCTCGCATACAAGCCTTCGCCCAGAAAATGGAGGATCAGAGACAAAGACGCAGGGTACATGAATTTGATAGGGGACAGTCCAAAAGGGCTAGACCTATGGGACCACCTATGATGTCCCAAGGAGGATCTAGGCCCCGCATGTTTCCTAGACCACCTAGACCATCGTTCTCTTATTCCACAGGTGGTGCTTATTCGCAGTCTCGAGGGTTTAGAGGTGGTTCAGCAGGGCAAAGTAGTGGGGTTCATGGATCACAGTCAGCAGGTTTCCCTCGTCAGCAGTGTCAGCACTGCGGGCGTATGCACACAGGTACATGTCGGACAGGGACGAATGTCTGCTTTTGGTGTGGTATGCCGGGACATATAGCGAGAGAGTGTCCACAGCGGAGCATGGGTGGTATAGCACGACCGGCTGGGTCGGCTGTTGCGTCTTCAGCATCGGTTCCTTCACAGGGCCGAGGGGTGCAGCCTATTGGTCGAGGTAGAGGTGCCAGAGGAGGAGCCAGTACTAGCGGGGTCCAGAATCGCACTTATGCTTTGGTGGACCGCCAGAATTCAGAGGCTTCCCCAGATGTCGTCACAGGTACATTATCCATATTCTCACATAATGTATATGCATTAATTGACCCAGGCTCTACATTTTCCTATGTTACTCCATTGGTTGCTGCGAAATTTGCAACGACACCGGAAATATTAATTAAGTCAATTGAAGTGTCTACACCGGTTGGTGAATATATTGTTGCAAAGAGAGTGTATCGTAACTGTGTGGTAACTGTGTGTGGTCATGATACGTTGGCCGATCTTATTGAATTGAACATGGTGGATTTTGATGTAATTATGGGAATGGATTGGTTGGCCTCTTGTTATGCTACGGTAGATTGCCGGGCCAAGAAGGTGCAATTTTGTTTTCCATAGGAAAATGTTCTAGAATGGCAGGGTAAGGTAGGGGCACCACGAGGAAGATTTATTTCCTATTTGAAAGCCAGAAAAATGATTGCCAAGGGATACATATGTCATTTGGTACAAGTGAAAGATAATGATGCAGAACCATTAACTCTACAGTCTGTACCGGTCGTCAATGAATTTCTTGATGTATTTCCAGAGGATCTTCCAGGTTTACCCCCAGAACGGGAAGTGGAATTCGGCATTGATGTGATTCCAGGCACTCAGCCTATTTCTATCCCTCCATATAGAATGGCTCCAGTGGAACTGCGTGAATTGAAGGAGCAGTTGAAAGATTTGCTGGATAAAGGCTTCATTAGGCCTAGTATGTCCCCGTGGGGTGCACCGGTATTATTCGTACGCAAGAAAGATGGCACCTTGAGAATGTGCATCGACTATCGGCAACTGAATAAAGTAACGATCAAGAATAAATACCCCCTTCCTCGCATTGATGATTTGTTTGATCAGTTACAGGGTGCCAGGTGTTTTTCAAAAATTGACTTGAGGTCGGGTTACCATCAGGTCAGAGTTAGAGAGGAGGATGTACCCAAGACAGCTTTCCGAACACGGTATGGCCATTATGAATTTTTAGTTATGTCATTTGGGCTAACAAATGCACCGGCTGTGTTTATGGATTTGATGAACAGAGTGTTCAAGCCATTCCTAGACGTGTTCGTGACAGTATTTATAGATGACATCCTTGTTTATTCAAGATCACCAGAAGACCATGCTTATCACTTACGGCAAGTGTTGCAAATTCTCCGTGAGCGTAAGTTGTATGCAAAATTCTCCAAATGTGAGTTTTGGTTGAAATCAGTCGCGTTCTTGGGTCACATTGTATCAGATGAAGGCATAC
Source organism: Capsicum rhomboideum (assembly GCA_031232105.1). Classification (NCBI taxonomy): domain Eukaryota; kingdom Viridiplantae; phylum Streptophyta; class Magnoliopsida; order Solanales; family Solanaceae; genus Capsicum; species Capsicum rhomboideum. The sequence continues at coordinate 134,996,239 of CP124712.1, read as the reverse complement.
AGGTTGATACCCAAAAGATAGAAGCAGTGAAGAATTGGCCAAGACCTACGACACCCACAGAGATTCGCAGTTTTCTGGGTTTGGCAGGTTATTACCGAAGATTTGTAGAAGGTTTTGCTTCTATTGCGGCGCCATTGACAAAGTTAACTCACAAGGCAATTAAATTTCAATGGAATGATGCATGTGAAAGAGGGTTTCAAAACCTGAAAGATAAGTTGACTTCTACACCAGTGTTAGTTCTTCCTGAGGGCACAGAGGGCTATGCAGTGTATTGTGATGCTTCCGGGATTGGTCTCGGATGTGTGTTGATGCAGCATGGGAGGGTGATAGCATATGCCTCACGACAGTTGCGGCCACATGAGAAAAACTATCCCACACATGATCTTGAATTGGCAGCGGTAGTTTTTGCTTTAAAGATATGGCGTCATTATTTATATGGTGTTCATGTTGACATCTATACGGATCACAAAAGCTTGCAATATCTTTTTAAGCAGAAGGAACTCAATTTGAGGCAACGAAGGTGGTTAGAGCTTTTAAAAGACTATGACATTGATATTCTTTATCACCCAGGCAAAGCAAATGTAGTAGCTGATGCATTGAGCCGTAAGGCAGTAGAAAGCACTAGTGGTCAGTTGAATAAAAAGCGTGAGATAATCAAAGACTTGAATCAATTAGCCAGCTTGGGAGTTCGCCTTATTGAAACCGCAGATGATAGAGTTATGGTGCAGAATGCAGCAGAATCCTCCTTGATAGCTGAAGTGAAAGAGAAACAGTATGCAGATTCTATTTTATTGCAGCTAAAGGAGAATGTGCAGCAGAATTTGACCAAGGCATTTGATATTACACCGGAAGGGGTGCTTCAATGTCAAGGGAGAATATGTGTACCGGATGTAGATCAGCTGAGGACACGAATACTGACAGAGGCGCACCATTCGCGCTATTCCATTCATCCAGGTGCTACTAAAATGTACCATGAATTGAAAGAGGTGTATTGGTGGGGCAACATGAAAAAGAACATTGCAGAATTTATCGCGCAGTGCCCAAATTGTCAACAAGTGAAAGTGGAACATCAGAAACCAGGAGGTTACATGCAATGTATCAATCTTCCAGTCTGGAAGTGGGATATGATTAATATGGATTTCATTACGGGTTTGCCTCGTACATTGCGGAAGTTTGATTCTATATGGGTCATAGTGGACAGGCTTACCAAGTCAGCGCATTTTCTACCGGTCAAGACGACCTATACAGCTGAGGATTATGCAAAGTTGTATGTGAAAGAGATAGTACGATTGCATGGTATTCCACTTTCTATCATATCAGACAGAGGAGCACAGTTCACAGCACACTTTTGGAAATCTTTTCAGCGGAGTTTAGGTACTCAGGTGAATTTGAGTACGGCTTTCCATCCTCAAACTGATGGACAAGCAGAACGTACTATTCAGACACTTGAAGATATGCTACGAGCATGTACGTTGGATTTTCAAGGCAGTTGGGATGACCATTTGCCTCTTATTGAATTTGCGTATAACAATAGCTATCATTCAAGTATTAAAATGGCACCTTATGAAGCCTTGTATGGAAGAAAATGTAGATCACCAATTGGGTGGTTTGAAGCAGGAGAAACTGCTTTACTTGGGCCAGATATTGTTCACCAAGCCATGGAGAAAGTTAAAGTTATCCAACAACGGTTACAAACGGCTCAAAGTCGTCACAAGTCATATGCCGATGTGAGAAGAAGAGGGCTTGAATTTGCCATAGGTGATTGGGTATTTTTAAAGGTGTCACCGATGAAAGGGATAATGCGGTTCGAAAAGAAAGGAAAATTGAGTCCACGTTACATAGGCCCATATGAAATTATTAGAAGATTTGGGCAAGTTGCGTATGAGTTGGCACTACCCCAGGACCTTTCGTCAGTCCATCCGGTATTTCATGTGTCGATGCTCCGGAAATGCATAGGAGATCCTTCACGTATTGTGCCCGTAGAAGATGTTCAAGTGGCAGAGGATCTCACTTATGAAGAGGTGCCCATTGCTATCCTAGATCGACAAGTAAAGAGATTGAGAAATAAAGACATAGCATCCGTAAAAGTCCTGTGGAGAAATCAACAAGTAGAGGAGATCACATGGGAAGCGGAAGAAATGATGAAATCCAAGTATCCCCACTTATTTCAAATGGACCAAGAAGTTCACAGTACGGAGGTGGAATAATAACAAGTAAGTCTTTAATAGCATTATGTCTATTGGTATGTTAAAGTAAAGATACATTTGTTGTGTATAAAACATGTTGTTAACATTCGAGGACGAATGTTCCTAAGGGGGGAAGAATGTAACATCCCGTACCTTTTCGACCTATGTGATGATGTTGAACAATGGTTACTTAAGTTTCGAGACGCTATGAGTATGTATTTTGTAAGGTTGGTGATGAAAAAAAAATTAATTAATTCGAGCCTCGTACATGTGATTAGATTTTAGTCGGAGATGTCTTGTGTAATACCCCATACATTTCCAACCTCATTTGGTACCTTGGAGTCATGTTTACTTGATGATTAAGGTCACTACGTAAGTATTTTGTAGTGTTTTGATAGGGTATTGGATGATATGCAAGTGTTAGAAAAAAATGGCTGAAAAATCCAGCAGGCCACTGATTCAGAGAACCTTCAATTCCTGCGCCACTGCTGCAAAGCAAGGCAGTGGCGCAAGGCACAACATAATTGGCCTTTCCGAGCTCGTTTTGCGACGAAATGCAACGACGATTCTTCCATGGTTTCTTTTGATTCCTTGGAGTTCCTTTAGCATTGTTAAGGCTTCAAATACCTCGATACACTACTACATACTCCTACATGATCAAACCATGGAATACAAGAATTTACCAAAATGTTCAAAGAAGCCATAGGTGACTAGAATTCCTATTTTTGCGATTGAGGCTACGAATGAAAATCTCATAAGTGAATATTGTCGTGGCATTATGAAATTATTTAAACATGAGATATATGATGGATTATACATGAGAAATGGTGGGCTAGGATAATATGTGTTAATGGGCCAATTTGAGGCCCAAAATGGGATAAAATGCAAGGCCCAAAGGGGAAACAAAAGACCCATTCTTCCATTGACCAAATGGACATGGAATTTAATGCCAAAGAAGACTTGAGGGCCTATATATATGTGGAAGAATCAGATTTTTATTCCAAAAGACACACATCACTTTTCTAGAATTTTCAAGATAAATCCCTTTTGGCTTTGCAAACCCTAAGTCATCTTTTGGACAAGATCAACATATTCCAAACCTTGGTAAGTATTTATTTTCATGGATTAATATCTTATATGCATAAAAGAATATATATATCATGTTGGTTGTGCTTGGAAAAGTTGGTCATGGAACTTGGTGAGTTTGTATGAGATTTGTGGTATATGGAATTCAAGTGTGAATTAGGCCTTGTGCCTTTGATGAAAAAGCATGGTATGGACAAAATATGAACAAGTATGGTGTTATTTTTGGTATAAAACTTGTTCTTTTCTAAAAGTGGGAATTTTGGGATTTTGGCCGATATGTGTTATGAGTTGAATTAAGGTGCTTTGATGGATTATTTGTGATGTGTTATGGATAAGAAAGTGTAAAGGAGAAGTATTGTGGTGAAATGTATTGATTTCATGTATTGGTCAATGTTGGGAATATTATGGAATTTTTGGAATAATAGTATGATCAATGGTTTTGTCAAAGGGAAATGACATGTTGAAAGCCAAACATGTAATTCATTGACATGGTATGCATTTGTAAAGTAATTGGTGGTTAATGTGAATTTCGTTATGTATTTGTAGACACATAAAGAAGGAGTGGGATTATTGTCTACGCATCTAAGGTTGTAGATTCGTATTGCGAATCCAAGGTATGCAAGGTTACTTTGTCCGTATCTTTCTACGGCCAATAGTGTTCACATTGACATTTCTCTAGTTCTATTCCGAAATGTACTAAGGTATCCCATATGCACTTATCTATGGTCATTGTCATATATTTTCTACTCATTGATCAATTGTGAATCTCATTTCTCATATTCATGGTTAATGTTCCGAAAGTTCAAATAAGGCTATGTTCCAATATTCCAATAGTGCCTATACTTGTGTCTCTTGTTCATGGATTATTGTCCAATGGTTCCAATGGTATCATGGTGCTAGTTATATTATATTTCTCATTGATATTTATTCACATGTTCTTCACTTATTGGTCAATGATTCAAAGTTTCCAACAATGTTGTGTTCCAAAGTTCCAAAGTGATGTTATGATTATCAAAGTATCAATCTCAAAGTAATGAACAAAGTAATGCAAATGTGGTCAATGATCAAGTACGGGTGGCAAGTCTAGGGGCGTAAGCCTAGCTCGACTCGATCCCGAGATATGGATTTATGGGTGGCAAGTCTAGGGGCGTAAGCCTAGCTCGACTCGATCCCGAGGGTGGCAAGTCTAGGGGCATAAGCCTAGCTCGACTCGATCCCTATATGATGATATGAAAGACCCACTGATCAGTCGGGGCCCGGGTACATTGTGATATATGTGATAACAAGTGAGCATTGAGATAAAGAAAGTAATGAAAGCAATGAAAGCAATCCACATGGTTTCCAAAATGCAACATGGTGACTTATTCACATTGAGTATCCATATGTTTTGAGTTCATTGACATATTCCTTGACATATTCATGTGTTGTATAGTTTCATCTGAGCCTTGCATACTCAGTACTTATTTCGTACTGACCCCTCTCGGGGAATTTACCTTACTTGCTGCAGGCGCAGGTCCCAGTAGGCCTCCTCAGTAGATTGCCAGTGTTAGCGGCTCTTTGGTGAGCTCCAGCTCATTCGGGGCTTCTCCGAGTCAAAGTATATATGTTTTGGTATTGTACATGTTGTATAAAGCGGGGACTTGTCCCGACTTATGGTTCATTTTGGTCAATGCTCTTGTTAGAGGCTTTTGTAGACCGACGTGGGTGTACTAGTGTAAATGACACATGTTGTTTTGACTGGATGGCCTCAACGGCCAAGTTTCATATGTATGCCTAAATATGTCCCTTGTTCTCCTTTATTCGTATTTCATAATATTATGCAATGGTGGTTATGAATATTATATGCATATGATTGAGCATAGGCAAAGGTTGGTTCTCTCGGGACTTATCGGCTACGGGTGCCAATCATGTCTCGATGGGATTCGAGGCGTGACAAAAGTGGTATCAGAGCAGTCGGTCTAAGGATGTCTACAAAGCCGTGTCTGAGTAGAGTCTTACGTATCGATGTGTTGTGCACCACATTTATACGTAGGAGGCTACGAGACATTTAGGATGTTGTTTCCTTTCCTTCATTCTAGATCGTGCAATAGAGCCAATATTGTCAGTTGCATTATATCTGATCTTGGTAATTGTTTTTCTTTGGTATAGTCAAAATGCCGAACACTAGAAGAGGAAGAGGAAAAGGTAAAAGTAAGCTGCTAGATAGAATTGCTGGTGAAGGAGCAAGTAGACCACCACCTGAGCAAGTTGATCAAGGTGGGGCTGAAACTGAGTTTGCAACGCGAGCTTCTTCTACTTCTTCAGCTCCAGAAGAGACGAGAAGAAGGGAAGTGCCCGTGGAACCACCGACAAATGCCACAGATCAGGATCTTAGGAATGCTGTACAGATGTTGACACAGTTAGTGGCGGCACAAAGCCAGGGAAGAGCTGGTGCTATGGCACATGATGATGATGAGGCTAGAATGGCAAGTCGCAGAACACAGGATTTCTTGAAACTGGACCCTCCTCTATTCACAGGGGCAGATCCAAAAGCAGATCCACAGGACTTCGTGGATCAAATTCAGAGGGCATTGGAAGTTATGCATGTGACAGGGGTAGAGACAGTTGAACTTGCTGCGTACAGGTTGAAGGGAGAGGCAATATTGTGGTATGAGGATTGGAAGAAATCCCGTGACATTGGTGCAGATCCACCTACTTGGGAAGAGTTTAAAGTGGCTTTCCTTGATCATTACTTGCCCTATGAGATCCGTGAGGCACGTGCGGATCAATTCCTAAATCTCCGTCAAGGAAATTTGAGCGTCCGAGAATATAGCTTGCAATTTAATTCCTTGGCTCGATATGCGCCAAATGTTGTGGCTACGATGACAGACAGGGTCCATAGATATGTGGACAGACTAGAGCCATACTTGGTAAGAGATTACACTATTGCGGCCTTGAATAGGGACATGGACATTGCTCGCATACAAGCCTTCGCCCAGAAAATGGAGGATCAGAGACAAAGACGCAGGGTACATGAATTTGATAGGGGATAGTCCAAAAGGGCTAGACCTATGGGACCACCTATGATGTCCCAAGGAGGATCTAGGCCCCGCATGTTTCCTAGACCACCTAGACCATCGTTCTCTTATTCCACAGGTGGTGCTTATTCGCAGTCTCGAGGGTTTAGAGGTGGTTCAGCAGGGCAAAGTAGTGGGGTTCATGGATCACAGTCAGCAGGTTTCCCTCGTCAGCAGTGTCAGCACTGCGGGCGTATGCACACAGGTACATGTCGGACAGGGACGAATGTCTGCTTTTGGTGTGGTATGCCGGGACATATAGCGAGAGAGTGTCCACAGCGGAGCATGGGTGGTATAGCACGACCAGCTGGGTCGGCTGTTGCGTCTTCAGCATCGGTTCCTTCACAGGGCCGAGGGGTGCAGCCTATTGGTCGAGGTAGAGGTGCCAGAGGAGGAGCCAGTACTAGCGGGGTCCAGAATCGCACTTATGCTTTGGTGGACCGCCAGAATTCAGAGGCTTCCCCAGATGTCGTCACAGGTACATTATCCATATTCTCACATAATGTATATGCATTAATTGACCCAGGCTCTACATTTTCCTATGTTACTCCATTGGTTGCTGCGAAATTTGCAACGACACCGGAAATATTAATTAAGTCAATTGAAGTGTCTACACCGGTTGGTGAATATATTATTGCAAAGAGAGTGTATCATAACTGTGTGGTAACTGTGTGTGGTCATGATACGTTGGCCGATCTTATTGAATTGAACATGGTGGATTTTGATGTAATTATGGGAATGGATTGGTTGGCCTCTTGTTATGCTACGGTAGATTGCCGGGCCAAGAAGGTGCAATTTTGTTTTCCACAGGAAAATGTTCTAGAATGGCAGGGTAAGGTAGGGGCACCACGAGGAAGATTTATTTCCTATTTGAAAGCCAGAAAAATGATTGCCAAGGGATACATATGTCATTTGGTACAAGTGAAAGATAATGATGCAGAACCATTAACTCTACAGTCTGTACCGGTCGTCAATGAATTTCTTGATGTATTTCCAGAGGATCTTCCAGGTTTACCCCCAGAACGGGAAGTGGAATTCGGCATTGATGTGATTCCAGGCACTCAGCCTATTTCTATCCCTCCATATAGAATGGCTCCAGTGGAACTGCGTGAATTGAAGGAGCAGTTGAAAGATTTGCTGGATAAAGGCTTCATTAGGCCTAGTATGTCCCCGTGGGGTGCACCGGTATTATTCGTACGCAAGAAAGATGGCACCTTGAGAATGTGCATCGACTATCGGCAACTGAATAAAGTAACGATCAAGAATAAATACCCCCTTCCTCGCATTGATGATTTGTTTGATCAGTTACAGGGTGCCAGGTGTTTTTCAAAAATTGACTTGAGGTCGGGTTACCATCAGGTCAGAGTTAGAGAGGAGGATGTACCCAAGACAGCTTTCCGAACACGGTATGGCCATTATGAATTTTTAGTTATGTCATTTGGGCTAACAAATGCACCGGCTGTGTTTATGGATTTGATGAACAGAGTGTTCAAGCCATTCCTAGACGTGTTCGTGACAGTATTTATAGATGACATCCTTGTTTATTCAAGATCACCAGAAGACCATGCTTATCACTTACGGCAAGTGTTGCAAATTCTCCGTGAGCGTAAGTTGTATGCAAAATTCTCCAAATGTGAGTTTTGGTTGAAATCAGTCGCGTTCTTGGGTCACATTGTATCAGATGAAGGCATACAGGTTGATACCCAAAAGATAGAAGCAGTGAAGAATTGGCCAAGACCTACGACACCCACAGAGATTCGCAGTTTTCTGGGTTTGGCAGGTTATTACCGAAGATTTGTAGAAGGTTTTGCTTCTATTGCGGCGCCATTGACAAAGTTAACTCACAAGGCAATTAAATTTCAATGGAATGATGCATGTGAAAGAGGGTTTCAAAACCTGAAAGATAAGTTGACTTCTACACCAGTGTTAGTTCTTCCTGAGGGCACAGAGGGCTATGCAGTGTATTGTGATGCTTCCGGGATTGGTCTCGGATGTGTGTTGATGCAGCATGGGAGGGTGATAGCATATGCCTCACGACAGTTGCGGCCACATGAGAAAAACTATCCCACACATGATCTTGAATTGGCAGCGGTAGTTTTTGCTTTAAAGATATGGCGTCATTATTTATATGGTGTTCATGTTGACATCTATACGGATCACAAAAGCTTGCAATATCTTTTTAAGCAGAAGGAACTCAATTTGAGGCAACGAAGGTGGTTAGAGCTTTTAAAAGACTATGACATTGATATTCTTTATCACCCAGGCAAAGCAAATGTAGTAGCTGATGCATTGAGCCGTAAGGCAGTAGAAAGCACTAGTGGTCAGTTGAATAAAAAGCGTGAGATAATCAAAGACTTGAATCAATTAGCCAGCTTGGGAGTTCGCCTTATTGAAACCGCAGATGATAGAGTTATGGTGCAGAATGCAGCAGAATCCTCCTTGATAGCTGAAGTGAAAGAGAAACAGTATGCAGATTCTATTTTATTGCAGCTAAAGGAGAATGTGCAGCAGAATTTGACCAAGGCATTTGATATTACACCGGAAGGGGTGCTTCAATGTCAAGGGAGAATATGTGTACCGGATGTAGATCAGCTGAGGACACGAATACTGACAGAGGCGCACCATTCGCGCTATTCCATTCATCCAGGTGCTACTAAAATGTACCATGAATTGAAAGAGGTGTATTGGTGGGGCAACATGAAAAAGAACATTGCAGAATTTATCGCGCAGTGCCCAAATTGTCAACAAGTGAAAGTGGAACATCAGAAACCAGGAGGTTACATGCAATGTATCAATCTTCCAGTCTGGAAGTGGGATATGATTAATATGGATTTCATTACGGGTTTGCCTCGTACATTGCGGAAGTTTGATTCTATATGGGTCATAGTGGACAGGCTTACCAAGTCAGCGCATTTTCTACCGGTCAAGACGACCTATACAGCTGAGGATTATGCAAAGTTGTATGTGAAAGAGATAGTACGATTGCATGGTATTCCACTTTCTATCATATCAGACAGAGGAGCACAGTTCACAGCACACTTTTGGAAATCTTTTCAGCGGAGTTTAGGTACTCAGGTGAATTTGAGTACGGCTTTCCATCCTCAAACTGATGGACAAGCAGAACGTACTATTCAGACACTTGAAGATATGCTACGAGCATGTACGTTGGATTTTCAAGGCAGTTGGGATGACCATTTGCCTCTTATTGAATTTGCGTATAACAATAGCTATCATTCAAGTATTAAAATGGCACCTTATGAAGCCTTGTATGGAAGAAAATGTAGATCACCAATTGGGTGGTTTGAAGCAGGAGAAACTGCTTTACTTGGGCCAGATATTGTTCACCAAGCCATGGAGAAAGTTAAAGTTATCCAACAACGGTTACAAACGGCTCAAAGTCGTCACAAGTCATATGCCGATGTGAGAAGAAGAGGGCTTGAATTTGCCATAGGTGATTGGGTATTTTTAAAGGTGTCACCGATGAAAGGGATAATGCGGTTCGAAAAGAAAGGAAAATTGAGTCCACGTTACATAGGCCCATATGAAATTATTAGAAGATTTGGGCAAGTTGCGTATGAGTTGGCACTACCCCAGGACCTTTCGTCAGTCCATCCGGTATTTCATGTGTCGATGCTCCGGAAATGCATAGGAGATCCTTCACGTATTGTGCCCGTAGAAGATGTTCAAGTGGCAGAGGATCTCACTTATGAAGAGGTGCCCATTGCTATCCTAGATCGACAAGTAAAGAGATTGAGAAATAAAGACATAGCATCCGTAAAAGTCCTGTGGAGAAATCAACAAGTAGAGGAGATCACATGGGAAGCGGAAGAAATGATGAAATCCAAGTATCCCCACTTATTTCAAATGGACCAAGAAGTTCACAGTACGGAGGTGGAATAATAACAAGTAAGTCTTTAATAGCATTATGTCTATTGGTATGTTAAAGTAAAGATACATTTGTTGTGTATAAAACATGTTGTTAACATTCGAGGACGAATGTTCCTAAGGGGGAAAGAATGTAACATCCCGTACCTTTTCGACCTATGTGATGATGTTGAACAATGGTTACTTAAGTTTCGAGACGCTATGAGTATGTATTTTGTAAGGTTGGTGATGAAAAAAAAATTAATTAATTCGAGCCTCGTACATGTGATTAGATTTTAGTCGGAGATGTCTTGTGTAATACCCCATACATTTCCAACCTCATTTGGTACCTTGGAGTCATGTTTACTTGATGATTAAGGTCACTACGTAAGTATTTTGTAGTGTTTTGATAGGGTATTGGATGATATGCAAGTGTTAGAAAAAAATGGCTGAAAAATCCAGCAGGCCACTGATTCAGAGAACCTTCAATTCCTGCGCCACTGCTGCAAAGCAAGGCAGTGGCGCAAGGCACAACATAATTGGCCTTTCCGAGCTCGTTTTGCGACGAAATGCAACGACGATTCTTCCATGGTTTCTTTTGATTCCTTGGAGTTCCTTTAGCATTGTTAAGGCTTCAAATACCTCGATACACTACTACATACTCCTACATGATCAAACCATGGAATACAAGAATTTACCAAAATGTTCAAAGAAGCCATAGGTGACTAGAATTCCTATTTTTGCGATTGAGGCTACGAATGAAAATCTCATAAGTGAATATTGTCGTGGCATTATGAAATTATTTAAACATGAGATATATGATGGATTATACATGAGAAATGGTGGGCTAGGATAATATGTGTTAATGGGCCAATTTGAGGCCCAAAATGGGATAAAATGCAAGGCCCAAAGGGGAAACAAAAGACCCATTCTTCCATTGACCAAATGGACATGGAATTTAATGCCAAAGAAGACTTGAGGGCCTATATATATGTGGAAGAATCAGATTTTTATTCCAAAAGACACACATCACTTTTCTAGAATTTTCAAGATAAATCCCTTTTGGCTTTGCAAACCCTAAGTCATCTTTTGGACAAGATCAACATATTCCAAACCTTGGTAAGTATTTATTTTCATGGATTAATATCTTATATGCATAAAAGAATATGTATATCATGTTGGTTGTGCTTGGAAAAGTTGGTCATGGAACTTGGTGAGTTTGTATGAGATTTGTGGTATATGGAATTCAAGTGTGAATTAGGCCTTGTGCCTTTGATGAAAAAGCATGGTATGGACAAAATATGAACATGTATGGTGTTATTTTTGGTATAAAACTTGTTCTTTTCTAAAAGTGGGAATTTTGGGATTTTGGCCGATATGTGTTATGAGTTGAATTAAGGTGCTTTGATGGATTATTTGTGATGTGTTATGGATAAGAAAGTGTAAAGGAGAAGTATTGTGGTGAAATGTATTGATTTCATGTATTGGTCAATGTTGGGAATATTATGGAATTTTTGGAATAATAGTATGATCAATGATTTTGTCAAAGGGAAATGACATGTTGAAAGCCAAACATGTAATTCATTGACATGGTATGCATTTGTAAAGTAATTGGTGGTTAATGTGAATTTCGTTATGTATTTGTAGACACATAAAGAAGGAGTGGGATTATTGTCTACGCATCTAAGGTTGTAGATTCGTATTGCGAATCCAAGGTATGCAAGGTTACTTTGTTCGTATCTTTCTACGGCCAATAGTGTTCACATTGACATTTCTCTAGTTCTATTCCGAAATGTACTAAGGTATCCCATATGCACTTATCTATGGTCATTGTCATATATTTCCTACTCATTGATCAATTGTGAATCTCATTTCTCATATTCATGGTTAATGTTCCGAAAGTTCAAATAAGGCTATGTTCCAATATTCCAATAGTGCCTATACTTGTGTCTCTTGTTCATGGATTATTGTCCAATGGTTCCAATGGTATCATGGTGCTAGTTATATTATATTTCTCATTGATATTTATTCACATGTTCTTCACTTATTGGTCAATGATTCAAAGTTTCCAACAATGTTGTGTTCCAAAGTTCCAAAGTGATGTTATGATTATCAAAGTATCAATCTCAAAGTAATGAACAAAGTAATGCAAATGTGGTCAATGATCAAGTACGGGTGGCAAGTCTAGGGGCGTAAGCCTAGCTCGACTCGATCCCGAGATATGGATTTATGGGTGGCAAGTCTAGGGGCGTAAGCCTAGCTCGACTCGATCCCGAGGGTGGCAAGTCTAGGGGCATAAGCCTAGCTCGACTCGATCCCTATATGATGATATGAAAGACCCACTGATCAGTCGGGGCCCGGGTACATTGTGATATATGTGATAACAAGTGAGCATTGAGATAAAGAAAGTAATGAAAGCAATGAAAGCAATCCACATGGTTTCCAAAATGCAACATGGTGACTTATTCACATTGAGTATCCATATGTTTTGAGTTCATTGACATATTCCTTGACATATTCATGTGTTGTATAGTTTCATCTGAGCCTTGCATACTCAGTACTTATTTCGTACTGACCCCTCTCGGGGAATTTACCTTACTTGCTGCAGGCGCAGGTCCCAGTAGGCCTCCTCAGTAGATTGCCAGTGTTAGCGGCTCTTTGGTGAGCTCCAGCTCATTCGGGGCTTCTCCGAGTCAAAGTATATATGTTTTGGTATTGTACATGTTGTATAAAGCGGGGACTTGTCCCGACTTATGGTTCATTTTGGTCAATGCTCTTGTTAGAGGCTTTTGTAGACCGACGTGGGTGTACTAGTGTAAATGACACATGTTGTTTTGACTGGATGGCCTCAACGGCCAAGTTTCATATGTATGCCTAAATATGTCCCTTGTTCTCCTTTATTCGTATTTCATAATATTATGCAATGGTGGTTATGAATATTATATGCATATGATTGAGCATAGGCAAAGGTTGGTTCTCTCGGGACTTATCGGCTACGGGTGCCAATCATGTCTCGATGGGATTCGAGGCGTGACAAATAACCCCAAAGAACCAAAAGAAACCATCCAAGAAGCGTCGTCGAATTGCGTTACAAAACGAGTCCGGGAAGGCACATTGTTTTGTGCCTTGCGCCACTGCTGAAAAGCAAGGCAGTGGCGCAAGAATTCACTGCCCTCTGAATCTTCAGCCTGCAGGTGGCTTGCGCCACACCCCTGAAATAGGGTAGTGGCGCAAGTCTCAGCACATTGCTGAAATTTTCGGCCACTTATCCAATGTTTGCGTATCGTCCAATCCCTTATCAAAACACTACAAAATACTTGCCTAGTGATCTTAACCATCAAGTAAACATGACTTAAAGTCACCAAATGAGGTTAAAATATGTACGGGGCATCACCCAAATGCATCACGAAATCACAAAACACCTCCTACGAAGGTCTAATCGCACATGTTAAGTCCGATATCAAATGTTTCACCAATAACACTATAAAAAACATATTCATGGCATCTTAACACCTATGTAGATATGATCCCAAGGTATCAAGTAAGGTTAGAAAAGTACGGGGTGTTACAATATACACCATGTATCATGCATAAAATATATTAAACCATGATTATAAATACTTACCAAAGCTTTCCAAGGGGTGATCTTGTCTCAAGTAGAAGATAGCTTAGGGTTTTAGTGTTGAGAGAATGGTATAGAAATGTCTAGAAAATTGGCATGTGTGATATGGGGAAATAATCTGATTTTTCCCCTTTAATAGCCCCTTTTAAAGTCATCTCTATCCAATATCTTGGTCAATTATTGCTTTGTGGACTTGGTCACAAGAATGGGTCATAACCCCTTTTGGGCCTAATCTTTTATTCTTGTTTTGGGCCACGTCTTCTTATGATTTTTGGGCTTCTTTTTAGGTCCAACTATGCAGGACTTTTTAATGCCCACATATGGACACATAATTCATCAATTCTCTCATGTTTCCATTTTTCCCTAATTGTACACGTGGCCGTATACGTTCGACAACATACGGGGTGTTACCTCCCACGAGGGTCTAATCCCATGTACTAGGCCCAATATCAATTGTCTCAGTAATAACATTACAAAATTCATACTTTGACTCTCGACACTTGCGTAACCATTGTTCAACGTCGTCATGTAGGGTGTAGTTGGTACGGGGTGTTACATTCAATTTGTTCATTCATTGCAATCAGCCATTTGGCTGAATCAGCACCAGAAATTGCTTCTGAATAATTTGATGGTTCTCCAATTTCTTCAGTTTTCTGTGCAACTGAAAAAGCAAATGCAACATAATCTCCATACCTTCCCGGTTTGTGAATTTGTCTCCTTGGTCTATATGTTTCTATGGAATACTCATTTGGTTCAACTTCAGGAGTTACAACGTCTGGCTCAACTTCTGGAGCTTCAACTGTATTTTGTTCCACAGTTGACGAGCGTGGCTCAGAAGGTATGCCAAGCTCAACCTCTACATGTTCATACATATCCTGCTCTTTGTTCTTGTTACAAGAATTAGAAGAATCTTTTCTAGAATGTAACATAGAGGATTCATCAAAGGTTACATCTCTGCTAATTATAAATTTTGGTGACTTGGGATCAGGGCACCAAAGTCTATATCCTTTCACCCCAGATGCATATCCAAGGAAAATACACTTTTTAGCCCTTGGCTCTAATTTTCCATCATTTACATGCATGTACGCAGGATAACCAAAAAATTTTAAGTCAGAATAATTAGCAGGTGTACCTGACCACATTTCCTCCGGAGTCTTGAAGTTCAAAGGTGCAGAAGGAGCACGGTTGACAATATGACAAGCTGTAGAGATAGCCTCTGCCCAAAAAGCATTGTCAACCCAGCATTTGAAATCATGCAACGAACACTTTCCAAAAGAGTTCTATTCATTCTTTCTGTAACACCATTTTGTTGAGGTGTCATCCTCACAGTGCGATGTCGAGCAATTCCTTCATTTTTGCAAAATTCGTTGAACTCATCATTACAAAATTCCAAGCCATTATCTGTTCTAAGCCGCTTGACCTGTTTTCCTATTTGCTTCTCAATTAAAACTTTCCATTGTTTGAAAGTTAAGAAAACATCACTTTTGTTTTTCAGGAAATAAACCCAAACCTTCCTTGAATAATCATCAATGAAAGTTAACATATACCTGGCACCACCTTTTGATAGGGTACGGGAAGGACCCCACAGATCTGAATGAATATAGTCCAAAGTACCTTTTGTTCGATGAATTGCTGGAGATTTGAAGCTGACTCTTTTCTACTTCCCAAACACACAGTGTTCGCAGAACTTCATTTTTCCGGTACTTTGTCCACACAGGAGACCTCTTTTGCTGAGGATGGAAAGACCTTTCTCACTTATATGCCCCAATCACATATGCCATAATTTGGTGATGTCAGAATCAGATTGATTTGAAGTGGAAACTGCAGCAGCACCTGTAACAGTGGATCCCAATAAAATGTACAACGTACCTGATCTGCGTGCTTTCGTGATCACAAGAGCACCTAGAGAGACTTTCAGAACTCCACCTTCACCTGTGTATTTGCACCCAAGAGATTCTAGAGTGCCCAATGAAATGAGATTTTTCTTCAAGTCAGGAACATATCTAACATCGGTGAGAGTTCTCACCACACCATCGTGCATTCTAATTCGGACTGTACCTTTACCAAAAACTTTGCAAGGAGCATTGTTGCCCATCAAAACAACTCCACCTCCAACAGATTCGAATGTGGTAAACAAATCCCTATTGGGACACATATGATAAGAACAACCCAAATCCAAAATCCACTCATCGTTAGATTTAAAAATATTATTAGTAGCTAAAAATATTGTTCCCTCAGACTCATCAGCAGCTACACTTTCTTCGGCGGGGTCAGCATTTTGGTGCTCATTTTTGTTTTCCTTATGCTTTTCTTTGTTTTTCAACTTATAGCATTCAGAAATAACATGACCTTCTTATGACAATATTTGCACACTACATTTCTGTATTTAGACTTTGACCTTGATTTAGACCTCTCACTATTTGATTCTTTCTTATTAGATCTACTTCTTACAAACAATCCTTCCCCATGGGTTGCACTACTTTCCCCTGTAATATCTCTATCTATCTGTTCCTTTGATTTTAAGATAGATTTGATTTCTCTATATGAGATATTATCCTTTCCATAAAGCATAGTATCTCTAATATGCTTAAATGATTGGGGTAAGGAAATAAGTAATAAGACGGCTTGATCTTCATCATTAACTTCAGCGTCTATATTACTCAAATCCATAAGAATAGAATCAAATGCATCAAGATGTGAGAGTATAGATGTAACACCCCGTACCTTCCCAACCCTACTTGATGACATTGAATAATGTTGACTTAGGTGTCGAGAGTTATAAGTATGTATTTGGAAATGTTAAAGGTGAGAAAATTTGAAATTTGGCCTTGTACATGTGACGAGCCTTTCATAGAAAGTGTTTTGTGATTCCATGAAGCATTTGGGTAATACCCCGTACACATTTTAACCTCATTTGGTGACTTGGACTCATGTTTACTTGATGAATAATATCACTAAGTAAGTATTTTGTAGTGTTTTGATAAGGTGTTGGACGATAAGCAAGTGTTGGAAAAATGGCCGAAAAATTCAGCAAAACATCAAAACTTGCGCCACTACCCTATTTCAGGGGGTGTGGTGCAAGCCACTGATTCAGAGGGCAAGAAAAACTTGCGCCACTACCCTGTTTCAGGGGGTGTGGCGCAAGGAACAAACATTTTGCCTCCCCGAGCTCGTTTCGCGACGCAATTCTACGACGCTTCTTGGATGGTTTCTTTTGGTTCTTTGGAGTTCTTTGAGTTTTGTTAAAGCTTCAAACACTTCAATACACTCCTACATACTCCTACATGATCAAATCATGAAATGTGAATAGTGATCCAAAATGTCCAATAAAGCCAAGGGCGACTAGAATTCCTATTTTTGCGATCGAGGCGACGAATGAGAATCTCGTTAGAGAATATTGTCGTGACATTATGGAATTATGTAAACATGAGATATATGGTGAATAATATATGAAGTTGATGGGCTAAATGGATATGTCTTATTGGGCCCAAATTAAGGCCCAAAAATGGAAGAAATACATGGCCCAAATGGGTCAAATGACCCATTCTCCCATTTGACCTTCTAGAACATGATATTTAATGCCATGAAATGGCTAAGGATGGAATTGAGGGCTTATAAAAAGGGCCTAAAATCTGATTTATTATTCATTACACACACATGCTTTTCTCTCTTTTTTCTAGAATTCTCAAGAAAGCCTCCTTTGCTCTCAAAAACCCTAAGGCACTCTTTGGAGAAAGATCATCATATTCCAAGCTTGGGTAAGTGAATATTATTGTACTTTACCATATTATAAGCATGAGAGAATATGTATATCATGTTGGTTATGGTTGGAAATGTTGGACATGGCACTTTGTGCTTTTGTATAAGATTTGTGCTCCATGAGATTTGAGCTTAAATTTGGACTTGTGCCTTTGATGAAAGATCATGATGTGGATAAAATATGAACATCTATGGTGTTATTTTGTTATTAAATTTGTTATTTTTCTATAAGTGCAAATTGTGGGAGTTTGGCCGATTTGTGCTATGAAGTGTATTAAAGTGAATTGATGGATTGTTTGTGATGTGGTGTGGATAAGAAAGTGTAAAGGGAAATTGTTGTGGTGGAATGTATTGATTATCATGTATTGGGCAATGTTGGGAATATTGGAGGATTTTTGGAATAATAATTTTATCAATGGTTTTGTTAAGGGGGAAGTGACATGTTAAAGCTAAACATGTGACTTATTGTTGTTGTATGCCATTATAAGGTAATTGGTGGTTAATGTTGGTTTCGTTATAAACTTGTGTTGTAGAGCGAAACATAAGGAAGGAGCAGGAATATTGTATGCACATCTAAGATTGTGTATTCGTATTAAGAATACAAGGTATGTAAGGTTCCTTTTTCCATATCCCTCTGCAACATGTTGTTCACATTGACATTGGCCTTGTTTCAATTCCGAGAGGTTGGAAGTATCTCAAATTCAGGTTGACGTATATTGTTATTCATATGTGTCCTATTCTTAAATGACTGATGATTCGGTTGTCTCTTGTTCATTGAGTGAAGTTCCAAAAATGTCATAACGTTATCATTCCTAAATGAACGATCTCAAGAGAGTAATAACATAAGAGAACCTATTTATTCTTAAATAGCATTTTCCAATCATTTCATGTTCCAAGTCCTCAATTATGATGATTATCTTTGTATCAATCTTTCACAAGTAGAAGTACTAGTCTCATAAGAGAAATAAGAGAAGTGATGTGCAAGCCAATATGTCTATTCCTCATAAGTGAAGATGTCAATCTCATGAAGCAAGAGTGAAGAAGTAATATAAATGTGTGATTCCAATTATGTCATGATCCTCACTGTATCACTCTTAAGAATGGAAGTAAGAATAACAAGAGAAATAAGAGGTGTATAATTAAGAAGTAATCATGGGTGGTATCCCAGGGGTTAAAATACCTAGCATGGGTCGATCCCAATAACACGGGTGGTATCCCAGGGGCGACAGAAAATGCCTAGCATGGGTCGATCCCGATACATCCCAGGGGCGATATAAAAGCCTAGCATGGGTTATGATGGTACATCCCAGGGGCGACACGAAAGCCTAGCATGGGTTAATATAACATCCCAGGGGCGATAAGCCTAGCATGGGTTAATGATATCCCAGGGGCGACACGAAAGCCTAGCATGGGTTCACATAACATCCCAGGGGTTAAAATACCTAGCATGGGTTAATCTCATCCCAGGGGCGACAGAATAGCCTAGCATGGGTAGAACACTAAAGATGAATAAAAGATGAAGACAAGAGGAGTAAAGAACGTAATATACATGGTTTCCCACATACGGAAAGAGAGTTTATTCACATTTTTGTTTCCTTATATTGCTTCCATTATTGTTGTTATTATGTATGATGAATTTCTTTTAAGCCTTACATATTCAGTACATTCTTCGTACTGACCCCCTTGGGGGAATTACCTTACATGTTGCAGGTGCAGGCACTAGTAGACCTTCTTCGTAGGTTGACATTGCGGATCTTTGGTGAGCCCCAGTTGCTTCGGGACTTTCCAAGTCCTAGGTGTACAGCTATCTTGATGTTGTAAATATTGTTTAAAGCGGGGACTTGTCCCGACTGTTAGTTGGTCTGGTAAATGCATCTGTTAGAGGCTTTTGTAGACATGTGTGGGTTATGAATGTGAAAGTTAAATGTCCGTTTTGATTTGATGGCTCCAACGGCCAAGTTTCTACATATGTATCTAGCACATGTTTCCATGATTCATGTTTTCCGCATAGTTGCATAAGGTTTAATAAGGTTCACACGGGGACATGCATACGAACGTACATGAGCAAAGGTTGGTTCTCTCGGGCCATATCGGCTTCGGGTGCCAATCACGCCTTGTTGGGATTCGGGGCGTGACAATAGAAGTACCTTCAACCATACGAAATGTGTAAAGCTTTTGCTTCAGATAAAGTCTATTTTCCACTGTCCTCTTCATATACAAGGTTTTTAGTTTTTCCCACATGCCTTTCGCTGTGGTTTCTGCAGATACTTCACGTAAAATCTCATTTGTGAGATTTAGAATGATACCTGATTTTGCCTTTTTGTCTATGACGGCAAACTCCAAATCCGTCATGCTTTCTGGCTTTTTCTCCTTTCCTTCAAGTGTCATATCTAGACCATCCTGAATTAGGATAGCTTCCATCTTTAATTGCCACATCCCGAAGTTTGCACTTCGGTCAAATTTCTCAACGTAAGTCTTTGTTACAGTCATTTTGGCTACTTAAATAACCTGGTTAGATCCGGCTCTGATACCAATTTGTTAGGATCGAGAACCCGATTATTGCGGAATTTAGCCAAACAATGTTATAATGACAATAACAAAGACAATAACGAGTTGATAATAACGATGATTAAAGAAAATAAGGAAGACACAAATTTAACGTGGTTCGGTCAGTGTGACCTACGTCCACAAGCGGAGAGGAGCAATTTCACTATATCAACAAGAGTACAATAAAGAGAGTACAAAATTAGAGTAGATACTCTAATTAACCCAAAAATCCCAAGAGAACAACCTCACAAGATCACTCCAAAAAAGAAGGGTTCACACAAGTGTTTCCCAACACCCACTCTCTAACTAAATACTCTAATAGTAAGGGAGAAGAAAGACAAGAGAATGAAAGAAAGCACTTGAAAATTGATGTGTATGAATGAGAAAAAGCTCCCTATTTATAGAGATGAGGATGGGCTTGTTGATGTCATCCATGATGTTAATGGAGGATACAAAACATTTCAATGTGAATGAAGAATTGTCATCTCTAAAATTCTTTGGTAGCACATTAACTTTGACAATCGCAACAAACAACCTTCCTTAAACGTTGGTCTCTCTTTTACCAAGTGTGAACCAAAGAAAAAACAAAGGCCACATTACAGAGAGAAATGCCGATGGAAAAAGATCTGCTTATGTACATTTGTAAATAATATGGGTTATTCGATGTATGAAGGTAGCTTCTCTGAAGATCGCACTATTCTCTTTATGTTTATGTATAGAGAGAACTGAAATCAAGCCATCACTATTCAAAAATAGACACTTTTATTGTTTTGTTAAGGAACCGAAATCACTTGTTTAAGTCTTATCATATGAACTGTATAATCAAAAGTAGGAACAAAGAGTTTAGTCTAAGTTGAAGTAGCCGTCAGTAAGAAAATTGGATTTTTATCTCGAAATCTTATAATATATGCTATTCCCTCCGTCTATCTTTACTTGTCCACTTTTTTATTTTGGGATGTCCAGCGATACTTGTCCAGTTTGAAAAATCAATACATAATTTACCCTTTTTTTCCTATTTTACCATTGATAAAAAAAAAAAAAAAAAAGGTCAGCCCGGTATACTAAAGCTACCGCTATGCACGGTGTCCGGAAAAGGGCCCCACCATAAGGGTGTACTGTACGCAATCTTACCTTGCATTTCTGCTGGAGGCTGTTTCCAAGGTTGTTTCCTATTTTACCATTGATATTAAATACTATTCATCCTTCATTGCATTTTTCAAAGCAAAAAAATTACTCGTATTATATTCAAAGGGTGAAATAGTAAAATCACCCCTTTATTTATTGTTTCTTATTTGTATCAAGTCAAAAGTGGACAAGTAAAGATGGACTGAGGGAGTAATAAAAAGTGGAAATGGGTTGAGTTTTCGGAGTTGAATCATCATAAAGAAAAAGAAAAAATCAAATGAATGAGGAAGAAAATTAGTAAATGAAACACCAAAAGACTTTAGAAGGATATGGGAACTCGAGAAGCTTAAGGGCCTTTAATCAAGAAACCTGAGGTTCCAAGACATAAAAAAAAAAAAAATAATAAATGTTCAACAATTAAGCAACATAGGGAAATTAAAAGGCCTGGTGATTTTGTAGCATTCTATTGGATATCATTACTGTTTTGGTACTTCTCAAATGATCACTGTTTATGTGAGGGGAGAAGTTGAAATGAGTGTTTGACAGGGAGAGAACTGTGTATCTGCTTCTTTTCATCTTCACCAAGTTGTTTCTCGTCATTCCAGAAGTGACAAAAAAAAAAATGAAGTTGGAATGCCGACAGAGCCCGCAGGAAGAGGACAAGAAACTGGTAATGGTGTAGATAGAATTTCCAACTTACCTGTCGAAATTATATGTCAAATTCACTTAAGCATTTCAGTGAGAGATGAAACCAGAACCGGTGTTTTATCCCAGAGATAGCGAAGCATTTGGGTTTCTCGCCCTGAAATTTATTTGGACGAAGTGGTATTTGGGGTCAACTTTTTGTCTTACAATGAAAGAGATACAGCAAAAAGAGACTTAACTTATTACATGAAAAAATCCTTGGACATCCGTGAGAAGTCTGAATATGATTATGTACACTCTTTCTTCGTGTGACAGTTGAAAATTCTTCTACTGAATCCATGGTCGAAAAATGGATTGATTTTGCCTTGAAAATAAGGTTAAAAAACTACATCTTAGTTTAAAAATGACCCAGGAGCGCTTTGACTTGAGAGATATTGCACTTGTATTTGCTTCATTAGTTAATTTAAATATCAGGCATTGTGGAATAGAGCAGCTGTCAGCAAACTATTGTGGAACCTTCAACCTTTGCAAAAAGAACGACAAACTGTGGGTTAAATGGGTTCACTGTTGTTACATAAAGGACAAGAATGCTTGGAGTTGTATTCTAAATTAAGCATCTTGGGTGGTGCAGACGATCTTGAAATGCAAGGGAGTATCTACAGGCTGCTGGAATTGCAGAACCAGACATTGTTACCATGCGACAATACTCCATCAAGAAGACGTATGTGGCTATGAGGGGCACTTTCCCAAAAGTTCAATGGAGCAGGATCATTTGTAATAACCCTGGACTACTTAAATGGACTTTTATATTTAGATTGGCAGCTTTAAGAAGACTTCATACCAAAGATAGACTGATGTAATGGGGTGTAATTGATGAGCAGCAATGTGCATTATGTGTCGGAGTCTATGAGACCACTGACCATTTGTTCTTTTGCTGTGAATATGCCAAGTACATATTGGCTAAAATTCTGCAATGGCAAGGGATAAACAGACAATCTCTACCTTGGCAAGAGGATCTGAGTTGGGCATGTACATATAATCAGGGGTGGAGCTAGCATACAATGAGGGGGTCCGAACCCCCCGCTTCGGCTAGGGGTGTGCAAAAATCGAACCGTCCAATAAACCGAACCGATAAAATTGCTATTGGTTTATTGTTATTGGGTTAACCGTATTTTAATGGTTTTATAAAAAAAATTATTGGGTTATTGGTTCGGTAAACCGATAACCCAATAAGAATATGCTAAATTACTACTTTACCCCTACTTAGATTAGATATATATACATAGTACTTATTATATATTTCTCTTAATTTCTTTTTAATTTCTACAAACTAACAAGGCGATTCAATTTCCTGAAAACCTATAACCCGATAAAGACATAAAGTTAAACCTTTTCAATTTTCTCTCTGGTAAACCGAAGGCGAGGGTTTGCGACGACGATGGTGAGTGTCGAGCGAATAGGATTCAACAACTCGGATTCAGTTTTTTGAACTAACATTCAGTTCAAGTTTGAAGATTCTTGTAAATTAAAACACATCACGTAGGATTTTAGCTGCAACTAAGATTCAGTTTTTTTCATGCTAGTTGCTACTATTTCTATTTTATGAGTATTTTCTTATCGGTTAAACCGAAAATCGAACCGTTAAGGACTAAAAACCGATAAATCAAAAACCAATAAAAAATATCTTATTGGTTTGGTTATTGGATTAACATATTTAAAAACCAAAAACCGATAAACCGAACCGACAATACATAAAATCGAACCGAACCGAACCAACCGATGCACACCCCTACCCTTCGCCTAAGGTGGCTCCGCCCATGCTGTTACCGCCGTTTGTTGGATCGGATTTATCAAATTACTACTTGTAAGGCCGTCGGAATCGCCGAAAGAAGCCATGATTTCGGGTTCAAATGGATTTTTTTGAACCGTCACTGCAGTTTTTTTTTTCTTTTTTCTTGAAGCTCTTCACTGTGCATTCTCTGTGTTTTTTGTTGTTGTTTCTAAATGCGAGACTAGTAGTACTCCCTCTCTACAATAAGGAGTCGTTTGTAGAGTGTATTAAAAAAAAAAAAATGCATTAGCTTTGTGTATTACTAATATCTTATTTGGTACTCTTTTTCACAATTCTAATTCCTTTATCTTCTTTCCTGTCTCTATAATTGTGCTTGACAAACTTCATATTCTATTATTGCAATTGCAATTTCCGCAGAGAGAATGATGTGAAGGTGCTGTCAGCAGAACTAGTGCGCAATCCAAAATTGAAGCACAATGATCGGAGTGTATGCTTTCTTTGAATTAATAAGTTATTCCATATTATTGGTAGTAGAAACCAAGAGACTCGAGAAATTGTATCACTGTTATTGCGACACAATTGCTCCATGACTTGGTCAGTCAATATGGTGCTGGACTACTTTTTTGAAGAAGTAATTTTGAGGAAAAGTTAAATGCACATAACATGAAGTTCTGCGTTTTCCTAATGTGGATGCTCCTAATGCTCTCTTGCGAACTCTGTGCTTACTCAGTAAAAATAAGAATCACTATTACTATGGTAATTATAAATGAAAAGAAGAAAGCTATCTCAACCAACTTGAAGAATCACAACAAACTAATCAGATATGTCTCCGTCATGACTTCTGTTGCATCAAAGAGTAGCGAGAGTAAAAGGGATGAATATTCTGTAGTAGTTGTCATTCGTAGTGAGCGATTGGGATAACCATCATTGTAATTGTTGTTGACCAGCGAGGAGACATCAACTCTGAAACATTCATGGTGATTGAGAAAAGTACTTACTATTTGATAGTTCACATATTATTTCCAATTTAGGAGATGCCCGAGGGAGCCCCATCAACTCCTTCGTGATCTTCAAGCATTGGCTTTCATCTACATTTTTTGCATCTACCTTAAGGATGGTTTTTAGGAGTAAAGGTGCAGAGGTGAGAATAAACCTCACAAAGAGCAAATCAGTTCTTGAACTATGGAAAATTTCTATTTCCAAATATTTAAGCTTGTTGAGTTCGAGACCTTGTGTCATGTAGGCTGGTTGTCCAAAATGATTTACATCATCTAATTCTATGGCACCTTTCTTCGTTGAGATAGACGTAAATAGAAGCTCCTCCAAATTGGGAGAACTTCTAAGCATTCTTAGAAGGGATACTATTAGTTCTTCATCATCAAAATCAAATTCCAAAGGAGCCATAAACCTCAATTTGTTTAGGCAAGTGGGGAGCCCGCCTCCCTGCTTCAGTACCAGATGCTAAAGACTTAAGGTAGTATCTATCCGAAAGAAGAATAACAACATTAGGCCAGCAGTTGAGAAGATAGGTCAAGTTCATCGCTTTTTCGTGATACTGATTTTCTGCTACAAGTACAACTACTTTCAGCTTCCGACAGTCTATGAAATGATCCCACTTCAGAGTCTTAGTGCTATTATTAAAGATAGCTAAGCGACAGAGTCGTGGAGCATATATTTTCACGTGGTCAAGACCTATGCACGTCTGAACTTGCAGGCTCACAAGGTTTGGCATCCACAAGTAAGAACTTGCAACGTCGTTTAACTCAAAGGCGACTTGATGTAGTAAAAGCCATTTGAGCTTGTGGAAATCCCTGAAGCTGCACGGTGGCCTGAAAATGCAGTTGGACAGGTCCAAGCTTTCTAATTCTACAGAGTACATATAAGAAGGCAATTTATAAGGATGGTTTCTCATATTCTTAAGGGTGAGATCCATGAGACCATTTTTCGACAACAATAACATCCATTGGTCGATAAAATTGTGCTGACTATTAGGTATTGATGAAATATTCAGGGCGAATGTTTTAATGGCTCCATCGTGCTGCAACAGAATTGTACTAATAATGTCTATTAATGTGCGGGGTGGCTTGCTCCTACAAAACTTAAGAGAAAATACTAGGTTGGGGATTGAAGCCCAAACATGTCTCCACGATCTAGACAAAACACTCATTGTTGCAGCTTCATCAATAGGCAATTTCTCCTGAATTTGGTGTTTGACATTAATGGGAAGATGCGTAAGTCTATCAATATGTTCGTCAGCTTCAATTTTGAGTATTTTACAAGGATTTATCATTGTGATTTGATGAAGGGAATTTGGGAGTTGTTACGGAAGGCAAGATGTATAATATATGAATGAGTAGTCGACTCCTAATTGACTTTAAATAGGGTTGAGACTTAAGGGTTTGACATATTCATAATAAATTCAATTAAATAATAGTATTTAATTATGAGAAAATTATTTGACTAATTATCTTATATCTCTACTCAACACTAATTACTCTCTTCGTCCAACAATACTTATCCACTATTGATTTGACACACACCTTAAGAAATAGTAAATAATAGGGATAATTTTACTATATTACTCTTTGAATATAATAAATTATATGTTTTGAAAAATGCATTTGATAATGAATAGTATTTAATAACAAGAGTAAATGGAATAGTAAATAATAGGGATAATTTTACTATATTACTCTTTGAATATAATAAATTATGTGTTTTGAAAAATGCATTTTATAATGAATAGTATTTAATAGCAAGATGGGTAAATTATCCATTGGTTTTTCAAACTGGACAAGTATTATTGGACATTTATTTTTAGAAACATGGATAAGTAAAGATGGACGAAAGGAGTATATACTAGTTCCCTCCATTTTAAAAAGAAAGACTTGTTTTAACTTTGCACGAAGCTTAATAAAATAAAGAAGACTTTTGAAATTTGTGATCTTAAATTAAAAATATGTCAAATGTACCAAAATACTCTTTAATCTTGTGGTCTTAAATATGCCAAAAAGTTTTTCAATACTTTAAATCCCCTACACTGACACCAAAAATTTGTTCACTTTTGAATGCACGAAAGTGTACACTGATGAAATAGGCATTACTTGACATTGTAAATTAATGAGCAAGGGGTAATTTGGTAATTAGCTAGTGAAGTTGTTAGTCGATTATTGTGTGCTAGCTTGAAAAGCAGATAGTGTTAACAGTGTATAAATAGCACAGTTCCATTGTAATTAGGCATTGAAAATTAATTTTTCTTTCACTGAAATAATATCTTCTTCTTCCTCCTCTCTACTTAGCTAGTGTTGCTCTTCAATGGTGAGCTTAGGTTGAACAAATGCATGTAAATCTACATGGTATCAGAGCCTTACAACCACGATTGTGGGTTTATCAAAGAAGTTTTGTGAAGGTTGGAACTCGTTGACAACTTATCGCGTAGCTGGTTGAAGATCAATGATGGCGACAACTGTGAAGTTCGATCACAATCATGCTCTGTTTCTACACCCTTCCGACACCACTGGAGCTCCGATCATTCTGATGCAGCTAACATGATCTGATAATTACTCCATCTGGAGCAGGGCTATGCGTATTCAATTGCTTGGAAAAAACAAATTGGGAATCGTGGATGGCACCATGAAAAAGGAGGATTTTGGTGTCGAACTAGGGCATCAATGGGAACGGTGCAATGCAGTTGTTCAAGGATGGATAATGAGCTCAGTTACCCAGGATTTACACACAGAAATTGTTTATGCCACAAGCGCGAGAGCAGTTTGGGAGGATCTTCGTGAGCGTTTCGATAAGGTAAATGCATCTCGAATTTTTCAGTTATATAAAGCTATAGCTACTACTGTACAAGGGAATGATAGTATTTCTAGCTATTTCTTGAAGTTGCGCAATTTGTGGGATGAATTTGCTAGTATAGTACCACCACCATGTAATTGCCCTAGATCTAGGGAGTTTGTTGTACATATAGAGAGACAGAAACTTATGCAATTCTTAATGGGGCTGAATGAAATTTATGAGCAATCGAGGAGCCAAATTTTGATGATAGAACCTACTCCAAACGTCAGCAAGGCATAGGCTATGCTTATTGAAAGGGAGAGTCAAAGATCCTTAGTTAGTTCATCAATGAATAGAGAAGGTACAGAGTTAACGACTCTTTTGGCAGGGAGAAATGTGAATTATCGATCCATAAATGGGGAAGGCTCTAGCTATCGTTTTACAGGTGGTGAGGGTGCCGATTTAGATGTTGCTTATATGGCAGGGAAAGGAATTAATTATCGACCTAGTAGAGGTGCAACTCATCAATATTATCAGAAAGGCAAGAAGAATCGGGGCCAGAAATGTGATTTCTGCAAACTACAGGGTCACGTGATGGATGATTGCTTTAGGTTGCATGGTTATCCACCTGACTGAAAGTTCAAAAAGAAAGGGAATGGCAATACTGCTTATCATGTACAAGTTGATAACTCCACCTCACAATCACAATCAGGAACAAAGGACAAAGGAAAGTTACCAGAGAATATGATTACAAGGGCACCTCTGATGACAGGTGAACAACATGGCCAGATAATGCACATGCTTGACAAGGATCCCTCACAACATGATGGCTAACATGGAAGATATGACAGGTATAGCTAAACTCCTGCAATTAGAATAGAGAATTTGAAGTGGATAATTGATAGTGGTGCAACTAACCACATGGCTTCAAGTTTAGATGTTTTACATGATGTGCAAACTATTAAATCAGACCATAATAGGAAAGTTCATTTGCCTAATGGAGGTGTGACCCTAGTAACTCATACTGGATATTGTAAAATCACAGACACAGGAGAATTACATGATGTTTTGTTTGTGCCAGAATTTCAGTATAACCTTATATCTGTATCAAAGGTTACCAGAGAACTCCACTTTTTGTGTCATTTTATCCTGGATTTTGTTTATTCCAGGACCTTTCCAATGGAAAACTGAAGGGGATTGGTAAGGAGGATGATGGTCTTTATCTACTAGTCCCAACAGGTACTTCTGAAACTGTCTGTATTGCTGCTAAAAATACTAAAGTGTTCAATGCACATGGTGATAAAGAGGATATAATATTGTGGCATAGAAGGCTGGCTCATGCATCAATAGGAACAATAAAGGACTTACTTGGTTATGCTCTTGATTATTGTAAATCAACTTTAAGCAGCTGTGAGATTTGTCCACTAGCTAGACATACTAGGCTTCCATTTCCTAGTAGCAATAATAGATCCACTAAGCTATTTGAATTGTTGCATTTTGATGTATGAGGGCCTCACAATACACAAACTTCTGATGGAAATAAATTTTTTCTTACTGTTGTTGATGATTTCTCCTGAATCACTTAGATTTTCTTGTTGAAGTTCAAGAGTGATGTATTGTTGATTCTTAAGCAGTTCTTTAAAATGGTTAATGTTCAGTTTAATGCCACAATTAAGGGTATCAGGACAGACAATGGAGGGGAATTCATTAGTGGTCACATGCATGATTTGGTTAAATTGGGAATCATTCACTACAGAACATGTGTATATACCTCTCAATAAAATGGTATAGCTGAGACGAAGCACAGGCATATTCTTGAGGTAGCAAGAGCTCTCAGGTTCCAAGGTCACAAACCACTTAAATTCTGGGGACACTGTATCCTTACAGCAGCTTATATCATTAATAGATTGTCATCTCATATTCTTGAGGGCAAATCTCCTTATGAAGTGTTTTTTGGGAAGAAATCATGTCTTACTCACTTAAAGACACTTGGTTGCTTGTGTTTTGCTAGCATATTACCCAGAACTGGTAAGTTTGCACCCAGGGCAGTGAAGTCAGTCTTCATGGGTTATTCTAGTGTCACTAAGGGCTATATCCTATTTGATCTAGACAACCAATTTTTTTTTATTAATAGAGATGTGGTTTTCATGAAAGTCATTTCCCTTTCAAGGATGGTTCTACTACTACAGCTACCCCTGATACTTTTTTTATCTCTCCTGATTCTTATGCTACTTATGATTTCCCTGCACATAACTCTAGTTTGGATATTTCTCTACCAGATGCGGCTCTTGCTGACACACCTCCTTATGTACCTGATATCAACTCTGTCGCTTCGACTCAGCCTCCTCCTCTCAGAAGATCTAATAGAACTACCAAACAGCCTCTTTGGTTGTTTGATTTTATCTCTAAGCCTTCTGCTAGCAATGTTTTGTATCCTATTGCAGCCAATCTCTCTTATGATCATCTCTCACTTCCTTATCAAAAGTACTTAGCTGTTTTCTCTGCTATACAAGAACCTACATCTTATCATGAGGCTCTATCAGATGCTAGATGGTTAGAGGCAATGCAGTCTGAGTTGAAGGCACTTCAAGATAATCACACTTCGGAACTAGTGCCTCTTCCTAAGGGTAAGATTCTTATTGGTTACAAGTGGGTATATAAAGTCAAGTTGAAAGCAAATGGTGAGGTTGAACGGTTTAAAGCTAGGTTGGTGGCTAAAGGGTATAATCAGAGGGCAGGTCCTGATTTTCATAAGACCTTCTCTCCGGTAGTTAAGATTGCTACTGTCAGGACTTTTCTTTCTTTGGCTGCTCAGTCTAATTGGCCTGTTCATCAGTTAGATATCTATAATGACTTCTTGCATGATGAAGTATACATGCAGTTACCAGAGGGTTTTCCAAGTCAGGGGGAGTCTGGTCTTGTATGCAGACTTGTCAAATCCCTCTATGGGCTTAAACAAGCAAGCAGACAATGGAATTTGAAACTGAGTGAGGCATTAATACAATCTGGTTGGTTTAGATATAGTGGTGATACTTGTTTATGTAGATGACATGTTGGTGACAGGAAGTAACCTGAATCACATAGAACACACCAAAGCATCTCTGCAAAAGGCTTTCAAGATTAAAGATCTTGGTGACTTGAAGTTTTTCCTTGGTATGGAATTCAGTAGATCAAAAAAGGGTATTCTGATGAACCAAAGAAAATATGCTTTGGAAATTATCTCAGATTTGGGATTATGGAGTGCTAAACTAGCTATGACACCTCTTGAAACCAATACAAAGTTGACAACACAAGAGTTGGACTTTATTACAGAAGAATCAGATGATGAACCATTTGAAGATAGAAAACAATACCAGAGATTGATAGGGAAAATGTTGTACTTAACATTGACAAGGCCAGATATTGCCTTCTCAATTCAAACACTCAGTCAATTTTTGCAACAGCCAAAAACTTCACACTGGGAAGCAGCTGTAAGAGTGATGAGGTATGTAAAGAGGGAACCAGGCCTTGGAATATTATTGAGCAGTAGAAAATCAAGCAGATTGAGTGTGTACTGTGATGCAGACTGGGCATCATGCCCCAATACCAGAAGATCAGTCTCAGGTTTTTTTATTAAGCATGGTGATTCTCTGCTGTCATGGAAATCAAAGAAACAAAGTGTGGTCTCCAGAAGTTCAGCAAAAGCTGAGTATAGGAGCATGGCTAATGCAGTGTCAGAGTTAGTATGGATTACTGCTTTGTTGAAAGAACTAGGAAATGAGATTGAGCAACCAGCTGTAGTATTCAGTGATAGTAGAGCAGCCCTGCAGATAGCAGCCAATCCAGTGTTTCATGAAAGAACAAAACACATAGAGATTGATTGCCACTTCATCAGGCAGAAAATACAAGAAGGAATGGTCAAGACAGAACATGTTAGCTCTAAAGAACAATTGGCAGACATATTAACTAAAGGACTACCTAGACTGCAACATGAAAGCTTAGTAGGCAAGCTTGGTGTGTTGAATGTCTTTGCACCCACCAGCTTGAGGGGGAGTGATGAAACAGGGATTACTTGACATTGTAAATAAATGAGCAAGGGGTAATTTGGTAATTAGCTAGTGAAGTTGTTAGTCGGTTACTGTGTGTTAGCTAGAAAAGCAGTTAGTGTTAACAGTGTATAAATAGCACAGTTCCATTGTAATTAGGCATTGAAAATCAATTTTTCTTTCACTGAAATAATATCTTCTTCTTCCTCCTCTCTACTTAGCTTGTTGTTGCTCTTCAATGGTGAGCTTAGGTTGAACAATTGCATGTAAATCTACATACACGACCACTAAGTGATAAAATAAGTGCAAGCAATCTGATTGTCGAATCCCACAGAGACATAACATTGATAAGCTTTCAAATTAATGTACTGAAATTCTAATAACAAGTGTTGTCCATGTAAAAAAATGGGAGAAGTCCTGCCCCAAGTGTGAAAGGTTTTGGATATTGTTACGGAGTGATCCTCATCATCGTCAAACCCAAGAAGATTTCAAATCTTTACCAATGTATCAAGTATTTTAGTGACCTCTATATGTAAATGAAGAAAAGTATTGAGAAAAAATTGTAAGAAATGGAACTGGAAATAATAATTTTATTTTTGAATTTTTTATATTTAAAGCTATTTGATACTGAGTGTAGAAGTAGATTAAAGAAGGAGATCATGACAACAATATATAGTCACAACTTATAATATATGGAAAGCAAGGACCTAGAAGATTTTTTCTAAACAAAATGTACAGATTTGTGTTACACTACAACGAATACAAACTGTAATTAAAGAGAGACTGAAAGTGTATATGGACTCTAGAAGGGATAGGAAAGGTGTTTACCTTATAGAATCAATTTGTAATTAGATTTCGCGAGACTCACTAGCTCTTGATAATCTACCTAGAAGGGAACTGAGGCTACGGATGCTTTTTAGGTGTATTTTATTATATTGATATGGTAATATTTCATTGTTTATTATTAAAAAAAAAAAAAAAAGAATGTTGCGATGAATTTAGAGCATAGGTAAGTAATTCTTTTGGAAACCACCAATAATTTGGGTAAAAATGTATCTACATTAGATATTTGCATGAATCGGTTGAATAAATGACACATGTTTTTATAGACATCACTAACTCAGTGTTGAGGAGAAAATGGCTGAAAGCTCCCCTCCCATTTCTAAATTTATTAGAGCCTGTTTGGGATTGCTTTTTTCTCAAAAAAATATACTTTTTTTTAAAAGAAGCGTGTTTGGTAAACTTGTAAAAGTGCTTTTAAAAAGAAGCAGAAACAGTTTTTCTGCTGTTGGAAAGAAGTAGAAAATTTCTGCTTTTCAAAAAAAAGCAGAAGCAAAAGCAAAAAATTATTTTTTTCATGACAAAAATAGCCCTATCACTTATACACACACACACACACATATATCAAAATATTCCTTATTAATTATTAGCATATCTTATAAGTTTGATCAAAGTTTGATTTTAAAATTTTATACTTCATATTTACATCATAATTCTTTATTTCATTCTATGATTTATATATTATTATTTTACTTTTTACTCATTTTTTTAAAATAAAATCGAAAATATCATTGCTGATGATGATCGAAGAATATACAACTCTTTATTTTTTACTATTAATGATATTAAATGACAGACGCATCACGTTGCAAGATCAAATGATATTTTGACAGCACTTGTAAATATTTTTTCTCAAATATTTAATTTTAAATAAATAAATCATGAAAAGTGACATATTTGTTATCATGTAGTGTACATATATGATTGCTTATTCTTAGTAAATTTGGACACAGTAAAAATGTATCAAAAAAAAAAGTAACAAATAACAAATAGAAATACAAGACAGATCTTCTACTAGTATGGAGACATTGCGTGATAAAATTAGGGATGAAATCATTGAGAAATTTTGTGATGTATGAAGGACTTCTTATTTTTGTGGTGAATTTTTTCATATGTAGTGATTTAATTTATGGAATAATTTTTAAATTCTTTTTTGTTTGATGTTTTTAAGTAATATTTAAATTATTTTAGTAATATTATATTATTATTTAATATTTTTTTAATGTATCTATGTATATAAATATTGAATGAAAATTTTATGGTATGTATTTTTTAATTAAATAAAAATAAAATTTTAATTAAAAATATTATAATAGATATTTAAAATAATTTTTCTCTATAAAATTATTTTAGTAGTGAAAGTTTATTCATACATGTCCTTTTTGGTCATTTGTCTCTCAAAAACACTTTTTGAAAAAGATTATCCAAACACAATTTGTTTATCAAAAACACTTTTCAAATGAATTTACCAAGCACAAATTATTTTTTTTCAAAAGCACTTATCTGAAAAGCTATTTTGAAAAAATACTTCTCAAACAAACACTTTTCTACCGGTAATCCCAAACGGGCCCTAAGTATAATTTTTTTAACTACACACTTTATCTTTGAGGTTTTATTACCTTAAGTATTGATGTGATATGGAGAGTGTATTAAGAGAGCGAGAAGCAACAAAAATTATTAAAAATTACTTTTAAAGTGATAGATCCAGTAACAAATTAAGGGGCTTTTGGCTATTTTCTTCGTAGCTAATCAGAATACATTATCAACTTATTTATGACAAATTACTATGTTTTGATGTAAAATCAAACGTAGGTAAATTTGGAATTTGCCAAACTTTTAAGGGTTATTTGCACCAAATGATTTATTGTGTGCCACTCTTTAAATTTTGTCCTCTATTTGTACCCTACAAAACTTGGGATACAAGGCCCTTGAAAATTTAGAATAGGCACGATTTAAATTTCTGAAAATTATCGTGGAGTTTTGCTTTTATCAATTAAACTTTCATATTTTTTCATGAAATTTGAGTTCACTTTTATAAGTTCTAAACTCTAAGATATTTTTAATAAAACTCAATAATAAAATCGTGGATTTCAACGGTATATGTTTGGCACAATCGTCATATGATGAAATTATTTCGTGTTTGAGCAGACAATATTTTTATCTAGATATTATTTTCACCTTGAGAATAATTATTTCATTGTACATTTTAAATGGTGGCTAAATATAAACAAATGATCCAAAAGCTAAGGGTGGTAAAATCAAACCCAATCCATTCAATCTATTTGAGTTTGGGTTGGTTATTGATCTGCTTATTTATTAGTTCAACTCATTTCAATCCATTAAGAATTGGATTGATATGTAGCCCAAATTAATTTTTAAGAAACCTTTGTCGATTTTTTTCTTAAAAAATATTTTTCTTATTCGATATGTTATATATAATCATAATAAAAATATATATATGTTATTAGGTACTAAGTAGACATTTAAACATGTGATTTCATCTCATGATTTAAAATTATGACTCTTTTTGACCCAAGCAAATTTGGATTGAACTAAGTTGACCCATTTAGTATCTTGATCCGTTTTAACCCGTCCAATTGCCACCCTGGCCTAAATCTAGCCATCCATTTGGGGCTAAAGTGATCCGGAATGCGTACTGGGCCTTCACCTCTCTGATCCAGAACGGCACAAATTAGGGTTTCAGAGGCACTGCCTCTACTATAAAAACTCAAAACACTCGACACTTTTTCTGTAGTTCTTCTTAACCTATAGCCTCTTCTCTGCTTCAATGGAGTTCCAATAATCCTCCCTTTTTTCTTCTTAATTAATTTGTTATTCATTTTACCTTTCTCTTTGTATAGTAATCTGAAAGCTTCATTCGCACGTAGCCTCCCGGGCTCATCTGAGTTTATATAGTGAAGTTAGATGCCCCAAAGCTTGTGCTATATTTAACCGCCGCTAGTGTTGCAGTTTAGCCCCCTTTGTACCTTTCTTGTCCATGGCTAATTTGTGTCAAATCAACGGCAAAATTCCCCTTTCCTAACATTTATATATGTTTTTTAGTTGTTTTGCTAGAATTTGGCGATGATTAAAACGGATTTATCCGCGCTTCTGAGAGAAATCAATGAAGCATAAACACAAATTGGTTGAATTTCTTGATATGAGCCTGAGTATTCTTTTTTTTTTTATATAAATTAATTTGGCAGTGATGATATGTTATGCAGCTTTAATGCCAGTTCTGCTTCTGATTTTCTGTGATTGATAGAGCTGTTTATATATTACTGAGCCTCTTTATTTCTTACACTAAATCTTTATTATCTTTGTTTATATAATTAAATCTATGATGAGATCTGAAATTGCTGGATAGTATTTGAAATTGCAATTTGCCTCAAGTTCCCTGTTTCAGGGTGAACCTACTTGTGGTTATTGCGTTCATCATGAAATTATTAAATTTCTCTGAGATTAATAAGTTAGTAATTGTGTGGTACGAGGGATAAGGGATAGAGGTATTCCTCACCTTTGATGTAGTACCCTCCTAGATGTCACTTTGTGGGAATATACTGGGTATGTTGTTTGTTTAGAGGTATTAAGTTAGTCATTAATTATAAGGACCCCTTATTGTCATATGATAACCTTTCTCGTGTAATTTCATGAGTGGAGTCTAGAGAGCTTAGCCTTTTTTTTTTTCACAATTATTTTTGTTTATTTGAGGGGCCAATGATGATCCAATCCAACTGTGAGGTGTAGTGGGGCCAAGGTCCCTGCTTATGCAGGGGGAACCTCCTTGGTTACACTACATCAATCATGAGCACACAGGATTTAACTGAGGCTCTACATATAAACTATTTTCTTAATTATTTTGCTAAATATTTTTTGAAAGGGAAATTAACTTTTTGATTAAGTGTTTATTGAGTTTTAACTATACTCTTGCTCTTGAATTGATTAGTGGAGTTAG
Organism: Capsicum rhomboideum; assembly: GCA_031232105.1. NCBI lineage: Eukaryota > Viridiplantae > Streptophyta > Magnoliopsida > Solanales > Solanaceae > Capsicum > Capsicum rhomboideum. The sequence goes on along the minus strand of CP124712.1, from coordinate 134,959,957 downwards.
GGTCTGAAAAACTCATAAAGTTAGTGCTGTTTATCAGCTTCTTTTCTTGATTAGTCAACGAGATGGAGTTAAATCATAGCACTAGATTTTAACTTGATGGTCTATTAAGGTAGGGATGAGATCTGCGTATGTTGTTTTATCAAATTTTATATGTTGTTGCATTGAGTTTTCACTTTGTATACGCTCACCTTGTCTTAGTGATGGTGAGTGTAAATGAAAACTCATAAATTGTGTGCAGTCCATCACCTCCTATCTTGCATATTTCACTAAGATTGGAGTTAAATATCAGCACTACATGTCAGTAAAATATGTTACTCTATTTGGTCCTTTTTCTTTTCTGTAAGGACTTGAGGTATTAAAATTTTTGTAAAATTATCCTTCGACTAATGGTTGATCAAATTGTATTTGAAATTTTTATTATGCATGGTTTAAAGAATGATTAGCAAAATAATATATGTAAGAATGAAGAATTAAAAGAAATTTTAAATGAAATGTGTTAAATGGCCAAATAATAGGTGGTTTTTGAATATCCAACAAATTTGTTAAGAATATTATCTTTTTGTCCTTTTAATTGACTTTAAGAATTAAAACACCTATGTTAAGAATGTCTTTCTTTAATTTTTTAGAATGTTACTTATTTTTTATCAGTTTACTAAGGTTAGAATATCAATTAAAAATAAATGAAGTAACAAACTAAACTTATCATGGACGTTTCCCTACTATGGATGCTCTCAATAAACTCAGAATTCTTCCTTAGCAATATGTGCCTATTATGTGAAAATGATATTGAGGATATCAAACACATCTTCAATACACGTTCAATTGCCATTGACGTTTGGGCTTTGATAGCATAAACTGGCTCAATCTTATTCACGATAAAAACACTATTTTGCAGAATCACCCTCTTCTCCTATGTCATCGATTGTGCCATAGAGGATGTCTATAATTTCAACACACTCTGTTACAATGATTCACCCCACCGCACCATTCAAATCGCTTGGATGTCCCCTATTGATGTTGCTTTTTTAGTGGCTCCAATGGTTGGTGGAATAGAAGAGGCTAGTTGTGCTGATTGAGGTAACTGGAATATAGGACCAGCGAAAAACTGATAGCCTTAACTTGGAATATTCCAAGCTCACAGGCCTCCTCAAGGGAATGGAACTTGCTCATAACTTGGAATACTCCCTGTACTAATTGAAACAAACTCAAACTTGATCTCATATATATGTGCGCATGAGATTTCAAAAGAAAAAAATCTTTTATTCAATCCTTGGTATCTCGAAGGTACTTTATATTGTCTTTGAGACATCAAGATAACAAATCACCAATAGATTAAGGCAAGCAAGATATGTTAGTTGCATGCAAATCCAAAAATCTCAGGTGTGACAGTTTGAGGAAGAAATCATAAGGTATGGCTTTTGATGGAATTGTCATGCTAATAGAACAAATATCTGGGTGTACAATTGGTTTAACCTTTCAAGAGTTCTAAAACTGACTTGCTCAAATTTCTCTGGGATCAAGAACAAATGTCGAACCTCTTTTGCAATACTACTCAATTGAACTCGAGGACACAAAATCATTAACTTTGTACATCATGCTTCTTGTGGCCATCGGAAATATAGATTGAGTATGAAATTCTTCTTAAGCATGTCCTCGAAATGTTCATTTGCTACAATCTGTATTCTCCGTCCAAACTTCAAAATTCTTGTGCAACCAATAATCGGATACATGTATCCTTGTAAACTGAAAATTAGGAGGCTAGAGAGAGCAGAAACAACTTAAGCGGCCAGAAAGTTCCTCCAACTTTATATGTTTCTTTTTATCCCTCCCTAGGAGCTCCCTTGGTGACTCGAACTCGCAACCTTTGGGTTGGAAGTGAGAGATGCTTACTATTGGGATATGTTGGACCTTCAAAATTGTTGTCCAATCCCTCCTATTCCAATGTTCTATGACTTGTCATTGCCCTAATTGCTATAAAAAGTACTTACACTCCTCGAAATAATCTGGTAATCTTTATTATTTGCGGGTTTTGCATGAGAATAGAAGTTCTTGAACACCAACATTCCAAGTGTTTAAGGCAATTGTGCCCTCCCGTGAAAGTAGCCTGGATTATTAAAGAACTACTAAAAATGCATTTCAACTATTAAGTGAAGTAACAATTATCATAAGCAATCTCTTTTAAAAGTTATTGCACTAAATATAAAGAAATAGCTCAAAAAAATATTATATTTAATATCGAAGAATATTATATTTAACATTGAATAAAACATGCAAGAGGCCGGTAGATACCTGCTCATTGTAGAGAGAACTAAATAAGTAGCACGATAACTACTATAAATAAAGGAAATAAACCAAACGCCTCGTGCATTTGTATCTTTCGTACTTGTGCATTATACGTTGATCACCCTGGCAAATAAGGATTAGACACAACCAATATGAGGGAATCCACATCAATGTTAAACTTTTACACATAACAAATTCCAATATTTTGGTAAAATTATAAGTTTCAGCAAAGGGGGTTTTACAGCATTATAGTAAATGAAAAACAGGGGAGGGAAGCAAAAATCCGAGGCATCCTACGTTACAGAAGTGGTGCTTACTTCTTGGAAGGTCACATATGTCAGTGTGATCATAGAACACCAAAGAAATGAAATAATTTTGCATGTTTCTGCAACATTATGAAAAGTACTCCTCCTTTTGAACAAATTATAAAGTTGAACATTTTGCTTGGTTGCTCACTTTTTCATCACAGGAAGAAAGGAACAATTGAACAAATCAGTCACCAATCTATACTTTCATCCATCACCTGGTGACAAAAAGGTAACTATCCGTTGTGCACCTCGTATAGAGAATTTGGTTTTTCCTTCTTTACAAGTGTAGTCACTCTTCTTGTGAAGTGTGACATTCCAATCCCAACCTCCTCACTCATAAATGGTAATCCATGAAAAGAATTTGCTCATATGATAACTTGGTCATCAGATTCAAAGAACATAGACCTCTATTGGACCAATATGTGGAGTCTATACTGCATAATCTGTCGGTTTTGTTTCTTTTATTAGCTATTAGTCATGCCAATAATAGAAAATAGACTTGCTCTAGGAAAGTCCATTGTGAGACGGCTAACCTCCACCATCACAGTTGGAGTAATCTGGCTGAAACTCTTGATGGTCTTTTTTTTCCTGCATAATGGTTGGTGAGTTTAGTAGCCTGATGTGAAGAAAAGAAAAGGCAGAGAATGAGTAGGAGGGAGACGCTATCGATGTAAAAATGTTGAAAATATTAAGAAATATTACTATTTAAACAAAGAAGCAAGTTCATTAGGCTGCGAACTCCGGTATCTCGATCTCGTCATTACTTGATCTTGCTACCTCGTCCTTGTTTATACAGAATCATAACTCTGTAATTTTCGTTAAAGGAACACGTTAATTGATTTTCTAAAGTATTCCCTACTCAGCAACACAGGAAATAAAGCCAAACTTAAAATTTAAAAACAGGACATCAACACTGATTGGGAATTGAGAAGGATTGAGTCATGTATTGATAACTTATAATTAAGCCAAAAAACTTATTAAAAGACTAACCATATATAGATTTCTGAAGAATCAAAAGAGAATATGATTTTAAAAACTCACTCGAGCATCTGAAAAGGTTCTTGATACTTACTATTGAGCCAAGATGGAGGTTGCAATAATATTTCTGCTTAATCAAGGAATGATAACAGTGACCCATGTTTACCATCTTCTACGATATTTACCCATGTTATGACGTGTGATTCAAGTCTTCATTTATTCACTGCTAACAGTGATAGAGTGAACTAAAGACGAGCTGGAATAAAGATCCAAACCACAAGTAAGGTTAGCACAAAAAATTGACAATAAGGGAAGAACATGAATAATTAGCATAGAAAATCAAGAAATCATACAAACTTGAATCAAAAGATAAATAAAATTAAAAGATAGAAAAGGAACAATACCGAGAAAGATTGGGGAAAGAAGTAAGCAATAGAGAGAGACTAAAGAATAAGTATCATAAGAAAAGTAACAATATTGATCTCTATCCATGCTCAAGACCCTAGAATACTCCTCACTCGAAACCTAATTATTGTCTCAAAATCACCAAAATTCAATTTTTATAGTCTTAAGTTCCTGCATTCGCCTTCTTTAACAATCTCATCTTCTTCTCCAACTTAAAGTTCTATATTTGCTAAGGTGAATAAAGATTCAGTGCGTTCACTATTCACAGTAAAAGATCAAGATGGAAATGGTGTGACCTCTCCAAGCTCAAAGGCAAGTTTGTGTTTTTGCATTGTGAAAGGCAAGGTTTTAATAATAAATTTATGAAAAAAAAAAAGACAATTCCTGATAAGTGAGGCTTGCTAAATCATAGAGTCAATGTCTCACTATCTCTTTGACTCATCTTCCTGCTTCTCATGAAACCCGAAATACTGTAAACTCCTTTTTTAGCACCTCATCCTTAATTCTTTGACTAAAAAATGTTTAGGACAAAATTAGCAAAAATTTGACATTGTATTCGAAGATTCTCAAGCATGACAACAACTATAATGAATGTTTTAAAAAGTCTCTTTTTAAAATCGTAAGAGGAGATAGAAAAAAACTTCAAAGCATATGAGAGTCGAACTGTAAGTAAATGAAAGAAGTCGTAGGACATCTACGTGGATAATTGATGTGGTGAAAGTAAAGCAAAATGGTTGAGAATTGAAAAACTGCATTCCTACGGCCTAGACCCTAGAGGGATTTTGTGTGCCGCTAAGAAGAATTTCAAAGTTGGGAGGAATTTTTACCGACGTGAAGAAGAATGTCAACTTTCTCTGCAGAATTTGATATAAAGGGTAAAGGAAGATTTTAAAATCAATAACCTTAAAAAGATTGGCACAGTGATTGAGAATGGAAAGCACCATCCCTGGGAAACCCGTAGGGATTTTCTCCGTTGCAAAGAAGGATTTCAAAGTAAGGAGGGATTTTCAATGCCGATTTTTTTTTTAGATTTCTCTTTAGAATTTAATTTAATGTAGAGTATGTTGGATTTCGTGGGTCATTGGATCGCCTATGTGAACCGACCCGATCTGACCCAACCAACCCATTTTATTTCTAAAAAGAAGATAAGGACATTATCCCAGTTCAAAATTTGGGGGAACAGTTACTATGTAACTGATGATGAAACTGCTTCACAGACCCCTTTAAAATTGCTTCTTCTTCACAGAAAGTATGAGACTGAAAATTGAGTATTCAGAAAACAATGAAAAGACAAACACGAAAAAGATTTTTAGTTTATGATCTAAACTTCGTTTCCAAGAGATTCAAAGTGGGACTTGGAGCAATTCTTCTGGTTCGTGATTTTTAATCCGCTGCAAGAAAAAGGTACACCAATCTTGTACCATATCTCATTTATTTATAACATTGGTATCAGAGTCGTGTATTATTGCTCAAGTTTAGCATGTTATTTCTTGAAATAACAGTCTGGTTATTTGTTTTCGAGACTACAATTTTTTTTGAAAACAAAACCAGAGAGTAAAATTCTTGATAATGACTATTGAGAATTTCTTTTTAACAAATAACTCAATTGTAATTGAAGAAATAGATACTATTCACCTGAAGATCTGTATCAATAGATCTGTGAATATTCTTCATGATTCTTCATGTTCTTCTTGTCACGGCCCGAATCCAATCGAGACATGATTGGTAAGGCCCGAGAGAACCAACCTTTGCCTATGTTCAATCATATGCATGCCATAAGAAACCCATAAGCACATAACGGCTATAGATACCAACAATGAAAGTCATGGAACATGATATATATACATACGCGAAACTAGGCCGTTGAGGCCACCGAGTCAAGTACGACATATCCCTTTTACATTTATACACCCACACTTGTCTACAAAAGCCTCTAACAAAGCATTGACCAAAATGAACTAAAAGTCGGGACAAGTCCTCGCTTTATACATGTACAACACCAAAACATATATATACTCTGACTCGGAGAAGCCTCGAATTAGCTGGAGCTCACCAATGATCTGCAATGACTGGCAACCTACTGTGGAGGCTTACTAGGACCTGCGCCTGCAGCAAGTAAGGTAAATTTTCCAAAAGGGGTCAGTACGAAATAAGTACTGAGTATGCAAGGCTCAGATGAAACTGTACAATACATGAATATTTCAATGAACTCAACTACAAATGACTACTCAATGTGAATAAGTCACCATGTTGTATTTTGGAAACCATGTGGATTGCTTTCATTACTTTCATTACTTTCTTTATGTTCAATGCTCACTTGTCACTACATATCACACTGTACCCGGGCCCCGACTGATCAGTGGGTCTTTCATATCATGTCATCGTGTTGGGATCGAGTCGAGCTAGGCTTATGCCCCAAGACTTGCCACCCATACATCAATGCATCGGGATCGGGTCGAGCTAGGCTTACGCCCCTAGACCTGCCACCCATAAATCCATATCTCGGGATCGATTCGAGCTAGGCTTACGCCCCTAGACCTGGCACCCGTACTTGATCATTGATCACATATGCATTACTTTGTTCATTACTTTGAGATTGATACTTTGATAGTCATAACATCACTTTGGAACTTTGGAACATAACATTGTTGGAAGCTTTGAATCATTAACCAATGAGTGAAGGACATGTGAATAAATATCATGAGAAATATAACATTACTAGCACCATGATACCATTGGAACCATTGGACAATAATCCATGAACAAGAGACACAAGTATAGTCACTATTGGAACATTGGAACATAACCTATAGTCACTATTGGAACATTGGAACATAACCTTATTTGAGCTTTTGGAACATTAACCATGAAGATGAGACATGCGATTTACCAATGATCAACGAGTAAGCATTATATGACAATGACCATGGATAAACGGATATGGAATACCTTAGTACATTTCGGGATAGGACTAGTGAAATGTCAATGTGAATACTATTTGCCGTAGAGAGATACGGACAAAGTAACCTTACATACCTTTACTTCCAAGTATGAATACGCAAGCCTATGTATGAACACAATAGTCACGCTTCTTCCTTACGTCTTACTCTACAATACAAGTTCATAACGGAACTTACATTAGCAACTAGCCACTATATAGGCGTACAAGACGACAATGAATTTTGTGGCTACCATATAATGTCATGTCACCCCCTCACCATACATTCCAATACATTTATATATCAATAACACCATAACATCACCCACATTGACCAAAAGATCATACACCGAAAGCATTTCACACCATACTTACCCTTTACGTCTTTCCCTTTATCATTCCGTCATAATTATCCCTTCATAACAACATTTAAACAACCATAAATACTTAACATAGTCCAAAACACCTCCATACGACACTTTAAAGTCATTAAAATGACATTACAAGTTGATAATTACATCCCAAAAGGGTATCGGGGCGGCTTTCGGGGATCAACTAGTGACGGAAACACACAAAACGAATTCTGGAGGTGACATGCGCTGCCACCTGCGCACGCAGGTGGCAAGGTGCGCGTACAGATGGCTTCCTGGAAAATTCCAAGGCCTTCTGCATTGGCATCTGCGTCCGCAGATGCCTCGTCTGCAGGGGCGGATGCCCGTTTTGGTCCGAAATGACTTTTTTTGGGTCTTTTAATGCCATGAATGGTCCATGATCACAATCAAACATATTTGAACATATTCTTGATCATATTAAACATCAACAATCATCCATAGCCTCACAACACACATAATGACACTCAAAACCACATTTCACGGCCAATACGACACCAAAACCACAATCGATTTCCCAATAACCATTACAAATGTTATGCACAAGAATCAAACAAGGTAAGACCATAATCACATAGCACATGTCAATATTCACTCCACCAAGTTCACTCTCTTCAACACCACAAGTCCAAAGTCAAGTTTACAAGATAAACCACCCTTCAATTGAGCAAACATGAACACTTCACTTCTTGTGAACTTCCCAATATTCCACCAACATAACCAACACAATATACACCATATACCATGCATAAACTATATTAATCCATCATAATAAACACTTACCAAGACTTACCAATGGATGATTTTGGCCAATAGAAGGACTTGGGGTTCTTGAGAGCAAAAGAGAAATTGTTGGAAATTTCTAGAGATGTGATGAGAGTTAAAGTGAATATAAATTTGATTTTTTCCTTATATAGTACCTCATGTATCCCTTATCCTCTCCTTAGTCATTTAATGTAAGGGTGGATTAGTCAAATGGATCAACTTGGAAGAATGGGTCAAAAATTCCTTTATTGGGCCATGTCTTCTTTGTATTTTTGGGCCTCATTTAAGGGCCCAATTGTCTAAGACTTTTAAAGGCCCACAATTCTTTACCTAATTCATTAAATCTCCCATGTTGTCATATTTCCATAAGTGTTTTGGTTTGTTAGTGAGACGTAGCAATGTACGGGGTGTTACACTTCTAGAAATATAAATCCATTTCAGAATATTTTGGAGACGTGGAAAAGAAAAATCGAACAGATTTGAAATTCTCCTACGATTCTCCATTTTTTTTAAGTGAGAAAGAAAAATAATCAGATCTGTGCAATTATTTACTTTCCGTATTCTTCAAAGAAAAACATGTACTGTTTAAAGAATGGTGTGTGAAGAAGATGAACAGAAAGAAATATAGAAAGTTTTTTTGAAAAATGGACAATGTACTATGAAAACCGTGTAGTACTAGTTTGAATAAAAGAACTACCTTTATTTTTTTCTTGAAAAAGGTGATAGTACTAGTTCTAATTATTTTTTTGGAAAAATGTGCAGTTAATTTTGAATAAAAATATTAGTTAGTGCTAATATTTGTACATAGTACTTGACCCTTACCAAGAGTAAATGCAGAGAATAGTAATTTTTTTTTATATTTACTCCTTAGTAAGTTGATTCACATATATGATAGATATTTATTTATGTGATTATTTTTTAATGTCAACACATATATACGGAGACATTTAGAATTTTCAAGTGGAACATATTTTTTTTAATCTACTCATTTAGTAATTTCCATTAATATATTATCATGTAAAATGAATTAAAAATGAGTGGGATATGATTTTAATGTTTCATGAATAATGGAGTGTTATTATTATTTTACTAAGTCTTGGTGATTAGTTTAGTTCTTAAAGTTTCTTTAACAGATTAGTCTTCTACACGAATTGTGGCATAAGTTGTCACATTGAATGATATAGCTATTCTGATTGTTTCTTTGTTTCTATTTCAGACATGGCTGAACAGGGACAAACTCGAATCACTCCAAGTGGGAGTTTTGGATGTCGAGCAAAGGGACAAAGTGGAAGAGCATGCCGTCGAAGGACATGTTTTCGAGGTCGTGTGATCATGCAAATTGGTGTCCCAAGGGGGACACAAAATCTGTTACGAAATGAGAGTACTATACGGAGGGAAAGAGAGAAGAAACTAAAAGAGTTCAAGTCTTTTAATATGTCCCCTAGTATTTCAGTTGCTAATTTTATTCATTTGTATGAATTAAAACGTATAGAACTGGAAAACTATGTAGAAATCTCGGATTGGGAAGATTTAGCAATATTAGTAGACTCTCTCTGTAATCCTTGAGAGACTAATTAAAGTTTATCACGAGGTTTGGCCTAGCGAACCTTATAGGGTGTATATTCGTCGTCTCAAATATTTGTGGGATGATTTTCATTTTTGAATTGACTTGTAACTTGAAGTTGTTTATTAACTTTATTATATATTATATTAATTAAGTTGTTTCTCTATTTTGATATAAATTCCATTTATTTATTTAAGTTTTCTAAAAACTTAATTGAAAGCTATCATTAAAATACACATTAAGAAATTAACTTCTAATTTTGGTCAAATGTTTAGTTCGTAGATGATGATCAAATTCTTATGTGTCTTTCAATTTTACACTAAACATGAAACCATTATGTGAATTTATTTTCTTAAATGTGTAAGTCGCATGCATTATTGATAAGTGTACTTGCGTGAATGTCTCTCAATTACAGACATGGCATCAAAAAGCATTATTGCAATGCTGACTTGAACAAAGGTGAAAAACTAAATGGTGACAATTACGACATCTGGAGTCGTAAAATATGGTATGTACTGGAAGAACAAAATGCTCTTGAAGGTATTAACCATGTTTTAAGTCAACTAGAAGAGGGAAACACTGCACAACACAGAAGAGACCTTGAAGCTTATAAGGCTTGAAAAAAAAGCTGATTTCGTTGCATGTGGAATCATTGTTAGTTCTGTGGTTGATGACCTCATTCATGAGGTTGAGTAATTTCCTAATGCTTATGCCATCTGGGCACACTTGCGAGGAACATATGGGGGTACATATGTCACCCGCCTCAGACAACTGACTATCATGTTTGACACTTACAAGAAGCGTCACGATCAGAACATCAACAACACCTTAGGGTGATGTCTAATATGATAGCTCAACTCAAAAGTGATGGTCATGTTCTCTCGGACGAGCAACAGGTTCAAGCAGTGATTCAGTCTCTTCCTAACAGTTGGGAACATTTAAAGGTTAACTTAACCCACAATGATAGCATCAAAACTTTTTTTGATATTGCCCGTCATGTTGAACTTGAAGACGAGCGGCTTGGTGCTGCTAAAGCTACTTCTAATGCCTTTATGGCAGAATCAAGTGGTAAGAAGTCTTCAAGCTTCAAGCGTAAGAAAAATTGGAAAAAGAACGAGAAGGGTAAGGAGACCGAAGAAGGACCCTCTGAGAAAAAGAACAAGCCAAATTCCAAGAAGGAAAAATGGTTTTTCAAGAAGAAAGACAAGAGCAAGATGAAGTGCTACAATTTCCAAGTTCTGGGGCATTTTGATCTTGATTGTACCTAGTATAAAAAGGTAGAATTTCTAAACGCATCTCTAAGTGCTACATATGTTTCTAGCACTGCTTTATTAACTGAATGTTATCCTATGTGGATTGTAGACTCAGGAGCCACCGACCATGTGAGCCGTGATCGAGAAGCGTTTGTGGAGTTTCATCGAGTTTCACCTGGATCAAGGTGGATATATGTAGGAAATAATGCAAGACTTGAAGTTAAAGGGATTGACACTTGTAAAGTAGACTTGTGTGGTGGCCGGTCATTGATGTTGCATGACGTCCTATATGCTCTAGAGATTCGACAAAACTTAGTATCTGTGTCTGTTCTTTTAGATGTTGGTTTTGATTTATTTTTTTGTCGCAATGGTGTTAGAATAACTCTAGATAATGTTTTTTTTATGGTTTTGGACTTCGTTATGATCGTTTTATCATTTTAGATTGTAATCCTTCAACTTATGACTATTATGTTGACCGTTGTGTAATGGCATGTTTTTCTAGTAATAATGATGTTGATATAATTACATGGCATGCTAGATTGGGTCACATAGGGCAAGATCGAATGAATAGATTGACAAAGGAAGGACATCTAGGTTCTTTTTCCAAAATTGAAATGCCAACTTGTGGAAATTGTCTTGTCGGAAAGATTACACGTAAACCATTTGGGAAGGCTAAAAGAGCTGGATTCCCACTACAATTAATCCATTCTGATAACTGAGGTCCAATGAATGTGAGGTCAAAATCTGGTGCTTTATATTTCATTACATTTATTGACGATTTCACACGATTTGGTTATGTCTATTTGATTTCTCATAAATCTGAAGCACTTGAATGCTTTAAAAGATACTTGAATGAAGTTGAGAATCAATTAGATAAAAGTATAAAGGCTTTAAGAACCGATAGAGGTCGTGAATATTTGTCAAAACAGTTTGAAGAACTGTGTACTGAAAAGGGCATTATCAGACAGTTAACAACTCCTTATACACCTCAACAAAATGGTGTAGCTGAAAGAAGGAATAGAACATTGTTGGACATGGTAAGGTCTATGATGGCGCAGACAAATTTATCAATCTCTTTCTGGGGGGATGCGTTATTGACTACGGCCTACATATTGAACAAAGTGCCTTCTAAATCAGTATCTTCTACTCCTTATGAACTATGGACTGGTAATAAGCCAAACCTTAATGATCTAGGACCTTGGGGTTGTGCTGTATATATTAAAGGTCATTTTGGTGAGGTTGGTAAACTAAGTCCAAAAGGAAAGACATGTATCTTTATAAGATACTCAGAACACTCTAAAAGGTATGTGTTCATTGGTCAATTAGAGGATGGAAGTACTACTAAAATTGAATCACAAGATGTCACATTTTTTGAAAAATGATTTTCTCAAAAAGGATAAAATAAAGAATAATGAGCCTCTTTACTAAATGTTGAATTCAGATGATCAAATAATGTCGTTGGACATATTTGATAATCCATTAGATCAAGAAATGGTTCTTGGTCCAAGTGGGAGTTATGATTCCCAAAATCCTATAGAGGAATCTGAACTTCAATTACGTAAGAGTACGAAAAAAGGTGTACCTAAACAAACTTATGAGATTGAGGATTATGTTTTCTTGGTATCTCCCACAAAATTGGATGAACCTAATTTTGTGACTGAGGCATTATCGAGCCTTGGAAAATATGAATGGATGAAAGTGATGAAAGAAGAATTAGAGTCCATGAAAACCAATAAAGTCTGGGTTCTAGTTGACCTTCCTTCTGGGCGTAGAGCTATTGGGAATAAATGGATTCTCAAAGTTAAACGCAAATTAGATATATTGAAACACTCTCCTTCATGTGTATAGTGAGGCAAGAACAAGACAAGCCTTGCGCCGTCGTCGTCGCTCGCTCGCTCGGCTTCGAATTTGGCACATGATCGAGAGATTATCTTTTTGTACAAAATTTATTTAAAGCTTGAAAAATAGTGAACTTTCTGGAAATTGACATTATGCGACCGTCCACAGGTCGGCACCGGTTCAGAAAAGTTGTGTCTATAAAGAACCTTTGCTTCTCTTCTGAAGCACCACCTTTTGACTATAAATACCTGACTTATTCCTCAGGTATTGGCACAAAATTTGTGAAAGAAAAACACTCTCTTCTTCTTGAAAAAAAAAACCTCAAGTGTGATCAACAAATCATTGAGTGAGTTCGAAGTTCGGTAGAATTTGAGGTACCACTATTCTACTGAAGAGAATCATTTTATCCTGGGAGGAAAGATTCCATAACCTCGGGTACTTGAGGGGAATAAATTCCTTAAGGACACACCGTGAATTCGGTGGACTTGATTCTAAATTTTCTATTTTATCTTCTTTCTTACGATTTTGCTATTTTCCAGAAAATAGTAGAAACTTTATTTTGATAGTTCATTATTGTTGAACTTGTGTTTGAAGTTGTTGAACTTCTTTATTGTTCTTGAACTTGTTCTTGAACTTAAAGTTGAAGTTCTTGTTGATTAAATACAGATATTTGTATCCGAAAACAACAATCTTAAGGAATAAGTTGAAGTTCTTATTGATTAAATACAGATATTTGTACCCGAAAACAACAATCTTAAGGAATTTATATATAATCTGTATTTTTGGTTTCTGGAGATTAAAACCATTTGGTTTTCTACTCTGTCTGAACTTGATAGTGATTTGAAGATATAAAAACTTCATCACTAGTCAAAGATCATTCGGTTGACGATTTGAAGAATATAAAAACTTCGTCGTTAAACTAGAAACAAGTTGTTTAAAGTTTAAAAACTTGGTTGTTAGTATTTAAAATACTAAATTGGTTGTCTCTTTGTGACAGCAAAATGACTAGTGAAATTCAAGTCAATGATCGAACAACGAATGTTGCAGCAACAAACATTGCTACTTCAAGTCGTACGAATGTTGCTCATGCCATGACACCGGCGAAAAAACCAGGAAAATTTTATGGTGTTGATTTCAAACGTTGGCAGCAGAAGATGTTCTTTTATCTGACTACCTTGAGTCTGCAAAAGTTCATCACAGAAAGTGTTCCTGTATTGTCGGAGGATACTCCGAAAAAGGATCGCTTCGTAGTAACTGAAGCTTGGAAGCACTCGGATTTTTTTATGTAAGAATTACATATTGAGTGGCCTACAAGATGACCTATACAATGTGTATAGCATGATGAAGACCTCAAAGGACCTCTGGGATGCTTTAAAAAAGAAGTACAAAATAGAGGATGCCGGAATGAAGAAATTCATTGTTGCCAAATTCTTGGACTTTAAGATAGTAGACAGTAGAGCTGTAGTTACCCAAGTTCAAGAGTTGCAAGTCATTATTCATGACCTCCTTGCAGAAGGTATAATTTTAGATAATGCCTTTGTTAAACATTTTAAGAATGTTATTAATGTTCACTTAACCTTCTTTGTAGTTTTGATTGTGAACGATGCTTTTCAAGTAGCTGCTATAATCGAAAAGTTACCACCTTTGTGGAAGGATTTTAAAAACTACTTAAAGCATAAGCGAAAGGAGATGTCAGTTGAAGACCTCATTGTGAGGTTGAGAATTGAAGAAGACAATAAGGCAGCTGAGAAGAGGTCTCGTGGGAACTGTACAATAAATGGAGCAAATATTGTGGAAGAAGATCCCAACAAATCAAAGAAGAGAAAGAAAGCACAAGCACAACAAGGCAATCTTCCTAAGAAGAAATTCAAAGAAAATTGCTTTAACTGTGGCAAAGCTGGCCATAAGTCGGTTGATTGTCGGGCTCCGAAGAAGGGCAAGAAAAAGGACCAAGCAAACATGGATGATTCCAAAGAAAAAATGGACAATCTGTGTGCTATGCTCTCGGAATGCAATCTTGTTGGAAATCCTGAGAGTGGTGGATTGATTTAGGTGCCACCCACCATGTGTGTGCCAACAAAGAACTATTTGCATCATATGCTCCGACTTAAGATGATGAGAAGATATTTATGGCCAACTCCGCTACGACAAAGATTGAAGGAACAGGAAAGGTTTGCTTGAAGATGACATCAGGCAAGGTGGTGACACTAAACAATGTCCTTCATGTTCCGGAGTTGCGAAAGAACTTGGTTTCTACTTCACTTCTTACTAAGAAAGGTTTCAAATGTGTATTTGTTTCAGATAAAGTTGTAATTAGTAAGAATGAAGTGTATATAGGCAAAGGCTACCTCACCGAGGGCCTTTTTAAGATCAATGTAATGACTATTGATATGAATAAAAGTTCTGGTTCTTCTTACTTACTTGAGTCAAATGGTTTATGGCATGAACGTTTAGGACATGTCAATTATAAAACCTTGCGAAAAATGATTAACTTGGAAGTTTTGCTTAACTTTGAGTGCAGTAAATCAAAGTGTCTAACATGTTTTGAATCTAAGTATGCTAAGCATTCGTATAAGTCTGTTGAAAGGAATTCCAATCCCTTAGACTTAATTCACACAGACATTTGTGATATGAAGTCGACACCATCTCGTGGTGGAAAAAAGTATTTCATAATTTTTATCAACGATTGCACTAGATTTTGTTATGTCTATTTGCTGAATAGTAAGGATGAGGCAATAGATGCATTTAGGCAGTATAAAACTGAAGTTGAAAATCAGTTGGATAAAATGATCAAAATGATAAGAAGTGATAGGAGTGGAGAATATGAATCTCCTTTTACGGAGATATGTTTGGAAAATGGAATTGTCCATCAAACTACGGCCCCGTATTCACCTCAATCAAATGGAATTGCAGAAAGGAAAAACCAAAAATTGAAGGAAATGATGAATGCCTTACTAATAAGTTCAGGTTTACCACAAAACTTGTGGGGGGAAGCTATCCTTACAGCAAACTGAATACTCAATCGAGTGCCCCATAGAAAGACACAATCTATTTCATATGAGAAATGGAAAGAAAGGAAACCCAACTTGAAATATTTTAAAGTGTGGAGGTGTCTAGCCAAAGTCCAAGTTCCTATACCTGAAAGGTTGAAAATATGACCAAAGAATGTGGACTGTGTTTTCATCGGATATGCTACAAATAGTAAAGCAGGTCAATTTTTGGTTCATAAATCCAAACATCCGGATATCCATGAGAATACGGTAGTGGAATCAGATAATGCTGAGTTCTTTGAACATATTTATCCATATAAGACAAGACAAGAGCTGTCTAGTGAAGGGTCTAAATGACCTAGGGATGAACCAAGGGAGAATGAACATAACGAAGAGAATCCAAGGCGTAGTACACGTCAAAGAACGTCGACTTTCTTTGGATCATATTTTGTAACATTTCTTCTTGAAAATGATCCTCTAACGTTTAAAGAAGCGATGTCGTCTGCGGACTCGTCCTTTTGGAAAGAGGTTGTCAATAGTGAGATTGATTCAATCTTGAGCAACCATACTTGGGAGTTGGTTGATCTTCCTCCAGACAATAAACCTTTAGGTTCTAAATGGATCTTCAAAAGGAAAATGAATGCTTATGATACTATTGACAAATACAAGGCAAGACTTGTAGTGAAAGACTTTAGACAAAAAGAAGGCCTTGACTATTTTGACACATACTCGCCAGTAATAAGGATAACGTCCATTCGGATGGTAGTTGCATTAGCCGTGGTATATGGTCTTGAAATCCATCAAATGGATGTGAAAACAACATTCTTAAATAGAGAATTGGAGGAAGAAATTTACATGGAACAACCTGAGGGTTTTGTGGTTCCTGGTAAAGAAAGGAAATTGTGCAAACTTGTTAAGTCACTTTATGGACTAAAACAAGCACCCAAACAGTGGCATGCAAAGTTTGACCAAACCATGTTGGCAAACAGATTCAAAATAAATGAATGTGATAAATGTGTTTACATTAAAGACACTCCAAATCACAAAGTCATTGTTTGTTTGTATGTGGATGACATATTGATCATCAGTAGAGACATTTCTGACATAAATGCTACGAAATGAATGCTTGAGAGCAAGTTTGATATGAAAGACCTTGGAGTTGCGTATGTGATCTTAGGAATTAGAATTCATAGAACTCCACAAGGGTTGGCATTGTCACAGTCTCATTATATTGAAAAGGTACTTGACAAGTTCAAGTATTTGGATTTCAATATTGCCAAGACTCCATTAGATGTGAGCTTTGCACTTCAAAAGAATGAAGGTGAAAGTGATTCATAATTGGATTATGCAAGAGTGTTGGGAAGTTTGATGTATATCATGAATTGTACACAATCGGATATAGCATGCGCTATTAATAAATTAAGTCGGTACACGAGTAATCCCAATCAAACTCATTGGATGGAAATGAAAAGAGTTTTGGGGTATCTAAAACATACTCAAGACTTTGCTTTGCATTACAACAAATATCCAGGGGTAATTAGAGGACATAGTGATGCAAATTGGATCACCGGATCAAATGAAGTAAAATCCACGAGTGGATATGTGTTTACTTTAGGTGGAGGAGCAGTCTCTTGGAAATCATCCAAACAGACTTGTATTGCCCTCTCTACTATGGAATCTGAATTTATCGCATTAGATAAAGCCGGTGAAGAAGCTGAATGACTCCGAAATTTCTCGGAAGATATTCCTTAGTGGCCCAAACCATTGGCACCAGTATGAATACACTGTGATAGTCAAGCGGCAATAGGTAGGGCAGGGAGCATGATGTATAATGGTAAATCTCGTCATATAAGACGGATACATAATACCGTTAGAGAACTTCTCTCTAGTGGAATTATCACGATTGACTATGTAAAGTCAAAGGATAATATGTCAGATCCACTTACAAAAGGCCTATCTAGAGAGGGAGTTGAGAAATCATCAAAGGGAATGGGTTTACGGCCTAGGACAAGTCGTCACAGTGGTAACTCTACCTAGCGGACTGGAGATCTCAAGAGCTAGGTTCAAGGAGATCAAACAAAGTTGTGATTGATGGTTCAACATTGTCAATAAACTCAACCCGTTCTCATGATGAAGACAATGTTCAGGAAACAAGGATAAGACTTATGATTGGTAGTCTTTTAATGGTTTCTAAGTTTGGCAGATTTGACCAAATAGTTTGATTTATAGGATTGAAACGTTTAGGAATCACCTATGTGAGGGTGAAGTGGAAGCCGCTTCAAGGAGAATGATAGGAAAGGCCTATTCTCTACGCTCTCATGAAACCAGGTCGTGTTCATGGCTGAAATGAACAAAACCGTGAGAACCATAAATGGTAAAAGGCTGGTTGTATGACTTGTGTTGTCTAGGTGTACATTAAAGTTTGACGGTTCAAAGATATCACATCTACCGATTGACCGAGTGCATCCGAGGCAAGTTCACTATGAAAAGTTTAAAGGAAAACCTACTTATCCAGATGCAATTAGTCTTTGCTTGTTGATCACACACGTGTCCGTATATTCTTTGTTGAAAAAGTCATTCCCCATTCATGTGGGGGATTGTTGGATTCTAAGTATTGTGAATGGAAAATGGAGGGAAGAAAAATGGAGGGAAAGTGAAATGTGTAGTTCACTTTAAGAAATTAAAGTTCTCCCACATTGGTGGGAGAAAGAAACTTCTTAGTGTTTATATTGGAACACTCTCCTTCATGTGGATAGTGAGGCAAGAACAAGACAAGTCTCGCGCCGTCGTCGTCATCGCTCGCTCGGCTCGACTTTGACTTCATCTTTGAATTTGGATTTGGATTTGGCAAATGATCGATCGAGAGATTATCTTTATGGACAAAATTAATTTAAAGCTTGAAAAATAGTGATATGTTAATCCAAAAATCCGACAAGAAATGATTCTTTTCCATTTGCGGACGCACATGGCATGTACGGACGCATGTCACAACGCACCTCGAAGGGACGCGACCCTTCGAGGAAGTGACACACTGTTTCACGCAAAAACGGATGACCTGCGCAGAAAACAGTGAACTTTCTGGAAATTGACATTATACGACCTGCGGCCGCAGATGGACCACCTGCGGGCGCAGGTGGGGTCCGCAGGTCGGCACCGGTTCAGAAAAGTTGTGTCTGTAAAGAACCTTTGCTTCTCTTCTGAAGCACCACCTTTTGGCTATAAATACCTGACTTATTCCTCAGGTATTAGCACGAAATTTGTGAAAGAAAAACACTGTCTTCTTCTTGAAAAAAAAAACCTCAAGTGTGATCAACAAATCATTGAGTGCGTTCGAAGTTCGGTAGAATTTAAGGTACCACTATTCTACTGAAGAAAATTATTTTATTCTGGGAGGAAAGATTCGATAACCTCAGGTACT
The DNA here is from genome assembly GCA_031232105.1 of Capsicum rhomboideum. Taxonomy (NCBI): domain Eukaryota; kingdom Viridiplantae; phylum Streptophyta; class Magnoliopsida; order Solanales; family Solanaceae; genus Capsicum; species Capsicum rhomboideum. Next base: position 134,940,827 of record CP124712.1, on the reverse strand, counting down.
TGAGGGGAATAAATTCCTTAAGGATACACTGTGAATTCGGTGGACTTGATTCTAAATTTTCTGTTTATCTTCTTTCTTAAGGTTTTGCTATTTTCCAAAAAATAGTAGAAACTTTATTTTGATAGTTCATTATTGTTGAACTTGTGTTTGAAGTTGTTGAACTTCTTTATTGTTCTTGAACTTAACGTTGAAGTTCTTGTTGATTAAATACAGTTATTTGTACCCGGAAACAACAGTTTATTATATGGTTTGGCCAATTGTCCAACGTATGAGAAAACTAATATAAAAGAAACATAAAATTATTGACAGAAAAATCTTCTTTAAACAAAACTCTTTAATGACTATATTGTGCGTGGATGCTATCGTGTTATGTTGTTGAGTTTCTTTTCTCCAAGAGACCTTTTTTCCATCAACAAAACCTTTTTCCATCAACAAAATCTTTTTCCATCAAGAAAGCTTTTTTTTGAAGTATGACATAATTGTGTAGAATCCAAATAAGTTAGAAAATTCAGGGCGAATCGTAATCGTAGCAGTCCTTTTCCTATATGTTTCATGAAAAGGAAATTCAATTATAGCTAGCCTTAATCTGATTCGTGACATGTGCCTCCACCGTCTAACCTAATTCCCAATCCGTATCAAAGTCCAATTAGGAGTCGTCTTACATTATAAATATATAATGTACGTCGCCTTTCCAAGCAACTCTCAAAATTCCTTTTATCAAATCAACTAGAAATCGCAATGATGGATTCCTGTAAGAGACTCAAAATTGAAGGGGACAAACTTATTGATAGACTTACCGATCTTCCCATTAATATCAAACACCAAATTCAGGAGAAATTGCCTGTTGACAAAGCTGCAAAAATGAGTGTTTTGTCTAGACCGTGGAGACACGTTTGGGCTTCAATCCCCAACCTCGTATTTTCTACAGAGTTTTGCCAGAGCAAGCCACCCCGCACATTAATAGTCATCGTCAGTAAAATTCTATCGCAGCATGATGGAGCCATTAAGACATTCCTCCTGAATATTTCATCAATAAATTATACTAAGCACTATGTTATCGACCAATGGATGTTTTTGTTGTCGAGAAATGGTCTCATGGATCTCACCCTACATAATATGAACAATCATCCATATAAATTGCCTTCCTACATGTACTCTCTAGAATTAGAAAACTTGATCTTGTCCAACTGCATTTTCAGGCCACCGTGCAGCTTCAGGGGTTTCCGCAAACTCAAAAGTCTTTTACTACATCGAGTCGCCTTAGAATTAGATGATGTTGCAGCTTCTTTCTTGTGGATGCCAAACCTTGTGAGTTTGCAAGTTAAGATGTGCGTAGGTCTTAACCACTTGAAAATACATGCTCCAAAACTCTTGAAATTATCTATCTTTAAAAAGAGCGCTAAGATTCTTAAGTTGGATCATTTCGTGGACGGTCCGAAGCTGAAAACAGTTGAACTTGGAGTAGAAAATCACCGAGAAGATAAAGCGATGAACTTGACCTATCTACTCAACAACTGGCCTGAAGTTATTCATCTAGTTCTGGACGATTACTACCTCAAGTCTTTTGCTTCTGGTATTGAAGCAGAGAGGTTCCCCACATGCCTCAACAACTTGAGGGTTCTCACTCCCTTTGGTTTCGATTTCGATGATGAAAATCAAATACTTTCCCTTCTAAGAATGCTTAGGAGTTGTCCCAATTTGGAAAAACTTCTATTTTCATTTACCGAGAGGAAGAAAGGTGGCATGGAATTAGTCGATGTAAATCATTTTGAAGAACCAGCCTACATGACACAAGGTCTCGAACTCAGCAAGCTTAAAACTTTGAAAATGGAAAATTTCCATGGTTCAAGAACCGAATTGCTCTTTGTAAGGTTTGTTCTTGCCTCTGCACCTTTACTCCAGAAGAACATCCTTACGGTAGATGCAGAAAATGTTGATGAAAGCCAATGCTGGAAGATCACGAAGGAGTTGATGGGGTTCCCTCGAGCATCTCCTGTTAAATATAATGTATTTTTATTTATCTCAAAAAGAAGTTATACTCATGTATTTTCTATTATTTAAATTTCCTTTAATCACCTTTATTACTCCTTAAAGAGTCTTGATTAACTATTATATTTTAATACAATTCCTAATTACTCTTCATATGAGTTATTGCCTCATAGATGCACATAGCCTTTGGTACCAATTTATTGGACATTATGTCTTAAGACAATGCTCGGCTATAAGATGTGCTCCTGATCATGACTTGTGGGGAACCTATAAAAAGTTATAATTCTTGTCTTATTGGATAGACTTTCTAAGATAAATTCTCCCTCTAATATTTTCTTGTGCTGGATTTTTTTAGATTGAATCTTTGTTATTTTTTTGCTCCTAGTTATATATTAGAAGATATACCGGGTGAAATATCCTTAAGGACAGTGTCAATCAGCATCCCTCAAGCATTGATGAATTTCCAATAGCGTTCATTATGAAGTATTTTTCCGTAAGATTTTCAACATCTCCTAAATTGGAAATAATGTGTGAACCATCAAAATTAAACCAGGCAAGAAACTGCTTAATCTTTAGAAAAATGTGCTCTCTCTAACGATCTAAGTTTTTAGATGAGATGGCCGCACAAGAACACATCAATTGTTATATTGGTTCAACCCAAAAGTGAGGCCAACATTCAGTTCTCATGATACCCAAGGGCTTACATTACTCTTCTTTTTGTTTTTCTCTAGAGAATCAATAAGCGCTTTCATTTTCTCATCTTCATTCCATTCTCCTTAGGGACTGTTTAGAAAGCCATCGAGAAAATTGAATTTGGTGTAATTGAATATAATTATACTGTTTGGCGTCTTTGGTTGATCAGTTAATTAATTGGTTAGTAGGTAATTGAATGTAATTAATAGGGAGTAATTACACTCTACAATTCTTGGGGGGAGGGGGGAGCTGTGAATTATTGGTGATTACATGGTGTAATTACAAGTTTATTTTCTATTTCTATTATTTTAAATTTCTTTTATTTTTATTATTCTAATATATTTTTGAATAACATTTTTTTATTTTACATTATTTACATTTCACTTCCCTTTACATCTTGTGATTCCATGCAATTATTCATATTATTATTGTTTATATTTTTCATTTAGCATAATTGTGTTAGTATTCTAATATTTAAATTAAAATAGAATTCATTGTTGAATAAGGTGAATTCACTGCATGTCCTTAAAGAAATTATTCTCCTCAAATATTCGAGGTTAATGGAATGTATCCTCTCAGGATAGAATGATTCACTTCAGTAGAATAGCGGTACCTCAAGTTCTACTGAACAACGAACTCACTCAACGACAACAAATCACACTTGAGTTTTTGTAAGAAAAAAGAGTTTTTAACTTCAAAAATTCGTTGGAACATCTTAGGAAAAATCAGATAGTTGCTTTAGAAAAGAAGCAATGGTTCTGAAAAGTTGCACTATTTTGAACCCATCGGGCTAGTTGTGTTGCAGTTTGAGGCCGCAAACCACTCCACAAACCAAAACAGAAAGTTCAGAGAAATTTTATGTTGGGTTTTGAGGCCACAAACGGTTGTTTGCATCAGCAAAACTCTCAGCATAATTCAAACAGAGAATTGAAGGATCACGTTGCTTTATTGCGCGTTGGATATACATCCACAAAATCATTTATGTGGCCACAAACAGAGGAAAAACTTCTCATCAGATTTCGGATTAAATAATCATTAAACAATTAAGTTTCAAATGAATTTTGTCTAAAAAGATGGACTCTCAATCTATTATTTTTTGAAGCCGAAGCCGCTGCCGACGGCGTGAAATGTGTCTTCTTCTTACCTTACTGACAACATGGAGTAGTACTTCCACTTTTAAGCACAAGAAAGTTCCTTTCTTCCATCAATGTGGGAAAAACACTTCTTCCATAAAGTGAAAGCACATTTTACTTTCCCTCTATTTTCTTTCCTCCATTTTGCATTCACATTTTAACACTAGAAAACAACACGAAGAAATACACTAAAGTAAGAACACAATGTTTTCAGAAAAAATACCTAAACAAAGCTTCTAAGAAGGCTGCAGATAGGTACAACTCTATAACAATCCTAATGCCAAAAACTAGAATTGAAGACAATGTGAAACATATTCCTGAAACAGGTTCTTCAGTCTGTTCCTTTGTATCAGTCCTGCACTTGAATGGTTAGACAAATTTAAGAATGATCTTCATGATATTTATTATTTTTAAATCTGTATTCTAAACCAAACATGAATAATAAACGCTATTCAAACTATTTCTGAAAAAATAGTAAAAAAACAAAAGAAAAGATGAAGAATGTAGAATCAAGTGCACTGAATTCACAATGTGTGCTTAAGAAAATTATTCCCCTCAAGTACTTGAGTTAATGAAATATATCTTCCTTGGATAGAATGATTCACTTCAGCAGAATAGCGGTGCCTCAAATTTGTCGAACTTCAAACTCACACAACGGTTGCAAATCACACTTTAGCTTTTCTAAGAAAAGGAATAGAAAAACTTAGAAAATTTTGTTATGGTATCTAAGGAAGAATCAAATATATATAGCCAACAAATACCTCTTTGAAAAGAAGCAATGATTGAGAAAAAGTCGCAATGTTTCGTAATGTCGGGTTCAAGTGCTGTTGCACTTTAATTTGGCGAAGTGTTGTAGCATTTGGCCAAGTGCTGCTCGTATTTCAGTAGCACTTCAAACCAGAAAGCTTGAAGGAAAGTGCTAAACAAAGTACTGTAGCACTTAGCGAAGTCCGGCTGGTACTTCAAATGATACGTTTCTTTAAACGGTGCAACTGAAGAGACACAACCTTTGATGGTGCGTTAGAAAGTGCTTTTAACACTTACCCAAGTGCCGTTTGCACAAGAGAAAAAAATTTGGATCAATTTTTTTGGATTAATTAATTGCTAAATAATTAAATTTAAATGAATTTTGTCTAAAAGGATAATCTCTCAAATTCGAAGCTTCGAATCCGAGCAAGCAACAATGGCGCGATGGGTGTCTTCTTCGCTACCCTTTAGCAACATGGAGTTGTGTTCCTACTTATAAACACTGAAAAGTTCTCTTCTCCCACCAATGTGGGATAATTAGTTCTTCCTTAAAAGAAGAAAACATTTCACATTTTCCTCCAATTTTTCTTCCATTCATTTTGTATTTAAAACCCAACAATATTTCATATGAGTGAGTCTCTTCAATATAGAACCCCTTGCTCCACACAATTGGATTTATGCAGCATTTAGGAATTCTATTTCAAGCAAAGATCTTCTCAAGACTCCGATATTCCTCTGATCCTTTATTCTTATCCAAGACTCTTTCATTCGAAGAGTTTTACTCATAGTCAAACTCTTGAAAGGAACATGTTGTTAGGATATACTATAAACCATGCGTTTTGATGTAATATTATTTATTGAACAATTATTTATTTATTTATATTTATTCAATCCAATAAATTGTTACATTAATTAGATCATTGTCGTATATAAGTTGGATTTGGTGTATAGAGTTTAAACTTATACACAGAAGATCAAATCATCGGTTCTTATAAGTTAAAGTTATAGTTCACAATTGTAGATGAAAATTTGGACAAACCATCAGAATGATTGTAGCACGAGATTAAATGTAATTTGTCTTGATTATGAGAATGGTATAGTTCTAACTTCTCGTGCTAGTGCATTTTGTATGTATTGAACATGACCGACTAGAGATAGTTGTTTTAGACTGACTGATAAAACATATTCTCTAAACTGTTAAATGAACTTGTATTCTCAATCTTGATATAACTATTATGATCTGTATATATTATTATTCGTTTTGATTTATTAAAAGGTGAGATCCTGAGATGGGTCAATATACCTGGTAGATTGGATGATAATAATATATATAGGAGAAAAAATAAGTTAGTTGATGGGATTCATGTCTCAGTATAGAGATTGATAATACGCCTTTTATGAGAAACTTATAAGTTTTCATGTGTAAACCCCGCCGGTGGATTCATGAATCCGACATATGAAATAAGTTAAGCATTGCTCTAAAATAAATTAATCATTATATTAAATTCGTGAGTAATTTAATTTATTGATTAGTATCTGTAATCTTAACATGGGGAATTACATAGGTGTTTAATGGGGATTTTTGAAATAAATAGAGGAGTGCAATTACAAATTTTTAGTGGAATGATTTGTAATTTATTATGGTAAGAATAATTTAAATTAATATTTTGAATTATTTTTATAATTTAGTAATTAATTCTGTGGTCCCTACAGTGCCCATATTAAACTAGAACTTGGAATCCTATTTTCTAAGGAAGAGTGAGAAAGAAATGCATGTTTCTTGTTCCAAATAAACATGCGGTTGTTCTTATTCTCCTTCTTGGACTGGGAGAAGCATCTCTATAAATAGGGATTCCCCTAGCCTAGAAATTTATTCAGTTTTCTATTCAGTGCTTGTCAACCCAAGTATTGAGAAAGTTCGATTGTGAATTTGGGATCACTGTAGAAGAGAGTAGATTCGAAGACGGACTTGCTTCAAGATATCTGCCCACGCTTCAAGAGGTATTTCTTGATTAATTTTAAGCAAGTTTTGTGTGAACTACGTGTTATTTTTGTTATCTATAATTCATGTAAGCAGTATGATTCTGGAATGCTTGCGCTGCATACTAGTTTCCAACACATGTAACTGTTGTAGTTGGTTTATTTAGTTCAGCACCCATTCCATGTTATTTATTGGGGAAAGGTTAAAAACGGCCTTTGGACTGAAACTAATTCCACCAAAATGGCCAGGAAATTTTAGTTCCCACTTTTAGCCATTCACTTTTAGCTGGTGTCTCCTTTTCTTTCTTTATTTTTTTTATTTTTGATTGTTTTAACTTTTTTTTTTTGGATTGATGCGTCTGCTTTTATTTTTTTTAAAAAAATAAAATTTGGGGGTCTGCTGCTTCTTCATCTTTGTTTTTTCCTCCTTTGTTTTTAAATAACAATTGAACTCTTTTTCTTTTTTAAATTCTAAAAAAAAGTCAAATAAAATTTTGCAGATTTTTGTTTTTTCTTTTAACAATTAAATACAAATTAATTGTTATTCTTATTTTTATCAACAAATATAAAAAGAGTGTATTTTTATTGATTATATAAAAATAGCATATTTTAATGATACTTATGCAACTTTTAATAAACAATAATACAATTTTTACAGACATGTTATACAAATACATATTCTATACAATAATGATATTATTTCTATAACTATTAGACCCCCAGCTTGATAGTTTGAATGACTTGGGCTCAGTGGCGGATCCAGGATTTTATGTTAGTGGGTGCTCACTTCTAGGGATGGCAATGGGGCGGGGCGGGGGCGGGTAAACCCACATAAACCCACAAAGATTTCACCTTGCCCCGCCCCGCATAGCATAATTTTTTGTTTTCGCCCCACCACGTCCCACATGAACCCGCCTTGCATAATTTACTATTCTTTTTAATTAAAAAGATGTACCAGTTAAAGAGCTTTGTATTTGAAAGATTAAACATTTTATTTTTTAAAAGTTAAATTTTTGAAACTAAAATGATATTATATTAAGGATTAGAGGTTTACATGTTCAGCCTTACTGTTTGGGGGGTTTTTAAGGAGGAGGCTACTACTATGGTTGATTGTTTTAGTATCTAAACAGTTCAAGAAAGCCCCTTTACATTTTCTTTTTTGTTCTTCGACATATACCGTGAAAAAGAAAAGGAGACTTAAAGAAAGAAAAGATAAAAAAACTTTGCCCCAGTCAAGTATCGAACCGTGCAATCCCTCAAAACACCCTCGATTTTAGCAGCCAGACCAACGCACCCATCACACATTTGAGTCAGTGGGTGCTCCTGATTCTATATATCCTTTTTTTGAGATATTTCTATATAAATATATATAGTTTCGATCGGAGTCAATGGGTGCTCGAGCACGCGGTAGCATGAACGTGGGTCCGCCCCTGCTTGGGCTTGGCTAGAGATTTATATGATCAACCTAGACAAGACCAAATGGTGAGGGCAAAGTTTATGTTTGCTTAAGGCCAGTCTGCCGGCGTGGGCATGTCAGCATGGCATGGCGCATGTCGGCAGGGCATGGCAAGACCTTGGCAGTGGCGTGGCTACGACATGCAAGGCGTGGCTAAGGCATGACAAAGGCTGACAAGCTAAGGAAAAACAATGCTAAGGCTGATTTAGGCAAAGGTAAGTCATGTTGCAGAGGCATGGCTAAGGCAAGGCAAGCTGGGCTAGACATGGCTCGAACAGGGCGGCTTGGGTGCTGACAAGGCAGTGACATGGGCGAGTGCATAGACGCCCAAGGCCCAGGTGTGAAATTGGCATAAGTACTGCCAAGGATGTGCTGGCACTGGGCATGTGCCTTGCACATGACGACAGTTGGGCAGTTACAACCGCCCTAGACTTGTGGCTTGACTCTGTTGCTGATTGTAATTTGAATTTGTAATTCAAATTTTGGATTAGGCCTATCAGTTGGGGATTTCAACTGGATTAGGATAAGGGCATGTGTTATGCATGTGTCTACTATGTGACAGAAGTTGTGGCCTATAAATAGGCACAGACAGGCTATCTTAATGGCAAGTCTTGACTGTGTTAGTCAGATTTTTGTAAGGCTGATTTGTGTGTTTCTTTGTGGCACGAGTTAAATACAAAGTTGGGACTTGTTATTGTATGTGCTTGTGTCTTTCTAAATTCGTAAGCCTAGGCAAACTAAGTATTGAGTAAAAAATAGAAGGGTTGAAGCCATAGTATGTGTGGCTATCATAGTGGGTGCGAATAGTATTAGAGCTTGGTGTTGTGATGGCTGGTGGTGCGAATTACAATGAGTTACAGGAAAAAGTTGCAAGGCCGAAGACACTGGTTGGCTTGACAGACGACATAGACGAACTGGTTGATGTCATCACTCAGATTTATGACATTAACACAGAACTGTCAAGTTATCGTGCTGCTGTAGATTGTCAATTGGCTGGTCTTGTCACTTTTAGTAAAAATATGGGTATGCAAATTGAGGGCCTTTTGAAGAAAAACGAAGATTTGAAAGTGGAGGTGGTGGTCCTTCGTCGGGCTGTTGCTGGTTTGTCGCGTAGCGGCGAAGAACATGCCAAAATCAAAATTCCAGAACCAAAGTACTTGGATAGTGTTCGTGGTGCTAAGGAATTGGAAAATTTTCTTTGGGACTTGGAACACTACTTTTCTATTGCTCATATTCCTGAAAATGACAAAGTGACCATGACGGTTCGCTATTTCAGGAATGATGCAGTGTTGTGGTGGCGTTCAAAGAATGCTGATGATGAAAGTGCTGGCAGACCCAAGTTTGATACGTGGAAAAAACTGAGGATGCACTTTGTGAGAAATTTCTGCCTAGTAACTCATCTTGAGTTGCTAGGGATAGATTGAAGCGGTTGAAATAAGTTGGTTCCATTCGGGACTATGTGAAGGAATTTTCGTTGTTGATGCTTGATATTCAGAACATGTCTGATGAAGATAAGTTGAATAACTTCATTTCAGGAATGCAAGGCTGGGCATGGAATGAACTGCGTAGGCAGAAAGTTCAAGGTCTGCCTAGTGCCATTGCTGTGGCGGATGCTTTGATTGATTTTCGTTCTAACAATGCTTCCCCTGATCCCACTCCTTCCAAAACGAAGAAGAAAAAGAAGGGTAGAGACTGGAAGAAGGATATCGTAGGTAAGAGGGGAATGACAAGGGAAAAGGAAAGGTGGATGCTACTTCATCTAACCAAAACAAGCAGGCCAGAGAGAAGGTCTGTTGGACTTGTCAAAAACCTGGGCATCAAGCCAGGAATTGTCCAAAACAGGGGAAGATCAATGCTCTTCTTGCTGAAGAGGAGAAACAAGCCAAGGGACAGTACATTGTTGCCTATGTTAACCCACTACATTTGCTGAACACGCTGTCTAGCGTGAATGTGGTAGACATAGAGGCAAATGCTGATGCTAATGCCTTAGTTAATACTGCTAAAAGTGCTGATGATTTGTCGCATGCCTATAGTTCTTTGATGTACGTTGATGTGAATATTTGGCACAAAAGTGTTGTAACAATGGTTGATACCGGCACTACTCACACTTTTGTGGCCTCAAAAATCATGAAGGAGCATGAACTGAAGGTGACTACTTGTGCAACAAAGATGAAAGTTATAAATTCTACACCGCATCCAGACTATGACATGACATTGGATGTTCCACTGACGATAGGTCATTGGTCTGGATTGCACAACTTGATTGTGGTGTCGCTTGATGACTTCAATTTTTTGCTTGGGATTAATTTTATAAAAAAGTTCAGGGTTGCTCCTATTCCTCATTTAAACGGTCTAATATTCATGGCGGAATCTAACCCTGGATTTGTGAAAGGTATTCGGCTCTATAATGAGGAAAAGAAGAGGAAGCACTCTGAAATTGCTGTGATGTTGTCTGCCACGACTTTTGAAAAAGGCTTGAAGAAGGGTGGTTATCTTGCTGCCTTAGTTGAAGTAAAGCCTGATGTGCAGGTTGATGTCTCGGACAGTGTTGCTAAGTTTTTGGCAGAATTCACGGATGTCATGCCATCAGAACTGCCTAAAGAGTTGCCTCAAAGGAGGGAAATTGACCACAGGATCGAACTGATTCCTGGTTCAATGCCTCCGGTACGTCCTCTTTATCGCATGTCTCCATTAGAGTTGGTAGAATTAAGGAAGCAATTGTCTGAATTGCTGGAGGTCGGACTGATCCAGCCTTCGAAGGCTCCCTATGGTGCCCCTATTCTGTTCTAAAAGAAGCAAGATGGAAGCCTGCGTATGTGTGTTAACTATCATGCACTGAACAAAGTGACTGTGAAGAACAAGTATCCGGTGCCGCTGGTTCAAGACTTGATGGATAGGCTGTCTAAGGCTAGTTTTTTTTGCTAAGTTGGATTTAAGGTCTGGCTATTGGCAAATGTGCATAGCTGAGAGGGATGCCCCAAAGACCACTTGTGTAACTAGATATGGTAGCTATGAATTCTTTTTAATGTTGTTTGGGCTGACTAATGCCCCAGCTACTTTCTGCAACTTAATGAATAATGTTTTTTATGAGTACCTTAATGACTTTGTAGTTGTTTACTTAGATGATATAGTCATTTATAGTAGAACACTAGAAGATCATTTGCTGCATTTGAGGGCAGTACTGCAACGACTTAGAGAATATTAACTCTATTCAAGATGAAAAAGTGTGAGTTTACTTGTCGCGAGATCAAATTTTTGGGCCATTTGGTTAGTGCAAACCAAGTGCGTTGTCACAACCCTAATTCCATCCGGGCCGAACTGGCACCCAAAGCCGATGAGTCCCGAGAGAACCAATCTTTGCTCATGTCTATTCATGCATGACTCTATAACAACATCACTGTATCACATAAATTTTTTGAAAGTCATAGAAACATGTATATAAAACTTGGCCGGTAGGGCCATTGAGTGAAACTGGACATACATCTCTTACATTCCTCATCCTACATATGTCTACAAAGCCTCTACAGATACATATACATAGCCAAGCTAGAGTCGGGATAAGTCCCCGCTTTATACAACATTTACAATACCAAAATCAATGTACACTATGACTCGAAAAGCCCCAAACCAACTGGAGCTCACCAAAAATCTGCAAATGACCCGCACTCTACTGTGGAAGTCCACTAGTACCTGTGCCTGCAGCAAGTAAGGTACCTCCCCCCCCAAAGGGGGAATCAGTACGAAGAATGTACTGAGTATGCAAGGCCACATGAAACTGTATGATACGTAAATACTTCAATAAACTCAAATATAAATGAATAACCAATACAGGTGAGTCACCATTCTGTACGTTGTAAACCATGTGTATTGCTTTCATTATTTCTTTGCTTCTTTACTTCTATGCTTGTTCTTCATCACTTATGTCACTATGTACCCAGGCCCTGACTGATCAGTGAGTCTTTACATAACATAACGTTATGTTGGGATCGGCTTGAACTAGGCTTATGCCTCTAGAGCTACCACCCATAAATCAATATATCGGGTTCGGCTCGAGCTAGGTTATTACCTCTAGATCTGCCACCCATAAACCAACATATCAGGTTCGGCTCTAGCTAGGTTATTACCTCCAGAGCTACCCCCTATCAGGATAAGTCCGAGCTAGGCTTATGCCTCTAGGACTGCCCCATGATCCAATAATCTCGGGATCGGTTTGAGCTAGGCATTTCGCCCCCAAAGCTACCATCCATACTCAATCATTAACCACATACATACATTACTTTGTTCTTTACTTTTGAAATTGATACCTTTACTTGTGAGAGATTGGTACATTCACTTGACATAACATTATTGGAAGCATTGGAACAATAATCAATGAAATAAGAGACATGAGTATAAACACTATTGGAACTTTGGAACTTATTGACCCTTTGGAACATTAGTCAATGAACATGAGACATGTGAATCACAATGATCAATGAGTAGGAAACATGTGATAATAACAATTGGTAACCGGGAATAGGATACCTTTAAACATTTCCAGAATGGAACCAAAAAAATATGTCAATGTGACTACAATGTGCTACAGAAGGATACGGATAGAATAACCTTACATACCTTATCTTCCCAATATGAATACACAATCTTAAATGTGCGTACAACAGTCCATCTCCTTCCTTACGTTTCATTCTATAACACAAGTACATAACGGAGTTTACATTAACCACCAACTACCTTACAAATGCATATAACGATAATGAGTTACATGATTGCCTTAACATGACATTTCCCCCTTGACAATACCATTTATGAATTATCATACCAAGAATACCACAACATTCCATACATTGACCAATACATCATACACCAATAGCATGTCACACCAAGTTCATATTTTACACTTCTCCATCACAATTACTCCATCAAGTCACCTCAATACACCTCATAACATCATATCGGCCAAACTCCCATAATTTACACTTATAGAAAAATAACAAGTTTAGAAACATAATCACACCATACATGTTGATATTTCATCCATACCATGCACTTTCATCAACACCTCAAGTCCTTTTTCAAATTTAAATAACAAGGATGGCACATCTTTAGCAAAAAGCAAAAGTTCACTATTCAACACTTTTAGACATAACCATCATGATCTAAATACTCTCTCATGCATATATTATATTAATCCATTAGAATAGACACTTACCAAAGCTTGAGAAATGATGATCTTGCCCAACAGATGACTTAGGGTTTGAAGTGAAGAGAAAATATCTCTTTTTGGTTTCTTGGAAAAGTTTAGAAATACATGTGCCCTTTTGTGAATAAAAATCTGATTTCCTTGCCCTTTTATAGCCCCTTTAACTCATCCTTAGCCACTTAGATCAATAATTGACTTGTCAAAGCAAGAATGGGTCATTTGACCCATTGGGCCATGTCTTTTAATTCATTTTGGGCCTTCCTTTGAGCCCATTAAAACATATTAACTTAGCCCACCAAATTCAATGTGTAATCCCTCATATTTCTCATGTTTAAATAATTTCATAAGTGTCACGACAATACTCAACTCACGAGACTCATATTCGTAGCTTCAATCTCCAAATAAGAAATTCTATCCACTTATGGCTTAATTAAACGTAAAAGGGTAAAAACATAATTTGGTTGCCAACATCGTCCAAGCGTAGTCCTACCAAGATGGAATGATTATATAATAACCTAAGAATCACATTTATAGTCTGGTGGTTGGCAAAAAAATTCGGCAAAAAGCACCCCGGAACTCCCCTGGGCGCCCCTAGGACTTAGAAAAATTTTCAGCATTTGAAAGGTGTACAGGGGTGGCCTGGCATGCCCCCTTTTTGCCTGTGGGCTGAAAATTTCAGCCCAGAGCGGCCTAGCACGCCCCTGGGCGCGCCTGGCCCAAAATTTTTTAAAAAATTCCTTTCTTCGACTTTTTCTTGCGAATTTGGTTAGATACTTCAAGTTCTAATCTTTAGATTGCCTCTTGTCTTTAAGAAACTTTATTTAGGAGTCATTCAAGCTTCATTTATCACTCCTAAAATGTTTCAAAAAGTTTCCAACTCCTCGTACAAGAGTCTAAACACTTTGACTAGTACGATATCAAATGTTCCATCTAAAACCACTACAACATACGTACTTTGTGCTCTCGAGGCTAAGGTTCATAACTACACCCTAGGTCACCAATCAATCAAATTAGGGTCGGGAATGTACGGGGTGTTACATCCTTCCCCCCTTAGAAACATTCGTCCTCGAATGTTAGTAACATTGTTTCATTGTAATAACTTAAGTCGAAGTGGATCCTTCACACTATCATATACACATAATACTTGTAAAGACTTACTTATTAGTACTGCAGATTGCATTATTTCTTCGATCTTCCATGTCATTTCCTCTACTTGCTGATTCTCCAATAGTACCTTTACGAAAGCTACTTCTTCATTTCTTACTCCCTTCACTCATCGATCTAGAATAACAATAGGTAACAATGAATACCTTTTTATATGTGAGATCCTCCGTAATTTGTACATTTCCACTGGCAACAATACGAGATGGATCCCTTATACACTTTCGAAACATCGAAACATGAAATACTGGATGAACTGTGGAGAGTTCTTGACCTAGTGCTAATAGATACGCAATTTGACCAAATCTTTGGACAATTTCCCTTTCTTTCCGAATCTCATTATTTTTCTTCATTGGTGACACTGTCAAAAATACCTAATCACCTATGGCACATTTTAATTCCCCTCTTCTAGTATCGGAATATGATTTATATCGACTTTGGGCCATTTGTAGCTGCTGTTATATCACCTTCACCTTCTCTATAGCTTGATGAGCAAAATCTGATCCGAGCAAAATAAATTTCATCAGCTGTAACCCATCCAATTGATGATCTATATTTTTTTTCACATAAAGCTTCGTAAGGTGCCTTTTGATACTTTTAGTGTAAGAAATTTCAATAAACGATAGATGTTCATCCCAACTACCTTTAAAGTCCAATGTACAACCTCGTGGCATATCTTCAAATATTCGTATAATATGTTCTGTTTGTCCATCCATCTGAGGATGACAAGCCTTACTTACATCCACCTGTGTACCCATGCTTTACTGAAAAGACTTCCAACACTGTGCAATAAAGCGAGCTCTCCTGTATGATATGATAGTGAGTGGAATCCCATGTAATTGTACTATCTCTGTAACATACAACTTTGCATAATGTTCAGCTGTATCAGTGGTCTTAACTGGGAGTAAATACGCAGACTCGGTAAGCCTGTCAACTATTACCTATATGGAATCAACCTTCGCAGTGTACAAGGCAACCATGTGGTTAAATCCATGTTATTCATGTTCCACTTCCAAACTGGAAGGGTAATACATTGCATAAAACATATAGATTTCTGATGCCATACTGTTAATCAGTGACCGCTTGGACATTGAGCCACAAATTCTACAATACGCTTCTCATGTAACCTTACCAAGACCTCTCTGCTACACAATGGTACATTTTGGTTGCTTCCGAATGAATAAAATACCGTGAACGATGTTCTTCTGTCATAATTTATTTCCTTAACTCGTCTATACTTGGTACACACTGTCACGCCCCGAGTTTCAACGAGGCGGACTGGCACCCGAAGCCGTTGAGGCCCCGAGAGAACCAACTATCACCCTGTACATTCATACACACGTCATTCATTGACCATCACTACCATGTATAGACGCAAGACACCAATGGCGAAAATCATGGCAAAATATGTGATTTATATATACATATGTGAAACTTGGTTTTTAGGGCCATCATGACATGACATACATTTTTCATTTGTCCAACATCGTCTACAAAGCCTCTATACATACATGAACATAACCATCCTAAAGTCGGGACAAGTCCCCGCTTTAGACAACTGTGATACATTATCAAAACCAATATGTGCATAGGACTCGGGAAGCCCCAAAGCAAACTGGAGCTTACCAACAAAACCGCAGATGAATCCAAGTACTACTGTGGGGGCTTATTGGTACCTGTGCCTGCAGCAAGTAAGGGAAGTCCCACAAGGGACGTCAGTATGAAGAATGTACTGAGTATGTAAGGCTATAAGTAAATGTATGAGATATAGAAACTTTGATAAAATTAAGTACAAGTGAACACATCATGTGAATAAATTACCATAGGTATACATGTGGAATCATGTGCATTAATTTCTTTACTTTTATTTCACTTTACTTTAATTCGTCGTCAATCAAGTGATCATCAATCATGTAATGCCCGGGCCCAACTGATCAGTGGGAAATAACATTTGGATCGTCTCTAGCTAGGCTTATGCCCCTTTGAGTTGCCACCCATAAATCAATAAAGCAGGTTCGTCTCTAGCTAGACTTATGCCCCTTTGAGCTTCCCCCTGTATCCAATAATCATTCGGGATCTCCCCTAGCTAGGCTTATGCCCCTTTGGGTTGCCACCCATTCTCAACAAATGTTTATTACTTCAATTCTTTTGTTATGAGATTGGTACATTAGTGGTTACAATGTTATGGAAACTTTGGAACATTATTGGAACATTAATCAATGACCATGAGTCATATGAATTACATTTGATCAATGTATAAGGAACATGTGTGTAACAATGATTAACAACCGGGAATGGAATACCTTTGGACATTTTGGAATGGAACATGTATAATGACAATGTGATTCTACGTGCTGCAGAAGGATACGGAAAGAGTAACCTTACATACCTTAATTCCCCAATATGGATATACATTCTTACTCGTGAATATAACACTCCAGATTTCTCCTTACGTGTTACTCTATATAAGCACATAACGGAGCTCACGTTAACCACTAACTACATTACAAGTTCACAAGACGGTAAGTAGGTGCTTAACGGAAAGTAAAAACCGTCCAACCTCCAAAACACATGGTGCATCACTGCCCCCTTCATTATACTACCAAATCACATTATTCCACCACATTACACTATAACTTACTGTTTTAGCAAAACAACAACACCAAATCAGTCCACACACCACCAAAACAGTCCACACATCACCGTAGACATCACAAACCGATAGAATTTTACACCAAGTTTCTACTTTACATTTTTGCCTCAATACAACTCCACATATTTATCCGATCAATTCACATAAATACCTTCCACAACAATATACCAAAAACAGCCCACACAATTTTATAATTCACTTTAACATAACAAGAAAGTATTCTCTTTTCACTACGCCAAACGTTCCATGCACAATTACGTAAAAACATTTCCATCAATCCATACACAAAAGTAATGAATTAGGGACAGAATCATACTTAAATATACTGAAATTTCATCCATATAATTCAATTCCTTCAATACCTTAAGTTCCCTTTCAAGTTTAAATCACATAGAAGGCAAATCCTTTACCGATTTAGCAAAAGTGGACTGTTTTACACATAGTGGACTGCTCAACACTTTGTCAACATAAACAACATGATTTACACACCATATTATGCATATAATATAGTAATATACAATAGTAAACACTTACCACACACATAAACATCACCAAAATCACATTTTCCTTCCAATACGTCACCAATTCCACACACTTTTTCCATAGCAACAAATTTCCAAAAATGACATACAAAGAGAAATTAAATTAGGGACATAAACACATCATACATGTTGATTTTAAATCCATCAACTCACTTCCTTCAAGACCACAAGGCCACTTTCAAGTTCAAAACTACCAAGATGACACATCTTGTATCACATAAGCAAAAGTGCACCAACCAACACTTTTAGCCATAACCATCAAAATCCATACAATCTCCCATGCTCATAATATATTAAATCACAAGAATAAACACTTACAAGATGATGATCTTAGCCAAAACAAGTGAAGTTTCCTTAGGGTTTATGTTGGTTTCTTATGCTTCTTGGAAATGTTTAGAAAATACAAGAAATGGCAAGGTGTAAGATATGATTAAAATCTGATTTTGGCCCCTTATTTATATCATCCTTAGCCACTCTTAAGTCAAAGATGAGGTGTCCAAGTGGTCATTAATTCTTGGGTCAAGAATGGGTCATTTTATTCCCTTTTTGGGCCATGTCTTTCTTGGAATTTTGGGCCAATTTTTGAGCCCAACAATCCAAAGAAATAAAGTCCAACACTTTGCATACATAATATATCCTTTATTACATGTTCAATTAATTTCGTCACTTAGTTGCATACGTTCGGAAATTTACGGGGTATTACACACACAATCTACATTGGCGTTAAAGTACTCCCCCTTGTGTTTGTTCAAATACCTTTGTCGAACTTTGCTTTACAATCTTTTTCAATTGAACTAAAAATAGGATTTACATATTGCTTTTCCTTTACCTCAGCTACCAATGAAAATTCTGCCACATTTGACACTATAATTCTTTCACCTGAAGTTTTATACAAGTAGTGGTGCAATCTGTTATAAGCAATTGCCACAACTGTTAACTTAAAATCATATGTGGGATAATTTATCTTATGTGGACGCAATTGTCTTAAGGCATACGCTATCACATTGTCGTGCTACATGTATACACATCCCACACCAACTTTTAAAACATTACAATACACTGCATACTCTTATGTGCCTTTGGGCATCATTCCGCTGAAACTTAGTTACTTTGTGTGTCAGCTTTGTTAAAGGTAATGGCAGAAAACCTTTTTAACAATTATTTTGTAATAACTGACCAACTCAAGGAAGCTACGAATTTTCATAGGCGTCTTAAGCCTTGACCACTTCTTTTGTGTATATGAATCCTTATTCCTTCATTCTATACAATGTGTCCTAAGGACGATACGAATTATGACCAAACTTGTATTTAAAGAACTTGCATATATCTTAAGGTCATGAAGAATCCGTAACACCTGTCACAAGTGATTAGCATGGTCCTTTTATGATCTTGAGTAATCTACTATAACACTTAAAACATTATCACGAATACGCTTAGCGATGGCTTAAACACCCTAATTATCAAACCCATCAATGTAGCTAGTGTATTTGTTAGTCCAAATGGCATAACTACGACTTCATAACAACCATACTTCTATTTTGGGTATCTTTATTTTCTCTGACCTTTACTTGATGATCTCCTGACCTTAAGTCAATCTTTAGGAAGAATCTGGCACCCTATCACCGATCAAATAAGTCATCAACTCCGGGGAGAAGACATGTATTCTTTATTGTCACCTTATTCGGTTGCCGATAGTAAACACATATTCTCAAGGTACTAGGTCTTATGAATCTCTTGTTCATCATGTCATTTAATTTCTCGTTTCATTCCCGTAACTCTACCGGGGCCACGCTAGATGAAGAAATAAAAATAGGTTGAGTACCTAACATCACATTAATACCAGCTCATTGTCGCGCCCTTATTTTGAACTGGTCAAAATATGTTTGCAACGTCCGTCTCTTCTACCTGGTTTTGAAAAGGTTTAGAGTCGCCACCTAACTTTTAGGAAAAATTAGGAAAACCATCTTTTTGTAATGTAAAACTCTGTTTTGGTCTTTGAAAATATTTGAGATTCTGGATAAGGGTTTTGGTTACTCGAGGGGAAGGTGTTAAGCACCCCTCAGAGCCTATCCAAAGATAGTCCTTAAACTTAGTTTTTGAAAAGATATTTGAAAAATATTTGCTTTATTATTTTGCTAAAATTTGTGGTAGAAAATTCTTAATTATTTTCGAGGAAAAGAAACTCAAGGCATATAAGATGTATCACTACAATATACAAGGACACAATAGAATTTTTACAAAATATATGCGTGTATGTTTTCAAAAATATGAGAACGAAGAGTAAAAGTTAACGTTAGTATTTTGTTATGATTGGTACATTAAAAGAAATTTTAAGATTTATAATTTTACAAAAAAAAGTGGAGTCCAAGGACATGTAAAGTCAAGTATATTAATGAAATCATTGCGAGGTAGAAGAAAGTATAATTTTAAGAGCATGTGAAAATTTATTTATTATAAACATTATTACGTATGTCTAAAAAATGCAAATTATTTATTTTGAGATTAAATTTATACAAATACGTTTATCGCAAAGTAAAAAATATATATATATATATATATATAAAGGATGTCAAAACGTATTAACATATTAGTTTTTGAGTAAAAGGGACTTGCGTATATTAAAAAATATAAGAAATCATGATAGTGTTCATTCATTCGTAATAGTTTAAAAATAGATAAAAATAAATGTAATAGTAAAAATACAAATATAGAATTGAAATAAGGTGTAAATAATAATAATAGTAGTAATAAATAAATAAATAATTATGGAAATACCTTGTATATGATAGCATAAGAACACATATATCTTGCGTTTTGGAGGCTTTGAAAATCTGAGAAACTTGAAATAATGTTAAGAAATAAATGCAGAATGTGATAAATGTTAGGACCATTTGATTTGTTGAAATAAGTCGGAACTGATGAATAGACTTTTTAAAAATCTGAAATTTAGCTATTCGCAGCCATTTCATAATAATATCGAACTCTAATTTTTATTTTTAAGAAAAAAAAAAAGTTGAGGTTGCGACGTCCGTTAAAAAGAATTCACTTTAGGACTTTAAAGTTGCTCAAGCCTTTTTCAAAGAAAATCTACTTTTGCGAGTTAACTAATTATGTGTTAATTGCAAAAATGAGAAAAACATTAATTTACTTTAAAAGCAATCCGCTAATATTAAGGTAACGTAAATGTAATGAACAAACAACACTATTTTAAACAATTGACAACAAAGGAAAAAGAATTAGTTTACCATTCTAAGTTAACAAGATAACATAATGTGATAAGTAAAAGGAAAGGGGCTAAGAAATACTAGACTCCTAAAGGAGTTGCTCCTAGTTTATGAGACTCCGAGGCTCTGCAATTGTCCTATAGCTGCTGACCCGATAATTGGGTCAAAACGAGTTTAAATCGAAACTCCAACTCCTTTTGTAGGGCAGCGATTGAGACCGGCAAGTGTCGAGTTTCAAGTTTCGCTACTCCGACTTCGCTATCAACTCTCTTCGAACAGATTCAGATTTTCCAACGGACAAATGAAAAGAACTTTAGCAAAAGAGAACTGAGAGTATTGAAAGCTCTAAACTTAAGGCTATGGAGATGACTACTGATGATTAAAACTTCTTTTTTTTTTTTTCCCTTCTTGAGGGCATTTGAGGCCCTATTTATAGTGAAAAATCAAAGCTCCACCGATTTTAAAAAAAAAACTCTCGGATTCAAAAAATAAAGTAAAATAACAGGTCACTTGTCTGAATAGATTTGGGAACAGAGAAGATAAGGTGAATGTGGAGAAAGTCAAAAACCTAACCTTTGGATTTGATTTTAACGTCTGAATTCATCCAAAGGCAAGTTGGGTATTTGAGATTTGAAGACATGGCCCAGCTTCCTTCACTGGTTTCGAAGTGTATTTGCAATTTTTGAGAGATTTGACAATCTCACTTGCCAGTGGAAGGTTGAGATTAGCCGTTTGGATAAGGCTAGGACACTGTTGAGATGATTGACGGGGTGACAAAAATCTGTAAGCATGAAATCCGGCAGATTTTTGGGGTGGAGGAGATGGGAGACGCAGAGGAGTGGTTGGAGTTTGGTGTGGGTTGTCGATGGAGTTTGTTTAGGGTGTGTTTAGAGAGGTGAAGATGATGAAGTGAAGGGAATGAGGGATTAGGGGTGTTTAAATGTTAACTTGGGCCGGGTCAAGGTATTTGGTGGGTTTGGGCCGCCATCTTTTAGTTGAAAAACAAACTAATTCGGCCCAAAATTTAATAATAAATCACTTTATGAAAAAAAAAATCTAATATTTTGCCCATGATTTTCGCTTAATTAAATTACCGATGCTTCGTTCATTCCGATTAACTTCCCAAAATATATATGTATATGCATGTATATATACACACATACATTACTTTATATACATGTATTATACCACAAATAATTTTAGGCGCAAAACTATATTTCGAATATAAAATGAAACTACAAATAGAATCGTGTAATGGTATATCAAAAAATTACTTTAGAGTTTGAGATAAAATTTAACACTCTAATATTTTGTTGGGGAAATGGTAAAAAGAATAAATTAAATATAGAAATATTTTTTTTTCGAGTATTTTTATAAGAGATGATATTAGTAGTTAATATATATATGTAGAATAGAAAGTAAGGGAAATAATATTTTCAAAATCATTTATTGGTGTCAAATTTATCAAAATTAATTTGAAAAGTAATAAAGATATTTTGATAAAACCACCGGGACCCATAAGCATAGAAAAAATTAATTTTAGGAAAAAGGTGAGCCAAAATTGGGTGTCAACACTCATACATCGAGGAATTCATTTACCACTAGAACTGATTGAAGGGTTGGTGG
Organism: Capsicum rhomboideum; assembly: GCA_031232105.1. Lineage (NCBI taxonomy): Eukaryota > Viridiplantae > Streptophyta > Magnoliopsida > Solanales > Solanaceae > Capsicum > Capsicum rhomboideum. Next base: position 134,918,423 of record CP124712.1, on the reverse strand, counting down.
CGTCACATCAGTATCTTTCACTCTTACTAAGTGACATATGTATCCCTTAGAGTATCCTTTTCTTTGCTTTAAAGTGGGGAATAAGTTTCTTCTTGGTGCCCCCACGTTTTCCTGGCCATTCAAAAACATTCTTTTGAGGAAAACGACAATATAACTTCTTAGTTCGGCAATCTACTATGGCACAATCCCTTTATAGCATCAAAATTCCACTATTTCCAGCTCAATAAGATCAACCAGCGTCTCACGACCACAAACAATTACTATGCACTTATGATATACTCTTTTAACTACAATAGATTCACCATCTGATGTATAGACTTCATGTGACATAACTAGTAATTCTGGTGTTCTTTTGAATTTTCAGCAATTAATGAAATAACATATGCTAGTGTCGAATATGGGTCAATCAATACGTATGCGGCACCTGTAGCTACATCAGGAGAAGCCTCATTTGTGGCCCGACATACCACACCAATAACAAATATTCGGCCCCAACCGACATTCACCTAAATGGTAACTTCCACAGCACTAACACGGCTGACGAGGAGACTTCGGTTGGTTCCTACTTTCTACCTTCTTGTGCTTGATACCCCATTGCCCATGAATCCTGAATCTCACTTCTTTGCCCAAACCGATTGTCTCTAAACCCGTGGGATCGAGGTAGAACATTTACTATAGACTAAGGAAATAATGGTCTAGGTGGTCTGTTAAACACCCGAGACCTAAATTCTCCTTGGAACGCCATGAACTGTCCCATAGGTCTAGCCCTCTTTGACTACCCTTCTTCAAATATTTGTGTCCTTTTCTGTTGCCTCTGATCCTCCATTATCTGTGCACAAAGCCTGTATTCTGGCTATATCCATATCTCTTTTCAAGGCTGCAATAGTACAATTCATCTATCCACATACTGATGCACTCTAGCGGTCATAATAGCTACCACCTTTGGAGCATACCTAGCCAAAGAATTAAACCAAGGATTGGACTTTCTAACACTCATAGTCCTTTGGCAAAGATTTAGCAATTGGTCCACATGATCCTTTCGGACCTCATATGGGAGGTACTGATCAAGGAATGTCGTTTTAAATTCCTCCCAACTAGCTGGAAATACATCAATACACAGTCACATGCATAACATCTAGAGCCCTTTTGATTTGGTCTATAAAGTCCTGTGGGTCTTCATTCAGATCCGACCCGGTGAACGTGGGAGGGTTTAATTTCAGAAAATCCTGTGTTCGACGACTAGCTGCCCTAGCCGCACCATCATCACTCGTCATTGGGCCAGCTCGCCCGTGACATTATACAGTAACTATCTGAGTCAACATATGCACTACATTTCTTAAATCCTGTTCAGTGGCATTTATAAGTGGTTCTGCGGGTACTTCTCTACCTTTTGGGTAAGAGAAACCCGTATTGCAAATTCCATGTCAGCCCCACCTCGACTAACTTGGTCAGGTGGTGATTTACTCATTTCTTCTTCGGCAGGCATATCAACCTACCTACCTTTGCCCTTACCTTGTCTGATAATCAGCATTTGACTTTGCAAAAGAAAACCAATGTCAATGTGTACATATGCGTCTACCTACAACTTTGGCTCTATTGCACGATCTAGAAGTGAAGAAAAGAAACAACTCCTAAATGTCCCATAGTCTCCTACTTATCAATATGGCGCGCAACACATCCATAAGCAAGACTCTACTAAGACACGGCTTTGTAGACACCCTTAGGATGACCCGCTCTGATACCACTTTTGTCACAACCCAAATTCCATCCGGGCCAGACTGGCACCCAAAGCTGATGAGGACCGAGAGAACCAATCTTTGCTCATGTCTATTCATGCATGACTCTGTAACAACATCACTGTATCACATAAATTTTTTGAAAGTCACAGAAATATGTACTATATGTATATGAAACTTGGCCGGTAGGGCCATTGAGTGAAACTGGACATACATCTCTTACATTCCTCATCCCACATATGTCTACAAAGCCTCTACAGATACATATACATAGCCAAGCTAGAGTCGGGACAAGTCCCCGCTTTATACAACATTTACAATACCAAAATCAATGTACACTATGACTCGAAAAGCCCCAAACCAACTGGAGCTCACCAAAAATTTGCAAATGGCCCGCACTCTACTGTGGAAGTCCACTAGTACCTGTGCCTGCAGCAAGTAAGGTAACCCCTCCCCCCCAAGGGGGGGTCAGTAAGAAGAATGTACTGAGTATGCAAGGCCACATGAAACTGTATGATACGTAAATACTTCAATGAACTCAAATATAAATGAATAACCAATACGGGTGAGTCACCATTCTGTACGTTGGAAACCATGTGTATTGCTTTCATTATTTCTTTGCTTCTTTACTTCTATGCTTGTTCATCATCATTTGTGTCACTATGTACCCGGGCCCCGACTGATCAGTGGGTCTTTACATAACATAACGTTATGTTGGGATCGGCCCGAGCTAGGCTTATGCCTCTAGAGTTATCACCCATAAATCAATATATCGGGTTCGGATCGAGCTAGGTTATTACCTCTAGATCTGCCACCCATAAACCAACATATCAGGTTCGGCTCGAGCTAGGTTATTACCTCCAGAGCTACCCCCTGTCAGGATCGGTCCAAGCTAGGCTTACGCCTCTAGGACTGCCACCTAATCCAATAATCTCGGGATCGGCTTGAGCTAGGCATTTTGCCCCCAAAGCTACCACCCATACTCAATCATTAACCACATATATGCATTACTTTGTTCTTTACTTTTGAAATTGATACCTTTACTTGTGAGAGATTGGTACATTCACTTGACATAACATTATTGGAAGCATTGGAACAATAATCAATGAAATAAGAGACATGAGTATAAACACTATTGGAACTTTGGAACTTATTGACCCTTTGGAACATTAGTCAATGAACATGAGACATGTGAATCACAATGATCAATGAGTAGGAAACATGTGATAATAACAATTGGTAACCGGGAATAGGATACCTTTAAACATTTCCAGAATGGAACCAAAAAAATATGTCAATGTGACTACAATGTGCTACAGAAGGATATGGATAGAATAACCTTACATACCTTATCTTCCCAATATGAATACACAATCTTAAATGTGCATACAACAGTCCATCTCCTTCCTTACGTTTCATTCTATAACACAAGTACATAACGGAGTTTACATTAACCACCAACTACCTTACAAATGCATATAACGATAATGAGTTACATGATTGCCTTAACATGACATTTCCCCCTTGACAATACCATTTATGAAATTATCATACCAAGAATACAACAACATTTCATACATTGACCAATACATCATACACCAATAGCATGTCACACCAAGTTCATATTTTACACTTCTCCATCACAATTACTCCATCAAGTCACCTCAATACACCTCATAACATCATATCGGCCAAACTCCCATAATTTATACTTATAGAAAAATAACAAGTTTAGAAACATAATCACACCATACATGTTGATATTTCATCCATACCATGCACTTTCATCAACACCTCAAGTCTTTTTTCAAATTTAAATAACAAGGATGACACATCTTTAGCAAAAAGCAAAAGTTTACTATTCAACATTTTTAGAAATAATCATCATGATACAAATACTCTCTCATGCATATAGTATATTAATCCATTAGAATAGACACTTACCAAAGCTTGAGAAATGATGATCTTGCCCAACAGATGACTTAGGGTTTGAAGTGAAGAGAAAATATCTCTTTTTGGTTTCTTGGAAAAGTTTAGAAATACATGTGCCCTTTTATGAATAAAAATATGATTTCCTTGCCCTTTTATAGCCCCTTTAACTCATACTTATCCACTTAGATCAATAATTGACTTGTCAAAGCAAGAATGGGTCATTTGACCCATTGGGCCATGTCTTTTAATTCATTTTGGGCCTTCCTTTGAGCCCATTAACACATATTAACTTAGCCCACCAAATTCAATGTGTAATCCCTCATATTTCTCATGTTTAAATAATTTCATAAGTGTCACGACAATACTCAACTCACGAGACTCATATTCATAGCTTCAATCTCCAAATAAGAAATTCTAGCCACTTATGACTTAATTAAAGGTAAAAGGGTAAAAACATAATTTGGATGCCAACATCATCCAAGCGTAGTCCTACCAAGATGGAATAATTATATAATAGCCCAAGAATCACATTTATAGACTGGTGGTTGGCCAAAAAATTCGGCAAAAAGCACCCCAGCACCCCCCCGGGCGCCCCTGGGACTTAGAAAAATTTTCAGCATTTGAAAGGTGTGCAGGGGTGGCCTGGCACGCTGCCTGGCGCACCCCCTTTCAGCCTGTGGGCTGAAAATTTCATCCCAAAGCGGCCTGGCACGCCCCTGGCCCAAAATTTTTTAAAAAATTCCTTTCTTCGACTTTTCATTGCGGAATTGGTTCGATACTTCAAGTTCTAATCTTTAGCTTGCCTCTTTTATTTAAGAAACTTTATTTAGGAGTCATTCAAGCTTCATTTATCACTCCTAAAATGTTTCAAAAAGTTTCCAACTCCTCGTACAAGAGTCTAAACACTTTGACTAGTACGATATCAAATGTTCCATCTAAAACCACTACAACATACGTACTTCGTGCTCTCGAGGCTAAGGTTCATAACTACACCCTAGGTCACCAATCAATCAAATTAGGGTAGGAAATGTACGGGGTGTTACATGCGCATGGATCCTAAGAAAGTGCAGGCTATTGTAGATTGGAAAGCACCGAACGGAGTTAAAGAATTGCGATCCTTTCTCGGATTGGCAAACTATTATCGGAAGTTCATTGCTGGATATTCAAAGAAGGATGCTCCATTGACAGATTTGTTAAAGAAGAATGTTATGTGGGGTTAGCTTGAATCATGTGACAAGGCCTTCAATTCATTGAAAAAAGCCATTGCTTCTTAACCAATATTATGGTTGCCTGATTTTGACTTGCTATTTGAAGTATGTCGCGTCCCATTTTTCTCGTAAAAAGCGAGATTCGACGTGACAACTCTTTTAGGAATGATTTAAGAGAGAAGAGTCACCACCTAACGAATTAAGGTGCGTTAGGGCACCATTCTAAACTAATTACAGTTATTTAATTATTTAGTCTACGTCAACCAGAAATTTAGGTAAGGGTTCAGTTTACCTCGAAAGGAAGGTGTTAGGCACCTTTCGAGGTCCACAAAGGTAGGTCCCGGTCGAATTCGTATATTACGTGGGGGATTTACGTGATAAGCAAAGGTCAATTATTAATTAATTAATCTAAAATAACCAAGTGCCTAAGCATGCAATATTTAACTTAATTATTCTAGGTGAAGAATAAAAGCGAGTTAAAAAAGTGATAAAAAGATGAATAAAAATCTAATAAAATACATGGATTTTAAATACAAACATAGCTTAAAACTACCGCATAAGTTTACACACAACCTATTTATAGCTAAATGAAGTACAAATTTAATTATTACTTAGAGACATTATAGGAGCATAAGGAAATGAAAGAGATTAGGTTAATTAATTTATACTATACAAAATAATGATTGCGAAAAACGAGGGGCTGACCTGATTTGTGGAGCATCCATTTAATAGAAAATGCTAAAGTATTCTAAATGTCGAGTTACGAATAATAGCGAGACTCCAATAACATCTCACATAAGAAAAGAAATTGTTAGTAAAATGTATGCCACCTAATGTGATGGCGAATATAATGTGAGAGGATAAATAATAAATTAAATACAGAAAGTTAAGAGAGAGAGAGAGAGAGAGAGAGAAAGAGAGAGAGAGAATGGGATCAGGGTATGACAAGGCTGAAACGGGCCCAATGCGATGTTACACCCCTCTTCTCTACTTTTATATGATCAACTCTCTTAAATGCCTCAAGACAAGACGAATATAATACTTAAAGAAATTATTCAAGAGTAGTAAATAAGGTATTCATCATCTAAAAGTAGTGCGAAGCTAATATAGATATGTATATTTAGATTGTATGAAAGTATATCGATAATTAGTATAATAGTATAAGTTGTCGAGTCTTTGAGACTTTTAAAAGGGTGACATGCAAAAATTAGAGAAGAAGGGAGTAACGAGGTGCTTTATATTTTCTAATAAAGCTCTATGTGCTTCATACGAGAAGTCAGCTATAGCCTGTCTTTTTGTCATCATTTCCCAAACATACCTGACCCCCGATGGGGTGACGACTCCATTTGAGCTCCGCTTCACGCGTTGACTTCTCCACTCATCGTGGTTGAACTCCGAACAATCTCATTCCATAGTTATTTACATGCAACAATATTCAAGGGAGGAGAGTATGTATGCTCTTAGTATTTAAATAATTAAAATAATAAATTAACAAAAGATTTTTTATCAAAGCGAGCACATAAGGGAAAAACATTTTTCATTAGAATTTCTGGTTCTTCTTTTGCTGCATACAAGATTTGAAATAAAATTGCTTTCATCTCATTCTTCTTATATTTATAACTAATCCGGCCTTGAACTATCGTCTAGGCCAACAAAGCTCGGTGACCTAATTAGCTCAAAGACGGTGTAAACACTATTAACCAACGTAAAAGGCATCCTAATTTGTGCTCAACATAATGGCTCATTATTGAGAACCATATAAACAATAATGGACAACAATAAGATAAAAACAAAAATCATGAACATAGTTATAAGATCTATACCAAGAGAAAATGTAGCTAACATATTATGCTAACATTTCAATGACTTGAGAATTTTATCACGTTGAATTTTTTTTATTTTTTTCACAAAGCAATCGATTTTGATTTTAATAATTAAATAAAAGCTCTAAAGAATAGTAAACAAAAGAGATTACATATCTATGTCAAGATATTTATTTTTTTTTACTAAAGCTGAACTATTCAATAAACAACATATAGGTAAAAAAAAAATGGAGTGCATCATATTATTTAAACTTATCAATACCAAAACGTGGAAGTGAAAAATTAACCGGACGACAAAATGCTTTTAAAGAATGAACCTTTAGTTGTTAATGCAATCAAAAATAGGCACTTGAACAGGGATATAAACCATCCATGAAAATTATTGAAAGAGATGACTAAAACGTGAATAGAGAAGTGAGAGTGGACCTTTTTGTAGATAAATCTGAGTTTAGATTACAATAACTAGAACGACTGTAAAGCTCTTGGCTTGAGTATTTGTTGTTGGGTTTGAATCTGACCAGTGACTGGATATCCTCGACGAAACCAGCGACTTCCCGGAGTTGATGGTTTTTCCGTGGATGTTTGGAGGAGCATCGATGTTAAAAGGAGGTTCCTTTTCGACTGTTGTATTCTCTGTGTGGTGCTGCTATGTCACCAGCTACTATAGTTCTTATGTATGTCCATGAATGAAGAAGAAAAGTTTCTAAGCCTCCCCCCTATTGTGTGTGCGTGCCCCCTTAATGAAGAAAGGTGTCCATTTAAGGAAAAGATCATCCTGTTGGGGAGTCAAAAGTTGGTCCTTCCAATCACTTTTTTGCTAGAGTATATTTTATATTTGAAAAGAGTCAATCAAAGGTAAAAATAATATTTTCCAAGAAAAGAAAAGATTTCTTCCTTATAAGATACAAAATGGAGATATTTTAAATGATTTGAACAATTTAAAAATTCAAATTTGAAATTATTAATCACAAACCATATATATGTGTCAATAAGATATCATATGCAAGTTCAAAAATATAAATATATTATTTAAAAATATTTAATTTTATCAAAATAATTCACCGATGATAAATTTAAAATATTTGGTTTATCATGTATAATAAAAGAGTAGAGAAATATAAAGAGTAATAAAACATTTTCAAGTTAAAAATGAGATAATATTATTAATTAATTAATAATAATAATTAGAATAAGAATAAGAATAAGAATAATATTAAAATAATGCAAATAACATGCATTAGCCCAAAGTTTGCTAAAAGTAAGTAAAAATAGCGATTTTGACCTCGTAATAAAAATAGAGGCTAAAATGAGTAAAATCATATAAAGGAAGGGCAAAATTGGGTGTCAACAAAGTACACACTGATGCTTCTGATTATGCTGTCGGTGGTGTGCTGCTGCAAGAGGATCATCTGTTAGCATTTGAGAGCAGAAAATTAAAACCTGCGGAACAAAGGTATTCTGCTCATGAGAAGGAGATGGTGGCAGTCCTACATTGTCTCCAAATGTGGCGAGTGTATTTGATAGGTATGAAGTTTGTTGTCAAGACTGACAATGTGGCTAATACATACTTCAAAACTCAACAGAAATTGAGTTCGAAGCAGGCCCGATGGCAGGAGATTCTTGCTGAATATGACTTCATTTGGATACACAAACCTGGCAAGCAAAATCAAGCAGCGGATGCTTTAAGTTGCAAAGAGGTATTTGCTGCAGTTTATGTGCTCACTAGACTTGAATCTGATTTCTTAGATAAGATAAAGTTTCGTGCTGGATATGATTCATTATACATAAAATTGATGGATCAAGTCAAAGAGGGGACAATTAGACGATTGGATCGAGGATGATCTGCTGTATTTTAAGGGGGGGGGGGAGAATCGTTGTACCTCAAAGTGATGGGTTATATCAAAAACTCCTTAAATAAACACATGATCCTGTCTATGTTGTTCATCCAGGTGTTGAAAGAATGATGGAATTATTGTCCCAAAATTATTTCTGGCCAAAAATGGAAGATGACATTGAAGACTATGTAAAGTCTTGCCTTATTTGTCAACTTGACAAGACTGAAAGGAAGAAAGAAGTTGGGTTGCTGCAACCTCTACCTATTGCAGAACGTCCTTGGGCTTCTGTGTCTATGGATTTCATTAGTAGGTTTCCAAAGGTTGATGGCAAAGTGTCAGTCATGGTGGTGGTTGACAATTTTTCAAAGTATGTTATTTTCATTGATGCTTCTACCCTTTGTTATTCTGAGATAGCTGCTGAATTATTCTATAAGTTTGTGGTGAAGTATTTTGGTGTTCCACTTGACATTGTGAGTGATCGATACACTAGGTTCACAGGTCGATTTTGGACTGCATTGTTCAATATGATGGGTACTGAATTGAAATTCTCAACAGTGAATCATCCACAAACAGATGGATAGACGGAAAGAATCAATCATCTGCTTGAAGAGTATTTGAGGCATTATGTGATTGCAAGTCAGAAGAATTGGGTGGAATTGTTAGACAGTGCACAATTTTGTTATAATCTGCATAAGTCGTTAGCAATTGAGAAGAGCCCCTTTGAACTAGTGTTGGGCATGCAACCTAACACGCCACTGGAATTCGCTAGATCCAAAATAGAGGGCAAGTGTCCTGCTGCCTACAAGTATGCACGAGAAAATCAAGAGTTGCTAGATGAAGCACAAGATAGCTTGAGAAAGACAGAAAAGTGAATGAAGAAGTATGCTGATAGGTATCGGCGTGCTTTAGAATTCCAGGTTGGGGACAAAGTGTTACTGAAGATTACTCCCCAACTATGGAAGAAAATCACTAGCAAAACGATTTATCGTGGACTGATTTAAAAGTATGATGGACCCTTTGAAGTGATAGAACGGGTGGGTGAAGTAGCTTACTGGTTGAATCTGTCGGAAAGGCTAAAAATCCACCCTGCTTTCTATGTGAGTTTTCTGAAGCTTTTTCCATGAGAATGCTGAAGATCCAGCAAGGTCGGCTACAAGACGTGTTTCTCTTGTTGTATGGTAGCACTATGAAGAAGAGATTGAAAAGAACTTGGATCACCGAACTTTGGGGCAAGGTAAGAAGAGCATGCGAATAGAATTTCTGGTTCAATGGAAGGGCAAACAAGTGTGTGATGCTACTTAGGAAAAAGGTTCATCATTGTGGCAGTTTGAAGATGATTATCAATGCCTACTTAGATTCTACCTCATCGAGGACGACAAGCTCATCTGGTGGGGGAAGTTTGTTAGACCCCCAGCTTGATGGTTCGAATGACTTGGGCTTGGCTAGAGATTTACATGATCAACCTAGACAAGACCAAATGGTGAGGGCAAAGGTTAGGTTTGCTTAAGGCCAGTCTGCCGGCGTGGGCATGTCAACATGGCATGACGCGTGTTGGCAGGGCATGGCAAGACCTTGGCAGTGGCGTGGATAAGGCATGCAAGGCGTGGCTAAGGCATGACAAGGGCTGGCAAGCTAAGGTGGAACAATGCTAAGGCTGATTTAGGCTAAGGCAAGTCATGTTGCGGAGGCATGGCTAAGGCAAGACAAGCTGGGCTAGACATGGCTCGAACAGGGCGGCTAGGGTACTGACAAGGCAGTGGCATGGGAGAGTGCACAGACGCCCAGGGTCCAGGTTAGAAATTGGCACAAGTACTGCCAAGGATGTGCTGGCACTGGGCATGTGCCTTGCACATAACGACAGTTGGGCAGTTACAACCGCCCTAGACTTGTGGCTTGGCTTTATTGCTGATTGTAATTTGAATTTGTAATTTAAATTTTGGATTAGGCCTATCAGTTGGGGATGTCAACTGGATTAGGATAAGGGCATGTGTTGTGCATGTGTCTGCCATGTGACATAAGTTGTGGCCTATAAATAGGCACAGACAGGGCGTCTTAATGGAAAGTCTTGGCTGTGTTAGTCAGATTTTTGTAAGGCTGATTTGTGTGCTTCTTTGTGGCATGAGTTAAATATAAAGTTGGGACTTGCTCATGTATGTGCTTTTGTCTTTCTAAATTCGCAAGCCTAGACAAACTAAGTATTGAGGGAAAAATGGAAGGGCTGAAGTTATAGTACGTATGGCTGCCATAGTGGGTGCGAACTAACAGGTTGACCCTCTATCAATAACCATCTTACACAGATACATATTTTATACAACAATGATATAATTTTTATACATATCATACACAAATTACATATTTTATATAATAATTATATAGTTTCTATACACATTCTATAAAACCTTTAGCTGCAATACTTATTCAGATACATATTTGATACAACAATTATATAGTTTTTATACACATCCTATGTAATATTTAGTTGCAATAATTATTCAGATAGATATTCTATACAATATTTGTACAGTTTCTATACACATCCTTTACAGTTTCTATGTATATTTTATACATATACATATTCTATACAATAAATATACAGTATTTATACACATTGTATACAAACCTTCATTTCTCCAAAACCTCTTTCGATTCACCGGTATCCAAATCTTCACAATATCCATTATCATAATCAATCCTATGCAACCCCGAATCATAAAACACGATCTTTCCCAAAAACAACCATTTCCTTCAAATTCCTTCCTTACATACCTACCCACCATTGCTTTAGGTTTCAACACAGTAGCCCTTTTCTTCCCATCCCTGATCAACCTCCACATTTTGCACATTCTTTCTTCTCCTTTTCCTCCCTCTCCTTTTTGATCCACCCACACCACCCTGCATTTCGAAAACCTAACTCAATTTAGACAACCTAGATGGAAATAATTAAAAATTAGAGGAAAAAAATAGGAATTTTAATTTGTGGGGTTCTTAGCTCTTAAGGATGGGAGAAAGAAGAGAAAGAAGAAATTTTATGGGGTTAAGATAAAATAAAAAATGAAAAGTATAATAATATAATGAAGAAAGTAAAATAGCCGACTTAGGCTTAATTTATGGACTTTGGGCGGTGACTACAATTTAGAAATAAAATGGCAGATTGGTTATTTTCTGTCCAATAGGCAAAACTTGGGCTATTTGTTTTAAAATTGGATAGATAAGTTTCTTTTCCCTAGTCTGGCCTAGCCCGACTCATTTGGCCCAAATCATTTGTCATCAAAACATACAAACTCCAACACCTAAGAAAGCTAACATAAAAGAAAGGAAAAATGCATAAATTCACTTTAACACTAACTTTATGAGCATTTAAATTCCCCCCTAAACAACTTTAAAGTGAATTAAATTCCATTTTATGCATTCAAGACTAATTTCATAATTGAGAGGTGATACACACACGGGCCACATAAGCACCACCTCAATAATACGTGGATGACACATCAGATAGTGAAGAAATTCACTTTCCATTTCTTTTTTCTTTCTCCCATTTCATTTTTTATTTTTATTTTCACTATTCACCCATATTCTTTATTATTATCTTCTTCATCATCTTTGTAAATACAAAGGCAAAATTACCCTTGACCAAAACATAACACTAGCTCACAATTACATAATTTTCAGTAATTTGACGAATGATGTGTGTAAAATAGAGAAAGGGAGAAATACAAATATCAACATTGTTGGAGTTCGGGACAGTGTCGATTCTCAATTTTCTTTTTTGCTTTTTGACTTACTAATTCCACATTTCTATTTCTGAGTTCCTTTAAAAGCTAAATCTTATAAAACCATGCTTTCTCTTTTTGAGTTAGTGAAGAATACCAGACGATTGCTTCAATGGCGATTGTCGGAGTTAGGCTCAAAACACGCAGGTCTGAAGATTTTGAAATCATTCACGGAGGTTGGCCTTAAAAGCAAAAACTACGAAAACTCATAAGAGGAAAGAAACGAATAAAGGAAGAAAGCCAAGAAAAAGAATTTGACCGACGTTTTGTGCATGGTTTCCGATGTGGTGAGCTTTGTTGGATCGCCATCCATGTTTTTCGGACGGGGAGGTCCAGCCGACAGTGAAAACAAAGAGGGGACAGAGAGAGGGTAAATAGTTTGAGAGAAAGAAGGGTTAGAATAGGTCACTGGAAAGAAGACAAAGTGGGGCCCACTTGAATTTTCTTCTTCAATTGTTCTACTTTTTTTTTTTTTGGTATTATCTTCAATTTTTGCTATTTACGCCCTGAGAGCTTTTTGATTTGCTACGTCAGCTATTAAGGTAATATTTAATTTACTTTAAAATTGTTTAGGGGATTTAAATGCTCATAAAGTTACAATGCTAAATACAGTAAAACCTCTCTAAATTAATATTGTCTGGACCATGAAATATAATTACTTTGTAGAGGTATTATTTAATCAATAAATTAATATTTATTAATTTAATGAGTATTTTCGAGATTCAATGAAGTTTAATTTTGATTATATCAAAATCATTGTACCTTACTAATTTATGTATCATATATATTGAATTAATATAAAAAATAAATTCATTATACATATAGTAGATTGTATCGACACTGCAAAATTCGTTTGGGGATGAAGCCTCATGGAATTTAAATGAACCCCACTTGTGAAAACGAAAATCATGAACTTGATGTCATGACTAATAATCTTGATTCCCGCAATAAAAATGGTGTCAACAACTTTTTGGATTACTTGGATGAAAATACATGTTCATAGGTCCAAAGCTTAGAAGAAATTGTGGATACCATTGGAGAAAATAATGCTGATGATGAAGTTGAAGACGATACAATACCTTTAGAACCATGTACGCATAAAGAAACACTTATCGCGTCTAGAACTCTTCACAATTTTTTGGTGCAGTTCGAGAAGACAACACCGGAATTTTGGATGCAATAAGAAACGTTAGAGATGAGCTTCAACTAGATTTAAATTTTAACAAAAAATAAAAAACACTATAATCATATTTCACTAAATTGTCTTAGATATTTTTGTAATTTTAGAGAACTATTAATTTATAATATTAATGGGACATATATTTATATAGAGGTCTTTTAAAAATATATTATCTTATTATCTTATCGAAATCGGTAGTTTTTTTCACTGGCCCAAGTTGGGACTGGAGAAAAATATTATCTTAGAGAGTTTATTAACTTACCTAGTATTAACTTAGAGAGGTTTTACTGTACTCATAAAACTATTGGCAGAAAAATCTCCCCTAAACAAGACTCTGTAATGACTACATTGTGTGTCACGCCCCGAATCCTATCGAGATGGATTGGCACTCGTAGCCGACAAGGCCCGAGAGAACCAAGCTTTGCTACTATTCAATCATATGCATGCCATAAGAAACCCATGATCACATAAGAGCTTAACAATACTAACAATGGAATTTATGGAACATGTGATATATATACATATGCGAAACTTGGCCGTTGAGTCCATCAAGTCAAAAACGCCATATATCATCTTACATCCATACAGCCACATACGTCTACAAAAGCCTCTAACAGCTGCATTGACCAAAACAAATTAAAAGTCGGGACAAGTCCCCGCTTTATACAACATGTACAACACCAAAACATATGTACAACTGTGACTCGGAGAAGCCCCGAACTAACTGGAGCTCACCAAAAGCTGTGAATGTCCTGCAACCTACTGTGGAGGTCTACTAGAACCTGCGCCTGCAGCAAGTAATGTAAATCCCCCTAAGGGGGTCAGTACGAAGAATGTACTGAGTATGTAAGGCTCAAATGAAACTGTATGATATGTAAATATGTCAATGAACTCAAATTCAATTGCATAACCAATGTAGATAAGTCACTGTTCTGTACTTTGGAAACCATGTATATTGCTTCATTACTTTCTTTGCTTCTATGATTATTCATCTTTGCCTGTGACCTGTGATACCCGAGCCCCGACTGAACAGTGGGTTTTAACATAACATGACGTTATGTTGGGATCGGCTCGAGCTAGGCTTATGCCCCTAGAGCTGCCGCCCTATGAATTAATATAGATCGGGATCGGCTCGAGATAGGTTATTACCTCTAGAGCTGCCACCCACACCAACACATCAGGTTAGGCTCGAGTTAGGTTATTACCCCTAGAGCTGCCCCCTTTCAGGATCGGTCCGAGCTAGGCTTATGCCTCTAGGACTGCCCCCTGATCCAACAATCTCGGGATCGGCTTGAGCTAGGCATTTACCACCAAAGCTACCACCCATATTTGATCATTGACCACATATATGCATTACTTTATTTATTACTTTGAGATTGATACAATGATAGTCATAACTTTATTTGAAGCTTTGGATCAATAATCAATGAGCGAGAGACATGTGAATAAACATTATTAGAAACATAGCCTTATTGGAAACATAACACTATTGGAACCTTTGGACAATAATCAATGAACAAGATACATGAGTATAACCACTATTGGAACTTTGGAACATAACCTTATTGGACTTTTGGACATTACCAATGAATACGAGACATGTGATTCACAATTGATCAATGAGTAGGAAACATGTGATGTTGACAATTGGTAACCGGATATAAGATACCTTAGCACATTTCGGGATAGGACAAGTGAAATGTCAATGTGACTACTATGTGTTGCAGAAGGATACGGATAGAATAACCTTACATACCTTGTACTCTCAATATGAATATGCAATCTTAGATGCGCATACAATAGTCCCGCTCCTTCTTTATGTGTCACTCTACAACACAAATACATAACGGAGTTTACATTAACCACCAACTACCTTACAATTGCATATAACGATAATGAGTTTCATGTTTGCCTTTAAACATGCCATTTCCCCCTCGACAAAACCATTGATGCAATTATCATACCAATAATCTCACAATATTCCATACATTGACCAATACATGATAATCAATAACATTTCACCACAAAACTTCTCCTTTACACTTTCTCATCCACACTATATCACAAATAATCCATCAAGTCACCTTAATACACCTCATAGCACATATCGGCCAAAATCCCATAATTTGCACTTATATGACAATAACAAGTTTAATAACATAATCACACCATACATGTTCATATTTCATCCATACCATGCTCTTTTATCAAAACCACAAGTCATCTTTCAAGTTTAAATTCCATAGATGACACATCTTTTACAAAAACACAAAAATACACTATTCACCACCTTGCCAACATAACCATCATGATATACATACCATCTTAAGCATATAAGATATTAATCCATGAGAGTAGGCACTTACCAAGGCTTGCAAAGTGATGATCTTTACCAAAGAGTCCAAAGGGAATAGTTGCTTTAGGGTTTGAAAGAATAGAGAAATGTTTGGAAAATATCTCAAAAGGCATGAGAGTTATAATGAATTAAAATATGATTTTTGGCCTTTATATACACTCTCAAATCATCCTTAGCCACTCCTTAGCATTAAATGCCATGGTCCCTTGGTCAAAGAGGAAGAATGGGTCATTTTGCCCTTTTGGGTCATGTCTTTCATTCCATTTTGGGCCCAATTGCACATGTTAGCTTAGCCCACCAAGTTAATGTGTAATCCACCATATATCTCATGTGTAATTAATTCCATAATGTCTCGACTATATTCACTTACGAGATACATGTTCGTAGCCTCCATCGCAAAAATAGGAATTCTAGCCACCCATGGCTTACTTGAACTTAATTTGATAACTACTTGTGTTTCATGACTTGATCATGTAGGAGTATGTAGGAGTGTATTGAGGTATTTGAAGCTTTAACAACGCTAAAAGAACTCCAAGGAACCAAAAGAAACCACGGAAGAATCGACGTGGCATTGGGTTGCAAAACGGGCACGGAAGGGCATATTTTTTGTGCCTTGAGCCACTGCTGCAAAACAAGGCAGTGGCGTGAAAATTACTTGGCCTCTGAACTTGGTGGCTTGTGCCACACCCCCTGAAACAGGGAGTGGCGCAAGTTTCACTGGTTCTCTGAATTTTTTTCCCTCTTTGCACACACTCGCATATCATCCAATATTCCATCAAAACACTACAAAATACTTACTTATTGCTCTCAACACTAAGTAAACATGACTCCAAGGTGTCAAATAAGGTCTAAAATGTACGGGGTATTACATTGACACTTTTTTTTTTTGAATTACAACACAATTGTGTAGAATCCAAATAAATTAGGAAATTCAGGGCAAATCGTAACAACCCTTTTCCCATATGTTTTATGAAAAGGAAATTCAATTATAGCTACAGCAACCCTTTTCCTATATTTTTCATGAAAAGGAAATTCAATTATAGCTGCACTACTTTTAGTAACCCTAATAAATTGCTGGAATTAAGAAATAGGCTTAATCTGACACGTGACGTGCCTCCACTAAAAGCTGTATAACCTAAATCCCAATCAAAGTCCAATTAGGAGTCGTCTTACATTATAAATATATTACGTTGCCTTCCCAAACAACTCTCAAATCCCTTTCATCAAATCCACTAGAAATCGCAATGATGGATCCCTGTAAGAGACTCAAAATTAAAGGGCACAAACGTATTGATAGACTTACCGATCTTCCCATAGATATCAAACACCAAATTCAGGAGAAATTGCCTGTTGACGAAGCTGCAAAAATGAGTGTTTTGTCTAGACCATGGAGACATGTTTGGGCTTCAATCCCCAACCTCGTATTTTCTACAGAGTTTTGCCGGAGGAAGCCAACCTGCACCTTAATAGACATCGTCAGTAAAATTCTGTTGCAGCACGATGGAGCCATTAAGACATTCGTCATGAATATTTCATCAATAAATTGTATTCTGCACTGTGTTATCGACAAATGGATGTTTTTGTTGTCGAGAAACGGTCTCATGAATCTCACCCTTCATAAAATAATTACGAAGACTGATTATCCTTATAAATTGCCTTCCTACATGTGCTCTGTAGAATTAGAAAAGTTGGACCTGTTCAACTGCATTATCAGGTCACCGTGCAGCTTCAGGGGTTTCCACAAGCTCAAAAGTCTTCTACTACATCATGTCACCTTAGAATTAAACGACGTTGCAGCTTCTTTATTGTCGATGCCAAACCTTGTGATTCTGCAAATTAAGACGTGCATAGGTCTTGACCACTTGAAAATATATGCTCCAAAACTCATGAAATTATCTATCTTTAACGATAGCATAAGGACTCTTAAGTTGGAACGTTTCATAGACTGTCCGAAGCTGGAAACAGTTGCACTTGGAGTAAAAAATCACCAAGAAAATGAAGTGATGAACTTGACCTATCTACTCAACAACTGGCCTGAAGTTAATCGTCTTCGTCTGGACAGTTACTACCTCAAGTCTTTTGCTTCTGATATTGAAGCAGAGAGGCTCCCCACATGCCTCACTAACTTGAGGGTTCTCACTCCATTTGGTTTCGATTTCGATGATGGAGATCAAATACTTTCCATTCTAAGAATGCTTAGGACTTGTCCCAATTTGGAGAACCTTCTGTTTACATTTACCGAGAGGAAGAAAGGTGGCACGGAATTAGTTGATGCAAATCATTTTGAAGAACTAGCCTACATGACACAAGGTCTCGAACTCAACAAGCTTAAAAATTTGAAAATAGAAAATTTCCATGGTTCAAGAACCGAATTGCTCTTTGTAAGGTTTATTCTTGCCTCTGCACCTTTACTCCAGAAGACCATCCTTAGGGTTGATGAAAGCCAATGCCAGAAGATCAGAAGGGTGTCGATGCGGTTCCCTAGGGCATCTCCTAAATTGGAAATAATATGTGAACCATCAAAACCAGAGCTCTCTTTAGAAGACTATGTTTTCCGTAACGACTTAGGTTTTTAGATGAGATGGTCATACAAGAACACATCAATTTTGAGACCCAAATTCAGTTCTCATGATACAGAATGACTTATATTACTCTTCTTTTGTTTTTCTCTGAGAATCAATAAGGCTTCATTTTCTCTTGTTCATTCCATGCTCATCTAAAGTTATACTTGAATATTCCTCTTGTTCATAATAAGTGTCCAGAATTTTTATTTTGATTTAAAATAGGTGTTCGTTTACATAATCAAGAAAGAATTAATTTTATTTTTTCAGCTTTGCCCTTATTAAAATACCTTAAAAAGTCTTTTAGATTATTCCAATTTTTCATGATATCATTAATTAATGATAATTTGGTCAAAACCTATTTTTTGCTAGAAGATAGTATTTCCTTTAACACTCCGTTTGAATGGTTGTTACGTATTGTTTCGTGTGCTAAAGGTTATAGCCTATATAAACACTTATTATGAACCGAAAGGAGTATTATGTAGGCTTCTCAAATACTCCCTCCATTCCAAAATAATTGAATTGTTGACTTCTTTACTATTGACTTCTTACGATTGATCACACACCAAGGAGTACTAGAGCCAAAAAACCAGGTTATCACTTCTTAATTAATGTTGACGAGGGATAAAACATAATTACTCAAACATTTATCTTAATTAATATTAGAATAAATCCTTTTGGCCACAAACATTTGACCCAAATTTAGCCACAATAGTAAAAAGACCTATTCACACTATAAACTAGTTTTTTTTTTTTTACCTTTTTGCTCCTTTCATCTTAAAATTTTATCATTACTTTATTTATTACCATTTCTATTACATGGGAAACTATCCCAATGCATGGGAATGGACAAATTACCATGATTTTCATAAATATAGTTGTATAATACTTATTGCTAGAAAAGAATAGTCTAGTGTAAAAATAATAATATAAAATTAATTAATTATATTTTCATATAGCCAAAATCAGTATTGTCAAAGTAGTATTGTTTAAAATTTTAAATTTAACATATATTTATGTATCATATTTACTTAATTATGCGTTTTTCAGATTGATAATTCTTAATTTTTTTAATCTTTAATTTGAAATTTTATGATAATAACATTGCCATCATCACATTGTTTTGCCTCTTCTATTCTATATAGATAAATAGGAGATATAGATACATACCATAAAATTTTATCAATATTTTAAATAATTTTTAGTTTTTTTTAAATATAATTCTTAGTTTAGTATTACATGAAATAAGTAATTAGTGAAATTTCCAACACAAAAAATTATTCATTTTTGATATGATTTCAGTTATGCGATTTTATTTGTAATATAACTTTTCTCATGATAATTCAAATGATTTTTTTTCATTTCAAACCTTTTGTATCTATCTTTAGAAGTAGGGCAGGAAGAAGTCAATATGATTTTTGAAAATTTCACATAAGGATTTTCTTACTTGAACTATATAAAAAGTCCTAATATTTAAAACTTCAATATAACTAAAATTTTCAATATAACTAAAATTTTATCTTATGTTGATCTTACACTTAAATTATATATAGATGATAAGAAAAATGCATAAAGGAAAGAATAAAAAATATTTAAGAGTTTTAAAACTAAAAATTTGCATATTTGAATAATTTTTTAAAGATAATTTGAAAATATTTTAATAACGACAATAAAAACTTAAAACACTTTAGGCATGGTAGACATTGACAAGTTATAAAAATAATATAGTGCATAAGTGCCGACTCTAGTTAACAACAACCCAAGAGAGACTCACATTAATGGTGTAGTCTTGCGCCACTATGTTATGCCGATTTGATAACTTGGAAACCATTACTTATATTTGTTATTAACTAGTTTAGGGTACGTGCGTTGCACGTGAATTTTACGTTTATAAAGGTGTATAACATAGAGTATAAGAATGAATTATGTGTAATATCAATTGACATTGAGGAAAGAATAGAAAAAAATGGTAGATGATAATTTTGTCTATTGTAAAGTCTTTTAACGAAGGACAAAAAAATCAATCAACATTTCTAAAAATCTTCGTATTTTTATTGCCCATTTGGCCATTGAGATGAAATTATGAAATGAAGTTGAAGTTTTTTTCGGACATGCAATTTGGTTTTTTTATGTTGTATGTTTTCTCATAAACATTAAAAACCCGTAAGTTATGAAAACTATCAAAACTATTCCAATCTTTATACAATCTTACCAAATAAGCAAAAAGTTTATAACAAAAGTATATACACTATCACAAAGCTATTCTAAAAAAATACAACATTTGTTGATCAAACTTTAGTTCAATAAAAAAATAAAAATTGAACATGAGTTGTAGTGTACTACTCTTTAATATAATCTTCTCACATACTACGGACAATCTCCTCACGTTGAGCTTGCATTTCTCGATCAAATGACCAAGAAGACGAACCAACATTGTTATTTTGAGCCGTTTGTTGGTTAAAAATAATGAATTCAGTAAAAAACAATGAATTTGGTGAATAATTAATAAATGGTAAAGTAGAGATTGATTTGAAGGAATAATAAATTTTATATTGGTGAGAGTAATGGTTATATGGATATAAATGGTTTAATGATATGAACTATAAATTTTATTTACATATGAATTAAATGGTTAGTATATATAAATGGTGAGATTTTTTTTTATTTGAAAAATATAAACTTGTGGATCAATTTTTGTATTTGAAAAAAATACCAAATCAGGCTTTTTGGAGAATTTGAAATTTCATCTCATGATATGAAATCATGAGATAAAATCAGCGTTAAATCGCATGTCTAAATGCTGATTTCATCTCATGATTTCAAATCACGAGATGCAATCGCCCTGTCCAAACGCCTAGTTAATATAGTAATAAACTTTTAATACAACACATAACTTAAAAAGTTTCCACTATTTTAGTGCTCATTGATCTCTCCTGTTCACAATTAAGTTGAGTTGCTATCTTTTTTCCTTGTCTTTTCAGCGTATGAATTGCTATTAACTTCAACAAAATTTTGACTATATCTATAATGTAGAATATGTAAGTGTCTTTTATATTTCACCAATTATCTCCTAATTTCATTATTTATCTCCTTACATCAATTATAAAATGTCAACTAAGAGATTTATTGAAAACACATTATTAATGGGAGTCTTCATTATTTTAAAGTATAAGCGTTAATTACAAAGATGCATAAAAAGATAGACACTACTAATATATAATGTAGGTAACTGAAGATATTACTGATGCAAATAAGTAGGTAACTAAAAGGTTGTTTGGATTGACTTATTTTAAGTGTTTTTAAGCCAAAATAGCTTTTAAGCAATTCTATAGTGTTTGGGTAAGGTTAACAAGTGCTTTAAGCACTTGTTTTAAGCCAAAATAACAAAAATAAATCATAAGCCATAAGTTAAAAATATTAATTTTTGAGTTTTGACTTATAAGTTATAAGCAATAAATCCATCCAAACAGGCTCTAAAGATACTTTTGTATCTTGAGCATATGTAAGTTTCTTTCTAAATTCATATGACTAATAACACATGCAAATTCCGGTATTACTTGTTCATCTAATAAGCTTCAAAATAAGACGAACTTACATAATTACTCCTTCGTTCATCTTCATACTATTATACTGTGAGCTTGTTTGAATAGGTTTCCATTATGAATTGTTGATTATGTAAAATTCAAATATAATTTTAAAGCTATTAACTAAACGAATTCAATCAAATTCTAAAATGTAATTGACCTTCGATTAATTGAAATTAGAACCTAGGAGGTTATGTTTTGACTTTCACATTTTAGTTAATTCTTTCTACTAAATCTCTCCCCACACACAAACAGCCCACAAACTCCATCAACCCAGCTCCAACATGTATAGTTTCTCTTCTTTTGCATGTGTATTTGTAAGGATATCTCTTGATTGGTTCAGAAAGGTATGCACATCATCATCACTTTAGCTTTTCCTCGACTATTTCTTTCTTCTTTTTTTTTTCTCCCTTTCCTTTCTCATTTACACCATTCAACTAATATTATCTATATTTTTAAAAAAATCATAGCCCTTTAAAAATATATTGATTAGTTTTAATCATAAAAATATAAAAATAATACCCTTTATATCTCTCTTGAATGTCTCACTTGCAGAAACGATGATGATATTAAATGCAAAAAGACACTTAAATCAAATATAAAATAAGAATAAAATGTAAAAACCCTATAAGCACTAAATAATTTAAGAATTTTTAAGTCGAAAAAAAGTGAGAAAGTCACCTTCATCTTCCAATAATCATAAACTCATGTAGCAATAAACGACGAAGACATAGACGATCAAAAAATTCACTTTATCATACAAATACACATAACAATACATAAAATTCCATCAAAATTATTTTACAAAAATACCTATGAACAAAGAATTTGAAGAAAGTACCTCAAAGACACCAAAAACGTTAGTGAAGTTTCTGATATAAAATTCACCAACTTCTCATTTTCAAAGCAACTTCTTTTATAATAAAAGTATATTTATAAAACAAAAAGAATTTGATTTAGAACTCCTATGATTTGTATTACATATATATTATTTGTATTAGGATACCACTGTGAAAGAGAAAAGTGGACTCCTATTTTATTTTAAAAAGAAACAAGACTCCACAACAATTTTTATTTTTTTGTTTTCCAAAAATAAAATAGTTTTTAAATTTTTACAAAAATATAAAATAAAATCCCATGGCAGTTTTCTTTTGCCAAAAATAAGACAATTTACAGTTTTTTTATTTTGACCCAAAAAAAATAAAAAAATCACACGGCAGTTTTCTTTTGCTAATAATAAGACAATTTTGTCTTTTTTTTTGGATAGATTTTTTAAAGGTAGTGATTTTAATTGGAGGAACCCAAGGCAATTTTGTTATGACAAAATACACGACAGTTTTAAAGCTTTTTATTTTGCAAAAATGAAAATTTTCTATTCTAATTGTGTTTTTTCTTCTAAATCTCCTATTTTAGGAGTTCTTTTTCTAGTCGAGCAAAAACAATAATTAATTTTCCTTCTTATGTATTTTAGAAGTCTATTTAATATTACAAAAATAATTAAATAATAATTTGAGAAAATAGTAAATGACAGTTTTGTCTATTGCAGAGTCTTTTAATGAAGGGTAAAAAGTTCAAACAAAATTTATAAGGATATTCACACTTTTAATTTTAATATATAATATATTAGAGATTAGAGATTAGATATTAGAGATAGAGATTATACACTGATAAAGTTTACATACCTTATTTGACAACAAATACTATAAAAAAAAATAGTAATGAACTTTGTGTCAAATTGCTCATAGCTATAAAAAATATATTGATAATTCATAACTTTTCGTCAATAATTTATGTCTATTATGTACTGAAATGACTTACTGAACTATTATAGACTATATTTTATTTTCTGCTATTTTATCCTTGTTACTTTAAATTTATATTTTGTCAATTTGACATTTAACATTACACTATAATCTATTTTTCTTTATTTTTAATTTCTTTCGCCACTAATATTTTTCTTATTTAAAAATTTGTATTCAAGAGTTTTGTCAATCTAACAATAAATTTAATAAAGTGAGGAATTTAAAAAATAATAAGATTAGATTTTTTTTCTAAATAATTAATTTAAAATTTTAATTATTTGTTTGCAACATCAAAGAAAATAATCTATAAATATAGTTATAAAAAGATCATTTATTTTATTTTGGTTGTTTAATTGTGTAGAAAACTAAAATCATAACTATGAACTAAAATAGTGTCGTTTTTTCCCTTTTCTTTTACCCCACATCATTCCAACAACAACAACAATAACATACTCAGTAAAATCTCATAAGTGAGGTTTGGGGAAGATAATGTTCATCCAATTCATTACTGTCCTCATCAAAATTTTCTTTTAAAACAAAAATGGCATTATTTTAGGAATTACTATAATAATAATTCTATGTAGTGTCGCCTTAAAAAATTAGTGCTACATATTGTCAGTATATATAATAAATACGTGTAAGAACTATCATATACTTGTTAAAGGAGCAAAACTTGCGACAACCGAAAAGAGAAAAGAGATAAACCTTTGATTTTTCCTGCTACTTTATTCGGCGGCAATATAGGCTTGTTTTGTCCAATTTTTCTATCATAAATTTTCAACTGAAAGAGAAACACGAGAAATTATCAAAAGCAGAGAATCAATTGTCTATTGTTGATTATTAAAAAAAATAAAGAAAGACATGAAGAATTATGATAATGAATGCAATAAGACAATTTGAATCAAATTAAAATCAAAATAAGAAGAAAAGTTGAAGCAGAAGAAGCTATGTTTATAGAAGAGGCACATAGTTGTTGACTAAGTTTGATCAAAATATTACTTGAATAGAATTGTAGAAACCCTTTCTTTATATAAGGAGAATTCTAATTGATGTAGAAGTGCTAGATATTATGATTTCTTACCTAAAGCAAATAAAAAAAACGACATTTAGCTATGAAAAAAAAAAGAAAAAAAAGGAGAAACTAAAAATAAAAGAAA
Source organism: Capsicum rhomboideum (assembly GCA_031232105.1). NCBI lineage: Eukaryota > Viridiplantae > Streptophyta > Magnoliopsida > Solanales > Solanaceae > Capsicum > Capsicum rhomboideum. Next base: position 134,893,479 of record CP124712.1, on the reverse strand, counting down.
TATTATTTATACATTTGAAATCCTATGAAATATAAAATTGTGTGTTTACAATAGAATCCTAATTATGGTTAATGGTAGAAATTTTCTAACGTGTAACAAACAAAATATGAATCACATTTATGGTAGAGTTTAGGAGACTTCCCATATATTAAAGAGTTTTTCCATTTATTTTTCCATATATTTATTATAGTCAGTATTCAATATTTTAAAATAATTAAATAATAATTGAAGGAAAAAGATGAAAAGACGATTTTGTCTAAAGAAGAGTCTTTTAATGAAGGGCAAAAAATTCAAATCACTTTTCTAAGGGTCTTCACACTTTTAATATATTGTAGATTTAGATGTAGATGTAGATATATGTGACCTCTAATCAAGTAATTTTATTAATTGTTATGTTTATATAAATTTAAACTACATTTTTAAATAGTTTTTTGTAAATATAATTTAAAAATATTTCAATAATGACAGTCAAAACTCAAAATTAGACATGATAGACATCGACATATTATAAAAATCATATATTTCATAAATGTCGACACTGGTTAAAAACCATCTCAAACAAGTCACACATTAATGTTATAGTCTTGCGACCCAATGTTACGCCAATTTGATACCTTGTGAATCATTAATTATATTTGTTATTATAATTAACTCTAATTAAGTAATTTTATTAATTATTTTATTTAAATAAAATGAAACTACATATTTAAATAATTTTTAAATATAATTTGAAAATATTTCTATAAGGATAGTCAAAACTCAAAACACTTTAGAAATAATAGACATTGACACATTATATAAATCATATAGTTCATAATTGTTGACCCTAGTTAACAGCAACCCAAAAGAATCACTCATTATAGTTATTAAGCTAACTATTGTCATAATTTCTTACCACTCGAAATAAAAATTAACTATGCCAAAATTTTATCATAGAAAAAAAAATTGTGGTTATATCAATTTCGATTTTATTTTCTTTTATTTTCATAATTTGAAAAAAAAAAATTGAGGTAAGTGAAAATTGATAGAATTGAAAAATCAAATAGTTAGATTAAAGAATGTGAGTACATTTTATCGATAATTATCCAGTTCTGAGTTTATCACACAAAAAGTTCTTTCTTATTTTTTTATTACATAAAGGTCATCTAATTTTAAAATTTATTACACAAAATAATTCTATTTTTTTTTTATCAAATAAATGTATTCTATCTTTAAAGTTTATCAACAAAAAATATTTATTTATTTTTAAAAGGTATTTACGGAATTTACTATAGAAATGCGTACATTAGTAAGGAAAAAAATAGTCGAATCATATATTCTTTAATATTAATGATAGTGTGCGAAAAGTATTGTAAAGAAATCAAACTAAGGAAAGCAAATATAATATTACCCCAACAAGTTTTATGTTATGAAGCAAAATATTATTTCCTCCGTTTCTTTTTATTGTCAGCATATAATATTGCACAATCCTTAAGAAAAAATTAATTAGAGTGTGATTGGACTAATATATTCTTTATTAATTATTTAGTCTTTATCTATTTACGCACCTCTTAATTCTAATGTAGAATAATTCATGTTAAGGGCAAAGTTGAAAAAGAATAATTAATTCTCTCTTGATTTTTTAAATTGACAAGTATTCACGAACAACTATTTTTACTCCCTCTTTCCCATATTAGTTGGTCATCTTACTAAAAATAGTTGTCTCATATTAATTGGTCACCTTACTAAATCACGAAAGTATTAATTAAAATTTTCCAATATTACCTTTGCAATTAATTATTTTTGAAAGTGTTCACACTTGTTTGTAAAGTTCCCAAGAAGTTTTTGAAGGGGTGAATTAGTAAAATTACCTTTTTATTTATGATTTCTTTACATGCGTGTAAAAAAGAAAATGATCAACTAATATGAGACAGAGGGAGTAGTATATATGACAGCTAAAAAGAAACGGAGGGAGTAAGGAATGTTTCTAAAATTATCTGGAATGTACTCCCTCCATTTTATTTTACTTGATCCATATACTATAAATAGATGTTTCAACTTACTTGTCAATTTTCACAAATCAAAAGAGTTTTATTACGTCTTTCTCAATTCGCATACTACTTTAAGATTAAATAACTACATAAAGTAGTAGTACCAGTTTAAATTTAAAGATTCAAATCACCATTAATAATGTTAGTTTAGTAAAAATACACATCCAATTAATTTTTTTCTTAAAGCGTGTGTCAAGTCAATGGGGGGACAAATAATATGAAACGGAGAGAGTAATTAACTTATTTTAGAGAATTATGTCATATTTTTGATATAAAATATTATAATCCATGTGAGATTTACTTTTTAGTTAACTCAGTCAAAATTGAATGACTTTTAAGAGATAAAAATAAAAATACAATGAATTTTAAAGTTGAATGACTCTAGATTAAAAAAAAAATCTGTGTGATAATTTTAGAATAGGATTACTTTTATATAATAATAATAAAATATGTGATAAATTCAAAATTACATAACCACTGATGAACTTTATCCAAAAACATTTTAAAGAATTATGATATGTATATAATAAAAATAATTTTAAAATTTGATTGGAAAAAAAAAACGAGAGTGGATTAGGGAGAATGAAAAGAATGGTGAAGTGAGATTATATTAAACATAGAGAAGGAGCAGTTGCAGCATAAGCTGAGGTGTCAAGATTGTAGACTAGAATCCAGTTGTCATGGAGTTAGTTATTAGATATTACTGTTTCTGTTTGTTATCCAGCTGGTTGTAGATATTTCTTGTTAGAGTTAGTTAAGTTAAGAAGTTACTAAAATTAATATAAATACATTGCCTTGTAAGAATATTAGTTGATCAGCTCATTTTCTTTCAATACAAGTAAATTTCCCAAATTCTCTCTGCACCATTACTGAAATAGCTAATCTGTAGATATTTTAGCATGGTATCAAAGCCAGGTTGAGTGAATCTAGGGGTTCTTCCGGTGAATTTTGTGAAGAATTGAGAGATTTATCAAGGTGTAGTAGCAATCTGGAAGCTCGTTCATCAATGACGACGAAAGCTGATCACAATAATCCTCTTTTTCTCTCATCCTCGGACGTTGTTGGAGCTGTACAGCTTGGAATACAACTGGTAGGAATGGAAAATTACACACTCTGGAGTCGCGCGATGCGATTGAACTTGCTCACTAGGAACAAATTGGGTTTCATCGATGGTACAATCAAGGGCAATGATTTTTCTGCAGAATCAGAGAAGCAGGATTGGGATCGATGTAATGCGATGGTGATTTCATGGATTGTGACTAATGTAAGTAAGGAACTTGTTAGCGGAATTCTTTTTTGTTCTAATGCAAGTGTAGTATGGAGCGATTTGAAAGAGAGATTTGACAAAGTCAACATGTCGTGAATCTATCATCTCCATAAGGCCATTGCGATTTTGACATAAGGAGTTTCCCCTGTTGCTGTTTATTTCTCAAAATTGAAGGATCTATGTGTAACACCCCGTACTTTTCGAAGTCTATCTAACAACCATATCATTGATTGGGCCCTAAAATGAAGTCCAAAGGAATAAGAAGACATGGCCCAAAAGGGTTAATTTGACCCATTCTTCCATTTTTTGATCCATTGGACTAAATCAAAATGGCATTTAATGCTAAGGAAAAAGATAAGAGAGACATGAGGTACTATATAAGGGGAAAAAATCAGATCTTTATTCACTTTAACTCTCATCACATCTCTAGAAATTTCCAACAATTTCTCTTTTGCTCTCAAGAATCCCAAGTCACTCTTTTGGCCAAAATCACCCATTGGTAAGTCTTGTTAAGTGTTTATTATGATGGATTAATATATATTATGCATGGTATATGGTGTAGATTGTGTTGGTTAGGTTGGTGGAATATTGAGAAGTTCACAAAAAGTGAAGTGTTCATGTTTGCTAAAATAAAGGGTGGTTTGTCTTGTAAACTTGATTTTGGACTTGTGGTTTTGAAGAGAGTGAACTTGGTGGAGTAAATATTGACATGTGAGATGTTATTATGATATTACCTTGTTTGAGTTATGTGCATAACATATGGAATGGTTATTGGGAAATCGATTGTGGTTTTGGTGTTGTATCGGCCGTGAAATGTGGTGTCGTTTTGCGTGTTGTGAGGCCATGGCTGATTGTTGATGTTTAATATGATCAAAAATATGTTCAAATATGTTTGATTGTGATCATGAACCATTCATGGCATTAAAAGACCCCAAAAAAAGTCATTTCGGACCAAAACGGGCATCCGCCCCCGCAGACGAGGCATCTGCGTCAATGCAGAAGGCCCTGGAATTTTCCAGGAAGCCATCTGCGCGTGCACCTTGCCACCTGCGTGCACAGGTGGCAGCGCATGTCACCTCCAGAATTCGTTTGGTGTGTTTCCGTCACTAGTTGATCCCCGAAAGCCCCGATACCCTTTTGGGATGTAATTATCAACTTGTAATGTCATTGTAATGACTTTAAAGTGTCGTATGGAGGTGTGTTGGACTATGTTAAGTATGGATGGTTGTTTATATGTTTTTATGAAGGGATAATTATGACGGAATGATAAAGGGAAAGACGTAAAGGGTAAGTATGGTGTAAAATGCTTTCGGTGTATGATCTTTTGGTCAATGTGGGTGATGTTATGGTGTTGTTGATATGTAAATTCATTGGACTGTATGGTGAGAGGGTGACATGACATTATATGGTAGCCACAAAATTCATTGTCGTCTTGTACGCCTATATAGTGACTAGTTGCTAATGTAAGTTCCGTTATGAACTTGTATTGTAGAGTAAGACGTAAGGAAGAAGCGGGACTATTGTGTTCATACATAGGCTTGAGTATTCATACTTGGAAGCAAAGGTATGTAAGGTTACTTTGTCCGTATCTTTCTGCGGCAAATAGTATCCATATTGACATGTCACTAGTCCTATCCCGAAATGTGCTAAGGTATCCGATATCCGTTTATCAATAGTCATTGTCATATATTTCCTACTCATGGATCATTTGTAAATCTCATGTCTCATATTCATGGTTAATGTTCCGAAAGCTCAAAGAAATTTATGTTCCAATAGTGACTAAACTTGTGTCTCCTGTTCATGGATTATTGTCCAATGGTTCCAATGGTATCATGGTGCTCGTAATGTTATATTTCTCATGATGTTTATTCACATGTCCTTCACTCATTGGTTAATGATTCAAAGCTTCCAACAATGTTACGTTCCAAAGTTCAAGTGATGTCATGACTATCAAAATATCAATCTCAAAGTAAAGATCAAAGTAATGCAAATGTGGTCAATGATCAAGTATGGGTGGCAAGTCTAGGGGCATAAGCCTAGCTCGACTCGATCCCGATGTATGGATCTATGGGTGGCAAGTCTAGGGGCGTAAGCCTAGCTCGACTCGATCCCTGGGTGGCAAGTCTAGGGGCATAAGCCTAGCTCGACCCGATCCCGTATGATATGAAAAGACCCACTGATCAGTCGGGGCCCGGGTACATTGTGATATGTAATGACACGTGAGCATTGAATGTAAAGAAAGCAACAAAAGCAATGAAAGCAATCCACATGGTTTTCCAAATGCATCATGGTGACTTATTCACATTGATAGTCATTTGTATTTGAGTTCATTGAGATATTCATGTGTTGTACGGTTTCAGTTGAGCCTTGCATACTCAGTACTTATTTCGTACTAACCCCTCTCGGGGAATTTACCTTACTTGCTGCAGGCGCAGGTACCAGTAGGCCTCCCCAGTAGATTGCCAGTATTAGCAGTTCTTTGGTGAGCTCCAGCTCATTCGGGGCTTCTCCGAGTCAGAGTGTATATATGTTTTGGTATTGTACATATTGTGTCAAGCGGGGACTTGTCCCGACTTATGGTTCATTCTAGTCAATGCTCTTGTTAGAGGCTTTTGTAGACGGATGTGGGTGTATCAATGTAAAAGACATATGTTGTTTGACTGGATGGCCTCAACGGCCAAGTTTCTTATAAATGTATAAATATGTCCCATGTTTTCCTTTATTTGTCTTTCATGTTCTTCCGCAATGGTGGTTGTGATTATGATATGCATATGATTGAACATAGGCAAAGGTTGGTTCTCTCGGGCCTTATCGGCTACGGGTGCCAATCATGTCTCGATGGGATTCGGGGCGTGACACTATGGGAAGAATTTGACTCGATTACACCACCGCCTTGCTGTGATTGTCCAACTTCAAAAGATTACGCAGAAAATTTATCCAGGAAAAAGCTGTTACAGTTTTTGATGGGGCTAAATGATGGTTATAGTCAAGCGCGTAGTCAAATCCTTATGATGAATCCAATACCGAGTGTTAATCAATGTTATGCAATGATAATTCAGGATAAGAGTCAAAAAATACTATCTGAAGAGCAATGCAACAGTGGTGGTTCAATTGATCACACAACTCTGTTTTCTCACAGAGGTGGAGGCATAGGTAACCTCGATCACACAACACTGTTTTCTAACAGAGCTAGAGGTTCTGGTTATGCAGGGAATGCAGGTGGCAATTATGGAGGTGGATCCAGAAGTTCCAACTATGGAGGTGGAACTGGTAGTTCAAAAGGTTTTCCTAGTGGATTTGGTGGTTCAAGAGGCAGTTCAGGGGCAAGTACTTCCCAGAGGCCTAGAAGAAATTCACCTCCATACTGAGAAAATTGCACATGCGAGGGTACTCCAAGGATGCTTGTTTTAGGTTGATGCAGTGCAGTTATTGCAACATGAAGGGCCACACCAGGGAAACCTGTTACAAGCTGATAGGTTACCCTGTAGATTTTAAAGGGAAGAAGAAAGTAAATGCAGCTGCTGCAATGCCAATGCCACAGGTACAACATGATGGTGCTAGTGTTGCTGCCTCATCCTCGCACATGGTACAACCATACTTTACTATTGATCAATATAATCAGATATTGAGGTTGTTAAACAAACCTTTGCTCAATGAAACAACTGCGAATCTAGCAGGTATTTTTGCTGGTACTGTTTCATCTCCTACTTTAGGAAGGACATATACACATTGGATAGTGGATAATGGTGCTACTAATCACATGGTGAGTGATAGGTCATTATAAGACACTGGCTTAACAGTTGATAATCCAGGAAATGTACAGCTACCCAATGGTGATTCAGTTGTCATAACTCAATATGGAAACTGTCAGTTAGAAGGAGGTAATGTAGTTAAAAATGTTTTATGTGTGCCTGAGTTCAAATTCAATCTCTTGTCAGTGGCAAAATTGACAAGAGAGTTGCAATGTTGTGCTCTATTTTTCCCTGATTTCTTCATTTTTCAGGACCTCTTCACTGGGAGAGTGAAGGGGATTGGTAAAGAACAAGATGGACTGTATACTCTCAGAACCAAGGTAACCGGTGAAGCTAGTAGAATAAAGTCTCTAAGTGTAGCAGAATGCAGTGAAGATGGTGCACTTTGGCACAAGAAGATGGGTCATATCCCCATGGCTATGCTCAGAAAGTTAGATGTAGTTAAGAATAAGCAAGCTCTTACTATGAAACATTGTGATATATGTCCAATTGCAAGACAAACTAGATTTCCATTTCCCACCAGTGATAGTAGAGCTTCTCTTGTTTTTGATCTGGTTCATATGGATGTATGGGGACCATATAAGATTGCTACACATAATAAAATGAGATTTTTTCTCACCTTGGTTGATGACTACACTAGATGGACTTGGGTATTTCTGATGCATCTTAAGTCTGATGTTTGTTCTTTACTTAATAATTTTCTAATTATGGTGAAAACTCAATTTGGAAGAGAGGTGAAGATACTTAGATCTAATCATGGTGGTGAATTCTTCAATGCACAATGCAAAGAATTGTTCACTAAACATGGAATTGTTTATCAAAGTTTGTGTCCACACACTCCACAACAGAATGGAGTGGTAGAGAGAAAGCATAGGCACATCCTTGAGATTGCCAGGGCAAGCAGATTTCAAGGATGCTTGCCCACCAGATTTTGGGGAGGGTGTATTATTACAACTGCGTATATGATTAACAGGGATCCTTCTACCGTTTTAGCAAATAAAACACCTTACTATATGTTGTACAACAAGCAAGAAGACCTGTCACACATGAGGGTCATTATTTGTCTTTGCTATGCAACAAATTTAGTCGGAGGGGACAAGTTTGGAGTCAGGGCCATTAAGTCTGTTCTGATGGGGTATGGGACTACCCAGAAAGGATTGATGGGGTATGGGACTACCCAGAAAGGATATAGGCTTTATGATTTGGAGACAAGAGGTTTTTTTGTCAGTAAAGATGTTTGTTTTTATGAGCATATATTTCCTTTTCAGTCATGTTACACGGGTGGCTTGAGTAACACTATAGCAGAAGATATCTTTACAGTTACTACTAATTGTCCTATTTCATTTATTGAAGAGGTGCCTGTAACAGCAACCATTGCAGGACAACATACCTCTAACACTACTGAAGTTCTACTTTAGGACACTGGAACACAGGTTAGAACCAGCAGGCCTCCTATCTGGCAGAAGGACTTTGTTACTGGAACAAGAACTAAGTTAGCCCATTCATGTTTATATCCTATTGCAAATAATGTTGATTACACCAATCTATCTGCACCTTATCAAAGTTATATAGCTCAATTCTCTGTTGAGACTGAGCCACAGTCTTATGCTCAAGCTACCAACGATGCAAGATGGGTTGCAACAATGAAGTCAGAGATACGAGCACTAGAAAGCAATGGAACTTGGCAGGTAGTTCACTTACCAGCTGGAAAGAGGGCTATTGGCTGTAAATGGGTGTTTAAAATAAAGTACAAAGCTGATGGACAAGTTGAAAGATTCAAGGCTAGACTGGTGGAAAAGGGATATATTCAGAGAGAGGGACTTGACTATCAGGAGACTTTTTCTCCTGTTGTAAAAATGGTGACAGTGAGAACTGTGATCTCTTTAGCTGCTGTAAATGGATAGAGCATTCAGCAGATGGATGTAGATAATGCTTTCTTGCAAGGAGACTTGCATGAAAAAGTATATATGCAGCTAGCACAAGGATTTAAAGATGATGGTACAGATGGTGTGAAAGTTTGCAGGCTGCTTAAGTCCCTCTATGGACTCAAGCAAGCCTCTAGACAATGGAATATGAAACTTACATATGCCTTGATTACAGCAGGCTTTCATCAAAGCCATTTGGATTATTCTTTAATGACAAAGAAGTCAGTTGAAGGGATAGTGATAGTATTGATATATGTTGATGATTTGCTGATTACAGGCAATAGCAAGGAACTGATTGATGCTGCTAAACAGGTGATGAAAAACAATTTCAAGATTAAGAATTTGGGAGATCTTAGATATTTTCTTGGCATAGAATTTGCAAGAAATTCAGATGGTATTCTTATGCATCAAAGAAAATATGCAATGGAGCTTATATCAAATTCTGGCCTGAGTGGTGCAAAGCCTATTGCAACACCAGTTGAATTAAATAAAAAACTGACTACTCTGGATTATGATACTCATTTTGCGAGTGACAATGACACTGCTCTATTAGATCCAGGAGGGTATCAAAGACTCATTGGGAGATTGCTATATCTCACAATCACAAGACCTGATATTGCTTTTGCTATTCAAAATCTAAGTCAATTTATGCATGCTCCAAAATCATCTCACATGGAAGCCGAACTTAGAGTAGTGAAATATGTCAAGCAAGCACCAGGTTATGGGATCTTGATGTCTGCTAAAAAGTCCAATTCTATACAAGGCTTTTGTGATGCTGACTGGGGTTCATACATCAACACAAGAAAGTCAATTACAGGATATATGATCAAATTTGGTGGTTCATTAATTTCTTGGAAGTCTAAGAAACAGTCCACTATTTCTAGAAGTTCAGCAGAGGCTGAGTATAAGAGTTTGGCTTCCAATGTGGCTGAAATTGTTTGGTTGATTGGCCTGTTCAAAGAGTTAGATGTGGAACTGCAATTGCCAGTATTGCAGCTAACCCTGTGTTTCATGAAAGAACCAAGCATATTGACATTGATTTTCACTTCATTAGAGAGAAGATACAAAATGGACTTGTGCACACTTTGCATTTATCTACTGCTGAGCAGCCTGCTGACATACTGACTAAAGGCCTAGGAAGGTTGCAACATTCTCATTTGATCTCCAAGCTAGGAATGAAGAACATCTTCATACCACCTAGCTTGAAGGGGGGGGGGGGGGTTATTAAACATAGAGAAGGAGCAGTTGCAGCATAAGCTGAGGTGTCAAGATTGTAGAGTAGGATCCAGCTGTCATGGGGTTAGTTATTAGATATTTCTGTTTCTGTTTGTTATCCAGCTGGCTGTAAATATTTCTTGTTAGAGTTAGTTAAGCTAAGAAGTTACTGGAAATTAGTATAAATACATTGCCTTGTAAGAATATTAGCTGATCAGCTCATTTTCTTTCAATACAAGTAAATTTCCCAAATTCTCTCTGCACCATTACTGAAATAGCCTAATCTGTAGATATTTTAGGAGATTATGTGTGGGTCCCACCCACATTATAGAGACAATTTAATAAACCCATCAGGCAATTAATGATAAATGTGATTAATCTAGATAAAATTTTCATTCTACTTATTTTTAAGTTTAGGGAATTGTAAAGATTTGACTTTGTTTACAAGGGGAAAGGTTAGGATAGTCTTTGTACATTTGTGGCCATTTTTGGGCCAAAAAATTATGGCCATTTAGCAGCTCTCTTAATATTATTAACTGATCTTTTAAGGTCTACCTGAAAAACTTTTGGTAATTGAAATTGATATAATTACGAAGGTAGTAATTACACAACCTAGTAATTACAATGTCATGTTTGTTTGTCATAATGTAATTGCAGTGCAATACAAACATACTATTTGGTTGTACAGTTAAACCTCTCTATAGTGACAACATTTTTCAAAAATTTCATCGTTGTTATAGAGAGGTGCTGTTATATATGTATACTGACATTTGACGTTCAGATCTCATTTAACTGTTATAAGCAAAAGTATGCAAAATTAGAAAGAACATGAATATAAAAAAGGTAAACATTAGTAGCCTTTTCCCCGTGAAGTTATGAAATACCAGATGTGCATCATGTAAATGTATTTTTTTCTTTAAATTAGATATTCCTTCTTGAAATTTACTGTGTTCATGACATTAATGATGATTACCATAAATATTTTGGTATTTTATTTTGTACATAATATATTTCTTACAAAATATTAATATAATATTTGAGAAGACTGTTATAGAAATGTAATTTTACAAAGAGTGTACCACTAAAACTAACGACATTGTTGGTATAGGTAGAATGTTGTTATAGAAAAATAAAATATGACATGAAAAATTAGTTTCGAAGAAAATCAAGCCTCTATAGTGAAATGCCGCTATAATGAGGTGACGTTATAGAGAGGTCTGACGGTACATGTGTATTATTTCTTGAAAATATATTAATTAATAGTCATATATTGTTAACTATTATTGAAAATATATTAATTAATAACCATAATGCCATAATATTATTTGTAGACTAAAAGTCGGAGCCTAAAAGTCCCAACCCTATTTAAAATCAATTAGGAGTCGTCTACTCATTCATATATTATACACCTTGCCCTTCCGTAACAACTTTCAAATTCTATTCAACAAATCAACTGAGAATCACAATGATGGAACCCTGTAAGAGACTCAAAATTGAAGCTGACGAACAAATTGGTAGATTTACGGATCTTCCCATTCATGTCAAACACCAAATTCAGGAGAAATTGCCTATTGATGAAGCTGCAACAATGAGTGTTTTATCTAGATCGTGGAGACATGTTTGGGCTTCAATCCTCAACCTCGTATTTTCTCCTGAGTTTTGCCAGAGCAAGCCATCGGGCACATTAATAGACATCTTCAATAAAATTTTGTCGCAGTACGATGGAGCCATTAAGACATTCCTCCTGGATATTTGAGGTAATAACAGCGGAATAATAACATAGCACCGTGATACGATAATCAACAAAAGGAATAACAAGGACACAAAGATTTTAACGTGGAAACCCTTCTGAATAAGGGAAAAAACCATGGGCCAGAGAGGAGCAAAATTATCCACTATAATGAGGAATTTTACACTTTGTAGGTTCGAGTAAATACTCCAGGAACCACTACACACTCAAAAGAAATAACCCTCTTTTGATTTTTTCCACCTCACTATAATACCGCTCACACTCTCTATTTTTTCTCACACTCTCTATGAGATGCTCTCCACAACTACTTCTTAGTTGTTGTTTTTGGATGTGTTCCAAATGAGGAAATGATACCTCCTATTTATAGGAAAGATGACCAACATATCATCCAATCAAAATGCTTGGATTTGTTGCAAGTTATGCAACTTGAAAATTTGCAAATCTTGCCTGGATTGGTTGCAAGTTGTGCAACTTGACAATTTGTAAATCTTGTTTGGATTTGTTGAAAGTTGTGCAACTTAACAATTTGCAAATCTTGCTTGGATTTGTTGCAAGTTGTGCAACTTGGCAATTTGCAAATCTACCCACAACAAGTTGGCAAATTGTCACCTACCAAAAAAATAAGTGTTGTTGCCCACAAGCTACTTGTATTTTGTTATTCATTTTTATTTTCCTTTTCCATTAAATGGGTATGGACCCTATCAAATACCTCACTATCAGCACTATATTATCGATCAATGGATGTTATTGCTGTCGAGAAACGATCTCATGGATCTCACCCTTCATAATATGATCAATTATTATCCTTGTAAATTGCCTTCCTACATATGCTCTGTAGAATTAGAAGAGTTGAACCTGTCCAATTGCATTTTGAGGCCACCGTGCAGCATCAGGGGTTTCCACAAGCTCAAAAGGCTTATACTACGTCGAGTCTTCTTAGAATTAGACGACGTTGCAGCGTCTTTCTTGCGGATGCCAAACCTTGTGAGGTTGACAGTTATGTCTTGCATAGGTCTTGACCACATGAAAATATATGCTCCAAAACTCTTGGCATTATATATCTTTGACAGTAGCACTAAGACTCTCAAGTTGGATCAATTCATAGACTGTCGGGAGCTGAAAAGAGTTATACTTGTAGCAAACAAACACCACGAAGATAAAGCTATGAACTTGCCCTATCTACTCAACAGCTAGCCTGAAGTTAGTAGTCTACTTCTGGATAGTTACTACCGCAAGTCTTTTGTGTCTGGTATTGAAGCAGAGAGGCTCCCCACATGCCTCAACCACTTGAGGGTTCTTGCTCCGTTTTGTTTTGATTTCGATGATGAAGATCAAATACTATCCCTTCTAAGAATGCTTAGAAGTTCTCTCAATTTGATGGAACTTATATTTACGTCTTTTTCCAAGAAGAAAGGTGACATGGAATTAGTCAATGTAAAACATTCTGAAGGACCAGCCTACACGACTAAAGGTTTCGAACTCAACAATCTTACATAATTTGGAAATAGAAATTTTCAATGGTTCAAGAACCGAATTGCTCTTTGTGAGGTTTATTCATGCCTCTGCACCTTTACTCCTGAAGAAGATCCTTACTGTAGATGCAGAGAATGTCGATGAAAGCCAATGCTTGAACGTGGCGTTGTTTTCTTAAATGTGCCATCACTTTCTTCCTCTTCTTCCTCTTCCTCATTTTCTTCCTCCTCTTCATCGTCATCATCATCTTCTTCCTCTTCCACATATCTCCGTTTTGAACGTGACCCTTTTTCAGTCACGTCTTCTACCATGTATCCTCATCACTATCATCAGAAGAAGAACTATTGTTGCTATCACTAGCCAAATTCTTCCCCTTTGGCTCTATACTCTTTTGATGTTCAACATTTATTTCTCGAGCCAATTTTAAACCTCCATCTTTTTTTTTCTCTTCACATCCATTTCTTCCATGTAGTTTGAAGTCAAATCCATTTCAAACATAGTCGAAAATAAAAACGACTACATCCTATTTATGGAGAACTAAAATGAATAGAATAAAATAAAAATATGTAATTTTCCTTAATAGATACTAAATTAAAAAGAAATTAAATACTAGACTTAGAAGGAAATTAAATATTCTATATTATTCATAAACTAAAAAAAGGCATCCCGAAGATACGCCCAAACTACAACTCCCTTAAGGAAGCGTAAGCGGTCGTTGTCAAATATAGAACCCAACAAAGGTTGGGGTCGAATCCCACAGGAAATAAAGTGCAAACTAAGTTATATGTAGTTTAAATGACGATTAGTCAACAATTTCCATGAAATGGGTGTGGGTGTGGGGGGGAGGGGGTTGTATTAAAAGTTTGTAAAGTAGTTTCACTTATGTCAAGTGAATAATAGTTAAATTGCAAGGTTTGATCAATAGAGAGAGAACAAACTAGGATTGTGTTCACCTTGGCTTCGAACCACTTCCGGATTACATAAACGATAAAGTTATATCAACGCATGTAATAATAAAGCAATCAAACTCAACTGTTCATCTAAGTGTTCTTCAACCTAAATAGATGATTTTCACTTTAATTCTTTCGAACTTAAAGTGATGGACTTATAACCCGATTTTAGCCTCAAGTGATTATTCTTGTTAAAGCATTAACCTTTAGACGGAGATTAGAAACTCCGAATTCTTGTTACCTATTCCTTTTTCCGGTTTCAACCTCTTTATTCAAGCAAGTCAAACTTAGGGCTTGTTCTAATGTTTGGAACCATTAGAAAACTGTTAAAGTGAAGAATTTGGCAATATGATTACACAAGTAATTCAACTTCATAGAATCATTAACCCTAGAAGTGATTTTCCATCAAAGATTCCACAACCCTAGCTATAGGGTTTTTAGCCACTCATGGTAATGAAAGAGATGAAAGAAATAAATTTCATAATGTAAATATAAAATCTTACAAAGAAGAAATTTTGTTCTTCAATCCTTGACAAAAACCAAGAAGATGTGTTTTTCACCCTAAGAATGTCGAGTCTCCAGAGAAAATACATTACAAAATATTCAAAGTATGGAAGATGCCTATTCTAAACCCTAGACCAATTATTTATAGACCCCAAGGATAAAATTCAAATCTGGGCTTCCGCTTTACTCTGACGGCTTGTCGCACTAGTGATGGTCCGTCGCTTGACCTGTCACCTTCTTCCAATTGAACATACATTCTGCTTAACGCTAACGGGTTGCCTGATGATCCGTTAGGCTCTTGGCGGGTCGTCGCTGGATTCGTCACTCATGAATCAAAAGTGACTCATTCTGTTTTAGTATTGGCGGCTTGGGTGGTTGCTCGTCAGGACTCTGACGGATCGCTAGTTGAACCGTCACTCGACTTCATTTGTCCCTTGGTTCTGCCTAAGCCTGACAAGTGATGTGGCGGCCCGTCAGGGATCTGACGTCTCATCAGAAGGGCTGTCACACTCATTTACAACACAATCTCCCCTCTTTTCTATCATTGGATTTATTTCTTGAAAATAAACACAAAACACATTAAAAATACCAAAGGTTGCTTGAAAACTTATAATTATCCTTAGTTAAAAGCGCAAAATGTGCCGTCATTAGCCGGCACATCACCCGGTACACTTAAGCTCCCGCTATTGCTAGGGGTCCGAGGAAGGGCCGAAGCACAATAGTCTATTATATGTAACCTTACCCTGCATTTTCGCAAGAGGTTGTTTCCACCACGGCTTGAACCCGTGAACTCCTGGTTGCATGACAACAACTTTAACAGTTCTCCAAGGGCCCCCTTCAGAAAACGAGGGATGCAACACGAGGACTTCCTGGGGAAGTAAATTCTACCATTAATAAAAATCATAAAGCGAAAGGAAAGTAAATTTGTTTACAACTAAGTGATATCAACCTGCAGCAAATAACCCGATAAAAAAATCAAAGTAAGTTCAAGTTGTTACTCAACATGATTGCTAGCGAATTTTTACCTACATTGATTTCATCTCATTGATAACATAAAATCTTATCTTCGTTTGATTAATTGTTCATTAATTAACTTCTTTTTTACTTTTAGATTAGTTCATCATCATAATAACTTTGAGATTTATTACTTGAATAATTAATTAACATTAGTTTAGTTTAATAAATAGTTAATCGACAAGTCTCCGTGGGTACGATATCTAGACTCAAAATCCTGTATTACTTGTACGACAATGTGCACTTGCGTGTATGTATGTTTGGACGCAACACTTGCAAATCACCCCCTTTTCCTATGTTTACTCTGAAAATGAAATTCAATTATAGCTGCACAATTTGTAGTAACCCTAATAAGTTGCTGGAATTAAGAATCAAGAAAAAATAGCCTTAATCGGGCTATCAGCTGTATCAAAGTCCAATTAGGAGTCATCTTCCCATATAATGTACATCGCCTCTCAAATCCCTTTCCTCAAATTAACTAGGAATCATAATGATGGATCCCTGTAACAGACTTAAAATTGAAGGGGACAAATTTATTGATAGACTTACTGATCTTCCAATTAATGTCAAACACCAAATTCAGGAGAAATTGCCCATTGACGAAGCTGCAACAATGAGTGTTTTGTCTAGACCATGGAGACACGTTTGGGCTTCAATCCCCAACCTCGTATTTTCGACAGAGTTTTGCCAGACCAAGCCATTGGATACATTAGTAGACATTGTCAGTGAAATTTTGTCGCAGCACGATGGGGCCATTAAGACATTCCTCCTGGATATTTCCTCAATACCTCACTCTCAGCACCATTTTATCCATCAATGGATGACATTGTTATCGAAAAAGGGGCTCATGGATCTCACCCTTCAGAATATGAACATTCATCCTTATAAATTGCCTTCCTACATGTACTCTGTAGAATTGGAAAAGTTGATCCTGTTCAACTGCATTTTCAGGCCACCGTGCAGCTTCAGGGGTTTCAACAAGCTCAAAAGGCTTATACTAGTTGAACTCGCCATAGAGTTAGACGACGTTGAAGCTTCTTACTTGTCAATGCCAAACCTTGTCATGCTGCTAATTAACACCTGCACAGGTCTTGACCCCTTGAAAATATATGCACCAAAACTCTCTACATTATATCTTATCAATACCACTAAAACTCTTGAGTTGGGCCATCTCATAGACTCTCCGAAGCTGAAAACAGTTGCACTTGTAGCAAATAAAAACCTTGCAGATAATGCGATGAACTTGACCTATCTACTCAACAGTTGGCCTGAAGTTATTCGTTTTATTCTGGACAGTCACTACCTCAAGTCGTTTGCTTATGGTACTGAAGCAGAGAGTCTCCCCACATGCCTCAACAACTTGAGGGTTCTCTCTCCATTTGGTTTCGATTTCGATGATGGGAGATCAAATACTTTCCCTTCTAAGAATGCTTAGGAGTTCTCCCAATTTGGAAAACCTTCTATTTACATTTACAAGGCAGAAGAAAGGTGGCATGGAATTAGTTGATGTAAATCATTTTGAAGAACCAGCCTACACGACACAAGGTCTTGGGCTCGACAAGCTTAAAAATTTGAAGATAGAAATTTTCCGTGGTTCAAGAACCGAATTGCTCTTTGTAAGGTTTATTCTTGCCTCTGCACCTTTACTCCAGAAGACCATCCTTAGGGTTGATGCAGAAAATGTTGATGAAAGCCAATGCATGAAGATCACAGAGGAGTTGATGGGTTTCCCTCGGGCATCTCCTAAATTGGAAATAATATGTGAACCATCGAAACCAGGCATGACATCGCTCGCTCTTTAGAAAAATGTGCTCTCTCTAACAACTTTTAAGTTTTTCGATGAGATGGCCGCACAAGTGAGGCCAAAAATCAGTTCTCATGATTTGCCCAAGGGCTTATATTACTCTTTTTTCTGGTTTCTCTGTTTAAAATTGGTTTTTCACATGGTTACTGTGAATGAATAATTTTCTCAATCACCATGAATGTCTACAGAGTTTATTTTCCTTGCTATCCAATGTCAATTATAATGATGGTTTTCGCTCACCATCAACAACTAACTCCTACAAAATATTCTTACCTTTTACTTTCACTACTCTTTGATGCAACAGATTGCTTTCAAGCGCTAGAAAACATAAGTTTCAGAACCAAAGCCATTTGGTTGTGATCCTTCTAGTTTATTGACATAGCTCTCTCCTTTTCATTTATAAACATAGTAATGTCGATTAGTAAGTTTTACAGGATATGCACAGAGTTCTCAAGAGAGCATTATGAACATCCATAGAAGGAAAGTGAGACACTTCTGTAGAAAACTAAGGAGGAAAGATAATCGTTGAGATCTCTTCCATTTATTTTTTCTGAGTTTACAATCTTTCGGATCTTTCATATCTTGTTAATATCCCTTATTTTCTGTAATCTTTGGATTCTTTTTATTTAGTTTCCTTTGAATTAGTAAGCAATCTCTGCTCCTCCTTATGTATTTAAAGGTGGTCAATGTAATACAAAATTGTAGCCTTTTGCAAAATCCTTCTGCCTCTTTATGGTATTCGAGCACCTCACGCTCTAACGAGTTATCGATCCTATTCTCTTTCTTTCTTTCTTGTCAGCCCACCATGTCCAACAACTTGAACACCAGCAGTGTGGCTGTGCTAACTCCAGCCAATGCTACCACTAGTAACCAAAACTATCTCCTCGGGCTTTGGGAACCGGTCTTCTTTGATGTTCTGGATAGCCCAGACTAACTAGGCCGGACTAATAGTGAAACAATAATTGGATAACTGCAGAACCTCATCTCCCGAATCTGAGGGCTTAACTGCTTCTTGAGTTCTCAATCCCTTTCATCTTCGATCCTTGTCATTCGGTTTATCAAACTAAAGCCTATTCATAGACTGGAAACCAGGTCCTCTGCTTGAACTCGACTTTGTGTTAGTTGGATACTGGGAGTAATGATTTTGAAATTGGCCCTTTGCGGGTTTTGGGTCCGACTACACTGATATTGACTTTTGATTGTCTTTGGACTGGATTCCCGATGAAACTGACTTTTGAATGGCTTTGGGTCAACTTCCCACACTTAAATCATTTTATCATGAGATTGGCAGAGGTGTCATCTTCGACCCAGATATTGGTGCGACACCGCCTTTGTAAGGTAGTTTTGAATAGCACTGGGAATCTGGTCCCTTTAGGACCGGCGGTGGTCCCAGAATGTGATTCATCCAGATATTCAGCTCCAATAACCCAGGCTTGAGTTCCTTCCGGACCAACTCGACCACTGGGGCAAATGCTGTGGTATTTCGGAGTTGGATCCTTTTGCATTGGCCCTACATTCTTCTGACTGATTGTTAGCTTCCAACTCGTCCTCAGAACTCCTTTCTGGGGTAGAAGTTCCCGGTGGCATCTGCTTGCTGCCTCCTGAATTACTAGAAGTCATGGACCAGCATACTTTGCAACTCCACCACCCTCTGATCCTGTGCTGCAATATGGTCCATTTGGATTTCTGCTGAGTGGTGAGGAGTACCAAAGCTTCTGGAAGGCCATCCAGGTCATTTCGGCCTTCATCTCTTCATGACTCCACTTCCTTGGGAACTTTCTTCCCAGTCCTCCTTTTCTTGTTCACGTTGGCCAAATTCAAGTCCTCAACATCATTACTTTGCTTCCTCAACAATAGGGGTCCCGGTCCCGCTCATTTTGAAGGTTTACTTGGTCCTCCGTCTCATTCAGGAGCTGTGTATCGACCACACTCTCGTTGTTCAGGCTATTGTTTACCATGATTGATTCTGTAAAACAAACAAAGCTCAAGCTAATAAGAACGTAGAGTAGTGAGTTAAACTGACACACAACTGTCTTGGCCTAATGGTGGGTGCCAAACCGTTTACCGAGAAGACGGTAGAGTTGAATTTGTAATAAGGTCACGGACACATGTCTCGATTTAACTCATTAGTTTCGATTATTAGCAATCAAATATGTCCATGAAAATAAGTAAGACCTTAAGGAAGATAGTAAAGTAAATAAAGATAGTCATGTGAAGCAAAAGAGCTCCGATGATGAGTGTTTGAACTAGATCCAATGATGTCCAAGTGAAATTAGCCTCAGACCCGAGATTTTTTTAAGTGAGTAAATGCTATGAAATAAAGACTTAAATGAAATATGGAAAGCTTGGAGTACAAGAATATAAGTGTATTGTTGTTGTATTGTTCAATATCAGATCCCTTATAATTATGTAAAAACTACTATGTTTAGGTTACAGAGGTAGAGAAGCTCCCCTCTAGCCCTAAAGTACTATGGCCAATGGTTGTTGTCCACGTGGTAATACATTTAGCTGTCTACTATCATATCTGGCATATCTACCCTTATTTCCATGTCATGAGGACACAAGTTCCCGCTGTTTTCCCGCTGACAATCATTCTCTCAAGACTTATTGAGATCGATCTTTCCCGAACATATCTTCAAGACCAGTTCATTCCACCAAACCAATTTCCTTGAGCATCTTTTGTGGGTCCCATGTGTCCGCTCTTTATTCTGCCACGTTTACGAGCTGATTTTCGCCCAATACAATAGCATGAAGCAATGTAAAGGGAGAAGGTAAGCAGCTAAATAAAGGAGAACTATTTAAACTGATTATTGAGCAATAAGTTGAGACAGTATGAGTCTTACCTAATCATAATGAGGAAACTAAGGCAATCATTCCCCATGCTCTCTTGCTCGTCTTGAATTTTTTTGACGGATTCTGCAGCTGATACATTGCAATCATACAGCTCTATTGACTCCAAGGTACAAATTTCCCCAAAGTCTTCAGGAACTTCCTCCAGGTAGTAGCAGTTTTTCAGTACTAGATGTTGCAGCTCTGGGAAGTTAACGCTGCCAGCTTCCCAGCACTTGAGATTTGTCCAATCCATTAGGAGGAACTTAAGTTGATTGAAAATATGTTCATCATTTAATCTCCATACATCACCATAAAATCCAGAGTGCTTAATTTTAAGCACCTGGAGGTTTGGCAACATCACAATGTTTGCCATGTCTTCCCATGGTAAGTAAGTACAGCTTAAAGTCAATCTCTTCAGAGATGTAGGCAAAGCGTACATACTTGGAATTCGGGGAAGGTATAGTCCGACACAAGTGAACTTCAATATTTCAAGTTTCTTTAAAAAGGAAATGCTATTTATGGGCTGGGAAATGTTTCCCTCGCATTCCTTCTTACTTCCTTGAATTTTCAGCATCTTAAGATTTGGAGTAGCAAAAAATAATTCAGGAGTACAGCTGGACAAACATACACAGGAAAGCTCTTCCAGATTTTGTAGCGTATCTGATGGAGTCGGTGAAGAAAAGTAGTGACTCACATGAAGATGCCTTAAAGGTTTCATATGCCAAATTGTCTCAGGCACAAAAGAAGATTTATCACCTAGCTGACAAAAAATGAACGTCTCCAGATTATAAAGCTCTGACACTGAGCTGTCAAGATCACCATGACAGTCCAATTGAAGGTATCTGAGGTGTATTAATTTTGTTATCTCAAATGGAAAATCTAGAAACGTAAAATCAAGGATTGCCAACACTCTTAGCAGTTTGAAGCTCACCAAAAGTGGAATTTGTTTAGAAGGTGTTCCTAATCCATGGAAGAAGTGCAGAGTTCGGGTGTGATCACTGATAAATGACTCCCACCAATCAGCCTGATAAAGGCCTGAATGGAAACTGTTGCGACGAACACAATGCGTCTCTGCTGAAGGATTAGTGACTTCATGAATTCTGATAACCTGCACGAACTTCTCTTTCTCAGCTTCTCTTAAAATCAAGTCCCTGACCAGATCATGGACACCACATGTTCTCATCTCGCCATTAAATCTCCTGCTTCTAACCATTAACAGGTTCCTGCTAACAAGATCCTCACAGCAATTTCTTCCTACTTCTTCCAAGGTTTTGTCCCCCTCTTTCCTTAGAAAACCCTCAGAAACCCATAAGTTTATCAATCTCTGAATGTTCACCTCACTATCTTCCGGAAAGACTCCCATATAAAGGAAACATGGTTTAAGATGTCTAGGTAAGTAATTGTAACTCATAGCAAGCACTCCTAGACAACTATCACCTGATTCATTAGCAACAACTTCACTTACACTTTTGGCAACATCTTCCCAGATTTCTGGTGTTCTTGCAATTTTAGAGAGATGCCCCGCGACCAATAGAAGAGCTAAAGGTAGTCCTTGGCATTTTTGTGTTATTTGCTTCCCGATATCCTCTAGTTCAGGAGGACAAACCTGTTGTTGTACCCCAAACACCTTGTCATGAAGTAACTTCCAACTGTCATCTGCATTCAAGAGCCTCATCTCATGAGGGGAGTTGTCAGGGTCAGCATGCATAGCCACATCTTTGAGCCTACTAGTCAAAATAATTCGACTCCCATTGCTATCATCCGGAAAAATTCTTGTCATAAGATCCCAGATCTCACTACTCCAAATATCGTCCATGACAATAAGATACCTACGACCCATTAACTTCTTATATATCATATCCATCAATTCATCATTAGTTGCTGTTTTGATCTTATTTGTCAGCTGAGAAATAAAAGAAACAACACCCAACAATAGATCTCTACTCTGATATTCTTGAGATACTGTCACCCAAACATGGATGTCAAAACGATGTCTGATTTCAAGATCATCATATGTTTTTCTAGCAAGTGTCGTTTTTCCTATCCCCCCCATTCCCAAAATTGAGACGATTTCTCAAGTAGACTGGGGCCCTGTTAGTCTTCTCTTGATTTTTATCAAATCATCCTCAAGACCCACAACAACATGTTCTAGATTCAGATTTGCAACTTGTCTAGATAACTGACCCAGATGCAAATTCTCATTCATTATACCACCATTGCGGAGGACTTTATTTGTACCAAAACAACTTCCCATCACCACCCTCGTTAGAGCATCAATCTTTTCTTCAAGTGGAGGCAATATGGTTTCTATTGCTTGCTCCAGTTGTTGAATTTCATATATCCTTAATTCTATCACAGCTGCTGCTTCATTGACTGCATGTCTAATATTTCTCTCCAACTCTTTAATCTTTCCACTATGTTGCCTTCTCTTGCTAGCTGTCTCACGAAAGTCTAGGAAAAGTTCAAGATTATCAAGGAGAGAGTCCACCATTCTTCTTGTTTCATTGCTTATCCCAAGTGCATTTAGCTGCAGGAGTTTCTCGAAACTTTGCAAAATGGGGAAAGAAACCTGCTTAGAAACTAATCCGTGGAAGAATTGCACAATTTTCGTTTCCTTAGCTTCTCTTAACAGATCATGGAGACCACGTCTTCTCATTTCCTCAGCTTCTGTTAAAATAAAGTCATGAACCAGATCATGGACAGCACATGTTTCCCACTCCCCATTACATTTCCTTTTCCTAACCATTATCAGCTTCCTGCTAACCAGATCCTCCAAACAGTCTCTTCCCACTAATTCTCCCCACATAAAACCCTCATGGAACCACAAGTCTTTCAATGACTTAATGTCTACCTCTGTATCTTCCGAAAATCTTCTCATATAAAGGAAGCATGGTTTAAAATGATCAGGTAAGTAATTGTAACTCATAGCCAACACTCCCAGACATATATCAGATTTATTAGCAACATATTTACTAAGATTTTTGGCAACATCTTCCCAACTTTCTCGGGTTATAGCAACTTTTGAAAGTTGCGCCGCAACCAGTAGAAGAGCTAAAGGTAGTCCTTGGCATCTTTCTGCTACTTGCTTCCCGATATCTTCTAATTCAGGAGGACAAACTTGTTGCCGTATCCCAAACACCTTGTCATGAAGTAACTTCCAACTTTCATCTGCATTCAAGAGTCTCATCTCATGAGGGGAGCTGTCAGGGTCAGCCTGCATAAACACATCTTTGAGCCTACTAATCAAAATAATTCGACTGCCGTTGTTGTCGTCTGGAAAAGTTCTCGACATGATATTCCAAAAGGAACTATTCCAAATGCCATCTATGACAACAAAATACCTCTGACCTTTTAACTTTTTATATACCACACCCATCGATTCATCATTAATTGATGTTTTGATCCCATCTGAAATGCAAGAAAGAACGCCAAACAACAAATATGGTATAGTTTTCCATTCTTTTTGAGATATAGTTAACCATACATGTATTTCAACGTGATCCCTGATCTCAGGATCATCATATGCCATTGTAGCAAGAGACGTTTTGCCTATCCTGGCCATTCCGGTAATGGGTATAATCTCTAGTGTGGGCGTAGGCCGTTTTAGTCTTGTAATGATTCTCTTGAGGTCATCTTTAAGACCCACATAAATATTTTCTGAATTCAATTTTGCAGCATATCTAGATGAATGACCAGGCAAGGCATCACCCGTTTGCAGATCTTCATTTATAGGATCACCATAGCCTTCAACGACATCTGTACAAAAACTACTTCCAACTGTGTCATACTTCATTGCACGAATATTTCGTAGAAGCAAAGACAAGGTTTGGCGTGCTTGTTTTGCCTTTCTTATTTTCAGTTCTCTAATTTCAGTTATCTTTAGTTCTATCACGTCCTCTGCTTCATTGACCACCGTTCTAATCTCTCTCTCCAATTCCTCAACCTTTGTACACTGTTGCCTACTCTTGCTAATGTTCTCAAGAAAGTTCTTGAAATATTCAAGACTATTAAGGACAGAGCCTGCCATTTTTCTTGTTTCTTCACTTATCCAATGTGGCCGTCGCTGCACCAGTTGCTGCAAAATTTGTATCAGAGAAATCACAGCAACATATACCATCTCTCTCGGCAATCGCAGGAACAAAAGCTGCTTTGCAAAAATTTTTGCTCCTCTCTCTTTATTTGTTTCCTACATCAAATAAGAAATCAATTTAGAGGACAGGAAAAGAAAGAATTAATACTGTACATCACATCAAATGCCTACCTATATTTAGCTGGAAAGGGACAGTTGAACGCAACTGCAGATTGATTCAAATAAACCTGCAGAAAATCAAAATCAGCGCTGCAGTTAAAGAGAGAGTGAGAAATCATAAGATCAGATCTCATAACTAAAGAAGAAATGAAACTGAAAACTGAACTATGATTAAGGCAGAAAACATGTTAAGAAGCTACTGCAGATTGACACGAGCAAACCCTACAAAATCCAAAATTGATGCTACACTTTTTTGGCTATTCTATTTTTCATTTCGTTATTTTTATCAAACACCAACTGGAAAGAGCACATCAACTGAGACAGAAGGAAAAGAGAATTTTAGAGATCATAGAAGCTGATCTCCAAAAATAAGTACATCTAGCTAAGTCAAAAAGAATTTATAGATACCAAAAGTTTTGTTTTTCCTAAACATTTACTCATGGATGTGTCTAACTAAGGAACAATACTGTCTCTTGGTTAAGCAGGCATACATTTACCTGTGATAAAGGTTCTGCAGCAGTCAAGCGTGATTAGACAAGTCAGGTTTTCAAAAACATTTAATTATAGGAAAATTTTGAATTTATTAAAGAAAATCCACAAGAGTCAACCAAATAATTAGACAGAGAAGATAGTGGGTTGATAAAATAACCAAAACAAAACTCAGAACTTTGGACAAAAGACTTAGATTATATGGATATTAGAAGACATAGAACAAATTAAGAGTCCTTATGGAAGTTATAGATTTCTAGTTAGCGATCGTGGAGAAAGAAAAAGAGGAATAGATAGGACAATAACTGATTAATATAACTTCTCACTATTCTCATTTTATTGGTTTCTGTTGTCAAACAGAAATTGAAAAGAACACCTCAATTTAGAGAGCGGGGGTTTTGAGCCTCAAATGCTTACCTAGCTTTAGTTGGGAAGAAGGAAATAAAACACTATTGCAGATTGATTCACTCAGAGACAGCTTCCAAATCAAAATCAATACTCCAGTTTGTTGTTAAAAGAGAATGATAGAAATCATGAAAGCTAATCACCAAAACTTGTAAAGAAGAAAAGTAAATGAAAGCATAGATGATGATGCTATACTATCTATCCAAAGGGTAGTCTGTTTGTATTATAAATAATTGTGTAGTCTTTTCCTATTAGTAAATGGTAGGGAAGTCCTTTTCTATTCTATTAAAAAAGTACAAACTAGTTGCCTGGTTAGTTTGGCTTTTTGGTCCCGCAGATATATCATCCATTGATGCATACCTATAACTATATTCTAATGTAATAATGATATTAAACTAAGGGGAAATTCAGAATAGTTGAATTTAGCTCCAATACATGCAACTTAACTTGGTCATGAACAAAAACCCAAATATATGTGTTGAAGAATTGAATGAAAATGCCTGATATCTAGTGTAGTACACTTCATTGAGCTATAGTAGGTGGTTGGCTATGCTGTGCTTCTTGGCCATTCCTCATTTTTAAAAATCCCTCTGTCCAGTTTCAGATGAATACCATTTTATTGAACATAAGAGTATAGAATGCTAAATATTTAACTGCCAGAGCTATTAATACAAACTAGAAAAATCTTAAAAACTTCTTGTACTACAACAAACAACACTACTTAACGACCTTGTCAAGTGTACACGCCAGTCTATTGACTTAATTGTCAGAGCATTCATACAAACTAAAACAGTCTTCAATTTTTTGTCAACAAACAACAGTACTTACAGTCTTCAAAATTTGTCAACATATAACACCACTTAAGTCCATAAAAATTGAAATGCTATGTTAAATAGCAACAAACTATTTTTGATTTTTCTTGTTGGTATGGCACTTGCTCCTTCATGTTGTTTTGAGATGGAACCCAAAGTCAAGGACAGAGTCTTCAATCCTGGAAGAATCCAACAAAAGCCCTCTAAAATTTGTTGAGAAGTGGCAGTAGATGAATTAATTCGCAATTCCAAATTCTTGAGATCATTGATCGTTGGACGTAATCTCTCAATCAGGTTATCAGGAAAAATGATAGCCTGTGCCACGCCTCAAATCCCATTGGGGCGGACTAGCATCCGAAGACGCTAAGGCCCGAGAGAACCAACCTATGACCTCGAACATTCATGTGCATGTCACTAAATGAACAACACTATGTCACTTATAGACACAAGATATCAATGACGGAAATCATGGAAAGACATTTAAATAGATATGAAACTTGGCCGTTAGGGCCACCACGTCAAAAAGTAAGACATGACATTCCTTCCTTCAACTTTACAACGTCTACAAACCCTCTAACAGATACATAACCATGCCTATAGTCGGGACAAGTCCCCGCTTTATACAACTGTTATACAATACCAAAACAAGTGTGTACAAATGACTCAGAAAGCCCCGAGTCAACTGGAGCTCACCAACAGTCCGATGATGACCCATATCCTACTGAGAAGGTCTACTAACTCCTGTGCCTGCAGCAAGTAAGGTAAGTCCCCCAAGGGACGCCAGTACGAAAGAATGTACTGAGTATGTAAGGCCTAAATAACTGCATGAAACATAAGACCTTCAATGAAATCAAATACAAGTGAATGGAGAATATTGGTAAACCACCGTACTGTATATGTGGAAACATGTACATTGCCTTCATTACTTTCATTTTACATTCATATCAATATCAATCATCAATCATACAATGCCCGGGACCAACTGATCAGTGGTAAATAATATTGGGATCGTCTCTAGCTAGGCTTATGCCCCTTTGAGCTGCCACCCATAAATCAATAAAGCAGGTTCGTCTGTAGCTAGGCTTACGCCCCTTTGAGCTGCCCCCTGTATCCAATAATCATTCGAGATCGTCTTGAGCTAGGCTTTCACCCCATTGAGCTACCACCCGTACTCAATTAATATACATTACTTCCATTCTTTTGTTATGAGGTTGATACATTAGTGTTTAAAACATTATTAGAGCTTTGGAACATCAATCAATGAATAAGAGACACGTGAATCACAATTTATAACAAACCTGAAATGAGATACTTTGAAACATTTTGATATGGAAACAAGTGCGGTAACGCTGTGAACAAGAGGTGCTGCCAAAGGATACGGAAAGAGTAACCTTACAAACCTTATCTTCCCAATATGTGAATACAACAATTCAGCTCCTTCCTTACGTGTTACTCTACAACACAAGTACATAATGAAGCTAACATTAACAACTAATTACACTACAAGTTCACAAGACGATAAGTAGTTACTTAACGAGACATAAAAACTATCCAACATCCCAAACACATGGTATATCATTCCACCTTCCTTCCTACTGCCATATAACTTCATTCTACCCTCCTACAATATAATTTACTTCCTCACAACACCAACAATACCAAAACAGTCCGCACATTAACATAGATGTCACAAACCGATAGGATTTCATATCGAGTTCATACTTCACAATTTTACCTCAATGCAACTCCACATAATTATTTCATCAAGTCACATAAATAACTTTCATAACAACATACCAAAAACAATCCACCATGGTTTCAAAATCCACATCAACATCACAAGAAAATATCCTCTTTCCACTACACCACACGTTTCATGCACAATTACGTATAAACATTTCCATCAAGCCATACACAAGAGGAAAGAATTAGGGACATAACCACACATTAATATACTGAAATTTCATCCATATAATTCAATTCCTTCAAGACCTTAAGTCCCTTTTCAAGTGTAAACCACATAGGAGGCAAATTCTTAACCGAAAGCACCGGTGGACTGCCCTATGCTTTTTAAACATAACCAACATGTTTTCCACAATATCTCATGCATGTGTTACATTAATATATAAGGGTAAACACTTACCAAGGCTTGCAAGTGGAAGATCTTGTCCAAAAATCCTCAAGGAAAATAGGGCGATTAGGGTTTCTTTGAGAGAGAAATGTGTTGTGCTGAAAATCTGATTTTTTTCTAAGTGTATTATGTAGAAATGAGCTGATTTTTCAGCCTTAAATACTCCTTTTACACAGCCCCTTTGTGGCCAAGTTTAGCCATATTATTGGTCAAGAAAAGCCAAATTATTGGTGTGTTGACTTGGTCCATTTATAAATGGATCATTACCCATTTGGGGCCATTCTTATTTATTAAATTTGGGCCTCAATTGAGTCCAAAAACATGCCTCTAAATTCATCCCAATAAATTTAATACATGATTCACTTACTATCTTTAATTTAAATGCTTCCATCGATGTTAAGGTCGTTGCATGTGTTCGAAAATGTACGGGGTGTTACAGCCTAACAACCACCAATGAGCAACTTGGTTTCATTTTAACCAAACAATTGTATAGCATAAGGCAACTAAAAATGTTTTAGAGACCAAGACATATGTAGTAACAGAAAGAATAACCACCAAATGGTAACTTCCTCTTCTTATAAGGTCATTAAAAGGTACCTCATATCTAACTTATAAGTAAAGGGAAAATTAAGCTAATATGCAAGCCTTTCTTCCTACATTTTCAGTCAGCTCTTCAGAGAAGATAATAGCCTGAAAACCATCAAAAAGCAACTCAGGATTCTTACAAATAAACAATTGTGTCGTCTAAAGAAACTCCCAAGTTTTAGAAACCAAGTTACAGTAACAAAAAACAATAACCAACAAAGTAGGGCAGACATCAAATAAACAATAATACATTGTCTTAGACATCAAATAGGGCAGTCAGGTGAACAAAGTATCTAAGTTGCACGGACTCTTCACTTTCGAGGCGGCACCCGTGTCGGATTCTTCAAAAATAGACTACTTTTGGAGAATCTGACAAGCACCCGTTGACATTTTTGAAGAGTCCGAGCAACATAGCAAAGTATCATGCATTAGCAAGATCTGGTGAAGAGCAGCACCCCACGGGGTGTGATACAACCAACCCTAATGTAAGCATTAGTGGCTGCTTCCAGGATCGAACCCGTGACCTATAGGTCACACGAAGACAATAATAGAAACAAATAGAAGTTAGAAAAGGAAAACTAAGAAGATATGCATCATTTTCATCCAATCGACCTATTATTGAGATCATTGGATAGCCTGACAAGTGACAACCCTCAAAAGCAACTCACAATCATTTATAGTTGATAGCAACTCAAAAAGTTTTAGAAACCAAGTTACATGTAGTAACAGAAAGAGTAACCACCAAACGGTAACTTCTTTTCTTAAAAGGCACGCAAAAGGTGTCTTATATCTAATTCTAAATTATAAGTAAAAGGAAAATTAAGCTAAATCTGCAACCCTTTGTTCCTACATTACACTTGTCGAATCAAAGGTGTCATCATCTTTTATCCAATTGACCTATCATTCTTTACGTGGTACCAAAGTGTAATTCGCAAGCACTTTCTTGTTAAGATATACTATAAACCATGCGTTTTGATATAGTATTATTTAATGAACGATTGTTTATTTATTTACTTATTTATTCAATTCAATAAATTGTTACATTAAATAGATCATTGTCATATATGTGTCCTCAAGTTATATAGTAGATGATTTGGTGTATAGAGTTTAAGTTTATACACAAAAGATTAAATTGTCGGTTCTTATAAGTTAAAGTTATAGCTCCCAATCAGAGATGGAAATTTGGACAAACCATCAGAATACTGTAGCATGAGATTAAATGTAATTTATCTTGATTACGAGAATGGTGTAGTTCTAACTTCTCGTGCTGGTGCATTTTGTATGTATTGAACAGGACCGAGTAGAGATAGTTGTTTTAGACTGACTGATAAAAACATATTCTCTAAACTGTTAAATGTACTTATATTCTCAATCTTGATATAACTATTATGATCTGTATATATTATTTATCGTTTTGATTTATTAAAAGGTGAGATCCTGCGATGGATCAATATGCCTGGTAGATTGGATGATAATAATATATATTGGTGAAATAATAAGTTAGTTGATGGAATCCATATCTCGGTATAGAGATTGATGATACGCCTTTTATGAGAAGCTTATAAGTTTTCATGTATAAACCCGGCCGGTGGATTTATGAATCCGACATATGAAATAAGTTAAGCATTGCTCTAAAGGAAATTAATCATTATATTAAATTCGTCAGTAATTTAATTTATTGATTAGTATCTGTAATCTTAACATAGAGAATTACATAAGTGTTTAATGGGGAATGTTGAAATAAAATAGAGGAGTGCAATTACGAATTTTTAGTGGAATGATTTGTAATTTATTATGGTAAGAATAATTAAAATTAGTATTTTGAATTATTTCCATAATAGGGAGCCTCAGTAATTAATTCTCTGGTCCCTACAGTGCCCATATTAAACTAGAACTTGGAATCCTATTTTCTAAGGGAAAAGGGAAACAAACGTGTTTTTTCTTTCCTCTTTGGACTGGGAGAGCATCTCTATAAATAGGGATTCTCCTAGCCTAGAAATTCATTCAGATTTTCTATTTGCCCACCCAAGTATTGAGAGAGTTCGGCTGTGAATTTGGGATCACTGTAGAAGACCGCAGATTCGAAGACGGACTTGCTTCAAGATATCTGCTCACGCTTCAAGAGGTAATTCTTGGTTAATTTTAAGCACGCTTTGTGTGAACTACGTGTTTATGTTTGTTGTCTATAATTCATGTAAGCAGTATGATTCTGAAATATTTCTGCTGCGTACTAGTTTCTAACATTTCTTAGAATTTGTCAATATTCTCTTGCAAGGGTTTAAGGTTGGGACGGGCATCCAGAAATGTAGTATGGAATGCAACAAAGGAACATCATAAATATGGTGGATCGAAATTTGGACACCTAAACAAAGAGGGGAAAGAGGGGTCTATTACCTGTTCATTCTGGCAAATCAAACTCAAATGCTTGAAATGGGAAAAAGACTCCAGAAGGTCTCTTAACCAAGTGTACCACCTAGCATCAAGCTTTCGGGGTATTAGATGGAATTTAACAAACTTCAGCTCCCGTGAAGCTTTTATGCCCTTAAAAGACTTGAGGCCACCAGTGAACTCAAAGTATGTTAACTTAGGAGCATCGATTCTTATCTCCTCTACTCCACCGTATACCTTCACCACAAAGCTTGTCAAATGTTGATGAGAAACATAAAGGTTTCGCGATTTTCCGTAACTTCCATCAATCACGAGTTTCTCAAGTAAAGGAAATTTGTTTATAAAATTTATCAATGTCCTTTCTCGTTCATAATGAACATTTTGCAATGTCAAGTTCCTGACTGTTGCAGCGGGAGCAATCTCTATTTCACAAAGGTCCAAACATGTTGTACTAAATTCAAGAGATTCAAGATCCGTTGACTGTATTTGTATTTTACTAGCAAAATCACCCCGAACATCGACTCCAAAAAATTTCAGGTTAGGATTTGAAACTACAATGCTTAACTGTTCGTAAATTAGCTATTTCACAAAGCTGAAATGTAGAGCACTCACAATGCTTAATTGTTCAATACGAGGATAGCTGGCAATGAGATTCACAAAATCATCATCCTCAATATAGATATCTGAGATACGATTTCTCTCTCGGTGCATGTTTAAGCTAACTTGCTAACTTGCGCCAGCCATGGGCAAGAGAGCTCGTATTCCCTCAGCAAAGGCAAAACTGGCGGAGGAAACACGTCAGGTACTAGGAGAAGATCAAAAACTACTCAAATTGGGGACGATGAAGTAGAATCTAGCTCGTATGGAACAAATTTCAATGGAACAGTAACTGCACAGGGAGTTCAGGAAGCCGAGTTGGAAGGACATCAATCGAGAGCCATGGAGCATAAGGCGAAGATAAAGGAGAAGAGAGTACAGCAACTGGAAGCAATCTCAACGTGGAATGGGATCACACAACAAACACCTGCAGCCATGAGCAATAGGTCGAACAGTAGTGGTGCAAAATCATGGGCTGATATAACCGAAGAGGAGGAGCAAGTCCAGGATCAGAAGAGTTCAATTTGGGACAATTTTGATATCTCAAAAACTGTTAATGCAGGGTTTAAGCTTGAGTATGTTAGGCCAAAGCAGGAGGAAGAAATAGCAGTTGTTGAAATTGATTATGATGATATAGAAACTGAAATACAGTTTTGGAGAAATGCAATAGTTTGCTATGTGTTAGGAGCCTATCCACCATTTGAGGTGATGAAGGGGTACATTCAGCGATTATGGTCGAAGCATGGAATTAACAAGATCTCCATGATGAAGAATGGTGTAGTATTGGTTAGGTTTGACACAGAAGAAGGGAAGAATGAGGCTGTGCAAGGGGGTATATTCCACTTTGACAATGAACCTTTTATTGTCAAGGCATGGAGTCCTGAAATGGACTTTACTAGAGATGAATTACTTACAGTTCCAATTTGGATTCGGTTTCCTGGACTTGATTTCAAGTATTGGAGCCAAATGGAACGGAGTAAGCTGGGTAGTCTTATAGGCAAGCCATTGATGGTGGATCAAAATACTGAGAAAAAAGTGGGCCTGAATTATGCTAGGTTGCTTGTTGAAGTTGAACTGGATTCATCCTTGCCTGAGGTGATCAGATTTAGAAGTGAGAAAGGGGTTGTGATTGAACAAAAGGTAACATATGATTGGAGACCAACTTTGTGCAAGCATTGCACTAAGTATGGACACTCCACTGATCAATGTAGGAAGAAGAAAACTTTGGAGACACAAAGGAGAAGAGGCAAAAAGCAAGCAGTAGATACTGCTGCAGAGGAAAGCGTGAACCCTGCAAAGGGAACTCATCATGGAGAAACTACTGCAATACCTATTGTTAAGCCTCTTCTGGATAGAGGCAATAGAATACAGAATCAGCAGAACACAAGGGGAAAAGTGGTTCAGCCTGTAATGCAGCAGCACCAGGAAGAGGTAACATGGATTACACCTGTTAGACCCAGTCAAGGCAGGGTGAAACAGCAGGGGACAGAGTTGAAGAATAAGTTTGAAGCTTTGAACAAGAGTGATGTTGTTCCTAATGATGCAGGAACAGTAATAGAGTTGCAGGATGGAAAACTCAATCTTCAAGCTGAGGATGGAGAATGTTCTCAGTTGGAATGTTAGGGGGGCTAAATGCTCCCAATAAGCAAAAGGAGATCAAACTCCTTTGCAGTTCAGAGAAAGTAGGATTGGTACGTCCTCTTGAGACTAAAATAAAGAATAATAAGGTTGATGAAGTTGCTTGTAGGCTGTTTAATGGCTGGGAGTATGTTACCAATTTAGAATGTCACTACAATGGGAGAATTTGGGTGGTATGGAGATCTGACTATTTCAAGGTTAGTGTGCAGAGTAAATCAGCTCAAATGATTACCTGTAAGGTACTTCATGTTCCTCTGCAGAAGCAGTTTATCATAAGCTTTGTGTATGCTTTTAACACCAAGGAGGAAAGGAAGCTGTTGTGGTCTGAAATCGTGGACTTGCATAAATCCATGCAGGATCCTGGTGCTTTTAGGTGACTTTAATTCTGTGCTATCAGAAACTGACAGAATAGGAGGTAATAAAGTTACTTGGGCAGAAACAATAGCTTTGCTACCTGGGTAGAAGAATGTGGTTTATATGAACTACCTTATCAAGGAGGAAAGTATACTTGGAGTGACAAGCATGAGCAACAAAGAATCTTTTCCAAGCTGGATTGGGGATTTATTAATCGAACCTGGTTAGATGTGATGCCAAGGAGTAGGATCATATTCTTGCCAGAAGGAATAAGTGATCATTTCTCAATCAAGCTATTGCTTAAAGAGGACAGTAGAGGCGGTGCCAAATCTTTCAAATTCTGTAATAATTGGAGTCATCATCCATCATTTCAAGAAGTGGTTAAGAGAGGCTGGGAAGTTCAGGTGGAAGGTTGCAAGATGTATCAAGTTGTACACAAGTTAAAACAGCTTAAGCATGAACTTAAGCATTTAAAGACTCAGAATGGGAGAAGCATATTAGTGAAGGTTGAAGAAGACAGACTAGCCTTACAAGAAGCTCAGAAGGAATTGCAGGCTAATCCAATGAATATAGAGCTTCAATTAGCAGAGAAGGCTAAGTATGCTGCATTTAGGAAATCATCCTATCTAACTGAGATGCATATTCAGCAAAGGAGTAAGGTTAACTGGGTGCAACTAGGAGATGACAACACTGCTTACTTCTATGCAGTGATAAAACACAAGAGGTTGAAGCATGCCATTACTCAGATTAAGAATAATCAGGGTGAGTTGGAGTTTACACCAGAAGGAATTGCTGATGTTTTTGTGCACTATTATGATGACTTGCTGGGGAAAAAAGTTTCAGGAAGAGATGCTGCAAATAAGGATGTTGTTAAGGTAGGAAATAGACTAACCAGTGTTCAGCAGGTTAGCCTATTGCAGGATTTTTCTGGTGAAGATGTGAAGAAAGCTATCTTTGGTATAAGGAAGAACAAAAGTCCTGGACCAGATGGTTATGGAAGTGCTTTCTTCCAAGACACATGGAGCATAATTGGAGAAGGAATTACTGAGGCAGTCCTTGAGTTCTTCAGGACAGGTAAACTGTTAAAACAACTCAATGCCACAAACATTGCTCTCATTCCAAAAGTTGATGAGCCTATGGAAGCTAGCCAATACAGGCCTATTTCTTGTTGTAATGTGCTGTATAAATGCATATCCAAGATGTTGTGTAGTAGATTGAAGGAGGCAGTTAAACACATAGTTGCAGACAACCAGACAGCTTTTGTTCAAGGTAGATCAATGGTGCACAATGTTCTCATTTGTCATGATCTCCTCAGACATTATGGTAGGAAAACTACACCTAGATACCTTATGAAGATTGACTTGAGAAAGGCTTATGACATGGTTAGTTGGGAGTTCCTGGAGGAAGTGTTGCAAGGATATGGATTTCCTGATAGATTTATCAAACTATTGATGATTTGTGTCACAACACCAAAGTATACAGTCCAAGTAAATGGAGAGGGACATGGCTTCTTCCAGGGGCAAAGAGGGTTGAGGCAAGGTGACCCTACCTCTCCTCTTTTATTTGTCCTTGTTATGGAATATTTGTCCAGGATTTTCAAATGCATGAGTAGGTTGCCTGAGTTTAAGTTCCATCCAATGTGTAAAGGGGTGGAGTTGACTCACTTGATCTTTGCTGATGACCTCATGGTGTTTTGTAAATAAGAGGAGCAATCTGTATGTAGAGTGAAGGAGGCTTTGGATCACTTTAGTGCTACCACAGGTTTGGTGGCCAACTTAGACAAGTCCAGCATCTTTATTGCAGGGTTGACTGATCAGGTTCAAACCACATTGGTGCAAGTAACAGGTTACAATAAGGGTGAGTTTCTCATAAGATACTTGGGACTACCACTCTCTTCAAGGAAGTGGAGTAATCTAGAACGTCAGCAGTTGATTAATAAGATCACAGGAAGAATCACAACTGCATATGCCAGGAAGTTATCTTATGCAGGCGGACTTCAAGTACTGAATGCAGCGTTGCTCTCCATACATAGTTTCTGGGGTGCTGCATTCATTTTGCCACAAAGTGTGTTAAAGGAAGTAGACAGGAAATGTAGAGAGTATATTTGGGGCAGTGATGCTGAGAAGAAGAAGCCTTGCTTGGTCTCTTGGGATGCTGTATGTTTACCAAAGTGTAAGGGAGGATTAAATGTGAAAGACTGCAGACAATGAAATATGGCCTCTGTGGGAAAGTTGTTGTGGCAGTTAGTGGTGGACAAGACCTCCTTATGGGTAAGGTGGGTTCATGGTGTCTATATGAAGGAGGAAAACAATATTTGGAACCACATTCCTGACCCCAGGACAGTAGTTGGTACTGGAGGAAGATAAATTCATTGAAGGTATTAATGTCTAGCTGGTACAATAATAATGTCTATACACTCACTGCATCTGGGAAGTACTCCATAACTCAGAGCTATCTCAAATTGTTGGGTGATCATGCTAGGATGAATTTAGCAGAACTAGTGTGGACAGCTTTAGCTCAACCTAAGCACAGGGTTATTGCATGAATTGCAGTTAAAAACAGACTCCTAACAAAGGAAACAATGTTGAAAATGAAGATGGAAGTGAGTGATCCTATGTGCTGCTTGTGTGATGTGCAGACATGGAAACAAGCCAACATTTATTTGTGGAATGCAGTTGGATTAAGGGCATTAACGAGGAGATCATGTTATGGACTAATACTCATTTGAAAATGGGAAGTCTGCAGCAAATGCTATTAGAAATTAAAGACAAACACTGGAAGAGAAATCAAAAAGAGGTGATAGCAGCAGCTTTTGAAGCAATGGTGTATCACACATGGAGGGCCAGAAACTGGAAAATCTTTCAGCATAGAACTGTTCAGAAGGAGGATGTAGTTAGTCAGATCAAGGAAGAACTTGTACATAGGATAGAGATGTTAAATTTTTCAAAAAAAGCTTATAGGAGTAGAGTGTTTATCAATAGAATTCTTTGCATATAGGATGTTTCAGCTGTAATTAGATGAATGTTGAGGCTCTTCTCTTAATGCTACTATTAAGAGAGGGAGTGCTCGATAGGTGTATTGTTTGGTTTGTTAATGGTACATTTACATGGTTACCAAAAATATAGATATCACTTAGAAAGAGTTCCCTTAGATTAGGAAGAGTAAAAGAACAATTTGCAATCTCACAATCATGTATTCTCAACACGAGTAATGTATCAGATACAAAATCAAGATCAAGCAACCTGAAATGCAGGCGGTACGCTGATTTTACACTAAGACACAACACTTTAGCCTTACTTGTTGAGGCAAAATCTAACCATTTTTCGAAGAGAAATTCTGAAGAAGAGTTTTCCACTGTAATTCGAAGAAAGAGTGTGTCAACTGCACAATTGTATTCACATGGCCTCTCAATGCTGTCCATGAACTTTATCAAGTAAGTTAAGAAGGCATCTCTTTTCACATGGTCTCTTTCGGTGTATGCTAAATAGTTTGCACCAAAAAATGATTCATCCAAATAAATAAATGAGCGAGAAGCCCAAATACTTTGCCATATCTTGGACAAAACACTAGTTTTAGATGCATCTCTAAATGGAAGACTACAAAGAATAATATGGATTATATCGACTGGTAAGTTGGAAATTCTGTTGCTACAAGCTGTACCTTCTCCTTCATGTATTTTTTTTGTTTTCCTCTTTCTATGGAAATTTCTTCTTTTTGGCATTTTTGGAACATGTAGAAAGTTTATTCACTTTGGTTTTTTTGGATGGAAGAAGGAAGCAGTGGCATATAAACGGCGGTACTTGTCCTGTGAGAAGAACAAAACAGTAGAGACCTCGACGACGTAAAACTTCGCTTTATACGTTTTTTTTTTTTGGAAAAAGGCCGAATATACCCCTCGAGTATTGAAAATGGTACACAACTATCTTTTTTCCACCTTTAGACTCTAAAATACGCTTCTCATGAACCATCTATATGGCTCTAAAATAAAATACCCTTCCACTTAACGGACAAATGATTAGGCTTTTAACTTAACACGTGACAACTTGTTATTGATTGAAAGTTTAATTAATTATTCCCCAAAACCCAACCCGATTCCAACTTAAATTACCCATCCCAACCCCGTTCCCACTTAATTACCCGACCCAGAAGTAGAGGATGAAAACGGTACACAAATATCATTTTTTTCCTCCCTAGCGAGATTATTGTATGAGGTCTAAGATTTGTGGAAGAGTTTTTTGGGTAGTTATGTTGAACCAAACAGTAAATTTGTTTTGTTATTCACGCATTAAATTCAGAGTGCTTTTGTTATTCACGCATTAAATTCAGAGTGCTCACTTCCTAAACATCAGTTTCTTGCCCCGGCTTAGCCAATTGTTGATCAGCCCAAGCACTCGCCTGAAAAACCCAGCTCCCTTCACTGTCTCACGTTGTACTGCATCTTTCATTGTTTCATTTTTTTCTCCAACCTACATGCCATAACAAGAGAGATACCTGTATTTAAACGGAGATTTCGCCTAACATAACAATTAGAAATGATCAAATTAATAAGTCATTTAGTTTGATCCTTTCCATTTCCATAAACGCGTGTGACTCTTCTAACAAAAGTATAAGAAAATTATTTCTGTCATGGGAGAGAGAACTTACATAAGTTCTTCTTCTTCTCCGGCGAGATTGAGCACATTGAGATTGAGCTATCATGTCATGAGTAGCTCCATCTTTTCTTTTGGTTGCTGTGAAAGGCATGTACTTTTGTATTTGAGTTTAATTTTCGACAACAAAAACAATCGATATATCTTCTAAATTGGTCAATCTATCTCAAATTTTGCTAGGTCTTTGGAAATATTAGGAACTAGGGATCAGCAATTAAAGAAAATAATGCAATCATTAGAGAAGCTACCTTTGTACTTCAAATATAAAAAATTACCAGATCTTTCATCCTATGGTAGGGAGATTACATGTTTATGACTACAACATTAACGTCATTTTGATACATTTGACATATTTATATTTAAGATCAAAAGATTCACTTCTTTATAAACTTTACTTTCATTCGTAATCAAAAGCTTCTGACATATTGCATATGGAATTTGAAACAAATCCGAATTCTCAACACAAATACTCAACTATTAGATAATCATTCATAGCCAAATTACAACGGCAACGACTAAACTGTTGAATTACAATAGAAATACTAAAATTACAAGTACCTAAAGGATAGAGATAAGAATGGAGATGAGAAGCTTAGATCCAGAGAAAGAAGATGAGAGGAACAGGTAGTTTCTTCATAATACGTATAATACTTTCTTTCAAACCGTTCATCCCTTTTAACCACTTGATAATTGGGCCTGGATCTGATAAAATCCCTGTGATCCAAGCTTAGGAGCTACTGAATGATGGAGCAAACAGGGGAAACAATCTATGTGAAGATGAAATCGAAAGAGAGAGAAACTGAACTTCTCATTTCAAGGCTACAAAGAGAATTTACCTGTACAAACACCTATTTATAAAATATCTAACCTCCTACCACTAGCTGATAGCTCACAGCCAGCTGTCACTGTATACAATATTCTTTCCACTAACTGATCCTCACCAAAATAATTAACTCCACTGTTGCTACTATTTACACTTTTGCCACTCTAACTACTCTATCTCTCAATACGCCCCCTCAATCTAGGCAGTGTAAGCAAGTTCAACACTCCTAGCTTGTTCATGAGATAGGTATTTTGTGCTCTTCCTAGTGCTTTTGTGAAGAGGTTTGCTTCTTGATCCTTTGAAGTCACATATACAGTCTTGATATTTTTTCTCTGATGAAGTGCAGATCTATCTCAATATGTTTAGTACGCTCGTGAAAGATTGGATTTGCTGCAATCTGAATTGCAGCCTTGCTATCATTATACACCTTAACTGGAACTGTGATGTCAACATTTAACTCTTTGCACACTCTTAGCAGCCACAAAACTTCTGAAACAGCTGCAACCATACTCTTGTACTCTGCCTCTGCAGAGCTCTTTGAAACAATGGTTTGCTTCTTGGCTTTCCAAGAAATTAAAGAACTTCCCAACTTCATTGCATATCCAGTAATAGACCTTCTAGAATTTGAACAACCTGCCCAATCTACATCACAAAATGCAGTCAATTGTGATGTCTTTTCTAAACTGAGTAGTCCTGGCTCATTCTTGATATATCTCACCACTCTACATGCAGCATTCATATGAGATCTCTTGGGACAATGCATAAACTGACTCAATACATGCACAATAAAACTTATATTTGGTCTGGTCATGGTCAAATATAGTAGATTTCCAATTAATCTCTGATAAGGACCTGGATCACTTAATGCATCATCATTCTTATCACCCATACTTTCATCAAATTTAGTTGTGGTAAACTTCAGATTTTGCTCCTTTGGAGTACTCACTGGTTTAGCACCTGAGAGCCCCAGTTCTGTAATCATCTCCAAGGCAAATTTCCTCTGATTCATCACTATCCCCTTTTGTGTTCTTGCTATTTCAATCCTAACTCCCAAGAAAATTCTTCATTTCTCCCAAGTCCTTTATTTTGAATTTCTGCTACAGTGCTGCCTTGGCCTTATTGATCAACTTAGGATCACTCCCAGTGATGAGCAAGTCATCAACATAAACAAGAATGATCAATATCTTGGTTCCAACTTTCCTTGTGAATAAAGAGTAGTCTAGAAGGACCAAATTTTGTCAATACCTCAACAAGCTTGACGTTCCACTGCCTTGAAGCTTGTTTAAGCCCATAAATGGATTTGTGCAATCTGCACACCTTCTGTGTGTTGGTGCCCCCTGACTGAAAAATCCCTGAGGTGGGAACATGTAAACTTCCTCAACCAAGTCACCCTGCAAAAAAGCATTGAAGACATCCATTTGATGCAACACCATTGGTGTGAAGCAGCCAAGGCACGAACCAATCTAATTGTAACCATCTTCACTATAGGAGAGAAGGTCTCTTGGTAGTCTAAACCTTCCTGTTGATTATAACCTTTAGCAGCTAAACGAGCTTTATATCTTTCAACACTACCATCAACCTTGTACTTCACTTTGTACACTCATTTACAACCAATGGGATGTTTATCAGGTAGTAAGTCTAGAGACTAAGTGTTGTTATCTTAAAGAGCAGCAAGCTCTGAATTCATAGCTGCAACTCATAAAGGATCCTGGACAGCCTCTGAATAAGTCTGAGGCTCCCTAATAGCGGTGATCTTTAATAAGAAGGATTGATAAGGTTGAGCTAAACCATCATGAGATAAGTGAGACTGCATGGGGTAGAGACAAGACATTGACTTGGGATACTTTGGTTTCTCACAATTGTAATCTTGTAACCAAGCAGGAGCTACTCTTTGTCTGTTGGATGTCCTTGGAAACTCAGTACAGGAAGAAGGATGTGAAAAAATACAAGTATCTATGGTAGGGACTTAATCAGCTGGAACCTGAGAAGAGAGTTGCTTAACTAGTAAGGTATCAGGTGGTGTATCTGTAACATGAGATGGAGTATGTGCAGGAGGAGGAGGAGCATCAGTAGTGTGGGGAGCATGAGTGACAAGATCATATTCTAAAGAGGATAAAACATCATTAGGAAACAACTAGAACTTCTTCCCCTTGAGCAATTTGAAAGGAAAACAAGATTCCTTGAAAAAAACATCCCTACTAACAAAGAAACTATTAGTGAGTAAATTGTATAATCTATATTCCTTTTGAGTGGAGTACCCCATTAGAACAACTGCAGTAGACCTAGGAGCAAATTTATCTCCCTCATGCACAGCTTTAGCAAAACAAAGACATCCAATAGTTCTTATCTGTTGCAGGGATGGCACCCTGCTATAGACCATCTCAAAAGATGACTTCCCAGATAATACAGATAGTGGCAACCTTTTTATGATATACACAATAGATAACACACACTCACTCCAAAA
This sequence comes from Capsicum rhomboideum, assembly GCA_031232105.1. Classification (NCBI taxonomy): domain Eukaryota; kingdom Viridiplantae; phylum Streptophyta; class Magnoliopsida; order Solanales; family Solanaceae; genus Capsicum; species Capsicum rhomboideum. The sequence goes on along the minus strand of CP124712.1, from coordinate 134,851,379 downwards.
TATAAGTGTTAGATACCCTTGCAGCCTGAGAGCTCTTGCAACCTCTAGAATATGCCTGTGCTTTCTCTCAACCACCCCATTTTGTTGGGGTGTGTGAATACAGAAACTTTGGCGTATGATACCACAAGAATGAAACAAAGTAGAACAATTGAAATTAAAGAATTCAGTACCATTATCACTGCAAAAAATCTTCACATGTTCATTGAACTGAGTTTTTATTAATGCTAAAAACTGTCTCAAGACAACAATCACATCACTTTTCATCCTTAACTTGTAAACCCAAGTCATTTTGCTACAATCATCTACCAAGGTAAAAAAATCCTATAACCATCATGACTAGTTACTCTATAGGGTCCCCAAACATCACCATGTATGGTGTGTGAATTTTTATTATATTTGGTAGAGCTAGTAGGAAAATGAAGTCCGGTTCGTCTAGCCAAAGGACATACATTATAGTTCTCCAGAGTATGACAGTCACTTCCACAAGATATACTAGAAATCTTCTTCAACACTTGACTAGGTGCATGACCAAGCCTCCTATGCCATGTCTCAATATCTACAGATGTGTCTACCACATTATTTCTTATTACTCTAGCAACCATGGATGCTGCTTTATTCTTCTTCACTGGAAGTTGAATACCATACAAGCCACTAAGTTCCTTACTAATCCCCTTCACCACTTCATTGTGAAGGTCCTGCATTACACATAAGTCAAGAAAAAAAGTGACAGCACATAAGCACATATTAAATCCCTGGTCAACTTGGATACTGATAAATGATTATGCTTAAATTCAGGTATGCAAAGAACATTATTAAGAGTTTCACCAGTGTCTAACTTGCAGCTTCCAACACAGGTTATGTATTAAGCATTTCCATCTGGTAGATATACTCCTCTAGTATTTTCTCTAGTGATCTGGTTAATTCCATTCAACAAATCCTTATTATACACCATGTGATCTGGTCATATTCCTCTTGAGTAAACATCATGCCTCCTATCTGAACAGAGTTCTGTTGAGCTGGTTCTGTTAATGGACCAAAATTCTGGGATTCACATTTGAATTTCCTGCATTGGAAACCATCCTTGACAGCTGCATTTTGTGGAGGATATGTAACATTCTTCCTCTTAGGCTTAGAATCTAGATAGCGAGGCTTAGAATTCGGATATCCTTTTAACCTGTAGCAAGTATTCCTTGTATGACCTCTCCATTTGCAATAGTCGCAGCACAAGTGATCCTTTTTCCCGTGATATCCTCCTCCTCCATTGCCAGGTGGTGGATCAGAAGGTTCAGGTGGTGGTGCTCCCCCTACTCCACCTTTAGTTGTGAATAAAACCATAACATCTGATCCTTCAGTTTTGTGAACTCTCCTGCCTAAATTCCTTTGACTCTCTTCTGAAATCAACATAGCATAGGCTTTATTGATATTTGGAATTGGTACCATCATCAACATTTGACTTCGAGCCTGTGAGTAGGTTTCATTCAAGCCAGTAAGAAACTGCAATAACCGCTGATACTGATAATTTTCCACATATTTCTTCGATTCTGGACATTTGCAACCAGGACAAGGTACTAACGAGTCAAATTCCACCCATAAATCCTTCAATTTCGTGAAATAGCTAGAGAAAGACAAAGTCTCTTGTTCTAGGGTTGATATTTCTCGAGAGCTAGAGATAAACACGAGATCCGTTCTCTTTACCCAACCTCTCTTTCAAATCACTCCAAACAGTACATGCATTTGATGCATAAGCAACACAACTGAGTAAATCCTTAGTTACAGAGCTCATAATCCAGGAAAGGACTATAGCATTAACCTTCTCCCAAAGCTCATGCAAGGAAGGATCAAACTTGTCCTTCGTGTGACGGCCATCAACAAATCCTATTTTACTCTTTCTTAGAAGCGTAATCCTCATGGATCTGCTCCACAATGCGTAATTCTCCACAATGTGACCAACACAACCATAAATACTGTTGGTCACAATCCTTTGAACCCATGGATTACAAATAACAAATCATAATTGAAGTACAATAATGATACATATCTCCCACATACTTTGTAGTGGATCAAATGCAACAATCATACCAATTGATATATATATATATATATATATATATATATATATATATATGGTCTTTCACACGTTAAGTTAGCAAAGTTCATATTAATAATAATTAGTTTATAAGTGTTTTGATGCGTAAATTAGTCCAAACATAATTTTTTATATTAATAATAATTAGCTTATAAGAATTGTTATAAGGAAATCAAACACAAGGGAGGTAAGCATAATATTGTAAACCATAGGAGAGGTGAGTGTTATGAAGCTAAACCTTAGAGGAGCTCTATGAAATTATCCCTAAATTTATACCATAACTATTTATCCCAATAAATTTATCCAAAAAATATAACAATAATTGACTTTGCCACAAATTATATTTATACCATAAAAATACGTGATATATTTTATAAATAAAAAGTTTATACCATGTATATATTAGAAATATATATATTCATATTTAATAAATGATATTTTTAACAAAAAAGTACTACGGACATAATAGTTTATACCATGAATATTATCCCATGAATAATTCTATAATAATAAATTTATACCATGAATATTTATTTCATAAATTTAGATGTAATAATACTATTAATACTGATTTTACATGAAAATAAGAAGTGATGTCAAAATAAACAATATGTATACTGCTTGTAGTAGAGATAAAATCTTTGGTAGAAATAAAATATTGGTTAAGATATTTTGAATAAGAGAGAAAGATTTAGTATTCTTTTTAGGGAAAATTATACAAAATGTCCATTGAGTTAAATTTTTACAAAAAAAATAGTCCACTTATCATTATTTACTTAAAATAGCCTTTTGGCTAAAGTTGTAACCAAATATGGTCGTTCAGCCAAACTAATTACGGCAAAAATGGCAGCCGCCAATTGCCATGTTTTGCTGTTTCAATTTCGCCATTTTCTTTAAGAAAAAAAAACTTTTTTTTGGTTTTCTTTTTCTGCTTATTTTTTTCATAAAAAGAATCTTTCTTGTTGTTATTTTTTTTTAACTTTTTCGCTGCCATTTTTTTAAAAAAACATCCTTAGCCCTCATCTTGTTATGTGGTTTCATCTGAGCTGATGACATTTTTTGCCTCTATACACACAATACACACTAATTTCTACTTCTTTTTCTTCTTTTTGATGTGTATAAATTAGTTTGTGTATATATTGATATGAGCATATAGAGATATGACTGAAGAACATAAACCAGCAGGGGAACTTCACCGAATGCTGACACAGTGCCTATCAAGTTTACAAAAGACACGTACCTAAATGTAAATGAAATGTGTCACTGACACTGCTAATTGCTATTTTTTCACTATCGATACATTATATAATTATCTATATAATATCGATATATATCGATACACATTTATATATCGTTTATACAATATCGATACACGTTTATGCACTAGTTATATAATATCGATAAACGTTTACACCATTTATACAACATCGATACACGTTTGTGCACTATTTATACAATATCGATACACTTCTATATACTATTTATACGATATTGATACAAGCTTGTACACCATTTATACAATGCCGATACATTACATTACTATTTATACAATATCGATACACATTTATACACATTTATGCAATATCGTTACATTACATATACACTACATAACTATTTGTACATCATATATACATGTTTATACACCATTTATATAATATCGATACACTTTTATACATTATTCATACAATATCGATACATTAAATATATACTACATAACTATTTATACAATATCGTTACATTACATATACACTACGTAACTATTTGTACATCATATATACATGTTTATACATCATTTATACAATATTGATACATGAAAAAAAGTTGTACGGAAAAAGTTTGGAAAAAAAACGAAAAAAGTTTTTTTTAAATAAAGAAAAACGCAGAAAAAAAAAAAAAAGAAAATAGTTTTTTTTCTTTTTTTTAAAAAAAAACTGCTGAAAAAAGAAAAGAAAATGGCCTAATGGCTATTTTTGTTGTAAACAAAAACTTGTCTATTTTTATTGTAAATTATTTACTTTTTTGTACATATTTGAAATTATCCCTTCTTTTTATGCGTATTTTTGTTAAAGGATGGAAAAGAATCCCTTAATTTAAGGTAAATTGATAATTTGTTACAGCATTAAAGTAGGGATAATAATTATCTCTTCTTACTCTTAAAAACTGCTATATACGTTTTTTTAAAAAACTTTTATTTCTGTAATATTGCAAAAAGTACTATTATTTATATAATTAAGTGTTAAAAATACCACGTAATTTTCCCTAAAAACTTTAAGTTACATTAATGCATACACTATGCTTACATTCACAGATCTAAATGTCAAAACAATTAAGAAAAAATTTAAACCCAAAAAATTGAAATGGAAAATTCTTTTGTAAATGAGGTAAAATATTCTGAAATGTAAAATTTGAAAAGATTGTGTAGAGGAAAGGAGGAACTCAATCCCTTAATTTGTGGATAGGTTTATTTTTTAAACAACACTATAATCTTTCAAATATGCTAAAATGGTCAAAATAAAATCTGTTAATTTTGGAGTAAAAATCTTATTTAATATCTTGTCTTATTTAAACTAATGCAATAATTTTAAACATTCCTTCGAGCCCTATATAAGAGCTCTACATGTGTAGCATAAACAATATAATTTATAGTTTGAAATTTCGCAAGATGTAAAGACTTAAAAAAGATGAAGAGTTACATTGTGTTTTCTTTTCTCGCTTTGGCAATATTTCATACTTTTTTCAACCCTTCATTAGGTAAAGAGATTCAAGTGCTGATTTTACAATGCAACGCGAGTTATATTGAACTTTTTCGTTTGTTATTTATACTTTATTTCGTCCCAATTAACGTGTATATATATACTTTTCAGTTTTAGTGGCAGGTGATGAGATTCAATTTTGTCCAGCAAGTTTCAAGGCTGAAGGAACTTGTGATAAAATTCGATGTGGCTATCTAGCTCTATTCAAATGGCCAGCAAGTAAGATGCCTCAAAGATGCAAATGTGATACTTCTGGAGTTAATGAGAGCACTTGTTCATGTTTGATAGTTTGCTAAGCAAAATAATGACACGCAATGACAATGCATATTGTATGATTGATTTGGATAATTATATCAAATATGTATTCACTGATTATGAATGAACACTGATTGGAGTTCTCTTTTTTAATGAATGCATGAATTAAAAGTTCAATTGAATATCTTTGTATTTGATTGAGCTTAATGTGTCCTTGCCCTAATTATCCATTTTTCATCGTACAACTTCTTATTGTACTGTAGATATATGCACAATAGTCAATAAGTTTAAATCATAATAAGTGTAACATATACTAGAGGTCAGAATATTACAATAGTGTAATGTGTTTGTCTTAACAATGATTTTTAAGTATAATTACTGTCCAATATCAGAAAGCTTTTTTGTTCGATATAAAGCTTTAGGGAAAATTTAACTCATGGTCATCCTCCAAAGACTGGTAACGTAAAAGTTTCATTTTTTAGGTCATAGAAAAGTCATCTAACTAAAGATTAAATAGCTATAATGTAAACATCATCAAAAAATACATATTCTGATCGAGAATAACACATTTTTGACATACTTTTACAAGAAGCACTTGTCTGAATAAATAGGTGATGAATCTGAAATCCGAATAGCGTATACATAGAAAGTAAACAAAGAAATTATTGTGAATAGAGACTAAGAAAATTCAAAATTTAAATTTTTGTGGTTCACTATTTAAGGTTCTTAGCATTGAATCTATTATATTTTAAATTATGTTTTCAAACCTTTTATTACAAATTTAATGAAATTTTATACATAAATTTATAATCCGTATAAAAATCATGGGTTCAAATTGATTGACCCGTGCTTGAGTACTGCATCCGCCAGGACTGTCGAGCCTATAGTTTATTGATATTAGTGGTAATTTTTCACATAATATAAGTGTGCCCGTTCTCATTGTTTCCCTTCCCTCATAGTAAGATGTTGTCTAATTAGATCACGGATTAAAATTGTCTTGAACAATTCTATTGCTTTTTTTCTTTCCTTAAAAATTTTCTCTTTTCTTGATCAAACAAATTTTTTTTTTCCCTCTTTGGACAAGGGAAGTCACAAGTGTCATTAAACATAATTAACGCTCTTTAAGATCTGTTAGTCCGGCGTAAACTCTTGTTAGACGCTGCCACGTTCTACACTTAAATGTTCAATCAATTCTCACTTCTTCAATTAGCAGATCATGTAACAGTAATACAATAATAATTAAGCAGATTATGTAACAGAAAATACCAAAAAAAAAAAGTGTCAATTTTTGAACATTTTGAGAAGAAGAATTGAAGAAGATGAGGGGTTTCTCATATTTGAAAAAAGCTCTTCATATCCGCTCTTCTTATTCCAGGCTTTTGGTTGTCTCTTGTATCAGGTATATATGTTCTGTTTGATCCCTTAGTTTTTTTGATATTCTGTTTAACGTGCGTTCATTTCATCTAAAAGTTCAAACTGTTAGATATGTCACACTTTTTATTTGAGATAATGGTCAAAAACACACAAGAAGTATCACATTTTTGCGAGTTACCTATCTGAACTATGGTGATTGTGTTTTCTTACCTGAACTATCATCAACTATTTCTCAAAACACACCTCGACTAGTATCTGATGGTGCATGGGGTACACTCGCTCTTCTGGTCTGAAAATGGTGCCAAATGACACTCCACACGAATAATTAAAGGAATTAATTGAAAAAAATTAAAAATAAAGTAAGAGATAATGGTCAAAAACACGTCTGGAATATCATTTTTTGTGAGTTTTCTATCTAAACTATTAGGTGTTTGTGTTTCCTACCTAAATCATCACCAACTATTTATCAAAACACATCTTGAAATTAATGAGTCAGTTGTCATATGGATGGAATTTTATGGGAAAATTAAGATGTCACGTGCATTTTGGCGATTCTATTCACACTTGGTCTAGTCAGCTTTGAGGTGTGTTTTGATAAATAGTTGGTGATAGTTCAGGTAAGAAACGCAACCACCTGATAGTTCAAATATGAAACTCGCAAAGACGTGATATTTCAGGTGTGTCTTTGACCATTATCTCTTTTTATTCAGTTAGTTATATTTTCAACACGTTCACTTAAGTACTAGCCTGAATTCCACCAATTCTCTTTTACCCCCTTCTTCATTTGCTCTGTACATGTGCTCTTTTGTTCCAATTATTGATCAGTCAATAATTAGAATCCCTTATTGGCTCTCTATAAAATACTTGTTTGACCGAGGACTTCTAAACACATTGCAAGCTAAACCATCACTGACAAATAACCAACTCGCGATGAATAGGGAAGGTATAGTAATGCTATGAATGAATGACCCAATATTGAATACTGATAATAGTATTAGCAAATGAAGTTCTCCCGTGCTTCCAGACATACTGAGCTCCACATGTTCTTGTACAAAAAAAGAGGGTCGATTCCATAAAAGAAGAAATCAGTAAATGTCCGTTCACCAAAATTGCATCGTTGTGAGGTGTAGCATGCATGTAATATTTCTTAGAGACTGAGCTTTTCTCTTATTTGATTTTACCGTGGACTTGTGACTTATTTTTTTTCACTTGGTTGTTATAGTAGCGGAGGTCTCATGGTATATGCAGAAAATGTAGATAACAGTCAAAAAGTTGTTGAAAGGAGTCAATCAGATTCAAAGAAGAAGAAAATAGTGGTACTTGGAACAGGATGGGCTGGCACCAGCTTCCTAAAGGATATGGATATTTCTTCCTATGATGTCGAAGTGGTTTCTCCACGTAACTACTTTGCATTTACTCCGTTGTTACCTAGTGTCACTTGTGGAACAGTTGAGGCACGAAGCGTTGTAGAGCCAGTCAGGAACATCATAAAGAAGGTAAGATGAGTTCCCATTACAACTTGTTTCGGATGTTCATAATAAAAACTTACTCACATTCAATGTTTGCAGTTTGCACTAAATAAATAAATACATGACATGTATCTCTAACAATATAGTTTCAATAGTTAATCATTGTTAATAATATGTATTGTCATAACAATTTATCACTTAATTATGGTAAATCAGTGTAGTTTGGTGTAAATTCGAGTATATAACTGGACCATCCAGTTTTCTTCTCACGCAATTTGTAATAGTGTTGCTCTTGATTGATACTATGTATTTATTCTTACAGAGAAATGGAGAAATTCAATTTTGGGAAGCAGAATGTCTCAAGATTGATCCTGAAAACCATAAAGTCATTTGCCGTTCTCTTGTGGAAAATTTGGTTGGAGAGAATGATTTTTCGCTAGAATATGACCATTTGGTTGTAGCAGTAGGAGCTCAAGTGAACACTTTTAACACTCCAGGTGTCGTGGAACATTGTCACTTTCTGAAGGTAGACTTCTCTGTCTCTATGCCCTTTCGTGATTAATTCAGATAGCGGATTCATAGCACATTTTCTCTACAAAATATGCAACTACTATGTATATGTAATTTGAGACCTCACTAATAATATAGTTTTGGATTCATTAGTCAGATGGATGGTTTATTTTATTTATTAAAGTGAGATGGGTGATCTTGGCAACGGAAAAATGTTGTCACATTCGCTAAGTGGCCGGAAATATTATGTAGTGAACAACTTTGTGTGTGAAATGACAAAAACAGCGTGACTTTTTGCACAAATTTTTATTAGTTGAGTGGCCTTCCGAGTAATCATTTCTGCTAAATTTTCGATTTCTCAAAAGAGTGAATCATGTTTCATACAGGAAGTTGAAGACGCTCAGAAGATACGGAGAACTGTAATAGATTGTTTTGAAAAAGCTGTGCTTCCGGGATTAAGTGAAGAAGAGCAAAGGACCAATCTCCATTTTGTTATAGTTGGAGGGGGTCCAACTGGAGTGGAATTTGCAGCTGAGCTACATGACTTTGTTCATGAAGATTTGGTAAACTTATACCCTTCAGTTAAGGATCTAGTGAAGATAACTGTCATCCAGTCCGGAGATCATATCCTGAACACGTAATAATTCACAAACTTACGTGTCACTTTTAAAAAATAAGATTACATTATTGAGAAACTTGTAAGAGATCATAATGTATTGAGTGTGTTCAGGTTTGATGAAAGAATTAGCTGTTTTGCTGAATCCAAGTTTCAAAGAGATGGAATTGAGGTTTTGACAGGTTGCCGTGTTGTTAGTGTTTCTGAACACTCAGTTAACATGAAGGTAAAATCTACAGGAGACTATGTCGTTGTACCCCATGGTATGGTTGTATGGTCTACTGGAGTTGGTACTCGCCCATTTGTGAGGGATTTCATGGAACAAATTGACCAGGTATGTTTGCAGTATGACCCCCCTTGTTTGTCTATTATGTTAGTAAGCACCAATAAAGTCGTGCTAGTTGTGGCAGAGCCTCAAGTGTGTTATATATGTGTGTTCAATTGAACTCATTGCTTTCGACTTGAACTATCATACATATGCGCAACAAATTAAGAACATATAATAAGGACAAACTCATCCTAAATCCACTTACTCTAAATCTTGGATTCGTCTCTTGTGGAAGTTCTTTCCTTTCTGCTATATTCTAAGATTTGAAGTTTCCAATTGGCAAAAGTGCAAGTAATTCAGTTATCATGACCATGTGATTTTTTCTTTCCTTTTTTATTTGGCAGGGAAAGAGATGGATTCTAGCAACTGATGAATGGTTGAGAGTAAAGGGTTGTCCTGATGTGTATGCTATTGGTGATTGTGCCACTGTCGATCAACGTAAAATTATGGTATGCGAGCCTTTGTCCAAGTAGCTATTCCTGAAGTATTTCTGGAAATCTACAGGATATCTATTCCCCAACTCTGCTTTTTCTTCTTTCTTCGACTTTCATGATGAGTAAAACAAAGTCCCAAATTTCAATATACTTTAGTCCCAACAAATCTTAGTTCGTAAAGTGCACCGTCAGCAATGCACCATCACAAAGAAATTGTCCTTAGCTACCGATGCTTATATATCAGATAAACTGAATACTCAATGAATTTGATCTTGCAATAGTAGAAGGTGTCTGCAGGGTATTATTGCTTCTCAAATTAAAATATTTGATATCTTACCTACATTTGCAACATAGACGGGAAATAAAGAAAAAAAGAAAAACGAGAATAAAACATACTACAGTTTATGAGGAATAATTGTATCCTTTACTTTCTTCTGCTAGCACAACAGTTAATGTCTGCTAGATTCATAATATTGGCATGCCTATATATTCTTCACCTTCAATTTGAACTTTTTGTGCGTCCCTATGTGGTTCAGGAAGATATTTTAACCATTTTTGAAGCTGCGGATACGGATCGTTCTGGAACCTTAACTATTGAAGAATTCCAAGATGTTCTGGAAGACATAATCATCCGGTATCCTCAAGTGGAGTTGTATCTGAAGAGCAAACATTTGTTTGAAGTAACAGAGTTATTCAAGGATTCAGAGGGAAATGAAAGAGAGGAGGTAGATATTGAAGGATTTAAGTTGGCCCTTTCTCATGTAGATTCGCAAATGAAGAGTCTACCTGCTACTGCTCAGGTATATGTTCCCTCTGTTGCGGAAGCCGAATATATAGAGTGCGATTAAGTCGCAACTACTATATCTAAAGTTAGCTATATAAATAGTAAATGAGAGAACAATAAGAGAACACCAGAAATTTACGAGGTTCGGCAAAACTTTATTTTTTGCCTACTCCTCGGACACAATCAACTACATTTTATTTCACTCCAAAAGAATAAAAGTGAAATACTACGAGAGAGAAAGGAGATTCAAATGCCTTCAAAGATGAGAAGGCAAGTGAAAGAGATGTTTTACAAATGAACTAAGTGCCCCTATTTATAGAAGTGAAGTCTTCCTCTTGATGTCATCAGTGACATCATCATCATCATCTCGATGTCATCAGTGACATCATCATCTTGATTTAATCAGTGACATCATCATTACACAAATGTCAAAGTTCAACGTGTGAAATCATTTAATGGTAGTCAAAGATTTCGACTACACGTTGAACTTGGACATTTCTTCCTAAAGAAGAATTCCCTTTTTTTCAAAACGTTCACACTAGTTCTAGTCAAACGTTCACATTAGTTCTAGTCAAACGTTCACACTAGTTCTAGTCAAACGTTCACACTAGTTCTAGAATCTTGTCAAATTTAACAAATCACCACCTTGGCAAGATTCTCCATTTTCAATTTTCTCTCAGCAACAAATTTTGATTGTGTCTTCAACCTTAATCTTCAATATTGAACAATGTTGATCAAGTTCAAACAATGTTGAAACATGACCACAGTCACCACTTTCGTCAGCATATCGGCGGGGTTATCTGTAGTCCGAATTTTTTGCACTATAACTCCATCTTCTTCTATAATGTCTCGTACAAAATGATATCGAACATCAATGTGCTTCGTTCTTGCATGATAAACTTGGTTTTTGCTAATTGGATAGCACTTTGACTATCAAAATACTGTGATGCCTTCTTGTTCAATACCAAGATCTCTAAGCAAATCTTGAAACCAAATTGCCTCCTTCACAGCCTCCGTAATTGCCATGTACTCTACCTCCATGGTAGACAAAGCAACTGTTAACTGCAAAGTAGATTTCCAACTAACTGGTGCGTTTGCTAAAGTGAAAACGTATCCAATAGTTGATCTTCGTTTGTCCAAATCACCCGCATAATCTAAGTCACAATATCTAACCATATGCTGACTATCCTCCTGCTCCAAAATCAAACCAACATCTACAGTATTACGAATATACCGTAGAATCCATTTCACAGCAACTTTGAATCCTTTTGGCTGAGTCATGTAGATTTCCTCTTCCAAGTCATTATGTAAAAACACAGCTTTTACATCCAACTGAACTAGTTCCAAATTCAACTGTGCTACCAAAGCCAACAAAACTCTAATGGAGGAGTGTTTTACAACTGGATAAAACACCTCATTATAATCAATTCCCTCCTTTTGAGCATATCCTTTGGCCACCAATCTTGCTTTGTAGCAAACACCTTCTTGGTTAGGAGATCCTTCTTTCTTATCATATACCCATTTGCACCTAATTGCTTTGTTGCCCTTCGGGAGATTGGCCAAGCTCCATATGCGATTTTGATGAAGGGACTGCATTTCTTCATTTATGGAAATCCTCCACTTATCTTCTTCTGAACTTTGGACTGCATTTTTATAAGTGGTAGGAATACCATCAACTACAATTGAGGATGCACAAGCCACTATATCCATGAAACGAGCAGAATTTCTTATTGTTCTTTTTGGCTTGCTGGTTGCTATTGATTCAAGTGCTGGTTGAGGTTCCAGAGATGGAATCTCCTCTTCAACTGGCTCTTCTTCTTGAGGAAAATATTCTATTATTTCCTCATTTTCTTCTTGTGTTGGGAAAATTAATTTTCCCTTAAACTCCACCTGCTTTGAAGCACCATCAGTTTGTTGGACATCTTCACCTATTACCTTATTTGTCAAGGCAGATTCATCAAAGGTAACATCCATGCTGAATATAATTTTTCTCGTCTCTAGACACCATAATCGGTACCCTTTGACTCCAGAAGTAATCCACATAAATACAACCTTCTTTGCTTTTGGATCCAATTTGGACTCTCTTACATGATAATATGCAAATGAGCCAAATACATGCAAAGAACCATAATCTCCAGCAAGTTTTCCATACCATTTTTCTAATGGCGTCTTGCCACTAATTGCAGCAGATGGTAGACGATTAATGAGGTGGCATGCATATGTTATTGCCTCAGCCCAAAATTCTTTGCCCAAGCTAGCATTGGACAACATACATCGAACCTTCTCCAGCAAAGTCTGATTCATGCGTTCTGCCACTCCATTCTATTCTGGTGTATTTCTAACGATGAAGTGTCTGGCAATACCATTTTCTTCACAAATCTTCTGGAAAAGATCACTTTTGTATTCTCCACCATTGTCTGTACGAAGACACTTGATCTTTCTGTCAATTTGCGTCTTTATCATCGCCTTCCATTTGGGAAAAATTCCCAACACTTCATCTTTAGTTTTCATTGTATACACCCATACTCTCCGGGAAAAATTATTAACAAAGGTTACAAAATAGTGTTTCCCACCTAATGAAGGTGTTTTGGAAGCACCCTAAACATCAGAGTGAACATAATCCAAAATACCTTTAGTATTATGGATAGTTGTTCCAAATTTAACCTTTGTCCATTTTCCTTTGACACAATGCTCACAAAACTCCAAGTTGCATGTCTTTAATCCTTTTAGCAATCCTTGATTTGATAAAGTTTTCAAGGATTTTCCTCTAGCATGCCCCAAGCGCATATGCCACAGCCTGGTCATTTTTGTCTCCTTATCATCACTAGATGTTGCTGTCGCAGTCCCAATAACTGTACAACCTAAATAGTGGTACATGTTATTTCTTCTTCGTATTCCCTTCATTACCACCAGTGCACCGGAGCAAATTTATCACCCCATTATCTGCAATGATTTTGAACCCCTTTGACTCTAGGGCCCCTACAGAAATGAGATTTTTCTTCAAATTCAGTACGTATCGAAAATCTGTTAATGTTCTGCTCAATCCATCATGGTTCCTTAATCGGATGGAACCAACACCATATGCGGTAAGAGGATCATTTTTTGCGGTGTGAATAACTCCACATTCTCCTTCTTGTAAATCAGTGAACCAGTCCCGATTGGGACACATATGATAGCTACAAGCCGAGTCCATCAACCATACTTCAGATGAATTAGATGGCTCTGTTGTAACTAGTGAGAAATCAGAGTCGTCACAATCAGCTGCATTTGAGTCCATGTCAGCCTTTCCGTTGTTAGGTATGGCCTTATTTTTCAATTTTGGACAATCTTTCTTCCAATGACCTTTTTCTCGACAAAAGGCACATTCATCTTTGCTGGGTTTGGATTTTGACTTGGATCTTCCTTTCTTTGTTCTCATTTGATCTTGAGAACGACCTCCTACAACCAATGATTCTCCTTCTCCTACGATGTCTGGTTTCTTCTCTTCTATGGCAATATCTAGTCTTTATTGAAAAAGGACATCAAGAACTTCGCCTTGCCACATCCCAAAATGTCCTGACCCGTCAAAGATTTCAACTGCAAACTTCGCATTTGACACAATTCTTGTTATGAGCGAAGATGCCAACGATGACGTATTATTGACACCCGATGTGGAATCTTCAGCTTTCTTGTCTGCCATTTCTACTACAAATACTATTTATTAACTAACCGTACCGAAGACCAAAGTAATTCTTTTCTGATGTGGAAGTTCAGACTGTGCTGCAACCACAGAGCATACTCAAATAGAACCTTGGCTCTGATATCAATTGTTGCGGAAGCCGAATATATAGAGTGCGATTAAGTCGCAACTACTATATCTAAAGTTAGCTATATAAATAGTAAATGAGAGAACAATAAGAGAACACCAGAAATTTACGAGGTTCGGCAAAACTTTATTTTTTGCCTACTCCTCGGACACAATCAACTACATTTTATTTCACTCCAAAAGAATAAAAGTGAAATACTACGAGAGAGAAAGGAGATTCAAATGCCTTCAAAGATGAGAAGGCAAGTGAAAGAGATGTTTTACAAATGAACTAAGTGCCCCTATTTATAGAAGTGAAGTCTTCCTCTTGATGTCATCAGTGACATCATCATCATCATCTCGATGTCATCAGTGACATCATCATCTTGATGTCATCAGTGACATCATCATTACACAAATGTCAAAGTTCAACGTGTGAAATCATTTAATGGTAGTCAAAGATTTCGACTACACGTTGAACTTGGACATTTCTTCCTAAAGAAGAATTCCCTTTTTTTCAAAACGTTCACACTAGTTCTAGTCAAATGTTCACATTAGTTCTAGTCAAACGTTCACACTAGTTCTAGTCAAACGTTCACACTAGTTCTAGAATCTTGTCAAATTTAACACCCTCGTGATTGTGTTCATTGATGGTGTCCTAGTTTACGTAATCCCATAGTCAAACGAATGCACGCGAGCGCCATTCCTTTTGCTTTACTTCATTTTTTTTTCACGTGGTAGGTTGCTGCTCAACAAGGTTCGTATCTTGCTGGCTGCTTAAACCGTTGGGAAAAATGCAACACTAACCCTGAAGGCCCTCGCTTCTTTGGAAGTGCTGGACGTCATGCATTTCGACCCTTCACGTATGGCTTCCTCTTCACGAATGAATTATTTTCTTATTTTACTGTTGCATGTATGAGAATACTGGAAAAACTTACTGCTAGTCTAGTTTTCCTTTATAGATATGATTCTGTTATTTAATTTTACACTTCCTCTATTATTCATGAATGTGATGTATGTATGATCAGACTTTTCATTCACCGGCATTTGTATTACATGTGACAGAAATGTTAGTTGAATTTAAGCTCCAAATAGATGCTACTTTATTGATACATTACACAATAAATACGAGGTTAATATTGTTCCTACATGTAAGAATAGGAAGTATTGGAACTCTTTGGCTTCTTCGTGCTTTTGCTTCTTTATGTTTTGAATGTTCTTGGTGAAAATTATGGCTCCCTCAATTTTTCACCTTAGCCAAACATGGTTTAAGCCAGATCTAAGTGTCGCATATTCATCTCAACTCAACATGTACTTCTAATTCTTCCCTTTGTTTCTTAATGCTTTTTCAATTTTTGTTGTACCTAAGATATAAACTTCTAAGAAGCATCATTTGTTTGCGTTTCAATTTGCAGAGAATAGCAAGGATAACACCAGTAGGATTAGAGTTTCTCTTAGTTTGATTAACTCCTTCACTCTAGCATGATTCAAGGTCTAACTGCAGGAGTGGATCTAGCATGTTAGCAGCTCGATCGGGCAATGAATGTGCGTTGAACTATATATACTATAAAACTCGAACGTAAAGAATATGTATTTTATACTCCCTCCATTACACTAAATCCTTATTATTCTGTTTAAAAAAGGACACATTTTAATATCTACACACATTTAGCTATACACTTGGAAGTTTTTATAGCCACACAAATGATATGACATGTTTTAAGACCATAAGTTTCAAAAGTCTTTATAGTCACACATGTTATGGTATGCACAAGTTTTGAAAATCTACTACCTTTTTACTTAAACTTTATGCCGAGTCACACTATGTCACATAAATGACGGAGTTGTGCGTGCAATGCTTCTCTGCACTAGCTTAAAATTTTAGATCCCTCTCTACTTAATTCTCGAACGTTGTTAACATATCAAAAAATGTTGTGTTGCAGGTATCGGCATTTAGGTCAATTTGCACCATTAGGTGGGAGCAAAGCAGCAGCAGAGCTTCCTGGAGACTGGGTATCAATGGGTCGTAGCACACAGTGGCTTTGGTATTCTGTGTATGCAAGGTGATTTTAAATTCATGAATATCACATAAATATTGTATGTTTATTAGAAAATCTAGTCTAATCATATATTAATTGCTTTTCAATTTTTCAGCAAGCAAGTTAGCTGGCGTACAAGGATCCTAGTTGTATGGGATTGGACAAGAAGATACATTTTTGGAAGAGATTCAAGTAGAATATGATGGTTTAATTTTGAAAACTCTTTTTTTTTTTGCTACTTTTTGGTTTGCAAATGCAATAATTTTCTATTTGTATAAACTTTTACTGTACATCGAATAGTAATTAATAATTTGGGAAAACGTTCAAATTTGTCGTAGAATGGTTTATTTTTGCATTTCGTTAATAGTTGGGTCAAAATTGCCCTGTTGTTACCAAAACTGGCCTACATTTTCCTGTAATTTCCCACTAACAGGAAATGATTAGCAGCACAAATCATTTCCATGTGTCGTTAAAAAAAAATAAAAATTAGCACCACAAGTTACCGTGTGTCTTAAAATTATAAGGCAAGAAATGATTTTTATCGAAGAAGAGCATAGATTAAATGATCATTTCGCATCGTCTAGGGGTATAACTCAATTCGAGGTGGCTCAGATGGTTTGACTTGGGACTTTTATAATAGAGATCTCAAGTTTTCTGCAGCAATGATTATTTTGGGACAGTTTTTTGAAGCTAAAACAACAGTTAAAATGGGACGAAAGAACTGATTTTTAATAGATAGTAGTCTTACTAGGAACATGACAAATGTAGATTCTGAAGGTCATGGATATTTTTCTGGAAATAGTTTATGATTAGTATGCTTAATTTTCAACCATGCTCCTAGTTTATGTATTCTGAAACTCACTTCTAATTGTTAGATATTTTTCTGGCACCTACTACTTTTAAATGTTTCCTTCGTTTTTTCTTATGACTAGGGGCTCAAATTATTGTTGGATTTGTAATTCAACCCTTTGCAAAGTCTGTTGTACCTTTCCTCTATGGAGGATAGAGCTGGCAATGGAATTAGGCAGGCCAATACTTAAACAGGACAGGGCAAAACGAACACTAAATATTACCATAAATATTTTATATATATTTTTTAAACATAATATATTTCTTATAAAATATTATTACATTGAATATTTGAGTATGTGTTATAGTGAGTAAATTTACAAAGAGTGCTATATTGAATGTCACTACTATAAGTAGAATGTTGTTATTAAAAAAAAAAGTAAAATATAACATGAAAAATTGATACGAACCCTATAATGAAATGTTATTACCAGTGTTTTAAAAGGCGGGGGCGTGAGGTGAGGCGTTTTACATAGCACGGGGCGAGATGTAAGTCCCGAGACATGGGGCGTAAGTCCTAAGGATCTACGGGGCGTATATCTCATGTATCTTTATTTTTATAATTTGATTACTAAAAATATAAGTAACAACAAAATTTTCAATGATTCTACAAATAATTTCTTAAAATATATGACTATCATACTATGCAATTTACCTCCCTAAAAGAAATAATCAATAAACTATTAATATTAGAATTAAAACATAAACTCTTTCATGAATAAAAATAAAATACTTTCAAATAACAAAATAAAATATGATAATTTTGAAATATAGGACAAAAACATAATAATCAATGACAAGAGAATATATAAAATTCGAATATGTATTTTAAACAGAAATGTTAAGTCATATTCACCCTCATGACGTTCTCAATTAGTACATAAGCTAGTTAATTTTAATTTTCTTATTTCAACAGATGAAAAAAACTACTAAGCATCATTTAATTGGTAGAGAATTATGAGTATCAATAGCTTTGACTAAGGAATTTGACACAATTTGTGTAAGAACTATTAGGCGAGTCCCGGGCGTTGGGCGTTGGGCGTGTTCAGGACGTATAGTCGGGCGCTTAGGACGTAAGCCTCACAGAACTAAGTCCCACACAGGAGTCCCGAGGCATTTTGCCAATGCCCCGCCCCGGAGCGGGTCCTAGGGCGAGTCCGGACTCTGCCTTTTAAAACACTGGTTATTACTAGGAGGTAGTGGCATTATTAGGAATTAATGGACGGAGTTGGACCATGAAATAAGTTACAGATTATCCAATGCGTTCAAAATTTGGAGGACTTGTCCGCTTACTATTTGAATTGAAGAAAATGACATTTTAAAATTTGATGTATAAAAATGAAAAATCTCTTGTAAATAGACCATAAAATTTTTTAAAAATTGTAAAGGAATAGAAAACTATTTCTCCCCAAAATCTGTGTCGATCAAGATGTTTTTAGGAGGAAATGAGATTATTAACCACTTATAAATTGAATAAAAAAGAAAATGGTCTTTCTGTAAAAATGAAAGTCTCTTACTCGTAAAAATGAAGAACTATATAAAAAAAAACGTAAATTTTTTTTAAAAAAAACTGTAAAGGACTAAAAAGTTATTTCTCCCTTATTTTGAGCAGTGTGGGTGGGGGACTTAATTTTCAAAATTTAAGTAAATGAAAAAGGAAATTCCTCTTGTTTTTCTAATGTCGTCAAATAAAAAGGAAAAGTATATT
The DNA here is from genome assembly GCA_031232105.1 of Capsicum rhomboideum. Lineage (NCBI taxonomy): Eukaryota > Viridiplantae > Streptophyta > Magnoliopsida > Solanales > Solanaceae > Capsicum > Capsicum rhomboideum. Next base: position 134,832,390 of record CP124712.1, on the reverse strand, counting down.
GACAGGTACGAATGTACTTGCAAAGTCCGAATAACATGGAGATCCATAATGACACGTTTGCCTACCTTTTAGCTATTGACAAGTCAAACATGCGTTAAAATTGCCAATTACTTGACAGTTACTCCACTAGTTAGTCCCTTAAAATAACAAAACAAACAAACAAACAATAAAAGTGGCTGCCCTGTAACTACGTTCATATATGGAAAGTTTGGCCTATTTTTGATAAATTCTTAATGTGTATATAAAGTGAGAGAAGCAAAAAAAAAGTGAGTGAATTCATTAGGGTTAGTATTGGTGCTGCTAACATAATAACAATGCGTGGGTATAGTTTTTTTCATAGAGCCTCCAGGGCTTTCAATGACTATCCTCATCTTCCCAAGTTACTTGTTCTTTTCACTGTCAGGTATGTTCGTTTTGTATTGTAAGGTCTGCGTACACTTTATCTTCTCAGATCCCGATCTCGCTGTGTGGGATTAGACCGAGTATGTTGTTGTTCTTTGTATTTAGAACTCGGGTGATGTAAACTAGTGTATGCTTTGTTAATTTTGTTTATGCTAATACATGTGCACCACTTTTTTTATTGTGTCACAATCTATGAGATTTCTTTCTCATTTTAGCATTTGCTTGTTGATTGTTTTTATTTTTGTTTTGTTTGTGTTTTTAAATGTAACAAGTTGGATCCAAAAAATTATACAGGGATTCAAAATGTCACACCTATTAAGATCTAAATCTATATATGACCTAAAGAAACTTTTGAATCTCCTAAGCCACTTTACTCGAACTTTAATTTTGTCTAGGAGATCTATTCAATGGCTTACAGATAACCAAAAAGACCATGTACTACTCGTAGTTTTTATTCTATTTGCACAGTATAATTTTTCAACGAAGAGGATGTAGGATTTTCTTGATTTGTTATGGTCTGTTAAGGTTTTTGCTCAGAATCTAATAAACAATATTTATTACTCATCAATCTCGTTATTTATTTATATTTTGGATTTTCTTGCAACCAGAATGTGTTAGTTTTGTTTTCCTCGCCCCGGAAAAGATACTACAGAATTTGATCTGATTTTTTACTGTTTATGGTTATTTTAGCATTGACAATCCAAAAAACTGGAGAAAACCAGTGGATGTATTAAGATAGCTTGTGCACTTTTATACTAGTACCAATATTCTCTAGTGCCACTTTTAAAGTCAATAATTTGTGTTGGTAAGACTCTGCAGATTCTAATTTTGTTTTTTCTAAAGAAAAATTTACATTCATAATAGACACAAAGTTGAGTAATTTGAATCCCCTACACGCAATTGCTTACACAATTTCAGTAATTGTTTGAAGGTGTAACTGCAGTTTCATTTCTGTTTAATCTTTGTGCCGGCTACATAATTATAGAAATTACCTGGAATTTTCTCTGATGAAAACCTGATCATAGAGTGGAATATATAGATGATTCATGTCGCGGACATTAATTTATTATTGATTGATTTTGAACTTTGCAGTGGTGGAGGACTAGCTACTGTATGTCACACAGCATTTGCTGATGCAGGTCAAGATGATCTTAAGAAGAAGAAAGTGGTAGTGCTTGGAACAGGCTGGGCAGGAACAAGTTTCCTTAAGAATTTGAAAGACCCCTCATATTCTGTCCAGGTCGTGTCTCCTCGTAACTATTTTGCCTTTACTCCTCTGTTACCTAGTGTTACCTGTGGCACAGTTGAAGCAAGGAGCATCGTAGAACCAATTCGTAACATTATCAAAAAGGTATACACATCTATAGTTTGTTGATTTTTCATCTGCACCCTTAGTGATGCCTTGTCGCGTATTTGAGATTTTGGTGTTAAGAAGTATTTATGATTTCTGTTTAACAGAAAAACTTCGATGCTGAATTCAAGGAAGCTGAGTGTTACAAGATTGACACAGTAAACAAGAAAGTTCACTGTAAAACAACCCAACCAAGTCATTTAGGTGGTGGTATAGAAGAGTTTACCGTAGATTATGACTATCTGGTGATTGCTATGGGCGCTCGAGCAAATACTTTCAACACCCCTGGTGTTGTGGAGAATGCACACTTTTTAAAGGTAGCTTTTACCAAGCAACTGTATTTACTGAATTGAAGTATAGCCTCTGAAGGTACATTTGAGTCTTATGACGCGTGAACCTATTAGTGAAGGAAATTCAATGAAGCAACAACTGGTACCATAGAGACGCAGCTATAAATTAGAGCCATTACCAATTTGAGAGATCGTTTAATGCAGTAGAAATAACTAAATTTTGGGTTGTTCAATCAAGTAAAGGAAACTGAATGGAATTCATAACTGCCTCAATCTTATTTTTTCCGTTTTCCTTTTTATTGTCTGTGAATATTCAGGAGCTAAGACCATTCCAATACCCCCTTTCGCGATGCATAAACTAAACCAATAATTAATATAAGCATGTAAATGGAAGCTTCTATAAATGCAGACACCATCTATAGTTTTTTTGAAGAGCAAGCAACGATATCTCAATGCAGGAAGTTGAAGATGCTCAGAGAATTCGTAGGACTGTGTTAGATTGTTTCGAGAGGGCAAGCCTTCCAAGCATAAGTGAAGATGAGAGGAAGAGAATTCTTCACTTTGTGGTTGTTGGAGGTGGTCCAGCAGGTGTGGAGTTTGCTGCAGAGCTTCACGATTTTGTGAAAGAGGATCTCGCCAAGTTGTATCCTGCACTTAAACAATATGTCAAGATAACACTCCTTGAGGCCGGGGATAATATACTGAACATGTAAGCAACATTCTCCACATACTACATTATCGCTTTTATTTTTTGAACCTATGTTGCTCGGACTCTTTAAAACATGTGGACATAGGTGCGACAACATTTTTGAAGAGCCCAAGCACATAGTTTTTTGACAGAAAGATTGAAGTGTTTTTTTTGATCAATTGGTGCAACTCATACGATATTATAGCATGTAACTTGTTTGCTTGCCCACCTATCTGTGAGGATCTGCAAAAAGCTGTTAGTTTTAATCACTTCAAATTTCACTTTTTCAGGTTTGACAAAAGAATTACAGCTTTTGCTGAGGAAAAATTTGCGAGAGATGGTATTGACCTGAAAACTGGATCAATGGTGGTGAAAGTAAGTGACCGTGAAATATCAACCAAAGAGAGAAGCACTGGCCAAACTGTTACCATACCATATGGAATGTGTGTCTGGGCCACTGGCATTGGATCCCGCCCTGTCGTTATGGATTTTATGAAACAAATCGGTCAGGTATGTTCTATTTTATTAGTTCTGCATTTCTTGTTAATATTTAGTACTTATTTCAGCACCGACTTACATCCTTGAGATGTTTCATGCCAATCTGTTTCCATTCATGGTTTACAGACAAACAGGCGAGTCTTAGCAACGGATGAATGGCTCCGAGTTGAAGGGTGCAAGGAGATTTATGCTCTTGGTGATTGTGCCACAATAAACCAACGCAGTGTCATGGTACAGTTAATCAACATTTAGATTGATTTCTTATACTGAATTTCAACAATTTAGCAGCATTTCTTGGAACCTGAAGAAGTATCCACTTGTATAATGAGATTTTCTTCTTCAATTCCCTGATTGAAGAACTAAAGAGTTGCAACAATTCTCATTTACTAATCCTGAATATACTAAGCAAACTTAACTTTTTTTCCCTGTTCCACCCTTGCTCTCCCTCGTATTGATACGACTTTTGAAAACTAAGATCAGGAATTGACGATATCATACTCTGACTCTGACTTTCTGGTATTTTGATTCGTTTGTTTGTGTTGTATACTTTCTTCTTTCTAGTTTTTATGGTTTCTAAAAAATTTGATGATACAATTGAATGAAAGTAGATGAAATTTCCTTTATCTTTTTACTAGTTAAGGAACTAGGTACAGCTTTGAAATCAAGAATTAAAAGATATCATGCTCACACACTTCCGATTTTTTGTTTAGTAAGTTTGTTAAGACTTTTTTCCCTTTCCACTTTTGTGATGGGGTTGAAATATCATTTATCTATTATACAATTTGAGGAATTAGAATTGAAATTTATATTTCAGGAAGATATTGCAATCATATTTAGCAAGGCAGACAAGAACAACTCTGGTACTCTAAGAGTGGATGATTTTAAAGAAGTGATCCAAGACATATGTGAGAGGTACCCTCAAGTGGATATTTATCTGAAGAAAAAGCAGCTGAAAAACTTTAATGCTTTACTAAAGAACTCGGAAGAAGATACTGAAATTAACATCGAAAAGTTCAAGAAACTACTTGCTGAAGTAGACTCCCAGATGAAAAATCTTCCTGCTACAGCACAGGTTAATATATAGATTATTTTCTCTTGTTTATATGCTTTTATTCCTCATCTTATGCTATTATTTTCTACACTAGGTTGCTGCTCAACAAGGTAACTACCTCGCTGACTGTTTCAATCGCATGACTGTATGTGAAGCAAATCCAGAAGGTCCACTAAGATTCAGAGGAACAGGGCGTCATCGCTTCCATCCTTTTAGGTAGGCATGAAAATCACCAGTGGATGATTAACATAATCATGAACCTCTTAATTATGAAGAAAATGGACACGTATTTGAATGGGAAATCCTATGAACTCTTGCTTAGATTTGAGGGGAGCCTTGAGTAACTGGTAAAGTTGCCTCCATGTGACCAGGAGGTCACAGGCTCAAGCCATGGAAATAGCCTCTTGCAGAAATGCAGGATAAAGCTGCGTACAATAAACCCTTGCGGTTCGGCCCTTCCCTGGACCCAGCCCCGCCCATTGGGAGAGCTTTAGTGCACCAGGCAGCCCTTTTCTTGCTTAGATTCGACACAAAGTGTTTAACTCTGACCTTTTCTGATCTTATACTTCATGTTGGTTCTTTCCCCTTCTCTTACAGGTATAAGCATTTGGGGCAATTTGCACCTTTGGGTGGGGAACAGACTGCAGCTCAACTCCCTGGAGACTGGGTTTCAATAGGTCACAGTACTCAGTGGCTCTGGTATTCAGTATATGCAAGGTAAGTCTTGTCAAATTACAAAAAAACACTCACCGTACTCAGTGTTTACATCAAACTAGAGCGAGAATACATAACCATGCATGGTTAACACATTGTTACTTTAATTGGTTTAGTGTAAACACTTAGTGCGAACAAATATTTTCTTCTGTCACACTAATATGTGTTCTGGTTTCATATTTCAGCAAGCTAGTTAGCTGGCGTACAAGGGTGTTGGTGGTATCTGATTGGATAAGGCGTTCGACATTTGGGAGGGATTCTAGCAGAATCTGAAACATCATCAGACTAGACATATTAAACACAACTCTGGACTTATTGCTTTTTTACATACTGTAATTGAGTTTTTCTTACTAGTGTAGTTGAGAAATTTTGTTCGGATTGTATTTTCCTTAACCAACTTCCTGGTTCCAAGTGATATTTCGTCATTATTCTTTAGAATTCTACTCGTTTTCTTGTTTTTCCTGCAAGCAGGAATTCAACAAACAACACAATATAAAAGGAATTTTAGCAGTGTAAGATCTTTTGGGAAGGAAGTCTTGGAGTATCTGGTAAAGTTGTAGTCATGATCAGGAGGTCAGAAGTTCTAATAGTTGCGTGTAATAGATACTTGCGTATAATAGATATTTGTGATCTGACTCTTTCACGATCCCCGCGCATACCGAAAGTTTTAATTGGTTGGGCTGGGGACCAACATGGTTGCGCCTATTTCTTGCAAGTATTCGAGAAAATAACAAAGGTGGTGTCTTATCTTTGATAGTAGATTCAAAATAGTGCTTTTAAGTATCAACTTAGCAGTTTCGATTTATAGGAATGATGATATAGGAGTAATTACTTCTTCTGTCCACTTTTACTTATTCACTATACTAGAAATAAACGAGGGAGGAGTTCCTACGAACAAAAACTACTTAAAAATTAATATAAACTAAATTAACCTATGAATCTTAAATATATTAATTAACCTATGAATCTTAAATATATTAATTAACCTAAAGATCATAAATATGTGAATCAATAAGATATTGATCTATCACTTCATTATTGAACATTCTTAATTCTTCTTTTCTTTAGGTGGAGATGGAAATTGGAAATTTAGGATGAAAACCACCGGCAGGCATCGGTGGATGCATGAAAGGCCATAGATGAGGAAATGTGTGACGAAAACCACCGGCAGGCATTGGAGGATAAACAAATGGCCACGGATGTGCGTGGAACCAAGGATGAGGATGAAACCATGGTCGATACCACCAATCTAGTCCCTTATTAGCTTGTGTAGCAGCACTTTCATCATTTGTGGATAAATCAAACAACATGCAAATGACAACAGTAACAAGACAACTTTTCTTGGCCATAGCTAATAGTAGTAAAAAATAGTTTCTTTTTGCACTCTTAAGATGAAATATGAAGATTTGTAGTGGGGATTTTGTAGGGGTGTCAAGCAAGAGATTCATTTGGATTAGGAGAATTTTTAAGTTTATCAACTATTAGATTTTCTGTCACACTTCGAATCCCATTCGGGACGGACTGGCACCCGAAGCCGTTGAGGCCCGAGAGAACCAATCTTTGCTTAATACCTTCATATGCATGTCTTATATTATATCTCATGCAACTATGTGGAAGTCATGGAAAACTTATACAATATATGAAACTTGGCCGTTAGTGTCACGCCCCAAATCCCATCGGGACGTGATTGGCACCCGAAGCCGATAAGGCCCGAGAGAACCAAGCTTCACTTCTATTCCTTCATATGCATGTCATAGGAAACGCTTCTATCACATAGGAACATGAAAGGCTAAAATCAGAAAGCATAGCACATGTGACGTATATACATATGAGAAACTTGGCCGTTGAGGCCATCGAGTCAAGACTTCATCTATCATCTTATATACATACACCCACATACGTCTACAAAAGCCTCTAACAGATGCATTGACCAAAACCAACTGAAAGTCGGGACAAGTCCCCGCTGTATACACAAGGTACAATATCAAAACATGTGAAACACTGCGACTCGGAGAAGCCCCGAACTAACTGGAGCTCACCAATGATCTGCGACTACTATCAACCTATGGTGGAGGTCTACTAGTGCCTGCACCTGCAACATATAAGGTAAATTCCCCGAGAGGGGTCAGTACGAAATAAGTACTGAGTATGCAAGGCTCAGATGAAACTGTACAATTCATGAATATTTCAATGAACTCAAAACATATGAATAATCAATGTGAGTACGTCACCATTTTTGGAAACCATGTGTATTGCATTCATTACTGTCTTTGCTTTCTTTACTTCAATGCTTACTTGTCAATACATGTGTCACAATGTACCCGGGCCCCTACTGATCAGTGGGTCTTTACATGACTTATCGTCATGTTGGGATCGAGTCGAGCTAGGCTTATGCCCCTAGACTTGCCACCCTCGGGATCGAGTCGAGCTAGGCTTTATGCCCCTAGACTTGCCACCCATAAATCAATACATCGGGATCGAGTCGAGCTAGGCTTTACGCCCCTAGACTTGCCACCCATACTTGATCATTGACCACATATGCATTACTTTATCCTTTACTTTGAGATTGATACTTTGAGATTGTTGCGTTACAATGAGAGTCATAACATCACTTTGAACTTTGAATCATTAACCAATGAGTAAGAGACATGTGAGTAACATTGTTAGAAACATAAGATCAGTCATAACACTATTGGAACCATTGAACGATAATCGATGAACAAGATACATAAGTATTAGGCTTGTGGAACATGACCAATGAATATGAGACATGAGATGCACAATTGCTCAATAAGTATTGGACATTTGGAACCTTAGCATTGACTATGAGACAAGAATCTCCATCGTGCGATGAATAGAAAACATGTGACAATAACCATTAATAACCGGAAATAGGATACTTTTAGCTTATGAGAGAGTGACACTTTTGTAGCTCTAACATTGCGTAAAAGACATGTAACTAAACATTATTGGAACTTTGAAACATTAACCAATGGCCATGAACCATGAGAATCACCATTGACCTTATAAGGAATATGATATGGCAACTTGAATTGAAATACCTTTGGACATTTCGAAATGAAATACGAAAGAGTCACCTTACATACCGTATGTTCTCAATATGGATACGCAATCTTACTCTTGAATACAACACTTCAGCTTTCCCTTTACGTCTATTCTACACACAAGTACACAACCGGAACTTACATTAGCAACTAGTCATTAAATAGGCGTACAAGATGACAACGAACTATGTGACCACCATATAACGTCACATCACCCCCTTACAATACCCTCCGCTGCATTTCCATATCAACAACACCATGACATTACACACATTGACCAAAATATCATACATTGATAGCATTTCACCCTTACTTACCTTTTACACATTTCTCTTTATCATTCCGTCGTAGGTATTCCTTTATAACAACATATGAACAATCATCCAGACTTAACATAGTCCAACACACCTCCATACGATACTTTAAAGTCACTAAAACGACATCACAAGTTGATAATTACATCCCAAAAGGGTATCGGGGCTTTCGAGGATCAAAGGGATACGAAAACAATCAAAACACAATTCTGGGCTGACCTGCGCTGCCACCTTCGCGTGCAGGTGACTGAGATGCGCACGCAGGTGCCCTCCAGTGGCATCTGCGCCCGCAGGTGCCTCCGTCTGCGGGGGCGGATGCCCGTTTTGGTCCGAAATGGTCTTTTTGGGGTCTTTTTATGCAATGAATGGTCCATGATCATAACCAAACTTCTTTTAACATATTTTTGATCATCTTATATGCCAACAAGCATCCATGGTCTCACAACACACGTAACAACACCAAAACGACACTTTACGGTCAAAACATCACCAAAACCATAACCAATTTCACAATGGAAATTCCCAACATGATACACCATGACAAAACATGTCAAGACTATAATCACATATCACATGGCAATAGTGAATCCATCAAGGTTATTTCCTTCAATATCACAAATCCATGTTCAAGCTTTCAAGACAAAAATCATCCTCCGATTAGCACACACAAGTTGTTTTACACATAATAAATTTCTCATACTTCACCAACATAACCAACATCATCTACACAATATTCCATGACTATAATAAATTAAACCATGAGAATATACACTTACCAATACTCACCAAGTGATGATCTTGCTCAAAATAAGTGTAGTTGCCTTGGCTTAGAGAAGGGTTTCTTTGTGGTCTCTTGGAATTGTCTAGATTTTTCAAGAAATGGCAAGGTGGAATGAATGATTAAAATCTGATTTTTGAGCATATATATAGCATCCTTATCCAACCACTTAATGATTTACTTGGTCAATAAAAGAGAAATGAAAGAATGGGTCAAATTTCTCATTTGGGCCATGTCTTTGCAACATTATTGGGCCTTTATTGAGCCCAATAGCACAAGATTACTTTAGCCCACAAAATTAATGCATAAGTCCTCAACAATCTCATGGTTAAATAATTCCATGCATGTTACGGGAATTAACTAGGTTCAAAAACATACGGGGTGTTACAGTTAGGGCCATCATGTCAATATGAACATTCATTTCTTACATTCATCTTCCCACATACGTCTACAAAGCCTCTACAGATACATAACCATAACCAACCTAGAGTCGGGACAACACCCCGCTCTATACACATATACTATACCAAAGCAAATGTACATAGCAACTCGGAAAGCCCCGAACCAACTGGAGCTCACTAAAGACCTGCAAATGATATTGAGGAGGTCTACTAGTACCTGTGCCTGCAGCAATTAAAGTAACCCCCCCCCCAAGGGGGTCAGTACGAAGAATGTACTGAGTATGTAAGGCTCATAAGAAACTGCATTAATACATAAGAACTTCAATGGAAATAATTATAAGAGAATACTCTATATGGATAAACATCATTTTATGTGTGGAACCACGTACCTTTCTTTTGTTATTGTTATTTTCGATCATTCAATCATATTCTTATCATTCATATAATACCTTCATTCAAGAGATTGCCTTTATTCAGAGATTCTTCCATTCAAGAGATTTCTTTCGTTGCTTTTACGCTCATCATCATTATTATTAGTCATCCATCTTATTGGTGGGTTAATAATACAACATACATCCACTCTATCGGTGGGTTAATAATATAACATACATCCACTCTATTGGTGGGTTAATAATATAATATATACACACCTTTCTTCATTTCTTCCTTGGGAGAGATTGATACTTTTACTTGTGTGAGATTGATACATTGAGGATCATGACATTATTGGAAGCACACATATATGCATTACTTCATTTCTTTACTTTCAAGAGATTGATATGCTCACTTATGAGAGATTGATATATTTGTCATCATAACCTTATTGGAAGCTTTGGAACATACTATTATTGGGACTTTGGGACCATGTCCATAATTATGTAACACATGAGCAACAACGACTAATGAATAAGGAATATGTGACTTAACAATAGATAGCAACCTGAAATGAGATACCTTTGGACATTTCGGAATGAACTAGTACAACATCAATGTGAATACTACGAGCTGCAGAAGGATACGGAAAGAGTAACCTTACATACCTTATCTTCTCAATACGAATATACAATCCTATACGTGAATACAATAGTCCCGCGCCTTCCTTATGTTTCACTCTACAACACAAGTACATAACGGAGTTTCCATTAACCATCAACTATCTTACAAATGCATATAACGACAATGAGTTACATGTTTGGCTTTAAAATTTCATTTCCCCCTTGACAATACCATTTATGAAATTATTATACCAACAATCCCACAATATTCCATACATTGACCAATACATGATAAACCACTAGCATGTCACACCAAGTTCATACTTCCCACTTCTCCATCAACACAACACCACAATTACTTCATCAAGTCACCTCAATACGCCTCATAACAACATATCGGCCAAAATCCCATAATTTACACTTATAGAAAAATAACAAGTTTAGTAACATAATCACACCATACATGTTGTTATTTCACCCATACCATGCACTTTCATCAAAACCACAAGTCACCTTTCAAGTTTAATTCACAAAGATGACACCATCTTTTACAAAAACACAAAAGTGCACCACTTACACTTTTAGACATAACCATCATGATCTACATGCTCTCCCATGCATATAATATATTAATCCATAAGAATAATTACTTACCCAAGCTTGCAAATGAGTGATCTTGTCCCAAGAAGTGCCTTAGGGTTCTTAGGGTTTGAGAGAAATATTTGAGAAAATATCTAAAGAGGCATGAGAGTTTCAATGAATTAAAAATCTGATTTTTGGGGCCTTTATATAGTGTTCAAGTCATCCTTAGTCATTTCCTTGCATTAAATGCAATATTGGCTTGGTCAAAGTGGAAGAATGGGTCATTTGCCCCATTGGGCCTTGCATTTTGGTCTCTCTTTGGGCTTTAAATTGAGCCCAATAACCCATGTCATCTTAACCCACCAAATGTAATGTATAATCCACCATATATCTCATGTTCAAATAATTCTATAAATGTCTCGATAATATTCACTTACGAGATGCTCGTGCGTAGCCTAAATCGCAAAATAGAAATTGTAGTCGCTCGTGGCTTATTTGAACATAATTTGTTAAAATACTTGTGACGAAGAATTTACCCCAACTCGAATGTTAAACCTGCTTAAGAATAGTCCTACTATGATGGAGTAATGATACCATGACTCAAAGGTCTCATATACATCATAATAGTCGAAGAAACATTTTGGCGAAAACCACCCCGGCACGCTACTTGGCGCGCCCCTTTGCTGCCTTTGCAGGCTAAAATTTGGGCCACAGCAACCTGGCACGCCCTCTTCAGCGCCCCATGCCAAATTTTTGATTTTGGCTTTTCTTTGCGGATTTGGTTGGATCTTTCAAGTCCCAACCTTTTGCTTACCTCTTAGCTTTAAGATTCTTTGCCTGGATGTCCCTTAAACCTCAATTTGTCACCCCACAAATGCTCTACAAAGTCACAAACGCCACCCACTACAAAGGTCTAACCACATGTACTAGGCCCAATATTAAATATTTCATCAATGACACTACAAAATACGTACTTATGGCTCTCGACACCTAAGTAAACATTGTTCAAAGTTGTCATGTAGGGTAGGACATGTACGGGGTGTTACATTTTCTTTATTCATGTCAATCATAAGTAAAATTTGTGTACAAATAGAATTCTTAGAATAAGTGTAATGATCAAGAAGATAACCATAAATATCAATAGAGATTTTCATTCGTGAGGATAACCATAATCTAGTTTAAATTTTAAGAGAGAGTACGAAATACGTAGTTGTTTGGGACGTAAACCTGCAAGAATATTTTGGGGTAACAACTCAATTATTATAGTATATTAAGAGGCACTATACACAAATATTACATCAACTCAATTATCAAGAATTGCTTTTTTTCTTATGTGTAACAATTGGCAACTTCGATACTAGCAAGTAGGACTTAGTATTATTACTCTCCCTCACAAATTTTAACAAAGAACGAAATATTTATAAAATTTATGGTCTTTAATAAATCTTAAACATTTATGTAACTATATATCATTTAATTAAATGTGAAAGAGAAATTTTCGTATGTGTAACAATTTTGGCTTCGGTCCTTTAAGTTTGCCAAAATTGAGCATTTTTAGTCTTCATGCAATATTTACTAAACTCTAATAGCTAATTTTTAAAAAATTAAGCAGAAACATCAATATTTTCGGTGAAAACTCCAATAACCGGAACTACACTAGATGCTTCCAAATGTGCATTCCCTTTAATTATTTTCTATTTTCACAATTTTGAATAAATTTCACAATCCAAGCTTGGTAAATATCTTACGGAGATCAAAAATGCTCAGTTTTCGCAAACTTGAAGGACCAAAACTACTCGAGTGATACTTTAGGGATTGTTTTGAACTTCCTATCAAAGATAAGAGACCATTTTTTTCCTTTTTCTACAAGTATTCTACAATCAATTGATCATTAAGCAATAGAAAAAAACTTCCCTCTAAAACTAATCCCATATATGGTACATCAATGAGGTACAAAACTAAGGGAAAAAATTTCATGCAAGGTGGATGAAACACATCATACAATTGTAATATCTCTCAGTTAATTGTGGGAAAGAAAAAAAAAAGAGCTCAGACAGCAGAGAAGCCCTTCTACACCACTTACATGATACACCAAACTATAAATGAGGTTACAACATCCACAAAATATTTTGATATTTACAACATTGAACATCAACTAGATGCATCTCTTCTCCCTTTTCACACAGGATAAGAGCATATTAAGAACCCACACAAGGAAAACTCTTCGAATAATTCAGGTGTGTAGTCATTTCAGAGATCCAACACCACGTCAGCCTATGAATGGACCGGATGGCTTGTATGGTTCTTCAACGTTACTGGCCTGTAACCAAAAGCAAATCTTTTTAAACTTCAATAAGCATAGCAAGAATTCCAAACAAGAAGTTGTGCTTTTAATAACAGAATCATATACTATGAACATACACCAGTCTGCAGATCCATCTTAAGTCAGAGAGATCATATATTCTATGAAAATACATACCACAACAGATCCCTTCTAGTTGAAGATAGAGCAGTAACAGCATGGAGCAAACTGATGCTTTTTGTAAACGTTACTCAAACCGGTGTCAATCAATTTTGAACTGCTAAACTATCTGTTTTTCTGTCGATTATAGTTTGGCCCACGATGATTTGAGACTGATTCCTTCATCTCATTTGAAAAGGCAATAGCCAACTGCAACTTTCCCATCTTCTTTAAAGTACTGATCAGTGATCTGTAAACATGAATCGATGGGCAGATACCTCTGTGCTTCATCTCATTAAAAAGTCTCAGCGATTCCTCAATGTTACCAGATTTTCCAAAGCTGTCAATCAAAGCACTATAAGTCCGCAAATCTGGCTCAATTTCTCTCTCACACATCTTCCTGAAAAATACTAAGCACGACTCAAGCCTGCCAACCTTTCGCAATCCAGTAATTAAGGTATTATAAGAAACAATATCAGGAATTAGACCGTCCTCTTTCATTGCCACAAACTCATTGAGCATTTCATCTATTCTACCACACTTGCCTAAGATTCGTAAAATGGTATTATACGTGATCACATCAGGTTTGGATTTCAAACTCTTCATCTGATCAAAAATCAGCAAGGCCTTATCAACCTGTCCACATTCAGAAAAGGCAAAGATGATCCTATTCATAACTGTAGTACTACTTGGAAAGATCAATTCCGGAATTTCCCGGACAAATCTTAGTAAGCAGGGAACATCATTTTCCTTGATAAATGCTTGAGCAAAGATAAGATATGTAGATGAATTCAGATTTTTGTAAGATACTAACAGATCCTTGAAAATCTGACATAGAAGGCCAATATTGTTTTCCTCGCCTGCAGCTTTCAGAAGGCGATTGTGTGTACTCGGGCGGAGGGGGATGTTTTTATCATGCAAAGTCTGCACTAGTCTAATGGCTCCTGATAGATTTCTATCATTGCATAACTTATCAATATAAGTAGCACAGAGTTCCTCTCCTGAACTTTGAGAATTGGCCATAACCGAGAGAACGTCTGCCAACACTTCATCCACAATTTCTGCGGGGGATGCCTGGGTTGAGAATGATTGGCAGCAGCCAAAAATACCAGGGGAAAAAGTTGGCCAATTGAGGAGGACTCCAACTGGGATGGATTTAATACAATTCTGTATTAGAAATTAGCAGCAAATCACAACATTAAATGACTAAAGAAAAGAATGTACTTCCCTAATAGAAAAATCTAAAGCAAGTGACTCAAGATTGGGTTCAGAACATCTTATCCAATCAATGCCATGTTTGTTTACAGGACTAGAGTAAAAAAAAAGAAAAAAAAAAAAAATCTCGTAATTCAGTGTTGCAAAAAGAGTTTCCTATCTCAATATTACGTACTCTGTGTTAATTGTGAAAGGAATCTTAAAAACCAACCCATATACTCAAACAGGCCTTCGTAGTACAAATTACAGTTCACAGCTTCCTAGTTCAAACTTTGCATGAGGTATTTCGAAATTTATTTCCGCGAATTAGAACATACAGAGAAACTTCATAGCTAAAGCCTTATAACTCGATCACTTTAACCAACTCCCATTTCACACGCAAACACCATCCCTACCCCAACAACATACCCATTGTAATCCCACAAGTGGAGTTTGGAGAGGGTAGGATGTACGAAGACCTTATGTCCTTACAGAAAGCAAGGAAAAGAGAAAACTACAAAAACTACAACCATTACCAAATAACTTTTTCATCTATCACGTCTCTTCTAAAGATCAAAAACCGGGATTGTTGGACCTAGGACAGCTTGAATCAAAGATCATTTCTTTTGACAGATTACTAGTAACGATAATAACTCTTAGCACACTTGCAGACATAAAGAAATTCTTATATAACAGCTTGTTATATATGAATAAGAAAAAAAAACACTAGATTTGTCAAGTTTCATTCCAATGAAAATAAACAATATAGCCTACTTAACCACTCCAAAACATAAAGGGTAAAGACCCTTTGCATATCATGTAAGCTCCCTTTCCTTGTTTATTCCCCCAACAATCAATAAAAATAAGCATTTACTACTCCATCCATTTCAATTTGTTCGTCTTACTTTCCTTTAATGAAAACTCTTCAATTCAAGCTTTCCAAGCATATTTACAACCACGAGATTAAACATTTTGGTACATTCTACTTAAGACCACAAAATTCAAAAGTGTTACTCCCTCCATTTCAATTTGTTTGGCGACTCTTTCCTTTCTGGCAACTTTTTAATTTCAACTTTTCACGACTACAAGATTAAAGGGCATTTTGGTATAATAAACATATCTTTAATTTAAGACCACACAATTCAAAAGTCATTCTTTACTCTCTTAAACTTCGTGTCAAGTCAAAATAACGCAAACAAATTGAAACGAAGAGAAATTAAAACCCAAAAGAATAATAATACTCACGTGAAGAAAGAAATTTCTACAGCGATGCAATGTGTTGAATGCGCGAACTCCTTTAGAAGAAGAGTGTAACCCAACAGCGACACTATAGTTAAATCGACTGAAACAACAACGGCACAAAAAATTTAAAGTGTTCAGTTTTGCTTTGCCATTCAAAGCAGCAGCTGCTACCATTTTTTTAAAAGAGATTTTAGGGGTTTTAGCAAACCCAAATTAGGGTTTTAAGCATTGAGTGGCAAAATTATGGATTCGATGTCCAATTGGAGGATGAGGCTAAAACCCCTAATTTTCATGGAGAGTCAAAGAGCTAATTGAAAAACCCTTGCTTGCATTTTTGGGTGTGGAGGGATGGGGGACGACGTGTATTATTGCCTATCTGATAGTTCAAATAAATAAATTAAGTTACTATAAATAAATAAAAAGTATGGTTTATGATCTTCTCCACCAATTCGTGATTTTTAAGAATAGTTGTTGTCTCAAATTATGGAGTATTTACAACTTAAAATAAAATTAATTATTTTTTATCATTGATAATAATAATTATCTTTTGCGGACTACAAATATTTTATTAGAGTAAATATTTAATAAATAAAGATTAAATCTTATGACATAAATGAGGGTAAAATATATATTTATTTTTTTAAAAAAAAGATCATCCTTAGTATTTCTTAAGGACAACGTAAAAGAGCGACATGACAAATAATTTGAGATGAAGTACATGTGTAAAGTATACATATGTAGGAGACCATTTACTCCATTTATTTGGTTGAAGTTGAAAAATAATTGAAACAAAAATTATTTAAAATTTAAAGTTGTGTTTGAACATTGGTCATTTGAAAAAAGAAGTTTGAATTTATTTTTAAAAAACTATTATTTTATGCGAAATGTTCCTCAAACAAAACTCTTTAATTTCAAATTGACGTTAGAAATAATGGACAAAATGGCCAAACTTCAATGTGCAAATAATGCCATTATTTGCAAGTGGAGTATGCACGGATATTCAAAAGGTTCATAAAGTTCTTAAGTTATACCGCTTATGATTTGTTTTGAGTTGAATGCTCAAGTTATTTCATATGATATCAGAATCAACGTTTAATAAGTTTGTTCTCACTATCATAAGTTTCTATTCAAGATGCTTGGATCACAAAAGGTTTGGTTACATGAGCTTTCTAACTCTGGTAAATTTGAATTCAAGAATGCACAAATCTAAATGGAAAAACATTAGGTATAAGAGTTTCTCGAGTTCCACTACTTATTTGAGACTGAAACGTAGTTGTTGTATGAGTTCGTCGAGTTAAATATGTATAGGAGGGTGTTGATTTCCATATCTTCAAATAGATATTTCATGGACTAAATGTAGGATCAAAAGCGGTTAAGATTACATGTATAGGAGGGTGTTGAATTACACATCTTCAAGTAGATATTTCATGGACAAAATGTAGGATCAAAAGCTCTTGCTTGGTCATGGATTTCAAATGACTTGTTCCTTGTGACATCTAGTTACTGCACAAAAATTATTAACCTATAGCAGATGGGATTCCTACTGTCCTATACTTCATGAATCTCCAGAAATATTTAATAGAATTGCTTCACCAAAAGCTCTTGCTTGATCATGGATCTTAGCAACTGACCAGTTCTTGGGGAAATCCAGTTTCTGCAGATGACTCATTTGCCTATAGCATGTGGAAAATGGAAATATGGAATTCATATAGCTACATGAGTTATGAGAAAGAAGAAGAAGAATCAAGAACTTTCAAACCTAACATTGCCTCATCAATGGGGAGTAAAAAGAGAAACCAAGGTGTAATAAGCTACTGAGGCATTAAAGAGTTAAACCAAGTGGTGAAAGGTCGCATTTAGTAAAGAGTGAGAAGCATGTAGAGGTTCATAATATTCTTGATATTACTTTGACAACAAGAAAAGCATCTTAAGGTGTGCAACAGATGACATCAAAGCCGAACTGACAATGACTTATCCTAAGTTAAGGAACTCAAAAGGACGAAAGATGAAAACGCCCCCAAGGCTTGGTTGTTTATAAGAAGATAGGAGTAGTAGTTGTGAAGTATCTCTGTAAAATCCAGTAAGTGCATTCTGTCCATTTGATGCAAGCAAATCTTGAGTTTAGTAGTTTCAAGTGTACACGAAAAGACAGAAATTAGACAGATAAGAAGTGAAAATAAACAGAATTTTATGACTTCCATCCTTAAGTTAGAGAGCTGTGGAAGTTTGTCCGTTGCTATGTGAACAGTCATTCTTCTCTAATTTTCAGGTCAAAGCAAATTTCTGCTGATGTAAATTGAAAGATTATCTCGAATGTAAGACATGAGAAGCATTCTACTTCCAAGGAATGTGAATCGTTCACAACAGAATTATAGAGATCCTGTTAAAATGTCTATGCAGACAGGGCAACATAAAGATTAAAACTAGACCTGTTTGCAGCAAATAAAATTCAAACTCAAAAAATAGAACAAGCAATGATAGTAGAAATTGTTGGTGTGTACAAAGCCAAGATCATTTATAAGATAAATGCTAGGTTGTACTCTTGTGGTGCGACCCTTCCCCGGACCCGATGCATAATGGCAGCTTAGTGCACCGGGCTGCCTTTTTTTTTGTAAGAAAAAAAAATCTGTTATGAATGACACCACCACACCAATGACAAAAACAAAAACCACAGAAGCGAAGAAAAGTGTTTTTATCAATTAAACCACCACCAATAATGTAGGGAAGTCTCCATGGGGAAGGATAAGCTCAACTAGGCTTGAGAAACACTGATAACAGAGCTGCATTGACTTCAACAAATATGCTTCAGTTTCTTATACCTTAAGAAGCTGGGGGCAGTATACAGATGACATTAATTACAAAATATAGGAACTGACTAGAAAAGAAAGCAACATAAGAACTTCAAGGGTCCAAGTCACTAAGATGCCTCTTAGGAGGACACGAAAAGGTTAGCAGCTTCTTAAGAGGTGGAAAATGTAACTTCCTTTCGGAGCCATTATCCTAACTCAATATAACTTCAGATATATCATGTGATACTTTAGGAAATAAGGTCGATTTAAAAGCCTCACTAGCATACTATGAAGATATCACACAAAGAGGGAAAGCGCCAGGTCGAATTTGAGTTCTGAAAATAAGGCATTCTATAGGACATGCACACACACATACTTCACAAGCAATGCATTTATCAAATTCAAATTGTGTGAACTTAGAAACCTGACACAAAAGTGATAGATACCTCAAATTTCATTAATTCCCCCCTCAAGCATGACATGTCATATTATCATCAAAAGAGAATAGTGAAGCAAAGAAGAAAGCTTCTTCCATTATAAATTCTCTGTAATACAATGCAGCTGACACAACCTAAAAGGCAGTATAACAAGAACCAATAGTAATGTCCAGCATTTTCGCTAGTAGTAAAAAGTAACTTGGCCATATAGTGCAACATAGAACCTTATTCATATTGTACCAAACATGTAATCACAGAAACTAGAATACTAGTATGAGGAAGCCCAAAGAATGCTTCCTCATATTGTACCAAACATGTAATCATAGAGCCTCATATAAGAATGAACAAAAACTAAAAGGCAGAACTGAAAATTGAAAAGGGTGAGCTCCCCTTATTTGAGTTATTTCACATTATTCCTCTTCAGCATCGTCCTCGGCAAAACTGAGAACTTGACAGACTGATGGCTCCTTATCTTCATCATTGCTGAAAAATGTTTTCTTGCCTATCAACTCTATCACTCTTTTGGCAGGTCCAGAATCCCTGGGAGTCTCATTAGCGGTGCAGCGAGCAATCCTAATTCTCGGAAGCAAATCAGGCTTCACAGTAATGCTCGGTGGAGATTTCTCACTCTCTGTACTTGCAAGAACTACTATCTCACTAGGAATTTCCCATCTCTTTTTCACCCTGCTTTCAGTACCCAAATTCTTGTTATCTGTTTGAGATACACGGCTTTTCCCTACAGATAAAGATCGTTTCTTTTCGTTTCTCTTAATCTCATCCTTATCATTCTCAGGTAAAGACCTCTTTCTCACTACTGATGACTGATTTGTACTCTGATTGTACCGACTAGCCACAACCCTCCCCGGCCTCTGTGGCTTCTTACTAGCAGGAACAGACTTTTCGCCATCTTTGAATAGCTTCTTTGGTTGAACTGAACTCAGAAATGCATCATCCTTCTTCAGATTCTTCTTTGATGCAATTGTAGTAACTGCCTGCCTTGATAAAGCCATAGTTCTTGCTGCAGCTTTTCTTGATTTGGGACTAAGGCTTGAAGAACTTTTCCCCTTTTCTTCTTCAATCTCTTGAAGTTTCCAAAAACAAGACTTTCGCCTATTTTGTATAGGCTGAATAGGCGTAATCATCTCTTGTTTACCCAATTTCCCTCCCTTTGTCCCTGCAAGAATCTCTGATGGCCCCATACTCAACCCTCGTCGCGTTCCAACAAAAATCTCAGATGGTCCTAAACTAACACCCCTTCTCTGCACCTTCGTTTTCGCACTCATTGATGAACTCTCTGCAATCTTAACAACACTCATTTTCGGCTCCATAAACTTCGCTGCCACAACCCTCCCTCTCTTCTCAACAATCTTGAAACTTTTTTCCGCCTTTTCAATTCTCAAAGCCTCTAATTTCGTATTCAATCTACTAATCTCCATTTCAATTTCTTCAATTTCCTCATTAATCTTCTTCTCATCGCGTAAATCATTATCCTTCCCACTCTTCGAAATCACCTTCTTCGTCTTGATTCTTGAATTCTCCAGAGCCTCATTGGGGTGAAGTGGCTTGAAGGGTATCGAAGATGTAGACAGATTAACCGATGAATTATCGAACGAAGGAGTCTGATTCTCCTTACTTGAGACATCAGATTCAAAGGAATCAGATAACCAAGAACGTTTCAATGAAGAAAAATCCGCAGAATCGCCATTATCAAAGGCAGCATTGTTCCATATCTGTACATCTGCTGGATTAATCCCTTCTGGGTATTGTAAAACACTCATTTTTCTCAAATGGGTATCGAAAATTTTCGCAAAAGAAGTGAAAATAATACGAATCTTGAAGATTTCTTGATGAATATGGAAAAAGGGAGAAGAGAAAGTTGCTTGTGAATTAGGGAAAATTGTTACAGCCTTTTTGTATTTTGAATTTTTTTGACCGTTGGAGATGGAGAAATCAAACGTTGGATTGTCCGCTCTATCGTGGCCGTTGGATATTAAACGGCTAAAATTGACGCTCCGATTTTGATATAAAGGGTCAAAAAACGGAGGTTGAGTTGAGTTCTGATTTAACACCGTGCTCACGCTCCTCTCCAAGCCGAATGATAATAAGTCCAATCTAATCACATGGTTAATTTACCTTTTTAGGATATCATTAAGGGCTCGTTTGGTACAAGGAATAAGTGATAACTATTTTCTTGATTAATTTTAGAATAAGTTTATCTCATATTTGATTGAGATAAAATTGCGGGATAACTTATTTCAGGATTAGTTATTTTGGAATTGTAGTGTTATTTTTATCTCATATTGAGGATGGAATAACAATCTCGGAATAATTTGTTCCCCAACAAGACGAAAGCATCATGCGAATATAGCTTTTAAAAAATTATTCATCATACACGTTAAATTCTGATCAAATATTATCCATATAATGATCAACTTTACGGATAAAATATTAGGCTATTTGACTTATAAAATTTTAAAGAGTTAAGGTAAAAAGACACATAAATTATTTTGATTTACTAGCGTCATACCTGAATTATTGAGTTTTCACCTAAATTATCACCCGATGGTTAGCGAAACATACTTAGATGTTGACTAGACCAAATGTTGTCTACAGATACTTCTAGGTGTGTTTGACCATAAAATATGCGTTCACTTAGCATATATAACGACTTTATTAGCTTATACATTATTTTTTTATATTTTTCAATTGATTTTTAAGACCGTAAACTCTCCTCTTTCAAGTCGGAGATACCAACATCATGGCTAAGACAAGACAACAACTGAGAAGGTGGAGAAGAAGATGTCGGATATCGCGATGGAGAATAAATGATTTATACGGTGATAATCTTTACCTTAACTTTTAACCTAATATTAATTTATTTAACCTTGCCATAGTGGAATCATTTTTCAACATGGAGTACCACGTGACAGTTTTTTAAACAAAAGATAGTGTAACACCCATACCATCAAATATTTACCGAGGTGTGTTCACTAACTATTGGGTGATGTTCAGGTAGGAAAGTCATACTCTCAATAGTTCAAGTATGAAACTAAAAAAATTGGAATAATTTAAGTGCATTTTTGGCCCTTAATTCAATTTTAAATTGTGATTTAACATTTGCAATAACTTATAAAATTTTACTAAATGACTATCTCAAAAAGAGATATAATATTCATTTTATTATGCGTTTCAGATTCATACTTCGTCGCCTACGAGCTCATCTCTAGATCTTAATTCGGAGATCCCCGATGACATGCTTCCTAGATTGTTAAGCTTGGAAATAGGGGTGTCAAATGGGCGGGTTGGATTGAAATTGAAGATATTAAATGGGTTGAATTAGTTATTGGGTTGGGTCATGATACGCCCAAATTTACTTTGGGTTGAAATGGGTTAAAATTCGGGTTGGGTCTTAACCCGCCCAATTTGACCCGCTTAGTCTAAAAAATATTAACATATTAATATTTATCTCTTGTAACCATAATTTGAATACTAACTCAAAAAATAAGTTCGGGTGGGGTTGGGGGTGGATAAGGAGTGGGGGGAGGGGGGGGTAAGTTTTTTTTTAAAAAAAATAATTTTGGGGGGGGCGGAGGGGTAAGAATTTTTTTTAAAAATAAATAAAAAAAATTTTTGCGGAGGGGGTGGGGGGATTTTTTTATTTTTTTTTTTAAGAAAAATTAATTTGTTTAGGGGAGGAGGTATACCGTATTGGGGTGGGGGGAAGAGGGATGTGGGGGTGCAATGGTTTTAGGGGGGATATGGAGGTTGGGGTAAGATTTTTTTTTAAAAAAAAAGAAATTAATTTTTTAAAAAAAAAAATTAATTTTTTTGGGAAAAAGGTATGTCATATGGGGGGGGGGGGGGGCAGGGGATGTGGGGGGTGCAAAGGGGTTGGGAGGATATGGGGGGGGGTAAGAATTTTTTTTTGGGAGAGGGTATGTCGTATGGGGGGAGGGATTGCGGTAGAGGGTAGGGGGATATGGGGGTTGGGGTAAGAATTTATTTTTTTTTAAGAAAATATTATTTTTTAATAAATTATTTTTTTTTATGGAGGGATAGGGGTGCGAGGGAGGGGAAGGGGTGGGGTTGGATTGTAGGTTAAGAAAAGATTTTAATTTTTTTAAAAAAAAATAAAAATTTGTCGTTGGGGATTTGGGGGGGGGGGGGGGGATTAGGATAGTGGGGGATGGGACAAGAAAAGAATTTTAAAAAAACTTTTTAAAAATTAAAAATAGTTTAATTAAGGAAAGCGGCGTGGGGTTGGGGTAAGTTGAGGGTGTGGTGGGGTTGGTGTAAGTTGGGGGTGTGGTGGGTGATTTTGAGAGTGGTATAAGACACATTGTCACTTATTTTTCATACTTTCATTAAGAAAATCATTTTTCTATTAAACGGGTTGAAATGGAGATTGAATTAGACTCAGTTGAACCCAATTTAAAAATGGGTTGGGACTTAATGGGTTGAGATTTACCCAATAACAAATTATTTTGAACCCAACTCATTAAATTTTGAACGAGTTGGACGAATCAACTCAATTTGAGCTCATTTTGACACCCCCTACTTGAAAAGAAACGTACATTCGACGATCATGGAGGAGGCCGGACGACCTTCTTCTTTTCATACCTTATCTAAAAGATACACTCTTTCATACCTTTATCTTTACGTCCTGTTCGTCACTAGCATGCACCACACTTCCTAAAGAAAAAAAGAAAAGAAGCAGCTTCATCATGCGTCATAACGCAACATATCCCTTGGGCTACAACCATTCAGCAAAGACGATCTTGTCATATCAAGATCGGATTTGTTGTAAGTGCAGTATAGCTGTCCACCACTTATCAGATAATCAAAAATAAATGCTAAAATTTGTTCACACAAAATCCAAAATTAAGTGCAGTTTGCTAACTTCTTCTTACTCATTATGTAATATATTGTATGACATAAAGTCACAAAAAATAATTATTTTAATAGTATTATCTTAGTCCTAATTTATGTAAAGGTATTTAGCTGAACATAAAATTTAAGAACCGAAGAAATTTTTTTGAAATTTATAGTCCAAATAAGTCATAGATATTAGTTAGGCTACAAATCATCTAATTAAAATGCATGTCTAAACACAACTTTAAATTTCAAAAATCACAACTTTAAAAATTCAAAAATTCAAGTTCAACTTCAAAATTTATGATTAAACGGAAGCTAAATATATAAATATGTTAATTTTTTTACGATTGATTAAAAAAAATGTCACATAAATTAAAACAAATAAAATATTTAATTATCTTTGTTAACATGATTCTTTTAAATTCATTTTAATAAAGTTTACCTTTTTATACTTTTTATATAAAAAGTAAAGTTAAATAAAAAGACGTAAAACTCGAAACGATTCGGCCGCTCATTTGAAAGGACAGGTTTGATCACATGCATATAATTTGTCTTATTCGTGGACAACCTTTTCCATAAAATATAACCGATGTAACTAGTAATTCTTCCGTTTCAATTTATATTGCATTTTTTAAATTTTGAAATTTAAAGAAATCTATTTTTTACTATAATTATTTTATACCTTTTAAAGTATTTTAATTTATAATATTTTTTACATAATTTTTAAATATATAAATTTTATTTTAAAAAAATTAAAAATTTTGTATTTAAATTTATGATCAAATTTAAATTATTAACTCTCGAAAAGCAAAGAGATAGAGGGAGTATTAAATTCCACACACTCACCATTCCAGTATTTGACAACTTGACACTATATAAATAACGTAAGGGGATCAATGAACCTTCACCAACCAAGAAATTAATCACCCCTAAAAAAGAAGTAAAATAATTCTCAAAAATCTTCTCTACTTTGTTACTATGTCTGTCACTAAGAAAAAATCTGAAGATCTCATCTTTGCGTTGATGCTTCTGCTTACTCTGTGCTTATTATCTGATAATCTTTCCAACGGTGAAAGGCTAACATTCAAAGTTGGCTCACAACAAGGATTTAGTGGCGGTGGATCTCCACGATTTCCAATGTTACCAAAAGGTCTAGTGCCACCATCAGGGGCCAGTCCAACACCACCATCTGCGTTGGTTGACAAGGATGTATATAATTCTAAATCAAATTCAGTTGCCAATAATGTTGTTCCATGAAACTAGCTATTAGTCCTTTAGTTTTATGTTTGATTAATAAACTTTCTTGGTTGCTTTAATAAAATTTCATCGTGAATAGTTAAAGTTGGATTTGTCATTAGTCTCTGTGTTTCATTTATGGTTAGATCTCTCTATAATAAAGTTGTTTAACTGAATATTTTTTGACTGTTATTATGAAATATTATTATAGAAAACTAATACAAGCCGGAGAGCCAGCTTAATTACTTGATTCTTGTCTATTCATCATGTTATAATTAGAAGAGTAACACTAATCATTCACCAAGTTCATGAGATATCATGAAATAAAGAAGGTTGATCATCAATCACATTGAATTATATATGGTAAAATCCATGTGAATAATTAATACGATATTTGATTTACACAGTGTGCACGCTAGTTCATACAATGGGCTGCCTGCTTTTCAAGGAGATAGGGAGCAAAATTTTATTATCAAAGCAAAGGAGAAATCTTATTTCGTTTTTCTTTCTTTTTGGTAGGTGAAAGACATAGGAGAATTGAGAGATAATTTATTCCACCACAGAAAATTATTTTATTCTTGTTTTTCATTCAGAAAATAACACCATCGAGGCACAACCATTGACCAATGAAGATCTTCTCACAATCAAGATTAGGATTTATAGAACTGAAGCCTTCAACTGTCAATTTAAATCTCTGAATAATGTTGACACATGTATCTCTGCTTTGTGCACCATATATTTCATTACAAATTGTAATAGAATTCCCCATGGATCCATCTATAAAGAAATGACAAGAAAAGAGAGACCAATTTCAACAGTCATTCACATATTAAAAGGAAAAGAAAAAGGAACTAATTATTGGTGCAAACAATATGCATTTAAAAAAAATATTTTACATTTTAAAAACAATTGTATCACTCATTACTTTTTGGTCAAATATATATATGCTATTTACTTTTTAGTTAGTGGAGTGTTAATTAGTTAGACGGTCTTTCTAATCTAAGAAAGATACAAGGTTAATTTAGATAAATATTTTTATGATTAAATATCATGAGATCTCTTTCTTAAAAGGTGCGTAAGAATTTTAAAAGACAGATAATATGGACCGAAAATAATAATAGTACTCATATACTTACTGCTAGGGATTCTGCTCTCAGCAACGGAAACAATGAGAAGGCAAATTAGAAGCAATACAGTGGCTGCTTTGTTCATTGCTGTGGCCATTTGCACTATTAGATGATTGCTTAATTCTTTTTTACTTCCTAAGTTATGCTGCTATTAATCAAGTCAAATGGCCATATTTATTTATAGAGAGAAGGATGTCAATTAAAGCCTAATTTATACTCTTCTTGTTTTGTCCCCCACATATTAAATTTTTTTTAGTTTCAAATAAGTTTAACTTGTTTGACAACTTGATAGGACAATGAATTGTGGGAATATGTGGACGCATATTTCATTGTAACCAATAGTATATTGTGTATTAAACAATTGGAGAAATGACATTTTAGTGTTAGTATTCGTAGCAAGAACTTGTTTGTCTGATGGAAATTAAAGAAAAGATTGGAGAATTTTCTTGTATTGAGTGAGTTAAAAATTTGGAGGAAATTACATGGAATGTCCTCCTCCATAGTGGGTGGCTTTGTATTTTTATCCCCCATAAGAAAAAATTTTAAAGACTAGCCTTCCTTCATTTTTATGCATACAACAAGTACATTTTTGCTCCTCTACACCTCAAATGTTTTACTCTTTCCATGCTCATTTGTCTTTCAACTTTTTTTTTCCTCTTTTTTACTGTTACTTGATTTTTATTTTTTTTTTCTTTTCTTTTCTTTTTCTTGTTTTAATTCATTTATCTCAACCTTTATTTTTTATTTTTTTTCTTCTTTTTTTTTTTTGTTTAATTTCTCAAACATTATTTATTTTTCATTTCTCTTTTTTTAATTAATTGTCTTAACCTTTATTTTTTTATTTTTTTTTCCTTTTCACATTTTTTTTTATTTTTCTCAAACTTTATTTTTATTTTATTTTTTCTTCTCATTTTTTTTCTCAACTTTTATTTTTTTATTTTTTTTTATTTTTCTTTTTTTTCCTATTTTCTTAACCTTTATTTTTTTCTTCTCTTTTTTTTTTTTTCTGAATCTTTATTTTTTTTCCTTCTCTTTTTTCTTTTTTCTCAGCTTCTATTATATTTTGCTAATGAACAGAAAGTTGGATAATCCGCAAAAAGGATATTCGTTCTTTGATATAAAAGTAAACTTAAGGGCGTGACTTGCCGTTTGGAAGTCCTTTGGGATAAGTCTTGCCTCTAAGGAAAGAGTTGTAGAACATTAACTTGTTGTTTGTAAATCCTTGAACTAAGTCTTGCCTCTAGGGCAAGAGTTATAAAGTATCTCACAAATTAAGCCATAATGAAATAGTGTTAACTCTTGCCCATGGGGAGTAATTTGTTTCTTTGGGAGATTCTTGGGCTAAGTCTTGTTTAAGAGGCAAAACTTATAGAGCATCTCATAAATCAAAGACACAATGTGGTAGTGCTAACTTTTGCCCATGGGAGAGTATAACTTATTTTTTGAAAGTCTTTGGGCTAAGTCTTGCCTCTAAGGGAAGAGTTATAGAACATCTCATAAATCAAGACACAATGTGGTAGTTTCAACTCTTACCCATGGGGCATAACTTGTTGTTTGAAAGTCCTTGGACTAAGCCTTGCCTCTAAGGCAAGAGTTATAGAACATCTCATAAATAAAAACATAATATAGTAGTATCAACTCTTGCCCATGGGGCGTGTAACTTGTTGTTTGAAAGCCCTTGGTCTAAGTCTTGCCTCTAAAGCAAGAGCTATAGAGCATCTCATAAATCAAGACACAATGTGGTAGTGTCAACTATTGCCCATGGGGCATAACTTGTTGTTTGAAAGTCATTAGCCTAAGTTTTGCCTCTAAAGCAAGAGTTATAGAGCATCTCATAAGTCAAAACACAATGTGGTAGTGTCAACTCTTGCCCATGAGGTGTAACTTGTTGTTTGAAAGTCCTTGGACTAAGTCTTGCCTCTAAGGCCAAGTTATAGAGCATCTCATAAATCAAGACTTAATGTGGTAGTGTTTGCACATGGGCATAACTTGTTGTTTGAAAGTCCTTGGGCTAAGTCATACCTTTAAGGCAAGAGTTATAGAACATCTCATAAATAAAAACACAATATGGCAGTGTCAACTCTCGCCCATAGGGCGTAACTTGATGTTTGAAAGCCCTTGGTCTAAGTCTTGTCTCTAAGGCAAGAGTTATAAGGCAAGAGTTATAGAGAATCTCATAAATCAAGACACAATGTGGTAGTGTCAACTCTTGCTCATGGGGCATAACTTGTTGTTTTAAATTCATTGGGCTAAGTCTTGCCTCTAAGGCAAGAGTTATAGAGAATTTCATAAGTCAAAACATAATGTG
This sequence comes from Capsicum rhomboideum, assembly GCA_031232105.1. Classification (NCBI taxonomy): domain Eukaryota; kingdom Viridiplantae; phylum Streptophyta; class Magnoliopsida; order Solanales; family Solanaceae; genus Capsicum; species Capsicum rhomboideum. Next base: position 134,803,592 of record CP124712.1, on the reverse strand, counting down.
ATGGTGTCAACTCTTGCCCATGGGGCGTAACTTGCTGTTTGAAAGTCCTTTGGGCTAAGTCTTTCCTCTAAGGCAAGAGTTATAGAGCATCTCATAAATCAAGACACGACGTGGTAGTGTCAACTCTTGTCCATGGGGCATAACTTGTTGTTTGAAAGTCCTTGGGCTAAGTCTTGCCTCTAAGGCAAAGTTATAGAGCATCTCATAAATCAAGACTCAATGTGGTAGTGTCAACTCTTGCCCATGAGGCATAACTTGATGTTTTAAAGTACTTGGGTTAAGTCTTGCCTCTAAGGCAAGAGTTATAGAACATCTCATAAATAAAAACATAATATAGTAGTGTCAACTCTTGCCCATGGGGCGTAACTTGATGTTTGAAAGCCCTTGGTCTAAGTCTTGTCTCTAAGGCAAGAGTTATAGAGAATCTCATAAATCAAGACACAATGTATTGGTGCCAACTCTTGCTCATAGGGCATAACTTATTGTTTTAAAGTCATTGGGCTAAGTCTTGCCTCTAAGGCAAGAGTTATAGAGAATTTCATAAGTCAAAACATAATGTGGTAGTGTCAACTCTTGCCCATGGGGCGTAACTTGTTGTTTGAAAGTCCTTGGACTAAGTCTTGACTCTAAGGCAAGAGTTATAGAGCATCTCATAAATCAAGACACAACGTGGTAGTGTCAACTCTTGCCCATGGGGTGTAACTTGCTGTTTGAAAGTCCTTGGGCTAAGTCTTGCCTCTAAGGCAAAGTTATAGAGCATCTCATAAATCAAGACTCAATGTGGTAGTGTCAACTTTTGCCCATGAGGCATAACTTGATGTTTGAAAGTACTTGGGTTAAGTCTTGCCTCTAAGGCAAGAGTTATAGAGAATTTCATAAGTCAAAACATAATGTGGTAGTGTCAACTCTTGCCCATGGGGCGTAACTTGCTGTTTAAAAGTTCTTGGGCTAAGTCTTGCCTCTAAGGCAAGAGTTATAGAGCATCTCATAAGTCAAAACACAATGTGGTAGTGTCAACTCCTTCCCATGGGACGTAACTTGTTGTTTGAATGTCCTTAGGTTAAGTCTTGCCTCTAAGGAAAGAGTAATAGAACATCTCATAAATCAAAACACAATGTGGTAGTGTCAACTCTTGCCTATGGGGCGTGACTTGTTGTTTGGAAGGAATCGAAGAAAAGAAAAAAAAATAAAGGTTACGAAAAAATAAAAAATAAAAAAGAAAAGAAAAATAAAGGTTGTTAAGATTAAAAAAATAAAAAAAAGAAAGGCTGAGAAAAAAAGTCAAAAAAAAAAATAAAAGAAAAATAAAGGTTCAGAAAAAAATGAGAAAAAAGAAGAAAAGAAAAAATAAAAATCAGAGAAAAATTAAAGAGAGGAAAAAAAAAATAGAAGTTGAAAGGAGAAAAGGAAAAAGGTAAAGATTGAGAAAAATTAAAAAAAAAGAAGAGAAAATAAAAATAAAAAATCAAAGTAAAATAAAAGAGAGAAAAAAAAATTGAAGTTGAAAGATAAATGAGCATGGAGAATTGTTTGAAAATATTTGATATATAGAGGGGCAAATATGTATTTGTTCAATACATAAAAAAGAAGGAAGACTAGTTTTGTAAGACTTTTATTATGGGAAACAAAAAAGCAAAGCCACCCACTATAGAGGCTATTTATGTAGTTTACCCAAAAATTTGTACAAAGTGTTATCTATTTATTCAATTGTTTAATTAATGGACTAGAGGCTATATTGTAAATTATATAAGGGAAAAGACATCGTTTCCACCCTAAACTATACCCGAAAAGTCGATATCACACTTAAACTATTGGGATGACCCATTACACACCTATACTATATAAAAGAGAATTTATTTACCCCCCGCGACACCCATGCCCAGGTTTAAATGAGTGTATTGGAGTACACTCGCCCTCTCGTGTTGCCACGTGTTTAGTGAAAATAATTTCTTTTAAATTATTATCCAACCCATTTAATTTATCCATACCCACTTAAATTACCCCTAACCCGTTACCCGACCCGACCCGACCCGACCCGAGAATGTCAATGGACACCCGACAAAATACAAAGGGAACCTATATCGCATATGAACAAAGCTTTCTTCTTCACAATCAAAACCCGATGAAAGAGATTTCTTAGTGTTTTCTTCTTCACAATCAAAAACCCAACCTTCGTTGCTACTAAAAACCCTTCAGTCGATTTTAGAAGGTTACAAGCTAGGGTTACAATCTAGGGTTACAAGCTAGGGTTACAAGCTAGAATTACAAGCATAAACTAAAAGGTTAGCCCCAGATCTCAGTATTTTAAAAATTAACTTTTTTATTGCGATTTAAGCTAGGGTTTTTCCCCGTCTTTAATTTATCTTTGAAATTAATGTGTTAATAATTGGGGATATGCTTCAATATGTAACAAATGAAGTTGTGACACTTATAATTGTTGTGTAATATGTTTTTCTGTTGCGATTTGAGCTAGGATTTTTTCACGTCTTTAATTTATCTTCAAAATTAATGTGTTAATTATTGGGGATATGCTTCAATATGTAATAAATGAAGGTGTGACACCTCATTTGTGGCATAATATGTTGTGTGTTGTGTGATGCTATTTTGGTCGATGTCAAGGATCTTACTTTAAAGTGTTTTCATGATCAGTAATTATTGAATTGTCATTTTTATAATGCTTTCAGGTTGTTAAAATGAGTTTTGAACTGATCACTTTGAGAGTTTATCATGGTGGGGTTCTTAACAGGGGTAAAGGGAAGGGAAAAAAAAGGAAAAACATATATTGGTGGACAAATTACTGAGTTTTTAGATGTTGATATAGATAGGTTGTCCTATTTTGAATTTAGGGATTATGTGAAGCATTTAGGATATGACCCTGGACAATGCTTACTGTACGTGAGACTGCCTAAGAGTTCTATTTTAATAGAAATTAGGTCAGACAAGGACACAACTGAAATTTCACAATGTTTGAATAATGGGGACACTTTGGAAGCTTTTGTGTATCACATGGTTGTTGAACCTCTTTTGGCCCCACCTTTATTGGAATATGTAAGTCATGTGGAGGGGGAAAGTGGCGTGTCTTTTAATAAAGACATTAGGAGTGTTGAGAGGGCATCTGAAAATAGTGAACTTACCCCTACTATCTCCCAACCTTCTGCAGATCCAAATACCTCTTCTGTTGTCCAACCTACTGCTCCTACCCTTTCTACTGCTCCTATACCTCCTCTTACTACTAATGTCCCTTCTCCTACTGTTGCTCCTTCTACTTCGCCTGTTGCTCCTACTGCTCCTCCTACTAGTCATGTCTCTTCTCCTCCTACTGCTCATTTTATTGCTGAATCTTCACAAATTAGGAGTGAGACTGATAGGGCTGAATCTGATGTAGATTCAGATATAGAATCAATTGATGGAGGTGTAGAGGTTGGGAGTGATGTGGATGAATATGTGGATGAAGAGTTAAGAGGTCTTAGGGAAGAAAAGAAGAGCAGAAAGAGAAGAAAGCGGGGAGAAAGACCAATAATTCCTGATCATGTTAAGTTAGGAACTGGAAGAAAACGACCAGATGTTGGCTATGATGAATCTGCAGGTGGTGATAGAAATAGTTTGGAGGGTAAGTTAGCTGGTGATGAACCCTTTTATCCATCAGATGAAGCTGCCAGCTTTGAAACTGATTCAGAAGACATAACTGATGAAGAAGAGGAGGTTGAACAGAGAGTTAAGGCTAGAAGAAGGAAAAAGGTAAATAGAGTTGTATATGATTCAGACTGTCAGAAAGTTGTGTGGGAATTAGGAATGATTTTTGAGAGTGTTAATGAATTTAGAGCTGCTGTTACTAAATATGCTGTTGCTGAACATGTTGCAATTGAAAAATGTGTTAATGAATCTACAAGGGTAAGGGTTAGGTGTACAACTGGTTGTCCATGGCTTCTATATGCTAGCTTTGATTCTAGGACCATGAATTTTGTTGTGAAGACCTACAATCCAATTCACAAGTGTGATCCTACTAATAGGAACAAACTTTGCAATGCCATGTTCTTAGCCAGCCACTATAATGAGAGGATAAAGGAACAACCAAACATTAGAGTTTTTGAGTTTCAGCTGCTTATTAAGAAAGAATTGGATTTACATGTTGGAAGAGCAGTGTGTAGGAGAGCCAGGAATAAGGTGATTACAGAACTAATGGGTGATTATAATGTTGAATTTGGGAGGATTTTAGATTATAGGGATGAGTTTCTAAGATCCAATCCAGGTAGTACATGTGTAGTTAAACTTCATCATGAAACATTTGAAGGTGGTAGAAAAATATTTCAAGGCTTCTACATATGTTTTGATGCAATGAAAAAGTCCTTCTTGGGTGGTTGTAGGAAGTGCATTGGTTTGAATGGTTGTTTTTTGAAGGGAGTCTCTAAAGGGCAGTTATTAGTTGTTGTGTGTAAAGATGGAAACAATCAGATGTTGCCACTGGCATGGGCAGTGGTTGATATTGAAAATAAGTTCACTTGGAGTTGGTTTATCAAGATTGTAAAGGAAGATCTTCAGCTAGGAGATGGGACAGATTTGGTAGTAATAACAGACATGCAAAAGGTAAGATTTTAATTACTTAATTTACTTCATACAACTGTATATTTTGTCAAATTACATGATATGTTCACTATTTCTTTATTTCTTTCAGGGTTTGGAAATTGTTGTAACAGAACACCTATCTAATGCTGAACATAGGATGTGTGCAAGGCATGTCCTTGCCAACTGGTCAAAAAAACTCCATATGTAGAGGCCTTGAGAAGAAAAAATGTTTTTGGAGGTGTGCAAGGTCTACATTTGAGGCTAAGTTGAGGGACAACATTAGTTATATGAAGATGTTGGGTTGTGAAAAAATACTGGATAAGCTGATGTATTTTAATCCAGACAGATGGAGCAAGCTTTATTTTAGCTTTGCCACTAAGTTTGACATTGTAGACAACAACATGACAGAATGTTTCAATGCATGGATATTAGGAGCAAGGCATAAGATAATTATCACAATGTTAGAAGAGATAAGGGTGAAAATGATGAAAAGAGTAGGACAGATGAGGGATTTTTGTGAAACTTGGATAAGTGACATTTCTCCAATGGCCATGAAGGTTCTAAATGATAATACAGCTAGGTCAATGAAGTGCAGCATTGAATGGAATTCTGATACAGGATATGAGGTTCTTGATAGAGGATACAGGCATATTGTGGATCTTCCCAGGCAATATTGTAGTTGTAGAGCATGGATGTTGAAGGGTATACCTTGTCCTCATGCAATAGCTGCTCTTCACCATAAAAAATTAGAACCAATTAACTACATCTCTCACTGGTATAACAGAGAAACTTACATGAACACATACAACTACTTCATTCAGCCAGTCTTGAATATGAATATGTGGCCAGAATCTCAAAACATCTTTGTTATGCCACCTCCTATTAGGAAGATGCCTGGCAGGCCTAGCAAGAATAGAAAGAAAGAGAAAGGTGAAACCAGCAGGAAAACTGGTAAGCTGTCCAAGAGGGGGATTGAGATGTCATGTAGCACTTGTCATAACAAGGGTCACAATAAAATAAAATGTCCAAGAGGTGCACCTGTTGCTGGCACTAGTGTAAATCCTGGCCTAAGTTCATCATCTGCTGCAGGCCCAAGTGTAGGTCCAAGTGCAGGCCTAAGTGTAGGCCCAACTTCTGCTGCAACACCTACTATGGGAAGAGGAAGGGGTGGAACAAGGGTGCCAAAGATTGCTCCAACTGAAAAAAGAAGGGGTAGACCAAAAGGTTCTACAGAAAAGGTATAATACTAATTGTGTTAGTTGTAAACTAGTTATACCTTTTACTTAATATTTTTCTTTCTTTCTTTTTTAGGGTGTTGGTACTAGTAGACCAAGAATGGTTGGTATGGGAATACTTCACACACAAAGTGGATGCACAATCCTTAATGTAAGTTTCATTTCCCGAGATCCTTTGATGTACTATATAAATTTCATTTACTACAAATATTAACACTTCAATTCCTTTATTTTAGCAGCCTGAAATTCCTAGTGAGAGGTTCAGAAGTGCTAAGTCTTCAACAGTTGTGACTGGAAATCTTGGATATACACCAAAAACTGGTGTGAAATGGAGAGGAAAAGAAGCTATGACCTCCAGGCAACTACAAGAAATGAGAGGAAAAAAGCAAATGGAGACAAGGTCCAAGGTTGCACACTTGAGCCAAGAAAGCTCTAGTGCTCAATCTCACAACATATAAGTTGTTGGTATCATGTTAGTTTGGTGTAAATGTTGGCAGTTGTGACTGCATTTAAGATAATTTTTGGTAGTTCACTGATGTTGGCAGTTGTGTCTGCATTTTAAGATAATTTTTGGTAGTTCACTGATGTTGGCAGCTGTGTCTGCATTTTAAGACAGTTTATTGACAGCTATAACTTGTGGTTTTGGCAGCTTTGACTGCATTTTATGATAATATTTTGGTAGAAGAAGTTATAACTGCAATAGTTTTGTTAGTTGTAACTTCTTGTCCTTTATATGTAAATGCATTTGGCAGATCTGTAAATGCACTCTCTTTTGGTTAATGATGATGCAGTTGTGACTGCCCCTTTTATTTAATGTTTGGTGCTTTAAAGGAATGGTAGTGCTTATGCAGCTTTGACTGTATTTATATAATGTTGGGTGTAAATTATTGGTTGTGTGATGTTGTTGGTTGGGCTTAAATTAGTTTGGTAAATCGTTGGTTGTAATTATGCAGTTTATACACCACATAAAGAGACACATCAAGTTAAGGAAATCTTACCATTTCACTACACAAAAAGCTGTCAAGGTTCATTACAAAACTAACAATTGCAACCCCTTAAGGCATGACAAAAACAACTACACTAACAGATTATGGCAACATTCTTGGATCTCTTTTCAAGTACATGTATTGAAATAGAACACTAACACCTACAATACAAATACAAATGAGAGTAATCCAAAGTTGTTTCACCCTTTTCTTGGACTTAGCCAACTTGATCTTCCATTTCTTATCATTTGTCTTCATCTTCTTCAAATCATCTTCAAAATTATCCAGCTGGAACTCTATTGTGTTCATATCTATTTTGCTCTCTACAGATTTGGTCATCCTAGAAGTAGTCTTGTCATCAACTCTATAAGTTTCCAATCTTGCAGAAGTTTCAACTCTTTGCTCAAGCTCACCAATTCTTCCCAAAAGTTTAGGAATAACAAATTTTGATCTTGGATCAATATCTCCATCCTTCCAAAGCCAGAAATCGCATGATCTAGCACTCTAAAATGAAAAGTAATTAAATTAGTATAGACTCTTTAGGGTGGAAACGATGCCTTTTTCCAATAAAAATCCACTTACCCCATAGTAAGGACAACTCCAATATCTTCTACCTGGATTTCTTGGGGTCCATGAAGTCAACAAAGACAAAACATGTCCATGGTTGCATCGCACCTCTTCCAACTCATGATCTTCTTCTAGCTTACAAAGTCTACTCAAGCTTATTCTAGCCATTAAAGTACCTACATCAACAAAAACAATACAACTGCTCAATCATGAAAAAGTTAATCCAAAATCAAAGGAAAAATTATTCAAAATTGCAGAACAAATTATATAGAAAAGGATGAAACTTTCGTCAATAGAGTAAGTAATCAAATGAGTAAAAGGAATTAGTTACCAATTCTTAAAGAAAAGGAGGCTTGTATTTTGATTTTGGGTGAGAAATTTCGAAATTGGAAATTAGGGTTCTTCAATGGGTTAAAATAAGGGAAGATGGGGTAGATTTAGCCGTTGGGGTTTTTTATAAAAGGTTTTCCCATTTTTTTTTTTATGTTTTAAATGGTGGGACGCGCCCCTTTTGAGTGTAACAAACGCGCCTGGGCATGGGTGTCGCGGGGGGTAAATAAATTCTCTTTTATATAGTATAGGTGTGTAATGGGTCCATCCCAATAGTTTAAGTGTGACATCGACTTTTCGGGTATAGTTTAGGGTGGAAACGATGTCTTTTCCCATTATATAACAAACCTAACTATAATTTATAGCTCATAGAGTATCTAGAAGAATGTACATCTGTATAAAGGTGTCATTTTCTGTATGTGTTGTTGTGAAGGTAGCTATGTTGCTACAACATCGAATTTGGGCTTGAGACTTTGTTGTTCGATGTAAATTATAATGAAAATTATATTATATGTACTTTTTAGATTGTTTATTATAAGTTGTAGTAATATTTTTTTGTAATTATTTAATTAAGATTTTAATTGCAACTTATAGCAGATTTCTTAAAATATATTGAATTTTTTTTAAAAAAATTAGTTAATATATATTTATTAATTAAAATCCTTCCTAATTTTTAGTGTGTATCTTTCTCCTCTCTCCTCAGTTACTGTGTTGATAATTATCAGAGGAGTAAAATCTGGTCAATAAATTATATTAATTTTTACATGTTTCTTTCCTTATCAGAAAAAATAATAATTAATTACTTTTCCAATATTCACACGTTTCTCTATTTTTACTCTATTGAGAAAAGACTTTATTTATCATTAACATACGCATTTTCTTTAACAAAAAAATTTCATCTTTCCTTTGAATTCTCTAGTTTTGGTTTTATTTTGTTTCATATTTGTTTTCTCTTAACTGTTTATTTTGTTTTCTCTTAACTGATACTTAAAATAGCATATTACATATTGAATTCATACACTGCTACAATTTTATACCAATTTATATACTTTCTTCATACAATATAAAACAATTAATCACATCATATGAAATACAATTTATATACATTTTTCATATACTCTTTTTATGGAATTTTTGACCAAAATAAGCCATTTTAAAAATCAATTCACCAAAGTAATATGTTTTGTAAAATTTTTACAAAATTAGTATAAACGTTGTTGGTAGTAACGTATTAGCTTTTAAAAAAATTAACGGACTACAACGGCGTTAAAATAGGAATCGTTACTGACAGTAACGTTTTTGGCTTAAAACGTTACCAATGGTAATGAGACTCTGCAACTCTGCCACACATGTGGCAGAGACGCAGAGTCTCGTTACTTTTGGTAACGTTTTAAGCCAAAAACGTTACTGTTGGTAACGTTTTAATCTAAAAACGTTACTGTCAGTAACGATTCCTACTTTAACGCCGTCTATTGTTTCTTGTGGTTCGTTAATTTTTTTAAGAGCTAATACGTTACTGCCAACAACTTTTATACTAGTTTTGTAAAATTTTCAAAAAACATATTACTTTGGTGAATTGATTTAAAAAATGGCTTATTTTGGTCAAAACTTCTCTTTTTATGTGATACGAAACAACTAATCACATCATGTGGGACATCAATTTATATACCTTTCTTCATATATTCTTTTCATATAATACAAAAAAACTAATCACATCATATGGGGCATCAATTTATATACCTTTTTTATATACTCTTTTCATGCAATATGAAACAACTAATCAAATTATATGGGACATCAATTTATATACCCTTTTTACATACTCTTTTCATACAATACGAAACAACTAATCACATCATATGGACATCTATTTATATACTTTTTTCATACAATACTAATTTATATACCTCTTCCATACAATACAATACAATACAATTAATGTGTATCTTAATGGAAAAACAAAAACAACTAATCACATCATGTTTAATGGCTGAATTGGTAGATCTTCTACATTCGAATGATTATTGCTTTGGCCACCAAAGCAATTATTTGAATATAAATTTTTTATCTCCCGAGTTCCTTTAGTTGAATGTAAACTGCTTTCATCAACAATGAATTTGACACCACACTATTACATCCATAGTCATATCTCTCAACATTATACACAATGGATTCTTGATGAATAAATTCATATTCACTTTTTCTTGATCCAAATATACCTGCACACCAGTATGCAATCACATTGGTTAGACTATTGTATTGTGTTTTTGAATAATAAATAATTCCTTCGAATTTGAAATTTGCATATATATCTACCTTTTAAATCAATACAAAACAAATAAAATATAATTTGAGAGACTATGATTGAATACATAAAAAAAAATATCAAAATTATTTGAGAGATTATGATTGAATACATAAAAAAAAATACATGTGATATCCCATCTTCCTCCATGTTGTGTCATGATTGAATGTAAATTATCACCCTCCATGTTTTCACACAACCGATAAGTTGTTTTCAATTTTTTTTCCTTTGAATAACCGCAATTTCAGTTAAAATACTTTAATCAGTAGTTTAATCCAATTCAATGCCTTAAGTACCACCCTTAATTGAGAGATTTTGTGTTTCAATTAGTATATTTTGCTGATTTGTTGCAGAATTAAGAAGAAGATTATTGTTAGATAAGAAGAATATTTTTGGAGAAGAAGAAGCCGCTTTAAAACCGTTTGAGAGAAATTAGGGGTGATTGACATCCTTTAGTAACTGCCATCTATTTTAAAGGGTATATTTTTTTACCAAAAAAATAAAAAACACATTTTTGAAGGATTTTTTTAAATTTAAAAATACTATTAATTCTTTTTTTTGTTTGTTTTTTGTTTAAAAGTTGTTATTTGTTGCAATCTAAGAAGTATTGTTATGACTTACAATATACAATCTAAGGACGTATATTTCGATTTTTTCCCCAAATTATAAGCACATGATATCATTGAGCCCAATACATGTTTATATCATTTTTGTAGCCCAGTTGAAAAGAAGAGAGAGGCCAACATTTAAGTTCAACGACAAGTAAGGCTTCCTCAAGTGGTTGAGTATTGGTTAAAAAATCTAAATATACATCCTTAGATAGTATATTGCAAGTCATAACAATACTTCTTAGATTGCAACTAATAACAACTTTTAATAAAACAAAAAAGAAAAAAATGAATTAAAAGCAAATTTAAAACAGAAAAATAAAGGAAAAAACAATTTTCTATTTTTGTTAAAAAAATATACCCTTTAAAAAAGATATCAGTTACTAAAGAATCCCAATTTCACCTAATATCTCTCAAACATTTTTTTTCTTATTTCAATCTTCTTTCTCTCAAAAAAGGGTTTTTCCTTTTTCAACCAGAAGTTGCGTCTTCTTCTTCTTCTTCTTAAATCAACAACGTATACTAATTTTAACACAAAATCTTTCAATTAAGAGTGTTGATTAAGACAGAGAATTTGATTAAAATACCGACTACTGTATTTTAATTGAATTTGTGGTTATTCGTAGGAAAAAAATTGAAAACTACAGTTCAATTGTGTGAAAATATGAACATATATTTTATTTATTTTCAATGAATACATACTTTTATGTTTTTTGTTATGAAACAAGAAAACATACAATTAATTGAAATACTTAAATTAGGAGAATAAAATATAATACAAATTATTTTTATACATGATGAATATATTTTCTGATTGTTCATGTAACAATCAGAATCATTTTTTTTAAGTTTATACTAGTGTTTATTTTTCAATTTTTAGATAACGTAATTCATAACTTCATATTTCTTTCAATTACTTAATTCTGAAATATTGTAAATCAATAATTCTTTATAATTTCAATAGGAAGACCTAAAGATTTTGATGTTGAAGAGATTATGTATAATTCAACTACAAAGTTTAATGGATTGGTCAAGAGATTTAAATGTATGAATTGTGTATATAAATTGGTATGGTTACGTTTTTTATATGTCTTTCTTTTTGTGTGTTTAAGGTGAGTAATATCTAATAAATCTTCTTAAAAGATGAACTAATCTACAAACATTCACTATACATACATTAATCATACAAATTTTATACAACAATAATTTTTCATTATAGGTAACGAAAGTTCAATAAATTAACTAATATTTATCATCATTGAAAATAATAAAAAGAAACTCAAAATACAAAGTATCACGTTATATTAAAAAAATAAAGAAATACGCCCGTTTTTATATAAATTTCAGACCCCAAAAATAAAAGCATAACAAACTAGTTAGACGATATCATATCTCATACACAATCAATAAACTAATCTTGTTTGTTTTTAAACTGATATAGAATTTTTTTTTAAGTAAAACTATTTATATACACTCGTTTCATACATATAAAAAAAAAAAAAAAATTTAATAAATTCAAATACAAATGTATATTACTTGAGGAAGTAAATAATTGTAATTTTTTCTCAAAAGGTAAGAAACAAATATTTAAGTAATGATAAGTGTAAATCCCTAAATTTAAGCATTGGATAAATATAACATAGTTAATGAGGAGAGAGGAAAGAGATATACACAAAAGATTAGGAGGGATTTTAATTAATATATATATACTAAATAAATTTAAAAAATGAAAATTCAATAAATCTTTTAAAATCTGCTACAACTTGCAATTATACAAAAGTATTGCTACAATTTACAATAAATAATCTAAAAAGTATATACAAGATAATTTCCTCTTGAGTATTTCCACCATAGACCAGTAAGTTGAGTTACGTTGGAGGGTAAGTGGGAACACTATTGATCCTCCTACGGATAGGATGGAAAAAAAAGGGTTCAAACTCCTCGTACACTCCGAACACTCCTCCTCCTTCCTTAGTCAAAACTAAATCCATTTTCATCATCTACTTCCTCCAAAATTTCAGCGGAAGTGTTCTTTAATTCTTTCAACATTGTCTCGTTTTCCTTTTCCGTTATTATTGGTTTTTACATGCCAAATATTTTGTCATATTGCGAATAAGATTAATATGAAAGCTTGTCAAAGTTTATGTAAGATATGTTCTTCAATTTTCTGATATTATTTGAGAAATTGGAGTTTATCAATATATATATATATGTTCGTGGACCGGAAGGTAGCAACCTTTTATTTTCCCTCCCTTGTTCGAATGACTTTTTGGTTACAAAAAATTGCTTAGTGATTTTATGAGATACTTGAGCCGGGGTTCTATCGGAAACAACCTCTCTACTTTGATAGTGGTATGGACTGTGTACACTTTACCCTCTCCAGATTCCATTTATGGGAATACACTGAATATGTAGTTGTTTTACTTAATAGAGTTAAATAACCTTTTGATTTCAAAAAGTTGTTTAGTGACGTTTCGTGATACTTAAATAAAGTTGAGTGACCATTTCATTGCAAAAAAATTAGTTAAGCTCAGCGTTTTAAAAGGCAGAGTCTGGACTAGTCCCTAGGCGGGGCACTGACAAAACGCCTCGAGACTCATGTGTGGGACTTAGTTCTGTGAGGCTTACGCCCTAAGCGCCCGACTGTACGCCTTGAACACGCCTAACGCCCGGGGCTCGCCTAATAGTTCTTACACAAATTGTGTCAAATTCCTTAGTCAACGTTGTTGATACTCATAATTCTCTACTAAATGAATGATGCTTAATTAGTAGTATTTTTCATTTGTTGAAATAAGAAAATTAAGAGTAACTAGCTTATTTACTAATTGAGAACACCGTGAGGGTGAATATGACTTAACATTTCTGTTTAAAATACATATCAAATTTTACATCTTCACTTGTCATTAGTCGATATGTTTTTGTCCTATATTTCAAAATTAGCATATTTTATTTTGTTATTTGAAAGTATTTTGTTTTTATTCATGAAAGAGTTGATGTTTTAATAATAATATTAATAGTTTATTGATTATCTCTTTTAGGGAGACAAATTGCATATATTTTAAGAAATTGTGATTCTTTTATTATTTGTAAGTTAAGATGTTAGAGTTGATTAGTATCACATAATAATTTTTATATCATTGTACTATTTCTACTTATAAATGATGTTAAAAGTTTTGTTTTCTATGAGTTTTTTTAATCATGTTTTAAATTTTTTAAAATTAATAATGCATTTTTTGTATAATTTTATGTTATTATAGTATTTTTATTATATTATAAATTATAAATTAAAGATCCATGGGATTTACACCCCATGTCTCGGGGCTTACACCTCGCCCCGTGCTATGTAAAACTCCTCGCCTTACGCCCATGCCTTTTAAAACACTGGTTAAGCTTTAGAGGACAAAATTCAATTTCACATATTGGAGAGGATGCATGTGATTTCTTGGTTTAATCATGCATTGGTAAAAGAAGAACTTAAACAACATTAAACATTTCGTAATCAGCTAATAGATTTGCATCTAAATCTAAGTATATTTTTTTTGCATATACTTAATTATAATAGCACATTGATATGGTCATGAATTGGATTCAATTAGCTAGGCTACCATTGGTACAAAGTCATTAATCTAGGAAATCTTGTCAGTGCTTAGAAACGAAACATGACAAATAAAAGTTAACGAATAGAGTATAAAACAAAGAATAACAATTTCCTTTGTCAAGGAAAAGTGTGGATTTTATGGACTGGACATATTTTCTATTTTGTTGTTCTTTCCTTCTCAGCATTTTACGAAGCATTGCGATTTTGCCGACTGTGCCTGTTCTAAATTAAGCGTTATGCTTGGAAGCTAAAACACCGCATCTCACCCTCACGAAGTACTTCCTCCGTTCACTTTACTTGTAATATTTAATTATAAATATTATGAGAGTTAGTTTGACTAATCTTTAAAATTAAATTGAATTAGATTAATTTAATATTTAAAAATTATATAAAAAATGTTATAAGTAATAATTTTGTCATACAATATGATAAATAAAACATATCTTAAAATATTAGTTAAAATTCATATAATTTGACTCCTAAGAAGCAAAATATGACAAGAAAAAATAAGCAAAGAAAGTATAATTAATTTTGGTATATATGGACAAACTACAAAGGTTGAAAAGAAGTTGACTGGTTCACTATATATATATATATGTATACATTTCAAGAGAAATATCATTGTATTTTAAAAACCAAAAATAATCAAGTCAAATCAAAGTGAGCTGACAGTGACAATAATCAAACCAATGAATATAAATTATATTTGATTTGATTTAATTTTAATAATTACAAAATTAACTAAATAAATTTTATTTTATTTTTACCCTAAAATCGATCAGATTAAACCATAAACACCCCTAGTGGAGACACCGTGGCAGCCTAAGAAAAGATCTTTATTTAAAAAGAAATTTTAAACAGTATAATATCTTTTTAGATGACTTTATTAAATCCCTTTCACTTTCACTTTTTACACCAGATTATTACATACAGAAACAAGAAAAACTTGAAAGAAAAGTCTTGGGTGCGCGTGGGGGGCGGGGGGGAGGGGCGGAGAGATATACCTCTGTGGGGAGGGGGTATGTGGGTGGGTGGGGGTGGGGGTAGTCTAAATTCGGGTGTGTGGTGCCTCCATTCTTTTTAATCTATGCCTCTAGTTTTCATTGGAAAATGATTTACCTTTCCTAATTTTAGAAAAATAAGTTGATTTAGAAAATATTTTCCTAAATTTTAGTATCACCGAACAAGAAAAAGAAGAAAATATTTTCCTCCGTACTGAACACACCCTATATAATAAGTTTCAAATCACCAAGAGATCATCAACCAAAAATTAAAGAAGTACTAAAACCATTCTCAAAATTTTTGACAAATATTGTCTAGTCTGTTACTATGTCTGTCACTATGAAAAAATCCGAATATTTCACCTCTGTGTTGATGCTACTGTGCTTAATATTATCTGCTGCTAATATTGCACACAGTGAAAGACTAACATTCAAAGTAAAAAGAATTGGAAGTGTAAATAACAACGGAGATAAATCATCTCCATATTTTGCTATGTTACCAAGAGGTCTAGTGCCACCATCAGGGGCCAATCCCACACCACCTTTTGCTATGTTACCAAGAGGTCCAGTGCATCCATCAGAGGCCAGTCTCACACCACCTTTTGCTATGTTACGAAGAGGTCTAGTGCCACCATCAGGGGCCAATCCCACACCACCTTTTGCTATGTTACCAAGAGGTCCAGTGCATCCATCAGGGGCCAGTCTCACACCACCTTTTGCTATGTTACGAAGAGGTCTAGTGCCACCATCAGGGGCCAGTCCCATACCACCTTTTGCTATGTTACCAAGAGGTCCAGTGCCTCCATCAGGGGCCAGTCCCACACCACCTTTTGCTATGTTATCAAGAGGTCTAGTGCCACCATCAGGGGCCAATCCTAGACCACCATATCCATATTTTGCTATGTTACCAAAAGGTCCAGTGCCACCATCAGGGCCCAGTAGTCAGGATCCACCCAAATCACCTCCAAGTTCCAACTAGCATGTCAATAATGTTCTTCCATAAAACTATATAGATTAATATCCTTTAATGTTATGGTTTGATCAATAAACTTACTACGGAGAACTTATTTTCTAGTCCTTTATAAAAAAAAATTTAAGCTTTATGGCCCTTTAACAAGAGATCTTCACTTTTTACACATAAAAGATCTGAAAAGGTCATTTTCTTCTATTAAATTTATAAGAGGACAAGAGATCCCATTTCCTCCTTGGGTGCTTTCTTGGTTGCTTTAATAAAAGTTTGTCTTGAATAGTTATTGATTTTTCATTTGTTTTTTTTGTATGTATTTTGGTTACCTAACTATCGATTGGGCTCCATGATGCAAAACTATATAATCTTTCGTGCAAGGACTATGCTGCTCGAATACTTTTACAGAGGACATGGGTAATATGAGTATGCCTAATTTAACTTTAAACTTATCATTTTCTTCTTAATTAATGAGATGACCTATTACAAAACAGACGTCTATAACTTGTTTTAAGATGAGAAATTTTAAAGATTATTCTTTCTTTTTAAGCTTGGTGTTCCATCAAACGTCAGCTCATAAATTGGAATGGAGGAAGTATAAGGAGTGACCTCACAAATTATATGTATCTTTACTAAATAAGAAACATAAAGTTGAAAATTGATTTACACAAATTCAGCATAGAAGCATCATCGATTTATTGAGATAAAGTTGAGATCAACAAAAAACTAATACAAGCTTAATTATTTGGTTTCTTGTTCATTCACAAACTCCATGAGTTATGAGGAAATAAAGAAGGTTGATGATGATGAGTTATGAGGAAATAGAACCATCGAGGCACAACCATTGACCAACAAACATCTTTTGACAATCAAGATTGGGATTTATTGAACTGAAGTCACGAACTGTCAGTTGAAATTTCTTAATGACGCTGACACATGTATCCCCGCTTTGAACACCATATATTTTATCACAAATTGTAATCGAATTCCCCATTGATCCATCTATAAATCACCCAACAACAACAAACAAAAGGCGATACCAATTTTAGTAATAATTCAACTATTAAAAGAAAAAAGGAAGAGGAAAAAACAGGAGGAGAACAAAGAAATATATACTTCCTCCAATATCAAATATTAGTCGTCTTAGTAAACTGATTCGTTCAATAAATATGATGTTAATTACCAACAATGTCCTTTTTAAAATTCGTAAAATTTTTAAAAGATAGATAATATAAATCAAAAATAATATATACTTACCGCCAGAGATTCTGCTCTCAACCAGAGAAACAATGACAAGGAAAACTACAAGCAGAACAGTGGTTGCTGCTTTAGCCATATGTATTATTAGATGGTTACTTATTCCTTTTTTACTTTCTCAATATAATTATGCTACTGTTAATCAAGTGATCATATTTATTTATAGAGAGAAGGCTAGCTGTTAAAGTCTTAATTCATACTATTCTTGTTCTTTCCCCACTTTTTTAGATATATGTTTTTGTTTAGTTTCAAACAAGTTCTGGATTAACTATGAGTAAATGTAAATTGTGGACGGACATCTCTTTGTACCACCTAGTGAATTGAACTAGGACAGCTTTCAAAATGGTATATAATTGGAGAAATTAAAATTCATACGTTAATACTCTCTCCGTTCACTTTTAACATCGGTCACATTTTGCTTCTCAAAAGTCCAACTTCAAATTTGACTTTTATGTTTTTTTGTCGTATAATTAATATGAGAAGGATTAAAACTTACAATATTTTTTTCTATAGTTTTTAGTTATATAAATTTTAAATTTAAAATATTAAATTAATCTAATTCAATTTAGCTTTAGAATTTAGTCGAATTAACTTTCAGGAAGCAAAACGTGATAAGTAGTAAAAATGAATGGATGGAATATGTGTTAGTAGAAAAGAATCCTTGATACAGACGTTACACACAATTCCCATACATGTTACAAGTCCATATGTACCATTATTTTATTATGCTTGCTGTTTAGGTGGTCGTTACCTATTGTATTGTATTAATTTATTGTTATTTTAAATATAATATTATTTTTAATTATTATTTAAAATTTATTGTGTTCTATCATTAAATATAACGGCAAAAAATCCTATTTTATGTCACGGGTTAGATTTTGGTGTGGTTGCATTGTTCCTTCTTCTTTTTTTTTTCCTTTTCATTTTGACTTTGCTCATTATATTTACTAATCTTATTTTATTCTTTATTCTATAATTTTTTTCCATAATAACTCTACTCTTATTCTCTCCTTTTTAAAAAAAAGAATAATATTATAAAATCAAAATAATACAATACGGTATGAGATTATGTGTAACAATCATCCAAACAAGTTTTAATAGCTCTGATGTTTAGGTTGTCGAGTTGTTAAATCTACCTCCTTCTAGTCTTTGTCGAGTGACAATTGTCTAATAATGTGTATTTCAAGTCAAAATAGACTTAGTGTCTGTTTGAGATTATTTTTTTCTCAAAAAAAAGTATTTTTTTTTAAAAAAAGATAGTATTTGGTATACTTGCAAAAGCGTTTTTGAAAAAAAGCAGAAACAGTTTTTCTGCTTTTAAAAAAAAGCAGAAGCAGAAAACTATTTTTTTCATGACAAAAATATCCTTATCACTTACACACACACACACACTCACATACACACACATATATATATATAGCAAAATATCTCTTATTAATTAATTCGCATATCTTATAAGTTTGATTTTAAAATTTTAAATATTGATTGAAAATTTTATAGTACGTACTTTTTAATTAAATAAAAATAAAAATATTATAATAGATATTGAAAATAAATTTTCTCTATAAAATGATTTTAATAGTAAAAGTCTATTGATGCATGTCCTTTTTCGTCATTTGTCTCTCAAAAACACTTCTTGAAAAAAATTATTCAAACATAATTTATTTATCAAAAACACTTTTCAAATGAATTTACCAAACACAAATTGCTTTTTTCAAAAGCACTTTTCTGAAAAGCTATTTTATAAAAGTGATTCTCAAATAAGCAGTTTTCTAACAACAGTCCTAAACGGGCATTATTGCACAATTTGCTATTCAGAGAACAAAATAAAAATCCATAATCAACATAACCTCTAAAGAAATAACAAAACGGAGGATCAAGTTTTCATTATGAATGTGTAAACATGATCACAATGATACAACATAGTACAATAATAAGAGACTAACCCAAAAAACTAATCGGATAGGCGGAAGAGCCTATTTAATCTAACCCATTAACATGAATGCATTGACGTAATGTTAATAGATGAGGGATAATTGACGCATGAGGATATGCCAAAAGGATAGAAATAACATCACATTACGTAATTAGCTAATAACTCCGATTCAATTAGACAACTCCATTAATACAGAGCCATTCACCCACGAAAATTTTTTCGCAGTTAAGGTTTGGATTAAGGTTACTGAAGTCTTCAACTTTCAGATTGAAAAATTTTATAAGACTTTCACAAGTGTCGCCAGCTTCTGCTGCATAAATATTGCGACAGTCAGGATTCACAATATTTGTTCCCTTGAAAAAAGCTGAAAAAACCACATAAAAAAGTAGAACATGTAAGTTCAGAGATAAGCAAAAGCATTTATAGAAGAAACAGTTGTGGAAGAAATTAAAATAAAATTATATATATACCTGCAAGTCCCTGGTATGAAGTCAGAATGATAAGAAAAGAGAGGACTAAAATTAAGTAATTGACGGAATAATTGCTTGCCTTAACCATGATTGACTAAACAAAAGTGTACTTGTGATTACTTCTGATTGCTTATATATTAAAATTATTCAGTGATTAATGCTCAATTTCATTGTGTATTTATAGTCCATATGAGCAAGAATAAGGATCTCATTTGTTAGAAAAATAATTGTGGATTATGTGTAGTGGCAATGTGGCATACATGTTATTTTTTCTTTTGTACTTTCCTTCTCAACATTTATGAAGCATGCTAATTTTGCCGAATATATTGTACGTATTGTTCTTGAAGAGTTAGCTTAAACTAAAATTAACTTAATTATTTTTGCTATGGACAAAAGGATATAAACATTTGACTCTTTCACCTAATGAAAATCATCCTGTTTTCTAGTTATAGGGAATCTTTTAATTTGTCAAACAGTTTTTCTATCTTACAACATATACTTTTGATAACACTACAATTCTATCCACTTTCGTCATTTCATATTACATGTCTTAATTTAATTGGAAATGAAATTTTACAAAGCAATAAAGATTTTTCCAAATTAATTACCTCAATGAATCAATTTAACTTCAAAAGATAATGACATATTGACATTTAACCCGTATAGTATGCTAGAAAAATGTAAATAGAATTTCAAAAGGAAAGACACCATTTTAAGTGAATTTATATCAAGATAATAATATGTAAAAAAGCTAAAAATATCCTCAACCTGTTCAATTTGGTTCACCATTGCCCTAAGTTAACCTATTGATCCGCTATTGACCCTTTTGTTATTTCTTGGCTCATATTTACCCATAAAATAAACAACTCATCATCTAAAATTCAAATAACATTACTTTCGATCTCTTAGTGAAGTTTACATTAACCATATATGAATTAAAATAATCACCCATTTGACCCACCCATACCGACCCGATTCTGCAAACAAAAGACCCCCTCCTCTTCTTCATCCGTGATCAAAGACTTTAATTTTTCTAGAAATTGTTTTTAAAGTTTTTGAAATAAATGAAAATTTGAGTGTGAACGTTTTTTTAAGAAACGTTAATACTTCGTACGATTTGTCTGGTACAATTTGACTCTGCCCAAAATCTAAGAAAAATAAATATTTTTAAAACTCGAGATCTTTAACATGTCAGAATATTTGTATGACTTTAAAAACTTTTTATTAAAGGGCAAAATAAAAAATTTAAAATTAATTAATTTTAAATATAAAAATACATCATTATTCTTTGAATGGATGATAAGGAAATAGTGTCAAACAAAAAAGGATAACTTTTACTTCTTGCATAAATTGTTTTTCAAAAATTCAATTGTTGAATTAACAAACTCTATTTTCTAAACTTCAGCTAACAATTTGGGAGTCTTAAGTGTGGGTGTGTATGAGAAATGGAGGGAAAAAATGAAAAATTTGAATAAAGTTCTTTTTTGGATGAGAACTTTGTCCCTTGTTTGGAAAGGAAGATTAGTGTGGTTATATATAGAAGCACATCTTCTAGCTCATTACGAGTTGAAACGAGAGTCTTCCCTTGCGTCATTATTGCTGCTCAGCTCGACTTTGAATGTGAATTTTGATTGATTTCTTTCATTTTCTTTTTTCGTTTTCTAATATTATTCCCGTGAAAAATTTAATTTTAAATTTCACAGGAACTGTAACATTTCAAAAAGACACATAATCTTTATGGAAACACACCATTTCAGAACTTCATTGAATTTTCTGATTTTCTTCCACATATTTTTTTTTTTTGGTAATTGACATTTTGATTCATTAATCACCAATAGAAAAAATTACAAGCACCATAGTTGACCAGACTTAATCAACTATCCAACAAAATGACAGAGCTACCACATCAGGCTACTACTAGAATTTAAAGGTGGACATAATAGGTTTAATCCTTGAAGGGGCTCTAACACAGCGAACATAGGCAATCTCTTTAGTAATGATCTTTGGCTTTCTATAAATTCGTTCAAAGATTCTCATATTCCTTTCTATCCACAAACCATTCACAAACTCAGTGTAAAGCATCTTGAAGATTTGTGCTCCTGGTGTCTTCCCTTTTGCACACATTAACACCTCCAGCAACATGATGGTCCCAGTCCTCAGCAAAGGCTTAGTTTGGCTCCAGTGTTGTAGCAATCCCCACAGCTGCTGCCCGTAAACATAGTGGACATATATATGGTCTCTGGATTCATTGTCCTGCAAGCAGAGTGGATAGAGTGGGGATATAGATTTCCCCTATTTGATCAGCCTGTCTGTAGTTAACAACCATTTCTGTAGCTGTAGCCATAACGTAAATCTAGCCTTTGGACTAGCAGCATTCTTGTACATCAAGTTCTTCCATATTACTCTAGGTTCAGGAGGTATAAGGTGGAGATAAATTTCTCTAAGCAGACTATTCTCACTAAATTGAGGAAGTTGAAAGTAGGCAAAGGTACTTCTAGCCTCAATTATCTTCCTAATCATCGAGCATGTCTATTTGAGAATACTCATTGTCTCAAGTAGTTGATCCTCAATGTAATAACTATGCACCCACCTAATCCATAACCTATCTTCTTTCTTAGATAAGGCTCAATGAGTTTTAGGAATAGTATATTTATCAGATTAAGACCACCAAAACAGACAAGAGAACAAACTCTAGACTAGGCCACCAGTGGTTTCTTAGTGATACTGTTAGTTTTGCTGACCCAAAGTAACTTCTGCAATAACCATTAATAAGCTCGATTAACTTAGCAACTAGCACAAAGAGTTGTGCCAGTAGGATTGAATCCAAAAAGGACTGATTGGATTAGTTGAGCTCTGCCAACATAGGAAAGTTTCTTAGATGTCCAGGTGGAAATTCTAGTAATCATTTTCTGGATAAGTGGTTGCCATTGGACTAAAGAGATCTTCTTGATTGTCAGTGGGACTCCTAAATATTTGAAGGGAAACTCATCATAACTGAAGCCAGTAGCTTGCAATATTTGAGTCTTCTCCTGTTGCTTCACACCTCCAAAGTAAATGCAACTCTTCCCAATATTATCTTGCAAGCCTGAAGCATTTGAAAATTGCTTAAAACAATCCATCATAGCTAGTATAGAGGGTGTATCACCTCTAAAGAACAGCAAGAGATCATCAGCAAAACACAGATGAGTAATATGCAATTTAGCACATCCACTAGCGGAGGTAGGATTCCCATCAAGGAGGTTCAGAAAGAAGTAAGCATGCTAATACTATTGACAAATGAGCAGGTCGGATTATATATGAACGGGTCGAATCATATATAAGCGAGCTTATATACACCTTCTTTAAACGACCCATTAGTCACTCTTGAATCAATGTTTATGTTTGACATGTCATGGCAAAGGACTTAACATAAATATAGGGAACATTATTGTCACCCTATTGGCAAAAATTTAAATTATGGCGCGCATAGCCTGTGAAGTGGTGCTCTCGGATTCAAACCTCAATAAGTTCAACTTTGCGTTCATTTTTCCTTTTGATTAAAACAATAATAAATTTAAATTATGGTTACATATAACAAAATTGCATACAAATAAAATTGATTTCTTTGAATTCTTTTTTAGATAATGTATAACAAGATTAATGAATTAAAGTATGAATGAACCACTCATAAGTTCAATAACTTTTATCTAAATTAAATATTTATATTAAAAGTTTATTTTAAACATATAATAATATTTAGTTTGAAATCAATTTATTAATTGAATTACTATTATGTATTAATTTAAAATTTTGAATAAATTTATAATATAGAACTTTTTGAAAAAATTGACAGAAAGAGTAATGTTAAAGAACAATAAAAGGAATGAAAAGGAAGGCAAAAGGCACATAGGAACACACACGACACAACTTCACATGAAGTAAAAAGGACCAAAAGGTTGCTTCCAAAGAGATTCGAACTTGGACAAAATGGACGGAACTGAACCCCCTTTACCGCTGAACCGCCCAGTTGGTTTGTGCTGAGGAGTTCAATGTTTAATATATATACTTAAAATTAAAATTTGACCCTATATATACAATATAATTTTTCGATGACTGCTTCATTTCTGCAAGGTTGGTAAGACATCTACTCAGATATTCCATTGCAATTGGAAAAAGGAAAGGAGATATAGGATCTCCTTGCCTTAAATCTTTTACAACAGGGAAAGGTTTTGTTGCCTCTCCATTATCTAAGATTGAGTAGCTGACAGTTCTCACACTTTCCATGACCCAAGAAATATACTGACAAGGGAAAACCAATTCCTGCATTACTTATTCAAGGTAGCTTCATTCAACACTATCATAAGCTTTTTGTAGGTCAATCTTAATCATGCACCTAGGAGAGACATTCTTTCTAGCGTAGGATTTGATTAGTTCATGAGCCATCTTTCGTACAAATAATTGTGTGATTTATTTCCGTCTTTGTTTTTGATGAAATCGTAGGCGTTTGAAGACCGCTACTCCTGCGACATGTATATCAATTTTATTCCGAGAGAAAGTAATCTAACACCTTAGGTATACACTACACAGTGGGCGAGGATTAAATTCCTTAAGGACACAGTAAATTCTTTGGCCTTGATTATTTTTCTGATTTTCTGTTTTTTTTTTTTTCAATCTACTGGTTTACTGCTTGAACACAGATATACTAACAAACAACACCAAGGGCGGAGCTACAACCAATCAAGGGTGTTTAAGTGAACACCCTTCGTCCGAAAATTATATCGTGTATATAGGTCAAAATTTATAAAATATCAATATATACCTGCGTTTGCACAACCTTGTCATTGCTAAAGCCTTTGGCTCGGTGGTAAAGGTCGTGCAAAAGGGCTGTAAGGTCGGAGGATCGAATCTTTTACTGCTATTACATTTTGTCAATTCTAACATCCTATACATATATTCTCTTTTCAAGAGCTTTTGTGGGTCCACCAACTTTATTTTTTAATTCCTTTTTCTTTTTAATTCCTTCGAAGTTCTTTCTTTTTACCCGTCTCCCTGTCCAAACCCCCCTCCCCCCCCCCCTCTCCCCAATCAAAACCAAAGTTATACTTATTAATTATTTCCTCCATAACAATTATATGGTATTATTTAATTATTATATACTTATAAATCATTTTATTTAGATTTAAAAAGTAATTCTAAAGTTAAATTATTTTCAATTTTAGATAACATTTTCTCGAGACATGTTAAAAAGAAAAGTGTGTCACATAAATTAAGATAGAATGAAAAATTATTAGTAATTATTAAATTTAATTGAAACTTTAATTTGGATATTTATTTATATTAAATATGAAATATCATTTCAAACAAATTTCTACCAAAAAAATTAGAAGAAAATATTATGTGCAATTACACATAATATTTTCCATTCCTCCTAAATAGTTTATTGGGAGGTTTGGACCAAAAACATTTAATAACGGGTTAATTTTTTTCATAGTTTTGTAGGTGAATCAGAAAAACTAACTAAGATTTGATTTTTTTTAATTTTTTTTTTATGATTTCACTTATTCTCCATCAAAACACAAGAAATTTAACATCCATTAAAATTAAGAAGTAGTAAAATTGAAGATCGAAAATAACTCTAAATTTAAGTAAAAATCGATAAATTAGTGTTAGTTTTTCTTGAATGTGTGATATGTATTCAGTAAAATTCTTTATTCATCCATTATAATACTATTATTTTAGTTTATACAATTTACCGTGTATTTTTTATAACTAAAAGCAACCCAAACTGAAGAAAAAATTTTGACGGTGTGTATTTGGTGAAAAATAAATTATTGACGTTGTTTGTGATAAAGTCGCAAGATTGAATAAGTTGGATGTGAATCCGCTCGTTAAAACTTTTTGTTAGCTACTTCTTTAAATTTTACATACCTTTTATAGAATGTCTGACTCCGCCACTGAACACCACCTAGTTTTTCCGAAGTCATTTATTGACTTAGCGACGTGAGACACAACAGATAAATTGTTTTTGCTATAGTGATGACTCAACACAATATAACCAACATATAACTTCGATAAAAGACAAACAATATCACTTGATAATTGACAGTACAACATAACCAAGAAAATTTCTTGGTTTAACATATTGGATAACTAAAGTGATACAAATATATAGTAAGATCTCATAACTCGAATTAAGAGATTTAATTTGCATCCAGGACCAGAGATGCATGTTAGGGTTTTTTGCCTTGATTTTCTTACCAAATTTGAGTTTTTTTTTCTTGATAGGAAAATAAAAGTAATACCATAATTACTTTTACTTTTCCTAAAAAAAATAATATAAAACTCTTCCATATTTGGCTAACCTCTTTCTTGGAAGAAAGGATTTGAACCTCTATAAATAGAAGACCCCCCCTTCTCATATCACAACACAACAGAATTTACAATGTAGTACTTAAAGAATCTTGTTTAGAGGGAGATTTTCTCTCAAATAGTTTTTATGCTTTTTTGAATTGGTTCTAATATGTAGGCCAATTGGCCAAACCATATTTAATAATATGTTTTAGTTTAATTTTCTTTGTCATCTGATTTATAGTCGTCATGAGTTGCAACTATTAGCTTTCACATGACGCCCTCTCGATTTCGAACTCAACAAGTGGTATCAGAGCCTATGGTTCAATGGTCTGAAGGTTCAAATTGAAGACATGTTACGATCAAAGTTGCAACCAACTTGACGATAGTGAAGATTTTTTATCGAAAAAAAAAAGTCAAATAAAAGAAGAACTACATGTGGAACAATTGTCAATCATATTTTCAACAAACCTGCTGCTACATCTTTGAAAATAAAGCTCACTTTTAACCCTGCAAAGGGCTCCAATATTTTTAACCCGAAAGGGCTCATATATTTTTAACCCAAAAAAGCTCCACTTTTAAACATGCTAAGCAACAGTGATATATGAATATTGTGTGAAGAAGGAAGATCAAGATTATTTCGTCAAGAAAATCAAGCCAAAAAAGGGAGATTTGTTAGGGTTTTTGCCCTGATTTTCTTACCAAATTTGAGTTTTATTTTTCTTGATAGGAAAATAAAAGTAATACCATAATTACTTTTACTTTTCCTAAAAGAAAAATATAAAACTCTTCCATATTTGGCTAACCTCTTTCTTGGAAGAAAGGATTTGAACCTCTATAAATAGAAGACCCCCCTTCTCATATCACAACATAACAGAATTCACAATGTAGTGCTTAAAGAATCTTGTTTAGAGGGAGATTTTCTCTCAAATAATTTTTATGCTTTTTTGAATTAGTTTTAATATGTAGGCCAATTGGCCAAATCATATTTAACAATATGTTTTAGTTTAATTTTCTTTGTCATCTTATTTATCGTCGTCATGAGTTGCAACTATTAGCTTCCACATGACGCCCTCGATCTCGATTTCGAACCGAACAATGCATACACTTATAATGCAGTACAATATATTGATGCATGGCCATCAGGACTTGGATTCAAGTAGATAAGGTGCCATTGAGACAGACATATTCACCCACGAAAAGATCGTCACAGTTAAGATTCGGATTTACAGAACTGATAATATTGTTGCAAGTGTCACCAGTATCTACGTTATAAACTGTCGTACAAGTTGGAACGGCCTGAGACGCCTCGCTATTAGATACTGGAGTAAACAAAAAAAAAAAGGTATATAGAATGTGAGTTCAGCTAGATAAAGGAAAAACAAATAGGTAGCATGTAAAATTTATGGAATGAATTAAATGTTCATACTGAAAACTCTTCCCAGAGATGGTGTCAGAATGAGAAGAAAAGTGAGGACTAAGGCTACGTACGTTGAAGTAGCAGTTGATTGAATTGTTGCTAGCCTTGGCCATGATTAACTGAAAAACTTAATTGGAGGAATGAGCTCAAAGTAATTGCTTTTAATTTAGTAATTTCTAGAGTGTCTAATACTTTGGTGAGATCATGTGTATTTATAGGACATACAAATAAGAATAGGAATAACTTGTATGAGAAAAAGAGTGGATTTTGTGTTTTTATTTTCTTGTCAACATTTACCAATCAGGGGAATATTGCTGACTGTGTGTAGTTATTGTCAAAGTGGAATCCTTATAACTAGAAACAACAATGCTCATAATTTACTTTTGAATAGATTTGAAACAGAATACGATGTCCTTTCTAAAATGAAATTCCTTGAAACTACTAATTAGTTTATTTTAGGAAGTATTTTTATTTTTTTATAAGAAGTGTTTTTCTGAAAAAGTACTTTGAGAGAGTATTAATTAGTTTGAGTTTGTTAACAAACAAAAAAAAAAAAACTAGCTTGACTTTGATCAATATCTTAAAGAAAAAAAAGAAGAAAAAAAAGAAACTTTTAAGTGTTAAATTATGAAAAAAGGTAGTATTAGTTAATTTGGTAAATATGTGAATTTTTTATATAGTAATCTTATCCTTAGAAATTAATCAAAAGCACTTGTTGTTTGGAGAAATTACCTTTTTCGTTCTTAATTAAGAGGTGTAAAGCAGCTTCAACTACTACTTCACTGTTTTTATTTCTTCACAAAAGCTTAGCCAACTATCATTATTCTCTAAAATAAGTAATTTTTTCATATTAAGATATAAGCAGTCTTGATATTCTAGAAACTTGATCAAACATTTTATAAGTTGATTAATGTAATTATTAATACATTTGCAACAAGTCCATTTTCCTATTATTTTTTGTAGTAATAAGTATGAAGAATAACAAAGATTTTGAGTAGGGATCGGTGTTCGGGTAGTTTGAATTGGATATGAAAACTTTGGTTTGGATCCGGTAGTTTGGTTATTTTTAAGGAAAAATTGCATCATACCACTACTTAACTTATCATAACTACTTAAATTCTCAATCCTATTAAATAATTACATAAATCTCTGATTTTACTTAAAAGCTCGGATAGAAGAATGTGATGTATCCGTATAAATTAAGTAATGTATCCGAAAGAATGTGATGTATCCGTGTGGACTAAATCAGGAATTTTAGTATTATTGAAAAGAACTGGGGTAGGGAGTAATTAACTCCAAAAGATTTATGTTGTTTTTACTTTTTTGAATTTTCAATTTTCAGCCTATAAATTGAGTTTTTTCTTCTTACCTAAATGAACATCCTAATAAAGTATTCATGTCAAATTACCTAAGCAATTTTTCATTCCCACAATAATCATCCAAATAAGATGTTATTTCAAGCAATGTAATCATCACAATTGGTGTTCCTAATCTATTGGATAACAACCAACATCCTACCTATAGAGAGGCCTGGGTGATGGCTGGGAATGGACCTAGTCAGAGTCATGATCTAACATGACATTTGCTTGATACTCTTAATTAAGAAATAAAATTCTGTCACTGCTATCAGTTATACCTTTTGGCACAACGGTAATTAAGCCTTACATGTTTCTTAATGAGTAAACCTCCACTGTCTGGGCCTTTTTATCGTGGACACCATGGAAGCCCACACCTCGTACATACATAGCATAAGGAAATTCACTTCCAAGAAAAAAAAGATGAAAGAAATTAACTTGCCTTTTATTTTTCTTGATTTATTCCTTTAGTATTATATTTACTTGCTGTCACAACTCAAAATTTGGACCGTGATGGCACCTAACAAACCTTCCATGATAGGTAAGACAAGAACTCAATCCCAAACAAAATACCCCAAATGTATAGAAGCGGAAGAAATAAGAGCAAAATAAAACCCAAATAATCTCTCAAAACGGATTAATAGAGTAGTGTAGTTGAAATATAGATAATCCCAGATCTGTTAGTCACTAATACAAGCCTCTAAATACAGAAATCAAAGAAAAGTCTGAGTATCTTAAAAATGGGGGAAAATGCATAAAGATAAGAGTGGAGGAAATTTGAGTAGTCTCTGAAATCAATAGAAGCTACCTCGAATCTTTAAAGATGCTAACACAGAAGAAACCACAAGAATCAATGCCCAGAGGCCGTTGGATCGGTACCTGCACGGAAGGTGCAGAAAAAAGCAAGGGTGAGTACAGAGCCACGTGTACTCAGCAAGCATCGTCGACCGACCCTAATTCAAAGTGGTGACGAGTGACACCACGTTAAACCTCTAAAACAACTATACAACCTGCACTCGAAAAGGCACCCTAATCCCACATACTAATCAAGTCTAACAGTCATAAGGATATAATAACACAATCCAAGAATTTCTTAATACAGTGAAATCAAGAAACAAATATTCACGTACTCATTAACTAATACAAAATCAACGATTACACCCTACTCAATCTGAACAAGAAAAGGATGAATGCAATGCAATGCATATGATGTGTACACACCTACCGAGCAATGGCTTCAAAGTCAGGACCCATGGGGGACTCACAAGGTCCATGTACTGTGCAGGTGTGCACTCCGATCCCAATAAATATATTGTGCAGGCGTGCACTCTGACCCCAATAATAGATAATAATGTGCAGGCGTGCACTCCGACCCCATATGAAATGCAATGCATGATGTGCAGGCGTGCAACTCTGATCCCTAATCAACAACAAAATTAAGCAAAGCATTTCATGTCTTATGCCACATAGATATCAATTCCAAAATCAACTCAACTTATCAAGCGAGAGTATTCTCATTATCTAGGAATTTCAACAATTTATTTACAATAGCAAGTCTGGCCTATCATGCTAGCAAATAGGGAAAACGGTTCAAAACAGGCCATTAAATGATTTAACCCTCAAATAACACCGGTACCTGCATAGATGCTCGTCACTTCATCTATTCGGGACCCCCCATTCCCATTACTCCCATTACACATAACTAACACATAAGCACTTTGAAAAAAAGTCTAAGAACATCTCAACTTGCCTCAAACAGAAGCCAAGCGTCAATTAACGAGCTTGCCCTTACGTAAAGTCTCCGAATGGTCAAAATCTGTTCAAATACATAATCTCCTTAAGAGTACGAATCTAATGACACCCATTTCATAAATTCTTACTCTAAAAATCCTAGGCCTGTCAATCTTTCTAAATCCCAAAATATAAAGCAAATCACGAAAGGAAACTAAAAATAAAAATAATAAGATGTAAAACCCTTGATACTAATTATTAATCTCCTGAACTCTTACCCAATTTTTTTTTACCACCACCGGTGCACAAACCCATACCAATTAACGCTTAGCAGCACTACTAATTTCTACATCAATTATTCCATTAGCATGATTCATCTTTGGTTAATGTATTCTAATCATTACACTTCTATTATCAAAGTCAATAAAATATTAATTTCCACACCTAACTCTGCCAAATCACCCGTATGACCACTATATACAATACATGAGATTTACTTTTCACATCATTAGTGCCCAATGATATGTAACAATGTTAATCCAATAATTTTACACGGAACCTAGTAGTAACCTAGTAGTACTGAAAGGAATAAATCATCACAGAAAGCAACTCGCCGGCTAACCTGAATATGCCCAAAAACCGTGAAAAGGAAGAGGAGAAAAGTTAACGCTGCAATTGTTGTTTTCCCCTCTTACTCGATACTCCTTGATGTTGTTACTCTTATTTTATTTTAAACCCTTCTCACTTAAATTCATTCTTGTATTGGCCACATAAGTAAATAAATTGTGGCTTTGACCCATTAATTTACTAATTAAACTAATTATCTAAAATACCCAAAACTTCTGATAAATCCTCAGAATTTGTTCGGAATCCTATAGAAATAAACCAAATATGAAAATTGACTAAAAAGCACATTCCGAACCTGTTGGAAACATTAAAACACCAATTTGAGGTCGTCTTGACCGAAAGTAGCCATATTCCCACTTAACATTCTTAAACTCAAGAATCTAATCAATAACTTAAATAGCTACCGAACACCTCGAGGTCCATAGTATCCATTCCCAAAAGTCATAAATCACGTCTAAAAACTAAGAGGAGGGTTAAAATGAGGAAAATTCACAAAACGACTTGGAGGGTCGTTACATCATCCACCACTAAAACAAACGTTCGTCCTCGAACGTAAAGAGAAAGAAAGTACCTGGACTATCGAAAAGATGAGGATATATGCTCTGCATGTCAGACTCAACCTCCCAAGTGGCTTCCGCCCCAGGACGATGCCTCCACTGCACTTTCACAGAAGCTATCTCCTTGGATCTCAACTTCCTAACCTGCCTATCTAGAATAGCTATAGGCTCCTCCTCAAATGCTAGATTCTGACCCAAACTCACTGAGTCCTACTGAATCACATGTGAATCATTCGGATGGTACCTCTTTAACATCTAGGCATAAAAAACTGGATGCACGGCTGAAAGACCCGGTGGCAAAGCCAACTCATAAGTCACTGGCCCAATGCGCTGGAGAATCTCAAAAGGGCCAATGAACCTCGGACTGAGCTTTCCTTTCTTCCCAAACCTCATCACACCCTTCATGGGTGATACCTTTAACAAGACCCGCTCACCCTGCATTAACTCCAAGTCACGGACCTTCCTGTCAGCATAACTCTTTTGTCTACTCTGAGCAGCCAAGAGCCGATCCTGGATCAATCTCACTCGGTCCATCGAGTCCCTCAGCAAATCGGTACCCCAAGGTCTAACCTCAAAAGAGTCGCACCACCCAACTGGGGACCTACACCATCTTCCATATAATGCCTCCAATGGAGCCATCTGAATACTGGAATGGTAGCTATTATTATAGGAGAACTCTTCCAAGGGTAAAAATTGATCCCAGTGACCCCCGAAATCCATCACACAAGCTCGCAACATATCCTCCAACACCTGAATAGTTCGCTCCGACTGGCCATCTTTCTGTGGATGAAATGCTGTGCTCATATCCAATTGAGTACCCAACTCCCGCTGCAAAGTACTCCAAAAGTTCGAAGTAAACTGAGTACCTCTATCTGAAATGATGGAAACGGGCATGCCATGTAATCGAACTATCTCACGAATGTAGATTTTGGCTAATTTCTCTGCATTATAGTTCATCTTCACAGGCACAAAATGGGCTGATTTGGTCAATCTGTCCACAATCACCCAAACAGAATCAAACTTCCCCAATGTCTGAGGTAACTCAACTACGAAATCCATAGTAATACGCTCCTATTTCCACTCGGGAATGGGCATCCTCTAAAGCAAACCACCTGGTCTCCGGTGCTCATATTTCACCTGCTGGCAATTCAGACACTTAGCCACAAACTCTATAATATCCCTCTTCATCCCACACCACCAATAATGTTGTTTTAGGTCATGATACATCTTCGCTGCGCCTAGATGAATGGAATACCGTGAACAATGGGCCTCATCCATAATAGATCTAGTCAAATCACCCACTCTAGGAACACAGATCCTTCCCTTTATCCTTAAAACACCCTCCTGGTCTAAAATCGCCTTCTTAGCCTCACCTCGCATCACTTTATCTCTGATAATACATAATTTTTCATCCTCAAACTGACGATCTCGAATCTGCTCTATCAATAAGGACCTCACATCTACACTTGCAAGAACTCTACCCGATTTGGAGATGTCAAGACGTACAAAACTGTTGGCCAACCGCTGGACTTCCCTGGCTAATGGTCACTCCTCCACACTCAACAATGTAAAACTACCCATACTAACTGCCTTCCTACTCAAGGCATTTGCCACTACATTGGCCTTGCCTGGATGATATAGGATAGTCACGTCATAATCTTTCAACAACTCCAACCACCTACATTGTCTCAAGTTCAACTCCTTTTGCTTGAAGATATACTGAAGAATGCGATGATCAGTGTATACCTCACAATGAACCCCATATAAATAGTACCGCCACAACTTCAGTACGAACACAACCGCTGCTAACTCCAAATCATGGGTAGGGTAATTCCTCTCATGCGGTTTCAACTGCCTCGAAGCATACGCTATCACCTTATTTTTCTGCATCAATACACCACCTAAGCCAACACCGGACGCATCACAAAACACAATAAAGCCCTCACCTTCCACAGGTGGAGTTAAGATAGGAGCTGAAGTCAACAGAGTCTTGAGCTTTTGAAAGCTCTCCTCACACTTATCCGACCACTGAAAAACCATATTCTTCTGAGTTAATCGAGTCATAGGAGCTGCAATGGAAGAGAAACCCTGCACGAATCGCCTGTAATAGCCTGCCAACCCAATAAAACTTTGAATATCTGAAGGTGAAGTGGGCCGTGACCAATTTTGAACTGCCTCAACCTTAGCCGGATCGACCATAATACCATCCTTGGACACCACGTGTCCCAAGAATGCCACAGAACTAAACCAAAATTCACACTTTGAAAACTTGGCATATAACTTCTCATCCCTCAACCTCTGGAGTACGTTTCTCAAATGCTTCACATGATCCGTCTCGCTCCTGGAATACACCAAAATGTCATCGATGAACACAATAACAAATGAATCCAGATAAGGTCGAAACACATTATTCATCAACTCCATAAATGCTGTCGGGGCATTAGTCAACCCAAAGGACATAACCAAGAACTCATAGTGGCCATATCTAGTCCGAAAAGCTGTCTTAGGAAT
Source organism: Capsicum rhomboideum (assembly GCA_031232105.1). Taxonomy (NCBI): domain Eukaryota; kingdom Viridiplantae; phylum Streptophyta; class Magnoliopsida; order Solanales; family Solanaceae; genus Capsicum; species Capsicum rhomboideum. Next base: position 134,769,244 of record CP124712.1, on the reverse strand, counting down.
GTCCGAAGCCCGAATCTTCAACTGATGATACCCTGACCCCAAGTCAATCTTCGAGAACACTGAAGCACCCTGAAGCTGATCGAAAAGGTCATCAATACGTGGTAGAGGATACTTATTCTTGATTGTCACCTTGTTCAACTGTCAATAATCAATGCACATCCTCATAGACCCATCTTTCTTCTTCACAAACAACACCGGAGCACCCCAAGGTGATACACTAGGTCGAATAAACCCCTTACTTAACAAATCCTGAAGCTGGTCTTTCAATTCTTTTAACTCCACAGGTGCCATTCTATAAGGAGGAATCGAAATGGGTTTAGTGCCCGGCTCCAAATCAATACCAAAATCGATGTCTCTATCAGGAGGAACAACCGAAAGATCGGTAGGAAATACATCCATGAACTCTCTAACTACCCTCACTGACTCCAAAGAAGGTGTATCGGTACTAGTATCACGAACATAAGCCAAATATGACAGACACCCTTTCTCAACTAACCGCTGGGCCTGAATAAATGAAATCACCTTCTTAGGATACGAACTCTGAACACCTTTCCACTCCAACCTCGGACGATTAGGCATAGCCAAAGTAACTGTTTTAGCATGACAATCTAAGATAGCATGATAGGTAGAAAGCCAATCCATGCCCAAAATCACATCAAAATCGACCATATCAAGGATAATTAAATCTACCCAGGTATCACACCCTAAAATAGAAACAATACAGGATCGGTACACCCGATCCACCACTAAGAAATCATCTACTGGGGTAGAAACACGAATATGAACAGTTATAGACTCACATATCATATCAAGGCTGGAAGCAAAGTATGCAGACACATAGGAGAAGGTAGAACCAGGATCAAATAACACTGAAGCAGGTTGGTGGAAAACTGAGACGATACCTGTAATGACTGCATCAGAAGACTCTGCCTCGGGATTTTCTGGGAAATCATAACAATAAGCTCTATCATCTATTGCCTGGGTCACTCTTCTACCACCTCCCCTACCAGCTGGTGGTGCACCTCTACCACCCTGAGATCTGCCCCGACCTCTAGTCGGAGGCGCTGTGGCTCTACCAAGGGCCTGATGACCGTGCTGTGGACCCCTTTGTCTGTACACTGGACAATCCCTCCGAAGATGATCCGGACTACCACACTCATAACAGGACTTGGGAGCCATCAACTGATGAGAGTGACCTGAATACCCAGTATGACCACCACGACCTGAAAACTGCTGAGATGAACCATGTGAAGCCTGTCCCGAACCATAAGAACCCCGACCTGAATGTCTACCATCTGATACCTGCATCGCTGCCTGAACTGGTCTACCCTGCTGAGGGCGAAAATCTCGTATGAACGAACCCCTTCCTCCAGATGAGGTACTACTGAATCGACCAAAAGTGCGGGACCTCTTGTCCCTCAGATCCCCATACTCCTCACGATGCATCAATTCAAACTCTTTTGCTGACTCGACTACCCTTTAAAGAGAAGCCCCAGACTGGGCTACAGCGAACACGACCTCTTTAATCCTGAGGGTCAAACCTCTCATAAACCTCCTAATCATCTCAGCCTCGTCTGGCAAGATCACCATAGCATAACGGGACAAGGCATAAAATCGAACCTCATACTCAGCCACAGAAATACCCTCTTGTGTCAAATGCTCAAACTGGCGTCTACGTTCCTCCCTCAAGCTACGAGGGACGAATCTGTCAAGGAAAGCCTGTGCAAACATAGCCCAAGTCATCGGTGGAGAACCTGCTGGCCTGGAATCAATATAGGAGCGCCACCACTGCTTGGCTGGACCACGCATCTGCAAGGCAGTATAATCAACTCCGTGGGAGTCAACCAATCCCACACTCTGAAGTCTCTCATGACAACTGACCAGAAATTCATAGGCGTCCTCACGCTGATCGCCCTGAAACTATGGTGGGTCCATCTTTCTAAACTTCTCAAATCGTTGCTGCTCATCATCAGACATGACTGCCCTAACCCCACCGGTAGCTCCTACCCCTGGTAGAGGCATACCATTATACCTCGGTGCTGGATGAACCACTGGACCCTGATAGATAGGAATGGGCTGCTGATCTGGGGTATAGGCCCCCACCCTAGCGTGTGAACCCTGTGGAGTACCTAATGATCCGCCTCCCTGAGCAATACTCTCCAAAACTCCAAGAACCCGAATCAAGGTATCCTGAAGAACCGCTGTAGCAACAAATCCCGGAGGTGCCTGACCTGGGGCTACACCATCAGCTGGAACCTGAATATCATAATCACCTGCCTCAAACTCAACCTCGAGAGACCCTACCCTATGAGGAATTTGAGTGGCTCTCCGAGCTCTCTCTCTACCATGAACTCTGCCCCTACCACGTCCCCTACCTCGTCCGCGTGTCCCAGCATGGGCAGCCGGCTCAGGGGCTGGTACGAGCTCCTGACCATCGTCCTGAGATGCACGAGTCCTAACCATCTGTGAGAGAATAAGACAAGAATCTAAGTATTTCAAATTAAAGGATCAATATTGCACGATAAGAAAGAAGAAATGAATATTTCCTAAAGTCCCATAGCCTCTCGAAGATAGGTAACGGACGTCTCCGCACCGATCCGAAAGACTCTACAAGACTTGGCTTGTATTTGTGAGACCAATGAACCTGGGGCTCTGATACCATCTGTCACAACCCAAAATTTGGAGCGTGATGGCACCTATCCAACCCTCCGTGATAGGTAAGCCAAGAACCCAATCCCAAACAAAATACCCCAAATGTATAGAAGCGAAAGAAATAAGAGCAAAATAAAACCCAAATAATCTCCCAAAACGGATTAATAGAGTAGTATAGTCGAAATATAAATAATCCCAGATCTGTTAGTCACTAATACAAGCCTCTAAATACAGAAATCAAAGAAAAGTCTGAGTATCTTAAAAATGGGGGAAAATGCATAAAGATAAGAGTGGAGGAAATTTGAGTAGTCTCTGAAATCAATAGAAGCTACCTCGAATCTCTAAAGATGCTAACACAGAAGAAACCACAAGAATCAATGCCCAGAGGCCGTCGGATCGGTACCTGCACGGAAGGTGCAGAAAAAAGCAAGGGTGAGTACGGAACCACGTGTACTCAACAAGCATCGTCGACCGACCCTAATTCAAAGTGGTGACGAGTGACACCACATTAAACCTCTAAAATAACTATACAACCTGCACTCGGAAAGGCACCCTAATCCCACATACTAATCAAGTCTAACAGTCATAAGGATATAATAACACAGTCCAAGAATTTCTTAATACAGTGAAATCAAGAAACAAATATTCACGTACTCATTAACTAATACAAAATCAACGATTACACCCTACTCAATCTGAACAAGAAAAGGATGAATACAATGCAATGCATATGCTGTGTACATACCTACCGAGCAATGGCTTCAAAGTCAGGACCCATGGGGGACTCACAAGGTCCATGTACTGTGCAGGCGTGCACTCCGATCCCAATAAATATATTGTGCAGGCGTGCACTCCGACCCCAATAATAGATAATAATGTGCAGGCGTGCACTCCGACCCCATATGAAATGCAATGCATGATGTGCAGGCGTGCAACTCTGATCCCTAATCAACAACAAAATTAAGCAAAGCATTTCATGTCTTATGCCAGATAGATATCAATTCCAAAATCAACTCAACTTATCAAGCGGGAGTATTCTCATTATCTAGCAATTTCAACAATTTATTTACAATAGTAAGTCTGCCCAATCATGCTAGCAAATAGGGAAAATGGTTCAAAACAGGCCATTAAATGATTTAACCCTCAAAAAACACCGGTAACCGCATAGATGCTCTCACTTCATCTATTCGGGTCCCCCCATTCCCATTACTCCCATTACACATAACTAACACATAAGCACTTTGAAAAAAAGTCTAAGAAAGTCTCAACTTGCTTCAAACCGAAGCCAAGCGTCAATTAACGAGCTTGCCCTTACGTAAAGTCTCCGAATGGTCAAAATCCGTTCAAATACATAATCTCCATAAGAGTACGAATCTAATGACACCCATTTCATAAATTCTTACTCTAAAAATCCTAGGCCTGTCAATCTTTCTAAATCCCAAAATATAAAGCAAATCACGAAAGAAAATTAAAAATAAAAATAATAAGATGTAAAACCCTTGATACTAATTATTAATCTCCTGAACTCTTACCCAAATTTTTTTTACCACCACCGGTGCACAAACCCATACCAATTAACGCCTAGCAGCACTACTAATTTCTATATCCATTTTTCCATTAGCATGATTCATCATTGGTTAATGTATTCTAATCATTACACTTCTATTATCAAAGTCAATAAAATATTAATTTCCACACCTAACTCTGCCAAATCACCCGTATGGCCACTATATACAATACATGAGATTTACTTTTCACATCATTAGTGCCCAATGATATGTAACAATGTTAATCCAATAATTTTACACGGAACCTAGTAGTAACCTAGTAGTACTGAAAGGAATAAATCATCACAGAAAGCAACTCGCCGGCTAACCTGAATATGCCCAAAAACCGTGAAAAGGAAGAGGAGAAAAGTTAACGCTGCAGTTGTTGTTTTCCCCTCTTACTCGATACTCCTTGATGTTATTATTCTTATTTTATTTTAAACTCTTCTCACTTAAATTCATTCTTGTATTGGCCACATAAGTAAATAAATTGTGGCTTTGACCCATTAATTTACTAATTAAACTAATTATCTAAAATATCCGAAACTTCTGATAAATCCTCAGAATTTGTTCGAAATCCTATAGAAATCAATCAAATATTAAAATTGACTAAAAAGCACATTCCGAACCTGTTGGAAACATTAAAACATCAATTTGAGGTCGTCTTGACCGAAAGTAGCCATATTCCCACTTAACATTCTTAAACTCAAGAATCCAATCAATAACTTAAATAGCTACCGAACACCTCGAGGTCCATAGTATCCATTTCCAAAAGTCATAAATCACGTCTAAAAACTAAGAGGAGAGTTAAAATGAGGAAAATTCACAAAACGACTTGGAGGGTCGTTACACTTGTTATAAGAATTAATAGATTGTGAGTGGTGAGGAAAGAATGTTTTATGGATTTTTACTTATTTCATTGATTGAACAAGGTAATCAAATTGATCCAACGAACTTATTCTATTTTAAATTAGTTCAGGGGTAACCCCCGTAGAATTAGTGTGTAGTTGATTAAATGATAAATGGATTTTATTTTTTTTTGTTTTGGGGGATTTCTCCAATTACATAAGTGATTAGAAAAGAGAAATAATAAATTAAAATTTCAAATATTGGTTCTGCACTGTATTTCACGAATGAATTGACCATTGACCAATTAATGTATTATGAGAACTTGAATATTGGAGTTGGACTATGTAGTATCATACCAAGTTAGTGGTTTTAGATTGAGATTTTTACCTTGTACTATATATTTACTATAGTTAATTATATAAGTGACCTAGCTTTTACATCTTTTCATAATTAGCATAATTTATATCATTTTTAGCACATCTACAAAAATCTGCACATTTATTATTCAAGTAAATATATTAAATAAGGTCCCACAAATTAAGAATCCACGTTTATGTCTTTCTTTCTATTCTAATTTTTCTCTCCTATAAATGATACCAATTTCCTTATTCTCACATATTTACTTTCTATTTTTTTGTTTTTTATTCTATATATTTGATATAATAAAAAATATTTTTATCATATGTCAAATATATTTTTTTAATATTAAATATTTTATATAATAGAAATATCTTATATAAGTATACCAGATATAATTTTTTATATAATACATTTGATATAATATAAAAATATAATTTTAGTATCTTAAATTTAATTTTTAATACTATATTTATATTTTTCATCTTATTCAATCAATTTTTTCTCACTTATCATACACGATAAATATATACTTTATCAAAATATAAATTGTATAAATATAATATACAAATAAATAAATAAATAATATATATATATTAATTTTATATATTAGATTAATTATATTATATTATATATATATATATATATATATATTAATTTTATATAATATAATTTTAATAATTATAAAATTATATTTGCAGTACTATTTTAAACATAAAATTTATATCATACAGTATTAAGGAAATACTGGTAATATACAATTATCACATATATTTTAAAATAAAATAATTATTCAAATTTGAATTGCAAAAAAAAAATAACACAATTACTTTGTCAATATAGAAACAAAAATTAAAAAAAAAAGGGTGATAAAAAGGGAAAGAATTAAAAAAAATAATTGTCCAACTACATTAATTTTCCTCATTAATGAAAACAGTTTTCTTTTTTTTTAATGAATTGATTTAGAATAAATGAGAATTTATTTAGAATTAGATTTGACTAAATCTATAATTATTGTCTGGCTATTACTATAATTTTAAAAATAATGCTAAAATTCTGCTATATGCTTTTTAAGATTGTATAGTTATGTAAAATGTTCTTTTAGATTTGTTAAAGGTGCAACTCTTCAATTTGACTCTGACTATTATCATGGCAAGTTATTAACTTTTTAATCCTTAAACCACCTCAAAGCCAATATAAGAGGTTGTTATCTTGATTGGAACAAATCAAAGTTTTCACATCCACCATTTAACATCATTTTTAGAAACATGTCTCATAGTATGTAAATTTTTATTTCTCATGCTATAATGATGATGATATGTCTATTCCGCACTCACGCGCTAGGCCAAAAATGGATCTAAAATATACTTTTTGTGAGTATGATGAGGCTACATAAGCCATATGTTTGTATAATAAATTAGTTTTAAATTGTGCATATATGTTTCATATGATCACTTACGAAAATTCAAGTATAATGAGTACACAAGTTTATGTGGTTTGCTTGATGCTAGTTGATGACATCATGTCTCGGTCAGCTTGATGCCAGTTGATGGCAGCATGTCTCCGTCATATTTCGACCTTTTTGGTGCAACAAGTATAGTGACAGAATTAGAAATTTTATCAAAAAGTATTTAAATATAATAAAGTAGACACACAAAAAAAAACAATAAGCAAAGTTCACATATTATATTTATATATATAAAATTAAAATTTTAACCTAACGTGTAATTTTTCGATCAAGAGATGTCAATTGACATCCCTTAGCATAAGGTGGGACAAGCTCAATCTGCAGCATGTCGGTTGTCACCCAATATTCGTATCACAATTATGATGATTATACACAACAACCAGTTACTCCAACCCCTTTGTATATTGGGAAAAAATTCAAATATGTCATCGAACTATTAGAAATGGTTTATTTATGTTATTCGTTATAAGTTTGACTCATCTATGTCACTGTCTTTAAATATTTGGCTCATATATGCCACTGCCGTTACAGAAAGGTTCATTCGTGTCATTATTTTATAACGATGATTTTGCAAAACTATTTTTACCACGTGACTTCTTATTAGAGGTCCACATCACTAAATCCAAATCAACCAATATTACTTAAAATCAAAATTAAAAATCAGAACCATTAAAAAAATTCGATCTACACAGTTAAAATAAAAATTAGACTCATTAAAAATAAAAATCGGACTCTTTAAAAATAAAAATCAGACCCTAATTATGTCGGGTTTTATTTTAATGGGTCCAATTTTTAATTTTGATTTTAATTAATATTGGTTAATTTTAGATTTGGTGACGTGACTTCTAATAAGAGGCAATGTGGCAAAAATAATTTTGCAAAACCATCGTCACAAAATAATGGCACGAATGAACCTTTTTGTAACGGCAGTGACATATATGATCCAAACTTTTAAAGGCAGTGACATAAATGAGCCAAATTTATAACGGATGACATACATGAGCCATTCCTAATAGTTCGATGACATATTTGAGCCTTTTTCCTTGTATAAATAAGAGAAAAGACATAAAGACATCATTAAAGTTGTTTCGAATTTTCAAAAAGACACCTAAAGTTTGCGGGGGTCCTATTACCCCACGAAACTAGTTCCAGCCACAATAAATACACCATTTTGACCTATTTTCAGAGCAAGTGTAATGTCACAGCTGAAGGGGCGCGTGAATGAGTTAAAATTCACCCCCAAGCCAATATAAAATGGCCATGTGACATTACCAACTTGTCTTCTCCAAACAACTCATCTTCTCCAAACAAGAAAAAAGAGAATTTACAGAGTTCTCTTCCATCAATGTAAAAAAAGAAAAAATTAGTGTCTATGCTCCATCTATTCACTTTAATTAAAACCCCATTCATGAGAACAAATTTCTTTTTTCATATTTTATCTCCCATCAAATATCAAAATTTGATTCTCTTTTTCCGATTTTGTAATGATGTTTGTCGGAGACGACATTAATGGATCTGAAAATATCAGACCCATCATCCACCTCAACTTCAGCACGATCAACGCTTGTTGCACCACTATCATTGCCTCCATAGATGATGGCATCAACAGATCGGAAGAAGAAGAAGGTAATTAACACTGACGCAGATTCAAAGTGATACTATTTCTGAATAGAGATATCATTTCAACGATGACGGAAAATGAAAAAAGAGAAACTGGCCATCAACGTCGACGATGGAAGAAACTCTTGCCAGTGGAATTCACCAATGTTTGTCAAGGGATGTGCAAGCTCTTTATGATTTGTTAATCAATTGTATTAAAATTACAAATTTTAATTTTCTTACCAATGTAATTCGCTGGAGAAAGAAAAAAGGGGAGAGGAGAATTTCGCCAGCGAAAAAGAGTAGAGATGGCAGAGCGAAATGGATAAAAATGTTAATGAGTCAGAGTTTTATCCGACCCTATATTAAAACGATAAGAAAATAATATTATATATTATTTAATTAGAGAGTGAAATGCACACTCTGAAGCTGAGAACACAATTGGTATAAAAGTGTGTATTTATTATGATTAGGACAAGTTTCGTGAGATAATAGGACGTTCGCAAACTTTAGGTATCCTTTTAAAAATTTAAGACAATTTTAATGATGTCTTTATGTTTTTTCTCTATCAATAATAACAAATTGCTTGGGACAGACGGTTTTATCTATTGCTAAAAAAAATAAAATGTATAGTCTAACTCAACTACCCTATTTTGACAAAAGAATTCCTTGAAATTCTTCCGTGCAAGTTTTGTACATTATGCGTGTCAGATCATGGTAGAAATTGATATGCCTATAGGTGAATATATTGGATAGGACCGGCGGCTTCAAATTTTTATCGTTGAATCTATCCATAGGGAAAATTCGAGAATGTTTTACTAAGCCTTATAACTAACTTATAAAATTATTTATGTGATTGGTAACATCAAACTACTTATAAATCAAGTTATTATGAGTCAAAATTAGCGGTAAGCCATAAGTTGGTCACACACTAACTTATGATTTTATAACTTATAAACACTTGGATTTGACCAACCTTTTATGATTTTATCCGCTCCTTTCATATCAAAATAAGTATCGTTTTAGTAAAATAAAATTATCACAAATTAAGTGTCGCTTTAGAAATTCAAAAACAAAAATAATAATTATATCAGATTATATCTTATATTAAAAAACTATTTTTTCTTAATAATGCTCAATTCTCAAAAAAAAAAAAAACATCTAATAAAATGATAGAGTTTTAAAATGATTTTGAAATAGGCGATTTTGAATGGGTTTAGTTTTCTAAAATTAGACTCGGTCCAACTCACTTACAATTTTCAAACTGACGTACTCTATTTGATCTTTGAGACTTTGGCTATATGCAAATCTTAAAACTAGATATATATGAATCAATTAATATCAACTAATTGTTCTGGTTGCTAAAATTCTCCGCAGTTGATAATTATTCATTCTGCGACTTTGTCCACAAAAGTTTTTTTTGTTTTGATTTTAAATATACTAGATTTGTTAGCTATAAATACTCCCTAAGACAACATGTAATCCTCCAAGCAGAGAAAACAAAGAGCATAGAAGCATGGCTAGTAATAAAGTTGGTGTCCTAACTCTCCTCCTCCTATGTGGTAAGCTTTTTACTTAATATTGGTTTTCTTTTTTGGGATAATTATCTAACTAGACAATTTATACATTATATTTATCAAAAAATAATAAGAGTTTAACTAATATTTACCAAATATGAGAGTTTCTGAAATTCACATGTATCAGCAATACAGTAATTTTTAAAATTCGCCCTGTATCAGTGAACAACAATTCACTTTGTATCTATTGTTGTATCACTGATACAGAGCGAATTGATGCATTATTGATATAAAGCAAAATTCAGAAATTGTTGCTACGTTTAATAATTATCCAAACTATCATTATGGTTGATAATCATGCCTCAAACTATTGCCATTTCTAATAAGTTTTCTTCTTTTTTCATTCAATTATAAAAAGTTACAGCATGAAAATTTTGCATCAATTTGTTATTATTTATACACTTAAAAATTGTTAATTATCTTCCTATTTATTGTCTTTGAAACAGTTATTCTAGTGGGAAGCAATTATGTGGAATATGCAGAAGCTAAGATTTGTCCTCAATTTTGTGAGCCAGATATTGGTTACATGACATGTCCATCCTCAGGACACAAGAAACTTTACCCAAAGTGTATCAATTGTTGCAAAGCAGGAAAAGGCTGCAAACTTTACCGTAAAAATGGGTCTTTAAGATGTACTGGAACCTAAATCACCTTTGAGATTTCTCAAAGGGGATATATTTCTAAATTTCCAATAGGTCATGGTCATATATGTAAAATAAATTCTGAGTTTATGTTTTACTCAGATGATCCATGTTATATATAATAATGAATTTCCTAGTGTTTGTTTAATTATCATTTCTCCTTTGAGTTGTCAATCACTAAATTTCTTTGAAGTTTGTATTAAAATTTGAAGCTATTCGATGAGGATTTAATCAATTTTGAATAAAGTTTCGTGCCTAAAGTTTGAACGAGATGAAATCCAATTTTTATATGGATATATATAAGAACCATAATAATGACACTTTAGCTTATTTAACAGGACACTACATCTTACTTGATCTAGTTTCATCAGTCCATCCTCCGTGAGGAGCGTCACAATTTATTATTTATGTACACGTAAAAGGATTATCTGTAATACCTAAACCTTAAGATTCAAAGCTCTAATCATTCTACGTATGTAATGAGACTCGAGCTAGAGGATTTGGGTAGTATTCAGATATAAATAAGAGTTTGAGTAAAAGGAAAGTATTGACGTAGAAAGTGAAGTCGGAAATTTTTCTTATAAAGTTGAGTCATTATGTGATACCCACAATCCTGACTATTGTAAACATTGCAGAATCTGTCCGAATAAGGGAAGGAAAAAAGTTGTGTATGAGCCTAAGGGCCAACTTAACTTAAGCCAAGGTTATTATAAGTTAAGTTGAAGCAACAATTTAAGCAGTTTTCTTTAACGAGTCATATAAGGTCCAACTTCGAACAAGGCAACAAGCATATCTTCTAAGATATGGAGAGTTAGAGGATGAATATCACATCCAATTAAAAGTCTACAAATCTAGTTTCCAGCAGAATAAATTGCTTGTCAATCCGACTTGGGCGCAAAAAATTATGCGCCTTTTATCGCAGAATGTCCTAGACTAAAGTTGGTCGTGATGGACCATGCGACGCACAACCCATCACATAAACGTTTAGTGCGATGGAGCTCGCGGTTCTGTAGTAATTCGGCCAGAATGTTATGTTTATAAGTCACAGGGTTCAAAGAATGGGTCAATCATCCTCACACTTACATGCGTCATTATTTGATAAATGAAATTCTCAGAATGAAGAAAACTAAGCTATATCCAATCATTAGAAGTTAAGTCAGATTTCATGTTTTAGTTCAACTTTAAGACATTGGTATTTTAGATAAATTATTTTTCTATTGAGTGAATAAATCATAACCAACATGACTTCGAAAAAAATAACAAAACAGAGGATCAAGTTTCCACTATGAATATGTGAGTTTTTCATTTTGAAAGATTTTGAAGCTGGTATAGTTGACTTTGTTCAATATTGGGAGATTTTAAAGTCGTATGAGAATTTTGCCGGTCTATCTTTTGTCCTAGCTTCTCCAATCGTTCTAACAACAATTCTTCTCTTTTTTGTAGTGGACTTTTTCTCGTATTATAGTAGACCAATCCGATCTAAAAAAAAATGAAAAATAGCAAAGTAATCATTAATAGCAACTCTTCAATTCTTAATCAATACTACTACTAGTAAGCAACAATGTGTAAAATAATAGCATCGCCATACGTACCGTAGAGACTAGGAGAACCTTAGCACAATTATCTATGGCTTCCTTCTCCTCTTTATTGTGATTCTGAGTTATGAAAAGAGTGTTAATAGTTGGGAGATTATTAAGAAAATGAATTTTTGGGGAATTAATATGTTTGTTCAATACTCCCGCTTTTTCGAAATACTTGTCCTTACTAAAAAAAGATATTCCATAATATTTGTTATTTTAGAAAATCAATACATAGATACTTCATACTTTTTTGTTTTACTTTTATTCTTAGTCATAAATATGGAGAAATATTAGTAAGTGCAAAAAAGAGAATTATTAAATAGAGTGAAGTAATAAATAAGAGTAATTTAGTGAAATTCATCTCTAGTTAATTCTTTTCTTACATGCGTGCAGACAAAAAATATGACAAGTATTTAGGAATGAAGAGAGTATCTTTTAACTCATGCGCTTAACTTAGCAGCTTGAGCAGTGATTCGTAGGAACCCAGGATATCTGTGGGCAGCCTTTCTCAATGCAAAAGCTATAGGCCATGATGCTTTATTCAACGCAACGTTACCAATGGAAAGTACTGCCATAATGATGAAAACAACAGTCAGCTCGGCTGGAAACTGTAAAAAGCTCGGTTGAGCTCGGCTCGATGCCCAAGCCTACCTTGGACGATATGTGTCAATGATATATCTAATCTATGAATATATTATATACTGATAAGTGATAGGTAAGAATGATTGTGAATATGGTTGGTATTTTATTAGAGCTTTGAACATTTATTATTTTTACTTTAATAGGAACCAGGGAATGCCAAAACCCATATAGGTTTCTTGACAGTCGTCCCTTGGGGGGTCGTTTTGGTAGGTATCAGATCGAATTATAGTCCTGAGAGTATAATCTTTGGACTAATTTATTTCATATGAGAGATGGAATAAAACAATCTCAAGTTGAATGAAAAGTGGGATATCCAATGGACCACGAATCACATATACCATATGTGACAATAATAAATCTAATGCTATAGTAGGACTCTAGCACTTTCTACACAACCATCACTGAAGCTCCGACTCCGACAACCATCATATCCACGCCGGAATTATAATGGAGCAATCAGATCTCGCCGGAATTGTCCAAATCTGACCAAAATTATTGAATTTTGACGGAGTTGTTTGGTGATGGAAGAGAAACGGAGTGGGTAGTGAAGCTGTTGGTTGCTCGGTGACGTGAGTTCGCCAGAGAAGACGGGGTTGTTTGGTTGGAGGTTGCCGGAGTTGGCAATGTTGTTGTTTGTTTGCCAGATAAAATGGGGTGACGATTTGTTGTTGTTGTTGATTGTGCTCCGGTGTGGAGCTATTCATTGTCGCCGGAGCAACAAAGCAGACAACGGAGAAATCTCCGTTCCGGCCAGATCTGGTAGCAACGACAAAGGAGGTCAATTTCGAAGATTGTATTATAGTTGTATTATAGGTATATTAAAACTATATTAAATATAAACATCATTGTAATACAATTCGAATTCAATATTATACATTTTTATGAATTAGGAATGTTTGAAGTTCACGTTTAATAATTATAATACATTTGTATTATAAATGTTTTAGTTATATATATATTCACCACGCATATTGAAATACGTCTTTAATACGTATAATATATTGAATTCAAAATGTATTAAATTTGTTATTTATTTTTTTCTCTTATTAATGATGTTAAAAACGTATTTTAATTAAATTTGAAATATTTAAATGCTATTCAAGTTAGTTTATGTGTTACTGTATTAAAATTGTGTTTAAAAATGTATTATATATGTATTTTGCTATTTTTGGTAAAAAAAAGTTATGCTTTTAACTCATGTACTACAATTGATAAATAAGACTACATATTTCTATTATTTATGTAAATACCCCAATTAACTATGAAATTTGTCGGTAATCCCCAGCTAATCCGTCGCAAAAATGCTCCTAGCTAATTAAATTTTCTTATAATCTATCGCTAATTCATAGCTAAATGAAATTAGCATGGAAATTTTACCATTTAGCTACGAAAATTTGTCGTCGCTAATTCCTTGTTTTCTAGTAAGTAGTACTATATGAATTAAAATAAACACTCATACTGAGCCAAATTTGCAAACAAAAGAACCTCTCTTCTTCTTCCTTGCTCAAAGACGTTAGTTTTTCAAGCAATTGTTTTAAACGTTTTTGAAATGAATGAAAACTTGAGTTTGATTTTTCTAAGAAAAGTTAATACCACCTATAATTTGACTCTATATAAAATCTTATAAAAATGAATACTTTTAAAACTCACGGTCTTTAACAATTTAGAACATTTTGTATGATTTTAAAAGCTTCTCATTAAGAATAAAATAAAAAGTTGAAAATTAATTGTTTTCAAATATAAGAAAGCATCATTTTTTAAAAAACAAATAATAAGAAAATAGTGTCAAACAACGGATAAAAGGATAACTTTTATTTCTTGTACAAAACTCTAAATTTGTAAACTTAATTTTTCTAAACTTCAGCTAACAATGTCGGAGTTAGGTGTCTGTAGAAACGGGGGGTGGGGGAATTGAAAAAAAATTGAGCAAAGTTCTTTTTTGGACAAGAACATTGTCCCTCATTGATTGTGGAAGAAAAATTAGTGTGTTTTAAAGAGTTAAGAAGGGAGTTTTTCCTCGCGTGATTATCGTCACTTGACTTTGGATTTGGATTTCGATTGATTTCCTTTATTTTTTTTTTTCTTTTTATAATATTATTACAGTGAATAATTTACTTTTAAATTTCACAGGAATTAAGAATTCCAAAAAGCACATGGCCTTTAGATAAATTGTTTTTCTATTGAGTGAATAAACCATAACCAACATGACCTCGAAAGAAATAACAAACAGAGGACCAAGTTTTCATTATGAATGTTGAAACATCATACTGCTACAACATGAACCTTGCTTTAGGATTTAAATAGCACTAAACCTAGGTTAATTAATTAGGTAATAACTCGATTGAGGAGATTTTGCTGCATCGTAATCTAGAGATGCATATATTAGTTCCTCCATATATGTGAACCCCTGGACTCTGCTAGCAAAAAGACTCTCATGGTGAGGCATCTACTCTCTGCATTCCTATAATTATCCATTCTACTTTTACTCTCCAGCCTTCGGAGTGATGATTAGATATTTTAGTTGTTTAGTTGTACTACTAGATTAATAAGGATAATGTTTTGCCTGTGAAGAAATATCTAAACCTTCAAAGACTTGTGTTTGTGTTCATTGTCTATTGTAGATGCAAAGACTTGTGTTTGTGTGTTTCTGGGGAGAAAAATGAACCAAAAAAATTTGCTGGGAACTTTATTACTGGGAAATACTAAGGTATACAGAACTGCAACGTATCAATGTCCATATAACAGCTTTACCTTAACCCTTTCACTAGACATCTCTAAAGTGCAAGATGACAAAGTCGGTGATGGGACGTCTGTAGTTGTTTTAGCTGGAGAACTTCTAAGGGACGCAGAGAAGCTGGTTAATTCAAAAATTCATCCAATGACAATTATTTCAGGTCTGTTTTATTCATCTTACGCCCTGGAGTATTGTCCTATTGGGAAATCTGGGGCGTTACTTCAATTTTCTGAAGTCTGTAACTTTTGAATATTAGGGCCTTCAACAACACTACTCTGCTTGCTTGTTGTTTGTTAATGTGTGTTGGTATTTTGTCTTTTATAATTGCTCTTTTCTCATTCTGTAAATGACTGCTTTATGTGGTATAGTGGTAGTCAAATGACATTTTAATGATCTTTCTACTTTAACTAAGCTGTATTGATCTTTCGATGCCATTAGTCACCTGAAAAGTGTACACAATCAGTTGGAATATCAGCTTCATATTTTTATATATTGTTCATTAGTTGGGTGATATTGAAGAAAGTTCAGTTGTTTATTTTAGACCTATGTGACTTGGACTCTTAAAAAATGGCACCGGGTGCGTGTCGGATCACTACTTTTGGAGGAGGAGAGTCCGAGCAACATATCTTTAGACTATTGAATTACCATTTGTTGACTGGCATTTGGAACTTGTACTTCACAGAAGATTCCTGTCTCGAAGATTTTTATCGAAAGTATTGGCTTTGCAATCACATCCATAAATATAAAAAAACCACGGTGCAATATTTGGACGATCTTCTTAAATCCTTATATTGAAATAGAAACGAGCGCGCGTTGATTCTGAAAACTCGTCTGCGACTTTGCTTTTATGCATTGTTCAGGTTGCTCTTCTTCATGGAATCTCAATGGGTGGAGGTGCATCCTTAATGGCTCCAATGAAGTTCTCTGTTGTGACTGAAAAGACGGTTCATACAAATATATCTACTGCATATTGGAATCTTATTTCTTCGAGTAATGCATGAGCTATATTGCATCTTACTCTTATTTTATAGGTTTTTCCGACACTTGAAGCAAGTATAGGCTACCACACGGACTGTGGTTTCTCATACATGCTTTCTCGGCTTCCTGGTATACTCGGTAAGCATGAAAATAACAGCAGAACAAGGAAGTTTCTCTTTATGTTATTTATGTCATTTGAAGAACCAAGGGAGAATTCATGATACATTTACTGTTTATATATGGTAATACTTGGGTTTAACAGGAGTGAGGTTGAACGGTAAAGAATTGGTTGCTGCTGGATTTGCGACACATTTTGTACCTCTGGAGGTGAGTCTGATGGACAAATTTCTCTTATTCCAAGCATAAAGCAAGATTTTGTTTCATGGATGAGAAAACACTTTATTTTCCTTAACAGACCAGCCATGCATTTTAATTGGAATATCGTATCATGTCGTAGACCATAAGCTTTAATTGGAAATCCAAACGATCATCAGAATTGAGCATTGCGAAACAATATCAAAATGGAAAAAAAAGCTATAAAAGTATAAAAGTTGATCTTTCGATGCCATTACTTTGATATTGCTGCCAAAGGTTGTAGATTATAAACAGGATGCAGGTATCATAGCTTGAAGCTAGTCTCACTTTAAGCAGAACAGTGATATTTCTTTTCTTCTATCAAATTTCTTCTTTATGCTGGTATGAGTTGTCTAAAAGAATTCACTCTGATAAATTGCTCTGGGAAGCAATAAATGATACCAATATATATCGTGATGAGGCAATAATTGTTTCTCATAATTATGTGTTCCTTGTCCATGTTTCTTATAAATGTGTGATGTTGCAGAGAAATTTAGTTGTTTATTGGTTTCTAAAGCAGATTCTTAGAGTTGACTTTGTTCCCTATATGCTACCATAGAAATCTTTTCTTTTTGTTTCAATTCTTTCAGTCAGAAGAAAGTAAGCTTCCAGATAAGATTTCAGAAAGACCGAATATTTCATCTAACTCCTCTGAATGAACAATTTATTCAGATCTGGAAAGGCACAACTTGCTCATACTCGTTGTGTCGCTACTCACTACTCAGGCTCACAACTGGTTTATAACTTGACGGAAGAAAGTTTTCTGTCCTCTTTGATATGTTTACTTTCACGCATAATGATACTTTGTTGTCCTATGCGCAAGAAATAAAAAAAGAGGCATCCCGATGCACTAAGCTCCCGTTATATGTGGGGTCCGGACAACAAGGGTTTAAAATAGGGGTTATTAGAAAAAGAATTAGAACTCATGATACAGCTGACTTTTCTTATGATTTTTGCTTTTTTCCCTCTTAACATTCTCAAAGCAGTTTCTTTGCCGTAGCAATGAAGGTGATAACTTTAATTTCTGCCTGCTCGTTTCGGGAGACAATTTCTCTCCTTGTATTACTTGAAGGACGTCTTAAGCTGTGTTGGTGTTGAAGCTGATGTTGATAGGATAGAGCTACATCTATCAAAAGTCGAAGGTGAGGATATAAATGAGGTGAGTGCTTCTTGATGCAAAAAATTGGCATTTGTACCTGATGGAGGAGGTGCTATTCCCATGGCTGCTCATGCAAGCGTTACTGGTGGTATGCTGCTCCCACCACAGTTGAATCCAAGAGATAAAAAGTTGGAATAAAATGAGGATATGGGCTTCAGTGTTTTTGGCTACGGAGGAAATATGTTCGAGTAGATGAAATGTAGGAGAAAGCTGGAATTGTTGTAGATTGAATTTCTTAGAACAAAACAAATTTTGTTATAAAATAGTGTTTGGTTAAATACATGGATTAAGGTGAATTTATGCCTTGATAATTGTTCTAGAAAGATTTCTATTGTTGGCTTTTATTGTATTTTTTACCGACAATTACAAAAGCTGAAAAATATGTTCATATTTCTAAGGTAATTTTAGTGGCAATAATAATTGCCGCTAAAAGTAACTTACTTTTAGCGTCAATAATATGGGTATTTACCGGCACTCGATATAAATCCCACTAAAGGCTTTAGCGACAGTGGATGCAATGGCATTAACTCAAATGCCGCTAAATGTTTTTGCGGCAATATTTATTGCCGCTAAAAAAAAAAATTTATTGCTGCTAAATGTCTCTTTTGTTGTAGTGATTATAAGCATATTGAATAAGATTGTCTTAGCTAGATATGGTGCCATTGGCACAGATCCATTCACCCACGAAAATCTTGTCACAATTAAGATTACTGAAATCTTCATCTTTCATATTGAAAATCTCTGTAAGACTTTCACAAGCGTTGCCAGCTTGTGCTGCATAAATACTGTTACAGACATCGAAAGACTCTGGAAGAATAAAAGTCAAACATAGAAAAATAGAATGTAAGCGTAGGGATAACAAAAATCATTCATGAAACTACTGGAAATTAAACTAAAATTATACATACCTGCAAGTCCCTAGTATGAAGTTAGAATGAGAAGAAAAAAGAGGACTAAACTTAAGTAATTGACGGAATAGTTGCTTGCCTTAACCATGATTGAATAAACAAAATTGTACTTGTGGTTAATTCTGATTTGCTTGTAAATTAAGTTCTTAGAGTGATTAATGTTCTATTTGATCGTGTATTGAAGCGAGAATAAGAATCTCATTTGTTAGAAAAATAATTGTGGATTTTATGTTTATACATTAATGTATGTAGTGGCAATATGACATGTTAATTTTTCTTTTGTATTTTCCTTCTCAGCATCTATGAAGCACGCTTATTTTGCCGAATGTACCTGTTCAAACTTGAGTTCTATGCTTGGAAGTTAAAAAATTGTTTATGAAGAGTGAGCTTAAATTAAAATTAACTTAATGATTGTGCTATGGATAATGGATATTAGTATATAAACATTTGACTCTTTCACAATATTGCCCTGTTTTGCCGTTTATAGGGAATCTTTTAATTCGTGAAAAGGTTTTTCCATCTTTCAACATCTACGGTTGATATATATATATATCATTATAATTTTCTCTACTTCCCTCGTTTCATCTTATGTGTCTTAATTTAATTGGAAATGAAAGTTTAAAAAGCAATAAAGATTTTTGCATATTAATTACCTCATTGAATCAATTTAACCTCAAAAGATACCCCTAAAGTATGTTAGAAAAATATTAATAGAATTTCTAAAGAAAAGACTAGCAATTCTCGATTTCTATGGCGACAGAGGGAGGTATCATAATAGAGTCAAAATCACGATTAGAGTCAGCCCGGATAAAAGGAAGAATCCGATCTCCTTCTTTTGATCTTTTTGGCCTTACAGCGGACAAAAGACCTATTCGAGGTCAAGGTCGAGATTCTAAGGATCATGGCGGTCCTTGATCCAATGAAAGGGAATAAATTTTGATCTGTTGCAATAGGGGGTTATTTAGCGAATGGGAAGCAGTCTCCATACCAACAGCGGGTTAGGACCAAAATAATCAGGTGTCATGCGGAAGCTAACAAAGTAAACCTCGAAAGACACCAAATAAGAAGACAAGAGAGAAATACACCAAAAGAGACACAATAATTTATCGTAGTTCGGTCAATTGACATACATCCACAAAAGGAGATGAGAAATCCAATATATAAAAGAGAGTACAAAATATCGAGAGAGACAACCTCACACAATTCACTCAGAATAAAAAGAGGTCTACACAAGTGACACCACAACACTCGTATCTCACAAATTCTCCCCCCCAAACAATACTCTCAAACCCCTAGGACACTACATTGTGGAAGCTACCAAGCTAGAAGAAAGGATCCTCTATTTATAGAGTCTATAACCTTTTCGCACAAGAACAAGGATTAGCCATATATGGAGAATTTATATTTTCCTTTTCCTAAAAGGAAAACCCAATTATGGTAAGAAAATCATGGCAAATACCAACAATTCTCTCCCTTGGCCTGAATTTCTAATAAATAAATTTGCTCCGCCTTCTTCACGTAGTCTTCAACAAGTTCAATCTCCATCTCCAAAATCTCCTCCATTAAATCTTTGTCTCTACATAGGTTGTAACTAGAACTGAACCCGCCAAAATGAACATCTGTTTTAATCCTTGCTCTGATACCACTTGTTAGAACCAAAATAATCAGGTGTCATGCGAAAAATAATAATGCAAAACTCGAAAGAAGCCAAATAAGAAGACATGCTAGAAATACACCAAAAGAGACACAATATTAACATGGTTAGGTTAATTGACCTACATCCACAAAAAGAGATGAACAATTCACTATATAAAAGAGAGTACAAAATATCGAGAGAGACAACCTCACACAATTCACTCAGAATAAAAGAAGTCTACACAAGTGACACTGCAACACTTGTGTCTCTCAAATTCTACCCCCAAATAATACTCTCAAACCCCTAAGACTATAGTGTGGATGCTACCAAGCTAGAAGAAAGAAGTCCCTATTTATAAAGTCTATAACCTTTTCCCATAAGAACAAGGATTAGCCATATATGGAGAATTCATGTTTTTCTTTTCCTAAAAGGAATTTTCCTAAAAAGAAAACCCAATTATGATAAGAAAATCAAGACAAATACCAACGGGGGAGGGGAGGGGGGGTCTAAAAATGCCCTCAACCTATTCGATATGGTTCACCTTTACGCTTAATTAACATATAATTAATCCGGTAACGCCCCTGTTCTTATTTCATGACTCATATTTACCCCTAAAATAAACAGCCCCAACAACATCTAAAGTTCAGATGACATGACACTCTCCTATTGATCCTGATATAACCCATACATAAATTAATATAACGACTCATACCGACCCAAATTTGCAAAAAAGAAAAAAAAAAAAAAAAGAAGAACCAATTTGGATTTTGATTGATTTCCTTCATTTTCCTATTTCGTTTTCTAATATTACTACTGTGAAGAATTTAATTTTAAGTTTCGTGGTGGCTAAAAGTTCCGAAAAACACTGGTCTTTATGGAAAGACACCATTTCAGAACTCATTGAATTTGCTGGTCTTCTTCTGCATATTTTTTACAAATAAAAATTGAGTCTGTGTGATTTGTTACCGTGATAAAGTACGTAGGTGTTTGAGGTACCACTACTTCATCAACAGGTATATCTGTTTTATTCTAGGAGGAAATAATCTAACACCTTGAATATAATAAGGAGATTAAATTCCTTGACCTAGAGTAAATTCTGTAGCCTCGAACATTTTTCTGTTTTTTAGTTTGTTTCAGTTTCATATTTCCAATTTTCTTGCTTACTGTTTGAACACAGATATATTGACAAACAACACCTATTTTTCCAAAGGTCATTTCTTAACTTAGCGACGTGAGAGGCAACAGATAAATCATTTTTGCTATGGTCAATAAACACAATATAAGTCATAACCAACATATTTAACTTCAATAAAAGGCAAACAAAATCACTTGATAATTGATAGTACAACATAACCAAGTAAATTTCTTGGTTTAACCCATATTAGATAAATTAAAGGGATACAAATATATAGTAGTAATCTCATTACTCAACTGAGATCTAATTTGCATCTAAGACTAGAGACGCATACAACTGTAATCTAATACAACATCTTGATGCATGGCCATCATGATGAATTGGATTCAAGTAGATAAGGTGACATTGAGACAGACATATTCACCCACAAAAAGATCGTCACAATTAAGGTTCGGATTCAAAGAACTGAAGTCCTCTGCTTCCACATCGAAAGACTTGAGAATATTGTCGCAAGTGTCACCAGTATCTACATTATAAACTGTCGTACAAGTCGGAACAGCCTGAGACGCCTCGTTATTAGATGCTGGAGGAAACAAAAACAAAAAAAAAGAGTACAGAATGTGAGTTCAGAGATATAGAAAAAACAAATATGTAACATGTAAAATTTGTGCAATGAGTTAAATGTTCATACTGATGAGGACTCGTCCTAGAGATGGAGTCAAAATGAGAAGAAAAGCGAGGACTAAGGCTACGTTAAAGTAGCAGTACTTGATTGAATTGTTGCTAGCCTTGACCATGATTAATTGAAAAAACTTAATTGGAGGAGTACTGAGCTCAAAGTAATTGCTTTTAATTATGTTTCTTGAGTACTGTCTAATACTTTGTTGAGATCATGTGTATTTATAGGCCATACATGTAATAAGAATAAGAATGTCAATTTGTTTGAGAAAAAAGAATGGATTTTATGTTGTTATTTCCTTCTCAACATTTACCAATCAGGGGATTGTTGCCGACTAGGTACTTGGTCATAGCTAGATGCTTATAAGTGGAAGCAACAATAGTTTAAAATAATTTTTTTGAGCTAAAGCAACCGTTAAAATGGGACGGATGAATATAACGCTAACTATTTATTCATGATGAAGAGGTCGAGTTCAATTAAGCTAAAAGTTAAAAGGATGATCCAAGTTTCCAGGGGAAGTTAGCAAAGTAGACACTCCAAACACTTATTTTGACACTAAGACACCAAGTTTTATAAATTAGGTAAAGAGATACTTTTTTAAAAGGAGTTTAAAAAAAATACAACCCGAGCATCAAAGCTTTAAAATACACGGTTTAACCCCTGACCTCACCTCACACCCTAGCTTTTGAAAAAAACAAATCAGCCCATTCCATAATTTTATAAATCAAATTTTATTAAAAAAAAATAAAATAAAAATTCTCCAAGAAGCTTCCAGCTAGGAGCTTCGATCAGCACTATTTTGACACCATTTTTCGTGATTTTGGGAGCTTCGCCGACGAATTTTACCAGCTACCATCGGAATATTACACCACCACTACTATAATCTTCTCATTTTAATCTATTACTAACCATTTCTCCACTGATTATTTCCTAGATTGTTGTCCATAAAGCTTTCAAATTAGTCCACTTTTCTTTTTGACATTCTAGCTTCGTTAGCTCTATTCCAACACATTCTAACACTCAAGGTCTTCTTCCACAACTACAGTCAGCGCCATTGTTCCATTTGTCGCCGGGAAATCAACCAGGTCCGATCTTTGGAAAACTGTACGGAGATCTCGTCAGTCCTCTAGCAGTCTAAGCAGTCTAGGGCTATAAACCACTGAGTTGGTCTACTCTAGATTATCATAAAGATCTACAGTGTCCATTGGAGAAATTGTTGTTGATATCATGGGTCATTGGGAGGAGACCCCCAAATTTTTTCCCTCCAATTCATTAAATAGCTAATGATCAAGTTGCGTGGATCACAACTTAAGTTCCCTCTATCCATTATGCTTGCAACCATATCTTCGTATGAACCATTGCGATGAAGGGTGATGAGAACTGTCTCCTTTCTTACTGATTTCCAGTTCCAACATTTGGAACAACTCTTGTAGAATGTAGAATCCAACAACGATCATTACTTGATCCAAACTTATGCCTTAAGAAACAAGACTTGTTTCTTAAGGCATAAGTTTGGATTCTACAAGCTCGTTGTTGGCCTCGAGCTTGGTTCATTGGGTCTCCTCCCTAAGCGTTGATCATATGAGTATTAGCGAGAACCACTTACTCAGAACAAACTTATGCCTTGAGAAACCACTCTTGTTCTCAAACATTACTTGTCTTACCACCACTCACAATCATCACTCCTCCAAATGCTCACTTGATCACTTGTCCAGTTGTTGTGGACTTCCATATGATGCGATTAAGTTGTTTCATCATGCTTGAATGATGTTCATTTTGCTAATTTTATTTTATTTTAATTATTTTTTACCTTTTTTTAAAGTCATTAGACTCCTTCCCAATAGATTAGATGAATTAATTATACTCCTAGGCAATGGTCCAATGTAGACCGATATCTTAATCTATGCTCAATGCCAAGGGTTTATTACTTGTGAGAATGACATTAGTAGATGATACACAATTCGCATAGTCTAAGACATGAATGCAACGGTCAAATTACAAGTCCCAACGGTAACTTTTGGCCTTGCCGCCCTTTTAAGTTGTACAAGGGGAGAGTCTAGAATGAACAACTATGGTCTAGGATCGACTACTCTAATATAAGATACACTTGTCAGTACATTTACGCTATATTGTATACATGGTCTATGTATTATCTCCAACAGTCAAAAAGGACAAGCCTCCAATGGTCAAAATTCTTTCACCCCACTATATAAATTAAGGACAACTTTTTAAACTCCTCCATATCCTTTTCTTCATCTACTCCTCCATTTTTATTTTTCCTTCAACATATACAATGTCTGAGTCATCTCATTCTTCTTAAAAGGCTTACATTTGTTACTGCAAAAATCCCGCTATCTTGAAGACATCACGAACCAATAAGAATTCGAATCGAAAATTCTACAATTGTGCTGTTGGAAAGGTGAGCTTTTCAGAAAAAAATATACTTGTTTTTAATAGAGTTTAAGTAATAAAATTCTCTAATTAGTCGTTATTTGTTTAGGATAATGGTGGATGCTCTTATGTTAAATGGATTCTGTCCGAATCGGAGGAATCAACGTTTCAAGGCCTCGCTAAATTTGATGTACTAGAGAGGCTCAGAGAATCAGAGGAGAACAAGGATTTGCTTATGACACAAATTAGAGAATCTAAACACAAGATAGATCATTTGAAAGGACTAGTGAAAGACACCTAAATAGAGCGGAATCAACTTAAAAAAAGGCTGGATGTGGCTGAAGAAAAAGAGAATGGCCTAAAAATCACGTTGTACGGTATATTATTAGTATTGGCTTTTTGAAAAGGTGTAACGGGAATGTAGTGGGGAGAATGTATTTTCTCTTGGACGTATTATTAATAGTAAAATTATCGCAGACTTTAGTGGTGTATATTTTGTCAGCTTATAACTTTCACTAAAGGTATATAATAACAAACATCAACAATTATTAATTATATAATCCGTTTACAACATTTCACATAGATTCTATGTAAAACCACATTTTTTTATAAAACATATGAAACTTCTATAATAAGCAGGATAAACAGTTAAACACATAAAATTAATCAATTCATATGTTGTCAAAATCATCCAAACCTGTTAAAAACATACTAATTTTTTGATGTCATCCAAAGCACATAAAATTAAATAATTGTCTGGACCTCCAAATGTAATTACTGAATTCGCCGAACCCTAAATAAAAATTTCAAAATTATATTAAGAACACAAAGAACATGTCAATTGTTTCAAACTCCCAAATAAAACTTCTTAACTCTCTTTTGTTTCCTCCACTGCCTGGTCACTCTCTTTGTTATTTTTGATAGCGTCAACAATGTCCTTAACAACAACGCTTGAATTTTTTTCTTCATCGGATTTCTCATCTTCTGACACTGCTTTCCTTTCTTCTTTTTCTGTCTTGTTTTCTTCTTCCTTGTCCTCTTTTACTGCACCTTCTTCTTCTTCTTTCTTTTATTCATCATTTCCTTCTTATTTCTTTTCTTATTTATTCTCTTTTTCTTCATTGACAACGGTTTCATCGAGGATCATATCCTCAACTACCTTTTCTCCGATAATTGTCTCGCTAGCCAGATCAACTACCTGCAAGAGCACTTCTTTGATGCCTTCTCCTTGATGGGCAGCCCTCACTGCTGAGTGTTCACTACGGACCTCCAGATCTGCATTTACAGGAATTCAACATCAAATCAGTTTCGATAATAAACTATGAAAGCGGTCTGTAAAAATTTGCATAGATTCTATGCTAACAAACTCTTTATTTTTGTATAAACTATTAAGCTTCTACAGTACCCAGACAAAACTCGTATAAGAAAATAATTATGAACACCAGAGATTTTCAAGTACATTACCTCTCTTCTCTTGTTCTTTCTTCTTATTCTTTTCAATCCTCCTGAGCCTTTGTTCCTTCACGAAGGCCTGCATATCCTTCACTGCTTCCTCAAGATTTAACATGCGCTTTGCCAAATTAAAATCGACCTGTCTATGCACCACTCCCTTTGCCCTGCTCGTCGTCGTACCGTGGGTAACATGTCTAGGTGCAAGATTGCCACCACCCAAATCTTGATCGTCAACGTCATCCTCACCGTCCACCACTGAAGTTATGGCAGTGATGCCACGTAAATCAGCCTTCAAGGCGTCGATAAATGCATCCTCCACATCGTCTGTGTATTCAATGAGTTTGGCAATATAATACTACTTTGTTTCTCGGTTGGTGGGGGTGAGGAACGGGTGCACAATCTACAAATAAATAAATTTAATTATTAACAAATTCAGTTTTTATTTTACTAGATAATTAAAAAGGAAATTTTCTACCTTTGTACTCCATGCATGCACGTAAGGATCGCTTTCGATAAGTCTATCGCTTTTGGAAGTGTTCCACCTTAGCAGCCTGGGAATGGGCTGAGGGCGATCCCAAGATTCTACGTTACCTCTGCCGACTTGGGGAAAGGCTTCATATATCCAAATTTAAAATCAAAAGAAATATAAATGAATAAAGCACATTCAGTATATAGTATAATTCATAATAACTGATAGTCTATAATCAACTAATCAAATAATTGATACTACTTATCAAAAATGCCCAAGGAAATCCAAACAGAGCATACGACGCGCCGTTCCTCTCAAGATATATTTTCTTTAGCCTATTGAAATCTATCTTCTTCTTCAGGTACTCTAGTGTTAGATCGAATGACTCTTTGCCCCATGGGTGATCCTTGAAGAATTTGATAGAATCGCCTATCTTGATGATGTCTACCTCGATGCTCTTTAATCCATCCACCCCGAGCAAGCATAATAGTGTGCACAAGCCACACCAGACAACATTTGTACTTTTCCTCCTTGTCCAACCTATCTCATCTCACAAGCTTCAACAACTTCTTTGTATTGATCTTTTTCTTTTTGTTTTTTCTTTTGTAAAAATCTCCACCGTTCTCAATCACCCGATTGTACCTAGAATCACGGAGATATTTGCAACAATTCAGCCTCGTGGTCAATGCAAACTCCTTCAGGCCAAAACAAGCTGGCCTATCGTTTATGCAAAACCAAATCTCATTCTCCTTAGGTTCCTCTTTCACTTTACGCATCAAGGTATAATGGACAAGCTGCCCATTGAACTTGATAAACTTGGGCAGCTTCCGTAAGAACCCAAAACACGACTGCTTGAACCAAGCTTTAAGATTCTGATCATCCAGAACCTTTGTAAATTGCTCATAGAGTGACATCCTAGATCGAACTAAAATTTTGGCTGGAAACAGCCTAACATCATCAGAAATAGTGGCGAGGTCGTACCTCTCGCCGGAAATGTACCTTACGCAAGGAGGCACAGACAACACCTCCTCATCTTCCTCATCTTCTCTCCCACTTCCCCACCCAAAATGTCTCATCCGACTACATTTCCCTGCATTCCCCTCATCAAACGACTCCTCTCTTTTCGACTCCTCTACTTCTGCTACAACTCTTTTCCTTTTCGAAGCCCTCGAGACTTCTTCAACTCTCCTTTTAGTACCTGTGTTTTGCAACACACCTCTATCTCTAGACATAATTTTTTAGATGATTTACAATAAACCAAACAGTCTATTTAAAGAGCAACCATTTGCAACAGCAGAAATGGCAAAATACAGAATTAAAACTAGTCCAAATAACATTATGAGGAAGAAGAATTCTGAAAATCTAAATAGACCGCAATTCTATTATAAAAAACATGCATTTGCAACAGCACAAACAAACCAATTTCAAATCAAAACTAGCAAAATATAATGGTATTTACCATTACAGTGAAGAACAATTCAAAAAAATACCCTAAAAATTCAGAATTTGAATCGTCAAAATTCAAAAAAAAAATTAAAGTGAAATGTTGACCACAATCCGACCAAAAACGATATACAATCACATAATTAAAGCTAAATAAAACAGATTTTAACTGAATCACTGCCCTAATTCAAAGAAATTTTGACATTTTTTTAAAGAAACCCAACAGTCAAAAAATAAAAACGTTGACGAAAACAATCAATATATAGCTTAAAATGATCACAAGAGCGACATTACTCACCTGACTATGAAAAATGATGGAGCTGCGGTCTTGAACACTTAAAAATGTCAATTGAAAAAAATGGGAGAAAACTCGTTGGGATAAGTGGGAATATCATAGGAGAGAGAAAGGGGAGGGGCGATAGGTTTGGGTGTATTTTAAGGCGAATGGCGGGGGGGGGGGGGGGGTTAAAGTGTTAAAAAAAGAAGTTAAAAGGCTTCTACAAGTTTTAAAAAATATTTTTTAACCCTTGATCCCACCCCTTTATTTGAAAACTCTAAAGCCAAAATTAGGGTGTCTCTTTTACCAATTAAGTTTTGGGAGTGTCTTCTTTTACAAAAGAAATTAAAACACTGGAACTAATTTGATAATTTGATCTTTCGTTCTTCTCTTTACAGAAGGAGCTCACTTGTAAGCCGGGATGTCTTCTTCTGGTATATTTTAGTAATACATATACACTAAACAATAGACAAAAAATAGATTAAAAACTGAATATGATGTCCTTTATAATATTGAATTCCCCTAAACTAATAACATGTTTGGTCACGCTTCAGAAATTAGCATATTATTTATTTTAAAAGAAGTGTTATCTGGGAGTAGTAAAATGACCAGTATGTCTAATGGAATGCGCCCCACATGCGCCCTTTCCTACTACTATTTTCTTCCATGGTGACCTCTAAAATGCTGATCGGCTACACTGCTGGTGGTGAACATCTCAGTGACACTACCCGTTCTTCCAAAAACACCAATTCATATGTTGCTACCCTATTGGGGCATAACGAATTTGGAGCAAGACCTAGACATCCTTTCTAACCACTCGAGTTCTTTCGTGGTAAAACAATTGTGTTCTTCACTCCCAGGAGAAAGAGAAGCTTGCTAATTCATGTAGATTAACCATTTTTGGGAAGTTTTTCCCATGGAAGGCAGCTAATTGAAGAAATTAGAAAGAGAGTTAATTAATGCTAGATTTTAATGAAAGGAGTGGCCAAGATCGGTTGTTACAACTCAAAATATATTTTCATCGATTTTAAGAACATTTACAACAGGGATAGAATTATATTTCTAGGCTTGCCAATGCACATATTGCGAAGGACAAAAGATTTCAAGCCAGAAGAGGAAATCACTTTAACCTCAATTTTAATTCATTTGCTGGGGCTGCCCTGGCACTGTTACAATTGGGATGCACTTAAGAGAATCACCTCACCTGGGGGTACTTACTAACCATCGCTAAGGCTATAGACATTAGCCTAATTTTGTCAAGGTTAAAGATGAGGTCGATCTTGCCATCCAAATAAAGGATTTGGTGGGGGATGGTATCAAACTAGATGGAGGAGTTGAAGGTGTAGGATGTCATGTTTTGGTTCAGGCTTCAGATTTTAGTTGATTTACTAAATTGCTTTAGTCAGAATTTAAGTCAGATTTCATATTTTAGTCAAAAAAAAAAAAAAGAAAAAACTTGACTCTTTCACTTAGTGAAATAGTATCATTATCAGTTTGCTGTCTATGGGAGAAATCTTTTGGCGATTCATATTTGAAGATGTGTTCATTTTAATTCTTCTTTTTTCGCGGTTTTGGGGCGCCCTTTCTCTCAGTGTTTCAAATTTCATCATCTCTACATTCGTAAACAATTTAATTTCTCTATTCACATTGACACATTGTATATATTTTTTTTAATTTGATATTATGGTAAGTCTAATTTGATAATCAAGAAAAGAAAGTAAAACGCAAGTTCTAATTTGATAAATTGACCTTTCATTTTATTCTTCTTTGCAGAAGAAGCTCATTCGTAAACCGAGATTTCTTCTTCTAGTATACTTTAATCATATCTATACACTTAACAATAGACTAATATTTGATTTCAAATCGAATATGATGTCCTTTCTAATATTGAATTCCTCTGAACTAATAATATGTTTGATCAAACTACATAAATTACATCACAACACTAATTATCTTATCATATCTACATAATATATATCCTATATCTTTTATTTAATCACATCCATCCCATATTTTAAGTAATGTATCTGAAGATAGTATGTAGCCGAAGAAAACTAAGTAATGTATCCAAGACAGTATGTATCATGAGTAAAATGCAACGTATCTGGACCAACGCAATGTATTCGAGATTTAAGATTTTTCAAGATTTTTAATAATATTGAAAAGAGTTGGGATAGAAAGTAATTAGATCCAAAAATAGTGGGGTTTATGTTGTTTATACTAAATTGATCTACAAGTTTAGTTTCTAGTAATATAAATCTCTCACCAATCTAACTTCAATATAAAAGGTTATGCGCATTTTATCGCAAATTGTCCAGGACCAAATGTTGTTACGTGTCTCAAGATCTGTTCGAAGTGGTAAAAGTCTTCAACAGATTGTTAGGAGATTAGTTTTTTCCTTTTAGTCATTATCCTAATAACTAGTCATAGTTGCTCCTTTTCTCTAGGCATGTTTGCAGATAGTTGTTTCTATTTTCTCTAGGCATGTTAGCAGATAGTTGTTCCTATTTTTTAGGCATTTTAGTAGTCTTTTAGCTGTCCATTTTCTGTTTCAGTTGAATTGCTCCTCTATTTATTTGGATAGCTTGAAGTTCAATAAAATAGTTCTTCCAGTTAAATTTATCTTGGTGCTTCAATTTAATAACATTGGTATCAGAGCCCTACTTCTTAAGGGACTTGTGAGAGACTTGCGAGGTTTTTTTCTGAGTGTCTATCCAAATCTATTGCTGCAAAACACCATTAAAACAATGGACAATGCAGGTTCTTTTTCTGCTATGGCTCCATCAGTTTTCGACGGAGAAAACTAACAAGCCTAGGCAGTGAAAATACAAGCTTATTTGGAGGCATGTGATTTGTGGGAGGCTGTCGAGGAAGACTACAAAGTGCTTCCTCTTCTAGGGAATCCAACTATGGCTCAGATTAAAACTTACAAGAAAAGGAATACAACAAAATCCAAAGCTAAATCTTGTCTTTTTGCTACAGTTTCTGCCACCATTTTCAGCAAAATAATGACATGTAAGTCGATCAAAGAAATTTGGGATTTCCTTAAGAAAGAGTACGAGGGAGATGGCAGAATCAGAGGAATGAAAGTACTGAACTTGGTCAGAGAATTTGAGATGCAGCGAATGAAGGAATTCAAAACCGTTAAGGATTATTCTGACAGGTTGCTTGGGATTGCAAATAAGGTAAGGATACTTGAAACTGAACTTAATGACAATAGAATGGTTCAAAAGATACTTGTAACCTAACCTGAGAGATATGAGGCAACTATTGCTTCATTAGAGAATACTAAAGGTCTGTCAAAGCTTAGCTTAGCAGAGTTATTGAGTGCTCTGCAGGCACAAGAACAACGAAGGATGATAAGGCAAGAGGGATCCATCGAGGGAGCCCTGCAAGCCAAGTTGCAGCTTGGTTCAGGTGTTGCCAGGGGGAATAAAGAAAAAGGAAAGAAAGGAAATTATGGAAACTACGTAGCTACATCTGCAAGAAATAATGCTACTGCCACCAGTAACAACAAAGAAAGCAAATATCTGCCTTGTCAACATTATGAGAGGAGAAATCATCCACACTTCAAGTGTTGGAGAAAGCCTGATATGAATGTCGAAAGTGTCAAGAATTTGGTCATGCCGAGATTATCTGCAAAGAGAAGGGTTTACAACAACAAAATGAAGCATGAATTGCAGACCAAGAACAAGATGAGCAGTTGTTTGTGGCCACCTGTTACACAAGCAAAAGTTCAAGTGAAAGCTGGATTATTGATAGTGGTTGTACGAACCACATGACCAGAAATGAAAAGCTTTTTAGAGAGCTTGACAGATCAGTTAAATCAAGAGTCAGGATCAGAAATAGAGAATACCTCCCAGTGGCAGGAAAGGGGATTGTAGCAATTGAGAGTCATAAAGGTACCAAGCTTATTTATGAAGTTTTATTTGTTCCTGAAATTGATCAGAATTTATTAAGTGTTGGACAATTGCTAGAAAATAGATTCAAATTATTATTTGAAGACAAGGGGTGTTTGATCAGTGATCCTAGTGGTCAGGAAATGTTTAGAATTAAAATGCAGGGAATTTTTTTTTCCTTGAATCCATTGGAGGAGGAACAAATAGCTTTCGCAAGTCAGTCCTCAATTGCGGAAACGTGGCACAAAAGTTTGGGACATTTTCATCACAAAGCTTTGTTGTTTATGCAAAGGAGCAAAATGGTAAATGGTTTACTAAACTTGGAGGAACATCTCCCAACTGTAAGGCTTGTTTGCTTGTCAAGCAGATTAGGCTTCCATTTAAAAGTTCCATATGAAGAGCTACAGAGAAGTTGCAACTCATTCATACCGATCTCTATAGTCCAAAAAGAACTCCATTGTTCAATGGCAGCAGGTATTATATTATCTTCATTAATGATCTAACAAGAAAATGTTGGATTTATTTTATGAAGTTTAAGTCTGAAGTTGCTGGAATTTTCATGAAGTTCAAAGCTTGGTTACAAAATCAGAGTGGCTGCAAGATTCAGGTCGTTAGATCAGATAATAGAATTGAATATATATCAGACAGGTTTAATTCCTTTTGTGAAGAAGCTAGAATAGAGTACCAACTCAGTGTCCCTTATTCTCCACAGTAAAATGGAGTGAGTGAGAGGAAGAATAGAACAATCATGGAGATGACTAGGTGCTTATTGCATGAAAAGAATCTGCAAGAAATTATGGGCAGAAACAGTGAGCACAACTGTTTTCTTGCTGAATAGACTGTCGATAAGGGTAGTGGAAAAGAAGACTCCTTTTGAGGCTTGGCATGGTATTAAACCTACTGAAAAAATCTCAAAATATTTGGATGTATGTGTTTTTCTTATGTTCCACAGGTCAAAAGAGATAATCTTGATGAAAAGACTGAATCGGGGGTTTTCATTGGCTACAGTGCGATTTCTAAAGCTTACAGGATCTTTCAACATCAATCAGGCAAGATTGTGGTAAGTAGAGACATTCAATTCCTTGAATATGAGCAATGGGACTGGAATGAGGAATCTCGAATTTAGAACAACGATTCAAAGCTTGATTATGATGAATTGGTGGATGATCAACCTATTAGGGGAACAAGGTCACTCTCTGATATTTATCAGAGATGTAATATTGCTGTTTTTGAACTTGTAGGATATATGGAAGCAAAAATTGATCATAAATAGACAGATGCAATGAAGGAGGAGTTGGCCACGATAGAAATGAACCAAACTTGGAATCTAGTGGAAAGACCGCAAGACAAAAAAGTGATTGGAGTTAAATGGATTTTTTGAACAAAGCTTAATCCAGACAGCTCGGTAAACAA
Organism: Capsicum rhomboideum; assembly: GCA_031232105.1. Lineage (NCBI taxonomy): Eukaryota > Viridiplantae > Streptophyta > Magnoliopsida > Solanales > Solanaceae > Capsicum > Capsicum rhomboideum. The sequence goes on along the minus strand of CP124712.1, from coordinate 134,735,405 downwards.
GCACAAAGCTAAATTGGTGGTGAAAGGCTATGCACAAGTTTAGGGAATAGATTTTTCTGATACTTTTGCCCCGGTAGCTAGATTGGATACAATTCAAATGCTTTTAGCTATACGTCACAAAAAAGTTGGAAGATTTTTCAAATGGACGTGAAGTCTGCTTTCTTGAATGGTCTACTACCTGAAGAAATTTATGTTGAGTATCCAGAAGGGTTCAGCAAACCAGGACATGAGGATATGGTTTATCTGTTAAAGAAAGCTCTATACGGGCTAAAGCAAGCTCTTAGAGCTTGGTATAGCTGAATGGATAACCATTTGCTAGACCTAGACTTTGAAAAAAGATTAAGTGAATCGAATTTTCATGTCAAGAAAGCTGGCTCTAAAATTATTATTATTTCTCTGTATGTCGGTGGTTTACTTGTGACAGGAAATAGTATAGTGTTGATTGAAGAATTCAAGGACGAGATGATGATAGTCTTTGAGATGACTGATCTTGGTGAGATGACTTATTTTCTGGGAATGGAGATCAAGCAAACTCGGAATGAAATATTTGTTTGTCAAAAGAAATACATGAAGGAGATTCTAAAAAGATTTAGAATGGAAGAATGCAAGAGTGTAAGTACTCTAATGAATCAAAAAGAAAAGATGAAAAAGGATGATGGAGCTGAACTAGTTGATGAAGGAGTATATCGAAGCTTAATTGGGTTCTTGATGTATCTCACGACAACAAGGCCTGACATCTTATTTCCTGTGAGTGTTTTATCCAGGTTTTTAAATTGTGCATGTGAGTTGCACATGAGGGCTGCCAAAAGAGTGGTTAGGTATCTTAAACGAACTCTAACCTATGGCATCAAATTTAGCAAAAGTCAAAATTTCAAACTCTGTGGATATTCTGATAGTGATTGGGGCGGGTCAACTGGTGATATGAAAAGTATTTCTAGTTATTGCTTTACTTTTGGATCAGGGTGTTTCTCATGGCGCTCAAAGAAACACGAAATAGTAGCATAATCAACAATTGAAGCAGAATTCATTGCACCAACATCTACTGTTAATCAAGCATTGTGGCTCAGGAAAATTTTGATCGATCTGCAGTTGGAGCAAGAAGAAAGCACTGAGATCTTTGTGGATAATCAAGCTGTCATAGCCATATCCAAAGATCCCGTGTTTCATGGAAGGACCAAGCACTTCAATATCAAGTTTTATTTCTTGAGGGAAGCGTAGAAAAATGGTGAAGTAGTTTTACTCTATTGCAAATCAGAGAATCAAGTGGCGGACATTTTTACCAAGTCATTTCATATTAGCAGATTCAAATTTCTTAGAGAAAAGTTGGGAGGTTGCAGCTCCTGGTCCAGTAGGGGATGTTGTTATGTGTCTCAGGATCTGTTTGGAGTGGTCAAAGTCTTCAACAATTTTTAGGAGATTAGTTTTTTTCTTTTAGTCATTATCCTAATAACTAGTCATAGTTGTTCCTTTTCTCTAAACCCGTCAACTGGTCTGGTTGACCCGGTTCCGGCCCAGTTAGACCGGCCCACTTAGTGATCGGACCGGACCCGATATAGGTAGTGGGCTTGGGGGTTTTTTAGGGGGCTGGGCCAGACATGGTATTGGGACCAGTAGACCGGCCCAGTTAGGAAATCAGACCGGGTCCACCGGTGCACCGGACCAGCCCGGCCCGGTAACCAAAAAAAAATATTTTTTTTAATTAAGGAGTCGTTGGGACCCAAGACTGCAAAGGCTATTTTGGTCCGTTGAGTCCCAACGGCTATTATGTCGTTGGCCCAACGGCCAAACAACCTTTTAGGCTTTAATTAAAAAAAAAATTTAATTCAAATTTTTTTTTTCCTATAAATACATGCCATTTTAAAAAATATTTCCTACAATCTCAATTCTCATTCTCTCTCAAATTTGCTAAAATTATCTCATAAAGTGTTCTATTATATTTTATTATTTTGCAATTACAAATACTACGTGGAAGTTTCCAAAAGTACTCAATTAACCAACTTTCGAATACTTCAAAAATTTGGTATTATCGTTCCATCTCTTACTTTTAATTTTTAATTAGTGTATTATTTGTTGAATATTTATTTGGATTATTTTTGTGTTTTTTGAATAATTGTTAGTTTAATTTGTAATATGAATAAATTAAGGAAAGTCGGTAAAAGTGTTAGAAATTTTTGTTCCGGAAGTGGTAGTGGTAGTAAGAAACAAATTGGTTTCGGTAGAGGTAGTTCAAATACTTGATATACTCGTGTGCCTTCGGTATCAATTAGCGAACCATTTGAGAATGAAATACGTGTAGGTGCTCACGATATGAATTATTTTGAGGCCCAAGAAAATTATGGTATAGAAGAAGAGAATGAACTAGACTCTGTTGATGTAGATGAGAATGATGATGATGTTGATGTTACACCCGAATCTGGTAATGTTAATGTTCAATCTGAATCGGTTAATCTTCCTCCCCGGCCCCCTGTAAGATCTCGTAAAAAAAACTAGTGTTGTATGAAATTTTTTTACTCGAATAGAAGGAACCACTAAGGTTGAATGCGATCTTTGTCAGTCAAAATACAAGCATAAGACCGGGGATAATAAAGAAGGTACCGGTCAGTTGTCGAGACATTTGAAGGAGAACCACCCAATAGACCTAGCTCAGGTAAATGGTGGTGGGACAGTTGGGGGCCCAAGTCAAACTAGATTGAACCCAAAACCCGGTCAATTAGTTAAGAATTATAATAAAATGAAGGATCGTGAAGAATTAGCCAAAATGATAGTTGTGGGTTGTTTGCCTTTCTCTTTTGCTTCTTCTGAAGCTTTTATTCATTATATTCCGGCAATTTATAATCCTATGTTTGAGGGTATTCCTAGAAGTACTTGTCGGTCCGATATTTTTAGACTCCATGCACAATATGTTTACTATTTATCTACATTATTAAAAAATCTTTCATGTAGAGTTGCTTTAAATTCTGATCTTGGTCGTGCTATTAATAAAAATGATTATTTAACAATTACTTGTCATTGGGTAGATAGTAATTTTGTTATGCAAAAACGTATTTTAGCATTTTTGTATGATGAAGACCGTAGACACACTGGAAAATTTATTTCTGAATCTATTACAAAAGTTGCAAGATATTATGGTATTGACAGTAAAGTTTTATGTATATCTTTTGATAATGCATCTAACAACAACGCTGCTATTGAGTTGTTAAAAACTGAACTTTCTCCACCGTTACCCGAAATATTTCATGTTAAGTGTGCTTGTCATATATATAATTTAATTGTAAAAGATGGTCTTGTTTTTTTTGAGCCTGCTATTGAAAAAGTTAGACTTGCAGTTGGCTTTATTCAAGGAAATAATAGAAAAATTAGACTTACCGAATTTAAAAGAAAATGTCAGGAAAATAGACTTAGACCGAGATTAATGCCTGAAGAAATAGATGTTAGATGGAATTCTACTTATGATTTCTTAAATACTTGCAATATTTATAAAGTTCCTTGTAATACCCCGTACATTCCCAACCCTACTTGACGACATTAAATGATATGTACTTAGGTATCGAGAGCTATAAGTATGCATTTAGTAATGCTATTGGTGAGCTAAGTGAATTTTGCTCTTGTTATGTGGTTAAACTTGCATAGAAGGTGTTTTGAAATTTTCATTGCGCATTTGTGAGGTTCAAAATGAGGCTAAGAAGACCTCTAAACAAAGTATAATAAGGTTAAGAAGTGAGTTAAAGAGTGGGACTTGAAGTATCTAACCAAACCCGCGAAGAGAAGTCGAAAAATGGAATTTTCAAAAATTTTGAAGAGGGGTGCGTTTGGGACCGTGCCACGCCGCTTTGGGCTAAAATTTTTAGCCCAGAGGCAGTGGGTTGGCGCGCCCAGGAGCGTGCCACCTTGGGTTTTCCACTTTTTCGAAAGTTGGAAATTTCTAAGTCCCAAGGGTATCCGGGGTCGTACCGAGCCGATTTTTGCTACGTTTCTTCTGCAACCAAGAGTATATACATGAAATGAATGACATATTACATTGGTATTATAAAATTACTCGAGAACGAATTTGGGGCCAAAATGACGATTTTACCCCTATAGTCAAAATAAGCCAAACGTGGCTAGAATCACTTGGTTTTTGGATTGAGGCTATGGATATGAATAGCATGAGTGGGAATGTTATTTTAATACATATTAGACGACTTAAACACGAGAAATTATTGATTTTATCGGGTTAAGTGAATTGGGCCCAAAAAGGGCCCAAAAATGAAATGAAAGCATGGCCCAAAATGGGTCAAATGACCCATTCTTGCAAGACCTTCTAGAACCCAACATTTAATGCTAAAGAGTGACTAAGGAGGGCACTTAAGGGCCTATATAAAGGGGCAAAATTCTGATTTTTATTGAAGAGAAACACACATGCTTTTTCTATCTTTTTTCTAGAAATTTCCCAAGAACATCTCTTTGGCTTTCAAAACCCTAAGGCACTTCTTGGAGAAAGATCATCATCTTTCAAGCTTGGGTAAGTGAATATTATTGTACTTTAACATATTATAAGCATGAGAGAATATGTATATCATGTTGTTTATGGTTGAAATGTTGGACATGGCACTTTGTGCTTTTGTATAAGATTTGTGATCCATGGGATTTGAGCTTGAATTTGGACTTGTGCCTTTGATGAAAGATCATGGTATGGATAAACTATGAACGTCTATGGTGTTATTTTTGTTATTAAATTTATTATTTTCTATAATTGCAAATTGTGGGATGTTGGCCGATTTGTGCTATGAAGTGTATTAAGGTGAATTGATGGATTGTTTGTGATGTGGTGTGGATAAGAAAGTGTAAAGGGGAAGTGTTGTGGTGGAATGTATGGATTATCATGTATTGGTCAATGTTGGGAATATTGGAGGATTTTTGGAATAATGATTTTATCAATGGTTTTGTTAAGGGGGAAATGACATGTTAAAGCTAAACATGTGACTTATTGTTGTTGTATGCCATTATAGGGTAATTGGTGGTTAATGTTGGTTCCGTCATGTATTTATGTTGTAGAACAAAACATAAGGACGGAGCGGGACTATCGTATGCACGTCTAAGATTGTGTAATCGTAGTAAGAATACAAGGTATGTAAGGTTCCTTTTTCCATATCCTTCTGCAACATGTTGTTCACATTGACATTGGACTTGTTTCAATTCCGAGAGGTTTGAAGTATCTCAAATTCAGGTTGACGTATGTTGTTATTCATATGTGTCTTATTCTTAAACGCATGATGAGTCGTTTGCCTCTTGTTCATTGAGTGAAGTTCCAAAAATATCATAACGTTATCATTCCTAAATGAACGATCTCAAGAGAGTACTAACATAAGAGAAGCTATTTATTCTTGAATAGTATTTTTCCAATCATGACATGTTCCAAGTCCTCAATTATGATGATTATCTTTGTATCAATCTTTCACAAGTAGAAGTACCAATCTCATAAGATCTCATAAGAATAATAAGAGAGGTGATGTGCAAGCTAATATATCTATTCCTCATAAGTGAATATGTCAATCTCATGAAGCAAGAGTGAAGAAGTAATATATATGTGTGTGATTCCAACTATGTCATGATCCTCATTGTATCACTCTTAAGAATGGAAGTAAGAATAGCAAGAGAAGTAAGAGGTGTATAATTAAGAAGTAATCATGGGTGGTATCCCAGGGGTTAAATACCTAGCATGGGTCGATCCCGATACATCCCAGGGGCGATATAAAAGCCTAGCATGGGTTATGATGGTACATCCCAGGGGCGACACGAAAGCCTAGCATGGGTTAATATAACATCCCAGGGGCGATAAGCCTAGCATGGGTTAATGATATCCCAGGGGCGACACGAAAGCCTAGCATGGGTTCACATAACATCCCAGGGGTCAAAGCACCTAGCATGGGTTAATCTCATCCTAGGGGCGACAGAATAGCCTAGCATGGGGTAGAACAATAAATATGAATATACTCGGACACGGCTTTGTAGACACCCTTAGAACGAACTGCTCTGATACCACTTTTGTCACGCCCCGAATCCCATCGAGACATGATTGGCACCCGTAGCCGATAAGGCCCGAGAGAACCAACCTTTGCCTATGTTCATTCGTATGCATATCTTCGCATGAACCTTATTAAACCTTATGCAACTATGCGAAAAACTTGAACATGGAAACATATGCAATACATATATATATTTAGGAAACTTGGCCGTTAAGGCCATTAAGTCAGAATAGACATTCGTTTCTACATACTCGTCTCTTACATCCATATACCCACATATGTCTACAAAAGCCTCTAACAGATGCATCAACAAGACCAACTTACAGTCGGGACAAGTCCCCGCTTTATACAATTTATATAACATCACAACAAATATACACCTATGACTCAGGGGGCTCCGAATCAAGTGGAGCTCACCAATAGCTGCAAATGATCCCCAGTCTACAGAGGAAGTCTACTAATGCCTGCACCTGCAACATGTAAGGTAATTTCTCCGAGGGGGTCAGTACGAAGAATGTACTGAATATGTAAGGCTCATAAGAAATTCATCATACATAATAACAACAAGAATGGAATCAATATAAGGAAACAGAAATGTGAATAAACTCTCTTTCCGTATGTGGGAAACCATGTATATTACGTTCTTTACTCCTCTTGTCTTCATTCATGGATGTGTTGTGCACCACATTTATGAGCAGGAGGCTATGGGGCATTTAGGATGTTGTTTCTTTTCTTCATGCTAGATCGTGCAATAGAGCCGGTGTTGTAAGTTGAATTGGAACTGATCATGGTGATTGTTTTTCTTTGGTATAGTTAAAATGCTAATCAAGAGAGGAGGTAGAGGTAAAGGGAAGCAGGTGGATGTGCCTGCTGAAGAAGGAATGAGTAGATTACCACCTGACCAAGCGAGTCAAGGTGGAGCTGACGCCGAGATTGCATCGCAGTCTTCCTCTACTTTTCCAGCTCCAGAAGAGCCAAGAGGTAGAGAAGTACCTGCAGAACCGCCAATGAATACCACTGACCAGGATCTTAGAAATGTTGTACATATGTTGACACAGTTAGTGGCGGCACAAAGTCAGGGACGAGCTGGCACAATGACACATGATGATGATGCGGCTAGAATGGCAAGTCGCAGGACACAGGATTTCTTGAAACTGGACCCTCTTATATTCACTGGGTCAGATTTGAAAGCAGATCCACAGGACTTCGTGGATCAAATTCAGAGAGCTTTGGAGGTTATGCATGTGTCCGGGGTGGAAACGGTTGAGTTGGCAGCTTATAGACTGAAGGGCGAGGCGATATTGTGGTATGAAGATTGGAAGAAGTCTCGTGGTATTGGTGCAATGCCACCAAATTGGGAAGAATTTAAAACAACATTTCTTGATCATTATCTTCCCTACGAGATTCGTGAGGCTCGTGCGGATCAGTTTTTAAATTTACGTCAAGGAAATATGAGTGTTAGAGAGTACAGTTTGCAGTTTAACTCCTTGGCACGATATGCTCCAAATGTGGTGGCCACGATGAAAGATAGAGTACATAGATATGTGGACCGATTAGAGCCTTATTTGGTACGGGACTATACTATCGCTGCCCTAAATCGAGATATGGATATAGCGAGGATTCAAGCCTTCGCACAAAAGATGGAAGACCAAAGGCAAAGAAAGAGGGTACAGAAATCTGAGGAAGGGCCAGAAAAAAGGGCGAGATCTATGGGGCAGTCTATGGTGTCCCCAGGAGAATCTGGATCTCGAATGTTGCCGCCTAGACCCTCATTCTCTTATTCCACAGCGGGTGCCTACTCCCAATTTCGAGGGTCTAGAGGTGGTCCATCTGGACAGAATAGTGGAGTGCAGGGTTCACAGACAGTAGGATTTTCTCGTCCTCCGTGTCAGCATTGCGGAAGGTACCATTTAGGTGAATGCCGGTTGGGGACGAATGCTTGTTTTTGGTGTGGCACAGAGGGGCACATAATGAGAGAATGCCCACAAAGGGGTGCGAGTGGTATAGCACGACCTGCGGGATCAACCGCTATATCATCAGCATCGATTCCTTCCCCAGGCAGAGACGTTCAGTCTATGGGTCGTGGTAGAGATATAAGAGTAGCAGCTAGTTCCAGTGGGGCCCAAAATCGTACCTATGCTCTAGTAGACCGACAGAACGAAGAGGGAACTCCTGATGACGATACCGGTAGTTAGGGATATTACTAAGTTTCATGATGTGTATATAACTACTCTATCGTATGTTACTCCATCAGTTACTATGAATCTAATGGAACACCGGAGTTATTAGTTAAGTCAATGAAATATTTCTATCAGAAAAGTTGGTCTATATCGAAATGGTATGGTAGATATTTGCATGCGTAGATGATTAAGTACTCTTCAAAGCGTTATTCATGAAAGGTAGAATAGAATTCAGAAAGAAGGAAAAATGGACCCTATACTACATGTCATGTGAAATTGTCGAAAGTGTATAAGAATTTCTTTTCATATTGTTCCCATTGGAAATAAACAAAGTTTGGAGGACCTCACTAGGGAAAAATAGAGATGGTGAGTCTAAACCGACAAGTGTGAAGGTTAATAAAGAGAGACGTACTTTCTGTAAAAGTCCTTTGAAGAAATCAACAAGTAGAGGAGATCACATGGTAAGCTAGAAAAATGATGAAATCGACGACCCTTATTTGTTTCAAAGGGAAGAAAAAGTTCAAAGTGTGGAAGTACACCAATAACAAGTAGGTATCCATGAGCCTTATGTGTATGTATGCTCATGTAGAGATGCATTTGTTGTAATTGAAATGACATTGTTAACATTCGAGGATGAATGTTCCTAAGGGGGGAAGAATGTAATACCCCGTACATTCCCAACCCTACTTGACGACATTAAATGATATGTACTTAGGTATCGAGAGCTATAAGTATGCATTTAGTAATGCTATTGGTGAGCTAAGTGAATTTTGCTCTTGTTATGTGGTTAAACTTGCATAGAAGGTGTTTTGAAATTTTCATTGCGCATTTGTGAGGTTCAAAATGAGGCTAAGAAGACCTCTAAACAAAGTATAATAAGGTTAAGAAGTGAGTTAAAGAGTGGGACTTGAAGTATCTAACCAAACCCGCGAAGAGAAGTCGAAAAATGGAATTTTCAAAAATTTTGAAGAGGGGTGCGTTTGGGACCGTGCCACGCCGCTTTGGGCTAAAATTTTTAGCCCAGAGGCAGTGGGTTGGCGCGCCCAGGAGCGTGCCACCTTGGGTTTTCCACTTTTTCGAAAGTTGGAAATTTCTAAGTCCCAAGGGTATCCGGGGTCGTACCGAGCCGATTTTTGCTACGTTTCTTCTGCAACCAAGAGTATATACATGAAATGAATGACATATTACATTGGTATTATAAAATTACTCGAGAACGAATTTGGGGCCAAAATGACGATTTTACCCCTATAGTCAAAATAAGCCAAACGTGGCTAGAATCACTTGGTTTTTGGATTGAGGCTATGGATATGAATAGCATGAGTGGGAATGTTATTTTAATACATATTAGACGACTTAAACACGAGAAATTATTGATTTTATCGGGTTAAGTGAATTGGGCCCAAAAAGGGCCCAAAAATGAAATGAAAGCATGGCCCAAAATGGGTCAAATGACCCATTCTTGCAAGACCTTCTAGAACCCAACATTTAATGCTAAAGAGTGACTAAGGAGGGCACTTAAGGGCCTATATAAAGGGGCAAAATTCTGATTTTTATTGAAGAGAAACACACATGCTTTTTCTATCTTTTTTCTAGAAATTTCCCAAGAACATCTCTTTGGCTTTCAAAACCCTAAGGCACTTCTTGGAGAAAGATCATCATCTTTCAAGCTTGGGTAAGTGAATATTATTGTACTTTAACATATTATAAGCATGAGAGAATATGTATATCATGTTGTTTATGGTTGAAATGTTGGACATGGCACTTTGTGCTTTTGTATAAGATTTGTGATCCATGGGATTTGAGCTTGAATTTGGACTTGTGCCTTTGATGAAAGATCATGGTATGGATAAACTATGAACGTCTATGGTGTTATTTTTGTTATTAAATTTATTATTTTCTATAATTGCAAATTGTGGGATGTTGGCCGATTTGTGCTATGAAGTGTATTAAGGTGAATTGATGGATTGTTTGTGATGTGGTGTGGATAAGAAAGTGTAAAGGGGAAGTGTTGTGGTGGAATGTATGGATTATCATGTATTGGTCAATGTTGGGAATATTGGAGGATTTTTGGAATAATGATTTTATCAATGGTTTTGTTAAGGGGGAAATGACATGTTAAAGCTAAACATGTGACTTATTGTTGTTGTATGCCATTATAGGGTAATTGGTGGTTAATGTTGGTTCCGTCATGTATTTATGTTGTAGAACAAAACATAAGGACGGAGCGGGACTATCGTATGCACGTCTAAGATTGTGTAATCGTAGTAAGAATACAAGGTATGTAAGGTTCCTTTTTCCATATCCTTCTGCAACATGTTGTTCACATTGACATTGGACTTGTTTCAATTCCGAGAGGTTTGAAGTATCTCAAATTCAGGTTGACGTATGTTGTTATTCATATGTGTCTTATTCTTAAACGCATGATGAGTCGTTTGCCTCTTGTTCATTGAGTGAAGTTCCAAAAATGTCATAACGTTATCATTCCTAAATGAACGATCTCAAGAGAGTACTAACATAAGAGAAGCTATTTATTCTTGAATAGTATTTTTCCAATCATGACATGTTCCAAGTCCTCAATTATGATGATTATCTTTGTATCAATCTTTCACAAGTAGAAGTACCAATCTCATAAGATCTCATAAGAGTAATAAGAGAGGTGATGTGCAAGCTAATATATCTATTCCTCATAAGTGAATATGTCAATCTCATGAAGCAAGAGTGAAGAAGTAATATATATATGTGTGATTCCAACTATGTCATGATCCTCATTGTATCACTCTTAAGAATGGAAGTAAGAATAGCAAGAGAAGTAAGAGGTGTATAATTAAGAAGTAATCATGGGTGGTATCCCAGGGGTTAAATACCTAGCATGGGTCGATCCCGATACATCCCAGGGGCGATATAAAAGCCTAGCATGGGTTATGATGGTACATCCCAGGGGCGACACGAAAGCCTAGCATGGGTTAATATAACATCCCAGGGGTGATAAGCCTAGCATGGGTTAATGATATCCCAGGGGCGACACGAAAGCCTAGCATGGGTTCACATAACATCCCAGGGGTCAAAGAACCTAGCATGGGTTAATCTCATCCCAGGGGTGACAGAATAGCCTAGCATGGGTAGAACAATAAATATGAATAAAAGATGAAGACAAGAGGAGTAAAGAACGTAATATACATGGTTTCCCACATACGGAAAGAGAGTTTATTCACATTTCTGTTTCCTTATATTGATTCCATTCTTGTTGTTATTATGTATGATGAATTTCTTATGAGCCTTACATATTCAGTACATTCTTCGTACTGACCCCCTCGGGGGAATTACCTTACATGTTGCAGGTGCAGGCATTAGTAGACTTCCTCTGTAGACTGGGGATCATTTGCAGCTATTGGTGAGCTCCACTTGATTCGGAGCCCCCTGAGTCATAGGTGTATATTTGTTGTGATGTTATATAAATTGTATAAAGCGGGGACTTGTCCCGACTGTAAGTTGGTCTTGTTGATGCATCTGTTAGAGGCTTTTGTAGACATATGTGGGTATATGGATGTAAGAGACGAGTATGTAGAAACGAATGTCTATTCTGACTTAATGGCCTTAACGGCCAAGTTTCCTAAATATATATATGTATTGCATATGTTTCCATGTTCAAGTTTTCCGCATAGTTGCATAAGGTTTAATAAGGTTCATGCGAAGATATGCATACGAATGAACATAGGCAAAGGTTGGTTCTCTCGGGCCTTATCGGCTACGGGTGCCAATCATGTCTCGATGGGATTCGGGGCGTGACATTCCTATTACTATGACTTTTAACCAATTTGCTAGTGATTTTCCCGATTGTATGTTACAAAATTCAGATTGGGCTGAAATTGATGATATTGTTAATTTTTTGCAAAATTTTTATCTAGCTACGGTTGAATTTTCTGGTGCTTATTATCCTACTGTTTGTAATATTTTAGCGTATTTAGCCGACATTTCTTTATTGTTTAACGAATATAAGTCTAAACTAGGTTACAAATATGCTATTGATGCAATGATTGATAAATTTAAAAAATATTTTTTTTCGCTTCCCCCTATTTTCTTAGTTGGTGCTGTAATAAATCCATGTATGAAATATAATACTATGTCCGAATTTACTTCTCTTATTTATTCTGCTTTAGAAGTAAAAGCTAATGAAGAACCTTCTTTGTTTACGGCTATGTCTGATGTGAATAGTTACATGAACACATTATACAATCATTATGCTGATTTACTTGGCAATGCTTTACCGTCATACATTACACCGACCCCCGCTCCCCATCCTTCTGAGGAACCATCATCTTCTAACAGACAGTCACATAATATGCCTGCTTATTGTGTTTCTGATCTATCTGTTTGGAATAGATTGCAGCCTTCATCGCAAAGAACCGTAAGTCGGGAAGAGCTTAAGTATTAAATTATGCAGCCTACAGAGGATCCTAGAGGTAGAATCAACACGCTGGAATGGTGGAAGAATAATGAAAGACAATATCCTGTACTTTCAAGATTAGCTAGAGATATATTGAATGTTCCAATGTCAACCATTGCATCAGAGAGCGCTTTTAGTCAAGGACGACAACAGATTGGAGACAACCGAAACTCATTGGGAGGCAATGCCATGAATGTTTTAGTTTGTCTTAGAGATTGGATTAGAGTAGAACGAAGAAATCAAGGAATGTTCGTGGAGTCGGAAGACGAAGAAGATCTTGAAGAAATAATGACTTCAAGAGAGAATTCAGCACAATCAAGTCCAATGCATGGCTTTAGTGCCATTGATTTTGACAATCCACAGCCAATTCCCGTTAATGTTAACAGGGTGAATTGGAAAAAATGATGAAAAATTTGTAGAATTTACAATTAATCAATTGAATTTTCATTTTTCAATTTAACTTTGTGAAATTAGTGAAATGTAATTGCAACCTTGTAACTTGTAAGTTTTCAAACATTTTGCAATCAATCAAATATTAAGTTCATTTACTTTTTACATATTTTTTCCATTTAAAATTTAAATTGAATATCTTGTATGAATTCAATACTTTTAATATAATAGTATAAAAGTATATGTTGTTGAATATTGTATATATGTATGTATATTCTTTAAAATAGTATATATTGAATGTAAATACATGTGTATGTTCTTTAAAGTAGTATATTGAATGTATATATGTATGTATATTCTTTAAAGTAGTATATATTGAATGTAAATACATGTGTATGTTCTTTAAAGTAGTATATATTGAATGTATATATGTATGTATATTCTTTAAAGTAGTATATATTGAATGTACATATGTATATATATTCTTTAAAATAGTATATATTGAATGTATATATGTATGTATATTCTTTAAAGTAGTATATATTGAATGTATATATGTATTTATATTCTTTAAAGTAGTATATATTGAATGTATATATGTATGTATATTCTTTAAAGTAGTACATATTGAATGTACATATGTATGTATATTCTTTAAAGTAGTATATATTGAATGTATATATGTATGTATATTCTTTAAAGTAGTATATATTGAATGTAAATACATGTGTATGTTCTTTAAAGTAGTATATATTGAATGTATATATGTATGTATATTCTTTAAAGTAGTATCTATTGAATGTATATATGTATGTATATTCTTTAAAGTAGTATATATTGAATGTACATACATATGTATGTTCTTTAAAGTCGTATTCTAAGTAGTATTATATTAAAAAAAATCAAAGTTCAAAATTTTTTATTTTAGTCGGGACCCGGCCCATTACAACCGGTAATGCATTTTACATGGGCCGGTGCTGGGCCGTTTGGGGTTTTATTACTGTTGGGCCAGGCCCGGCCCAGCCCAGTACGAGTCTCGACCGGACCGGACCGGACCGAGCTCGGTAAAAAATACCGAACCTGAGCAGGGTTGACCCGGCCCTGCCGGGTTGACGGGTTTACTTTTCTCTAGGCATGTTAGCAGATAGTTGTTCCTATTTTATCTAGGCATGTTAGCAGATAGTTGTTCATATCTTCTAGGCATGTTACCAGTCTTTTAGCAATTCATTTTATGTTTCAGTTGCACTGCTCCTCTATTTATTTGGATAGCTTGAAGTTCAATAAAACAATTCTTTCAATTAAATTTATCTTGCTGCTCCAATTTAATAACACCAAAGTTGGTCAAGATGCATGGACCATGTGATGCACAATCCATCACATCAACTTTTGGTGGGATGGAGCTCACACTGCGAGCTGTAGTAAATCAGCCAGAATGTTATGTTTATAAGTCACAGGGTCCATCATTCTCATATTCACATGTGTTATTATTTGATAAATGAAATTCTCAGAATAAAGAAAATTAAGTTGTATTCAATCATTAGAACTTAAGTCAGATTTCATGGTTTAGTTCAGCTTTTAGATTTCAGTTGATTTATTAAATTGCTTAAGTCATACGTTAACTTAGATTTCGTGTTTCAGCTCACCTTGCACATTTCAGTTTAATTTATTAATAGTTAAAATTATGATTATTATATTCTTTAAGTATAACTGTTTCGTCTAGAAAAGTCTTACTCCTCCGTTTATGGTGTGATAAATAAGACTAACTAGTTATCCCTAGATAACTTTACCTGTTTGGGCCTGTCATGTCGTGTGATAGATATTGAGTGTGTAGGTAACGAAATCATTGCTAGAGGTTAGATCTCTTAGGCTTGATTGTTTTCAGAAATGTTAATTTTTCATTGACTTGTATTAGATTTTAGATTCTTAGAGGCTCATGACTATCAATAGGCTATTGTTCAGATGATATTTCATTGAGTTCATTATTCAGTTTTCATACAATATTAAATAATTACTTTGTTGGTTTTCTTACTAAAGCCCGAGTTAGAATGTGACTTTTAGTTAGCTAGAATAGGGTTCGCTCAATTAGGGGTAATTATAAGGGTTGAGTGTCAATCACGTCCCATCTTAGCCTGAGAGCGCGTGACATTAATAGATTCGATAAATTGTATTCTATTGAAAGAATAAACCATAACCAACATGACTTCAAAATAAATAGCAAAACAAAGGATCAAGTTTACATTATGAATGTTGAAACATCACAAAGCTACAACATGAACCTTGCTTTAGGATTTAAATAGCACTAAGCATTGCTTAATCAGGTGATAGCTCGATTGAGCAGATTTGGCTGCATCTTAATCTAGAGATGCATATAGTACCTAATAAGCATATTGAATAAGATTCAATTAGCTAGATATGGTGCCATTGGTACAGATCCATTCACCCACGAAAATCTTGTCACAATTAAGATTTGGATTAATGTTACTGAAGTCTTCATCTTTCAGATTGAAAAACTCTATAAGACTTTCACAAGTGTCGCCAGCTTGTGCCGCATAAATGCTGGTACAAACAGGATTTTCAATATTTGTTCCCTTGAAAAACTCTGGAAAAAAAAAAAAAATTAGAAAAAATAGAATGTAAGCTCCAGAGATAAGAAAAATCATTCATGAAACAAGTGGAAATTAAACTAACATTATATATACCTGCAAGTCCCTGGTATGAAGTCAGAATGAGAAGAAACGAGAGGGTTAAAATTAAGTGATTGACGGAATAATTGCTTGCCTTAACCATGATTGAATAAACAAAATTGTACTTGTGATTAGTTCTGATTTGCTTACTTAAATTAAATTTTTTGAGTGGCTAATGCTATATTTGATTGTGTATTTATAGTCCATATGAGCAAGAATAAGAATAGAGAAAAGTGTGGAATATTATGTTATGTGTAATGTACTGGACATGTTTTTTCTTTTGTACTTTCCTTCTCAGCATTTACAAAAGCATGCTATTTTTGCCGAATATAACGTACCTCGTCAAATTTAAGTTAAAAGGATTGTTCTTGAAGAGTGAGGTTAAACTAAAATTAACTTGATTATTTTTGCTATGGACAAAAGGATATAAACATATTTGACTCTTTCACCTGATGAATATGGCTTGGATATGCCGTTTATAGGGTATCTTTTAATTTGTCATACAGTTTCTTCATCTTACAATATCTACGTTTGATATCACTATATGTTTATCTAGTCCCTTCGTCTATGTCTCTCAATCTGATTGGAAAAAGAAAAGAAGACATAGCCACTGGTAAAACTTACCCACATCTGCCACCTATATAGTTTCTTGGTCTTTCCATTAATTAGAATCGTGTTCTAATGGATGAAAATCATTTACCCTCCCCGCCCTCCCCCTCTCAGTTTTGCTTTAAAAATCAAACTCGCTCCTTAACTTTGTATAATAGTCATTCTTCCCCATTTATCCTATGCAGACTGCAGTGTATAATGAAGGAGAATGACTATTATTCAAAGTTGAGGGGGTAGTTTTAATTTTTAAAGTAAAGTTAGGGGGTGTAAACGATTTTCATCAGGTTCTAATACACTGACCAATAATAATTGAGTTGAACCCTGCCTTTATCAATTTGTTGTTGAACAAACTTCTTGTTATAATGTCTTTTGTACAATGAATCAATAGGCTAATGACAGTAATATCTTAATTTAATGGGGTTTACATTTCGTTTCACTTTTATTTAGCTCTAACAATTGTTGGCTATTTTTTTTATTTTTTTTTTGTTAAAATGGGGGTAGGGAAAGGGAGAGTAGGGAAAAGAATTTCAGGTTGAAATCTATAAAGATTATTCAACAGGCTCTTGAAGGAATTCCAGGTGGGTCTTACAAAGATTTAGAAATCTGATGCTTTGATAGATTAAAAGATCCTGAACTGAGAATCGAATCCTTACCAACAAGGTGAACTAATGTTCGCCCCAAATGATGTATTTTGTCCAATGAATCACATTACTCGAAAGAGTTTCAACTTGCATCTAAAACTAGAGATGCATACACTTATAAAGCTAGTACAATATATTGATGCATGGCCATCATGAATATATTGGAATCAAGTAGATAAGGTGCCATCTAACACTGAATGTAGAATCTTTTTTCCTTTTATTCTATTGATATAATCTGATTTTTCATCTTTTATTGTTCTTTGTTCATCCCCCCCACCCCCCACCCCAAAATAATAATAATTAATTTATACTGGAAAAACTTACCGCATCTTGAAGGATACATCATAGTACAAATATACTGGCTAAATCTTTTTTAAGGACATTGTCATTGAGATACCTCAAAGTTCATATTGAGCATTAGAGTAAACATTATATTGCACTAAACCCTTTATCATATAGAATATTGTATATTACCTTCATTATTTTATATGCATTTAATTTATAATTTGTAATATCTGATTACAAAATGACACAACACATTGATTTTTTTTCTTTTTTGGTTTCTACCCTGTCTCCTATACTCAATTTGGGGTCCGATTAAATCCAAATTCATGCATTGCAAGGCCTAGTTCTGGGGTCCGACTAAATCCGAATTAGCGAGTTTTTAGTTTTTGCAAAATAAAAAAAATGTTTTTTAACTAGTATCTTTTTTAAAATAAGGTTTGTTTGAGGTTTTTTTTTTTTAAAAAAAATAAATAAATCAGTTTTGTGAAAATTTCTCAAACACTTCAATTTTCCTAGAAATTGTTTTAAGTTTTTGAAATTTGGAATTTTTTTTAGAAAAGCTAACACTTCTTTTGTTTCAATTTGTTTGGTATAATTTGACCCAACATAAAATTTGATAAAATGAAGACTTTTAAAACGTGTGATCATCTTAAACATGACGTTTATGTCAATTATTTGTTAAACAGATAAAAAAGGAAAGTAGGTCATTCTGTTTGAAACGAAGGGAGTAATAATTAATAAATAATTTATACTAGAAAAACTTACCGCATCTTGAAGGATACATCATAGTACACATATACTGGCTAAATCTATTTTAAGGACATTGTCATTGACATACCTCAAAGTTCATAATGAGCATTAGAGTAAACTTTATATTGCACTAAACCCATTATCATATAGAATATTGTATATTACCTTCATTATTTTATATGCATTTAATATATAATTTGTAATATCTGATTACAACAATGACACTTTGATTTTTTTCTTTTTTGGATTCTACACTGTCTCCTATACTCGTTTTGGGTTCGATTAAATCAAAATTCATGTATTGCAGGGCCTAGTTCTGGGATCCGACTAAATCCGAATTAGCAAGTTTTTAGTTTTTGCAAAATAAAAAAAAATGTTTTTTAACTAGTATCTTTTTTAAAATAAGGTTTGTTTGAGGGTTTATTTTTTAAAAAAAAAAATCAGATTTGTGAAAATTTCTCACACACTTCAATTTTCCTAGAAATTGTTTTTAAGTTTTTGAAATTTGGAATTTTTTTTGGAAAAGCTAATACTTCTTTTGTTTCAATTTGTTTGGTATAATTTGACCCAACATAAAATTTGATAAAATGAAGACTTTTAAAACGTGTGATCATCTTAAACATTACGTTTATGTCAAAAGTCATTTCTTGATAAATAGTGAGATGGAACAAATACATCATTTTTGCTATTGATAGTAAGCAAAATATGTGTCATAACCAACCAACACAACCTCAAAAAAGACAAACAATTAATAAACTGATCTCCATTACCAGAAAACATCACTTGATACAACAGATATACCCAAGAAAATTCTTGGTTTAACCATAGATAAATTGAAAGGATACAAATATATAGTAGTAGATCTCATTACTCAAATGAGAGATTTGATTTGCATCTAACACTAGAGATGCATACATTTATAATCTAGTACAATATATTGGATTGATCAAGTAGATAAAGTGCCATTGAGACAGAGATATTCACCCACAAAAAGATCGTCACAGTTGAGATTTGGATTTAAAGAACTGAAGAGCTCTGCTTTCAGGTTGAAAGACTTAATAATATTGTCGCAAGTGTTGCCAGTGTCTACATTATAAACTGTCGTACAAGTTGGAATGGCCTGAGACGCCTCGTTATTAGATGCTGGAGTAGACAAAAATCATAAAAACGTATATAGAATGTGAGTTCAGAGATAAAGTATAGAAACAAATATGTAACATGTAAAATTTATGCAATGAATTAAATCACATACCGAGCATTCGTCCTAGAGATGGAGTCATTATGAGAAGAAAAGTGAGGACTAATGCTACATTAAAGTAGCAGTTGATTGAATTGTTGCTTGCCTTGACCATGATTAATTGAAAAACTTAATTGCAGGAGTGAGCTCAAAGTAGTTGCTTTTAATTAAGTTTATTAAATACTGTCTAATACTTTGTTGAGATCATGTGTATTTATAGGCCACACAAGTGTATAATAAGAGTAAGAATGTCAATTTGTTTGAGTAAAAGAGTGTATTTTATGTTGTTATTTCTTTCTCAACATTTACCAATCAGGGGAATATTGCCGACTGTGTATTTGGTCAAAGTGAGATGCTTATAACTAGAAATTACTCCCTCCTTGTAATAACTCTTTTCACGTCTGTTATGAAAAACAACAACTTATTTGCTTAAAATAATTTTTTTTAGCTTAAACAACAGTTAAAATGGGACGGGAAAAATATAATGCTAACTATTTATTCATGATAAAGAGGGACTAGTTCAACTAAGCTAAAAGTTAAAGGATGATCCAAGTTTCTGCATCAGTTAACAAAATCATAGAAAAGAAAAAACTTGACTCTTTCACTTGGTGAAGTAGTATCATTATCAGTTTGCCGACTATGGAGAAATCTTTTGGGGATTCAAATTTGAAGGTACGTTCATTTTAATTTTTCTCTCTCGAGTTTTTCTAGTTTCATTGATCTCTTCATTCGTAAACAGATTAATTTCTCTATTCACATTGCCATATTATATATATTTTTACATCACCGGGTTAAATTACTGGTAATAACATATTAAATTTAATTTGACAATCAAGAAAAGAAAGTAAAGCACTAGAACTAATTTGATAATTTGACCTTTCATTCTTCTCTTTGCAGAAGGAGTTCATTTGTAAACCGGGATGTCTTCTTCTGGTATATTTTAGTAATACATATACACTAAACAATAGACAAAAATTTGATTACAAACCGAATATGATGTCCTTTCTAATATTGAATTCCCCTAAATACATAACATTTTTGGTCAAGCTGCAGAAATTAGCATATTAATTTTTTTAAAAGCAGTGTTATCTGGGAGTAGTAAAATGACCAGTATGTTTAATGGAATGCGCCACGTATGCCCCCTTTCCTACTACTATTTTCTTCCACGGTGACCTCTACAATGCTGATCGGCTACCCTGCTGGTGGTGAACATCTCAGTGACACTACCCCTTCTTCTGAAAACACCAATTCATATGCTGCTACCCTGTCGGGGCATAACAAATTTGGAGCAAGACCTAAACTTCCTTTCTAACCACTCGAGTTCTTTCGTGGTAAAACTATTATGTTCTTCACTCCCAAGAGAAAGAGGAGCTTGCTAATTCATGTAGATTAACCATTTTTGGGAAGTTTTCCCATGGAAGGCCGCTAATTGAAGAAATTAGAAAGAGAGATAATTTATACTAGATTTTCAATGAAAGGAGTGGCCAAGATCGGTTGTTACAACTCAAAATATATTTTCATCTATTTCAAGAAATTTACAACATGGATAGAATTATACTTCTAAGCTTGCCAATGCACATATTGCGATGGACAAAAGATTTCAAGCCAGAAGAGGAAATCATTTTAACGTCAATTTAAATTCATTTGTTGGGGCTGCCCTGACACTATTACAATTGGGATGCACTTAAGAGAATCACCTCACCTGTGGGTACTTTGCTAACCATCGCTAAGGCTATAGACATTAGCCTAATTTTGTCAAGGTTAAAGATGAGGTCGATCTTGCCATCCAGATAAAGGATTTGGTGGGGGATGGTATCAAACTAGATGGAGGAATTGAAGATGTAGGATGTCATGTTTCAGTTCAGGCTTCAGATTTCAGTTGATTTACTAAATTGCTTAAGTCAGAATTTAATTCAGATTTCATATTTTAGTCAAAAGAAAAGAAAAAACCTGACTCTTTCACTTAGTGAAATAGTATCATTATCAGTTTGCCGTCTATGGTAGAAATCTTTTGGCGATTCATATTTGAAGATATGTTCATTTTAATTTTTCTTTTTTCGCGGTTTTGGGGCGCCCTTTCTCTCAATGTTTCTAGTTCCATCATCTCTTCATTCGTAAACAATTTAATTTCTCTATTCACATTGACACATTGTATATATATTTTTTAATTTGATATTATGGTAAGTCTAATTTGATAATCAAGAAAAGAAAGTAAAACACAAGTTCTAATTTGATAAATTGACCTTTCATTTTATTCTTCTTTACTGAAGAAGCTCATTCGTAAACCGAGATTTCTTCTTCTGGTATACTTTAGTAATATCTATACACTTAACAATAGACTAGTATTAGATTTCAACCCGAATGTGATGTCCTTTCTAATATTGAATTCCTCTAAACTAATAGGAGTAACATGTTTGATCAAACTACATAAATTACATCACAACACTAATTATCTTACCATATCTACATAATACATATCTTATATATTTTATTTAATTACATCCATCTCATATTTTAAGTAATGTATCCGAGATAGTAATGTATCTGAAGACAGTATGTATCCGAAGAAAACGTATCCAAGATAGTATGTATCATGAGCAAAATACAATGTATTGGGACCAACGCAATGTATCCGATATTTCAGATTTTCTAGAATTTTTAATAATATTAAAAAGAGTTGGGATTGAAAGTAATTAGCTCTAAAAAATAGTGAGATTTATGTTGTTTATACTAAATTGATCTACAAGTTTAGTTTCCAGTAATATAAATCTCTCATCAATATGACTTCGATATAAAAAGTTATGCGCATTTTATCGCACATTGTCCAGGACCAAATGTTGTTACATGTCTCAGGATCTGTTTGAAGTGGTCAAAGCCTTCAGCGGATTGTTAGGAGATTAAATTTTTCCTTTTAGTCATTATCCTAATAACTAGTCATAGTTGTTCCTTTTCTCTAGGCATGTTAGCAGATAGTTGTTCCTATTTTCTAGGCATTTTAGTAGTCTTTTAGCAGTCCATTTTCTGTTTCAGTTGCACTGCTCCTCTATTTATTTGGATAGCTTGAAGTTCAATAAAACAGTTCTTCCAATTAAGTTTATCTTGTTGCTCTAGTTTAATAACATTGGTATCAGAGCACTACTTCTTAAGGGACTTGTGAGAGATTTGCGAGGTTTTTTCTGAGTGTTTATCCAAATCTATTGCTGCAAAACACCATTAAAACAATGGAGAATTGATACATGCCGAATTACCCCAAAGATCCTCACTCAAGGTAATTGACGTCCTTTTAGAGATGAGGAGGAGTATTGCGAGCCACCATGATGAGTTGGGGGGTTGGAGAAGTCTTGTTGATGCGAGTATTTGGCACTTGAGTCACTTTTCGGCCCATTTTGTAATAAAGCCCATGACTATAAATAGTTAACTTTCTTCTTTTCTTAGGTTTAGTTGATGATTGATGAAAATTACACTTGAGAGTGTTTATGTTAGCTTGTTGAGAGCTTTCTTGTTGCTTAGAAACGTTGGTTGTTAGAGGTCCAATTCCTCTTTTGATTTTCGTAAGAGATTGGTGCTAGTGATAATCGAAAGGAAGGTCTTTGGGTTTAATATACCCTTTGGTTGTCCCCTCTTTTATTCATTTGTGTCTATATATCTATTCTTTACTTTATTATCATTTGTTTTCCGTCAGTTCCGTATTTTGTATCGTATCATTTGGTATCAGAGCCGAGCTTAGGATCGTTCGTACGATTTTAGTTTCGAGATTTGTTATAAAAAAAAAAAAAAAAAAAAGAGTCCAAAAAACATTTTTGAAAATTTTCAAATTTTTTTGAGTTTTGATTTTTGTGTCTTCTTGAGTTTCTAGTGCTAGATTCATGTTCTCTAGTACTATTTGAGTCAAGATCTGAGAATTGGTGTTGATTAGATTATTATTGAAGGATCCACCATTTTTGGAATTTGAAGTTTGAAGAAAATTGGAAGTGGGTTCTTAAATCTGAATTTTTTGGGTTGAATCGAGGCTTCAAATTTATATGGGTTTGTTCTCCATAGCGAAAGGAGTTTGAGTTTCAAATTTCATTGGATTTGGAGCTAAATTGAGAGAGTTATGAATTTTTGAATATTCAAGTTATTCTTGGTGTTCATCCAAAAAATTCATATCTTGTTGAATAAGAATCTTCCAAAATGTGTGTTTGATCCAAGAAAGGACCAAAAGAAGAAAGGATAAGTGTTGGTACAAAAGGAATATTTCAAAAGGGAAAAGTATTGGGAAAGGGATACAGCTGGGACCACTGGTTCCTTAAATCCCGGAGGCTTCAGGTGTAACACCCCGTACCTTCCTAACCCTACTTGACGACGTTGAATAACGTTTACTTAGGTGTGGAGAGCTATAAGTATGTATTTGGTAATGTTAATGATGAGAAAATTGAAATTTGGCCTCGTACATGTGATTAGCCTTTCATAGGAGGTGTTTTGTGATTTTCGTGGAGCATTTGTGGGGTTCAAAATGAGGCTAAGAGGACCTCCAAACAAAGGATATTAAGGGTAAGAAGTAAGTTAAAGAATAGGACTTGAAGTATCTAACCAAACCCAAGAAAAAAAGTCAAAAAATGAAATTTTCAAAAAAACTAAGGGTGGGGCGCGCCAGAGGGCGTGCCAGGCCGCTCTGGGCTAAAATTTTTAGCCCAGAGGCAGCAAGATGGCGCGCCCAAGGGTATGCCAGACTGGTTTTGTCCACTTTTCAAAGTTGAAAATTTTCTCAAGTCCCAAGGGTGCCCGGGGACGTACCGGGACGATTTTTGCCACGTTTCTTCTACAACCATGAGCATATACATGAAATGATTGAAGTATTATATTGGTATGGTAAAATTACTCGTGAACGAATTTGGCATCAAAATGACGATTTTACCCTTAAGGTCAAAATAGGCCATACGTGGCTAGAATCACTTGTTTTTGAAATTGAAGTTACGAATATGAATCGCGTGAGTGGGAATATTGTCGTGACAAGTATGAAATGATTTAAACATGAGAAATTATTGAGTTAATTGAATTGGGCCCAATACAAGCCCAAAATGAGACAAAAGACATGACCCAATTAGGCCAAAAATGACCCATTCTTCACCCTTTGACCACTTAAACATGGCATTTAATTCCAAGAAGACTTGAGGGCCTATATATAAGTGGAAAATCTGATTTTTATTCAAAAGAACACACAACACATTTCTAGAAATTTTCCAAAATTTCTCTCAACTCTTGAAGAACCCTAAGCCAACTTTTGGAGCAAAATCATCATTTCTCAAGCTTAGGTAAGTGATTATTCTTATGGATTAATATATTATATGCATGGGAGAGTATGTAAATCATGTTGGTTATGCTTGGAAGTGTTGAATATGACACTTTGTGTTTTTTGTAAAAGATGTGTGATCCATGGAATTGTAACTTGAAATATGACTTGTGGATTTGATGAAAGAGCATGGTATGGATAAAATAACAACATGTATGGTGTGATTATGTTATTAAACTTGTTATTTTCTTATAAGTTTAAATTATGGGATTTTGGCCGATTTGTTGTTGTGAGGTGTATTGAAGTAATTTGATGGAATAATTGTGATGTTGTGGTGATGAAGAGTGGAAAGTATGAACTTGGTGTGACATGCTAATGGTTTATGATATTTTGGTCAATGTTGGAAATATTGTGGGATTATTGGTATGATAATTTCATCAATGGTATTGTCAAGGGGGAAATGACATTTTAAAGGCAAACATGTAACTCATTGACGTTATGTGCATTTGTAAGGTAGTTGGTGGTTAATGTAAATTCCGTTATATATTTGTGTTGTAGAGTGAAACATAAGGAAGGAGCGGGACATTGTATGCACATCTAAGATTATATATTGGTATTGAGAATACAAGGTATGTAAGGTTCCTCTTTCCGTATCCTTCTGCAGCATATAGTGTACACCTTGTTATGCTACTTACTCATTTCCGAAATGTCCTAAGACATCTCATTTCATGTTATCATCTATTATTAATCATATATACCTTATTCTTGATCCATTGTCATTCATGTATCACATAATTATGGACATGGTTTCAAGTCCCAATAATGTTATGTTCCAAAGCTTCCAATAATGTTACAACTACAAAAATATCAATCTCATGAACGTAAAGGCATAAAGTAAGCACCTATGAGTTTCCAATAATGATATACTCACCGAATGGACTATTTCCAAGATTAAAAAAGTAATGTTGTAAAGAGAGGTGATGAGTTTTTGGGTGGTATCCCAGGGGTAAATACCTAGCATGGGTCGATCCCAATATATCGGGTGGTATCCCAGGGGTGAAAAGAACACCTAGCATGGGTCAATCCCGCTACTACGGGTGGTATCCCAGGGGCAAAAGAAAAGTCTAGCATGGGTCGATCCCGAAAAACTGTTGATTACCCACTGATCAGCTTGGGGCCCGGGCATTATAAGAATGGAAGGATGTGAAGTGAGTGATGAAGGGAGCGAATGAGCATAAAAGTAAAAGAAGTAATTCATCGAATGTACATATTTCCATACATAAAGAGTGATGACTTATCCATATTGATTCTTTACTTATATTTGATTCCATTAAAGTTTTGATGTATCATAGAGTTTCTTATGGCCTTACATACTCAGTACTTTCTTCGTACTGACCCCTCTTGGGGGATTTACCTTACTTGCTGCAGGCACAGGCACTAGTAAACCTCCCCAGTAGGCTGCAGGACATCTATTGATCTTTGGTGAGCTCCAGTTGGTTCGGGGCTTTTCGGGTCTCTTATGTACATTTGTTTTGGTATTGTAATGTTGTGTAAAGAGGGGACTGGTCCCAAAATTAAGATGTTTGTGTGTGTACTTCTGTTAGAGGCTTTTGTAGACCGATGTGGGTATGTAACGTAAGAGATGTACGTCAACCTTGACTTGATGGCCCCAACGACCAAGTTTCTTTAATATGTACATATAATGTTCCATGATTTCTGCTCATAGTATTTTATGTCTTTATGAGGTGGTGATGATTCTTATAGTATGCATATGATTGAGCATGAGTTAAGATTGGTTCTCTCGGGCCTTATCGGCTTCGGGTGCCAGTTCGGCCCGAATGGGATTTTGGGTCGTGACATCAGGTGCACACACTGTGCAATTCGGCACACCAACACCCCTACGCCGATTGGTCTGGCACAACCCCGATCTGTCAATAGCTGAGCCAAATTGTCTTTGACAAACTATTTAATTCGGCGATTGGAGGCTCAATTCGGCAATGCACAAGCAACTTCGGCGATGAAAAGTGAACTTTTGGCGATGCTAACTCACTTTGGGTGATCTAAACCTCATCTTAACCAATCAATATCAGGTTTTATCACCTTAGTTTCATTTCCTTGATTCTTAATATTTTCTTTGATTCTTAAAACTAATTCAACTAGTAATTATCCTTACTCAGTTGTTGATTAGTTTTTGCGTCCATTTTCTTTCTTGTTATTCTTTCTATTTGTGTGCTTTATTCGTTTCTTTCTTGGTTAACTTCTTTGAGTCAAGTCCTTTTGATTTTAATTGAGTCATCCTTTCTTCTTCGTTCTATTTTAGGGGTGGGGGGTTGATTTTTAAAGCAAAGTTGGGGGTGAAAATCAAATCAATAATGAACTGGCCAATGATGACCAAATAATATATTTTGAAAACTTGAACGCGTGACTATGTAGTATCATGCCCAAGCGATTAACTTTACATTTGTTAAAAGTCTAATTCTTCAATTTGACTCTGACTATTATCATGTCAAGTTATTAGCTTTTCAATATTTAAACCATTTCAAAGCTAATACAAGGTAGATTGGAATAAATCAAAGTTCTCACATCATCTTTTAGAAGCCAAATTTCTATTCGACAATTTTGAGAGGTCTAGTTAGTATATGAGAACTTTAATTTTATTTCTCATGCTATATATGATGATGATGTTATTATGTCTATAATGTACTTATTTGTTGCGCCAGAAACCTACCTTATATGTTTTGTGATTATGATGAGGCTAAATATGTCAAATGTTTGGATAATAATGTTTTAAAAGGCTTATATACGTTTCATATCATGCTTATGAATATTTAAGTAATGGGTTGACAAGTTTACGTGATTCGCTAAGTTACAATTACACCATCTTGTTTTTTAACTCTTTATAATTTGGAGCTCTAACTTTTTTTACTTTTGTATTGGGCGAAGATCCTCGAGGGTTATCGACCGAAGTGATGGGACCTCTCGTAAGCAAGTAATTCGGAGCAAGTCATGAATATGATACCTTCAGCTGGACTCCCACCTAATGGCGTCTCGAGAATGGCACCATACAAAGAAGACACTATCGTGGCAATGACAAGGACGACGTGGAAGACAAGGACATGGGACAAAGGCGTCAAAATCGTCAGGAGCACAGTGTACCTGTCTGACTCATGCAAAAGGTAATGGCTAGCGTCTGCAACGGATAGGACACCTGGCGTCACATCATTAGTTATATAGTAGTACGGGGATCCCGTAAGGAAATCCTTCCACAAGGTTACTATTCACCCAAATTGTACCTTGTATATATGGATCCCCTTCATTTGTAAAAACATTTGAATCAAACTCTAAGCAATATAATATACTATCTTGCTTGCTCCTTAAGTTATGCCTTTCCTTTACTTTTGTTTGTGCACTCTAGCTCTCGTGGAAGGCATCCTCACAATTGGAGGATGTCGTTCAAGACCTCATTACGTCGATCTGTTTATTATCTTTGTTTTACTTTACTTTCCTTACATTTTGCGCATTATCTTCCGTTACAATCAATCCGCTGGCAACGGACATAAACATGGTTAGATTTAACGCACGTGCTCTTGACCTCATATACAAATTCAATTATATCATTTTTATTATTTTTCGGGTTTAGTAAATCTGTATTTTCCAACAACAACTTCAATCACATGTTCAAAATAAATAAGAACAATCACATGAAGTTGTAACTTTGTATTTAAACAACAAGAACTTCAACTTTAAGTTCAAGAACAAATTCAAGAACAACAAAGAAGTTCAACAACTTCAAACACAAGTTCAACAACAATGAACTATCAAAATGAAGTTTCTACTATTTTCTGGAAAAATAGTAAAACCATAAAGAAAAGAGATGAAACAGAAATATAGAATCAAGTCCACCGAATTAACGGTGTGTCCTTAAAGAATTTATTCTCCTCAAGTACCCGAGGTTATGGAATCTTTCCTCCCAGGATAAAATGATTCACTTCAGTAGAATAGTTGTACGTCAAATTCTACCGAACAACGAACTCACTCAACGATTTGATGATCACACTTGAGTTTTTCAAGAAGAAGAGAGTATTTTTTTTCCACTAAATTCGTCACTATACCTGAGGAAAAATTCAGGTATATATAGCCAAAAAATGGTGCTTTAGAAGAGAAGCAATGGTTCACGAAAAATTACACTGTTTTTGTACGTCGCGACCACCTACGCCCGAAGGTGGTCGACCTGTGTCTACATTACTGCACGAAGCAGAAGCTTCTGCATTGGCCTACGCTGGCACCTGCGCCCGCAGGTCTCCAGATCCACGCGCAGGTTACTGCGTCACCTTCAACCAGTGTGTCTCTTGCCTCGAAGGATCACGTCCCTTCGAGGTGCATTGTGACATGCGTCCGCACATGCTCGGGTTCGTCTGCAAATGAAGAAAACTTTCCGTATCGGATTTTTGGATTAAAAACTTCACTAAATTTTGTCCAAAAAGATAATCTCTTGATCATTTTTCAAATCCGAAGCCGAGCCGAGCAACGACGACGGTGACGGCGCGAGACTTGACTTGTTCTTGTCTCACTATCCACATGAAGGAATGCTTTTCAATATAAGCATAAGAAAGTTCCTTTCTCTCACCAATGTGGGAGAAATACTCTTCTTTAAAGTGAAAACACAATTCACTTTTTCCCTCCATTTTCATTCACATTTTGTCGCTAGAACCCAACAATTTTCAGGGTAAACAACTTTTTTGGTAACTCAACCCACAACCTTAAAATTGGAGGTGAAGGTCGGAGGGTGATTATCAGTTGAGCAACCTCTACTCTTGTCTACCTAGGCCATCTTACTTCACTATTTTGACAAAAAAAATCTTGGAAGTTCTTCCGTGCAAGTTTTATATAATGTGCCGAGCGTGTCATGGTAGAAATGGATACGGCGAATATATAGGACGGCGGCTTCAAACTATATATCGTAGACTCTATCCACAGGGGGGGGGAATCTAGTTGCAATTAGATAAATAAGACTTATGTTATGTTCTAATTTCTATGACTCACTTTTCATTTTAGTCAGTCTAAAAAAAGAATGACATATTTTTATATTTAGTGTCAATTTGACTTTAAAATGCCCATTTTATCCGAAATGATTTATAGTCACACAAACATCTATCACTTATTTTAGATTAGATGATTCAAAAGTCTTTTTTTCTTTCTGAAATTTCGTGTCAAGTTAAATTAACTCATATAAATAGGGGTGGAGGGAAGTATATACGTTTAAAATCCATAATTTAGAAATAAATTAATTAACTGGTACGGTATATATTTAATTATCTTTCTGACGAACATGATTATCACACACAATAAATAGGTGAAACAAGCTATAATTATCTTTTTTCCTTTTTAAAAGAAAGAAAAAACAATAAGCGCTAATCATCAGAAAAAGGTTAAATTTTTAGGACCTAGCTTCGGTTATGAAGGTTATATTTTAGCTTTTCTAAAGTTGGTAGAAAGGTATGTTAAGAAAATAGAGCTTCAAGTTCAAATTACACACTATATAATACATACAAATCAAAATTTTAGTAGTGTTCACTCTGTTTGAATGATTGTTACGAATTGTTTTATAATGTATTGTATTGTACTGTATTGTATCGTAATGTATTAATTTAACGAATACAACGTTTGGACAGATTGTATCATTTTTCAGCGTTACATAATCTCACACATCAATAATTTGAAAGATAAACCTACTAGAAAAGTAGGGTATAGGGTAAGGCTACTATAAAAATATATGATAAAGGATGAAATATGATTATTAAATTAATAAATAAAGGTAAAATAAAAAAATATATATATAAGGTAACGACGCCATACATAAAATAGGACTTTTCGTCGTTACTTAATAATGCGATACAATAAAATTTAAGCAACTATTAAAACAAACATGCTGCTTAAACTAACAATACAATACAATATCATGGCCGGGTAACAACATCCACACACACAAAAGGCGTGGACAAGTTTAATCAAATTAGAAAAGCAATTTGTTAATCCATCTTATATTTGCTATTAAAGCCCTCTCTTACGTTGTTATTATATTACTTACCTTTGTCCACCTTTTTCTGGGCAAATTAACTACGTATACTAGTGTATTTTTCTTCTTACGAAACAGAGAAATTTTAGACGATTTTGAAAGAGCTGATTTTCAATGGTCCACAACTCAATTAAAAATTTCCCACTGACCTAATTCCTTTGACAATATGCATATCTTACAACCATATATATAAACATTTGATTGTTCCTGTTTCTTGAATGGTCCATATTTGACCTTTACTATTTATTTTGTTCACACTAGTTTTGTTTTTAATAAATATATATAGATAGATAGATAGATAGATAGATTTGATAGCTATAAATACTCCCTAAGACAACATACATTTTACATCCTCCAAGCAGAAAACATAAAATAAAAGCAAACAAGCAAAGCATGGCTAATAGCAAAGTTGGTGTCTTCACTCTCCTCCTCCTATGTGGTACGCCTTCTACCCAATATTGACCTTCCTTTTTTACATTCAATAAAATAGTTACTTAATGAATTTTTTCCATTAATTTATTATGAGTTAATAGTCAAAAACCCACTTGAAATATCATGTTTTTACTCTGAACTATCAAGTGTTCACTTTTTCTACATTATATAGTACCATCGATCAGGTAGGAAAAGCCAACAACTTATGGGTAAAAAGAGGGGGTGGTAGGCTTAGTAGGGCTCGATTAACCTACTATATCACTTATGAGTAGTATGTTTCAACCAATTAAACTATAAGCCCCTAAGGATCTCTACATGCAATTCGCTCACTTCGGGAAGAGCGACTGGAAAGATGTTTTGATAAATAGTTGGCTATAGCTCATGCAGAAAAATTGAACACCTGATAGCTCATGTAGGAAACTTGCAAAAACGTGATACTTCCGATGTATTTTTAGCATCATCTCATTTATTTATTTATTTTGGTACACTTAAAATGGATTCTTTTATTTATTTATTTATTTATTTTTGTCTCTGGAACAGTTTTTCTAGTGGGAAGCAATTATGTGGAAGCTCAGATTTGTCCTCAAGTTTGTGATCCAAATGTAGACTACATGATTTGTCCATCTTCAGGAGACACAAAACTTCGTCCAACATGTATCAACTGTTGCCAAGCAACAGGAAGGGGCTGCCAACTTTACCGTAGAGATGACTCTACAATATGTACTTGAAACTAAATCACCTTTCATATTAATTTCTCAAAGGGGATATATTACTAAATTTCCAATAAATTATGATCATATTATATATGTGTGCATGTCAAATAAATTCGGAAGCAGCCTCTCGACCTCCCCGAGGTAGTGGTAAGGTATGTGTACGTTGTACCCTCCCCAGACCTCACTTGTGAGATTTTACTGGGTATGTTGTTGTTGTATGTAAAATAAATTCTGAGTTTATATTTTACTCAGATGAATCTTGTGATATATAATATTGGATTTTCTCCAGTGTTTGTTTGTCTAAACATTTCTTCTTTAATTTGAGTTGTCTATCACTTAATTTCTTTATTTGTTCTGCTGAATAGAGAAAGTTAATGGTATTATATATATCTTCCACCACAATGGTATTCCTTTACAAGGAAGTTGATCAACGAGAAGAAAATAGAAAGAACTAGTAAATCCAAGTTAAAACTTTTTTTGGTACAAGTATAAACATCTATCGCTAATCCGTCATTAATAACTCGTAATTTTTAATCATTCATCCCATAGAATTAGGCAATTAGCAATAATTTTACTGTTTAGCTGCAAAATTTGTCTAATGCTAATTCCTATTTCTTTTTAAAATTAGTAGTATTTTTAAATGAATTCTCAGAAATAAACGAGAAAGCAAAAACAAGTGAAAATAAATATATAGAAGAAAGAATCTTTCACTTTGTGAAATCACTACTAATTAAAACGTAGTAACTATCTTCCACTGAAAATTGTTCAGTTGTTATTCTCGCAAATATTTTAATTAATTCAGTGGGAAAAGAAAAAATGATAGTATAAAAATTAGGAAGCTTTTCAGTATTCTAGTGAGAATATATTAATTTTCCACCATACATTTTTCCGGTGAAATGGTTTGATGGGAAATGAATGTACAAATTATGTTTCTTAGCAGAATTTCTCACTAAATGCGATGGAAACAACCAGCTCTATTTCTAGTGTGAATGAAGCAAGCACATTGTTTAGCCTAAAATTTGTTTATTAGGTCATTCAGTTAAATTATTTAGAATGCGATCACAAGCAACATACATAGTTAAATATCCAAATTATGTAAAATATAAAGTCGAAATTATTAAAAAAAAATTGTCCTTTCAATTCGTCAACTTAATGTCATAAATTTCCAATATAAGTTTTTGCTCAAGTCTTTGAAATTAAGAGCATTCCCGAAATTTAGATGGAAAGCAAAAGTGTCTTATTTTGCATAGTTCAAGGCAAAACTGAATCTTTTTTCTTGTTTTGGAGCAACCCTTAGAAAAATGGGAATTTTTGGTTTATTATTAGCAGGAACATATGTTTTAGCCAAAAACGTAATAGTAAGACATTTTTAGCAAATAATGTAATGGAGGAAGGGTATCTCTCCTAGATGTATGCTCAAAATTGACTTGCAAAAGGCCTATGATTCTGTAGAATGGCCATTTCTTGAACAAGTGTTGGTAGCTCTAAATTTTCCAATCTGTTTTGTTGAATGGATCATGATGTGTGTTAGAACAGTGTCCTATTCAATAATTATAAATGGTCAACCTTCTAAACCTTTTGAAGCAAAAAAAGGCTTGAGACAGGGGGATCCTCTTTCCCCTTTTCTCTTTGTGATAGTCATGGAATATTTGAGCAGGCTCTTGAAACAACTTGGCCAGCAACCAGAGTTTAACTATCACCCCAGGTGTGCAAGGTTAAATCTCATTCAACTTGGATTTGCTGATGATTTGCTGCTATTCTGTAGAGGGGATATTGTTTCTATTCAAATGTTGTTTGAGCTATTCCAGTGTTTCTCTAAGGCTTCAGGTTTGATTGCTAATCTTTCAAAGAGCTCAGTTTATTGTGGTGGTGTTTCTACTACTGTACAGGAAGAAATAGTCGAACTCCTGGGCTTCAGCAAAGGTACTCTCCCTTTTAGATATTTGGGAGTCCCCTTAAGCACAAAAATGATGTCCGTAGTACAATGCCAACCACTTTTGGATAAAATTCTAGGAAGAATGAAGACTTGTACTACCAAATTTCTCTCATATGCAGGCAGAACTCAATTAATAAAATCCATTCTCTTCTCAATCCAGGTGTTCTGGGCACAAATCTTTGTACTTTCTAAAAAGATCAGTAAAGTTATCGAGTCTACGTGCAGAACTTTCCTATGAACAGGTGGCACTGAATTGTCAAAGAAAGCTCTATTAGCCTAGGATAGAGTTTGTTACCCCAAAGCAGCCGGAGGTCTAAATATACTTGATGTGGCTATATGGAACAAAGCAGCTATTGGAAAGTTATTCTGGAATATCTGTGCAAAAAAGGATAAATTGTGGGTAAAATGGATATACTGTTACTATGGAAGGAACATGAACATCTATGTTGATATCCCAAAACAAGCATCTTGGGTCGTTCAAAAAATATTGAAAATGGGAAAATATTTTGTGGCTGCTGGGTATGAATTAATTGATATCCCACATATGTCAAAGTTTTCAACCAAACAGTTGTATTTGAAATTGAGGGGGCAATTCCAGAAGGTTAATTGGAGGAAATTGGTGTGCAACAACATTGGTCTACCTCAATGGGTTTTCATTTTGAGATTGGTTGCGCTAGGTAGACTAAGTACTAGGGATAGGTTGTTTAGATGGGGTGTGTAAACAACTCAGATTTGTCCTCTGTGTGAGGTAGAAAATGAAAGCATTACTCATCTTTTCTTTGCATGAACTTTCTCTGCCCAGTTGTGGCAGAAGTTGTTACTATGGGTTGATATCAGAAGAACACCTATATCATGGGATGATGAACTTCAGTGGGCTGTGCAATATGCTAAAGGTGAAGGCTCAAAGGCAGTGATTTATAGAATGATGATAGCAGCAACAGTCTACTTCTTGTGGAGAGAAAGGAATATCAGAATTTTCCAAAGCAAAAAACAAACCACAACCTGGTTGATCAAGCAAGTAATCCAAGAAATCCATATTAAAGCAAGGAAAGTTGCCAAGCTCACTAGTTGGTTGAAAAACCACAACTTCTATCCAGTTTAATATCTTCATACTACTGATAGTTGTTAGGATGGTTTAGTTTATGCTCTTTTGTTTCTTTTCTAGGAGGTTGTTGGGGCTTGATGTTCAACAATGCTCCCTCTTTGTACTGATACGCATTGTTACTTTGGTAATGAAATCAACTTATTTACCAAAAATTAAAATTAAAAAAAAATGTAATGGAGGATAAAACTAACTTATTTTGAATAGTTCAGGAATATATTTAGCTATTTTTCCTATGTTTTATCTTATACTTGCTCTTATATGATGTTTAAGATTTTGTCATACTAGTGAAAAAAAATTATTTGATAGCATTAATCATAAGGGGGTATTTTACAAAAATTTCCTTATTATCATTGAGTAATTCGGAAAAAACTAAAAGTTAGATTTGATCCCCAATTCACTTGCAAATTTCTCGTTTAAGCTTAGTCAAGAAAAATTGGGTGGACACCCACTTTCAAGACTTAATTAGGCATATAATCATCCTTTTTTTTGTGTGTGTGATTTAATTTTTAGGAGTTTGTAGAAAAAGGATGAAAAAGGGTGGGGTCGGAATTTTTCTAAAATCTACCTAGGTTCCTTTAAAGTCTTTTTTTATTTACCTAAGTCCACTAACTAGTTCTCAGAATAAACGCAAGTCCCTTTCTCTCTCTTCTTTGATTCAACTCATTTATGCTTTCTTCTCTTACAAATTCTCAATCTCTCCAATCGATTTCTTTTCTCTCCCAAGTTTGGATCTCTCCGGCCACCATTCTCAAATATTTTATCTTTTAATTACAAACATTTTAAGTTCCATATCGATTCCTTTTTACTCACAATTCAAACATCATTAAAATGTCCTTTTGAGAAGCCATGGTCATTGCAGTGGCAGCTCCATCTTCACCATTTGTTAGCCATTTTCCTTTTCATCTAATTGTATTCGTCATTCTTCACACAACTATTTTTTCTTTAGAAAAAAATTGTTTTAAAATTATTTCATTCAATTAATCAATTATATAATTCCTTCTAGCTTCCTCCATCCAAATTCACTCCCTCCAGCAGAACCCATTTCAAAAACTGGGCACCCTCTCCGTTTTTTAATTCTATCAAATTCCTTCAAACTGAAATTTTTGGTGACTCAATCGAATTGCATTAAAAATATGGTGGTTCTTAATTATGAAAGCTTAAATTTAGTTCTTTGTGAATTGTGATGTGAGAATCTGTAATTGCTTTTTTTTCGGTTACAAGCCCCAACCATGATTTTTTCTCAATTTTCACATCTAAGTAAATGAAAAATATAAATACAAAAAACAATTAAAGACTTTTAGAATGAAACCCATTTTATTATATCCTCAATTGTTCTTTGAAAAGAAGGAATCGGGAAAATAACAGAATGAGAGAAAAATTAACAATGGATGATTTTGCTTTCAATTAAAAAAAAACAATGTTGAAAATAAAGCATAATACATGTGAAGAGAATCACTTGAATTTCGATGAAAATGAAATTTGAGAGAACTGAAAAACAAGAAAAGCACTGCAAGCTAAGATTACACACTTTGTAGTTGGTTAAAATGAAAAAATAAAATAGGGAAGATACAGATAGGAATTGGGTTCAGGGGTGAACACGAGAGAGAATAATGATTTGGGGTTTTTTGGGGTTAAATGACAGAAAAGTCTCTATCTTTTAATGTGTTGACTAAAAATAATTAATACATTTTAGAAAATTTAAAAATGGGGATGGTGCTAACATACTACCTTCATGTACAAATCTCGGGGCTATATACAAATTTTTAATTTTGGAAGGACTCTCTAATTTCGGGGCTCATATACGTTTGTATTTGTATACAAAGCGAATTTCTTAACTCATATACAAATCTCTAAAGTTTTTTTTTTTTTTTTTGGTTTCCCACCCGGTGTCCGGTACCCACATTGGAGACTAAATCTGAATTCGTGCCGCGAAGTCCCACATTGGGGGGTAAAGCGCTCCCTAACAAAGACGACTCCGTACCCAAAGGAACTCGAACCCAAGACCTATGATTAAGGATGAAGGATTACTCATCACTCCACCACAACCCTTGTATGTATCTCTAAAGTTTGTATTTGTATAAATCCTTTCAATCAACCCGTCTGGTAATATTAAATAATAAACCATTATGGTATATTGAGAATTGTAGTAAAAGACTAAAAAAAAAGGGCAATATTTATAAATAAAAAAAATAAAATTAGACATTTAATTGTCCTTATTCATGAATCAGTAGATCGTAGACTACAATCAAGCATGGGGTATATTGAGAATTACAAGTAAGAGGCTAAAAAAAACGCGCAATACTTATAAATAAATAAAATAAAATTAGACCTTTAATTATCCTTGTTTATGAATCAGTATATCATAGACCACAATTGAACATGAGGGTATATTGAGAATTAAGGTATATGATTAAAAAAGGTAATAATTAAATAAATAAAAAAATGAATGGTCAAACAACACTTCAAACATTGTAATACTACTTATTACAACATATTATAGTCCACATAAATTGGTTAGGATGATCAAAATGTCTTTTGGATGAGCAATGGTGATCTAAGCCCTGTAAAATGGCTAAAAAGGGTAATAATAAACAATAAAAAAATGAATGGGTAAACATCACTTCAAATATTGTAATACTTCTTATTACAATATATTATAGTCCACATAAATTGGTTAGATTGATCAAAAGGGATTTTAGATGAACAGTGACATTACAAACCATAACATTGATATAAGGATGTTCTCAATGTATAACAGTGTTATAAGAAAGTGGTATGTATTGCCATTGTTCATCCAAAAGCCATTAAAATAAATTCAACTTACTCTCTTGGTTTAAAGGTCACTTAAAATAAATTTAACTTAATCTATTGGTTTAAAAGGTCAAACTTAAAATAAATTTTACTTGCTATAAATACTCCCTAAGAAAACATATATCCTCTAAGCAGAGAAAATAAAAGCAAAGAAGCATGGCTAGTAACAATGTCCACACTCTCCTCCTCCTCCTCCTCCTGTGTGGTACATCTTTTTACCTAATATTGATCTTCCTTTTCTTTTTTTCATTCAATAAGAAGTTATTTACTTCATGAAATTTTTTGCAAATTAGTTTGTTATTACTATCATGTACACTTAAAATGGATTATCTTTTTGTTTTGGCATAATACGTAAACGTGTCTTTTAACTTAGTCTCAGCTGACATCTATGCTCTTCAATTTGGATGTGCACAAGTAGGCACTTAATCTATCATCAAGTTGCATATGTAGGCACATGCCTCCTACATGGCAAATCTCACGCGATTTGACATGTAAGACGCGTGCATCTCATACTATTTTCCACATAGGACGCATGTGCCTATATGCTCAACTTTATGATCGTTTAGTTGTCTGCTTGTGCACACAAAGTTGGAGAGTATAGATGTCAATCATGGCCAAGTTAAAGATCATGTTTATGTACTATGCCTTTTTTTTTGGGTGTGTGTATTTGAAACAGTTTTCCTGCTAGAAAGCAATGCCATTTTCCCTATATTTTATCTTGTACTTGCTCTTATATGATGTTTAAGATTTTGTCATACTCGTTAAAAAAAATTATTTGATAGCATTAATCAGAAGGGTGTATTTAACAAAATTTCCCTAATTAGCATTGAGTAATTTGTCAAAATCTAAAAGTTAGATTCGATCCCCAATTCACTTGCAAATTAAATTTACCGTTTAAGCTCCCATAATATCAATATTGACAACATGCATATATATCTTTAAAATTAGATATAAACGAATTACTCGTTATTTCCTTAGCATTTAATACTTTTTTCCTCACAAACTTTTCAGTAAGATTTATTTTGCTACAACTACTTCTAGAGATAACGTTACTCCAAGCAGATAAAATTAAAGTAAACAAACTAACAAAGCATGGCTATAAGCAAAGCAGATCTTCGTCAAACTTAAAATAAATTTAACTTAATCTCTTGGTTTTAAAGGTGGTCAACAACAACAACATACCTTGTGAAATTCTATAAATGGGGTTCTAAGGGTAGAGTATACGTAGATCTTGCTACTATCTCATAGAAGTAGAGAGACTATTTTCAAAAGACCCTCGGCTCAAGTGTGACAAATACAAATACAAAGAAGAAGATAACAGTGGAGAAAACATAGCAACTCTTAAGGGAAGCAGTGCAAAGCTTACAAGAAAGGAACAAAAACAACGATAGAAGAGTGCGATAACTGGAACACAATAAACAAGAAGTGATTGTAGATATCAAAAGCAAGAAATATAGGAATACGGCTAGTACAATGACAAACACCAACAAGCCTAAACCCTTGGAAAGCAAGTCAACACTCCACTACCTACTAACCTTCAGCCCTAAACGCATCCTCCACACCCACCTACATCTCCTCGGTAATCTGAAGTTGCATCATATCCTGTCTAATCACCTCTGTTCAATACGTCTTCTCCCTATCTTGGTTTTAAAGGTCAAACTTAAAAGTTCGACTTACTCTCTTGGTTTTAAAGGTAAAACTTAATAAATGTAACTTATTGCTCTCTTGGTTTTAAAGGTCACTTAAAATAAATTTAACATAATCTCTTGGTTTTAAAGGTCAAACTTAAAATAAATTTTTCTTGCTATAAATACTCCCTAAGAAAACATATATCCTCCAAGCAGAGAAAATAAAAAGCAAAGAAGCATGGCTAGTAACAATGTCCACACTCTCCTCCTCCTCCTGTGTGGTACATCTTTTTAGCTAATACTGATCTTCCTTTTTTTTTTTTTTTTTGTTCAATAAGAAGTCATCATATCCTGTCTAATCACCTCTCTTCAATACGTCTTCTCCCTATCTTGGTTTTAAAGGTCAAACTTAAAAGTTCGACTTACTCTCTTGGTGTTAAAGGTAAAACTTAATAAATGTAACTTATTGCTCTCTTGGTTTTAAAGGTCACTTAAAATAAATTTAACATAACATAATCTCTTGGTTTTAAAGGTCAAACTCAAAATAAATTTTGCTTGCTATAAATACTCCCTAAGAAAACATATATCCTCCAAGCAGAGAAAATAAAAAGCAAAGAAGCATGGCTAGTAACAATGTCCACACTCTCCTCCTCCTCCTCCTGTGTGGTACATCTTTTTAGCTAATACTGATCTTCCTTCTTTTTTTTTTTTTTTTTGTTCAATAAGAAGTTATTTACTTCATGAAATTTTTTGCATTAGTTTATTATTATTATTAGGTACACTTAAAATGGATTATCCTTTTGTTTTGGCATAATACATAAACGTGTCTTTTAACTTAGTCTCAGCTGACATTTATGCTCTCCAATTTGGATACGCACAAGTAGACACTTAAACTATCATAAAGTTGAACATGTAGGCACACGTCTCCTCTGTGGCACATCTTACGCGATTTGATATATAAGACGCGTGCATCTCATGAGATTTTTCACATAGGACGCATGTGCCTACATGCTCAACTTTATGATCGTTTAGTTGCCTACTTGTGCACAAACAAAGTTGGAGAGTGTAGATGTCAGTCGTGGCCAAGTTAAAAATCACGTGTATGTATTATGCTCTTTTTTTTTTTTGGGGGGGGGGGGGGGGTATTTGAAACAGTTGTCCTGCTAGAAAGCAATGAAGCGGAATCTGCGGAAGATGAGCCTCAACTTTGTCCTCGACTTTGTCACAATAAAGTAGATTACATGATTTGTGGATCCTCTGGACCAAAAAAAATTGTATCAAAAATATTTTATCAACTGTTGCGCAGCACCAAAGGACTGCAAGCTTTACCGTAAAGATGGTTCTTTTATTTGTAATGGTGGTGACATTTCTCAAGAGGGATAGTTTAATTTCCAATAAGTTATGATCATATATGTAACATAAATAATTCTGAGTTTATACTTAACTCGGATGATCCCTATTATACTTTATATGTAATGATGGGTTTGTTAATATATTATCTGTTGTTAATTTCTTGTATTCCCTACTTTTTTTTTTCTAAATTGCTTTGGGCTGTTTTTTCTTGAATCGAGAGTTAATCGGTAACAGTCTCTCTACCTCTGAGGTAGGGATAAGATTTGCGTACACTCTATTCTCCTCGGATTTCACTGGGAATGTTGTTTTTGTTGTAGTATATAATGATTGTTATGTTATCAATTATATGTTGTTTTGTTACTATCTGTTGTTAATTTCTTGGGTTCTTGTTATAATTTTTTTTTTTCTAAATTGCTTTGGACTGTTTTTTCGAGCCAAGGGTTTATTGAAAATAATTTCTCTGCTTTTGAGATAGGAATAAGATCTGCGTACATTCTATCCTTCCCAGACCTCACTTTGTGAGTTGTGAGACTACAGTGAGTATGTTGTTATCTTTGTTGTACTATATAATAATGGGTTTTTCTAGTGTTTGTCTAAGTATTAATTTCTCCTTTAAGTAATAATGGTACATATCTATTGCTATTTGAGTCTCTGGTGTTAGTGAAATTGGTCAATCAAGCAAAAGTAATACGAAAAGAGATAAGAGAAGGATTCGAACTCTAAATAAAGAAAACATTCATAGCAATTGTAATGTACGCCTTGAACCACACCCTAATTTTGTCCACCCCTCCCCCTAAAATGAAGACAAGAAAGATAGGATGAACTGAAGCAACAACCAGAGAATTTGGTTCACTCGAAATTTGGCCGTGCGCGCCACAGCTACGCTACGAGGCCCGCGTCCCATCAGGTCAATTCTGAATTCTACAACAACAACAACAACATACCCAGTGTATTCCCACCAAGTGGGGTCTAGGGAGGGTAAAGTGTACGCAGTCCATACCACTACCTCAGATGAAGTAGAGAGGTTGTTTCCGATAGACCCCCGGCTTAGAACAGATAACAATAACAAACAAAAGTCATAAAAACAAACAACAAGAAGAGATAACACATCGCTATATACGAAAAGAGGCAAGACACCTACAAAGTAGCACAAAAGACTATTTATTTGAAGTTACAAACATCTCCAAAACAACACGAACAAGAATATGCCCAAGA
Source organism: Capsicum rhomboideum (assembly GCA_031232105.1). Taxonomy (NCBI): domain Eukaryota; kingdom Viridiplantae; phylum Streptophyta; class Magnoliopsida; order Solanales; family Solanaceae; genus Capsicum; species Capsicum rhomboideum. The sequence continues at coordinate 134,693,639 of CP124712.1, read as the reverse complement.
AACAACATGCACTGATACAAACAAACACTCCTTCCTACAATTTACGGACTCCTTCCTACCCACTAACCCTCTACCCTAATACGCGTCCTCCACATCTTCCTATCAAGGGTCATGTCCTCTGTAAGTTGTAACTGCGCCATGTCATGCCTAATTACCTCCATCCAATATTTCTTCGGCCTACCTCTACCTCGCCTAAAACCATCCACAGCCAACCTTTCACACCTCCGTACTGGAGCATCCGTGCACCTCCTAGTCACATGCCCGAACCAACACAACCTCACTTCCCGCATCTTATCCTCCACCGAAGCCACTCCCAACTTTTCTCGAATAATCTCGTTTCCAACCCTATCCTTCCTGGTAAGTCCACACATCCATCGCAACATCCTCATCTCCGCTACCTTCAACTTTTGGATGTGGGTGTTTTTAACTAGCCAACACTCCGCCCCATATAACATAGTCGTACGGACGACCCCTCTGTAGAACTTACCTTTAAGCTTCGGAGGCACCTTCTTATCATACAGAACTCCCGAAGCGAGCCTCCATTTCAACCACCCTGCACCAATACGGAGTGAGACATCCTCGTCAATCTCGCCATTCCCCTGAATCATAGACCCTAGATACTTGAAACTCCCCCTCCTCTGAATGGCCTGAGAATCCAGCTTCACTACCCCATCTGCCTCGTGTGTCGAATCGCTAAACTTACATTCCAAGTACTCCGTTTTAGTCCTGCTCAACCTAAACCCTTTAGACTCAAGGGTCTGTCTCCAAACCTTCAACTTATCATTAACTCCTCCCTGGGTCTCGTCAATTAGTACCACATCATCAGCAAATAGCATATACCAAGGCACCTCCCCTTGAATACGTCGCGTCAAAACATCCATCACCAAGGCAAATAAAAATGGACTAAGAGTCGATCCCTGGTGCAATCCTGTCAAAACAGGAAAGTGCTCTGAATCCCCTCCTACCGTTCTCACACGCGTCTTCGCACCGTCGTACATATCCTGAATCGACCTAGTATATGCTACGGGCACACCTTTAGCCTCCAAGCACCTCCACAAAATCTCCCTTGGAACTTTGTCGTACGCCTTCTCGAGATCGATGAACACCATGTGCAAGTCCTTCTTCCTCTCCCTAAACTGCTCCACTAATCTCCTCACTAGATGAATGGCCTCAGTAGTCGAGCGACCTGGCATAAAACCGAACTGATTCTCGGAAATAGTCACGATCCTTCTCAGCCTGAACTCTACCACCCTTTCCCAAACCTTCATAGTATGGCTCAACAACTTGATACCCCTATAGTTGTTGCAACTCTGAATGTCCCCCTTGTTCTTATATAATGGAATCATCGTACTCCATCTCCAAGAATCGGGCATTTTTGCCACCCCAAAAATGATGTTAAACAACCTTGTACGCCACTCCAAACCTAGCCCGCCAGTGTATTTCCAAAAATCCACCGAAATTTCATCGAGCCCAGTCGCCCTGCCCCTACGCATCCTACGAATAGCACCCTTGACCTCTTCCACCATGATACGCCTACAATAACCATAATCGTGACAACTCTCTGAGTGCTCCAAGTCCCCCTCGTCATTCAAAAGTTTATGGAAATAAGATTGCCACCTCCTCTTAATGAGGGCATCTTCCACGAACACTTCTCCATCCTCCCCCTTGATGCATTTCACTTGGTCAAGGTCACGGGCCCTACGCTCCCTAGCCTTGGCCAACCTATACAACTTATTTTCCCCGTCTTTCTCCTCTAAAACGGCATATAAGCTCTCAAAAGTTGTTGTCTTAGCCGTCGTAACCGCTAACTTAGCCTCTTTCCTGGCTAACTTATACTCCTCCCTACTCGTCCGCTTCTCCTCGTCATCCTTGCTCTCAACCAACTTGACATAGGCCACCTTTTTAGTCTCCACCTTCCTTTTCACTTCTACGTTCCACCACCAATCCCCCCGGTACTTGCCAGATCTGCCTCTCGAAACACCCAACACCTCTCTAGCAGTCTCCCTGATACAACTGGCAGTCGTCTCCCACATACTATCCACATCTCCTCTACTCTCCCAAGCCCCCATATTCGTCAGCTTCTCCCCTATTTCCAAAGCACTGGTCAAGGTCAAGCTACCCCACTTAATACTGGGTCGATCCTCCACACCCCTCTTCCTTCTACCTTTCTTGATTTCCAAGTCCATTACCAGAAGCTTATGTTGGGTCGAAAGATTCTCGCTAGGTATGAATTTACAGTCTTTACAAACCACTCTATCACCCTTCCTAAGGAGAAAAAAGTCTATCTGAGTCTTGGCCACCAAACTACGAAAGGTTATATGGTGTTCTTCCTTCTTTGGAAAGCTCGAATTCGCCACCCACAACCCAACGGCCCTCGCAAAATCCAAAAGTATGGTTCCTCCTTCATTTCTTTCCCCAAAACCAAAACCTCCATGCACATCATCATATCCTCTCGAAAAGGACCCAATATGCCCATTGAAGTCCCCTCCTACTAAAAGTTTCTCAGTGCTCGGAAGGCCTCTAACTGCCTCATCCAACGCCTCCCAAAAACCATTCTTCTCCTCCTCATCCAAGCCCACTTGCGGCGCGTAGGCACTAAAAACGTTCAATGTAAGCCCTCCAATGACCAACTTAATCGACATCAACCTATCGTTGACCCGCTTAACCTCCACTACCTGCCCCCTAAGCTCCTCATCTACTAAGATACCTACCCCATTTCTATGCCTCACGCTACCAGAGTACCACAACTTATACCCGTCCACATCCCTTGCCTTAGAACCTACCCATTTGGTCTCCTGGACACAAGCTATACTAATCCTCCTCTTCCTAAGAATCTTCACGAGCTCTATGGACTTCCCTTGAAGAGTCCCTATGTTCCAAGAACCAACCCTTAACTTAGAGGCTCCCTTATCCCACTTACCCCTACTACCCCTACTAACCCTAGCCCCCAACCCCAATCCCGACCTCACCGTGGACCTAGGTCCTGACCCCGACCCCACCCTATGACATGACCCTAGTCTACCATCGACCACCACAGCCACTACTCAATAAGAAAAGAGAATAAGAAGGCGAGCAAAGTAGGTAAGGCTAAAGACACAATGAAAATAACGAATGGAATCAGTAAAGAATCTACGGAAAAGAAGCACGAATCAATAGTGTATGCCAAAAACAATTAATCTTGCAGGAACAGAATTAAGAATCAGCAACGAATGCCGAAGACAATAAACCAATATATTAGATGCAAGTTTGGTAAACAACAATCAAGACAAGAAACTAAGAGAGGTACGAAACGAGAGATATGAAAGAACTCCAAATAACGAATGATATCGTACATATGAATCTGTAATATTCAACAAACCTAGACGGGATAACTAGAAGCATGAAACCAGTGCACCTGGACCGGCGAAAATGTGGATTGCACCTCAACCTGTTGCTGCTACAGCCTCTGAAATTAATCGCCGAAATCTACACGCCCCGAGATGCCGGAGAAGATGTGTCGGCCTTGTTGTACCTGAAAGGGGTTATAAAGAAAAGAAAAGAAAAGAGAGAAGGGAGGAGAGAAGAAGGAGATGTACAGATCTTCTCGCCAGAGAGGTCGCCGGAGAAGTCGTCGGAGGACGCTTCGATCAGATCTGAGCGTTACCGTTCAGATTCGTGAATATGGTCGAAGATGGTCGAAGAAGATGGTCGGAAAACCCACTAACGACTAGTATTCGGCGGTTTGCCAACGACGAAATTCGTCGGAATATGCGTGATTTCTCTTTCTCTCGATGAACACAACAACTATGGTGTGACCGGAGAGAAGGAATACGCCGGAAGCCTGATAAGGAAGTCGCCGGGCGAACACAGCCAAACAGTCCAAATACCTAAAATACTTTTCGGTCAAACCTTGGATTACTTGGTCAATTTCGAATTCTGGTTTTTTTTAAAAAATAAAATAAAAAATTAAGCCATTTATTTTGTTTGAGACTTTTTTACATTTATAAATAATTCAAATACACGATTTTTGGGAGGGTCGACCTAAAAAGAGAGCGACGAACCGTCGTGAGCATAAGTCTTTTCTTTCTTCTCTCCATTTTCTAGTGTTGGTTATGGATTTTAGTATTATGTTTTCACATACTTTTATGAGTAGCTAATCTCCTATCTAGGGTTTTGATAGAAGCTTTTTGTAGGATGAGTTCTTTTTTCGCTCTTCTATAATTGAGTCATTTTTTTTATTTCTGTTTGTTCAGCTGCACAACGACTGTAGTTAATTGACAGACCAGCGATTAGCGGTGCCGTTAAATCTTGTTGATCTCGAGAGAGACTGTGAGATTAGATTTTTATTGAATAATGTCACTTTGAAGCATTAAGAGATTAATGACTGGGATTTAAAAGTTGATGTTAGAGACAACAAAACTTTTCCACGACCTAAATGAATAAGTTAATTGGTTACCTAGGGTCATTCGACAAAATAACGCTAGGAAATTAATTACTACACTTGGTCGAGAGATATTTGTGGTAACAAAATATTCATGATAGATAAAGATTAACTCGGCAAGATTATAGCTAACGTAGCGAGAAGAAATACGACAACTGAAAAAAGCATAACCCTAGACCTCCTTAATCTTGAAGTTAACTCAATCCTTTAGTTGATAATTTTATTGCTATATTATTTATTAGTTCGGTAGTTTAAAATAAGAATCTCAATCTTTAAAATCAAATAATTATTCAAACTTATTTTCTTTGCAATGCTGATAATGATAGCTAAGTCATAGTTCTTTGCGGGATTCAACTTCAAACTTAAAAATTGAATTATATTTACAGCGACCGCGTGTCCCTTTTAAAACGAGTTTAGAGCATGATCAATAATGTTCTTCCTATCTTATTTTTTCAAAAAATCTACACTATTTTTTATAATTTGCTTAAACTCGAGAAATGGACTACTTTAAGGTTATGCGGAGAATCATATATTTTATCTTGTACTTTCTTAGTTTCCTATCTTTTTATATGACGTTTAAGATTTTATGCCACCCATTAAGAAAAAGTTATTTGATAGCATTAATCATAAGGGGGGTATTTAACAAATTACCCTTATTATCTCTTCCTTAATTGAGTAATTTGACAAACCTAAAAAGTTAGATTTCATCCCTGATACAACCCAAATCTCCTCTAAGTCATTCACAAGAAGCCAAGCCTGAGAGTTGCAAACCCTTCAAGGGTTGTTCATGAAGATGGACATATTAAAGCATGTTTAGATCTCACCTAAAGGGTTTCATGTTATGATGATTGAGATGATTGAACTAGGTACTTAAGAGGAGGCCAAAGACATTCTGCCTCAACGTAACGGTTGGCTTGACGGACCACCAAAGCCTTGACGGCTCAGTTGGCAATCCTTCAAAAGGAGGCAAAGGAAGAGGTATTCTGCCTCATTGTGAAAGCTAGCTTGACGAGCCACCACATCCCTGACGGCTTACTTGACAGTTTGTTGTCAAGGCTAAGCAGTCCGCGTTTGGGCTATTTTCTTAATTGCATTCAAGGACCATTTTTGGGTCATTTATGTAATAGATAGACATGACTATAAATAGTTAAATCTAGTTTTTCATTCCTTAGTTAGTCTTCGAATATTGATGAAGAACACTCCAAAGAGAGTGGGTAAGCTTTTGTTGAATGCAAGTTTAGAAACGTGTGGTTACGAGGTGTTACGATTTCCTCTTGGTCATTGTAAGAGATAAGTGTTTGTTGGTAATCTAATTAGGGGGTTTTGGATTTGACACATCCATTAATTTTTACTTTCTTTATCTTCTTGTGTCTATCTATCATATCTATTGATTTTTTCTTTATTTTCATAGTTTATTTCTTCTTTCGCATTTTGGTTGGTATTATTTGGTATCAGAGCCGAGCTTAGAATCGTTCGCACGATTCTATTCTTGGGGTTTGTTACTACAAAAAAAAGAGTGTTGAAAATGTTTTGTGGTAGTTTTCAGATTTTGGATTTTGATTTTTAGTCTTGTTTGAGTTTTCGATACTAGAATCGTATTCTCTAGTATCTTGTGTGTTCAAATCTGAGATTTGAGCTCAATCGAAGTTGATTTAAGGATTCTACCATTGTTGGGTTGAGTTTTGAAAAAAATGAAAGTGAGTCTTAGATCTGAAATTATTGGGTTAAAATCGAGACTTCAAAGTTATTGGAGTTTGTTCTCCATAGCATGGGGAGCTTGGGTTTCAAATTTCGTAAAATTTGAAGCTAAAAAGAGATAGTTATGAAATTTGGATCTTCATATTTTTCTTGGAGTTCTTGAGGACATTCAAATCTTCAAGAAGAAGATTCATCAAAAGGTGTTGTTAGATCCAAGAAAGGGCCAAAAGAAGAAAGGATAAGTGTTAGCACTAAAACAGAATATTTCAAATAGGGGAAAGACAAAGAAAGAATACAAAAAGGGGCTCATAGGGAGTACAATTTCGGAGGCTTAGAATTCCGCCGTCATCCATTTCAGGGTTGGGTTGAACAAGAAGATCTCCTCATTGATAACATGTCACAAGTTTACTACTATTGAAGAAGTCTTTCAAGCGGCCTTAGACATTGAAAGAGAACTCAAAGAGAAGACATCTACCAGCTTCAAAAGGTATTCATCTTCGAGTTCTTGGGTAAAGAACAAAGAAGTAGCTCAATCGTCATCGGGTTGGAACAAGAACAAGGACGTCAAAAAGTCCTATGACAAGAAGCCCTTTGAGAAGAGTACCCCAAAGTATCCACCAAAGAATGAAGGTAAAAAATTATCTGACTCCTAACTCTAAAGGTTTTTAATGCTTTAAATGTCAAGGTTGGGGTCATAAGGCGAATGAATATCCTAACTGGATTAACGTCATCCTTTGAGAAGGAAAGATATTTTACCTTGAAAAAGAGGTTGAGCAAGAGGAGAGTAGTGAAGGAGAGGCACAAGAGGAAGATGAGTTCTGAGACGGTGAACACATTGGGGAAGATCAAGATGATGGGGAATTCACCGTACCCCATTGAATGATGAGGAAATCCTCAATTGAAAATGTTTGGCCTCAAGAAGGACAGATCGTAATTCTAAATTATGTGGTAAGAGGAGCAATAATTAGTAAAGCACTAGATGACCCGAGTCAAATAGAGAATCTATTCCATTCAAAGTGTCATATCAAAGAAAATATTTGCTCATTGGTATTAATAGTGGGAGTTGTGTTAATGTTGCTAGTGCCACTATGGTTGATTTCTTGAAGTTACGCACAACCAAGTATGCCACACCATACAATCTCTAATTGTTAAATGAGTGTGGAGGTTGAAAGTAAATAAGCAAGTTGTGATTCAGTTCAATATTGGGAATTACTATGACGAGAAGCTATGTGATGTAATTCCCATGCAAGATTGTCACATCCTGCTTGGTCGACCATGGAAATATGATCGGTCAACCAAACATGATGGGAGGACTAATAGGTATTCTTTTGAATTGAATGGTCGAAAATTCATTCTTCATGCTTTATCATCGTCACAAGTGAATGAGATACATCAAAAGATGAGAGAATTAAAGGGAAAAGGTAAGAAGGGGGGGAGGGGGGGGAGGAATCCCATGGAGAGGATATTGATGAAGAATAAGATAAGAGGAAGTTGAAGGCAAAGGGGAAATGGTGATGTTGGCTAGAAATAAGGATCTATTCAAAGAAGTTGACAAGGATGAGCCTATTCTACTTCTAGCACATGTTTTTCTAACTAACCAATCTACTCCTCATATTCCCCATTCTACTTCCTTTGTTTTGTAGGAATATGAAGATGTGTTTACAAAGGAGCTTCCACAAGGATTGCCCTCACTTCAGGGAATTGAACACCAAATTAACTTCGTGTCGGATTCTCAATTACCAAATAAATCAACCCATAGAAGCAATACGAAGGATACCAAGGAACTCCAAGGAAAAGTTGAGAAACTTTTCAACAAGGGATACATCACGGAGAGCATGAGTTCGTGTGAGGTCCCGGTCTTGTTGGTGCCAAAGAAAGATAGGACATGGCGCATGTGTGTTGATTGTTGAGCAATCAACAAAATAATGGTAAAGTATCACCACCCTATCCCCCGATTAGATGATATGTTAGATGAACTTATTGGTTCGAGTGTGTTCTCCAAGATAGATCTCAGGAGTAAATACCATCAAATTTGGATGAACCCCGATAATGAGTGGAAAACTGTCTTCAAGAACAAATTTGGTCTATATGAATAGATGGTTATGTCCTTTGGTCTTACCAATGCTCCTAGTACTTTTATGAGGTTGGTGAACCATGTCATGAAACCATGCATAGGAAAGTTTGTGGTAGTATATTTTGATGATATCCTAGTTTATAGTAAATCCCTTGTAGAGCATATTTTATATTTGAAAAGTATCTTTGATGCGCTTAGGAGAGAAAAGTTGTATGTTAATCTTGAAAAGTGCTCTTTTTGTGTGAATGAAGTAATATTCTTGGGATTTGTTGTAAGCTCACGATGAGTCGAGGTGGATGAATCCAAGATGGACGCTATCAAGAATTGGCCAACTCTGAAATCCATTAGTGAAATACGAAGCTTCTATGGATTGGCAAGTTTTTATAGGCGGTTTGTCAAAGAGTTTAGCACCATCGTCGCTCTCTTAACCGAGGTAATCCATAAGGATAAACCTTTCAAACTTTAAAATTCGTACTTAGCTCCCCTCCCTTATTGCAATTACCCAATGTTGATAAAATGTTTGAGATAAAGTGTGATGCTAGAAAGGTAGGCATTGGGGCCATCTTGATGCAAGACCAAAGACCCATATATTGCTTACTTTAGGAAAAAGCTCAAAGGTGCAACCTTGAATTACTCTAATTATGGTTTTGAGTTGTATGTCTTAATTCGAGCCTTGGGTAATTGGAAACACTACTTGTGGCCCAAGGAGTTTGTGATTCGAACTGACCATGAATATTTGAAATACCACTGAGCCCAAGATAATTGATCAAACGGCATGCCAAGTGGATTAAATATCTAGAAACTTTTCCCTATGTAATTCAATACAAAAAGAGAAAAGAGAATATGGTAGTAGATGCATTGTCTAGAAAACATATGTTAATCAATACATTGTCTTCCAAATTGATTGGATTTGAATGCTTGAAAGCAATGTATCCCCAGGACCCCAAATTTGCTCAAATCTTCAAAGATTGTGAGGAATGGGAAAGGGATCGATGGGTTAGGGATAGGTCTTCTATACCCTATTCTAAATTTGATGGATTTTAGTTTAAGGGAAAAAGATTATGTGTGCCCTCAAGATCTTGGAGGAAATTGTTTGTGAGAGAGGCACACGACGGGGGTATGATGGGTCATTTTGGTATCAACAAGACCCTTGGGATCCTTGAGAGACAATTTTACTTGACTAAAATGCGCCAAGATGTTGCATGAGTTAGTGGTCAATGTGTGGATTGTGTAAGCGCTAAATTTTAACTTCTCCCTCATGGATTCTATACCCCACTACCTACTCTCCTACGCCTTTGGCTTGATATCTCTATTGACTTTGTTTTGGTTTTACCGAGAACAAAGAGGAGAAGGGATAGTATTTTTGTTGTCGTGGATCGATTTTTGAAAATGGCTCATCTTATCCTATGTCACAAGTGTAATGATGCCTCTCATGTGGCATCTTTGTTCATTGAAAATGTTGTTAAGATACATAGGATTCTCCAAACCATCGTGAGTGATAGGGACTCCAAGTTCCTTAGTTACTTTTGGAGAGATTTGTGGGGTAGGCTTGGCACTAAGTTGCTATTTTCTACTACATGCCACCCATAAATCTATGGTTAAACCGAGTTTGTGAATAGGACCTTAGGTTCTATGTTATGCATCGTGGTTACTGAAAAATAGCCTCTTTAGTTGAATTTGCCTATAATAGGGTTATTCATGCAACTATTAGTATGACTCTTTTTGAATGTGTTTATGGTTTTAACCCTCCTTACCCCCTTGGATCTCATCCCTCTTTCTCAAGATATTGTGTTAAGCTTAGATGGAAACAAGAGGGCAGAAGCCATGAAAAAGCTACATGAAAAGGTGAAACTTCACCTTGAAAAGAAGAATCAAGAGGTGGCCAAAAGAGCAAACAAAGGGCGAAAGAGACGTGTGCTAGAACCGGGTGATTGGGTGTGAGTACACCTTCGAAAGGATCGATTCCCAACTCATAGAAAGACCAAATTGATACCAAGAAGGGATGGACCCTTCCATGTTTTTGAGAGAATAAATGATAATGCCTACAAAATTGATCTCCCACCAAAATATCAAGTAAACAACGCTTTTAATGTGTGTGATCTTTCACCGTTTAACATGCTTGAGGATGATGATACCGCGAATTTGAGGTCAAATTCTCTTCAAAAAGGAGAGGATAATACAATCCAAATCTCCTCTAAGGCATTCACAAGAAGCCAACCCCGAGAGTTGCAAACCCTTCAAGGGTTGTTCATGAAGATGGACGTATTAGAGCATGTTTTGATCTCACTTAAAGGGTTTCATGACATGATGATTGGAATGATTGAGTTAGGGACTCAAGAGGAGGTAAAAGACATTCTGCCTCAAAGTGAAGGTTGGCTTAACGGACCATCAAAGCCTTGACGGCTCACTTGGCGATCCATCAAAAGAGGCAAAGGAAGTGGCATTCTGCCTCTTTGTGATGGCTAGCATGACGAGCCACCACAACCCTGACGGCTTACTTGACGGTTCGTCAAGGCTAAGCAGTCAGTGTTTGGTTTATTTTCTTAATTGCTTTCAAGGACAACTTTTAGGTCATTTATGTAATAGATAGGCATGGCTATAAATAGTTAAATCTAGTTTTTCATTCCTTAGTCTTTGAACATTGATGAAAAACACTCCAAAGAGAGTTGGTAAGCTTTTGTTGAATGCAAGTTTAGAAACTTGTGGTTGCGAGGGCGTTACGATTCCTCTCGATCATCGTAAGAGATAGGTGTTTGTTGGTAATCTAATTAGGGATTTTTGAATTTGATACATCTATTAATTTCTACTTTCTTTATCTTCTTGTGTCTATCTATCATATCTATCAATTTCTCCTTTTTTTTCATAGTTTATTCCTTTTTTCGTAATTTGGTTGTTATCAATCCCTAATTCACTTGCAAATTTCCCACTTAAGCTAATTAGTCCATAATATGAATATCGATCACATGCATATATATTTATTCTTTATTAAAATTAGATAAGCCAGAATTAATTGTTGTTTTCCACACTTGACTCTAATTAGATAAGCCAGAATTAATTGTTGTTTTCCACACTTGACTCTTAGCATTTACTATATTTTTCCTCACAAATTTTTTAGTATGATTAGTTTTGCTATAAATACCCCAAGAGATAACATACTCCAAGCAGATAAAATCAAAGTAAACAAAGCAATATGGCTAGTAACAATGTTTTTATTCTCGGTCTCATCTTCCTTTGTGGTATGCATTTTACCTAATTAATACTCCCTCTAATCCAAAATAATTGAATTTTTGCCTCCATGCATACCTTTTAAGGGGAAAAAAAACTAGGACATAAATTGTACTTTACTTTCCATTTTTACCCATTTAGATATTATCAAACTACTCTTGAAATTTCAGCCACATTAAAATAAAGTCAATTAAGTCTCTTGGAACTCATAACCTAGAAAGTGAAAATGAAGGGTAAAATTGGAAGAAATTCCCAACATGTCTCTTGAAGAATGAACAATTCACTTATTTTGGACATTGAAAAATAGCTCAAAAATTCACTTATTTTGGACTAGAGGGAGTACTAATCTTCCTCTTTTCATCAATAACAAGTTAATTATTCATTTTTTTTGTATCAATTTACTATTTACTTGTGTAACTTAAAATGGATTATTTTTTTGATAATTGCCTTTGAAACAGTTTTTCTGCTGGAAAGAAATTATGCTGAATCTGATCTCGTTTGTGTACCGGAACATTGTTTGCCTGACGTGGTGTACATGACTTGCCCATCGTCCGGAGATAAAATACTTCATGTAACATGCACCAATTGTTGCAAAAAACCAAAGGACTGCCAACTTTTCGATAAAAATGATAAATCGCTATGTCCTAAAACGGAACCTAGTAACTTTTGAGGATTATCAAAAGGGATGTTACAAATTAATTAATCCCAGCCAATTATTATGATCATATATGTAAAGAGAATTAAGGCCGAGTTTATGTTTACTTTTCATGATATATGTAACAAAAGAATAGATTTTAATTTCCAGTGTTTGTCTAAGCATTTCGATCTCTTTGAATTGTCGATGAGTTTTTTTTTCTTCTTAACTTAGGTCTATTGATTACTCAATAGCAACGGTCTTGTTTCCGCGATTGAGTTTTCTTTACATGGAAGAAGATCAACAAAAAGAAAATAGAACAACCATTTGTAAAAGTTTACATTTTGACCCTATAATTGTTAACGGACCAAAATCGTAACAATAATGAAGAAGTATAAAGTTTCATAAGTCGCTGAAAGAAGAATAAAGAAGCTTTGAGAGAAAATATCTTTCCTTTATTTCGTAGAGGAGAAAAAATGAATTAACTAACTCAATACACAGCATGCCTGGACTAGTCATACAAGACCTAGATGACTAGCTAATGAGCAAAAAATAAATACAGTACAACAAGTGGGTCTTGCCCAAATACATCGAAATACGAAAATGTAACTAGCTTAAGCTGATCTACAACCGGCATCAAAAGGTCCAGATATTCCAATAGCGCCCCTCAAGATTGAGGGTGACAAAAACCCCACTTTCAAAAATGTAGATGATGGATAGGCCCAAGTAGAACTTTAGTAAAATCATCACCAATTTAAGTAGCACTAGAAGTATGAGAAACGGAAATCAAACCATCACCAAACTTGCTTCAAAAACATGACAATTTAACTCGATGTGTTTGGTGCGCTCATGGAACACCAAATTCTTGGCTATGTAAATGGCCGCCTAGCTGTGTCAAAAAAGAGGAATCGAAGACAAGGGAGAAAAAGAAAGTCAGCCAACCATCTAGAAAGCCAAGTTCAGCCACAACCTATCTCATTGAACAGTATTCAACTTCAGCAGAGGAAAGTGAGACCACTGGTTGCTTTTTAGACTTCCAATCCACTAGGGTACCACCCAACAATGGGAAAAAACCAGTGACAGGCCTCCTACTGTCAGGATAAGAGGCCCAGTGACTATCACAATAAGCTCACAACGCCATATCATGTATGTCCAAAAGTCTTCCTTATTTTCTTAAACTTCATATCAAGTTAAAATCAGACATATCTACATCTACATCTACATCTATATCTATCTACATCTACAATCTACAATATATTATAAGTGTGAAGACCCTTAAAAAAATTAGTCGAACTTTTTATCATTCATTAAAAGACTCCGCTTTAGACAAAATAGTCTTTTACTATTTAATTAAATTATTATTTCATTATTTCTATAATATTTCAAGTGTAGTATTTGGAATTGGGTTTTACATGGAAAGACCATGTACTTAGCTACTTTGTATCCAAATTAGAATTGGATTCTCACTCTAAGTTCAAAGTCCTTTTTGGACTGGTCTACATGCACGGCTTAGAGCCGATGGTGCCTGTTGGAAAACCTTTATTTTTCAGTTAAAAATTTCCATAAAAGTTTTATTATGAAGTTAAGTTTTTACCTTAACCAAATGAAAAAAGGTTTATAGGTGATTTTATATAAAAAATGGTGAACAAATTCCATACAATAAGTTTTTCATGGAAAAAGTTCTCATTATGAGAAAAGTTCTTTTCATGAAAAAAGTTCTTATGAGAAAAACACTAAATCAAGAAAGAAATATATTGACAAGAAAATTATATTCTTACCCGTTTAGTGTGAGTTAGATTTTTGAGAAAAATTTCAATATAATATTTTCTCCATGAGTTTCGTTCATCAAGAAGTTGATAGTAAAAATCGATCTCAATATGGATACAGATGGAGTCGCCTGATCTAAAATTAATTTATGAGACACGTATTTCTGCATAAGTCCATATTGGTTGTATTAATACTCCTATTATACCAACTTGAATGCTTTTGACTAGATTCTTTACATTCTGTTTAAGTTCATTACTTTTAAGGTTGTTTTTATTTTATCCTTAACGTATTTGTGTGATTTGTTATGTGTGTTTTGTGGTATTTTAAATTTTATGATTTTATCCTTAATTTTTGTTTAAATTGATTTATATTTTTTGATTGTCATAATTTATGTTCGCTAGATTTCGACCTCACTAAGAAGACTGGAGAAACTTCAAGTCAAATTCTAAGCTCCATAAAAACACTAATCATTGAGGTATATCTTCTAACCTATTTTACTTAACATATGATTTTACTATTTTTTTGGTTTTCGAAAGTTAGATGATCTACAACTCTACATAAATCTGTGCGTCGTCGTTAATGAAATTGGCCAATATCTCTTTTGTTTTAATTAAAATTATGATATCACTATTATAATAGTTTGATCAAAGTTTATATCGCTTGATTCTAAAAAAGGAAACTATGAATAGTAAAAGGAACGGAGGAAGTATATCTCTTTTAGACATGTCTTAAAGAAGCTTCAAACTCCTTGGCCTGTTTGACCAATTCTACTATCAAATTATATGCATGCAAATCTTTAATATGTTATGTTAGGTTATAATTAATAGGTTAGTTTAATGGAGTAAATTAGCTAAGGACATTGGGGATGTACTACTACTGATTATATTTTGGATTGAATATTGATTATAAAGTCATACAATAAAGTGTGAAGACCCTTAGAAATGTGATTCGAACTTTTTGCCCTTCATTAAAAGTCTTTATTTTAGACAAAATTGTCTTTTCATTCATTTCTTCCAATAATTATACTAAAAAATAAATTAAAACGGGTGGTGATACGATACAAAATACGAGAATGAAACACAAATTCAAAAATCAAAAGACAATAAAGTAAAAGGGATAAAAGATAGACACAAGAAGAGAAATCGTAAACAAACCAAGGTATATTAAACCAAAGGTCCTTAAACGATTAACCTAGACAAGTATCTAACGTCTACGAAGATCGAGAGGTAGATTACACCCCTCACAACCAACATGTCTAAGCAACAAGAAAGCTCCCAACAAGCAATCGTAAGCACTCGCAAGTGTATTCTTCATCAAAAATCATTTAAGCCCTAAGAAAGAGAAATCCTAGCTATTTATAGCCATGGTCTATTTATTACAAAATGGGCCCAAAAGTGACCCGATATGCAAGTCCAAAAGTGACCCTAAAGCCAATCGCCCAATTGGGCGACCCTCCAACTTAGCCAATATTCTCATGGTGGATCGCAAAACACCTCTTCATCCCTAAAGCGTCGCCAATTGCCACGAGTGAGAATCTTTGGGGCAATTTAGGATGTATCATCCTCTCCTTCTTGAAGAGAATTTGCCCTCAAATTCAAGAGATCATCATTTGCAAGATCAACACTATCGGGGAAATCCTTAGCATTGGGAGGATTCATAACTTGCTTAACCAAGTAAAGTGGAATGCTAATCTCTCCTTCTTAAGGAAAAACCTCTTCAATAGAACCTTTGTTGCCAAGCATATTTGGAACGGTGATATCCCCATCACATGGATCTTCTACACCCTTCGCGTTCTAATCAACATTATCAACCCCTTCTATGTGTTTCTCCTCTTGCTCTACTTCATCCTTGTAGTATGGATCACCTTCTCGAAGTATAATTGCTCTTTGATTTGGACACTCACTCATTAATGACCCCATCCTTGACATTTAAACCATTGGGTACCTTTAAGATGAGGATTACCTCCTTCTCTAGGGGGATAACTTGGAGTATTCTTCTCAATAGACCTCTTCTCAAAAGACCTCGTGAACTCGGACCCTTGAGCCCATGTTGATGACATTTGATTTCCCTCCTTGGGATTGATGGATTTCTCCGCCTTGATATCTCGTTCAACATCAATAGCTGTTTCTAAGAGATCATCCATCCGGGAAAACTTGTGTATTGACATTCTAGAGGCAACTTCTTGATTCAACCCCACCTTAAACCGGATCTTGGTGTGCTCTTCATCCTCATTATAATCAAGATTCAAGAGTAGGTTTTGAAATTCATCATATTATGCTTCAACACTCTTGTCTTCTTACCTCAAATTGTACAACTTGGCAAGCAAACCTTGCCTATACCTCTCCGGCACATACTTGGCTCTTATAAGGGCCTTCATTACTTCCCATCGTGGATAATGACCTCCATGAAGAACCCATTGCATTCTCTTAGCCGATTCCAACCAAGTTAGTATATATCCTTCAAATTGAGCAACGACATAGGTTGTCTTCTTAACATTGGGCAAGTCATTAGCTTGGAAGATCCTATCACATTACGACTCCCACTTGAGGTATCCTTCGGGATCACTACCTCCTTGAAAATTAGGAAGAGTGACCTTGATAGAATTGAGACTCGTGTCTCAACCTCCATAATCGCCTTGTTCTCTTGGTCCATGTCCTTGGGCACCATACCCATATCTTCTTTCTAATTGTTCCTCAAACTCTCCTTGGACTCCTATGGCTTGGTTGGGTGGCATTTGGTTAAGTGGAGCTTGGTAAAGTGGGTTTGGTTTTTGTGGTCTTTGATAGTATGGTACTTGGACTTGGGGTACTTGATAGGGTAGGTAGTAGGGTGGATTGAGACCTTGTGGGTTCAAACCTTGTGGCATTTGGTAGTTTAGAACGTGGTTTTGTGGTGCTTGATAAGGTGGATTGAGAATATGTGGAGCTAAGGGTGTGTTTTGGGGCATTTGTTCTTGGGGTGGTGGGTTAAATTGTAGTGCTACATTTCGTGGAGTTTGATCAGTAGTAGTAGTAGGTAAGGAAACATTTCCTTGTGGGGGAGGGTAGAACATGTTGTGTAGAGTTCTAGGAGAGATAGTGGCGGAAGTTTCTTGGGCTTGCCCACTTGAGGATGCTTCGAGATTGTTTTGAGGAGTATCATTTGAAGAGTTAAGGTGCCCCTCTACATTCACCATGCTTCCATCCATGTTTGATACTCTCTCATCTATGCCCGACATTCTTTTATTCATCACATCTATTCCTTATTGCAACCCCATGATGGCCTTCAATATAGTATCAAGATTGGTTCCACCCGAAGAAGGTTGAATTTCATATCTCGGTGCCATGGCACATATCAATGAGACACTCAACACAACTAACAAATAAGGTTAACGTTAGTGAAATTAAACTCACAACCACTAGTGTTTTCACACTTGGATTGCCTCACAATTAGCTCAACTTGTTGATCTTGCTTGTTCACGTTGGTATATGAAGGGCCAATTCATTACCTCTTGGATAGAATGGAGTCTTATTGAGGGAAGAAAGGACGACTATATTAAAACAAATAGGACTTGAATCAAAGAAGTTAAATAAGAAATAAACGACAAAAACACATAAAGAAAAAGGACGAGAAAGAAAATGAACTCAAGAACTAATCAACAACTAAGTAAGATCAATTACTAGTTGAGGATAAGTTTTAGGAATCAAAGAAAAGATTAAGAATCAATGAAATGAATCTAAGATGATAAAACCTGAGATTGATTGGATAAAATGAAGTTTGGAACACCAAAAGGACGTTAGTATCGCCAAAAGGTCAATTTCTATCGCCAAAGGGGTCTATGCATCACCGATTTGGACTCTCAATCACCGAATTTTACAGTCTAGAAAGTTGCAATTTGGCTCAGCAAATGACAATTCTACGCAGCGCCGATTAGTATAGTGTGTGCACCTGAAGCCTCCAAATTTTAAGGAATGTGTGGTCCCAGTTGTACGCCTTTCCTAGTACCTTCCCCTTTTGGAATATTCCTTTTGTACCAACACTTATCCTTTCTACTTTTGGCCCTTTCTTGGATCAAACACACCTTTTGGAAGATTCTTCTTCAACAAGATATGAATTTTGGGATGAACACCAAGAACAACTTGAATATTCAAAAATTCATATCTCTCTCAATTTAGCTCCAAATCTCACGAAATTTGAAACTCAAGCTCCTTAAGCTATGGAGAACAAACCCCAATAACTTTGAACCTCAATTTCAACCCAATAGTTTCAGATCTAAGAACCCACTTCCAATTTCTTCAAACTTCAAACTTGAAAAATAGTAGATCCTTTAATATCACTCCAATCAACACCAAATCTCAAATCTAGACTCAAATAGTACTAGAGAACAAGATTCTAGCACTAGAAACTCAAGAAAACACAAAAATCAAAAACTCAAATTTTCAAAAATTAGACTCAAAAATGTTTTGGACTCCTTTTTTTGTGTGTGATAACAAATCCCAAGACTAGAATCGTTGGAGTGATCCTAAGCTCGGCTCTGATATCAAATGATACGATACAAAATACAAGAATGAAACACAAATACGAAAATCAAAAGACAATAAAGTAACAGGGATAAAAGATAGACACAAGAAGAGGAATCGTAAACAAACCAAGGTATATTAAACCAAAGGTCCTTAAACGATTAACCTAGACAAGCACCTAACTCCTACGAAGACCGAGAGGTAGATTACACCCCTCACAACCAACGTGTCTAAGCAACAAGAAAGCTCCCAACAAGCAATCGTAAGCACTCATAAGTGTATTGTTCATCAAAAATCATCTAAGCCCTAAGAAAGAAAAATCCTAGCTATTTATAGCCATGGGCTATTTATTATAAAATAGGCCCAAAAGTGACCCTATATGCAAGATGGGCCCAAAAGTGACCCTAAAGCCAATTGCCCAATTGGGCGACCCTCCAACTTAGCCAATATTCATCATGGTGGATCGAAAAACGCCTCTTCATCCCTAAAGTGGCGCCAATTGCCATGAGTGAGAATCTTTGGGGCAATTTGGGATGTATCAGGTGGCTTTGATAATTCTTTTTGGTAAAGATTAGGTTTAATTAAATAAATTCTCCATCTTTACATGTTCAAAAGATGTTAAATTTAATTTTATTGTTTAAACAAATATCTTATTTAGTGTATCGTTTGAACTCATTAAAGTGAGGTACACACGCGAGGCGCGTACACCTAAGCTAGTAAATTAAAAAGGGATAATTTCAAATATGTACAATAAAGTAATTGATTTACAAAAAAAATAGTCATGTTTTGATTTACAAAAAAAATAGCCAAAAAAGTCAAAATACTCGCGTTTTAGCTACGGTCAAACCGTGGCTAAATGGTATTAAAAAAGTGTCTAAATGCCCCCCCCCCCTTTTTTCTTTTTTGGTAACTAATAATTAATCACCAAGGAAAATTCATATATAACTTCTCGAACGTTGTATATGTAATTTATCGATATTATATAAATAGTTATGTAATGTATATGTAATGTATCAATATTATATAAATAGTTATGTGGTGTATCGATATTATATAAATGGTGTATAAACATGTATATATGATGTGTAAATAATTATGCAGTATACATCTAATATATCAATATTGTATAAATAATTATGTAGTGTATATGTAATGTATAGATATTATATAAATGATGTATAAATGTGTATCGATATTGTATTAATAGTTATGTAATGTATTGATTTTGTATAAATGGTATAAATGTGTATATATGATGTATCAATATTGTATTTATGGTATATATATGATGTATAACTATGTATCATAGATATATATACATCTTAGCACTTGCAAAATTTCACACCAAAACATGCCTTTCTTTGAAAAAATTACTCCAAACCTCAAAACTCATCTGAAATGATTGATGCATCGAGAGCACCTAGTATTATGTTCTAGTCTATTTGTTCTACTAATAATGTTAATACAGACTCATTTTAATTTCAACTCGTCTATAGTAGCTTAACGATATAAGTAGCTTGTTAACTAATACTGACCAAGTTATTGATCCGAGATCCTAATTGCATCAAACAGTAGTCGTTACATGCACTTGAAGCAAAGTTGGAAATGTATTACAACTAATGCCAGGATTCACAGGACATTCTAGTTCTAGTAAACATATGTTTAGTTACAATCTGTTCAACATTTTGCAATTGGAACAGAGGGATTCAAGAATACAACATCAATAGTTAACCACAATAATTTCCCTTCTGTTCAATTGGTTGGCCCTGGAATTGAACAGTGCTACATGTCCTCCTTGCTCCAGCTGGATGGTTACCCATTCTGCAAAACAAAATTTTGGTTCAGCTCTTAAACGAAACTACATAACGACTTAACTACAAACTCAATAACTTTCTAAACCAATGTTCTTTTCTATTTAACCACAAGCAAAATTTGAATAATATCTCTTATAATGATTGTACAAGAACAAAACAACTTACATAGAAATTTTTGATTTCTATATAAGAGATAATACAGTAGCAGCTATCAACTCAAAAGAACCTCAGGCTTAAATTTAACTACAACATCCTTTAAAGAACTTGGTCGTTTGCAAGTTCTTTCAATCCCGACCAACTCAAAATCTCCTCTAAACAGTTTCAAATTTTAGATATGAGCTCGTCTCGATATTTTGAGTCTTTTCATATGCTATCACTCAAAACGGTTCATGTTTACGGCACGTTGAATTTTAAAAAGATGAGCTTTCAAGAAACTTAAATGGGTGAAAGCAACGAAGAAGAAAGAAAGAAGTAGAAGAAAGGAAGAAGAAGAAGAAGAAAGGAAGACAAGAAGAAAGGAAGAAGCAGGAATGAAGAAGAAGAAGAAAGGAACTTGTACAAGAAGATGACTACTTTTTTCGTAAATTAAATGTCGGCTACTTTTTTGGTAAATCAAATGACTGAGTGGTCATTTGGTGTAATTATCCCAATTAAAAACATGGGGAGTATATTTTATCTTGTACTTACTTAGGTCCTTCTTATATGATGTTTAGATTGTGAGAAAATGACAAAATGGTCCTTTATGTTTGAGGATAAATTCAAAATAGTCCCTTAAGTATGCACTTAACAGTTTTGATCCTTTGTCAAAAGTTAACAATTTTAGTCTTTGTAAAATATTTTTTGTACTTTGTCTGTTAAATTTAACGAAAACATTAAAAAGATTTTCTTAATTACAAACAGAAAATCTCATCAAATCCCAACATATACAATAAACAGAAACTATATTTAACACTAAAACATATAAAAATGACGAAATTTACTAAAATACCCAATTCATTGGCATATTTCCCAGTTAAGCTTAGTCCATATTGAAACATGCATATCTTATCATAAAATTAGATAAGAAAGAATTAATTGTTCTTTTCCACAGTCCATACTTGACTCTTAACATTTAATCGTTTTGCCTCACAAGTTTTTCGGTAATACATATTTGTTTCGCCAAAAATACTTCCAGAAAGACAATGTACTCTAAGGGGTCGTTTGGTGTGATGGACAATGGAATATAATTTTGGGATAAGTTTTTAGTATCCCTTAATCCTTTGTTTAGTTATAAAGTCTGCGATGACTTATTTAAAGATTAATAATTAGTACTGAGATAAGTTATCTCTATATGTGAGTGGAATAGTAATACTGGGATAACTTATCCTGGAATAAAATATGTAAAATAACAAAAATACCCCCTTAAACCCTCTTTTATACATCACTTTTCACATCCATGTATATTCACATAGTTTTAAATACCATTTATAATAACATTCATAACCTTCACTACTCGTTATTTTTTTGATAATATATTTTTTTTATTAAAAAACTACACTATATAAATATAATTTTTATTTATGAATATATGTTAAATGAATAACTAAAGCTTGCAAAAAAGTATTAAAAAAAATAAAAAGTAAGGTGGAGGATATTTTGGTAAACAAATAACTTATTCTTAGAAATTATGCAATTTCATATTATTTTGAATATGACAAACTAAACACTCAATAAGAAATAATTCCAGCATAACTAATCCCAGTATAACTTATCCCAACATAACTAATCCCAACATAACTTGTCTTCAAACCAAACGACCCTAAGCAGATAAAATTAAAGTAAACAAAAGCATGGTAGCAAAGTTTTGTCCTCACTCTTCTCTTCCTTTGTGGTATGGGTGTCAACTGGGCCGGGCCGGGCCAACCCGGACCCGGTCCATTATTTTTTCCCGGTCTTGGGCAGGTTCCGGGTCGGGCCCAATTCTTACTGGGCTGGGCCGGGCCGGGGTGAACAGTAAAATTCCCCCAAACGGCCCAGCACCGGCCCATTTAATTTTTTTGACCTGTTAATGGGCCGGTTTATCGGATCCCGACTAAAAAAAATTGTATTTTGAACCTTGATTGTTTTTTAATATACATTCAATATATATACTATTTAAAATACGTTTTAAAAGAATAAACATACACATATATACATTCAATATATACTACATTAACGAATACACATACATATATACATTCAATATATACTACTTTAGAGAATAATCATACACATATATACATTCCATATATACTACTTTAAAGAATAAACATACATCTATACATTCCATATATACATTCAATAGATACATTCCATATATACTACTTTAAAGAATACACATACATATATACATTCAATATATACTACTTTAAAGAATACACATACATATATACATTCCATATATACTACTTTAAAGAATAAACATACACATATATACATTCCATATATACATTCAATATATACTACTTTAAAGAATATACATACATATATACATTCAATATATACTACTTTAAAGAATACACATACACATATATACATTCAATATATACTATTTTAAAGAATAACCATACACATATATACATTCAATAAATACTACTTTAAAGAATACACATACACATATATACATTCCATATATACTACTTTAAAGAATAAACATCCATATATACATTCAATATATACTACTTTAAAGAATACACATACATATATACATTCCATATATACTACTTTAAAGAATAAACATACATCTATACATTCCATATATACATTCAATAGATACATTCCATATATACTACTTTAAAGAATACACATACATATATACATTCAATATATACTACTTTAAAGAATAAACATCCATATATACATTCAATATATATTACTTTAAAGAATACACATGCATATATATACATTCCATATATACTACTTTAAAGAATAAACATACACATATATATATTCCATATATACATTCAATATATACTATTTTAAAGAATAACCATACACATGTATACATTCAATAAATACTACTTTAAAGAATACACATACACATATATACATTCCATATATACTACTTTAAAGAATAAACATCCATATATACATTCCATATATACTACTTTAAAGAATAAACATCCATATATACATTCAATATATACTACTTTAAAGAATACACATACATATATACATTCCATATATACTACTTTAAAGAATAAACATACATCTATACATTCCATATATACATTCAATAGATACATTCCATATATACTACTTTAAAGAATACACATACATATATACATTCAATATATACTATTTTAAAGAATAAACATACACATATATACATTCCATATATACATTCAATATATACTACTTTAAAGAATATACATACATATATACATTCAATATATACTATTTTAAAGAATATACATACATATATATACTATTTTAAAGAATATACATACATATATACCATATTCAACAACATATACTTTTATACTATTATATTAATAGTATTGAATTCATACAAGATATTCAATTTAAATTTTAAATGGAAAAAATATATAAAGAGGAAATGAATTTAATATTTGATTGATTGCAAAATGTTTGAAAATTTACAAGTTACAAGGTTGCAATTACATTTCACTAATTTCACAAAGTTAAATTGAAAAAATGAAAATTCAATTGATTAATTGTAAATTCTACAAATTTTTCATCATTTTTCCAGTTCACCCATGTTAACATTAACGGGAATTGGCTGTGGATTGTCAAAATCAATGGCACTAAAGCCATGCATTGGACTTGATTGTGCTGAATTCTCTCTTGAAGTCATTATTTCTTCAAGATCTTCTTCGTCTTCCGGCTCCACGAACATTCCTTGATTTCTTCGTTCTGCTCTAATCCAGTCTCTAAGGCAAACTAAAACATTCATGGCATTGCCTCCCAATGTGTGTCGGTTGTCTCCAATCTGCTGCCGTCCTTGACTAAAAGCGCTCTCTGACGCAACGATTGACATTGGAACATTCAATATATCTCTAGCTAACATTGAAAGTACAGGATATTGTCTTTCATTATTCTTCCACCATTCCAGCGTGTTGATTCTACCTCTAGGATCCTCTGTAGGCTGCATAAGATAATACTTAAGCTTTTCCCGACTTACGGTTTTATGCGATGAAGGCTGCAATCTATTCCAACTCAGATAGATCAGAAACACAATAAGCAGGCATATTATGTGCCTGTCTTTTAGAAGATGATGGTTCCTCAGAACGATGGGGAGCGGGGGTCGGTGTAATGTGTGACGGTAAAGCATTGTCAAGTAAATCAGCATAATGATTGTATAATGTGTTCATGTAACTATTCGCATCAGACATAGATGTATACAAAGAAGGTTCTTCATCAGCTTTTACTCCTAAAGCAGAATAAATAAGAGAAGTAAATTCGTACATAGTATTATATTTCATACATGGATTTATTATAGCACCAACTAAGAAAATAGGGGGAAGCGGAAAAAAATACTTTTAAAATTTATCAATCATTGCCTCAATAGCATATTTGTAACCTGGTTTAGACTTATACTCGTTAAGCAATAAAGAAATGTCGGCTAAATAAGCTAAAATATTACAAACAGTAGGATAATAAGCTCCAGAAAATTCAACCGTAGCTAGATAAAATTTTTGCAAAAAATTAACAATATCATCAATTTCAGCCCAGTCTGAATTTTGTAACATACAATCGGGAAAATCACTAGCAAATTGGTTAAAAGTCATAGTAATAGGAACTTTATAAATATTGCAAGTATTTAAGAAATCATACGTAGAATTCCATCTCACATCTATTTCTTCAGGCATTAATCTCGGTCTAAGTCCATTTTCCTGACATTTTCTTTTAAATTCGGTAAGTCTAATTTTTCTATTATTTCCTTGAATAAAGCCAACTGCAAGTCTAACTTTTTCAATAGCAGGCTCAAAAAAAGCAAGACCATCCTTTACAATTAAATTATATATATGGCAAGCACACTTAACATGAAATATTTCGGGTAACGGTGGAGAAAGTTCAGTTTTTAACAACTCAATAGCAGCGTTGTTGTTAGATGCATTATCAAAAGATATACATAAAACTTTGCGGTCAATACCATAATATCTTGCAACTTTTGTAATAGATTCAGAAATAAATTTTTCAGTGTGTCTACGGTCTTCATCATACAAAAATGCTAAAATACGTTTTTGCATAACAAAATTACTATCTACCCAATGACAAGTAATTGTTAAATAATCATTTTTATTAATAGCACGACCAAGATCAGAAGTTAAACCAACTCTACATGAAAGATTTTTTAATAATGCAGATAAATAGTAAACATATTGTGCATGGAGTCTAAAAATATCGGACCAACAAGTACTTCTAGGAATACCCTTAAACATAGGATTATAAATTGCCTGAATATAATGAATAAAAGCATCAGAAGAAGCAAAAGAGAAAGGCAAACAACCCACAGCTATCATTTTGGTTATTTCTTCACGATCCTTCATTTTATTATAATTCTTAACTAATAGACCGGTTTTGGGGTTCAATCTAGTTTGACTTGGGCCCCCAACTGTCTCACCACCAGTTACCTGAGCTAGCTCTATTGGGTGTTTCTCCTTCAAATATCTCGACAACTGACCAGTACCTCCTTTATTACCCCCGGTCTTATGCTCGTATTTTACCTGACAAAGATCGCATTCAACCTGAGTGGTACCTTCTATTCGGGTATAAAAATTCCACACAACACTAGTTTTTTTACGAGATCTTACAGGGGGCCGGGGAGGAAGATTAACTGATTCAGATTGAACATTAACATTACCAGATTCGGGTGTAACATCATCATCATCACTTTCATCTAAATCAACAGAGTCTACTTCATTCTCTTCTTCTATATCATAATTTTCTTGAGCCTCAAAATAATTCATATCGTGAGCACCTACACGTATTTCATTCTCAAATGGTTCGCTAATTGGTACCGGAGGCACACAAGTATATCGAGCATTTGAACTACCTCTACCGGAACCAATTTGTTTCTTACTACCACTACCACTTCCGGGACAAAGATTTCTAACACTTTTACCGACTTTCCTTAATTTATCCATATTACCAATTAAACTAACAATTATTTAAAAAACACAAAAAAAATCCAAATAAATATTCAACAAATAATACACTAATTAAAAATTAAAAGTAAGAGATGGAACGATAATACCAAATTTTTGAAGTACTCGAAAGTTGGTCAATTGAGTACTTTTGGAAACTTCAATGTAGTATTTGTAATTGCAAAATAATAAAATATATAGAACACTTTATGAGATAATTTTAGCAAATTTGAGAGAGAATAAGAGAATGAGAATTGAGATTGTAGGAAATATTTTTTGAAATGGCATGTATTTATAGGAAAAAAAAAATTAATTTTTTTTTTTTTTAAAATTAAAGCCTAAAAAGGTTGTTTGGCCGTTGGGCCAACGGCATTATAGCCGTTGGGCCTCAACGGACCAAAACAGCTTTTGCAGGCTGGGGCCCAACGGCCCAGTCAATTTTAAAAAAAAAAAAAAAAAAAATCTTACCGGGCCGGGCCGGGCCGGTGGACCCGGTCCGGTTTTCTAATTGGGCCGGTCCACCGGTTTCAATGCCGTGTCCGGCCCAGCCTCCTAAAAACCCGCCAGTCCCATTACCCATACCGAGTCCGGTCCGATTGGTAAATGGGCTGGTTCCGGGTTGAACCGGCCCAGTTGACACTTTTACTTTAGGGTATGCTTTTTACCCGCTCCTTCCTTTTCTAAGTAAGTAGCATTGTTAGTTTGGACACACATTTTAAAAAACTATTAATTTACAGAAATCAAAGTTTGTTTTTACTAACTTATCCTTAATAAATAACTTGAAAAAGATGTATCTCTTTAGCAATTTTTTGATTATATAAAACTCTCTTTATTTAAAGAAGGGTAAGTTGAAAGAATATCATTAGTGTTCTGTTAATTATCTAAAATATCATTTATTTAGAAACAAAATGAAAAAAAAAAGAGGCTAAAACACCATTTATTTAGGAATAGCGGCAATGGAGGGAGTAACTAATACTAATCTTCCTCTTTTCATTCGATAGAAAGCTTATGCAATTTAAAGGGATTATTCTTTCTGTTTATTTGTCTTTCCAACAGTTTCCGTACTGGTATGAAATTATGTTGAGTCTGGACAACCCAAGATTTGTACACAAGAATGTAAGGACAATCTGTCATACATGACTTGCCCATCTTCGGGAGATAAAAAGCTTCATGCATCATGCATTTTGTAAAACAACGAAGGGTTGTAAACTTTTTGGTCTAGATGATCATTTGATATGTATCGAAACCTAATCAATTTTGAGAATAATCAAAAAGGATATTACAAATTAAATAAGTCCAATCAATTATGTGGAAATATGTAAGAAAGAACCACTAGACCAAAAATGATCTTTAGCGGGAATTAATTAATGGCAATAGCTTAATTGTCGCTAAATATGTATTTTTAGTGGCATTTACCAATTACAATTTACATTTTAGCACTTTTTGTAAATGCCCCTAAAATCTATAGCGATATTGGATCCAATGACAATAAACTAATGCCGGTAAAAGCTTTAGCACT
Organism: Capsicum rhomboideum; assembly: GCA_031232105.1. Lineage (NCBI taxonomy): Eukaryota > Viridiplantae > Streptophyta > Magnoliopsida > Solanales > Solanaceae > Capsicum > Capsicum rhomboideum. The sequence continues at coordinate 134,665,861 of CP124712.1, read as the reverse complement.
CTTTGTTAAAGTGCATATTTATTGCCGCTAAAGGTTGTTTTTGTTGTAGTGAACTCCGAGTTTATGCATGTTTACTCTTAATGATATATGTAACAAAAGAATTGATCATGCACCAAATGTCTATGAATTCCCCAACAATGGCACCACAACTTGTTGGCTTCTAATTATACAACTGTAATTTGGATTTCAATGGTTGTATAATTAGTTTCGTTAATTGGGTCTTGGCATTAGATTGTATGGCAGTGGACAAGGGGGGCTCAATGAAATTGGTGGCCTAAAGCCAAATCATAATAAGAAGTATATTCAATAAAATTAGTTTTTGCTTACGTCACACGTGTATCTCGTGGACCGTACGTGCATCTTGTGCTTCTTACATACATCTCTTGCATCGTGTGTATCATGTGCGACGTACGTGTATCTTGTGCGATATATGTGCATTCCGTGCATCTTTAGTGCCGTACACATCACGTGCATCGTACGTGCATCTCGTGCGCCGTATGTGCATCTCCGTTGCATCTTATGTGAAGATTTTATTGTTTAAGGAATCAAACGATTTTCCTTTAAATGACTTTTCTCATTTTTAATTAATATTTTAAATTACTAGCCATATTGACTTGTTGTGAAATTTTTAAAATATATTTAAAAAAAAAAACAAAAAAACTTGAAGAATCTATACTTGAATTTGTAATTAATATAAAGTATTTTAACTCTTGTATTTTAAACTCTTTCACATAAATTAGTTCAAAAAATGTAAATATTTGATAATATATAAACAATGTATAACATAAAATAACGAGATCTTAAATTTTGAGGGTCTAAAGCAATAGCTTTAGCTGATTTCCCCGAAGTCAGCCTTGCACATACTCCCAATTTCTTGGGATTGCAGTAAAAGTTTGGTGTTTGGAAAGAATCTAATTACTGTAGGGGTGTGATTATCAGGGTTCTAGACTCTGGGATTACACCAGGTCATCCTTCTTTCCACGACAACAACATGCCTCCTCCACCGACAAAAAGGAAAGAAAATGTGAGTTTACTGGAGACATAACTTATAGCAAGAAGTTAATTGGTGCAATGAGCTTTTGGGGCATCCATACTGATCCACCATTGATGGTGCAGGCCATAGGGGCGGACCTATGGCCATTTTTTTGGTGCTCTGGCACCTATTAAATTTGAGGCAGACTAGATATAATTATATAAAAAATATATAAAAATTAGTATAAGACTTAGAAAAACACCCAGTAAACTAAGAAGATAGTTGGGTGCTTTAATTTTCAAGCAAAACCTTAAAGTTTTGGGCATCAATATACGTGTTCGAACCTCCCAAGCACCCATGACTCCTAAATTCTAGGTCTGCCACTGGCAAGCCATGGCACATACTTCAAGTTTTGATGCTGAAAACTTTGTTGATGATGTAAATATATTCAGCAATGTCAATGGCCCCTCTTGCCCATATTGCCATGTACTAGGAGTGTACAATACTGCTTGACTGTGAAAAAAGATTCCATATTGATTGCAACTGATGTTGTGATTGATGACGGTGCAGACATTATCTCAATCTCCATTGGTAAACCTTCTCTAAAATGATGCCAGTATCGCCATTGGTTCTTTCGTTGCAATGCAGAAGGGTATTATTATGATCAGCTCTGTTGGTAACAATTGCCCAGGCAGTGCTACATTATTTAACGAGGCACCTTGGACCCTCATAGTTGGTGCTAGCACCCCTGATAGAAAAATAGTAGGAAAAACTTGTGCTAGGAAATGGGGAAGGATATGATGCAGAGTCATTTTTTCAGCCTAAAAACTTCACTCGTACCTTATTTCCATTGATATACCTCATCATCTACAATCAAGAGACTGTGGAATGTAAATCAAGATCGTTGGAAGGAGCTGATGTTACAAGCAAGATTATGGTATGTAATTAAAAATGGAGCAACTTATCAAGGTCAAATGGTAAATGTAGATGGTGTAGCCATGATTTTTGTCAATACAAAGGTACTTGGCGATACCATTTTTAAAGTTCCACAAATCCTTTCAGCAACTAGTTTCACCTATAATGAAGGGAAAAAGATTAAAGCCTACAGTACTTCATTCTCCACGTGCCATGGCAGAGCTCTATTTCAAAAGAACAAAGATGGGTCTTAAGGATGCACCATCTGTAGCATCTTTTTTGTTCATGGGTCCAAACATTCTATGTCCAGGCATACTAAAGCCTGACATTGTCGATCCTGAATTGAATATTTTTGTTGCATGATCTTTGTCAGTGAAGGACACAAATTCTACATTTAACATCATCTCTGGCACCTCGGTGACGGTGGAGTGGTGCGGTGGTTTAGTGTAGTGTTGTGATCACATAAGGTGAAGGATGGTCAATTAGAAAAAATTTCGTCAACAAATTGTATTAAATATATAATAAAATTATGTTATACCTACGCATATATAGATTAAAAATTATTTCTGATACACACATGCGCACCATTGATTTAGGTGTTTTTATGGTGAAATGAAATTGTGATTGTTCACCAACATGGGTTGTGGTGCAGTGGTGGGACTGCTTCACCCTTAACCAGAGGTCTCGAGTTCGAGCCCTGAGTATGGAGAAAATCTTGTTGGGAGCGCCACCCCCAGAATGGGCCCTACAGTGCGAGATCCGGATTAGTCGGTGCTCCAATACGGATACCAGACACTGGGTGAGAAACCAAAAAAAAAAAAAAAAGAAATTGTGATTGTTCTGGTGGAGATTGGAGAAGAATATTTGAGGTGAGTTGAGCTTTACCGCATGTGGATTTTTTGCTTGGAGGATGATGCTTGTTAGCGTAAATCAACTCAACATACTTGAGATTGATTTATTGCATTTGAAAACGAGATTGGAAAAATTCTGTCTATATTCATTGAGGAATCATCATCTATTTTTACAAGTGTTTGTACAATTTAAAGAAAAGAATAATTCCTATACAATTTGTCTATTTTTATTGTCTAGAACAAAAGAATCCTAACAAACTATATTTGTTTATATGCTAGTATAGGAATTAAGTAAAATGAAATCGAGGGAGTAAAAGTGAAAATATATTTTAAGTGAAAATATATTTTTAATATAATGGATAAGTAACAATGAGAAAGGAGTAAACACATTAGGATTTAGGAAGATGAGAAATATTTTCTGAGAAAATGTTTTACGGAGAAAATAAGTGGGTGACTTACTTATTTTTTAATATTTAATAAATAAAGAAAAATATTATTTTAAAAATATTTTAATTTAATTTAACAAAATGAAGATGTGGTGGAGTGGAAAGTGAGGAGTGGGGTGAGGGGTGGGGTGGTGTGGGTAAAACGATCAAATAATGGGATTTGAGGGATTGAACGTGGGGCAAAAAGACAATAAGCAAGAAGAAAATGAAATTGGAATGTTATCTACGAAATTTATTTTTTTAATTCTTATTGCACAAGTTATTTTTTTCTTTAGGTAACTTGTTATTTCGGAAAATAAAATATTTTGACCAACATTTTCTTTCACAGCAAACATACCCTTAAAATATCTATATGCTTACATTTTATGTTCTATATATATTATATAGTGTCATCAAATTCTGTTTCCAAAAATATGGAAAATAATTTATCACGAAAAGAAATATAAAAAATACTAGTTAAATCTAACTTAGTAAAGATTCGAATCTTGTAATCTTACATTTAAAATATGTCAAATGAACTTAAATGTCTTTTAATCTTATGGTCTTAAAATGTCATTTGAAAAATTGGAAATAAAGAGTTGCTATAAAAGGAAAACGTCATTCTTTTTTAAACGGGCTAAAAAGAAAAGTAGGTCAAACAAATCAAAACGAAGGAAATAATATTTAACAATAAGAGCAAAATAGATATAAGATTAATACAATTATTATTTAATAGCACAAAATAAAAACTACATTAGCTGTGGCCTGTGCAATAATTTCTTTCTTATGCAGCCAACTAAACACCAATGATATTATTTGTTAAGATAATTGTGACGCTCAAAATGATCCTTTATCTTGCTTGGTATTATTTGTGCAGTTTTGATTCATTAGATTTTGTCGAACGTGAGTAATTTTAGTCTTCCTTGAATATTTACAAAGTTCTAAATTTTATTGAAATGGTGAAAATTGTAAATAGTACTTAAACATTTATGTAACACCCCGTACCTTCCCAACCCTACTTGACGACGTTGAATAATGTTTACTTAGGTGTCGAGAGCTATAAGTATGTATTTGGTAATGTTAACGATGAAAAAATTGAAATTTGGCCTCGTAGATGTGATTAGCCTTTCATAAGAGGTGTTTTGTGATTTTCGTGGAGTATTTGTCGGGTTCAAAATGAGGCTAAGAGGACCTCCAAACAAAGGATATTAAGGGTAAGAAGTAAGTTAAAGAATAGGACTTGAAGTATCTAACCAAACCCGGGAAGAAACGTTGAAAAACGAAATTTTCTAAAAAACTAAGGGTGGGGCGCGCCAGAGGGCGTGCCAGGCCGTTCTGGGCAAAAATTTTAGCCCAGAGGCAGCAAGCTGGCGTGCCAGGCTGGTTTTGGCCACTTTTCAAAGTTGAAAATTTTCTCAAGTCCCAAGGGCGCCCGGGGACGTACCGGGACGATTTTTGCCACGTTTCTTCTACAACCATGAGCATATACATTAAATGATTGAAGTATTATATTGGTATGGTAAAATTACTCGTGAACGAATTTGGCATCAAAATGACGGTTTTACCCTTGTGGTCAAAATAGGTCATATGTGGCGAGAATCACTTATTTTTGGAATTGAAGCTACGAATATGAATCGCGTGAGTGGAAATATTGTCGTAACACGTATGAAATGATTTAAACATGAGAAATTATTGGGTTAATTGAATTGGGCCCAATACAAGTCCAAAAATGAGACAAAAGACATGGCCCAATTAGGCCAAAAATGACCCATTCTTCACCCTTTGACCACTTAAACATGGCATTTAATGCCAAGAAGACTTGAGGGCCTATATATAAGTGGAAAATCTGATTTTTATTCAAAAGAACACGCAACACATTTCTAGAAATTTCCCAAAATTTCTCTCAACTCTTGAAGAACCCTAAGCCAACTTTTGGGGCAAAATCATCATTTCTCAAGCTTAGGTAAGTGATTATTCTTATGGATTAATATAGTATATGCATGGGAGAGTATGTAAATCATGTTGGTTATGCTTGGAAGTGTTGAATATGGCACTTTGTGTTTTTTTGAAAAAGATGTGCTATCCATGGACTTGTAACTTGAAATATGACTTGTGGGTTTGATGAAAGAGCATGGTATGGATGAAATATCAACATGTATGGTGTGATTATGTTATTAAACTTGTTATTTTCATATAAGTGAAAATTATGGGATTTTGGCCGATTTGTTTTTGTGAGGTGTATTAAAGTAATTTGATGGAATAATTGTGATGTTGTGGTGATGAAGAGTGGAAAGTATGAACTTGGTGTGACATGTTAATGGTTTATGATATTTTGATCAATGTTGGGAATATTTTGGGATTATTGGTATGATAATTTCATCAATGGTATTGTCAAGGGGGAAATGACATTATACGGAGGTCATATAGCTTATTGTCGTTTTGTACACTTGTAAAGAAACCATTTGATAATGTAAGCCCGATATGTATTTGTGTTGTAGAGTAAGACGTAAGGAAGGAGCGGGACTATTTTGTTCACGTATAGGATTGAGTATTCATATTGAGAATACGAGGTATGTAAGGTTACTCTTTCCGTATTCTTCTGCGGCATATAATGTATACCTTGTTATTGTACTCACTCATTTCCGAAATGTCTTAAGGCACCTCGTTTCACGTTATCATCTCTTATTACTCATATATACTTTATTTTGTATCTATTGTTATTCATGTATCACATAATTATGGACATGATTCCAAGTTCTAATAATGTTATGTTCCAAAGCTTTCAATAATGTTACAACTACAAAAGTATCAATCTCATGAGCGTAAAGGCATAAAGTAAGCATCTATGTGTTTCCAATAATGATATAATCACCGAATGAACTATTTCCAAGGTTACAGAAGTAATGTTGTAAAGAGAGGTGATGAGTTCTTGGGTGGTATAACAGGGGTTAAATACCTAGCATGGGTCGATCCCAATATATTCGAGTGGTATCCTAGAGGTGCAAAGAACACCTAGCATGGGTCAATCTCGCTACTACGGGTGGTATCCCAGGGGCAAAAGAAAAGCCTAGCATGGGTCGATCCCGCAAACTATTGCTTACCTACTGATCAGCTTGGGGCCCGGGCATTGTGAGCAGGGAAGGATGAGAAGTAAGTGATGAAGGGAACGAATGAGCATAAAAGTAAAAGAAGTAATTCATCGAATGTACATATTTCCATACATACAGAGTGATGACTTATCCATATTGGTTCTTTACTTATATTTGATTCCATTAAAGTTTTGATGTATCATAGAGTTTCTTATGGCCTTACATACTCAGTAATTTCTTTGTACTGACCCCTCTTGGGGGATTTACCTTACTTGCTGCAGGCACATGCACTAGTAGACCTCCCCAGTAGGCTGCAGGACATTTGTTGATCTTTGGTGAGCTCCAGTTGGTTCGGGGCTTTCTGGGTCTCTTATGTACATTTTTTTTGGTACTGTAATATTGTGTAAAGCGGGGACTTGTCCCGAAATTAAGATGTTTATGTGTGTACTTCTATTAGAGGCTTTTGTAGACCGATTTGGGTATGTAACGTAAGAGATGTATGTCAACCTTGACTTGATGGCCCCAACGGCCAAGTTTCTTATTTATAATGTTCCATGATTTCCACTCTTAGCATTTTATGTCTTTACGAGGTGCTGACGATTCTTATAGTATACATATGATTGAGCATGAGTAAAGATTGGTTTTCTCGGGCCTTATCGGCTTCGGGTGCCAGTCCACCCCGTTAGGATACAGGGCGTGACAAAAGTGGTATCAGAGCAGGTCGTTCTAAGGATGTCTACAAAGCCGTGTCTGAGTAGAGTCTTACTTATCGATGTGTTGTGCACCATATTTATAAGTAGGAGGCTACGGGACATTTAGGAGTTGTTTCATTTCTTCATTTCTAGATCATGCAATAGAGCCAGTGTTGTAAGTTGAATTGTATCTAACCATTGGAATTGATTTTCTTTGATATAGTAACAATGTCGATGACAAGAAAAGGTCGAGGTAAAAGTAAGAGACTAGACAGAATAGCGGGAGAAGGAACTAGTCAAGCCCCGCCTGAACCAGTTAATCAAGGTTGTGCTGAACCAGAAATGGCATCACAGGCTTCTTCTACTCTTCCAGTTTCAGAAAAGTCAAGAGGAAGAGACATACCGGTAGAACCACCAGTGAATACTACCGACCAGGACTTAAAGAATGCAGTGCAGATGTTGACCAGAATAGTTGCTGCACAGGTTCAGGGGCAAGGTGGTCCGATGACAGGTGATGATAGTGCAGCGAAAGCAGCTAGTCGACGGACCTAGGATTTCTTGAAATTAGATCCTCCTACATTCACTAGATCAGAACTAAATGAAGATCCACAAAACTTTATAGATCAGATTCAAAGGGCCTTAGATGTTATGCATATAACTGGGGTAGAAACAGTTGAACTTGTTGCATATAGATTGAAAGGAGAGGCGATATTGTGATATGAAGATTGGAAGAAATCTCGGGGTGTCGGTGCAAATCCACCTATTTGGGAAGAATTTAAAGCGGCTTTCCTGGATCACTACCTTCCTTATGAGATCCATGAGGCTCGTGCGGATCAATTCTTGAATCTGCGTCAGGGGAATCTTAGTGTCAGAGAATACAGTCTGCAATTCAATTCTTTGGCCCGATATGCTCCCAATGTAGTGGCTACGATGACAGATAGAGTCCATAGATATGTGGACAGGTTGGAGCCATATTTGGTACGGGATTGCACTATTGTTGCCTTAAACAAAGATATGAATATAGCGAGAATTCAAGCCTTCACCCAAAAAATAGAGGACCAAAGACAGAGAAGAAGGGTATATGAATCTGAACGAGGGCAGTCCAAAAGAGCTAGATCTATGGGACAGTCTATGGTGTCCCAAGGCGAATCTAGACCTCGAATGTTTCCTAGACCGCCGAGACCGTCATTTTCCTATTTTGCAGCAGGCACTCAAGCTCAATTTCGAGGGTTTAGAGGTAGTAATATTGGGCAGAGTAGTGGGATTCGAGGGTCTCAGACTACAGTATTTTCTTGTCAGCAGTGTGAACGGTTTCACTTAGGTGAATGCCGGCGTGGGTCAAATGTTTGTTTTTAGTGCGGTATGACGGGGCATATGATGAGAGACTGCCCACGAAGGGGATTAGGTAATGTGGCACGACCTGCGGGATCAGCTGTTGCATCATCATCATCGGTTCATTCCCTAGGCATAGGTGTACAGCCGGCAGGTCATGGTAGAGGTGCCAGAGGAGCATCCAGTTCCAGTGGAACTCAGAATCGTACTTATGCTCTAGTAGACCGGCAGAATTCAGAGGCATCTCCAGACGTAGTCACAGGTACATTATCCATATTCTCATATAATGTATATGAATTGATTGACCCGGGTTCTACATTGTCCTATGTTACTCCATTAGTTGCTGCGAAATTTGCAAAGGCACCAGAATTATTAATTAAGTCAATTGAAGTGTCTACATCGGTTGGTGAATATATTGTTGCAAAAAGGGTATATCGAAATTGTGTAGTAACTGTGTGTGGTCATGATACACTTGGCGATCTCATTGAACTAGTCATGGTGGATTTTGATGTGATAATGGGAATGGATTGGTTGGCCTCTTGTTATGCCACGGTGGATTGCCGGGCCAAGAAGGTGCATTTTTATTTTCCGTAGAAAAATGTTCTTAAATGGCAGGGTAATGTGGGGACACCAAGAGAAAAATTTATTTCTATTTGATAGCAAGAAAAATGATTGCCAAGGGGTACGTAAGTCATTTAGTACGGGTGAAAGACACTAAAGTGGAAACACTAACTCCGCAGTTGGTTCCAGTGGTCAATGAGTTTCTTGATGTATTCCCAGAGGATCTTCCAGGCTTACCCCCAGAATGAGAAGTAGAGTTTGGCATTGATGTGATTCCAGGCACTCACCCTATCTCTATTCTCCCATATAGAATGGCTCCAGCAGAACTGTGTGAATTAAAGGAGCAGTTGAAAGATTTGCTGGACAAGGGGTTCATCAGTCCTAGTATGTCCCCGTGGAGTGCGCCGGTATTATTTGTACGGAAGAAAGATGGCACGTTGAGAATGTGCATTGACTATCGGCGGTTGAATAAGGTAACGATCAAGAACAAATATCCCCTCCCTCGCATTGATGATTTGTTTGATCAGTTACAGGGTGCTAAGTGTTTTTCAAAGATCGACTTGAGGTCGGGTTACTATCAAGTCAGAGTTAGAGAAGAAGATGTACCCAAGACAGCTTTTCAAACACGGTATGGCCATTATGAATTTTTAGTTATGTCATTTGGACTAACAAATGCACCAACTGTGTTCATGGATTTGATGAATAGGGTGTTTAAGTCATTTCTGGATGTATTCGTCAAAGTATTTATAGATGACATCCTGGTTTATTCAAGATCACCAGAGACAATGCTAATCACTTACGGCAAGTGTTGCAGATTCTCCGTGAGCGTAAGCTGTATGCCAAGTTCTCTAAGTGTGAGTTTTGGTTAAAATCAGTCGCATTCTTGGGTCACATTGTGTCAGATGAAGGGATACAGGTTGATACACAGAAGATTGAAGCAGTGAAAAATTGGCCAAGACCTACGACACCCACAGAGAATCGTAGTTTTCTTGGATTGACAGGTTATTACCGAAGATTTGTGGAAGGTTTTTCTTCCATTGATGCACCGTTAACAAAGCTTACACATAAGGCAGTTAAATTTCAGTGGAATGATGCGTGTGAGAAAATTTTCCAAGAGTTGAAAGATAAATTAACCTCCACCCCAGTCTTAGTGCTTCCCGAAGGTACCGAAGGTTATGCAGTGTATTGTGATGCTTCCTGGGTTGGCTTCGGATGTGTATTGATGCAACACGGTAATGTCATAGCATATGCCTCACGACAGTTGCGGCCACACGAGAGAAATTATCCCACACATGATCTTGAATTAGCAGCGGTGGTTTTTGCTTTAAAGATATGGCGTCATTATTTGTATGGAGTTCATGTTGATATCTATACGGATCACAAAAGTTTGCAATATATCTTTAAGCAGAAGGAACTCAATTTGAGGCAACGAAGGTGGTTAGAGCTCCTAAAGGACTATGATATTGATATTCTCTATCATCCAGGCAAAGCAAATGTGGTAGCTGACGCACTGAGCCGCAAGGCAATAGGGGGTACTAGTGGCCAGTTGATTGAAAAGCAAGAGATAATCAAAGATTTACATCAATTAGCCAGTTTGGGGATTCGTCTTCTTGAATCCTCAGATGAGGGAGTTATTGTGCAAAATGCAGCGGAATCCTCCTTAATAGCTGAAGTGAAAGAGAAGCAGTTTACGAATTCTATGTTATTGCAGCTAAAAAAGAATGTACAACAGGGTCTAACTACGATATTTGATCTTACACAAGAAGGAGTGCTCCAATGCCAAGGTAGATTATGTGTGCCGGATGTAGATGAGCTCAGGCAACGAATTATGACAGAGGCGCATCATTCGCGCTATTCTATTCATCCGGGTGCTACTAAAATGTACCATGATTTGAAAGAAGTGTATTGGTGGTGAAATATGAAGAAGAACATTGCAGAATTTGTCGCTCAATGCCCGAACTGTCAACAAATGAAAGTAGAACATCAGAAACCAGGAGGTTACATGCAATGTATCACTCTTCCAGACTGGAAATGGGATATGATTAATATGGACTTCATTACAGGTTTGCCTCGTACATTGTGGAAATTTGATTCTATATGGGTTATAGTGGACAGGCTTACCAAGTCAGCGCATTTTCTACCAGTCAAGACCACCTATACAGCTGAGGATTATGCAAGATTGTATGTTAGAGAAATAGTACGGTTGCATGGTATTTCACTTTCCATTATATCAGACAGAGGAGCACAGTTTACAGCGCACTTTTGGAGATTTTTTCAGAAGAGCTTGGGTATACAGGTGAATTTAAGTACGGCTTTCCATCCTCAAACAGATGGACAAGCGGAGCGTACTATTCAAACACTTGAAGATATGCTACGAGCTTGTACGTTAGATTTTCAAGGTAGTTGGGATGACCATTTGCCTCTTATTGAATTTGCTTACAACAATAGATATCATTCAAGTATTAAAATGGCACCTTATGAAGCTTTGTACGGAAGGAAATGTAGATCACCAATTGGATGGTTTGAAGCGGGTGAAACTGCTTTACTTGGGCCAGATATTTTTCATCAGGCAATGGAAAAGGTTAAAGTGATCCAACAGTGGTTACAAACGGCCCAAAGTCACCATAAGTCATATGCCGATGTCAGAAGAAGAGGGCTTGAATTCGCCATAGGTGATTGGTATTTTTAAAGGTGTCACCGATGAAAGGGGTAATGCGGTTCGGAAAGAAAGGGAAATTGAGTCCACGTTACATAGGCCCATATGAAATCATTAGAAGATTTGGGCAAGTTGCGTATGAGTTGGCATTACCCCAGGAACTTTCCTCAGTCCATCCGGTATTTCATATTTCAATGCTTCGAAAATGCGCATAGGGGATCCATCTCGTATTGTTCCCGTTGAAGATTTTCAAGTTACAGAGGATCTTACTTATGAAGAGGTACCCATTGCTATTCTAGATCGACAAGTAAAAAGATTAAGGAATAAAGACATAGCTTCCGTGAAAGTCCTTTGGAGAAATCAACAAGTAGAGGAGATCACATGAGAAGCGGAAGAAATGATGAAATCCAAGTATCCCCATCTTTTTCAAATGGATCAAGAAGTTCAAAGTGCGGAAGTGGAGCAATAAAAAGTAAGTATCCATGAGCCTTAAGTGTTTATGTATATGTATGCTAGTATAGAGTTGCATTTGTCGTAATTGAAGCAATACTATAAACATTCGAGGACGAATATTCCTAAGGGGGGAAGAATGTAACACCCCGTACCTTCTCAACCCTACTTGACGACGTTGAATAATGTTTACTTGGGTGTCGAGAGCTATAAGTATGTATTTGGTAATGTTAACGATGAAAAAATTGAAATTTGGCCTCGTACATGTGATTAGCCTTTCATAAGAGGTGTTTTGTGATTTTCGTGGAGCATTTGTGGGGTTCAAAATGAGGCTAAGAGGACCTCCAGACAAAGGATATTAAGGGTAAGAAGTAAGTTAAAGAATAGGACTTTAAGTATCTAACCAAACCCGCGAAGAAAAGTCGAAAAACAAAATTTTCTAAAAAACTAAGGATGGGGCATGCCAGGTCGTTCTGGGCTAAAATTTTTAGCCCAGAGGCAGCAAGCTGGCGTGCCAGGCTGGTTTTGGCCACTTTTCAAAGTTGAAAATTTTCTTAAGTCCCAAAGGTGCCCGGGGACGTACCGGACCAATTTTTGCCACGTTTCTTCTACAACCACGAGCATATACATGAAATGATTGAAGTATTATATTGGTGTGATAAAATTACTCATGAACGAATTTGGCATCAAAATGACGGTTTTACCCTTGTGGTCAAAATAGGTCATACGTGGCTAGAATCACTTGTTTTTGGAATTGAAGTTACGAATATGAATCGCGTGAGTGGGAATATTGTCGTAACACGTATGAAATGATTTAAACATGAGAAATTATTGGGTTAATTGAATTGGGCCCAATACAAGCCCAAAAATGAGACAAAAGACATGGCCCAATTAGGCCAAAAATGACCCATTCTTCACCCTTTGACCACTTAAACATGACATTTAATGCCAAGAAGACTTGAGGGCCTATATATAAGTGGAAAATCTGATTTTTATTCAAAAGAACACACAACACATTTCTAGAAATTTCCCAAAATTTCTCTCAACTCTTGAAGAACCCTAAGCCAACTTTTGGGGCAAAATCATCATTTCTCAAGCTTAGGTAAGTGATTATTCTTATGGATTAATATAGTATATGCATGGGAGAGTATGTAAATCATGTTGGTTATGCTTGGAAGTGTTGAATATGGCACTTTATGTTTTTTTGAAAAAGATGTGCTATCCATGGACTTGTAACTTGAAATATGACTTGTGGGTTTGATAAAAGAGCATGGTATGGATGAAATATCAACATGTATGGTGTGATTATGTTATTAAACTTGTTATTTTCATATAAGTGAAAATTATGAGATTTTGGCCGATTTGTTTTTGTGAGGTGTATTAAAGTAATTTGATGGAATAATTGTGATGTTGTGGTGATGAAGAGTGGAAAGTATGAACTTGGTGTGACATGTTAATGGTTTATGATATTTTGGTCAATGTTGGGAATATTTTGGGATTATTGGTATGATAATTTCATCAATGGTATTGTCAAGGGGGAAATGACATTATACGGAGGTCATATAGCTTATTGTCGTTTTGTACACTTGTAAAGAAACCATTTGATAATGTAAGCCCGATATGTATTTGTGTTGTAGAGTAAGACGTAAGGAAGGAGCAGGACTATTGTGTTCACGTATAGGATTGAGTATTCATATTGAGAATACGAGGTATGTAAGGTTACTCTTTCCGTATTCTTCTGCGGCATATAATGTATACCTTGTTATTGTACTCACTCATTTCCGAAATGTCTTAAGGCACCTCGTTTCACGTTATCATCTCTTATTACTCATATATACTTTATTTTGTATCTATTGTTATTCATGTATCACATAATTATGGACATGATTCCAAGTTCTAATAATGTTATGTTCCAAAGCTTTCAATAATGTTACAACTACAAAAGTATCAATCTCATGAGCGTAAAGGCATAAAGTAAGCATCTATGTGTTTCCAATAATGATATAATCACCGAATGAACTATTTCCAAGGTTAAAGAAGTAATGTTGTAAAGAGAGATGATGAGTTCTTGGGTGGTATAACAGGGGTTAAATACCTAGCATGGGTCGATCCCAATATCTTCGGGTGGTATCCAGAGGTGCAAAGAACACCTAGCATAGGTCAATCCCGCTACTGCGGGTGGTATCCCAGGGGCAAAAGAAAAGCCTAGTATGGGTCGATCCCGCAAACTGTTGCTTACCCACTGATCAGCTTGGGGCCCGGGCATTGTGAGAAGGGAAGGATGAGAAGTGAGTGATGAAGGGAACGAATGAGCATAAAAGTAAAAGAAGTAATTCATCGAATGTACATATTTCCATACATACAGAGTGATGACTTATCCATATTGGTTCTTTACTTATATTTGATTTCATTAAAGTTTTGATGTATCATAGAGTTTCTTATGACCTTACATACTCAGTACTTTCTTTGTACTAACCCTTCTTGGGGGATTTACCTTACTTGTTGCAGGCACAGGCACTAGTAGACCTCCCCAGTAGGCTGCAGGACATTTGTTGATCTTTGGTGAGCTCCAGTTGGTTCGGGGCTTTCTGGGTCTCTTATGTACATTTATTTTGGTACTGTAATGTTGTGTAAAACGGGGACTTGTCCCGAAATTAAGATGTTTATGTGTGTACTTCTATTAGAGGCTTTTGTAGACCGATGTGGGTATGTAACGTAAGAGATGTATGTCAACCTTGACTTGATGGCCCCAACAGCCAAGTTTCTTATTTATAATGTTTCATGATTTCCACTCTTAGCATTTTATGTCTTTACGAGGTGGTGACGATTCTTATAGTATGCATATGATTGAGCATGAGTAAAGATTGGTTCTCTCGGGCCTTATCGGCTTCGGGTGCCAGTCCACCCCGTTAGGATACGGGGCGTGACAATTTAGAAGTACAAATTTTGTAGTTTATGTTATTCTTGGTCTATTTCAAGGCTCTGATGCAATTTTCAGAGATGTAGCTTTTGTTATTGTGATTTTTGTAATTGTGACGAAAATTTATAGTGTTTCTGGTTAAAAAAGAAATTCACGATTTCAATTAAATTTAACAATTTAACGGTTCGTTGATACTTAAGGAACTATTTTAAACCTACTACCAGAGAGAAAACTAGGGGACCATTTTTGTCAACAAGCAGGTCTTTTTAAGTAACTTGATCAGCTCTTCTCCAATTGAGTCTCTCAACCTATAAGTAGTCATGTAGTTCCAGATAACTGCATGTGTATTAATCGAAAAATAGTGCTAATGAAGTTATGAAGACATTTAACAGAGACATATCTGATAACCACATCTATTATTCCTAATTTAAAAAGTTAATGCCCTGATAGATCTATCTACACAGCCATTTGGTTGGAATTCTCCAAGTTTGCTCAACATTCCGTTCAAGCAAGGGTTAATAATCATCAAATGCAGATTGACAATAATTCTTATGGGTATGCAGAGTTCTCAAGAGAGCATCATGCACATCCACAGAAGAGTTGAGGCACTTCTCCAAAAAGAAAAAAATACTTGGAAAAGAGAAACAGAACAAATTACAACTATCCTAAACACACGCTATTCACATTAACTTTTCTTCCAAATGACTTCTCCAAAAGCAGTCTTCAAAAGAGTGATCTAGCACCCTAGTGACTGACCAAGTCATGGAACAATTGTTCGACAATAACAGTTATAAAATTTCTCCAATCTCTTTGCTTCTACTTCCAATAATATGGAGAAGCTCTTAACTCTAAGAAAGCATACTCTCTGATCAGGTTTTGGAAGTCCTCTCTGCGGAAACTGCAATTGCAATAATAAATATGAAGTTTGTCAAGCACAATCACATACAGAAATAAAAACAGAGGAAAATACTTCCAAACTAACTAGACGAAAACAGTTGAATCCAGGAATCCTGACTCATCCTAAAATTTTATCCTTAGGCAATCAACAATAGAATCATCCATCTCTCTTTGGTGAGCCTTGCAGTGCCATTGCCAGCATTAGTCGTATTGAAAGTTTAATATGTATAAAATGACCAAACAAAAATTAGAATAGTGAAAAAGTCAATTGGAGATGTAGATTACCTCAATGAATTCTGAGGCGGAACCCAAAGTCAATGACAAAGTCTTCAAATCTGGAAGAAGCCAAATGAAGTCATCGAAAATCTCCTGAGTAGTAGCATTACGACAATGAATAATTTCTAACTCCAGATTCTTGATACCATAGACTGGTAATATATCATCTATCTCATCAGGAAAGATGATAACCTGACAACCATCAAAAAGCAACTCAAAATGATTGGTAACCAAACAATTGTATAGTCGAAAGCAACTCGTTCTGGTGACCCATTTGGACAACATTTAGTTGATGACAACAAGACTATATGACATTGAAGTTGAAAATAAGTGTACTTGGAAGACTGACTGGAAATGAATTTCACTAGAGAAAAAGTTTCAGTAGTATAGAGTGAAAATTATTATTGCCCTTAAGATGCTACTCAAAGAAGTTGTTCAACTTCAAATTCTCTGTAGCCTATATTTCAAGTTGAAGTTGAAATAATCGACAAAATTGTTAAAACACATTAATTTGCAATATATCAAGAGTTGTAAATAATGTAAGTCAAGATGCCTACCAAGTCACAGTTACAAATAACAATAAATAAAAAGCTGCTTATATATGTCTTGGAAACCAAATAGTTGAAACTAACAAAAATCAGCCAAAGAAAAGTAATCTAGTATGCAACACTATGTTCCTATTACACTTCTCAAATCAAAGGTTTCGTCACATTTCATCTAATTAACCTATTTTTTATGTGTTACCAATAATATAATTTGCAAGCACTTTCTTAGTGTTTGTCTCTATATATCCTCTAGCAAGGATTGGGAAGTTGGAGATGTGCATAAAAAAAAAGTTCTGTTATACAATAAAGGAACATTAAAGATGATTGGCACAGATGTTCAAACACACAAATCAAATTCAAATGCTTGGGATGAGCAAAAGACTCCAATATTTCTTAAGCAATTGTACAAGCGAGTGTTATGGCTTTCTGGTGTTAAATAAAATTGAACAAATTCCAACTCGTGAGAAGCTTTTATTCCTGGAAAAGACTTGATGCCACCATATTATAGTAACAAAAAGCACAAAAAAAGAAGAAGCAACAATTACATAAATCCCAACCCTTTTAAGAGCTAATTACTCCCTATCCCAACTTTTACCAAAATTACTTTAAATCCCGGATTTTGTCCATCCGGATACATCACTTAACGCCCGATACATCACTGTCATCGATACATTAGTAACTAATTAAGCGAGATAACAAAGAAAAATAACAGAAATCTCTTCATCTATGGAGTAAATCACGCGTCAAACGTTTTAATGTCAGCTGAGTATCCCAAAAATGCATAATCAATTCAAATTTTGAAAACCAGATCACGATAGTTCAAGCCAAAAATCTCTGATTCTTTCTTTTCTTTTTTCCAAGTTCAATTTTTTTCCGCACAATACAAAAGTGACCGAATTGTGATTGGAGAGAATATTTCGTATATGAATTTGATAGAAGGTAATCCAACATCAATGGTGATTCATAAGATACATCACTTCACGCGTAATGTATCAAAAAATGTAATTTTTTGTGCACACGGAACTCAATCTGATACATAATTCTTATGTATTAGTAACACAGATCTCATTTCGATACTTAAGTCTTATGTATCAGTAATACAAAAAAGCATTCTGATACATAATTTTTGTCATATTTTCAACCAGAAACACCATTCTTATGTATCTGTATGCAAAAATAGTATGATACATAACATTTGTACCTACGGCTTTTTAGACGGTGGTCCCGTGATGTATCTTCATGTCCTTCACCATCCCGCCATTAATGGCGGATAACTCATGAAAACCGCGACAAACTACTCTTTTTCACCTCCAATTGATTTTTTCAAATAACAATTTCTTTTTATATCACGAAAAGAAATAAAAAAAAATACTAGTTAAATCTAATTTAGTAGGTGTTTGGACATATAAAAAAATAAAATATTTAAATAAAAAGTAATTATTGGAATTAAGTTTAAAAAAAAAAAAACTATTTGAAATTTAAGATTATGTTTGAACATGCCTTCACTTGAAAAATAATTATAATTTTGTGAGGGAAAAGGAAATTTTTAGATGAAAAGATCGTAAAACCCACTATTTTGAATTTTGAAATTCATCTTCAGATAAGTTTCAAAGATTTAGTCCAATGTATAATCAAAAACGTTTTCGACTGAACCCTAAGTATAAAAAAAAGCCCTTTGGGAAGTGCCGCTGCCCGAAACAGGTCATGCAATGAGCGAATTCAAATAGTCAGACTTCACTGCAGATACCAAACACCGAGTGAGAAAAAAAAAAAAAGAGAAACTAACTTGGTTACATTCTCTATCTAATGTAGGGTGTGTTTGGTATGAAAATAAGTAGTTTACTTAGTTATTTTACAAGGATTCAGACACACATAATTTTACAATGATTCACTCGTCCAGTAAATCAACAATAATATGAACTAGCTATTTTTTGATATGATCCTCTCATATAGTACATACAATCTCTTCACGTCAAGCAGAGTCATTTTTGTAAAATTTGAAATTATGAATTTTTTTTACAAAATATAAACTTGAAAATCAAGTTTTAATTTTTAAATAATTGAAATCACAAACTTGGAATTAAAATTTTACCTTTTAGATGAATTTGGGATCTGAAATCAAAATTTCAAATTGAAACTGAAATTTTGTTCAAACATCATAAACAAAACACAAATTTCAAAACAGAACTTCAAATTTAAAATTCTAATTGCATGACCAAATGGACCTCAAGCATACCTTCATGATGAAGATTCTTGATTGATGCAGTAACAAATTAATGTCAAAAAGACCTTTTCTTTCAAAGTTATAAATAGACATTATTCTTGTTGGGTTAGATTGTAATACCTTTCGTATCTTCAATTTTTCGGAAATTAGCTATGCTTCTAGATCTGCATTAGTCTTTGGAAAAAAGGTTTTCAAGATAAAATCATACTCGAAAAATAGTCTATTTCAAGATTATAGAGTAAATTATGATTTATATAATTATATGAGATCATTTTAAAGTTATCATATTATCAAAGTTTACGGATTTTTGGTAACAAGTTGATTGGATTGCTTGATCGTAATATTAATGGGCTAGATTGTTGTCACTTTTTATAAGTTCGTATAGTTTTAGTGCCTAACTCCTCCCTCACAAGGATAAATGTTTTTGGAAAAAGAAAACACTGGCTTGCACGTGTGCATCCTTGCACGTGAGGCCTCTTGAATTTGGGGTCTAAGACGGTTGCCTATTTTGTCAATAGGTAGAGCCAGCACTGGGTACGATTCGTTGACACTCATACTAACAAGAAAAAATCATTTGAAAATTTTATGCAAATATACCATCCAAACAAACAATCTACATGTTGCATGGCCAAACAATATTTTGCATACCGCATAGCCCAAAAGATCTTTAACTGGTAGCAATCTTCTGATTTAATATTCTTTGACTGAGAACGTGGCTATTCTCTCTGTTTTATACCCTCTTGGTTTTTAAATACTTGTAATCCTTACTAAAAATAGATATTCTATAATATTTTTTTCGTTCCTAATTAGTTGTCGTCTTTATTAAAAATAAATATTCATTAATACTTGTCATTTCACAAAACCAAAGGATAATTACTATAATTACTTATTTTTTTTCATCTTTACTCTTAGTCATAAATATGGAGAGATATCAATATAGTGAAAAAAAGAAGTATTGTATTAAATAGAGAGGAGTAATAAATAAGGGTAATTTAGTCAATTTAACATGTAGTTAATTTTTTCTTAAGCAGAGTGCAAACAAAATGGTGACAACTATTTAGAAACGGAGGGAGTTCTTATTATTTTAGAAACGGAAAAGAGCCAGAAATACCCTTCAAGTATTAGAATTGATTCAAAAATACCCTCTGTTTACCTATTGGGCCAAAAACACCGCTCCATCCACCTTTATGGCTCAAATATACCCTTACAACTAACGAACCTTTCTTAAACCATAATTAAAAAAATTATTTGTTACATGTCAGCTTTCTATTGATTGCAAATTAAATTGATTAAAATGATATTATTTTATAATCAAAATCGGACAAAACTAAAACTACCCGAACCATAAAGGTGAACGCCAGAGTATTTTTTGATTGTCGTTGTTGATTTTTTGTTGTTAAAGGAGGAAGTAGTATTTCGTTGTTGTTAATTGTAGTGGGGAAATGGAGGAGGAAAGTCGACGGTGGTGTGGTTGTGGTGTTTGGGCGGTGGAGCAATGAGTTGATGGCTAGAAATTGTTGTTGTTACTGGACTGCGATGAAGGAGAGGAGGCATGTATGCGTATGTGGATGTGCGTGAATTTCCTCGAAAATGACAGTGAAGGGGAAGATGAACTTTTGATGGTGTGTACCGCAAGGTGTCTATGGTGATGGAAGGTGGTTTTTTGGTTAATAGAGAGAAACAATGGAGGAGATGGAGTTGTTAATTCATGGAGGAGAAGAGTGACGGGTGGTTTAATGGAAAATAAAGATGAAGGTGATGGTGGTGTTGCTATGGAAAGATGGAAAATGGAGGAGAGTTTCTATTCGATAATGGGTGTGTTTATGGCGTTAGTTTACTGAAAAAAAATGAAAAAAAAGGTGTTCATGGTGGAATTACTAGTTAATGGAAGAATAAGGTGGGTGTTGGCAGTGGAGGTCTGTCGTGTGTGAATTCTGCAGGGGAGTATATTCTGTTGTGCATGTGGTTATGTGTGAAAAATGTGATAGGTCGGGTAGTTTTAGTTTGGTCCGGTTTTGATTATAAGATAATATCATTTTAATTAATTTAATTTGCAACCAATAGAAAGCTGACATGTAATAAATAAAACTTTTAATTATGGTTTAAGAAAGGTCTGTTAGTTGTAAGGGTATATTTGAGTCATAAAGGTGGATGGAGGGGTATATTTGGCTCAATAGGTAAACAGAGGGTATTTTTGAACCAATTTCAATACTTGAAGGGTATTTCTGGCCCTTTTCAGTTTTAGAAAATCAAGACATAATTAATTGTTTGTTTTTACTTTCACCCTTAGTCATAAATATGGAGATATATTAATATTTTATGGTACAAAAGAGAAAAATATTAAATAGAGATGAGCAATAAATAAGGATAATTTAGTCAGATTATCTTCCAGTTAATGTTTGTTTTTCTTAAGGGGCGTGCAAATAAAAAATGTGACATGTCTTTAGAAATGGAGAGAATATTATTTGACACAGATTTGACACATTCTTTAAAAAAAAAGTACTATTAGGAGTTTATTTTACTAAATTAACGCTTTAAAAATTTAAATTTAATTACTATTACTTTATATAGTTAATTAAGGGTGGTATTGAATGAAAATAACAAATTTATCTTGATTTGTTAAAAATGACAAATAAAATAAACAAAATTATTTTTAGTATAAGAACCAATTAAAATGAAACTGATGAGTATTAATTAATCATTTCTCACGTTTTAAGCAGCAAATAGCGCACAAGCGAAGATACTAACATGGCATTGGAATTCAAAAAAGACACATAATCTTCTTTCTTTCACAGTACAAGGTCCATTGAAATTCATAAAACATACGTAACTATACTAAATTTTCTTTCTTCATAATATTGAATTATAGATCTTATTGCAATTTATTCATACATTAGCCTTAATCTTTATTCCCTAATTCCCAAATCAAATTGTACCGTCTTCTTTGCTCAAAAATTATTGTAGGGAAACCTTCACTTTCTCAAGAAAACTAATAAAAATAAGAAATTGAAGTACTTTATTTTTCAAGCTTAATATTTCCTTGCTCGATATTCTAGAAGGAGGAACCATCAAGACATATCCATTCACCAACAAACATTTTGTCACAATTGAGATTGGGATTGAAAGTAGCAAAGGCTTCAACGGTCACACTAAATTGTTGCATAATGCTGAAGCATGTATCTCCGATATTTGCACCATAAATCTTACTACATATCAGAGCCGAATTCGTCCCAATTCCAGCTGCAACCATCAAGAAAATAATTATTGAGAAATAAAAGATAATTTAACTAATAAATTCTAAAAAGTAAGCTAGATATTTTTGGGCATAACTATTTTTAGTATAAATATTTATGTCATACTTACAGGAAACAGTTCTAGTTTCTGCTATGTTTATGGAGAGAAGGAACAATAGAACAAAGCTGAAAAGCATGGTCAATTTGTAGCTTGCTTTGGCCATTTTTGTTGTTTAATTGCACAAAAATTGATATTTTGTTCTTTCCTTGTGCTTTGATGGATCAATTTGTTAATGATGCCATTACATTTATAGTGAAGTTATTTTGGATGGTTATCAACTTGAAATAGAATATTGTACATTGTAATTTCATCCAATTGATCACAAGGTTGCCAACTTCTTTGAGGAGATTACAGAGTCTATAACTCTGTTTTCTTCTCCATCTATCTTTTTCTTTTCATTGAGATCTCCGTTCAACTAGTGGTCAGTTGCAATCTTTGAAATTCAATGTCACAACCAAGTCCATAACATATATTGTCCGCATTAGATCTAGGTCTGCATGGATTTATTTTTGGGACTATGTCATTGAGGCTTAAAAGTGTGCATGAACATGTAAACTTGAGATATGCCTTATAAAGCTCTTCACTTCCCTCTATCATTCCGATGTGAGATTCATCTAAGGTGTTATGTGCACCTAATCTTCAAAAGTTTGTTAGCCTAGAAACCAGCCAATAATGCTTGACTTGTCCTGATCACCCCACACTCCGTCAGGGGCTTCACATACACCATCTTAGGGACTCAACGTCCTCGTCGAGATTCGCCCTTACATCGTACTAAGGAAGAACATACTCTAATACTATGTTTGTCATGATCCACTCCCAGTTCATGACAATTATTGTCCTCTATGGACCTAGGTCCGCATGGAATAGTCTTTTGAACTATGCCACAACAAGCCCCCAAAATGATCATATCATGTGGATTTATGCTATGTCTTATAAAACTTCTTCACTTTATTCCTCTCCTATTTCGATGTGGAATTCATCTAATGTGTCACATGCACCTGATCTTAAGAAGCTTGTCAATCCTATCTGACCCGTCCTCCATTTGGAGTGTCGCATTGGAAAAGAATAATCTTATACTCCATGATACACCAAACAAAATATTACACTTTGTATAAGCCAAAGGCCTCCAAGTTTGGTAACCCCTTCTTGCTAGTTACTGCTGAGGAGTGAAAACCATGTTGGATGGAGTGAAGAAAAGCCCCATATTCTGAATGGTTCCTACAGGAGTTTCAGTGTCTCCACAGAGATGGTTGCAAGATTTTAAATCACTAGATGAGCAGTATATCATTGCAACATTATTCTCTTTGTGACAATAAGTTTATACGTAGATTTGCCACTGGACCTGGTAGATTTAGGGGTGGCGAATAGACAAAGTGGGGTGAATTTTGACGGGTCAAAATAAATTAAATCAATGAATGGGTCATTATCGAATCCTGCCTAAAACTTAGTTAGGCTGAGATGAGGTGAGTTAAGATGGACTAAACAATTGGTTTTAGCTCAACCCGTCAATTCTTAGCATAGTTCTATGTTTTTGTTTGTTTTCTTATAATTAGTTTAATTACAAAGAAAACCAACCAAAAAAAAAAAAAAAAGTTCTCCTCATAATAGTTATGTATGATATATCACACAAAAATAAATTATTTAAATATTTTGATAAAAAATTGATGGATCAACTTGGATTACATAACTCAAATTAGCTTAAACTTTTAAATAAGTTGTATTTGAGCAGATCAAGATGATTGAGCTAATAAATAAGCGAGCGATCCCATTAAATTTTTGCGTCTAATATTTGCTTTGGCTGGGATAACATTAACAGTCTTATACTTTTTTTAACTCAAAATTAACACTTCACTGCCTCTATATTTTTCATATACAAATTCCACTATGACGAATGGATACATTTATCGAAAATTTTGTACTTATTACATCAGTTATTTGTCTCCAAGTGATTCCAAGTTCTAGCTCGTTCCATCAAGTCAATTTCAGTAAAATTAACATGACAATAGCAATTTATAAAAAAAAAAAAAAAAAAAAAAAAAAAGTAATAGTAGCAAATGCAGCTCTACAAGAGGGTATAAATAGATCAAAGGCAGAAACTAATCGTTTTACGTGAGTTATATACTTCTTCCGTTTCAAAATAGTTGTCATGTTTCGCTTCTCGAGTATCAATTTGATTAATTTTCAAAGCTAAATTAGATTAGATTAGATTAATTTAATATTTTAAAATTTAAATTTAAATATTCAAAACTATATAAAAAGTACTGTAAGTTGCAATTTTTCTCATATCAATACGATAAAAATTACATCTTAAAATATTAGTCAAAATTTATTTCGTTTGACTCTCCAAAAGGAAACTGTGACAAGTAAAAAGAAACGGAGAAAGTATAGATCAATGATGAAATTAATACACAAGAAATCAACTTGAACATGAATTTAAGGAAAAGAAGCTAGAAAAGGATAGTATAACGAGATACATTACGAAAGCAACATAATTGCTTTTTATTCATACATATTGTTAGCTTTAAATTTAAAGAAACCTCCTCTTTCCCACAAAAATAAGAGCTGTAAGTATTTTATTTTTCGAGCTTAATATTCCCTTGATATTCTAGATGGATGAACCATCAAGGCATATCCATTCACCAACAAACATTTTGTCACAATTGAGATTGGGATTGAAAGTAGCAAAGGCCTCAACAGTCACACTAAATTGTTGCATAATGCTGAAGCATGTGTCTCCAATATTTGCACCATAAATCTTACTGCATATCAGAGCAGAATTCGTCCCAATTCCAGCTGCGACCATCAAGAAAATAATTATTGAGATACAAAAAATAATTTAACTAATAAATTCTACTTTAAATAGTAGGATAGGTATTTTTGGGCATAACTATTAGTAGCAGGGTATTACTTCATCTGTTTCGATTTAGTTGTCTTGGTTATTGTTTGGACAATCAAAAGATTTTTTTAAAATCATAATTTTTTTCAAATGGGATTGTTAACTATTGTGACTTATGATACCTTTTATGTAGTTTTTAAATATGTAAATTTTGTTTTGAAAAAACAGATATGAAGATTCTATGTCTGAATTTATACTGAAAATGAGTTAGTTTCACCCGCATACTCCGAATCAAGCCAAACAAATACCGAGGGAGTATGTCATACTTACATGAAACAATTCTACTTTCTGTCATGCTAACAGAGAGAAGGAAAAACATAACAAAGCTGAAAAGCATGGCTGATTTGTAGCTTGCTCTTGCCATTTTTGTTGTTTAATTGCTCATAAATTTTCTTTTCTTTTCCTTTGATTAATTGTTGGATTGATGGATAAATTTATTAACAATGGCATTGCATTTATAGTGAAGTAACATTGGACGTTGTAGTTTCCTCCATTAATTCACAAGGTTGCCGACTTCGTTGTGTTGATATATTACACTATGATCTACAATTGTATTTTATTTTCCATTTGTTTTTTACTTTGTATATTTTCTCCCCTACTCCTTTGACAATACTCTGGTCATGTGAAACTTGTAGCAAAGTTTTCTTTAAGGTAAAATCTGAGAGATGTCTCTTTAATTTTTGTTGTGTACAAAGTCTAATTTAGCGTTGCAATGTGAAATTTATCTAAACCTAATACTTTTGACTTGGAGCGTAATAATTTCTACCTCTAGTTGTACAAGCATTCTTGTGGTTTGATATATTACATTTACCTGCAATTTGCATTATTCTTTTTTGGTATAGAGATTCATTGAATAATGAAATTTATATCATATTCCGAAATTAACCTTTTCTAGCGTTAATTATTGGATACTAAAATAACTCGACTCTCTCTCCCGCCAAATTCTCCTCATGCTATACGATTGTTGTAAAATTCTTTAGTTTAGTTACTATTTGAAATACTAGTTGTTTGATCATAATTCATTTTATTTAACAAGTATGGAAGTATAAGATTTAATATATTGTACTTTTGGTATCTGCAAAAGAATTTTACGAGAAATAAATTAATTTTAGAACTTACACCCTAAACGATAG
Source organism: Capsicum rhomboideum (assembly GCA_031232105.1). Taxonomy (NCBI): domain Eukaryota; kingdom Viridiplantae; phylum Streptophyta; class Magnoliopsida; order Solanales; family Solanaceae; genus Capsicum; species Capsicum rhomboideum. Next base: position 134,639,732 of record CP124712.1, on the reverse strand, counting down.
GCAAGATTGTCCATATTTGTAAGTAGTTTTGTGAAAATTTTTCTAGCCAATTGAAATTCGCATCGCATAAGGCCTTAAAAGAGGAAATGCTATTTATTAGACTTTTTATTTTTAATTTCTATGTCTCGATCCAAAATCTTTAATTAAGAGGGAATAATATTGCTCATTGCACCACAACCCTTTGAATGTTATATTCCCTCTATATTAATCTATACCAAAAAGAATGTTACTCTCCTCCGTTTAAAAAAGAATAACCTAATTTGATTTTGCATGGAGTTTAAGAAAATAGAGAAGTTTTTTAATTTTGTGATCCTAAATTAAAGTTATGTCAAATGTACCAAAATGTCCTTTAATCTTGTGATCTCAAACATGTCACGTGAAAAGTTGAAATTAAAGTATTGTCAAAAAAGGAAAGGGGTCATTTCTTTTGAAATGAATTAAAAAGAAAAATAGATCATTCTTTTTTAAACAAAGGGAGTACCTTTTTATAACTAGAAATAACTTAAAGCTTAAAATTTTCTTTTTACCCTTAGTAAAATAATTTGTAGTTCAGGGTTTATTTTAGATCACAAATTTCAAAAATCTTCATTTCCTTTTTAAACTTTATTCAAATTAAATAATGTCACATAAATTGAGACGGGACGCATTAACTAATAGCTACTAGTGATGAATTGTTGTCGAATGATACAAAAACTCAGTAATAAACAGTATGCCCCGCAAATACTAGTAAAATGGCTTTTATAGGATGTTGGAAAAAAAGAAAAAAGGAAATTGGCTTTACAGGATCATGTAAAGCTCCTTATAAATGGACTTCTCTTTTGTCCAAGAGGTGCACATTGTTACGCTGAAAATTGAGTCCAAAATTTGATCCGTGAAGGTTACTTCAGTATAAGAACTCTTGGAATACCCATAACAATATTGTAAAGGGAGATGCCAAAAATATGAAGACAAAGAAGAAAAGAAAGAGGAATGCTGTATTAACAGTGACATATTAATGAATTATTGTCAATTGATATTGATGTGATGTTGATAAGCTACTAACTTACTAGGCTCCACATATTAAAGCAGTGGCTTTAAATTACTAATCACTAGAATAATAATATAAAGCTCCGTCAAGATGGACTTTCCTTGTATCCAAGACGTAGACATGTGTTACAACGAAATTAATGTCCAAGTTTTAATCAATTGAAGTCTACCATCAGAATAATCTCTTGAGAGACCTAAGAACTCAGGCGAAACAAGAAGTTTGAATTTATGAGTTCTGAAAATAACTTATAATTGAATAAATTATTTATATGTATTAAATTAAATTTCTAAATGCCAATATAGAATCCAACTAAAATTATTTAGTTTTACAGAATACGTGTAAACGGAAGGGTAGCTCCGCCCTGCTGCCCATGGAGGTATTGTACTAATATCTTGGGGAAATTGAGAAGGAAGACCCAAAAAGAAGTAGCTAGTAAAACACAAGAAGGCTTCATAGAATCATGTATTTCCTAAAAATAGACTTTAATTTTCCTCTATCCTAGTAGACATCTATTGTGATGAAAATATGACCTCGATCCTTATTCATTCCAAAACTGCTTATTAAAATTTTCGTGGTATTATTAGATCAGTTTCCTTGCCGATTCTACCCAAACAATTTCAAACTAACAAAAGGAAGTTCATTGATGCTGCTTCCTCCTATTTCCTTTCCTTTCATCTTCAGATCATCCGGGTCTATAGTTTATGATGTGCTATTCGGGTGTTTATTTTTTCACAGTTGAACATCTTTAATTGCGCTACCGAATTTATCCATACCACTACTGGCAGCCTGCGGAGCATGCATAGTGCACTCGAGTCCAAGAACAAAGCACAAAGCGGTGTTGTTAGCATGGTTACAAAATCAAGGCCAGATCAGCCAAACACCAATAGTGTTGGTCCAACGACATTATGGATCAAGTGTAATTACATGATCGTGTTTTAATGACCTCTCAACTCAATTTCAGAGAATCTATAGGCAATTAGTATCTGTCCAACAGCAAGAAGTGAATCGAGTTGGGAGAGAGTTCTACACTTGAAAACGCATCAAGTATATCTATTAGTACCATCTTGTTATCCCTAATAGCATGCTCTTATTTCGTCTTTCCCCTTTACGTGAGGTTGATATAAAACTAGAACAGAAAATTGATCAAGTCCAGCTCCGACCAACTACGACAGATCTAGAGGGTCGGTTTTAATAACTTCTGTAAGAAATCGACTAAATATTTATACATAAAAAAAAATACCATAAATCTAACTATTATGGTATTAACTTGAGAATCTATGAACAGCCTATTATCAAAGTAACCTCCTTCGAAACCAATCTTTCAACAACAAAGTGAGTATTATGGAGAAGCTAGTAACCAAGCAAAAGAAAAACAATTATTTAGCTAAACATTTCTTATTTCCTTTTTCCATTATCATTAAAGGTCCAAAGTAGTTAACTTTACAATAGTTAAACTATACACCAAATTTACAATTCCAGTTAAACCAGATCAGCCGAGTCAACTCGGTCAACGCAACTCACTCCCCCTTCCCCGCCGGCGGTAACTTCTCATCGCCATAAATCAAACGGAAAACTCCACCTCAGCTTTGTCCCCAGCAACTCAAGTACATAACTTGCCGGAGTGACTCATCAGCTTGTTTCCTCTTCTCCTCGCCTTTTCCACCTCCGATAAACCCGCCGATGTCCGATCCTAACATACCGGACATCGGCCGGAGACCGTCGGCGCCGGCACCGGAAGAAGAAGAGAAGCATTTTTTGCCGTGGTTTAGGGATTTGATGCCGGATTTCAATTTCTGACCGTGATCGGCGTGGCTGTTCACGACGGCTACGGTGGTTGCAACCCAAACGCGGTTAAAGTAACTCATGATGATTAAAATAACGAGTAAATTTTAGTAAATATTTAGTTATTCTGATAATAATTGTAAATTGCTTCAAAGTTTTTTGTGTTGTGAGTACTGATAAATGGGAGAAGGGAAGGTCGTTTTTATAGGCAAAAAGAGGAAGGGTAGTTTTGGAAAACCACAAACAAGAAACTTTGGCTGTATTGCAATATTATTGGTAGCTTTATGGGCGAAGTTATCGAGGTTTTTTAACCTAGTTTGGACATATTCGCTGTACGATATCTCTTCTATTTCTCGCGATTTGAAACTATGTCGTGTATTAATAATTACTCATTACTTTATCCATTTCATTTTACTGAACCTCTGTACTTATTAAATTTAAGAAATTAACAAAATTTTAATTTTTTTCCTATAAATAACTACATAACTTATTATTTTTCTATTTCAATTCATGTAATAATACTTTTTCTTTTAATCAATTTCCAAAATAATGATATATTTTCTTATTTGACAAATGCTTAGTGATATGATCGACGTTTTGACTATGGTGGGTCTCATTATTTAGCAAAAAGTTTATAAAGGAATACTCGTTTATTTAAAAATTTATTTATTTTTAAAAATAGTTTGAAAGTAAATTATTTTGACTCTTTAAAATTGTTGTCGTATCATATGGGATTCTTTAAAAATACATTATTTTTGGAGGGTTTAAAATACATCGACATTTTTTAAATGTCCGAGCATCATAAATTTCAAACATTACAAAGTCTTTTCATATTTCTTAAATTGTATGTTCAATCAAATAGGTAAATTGAAACGTATTAAATAGTAGTTAATTAGTAAAATATTCTTAATAAAATTAATTTCTAAAATATATTTCTAATTAAAATTTACTTAAAAAGTTAAAAATGTATCATGTCAACAAAAATCAAATAATATGAATTGGAGGGAGTACTTATTTAGTAAAAGAAGATAAGATAACCATGATGTGTAAAATTTAACGTGTCCCTATCAAGAAAGCTACTGACTATTGTACCATCCGAATGCTCAAAATCTTACCTCCATCAAAATTGGACCTGGTTTATAGCTTCCCAAAATAATTTAATTTCATGGAAATAATATTGAATGACAACTGTAGAATTTATATACAACTAATTTTAAGTTAAAAAAGTGAATTTTAGACTGTATAATTAAAATTTCACCCTTTGGATATTGATGCACGGTACCCACCAACCGGTGTTAGCATCAGTCCTTGTCATTGATTAGCTAATAGCTATATAAAAAATTATATTAGATGCTCAATTCCTTGATTATGGCAAAAATAGTTTACTTAATCTTAAATTGTGTGGTAGAAGTATAATGTTGACTTTCAACTTGTCTTGACATATTAATAAAACACAATAAAATAACATAGGGTGATTTCATAAATAGAATTTGGCTGGGCAGGGTATATGCAAATATTTCCCCTGTTTTTTGAGGCTAAGGATTTTTTCGATAAAGTTTCAGCTCAAGAAAAATATTCTTTAAAGTATATTTGATTCAGTGTAGACTCAGAAATTTGATAAAGGATATATAAATTAAAGAAACATTCATATGAAACTAGCATTTAACCTTTGTGCATATAAAGGTGTGTACAGATCACCCTTCATCTAAGACGTGGCTCCACCCATGAGTTTGAAAAATACAAGAGTAGAAAAGTTATGATGAAAATATCAACAACAAAAAAAACTATTGACAATAAAAATAGTAAAATAACTAAAGTAAAAAATAACAGTAGTCTGATTGAGTAGTGGATCTTCTAAATTGGAAGTCTTGCGTTTGATATCACCTGCATTTGTTTCTCGATTGAGCTCACAAGGCCTGTTTAGCGCAGTTTACATCTCATGTGTGGTTTGAGAGCTATTACATTGGAACGATATTTAACTATAGCTCATTTGAAGGATAGACAGCGACGACAACGACAATAACAACAACAATATGGAGCAAATAAGATGCTCAAAACTAGAACCATATACTCCCACGAAAAAGAGAATTTGCTCAACTAGTTACTAACCTTCGACCGTAGTTCTTGACTTTCATCCACTTCTATTTAAGATGATCATGTCCTCAATGAGTTGAAAATGTATCATATCCTATTTAATCACCTCCTCCTAGTTCTTTCTCGATCTACCTCTAACTCTTATAACACCTATCATTGTCAACCTACACCCCCTCACTAGCTACGACATTTACGCTCATCCTCATCACATGCACTGTAATACCCCATACCTTCCCAACCCTACTTGATGACATTGAATAATGTTTACTTAAGTGTCGAGAGTTAAAAGTATGTATTTGGAAATGTTAAAGATGAGAAAAATTAAAATTTGGCCTTGTACATGTGACGAGCCTTTTATAGAAAGTGTTTTGTGATTTCGTGATGCATTTGGGTGATGCCCCGTACACATTTTAACCTCATTTGGTGACTTGGAGTCATGTTTACTTGATGATTAAGGTCACTAAGTAAGTATTTTATAGTGTTTTGATAAGGTATTGGACTATACGCAAGTGTTGGAAAAATTGCCAAAAAATTCAGCAAAGCATAAAAACTTGTGCCACTACCCTGTTTCAGGGGGTGTGGCGCAAGCCACTGATTCAGAGGGGGCTCAATTCTTGCGCCACTGCCTTGCTTTTCAGCAGTGGCGCAAGGCACAACAATTGTGCCTTTCCGGAGTCGTTTCGTAACGCAATTCTACGATGATTTCTAGATGGTTTCTTTTGGTTCTTTGGAGTTATTTGAGCATTGTTAAAGATTCAAACACTTCAATACACTCCTACATACTCCTACATGATCAAATCATGAAATGTGAATAGTGATTCAAAATGTCCAATGAAGCCAAGGGGGACTAGAATTCCAATTTTTCCGATTAAGGCGACGAATGAGAATCTCGTAAGAGAATATTGTCGTGACATTATGGAATTATGTAAACATGAGATATATGGTGAATAATACATGAAATTGTATGGGTTACATGGATATGAGTTATTGGGCCCAAAGATAGGCCCAAAAGGGGATTAAAAGACTTGGCCCAAGAGGAAATGACCCATTCTTCCACTAATTGACCAATTAATCATATCATGTAATGCCAAGTGTGGCTAAGGATGACTTGGGGTCTATATAAAGGCCCCAAGATCAGATTTTTATTGTCCAAAAACTCTCATGCTTTTGTGATATTTTCTCACATATTTCTTTAAACTTCAAACCCTAAAGCAACATCTTCCTTTGGACTCCTTGGACAAGATCAACATATTCCAAGCCTTGGTAAGTATCTATTCACATGAATTAACATCTTATATGCATGGAAGATTATATATATTATGCTAGTGGTGTTGGCAAGGTGATGAATAGTGTATTTTGCCTTTGGTGAAAGATGTGTCATCTTGGTAAATTGAACTTGAATTAGGTCTTGTGCCTTTGATGAAAAAGCATGGTATGGACAAAATATGAGCATGTATGGTGTTATTTTTGGTATTAAACTTGTTCTTGTCTAAAAGTGGAAATTATGGGATTTTGCCCGATATGTGTTATGAGTTGTATTACGGTACTTTGATGGATTATTTGTGATGTGTTATGGATACGAAAGTGTAAAGGAGAAGTATTGTGGTGAAATGTATTGATTTTCATGTATTGGTCAATGTTGGAAATATTATGGAATTTTGGAATACTAGTATGATCAATGGTTTTGTCGAGGGGAAATGACATGTTTAAAGGCAAACAGGTAACTCATTGACATTGTATGCATTTGTAAAGTAATCGGTGGTTAATGTGCATTTCGTTATGCATTTATGTTGTAGAGTGACACATAAAGAAGGAGAGGGATTATTGTTGTCTACGCATCGAAGGTTGTATATTCGTATTGCGAATCCAAGGTATGTAAGGTTACTTTGTCCGTACCTTCCTACGGCAAATAGTGTTCACATTGATATGTCACTAGTCCTATCCCGAAATGTCCAAAGGTATCCTATATCCGTTTATCAATAGTCATTGTCATATATTTCCTACTCATGGATCATTTGTGAATCTCATGTCTCATATTCATGGTTAATGTTCCGAAAGCTCAAATAAAGTTACGTTCCAATATTTCAATAGTGCCTATACTTGTGTCTCTTGTTCATGGCTTATTGTCCAATGGTTCCAATAGTATCATGGTGCTAGTAATGTTATATTTCTCATTGATATTTATTCACATGTCCTTCACTTATTGGTCAATGATTCAAAGTTTCCAACAATGTTGTGTTCCAAAGTTCCAAAGTGATGGTATGACTATCAAAGTATCAATCTCAAAGTAAAGATCAAAGTAATGCAAATGTGGTCAATGATCAAGTATGGGTGGCAAGTCTAGGGGCGTAAGCCTAGCTCGACTCGATCCCGAGATATTGATTTATGGGTGGCAAGTCTAGGGGCATAAGCCTAGCTCGACTCGATTCCGAGGGTGGCAAGTCTAGGGGCATAAGCCTAGCTTGACTCGATCCCGATGTATGATTGAGGGTGGCAGGTCTAGGGGCATAAGCCTAGCTCGACCCGATCCCTGGGTGGCAGGTCTAGGGGCATAAGCCTAGCTCGACCCGATCCCAACATGACGATAAGTCATGTAAAGACCCACTGATCAGTAGGGGCCCGGGTACATTATGACACATGCATTGAGATAAAGAAAATAAAGAAAGTAATGAAAGTAATCCACATGGTTTCCCAGAATGCAAAATGGTGACTTATTCACATTGATTATTCATATGTTTTGAGTTCATTGAAATATTCATGTATTGTACAGTTTCATCTGAGCCTTGCATACTCAGTACTTATTTCGTACTGGCCCCTCTCGGGGAATTTACCTTACTTGCTGCAGGCGCAGGTCCCAGTAGGCCTCCTCAGTAGATTGCCAGTGTTAGCGGTTCTTTGGTGAGCTCCAGCTCATTCGGGGCTTCTCCGAGTCAGAGTGTATAAATGTTTGGTGATGTATATATTGTGTAAAGCGGGGACTTGTCCCGACTTATGGTTCAGTTTGGTCAATGCTCTTGTTAGAGGCTTTTGTAGACGGATGTGGGTGTATCAGTGTAAAAGACATATGTTGTTTTGACTAGATGGCCTCAACGGCCAAGTTTCATATGTATGTATAAATATGCCCCATGTTTTCCTTTATGCGTCTTCCATGTTCTTACGCAATGGTGGTTATGATTATGATATGCATATGATTGAACATAGGCAAAGGTTGGTTCTCTCGGGCCTTATCGGCTACGGGTGCCAATCATGTCTCGATGGGATTCGGGGCGTGACATGCACAAACTATAGCTTAGCATCGCTTTCTCATTTTGTCCATCACAAATTTGTTCTCACCTTATTTGGTATATACTCGTTGATAATCTTGTTTCTCTTAATGTACTCAATAGGGGTGTACATAGGTTGGTTTGGTTTGGTTTTTTACTAAAAAAAAAATCAAACCAATAATGTCGGTTTATCAAATCTATAAACAAAATCAAACCAACATAAAATCGATTTTTTCGGTTTAGGTTTTAGTCGGTTTTTTTGATTTTTTTGGTTTTTCGGTTTTTCTCGATTTTTTTTTTTTATAATCTTTAGTTTTTACAATTATATTGTGATTGTAGACAAGATCAAATATGTTTTCACTCATGTGTTAGTGGGAAACCACAATTATAAAAAATGAGGAGTGGAAAGGAAGAGCGGAGAACTCTCCGAAAACTAAAAAGTAAGATGAAAAGTGAAAAGCTTTAGGTTTTAAGTTTATATTGCGCTTCAGATCATTTAGTTATCAATTAATGGACAAATATTACAACTTAAAGGCCCAAATCTGAATATATATCTACATCTACTTTCTAAATATTGAAAATTAATAAAATTAATTTTAAAAGTATTTAGAAAGTAGATTATAATTAAAAAAATTTTATGTATAAAAAGTTAGAATTATATATATATATTATTAATTTTTTTTATGTATAAAAAGTTAGAATTATATATATATATATATATATATATATATATTATATGTCGGTTTGGTTTGGATTCGATTTGACTTTTATTTGGTTAACACCAAACGAAACCAAGAATGGTCGATTATTTTTTCTAACGCCAAACCAACCAAACCAAACCACAAGTCGATTTTTTTTCTCGATTTGATTTGGTTCGTCGGTTCGATTTGACTTGGCGGTTTAGTCTGTACACCCCTAGTACTCAACACATTCATCTTATAATTTTCCTTTAATACATGATGCTTAGATGTTGGGGAGTATAAGTTATGTAACCAAGGGCACTTCAATAGTTGAAATCTCTTCTGATTAAAGTAGCAAGGCATCGTTTAGGTAAAGATGGAATTTGAATTTTTTGAATTTATTATTTGAACTTTTAGATTATGATTCGGATTTGCAAAAAATATATTAAAAGAGTAGGTTTCGAATTTGGTTTATCTTATATTTAGCCTGTCTATCAGAAATTAGCCATCAATATCCAATTAACCAACCAATATACACATACCCTAAATGCTTTTGTTACTTAGGAGAAACTCGACTCTCCTCCGACTTATTATAGACTCAAAATTGAGATCCCAAATAACCAAACTAATCAACATAAAATTGAATTTAAAAATTAATCCAATTCAAGTGTATTCGGTCTAAATTAGGAAAAATTTCTTGAATTCGAAAATTGGAACTCCAAACTAAAATTTCATTTGCTTTTATACTAGACGTCCAAACTTACTATACCTAATTAAGTTGCATTTTTGGCACTCTTGCTATATCTATTAGCGTTCCATCTTATCCTAAACAAAATATATGATTAGCTTACTTAATTTGTTAAGGAAAAACATGTAAAACTTTATGATCCATACAAAATTTTGACTAAACTCTTATCCAATCCTTGTAACACTACTTATAGAAAATGAATACTTATGACGAAACCCTTAATTACTCACAAAATATATTTTTTTACCGAGAATTTCCAAATAACAAAACATACAATATATCACGAGATAACAAAATCTCGGCACTTATTAGTAATCACTGAAGGGGACAGATGTCGACCTTATCCACAAGTTAGATACATGACTCATATTAACTCCACCAATGAACAGTACACAACTTTCATTATTCCCATTTTGCTACAGAACAATAGTGGGTCCCACCAATATTATGTTGAAATTTTTGCTTTCTGTCTTTATCTAATGATACAAAGCACTTGGGTAAAAAGGGTTGTTGGGGCCCCAAATATGTAATGGACAAAATAGTATGGACACGTGGGCCCATTAATTGGGGTCCATAAAGTGGGTGCTCCACCTATGGACCATCACGTGATGGACTTGACTCACCTTTGTTCAATGTCTGTATTACTCACTCCGTCCCAATTTATATGTCATATTTTATTTTTGGAGATTCAAATATATTTATATTTGATTATAATTTTTTGATATATATTTTAATATTTTGAGTAGTCAATAATTGTGATTTATAGTACTTTTTATATAGTTTTTAAATATATAAATTTTATTTTAAAAAATTGAAGATTTTATCAAAATTCATGGTCAAACTTATCTTGTTTGAATCTCGGAAAGAAAAATATGCCACATAAATTGAGAAAGAGAAAATATGATTTATGAGTGAGTAGTTGAAGTTTTAGAGTCTTTGGAACATCGGATAAGTAAGTCGGAATATTTTATAAGATTATTTTATCTTATTCTTTATATGGTATAGTAGTTTTATAATTTTAGTACAAGTGATGAGATAAAATAATTTTAGAATTATTATCTCATATAAAACATTAAATAAAATTAATCTTAATCTTTATTTCGAGATTATTTTTTTTATTTGGTATACCAAACGACCCCAAATATAAAAATTTAAAATTAGCTATACTCTGAGTCTTCATTATTAATCAAATTGATAGTTAGGTTAATTCTTAAATGTAGAAATAGTTTATTTAAAAAGCTCACAATATGATGCATCGATCTACACTGTATTAGTATATCAGTTCGCTTTGCATTTGCTAAATTTGCTTTGTATCGATTTGTTTATGATCAGTTTGCTCTGTATTTGCTAGATTTGCTTTGTATCGATTTGTTTTATGTCAAAGCAAACAGATACAATGTAAATGATGCACCAATAAAGAGTGAACTGATACAGTTTCATGTGTGTAAACACAATGCGAAACATATAAAATTCAAACTCTCACTATTTATTGTAACTTCTTTGTAATGGCCATTTTCGTCGTTATGTATAAATTTTTTCTTAAAAGTCTCATGTTAAAATGCTCCCGGATTTGAAGTTACAAATCTCAGGCTAGGCTAGTTTCGAATGAAATCGGAGCGAGGTATACTCTAGGGAATTCGAAAATGATTTGGACAGGTTTGGTGGTGTTTGTATTGATTTCTAGTTAGCTAAGATGATAAGGAACCCGTAAGATTTTACGAAATCGAATTTGGGTAAGTAGAACTCCCAAAATTGATCTTAGCATAAAGGGCATTGTTTGGAATGTCTCGCCTTTAAGGTGTGGTGAAAATTGAGATTTTTGAGCAAAACCGGACATTCTGTCCCGTCGACGCAGCTATAGCGATAGGCATGCCGCTATAGAGACCGCCGCTATAACGGAGAAATTCCCCCTTTAGCGACAGTCAGACTTGGTCATGTCACTATAGCGGCGAAAGTCGCAGTTTTTAATTAATTTTTTTCCAAAATAGTTTATTTTCTAAATCTCGTTTTGGGGCAAAGAAAGGACGATTTAGGGCGATTTCCACTAGATTTTCATCATTCGGCTTCGTTAAGGTAAGAAATTCATTTCCGTTAACTAGTAATTGATTATTATGCCTTAAAATTGCTAAATTAGGGAGTTTGGGAGGGTTTTAGGGCTGATTTTGGTTATTTTCTAGTGCAAGGGGGGAAATTAAGTAATAAGTTAATGGGTTTTGATTATTAACAGTTAATTTATGCCTGCATTCCGTTAATTCACTAGTTTGTCTATGGAATTGATAGTTTCAGGTGAATTACGGTAGTAAAGCCTTAGAACGGGAAGAGAATGATCATGAACTTGACCTTAGGCGTTGGGTGTGAGTTATAATTCCCAACATGGTAGGTCATTTCATTAATTATGTGTTTATATGCGTGTTCTAGACCAAGAGCAAGCAGAAATTGCACGGAAGGGCAAGGCTCCGGTTAAGAGGAGTTGTGCAATCTTGGTTCGAGGTAGGTGATGGTATTGTAGTTTAATCCAATTTGTGCTATATATGCATGTTAACTACTTTGTAGCGTGGCTTATTAGTGCATGTTTTTTGGTGTGGTCAATGCAAGGATTTTACATTGTTGTATGATTTTGACCTACCTTATTTCTAAATGTGAAATGTTTCGGTATTTGGGACGTTCTCACGGGTTATTGGTGAAAGAAGGTTGGCAGAAACTTGTGTCTGGGGTATTAGTACATGGACGAAAATTGTCCCCTGCAGGTCATGGGTAGAGGATGGATATATTACCCATAGCATCTATGTACAAGGGTCAGGTGAATTTGACGGTTTCATGAGTGAACCGGAAAACATATTTATATGCTTGTCTGGCATGTCTTGACTTGGCTTGACTGAACGTGACTTGGTGGTATTTTATTGATTTATTGGTTTTTAGTGCTAAACTGTTTATTTGGCTTTTTATGTGCTAAGTGTATATTAGTTGAGCATGGATTAACTTGTTGTACTATATTTTAGTTAAGTGTTCATATTCTCATCTTGAGTTGACCAAATGACCCTACCAGTATACTGTTGTTTTCTTGTGTGCTGATACTACACCTGCTCTTATTTTTGTGAGTGCAGCGCATATTTCAGCGGCTCCTACGAGACCTCACTTGTTATTCCAGCGGTTGACTTCAGATTTCAGGGTGAGCGGCATATCCGGGCTACCATGAGATTTTTCCTTTATGACATAGTCCTTTGTTTTGGACATTATTCACTTTCTTTTAGTTTTGGGGTTGCATCCCCTTCTTGACAATCTTAGATGTTTTTGTACGGACAACTTTCGGGTCCTAAGGATAGTTTTATTTTGTTAAGTACGATGTTCCGTAATTAGTTGTACTTTCGGTTTCTCTTTTAGACTTGGATATTTATCGATGGGTTAGTTCTAATTACTTCTTTTAAGTGTTGATTATGAATTGGTATCAAATGATAAAAGGAGCATCCATTTTGGACAACGGTTCCAGGCGATCTAACCGCAAATAGAGTAATTACGCTATATAAATAGTTAAATATATAGATGATTATAGTTTGTTTCTGAAGAAGCCATCAATCCCTTGAAGATGCTATCCATCTAGTGCGACTCTTTCAATTCTAGGTCTATCTTTAATGAAGTTCAAACAATAAGGCATCCTTGTCAACAATCCTATGATAGCAGTGCCTTCGAAAAAGAAAAAGGTACTCTTTTCCATGTTTGGTGACTTCCCTTCTGTGTAGACTGCCTAACATGCTTTCAGTCTTAGTACTATGGTGGCCAACCAGAGAAAAATTCATCTTCGTGAATAAGCTATCGAACAATCATTGGCCAAGTTTTAGAAAATTAAAAGTGTTTTTTTTTTTTCCAAAAAAATAGTTTAGAGAGTTGAAATAATTGATCATGTCTTTAGGATGAATCAAATATTTTTGAGTTGTAACAGAAGATAGGGGTGAACAAAATCGAACCACAAACCGCATCAAATCGCAAATCGAGTCAAACCGAAAAAAAACTCGACAATTGATTTGGTGTTGGAAAAAACCCCCCGACTATAATTGGTTTGGTTTGGTTTTAACTAAAAATGGTCAAACTAATTCGAACCAACCCGATATTACATTTGTACAATTTTAAAAAATATTTGATAGATAAAAATATTTACTATGATGTAATTTATAAATATTTCTTAAACTTTTCCATTGTTTTTATATTTCAACATATTATTTTAAGTTTAAACTTAGGATTTTGAATGGTCCAATAAGTTTTATAGCCCTTAAATATTATTAACTCAAATAAAACTCAAATCAATATTAATGCTAACAAAAATATTCAATTAAACACTAGGAATGACAATAATGTTGGATATCTATTTTTTAGTTTTGCATAAATACATAACCTAAATTTATTTTTGAGATAAGACACTATTACCCCTACCCCGCCCCCCCGCCCCCCGAACTATAGCCAAAGTTGTTACGACACACCTTAACTTCACGGGGGTCCTATTACCTCCATAAACTCAATTTTACTATATTAGAGTACACCTTTTGTGCTTACGTGGCCTAAAAAACTTGCAATTAAGGTGTGTCGTAAAAGGTGTCACGTAAGCACAAAAAATGTCACGTAAGCACAAAAGGTGTACAATAATACAGTCAAAATTGAGTTTAGGGGGGTAATAGGACCCTCGTGAAGTTAATGTGTGTCGGAGCAACTTTGGCTATAGTTCGGGAGTGTAATAGTGTTTTATTTCTTTATTTTTCTATTTAATACTTAGTGTTCATTTTTTAAGAAACACCTAAGATAGTTGTATCTTTCTAGGACTTAAGAAATATTTGAATCACAAGTTAATTATACATTTGTGATGAAAATAGACACCAAACACGCAGCGAAAGCATGGTATCGAATCATAGTACTTACATAGAATCTAGACAACATAACCTTAAAACGAAAATTAGAAAGCACTTACCTCTCGAAGCTTTCACAAAACTCGTTTAACGCCTTGGTCTCCAGGTCTACAGCCTTCTGCTATTTCCTGACTAACTCTTTCAATCAAACTTGTGTGGGCAAGTGATTTTGTATTCAGAAAAGGATGATGTCTTTCTGAAAACCATCCCCTATTTATCCTAATCATCTATTGAAGAAGGGAAGGGAAGAGGCACACGTTTTCAGCCTTTAAGCTGACTTAATAACACCATTATGAGCAAAACATTTTCAGCCTTAATAGTCCCTTTAAGAGTAAAACATTTTCAGTTTTTTAAAGCAATGTTTATTGGTATCAAAGTCATTTATATTCCTTATAGAAGACCAGTAAATAAAAATAATATCACTTCTTCTATAAAACTTTTTTCTTTTCCAAATTTGATTAGTTAATCAGGCCTAGTAGGGACCGCAGATTTATTAACTGAGGCTTTCAATTATGATATTAATTCGCAAATGAATGAATTATCATATCGCAATAAATTATAAATTATTCCACTAAAATTCTGTAATTGCACTCCTCGATTTAATTTCGAAATCTAACATTACACCTTATTTAACTATCCATGTTAGAATTACTGACATCAATCAATTAAATTAAATTTATTGACTAACTTAATCCTTTATAATTATGCTCAACTTATTTCACGTGAAGGATATTAAATCCACTTGCAGGGTTTTCACGTGAAAACTTATAAGCAGCCATAAAGAGGTGTCTTCTATCTCAAGTCTGAGAAATTGTTTTATCAACTAATTATTATTTCACTAGTGTGATTTGTTATCATCCAATCTATTAGAAATATATTGACTCATAACATAATCTCACCTTTTAATAGATTAAAATAATAAATCAAACTACATAAATCATAATAATTATATCAAGATTAAGAGTATAAGTACATGTAATGGACTAGAGAAGTTGTTTATTAATATTCAGAACATAAAAGAAACATCTCTACTTGGTTCGTTTACTACATACGAAATGTACTGGCACAAGAAGTTGAAATATTACCACTCTCATAATTAAGATCAAATTATATTTTAATCTTGTGCTACAATCATCAAGATGTTTGTCCTACTTCATCTTTGATTGTGAACATTAATTTATAACTTATAAGAACCGACAATTTTATTCTTCCATGCATGAGTTAAATAACTCCATACACAAAATCATCTACTATATACGTAAAGGACGCACATGTTAACACAATGATCTATTCAAAATAAAGACTTTATTAAATTAAGTAAATAAAATAAATTGTCTTTACATGAGATGAAAATATAATACTATAACATAAACCACATGGTTAATAGTATATCCTAACAATCTCCCACTTAGACTTATTGTCATGCATGCACAACTTTAACACCCATTTCATCCACATGCTTATCAAAAACCTTCTGAGTTAAGCCCTTTGTAAATGGGACTGCCAAATTGTTCTTCGACTCAATCTTCAAAACTTTCACATCACCTCTTTGAGTTATATCCCGAATCAAGTGATATTTTCTCTCAATATGCTTACTTCTTTTATGGCTTCGTGGTTTTTTTGAGTTTGCAACCTCGCCACTATTATCACAATAAAGTATGAGTGGTGCTTAAACTGAAGGAACCACTCCAAGCTCTTTATGAAAGTTACCGAGCCAAGCAACCTCCTTAGCCTCTTCAGAGGCATCTATATATTCGACTTTCATGGTGGAATCAGCAACACATGATTGCTTGATACTCCTCTAGACTATGGCAACACATATCCTGAGGTAGATTTTCTTGAATCTTTATCTGACTGAAAATCTGAATTTGTATACCCAATAGGTACAAGATCGCCAGAGTGAAAAACAAGATGTAATCCCTAGTCTTTTTTAGGTACTTAATTATATGCTTAACTTTAGTCCAATGTTCTTGCCTAGGATTAGAATAAAATCTGCTAACCATGCCAACAACAAAGCAAATATCAGGTCTGGAGCAAAACTTAGCATACATGAGACTCCCTACAACAGAAGCGTAAGGGATGACCTTCATTCTCTCTATCTCATCGACCGTTTTGGGCTACTGATCCTTTGATAGAGTAATTTCATGCCTAAAAGGAAGGATCCCTTTTTGAAATTTTGCATGCTAAATCTCGCAGGAATAGTGTCAATATAAAACGTTTGAGATAAGCCTAATATCCTTTGTTTACGATCTCGCATGGCTTGATCCCAAGGATATGAGCAGCTTCTCCTAAGTCTTTCATATTAAAAAGCGAGGACAATCACTCCTTAATAAAATTCAACATGCTCACATTATTTTATATGAGCAAGATGTCATCTACAAATAGAATAAAAAACGCTACTCTGTCTCCATCCCATTTTTTATAGATGCATGACCCATTTTCATATTGATCAAAATCAAAAGTCTTAATCGAATTGTCAAAACAAGTGTTCCATGCCCTAGATGCCTGTTTCAATCCATAAATAAATTTCTTACGTTTACAAAACTTGTGTTCATTGCCACTTTCCATGAAACCTTCTGGTTGTGCCATATAGATGCACTCATCAAGACTTCCATTTAGGAAAGTCGTCTTGACATCCATTTTCCAAATCTCATAATCATAATAAGCAGCAATGGATAAGAGAATCCTAATGGATTTAAGCATAGCTACCGACGAAAATTTTTCTCATAATTAATTTCTTCTTTTTGAATAAACCCTTTCGCAACAAGCCTAGCCTTAAAAGTTTACACTTTCCTATCCACATCCCTCTTTTTATCATAGATTCATCTACAACCAATGAGTTTGACTCCCGTAGGTGGTTCTACAAGATCCCAGACTTGATTGGAGTACATAGACTCCATTTCAGATTTCATAGCAACAATCCACATTTCAGCATCTTTGTTATGTAGTGTTTCGGCGTAATTAAGGGGTTCTATATTAGGCTCCTCAGGAATTCTATCGTATGATTCTCTCAAAAGAGCAAACCGTAAAGGTTTTCAAATAATTCTCCTACTACGACGATTAGTCACTATAGTATTTGCTACATCTGGAACTAAATTTTGAATACCCTGAACATCTTTCTACACAATGGCAGGTTGTTCGACTTCCTCCATAATTGCATATTGCTCAACATTACTCCCACTACTTGGAGGTAGTGTGATGTCAAGTGTTTTCTCTTGCGCAACCTCTTGCATATTGAAGTTTCTTTCACTACGTGAATGCTGTGGTATGTCAATAACGATTTTCAAAATTCGTTCTTGTGTTTCATTATTCATTATTCTATTGCTCAATTTCTGTAAAACGAGTTTACTTCTAGGAATATGGTTCATTAAGTAATCCTCTTCCAGAAACATAGCATTTGTCGAGATAATTACCTTCTGTTTTTAAGGACAATAAAATAAACCCACTTTCGTTCCTTTTGGATATCCAATGAAAATACACACTTCTGTCCTAGATTTCAATTTATCAGTTTTTCCTTTTAGCACATGTGTTGGACAACTCCAAACCCGAATATGCCATAGACTAGGCTTGCGTACACTCCACAATTCATATGGGGTTAGGTACTGATTTTGAAGGAACCAAGTTCAGAATATAATTTGTTGTTTCTAATACATAACCCCAAAAAGAAAAGGGAAAATTTAAATAACTTAACATTGATCTAACCATTTTCATAAGAGTTCTATTTCTTCGTTCTGCCACACCATTTTACTGTGGTGTTCTCGGGCCAGAATATTGAGATGTAATTCCTGACTCTGATAAGTACTTAATGAATTTCGCAGAAAGGTATTCACCACCATGATCAGATCATGATGTATAGATATGTTTGTTATGTCGTTTTTCCATTTCTATCTTAAATTCTTTGAATTTTCCAAAGCATTCAGATTTACGACGTAACAAATAAATGTATCCATATTTCAAAAAATCATCTGTGAAAGTCACAAAATACTCAAAATCACCTCTTGCTTGTATATCCATAAGACCATACAAATCAGAATGAATTAATTCCAACTTATTATCGGCTCTATTTTCTTTGGAAGGAAAAGGTCTTTTGACCATTTTTCCTTCGAAATAGGATTCACAAGTTGCAAGTGCCTCCATTTTCAATGAACTCAAAGGTTCATCAGAAACCAACCGTGAGAACCTATTTATGTTAATATAACCTAGACGTAAGTGCCATAGGTATGTTTCACTCAATTCAGAAATATGTTTTTTTATGTGATTGATCAACGTTATTGAGTTCCATTATTTGTAGCATATTATGGGATACATCAAATACAAACAAATCATGTATTCTAGGAGCAGAAATCATAAAATACTTATTAAACTTAATAATTGCACAATTATTAGCAAAATAAATATTGTAACCACCATCTATTCTTTTTTAAACTGAAATTAAATTCCTTCGTATAGAAGGTATGTGGAGAACATTATTCAAAGTTAAAACTCTAGAACTACTGAACAAAATGAAAATATTCTCTATAGTTAAGGCTTGTGTTGGTTCCCCATTTGCTTGAAACACGTTGACTTCATTCTCACTTAGACACCTTGTTTCTTGAAACCCCTGAAAAGAAGTACAGAAATGATTAGTGGCTCCCAAATCTATAGCCCAAAACTGGGTAGAAACGACTGCTAAAAACGTTAACGACATATGAAAAGGAAGTACCTTATTTTTGCATCTTGGCTAGGCAGCGGGGGCACTATTTCTTGTGGTAATCAGGTTGCTTGTAATGATATCACTTGACCTTAGGCTTAGCCACACCACCATTAGCACCTCTAGGTGCCAAAACCTTACGGGGCTTCTTCTTCTTCTTTTTTATTTTCGACTTAGAAGATGAAGGCGAAGGTTTGTCAACCATAAATGTAGCAGGAGGAGCTTGTTGCTTGATGATAGATTCTGCTGCTTACAGCTCATTCAACAATTTTTCAAGGGACAAGTCCATCTTATTCATGTTATCGTTTGAGCGAAACTGCTGAAAACTGGCTGGCAGAGTCTCTAGGACCATCTCTACCTGAGATTCCTTATCAATAACAGCACCAAGAATTTTCAGCTCACTCAACAGATTCATCATCTTTAGAACGTGCTCCCTTATCGATGATCTTTCACCCATTTTTATGGTCAAGAAGGCTTTCATGGCCGTCTGTTTTGCAGCACTATTCTGCTCATCAAACATCTCTTTGAGAGATTCAAGCATATCGAAAACAGAAGTCATGGTCTGATGTTGATGCTGCAAGACGTTTTCCATGGAGGTAAGAATGTAGCATCTTGCCATCTCGTCAGCCTTAACCCACTTATCATAGGCTTTGATCTCACCATCAGTGGGATCAGCTGGATTTATAGGGAATTCCTCAACCAGCACAAATGTAAAGCCTTCAGCAGTAAGGACAATGTCCAAATTCATTTCTAGTCAACATAATTAGGGTCTTTCAGTTTATTTTGATTCAGGATAGAGGTTAAGGGATTAAATGAAGACATGGTTAATCTGTTATATAATTAAAACAGATCATTAGACATGCAATAGCAATGATAAAAATCATAAAATACATGACACATATAATCATGCACAGAAACAGTTAGATTCGTTAGGAAAACTTAACTATTCAAGCAAATATACATGCAATGTATGATATAATATCCCTTAAATAAAAAAGAACCAACTCAGTTAGAGAGTAAATTGTTAATTTAAGTTAGATAAATATAACATTTCATAAGTCTCTATACCATTGAACCAATAGGTAACTTAGATGGAAAGTTAATACAAGTCATAAAAAATAAGAGACTAAAAAACAGTATTATACTATACAAGTTTATCCGATGGGGAGGACAACCTACATCAACATGTAAACTCATATTATTTACTGTAATTAACCACTGAAAAACATAAGGAATGAACCCTATCACAACTGGTTTGCAAAAAATAATTCTTTCAGAATTTTTAATTTTTCAGAAAACATAAAAATGCCCAAAACTCCATCAAAACAACTCCAAATGGACAAAAAAATGGCCTAGTTCACAGTAAATCCATGAGTATTGCTCAGTGGGTTATATTCGATGAACCTATCAAATTTCAAATCAATCGGAGTTCATCAAAATTTGAAAAACTTCAAAATCGATCAAAACCAACCAAATTGGCAATCATCGATCAGCCTGCTTGTGAGGGTCAACAGGACTGCCCGCGCAGCTTGGCCTTACCACTATGCTACTTGTTAAGGTATGAAAGTAACGGAGGTAGTTGGGCAGATTCCAAATTCGTTACGATTTTTTCCTTAATTCAAAAAATCAAGTTAGGTATTTATTGGTAAAACGGCTTGCGAGGGTGAGACTACTCGTTAGAGCATGTGAGTAACGACTATAGTTGGGCATAGTCAAAACTCTTTATAGTTTTACCCTCATCATAGAAATTGTATTTTCAAGAAATTCATAAAAGCACATACATACTTGATGATAAACTTTTAAATTTCAGAAAACAATTACATGATAAACAGAAATTACAGAAGTCAATTAAAACGTGAAATTTCATAATTCAATTAATCATGAACATATGATAAACAATTTCAAAATTCATTTTTATCATTAAAATTCATGAACAACATGATAATCACATAAACCAAAAAAGGCATATGAACATGGATTTTCTTTTACATTATCTAGTATATGTAAGAAAACTCGTGATATCAATTGATGGAAATAGACATCAAACACGCAGCGGAAGCATGATATCGAATCATAGTACTTACATAGATATCGAATCATAGTACTTACATAGAATCTAGACAACACAACCTTAAAACGAAAATTAGAAAGCACTTACCTCTCGAAGCTTTCACAAAACTCGTTTAACGCCTTGGTCTCCAAGTCTACAGCCTTCTGCTATTTCCTGACTAACTCTTTCAATCAAACTTGTGTGGGCAAATGATTTTGTATTCAGAAAAGGATGATGTCTTTCTGAAAACCAGCCCCTATTTATCCTAATCATCTATTGAAGAAGGGAAGGGCAGAGGCAAACGTTTTTCAGCCTTTAAGCTGACATAATAACACCATTATGTGCAAAATGTTTTTAGCCTTAATAGTCCCTTTAAGAGCAAATTTTTTCAGCTTTTTAAAACAATGTTTATTGGTATCAAAGTCATTTCCATTCCTTATAGATGACCAGTAAATAAAAATAATATTACTTCTTCTATAAAACTCCTTTTCTTTTCCAAATTTGATTAGTTAATCAGGCCAAGTAGGAATCGCAGATTTATTAACTGAGGCTTCCAATTATGTTATTAATTCGCAAATGAATGAATTATCATATCACAATAAATTATAAATTATTCCACTAAAAATCTGCAATTGCACTCCTCAATTTAATTTCGAAATCTATCAATACACCTTATTTAACTATCCATGTTAGAATTACCGACACCAATCAATTAAATTTAATTTTCTGAAAATTTAATTTATTGACTAACTTAATCCTTTATAATTATGCTCAACTTATTTCACATGACGGCTATTAAATCCACCTGCAGGGTTTGCACGTGAAAACTTAAAAGCAATCATAAAGGGGTGTCTTCTATCTCAAGTCCGAGACATTGTTTTATCAACTAATTGTTATTTCACTAGTGTGATTTGTTATCATCCAATCTATTAAGAATATATTAACTCATAATAGAATCTCACCTTTTAATAAATTAAAATAATAAATCAAACTACATAGATCATAATAATTATATCATGATTAAGAGTATAAGTACATGTAATGGACTAGAGAAGTTGTTTATTAATATTCAGAACATAAACGAACATCTCTACTTGGTCCGTTCAGTACATACGAAATGTACTAGCACAAGAAGTTGAAATATTATCACTCTCATAATTAAGATCAAATTATATTTTAATCTCGTGCTACACTCATCAAGATGTTTGCCCTACTTCATCTTTGATTGTGAACATTAATTTATAACTTATAAGAACCGACAATTTTATTCTTCCATGCATGAGTTAAATAACTCCATATACACAAAATCGTCTACTATATAAGTAAAGGACGCACATGTTAACACAATGATCTATTCAAAATAAAGACTTTATTAAATTAAGTAAATAAAATAAATTGTCTTTACATAGGATGAAAATATAATACTATAACATAAACCACATGGTTAATAGTATATCCTAATAGTTTGTATGAAGACTTTACCAGAAAAAACCCAAAAAACCTGAGAAAATCGAAAAAACCCAAAGTTGAAAATTTTGAATTTTATTGGTTTAGTTTGGTTTATAAATTAAAAAATTCGATGCAAATGATTTGGTTTGGTATTTAGAAATTTCAAGTCAACCCGGTCATATACACCCCTAACAGAAGCTAAGAAAAAGAATTTTTTTCTAAAAGCATTTTTGAAACTTTGGCCCAACACAAATTTATACTTTAATATTAGCAAAAATATTTTCAAAATTAATTAGCTAAACACAAATTTCAGATAGAAATTCAAGGTTAAATTTTTTTTTTGTCCAATTAAATTCAGTTTGGTATTAAATTGGGTGATCAGTTTCATCTAAAAAGTGGCATGCAAAAATAATTTGATAAATGGATGATGAATGGACTCGAATGTAGAATCTGGAAATAATATGTTACTAATAGTTAACGAAGAGACTTAAATATCGAATCTCGTGATGTTCTAAGATAAATTAAATTATGTTAATTACCTTATTTAAAATAAAATTATCAGAAAAATGATATTTTTATTATTTGTTTTAGGTGTGCAACTCAAAATGAAGTTGTTGCTGCTTTTGAGAACCTTTTTGTTTTTTTCCTTAATCCTCTTTGGCTTTGCACTTTTTTCAATCTTACGGTCCTTTTCATGAACATTAATTAAAAAAAAAGAAGTAAAGAGTACTTTACTTTGGAAAAAGAAAGAACCAAAAATCCCCTAATATCATATAATATGAACTTAATGATGTATCCCGTTTGCAAGGTTCACCTGTCCACTTCAATTAGTCTTCAGAAAAAATCTGAGACTAAAATAGAATCACTCATACTATATACAATAACATATATCTAGGATAGTTTTATAAGTCGGATCTCGAGAAGATGAGTTATAGGTAGATCTTTACTTTTGTGAGGTAGCGAGGCTATTTCCGATATACAAGACTTTCATAATATGATTTAAAGAAAAGATAAAGAATAAAAAGTTATGATGAAAACATCGAAGAAAGAAAAATACCAACAACAAAAATATTAAGTATAATCAAAGTAGAATCACTTTTTTTAAAATACTATAGTAACTAATTAAAAAGATACGATCTTTCTTTCTTTTGTTGTTCAGAATATTATAATACGTTGTGATTGAGAAATCTTAATTTAATAAAGTAAATTTTTTTTTGAGAAATTGGAATATCAGTTCAAGATGGTTTAAAGTATTCCATCATATCTTCACCTAAATCTAAACTCCATTATTGCCACTTCATCAATCATTTTATATTAACCAACTTGCTCTTAGTTATATTGTTTTTATTTCACAAAACAGTCTTTAGCGTATAAAACTAGTTAACTACCAGGTTTCCAGCTGTCTAGATCAATAATTTGATGAACATAATATAATAATTTCAGATAATCACCAATGGGTCCCAAATTATCTGTACATCACATCTCTTCAAAGTAGAATTATGCTAAGCTAAATCACATCTCTTAAGATAACTTGTTCTATCATTACCTTGACTTCTTCAACTTCGATGAATGTTAAATTTTGGTCTATTATATACAAGACCAAGTCAGATGTAACGTCGGAGCTACGAATTGAAAGGAAACAAAACAGGAAAAAGAAATAAATTAGCAATTTAGATTATCATTCATGCTGAATCTCTCATACAATGACTAATAAATACTAAAACAAAGGAGAATAAAGACAAACTACAGTTGGTCACTCTTACTGATTGTACTAATTGGACACATATCCTTGATTAAGGCATATTGCCATTTAGGGAATTAGAAAAACAAGACTATGAGACAATTGGACCGTAATACTAATAAGGTTGGCCCAATAGACATAATTAAACAACCTGACCCAATATTAAATAACTATGTCACTAATTAGATTCGTGACATCCCCTTTCCCTTCAAAATTTGACTGCTCTTCTCCATTACTGATTGAACTCAGGGAACTGGGATTTCAAAATGTTATTATCCTCCCATGTTGATTCCTTCTTGGATAAATTGGCCCACTGAACTAAAACCTGCACCATGGCCCCGTTACCTTTCTTGACCAATTTTCTTTCCAGTATGGCGATGGGTTTTGCGAGAATTTGTCCATCATTTGTACAAAATGGGGGTTCTTGGGATGGAACAATGGCAGCTCCAATTTTTCTTCAGTTGGGAGACATGAAAGATGAGATGAATTTTGGAGCTTGGTGGCAATTTAAGCTTATACGTCACTTGGCCTATCCTTTGAAAAACTTCATATGGGCCGTAAAACTTAGCGGACAATTTCAAACTCTTCCTCATTGCCATTGACATTTTCCTGTAAGGTTGTAGTTTCAGAAATACCATATCCCCTATTGCGAATTCCCTCTCATTGCGCTTGGAATTTGCATATTGTTTCATCCGATTCTGAGCCTTTATCAAATTATCCCTCAGTATTTTGTTGATAATTTGCCTCTCCTTCAACACCTGGTCCACTGATTCGAGTTTGGATTATGAAACTAACTCAAAAGATGGAATTGGAGGATTATATCCATACAAAGCTTTGAACGGAGTCATTCTTATAGCAGCTTGAAAATTGGTAATGTACCAAAATTCGGCCATCAGAATCCAACGGCTCCAATTCTTAGGCTTGTGGCCTGTCATGCATCGAAGGTAAGACTTCACACATTGATTCAATCTTTCGGATTGACCATTCTTCTGAGGGTGGTAGGCTGAAGTAGGCCTTTGTTCAACTTGCAGGCCTTTGAAAAGTTCTTTCCAAAAGAAACTAGTAATAATTGGATCCCTGTCGGAGAGTATGGAACAGGAGGCTCCATGAAGCTTGCAGATATTGTCTAGAAAGACCTTGGCCACTTGAACTGCATTATAAGGGTGAGTTAATATAAATAAATGAGCATACTCTGTGTAACGATCAATTACCACTAGGATAGTGTCTTTGCCCTGCAACCTTAGCAACCCCTCGATAAAGTCCATCGTGACATGTTCCCAAGCTTTAGATGGAATTGGCTGAGGTTGAAGAAGCCCCGGATAAGGAACATGCTCACTTTTATTCCTTTGGCAAATATCACAGTTTTTGACTTTTTCCTTTACATCAACCAATAGCCTAGGCCAATAAAACAGAGCTCTCAATCTTTGTTGGGTTCCAAGGATCCCTAAGTGTCTTCCCCAAGGTACGGAATGCATTTGGTCGATAAGTTGCTCTCTTAACTGGCCCTTACTTCCTACCCATATCTTGTCATCCACCCTAATAATCCTATTCTGCATTGTTGTGTTGGGTATTGCTTGACTGTCAAGAGTTAATTGAGACAAGAGATGTTGTGCCTCTTGATCATCTTTATAACTTACTAGAACATCCTCCACCCACTTTGGTTGTGTAGTTGTTAGTCCATTACATTCTTCAGTAGGTTCAAACCTACTGGACAGTGCATCCGGCTACAACATTTTCCACCTCTTTTTTGTAATGTATCTAGTAGGTTAGTCCCATAAGTTTAGAGATACCCTTGTGTTGCAAAGTTGTGGTTATCCGTTGATCCCTTAAGAACTTAAGGCTAAAATGGTATGTGCGGATAATGAAATGACTTTGCTGTAAATAATGCCTCAATTTCTCTACTGCTAGCAATAGCACAATCAACTCCTTTTCGTAGTTAGAAAATCCCAGATGCTTTTGGCTAAGTGCTTGACTGAGAAAAGCGATAGCTCTGTTTTGTTGCATTAACACAACACCCACCCCAAGTCCGCTTGCATCAACCTCCACCACAAATGGGATAGAGAAATCAAAAAGTGCTAGAATTGGAGCTTGTACCATAATATTTTTTAATTGATCAAATGCATGTGCATCTTTGTCATTCCATTGGAATCCACCTTTCTTGAGAAGTTCAGTTAAAGATTTACTTATGATGGCAAACCTATCAATGAATCTCCTATAATACCCCGTGAGCCCTAAGAATCCTCGTAACTCTTTAATTGTGGTAGGATAAGGCCAATTAACCATAGCTTCTACTTTAGATGGATCAGTGGATACGGCTTGTCCAGAAATGATGTGGCCTAGATATTCTGCTTGGGCATCAGCAAAACTACACTTAGACATTTTGGCATATAATTGATTGTCTCTCAACACCTTAAAAACAGCTTCCAAATGTGCCAAATGCTCCTCCAAACTGGCACTATAAATACGTATATCATTAAAAAATACAAGAACAAACTTTCTTAAATAAGGAACAAACACCTCATGCATCAATGCTTGAAAATTGGCTGGGGCGTTTGTGAGTCCAAATGGCATGACTTTGAACTCCCATAACCCATGGTGAGTACGAAATGAGGTCTTGTACTCATTTCCCTGCCTCATCCTTACTTGATGATACCCAGACCTTAAGTCCAGCTTTGAGAAGAATTGTGCTCCATTTAATTCATCCAGAAAATCCTCTACCACAGGAATATGATACTTGTTTTTTAATTGTGATATCATTGAGCCTCCGATAATCAATGCAAAACCTCTAAGTGGAGTCTTTCTTCTTCACTAATATCACAGGAGAAACAAGGGACGAGGTGTTAGTAGAAACAATCTTGGAATTAATCATTTCTTTCACCATTCTCTCAATGTTGTTCTTCTGCTCAAACGAATACCTATAGGGCCTTAGGTTAACTGATTTTGAGCCAGGAATTAATTCGATGGGGAGTTCATAAGACCTGTTGGGTGGGAGCCCTTTGAGATCTTAGAATATGTTTGAAAATTTCGACATCAGCTGTTCCACTTGGGGTGGAGGCCCAAAGGTATGTGAATTGGCTTCGATCGAGGTCAAATGGGCTGACACAATGCACTGACCCAGATTAAGCAACTTGCTTATTGCTTTAACATCACATAGTTCACTGGGACCTGAAGCATCACAACCTATCAATGTAATCACCTTATCATCCCTAAAGAATGAAATATTGTGAGGCCTCGTATGTAGAATAATAGGCGCCGTGGCATCCACCCAATCCATTCCCAAGACAATGTCTGCACCACTAGCTTTTAAAACAAGCAAATCAAATGAAAAAATTTCATCATCCATTTTCCATTTAAAAATTGGACAAACATGAGTACAATTCGTTATTTGACCATTTGCCACCCGTACTTTCATGGGCCTAGACAAGGGCTCAGTCTTCAAATTCAACTGTTTTATCGCTCTTGGGTCAACAAAGCTGTGGGTAGAACAACTATCAATGAGAATAATTATTGAATGCTTCTTAACCCAGCCCATAATTCGAATCGTGGTCGGAGCATTGTTTAGGCCCAATATTGTATTAAATGAAACTTCAGCTTGTTCTATTAACTCTGCTTCCTCTGGCTCCATATTATTTTCCTCAGGATCCACCATTTCATTTTCTTCTTGACCTTCCAATGCATTCAACATTTTTGGTTTGCACCTATGTCCTAGAAAGTAATTCTCATGGCACCTGTGACATAAATTTTTCTCCCTTAAGGTTTCTGTAGTTGGTTTTGGGATTGGGTATTTCTGGGGTACAACTGGGTTTTTAGTGGAGGCAACAACTACTGGACTTGAGGATTTGTACTTTGAAGAATATGAGTTGAGCTTGGAATATTTTAGTGCGTTATTTCTGGGTTGTACGTTTTGGGACTGTTCGTAAAGTTTAGCCGTGTTGTAAGCTATCACTAGAGTCTGAGGGTTTGCCACCATAATCATTGGGCCTATCTCATCTTTTAGCCCTCCCACAAAATAAGTGATAAAATATAATTCATTAAAATGAGGTCTCACTACTTGCACTCTGCTACGAAAGTCCTCAAACCTTTTATATAGCTATCCACATCAGCCCACTGTTGTAATCTATTGAAGACAGTGACCACATCAAGAGGCCCAGTACCATCATAGCGAGCACAAACGTCGGAGCAAAATTGGCTTCAATAAATCACACCTTCATGGTCAATTATATACAAATCGAACCAGCTATAGAATTTATCATTAACACTCACAGCAACATAGGTCATTTTCGCAGCCTCTGATACTTGATAATAATCAAAGTAATATTCACATTGCCTAATCCAACCCCTTACATTCTTTTCATCAAATTCTGGGAAGTCTAATTTAGCTTTGAGGAACCTTAAGCTATTAGAGCTGAGATCTTGTTGGGCGAAAAAAGTAGGAAGTGTGTAGTTTTGGTGTGGGGACAACTGAGAGGACGACATAGGGACTTGAGAGGTATAAGGTACATATGCTAAAGAGTATGGACCATGAGTCATATGTGCACGGGCATGGGTTGTAGGACGGAAGCTAGCCACATGGGATGAAGACGTGTTTTGTGCGTTACTGATGGCTAGTGGAATATAGGACGTGAAGGTTAAAGGGTTCATTGAAGACTGATAGCTCATCATAGAAAAAGGATTGCTAAGGCATGCTGAGCTGGCAAAAGGCCTAGATGAGGTAAGGGAACCTAGTATGGTGGAGTTTATAGTGGAGTTAAGGGTGTGATAAAAACAAAAATTCATTGGTCCAAATGAAAATATTTCATTGAAGGTGGGTATGGAGCTTGTGCGAGGTACAGAGAGGTCAGAAGCAAGAACTAAACCTCGACTTGGGGAAAAAGAACTAGGAGCTATAAAAGAGGTAGAATAAATATGAGTTATCGGGGTTGATGGTGGACGAGAAGCACCATTCACCGATGAGTGTCCTGACTGCAAGAAAGGGCTTGCTTGGACCACTCCCATCCTTGAATCTAAACGATTTTCCAAAACCCAGTTCTCAATTTTTTGACTAGACTCCGTATTACGTTTCTGCATTTCTTCTAGTTGTGTCATTCGTTTATTTGAGGCTTCAATAAACTCTTAAAGTTGCTGCTCTAAATTCTTAAAGCCTTCCTCACCAGATTCCGGAGGCGAGGTTACCATGGTGCCAGGACGTGGTTCTGGATACCAAATGAAGCATCGGAGCTACAAATTGAAAGGAAACAAAACAGAAAGAAGAGATAAATTAGCAACTTGGACTATCATCCATGCTGAATCTCTCATACAATGACTAATAAATACTAAAACAAAGGAGAATAACGACAAACTACAGCTGGTCACGCTTACTAATTGTACTAATTGGACATATGTCCTTGATTAAGGCATATTGCCATTTTGGGAATTAGAAAAACAAGACTATGAGACAATTGGACAGTAATACTAAGAGTTAATTCCCTAAATTGTCACTGAATGTGCAAACGTCCCACTAAAGTCACTTTTATTTTTTTAGGATAATATTGCCATTGAACTATGTATATCTTTCCAAAATAAAGTGAAACTAAAAAATAGTTAAATGCATGTTTGGAAAGCCACAAGAGAATTGGAATTGGATGTAGTTACATAGTTTGACAAGACATACAATATAAATTAACAAGTCAATACTACTAAAGCAAATAAATTGAAACATAAATTCAATTAAAAAAAAACACATAATGCTAAAAACATAATACTCTTTTTATATTTTTTTCTTTTTGAATTTTTTTTCTTTTTTAAATTTTATATTATTTATCTTTCATCTCTTTTCCTCTCATTTTCCAACCTTTACTTCTTATTCTTATGATTCAATATAATTGCTCGTATTTTTTATTTTTTTCATTTAACACATAACTGCATTATTATTCTAGTGCGTGAATTAAAGTAAAATTTCATTATTGAATGAGATTATGGACTTATGTTTCTTTTCTTTTGAATTATATTTTTACTTAGCTTATGGTGAAACTTATTTTATTCTATGTTGAAATTTGATATACTCCCTTTGTTTCAAAAAGAATGACATGTTTTAACTTTGCATAGAGTTTAAGAAAATAAAGAAGACTTTGAAACTTGTGGTCTTAAATTAAAGTTATGTCAAATGTACCAAAATGTCCTTTAACCTTGTGGTCTTAAACATGCCACGTGAAAAGTTAAAATTAAAGTATTGCTAAAAAAGAAAAGGGTCAATCTTTTTAAAATAGACTAAAAAGGAAAGTAAGTTATTTTTTTTTAAACGGAGGGAGTAATATTATGTTTTTTTTTTAATGTTGAATTTATGTTCCAATTTATTTGTTTTAGTGGTATTGACTTGTTATTTCATATTGCATGTCATGTCAAACTATGTAATCACATTCAATTCCAATTCTCTTGTGGTCTTCCAAACATGTCTTCAACTATTTCTTAGTTTCACCTTATTTTGGAAAGATGTGCATAGTCCAATGATAATATTGTCCTAAAAAAGACAAAAGTTACTTTAGTGGGATGTTTGCACAAGTTTAATGATAATTTAGAGAATTAACTCTAATACTAATAAGGTTGGCCCAATAGACATAATTAAACAACCAGGCCCAATATTAAATAACTAGGTCATTTTATTATATTTTCCACCCAATGTCCAATACTCAATTAGGGTCCAACTAATCCGGATGAAATCTCATTTTGGGAGTACAATTGAAAGAGCAATTGCAGAGCAAAATTGTGATTCACCTAGCAACCATAGTGTATCACTAATGCTTTTATTTTGTCTTGTAATCCTTAATTATATTCATTCATCATAATTATGGATATACTTTAACCCCTCACCCAGAAAATATATAGGAAGATTGGAAGAAAGCAATTCTAGTTAATTACTTTATAATTTAGGAAAACAACAACAAAATGAAATGGAATATCTTTTCTACTCTTAACCATGAACATAATTTGAAGTGATCAGTATCGTTTTTGGTCTAACATTTCCAAAGGGGTTGCAGGGAGCTCACTTCTGTGCCCTCTGACATTAGTAGGTGTTTAAACATGCAATATAAAATCATGATTTCAAATCAACGTTTGAATATATTAATTTGAGATCATAATTTTAAATCTCGATTCACAAAAAAAAAAAAACATGAATGGAATTTCAAATCGCAATTTCAAGTTTTTCTAAATGTAAACTTGACCATAAGGTTATTATTTGTAAAAGAAAATCATATTTTTAAATTTAGCAAGAAAAAAAAAGCCCATGTTAGCAGAAAGAGATTATCTGTACCAAGTGAAGAAATTATATTAAAGAATAATTAGCTATTACTATTGTTGATTAGTACTATAACATTATGTGAACTTAAAAGTTTGTAATCGTAAACATTTATTTATAAAAGAAATATGGACATACGCGACTTAATCAATGCAATACTTTAGGATATTCCGATATCTTATTTATGATTTCAAATAAGATTTTATATCGGAATTTTGTATCAAAATGGTGTTGAATGAGGGACAAATCCAACAAATGGGTTTGTCAGATTTTTCATGATCAAAATGGTGGAAACGCATGGACAATGGAGCACCTTCAGTGTGTAATTTTCACGTTTAAAAACAGACGGTCTGTTAAATATATTTACACTGAAGGTGCTGTAGATGTCATGAGCCTTCAGTGAATCTTTTACATTTTGAAGAAAGACTCATTTCTTTCAATGCACCTTCAGTATTAATTTTACTATTCAAAAATCTGAAAAGATTGTCATTTTTTTAACTGATGGGACAATAAGAGACATTTTTTTCATATACTAAAGGCTCATCTTCACCAATGCACCTTCAAGTAAATTGCGAAGATTGTATGGAGCAATGTTTACTTTCTCCTGTGATTTCTAATTCAACTTCTTCTTTTACTCTTTAACTAGTGAACTTATCCACACTTCGCGCGAAATAAAAGAACCCCATCACCCGTTTGGTCACAAAAACTATAAAACAATTTCTGAAATATATGGCCAAATTCTCTCCAAATTCAAGATTTTTTTTTCTGATACTCGAATATTAAAATTATGAAGAGTATATTTTATTAGAACCAATTTTATTATTAAATATTCCTTTTAAATGTGTAATCTAAAGAGAAGAAACTACAACTTCCACCAAAAGGTCTTTTCTGAAACTTAAATTTTCAAATGCTAAACCAAAAGTTTAAGCAAATATAAATAGTTTGCTAATATTTGTCCACTTAAGTCACCCGTTTATTAATTTTTGCTACTCAAAAGATATAATTAAATGAAAACAGAATATAATCAACAATTTTTTCAAGAAGCACACCTCATTGTATGTCATCCAGAATTCTATCAAGTTTCTACTCAACCTATTTGAGGGCTTTTAGGGAAAGCGACGGATCGGACAAGGTATACATGCTTCATTAACCCACATATACAACAGCTGCATTAACCCAATTTAGTAGAGGTACTTTATGGTGTATTTAAAAAAATATATTGAATTAAATGATAATATTGGAAAAAGTCAAAAAAAAAAAAAAAAAAAAGAAAAGGAAGCGGTGCCATGTATTAAAAAATTGAGTGAAGGGTCAAAAACACACTTAAAGTATTTCGATTTTTAAAGTTTCATACCAGAACTATCAGGTGGGAAAATTATACAACTGATAGTTCATGTGTTTTTCGATAAATATTTAGTGATAGCTCAGGTAAGAAACTCTTGATAGTTCACATATGAAACTAAAAAAAGGATAATTTAAGTGTCGTTTTGACCTTAATTCTAAAAGATTCAAAAACCACTTCACAAGATACACTTCTTAAATTCTCATAAACATAAACATATTTTAATGTATTCCTGGAACTTTAATTAACATTATAATTTCATATGAGTTGCAACCTTTTCACCTCCCTATTTCTCCATATTCTCAAAAATTCACATTGAATCTTCTATTATATATACCAATGATGATGGGTGAATACCAAATCATGTTTTCAATCTCCGAGTTTTGAATTTCTTATTTATCGTGTGTCCAACTTGTTTCACACTTATTGTGTTAAGTGGACAGAGGGATTAAATGGTATTTTAGATCATAGAGAGGTGTCTCATCATCTTTTCTATGCCTATCTATATAAGATTATGTGTTAACTTGAAAATATTTAGAAATTGTCAATGCATGTGTTTAGCTTTGTTGATTAGGAATGTATTGGCATAATCTTTCTAATACAAGTCAAGCTTTAAGATACCAGTAATCTGGATGGTGTTAGAGTTGTCAAGAAATTAAACTAAGAATTTTGAGGAAAAAAGGTTCTGAGATTAACATATTATAAATTTACCTCACTAATTTGATGAAAATTTATAAAGTCAGGAGAGTTGATAGAATTTACCGCACCATGAAAAATTACAAGGGATGAGCATATAGAATTTTTCTCCATAAAAAAAATGATAAATCTATGACACAAAAACACACAGAACACATCAGAGTCTCAATTTGAAAATAGGAAACAATCACTACTCAAAGTACAAATACATATGAAATCTTAAATCAAAAGAAGGTAATATTTGTGTTTACATTGAATAAAAAAAAAGAGAAAAAAAGGCAAAGAATAAAATTTTAATCATACCTTAGTGTAGGTTTTCTTTTCCTTTCCATGGCCTTGGACATGAAGATAATCCAAACCATTGTAAGAAGGATAAAGTTGGTCAATCTTTATTCAACTAAATCAACCAAAGATAATAAACTGGAAAAAAAACCCAAAGATAGTAGTTGAGAAGTATTATATTGTTGAAACTCAAAACATTGTTCACAGTGCTACACATCTATACTACTTCTAAAACAACCAAAAGATGAAGAAGTGGACAAATTATTACCTTGAAAATACAGTTCCACAATCAAAACGATGATCTTGGGGCACAAGTCTTCATGTAGGTTCTTGTCTCTTTGAATCCTTTAGTAACAACTCTCACACTTACTGGTAGTAGTGAGGTTTTCATCATGTATATTTAGATTAAGTAGTTACAAATTATCAATACATTTATTTTTGGGATGGTAAATGCAATTAGACGTGACTTTTCAAGAACCAAAGTATTCTTATTCAATAATTAAATAATAACTCCATTAAAAAAATGAGGAGAAAAACCAACAAATGCCCCCAAAAAAGGAGGAAAAAGATAAATAAAAATGGAGGCTATAGAGAGGTGCCACATTACCTTGTCTATTTAACAAAAAATAATTGAACAGTAAAAGAAGTTTGAAGAACAGATCGATAGAATGTTAAATTTAGAAAAAAGACAACGATCACATTAGCAAAAAAATATTTGTTGAAACTTCAACGATTAAATCTAGAAAGAAGACAATATATCAATAAGATATTCAAGTAGTCCAGAAACAAATGCGACAAAAATATAAGCCCGGAAACAAACTATTTTGACAATCTTTAAAGACCTATCCACACTTCTCAACTCTATAATCAATTACAACAATTGCAAATTAATATAAATTAACTATTGGCCAAAGGGGTACTGTTCTTTGCCTTGTCAATACTTTTAACCGTTTGGAGTTCCTGATTCGCCAAATCCTTGATAAACAACAATAACATTATATCTTGGTGTCAAAAAGAAGCAAGTTAAATAAATCTAACAATAAACTCAATTCCTTGTCTGCATGTAGAGTTGAAATAGTAGTAATTGAGGCTTTTATTCTTATAAATAATTAGCGGAAGAAAATAGGCAGAAATGGTAAAACAATAAGAAAAGGATGAATAAGCTTAATCATCTACCAAAATTCATAAATCAACGACATGTATGTTAAAGCATGTAAATTTGAATATGCACAAGATTGATCACTTCCAATCTATATGTAGTGCATAAAAAAGAATATTAAGAGACATAAGAACTAATTAGCAGTGTAATTATGAGAGACTAATGCACATTAAGTATAAGTATTGAAATTAAAAGTTGGGCAGATGAAAAAAAATGGAAAAACTATCATGATTAATACAGTGTTTAAGTAGAGAAAACTGTTAGCTAAGGAATGTGAAAGAACTGACCTGTGATGGCTAAATGCTATTTATATGTCGAGTCTTAATTATGGATTGAATATTTATTATATTTTTTATTTAATAAATAGAATGAATTAAGAGAAAAATGTCAAAAAATGGAGAAAAAAGATAAATATGAATGGAGGTCATAGAGAGATGTCACATCACCTTATCTACATTTTGCTTTATTATTATATATAGATATGGAAGTGTGATTAATTGGGATAGCAGGCCAACAAAATACAGTACCAACAAAATAGTAACTAAATTAACAAACAAAATGCAGTACCAAATAATTGAAAAACAAATATGTAACCTATCAAATCAGTATTAGTATTGAAATAGTAACTGATTTATAGCACAAAGTGCAGGGGCGGACCTATGTGTAATTCTGTGGTGCTCCAAAACTTGTTAAACTCGACACATATTAGGTATAATTATACAAAAAAATATATTAAAATTGGTATAATAAGATTTAGAAAAGCACCCTGGAAACCAAAAAGATAGCTGGGTGTTTTGATTTTCAGGCGGAACCTTTAAACTTTGGACATCAATATGCTTGTTCGAACCTCCCGAACATCCACAATACTTAAATCCTGGGTCCGCCACAGACAAAGTGTCACTAATATTGTCAAAGAACAAATAATTTTAGGGGAGCGGATGAGCTTGAAGAATAAATAATTTGCTTGAAGGTGCATTAATGCAGATGGGCCTTTAGGCTCTAGAAAAGTTGTCTTCTATTGTCTCATCTGTCACGTCCCGGATCCCATCGAGACATGATTGACACCCGTAGCCGATAAGGCCCGAGAGAACCAAGCTTTACCTATGTTCACCATATGCATATCAAGCAACCCCATCATCACGTAACAACATGAAAGACGAATAATGGAAAACATGGAACATGTGACATATATATATATATTTGAGAAACTTGGCCGTTGAGGCCATCAAAACAAGACTTCATGAGTCACCTTATATACATATACCCACATGCGTCTACATAAAGCCTCTAACAGATGCATTGACCAAAACAAACTAAAAGTCGGGACAAGTCCCAGCTTTATACAACATGTACATCACCAAAACATATATATACTCTGACTCGGAGAAGCTCCGAATTAGCTGGAGCTCACCAATGAACCGCTAGCAACCTACTGAGGAGGCCTACTGGTGCTTGCGCCTGCAGCAAGTAAGGTAAATTTCCCAAGAGGGGTCAGTACGGAATAAGACTGACCGCCGGACCGGTACATTCCGGTACCGTTCCGGTCCATTCCGGTACCGGTTCGTACCGTTTCGGTCGTAACCGGTTCGGAACGGTATGGGACGTACCGGTATCCGGTTCGGACCGGTTTCGCGGTTTCATCCCGGGAAACCGGTACCGGTCCATACCGGTTCCGAACCGGTCCAGTCCGGTCCGGTCTGGTCCGTTCCGGAACCCAACGGAAACTAGCTGTTGGGGACCGTTGCCAACGGCTAGTGGGCCCCCCAAACGGCTATTTTGACCCCCCCCCCCAGGCCCCCAGCACCCCCCAGGCCCCCCTCAGCCCCCCCAGCCCCCCCTCCTTCCAAAATCTTATAAATACCCCTTCCCCATTCAAATTTTATTCACAATTTCAATTTTTCAACTCTCATCCTCTCTCAATTTTCTACTCTCAAGTTTCAATATCTATAAATTCTATAATTATTATTGTTATTTTGCAATTGAAGTATAATTTGGTGACTTTTGGAGGAGCAATCTTTTTCAAGTTTCAAATTTCGGTTATAATCGTCTGCTTTTACGGCAGACGTTTGGTACATTCGTTCCACTCTCTAGTCTTTTAATTTATTTTTCGTATTTATTAGTTGTGTTTTGTTTGTTTTAATTTGCTACTTTCATATTTTATTTCATTATATTATGGATTCCTCTCAAAAAAAATTTGGTAAAAAAAGTATTGCACAAAAAACAAAAGATTTTATGAAATTTGGTAAAAAAAAAAAATCAAGGTTCTTCTAGTTCTTCTCAATTGCCTCAAGTAGATTTAATACGGATGATTTTACGCATGTTAATGAAACTGATTTTGCTCATCCCTCTATCATAGAAATTAATAGCAATACCCCTATTCCCCATGAAGCTTTCGAAAGATTGCATAATGATTTTGAAGATGAATTAGATGAAGAAGTAGAATTACATGTGGATAATGGTTTAGATGATACACCAACTAGTCCCACTCCCGCCGCTGCTAGTGTCGAAGCTCCAAATCAGGATAATCCTCAGGTTGGAGCTAGTCGTCCCCCTATTTGTCCGGTTAGGGGTAAGACCAAGACACAACGTCCTTTAAAATCAGCTGTGTGGAAATTTTGTTATTTGAATGATGAAAAAACTGTTACTACATGTGGTATTTGTAAACAACAGTGGAAATATATATCTGGCGGGTCTGGAGGTTCTACTGGGGGGTTAAAAACCCATTTGATTAAGAAACATCCGAGAGAATGGAATGCATTTATGACTTCCCGTCAAAATGCCGGTTCTAGCACTGGACCCTCTGTTGCCGGGTCAAACATGTTTCAAACTGAACTAAACCCTTCAAATCCGACTGGTCCTGTTACACAACGACCCTATAATAGGGATCGTGATCGTGAAAATTTTGCAAAAATGATTGCTGTTTGTGGTTTGCCTTTTAATTTTGGAGAAAATGAAGGTTTTATAACATATATTCGGGATACATATAATCCCAGTTTTGAAGGTTTTTCAAGAAGTATGGTAAAAAGAGATATTTTTGAATTTCAAGAAAAACATATGCAATTTCTTCGTAGCTATTTTTACATGATGGATTGTAGGGCTGCTATTACCACTGATATGGGTCGTAGTCCTAACGGTAACGATTATTTAACTGTTACTGCACATTGGGTTGATTATAATTGGAATTTGCAAAAAAGAATTATTGCTTATAAAATTTGTGAACATAAAAAGACCGGTGTTTATATTGCTTCTACTGTAGGTCAAATTTTAGAATTTTATTTTCTTTCTGATAAAGTGATTAGCATTATTTTAGATAATGCTTCTGCTAATTTAAATGCTATTTCTCATCTACGTTCTAGAATTTGTCCAATTAGTGAATATGCTTTTCATGTTAAATGTGCTGCACATATATTAAATTTAGTTGTGAAGGATGGTATTCAATTATTTGATAATACTTGTGATAAAGTTGAAAATGCTGTGTTTTGGATTTTTCATATGCATAATAGTAGTAGAATTAGACAATATAAAGAATTTTGTCGATCGTGTCAACTTCCGTATAAAAAAATTGCAAAACAAGTTAAAACTAGATGGAATTCTTTTTATGAAATGATTGAAGATGCTTATAAATATAGACAACCTATTACTATGATGTTTAATTCTCATAACGCTTATCCTAGTCATCAACTCAATGAAAATGATTGGGATCAAATAGAAGCACTTAAAGGTTTTTTGAAATCATTTTATGATGCTACAAAAGTTTTTTCTGGATCGTATTATCCCACTATTTCTGAAATTTTAATACATATATGGTCTATTTCATCCCTTTTTACAGAGTATAAAAATAATGAATTTTTTAAGAATGCTATTGTAGCTATGGTTGAAAAATTTTAAAAATATTTTTTTCCCATCCCCCAAATTTATTTAATTGCAATTCTTTTTAACCCGGAATATAAAGAACATGGTGCAAAAGCTTTGGTTAGAGAAATTTATCATAATTTAAATATTCAACCGTATGAAAGTCCCGATTTGATAACTTGTCAAAACAACATTCACACTTGGGCTAAGGAATTGTATGACAAATATTGCACATTCGATAATGTTGAAGTTTCTCAAACTTCTATGCCTCGACTAGATGCCCATGGTAGAGCACAATCATCACTTGGTCTTCATTCTTCTCATAAATGTGAATTTGTTAAATATCTTGACCAGGGTTCTGACACTCTTACAAATCAAGAAGGCGTACCACAGTTATTGAATTGGTGGAGGGCTCGTGAGCATCAATATCCAAAACTTAGCAAGATGGTGAAGGACGTGCTAGCTATTCAAGGATCATCCGTAGCTTCGGAGCAAGCTTTCAGTGCGACAAGATTTCAACTCGGCGATCATAGATATTCATTAGCAGAAGACAGTTTGGAGGTATCGGTGACTTTTAGAGATTGGATCAACGCCGAACGAAGAAATAAAGGAGTTCCAAAGTTAACTAAATTACAAGAAGATTACTTAGATGCAGTCATTGGATGTAATAGTGACGATGGCATTGAAATTGAAGATCGTCAACAAGTTTTACCAAGACCGGAAGTTATTGCTCAAAATTTACAAGAGTTAGAACAAAACTTTATAGGATTATACAACTATTAGCTTACATTCGAGGCTTAGTTGAAACAGAACCCTTCCTAGAAGGTGGCTGCGTAAATTAGGCGCTATCTATTAATAGTTGTAAATTGTAATACAAATTTAAAATTTTGAATAAATTGTGTTGATTTTTAATTTTATCATACTTTTACTTAATGCATTTCCTTTTTGTTTAGTTTGAGTGTTTAAATTAGCAACTTATAAACTTAAAAACTTATATAACTCATAAATTGAAAAACTTAGAAAAAAAACTTTAACAAAGTTATATACTTTTATATAAACTTTAAAATTCAAATATATAAACTTCAAAAAATATAAACTTAAAAACTTATAACTTATAAATTTAAAAACTTAGAAAAAAAACATATTTAAACTTAATTCAAAATATTTAAAAATCAAATTTAAACTTAAAATACATAATACAAAATATAACTTTTATTCTTTAACAAAAATGTAAAAAATAATTTATTTATTCAAAATATAAAAAATTATTTTTTTAAAAAAATTAATATTAAAATTGTCCGTACCGGTTATTCCATTCCGTTCCGTTCCGGTCCATTCCGGTAGTATACCGGTTACTACCGGAACGGAATGGAACCGCGGTTTCATACCGGTTATTCCGATCCGGTTCATACCGGTACCGGTTTCATTCCGGTCCGGTTCATACCGGTACCGGTCTATTCCGGTCCATTCCGGTCCGGCCATTCCATTCTGGTAGAATGCCCAGTCTTAGTACGGAATAAGTACTGAGTATGTAAGGCTCAAATGAAATTGTACAATACATGAATATTTCAATGGACTCAAAACAAATAAATAACCAATGTGCATAAGTCACCATTTTGCATTTTGGGAACCATGTGTATTGCTTTCATTACTTTCTTTGCTTTCTTTACTTCAATGCTTGCTTGTCAATACATGTGTCACAATGTACCCGGGCCCCTACTGATCAGTGGGTCTTTACATAACATATCGTCATGTTGGGATCGGGTCGAGCTAGGCTTATGCCCCTAGACCTGCCACCCATAAATCAATGCATCGGGATCGAGTCGAGCTAGGCTTATGCCCCTAGACTTGCCACCCGTACTTGATAATTGACCACATATGCATTACTTTATTCATTACCTTGAGATTGATACTTTGATGTTCATAACGTTACTTGAAGCTTTGGATCATTTACCAATGAATGAGAGACATATGAATAGCATTACTGGAAACATAGCCTTTGAGGAAACATAACCCTGTTGGAACCATTAGACAATAATAAAATGAACAAGATACATGAGTATAGTCACTTTTGGAACTTTGGAACACAACCTTATTGGACTTTTGGAACGTTATCAATGAATATGAGACATGAGACATGAGATTCGCAATTGATCAATAAGTAGGAAACATGTGATAATAATCTTTGGTAGCCGGAAATAGGATGCCATAGCACATTTCGGAATAGGACAAGTGTAACATAAATATGAGTACTATGGGACAAGGTAACCTTACATACCTTCACTTCCAAATACGAATATACAAGCCTATGTATGAACACAGTAGTCCAGCTTCTTCCTTACGTCTCACTCTACAATACAAGTTCATACCGGAACTTACATTAGCAACTATTCACTATAAAGGCGTACAAGACGGCAATGAACCATGTGACTACTATATAACGTCATGTCACCCCCTTACAATACAATCCAATGCATTTCCATATCAACAACACCATAACATTACACACATTGACCAAAATATCATACATCAATAGCATTTCACACCACACGTACCCTTTTACGCTTTTCCCTTTATCATTCCGTCGCATTTACTCCTTTATAATCAACATATGAACAACCTTCTATACTTCATACAGTCCAACACACCTCCATACGATACTTTAAAGTCATTAAAACGACACCACAAGTTGATAATTATATCCAAAAAGGGTATCGGGGCTTTCGGGGATCAAAGGAATACGAAAACAAACAAAACACAAT
Organism: Capsicum rhomboideum; assembly: GCA_031232105.1. Taxonomy (NCBI): domain Eukaryota; kingdom Viridiplantae; phylum Streptophyta; class Magnoliopsida; order Solanales; family Solanaceae; genus Capsicum; species Capsicum rhomboideum. The sequence continues at coordinate 134,597,950 of CP124712.1, read as the reverse complement.
TCTGGGCTGACCTGCGCAACCACCTGCGCCCGCAGGTCAGCCACCTGCGCATGCAGATGGCCTTTGGCAGCAGCCAGTGCCATCTGCGTTGGCATCTGCGCCCGCAGATGCCCTCGTCTGCGGGGGCGGATGCCCGTTTTGGTCCGAAATGACTTTTTTTGGGTCTTTTAATGCCATGAATGGTCCATGATCACAATCAAACATATTTGAGCATATTTTTGATCCTCCTAAACATCAACATTCAGCCATGGTCTCACAACACACATAACGACCCCCAAAACCACATTTCACGGCCAATACGGCACCAAAACCATAACCAATTTCACAATATCAATTCCAAATGTTATGCACAAGAATAAAACAAAGTAAGACCATAATCACATCTCACATGTCAATATTTACTCCACCAAGTTCACTTCCTTCACAACCACAAGTCCATCACCAAGTTTACAAGACAAACCAACCTCCGATTTAAGCAAACATGTAACATTTCACTCATTGTGAACTTCTCAATATTCCACCAACATAACCAACATAATATACACCATCTATCATGCCTAAAATATATTAATCCATCATAATAAACACTTACCAATTGATGATCTTGGCCCAAAGAGTGACTTAGGGTTCTTGAGAGCAAAGGAGTTATTGTTGGAAAAATCTAGAAATGAGATGAGAGTTCAATGAGATAAAAATCTGATTTTTCCTTTATATAGTCCCTCATGTCTCTCTTATCTTTTTCTTTAGCATTTAATGCTATATTGATTTGGTCAAATGGATCAAATTTGAAGAATGGGTCAAAATATCCCTTTTGGGCCATGTCTTCTTATTACTTTGGGCTTCATTTAAGGGCCCAATTATATAAGACTTTTAATGCCCATAATTCAATACAAATTTATCAATTCTCTCATGTCGTCATATTTCCATAGGTGTTATGGTTGTTAGCTAGACTTAAAAACGTACGGGGTGTTACACCATCACTCATCAGTTCAGAAAATGACAGTCTTTTCAGATTCTTAGATATAAAATTAATATTGAAGGTGCATTTAAAGTAATGAGTCTTTCTTCAAAATGAGGGCCGGCCTTGGCTCAGCGGTAAGCTTGCTTACCGTAGTGTGCCAGGTTGTGGGTTCGAAACGTCCCTCCAGCAAAGCTGGGGTGAGGACGCGTAGGTCTTCCCTCCCCGACACCTACGGAGTAGGTATGAACCGGGTCGACCCTTTACCCCTTTAGTCTTTCTTCAAAATGTAAAAGATTCACTGAAGGCTCATGACAAGTACAACACCTTCAGTGTAAATATATTTAACAGACCGTCTGTCTTTAAACGTAAAAATTGCACACTGAAGGTGCTCCAATGTTCATGCGTTTTCAAACCCATTTGTTGGATTTGTCCCTCATTCAACACCATTTTGATTCAAAATTCAGCATATCGCATGTCCTACCAGACCCTTAGAGAAACCAAAGAATTAATCAAGAAAGCAACAGAATGGATGTGATTGTTCATCAATTAAAGAAGGGACTTCCCAAGTTTCTCTTATATACAAACAAGAGTTGAAAGACAAGGATCAAGGAATAGAGAGGATTGAAAAATCACATGGAAAAATCAATTTCACTTTTTGAGAAGAAAAACAGCCTAAGTATATCTGTTAATCTGAAGGCAATAGTATTAAAAATTCATAGCTGATCATAGATATTCTTCTCAACCATCCACAGAAATGTGAGCTTCGATTATACTGAATCAACTCCATCAACCTGTTGCCTCGCAAGATACCTTTCTCTTCTTTCTTTCTGACATAGTAAAACACATTGAATATATTAGAACAGAAGTCCTGTTAATTGTCTGGACCAATCTATTAACGGCAAGGGAATTTTTGGAACAAACTATTAACGAAGGACATTTTTGTTCACTTTCACATAGTTTAAGCGCATTTTTGACCCTTTTCCATAATTTTATTAATCGAATTGTAGTAAATCAAAAGAGCATTTAAAGAGATCAAAAAGCAACAAGCAAAGTTTCTAATATGCAGTTGATTTTGGAACATTAAGCCTGAGCATAGAACATAAGAACGTAGTAGTGGCAAGGCAACTTACCCATTCGTCTATAACAAGGCCTTCCCCAACAATCTTTGGACCTGTATCTTCTGGAGGCCTTTTGCGTGCCTCGACCTCAGCCTCAGCTTCAGCTAGCTGGCGATTAAGTTTCTCTAGCGCCTAGGAAAAATGAACATTGAAATCCTTAGAGCCATTTCCACAAACCTTAGACAATTACATTAATTGAAACAGACTGCGGAAAGAATCTGATTCAACTAATGAGCAAAATTGGAGGAGAAAACCTACTTACAGGGCAAGGGCGTTCAGTATCAAGGAAAACAACACCCAATACTTGTTCAACAGCTACTTCGTCCCTCTGTTCATCAAACTGATCCAAATCATGTTAGCATGAATGCAAACATTAGGAGGGTCAAAGGTCTACTTCTTAAACGAGTTAAAGGAGAAGGGTGCGCAAAAGGATATAGAAATTAATTACATTTTCTTAAAAAAAAAAATAAAAAAAAATAACTCTTGGCCATTTATCAAATTATTCTACACTTTCCTTTTCTTAGTTGCAAAAGTCATCAACTGCTGCATTTCAATTTTCTATACAATCAAACACATAACTAGGAAAACCTTAGCAGCCATTAGCCACAATTCAAAAATAGATGATGTTGGATAAAATATGTTTCTTTGCTTCGGTTGTCCTATTATTTGTTGGTGTTACTGTTCTTTTCTACATTATTTGCGACATGGTTTTTTCACACTGTATTTACTTTTCAGATCTGCTTTAAAATGCTTTACTTGAGCCTAGGGTCTATTGGAAACAACCTCTCTACCTTCAAAAGGTACGGGTAAGGTTTGCGTACACATCACCCTCCCCAAACCACACTTGTGGGATTACACCGAGTATGTTTATGTTGTTGTAGGATATAGTATGCCAAATTGATCATAATAGATGGATATGACTCATTATTCTTTTAACATGAGTCAGTCTTTACAACAGAAAGAAAATCAGACATCAAGTTTATGCAATGTTTTCTGGAAGAGAAGGTGCTCGAGACCATTACTCTCAAATCTGATAGGCCATATAGTATGTGATAGCGTGTGCACTACCTCCATTATTCTTGAAGCTGATAATTTATAGCTTTGAAACGGCTAGTTAAGAGTAACATGCAAGTCCAACAACATATGCAGGTCTCTTGAGAAAAGAAAAAGAAAAGATGCTAGAAGAATGACAAGCTTAGAACTAAGGAGGATTCTAATTAAGCCAGACTGGAGACTTCTCTCCTACGTGTTACTCGAGCCGAGGGTCTTTTGGAAACAGCCTCCCTGCGTACACTTTACGCTTCCCAACCCCACCTATGGGATTACATTGGGTATGTTGTAGTTGTTACATTTGATACACCTTAAATTGAGAGAAAGAGAAACAGAGTTTTGAGGTGACAAATGCAAATCCTTCCAACCTCTCAAGGACAGTCATTAAAGATCAGAAACAGTGGCATCAAAAACTTTTCAGAATCTACTATAAATATATTATATTTCTAAAATAAGAATGAAAAGTATATATACTCTTTTTGGGATTAGAGGTTCATATCATGATAGGTCATTATGATTCTCTTTATTAGTAGTGGACTTTTTACTTGTTTCTATACTGTATAGTCACGGTGGAGCGAGAAATTGTTGCTGTAGCGAGTTTTCATTAACTTCAAAAGAAAAAAGGAAAAAAAATGACGCGAGTTAAATGGAAGCACTTTAAAAGGAGAAGAGTTGTTAAGTACTGATAGGAGGAAACAAGATCAATGACAACAACATATACAGTGTAACCCCACAAGTTGGGTCTGGGGAGGGTGGTTTGTACGCTGCCTTACCCCTACCCTGTGAAGGTAGAGAGGCTGTTTCTAATTGACCTCGGTTCAAGTAAAACATATCAAAAATCAAGTATGGAAACGAAATACAATGATGAAGAATCCATGCCAAAAATTAAAGGAGAAAGAGAACAGTAACAACAACAAATAATATGGTAAACGAAGCAAAGCACTGGAGGGAAACGTCAGGTAATAAAAACAAAACAAGATCAATGATTTGATGTTATTCTAAGTAAGCTTTACAGGAAAACTAATCACAGCGTAAACAAGAAATGTGTCACTTCTAGTATGACCCTGAAATGGTTTTGATCTAAGGACTTAAAGCATTGAATGGCTCATGGTTCATGGCTCAATATGTTTGTTATTCTACATATTGTTTCAAGTGATCCTACATTTCCATCACACATGTGATTGATTCAAGTTTTATTTTTATTTTTTCCTTCGTTTATTGATTTGTAATTTATAGATTAAATATATAGGAAACTCATTTCCATTTCATGCCAAAAAAATTCAAGAAGAATAATGAAAATTACAGACATCTACTCCTAAAAAGCTATATGAATACCGGGATGAATTAAAAAAAGTTTCTAAAGGCCAAGATTGAATTCGAGCAGGTTACTCACTTTCATGAGAGAATACATCTGTACGTTAATTCATGAAGGGGAAAACCACTATTAGCACTTACCAACTCTGGCACATAATCCACGTCCTCTTTTACTTTTAAGCTCATGACTTTGAACTTGACCCTGCTCTTCTTGCCAACTTGTTTCTCGTTATTATCAGGTGGCTCAACGAACTTGAAAACTGTTAATTAGGTGTGGCGTTAGCATGCTAAAACAGCAATAAGCAACTATTCTCAATTAACATCACACAGGAGGACATGAAAGGCCAAGAGGAGATATTACCGGTTGCAATGACGCTTTCATCAGGAGCAAGAATACCTCCTGGCGGCCGCATGTAACAACTTTTTGGCCCAGTTGTTTGAAACTGAGATAGCACAATGAAGTAAAATCAGAAAGTATGTCCGAATAGCAATAGTAAGCTAATCACTATGAAGTAAAACTAGAAAATATGTCTCAAGAGCAATACTAAGCTGATAAAGATTTACAAACATTGAAAAGATCAAGCAACGGAAACTACAGTAAAATCTTCCTATGATGCACTGATTTATGTTGGTCAACAAGTTAATCTCTGGCCTCGGAAACACATGGAAAGTTAAAAATTCCCTATAAGGTGGTTTGTTTTGTATGGCTTGTTGCTAAAGAGATGGTAGTCATATTATTTTGCAATGTGAAATTACTGATCATATCTGGCAACTAAATTTGAATATGAAAGGAATTAAATGGACAATGACAAGCTGAATAGAGGGCTGCCGTGGAATTGCCCAGGCAAAATTTTAGAAAGACAAATAGGTGGAAAACAATTCCTGCATACATACGGTGTTCATTTGGAAGGAAAGGAATACAAGATGTTTTAAGGATAGATATCGTTCTATTTAGAAGAATAAGATGAACTGTTTACCGCTACTTTACTTTTGGTGTAAAGAGGAATTCTAAATGATGCAGAATTAATCTTCGATATTATAGAACAAGAAGAACAAGGCTACTTGTGTTCTGAACTTGATAGTTATTAGTGTAACAAAAAATGGAGAAATTTCTGTAACAAAGTAACTATCTTATCTTAATTCAAAAATGGTTGGTTTGGTTTGGTTTGAATACAATATCTAACTTATACACAGCATGATACTGGTTAAAACAGATCAATTTTACTTTTAACTCACACATGATGATTGGCTGTTAAAACCTACGGTCATTGGTCAAAAATTTATGTTGGCCCGACTATGAACAATGATGCCCCAACTTGTTCAGGATTGAGGCAAAATTTTTATTGTATGAACAATGATGCAGAAGACAAACGCCATGATATAGTAATAGTTGCAAAGGACAAAGACAAATTGGCAATCCGGAAGATCCAATTTCACCTTCCATAGTGATGTAGATCTTGCAATAATGAACATTTCCCACTAGCCACAATTCATCATCATTTTAATCTTCAATATGCAGAATTACTATTAAATTAACTGAAAAAAGGCCTACCTTTAAACAGATTGTCTTTAAAGCATTATTACTATCAACCAACTCAGAAAAAGTTGGCCCAGTGGGGAATTAAAGTGACTTGTTGCACTAATTATGGAGATTATGAAGTTGACAAAATGAGTATTAGGTACTAAGCACATTTCACATCAGAAAAAATAAAGTAGCAACTATTAGGACCACCAAAACAAGAAAATAACAGGACAATGAGGCTAGTTTAATGTACCTTGAAGGCCACAGGATTCTTGCTAATGTTCTTGATTCTAATAGCACTCTTGACTTGTTTACCGGGCTCATCTACAAAAGAGATAAGAAAAGAATAAGCATAATCCAATAAGTAAATATAGAGATTAAAAAAAAAAAAAAAAAATATAGAAAGACAGCCCTTAAGACATCAGAATTATTACTACTACTGCATAGTCAAGTTTCATCCAAAACATAGAACAAAACAGAATTCTGATTTAGTTAATATTAGACCATTAAATTGAGGGAGAAGGGCCAAAAGTACGCCTGAACTATTCAAAATAGGTTAAATTAACCCCGCGTTGCATTTTTAGGTCAAAAATATCCCTGTCGTTACAATTGTGGCTCAAAAATACCCTCCAACTATCCAAATGGACCAAAAATACCATTCCTTCGAGGTTGTTCCAAAATAAGGGAAAAGGGGTCAATCTTACCCTTACACTATTCGAAATGGGACAATTTTACTCCTTGTGAAGAAGCTACAAAGTAAATAAATACCATACCAGAATCACAAATCAACATTCCATTGGAGTAAATATAAAAGTAATGCATAAAACTTTGTTTTATTAGAAGTAACCCCCTCCTCCTCCCTTTTTTTTAAAAAAAATTTTAAGGTCTTATTTGGATTAGTTAGCAGTCGTTTGGCATAAGGTATAAGGTATAATAATCCAGGAATAAAATACAGAATTATTTTATTTTGTGTTTGGTTGGAGGTATTAGATAGTCCTGTGATTATTTATACGATGAGATAAGTTATCCCTACTTAAACTAAAAATGTGTGTAATTAACCAAAATGCCCTTTGAGTTTTGTAAAAAGACATTTTTAAAGACAACTACACCGGAAAGTAAGACAATTAAATTGAAACGGAGAAGAAGCAAAATAACTGATCAAATTACCCATGTTATGAGAAATCAACCAATTATGCAATAGAAAAAACACAAAAATGATACCATATCAAAAATGGGTATGATCTAATTCATGACAAACAATTAGATGGATGTATACCAACAAAAAGAGCCAAAAAAGATGAACATACATGGAAAGTAAAGCTTGTTTTGTGGATCAAGGCTAAGCTTGCGACGCGTCGGAAGAAGTGATTTTGCAACAGAAGAAACCTTAAGTGAAGCATGAATATTAGAGTGATGATCCACTGAAATGCCATTATGATGCTGCTGAAACTGTTGCTGCTGCTGCTGCTGCCTAAAAGATGATGAAGAAGAAGCAACAGAAGAAGATGAAGCAGCCACTGAACTACTATTTGAATGCCAAAAAGGAAGTTTACATAGTCCCCAAATTATCTTCCCATCAGATACAGATTTTTCATTAGCAAGTGCCATTGTTTGTTGTTGTTCTTGCTGTGTTAGGCAACTTGGTCTGTTATTACTACTACTACCAAATTTTTGCTAGAATTATTTAGGAGGGAAGGGGGGGCGGGGGCGTTGGGGTCGTGGGGGCGGGGGGCATAGGATGCGAGTTACATAGCGTGGGAATGATGGGTTGTTGTCATAATGTGTATGGGGAGTGTGACAACAGTTATTGCTGTTGTTGCATTGGTTCTCTTCAAATTAAAAGTTGCATCTTAAATATATATATATATATATATATATACTTTCTTCGTTCCTTTTTAGTTGTCAGGATAAGGTTTTACACGCAATAAGAAAAATCTTATCCTAAATTAAGAGTGTAATTTGATTAATATACTTTCTTTGTTTGGATTTACTTGTCGCTATTTTCCTAATTTGATTTTCATTTTACTTGTCATTTTTGACAAATCAAGAAAAGACAAAAAAAAAAAAATCATGTTTTACCCTTAACATTAATTACTTATTCTCCAAATCATTTTTCAATACATATTACTAAACATCAATTAATAGGGACAATATGATAAAATCAATATATCAATCATTATTTTCTTAATAGGTGTATCAAGTCAAAATATGACAACTAAATCTGAATGGAGGAAGTACTTATCCCTTATCAATTCTTTAAATCTTTATCTATTTATGTATCTCTTGATTCTAAAATCATTACTGTTAATGGTAAAGTTGGAAAAAAAATTAATTTTCTCTTGGTTGTTTAAATTGACAATTATTCCCTTCGTTCAAAATTACTTGTTACTTTTTGATTTGACACACCCATTAAGAAAATAATGATTGACATAGTGATTTTACCACACTACCCCTATTAATTGATGTTTAGTACTCCTACGTCTTGAAAAAGGATTAGTTTGTAGAATAAACAATTAATGCTAAAGTTAAAATAGAAGAAAAAAATTGTCTTTCCTTGATATTTCAAAATGACAATTAAAAATGGAAATAAAAAATAAAAATAAGTGACAAATAATTTTAAACGAAGGAAATATTTTGGAATAAATATTTTTAGTATACATTACACCTAAGAAAGAATGGAGTGAGTATATGCTACTCCTTTCATCCATCTTTATTTATCTATTATACTAAAAATATATTACAATAATAATTGTTCAGTTTAAAAAATCAATGAATAATTTATTTGATTAAGAATGTAATTTGATTAATATACTTCCTTTGTTTGGATTTACTTGTCGCTATTTTCCTAATTTGATTTTCATTTTACTTGTCATTTTTGACAAATCAAGAAAAGACAAATTTTTTTTTTCCATGTTTTACCCTTAACATTAATTACTTATTCTCCAAATCATTTTTCAATACCTATTACTAAACATCAATTAATAGGGACAATATGATAAAATCACTATATCAATCATTATTTTCTTAATAGGTGTATCAAGTCAAAATATGACAACTAAATCTGAACGGAGGAAGTACTTATCTCTTATCAATTCTTTAAAGTTGGAAAAAAATTAATTTTCTCTTGGTTGTTTAAATTGACAATTATTCCCTTCGTTCAAAATTACTTGTTACTTTTTGACTTGACACACCCATTAAGAAAATAATGATTGACATAGTGATTTTACCACACTACCCCTATTAATTGATGTTTAGTACTCCTACGTCTTGAAAAAAGATTAGTTTGTAGAATAAACAATTAGCTAAGGTTAAAATAGAAGAAAAAAATTGTCTTTCCTTGATATTTCAAAATGACAATTAAAAATGGAAATAAAAAATAAAAATAAGTGACAAATAATTTTAAACGAAGGAAATATTTTGGAATAAATATTTTTAGTATACATTACACCTAAGAAAGAATGGAGTGAGTATATGCTACTCCTTTCATCCATCTTTATTTATCTATTATACTAAAAATAGATTACAATAATAATTGTCCAGTTTAAAAAATCAATGAATAATTTATTATTTTGTGTCCATTTTATCCTTGATATTAGATACTATTCTACTATTTACTCAATGCATTTCTTAAAATGTTAAATTTATTATATTGAAAGGGTTATATCTTAGCTTCTTCTCATTGGTCAATTTTTGCTTTTTTGCCTCTTGGGCTTCCGCCCTTTTCTGTTTTTCATTTTTGTTTCTTTTGCCTTCTACATTTTTTTTTTTGTTCATCTCTTTTCATGTGACAATAGGGTGATTTGCATGAGTTACTAGTACGTTTAACTTATATGTTGTAATATATTCTCTTTACTAGTACGTTTTATTGATATTTAATTTCATTCAATCTTTCTTTTGGGTGCAATGAACAGTACTTGACAAAATTGTTACAAGTCTTTCGTAAGTCTCGTGACTTGAATTGAACTTCAATCTTTGAATACATCTTTCTATATTTATCTTTTTCTAAAAAAAACATTTTTGTGCTCTTTGATCGTCTATAAAAAATTCGACATACTCATTAATTTACCTTCCTCCAAATATGTTTGATAGGCAAATTATTAATTTTCAACAAATATATACGATCTTTCATGGCAGTCCTCAACATGTGAGTTGTATATCTGTCTCATTGATAAGCTCTTGACGATCGGATTTGTTTGAGACTTTGGGTGTGTTCGGTATGAAGGAAAATATTTTTCAATTTTTTCATGTTCGATTAATCAAATATTTTGGAAAACGTTTTCTTTGGGAAAACAAGCTCATTAGGAATAAAAATGATTTCTCTAATGAAAGTAGTGAAAACAAACTTTATTAGTGACACTCCATGTTGATTGTGTCCTCCCCACCCTTCAACATACCTCATCTTTATCCTACCTCCAATAGCCCTCATTTCCACCACCCCACACCCCACCTTAATTATATAGTATTTGTGTAAATTATATACAAATACTTTTAGGATAATATTTTTTTGTTGGACATAAGAAAACACTCCCTCCATTTCTTTTTATATGCTCTCTTCATTTTTCGTGAGTCAATTTGACTAAGTTTCAAAGCTAAATTAGATTAGATTAATTTAATTTTTTAAAATTAAAATTTAGATATTCAAAAACTATATGAAAAGTACTATAAATTGCAATTTTCCTTTTTTCAATTTGATTAAGAAATACATCTTAAAATGTTGGTCAAAATTTATATTGTTTAACTCTAAAAATAAAAGGGAGCATATAAAAAGAAATGAATGAAGTAAGAAAGAAATCCATTTATTTTTCTAAAAATATTTTTCAAACATTTTCCTTCCTACCGAACACACCCTCTGAGTGCACCCATGCCATTGATGTTACGTAATTCATTAAATTACGTTGACAACAGAGAAATACCCTATGGTGATTTGCATTAGTAAATTGTCTGCTTATATCTTAAACCAACAAAAATAATAATTTGTTTTTGTGCGTCACCTAAATAAGTAATACTAATGAAATTAAAAAAGGGTTAAATCAAGAGGTTAGTTACACGGTCTACGGGTTCAGCCATAGAGTAGGAAGCTTCAAGATGGAATCCAATTCCTCCCAACACCTTGAAAGCCAAACTTAGGATTCTCAAAATTTTTAGAATTAAGGATTTCATGAAAATTTCAATATTCCAACTGTTAATCAACATAGAAAATCAGAAACATCTGTCGTCTTTACCAAATATTTATTCAAATCGAATGTTTACTTTAAATCAATAAATGCATCAAATTATAATAAAGGAAAAAAAAGTGAAGTTTTCAAATTAAAGTTGAGCATGCATCGAAAGGCATAATTTGGTGTGATGTACTTTATGCTAGACGCCAGAATATATTCTAGGATCTAATGAAAAAAACAACATAGGCAATTTGTTTTTTATGATACTCCCATGTGGCCCTCTATTACTATTTCCTCCGTTCATTTTTATTTGATCAGTATGCTAAAAATATTTATCTAATTTTATTTGTTTAATTTAAAATTTTTAAAGATAATTTATGTGTCTATTTTTAAGAAGTGTGTTAAGTCAAACATGGACAAGATAATATATTTTGTGTCTATTTTTAAAAGATGTATCAAGTGAAACATGAACAAGTAAAGATGGACGGAGGGAGTACTAAAAGAGTCCTATCTTTATTCTTTTCCCTACAATTTGTCGAATATATTTGGGTGATATCAACCACTTTGGCCCACTAGCATTATCTAATTATTCGAATTAATCCTTCTATTGAAGCAATTATAGATTTTACTCGTCTTTGTAATCATTTTGTTTTTTAAATTGCTTGGTTGAAGGTTTGAACACAATGGTCCTAGGTCTCAATGATAATTTTCTTCTATATAATTGACCCTACTCTTTGACCAATCTCAAATTACAGTATATTCTAATTTCTTATTAAAACATCTGTGGACCTATAAAAATTTAAAAATTAAAGAAGAGTCCAATCTTGATTTTCCCTAGCTAAAATGAGTACATGACCTTAGTCCAACTAGGTTGTATTCTCACGTGTGCCTTTGTAAAATATCAAGGTGATTTGCACAAATATGATCCTTTTGTAGTGTCGTCGTATAAATTTTAACCTTGTTAAAAGAAAATAGTGCAAAAACAAAGACTTGTCTTAATAAAAAAATATGATAATAGCTAAATTTCTAATCAAATCCTGAAAACGAATCGTTAGGATTTTAGTCATAAATGCCAAAACGATTCTTGGCGATTTATCTAATTTGTGGCCAAATAGGAATTCATGAGAGAAGAAGAAGACGAAAACCTAAATTTGTTATGTTAGCGGGGCCAAAAATTAAATGGGTGTCTCCCTGGAGTATATAAAAAAAGTATCAAAAATACGTTTAGAGGTCCAATTGCAACATTTACACACCTTGTAGATTTGTGATTTGCATTTCCATAATTTAATTGATTTAATTCTATTGGTCTGATTTTTGAGAAGGCAGTTCACCCTTAACTAGGGATGTTCGCGGTTGAGTTTGAATGGGTTCTGGCTTAAAATTAAAATCAAAATAATTTAATAAATTTTAAATTATTAAAATCAAATCAAATTGAATATAATAAATATTTATTGGTTTGACTCGATTTTTTTCTTTAAAAAAATTAAAATCAAACCATATTATCTACATCTACATCTACATCTCCAATATATTAAAAGTGTGAAGATCCTAGTAATTTGAACTTTTTACCCTTCATTAAAACACTCCGCAATAGATAAAATCGTCTTTTCACAATTTTCTTTAATTATTATTAAATTGTCTTTGTAATATTTCAACTAAAATATTCAAGAGTTTTAAATTGATTAAGATTCTTATATAAAAGTTTTCTTATTTAAGGAAAATATTTAGGAATTTAAAATTGATTAGGATTCTTATATAAAATATATTCTTATTTAAGGAAAATCTTTTCCTCTAAAAATAGTATCATACGATATGATTGTTTTGTAATTCTAAAACCCAAATTGTATACAAATAAAAATAGAAAAAAAAATTCCACGTGGGTTTCCAAGAGAAATTGAACTTTGAGAGTGGAATTTCATTGAAACTAACCACCTCAATTTTTCTCTATAAATTTAGTGATTCTAAGGATTATATTTGAATATGTTTTTTAATTTCGTTACTTTTCTAATTCTTTGTCGTTTTAATGTTTTGCATTGCCATTTTGATATCCTCGGACAGAGCTTGCAGAAGGGGATTTTATTGAGGTTTGTGCTATGAAATGATTCTCAAAGGATTAGCTTCTCCATTGTTGTTTGCATATATTATTAGCTTATATTGAGTTGGATAACTTTTTAGGTTTTTATGGATGTTTCTTTGCATGTATGTGTGGAAAGGGATCCTAAGGGATTGTACAAACTTGCTTGAGCTGGAAAAATAAAAGCTATTGTTTGTTAAACATCAAACTATGATCAATGCTAGGAGGAAGCAACGTATTTGGGAGGCATCAAGGGAAGAATGATCGAGAGAGAGTGCTTATCATGTTCCAAAGTGATTTTGCTCTGCCCATTGTCGAACGATCTCTTTTATTAAGGAGTCCTAAAATATATGGTAAGAGAATATACGATAACAAGTATTAGAAAAATATATAGTTGGAATGCAAAATTGTGCCGCGAAGTGAAGAAGCAATTAAGCTTTCTTTGTTTCGAATTTTTTTTGCTTTGTTTGCAAGTTCTCGGATTTGGTTTGGGGAGAATTAATTTTGTTATTGGTTGGAAGAGGAATTTTGATAGCTGTTAGTGTTGTTGTTTTAGGTTTTACGTTAAAACTTAGTCTCAGTTCTGACAAATCGTCCGTTCTTTTGTTCAGATATCGGTGCATATTTTGGAGCACAGTATGAGAAGCACGGGATGTTGGTACGTGTTGCTGGTGATAACATAATGATGTCTCTTCCCTACATTCTTAGTTTGGAAGAAATTGACGAGGTATGCATCATATCACTCAGCATCTGCTAGAAATATTTGAAGAAATCGCCACCACATTTGTATTTCAATAAGCTCAGGCTTGGTTCGTTGTGACATGAACATAAAAACAATTATGTTTATATGATCTTTTAGGAGCCATTTGTTGCAACGGTGAAGTTGTTTCCTTGTAGCAGCTGTAAACATTAACGTTTCATAAATCAACAACATACTCAGTGAAATTTCACAAGTAGAGAAACATTAAACGTTCCACCATATATAGATAAGTTCGGCACTAATGGTGCGTATTAATTGCAAATAAGATTTGAAAAAAGTTTGTGGAAAAACATGAGTTTTTTTTTAGGAAATAGTGGAAAACATTTCGTGCGTTTTTGGGGAAAAAAACTTCTCCTAATATTTTGAAAATTTTGGTTTGAATTTACTTTTCCATTCTTTTTGGTTATTATATTTTGCTTTTTAAGAATCAATTTGACTAATTTTTTTAAAAGTCATGTTATGCTCTTCAAGAGTCAATTTGACTAATTTTCAAAAGCTAATTTCCTTATTAAATATGTACCTAAAGGAACAACAACAAAAAAAAAAAAAAAAAAAAAAGACAATTGAGAGTCAAAATACTTTACAGACTAGAAAAAAAAATTATTCCTCAAAGTTTAATGATAAACCTGGATAAGAACTAAATAGAGGCTAATTATTTTATTATAATTATTAAAAATCTGTACTTATTTGTAAGATGTAATTAGAACTCTTAAAAATAATTGGTATTTAGTTATTTTCTTAATACTTAAGACTTCAAAATTAATTAAAGTTAGTAACTATTAAATTTTTACTTATTTGTAAGATCTAATAACTTTTAAAATAATTGGTGTTTAGATATTTTCTTAATATTTAAGACTTCAAAATTAATCAAAGTAATAGCTATTAAATTTTTACTTATTTGTAAGATGTAATCACTCTTAAAATAATTGAAATTTAGTTATATTAATAGTTAAGACTTTAAAATTAATTAAAGTTATAGCTATTAAATTTTTTAATTATTTGTAAGATGTAATAACTCCTAATATTTAGTGTTTTATTACCTGGTACCACTACTATCCTTATTTAAACGTAGTGTAATAGACTTTAAAAAATTTCCACCACATTAAATATTAGTTAAACTATTTTTTCTAATTAAATACATATCTAAGGGAACATTAAAAAAGAAAATTGAGAATCAAATTAATCTTATAGACCAAAAGAAAAATTACTCTTCAAATGATTAATGAAAAATATGGGTAAGAACTAAGTAGAGCCTAATTGTGTTATTATAATTGTCTTATTTATTTGTATGATGTAAGAACTCATATTTTAAAAATAAGAAATATTAAAATATATAGTAAGAGGAAAGTATATGGCATGAGGTATTAAGAGAATCAAGAACTAAAGAGTCCTAAAATATCTGGTAAGAGCGAAATATATTTTAAAATTAAGGCGTCCTAAAATTTATGGTAAGAGAAAAATATATGTTTTAAGTTTTGAGCTTTTCTCTTATCAACATGTATGTATAAGAAAGGGGTGACCAACAACCTTAATTTCTTCATATGTTGTTTCTTCAAAGAAATAAAATTGCGAGAATTTAAGGAAAAAAATCCACAGCTTGATGCAGTCGTTGGTTCAATTGGGGTCAACATCCTTTTTTAAAGGAATTATACAAAAATAAGAAAGGGCGTGTTGAATGTGTGAAATATTTGAGTCAAGATGAAGTACTTGAAACAACGACTAAGATAAGGAATTCGCTTTGGCAGAAAGGTGATGAATATGAAGACTTGGGATGTCACAAAACGATCAAGCGTTCAATTAAATGGTCAATAGCATTGTAGTTTCTAAGCCAAAAGCAAAAGTGCGATGCAAGTGTTTGTGGAATTATTAGTTTTTATAATTTGGATCTATAACTCACAGGTATAATCTTTGGGACTAATAAGATATGAATTTTATATGGTCTATATGCATGAGAAGGTATAATTTTTCAATTGGCAATGCATTCGATTATGTTATAATTTACTCGTGATGATAATCTTGAAAGCCTCGCTATCTCTATGAGGTAGGGTAAAAACTACATTAAAAAAAGGATACTTTGAATGTATTCTTACTTACTATTTATATACTTATCCGCCAAACTTTGAATAATGATTGAAGTATTAGATGACATCTATTTAAATTAATCACTCAAGATTTATAGAAGTTGATTCTCACAATGCGCTACTCCCTCTGTTCCAATTTATTTGTTTGATTTTAATTTGACACGAAGTTAAAAAAAATAAAGAAGACTTGAATTTTATGGTCTTAACCAAGCAACTCAGCTTTCTATTATTAGCGTTTTTAAAATTTGAAAAAAATAATTCTACTTCATAACACTTGAACAACAACTATTATTCTATAGAATTTAAAAGACTAACCTTTTCATTATCATATTTTAAAAAAAATAAAAGTGCATGGCAAGTTTTTTTTGGAAAAATTGTCATAAAAGTATACTTCAAACAATATTTAATAGTTTTTCAAATTTACATGTTTAAACAAAATATGATGATTTTGATTAAGAATAAAATCAATGGAAGTATAATAATTTTTCATAAATATTTTTAAAATATACTCAATCATCATTGTTCTACTTAGAATTGTGTTGGATGGGTATGAAAAAAGTTCTTGGTTGGAACTAGGGAGTACCACCCCTGAATGAGCTCTACTCGATGCAAATAGGCTCTAATGTGGTTTTGGACACCATGTGAAAATTAAAAAAAAATTGTGTTGGCTTATAATAATATTCAGAAATTTCAAACATCTATAGTATTCAAGTTAATAATATTGATGTGCCACACACTTGCGTAAAAGTAAAATTAATATAGCTAATAAGCTATTTAGGATCATTTTACAAGTCTTTTCTTGAAAGAAACATGGTGAACGTATTTGCCTGTGCCTGTACTTGAATGTCAGCAGAACATAGGGTGATGACTAGTATCTAATGCTAAAAATGGTAAACCTGATGAAGCTGTAAAACCTGATAAAATTGATGAAGGTAGGTAAAAACTTCAATGATTACTTCTTCTGCTTTCAAGTGACGCTCTATAGCAATATTATTTAATTTGATGTTCTATTTTTTTTTTTGGCCCAAATATCTTTTGTGTGTGTTTGATGTATTTAATAGATTCACGGACATTTTAATTTTCTTAAATAGGAGTTTATTACACAAAACTGTACTTACAATCTTGATGTATAAAAAACACTTCTATTTATTTATTTTGTGATTGCAGTTTATTTTTTGATAAAGTTTATTTTTGATGTATATATATATTTTTTAATTATTTTTTTTTATAAATTTGTGTCAAATTTCTTATTTCAACGAATATGCAAAATACACGTGCAACGCACACACACAAAACTAGTCAACTATAAAAATTTAAACTTATTCCAAACCAAATTCAAAAATATATCAATTTAATTCGATTTTCAATTTAAATTGATTTTTAGTCATATCATGAACACCCCTAGGCCTTAACTTCTAAAGATAATTACAACTTTTCATCCGCCTGGCCTCTCACAAACCAACGAATAATGCATCAGTCCAAAGAAGTAAACGTAACTACTACTATCAAGATCTTGCACGTAATCAAGGTAGCTCAAAAATCATTTTCAACAGAATTTATTTGCCAAATAAGGTTTATTTGCTTATTAAGGTCATACTGACAACTCTAGGTAAACATTACAAGACCACACAAAAATGCAGTCACAATAAATTAAAAACTAAAGAACAACTTTTAAAAAATTAAAATAATCGAGCTATGCAATTATATGTGCAAAACCAGAGTCTGTGTGTATGTCAAATACAGCACGCTCTATGAAATTGAGTTTGAAGAGAACCCAAAGTACCGAGGAAAGAAGAGGAAGAAGAGAATGAAGGTGCGAATATAAAAAGAGTCACATGGCGGAGCTACCTTAGGCGAAGGGCGATTCGATGCACACCCTTTGTTGGAATATTACGTGGTGTATAGAGATTAAATGTTAGTTATTATGGATGTATATTTAATTTTGCACACACTTCACCAAGTTTCTAGCTCCGCCACTGAAAAGAGATAAAAGAGTCGAATAGAGTTTGTGGAATGATCGCAGACTAAACACGTAATGAAGTGATGCTGTGGAGTTAGCGTATTTGGGGACTAAAGTTTTCTCTCGAGGAAGAAGGAAGAAGAACAACAAATCAAAAGAGTGAAATAAATAATAACATAGGTAGCTACCTATCCTTCTTTCATTTCATTTATTCTATTCTCTAATTATTTATTTTTGAGATCTTAGCCTGTGTTTCCGGGCATGTCTTTTCTAAATATATGAGCAAATTAAAGTGTGCCAGCAAGTTTTATACGGTATATTAGAAAAAAAGGGTCATACTCCCTCCGTCTCATATGAATTGATCACTGTCCTCTTTACACACTTTTTAGGAAATCATAAATAAAAAGGGTAATATTACTAATTTATCATTTAAGATACTTTATTGAACTTTACGAATTACTTGTTTACACTTTCAAAGAGAATTAATTGTAAGGGTAAAATGAGAAAAATACAATTAATTCTATCTTGATTTAGTAAATGGACATGTAATTTGGAACAACTATTTATAATTAGGTGATTAATTAATATGGAACGGAGGAAGTATTATTTTAGTTTTTTTGGTTATCCCCTAGAATACTTTTATGCATCTAAAGTTGATAACATGCGTAGAGAGTGCTCAAATCTCACCTATGTTATCTTGAGAACCAAACATTTACATGTATTTTTAGGATTAGGACGTGTACGTGCAGTGTGTAATTAAATATAAGAAAATTAAAGAAGGAAAGAACAGATAAGCTCCACTTTTAAAATTAATTCCTCAATAATTTTGATTTGAGTTATTGGATTGTAGCATATCATATCCATGATAGAAGTTTGGTATTCTGGCCATAGATTTTGAAATTGAAACTTGAAAATTTGAGTTTTTAAAATTGTAATTTTTGGAATTTGATTACTTGAGAAAAAAAAATTGAACTGCAAGTGAAAATGAAATTTCTCTTAAAAACTGATTTTTCAAAATCTATGGTCAAACAGATATTTGAAGATAAATTTTCAAATTCAAATTTATGACGAAACACTAGCTTAGGAACGTGTCCATTCAAGAAGGATTCCATTTGATTCATCACAATTTAATTACGTATTTGGGAGCTGAAACGAGTAGTTCCATTCACTTCAAACTTATGAAACAAATATTGATAACTCCATTAATGACGGTTGAACATGAAGGTGACAGCAGTTAAACAGAGAACCTTTTGGAAGAAAACCAAAAGAAAGGATACATTGATATTATCTGTACAACTTTTTACTACACTACTAGTTCTCTTATATATAGACATCACTAACAGACTCAAGTCTAATATATGTGCTTGCCAGCTAAGCATCTACTAACAAATTAGCTAAGCCTCCACTAACTAACTTCTACACCACAGCTGTCTCATCTTTACCATATAGCTTGATAACTACCTTTCTGTCAACACACCTCCTCAAGCTTATGGTTGAAAGATATTTTTCATTCCAAGTTTACTGAGTAGCAGCTTATGTTGACCCTTTCCTAAACCTTTTGTAAGCAGATCAGCTAACTGCTCTTTAGTGCTTATGTGTTCAGTTTTCAGCATTCCTTGACAAATTCTTTCTCTGACAAAATGACAATCAATGTCTATATGTTTTGTTCTCTCATGAAAAATGGGATTAGCTGCAATTTGGATAGCTGCCTTGCTATCACATACCATGTTTACTGGTAGGCTGACATTGACACCTAGCTCTTTGTATTAGCCAATCAACCATGTTATTTCAGCTGCACATGCAGCCATGCTTCTAAATTCTGCTTCTGCTGAGCTTCTTGACACTGTTTCTTGTTTCTTTGATTTCCATGAGATAAGTCCATCTCCAAATTTCACTACGTAGCCTGTTACTGACCTCCTTGTTTCCACACAAGCTCCCCAGTCAGAGTCACAATAGGATGTTAGTCGTATGGTTTCTTCTGCTGGCATCAGTAATCCCAAACCAGGAGCTTCTTTAATGTATCTAACAACTCTTAGTGCAGCTTCCATGTGTGATTGCTTAGGGCTATGCATGTATTGGCTTAATACTTGTACAGAGAATGCAAGGTCTGGTCTAGTCATTGTGAGATAAAGCAGCCTTCCTACTAGTCTTTGATACCTTGCGGGATCTGCAAGAATACTATCACTTTCAACCTCTTTATTGTGGATGTATTCATCATAGTGCACAGACGTAAGCTTTTGATTCAGTTCTAGTGGTGTGCAAGCAGGCTTAGCTCCCCCTAGGCCAGACTCAGAGATCAACTCTAATGCATACTTCCTTTGTGACATCAATATACCCTTGCTAGATCTCGAAAACTCAATTCCCAAAAAAAACTTGAGTTCACCTAAATCCTTCATTTTAAACTTCTTTTGGAGGTCTTGTCTGGTGTCACATAACAGTTGATGGTTGCTTCCAGTAATCAGTAGATCATCTACATAGACTAACACCACCACAATGTCCACACCAACTTGTTTTGTAAACAATGAGTAGTCATAATGACTTTGCTTGAAGCTCATATGTACTAATGCTTCTGTCAGTTTCATATTCCATTGCCTAGGTGCTTGTTTGAGGCCATACAAAGACTTATGTAGTTTGCAGACCTTGTGATGCGCCCCCTGTCTAGCAAACCCACTAGGAATCTCCATGTACACCTCCTCCAATAAATCACCATTGAGAAAGGCATTATGTACATCCATCTGAAAGATGGACCAACCTCTGGATGCAGCAAGAGCAACAACAGACCTGACTGTAACCATCTTAGCCACAGGGCTAAAAGTTTCACCATAATCCAGGCCTTCCTTTTGACTGAACCCTTTGGCCACAAGTCGGGCCTTGAACCTTTCCACTTCTCCTGATGACAGGTACTTGATCTTGTAGACCCATCGACACCCAATGGGTTTCTTGCCTGGGGGAAGGTCCACAATAGACCAAGTATGATTACTTTCTAATGCAGCAATTTCCAGCTGCATAGCCTTGACTCAAGCTGGGTCAGCAGCAGCTTCCTTGAACGACACAGGTTCACACAAAGCAGAATAAGCCTGCAGCACTTGTCTATATGGAGCAGAGAGATGAGAGTAGGATAGTTGATCAGATAGAGGATATATGCAGGTATTACTTTTAGAAGAAGTAATAAAATCATGCATCCAAAGGGGTGGCTTGCTACGCCTGCTGGATCTTCTAGATGGTGCTGAAAGTGGAGCTTGAGGTGCTGAAGGAACAGAGGAAACAGAACCAGGAGGAACACTTGGGACATCAGCAACAACATCAGCAGCTGCAGAGACATCACCAGAGGAGTGAGATGGTGAGACCTCACTTGGTAATAGCACTTCAAGAACTGGAAACACAGGGTTGGAAGCAGCCTGGAGATGTTTAAAAGGGAAGATATCCTCCTGAAACACCACATGTCTGCTTACAAAGAAAGAATGAGCATGTATATCATATAGCAAATAGCCTTTTTGGGTGGATGAATAGCCCAGAAACACTGCAGGCACAGCTCTTGAGGAGAATTTATCTATGATCTTGGGACATGCAGCATAGCACAGACACCCAAAGACTTTGAGGTGAGATAGTGATGGAGGATGCTTATACAATATCTGAAAGGGAGACTGAAAACCAATCACTCTTGAGGGAAGCCTATTCAAGATGTATACAGCTGCAGCAACACATTCACCCCAATATCTAAGTGGGATAGATGCCTGAAACCTGAGAGATCTGGCCATCTCCAAAATAGTCCTGTGCCTTCTCTCAACCACACCATTTTGTTGGGGTGTGTAGACACACGTACTTTGATGAGAAATACCAAGATCAGACAGTAAGGTTTGGAAATCACGACTGAAAAATTCACATCCATTATCAGTTCTCAAGGTTTTAACACTAGTAGAAAACACATTCTGAACCCGTGTAAGGAAGTGTTTAAGTACTACTATAGTATCAGCTTTAGATGCAATCAAGAAAATCCAAGTATACCTACTGAAATCATCCACAACAGTGACAAAGAATCTTTTTCCATTATGAGTAGGTACCCTATAAGGCCCCCATATATCACAATGTAGTAATTCAAACACTGACTTAGACATATGAGTGCTTAGAGGAAATGGAAGCTTTGTGTGTTTGGCTAGAGGACAAACTGTACAATGGGAGTGATTCTGATTTTTCAATGAGCTAAGGTAGTCATGTCTCTTTATTATATCTATAGGAGCATGACCTAATCTTTTGTGCCAAACATCAACAGACTCAACAGCAGAAACAACAGAATTACTAGACTGAACACAAGATGGAACATGAACACAACTTCTACTACTATTGACCAGCTTCTTTGGAGGTTGATTTGGTCCAGTCCTTAGTATGTAAAGTCCATGCTCTTCTTTACCAATCCCCTTCACCTGACCAGTGGAGAGATCCTGGAAAATGCAGAAGTCAGGAAAGAATCCTACCATGCATTATAATTCTTTAGTGATTTTGGACACTGATAATAAGTTCAACTTAAAATCTGGTAAGTACAACACATTTGATATTGGTTGATTTGCCAGAATACAAGTACTACCAACATGTGAAACTTCAACAGCCTTTCCATTAGGCAGATGTACCTTACTCTTGTCATGATCAGGCATTTGTTTACTTTGATCTAGTATTTCAAACTTAGATGTTATGTGGTGCGTTGCTCCTGTGTCCACTATCCATTCACCAGCCTCATAATTACAAGAAAAAGCTCTAAAGAGACTACCTGCATCTGCAACAGCAGCTTGAGCATGTAATTCTACTTCACTTGGACCACCAGTCTTTGACAGCAGCTGTAGAATCTGCTGATATTGTTCTGGAGTAAAGAAAGCACTAGGATGTTGAGTTGCCTGAACATGATTATTGTTGCCTCTGAATGCTTGCTCTGTATTTTGTGAAAGTTCAACTTGATTTGCATAAGCACCAGTATTCATGGATTTCTTCTTAGACTTAAAATCTGCTGGGTAGCCTACAATCTTGTAGCATTGTTCTTTTGAATGTCCTTTACAGCCACAATGTTCACATAGCAGAATATTCTTTTTTTCCTTATATCCAGAAGTACCGGCACCATTACCATAGCCTCCACTGGGATTATGATATCCTCTGTTTGAACTACCAACCCCAGTTATACCACCACCTGTGTAAGTACCAGAAAATCCTACTTTGGATGTACTCGCACCATTGTTATAGCTTGGACTTTTGTGACTGTACAGTGCTGTGCCCTCTATCATACTAGGTGAAGCAAAACTTGCCAAATTCCTTTGACTCTCTTGGTCAATTAGCATAGCATAAACTTTATTCAAGGTAGGAATAGGACTCATCATCAGAATTTGACTCCTAGGTTGAGCATACGACTCATTTAAGCCCATTAGAAATTGAAGAAGCCTTTGATATTCACAATGTTCTCCAAATTTCCTTGATTCTGGACAAGGACAACTAGGGCACGGCATGATAGCATCATACTCGTCCCAGAGATCTCTCAATTTTGAGAAATAATCAGCAATGGACATTGTTCCTTGAGTGAGTGTGTGAATTTCTCGATGAAGGTGAAATACTCTAGATCCATTTACTGTATCAAACCTCTCCCTCAAATCAATCCATACTTTGCGAGCATCAGACGCATAAACTACAGAACTCAGTAAGCCAGGTCGCACAGCATTCATAATCCATGATAACACTACAGCATTGCATTTTTCCCATTGATCATGTAATTCCGGTTCAAATGTAGATTTAGGAAATCGTCCATCTACAAATCCTAGCTTACTACGACCTACAAGCCCAATTCTAAACGATCTACTCCACAAAGCATAATTCTCAGATCCAGTTAGCTGAAGAGATATCAGAGAACTACCTGGCGTGTCTGTAGGTTGTAGAAACAAAGGGTGATTGTGATCAATCGTCGGAATTGCGGAAGATCGCATAGTAGCAGTGCCTACTCCTCCATTTTCAGAACTTGTCGCATCATCAATCGCCATTGTAGTTAGCTTGAATTACTAAAACCCTAACTTTTGATACTTCTCTGAAATTCACCTTTGTACAGCAAAGGTTGAACCTTCGTATCTATTGTTAGCTCTTTACACTCCGAACTGCCTATGATCGATGGCTTTGATACCATGATAACTCCATTAATGACGGTTGAACATGAAGGTGACAGCAGTTAAACAGAGAACCTTTTGGAAGAAAACCAAAAGAAAGGATACATTGATATTATCTGTACAACTTTTTACTACACTACTAGTTCTCTTATATATAGACATCACTAACAGACTCAAGTCTAATATATGTGCTTGCCAGCTAAGCATCTACTAACAAATTAGCTAAGCCTCCACTAACTAACTTCTACACCACAGCTGTCTCATCTTTACCATATAGCTTGATAACCTTTCTGTCAACAAATATTACGAGCGAAATGATGCAAAACAAAATGTTATAGTAACAGAAATATATATTTCTTTCCATTGATTTATGTAATAGGCAATTTAGCCTCAAACTAAAATTATACAAAGATAACACCAAATTTAACAGTTATTAGGATTTAATTGGGACCCCAACAGCTCAAATACATGACTTTCCTAAGAGACTCTTCAGATTGATTCACATTACTGTTAGCAGAAACCGAAGAAGAAGATTGAGGAGAGATCTTCTTGGCCTGTGAATATGACCTTACATTGTTCTTGACGTGCTGATTTATGGCGTTTCTGGTGTTGTTAGACCTACAGAGTCCTTGATCTTTCAGTACCTCTACCACTCCCACGCTTACTACTGCAGCCCATGCCTTGCTTGTTGAACTCATTTTCGAAAATTTTGATTTTGGATTTCTTGAAAATCTTGGGTAAGTTTGTGAAGGATTAATTTGTTTGAGAAAGCTAGTGCTTTTGTAAAGACTTGGATATTTTGTTGGTTGAATTCTCAGGGATTTGATGCTTGTGAATATATAGGTGTGCAAGTGCGGCTCAATAATAAAACTAGAGGCTTTTAGCTGTGAATTCTTGTGGCTTTGGAGCATGGTTTTTACAAATTTCAGTTATGATTGTGTCTGTACAAGAATTCTTGTGGCTTTATGGAGCATGGTTTTCTAAAATTTCAGTTACGATTTTGCTTGTGGATGTACATTTCTACCCTTGTGCATGATTTTTCATGAGGAGAAGGTGTAGCTGGTATTTCAAGTATTACTACTAGCTATTTGAGGGTGGTGAGTTGATTGAAGTAGCACGTTGATTTTGGAATCTTGTTTTGGATTATTGAGAGAGGAGCAGATTGATGTAACGCCATAATACATAAACAGTAAGATGAATGCACACCCACCCCACTTGAGCCTAAATCAGGAAAATGAAACTGTATAGGAGAAGATTATCATAAATATGTGATTGCATAGGATGAGGACATATGGCGTTGAAAATTGTTAATCATCATCAATTGCTATATATACCTACTATATATAGTTTTAATTATAATTGATTGATTTAGAGGTAGATTACATACTATTAGTCTGGAATCTGCTTTAATTGTATTTACCATGTATGCTATAGTATTAAGAGGTTAACTGCATTCTACTTCAAATAATGAGTTACAATGAAATTACGGGGAAAAGCTATCTTCGGAAAATCACTAACAAGAATAAGCAGTCATTACTGGTACTGGTCACTTCTAAACGTGACTATTGGAGCTTTGGACAATGATAGGAGGAGTTCATGGCCCGGAAGCGCGTTAGTCGGGCTCCAATGGGGATACCGGACACCGGGTGGGAAACCAAAAAAAATAAATGAAAAGGAGTAGTTCATGACCCGAAGACATGATACAAGAAAAGAAGGAGATTTGTGACCCGAGATATGATTAGAAGAAAGAAAGGACAGGCATAGAAATAAAAGGATAGACACATTAGCAATTCCATACAGGATCCTGTGAATCATAATGATTTACAGCTGATGTGCATAATGGTATTTTCAAATGGAGCATTTCCATTGGACGGCATACTATAAAATCCACATGGAGCTATTTCATTAATTGATGTATTTAATTCGATCAATGCCTTTTATATTCGCATTTAATAACGCTCTATTAAATTAATCTTCATTTTTCTAAGTTTGATTGATACGCGTATTCTCGACCTCCTGATAAATTCAACTGTATTAATTTTTGGGTAAGTAGAAACCACATAAATTTGGAGTTAGTCATGCTTCAAAGTACAGGTATTCAACGTACAATATGGTAAACTTTGAAAATTTCAGTTCGATAGTTTTGAGTTTTAGTTTTTAAAATATTATACTATCATTATGCTGATCAATTTTTTTGATATAATTTGGTATTTTTAATTTTGGTTTTGATTACGGTTTGTTCGACCTCAGCTTATGTATAGTGTAAAATTATTACTTCAAAATACTATATTATCATCATACTAAATTAATTGATATGATTCGATGTTTTTAATTTTAGTTTCGAATTGTATAGTACAGTAAGTCACGAACTACGGTTTCTTCGGCTGCAACTTATATACAATATAAAATTATGATTTCGACAATGACGGAAACTCCCTAAAGTTCCATAAATAGAAATTTCAGGCCTTCATTCGATTAAATTGTAAAAACCTGCAAACTCTTTTAACTAGCTTGGACTAATTTAATACCTAGATGACTTGTGAATGATGTATGGTTAAGGTATTCGCCTATTCCTAATAGTTGAGGTTAACGATACTCTTGAGACACATTAATGCATATGCTTATCAACTGTGTTTTTCATGTTTTTAATACTCCTCTTGGATGGCACGAACTTTGTAGTGCTGTTGAAAAAGCTAAGCAAGTGATCAACAGTAAGATGATTCTTTGGAAGAAACCAGATAGTAGATGGTACAAACTCAACACAGATGGATGCAGCAAGGGGAATCCAGGTAGTGCAGGAGGAGGTGGAATCATCAGAAATAGTGATGGAGGTTTTATATTTGCTTATCAAGAAAACTATGAAATGTGTAGCAATAATATAGTTGCAGCTAATGATATACTTCAAGGCCTCACCAATGTCATCGTGGAAGCTGACTCGCAACTAATCATCAACATGATTAATCATAAAATAAAAAGTTCTTGACAGATTTGTCATGTTATTGATCAGATAAATCAGCTCTCTAGTGGAAAAAATTTTCTTTCTATGAATACTTATAAAGAGGAAAATATGGTAGTTGATCATCTGACAAATTTTTGGGGGAATCTATTAATGAAAATCACATAGAAAGGTTCAGTTTGCTACCTGCTCTATTAGGGCTTTGGTGAATTTGAATCAATAACGAATTCCTAATTTCAGGTTCAAATAAAGGAATAATCATTTTGTGACTAATGATATTAGCCTTGGATAGTTGTATATTGCTCGTCTTTGTGCATAACACACACTTGTATATGTGGTGTTTGTCTTAGGAAGAATGTCATTCTCTTTAAGCTTATCCTTTTGTAAAATATGAGTGAAGAGATAGTCTACCTCATTTTTTTTATTGCTCTGGAGGCTAAGGTCTATGTCCTCCTCCTAGGGGCGGAGCTAGGTGGGCGGGAGGGGGTTCACCCGAACCCCCTTCGCCGAAAAACAACAGTGTATATGTAAGGTTAAAATTTCGATTTACATAAATATATAGTATAAATGAACCCCCTTGTCACAATTGAAATGTGTAGCTCAGTGGTTAAGGGGGTTCAGAATTCACTGTGTTTGCTGGTTCGATTCTCATTAGCTTGCCTGTTTTCCCTTTCTTTTAAGCTTCACTGTTCCCCATACTAAAAATTAGAGAATTTTTATTTGGTAATAAATTTAGAGCTATTCCCCATTCATTAAATAGAAATAATGATTAATAATTCTTAAAATGAGGAAATTAATGGCGAGAGTACAATTTTACATTTAGAAAAACTTATAGATATATTTTTTAAGTATATAAAAAAAAATTATAAACGTGAAAATATAATATGTATGTTATACATATATATAGTATAAATTTTTAAAGCTAATATATGATTAAAGGAGCAGTGAGAAGAAGAAAAAATAAAAAGTTCAAAATAAAATAAACACTTGAAAAAAAAACACAAGATTTATGTAGGGCTCCATAAAGCAAGGCAAACGTAGAAAGAAATGTTTAACTAAAGTATGACAAGGCAAATTACATTTAGCAGTTAAGATTAATTTTGTCCTTTGCCCTGCCCCGCTCCCCCCCACCCGACCCGATTTATCATCATGTAACCTTCAGGCGTTACTTCTTATTTATATTTCGAACCCCCTTGATAAAAATTCTGTCTCCGTCATTGCAGCTCCTCCATGTACTTATTGTTAAAGAATGAAAAAAATCTGACATTGGTAGTTAAATAAGTGGTCTCTTTATAGGCTTGGACAATCCTCCTCCCTTTGAGTACTCTTTTGGGGTATGAATTAGGTCCAACACCTAATTTTACACTTATTCTCTTTTTTAATAGACAGGTTGGGTCAATGCCTAAACCCCCACAAACCACCTTGGTGGTCTTTTGGAAAAGAAAGAAAAAAGAACGCACAAGATGTTTGGAATTTGATAACTTCCAGCTGTCTTTTTTTTTTTAACCTTAACCAACGAATGATAGGATGGCTTTGGATTATTGAAAATAAATTTACTTTCAGTAATCGAAGGCAGGTTAGGGACTGGCGAGCACGCCCCCAACTTCTTAAGTTTGGAAATTATGTTGGACCTTAGGACGGCTTAAAAAGTATACAAAACAATGAATTAATTAAATGTTTTCGAACCCAAGAATAAATTGGTGCCGCACATCCATCGTGTGGAGGAACCAGAACAATTCCAAAATAACCACAGCCTTAAGATTAAATTGAAGAAAGGAAAAAAGAAATTGGAATGAAACTGAAATTATTTTGGTTCAATGAATTAAATTGTATATCTTTTGTTGTAGAGGGAAAGGATTCCTTATTTATTTTGGATAGAAACAAATGTATTAGGAGTCGTCCTAATAATGTAGTAATTTGTACACAAGAATCCTAATCACCTACCCTTTCCTTAAGGAATGAGAGGCATGAGGCAGCCTTTCTTCATTGTATATATTTTTTGGATGATAATATAATATAGACTATAGTGATCAATGTCAAATTCTCCGTATTCACAGCAAGCATAATCTATGTAATTTTCTTAATATAAAAATTTGAAGAACAGAAAAAAGAATTACACAACTCAAATACATGTGTAAACCAAATCAAAACCACTAATGTTGAGTATAATTTCCAGATATTTGGATTTCTGGATTTGGTTTCCACAAGAGTTGACTGGGCAATTTAGCCGAAGCTCTAAAAACCCTCTCATGTTTTACTATATTTGTCAAAGACTATGTACATAAAGATGAAGATTTAACTACTAGTAGGATTCAATTGAGATCCCAACAGCTCAAGTACATGACTTTCCTTAGAGACTCTTCAGACTGCTTTGCTTTACTATTAGCAGAAATCAAAGAAGAAGATTGAGAAGAGATCTTCTTGGCCTGTGAATATGACCTTGTATTGTTCTTGACGTGCTGATTTATGGCTCTGATGGTATAATTCCACCTACATAGTCCTTGATCTTTTAGTGCCTCTACCACTCCTACGCTTATTGCTGCTACCCATGCCCTGCTTGTTGAACTCATTTTCTTATTTAATTTTTGAGTTCTTGAATATCTTGACTAAGTTTGGGGAGGATTAATTTCCTTAAGAAGGTTAGTGCTTTTGCAATGACTTGGATGTTTTGTTGGTTGGATTTTCAGGGATTTGATGCTTCTGAATATATAGATGTAATTGCGGCGCAATAAAACTAGAGGCTTTTAGCTGTGAATTCTTGTGGCTTTGGTGCATGGTTTTCTAAAATTTCAGTTACGAGTGTGGCTGTGGATATTTACCGAAAAAGAAATGTGTGACTCATGTGGACATGGGCTTATCTAGGTGGGGGTCAATGGATTCACGTTAACCCATATTTTCCTTCCTATATCATATATAATAGTGTTATATTTTTCTAAAATTATTTAAATATAGATATATACATTCACACTCGAAGTATTTTCATAATAGTGCATTATTCTCTCAAATCTTGAATACGCCTCTGCATATGGATGTACATTTCTGCCCTTGGGCATAATTTTTCATGAGGAATATCTTGAGGGCTTAATCGGTATTTCAAGTATTACTATTTGAGAGTGGAGAGTTGATTGAAGTAGCACATCGAATTTGGAATCTTGTTTTGGATTAGTGGGATTGGAGCAGAATGATGTAACATCATAGTACCTGAACAGTAAAATGAATGCACACCACTTGTGCCTAAACCAGCAAAATGAAACCACATAAATGTTGGGAGTTACGTGCTTTAAAGTAGGGGTATTCATTGTACGATAGATGGTACACTTTGAGAATTTCAAATTGATAATTTTGAGGTTTAGTTTTTAAAAATATTACTCCTTCCGTCTCAATTAATGTGGTATATTTTGCTTCTCGAGATTCAAACTCAACTATGTTTGATCGTAATTTTTTCATTTATATTTCAAATATTTTGAATAGTTAATTATTGTAACTTATAGTACTTTTTACGTAGTTTTCAAATATATAAATTTTATTTCAAAAAAAAAATTAAAGATTTCATGTCCAAATTCATGATCAAACTTACATTTTAAATCTCGGAAAGTGAAATATGTCATATAAATTGAGACAGAAAAAATAACTATTATGATACTGTACTTATTCGATATAAGACCATAACACATAAACAGTAAGATGGACGCACACCACTAGAGCCTAAACCAGGAAAATGAAACCACTAGTTACGTGCTTGGGTACTCATCGTACTATAATTGAGTTTTAGTTTTTAAAAATATTATTACTATTATGACACTAAATTTATTCGATATATTTCTGTATTTTTTTAAAAAAAAAATTGATTTGTATGGTATGGTAAGTTGGTAATTACTGTTTATTCATATATACCGTAAATTATGACTTCAAAATACAATAATTTTTATCATACTAAATTAATCGATATATCTGGTTCGCGTAGTTCTAATTTTGTTTCGATTTGTATGGTATATTAATTAAGTCACTAACTACGGTTTGTTTTACTGCAACTTACATATAATGTAAAATTATGACTTCGACAATGGAAAGACTTCCCCTGAAGTTCCACAAATAGCAATTTCAAGCCTTCACCCTATTAAACTGTAAAACCCCGCAAACTAATTTAATAGCTAAATGACGTGCGAATAATGTATGGTTAAGGTAGTTGGAATTATGTTAGAGGTTAACTACATGTTTGAAACACGTTAATGAATGTCCAAGATGTTTTGGAACTTGATTATTTCCAACTAGCTTTTTTTCCCCCTAATCCTAACCAATGAATGATAGGCCGATTTAGAATAATTGAAAACGAATTCACTTTCAATAATCAGAGGCAACTCACAGACTAGCGGGAATGCCTCCAACTTTCTAAGTTTGGGAATTGTGCTAGACCTAAGGACGGCCTTAAAGTGTACAAAATAATGAAAATAAAATATTTTCGGTCCCAAGAATAAATTTCAGAACCTCCCCTGAAGTAGTTGTGCGTCGCACAAAAAGTTGGAAAAGTCCCAATATTGGCATGGCGCAACCTCGGGGAGAAATCCTAAATTTGCCTGTACAATGGCTGTGCTTTGCTCAAGTTCTAACTCAGAAAACCACAAAATAAAAAATGAAAAGTCAGGAATAGAGAAATTAATTCCAAAATTCTAACGCCAAGAAAATAAAATACATAAGATATAAATTAGGACGGAAGGAGCAATTAAAATAACTTGATTACATAAGTACCATGTGAACTTTGTGACCATAAGAAATTATTTTGGTTTCATGCAATTGTATATCTTTAGTTGTAGAGGGAAAGATTCCTTGTTAATTTTGGATAGCAACAGATTTCTTTTTTTTTAGGAGCAGTCCTCCTAATTTAGTAATTTGTACACTAAAGAAATCCCAATGACCTGACCTTTTGTACAAAATTGAACATGTTCAATCTTCTTAGGGGAAAGAGAAGCATGGAGCAGCCCTTCTTCAAAGTATATAATATTTGGATGATATACAAGGTAGGAATCAATGTCAAATTCTCCATACTCAGCAGCAAGCATAATCTATGTAATTTACTTAATATAAAAATTATATATCTAAAAAATTGAAGAATAGAAATAGGAATTACACAATACAAATAATACGATAAAAAAAAAAAAAAACAGTAGAATTGAGTATAATTTCCAGATGTTTGGATTGCTGAAAATTGGTTTCCCCTAGAGTTGACTGGCCAATTTAGCCAAATCACACAAATTCCTCTCATATTTTACAAAAAAATGTTGTCAAAGACTCTGTACAGGAAGATGACACTAAATGTAACTGCTATTAGGATTTTGATCAATTGGGACCCCAACAGCTCAAAGACATGATTTTCCTAAGAGACTCTTCGAACTGCTTTGCTTACTATTAGCAGAAATCAAAGAAGAAGATTGAGAAGAAATCTTCTTGGCTTGTGAATATGATCTTATATTGTTCTTGGCATGCTGATTTATGGCTCTGATGGTGTAATTCCACCTACATAGTCCTTGATCTTTCAGTGCCTCTACAACTCCTACGCTTAGTGCTGCTGCCCATGCTCTGCTTGTTGAACTCATTTTCTAATTTTATCCTGATTTCTTGAAAACACTCTTGGATATATTTGTTAAACAAGGCTAGTGCTTTTGCAATGACTTGAATATTGTATTGTTGAATTCTCAGGGATTTGATGCTTCTGAATATATAGGCAAGTGCGGCACAATAAAACTAGAGGTTTTATGTGTGTATTCTTGTGGTTTTGGAGCATTGTTTTCCAAATTTTCAGAGGGTGGCTGTTGATGTACATTTCTACCCTTACATTTAATTTTTCATGAGGTAAAATACAGGGGTAACTTACAGAAATCTCATAAGTTAAAGAGCCAATAATATTTCTTATCACAACTTTTTCCAATAACATAAAATCCCATAAATGACGTTTTTTGATAAATTACCAACAAATTAATAACTTAATTAAAGAAATAACAGAAATCACATTTATTTAGGGGAGTAAATCATGGAAGAGAATCCCTGAAATATCTAAAACAGAAGAAAAACTCAAAACTTTCCATCAGATTTTATGATTTACAATTTACAATTTGGCTCAATTTCTTCCATCTCTATTAATCTTTTCTTTTTCTTAAAATTGTAATTTTCTGATATTTGAATCTAAAAGAACAGCAATGTTGACGATCTTGATTTCGCCGGAATAGTTTTTGTTCGATGATTTGGCTTTCGACGGAACAATGAATGATTCTGATTTGGCCAGAACTGTGTTGGGGTGGGTTTGGTGTTTTCCGGCTGGTATTACTTTGTATCAAAAATATGAATCAAAAACATGTATCAACCAAAAAAAAAAACTCTAAGGCATATGTATCAAACATAGGCAACAATTAAGTTTAAATTTCATTAAAATAAGAATCTAGAACCATTTGAACACGTTTCTGGTAACTTTTCAAATGTATCAAAATATGTTTGTCACACATTTTCAACATATCTCACCAGAGATCTTATGTACATGTTTATGTGTTGATACATATGTATGATATATATATATATATATATATATATATATATATATATATATATATATATTGATATATATGTAGCACTGATTTTATCTGATGCATATGTATGATACATATATGACATGTGTTAAACTTCAAACATATGTATCATCCTTAAATTATGGGAAGAGAACACAAGTTCTTGATATGTATCTATATATGTATCAAATACATTTATTTGATACATATGTTTGATGCATGTATACTTGATACTTGTGATTGATACATTAATCCACCACCACTGCCACCTCTATCATTCGCCGGCACCACCACCGCCATCTTTGTCGTTCTCATCAGAAACCTAGCAACTGATTATTGAATTTCTCCTCTTTCTCTTAATAGGTACTGGCTTAAAGGGTTGAAAAAAGATTCAAAATTGATAAAAGAAATAGAAAAGGACAATGAAATTGATGAAAATCCAGCAAATTCAAACTCCATTTCAGTTAAAAATGGATTCATATTGTACCAGATTCTCCTTTCTCCTCTCCTCTCAGCACCCTCCTCATTTCTTCGTCCTCTTTTCTCTTTCCCGCTGGAAGAATTAAGAAGATAAAAATTTCATGGTTCCTTAGGATTTCACAACCGAATCAGTGCAAGAATTGTCTATAGAGGATAGAAATTTCATGGCTCCTTAGGAGGAATTGATACTTGCATCATTCGAAAGATAAAAATTTGAAAGATTGAGAAGCGTGATTTTAGGCGAGAATGAAAAAGAATTAATTTGGGCGAGAGTGGGGGAGGATTATGCGGCAGAGTGTGATTTTGATATGTATCCAGTATTGAGTAACCTAATCCCTAAATTATAAAATTTTATGTAATTATTTAAAAGATATAAAATTTTATATATTAATGACCCTTATGTTTGGAAAATTATGTAATTTACCCAAAATACAAAGAGGTGTAGTTGGTATTACAAATTGAGGGTGGAGTCTGGGCTTGTTGAAGGAGCTCATTGATTAGAATATTGTTTTGAATTATTGGAGAAGAGCAGAATGATGTGTGCTGATGTGCATAATGCCAAAATACATAGACAATAGTACTTAAGATAGATGAAAACCCACTAGAGCCTAAACCATGGGAAAGGATCTTGAAAGATGAAACCACATCAATGTTGGAGTTACATGCTTCAAAGTATCACGTGAAACTCACTCAGTTGAAAAATATTTCTCGCTTCATTTTTATTTGTCATATTTAAACTTATACATTCATTAAAAAATAATTATTGACATGACTAATTTACCACACTATTTTTATTAATTGATGTTTAATATTTAGTCTTGGAAAATAATTTAAAAAATAAGTAATAATACTAAGGGTAAAACATGAAGACAAAAAAAAAATTCTTAATATGTTAAACGTGACAAGTAAAAAATAAAAAACTATTTTTAAAATAGTAGACAAATAAAAATAAAAGAAAGAAGTAATCTAAGTTGTGGTACGTCTAACTTTTTAAATTTATTCAGGCTCAACCTGATTTGGCTCGATCATATTTTAACTCGAATTGATGAGGTTGTTTTAGTACTTCAGCTTGACTGTAGTCCAAAATTTGAGCTTATTTCAACTTGACTCGGTTTATTTATTATATCAAACTCGATTTGATTGAGTTTTATGAATTAGCTATAGCTCAACACGAATGTCAATAAGAATGTCACATAAATAAATATTGGGCCAAGACGAAGACTTAGGTCGGGCTTTCACCAAAGAAGTTAGTTAATTTTGTATCCACAAATAAATATTGGGCCAAGACGAAATAATTGAATCGGGCTTTCACAATTTAGGATTCAAGTTGAGGGCATATTATAGGGAAAATTATACAAAATAGCCATTGAGATAAATTTTTACATAAAAAATAGTTCACTTATTTTTTTATTACAAAAAATAACCTTTCAGCCCACATTGTAGCTGAAAATGGCCATTAGGCCATAGTTAGTGTACCTTTTGGAGCCCATTTTGCCTGTTGTCCATTTTGTTCAATAACTAAAGCCAACTGATTTTGTCTTTCTTTTTTCCCTCTTCTAATATTAAGTACTAATAAAATCTCTTTTTTTCTTTCTAATTTTTTTTAAAAAAATGTTTTAATTTTTTTTGTTGTGCTTTTTTTTAAAAAAAAAAAAAAACTTTTTTCGTTGTTTAAATTTTTTTGTTTCTCTTTTTTTTAATTGTTTTTTTCTTTTCTAATTGTTTCACTTCTTTTGCGGAAAAAATGAATATTTATATTATTTTATTATTTTTTATTTATTAAGGTGGGAACGCATGATAGTCAAATAAATATCGATATCGATACATTACATGATTGTTTATTTAATATTGATACACGATTATACACCATTCATACAATGTCAATATATTACATACCTATTTATACAATATCTGTCACGCCCCGAATCCCAACGAGGCATGATTGGCACCCGAAGCCGATATGGCCCGAGAGAACCAACCTTTGCTTATGAACATTCGCGTACATAATCTCCTATGAATCTTATTATTCCTTGTGCAACTATGCGGACGTCATAGACATGAAAACATGAGCCATAGCTATGTATGTAAAACTTGGCCGTTTGAGCCATTAAGTCAAAACAACATGTACTTACATACTTATACACCCACATCCGTCTACAAAAGCCTCTAACAAGTGCATTGACCAAAATTAACAAAAAGTCGGGACAAGTCCCCGCTTTATATAACATGTACAGAAGCAAAACACATGTACAACAGTGACTCGGAGAAGCCCCGAACTAACTGGAGCTCACCAATGAACTGCAAACAGCTGGCAACCTACTGTGGAGGCCTACTAGTGCCTGCACCTGCAGCAAGTAAGGTAAATCCCCCGAGGGGGTCAGTACGAAGAATGTACTGAGTATGTAAGGCTCAAATGAAACTGTAAGATATAGAGATATGTCAAGAACTCAAGTTCAAATGCATAACCAATATAGATAACTCGCAACCGTACTTTGGAAACCACGTATATTACATTCATTCTTTCTCTTGTCTTTACTTTACTTTGACATTGTTCAAATACTGTGAGGGCCCTCATCATGCAGGTGTTCTTATCACCCCATGGATAACATAGCATCGTCATGCAGGTATTACCCCATGGATAAGATCATATCGTCATGCAGGTGTCCTTTGCACCCCATGGATAAATGGCCATCATCACGCGGGTATTTGCACCCCGTGGATAAACTATCATCATCATGCGGGTATTTGTACCCCATGGATAACACCCATGAACACAATCAATACGCATTACTTCATTCTTACTTCTTTTCTTACTTTGAGATTTATACCATTACTTGTGAAAGATTGATACATTCATTTGACATAACATTTGGAAGCTTTGGAACCATAACCAAAATAAACTACATGTGAATAAACTTTATGGGAAACATAACACCATTAAAGCCATTGGACAATCATTATGGAACAAGAGACATGAGTATGACTACTATTGGAGTATCGCAACATAACCTTCTTGGGCTTTTTGGAACATTTTGGAACATTAACCATGAATATGAGACATGAGATTCACCATTGCTCAATGAGTAAGAAATATATGACAATGACCATTGATAACCGGATATGGGATACTTTAGCACATTTCGGGATAGAACTAGTGAGATGTCAATGTGCATACTATTTGCCGCAGAAAGATACGGACAAAGTAACCTTACATACCTGGGATTCACAATACAAATATACCACCTTCGATGCGTATGCAATAATCCCTCTCCTTCTTTATGTGTCACTCTACAACATAAATACATAACGAACTTCACATTAACCACCAATTACTTTACAAATGCATACTATGTCAATGAGTTACATGTTTGCCTTTAAACATGTCATTTCCTCTTGACAAAACCATTGATCATACTATTATTCCAAAAATTTCATAATATTCCCAACATTGACCAATACATGAAAATCAATACATTTCACTACAATACTTCTCCTTTACACTTTCTTATCCATAACACATCACAAATAAACCATCAAAGCACCTTAATACAACTCATAACACATATCGGCCAAAATCCCATAATTTCCACTTTTAGACAAGAACAAGTTTAAGGCCAAAAATAACACCATTCATGTTCATATTTGGTCCATACCATGCTTTTTCATCAAAGGCACAAGGCCTAATTCAAGTTCAAATTACCAAGATGACACATCTTTCACCAAAGGCAAAATACACTATTCACCACCTTGCCAACACATCTAGCATAATATACATAATCTTCCATGCATATAATATGTTAATCCATGAAAATAAACACTTACCAAAGCTTGGAATAGGATGATCTTTGCCAAAGAGTCCAAAGGATATTTTGCTTTAGGGTTTGGAAGAGTAAAGAAATGTTTGTGGAAAATATCCAAAAGTTGTGAGAGCTTTGTATGATTAAAATCTGATCTTGGTGGCTTTTATGGACTTCAAGTCATCCTTAGAAACACTTGGCACTAAATGATATGTGCACTTGGTCACATATTGGAAGAATGGGTCATTTTTGCCTTTGGGCCTTATCTTTTGTTCCATTTTGGGCCCTAATTTTGGGCCCAATTGCACATGTAGCTTAACCCATCAACTTTCATGCAAAAATTCACCATACATCACATGTTTACATAATTCCATAATATCACGACAATATTCGCTTAAACAATTCTCATTCGTCCTTTCGATCGCAAAACTAGACATTCTAGTCGCCCTTGGTTTCATTGGACATTTTGGATCACTATTCACATTTCATGATTTGATCATGTAGGAGTACGTAGGAGTATATTGAAGTGTTTGAACCTTTAACAATGCTCAAATAACTCCAAAGAACCAAAAGAAACCATCTAGAAAGCGTCGTAGAATTGCGTTACGAAACGACTCCGGAAGGGTCAAAAATTTGTTCCTTGCGCCACTGCTGCAAAACAAGCCAGTGGCGCAAGAAATGCACCCTCTCTGATCTCAGAGGCTTGCGCCACACCCCCTGAAACAGGGCAGTGGCGCAAGTTTCCATGTGTTGCTGAATTTTTCGGCAATTTTTTCCAACACTTGCGTATCGTCCAATACCTTATCAAAGCACTATAAAATACTTACTTAGTGACCTTAATCATCAAGTCACCAAATGAGGTTAAAATGTGTACGAGGTATTTCCCAAATGCTCCACGAAATCACAAAACACTTTCTATAAAAGGCTCGTCACATGTTCAAGGCCAAATTTCAATTTTTCTCATCTTGAACATTACCAAGTACATACTTATGATTCTCGACACCTAAGTAAACATTATTCACTATCATCGAGTAGGGTTGGGAAGGTACGGGGTGTTACATTATCGATACACGTCTATATACTATTTATACAATATTAATACACGCTTGTACACCATTTATACAATGTCGATACATTAAATAACTATTTATACAATATCGATATACGTTTATACACATTTATACAATATTGATATATTACATATACACTACATAACTATTTGTACATCATATATACATGTTTATACACCATTAATACAATATCGATACACTTTTATACATTATTCATACAATATCGATACATTAAATATATACTACATAACTATTTATACAATATCGTTACATTACATATACACTACATAACTATTTGTACATCATATATACATGTTTATACACCATTTATACAATATTGATACATGAAAAAAAGTTGTATGAAAAAAGTTTTAAAAAAAAAAAAAAAGTTTTTTTTTTAAAAAAAATAGTTTGTTTTTTTTAAAAAAACTGGTGAAAAAAGAAAAGAAAATGGCCTAATGGCTATTTTTGTTGTAAACAAAAACTTGGCTATTTTTATTGTAAATTATTTACTTTTTTGTACATATTTGAAATTATCCCCATATTATATTGGCGAAACTTCACATATAGTCATCTTAGACCCTTCTAACTAACTTCCCAGTCTAACTTACAATATTTACATTCTATAGACTACAGTTAGTGGTTACATGTATTTAGGAAGAAATTATCCCAAAAAAAAAAAAAACGTTTTAATAGAAACCATAGATTAAAAAGGAAAGAGATGACAATCAATGCCCATTATTTTCTCCAACTTCCCCCACAAAAATCTCTTTCCATAACGGAGCATTAAAACTCATTTAAGCGAATATATAGTAGAAAAACTGAGAAAAATTGAGAAAAAAAGGAGATTAATAAGGAAAAGGATAGCAATCAGCACCAAATATTTTCTCCAACTTCCCCATAATAATCTCTTTCCATATATGTATATGCATATGTATATAATAATATTAGGAGTCGTTTGGTAGAGTTCATAAGATAGTACTGAATAGGGTGTATTAGTAATACTAGGATTAGTAGTGCTAGGATTAGTAATGATGGGATTAGTTATGATGGGATTATTTTTTATGCAGTGTTTGGTATGATGTATTGAAAATAACATGTATTGTTATATTTTTAAAATGATATTGTTTGTTTACAAAAATACCCTCTACATTCTATAGATTTTTGTGTTTTTTTTGCAAAGCTTTATTATTCATTCTTAAAAATAAAAAATTTTTTGATAAACATTTATCCACACCGGGTGTTTACATCCTATCAATAAACAAATGGCACGTGTCATTTTTTAAACTATAATTATTTATTTTTAACCATAATTAACTATTGAATTATATATTTGTACATATCTTAAATATAGAAAACAATATTAAAAAGCTTCATATTAACGTCAAAGTAATTGCTGGATTGCCCATTTTATTCCAAATTCAGTTGAATTTTTTTTATTTAAATTATCTATTTTCTTAAAATTTTGTAAGCTAATTTGTTTAAATAAATTTATTAGTACAAATATAAAACATATATCTAAGAAAATAAATAAAATAGTTACAAGGATTTGAGGGATATTTTTGTCTTTACATATATAATCCCATGGTATTAAATCCAAATGTATTACTAATACCACCAAATGGAAGGTATTAGTTATACACCCTATAATACCATATAGGGTGTATAACTAATACATGTATTAGTTATACATAGGCCCAAAATTCCAACCAAACATAGTACTAAATAATACCATACATAATACATGGACTATTTCTCCTAATACATTGTACCAAACGACCCCTTAATGTATTCTATGAATACATATATACAGAATATACAAACACACTGATAAAAATATACAAATAAATTCACTTTATGACTAAAAAAAATCAGAGATACAAAACAATTAAATGCATATGTATATACATATATACAGATATGCATATATACATATACACAAACACAGAACAGATGTATACACATATATATATGCATGATGTATATATGAACCAACACATAACAAACGTATATACATATGTATATGTGTACCAACACATAACAAACTTGTATACATATATAGTTATACAAAAATATACATATATACATCAAAAAACAAAGATCCAATACATTCATATGTATATAGAAATATATAAGTGAAAAAAATATACAATGCATACCTTAATTAATACTGCAAAAATGGGGGAACTTGAAGGAAATTAATGTGATTAGATGAAGAAGAAGATAGATAATTAAACAAAAAAACCAAAGGAAAACAAATATACACAACCTAAACGGATTACTCCAAAGGATATTGTGTGCGGATGTTTAAGGATTATAATTTCGCATGAATAGGGGAAGATTTTTCTGAAATCTTCTTAAACATGATAATTTATTCCTTTTCAATGTTAATCAGCCGCAAAACCAGCCTATTAAGTGAGAGAGTATGTTTTTCTAATTTAATTTAAACCGATATATACGCAACACAATTTGTATATGAGGGCCCACATAATTAACAGCTTTTCTAACTACCTTTAACCATGTAAATTAATTATTTTATCTATGTTGTGTAATTTTTTCTATTATATTCTAGTTAAATATTGTAGGATAACACTCTCAATAGAGGATCATGAATTATGTGCTAAGGTAATTTTGCATTTTTCATCCATAATTTGTGTAGTATCTCATCCCCTTCTGCGATTAATATTTGTTCTCATCCCTATTTTCTTTTCTTCAATTCTCATCAGCCTTTTCTTTTCTTCAGTGTCCTTGTTATTTTCTTAGGGCTCTTTTAGATATTTTTTTTTTTTAGGAATAGATTTTCTTCTCCTTTCAGATAGATTTGTATTTGTTTAATAATCAGCAAGAGCATTTCAATAGAATTAGTAGCCTAAGAGGTCTTAAATATATATACACACATGCATTGAATCCATGGTTATGAACCCGAATTCATTAATATGGAATATTTTCTTTTTCAAGTGAAATCACCTAGTACATGGCAGAGGAAAAAAGTAATTTTGTTGTTGTGAAGTAAGAAGTCTTTATATTTTAATGCATGTATTTAATTTGTTCAAAGCTATTAAAGCGGGATTCATTTTTGGATGAACTAGTTTAGTGTACGTGCGTTGCACGTGTGTGTCGAATTGTTCATTAAAAACGTATATAAAATATACCATTAGATACCCAATTTTAAAAATTACACAAATATTACTATATTAAACAATATATTTGAGTTTTATTTTATTTAATAAGTATCGAACAAAACATGAAAGGTCTTAAAATGATGAATGTTGATCCTTTAAGCTAGCTTAACGAAGGAATAAATCAATTTTTAAATACCTCAAATACTGTGTTGAGACTTTAAATTTTACCTCCAATTATTGAAGTTAGTCGATTATCTCCTTTCTTATGAAATTAATTAGCAGAATACGCTTGATATAAAATTAATAACAAAATTATAACTAAATATTAAGGAGGTAATTGAATGACTATTTCTACATATTAGAAAAATAATTAAATTACTATTTTATCTAGTGTGAAACTATGCTAAATTTAAGGAATATCACTCATAAGAGGATATATATATTATGATAATTTAAATCTTATTAAAACTATAATAACTTGGACTCTTTAAATAATTCTAAAATAATTCTGAATATGTCAAGGTAGATTCTAACTTGGAGTCTTTAAATATTTTATTCATTTTTAATTTCAAGAAGGAATAAAATTGTCTATGATAGTAAACTTTTCCTACTAATGCACGTTAATTAGTATTCTTATTTTAAGAAAAAATAAAATAAAATACTTGGACTCACATTAATACATGATATTTTTTGTGTGAAATTAACCATGTTTTTCTACTCATGCACGTTAATATCAGATTAATTAGTATTCTTATTTTAAGAAAAAATAAAATAAATTACTTGGACTCACATTAATACACGATATGTGAACATTGTGTTTTCTTCACATATCAAAGTTTTTTAAAAAGTACTTAAAAAATGTCGATCTCTTTTGTGTTCAAATAGTAAATTATCTTTCTTCAGCATATTCTTTTGTAACAGACACGGTTTTTCTAGCTAGACCCCATGCCTAAACTCATTAAAAAGTGAGTCAAAGTTCAACTACCTACTAACCTTCTATCCTAAATCACGACCTACATACCTTTATATCTAAGGTCATGTCGTCGATAAGCTGAAGTTGCACCTTATCTTGTCTAATCATTTCTCTGAAGTACTTCTTCGACCTACTTCTACTTCTCCTCAGATACACTATAGCTATTAATGCCAAAGAAACATTCTCAACCTTGTCATATAGACATATATTTTAGGTTTAAAAGTTCTTATTTTATCAGGACTTTTCACATACCTTAATTTTTCACATACACCTCTTATCATATACATTTTTCTTTTACCACATATTTTAATTGTCCTAAATTTTTCACGATTTAAAAGTCATTATTTTACCACGGTCTTCCCATATATTTTAGAAGTCAATATTATAAAGATAATTAAATAATAATTTGAATATAAGCATATATTCCTAATTCAACAAATAATTTTAATTAAAAATTCAACTATAATACTAACGAATAATATATCAAAATATAGGCTTCTTTTTACAAGCTATCTCCAAGACATACTTACTTTTTAACACTTGCTCTCTTTATGCAAACATGTATCAAGAATCTTTCCATATATCCGTTGAGCTTGATTTTCCTTGCAAAGAGTTATGTGCCGACTACCGAGAGTTGTAGGGTAGTGTGAAGGGTTGTTTTATATCACTCGTGATTTTAAGGATCTATTTCTAAGACACAAATGATATCCGACCCCTCCTCCTTCCCCTCCCCTTACACACACATACAAATACACAAAAGAGATACTAAATTTTTTACAGCGGTTCATTATACTTTGAAGAATTAACCTGAATAGTTATTCACTCAACCGCAGAAATTTAAAAAAGTCGGAAGATTTATAAAATATGTATAATATGTGTATAATCATTATAATTAGTGTATAATATATGTATATCAGGAAAGAAAAAGTAAACAGTAAATCCAACCAACTATTTGGATAAAAATCCCTATTAGACTATTACTTTCTTGAGAGCTAAGTGATTCATTTGCATATGAATCTACCTGGTCCATGAAAGCTATAGAGGAAAAACTAAAATTGTTATCCATTTATCAATACGATAGATATTTAAAATAGTGTATGCAGTGCCTTGTCCAAGTTCACATGAAACATTTTTATGGTTATTCACTTTGATAGATATTTTGGTTTTTGAATTTGAATGATGATTCCATATTTTCGTTTAATCCTTTTACATAAACTCAAGCATCTGTCAAACTGAAATATGAATTGAGGAAACGAAATCAATATCAAACAAAAGCCTAAGAGATGAATACAAATAAGATGATAAATTTTTTGAGTCAAGGGTAACTTACAGATAGTACGATAAATTAACAATGTAAAGTGAATTTGATTAGAACTACACGATAGTCTCTTGTTTAGCTCCACTTCTTTTTTAGTATGCTCGACCTCGTGAAGAAGTTGATAATATTAGCATGAACATATATCAATAGTAGATCTAGATCGAAAGACGTATGAAATAAATCTCAATCAAGACTATACAAACATAAAAAGGCGATTTGTTATTCATTATCAATAAATCCAATGTAATAGAAAAGAAAATCTGAAAATTGGAAGCCACAAAGTCACA
Organism: Capsicum rhomboideum; assembly: GCA_031232105.1. Taxonomy (NCBI): domain Eukaryota; kingdom Viridiplantae; phylum Streptophyta; class Magnoliopsida; order Solanales; family Solanaceae; genus Capsicum; species Capsicum rhomboideum. Next base: position 134,553,263 of record CP124712.1, on the reverse strand, counting down.
TTGGAGATTCAATAACGGAAATTAATTACTTACAAATATAAAAAGATGTTTTGTTATCTTTGATCAATAAACCCAACTTAATATAAAAGGAAATCTGAAACCTGAAAATAAACCAAAAAATAAATTACGTTAGAAACTCAATAACAAAAGTTACTTACAAACAGAAAAGTATGGTTTTTTATTTATGATCAATAAAACTAACGTAATATAAAAAGAAATTCATTAAAACCAACATAATTGTGAGCCCCAAATTGAAACAGTCGAATATAAACCTAAATTTATAGGTTCATCATTCAAAAAGAATCAAAGATGGTGGTATGAAAAATAATTGGTTCTCCACGTATAGGTTACATGGTTTATTATTCACTTATGAAGAAGTATAAATAATGCTTGTGTAGTCTAGTTTACCTCTTCGAAGGCAACTGGCAAGGTTTTAGCTTTAGAGCTTCCAAAAAAATAAGAGCAACAAATGCACTGTCCTCAATCCTGCTTCAGCAAAAGCCAGCACTGACATTGGTGTGTACCATATTGTTCCATCTCTTTATGTTTCTGTCTCTCCTCATTTTCCCATCAATCTAATTGTAATGACCTTCCTGGTCATTTCCTTCGTTTTAGTGTGTTCTCGGCGTTTAGAGCTTTTCTATAACTGTCCCAAGTTATTTATGACTTGCTGGGACTGACAGTTCGGCTCCCGGGCAGTTCGTTTGAGAATATTATTTAGACCGAGCACGTTGTAAAATATTAAATTAAATTAAAATTTGGTAAAATGACATAGTTAATTACCTTTTGAAAATATTTTTGAAATTTATAAAATTTATAAAATTCTTTAGTATGATATATCTATACTATTTTATAATAATTTTATAATTTATTAATAACTTAAGCGGAGATAGTGAATTTAATTATGTTAAAATAATATTTTTCTTTTATAGAGGTTTTGTTAGAAATAATTTTCTATTAATTATGGTATATTCAAAATATTGTATTTATTTTACCACGGACCTATGCAATATCCAAATACATGCATAAGGGGATAAGGAACATGGAATGTGGCACCTCCACTCCCATCCACGTGTAATATTGAGAAAAAGGGCTGCAATGTGTATGTAAGGGTTGGACAACACATAATTTTTATTTATTAATAAGAAAATATTATAACTTATCCTTAAATAGTAAGTTGCCAACCATCTTCCATTTAACTTAGGTGTGTGCTTGTATATATATGCTATGTATGACTTAAAAATGGTTGTCAATTATACTATCTGAAGAAAAACATTACACTCCAACAAAACCTATTTCATTCAATGTTCTCTCGCTACAACTAGCTACTGCATAATGCATACCGTGCCTTTTCTTTCACTCCTCATCAATAGTTAGATAAAAATATTTCCCTTCAGCTTCTACATCAAGTTATTCAAGCTCAGAGATCACGTGGTTGATAGTATAGCGTCTTTATATCGTAAGTTTTCCCGATTAATTTTAGCTTAAAGTCGCGTTTTGAATTGTTATTTGGTGGTGTTATTGTTGGTGCTGATTTAGAGCTTAATATGAGCTCGGTTTGGATAGCATCTGTTGTGACTATTGATCACGGGGTGATTTGGGACGCTGTAACGGTTTCGGTTTTGCGATTCCGCAAGCGGGCCCCACATGGGATTTTTGGACATTTTTCGAACTAATGCAATATAGGTATCAATAGTCATGTTTTGACATGTAGTTTATTATTTTGGTAGCGCGGCAGCAGTCTGAGGCCTCTCGAAAGGGAAAGGCTCCTATTTAACTGGCTTTAGCAGGTGCTCGACGGCGTCCAGGTAGGCTAGGTTTACCTTCCTTTACACTTAGATTGAACTTATGTGTGATATATGTGTGCTATTGTGCTGGTATTGTGGGCTGGAATTATAGACTTGGAGGTGGTGGTTTGCTGTGATGTTGGCCTTTTAGGCCGGACAGGGCTGTTCGGACATATTCCAGGCCCGTTATCCTTACGGTACACCACTTATAACCTATTTGGGGTCGGATAGTATTGTTGTTATGGACTGCTGATTGGGGAATATTATTGTTGAACCTTAGTCCAGGCTTAGACAGACTTAGCCCAGACTTAGACAGGTATAACCAGACTTGGTATCCGGGACCCGGTAGTGGACCCCGTTACCCTTGTTGTCGACTTGTCAGAACGTTGACATTTTTGGGCTTAGTTAAGCCCTCTGTGACCTGTTAGACTTGTGACGGTATTTAGTCACCCCAATTATACCCAAATTGACCTATTTAGCATTTTAGTCCCTGACAGCACCGCACTCGATCGGGATTGCTGGTCTTAGCTTAGAATTAGGACCCACCTTGTCATGAGCTACTCTAGATACCCGGACTGACTTAGATATTGCATGATAGTAGACTATGGACCTAGGAGGACCCGGGGACTTACCTTGTAGCAAGTAATGGGTTAGCTCATTTACTTATGCTTCAGTTTTGGCCTGGGACGGACTAGCATGTTTTCCCGTTTATCTGATATGATATGACATTTGGTTTTGTTCCAGCCACTGATTAAGATATGATGGGTACTGATTATTATGAGTTTCGATTCGAGTCCGGCCACTGATTCAGATATGATGGGTACTGATTATTATAAGTTTCGGTTCGAGTCCGGCCACTGATTATTATGAGTTTCGGTTTGAGTTCGGCCACTGATTATTATGAGTTTCGATTTGAGTCCGGCATCTGGTTATGACATGATTGGAGAGTTTTGGTACTGGTTACTGTGATTACTGGATACTGATACAATTTTGAGACACTGGTGACTATGCATTTACTTTTCTTGTGTGTCCCGCTGGTTTATGGGGGCCATACTGGGTTATTGTTTTCTTTCGTGTGCCTATCGGGTTTATGGGGACCCAGATAGGTTATGTTTGACTTGTGTGTTTACTTACGCATTTATTTACTTGTTATTTTGTATCGCACTTACTTTCTCCTGAGCATGTCTATACGCCTCGACCGTTACTTATGTATTTATTATTTATAGTTATACCCAGACTTAGTATGCACCTCCGTACTTTAGCCTGTTTATATTACATTAAGCTCAGTCGGCCGACGATGCCTACTGAGTACCCGTTGCCCCGGTACTCATACTGCACTTCTGCATTTTTTTTCCCGATGCAGATCCAGGCACTAGTCGACGGTGGTGACGTGACTCTTTTCTTAGTATTGACTCCGGAACAGGGTGAGCTTACTGATGTCCGAGGCAGATCCTACTCCATCTTCTACTGTATAGTCTTTTGCTCTCGAGACTATTGTACTTGTTATACATATTTGGTTTCTGTCTTGTGCTTTGGGTATGTTAGTAGTGGTTCATGTACTGACCTCATCATGTCTTGGGAAGGGTTCTTGACTTTATATACTGTCCTCTTCCTTCTCAGTGTTGGTATATATACATATTCTGATTCTGTCTTTAGCGTTATAGCATGTTTATAAATATGGTTACTTCTACTTCTTCTCTGTTTTACGAGTTTTCGCCCGTTAGCCCGTTGTTTGTCGCTCCGGGCTAGGGTTTGACTTGTCTATTGGTGGGTTACGGTAGGCGCCATCATGACTCAGAATTTGGGTCGTGACTGCTTGGTATCAGAGCCTAGGTTGTGAAGGTAGTGTCGGTACATGAGCCAATGTTTAGTAGAGTCCTGTGGATCGGTGCGGGGACGCCTGTATCCTATCCTTGGGAGGCTACGGAGCATTCTTAGGGGAGTCTCTCATTTTCTTAACTCATGTCCGTGCGTTGGGTATATGTTGGTTTCTGTTTTTTTTATTTGGTTTATTCTTTATGCAGATGGTTAGGACGCATGGTGCGAGACCCGAGGGTCAGGACCCCGAGCCTGCAGCGAGGGCTCCTGTTAGGGGCCGAGGTCGACCCAGAGGTCGGGGGTAGGGCAGAGCAGCAGCCCCAGGCCGAGATCATGCTAGGGATCAGTTACCCGATCCCGTTATAGCTCCAGATGTTCGGCCTCCACAGCAGCCGGTGGGCCAGGGAGCAGCCCAGGCTCCACCTGGATTTATAGATGCTTCTTTGCTCCGACGTACATTACTTCAGTTGTTGGGGATAGTTGGAGGTCCGTCAGCCGAGGGAGCCCAACCAGTAGTACAGGGAGTTGGTGTTGAGGCGCAGCCTGCAGCTGCAGCACCCAGAGTTGAGATTCCGCCAGCACCAGTAGCTCCACAGCCGGTTATAGATCAGCCTGCTATGTTTGTCGATGAGCAGAAGATGTTGGGGCGTTTCTTGAAGTTGACTCCACCGAGATTTGTTGGTACTCCGGGTGAGGATGCATATGAGTTCTTGTCTAGCTGCGAGGATAGACTGAGGAATTTGGGATTGGTACAGTCTCGTGGTGTCGATTTCGTGGCATATCAGTTTGACACTGCAGCGAGGAGATGGTGGAGGGGATATCTTGATTCCAGGCCAGCAGGATCTCCGCCGGTTACCTGGACCCAATTCTCTGAGATTTTCTTGGGAAAGTATATGCCCCGTACTATGCGAGAGCGACTCAGGGATTAGTTCTCCAGATTGACTCAGGGTTCATTATCTGTCGCCGAGTATGAGGCGAGGTTTCATGATCTTGCTAGGCACGCTACCTCTATTTTGCCTGATGAGTATGAGAGAGTTAGATGTTTCGTCAGGGGACTGAGATTGCCACTCCGCAGGGCTACCCAGAGTTTAGTGACTTCAGGGAAGTCATTCACAGAGATTACTGTTCATCTGTACTCTATTGAGGAGATGGATCGCGAGACCCAAGGGGGCAGCGATAAGAGGCCTCGTGTTCAGGGTAGTTTCAGTGGGAGCCATAGTGGTTCGCAGTTTAGAGAACGTGGTTTCCAGTGTCAGGGTAGATACCCTCAGCAGCAGCAGCAGTTTTTTCAACAACAGGGTCAGCCCAGTAGGCCCGTACAGTCAGCTTTGCAGATATCTGGTAGGGGTCAGCCTGCCTATAGTAGTTCTGTTAGACAGCCTCAGGGACGTGGTCAGTCCAGTTCATCGTCTAGAGGGGGTTATACCGGATCAGCTGGACTTTCTAAGCCGAGCAGGGAGCCGGGAGCATGCTATACTTGTGGGGTTGTCGGTCATTTCGCGCGTGAGTGTCCTCAGCGCATGGCGATTGAGCCTTCAGTTCAGACAGCACATCCCCTCAGATCTATACCGCCAGCAGGTAGAGGTGGTGCACAGGGTCGTCGGGGTGGTCCCCAGGGTTCTCGAGGTAGAGCGCAGGGAGGTCGGACTGGTGGTCAAGTCGGTGCTCAGACTAGTGGTAGCCAGCGTCAGTTGTATGCCGTGCCAACTAGGCCGGAGGCTGAGGCTTCGAATGCAGTGATTACAGGTACGATTTCCGTATGCCATCAGCCAGCTTCTGCTTTATTTGATCCCGGATCCACGTTTTCTTATGTATCTACTTATTATGCACCACGGTTGGGTTTGTGTTCTGAGTTATTATCTGTGCCCTTACGTGTATCTACCCCCGTTGGTGATTCCTTAGTAGTGGATCGGGTATATAGATCATGTCTGGTGACTATTCAGGAGTTTGAGACTCAGGTTGATTTTATTGTATTGGCCATGGTAGACTTTGATGTGATTCTGGGCATGGACTGGTTGTCTTTTCATCATGCAGTCTTGGATTGCTTTACCAAGACCGTTACCTTAGCCATGCCTGGTGTACCCCCGGTGGTGTGGCAGGGTTCTGTTAGCCGCACACCGACAAGGATTATTTCATATGTTCGTGCTCGTAGATTGATGTCGAGGGGATGTGATTCATTCCTTGCTTATGTTCGGGATGCTAGCATTGAGAGTCCGTCACTTGACTCCGTCTCAGTTGTTCGTGAGTTTCCTGATGTATTCCCGACTGACTTACCTGGCCTTCCTCCTGAGCGTGATATAGAGTTCATTATTGACCTTGAGCCGGGCACCCAACCTATTTCTATAGCTCCTTATCGTATGACTCCTGCTGAGTTGAGAGAGTTGAGTAGTCAGCTTGAGGATCTTCTGGGGAAGGGTTTTGTCAGGCCGAGTATATCGCCGTGGGGTGTTCCAGTTCTGTTTGTAAAGAAGAAGGACAGATCTATGCGAATGTGTATCGATTACAGACAGCTAAATAGGGTGACGGTGAAGAATAAGTATCCTATCCTCGTATCGATGATTTGTTTGATCAACTTCAGGGTGCAGCGGTATTGTCAAAGATAGATTTGAGATCTGGATATCATCAGTTGAGAGTTAGGGATGAGGACATCCCAAAGACAGCCTCCAGGACTAGATACGGCCATTATGAGTTCCTGGTGATGTCTTTTGGATTGACCAATGCCCCAGCAGCTTTCATGAATTTGATGAATCGTGTATTCAGGACATACTTAGACTCTTTTGTGATTGTGTTTATTGACGACATCTTGGTTTATTCAAAGAGCAGCGAGGAGCACGAGCAGCATTTGAGGATTGTGCTCCACACTTTGAGAGATCATCAACTTTATGCCAAGTTCTCAAAGTGTGAGTTCTGGCTTGAGTCTGTAGCTTTCTTGGGCCATGTTGTGTCCAGACACGGTATCATGGTAGACTCAGCAAAGATTGAGGCTATTCGAGGTTGGGCTAGGCCCACGTCACCTACCGAGGTTCGCAGTTTTATTGGGTTGGCAGGATACTACAGGCGATTTGTTGAGGGTTTCTCGTCTATTGCATCTCCTATGACCAGACTGACCAGGAAGGAGGTTCCATTTCAGTGGTCTGAGGATTGTGAGGCGAGCTTTCTAAAACTCAAGGATCGACTTACTTCTGCCCCTGTGTTGACTCTTCCAGTTGAGGGCGAGGGTTTTACCGTGTATTGTGATGCTTCTGGTATCGGTCTGGGATGTGTTTTAATGTAGCGGGGTCGTGTTATTGCTTACGCATTGAGGCAGCTGAAGGTGCACGAATGTAATTATCCCACTCATGACTTAGAATTAGCAGCGGTAGTATTTGCACTGCGGATTTGAAGGCATTATCTATACGGTGTGCATTGTGAGATCTTTACAGACCACCGCAGTCTTCAGCATATAATGACTCAGAGGGATCTTAATTCGAGGCAGCGCAGATGGATTGAATTGTTGAAGGACTATGATATCTCTATTCTCTATCATCCGGGCAAGGCGAATGTGGTAGAGGACGCCTTGAGCCGGAAGGCAGTGAGTATGGGTAGCTTAGCCTTCATTCCAATCTCTCAGCGGCCGTTGGCTTTGGATATTCAGTCCTTAGCTAACTCGATGGTGCGTTTGGATATTTCTGACCCTAGGAGGGTTATCGCTTGTGTTGGTGCGAGATCTACTTTGCTGGAGCAGATTCAGAGTCGTCAATTTGAGGATAGCGGTCTCCGTAGAAGTCGGGATCAGGTATTGAGGGGTGAGTCTGAGTGAGCTACCTTGGGTTCTGATGGTGTTCTGAGGTTTGACGGTCGTATTTGTGTTTCGAGGGTTGAAGATTTAATTCAGTTGATTTTGTGTGAGGCTCACAGTTCTAGATATTCTATTCACCCCGGGACAGCTAAGATGTATAGAGATCTGAGACAGCACTATTAGTGGAGCGGTATGCGGAGAGATATAGCAGGGTTTGTAGCCCGATGCCTTTGTTGTCAGCAGGTAAAGGCCGAGCACCAGAGACCTGGTGGAATGCTTCAGCAATTGCCCATTCCCGAGTGGAAATGGGAGCGGGTCACTATGGATTTTATTGTTGGACTGCCTCGCACCTCTCGTGGTTTTGATAGTCTTTGGGTTATTGTAGATCGGTTGACTAAGTCTGCACACTTTATCCCTGTTTGAGTTTCCTACAGTGCTGAGAGATTAGCTCGTGTATATATTCAGGAGGTGGTCCGCTTACATGGAGTGCCAATATCTATTATCTCAGACCGAGGGTCTCAGTTTACCTCCAGTTTCTGGCAGACTTTCCAGGAAGAGTTGGGTACCCAGGTGGACCTCAGCACTGCATTTCATCCTCAAATCGACGGGAAATCAGAGCGGACTATTTAGGTATTAGAGGATATACTCCGCGCTTGTGTGTTGGACTTTGGGGGTCAATGGGATCAGTTCTTACCTTTGGCAGAGTTTGCGTATAATAATAGCTTCCACTCCAGCATTCAAATGGCTCCGTTTGAGGCTTTGTATGGTAGACGGTGTCGGTCTCCAGTTGGATGGTTCGAGACTTCAGAAGTCAGTCCTCGTGGCACAGATTTACTCCGAGAATCTTTGGACCGAGTTCGAGTAATTCAAGATAGGTTGCGGACAACTCAGAGTAGATAAAGCAGTTATACTGACCGTAGACGTCGTCCATTGAAATTCAGGGTGGGTGACAGAGTCTTCTTACGAGTATCGCCCATGAAAGGCGTGATGCGGTTTGGCAGGAAGGGTAAGCTTAGCCCCAGATATATTGGACCCTTTGTGATTTTGCGGACAGTTAGAGAGGTGGCTTATGTGTTAGCTTTACCTCCGGCATTTTCAGCTATCCACCCAGTATTTCATGTTTCAATGCTGCGACAATACATTCCAGATGAGTCGCATGTGCTTCAGTGGGACTCGGTTCAGTTAGACGAGAAACTAACATTTGTGGAGGAGCCTGTGTCCATTTTAGCCAGAGATGTCAGACGGTTACGCTCCCGGGATATTCCAGTGGTTGAGGTACAGTGGCGACACCGTCTGGTTGAGGAGGCTACTTGGGAGCTTGAACATGACATGCGAGCTCAGTATCCCTACTTGTTCACATCTTCAGGTATGTGCTTATTCTTGACTTTCGCTGACGAAAGTCCTTTTAGAAGTGGATATTGTAATGACCTTCCCGGTCATTTCCTTCGTTTTAGTGTGTTCTCGGCGTTTAGAGCTTTTCTATAACTGTCCCAAGTTATTTATGACTTGCTGGGACTGACAGTTCGGCTCCCGGGCAGTTCGTTTGAGAATATTATTTAGACCGAGCACGTTGTAAAATATTAAATTAAATTAAAATTTGGTAAAATGACATAGTTAATTACCTTTTGAAAATATTTTTGAAATTTATAAAATTTATAAAATTCTTTAGTATGATATATCTATACTATTTTATAATAATTTTATAATTTATTAATAACTTAAGCGGAGATAGTGAATTTAATTATGTTAAAATAATATTTTTCTTTTATAGAGGTTTTGTTAGAAATAATTTTCTATTAATTATGGTATATTCAAAATATTGTATTTATTTTACCACGGACCTATGCAATATCCAAATACATGCATAAGGGGATAAGGAACACGGAATGTGGCACCTCCACTCCCATCCACGTGTTATATTGAGAAAAAGGGTTGCAATGTGTATGTAAGGGTTGGACAACACATAATTTTTATTTATTAATAAGAAAATATTATAACTTATCCTTAAATAGTAAGTTGCCAACCATCTTCCATTTAACTTAGGTGTGTGCTTGTATATATATGCTATGTATGACTTAAAAATGGTTGTCAATTATACTATCTGAAGAAAAACATTACACTCCAACAAAACCTATTTCATTCAATGTTCTCTCGCTACAACTAGCTACTGCATAATGCATACCGTGCCTTTTCTTTCACTCCTCATCAATAGTTAGATAAAAATATTTCCCTTCAGCTTCTACATCAAGTTATTCAAGCTCAGAGATCACGTGGTTGATAGTATAGCGTCTTTATATCGTAAGTTTTCCCGATTAATTTTAGCTTAAAGTCGCGTTTTGAATTGTTATTTGGTGGTGTTATTGTTGGTGCTGATTTAGAGCTTAATATGAGCTCGATTTGGATAGCATCTGTTGTGACTATTGATCACGGGGTGATTTGGGACGCTGTAACGGTTTCGGTTTTGCGATTCCGCAAGCAGGCCCCACATGGGATTTTTGGACATTTTTCGAACTAATGCAATATAGGTATCAATAGTCATGTTTTGACATGTAGTTTATTATTTTGGTAGCGCGGCAGCAGTTTGAGGCCTCTCGAAAGGGAAAGGCTCCTATTTAACTGGCTTTAGCAGGTGCTCGACGGCGTCCAGGTAGGCTAGGTTTACCTTCCTTTACACTTAGATTGAACTTATGTGTGATATATGTGTGCTATTGTGCTGGTATTGTGGGCTGGAATTATAGACTTGGAGGTGGTGGTTTGCTGTGATGTTGGCCTTTTAGGCCGGACAGGGCTGTTCGGACATATTCCAGGCCCGTTATCCTTACGGTACACCACTTATGACCTATTTGGGGTCGGATAGTATTGTTGTTATGGACTGCTGATTGGGGAATATTATTGTTGAACCTTAGTCCAGGCTTAGACAGACTTAGCCCAGACTTAGACAGGTATAACCAGACTTGGTATCCGGGACCCGGTAGTGGACCCCGTTACCCTTGTTGTCGACTTGTCAGAACGTTGATATTTTTGGGCTTAGTTAAGCCCTCTGTGACCTGTTAGACTTGTGACGGTATTTAGTCACCCCAATTATACCCAAATTGACCTATTTAGCATTTTAGTCCCTGACAGCACCGCACTCGATCGGAATTGCTGGTCTTAGCTTAGAATTAGGACCCACCTTGTCATGAGCTACTCTAGATACCCGGACTGACTTAGATATTGCATGATAGTAGACTATGGACCTAGGAGGACCCGGGGACTTACCTTGTAGCAAGTAATGGGTTAGCTCATTTACCTATGCTTCAGTTTTGGCCTGGGACGGACTAGCATGTTTTCCCGTTTATCTGATATGATATGACATTTGGTTTTGTTCCGGCCACTGATTAAGATATGATGGGTACTGATTATTATGAGTTTTGGTTTGAGTCCGGCCACTGATTCAGATATGATGGGTACTGATTATTATGAGTTTCGGTTCGAGTCCGGCCACTGATTATTATGAGTTTCGGTTCGAGTCCGGCATCTGGTTATGACATGATTGGAGAGTTTTGGTACTGGTTACTGTGATTACTGGATACTGATACAATTTTGAGACACTGGTGACTATGCATTTACTTTTCTTGTGTGTCCCGCTGGTTTATGGGGGCCAGACTGGGTTATTGTTTTCTTCCGTGTGCCTATCGGGTTTATGGGGACCCAGATAGGTTATGTTTGACTTGTGTGTTTACTTACACATTTATTTACTTGTTATTCTGTATCGCACTTACTTTCTCCTGAGCATGTCTATACGCCTCGACCGTTACTTATGTATTTATTATTTATAGTTATACCCAGACTTAGTATGCACCCCCGTAATTTAGCCTGTTTATATTACATTAAGCTCAGTCGGTCAACGATGCCTACTGAGTACCCGTTGCCCCGGTACTCATACTGCACTTCTGCATCTTTTTCCCCGATGCAGATCCAGGCACTAGTCGACGGTGGTGACGTGACTCTTTTCTTAGCATTGACTCCGGAGCAGGGTGAGCTTACTGATGTCCGAGGCAGATCCTACTCCATCTTCTACTGTATAGTCTTTTGCTCTCGAGACTATTGTACTTGTTATACATATTTGGTTTCTGTCTTGTGTTTTGGGTATGTTAGTAGTGGTTCATGTACTGACCTCACCAGGTCTTGGGAAGGGTTCTTGACTTTATATACTGTCCTCTTCCTTCTCAGTGTTGGTATATATACATATTCTGATTCTGTCTTTAGCGTTATAGCATGTTTATAAATATGGTTACTTCTATTTCTTCTCTATTTTACGAGATTCCGCCCGTTAGCCCGTTGTTTGTCGCTCCGGGCTAGGGTTTGGCTTGCCTATTGGTGGGTTACGGTAGGCGCCATCATGACTCAAAATTTGGGTCGTGACACTAATTTCATATAGGAATCTCTTTTCCCATGTATTCTCGTTATGACTTTTCTGGTTCTGTAGGGGATACCACCTGAAGAATTTATCTTCTAATAGTATACAAACCTACATGAACACAATATACATCATAGAGAGACACAAACGGCTTAGACTTTAGGGGCCACTCTTGTAGAGTTCTTCTCCCAATGGTGGTGTCTAATAATGACAACCCTAAAATCTTTTTAAAATATATTTTTTTCTTTTTCTAATTTGAGACCATTGATCAAGGTGAAGGGATCTCATCCATCTTACTACCTTATCAAAAATTTTAAACAAACGTCATATATAGTAATTTTTTGATTTTATTTTACCTCGTACAAATAGTTGCCTCTAATTTCCTTGTAATAGGAATAAAGAGCCTTGAGATGGAGCTTGCTTCTTGGTGATAATATCCTGACCACAGGAGCCTCACCTTCAATAAGGTGCTTCTTTCCACCGTCTTTAATGATCTTCAGAAACTCCCTAGCCTCAGATTTTGCAAGATCTTCATTAACTCTTGGGCCTTCATAAAGATATGAAATCACAAGGCCAACTAAAACCTATTACATCTTTAAAAATTGAATTTCATTGAGTAATAAGAATAAGCGAGAATAACCTTCTACCCAAATTTGAGTCCCTCATAACCTCCTATCTAAGGTCATGTCCTCGGTAAGATGAAACGGTGTCCATTTCATACATAAACAATCTAACGCTAAAGGACTTTAGAGAAAAAAAGACACAAACAAAGGCATCAAGAAAGCATGAGAGAATTTTGTAACTTACTATTTTAGGTTTGCAATCTTGAACATGATGAATTTGATCTATTGTATTATTCACGTCGATTAAAAGTTCAAGCACCAAAGATTTCGGATTGATATTCTTCATGTCCATTGATTCTTCCAGCTACCTAGAAGGAGAAGAAAAAAAAAGAGAAAAATATAAGATAATTCTTGAATTTCATATACTCCTCCTACGTGCATTGATGCCTTCTAATGTAGTCTTTATATATAATCAAAATATGTAAAGTACTGTTCAAATAAGGAAAGGTTTGCCTAGGAAGTTGGAATACACAAAACCTTACCCATAAATGGTCATGTACACCATTAAACCTTAGTCATAAACTTAGAAATTCTATTTTTAGTAGAAAACTTTCAGCTGACTTTTTAGGTATTATGTTTTTGGTAGAAAGCGACCTTTTTTTCTTGAATATTTTTTCATATATTTATTAATTGAAGAAAAAAGGTGAAAATACGATTTTGTCTATTGCAGAGACTTTTAATGAAGGGCAAAAATTTTGATTCATTTTTCTAAGGGTCTTCACACTTTTAATATATTATAGATATGAGTCCAAGCAAGAATATTTCTAGTAGAAAATCTTTCACAATTCTTGGAGAGATGGTTCACTAATAAACTGAAGGATAAGTCATTCGATTCATTTATATCCAGATCATATAAATGTTTGGAATAGATATTATGCAAGGAAATATTGCTTATGCTAATTTAAATTGAAGGGTGATATAAAATTAATTTCTTTCCGGCATCATGTATTCTTAAAAAACATAATGTCTTTAACTTCAATCTCTTAGAGAACTCTCTTAAATGACATGTTTCCTCCATGTACATGAGTGTTCCTCAATCTCCATAGCTGCCATAAAATAAAAGCCGGTGCAACTCTTATCAACTTCTTTAACTTGTGAGTGCATTTTGTTCTCCACCACTTCACCATATTTTGTTTTAGCTGAATAAAAGGATCTTTTGTTGACATTCAATTTTGACTCTCTTTTCTTCCAATTTATGTTGATGAGCTTCTAAGTTATTAATAAATCAAATACGTCATCTTTACTGTTATTTATCAAAATTATTACTACTTGCTATTATAATAATTATTATTTTTTTATTACTATTACTATTAAAATATTATTACTTTATTATAACTATTTATACGATCACTCTTACATTACTATCCATTTATTACTCGTTAATCATAAAATTAATCTAGGTGATATTTTTACTCTACTATATATCACATTACCTACATTTTATAGTTTTGATATTATTTGTAATATTAGTTTATATTTTTTTGTATTTCTCATCCGGTGTTTGATATCCGCATTGAAGCCCCAACTTATTCGGATGGCGCACTGCAGGGCCCATTCTGGGGGGGGGGGGGGAGGGGGGAGCGTTTCCAACAGAATTTTCTCCATACCCAAAGTTCGAACCCGAGACCTCTAGTTAAGGGTGGTACAGTCTCACCACTGTACCACAACCCATGTTGGTTATTAATTTATATCTCACTACTATTACTTAACAATTATATGATTATTACATACTCCCTCCGTTTAAAAAAGAATGACCTACTTTCCTTTTTAATCTGTTTAAAAAAGAATGACCCTTTCCTTTTTTGGCAACACTTTAATTTCAACTTTCCACGTGGCATGTTTAAAACCACATGATTAAAGGGCATTTTGGTACATTTGACACATCTTTAATTTATGACCGCATGATCAAAAATATTCTTTATTTTCTTAAACTCCGTGCCAAGTCAAAATAAATCATTCTTTTTTAAACGGAGGGAGTAATATTTTTCAAGTTATTATGAAGTATTTAATATAAACAAGCTCAAAGAATGAATATGGATGGGAAGAAAAGAGCATAGAGTTAGGCCATCCATAGCCCCAATCACACACCTCTTCTTTATATCCAATCGATTTTAATACTTTCTCCGTCTTAATTCATGTGACATATTTTACTTTCCGAGATTCAAACATATTTATGTTTGATCGTAATTTTTTTATATATGTTTCAAATATTTTGAATAGTCAATTATTGTGACTTATAGTACTTTTTATGTAGTTTCCAAATATATAAATTTTATTTTAAAAAAATGGAAGATTTCATGTAAAAATTTATAGTCAAACTTACCTTATTTAAATCTCAAAAAGCAAAATACGTCACATAAATTGAAACAAAGAAAAGGGAGTATAAAGAAGCGTAAAAATGAATACAATAGATTTATTTATTCTCACAAAAAAGTAGGGTTGGAAATCCTACGAGCAGCAGCCCCTCGCCTCTTTCTCTTGCACCATTTCCTCTTTCAAACAAAACTTCCATCGACCTTTAGCCATAGGCAGAGGTTGTCCACTCCATTTTGGTGCAATATTCGTCTCTCTCTTCTGCAAACATCAGACACTCTCATTCATATCTCTCCTCTCTGATTTGGTCAAACAAAAGGCCAAAATACTTTTGAAAATTTCTGATGGAGAATCATCAACTCAAGATTTGAAATTCAAAACGGCTATTTCGACCTCAAAATCCCGCCCAGTCCAAAAGCCCTAATCTTTTGTCTATAAATACTCTTCTTTTTTTTTTGGAAGAAATAACATAAATATACACCTTAACTTACCATATTTACACAAATCTCCATTCTTACAGAGTAATTACAAAAATCTCAACTATCAGTTATGTATCTCAATGGAATGTATCGGGAATGAATTATGCATCGCTGTGTATATCAATGTGAGTTTTGTTTAAAAGATACATAGTGTATGTATCTTTTAATTATTACAGTGTGGGTAATTATGTATCTCAATGGAATATATCAGGAACAAATTATGTATTTCAACAGCCCAAAAAAGGAAATTTTCTGTAAATATGCAAAATATCAAAATTTTCTATAATCAAGCACTAAACTGTCGGAATTATGTTGTTTACCCTTTTTTTGTCCAAAGTAGGGATGACAATGGGGCGGGACGGGTGCGAGTTTTGTCTTAACCCGCAAAATTAAAACCCGCCCCGCATAATCTTTAAACCCGCATAAATCCGCCCCACACCATACCCGCGTCCACCTGTACTGCACCGCCCCACACCATACCCAGGTTCTATCGATGTGAATGGAAGAATTTTTTAATCTTTTTGTTGCATTTGGAATGTAGTAAAGGTGCAGATGATGGTTTATTAATTTAATAAGTTTGTTCAAGAATTAGTCTTTTACGAAATATTTGACAATGGGCCTCACACAACCAACGATAGTTGTGTGATGCTCCATTCTTTTTTTGACATGTAGATTATGGGTCCATTTACTTACTTTATCACCTCTTCTTCCACCCACCCCTCTTTTTCTTTCATTTTCTTATACTTTTTGTTCCTAAATAATATCCAACTCCCAAATATATTTAAGCATTGATGTATTTTATTTTTTTTAAAAAAAGAAACCTTTTATTTTCTAATATCTTCTTTTTTTGTATTCGCAAATTTCATTTTGAAATTCAAACATTTTTTAATTTGATATTATTCAAAAAGCTAGTAATTGAGAAAATTGAAAACTTTTTAGTTAATTTAACACTATTAAGGTTGAATAATAAACTTATTTTTGATATGCAATCCTAAGAACATTTCAGTTATTTTCAGAAAATAGGTGTTCACTACATTTTCTTTACATATAAATACATCAATGCTTAAATATATTTGGGAGTTGGATATTATTTAGGAATAAAAAGAATAAGAAAATGAAAGAAAAAGAGGGGTGGGTGGATGAAGAGGTGATAAAGTAAGTAAATAAACCCATAATCTATATGTCAAAAAAAGAATGTAGCCTCAAACAACTATTGTTGGTTGGGTGAGGCCCATTGTAAAAAATTTCGTCTTTTACATGTGATTTCAAGTCACATGAATCACATACGCCAAAAAGTTGGAAATTAATTTATTTTTATTTATTAATTGGGGATTATATAATGAAGTTACTCCTAAAATATAGTAATTAATAGAAACTTGAATCATGAAAAGGGGATAATTATATTAATGCCATTGGGATGCATTGATTCAGTAAAAAAAATAAAATTTCAAACCCGTCCTGCCCCACAACCGCCCTGCATATCCATTGTCTGCTCTAAAGAAACTCAGTTCTCTACAGCTCGCTGTCGTTGGTTTTAAGCCATCCCAATTTTCTCCGAAAAAAGTGAATTGCAACATTTCGTTAGCATGAATTACGGAACCTTGCCGACATGTTGCAATTGATCTTTTCCCGACGGGAATTTGAACGGCTACGGAGGTTTATGACGGAAGTGAGAGTAAACAGACGCGTGTGGTATAAGGAAGATTCTCTTATAAGATGTTGCTTATAGCATTTTTATTTGTTGCAATTGACATGTTATTACTCATACCATGAAATTTTTGTGAATCCGTGGACCTTTGAGGCGCCCTTAGGACAGAGAAGTATTGTATACTCCCTCTTTACTTTTATCAGTCGCGTTTCATTTTATTAGAATTGTGGGAGAAGTTAGAACTTTGGACAATTTGGTGCGAAGAACTTCCCGTCAATTCAAAATAGATTATTCTTTTTAAAAGAGAAGGAGTAATAAATATGAACTCGTAACTTTAAAAATATAATGATTTCAATTGTAATAGTCAAAAAATTAAAACATGAATCTGTAAAAGTGGTGTAAAAATGTGGTATTAGTAGTTGACGGGTTAGAGCATCAAGTCATCATATTATATCATAGTTTTCACATATAATTGTTGGAAAGATTTCGAAATACATGCTTATCTTTTAAATTACATGCCCTTAAGTATATATTCATATTTACAATCATAGACTAAAACAAGGTGAGGAAACAATCTCTTGCAGAAATTTAAGGTAAGGTTGCGTATAATAAATTCTTGTGGTTCGATCTTTTTCAAACCCCGTGCAGGAGTTTTAGTGCACCAAATTGGCCTTTGACTAAAACAGTCTTATTCTGTTTCTTTCTCAGCTACAAAAATCTCCAGGTCTTCAGTTAATTAGGACCCCAACAACTCAAGTACATAACTTTCCTCAAAGATTCTTCAGATTGCTCTGCCTTTTTTGCAATTAGTGATGAAGAAAGTTTCTTGGCTTGTGAGAAAGACCTCATGTTATTCTTTGTGTGTTGTGCCAAAGACCTCAATGGATAATTCCATCTACACAAACCGACTTGATCTTTTAAGGCTTCAACTGCTCCAACACTGGCTGCTACTATCCACGCTCTCCTACTTGAACTCATTTTATTTTTATTTCTTCTAAAATTGAACTCTTTTTTCCTTTGCTTTTGGTTTTCTGACTCTTTTGATTGCTTGTAGATTTGAAGGTTTTGGAGATGTGTTGTTGATTTTATGGAGAGGCTAATGCTAAATATATAGGCAGACACGCTGATGAAAAGAAGCAAAGAGTTGATGGGAGAAGAATCTACAGAGTGATAAGCCAGTGGTTTTACTGCTTCAGTGGGCTCTAAAGCCAATGGTTTTATTTTGTTACTGTATATATTTATCCTTGAAGATAATGAGACTACAAATTTTACTCCTATATTCATTGCTTCAAATTTTTGAGAAGAAGACAAGAATTGGACTACTGGTACTCCTTTTTGTTTGTTTAATTGCACTAATTATAACAGTAAAGTTTAGGAGCATCGAACCTGTGATCGTTCTAAAATATTCATTTGATCTCCTACTGAAATTGCACAATTACCAAGTAAAACTTTATAGAATTTAGATATTAAGCCTCTGAACCGGCGATCAAAATAAGCCACAATAAGTTAAAAGTGATAAAAATATGCCACTGATTTAATTTACAACCAAAATAGGCTACCCGGAGTTTTTTTGTCCGTTTTACCATTTTTTGTTAACGTCCCGTTAACTGACGGGAACAGTGAATAAGTCAAAAAAACGGATTAAAATATTCCGGGTTATAAAATGGAACTAAAAGTTCCGTGTTTGTTTTAAATTTATTATTAACCCGAAACTATTTATTTCGGGTAATATTTAAAAAAAATTTTTTACGTAAAACGAAATTATTTATTCCGGGGTTATGAATTAAAATTTTTTTTTTTAAAAAAAATATGGAACACGGAACAATTTATTCTGGGTTATGTTAAAAAAATTTTAATATTGGAACACGGAACAATTTGTTCCGTTTTATGTCCAAAAACCCATCATAGTCTTGTCAGAATACAGGATTCAAAGGTGCATTTTTTTGTTTTTTTTTAATAACACGGAATTAATAATTCTGTGTTCTTAATAAATATCTTTGAAATCCGGAGTTATTAATTTCGGGATACTAAAAAAAATTCATTTTAAATAACCCAGAATTATTTATTCCGTTTTAAAAACCTGCTTTGTGCATTATTTTTGCAGAATTTGTCACGGATTAAATATAATGTCGGCATTGATTTGACGTTTCATAAAAATGGACTAAATAACTCCGTTTTGTATTTTTATAAAAAGGTCATAAACATGGCAGTAAACAACATTTTCATTTATATATGTTTCTTCCTTTCTATCACACAAAATGTCTTGGGAACCAAAAGTTAGAGTTTCTTTTTTTTGGAATGGTGACATTATTTATGACGGAAACACCATACATTATAGTTGTCCTCCGAAATACAATGTTAAGTATCCAGTTAATCTTTCTTTTCAAAAATTATGTGATTCACTGTATAAAAGGATGAATTTGAATAGTGCAGATCATACATTGATTATAATTGGAAAATATCCGACGTCAATTTTAGCACACGGGCAGGTTAATTTTGGTGAGTGGATTATCAATGATGATGATTCTTTGAGAGATTTTTTAAGCGCTCCGAATGACTTTGTAGATCAAATCAAGCTAAATGTGCTTGAAGTCTATGTTCGGACTGAGCGTACGAGTCGTCGTCGGCGTTCTCCTATACCGAGTGATGTCCATCCTCAAGTTGAAAATCATAACAGTGTTGATGCCGTCCCCGTAACTCAGTCATCTTATTTTCCTCACATAACTCAATACCAAAATCTTCTTACAGGCAGATATGATTTTGATTTGAATGAAGGTATTAATGAAAATGACAGGTAATGTCCATAAAATTTGTGTAATGTCAACTTACAAATTTATTTTTTTCATCAATTTTAGTTTTTGATTATTATTTATTTTTATAGCAGTTTACCTCAAAATGAGATGAATGTTGCTCCAAGTTACGGACAAGATCACCATTTTGGACAATCGTCACAGTTTGGCTTGATAGAAAATACTGGAACATCCTCAAATGTGCATGCCTCGTCTAGTTTTGGTGTAGTTGATTGTTATTGGTATGTCCACCATTGAAGTTTTAATTATGTAATGTTAATATGTGTGATGTCTCATATTTGTTTTTTTAAACATATAGGGAAAATCTAAGGAAAGATGAGCCTCATATTCCCACAAATATCAATGATGTTGATCAACCAAACTATCGATCAAGTTCACAGAGTGATAGCGATTATTTGCCTAATGCTGATATATCTGAAGATGAACTCCCATTTGTAGCGTCATCCAGTGATGATGAATTTATAATTCCCAACCGGTCACCAAGATCTATGTCGATGAGTCCAATTCATGCGGAAGTATAGTCGGGCAATACGCTCAACAATCTCAACGGGAGTGTCATCTGCTATGGGATGATCCACCAACTGCTGTCTAATGAAGTCAGTAATCCGGATGATATTCACAAAACTCCTGCCTTCAATAGGCCCATCATATCCCGTCGCTTGCCGAAGAATAGCACCCCATGGGTAATTTCTCTGTCCGGCATCCTGTATATACACGGGGCGACCATCTATACGCAAACCAAACAGGACTTGCACGTCCTGTAGCGTGATAGTGACCTCGCCGAAAGGTAGATGAAAACAGTGACTCTCAGGCCTCCATCGCTCAACCATGGCAGTCAAAAGTGAACGATCATACTGTATCCTACCGACCTTTAACACATTATGTAATCCAACGGTAGATAAATACTCTGCAACACGATCGGGAGGCGGGTGTGAAATAAATAACTTCCAAACCTTATCCAATCGGTCAGGCCTCACACATGATCCTATATCTATCTTTCCCTTCCAAAGCCACTCAGACCTATGATCATCCTGTATACGAAGAAGCGTACCAACTACAGGATCGGGGTTCACAACACGCTCCATTTTTTAATTCAACCTGCACGCATATATTTATTTTATTTTATTATTAACTTTATTCACTTGATTAAATTAAGCTTATAAAATACTTTTTTCCTACTTGTAGGAAAAAAATAAGAGAGAAAAATCAAATACTACCTACCCTATCCCTAAAAAGGTTGAAAATTTCATCTCGTAATACAAATTCATAAAATTCAAATAGCGATAAAATTGGTAGGCATATATTTACGTCCCTAAATTTTAACAGTACTATTTCTTCACTTTTTTATTTTCTTTCTTTCTTACTTATTTCACACCAAATTATTGTTGGTTATCTAGAATGCGTATTACTTTTTATACAATTTTCACGCACTTCATTTTTTGTTGATTTATGTTTTTTATATATGATCCTAATTCCTAAGTGTTGCAATGGTCATAGTGGTATCACAAGTCTGGCCATTGAACCATTTTATTTTATTAGTCATAAGTAGTATTGGCTTATTTTGAGCTCAATAATCTTGTGAGGTTCATTAGGTAATCAATATATATATATATAAAGGAAGCTTACAAATTTGTTTATGTGGCATACTTCTAAGGCCACCAATCTATTTTATTTTTTAATAATTTTTCCTACATTTCTGTTTACTTATTTATTATTGTACAAAAATTAATATTTTAATTATCTCTCCTACATTTATTTCTATTCTTTATTGTAAAAAGTTAAATGTATCAAAATTTACTACTCCACTTATTCATATTCTTTATTGTACACTACAAAGGCCTAAATATTAACTACTCCAAGCTCCCATTTCCTCCATATATCTCTCTCTATATATATATAAAGAAAAATCAAGACAAGGTGATGTGTCACCTCTCTATGGTCACCATTTATATTTATATTTTTTCTCCTTTTTTTGGCTTTTCTCACCTATTTTTATTCATTTTATTGTATAATAGTAACAATCTGAAAGTTTTAACATAGCCATTTACTTACCTATTAAATTTTGAGTATTTACTTGCCTCAACCTTTCATTACTTATAAAAATTCAAAAGTCACTCTTTCAACTCTCTTAATTAAGTCACTCTTTCAACTCTCTTAATTATATTAAATGTGTTATCTTAATGAAGAATTGTTACATATAATGAAAAGTCACCATATTCACGTTAATAGTATTACATTTCATTATGCTAATACGTATTTTTTTCCCCTTCCTATTCTTTGTTCTTTTTTATTTCTTACAAATATTTAATTCTTTATTGCTTTAGTAAAGGAAGAAAATTAAGATTTA
Organism: Capsicum rhomboideum; assembly: GCA_031232105.1. Taxonomy (NCBI): domain Eukaryota; kingdom Viridiplantae; phylum Streptophyta; class Magnoliopsida; order Solanales; family Solanaceae; genus Capsicum; species Capsicum rhomboideum. The sequence goes on along the minus strand of CP124712.1, from coordinate 134,531,261 downwards.
TAATGGATAATGAAGGGTCATCATATGTAGGTCTATAAATATAATTTTCACTATGTTTCTAAAGCCAACAAATCTATTTATCTTTTATCTATTTTTTTGACCTTTTTTTTTGTTTCATTGCATTTTTTCTTCCATTTGTATATTTAATTGGCCATTAACTTTTGAATATTTAAAACTCTATATCATCAATTACAAATTAATTACATTAATCACTATATATAGATGTTATTGTTGCAGGAAAATGTTTGCAGTGCAATATCTATAAAAATGAAAATTCATAGGTATATATCCATTATATATTTTAGCACTTTATTCTCATAAAGTTGTGTTGAGAAAGTATCTACACTTTATATTCTTGAATATGTATGAATTCTTTTTTTTAATTGATTTGATGAAACTTTTACATTTTGACATAGAAGTTAAATGCATATGTTTTAAAATTGTTTTGGTTATTGGGCTCCTTTTGATGAAGTCATTCTTTGGGGGTTGGGGTGGGGGAGGGGACATTTTTTTGTAACCTAAAAATTAGTAACCGAAATCTTTAGATAAGGTTAACAAAATCTTTGTTGCTTTTATTATTTTGGCTCTTTAGTACATCATATTCTAATAAATAAATTTAAAAAAAGGAGTAGTGGGTTCTTGTAATTTCTTTTTTTTAACACTACTTGAAAATGTGTTTAAGATGGAAATTGTGATAAACTTCTTAATAGAAAAAAATTTAGCAACAAGTATGAGTCAATTATTTACTTTTAGACGCAAGTGGTTTAATCACCCTATGTTTTTCCATCTAATTTTAACTTCACTTCATTGATGAGATGTTATGATCCTTTTATTAATTGAGGTTGAAATATTTTCAATAGTTTTTATTTCTCAAACAAATTACTTTTCATTGCTTTTATTGTTCAAGTTTTACTAAAGATCTTTCATAAATTTAATAAACTATTTCTAATCGCGCGAAGCGCGGTCAAGTTACCTAGTATCTTTAATAAATAACTTGGGATACAAGTGCAAACCATTTTGCCCCTTTTTCAACTAAAAGAGGATCAAACTTGTATATACCACAAACAACACCATAAATACTGTAAATAAACACCATAAATACTGTATATACCACTCAAATTATAAAGACAGAACGCACAAAAAAATCGCAAATAAAGAGGATCACCAATAAAATTCAAGAAACTTAATCAAACCTACAAACAACACCATAAATACCGTATATACCACAAGAATATGTATAAACACAATTATCCATATTAAACATGAATGAATTAACTCATTAACTAAACTAAACCAAGCAAAAAATAAATAACCATTTTCGGTTTTTTGTTTTGGTATTTAAAGTCAAATAACAATAAATCATTTTTACAATAGTACAATGGAATTCTATAATCGGAATAGAAAAACATTAACTGAAAAAAAAAATCCGAAAAAAGTTTACCTAAATAGTGAAGTCCAACAATAAAGGATCTCAAGGTTGGTAGATGCGACCCCTTAACGTCCGTCGATCTTTTCTCTTGGACGATGTAGATGAATTTCAACTTGTTTTCGAGTTGGACAATGCGGGGGGACCAGATTTGGGGAAAAACCCAGTGCAAATGGCGTTTTCGTGGTGGAGCCGATGATGTTAATGCTTTTCACCTAAAACGGAACAATTTATTCCGTGTTCCAATATTAAATTTTTTTTAACATAACCCGGAATAAATTATTCCGTGTTCCATATTTTTTTTAAAAAAAAATTTTTTAATTCATACCTCGGAATAAATAATTCCGTTTTACGTAAAAAAAAAATTTTAAATATTACCCGGAATAAATAGTTCCGGGTTAATAATAAATTTAAAACAAACACGAAACTTTTAGTTCCGTTTTATAACCCGGAATTTTTTAATCCGTTTTTTTGACTTATTCACTGTTCCCGTCAGTTAACGGGACGTTAACAAAAAATGGTAAAACGGACAAAAAAACTCCGGGTAGCCTATTTTGGTTGCAAATTAAATCAGTGGCTTATTTTTGTCACTTTTAACTTATTGTGGCTCATTTTGGTCCATGGTTCTTAAGCCTCTACTCATGTGCTGCTATTCAAATTTCATGGAGATTCAGTCGACGTTTCGCCATAAATATTATTCACAATATTTTGAAATATATTTTTACTTTATTTTAGAATATTTATTTGGTAATGAAAATCAAAAATATATTTTGAAATATGTTTTCATAATTTTTTATTTTTGAAAAAACACCTCTTGAGGTGTTTATATTTTTTTTTGCAATCAATTTTTTCTATTACTTTATAAAGAATCATATCCTAAGTCTAAAATGTTTTTAAAAATACTATGATAAAATACAACTCTAATTCTATTTTTAACTTTAAAAATATCAAATAAAGTGAATAAGTTTTTTATTTTTATGACCAAACGGGCCTCAAATGCTTTTAAAATAGGGAAAATTTTAGAAATAGCAAACCTTAAGCACTAATTAATGGGTTGATAGCAACATTATCATAATTACCGACGGTAGCAACTTTTAAAACTGTCGAAATGTATTTGACGCACGATTTAGGTAATAAATACATATACAAATCGTTTATTATGGAGTAAATTTCGGGTAGCAGTTTCAGTTAAAAAAAGGAAACGTTTGTTATTAAGAGCTGAAATCACGCATTGAGGATTATACTTTCAGTTAAAAAGTGAAACGTGTGTTGCTGTTATTTTCCGTTGTGTTAATAGTATATTTTGCTATCATGATATAAGTTAACCATCTCTAGTGAATGTATACATGAATTTTGTAAATTTAGTATGAAAAATACAAACTCAAAACTTATATTTGATACGTTTTTGTACTAAAATCTTTCAAATACAAATACATATATAAAAATTACAGTAATTTTTTTTAATCATAAATATAAATAGAACCTATTGTACTTATAAGCTCAGATTTGTGGATATGCAATAGGTTATAGGGTTCAGCCACCTATATACATATAACAACTTGCATATACATATACAAATTCAAGATCCGTTCTATATCAAAAAATACAAATAAAATCAATTGCATTTATATCAATCATAAAAACCAAAGATGAAAAATGCATCAGATGCAAATGTATACAAGCAAAAATTATGTATTTGTATTTCTTGTGTTATATGTATATATGTATTTTGCATTTGTATTTCAGATGCATTCTTGTGTTATATATATATATATATATATATATATATATATATATATATATATATATATATATGTTTGTATTGCATTTGTATTTATATCACACATACAAATACAAATATAAACAAATAAAATAAATGAAACTAAAAATACAAATATAATATATAGTCAACCACAAATACAAACAGTTCTTTAAAATACAAGTGCATCAATAAAAATAAAATTATATAAAAATATATTATCTGTATTCGGATGGTTTCAGTTGTATCAACAAATACAATTGTATCGACGAATAAAAAACACAAATGATGGTGCGAATACAAATTCAAATAGAAACTGGTACGGATACAAATAACCATAAAAAATACAAATATAAAACTTAAGTCACCCCAACCACTGCCAGTTATATTTTTACGAATCTCAATTCAATCACTGTCGGAACCTCCACGAAAACGAAACATCACTGCCGGACATAATTTTTTTTTAAAAAAAAAGAAAATTGAACACGCTGCTACTGCTGCTCTGGCGAACTGCCGACCGACCAACTCCACTCACCATTACTGCTGCCCTTTGTCTTCTTCTCCATTAATTCTCCATATTTGTCATATTCAAGTGGAATATCTCTGTGCACAGCTGAAATCAGCCAACTATATGGTCCTATCACCTATGGTCCTCGCGATATTGAGATATTGAAGAAGTTGTTTGAAAGAGATTGAGTTCAAGAATTGAAGAAGACGTTTAAAAAATAATTCCTTAAGAGAAGGCTGAAAATTTAGTAAAGTATGAGAGAGATTGAGTTAAAAATGGAAGTGACACTTCTGATGGTGTGAAAAAAGGAGCACGAAACATAGAAAAATGTATTTAAAAAAAAAATGTGGGTCCACTAAAAATAATGCTATTTTTGTTACTATTTATAATATTTTAAAGGTGTTGTTATGCTTTATAATTAGGGACTTAAGTTTGTTATGGCCTGTAATTTTTTCTTTAAAATATTTTAGATATTCATGCACATAAGTCCAAAAAAGGCATTATTGTATCCAAAGCATCACATAACAACAGGGTCTAAAGAAGGCCCACAACCCAAAAAATGAGATATAGATGACTTGCATAAGTCACTGTTTTTAGAGAGGGCGATCAAAATATGCCCTCTAACTATATAAAATATCAAAATATATCATGGATTTAAAGTGATACCAAAATAGACTAAGTTCACATATTTTGTGAGCTTTAACTAATTTTTTTAACAGAGTTATTGATAACAGCGTCAATTTTTGTAAAAAGATAAAGCTCACAAAGTATGTGAGTTATCCATTTTTATTTTACAAAACCCACATATTTTGTGAGCTATCTGTATTTATTTTATAAAGCTCACAACATAGGTGAGTTATGTTATAAAGCTCACATATTTGGTGAGTCTTTAAAAAATAAAATGAATAACTCACAATTTAAGTGAACTATGCATCTTATTTTATAAGACTCACAAAATTTATGCGATGTACATTTAATATTCGTCCAGCATGCGGACTGTTTTCACAGGCTTTATTGTGATGTGACATATGAATATAACAACAAAAATATATGAGTTATGTATTAGAAAAATTTTCAGCCAAATCACGAAAATCTCCTATATAAAGAAACATATACACTTCATTATATATCATCAGTCCTCCATTTCATTCTTCTTCTCAAAAGTTGCTCAAATCCATTTCTTGTTTTTGTTCAAATCTTGTTCAAATCATTTGACTATCTTAGAAAAATGAATGTTGAACGTGTTAAAGTTGCACTTTTTTGGGATGGTGAAATTATTCACGAGGGTAATACAATATATTATAGTATCTCCCCCAAGTGCAACGTCAAGTATCCAACTTCCATTGTGTACAGAGAATTTGTAGATTCAATTTTGAGAAAAATGAAAATAAAAAGTGATGATTATAATTTATTTATAATCGGACAATATCCAAACTCTTTCTCATCACAAGGTTTGGTAAATTATGGAGAACGATGAGTCCTTGACTGAATTTTTGAGGGCTCCTTATGATTATGCCAGCCAAATAAAGTTGAATATGCTTCAAATTTATGTTAAGAAGGAGCATAGGACTCGTAGTGCTCACTCTCCTGCACAGACGGATGTCTATACGCAGTTTGATAATACAACTAATGTTGTTGACGCTCACTTAACTCAGTATAGCACTTTTTCCGACATGAATGCTCCCCAATACATCATGTCGGGTAATATGCCAACACAATCCTCAATACCTGATTTGAACAAAACTTTGAATGAAAGTGACTGGTAACGCCTACTAATTCATGTCAATATTAATAATATTTATTTTTATGATTCGTGTGTATTTCTCATGTCATATGTTATATTATTTTTAGGGGATTAACTCTGCGTGATGCGAATAATGATAAATTTTTTGAACACGATTATAATTATGGTCAATCATCGCAGCCTGGATGGATGGACAATGCTGGAACATCTTCAAATGTTCCTCTCTCATTGAGTTTTGGTGTTGTCGAATATTATCGGTGGGTCTAAAATATAGTTGATATTAATTTATGGGGGTTGACATGTATTTTTTATTTATTTAGGTTTTTGGCATGTATTAAAAATATTTCATTATTTGTAATATAGGGATGATGTCACGCGAGATGAGCCTGTTGTCCCCGACGATATTATAAATGGTGATCAGCCAAATTATGGCGAATTGTCACATGGTGATGATAGTGAGTCTAACAATTCTTAGGGAAGTGAATGCCCCTATGAATCATCATCGAGTGATGATGGTGTGAGGTCCAATTCCGAACAAAGAGCCATGTCCATGAGCCCTTATCCTCAACAAGAATCAAAGGCCGGAACCACTTATTCTAATGAAATTTCATTTCTTGATCATTTTCAGGAAAGAGCAGATGTGTTTATGGATATGCATGAAAATAATTTTATCCCTACAGGTGTGTGGTGTGAACCAGTAGATTTTCTAAACGATAATTTTTATCTTGCTAGCAAAATGTTGTTCAAATCAAAAAAAAAATCTTCAAAGGGCGGTGAAGCTCTATCATATTAAAAAAGGTAGGGAGTTCTTTGTTGTTAAGTCGGGAAAGGAAGTCTTGAGAATTTGTTGCAAGCGTGTAGATCAAGGTTGTTCATTCAACCTTTGTGCTACTAAGGATAGTAGTAATAACTTATGGAAAATCGGAAAATACATCGGCGAACGCACTTGTAATATGGGTGAATGTCGCGGAGGTCACTTCAATTTGGATATAAACATGATTGCAAATGTTCTTGTGCCGTATATTGAAAAGACACCGAGGTACTATTTTTTTCCATGTTCATTTGACTATACAAATTAATATTTTATTTTGTTTATAATTATTACGCCAAATTATTCACAGGTATCCTATCAAAGATTGCCAAATGTCCGTTCTCAATAAGTACAGCAAAACAATAAGTCGACGGAAGGTGTATCTTGGACGAAAGTGTATCTTTGAACAAGTCTATGATAATTGGGAGGGCTCCTTTCGTGAATTGCCAAGATTCATGGCTGCTATGAAATATTTCAATTCAGGGTTCGTCGAAGAATGGCGATTTGAACAATGTGACGGAGTTCATGAACGTATTTTCAATTATGTGTTTTGGATGTTTAAGCCATGTATCGATGGTTTTCGTTATTGTCGGCCTGTGATATCAATAGATGGAACGCATGTATATGGTAAGTATGATATTAAGTTATTGATTGCGGTAGGTACGGACGGTAATGGCTCCATTTTTCCATTGGCTTTTGCAATAACAGCGAATGAGAGCCTTGATACATGGACCAAGTTTTTGAGTGATTTGCATCAACATGTTGTGTGTGGTCGTCAAGGTATTACATTGATATCTGACAGGCATCGCGGCATACTTGGAAGTGTCTCTACAGAGCGTAATTGGCAAGCTCCTTTTGCTTACCACCGCTACTGTTTAAGGCACTTGAAGGCAAATTATCAGAGGGCGTTCAAAAGCGTCCGACTGAACAATCTATTATGGGCTGCTGCAACTGCTACGCAGGAGAAAAATTTCTTGTTATAAATGGAGTTGATAAAGGCGACACACTTGCCAGCATATGAGTGGTTGATGAACATCAACTTGGAAAAATGGACATTGCATAGGGATGGCGGTCGAAGATGGGGTATGCTCACAACGAATAGCTCCGAGTCATTCAATGGCATGTTGAAGTCCGCTAGGGGGCTGCCAGTGACTGCAATGGTCAAATTGTCTTACAGTATAGTTGTGGATCGTTTTGTTCAGAGATCGAGGTATGCAAAACAACTATTGGTTCACAAACAAAAATGGATGCCTAATCCATTCAAAAAATTTGAGGATTACAGGAAAAAGGCATCGATGCACACGATCCAAAATTATCTTGTGGCAGATAATATTTTTAAAGTCAGGACATTCAACTCCCACCATGGAAAGGGGGGTAATAAACAAATTGTTAACGAGACTCAAAGATCATGTACGTGTGGTAAATGGCAATCAAACCACTTTCCATGTTCTCATGCCATTATGGTTTTTGAGTTTGTTGGCAATTCTGCATGGGATTATATTGCATCAGAATTCTCTGTTATGTGCTATAAGCAGGTCTACTCTGGGCAGTTAAATCCACTTGGTGACGAGGATTATTGGCCAGAAAGTCCATTTTTCATGATTGCAAATAAAAGATTTTTGCGCAAAGAAAAAGTCATGTCAAACACACGTATTCCCAATGAAATGGATGTTTCACAAAGTAGACTTTCTCGAAAATGTTCTACTTGCAAACAACCAGGGCATGATAAGCGCAATTGTCCATCGAGAGAGCGTAATGCTAATGCATATCGAGCAGCAAATACCTCCGGTGGTGCTAGTACTTCTAGGAGATGATTTCAATTGTATGTTTTATTATGAATTCCTTTACATGTAATTGTATTACGTAGTTTAATGACAAAGTGTAATTGAACTGCAATTTCCTCTTTGGTATATTTCATACCGTTCCTAATTGAACTGCAATTTCATACTGTTCCTATTTACAAAAATAAATTTAAAAGGCTAGTGCATTACAAAAATATATTTACAAAGATAGTATATTTACAAAGTATTTTAAAATTAACAATTAGTTTAGAAGTTAAACGGATAACATAACTATGTGCCACACCTCTTATGTCGTATTGACGTACGTGGCCTAAGCCCCCCACGAACAGCATCGTCTCCATCACCGTGGTGCTTTCTCGTAATAGCAACAACCGAATCAACACATTGTAAATTCAACGTATGCTTCTTTTTACGATTGTTCTTACATGGAGGATCCTACAAAAAATAAATACACATTAGTACATAAATTTAAGTTAATTATAATAAATAATTTGCTAATAGTAATTAGTATATGAGATGTTGTAATAATAACCTGTGTCTCCTCCGTAACGCCAATTGGTGCATGAGATGCTTCAGGAATAACAGAAGGTGCTGACTCAGGAATCTAAAAAAAATACATGAAGCACAAATGTTAACCGATTATAAATACGATAAGTAATTTTACCTTCAGTGTTGTAATTATTGACCTGAGTGTCAATGGGGTGATCAGTGATCGGCTGAGATCCACAAGGCGCCGCTAACTCGGATGGCTGCTCGAGGATGGAACAAAGACTCGAATGGAGTATCTAAAGAATCATAAAATAAGTACCTAAATGTAATAAACATCTCCACAAATATGACCACTATATGTAGTTAATATTTACCTACCCTCTCGTCTCCTCAGCCTCTGCGCTTGGCGGAAAGTGGGAAGCCGCCTCAGGGGACCCAATTGGTATGGACGAAGATGTGCCAAATAGCTCCTGAGACTGATATAATAATAAACTATAAGGAATAAAAACTAGTGAAACAAAAATGAAAAATAAAACTAAATAAGACTAACTGACATATCTCCATACTCTGCCGAGCCAAAACTCAAACATAAAAGAGTATTCAGATCTTAACAATGCATGACGCCGTATGACTGGTGGACCTCTTCATCAACCCATGCTGCTGGAATATATGTGGAGAAATGATGCGTCTCCGGCATGGATGAACAAGCCGGTGATGGATAAAACGACGGTATCTAAGTTGTATCTACATCTGGAATATGCTCAAACTCTACTGCTGGATGGTGCTCTGGCTCTGCAGCTGGATCTATCCGATGCTCTGGCTCAACAGGTGGAAGTACTGGCACAGGAAGATGACCACGTCCTCGTCCACCCCTACGCACCGGTAAATTGCCTCTACATCCACGTCTATGTCCTCCTCCTCCCCTCCTAGTCCACAACCCACAGGTGGCTGTACATACTCAGCATCAGGAAAAATGGGGCCCTCAAAGTCCGTATCAGCCTGGTTAAAAATACTCACAATAAACTGAGTAATATAAGTACCACAGGCATGGTGTACCGGGTCCAACATCCATTTTACCGCCTCATTATGCAATTGTTGGAGCCCTCTGGTCGTCGCCAAGTGTGAAGGTGCCATCGACACATAGATAGAAACTCTACGAGTAGGGTTGCACAATAGTAACCGCCCATGCCTCTGGAACCACTCCAGATATGTAGCCAAGTCTGCATTGGCATGTGTCTCTTCAACCATAGGCTATCGGTTATTCCAATGTTCAATACTACTATCTACTAAAGCTAGGAAATTTTGGTCAAGCCGACTTCTGTTCTCATGCTTATAATGGTACGGATCCCAACTAGGAAACAATGGAACGTGTTGCGGAAGACCAAACTGTCGCATCACACGGTCTGCTGGGTGACACTCTATAATACCTAAACATAATATCTCTGACCGTGTCCGCCATATCTGTCTACCAACCTTACAACAGGGAGGCAAAGTGTCGAGGATATCGTCATAGGGTGTCCATACAAACTACAACAGAATCACAATGAAATGTAAAAGAAAGAGTCAAAAATTTAAGCATTATGCGCTAACATGTATTTAAAAAGACAACAAAGTTATGCATTACGCGCTAACAGTAGATAAAAATATAAGAAATTAGATGAAACTTATCTAAAATTAATATTAAAACTAAACTAGGCATTTAATGATATATGAATACAAAGCAGACTAGCAAGCAGCTTACTTCACAAAAGATTTACATTCTTTTAACATTTTCAATCCTAACAAACCTCCAAGAAATACAAACTGCTTGCATTAACTACCAAAAAATATTTATATTACAGAGAATTAATTGCTTTAAATAAATACATCATGAATCACTATACTAACTTCAATTCCAATAATTTATCTTTTCGTTTACTTAAATTGGCTTTTCAAATTCTAAGACTTACTAAATCAGTAACCTGGAAAGAAAAATCAAAGAAGCTAGAAAATCATTTGTAGTGTTGTTTTTTAAGAATTTCAGAGTCAAGTCAAACAGCCCCTAGAAGAGAAAACATTCAAAAATAATCGAGACTAACTCCATGAATTACAAAATTAAGGAAACAATCGAGGGACAAGACAGAAGGAGGTATAACACCCATGCATGCTAGTAATATGGGAAAAGCATATGGGATTCAACCAACAACTTCTCATGTAAGTATCCTTTCATTAAAATCTTCAATCTCTTTAAATTTATAAAAATTTCGACAGAGTTTCCTTTGTTTCTAGTCCATTTCAAAAATTTATCCCTGTCAATCAATCCCACACAATATAATACAATATAACTATGGCCCCACACGATACATTTCAATAAAACAAAGATTGTTACATAAAGAATATATAAATATGGCCCCACACGGCACATTTCAATAAAACAAAGATTGCTACATAAAGAATATATAAATATGGCCCCACACGGCACATTTGAATACAATATAACATAAAGAAAACATACCTGCTCCTCCGTCATATGATCAAGCTTATCTCTCATCGGGACTACAGCATGGTGTGCCTCAGAAACCCATCTGACACCCGCGTCCATTTCCTAGCATATGGTAGCACCGGCTCGTCCTCCCCAATCGGCCCAATTGGCTCTGGCCGGAAGGGCCGAATCCTCTCCCAAGTCCATATCTAATGTATACATAAAAATTATTGTTAAGTAAACAAATAACTAATGGAATTGAATTTAGATAATAAGATAGGTTACCTGAAGGAGAGGAACAAATCCTCCTAGCTCCTTCGTGCACATGGATACCCGACAAAGACACCTATACAAATATGCTAGAACAGTGCTACCCCAGCTATAGTCCCCTGTTCTGTCGAGGTCCCTAAGTAAATATAAGTACCGCAAATTCAAAAGACTGCCAGATGTATTTGTGAATAGAATCCCTCCCAAAAGCAACAATATGTACAATCAAGCGATGCTCTGAACCCTGCCCTCCGGAGTCTCGACTGTAATGGGATGAAGAAGCTGCTGCTGAAGATAATCCAAAACTGTTACCATAGAAATACGACATTGTCCATTTATGACCTCCGGCACAACCTCCAAACCAGTATAATCTCGTAACAGCATACGCCAATCTAAATTCAGATCCATTTCATCAGCATATACAACTGGATCTCCGTCAATGCGTAGCCCAAACAACACCTCTACATCCTGTATGGTGATAGTCACCTCTCCAAAGGGTAGGTGGAATGTGTGAGTCTCTGGCCTCCACCTCTCAGCCATAGCAGTCGCTAGATTGTGGTCAAACTGGATCTTGCCTATCCTAATGATGTCATATAACCCCGCCCTCGATATATAGTGTATGACGCGGTCGTGAGGGGGGTGGTTATAAAAAATATCCCATGTCGATTCAACCTTCTGTGGATACACTAACGCAGTGGGATGAATAGTGCCCTCCCACAATTTCTCCAATCTGTGAGACCGCTGTAATGTAAGTAATGAAGCATCAACGGGGCCTGGGTGCAAGATGTGCGGGATGTGCGGCATAATGTACCTACACACAAAATATTAAATGTTATTTATTAAATTATCAGAACAAGACGTCTACTATAGTTTCTTTAATATTGATACTATTACACAAGTCCAATCTACTTTTACAAGTGATAATTTTTTTCAAACAAATCCAAAAACTGAATTATACATTTAATTTTTGTTTCTGTATTGTTTTTCTATTTAGTTGTGGATAATATCAGGTATTTTTCTATGTGGATATTCTACTCCATTTTACTGTCAATTGGTTTCAATTTGGTTTGGATTGTTTTGTGAACTTGTGATTTTATTGCTTCGATAAACTGCTATTTACACAATTGTGGCTAAGATGTATTCTACAAATCAAAATCTTAAAGATTTTGGGTGTCAAAAATTAAAATTAAAAATGTCACTTTTAATTTTAACAGTGTTACATCCCCAATTTTTGTTGTGTTTGTTATGGCTAAAGAAACAAAACAAGATGTAATTCACTTTTTCTTTTTTCATGGTGTTGAATCTACACTTTTACTGTGTTTTGTAAACTCTTTTCTTCGACAAGTGACAATGCTTTTCTTTCATATGAAAGTAACAGAATGGATAATAACAATTATAAGATAAATGGGGAGTTGAAAGGAGGCGTCCGTAGACAAGGAATTGAAGAAAGAAATTATTCAGACACAAACGATTGTTTTTCCCATTCTTGTTACCCTTAATGTGTGTAATCTTTTAATTTTATTTCCTGTAGCTTGATTCCATCTTAGGGTGTGTTTGGTATGGAGGAAAATGTTTTCCATGAAAAATATGTTTTTGGTAAACAAGTGAATTTCTAACTTATCTTCTCATGTTCGTTTGGTGAGTGGATTGTTGCCGCTTGAAATTTGTCTATTTGATGAGAAGTCGGTGCTAGGGTGAAAGACTTGTGGATGTTTTACAGTAAAGGTAAGTGTACTATAGGTTAGGTCTTGCATATCTCATAGCTTGCCCACATGATAATTGTCTTCCTATATACAAGCTAAATGAAATAATGGTGTAAGAAAAATGTTATTCTAGAAGTTTTTTTCCTGTTTATTGGAGACTTTACCATAATTCAGTTGTAGGTGTTGTTTTGTCCGTAAACTTTTTTTTGATTTTACAAGTTAATCACACTCATGTGTTGTGAATTGTGATCAAATTTCTAGTTTGAAATTATGAGTCCATCATTAGCAGGATTTTAGATCAAAGGTGCTTCACTTTAGATTCTAGTAGCCAGGGAAATTGAGGAAATGTAGTGGAAGACTGGAAGAAATTATGGAAAATAATTATGTCATTTAATGCATATATATGATTTGTGTTATCCACTTTATTTTGTTTATGCTCTACCAGGAGGTCAAGATATTATCTTTTATTTTCTGATTTGCTCCTGTTCCATGACTCTCTTATCAATTCTATGATCTACATCTTTGCCTATTTTTCACTCTCGGGGAAAAACATGACTCTTAACACTTGAAATCAGTATATATGAATGAGGTATGAAATATTGATTTGATTAGCCAAGAAAATCAATTATAACATTGGAGTATGTAAAACGTTTGGCAAGTTTTAGCTTAGTTTTTAGTTTACCCATCACATTAACGACGGAGCTTTTAATGACCGGTGACAACCGGATTATTTTCGATCGTTGATAACTTATAACGACAGGATTTAGACTTTTAACGACAGAATTTTCCCTCGCTAAAGACCATTTTTCTTGTAGTGTTATTGTCTTTTTTTAATACAACAATGTTGGTGATCTTATTATATTACATAAACATTGACTAAGCAATATCATACATGTGGAGAGTTGGTCAAGTATCATTAAAAATAATTTTTGATGTCAGATAAAACAATCAATTCCCAGCAAGGCAGCAACTTTCATGAATAAAAGAAAGTAAGCATCTAATTAATCCTTGTTCTATATCACTTAATGAATATAATCCTTAATGCATGTAAAATATGATTATTTTAGTCCGTCACCCAAAAACTTAACTATCCCATGTCTGTAATTTAACTTTTCTAAAGCTAGACTCAAATGGCAGCAATACAACATAATCAAATTCAAGAATTTAACAAAAAAAAAAAAAAAACAGTTTGATACCAAATTTAATTTTTTCAAAATCTCAAATTTCTTTATTAAAAATATTAATTGAGGTATAATGTTGAAAAGTATCCAAAATATTAACTGCAATAATTTTGAAAAAATCAACAGTTTCATACCAATATCTAATGCGAAGCTATAATTATCAAAATATAATCACATAAGGTTGGAAGATTAAGAGTAGTGGAGGAGACAACAAGTGCAACATCATTCACTAAACTAACGATTTGAAGAACGAACAAATTCCACAAAAAAAAAACACAAAATTACCTCAACTTGAACCGTAACAATTTCTCAATTTTCAAGCACCGAGTAATACGTGGGACCACTGATTGAGAATCCACAAAAATTTATCTTGAGGGGACCAGACGTGGGGAATCGAAGTGGGGTTTTGTAGGGTTTTGATGTTTTTCTTCGGAAAAATGGAGGGGGGGACCGTGGTGAAGATTGGGCTTTTAGGATATAAATTAAAAATAGATAGCTCACAAAATATGTGAGCTTATAATATAACTCACAAAATATGTGAGTTATGTAAAATAAATGAGGATAACTCAAGAAATATGTGAGCTTTATAACATTATAACGGATAACTCACATATGTTGTGAGCTATATAAAATAAATACAGATAGCTCACAAAATATGTGGTTTTTGTAAAATAAAAATGGATAACTCACATACTTTGTGAGCTTTATCTTTTTACAAAAGTTGACGCCGTTGTCAACAGTTCCGTTAAAAAAATTGGCTAAAGCTCACAAAATTTGTGAGCTTTAGCCTATTTTGGTATCACTTTAAATTCATGGTATATTTTGGTATTTTATATAGTTGGAGGGCATACTTTGGTCGCCTCCCCCTGTTTTCATAATTTAAAAACCGTTTGGTCATAGATATCCCAAGTAATATTTGAGGAAAAATTTAGCAAAAAGCATTTAATCATATAAGTTGTTATTATTTGATAAATATTTTTGATAAATACTTTATATTCTCAAATAATTAAAAAAAACTAGTTTTTGGGCCACATTCTATTATTTAAAAAATTTAAAAAATTTAACTTTACCCCAATTTTTTATATTTTATAAAAATACCCTACCTTTTATTAATCTCAATTAATATTTATTTGTCAATCGATCCCATTAATAAACTTTGGTATTTGACTCTAGTATCAGTAGTATGTAATAGTATTGTTGCATAGCACCTGTTAAAAGGGGATTCTTGGTTAGATGACCTCTTCAAGTCTATTATTTAATTAAATAGACTACAAGTTTTTTATTTTAGTGAAATGTCCCACTTTTGAATTTTTTTATTTTTTTTTTGTGATTTAAAATTTAATTACAAGTTTTAAAAGTGAAATGACCCACTTTTGAATATTTTATTTTTTTAGTGATTTAAAATTTAATTACAAGTTTTAAAAGTTACAAATTAATCCACAAATCACTAATTGTCGAAAAATTTTAAAAAATTCCTCCCACTAAAATCTTTAAAAATTACAAATTAATCAAAAATCTGATTTGCATGGACAGATCGATTATAGATCCGACCAATATATGGACAGATTGATTATCGATCCGACCGATGTATGGACAAATCGATTATCGGTTCGATGATCAATATATGGACAGATCGATTATTGATCCGACTGATGTATGAACAGATTGATTATCGATCCGACCAATATATGAATAAATCGATTATCGATCCGACCGATGTTTTCTATGTTATTCAATAGCTGACTGATTACAGTAATTAGTCCGACAAGTTAATCATCGATCCGATCAATTACATATATATTACAAATTTTCTCTGACAGATTAATCAACTGTCTTTTTTTATCCGACTGATTACATATATATATATATATACAATTTTTTTTTCAAATTAAAGGAGAGTAAAAAACTTACAATTTAGAAGGAGAGAGAACATTTAGAAATAAAATACGAAGCTTCAAAAAGAAGAAAGTTGAAGAAACAATAAGGTTTTGGTAAAAATGGAGGAGCAAAAGAGAGAGTGAAAGAAGTAGTTTGAAATTGAAAGAATGAGTTAGGATTTCATATTTTAAGTATATTTGTAAATAGCTTTCATAGTTTTTAATATGTTATTATAGTCCAATTCTTCATTAAAGTTATTTTTTTTGTTTTATTTTAAAATGAAAAAAAATAAAAGTAGGTCATTTTGCTAATTAGAAACTTGAAGAGTTCTATTAGCCAATTTTTCTCTGTTAAAAGTAATGTAAATAGAAAAATTGGATGCTTCTTTGTGAGTTGAGAAAACTTTGGTACCTCCTACACTTATTGCGAAATTGTTTATAAGCAAGTTGGAGCTTATAATTTATGAGTTTTATTTTTATCATGGACATGTTCATTATAAAATATAATAAAAAGTTATGGATAATTTTAATAGTTTTTAGAACTAATGGGCATAAATCATATTTTTTTTAAAAGTCAAATATTTTTTTCAAAAATTATGACCAAACACATGGTGAAACTTTACCTAAACCTTGACCCAAAAATTACTTGCCAAAAATATTTGAAAATGTAGGTTCAAACACTAGCTAAAATTTGTAATTTATAAATTATTTTTTAATAATTGCTCTAAGACTTAAGAACTCTTAAGATAAATCACATGCATAGGTGATTGTGATAAATATAGTATATTGTTGGGAAAATATGGTTATACAAATCCGAGGACAAGTAGAACCACTGATTTCTTCATAAATCATAGTAATAGTCTACTATATATTTTTAATAAAATACAATAAAAGTCATAAAATTTGATAAGAGCGTCATAAAGGAAGCTTAAAATCTTTTGTCCATAAGGATACTTCAGAAATAAATTTTATATTGTGAGAAAATATTTAAGGTAAAAAGAAAGGGAAGTTGGCAACTTTATTGTGCAAGTTAAGAAACATTTTGGGCATCATCAGTCATATACACGAAACAATACTTGAATTATTCATATCCGTCACAATGATTTTTTTTTTTTGACCAAAATAGCATAAATATATTCACAATGATTTTTGGATGATTATAACGTTTATATCCTGTTGTGTAACCTTTTGATGAATATTAAGTGATAATTTACCAACTTCTATTACCTTCAATATATCCTTTAATACTTACCATTCAAATTCTCCCAATTTACTTCAAAAATTGAAAATTGCGTCAAACTGTAAATTTTGCATAGTTCATCAGAGAGAACTGAGTCTAGATCGATGTGTACTACAAAAAAAGTTGTTATATTAATATTGACAAGGCAATTGAGCCTCAAGCTCAAAATTTACTGCTTGGCATCTCAGGTCCTAAATTCTCAAAGAACATATATATATGTACATAAAAAAAATAAATAGGAAAGATTCAAGTGTTGGGAATTCAATTTGGACCCCAACAGCTCAAGTACATGACTTTCCTAAGAGACTCTTCAGACTGTTTCACTTTAGTACTATTAGCAGAAACCAAAGAAGAAGATTGAGAAGAGATCTTTTTGGCCTGTAAATATGACCTTATATTGTTCTTGGCATGCTGATTTATAGCTCTTATGGTATAATTCCACCTACAAAGCCCTTGATCTTTCAGCGCCTCTACCACTCCAACGCTAGTTGCTACAATCCATGCTCTGCTTGTTGAACTCATTTCCCAATTTTGGTTATTTTTTTGAAGGTTTAATTTTCCTGAAGAAGGCTAGTGCTTTTAGAAAAACTTGGTTTTTATATTGGTTGAATTCAATTACTTGGGATGATGGATGATTCTTTTATCTAATGTTATATTATATATATATGGTAAGTAGTGTTCAATGAAACTAGTGGCTTTTGGCTCTGTTTCCTGTGGTTTTGGAACATGGTTTTCCAATTTTGGAGCGAGACTATTGTTTGAATTATTGGAGACCTGTGTCTGTGTGCTGACTGCTGATGTGCATAATGCAAAAATACATCAACAATATTGTCCAGCTGAATTGGACACTATTCTCCGAAGCAGTGGCGGATTCAGGATTTAAAGGTTGTGAGTGCTCGGAAGGTTCGAACACACATATTGACGTTCAAAGCTTTAAGTTTTCGCCTGAAAACTAAAACACTCAGCTATCTTTTTGACTTACTGGGTGCTTTTCTAAATTTTATACCAGATTTTAAATATTTTTTATATAATTATACCTGGTCTGCATCAAATTTAACGAGTGCCGGGACACCAAAAGTTTGTCCATAGGTCTGCCCCTGCGCTGGAGTGACATGTCTGATATGCATCAGCCCAAAATCAGGGGCAACTCTACCCTTTCGGAAAAAAGGCGACAACCTTAGGATTTCAAATTTGAAGGGCCTTATTTTTTAGTAATAATAGATATTATTTGTAGAAAAATAAACCTTTTGATATAAAATAAAAGAATTATTAGAAGATGTTTGATATACTTTGAGTACTTTGTCTCAGAAAAGATTAAATACATTGATTATAGCACTAATTAAAAGAGAATTATTAGAAGAAAGCAATTATATAATTTTTTAAAATAGAATTTATTTTTTTAACAAAAAATCTTAAAAAACTTAAGGCCTCCATTTGATTTTGGCCTTAGGCCACAAACGTGCTTGAGCCGCCTCTACCCAAAATAACCAAGTATGGAGTATATAAAATTTTAACATGAATACACACGGATTGGCAAGAATAAAGAAAAACCACTTGCGCCCGAACTATGGTAAAGGATCGTGAAAAGGACACCATATATTATACTCACTCCATTTTATTTAGTTGCTCTGGTTGACTTGACACTTTTTTAAAAAAATTTAGGTTTATTTTACTAAATTATACTTTATTAATGATATTTTAAAACTTTAAATTAAATTATTATTGCTTATATAATTATATAATAGTAAGAATAGTATAGAAATGAAATAATAAAACTCACTTGATTTGCAAAAATAGACAAGTAAATTAAAACATCTATTATTAGTATAGGCGCAAGTAAAATAAAACGGAGGGAGTATTATTCTTCTTCCTATTTTTACTTATTCAGTATTTACTTGACACACATCTCAAGAAATAATAAATAGAATAATAATTTTACTATATCACTTTTTAAATATAATAAAATCAATATTTTAAAAAGAGAAAATGACGCTTTTAGTCCTTGAGTTATCATGTTATTTCAATTTTAGTCTCTGTAATATCCGACTAAGCATTTTTAACCTTCAATTAAGCAATGCTTGTTATTTTGATCCCTGAGTAACAGATCTCATCAAATTAAACGGAATGACAACTATTAATAAGATATTTTCAACCTTCAATTAACTATTTATTGATCAAACAACTAATGTGCAAATGAAAACTTGTATGTGCAATGTCCAAAGTATCTTATTAATAGTTATCATTCCGTTTAATTTGATGAGATCCGTTAGCTAGAGATCAAAATAGCACACATTACTTAATTGGATGTTAAAAATATTTAATCGAATATTACAGAAACTAAAATTAAAATAACGTGATAACTCAAAGACTAAAAGCGTTATTTCCCTTTTTAAAAAAATATTCTTAAAAAATAGTCACGAAAAGAGAGAAAATAGGAATTAAAAAGGTTAAATAGTCAAAATTAGGAAAAAGGATCAAATTTGCTTTTGAAATTTGAGAAGATCAAATTAATCTTCCATTAAAATAGTATAATAATTTTTAATGGCACACATAACATTACCGGACATTAAGCCTTTACTGTTTGAAAAATAAGTACTCGTAGTACAAATTTAGCTCATTTTAATAATGACTAGGACGTATTCAACTCTAAGGACCCGTTTGGCCTGAAAATAAAAAACGTATTCACTGTATTTGATATTTTTAAAATTGAAAATAGAGTTAGAGTTGTATTTGGCCACAGTATTTTTAAAAATATTTTAGACTTTGAATGTGTTTTTTTATAAAGTGATAGAAAAAATTGAAAACACCTCTTATCTCAAGAGGTGTTTTTCAAAAAATCAAAAATTATAAAAACGTATTCCGTTTTTAATTTTCATGGCCAAACAAATATTTTGAAATAAATAAATAATATTTATGGCCAAATGCGTACTAAATTTATTCTTTCTTTTTTTAAAAAAGATTTTTTATTTTTTATTTTTAAAAGATATTTTGGATACTTCAAAGAGGGAGAGTTTCAAGTATCTGGGGTCTATGATTCAGGGGAACGGTGAGATTGACGAGGATGTCACGCAGCGTATTGGCGCAGGGTGGAGGAAATGGAGACTCGCTTCGGGAGTTTTGTGCGATAAGAAGGTGTCCCTGAAGCTTAAAGGTAAGTTTTACAGAGTGGCCGTCCGCCCGGCCATGTTATATGGAGCCGAGTGTTGGCCAGTTAAAAACTCGCACACCCAAAAGTTGAAGGTAGCGGAGATGAGGATGTTGCAAGGGATGTGTGGACTTACCAGGAGTGATAGAGTTAGAAATGAGATTATTCAAAAGAAGTTGGGAGTGGCGTCGGTGGTAGATAAGATGCGGAAAGTGAGGTTGCGATGGTTCGGACATGTGAGGAGGAGGTGTACGGACGCACCGGTACGGATGTGTGAGAGGCCGGCTGGGGATGGTTTTAGGCGGGGTAGAGGTAGGCCGAAGAAATATTGGACGGAGGTGATTAGGCACGACATGGAGCAATTACAGCTTACAGAGGATATGACCCTTGATAGGAAGGTGTGGAGGACGCGGATTAGGATAGAGGGGTAGTGGTCCACGGACGCGGAAGGTGTCCGTTTTTAGCAGGAAAGCGTGTTTGCTTGTATCTTTGACTGTTGTTTCTTAGGCAAAGTCTTGTTCGCGCTGTTTTGGTGTTATTTGTGATCTTGAATAACTAGTCTATAGTGTTGATCTGTGAGTGTCTTGCTTCGTCGAGTTGCTAGCGATTTGTGACCCCTTTTGCTGTTGGTTTTCATGATTTTTGTTGATGATGTTTACGATTTCTTAGGATTTGTATAATTCTTATGATTTTTGATTTATGATTTTTATGATTGTTTTATGTTGTTTATGATTTTTGATTTATGATTTGTTATTGTTATCGGTTCTGAGCCGAGGGTCTATCGGAAATAGCCTCTCTACCTCATCTGAGGTAGTGGTATGGACTGTGTATGTCACGCCCCGAATCCCATCGAGACGTGATTGGCACCCGTAGCCGATAAGGCCCGAGAGAACCAACCTTTGCCTATGTTCACTCATGTGCATCTCAGAACATGAAAGACGAATAAAGGAAAAACATGGGACATATTTATACATACATATGAAACTTGGCCGTTGAGGCCATCCAGTCAAAACAACATATGTCTTTTACACTGATACACCCACATCGGTCTACAAAAGCCTCTAACAAGAGCATTGACCAAAATGAACCATAAGTCGGGACAAGTCCCCGCTTTACACATTATGTACAATACCAAAATATGTATACACTCTGACTCGGAGAAGCCCCGAATGAGCTGGAGCTCACCAAAGAACTGCTAACACTGGCACTCTACTGGGGAGGCCTACTGGGACCTGCGCCTGCAGCAAGTAAGGTAAATTCCCCGAGAGGGGTCAGTACGAAATAAGTACTGAGTATGCAAGGCTCAGATGAAACTGTACAATACATGAATATCTCAATAAACTCAAAACATATGAATAATCAATGTGCATAAATCACCATTTGGTATTTTGGGAAACCATGTGGATTGCTTTCATTACTTTATTTGCTTTCTTTATCTCAATGCTCAATGATAACAATGTACTCGGGCCCCTACTGATCAGTGGGTCTTTTCATATCATAACATCATATTGGGATCGAGTCGAGCTAGGCTTATGCCCCTAGACTTGCCACCCATAAATCAATACATCAGGATCGAGTCGAGCTAGGCTTACGCCCCTAGACTTGCCACCCATAAATCAATACATCGGGATCGAGTCGAGCTAGGCTTACGCCCCTAGACTTGCCACCCATAAATCCATATCTCGGGATAGGACTAGTGACATATCAATGTGAACACTATTTGCCGTAGGAAGATACGGACAAAGTAACCTTACATACCTTGGATTCGCACTACGAATATACAACCTTAGATGCGTATACAATAATCCCTCTCCTTCTTTATGTATCACTCTACAACATAAATACATAACGAAATTCACATTAACCACCAATTACTTTACAAATGCATACCATGTCAATGAGTTACATGTTTGCCTTTAAACATGTCATTTCCCCTTGACAAAACCATTGATCATACTATTATTCCAAAAATTCCCTAATATTCCCAACATTGACCAATACATGAAAATCAATACATTTCACCACAATACTTCTCCTTTACATTTTCTTATCCATAACACATCACAAATAATCCATCAAAGCACCTTAATTCAACTCATAACACATATCGGCCAAAATCCCAAAATTTCCACTTATAGACAAGAACAAGTTTCATACCAAAACTAACACCATACATGTTCATATTTTGTCCATACCATGCTTTTTCATCAAAGGCACAAGGCCTAATTCAAGTTCAAATTACCAAGATGACTGTCACACCCCGAATCCCAACGAGGCGTGATTGGCACCCGAAGCCGATAAGGCCCGAGAGAACCAAGCTTTGATGTTATTCCTTCATGTGCATGTCTTAGGAAACACTACTATCCCATAGGAATAGAAAATGCTAAAATCAGAAATCATAGAACATGTGACGACTATACATATGAGAAACTCGACCGTTGAGGCCATCAAGTCAAAATGTCATATACCATCTTACATTTGTATACCCACATACGTCTACAAAAGCCTCTAACAGATGCATTGACCAAAACCAACTGAAAGTCGGGACAAGTCCCCGATTTATACACTATGCATAATACCAAAACATATGAACAACTGTGACTCGGAGAAGCCCCGAACTAACTGGAGCTCACCAATGATCTGCAGTTACTGTCATCCTACGGTGTAGGTCTACTAGTGCCTGCACCTGCAACATGTAAGGTAAGTTCCCCGAAAGGGGTCAGTACGAAGAATGTACTGAGTATGTAAGGCTCAAATGAAACTATACAACACAAGAATAGTTCAATGAACTCAATGGAACTCAAATGCATATGCATAATCCGATGAATAAGTAACCATTTTGCAATTTGGAAACCATGTGTATTATTTTCATTGATTTCATTGCTTTCCTGCTTCTTTACTTCAATGTCATTACATATGTCACAATGTACCCGGGCCCCTACTGATCAGTGGGTCTTTATATGACTTATCGTCATGTTGGGATCGGGTCGAGCTAGGCTTGTGCCCCTAGACCTGCCACCCAGGGATCGGGTCGAGCTAGGCTTATGCCCCTAGACCTGCCACCCATAAATCATACATCGGGATCGAGTCGAGCTAGGCTTATGCCCCTAGACTTGCCACCCATAAATCAACACATCGGGATCGAGTCGAGCTAGGCTTATGCCCCTAGACTTGCCACCCATACTTGATCATTGACCACATTTGCATTACTTCGTTCTTTACTTTGAGATTGGTATTTTGATAGTCATAACATCACTTGAAACTTTGGATCATTAGCCAATGAGTGAGAGACATATGAGATTGGTACTAACATCACTTGTGAGAGATTGACATATTCATGTGACATAGCATGTTTGGAAACTTAGAACCATAATCAAAATAGAAGACATGTGAATAAACATTATTGGAAACATGACACCATTGGAACCATTGGACAATCATTCATAACAAGATGCATGAGCATAACCACTATTGGAACATTGGACCATAACCTTATTTGAGCTTTCGGAACATTAACAATGATAATGAGACATGAGACTCACAAATGATCCATGAGTAGGAAAGATATGACAATGACTATTGATAAACGGATATAGGATACCTTAGCACACTTCGGGATAGGACTAGTGAAATAGCAATGTGGATACTATTTGCCACAAAAAGATACGGACAGAGTAACCTTACATACCTTATCTTCCCAATGTAAGTACGCAATCAAATATGTGAGCGCAACAATTTCGCTCCTTCTTTACGTTTCACTCTACATCACAAGGACATAATGGAACCAACATTAACCACCAATTACCTTACAAATGTATACAATAACGACAAGTCGCATGTTTGGCTCTAACATGTCATTTCTTTCTCTATAATACCATTTACGACATGGTCATATCAATAATACCACAACATGCCCAACATTGACCACAATATCATTTATGAATGTATTATCCCAATATTCCCACAATATTTCATACATTGACCCATACATGAGAATCAAGATCATGTCACACCAAGTTCATACTTTACACTTCTCCATCACCCCAACATCACAATTATACCACCAAATTACTTCAATACACCTCACACAACAAATCGGCCAAAATCTCACAATTTCCACTTATAGACAATAACAAGTTTAATACCAAAAATAACACCATACATGTTCATATTTTATCCATACCATGATCTTTCATCAAAGGCACAAGCCATAATTCAAGTTCAAATCTCATGGATGGCACATCTTGTACAAAAACCCAAAGTACTATGTTCAACTCTTTCAAGCATAATCAACAAGATTCACATACTCTCCCATGCATATAATATATTAATCCATGACAATAATCACTTACCTAGGCTTGGAAGATGTTGATCTTGCTCCAAAGTTTGGCTTTGAACTCTTAGGGTTTGAGAGAAAATACCTTGGATATTTGTCTAAAAGGCATGAGCCTTTGTAAGAAATAAAAATCAGATTTCTTGCCCTTTTTATAGGCTCTCAAGTCTATGATTATCCACTTTGATTCAATAATTGATGGGTATGACTTAGTCAATTGGAAGAATGGGTCTTGTGACCCATTGGGCCATGTTTTCTTTTCATTTTTGGGTCCTTTTTGGGCCCAATTTACTTAACCCAATAAAATCAATAATTTCTCATGGTTTCATCATCTCATACGTGTTACGACAATATTCCTACTCATGTCATTCATATCCGTAACCTCAATTCCAAACACAAGCGATTCTAGCCACGTATGGCCTATTTTGCCCCAAAAGGGTAAAATCGTCATTTTGACCCCAATTTCGTTCTCGAGTTAATTTATCATACCAATATAATATGTCATTTATTTCATGTATATTCTCATGGTTGTGGAAGAATCGTGGCAAAAAGCGGCTCAATATGTCCCCGGGAACCCTTGGGACTTAAACAAAATTTTCAACTTTTGAAAGGTGCGCAGGGGCGGCGTGGCACGCTGCCTAGCGCGCCCCTTTAATGCCTCTGGACTGAACATTTCATCCCAGAGAAGCGTGGTACGCTACCCAACGCGCCCTTCCCTTAAATTTTTCGAAAATTTCATTTTTCGACTTTTCTTCGCGGGTTTGGTTAGATACTTCAAGTCCTATTCTTTAACTCACTTCTTAACCTTAACATACTTTGTTTAGAGGTCCTCTTAGCCTCGTTTTGGACCCCACAAATGCTCCATGAAAATCACAAAACACCTCATACGAAGGGCTAATCACATGTACGAGGCCAAATTTCAGTTTTCTTGTCAATAACATTACAAAATACATTCGTGTGGCTCTCGACACTCAAGTATACATTGTTCAACGTCATCAAGTAGGGTTGGGAAGGTACGGGGTGTTACATTCTTCCCCCCTTAGGGACATTCGTCCTCGAATGTTAGTAACACTGTCTCATTGCAACACTTAAGTCAAAGTGAATTCTCCATAGCATAATATTCACACTTAACACTTGTAAAGACTTATAACTCCAAATCCATATCTTGAACTTTTCCTTCCATGTACCACAATTACAAGTACATTAGATTTCATTAATGCTTCGATTTCCCTTGTGATTTCTTCGATGTACTAAGTTCTCCAAGAGTGCCCCTACGGAAGCTACTTTTGCATTTCTTGATTCTTTCACTTCTCGATGTACCTTTTTACGTGTGAGATCCTCTGTAATATGTACATTTCCACTGGCAACAATACTGTATACCCTCCGATACACTTTCAGAGCATCAAATATAGAATACTAAATGGACTGTGAAGAATTCCTGGACTAGTGCTAATAGATACGCAAGTTGCCCAAATCTTTGGCCAACTCCTCTTTCTTTCCGAATCTCATTATCTTTTTTCATTGGTGACACTATCAACTTCTAATATCGGCATATGATTTATACCGACTTTGGGCTATTTGTAGCTACTGTCATATCACCTTCACTTTCTCTATAGCTTGATGAACAAAATTTGACCTGGGCAACGCAAAATTTCATCAGCCATAACCCATCCAATGGATGATCTATATGTCTTTTTATATAAACCTTCGTAAGGTACCTTTTGATATCTTTATTGTAAGCAATTTCATTAGACGATCGATATTCATCCCCACTACCTTTAATGTCCAATGTACAAACTCATGACATATCTTCACATGTTCTTATCATACATTCTGTTTGTCCATCCATTTAAGGATGACCAGCCATACTTACATGTATCTGTGTACTCATGCTTTACTGGAAAGACTTACCCATACTGTGCAATAAAATGAGCCCCCCTATGTGATATAATAGTGAGTGGAGTCTCATGTAATCATACTATCTCTGTAACATACAAATTTTTTTTGAGTACAGTTCATCTGTATCGGTGGTCCTAACTTGGGAAAAGCAAATGGGGTAGTTGATACATTAAGTTGCAAGGCAGTAGGAAGTATGAATGGCCAGCTCACAGAAAAAAAGAAAGGTATAGTCAAGAAATCTATATCAATGAGGCAATATGGGGTTTTGTTTCTTGAAACTCCAGAGGAAAGAATTATAGTGTCAAATGTGGTAGAATTTTCATTGATATTGGAGATAAAGGGAAAAGCAATATGTAAAGTCTAGTTTTAGTTCAATTGAAAAAAAATATGTACAACAAAGTCGACAAAGGTACTTGAGCTATCACAAGGGGAAAGTACTTTAACACCAATGTAGATTGTTTGTACCGGGTATAGCTGACTTAAGACATGGAAATGCGACAGAAGAACATCGTTCACGGTAGTTTGTTTGTTCGAAAACAACCAAAATACACCATGGTGTAGCAGAGATGTGTTGGTAAGAATATATGAGAAGCACATTGTAGAACTTGTAGTTCAATGTCCAAGCGGTCACTGACGAACAGTATGGCATCAGAAGTCTGTATGTTTTATGCAATATATTACCCTCCCAGTTTGGGAGTGGAACATGAATAACATGGAATTAATTAAAGGGTTGTCTCGTACATTGCGAAGGTTGATTCCATATAAGTATTCATGAACTGGCTTACCAAGTCAACATATTTCACTTTTCTTCGCGGGTTTGGTTAGATACTTCAAGTCCTATTCTTTAACTCACTTCTTAACCTTAACATACTTTGTTTAGAGGTCCTCTTAGCCTCGTTTTGGACCCCACAAATGCTCCATGAAAATCATAAAACACCTCATACGAAGGGCTAATCACATGTACGAGGCCAAATTTCAGTTTTCTTGTCAATAACATTACAAAATACATTCGTGTGACTCTCGACACTCAAGTATACATTGTTCAACGTCATCAAGTAGGGTTGGGAAGGTACGGGGTGTTACAATGACACATCTTTCACCAAAGGCAAAAATACACTATTCATCATCTTGCCAACACAACTAGCATAATATACATAATCTCCCATGCATATAATATGTTAATCCATGAAAATAAACACTTACCAAAGCTTGGAATAGGATGATCTTGTCCAAATATGCCTTAGGGTTTATTTGCTTTAGGGTTTGGGAATGAAAGAAATGTTTGTGATATTATCCAAAAGTGATGAGAGACTTTGGGGAATAAAAATCTGATGTTGGGGACTTTATATAGACCCAAGGTCATCCTTAGCCCCATGTGGCATTAATGGATATGTTCAATTGGTCAAATATTGGAAGAATGGATCACTTCCCTTTGGGCCTATGTATTTTAGTCCATTTTGGGCCTCAAATTGGGCCCAATAACACTTATCCATGAACTTCCATGTATTATTTTCCATATATCTCATGTTTACGTAATTCCATCATGTCACGACAATATTCTTTTAAACAATTCTCATTCGTCCTTTCGATCGCAAAAATTGGAATTCTAGTCGCCCTTGGCTTCATTGAACATTTTGGATCACTATTCACATTTCATGATTTGATCATGTAGGAGTATGTAGGAGTATATTGAAGTGTTTGAATCTTTAACAACGCTCAAATAACCTCAAAGAACCAAAAGAAACCATCTAGAAATCGTCGTAGAATTGCGTTACGAAACGACTCCGGAAAGGCATAGTTTTTGTGCCTTGCGCCACACCCCCTGAAACAGGGTAGTGGCGCAAGAATCTGGCCTTCTCTGAAGTTTCTGCAGGCTGGTGGCTTGCGCCACACCCCTGAAACAGGGTAGTGGCGCAAGTTTCAGCACTTTGCTGAAATTTCCGGCCACTTATCCAATGTTTATGTATCGTCCAATCCCTTATCCAAACACTACGAAATACTTACTTAGTGATCTTAATCATCAAGTAAACATGACTTTAAGTCATCAAATGAGGTTAGAACGTATACGAATTCTTACCCAAGTGCTCCACGAAATCATAACACACCTCCTACGATGAGCTAATCGCACATGTTAAGTCCGATATCAAATGTTTTACCAATGACACTATAAAACACATATGCATGGAATATCAACACCTATGTAGGTATGATCCAAGGTATCAAGTGAGGTTATAAAAGTACGGGGTGTTACATTCTTCCCCCCTTAGAAATATTCGTCCTCGAATGTTAACAATAGTGTCTTATATACAACAAATGCATCTTTACTTTAACATACCTATACACATTCACATAATGCTTTTAAATACTTACTTGTTATTGTTCCACCTCCGCACTGTATACTTCTTGGTCCATTTGAAATACTTGTTATTCTCCAAAGGACTTTTACGGATGCTATGTCTTTATTTCTCAATCTCTTTACTTGTCGATCTAGGATAGCAATGGGCACCTCTTCATAAGTGAGATCCTCTGCAACTTGAACATCTTCTACGGGCACAATACGTGAAGGATCTCCTATGCATTTCCGAAGCATCAACACATGAAATACCGGATGGACTGACAAAAGGTCCTGGGGTAGTGCCAACTCGTACGCAACTTGCCCAAATCTTCTAATGATTTCATATGGTCCTATGTAACGTGGACTCAATTTTCCTTTCTTTCCGAACCGCATTACCCCTTTCATTGGTGACACCTTTAAAAACACCCAATCACCTATGGCGAATTCAAGCCCTCTTCTTCTAACATCGACATATGACTTGTGACGACTTTGAGCCGTTTGTAATCGCTGTTGGATCACTTTGACTTTCTCCATAGCCTGGTGCACCATATCCGGCCCAAGTAAAGCAGTTTCACCTGCTTCAAACCACCCAATTAGTGATCTACGTTTTCTTCCGTACAAAGCTTCATAAGGTGCCATCTGAATACTTGAATGATAGCTATTGTTATAGGCAAATTCAATAAGAGGCAAATGGTCATCCCAACTGCCTTGAAAATCCAACGTACATGCTCGTAGCATATCTTCAAGTGTCTGAATAGTACGTTCGGCTTGTCCATCAGTCTGAGGATGGAAAGCCGTACTCAAATTCACCTGAGTACCCAAACTCCGCTGAAAAGATTTCCAAAAGTGTGTTGTGAACTGTGCTCCTCTGTCTGATATAATAGAAAGTGGAATACCATGCAATCGTACTATCTCTTTCACATACAACTTCGCATAATCCTCAGCTGTATAGGTCGTCTTGACCGGTAGAAAATGTGCTGACTTGGTAAGTCGGTCCACTATGACCCATATGGAATCAAACTTCCGCAATGTACGAGGCAAACCCGTAATAAAATCCATATTAATCATATCCCACTTCCAGACTGGAAGATTGATACATTGCATGTAACCTCCCGGTTTCTGATGTTCCACTTTCACTTGTTGGCAATTGGGGCATTGCGCGACAAATTCCGCAATGTTCTTTTTCATGTTGCCCCACCAATACACCTCTTTCAATTCATGGTACATTTTAGTAGCACCCGGATGAATGGAATAGCGCGAATGGTGCGCCTCTGTCATTATTCGTGTCCTCAGTTCATCTACGTCCGGTACACATAACCTCCCTTGACATTGAAGCACCCCTTTCGGTGTAACATCAAATGCCTTGGTCAAATTCTGCTGCATATTTTCCTTTAGCTGTAATAAAATAGAATCCGCAAATTGCTTCTCTTTCACTTCAGCTATCAAGGACGATTCTGCCGCATTCTGCACCATAACTCTATCATCTGAGGTTTCAATAAGGCGAACTCCCAAGCTGGCTAATTGATTCAAATCTTTGCTTATTTCACGCTTTTCATTCAACTGACCACTAGTGCTTTCGACTGCCTTACGGCTCAATGCATCCGCTACTACATTTGCTTTGCCTGGGTGATAAATAATATCAATGTCATAATCTTTTAAAAGCTCTAACCACCTTCGTTGCCTCAAATTGAGTTCCTTCTGCTTAAAAAGATATTGCAAGTTTTTGTGATCCGTATAGATGTCAACATGAACCCCATATAAATAATGACGCCATATCTTTAAAGCAAAAACTACCGCTGCCAATTCAAGATCATGTGTGGGATAGTTTTTCTCATGTGGCCGCAACTGTCGTGAGGCATATGCTATCACCCTACCATGCTGCATCAACACACATCCGAGACCAAT
Source organism: Capsicum rhomboideum (assembly GCA_031232105.1). Classification (NCBI taxonomy): domain Eukaryota; kingdom Viridiplantae; phylum Streptophyta; class Magnoliopsida; order Solanales; family Solanaceae; genus Capsicum; species Capsicum rhomboideum. The sequence goes on along the minus strand of CP124712.1, from coordinate 134,500,376 downwards.
CCCAAAAGCATCACAATACACTGCATAGCCCTCTGTGCCTTCAGGAAGTACTAACACTGGTGTGGAAGTCAACTTATCTTTCAATTTTTGAAACCCTCTTTCACATGCATCATTCCATTGAAACTTAATTGCCTTGTGAGTTAACTTTGTTAAGGTGCTGCAATAGAAGCAAACCCTTCTACAAATCTCCGATAATAACCTGCCAAACCCAGAAAACTGCGAATCTCTGTGGGTGTCGTAGGTCTTGGCCAGTTTTTCACTGCTTCAATATTTTGGGTATCAACCTGTATACCTTCATCTGATACAATGTGACCCAAGAACGTGACTGATTTCAACCAAAACTCACATTTGGAGAATTTTGCATACAACTTACGCTCACGGAGAATTTGCAACACTTGCCGTAAGTGATAAGCATGGTCTTCTGGTGATCTTGAATAAACAAGGATGTCATCTATAAATACTGTCACGAACACGTCTAAGAATGGCTTAAACACCCTGTTCATCAAATCCATAAACACAGTCGGTGCATTTGTTAGTCCAAATGACATAACCAAAAATTCATAATGGCCATACCGCGTTCGGAAAGCTGTCTTGGGTACATCTTCTTCTCTAACTCTGACTTGATGGTAACCCGACCTCAAGTCAATCTTTGAAAAACATCTGGCACCCTGTAACTGATCAAACAAATCATCAATGCGAGGGAGGGGGTATTTGTTCTTGATCGTTACTTTATTCAGTTGTCGATAGTCGATGCACATTCTCAAGGTGCCATCTTTCTTTCGCACAAATAATACCGGTACACCCCACGGGGACATACTAGGCCTAATGAAGCCTTTATCCAGCAAATCTTTCAATTGCTCCTTCAATTCACGCAATTCTGCTGGAGCCATTCTATATGGAGGAATAGAAATAGGCTGAGTGCCTGGAATCACATCAATACCGAATTCCAATTCTCGTTCTGGGGGTAAACCTGGAAGATCCTCTGGGAATACATCTAGAAATTCATTGACTACCGGTACTGACTGTGGAGTTAATGGTTCTACATCATTATCTTTCACTCGTACCAAATGACATATGTATCCCTTGACAATCATTTTTCTGGCTTTCAAATAGGAAATAAATCTTCCTCGTGGTGCCCCTACCTTACCCTGCCATTCTAGAATATTTTTCTGTGGAAAACAAAATTGTACCTTCTTGGCCCGGCAATCTACCGTAGCATAACACGAAGCCAACCAATCCATTCCCATAATTACATCAAAATCCACCATGTCCAATTCAATGAGATCGGCCAACGTATCATGACCACACACAGTTACCACACAGTTACGATACACTCTCTTTGCAATAATATATTCACCAACCGGTGTAGACACTTCAATTGATTTAATTAATAATTTCGGTGCCTTTGCAAATTTCGCAGCAACCAATGGAGTAATATAGGAAAATGTAGAGCCTGGGTCAATTAATGCATATACATTATGTGAGCATATGGATAATGTACCTGTGACGACATCGGGGGAAACCTCTGAATTCTGGCGGTCCACCAAAGCAAAAGTGCGATTCTGGACCCCGCTAGTACTGGCTCCTCCTCTGGTACCTCTACCACGACCAATAGGCTGCACCCCTCGGCCCTGTGAAGGAACCGATGTTGAAGACGCAACAGCCGACCCAGCTGGTCGTGCTATACCACCCATGCTCCACTGTGGACATTCCCTCGCTATATGTCCAGGCATACCACACCAAAAGCAGACATTCGTCCCTGTCCGACATGTACCTGTGTGCATACGCCCGCAGTGCTGACACTGCTGATGAAGGAAACCTGCTGCCTGTGATCCATGACCCCCACTACTCTGCCCAGCTGAACCACCTCTAAACCCTCGAGACTGAGAATAAGCACTCCCTGTGGAATAAGAGAATGACGGTCTAGGTGGTCTAGGAAACATGCGGGGCCTAGATCCTCCTTGGGACATCATAGGTGGTCCCATAGGTCTAGCCCTTTTGGACTGTCCCCTATCAAATTCATGTACCCTTCGCCTCTGTGTTTGATCTTCCATTTTCTGGGCGAAGGCTTGTATGCGAGCAATGTCCATGTCCCTATTCAGGGCCGCAATAGTGCAATCTCTTACCAAATATGGCTCTAGTCTGTCCACGTATCTATGGACCCTGTCTGTCATCGTAGCCACAACATTTGGCGCATATCGAGCCAAGGAGTTAAATTGCAAACTATATTCCCGAACACTCATATTCCCTTGACGCAAATTCAGGAACTGATCTGCACGTGCTTCCCGAACCTCATACGGAAGATAATGATCGAGGAAAGCCACTTTAAACTCTTCCCATGTCGGTGAATCTGCACCAATGTCACGGGATTTCTTCCAATCCTCATACCACAGTATTGCCTCTCCTTTCAATCTATACGCAGCAAGTTCCACTGTCTCTACCCCTGTCACATGCATAACTTCCAAGGCCCTCTGAATTTGATCCACGAATTCCTGTGGATCTGCTTTTGGATCGGACCCTGTGAATATAGGAGGGTCCAGTTTCAAGAAATCCTGCGTTCTGCGACTTGCCATTCTAGCCGCATCATCATCATGTGCCATTGCACCAGCTCTCCCCTGGCTTTGTGCCGCCACTAATTGTGTCAACATCTGTACAGCATTCCTAAGATCCTGATCTGTGGCATTTGTTGGTGGTTCCACGGGCACTTTCCTTCTTCTCGGCTCTTCTGGAGCTGAAGAAGTAGAAGAAGCTCGCGTTGCGAACTCAGTTCCAGCCCCACCTTGATCAACTTGGTCAGGTGGTGGTCTACTTGTTCCTTCAGCAATTCTATGTATCAGCTTACTTTTACCTTTTCCTCTTCCTCTTCTAGTGTTCGACATTTTGACTATACCAAAGAAAAACAATTACCAAAATCAGATACAATGCAACTGACAACATTGGCTCTATTGCACGATCTAGAATGAAGGAAAGAAACAACATCCTAAATGTCTCGTAGCCTCCTACTTATAAATGTCACAATACATCGATAAGTAAGACTCTACTCAGATACGGCTTTGTAGACATCCTTAAACCGACCTGCTCTGATACCACTTTTGTCACGCCCCGAATCCCATCGAGACGTGATTGGCACCCGTAGCCGATAAGGCCCGAGAGAACCAACCTTTGCCTATGTTCACTCATGTGCATCTCAGAACATGAAAGACGAATAAAGAAAAAACATGGGACATATTTATACATACATATGAAACTTGGCCGTTGAGGCCATCCAGTCAAAACAACATATGTCTTTTACACTGATACACCCACATCGGTCTACAAAAGCCTCTAACAAGAGCATTAACCAAAATGAACCATAAGTCGGGACAAGTCCCCGCTTTACACATTATGTACAATACCAAAATATGTATACACTCTGACTCGGAGAAGCCCCGAATGAGCTGGAGCTCACCAAAGAACTGCTAACACTGGCACTCTACTGGGGAGGCCTACTGGGACCTGCGCCTGCAGCAAGTAAGGTAAATTCCCCGAGAGGGGTTAGTACGAAATAAGTACTGAGTATGCAAGGCTCAGATGAAACTGTACAATACATGAATATCTCAATAAACTCAAAACATATGAATAATCAATGTGCATAAATCACCATTTGGTATTTTGGGAAACCATGTGGATTGCTTTCATTACTTTATTTGCTTTCTTTATCTCAATGCTCAATGATAACAATGTACCCGGGCCCCTACTGATCAGTGGGTCTTTTCATATCATAACATCATATTGGGATCGAGTCGAGCTAGGCTTATGCCCCTAGACTTGCCACCCATAAATCAATACATCAGGATCGAGTCGAGCTAGGCTTACGCCCCTAGACTTGCCACCCATAAATCAATACATCGGGATTGAGTCGAGCTAGGCTTACGCCCCTAGACTTGCCACCCATAAATCCATATCTCGGGATAGGACTAGTGACATATCAATGTGAACACTATTTGCCGTAGGAAGATACGGACAAAGTAACCTTACATACCTTGGATTCGCACTACGAATATACAACCTTAGATGCGTATACAATAATCCCGCTCCTTCTTTATGTATCACTCTACAACATAAATACATAACGAAATTCACATTAACCACCAATTACTTTACAAATGCATACCATGTCAATGAGTTACATGTTTGCCTTTAAACATGTCATTTCCCCTTGACAAAACCATTGATCATACTATTATTCCAAAAATTCCCTAATATTCCCAACATTGACCAATACATGAAAATCAATACATTTCACCACAATACTTCTCCTTTACATTTTCTTATCCATAACACATCACAAATAATCCATCAAAGCACCTTAATTCAACTCATAACACATATCGGCCCAAATCCCAAAATTTCCACTTATAGACAAGAACAAGTTTCATACCAAAACTAACACCATACATGTTCATATTTTGTCCATACCATGCTTTTTCATCAAAGGCACAAGACCTAATTCAAGTTCAAATTACCAAGATGACACATCTTTCACCAAAGGCAAAAATACACTATTCATCATCTTGCCAACACAACTAGCATAATATACATAATCTCCCATGCATATAATATGTTAATCCATGAAAATAAACACTTACCAAAGCTTGGAATAGGATGATCTTGTCCAAATATGCCTTAGGGTTTATTTGCTTTAGGGTTTGGGAATGAAAGAAATGTTTGTGATATTATCCAAAAGTGATGAGAGACTTTGGGGAATAAAAATCTGATGTTGGGGACTTTATATAGACCCAAGGTCATCCTTAGCCCCATGTGGCATTAATGGATATGTTCAATTGGTCAAATATTGGAAGAATGGATCACTTCCCTTTGGGCCTATGTATTTTAGTCCATTTTGGGCCTCAAATTGGGCCCAATAACACTTATCCATGAACTTCCATGTATTATTTACCATATATCTCATGTTTACGTAATTCCATCATGTCACGACAATATTCTTTTAAACAATTCTCATTCGTCCTTTCGATCGTAAAAATTGGAATTCTAGTCGCCCTTGGCTTCATTGAACATTTTGGATCACTATTCACATTTCATGATTTGATCATGTAGGAGTATGTAGGAGTATATTGAAGTGTTTGAATCTTTAACAACGCTCAAATAACCTCAAAGAACCAAAAGAAACCATCTAGAAATCGTCGTAGAATTGCGTTACGAAACGACTCCGGAAAGGCATAGTTTTTGTGCCTTGCGCCACACCCCCTGAAACAGGGTAGTGGCGCAAGAATCTGGCCTTCTCTGAAGTTTCTGCAGGCTGGTGGCTTGCGCCACACCCCTGAAACAGGGTAGTGGCGCAAGTTTCAGCACTTTGCTGAAATTTCCGGCCACTTATCCAATATTTATGTATCGTCCAATCCCTTATCCAAACACTACGAAATACTTACTTAGTGATCTTAATCATCAAGTAAACATGACTTTAAGTCATCAAATGAGGTTAGAACGTATACGAATTCTTACCCAAGTGCTCCACGAAATCACAACACACCTCCTACGACGAGCTAATCGCACATGTTAAGTCCGATATCAAATGTTTCACCAATGACACTATAAAACACATATGCATGGCATCTCAACACCTATGTAGGTATGATCCAAGGTATCAAGTGAGGTTATAAAAGTACGGGGTGTTACAGTGTACACTTTACCTCAGACTCCACCTGGTGGGAATACACTGGATATGCCGTATGATGATGATGATATTTTGGATACTTCAGTGGCAAATTTAAGTCAGAAACGAAGTTAACCATGGTAAAATGATGAAAAGCGTCAAAACTACAAATTCCGCATAGTTCATTCATCAGATAACTGAGTGAAGATCAAAGTGGATAGAAAAAAAGTTCTATTAATATCGACAAGGCAATTGAGCCTCAAGCTGTAAAATAGTAGCTTCAACATCATGTGTCTAGCCTCTCAAGGAATATATTTGTACATGAAAAAATAGCAAAGATTAAACTGTTGGAATTTAATTGGGACCCCAACAGCTCAAGTACATGACTTTCCTAAGAGACTCTTCTGACTGCTTTGCTTTACTGTTTGCAGAAACCAAAGAAGAAGATTGATAAGAGATCTTCTTGGCTTGGCCGGAATATGACCTTATATTGTTCTTGGCATGCTGAGTTATGGCTCTGATGGTGTAATTCCACCTACAAAGTCCTTGATCTTTTAGTGCCTCCACTACGCCCACGCTTGTTGCTGCAATCCATGCTCTGCTTGTTGAACTCATTTTCCAATCTTGGCTAATATTTTTGAAGGTTTAATTTGCTGAAGAAGGCTAGTACTTTTAGAAAGACTTTGTGTTTATGTTGGTTGGATTCAATTACTTGGGAGTTGGGATGATGGATGATTGTAAATCTATTGTTATATATAGGTAAAGTAGTGCCCAATAAAACTAGTGGCTTTTGGCTGTGCTTCCTGTGGTTTTGGAACATGGTTTTCTAATTTTGGAGTTAGGTGTGCGTTTATGAATGTACGATTCTACCCCTTGTGTTTTTATTGTCATGCTAATTATGGGGGTGATGTGATGGTGGCACTTCAATAATTACAACGTGCTATACTTGGAGAGTGGAAGATCAGTTGGAACATGGAAGGAGCACACTGATTTTTGGAGTGACATGTACTATATGCTAAAATAAATAAATAAAGAAAATTTTACCCCCTTTGTTTTAAAAAGAATTATCTATTTTTTTAATTCATTTAAAAAAAAATGATCATTTTACTTTATTAGCAGCACTTTAATTTCAACTTCCCACTTGACATATTTAAGACTATAAGATAAAAAAACATTTTGACACATTTGATATAACTTTAATTTAAGATCACAAAATTCAAAAGTCTTTTTTATTTTCTTAAATTTCGTGTCAATTTTAAGTCAAAATAGGTTGTTGTTTTTTTAAAAAAAGAGAGGGAGTAACATGGATGCACAGAGGGTTGGAGAGATTAAAGAAAACCCAGTTGCGCCCAAACCATGGGAAAAGATATAAAAAATGAAACCACGTATATTTTGGAACGGCGTGGTTCCCAACATCACACAATCGAACATAAATGTATTTGCATATACTCTTTCCTAATATCAAGTATAATTTCACAATTAGAGTTTTAAAAGAATAAAGTTTATTTAGATGAATTCTTATTTTGTTCAAAAAATCAAATCAAAGTAATTGTAAAAAAAGGGAATACTGCAGTTAAAAAGAACAAAAGCAATACACAACATAGGAAAAAAAAACATTAATAACATCAATATAATGAGATAACTAAAACAAAATAAGCAAAAAATATATAACAAATATCAAAAAAACAAGTCTCCTCATACTTCTTCGACCTACTTCTATATCTCCTCATATCCATTATATCCAATTTCACATATCTCCTTATTGGGATATTTTCTCTTCTTCACATGTCTAAAGCATGTCAAACTCGCTTCCCTCATCTCATTCAAATTTAAATATCTAAACCATCTCAAACTCCTTCTCTCGTCTTATCTAAATCTATTAGACTCTCGTGAGGGAAAACATGACAATTCTAAGTGATGGAGGAATAGTAACAAAATTCTTACTAAAAGATGAGGGGAGGAAATATTATTAGTGATCGAAGCCTTATCGTGGTAAGAAACTATATAGGATGCAATAAATAAACTATTTGACTTGGACTCCATTCTGATCCAATTGAAAGAAATTGGAAAAGAAGAGAGTAAACAAGAAAGCTACAGCGTATTATACTAAGTTTATGTTAAGAATGCAATGGATGTGTTTAGAAAGCATCAATTTACTTTCTCATCCTCCACTCTTCGTCATTTAATTTATTTGTACATATCTTTTGAGATGCAGTTCAATCTTAATTTTACATCAAGAACAATAGAGACAACTTCTGCTAATTTCAATTATGTATTTCAGATTTTAAAACCATATAATATTCATTATTACCTGCAAGTACGCTGTAAGTAATGCAAAATACTGGAGTAATTTGTCACCAGAACAACAAGTTATCGAAATATCAACTGTATTGCAGTTTCTCATATAATTTCCGAAATTTTTGAAGTACATAAGTCCTATTTACAATCATAGTAGTACATTTTTCTATATGCAAAAATGACCATGAAGATATCTAGAAAGCTTATCAATTGGGACCCCAGCAGCTCAAGTACATAACTGTCCTCAAAGATTCTTCAGATTGTTCTGCCTTGTTTGCAAGAAGTGAAGAAGAAAGTTTCTTGGTTTGAGAGTAAGATCTCATGTTATTTTTTGTGTGTTGAGCCAAAGATCTCAATGGGTAATTCCATCTACACAAACCAACTTGATCTTTTAAGGCTTCCACTGCTCCAACACTTGCTGCTACTATCCATGCCCTCCTGCTTGAACTCATTTTGATTTTTAATTTCTTCTAAATGTAATTCTTTTTTCCTGCTTTGTTCTCTGATCTTTTGATTGCTAAGTAGATTTGATGAATTTGGAGATTGATGTTTTGAGTTTTGGGGCGAAGGCTGAATATATAGGAAGTGATGAGCCAGTGGTTTTTGGGCTACTGTGGGCTCTACAGCCAATGGTTTTCTAGTTATTTTATCCTTATAATTAAAAAATAACATTTCATTCATTGCTTCTGATTTCTTTGAAAAAGACAAGGGTTGGAGCACCGGCACTCTTTGTTACTACTCTATTTGTTTTTTTTTTTAAAAAAATTCAACTCTCTATTTGCTTAATTGAGTTTAGGAGAATGAAAACCTGGATGGTTCTAAGAAATTCATCGATTTTGTCCAAGTATTCATTATTAAATGATTTATTAAAAAAATTATTCAATTTTATTTAAAGATCACAAAAAATATCTCATAGTGACTTTCTTCTTTTTTTTTAAAAAAAAAAGAAGATAATAGTGAATTTCATAATAGTCTTAATTAAAATTAAGCGATTTTTTTATTGCAAAAGATAATTCACTAATCTCGTGTAATAAAATGAAAATTAGTGACCATTCATATTTTTTAAATACACTATACTTTTTCACCAAGTTAGTAAAAGCGCAACATAGAAAATTAACTTAGAATCTTTATACATTGATATACCAAAAAACAGTTTGGTGCACTAAAACTCTTGTTATGTATGGGATCCAGCTAGATCATAAGTGTCTATTATATGCGGTTTTACTTTGCATTTCTGTTAGAGGTTGTTTTCACAACTTGAATTTGTGAACTCCTGGTCATATGACAACAATGATATCAGTTACTCCAACACTTTCCTTCAAATCGCTACATCAAAAATGGGGATTAATCCTCTATATGGTCATCTAGGTATTGAAAAAGACCTCACTACAATCACTTTTGAAGATCCATAAAGATATAATTAAATGCCGGAAAGAAAAATTCAAAAATGACTTTAATAAGATCTTCTCAATACTTAAATGACCATACAAAAAAAAAAAAATGACCATACAAAAAAAAATAATTAAGTAACTTTTGTCTTCTCAATACTTTGATAACCATATATATAGAGAATTGACTCCTGAAAACGATTTATAAATATAAGAGTATATAACGTAAATAGAAAAAGGGGTAATTTTATTTTTCGGGTGATTAAAATTGAGAACATTTTAATCATTTTCAGTTCAATATATGAAGCAACTGCATCTTTCTTCTATGTGTGTGAGAAAGGAAATTCTGAATATATGAAACAATTGTTCAAGATAAGTATATTACTCCCCTTGAAAGTTGAGTCGTCCATAATTTGTTCCGAGTTCAAGGACGAGCCACAATATAATTTATGTGGTAGATATAATTCAATAATTTTAACTCTGATTCTATATTTAAATTTAAAAAGTTTACTTATAATATTATATACATACCTTTTCTTTTTTTAATCAAAGGAGCCAATTGGCCCAATTTATTATTTATCAAAGGAAATCAAAGTCTAGGCCCAAACAGCCCAAGTCCAAAATAGGCAGGACAAAAAATCTGCCAAGTGCAAAACTAAAAACAAAAAGGGAAAGTTCAGATAGAACATGTGGATTTTATCTAGCTCCACCTCTTTTTGATTTTATCTACAAGGTAGATGTTAAATGTGGATTTCACTACGATTTGATGGGTTAAAATTAAACAAGTTAAACTAATTATAACTCTTCATTTTAATTTATTTGATTAATTGTGATTTGACACAAAATTTTTAAAAAATAAAAAAGACTTTTAAATGTAGTCTTAAATTAAAGATATGTCAAAATATCAATTAATCTTATGGTCTTACACATATTATATCAAAAGTTAAAATTACAAAATTGCTAAATAGCCATTATTTTTTAAACGAACTAAAAAATTAAAGTAGATAAACAAATTGAAACGGAAGAAAGTAATAAATAAGTCGAGCTATAGTTCATTACTCGGATCAAAAATTGCCAATCGCTTTTGAGCTAAAAGAAAAGTCATGATCCAATATGTCCTAAATTCTCAAAGAACATATATATATATGTACGTACATAAAATTAGCAAAGATTTAACTGTTGGAATTCAATTGGGACCCCAACAACTCAAGTACATGACTTTCCTAAGAGACTCCTCAGACTGCTTCACTTTACTGTTTGGAGAAACCAAAGAAGAAGATTGAGAAGAGATCTTCTTGGTCTGTGAATATGACCTTATATTGTTCTTGACGTGCTGATTTATGGCTCTGATGGTATGATTACACCTACAAAGCCCTTGATCTTTTAGTGCCTCTACTAATCCCACCCTTGTTGCTGCAATCCATGCTCTGCTTGTTGAACTCATTTTCCAATCTTGATTCTTGAAATTAACTTCTGGTTAAGATTATGAAAATTTAATTTGCTGAAGAAGGCTAGTGCTTTTACAAAGATATAATTTTTTGTGTTGGTTGAATTATTTGCCATGGATTGTTATATATATATATAGCTAGCTAAGTGCTCAGCAAAACTAGAGGCTTGTAGTTGTGCTTCCTGTGGTTTTGGAGCACGGTTTTCCTACATTTAGAGAGTGGTTTGCTGTAGTAGATGTACATTTTTGTCCTTGCATTTATTTTTTCATTATGACAGAGGGGTGAAGTTGGTATTTCAAGTATTACTACTTGAGAGTGGATTAGTTAGTTGGTTGTAGGAGCACATGGATTCTTGTTCGAACTAATTTTGATTGTGACATATGCTGATGTATCAAATAAATCTGAATAGGAATAAATAAGATATACACTAAAAAAGATGCACACGGTTTGGTTGGATTAAAGAAAACCCAGTTGCGCCCAAACCATGGGAAAAGATCTTGAAAATGATGCCACATATATTTTGGAGTGACGTGCTTCCCATTGTCACATTTTTTTGGTTTTTCACTCAATATTCAGTATCCGCATTGGAGTCCGACTAAATTCAAATTCGTGTCCGAAAGTCCCACATTGCGGGCTAAAATGCTCTCTAACAAAGTGAAGAATTCTTGTTCTTCTTCTATGAGTTCAAATATGAACTCAGTATACAGAAATGAAGAGGAAGAGGAATAGGAAGCTGACAGAAAAATACAAAGAAAAGAGAAGAGGAATAGGAAGCTGACAGAAAAATACAGAGAAAAGATGTACAGAAAAGAAAAGAAAAGAGAGAATTATTATTGATTAATCTGATATCTTGATCAATACAATGTGTTAAGGCTATAGTTATATACGCACACTGATATTTAGAGATTCAGCTTAGATCGATTAGTGCTTAGTCAGCAAAACTAACTACCTAATATGTTAAGTTAGTTAATCAACAATGATTCTTAACTAACTATGTGAAGGTGAGTAATTATACTAGTGACTTAGATTATTTTAATATTCCCCCTCAAGCTAGGTGCCTTGAAATATATTAAGTACACCTAACTTGGAGCAAAGATGTTGGTGTTAGCAAAGATGTTGGTGTTGAACTCTGGTAAGACCCTTTGTTAGAATGTCTGCTGGTTGATTAGTGGTTGAAATGTACTGAGTTTGAACAGCTCCTTGTTGAATTTTTTCCCTGATGAAGTGATAGTCAATCTCAATGTGTTTTGTCCTTTCATGAAACACTGGATTGACTGCAATCTAAATGGTTGATTTACTATCACTGAAGATTTGAACTGGTAGAGAAACATTTGCATTGAGCTCCTTTAATAGACCAAGTAGCCAAGTCAACTCAAAAACTGTAGATGCCATACTTCTGTATTCTGCTTCTGCAGAACTCCTTGAGATGGTAGTTTGTTTCTTGGATTTTCAGGATACAGTAGAGTCTCCTAGTTTGATTAAGAACCCTGATACAAATCTTTTAGAATGAGCACAGGCAACCTAGTCAGCATCACAAAATGTTGTCACCTTGTCAATATTCTTACTTGAGATTAGTACTCCTAGATCAGGTTGAGCCCTAATATACCTAACAATCCTAAGAGCAGCATCCATATATGAATTCTTGGGATGTTGTAGGTAGTGACTTATTGTCTGAACACTAAAGGAAATATTAGGCCTTGTAACTGTTGGGTATAACAGTTTACCTATCAGTTTTTGATAAAAGCTTTTGTTTGTTATTAATGGATCTTCATCAAAATTTTCGTTTATGTGCTCATCATATTCCCTTGTAGTTAGCTTCACACTTGTGTCAATAGGAGTTCAAGCAGGTTTAGAAGCTGCTAAATCAAGTTTCGAGATCACTTCTAATTAATACTTCCTTTAAACATGATGATACTTTTTTCTGATCTTGCAAACTTAATTCCAAGGAAATATTTCAACTCACCAAGATCTTTCATCTTAAAGATCTGTTGTAAAGATAGCTTTGCTTCCTCAATCAGACTTAAACTATCCCCTATGATAAGCATATCATCTACATATACTAGGCAGATCACAGTACCTTTTTCAATTTTTTTTACAAATAGAGAATGATCATATTGACTTTGAACATACTTTAGTTGAAGTAGGTCCTCAGTTCATTTGGCATTCCATTGCCTAGGTGCTTACTTTAAACTATATATGGACACTTGTGTTTGTTCCTCCTGATTAGTAAAACCCTGTGAAAGGTTCATATACAGTTCATCTTTGAGATCTCCTTGTAAGACTGCATTGTAGATATTCATTTGATGGATATGTCAATGTCTAGAAGTTGCAATAATCTTGTAGATCCATTTGGACTTGCCTGCAGAAAGTGATACTAACTCCCAAGTCTGTCATCTTGTAGAACATTGATCTCATCTTGCATAACTTTTACCCATTTAGAATCCTTTATTGCCTCTGAGTAGGTACTAGGTTTTGTATCAGAAGAGAAGTTAGTTAAGTAAGCCTGATGTTTGTTAGAGACATTTTCATAACAAATGTAGTTAGAGATAGCATAAGGAGTATCATGTTTGAGTATGCTTATGGACACAAAATCTTTCATCCATATTTAAGGTTATTTATCCCTTGTGAAAGTTCTAACAAGAACCGGTGCAGGTTGAGATTGTTGAGCTTGTGCTTGAGGTGCCACTACAGGTTGATGCACTATTGAATTAAGTTGCAGAACTTATTCATAGTGACATTCTCACCTGCACCGCTAGAACTAGTGTTATTGTCGTCATTAGTAGGAATAAAATCAAAGGTACAAGCACTATGTTGATCATCGGGCAATGTAACAGTGTTTTTAAAAGGAGGTGACACTGTTTCTTTGTCTTAAAAGGGAAATACAGATTCTATAAAGTGTACATCTCTATTTACGAAGAAAGAGAGTGTGTGTAAATCATATAAGATGTACCCCTTGTGAATTTGTGAGTGTAATACCTCAGAAAATTTTGAATTAAATTAACATCTAAAAACAAGTGCAACTCCGAGTCTATAAAGAGAATTATGGTGCATTAGCAAATGATGTAATAAATATATATAATTGGAGTGTATATACTAGTATGGTTACTGTTGGTAAGATAATGGATATTTGTGTGTACGTTTTGGGAAGTGGTATTAATATTTTGCTATATGTAGAAGTGGGGACCATTTTAGTTCCTAAATTATATAAGTGACAAAGGAAAAAAAAAAAAAAAGAAAAATCAAGTAATCTTCCTTTATTAATTTATAAGTATTTGAACCAAGTGGGTCATTTTTATTCTCTTTAGTATTCCTTATAAGAATCTGTGAAGTTAAAAAAAAATATATACAAAGAAAGAAAAGATCATTTGCTTTGGCTCCCTTTTCTTCCAGAGACAAGAAAGAAACATAGTACCATATGTTTTTTTTTTTTTCTTTTCCCTATCATGAGAGCTTGAGGGTTTGGGAGCTTTGTCAAGAGATTTTTAGGTCCTTCACCACCTCAAGATTGGGGTTCTAGTTGTGAAACTAGAGCAGCAGTAGCTATTGCTATTCTTGGCAATTTCAAGTGCTCGAGTAACAGGGAAAAAAAGTGGTATTTGTCCATGGTGGCGTGAAAGCTTGGAGCAAGTAGAAATTCCTTAGAAATTAAGGGATTTTTATGATAATTTCAAAGGATTTTCAAGAAGTGATCCTAAAATCTAAAGTTGGGATTTAGATTCAAAAAAGGTATTTTTTTATCCCTCTCTTGAATATGAATAGGGACAAGTATTTGGAGATATTAATTTGAATTTCTCTCAAGTTCTTGAAATGGGTCTTGTAATTAATTAGGGTTCATGAGAAAAGGGAAAAAGGTGAAATTTTGATAAAAGTTGAGTTTTTAGGAATTCCTATCAATTGGGTGGATTTGACGTTGAATTTTATAAGTTGGAAATTAAAGAATTCATTTTGGATCCTTATTAAGAAATTCGATTAATTTTGGGCATAGGTGAATATTATTTGGGATAAATTGCTAAATACATATATGGGTTATTGATGGACGTACGTTATTCTTGTAATTAGTAGGTTGCCTATCGGATAGCGGGTACTAGTAGTTTGAAGGATAAAGACTACATTTACGCGGGTTGAATTATTTGGTGCAAGGAATACTATTGTAGCTAGTAAAGCGCTAAGGTATGTAAAGCTAAATCTTCCCTCGCCACTAAGGCACCACCTATGTCATGTGCTCATTTTTATAAACGTCAATATAGTTCTCATAGGATATAAAGGTAGGCTTTCAATTGTTTTATATATCGCTCCCTCGTCCTATCATTAAGCCTATAAGCATCCACTTTTCTCTCTTTATGTCTAATTTTTACAATATTCCTTATTATCGTAAGTTTCTTACTTGAAATTCTTAGGCCACATGGTATACATATATATGTCACATGTTATGAATGGAAACAAATATCCATAACATAGTTGCACTTGTATGTAATAGCTAAATGACCATTACTGTAATTCACATGTCATAAGCCTCTGAGGCATTATTTGATAAACGTTAACGACGGGAGGATATATAGGTTTTACTTGGCATATACGTTCGACGTGATTCTGTGCACAGGATCGAGACTAGACCATTATAGTGAGCCCGACTATTGGGGCGTACCCGCCTTTGTGGCATAATTTGTATTTGGAGTCAGCTGGAACGTCATGCACTGTTTCCCCTGACTCGAGCCAACATATGGCACATATGGCCTGCGGGCAGACCCTCATAGTAAACCCTGGAAGGGCGTACCTTATATCAAACTGCGATTACAGTTATATATATAAATCATAGTCATATGTATTTGGGGTGACGTACGCCTTATATGTATTTCAGATCGCCTTCGGTAGGCCATCCTATGATTATTTGTACTACAGATAGTTTAAGTATATCACTTAGGCAAATTATAGGTTCTATGTTATAATGAATCCCCTCCTAGACATTATACGACGATCTAATAAAGTTGGTGCATAGGTTACAGTTTCAAATCATATATGTGCTACTTGTATGCTCATACTTCTTTCACTTTGGTATTTGATTCATATGAGCTTTCGCGCTTGTTCAGCTGTTATTCTGTCTGCTTTCATACCAGTACATGTTGTATATGTACTGACGTCTCCACATTGTCACATACTATTGATGCAGACTCAGTTTCACAGGATAGCAGATGTCCACGTTAGACTCTATTATCATTTTCAGCTGATATTTTTGGTGAGCTCCACCTTCTCTGGAGACAGTTTATGTTTAGTATTTTTGATTATATGTACAGGGCTCTAGTTGGGGATGTCAGGCCCTATGCCAACTAGTTATTCGTAATATAGTGTGTTAAATTGATTAGAGGCTTTATGGACATCATGCAACAGTGTATTATACAGTTTTTGTTAGTATATTTCCCTCGTATATATATACACTTCATATTAGATATCCTGCTCGTTATTATCCCATAATCTCGTATATATCATAGAGTGCTTGTAAAGTAAGTGTATACGGGTCTTGTCCGTCATCACCATTTTGGGGCATGACAAACTTGGTATCAGAGCCAGGTTCAGTTGTCCCCAGGAGTCTATGAAGCCGTGTTTAGTAGGACCTTACTTATTGATGTGTTGCGCGCCACATTTATAATTAAGGGACTGCATGGACATTTAGGAATTTGACCTTCATTTATAATCTAGATCGTACAATAGAGCTGAGTCATAGAAAGTTACTTCTGACTCATATTCTGCTTATCTGTAATATAGATCATGTCTTCTACATAATAGGATAAAGCAGCCCAACAGGCCACTACTAGCACCACTCAAGAGGCAACCACTACAGGGCAATTTCCCGTATTGGTGGATCTGAATAGGACTCAAGAAAATTTGATGGGTTCTATGCTTTCAGGTTCTCAAATGCCGGGGACAGAAGGATCTGCAGGGGCTTCTGCACCTCTAGTGGTACCAACAATAGTTCTTATCCCTCCACCAGGTTCCTCAGATCAGGATCTTAGAGGAACGATACAGTTGCTTACACAGTTGGTAGCCGCTCAGGCCCAGAGACAGAATGTGGATATACCTGTTGCTGCTCAGAGAGGGGTAGCCGAATCTAAAATCAAAGATTTACTCCGTATGAATCCGCCAAAATTCAAAGGTTCTAATCTTGTAAAAGATCCTCAGCAGTTTATTGATGAGACTCATAGAATTTGTAAGGTGATGCGGGTATCAGACACATATGTTGTGGAAATGACTGCTTATTGATTGAAAAAGGTTATCGTTGATTGGTATGATATGTGGGTAGCCTCAAAGGGTCAGGATGCTCCCCCAGCGGTCTAAACGGACTTTACGAGGGCCTTCATGGATCATTTCATGCCATTAGAGCTCCGACAGGCAAGGGTAGATGAATTTTTGTCTCTAAGACAGGGCAATCTTAGTGTCAAAGAGTATTGTTTGCGATTTACACAGCTGTCCAGATTTGCTCCAGAGTTGGTTAGCGCTCAGACATCACGAATTCATCGCTTTGTGAATGGCCTCGTGGGTCCTTTAAAGGACCTTCTTTCTGTTGCTGCTATGAATAAAGATTCGGATATAGCGAGAATCATGGCACGTGCTTAGCAGTTAGAGGAGGATTAGCGTAATCGTGAAGTAGATAGCGAGAAGGAGCAGAGTAAGAGAGCCAGGACGGTTCGCCAGTATCAGGGGAGCAGTGGAGCTTCCACTAGTAGAGGTCCACTTAGGCATGCCCAGTCAGCTGTGCGCTTCACATTTAATGCTCTATCTCCATTCTTAAGACGTAGATATGAGCAGGTTCAGACTTTTAGAGCACCAGACTCACGTCCACAGAGGGGCATCAGTCGGGGATTACCACCTCGACCTATATGCAGACAATATGGATGAGCACATAAAGGAGAGTGTCGGCGTGGTTCAAATGCCTGTTATTGGTGTGGTGTAGAGGGTCATATGGTTTGAGATTGTCCTCAGCTCGAAGATAGAGGTAGAGGTGATCGATCGCAGCCTACAGGGTCTGCATCAGCCTCCTCGTCATCAGTACCTTCTTCTTATCGCAGTCCTCAGGCACCAGAAGGTAGAGGATCTGGTAGAGGTAGAGGGTCCGGTTCGAGTGCTGGCCCGAATCAAATGTATGCACTAACTGGTCGGCAAGATTCAGAGGCATCTCCAGATATGGTCACAGGTAGCTTAGTTCTTTTCTCACACGATGTATAAGCTTTGATAAATCCAAGATCTACCCTGTCATATGTTACTCCTTTTGTTGCTTAAAAGTTTGGAATAGAGCCAGAGTTGTTACGTGAACCATTTGCAGTATCAACTTTAGTAGGAGAGCCTATCATAGCTAGACGGGTCTATTATGATTGTGTGGTGACAGTATGTGGTCGTGCTACATTAGCTAATCTGGTTGAACTTGAAATGGTCGACTTTGATGTTATTATGGGTATGGATTGGTTATCCTCTTGTTATGCTACAGTTGATTATCGAGCTAAGATAGCCCAATTTCATTTCCCAGGAGAGCCAGTCCTGGAGTGGAAGGGTAATTCTATGATGCCTAGAGGGAGGTTTATTTTCTATCTTAAGGCACGAAAGTTTATTGCAAAAGGGTGCTTGTATCACCTAGTCCAAGTGAAAGACCTTGAAGCCAAAAAACAGGCACCGACTCTCCAATCTGTACCAGTGGTGAATGAGTATCCAGATGTGTTTTCTGATGAACTTCCTGGATTACCTCCCATAAGAGAGATCGATTTTGGTATTAATGTAGATTTCGGTACTCAGCCGATATCAGTTCCACTTTATAGGATGGCGCCTGCAGTATTGAAAGAGCCAAAGGCACAATTGAAAGACTTGCTTGATAAAGGTTTAATTCAACCCAGTATATCACCTTAGGGTGTGCCAGTGTTATTTGTATGCAAGAAATATGGCACGTTGTGAATGTGTATCGATTATAGGCAGCTGAACAAAGTGACAATAAAGAATAAGTATCATTTTCCCCGAATAGATGACTTATTCGATCAATTGCAGGGAGCTAAATGTTTTTCGAAGATCGATTTGAGGTCTGGTTATCACCAACTAAGGATTCGTTAAGTAGACATTCCTAAGACAACTTTTCGAATAAGATATGGACATTTCGAGTTCCTTGTTAAGTCATTTAGACTGACGAATGCTCCAACAGCCTTCATGGATATGATGAATAGGGTTTTCAAACCTTTTCTTGATATGTACGCTATTGTATTTATAGATGAAATTTTGATATATTCACGTAATGAAGCTGAGCATGCAGATCATTTGAGGTCAGTATTGCAGAAACTCAGGGAGCACCAGTTGTATGCTAAATTTTCTAAATGTGAGTTCTGGTTGACCTTAGTAGCTTTACATGGTCATGTAGTATCTAGAGAAGGCATCAGAATAGATTTTCAGAAGATATAAGCCGTGAAGAATTGGCCTCGACCAACGACTCATAAATAGATGCGTAGTTTCTTGGGGTTAGCTGGTTACTATAGGAGATTTGTGGAGGGATTTTCCTCTATTTCTGCCCCATTGACTAAATTGACATAGAAAACAGTTAAGTATCAATGGTTAGATGCCTGTGAAAGGAGTTTCCAAGAGCTGAAACATAGATTGACTACTGCGCCAGTATTAGCCTTACCAGAGGGCACAGAAGGGTATGTTGTGTATTGTGATGCTTCAGGTATTGGCTTAGGTTGCGTTCTTATGTAACATGGAAGATTTATAGCGTACGCTTCTCGACAGTTGAAGAAGCATGAACAAAATTATCCCACTCATGACTTGGAGCTTGCAGCAGTGGTATTCGCATTGAAAATATGGCGCCACTATCTATATGGAGTGCATATTGATAGTTTTACAGATCATAAAAGTCTTCAATATCTATTCAAGCAAAAAGAGCTGAACTTGAGGCAAAAAAGGTGGCTAGAGTTGCTGAAAGACTACGATGTCAATATTCTCTATCATCCAGGTAAAGGTAGCATTGTAACAGATGCTCTTAGTCGAATATCCATTGGTAGTCTAGCACATTTGTCACCTATTCAGCGTGAGGTAGTCAGAGATGTTCACAAATTAGCCAGACTTAGAGTTCGTCGTATGGGTTTCAAAGATGGAGGCGTTATGGTACTCAATACAGTCGAATTATCACTCGTAGCATTGGTGAAACAGAGGCAGTATGATGATCCTTTATTGCGCCAGTACAAAGAGGGAATTCAACAACATCGAGTCACAATATTTGAGCTAGCAGGCGACGAAACTTTGAGGTGCCAAGGTAGATTATGTGTACCAGATGTAAATGGGCTGAGACAACAGATTATGGCTGAGGCACATTGCTCCCGTTATTCAATCCATCCGGGCTCTACGAAGATGTACCATTATCTTAAAAAGATCTACTGGTAGAACGATATGAAGAAATATATAGCAGAGTATGTGGCAAGGTGCTTCAATTGTCAGCTAGTGAAAGCCTAGCATCAGAGGCCTGGTGGCCTAGCTCAGACCTTTAGCATTCCAGTGTGGAAATGGGATGCTATTAATATGGATTTCATCACAGATTTACCTACTTCTTATCGGAAACATGACTCTATTTGGGTAATAGTTGATCGTCTGATGAAATCAACCCATTTCCTTCTTGTTAAGACTACCAACACGGCTGAAGATTTTGCCAAGTTATATATAAAAGAGATTGTTCGCCTACATGGGACCCCGATGTCCATTTCAGATAAAGGTGCCCAGTTTACAACACATTTTTAGAAATCATTCCAAAGGAGTTTGGGTACACAGGTGAATCTTAGCACTGCATTTCATCCGCAGACAGATGGCCAAGCCGAGCGTACTATTCAGACGGTCGAAGATATATTAAGAGCATCCGTGCTGGACTTTAAAGGTAATTGGGATGATCATTTAACCTTAATAGAATTTTCTTATAATAACAGCCATCATTCTAGCATTAGTATGGCTCCATTTGAAGCTCTATATGGGAGACGATGTCGATCGCCTATTGGTTGGTTTGAAGTAGGCAAAACTCAGGTATTAGGACCAGATCTAGTCCATCCAAGCCGTTAAGAAGGTTAAGTTGATACGAGAGCGGTTAAAGACTGCTCAGAGTAGGCAAAAGTCATATGCGGATGTAAGACGTAGAGATTTAGAATTTCAAATTAGTGATTTGGTATTCCTTAAGGTGTCGCCTATGAAAGGTGTTATGCGATTCAGAAAGAAAGGTAAACTGAGTCCCAGGTATATTGGGCCTTACAGAGTTATTCGAAAAATTGGCCTTGTAGTCTATGAGTTAGAATTACCTCCAGAGTTAGCTGTAGTACATCCCGTCTTTCATGTATCTATGCTACGTAAGTGCTTAGGAGAGCCTTCATACATCATTCATACGGAAGGCATTGAGCTTGCGGAAGACTTGTCATTTGAGGAAGTGCCCGTGGCTATATTGGATCGGCAGGTAAGAAAGTTGAGAACTAAAGACATAGTTTCGGTTAAAGTGCTTTGGAGGAATCAAGACATAGAAGGAGCCACTTGGGAATCAGAAACGGATATGAAAACTAAATACCCATACTTTTTCCAAGAACCATTAGAAGGGTCTTAAACTACTTGCCCCTTTACATGATCGTTAGTTTCTACTATATTTTATTCTGTTAACATTTGATTCTTACTTGATATATTTAGGTACATGATTTGTGCCTATGATTCTTGAGATTTACATGGATACAACGTACAGATACAGAGTATAAGGTAAGTTGCAACATTGGTTATGACTTTTAGTGGAGCTTAAGGCCAAGAGGAGCCGCGTATATTATTTGTTGAGTGTAAGGCCAATCAGAGCCTCGTGTATTATCTGTTGAATATTATAATTGTTGTGACGCTCTGTGAAGCATATTTGGATATATTCTAGCTTGGTGACAGGTTCCCGATAGGCCTATTTACAAAGGAAATTCTGCCAAAATTTTTAGAAATTTGGAGAGTTAGCCAAATTTTAAGGCCTTATAGTGGGGTAAAGTGAGACCGAAGTTGGAGAAATGATCTTATAGTTGTCTTGGATACTTGTGGAATAGAAAGTAAGTTATAAGCATCATTTGAGGATGAATGATCCTAAGTGGGGGAGATTGTAACACCTCAAAATTTTTTGAATTAAATTAATATCTTAAAACGAGTGCAACTCCGAGTCTATAAAGAGAATTATGGTGCATTAGCAAATGGTGTAATAAATATATATAATTGGAGTGTATATACTAGTATGGTTACTATTGGTAAGATAATGGATATTTGTGTGTACGTTTTGGGAAGTGGTATTAATATTTTGCTATATGTGGAAGTGGGGACCACTTTAGTTCCTAAATTATATAAGTGGCAAAGGAAAAAAAAAAGAAAAGAAATCAAATAATCTTCCTTTATTAATTTATAAGTATTTGAACCAAGAGGGTCATTTTTATTCTCTTTAGTATTCCTTAAAAGAATCTGTGAAATTAAAAAAAAATATATACAAAGAAAGAAAAGATCATTTGCTTTGGCTCCCTTTTCTTCCAGAGACAAGAAAGAAACATAGTACCATATGTTTTTATTTTTTTTCTTTCTTTTCCATATCATGAGAGCTTGAGGTTTTGGGAGCTTTTTCAAGAGATTTTTAGGTCCTTCACCACCTCAAGATTGGGGTTCTAGTTGTGAAACTAGAGCAACAGTAGCTATTGCTATTCTTGGCAATTTCAAGTGCTCGAGTAACAGGAAAAAAAAAGTGGGATTTGTCCATGGTGGCGTGAAAGCTTGGAGCAAGTAGAAATTCCTTAGAAATTAAGGGATTTTTATGATAATTTCAAAGGATTTTCAAGAAGTGATCCTAAAATCTAAAGTTGGGATTTAGATTCAAAAAAGGTAAATTCTTTATCCCTCTCTTGAATATGAATAGGGACAAGTATTTAGAGATATTAATTTGAATTTCTCTCAAGTTCTTGAAATGGGTCTTGTAATTAATTAGGGTTCATGAGAAAAGGGAAAAAGGTGAAATTTTGAATAAAGTTGAGTTTTTAGGAATTCCTATCAGTTGAGTGGATTTGACGTTGAATTTTATAAGTTGGAAATTAAAGAATTCATTTTGGATCCTTATTAAGAAATTCGATTAATTTTGGGCATAGGTGAATATTATTTGGGATAAATTGCTAAATGCATATATGGGTTATTGATGGACCTACGCTATTCTTGTAATTAGTAGATTGTCTATCGGATAGCGGGTACTAGTAGTTTGAAGGATAAAGACTACATTTACGTGGGTTGAATGATTTGGTGCCAGGAATACTATTGTAGCTAGTAAAACGCTAAGGTATGTAAAGCTAAATCTTCCCTCGCCACTAAGGCACCACCTATGTCATGTACTCATTTTTTAAACGTCAATATAATTCTAATAGGATACAAAGGTAGGCTTTCAATTGTTTTATATATCGTTCCTCGTCCTACCATTAAGCCTATAAGCATCCACTTTTCTCTCTTTATGTCTAATTTTTACACTATTCCTTATTATCTTAAGTTCCTTACTTGAAATTCTTAGGCCACATAGTATACATATATATGTCACAAGTATCGAATGGAAACAAATATCCATAACATAGTTGCACTTGTATGTAATAGCTAAATGACCATTACTGTAATTCACATGTCATAGGCCTCTGAGGCATTATTTGATAAATGTTAATGACGGGAGGGTACATAGGTTTTACTTGGAGTATGCGCTCGATGTGATTCTGTGCACAGGATCGAGACTAGACCATTATAGTGAGCCCGAATATTGGGGTGTACCCGCCTTTGTGGCATCATTTGTATTTGGAGTCAGCTGGAATGTCATGCACTGTTTCCCCTGACTCGAGCCAACATATGACGCATATGGCCTGCGGGAAGACCCTCATAGTGAGCCCCTGGAAGGGCGTACCTTGTATCAGACTGCGATTACAGTTATACATATAAATCATAGTCATATGTATTTGGGGCGACGTACGCCTTATATGTATTTCAGATCGCCTTCGGTAGGCCATCCTATGATTATTTGTACTACAGATAGTTTAAGTATATCACTTAGGCAAATTATAGGTTCTATGTTATAATGAATCCCCTCCTAGACATTATACGACGATCTAATAAAGTTGGTGCATAGGTTATAGTTTCAAATCGTATATGTGCTACTTGTATGCTCATACTTCTTTCACTTTGGTATTTGATTCATATGAGCTTTCACATTTGTTCAGCTGTTATTCTGTCTGCTTTCATACCAGTACATGTTGTATATGTACTGACGTCTCCACATTGTCACATACTATTGATGCAGGCTCAGTTTCACAGGATAGCAGACGATCACGTTAGACTCTATTGTCATTTTTAGCTGATATTTTGGTAAGATCCACCTCTCTCTGGAGACAATTTATGTTTAGTATTTTTGATTATATGTACAGGGCTCTGGTTTGGGATGTCAGGCCCTATGCCAACTAGTTATTCGTAGTATAGTGTGTTAAACTGATTAGAGGCTTCATGGACATCATGCAACACTGTATTGTACAGTTTTTGTTGGTATAATTCCCTCGTATATATATACACTTCATATTAGATATCCTGCTCG
This sequence comes from Capsicum rhomboideum, assembly GCA_031232105.1. Taxonomy (NCBI): domain Eukaryota; kingdom Viridiplantae; phylum Streptophyta; class Magnoliopsida; order Solanales; family Solanaceae; genus Capsicum; species Capsicum rhomboideum. The sequence continues at coordinate 134,475,983 of CP124712.1, read as the reverse complement.
TTATTATCCCATAATCTCGTATATGTCATAGAGTGCTTGTAAAGTAAGCGTATACGGGTCTTGTCCGTCATTACCATTTTGGGGCGTGACAGTGAGTATCCCATAAAGATAGCTGGTTTACTTCTTGACTGAAGTTTATCAGTTTGAGGTAAAATTTTAGCATAGCACAGACAAACAAATATTTTAAAATGAGTTAGAGAAGGTTTTCTGTTACATAATTTCTAATAAGGAGCATGCTAACTACAGAAGATGGTAACATGTTAATGATGTACACAACAGTTTGTACGCATTGATTTCAAAATTTCATAGGAATGTTAGCTTGAATTCTCAAGGCTCTAGTCACCTCTAGTATGTGCCTGTGTTTTCTCTCAGCAACACCATTTTGCTAAGGAGAATAGACACATGATCTTTGGTGAATGATACCTAGTTGTTTAAATATGGTATTGCAAACCTCATTTACAAACTCAGTACCATTATCAGTTCTACACACTTTGACAGTTTTATTAAATTGAGTCTGTGTAAGTTTTAAGAACTGTTGAATAATCACACATACATCAGACTTTAAAGTAAGAAAATGCACCCAAGTCATTCTTATAAAATCATCCACTATTGTTAAAAAATACTTGAAACCATCAATAGCTGGGTTTTATAAGGTCCCCATACGTCCATACGCACCAAATCAAATTTATCAGTACTTTTGATGCTACTAATAGGAAATGATGTCCTAGTTTGCTTAGCACATGGACAAATGTTACATTTATTAACAACATCAGCTATGAACTCTAGTTTATTAGAAAGAAGTGTTTGTAACACATGAGTAGACACATGACTAAATATTTTATGCTAAATATTAATATCCACAGAACTAGAAGTACAAGCTTGAGCAGAATTATCAGATATAGAAGCAACAATTTTTTTCAGTTGTTTGTTGATTAAGTAGATAGAGTCCATCTTCTAGTCTACCAATTTCCTTTACTTTCCCACTTGAGAAGTCCTGAAAAATACAGAAGGCAGGATAAAATAGTGCAGCATAATGTAGTTCCCTTGTGGCTTTAGACACAGACAACAAATTATACTAAAAGTCAGGAAGTAGGAACACATTTTTTCAATATATTTCTAAAAGATATAGTGCTTGAACCAGTGTGTGTCATTAGTGATGTATCTCCATTAGGTAAATACACATTGTGTGGAACCTGTTCTGCTATTATTGTGGCTTGATCAAGTAATCTATCATTATACACCATGTGATTTGAGCTCTAGTATCAATAATCCAATCAAGAAAATTTGTACCAGTTAGGCAAGCTCTAAATATACCTGAACCTAATATGTTACCAGTAGCAGATGCAGGAGTAGCTTGTGTTCCAGCTGATAGACATACACTTTGTTGTAGCATCTGTAATATCTGGTTGTATTGATCCTGAGTAAACACACATGCACCTTGTTGTGAACTTGCATTAGTTCCTTGAGGTAGCTTTCCATGTTCCATTACTTGATATAGTCCAGTCACATTTGCAGCTATTTGATTTTGAGATGTAGAAGTCCCAGAAGTGACATCACCAGTATTAGCAGAATTTAACCCTGATAGTTGTGACAGTAGGGAGATTGTCCTCCTTCCATATAAACATTTACAATAGCTCCACCATTTTATGAGCCTAATGTAACACCCTGTACCTTCCCAACCCTACTTGATAACCTTGAACCATGTTTACCCTAGGTTTGAGAGCCATAAGTACGTATTTTGTATTGTTATTGATGGAAAAATTTGATGGTGTGCTAGTACATGTGATGAGACCTTTGTAGGAGGTGTTTGTGACTTTAAGGAGCATATGTGGAGTGAAAAGCGAGGTTTAAGAGACATCCAAGCAAAGGTTCTTAAAGATAAGAGGCAAGCTAAAGGTTGGGACTTGAAAGATCCAACTAAATCCACAAAGAAAAGTCGAAATCAAAAATTAAGTGTGGAGCGCTGCAGGTGGCGTGCCAGGCCGCTTTGGACTAAAATTTTTGTGGCACAGGCAGCAAGGGGGCGCTCCCAAGGGCGTGCCAGGCTGCCCCTGCACACCTTTCAAAAGCTGGAATTTCAGCTAAGTCTTTGGGGCGCCCGGGGGTGTGCCGGGGTGCTTTTAGCCCTATTTCTTCTACGATTTTAAGTCTATAAAAAGGACTCTTGGGTTATGGTATCATTATTCCATCATATTAAGACTACTCTCAAGTAAGTTTAGCATCCGAGTTGGGGTTAATTCGTCGTCACAAGTTTTTATCAAATTATGTTCAATTAAGCCATGAGTGGCTAGAATCGCATATTCTTGAGGATTGAGGCTACGAATGTGAATCGCGTGAGTTGAACATTGTTGTAACATATATGAAATTATTTAAACATGAGAGAATTGGATATTACACATTGAAAAGGTAATATGTGCAATTGGGCTCAATTTGAGGCCCAAAGAGAGGCCAAAATGCAAGGCCCAAAGGGCAAATGACCCATTCTTCCAATATTGACCAAGTAAACATGACATTAAATGCCAAGAAGTAGATAAGGATGAATTGAGGGTCTATATAAAGGCACATATCAGATTTTTTTTATTCATTACAACTCTCATGCCATTTCTAGATATTTCCAAACACTTTTCTCTCAACTCAAACCCTAAGGCAACCCTTCTCTTTGGTAAAGATCATCACTTTGCAAGCCTTGGTAAGTGTCTACTCTTATGGATTAATTTATTATACGCTTAAGATGGTGTGTATATCATGATGGTTATGTTTGCAAGGTGTTGAATAGTGCTCTTTTGCTTTTTACAAAGAGATGTGCCATCCTTGTGATTTAAAATTGAAAGGAGACTTGAGGTTTGAGTGAAAGTGCATGGTGTGGATGAGATACTAACATGTATGGTGTTATTATATTCCTTACCTTGTTATTTTTCGATGCATATAATTTGTGGGATTGTTGTCGATATGTTGTTATGAAGTGTATTGCGGTGACTTGATAGAGTAATTGTGATGTTGTATTGATGGAGAAGTGTAAAGTATGAAGTTGGTGTGACATACTATTGATTTATGATGTATTGGTCAATGTATGGATTGTTGTGGTATTGTTGGTATGACAATTTCATAAATGGTATTGTCAAGGGGGAAATGACATGTTTAGGCAATCATGTAACTCATTGTCGTCATATGCCTTTGTAAGGTAGTTGGTGGTTAATGTAAACTCCGTTATGTACTTGTGTTGTAGAGTGAAAAGTAAGGAAGGAGTTGGACTATTGTATTCACGTTTAGGATTGTATATTCAGATTGGGAAGATCAGGTATGTAAGGTTACTCTTTCTGTATTCTTCTGCAGCACATAGTGTTCCCAATGTCATTGTACTTGTTCATTTTCGAAATTTTCTAAGGCATCTCATTTCAGGTTATCATCTATTGTTAATCATATATACCTTATTCTTGATCTATTGTTATTCATGTGTCACCTAATGGCGGACATGGTTCCAAGTTCCAATAATGTTACATTCAAAAATTCTAATAATGACATAATCATCGAATGAACTATTTCTAAGATTGAAGAAGTGAGGTAATAGCGTCTTTATTCTTGGGTGGTATCCCAAGAGTTAAAATACCTAGCATGGGTCGATCCCAATATCTTGGGTGGTATCCTAAGGGTGAAAACAACACCTAGCATGGGTCAATCCCGCTACTATGGGTGGTATCCCAGGGGCAAAAGAAAAGCCTAGCATGGATCGATCCCAAAAACTGTTGATTACCCACTGATCAGCTTGGGGTCCGGGCATTGTAAGAAGGGAAGGATGAGTAGTGAATGAAGAAGTGTGTGATGAACGAGCGTAAAAGTGAGGAAAGTAATCCACGTAATGTACATATTTCCATACATATAAAATGGTGACTTATCCACATTGGTTATTTAGTTATATTGATTCCATTGAAGTATTTATGTATCCTATAGTTTCTTATGACTTTACATACTTAGTACATTCTTCGTACTGACCTCCCTTGGGGGGGGGCCTTACCTTACTTGCTGCAGTCACAGGTGCTAGTAGACCTCCGCAGTAGGCTAAGAGGAATCCGCAGAATATTGGTGAGCTCCAGTTGGTTCGGGGCTTTTCGAGATGTCTATGTACATTTATTTTGGTATTGTATATGTGTATAGAGCAGGGTATTGTCCCGACTCTAGGTAGGTTATGGTTATGCATCTGTAGAGGCTTTGTAGATGTTGTAGGACAGATGAAGAAAATGTAAGGAACGTATGTTTTATCTTGATGGCCCTGACGACCAAGTTTCACTAAGTATATATCACATGTTTCCCTGACTTCCACTATTGGTATCTTATATCTCTATACGTGATGGTAGTATTTTGTAAATGACATGCATATGAATAGACATAGATGAAGATTGGTTCTCTAGGGCCTTATCGGCTTAGGGTGCCAGTCCACCTCGTTGGAACTCGGGGCGTGACACCTAACTTCTTCTTCTTGAAATTGGGAGGATAGCCAACTAGTTTCCAACAGTTTTCTTTCAGATGTTACTTAATTTTGTAAGAGTCACATTGAACACTATAGTCTTTCTTGCCTTTCTGAGTACTCATTCTTGAGTAAAGAACAGTAGGATCATGCGGAAAATGATAAGCAAACCCTAGTAAACCAGAAGAAGTAGAGGCAATAGATTTTTGCCCCTCATCATTTACAATCATAACATATGCTTGATTGACTGAGGGAAGAGGTGCCATTAGTCGGATCTGACTCCTAGCTTGCAAATAAGAATCATTTAACTCCATCAGAAATTGATACAATTTCTATCTTTGAAGATAAAGAACAAAGTCTCTAGGCTTGTCACAATCACAACCAGGTGAAGGCACCAAAGCTTCAAATTCATTCCATAAACCTTGTAGTTTAGTAAAGTAGACAGAATCAGAAGATGTTCCTTGAGTCAAAGAGGCTATTTCCTTATGCAATTTAAAGGTTCTTGAGCCATTGATTTTGTTAAATCTTTCCCTTAACTCTTCCTAAACAAATCAGGCATTAGAAGCATAAACAATTCCACTAAGCAAATTATTAGTCACAGAGTTCATTATCCAAGATAACATAACAACATTAATCCTTTCTCATTGGCCCCATAATTCTTCCCTAAACATTTCTATTTTGCAGGTTCCATCTCCCAGACCCCATTTGATCCTTCTTAATAAGGCGATACACATAGACCTACTCCAAAGTGAGTAATCTTCAGTCTCAGACAATTGAAAGGAAATCAAATCAGAGAAATGTCACTTACATCCGAGGCATTCAAGAAGAGAGAGTGATTATGATCAATGGTGTGAGCTGTTCTTGATGAATTGTGACTGCCTGCTGGATTGTCAGTAGATGTTGAAGGTGGAACTCTAAGATTATTGAGATTTCCATTGATGTGATTAACATTAGTCGACATTCTTGATCAACTTTGAAGATTGTAGAAGTACAAAATTTCAGAAGATGACAGAGCTCTTCTTGAAGCAGAATTTAGAAGAAGATGCCCAGAATCTTTCAAGAACACCGTGTGATTTTCATGATGTTGTGCTCTGATACCATGAAGAATTCCTGTTCTTCTACTATGAGTTCAAATATAAACTCAGTATACAAAAATAAAGAGGAAGAAGAATAGGAAGCTGATAGAAAAATACAAAGAAAAAATGTACAGAGACGAAGAGATAAGAGAGAATTATTATTGATTAATCTGATATCTTGATCAATCTAATGTGTTAAGGCTATATATATATATACACTGATATTGAGATATTCAGCTTAGATCGATTAGTGCTTAGTCAGCATAACTAACTATCTAATCTGTTAAGTTAGTTAATCAATAATGATTCTTAACTAACTATGTGAAGGTGACTAATTACACTAGTGACTTTAGTGGCTTAGATTATTTTAGCACAAAGGGGACTCCGTACCCAAGAGCTCGAACCCAAGACTTTTGGTTAAGGATGAAGGAGTACGTAGCTTTCCATTGTCATACGATTGTAATACTCCCTCCGTTCGAATTTACTTATCACATTTTGACTTGACACATCTATTAAGAAAACAATGATTGGTATAATGACTTTACCATATTACCCATATTAATTGATGTTTAGTAATAGATACTGAAAAATGATTTGAAGAATAAGTAATTAATGCTAAAGGTAAAACATGGGAAAAAAATTGTTTTTTCTTGATTTGTCAAAAATGACAAGTAAAAATGAAAATTAAATTAGAAAAATAGTGACAAGTAAATTCGAACGGAGGGAGTATAACCGCATTATTAATCTTATCTTGTTTCTCAAAGCACTGAAATGGCAAAATTAAATTTCTGAATTTTAAATTTTAATATGACATTCTTAAAAATTTAAATACTGATGCATGTCTATGGTAAATTAGATATTCACATAATTGAAACAGCAAATCTCTGTACAAGGTAGAAATATTTCTAAAAAGATTTAAGCTGAAACACTAATGTTATACCTTATTCAATTAAACGATTGCATAGATACACTTACTGGACAATTTTGACCAAATTGAATGAGGCTGGAGTTTGGAGGAAGCAATCAGAAAGAAAGCACCTTTTTAGCTAATTGGCAGAAAACGTACATGGTAAATCTTTTGCACTGGATCGAGACTACAGACTTGTGCTCTGACATATAAACTTCCACCTTCTTAGCTAATTAATCATGTGGCTCTAATTGAACTTCAGATTTCTCTACTATGGTTATCGAACTTAGCTAGCATTTAATCGTAGATTTAGTTAAAACTTACTAAAAAATAAATTTTTAAAGTTGTGTTAAAAATAATTTTTGAAATTTAAAATTGTTTTGAAATTTAAAATTGTTTTGAATATACATTTTATTTGGGGAAAAAAACTAAAATTTTAGAGTAAAGTAAAATTTCACCCAAAAATTAACCAATTTCATAGAAAAAAAAATAATGTTTTCAATTATTTTTGTCAACTGTTGTATTTGATTTAACTTATCTTGATTATGCTCTGCAGTCTTGATTTCACAACAAGAGCAGGGAACTATCAGTAACGAATTCTCCATTTAATTAGAAAGGCTCCATTAATTTGCTGAATTGTCGATCAGTTATATGTTTAGGATACTAAAGAAAGAAAACACTCAATATTATCTGCAAGCATGTTGAAGTGATGGGATGCCCTTCAATATAACAACATTTCATAAATATATGCTTCTCTTGAGACGGAATGCAATTCCAATCTATTTACAATCATAGTCTCTACAAAAATTACAAAAAATTTCTGTAAAAAAAGATCAATTGGGACCCCAGCAGCTCAAGTACATAACTTTCCTCAAAGACTCTTCAGATTGTTCTGCCTTGTTTGCAATTAGTGGAGAAGAAAGTTTCTTTGCTTGAGAGTAAGATCTTATGTTATTCTTTGTGTGTTGTGCCAAACATCTCAATGGGTAATTCCATCTACACAATCCAACTTGATCTTTGAAGGCTTCCACTGCTCCAACACTAGCTGCTACTATCCATGCTCTTCTGCTTGAACTCATTTTGATTTTTAATTTCTTCTCAAATTTAACTTTGTTTTTTCTGCTATAATTTTGATGTATGAATTGATTCTCTAGTCTTTTGATTGCTAGTAGATTTATTGATTTTGAGTGAGGCAAAAAGGGTGAATTTATAGGAGTGAGATTAGATAGAATTTGTGGAAGTTGGTGGAGAGTGACTGTAAACCAGTGCCCATCTCTTGGCAAACTGTGTGCTTTGGACATGTTATTGTGCCAGTTGTTTTCACTTTTCTACTTATTTTATCCTTTACAAAAGGGGGAAACATTTATTTATTGATTTATTAGAGGAAAGACAAAGGGAGATGGATCCAACCGAACCTGGATCGGTCCAAGATTTTTTTAAATTTTTTTCAGTTTTAATCTTTGTAATTATGATGAGGAATTTTGATTTTGATTTTTTAAAATTTATCTAATTATTTGACTTTCAATTATTGGTGTGCGCTTTTCTGCTCCTTCCATTTGTAAATCTTTATAAGATTGATAAATTCATATATAAAGAGTCAAAACACATATTTTAATTCATTAAAATTAAATATGCTTAGAGAAATATAACTACAAAGAAAATTACTACTACCTCCGTTTCAAAAAGAATAACCTACTTTTCTTTTTAGTCAGTTTAAAAAAGAATGACCTCTTTCCTTTTTTAGAAACACTTTAATTTCAACTTTTCACGTGGCATGTTTAACACCACAAGATTCAAGGATATTTTGGTATATTTGTCATAACTTTAATTTAGGATCACAAGATTCAAAAGTCTTCTTTATTTTCTTAAACTCCGTACCAAGTCAACTAATTCATTCTTTTTGAAACGGAGGGAGTACTATTTACCAAATATTGAAGGATCGAAAATGAAATTATTCTTTTTTAAAAAGAAATTATACTGAACGCCTACTAACATTCAAGTAAATTGTACCCCACTAACATTTCAATTTTAGCATACTTTTATGCTTTCTGACCGTCGAAACATATTTTTGTTCCTCTAAGTTCACGGCCAAAATTAGTTTACTAGCTCTCTTTTTTCTTTTCTAGCTCTCTTTTTTTCTTTTTGGTTTACATGTGTTTTTTTTTTGACTTGTCATTTCAATTACTAATTGATCTTACAATAACTTCAAGACACTTCCTACATTTCAATGTTTTGAAGTGACAAGTGAGGTTTAATTAAGTGATTGAGCATTTCTACCATACATCGATAAGTTGAAGATTTAAATCACTTTAAAGAATAAGTGAAATTATTATTGATCGCTCTGGAGGGTGGGGTGGAGAAAAGAAAAGTGTAAGAAAAATAGCCGTGAAGTTGTTTGTGAGATAAATTAATTAATTAGCGGTTAAGCGAATTAATATATTAAAAGATAAGTCAAGAATTATTGAACAAATCCTTAATTTAATACTTAATTATTCAAAATAAACTTTTTCAGTTCGCAAAAGTTAGAAATACTTAAAAATCAAAAATCATTTTAGTAGTAGCCCTAATTTTAGTTCTCATACTACGTAAAATGAGAAAAGAGCCATAACTTCTGTTTGCAAAAAATGAGGAAGCAAAAAAGCTACTCCCTCCGTTTCAATTTATGTGATGTACTTTGACTTGGCACGGAGTTTAAGAAAGAAAGAAAGACTTTTGAAACTTGTGATCTAAAATGAGTCATAGATATTTGTGTGGTTGTAAATCATTTCATTAAGGGTAAAGTGGATATTTTAAAGTTAAATTGTTACCAAATATAAAAATGTGTCATTCTTTTTGGGACTGACTAAAAAGAAAAGTGTGTCATATAAATTGGCACATAGGGAGTATATCATTTATTATACCGAATGATTCCCACTCCCTCGAGAAAAGAGGTCTGAGAAAAAAATAAACTAAAATTTATTTGATTACTTCAAAGTAGAATTTTTGATTTTACTGAACAATCATTTATAAATTTGGGAGTTAAAATTGATATTATTATTTAGTTGAATTAAACTTGAAAAAAAAAATCGACTAGACTTCTAATTTCGGTTCGGTTCTTTTTTACTTCTTCCTTATTTCTTAACATTTCTTTTAATAAATTATTCATTTGAAAAACAATGCAATCTATCCAAACATTGTATTATTCATTAATACCCAACACAATATGTAATAACCATCCAATTAAAGTGTTAAGGGGAAGCGAAAAGGAATCGATGAGGACTTATGATTAGATAACACAATTGAGTATTAATTTCCAAAAATTTGGATTGCAGAAATGTTCTTTCCACAAGTGTTGACTAGACAATTTAGCCCAATTAGCTCTCAAAATCCTTTACAATATTGTCAAAGATTATGGTACAAAAGATGACACTAAATATAATCTGCTATTAGGATTTGATGAATTAGGACCCCAACAACTCAAATACATAACTTTCCTAAGAGACTCCTCAGATTGCTTCTTCAATTCTAATTTGTTTGTAGAAACCAAAGAAGAAGATTGAGAAGAGATCTTTTTGACTTGTGAATATGACCTTATATTGTTTTTGACATGCTGATTTATGGCTCTGATGGTATAATTCCACCTACATAGTCCTTGATCTTTTAGTGCCTCCACTACTCCCAAGCTTACTACTGTAACCCATGCCCTGCTTGTTGAACTCATTTTTTCTAATTTAATCTTGATTTCTTGAAAACTCTTGGTTATATTTGTGAATGTGGAGCTGGTTATTGCCTGTTGGAGACACGTAGAGTGACATCTGATGATGTGTCCAAATGCCAATAATAATAATATAATATGCAGATGAATTGGGCACACGCGTTGGTTTAGATTAAAGAAAATCCAACTGCGTCCAAACGATGGGAAAGATATTCAAACGAAACCATCAAAATGTTTGGAGTTACGTACTGTACCTAGTAGTTTACTATATGACGTGGTAAACTGCAAATAATCTGTCGTACTGCCTACTAATGATAAATATTGTCTTGTTTCTAATAGTCTTTTTTGTTTTGAAAAAAAAAGAAGAAAGTTACATAGGGATATAAAAGAGAAAATGGGAGATGGAATTATAACACAGAATTAAGTTTTCGTAAACAGGTGGAAGTTCGAAAAGTTAATTAACAAAATACTTTTGTCTAGTACAGTAACTTATTATATAAAGCAAATAATAATGAAGAAGCATAAAAAGGTTACCTTTGTCCTTTGTTTGGTAAAAAAAGTATAGAAAGAACAAAGATCGTAGATTCATTAACAAGAAGTATCTGTCTGAGGTAGATGAATTTATAAAAGATACATAAAATATACTAATGTTTTTTTTTGGCCCAATAGTAAACAATTTTCATTTAACCAAATAAGTCTGTACAAATAAACTAACTCTTTGTGACTCAGAGTTAGCTCTCATATTCAAACCTATACAAAAGCACTAGGAAAACCAAATTAAACAAACAACTCTAATACACTCTATCTATCTAGGATATCCTACTAGCTTGCTCAGTTGACTGCTTCATTTGTGATGCTTTTGGCCTTCAATGTGCAACTTCAATGCAATATCTTTCAGCCTCTTTGTAATATTGCCCCCTTCTGCATTGAACCTTCTGTTGTTTCTCTCAGCCCATATGTTGTAGATAGTAGCTGCAAAACAGAATGTCAATATACTTGTCCTTGGTCTGCTGTTCCTGGTCCTGCTAATCATCCAATTCCTTTCATATGTACACTCATCTATTTGTCTGTTGTAGCCCAACCAACACAAGATAGTAGACCAAAGATGAGTAGAATAAGTACAGGAGAAGAACAGATGGTCAAAAGTCTCCATGTTGGTAGTGTTGCAGAGTACACAATCAGGTGCTATACCCCATTTTATAACTCTATCTCAATGGATAACTTCCTCTATAGTGCTATCCATACTATAAATTGGTGTCTGGGGAATATGCCTTGCACACGAATTACACCTCTCCAATCCACCTATGGGTATGATGGTTTAAAGTGGTATAAGCTTTCTTAATAATATAATTAGTACTCTGCATCAATGTAACAGAAAGAGGTGAGGTTCTGCTTTCTTACCTGAGAATATTTACAAGGGGGAAGCCTCGAAAGGCATAGAGTGCGCCTCTCGTAGACGAATACCGACTCAGTCCGCTTCTACTATGCGGGAGTCTCAGCCGGTCGGTGCCGGGTCGGCCCCTAGGGCACTATTCGCCTTGGGAGTGGTTCGGCCATCAAGCTACTTTGTGGGGTAGGGGACCAGAGGTTAGGCCGACTACTATAGGCTAGCTACTTCTAGCTTCTATACTGGCCCTTCTACTTTGGTGTAGTTTTCGTTTGTATTGGTACTGAATGAACATATCAAACAAAGGCGAGTAATGCTTGAGTCGCAGCATCAAGGTCTGAGCCAAATTGAGCAAGGGCGGCCACTTCGCGATATTGTGCCAATTCCAGTTTTGAACTACCGCAAATTTGTTTCATAGTTTTCAACTGAGCGTCAGACCCGACGCGACTGACAGATAAGCCGACATTAATAGCAGGTCTAATTCCACGATAAAAGAGCTCTGTTTCCAAACAGATTTGTCCAATAGGGTAGGTAGGCCTAAGCACCACACTACACGTATAGATGCGAACCCCCCTCGCACTCATTCTACCACTATTGGCAATCCATGTCCTTGCATCAAAGATCTTCCTAATAAGCCAACAAGCCAGCTTTAGTATGTTCATATTTCTCAAGTTCTCCTCCTTTATGTAGAAAGTACGGACCCAAACTACCCCCGACTTTTTCTTCTTATGTTTTATAACTCAAAACAACTTAAAAATTGATGTTGTGTTCCACACATCAGTATCAATAATATTTAGCCTACCAGTTGCCTTGGGTTTACACATTTTTTCCCATGGTACAAGTGCCTTTCTAGAACACTATTGCTTTCAGTCCACAAAAAGGTTCTACAAATAACATTCACCATCTTAACAGTCTTTTTGGGCAAGAGGAAGATTTGTGCCCAGTAAGTCTGCATCTCAAATAATACAATCTTGATAAGCTGTAATCTGCCACTATAGGAAAGGAATTTTGATGACCAACACTTTACTCTTGCAATCATCTTCTCAACCAAAGGAAGGCATTGATGAACTAATAATTTCCTAGTGGATAGACGCACTCCTAGGTACCTAAAAGGCAACTCACCATGCTGCACTTAAATCTCAGTCAGTAGCTGGTTCTTAAGCTGATCAGTCACACCTGTAATGTATATAGAGCTTTTGTCCAGGTTTTCTTGCAATCCTGACACTGCTGAGAAATGTTGAAAAGTATGAACTAGTAGCTTAATGGACTCTAAGTCTGCTCTGCAACACATGAGCAGATCATCTGCAAAACAAATGTGAAAGAGACCAAGCTTCTAATATCTAGGGTGATAATTGAATTGAGGCTTATGTCTTAACTGAAGCAATGTTCTGTGGAGGTATTCCATAACTAGGACAAAGAGATAAGAGGACATTGGATCTCCTTGTCTCAGTCCTTTCTTGGCCTAAAAAATAGGTGTAAGCCCCCATTAATCAATAAAGTGTATTGGACAGTGGTAAACACTCCATTATCAACTTCACCAGTTGAGTTGGAAACCAAACTCAAGCAACACCATCCTTAAGAAAGGCCATTCCACAGAATCATAGGCCTTTCGTATGTCCATCTTTATAGTACATCTAGGAGAAACTCCTTTCCTTGAATATCCCTTCACTAATTCATGGGTAATAATAACATTATCAATTATGTTCCTTCTCTCAATGAAAGAAGATTGAGAAGAACTAACAATAGAGTCTACCACTAGCTTAATTTTGGCAGTTAAAATCTTAGAGATTATCTTGTATACAGTGGTACAACAGGTTATTGGCTATATTCTTTCACATAAGTTGGCACAATTAACTTAGGCACCAGAGTGATTGTAGTTGTATTGACACTTTTCAATAGTTTCCAGTGGTGAAAAATTACAGAATACATTGAGTAATCTCCTCTCCAATGGTAGACCAGTGATTCTTGAAGAATTCAACATTGAATCCATCAATTCCTGGAGTTTTATCCACAGGCAACTCCTTTACAGCTTTTGTAATATCTTCAACATTGACAGGTAGGGACGGAGCCAGCCTTTGGCATGGGGGTTCATCTGAACTCCCTTCGACGAAAAATTATACTATTTATACATTATTGAATTTATTTTTTATGTATATATAATAGATGTCGAACCCCCTTCGATTAACTTTTCTTCAAATTTTGAACCCCCTTAGTGAAAATCCTGACTTCGCCTCTGTTGACAAGCACCAGTAGACTTTGTTATTGTAGTTGAGATAAGCATTGACCATCCCTTGCAATATTAATATTTATACATTGTAAGGTATCTGCATCTGTCCCCAAAAGGGACTTGAAGAAAGCCAGAAATTTCTCTTGAACAAAGTATGGGTCTGTCAGCTTCCTACCCTGTTCAGTATAAATAATAGCTATCTTGTTTCTAGATTGCCTGACTTTTAAGTAAGCAAATAAGTACTTTGAGTTCCTATCACCATGAGTTATCCAGGTAGCTCTTGATTTCTGCCTCAAAATTCTTTCATTCAACCCTTCCCCCTTCTCAATCATCTGTAGGATGTCCCCCTCTTCCTCTATCAATGACTGATTGAACAAATTCACTCATATTCTCCTACATATATTGTAGTTTTTCTCTTAGAACCTGCAGCTTCATATCAACTGAACTATACTCTTTCTGCACCTTCTTGGATTGGTAGGCTAATTTCTGCAGCTAAGTCCATACTCTGAACATTGGAATCCCATTTACAGGAGATAACCACACATCATGTATCAGGTCTTGAAAGTTCTGTTGTTGCATCATTACATTAAGCACTCTAAAGGGTCTTCTCTTATAATCCTGAATAGTTCATGTATCCACCACAATAGGGGTGTGGTCAGAGCACCCAGGGTCCACAAAATCAGCTTCAACATCAATGTATTTGAGCAGCCAGGCAGCATTGCCAAATGCCCAATCAATGTGTGAATATATTCTTATTGCCACATCCCTTCTATTACACCATGTATATTGTCTTCCCCTCATTAGTAGCTGCCCCACCTCTATATCATCAATGCAATTCTGAAATTGAACAGTTTCCTGGGGGACTACACGCTCATTATGTAATATATATTCATGAGACAGAACAACATTAAAATCACCTAATAACAACCATGGATCAGAAGTAATATTAGCCAGATTTCTCAATGAATCCTATAGCCCTACTCTTTCAGCAGATGTATTAAACCCATACACTATGGTAAGTAAGCACTTAAAGGAAGAGTCCTTGTCCTGTACCTTGCAGTGTCTAGTTGAACTGAGTCTGCAAGTATAGTCACTTCCACTTTATTATTTTGCCATATGATCCAAATTCTTCCATTCAATGTAGTAGGGTAGTTAGCATATACTTATCAGTCGGACCCCAATCTACTCTTTATTTTATTAGCTTTGTGTGCTTGTATCTTTGTCTCTACACAACCCATAATATTAACTCTATACTTAAGCAAAAAAATTTTCAACTCTTTCTGCTTATAGGGCTGATTCTGCCCTCTAATATTCCAGGAGCTAATAATCATGGAGCAGGTGGTGGATCAGGTGCTTTAGTCCTGTTGTGATCTTATAATTGTTCATCTAGCGGTGCAAAAGTGTTTAGGTTTGAGTAGTCTGATCTTGTATTTTTGGATCAGTATGCTTGTTTCTATCCCTCGAGCATACCACCATCTGATAAGGGATTTCTTTCCCTTGTTGACTAGAATCATCTTTAGTACATTTTTGTTTACCTTTCTCCACTGCATTTGTTTTATCCTCTTGAACCTTAAGAGTCTTAGCTTGCCAAGTAGGTGGTGTTGGCTTTCTTCTCATTTGCTATCTCTTAGCAGGCTGAGTTTGTTTCTCTGTATTACACTCTCCAGTTTTGTGTCCCAACCTCATGAATTCATGATAGAACTGTGGAGTTCACTAATACTTAATTGCTTGAGTTACTACAATTCCATCAAGTTTTTCAATATATATCTCCATAGGCAACTGTTGTGTAATGTATGTTTCCACCAATACTCTAGCATAAGACACTCTTTCTATCTCTGCAGTCATTCGATTAGCACATATAGGGTTACCAATGTAGCTAGCGATCCTTCCAAGGTTCTCTTCTGCCCAGTAGTACAATGGGAGTCTTGGTCGTATCACTCACAGTGGTATAATTCTAAGCATCTCCGGCTGAAATTTGAAATCCTTTACCTAGTTCTTCAGCACCATGGGTTTTATGTTGCAAGTATAGGGTCCTTCTACTAGCACTAGGTCTCTATCCTCAATTGTGTCAAATAGGAAAGTAAAGTAGCCTTCATCATGAAGATATACTCGGGGCATATTCACAAAATTCCAAACACTATAAAGAAACTTTAGCATATCCTTGAAATTGGGGGAATCTCTAATTACAAACCCTATCAACGCATTTTCCCATTTACTGCATTCTACATTCTCCTCTATGGGGTTCACTTTCACAATCTTACGCCCATTCTTCATAATCAGAGGGTAAAAAGAGAGTCCCATAAAATTTTGAATTTGGCGATTGCCTCACACAACATCAACAGTTGTTAATGGCGGATCCGCCTGGGAATGGGGGTGCTTTGAGATCCTGCTGAGAAAGTGAGCTTCGGTGCAGCGTTTGTTTCCACCGGTGCTTCCTCCCGCTAAAGGAATTGTTGTTGGTTCACCACTTCCACCAGGTAACCATGTCCTTAACTTCATCGGAGCTAGCGTGTGGGGGATGCCAGAGTCTGGTGTTACAGTACATGCCGCCTGTGGCGGCAGTGGAATCGCTTTTCTCCGTCGAGCCAACGATCCCAAGGCGCACATTAGCTAGCGTTACTTAACATATGCCCTGTGAGAGTTGTTAGGGAGTACTTCCTAAAAAAATAATAATAATAAAATAAAAATTATACCTTATTCAATTAAATTACTACGTAAAGAAACACTGGCTAATCAATCTTTTGCCCTGTATTGAACTTCAAATTTTCTCTCCACTGCGGTGATCGAACTTAGGGGTCGTTCGGTAGGATATATAAAAATAGTGTAAAATATTATATATTAATAATATTTGTATTAGTAATACATGCGTTAGTTATGCTTGTATTTTTTTATGCAGTGTTTGATTTAATGTATTAAAAATAATATGAATTGCATAATTTCTAAAAAAATATATATTTTTTTACAAAAATATCCTTCATAATTATGGTGGAAAGGATGTGGAAAAGATTTTAAGGAATAATAATGACTTTAATCATGCTAATGCATGCATTAGAATCCATTGCATTACTAATACTATGGATTTCCATGCATTAGTAATACATCCTTTAATACCAAATAGAGTGTATAACCAATGCAAGCATTAGTAATACATAAAATGAAAAAGTGTACCAAACAAAGTATTAATAATACACAAAGCTAATGCAAACTTTATTTTTTCTAATACACTCTACCAAACGACCCCTTAGTGGTTTTCGTCAATTGTTCTATTTGTTTTAACTTTGATCTTTTATTCTTTTATGATGTTCTGCGGTCTTGATTTCACAGCAAGAGCAGGGCAACCATCGGACAAGGTCACAAGAATTCTCTATTTAACTTTTATAAAGATTCCCCTGATTTGCTGAGTGATAATAATTTATGTATATGTTTCGGATCCTAATTCCTAAAGTAACACTCAATATAATCTGCAAACATGTTGAATCGATAAAACAAACGGCTTCATCTGTCAAATAATAAGTTCATCTTGTTAGTATAATTTTAGCTTTTGAAATTCATAATTATATATACATTTTTCTCTTTTTCTCCCTAGCTCTACAAAAACTACAATAAATTTCTAGAAAAAAAAAAATTAATTAGGACCCCAGCAGCTCAAGTACATAATTGTCCTCAAAGATTCTTCAGATTGTTCTGCCTTGTTTGCAATTAGTGAAGAAGAAAGTTTCTTGGCTTGAGAGTACGATCTCATGTTATTCTTGGTGTGTTGTGCCAAAGACCTCAAAGGGTAATTCCATCTACACAATCCAACTTGATCTTTTAAGGCTTCAACTACTCCAACACTGGCTGCCACTATCCATGCTCTCCTGCTTGAGCTCATTTTAATTTTCTTCTAAAAAAACTCTGTTTTTTCTGCTTTAATTTTGATGTATGAATTGTATGCTTAGAGTTTTTGGGTATTGGGACTAAGGCTGAATTTATAGGAGTGGAATTATGTAGAATTTGTGGAAGTTGGTGGAGACTGGAGAGTGATAAACCAGTGTCTCACTCGGCAAACTGTGTGCTTTGGACATGTTATGCTGTCAGTGGTTTTCTACTTATCCTATCCTTTAGAAAAGAGGGAAAACATTTATTTATTGATTTATTATTTGTTTACCAGGGGAAAGACAAAGGGGATGGATCTCAACCTTGGGATACTGAAGTCAAGATTTTTTTGAAAAAAACTTTTTGTGCAGTTTTAATCTTTTATAATTATGATAGATTTTAGTTTTGATTATTTTAATATTTGTTTAATTATTTAACTTTCAATTATTGAAAATTGAAATGTGCGAGTGCGCCTTTTTGGTCCTTCAACTTGTAAATCTTTATAATTTCATAAATTATTTATTGTTAAATTATTTAGATACTACAATAAGTTAAATTTGAGTGTAATATAATTTTTTTAAAAATGATATATCTCTTATACAAAGAGTCAAAACATATATTTTAATTCATTAACATTAAAATATTTAGAGAAATATAACAGGAATTAAAATTACAATTTACAAAAAATTGAGGAATGAAAAATAAAATTATCCTTTTCTTTTAATCTAACTGAACTCATACTAACATTCAAGTAAATTACCCCCCTACCTTTCAATTTTAGCATGTTTTTACGCATTCTGATCGTTGAAACAAATATTTGTTCCTCTTAAGTTCACGGCAAAAATTTGTTTACTAACTCTCTTTTTTTTCTTTTTTCTTTACATATTTTTTAACTTATATATCGCTTCAATTAATGTTTGACTTTATAATAACTTCAAAGGCCTTCCTCCCTTTCAATGTTTTAAAGGAATAGGCAACTTTAAGCAATAGATTGAGGACTTGAGTCACGTTGAAAGATAAATTTAAAGAGCGGGGTAGAGAAAAAAATAGTCTAAGGAAAACAGTCTTAAAATTGTTTATGACAAGAATTAGATGCAATTAGTATATTAAAACATAAGTCAAGAATTATTGAACAAATCTTTAAGTTAATACTTAATCACTCAAAATAAACTTTTTAAATTCTCAAAAATGAAAATTACTTAAAAATCAAAAATCATTTTAGTAGTATTAGGCCTAATTTTAGTTCTCATACTACGTAAAAGGGGAAAAGAGCAGTAAGCCCAGCTTGCAAAAATTACATCTAAAAAAAAAAGCTTTATCATTTGTTATATTGAATGATTCCCATTCCCTCAGAAAAAGAGGCCAGAGAAAGAAAATTCAGTTAAATAAGTTGATTGCTTGAAAGTTAAATTATTGATTTACAGAATGATTATTTATATATTCGATAGTTTAAACTTGATTCTATTTTTTAATTGAATTAAACTTGGAAAAAAAAAATCGAACCAAACATGTAATTTCGGTTCAGTTCTTTTTTACTTCTTCCTTATTTCTTAACATTTTCTTTAATAAATTGTTCGTTGGGATTTAGTCTACAATCTATCCCAACGTCGTATTATTAACCAACAAAACAATATGTAACAGTCATCCAAATAAAATGTTAAGGAGAAGTGAAAGAGAACCGATGAAGAGGACTTATGATTAGATAAGCAATTGAGTATTAATTACCAGAAATTTGTTTTCCACAAATGTTGACTAGGCAATTTTGCCCAAGCTCTCAAAATCCTTTACAATATTATCAAAGACTATGGTACAAAAAGATGACACTAAATATAACTGCTATTAGGATTTGATCAATTAGGACCCCAACAACTCAAATACATAACTTTCCTAAGAGACTCCTCAGATTGCTTCTTCAATTCTAATTTGTTTGTAGAAACCAAAGGAGAAGTTTGATAAGAGAGCTTCTTGGCCTGTGAATATGATCTTATATTGTTCTTGGCGTGCTGATTTATGGCTCTGATGGTATAATTCCACTTACAAAGTCCTTGATCTTTTAGTGCCTCTACAACTCCCAAGCTCACTGCTGTAACCCATGCCCTGCTTGTTGAACTCATTTTCTAATATAAAATCTTTGATTCTTGAAAACTCTTGGTTATATTTGTGAATTTCTAATTTTTTGCTGAAATTGGCTTAGAAAGACTTGTATATCTTGTTGATTTAAACTTTGAACTCTCCATGCATATATATAGTGCACTTGTTGGGAAAAAACTAGAAGCTTTTGGCTATACTTCCTGTGGTTTTGTTTCGTGGTTTTTGGGATGTGAAAGTACATTTCTACCCTTGCATATATCTCTTAGAGCTCATTTTGTTGGGAAGCAATTAATTCCACATTAATTATTCCGGATTGTTGTTCCACCCTCAATCTTGGATAAAATTAACGTTGTATGCAATTTCGGGATAACTAATTCTTAGATGATTATTCTGTAATTTTATCCCAACCAAACATGAGATAAACTCATTCTAAAATTAATCTCGAAATTAGTTATTCTTTATCTCTTGTACAGATCCCAACCAAACATGAGATAAACTCATCCTAATATTAATCTCGAAATTAGTTATTATTTATCTCTCGTACAGACGAGCCCTTAATGATCAACGTTGAAGAGGGTGTAATTGGTATTTTCAATTATTATATATTTTTCATGATCACAATTATGGAGTGTTAACTGTAGGGTGGGTTAGGTTAAAGAGCACACAAAATTTACAGCATGGTTGTTTGGAATAGTAGCTAGATTGCAGACACGTTGAGTGATGTGTCCAATGCCAATAATAATATGCAGATGAATTGGGCACACGGGTTGGCTTAAATTAAAGAAAATCCACTTGCGCCCAAACCATGGGAAATGATCATGAAAATGAAACCATCGAAATATTTGGAGTTACGTAGTGTACTTAGCTTATTATATGACGTGATGAACTGCAAATAATTTTCCGTACTGACTAGTGGTTGTTGTTTTTGTTAGAATTTTTGTACTGATTTTATTATCAAATTTAAGTTTTACTTTTCTTGAAAGAAAAATAAAAGTAATATCATAATTACTTTTACTTTTCCTAAAAGAAAAATATAAAACTCTTCCATATTTGGCTAACCTCTTTATTGTAGAAAAAATTTTGAAACTCTATAAATAGAAGACCCCTCTTCTCATAATATAACACAATAGTATCCACAATGTAGTTATTAAAAGAGTTTTGTTTATGGGGAGATTTTCTACTAATAGATTTTATGCTTTTTGATTTAGTTTTTAATAAGTAGGCCAATTGGCCGAACCATATCAATAATATTATGTTTTAATATAGTTTTATTTGTCATCCAATTTATCGTCCTAATGGTTTGAAACTATTAGCTTCCGCATAACGCCCTCTAGATTTCGAACCCAATAGTTTTTCGGATTTGGTAAAATCTGTATTTTTCAACAATAACTTCAATCACATGTTCAAATAAAATAAGAACAATCACATGAATTTGTAAATTTATATTTCACAACTTTGAACCTCAAAATAGGTTCAACCTAACTTATGAACATCAATAAAATGAAGTTCAAACTATTTTCTGGAAAATAGCAAAATCGTAAGAAAAAGATGAAGACAGAAATGGAGAATCAAGCCCACCGAATCCACGGTGTGTCCTTAAGGAATTTATTCCCCACAAGTACCCGAGGTTATGGAATCTTTTCTCTCAGTATAAAATGATTCACTTCAGTAGAATAGTGGTACCTCAAATTCTACCGAACAACGAACTCACTCAACGATTTGATGATCACACTTGAGTTTTTCAAGAAGAAGAGAGTGTTTTTCTTTAACTAAAAACGTCACCATACCTGAGGAAAAATTCAGGTATTTATAGCCAAAAGGTAGTGCTTCAGAAAGGAAGCAATGGTTCCAAAAAAAATGCATTATTTCAGATCGTCGGGACCACCTGCGCCCACAGGTTACAATTTTGGCACAAACAGAGAGTTTCCAGTGACCTGCGCTAGGTCATCTACGTCAGCAGGCGCTGACCTGTGCGGGCAGGTCACTCTCCATTCTTTCAAACAGTGCCTCGAAGGGTCATGTCCCTTCGAGGTGCGTTGTGACATGCGTCTGCACTTCCTCATGTGCGTCCGTAAATGGAGAAATTTCAGATTAAAATTTTGGATCATTAACTCTCAAGTTTCAAATGAATTTTATCCAAAAAGATAGTCTCTCGATCGATCATTTGATAAATTCAAATCCAAATCCGAAGCCGACCAAGCGTCTACGACGACGGCGCGAGGCTTGACTTGTTCTTGCCTCACTATCCACATGAAGGAATGCTTTTCAATATAAGCATGAGAAAGTTCCTTTCTCCAATTAATGTGGGAGAAACACTATTCTTTAAAGTGAAAACACAATTCACTTTTTTCCACCATTTTTCATTCACATTTCATCACTAGAACCCAACAATCCCCCACATGAATGGGGAATGGCTATTTCATTTAAAAAATATTTGTACAGTGTGTGATCTATAAGCAAAGACTAATTGCATCTCGATAAGTAAGTTTTCCTTTGAACTTTTCGTAGTGAACTTGCATAGGATGCACTCGGTCAATCGGTAGATGTGATATCTTTGAACCGTCGAACTTTAGTGTACACCTAGACAACACAAGTCACACAACCAGCCTTTTACCATTTATGGTTCTCATGATTTTGTTCGTTTCAGCCATGAACACAACCTGGTTTCATGAGAGCTTAGAGAATAGGCCTTTACTATCTTTCTCCTTGAAGCGACTTTCACTTCACCCTCACATAGGTGATTCCTAAAGGTTTCAATCCTATAGATCAAACTATTTGGTCAAATCTGTCAAACTTAGAAACCACTAAAAGACTTTCATCCATAAGTCTTATCCTTGTTTCCTGAATATTGTCTTCATTATGAGAATGGTTTGAGTTATTGACAATGTTGAACATCAGTCACAACTTTGTTTGATCTTCTTGAACCTAGCTCTTGGGATCTCCAGTTCGCTAGATAGAGTTACCGCCGTGATGACTTGTCCTAGGCCGTAAATCCATTCCCTTCGATGATCTCTCAACTCCCTCTATAGATAAACCTTTTGTAAGTGGATCCAACACATTATCCTTTGACATCACATAGTCAATCACGATAATTCCACTAAAAAGAAGTTCTCTAACGGTATTATGTCTCCATATTATATGACGAGATTTACCGTTATACATCATGCTCCTTGTCCTACCTATCGCAGCTTGGCTATCACAGTGTATGCATACTGGTGCCAAAGGTTTGTGCTAATAAGGAATATCTTTCAAGAAGTCCCGGAGCCATTCAGCTTCTTCACCGGCTTTATCTAATGTGATAAATTCAAATTCCATTGTAGAGCAGGCAATACATGTCTGTGTGGATGATTTTCGAGATACTGCTCCTCCACCTAAAGTAAATACATATCCACTCATAGATTTTACTTCATTGATCCAGTGATCCAATTTGCATCACTATATCCTTCAATTATCGTTAGATATTTGTTGTAATGCAAAGCAAAGTCTTGAGTATGTTTTAGATACCCCAAAACTCTTTTCATTGCCATACGATGAGTTTAATTGGGATTACTCGTGTATCGACTCAATTTACTAATAGCGCATGCTATATCTGGTCGCGTACAATTCATGATGTACATCAAACTTCCCAACACTCTTGCATACTCCAATTGTGAGTCACTTTCACCTTCATTCTTTCGAAGTGCATAGCTCTCATCCAAAGGAGTCTTGGCAATATTGAAATCCAAATACTTGAACTTTTCAAGTACCTTTTCAATGTAATGAGACTGTGACAATGCCAACCCTTGTGAAGTTCTATGAATTCTTATCCCTAAGATCACATCCGCAACTCCAAGGTCTTTCATATCAAACTTGCTCTCAAGCATTCATTTCATTGCATTTATATCAGAAATGTCTCTACTGATGATCAATATGTCATCCACATACAAACAAACAATGACTTTGTGATTCGCAGTGTCTTAAATGTAAACACATTTATTACATTCATTTATTTTGAATCCGTTTGCCAACATGAGTTGGTCAAACTTTGCATGCCACTGTTTGGGTGTTTGCTTTAGTCCATAAAGTGATTTAACAAGTTTGCACACTTTTCTTTCTTTACCAGGAACCACAAAACCCTCGGGTTGTTCTATATAAATTTCTTCTTCCAATTCTCCATTTAAGAATGCAGTTTTCACATCCATTTGATGGATTTCAAGACCATATACCGCAGCTAATGCAACCAACATCCGAATGGACGTTATCCTTGTTACAGGCGAGTATGTGTTAAAATAATCAAGGTCTTCTTTTTGTCTAAAGCCTTTCACAACAAGTCTTGTCTTGTATTTGTCAATAGTACCATCAGCTTTCATTTTCCTCTTAAAGATCCATTTATAACCTAAAGGTTTATTTCCTGGAGGAAGATCAACCAACTCTCAAGTATGGTTGCTCAAGATTGAATCAATCTCACTATTGACAGCCTCTTTCAAAAAAGATGAGTCCGCAGATAACATCGCTTCTTTGAACATTAAAGGTCCATTTTCAAGAAGAAATGTTACAAAATTTGATCCGAAGGAAGACGACGTTCTTTGTCGCTTACTACGCCTTGGATTCTCTTCATTATGTACATTCTTTCTTGGTTCATCCCTAGGTCGTTTAGACTCTTCACTAGACAGGTCATGTCTAGTCTTATACGGATAAATGTGTTCAAAAAACTCAACATTATCTGATTCAATTATCGTATTATCATGGATATTCGAATGTTCGGATTTATGAACCAAAAATCGACATGCTTTACTATTTGTAGCATATCCGATGAAAACACAGTCCACAGTCTTTGGCCCTATTTTCACCCTTTTGGGTATAGGAACTTAGACCTTCGCTAGACACTCCCACACTTTGAAATATTTCAAGTTGGATTTCCTTCCTTTCCATTTCTCATATGGAATATATTATGTCTTTCTATGGGGCACTCAATTGAGTATTTGGTTTGCTGTAAGGATAGCTTCCCCCCCACAAGTTTTGTAGTAAACCTGAACTTATAAGTAAGGAATTCATCATTTCCTTCAAAGTTCGGTTTTTCCTTTCCGCAATCCCATTTGATTGAGGTGAATACGGGGCCGTAGTTTGATGGACAATTTCATTTTCCAAACATATCTCCGCTAAAGGAGATTCATATTCTCCACCCCTATCACTTCTTATCATTTTGATTAGTCACAAAGTATAAAAAATTATGAATTAGATCGTTGTTTGTCTGCCCACGTCCCCTTTTAATGGCTGTTTAGTGGTTCAAGTTAGAGGTGGAGTGTTGGCTTAGCCATTCCCACCCCTTACCCAAAGATGGAGAACATAGTGTAAGTTTCTGCAATAAAACAACAAACTCTAGTGGAGACTTATACTTCGACAATAAAAAGGATAACTAACGATGTCAATCCATTACAAATTTGATAAAAGACATATAGTAAGGACATCAATCGATTAACAATTTTGGCAATAAGACTTTCTTCTTCCCTCCCATTACTCATAATGGTATAAATTCATAGGGATTTTTCCTGCACAATAATCTCTGTGAATTCAGTACTTTTATCTTATTCTTTCTTTTATATAAATAGCCTAAAACATTTTTGTATGTATAACGATCCATTTGAGTTCTGAATATAAATCTGAGAATGGTGCTTGAATGTTGCCGCATCATTAACCGGGACAGCATGGGATTTATGCGGAATTTATTTTTTTAAACTCCAAAACTTATGCAACGATAGGGTAGGATGCGCAAGTTGCAATACCACACATGTTCTTTCCCATCTCCATTTTGAAGTATCCATTGTCACCCCAATCTGCTCCCCATGAGTTCTTTATGAGCCAATATGGAACGCCATTTTCAACACCGTAACCCACAGCAAGAACAGCATGATTTACGTTCTGCCAATGGAAGGCAATGTTTGTAATATTGTCTATATAGGCCTATTTAGGCAAAACTATATGGAGCACATACTTTGCATCTCACATTCTTCGGGACAGATGACTTACCATGGGAGTGCTGCCACATTCAGTGCTGGTGTAGACTCCGCTCTTGTACTGTTTGAAACCTTTTATCGCCTCATAAGCAACACTGACGGGTCTAACCAATGCAACTGCGTATTTCAGTTCATCTTCAGCACCCTGTAATTACACATATGTTAGGAGTCCAACCAATGCTTATTAACCATTCAGGTTGGTAAAAGCAGCAATAGCTCAAGCTGAAGTTCATGACTGAAAAGCTCAACAAGTTAAACAAATGGACTGAATAACACTGGCAAAAAGTTGGTTCCATCCCGGCGAAAAGAAATGTTAATTACCAGGGTAATATTGACAGAATCGATGACTTTGGCACCAACATTTGCTTGTGAGAATTTACATGTGCCATTCTTGCCGGTGTATGGATATGCTTCTTCAGTGTCAAGACCACCATTGGATTTAATGTACTCAAAGGCTTGTGATGGAAGCCCTCCATTGCAGCCAAAGTTATTAAAAGCTCCAGCACAGTCTACAAGCTGCTGCTCTGACAAAGAGATTCCCTTCCCAAATGCTTGAGCATATGCTGCCTCTAGTGCACCAGTAGTGCTGCCAAAACCAGACATATATGCCTACTCTATTAGATTTCAATATATTTACAATTTTACGAGTTCAATCAATGCATGTGACACTAACTAGTTCTCACCTGAATGTCCAGCATGATCCGCACTTGCCCTGATTCTTGACTGGGCTAACAATACCAGCTTCCCTCCAGTCTTTCTATAATCACAAAATTGGAAATTTGACATTCGCAAGTAAAAAAATAATCTTTTTGCCACCAATACATTAAATCAGTACATGATGGATAGATGTTTGGTGTTTCTATGTTTATTATAGCATATAATTCAATTCAGTGCACTCCACCATATATATTGGAAATAATAAAGCATTACAAACTAGTTTAACTCTAATGATAACTCCAGAAATAAGCATATATAAAGGAGTTCATTCTGATTGGACATACCGTCTCTGGCAGAACCTCGTTAGTGAGCTTGAGATTGCCCTTTGTGGTGGCAGAACAGTTTTGAGCAGCTCCTAACTTGTCTCTACGGAACTCATCCCATGTTAAGTCGGTAAACTCTGACATGAAACATAATACTTCATCGATAAACAATGAAAGCCACATAACAGAACAACACTATAATTAAAAACCATGAAATGCACTCCCTACATGTACAACTAGATTATAAGTTGCAAACACTTAATTATCCAATTGGGCCAGTCCATTGCCTATGTTAATTTCCTGTACTGTACTGTGATTTTGTTTTATGTCCATGTATGAATGAATAAACAAATAAGAACTCAATTCAGAATTGTTTGTTTAGGTAGCTTTAAGCAAGATTAGTTAATAAAGAAAAAATTTAACTTTTTTTTAATAACCATGGTGTCCGGATCAGTGTTCGCACACCTCGACTAAATCCACGGGATACCTGTCACCTCCCACCAGCAACAGATATCACGTAACTCTGTCGAAAAAGAGAAAAAATTTAACTTTATACCATGATTTGTGTGAAATAACTCACAGTGATAAGTAACTATCCATAACAAGTTTATATAATTTGGTGATTTAAAAATAAAGTAAATGACTCACTATAACTAATTAAAATATATTGATGATGTGGCTTTTTATATTATTTGTATATATAATCTAAATCTATAAATAAGCAAAGTAAAAAAAAAAAAAAAAAGCTTTCGGATTGAGCTGAATTTTAAAAGAATAAAAGCTATTTGACCTGAGAGACAAAGGGTACTGACTAGCCACACAATATGAATGAAATAGAGTGAAAATCATTTACACCTTCAACTTTGATTTAAAAATCAAATTTCCTCCTCAACTTTAAGAAATAATTATTCTCCCTATTTTATTCTATACAATGTCTATTTTATTCACGGCATTTGCAATCCTCCATTTATATAATATCTTTTTATATTATATTATTTATTTTACTGAGGTATTACTATTATTTTTATCTAAGTTCATTAATATTAGAAGTAGAATAATCTTTTTTATGAACTTATCACAAAAGTTAATGTTATTTTTTATGATTGTTATTTTAATATTGCATGCATTATATATGTATTATGTGCGTGCATTTTTAGGTTTCACTTATCTCTTATTCTCTATTATCTACCTAGATAAAGGATGTGATTGTCATTAATGAAATATTTTCTAAATTATAATTTAAAATTTATTTACGATATGAATAAAGCCTTTATTGCGTTTGCGGAGAAGGGAGTATTTCTGATCATCGAGATCACGAAGGTGGGCTCGCGATCCCGCAGAGTAAATCGGGTCCGGGTCGAGAATGGCCTTCATGTTCGTGTGGGTAACGTCGTGTTCGCAATGGGACTAGGCCTAGTTGGTCACGATCGCGATCAGGCCCCCACGTTCGAGTAGAAGGCAGTCAGTGATAGTTTTAAATAGTTCCTTTTCGGGATTAAAACCTATTTCCACCATTTTTGAATTTGGAAGCTCGGATTTGAACATTTTCAAAGGTAATTTTCATGATTTTAACATTGGTTCGTGACAATATCTCTCACTTTTCTTTTTTCAATGATATTAATAGTTTTTATAGGAATTTTTTTTATATAGATTAAAAATTAAAATATCATGATTTTAAAGATGTAAAAATAAATAAATAAATAGAGGTTAATGTAAGGATAGAATAGGTATTTAAAAAAGTCAATTAGAAAAAAAAAGGGACAATGATTATTTTTTAAAGTTAAGAGGTATTTGATTTTTAAGGTAAAGTTGAGGGTGTAAACTATTTTCACCCGAATGAAATATGATATGGTGGCGATAAGGCACTAGAACAATTAATTAATAAAATATATATATGCAAACTGCACATACAATACAGCTTTGCCTCTTATCAAATTTCTCTGCAGTAACCACTACGTAGTGGAGAACATTAATTATTGCACAATTATTTCTGTCTACATCTTAGCAAAGTTTAGAGACTGAAAAAAAACAAACAAAAAAAACACATACAGTTGCATCAAGCGTACTGGTTAATTATAGTAGAATAAAATTCTCAATTTTTTTTTTTTTATGCTACATAAAGCCTTGGAAAAAAGTAGAGTTGCAGTTCATGATGATCCAAATTCAACAAACAAGTAGCCGGAGAATAACTCATACCGTACGAAAATAAATAAACTCAACCACACATAATTAAGAAACATAAATAGTAGGAGAACAAGGATTCGAAATAAACTAATTAAAGAGAAAAAGGAAAAAGCAAAGGAGCTTTTAGCTTTATGCTATATTAATTATACCATTGACACCGAGTTTGTATGATAGTCCTTTTCTGTTATGCGATCGAATCATCTTCAGATTGTCCAGAAATATTTCGAACCTTTGATTGATCTCCTCAACTGACTCGTACCTTTTCCTATGCCTTTTATAAACATTCAAAAACAGAATTAATACTATAATAAAGCAAAACAAAGGAGAAATTTCATTTCCAAATATATAGAGATTGATCTTAGCGGAATTTAGGAACCTGCTAGCAAAGCGAGCGAAGGAGAGAGCATGACGAGTCTGGCCGACGACTTGAAGAATGGAATTCTCCAGCTCGTGGAGACCTTCGGAAACGACTTGCCTGATCGGATTCTCGTCGGCGAATGTCGCCGTTCCGGCAAGTACGACGGCGAAAAGGCAGGGTAGGAGAACCAATAGGAGTGAGAAACGAAGCATTATTGTAATCTCCTCAGAGAATGTAGGAAAGGGGGGGATTGGACGAATATGGTGAAGGTGGGTGGGAATGGTGGAAAATTTATTCAGCTTTTATTTTTGTCAATTATTTAAGTGGGGCTCCATTTGAAAAGTATGAGCAGATATTTATGACTTTCTCCTATTGATATTTTTCCCTAGTAAAAACTATTGGAAAGAATCTTATGGGAGAATCTTCAAGTGGGGATGATGTATTGGCTGACGTCAATTTCATTTTTTTTGTTATGGAATCTGTTTGGAAGTTTGAAATTAGTTAGGATTATATATTCTCTCCGTTTTAAAATAATTGATCTTCTTTTTAAAAATATTTGTTATAATTTAGTTGTCTCTTTTATAAAATTAGTTTAAGGTACGCGCTTTGCACGTGTATTCATATTAAAGTATATAATTTTTCAAAAAAAAAGCTCATTTAATATTTTGATTATGGGCTTTAACTATAATTAGATCATCCAAACTATATATCTATATATTTTACTTTACTATATATAATAAGAGGGAGTTTAACATGCTGAAGCAGGCAGCAAGGCAACATGCCAGCTTTAGCATTTTCAAGGGCTTTTTAGTCATTTAATTAAAATGGAGCAATTGTATTGGTTTAAAAAGTTATTCACTGTAGTTGTTTTATTATTTTTTGGCTGTGTAGACCTTTTTGCCCTTATTGGAAGTGGAAAGTTATCTTTCTTGTGGATCCCAATCCCAATCTCACGTCAAGTGTTGTTAACTTTTCCAAGCTTTTTTTTTTAACCAACACGATTAGCATATTATCCATTTCTTCCCTCTGTATTTTCCCACAATGCATAACTTTTGTTATCCATTATTTATTTATTTAAACATTGTTTGATTATATTATTCTCAACTTAATGTCTGACGAAAATCGAATTTATGTTAGGCTATTATTATTTACTTTATATTTTGGTAAATATATCAAGTTCAAAGATTATTTAATGATTCGAAAAGGTAATGATCAGATAAATTGTTTGATTCCCATTTAGCACTCAACCATTTTATATTACTTTATCCATATATTAAAAATAGTTGATTCAATTTATTTGACCAATTTATATAATTAAGAGAATTTATAATATTTTTTTATTTCTACATGTGATATTAAATGACTACGTAAAGTAGTAATAGTAGTCAAATTTAGAGTTAATAGACTAATTAAAAAAAAATAGTTGTGTTATGTCAACAAGACTCAAGTAATACGAAAGGGGGGAGTGTCCATTGTTAGCTGAGATCTATAGTAAAATTAATTGTTTTGGTTGACTCGAAATTCTATCAATGCAACTTAAATTGAGATAGAGGAAGTTATATATAATTTGAAAATGTGGTGAAAAGTAATATAAATCACAATAAATTACAAATTTTATTAATGTCATATAAATTGAAAAATTACATAGAAAGTCGTATAAATCATAATAATTAGCAACTTAATGCCGACTTATTTCCTATGTTTTATTGCTGGTGTGTTTGGTTATTTTTGAGAGAATTTTTATGAGTCAGTAATGTATAAATTTCAGCAAAGTTGAGTTATAGTTCTGCCCCTCTTTATCCCTTTTTGTCTTTGAAAAGAAATGAGAGATTCTAGATGTAATTGTTGTTAGAATCCACAGTATGATGATCGAAAATAGTTAAGTCAAGTTTTTCTTATTGTTATGAGGATTCTTGGAATTTTGTATCTTCATAATGGAGATGGACTACCAATTTCGATAACAACGTTTCTGATTTTTAAAAAGGTACCATATCGTACTGACATTTCATATTCGAAAATAGCAAGTATAATATAAAGAATCCCCTCCCACTTTACATCTAAATTTATGAAGAACTTGGTCAAGTGACTTGTGTAACTTTCTAAATGATCATTCAAGTCGAGGATTTCACAAAGGCAAAAGGCAGGCAGATAGTATTACTAACCATCCAAAGCAATGTCTCTGTTATTTGGATTTTTGATTGAAATCAAAAGGCTCTCTGAGGCATTCCGTTGATTATGAGCAGCTCCAAAGATGAATTCCTGTGGAGGAACACCCAAAATAGGACGAGCAAAAATTGATGTAGCACCAGAACTGTTAAAGGCTGGAATTTGAACTGAATCACTAGGCTTTGTGTAGTTAAAGCTGAAGGATTGCTGAGGAGAATGGAAGACTGGAATGGCAGACGCAGGCTGGTTCTCCGGTGACCCAAAGATCTTCTGCTCATACTCATGTTGTTGTTGATAAACCCCTTGATTAAGGTCGACTGAAGGCCTTTGATCTTTCACCCATTGATAGCTCTGTGTAAGTTTCCAGCTTTAGTTTTCATCAGGTAAGCAATTACAATGGCAAGTGATCTACCTTTCCCTAACTTACAATGTACAAGAACACAAGCCCTATCCTTATAACATTGTTTTAAGAATTGGATAGCATCGTCAAAGTGCAAATTTTGGTAATCTTAAACGCAGTGATAAGGAATTTTTTATATAAATTTTGATAAGCAGGTACAGTATTGAGAACGCGAGAAATCCCTCGAGTCTTGAGAAGTTCAGTTCGAGAGCATTTTCATAGCTGCCCATGAAAAGGAACTCCGGCAAGATTTCAGAAGAAAAAGCACTGAGTTGAAAAGTTGAATTGAAGATGCCTTATCAGACAGAGCAGCCATTCAATGTCCACACACCCCACAAGGCTCCTTTCTTCATACTTGTGATAATGCCCACAAATACCACATGGGTTTTCCCTGTCTCTTCCTCATGATGAATGAACTAACAGTGAGAAAACAAGATTGACCAAGAAGAGGAAAAAGGAGAAATTTTGCCTTTTGATTCAATATTTTGTATTGATTCTTTAAGGAAAAGAAGATCTCGAACACCACAACTGGTATAAGAAGAAGTTGGCACAAGCAATGTTTCTGGTTCCCTTTGGCTTAAACGAACTAGGAAATGATTGAAGCAGTTCAGTAGATAAAATACAGCATAGTACTTTCTAATTTCTGAGTAGAGCTTTCACGTTAGTGACTTCATAATGAATTTTGATATGAATAGATAATTTTTTTGTTATGTTATAAGTGTTATAATGTATTGAATGTATTTTCGTAAAGTGAAGAGAAATAAGTTTCATGTGTATAATATCTAAAAGCTCAATGGATATTATGGAATGATTATATGAATGCCGCGCGAAGCGCGGGTAATTTACCTAGTTTTTCATATAAAATAAATTCATTTAATATAAGATTGAGAGGTGTTTGACCTACTCTCCAAATTTCTTCCTGTCTCAATCCACAAAATTAAAAATCACGCCCCACCCCATATAACTTTTAAACCCACATAAACCTACCCCACACTTATATCCGCGTACACCCACCCCACGTTTTTTTAAAAATATTACTTACTACTCCATTTAACGTATGCAATTCAAGAACCATCAATTTATAACTACCATTATTTATCTTCACTAAACTAATTAAGCAGGTTTCGGACATCTTTTAACCCCTCTCTGTTTAGTCAATGATATTTCCACCACCAATAACCAATGTCACTTATGAAATAAAATTTTATACAAAGTATTTTGGGATAAATGTGCAACACACGTTTCCATAGACTAAATTCTTCCATCTGTATAAATAATGATGGATAGAGTTACCAAGTAGCTCGCTGATGGAAAGGAATAAGTATCAAGTGTATTAGTCGAGGTGCACGCAAGGCACAAGCTAGTTGGGATACTACTGCTATAAAAAAATCATTAAACAGAGAAAAGGTTCCTGCAGTTTGGTATAGATGGACTTCAAATGGCAGCCTAAACTTTGAATTAGTCTGTAGGGTTAAGTCAGGAAATTATCAACATGCGCTCCAAGGCCTAGAGTATCAAGACAATATGATACAGTTTTAATACACCCCACACATGCACAACCACAATTTTCTCTATAATATTTCTTTCAGGGGAATAACATGGATGGTACTATTGCACATACAACTTTCCTATTAAGTGAAGGCAAAGAAAAGCTTCTATGTAATTACAAAAAAATAATAATAACAACAGAAAATGCAACAAGTACAACTTAAATTTATAAACTGATTTGCATTGACACCACAAGAAGTAACAACGCCTAACAAAGACTTACCACAAGATTCAAATGAAGAAACATACTATGTTTATAATAAACATACCACAAGATTCAAATGAAGAAACATACTATGTTTATAATAAACATACACGATAAATTTAACAAACTAAACCTAGACAAATTATAAAACAAAAGTTACCTCTTGCGTATATTTTAGGACTCTTAATTTAAGAAAAAGTCATACCATATATTTTAAAGTCCTATCCCATATATTCTAGGAGTCAATATTATAAACATAATTAAATAATAGTTGGCAAAAAATAGGTAAAAGACGATTTGGTCTAAAGCGGAGACTTTTAATGAAGGGCAAAAAGTTCAAACAACATTTATAAGGACCTTCACACTTTTAATATAGTATAGATTAAGAGAATATTATTATGTTCTTTCAATACTATCCTTATCATTAAATGATTAAATAAAGTATATATATTCAATTTTATATTTTCAGAGCATAATTAATAAGGTTAATTTGAAAAAATAAACCCCTAATAAATTTTTTCTTAAGAAAAGTGTCAAGTCAATAAAGGCCAACTATTTTGAAATGGAAGGAATACTTTCTCCGTTTCACTTTATTTAGTTTTATACTGAAAATAAATATTTTAATTTATTTGTTCATTTTACGTGGGAGTACAGTCAGACTTATTTATAACGTCATTTCGTTATAACGGCATTTCATTATAGCTATCTGATTTTTTTTGGAATCAATTTTTCATGTTATATTTTATTTTCCTATAATGACATTCTACCTATAACAACAATAACATTTATTACAATGGTACACTCTTTGTAAAATTAAATCTCTATAACAACATACTCAAATATTATATAATAATATTTTATAAGAAATATATTATGTACAAAATAAAATATCAAAATATTTATGGTAATCATCATTAAATGTCATGCACAAAGTAAATTTCAAGTACAAATATCTAATCTAAAGAAAAAAATTGTATTTAAATGGTGTACATCAGTTATTCCATAACTTCACGAGGAAAAGGTTTCTAATGTTTGATTTTTTTATATATGCATGTTCTTTCTAATTTTGCATACATTTGTTTATAACAGCTAAATGAGATCTGAACGTCAAATGTCATTATACATACATAACAACACCTCTCTATAGCAGCCATGGAATTTTTGGACAAACGCTGCCACTATAGAGATGTTTGAATGTATCCCATTTTGAATTGTCTTTTCTTCCTATCTTTTTCTTTTTCAAATACAATATAAAAATAGGCAAAAAAAAAAAAAATGAATAAACAAGGAATAAAATAGCAAGAAAGCGGTAAAGAAAATATTCCTAACCTGTGAAAAATGATTTTCAAATACTCTTTGTTCATTTTTTGATCTAAAAATACGTCAAATCTATATTTTGGCTTAAGAATACCCTTAATAATAAACTGTGAAAATATTATCATAACAAACAAACAAAAAAAGAATACAACCTAAAGAGTCTCTAGTGTTCTTAACCACCTTCTAGGAAGGGTGCCTCGAAAAGCTAGATCTCAGAAAAAACAAACCAATCTAATTACATAGTTGTTGTATCAGTCTAGGACATTTCGGTGCCCTTTTTGAACTTTTCATCATCTCTACCCTAACTCTCACTTCTTTTTGATTTTGTAAACTAACAAACTCTATATTTACGCTTGTTTGGTGAAAAATCTTCTTATTCCTTACCTGCCAGGTATGATAAACTAGTGCTCCATATATTGTTGCAACAACTTCCTTTTGAAACTGCTTCCATCTTCCCCCTTGAGCCATTTAAATGTATCAATCAGTAGGTAGAGAACTCAGAGAAAAATCAGTAGTGTTCAAAATCTGCTGCTTAATAGCATCCTCAACTCCAACTATGAAATTATTTGACTTGTCCAGATTTGCAGTTAACCCTGTCACCATGCTGAAGTGATCTAGAGCTTCCTTAACTCTAGTAACTGAGCTCGCATCTCGTTTACAAATGGTCATGAGGTCATCAGCAAATATCAAGTGAGTTAATTTGTCCTTTTGCACATTGGGTGAAATTAAAAATCATGCAATTCACTGATTTTATTCAATAGTCTGGACATGTACTCCATCACTAGCACAAATAATAGAGGTGAGATGGGGTCACCTTGCATTAGCCTCCTCTTTCCTTCAAAATATCCATATCCTTCTCCATTCACGTTTACTGAGAACTTGGTTGTAGAAACACACGTAATCGGTAAATGAATCTGAAAAACCTAACTCTTTAGAGCTTCCTCGATAAATTGCCAACTCACATTTCATAGGTTTTTCTTAAGTCTATTTTTATGAAGCATCTAGGTGTTGTTTTCCTCTTGTAGTGCCTCAAGAGGTCATGATATATTAAAACATTATGGGGTTGTTTGGTAGGATGTATTAGAAGAAATAATACATGCATTAGGTGTAGTATTATCTAATTCTTTGTTTGGTAGAATTTTTAGCCTTAGGTATAGCTAATACATGTATTAGTTATATACCCTATTAGGCATTATAGTGTATAACTAATACATTGCTACCCATGGTATTAGTAATACAAGGGTTTTAATATAATGGGATAATATGATTAAAGATAAAAATACCCAAAGATCCCACCTAACCTTTTACAAGTATTTGCTTTAACTTATAATAGCTATAATTTTCTACCAAAAATAAAATTCACTAGAATTCCTATTTAGAAGCACTGTAAAGACTATACATTATAGAAACAAGAACATACAAATATGTTATAAAGTATCCGCACATATGTTAACCAAACCAAATGACATGAACAACCAAATTCATGAAATGATAAATTAGTATAAAAATCTTCAGTTTTTCTTGTTAATCATTTAATTTGAGATTTTACAATGATTTGTTTATTATTGGATGTATATATATTGACCACCTGAAAATTATATAGCAATGCATTGAACTTTTTGAGTACTTCTTTCTTTTGTTTATTTCTTTATTTTCTTGATTTTCATGCTCTATATTTATATAGTATAGATCACTTCTTTTTAATTTATCAAGATGACAATTTGCTTCCAAATAATTTTAGAGAGAATACTGTTTTTTTTACTTTGTTTTTTATTTTTAAGAATGAATAATAGAGTGTTTTTAAAAAAAAAGTACATGAAGCTATAGAATGTGGAGGGTATTCTTGTAAACAAATAATATCTTTTAAGAAATATAACAATACATGTTTTTAATACATCAAATCAAACAATGGATAAGAAATAAGCTTAGCATAACTAATCTCTGCATTACTAATGC
This sequence comes from Capsicum rhomboideum, assembly GCA_031232105.1. Taxonomy (NCBI): domain Eukaryota; kingdom Viridiplantae; phylum Streptophyta; class Magnoliopsida; order Solanales; family Solanaceae; genus Capsicum; species Capsicum rhomboideum. The sequence goes on along the minus strand of CP124712.1, from coordinate 134,439,177 downwards.
ACTCTATTCAGTACTATTTTTATACACTCTACCAAATGACCCCTATGGATCAAAGATCTCCCCTCCACAAAAGCTGCTTCAGTACCATCTACCAAATTAGGAAGAACTTTCTTTAGCCTCAAACAAATTACCTTAGAAATGCACTTATATAGAACACTCCAACAGAAGATAGGTTTAAATTGATCAGCATGTTCAGGTACTTGCACATTAAGAATTAAAGATATCATAGTGGAGTTAATATATTCGAACAGTTTTCCATTCTTAGGAACTGTAAGACTGCTTGTGCAATATCGTCACCAATCAAACTCCATGATTCTTTGAAAAAATCACTTCCATATCCATTAGGATCAAGACTCTTATTTATATTAATGTTTCGTAGTGCACAAATAATCTCAATAGGAATCTAGGGCGGATCTTCTCTCTGAAGACTGGAAAGCGCCTTTTCTGTCTAAGGTCAGGCTTGGAAAGCCTAGAGTTAAACATTGCAAGCTTGACTTCTTTATTTGTATAGGTTTGAACCAGTTTCATCCGTTGTGTAAAATTAAACACATCCATTCTTCAACAACAGTGTCAACTACTTTAACTCTGGTATTTGTTTTCCTCCCCAACATTTTCTCAAAGTAGTCCACAAAATCCTGTGCTATCTCCTTATTGTATGTACGTTACATTGCTTGCTGAAGTCACCTTAGCTTGATGATTGAGTAGAAATACTTGGTATTTTCATCCCCTAATTTTATCCTGTTGGCTTTGCTTCTTTGTTGTAGAAAGATTTCTGCCATATAAGAAGATTTTCTAAATTTTATCACCCTAATTATCTGATGACTTTTTGCAATTTGAAATAACCATATTACTTATTGTTGTTTTTCAGGTTTGGTAAAATCTGTATTTTCCAACAATAACTTCAATCACATGTTCAAACTAAATAAGAACAATCACATGAAGTTGTAACTTTGTATTTTGCAACTTTGAACCTCAAAATAGGTTCAACCCAACTTATGAACATCAACAAAATGAAGTTCAAACTATTTTCTGAAAAATAGCAAAACCGTAAGAAAAAAATGAAGACAAAAATGGAGAATCAAGTCCACCGAATTCACGGTGTGTCCTTAAGGAATTTATTCCCCTCAAGTACCCGAGGTTGTGGAATCTTTCCTCCCAGGATAAAATGATTCACTTCAGTAGAATAGTGGTACTTCAAATTCTATCGAACAATGAACTCACTCAACGATTTGATGATCACACTTGAGTTTTTCAAGAAGAAGAGAGTGTTTTTCTTTCATTAAATTCGTCACTATACCTGAGGAAAAATTCAGGTAATTATAGCCAAAAGGTGGTGCTTCAGAAGAGAAGCAATGGTTCTCAAACGGATGCACAGTTTTGAACAGACACGACCACCTGCGCCCGCAAGTGACATATGGCCCAAAGCAGAAGCATCTACGTTGTCCACCTGCGCCCGCAGGTGACCACCTGTGCGGGCAGGTTGGCTTTTCCGTCTTCAAACAGTGCCTCGAAGGGTCATGTCCCTTCGAGGTGTGTTGTGACATGCGTCCGCACATGCCATGTGTGTCTGCAAATGGAGGATATTTTCGTATCGGATTTTTGGATTAAAGCATCATTAACTCTCAAGTTTCAAATGCATTTTTTCCAAAAAGATAGTCTCTCGATCTATCATTTGACAAATCTAAATCCAAATCCAAATCCAAAGTCGAAGTCGAAGCCGAGCCGAGAGAGCGACGACTACGACGACGCGAGGCTTGTCTTGTTCTTGCCTCACTATCTACATGAAGGAGAGCTTTCATACTTAAGCATAAGAATGTTTCCTTCTCCTACCAATATGGGAGAAACACTCTTTATAAAGTGAAACCATAATTTACTTCTCCTCCATTTTCTTTTCTCCATTTATCATTCACATTTCACTTAGAACCCAACAATCCCCCCACATAAATGGAGAATGGCTATTTCATTTAAAAAATATTCGGACAGGTGTGTGATCTACAAGCAAAGACTAATTGCTTCTGGATAAGTAGGTTTCCCTGTGAATTTTTCGTAGTGAACTTGCATCGGATGCACTCGGTCAATCGGTAGATGTGATATCTTTGAACCGTCGAACTTTAGTGTACACCTAGACAATATAAGTCACACAACCATCCTTTTACCGTTTATGGTTCTCACGATTTTGTGTGTTTCAGCCATGAACACTACCTGATTTCACGAGAGCTTAGAGAATAGGACTTTACTATCATTCTCCTTGAAGCGACTTCCACTTCACCCTCACATAGGTGATTCCTAAACGTTTTAATCCTATAGATCAAACTATTAGGTCAAATCTGCCAAACTTAGAAACCATTACAAGACTACCAACTATAAGTCTTATCCTTGTTTCCTGAACATTGTCTTTATCATGATAATGGGCTGAGTTTATTGACAATGTTGAACCGTCAATCACAACTTTGTTTGATATTCTTAAACCTAGCTCTTGGGATCCCCAGTCTGCTAGGTAGAGTTACCGTTGTGATGACTTGTCCTAGGCCTTAAACCCATTCCCTTCGATCATCTCTCAACTCCCCCTCTAGATAGGCCTTTTGTAAGTGGATCCTACACATTATACTTTTACTTCAGTCAATCGTGATAATTCCACTAGAGAGAAGTTCTCTAACAGTATTATGTATCCGTCTTATATGACGAGATTTACTGTTATACATCATGCTCCCTGGCCTACCTATTACCGCTTGATAATCACAGTGTATGCATACTGGTGCCAATGGTTTAGGCCAATAAGAAATATCTTTCAAGAAATTCTGGAGCCATTCAACTTCTTCACCGACTTTATCTAATGTGATAAATTCAGATTCCATAGTAGAGCGGGCAATACATGTCTTTTTAGATGATTTCCAAGAGACTGCTCCTCCACTTAAATTAAACACATATCCACTCGTGAATTTTACTTCATTTGATCCGGTGATCCAATTTGCATCACTACATCCTTCAATTACCTCAGGATATTTGTTATAATGCAAAGCCAAAGCATAGTCTTGGGTATGTTTTAGATACCCCAAAACTCATTTCATTGCCATCCAATGAGTTTGATTGAGATTACTTGTGTACCGACTCAATTTACTAATAGCGCATGTTATATCTGGTCGCGTACAATTCATGATGTACATCAAACTTCCCAACACTCTTGCATACTCCAATTGTGAGTCACTTTCACCTTCATTCTATCGAAGTGCATAGCTCACATCCAATGGAGTCTTGGCAATATTGAAACCCAAATACTTGAACTTGTCAAGTACCTTTTCAATGTAATGAGACTGAGACAATGTCGACCATTGTGGAGTTCTATGAATTATTATCCCTAAGATTACATCCGCAACTCTAATGTCTTTCATATCAAACTTTCTCTCAAGCATTCGTTTCGTAGCATTTATGTCAAAAATGTCTCTACTGATGATCAACATGTCATCCACATACAAACAAACAATAACTTTGTGATTTGGAGTATATTTAATGTAAACACATTTATCACATTCATTTATCATGAATCCGTTTGCCAACATAGTTTGGTCAAACTTGGCATTCCACTATTTGGGTGCTTGCTTTAGTCCATAAAGTAACTTAACAGGTTTGCACTCTTTCTTTTCTTTACCAGGAACCACAAAACCCTCGGGTTGTTCCATGTAAATTTCTTCCTCCAATTCTCCATTTAAGAATGCAATTTTCACATTCATTTGATGGATTTCAAGACCATTTACCGCAGCTAATGCAACCAACATCCGAATGAACGTTATCCTTGTTACTGGCGAGTATGTGTCAAAATAATCAAGGCCTTCTTTTTGTCTAAAGCCTTTCACTACAAGTCTTTCCTTGTATTTGTCAATAGTACCATCAGCTTTCATTTTCCTCTTGAAGATCCATTTAGAACCTAAAGGTTTATTGCCCGGAGGAAGATCAACCAACTCTCAAGTATGGTTGCTCAAGATTGAATCAATCTCACTATTGACAGCCTCTTTCCAAAAGGATGAGTCCGCAGATGACATCACTTCTTAACACGTTAGAGATTCATTTTCAAGAAGAAATGTTACAAAATATGATCCGAAGGAAGTGACGTTCTTTATCACTTACTACGCCGTGGATTCTCTTCAGTAAGTACATTCTCTCTTGGCTCATCCCTAGGTCGTTTAGACCCTTCGCTAGACAACTCATGTCTAGTCTTATACGGATAAATGTGTTCAAAGAACTCAACATTATCTGATTCCATTACCGTATTATTATGGATATTCGGATGTTCGAATTTATTAACCAAAAATTGACATGATTTACTTTTCGTAGTATATCCGATGAAAACACAGTCCACAGTCTTTGGTCCTATTTTCACCCTTTTGAGTATAGGAACTTGGACTTTCGCTAGACACCCCCACACTTTGAAATATTCAAGTTGGGTTTCCTTCCTTTTTATTTCTCATATGGAATATATTGTGTCTTTCTATGGGGCACTCTATTGAGTATTCGATTAGCTGTAAGGATAGCTTCCCCCCACACGTTTTGCGGTAAACCTGAACTTATAAATAAGACATTCATCATTTCCTTTAAGGTTTGGTTTTTACTTTCTGCAATCCTATTTGATTGAGGTGAATACGGGGCCGTAGTTTGATGGACAATACCATTTTTCAAACATATCCCTACAAAAGGGGATTCATATTCTCCGCCCCTATCACTTCTTATCATTTTGATTCTTTTATCCAACTGATTTTCAACTTCTGTTTTATATTGCCTAAATGGATCTATTGCCTCATACTTACTATTCAACAAATAGACATAACAGTATCTAGTGCAGTCATCAATAAAAGTTATGAAATACGTTTTTCCACCACGAGATGGTGTTGACTTCATATCACAAATGTCTGTGTGAATTAAGCATAAGGGATTGGAATTCCTTTCAACAGACTTATATGGAAGTCTAGCATACTTCGATTCAACACATGTTTGACACTTTGATTTACTGCACTCAAAGTTAGGCAGAATTTCCAAGCTAATCAGTTTTCGCAAGGTTTTGTAATTAACATGTCCTAAACGTTCATGCCATAATTCATTTGACTCAAGCAAGTAAGAAGAAGCCTCATCTTTATTCTTTTCAATAGCCATTACATTAAGTTTGAAAAGCCCCTCAACGAGGTAACCCTTTCCTACAAATATTTCATTCTTGCTTAGTTCAACTTTCTCTGAAACAAACACACATTTAAATCTTTTTTTAACGAGTAGTGTTATCGACACTAAGTTTTTCCTAATAGTAGGAACATGGAGAACATTGTTGAGAGTCAACACCTTATCGGAAGTCAATTTTAGGAATATCTTCTCACTTGCTTCAACATTGGATGTTGCATCATTTCCCATGACGATCACTTCTTTGGGACTAGCGGTATCATAAGTAGCAAAAGTTTCTTTGTCTGCACAAACATGTCTAGTGGCTTCTGAATCAAACCACCATTCATTTGGATTTCCAACTAAATTATATTTTATGATCATTGCACACAGATTTTTAATCTTTCCAGTTTCTTCCAAAATGTTTATCTTATTTCATTTCTTGTTCTTATTCAAAACTTGACAATTTAGAGCTTTGTGGCCAGTATCACTACAATTGTAGCATTTGACTTTGAACCTTTTCTAGTTCTGCTCTTTCTCTTGTCTAGAAGAATTCTTCCTCTTCATATTATGTGCAACATTATCTTTAACAAGATTTACACACATCATTGCTGATTTCTCATGCAACTTAATGTCCTCATCTATCTTGAGACGAATCACAAGATCTTCTAAACGAAACACTTGGTTTTCAAATATTTCTTTTTTTGAAACATAAGGATATCTACGTGTGAACATTTGCATTTCAAGTTTGGTTAGCCAAAAGAACATCATTTGCTGCCATTCTTTGAAGTTCACACCAGAATATTTTTTTGATTTCTCTATCATTTTCATTGCTTCAGCAATATCTGCACGACTTAATGATGCAACATTGGTTCCCATTTGGACAACACCAATCACAACCAAATCAATTCGTTGTTCAATTTCATACGTCATTTCCTTGTCAAGCTTTGACAAACACTTTAGTATTTCAGAATACTAACTATAAAGACTTTAATCTTTAAACACATGTTTTTAGTCAACAATGAAGTTTTTATGTCTTCAAATTATCAATCGAATGAACTTTGAAATCTGACGAAGTTTTTATATTCTTCAAATCAAAAATAAATTCAAACAGAGTAAAAATCCATAGATTTTAAACTCTAGAAACTGATACAAAGAGTTCAACGAATCAGTGAAATTTTTATATTCTTCGAACCGAATTTCCACACTGATTTCTCAAGGAAGTTTTTATATTCTTCTAACCGATGGAGTAGAAATCAAAAGATTTAGCCTCCACAAAATCAGAACAATACAAATTAACTAAGTACTAAATTCCTTAAGATTATTGTTTTCCGGGTTTGGTAAAATCTATATTTTCCAACAATAACTTCAATCACATGTTTTAACAAAATAAGAACAATCACATGAAGTTGTAAATTTGTATTTCACAACTTTGAACCTCAAAATTGGTTCAACCCAACTTATGAACATCAACAAAATGAAGTTCAAACTATTTTCTGAAAAATAGCAAAACCGTAAAAAAAAGATAAAGACAGAAATGGAGAATCAAGACCACCGAATTCACGGTGTGTCCTTAACGAATTTATTCCCCTCAAGTATCCGAGGTTATGAAATCTTTCCTCCCAGGATAAAATGATTCACTTCAGTAGAATAGTGGTACCTCAAATTCTACCAAACAACGAACTCACTCAACGATTTGATGATCACACTTGAGCTTTTCAAGAAGAAGAGAGTGTTTTTCTTTTATTAAAAATGTCACCATACCTGAGAAAAATTCAAATATTTATAGCCAAAAGGTGGTGCTTCAGAAAGAAAGTAATGGTTTCAAACAAAATGCACTGTTTCAGACCGCCGGGACCACTTTCGCCCGCAGGTTGCAATTTCGGCATAAACAGAGAGTTTCGTGACCTGCATTCGTAGGTCACTCTCCGTTCTTTCAAATAGTGCCTCGAAGGTCACGTACCTTCGAGGTGCGATGTGACATGCGTCCGCACTTCCTCCTATGCGTTCGTAAATAGAGAAATTTTAGATTGAATTTTTGGGTCATTAACTCTCAAGTTTCAAATGAATTTTTTCCAAAAAGATAGTCTCTTGATCGATCATTTGACAAATCCAAATCCAAATCCGAAGTCGAAGTTGAGCCGAGCGAGCAACGACGACGACGGCACAAGGCTTGGCTTGTTCTTGCCTCACTATCCACATGAAGAAGTGCTTTTCAATATAAGCATAAGAAAGTTCTTTTCTCCCACCAATATGGGAGAAACACTCTTCTTTAAAATGAAAATATAATTCACTTTTTTTCTTTATTTGTTCCCTCCATTTTCTATTCACATTTCATCACTAGAACCCAACAGTGGTAAATACTGTTCTTGTTCCTAATACATTTTTTTTAAAAAAAAAGAAAATTATTACATAAGGATAGAAAAAAAGAAATGAGGAAGTGTTGAGAAAAATAGTAAATAACACTATCAATAATGAAGGGTAGAATTGTCAATACAACTTCGTAGTTAGGACTTCCATTAGTTAATTGTTACTGTGTAATTAGTACAGGTGTCAAATCAGGCAGTTAGCTAATTATAGAGTTAACAGTACATGTATATATACATCATCTTGTACTAATTTTGTTAATCAATGAATTATTTTACTAGTATCCCCTTTCTCTCTCAATCTGTAACACCCCGTACCTTCCCAACCCTACTTGATAATGTTGAATAATGTTTGCTTGGGTGTCGAGAGATATAAGTATGCATTTGGTAATGCTAATGACGCAAAAATTGAAATTTGGCGACGTCATGTGATTAGACCTTCGTAGGAGGTGTTTTGTGAGTTCGTGGGGAATTTGTGTAATACCCCGTACACATTCCAACATCATTTGGTGACTTGGAGTCATGTTTACTTGATAATTAAGATCACTAAGTAAGTATTTTGTAGTGTTTTGATAGGGTATTGGATGATATGCAAGTGTTGAAAAAAGTAGCCGAAAATTTCAGCAAAGTACCAAGACTTGCGCCACTCCCTGTTTCAGGGGGTGTGGCGCAAGCCTCTGATTCAGAGGAGTGTCATTTCCTGCGCCACAAGCTTGCTTTGCAGCTAGTGGCGCAAGGCACAAGGATTTTGCCCTTCAGTGCCCGTTTCGCAACGCAATGCTACGTCAATTCTTTAATTTTATGGTTTCTTTTGGTTCCTTGGAGTTATTTAAGCATTGTTAAAGCTTCATATACCTCAATACACTCCTACATACTTCTACATGATCAAACCATGAAACACAAGTAGTTATCAAAAATGTTCAAGGAAGCCATGGACGACTAGAATGTCTATTTTTGCGATTGAGACGACAAATAAGAATCTCGTAAGAGAATATTGTCGTGACATTATGGAATTATTTAAACATGAGATATGTGGTGAATTATACATGAAATTTGGTGGGCTAAGTTGAGATATGTTATTGGGCCCAATTTAAAGCCCAAAATGAGCCAAAAATAAGAGGCCCCAAAGGGTCAAATGACCCATTCTTGTGGTTGACAAGTAAACACAACCTTTTTGACTAATTGGATGGATATAGATGAGTATGAGGGCCTATATAAAGCCACCACAAATCAGATTTTTATTTCTTAAAACACACATGCCTTTTTGGAGATTTTTCCAACATATTTCTCTCAAACTCTCAAACCCTAAATCCTCTTCTTGGGCAAGAGCATCATTCTACAAGTATTGGTAAGTGTTTATTCTTGTGATTTAATATATTATGTACATGAGAGGTTATGTATATCATGGTGGTTATGTTGGCAAGGTGTTGAATAGTGAACTTTTGCTTTTGCTCAAGATGTGCCATTTTTGTGAATTGAACTTGAAAAGTGACTTGTGATTTTGGTGGAAATGCATGGTATGGGTGAATATCAACATGTATGGTGTGCTTATGTTCTTAAACTTGTTATTTTCACATAAGTATAAATTATGGGAGTTTGGCCGATTTGTTGTTGTGAGGTGTATTGAAGTAATTTGATGGCATAATTGTGATGTTGTGGTGATGGAGAAGTGTAAAGTATGAACTTGGTGTGACATGATCTTGGTTATCATGTATTGGTCAATGTATGGAATATTGTGGGATTATTGGGATAATAAATTCATAAATGATATGTTGGTCAATGTTGGGCATGTTGTGGTATTATTGATATGACCATGCCGAAAATGGTATTGTAGCGAAAGACATGACATTTTAAAGCCAAAAATGTGACTCATTGTTATTATATGCCACTGTAAGGTAATTGGTGGTTAATGTTGGTTCCGTATGTACTTGTGTTGTAGAGTGAAACATAAGGACGGAGCGGGACTATTGTACGCACTTAAGATTGTAGAATCGTATTGAGAATACAAGGTATGTAAGGTTACTCTGTCCGTATCTTTCTGCGGCAAATAGTATTCACATTGACATTATGTTTGTCCCATCCCGAAATGTGCTAAGGTATTCTATTTCCGGTTACCAATGATCAATATCATATGTTTTCTACTCATTGATCAATTGTGAATCACATGCCTCATATTCATTGATAATGTTCCTAAAGCCCAATAAGGTAGTGTTTCAAAGTTCCAATAGTGTTTAGTTACATGTCTCTTGCTCATTGGTTATTGTCCTAAGCTTCCAACAATGTTATGGCTACAAAAGTATCAATCTCTCATAAGCCAAGGGTATCCTATTTTCGGGTACCAATTATGGTTGATCACATATTCTTTATACATTGATTAATTGTCATTCACATGTCTCATATTCATTGGCTAATGTTCCAAAGATTCCATGGTTCCAATAAGGTTATGTTTCCAACAAAGTTATGTTCCAAAGTTCAAAGTGATGTTATGACTATCAAAGTATCAATCTCTTATAAGTAAAAGAAAAGGAATGTGAAATAAAGGACAAAGTAATGCATATGTGGTTAATGATCAAGTATGGGTGGCAGCTTTGGGGGCGAAATGCCTAGCTCAAGCCGATCCCGAGATTTTTTGGATCAGGGGGCAGTCCTAGAGGCATAAGCCTAGCTCGGACCGAACCTGACAGGGGGCAGCTCTGGAGGTAAGAACCTAGCTCGAGCCGAACCTGCTATATTGATTTATGGGTGGCAGCTCTAGAGGCATAAGTCTTGCTTGAGTCGAACCCAGGGTGGCAGCTCTAGAGGCATAAGCCTAGCTCGAGCCGATCCCAACATAACGTTACGTTATGTAAAGACCCACTGATCAGTTGGGGCCCGGGTACAGTATGAATAATCACAGAAGTAATGAAGCAAAGAAAGTAATGAATGCAATGAACGCAATGAATGCAATATACATGTTTCCAAATGCAATGGTTTATTTACATTGAATACTATTGTGATGAAGTCTTATGTTATACACAGTTTCTATGGCCTTGCATACTTAGTACATTCTTCGTACTGACCCCTTTGGGGGCCTTACTTTACATGCTGCAGGCACAGGTGTTAGTAGGCCTTCACCGTAGGCTACGATATATCAGCAGATCATTGGTGAGCTCCAGTTGTTCCGGGGCTTCCTAAGTCACTATGTACATTTGTTTGGTGTTGTCTTGATACTGTATGTATGTATATAGCGGGGGCTTGTCCCGACTCTAAGATTGGTTTTGGTTATGCATCTGTTGTAGAGGCTTTGTAGATGTTGCGGAACACGTGAAGGGTATGTAAGAGACATATGTTTTGTCATGATGGCCCCAACGGCCAAGTTTCATAGTTATTATATATGTTTCATGAATTCCGCTATTGACATTTTATATTCATTTGAGGTGGTGCTGTATATTGAGTAGCATGCATATGAGTGTACATGAGCAAAGATTGGTTCTCTCGGGCCTCAACGGCTCCGGGTGCCAGTCCGGCCCGAATGGGATTCGGGTCGTGACACAATCATATCTCTCTCCTCTTCTACTCTCTTCTTCTTCTTCATAGTAGATCCCTAATTGGGATTCTGTTTCAGCTCATCATCTAAGAATATAACTTAGTATCAGATCTCCATCGTTAGATAACTCTAACTTAGAATCTGAAATTATTGCTTCTGCTATATTCTCATTTGGATAACATTCGTGCATCTGCAAGTTCTTGAAGTTTAACAATGGCAGAACAGGGAAATCAAGGAATTGGTTCTGGCTTAAATGTGAATCAAGCTTCAGGTAGCACTAGAGGGACTGCAAATCCAATTAATGGAGTTGATTACAACCACCCATTATTTCTACACCTGTTTGATGTAAGTAGCACTCAGATCATCTCTTTCCAGTTGACTGGGGTAGAAAACTATTTGATGTAGTATTGGTCTATGTGTATCGCACTATTGGGTAGGAACAAGTTGGGATTGGTGGATGGTTCTTGTGCAAAAGAAAATTTCCTAGAAATAGGTGGTCATTAGGAGAGAGTCAGCACTATTTTTCTTTTGTGGATTCTGAATTATGTATCCAAAGTTCTTTTAGGTGGGATAATGTATGCCACTAGTGCACAGAGTGTGTGGGATGAATTACATGAGAGGTTCCACAAATTAGATGGTTCAAGAACATTTAACATTCATAAAGAAATTGCCACTCTAATGCAGGGTCTACTTCTGTGTTTGTTTACTACTCTAGACTTAAAGATTTATGGAAAGAATTTGAATCTTTGGGCCTTTCCCCTGAATGCAATTGTGAAAGTCAAAAGAGTTTATGTTACATCATCAGACGTTGAAATTGTTCCAATTTCTTATGGGATTGAATGACTCTTACTTACAAATTAGAAGTCATATTTTACTGATGAATCCACTCCCATCTGTTAATCAAGCCTATTCTATGATAATGAGTGATGAAAGTCAAAAGGCTATGAGGTCTAGTTCTAGAATCTTGGGAGCAAATCCTACTTTTATGCAAGGGTCATATGACTTAGCTTTGTATTCAAGAACTGGAGGAAATCAAAAGTTCAAAAAAAACCTATAACATACCGTGTGACTACTACAAAATGAAGGGCCACTTGAAAGAAAATTGCTATAAGCTTGTGGGATATCCTTAAGATTCTAAGTTCATGAAGAAAGGAGGTATTAGTTCAGCCTATAATGTTCAGACAGAAGATGGAGGAAATCTTTGTCGAGTGAACTATGGGACAAAGAATCAATCAAACTCTACTGATAATACTCAAAATTCAGGTCACTATTCAGGTGCAAAACAGACTATATGGTTGAATCATGGTCAGATGAACCAGTTGGAAGGCTGCTCATTCAGTAAAGATCAGTATCAGTAGTTCCTACAATTCATGAGCATGAATGGCAACTCAACACATATGGCTAACACTGCAGGTATCCACACAGTTCTAGCTGCTGAGGCTAATACTGCAGATATCAATGTTGCTCTAAACAGGGCCGGATCTAGTAAGGCCCGTGAGGGTGCCACGTCACCCGCAAACTTCGACGGAAACTCTCTATATATATAGGTATGTCACCCGTAATACCAAAGTGCCATCTAGTTCCAGTGTTAAATGGTCAAGTTTGAGCCCCAAAGGTCCTGGGTTCGACTTCAGTTTGCATCAATCTTTTTTTAAATTTAATTTTTGTCAATGAATTCTACTATATAATAAGTGGGAACAAGCACACAACTGGTCAACATGTCAGCTTAGGGTCATTAAATTTTCTCTTGAGGGCAGTATAGTCATTTCAGTTAGGTTTTATGCACTGTTTCAGTTGAATAATAGGGCTGTCATTGCTTTATTCAGGCCTCAAATGACTAAACTATCACAAACTTTCACTCAATACCATATATATCCTATCTTTTGCCGTATGGGTCCCATAAGATATCTTTGTAAATTTGCTGATAATCACACAATATTATTGGTCAAAATTGAACTTCACTGTAGCTTTCACATATTAACTTTTGCACGCTTGAACCATTTTGCCACTAAGCTTATATCATCATTCATCATTGATTTTTATTTAATCAATCTCATCGATTATTTGCAACTATTAATAACTTGTTATATATTTTAAAATTACGTAAAAAAAAATATTATAATTTATAATAATTAACAACTTAAAAATATCTAAAAAAAAAGTATATTAGAAATTTGGTTGATCCTTAAAATTTCATCGATACCACATAAATTGAGACAGATAGAGTAACATATTATTTGTCATGTTAGCGTATACGTATATTTCATTTACTTAATTTTATATTCGTTGACTTGATATGTATTAATTAATAATTATTTTTGACTTTTCTTTTATTTCTCAAGTAATCCCTCCATTTCAAAATAATTGGTCCTCTTTCTAAAAATATTTGTTTCAATTTAGATGGTCTTTTTATGAAATTAAGAGAATGTTATTATGTTCTTCCAATACTATATTTTTGAATTTATAGTATATGCAATACATAAATTATCATCTTATTATCGGTGAGTTTACTTGGCACCCGGAGAGTTCAAATCCTGGATCCGCCTCTGAATCTAAATGCCTTAAACGCTGATCATCAGTGTATAGTGGACACAGGTGCCACTAATCATATGGTCTCAGAGTTGAATATGTTAGATAAAGATTCTATAGGTATATCTAACTATCCAAAAAAAAGTATTTTTACCAAATGGAGATATATCACTAGTCACACACACAGGTGCTTGTACACTCACTAAGGGTAGTGCTATCACTAATGTGTTCCATTTGCCTTAGTTTAAGTTCAACCTACTGTCAGTCGTTAAATTAACCAGGGAATTACAGTGTTCTGCTTCTTTTTTTCCTGATTTCTTTATTTTTCAGGAGCTTTACAATGGAAAGGTGAAGATGATTGGTAAACAAGAAGAAGGACTATACATACTTACTACTAGTTCTGATGCTTCCAAAGAGCTTTCTCTCATAGGTAAATTTTCTGATTCTACTACTGTTTCTAGCACAAATGTAGACATTGATATTTGACATAAAAGATTTGGCCATGTTTCTAGTACTATTCTTAAGAAAATTTTGAATGGAAAAGCAACTACTATTGCTGAAAGTGTGAATAAATACCAAATTTTTCCTTGTGCTAAACAAGTCAAATTACCCTTCCCTAGTAGTCACATTAAAAGTACTGATATATTTGATTTGATACATTTAGACTTATGGGGACCTTATAAGGAATCTACTCATGATGGCAATAGATTTTTCTTAACTATAGTAGATGACTACTCTAGGATGACTAGGATCTTTTTGCTCAAACTTAAAGTTGATGTATGTGTTATTCTTAAGCAAGTCATCACTTATGTGAATAAACAGTTTAACAAAAAGATCAAAACAATCAGGACTAATAATGGTACTGAATTTGTGAATACTGCTTGTACTAGTATGTTCTTAACTCTAGGTATTGTTCATCAAAGGAAATGTGTCTATACTCTTCATCATAATGGTGTTGCTGAGAGAAAACATAGACACATCCTAGAAATCACAAGAGCTCTGAGGTTTCAAGCATGCATTCCTATAATATTTTGGGGCTTGTGTGTTTAAGCAGCTGCTTATATAATTAACAGACTGCCCAGTAGTGTCATTAATAACAAGACACCCTTTGAGAAATTTTATAGGAGAAAACCTTCCATAAATCATCTTAAAGTACTAGGGTGTTTGTGCTATGCAAAAGTAGGGCAAGAAACTGACAAACTCAAACCAAGAGCTAGACCTACAATACTTATGGGCTACGCTGAGGTACAAAAAGGTTACATACTTTATGATACTACTAATAAATCCTTCTTTGTAAACAGAGATTTCACTTTCCAAGAAGATATATTTCCATTCAAGTTAAACAAGATGGAAGCTCTTCCTATTTTCCAGAATAGTAGGCTGGACATAGATGATGATATGTATCTAGTTTTGCAGGCTTCCCCTGCACTAACTAATTTTCTTCTGATCACATACCACAAGAAGTGGATCCACAAGGATATGCAGAGAATGATCAGGTTGAAGGACATGCTCAGCAAGATATAGGTCAAGTACATGTTCCTGCTCAGGCTCTTATAAATCCTGAGGCTAATGCTGATCAGAGGAAATCAGGCAGAGATAGAAGGCCTCCACTTTGGTTAAAGGAATCTGTGTCAATGAATGTACAAGAAGCTCCTTATGCCTTAAGTCATTATTTGACTTACAACAACTTGTCAAGTAACTACCAGGCTTATCTAGCTAATATGTCCAAGATCACTGAGCCTAAGAGCTTTACAGAGGCTTCAAAAGATCCAAGATGGAAATAGGCAATGCAAACTAAGATATCTGCATTGGAACAAAACAACACCGGGACTATTGTATCACTACCTAAAGGGAAAATACCTATAGGTTGTAAATGGATTTACAAGATCAAGTACAAGTCTAGAGGAGAGGTAGAAAGACTAAAGGCCAGGTTTGTAGCCAAGGGTTACACCAACAAGAGGGAATAGACTATCAGGAGACATTTTCTCCTATAGTCAAGATGAAAACTGTTAGAACAATTTTTTCAATTGCTGCTCAAATCAAATGGCATGTACATCAAATGGATGTGTACAATGCCTTTCTTCAGGGAGATTTATATGATGAGATTTACATGGAATTACCACAGGACTTTGAGAGTCTGGGGGAGAATAAAGTATACAGACTCATCAAGTCACTATATGGGCTGAAATAAGCCCCTAAACAGTGGAATGCAAAGATGTCTGAGGCATTACTGAAGCTACAATTTAAATAAAGTGATCAGAATCACTCATTATTTATGAGGAAGACTATACCCGGTATAGTTATGGTATTAATATATGTTGCTTACAGGTGACAATATTGAAGTGATAGAAAATACCAAAGAGAATTTGAAGAAAGCTTTCAAGATGAAAGACTTGGGAGTGCTGAAGTTTTTTCTAGGAATTGAATTTGCAAGATCAAAGTTGGGAATCCTAATATATCAAAGAAAGTACTCTTTAGAGCTTATTGCTGAGACATGACTTGGAGGTGCTAAGCCAGCCAAGACACTAATAGATACAAACACCAAACTTACTACAAAGCAGTATGATGAACATATAGAAGGAATCAAGTCCAGTTTAGAAGATGATCCTCTGGTTGATCAAATTTTCTATCAAAAACTGATAGAAAAACTACTCTATCTTACAATGACAAGGCCAGACATAGCCTTTGGAGTTCAAGCCCTAAGCTAATTTCTGCAACAACCAAAAAAATCCCACTTGGATGCAGTAGTAAGAATAGTAAGATACATAAAGAGTCAACCTGGTCAAGGTGTGTTTTTATCAAGCAAAGGTAAACACTGATATATCAGCATATTGTGATGCTAATTGGGCCTCATATCCTCACTCAAGAAAATCAGTCTCAGGTTATTTGGTTAAACTAGGTGGTTCTTTAATTACATGGAAATCAAAGAAACAAACTACAGTGTCAAGATCATCTGCAGAAGTAGAATATAGAAGCATGACAAGTAAACTGACAGAACTGATTTGGCTCCTTGGTCTGATGAAAGAACTAGGAATCAAGGTAAAGTAGCCTGTTGAGATATACACAGACAGTAGGGCAGCAATGGAAATAACTGCAAACCTTGTATACCATGAAAGGACCAAACATATTGAAGTGGATTGTCACTTCATTAGGGAAAAAATCATGCAAGGAGCAGTGACAACTAAGTATCTACTTACTCAAGATCAACCAGCTGATATGTTGACTAAAGATCTCATAAAAGTACAACACTACTATCTTTGTTCCAAGCTAGGAATTCAAGACATTTTCTCCACTCCTAGCTTGAGGGGGAATGTTGAGAAAGATAGTAAATAACACTATCAATAATGAAGGGTAGAATAGTCAATACAACTTAGTAGTTAGGACTTCCATTAGTTAGTTGCTACTGTGTAATTAGTACAGGTGTCAAATCAGATAGTTAGTTAGTTTGTTAATTATAGAGTTAATAGTACATGTATATATACATCATCTTATACTCATTTTGTTAATCAATGAATCATTTTTTCCCCTTTCTCTCTCAATGGTATCTCTCTCTTCTCTTCTACTCTCTTCTTTTTCTTCTTCATAGCAGATCCCTAATTGGAATTCTGTTTCAGCTCATCATCTAAGAATACAACATGAAGGGGTTATAACACCGTGTTAGATGTTCATCAATAACATAAAAGTTTAGAGAGCTAATCGATCATATACCTTTTTTTTAAGACAATAACTTTTTATATAAAGCAAATAATAATGAAAAGAATAGCAAGTTTATCTTCATTTAATAGAAGTTTAAAAAGAACTACCCCTTTCGTCCATTTTTACTTGTCTAATATACTTGTTCAACTTTATTTGTTCAGTATGAAAATTAGTTAAGAAATAATTTATTATTTTGTGTCTATTTTACTATTGTTATTAAATACTACGTACAGTCATTTTTTAATATTTAAATGACTTGTAATAATAAAACTACCCTTATATTTGTTATTTTTTAAATGGTGTATCATGTCAAACATAGACAAATAAAGATGAACGGAGGAAGTAATAACAAATTCTTAATTATCTCACAAAGATATAGCGATTATAAGAAAACAAAACCATAGTGACAAAAACCTCATATCGATCGGTAAGGAAACATAAAGAATGGGGTAATCAGAAATACCCTTTTTTCCATGGGGATGATGTAGAATTCTAACTTTGAACCAATTGAATGAAAATTGGGCTTTCAGAGGGAGCAATCAAGGAAAAACACAATATTTTATGAAAAGGAGGGGAAAATTTGGGGGTGGGGGTGGGGGTTGAATGGGAGGGGAATCAAGGAAACATATGGTCTTTCATGTGCCTTGAACACGGGTGGTGCATGTAATTTTATGAAAAGGATAGTTTGTTGATCCCCTCGACAAACTATATCTTGAATGTTAGATTGTTCGGATTGATTGATGAATGATGTAATATGTTGATAGACAGTGTATTAAATTAAATGTTAGGTTGTTCAGACTTTTTAAAAATATTATGCAATACACATATATTTAATCTTTTAAAAGCTATGCATTTTTAAAGATCTCATATGAATAAAGCAATATTTTTAAAGAGTCCGAACAATATTAGCTAAGTGACGTTTGGCATGTTGTTTGTGCATGTGCGCGAAATTTCATATTGAAAGTCGTTAAGAAAAAAACTTATTCTACATTATAAGTATAAAAATACTTTTAATGATGAGAGTTCTTCACGCCGGGCCAAGACAAATAATATCACACCAAACTAAAAGTGTACCTTTGGGTTGGTTTTGATAGTAAAGCTGATACAGAGGTATCTAAATTTGTTTATGATCGTTTTCCAGAGTATCAATGCGTGCAACTCGTTCCCTCAAATTTGTGCTTGGATATTTTAAGATGTGTTCTTACTTTCATTTTGAAATTTTACTTTTTTTAACTAGTGTTATAATCAAATTAAATTGTTTTTGCAATTTTTTCACTCAAATTAAGTCCTTGCTGAATATTTTCATTCATATTTCAGATTCTTAAAAATAATTAGGTTAGAGAATTATTTGCAAGCATATCAATCAAAGTGATGCAATATATCTACAGTACTTGAATTCTATTTACAATCATAGTCATACATAATTTTTTTTTCTTTCTATTCGCTCAAAAATTTACATGTCTGCAAAATTGACAATGAGATTTTCTATAAGAAAGATTAGCTAATTGGGACCCCAACAGCTCAAGTACATAACTTTCCTTAAAGATTCTTCAGATTTCTCTGCCTTGTGTGCAATTAGTGAAGTAGAAAGTTTCTTAGCTTGAGAAAAAGATCTCATGTTATTCTTTGTGTTTTGTGCCAAAGACCTCAATGGGTAATTCCATCTACACAATCCGACTTGATCTTTTAAGGCTTCCACTGCTCCAACACTGGCTGCTACTAACCATGCTCTCCTGCTTGAACTCATTTTTGTTTAATTTCTTCTAACAACTCTGTTTTTCTTTTTTCTCCTTTGGTTTTGATAGATTAATTGGTTCTCTGATTTTTGATGCTTGGAGTTTGGGGTTAAAGCTGAATTTATAGGTACCTAAAGAGTGATAAACCATTGGCTCTTCTAGCTAACTTGTGTGCTCCCTGTATTGCAGCTAGTGGTATTTTTTTTTTTTTAAAAAAACTATTATTTAAATTCACTTGTTTTCTAGTTATTTTGTCCTTGAAGAAAGGGGGGATGCATTTAGTTACTGATTTATACGTTATTTTGCAGAAGAAAACAAGATGTTGTTGGACCACTGGAACTTGTTTTAGCCCTCAGTAAGTTTAGGAGCTTCAACTTGGATGGTTCAAGAGGTTCTTACTATCAACAACATACTCAGTGTAGTTTGATAAAGTAGGGTCTGAAAAGGATAGAGTATACGCGGATTTTATCTTTCCTTCAGAGATAGAAAGTTTATTTTTGATTGAGTCTCGGCTCGAGATAAAAACAGTCAAGAAAAGAAGGTAATGAAAATACAGTAATAGAACAAAATTCATTCTATCCCTTATTAAAAAGTCTTTTAAATTTTAATTGAAACACTGTTAAATCTACCTAATTGTGATTTACTTTTTCAGTTCAGAGTGTTAGCAACGACTTCGTTCATGATTAGTGGTCTACTAAACAGCATTGAACAAATCTGTTACATGAGTACATTCCAGGGAATAAAAGAATATGGCCAAATCGATAGGCTGCCCCTTAAATTTGTAAATATTTTCATTTTGACTTCTAAGATTTTAAACTAGGCTAGTATCTATTAAACACTTTATATAATTATATTATATTATAAAATAAATGTATCTAGTAAACATAAATTTGACAATTTTAAATTTCGTTTCATGCGTGAATGTCACTTGTTGGGACTTGGCAAACAAAACCAATGGAGAGAATTATTTTTTTTTGACACAATCAACAAAATTAAAATCTAGAAAAAAAGGAGAAAAATCCCATAACTTGTGTTCGTGGCCAACCCCTTGCAGTCCCCGTACATGTCGTCGACCCCTACCGAACCCATGCCGTCTTCTCCACAGACCCGTCCCGCTTTCGTTTTGTTGCCCATCCCCAATCGTTTTCGTCCCCTAATACATGCCCTTCTTCTTAGATTCGATGGCTAGAGACTGATCAAGATTTTGAAGTTTATAAATTTTTATAATATTTTTTTAAATTAATATGAAATGATAATGAGTTTACAATTGATTATTTATAATATTTTGTGAATCTCTTAAAATAAATATATAATATAAAAAATTTATTGAATTCCCATGAACTTATACTTTAAAGACTAGATTAGTCTCTGTCAGTGACTAGGATCAACAAATCGATGAAAAATCATGAAAGTTCCGATTTTCGAGAATCGTAGCGGTCTCTTATGCTCCAGAAAGAAAGTTAAAAAATAATATTTCGCACTCCGAAAAAAAGGTGTAGTACACCTTTATCAATTAGGGGTCGTTTGGTAGAGTGTATAAGAATAACGCAGAATATAGTGTATTAGTAATGCTTGCATTAATAATGCTGGTATAAGTTATGCTTGCATTAGTTATGCTGAAATTTTTCTTATGCAGTGTTTGGTTTGATGTATTAGAAATAATATGTCTTGTATAATTTTTATAGAAAAGGTATTTGTTTACCAAAATACCCTTTACACTTTCTTTGCAGGGATATTTGTATATGTTTACAGGGGAGCAAATAGTGAATCCATGGGAGCACCAATCAATTAAGTTTCTGATTTTATTCACTTATAAGGTGAAATGGTTCTTGTTTAAGTTAAACGTTGGACTTTTAATAGATCAAAAGTTATTTACACGGATTCAAATAAATTTTCTCTTCTGTTAAGAGGATTCCTTTCCTTTTGTGGCTAGCAAGAAGAGAATTCGCCGACATTATCAATGGCTCATTCAAATTGTTGAATTTTATCAAAGTCTTACCTCAAATTCCAAAAGTTCTAGCTTCTGAAAATAGGGATATTATGTGCTTGCTATGTGGTGGATTTTTATGGTATGAGAGGATTAATGGTGCTGAAAAGGACAACACTAACAAGGTTCTTAAACTCCTATCTTCAACTATGAACACTCATCTCGCCATCTTCCTAATTCTATTTTTTTTTAATTGAAGACATCTGGTCAAGAACTAAATGGCAGATGGGAGCTGAAACATTAAGGAAATGTTCTAGGGTATTTTTGTCATTAATCAAGTTAATACATGTGTTAAAATCCTTTGTATTACTAATACATGGAAAATGGTGGTATTAGTAATACACACCTCAATACACAATAGAGTGTATAACTAACGCAAACATTAGTTATACATAGGCTAAAAAAATATAACAAACAAAGTAAGGCTAAAAAAATATAACAAACAAAGTACTAGTAATACACAAAACTAATGCATGCATTATTTTTCTTAATACGCTCTACCAAACGACCCCTTAATGTTTAACAAAAGGTTGCCTTAATTTGATCAAATATCACGTTGTGGAACAAAGTTGTCATAGCCAAACTATGTTGGGATCTTGATTACAAAACTACCAAGCTATGGATCAGATGGATCCACATCTACTATATCAAGACTCAGCAGGGTTTTTTTTTTTTTTTTTTTTTTCTGATAAAATACTCAACAAGCATCCTGAATAATCAAATAAGTTATCTCTGCAAGGGAGGAGCAGGCTCAGAGGAATGAAACAATTTATTTAAAATTTATGAAAATGAAATTGAACAATAGAGTTAAAGCATTTTTTTAAAAAAAATTCAACTTCAAATTAAATCTTAAAAAATTATATTCAAATATTAATTTTAAAATAAAATTAAAAAAAGCTAAAAAACAAATAAATAATTCTCGTGATGAAACAAACTCTAGTATTTTCATGGAAATAAATAACCCTACATGACGAATCCAATTTACAAAATGCCATAGACGGCAATAAAGTTCTAGAGTATTAATATATTCATAAAAAGTGTATTGATTAGGCACGTATTCTTGGAGGAAAATGGTTAAACAAATCTGGGGGACCAAACCCACTGGTTTCTTCATGATAAAAAGGTTCTTTAAAAAATCAAAAACAAATAAAAGCTCACACGTGTTAAGGCCCTCCATACTTCTCTATAAAGCTAGCAAAACCATGTGCATTTCCACTTAGATTAAGCAACTAAATTAAACCAAGTGTAACAACTCACAAAAATACAAGCAAATCAAGTAAGATTAAAAACATGATGGTGGCCGGAATCAAGACTTCTCCGGCGAGTTCCCTATCGGAATCCGGCAACAGTGGCCGGCCGAGATGGTTTTCCGGTAAGGGAGATTCAGGGAAGAAAGTATTCATGGATGATCAGAAGCGCACGGTTAGGGAAGCTGAAAAGGCTGAAAAAGTTATGCACCTTATTCTGTGGGGACCCAAATAATCCATTCTGTTCGGTATTCATCGGAGCCTGAATAATTTGGATTTGTCGTGTAGAATCCATTCAGGAAATACGCTCTTATCCAGTATTTTTTCATATTCGGGGCTCAAATTCAAGATCTCTAGTTAATGGAGGAGTAGTTTCATCCACTACATCACATCCTTTGCCTGTTAATATTAGTTCTAGTTATTTTGCCGTAAATATTTTTTTTCATTAGTACTTTTAATCAAGCATTAAGTGGAAATTTTAATCTAAAGTCAAATCTCTGCGAGAGTATGTACTATGTATATTATAGGAGTAGAAATAGAAGTTCATTGTACTAATTACAATGACTAGCTGTTTGAAGAAAATTTAAAGCTGGTATTCTCGTGTATTTCGTTCTTTATATTTACTTCTTTTTGATAGCATGCAATTACTATGACTAGTGGCGGAGTCAGAATTTTCATTAAGGAGTGTCAAAATATAAAGAAGTAAATTCACGAAAATTACTATGAGTCTATGACGCCAAAGGCTATGTTCTGAAACGATTATTAGAACACACAAAAACTTCTAGAAAATCCAATGTCTAAATTTTGATAATTACTACATACTACTCCCTCCGTCTCATATTAGCTTACACCATCAGTTGCAGTTTTAAGTAAAAAAAAATATGTTAAAACATGTCAAGCTATAATGTTATTAGTATAAAAGAGGCTCATTATACTGTCAATATATAACCAGAGTATGATTTCGGGGAGAAAAGATAGATATGAGCCATTCACTATCATAATAATATATTTAACGTAATTTCATAAGTGAGGTTTAGGAGGGTAGTGAATACACAGATGTTACCCCTACAAGGTAGAGTTATTATTTTCAATAGACTCTCGGATCAAGTAAAAACATTACAAAGCAGTTCAGAAAAAAAAATTAATGGGGGTAAAAAAATCAAAACAAAAAGTTAAAGAAAATACAACAAAGCATACTATCTGAAATTTTGTATCCTATAAATAACCTTAGAAACAGTCTACTCTTTGCTTAATAATGTCTAAGCACTCTTTAGTTTGAAAGTTAATTATAGAGATTTCCACAACTTATAGTTGTTTGGAATTTGGAACTTAAAAGGGGGAATAAAAGGTTAGGTTTGGGGATAATATACTTGAATTAGGAAATTAGTATACAGTAGACCCTTTGTTGCTCGAGTAAGTAGATTGATAGTCACATCATGTTGGTATTTTTTCACCTGCATTTTCTTTGTCAAAGTTTTGAAAAAAGGTGTAATAGCATATATTCTTGTGGAAATCTTTATATTGAAGTTGTATGTTTTAATTAGTACTAAATCCTATAGTCCTATGGTCTGAAAATATAGCCTATAGCCTCATGTGGGCCATGGACTGAAAAACTGGAGTATGATCACAGTTGCATCAGCAGAAAGACAAATATTTTGATTTTGGGACTGATGTATGAACATGTTGGGTTCTATGCAGTTTTGATGATAGACAAAGTGAATGAAACATGTTGGTTAAGCTGGTCCACTGATGCACAGGTACAAGGAGATAAGCTTATGGCAAAATCACTGATAAGTAAGGATAAGGTTGCTCGATTGAAGGAGTGGATAAGTGACTACATCTGATAAACTCAAATCAATTTTCATGTGTTGAATTAAAGAGTTGGAGTTTGACTACAACATTTGAAGAAGAATGAGTTTGAATTGAAGAAGGAGTCTCACTTAAAGTAGAACTCTAAAAGATGAGAGTCCTGATGAAAGGAGATATTTGATTTGAAGAAAAACTCTTTGGAGAGTTGTGTTTAAATAGATTGGAGTGCTATTCAAATTGATTCACGCACTTACAAAGCAGAAAAGGCAATTGGCGAGTTTGACTTGGCAGTGTGCTACTGAAGTACTGACGAAACACTTGTGGAACCTGGTCTTAAGTACTAAGTAAGATTATGAGTCTTAGTTTTCATGTATTAGGAGTTGGTTACAGTGTTGTAATGTTGATGTAATCTTAGAGTCAGTGAACTATAAACTGAATTAGGATTATTGTCTTCAAGTTAGGGAACTCGAAGACTTGGGGTCACATACCTTGGGAGGTTTGTGAATTGTGTTGAATTAGGAGTTAGAGTTTATAATTCCTAGGTTACAAGAGTTTTGTAATCAGTTGAAGTTGAGGCTCAAGTTGTTTTAGTGAAGTTGGGTTAAATCCTGTAGAGGTACAGGTCGTGATTTTTTACACCTCTTTGAGCCGGGTGTTTTTCACGTAAAAATAATTATCCCATTTACTTACCGTTTTACTTCTCCCTTGAAACACGTTAGGCAACTTGTTTCAAGCATAGGCAACTGTTAAGTAAAAGTAAGTAAACTACTAGATCGTGTAAACTATCAATTGATATCAGAGCAGGTTATCTTGCAAGGGTTAACACCTAAGATAAGATCACGATGAACTCTGCACCACCTATTGGACACAGTGAAGGAAAATCAACAACCCGACCACCTCTCTTCGATGAATCTCACTACATTTGGTGGAAAGCTAGAATGGAAATGTACATTCAAAGTAAAGACTATGAACTATGGGATAGAGTTACTGATGGACCAACAATTCCCATGAAAACAGAAAATGGAGAACAAGTGAGAAAAGTGAGAAGTGAATTCACTCCTGAAGATCTGGTTGCACTCAGAAAAAATGCAAAGGCCCAGAGCATCCTTGTTTGTGGTCTAGGTTCATCTGAGTACAATAGAGTATCCAACTGCACCACTGCCAAACAGATTTGGGATGCTTTAGTGAATGCTCATGAGAGGACAAGTCAGGTGAGGAAATTCAGGATTGCACTACTGTTCACTAAATATGAAGCCTTCAAAATGAAGGAAAAGGAGACACTGCAGGAAATGATAACCAGATTGACATCCTTAGTAAATGAACTGTCATCCATGGGAAAGGTCCTAACTACTGAGGAGCAGGTTGAGAAGGTTCTGAGGGTACTACCAAAATCCAAGTGGGATGTGAAAGTCATTGCTATAAGAGAAGCCAAGGATCTCACAAAGATGACCCTGGATGAGTTAGTTGAAAAGCTGAAAACCTATGAGATAAACATGAAAGATGTTAAAAAGAAGGAAGCAATTAAAGAAAAATCACTGGCTTTAAAGGCATTTGACAGTGAATATTCTGAACTTGATAAGGAACAAGTTGTTTTTCTGGCTAAAAACATCAAGAAGTTCTTCAAAAGAAGAGGATCTGACAAGAAAGGAACAAGTAACAAAAAGCGGTTTAATGACAAATCTTAGGTTGGATGCTACAAATGTGACAAGACTGATCACATGATTAAAGATTGCCTATTATGGAAAATCGAGTGGAGGAAGGAAAGAGCTGAGAAAGAATTGAATGAGAAGGCAAAAAAAAAAAGGATAATGAAGGACATGCCATGGTGGCTGCTTAGGCCTTTGATTCAAAAGAATCAGATGATAGAGATGTAGATGAAACAGATTTCATGGTTGTTGAAGACTCAAGACATAGAGGAAGAAGAAGCAACATCTGAGGTAATTGTTGACACTTAATTTTTGCCCTCCCCGACTAAATTTAATCTTGAGTTTCTTCGATTTTAAATAAAATCAAAATATTTATTTTATCCAGATAAATACTTTCTAAAATATTTATTTGGGTTAGTTTTTGTCATCTAAGTGACGAATTATATGTTTTTGTATTCATGGATACGAGATCGTATAATTTTGGTCGCTTAAATAATTATTTTATCAAATATTCAAGTTTTAATCGAAATCCTATCTTGAAAATTAATTCAAATAGGTAAAATCTTGACTTAAATATATTTTGCTTTTAAATATAATTTATTTGAAAAATATTTATTCAATTTTACTAAACCAAGAAGCTCAGGATTAAATCATTTGTTAAATTCGTATCATATTTGGATTTGATTTAGCCAACTTTATTAAATTTGGTCTTAATTGAAATCAAATTGACCATAATTGCAATGCAATTGGCCAATTGATTTTTAGTTTGACCTAAATTTAAATACAATTGGTTGAACTCTTAGTCAATTGAGTTATTTAATTAATAGCCTAATTTCTACCCTCCCCTTTCAATTTTTAATTATCCTAATCTACCCATTCCTACCAGCCCAATAACAACATCAACACTCAGCCCACTCCCCCATTTAAAATCATCCACCCCAGGCCCGATAACACAACCGACCCGATCCACCCCGCCAAACGCCTCTTCTCCTTCAACACTACAACAACAATGACAAAACTCAAACACCAACAATATCAACCCATCAGCGGCTACTTCAACCCACCACTGACCCGAAACCAAAACCCAAATCCTTTTCCCTCTTAATTCCTCTCCCTCTCCCCTTTCGATTCGTACACACCATGTGATAGGCACTCGTTCGGTACCAACAAACAATCGAGAATGTCCCAAAATGCTGAGGTGTCCATTCCAGCTTTTAATTTCTACAATTTCAGGAACGATTTGTACTATTTCGTATCGGTGGTTTGCAATTTTCATTGGAGGAAGAAGAATTTATCGTTTCCCCCCAAAAACCCCAAACGAATTTGGCCGTCTTTTGGTCCAAATTCATCAATCCGAAGCTATCTAAACCCCAATTCTTATCCAGCTTTCAATTTCGAATTTCAAATTCCCAATTCAAAAATCCCTCAAATACCCTTTATTCCCCCACCCCTCAATTTTTTTATCCCCAATTCCCCTATAAATAGATAGTGTGGGTTGAGGGTTGAGAAGAGAAGATTTTTTAGGGGAAATTGGAGGTTCTGGAGGCACATGCTTCTAACCTCACGTAACCAAAATCCTAGAGGGAACACACTTGAAAAAATCAATTCCAATGAAAAGTTAAAACTCCGAAGAATTGGAATTGAAACTCCGGTGGTGGAAGTCCGTCGTCAAGGCTCGTAGTCTCAAGTTCGTTGCTCCGAAAAAAGTAAAAAATTTCATCTTTTATATTTCTTATTCCTCTTCGGGGTTGGAATGTGATAGTGTGAAATTTTGTTGATGTTCTGAATTCTTGTTGTTATCGTGAGATTGTTTTGATAATAAAATTGGTGTAAAGGCTCCACCTTTCTCTTGATTCTTGTTATATTAAGGTGTAAAAGATGTGAAATTTGATGTTTGGGATGGGTTTTGTTTGAGCTTTAAGTGTTTTGATTATTGAATGCTTAAAGTTGATTTATAGAAATATGATTTGTTGAAAAGTTTCAAACTTGGAGGAGTTTATGCAATGTTTGTCATTATTCTGAATTTGTGCCACTGTCTTAAGATCATAAGAGGTCTAAAGATGATATTTTTCTTAATGTGTTTTGGGGTGTTTCTAGTGTATGGAAGTTAGAAATCAAGTTGCATGCTTGCATTGTTCTTGTTTGATGGTTTGAGATTGCAAATTTTTTGTGATTAGAATGGTTTTTTCAAGATGAGGATTTCCCAAGGAATTTCTTGACCAAATACGTCAAGTAAAGAGGGAATGAAGCTAAGTTACCTCCTCTGCAAAAGGAGAAGGAGCTAGGGGGAGATACATCTTCACCGTATCCTGTTTTGGTCTTTGAAAGTGCTTGGTTTGAAATTCCAAAATGTGCGCTAATTCCTCCCTTTCTTTGGCGATTGTGATTTTCATTTTAATGGTTAATTTCAAATGTTTGTTCTCCACCCACACTGGTTGGTCCTATCTTAAATACATGCATTTGGCATCATTTTGAGAGTTTAAGTTTGATTTTCGATATTTGATGTTGAAAAGTTTTAAGCTTTGGAAGTGCATTTTTGTTGAAAATAAGTCTGCTTCATATACCTTCTGCAATGATAATAGGTAGCTTTATGGATGTCTATAGGTTCAAGAACTAGTCATGTTTACAAATCAGTCAAATTGTCTTTTGGTCAACTGCTTTCGCGGACGCTTCTTGAGTGCCTTAAATACCTTCTCAAGGCGTTACCAGAATCCTTATCCGTTTTCTCTAATTTTAAAGATTTGTTTCTGTTTTCGAGTCTTTAAAATTCCTTAAGTTTTTCTTGATATTTTCTATAAAAAATCAAGTGGGGACTATGTATTTTCTTAAATTATTTCAAAATTTTCTCTAAAAGCTTTGAAATAGTTTGATACGTCAAAAGCCAATGTTTTTTTTCAACTCTTTGAGCCTAAAAAGGGATAAAACAAAAATGGCGACTCTGCTGGAGATTTTATCAAGATTCTAACCAAATTTTAGATTGTTTGACTGATTTATTTGACCTTATTTGAATAACTGTGTTAATTTAGTAATATCTTGTGATTATATCTATCAATTGCATTCATGACATACTTCCTCATTTGATATTTAACTGTTTGGGGTTGCGCGGTTGCGTGGCCTCTATTGATCAATTCCCAAATAAAAGTGTTGGAAATACAATAGTTTATTGGTACGTTAGGCATCCAATGGCTGTTTGTATTTCCAAACCCAAGTTGTACACATGGGAACCTGGTCAAAGCCCACTCTAGATACCTAGGATAGAGCGAAACCAAAACCTTTTTAGGCATGAGCCTAGGACGACCCAATACTTGAGGGGGTATTGGGCCCATTAGAAAACCTACCCTGCGTCTATTGACCACGAGTCAATCACAGACGAATCATGCTTATGTGTTGAAGGAAGTATATGCCAATTAATCTAACCCATTATCATTTGGGGTGGGGGGAAAAGCTTACTTTGTTTGCTTTTGTATAGGAATGACTCAATCACTCCCTATTAGAACATTCAAAATGGTTACCAAGCCAGATGATTTTCTTAAGGTTTGGTGGGCCTACATGAGTCCCGAAGATAAGAAGACTATTAAGACGCATATCGATCATCTACCTTCACTTCTAGACATAGATGTTTGGCCTGAGATGATTCATGTGTTGACAGAATTCTAGGATGATGACAACATGGTATTTTGGTTTGACGAAGTTGAATTGACCCCTACTATCGAAGAAGTGGTAGTTAGCTATGAAATCATCCACATGTGCAACAAAAGAAAAAAGACATCGGACAACAATGTTTTAGTCCTGGACATATGAAACTGTCAAAAGATCAAGGATGCCTTTTTGATCGAAGATGATACCTGGCTAGGGAAGCTTGATGGGCCAAATATTCCTTTTCGTGAGTTGTACTACAGGTTTGGAAGATTCAATTCTTTCCAAAAGTTCAGGCATGAATTCGCGTCTGAGTCAAAATAGAAGGATAGAAGGGCATTTGCTTTCGCGGTGAGTGTACTTGGAACCATGGTATTTCCACAAGGATCGAATGGTACTATTCATCCAAGCATCATTATGGTAACACATTCCCTCTCCTATGGGTTGGAATACGACACTTCTAAAGTATTCCACACTTTAGCTCCTATGATTGTCGCAGAAATATACCGGGCTTTGGGAAATTATCAAAAAGAGGCCCGTTCCTTCCAGGGATGCAATCTTATTTTGCAATGGTGGATGATGAAGCATTTGTTGAAAGATCCTAGAATGGAGAAAACAGACCATTAGACAAGGTACGATCTTCTTTTATCCCATAGCTTGTGGTTGACTATAAACAGATTTAAGAGGGAAAAAACTCTGGAATTTTGGTTCAAGCAATTCAGGGAATTGAGAGACGACAATGTCCAATGGTCAATTAAATACCTCAATCCAGGGAAATACACAATTCGAGGAAATAAACAGCCTTTTTTAGTACTCTTAGAGGGACTCGTCCTTATATTCCCGCCAGAATTCTCAGACAGTTTGAAATCAAGCAGGAGACACCACAAACAGAGCCCATGGCTAGATTCAACACCAAATACGGGGAAGGCGAGACGCCACTCAAAGACTTTATTATACGGGAGTGGAAGGAAACAAAGACTAGAGAAATCTCTTTTAGTATTGGGTTTGAGCCTGAGGTTAGCGATACTTACAAAGAATGGTTGAAGAAGAACCTCGTAGGAACATTGGTACCTGGTCCAAATGTGCCCACACAAATTGTTGGTGTAGAATCAGAGCATTAGATTCGACTTCACAGGCTTCATGATAGGTTCCAAACAAGTGAGATTGCTCATTAGCGGCAACATAGGGAGGATGTTTCAACTATACATCAATTGAGGGAAGAGTTAAAGCGAGCCAGACAAGAGGTGGGTGATGCCAGAAAGTGTTTGATCAATTGGACGATTGCATGGCTTCCAAAATTGATAATATAGGGAAAATGACCTATGAGAGTAAAGCGCAATTATGTGGAAGTCACTTGATCACCAATCGATATCGCATATGGCATGAGGTGTACAAAGCCAAAAAGGCGAAGACCGATGAGGAATCATCCGGATGCTAGTATCTTCATTTATTATCCCCTGCATAGGACTATTTTTCTGGCACTATTATTTCCCTTTTCCCAAAGATTGTATCCCTCATTTTGCTATTTTGTAGGCATTTATGCCTTTTGGGATATTTATGAAAACGTTATTTTGGGGATAATGGATTTGTTTCTAAAAGGCATATACTTCCTTCAAACTCGTTAGGCTAAACCTTTGCTCAAAAGGGTCACCCAAGTAGGATACTCGCTTATTATAATATGCTTGTGTGATATAACTATCTTACGTGATTATGTGCGTTGTTTGAATCAAAGGCGAATTGATCCAATCCCATTTTTTATAAGAGCCCTTTAGGCAGAAATATACACCCACTACACGAACGTCGGACCAAAATGCTTTAAGTCTTTCAAAGTTTCCCAGAATAATCCTAAAGAATCATCTCTCGTACTTTCAGGAAGGTTTGACTGAAAAAATGGATATGGAAATGGATTTGACAAGGAGAAGAATCGTGTCAATTCAACAAGAGATCGATGAGCTCCATAGGAAGAGTGAGGAAATCCTCTATCAGACAGAAGTAGCTTTGGAAAAAGACAAGGATTTGAATAGCCAGACTGTTGAAGTCAAGCCAAGGATTGCGAAAATAGATCAATCATTGAATGAAGGAAAGCCAGAAAAGAATTTCGCCTAAGAAGTCAAGCGGATGGTGTTGGAATTCGAAGCATACCAAAGTGAGGCTCTTGGAGATCCCAAGAAACTCATACAAGAGATGGAAAAGCAGTCAGAAAATATAGAGCAAATAACCTGGCCTACACAAAAAAAGAGGCAAGTCACACTCAAGGTAGGTGCTAGAAACTACCTGAGGGAGTCAGAAGTTGCGCAAGTCTCTGAAATTTATCAGTTATTACTAGTCATGGGAACTTTATCCCCGATCAAAACCCAAGGACCCAAGTGTGATCCCCGGGATGAGCATAAAAAGTGCACTTATAACCTACTCCAAAAAGGACATACCACAGATGGATGTCGTGTGTTGAAAACTAAGATATGTGATATGATCAATAGTGGGAAGATTGCTCATTTGTATGGACCACATACTATGCTTGTATGTGATATGATCAAGCCAGGAACTCCCATTACCAGCGGTGTTTTAATTCATCGTGTGGACTTCACGACTTTCAAGGACAACTATGAAGACATCTATGTCAACTTGGTTCAAACACAAATCTTACATCCAAAGAAGGCAAATGAGAGGAAGAATTTGGCAAAATGGAAGAAGAACGATGACTCCTACGTCTATCACAATGGAACAAAAGGGAACAACATTGAAAAATGTTGAGCTTTCCGCTTTGAGATGGAGCACTTCATCAAGATTGGGATGATCTGTTTGGAATCTGAGCCAGATCATCCATAGAGCGAAAGAGGTCAAAAAGAACAGAAGCACTTTTTATCCAGAATCAAGCTTTAAACGTAGCAAGTTTTCATTTTCCTTGTATTTATTTTTCCCTAATGTAATGAAGTTTAGTGAATGGAATAAAAACAATCCTTTTTACAACCATTCGAACTACGTAGGGCCTGATTTCTCCTTCATGAGATTCGTAGGCAGCCTTTTGGCCCGACCCCTATCTTCAAAAACTCTACTTATTCCCCACTTCGGCGAAAGAAGACATAAGGATGGGAAGAAGAAGAGTTGGACCTTCCTGATAAATTCTACTTATCCAAAACAATGAACAAAATCCTGTTCATTGGAACTTTCAAGTCATTATTACCATATGGATCAATTCACCTGCGATAAGAAATAACTTTATGTGCTCCTTGCATGTGTGATTATCTTGCATTGTTTATTACTAATGGAATCTAACACATCTGCCCTTGAGTAGTTTTTATTTTACAGATAATAGAAACTACTCCGTGTTGTCATAAACTGGCTGAACATCCTTGCTTCACCCGATCAAAAGCTCGCAAAATCCTATCCCCTATCCATTATTCAAATATGAATGGAAGCGATGAAGATAATGCATTGGCCATCAGGGATAATGTTATAGCAGAACAAAGCGAGATGATTGCTGAACTCGCAAGAAAGCTGGAAATACTTCAAGAGAAAGTGAATCATACTAGAGACTTGGCAAATTTGGCCATCACCGCTAATGCTCCTGTCTCAAGATGGCACGGTCCTCTACTCCAAACCCCTCCTCTCAATACGCCTAACCTCGGGAACCATCCAAATAACATTTCATCCACTTTCGCCTCTGAACTTCCTACAGACCCAATCCTCAATAATCCATTGGTTCATCAAACTCACACTCCACCCATTCAAAACACCAATCGAGACAATAACCCAGATGCTTACCATTCACAAAATCCTTCCCTAAATCCACATATCCATTTTCAAATCCCACAGAACCGCTCTCAAACTCCACAAAACACCTATAACCCTCAAAATGTCCCCCTGTCTGCAATCCAACTTCTGTTCATCCTCAAAATCACACTTCAGCATACCAAAACCCTTCTGCCACTATCCCAAATCCATCTCACATCCGACCTATACCCCCAGCTGCTTTTCATGTCGTCACCTCTCTCGATCTCTATAACTCTTTTCCTAATCCTGAGGTAGACCATTATGAGGAGAAAGAAAAAGAATGGAGGATCGAGCATGAAAAAAAGTTGCTTGTGATGAATGAAGAGATTATGAGGATCAAAGAGTCTCATGGAACAGGGGATAATGATGGCCTTGGTTATGATGATTTATGTGTCCACCCCGGTGTAGACCTACCAGAAGGGTACAAGGTCCCCAAATTTGAAACATTCGATGGTACTGGAAATCTCATGGCTCACTTAAGAAGATACTGTGATCAAATGGTTGGAATTGGAAGGAATGAAGCGTTGCTAATACGCCTATTCAGTTGAAGTTTAAGCGGTGAAGCTTTGGTTAAGTTCACATCCCAGGAATTGAGAAAATGGTCTAGCTGGAAGGCCTTGGCCAAAGACTTTATCGACAGGTTTGCTTACAATGTGGAAATAGTTCCTGACCGATATTCACTAAATAGGATCAAGCAAAAGAGTGGTGAATACTTTCGAGATTATGCCTATCGCTGGAGAAAGAAAGCCGCTAAGGTACAACCTCCTATGACTGAGGAGGAGATGGTAGCGTTATTTTCCCGTGCTCAAGAAGGAGAGTTCTATACTAGAATGGTGTCTGCGATTCGTGCAACCTTTGCAGATTTGGTAAAGATTGGTGAATCACTCGAAGAAGACATTCGAACAGGGAAAATTATCCAGACTCCAACATCAGCTGGGTCCTCTGGGTTCTCTAGGAAGAAAAGAGAAGACATGACTGCGGTATCCACTGATTCTATTGCGAAATTGAAAAGGAAATTCAGACCTAGGAATACCCTTTCTTCTCTGCCACCCCCGAGTCCTCAATCCGTCTTCTACACTCAACCTCAATACCAAGCTCCACAGCCAAATGTCCTACCTCAATACCAAGCTCCACAACCAAATGTCCTACCTCAATACCAAGATCCACAACCAAATGTCCTACCTCAATACCAAGCTCCACAACCAAATGTCCTACCACAATATCAAACTTCATTGCCAAATTATCAGCCTAATGTCCAAACCACCGTCCCAAATCACCAGGATAACGTCCACATAGCTCCAAATTATCATCAAGTACCACCTCCCGCCAATTAAAATAACCTTCATCGTCTAAACCTTGAAAAGAAACCTCCTCAAAATTTCACACCACTAGCTGAAAGTCGCACTCAGCTTTTCAAAAGATTAAGAGCAACCGACTATCTCCAGCCCGTTCAACCAAAACCCATCAATACCAATTCTCGATTTTACCACGTTGATCAAAATTTTTCCTATCATTCTGGAGGAGTCGGCCACAGTACCGAAGATTGCATTAATTTAAAACATAAGATCCAGGACCTGATTGATCATAAAGTCATTACTCTTCGAACACCAACTCCAAATGTTAACAGTAATCTGTTGCCTAACCACGGAGGGGCTACGATTAACATGATCAAAATAGAAGATGAATGGGCGGTTAGCAAGACTATCACTAAAGTTAATTCGGAAAAACCCAAGAAGAAGGAAGAAGTAGAGAAGATAGAGAAGGTCTTGGCTGCTTTAAGTGTCAATGAAAGGCCCCCATTTGTGGTGATGGCAGCCCCGACTCAGGCATATGCTCTAACACCGGCAGAAGAGAGTTTATTGTAGAGACTGCCGCCTCTCATGGGATGACTCGATTCGGGCGATGCTATGTTCCTAAAAATTTAGCCAACGACTCTTACAAGAAGGATTCACAGAAGAGGCCAATTACTGAAGGAGAGGCCGAAGAGTTTTGGAGGTGAATGTAACCAAAAGAATATTCAATAGTTAAGCATCTGGAAAAGACTCCAGCACAAATCTCCATGTGGGCATTGCTAATGAGTTCTCAATACCATCGACAAGCTTTGCTGAAACTCTTAGATGAAGCTTATGTACCTGTTGGCACCAGTGTTGAAAATCTGGCCGAGATGATAGGTAACATTGTGGGAAGTCATCGCATATCATTCAGTGAGGAGAAACTACCTTTTGAAGGCATAATGCATAACAAAGCATTGCACATTTCTATCATTTGTCTTGACCATGTGATTAATCAAGTTCTGATAGATGAAGGATCTGGTCTGAACATTTGTCCCCTTTACATATTGACTCAAATGGGTTACGATTTGGGAAAGGTTCATCAAAGCCATGTTAATGTCCGAGCTTTCGATGGAGGACAGAGGGACACTATAGGCAAAGTTGATTTGTACATCCAAATGGGACCCGCTGAGTTCAAAACTAAGCTTCATGTCATGGATATTAATCCTAGTTACAATCTGCTCCTCGGGAGTCCATGGCTCCATGGTGCAAGAGCGGTTTCATCACCTCTTCATCAATTATTGAAATTCATTTGGGAAGGCCACGAGGTAGTCATTCAAGGCGAAGGGAGTCACTTAAGCCACCCTAATGGTTATGTACCTGTGATTGAAGATATTGTAAAGGGCAGTAACTTTTATATGGTGGAAATCTTGAACGCTGCTGAAGAGAACCCAACATTCCAGATGCCCATTCCTTCTATTTATAAGATTTTGGCAACTGTGATGCTAAGAAATGGATTTGAGCCCGGTCGAGGCCTAGGAAACAACTTGGAAGGTATCATTGAGTCGATCGTGATTCCGAAAAGAGCCTTCAAATATGGACTAGGTTACAAGCCGACAAATGAGGACGAGAATGACAAAAGGACAAAGATGGGTCTGCCCAAGACATTGCCACCTCTATACCAGTCATTTCCTATACACGAGATTTCGATAGATGATGGTCTGGGGGATATCATAGGAATTCTATTCGAAGGTTGCAATGCTATAATAGAAGATTTCCCGAAGACTAGTGGAGTGAGGAAGGCTGCACCTGGAGAAACTTTGCAAAATTGGACATCCACTCCGCTCATGACGCCTCACCCTCTATAGTAGATGAAAGGGCAAATTTCTAGTTTTTGAAAATCAGTGATGATTCGGAGGAGGCCCCACGATCCACCCTTTTGTCTTTCAAATCCTTTTTTGCATGTTTACTGCTTTCAAAAAGGTGTGGGCCTGTACTCGTGCATATCATGAGCCATAGTTTGTAAATATTTCCCATTTTTCAATGAAAAGGCCTCCCTTTATCTAGAAAACCATTTTGAGTTATAATATTCCTATTTCCCTATTTTTGTGTTATCTTGCTATTATTTGACTTGGTTTGTTTGTTTATTTCAGTAATAATAACTTAAAACCTGTCAATGTCATGTCATGTCAAGAGCTAAATGAACACAGTGATGTGAATGACAATGAATGGGAAAGCTATGATGAGGAACAACTAATAGAGGATTAGAAGAATTTGAAAACCGCGAGAAGCCTAACCTGGAAGAAACTGAGGTGGTCAATCTAGGAGGCCATGATGAAGTCAAGGAAACAAGAGTTAGTTTTCACCTGACAGAAGCACAGAAAAGAGAACTCATCTGTTTGTTATGAGAATACATCGACGTATTTGCTTGGTCCTACGATGACATGCCAGGGTTGAGCACCAACATCGTGTCACATAAGTTGCCAATCAATCCAAAATTTGATCCAGTAAAGCAAAAAATACAAAAATTCAAGCCAGACTTAAGTTTAAGGATTAAAGAAGAAGTGACGAAGCAAATCCAGTCTAAAGTTGTGGAGGTCACAAAATATCCAACGTGGCTAGACAATATTGTTTCGGTGCCAAAGAAAGACGGCAAAATCAGAATTTGTGTTGACTATAGAGATTTGAACAGTGCCAATCCTAAAGATAATTTCCCTCTACCCAACATCCATATTCTCATCGACAACTGTGCGAAGCATGAAATGCAGTCTTTCGTGGATTTCTTCACCGGGTATCATTAAATCTTAATGGATGAGGAAGACGCAGAAAAGATGGCCTTCATCACACCCTGGGGTGTTTATCACTACAGGGTAATGCCATTTGGTCTAAAAAATACTGGTGCGACATATATGAGGGCTATGACAACGATCTTTCATGATATGATTCACAAAGAAATTGAGGTATACGTGGATGATATAATCATCAAATCCGGCGACAGTTCGGATCATTTGAAACACCTGAGAAAATTCCTTGATCGATTGAGAAAGTATAACTTGAAGCTAAATCCCGCCAAGTGTGCTTTTGGTGTGCCAGCCGGAAAGCTATTGGGATTTATAGTCAGTAGAAGGGGCATCGAACTCGACCCTTCCAAGATCAAGACAATTCAAGAGTTGCCCCCACCGAGGACCAAGAAAGAAGTCATGAGTTTCTTAAGACGTTTGAATTACATTAGTAGGTTCATTGCCCAGTCAACTGTCATATGCGAGCCAATCCTCAAGATGTTGAAGAGGATGTATTGAACCAGTGGATAGAAGAGTGCCAGAAAGCTTTTGACAGGATCAAAATTTATCTATCCACTCCTCCTTTTTTGGTTCCACCAAGGGAAGGAAGTCCATTGTTGTTGTATTTGTCAGTCTCAGAAAATGCTTTTGGATGCGTCCTCAGGCAACACGATAAAATCGGCAAGAAAGAGAAGGTGATCTATTATTTGAGTAAGAAGTTCACTCCGTACGAGGCTCGTTACACCTTGGTTGAGAGGACGTGTTGTGCTTTAACTTGGGTTGCCCAGAAGCTAAGACATTATTTATCTTCATATACAAAATATCTCATTTCCAGAATGGACCCCTTGAAATATATATTTCAGAAAGCCATGCCTACAGGGAAGTTGGCCAAATGGCAGATGTTGTTAAGCGAGTTTGACATTGTATATGTGACCCAAAAAGCAATCAATGGGCAAGCCTTAGCGGATCATCTGGCTGAAAATCCAGTTGACACTGAATATGAGCCACTCCGTACTTACTTTCGGAACGAAGAAATTCTGTTCGTGGGAGAAGACATAGCTGAGGCATACCCCGGATGGAGGATGTTCTTTGATGGAGCAGCTAACTTCAAAGGTTCAGGAATTGGAGCGGTTCTAGTGTTAGAAACAGGTCAGCACTAGCCGGTAACTGCCAAACTGTATTTCCCGTGCACCAATAACATGGACGAATATGAAGCTTGCATCCTAGGCCTCGAGTTAGCACTCGACATGGGTGTTCGAGAATTATTAATCATTGGAGACTCAGATCTATTAATTCACCAGTTGCAGGGAGAGTGGGTTGTGAAAAATTCCATGATCACTACTTACGTAGAGCTAGTACAGGATTTATGCAAAAGATTCAAGGAGATTGACTTTAGACATATCCCAAGGGTACAGAATGAGTTTTCTGATGCTTTAGCTACTATATCCTCCATGATTCAACACCCAGATCGAAGTTATATTAATCTCTTGGAAATAAGCTTGAAGGAGCAACCAGTACACTGTGCACATGTTGAAGTAGAAGACGATGGGAAACCATGGTACTTCGATATCAAGAGGTATTTAGAGTCTGGGACATACCCCGAAGATACCAGCAATATTCATAAAAATACAATCCGTCGTTTGGCAAAAATTTACTTCCCGAGCAGGGAAATCCTTTTTAGGACGACCCCAAACCTAGGATTTCTAAGATGTGTCGATGCTGCAGAAGCCACAAAATTATTAGAAGAAACGCATGCTGGAGTTTATGGACCTCATATGAATGGATTCTCTCTCTCTAGAAGAATCTTGAGGACGGGTTACTTTTGGATGCCTATGGAGAGTGACTGTAATAAGTACGTACAGAAGTGCCCAAAGTGCCTGATACACGGACACTTGATTCGGATGCCTCCACATGAACTCTATACAATGAGTTCACCATGGCCGTTCGTAGCATGGGGTATGGACGTCATTGGGCCGATAGAGCCGACAGCATCGAATGTACATAGATTCATCTTAGTTGCTATTAATTATTTCACAAAATGGGTAGAAGCTACCTCATATAAAGTTGTGACCAAGAAAGTCGTTACAGATTTTGTCAGGAACAACTTGATTTGCTGATTTGAAATACTAGAATCAATTATCACAGATAATGGAGCTAATCTAAACGGTCACTTGATGAATGAAATTTGTGAAAAGTTCAAAGTCACTCACCGAAATTCGACCGCATGTCATCCGCAAATGAACGGAGCTGTGGAAGCCGCCAACAAGAACATCAAGAGGATATTGAGGAAAATGATTGAGAACAACAGAAAGATGGTGCCTTATGCTTTTTTAGGATACCGTACGATGGTTAAAACTTCAACCGGAGCAACTTCATATCTATTGGTTTATGGAACTGAAGCCAAGTTGAGTAATGAAGAATGGGTTCGTGCTCGATATGAACAACTCATGCTAATAGATGAAAAGAGAATGGAGGCCGTATGCCATGGTCAGCTATACCAGGAATAGATGATTCGTTCCTTCAACAAGAAAGTGAAAATTCGCACTTTTGAAGTAGGACAATTGGTTCTCAAACATATATTTCCCCATCAAGGAGAATACAAAGGCAAGTTTGCTCCAACCTGGCAAGGGCCATATGTGGTACGTAAAGTGCTATATGGAGGGGCCCTAATCCTATTCGAGATGGATGGCCAAGAGTGGACCAAGCCGATCAACTCCAATGCGGTGAAGAGATACTACGTATGAAGATAGTATTTTCTCTATGTTTCCTTTCCTTATAATCGTACTTTTCTTAGTGTAATCATTTTACGCTTTGTAGTAGCTTAAATTCCCTTTCCTTTTTATGGACGAACTATGTTTGACCTGAATTCTCAAGAACAAGATACGTAGGCGGAAAGAGAATGGAGATCAACAAAGATTTTGGGAGAAAGTCTCGAGACCTCTGAAAGTCGAGATCATCTCAAATAATATCTAAATGGGGCAGAAATTTTGAAAAAATCCTCAAAATTTCCACTAATACTTTAGAATGAATTCCAAATTCCCCAACACCGAAAGATGGCAAGGAGCAAATCAGAGAACTAAGGAGGTCAACGCAGAGTAGTTTCACCCAAAACTAATAATTTTTCTGTGGATGCAGGGATCAACGCACATAAATAGGGTCTCTTTCAAAATCCCCTGACCAAATCAAGAATCGCACCAAAGAGCGTATAATGCTCAAGAACGGTATACTCCAAGGAGTTGGCACAACAATGGAATGATCAAAAGGATCACCCAAATAAGGAGAAGAGCAAAGATGTCCTCCTCAAGATTTCCCGCAGGGTGAAACAAACGTATCACGTTTGTAAGCGGTATTCAAACTTCCCCCAAAAAGGGATTTCAGACACTTGTTCACATTCAAAGGACTTGTTCTTATGGTATCCCCTCGAAGAAAGAGATCAATAACAAACTAAGTCATTCGAATTATGATTCTAAATATTTGTCTTTTAAACTTCCATAAAGTTTGACTGTAGTCGCTAACAAGAGCGACACTTTGGCTACTAACCATTTGCCTTGAGTACAGGTACATGCAAAAGACAACAAACTGACAGATGAACTCAGGTGAATCTTCTTTTCAAAATTGCCAAGAGGGCCATGCCGAGAGGTTTATTTCATTCCATCATATATTATGCCAAGAGGGCCATGCTAAGAAGGCCATTTCATTCCATTATATACCATGCCGAAAAGGCCATTTCATCCATTTACACATCATTGCCGAGAGGGCCATTTCATTCCATCATATATCATGCCGAGAAGGCCATGTCGAGAAGGCCATGCCGAGAGGGCCATTTCATCCATTTGCATATCATTGTCGAGAGGGACATTTTATTCCATTGCACGTCACTGTCGAGAGGGCCATTTTATTCCATTGTACATCACTACTGAGAGAGCCATGCCGAGAGGGCCATCATACCATTCAGATAAGTCTCCACAATCACTCACCATGCACAGACGATAAGGTCTGTCTTTGGAAATGCTTGGGAGCACCTATATCCGTTGACTACGCAAAGATGACACAATCTGGCATCGAGGATATCTCAGTATTTTATATCAGTTGACCACGCAAAAGGAAATGTAGCCGGCGTCGAGGATATTTCAATACTTCATGAACCAGCATTCGAATGCATCAACATATCAAAGTTAAAGAAGTACATGATCTAAAGGGACGTTTTTAAGTCGTTATTCGGAGACGGACGACAAACTAGACTTCCCAAGAATTAAAAATCTGAAGGTCATCTGTAAGTCACAATATTCGAGACCGGACAGTGTGCGAGATTTCCTTCGAATTGATAGTCCATGGGTCATTCATAAGTTGCAATGACATCCTAATCGGATAGTATGCAAGATCACCCAAAGATCGATAGTTTGAAGGTTATCCATAAGTCACAACTAAATCCTTACCGGAGAATATGCTAGATTACCAAATTGTTAGGTCTGAAAGTTCTCTATAAGTCACGCCGTATCCAAGATCGATTATGCGCAAGATTACCCTAAGACCGACAATTTGAGAGATATCTCTAAGCCATATTATAGCCAAGGTTGGATGATGTGCAAGATTGCCCAAAAGCTAGCGATTCGAGGGATATCTATAAGCCATCTCTTATCCAAGGTCGGATAATGTACAGAATCACCAAAAAGCTAGCAACTCAAAGGATATCTATAAGCCTCCTCATAGCCAACATTGAATGATGCACGATATTACCCAAATATTGACGATATAAGGGATATCTATAAGTCGTATCAATACTAAGGATGCACAGGACTTACCCGAGGTCACATACGAAATCATACCGGTAGCCGAGAAGGTTATCAAACAAAAGATCATATGGTTGCAGGGACCGTTCTACCCAAAATATCGTCGCCAAGAGAGTCACCCCATTTTGAAGAAAGAATCAATTGCCGAAGGTCCATCATGTCCAACAACTGAGATGGTTCTTATACCTATACTGTTGTGGAAACCATTGTCTTCCAAAAACAGGGTCAGGAAAGGACGACACTACTGATTAGAAATAATTCACGCAGGAATATTGTAAAAGACTCTACCCCTTAGTGAATTATGTTTATATCTAACAATTTTTGTTTGAGATGTT
Source organism: Capsicum rhomboideum (assembly GCA_031232105.1). Lineage (NCBI taxonomy): Eukaryota > Viridiplantae > Streptophyta > Magnoliopsida > Solanales > Solanaceae > Capsicum > Capsicum rhomboideum. The sequence continues at coordinate 134,396,913 of CP124712.1, read as the reverse complement.
GCCGAGAGCATCCGAGAGGATGAAAATCTCAAACCAAAACCACAGGTGCAGACAACTCCAAAAAGGACGCAACACAACGTGAAACTTTTCTTAGCAGTGAACTGGGACATAGTCCACAGAGGAATATCAAAATCTTTGGACGCGAGCTAAAGGACACTTCCACCGCAATCAAACCACACCCCTATCAGAAGACATGCGGGTATTTTGGGATTTTTGGTTTCAGTTTCACTTCCAAAGTACTTCTAAACTCACACCGGAAGTAACTTTCCTTTTCCTTCAAATTTGGGTGACAGTACTCCTAGAGACTTGGAAATTATGTCCTGGTAAATTTTTGCCTATGGATGTGAAGAGCTCCACATTCATGGTTAAGAGGTTACAAGCCTCTTTTCATACCTCATCTTACCTGTCACTCATCCCGAGCCAAAAGACATTTTCAAATAAAAGACTACCTTTTCTATCGATCGAATCGAACTACAAGCAGTCTGATTTCTTGAATCTATGTAGGTTGGGCTCTATATTGCAAACTCGACTGCGTTCCAACCCCCCAACCCCCCCTCCCATATCATCTTATTCCCCAGTTTTTCGACTTCACTAAAATTTGAATTTGGGATAGTTTGTGAATTTCTTGAAAATTATGCTTAAAAATCAAGCTTTACGAACTACAAGTGGCCTAATTCTCATGGAACCTGAGATATGTAGGAAACCCAATACAAGGGTCCGGCCAAAATTTCCTAAAATTTGTGCGAAACCTAACTGCTTTCGAGAGACGATTTTGTGGTCGGACAAAATTAGGAACGTCAAACACCCTTTGCCTAGGGTTACTTGCATTCACCCTACCCAAAGGGAGAGGCCAGTTGTTGACACCTAATTTTTGCCCTCCCCGACTAAATTTAATCTTGAGTTTCTTCGATTTTAAATAAAATCAAAATATTTATTTTATCCGGATAAATACTTTCTAAAATATTTATTTGGGTTAGTTTTTGTCATCTAAGTGACGAATTATATGTTTTTCTATTCATGGATACGAGATCGTATAATTTTGATCTCTTAAATAATTATTTTATCAAATATTCAAGTTTTAATCGAAATCCTATCTTGAAAATTAATTCAAATAGGTAAAATCTTGACTTAAATATATTTTGCTTTTAAATATAATTTATTTGGAAAATATTTATTCAATTTTATTAAACCAAAAGGCTTGGGATGAAATCATTTGTTAAATTCGTATCGGATTTGGATTTGATTTAGCCAACTTTATTAAATTTGGTCTTAATTGAAATCAAATTGACCATAATTGCAATGCAATTGGCCAATTGATTTTTAGTTTGACCTAAATTTAAATACAATTGGTTGAACTCTTAGTCAATTGAGTTATTTAATTAATAGCCTAATTTCTACCCTCCCCTTTCAATTTTTAATTATCCTAATCTACCCATTCCTACCAGCCCAATAACAACATCAACACTCAGCCCACTCCCCCATTTAAAATCAGCAACCCCAGGCCCGATAACACAATTGACCCGGTCCACTCCTTCAAACACCTCTTCTCTTTCAACACTACAACAACAACGACAAAACTCAAACACCAATAATATCAATCTATCAGCGGCTACTTCAACAAACCACCGACCCGAAACGAAAACCCAAATCCTTTTCCAGCTTAATTCCTCTCCCTCTCCCCTTCTGATTCGTACACACCATGTGATAGGCACGCGTTCGGTACCAACAAACAATCGAGAATGTTCCAAAATGCTAAGGTATCCATTCCAGCTTTTAATTTCTGCAATTTCAGGAACAATTTATACTATTTCGTACCGGTGGTGTGCGATTTTCATTGGAGGAAGAAGAATTCATCATTTCCCCCCAAAACCCCCAAACGAATTTGGCCCTCTTTTGGTCCAAATTCATCAATCCAAAGCTATCTAAACCCCAATTCTTATCTAGCTTTCAATTTCGAATTTTAAATTCCCAATTCGAAAATCCCTCAATTACCCTTTATCCCCCCCCCCCCCCATATTTTTTATCCCCAATTCCCCTATAAATATATAGTGTGGGTTGAGAAGAGAGGATTTTTGGGGAAAATTTTGGAGGTTCTGGAGGCGCATGCTTCTAACCTCACGTAACCAAAATCCTAGAAGGAACACACTTGAAAAAATCAATTTCGACGAAAAGTTAAAACTCCGACAAATTGGAATTGAAACTCCGGTGGTGGAAGTCCATCGTCAAGGCTCGTAGTCTCAAATTCGGTACTCCGAAAAAGGTAAAAAAATTTCATCTTTTATATTTCTTATTCCTCTTCGAATGTGATAGTGTGAAATTTTGTTGATGTTCTGAATTCTTGTTGTTATCGTGAGATTGTTTTGATAATAAAATTGGTGTAAAGGCTTCACCTTTCTCTTGATTCTTGTTATATTAAGGTGTAAAAGATGTGAAATTTGATGTTTGGGATGGGTTTTGTTTGAGCTTTAAGTGTTTTGATTATTGAATGCTTAAAGTTGATTTATCGAACTATGGTTTGTTGAAAAGTTTCAAACTTGGAGGAGTTTATGCAATGTTTGTCATTATTCTGAATTTGTGCCACTGTCTTAAGATCATAAGAAGTCTAAACATGGTTTCTTTTTTTAATGTGTTTTGGGGTGTTTCTAGTGTATGGAAGTTAGAAATCAAGTTGCATGCTTGCATTGTTCTTGTTTGATGGTTTGAGATTGCAAATTTTTTGTGATTAGAATGGTTTTTTCAAGATGAGGATTTCCCAAGGAATTTCTTGACCAAATACGTCAAGTAAAGAGGGAATGAAGCTAAGTTAACTCCTCTGCACAAGGAGAAGGAGCTAGGGGGGAGATACATTTTCACCGTATCCTGTTTTGGTATTTGAAAGTGTTTGGTTTGAAATTCCAAAATGTGCGCTAATTCCTCCCTTTCTTTGGCGATTGTAATTTTCATTTTAATGGTTAATTTCAAATGTTTTGTCTCCACCTTCACTGGCTGGTCCTATCTTAAATACGTGTATTTGGCGTCGTTTTGAGAGTTTAAGTTTGATTTTCGATATTTGATGTTGAAAAGTTTTAAGCTTTGGAAGTGCATTTTTGTTGAAAATAAGTCAGCTTCATATACCTTCCACAATGATAATAGGTAGCTTTATGGATGTCTATACGTTCATGTGTCGAATCTAATTGCTCTAGTTTTGTGGATAATGCGACTCGAGTTTGCTTAGAACTGATTGTTTTCCCAGGGTCTTACTTGGTTTTGTAATATCAAGTAAGACTTGTTAGGGAAGAAGGAAGGTTTTGGATTCTTCATCCAAACTTTTGCAGAAGATTGAAGGTTTTTTTTTGGAAAAATCTCATTATGGGCTTATCTTCAACTCATAGACTTGCTTTTTCAACTAAAGCAACCTCTCTGTCATTACTTAGATTATTTGTCGATTGGTTCAAAAACCAGTCAAGAACTCTTTTTTTTCTTAGGCGTTAAGACTCATTTTCTGGGCTCTATTTTGGGTAAATTACGTTGATCATGTTTTCTCTCTTACTAATGAATTCCATGATTAGCCTGAGATTATGACTAAAACTGTTTTGTTCTTAAAATAGAAATGTGTTCAAATAGAAATTTTGTTCAAGTCCTTTCTTTCCATGATTAAAGTGTTGTATTGATCCTTGTCGGAATGAAACGTTGGACCTGTGTAAAGTTAAAATATTTCATCTCTGTTGTTTTAGTTTTGTCATTGCATGCCTAAGTATAGCTTAATAATAAGATGAATCGTGCATGAAAAATTTCAGAGCATTTATTCACGGTATGTGAAGATGCCATATTCCTTCCCGATAATCCCCTGTATTTAGAGCATTTATTCACTTGTCTTTGTTTTGGAATATGTTACATATAGTGAATTATTTAGTGTTTGATACATAATCATGTTGTGTTTCTCACTGATTGTTTGTGGATAGTTGTTGATTTTGCTCTTGTTAGATTATTGTCAGAATACACGCTAATCCTTATACTTTTCTCGATGCATGTGACACCATGACGAGTCCATGAGACTCTCTCTTCCTGCATATCTTTGAAGGGCCAAAGAGGCCCAATTCATCGAGTCAAACCTCAAAACCCAAAAAATGGGTGAAAATTCAAAATTGAAGAATATGTAACTACGACCAACATAAGGAAGATAATACACAAGGTTGAAGACAAGGCAAAAAAATCGAAATAGGCTAAGAGCCTATGAAAAATTGAGGATTAATGTTGGGCAGGTCTAAACGGGTTCAAAACCCATTTTTTCTCAACTTTTCTCCTTTTATTTATTTACTTGTAATTCATTTTTGATTATTAGATTGTATTAAACTCATAAATTTGGTTAATCTAAAATAATTTCCCCTTCAAGTTGTTATTTTATTTTATTTTTTGTATTTTTCTTTACTTATCGTCTTGTCACATAGCTTAGTCAATAAAAATGAGTTTTCTCTTAGGATGAATCTTTAAAATCAAAAAATGGCATTTTCTTTTGTTCATGTGTTTAATTGGTTTATTTAAGTTAAAAGAGTTCTCTTTAATATAAAAATCAATCTTTCTTGTAAAATCGAAATCTTTCATAGTTAGTCAAAAATCTCATAACTTGTTTAAATTGATGTCTTTCTTTGAAAATTTTCATTATTCAAAAATTGATATTTGTAGTAAAAATCAATTTCTTTCTTCTTTTATGAAAATAATCGATTTTAGCTTAACTCGGTAAAGAAATCAAATTTATTTTTCTTATCAGGAGAATTTTTCCTTTAAACTAAATAAATCATTTTTTCACTATATAAATTAAATGTCATGTTTGCAATTAATTCAAGATTTTACAAAGTTAGCCATTGTTTTCAAGAACTAGTCATGTTTACAAATCAGTCAAACTGTCTTTTGGTCAACCGTTTTCATGGACGCTTCTTGAGTGCCTTAAAAACCTTCTCAAGACGTTACCAGAATTCTTACCCATTTTCTCTAATTTTAAATTTGTTTCTGTTTTCGATTCTTTAAAATTCCTTAAGTTTTTCTTGATATTTTCTATAAAAAATCAAGTGGCGACTCTGTATTTTCTTAAATTATTTTGAAATTTTCTCTAAAAGCTTTGAAATAGTTTGAAAAGTCAAAAGTCAATGTTTTTTTTTCAACCCTTCAAGCCTAAAAAGGGATAAAACAGTAATCATTCTTAAACTAAAAGAGAAACTGCATCTTTTTTCAAAAAGAAAGCTTATTTCCTTTATGAGTGCTTTAATTAATGATTTTCAAGAACTAATCTCTGATAGAGATAAAATGTTCAGTGGTCTTGCAACCCTGAAGTTTGATTACATTGATCTTGAAACTTGCAAGATTGCCACTGAAAAAAGGAAAATTATGCTCTGAAGGAACAGGTTGGTAAACTTGATGCATCAAATCTGAATCTTAAGTCTTAAATTTTGAAATTGTCACTCACTGAAAAAGGGAAAAATATAATAAGTGAAGATTAGAAAAGAATTGAGTCAGAACTTTATCAATACAAAAATGAATTCTTCTATGAAAAAGAAAAGGTGAGGAAGCTAACTCAAGAAGTTTTTATGCTTAAAATGGACCTTGAAAGAGAAAATAGGTGGACTAATTCTTCTAGAATTGTGAACAAACTAAGTGGAAGAACTCATACTGAAAAGGCTGGTCTAGGATCTCACAGTAAAAAAGTTGGTCTAGGATTCCACAAAGAAAGTTGTGTTACAAAAGTTCTTTGCTACATATGTGGAAATCTTGGACATCCCACTACTGAATGTCTTGTAGCAGTAAATTGTAGGATAAGAAGCACTAATCTAGCAAATAGAATTGGGTTCAAAAGAGCTCAAACCAACAGGAACAGTTTCAAAACTGTTTAGAGAAATAAATCCACAAATCTATTGCCTAGATGAGCTAGAAGAAACTTGATTCACCCTTTTGGTCATAAGAAAGGACCCAAGCTTATTTGGGTTTCTAAAACTAACCCCTAAACTATTTTGTAGGTACAAGTGAAAGGAGGCGAGCGACATTGTTACATGGATAGTGCTTTCTCAAGGCATATGACTGGAGATAAACAAAAATCCTTTCACTCACCTCAATCAAAAGGGGGGGGGGATGTATCATTTAGAGATGGAAAAAAGGGCACTGTCACTGGAGTTGGAAATATTGGTAGAGCTGAAACAAGAGCATTGGAAGAAGTATATCATGTTAATGGTTTGAAGCACAAATTTCTTAGCATCTCTCAGCTTTGAGACAAAGGAAACAAGGTAATTTTTACTTCTGCAGGTTACAAGGTGAAGAAATTAGACTCAAAAATAGATTGTGTTGACTGCCAAGAGACATAAAAGTATGTATAAGATAGATATCTTGGGATTTCTGGTACAAATTTAACATGTCTCAGTGCAATTGATTGTGACCCCTACTATGGCACAAAAGACTTGGACATGCAAGTCTGAAACAGTTGAACAAACTTGCTTATAAGGGCATGGTGGTAGGCTTGCCTAAAACCAAGTTCAAAGATGATAAAGTTTGCAGTGCCTGTGTAAGGGGGAAACAAGTGAAATCCTCATTCAAGAATAAGAACCATGTCAGTACAACCAAGTGTCTTGACCTGGTCCATATGGATCTTTATGGGCTAATGAGGGTAAGAAACAGATGAGGCAAGAGGTATGTTTATGTGATTGTTGATGATTATTTCCAAGTTTACCTGGACACTATTTTTAGCTTCTAAAGAAGATTCCTTTGATGTCTTTTCTATCTTTGTTAAGAAAATGGAAAAGAAACTAGGCACCTCCCTAATTTATATCAGATCTGACCATAGAACAAAATTTAAAAATGCAAAATTCTTAGAATTATGTTCAGCAAATGGAATAGATCACAATTTCTCTGCTCCTAGAACACCTAAAAAAAATAGAGTAGTGGAAAGAAAAAATAAGACTTTAGAAGATATGGCTAGAACAATGATGATTGCAGAAAATTTTGCAAAAAATCTTTGGGCTGAGGCCATAAACAATGCTTGCTACATTGTGAATAGGTGCATGACCATACCTCTACTAGAAAAGACTCTGTATGAATTACACAAAAGAAGAAAACCTAATATTGCTCATTTTAGAACCTTTGGCTGTAAGTGTTTCATTCACAATAATGGAAAAGATAATTTGGGCAAATTTGATGCTAGGAGTGATGAGGGAATCTTCTTAGGATATTCACAACATAGTAAAGCCTATAAGGTCATAAATAAAAGAACAAATTGTGTTAAAGAAAGTGTGCATGTTATTTTTTATAAATCTTGTACTATGCTGGAGGCTAACATGCAGGATGAAAGTGAAACTGATGAGTATGAACAGAAACAGGTTATACAACCTGGTCCAACTGATGAGAAAACTGGAATCACATTGATAGGGGGAACAAAAAATCATGACATTGACCCTCCCACAACACCAGCTCAAGCTACTGATGATGGGTCTGGTAGCTCAGAAGGAGTAGTGCTTAAAAGCTACAAGTGTCAAGGATCTCATCTAATTGAAAATGTTCTAACAGATCTTACTTCTGGGATCACCACTAGAGCAGGATTGAAGAACTTGTGTGCTTTTAAGGCTTCTCTATCACTGATTGAACCCAAAAAGGTGAAGGAAGCACTCCTTGATAAAGACTGGATAATTGTCATGCAAGAGAAACTCAATTAGTTTGAAAAAAGCAAGGTATGGCATTTGGTTCTACCACCACATGACAGAACTGTGATTGGAACTAAGTGGGTATACAGAAATAAAGTAGTTGAGAATGGAATAGTCACAAGGAAAAGGTAAAACTGGTGGTCCAGGAATACAATCAGAAAAAAGGCATAGACTATGATAAGACCTTTGCAATAGTAGCAAGACTTGAAGCAATTAGGCTACTTGTAGCCTTTGCAACTTTCAAAGAATTTACTCTTTATCAAATGGATATGAAGAGTGCATTCTTGAATGAAATTCTGAAAGAAGAAGTCTATGTGAAGCAACCACCTGGATTTGAAAACATTGAGTTTCCTGATCATGTCTACAAGTTAGACAAAGCTTTGTATGATTTGAAAAAGGCCCCAAGGGCTTGTATGAAAGATTTTCAAAATTCCTCCTGGAACATGGGCATACTATAGGTAAAATTGACAATATCCTCTTTTTGAAAACTAATGGAAAAGATTTGTTGATTGTACAAGTATATATAGATGATATCATCTTTGGTTCCACTGATGGAAACATGACTCAAGAGTTTACAAAGCTAATGAGTGGTGAGTTTGAGATGAGCATGATGGGAGAACTCAACTTTTTTATAAGGTTACAAATCAAAAAAACTCCTACTGGAACCTTGATTCATCAACAAAGGTATATGAACGAGCTTCTCAAAAGATTCTCTATAGAAGAGGCTAAAGAAATCAACACTCCCATTGCCACAACAACAAATTTGGACCTTGATGAAACAGGTCCATCTGTGGACCAAATGTTGTATAAAGGAATATAGAGTCTTTCTTATATCTCACAGCAAGTAGACCTGAAATTGTCTTTGGTGTTGGACTTTGTGCAAGCTTTCAGGCAAATCCCAAGGAATCACATCTCAAATCTATCAAGAGGATTCTTAGGTATCTCAAGGTACTACTCATTTGGGCCTTTGGTATCCTGAAGGAAGCAACTTCAACCTTGTGGGCTATGCAGATGCTGATTATGCAGGTTATCTTATAGATAGAAAAAGTACCACAGGTATGGTACACTTTCTTGGATCATGTTTGATCTCCTGGTCCATCAAAAAACAAAACTCTGCAGCCTTGTCCACTGCTGAGGCCGAGTACGTTACTGCTGGATTATATTGTGCACAATTATTATGGATAAAGCAACAATTGAAGGATTTTGGTATGGATGTTGGGTGTGTTCCTATTTTTTGTAATAATACTAGTGCCATCAACATTGCAAAAAATCTTGTGCAACATAAAAGAACTAAACATATTGACATAAGACACCATTTTCTTAGAGATAATGTTAAAAAGGGTCATATATCAATTATGTTTTGTTCTACTAAAGAACAAATTGCTGACATTTTTACCAAGGCATTAAGTAGGGAACATTTTGAAAAGAACAGGTTAGACTTGCGGATGATTAAGATTGCATGAATCCTCTCCAACGCTTGACTAGAATAAACATGTTTTTAGGTAAAATTTTAGTTAAGGTGTTGTTCCATTCAGTCTTGCACATTTAGTTGTGTGTCCTAATTTCAGAATTTAGACTGATTTGATTAAATTATATCTTAAATTGTGCAGAGATACAGGAACAAAAAGGTGATTATGGCCACAAATTAATTCTTCAGGTATGATTTTATTCTAACTTAGTTCTAGAACTGCATAAGTTGAAACAATTGAACTCATATGTTCCAAAGTATTAATTGTCCTAATACTTCCACACTTCAAATATAACTGTCAAAAATCAAGAGTCCCTTATTTTTCAAAAAACTGCCACCGTCATCCCATCACCGTTCCAATCTCCTTTCTCATTGGCTATTTTTTTTGACTACATCAATTCTCTTCTCTCACGTTTCATCTTCCTTAATCTTTCTATAAAATCACAAATTCACCAAGGATTTTTCTCACAATTGTATCTACATTAGCCTTCTTCTCCTCTATTAAGGCATACCCTCTTTGTGATTTTTCTGTCTGTCTCACCTATTAAAATAGATTCTTCATCCTCTTCACAAAACACACCTTCTCCAGTTCCTACTGAATTTGAATCCTCTCAGATAGTGGTTCATGTGACTGCAAATTTTGAACCAGAAATTTCGCCTCACATTTCTTTCAAGATGTCTGATTTTGTGGCTTGGAATGACTTTCGGAGTATGCTTGATTCTTTTGCCAAGGATACTTCATGAAATCAAACATACAAATTCTCTCATTCAGAGTCCATTCACGAAGTTGCTCCTCTTCAAGTTGTACCTCTTGAAGATGAACCAAATCATCTTCTTGTTCCCAAACGGGTCAGATCTCGTCTAACTAAGAGATCTGGTGCTCCTATCTTGATTCCAGAGGATGAACCCAACATTGAATCACCTACTCGTCCTGCTCCACTCCAAACTCCTCAAACTAGAAATAGAAAACATCAGGAATATGCTACACTTGAAAAAGTTCTTCAAGCTAGTAAAAAAAGAATTTTTCATCTGTACCTCCCTCCTCAAGAGAAACTCCCTCTGATGACGATTTTCTCCTTCGCAATTTTCATCACTGTCAAGATATCCATTCTTAAATTATCCTCTTTTTGTCCTTCCAAAGTTACTCCCACCTCTAAATCCACCTCCAAGAAATCTGCTCCCCCTGCTTCAAAATCCTCTACTCCAAAGTCCAAAACTGCTGCTTCCTCGCAATCCAAGAAACGGGTTCCTAAACCTGTTCCATCTGATGCCTCTGATTCTAAGCCACTGAGGATAATGCCACTACTCCTGTTGATGTTGATCTTTCTGATATTTCTGATCCCAAGCTGCAACATATTTTGCACTTTCAAAAACAAAATTTCATTAGGGGTCGAGTTGTTAATGGCTTCGGTGGTCTTGACATGGCCATTCTTCTAGCCAAATTGGATGTGCAAGGGTGGACCCAACTATTTCTTCAGGGTGATTTTCAGAGAAAGTTTTCCATACCTGAGGTGTATGAGTTTTACACAAATGGGTCTAAGAATGGAAGCTTGTTTTCTACCACTGTGAGGGGTATGTCCATACACCTCAAAGCTTCGAATGTTGTAAGAATTCTAAATGTTCCCATGGGTGGTTGGGACCATTATGTTAAGTTTGCCTGGACACCATTAGACAACATGGCCTCTGCCTTGTCTATCACTAAGAAATTCTCTGGAAACCCAAATCTTCTCCAGCATCGATGAGTCCTTAAACATGAGATGTCTTATCTCTATCAGTTGTACTTTTAGGTGGTTTATAAAATGATTACGCCTAGAAAAAAAAGGCGCACTGAGGCAAATTTCTTGGATCTCACACTTATGGAGTTGCTTGATACTGAGGTCAAGATGGATTTGCCTAGTCTGATCGCTAAGCACATGTAATGTGTGCTTCTTAAGGATGAAAAGGGACATGCTCTTTTCTATGGCTTTTGGATAGCCCTAATTTTTGAAGAGTACTCTATTCCTGTTCAAGTCTGGACATATAAAACGACAAATGGTGTGATTGGAAGGGTGAACCATGCTTCCCTACCTATTTCTGTGAGGAAAGCAGACACTTTTTTATAACCACTGACAAATGCTTTGGCAGACAAGACTGCTGAATTGGAGGAGGCCTAGGCTGCTCATGCTCAAGAAAAACAAGTTCTTCAGGACAAGATTGTGGCTTTGGAGGCTGATCTTAATTGAGAACGAACTAAAAATACTGATGCTCTTCGCCGTTTGACACAACTGATCGTACATGTTCCTCCATCCTCTTCTGTTCCTTCCTCTTAGTACATTAGGCTCATGTCCATTCCTTTTTTTGTGCTCAACTTTATTTTGATAGATCATATTTTGAGATATTAATGGAATGGTTATCTTTTGCTATACTATCTCTGAATCTTGCACTCTTTAATGTATTTTTTCCTTAAATTATCTCTTGTTCTGATTTTTTTAGTGATATCCCCAATGGCCATGGAAGGTTCAACTCTATCCCTTGGCTATGTTTTATCTTGATTCAGCTTTTCGATGATGTCAAAAGGGAAAAGATAAGGGTTGTGCAGTGTTTATAACCCATAGACTAACCTATTTCATTCAGTGTTTCATGCTCAAATGTCTATAGGTAAAAATGTGTATGCACAAAGACAAGAGATTTGCCATTATCAAAAAGGGGAAATTTGTTGGGTTCTATGCAGTTTTGATGATTGACAAAATGAATGAAACATATTGGTTAAGCTAGTCCGCAGATGGACAAGTACAAGAAGATAAGCTTATTGCAAGATAACTGATAAGTAAGGACAGGGTTGCTCGATTGAAGGAGTGGATAAGTGACTACATCTGATAAACTCAAATCAATTTCTGTGTGCTGAATTAAAGAGTTGGAGTTTGACTACCACCCTTGAAAAAACATGAGTTTGAATTGAAGAAGGAGTCTTACTTAAAGTAGAACTCTAAAATATGAGAGTCCTGATGAAAGGAGATGTTTGATTTGAAGAAAAACTCTTTGGAGAGTTGTGTTTAAATAGATGGAGTGCTATTCAGATTGATTCACGCACTTACAAACAGAAAAGGCAATTGGGGAGTTTGACTTGGCAGTGTGCTACTGAAGTACTGACGAAACACTTGTGGAACCTGGTCCTAAGTACTAAGTAAGATTAGGAGTCTTAGTCTTCTTGTAATGTTGATGTAGTCTTAGTGTCAGTGAACTATAAAATGAATTAAAATTATTGTCTTTCAGTTAAGACTTGGGGTCACACACCTTGGGAGGTTTGTGATTTGTATTGAGTTAGGAGTTAGAGTTTATAATTCCTAGGTTACAAGAGTTTTGTAATCAATTGAAGTTGAGGCTCAAGTTGTTTTAGTGAAGTTGGGTTAAATCCTGTAGAGGTACAGGTCGTGGGTTTTTACACCTCTTTGAGTCGGGTGTTTTCCATGTAAAACAATTGTCCCATTTACTTACAATTTTACTTCTCTCTTGAAACACGTTAGGCAACTTGATTCACGCATAGGTAACTATTAAGTAAAAGTAAGTAAATTACTAGGTCGTGTAGACTAGCAGAGCATTTTGGCCCTGGTGCTTAAATGCACATTATAATTTCAATGTGCGGGTAGAATTGAATGTGATTTGATTTTGTATTTTGTTATCGACATGAAATTCTAGATCCACGTTTGAACAACTATAACAATAGATACCCATCCAGTATAATCTGTAAGTAAGATCTAAAAAGAATAAAATTTATACAGATTTTACCACTACCTTTGAACAATATGAATAAATGAAAAGCAAGTGAGGCTTCAAGTCGAGTTGCCAAGGACCCAGGGCCACTCAAACAAGTTCATGTTTATAGTTTGCTTTTATATTTGGTGTCCTGCATTTTTGAAATACATTAATTTTCCTTAAACCAAGTGTTGAGGAGGAAAATGTTCTTTGTACAAAGTACTTTAATGTAAAATGAAATGCATTTTTCCAAAAAATAGTGCTTTTCAAATTAAATAAAGAATTAATCCAGATTTATTCCTCCGGTTACAAATTTACTAGCTAGTCAAGGTGGAAAAACAATCACTTCTTTGTTCTCTCTTTTATTTAAGGTCTGATTAAACTTTTAGGAGTCACTTTTAGCTAATTCGTAAAATATCATTCAAGAATCAAATCCCCATTACATGAAATTAAGAAAAGTATCAATCTAACGGCATGTCAAATTGACCTATTTGGATATCCCCAGCTACTAACTTGGTGGCTCTCTCCACTTTTATTTGACATAAATAAATCAATTCCCTTAATTTGAACTTCTATGGCAATGGTGTTTACATTTTTAAAACTCCAACAAAGTTCGTGATCACTATTCTTCGAATTAGTACAAATCTACTTCTATGTAATAACTTATAAATTACACAAAAAAATATAAATAGCACTAAATAAATATTATATGATGAGCTTGATTGAAAAAACAATAACAAAAGAAATCGATCCCGACTGTGAAATACCACCTGCACCAATTGGCAATCTGGCATATAGCTTACAAGCTACTACAATCGTTCATAACCACAAAAAAGTAGCAGTACAAAATGCATCCAATCAGTACACGTGTTGTGATATAATTCGTCCATCTCATAAATAGTTTTTTTTTTTTAAAAAGAAAAATCCTTAAAAACATTGGATAAGCCCTCAAATCCAAACCTCACCCTCCATTTTCTCCTTTCTCCATTTTCCACACAAAAAAAATTGAAATGGAAAACAACTCCATTCTCTAAACCAACACAAACAGTTTGTATTCTCTCCTCTCCATTTTTCCCCCCCTTTTTCTATACAAATGGCGGCAGTTACTTCAGTATCTTTCTCGGCAATTGCTCAATCAGCAGAACGGAAATCCACAGTTTCATCGTCTCGTTCAATTGATACATTTAGGTTCCGTTCCAATTTCTCCTTTGATTCCGTCAATGTTCGATCTTCAAGTTCCAGTTCTCGCTTTGTTGTTCATTGTGTGGCCAATTCAGCTGCAGGCAAGTTCTCCTTTTATATCTCCATTCATCGCTTCGAATTTGAAATTGAAAAAAAAAATGTAATACTCACTCCGTCCCGAAATAGTTGTCTTGTTTAGTTTTTCGAGAGTCAATTTAACTAATTTTTAAAGCTAAATTAGATTAGATTAATGCAATATTTTTAAGATTAAAATTTAGATACTGAAAAACTATACGGAATGTATGTCCAGTTCAGCCGCTGGCAAGTTCTCGATTTATTGCTTCGTATTTGAAATCGGTAAAAAAAAAAAAAACTCACTCCGTTCAAACATTTGCTTCTCGAGAGTAGATTGAACTAATTTTTAAAGATAAATTAGATTAGATTAATTCAATATTTTAAGATTAAAATTTAGATATTGAGAAACTATACGGAAAGTAGTATAATTGCATTTTTTGTCATATTGATCTTAGAATATTGGTTAAAAGTTCATATGTTTGAATCTCAAAAAGGAAACTGTGACAAGTATTTTGACAAATATTTTGGAACGGAGGGAGTACTATACAGTAGCTATTTTTAATCTGATTTTCTGTTTTGGTTTAGTTACTTAGCAAGTCACTATAGCTAATTGCATGGTTGTGTGGAGGTGTATGTATAATGTTTCAATTGCTTTACTAATTTCTTTCGAATATGACTACGTTTAGTCTTTATCTTTTAGCTTTTGATTTGAAATGCATAATGGTTGAATTTGGATTTAGATATAGTGAAATGCCGATGTGTTCTTGTTGGAATTACCATCAAGTTACATGTGATTTGAAGTATTGAGGATATTTTACTGTTATATGCTCACTACATTCTGCTTTATATAACACTAGGTGGGTGTTTGGACATAAATTTGTGAAATTTGGGCAAAAAGTAGTATTTATTTTCAAGTTGAAAGTGGTATTTGGAAATTGGAGTTGTGTTTCGACATGAATACAAATTGGAATTGCTTTTGAATTTTTGTGAGTGATTTAGAGTAAATATTGGGAAAGCAACTTTTTGGAGTTTTTCGAATTCCAAAAAAATTTGTAACAATTCTATGTCCAAACAGTTTAGGGAATAAAATTCCAGGAAAAAATGAAAATTATCAATGTCCAAGCGGGCAGTAGCTGTTCCAAACTGTCTTACACTTCTATTTCTATACAACTTTTAGAACTTTCACGAATTTAATTCATTTAACTATTCCCGTTGTAAACTTTGGTGTGACATTTTCACAATTAAACTAAGTTCATAACAATTACTTTAACATTTGTTAGCTCCCTAATTAGCTAATGAGATGATTTAATATACCTTTTGTAATGAAGTGTGAATAAAATGAGCTCACTTTTTGTAAAAGAATTACTATCAAATATATATACAACAACATACCCAGTAAAATCCCACAAGTGAGGTACAAATATATATATACTAGTCAAGTTAACATATTAGACTCCATGTTCATACAAATAACATCGTATAAAATGGATTGGAGGGAGTACTATTTCTTGCTAATGAAGATTGAACTAACTTGTCAAAGGAAAAAAACATCGAGTATTGAACTAACAGAGAAAATGAAGCCTTCTCTGGTTTAATATTTCTGTATGCATTCTTGCAACTATCTGCATTTTCTGTGTTAAAATTTTCTTTAGCCTAATTTCTTTCTGGTTACTTATTCTGTTCTATCTCAGTGATTTTTCAAGTGTTTAGTTTATGAGGTAATGATGCATTGTGTTATATTGAATTATTTCCAGATTTGCCAACTGTTGCTGACACTAAAATGAATTTCTTGACCGCTTACAAGCGTCCAATTCCAACTGTCTACAACACAGTGTTACAAGAGCTAATCGTGCAACAACATTTGATAAGGTACAAGAAATCCTACCAATATGATCCCGTGTTTGCGCTAGGTTTTGTTACTGTGTATGATCAACTTATGGAGGGCTACCCAAGTGAAGAGGACCGTGATGCCATCTTCAAAGCATATATAGAGGCGCTAAAGGAGGATCCTCAACAATACAGGCATGTTTAATCCATCTCTTGCCACTTTTTGTTGCTTTTACTCCTTTTTCGTTTAAGGCACATAGATAATTATTTTTAAGTGATGGGCCTTCCAGTAACGGCAGTAAGGTAGTTATAGATAAAATATATGTTTAATTATCATTAAGAGTTTCTTGGAGAACGGGACAAAAACCCAAGATGAATAGGCTTAGCCGTATTATGGAGCTTGAGAAATGCAGGGATATGATTTCCCAATGAATGGAAATGCTAGTCAGAACAGTGAATTAGCTGTAGAAACCTTGATCAACTTTCATTTACTAAAATGTAGCGCTGTTATCCTTAATCTAACAGTATCGTCCTAGGCTCACGAAGAGGAACCCGTGAATGAATTGAATAAAGTAGCGCCATTCTGAAGTGGATATGTCTATTATAAGTTTTTTAACCAAGAGATTACGTGGGATGAGATTAATCGAGCCAAATTATACATTGTTCCACTTGTAGAGTCTCTGACCTGGCTAACAGTACCCATGCTTCTCCAAGCCAAAACTCAACTTATAGATCGGGTATCATAACCAAACTTCATACATGCTTAGAAAAACCCAAATATAGTGCTACTACATCTCAAGTTCTCAACCTAGTATTCAAAATTCTCAATCATGATTCGCCCAAAATGCAAGAATGAGAAGTTAAATTTAAGAAAAGAGTTGAAGCATATATGTACTAGATAGAATTCCAGGGAGAGCCTCTCATCTTTCTCGTGGTGGCCAAAAGTGTCAGTCTTTATCTTTATTTTGTTAAGAGAATTTAAATATTGTTTTAGAGTCTGATCTATGTACTCCATCAAAAGGTTAGGTCCTTGACCTAGAAACAGGCGTCTCCTATTTCACTAAAGAAGCCTTATCTAGTGTAAATGCAAATCTTTGCCTTTGGAATGGAGACAATGTTCAATTGTAAGAGGTAAATGTTTAAGACTTAAACCATGTGGCCTATGAATTGAAGCAATATGTCTAACGCCTTGAAGAGATAACCAATGTCGGGAGCAGAAAAAATCCAAGGACCTTAATCTTTAATGACCAGAGGTTAAGGCGTTAATTTTCCATTCAAATAGAAACCATCTGATTTTGTAATATCAAAGTGTGCCATAAAAGCTCGAGCTTTCGAATTCTTTGATAAAAAGGAAGACGGTAATTTGAGGTGACTATAATATGGTAAAATGAACCAACCAAGAAAATGCCCGAAACCATGCTCCATTTATGTGAAACTTAATAATATGGTAAGATTTTCATTTTTCTTCTGGATATTTTCTGTGTATTACCTTTTAACTATCATGACCATCCAATGTAAGAAGGTTAGAACTTTTTGTGGATGTTCTTATTCTTTTTTTAATCACATTTGTTAGTCTTGAGTGGTAAATGAAATGTGCAAAATTGATATTGTTGATTCAATAGTTTGGGGTTGAGGCATAGATGTGGTTGATGTAATTGTTGTAGTTGTTATAATCTTTCGTCTAACATTGAAGAGATTTATTAAGCATGTACTTGCTCTAAAACCTTTTATTATGATGTATGCCCATGAATGTTTTCCTTTCTAGAGATTCTAATTTTCCAAGTATGTTTATAGAGCTGATGCACAAAAATTAGAAGAATGGGCTCGTACTCAAAATGCCAATTCGCTAGTTGACTTTTCATCCAAAGATGGAGAAATTGAAAACATTTTCAAAGATATTGCACAGCGAGCTGGAACCAAGGACGGTTTCTGCTACAGTCGATTATTTGCGGTTGGTCTCTTTCGTCTACTTGAGTTGGCAAATGTAACTGATCCAACCATCTTAGAAAAGGTATATATCATAACTTTCTTCATATTATATTTTTGTATTTTGCATGAACTTCTTCCTACTCGTCTATGTTTACTTGGATTACTTAAATCATCTAGAAACACTACAAGCACAATGGTTTGTTTACACCTGTAACACTCTGGAAATAGTTATGATAAAACGCATAAAGGAATTTAGTGTCAGAAAGAAGGTTACACATGATCAGGAGTCGTAAGCCCATATCCGGGTGAGAAACATATTGTTTCAATTTGCCTTTCCATAGCTAATTACCGAGTCCATTGAAAAAAATAACTAACAAAAACAATATCATATAATTTTTCAAGTATTCATATCGGATAGAACTCTAAAAATTGGGAAACCTTGTTCAAGTCATAATACTGATGACACATTTTTTCTTAGAGCTTCTTAAGAGTTGGGGCCATATATAGTTTCTGTTCTTGTCTTTTCACTCATGTTTGGTGCTAGCCTCTATACTTTATTACCGCCAGATTTAGAAAACCTGCGGTATCATTCGGGCTGATATCAAACAGACAAATGATCGAAAACTTCATAGAATTAGAGAGTAATTTCAGAAAGAAGGGTCATTTTCCTTCTCATTCCCCTTCCTGGCTACACCTTCTACATTGCCTATAATTAGACATGATCAGGCCGTTGATTTAGTGATTTTCGCTTATTTTTCTAACATCTGCTGACCAATTTCCTGCTCTGCTTTACCCTCAAGAAGATTCACACTCCTCTTTCCTTCTAATGAGTCTTAATTGATTTGATATTAATTCTTGTTAGTAGCAAAAGGATCAGCAGAGATATGCTTTCATTACTATTTCCTTCATGTAATCCCCAGCCATTAGCAACAGCATTTCCCTATAGGACCGTTTGCTGTTAAAGCCTCCAAACGCTAGTCATCTCTTTGCGTCCTTCTGTGGAAGTTCAGCGGCAAGCTGCTGCTTCTTTTTTTTTTTTGCATGAAGTCCAGAGCCAATTCCCACTGTTTGATGCCAAGAAAGTGCACCATAGAACACTCCAGTCTTCTTAACTTTTTCTTGTTCAAAGTTAAGTTTCTTAAATCCAGATCCCACTTGGTGGGAATATACTGGGTATGTTGTTAGAAAGTTAAGTTTCTTAAAAGAGCAGAAGACTCGCTTTCAGCATTTAGATCACTTAAAATTTGAGGTTTTGCTCTCAATATAGTTGGTTATGGATTGGGCAATTTGTCATGAATACTTTGGTGATGAACTAAATTGACTTTAAAGGGATTATACAGAAAGGCATTGAAGCTGGACTGAAATCTCAGAATTGCAATTTAGATTGGAGGGAGTTGACTTGCTTTTTTTGG
The DNA here is from genome assembly GCA_031232105.1 of Capsicum rhomboideum. Classification (NCBI taxonomy): domain Eukaryota; kingdom Viridiplantae; phylum Streptophyta; class Magnoliopsida; order Solanales; family Solanaceae; genus Capsicum; species Capsicum rhomboideum. The sequence continues at coordinate 134,377,630 of CP124712.1, read as the reverse complement.
TTTATGATGAAAGAGAATTCGCTTTTACTTTTGACACTTTTAACTGATTCACATTTATTGGTGGCCATGAATATTTTTACTTTTAATCATGTTTTGCCTTAAAATTTCGGAATTCAACAATTTGAAAAACACCAAAAAAGTTAGTTTTCAATTTTTTTCTCCAAATCACTCATAAAAATTCAAAAACAAACTCCAATTTTCAAATACCATTTTCACTTGGAAAACAAAAACTATTTTTCTTTCTTTCAAATTTCATATTTTTCTTGGCCGAATGGGCCCTTATATTCCTTTCAGTTACCTTGCCCATTGTTCTTGTTTCTCTTTCTTCTGGACATATTCTTTTTGTGAAAAAAATGAACATCCATGAGTGCTGGATCACACTAGAAGTAGATGTGAAGCAATAGATTCTTAAGAAAAAAGTGTTACATGGTTGTTTTATGATATAAGGTAAAGGTCAGACCTGTGTATTGTATGGACTAGAACTACAATTAACTGTCAGGAACTGTACAAATTTAACTTGATAGAGCATTGAAATCTTTATTCCATAAAACATGGTTATGCGAGGAAATGTTAATTCTGAAGTCAAAGTATCAGTTCTCAGGAAATCTGTGAGAAAGAGAATTGATGGCACTCATCCTAGAACAAGGAAAAGCTCATGGATTAATAGCCAAAACTGTAAAATAGGAACTCTGTGTTATTGAAGTTTCTTGAATGGATTTAACCTGTCCATGATATCCCTGTAATTGTACCTGAGATATCAGAAGTTCTACCATCTCTATCTGTCACTACAAATCATCGACCGATGCTAGCATTCCTTGATTGCACTGATGAATAAATAAATGTGTGATTGCTAAATGATGATCTTCACAAACAGTTATATTACATCCATCACAAAAGAGGAAAAACAGGGAACAAAGAAAAGTTGCAATCATTTTTCTCATATACAACAAATGCACAACATTATACTCCATTAAGACGAAATTCGATGTCTCTTTGAATGAAAAGCAAGCAAATTCCTCAATAGCGCCCATAGTCTAGGCTTCCTCTCACGAGACTTATTTTGTCTCTTAACCTGCATGAGAAAGTGTTAAGTTTCTGTTAACCCTCTATGTACAAAGAGAATTAAATTGTGCTGTACTTTGTTATTATAGCACAACCGTTTTTTGTCTTTCTTGAAAATTCTGTACGACCAGAAGGCTAATATGAAGACTCTCCTTTAGTTAGAGTTCCTTGTTGCACTCTTTGTATGGGGTCTTTGGTGGTTAGGGTAGTTTTCAAGAGATTCGTGTTAGTAAGCAAAAAGAAGAAAACAATTTGAACTTAAAATAATTCTGAGTTTACTTGCCATAAAAATGTCACTTGTTTGGACAATTGGATTGATAAAATTACAATGGTCTTGCTTATAATCGGAGTAATTAGTGTAGCAGGTTTCCTGCACTTGTTCATTTATAGCAGAAAACCCCCATGTTTATGCTCAGGTAAATTCCAATACACTTAACCAAGAATATCATTGTTGACTTGTGGAATTGGCATGACAGCTATGTGCTGCACTCAATGTAAATAAGAAAAGTGTGGACCGGGACCTTGACGTTTATCGCAATTTGCTCTCCAAGCTAGTTCAGGCTAAAGAGCTGTTGAAGGAATACGTGGAAAGGTTAGAGTTCTTTCTTGGTTCAATACTCTTTGGTATCCTGTCTCCTAACTGTTTTTAAAGACTATTCAGCTGCTTTTTTCTCTAGCATGCTTCTTGGATAAAGCTATATACAAGGTTTTGTTCATCATAATCTGCCTGAAATCCATGATATTCTCTTTTTTTTTCCCTACTACTTATCCAGCCCACCCCCAAACCCAGGAAAAAACTCTTGTTTATGCCCCCTTGTTTCCCTTTCTCGCCATCTTTTACATTCTTCACATGTATTTTGGTATAGTGCAAATATAGTCAATCAAGACCTTTTCTAGTGAAAATACTTTTACCGTTTTATCTTAATTTTATAAAATGTGTTATTTAGGGAGAAGAAAAAGAGAGGCGAAAGGGAATCCCAGAAGGCCAATGAAACTGTGACAAAATGCTTGGGAGACTACCAATATGCTGGGAGGTAAGGTAAAGATCATGTTGTCCTCCTTCCTGAACCTCATTGACTTGTTCCACTAACGGAACAGTCTATGTACAATAGAGCTTAGTCTCCAAAGCTCAGGCAAGTTATATTAGAAGATCAAAGTTACGTTGAGTGTTTTGTTATTACAGTAATTGAGATATATCGCAATGTTCATTATTTTCTGGTTAAACAGAGTAGCTTCATTGTTGTAACATCTCTAAATTATTTGTAGATAAGGCCTCTCTTTGTAGTGACAAAAATCAAAGATTTACTCCGCAGTCATGCTATCTCATTTTCTTTGGTTTTGGTTTTGTTTCAAGGAGTGTAAACATTGCTTTACGAAGTTTTTATTCTTACCAGAGTACTGATAAAATCAGATGAAATCTGCTGTAAAAATTCACTATGCAGAGAGAATTCTTCAAGTGGGTGGTGAGTATTCTTACTTACAGAAAGTTTGTGAAGGTAAAAAAGCAATAAGATCTCCCACCCTATCCGCAAAGGTTACGGCGTTTAAGTATAACTTCTAAGCACTTCATCAGTTATTTGATTGAGGATTTTAAAGTTCATTTGCGTCCTTCTCGGGCCCATAATCTAGTTAAAGCATAGATTGTTACATTAGGAGTTCATTTTGTTCGTTGCTAAAGCTATCCACAATCTTCTTAAATCCTGACACGTTACACACGGCTACTTAAAAACGGAACATTTTCTTTACTCCCATTTCCAGTGAGAGAGAAATTTCCCACGGTTGAACTGCCAGGAAAACATGTGGTCATATGCTACAAAATGGGGACTAGTTTAAGTGCTATGGGTTTAACATTTCCTCGGATTCATCCGACTTCCCTTTTTTGAGTAGAAGCAACAAGCAGGTATGCCTTAGACATGCTCCAATCAAACTTACTGTCTAAAAAGCGATATTCCTAGTCTGGTCACTTTTGGTAGAGAATGGAAGTTTAAAAGCTAAATAATACTCGGTTTACATAAATTTTGTCCTGTAGAAAGGCTAGAAATAAGGATTTCAATCGTCTCCTTTATAATACACCAAATCACTAAACTTGCTACTTTACACCAATTAATCACGAAATTTTCTATGCAAAACCTCAAGAATATCCATGTCTATAAATTCAACATGGAATCTCGTTTTGTCTACTGTACAACAAATGTAGCAGAACGAAGAAGAATCATGAAATTAACTGAGACTAGAAACATCAACCTCATCTGGAATTCTGAAAGTGTCTGCTGCCCCAAATTTCCTTCGTTCTTCATTCACCGAATTTTCTTCATCACTATCAGCCTCATCAACGTCATGATTGAATTGACTTGAGGGATCATGTATACTTTTGGCTCTGCAGTCATGGGTAGCAAGCATCTTAACTTGGCCTAGATGAGAAATTTCTACCACAACGGTGTCATCATTTTCAGGTAGGGGCTGCTTCCATGGTTCCCCATCAATTCTCATGAATGTATGGTCAGCTGCACCTTTGTGAAACTCAAACCGGATTCTGTTCGCCTACAAATAGAGAAACCGTACAGGATATAAGTAGCTAAATTTTCAGCATAAATAGTAGCTCAGATTATAAGTAAACATAAATTCTGGTTTTTGGAAAAAGATCTGACAAAATGACATCTCCAACGAAACAGGTCATGGAGGATATCAATTTTCTCAGGGATATCATTCAAAGTTTATGGGTCCTATATTTTGTCTGTTCAATGTTTTCTTCGTTTTTCTGGATAACTCTATCGGCTCAATGTTTTGATCCTTCTTGCAACACAAAAGACAGTTGATCACTAGTAGAAACAGAAATTCTCATTGGTTAACATACATACATAAATACATACACACACACACACAAATATTTGTAATAACCGCAATTTATTCCTAACCTGGGCAAGACGCGTCCCATGTCCTTTGGGAGCAAGGAGGACCAATCCGTGCCAAGCATCTCTGAATCCAACAACCTCAAGAAGGCCATCGTCTACAAATGGTGGAGTCAAGTCCCTCTGTCCATTTAAGAAATATATGCACGTCAGTATAACTACAAAAGAATAAAAAGACTTCAAAAATAGATGACCTCCTTCCCGCTAAACTCCCCTCCACAGAAAATTGACTTGGACACAGAAGAAAAAACTAAAGCTATAAAACACTTCAGGAAACAGAAAAAGGTGCTGTTTGGGAAGAAGCTTGTTCAGAATGCATACATATCGACGTTTGTTGCTATTTGGTGTTCCCCAGGGATTTAGTCCACCTGAAAAGCTAGGCAAGTTGAGGCAAACTATTGACCTGACACTGCATGTACAATTGGACAACAAAAAGAATAGTTACATGTAACTCATAGGTAGTTCTTCAGGAACCAACTTCATCAAACAAAGAGATAGATGCAGTAAAGCAACCAGAAAAAGGGTTACAGGAAAACAGCAAAAAAATTATATTGGAAGAATGATGCAGAAAGGTAAATTGTCAAGTCGTCATCTAAAGTAACTAATATTACCTGGGTGGTATGGGAAGGTCTTGCCATTCACCCTGCTTTTTCATTATCTTAACCTTTGTCAGTTGAGCTATGTTCCTGCAGTAAACAAAAATTAGCTGCCAACTGAGACCAGTAAATTCTCATAAGTTGTACCCTCATAAGAGATGAAACTAAAATATTCAATCAAGGCTAGTTTAACTTGTAACTGTCTTATGTCACGAAAATTTCTTATTTTCCCCAACGTCTCGCTCAAATTTCTACTCACTACTTGTAACATATTATAAAAAAGAGCAGCCCGGTGCACTAAAGCTACCACTATGCGCGGTGTCCGGGGAAGGGCCCCACCACAAGGGTGTATTGTACGCAGTCTTACCTTGCATTTCTGCCAGAGGCTGTTTCCAAGGCTTGAACCCGTGACCTCCTGGTCACATGGCAGCAACTTTACCAGTTACTCCAAGGCTCCCCTTCACTTGTAACATATTATGAACGGGAAAAATGCTGGTCGGAAAATAATGACAGCAGCACAATTTATAGTTATAATTTTTCTATTAATTGTCATGGTTTACCCAGAAAGAGTAACAGAGTTCATGTTTCCCACATTGTCACGTATGTAGGAACAATCAACTTGCGTAAATTTAGTGTAGAAGTTGCTAACATATTGGCTAATTATGATGCGGACAAACTACTCTACTGTGTTGAAATAAAACGTGATCTTATGAAGAAATTACACTATTTTAGGATAAACTAAAAAGAAGACATAAATCAGAAAAAAGGGAGTATGTCACTAAATTACCAAGAGCAATCATCAAGTTCACATTTTCATGTTTCCGGCGAGAAGATCAAAGCAAATTTACATGGCTATTTAAAGTTAGCACATAAGAGCATTGTACCATACACTGATGAAACAGATATAAAAAGTTTAAGCAGATTAATAAGTCGCTTTCTAATAAGTAGCTTTCAAATGAATAGAGGAGATCACAGTAAATTCTTTTTACAATCTGGGTGAAATTATAGAACTGGATATGGTCAGTCACAGGAGTCTTAACTATGATGATTATTCCAATTGTGATTTATCTGTTGAAAAATAATTAGGTGCGGCTTACATCAGACCTTTAAAGGAGGTGAAGCTTCCACAAAAGAGAATACAGTGCTGTTGAGTTGCAAGAGATATGGAAGTAGTAGTGTAACAAAACTACATTGCAGACTCACCTTGAAGAACGATGAACGAGGGGGGCAAAAAACCATCCTTGTGTACATCCTAACTTTAAATATGAACTCTACGGAGCAAGAAAAATTACCATTAGGCATTCCCCTCAAATATTATCTACTCTGAAGCAACAGATAATTTCAGGTAATTTGAATCATTTACAGAATGTTAAGACATGCTAGAACACTACCTCAAGAAAAGAAGAGGCAAATAACTTCATTTGAGCTTAGGATAGAGAAACCACGAAAGTCCATTTAGTTATTAAATGCCAAGTAAAAAATTAACATGGTACTGTATGGCAATTATATAAATTGTCGCATTTAACAATAATTGTTAATTGGCCCATATATATATATATATATATATATATATATATATATATATATAAACTCACCCCTCCAGACGCCCCATACTCATTAGCCTAACACCCCTACTCGGGAGCCTAACCGTGGCATTCCTCACTTCACTTCGCCGCTTACTCGATATCCAATTTTACGATTGGAGGTCGAGGGTCCTAAACACAGGGTCTATCCCTTATTTATCTTAGACTCTTGATTACCAGTCATTGCAAATTGTTTTACTGTATATCATTATCATTAGAGTGAGAAAAAAGTAGAATGGTGGAATATGTCTTTAATTATGGTACAAAAAATGAAAGTTCAGGCATCCTGCTGCTAGTCACTGTGGATATCTGCTTATTGATGTTAATGGTCACTTATGAAATACACAGGCATGAGGTGCAAACAGAATTAAGACTCATCCATGTGTGGGGCAAACGTTATCCTAAAAGGTATTAAGTCAAACTGATGAACCTCCTAGAAACCATGTTTTTTCCCATATATTTGAGGATAAGCACTACTATGTTCATGAGAGCTCCATATTAAGGTAAAGTGCTAACATAGTTCCAAACCAAAATAGTTCTGGTCACTCCTAGAAACAAAGTATTCCCCATATACTTATACCATCCTGTTTGTTTATCTCTTAAGAAATATCAAGCATAATCTAATGACTTAGAAGCCACATCGACAGAGATAACAAGAAATGACAACTATTTATGTGGATCTCCTGAAGAATGTATCACCTAAGATAAGGGTGCATGACAGATTTACGACATTAATTCACAGGAAAAGCATAAGCAAAGCAGAGATTCTGTAAAATAGTTACTAGAGCCACAAGCAATCTGAGAAGGAAAATAATAATGAAATAAAACGAAATACCACCAGTAGCCAAAAACACCATATAGCTTGGTCTTTTCACAGATGTTCTTATATCCTATTAAGTGTAATATCACCTATTTCCCTCTGTCAACGTATTTAAGAAGATGAAAAATAAAACCAACTGAGCTGGGGTCTATCGGAAACAACCTCTCTACCTCACCTCTGAGGTAGTGGTACGGGCTGCGTATACTCTACCCTCCCCAGATTCCACTTTGTAGGAATACACTGGATATGTTGTTGTTGTTTAAAAATAAAACCAACTAGGATGGACCTTAATCAGTTTCTTAACCTTTTTTTCTTCCAATCACCAATATCCTAGCAATGTGACTTCAAACTGAAACATTAGCCTAGTAGACCGTTTTAGAAGTTTTTAAGGCTTCAAGGATGCATATGCACCGGTCAGTTTGAGAGAGATGTGGATAAACAAATTAAAAGACGGTAAGAAGCATTAGAAGCTTATATGAGAAAACAAGGAGGAATAACATGTATTGCATAGTATTTGCATAGATAGCACATTGATTACTTGGTTTGCACCAGTAAAGGATAAACTACGTTTTATAGGAGGGTCTACGGCACACGGATCAGATAAAGGCTGCACATGTATTTTTCTTTGATCTATCACATCTTCTCATCTGTCCCAACAGCGGGGGATGTAAAGCTGGAGTTCCATTAATCAAATTTCCATAAGCTGATACCAAAATAAAGTTAACACCGCAGTCATTTTTGTGTGTGTGTGTGTGATAGAACATGACATATTAAGCACTCACAAGATAATACCGAATACCAAAAATCTTGGCCCCTGCTGTCAAGAGCCCAACCCTACATCTTCAACTTATCTGTTTTGTCATAGCAGTCATTAAATCAATAGTAATTTTCTTTTCTTCTAGATAGAACAAAACAAAAGGCACAAAGCACAAGACTAGGACAATCAACTTCAAATTGATATGCAAAGATTCAGAGAAATAAACCAAAGAGAAGCTGTATCATCTTAATTTTTGTCATTCACTTTACTACCTGATTGACAAGTTGGTTTTTGAATTTTTCAGGGTTCATTTTTCTCTCTGAGTGAAATGCATAAGATACTTGTGCATCCATCCCTATTAACAGAAAATTCGTGTTAGATGTAGTACTAGGTGACTACCAGCACAAGCAAAGAAATAACTTCAGATCATAGTCTCTGTAGGTTAAGACATAAACCCATAGACATTTTTTTTATGTATATAGGAATCGTATGTTCCTAGCCATTGTATTAACGAAAATCAATTACTGATGCAGGCTTTTTATGACAAATTAAATATTGCTTCTAGTAAATTTTTATGGAGTTAATTGCACCCGACCTTCTTTCAAGTTTTGATAAATTAGAGCGCCCCTTTTTTTAGAATTTAAACCATGAAAGAAATGGATGAGTGAAACAATCTCTAGAATGAAATTACTTGACCCAAATTTAATACAAGAATTAAGATAAGGAAAATATGGTTATCTTAAACACTTTAGTAGGCCAATTAACTCAGAACTAAAAATCAAACCAAGAATTGACAAACAGGAGGGGGAAAATAATAGACCAAAACTCAATAAAGCGCCTCAATTCCTAACTAGACGGGTGGGCTAATAAATCCTCTATTGGTTCCACTCTACAGGCTCATTTCATTCCAGATTAATCTTTTAAGGCAAATCAGTTGTTTCCCAAAACTAGAGGTTTTAAATGCCACACTTTACTTACTTGGACCTCATGTAACTGTAGCAACAACTAAACCTTAATTCCAACTATCGGTATAGCCTATATGGATGATTTGCTTCCATTGTCTTATGTACTAAGCTAGATCTACCTATTCTTCTTTAGCAATTTTGATTCTCCTCCCCCACCATAACACCTTCAATACCATATTATTGCATCTATGAACTAGTGCATTTACACAATATGAAAGCCAACATTTGATAAGCATGTCCTCGCACTTGTAAGTCCAATTTCAGGTCCATCAGTGAACCGCTGAATTGGGCTACATGCATAGGAGGGTGTTGGAGACACATAACTAAGGTATACGAGAAACATCAAAGGAGTTTATAAAAATCTTGAACTACTAAATTATTGCCTTGGATGTTTGAATGCTTAGATTATTTTTGTTGTTGATATAAAGATAATCATTTCTTATAGGTATTGAACTGGATAAGCCCGTCCTCAAACTTCCAAGTTCAATAAAAACTATTCGACATTATTAAACTGGCTTGACAAAAATTAAGAAGTTAAATGGCTATATAGAATTTAATTCCTAATCAGAAGAACATGCACTTACCCATGCTGAAGTAATTCCAGAAACCTCCACGAAATGTATGGAAACCTTCCTGCATGGTATTAGGTTAAAAAGTGGAAAGTGATCATCAACCTCATTCGGTAGGGTACCACTTTGAAACAGACCAAGCTAAGAAAATTGTAACTTGCAAAAGCCAAAAAGTACGCATACATATTGATAGGCATATCCATGTTTTCACTTTTCATTCTTAATTAATGTGAATACATTTGAAATTGGAAATGCCAAAATGGAAATCTTAACCGAATATGCCCCACCCTGGGCTTCATATGATCACCCCCCAACTACAAGTAAATACACAAGGAAACTCCTTTGTAAAGTAGTAAATGTACTGAATGTAGAAGCTCATACTTGTAAAGATACTGATTCTTTTACATATGTTTTACTCTTCCAGTAGCATTCAAATCATAATGGTGAGTTCTGCAGTTTTCTTTTCTCATAGAATATTAGGCTTGAACAACTCATTTAAAAAAAAAATTAAAAAAAAAGGGCAGCCCGGTGCACTAAAGCTACCGCTATGCGCGGTGTCCAGAGAAGGGCCCCACCACAAGGGTGTATTGTACGCAGCCTTACCTTGCATTTCTGCCAGAGGCTGTTTCCAAGGCTTGAACCCGTGACCTCCTGGTCACATGGCAGCAACTTTACCAGTTACTCCAAGGCTCCCCTTCGAACAACTCATTGCAATTAGAATATGTACTCCAAGCCATTAACAATGGTGGTATCTCCCTCCAACCATATCACTTGTACCATTTTGAACACTCATTTACCTTTATATATGTGTAAAGTGCTGAAAGTCAAATATCATATCAACTCCAGTGATTGTTAACTGTTTCTGTGAATATGTACTCCAAGCCATTAACAATGGTGGTATCTCCCTCCAACCATATCACTTTTACCATTTTGAACACACATTTAGCTTTCTCTATGTGTAAAGTGCTGAAAGTCAAAAATCATATCAACTCCAGTGATTGTTAACTGTTTCTGAGACACTATTCAAGTAACTTTTTACAATTACAGTGATTTTTTGGTTCATCTTTCTCTCAAAGCAAGAAAACTCATGCTGTAGAATATTCTTTAAACCAAGAGTATCATAAAAATAATGAATAAATTATTTCCAATAATTATGTACTCCTATATAAGGTGCCCCTGTTGGATCAATTAATGGCCAATTTGATCAACTGAAGACTTAAAGGTGACATCTAGATTTATTTATTTTATTATGGAGCAGGACTTTACAGAAACAGAACCAGGTTTAATATACTATCAGCAAATACATATAAAACAACCAAAAAAGAAAAAATGAACACAAGCAGCCAAGATCTTATGGAGATACAAAAGATGGAGCTACACTATGGAAGTGTGTGTGATTCATTTTAGAGAAGACAATTTCTTAATACTCAAAAGCACTAACAGATAAGGATGTCTTACCACGTTCAGTTCATCAGATGGAGAAACTCGGTGAAAGGCATGCAAAGAATGAGGCAATTCCAGCGGTGCAACGGGATCACAATAACCATTTTTTGGTACTCTCATCCTCATAAGAATGTGCCAACTGCATGAAGCAAATTCTTTAACACCAGTTGGTTGAGAATGAGCAGTCATGACGCACCAATTTTACTATGAAATTATACTACTACTATAATACTTCAAGAAGTGTCTGCAATCAAAATATATATACCATACTAAGAATATAGGATACAACAACAACAGAAAATTTCCCAAACACTTGAACTTCCAATTGTTTTGAAAGAGTTTATTATGGTTGTGTACAATAAAAAGAAGGCCTTTAAATCGACACAAAAAATTTCTTCATGTTAAGATAGGTCAATTATCACAAGAAATAGAATATGCAGAAATCTGTTCCCTTTACCAATATTGGATGCTAAGCACAAAAAGCTGATGTATATAGCAGTCTTTTCTTCACTGCAGTGTAGATTAGGGAAGCTAGAGCTTTCACAACTCTCTTTTAATGGAAGCTAGAGCTTTCACAACTTCATCAACCAAACTATAATATTCCTCGACTTAGCTAGAGACAAGAAAAATATTGTCCAATTTCCTTGAAAAGATAGATCTTTAAGGAGGATCCACATAGTATTACAGAAAAATATATAGTTACATCCATCCCATCTTCCCATTTGTTGTTATATTTTATTTCTTTACTTTTGATTCTAGAAAAAAGATAAACAGTATATAGTGAAATGAGGCCCCTAATGTCTGCACTTAAATTAACTCTACATCACAAGTTCTTGTCTCTTTAATGTAAAAACAAGATATTCAATTTAAGATAGACGACACATTCAGCTAGTACCACTGCCAAGAAGTTTTCAACAAAGAATTAAAACTTGATCATCAAGGGATTAAAAATAAATTGAGAATATCTTAGACAAGCCACAATATCACGTATGAACTAACAAATAACCTGTCCATCTTCATTTCCTTTGCATTCATTACTTGCATCAAAAAAGAGATGACGGAGTTAAGGTCGGTCCCTGGATTCTTCTTTCCCTGTCAATCACCAAAACTGCACATCACATAAAGAATCTTCCTTACTGAAGGCGCACTAACTATCTTTTATAGAAAGAAAAAAAAGACGTCTACTCTTGCTCCTAATTAAATGAACATGTTTATGAGCAATTTTTTTTTTGTATACACGGATTCCATGTTGTTTATAGATATTTTCAACGTAGTATAAGCAAAACTACAAAACAAATTGCATAGTGAGACACCAGGCAAGCAAACTGAGAGCTTTTGCACCACTATACTGAGAGCTACAATTTACATGAAAATATCCTTCACAAATCTAGTGATCAACGGTTACTGCCAAAGTTCCATACCCAGCCAAAAGCAAATGGAAGGTTATTTCCAGTTCCCAAAGGCACTGTCGCAATTGGAGGTGGCTGAGATAGTTTGAGATCAGATACAACTCCGAGAAGCCAGCCAGCCGTGCCATCTCCACCTGCAACCTAATATATATTCAACGTCAGTAATTTGTGCTGGAAAACAATCATCCGGCCCTCTGGTGAAGTTATGACAAAACCTGTTAAACTTAAAATCATGAACCAACTCAAAGAATTCAACTCACGATAATTCTCATTCTCTCTTCAATTTCGGCAGCAAATTGATCACCATTACTCTTGAGCCTTTCTATATTCAAATACAGTCTACGTAAAACACTATCAGGAGCTTCTTCTCCCAAATCAAAAACCTGAAAAGTTATGTAATGAACGAATCATGTAGAAGAGAAAAAATATATGTACATATAATGCGATACACAGTTAATACTTTTTTCGCCTATGTGAACCAAGGGAAACAGCTTAAGTACCTGATGTTTGTTAAGAAGATGGCGATATGTACGAAGAAGTTCTCCTCCAAGTTGACCTCCACTTTTAGAGTTTATGAACACTAGTACAGGGCATGTAGGTACATCAGGTAAACGTAAACTGTTGCTCGAAGCATTCGGTGCAAGTATATACGTAGGAATATAGAAGTCTCTATGAATGTTGTTATTCAGCTCCGACTCAGAATCCGCCATTAACTCTAACTGCAGACACATTAATAAATAAATTACTCAAAAATAAGCATAAAGGGGTCGTTTGGTAGCTGGATGAGAGGTGAGTTATGCACGTATTAAATCCTGCATAAGTAATACCACGTTTGGTAGTTGATTAGGAGATAAGTTATTCATGTATAAAATTAATACAGTGTTTGATTTGCAATTTAGAAACTCGTATAACTAATACATGTATAAGTTATGAGGGAACCTATGTATTGTGGAATAACTACTACATGAATAACTAAAACCCATAAAACAATGCATAGATTCCCTCATTATTAATCTATGCATTACTAATATCTACATAACTCTAACCAACTACCAAACCAGTAAAAACTGCATAACTGAAAAAAAGTACACACAAACACATATATGGTGAAAATGAAGGTCAATAGAAGATAATAACTGCCATTATATCACAGTTTTCACACAGAATTATGGAAAATTTACTCTGTTCAAAGGCCGTAAGAGGAATTTCAACAAATATTTATCCTGCAGTAAACAACACTGATTTCTCATATCGACCTAGTCAAACTTGTTCATATATTTAAATTCAGCACGTATAATCAGTCGCCTAAACAAAGCTGGTATTCACTTTGACTTCCTATAAACCGAAATTCGCGTACATTTCTACACGCAATTCAAATAACAAACGACGATCAACAAGGAATTTCGAAAGAGATTGACAACTAGCGAAATTCGATTAAATTAAACGTTGCTTTATCATTCAAACTGTACAAGACGAAGGCGCAAAGCAACATAATTCAAATTCGAATCCGAAGAAAAAGAAGATTTACCTGAGAAAGAAAAGTATATGGATTATTCTAAGTAAGCAGAATTGCAGATATTCGAGAGAATCAGAAAGAAAACGTGCGTCAACAGTAAAAAAGACTGTGTGTGAAATTGGGATCTATATAAAAGGAGACGGAAGACGCGTGATGGCGCCGTGTGCCGAGTGAATTTGACTCATTCGTTGAAAATTCTAACATCACATGGCTAAAGAGTAGGTAGGTGCCATAAACTTAATGGAGGAATGAAGAAAATGATAATGACTAGTCTTAAATGTCCTATTTATTGTATGTATATGATGAGGAAAATGTAAGGGTGTTTTCCTTTTTTGACATTTCCCACTGGTTGCTTAAATTGATTATTAATTAATAGCACTATTGTTATGCATGTTATGTTGAGAGTTTTTTCTTGTTTGGAAGGCGCCAAGGGAAAAAGGAGTAGTGGGTGATTTGAGACGAATGAAAATCTTGAAACGTTTTTTAGACTCAACACAGGGAAATCCGCCCCTCTAACGTTACCTCACATCACACCTAATCCATTTACGGATTTACCTGCTCTATCTTTCTCAGTTACTAGGAAATGATACTTAAGCCAAATCATAATTTATCAATAATAACATGTGTTAATTAAATTCTCTATCCATACATTTTAAATATGCTCCCTCCGTTTCAAAATAGTTGACCGTTATTGACTTGATACTCTCCTTAAGATTATTAGGGGTTTATTTATCAAATTAGCCTTATTAATTATGCTTTGAAAATATAAATTTGAGTATATACACTTTGTGTAGTCATTTAATGATAGAGGTAGTATTGGAAGAACATAATAAAATTTTCTTGATTTCATAAATGGGACAACTAAATTGAAACAAATATTTTTAGAAGGAGGGTCAATTAAAACGAAAAGGGGGAGTATGTCCACTTTCACTTTTACTTGTCCAGTTTAGAAAATCAAGACATAATTTTTCTTTATTATCAACTATAATCATTTTTTCAGATCATGTGTATAGCTGGAGCCTTATTGCACCGGGTTGCCCTTCTTTTATCAACTACTACTCATTTCTCAATGCACATCTCAAAATATTGAATTAATTATACTCAAAGGTGGTGTTTTTCGGGTTTAGTTAAATCTGTATTTTCAACAAGAACTTCAAACACATGTTCAAACTAAAGTATGAACAATCAAATGAAGTTGTAACTCTGTATTCACAACTTTGAACTTCAATAATAAGTTCAACCCAACTTATGAACAAAAAAAATCAAGTTCAAACTATTTTCTGAAAAATAGCAAAACCAAACGTTAGAAAAAGATGAAGATAAGAAGATTCAAGTCCACCGAATTCACGGTGTATCCTTAAGAAAATTATTCCCCTCAAGTACCCGAGGTTGTGGAATATATCCCCCCAGGATAAAATGAATCACTTCGACAGAATAGCGGTACCTCAAATTCTGTCGAACTATGAACGCACTCAACGATTTGTAAATCACACTTGAGTTTTTAGGAAGAATATGTTTTTTATTTCAAAATTTCGTGCATATACCTGAGGAAAAAATCAGGTACTTATAGCCAAAAGGTGGTGCTTCAGAAAAGAAGCAATGGTTCTGAAAATCGCACTGTTTCGGATCGTCGGGCCTACCTGCGGCCGCAGATGGGCCACATGCAACCGCCAGTTGCTTTCGTTAAAAAACAGAAAGCTGCCAGCGACCTGCGTTGGCATCTGCGCCCACAGATCGCTACATGCGCGCGCTGGTCGTTCTTTTTCATCTTCAAACAGTGCCTCGAAGGGTCGTGTCCCTTCGAGGTGCATTGTGACATGTGTCCGCACATGCTCGTGTGCGTCCGCAAATGGAGAATATTTTTGTATCGTATTTTTGAATTAAAACATCATTAACTCTCAAGTTTTAAATGAATTTTGTCCAAAAAGATATGTAACGACCCTCCTTGTCATTTTGTAAAGTGAACTTGTCTTTCTCATTTTAGTTCTCCCCGTAGTTTCTATATGTGACTTATGACTTGTGAGGATGGGTTGTACAGATCTCGAGGTGTTCGAAAGTGATTTAAGTGATTAATTGGGTTCTTGAGTTTTAATAAAGTTAAATTTGACACGGTCAACTTTTATTTCAGACGACCTCGATTTGGTATGTTAATGTTTTCAATAGGCTCAGAACGTACTTTTTAGTCAGTTTGCATATTTGATTTGTTTATATGGAGTTTCGAACAAATTCTGAGGATTTATTAAAAATTTTGGGTATTTTAGATAATTAGTTTAATTAGTGGTTTAATGGATCAAAACCGCAATTCTTTTACTATCCCATATCACTTGACTTTCACTTAATAGGGTTTAACCCATCGGACGATAAAAAAAAAAAAAGAAAAAAAAAGGGTAGAAATTTTAACAGGGGTAGAAGCTGATGCGGCGTCGACGAGGGTGTTCAGGTGAGGGCCTTAATTTTCTGCAATTGTCTACATATGCTGGTTACCATTGGTTAGTATTATTGGTATTTAGGTATGGACTAAGTGGAGAGAAGGAATTTTGAATTAATCTTCACGTAATGATTACTTCCATTATGATCTAATGATGACAATAAGAATAAGGCTAATCATTGGACAATAATGGTAGGCTAGTCAATGATTAATGTGCACTAATGAAAAAAAGGAAGGAGATGATACTACATCTTTGGAAAAAAATTGATACAACAGTTAATTAAATTAACGAGTTCAATAATATTACACCTTTGATACTTGATGGTCTTACAGAGAACGTTTCTATCTTCAGCCTTGTGTTGTTTCGAGAATTCTCATGTGAATATTAACTATAATTTTGATAAATTAAGATTTCTAGCCTAGGATTTTTAGAGTAAGAATTCTTAATTTTTGAATCGAATAACAATTCGTTTTAGCTGAAGTTCAACATACTAGTTCCTAATCTTATGGGGCTCATATATTTGATCAGATTTTGACCATTCAGAAGCTTTACGGAAGGGCCAGGCCCTTAGAAAGTAGCTTGCATTCGGATTCTTTGGTTGAGGTAGGTTATGGTTTAATTGGAGTTTAGACTCGATTTAATTGTGTGTATACTCCTAAATTGAATGCTTGTTGATTGGTCTTCGGACACACTTGAATCTGATGATATTTGGATTGTTGATACTTGCATGAATAATTATTGAAAAATCGAACTTGATTGAATTGTCATATGATTATAAGTGTACTTGTAAATTTTGGTACATCGTGTTGTATCCTGAGAGATAGTATGAATTTGATAACATATACATAATATGATTATGAAGGATCGGGTACCACGCCGGTACGGATATGAATATTGATACTACTTATTTATGAAGGATCGGGTACCACTCCAGTACGGTACATGGACTTAGATTGTCCCCTGCAGGTCATGACTAGTTGGGAAGAAATAAGTCCCTTAGCATGTGTGTACAGGCTAGTGTGGATTTTGAGAGGTTGTGTGGTTTAATAAGATGATAACGAGCTAATGGTGTTCTAATTGTGAGGTTGAGAAGAACATAGTTGTTACTTATGGTATTATTGTTGATTTTGTGGTTGTTTACGGTTTGGTTGATACTCTTGATAGTTACGTGGATTGTTGTAAGCATTGTTTGGCCCGTCATTAATGTATTTACTGATTCATTGAATACTTGCTATGTGTTGATGCCCATCTACTTGTTATTTGATTTATGTTGTATACATGTTATTAAATTGAGTTGGCCTATGATACCTACCAGTACATAGTGGCTTGTACTGATACTACCCTGTACTCTTCTTTTGTTGAGTGCAGAAAGTGTTCCAGAGGCTTAGACACGACCTCATCTCTAGCATTTGATAGTTGATCTCGATCCAAGGGTGAGCACTTCATCTCCAAGCTGCCATGGATCATCATATTAGTTCTTGTCCTTCTTTCGGACAATGAGACACTCTCTATCTTTTGTTATTTTAGATATGTCTTTTAGACATGGTTTTTATTTTAGAAGTTCTTGTACGATGACTTTCGGGTCTTGGGGATTTTAATAGGTAGTTATTTGATTTTCCACATTAATTAAAGATTAGTTTTGGATTTATTATTATTAAGTTGGTTTTTATGATAGCCTCGACTTAATATGGACTAAATGATTGGGTAATGTTTTGGGTTAGATGGTTCTCCCACCGAAGTATTAGAGTGGGTGCCACTCATGGCCATTTGGGTCGTGACAAGATAATCTCTCGATCGATCCAAATCCGAAGCCGAAGTCGAGCCGAGAGAGCGATGGTGGCGACGCGAGACTTGTCTTCTTCTTGCCTCACTATCCACATGAAGGAATGCTTCTATATTTAAGCATAAGAATGTTTCCTTCTCCCATCAATGTAGGAGATCACTCTTTTCATAAAGTGAATACACATTTCACTTTCCATCCATTTGTCCTTCTCTCCATTTTCCATTCACTTTCATTACTTAGAACCCAACAAAAGGGTGATATGGTAAAATTATCATTCTATTTGTTGCTACTTAAAGAATGTGTCAAGTCAATATTAGACGAGTAAAATTGGAACAGAGGGAGTATAATTTAGTGATTACAATATATTAAAAATATTTATCATGTATTCATTGGACATTAGAGTAAACAAAGGCGGAACTATTATTAGGGTAGGAGGATCACGAGCATTCGATGACCTCAAAAAAAAAAAATATCTATCTATGTGTATATATTTTAAATACATGTATATATTTCTGTATTGGCACTTCTAACAACAAAAATAAAGTGGTTCTACGGGTTGATTTGGGTGCATAGATGGACTTTTAATGGGCTCACTTGTGTTCAATTTTCATTTTAGCCTTTTCGCAAATTTAGGTTTTTGACATTTTTGTAGTTTTTCCTTTAGTGCTTAAATAATTCTGAGTATCTCATCCAATTAGATTATAACATATAATTAAAAAAAATTCTATAATTAAAAAAAATTCTAATTCTTTAGATTGCATCCCCAAGTAATCAATACTGATGCAATTTTACTCCAACGAATACCAGAATTATATAAAAGATCAATAAGATTCTTTTGAGTCTTTGATTTTTTTCTTTTTGATCGCATGAATTTTTGGCTACAGGGAGAAGCAAGTTCATGATTATGGTGTGAAACAAGCCTAGCTATAACCCACTTTGCTTCTCTTTGACAAATATATCATCACTTAGCACCCTTCTCTTGTCTCATCTCGTTACCTATTACTTTCAATATTTTCCTTGGAGCAAAATCCTTCTTTTGAACAAACAACTCTTGACTAATAATTGATTTATCTTTTCTTGATCTACTGATCCGATTTTTACGTACACTAAAACCATTACAATAAACATAATCAAGATAAAACTTAAATCCAATATCATGTGATTAAAATTTCGTACCGAATTGATCAACTAATTGAGAAATAAAAGGTACAATTATATTCATGTTGCTTTCTATTTCCTCCAAGGAACCTTTAGTTCCTTCTGCATTTTGCTCTTCTACATTAGAGATTTTCAAAGTGTCCTGCAATATAATTATTAGATGTTAGAGTAATAGGATAAGTTTCACTTAAAAGTTCAAAACATTATTCAAAATAATGTATTGAACTCGTTCAATTTACTGAAAAGTACTAAAAAGTATTCTCTAAGATTATCATTGTTACCACGAATCATAAAAATTTTCGAAAGTTCAAACGCGACACCTTTTCATGTTGAGAGAAGAATTAATAAGTTACGAGAATTTTTTTTATTCAACACACGTCTAGATTATGTAAAAGAAAAAGATAATAAGTAAAAGTTTACCATATTTTCCTTTTTTTTGTTGTTGTTGATGATTGTCTGTAATTACTTCAATGGCGTAGAGGCGTGAAAGTGATAGTATGACGAAGAGCGGTAAAATAGATTTTCCTATTTTTGGCAAGCTAAATAAGAATTCTAAATAAACTCTGTATAATTAATTTAGAGTTCAAGTTACCTTTTTTTGCTATTTTTATATAAATCTATAATCTATATCTATAATCTATAATCTATATCTATAATTTATAATCTATAATCTATAATCTATAATATATTAAAAGTGTGAAGACCTCTAGAAAAGTGATTTGAACTTTTTGTCTTTCATTAAAATACTGTGCAATAGACAAAATCATCTTTTCACTATTTTTCTTAAATAATTATTTAATTATTATTTACTATGTAGTACTTTAAATTTAATTAAAACCTTTATTTAATCTAGGTAAGAAATCATAATATTTTATACTTCTAAATCAATTACAATTTTACCTTATATAGACAAAAATTTCTGATTTTATTTAAGTTATATTTTGGAAATTTGACTTGAGTTGATCAAACTTGTCACCAATTTTAATTTCAACACTTTTTTGTCACCTCCTCCTCAATTTTCTCAGGTTTCATGACCAACGCTAACATATGCAATCAAACCTTCTTAGGACAGACTCTTTTAACACAAACTATATATCTTTTTCTACCTTTTTTTTTTTTCTTTTTTTCCACTTGGCTCCTTCTTCTTCTTCTTTTTTTTTTTTTTTCATTATTGTGCTATAGTTAAACGGTATTGGTAATCTATCGGGATGTATATGTTTAAGTATGATATAAATTTTGATTAACGTATCCTTAATTCTAAATTTGCAGATTTATTGCTATTAAAGAAGAAGAATATTCAATAATATTTGAGAAAGGACAAGGAAGTGTTCGACAAAATTCGAGAAAGAACACATAAGGATGACGAAGAAAATTATCATGACAGTCAAAAACTCCGATGTGGTTTCTATTAGGATCTCTCACCCGACATGTGAGTTTGCATTTTAGACGGAAAAATTTGAAAAAATATAATTGTGAACTATTTGAAGATAATTGGGGTACGCAGTTTTTTAATTTTTTATTGTTAAGCATTATATTTCCACTTTATGGAGTTTCACTAGATATTAATTATGTTGTTATTGTATTGTTAAACATTATATTAGAGTATGTCTTTTCAAACTGTTCAGCAAAATATTATTGGTCGGATAGAGTATTCAAATCCTCATACTTAAACATCAAATTAGTTCGAACTAAAATTATAACTGATCATTCAAAAACGCAAAAACTAATAAAACAATCTATTTCTACTTTAAATTGCTCCACTGATTTGCAGTTAATAATCTTTTTACTATATTTTAAAAATATTTTATTATTTAATTATTATCCTTATATTTAGGACTTAAAAATTAATTAAAGTCCTTATTTGATCTAGGTAAGAAATCACAATTTTAACACTTATAAATTCATTAGAATTTTACCTATATAGATTATTTCTATAATTGCACAACCAAAAAAAAGGAAAAGAAAGAACAAATAGGTTATAGTCGTAGGTAAAAAATAAAACAATAGGGAAATAGGTAGTCTTTGGTAGAGGTTTAATTGTCTTAGGATTTTTATAGAAAGGAAAAAAAGTCGGAGGTGAAAAAATAAAATAATAGGACAAGTAGTCTTAATTAGTGTAGTTTATTTGTCGTGGTTTTTTTTTTTTAAAAAAAAAGAAGACATCCAAATGGGTGTAGGAATAAGTATGATACTAGGGTTCAATTTTCTGGTTAGTTAATTTATCTATCAACCTATTCTTCAAGGATTTAGATCTAAAGATGAAGAGAATAATGTTAAAATTAGTTGTTTCACATCTATCCATTCTTTATTTGAAAACATGAACAATTAATAGTCTCTCTTTCTTTAATTTCTTGGTGAGTTATTTTGCAATTTTTCATTACATCATATATGATCCGTTTTTATGCTCTATCTATGTTTAGTCGTTTTCTTGCTTTCATTATCATGATCATTTTCGTCTTTCAATAACATATTTGATACACAATATTTATTTACTTTATTTAAATTACATAAATTTAGTTTGACGTCATTGCTATTATTATTATTAACAATAATAATAATAATAATATATATATATATATATATAGATGTATATATGTCTATATATGTATGTGTGTGTGTGTGTGTGTATATGTATGTGTGTATTATTTAAAAAACTATGGATTAATCCTTATGGGAAAAATGCTTTGCTTTATAAAGAAACATGCAAGTTGATGAAGTTGCTGAGAGGAAGTTATTAACCTCTTTCCTTGATAAAAAAATTAGTTAGAAACCTCTTTTTATATAAACTAAGTTTACTTTGTTACTTGAGGTGAGTTCTGATTCTAAGCTATAGGAGAAAGTTGAAGTTTGTGTTCATTGTTTTCAATGATCATTGTTTTTCACTTCACAGCACCTTGATGGTGCAGCTTGATGAGAATGTTTTGATGCAGGTGAATTTTCTGCGTTCTAATGTTATTAAGTCAAACCAATCACTTCCTTGGAAAGTAAAAGCAAGTCTGCTTGGTTGGTGTCATCCCCTTTAATAACCAAGTTAATGTGCCCAAGAACGTAGAGAAGAAGATATTAAGGACGAAGGTGTTGGTGTTGTTCTTTTTACCTCTTAGATTTGAGTTTTATTAGTTTCTTTTTGATGTTTTTGTTAAAGTTAATGATTTGAACTTAGGATTAATTGTTTGAAATATTTTGAGATGTTTCAATTTAATGAGATATTGCCCGTTAAAGCACCCCAAAAAAAATAATTGGTGGCCTCTTATCAAATCATTGATACTCGTGGTCTTAAGGTTTGTAAGTTCGGATCTTTATTTTGTTTTATCTTTTGTTCTTCTATATTAGTATGTTTAAAGAATTGATTTTTATTTTATGAAAAACTATTGTATTTCTTTTGTATAATACCTTATTTATTCGTATGTCGTCAAGACGTATATAGAATCGATTAGTTGGTTAATTCTATATTTGAACCCTTGCGATTACAAAGTATTTGTTTCGTCGGTATGTATAGAAAATCGATTTGTTGGTTAATTTTTTATTTGGTAACAGTTATATGCTCTCGAGATTATATGGAACATTGAGTGAAAGTAGTATGAGTATCTTCTTTTTCCCTTTTTATATATTGGCCATGGATTATTTCTATTTTGATGAAATAAAACTTAATAACATATATATTTCCTAGATCAGGGTTTTCAGTTAATCCATGAGTAAATTGTTCTTCTGCCCAACAACAACAACATACCTAGTGTATTCCCACAACGTGGGGTATGGGGAGGGTAAAGTGGACGCAGTTCATACCACTACATTAGAAGAAGTAGAGAGGTTGTTTTTGATAGACAAAATTATTCTTCTGCCCATCTCAAGAAAATCAATTCAAGTTTATGGTCAAGAGACAGACCCAGCTAGAAAAATAATATTTGCGGTGTGAACTATATCAATCTAAACAAAACTGGAGTGTCTCATATTGTATCTCAGTTTAGCTAGCCTTTTTGTTGATTAACATGTGCAATGGCCAACACCATTTTCTGCTATTGTAAGCCTCTAATCTTTGTTTGTAAGACTTATTGTGATGACTTGTCGAGCAGTGTCTCTATTTATTTGTTCATGAACTACGTATTGCCTTTCTATTTTATTTTATTTTAAGAAGAATCAACCCATGATGATTGCAGACTCTTATTCTCATTCATATTTTACCATTACTTATAGCTATAGAATTGAATATTGTCCAAGATTATATTGTTGGAGAGTCTCATATCGGATGAAAAAATGATGGGTGGTCTCCGTAAAATATCTTGGACAATCCTCCCCTTATGAGCTAACTTTTGGATTGAGTTAGGTCCAAGATCAATTTCTTCACACATACTATAAGACGAGAAATAACCATCTCACCCACCAATGAACACTTGCTAGAGTTGTGTCTTCAAGTAATTAAATCAAATTGATGATGCGTTAATTTAACTCCATTCTCGAGTATTTTCAAGTTGGTGGTGCGTTGTGAAGATGATATCTTATTTTTGAATTGACCTTTTGATCAAATTGTGTGCGACTATACATTGCTTTGGTAAATTTTTTTTGTTATGTTGCTTACTTTAGCTATAAATAGAATTCTTTTGTCCAATATTTGGATTGTTTTGTTTATGCTTAAAGTTTGATTTTTATTATTTGGATTTAGAAGAAATCTATTTGTGGACCCAGTAGTATTATTTAAAAGTAGATCTAACACGAGACAAATTTGTAATTTAGAAACACCTCCATGATATTAATTAGCTATAAAAATTTAAGTTTAATATAACTTAAAGGAACTACATCTTATTTTTTTCTGTTTTCCAAAATAGTTATTTAATTGATTCCTTAATATTAGAGTAGTAATTTAATAATTTCTTAATATTTAGAATTTTAAAATTAACTAATTTATGTATATCAACCCCTTCTTTATCCCAATGAACAATGTAATATGACATATTAGTAAAAGAAAAGTACGCTTTTGACATCAAAATCATACACATTACACAAATTATGACAATTTGATTTAATGAATATGGAACTATCTCTTGAATCACATTAGGAAACGTTTATGCACATTGAACTCCTTTTAAGTTCAGAAGTATTTTACCGTTATAATATATCAATCGGATAATTTTTCATAACTATTTTTGTACATTAAGAACTCCCTATAGGTCTGAGAGTTCTTTTTATAATTTGCTATACAATTTAATTGATTCTAGAAATAAGTCTTAGCAGTCTCCGCATTATCTTGGGATAAATACTATATAATTAACTAAATAACCTAAATTCAATGTCGTTACAGGTTCAGTAAATATTCAATTTACTTTGTATTCAAATATTGTGTCAAGCATTTATTTAATTTAGCGTCAATTGCTATTTTTTAATAATGATGTTCTTCTTGTGTATGTTTTGTGTTTGACGTGAGATACATGTGCAAAGTACGTACACTAATCTAGTATTAATAATATGTGCTAATACTTAATAACAGCCTAAAGAATAGTTGACCATGTAATTTAGTGTCCATTGTCGGTGCATCTATATATATATATATATATATATATATAAAAGCAAAAGTAGAAGCATCAGAAGAACCAAGTGGCAAGTTATTGAGAAGTTATGTGGCAGTTTTATGACAAAGCTTAATAGTATTGTAATAAATTTTTTGAATTAAAGGATATTAAAAAGTTGAATTTGAAAATATTAGGCTTTATTAAAAAAAAATTATCACTAGCTTGATACTAGGAATCTAACATTAAAAGAGTTCTAAATGAACTCTCACTATTCATAAACTCCCTTTCAATATTTTAAAATATATTTAAATATTAAATAAAAAATAATAATATTAATAAATGACAATAACAATAATAATAATAATAATAAATGACAATAACAATAATAATAATAATAATAATAATAATAATAATAATAATATAATAATAATAATAATAATAATAATAATAATATAAATAATACTCCCTCTGTTTCAAAAAGAATGACCTAGTTTGACTTGACATGAAGTTTAAGAAAATAAAGAAGACTTTTGAATATTGTGGTCCTAAATTAAAGTTATGGCAAATGTAACAAAATATCCTTGAATCTTGTGGTGTTAAATATGTCACGTGGAAAGTTGAAATTAAAGTGTTTTCAAAAAAGGAAAGAGATCATTATTTTTTAAACAGACTAAAAAGGAAAGTAGGTCATTTTTTTGAAATGAAGGGAGTAGTAATAATAATAATTATTATATATATATCTAAATAATATCTATTTGTGTGGTGTGTATCCAAGCCTCACCCTTACTTTTAATTAAACTTTAAATATAAATTGAAAGTTATTTAAATTCAACCTATATACCTACTTGCAATTCATTTATATATCTAAATTGTCGTTATATAAATAGATTTTTTTAACAAACAAATAAAAGAAACAAAGAAAGAAAAGAAGATAATGAAAAAAAAACAAAAAAAAAAAACATAGAAAAAAGGTAAAATAGCAAAGATGATTAAGAGTAATAAATTGTCACTTTAAATTAAAAATAACATAAAAATATATATAATTACATATTAGAAATAGTAAGTTATCACATAAACAATTTTAATTGGCCTCTTATTGTTATCTAACCAATCCTATAAGATATTGGTTATTCTATCTAACTTTTTTGCATTTGAATTGGAGATACAATATCTTTTCAAAGATAAAATAATAATTTTCAAAAAAAAAAAAAAAGATTATTACATGTGTTTAATTAGTAGTCATGCTATGAGCTTGATTTCAATATTTATCTCAAATAATAGTAATAGTAGTAATAGTATAATAATAATAATAATTAAAAAAAAATTATTATTATTATTATCTCATTAATTTTCATATTTATCTCAACTTAAATACATATAGATTATAAGATAAATATGTACTATATTTCAAAAAGGTAAGGATAAGGAAGAATAATAAACTAATCTTCTTCTAACAAATCTATATGATATTTGAATTGGAATGAAGTTTTATCACTTAGCCTCTCTTATATATACACCTATATCATTAGCTTTATTCATGACTATTATTTACTGCATTTTTTTGTTCTTCATTCTTTATTTTTTAAAATTGTTTTTGATTTAACATTTTTCTTTTTATATGCAGGAATGATATAACATTTTCATCTTCGTCTTTCTTTGTTAACGTTCAAGGTTCACCAACTTAAATTGATATCAATATCTCTTTTTTTCGATGATTTGATTTAATTAAGGAGTAATATTATTTTCACTACACCATTCATGTATCTCCACCATCATATCTTTCTTTTACTTTCATATTTGTTAAAGTTTATGATAATTCTTTATCTAAATACACGTATCAATTATGTCACAAATTTTTTTTTTGAAAATATATTACTGAATGTTTACTCTTGATCTTTTATATACATTTATCATCATCTTTAATGGAGTGTCCATACTTATATGTTTTTTTTTAAAATTTAGATGATGAAATTTTTTTTTCATTTCAATGATGAACTAATTCACTGTATCTCAAATCATTTTCAATAAAAAAAAAAAAAAAAATTTATTTAGAGGGCTTTAAAATACTTGAACTTAATCAGGTAATTTTTTTTTAATTTAGGGTAATAAAGATACTAATTAGTACCTATTAGTTGATTTTGAGCTTTAAAAATAAATAACTTTATTTGATGTGATTATTCGACATTATTAATAACATATATACTAAAATAAATTAATACTTGATATTAATAAAAGATATATATTTTTCAAAAAGTATTTGTGCGTATCTAATACAAAATAATAAAAATGGGTAGGAATAAAGTGGTGAATATTGTGATGGTACAAGGGGGGGTGGGGGGTGGGGGGGATTGTGGTAGTGGGTGGGCTAGATGGGTAGGGTAGGCGGGTGTGTGGATGTAGATGGGATTGGGGTTTAGGCGTGGGGATGGGGGTGGGGGAGGTACCAAAAAAGATTATTAAAAAAAATTATTTTTCTTTTGAGTTGGGCAGGGGGTCGGGGTAGGTGGGATAAAGAAAAAAAATTGTTTAAAAATAAAATAAAATATAATTTCTTTTTTAAGGGGGGAGACAGGTTGTTGGGTAGGAAGTGGGTGAGGTGAGAAAAAATATTTAAAGAAAAAACATTAAAAAGTTATATAAAAAAAAAATTAGGAGGAGGGTGGGGGTGGGGGTGGGGGTGGGGGTGGGGGTGGGGGATTTGGTGGAGTGGGTGATTTAAGAGATTCTAGAAGATATAATAATAAGTATGAATAGAATACTTAAAGATATTAATAATAAAATCAAACAATGAAAAATAAAATAAAATCTGAAAATTTAAAATAAAATAAAAAATTGTATATTCTTAGTTTTTGAATTAAGAGTGGTGAAATTTAAAATTTGAAATTAGAAGTTTCGTAATTGACACAATTATTTGGACTTTTCAAACTTAGCGAACTGAAACATCTTAGTAGTAAGTACTTTTAATTTTTGAAATGTAATTGAAATATAAAACCATTTAAAACGAGTGTAGTGAGTTGTTGAAGTTGAATTGATAGAATAAGAAGGTGAAATTTGAAATGGAAGGTAAGGAATGTAATTACATGTCTTAATTGATTAAAAAGGTAAAAGTCCAGCAACAAAATTAATAATTATTTAATATATCATATTTTATTATTTTTAAAAATCAGTCAACGGAATATGATTAAGAAAATACTAATATTATTTTATATATATATATCTAAATATCTAAAATAATTACAATTGTGATTAGTTATTAAGTATTAGTTGTAATTTCACTATTAACAATTATTTTTAATATTTCATAATCAATTTTAAAATGTTAATATGATATAATAAAACTGAATAATTTTATTATTTCAGAGTGAATAAGCTAATATTTTTTAATGAATATTTTTAAAAAAATATTCCGCGCATCGTGCGGATACTTATACTAGTTCTAATTAATCTCACAAGTTAAACTAGTTTCCCAACAAAATCAAAGCCAAAAAATTAAGAGTGATAATTACATAAATCTTCCCTTAAGTTTATTTCGTAATACTTATTTTTGTTTTATAATTTTTTATATTATGTTTACCTCCCTTATTTTTATTTTCTTTGTAATAATTTTTTAACCTAGTTATTATCAATATAAAAAATTATAATTTACCTTATTTTTTCTTTATAAAATATTCTTTTGCTTAATTAATTTAGTAAACATCATCTTTTAAGAAAAATCATTTTCATCTCATTATCCATCAATTTTCTAACTGTATCTTATATAAAAATATTTTCAACGAGCTCAAATAAAATATCGGTGTGAACTAAAACTTTTGATTTTGTACTTGATTTGGAAATATAGTAGTGGCAGGTTTAAGCCATGATTCATACTAGCACAAGTGTACAATATTCAACTATAAATATAGCCCGTTATAAACGTATTGAACATTGCAGTTGAACCAATTTAGGATTCTTAATTATTATCATTCTCCAACTGCCAATAATGTACTACCACATTGTTTATTAGTCTATAAATTTGTCACGACCCAAATGGCCATGAGTGACACCCACATTAAACTGTTTGTGAGAGAACCATTACCCAATCATTTAGTCAATATTAGGATGAGGTTATCATAAAAATCAACTTAATGGTAATAAATTCAAAACTAATCATTATTAATGCGGAAATCAAACAAACTACCTATTAAAATCCCCAAGATCCGAAAGTCATCGTACAAGAACTTCTAAAATAAAAACCATGTCTAGAAGAAATATCTAAATAATAAAAGATAAAGAGTGTCTCATTGTCCGAAAAAAAAGGACAAGAACTAATGTGATGATCCATAGCAGCCTGGAGATGAAGTGCTTGTTGGGTTCAAAGTGTATTGTGAATGGAAAATGGAGGGAAGAAAAATGGAGAGAAAGTGAAAGAGTAATATTTCACTTTAAGAAAGTTAAGTTCTCCCACATTGGTGGGAGAAAGAAATTTCTTAGTGTTTATATTGGAACACTCTCATTCATATGGATAGTGAGGCAAGAACAAGACATGTCTCGTGCTGCCGTCGTCGTCGCTCGGCTTCGGATTTGAATTTAGATTTGGATTTGTCAATCGATCGAGAGACTATCTTTTTGGACAAAATTCATTTGAAACTTGAGAATTAGTGAAGGTTTTAATCCAAAAATTCGATACAAAAAAATTCTCCATTTGTGGACGCACATGGCAAGTGCGGACGCATATCATAACGTACCTCGAAGGGACGTGACCCTTCGAGACACTGTTTCAAAGAAGAAACATGACCTGCGCGCGCAGGTCGGCATCTGCGGATGCAGATGACCCGGCGCAGGTCAAGACTGACTTTCTGTTTTGTGCCAAACTGGCACCTGCGGACGCAGGTGGTCCCGACGATCCGAAACAGTGCATCCGTTTGAGAATCATTGCTTCTCTTCTGAAGCACCACCTTTTGGCTATAAATACCTGAATTTTTTCTCAGGTATAGTGACGAAATTTTGAAGTAAAAAACATCTTCTTATTCATAAAAAAAACTCAAGTGTAATTTACGAATCATTGAGTACGTTCGTTGTTCGACAGAGTTTGAGGTACCGCCATTCTGTCGAAGTGATTCATTTTATCCTGGGAGGATATATTCCAGAACCTCGGGTACTTGAGGGGAATAATTTTCTTAAGGACACACTGTGAATTCGGTGGACTTGAATCTTTATTTTTCATCTCTTTCTAAACGTTGGTTTTGCTATTTTCCAGAAAAAATAGTTTGAACTTTATTTTATTGATGTTCGTAATTTGGGTTGAACTTATTTTTGAAGTTCAAAGTTGAGAAATACAAAGTTACAACTTCATGTGATTGAAGCTATTGTTGGAAAAATACAGATTTTACCAAATACGGGAAAACAACAGTGCTCACCCTTGGATCGAGATCAACTATCAAATGCTAGAGATGAGGTCATGTCAGAGCCTCTGAAATACTTTCTGCATTCAACAAAAGAAGAGTACAGGGTAGTAGCACTACAAGCCACTATGTACTGGTAGGTATCATAGGCCAACGCAATTTAATAACATGTATACAACATAAATCAAATAACAAGTAGACGGGCATCAACACATAGCAAGTATTCAATGAATCAGTAAATACATTAATGACGGGCCAAACAATGCTTACAAACAATCCACGTAACTATCAAGAGTATCAACCAAGCAGTAAACAACCACGAAGTCAACAATAATACCATAAGTAACAACTATGCTCTTCCCAACCTCACAATTAGAACACCATTAGCTCGTTATCAACTTATTAACCACATGATCTCTCAAAACCAATACTAATCTGTACACACGCGCTAAAGGACTTATTTCTGCTCTACTAGTCATGACCTGCAGGGGACAATCTAAGTCCATGTATAGTACCGACGTAGTACCCGATCCTCCATAAATAAGTAATATCAATATCCATATCTGTATCAGCGTGGTACCCGATCCTCCATAACCATATTATGTATATTTTATTAACTTCATACTATCTCTTAGGATACAACACATCGCACTAAATTTACAAGTACATTTATAGTCATAAGCAATTCGATCAAGTTCGATTTTCAATAATTATTCATGCAAGTATCAACAATTCAAATACCATCAAATTTAAGTATGTCCGAAGACCAATTAACAAGCATTCAATTTAGGAGCATACACACAATTAAATCCAGTTTAAACTCCAATTAAACCATAACCTACCTCAACCGAAAAATCCAAATGCAAGCTAATTTGCAAGGGTCTTGCCCTTCCGTAAAGCTTCTACAACAACAACAACATTCCCAGTGTATTCCCACAAAGTGGGGTCTAGGGAGGGTAAGATGTTCGCAGTCCATACCACTACCTCGAACGAAGTAGAGAGGTTGTTTCCGATAGACCCCTGGCTTAAAACAAATAACAGTAGAAAAAAACATAAAAACAACAAACAAAAAGGGATAACACACCAATAGAAAATTCGTAAAGCTTCCGAATGATCAAAATCTGTTCAAATACATAACCCCCATAAGAATACGAATCTAATGACACCCATTTTATATAGTCTTACTCTAAGAACTCTAGACCAAAAATCTAATTTTATCGTGAACTGTAGACGATTTCCTCTAAGAAATCTCTAATCTGCAGTCACTTAACGAAAACAACTGATGCAATACTAATTAAATTCCAAGAACGCATTAAACTGATACCTAACTCATCATAATTACCTACTGGTTAGCATTATTATTTAATCTTTATTTCATATTTGTCCACTAACTATCCTAATTTTAAAAGTATAGAAAACAGCTGATGCAATACTAATTAAATTCCAAGAACGCATTAATCTGATACCTAACTCATCATAATTACCTACTGGTTAGCATTATTATTTAATCTTTATTTCATATTTGTCCACTAACTATCCTAATTTTAAAAGTATAAGAATGAAATCAAGAATATACGTACTATTGCCTTCTTGCCTACTTCTTGTCACCCTCACATCATTATTCAATGATTACAAAATCATTTTTGTGACTATGCACATATGATTACCATTCACCCATCAACTAAACGTATTCTGGAACCACAATGGCACAATTGACTAATTTCCTCGTAAATATTGTCACCGCCTAACCATTATTCACCCTCTTATTCATTACAGATATGGCATCATAACAGTAAGAACAATTCAACAAGAAAATCATAAACCAACCTGAAGATACGTAGCAGTCTCCACTCTCCAAGAAGCCGTGAAAAGAAATGGGGAAAATAACACTGCAATTGATGTTTCCCTCTTTGCCCTAAATATCTGATTTTTATTGTTATATATGGTAAACCCTTTCCACTTAAATTTATTCCTGTATTGGCTACATAAGTAATTAAATTGTGGTTTTGACCCATTAAATCACTAACTAAACTAATTATCTAAAATACTTGAAACTTTTAATAAATCCTCAAAATTTATTCGGAACCCCGTAGAAATAAATCAAATATGTAACTTGATTAAAAAGTACATTTCGAACCTATTGGAATCACTAAAACACTAATCCGGGGTCGTCTTGGCCGAAGGTTGACCGTGACTAAGCTTAATTTTATTTAAATTCAATTACCTAACTAATGACTTAAATCACTTCCGAACACCCCAAGAATCGATACTACTCACTCTCGTAAGTCATAAATCACGTATAGAAACTACGAAGAAGATTGCAATGAAAAAGTTCATAAAACGACTAGGAGGGTCGTTACAAAATTAATAAAAGCAAGTGACTGAAGGTGAATGATTGGAGGTACATTACAGATAATGATTGCAGAACAATAAGAAATAGACAATTTTTCTTTAAAGAAAGAAGAGAAAACACAACAACTTTAGGGAGAGAAAAGAAATGGGTGATGCACAAATAGTCATTTTTAGGTTTCGTAGTTAATGAATAGTCGAAACTTGCAAAGTTTTTAAAATTTTTCCACCTCAAAATCAAATTTCAAATTCAAATAAAAGTTTCATTTCAAAATTTATGTCTAAACCTTGAATTTAACGGTCAGACGTTCAAACTGTCAAAATCAAGTTTTCAGACCTTCTAAAGTTATGGTATTGCAATTCAGAACTTTAAACTAGAAAGTCTGAACAAGGAGGAGGAAGAAAAGAAAATAATCAAAAAATTGTTAAATCCAACTAATAGCCTGTTTCGTCAAATTTATTTTTCCCCTAAAGTGTTTATTTTTATTAAAAGTGTTTATTTTTAAAAAACAAGGTGTTTGGCCAAACTTTTAAAAGAAAATAAGTGTTTCTAGGGAGTAGAAAAAATAGTTTTTCACAAGCTAAAAAAGTAGATTCTCCTTAATTAAATTAATCATAAAAACAAAAATTACATGATTTCTAAGAACATCATGAAATGTATATTTGACAAAAAGATTAATATTATAAATATAATGTCATAAAACATTTGACAAAGAGATAATCTATCACTTATAACTAAAAAATAAATTACTTGCAATGTGAAATATCAAGTCAATACTACTAAAACAAATAAATTGAAACTGAAATTATAACATATATTCAAAATTCAAAACAAAAAAGTTAACATAATACTCTTATGTCAAATTTTAACATAACTTACATAAATATAATTAAAAGAAAAGGAAAATGTAAGTCTATAACCTTATTCATCAATGAATTCTACTTTAATTTAAAAATTAAAATACTAACATATTATGCTAAATGAAAAAAATTAAACATAAAATAAATAAAAAAATAGATAATACGACCAATTGCATGGATCATATGAAGTAAAGGTTGGAAATGCAAAGTAAGGAAATGAAATATAAATCATAAAAATAATTTTTTAAAAAAATATTTAAATAATAAAATAAAAAATAATTTAAATAATAGAAATAAAAAATAAATTAAAATGAAAAAAATAAAAATTGAAATAAAAGGAAGAAATTAAAAAGTGACCAGGTTGTAATTACACCATGTAATTGCTAGCAATTCACAACTCCCCCTGAGAATTGGAGAGTGTAGTTACCTCTGCCAATTACACCCAATTACCTGTTTACCAAGTAATTACCTAGCCAACCAAATATGCCAGACAGTGTAATTACACCCAATTACACCAAATCCAATTATCAGATAGCCTTCCAAACAGACCCTTATAGAACTCTATTTGTTTGATTTGATGGGAACTGTGACAAAAGAAATAGAGGAACTCACATTTAGAGGTATAATTTTTGTAGTTTTTTTAAAAAAAAATTATTTCTATAGTCTGGTGAAATTTTTTTAGAGGTAGTAGAAACGTGAAGTAAAAACAGAGTATAAAATATCCATGATCCCTGGAATAATGAGTGTTGGGTCAACGGTTAACTCATCAGATAATATTCCTCCATTGCAAAGTTTTGCAATAAAAAAAGAATGAAAAAGAGTAAAAAATATCCTTGACATTATAAAAATGGCTAAAAATATTTTTCTTTCACTTACTGGATAAATTTGCGCATCTTTTTATCTATTGAATTAAATATGTTCCTTCTTTCATCTTTGGACAAAAAAATATCTTTAACAAATCAGAAATGACTTCAAAATATCCTCCTTTCACATATTGGATCAAATTTGCCCCTTCTTCCATCTAAACGATCAAATATGTTCATCCTTCCATTTATTAAATCAAAAATGTCTTTGACAAATTAGACATGACTCAAAAATGCTCTTCTTCCATATATTGAATCAAATTTGTCCCTCCTTCCGTATATAATTAGATCAAATATGCCTTTTTTTCATCTATTGGATTAAAAAAATAACTTTTACATATTAGAAATAACTCAAAAATGTCCTCATTCACTTATCAAATCAAATTTCCAGAAAGTCATTTTCGCCTTCTATTTTTAATTAATTGAGCTACTATTTTGTTGCCATTTCCAGCCTAACACTATTCCCAGCTAATTGACATGCATCATTCAATTGTTTCACCAAAAAGAAAAAAGAATCATTCAATTAAACTTTAATCATAAGACGTGATCACGTTAGGAAGTTGTTTTACCACATCACGAAGAAATAATTACAATCAAAAGCTAATCACTGTCTGTCTCTTTCTAAAATATTCGTTAGATTCTAGATTGGTGAACTGAAAATCATATTTTGATTGGTTTGAATATTTCGATTTTCGACCTTAAGCTAAATGAAATGTTCAATTAATTGAGCATATTTTTTACGTTGGTATAGAAATTAATTGATAATGGGAGGTGAAAAAATGATTTCACCATTTTTTAGTTGTGGTAATTTAAATATCGCATTTGCTTCCGTCCAGTTTCTGGTTCCAGCACCCAAGGCAATGAAGTAAGCCATTTTAAGAGCACCCATGATGGGTTTTGTGTTGGGATGACTCATGGATGGGTCGAGTCAAAATTTAATTAAATGTTATATTATTATGCCATTAAGGGAGGGGTAATTTTAAGTTTGAAAATAATTTTAGGGATTAATTTAATCCAATAATTGGACAGACGCATTTTTTAATGAGGTTCTTTGGTTTATGTCCCTTCGGCCAAACTTTACTATCAGCACTAGCCAAAATATCTAAACTTATACACTGATTATACATATTATATGTATAATATATGTATATTTATATTTAAATACACAAAATCTACATTTGCTGGCTATTTTGTAAATTAGATAGGCATTTGACTGTAATTATTGTATTTTAAATCATTTCTAATACGTTAAACATATTTTTTTTATCCTATAAATGAAAGCAGAGCCAAAATTGATCCAATTGGTGGAAATATGATAATTTTGAGTCATTTAAATACATTAAAAATATTTTTGACCCAACAAATAGAAGAGGAATAAATTTTCATCCACTAAAGGAAAGAAGGATATTTATGAGTCATTCCAATTCTAGCTATAAAGCCAACTAAAAGCACCTGAAAGTTCATTTCTGGTAGAAAAGCCACAACTCAAATGGCACCTACACAGCAAGTTAAACTTCTTGAATGTTGCCAAGTCTCTCCACCAACAGGTTCAGTTCTATCAACTACTTTACCATTAACATTCTTGGACATACCTTGTCTTCTTTTTCCACCAAGTCAACCACTTTTTTTCTATGATTTCCCTCACACAACTTCTCATTTCAAACAAACCATTTTATCCAATTTCAAGGCTTCACTTTCTGTAACACTTCAATACTATTTCCCTTTAGTAGGCAATTTAATAATTCCACCACAACCATCTAAGCCAAAAATTACCTACACTTCAGGGGACTCTGTTACATTAACCATAAAAGAGTCCACACATGATTATTATAGCCATCTTTTAAGCCAACATCAAAAGGGTGTTCAAGATTTTCATGAATTAGTCCCTCAATTACCACAAATTAGTGAATTGTTACATGTGGACCAAGAGTTAAAGTACTCACTTTTGGCTGTTCAAATAACTGTCTTTCCTCAATGTGGGATTTCGATTGGATTCTCCAAACGTCACGTGGTGGCTGATGAAAGAACATTTAACAACTTCTTGAAGACGTGGGCAGGTATTTTTAGAAATGGACTAGAGTTGCACTTGCCTGTGTTGAACAAGAATTTGCCATACTATGATAGGTCAGTAATTTATGATACTAATCAGGTCGAATCAATCTTGTGGAAAGAATGGTGTAACCAAAAAGATGTGTCAAGTTTGGTAGTTGACAATTTTAGTGACATGGTAAGATCAACATTTGTAATGGGTCGACCCGAGATGGAGGTGATCAAGGTGTGGATCATGTCGCGGTCCAAGAAACTATTCGGGTCAGCTCAGTTGCTTCTTTCGCCCTATGTGGTAACATGTTCATTTATTTGGGTATGTTGGCTGAAAGCTAACATGGACTACAATGAAGATCCGATTGAAAAAACGGAGCCCCATTACTTCGGTTTTATAGCGGGTGGTATAACCCGGTTGGGTTACCCGGTACCGATAAATTATGTGGGTAATTGCATTGCATTTGGTAGAGCAATGGCAAGGAGAAATGAGTTATTGGGAGAAAATGGTATAGTTTTTGCTGCTAAGGCAATTGGAGATACCATAAAGGAATTGAATGGGGAGGTATTGGGTCGGGTTGAAAATTGGATATCCGATTGGGAAGTGTTCCGTGGGTCGGGGCTCCATATTACAGTAACCGGGTCTCCGAAAGTGGATCTTTACACGTTGGATTTCGGGTGGGGCCGACCACGAAAAATTGAAGAAATATCAATAGATAAAACAGGTGGTGTATCTTTATGTGAAAGTAGAGATATGAGTGGTGGAATAGAGGTTGGTTTGGCTCTTCCATCGGCTAAAATGGAAGCATTTCATGTTCTCTATAATGAAGGTATCAAAAGTCTTCACTAATTCCTCTTCCATTTCACATAAGATATTCAGTAAGGACAGCTCAGTACATTAAACTTCTGCTATGTATGGAGTTTGAAGAATGATCGGATCATAAGGATCTAATTATACAAGAGGTTGTTTTCCTTAAATTAAATAAGACATTCGACTTATTGTAAATAATTATGGCACTTAAGTTTGCAATTAGTTTATCAAGCATTTGATTGTCATGCTTGGTTTTCGTATTAATAATACTAAATTAGTTATTAGATAAATTGTGTTTTTCAAATTTGTTTTGAAATTTTTCTTCTTATGCCGAGTGTCTATCGAAAACCACATCTCTACCTTACAAATAGGGATAAGATCTCCATATACTTTACCATTTCCAAACTTCATTTGTGGGATCACACGGATATATTGCTTTATAGTTATTGAATAATTTCTCTATTTATTTTTGTCACAATAATTATGAAATAACAACACGCATACTCCATTAGTATTTTGGTTTAATAACTAGTGTAGTTGACCATATTATTTGTTATCTCTCATTTATTTCTAGTGTAATTTGTATATTATGTGAAATCTTTTAAAATAATTTTTTTTGTTGTTTAGAAGATAAATGTAATATTTATTATTCAGTTATAGGATAAGTTGATGATATTCGTAAGAAATACTATTTAACTAGTCCAATTTGTATTCACCGGTTAATTGACCAGCAAACCGAACGCTGCACAGAGCAGATTATTTTATGTGTTTGGTTCAAGATTTACAAATATTCTTATGCAAAATTGTAGGTTGTTGATGCAAAAATTGGGGAATTCAATTATCACGTATAGTTATTGGGAGGAAAAATAGGATGGTGGACCTCTTGCAAAGGAAGTAGTTGAAGAAACTTTTTGATTGGTTTAGAATTTTGGGTGTTCCTCCACTGTTTACAAATGATACGGTGTGATTAGATATTTTAAAGGGCTTCTAACATAATTGTACAGCCTATAAAAGATTTTTTCAATAAAATGGTCGTGTATATATATATATATATATAATGTATCGATATTGTATAAATAGTAAATATTATGTATATGTATAATTATATATCAAAGATATATATATTTATATACATTGTTTATGCAATATTTATAGATTGTGGCGATTAGTTTTTCTCAACCCTTGCAACCACCATTCATCGAAAATAGAAGTTAGAATTTCTATAAAACAAAGTTTATGCATCTCTATTCACATTAATCTCTTGTTAGAAATCTTTATAACATATGTTT
Source organism: Capsicum rhomboideum (assembly GCA_031232105.1). NCBI lineage: Eukaryota > Viridiplantae > Streptophyta > Magnoliopsida > Solanales > Solanaceae > Capsicum > Capsicum rhomboideum. The sequence goes on along the minus strand of CP124712.1, from coordinate 134,339,533 downwards.
CAATCAAATATGATTCCTAGCCACCTGATTTACATGTGTAACTTCTTAAATCTACCATTCATTGACAGTTCTTGATTTTCCAATAATGGAGAAAGCTTCTGTTGGTTAATGGTATAGCTTTCGCAAACATGAATTGCATTTCGGCGGTAACAAAAGTGGCCGAAAGACCATTTTGAATAATAAATAATAATTAGGTTATTTTGAGTAAGGTATTTTGACTCAATGAATATTTTGTCTATTTTTTTTAATTTTAAAACTAATTTTAAAAGACAAACAAGTTAACAAAAAAAAAAAAGAACCTTGAATTGGGGGAACAAAAAAATGTGGAAGAAAATGCTAGTTATAAATTGCAAAGCATCAAAGATTGCGTTGGAATGATCAATAGAATTCCTTCCTCCTTAATTAAAGATTTGTTAATATCAAAATAATAAAATGTCACGCAGAAATTAATAATTTATAAGCTGTCAATGAGGATAAATCATCTTTAAAATACTTTCGCATTATACATCATTAAAATATTTTTTTATTATCTTTCAAGATTTTGAAATTAACTTCCTCATTACACAGTGCTATTTAGATCCTAATAAGGTTTTGAGTTCAAACACGAAATTTTTTTAATAAAAAAATGAAGTGATTCCAATAGAAAGTTAATGAATGTTAGGCAGCACAAATTTAGATCGACCAAAATCAAAAAGAGCTAAATAGAATGAGAATCCAAAAACAATAATTATAAATTGTACATGGAACCCACTAAAAATATCCATGACAATCACAATTCACATGGAAGTCAGAAGGAGACAGGAAAAAGGCCAGGCCCTCACCATAAGGATTTCTGGCAAAGATAATTGAGATGGCAATTTATGGTTCTTCCACAAAATTTGCTTGCAAAAGGGCCACAAAATTGCACCTGCCCTTCAAAACGGGCTGATTTTTAATTTATGTCTTTTAAATAGTTGATATTTAATTATTATTTTTTATTAATCAATTTCTTTTGTCTTGTTTATAAAAGTTTTTTAAGGATACATGACATAATTTATAAAATATTATAATATAAAAATATAATTTATAAAATATTATAATATAAAAATATAAATATATGCTCCACAAAAAACCATTTGCCTTGCAGGATAAAAAATAAAGATCAGTCCAAAATAAGGAAAAAAGTGTAATGCCCCCCAAAAGGGCGTGTTAGATTCAGCATAGATTTGATATTGACATGAGTTTACAGTAAAATAATACAAAATGTCATATGACATTACCGTAGTAGCAGTGTAGGACTAATGCTCTATAATTTTTGTGTATTGTCACAATCTAAAAATGGATACTTTTTGGATTTTATTTTTATTTGTCATTTTTGATATATCAAAAAAAGATAATTTTTTTTATTTTATCTTTAGCATTAATTGTTTATTCTTCAAACTAATTTCAAGATACAATGCTCCCTCTATTCCATATTAAGTGAATTGTTGAGATACGACACACCTCTTAAAAAAAATATTTAAGGACATAAATTATAGACTACTTTTCATTATTACCTTTTTAATTATTCTTAAATTATTCTTCTAGAAAATATGAAGTACTTAAAACCTCATTAAATGAAAGGGTAAATATGAAAAATAAGTTCCAACAATTCTCTTGGATTTTGAAAATTTACTTATTTTGAACTATGAAAATTTTTTGAACAATTCACTTAATATGGAATAGAGGGAGGAGTAAACACCAATTAATAGGGATATTATGGTAAAATAGTCATGTTAATAATTATTTTCTTAATGGATATGCCAAATCAAAATATGACAAGTAAAAACGAATGGAGGGAGTAGTATCCTGTATCAGTGCATGAATGAATGGTCGTTTTTACCGATAAATTTAAGAGAAATTAAGATCTCTTAACCACTTATATAAAATGGAAATCTGAAAATAAAATTTTCAGATCTCTAATGTATAAAATGAAGATTTCTTATAAAAAGGCTATTAAATTAAAATAAACTTGTAAATTTGTAAGTGACCTAAAAAATCAATTCCAAAATATAATCCTCACCTCCTTGGGCCATAACTTTCGAGAGGAAAGTAATAAAATGTATGACGGATTTAAAATATAAATATATTTTAGAGCAATTTTAATTCTGTAAGTTTGTCAAAAGCAATTATTTTTAGTCTATATCAAATATTTAAGAAAATCTAGTTGTTAGATTTAACGAAAATTACAAACAACAAGAAAGTCGTGTTAAATTTCATATGTAAATTACAATACTAAAGCTGCATTAGACACCAGAAGTAGACCAAAATTTGCAAAAAATGCACTTCAAAAGTACTAGAAGAGACTGCACCTCCAGATATGAATTCCTGTATTAAAACAAAAAATCATAGTTCTATTTAAATCTAGTAATTAAAGTTTGTTAAATATTTGACGAAAGACTAAAAGTACTCATTTCTAGTAAACTTAAAAGATCAAAATTGTTCAAGAACATATTTAAGAGATTATTTTGAACCTATTTGTAGAGACAACAGACTATTTTTGCCACTTCCTCTAACTTTCGACATCAATATGATGTTCTACTCCTCACTGGCTTGATTACTTACTGATTCATTTGTACTCAGTTGTTAACATAAACATTACTCTGCCAATTAAAGTTGAAAATAGTACAACATCTAATGAGTTAATGATCATATTTGGTACGTTAGTTTTATGATTATTTTAGCACTTTCATGTAAGCTCTTAGAATTTTCGCTCGTTATCAGCTGCATATACATGTTAATTTGTTATATATGGCGTAGCTAAATATTTTAGATGTAGAAATACTATTGTATGGGGTAAGATCTGGAATCAATTGGTATTTGAATGAAGAGTTGACACGTTGCAAGAATGGCATGTCAGTCATGAAGTCCGTTTGAAAAAGTCAACAAGGAATGGATCCAGTTTTGAAAAGTTAGGTACGAGGTCATCTGGATCCCATGCAATAATGAGCGGCAGTCTAACTTTGGAGGTGTGGTAGCGAGCGCAAAAGGCATAGACTAGATTGACATTTTTCGAGCATTCAACCGTTATGTAGGCTCCCGAGATCACAATCATGAAGTTGTTTTAAAGAAGTCAGCAAGGAACGAATTCAATTTTGAAGAGTTTAGTCTGAGGTCATCTGGATCCCGTGCAACAATGAGAGGCAGTCTAACTTTGGAGGTGTGGTACCGAGCGCAAGGCATAGACCAGATTGATATTATTCGAGCATTCAACCGTTATATAGGATCCCGAGATCATTGTCAACCATTACTTAGCAATTATGATGGGCAATTAATAGGTTTTATGAGGACATATTTTGTGGATCTTGTCCCTTGATAAGTAGTTATAGCTTTACCTTCTTGTTTAGAGGCATCTGAATTACATCCTCATATTAGCATTACACTAAAGCTCGAAGATATTAAGCTCTCAAGTTCTCAGTGTGCTATATTGTGCTCTTCAGTATCGTTAGCATCAGTTAACTTCCTAATATCTCAGGACAATCAATCTTATATTTTGATTCAAATTATTCAATTACTTTACTAGTATTTGTTTTCTTACAATATTGGAGTCTTATTGTTTGACCAATAACTAATATATCTTTAAAGGGAAAAGTTCAGAAATAGCAAACTAGACCCATTAATTAGAAGGCAAATAACAACCTTTTGTTAATTTTCCTAAATAACAACTTGTATATGTATTTGATGTAAAAGACAACATTAAATACAGTTAATTACCTTATTTTTAGCTAACAACTTGAGTTTAAAAAGACAAAAGAATTTCAGTTTTCTTAAATCACGCTATTAATTGAAGATTATATTTCTAAAAATATAAAGCTTTTTAAGTTTCTAAACTCAAAAAAGATTTGAATGATAAAATATATTTTTTTCTTTTTTCTGTCTCTTCTTTTTTTTCTTTTTCAGTTTTTTCGTTCGTTTTTTTTTTTTCTTTTTTCGTTTATTTACTTTTCTTTTTTTTCATTGCACTTTTTTTTCTTTTTCAATTTTTTCCTTTATTTTTTTTCTTTTTTCATTTTTTTTACTGTTTCTTTTTTTTTTTTTGTGTATTTTCTTTTTTTCTTTTTCAATTTTTCTCTTTGTTTTTTTTCTTTTTTTACTGTTTCTATTTTCTTTGCACTTTTTTTGTATTTTTTTTATTTATTGTTTTATTTTTTCTTTTTTGTCATTTTTTTCCCTTCTTTTTTTCTTTTTTTTTTCATTTCATTTTTTTTCCTTTTTCCTTTTTTTTTTAATTTTTTTCTCGTTCTTTTTTTTTTGTTGTATTTTATATTTATATATTTTTAAAATTTTATATTTATTTGTATTAAATTATATATTTTAAATAAATTTATTATTTGTATTTAAATAGTTTAGTTGTGAATATGTATAATTTATCATTTGTATTTGTATACAAACAAGTATATGTATTAATTTTATTTGCTTGAGTCTAAAATATACAAATATGCAATGTATCATTTAATACTAATGTATCGTTAGTATTTGTATGTCAAATTTATCATTTGTATACGTATTGGTTCAAGTTGTATAAATATGTATCATTTGATACAAATGTAACATTTGTATTTGTATAATTTATCATTTGTATTTGTATTATTCAATTTGTATCAATAAAATACAATTCGTATCAATGAATATAAACACAAGTGTTCATCACAAGGAAAAATAAAAATTCTTTTTTACTTGTTTAACAATACAAATGATGCAGTCAACTACAAATTCAAATAAAAATAAATAAAATTATAAATACAAATATAATATGCGGTCAATTTTAAAATACAAATACAAAATAGTTCTTTAAAAATATAAGTGTATCGATAAAAATAGAATACAAATACAAATAAACAAACAAAATAAAACCACAAAATACAAAGATAATTTGCAGTCAACAATAAAATAAAAATACAAAATAATTCTTTAAAATACAAGAGTGAATTGTATAAAATATAAATGATGGTGCGAACTATAAAATACAAATATAAGTACGAACTATAAAATACAAATACAAGTGCAAACTTAAAATACATACAAATACAAGTGCAAACTATAAAATAAATACAAATACAAGTATGAACTATAAAATACATATAAATATAAGTGCGAACGATAAAATACAAATACAATTGTATCAATGAATACAAAAATATAAATAATTGTGTGAATATAAATACAATAAACGATTGTGGTATTTTCATTATCATCCACGGCTTGTGCTCGATGTAGCCATATTTTTTGAAAATATAAAAATATATAAAATAAAACCCAAAAAAAGAGAAAGGAAAAAAAATACGAAAAAAAGAAGAAAGAGAAATAAAATCTAGAGATAGAAGAGTAAAAATTAAAAAAAAGGAAACGAAAAAAGAAAAAAAAAACAAGAAAAAAAAAAGGACAAAAAAAGAAGAGAAATAGAAGAGTTAAAAAAAAAGCGAAAATAATGAAACACAAAAAAAATAAAAAAGGAAAAGAAAAAGAAAAAATGAGAAAAAAAAATGAAAAAGAAAAAAGAAAAATCAATAAAGAAAAAAAAACGAAAAAGGAAAATCAAAAAGAAAGAGAAATAAAAGCTATAAATAGAAGAGGAAAAAAAACAATATAGAAAAAAAAAAGATGAAAAAATGGAAAAGAAAAAAAAAAGAAAGAGAAAAAAAGGTTAGAGATATAAGAGAGAGAAAAATAAGGGAGAATAAAAAGCCACTTAAATATTGCTATTTTGCTACCCCACATAATTTTTTAAAGTATTGTTATTTAGCTTAATTATGAACTTAAATTTGCTAGTCTATATATTTTCACCATCTTTAAACTACATGTATAAATTCAACTACACTGTTTTAAAGAGTAAACAACTATCCAAATTTTTAATGTGACCACTCAATTGCATTTATTTATGTTTTTAATCTTTGGTCCAATGACTTAATTGAACTTCATAGACCTTAGTTTATGGCTTAATACATTGATAGCCCCTTGAATTTTCAGTAAATTTTATTTAAATACTTGAATTATAACTTATTTTAATTGAACATCTGAATACATAATAAAGTGTTTCTATTAGACACTTTCAGTTCAAATTTTGAAAGAAAAAAAAAAGCGCGTGTTCTCAAGTATCCATTAGGTAGATGAGCTAGCTACTTAAAATATGTCACCTCCTCTAGTTATACGTATTAGCCTCAATAATCTGTAAAACCTCATACATGTTTCAATTGAGGTTGATGTGTGTAACTAAAAAAGATGACATAGCCCCAAAATCAAAACTCAACCATCTAATAAAACGCTTAAGAATACACGTTATCCAAAATTTAAATCAAAAGTGTTTAATAAAAATACTTTATCATGAGTTCAGGTGCTCAATTAAAACAAGTCATAATTTGAGTGTTTAAACAAAATTTATTGTGGAATTTAGGGAGTTGTGGACGTATTAAGCCTTTGTTTGTAGATGCTCCTTGAGGAGAAAGACATTGGGTTCAAATCCATGAGAGGACTTATATGGGCCCCCAAACAGCACAATTTACACAGTGGTGGAAGAGGGAATGGGCCCAAATCGAGCCCAATGTATCTTCATTGCCATAATGGGCCAAAATCGAGCCCAATGCATCATTGTCAGTCCAGCAGATTCAGCCCAGAATATAGATCACAATCCACTTATTTGATTTTAAACTTTAGTTTAACTTGAATACCATGAGGGCTCTTATGGTTGAAGAAATTACAAAAATAATTGCAGCATAAATTTCATATAAAATAATACAATTTTTGGTTTGAGGGATTAGAAAAAATAACATATGCATAACTAACACAATGTTTGATTGGTCGTATAAGAGAAAATATTAATCCCGACATTACTTTTGTATAACATTATAAGGTCGATCAACATACAATAGAAGCGCATTCATGATTTGCAAGTTTCTATATTCTACAATGATCTCAAGAAAATATATAACAATAACTAGGTTCACAAACAAATAATTAGTTGATTTCTAAATTCGTATATAGGATGTGAGCAAAAGCTATCCGGTTTACGTGAACTAATATGTGACACTGCCCCTAGTTGGAGATGTTAAATAATGTTTCCGTTAAATTCTGGAGGAATCTATTTAATATTTTATGCAAGATAGAAGATCGAATAAGAGTATACTAGTAATATGAGGATAAATATTTTAAAATAAAAAAAAATCTTTAAATTAAAAAATTACTTCTTCTTACCAAGCGCGAGAAAAAAAACACTGAAACACACTTATTTTTAGACGGAAGGAGTAATTAACAGAAGGTTTGTCGCCACCTTGTACACACGTTTCTTTAATTTAACGCATCCAGCTATTCTAACAAAACATTTTGCTGGTGTTCTTGTCCCATCAGCCCTCATGAAATTAAAAATAGGAAAAAAAAAAAGGACAAAATATGGGGTCAAAAGAAAAAAAAAAAAAAAGAAAAGTGAAGGGGACATGGATTGCTACAGAAACATCTGGATATGTTGACGGAATGGCAATGCCTATTATGTCACATTGCAACTATACACAAGTCTGCATGAAACTTAACCACGTATGTACAAAATTTAAACAATTCAGTAATTAATTTCTCCCATTTTTAATCATAAAATTAAGACATGCATCATCACTCATCAGCCACATTTTGTAAAATAAAATTATATCCTAAACATGAAAATTTTATAATTTGATTTGTGTGCGTCATAACGAGCTGCATGGATAATATACATGGCACTTCAATAAATATGCATGATAACACAAACTTAAACAGCCTCCACATGCAATTGATTTCGTATGATCATTTTCACACACTATAATATTGAAACAATGTGAACTCCTCTAATTAAAATAATTGGTGTTGGAGATAATGAAGAAGAAAAAAAATAAACATTATAATTCAAAGTTTGTTGAGAGCCATTGAACACCTCTCAACAATAATATAACGACATTCACTTAACAAATTATAAATAAATTGTTAGTTTCTATTTGTGGAGGTAGAGGGGGGAGGGGGAAAAGAGAGCGGTGGGGGGTAATAGGTCAACTCTCATGACGTGGTAGCTATTTAGGGCAAGTTCCCCACAAGCAAACCCTAAATTTTCGACAAGTAATTAATGAGCATATTTATCTTTTATTTAAAGTAATTAAATCCGATATTTTTTTGCACATGATGACGAATTAAAATCGATTTTTTCTATGTTGACGCATTATTAGCTTAATTTTCTTCTTAAATAAAGATTAGCAAACATGCGACGGCTTAGCAGACCGAAATTCAGAGTTTTCCTTTGAAATTGTAATTATTAAAATGGAATAGTCAAATTAATAAGACAGGTGGCAAGAGAAATTGATCAAGACAATCTACATCATCTTGTTAGTAATGTGATTTTCTCTAAGATTTCATTAGTAATTTTTAATTAGCAGTGTATGAGATTGAGTTGTCTCGTGGACACCAAATAGGGAACACAAGATGAAGATTATCATCTCAATAAAAAATTAATTTGCCAGTAGTACTAGTTTTTAATGAGTATATTGTTTATGCATATATATATGTAAGATTTCGAAAATTACAGCTAACTATTATAGTAAAATGGAGATAAAGTTTCGTAATTTTTGTTAATCCCACGTCTTTATATGATCTTGTATAATTCTAATTTCTAAGTCCTAACTTTATAAGCTAGTGTTTGAGGTTGAATTAAATTTAAAATCTATTTATTTTTAAAACATAGTATCAGTATTAGACCATGTCAATTCATGAATTACACAATTTCGGTCACCATCTCATATTGTATGCTCCAGATATTCAGCCCTGAGTGTGCGAGAAGTGATTAAGAGTGTTGAGTCTCATATCTGTGTGGGAGGTGTAATTTGATCTCCTTATATAATTTTAGACGATTCTCATCATATCAGCTAGTTTTTTTTTGTTTTTATTTTTGGGATTGAGTTACGATCAATATTAATTTTTTCCTCATGTATATTTTTTCTTCTAGAACAAATTGCACTTAATAAATGAAGTGAAAAGGTAGACAAGGCAATTAAGCAAGCTGCCAGGGATTTATTTGGGTTTCCCGGGGGGGGGGGGGGGGGTTGTGTGAAGGTTTTGAATATTTTTTTGACCTTTGAATTTTGCTGAAATGCTTGTATAAGTAGGAGAAGGAAGGAATATTTGACGAAAATGTTTCATTAGCTAAAAGTTTGATGAATGAAATACCAGAAACTCAGCGGCTTTGAATTAAAGTTTTTTTTTTTTTTTCCCTTTTTTAATAAAAGGGTTTATAGAGTGAGTCCAAAGCATTACCTGTTGGGCTGCTACAGTGGAAAACACTACTTCACATGAAAGGAATATAACAAAATTAAAGGATATTTTTGTATGTTCTACACAGGAGCAGAGCTAGCATACAATGAGGGTTCCTCGTTGAAACCCCTTAGGCGGAAAATTATATTATTTATAAATAGTTAAAATTATTTTTTATGTATATATATTAATGTTAAACCCTCTTTGACTCGTTCGTGTATGCACTTTTGTAGTGGCGGAGCCAGAAATTTCACGTAGGGGATGCAAGATAGAAAGAAGTAAACACACGAACTAATCGAAGGGGGTTCAACGTCTACTATATATACGTAAAATATAATTTTTACCATGTATAATTAATATAATTTTTCGCCGAAGGGGGTTCGGACCCCTGGGTACAAGGTGGCTCCGCCACTGCACTTTTGAACCCTCTCAATGAAAATTTTGGCTCCACCACTGGTCACTTCTACATATTTTTAGTTTGTGATCACAAGATTCAAAAGTCTTTTTAATTTTTTTAAAATTTTATGTTAAGTCAAAATCAGATAAATAAATTAAAACGGAGGGAGTAACACATTTTTATTGCTTTAGTGATAGATTATACAAGACAAGCTAACACTTTTCGGCCGAAATAATTCTTGTCCTTTTTCATTTATTTCGTTTGACTATGTAACTTTAAATTGAGCAATTATTGCATTTTTAACTTCTTCTTGTTTTCTTATTCTTCTTTTCTCATTGTATAATTTGCATATTCTAGCTGTATCTTCCTCTCACCGAGAAAGGATAAATTTAAAATGGCTGATCGATGAGTTCTTTGACTCGCTTTTAAATTTATAGTGATAAAGAGTGATTAAGGTAGTATATGGACAAATACTTTGAAGTTCTTTAATAAATGGGTGACTGCGAAACTCAAATTCAAAATCTTTACCCGCTTTGATACTATTTTTGAAATATGTATCATTCAATATAGAAGTTTAATTTGTTAGGGAAAATATATATTTTAATTATGTATTATAGGCTCTTATAGTCTTATTCTTAATACTATATGTCAATAAATTTTTCAACAGTCCTCCAATAGCAAAAAGTTTCACATCCTCATTCAATATAGAAGTTTAATTTGTTAGTGAAAATATATATTTTAATTATGTATTATAGGCTCTTATAGTCTTATTCTTAATAGTATATGTCCATAAATTTTTCAACAGGCTTCCAATAGCAAAAAGTTTCACATCCTCATTCAATATAGAAGTTTAGTTTGTTAGTGAAAATACATATTTTAATTATGTATTATAGGCCCATATAGTTTTATTCTTAATAGTATATGTCCATAAATTTTCCTACAGTCTTCCAATAGCAAAAAGTTTCACATCCTCATTTGAACTCATTCCAGAGCCCCCGGCCCCGTTGTATTGAATTACACTAAGGAGTCGTTTGATATGAGGTATAAGGTATAATAATTTCGGAATAAAATATAACATTATTTTATCCCGCATTTGGTTGGAGGTATTAGTTAGTCCCAGGATTATTTATTCCATCATGTATACCTTAGTGATGGAATAAGTTATCCCATATACACGGTGGGATAACTTATCTTGTGATAGCTCTGGGATAACTTGTTTCCAACCAAACGACCCCTAATAGCAAAAAGTTACTCCCTCTATTTTAATGTAACTGTCTTAGTTTGATTAGATACAAAATTTACAAATTAAAAGCGACTTTTAAATCTTATGATCTTAAATTAAAGATATATATATATATATATATATATATATCAAAATATATTTTGATTTTTATAGTCTTAACTCTTAACAAGCCACGTAGAATGTTGGTCTGAATAATTACCAAATATAGAAATAGACATTCTTTCTAAACAAATATAAAAGGAAAAATACTTCAAGACACTTGATGTATATAATTTTGATCCAACAATTATACATAAGCGAAAAGCATATTCTAGACTGTACACATTTTACTCTCATGCATGGCTTAAAATGGAAAACGTGTGTGGTGAAGCAAATGAGATTTCAAAGTTGATATTGGTGTGTATGGCATTGTCATTTGTCAATAACTAAAAATGTCCACAATTGGGGCCACCTGTAATCAGTGGTTGTGATTTGTCTAAGCAGCTGTTTTTTTAATCTGATTAATTTTAATCATCACTGGTACAGTACTGAGACTCTGAGGCCACATAAGAAGCTAGCTTAGTTGACTTGCTATATCATATAAATAATAATTCATATATAGAGGTTAATAAAATTTGACACTTGTCCCTAGGATACGTGTATGGTCTTGGATTGGGCTGACCTCATGACAGGTCCTCAAAGTAGAAATTAAATTAAGTTAGCGTCTTTTACATAAACACTCCTTTTATATAATTTCTGTAAATAAAAACCAGTCATTTACTCATAAAAAGTTCCTCTTTTTCTGTTTAAAAAACGACTTGGGAAAAAAAAATTCCTGTGAAAATCATGTCACTTATTTGACTTGTCCATTATATTAAAAAATATTTTTTTTATTTCACTTGTCTATTTTAACACAAGAAGAGAAAGACAATCATTTGTTCCTACTTTACTCATAACATTAACTACGTCCTACTTATTTCACAAATTATTTTTCAAGGCTTTTTTTTTTTTAAATGCTAATAGTCATGGGTACTAAAGTAAAATATGCACTTCATGTATTATTTTCTTAAAATAAGTGCAAAGTTCATAGACAAGTAAAAGTAAACGAAGGGAATACATAACATGTGATGTAGCTTGAATTGACACGAAATTTTTAAAAAATGAAGACTTTTCATATTTATGATCTAAAACATGTCACAATATGAATATGTTTATATGGTTATAATATAAAAGTATAAAGTTAATTATTTTTAACCTTAAAAAATGTCATTATTTTTTAAACTGATTTTGAAAAAAAAAACGTGCCTCACATGAATTGAAAAAGGGCGAGTAATATTTCCTATAATATGTACTCATCTAGTATGCCTTCCATTTCCATTTTTGGGGGTCGGTCTGTTACTCTTTTCTCAATTAATCATGACTTTATGCTCAATCTCACACTCCCAAAGCAAATTTGGATTTCTTCTTTCATTTTCCTTTCCTGCATCTTTCTTTCTATCCATAGGCCTTAAAGTGGTTCCGAATGACCTTGAGGAGGCCCCGGCGCAGCACCTTTCTCGCTCGAAGGATCTATGAAAAGAACGTCCCACTCATCATTCAATTGAACTTTTGGGTCTCAAAATACTTTTTCAATCCTTCTATTATGTTTCCTTGAAGATCTCCACATTTTGGACATCCTAATAAATTGCAAAATGAAATATACAACAACAATAGTACTATACCAATGTAATTTCATAAGTGAAGCCTGAAGAGGATAGTGTTTACTGAGCCTTACCCTTACCTTGTGAGGGAAATTGCAAAATGAAATATGAAGGGTAAAAAAGAAAAGCAAACAATGCTTTCTAACTGATGATTAAGAAGAAATCAGACAATTATTAACTCGATCATTTAAGGGACTATGTGACCATGTCAACCACAACAACGGGCGTAAGGGAGGATATGATATATGCAGACCATTTTTAATAGATCCTCGGTTCAAAATTATAAGTTTTTTAAATAGAATTGCAACAAAAATATGACATCAAAATAATAAGGTACGAAGCAAATGCAGCAACACATGGTGATACACATCGGATAATAAGCTACTATGCAATTACTAAATAATACTCCCCCCGTCCAATAATACTTGTACACTATTGACTTGACACACATGTTAAGAAACAATAAATAATAATGGTAATTTTACTGTATATCACAACTTCGAATATAATAAATTTATTGCTTTGAGAAATAAATTGATGTAATGAATAATATTTAATAACAAGGGTAAATTGGGTAGAAATTGATAAATTATCTATTTATTTTTCAAACTGGACAAGTATTGTTGCACATCTATTTGTAGTAACATGGACAAGTAATGTTGAACAAATACTTGGCCCCCTACCTCTCCCACATAAAATAAAACACTCAACTATCTACTAACCTTCTACCCCAATCAAGTTAAATGACATCCTATATTCCACATTTTGCCTAATGTACATCTTTTGTTGGATTATCAATTTTTTATCCGTAGATCCTTAAGATTTTCACATTTCATTTTTCTCTACTATATTATATTTAAAGTCTAAACTTATACTGGCTTCCTCCAGGGATGCATGCATGTCAAAGATTACAATGACTGTAACATATTTTATTTCACTTTATTAATTTCCAAACTTTGTCTCCAAGATTAGGTCCTAATAAGCTTCTAAGAAGTGACACGAAGAGGACTAACTGGACTGAAACAGATACGCTGACGATTGCCTACGTAATTTCTGAAATTTTTTGTGGACTATACATATCTTCTAAAGTTTGAATTATGTTGTTATTTTAATTATTATTATAAAGTTCTGATAATTTTGTGAAGAAAAACACTGGAACAGATGAAACCTTGACATTTTAATTGGTAGGGGAAATCTAACTACCGTACCGACTAATAATTCTCGGTTTTGAAGACTTCGATGTAAGGTCAAAACCATTAACTTTTTGCCACCTGTCCCATTCATTCATCCAAAATTTTCACATTTTCTTTTTATTCAGATAAAGTCCAAACACTTTAAGAGTTGAAAATTGAAAAAAGAAGGGTAAGTTATGGATATGTACCATTCGGCCAACTTGTTTATAGGTATGTATATGATATACAATATATGTATATTTAATATAAAGATATATTATCTATACACTTTGTACATATTTTATAAACTAGATGACCGAATGGTTCAGACCCATAATTATCCCCAAAAAGAATATCCTATTGCTCCCTCAGTCTACTTTTACTTGTTCACTGTATTAAAATAGATGTCCAGTTAATTTTACTGTCCAATTTGAAAAATCAAGAGATAATTTATCAATATATTTATTTATTTTTTTTTTGCCGTGGTTTCCGGGTACTTTGCACCCGACTAGCTGTACCCACTAGGTCCCGCTGCTTCAGGGCGGCCTCCCGGTTAGTTCCACGGGGCCCTGGAGAGACGGCCGGTTTGTAATGCCCCCAGTGGCCCTGCGGAGGCTCGAACTGGCGACCAAGAAGATAATTTATCACTTAGTTCCTAATTTACCTTATTAATTATTAGCCATAGACATTTCTAAATTAATTTCCCAAAGCATTGAAACTTTATATTCAAAGAATGATATGGTAAAATTATCATTTCATACATTGTTTTTTAAGGGATGTGCCAAATTAGTACTGGATAAGTAAATAAAAAACGGAGGAAGTATATAATTTTCTATATTCTATTACCTTAAGTAACTTTTGTACATTTCACTCTCAAGAGACAAGAAAGAGATTTGAGGCATTGACATAGAAGGAGGCCGGCGCCAAATACTATTGACTTCGATCATTTTTCTCATCTATAAATATTGGTCTTTATCCTCTTAAGGTCCTACAAGCTCACTTTTGTTCTCTAAAAGTTCTCGAGTTTCTTTAGAAAAGAACACTTCCAAACTTTTTAAAAACATCTAGAAGGAAAACAAAAAGGGAAAAGCAATGGGAAGATCACCATGTTGTGATAAAAATGGACTCAAAAAAGGTCCATGGACACCAGAAGAAGATAATAAACTCATCCAATATATTCAACTTCATGGTCCTGGAAATTGGAGAACCCTCCCTAAGAATGCTGGTATATATATTACTCATCAAGATTATTGATGAAATTTCTTTTGTTCTTCATGTATATTATGAGTATATATGGTGTATAATGTTTCATGGAAAATTCATTTGCAGGACTTCAAAGGTGTGGAAAGAGTTGTCGTCTTCGTTGGACTAATTACTTGAGACCTGATATTAAGAGAGGACGATTCTCATTTGATGAAGAAGAAACTATTATCCAACTTCATAGTGTTCTTGGCAACAAGTAAGCAATATACTTTCATAATTTAAACGTTTAAGTAATTGTTAGACAGAACACACTTCTAATTTTTTTAAATTATATCTCCAAAAAACTTATATGTGTTTTATGTTTATGCTTAGGTGGTCTGCTATAGCGGCTCGTCTTCCAGGAAGAACTGACAACGAAATCAAGAACTATTGGAACACTCACATTAGAAAAAGGCTTCTAAGAAATGGTATTGATCCAGTGACCCATAGTCCTCGTCTTGATTTACTAGACTTATCGTCCCTTCTAAATTCAACTCAATTCAACCTTTCGAGCTTACTTGGACTACAAGCACTTATAAACCCTGAAGTCTTCAGACTTGCAACTACTCTTTTGGCATCACACAATGAAAGTACCCCAGAATTGTTACTACAAAAACTTCAAGAAAACAACCAAATGGTCAACTCTCAACTACAAAGCCAAGAAGGATCAGAATTGTTGCTACAAAAACTTCAACAAAATCAAATATTGAATGCCCAAATGCAAAATCAACCTCAATTTTACCAATTCCAAAATCAGATTCAAGAAATACCAAATTTCACCACACAAAATGTTCATTGTTCATCTTCATTATCACAGCCCATGCAATTAGGACACGTGAACGAATCCTATTTGATGAATGGCCAAATGCTCCCTCCACAAAATTATGGCTATAGTAATTCTGATGCATCTGATAATTCAACTTTCCAGTCACTCAACAACAACAGCAGCAATCAGAATTTCAGCTTAGATTCGGTGTTGTCGACGCCTACGGAAGACGAAAAAGAGAGCTATTGCAGTAATTTGATGAAATTCGAAATTCCAGAGAGTTTAAATTTCGATGATTTTATGTAAAAATATCGATCGACATTTTCCAAAACTTCACGTTTTTTCCCCATGTTTGTTGTTGTTGTTCTTGTTTTATTTTTCTCTAGGGACATTTGGATGGAACCATTGTTACATTTTTTTTTAGTTTTTGGTACATCCAAATTCTAAAGTTTGTAATGTTAGGTGAATCTTGTTTTAGAATTTTATCTATACATACCAGTTGTTGTTTGTTGTCTTACAATATATCATTCTTTTTTTTTTTTTCAATGTAACCGGTGGATTATATGCATATACAAAAAGTTTGTGAATTTCCTCTCCCTCTTATGTTGTTTCTCTAAGCATTATTCTTTATTCATTCTTTTCTAGTGTAATATATTTTAAACGATTCGAAATCAAAATTATGTACCTAGATAACCAACTCTAATGACTTGATCATTTTTTAATGATTAATGATTTGCTCACTTACACGGAACTACGGAAGTACGGCATGTTAATTAATGCGTGTTTTCTTCTTTCCTTTTGAAAAAATTTCCCTAGGAAACTGAGTCTTTTCTTTCTAAGACAGAAACGTAGTTTCGACTCTCGAATCAATCCTGTGGTAAAGATTATTCCCTTAGAGATAACGGATTTAAATTTTGAGTTTATGAATTCTAGATTCCCAAAAAAAAAAAAAGAAGAAACAGATTACGATTATGATTTATGAACAATAGACCGGAAGAATATCTATTGTCCCCGCCCCCACCCCCCACCCCTCCTCCCTCGATTGATTGAATGTCTAATCTAGCAAAATATTATAGGGGTGGGATGGGGTTCGAGGGAGACAATGGTGCGGTGGGATGGTCTGGGGGGGGGGGGGTTGGAATTGGATGGGTGGGAAGAGACAATGAACTTGTAATGTTACTTATTAAACTTGTTTTTCTATTTCCCTTAAGAATGTTGTTTTCCTCAATTTAAGAAACAAAAATTTTAATAATCTTTTTCAAAACCTTTTGACCAAAAAATTGAAAAATATTTTCTGAAAACATCCTTAAACACGATTCTAGAGGAACTTTATTCCTTATTCATTAAGAAGAGAAAAGTTATTGTGTTCATACAGGGAATCACTTCTTCTAATTACTCTTAACGAATATATTTACTTTCGTAATTTCATCGGTTTTTCACTTCGTAATAACTTGGAATTTAAAAAGAAAGCAAGTCTCGCGCCAAAACTTTGACTTTGGATCTTTTTCGTATAGACACATGTCATTTTCCTAATAGTCATTAACTTGTTCCAAACAGGCATTTTAGCACACCATTTGAACTCCAACTCGCGGTGACTATAAATCCAGAGCTTTGGCCTTGTCGTTTTGAGTTCCACAAAGTTTCATAGTTTGAAGTGCCGCAAATACAGAATTATCATTCTTATTATTTAACTACATAAATTACTAATAATCAAAGTATTACTAGTATATAGCAGAAAAGTGTGGATCTGCAGGGTCCCAAATGAATTGACTTATTCGAAAAAGGCCTTGTTCTTTGGAAGATCTATCTCGCGTCTGGTACTGCATGATTCCACTCTGCAAGAACCCCGAATTATTCTTCTGAAGCTCATCCTCTTCATCATAAATGATCCGCTTGTCCCGAAATGACCTGGACCAATAGAGAAATCCCAATTCATTGGGCCTTTCAATACAATCAAATAGAAAGCTCCAACGGCTGAACCTAATAAGATAGCAATTACAACCCAAGAAGTAATAAGTACTTGGTCATGTACTTGGAAACCCCCTATTTGCCAATAGAAATGTTGGCCTACTTCCACACCGGATATATCGTATAACCCCTTTAGAGTATTGATAGAACATTCATATTGCCTTGCCCTCTGGAAAAATTGAACTTTAAACAAAATTTTTTGATTCAACCATCTCTTTGTCTACTTGAATCGGATATTTGTAATACCAACTAAGATTTATAATACTAATAAATCACATAATATACCCCCTGTTTGGCTCTTCCTCTAACGGGTTGTTGTGTAACAAGCGCATAATGTCCACTGGAACGCCCATGAATTTTATCATCAACTTGATGAATTAATTTCAAGATATAAGGCTTTCCTATTATAACGGGTTGTTCAAAAGGATTCCCCGTCCTTCCATCAAATATTCTGCTTTTTCTTGGATATTCGGGTTGAAGGCAAAGAGGGAAGATTTCGTGAGACTCTTCTTGGTAAACGAGTTGATTATTCAGGACGTTCTGTCATTGTCGTGGATCCTTCAATTTCATTACATCGATGTGGATTGCCTCGTGAAATAGCAATAGAACTTTTCCAGACATTTGTAATTCGTGGTCTAATTAGACAACATCTCGCTTTGAACATAGGAGTTGCTAAGAGTAAAATTCGAGAAAAGAGCCGATTGTATGGGAAATCCTTCAAGAAGTTATGCAGGAACATCCTGTATTGCTGAATAGAGCACCCACTCTGCATAGATTAGGCATACAAGCATTCCAGCCCGTTTTAGTGGAGGGGCGCGCTATTTATTCACAAGTCAAGTTCATATTTCTTAATTATTTCTTTTTAATGTCTAGCTAGTTTTATGTCTTTCATACATGTCGACTTGATTTCATTGGACAACCCTTGTAACACGTTTAAAAATTGCTCATATTCACTACATTTTGTGCCTATGTTTGTCGTGGAGCTTTCCATTTGCCTTACGTAAAGGACCACACCACTCCTCGATCACGAGTTTGAACCAAAATTCAAAAATATGTATTCTTTAGTTTGAAAACACCTCAAAAGTGCATTTTTGTCTCGACATACACTTGTTTTTCTCTTTCTAATGAAGCATGTGATAGAGAAGAAAATGAGTACAGATTGAGCTTTATATGGCTAAAATTCTTACACCACTTTTGTGTATAAAGACGCTAATATTGACTCAATTTGTTACTAAGAATGAATAGTACTACTGTAATTCATTTTTCATCTTTGATTATTGTCCACACACATTATATATAGCTCCTGCGGTTCATAATGTTTTCTAATTCAATGATTGGTAATTAGGTGGCACTGAGGTTCTCTTTTTGCAAGATTGAATGCTGGAATACTAATAATTATTTTATGGAGGAAGGGTCAAATCTTCTTTTGAATTTTTTGAAATGGTCTAGATGATCTTCGACTAATAGTTGGAGTTAAATGAGCTATATGTGCTTTCTTGACTAAGAACGGAAGCTTCACAAGACATTAACCTTTTATACAAGGAAAAATGATTAAATTTGCTCTTGAAATAATTGAATTAATTGCACTACGTACCAAGTATCAAATCTAGACTATTTCACATAATTCATGAGCAAACATAAATGATTTTAAATAGTTCAAAAGTATATATACATTTGACCCATTTTTCCTTTTAAAAAAGGGTTATAATGCATGTGTTGAAAAGCTTATATTGTTATAGTAAAGGCAAATCTAATCCTCTTCATAATGGAATAAATTTGATTCCAACTATTGACGAAGGATAAATTTGAACCATATAGGGCTTATGCATTATCAACATACCGGCAAGAAAAAGTACTTAGGGGTCGTTTGGTACAGTGTATTGGAAAAAATAATGCATGCATTAGTTAATGTGTACTACTAGTACCTTGTTTGGTACATTTTTTAGCCTATGTATAACTAATGCTTGCATTAGTTATACACTCTATTGTGTATTGAGGTGTGTATTAGTAATACACACCATTTTCCATGTATTAGCAATACAAAGGCTTTCAACACATGTATTAACTTGATAAATGACATTATTACCCTCATATCCTCCTCAATATTGACTTTTTTTCCCCATCTGCACTATGTTTCATCTTTAATCAATATCGACTTTTTATTTCCAGCTTCTATTATGCATATTTATACTCTGCTATAATTATCGGAATACTTTGTCTTTACTTTTGTTTAATTCATGAAATGCAGTTGCATTTTTAAAAAAAAATCAACAACCGTATCGTCAATAGAAAACATTTTTTTTTTTGTATTTTCTTTTCTTTCCTCACGTAGAGCTAGTAAAATTTTTACTTAGAATAAATCATCTCTAATACTAAAAAGATGATGGTTGTTATTCAAAATAAATTACTAGCATCGTATATATGTTTTATGTTTAAAGGTAAAAGACCTTTGTTGAAAAGAAAGTGTACAAAATTAAAGGAGGGTATTTTTGTAAGCAAATATTATTTCATAGAAATTGTACTTTGTATGTTATTTCTAATACATCAAACCAAACAATGTATAAGAAATAATATCAGCATACCTAATACCAACATAACTAATACAAGCATTATTAATGCAAGCATTACTAATACACTCTATTCAGCATTATTCTTATATACTCTACCAAACGACCCCTTAAGGTATTGCCTTCGAATTCTCATATCCTAAGCACGAGGTATTTGTTCCAATTTTGTAAAGGGAGATACTTCACCAAGGAAGTAGTGCGCCTGACCTTTACCTTAAGGTTTCGATTTTAAGACTTTAGATATACCCAGATCAAATCCTTTAATAAGAGCTTCCGATTAATAGTGGAAAAAGGGTTCGAAATATATCAAAACTTTGGAAAAATTTGTTGTAACACGTCTGAACTTTGCGGTGGTCCTATGACCCCCTTATACTATTTATTAGCGTATTTTAATGGCATTTATACGCTAATAAATAAATTAAAAATATGTTAATAAATAAATAAATAAAAGAGTTTAATGCAAATAAATGCCACTAAAATACACTAATAAATAGTCCGGGGGGGTCATAGGACCCCCGCAAAGTTCAGACGTGTTTCAACAAATTTCGTCAAAAATTGGGTATATTTCAGACCCTTTTCCCATTAATATTTTGACATCTTATGCACATCCTGATCTTTGGTAGAATTCGAAAATTTTAGTAGTTTCCGCGAAGATTACAAAACGTTAAAAAGTAAATAACATTTCCCCTTATCTTATTTTACGAAAGTCGCTTGATACAGGACCTCACGAAACTGAAGGTAAATTCATTTAAACTACTATACAAGAAAATGGATAGTAATTTACAAAATTAAGGTAATTCTTGCAAAACAAATTTAATCATCTTCACGTTAAACACAAATGGGAGACAACTTATTTTTTTTGTTAGAGCTTCCTATCACTTTCCTTCTCTTCTTTTGATTATGGTTATATTTTGCATGTTTAAAGTTTTAATTATTAGGGGTGGCAACTCGATCTATAAAATTATGATTCATCTATTTCGTTTTGGTTTGAGTGGATTAATGACTCGTTTAATTTATTAACTTAGCTTACTTTAATCCACTTAATTCAGTCTATTTTAAAACTGGGTTGGATATGCATTTCACATTGACCCATAAAAAAACTTGTCAAGATATTTTTAAAAACACATTTTTTTATTTGATATGTTATATATAATCATAATATAAGTTGGTGTGGAGGGATTCTATTACGCGTTCAAACAAAGTTATAAAACTTAGTAAGAATTGAGTGGGTTGGATTATGGCCTGGTTGCCTCTCTACCTTCATAAGATAAGAGTAAGATTTGCGTACAACGTATATACTACCCTCCCCATTGTTAGGATTTGTCCTGAATTTTCTAGTTTACTTGAATTTTACCATAATAGTATTTTACTTCAAAAAGGTTTTCTTTGTGGAAAAGGTTTCCTTGTAGGAAAAGATCTCTTTCATAATTAGTTAACCTCTTTCTTAGAGGAAAGGTTTTGAACCTCTATAAATAGAAGACCCCTCTTCTCATATTAAAACACAATAGCATCCACAATGTAGTTCTTAAAGAGTCTTGTTTAGGGGGAGATTTCTCCCAATAGATTTTATGCTTTTTCAATATTAGTTTTTAATATGTAGGTCGTTTGACCAAATCAAATTAATAATATATTTTTTAGTATGTTTTTATTTGTCATCCGATTTATCGTTTACATGATTTGCAACTATAAGCTTTCGCATGACGCCCTATCAATTTTGAACCCAACAAGTGGTATCAGAGCCTATGGTTCAAAGTTCCGATGGTTCAGATTGAAGACATGTCAAAATCAAAGTTGCAACCAACTTGACGATAATGAAGAGTTTTTTTGTCAAAGAAAAAAAAGAAGTCGTCAAGATACTACATGTGGGCAAGAAGTTTCAAACAAATTTCCAACAATCCTGCAGCTAATCCATCTTTAAAATCAAAATATATTTTCAACCCATACTTGCTTCAACGCATGAGCTCCACTTTCAACCGTTGCTAACTTTTAATGCTTGGGCTCCTTTCAACTCATGCATATATACTTTTAACGCATGAGCTCCACTTTTAACCTGTGCTCACTTTTAATGCACAAGACTTCAATTTTCAACCCTACATACTTTTAATATAGGGCTCTAATTTTTAACCCATATCAACTTTTAATCATGATAAGCAGCAATGATATATGAAGATTATGTGAAGAAGAAGATGAAGATCAATTTTGCCAGAAAATTCAGGCCAAGGGGAGATTTGTTAGGATTTGTCCTAAATTTCCTAGTTTACTTGAATTTTACCATAATAGTATTTTACTTCAAAAAAATTTTCTTTGTGGAAAAGGTTTCCTTTTAGGAAAAGATCTATTTCATAATTATTTAACCTCTTTCTTAGAGGAAATGTTTTGAACCTCTATAAATAGAAGACCCCTCTTCTCATATTAAAACACAATAGCATCCACAATGTGGTTCTTAAAGAGCCTTGTTTAGGGGGAGATTTCTCCCAATAGATTTTATGCTTTTTCAATATTAGTTTTTAATATGTAGGTCGTTTGACCAAATCATATTAATAATATATTTTTTAATATGTTTTTATTTGTCATTCGATTTATCGTTTACATGGTTTGAAACTATAAGCTTCTGCATGACGCCCTATCAATTTTGAACCCAACACCCAGACCTCACTTGTGAGAGTTACTGAATTTGTTGTTGTTGTTATTGTTGGCTTATGCCCTGATTTTTAGCTCACTTCAGTCTAATTCTTTTCATCAACTTTAACCCCTCCATTTATCTCAGTCCATTTTGACATACTTAATTTGACACCCCTAATTTTATCTTATCTTAAAGCCGCCCTCGCAAATCGCAATCAGAATTCTTGACATGATATTGCATTGAATATCTTGATAAAACTTGTGATATGGCATTAGATCAAATTGCAAATATATAAGTAGTACTTTTCTACTCTAAATTGAACGTTGCAATCACATATTAATGGGCAGTCCCCTCAATTAAAGTACGAAACTTAAGATAACTAATATTTTAGTATTGATTCTTTATGAAATAAAGTTTACATATATCTAAACCACATAAAAAAGATAGTGATCACAATTATTTTTTAGTGAAATATATAGTCTATGAGAAATTATTTGATATCTCAGTAGTACGGAGTAATAAAAAGGAGAGATTATTGACTTATAAAGAAGCATATCATAGTCTAGATTTGGTGGTGGGAAACTGGCATCATAGTTGAAGAAAATATGATCCAAAATTGCATTGTTTAATGTATTATTATCCTACTTCCTTGCTCCCTCAGTATGCCTTACCTTATATAGTCGTCATGCTTATATCTATTTTTCAAACAGCATGCATCTGTATTACACAATTATTCCTTTCTGTTCAATTTATATGACAGGGTTCAAAGGTTGAGAGTAAAATCTTTAAATTTTGTCCTTGGATTCGGATATGGAATCTTTAAACTTTTTGAAATAAAGTTTGCATATTTGAAAACTACATTAAAAAACACAATAAGTCATAATATATAAATAACAATTCAAAATACTTAAAAGACATATAAACATATTATGATCAAAAGAAAGTTTATTTGTTTGAATCTCGAAATCTAAAAAATATCACATAAATTAAGTAGGCGTTTGGCCATGAAAATAAAATATTTTGGAGTTGGAGTTGGAGTTGAAATTGGAGTTGAAGTTGTGTTTGACCATGAAAATAAATAGTGTTCTTTTTGACTTTTTGTGAGAGAAGTAAAAGTAAAAAAAGTGAAAACAAGAAAAAGTTGTTTTCACTTTTCCGAAAATTTATTTCACTTTAGTGAAATACATTTCATGGCCAAACACCACTATATTTCACTTTTTTCACTAAAGTGAAATTTATTTTCGGAAAAAAGTGAAAAAAATTCATGGCCAAACGGACCCTAAGACAGGAGTATTATTTTATAATTGTATGCAGGACCAGTGGCGGATAAACACACAACGCACGAATTTTCAGATTTTCTAAACTAAAATTAGCTTTGCTCCCTATGTTTTTCATAGATGTCATTTCCTTTTTCAATATAAACTGTGTTAGGGATTATCTTGAATTTCTTACAATTCTCCCTTTTAAAATTTAATCAAAACTTAATCTTCCTTCTTCGCATAATCTTAATCAAACTGTTCCTTCCACCATAGAAATCTTGCACCACTAGTTATATGTGTAAGCAATAGTTTATCTTATATATACATGAATACTTTTTGGACCATGTACAGACAAAAAAAAGAATACTTTAAAAAATAAAGTTTACACAACAGTCATTTTATTCTTGGATGTTCAGAAATTTTAGTCCAAATTGACAACTTTCCAACAACTTTCACAATTACAAGAATGCAAACTGCATATTAATAATCAATTTTTTTTTAGAAAAATTTACATCATATCACTATTTAACTTATCATAATTACTTAAAATCCCAACTCTTTAAAATAATTACATTAATCTTTGATGTATCTGTGTAAAATTAAATGATGTATCCGAAAGAATGTGATGTATCCATGTAAAATTAAGTGATGTACTCAGAAGAATATGATGTGATGTATCCGTGTGGAATGTGATGTATCCGTGTAAAATTAAGTGATGTATCCGGAAGAATATGATGTATCCGTATAAAATTAAGTGATGTATCCGGAAGAATGTGATGTACCCGTGTGGACTAAAACAAGGATTTTTGATAATATTGAAAAGAGTTGGGATAGAGATCGGAGTAATTAGCTCCTAAAGGGTTGGAATTTATGTTGTTTTTACCATTTTTATGTCGTATTTTCTCCATTAAACTACTCCAATTTGATCCACTAAGATTTTACTATTGTAATAGGTTCAGTTGGGCCTCATGTTAAGCAATCTTCGCAAACCTGTACTGTCTAACCCATCTATGGCCCAGCCCAACTCATTACTTTGAAAAACATTCCATTCATGGCCAAGCCCAACTCATTACTTTGAAAAACATTCTTTTTACAATCTAAAGTTTGTCTAACCAATCCATACTTTATACAATCTAAAGTTCCAAATCTGTCATTTGAATCATTTCATGACACAAAACTACACACTCAAATTATGCCTTGGTCCAACTTCTTTTTTTCTTAATAAAAAAGAAGGGAAAAATAGGAACTCCCATATCATGGGGTACTACACTTCCTCTCGGGATGATGTTCTCGGAAACAACTTCTCTATCCTCAGAAAATAGGGTTAAGGTTGCGTACACTGTACACATCACCCTTATCACACCCCAGTTGTGAGATCACGGGGTGTTGTGTTGTTGTTGAGATGTCCAGTGGAATTTGTTACTATTTCTTTTTTAAAATCTTAATGCCACTGATCGATCTCATTTACAAGAGAAATTCCTGAGAGACACTTAAAAAAGAGTTAATTATATCTTACACAAAATTAAAACTTTAGTAGTAGTGCTCATACCATTAACTCAATAGTGTGATTGATTCATTTGTCACCTGTCTTTCACCACACAGAATAGCACAAAAAATCACTACTCCATAAAATTACTCCTAGTATTTTAATCACAACGAATTAATTGGATCAGTGAGTTTTGAAATCAGATGATTTAATTAAAAATGAAATCTAAGATTTGAATTCGTCGGACTATTATTCAAATTGCAATCTCTTCACCATTAAACTGTTCTCGTAGACGATAAAATTACTGTATTTAACGTACTCTTGACGTATATTTTTAAATTTCTTTTTTATATCTATTATATGAGGGAAAAAATATTACTATTTGGAATAAACAATTATGGTAAAAGGACAAAGCAACTCCTATGATTGAAGCAATCAATGCATTCTCCATTCCAAGTATATATGATATTCCAAGGTGGAATCTTCTTTCATGTCTTAGCACATGCAATGTAAAAAGTGGAAGATGACTTTGATATATCAATAGCTACAGAAGTATATTTGCCTTGTTCTGTTTTGGACTTGTTACAAAAGTTGAATTAAAGGGACACTGATCAATCATGCTCAACTTTCTTACCCACTCTTCCTTTTTGGATCATTTTCAAGTACTCGTAATATTTTTCCTTGACTATAGTGTGGTCCATATATTTGACAAACCTAATTCTTCCAATGTTGTTTTGCTTTAAGTTTCATTTTGTATTTATTCTTGAAAATCATCATTAGCGTTACACTTGATGATTCCAATGACTGGAGATTAATTGTAGTTGAAATGTTGTGTCTAAGTGGATATGCGGTAATTGCTTTTTCAAGGGACTAGTTCACACTTTTATTTACTAGAATTCACTATTACCCAACATAAGAGTGGGTATACTTTGTAAAATACCGAATTGTCATATTGAAATCGAATTTTTCAATACTTCAATTATGGTATTATAGTATTCGATATGATAATTGGTAATTCGGTATAGTATTCAGGATTTATAAAAAAAAACAAATATTAGATCCGCCTCCAACTATGACCACTTTTTTCCCCTTCAAAGTCTTTGGGTACAGCCTATACAAGGTATGTTTCTATTGACATTGGTAACTACACCCTATCAAATACACCATATTTTAGATCACAGAACTTTAGAGATCAAAGATGTAACATGATTCAACATGGCTAACAAAGTGCCTAGGAATAGTAGTTAAAATAGAAGAGACAGAAAGAGGAGAGGATTTACGACACCATCATTACTTGCGTCCCATTGATCTTTTACTTGCCACTTTTCTTTTCGTGCTCAATTACCAATGCTGCTTCTTTAAGTCATTTCATTTTTCTTTTGTTTTAGTCGATTTCTAAAGTTTCATCATTAACAAAACGTCCCAAGTAGAGAAAAAGATTTGAAATTTGTCTTTTAATCTTTTATATAGGTATAGACATCCTTTAAAAAATTATTTGGAAAAAAGGTTAAAGATATTCTTAAATTATGCAAAATTGGATAAAAATATTCTTTGTTAATAGTTTGGTTTAAAAACGTCTCAATTGTTAATAATTTGATTCAAAAATATCTCATTAATTTGTTATAGCATGTTTGGTCAAGCTTATTTTTTTTTTTAAAAGTGCTTATTTTTTTAAAAACCCTTTTCTTTTAAAAGCTCTTTAACTAATAAAAAAAGTGAGAAGTAATTTTTTTCATCTTAATATTGCTTCATCAATTAAAATAGTCTACTTTTTAACTTATAATATCCTAAATTCATTTAGTTCGAATTCAAATCAAGATATTGTAGTGTAGTTTCCTTATCAATTATAAACTTCAGATAAAAAGAAATTACCTCTTCTACCTTTTTCTTTCCCACTGTTAATAGAGAATTTGAAAGAATTTACAGTAAAGCAAGGACTAAGTTTCTAGGTCCAAATTTATGAACTACGTTCTGTTAAATTATCACTACACCAAAAAAATATTTAGTAGCAATTAGTTAAGGACTATAGCTTAATTACCGCTAAATTATATTTGTAGATGTAATTATTCATGACAATTATATTTTAGCACTCTTTGTAAATGTCTTTAAAGCTTACAATGACATTGAATCCAATGATAATTAACTAATATCGATAAAAATTTTAGAACTCTTAGTTAAATTACATATTATTGTCACTAAAAGACTTTCTTGTTATAGTATGTACCCTCTGAATAATTCAACTAGCAAATTGACAATTGTGCGTGTGGAGAAAAACCTTCAAAAGCTTAAGTCATACAGTAACGTTAAGAAAACGGTAACCAAAATGCAAAGACTAAAATGGGTGATGACATAGAAAGTAGAAAAGAAAGGGTATTTGTCTTTTTGTTTCTTTTCTCTTGTTTTCTTCAGAGTGGAAACTGGGGAACACAAGTTGGGCTAACTAGCTTTTTGCAAAGAGCCTTTTTATTGAAATTATTCTGCCTAATAGATGCTTTTTCTATTGCCTTGACGCTAAAAAGTACACAAATCTCAAGCTTATTGCTTTTTCACTTTACCTACTTCTTTTTTCACCTAAAGTCAGAAGATTTAAGTTGTTTTTGCACTAAACTTTATACTAATTTCAATTTGTTAAATCTTCAAAATACTTGATATGTGGTCCTTCCTGGTGTGGAAACACACGAGATAAAAACGTTTAGTTGATTCAGAAGGATGACTAGGACCATTTTATGTAAAAAAAATTGAGCCAATTACAGATTGAATTGTTATGCTTACATAATATATTATGAGAAAAGCAAATTTAGGCTCATCTGATATTAACATTTGCAGGGGCGGAGTGAGCATTGAGGTATACAGGTTTGGCAAAACTAGGATTTAGAGGTCTTTGTCATAAGGGAATATTAGTAGTTGAATCAGTTGACTACTTGAACTTTCACCTTGTTAGTGATGATATGATTCCCACCTTATAATCCTCTACCGCATTTCCTCTTCCACGCTACCCCCAATTTTTTGTTTTGTAGAAAAAGTCTTCGTTATCGGGTTCAAAATTAAATATTTATATACATTTAATAAATTTTCTAATATAAATATAGGGTCTAAGCAAAAGTTATTTTGGGTTCATCAAACCATTACCTAATGTTCTACCTTCTCCACAAGTAGAAGATGAAACTATTTAACTATAAGCTCCATTTGAAAAATAAGTATTACTTAAGATTTAGAGATCTACATTTAGCTTACTCTACTAGGTAATTTAAATTACACTACAATAATGATATGCATATGCGATATATTAATGAGACAGAGGAACAATTAAACAACTATATTAGAGTAATTAAACAACAAACTATATTATAAGATATGTACAAAGGGAAAAAGGCTTGGGCACGTGCTATACAAGACTTTTGTCCAAGTGAGAAAACGTAAGGGTGCCTATCCACCCACTTAGGTCAAGAAGGATACGGCTGACAACATTAGATCAAAAACCAAAGACACCCCTCACCTTCCCAAAGGTAAAATAAAAAATGACTTCCAGCTTGAGTTTGTTGGCAAACTCATGTTTGAACATTAGTTCAAAATTCTACTACTACACTTCATTAGGATTATTCAATTAAAAAATTAGGTACTATTAAGCTAAAATTATTTTAAGTCGGATGAACCGTAGTTGATGTTTTTTACCATAAAAAAATGTGGTGCAGTGGATGGGACTGTTTTTCCTTTAATTAAATGTCTTGATTTCGAGTCCTAGGTATGAAAAAATTCTTGGTAGGGAGGCTTCCCTGGACAGGCCTTACGTGGCATGAATCTGAATTAGTCGAGCTCCAATACAAATATCGAACACCAAATGAAAAATTCAAAAAAAAAAATTAAAATAGTTGATGTTTTACATCCGCCTCTATTTGAGTTTATTGATCGCCCTTCATGCATGACTTTCTTTTCTATAGCTTTAGTAAGTTTATGGATTCAATAAAATTGCTTTAAAATTACTCTGCCGATTTCATTTTATTTGTTATCATTTCTTATTAATCCGCGAATACGTTTCTATATTCCCCCAAATATTTCGAAAGAACGGTAATCAAAAGATAAAGAACAAGAGAGTAAGATTTGTTGGATTTGTATTCTCCAAATACAATTTGATGCTTCTTAGAACATGGATCAAAGACGGATAAATAAAATTGCTGATGAAATATAAAATTTTACGAATCAATAATTCTTATTGTAAATTAGAAATTTTATTTATCACACAATTTGATTGTACGATGCAGTTTTGTACTGTAATTCCATGTGCTTATCTGATTATTCACGAGAGAGATTTGACCAAAATCTCATATATAGGTGATGCCCCACCCCAATATCATATACTCTTTTTAAGTAATATAAATTCATTAATTATAAGTTATAATTTATAACTCATCCACTCAATTAATAGTAGTTACACGGTCATCTTTTAGTACTTTAGTGGTAATGTCAATTTATTATTTACCTATATGATTGTGTTTTTTTTTATGGAATTTTTAATCACATAAGTTGGATTACTATTTCTATCGATATTTTGTTGCCTGGACTGAACTTCTTCTTTTGAGATTTGATGAATTAATTTTCTCTCACAAATTTAATCTGCGGATCAATCAAATTCACTTTTAACTTCACATAGTCAATAAAAATTATCCCATCTCTTAGCAATTGATTAACAATATCAGACCTC
Organism: Capsicum rhomboideum; assembly: GCA_031232105.1. NCBI lineage: Eukaryota > Viridiplantae > Streptophyta > Magnoliopsida > Solanales > Solanaceae > Capsicum > Capsicum rhomboideum. Next base: position 134,309,156 of record CP124712.1, on the reverse strand, counting down.
AATTTCATGCGTTTATTCTTACCATTATAAAATTTATTACTTGCAATAACAAGTGTCGCTTGACAATCATAGTGTATAGACACATTGAGACAATAAATTCTAATTTAGAAATATAAGCTAAGAAGTTTCTTAACTACTAGACCTCAGAACTAGCTAAAGCCGAAGCTACTAACTTTGATTTTATAATGGATCTAACAATAATAATTTGTTTAGATGATTTTCAATATATTGCACCATCACCAATATAGCATCATCAAGAATGAACACATAACCACTAATGAATTATTGTCTCATCTAAACAGAGAAATCCAGTTTGCATTAGTATTGTATCCTTCTAAAGCAAAAGAAAATCATTGTAATTCATGGTACCTTTAACTATTTTATTAAATCTCTAAAGTTCACATTTCTGATCCAACCACTCCGATCCATGTCTTCAAAATAAACAATTCAAAGTTATGGATTTATGGCAATTTCAATAAGTCACAGCCTATCTGCTTAATATATCTATCATGTATGATCGGAAAAGTTTTTTTATTCATTTATTTTAAAATAATATTTGGATAAAGAAATTGAGTCAAAGTATGTAGTACCGTACTCCCTCCTTCCGCTTCAATTTATATCAATACCTTTTGATTCGACATAAAATTGACCTTAATTTTAAAAATTGAATTTTTTTTTTCATTTTTCCATTAGGTATAAATTTTAATTTTTACCTATAAATAAAAAATTATGATCAATTGAATAGATTCACTGTCTTGAAATATTCTAAACTTTCTATCTTATAGACAAAAGTTGAAATTTACGTCTGATAGGCAACAAGCCTTCTTCTATCACCAATTTTAATTAGTTTTAATGTTTGTCTATAAAATAGAATTTATTATGATCAATATATAGATTTACAGTTTTGAAATATTTGAAAATTTTACCTTATATAAAATTAATTTATATCTACAACTTATAAGCGATGAACAACAAACAATTTGCCTAGCGAATTTTTAAGTTTAATACATGTTTTATGTGCGATGACAACAAACGATTTGCCTAGCGAATTTTTAAGTTCTATACATGTTATTTTCAAGTCCATTATTCATCAAGAATGAATATATTATTGGGGTTATAGTGTGAGCAACATTATCTTTATAATTAAAAATACAAAGGCAGAAAAGAAGCAACTTTCACAATCATATAAGGGGAGACAAAGATAAAAGAAAAAGGAGAATGAAAGGGAAAAGGACAGCAGAAGAAGCCAAATCCCTGGACAGCCTTTCCACTCTCCCCTTTCGTCTTTTCTTTCTGATTCTTCTCTCTGTATGACTCAGGAGTCAGGACCCCCCAAACCCCGCACCCCCCATCTTCTTAATTGTCACATTATCAATCACTTGATTTATTTAAATTCAAGTTTAATATGTTTACTAAAACAAAAGAAGTGCTTGGTACAAGAAGATTTTCCAGATTTGTAGTTAAATGTGAACAATCATAATCACCCCACTAAATTTTTAGATAAAGAAATGAATACTGAATCTAACTTAATTCAAAATTAAGTTCATAAAATGAAGCTTGTTCAAGATTATATAAAGAAATCAATATTTTCATTTTGTTAGTAATATGAGATAAAATCAACTTCCTTGTACGCCATACCTGCTAATCAGAGAGTGAATAACATAATATGTACGTTGATTCAATGGCCAACATCGAGTAAATCAATAATGGAGATACGATCAACTTTAATATCATAATTAAAAAGCAACGTTGAGTCCAACTCAATCAAATAGCCATGAGCAAATTATTTAGCTAAAGAAATTTTTCATTCTAGTCTTATTTACTAGTAACAAAATACCAACAAGAGTTGTGATGGAATATTATATACTCTTTTATCCTTAGCAAAAAATTTTGGATTCGAATTTTTCTGGATATAAAATCATCTTTGTTAGGGAGTTCTTTACCCTCAATTCAAATAAAATAATTCCGAAAAAGTTAAATAGAACCAAACAGCTAGTGCAAAATAGTTTATCAATAGATCACATAGATAGAACCTAACCCAAAAACATACTTGTATGCTTTGATTATATGTTAAATTATATAATCCATCCATATAAAACACAATGTTGTGACCACCCACTCCCACTTCCATTTCTCTCTCACTCCCTCCTCTTTGTGGCCTTTTGCAGAGAGCTACTCCTTTCCCTTTTCCCTCTGCATCCTCTTTCATGTAAAAAACCCCCCTAGTACTTTCTTATACACTTCTCCTGAACCTCCCCCTTTTTAGTCTAAAGCAAAAACACACAGAGAAAGAAAAGAAAAATAATAATTTCTCTTCCCACAACACTGATTTTCCACTGCTTAGTTTAAAAGTAACCAAAAGTTCCCTTCAACTTCCAAGTCATTTACCTTAGCTTTTTTCTTTTTCTCTTTCTACTTTACCAATATCTTCTCTTTACCATTAGTCATAAAAAATGAGAGTCGAACTGAATATCCGACTTTTTACGTTAATTTTAACGCTGTTTTGTATGTGTAAAGCTTCTTTTTCTGGGTTACTAGCTGAACCGGCGGAGCCATTAAAGCCAGGTGATTATTCATCCAACACTGTTCCAGCTTTTCCGGTCCAAACCGAGTCACAAATATGTCGTTTAGATTTATCCGACGAACTCTTCGGCGGCGTCAGCGCAGCTTGCGGACAAAACTTAGACCGAAGCCGATGCTGTCCAGTACTAGCAGCTTGGTTATTCGCAGCTCACGCGCGTTCAGCTTTACAAATTCCATCTGCAGCTGCTGCACCAGCTAGTTCTGATTTACCTATGATGCCAGATGACTCACAGAAATGTGTTAATACGCTACAGAGCTCGCTTCTGAGCCGTAATATTCATTTACCGCAGCCGAATGGATCGTGTGACGCTGTTTTGTGTTTCTGTGGTATTCGGCTTCATCAGATTACGTCGCTTAGTTGTCCGGCGGCGTTTAATCTTACTGGCTCGAAGAATGCTACTCCCACTGCTGCTGTTAGGAATTTAGAGAGGAATTGCCGGAACTCTTCGTATTCTGGTTGTACTCGCTGTCTTGGTGCGCTACAAAAGGTTAGTAATGTAATGCTTATCAGATTCATAGACTATTTCTTCTCCAATCAACCTATATCCACTTACTCCCTCCCTCCGTCTCAGTTTCTGTGACACCTTTCTGAGTTCTTGATTCAATCGAGTCTATTTTTTTTCTATATATATACTCTCGGTTATTTTTATTCGTCACATTTCAATTTGATACATTCATTAGGAAAATCATGATTACATAATTATTTTACTATATTACTATGTTTATTCTTATTAATTAATGTTTAATATTAGATTTTGAAAAATAATTTTGAAAATAATTAAGTAATGTTACGGTAAAATATGAAAAAAAAAATTATTTCTTCGTGATATGTTGGAAAGTGAATATATTTTTAGAATAGCAGACAAGTAAAAGTGAATGATTGACTAATTTTTACTAATTTTAAGATATATAAATTTAAAGATTCATGCTCAAATTTATGACCAAACATATATTGCTGGACTCTCAAAATTTGAACAGTGTTGGACTAACAGATTATAATTTTCCTCAAATTATATTTACTTGAATTACAGAAATGCCCTTTATTTCCATTATTTGACCATAATTCTAACTTAACGTTATACTTTCTGTAGCTTAACGATGACGGAAAAAACCGCACACACAAAATGGAGGAAACCAGCGGCGGGGGCGATAGAGTGAGCAAGATGCTAAGCAGGGACTGTCAGTTGATGGGATTGACATGGCTATTAGCACGCAACAAAACGGCGTACATACCCACGGTTTCTGCTGTATTGCGCGCCATTATGTACAGTGCGCACCCACCACATGAGTCCAAGTGTAGTCCAGATCAAGAGAACATGCCACTAGCCGTTGATTCATTGCAGTTTGAAAAAACGGGTTCATCCTCACCGTTGATTGGTGTTTCGATTTTTGCTATTTTGTTTCCTTTTTTGCCCCTAATCATGCTACTGAATTATTAGAAAAGAAGAATCGAGGATGTGTTGTTTTGTTCATGTGATGTGATTTTGGGGGGATTCACGTGAAAAGCTAGTTGACAAAATTCGGAAGGTGGTGAGGAAGGGGTTATTTTGTCTTCTTGCCCCACTGTAAATTCAGGTCATTATTTGTAAGATTTGACATCTAGTGCCAGAAAATATTACCCTTCTCTTGTATGAGTTTTTTTCACTCTTATGGATCTTGTTTTATTTGATTGCTTATGACTTCATAGAAGGAACAAACTTAGGTACATAGTGAAATACTTGGACATCTCAAAAAGGAAAAAACAAACCTTGATACATAAAATGAATCATGTAAAGCCAGCTCTTGTTTTGTTGTTTTAGGTCCTTTATTCACAGCCCGTTTTCAGTGGGAAATTTGGGTGTTCAAGAGATATAAATATACATGAACAAAAGTAACATTTGACCAATGTAATTTTTAAGGCACAAGTATCTGGATCCAGCTCCCCTCCAGTAAGTATACTGTTTGGAGGCAGTGGCGGAGTCAGGATTTTCACTAAAGAGGTTCAGAAGTAGACATACGAACTAATTGAAGGAGGTTCAACATCTACTATATATATGTATAAAATATAATATGTATAAAATATAATTTTAATCATGTATAAATAACATAATTTTTCGTTGAAGGATTCTCCACCCTTGTCAGGAGGGGAGTCAAATCCCAAGTATCTCGCCCCTAATTGCTTTGGCATTTGCCAATGTACTTACTTTAATGGTAAGAACAGTGACTGATTGAGAGTAGTAAAATCCAAACTATTAAATTGGTGTCATCAATGGTAAGAAAAGTGACCGCAATAAATCCATATTAGCCAAAATAAGACCAAAATTCACTTCATATACTTTTCAGGGCTCGTTTGATATGTGAGATGCAATAGCAATTTCATAGGATAAAATACGAGATTATTAGCTATCTCAAATAAAAAATGAGATAGTTAATCTCATAGGATGTCTTTATATATCCCATCGCCCATATATCAAACGAGTTGTCGCAAGTTTATCAAGGCAACAAGATTTCTTTTCGTCGCCGTTTTGTCACTCAAGTGACATCATAATTCTTGTTCATGCAATGAAGTTATTAAATACGGAGTAACTAAATATAAGCAGAATACATAGAGCAAAAAACTCAACCAAAAGCCAAAAGAGAATCATATATGCACTACAATTAATTAGCTCTGGCATTCTCTTTAGTGTTAGATGAATAATATAAATTGAGAACGAAAGAAAGAATACTCCTATTTAAGGATTAATTGCTCATAATGTATCGCAACAAGAAGCAAGCTTCCTCTTGGCAGAAACAAACCAAAAAAATAAAATAAAAGAACAAAAAGACTTTGGGTCCTATTGGGACTTCGGAGTGCTGCCTCCAAAAATAAGCCTAGCAATACACAAATTCAAATTTAATCGGACTCTACTATAATATCGAGTACTGGTGGAAAAACAAAAAAAAAATGAATTTTACTTATATAAATGAGGGGAATCTATAATGAAGAAAACGAGGAGCATCAAAAAGTTTTGATCAAGTCTGGGTATGAACAAAGCTAGGGGAAAGAGCAACTCAACTCCCTAGAACTGAGGCATGTTGGTCGTATATAGTTGTAGTAAATGGCAACATTGAACATTGTAACGAGGCAAAGGTTTATTTTGTTAGATCTAAAAACAACTCACATGTGGACAAACACACATACACAATGTTTTTCAATAATCAAATTAATAAATTAGTAGTTGCACATGTTTACAGGAGAGAATCACGGTTGGATGTTTGTCACAAGGAATTAATTAGCGCAGGCAGCAATTTTTTTTATGTATTGCTGCTTATCAAATTGGGAAAATGATACCCTGCGTCAGACGAAACAAAATTATATTATCACCAATTTTGACTCAATTACCAATTATTTGTCGGGTTTAACCATATTCTTTCTTATACACAGTGGTCAAGTGCAAAAAGAATTGCGTAATTCCTACTCATTCTTCACCTAAGGACGGAGCCAAGTAGGACCGAAGAGTTCATTCGAACCCTTTTAGTAAAAAATTATATTATTTATACATGATTAAAATTATTTTTTATGTATATATTATGGTAGATCGTTGAACCCCTTTCTACTTCTTTGTGTATGTACTTTTTCATATTTTTGAACCTCCTTAATGAAAATTCTGACTTGACCTGTTGGAAAACTTTAAATAATTCACTAAGATCACATATAAACCATTAGATAGAGATACAAAACTAGAAGAATGGTAGAAACACTAACCTTGTTTCATTGCAATAACTTGATTGAAGGTCTTCACAGATTTTGATACTCAATTGTTGGATCTTCCAAGTCTTAACACACTGATGTTTTGTTTAGTCTTTCTCAGAGATGGGATAGAGAGAGAAAATCGTATGTTAGATTTAGGGACCACAATTGTATATATTCTGACAACTCTTCTAAGGACAACTTTTCAGAATAGGTATCTTTTCAGTAAGTTTCCATCATACATATAGAAAAGGTCAATGAGTTTCAACTTATCCAAAATAAACTCCATACTTACAGATATTTATATTTTAGACCCAAAAATTTTAATACTTTATTAGATCATAAAATGGGCTCCTTTAATTATAGCATATCTATATATAATATATTAATATGTGAGTCTACAAAATAGAATTTACTATCAATCTCCCACTTGGACCACAGATATTTCCGAATAAGCATACATAGATGAAACTATAGTGTGCACAAACTTTTGCTAGCTTAATTGAAATATCTCAAAATAATTTGATCCATCGATATTATCAATATGGGATCAAAGCGGTTTTCGTAACATTTATTCATACTAAACCCATCAATAGTCACAAATATCAGCAATGCCAATGACATAGATCAAATACAAAAATTACATGTAAAATGATCTAAGTCATGTCTATTTCCAAGTGGTCCTACTTTATAGTTTTTATAGTCCAAAAGCACTTTCTTATGCCTTATGCAAAACCACAATAGAAAGTTAATATCTTTATTTTTCAGAGTTATCAATGAATACATGAAATTCATAAATTTCATAAAACTTTAATCTATACAGAAAATAAACTTTAACATGTCAAAAGCATAAACCAAAAAACAAACTCCCACTAAAAGTGGCTCATCATCAAATTTGACAATACTCATATGAGCCACATGCCCATGAAACACTTAAGTTGGTCAATCTTTCGTGAGCGGATTTGCAATCATCGAATTTGTACTAATATGCTCAATCAACACAAGACGACTCTGAACTCTTTCTTTTACAACTAAAAATTTTATGTCTATGTGCTTTGACTTAGACGAACTTCGGTTGTTTTGCGAATATAACTCAACAGACTTATTATCACAATATTATGCCATTGACTATATGTATTTCAGTGATAAAATTTCTTAGTCATATTTCCTGATTTGATGCTTCATAGCAGGCGACAAATATGGGTTCCATAGTAGAAGAAGTTATTAATGTTTGCATCACATTTTTCCAAGAAATAACTTCTCCAGCCAACATGTAAACATAATCTGATGTAGATCTCCTACTATCAAGACATCTAGAAAAATCTTAATTGGAACATCCTACGATCTCTAAGTGATCCAACTTTCAATAAGTGAGCATGTAATCTTTAGTTCTTTGGAGACACCACATAACCCATTTTTCTGCTTTTCAATGAACTATTTCCGGATTACTTAAATATAGGCCCAACATTTCTGTGTACGCTATATCAAGATGTGTACAAACTTGTGCATACATGCACTAATTAACTGTGTTTTCCTTAAAACCAACAGAGGTTATTACCTGATCAAACTTCCGGTATCATTGAAAGGATGCTTGTTTTAAACCATATGTGGACTTCTTAAATTTACATACAAGGTGCTTTGAATCTTGAGACTCAAAGATTTCTGATTGCATCATGCATATTATTTCTTCAATGTCTACATTAAAAAATACAGTCTTTACGTTCATTTGATGTAGCTCTAAGTCATAATGATCTACAAGTGCCATAATGATACTAAAGGAATCTTTCGATGAAACTGGCAAAAAAAGTCTCTTTAAAATCTATACCTTTCTTTTGAGTGAATCCTTTAACAACTAGGCGTGCTTTATATCTTTTAATGTTACCTTTTCAATTATGTTTGATTTTGAAAATTCATTTAAACCAATCAGTTTCGATTCTTGTAGCAACTCGACAAGATCCCAAATGCCATTGTCTTTCATAGACTTCAATTCATCTTTTATGACTTCGATCCACTTGTAGAGTTTCTACATGATTTCACTTGACTAACAGTGATTGGATCATCTTTCAATCTCATGTCAAAATCATGTTCTTGAAGACTAACAACATAATTATCCGAAATTATATTTCTCTTTTCTATGTTAGATCTTCTTTTAGGCACTTAAACTTGAGGTTGTGAACATTTTCTACATAATCCTGATTTACAGGTTGAAAAATATTTGGTAAAGCTACCAGATCATTTTCACTAGTAGAAGGGATATTATTAAATTCCTTTTCAAACACAATTTGTTTGTTTTGATTACTCACACCATAATCAACTTCCTCAATAAATTTGGCATTTGATATTTCGAAAAAAGATCTATTTGAGGGGTCATAAAACTTAAAACCTCTCGATTGTTAATCTGCTCTTAGTACCCAAATTACTTGAATGCAGGTTTTCATTGCTGCATGAGGCTTGTCTGTTTAATTTGTATAACTTCTTGATTAGAGTATCAGTTTCAACAATATTAGAAGTTAGAGAAATACTAAAAATCTCATTTTCAATTAAATATTTATATCCAAACAAAAAATAGAAATTAAGTTCCGTCTAATTGACAGTACAATAAATAATTCCTCTAAGTTCAAATAAAAAATCAGTATCTAATAAAATTCTAAAGACACCAATAGCCTCCACAATTGGTTTATTGTCGTTGCCTACATAGGTGTATTTTTCAGCATCAATCGGCGCTCGGTTCCTCAGGCAATCCTGCATAGTGACACTTACGTGAGTAGTTGCACCCATATCTATTCACCAAGTGTCACTAGGTACCATAGCCAAATTAACTTCTGAAAAAACAATGTGGAGAGGCTTACCTTTTTTTTCAAGTCAGGCAGCGTACTTGGAATATTCTTTCTTTATGTCACCAATTTTCTTGCTAAAGAAACAAGACTTTGGGTCCTTGGACTGTGATATTTCTTTGTCTGCAGTTTTCTCAGTCTTACTCCTTTTTCGCTTATTTGAACCGGTTTGAGTTCCAGAGGCAGATGCCAAATGAGCACTTTCAATCTTCTTTTATTTAATTTTATCCTTTTCTTGCACACATTGAGCTATAAGCTTATTCAAAGTCTATTTCTCCTTTTGAGTATTATATGAAATTTTAAATTGACTAAATTGTGCTGGAAGAGAGATCAAAACTAGGTGCATAAGTATGTCATCGGACAATTCAAGCTTAAATGCCCTGAGTTTTGTCACAAGATTAGACATTTCCATAATGTACTCTCTTATGTTTCCTTTGTCCTTATATCGCATCGAAACAATCTTATTAAGAATAGTACTTGTTTCAACCTTTTTGTTAGTAGCGAATCGGTCTACGATTTCTTTTAGAAAACCTTTAGCATCTTTATTCTCCATTATACCACCCCTTAAGAATTCCGAAATTGAGTGCTGCATCATCATCAAGCTCATGCGATTGGATCGCTCCCACTTCTTGTATGCAGACTTTTGTTCATTAGAAATAGTTTCGTTCAAGTCCGCAGGGTGATCAAATCTTAATGCATAATCAAGATCCATGCAACCAAGCACAATCATAATGTGCTCTTTCCATTTCTTGAAGTTTGTGTCATTAAGCACATGAATGTTGTTCATATTGGCAGATATAGAAGACACTATAAGATAAAATAAATGATGCTCACAATTAATCATTCAAATAGATCATGTATTTGTGCAGATAATTAAATTAAATAAATCTGAAAGACAATGATAAATAAATCAAAAATTATATTTATCACATACATATAAATAAAAGCGAGCCCATCTCAAGATGACTAATACAATATTATCATTTAGTTTTTGAACAAAAATAATAACTTGTAAGTGCTACTCCTATACATAGTTCACAAACATTGATTACTAAAGCGGCCTAACAATATGCCTTTCTTTGGACCGACATATTATCAGCATGTATTACAAATGTATCGCATATTCATGACTATCCATAATCTGGCCAAAATAATCTCCTTTGGGATAATTCGTTTACATTCGCAAGCTCCCGATTAGTCGCAATCACACTTTTGTACAATATCCAACGCATATTAAAGCACTTACCGGCCAAGCATCAATAGAGTAGCCTACGGATTGATGTCCGGTGACACTATAAAGGTTGAACCATCAACAACTTGGAGTGCCCCAAAAAGTCTTAAGTTCCTATCAACCACTTTCGCAACAAGGCAGCCACCATGGTAATCTTCCCCACCTAGCTACTCTAGGTTGGGGGGTAGGCCCTGGGGGAGAAGTTACAGACACCTCGCATAGATAAAATATGCTTACATGTTCAAAGTAAACAAAATCTACACAATAGAGGTTACTTTGGCAACATATTAATTCAATCTATTCACTTTTAAACAAGAAGCACAATTGAATAATTTTTAGGAAAAATTACAAAAAAATGCAACTAGTAATGTTACATTACAGAATATAGCCTACTCTATATTACATTACCAAATATGGCCCAATTGTATAGAAAAGAAAAGTTATTTTACATCCTTAGCCAAATTATTACTCTCTCTCACATCTTCATCTTACAAAATAGAGAAATTGTTATATTTTGTTGAGTCTGTGAAGGGATTTTCCGGCGATTTTGGGCTGCTGTTAGGCGGTTGTGGTGATGAAATTGTAGGAGTTTTGATGGTTGTTTTAGTGGTTTTTTTTTTGTCGAATTGGGGAGTGAGAATGGAGGAGTATATTGTTGTTAATGGAGGTATTCCAATAGGATTTTGGAGAGATTAATGGAGGAAGATCATTGTTGTGTGTGTGTGTGTGTCAATTCTCTAAAAAAGGGACGTAAAAATGGGTCCAATTGATATTTTTGGTGGTGTTAATGGCCCATATTGAATTGTGTTGTTTGCTGGGTGTAATTGGAATGAAGGAATTGTAAAATTGAGCAGTGGACGAAGCTATTTTGTTCTTTGGTGTTGTGGAATTTGAGGGAGAAGTGAGGTGGTGTTCATGGAGGTTGAGATTTAGAGCAGGTTATGAAGAAGATGATGCCATTTTCCCCCATTTTTCTTCTTCTTTCTTTTCTGTGTAACCCCCTGTATTGCGTCTGATGTGTGTGTATCTTCTGAATGCGAGAGATGCGTGTAGTGTTCCATCGATTCTATAAATAAGCTTCATTTCGAGTGTGTATTGCTATAAAACAATGGATATGTATTGAGGAAATTAAATCTAAAATTTTGGCGATTTGGTGCAGTTTTTGAGGTGTTTTTGAATGAATCTGGTGCTTGAATTCAAGGAAGAAGATGAAGTCGATTTTTTGTATGATAGTGTATACATTGTATAAGTATCTATAACATGGAGAGGAAGAAGAAAATCACCAAAATAAAAAGATTGTATTATATATAACAATATACAATACAGTATACAAATATATACAATAATATACAATACAATATGCAAATATATACACTGTTGTACAAAAAAAAGACTTCGTCTTCTTCCTCGAATTCAAGCATCAAATACATTCAAAAATACCTCAAAACTACGCAAAATTATCCAAAATTTCAGATTTGGACTCCTCAATACATAACCGATCTTTTATAACTATACCCACTCAAAACAGAGCTTATTTATGAAAACATTGGAACCTCGAATTATAGAAAATACTTGAAACAATACTAAATTTTTTACCAATTTGTTTGAAGTTTTTTGGGAAAAAATTGAAGTAAAAATCGTGAAGAAGAAGCTGGAAATTTGGTATGAGGAGTGTTGTTCCCTATTTAACTAGAAAGAAAACTTAGTTTATAGTGAATGACCAAATCAGATTTTTGACTATAAAGTGTAAAGTATATTTTTGGCTACTTAAATATAGAGTATATTTGCTAGTTGTACTTTTGTGTAATTATCTCTTAAAAAAATGTAAATCTGTAAAGTGGGAAAAAATAAATTCCAAGGTTTGCTGTTACATACAAAATGGCTCCAAACTTGGGGGAAAAAATAAAATAAAATGTCCCAAGTTTTGTAGAGGATAGTACAAATTTTCAAAATCCTCCCTTGGCCCTTTCTATTCTTTTAATAGAGTAATATCAATCTTGAAAGAAAAGGGAAAAACAAAACAAACTAAATTAGAAGATATTAACAAAAATTCCACTAGAATAAAATGTAAAAGCATTTAATATGTAGATGTTTTGTCCTAAATTTACCAAAGCATGACAAACAATTATTGTTCCACAACCCTATTCTTGGTAGCATATATCTTGCCACCGATTGGCCGAAGCGAAAGCAATAAACAAAGAAAACTTTTGCCACCATGAAAATATATATATATATATATATATATATATATATATATATATATATATATATATATATATTCCACTCGAACGAATAGGGCATAAACTTGGTTTGCTATAATCTGTTGGCGCCATCTTAATAGAAACGCTAAATAAACACAGTCCAAAAAACAGACGCAGTAACAACCAACAAAACTTTGAAAAATTAAGTGTTTTCTTAAAATGAATTTGACCCAAAAAATACTGAAAATCATATCTAATAATCTAACAAGACCTTGCTCTTGATACCACTTGTTGGAAAACTTTAAGTAATTCACCCAAGATCACATGTAAACCATTAGACAGTGATACGAAACTAGAAGAATAGTAGGAACACTAACCTTGTTCCATTGCAATAATTTGATTGAAGGTCTTCACAGATTTTGATACTCAATTGTTGGTTCTTCCAAGTCTTAACACACTGATGTTTTGTTTATTCTTTCTCAAAGATGGGATAGAGAGAGAAAATCGTATGTTAGACTCAGGGATCACAACTGTATATATTCTGACAACTCTTCTAAAGACAACTCTTCAGAATAGGTACCTTTTCAGTAAGTTTCCATCATACATATAGAAAAGGTCAATGAGTTTCAACTTATCCAAAATAAATCACATACTTATAGATATTTACATTTTAGGCCCAATAACTTTAATACTTTATTAGATCATAAAATGGGCTCCTTTAATGATAACATATCTATGTATAATATATTAATATGTGAGTCCACAAAATAGAATTTAGTGACATGACCTTCACCATCTAGTAGCACCACCACATCAATACTATTATAACACCATCGTTAACTTCACTCATTGAAACATGATCAGGAATTTACGAAAATCACTGTATTTAGAACAAGACCTTAAAGTGTGTTGTAATTAGAAGTGGGTATTCAAATATCTTATTGATAACATTTGTGTGATACTTGTACTAATTTTTTAGCCTAAAAGAGTTGATTGCTAGCTGAAATTTTGAACTCGTGCATTGAAGAAGACGAGCTTAAGAACGTGGTATATTAGTGTATATATCCCTCTAAATATCTATATATACCGCTTGTATATCTGTGTATTTGAAAATGAACGGTCCTATTTGGTCAAATACCTAGCGACAAACACTTATGTTCCTTCCATTATGATATTTCTAGTCTAGATAAGAAGCCTAAATTTTTCTTTTTGATGAGATTGATATCGATGATAGTAACCGCTATACCTTTCAAGGCACCTAGTGTTACCCGCACTCCGAGTAAATGGGTATCGACAAGTACAATGACTTAATCAATCGGATCTATCGAAGCTATTTCCTTTAGACAGAATGAGGCTTCCGTTGAGAGATCTATTAGATAGTGATTGAGGCACCCCTCCTGACAAAGAAAGAAAGGCAGGTTTAGTCGATTGATTAAAAAAAGGTTTTTCTTCTCTTTCTTTATGACAAAGCAAGTGAAAGTGATGTACATATGTGTGCAAATTGAGCATTCTATGCTCAATACTCCATTTATGCACTAGAGAGAAACTGGAGAAGAAATGAGAAAGTAGAGAAAGAATTTTTATTCAATGATCATCTGAAAAATCTGTACAATAACTGCTCTCATCTTAGCTTTATAGATGGAGCATGTGGGATGTGAAAATACCTTCTAACTAACTAGTGTGACAGCTCATCAAAAGGTCACACTCAACCATCTAACTAATTCGAATAACTGACTAATGCAAACTTAACTAACTAATTTTATAGTAACTAATGAAATAGTAAATAAAAGTGATAGTAAATGCAGGGATGATGATCAGTGATCATGATCATGATGATCGTGATCATAATACAATTCAACACCCCCCTCAAGCTGCAGGGTGCAAAATGTTGAGCACACTAAGCTTGCCTAAAAGATGTAGATGTTGAGCATAACTTAAGCCTTTAGTAAGAATATCTGCAATGTGATGTTGAGTAGCAATGTAGGATGTCTCAGTGAGCCCTATTTTGATCCTGTCCCTGATAAATTGATAATTAATTTTAAATAGTTAGTTATCTCATGGAATACAGGATTAACAGCCAACTGTATGGCTGCTTTGCTATCACTCATGACTATAATAGGCACTTGAATAGGAATCCCCAGTTCAATAAAAAGGCCTAATAGCCAAGTGGTTTTAGCAATAGCTGAGACCATACTTCTATATTCAGCTTCAGCTGAGCTTTCAGAGACAGTCTATTGTTTCTTGGATTTTCAAGAGAAGAGGGAATTACCAAATTTGACTATGTACCCTGTGATAGACCATTTTGTGTAGGGAAAGTTGCTCATTCAGAGTCACACTAATATGTTAGTGTTGTAGCTGGTCTAGCCTAAAACCACACCCCCTGGCCAATTGGGCCTTTCAAGTATCTAACCACCCTTGTAGCAGTATCCCAATGAGATCTTTTAGGATGTTGCTTAAACTGACTGAGCATCTGAACTGTAAAACTGATATCTGGTCTAGTTATAGTGGCTTAGAGAAGTTTAATAACCAATCTCTGATAAGATGTGATATCATGTAGCATAACATCACTATCAAGACCATTTGCTTGATCATATTCTACTGAGGTTAACCTCAAGTTTGATTCTATAGGAGTAGCAACAGGCTTGGCACCACTCACTCCAATATCAGAAACAAGTTCCAAGATGTACATTCTTTGATTCAAAATAGCACCCTCAGAAGATCTCATGACCTCAATTCCCAAAAAATATTATATGTTCTCCTAGATCTTTCATTTTAAACTGCTGATGCAAGACTTGTTTTGTTGCGTCAATCAACTATGCACTACTACCAGTGATGAGTAAATCATCCACATAGACTAACACAAAGACCAAATTTGTATCCTTCTTGAAAGTGAATAAGGAGTAATCATATGTGCTATGAACAAAATCAACATCAAGTAAGGCACTAGTAAGCTTTATGTTCCACTGTCTTGATGCCTGTTTTACACCATATAGTGACTTAAGCAACCTGCATACTTTAGTCTCACCAGGTTTCCTAAAACCTTCAGGAATTTTCATGTAAACTTCTTCATCAAGATCACCTTGAAGAAAAATATTATATACGTCTGTTTGGAAAAACCTCCACCCATTGGAAATAGCTAAAGCAATGATACATCTAACTTGTACCATCTTAGTGACAGGAGAGAACGTGTCATGATAATCTAGCCCCTCTTGCTGACTATATCCTTTCGCTATTAGTTTAGCCTTGAACCTTTCTACCTCACCAATTGCTTTTTTATTTGATTTTGTATAGCCATTTTGAGCCTACCATATGTTTTCCTTTGGGAAAATTTACTATTTTCCAAGTCTTGTTGTCCTCAAGAGCCTAAATTTTAAGATTCATGGCCTGTGTCCACCTCTCATCTTTGGTTGCTTCTCTAAAGTGTTTAGGTTCTTTGAGAACTAAAACTTTAGAGAGATAACTCTGATATGTAGGAGTGGTATAATCATAAGATAAGTAGTTGATCATAGGATAGTTGGTGCTACTCTGTCTTGTGCCAGTAGTGTTGTAGTCCTTCATCCAAGTAGGTTGTTGTAGTTACTCTAGTAATCCGTCTAGGAGGTGGTAGTTCAGCTATCAAAGCAGCAGGTAAACAAGACTCAATAGAAGTTGATTGAGCAATATCTTCATCTGATGTCACAGGTACATCTGGTGTGGAGGAGTCAAGAACATGTAGTACCTCTGCAGGTAGATCATTCTCATCACTATGATCAGACTCATCTACTACCTCCTCCAAAGGAAATCCCAACAAAATGAAGGACTGATTGGTAGTATTGGTATGACCTACAGTGGTCTGACTAAAAGAAAATATCTCTTCCTTGAAGATTAAATCTTTATTTATAAAAAACTTCTTGGATTGAATATCTAAGATTATATAACCCTTTTGTAACTCTAAATATCCCATTAAGATAGCATGAATAACTCTTTCGAAGAACTTATCTCCTTTTGGTAAGGCTGAGGCATAGCATAAATATTCTATGACCTTTAGGTGAGACAACATTGGCTTTTTAAGATACAACAATTCATATGGACTTTTGTTATCTAGAATTGTAGAAGGCAGTTTGTTCATTAGATAATTGTTGCTTTGATGCAATAGCCCCAAAATCTAATAGGCATACGAGACTGAAATCTGATAGTTCTAACAATATTAAGAATGTGTCTATGTTTTCTCTCGACCACACCATTCTGTTGTGGTGTGTGAGGACAACGAATTTGATGCAGGATACTTAATTGATCAAATAAAGTTGTGCATTATGAATTAAAGAATTCAGTGCCATTATCTGATCTCACAACTTTAACATGAGCACCAAACTGTGTTTGAATCATTGAGAAGAAAGATTTAATGGCTACAATAGTTTCTGACTTCAACTGCAACAAGTGAATCCATACAAACCTTTTATAGTCATCCACTACTGTCAAAAAGTAATACTTTCTATCTACAATAAGTGTCTTGTATGGTCCCCATAAGTCTATATGAACAATTTCAAATCTTATGGAAGCTCTAGAATTACTTACAGGAAATGGAATTCTAGTGTGCTTAGCCAATGGACCGATGGAACAGTCACTAAGTAGCTCATGATATTTAGTGTGATGAATCAAATCTAGATGCTTCATAGTCTGAAATGAAGGTTGGCCAAGTCTCTTGTGCCATAAACTGACATCATGTCTTGTTGCTTCTGCAAACATATGTCTGTTTCTTTATTTCAACTTTATTCTTGAATATGTACAAACCACCTTCCTCTCTCTATCAATACCCTTTACCCTGCCACTGAAGAGGTCCTAAAACACACAAAAATCAGGATAAAAGGATACAAAACATGACAGTTTCCTTGTGATTTTAGAAACTGATAATAGGTTGAACTTGAAGTCTAGTACATATAGGATATTCTTCAGATTGATCCTTAAAAAACTGTGTTTCACCAGTGTGTTGAATCTTCTCCTTATCACCGGTAGGTAAGTGCAGCTGATCCTTTGATGACTTAACCAACGCATGACTCTTAACTAACAGGTTCTTATGTGCTGCAATATGATAAGAGGCACCAGAATCTACAATCCCTTCCTGTGTAAAGACATCTATTAGTAAACAAGTTATACTACCTGTCATATTAGCCTGCTTAGTATCTTGCACATCTATGTTCAACATGTTTATGATCTGTCTATAATCATCCTCAGTAAAAGCTTGTCCCTTAGCTAAAAATGCATTGTTAGATCCATAACTGGTTGAGGCCACCTGTGTGTGATCTTGTGCATCACATGACACATTATTTGCTGAAAGAGGTGCTCCTTGTTTGCCAAAGGTACCATGTCCTTGCTCAACAAAACCACCAGCAGGTGTATGATGTTGATTACCATAAGAATGCGTTTGGCCTCTGAAACTGTTATTCTCTACATAACTAGATTTTTTCCTATTCTTCCAATTTGTGGGATAACTAATCAACTTATAGCAATTCTCTTTAGTGTGATCTGTGAAATGACAATATTCATATTTTCTACCTTTAGAATGCTCTCTTTCCAGGTTTCTATTAACATTCATCACCACTGGTTCTGGTTTCTCAACAATACTAGCCATACATGTTGAATGTTGTATTTCATCTTCAATTATCATGACATATGCCTGATTTAGAGAAGAAGTAACGTCTTTCAATAATATCTGTCTTCTAGCCTGATCATATGAATCATTTAAACCACTTAAGATTTGAATTAATCTCATCTGAGCCATGTGTTCTGCATACTCTTTAGATTGAGGACATGCATAAGTAGGTGTTGGTACAACATCATCATATTCACTCCAAAGTGTTTTCTATTTAGTGAAGTAATGTGCAACAGAATCTGCACCCTGTGAGAGTGTAGTATTTTCCTTATGTTATTGATAGATGCGCATTCGATTAACCTTATCAAAACTCTCCTTCAGATTAGCCCTAATAGAAAAGGCACTTGTAGCATACACAATTCCACTAAGGAGCTCTTCACTACCTGTGTTCATCAACCAAGATAGAACAATTGCATTACAAGTTTCTTATTGCTCGTGCAAATCATCTCGCTACTATCCTCTTGTACAAGCTCCTGTGACAAAGCCATATTTCCTCTTTCCCAACAAGGCAATTCTTATTAATCTACTCCAAATCCCATAGTTCTATGATCCTGTCAGTTTGATAGGATTTAATACTACTCATGAAGTATCTGGTGGATTGATATACAACGGATCAATTTGATCAATTTTTGGAGGCGCCATTGCTGAAAAACTGACCATCAAAATTCAAAATCTTCTAGATATGAGAGTTCTAAACTCATCACACACACTCAAACCTTAACTCTATCGAAATACTAACAATAGAGATCTCAACTCTATCGAAATACTACTCTAAATAGTCATAATCGACTACTCTAATACCATGTGAAAATTGAGTATTCTAAGCTCAATACTCTATTGATGAACTAGAGAGAAACTGGAGAAGAAATGAGAAAGTAGAGAGAGAATTTTTATTCAATGATCATCTGAAAAATTTGTACAATAACTGCTCTCATCATAGCTTTATAGATAGAGCATGGGGAATGTGAAAATATTCTCTAACTAACTAGTGTGAGAGCTCATCAACAGCTCACACTCAACCATCTAACTAATTCGACTAACTGACTAATGTAGTCTTAACTAACTAATGTTATAGTAACTAATAAAATAGTAAATGAATGTAACAGTAAATGTTGGGATCATGATCAGTGATCATTATCATGATGACCATGATCATAATACAATTCAACAATATGTCACATTGATATTCTTACAACTTGATTTCATATCTGAATTAGACGCAGTCCAAGGTCCGCTCATACAAATTTGAGAAAAGCTCCTCAATGTCTCATAAATAACATTATTATGTTCCTAATAATAAATTATGGTGATATTTTTTATTCATATTTTTGGAAGGGAGCTTTCATAAATAACACTATTATGTTCCTAATAGTAAATTATGGTGATTTCATATACACACACCTACACTAAAGGTAATAGATACATACATACTCATGCATGCATGCATGTACACATACATACATATAATCATACATATATGCATACACTGGTTGTCACACATACATACATATATGCATTCAGTAAATTCTTCTATAAAATAAAAAATCTAGCTATTTTAAATTTATAGAATTTGCTAAAATGTATCAATAGAGGGCCTAAGTTGTTATATCATATAGTTTTCCTTTTTCGAAATTGGAAGATTTATAGAGATATACAACTAATATAGTTTTCCTTTTTTGAAATTGGAAGATTTATAGAGATATACATAACTAGACACCTAATTACAAAAATACGATACAATTTCACCTTCAAATCAAACCAATTATAGTTAAGTATTTTTTTCAAACACCGAACCACTAGTTGGGTTTTTCTCGATTTGACTCGGTTTGTCAGTTTGGTGTGGTTTGCTGCTTGATTTTATTCATCCCCAGTCTCATGTATATTACTTGTGTGTATATATATATATATATGCCACTTGTAAATTATATGTATATCATGTGTATGCCATGTGTAGATAAATGTATATGACATACATATATGATACTATGTACATAAACGAAGATGATACCTTAACGCTACAGAAATCCATCTTCCCTTATTTAATTTTCTCATATCATCTGCCACACCACCACCAGAAAATCATCATGACTACTAGTCATTCTACCATGGAAATGCAAAATCTATCATACCAAAAACGTAGAAGGATCAATTTTGAATTTCCTAACCACCAGATGCAAGTTTCTAAAAATTCAGCAATGGAGTTCAACCATTTCAACCCAAAGCTTTTTCAAACCAGCAAGTTAAATGATTTTCAACTTGTAGAGGGTAAAAATGGTTTAGGTAAAGATTGGGTTGACTGGGTCAGGTATAAAAGGAACCGGCCCACAACGACATCATCTCAAGAGTAATGTCGATACGGTGAAGCGTCCACTTGGGTAAGGGTGAAGTCACCTGAGACCAACTAGGATGGTGACCTCGAGCTACCAAACAAATGGAAGAACAATGTGTCAGGGTGTCCAGGAGGCACCAGCTGCACTCGGCATAGCCACGTCTGACATACTTAGTGGGTTGTTGCCTCTCCAACAGCACCAGGGCAAATGACGCTCTCTTATTTGCTGCAAGCAATGTTTGCACCCTATAAATAAAGACCCTCTCCCCCATTGTAAAGGATCCAATTTTTTGTTTTCTCACAATCCTTAAGCAATAAAATTACTTAGCTGTGTCCTTAAGATTCAAATATTTTCTTTAACTTTCTTTGCCATTTTCTGTCTATTACGCTCACTTTGTACTGTGGCCATGATTCATTCAAAATGGATAAAAATATATTTTTCTTGCCATTGACGAGCCACCTCGTTCAGATATGGGACTACACATTTTCTACCCCGACACTTGATGGTAAAAAGTTTTTCACGAATTATGTGAGGAGCTTACATGCTAGTAAAGTGCTTAGGAGAAAAATCCAAACCCAAGTGGCGCATGACAACGTGGAGGCTAAAGACTGTCCTTCAGACTATGGGAGCCACCTGACCAAGAGAAATATTGTAAAGTTAGCATAAATGAAGGATAAATTGGATGATGTGACCATCACCAAGACTCATGGCGAAGGGGTAAGTGTACACCTCAAATACCCAGGTTTGAAGGAAGAAATATTTTCAGCAGGATGAGGGGGAGGACCTCAACATCGTTCTACCAGCCACAGTCACCTTTGACTTTCCCGATGGAGCTTCATCCACCGAAGACACGAAATGAACAACAAAGCTCTTTCGCGAAGATGATGAGCAATCTTTGAACACATGGCTCTTATAGTCGTCCTTGAAGTCAGGGTGTTTGGGAATCACAGAGTCAACTAGGAACTCGATCTCATCTGAGGACATCATTAAGGGGGAACGAGATTGCTACCCAGGGAAACTAGAGGGGAGATAACGTCGTTCGTGGACGAGACCAAGGGTAAATCGAGAGAAGAGGCAACATCGCCATCTGCAACCCCTAGATCGAGGGTTGTAACAACAAAATTAGCACCAGTTACCTCAGTAAGGGCAGCAACATTGTTCATTTTTGCAATAGAGAATATGGGATTCGACATCAGAAATAGAGGTGTGAGGGGTATTGAGAGGAAAACAATGCCTCCAAGGGAAATGAGAAAGGATGGCAGCAGAAGGTGAGAAGGAAAAATGAGTTTGAAAGGGTCTCAAATAAAGGTGAATGACACGTGTCAAAAGAACAATACGAATTTAAAAATAAGAGGTAATCACAAGTAGGCGGAACACACTAAGTCCATTCCAAACTATTTAGCTTTCGAATCTTTCTGCTTCCCCGGGATATTTAACACTAGCCTAGAAAAGTGGAGGGACTATCTGTATGGGATAAAAATAGTTTAGGTAAAGATTGGGCAGACATGGGTTGGGTATAAGAGGAACCGACCCACAACGACATCACCTTGAGAGTAATGTCTATACAGTGAAGCATCCTCTCGGGTAAGGGAGAAGTTACCTGAGACTAACTAGGATGGTGACCGCGCACTACCAAACAAATGAAAGGACAATATGTCAGGGTTTCCAGGAGGCACCAGCTGCATTCGACAGAGCCGTGTCTGACACAGTTAGTGGGGTGCTGCCTCTCCAACGATACGAGAGCAAATGACGCTCTCGTATTGGCTGCAAGCAATGTTGGCGCCTATAAATAAAGACCCCCTCCCCCATTGTAAAGGATTCGATTTTCTGTTTTTTCTCTATCCTTAAGCACTAAAATTTCTTAGTTGTGTCCTTAAGATTCATATATTTGCTTTAACTTTCTTTGCCATTTTCTGGCTATTACGCTCACTTTGTACTGTGGCCATGATTCGCTCATAACTCTAGGGATAAAAGTGGTATTTAAAATACATTTTCAAATTTGAGAAAATTTTGCAGATAGCAAATTTGACCCCTTAACTAAGAAAGTGATAGCAATATTTTTATAATTGCCCGAAATAGCAAACTGTATATGTATTTGTGGCGTTACTAGGTGACTAAATACATATAAAAATCATTTAATGCAATTATATTTAGGTAACAACTTGCGATAAAAAAGAAACAAGAATTTCAGTCTCCTTAAATCACGTCTATCTAATTAACTGAAGATTAATTGAAGATTCCATTTCCAAATAGGAAGCTTATTGAATGAGTTTTAAAACTTAAAATACGTTAAGTTTAAATTCAAAAAACTATTTTTATGAGCTCAAATACATATACAATACATGGACTTCAACTGCAAATTTCAGGCCTTATTTCCATACAAATACATAACTGTTTTTATGACCTTAAATACATATATAACACATATAGATCCTTTAAACACTGCCATCATTCTTTGAAATACATATACAAAAGCATTTATTTGTTATGAAATACATATACAATTGTAAATTTCAGGCCTTATTCGCATACAAATACATAACAGTTTTTATGGCATCAAATACATATACAACACATAGACCCATTAAGCACTGTCATCATTCTTTAAAATACATATACAAAAGCATTTATTTGTTATGAAATGCATATACAATTGTAAATTTTTTGGCTTTTTTCACTTACAAATACATAACTGTTTTTATGACATCAAGTACATATACATAATGTTGAAATTAGCAGCCTATCTGATGTAGCCGTTCAATGATTTCTTTCGCCATCTTTCGATTTGTAGGGTTCACTCTTAAAACGGAGTTGAAATTAGCAGCCTGTTTATGTTTTTATATATATTGGTTAGATCTAACCCTTTTCGTCATCATCCAAGGCTAGAGCTGGAAGCTCGCCATTAATGGCGGAACTATGTTATGCTCTATGCTCTTCCCTTTTCAAATTGCCAATAAGACTGCAAATTGTTTGTTGTGGGCTTCAATAATGTTAGGATCTGGCTTACATTTTCACTTGAGGCTAGTCCATTTTTGTGGACTGTGAGGAGTTGGGCCAACAGCCACTGCCCACTGGTTCAACTTCCACCTCGGGTCTATAGAATCGAACAACTAACACCTATTGGAAATGTGTCATAATAGGTGTTATCATCATCATACTATTATTTTTGGTGATTTCTAATATTGTATCCTCCGTTTTATTTTGTTTGTAAGTATTACTTTATTTTTTAGTCTATTTAAAAAGAAACATCTCTTCTCTAATTTGATATTTTAATATCTCGTTAAGTCATGACACAAATTTAGGATTCAAGCCCTTCTAGAATTATATCTCACTGATGTCTTGGGCCCCCTAGAAGGAGGCCTTCTTCGCCTTTCACCTAAGTTGCACAAGAAATGACATGCTTAAGATTACAAAACGAAAATGTATTTTGGTACTTTATGCATATCTTTATTTAAAACCACAAAATGCAAAAGCTTTATTTATCTATTTTTTTACTTTTTTAACCTTTTTATATATCTACCCAAATTAAAAGTATATAAATTGAAATGGAGGGAGCATATATGTGCCATTGTTGATATTTTATGTTAATGATATTATTTCTCACAACAAAAGAAATTAAAAGATGAATCTAGAAAAAAATTCAGAAAATTTAGAAAAAGCACGCCATCATGATTCAATTTATACGTAATCATTGGTCAAAACGTTTCAAATTTAAATTGTGCAGTTGGCCAGTTCAAACATGAAGATATTGATTAATATGCTATTAAAAGCATTTGAAAGACCAAAAATAATACTAGTATGCATGCATCTAATATGTTATTAAAACATTGACGTGTGATATTGAAATATTACTTTAATTTATTTCCCGCCAATGTATGGTATTAGCACTTATTACTCATGTACAACGGTTTGAAAGACCAAAAATAATAGTATGCATGCATCATACTATTAATATGCTATCCCATTTGAAAGACCAAAATTGTCTTTGGGTGCCCTGTTCTTTTGAGCATGCATCTTTTAAAGTACAACTGAAGTTGTTAAAAAAGAAAGAACATTATGGGTAGGTTATCAAAATTCAAAGGCACCGCTTGTGAGAAGGATAATGATGAACAACGTGACACAATGTGTAGTTGGCGGGAAAGCAAAGAAATCCAAGTCAATTTCTTTTCTTTGCCTTTACTTGAGTGGTTAGAATTAATGTCACATGTATGAAGAAAAAGAATTATAGTACTTGATGAATAAAAGAGACGATATTTATGGGATTCTTACGTAATTGCAAAAATAAAAAATAAAAATTAAATTAAAATGGTCTCATGTATATGTAATGTATCAATATTATATAAATAGTATATAATGGTATATGTATGATTATGTATCAGAGATGTATCCATATACAACTGTTTGTACAATAATTGTATATTGCAGCAGTTCATCTTCCTCAATGAGGTTATTTATTTTTTTTAATCCCGACCAACTCAAATCTCCTCTAAATAGTCCCAAGTTTTACATATGAACTCCTCTCAATGTTTCGAGTCTTTTGATATATTATTCACCCGAAACCATTTATGTTTGCGGCAGATCGAATTTTAAAATTTGAGCTTTGAGACTCTTTATGGGAAGATTGTTCCATAGTTACTCTGATCCTTTAGTATGTGTAGTTTCAAAGAAGAAAAGCAATCCATATCTGCGAAAATACACTTCGCTTGCAGCAAAATGGACGATTGGCCATCTTGGATAATAAATAATATTGGATAAATTTTTTAAATTCAATGGACATTTTGTCTAATTTCTTCAATATTGGTTTTCTTAGTCTGACCCTACTACAAAAATTCTTTAAATTTATCAAATGCTTCCAATTTGTTAAACATTAAATAGATCTAATTATTAAGGTTTGTTATAATGGGCCAGGGCAGAAGTGGCCTCTATGCCCAAATATTTGTCACACAAATGGCCATAAAAATTTAATTGACAAATAGTAGCTAAAAATGTTGAAATTAGTTAGTACCCTTATCTTAAATCTCCTAAGTCACGTTCTCACTTCCATACCAAACTCAGTTAGTACCCATGTCCTATTCTCCTAACTCACGTTCTCACTTCTCATCCCCCATTTGGGCCGAACGACAGTGTATTGAGGGTGGTCAGACAAACACCTTTTGCTTTACATCACGTGTATCAGTAAAATGATACTTTATATGATTAAATGTTATTTCTGAACACTCTTGAAATAAATGGTGTTGTAGCTCATCGGCTTTAGATGTTTAGATAAAGGCAACGTGTAGTGCACCAAAGTTTGAACACCCTTCGTAAAACTTCTGGCTCCGCCACTACACACATGCATATAACACTTGCATACACACACACACACTTAAATATAGGACATTACACGCATCAGCATGCAGTAATTCAAATTGCTTCCTCGGATCACGAAGTAAAATCTAGAGATCAAGGAGAGAGGGCACAAATTAGGCTTAGTTATAAGTTATCATAATTTTGAACCTCAAGTGTATTTACAGGCATATAAGTCGAAGTCAGGCCATTTAAATTTATGATGACCACACCGTTATTTTCTCTTGTTATAATCATCAGGAAATAAGCTATATGGAAATCAGAATAAAAATTTATCGGAGACTGCCAAACATCAAATTGTGCGTCGATTGAAATGAATAAAATTGCATTCTTGAAGGAAGACGTGATTGTTTAGCCATTGGATACAACAAACAAGATAAAAACTTGCCAGGGTATTCACATACACCAAATTATATTAATTTGTATAGTTAATTGAGAAAAGTATTCGTGCATATACATATCGTTTATTTACACAATTGGTACAAAAATAAGCTTTTAGGCCAGCAAACAGTACATTATTGATAAGCTTTTAGGCCAGCAAACAGTACATTATTGATCAGTGCCTTACAACTGATACTTCCTCCTAGACCAAAAAATAATCAATACTTCTTCCGGTCTATTTTACTTGTTATATTCTTTTTATATGCCCCTTAAGAAAATATTAACTAATAATACTGCTTTTTATTTCACCACATTAATCTCCCTTGGTGCTTCCATATCACCTCGCTCCTAGTACGACGCTTTTGCAATGACGTATAATATACTTATCGTTTTGTACCCAAAAAAATAAAAATAAATATAAAAAAATTATTAGTTAATTATATGTTGATTTTTTAAAAAATAATAGCTATTTTTAATCAATTTATTTTTAATAGACATGATCACTAAAATGAATAGGAGGAATTATATTTTTCTACAATCTTTGACCTTGTTGTTACAAATATCTGTATGACAGTTACAGTTGGGAAGACATCGTTAGGCAAAGGAGAGTTTGGTTGCAAGAAAAATATGGATAGGAAAAGCCTGCGATCCAATTGTCATTTTATCTAATAGTAAGATTTTGTGTTCCCACGTATCACGTATATCAGTCAATCAGTATTGACATCATAAATTTATTTGCAACAAAAATATTGAAAAATTTATGATTAAAAAAAAAATCACTGTTAAATAATAAAGCAATATAAGACAAGAAATGAGAGATGAAGAGAGGAAAGATTTCTTATTCTTTCAAATATCAAAGTGTACAAGTGTTTCAAGTATGAACCCTTATGCATCTATTTATAGTCTTCATAGAGGCATACAAAAGGTTGATCATAACATAACATTAAACAAGAAGATTATGGGGGAGGTTAAAGAGGTTAAAGGGTTTGAGAGCTATATCCATAATGGTATGTGGAGTAATGGAGGATTAACTACACATCATGGAGAAGATGGATGGAGTGACTTAATTCTTAAAAGTTATGGACATCCACCATAAACATATTATTTTATAACACTCTCCCTTGGATGTCCATAAATAATATGCCTCATTAAAACCTTACTAGGAAAAAAACCCTGTGGGAAAAAAATTCTAGAGAAGGAAAAAGAGTACACATATCTTATAATATGCGTTGTTTGCTGCCTCGCTAAAAACCTTGCCAGGAAAATCCATTGGGATAAAACCTAGGCCAAGGAAAAAATGTGCAGCGCGTATTTTACTCCCCCTGATGCAAACATCATTTTGCTTCTTAAGGACGACGCGTCCCAATCTTATATGTTAGCTTTCAAATGTTGATATTGACAGTGTCTTTGTGATCAAATCACATTCATGAAGATGTTGCATTCTTGAAATCATCCTGATATATAATTTGTCTTGTAATTTCTTGGATATGTTAAGCCTTTGAACTCAGCCAAATACATTCTTGACAATCACTTTATTCGTGACCTCATTGTCGCAAGCCACTTGCACATTGAACTTGTTTGTAGCAACACTCAAGTTGTTGATACTTTCATTTGCATGATATTAAAAGTGACTGTAGATCATATAATCTTCCTGCATTTGCATAATCAATAATTCTTTGACAATATTTGTTAGAAATAATAAATTCATGTCAATAATATTTGATTTCACTTAGATTCACATAAAAGTGACATTATATCTTTCTTGCACATTAATAAAAATTATTATCTCATGTATAGAAATAACAGGATATATAAGTGCATCAATTGCACAAATACATGGTACTTTCTAACCATTTTCATGAGATCGAAATAGATCTTTCTTTATGTTAAGCGACATTACAACCATTAGGATACTATCCAATGGAATCGCTTTTAACATTTTTAAATCCTTCAAGGATTTTCATATACCATTTACCGTCTAGCTAGTTTTCGAATAACCTTTACTGTCTAGCTAGACATGACAGTTATTCATTATATGCATTCAAGTTTTTTCATTCATTGCCAGATTTAAAGAAACCTTATTGCATCCACCGCAGGAGAACACATTTTCAAACAATAATGCCAGGACTTTTGCGAATAACTTTTATGCCTCAAGGCACAAGTCGTACTTTATATCTTACGATTTTACTTTTCGTACAATCACCTATTTGGACCCCACTGGAATTATACCTTAATCTATGGACTAATTTCAAAATATCACTTTTCAAGTGAAATAAAATATACTTAAAATTACGTATTTTATTTGACCAATCATTTATCTATCCTCACTATTTGACAAATTTGAATTCAAGATCCTCGTCACCTTTTATAATGTTGAGCTTTACATTATACCAAAAATACCGTCGACGGTTATTTGATATCAGTTCCATTATGACATTACTTATCGAGATCTCTTTATTTTTCATCATTTTCAGGTACCTGAACCTTTTTCAAGGTTTTATGAAGAGTTATGTCATGGTGCTCTTTTAAAGCACTTGCCTCATTATCAAGACCATCTTGATGATTTGCTCCTCTCCTTCTTTAAGGAGTTTTACATTTGGAACCAATTGCTCTATCACGTTTCAAATGTGTCATAGACTCTGCCCTTCAAGGACTTTTTATTGGAGTATTTATAGCTGAATTATAACATAGGATCAGTCTGGCAATGAACTTGCAATATTTTTCAAATCATGAATTATCTCTTGAACTTCAGGTTCACTTTTTTTTTACGAGGATCTAGATAATTCATTCTATGTATTTCAGCTTTTAATCATATTTCCCCCTAATGTTAGAAAATCTAACATTCACCCCAACCTTATTTTGGGGATCCATATTTGTACGTGGTGGATGTTACACATTCAAATTTTTAGATGGATTTATTTGGTTCCTGATCCTGAACCAACAATATAGGGGAACCTTGTTGGCTTGATGCATACAAATGTTGCTACATTTAAATAAACTCGTCTCACACCAAATTTTCTTTTTGGGAAATTTGTTCTCATAACCAATGGTTCAGCTATAATTGGAGGCACACACTTTCTGCTAAACCAATCAACATTATCAACTTTTATAGTTTGGAACCATACTCTTAATTTAACAATTTGAGCAAACTACCTTACAAAAATCAAATTGCAAGTTGATAACAAAGCGCATGTGACCAACCATAGATGCATCTTATTTCATAGTAAACGGTCCACATGGTAGGTGAACGGGCCCATATTCACCTTGTTATACGTTCAAAAAATTTAGGGAAACAATTCCAACCTTAGCCGATATAATATTTTATCGTGAGAACAAGCAATATAGGAGAATTCTTGAAGAATCTTTTATTTCTTCAATGTATAATCACATGAATTCTCAATTATTTTGCATCACATTTGAACCGGGATGATCAACCGATCACGCCAACTTATATATTTTCTGTAAACTTTTAATTTACTATCACATGTGATTCCATCACCATGTCCATATTTATATCAACAAATAGGAGGAAAACGGGTAACCTTTCATATTTATAACCCATTTCGATTGTAGTAATATGAAGCTATAAAAATCATTCCATGATTTATAGTCTCAAAATAATAATAATTTTTTTTTTAATTCCTTTGAAACTTGAAAAGTTTCTTTTGGAGACTTACTACAATCTCAATATCATGAACAATTTCATTCCTCCATGTAGTAACACATTAGTTTTTTCGAAGCTATCAAATACTTGTGTACTATCTCATATTTTAAAACACCATTTGTATGGTAATCATCTCCTTTAGGGAGAAAATTATTGTCTTTATGGTCAAAATCATTATATGCAAGACCTCTTTCTTGCTTACTTTTTCCTTTAATAATTTATTTTTATAACATTTGGCAAAATCCTTTTGGCGTACCATATTTACGCGATCAATGACAAATTCATTCGACCACACCATAATATCCATTTTGGTCATGAAATCATTTCTTGCTTTTACCTTTTAGTAGATCATGATAAAACATGCTACAACACCAATGATCTTTTCAGATCAAAATATTTTTTTTTTTCAAACCTCCCTTAGAGGTAAATTTTGTTGTTCATCCAACCATACATAACCATCTCCTTGTCCAAAAATTTTATCACATATATATTGACATATTCATTTTCAAGAATGACCGAGCATTTACAATGCTTATTACAAGTCACATTCTCTTCAAGAAATGGACTACAATCATATGTGCTTCATAATTTATTTTATAAGCTCATTGTCATGCCTAAACATTTGTCATGTTTATATGATCCATCTTAACATCACTTTAAAAAATCAAGAGTGCCTTCACTTTATTTTTCTTTCTTTTGATGGAGGATTTAGAAAACTCATCAAATTAGGCCGCAGTGCCGCACAATAACCGTGTGCTCAATGACCTTTCATACCAGATTGATGGTAAAAATTACCTTCACCTTTTGAAGGACTATATTGAGAACCTATAATGTTCTTCCTTTTAGAATTACCACAATGATGACTACATTACTATTTTGTCCTTCCAAGCCCATATTCATACATTCAATGATTTGTCTTCTTTCAGACATATTATACATTGTTCCACAAACCCCTAAGGCAACTACTTGTTGGGCCAAGATCATCCTTGTTCAAGCTTTGGTAAGTGGTTATTATGATGAATTAGTATATTTTATGCATGATATATGGTGTATATTATGTTGGTTGTGTTGGTGAAGTATTGGGAAGTTCACAATAAGTGTAATGACTCATGTTGCTAAATCGGAGGGTGGTTTGTCTTGTAACGTTGAATATACACTTGTGGTCTTGAAGGAAATGAACTTGGTTGATTGAATATTGACATATGAGATGTGAATATAGTCTTTCTTTATTTTATCCTTGTGAATGATGTTTGGAATTGTTAGTGTAAAATTGGTTATGGCTTTGGTGGCGTAGTGGCCGAGAAGTGTAGTTTTTGGGTGTCGTTATGTGTGTTGTGAGACCATGGCTGAATGTTGGTGTTTATGATGATCAAAAATATGTTCAAATATGTGTGATTGTGATCATGGCCCATTCATTGCATGAAAAGACCCAAAAAAGGACCCATTTTGGCCAAAACGGGCATCCGCCCCCGCAGACGGAGGCATCTGCGGGCGCAGATGCTCCTGGAATCTGCCAGGAGCTATCTGCGGGCGCAGGTCAGCCACCTGCGTGCGCAGGTGGCAGCGCAGGTCGGCTCCGGTTCCGATTTTGTATGTTTTCGCATCTAGTTGCTCCCCGAAGATTCCGATACCCTTTTTGGATGTAATTATCAACTTGTAATGTCGTTGTAATGACTTTAAAGTGTCGTATGGGGACATGTTGGATTATGTTAAGTATGGATTGACTTTAATGTGTTGTTGTGAAAGACGTTTGGGTGACGAAATGACGTAAATGTAACTTCTTATCGAAAAGGAAGTGTAAAGCATGATTTTGGAGGGGAATGTTAGTGATGTGTGATACCATGGGTGTTATGTGACTTGTTTTGGTAATGGTATAGCTGTACATGATATTGTACGAAGGTGAAATGGCGTTGTGTGACAACAATGTGACTTATTGCCATGATATACACTTGAAATGAAGTAAGTGGTTAATGCAAGCTTCGTATATACTTTTGTGTGTAGACTAGACATAAAGGGAAAGCTGGAGTGTTGTATTCGCGAGTAAGATTGTGTATCCATATTGAGGAATTAAGGTATGTAAGGTTTCCCTTTTCGTATTCTTCTGCAGTATATAGTGTACACCTTATTAGGGTACTTACTCATTTCCGAATTTTCCTAAGGTATTTCAATTCGAGTTATCATTTATCGTTAATCACATATATCTCATTCTTGGCTTATTATCATTCAAGTGTCACATAATCATAAACATGGTTCCAAGTTCCAATAATAATGTAACACCCCGTACGTTTCGGAGTCTAGCTGACTACCGTAACATTTGAAAATATGAGAGATTTAATGAATTATGTATTAAGTTGTGGGCATTTAAAAGGATTGTACATTTGGGCCTTAAATGAAGCCCAAAAACCATAAGAAGACATGGCCCAAGTGGAAATTTGACCCATTCTTGCTAGCCTTCCATTGACCAAGTCCCTATATGTTATTGGAACAAGTGTGTGGATAAAAAAGAGACTTAAAAAGGGACTATAAAAGGGTACCAAATCAGATTTTTAATCCATTTGGACTCTCATGTGTTTTTCTAGACTTTACTGACCCCTCTTGGGGGATTTACCTTACTTGCTGCAGGCGCAGGTACGAGTAGACCTCCCCAGTAAGCTGCAGGACTTCTTTTTGACCATTGGTGACCTTTGGTGAGCTCCAGTTGGTTCGGGACTTCCCGTGTCACAGTTGTATATATATTTTGATATTGTAAATGTTATGTAAAGCGGGGCTTGTCCCGAATCTAGGTTGGTCATGTATGCACTTCTATTAGAGGCTTTTGTAGACGTACGTGGGTATGCCAAGTGATGTTGTGTGTACTTTGACTCGATGGCTACGACGGCCAAGTTTCTCATATGTCTATATGTATCTTCCATGTTCCATGATTTCCGATGATAGCCTTTTATGATTTTACGTGTTGGGGGTGTTTCTTATGGCATGCGTATGAATGAATGTAAGCAGAGCTTGGTTCTCTCGGGCCTTGTCGGCTTTGAGTGCCAATCCGTCCCGGCGGGGTTCGGGGCGTGACACATTGCTACCACATTCACGTTAGAGAATGGAGCAAATCAATTGGACGAGATTCATGACCTTTATCAAAGTTTATTATTTTATTTTATTTATTATTATTATTATTATTATTTTTTGCCTCAGTCATCATTAATATCAATATGTTGCGTTGGGACTTGAACCCAACGTCTTACCCATAAAAAGGTGTGTTAAACCATAATTCTGTGGGACTTGAACCCAACATCATATCATCATGGGGCATCGATATGCAAACTGATGTCTTACCCTTTTGATACGATAGAACTTGCATCTACCGTCTTATTTTTAACCAATAACATGATAAGCCAAAACAGGACTCATCCTTGAGCCTTTAAAATATTATTACTTTAATTTGTAATTTCATGTCATTTTCCAAAATAAGTAAATTCTTCTTCGAAATTAGCTTGCATCTTCTTAATTTTGATGATCATTTCCCTGCACATATTATCGTGTAATATAAAATCTCAAATATCAAATCTCAAAACAATTTAAAATTTATAGGAAAATTGAAAAGAACACTCCCTGGACAACCGAAGCAAATTGATTTGATTCACTCTGCATTCAGATTTCAAATACTCGAGCTTCTCCAAACATGTCTCCTGTTTTACTTCATGAATCATAATTCTTTGCGGAGAAAATGGA
This sequence comes from Capsicum rhomboideum, assembly GCA_031232105.1. Classification (NCBI taxonomy): domain Eukaryota; kingdom Viridiplantae; phylum Streptophyta; class Magnoliopsida; order Solanales; family Solanaceae; genus Capsicum; species Capsicum rhomboideum. Next base: position 134,275,525 of record CP124712.1, on the reverse strand, counting down.
TACTGCCACAAAAAGAGCAATATAGAAGACCACTTCATCTGGTCGTGGACATCACTGCCAGAATCTTTAATTTATTTTTCATTGATTGTTGATGAAGAATGAGCGATTCGTGCAGATAACGTGTTAAATAATAAAGCAATATAAGACAAGAAATGAGAGATGAAGAGAGGAGAGATTTCTTATTCTTTCAAATATCAAAGTGTACAAGTGTTTCAAGTATGAACCCTTATGCATCTATTTATAGTCTTCATAGAGGCATACAAAAGGTTGATCATAACATAACATTAAACAAGAAGATTATGGGGGAGGTTAAAGAGGTTAAAGGGTTTGAGAGTTATATCCATAATGGTATGTGGAGTAATGGAGGATTAACTACACATCATGGAGAAGATGGATGGAGTGACTTAATTCTTAAAAGTTATGGACATCTACCATAAACATATTATTTTATAACAACTACTATGATATTGTTCTTTTATTGTTCAGCTCAATTTATTTCACACGGTAATTAATGTAATTATGATCACACACGTGGGAGACAAAATATACTCTCTCCATTTATTTTTACTTGTCCAATATATCAAAAATAAATTTCATTTTTATTTGTCCTCTTTGACATATCAAAGATAATTTATTTTTTCTTTTTAGTGTTAATATTATTGGTTCATTTCAAATTATTTTTCAAGTCCGATCCATTAAATAATATACAACAATTAAGATAGGTATAATGATAAAATATTTTCATTTATCATTCGTTAAGAAAAGTGCAAAGTCTATTATGGATAAAGTATGCTATTTCTAATCGGTTAAATTTTTAGATGAAATGATCATACAATTTCTCCTATTAAAGATAGTTCATTTGTTCCCTTTTTCAGTCATCCGATATATATTTTGCGCTTTCTTTGAGAAAAAATTAAGCACTTATTTGCTAAACTATTTTTATTTACTATATTTTGAGAAATTAAATTTGACTATGTATAATTAGTATTTTAATAAGTTTGAGAAATGATTACTTAACAATAAAAATAAATTAGAGAAAAATAAATATTTTTATCTTATTTTAATAAAGTAGATAAATAAAAAAATTATCTTTAATATATTGAACAAGTAAAAACAAACGAAAAGAATGCATTCATTAGTGTAACAGAGTTTGTCGATGTTGAAATACTTTGAATTGACTCCAAGTTAGGAACAATCTCAAAATTCAACTACTAATTGTGTTTATCCAACTCTGAATGTAATATTTCTTCCTAAGTTGCATCATATTTTTGACAATTTATAGTCTTTTTCTAGAGGATGATAAATACTTTTCGTTTTTCAAGAATTAGGTAAACTTTGACTATACTTACTCCTTCCGTTAATTTTTACTTATCATATTTGAATTTGACATATTTATTAAGAAAATAATGATTGATATAACTAGAGCTGGCAAAATCAAATTCAACCCGCCTAACCCGTTCACGTTTGGGTTAATTATTGATCCGCTCATGTATTAGTTCAACCCATGTCAACCCAACCCGTTTCAACTCGTTAAAATTGGGTTGATATGTAACTCGAATTGATTTCTAAGGGATCTTGTTAAAATATTTTAAAAAGACTTTTTCTTTATTTGATATGTTATGTATAGTCATAATAAAGAAAAAATAATTTTATTCGATACTAAATCTATACTATATTAAAAGTGTGAAGGTCCTTATAAATGTTGTTTGAATTTTTTGTCCTTTATTAAAAGTCTCTGCAATAGACAAAATTGTCTTTTCGCATTTAAGGTAGAATCCTTTTAAATATAGAAAATTTAATTTTCCTTTTAAGAGTAGAATCCTTTTAAATACAGAATTCATGTAAATTTTTAATACAAAATTAATATGAATATCGAATAATTTTTTTTTGAAGTATGATAATCATACTTGCATATGGACAATTGAATGAAAATTAACGTGCTAGACTTTTTAGCTTTGACATAATTTGAATTTTGATTGCTGACTTTTTCTTTCACGGTAATTTTATTTTGTGTCGACATTTTTACGAAAACTTAAAAGAGTTTTTTTAGGATTAGAATTCATTTAATTAATTGATTAGTATTACTTAAATAATTTATTTAGGTTAGAAAAATACATCCATAAAAACACCTAATAATGAACATAACTAAATTTTACCTTCAATTAAGACGTATCAAGTTATCAATTGTGAGTTTGATTCTCGACTTCTTTTACTTCTACTTTTTCTTCTTATTTTAGTTTTGATTCAAATCGTCTTCCTGCATTCATTATCACCATCCTTTATGTCTTTCTTCATTTTTTTATATATGAATTATCCGTAATCAATAATTGACAATGGATTCTCCCCTTTTGATAATTTCTCGTGTTCCTTTTTTCAATTGAAGATTTTTTGAGTGAAAAATTGGACGAAACAAGCATGTTGCCGCTAAATGGAGTAGTCAAAAAAATCTAAGGTGTATTGCTTCCCTTTTGTTTTTCTTTCTTTGTCCAATTGAGACTTAGTTTTGATTATGTTTTTTAACTATATTTTCGTTAGTATCATAGTTGAATCTACTTTATTTTTTTAATAGGTACAATGTTATTTCGGAATCTCATCTTCCCGTATAACACTCGTTGGTAATAAGATGTAAGTATTTAATTACCTTTCGTGAATTCTTACTTTTTATTTATATTATTTATTGTTGTTATGTCCTACGCATAATCTTTAAAGTTTATTGTGCTACATATTATTGTTATCTTAAATTTAAACGTGATCAGGGACTTTCGTGCAACGCGCGTACATATAAACTAGTTTTTATAAAAGAACTAATAAAGCAATTAAAACTTAGTAAGAATTGGGCAGGTTGGGTTATAACCCGTTACCTAGCCCGTTTTGACCCAAACAAATTTGGGCCGGATTTGGTCTTGACCCATTTATTATCTTGACCCATTTTGACCCGCCCAAATTTGACCCAACCCGCTCAATTGCCACCCATAGATATGACTATTTTGCCACACTATCCTTATTAATTGATGTTTAATATTAGGTTTTGAAAAATAATTTGGACAATATATTTTTTTTAAAGCAAAAATGTATCGATGAAATTTCTCACAAACTTTTCAGATCCATCAGAATTTGTGAACAATTTTTCCGAAGTTATGATACAAGTAGTACAAAAATCTTGATGATTCACCGAGACATGTGATAAGTTCATCCATCAGAAACCCTTGATGATCTGTCAAAATTTATAAACAATATTGTTTGCAACAAATTTTAATTTGATGGAAAATAAATTGCGATTACAATAAAATATGAAGAAACAGAGATTTTTGTTATGACGGAAAGAGGTAAATATGAAAACAAAGAAAGTAAAGAACACCAAGTTTAATGTGGAAAAATCCTTCAAATTGAAGGTAACAACCACGGGATCACAGAGATCCAAACAACTCCACTATATCAATAAGAGGGTTACAAATATTCTCCCAAATGGCTACACAACAAGTGAAAAACATGGAGAAACAACAGCGACACCAACAAAAGTAAATCAAGAGAAATCACGCGAAACAGAGCTACTGTTCGGGACTCAAAATCAGATGTTGTGGACCTTCAAATCTGATATTCACCGTTCAAATTAAACACCAAGATGTTAGAAACACTCAGTAAAAATTCCAACCCAATCCAATGGTGAACAAGCTGGAAAACGCGATCTGAAGTTGGCTGGTCGGAGAGTAAAAACTGCAGCAACTAAACTCTCTTTCTTTCTCTCTTCTCTCTTTGGTGAAAACTCTCTCAAAAACCTCTCTTATGTGCTAATGTCTCTCAAAGACAAAACTAATGAGCATGAGTAATTCTCTCCTCAAATTGTCCTATTTATAGATGATGAGTGGTGCTTTTTCCTAAAGCCAAACCAACTCCAAATAGGAATAGAAAATCCGAATCCTTTTCCAAATAGGATTGGAAATCAAAAGAGAATAGGATTAAGTCATGGACCTTTGGCTGGAACATGGGTTACAGCCCAACAATTTTATCGATAAATGTTTGTGGGTACAATTCTGTTCCTCCTTTGATTCTTCTCTCTTGATTATATTCATAATTCGAGGACCGTTAGTAGCATATTTCTCGAATATATATATATATGATGATTTGATCTTCTTGCGATGTATTTGATCGCTAGGAAAGTCAGACTACGCTTTACAAAAACAGTATTTGGTATCTTGATCTCTTTACGAATATCTCAAGAGTTCATGAAATTTCGAGATCTTGATCTCTTGGTGAATACCCAACAATTTATGGGATATTCGAGATGTTTGATTTGGAGAATAAGTAATTAATGTTAAGGATAAACAAGAAAAAAGATAATTGTCTTTTCTTGATATGTTAAAAGTGATAAGTAAAAGTGAAAATCTATTTTTGAAATAATGGACAAATGAAAATAACGGAGAAAGTATTTTTTTAATCATATTTACATGAGAAAAATTACAAGTTATAACATGTAACACCCCGTACGTTTCTAAGTGTAGCTGACAACCGTAAAATTTATGGAAAAATGAAAACATGAGAGAATTGTTGAATTATGCATTAAAATGTGGGTATTAATAAGTCTCACACAATTGGGCCCAAAATGAAGCCAAAAAAAAAAAACACCATGAGAAGACATGGCCCAAAAGAATTATTTTTGACCCATTCTTCCATTTTCTTCCATTTGACCAAATCAAAATAGCATTAAATGCTAAGTGAAAGATAAGGGAGACTTGAGGGACTATATAAAGAGGAAAAAATAAAAAATCAGATTTTATTGCATTAATCTCTCATGTTCTTTCTAGACTTTACCAAAAAAAACAAATTGCCCTTTTTTTCTCTCAAGAACCCTCATCACTCCTTTGGCCAAGATCATCAAGTGGTAAGACTTGGTAAGTGTTTATATTGATGGATTAATATATTTTATGCATAATATATGGTGTATGTTATGTTGGTTATGTTGGTGGAATATTGAGAAGCTCACAATAAGTGAAAGGTTACATGTTTACTTAAATCGGAGGTTGGTTTGTCTTGTAAACTTGGTGATGGACTTGTGGTTGTGAAGGAAGTGAACTTGGTGGGGTAAATATTGACATGTGAGATGAGATTATGATCTTACTTTGTTTTATTCTTGTGCATAACATTTGGAGTTGATATTGTGAAAATTGTTTATGGTTTTGGTGTCGTATCGGCCGTGAAATGTGGTTTTAGGTGTCGTTATGTGTGTTGTGAGACCATGGCTGAATGTTGATGTTTAAGAGGATCAAAAATATGTTCAAATATGTTTGATTGTGATCATGGACCATTCATGGCCTTAAAAGACCCAAAAAAAAGTCATTTCGGACCAAAACGGGCATCCGCCCCCGCAGACGAGAGCATCTGCGGGCGCAGATGCCAACACAGAAAGCCCTGGAATTTTCCAGGAGCCATCTGCGGGCGCATGTCAGCCACCTACGTGCGCAGGTGGCAGCGCAGGTCACCTCCAGAATTGATTTTGTATGTTTCCGACTCTAGTCGATCCCCGAAAGCCCCCATACCCTTTTTGGATGTAATTATCAACTTATGGTGTTGTTTTAATGACTTTAAAGTATCGTATGGAGGTGTGTTGGACTGTATTAAGTATGGATGTTTGCTTATATGTTGTCATAAAGGACTAATTACGACGGAATGATAAAAGGAAAAGCGTAAAGGGTAAGTGTGGTGTGAAATGCTATCGAGATATGATCTTTTGGTCAATGTGGGTAATGTTATGGTGTTGTTGATATGAAAATGTCGTGGAATGTATTGTAAAGGGGTGACATGATGTGATATGGTATTTGCATGGTTCATTGTCGTCTTGTACGCCTTTATAGTGACTAGTTGCTAATGTAAGTTCCGGTATGGACTTGTATTGTAGAGTAAGACGTAAGGAAGAAGCCGGACTATTGTGTTCGTACCTAGACTTGTGCATTATTCATACTTGGAAGTGAAGGTATGTAAGGCTACTCTTTCCGTATCATTCTGCGGCACATAGTGTCACATTGTCCTTACACACGTTCCTTTCCGAAATGTCCAAAGGTACTCCATTCCCGGTTGTTAATCATTGTTACACACATGTTCCTTATGCATTGATCAAATGTAATTCACATGACTCATATTCATTGATTAATGTTCCAATAATGTTCCACAATTTCTATAACATTGTAACCACTAAAGTGTCAATCTCTCACAAGTTAATGTATCAATCTCAAAGTAAAGAATTGAAGCAATGAACACTTGTTGAGAACGGGTGGCAACCCAAAGGGGCATAAGCCTAGCTAGGGGAGATCCCGAATGATTATTGGATACAGGGGGCAGCTCAAAGGGGCATAAGCCTAGCTAAAGACGAACCTGCTTTATTGATTTATGGGTGGCAGCTCAAAGGGGCATAAGCCTAGCTAGAGACGATCCCAATATTATTTCCCACTGATCAGTTGGGCCCGGGCATATATGATTGATGATCACATGAATGATGAAATGAAGCAAAGAAAGTAATGCACATGATCCCACACTTGTATACTATAGAAGTTCATTCATGTAACATGTTCACTTGTACTTGTTTTCATCAAAGCTCCTATATCTCAGATGTTTACCTATAGTCTTACATACTCAGTACATTTCTCGTACTGACCCCTCTTGGGGAATTTACCTTACTTGCTGCAGGCGCAGGTGCTAGTAGGCCTCCGCAGTAGGTCGCCAGTTGTTGCAGATCGTTGGTGAGCTCCAGTTAGTTCGGGGCTTCTCCGAGTCTCACTTGTATATGTATTTTGGTATTGTACATGGTGTATAAAGCGGGGGACTTGTCCCGACTTTTAGTTGTGTTGGTCAATGCATCTGTTAGAGGCTTTTGTAGACGCATGTGGGTATATGTATATAAGGTGACTCATGAAGTCTTGTTTTGATGGCCTCAAAGGCCAAGTTTCTTCAATGTATATATGTATAAATGTCACATGTTCCATGCATTCCATTATTCGTCTTTCATGTTGTTACGTGATGATGGGGTTGCTTGATACGCATATGATGAACATAGGTAAAGCTTGGTTCTCTCGGGCCTTATCGGCTACGGGTGCCAATCATGTCTCGATGGGATTCGGGGTGTGACATAACACTTTTATATAGATTTTGAATATCACAATTTTAATTTTAAAATATTACGTTGATCTAATTCAATAATTAACTTCAAAAAATTAGTCAAATTAAATTTTGATGAAAAGAAAGGTATCACACAAATTGAGTCTAGTGAATACTACTAATTAATAATATTAACAGTATAATCACATGTAGCATTAAAATATTGTCCTACTATCACCAAGAATATTAGTAATAAGATTACTACTTTTCAGTATTAGTAATAAGATTACAACTTTTCAGTTAATTAATCTAAGTTGATCAGATTTAATTTAATGTATATCGACTCATCATTTTAATAAATCCTAAGACCATAAACACTAGTTAAATTACCACTAATGGTAAAAAAATACAATTACAATATGTAAACTAAGATTCTAGTGAGATCTAGAGTGCCCAGAGCAGAGATTTATATTATATTTGTGGTTTAACTGAGTAAAAGATATATAGAAGCGGAGCAACATAGGTAAAAGGGTGATTAATTGAATATTATTGGTCAAAAATTATATTATGTAGATAAGTTAGAAATTTTTTGTAACTGATATATATTAATAACATGAACACCCTTAGGACTTGTTTGGTTGGGATAAGTTATCCTTTGATTTTATCACAATTAACTATGGGATAGACTCATTTTAAAATTAATCGCATATAAATTATCCCTTATCCCTTATTCTTCGTACCAAGCGAGTCCTTAGTTCAAGTTAGAAGGATGACTCTGTGCAAAACTTGTATGTTCAAAATTACTGGATACTCACATGTTTGATTCTCACCTAAAGCGCTAATTTTGCGCAGTATCCTATATTTTTTATTAAAACAAATTTGTTAATAGTAGAGGCATGGTTGAAAATATTGATTTCTTGTACTGTTTATTTATAGTAGAGACATGTTAATAGTAGAGGCATGGTTGAAAATATTGATTTCTTGTGCTGTTTATTTATAGTAGACACATGGTTCCTCCTTTGAAATTCTATTTTTCCTTGTAAAGTCATATTTTTCTATCAAATAAATATGCTATTTTTGTTTTATTTTTCCAATAATTGTGTGAATATTTGTGAAGCTACTGTTTTTATTTGTCTTGTTGATTAATGTAATTATGACACATGTGTAAGGCATGATATACTCCTTCGGTTCATTTCACTTGTCCATTATATCAAAAATAAACTCTTGTTTTTATTTGTCCACGTTAACATATCAAAATTCAAGAGAAAGATAATTTATTTTTTCTATTTTAGCTTTAGCATTAACTGTTTATTCCAAATTATTTTCAAGTCCATTAAAGAATATACAACAATTAATATGGATATCATAATAAAATATAGACTTGATTTATCATTCGTTAAGAAAAGTGCAAAGTCCATTGCGGACAAGTTAATGTGAACAGAGAAAGTAATTAATTACTCCCTTCATTCACTTTTACTTGTCTAGTATTTCAAATATAAATTTTCATTTTTACTTGTTAAATAGTTTAAAAGTATATTTTCATTTTTACTTATCCTTTAACATATCAAGAAAAAATAATTATTTTTTTATTTTTTGTTCTCTATTTTCTTTGACAGTGACATTGCAATGAAAACATACAATGAAAAAACAAAACATTCAAATTTGAAAACTTGTCTCTTAAATTCTTAATCAAATTTGTAAATTTTCTAGTTCATTACGTAATTTCTAAATGACTAAAAGTTAAAACATTGTTTGTTAGATTAAGACTTTTCATAGTGTCCAATAATTTAAAACTCTATGGCATTTAAATTATGACGAGATCATTGTAGAGATAACCGATTTTTTTTAAAAAAATTTTTAGACTCATCTACTTTTGTATTTAGTTTAGTGATTTTTCAAATTTAATATTTTTCACAATGATGGTATCCGTGCACCTCCATCTTTACTATAATTTTAACATGCTTGCCAGAATAAGAGTAAATTTCTTGGGTGGTAATCTAACTTTGTGTTCATTACCCAAAAGTTATTATTTTGTGTTTTGTTATACAAAAATTATTTAACTTTGTCTCATTTTTTACAAAAGTAACTTTGACAAAATTTGGATAAAACTCTACCTTAAATGTGAGAGAAAATAACAAAAATATCCCTTATATTTGAGGATAAATTTAAAATAGTCCCTTAAATATACTTTTAAGCAGTTTTGATCCACTATTTTGCTAAAAATGAGCATTTTTATTTTCATATATTTAACAAACTCTACCTACTAAATTTAACAAAATTGGAACAAAGGAAAACCAGAAAAAAAATCTTAAAATCTATTTATCATAAATGTAAAATAATTATATTTTTTATTTACTTACCCTTTACTAATATACTATTTTGTTTAATTAATCTATAGACATCTTTTCTTTACTTTTGTTAAATATTACTTTGTTCATACTATCAGTACATTATTAAGTAAATAAATATAATTTTCAAATTATTTTGGAATAATTTCTATGAATATTATTATCAAACACTGAATATGCACTATAATGTTTTTAGTAAATAGAGTTATTAAAAGAAAATAAAAAATAAAATAATTTTACTTATTATGAAATAAAATAAAAAGTTTTTGATGGAAGATTTTTTGAAGAGGTCGGGGACGAAGTTGAAAGATTTGTTGAAAGTTAATGTAACGACCCTCTTAGTCGTTTTGTGAATTTTCCCATTTTAGCTCTCTCCGCAGTGTATATACGTGATTTATGACTTAGGGAGATGGGTAGTACCGATTGTTGAGGTGTTTGAAGTGATTAGTTGGGTTCTTGAATTTTTTGTAAGTTAAGTTCGACTACGGTCAACTTTTGGTCAAGACGACTTCGATTTGGGGTGTTAAAATTTCCAATAGACTCGGAACGTATATTTTAGTCAATTTACATATTTGATTTGTTTCTATGGGGTTCCAAATAAATTCTGAGGATCTATTCGAAGTTTTGGTTATTTTTGACATTTTTTAATTAGTGATTTAATGGGCCAAAGCCACAATTTATTTACTTATGTGGCCAATCCAAGAATAAATTCAAGTGGAAAGGGTTTAAAATTAATAATAATTAGTATAATAAAATCAGAAAGTTGGGAGGAAAAAGGGCACAAAAGTCACGGTTAATATCACATTGCAGCTTTGAGGGGTAGAAAACTGTTGCGGCTGAACACGACAGTGCGACATCAAACTCCGAAGGAGATTCTCGACTGTTCAGGTTATGTACTTTGAGGTTATATATTTTATTATGTTACATAGATATAAAGTGACGTGAGGGTAATTGGACAGTGGCAAAGTTTGTGATATTTTTGGTGCTTTTTGGGATGAGGCGTGAGGGATTTGTAGTGGGAATTTAATTGATGTTAAGGTGAGTTTGTTCACTGGTGGGTTAGTCATGGGTAGGAAATTAATGGGGTATGGTTATATGCTAATGATATAAGTGACGGTAATAATGATCAACTTTAGGTTAGCATATTTCACGTGCGATTGTCTCTCACTGTTTTGACATTTAGGTTTTAGGCCTAGAATTCTTAGAGTAAAAATTTATAAAACGTGTGTCATTATATTCGTAATCTTATGGAAATTATATATTTGAACAGATTTTGACCATTCACAAGCTTTACGGAAGGGCAAGGCCCTTGCAAATTAGCTTGCATTCGGATTCTTCGGTTGAGGTAGGTTATGGTTTAATTGGAGTTTAGACTCGATTTAATTGTGTGTATGCTCCTAAATTGGATGCTTGTTGATTGGTCTTCGGACACACTTGAATTTGATGATATTTGGATTGTTGATACTTGCATGAATAATTATTGAAAAATCAAACTTGATTGAATTGCCTTATGATTATAAGTGTACTTGTAAATTGGTACATAGTGTTGTATCCTGCGAGATAGTATGAATTTGATAAAATATACATAAAATGATTATGGAGGATCGTGTACCACGCCGGTACAGATATGAATATCGATATTACTTAATTATTGAGGATCGGGTACCACGCGCGGTACGGTACATGGACTTAGATTGTCCCCTGCAGGTCATGACTAGTTGGGCAGAAATAAGTCCCTTAGCATGTGTGTACGGGCTAGTGTGGATTTTGAGAGGTTGTATGGTTTAATAAGATGATAACGAGCTAATGGTGTTCTAATTGTGAGGTTGAGAAGAACATAGTTGTTACTTATGGTATTATTGTTGATTTTTGTGGTTGTTTACGATTTGGTTGATACTCTTGATGGTTACGTAGATTATTGTAAGCATTGTTTGGTCCGTCATTAATGTACTTACCGATTCATTGAATACTTGCTATGTGTTGATGCCCATCTACTTGTTATTTAATTTAGGGAAAATGGTCCGAAATATACCCAAACTTTGGGAAAATTTGCTGTTACACGCTCAAACTTTGCGGGGGTCCTATGATCCCCCTGTACTATTTATTAGTGTATTTTTGTGACGTTTATTTGCTTAGCTGGACTATTTTTTTAGTCACGCGCTCAGCGCGTGTGTATTCACATTTGGTGCCAGCTGTGCAAATAAACGTCGCAAAAATACACTAATAAATAGTACAGGGGGGTCATAGGACCCCCGCAAAGTTTGGGCGTGTAACAGCAAATTTCCCCAAAGTTTGGGTATATTTCGAACTCTTTACCCTTTAATTTATGTTGTATGCATGTTATTAAATTGAGTTGGCCTATGACACCTACCAGTACATAGTGGTTTGTACTGATACTACCCTGTACTCTTCTTTTGTTGAGTGCAGAAAGTGTTCCAGAGGCTCAGACACGACCTCACCTCTAGCGTTTAATAGCTGATCTCGGTCCAAGGGTGAGTACTTCTTATCCAGGCTGCCATGGATCATCACATTAGTTCTTGTCCTTCTTTCGGGCAATGAGACACTTTTTATCCTTCTTTGTTTTGGATATTTCTTTTAGACATAGTTTTTATTTTAGAAGTTCTTGTACGATGACTTTCGGGTCTTGGGGATTTTAATAAGTAGTTCGTTTGATTTCCGCATAACTAATGATTAGTTTGAATTATTACTATAAAGCTGGTTTTTATGATAACCTCGTCTTAATATTGACTAAATGATTGGGTAATGGTTTGGGTTAGATAGTTCTCTCATCGAAGTATTAGAGTGGGTGGCACTCATGGCCATTTGGGTCGTGACAGTTGAAAATGTGGCATGATGAAAATTTTAAAAATTTATACAAGTATTTCACTTCTTGATATTTCGAGGAATCTTAGTAGCTCCGTTGGTTGGCTACCTAAACTCTCACCTTATTGGTGAGAGTTCGATTCCCCACGTTGTAATCCCCTCTCCATTTTCCCTTCCCCTATCCCCAATTTTTTTTTTTTTTTTAAAACTTCTTGATATTTCAATTATTTCGTAAAAGAATTGATTCCAAGTAATCTTAATATTCGTGTCTAACGATAATAAAAGAGAACAAATTAAACACTTACTCTTTATTTTTATTTTTATTTTATTTAACAATAATAATGAATGAAATAACTAAAAGGGCAAAAACTAATAAAACATGTTTATAAAATTAATCAAGTAAAATAGTATTAATAGGGAAAAAAAAGTTTAAATATACATTTTTGCATTAATGATAAATACATTAAAGGATCTGTTACAAAGAAATTAAAATAATTAAAGTAAGTGTGGTATCGTATATAACATGAGATATCAACGTTATGAAGCTAAACTTGTGAAAGGGTCGATGAAATTATTCTAAAAATAGATAAATTACATCTAGTAAGCTACACTAAATCCTGTAATAAACGAAAAAATGAAAATAACAAAGAATACACCTCTAAATGTGAGTTAATATTAAAAAAAATTCACAATTCTGTAAAATTTAACATTCAGAGTTTGTTAAGTATTACATGAAGGTTAAATGTACTTACATTTAGTAAGTTTAAAGTACCAAAACTGCTCAAAAGTATAATTGAGGGGCCATTTTGAACTTACCCTCAAACATAAAAGATCTTTTTTTATTGGCGAAATGGTCTAGTAGACCCTCATACTTGTCTCCATTTGTAAGTTGGATCCTCATACTCTACAAAGTTTCAACCAGACACTTGAACTCGTTCAAATTATGAATTTTAAGCCTCTCTATCAGTGTGTGTTCCTCACTTGCTATGATATGGATGACATGTCATGTCCACATCAGAAAAATTAATGCCACGTCATATCTGTATCATTAACCACATCATTTTTATATTCATCTAAAAAAACAATCTTTTTATCCTCTATTTTCTTTTAAAAATTTAAGTTTTATATGAAAATATTGAAAGTGGCTAAAATAATATTTTGAAAATATTTACAACCATTTTTTCCTGTAAAATAGCTCACCAAGGAGCTCCACCACTATTTTTGCTGCATAAAACAAATAAAATTCAATGAAAACATATAACAATACATTAAAAGGCAGAATATCGGAGTTACAATTTTCGATCACAAAAATAAAGAAGTGAAGCTCACCGGAGTGGAACACAAAATGGAAAAGATCATTGGAATTACGATTTCTGGCCAGCAATAATGGATAATCACAACAACTCAAACATACACAACAACCATTAAAAAAAAAAAAAAGTGCTGTCGATTTTGATGCGTGTTTTCGAAAAATACAGATCCGAACAGATTTAATCTTTGTCGAAGTAGATGAAGCCAACAATATCTCATATCTATATCGTTGCTTCAATGAAAAAATGCCGGAGCAACTCCAAAGTGGTGAAAACACGTCCAAATCTGAGATTTCAAGGTGGTGATCACAATTTTTTTCGATGTAACTTGCTGTGGTGACCACCATCGTTGCTGTCAAGATTTTTGTATATGGATATGAACTGAATTTAGTTGGGGTTATTTCTTTATATAATTTCTTTCTTTGTTCTAATAATTGTTATTTTAGGGAAGATTTTCTAATTGTTTTTCTCTAATGTTAAAGGTGGTGAAAATGGGGAAAGAATGGACGGATGGGGTGGGGGTTAGAAAACCAGGGTGGGGTGGCTAGGGGGAAAGCAGAAAGGGGTGTTAGATTTTTTTAATTTTTTTGTTAATTAATTTATTTATTTAAATCAATTTTTAGTCAAAAAATCATGTGTACGCACGTATAACGCGTGATTTCACGTAATTGCTCCAGCTCAATCATCAGATTGCCACGTACGCTTGGTTCGTGGTCAGAGGGGTTTAAATTATCGTGTTTTATTGAGCTTAAGGGTTCAGTTGACAAAAGGGTGAGTATGAGGGTCCAAAATACAAACGGAGATAAGTACAAAGATCTACTAGACCATTTCGCCTTTTTTATTTCATCTCACATTTTAGGTAAGGTTTTAACTAAATTTTGTCAAAGTTACTTTTATGAAAGATGAGACAAAGTTAAACGACTTTTATGCAACAAAATAAAAAATAATGACTTTTGGGTAACAAATACAAAACTAAATGACCATCCATGAAATGTACATCGAGAATAATAATATTTGCATAGATAATACTTTGAAATCAGGATAGTGTACTAATTTTGCAGCAGTATTTTTATCGTAATTTTTATTCAACTTATATAAATTTATATTTGCTAGAAAAGTGTGTTTCCCAGATTGAAAAAAATAATTTTACTCATATTGTTAATGGTAGAGCGGTGATTTTCCTATTGAAATTTTCTGTTTACTTGTAAAGTCTATTCTTGTATATTTTATTAATAATTATGCGATTAATTTTGAAGATGTTGTTTTGCTTGTCTTGCAAATTAAATATTTTTGAAGAATATTTTGTGAATTGGTGTTTCGAAAGAAGCTTAAGCAAGTATACATTCTGATATCTATTCTGAAATTAGATTGAAATGAAGAAATTTTTTTGAATTGATGTCTTGAACGAAGTTTGAGTGATTTTTGTTAGGTTTTTCTGAAATTTGATGGAAAAGAAGAGTAATTTGAAGAAGGTTATGAAAATTTACTCATATTCATGTGGTTAACAATTTAGATTTTGAAGAATCTATGGGCTATATTGTGAAGTATAATGTATAGTTTTTAATTTACATTTTGAATTTTGACGGGAAAGAATATATTGTGAAATAGTGTTTTGAAAGAAGTTTGAGTGAATATAGATTTTAAAATACGTTTTGAAATTTGATAGGAAAGAAAAATATTGCGAATTAATATTTTTGAAAGATGTTTGAGTGATTTTGGAATTTTTTTATTAAATTCGATTGGGTAAGACAAGTATTTTTTATTTTTTTTTGGTTAATGTTACAAAGTTTACTTGGAGTACTGTTATTGTTAACAACCCGAATTTTGAAAAATCTGCGTGTTATATTATGAACTGCGTACCATGTATACATTCTGATATATATCTTGTGAATTACTAATAAATATATATTAATTCAATTATACATGTTATGCAGTATTCTCTCCGTCCCATTTTAGTTGGACGCATTTCATTTTATACGGTGATTAAGAAATTATAAATGCAGTGATGATTTTTACTATTTTACCCTTTAACTATACTAATGATATTCATTGGGCATAGGTAAGGGTGTCAACTGGGCCGGTTCAACCCGGAATCGGCCCATTTAGACCGGCCCATTTTTCGACCGGACCGGACCGGACCCGGTATGGGTAATGGGCCTGGCGGTTTTTTAGTGGGCTGGGCCGGACACGACACTGAAACCGGTGGACCGGCCCAGTTAGAAAACCGGACCGGGTCCACCGGTGCACCGGCCCAGTTAGAAAACCGGACCGGGTCCACCGGTGCACCGGCCCGGTAAGTTTTTTTTTAAAAAAATAAAAAATAAAATTGACTGGGTCGTTGGGCCCCAGCCTGCAAAGGCTGTTTTGGTCCGTTGAGGCCCAACGGCTATAATGCCGTTGGCCCAACGGCCAAACAGCCTTTTTAGGCTTAAATTTTTTAAAAAAAAAAAATCAAATTTTTTTTTCCCTATAAATACATGTCATTTCAAAAAATATTTCCTACAATCTCAATTCTCATTCTCTTATTCTCTCTCAAATTTGCTAAAATTATCTCATAAAGTGTTCTATATATTTTATTATTTTGCAATTACAAATACTATGTTGAAGTTTCCAAAAGTACTCAATTGACCAACTTTCGAGTACTTCAAAAATTTGGTATTATCGTTCCATCTCTTACTTTTAATTTTTAATTAGTGTATTATTTGTTGAATATTTATTTGGATTTTTTTTGTGTTTTTTGAATAATTGTTAGTTTAATTGGTAATATGGATAAATTAAGGAAAGTCGGTAAAAGTGTTAGAAATTTTTGTCCCGGAAGTGGTAGTGGTAGTGGTAGTAAGAAACAAATTGGTTCCGGTAGAGGTAGTTCAAATGCTCGATATACTCGTGTGCCTCCGGTACCAATTAGCGAACCATTTGAGAATGAAATACGTGTAGGTGCTCACGATATGAATTATTTTGAGGCTCAAGAAAATTATGGTATAGAAGAAGAGAATGAAGTAGACTCTGTTGATTTAGATGAAAATGATGATGATGATGTTACACCCGAATCTGGTAATGTTAATGTTCAATCTGAATCAGTTAATCTTCCTCCCCGACCCCCTGTAAGATCTCGTAAAAAAACTAGTGTTGTGTGGAATTTTTATACCCGAATAGAAGGAACCACTCAGGTTGAATGCGATCTTTGTCAGGTAAAATACGAGCATAAGACCGGGGGTAATAAAGGAGGTACGGGTCAGTTGTCGAGACATTTGAAGGAGAAACACCCAATAGAGCTAGCTCAGGTAACTGGTGGTGAGACAGTTGGGGGCCCAAGTCAAACTAGATTGAACCCAAAAACCGGTCTATTAGTTAAGAATTATAATAAAATGAAGGATCGTGAAGAAATAACCAAAAGTATAGTTGTGGGTTGTTTGCCTTTCTCTTTTGCTTCTTCTGATGTTTTTATTCATTATATTCAGGCAATTTATAATCGTATGTTTAAGGGTATTCCTAGAAGTACTTGTCGGTCCGATATTTTTAGACTCCATGCACAATATGTTTACTATTTATCTGCATTATTAAAAAATCTTTCATGTAGAGTTTCTTTAAGTTCTGATCTTGGTCGTGCTATTAATAAAAATGATTATTTAACAATTACTTGTCATTGGGTAGATAGTAATTTTGTTATGCAAAAACGTATTTTAGCATTTCTGTATGATGAAGACCGTAGACACACTGGAAAATTTATTGCTGAATCTATTACAAAAGTTGCAAGATATTATGGTATTGACCGCAAAGTTTTATGTATATCTTTTGATAATGCATCTAACAACAACGCTGCTATTGAGTTGTTAAAAACTGAACTTTCTCCACCGTTATCCGAAATATTTCATGTTAAGTGTGCTTGTCATATATATAATTTAATTGTAAAGGATGGTCTTGCTTTTTTTGAGCCTGCTATTGAAAAAGTTAGACTTGCAGTTGGCTTTATTCAAGGAAATAATAGAAAAATTAGACTTACCGAATTTTAAAAAAAATGTCAGGAAAATGGACTTAGACCGAGATTAATGCCTGAAGAAATAGATGTTAGATGGAATTCTACGTATGATTTCTTAAATACTTGCAATATTTATAAAGTTCCTATTACTATGACTTTTAACCAATTTGCTAGTGATTTTCCCGATTGTATGTTACAAAATTCAGACTGGGCTGAAATTGATGATATTGTTAATTTTTTGCAAAAATTTTATCTAGCTACGGTTGAATTTTCTGGAGCTTATTATCCTACTGTTTGTAATATTTTAGCTTATTTAGCCGACATTTCTTTATTGCTTAACGAGTATAAGTCTAAACCAGGTTACAAATATGCTATTGAGGCAATGATTGATAAATTTAAAAAGTATTTTTTTCCGCTTCCCCCTATTTTCTTAGTTGGTGCTATAATAAATCCATGTATGAAATATAATACTATGTCCGAATTTACTTCTCTTATTTATTCTGCTTTAGGAGTAAAAGCTGATGAAGAACCTTCTTTGTATACGTCTATGTCTGATGCGAATAGTTACATGAACATATTATACAATCATTATGTTGATTTACTTGACAATGCTTTACCGTCACACATTACACCGACCCCCGCTCCCCATCGTTCTGAGGAACCATTATCTTCTAAAAGACAGGCACATAATATGCCTGCTTATTGTGTTTCTGATCTATCTGTTTGGAATAGATTGCAGCCTTCATCGCATAGAACCGTAAGTCGGGAAGAGCTTAAGTATTATCTTATGCAGCCTACAGAGGATCCTAGAGGTAGAATCAACACGCTGGAATGGTGGAAGAATAATGAAAGACAATATCCTGTACTTTCAATGTTAGCTAGAGATATATTGAATGTTCCAATGTCAACCGTTGCATCAGAGAGCGCTTTTAGTCAAGGACGGCAGCAGATTGGAGAATACCGACACACATTGGGAGGCAATGCCATGAATGTTTTAGTTTGCCTTAGAGACTGGATTAGAGCAGAACGAAGAAATCAAGGAATGTTCGTGGAGCCGGAAGACGAAGAAGATCTTGAAGAAATAATGACTTCAAGAGAGAATTCAGCACAATCAAGTCCAATGCATGGCTTTAGTGCCATTGATTTTGACAATCCACAGCCAATTCCTATTAATGTTAACAGGCGTGAATTGGAAAAAATGATGAAAAATTTGTAGAATTTACAATTAATCAATTGAATTTTCATTTTTCAATTTAACTTTGTGAAATTAGTGAAATGTAATTGCAACCTTGTAACTTGTAAGTTTTCAAACATTTTGCAATCAATCAAATATTAAATTCATTTACTCTTTATATATTTTTTCCATTTAAAATTTAAATTGAATATCTTGTATGAATTCAATACTTTTAATATAATAGTATAAAAGTATATGTTGTTGAATATTGTATATATGTATGTATGTTCTTTAAAATAGTATATATTGAATGTCAATACATGTGTATATTTTTTAAAATAGTATATATGGAATGTATATATGTATGTTTATTCTTTAAAGTAGTATATATTGAATATATATATGTATGTATATTCTTTAAAGTAGTATATATTGAATTTATATATGTATGTATATTCTTTAAAGTAGTATATATTGAATGTACATAAATATGTATGTTCTTTAAAGTAGTATATATTGAATGTACATACATATGTATGTTTTTTAAAGTAGTATATATTGAATGTATATATGTATGTATATTTTTTAAAATAGTATATATATGTATGTATATTCTTTAAAATAGTATATATTGAATGTATATATGTATGTATATTCTTTAAAGTAGTATATATTGAATGTATATATGTGTATGTGTATTCTTTAAAGTAGTATATATGGAATGTATCTATTGAATGTATATATTGAATGTATATATGTGTATGTTTATTCTTTAAAGTAGTATATATTGAATGTATATATATGTATGTTTATTCTTTAAAATAGTATATATTGAATGTATATGTGTATGTTTATTCTTTAAAGTAGTATATATTGAATGTATATATGTATGTATATTCTTTAAAGTAGTATATATTAAATGTATATATGTATGTATATTCTTTAAAGTAGTATATATTGAATGTATATATGGAATGTATATATGTGTATGTTTATTCTTTAAAGTAGTATATATTGAATGTATATATGTGTATGTTTATTCTTTAAAATAGTATATATTGAATGTATATGTGTATGTTTATTCTTTAAAGTAGTATATATTGAATGTATATATGTATGTATATTCTTTAAAGTAGTATATATTGAATGTATATATGGAATGTATATATGTGTATGTTTATTCTTTAAAGTAGTATATATTGAATGTATATATGTATGTATATTCTTTAAAGTAGTATATATTGAATGTATATATGTGTATGTTTATTCTTTAAAGTAGTATATATTGAATGTATATATGTGTATGTGTATTCTTTAAAGTAGTATATATTGAATGTATATGTGTATGTTTATTCTTTAAAGTAGTATATATTGAATGTATATATGTATGTATATTCTTTAAAGTAGTATATATTGAATGTATATATGGAATGTATATATGTGTATGTTTATTCTTTAAAGTAGTATATATTGAATGTATATATGTGTATGTTTATTCTTTAAAATAGTATATATTGAATGTATATATGTATGTGTATTCTTTAAAGTAGTATATATTGAATGTATATATGTATGTATATTCTTTAAAGTAGTATATATTGAATGTATATATTGAATGTATATATGTGTATGTTTATTCTTTAAAGTAGTATATATTGAATGTATATATGTGTATGTGTATTCTTTAAAGTAGTATATATGGAATGTATATATGTGTATGTTTATTCTTTAAAGTAGTATATATTGAATGTATATATGTGTATGTGCATTCTTTAAAGTAGTATATATTGAATGTATATATGTATGTGTATTCTTTAAAGTAGTATCTATTGAATGTATATATGGAATGTATAGATGTATGTTTATTCTTTAAAGTAGTATATATTGAATGTATATATGTATGTATATTCTTTAAAGTAGTATATATTGAATGTATTTATGGAATGTATATATGTGTATGTTTATTCTTTAAAGTAGTATATATTGAATGTATATATGTGTATGTTTATTCTTTAAAGTCGTATTTTAAATAGTATATATATATTGAATGTATATATGTGTATGTTTATTCTTTAAAGTCGTATTTTAAATAGTATATATATTGAATGTATATTAAAAAACAATCAAGGTTCAAAATACAATTTTTTTTAGTCGGGACCCGATAAACCGGCCCATTAACAGGTCAAAAAAATTAAATGGGCCGGTGCTGGGCCGTTTGGGGGAATTTTACTGTTCACCCGGCCCGGCCCAGTAAGAAATGGGCCCGGCCCGTAACCGGCCCAAGACCGGGAAAAAATAATGGACCGGGTCCGGGTTGGCCCGGCCCGGCCCAGTTGACACATTTAGGCATAGGAATAGACATTGAAATTATAATTAATCGTAGGGGTAAAATGAGAAAAAAATTAATTAATTCCATCTTGATTTAGTAAGTGATCAACTAATTATAATATGGGACATTTATTTTTAGTAAGATGACAAACTAAAATGGAATGGAGGGAGTAATAGATATACACCTGGATATACATAATGTAAAGTACTAAACAAACTTTGAGACATATACATTTACTGCCAAGAATTAATGTCAATAGAATCATCCTTAATTTTTGTAGTGATAAAAATATATACATCGTAACAGACACACACATATATATATATATACTGAATAATTTATTAGCTTAATAAAGGAGACTATTATATATATATATATATCAAAATTATACAAGAGATATCATACAATGTATTAATATAGCATATAACAATGTTAACTGACTTTGAATTACACAAGCAGATGCAATGGACTTATCAACAAGAAGCAAAATCCATCAAAATATTCTGCTCCCTGTTATTTTTAAGTATACCTAAAAAAAAATATTTTGGTCCCTACTTTTTTCGTTGATTGGATATAATATTGACTACAAGATGCCATTATTTCTTAGCTAAAGCTGCTAATTAAAATATTGAGTAAAAAGCATGTCAATTCCAGATACGAGTTGTATTGAACTACGTACTGAATAGGCAAGTTAATGATCCTCCCAAATACGACTTGATTGAGTCAAGATGGGCAAAATAATGAGAAGATTTAAGAAATATTGCTATTTGTGTCCAAGTTAGTGAAAAATAACGAGATTTTGCTTAATCACGGATGATAATAGTAGTTTGATTTCAAAATTATACCAGATAGCAAGACTTTGCTTAATTATAAAATGTAGCGATATTTTAATTTCAAAACGTAGCAAAGGTATACATTGTATTTGTGTGCATTGTAATAGTGAAATATACACTGTATTTTACACACATAAATGATGTATCAATGCGTACATGATATATCTCCACCATTTGCATCCACGAGAATCATAAGTATATCCGTGTTTATTTGCTATATAACCCCAAAATAGCACTATGTTATGCAAGTTTTTAGAAGTACCATTATAAATGATAGTTTGTAGGTTAAGTTCCTCACGTAATTTTTTCTAAGATAATAGGTCATATATAGCCAGCTATGTCCACCTTGTACCAAGTTCAATTTTTTTTTTAAATTTCTTTTCTTAAGATTTTTCAATTACCAAACATAGCTTAGTATAATTTATTTATTTATTATGAGTATATATAATAGGTGAAACAAAAAAATTATTTAAAAATTATGATAAGATTTCTCATCATAAATTAATTTAGGATATATATTTATCCAAAATCAGCTTAGCTTGTACATGGACTAAATTTGAGTAGGTCAAAATTAGTTGAGTTAATATATGAGTGTATAAATAATCTGCCCAAACTTGAGCAAACTTGGGTGAGTGAGTCATATATTAATTAAGCTAGTTTTTTCACTCCTAAATGTAGAAATTGTAATAGAGGGATTAATAATGCAAAAACTGTAACACAAATATTAATAATGCAGAAATTAACATATGTGTTTTGTTTACTTTTAAAAAATTGTTTAATGAATGAGAGTTACTTAATTATTTTAACATGTATATTATTAAGAGTTTAAGTTATATACATCATTAATGTAAGACATTTTTATATTATGTGGTCATCTAAAAAATATTTACAGACAAGTCACCTTAAAATGTTGGATTTTTAATCTTACAGATAAGACCGATTACATGTTACTTCGTCCGTACATATATTTAGTTATCATATTACACTTCTTGAAAGTTAACTTGATTAATTTTCATAGCTAAATTGTGTTAGATCAACTTGATTTTTTATAATGAAAAATTAGATATTCAAAAATTATAAAAAAATTCTACAAATTGCAACCTTTTTCATGTTAATTTGATGAAAAATATATTTTAAAATACTGGTTAAATTAAAAGTCAATTAAATAATTTAATTCTCAATAAGCGAAGCATGAAAACTAGCATTGGATGGAGGGACTAGGGAGTATAACAGATTTAAAAAACCTTAATGATGTGAAATTTTCTTTCACTAAACAATTTATAGTTCCTTCGTTCACTTTTACTTGGTCATTATAGATTTTGCTCGCCCCTTAAGGAACAATGAGGAATATGAATTTTACTATAATACCATATAAATTAATATATAGCCTTAATTCATAGAAAATTATTTGGATTATAGGTAATTAATATTGAAGCAAAACATGAGGAAAATATTTTTCTCTTCATACTCCCGTGTATTCCGACGAAACTAGACAGAGTCAATCTCATTACACCATATTTTGTCAGAAATGAAACCAAAGGCACACTGCACACCTAGATTCAACTCTTCAAAAATATTATCACATTCATATCGAATCATCGAAAAAAATACTATTTTAAAGGATCCGACACATATTCGATGATATTTTTGGAGGGGACGTTGCTTTTACGTAGCTGCACACCAAAAAGAATTTTGACTGCAGAAACCCCACCAACTCACTTTTCATAGTTAACGCCAAAAGCCTGATTACTACAACCAATACCAAATTCTCCTTTTCGTCTCAACTCTAATTTTCTCTCTTCCTAACTACTTTTTTTCCTTATTTCTCTTACCCTATATTCAACTCAATCCTCGTCACCCCGCCACTTCCCCCCTTAACCTTTCTACTATATAATGTCCCTCTCTAATTCCATTTTCTCATAACTTAATTCAAACATCCATCATGGGTAGCCTTGATTCAAATAGCAACACTCAAACACAATCCAATGTCACAAATTTCAACCCGCTTGACCCGGAAGAATTCCGTACCCAAGCCCATCAAATGGTGGACTTCATTGCTGATTACTACAAGAATATTGAGCGTTACCCGGTTCTAAGCCAAGTCGAACCGGGTTACCTCAGTAACCATTTACCCGAAAATGCCCCGTATTTCCCTGAGTCATTGGAAACCATTATGAAAGATGTCCAGAACCATATTGTTCCTGGTATGACCCACTGGTTGAGCCCGAATTTCTTTGCTTTTTTTCCTGCCACGGTTAGCTCCGCGGCTTTCCTAGGAGAAATGCTTTGCAATTGTTTCAACTCCGTCGGATTTAACTGGCTGGCTTCACCAGCCGTGACGGAGTTGGAAATGATAGTCATGGACTGGCTAGCCAATATGTTGAAATTACCAAAATGCTTCATGTTTTCTGGCACTGGTGGTGGTGTACTTCAAGGTACAACCAGTGAAGCGATCCTTTGTACCTTAATCGCTGCTCGTGACCGTAAGCTCGAAACTATAGGCGTTGATAATATCGGAAAGCTCGTAGTCTATGGCTCTGATCAAACGCATTCTACGTATACTAAAGCCTGCAAGGTAGCTGGTATCTTCCCATGCAATATTCGTGCGGTACCAACTTTTGTTGAAAGCGATTTCGCTTTATCTCCTGTAGTTCTACGTAGAGCTATTGAAGCTGACGTTGCTGCTGGACTAGTCCCACTTTTCCTCTGTGCTACTGTAGGGACCACTTCCACTACAGCCGTTGATCCTATTAGCCACCTCGCTGAGCTGGCTAGTGAATTCAACATTTGGCTCCACGTGGATGCTGCTTATGGAGGTAGTGCATGTATATGTCCAGAGTTTAGACAATATTTCGATGGAATCGAAAGAGCTAACTCGTTGAGTCTTAGCCCACATAAGTGGCTACTAAGTTACTTAGATTGTTGTTGCATGTGGGTGAAAGAACCAAACGTGCTAGTCAAGGCACTGAGCACGAATCCTGAGTATCTGAGGAATAAACGTTCCGAACATGGCTCAGTTGTGGATTACAAAGACTGGCAAATCGGTACGGGTCGAAAGTTCAAGTCCCTCCGATTATGGCTCGTCATGCGGAGTTATGGCGTAGCCAATCTCCAGAGCCACATTAGGTCCGATGTTCGAATGGCCAAAATGTTCGAAGGGTTCGTTAGCTCTGATCCAAAGTTTGAGGTCGTCGTGCCACGGCGTTTTTCACTGGTGTGCTTCCGGTTCAACCCGGACAAGGAATATGAACCAGCGTACATCGAACTTTTAAACAAGAAATTGCTTGATAGTGTTAACTCGACTGGTCGAGTTTACATGACACACACAATAGCAGGTGGAATATACATGCTAAGGTTTGCCGTAGGTGCTACGTTCACGGAGGACAAACACGTAATTTCCGCTTGGAAGTTGATTAAGGAGTCTGCAGATGCTTTGCTGAAAAGAAGTCTCTCTTATTATACTACTGTTTAGAGTATGTTTTTAAATAAATAAAAAAAATGATGAAGAAGAAGAGTTAGAGAACACAGAATAAATGTTTAGATTGTGTGTATGTTTGTTTATAGGCATATGATTGTTTTGCATATCTGCAACAAGGAAGTCAAAACAATCTGCAGTTGTCAGTAATATATATAGTTCTCTATTAGAAATAAGATTAATCTATGATCAGCTCTTCCGTGGAAGAAATAATGAAAGATCGAATACGTAGTGCATCTTTTGAGCTGTATTTTTAATTTTGTGTGAATCTTTATCTGTACTGTGTTGTCAGTACTGCCGTTTATAATAGGAATGTTTATTACTATTTTGGTTCAAAATAAATGATGTTTCACATAAAATATTACTTTATCTCTGTTTCCGAATTTGTTTAATTTGCTTTACTTTCCTTTTTAGTATGTCTCTTTCTTTTTTTTTTTGCAACTTTCTAATTTTAACTTTCCACGTGACATGTTAAGACTTCAAGATTAAACGACGTTTTAATACGTTCTATATATCTTTAGTTTAAGACCACAAGATTTAAAAGTCTTCATTTATTTTCTTAAATTTCATCTCAAGTCAAATCAAATAAATTAAAACGGAAGTGGAAGTAGTAATTTTTTCCGTTCAATTTTATCCCTTATTTGAATAAATGAAGTTTTACATATCAAGAAACCATTGAAGAGCAACTTCTTTCACAAGACATTTTGTAAAGATGAGTTATTTGAATTTCTAGGAGTGTGTAAGCAAAAAAAAAACGCTACTTATTATGAAACGAAAAGAGTACTCCCTCGTTCCATTTTACTTGGCCTTCTTTCTAAATATATTTGTTTCAAATTAGTTGTTCATTTTCACAAATCAAGAGTATTTTATTACTTCTTTCCCATATTACCCTCAGTATTAAATAACTAAAGACAATAGTAATTGTTATATTTAAAGTTTCAACACATCATTAATAGGGTTAATTTTATAAAATACACTTCATTAATGTTTTCTTAATGGGTGTGTCAAGTCAAAAGAGGCCAAGTAAAATGGAACGAAGGAAATAATAAAGAAGTATCGATTATTGGTTCCTCGTTTTGTTTTTCCAAAACACAATATTCTATCAGTTTTATTTGATTGATTATATCATCCCTAATTACTTTATCTATTTCCTTGATTAGAGGTTAAATTAGATTTTCCTTAACCATAAGTCATAAACCTAGACGTCCAAAATTATTCGGCATTGAGTACGCCATATATTAATCTTTAGATTGGCATCTTAGAATTACACAGCATTGTTTAGTAACTTATATAGCTTATAATGTAAACATTTTTCACATATCAATGAAGTTAATTAACTTGTAATAACTACTTATATGGAAGATTATATATGTAGTTACCTATGAAGGCACTTGATAGTATAATATATTAACAATGTATAGAAGTTAAATCATATTGTACATAAAAAACTAATTTTTTCTTAATATATACGTAATTCATGATGAACCTCTTGGTGAAAAGCTAGACAGTCAGGGTAATTGCCCACAACTATACGTCTGCGGGCTTTGAATTTAGACAAATATAGATCGAGAACACAAGATGAAGCAATAGAACCACCACTATATACCAACTTTGCAACATGAGTAGATTACTAGCTAGCTAGGTTGTTGGCTGTTGAATGTTTATGGATATAACAATACATAACGTGTAACCAAAGCTTAATTTGTGGAATGAAAATGGCTTACGTTGATGATCAAACAGCGATATATAAAAGATAGACATGAACGTTGTATACGTAGATTGCCTTATCTGAGTTCGATCCTTATGGTAATGTTGTATACGTACTTTAGCTTGTTTAATATTCTCTCACTCCATCACAATTTATGCAGCACCATTTGCCTTGATAAAAAAAAAAAAGATTTTTTTTTTGAAATTAGTGGTCTAAAATAAATTTTAGATATTTGTGTAACTATAAAATTATTTCTTTAAAAGGAAAAAAAAGAATTTTAAAGTTAAGTTAAAAGTGATACTCCATCTGTCCATTTTTACTTGTTCAGTCTTAACTTGACACATCCCTTAAGGAGAAATAAATAAAATGACAATTTAATGATATTACCATTTGTATATACTCCCCCGTTCCTAAATAAATGACAATTATTTCCGAACGGAGGAAGTAATAAGTTCAATGATTTGGAAATGCGTTGGAAAATGATTATAGTTAATAATAAAGATAAAATGATTTATTTTTAGAGTAGTGGATGAATACAACTGGACTAAGAAAAATCTGAAATAGACTTATAAAAGGAATACTAGTATTATTTCTAGTGGAATGGTTTTTTGTCATCCGCAGTTTGACTTGAAATAGGTAAGGTAATACTCCCTCCATTCATTTTATTATCACTAATTTCTAAAATAGATTTTTATTTTTACTTATCATTTTTGATATATCAAGAGAAGACAAAATTTATTTTCCAGTTTTATCCTTATCATTAATTGTTTATTCTCCAAATCATTTTCAAGACATAATACTAAACATCAATTAATAAAGATAGTATGGTAAAATAGTCATGCCAATAATTATTTTTCTTAATGAATATGTTAAGTCAAAATGTGACAAATAAAAGTGAACTGAAGAAGTAGAAGCTAGCTCCTCAAATTCGAAACTTCTAGTTCGTGTGTGTAAGCGGTTGAATACTATCTATAGGCCTCCATATCATCCCCATATTTGTAGTCAATAATATACTCTTTAATATTAAGTTATTGGAAAAGGAATAAATATATTCTAAACTTTCATAAATGATATGTATATACCCTTCGTTATATTTTGGGGATGTATATACCCTTATCGTCATATTTTTAGTGCATATATACCCTTGAATCAAACGGAGGGACACGTGACATGATCTAAAATATTCATCCAATTTTATTTTATTTTTGGTCCAAAATTTAAAAAACTCATACAATTATCCATTACCCTGCCTGCTTAAAACCCTACCCCTATTAAAAATTGCCCGACCCTGACTTTTCATTACCCAACTAAAGCATCCACCAAAACACCCTTCTTCTTCATCTCGATTCAATCATCTCAAATCCGAATGGTGACACATGAATTGGAACTTTTGCATTTCCCCATCCAAAAGTTCTTGCAAGCTCAGAGCATTGTAAATCCTAGGGCGTATATATAGCGGCAACCGCATTAGCCCTCCATCTTGTCCCAATATGAATTGTTCTTTATGTATTTAAGTGGGGATTATTCAGAGGAGTTTCAGTTTTAAGTATTTCATGGTGGATACTAGTAATTGCGATTTATGTACATGTTGTGGAGTGATAAATGTAAGAAAACATGAAAAAGATTTAGTTCGCAAGCATTTTCTGGGCTGTGGGTTTTTTTTAAGTTGTCAGCTGCTTCGTCTGTGATGTTGTGCTTGGAGACGTGGTACTTTCAAATTTTGGTGTTAGTTGCTGGTTGAATTGAGATGAAAAGTCACGGTTGGGCAATTTTTAATCCGGGTCGGATTTTAAGCGGGTAGGATAATGGATAATTGGGTGGGTTTTTTAAATTTTGAATAAAAATAAAATAAAATTGGATGAATATATCAGATCATGCCACGTGTTCCTCCGTTTGATTCAATAGTATATATGCATCAAAAGTGTGACGGTAAAGATATATACGTCCCTAAAATATAACGAAGAATATATGTATACCATTTATAAAAGTTCGGGGGTATATTTTTTCCTTTTCTATTAAGTTATTATATTTATTTTTAAATTTCAGTTTGATATTACTGTTTCTTTATTTCTTTCACTATATTAATCTCAATCTTCATTTAATATCAAAATAAGAGTAAAGATGGAGAACTACTTGTGTGAATAACAATACATGGATACTGTTACATGGTAAATATACTGACAAATCTTCGATCTAAGGGTGCGATTCGATTGTCAGTGGAATGAATTGAAAATCATGAGGTATTAGATTTAAATTTTAACAATTTCTTCTCATACATCCTAATCTTAATAGACAAAATTATCTGATACTTCATGTTGATGGGAGGTGCCGATAGGGGTAGACATAACACGGTATGATATAGTATTGAAAATTTCGATTTGATAATTTTGATTTTCTATTTTTAAATATACTATACCATTAATTGTCATACCTAATTAATTTCGTATGGTTTGTTTTTTAAAGTTTGATTTCGATAGTTTGCAGTACATTAAATTAGTAAGCATGTAGAAATATTCAAAAATAAATAAAAATACAAGCAATTCTCTTTATTAATTAATTACACAATTTTTTTTAATTAATTCAAGATAAAGTAGTTAAACTTTCAATAACGATATCGATACAAGAATCTGATAATTCATAACCTGAAGACTAATACGCCCATAAAATTCGCAACAATTTGAGAATGTCTCAACGGGTGGAGTCATTAGAGGCTGTTTATTTTGGAGGGATTGAAATTAGTTTTATTCACGCCTGGTTTTGTATTTTTTTCCTTGGTAATTAATAAAGATTTTTTTAATTGCCAATTTTTTTGGTTAGTATTATAACAATATATAAGTTATATATATAATTATATACTTCGATACAATATTCAATATTTCAATATTATTTTAGAAATGCCAAGAAAGAAAGAATACTAATTTGTTGAATTTACGAGAGAAAAAGACCAAACTGTCTCTATTTTCTCTACCTGAGATGACCCTCTCACCCCTTAACTATATAAAATAATGAAATATGCCATGTAATTAAAGTAGTACCAAAATAGGCTAAACTTACATATTTTATGAGCTTTAGCCCTTCTTTTTAAAGGAATGGTTGGCAACATCGTTAACTTTTTTGGAAGAGACAATGTAAGTCTTAATAATTGATATAAGAATAAAGATAAACTAAAAGAACCCTAAACTTAATAAAAGAAAAGTCAATTATGTCTACATAGCATTTTTGATTTTCTCAACAAAAAATTATTATTAGTAATTCTAATTTATTTATTTCCATCAGTAAAAAAAGTAATTTAATTTTTAAATTTTAATATTACCTTTACCTTATTTAAAGAAAAAAAGTAATGTCACGACTCAAAATAGGCTCGTGATGACATTTGTCATACCCTCCAGACAAGTAAGCCTATCCCAACCCAAAGAACACGAATTTAAAGAAGACAAAAGCGGAAGTCGAAGAAAATATGAACAATCTCAAATATATATACTAGACACAAGTCTCAAAGATACATCCCAGGTCTGGTTGTCATTAATACAAGCCTCTAATACAGATTAAGATTATAAGTAATTATCTAAGGTATCTTAAATGCGATAAATGCATAAGACAAAAGTAGAGAGATCCGAGAAGTCTTAAAGGTCTGTCAGTCATTACCTAGATCTCTGCAACACCAATACAGAAGAAGAGCAATCTACAATCTATCACTCGAACCAATACCTGCACAGAGCGCAGAAAATAAGAAAAAGGAAAGAAAAGCAAGGGTGAGTATGAAACCACGTGTACTCAGCAAGCATCATCGATAATCGACCCTAATCCAAAGCGATGGTGAGAACCACCACCCCAACTACCCAAGGTTTCCCCAAAGGTTCTATAACTAGCAAATACAACATTTCATCCTATCAGGGTAACCCAACATATCAATCCACAAATTGACCATTTATTGGGTAGGCACATTAATCTATGTGAGTCAACACTAGTCATTTTGATTAACCAAAACAGAAGTCATTTATGAAGAAGACTCACTCATACAATGTATCAAGCTTAATTTTACATGTTCAACAATAATTTGGGATTAAATAGTGAGAGTGTACATATAAAAGTGTAAATCGTGCGACCAAAAGGTGCTACACAATAGTCTCTCAGATAAAGCCATAGCCATACCCCACGTCTCATAATACCTCAACATCCCAACCAATATAAGATGATATAAGATAATGTAATGAAGTGAAATGAATGCTTAAATACAATATCACAAACAAGGTTCTAACACGATAATACAGTACAAGAGTAAATACTAATACAATATTGAACCATACCAAGAAAGGTATGCAATGCAATGTAGTGATGATGATGAATGTTTTGAAAGTTATCGCATAACTTTTTGTATACATCTATCGAGCCTCAATACTCCCAAAGTTGGACCCATGTGGAGTTCACAATCCATATACTTTCCATAATCTAAATCAACTTCTCCGGCTAATATCCATGGATCACGGTTACCATAATATCTCATAAAATATCTCAATCAACCTTGTCGGCACATAATTTCGGCCGAGAGTTTTATAAAAATCATCATTTTCTTTCGAATGGGGAAAATCTCAGTGGTATCAATCTCATGAACATGTATGAATTATATGAAGATATATGCTCACAACCAAATCAGTATAAAGATATGAATCAATTCAATACAAGTATAAGTGAGCTCAAAATCAACTCCATATTACAATGTTCCATGATGTAAGCCACTATAGGGCACCACTGGTGTAAATAGTTATGCATACAACAACAACATACCCAGTGTATTCCCACCAGGTGGGGTCTGGGGAAAGAAACTAAATAGTTATGCATGACATCAATAATATCATTTAAAGTCCCTCATTCGAGTGTCATCAACATAATAAAGGCAATTTAATGTACAATAACAAATATGTAAATTTAATGCACAATCATAGCCAAAAATATCAACTCAAGCCCCCACTCAGGCATCACCACAATATATACTCTAAATCAGTAATAATATGCACGTAAATCCCTACTCGGGCATAGGTAATAAATAACAATCCCAATTACAATATATCGCGAAACTACCCAAACCTAGCTTATTCAATACAATAAGTCTCATCCATTATTACAAGTCCATTATTTATACTCTAAGTATTCTCTAAAGCTCGATCCTTCCATCGCTCATTATAATAACATAATTATTCCCTAAAGGTCACTAATCCCCGATCATCACAATGAAGTCCGCTAAATAAGATTCAAACTCTAAAGTAAGCATCCAATATCATTTATTCAAGATCACCAAGTTATCTATCTACATTCTACTCTAAGGATATTTACTAGTAGCAAGACTAGCTAGGGTAGGCAATTATCTAACTACAATCCACCAACATATACCGGTACCCGCAAAGATGCTTGTCATATCATCTAAGCGGTACCCCTAATACTAAACGAATCACAAAAATACAAGCAAACAGGCATACAATACATAAACACTTTGGAAAAAGTCAAGGTACATCTCACGTTGCCTTGAAAGAAGATCTGTAGGCCCAAACACCATCCAAAGCCTCAACCGAAAGCTCGACTCACTCAAATCAACACCAAACACATCCTATCTTATCAAATATGACATCTACAAGTCAAAAGAAGTCAAACGATACCCATATCGACTATATTTATTCTGGGTCCAAAACGAACTCGAAAAATGAGTTTGAAAATGAAAGGGGTAAAATTGAAATTTTATTTTAGAAACATATTCCCCAAGGTTATAGGAGTTTACAGTTGAAAACTAACAATAAAATGAGTTTAAAAGGAGGTCCAAATCAAATAAAACCATTTTAAAGCTTTATTGGCAAAACCTCCAAAAATCCATTATCAACGCGGTTTAAAACGAGAAATTTTGTAAAACTTTTATCAAAATCCATCAACCCATGATACAAGGACCTTAAATATAAAAAATGAATGAAAACCCATTCCAAATCAACCTTTAAATCAAGAATTTTCAATTTATAACTTTGGGGTTCCAAATCTCAACTTTATCAATGAAAATCATATAAAACGAAGTGGGTAATCTTGGAAAATGAGTAAAATGAAGTTAGAAAAACATATCCAATGATTGAAGGAGAAAAACCCATCAAAAATCACCTTAATCGAAGCTTCCTAGCTCCCAAAATGTTCAAAATATGAAATCCCCGAAATTGTCCTTTTTATAAAAAAAAATCTGATACCTTTAGTGGCGACCAGAAATCGCAACAAAAGACCCTTTAATAATAATTTTTCACTAAAAAGGACATAACTCCCTCATACGGGCACGAAATTCATTGATTCTTTTTGCGTTTGTTCCAAAATTTAGATACGGATCTAATGGTACCATACACATGTACAAAATAACTCAATAACTACAGATGATACTAGTAAAACCCAACGACGTAAAACTCCAAACAACTACCTAAAACTCATCCGAGACCTCCCAAACACAACCCAACTATGCTACTAGGCTAAGTTCAACATTCTGTACTTAACAGAATCATTGAATTTACCAAAAGAGATTGTTTACAACAAATTAACCCCTAAAACTCCTGTTAGGCTATTTTAACTAGTTTTCAAATTGAGGATCGAAATGCAAAACAAAGGCTCGGGACCCGAACTAACCACACTACTAACCCAAAATCAATGTTCCAGATCTAATGAAACTATTAGAATCCTCATCTGAGGCTCGGATCACAAAATGTGGACCAAGGTCAA
This sequence comes from Capsicum rhomboideum, assembly GCA_031232105.1. Lineage (NCBI taxonomy): Eukaryota > Viridiplantae > Streptophyta > Magnoliopsida > Solanales > Solanaceae > Capsicum > Capsicum rhomboideum. Next base: position 134,241,725 of record CP124712.1, on the reverse strand, counting down.
ACTAATCCCTTTAAGGATGATCGAAACCACAATTCCATATAAAATATTTTCGAACGAAGCAAGGACCTTGCCAACCATTCCCGCAACTCATAAATAAGATAAAACAACTATGGAGAATGGAAAAATGGTCAAAACATAGAAATTTCTAAATTTCATTATGAGGGTCATTACAGTATCCACCACTATAATTCACATTCGTCCTCGAACGTACAAGTAAGAAACATGTCAAAATAGGTAAAGGATAGAAAATACCCCGAGACACATCACACAAGCACCCCAACACGGAGTCACAACTATAGAACTACTGGTCTCACCATAGAACTAGAAATCTATCACATAAAGACTCACCGGGTAACAACACTAGCATCTAAGGCCAAATTCTCAATAAATCCATTTTTTTTAATAACGAACTTCCTCTATACCCAAAAACTGAGTCGAACACTACAGAAGTTTTGAACATACTCGGCTAACCTAAACTTGACCAAGGTACCACAAGACACTGGCTACAACTACAAGACCAAAAATTTTCCTCGAACCCATAAAAGCCATGGAACCCATTATCACATAACTACCCACCAAAACACTGAATCAACTTACTTAAGACATATACTATCACTATCAAATCAAACCGCGCTAGAGCCTCAGGCCTAAGCTACTAGGCCAGAATTCGGTATCATAACCCCACAAGACCTCAAAAGTCGTACTCAACACACATATACCACTATCCAAAATAGTCATATCCTATATCCAACCCTTTAGCAACCGAGAATCGTCATAATCTATGTACCATAGATATGAAATCTCTGAATGACACTAAATACTAGAGCAACTCATCACAATAACCCATGCAACCTCAAAACTTGAGTGACAACAATTAATTCAAAGTCCTAAAAATTTGCTAGAACGAAGTCCACAATATCCACAAGCAACCCATCATACCAGGAAAAAATCAATGCATAGAAGAAGTGCCACAATCACTATATCTCACTGACGGATGCCCAAATCACAACTCAAAACTAGAGAGGAATCCCTCTAGACTCTGTATAAGCTACTAATGAACCACACTATTAGGACTTTGAATTCTAACTCAAATACATAACTAGCTTCTGAAAATACCAAAATTTTCTTATGTATGAGTTCCTTATCTTTTTCCTAACTCACTTTTGAATCAAAGTTCTTTATCACAAGAGTCGAGGATTCCATAACACATACTCTAATCAAAACTCATGAGCACTAGTATTCCACCAAACCACTTGGCGACTAAGGAGCAACTCTACAACAAGGTTTTCATTTCTATTCAAAATTCTTTATGAATCAAAGTAAGAATTTCTTATAAGCTGAAAACCCTTAAGTCTAATCGAAGAGTGTCTCAATGCCATCGAGTACAATCATGCAAGCAAAGGCTAATCACCAAAGAAGTAACAAATCACAAGGCAAGAATGCCCAAACAACTCCCTCTATCCAACTACTATCCTTTACTCGCAATCTTTTCAATCATCACACAACAAGCGTAATCTATCACAAAGTTTACCTCTGATGAGTACCTATAGACATACTAAAATCCCAAATGCCAAAACCACCATTGATCCACCACTATTCTACAACCTATCCATTCAAAAAGATCATACCTAAAATGCACCAAAATCCATGATACCCACAAAATCAACTCTACTCCAGCAATATACTCTGAATGAGTCACGACATAGGATCGGTACAACTGATCCACCACTAAGGAATCATCTATGGGTAGCAATACCAATAGGCCCAATAAAACTCACGAATCATCTCAAGACTCAGTGTCGAATAAGTTAACACATAGGAGAATGTCGACCCACAATCAAACACTACCAAGATAAATCAAAGTCATACCAAAACCATACCTGTAGAATAAGTTAACACATAGGAGAATGTCGACCCACAATCAAACACTACCAAGATAAACCAAAGTCATACCAAAACCATACCTGTAGTTACCGCACTAGAAACTCCTGCCTCGAGTCTATCCTATGGAACCTGATGGTGCAACTTAATATCTCTTCGAGAAACTGATGTGGAATCTCTCTGTCTAAGCAGTAGGCAATCCCTACTATAGTGGCCAAGACCTCCATACAAGAAGTAAACCAAAGAAGTTGGAGCCCCCTGAACTAGGCCTAAAAACCTCGAAGGACCACCGAGATCTAACCCTCTTCGAGCAAAACCACAAAGATCCTGGCCTCCATCATGCATATCGTTATGATCATCAAATTCCTAGGCCCTTTGGCCTGTAAGCCTCTCATATCTCCACACAAACTCCTTTAAAAACACTCAAGTAAACTAATCCCATAAAAGAGGAGGTGATCCAACTGGCCTACCTTCTACAAAGGTCCTCCACCACTATCTAGCTGACCTAAAGAGCTGAAAGAAAGTGAAGTCTACTCTATTAGAATCCACCAAACCCAACCTGTGCAACCTCTCATGGCAACCAAGCAAGAACATATAATCATCAAACGTAGGATCTCCATTGAAATGGGGAGGATCCATCCTCATTAACTTTACATACCTAGTCTGTCCTTCCATGGACATAAAGGGTAAAGTCACTGGATGTGGAGCAATCCTCGGCAAAATCTCATCAACACTAGAAGAAACAATAGGAGTCACGTGTGCATCTAGAGTTTGAATCCCTGAAGTTGCATGCTGAATCAAGATAGGAGCCACTCTATGAAGAAAACCCAACACCTGAACCAAGTAATCCTCAAGCATAGGTATGGTCATGATATCGCCCAAAATATACCTCCAAAAAAGTATAATGCAGTCGCTATATCAAATATAGAACCCAACTAGGTTGAGGTCGATCCCACAGTGAATAGGACGAAATTATATAGAATGCTAGTCCGCTCAATTGGCAAGTAAGTAAAACTGGGTTTTTTTTTTGTGAATAAGTGGTAATAGTAATGATTGTTGGTTTTTGGATTTGTAAACAATATGAGAAATACACTAGGACTGTGATCCCCAATGATTCCTTAACTCCACCGGTTACGTATGCTAGCAAAACTATCCCGCTGAGTTGCATGTAAAATTTAACAAGATATGTTCATCTAAATGTCTGTCGACCTTGGTTAGATGAATTTCACTCTTCTTCTCTCGGTCTTCGAGTGTTGCAATACTAACCCTTGTTCTTAATCTCAGATTAACTATCCTTGTTATGACTCAAGTTATTAGATGAAGGTTGATAGCTTCAAATCTCTGTTGTTATTCCTTGATCCCAATTTCTACCTCTCTCTCTCTCTCGAGCAAGTCTAGAATACAGGAACATTTGCAACTGTTAGAATATCAATTATAATAAAGGTAATAACAATACATACATTTCCAACGGTTCAGATTTGCTTTGCACTTAACCCATTTCGTTAATTCCTCATGGTTTACACAAACCTAGTTGATGGGTTTAGCTACTCATGATTGCAAGAACACAAGAAGAATTCGATAATGAAAGCATAATTGTAAACTCACAATAAGAAGAAACTTTGAAATCTCAATATGAATAAAATCCTAGAATCGATGTTCCAATATTACAAAATCAATAATATGTTTATGAACATGGAAAATATCTCTCAAAACAATGTACTGATCAACCCTGACCATAGAAAAATAAAAGGGTATTTATAGATACAAGATAAATCCTATCCTTCTCAAAACAGGAAAATAGAGTCGACAACTTTCCACGGTACTGTGACTTGGTGTCGTGGATCCAAGTCACATCACGTGGGTCCCATCTTAGAAGTCATGCCAAATCTAAACTTGTAGGAGTCGACCTACGGTACAGACTCACGCCACGTAGGTTGACTCACGTGATGTGGGTCCTGTCGTGGGTCACTCCTCTGATGCGGGACCTGGTTCTTTCATCTTTAGATACTCCATTTTCAAGCATGATTCTTCCTTATTGATCATTTTGCCTCCAAAAACCTATTCTCCTGCAATATAGAACAGAAAACACATCATACCAAACAAACATACCCAAGTTATTGCATATTTTCCTTGTTTTGAGCATTGAAAGTGCCATGAAACCATGACACATCAACACCCTCAACTTAGAACGTTTGCATGTCCTCAGGCAAACAAAACTAAATAAACACAATTGGTGCTTAACTATGAAAAACCTAAGAGACCTATGACAGTCAATTTATCGCTTTTGGCACCGAAACTTTTCCTACCCCTCCTATTTGCAAATCAAAACCATGGTGTGTATACATGCAGCATATTATCATGACACAGAAGGGATCAAATGATGGCATCAGATTATACACAAACAGCTAAGCATATATGGAAATGACATTATCTGAACAACTAGCAGCTAATAACGCAACCCATGTACTCTCACAACAAAGAAGTCCCTTACACTCACAATATACTAATGAATATCAAAGTAGGGATTGGGTCAAAATTCTCTCTCTCACAAAGAAGTTCAAACAATGTGCGTGAAATACCATAGGCTTGTCTTATTTTCTATGCCTTGGTTTTTCGGACAGTTGGACTAGGATCACATTAGGACTTTCATCGGCTTGTAATGTAGGCTTGGGGACGGTATGGTACATATGGTTATGGTGACTCACCCTCCTTGACACTACACTATTTTTAGCTCCACTTTCCAACCATTCTCCTTTTATTTTCCCTTATTCTCCTTCATTTAATTTTAGATTTTGGATGTGATTCTCTTCATACTTTTAAAACACACTTTTTTCCCTCTTTTTTGAAATTTCTATTTATTTCACTCATTTTTTTAAATTTTTTTCTTCACACCCAAATCTGTTCTCTTTTACTTTTACTAGCCCCTTCTTCATACCCAAATTACACTACGTACCCCTATAATAGCCATCCTCAACTTAGGTGATTTTCCTGAGTTGAGGTACACAATGTCCAAGGAGGGACCAGGGCCAAGACAAGTTCATTGTATGTCGAAATGGGAAAGTGAATAGGCTAATGAAAGAAACAAGGCAATTATGACTCAAACTCGGGATCAAGGGATATTAACTTCATTTGGTCGGGCATTTAGGCTAAAAAGTGGACTCATTCAAGAATGACCTATGATCCTTTCCTAACCACTAACCTATAACCTAGGCAAGACTAACCAGGCAAGTTCTGGATTGTACACACAAAGTGAACTAGGTAATGACCTCACGCATACATAACATAAGGTTGCACTATCAACTACTACCTATCTAGTTTATGCATTGCTAGCTACAGTTATGTTACCTATAATGCTAACGCCATAACAAGATTCAACAGCTGTCATAAACTAACATACTACACACACAATTCAAAACAAAAATTTTCAGGAGGGATATTCTTCGGACAATCTCAAACAACATAAAAAACATGTTCAAAACTAGACTGCACTAGGGTTCCCTTATTTTCCTCCTAATTAAACACGAATACACATAATAATATAAATAAAAACCTAAACACGTCAGTTTTACTATGATAGCACACTTGGGGGAAAAGAAAACACGGCAATAAAAACCCCCAAGTGGTGGTATACCCGCACCCCTAACTAAATAATAATGCACAACTACCAATAGAGTAAGTGTAAAGGAGTGAAGACATACCTGCGGCGCCCTAGGCACCGAATGTGGGCTCATCCATAGCAGGATCATCTGCATGCTCTCTGGGCTCTCTGTTAGGTGCATCCTGCATAGGGGGGTACCTGGCTAGAAGATGCACCTCGTGCCTTCTGCTCTTGATTAATCTGACTGGCATGGTACTCTACTCTGGAGGCCTTAACCGCTTTTCGAAAATCACCCTCGAACTCGTCACCGCTATCACTCTGTTCCTCCGAACTACGTGGTCGTTTGTCTCTATTAATAGGAGGCTCCTTGTCATCAAACAAATCCACCTCAAAAGTCTGCCTCATCGGGGCCGAAACGGGCATAGGTGGAGTGCTGCTCGGTGCCAAAGCTCAAACCTCATCTCTTTATCTAGCCACCTTTTGTGTCAATCCTGCCATATCAGAAATCTGGGCCGTACCCATCCGGGTAGCCATCCGTGTCTCAAAACTACCAATTCGCCTATGCAGCTCTCTCATAAATCTATTCATAGCCGCAGTCATCCGGGCCTCCACTCTATCCTCTGAAGCCTCGAATGTGGTCCGAACCCATGGCTTAAGTTGGGACACCAACTTAGCCATCTAGGCCTCAGTGTGAGCCTGCCTCTCAAACATGACGCCTATCAACCAACTGCCGCAGAAAGTCCCTCAAAAATGAAACCATACCGGGCCTGTGCGCTCAGCAGGTACACGAACAGTCTCAGGTACACTCACCGGTGCTGGAGTACTAACCAATTCCTCTCTATCTCCAAGCACTTCAAAAAGGGTTGCTCCTGATGACATGGAAGGTTGAGACCTCCACGAAAAAATGGGTGAGCTCCCCCCTGCTGCATCAACCCGATATCAGCAATGCGGGTCACCTCAATATGATGATCTACTGCAGGTGTCGTGAACACACCGGCACTAACACATAAGCCATAAATCAAATAGGGGAAAGGAATTATTGTGACCCAGCTATACACGCAAGTGCATGTGATCGTTCAAGTAATATAATGGCCCCTTTAATAGAGTCGGATATCAAACCCAAGGGACTTTCGTCAACAGAAGTCAATTTTAGACGTCAAACAATAATTGAAAACTAGTGTTGCAAAAAGAAAAAGGGATTTGTTACTAAAAATTAGATGATTGCAGAATATAAACTACTATCTTTGCTACCGTTACTTCAGCTTTCACAAATATGATATAAAATTCAATAAAAAGTAAATTCTTAGGGTCAAGGCACTCCAAACATCCTCTCTAGAGTATGAATATTACTGGTTTAGGTAATTTGAGTTGTTTATCTTGGTTATTGATCATGAGGTTAATAATATGATTATATTCGTTTGCAAACTATAACCTTCTATTAGAAATTGGAAATCCAACTAGATCATTGAGCGGGGATAGATTTAACCAATTCTAACGCCTCTAAGCTATCTTCCCATATTTGAACAAGCGCGGTGCATGAGGTACCTCTCGATCCTAATGGAATTTCAATCTCTTGAAATCTCTTCCTCGAGTAAAGAACACGCTCCTTATATTCCAAGTTCTATCTCTCAATTTCTCTCTCGAGCTCCTCTCAAGACAATAAATTTATTTCAATGGTGATCAAACATTAAAATAGTAAAATCAAGAATATAAGAATAACCAATAATTGATAAACTTCTGCAAAAACCAATAATATTCAACACTAGAAATTCATGTTCGTAGCCTCAACCCCAAGAATGAGGGATTTTAGCCACTCATAACTTGATTTAACATCATACTTTGATAGAAATTCATAAACATTAAATCAAAACTGAAAAGAAGGAGTATTAAACCTAATTTGTATGCCCAAACTCGCCCAAAGTTAGTCCAACAAACATGGAATTCTGATACAATAACCCAAAAGCCCTATTTATAGATAAAAACCCGGGGCAAAAATTGCCAAAAAGCGGCCCGGCACGCCCCTGGGCGAACCTGGGACTTAGAAAAATTTCTACCTCTGAAAGGTGGCACCTGAGCGACCCGGTACGCCCCTGGGTGCACCCCTATGCTGTCCATCTGAGAAAAATTTCTGTCAAAAGTGGCCCGACACGCTGCCTGGTGCGCCTCTATCTTAGACTCCGTTTTTCTTCCTTTCTTCGACTTTTCTTTGCGTATTTGGTTGGATTTTTCAAGTTCAAATCATTAGCTTGCCTCTTATCTTCAATATCCTTTGCTCATAGCTCCTCCAAGCCTTGCTTTCCACGCCAAAAACGCTCTAAATAGTCATAATTTTCACCTACAAGGTCCTAATCACATTTATTAGCACAATATCAAATATTCCATCAAAACCATACAAAATGCATACTTATTGCTCTCAAAACCAAGGTAAATATGGTTCAAAGTCGGCAATAAGGCATATAAATACGCCTTAGATCACCACCCCACACTTAAACCTTTGTTCATCCTCGAACAACAACCATACTCAACTCAAGGCGACTTTAGACAACTGACACACACTAGGCATTCCTGCATTGCTACATAACCAAATTCATTGCATTATGCACCTAACACGCTGATATCACCATCACCGTCAAAATTCATAACTAAAGTCGCAAGAGCTTCTACACCAACCTTTCTTCAATTGGAACGACTATGCTACTCTCATCAAGTGTATCAATTACAAAAATCACCTGCATATCTTTCGGCTGCTTCATGAAATGACAAACATTGAAAGTAACATGTTCATCATTTAACCTGAATTTTATCTCCCAGTTTCCATGTCAACCAACGCATGACCAGTGGCAAGGAATGGTCTCCCCAAAATGATAGAAACCTCAAAAACAACTTCGTAATCTAAAATCACAAAGTTAGCTGGAAAGATGAAAGATGCAAATTTCACCAAAACATCATACAGAATGCCCATTGGCTTTTTCACAGTTCTATCTGCCATAAGAAGCCTCATATAAGTCGATTTTGGTGTTCCCAACCCCAACTGCTTAAAAATGGCCAGCGGCATTAAGTTAATGCTAACACCCATATCACATAGTACCTTTCCAAAGTTGTACGACCCGATAGTACAAGAAATTGTGAAAGCTCTTGGCTCTTTCTTCTTTTCTATTAGGGAACGCGAAACAACTGCACTACAATGATGCAAGTTATCTGCCGGCTCAAAACTGGCAGCTCTCTTCTTCATCACCAAGTCTCTCATGAATTTTGCGTAACCATGCATCTTCTTTAATGCCTCAACAAGGGGGATATTTATCGATAGCTCTTTCAACATCCTAATAAACTTCTGGTACTTACCTTCCTCAACCTTTCTTTTCAACCTTTGAAGAAAGGGAGAAGGAGGTCGTGGGATAGTTTTCAACATTTGTGGAACCTCCTTTTCCTGCCTCTTTTCTGATTTTACTTCCTTATTAATATTGTTGTCTGCTACTAAATTTTATGGCTCCATCTCACCCTCTTCATCATCCACCACTGGCTCGTTTTTCTTATCATTATCCACAGGAATAGATGGGTTGGTCGTGCTCTTTTCGCTTCTTGTGGTAATGGATAAACAATGACCGTTATTTTTAGGATTTTGGATGGTGTTACTTGGAAGAGTGCCTGGTTAACGTTGGTTCAATGCCATTGATATATGCCCGAACTGTTGCTCCAACTATTTTATGGCAGTTGAGTAAGATTCAACTTTTTGACTTATTCCTGAAATATTTGCCCTAATTTCCTTCAAGCAATTTTCTTGGTTTTTTGATCCTTTAACCAATTTGGTAAGAAGGGTTTTCATTCATGAATTTCCGTAGTCAGTATCATGGTTCCCTGGTGGGACATAAGCACCGCTCTTCTCCTTGTAATCATCTTTTAATCTCCAATCTCCATCACGATCTATTTTTTTGTCTCTATATGCTGATCTGTTATAATTGTCTCTATAATAGTTCCGACCTTAATTTCCTTACCTTGAGTTCCAAGAGTCTTGATTAGACCCTTGGCCCTTGGCTCAAAAACCCATCACTTATCGATCCAAGTACTTAGCTTCCTCATCAGATTCATAATCGTCATGCTTAGGTCCTTTACCTTATGCACTTACGGCATGCACCTTCTCAGCACCTCTAGCCGAAATATATTTGGCTAGCAACCCAATTTTCGTCCTTAGCTATGCAACCTCTTGAGCTATAGATTCATTCAAAGCCCGTTGTGCTATTGATAATCCAATAGTGTTCGTCCCCGAAGATGTCTCTGCTTCCCGAGTATGCCATCCTTGTTTGGTCTTAGTGATACGATTTAAAATTTCTAAAGCTTGTTCCCACCTCAGACTCATAAATGTTCCACCAATGATAGAATCTGCTACAGCCTTAGTATTTGCGTTTAAAGCCCTGTAGAAGATTTCATGTAAACTCCTGCCACTAATTCTATGATTTGGAACATTTTGTAGCTTCTTCTTAAACATTAGCCATGTCTCGTAAAGTGCTTCAGAATGTAGTTGTCGGCAGTTGTAAATCTCATCCTTCAACTGTAGCATCTTGGATAGTGGAAAAAATCTCTCCAGAAATTAATTTCTCAACTCTTGCCAAGTAATAATGAAGCCTCGTGGTAATTCGACCAACCACAAAGTTCCTTCTCTTATTGAAATAAATGGAAACAATATTAACCAAATAGCCTCTTAGTCCACTCCAGGCAAATTATACGAAGTGCAGACCCCCACAAAGTTCATCACACGCATGTTTGGATCATCCGTAGGAAGACCGGCGAATACACCTTTCAAGTTAAGCAGGTGAATCATGACACTTGTAATGTCAAACTTAGTTCCTTGAGGTAATTCTGGTGGAATAATAGCGATAGTCTCTACCAGCTCGAACTAAGCCATATCCTCTTCTTATGGATCATCAAAAACCAGCACATGTAGTCTTTGAGGTGTTTGGTGTGCACTCAGTCTTCTTTGTCTTTCTTCAGCATCATCCAGACGCTGTGCTTCTTCTTGCATAGTTCGATTATCTCTATCTGTTTGCCTAAGAGCAACTTGCCTACCTTGCCTTTCCCGTGTCAATCGAGCGGTATTTTGGTTTGTTGTTTCATGACCAACTGGATGAATTGGTTGGTTATGAATGTCCCCCGCGTCTGCGGGTTCCTGAACACCGTCGGTATTCACCATTCTTCAATTAACTCTTAGAGTTCTTTCTATTTCAGGATCAAGTGGAATCAGGGGATTGTCTTGACTCCTAGTATTGGGCATACACCGGCGTGTGCCCTTAAAAGTATAGTAAAATAAAATCAATCAACTTCAATAAGAAAAATACTCACAACGACGCCAAAATTTGATATCGCCCAAAATATACCTCCAGAAAAGTATAATGCGTTTGCTGTATCAAATATAGAACCCAACTAGGTTAAGTTTTATCCCACAAGGAATAGGATGAAATTATGTAGAATGCTAGTCTGAGCAATTGGCAAGTAAGTAAAACTTGGGTTTTTTTTGTGAATAAGTGATAACAGTAACGATTGCTAGCTTTCGGATTTGTAAGCAATATGAAGAATACACTAGGACTGTGATCCCCAATGATTCCTTAACTCCATCAGTTATGTATGCTAGCAAAACTATCCTGCTGAGTTGCATGCAAAATTTAACAAGATATATTCATCTAAACATCTCTCAACCTTGGTTAGAAGAATTTCACTCTTCTCCTCTCGGTCTCTGAGTGTCGCACTACTAACCCTTGTTCTTAATCTCAGATTAACTATCCCTGTTACGACTCAAGTTATTAGATGAAGGTTAATAGCTTCAAATCTCTGTTGTTAATCCTTGATACCAATTTTTGCCTCTCTCTCGAGCAAGTCTTGAATACAGGCGAGTTTCTAACGTTTGCAACCGTTAGAAGATCAATTATAATGAAGGTACTAACAATACATGCATTCTCAGAGGTTCAAATTTGCTTTGCACTTAACCCATTTCATTAATTCCTCATGGTTCACATAACCCTAGTTGATGGGTTTAGCTACTCATGATTGCAAGAACATAAGAAGAATCCAATGATGAAAGCATAACTGTAAACTCATAATAAGAAGAAAACTCTGAAATCTCAATATGAATAAAATCCTAGAATCGATGTTTAAAGATTACAAAATCAATAATATGTTTATGAACTTAGAAATAATGGAAAATATCTCTCAAAACAATGTACTGATTAACCCTGAACATAGGAAAATAAAAGGGTATTTATAGATACAAGATGAATCTTATCCTACTCAAAATAAAAAAATAGAGTCGACAACTTTCCACAGTACCATGACTTGGTGTCGTGGATCCAAGTCACGTCACATGGGTCCAATCATGTAAGTCATGCCAAATCAAAACTTGTAGGAGTCGACCTACGGAACAGATTCAAGCCACGTAGGTTGACTCACGTGACGTGGGTCCTGCCGTAGGTCAGTCCTCTGGTGTAGGACCTGGTTTTTTCATCTTCAAACACTCTGTTTTCAAGCATTATTCTACCTTGTTGATCATTTTGCCTCCAAAAACCTATTCTCCTGCAATATAGAATAGAAAACATATCATACCAAACAAACATACCCAAGTTATTGCATATTTTCCTTATTTTGAGCATCGAAAGTGCCATGAAACCATGACACATCAGGTCACAGGAGGTGTCTGCACTGGCCTCAACTTCTCTATCTCACTAGACCTACCACTAATAGCAGCCCTAGAACCTGAAGAGGCAACTCTAACCTGGCCTCTAGCTGGTCTGGACATCCTGATTCGACCTCTGCCTCGAGTCCTGCTTTTACAACACACCAAAGGTACGGGCTCTGAATCTCTTGCTAAGGAAGAATGTGTGCTCACCATCTGTGAGAGAGTGAATACGAGATTCTGAGTTATAAAAAGCCATGAATGCAGGACAAAGATTGAAGAAATGAGAATCTCCTAAAGTTATGTAGCCTCTCGAAGATAAATAACGAAAGTCTCTGCATCGATCCATAGGACTCAACTAAACTCGGCTTGTACTAATGAGATCAATGAAACTTAGGCTCTAATACCATTTTGTCACGACCTAAAATAGGCACGTGATGACACTTGTCACACCCCCACCCAGACAAGTAAGCTTAACCCAACCTAAAGAACACGTATTTAAAGAAGACAAAAGCGAAAGTCAAAGAAAATATGAAAAATCCCAAATATATATACGAGACACAAGTCTCAAAGATACAAATCATCAAAGAAATCTACATGATGGACCCTGGTCCATTGGGGGTCACTACCTATCAGTTAGAAATTGGGAATCAAATTTTATCCCCAAAGAATCCATCATCCCTTTCACAGCCATTTGGATGAGACTTCCTTAACTGCCAATCGAGTCTTATGATAAATCGATCCTTGAAAGGATTGGGAGAAAGATAGGTAAACTACTGAAAACAGATTCCTGCACATCCTCTACCCTCAGAGGGGAGATATGCAATAATATGCGTCTAAATTCCCATGGACTTACCAGTCAAAACTTCCATTACCATAGGGCAACATAAACAGCTCATCTACTATAAGGGTGAAGGGTTACTGTGCAAAGGATATGGGCGTTTGGGTCACACCTTACCTCAATAGGAAGAAGAAGTGCACGTCGATAGTTACATCACCAAAGAATTCAGGTACGGAACAGAGTCATCAGAACAACATAAAGGTAAAATTGTATAGTGCAAAGACAAGTAAGTTCCTTGAAACCCGTTCTTTCTCCTATAATCAGGCTAACTCCAAGAATTCTCTGGGAAAAACTGGAGGAGCCATCCCCCAAATTAGGGTTAAACAACCCGAGAATAAATTTGGGACATCTTTCTCTGGGCCCATCCCAAATTCCTCTTTATTGGGCCAAAAAAGAAAGTCTGCCTCTCCCACCAACAAAGGTCCAATTTCCCAAGAGATACCCAGTGTTGACTCTTGATGCTACCTTATACGTGCCTTATCTGAGTTCAATCCTTATGGAAGGTAATGTGTATACGTGCCTTTGCTTGTTTACTATGACAGCTTGGGTTTTTTTCCGTCTATCGAAGACCTTTTACTTGTTCAGTCTTGACTTGATACATACCTTAAGAAGAAATAAATAGAATGACAATTTTATTACTATTTCAATCTAATAAGTTCAATATTTTCATAAACGTATTGAAAAATGACTATAGTTAATAATAAGAATAAATTAGAAACTAAGTGATAAATTATGTCCTGATTTTCTAAATTGAATAAGTAAAAATGAACATCATTTTCAGTGTAGTAAATAAATAAAAATGTACTAAAAATATTTTTTGAAATAAACTAAAAAGAAAATAATGTCGAGGTAGTATTATTTATTAGCGGAATGCTTTTTTGCCATCTACATGCAGTTTAACTTGAAATATCTGAGGTAATAGAAGCTAGCTCCTCAAATTTGAATCTTCTTGTTTGTTTCGTGTTTAAGCAGTTGAATGCTCAATATTTCAATTTTACACACCTATAAAAAAAATATTAATTGAATAATAATTTAATTAAGTTATTTATATTTATTTTTAGTTTGAATTTTATACTACTACTTCTTAATTTCTTTTACTACATTAATCTCAATCTTCATTTAACAAAATAAGGGTAAATAGGGAGAATTACTTGTGTGTTGATAACATCCTCGGTGACTGCATGAGCATAATCCTAGGCGGTCGTCTCGTTAATAGAATTCGAAATGGGTGAGGGCGCTGAAGCATGAATAAGAAAAGCATAACAAAATGAGTATTAATATAAACTTAAAAAAAAAATATGAAAAGATATAAAAATTATAACAAATTTAAAGTTTAATTTAAAAAATATTAACTTATGTGTCGACAGAATTCTCGGTGACCGCATGAGCAGGATCCTGGGCGGTCACCTCGTGAATGGGATTCTAAATGGATGAACTCTGATAAGAAAATTCAATTTAATTTAAATATTTTTTTTTAATAAAAAGTAAAGATGAGTACTAATTTAAAGTTATATTAAAAAGAATTAACCTGTGTGCCGACGGGATCCGATATAGACTGTAAAAATTATGTGACGACATGAGCAGAACCATGGCCGACCATCTTATAAACGAAATCCAGAGTGAAAGAATTTTGATTTTTTTTTAAAAAGTAGTTAATAAAAATTATAAACACATAAGTAATTAAAAAATTATTACTAACTGACATATCTGCTAAAAAGCATCAACGTCCATCCCAAATCAAAACTCAAGCGTCTATCTCCATCCTTATCTCGAGTACGAGGCTGGTCCCCTTAGGATCTGTGCATGTGGCCCAATCTATACTATCTAGTGATGGGAAGTAAGGATCCTGAACCGCCAGAGAAAAAGATGTTGGAGTTGACAGTGATGGATCAAAAAGTGAAGCTGGCTCTGGCTATTGTATAGGATCCAACTTCGGCTCTAGAGATGGAGCTATAAGCACATCCTCAGGCTCTGCAACTACGTGTATACCACCTCTACGCCGTCGACCACCTACACAAAATCCTCTACGTTTACGTCCACATCCATGCCCCAGAGGTGAAAGATATGGTTGGTGGTATGCATCTCTTGGAATAGCCTACTCATCAGTCCGTTTGCCCTACTATGCCTTCTATAATGCCTCGAGAGCAATCTGTTGACCCACCTCAGCAATTGTCACGATCTAATAACCGAGGTTATAATGGCACTTATCGCTGCCCAACCTTGATAAGTAAGCCAATCACCCAAAAAGAAAGAAAAATCGAAGAGGCGAGACTTCTAGAATGAAGTTAGGTCATACATATGTAAAAATTAACGAAAGTCTGAATGAAATATCATAAAAAACCCCAGAAATAGTGTCACAAGTGAAAGAGCATCTACTATAACTCGAAATCCTGAATAATACATAGCCTATCTCCAAAATAGAAATAAAGACAATTAAATGATAAGAGGAGGTCTGGGGTTGACTTTGAAAAGCCCAAAGAGGGACAGCACCTCGAAGTCACCAACTCAACAGCACAAAATCAGCCTTTGCGTATCGTACTCATGCTAGGATCTACACCAAAAGGACACAGTAGGAGTGAGTATAGTCCACTTGTACTCAGTAGAAATCATAGACCGACTGAGCAAAGTTGAAAATAATACAAGTAAAGAAATACTATGAGTACGTCACCTGCAAATAGAAAAGGGCCCAAATGGTAGCTCACACCATCTCCACTAACAGTTCTAATATATATAAATATCGATAAAGAACGAATAGCAACAGATATAGTCAAACAAGTACATAAACTAAATACACGCCAAAAATACGAAAGCAACACAAGAATGAGTATTCAATGAAATGCATTTAAGATGGGATAGTGATGAATGATTTGAAAGCAATCGCAAGCCTTTCTGTATACACCTACCGAGCCTCAACGCTCCCAAAATAAGACCCATAGAGGGTTCGTAACCCATATACCTATCTCATAATCTCAATCCACCTCTTCGGCTAGTGTTCATGGATTAAAGTCTATAAGGCGTGTCTCATATCTCAATCAACCCGATGGGCAAATCCCTCGGTCAAGGCATTTTTAAAAGTGTCTCATTTTCTTTCCAAAAACTGTGTTTCTTAGTGTTACCAATGTTTCATGAATATGTTTGTATGAAATGAGGATGAAATGCTAATAACCAAACAGTATAAAGATGATAATCCATTCAATACATGTAAAAGTGAGCTCAGAATCCACTCAATTCACATCAATAATCAAGCTCTCGGAATCTCATTGGGCACCATTGAAAAATTAGCCATGTAGGACATCATTAATATCATATCAAACCCCTAACTTGGGCATTTCCATCATGATAAAGGCAAAAACACTCAATAAGGCCTATAATCTCTATTCAAGCCCTTGCACGACATCACATTAAGAATAAGGCATGTAAATTCACAAATAAGGTCAATGATGTCAAATAAAGCCCCCACGCGGGCAACACATAATATACCATATCACCGATCAATAATAACAAAAATATAAGCCCCCACTCGGTCATCATGCAATATATAATAGCTCGAAAACAAAACACATAGTTATTTTCCCCAATCCATAGCATGCTTTACTTATTCATAAACTACCCAGCCCAGTTTGAAGAAAGTTAACCATAACCTACCTTAAAGTGTCAAAATCCAAACCTAAAGTCCTTCAACATGGAGCCATTCCCTTATGAACGACCTCAAAATCAAATAAAACATACAAATATAGCATCTACGCATTAAAAGGAAGCTAATGATACACATATTGTCCATATACAAGTCGGGTCCAAAACGGACTCGAAAAATGAGTTCAAAAACAAAAGGGGTAAAACCAAAATTTAATTTTAGAAATACATTACCGAAGGTTATAGGAGTCAATAGTTGAAAACCCACGCGAAAACGAGTTTAAAATGAGATCCAAATCGAAGAAAAATCGATTTTAAGCTTTACCGTAAAAATACTCAAAACTTCATTTTGAAATCAAGATTAAAGAGTGTTTTTAATGATATAATCAATGTAAAATAATGAAAATAAGTTTTTGGAGCTTACCCAAGCTCAAATTATGCTAAAAACCCTAAAACTCATCCAAACCCGAAGCTAAAAGGTCCAAAAATGGTGAAAGATAGCGAAATGGGGTTTATATACAGCTTGGCGCTTTAGCAGCTAAATGACCGCTAAAGTGGCTACCACTTAAGCGATGCCTGGCCGCTAAGGCAACTACCACTTAAGCGACACCTGGACAATAAAGAGGCTACCGCTTAAGCGATCCTTAGTCGCTTAAGTGGCTGCACCAGATATTAGCATATCAGCAACTTTGCTAAGTTTGCAAAGTTGCCGATCGACCCCTCGGGATTCGTTAGGGATCCCGTGAACTCAAACAATCTATGCAACTAGGCAATTTTCAGATTTTTGGAAAAAGATCATTTTCAACAAATTAACCTCCGGGACCCCCTTTAAGCTTATTTTAACTAGTTTTCACAACAAGGGTCGAAATATAATATACAGGTATTGAACCTGAACCAACCCTGCTACTAAACCAAATTTGATATTTTGGATCTAATGGAACTGTCCAAATTACCAACCAATACTCAGAACATCAAATGTTGACCAAAGTCAACTATAGAGCTTTCAAAGCCTCTAAAAACCACAAACTCACCCAAATCATTTTCGATTGTATTGGGGACCGTACCAACCATCCCCACACCTCAAAATCAATATGTAGCAACTATGGGGATGGGAAAAATGGTCAAATTACATTTAAAAAATAGTCAAATTTCATATTATCTGGTCATTACAGTATCTACCACTAAGACACTAGTTCGTCCTCGACCTAAAAAGTGAAAGAAATACCTGAATCAGTAAAAAGCTGAGGGTAAATACTAAGCATATCAGAATCAACCTCCCAAGTAGCCTCCTCGATAAAATGGTGTATCCACTGAACCTTAACCACATGGATATATCTGAAAAGAAACCGTCTATCATCCCTAGCTAGAATGGAAACTGGCTCCTCAACAAAGGTCAACCTCTCATCCAACTGAACCGAGTCCCAATGAAGAACATGAGACTCATCCAGAATATAGCGCCGAAGCATGTATACATAAAAAACTGGATGAACGACTGAAAATTCTGGAGGTAAGGCCAACTCATAAGCAACCTCCCTAACTGTTCAAATATCTCAAAAGGACCAATGTACCTCGGGCTAAAATTACCCCTCTTTTCGAACCTCATCATTCCCTTCATGGTCGACACACGAAGGAAAATATGATCACCAACCCCAAATTTTAAGGCACGAAGTTTGCGGTCGGCATAACTCTTTTGCCTACTCTGGGCTGCCTGAAGCCTATTCTGAATCACCCAAAATTTATCCAAAGATTCATGAAGTAGTTCGGTACCACAAAGTTTATCATCGAAAGTCTTAAACCAACCAATGGGAGATCGACAATGTCTACCATACAACACCTCGAAAGGTGCCATCTCAATACTCAAATGATAGCTATTATTATAAGCAAACTCTGCTAAGGCTAAATGCTACTCCTACTGACCTCTAAAGTCCATAACACACGCGCAGAGCATATACTTCAAAACTTGAATAGTCTGCTCCGACTGTTTGTCAGTCTGGGGGTGAAAAGTTGTGCTAAGGTCAACCTGAGTACCCAACTACTCCTGAAATGCCCTCCAGAATCTAAAAGTGAACATTGAGCCTCTATCTGAAATAATAGACACGGGTACCCCATGAAGATGAACTATCTCTCAAACATAGATACGAGCCAACCTCTCAATACTGAAGAAAACCTGAATAGGGATGAAATAATTTGATTTGGTCAATCGATCCATAATGGCCCAAATGCTATCAGAACCACGAAAAGTATGAGGCAACCCACTGACGAAATTCACAGTGATCCGCTCCCACTTCTACTCAGGAATGGGTAATCTCTGAAGCAAACCACTCGATCTCAAATGCTCGGCCTTCACCTGCTGACAACATAAGCAACGATCTACAAAGTCTGCTACATCCTTCTTCATACCACCCCACCAGTAATGTTGCTTTAGATCACGATATATCTTGGTCACCCCTGGATGAATAGAATATTTAGAACAATGTGCCTCCATTAAAATCAATCTCACCCATCCACCAATTCTCGGCACACAAACTTGTCCACCAAACCTCAAGACACTATTAGAATCAAGAGACGTCGCCTTAGCCTCGTGTAACGACCCTCTAAGTCGTTTATGAATTTTTCTTATTTTAACCCTCCCCGTAGTTTTTAGACGTGATTTATGACTTACAGGGGTGGGTAGTACCAATCCTCGAGGTGTTCGAAAGTGATTTAAGTCTTTAGTTAGGTTCTTGAGTTTTAATAAAGTTAAGCCCGATCACGGTCAACCTTTGGTCAAGACGACCTAGGATTAGCGTTTTAATGTTTACAATAGGTTCAGAACGTGTTTTTTAGTCAATTTGCATATTTGAGTTGTTTCCTCGAGGTTCCGAACAAATTTCGGGTATTTATTAGAAGTTTTGGATATTTTAGATAATTAGTTTAATTAGTGGTTTAATGAGTTAAAAGCACAACTTTTTCCTGCTCACGTAATCCCACGTTCAAAATGAATAGAAGTTAATAGGTTTCACCCTTTTAAACCATAGCAGAAAACAAATAGACGCTTAACGGAGGGGAACTTGAGTTGTGACGCGTGAACGATAACTGAGAATTCAGGTGAGAACTCCAATTTTTCTGCAAATTCATTACTGCTAGTTTATAGTTTCATTGTTCTGTTACTCATGATTTGTAGGATATATACCCCTTAACCTCAATTGTCATGGTTTTGTTGGTATCGGTTTCTTATACACGTAATATACTTGAACTGGGGGCCAATTATGGCGTAAGCATCAGTCAATCATTGGCATTAATTATAGATGGTGAATGTTAGTAATACGTTATAGGCTTATATAATTTTGTTCCCTTACATCGTTGACCTGCAATGACATTAACTGTTTCTGGTGCATTTAGTGTTAAGCATATTAAATAAGAGAGCTGCTAAATGGCCACAATTTTTTGGCCCAAAACTGACCACAAATGTGCAAAGACTATACTAACCTTTTCCCTAAACAAAAAAAAAGTAAATTTTTATTATTTTCTAAATTGAAAAAGTCAAATGCAACTAAAATTTATGTTGGGTAAGTAATGACTATCATTAAATGTGGAAGAAGATTATTCAATTAACTTTTAGATGTGGGATCCACCTAACTTCACCTTCTTCTCATTCTACTATTCTTTTTTCGTCCTTCTCCCTCAAAATATTCTCTTTAGTTTTTTTTTTCAATCAAATTTTAAAATTAATTCTATTATATATTGAACATAATTCTTTAAAATATTTTTGGATAAAGTTCATCAGTGATTAACTAATTTTAAACTCATCACATAAATTTATTTATTTATTACTCTATTATATAAAGTCATTCAATTCTAAAGTTTGTCACAAAAAAATTTTTTTTTAAAACAATAACTAGGGTCGACAAATATGAACAATATGATTTTTATAATATGTCAATGTTTATCATGTCTAAAGTATTATTGGAATATTTTCAAATTAGACTTAAAAATTATTTTAATATAGTTTAATTTATTTAAATATAATAATTAATAAAATTATTTAATTAGATGACATATTAATAACAAATATAAGTAACGATTCACAAGTTATCAAATTGGCGTAACATAGAGGTGCAAGACTGCTACATTAATACGTCTTGATATCTTAATTTGTTGTTAACTAGGGTCGACACATGTGAACTTTAAGATTTTTATGATTTCTATAATGTGTCAATATCTATCATGTCTAAAGTGATTTGAATTTTGACTGTCATTATTGAAATATTAGCAAATTATATTTAAATTTTTTTTAAATATATAGTTTAAATTTTATCTAAATATAATATTACTTAATTAGAGGTCATATTAATAACAAATATAAGTTATGATTTGCAAATTATAAAACCGGCGTGACATAAGGATGTTGACGACAACATTAATGCTTGACTCTCTTGAGTTGCTGTTAACTAGGATCAAAACATATGAACTATATGATTTTTATACTATGTCGATGTCTACCATGTTTAAAGTGTTTTGAATTTTGACTGTCGATATTGAAATATTTTAAAATTATATTTAAATATAATAATTAATAAAATTTCTTAATTAAAAGACATATTAATAACAAATATAAGTAATGATTCACAAGTTATCAAATTGGCGTAACATAAAGGTGCAAGACTACAATATTAATGAGTCTTGATATCTTGAGTTGTTTTTAACTATATTTTTTTTGATTCTATAATGTGTCGATGTCTATCATGTCTAAAGTGTGTTTTGAATTTTGACAGTTGTTATCATTCAAATTATTTAAATATATAGTTTAAATTTATTTAAACATAATAATTAATAATTAGAGGTCATATTAATAAAATTATGTAATTAGAGGACATATTGATAATAATTATAAGTAATGATTCACAAGTTATCAAATTGGCGTAACATAGAGGTGCAAGACTACAACATTAATGCGTCTTAATATCTTTAATTGTTGTTGACTAGGGTCGACACATGTGAACTTTATGATTTTCATGCTTTCTATAATGTGTCAATATCTGGCATGTCTAAAATGATTTGAATTTTGGTTGTCGTTATTGAAATATATCAAATTATATTTAAAATTTATTTAAATATATAGTTTAAATTTTATTTAAATATAGTATTACTTAATTAGAGGTCATATTAATAAAAAAAATATAAGTTATGATTTGCAAATTATAAAATTGATGTAACATAAGGACGTAAGACGACAACATTAATATTTGACTCTCTTGAGTTCCTGTTAACTAGGATCAAAATATATGAACTATATGATTTTTATACTATGTCGATGTCTACCATGCTTAAAGTGTTTTGAATTTTGACTGTCGATATTCAAATATTTCCAAATTATATTCAAAAATTATTTAAATAGTATTTAAATTTATTTAAATATAATAATTAATAAAATTGCTTAATTAAAGGATATATTAATAACAAATGTCAGTAATTATTCACAAGTTATTAAATCGGCGTATCATGGAGGTCCAAGATTACAAAATTAATATGTCTTGATATCTTGAGTTATTGTTAACTAGGGTCGACACATGTGAACTATATAATTTTTATGATTCTATAATGTGTCTATGGCTATCATGTCTAAAGTGTGTTTGAGAATTTTGATTGTTGTTATTATTCAAATTATTTAAATATATAGTTTAAATTTATTTAAACATAATAATTGATAATTAGAGGTCATATTTATTAACTATTTCCAATACATGGGATCTTTTAGTATAAATATATACTATATTTATATGAATTTTTTTTTTCATCTGATTCAATCAATTTTTCCCAATTATCATACATGGTATATACATTTTATCAAAATATAAATTGCATAAATATAATAGATAAATAAATAAATGAAATATATCATATATAAATTAATAAATGAAATACTATATGTAACTAAAATTTATATATATTAATTATATTTGTAGTACTATTTCAAATATAAAATTTACATTCATACAATATTTAAGATATACTGGTAATATACAATTATCACATATATTTAAAAATGAAACAATTATTCAAACTTGAATTGCAAAAAGAATAACACATTTATTTTGTCAACATAGAAACGAAAAGAAAAAAAAAAGAAAGGTAATAAAAAAGGAAATGAAGTAAGAAACAGTTGCCCAGCTACATTAATTTTCCTAATTAATGAAAGTTGTTTCCCATTTTTTTAGTGAATTGATTTAGAATAAATGAGAATTTGTTTAGGATTAGATTTATCTAAATCTACAATTACTTCTGGTTATTACTTAATTTTGAGAATAATGCTAAAATTTTGCAATGTATTTTTTTAGACTGTATAGTTATGTAAAACTCTCTTTTATTAATAATAATCAAAGAAATTAAAGTGGCCATAAGCCCAATCTAAAAACTAGCTAAATTAATTAGATTAACTTTACATTTTATAATTTAAAATTAAATTTTTAAAAACTATACGAAAAGTACTATTAGTTGTAACTTTTTCTCTTTTTAATTTGACGAAAACATATATTTAAAATGGTTTATCAAAATTCACATAATTTAACTCTCGAAAAGTGAAACATGACAATAAATTTGAGACCGAAGGAGTAATAATATAAGATCATAAATCTCTTTTATACTAATTTTCAAAATTATATTTAAAAATTATTTAAAGTTGTAGTTCGAATTTATTTAAACATAAGAATTAATAATTATTTAATTACAGGTCATATTAATAACAAATATAATTAATGATTCAAAAATTATCAATTGATGTAACATAGGGGTACAAGACTATAATATTAATGTGTGACTCTCTTGGGTTGTTGTTAATTAAGGTCGTACATATAAACTATATGATTTTTATGGTTTCTATAATACATCGTTGTTTACTATGTCTAAACTATTTTGAATTTTGACTATCGTTACTAAAATATTTTTTAAAAATTATTTAAATATGTAATTTAA
The DNA here is from genome assembly GCA_031232105.1 of Capsicum rhomboideum. Lineage (NCBI taxonomy): Eukaryota > Viridiplantae > Streptophyta > Magnoliopsida > Solanales > Solanaceae > Capsicum > Capsicum rhomboideum. Next base: position 134,218,163 of record CP124712.1, on the reverse strand, counting down.
AATTATTTAAACATAAGAATTGATAAAATTACTTAATTGGAGGTCATATTTATAACAAATATAAGTAATTATTCACCAGCTATCAAAATGACATAAAATAGAAGCGCGAGACTACAACATTAATATGTGACTCTATTGGGTTGTTATTATGATAAAATTTCAAACTAAAGATTACGAAAATTAAGAATTATCTATTTGATAAAAACAAATAATTAAAGAAATATAATACATAAATATATTATGTTAAATTTAAAATTTCGAACAATACTACTATGGCCACACTGATTTTGGCCATATGAGACTATAATTAATTATTTTTATATTATTATTCTTACACTAGATTATTCTTTTCTAGCAATAAGTACTATACAACCATATTAATGAAAATTATGATAATTTGTCCATTCCCATGTATTGGGATAGTTTCCAATGTATTGGGAAATAGTAATAAATAAAATAAGGATAAAATCATTTTAAATTTAAGATGAAAGGGGCAAAAATGTCTAAAATGAAACTAGTTTATAGTGTGAATAGTTCATTTTGCTATTGTGGCCAAATTTGGGCCAAATTTTTGTGGCCAAAAGGATTTTTCCATTAAATAAAGAGTTGTTTATGACCTAATGCTTACTAGAGTGATTAGGCAATGATAATAACAAATCATTGAACCATAATGACTAAAAGTTAAAAGCTTGAATGATCACTAAACTTTGGGTAAATGGTCTCCATAGTCACTCAACTTTGTTTTGTCTTTCAAAAGTCACTCAACTTTAACAAGTTAGCTTTCATGATCATTATTTCACAAAATATAATTTTCAATACCTATTTAATAATGTGAAAACTGTAAGTTATTAGGGAAAAAAATATTTTAAAATTTCAAAATTAATATTTAATTATTAATTTTTCAGTCAATCTTTTTTATTCTTGTTTTCTTGTTTTTTTAATTTATTTTTGTTTTTGTTTTTACTTTTTATTAATCAAATTTAATATGATTTTGTATTGGGTATGAATGTTTTAGATATATTACGATATACTCAAATAGTCAAATAATGTTCTAAATGTATTAATGAAAAAAATATACTATTCAAGAATACAACCATTTGTTATTCTAATTTTTCTACAAAAATCACATTCTGATAAATTCTTTTTCAAAAAAACAGTGAATAAGATTTCCATTGGTTTAACTTTATAAGTAATAAAATGAAATTAGTGACAAACTTTCTGACTACCGTATTGTTATTTCTATATTCTAATCTATTTAATCATTAGATAGTAAATGAATCTCATCCATTAATTATCCCTTTGGACAATGGCAATAATCAAATAGTGTATTGAACATTATTGGATGCATGGTATTGAAGGGGATGATATAAGTGATTATCTCGTAATATATTTAAAATATTCATATTCAAGATAACACCATATTAAATTCAATTAATAAAAAATAAAAACAAAAACAAATTAAAAAATAAGAAAATAAGAATAAAAAAACTGACTGAAAAATCAATAATTAAATGTTAATTTTGAAATTTTAACATATTTTTTCCCTAAAACTCACAGTTTTCACAATATTAAATATGTATTAAAAATTATATTTTATGAAATAATGATCATGAAAGTTAACTTGTTAAAGTTCAGTAACTTTTGAAAGACAAAACAAAGTTGAACAAAGTTGAGTGACTATGGAGGCCAATTATTCATAGTTGAGTGACTTTTGAAAGACAAAACAAAGTTGAGTGACTATGGAGGCCATTTACCCAAAGTTGAGTGATCATCCAAGATTTTAACTCGACTAAATAGATTTAGTATAAATGGCTTTTGTACATGTAAAAGTAGTACTACAGCTGCTGATTTTTATTGCGTCTTTAGATTTAGATTACCAGATTTTCGATCAGTCACGATTTTGATAAATTTAGGTTTTAGGTTTAGGATTTTTAGAGTAAGAATTCTTGATTTGGAAATCGAGTAAAGATCCGTTTAGCTGAAATTTGATACATTAGTTCATGCTCTTACGGATAATATGTATTTGAACAAATTCTGACCATTCAGAAGCTTTACGAAAGGGCAATTTTGTAACTTGACTCTTGGGCTTCGATTTTAGGCAAGTTGAGACTTTCTTAGACTCTTTTTCAAAGTGTTTATGTGTTAACTATGTATAATGAGAGTAATGGGAATCGGGGGTCCCGTACAGGTGAAGTGACGAGTATCTATGCGGGTACCGACGTTATTTGAAGGATTAAAATTAGTTAATTTTGCATGTTTTGAACTGTTTTTCCCTATTTGCTAGCATGATTGGGTAGATTTGTTATTGTAAATATATTGTTGAAAATGCTAGCTACTGAGAACACTCCCGCTTGATAAGTTGGGTTGATTTTGGAATTGATATATATCTGGCATAAGACACGAAATGATTTGCTTAATTTTATTGTTGATTTGGTATCGGAGTTGCACGCCTGCACATTATGCATTGCATTTCATATGGGGTCGGAGTGCACGCCGGCATATTATTATCTATTATTGGGGTCGGAGTGCACGCCTGCATATTATATCTATTATTGGAATCGGAGTGCGCTCCTGCACAATATTTATATGTTGGGATCGGAGTGCACGCCTGCACAATATTTATATATTGGGATCGAAGTGCATGCCTAAACAGTACATGGACCTTGTGAGTCCCCCATGGGTTCTAACCTTGAAGCCATTACTCGGTAGGTGTGTACACAACATATGCATTGCATTGCATTCATTCTTTTCTCGTTCAACTTGAGTAAGGTGTATTTGTTGGTTTTGTACTATTTATTAAGCACTTGAATATCTGTTACTTGATTTCACTGTATTGAGGATTTATTGGACCGTGTTATGATATCCTTATGACTATTAAACTTGATTAATCTGTTAGATTATGGTGGCTTTCTGAGTGCAGGTTGTATGGTTGTTTTAGAGGGTTGACGTGGTGTCACTCGTCACCACTTTGAATTAAGGTCGATCGACGATGCTTGCTGAGTACATGTAGTTTCATACTCACCCTTGCTTTTTCTACACCTTACGTGCAGGTACCGATCCGACGACCTCTGGACATTGATTCCTGTGGTTTTTTCTGTGTTAGCATCTTTGGAGATTCGAGGTAGCTGCTATTGATTTCAGCGACTACTGAAATCTCCTCCACCCCTATCTTTATGCATTTTCTGCATTTTGAGATACTCAGACTTTTCTTTGATTTTTGTATTTAGAGGCTTGTATTAGTGACTATCAGATTTGGGATTATCTATATTTTGATTACACTACTCTATTAATCCACTTTGGAGATTATTCGACTTTATTTTGCTCTTATTTACTTTCGTTTCTATACTTTTGAGTAATTGTGTTTGGGTTGGGGTCTTAGGATTACCTGTCGTGGTGGGAGTGACAGATGCCATCACGGTCCTAGTTTTTGGGTCGTGACAGATGGTATCAGAGTTCCAGGTTCATTAGTCTCACAAGTACAAGCCGAGTCTAGTAGAGTCTCTTGGATCGGTGTGGAGACGTCTGTTACCTATCTTTGGAAGGCTATGGAACTTTAGGAAATATTCATTTTTTCTTTCTTATCGTGTGATATTTTTCGCGCCCCATTTCGAATCGGTCGAAACAGCACACAACGTGTGGTAGTCGTTATGACTCACTGGTTCTGAAAATTCATTTTTTTTAGAGTCGCCACCTAAATTTTAAGGAAAAATTAGGAAAACCATTTTTTATGTAAAACTCTACTTTTGGTCATTCGAAAACGTGTGAGATTCTGAGTAAGGGTTTTGGTTACTCGAGGGGAAGGTATTAGGCACCACTCAGAGCCTATCCGAAAATAGTCCTTAAACTCAGTTTAGGAAAACATTTGGAAAAGATTTGTTTATTACTTGCTAAAATAGTTATTTACATAAAATTTATTTGATTTCAAAAAAAAAAAAAAAGAGGAAGTACGCAAGGTATATAAATGTATACTTATGATATATGAAAAATGTAACGTAATTTATTGTAACATATAGATGCATATTTCAAAAATATGAAAATGAAGGGTGAAGTTAACATTAATACTTTGTTCTAATATGTACATTAAGAAAAAGGTATAAAGTTTTATAATTTTACAAAAATATAATATTTAATGGCGTATAAAGTAAAGTATACAAATAAAGTTTATGCAAAAATAAAGAAAATATAATTTTGAAAACATGTGACAAGTTATTATAACAAAAGGACACGTATAGGAAGAAATACAAAAATTATTTAATTTGAGAATGAGTTTATATAAACGTGTTCATCGCAAAGTAAAAGATGTCAAATGTATTAACGTATTGACTCTTGAGTAAAATAGACTCGCAAATGTTTAAAATATAAGAAACCACGCTAGTGTTCATTTATTTGTAAAAATTTTAAAGTGATAGCTAAGAATAAATGTAATAGTAAAAATAAGCATTTAAAGATACGGTTGAAATAAAGTGCAAGGAATAATAATAATATTAATTTCTTAAAAAGTGAATAAATAGCAATAGCGATGAAATTATCTTGTATATGGTAGCGTATATGCATATATACCTTGTGTTTTGACTTTTTTCAAAATCTAGAAACTTGAAATTAATGTTGGGAACATGAATGAAAGTAAAGTGAAATGTTGGTATAATTTAATTTATTAAAAATGAGTCGGAATTGAATAATATTAGAACTCAAAGGTCGAAGTATTTTCTATTCGCAAAATACTATTAAAACTCTCTTTTGTTTTTAAGAAAATGTTAAGGTTGCGACATTTGTTCATTATTAAAAAAATATTTTTGAGGCGAGTAATTAGTTTTACAAAAAAAAAGTTAGCCGAATATCTAAGTTGCTAAAGTCCACTTTTTATTTCATAAAAATCCATTTAATGAGTTTTTAAAAAAAAAGTCATATGTCAATGGCGAAAAGGTGAGAACGCTAACTTAATTGAAAGAAAATCCGCAAGTATTAAAGATATTTCAAACACAATTAAATAAATAATACCCTTCCAAAAAAGGGGATAACAATTATTTGCTATTTCAAGATACTAACATTATAACATGAATAATAAATAAAGAGAAGAGACTAAGGGATACTATACTCCTAATGGAGTTTGAGCTTCTAGTTTTCGAGACTCCGAGGGCTCTGCGATCATCCTATAGCGGTTGACCCGATGTTTGGGTCAAAATGGAGTTTCAATTGAAACTCCAACTCCGGGTTCACATTAGACAAGAGAAGATAAGGATTAGTAACTAGTAAAATAAAAGGAAATAGGCGCGAATTCAGGGAGAGCATGCTTTGGATAAGAGTATTTTATAAAATAAACATATTTTCAACATTATGAGATAATACTTTGGAAGAGGGTCAAAGCTTTCGGCTAAGGCAAAACAATAACGCAATTAACTAGAACATTTTGTTACTCATAGCAACATAGGAAAAGTCCAACAGTAATACATCTAGTGTTAGATAAATTCAAACTCACGCCTTAAATGGATTGCAAAGTTTATAATAAAAAGGGAAAATCAGCCAAGTATTGGTACAAAATTGAAGCAAGAGCAGTCGTAACAAAATACGGGATAGCCAAATTTGGTCGTGCTTGCAATCGGGGAACAGGTTTTCACGGGAACGAATCACAAGGACAACTAGTTATTCTCTCTATAGCTTAGACTTACCTTACTCTATCTAAATAGATAGAAACAAAGCAAATTAATTCAAGGGCCTCGTTATAGATTTTATCGTCGTTTTCCAGAGATGGCGCTCTTATGAACTAAACGCATAATTTTAATAACACTACCACAGTGACAAACTTGCAAATAAAAAGTTACAATCTAATAGACCATAGTCCTTCTATATTTTTTTTTTGGAGAAATTGTGAATATAAACTTAACCTTATTATCCTCAACCAAGAATGAAAAATACAAAAGTTTATAAATGACTTGTCAAAAGGAACACATGAAGGGGTTGGGGCAGAGAAGATTCATAAGTTCTTTAAGGATAAAGAGATGGATATAGAATGATGAGCACCAAAGGATGCTCATCTTCCCATCTTTAATGCACATGTTTGCATTCTCTCTACCTTGAACTTGATAAACTCCGACGCCAAATTATTAAGGTAAAACGGAAAGAATTTTTCAGATTCATCGAGGCTGAATTTTCGAGGTAGAAGGAAAAAGATTTTCAGCTCATACAAAAAATAGGTTGGCATAATATGTAGAAAATTCAAGATCAGTCTTTTTGGTTTTTTAGAACAAAATTAAAAGATTCCTCTAAAAGAAAACCCATACCCAATATGAAAAATAACACGATTTTACAGAAGTTATACAAAACAACAGCTATCACAAAAATACAAAGCTGTAAAACATGCATATACACATATTTGCGGAACTTAGCCGAACAGGGGAACAAAGGAAATAGGATGATTTTTACACTATTTTGCTTCCCACAGTCTGAAATCCAAATTATAAGGAAACAATCTCAAATCCAAAAATATATAAAAAAATATATATAACAAGGGGAGGATAACAATTCTTATCGAAGTCAGGATTTAAACAAAATACGGACATCAGTACCACAACAAGGTAAATACCCATACGCACATATTTGCTATCCGGATATTCACATATAAAAAATGGTTTTTGCTTTCAAGATCAAAGTTGCGTTCATAGGCAGAATTCAAGAAGACCAAAACAAATCAAACTTGATCAACATTTCAAACAAAATCATATGTCCATGAGAACCACCAAAAGGAAAAGAAGAGAGGGATGAACGAGAACTAAAAGGGGTCGGATTTACCTTATTTCGGGCAGCAAACAGAGGCTCGACGTCAAGATTTCGACCACCGAACTCGAATTCTGGGAACTCGAATTAGAGCTGAAAAAGTAAGAAATAGAAACTTGTAATGTTTGTGACTTTACTTGTAATTTTTCCGAACGTTCAGAGCTTGTATTTTTGACCTTCAAAGCTCTCCCTCTAGAGGATGAAAATGCCTCTATTTATAGGTGAGAATCCGGACTTGAAAGGTCGTATTTAAAATAAGAAACTTGCAAAAACGTGGGAATTGAAAGGATTTTGAACCTTGAATTCAAAGCCTTGACAAGACTCATCCCTATCTTCATATTTTGGACAAATTCGAGGGCATTAATGGCGTATTTGAAGCCAACTTTCCATTGTAGCACCGATTGAGGTATGATTTTGCTGATTTGTTGGATTCACGAGTTGGAATGGCTGAAATTGGGGGAATCTCGCAGATGCGGGCAGCTATGGTGCAGCTAGGGTTTCATTTTTGGGGGTGGTGGAGGAGAGGTGAAGGGGAAGAGAGAAGAGGGTCGATGGTTGTTTTTTTTTGGGGGGAAAGGAAAGGGATATGTCGATGTTGATCTGACAAAGAGAAAAAGATGTGTCTCTGTTCTTGGGGGCAACCATAAGACACGTCTTGGTAGTTGTTTATTTGACTAAGATTTGGACCGTCCGATCATTTGATTGGACGGTTCAGATTTGATAGAAAATAATAAGTAAATATTATATATATATATATATATATATATATATATATATATTTAGAACTCTGAAAATTTGTGGCCCTCGAATTAAAAGAGAATTAACGGTTGAGATGAATTTGTGCTTCTTGGTCTTACTGATATGGCAACATATAATTGGTGGATAAAGTGTGGTGTGGATTGATGAGATGGATGAGTTAGGAGTGGATTGGACCTGGTTTTGGGCCAAATTTTGGGCTTCTTGTCCGAAATTGGATAAATAAAATTGGGTTTGAATGAATGAAACAAACACTTTCTTTTCCACTAAAATTAATTTTAAAAATGATTCTTTTATCCTAATTGATTCTTTTTAATAATATATATGTATATAAATAATATAAATAATTAGTATTCGTATTTAAATTTAACAATTTTGTAATAAATAAAATGTGTGTAATAAGAATATATTGTGAGAAAATATAATTAGAAGAAATGTGAATGCAAGTGTCAAAAAATATTTTTGCGTGATTTTAATATTAAATAACTAATTATTTTTAATCAAAATATTTAAAAACATGATAGTGCAAAAATAAACCATATTTCTCATCCATTTAAAATTTCAGAGAAACTTAAATACGAATTTATTTTAGAAAATTGTTTAGGACCGAGAAGCATAGAGAAAATAATTGAAGAAAAAAAGATGAGTCAAAATTGGGTGTCAATAATATTGATCCTTTAATTTGAAATATTGAGATTATTGTCTTATTCCCTCATAGATGGTTAGGACTCGTGCATCTCTAGATGATGGTCAGGAGCCCGTACCAGCCCCCGAGCAGGCTGCCCATTCTGGGACATGCGGATAGGGTAGGGGACTTAGTAGGGGAAGAGGTCAAGGTAGAGAGAGAGCTCGGGGATCCGCTCAGATTCCTGATAGGGTGGGGTCTCTCAAGGTTTAGTTTGAGGCAGGTGATGATGATATCCAGGTTCTAGCTGATGGTATGGCCCAAGGTCAGGCACCACCGGGATTTGTTATAACACTGATTCTTCAAGATACCTTGAATCGGGTTTTGGGAGTTTTGGAGAGTATATCTCAGAGAGGAGGATCATTCAGTACTCCACAGGGTTCACAGGCTAGGGTGGGGGCCCAGACCCCAGATCAGCAGCCCATTCTAATTTATCAGGGTCCAGTGGTTCAGCCAGCACCGAGGTATGATGGTATGCCTTTACCGGGGGTAGGAACTACCGGTTGGGTTAGGGCAGTTATGTCTGATGATGAGCAGCGATGGTTTGAGAAGTTTAAGAAGATGGACCCATCACGTTTTTAGGATGATCAGTATGAGAACGCCTATGAGTTTCTGGTCAGTTGCCATGAGAGACTTCAGAGTGTAGGATTGGTTGACTCCCACGGGGCTGATTATACTGCCTTACAGATGCGTGGTTTGGCCAAGCAGTGGTGGCACTCCCATATTGATTCCAGGCCAGCAGGTTTCCCACCGATGACTTAGGCTATGTTTGCACAGGATTTCATTGATAGATTTTCCCCTCGTAGCTTGTAGGAGGAGCGTAGGCACCAGTTTGAGCATTTGACATGAGAGGGTATTTTATGGCTTAGTACGAGATTCAATTTTATGCCTTGTCCCATTATGCTATGGTGATCTTGTCAGACGAGGTTGAGATGATTAGGAGGTTTATGAGAGGTTTGAGCCTCAGGATAAAAGAGGCCAAGTTTAATGTAGCCCAGTCTGGGGCTTCTCTTCAGAGGTAGTTGAGTCAGTAAAGGAGTTTGAGTTGATGCATCTTGAGGAGTATGTGGATCTGAGGGAAAAGAGGTCCTACACTTCAGGTCGATTCAGTAGTACCTTATTTGGAGGTAGGGGTTCGTTCAGATGAGATTTTTACCCTCAGCATGATAGACCAGTTCAAGCAACGATACAGGTATCAGAGGGTGGACATTTAGGTCAGGGTTCTTATGGTTCATGACAAGCTTCACATGGTTCATCTTAGTAGTTTTCAGTTCGTGATGGCTATATCGGATATTCAGGTCACTCTCAGCAGTTGTTGTCTCCCAAGTCCTGTTATGAGTATGGTAGTTCAAATCATCTTCAGAGGGATTGTTCAGTGTACAGACAGAGGGGTCTACAGAGCGGTCATCAGGCCCCTACTAGAGCAGCAGTGCCCCCGGCTAGGGGTCGGGGCAGATCTCAGGGAGGTAGAGGTGCACCACCAGCAGGCAGGGGAGGTTTTAGAGGAGTGACCCAGGCGATAGATGATAGAGATCATTGTTAACTTTCCTAGGGATTCCTGAGGCAAATTTTTCTGATGCTGGTTCAGTGTTATTTGATCCTAGTTTTACTTTCTCCTGCATGTTTGCATACTTTGCTTCCTGCCTTGATATGATATGTGAGTCTATAGTCATGCCTATTCATATATATCTACCCCAGTAGGTGATTCCTTAGTGGTGGATCGGGTGTACTAATCTGGTGTTGTTTTTATTTTGGGGTGCGATACCTGGGTAGATTTGATTATCCTTGATATGGTCAATTTTGACATATTTGTGAGCATGGATTGGCTTTCTCCCTATCATGCTATCTTGGATTGTCATTCCAAGATGGTTACTTTGGCTATGCCTAATCGTTTGAGGTTGGAGTGGATGGGTGTACATAATTCGTATACTAAGAAGGTGATTTCGTTCATTCAGGCCTAGCGGTTAGTTAAGAAAGGGTATCTATCATATTTGGCTTATGTTTATGATACTAGTATCGAGACACCTCCTTTGGAGTCAGTGAAGGTGGTTAGAGTGTTCATGGATGTATTTCCTACCAATCTTTCGGGTGTTCCTCCTGATAGAGACATCGATTTTGGTATTAATTTGGAGCCGGGCACTAAGCCCATTTCTATTCCTCCTTATAGGGTGGTGTCGGTGGAGTTGAAGGAATTGAAAAACCAGCTTCAGGATTTGTTAAGTAAGGGGTTTATTCGATGTAGTGTATCACCTTGGGGTGCTCTGGTATTGTGTGTGAAGAAGAAAGATGGGTCTATGAGGATATGCATTGATTATCGACAGTTGAACAAGGTGACAATCAAAAATAAGTCCCCTCTACCACATATTGATGACTTGTTCGATTAGCTTCAGTGTGCTTCAGTGTTCTCAAAGATTGACTTGAGGTTAGGGTATCATCAGTTGAAGATTCGGGCTTTGAAAAATCCTAAGACAGCTTTTCGGACTAGATATGGCCACTATGAGTTCTTGGTTATGTCCTTTAGGTTGACTAATACCCCGGTATCATTTATGGATTTGAGGAATAATGTGTTTCTTCCTTATCTGGATTGATTTGTGATTGTGTTAATCGATGATATTTTGGTGTATTCTAGGAGCGAGGTAGATAATGCGAAGCATTTGAGGATTGTACTCCAGAGGTTGAGGGATGAAAAGTTATATGTCAAGTTTTCAAAGTGTGAATTTTGGCTCAGTTTTGTGGCATTCTTGGGACACGCTGTGTCCAAGGATGGTATTATGGTCGATCAGACTGAGGTTAAGGTTGTTCGAAATTGGTCACGACCTACTTTACCTTCAGATATTTAGAGTTTTATTGGGTTGGCAGGCTACAGGCAGTTCGTACAGGGTTTCTCTTCTATTGCATCTCCTTTAACTCAATTGACTCAGAAAAATATGGTTTTTTAGTGGTCGGATAAGTGTGAGATGATAAGACTAATGGCTCAATTGACTAACCGTCACAAAAATGATGGTCCGCCAAATGAACCGTCACAACAAAGATCAAAATGATCCATTCTGGTTAAGGTCTGATGGTTCCTCTGACTAACCCTCAAGCTTGTGACGAACCGTACGACCAACCGTCACAAAGCTCAATTCTCAGGTGGAAACTATTTAAGCCTGACAGTTGAAGTTGGCGAACCGTCACCCCAATTCGTCAAGGCCAACCAGTCTCAAATGTCAAGATTTTCTTCTTGATACTTTATTTTGTACAAACATTGATTGATTCCTTCTACAGGTACAATTCCTCCAAAGATTCAAACAATAAGAGGAGAAGCAAGAAAAAGGCAGCAAGAGATACGTCGCTCTCAAAACTGAGAGATAAACCTGAGAATAAGGTTAAGGAAACCAAGGCACCAGCATACAACACTAGATAAAATAACAAGAGACGTGATCATACCTCTCAGTTTGAAGAGGAGAATGGGTCGTCAAGTGAAGAGTCTAACAGCGGTGCCGAGAGTAGTGATAGCTCAAGCTCGAGGCTAAATGAGAAAAGTGGTACTGAGGCCACTAAAGCCTAGAAAACGAAAGTGAACAAGAGAGAGAGGAAATTATCCGCACCAAAGCCCCAGAAGTTAGGAGTTCCATTAGATGAAAGTTCAAAGAGGCGGAAAGCCATTATCAAGATGGTCTCCTCCCAACACAGTCAAGGAGTTTGTAGAGACCCTACGCTGAGGAGGTCCAATTATGACAAAAGAGCTATCGAAATACCCATACATTGAACTGAGATTTAATGAATACGGGTTGTGTTAGATGAGCACCCCACCTAGAATGTACTACCCTGCTTTGGTTCACGAGTTCTACGCGAACTACTTGGTCGATCTAGAGAAACAATGCAACAAAGGTGAGAAAACTGTAGACTAGAGGCTATTGGTAAGATTGCCAGTTCGTGGGGTTTTGGTTGATATCTCTGAGCATAAAATCAAACGGGTGCTTTTTGGGCAACTATATGAACCTCCAAAGATCACACCTGAGTTTGAACATCGTTTAACTACCACATCCACGTAGCGACATTGGTTAGCACGTGCATTAATTGATAGTGGTGAGCCTTCTTGGTTGGCAAATAGGAATCAAAGGATAGCCAAGTCATCCCTAAGCTTCATAGCTAAATTTTGGTAGGTGGTGGTGAGATTGCGGTTAATGCCTACAACAGGAGATGTTAATCTAGATGAAGTCAGGGTTGTCCTAGTTGCGAGTCTAGTAGAGGGACTCAAAGAGAATTTTGGTGCAGTAACTGTGGATGAGATGATTGCAAGGGCTAATAAGGCGGCGACCTCATTGTTATTCCCTTGCCTAGTGACTTAACTTTGTAGAGCAAAGGTTCCCATACTTAATGAGGTTGACACAGAGGTGACTACCATGAAGAAGCAGGATATTGATAAGACGTGGGATGACACAAAGTTTGAGTTGAGGGTCCACAAACCACCATCATTTAGACCTCAGTCTCAAACTACTCCGGAGGCATCCAACATCCCCACAAGTATTCCTTTGACACTAACCCTTATTGATCCACATGGTATGTCTACAGCGTTTGGGGCTACTGTTACGTCCCTTAATATTGAGACTGCAGACACTGCCTCCATGCCATAAAAAATTTTAGAATATCGATTCACACCCAAAATTTTTGTGAAGGTAGTCAAGAAGTAGAAGAAGATCGAGAAACAGCCGAGTGCTTGGGCCAAGCAGTTCAAGCCGATCATGGATGAAGTGATTGCGGAGGCTCTAAAATCGTATCCCAGCCTACATACCCATATGGATAACATGGAGAAAAAGGTGAATAATAGGTTAAGGGAGCTATCTGTTCCAGATTTAGCTCAGCTCACAGTTGAACTAAAAAGTGCCCAAGATGAGATTGCTGCATTGAAAAAGGCCCCTACTGCTGCATTTCCTGATCCGCCAATTGTGGAGTCAGATGATGATGATCAAATAGTTTACTTGATAGGATGCCCTCTCAAAGACAAAGGGAAGGCACCAAGTGAAGGCAAAGAAAATAAGATATCAAATAAAAGAAAGCATATTGATGAGATAGAAGAAAAGAGAAATGTGAGGAAGGCATTAAAAGCCTCCAAGAAAGAAGAGAAGAAGAGGCAGAAATGTGAGCAGGACCGACTAGCAGGAGTGTCTTCCAGCTCGGCACCTGGAGTTGCCCCACACCATCGGTATTGCGTACTCCTACTTCAGTGACCGAGGGTGTTGTTGATGATTTGAGCACACCGGTTCAAACCGGGGTCACTTTTGCAGATTCGGATGCCCCAAAGACCTCCAAAGACTTTTCAGTCTCCCAAACCTAAAGGCTTCACAAGTATTCCATCCCTTGATCTTGTATTATATAGATATGTATGTATTGGGGACAACACATATTTCTTTTGGTGGGGTGGCGTACTTGTGAATCTTCACCACAAGGGTTTTTATTGCATGTGTTCTTTTCCCTCGTGTGCTATCTAGAAGAACTGGCATATTTAGGAGATGTTTTTATTGTTGTTTTATTTTGTGTGTATATTATGTATGCAAAAGGATGATAATGAATAAATGGTAGTTGTTGTTTAGAATTTGGAAAAATGAGGACCCACCAATTGTTTTTTGAAATTTTATGGCTCTACATGTGGCTCTATTGCTAATTGACTGTTGTGGATCTGTCCTTGGCATTAGTAATATATAAATGAAGGGAGACTTTCTTAAGCTTGAGCATGAGTCCTATAGTTAGTAGCAATTGTGCTATTCCATGCTATGAGTGTGTGAGGTCTTTGTATTATTTCTTACCTTGTGCATGCATCTAGAACTTGCCCAGTTCATTTTATTAGGTCATAAGTTGGTTGTCTAGGAGAGGATCACAGGCCTTGTTTGAACTTAGTCAACTTTACCTAAAGAACTATCCAAATAATGTAAATAAATCCCTTGATCCCTTCTTGAGCTTTTCTGACTTCTTTATTCAACAAATGTTAGCCTTCCTTTCTCTGTCTTTAAACCTCTATTTTGGCCCTAGTCCTTCCTTGTACATCATGCACCTCAACTCAGGCAAATTGCTTAAGTTGAGGGTGGCTACTGTGGAAAGGTTTGACATGTGAAGAACGATATAAAAAAAGCGGGGGTATATGAAAGAAGATCCTAGGAGTGCGCACAAATAAGAAATAAAGAAAAAGGGTGAAAAAGAAAAAGACTGAAAAAGAATAAAAAGGAGAATGAAAGATCCAAGAATTTTAGCGCATTCAGTGAGGGAAATTGTTTAAAGAATAAGGAGAATAAGGGCGGAGTCTTGAGTTAAGTGGAATTGTGTAATAATCATGTCAAGGAGGGTTGAGTCACTAATCCCAAATATATCCTACCTACACCCAGACCTTCGTTACAAACCGAGTAAAGTCTTGTAGTGATCCTAGTCAACCGGCTGAAAAATCGAGTGGAATGGTAAGGGCAAGCTTATGGTATTGCATGTGTATTGTTTGAAGTTTGTTGTGAGAGTGAGAGATTTGAATTCCTAAATACTGTCTAAATATTGTGTGAGGGACTTCTTTGTTGTGAGGGCATGTGAATGGAACTCGAAATTGCTAGTTATTAGATTAGGTATTTTGAGTGTATGTAGTATATCTCATTTGTAGTGTAATGCCAAGCATGGATCCCTACTAGTTGGTTGATGAATAATTCATGCATAGGATGCTAACTAATTTGTTGAGGTCCATTTTATTGTACAATTGTTATTTATTCTTTAGAAATCTGGATGTGTACATAGTATAGTGTTATTTGGTTTCTTGAGGACAAGCGAACTTTTTAAGTTGAGGGTGTTGATGTGCCGGCTAACGATGAAACATTTGACGTTTTTAACTAAGGAGAATCGTGAGTTTTCAAGCAACATTTGTTATACGGTTTAGTGACGGTTTAAGTGACGAACCATCACAGGGTTGGCGGGGGCGTCAGACGAAGCTTTAGCATCAAAGCAGAATTTCCAAATTTGAATTTTAAACCATTTAATTCTAGAGCCTATTAATACCTAGTCTAGGGTTTAAAATAGGTATCTTCTGACAACTAAGATATCTTTACGTTATTTTTCTCTGGAGAAACATTTTTGTTCAGTTTTGAGTACTACTTTGTGGTAATAATCAAGAGTTGAAGCTTGAATTTCATCTTTGCAAGATTCAATTCTTAATTTATGAATAATATTGCTTTTTTCTTCTTCTTTATCATAAGTGGCTAAAAATCCCATAACTAGGGTTGTGGGATCTTTAGATAAATATCAACAACTAGGGTTTATGTTTGTTTAGATTCGAACACCCGTAGTAAATGTACTGTGAATTCCTTCAGTTTTACAGGTTTACTAATGGTTGCAAATATTAGAGCAAGCCCTAGGTTTAGCTTGCTTGACAAAAGAGATTAAAACTGGGATAAGGAATTAACAATAAAAATTACAAGTTTCTAACCTCCGTCTAATGAATAATACTCTAACGAGATTATCCATTCGAAGCTAAAATTGATGTATATTTTCATCTTTTTAAGTTCGAAAGAATTAAAGTGAAAATCGCCTAATTAGGGTGGGAAACATTTAGGTGAATGTTAGAATTATACTCCCAAATTACAACTTCTTTATGAAGTGTAATCGTCGTCAAATTTAGAACCTAACAAAGGTTGGGGTCGAATCCCACAGGGAATAAGGTGATAACTAAGTTGTATGTAGTTCAAATGACTATTAGTCGACGATTTCCATGAAATGGAAGGGTTTGATTTTAATAAATTTTGAATAACAATTTAAATGTTTCAAGTAGTTCAACAATAAATTCACATTTTTATTTCAATAGAGAAAAAAAAAACTAGGATTATGTTCACCTTGGCTTCCTATCAATCTAAGATTCTGAACCGTGTCACTTGGAAAAGTACCACTCTTTCGCTGATTAAAGGTTGTGGATAACTGACTCATCTGGTGTTCTAATTGCTTGATAGAAGTGGAATGAGAATCGACTAGTTGACTCATTAAAGACAATTCACTTTTGATTTCCTTAACACCCCCATTAGTGTATTCTACTCCTTTCAGTAACTTAGCCATCATAGACACCATCAAAAGCTTCCCCAAATGATCAGCTGCATTATCACGACTCCCTGGTGGTACATACAACCCACTTCTATCTTTCTTATTCTTCAAATTCCCTTGCTCACAATCTCTATAACCAGCTTTTTCATAATAGTTATCTCGTTAGTAGTTACAACCTTGGTTTTCCTGGCCATTGACCAAGAAACCCCTTTGGTTATTCAAATAATTTGCCTCTTCCTTTGAGTCAGATTCGGTAGCTCTACTTTTTGAACCAACCGCTTTCACCTTATCAACACCTCCGACTAACAAGTGCTTCATTAGCAGATCCATTTGAGTTTTTATATGAGCCATATCTTGGTCACATTTTTCTTCTCTTCGACATTGCTCAACCAATATACCAACCACATACGTATTGCTTACTACCGCTGAATCCCTGGTATGCCAAGCCCTACTAGTTTTGGTCAGTCTATCAAGTAACACGGTGGCATCTATTAAAGTGTGTGCCATAAAAGCACCTCCAGCTACATTATAAACCGTTGGCTTAGTGTTCGACTTCAAAGACCTATAAAATGTCTCCATAAAATGCTCGTCAGTCATCTTATGATTAGGAAATTGGGTCAACTTCTTTTTTAACCTAAGCCAAGTCAAATGTAGTGCCTCATTTGGTAGCTGCCTGAAGTTTCTAATTTCATCCCTCAACTGTAACATCCTGGAAGGAGGAAATAACCTTTCTAGGAAAGCTCCTTTCAACTGCCTCTAGTTTGTTATAGAATCAGGCGCTAGCTCAATTAACCACAGAGTTGCCTCCCTAGATAGAGACAGCGGAAACAACCTCAACTGAATCACATTCTGACTAACTCTGGGATAATAAAATGACTTGCATATGCTTATAAAGTTTACCAAATGCATATTTGGATCAACACCAGGCAGTCCTCCAAATAAACCTTTAAGGTTCAACAATCGAATCATCGTACTGGTGATATTAAAATTCATCCCAGCAGCTAGTGGTGGTAAGACAATTGCTCCAGTAGCACCAACTCCATATAAATAAACGTCATCATCATCATCAAGAGAAAAGTTCATTGCATGTTGTTGATTCCCTCTACCTCGTGGTAGCTGATTTTGGTTGTCCTGAGCAATATTTACCACATATTGCCCATCAACAACATCACCCAGTACGTCATCACCTAAATCCTCATTATCATCATTGGGAACATGACAGGGTGCATCAACATTCTGTTGATTCAATTGGGCAGCAGCAAGTCTTGCTGCTTCCTGTTGTTATGCAAGCAGTTGTTCATTCATATTTCTTCTCAAAGTCCTTGCAAGTTTGGGATCGTAAGGTAGTACTGGTTCACCCAAATGACGAGTACTTGGCATGCACTACCTATACCCTGTAAATTACAGAACAACAGATAAAGTAAAATTAGAAAAAAGGACTAAAAGTCAAATAAACACAACAACTTAATTGACAACTGTATTCCCCAGCAACGGCACTAAAATTTAATACACTCAAATTACAACTTCTTTACGAAGTGTAAGAAGTCGTTGTCAAATATAGGACCCTACAAAGGCTGAGGTCAAATCCCATAGGGAATAAGGTGATAACTAAGTTGTATGTAGTTCAAATGACTATTAGTCGATGATTTCCATGAAATGAGGGGGTTTGTTTGTAACAAGTTTTTAATAACAATTTAAATGATTTAAGTAGTTCAATGATAAATTCCCGTTTTATTTCAATATAGAAAATGAACTAGGATTGTGTTGACTTTGGCTTCTTATCAATCTCGGGTCAATTCGTTAGTAAACTCTTAAGAAGACGATTAAATGTAAAGCAATCGAATTCTAACATTCACCTAAATGTTTCCTAATCTAATTAGGCAATTTTTCCTTTAATGTTTCTGAACTTAAAGAGATGAAAATATAAACCAATTTTAGCTTCGAATGGATAATCTCGTTAGAGCATTATTCATCAAATAGAGGTTAGAAACTCCAAATTTTCATTGTTAATTCCTCATCCCAGTTTTAATCTCTTTGCTCAAGCAAGCTAAACATAGAGCTTGTTCTAATGTTTGCAACCATTAGAAAACCTGTAAAACTGAAGGAATTCACAATACATTTACCATGGTTGATCGAATCTACACAAACATAAACCCTAGTTGTTGATATTTAGCTAAGGATTCCACAACCCTAGTTATGGGGTATTTTAGCCACTCATGATAAAGAATAAGAAAGAAGCAATATTATTCATAAATCAAGAATTGAATTTTACAAAGATGAAATTCAAGCTTCAACTTTTGGTAAATACCACAAAGTAGTACTCAAAACCGCACAAAAATGTTTCTTCAGAGAAAAATAACGTCAAAATATCTTAAGTGTCAGAAGATACCTATTTTAAACCCTAGACTAGGTATTTATAGGCTATAGAATTAAATGGTTTAAAATTCGAATTCAAATTCAAAAATTCCGCTTTGATGCTGACACTTCGTCTGATAGCCCGCCAACCCTGTGACGGTTTATCACTCGAACCGTCACTAGACTTCGGAATTACTCAGGAGCTGTTTTGCTCTGGCGGATGAGCTGACAGTCCATCGGCTTCATGGTGGTTCATCGCTAGATCCGTCACTCATCAGTCAGGAGTGACTCATACTGGTTAGCTCTGGTGGCTTGAGTGACGGATCGTCAGCCGAGCCATCGCTAGACTCCTTTTGGGCATGAATTCTGATTTGCCTTGGTGACTAGTGTGACAGTTCGCCAAGGCTCTGACGGTTCGTCAGAAGAGCCATCACACTTTCTTTTTCAGCACAGTTTTTCTAATTTTGTCCTTAGCTTAATTACCTGCAATTTAAATACAAAAGAATATTAAAACTAACAAATGTTGCTTTAAAACTCACGATTCTCCTTAGTTAAAAGCGTCAAATATTCCATAGTTAGCCGGTATATCAAACTCACGAATAACTCTAATATAATCCAAAAAAGGCAGTGAGGCAACACTAGTATCACGGACATAAGCCAAATAAGACAAGTACCCTTTTTTGTACCTTGCGGCAAGCACGTAGAAAAGATATAACTCCTTTCGGACCCGAATAAAGAGTACCCTTCCAAGCTAACCTTGGCACACCCAGCATAGCTAAGATCACGGTTTTGGCATAGCAATCCAAAATAGCATGATAGGGAGATAACCAATCCATACCCAAGATATCATCAAAATCAACCATATCTAGGATAATCAAGTCTACTCAAGTCTCACGGCCTGTAAAGGTAAAAACACAAAATCGATACACCCGATCCACCATTAAAGAATCTCCTACGGAGGTAGATACATAAAGAGGCATAGTAAGGGGATCACAAGAAACATCAAAATCATAAGCAAAATATGTAGACATATAAGAGAATGTAGACCCAGGTTTAAATAACACGAAAGCAGATCTATAGCAAACTGGGACGATACCTGTAATGACTGCATCAGAGGCCTCTGCCTCGGGTCTCCAAGGTATAGCATAGCACTATCCTCGTCTGCTCTCGGACTGAGCAACCCCGCATCTATTACCACGAGCTCCCTTACCTCTACCTCAACCACCTCGAGCACCACCCCTACTACTCTGTGAACCAGCTCTGACAGCAGAAATATGAGTAGGGAAAAATTGAAGCTAAGAACCCTGCTGGACAGCACCTAGCACCTAACACATTCCAAGGACAATCAATGGTCAAATGACTAACCTCCTCATAAACAAAGAACCCTCTACGACCTGACTCAATATGAGGGGGCACAGACAAACTATAATGACCATCCTGGACAGAAGAACAGAAGCTGGAACCACCACTCATATGACCTGATACCTAGCTACTTGAAACTGCAGAACCTAAAGGTACACCACCTGATCCCTCTAAAGAAGCCTGAACTAGCCTACCATGATAACCATGAAAACCTCTACTTGAGAAATATCTGCCTCGGGAGGTGCGAACATTAAACTCGCCCTGTTGGCGCATCTTCTTGGTGCCTCCCTGAGTAGCCTGGGTAATAGACTCGATCAACTTGGCATGCTCAATAATACTCTAAAGAGAAGCCCTTAAACCAACCATCTGGGCAGTGACTAACTGATAGGAACTATCTAACCCCTTAACAAACTACTGAATCCTCTCTAGCTATATGGAGATACTGGCACCCACATATCTGGATAAGGGGATGAAAATGTGCCTTATACTAGGCAATAGACATGGAGTCCTGCTCTAAGTGATCAAAATCATCCCGCATTCGATGTCTCAAACTATACGGCACAAACCTCTCCAAAAAGGCCTTAGAAAACTAAGCCCAAGTCATAGGAGGCAAACCCAAAGGTCTACAACTGGATAGAGACCTCCACCATTCCCTAGCCACATCCGTCAATTGATAGGTAGTATAAGCAACTCCGTGAAACTGAAGAGATTCAAGATTACGTAACTTCTCCTGGCAGTCAATCAGGAACTCATAGTCATCCTCGCCAAATCTCTTCTGTTCATCAAAATATATCATTTGTACTCAAAACAACTGGAGGAATAGTAAGTTTGACAGGCAATAAATCTACACGCGGGGGTACTATAGATGATGGTTGTACCTCTGAAGTAGGAAAACCATAAGCAGATACTGGTACAGATGGAAGAACACCACTCGAAGTCTGAGGAACACCCGGTACACTCGAAGGAACACCATCAAAGTGACACAAAAGACAAATCAACAAATCATGAAGCACTGAGGTATCAACTGAACCCTGTGGAAGCTGATCTGGTCCCCCACCGCCTGTCTGATTGTCATCCTTAGTATACACAACCTCAAACTCAGGAGAGGCCTCCCTAGTACGTCCTCTGGCTGGGGTAGCTCCTCGTGCTTGTTCTCTACCTCTGGGTAGACCACGACCCATGCATCGTTATCGAATTGGAGCTCCCATATCGGGTGCCTGTCCAACATCCCTAGCATCTCTAGACCTTGTCCTCCCCATATGTGCAAAAGAGAATGAAATACAAGTTTAGAATATTGGGTACGAACAACCCGCACGATAAGAAATCAAATTGGAGAAGTTTTTCCTAAAGATATCTTATAGCATTTCAAAGATAGACACGGACATCTATGTACCGATCCGCGAGACTCTACTAGACATCCTGCTCCTACATTTATTATATCGGTGAACCTAGCACTCTGGTACCAATTTGTCATGACCTAAAAATCGAGGTCATGATGGCACTTATCATGGCCCAGCCTTGATAAGTAAGCCAATCACCTAAAATAAAAGAAAAATTGAATACAGTAATAAATAAGACAAGGCGAGACTTCTAGAACGAAGTCAGGTCACACATAAGGAAAAATTAACGAAAGTCTGAACGAAATATCATAAATTCCCCCAGAAATAGTATCACAAGTGAAAGAGCATCTACTATAACTCAAAATCCTGAATAATACATAGTCTATCTTCAAAATAGAAATAAAGACAACTAAATGATAAGAGAAGGCCTGGGGTCGACTCTGAAAAGCCTAGAGCAGGCCAGTGCCTCGAAGTCACCAATTCAACATCACAAAATCAGCTTTCGCGTGTCGTACTCGTGCTAGGATCTGCACTGAAAGGGCACAGTAGGAGTGAGTATGGTCCACTTATACTCAGTAGGCGACTAAGCAAAGTAGAAAATAATAAAAGTAAAGAAATACTATGAGCATGTCATTTGCACACAGAAAAGTTTCCAAACGGTAGCTCACACCATCTCCACTAACAGTTCTAACATATATAAATATCGATAAAAAACGAATAGAAACAGATATATTCAAACAAGTACAGAAAGTAAATACACGCCAAGAATACGAAAGCAACACAAGAATGCGTATGTATTGCAATGCAATGAAGATGGGATGGTGATGAATGATTTGAAAGCCATCGCATGACTTTCTGTATACACCTATCGAGCCTCAACGCTCCCAAGATAGAACCCATTGGGGATTCACAACCCGTATACCTGTCTCATATTCTCAATCCACCTCTCCGGCTAGTGTTCACGGATCAAGATCTATAAAGTGTGTCTCATATCTCAATCAACCCGACAAGCATATCCCTCGGTCTAGGCATTTTTAAAAGTATCTCATTTTCTTTCCAAAAATAGTGTTTCTCAGTGGTACCAATGTTTTATGAATATATATGTATAAAATCAGGATGAAATGCTCACAACCAAATAGTATGAAGATGATAATCCATTCAATAAATGTAAAAGTGAGTTCGGAATCCACTCAATTCGCATAAATAATCAATATCTCGGTATCTCATTAGGCACCATCTAAAATAAATAGCCATGTAAGACATCATTAATATCATATCAAACCCCTAACTTGGGCATTTCCATCATGCTAAAGGAAACAATACTCAATGAGACCTATAATGTCTATTCAAGTCCCCCGCACGACATCACATTAAGAATAAGGCATATAAATGCACAAATAAGGTCAATGATGTCAAATAGAGCCCCCACTCAGACAACACGTAATATACCATATCACCGATCAATAACAACAAAAAATATAAGCCCTCACTCAGGCATCAGGAAATATATAATAGCTCAAAAACAAAACTTATAGTTGTTTTCCTCAATCCATAGCATGTTTTACTTATTCATTAACTACCCAGCCCAGTCTGAAGAAAATTAAGCCATAACCTACATCAAAGTGTCGAAATCCAAGCCTAAAGTCCTTCAACATGGATCCTTCACCTTCCTAACGATCTCAAAATCAATTAAAACAAACAAATATAGCATTTACGCGTTAAAAGAAAGCTAATGATATCCATATTGGCCATATACAAGTCGGGTCCAAAACGGACTCGGAAAATAAGTTCAAAAAGTGAAAGGGATAAAATTGAAATTTTATTTTAGAAATACATTCCCCAAGGTAATAGGAGTCTATAGTTGAAAACCCACGCAAAAACGAGATCCAAATCGAAGAAAACCCGATTTTAAGCTTTACCGTAAAAATCCTCAAAAATCCATTTTGAAATCAAGATTGAAGAGTGTTTTTAATGATATAATCAATGTAAAATAATGAAAATAATATTTTGGAGCTTACCTAAGCTCAAATTAAAAATTTCCCAAACCGAAAGCTCAAAGGTCCAAAATGGTGAAAGATCGCGAAATGGGGTTTATATATAGCTTGGCCACTTTAGCAGCTAAATGGTTGCTAAAGAGGCTACCTCTTAAGAGACACCTGGCCTCTAAAGTAGTCTATGGCCGCTTAAGTGGTTGTACCAGATATCAGCATATCAGCAACTTTGCTAAGTTCGCAAGATTGCCGATTGACCCCTTGAAATTCGTTCGGAATCCCGTGAATGCAAACGAACTATGATACTAGGAAATTTTTGATGTTCCAGACTCAATGACAACATCGAATTTTTGGAAAAAGATTGTTTTCAATAAATTAACCCCCCGGGACCCCCTTCAAGCTTATTTTAACTAGTTTCCACAACAAGGGTCGAAATGCAATATAAAGGTCCCAAACCTGAACCAATTCTATTACTAATCCAAATTCGACATTCTGAATCTAATGGAACTGTTCAAATCACTAACCGACACTCAAAACATCAAATGTTGACCGAAATCAACTATAGAGCTTTCAAAGCCTCTAAAAATCACAAACTCACCCAAATCATTCTCGATCCTATCGGGGTCCGTGCTAACTATCCCTACACCTCAAAATCAACATGTTGCAACTACGGGGAAGGATAAAATGGTCAAATCACATAAAAATTCAAACTTTACATTATCAGGTCATTACAACAATCATAGGGTTCAATCGAAAATCTATCCCTAACGGGTGCAAACACTGTAAGCCCGTAATCATCGCCTCCTGTGACTCTATAAATAGGATGAATCCTCCGTCTTCTATAACACATACAATAGGGTCGCCCACCAACAACCATTCATGACGTTTGTACCAAGCTTTATATGTAGCTAAGAGAGCATATATATGTCTTGATCCTTTATAGACACATACACACACACATGCCCCTTATCAGCCATTACATCCAAGTACACAATAAAAGGACGATAAAGTCTCTTACGATCATCCCATATAAAATGATCATCTGCCATGTTATCATGGCAGGTATCGACATCACTCGACGCATGATGCTCTACAATATATATGCATATTATAGGCAGGGGCGGATCTACCTTGTGCAATAGGGGTGCCACGGCACCCGCACACTTGAATAAAAATTTATATTATATACATATATATCTGTACAAATATGGTTATATAACTAAAGTGGCACCCTACATTCATTCTCATGCTACGGGTGCCGTGGTTTTGCCGCGGGCGTGGAGGTCGTATTTCGAGTTTTATAGTCGAGTTCGAATCCCTTTTGAAGCATTTTGTTTTTCCTTTTATCTTCTTGCTTCTCCCTTTTCTCCTTTTTCCTTCTCTTAAACATTCCTCTTATTCCGTCCTTTTTTAAAAAGACACTATTCCTCTTTTCCTCCTTTTTATTTTGCTCTTCTTTCTCTCTTTTATTTGTTAAACAAATATCTCTCCTCCTCTTCTATTTTTGAATTTATGTATATCAATATTATTTTATATTTAATTATTCCTTGCTAACGACTTCTTCAATAAAATTTTGAATTGTTATGCAGCTAGTACTCTTTTCCTTAATGAAACATTATTAACTTATGTATGAATGATTTAATTAGTACTCCGTATTTTCTATTGACTTTAAAAATATTGAGTAGCTTGTTGTTCATTGACGTTTTGAAATGTTCTATTATATTGAAAATCTGGATTTTTTGGTATTTGGTAGGAAGTAATTGCCATATAATTTTATAATTAATATGAAAATAATTAATCTAAGAACAATAAAAATAAATTAATATAGTCAAACAAAATATATGTAGTAAAGCTATTTTAAAAGCAAATTTCTAGTTTGCGGGAGGGGGTGGAGGTGCTCTTTCATGACTTTTATTTTTTGGTAATTTTGTTCAAGAATAAAGTTTAAGTCTAAATGAAAAAAACAGAATTAAAATCGATTTTTTTTTATTAAAAGAACTAAAATCGAATTATTTGTCTATCTATATAATAAAATTCCTAATCGAATTAACCAAAAACTATCCGAATCGAACCATTATTCCTATTCAATCTTTATCGCCAATGGCAGGTTTATTTTATACATAAAAAATGTGGCACCCGCAACCTTAAAATCCTGGATCCGCCTCTGATTATAGGGACCACCGTTCTCCACAAACCCTGATCGACTGTGCAACAAACACATGAGCCATTACACGTTGACGACCGTTAAGGCCAATTATGTGTTATGCCTCATATTGCGGACTAAATTAGTGCGCACCTAATTTTGTTCAACTTTAAATTTGTCTTCTATTTCGGTCACTTTTCTTTTTTCGTTTGTCATTTAGGTTTCGGACTCAAACTGAGTTGAAGAAGGAGTATAAAGCTAACATAAGAGCACTTGTTCAATTTTAACATCATAAATTGTAAAAAAATATTTGAAATCTATGGCCAAACGCCTACCCAAAGCTAGTGTTTTTTCTTCTCACTCTTTTATTAGTTGGTTGAGCAAATGGTTGGGATCTATGTTGCCGGAGCCACATTCCTAAATAACTTGGACTTAGATGCAGAATGATTAATGGTTAATGAAATGTGAAAAGTTTGATATTATATGTGTGTGTGATGGTATAATAATTTATTAATTTAATGATCTCACAATATTTATTACAATGTAAATTTGCTTTTTAGAATAGAAATAGTTTAGATTGAAGGGTAAAATGAATGTTCAATAGTTAATGTATATTTTGGTAATTCAAATTTTAACTTTAGAACTTTTCACTTATAAAATAAGTATGATGTGTATTTGGAAGTTTGTAATCACAAATATTTATTTATAAAAAAAATATGGAGATATGTGACTTATCAGTGTGACACATTAGGATATTTTGTTATCTTGTTTATGAACAACGATAGCTCATTAGTAAGATTGTATAAAAATTTTGTTAGTTTTTCACAACTTGTATGGTTTTAATATTTACCAAAAAAAATATATAACTTAAAAAATTCATTTTATATATCCAAATAGAACTTCAACTTTAAATCAATTATTTCAAATCTCCAAACAAAATCCAATTCCATCAATAATGATGTGAACATGCAACGATCAATAGGAAGGGCCAGTCAATCTCTTAAATAATTAAGTCAAGTCTTGTACCAAAAACAAAATAAAGTAGGTCAAGTAAGCATCCTGGTGAAAGTCCTTTTTCCCAAGAGCAATTTTGACTTTTAAAACAGAAAGTGAGACCACATTTCTTGCTGCACTATGCTCTAACATAAGGATAACAAGTGGCACCGGAAATTAAAGTCTAGAATAGAATGAAATGCTATTATTTATAGCTTGTTCGCCCTTACCTTTTAGGAGGGTAAAACTTAAAAGTGTTTATTTTTTTATAAAAATATGTTTATTATTTATAGTTTGTTTGGCCAAATTATTAGTAGAATTTTTTCTTGATTTGATCATTTGGATTATTGATTTGGTATAGTTTGTTAGTTTTCTTTGTATTTCGTATTAACTCTTTTGCCTGAAATAGCTTATTAAGGCAAACTACGACTCCCAGAAATGTATGGGGTTTTCCCTTTTGAGCTGGGGCCTGGGGTCATTTGATAATCATCGATGCTTCTTTATTACTCCCTTTGTTTCATAACAAATGTCTTTTTTTCTTAGACACACTCTTAAGAAAAAT
This sequence comes from Capsicum rhomboideum, assembly GCA_031232105.1. Classification (NCBI taxonomy): domain Eukaryota; kingdom Viridiplantae; phylum Streptophyta; class Magnoliopsida; order Solanales; family Solanaceae; genus Capsicum; species Capsicum rhomboideum. The sequence goes on along the minus strand of CP124712.1, from coordinate 134,191,162 downwards.
ATTCCTTCCTAGAAAATAAAATGTATTTTTACTAGTTTATCTTTAGTAAATGCCTCGAAAAAGAAATAGTCCTTCCATGGTTTATTATTTATGTAAAAAACTCCATTTATTTAAATAAGGATAAAAATGAAAGGAAAAAAAATTAATGTCTTCTTTAATTATGTGAAACACTATTTTTTTTTTAAAACCAAAAATGAAATGTTAAATAAAAACACCACTGATCGTGAATTGGAGAGAGTACTAGTCCAAAAAAAATTCATAAAAATACACTTCAATGGATGAACTACATATTCTTTCCTTATTCTTCCACCAAATAGTTGACAGATTCATCTTATAATTATTTCAAATATTAATAGAACTATATATATATCACTATATATGATATTTCACTGGCAACTGAAGATTGTTTTGACGAAACAGCATAATATTAACTGCTTCTCAGCAAAGCATCGGCAGATTCCTTAATCAACTTCCAAGCGGAAATTACGTGTCTGTCCTCCGTGAACGTAGCACCTACTGCAAACCTTAGCATGTAAATTCCACCAGCTATTGTGTGTGTCATGTAAACTCGACCGGTCGAGTTAACACTATCAAGCAATGTTTTGTTTAAAAGCTCCGTGTACTCCGGTTCATATTCCTTGTCAGGGTTGAACCGGAAGCACACGAGCGAAAAACGTCGTGGCACAACGACCTCGAAATTTGAATCGGACCTAACGAACCCTTCGAACATTTTGGCCATCCGAACATCGGACCTAATGTGGCTCTGGAGATTAGCTACGCCATAACTCCGCATGACGAGCCATAATCGGAGGGACTTGAACTTTCGACCCGTACCGATTTGCCAGTCTTTGTAATCCACAACTGAGCCATGTTCGGAACGTTTATTCCTCAGATACTCAGGATTCGTGCTCAATGCCTTGACTAGCACGTTTGGTTCTTTCACCCACATGCAACAACAATCTAAGTAACTTAGCAGCCACTTATGAGGGCTCAAACTGAACGAGTTAGCTCGTTCAATTCCATCGAGATATTGTCTAAACTCTGGGCATATGCAAGCGCTACCTCCATAAGCAGCATCAACGTGGAGCCAAATGTCGTATTCATTAGCCAGCTCACCTAGTTGACTAATAGGATCAATGGCTGTAGTGGAAGTGGTTCCTACAGTAGCACAGAGGAAAAGTGGTACAAGTCCCGCAGCTACATCAACTTCAATAACTTTACGTAGAATTGCAGAAGATAAAGCGAAATCATTTTCAACACAAGTTGGTACCGCACGAATATTGCATGGGAAAATACCAGCTACCTTGCAAGCCTTGGTATACATAGAGTGCGTTTGATCAGAGCCGTAGACTACGAGCTTTCCGATATTATCAACGCCTATATTTTCGAGCTTACGGTCACGAGCAGCGATTAAGGTACAAAGGATCGCTTCACTGGTTGTACCTTGAAGTACACCACCACCCGTGCCAGAAAACATGAAGCATTTTGGTAATTTCAGCATATTGGCTAGCCAGTCCATGACTATCATTTCCAACTCCGTCACGGCTGGTGAAGCCAGCCAGTTAAATCCGACGGAGTTGAAACAATTGCAAAGCATTTCTCCTAGGAAAGCCGCGGAGCTAACCGTGGCAGGAAAAAAAGCAAAGAAATTCGGGCTCAACCAGTGGGTCATACCAGGAACAATATGGTTCTGGACATCTTTCATAATGGCCTCGAATGATTCGGGGCCATAAGGGGCATTTTCAGGTAAATGATTACTGAGATAACCCGGTTCGACTTGGCTTAGAACCGGGTAACGCTCAATGTTCTTGTAGTAATCAGCAATGAAGTCCACCATTTGATGAGCTTGGGTACGGAATTCTTCCGGGTCAAGAGGGTTGAATTTTGTGACATTGGATTGTGTTTGAGTGTGGTTATTTGAATCAAGGCTTCCCATGATATTCGCAGTTGGCGAATTAAGTTAAGAGAAATGGAAACTAAAGAGGGAGATTTTATAGGAGAAATGTTAGGGGGAAGTGGGGTTTTGGAGAGGCGTGGGGGTGGGGGTGACCGCTGACGAGTATAGTTGAATGTGGAGAGAGATATTGAAGAAACAGAGGTAATCCTCCGTTCATTTTACTTGTCAACTTTTTTTTTTTTTGAATTGCCGTCATTGATGAGCAAAAAATGATGATTTGAGTTTCCCATTTCAAACTTAATACAGAAGGTATATAAGTCAGGTTAGCGTAAAGTTAACATCAAAAAAATTGTCAAGTTTAGAGTTAAAAACTAGGGAATTGGCAAGGTTGGCTAGTCCAATTTACGTGTCAACTATTACAATGCAAGGTCCAAATTGGGTGTCCATTTAAACAAAGGGAGAACAATTAGTAAAAGAGAAATTAGAGCTAAGACAAAAGGAGAATTTGGTATTATTTCTTCATTTCTTTTTATTTTTATAAATATATTTAATGTCATCAGTTGTTGAACTCTGTAATTATTTGTAGACGATCATAGAACTTAATGAAGTCAATATGTATTTTTTTTCATGATGTTAGTAAGCTGTAAATTGTAATTATGAGAGATGAACAAGTAATTGTTTCCACTTCAATTTGTTGTTCGCAATATACATTCAATTTGCTTGTATAAATTTTTGGACATACGACAATTCAATCATTTTATTAGATCGGAACTTAATAATTAATTAGATTGAAGGATTTGAGATGTAGAGAGCTATTACTTTACTGTAAAAAAAAAAAAAAAAGAGACCTCAAAATAGATTGCAATAAAGAGACCTAATGAGGTCGCTTTTGCCCTTAATATTTTTAAAATTCTTTTTTTTAAAAAAATTGAAAGTGATCTTGAAAGTTATGACTTAGTGAATCTTGGATCAAAATGGTGTTGAAGGAGGGATAATTCCAATAAATGGGTTTGTCAGATTTTTCATGACCAAAATGGTGAAAACGCATGGATAGTCGAGCACCTTCAGTGTGCAATTTTCACGTTTAAAAACAGACGGTCCGTTAAATATATTTACACTGAAGGTGCTCTAGTATTCATGAGCCTTCAGTGAATCTTTTACATTTTGAATAAAGGCTCATCATAGTCATGAGCCTTCTGTGAATCTTACATTTTGAAGAAAGGCTCATTGTTTACAATGCACCTTCAATATTAATTTTATTATCCAAGAATCTGAAAAGGCTGTCATTTTCTGAACTGATGGGACAATTTTTCACACCCTAAAGGCTCATATTGAACAATGCACCTTCAATCAAATTATGAAAACACCCTTATCTCCATAAGATCTAAAAATATACATTATGTGTTTGTTTAATTCAAAAATTATTTAGTATATGGCAAACTCATTAGTGACATTCACCAAGACTACCTTATTGAAAACCACAAAGGCCAAACTAGAAAAAAAAAACGAAGTCATGGATAATAAAACGAGTTTGGAGATAAGGGTGTTTTCGAAATTTGATTGAAGGTGCATTGTTAAAGATGAGCCTTTAGGGTGTGAAAAATTGTCCCATCAGTTCAGAAAATGACAGTCTTTTCAGATTCTTGGATAATAAAATTAATATTAAAGGTGCATTGTACACAATGAGCCTTTCTTCAAAATATAAGATTCACAGAAGGCTCATGACTATAATGAGCCTTTCTTGAAAATGTAAAAGATTCATTGAAGGCTCATGAATACTAGAGCACCTTCAGTGTAAATATATTTAACAGACCGTCTGTTTTTAAACGTGAAAATTGCACACTGAAGGTGCTCGACTATCCATGCGTTTTCACTATTTTGGTCATGAAAAATCTGACAAACCCATTTATTGGAATTGTCCCTCCTTTAACGCCATTTTGATCCAAGATTCCTTAGAAGTAGTACTCTACAGTCTACACATGTTAGGATATGTATTAATTATTAGAGCTGTCATGATTACCCATCCCATATGTTGCGAAATCTGAAGGAATGAAATGAGAGGCCTGATGGAATGTGTTATAGAAAAAGTTCTTTATTTTCTGCTCTTCTTTAACTTATTGTGATCTCAGATGGATGCACATATTTGCAGTCTTTTATTTGGAAAAAATTGATTAGTTATAAATTACATTGGTTCATAGAACTTTGAATTGATAATTCCATTGTTAAATTGATAGTTACATTATTGAATTGTTAAATTCAAATTGAATCTTCTTGAAGGTAATTAATACATTGGTTGTAGAATTTTGAATTGGGACTTTGAATATAAATTAAATCTTAAATTCTGGGATAAGACAAGTCTTATAAGTTGAAATTTGAAACATGAACTAAATTAAAACAGTATTTGAACTTTAAATTTAGGATCGAACTTTGAACTTAGAATTTAATTTTGAACTTAAAATTGGAAAAAGAAAACTCTAATTTGAAGCCAATTATTCTTTAGAAAAATTCTTTCAAAGTTCTTCAAAATTAAGTAGAATAAAGTTACAATTTGATTCCTAAAATAATAAAAACACCAAGTATTTATATGTAGTTTACATTAGTTGTAGGACGAGTACATACATATATACTCTACAACTTTGATGCGTTGTTAGCTATATTTACTAATTAAAAGCATTAATCTGTGATGGAGAGCTGCAACAAGTATTACTGATTAATGGAAGAGTTGCCAAAATGAAGACTAACATATTTGTGAAGATACAGAGGTACAATTCCTTTCTCTTTTTTTAATTTTCCTGAAATTTATTTGGATACTCTTAATAAATTCTCAAACAAAATCAAAATTGTCAAAATCATATCAAACCGTACAAAGTCAATTCCTACCTCTCATCAGGGGTGGACGTCGTGTGATATGGTACAGTATTTGAAATTACGGTACGGTAATTTTGATATTCAATTTTTGAAAATATTATACTATTACTATACCATATTAATTCAATATGGCTCTGTATTTTGAAGTTTGATTTCGGTATTTTACGGTATGATACTCGACAACCATAGTGTGTTCAACTTTGACAATATGTACTCGTATAATAGAGTATTATGACTCCGACTTTTTAAAAACATGTCTCAATTGTATCGTACTAACACATTACACATGTAGAAATATATATTCAATAGAAAGTACAAACAACTCCTTTTGTTTATATAAACGGGACTTTTCAATCAAGAAAGAGTAGCCAAAGTTCCAACGTCTAAACATTTAGTTTTATACTAATACTAAATTGTATATTTTTTAATAATTTAATAGTATAAATAAGTTATTTATACAACTATATACTTCAGTATGGTATTCGTTATTTCGATATGTCATTTATAAATACCAAATACCATATCGAATATCAAAAAAATTAAAATGTATACCATATATCATACCAAAAATCTATAATATCAAAACCACAGTATCAAAAAATTTGATTTGGTATGGTAATTCAATATATACCATACCATCCCTACACCTACCTCCCATCAACACCAAGTATCAACTTTAAATTAATTCTTATTTATATGTATTTTAATATTTGTTTAAGTTTACATTAATACTCATTTTCTTATATTTTTCAGATTCATTATTCGACGCTGACGGACTCATCGACAACGCTGACGGACTCATCGACAGAAGGTAATGAAGATGGCCCACTCCTACATTGATAGGGAAGAGGGTTGGTAGAAAAACATACGCAATTAAGATAGTAACAACAATAAATAACGTAACTAACCTGTACATCTAAACTACCAATAAAAATTCAAAGTATTTGCCCACATAGTATAAACAATATCCAGAAATTTCAACTTTGCAAAAGCTATCATTTATTAAACATCTATATCCATATTTAATGTCAAGAAACGTGCTACGACTCAATGTCCTCTCCTATTTTCTTTAGATACGTGTATGATGAATCCAAAAGTCATGATCCTAATCCATTTTATACACCCTTTAAAAAATATAACAACATTCTTCATTCATTTTATTTTTTTAATTTTTCACCCGTATCTGATTAAGGATGGAGCAGTTACATCACTGCACCACAACCCATATTGATCATTTATCAAAATAAGGATAAAGCTGGGAAGCTAGTTGTGAATAACTAAACATGGATTGTTACGGATAAATGTATTGTCAAGCCTTAGTGGCGTAAATGCACAATACTTTCAAGTTTTCTAATTCGACTACAACAAAAACAACTATTAGCGATAATAAATATGCACTTTAATAAAGAGTGCTAAAACTTTTACTGGCATTAGTTAATTGTCATTGGATCCAATGTCGTTATAGGTTTTAGGAGCATTTACAAAGAGTGCTAAAATGTAATTGACACTAGTAAATGCTTCTTAAAAAAATATATTTAGCGACAATTAAGCTATTGTCGTTAATTAATTGCTGCTAAAGATCATTTTTGATATAGTGATAAGTATATACCTGAAGCCTAAAGGACATTCGTTTTTGAGCTACAAAACCCAAAATGATTGTGAAAAGTTAATATTTGTCAGAAGTGGTTGTTCGTAGAGTCTGCAACCAAAATGGGGCGTCAATCTAAAAAAATGACACAAATATGTCATGGATATAAAAAGTGACATAAATAGGCTTAGTGCATTATTTTTGTGCACTATCTGCCTTTTTTTTACCGGCACAACGCTAAAGACGTCAAAGTTGTAGAAAAGTGAATAGTGCACAAATTTAGTGCACTATCCATTTTTTTATATAGAGTGCACTATCTATTTTTTTTCATATAGTGTACTAAATTTGTGCACTATTAAATTTTTTTTTCTATACGGCACTATCCATTTATTTTTTTATATGTTTATATAGTGCACTAAATTTGTGCACTATCCAAAATCAACAACATATATAGACGAGTGATCCTCCAAACCCTATCATCAGGAGTGTCGTCTGTAATGGGATGTTGATCTAGCTGCTGCTGAATATACTCGACGACTACACCTATGTTAAGACAGCTAGTACCCGAAAAATCCCCGAGTGCAGGAGTGAAGCCAGTGTGATCTTGTAAAAACCTAACCCAATCTGAATTACGGTGCAGTAGATCTCGATATACCATGGGTTGCCCCTCAACGCGCAGTCCAAACAAAATCTGGATATCCTGCAGGGTCAAAATAACCTCTCCAAAGGGTAGGTGGAAGGTGTGCGTATCTGGCCTCCACCTCTCAACCATGGTCGTGACGAGTTTATGGACAAGTTGTATCCAACCCACCCTGACAACGTCCCATAACCCTGCCCTGAATATATACTCTATGACACGCTCATGGGGAGGTTTATCAAAAATCGTCCATGCAACATCGACTATTTTTGAAAATGCAATGACATTACAATCAAGCTCCCCAGTCCACAAACGTTGCGACCTGTGAATCGCATGTAGTGTAAGTAATGACCCATTAAAGGGCCCAGAATGCAAGATCTGCTGCATAATATAGACCTGTACACCAAATTTCATTAGGACGAAGAGCCTGACACATGTTTTTATACTATATAATTATTTCATTATCACTGACTGCCCCTCAATGTTTGATTCATAGTAATTTTTATCAAAACATTGAAGAATATATTATTAGTATGTAAATTTTTACCTATCCTTTTAATTCATAAACTTGAAAATGTTATAACCGGAGAAACTTAGTCTAGATTGACTACATGTGTTATAATCTATTATTAATATGTAAATTTTTACCTATTCTTTTAATTCATAAATTTGAAAGTGTTATAATGTTATCGGAGAAATTTTTCGAATCCTTAACACTAAGAAGAATTCCTAGAGTTTGGCTACATATAACAATTACAAATAGGAGTTCGTAAGTCTAGATTTGGAACAGACTATAAGTCCTAAAATGGTACTAGTTTTGATGATTGTCTAGTTCTAACTATTTTCATTAACGTTGTTTTCTTTTGAATCTAAGCATTTTCGACTAAAATTTTAAAATTTGTATGTCATATTTAGTAACTTATAAACTGCATTTTCAATAATTTTTCAGTTCCAACATCTTGTTACATGATTCAGGCTACATATATTTGCTATCTTGTCCATATGACCAAATAACAATACATAAATACTTTTGTAGTGTTTCGATATGATAAAAAAGTGCTTATAAGCACTAACTTTTAAGCCAAAATAACAAAGATAAATTAAAAGTGACTTATGCTTAATTATAAACCATAAATTATAAGCTCATCCTAACAAGCTTTAATTGAAGTAGAAGGGCGTTGACCAGTAGAAGGACATTATCAAAGTCTTTATCAACTTTGAGCAATACCTATTTTAGCAGGACTCAGCTTGAGCAAATAGATTAATTTAATAGTCTTTACCAACTTTGAGCAATAGGACATTATCAAAGTCTTTATCAACATTATCAAAATTAATTTTTATCGACTTTGACCAAATGTACTAATATCTATTTTAGCTATGTAAATCTGAGAGCTGTGGGTGAGGGGAGTAGTGAATTTAATAAATTAATAGAAGTACACAGCTTTGGAATCTAGATAAAGTAAGAATGGTGGCATCTAGAATCCACATTAATAGTCCAATAGATGGAAAAAATATGGCCATATCATATGATAATATCAAAGCCAAGAATATCTTGTAGATTTCATTAGTGGTTTCTTGCATGCCGTTTGTTTCATTCGGAGTCATATCTAAAATGAAGCATTGAAAGAGGATATTATCAAAATTTACAAAACAAAACAAAAAAAATAATCTTAATTGACTTCTTTTTTTTTTTGACAAAATTGAACAATACAATCGTCACCTACGTGTTGAACACGCCTTCAATATGTTTTTTTATTGACAAAAACGTGTGATTATTGGGGGGGGGGGGGGGAGGAGGGCGGGGGAGACCATCGGACTCGGGAGTTTTTGGGAATTTTTAGGGTTAGAGAGAAGGGGGGACCGATGGTGGGGATGACTGAGGAGTGAGGGCGTATATTGAAAAATATATAGTGCACTAAATTTGTGCATCATATATATTTTTTTTATATAGGGCACAAAAATAGTGCAATATATATATAGCACAAAAATAGTGCACTATATAAAAAAAAATGGACAGTACACTAATTTGTGCATTATCTACTTTTCTATAATTTTGACATCGTTAACATTGTGCCGTTAAAAAAAAGACAAATAATGCACAAAAATAATACACTAAACCTATTTATGTCACTTTTTATAACCATGATATATTTTTGTCATTTTTTTCGATTAACGGCCCATTTTAATCGCGGACTGTTGTTCATAGTGTGTGTTGTGAATTGCACGTTTTTTTGACGGACTTCACCAAACTTCCATTTGCTTATTTTATTTTTTGGGCTTTGCAGGACCTATTGCAAACTAGTACTATTATTACTTTCTCCATTTTAAAAAAAATGATTTATTTTGACTCAGTATAGAGTTTAAAAAAATAAAGAAAAATTTTGAATCTTGTGGTCTAAAATTAAAGATATGTTAAATGTACCAAAATGCTTTTTAATTTTGTGTTCTTAAACATGCCACGTGAAAAGTTGGAATTAAATTGAAATTAAAGAGTTGTTAAAAATGAAAAAAGTCATTCTTTTTTAAACGGAAGGAGTAATATTTTTTTTTTCACTTTTGCAGGTAGTAATTCTTTTTTTTTTTTTGTAAAAAAAGAAATTTTAATTGCAGTTTGTACTACTTATTGTGAACTACTACATTATCATTTTTTTGGGTTCACAGCACATAGTAAGTGTCACACTCCAAATCCACGTGATTGACACCCGAAACTCTACCCGACCCGAGCAAACCAACCCATGTACTAATCCCTGTTTATGCACCAAAATCATGAATGCGGAAGCTTTTGAAAAATTTCCATTTTTTAAGCATTGAAAAACCTTGCATGACAAAAATTGTTAAATCAATCATATTTCGTTTTAACTGAAATATTCATGAAATTAATAAAGTTTCATACATGCATTCCATATGAATAAGCGTAATTACAACCCAAAAGAACTACTATCATCTATGGAACCTCTATGACAAAGATTAAACTAGTCAATCGAGACATGCCTCGATGACTCAAAGAATATAAAAATCTAAGCTACACGGAAGTAAGTGGAGTCTCACCAAAAGTATCGGACTGGAAGAGGTGGAGTTGTCCTAACCGCATGGCACAGGATGTTCAACATAAAATCCTGAAATCAAAAGTTGAATGGCCAAAAGGCCTAAGCTCCACATACCAAGTATGTATCATACAACTGTTTCCCCAAGAAGTGAGACAAGATTTAAAGAAATTAAATGATATGCGTAGACAATGATATAAGAAAGAAACATTTATATAACTTCTCAATTTACAGAATTAAATGAAATATTAAAGTAAAACACATTTTCGAGTTCTCGTTTTTAGCAAAGTAAAACACATTTTCGAGTTCTCGTTTTTAGCACTTTAACTTAATCAAAATCATAAGATACTTTATCATTTACTGGCAGTACTATACCATCACCGACACAATATGTAAAGTCAAGTAGGTTATGTACATAGCAGCAAGTATCATATATCCTACTTGCTCAAATCGTCTCATCATAGTGTCGTACGAATCGACTCAGCCATGCTAATGAGCACAATAGTACCCTCTCATGGGGGCACTCTGCCATAGTTCCAAACCATAAGGTAGGTCCTATTACACCGGCACATGCAGTTTCATGGCATCACACGGAACATGTCTGAAGCCAATCTCGGTGAACTCAAGTAACTCCCTAAAACACTAAAATTTATCAACGTTGACCTTCATAGCCAATTCAAACATTTGAGAAAAAATAAAATAACGATCCTTTCAGAGTTCTTGGTAAAGAAATTAATAAATAAGAATCACTTTTAAAGATTCAACAACTGTTATGGCAATATGAAAATATTTTCAGAAATGTTATACTTCACAAATTATAAAATCATGACACATAGCACTTAAATCATTTATAACGCAAGGAATGGTGCAATCCCAACCCGCTCATCCCGATAAGTTAGGATTCACATTAAAACATATTCGAAGACCTATTCAAAACTATGAATTTTAGAAAAAAGCTTCAAGAGGTAGTAAGTTTCAACATACCTCAAATCACTTCCCAAATCTTACCCCAAAAGATCCAACGACGCCATCAATTCTCAATCTACATATACGAACTCACATATATAAATAGCGCATAACAATAGCACCAACTAAGTCAACTAAGTGCCCAACTTCACAAGTCTAGTAAAAATTCTTATTCTCACCAAAGAGGTCAATTCTTGAGATTTAACTCCAAAGCTCTCATGTCATTCTCAATAATACAATATTCAATAATTGAACAATTTCAAGATATAAGGAATATCATTTCACCCATTTTTCACCAAATCGTTACTATTCATCGTCTTCTTCGCTTAACCCAACAAATGGTGAAAAATCATACATTTTAGGTCTTGTTCAATCCATGAAATACTTAGTGTTTATAGATAAAGAACACACCAATAATACCTTTTCTCATCAATAAGATGGAGCAAAAGTTCAAGAATTTACCTTGTTGAAGAAAATCTTGTATTCCCCCTTTCTTGTAGTTCTTGAACAACTTCTTGTTGAATCTAATTTTCAATAATTATTTAGTGTTATAGCTAGCATAAAGACGTGAAATCAACTCAAAATAACCCAAAGAAACTCACCTTGAATGGGTGTTTAATACACTAGTTTGGCTCCCTCTTATTTGCTCCAAGTAAATCTATTTTCGGACCATATTTCTCTCTCCCCGTAAAGGTTGTTTATAAGCAAAACTGATAGCTACAGCCTACATCTTCCCTCCTTTCATTTACTTTGTTAGTAGAATAAATTCTTATTTTGATAAAACTTAATTCTTTCTCTTTTCTTTGCCAATCTGGAACATAGTTCCTCAATTTTCAAATTGGAAATTAAATTCTCCTTTGTCTCATAGTAGTTGCCGTTAATTACTATCCAAATTTTGACAAACAATTGTCCTCCAAATAATCCAAAATAAAACATTGGCTCATCCATAATTCAATCACTTGTCTCATGAAGTTATAATTTATTCCAAGCTATACCAACATTAAGTACAAGTGTTCCTCATGTGGGTCCCACATAACTCGAATTTGTATAAATTCCATCCTTAAGTTCAAGATTAGTCTGAATTAATTATAGAAATTCACAGGGCTTTACAGTAAGATTAAGGACTAGATCATCTCTCCAAAAATATTTCATTACCACAGATTCTTAGAAACAAAATCATATACAAGATTAAGAGGTTTATCTAAAAGATTCATAATATAATTAGGAAGACGTTTTAAATACCACACATTGGTTACTGTACATGCAAATTTGATATAGTCTATTTGATACCTTTGTATCCGAGAATCAACAAATTCAACTTCTCAAATTTAATCATCTATGTCTGAGGAAGTCATTATCTCATGCAATGCAGTTTTCCCTCTCTTAATGGTGCTTTGTTGGCCTCTAATATAGTCCTTGTATAAAATGGGCCTATATTTGCTTTCACTCTTTTCTTTGAGAAGTGGGCTTGCTGGCTGAACTATTGCATCCATTTCTGGGCCATGGCCCACTGCTATTGAGATCCTTGTCTTCTCCTCATTGACTACTGCTCTATGCTCTACACTCTTGTACCTCCCATTACTCAATATCTGAGAAAAATGTTTTTAAATAGTTAAAATAATTTTTTTAGAATTAAATAAATTAAGATAAAATTATTGAAACTTAGTAAGGACGAGTTGGTTTGTAACCCATTGTTTAGTCATCTTGATTCAGTTCATTGCAATCCAAGTAACCTTTTAGCAGGTCATGAGTAGGTTAATACCTCGATTATTTATTAACTTACCACATTATAACGGGTGATTATAAAAGAAAAAAAAAAGGCCTTGAAGGCGGTGATCTTGAATTTTTGATTTTGAAGATTTGCTCATGGGACAAGCGGCGGTGAAGAACTCAAGATCATCATTCATTTTCAAGATCGTGTAATTTCTTGTATCTTAACCCCCTGACTCGACCCTTCTATTTGACACTCCTACTTTCAAACTATATAATTAAGTTAAATTGGAAGCAAAAATAATGACACTAACCTCAAAATAATCTCCTAGGTTGACAACAAAAGTGCCAGGGACATGGGGAACAGCGAACCATGTTTGATTGTGTTTAATTTGCAAGCCATGCATGCCATTGTCCATCAAAATAGTTAGACCACCATGATCTGAATGCGCAGCAAGTCCGAATGTCTTGTTTGGCTCAGGACATGGTGGATAGTAATTTGCAGCTATGATTTGAGTCCCTTGATCTCCAAGTGACCTCTCTATGTAATTTGGATCAAGGCCTAATCCTTCTGATATTGCACCAAAGATTTTTATTGCAAGTTGCCAAACTTCCTTTAGGTACTCCTTTGCAACGTGCCTTCAATATATACATGTACAAACTGGTTAGGAAAAAATTAGGAAAAATTAAGAAGAATCTATTGCGACGAGGGAGATTGCTCAGGTGGTAATCACCTTCCACCCCAATTATAAGATTGTGGCTTCGAGTCACCAAAGGAGCGAAAAGGTGGGAGCTCCTAGAAAGGCATAAGTAAAAAAAAGAACCTACAACTATCTCTTCACTCCTGAGAATAAAGGACAAATCATCTAATTTTTCTTTAAATAAAGATTCAAAAAATTGTAATCAAGGAACTTTTTTTTACTCTCCAAGATGGTGCATGTAAGAGGAAGGAAATCCCATCAGTTATAGAAAGATGCGGCAAAATATAAAAAGCAATTTTCAAGTTGTGGTGACTAAGGACTAAGGAGTACGCGTACAATGAGTTGAATGAACATAAAGAGTTTAAGTTAGATATATACTCCATCTGTCTCAAAATAGTTGACAGATTTAGATTTTGCACAACTTTTAAGGAAAAACTAATTAGGAGTGTGATTTGACTAATATCTCTTATTGTTTTTTTAATTTTATCTATTTACGTACCTCTTATATTCTAGAATAATTAATATTAAGGGTAAAGTTGACAATTATTTTGAGACAAGTATTTTTAGTAAAATGTCAACTATTTTAAAATGGAGGGAGTATTGATATGAATATTTTTTACACCTTGATTTGCTCAATATAAGTGATTATAGCATATTAGTAATTTTTTATGTTACCTAAATTAATTTTGAACCTGTTTGGATTAACTTATTTTAAGTGATTTTAATAAAAAATAACTTTTAACCTCTGGTATAGTGTTTGGATAAGGACATAAGGTAACAAAAAATTCTTAAACGCTTAATTTTAAGTTAAGATAACCCGAAAAAAGGGGGGAGGGGGGGTTCAAAAGCTGGAATTCCCGACTTAACGGCTTATGCTTAAAAGCCACTTAAAACAAATCCATCCAAACAAGCTCTTAATCTGATAGAGTAAAAATTCTTTATACAATGAACAACATACATAGACCATGAAATCCAAATTTCATAGTAAGAAAAATATTAAACATGATGATATATAATTACCTGTAGCTAGGAGGATTATCTGGCCAAAAGTGATAGGTATGTGGAATTAGACCACCATAGTGCCTCAAAAAGTCCCTCCAATGGAGGGCATGTTTTCTGCTAGTGTTCAAGCTTGTTCCATATCTTACTGGATCCATCACATTTTCTGAAGCATATCTCATTTTCTCTTCCAATGGCAGATTGAAAAATTCTTCTATCACTTTAAGCATTTCATCCATGATAGAGGTCTTTATACCATGATTAGTCACCTATAAAATTTGCAACTATTTATCTTAAAAAGAGATTTGATTAAAGAATTAAATAATTTTAATCATATATACATATACGTGACATCCCAAGGTAAATACTAATTAAAAGAAAAGACAAGAGTACAAAAAATAACTTTAAAAAAATCACATTTGGGTTATCAATTTAACACATTTACTTTCCTGCACAAGAAACCACAATATGGCTGTAAGAACTTGTAAACAAAGTCATAGCTATTCTAGAATGGCAATAAAAACAGAAGATTTTAACAAGACATTACCGTAAAAAGAATTTTGCACTATCATTGCATTTAACTGTTTAGAGTTTAGACGCAAGATTCATTTTTTTACAAAATAATGATATCACAGTCAGACTTATTCCAATTTATTGTATATCTAATGTTAGCCCTCCATCTTATATTGTTCATGTTGGGTTCTAGTGATTAAATGTGAACGAAAAATGAAGGAAAAAAGTGAATTGTGTTTTCACTTTAAGGAAGGAATGTTCTCCCACATTGATGAGAGAAAGAAATTCTTTCATGCTTAAATATAGAAGCAATACTCCATGTGGATAGTGAGGCAAGAACAAAGCAAGTCTCGCGTTGTCATCTTCGTCGCTTGGCTCGGCTTCGGCTTCGGGTTCGGGTCAAGTGATCGAGAGATTATCTTTTTAGATAAAATTCATTTAAAACTTTAAAGTTAGTGATTTTTGGATAGAAAAATATTCTTCATTTGTGGACGCACACGAGCATGTGCGGACGCATGTCACAACGCACCTCGAAGGGACGTGACCCTTAGAGGCATTGTTTGAAGACAAAATGACGACCTGTGCATGCAGGTGTCCATCTTCGAACGCATCTGGCAACGCAGGCCGTTGGAAACTTTCTATTTTTTGACAATAGTGACCTGCGGCGGCAGGTGACCCATCTGCGTGTGTAGGTAGGTCTGCAGGTGGCCCGACGGTCCAAAACAGTGCGATTTTTTAGAACCATTGCTTTCCTTCTGAAGCATCACCTTTTGGCTATAAATATCTGTTTTTTTCCTCAGGTATAGACACGAAATTTTGAAGTGAAGAGCATCTTCTTCTTTCTAAAAACTCAAGTGTGATTTACGAATCGTTGAGAGTGTTCGTTGTTCGATAGAGTTTGAGGTACCGTCATTCTGTCAAAGTGATTCATTTTATTCTGGGAGGATATATTCCATAATCTCGGATACTTAGGGGAATAATCTTCTTAAGGACACACCGTGAATTCGGTGGACTTGAATCTTCAAATCTTCATCTCTTTCTATAAGTTTAATTTTGCTATTTTTCAGAAAATAGTTTGAACTTCATTTTGTTGATGTTCATAAGTTGGGTTGAACTTATTATTGAAGTTCAAAGTTGTGAATACAGAATTCTAACTTCATTTGATTGTTCATGCTTTAGTTTGAGCATGTGTTTGAAGTTCTTGTTGAAAAATATAGATTTTACTAAACCCGAAAAACAACAATCTTAAGGAAATTACTAAGTACTTAGTTAATCTATATCAGTTCTGATTTTGTGGAGACTAAAATCTTTTGATTTCTACTCCCTCAGTTTAAAGAATATAAAAAGTTTGTTGAAAAATCAGATTGAGAATTTTGTTCGAAGAACATAAAAACTTCACCATTTCATTGAACTCTCTGTATTGGTTTCTGGAGTTTAAAACATGTGGATTTTCACTCTGTTTAAATTTGATTCTGATTTGAAGAACATAAAAACTTCGTCAAGTTTCAAAGTTCATTCGGTTGACGATTTGAATACATAAAAACTTCACCGTTGACTAGAAACAAGTAGTTTAAAGATTAAGTCTTTATTATTAGTATTTTGAAATACTAAAGTGTTCGTCAAAGATTGACAGAAAAATGACAAATGAAACTGAACAACGAATTGATTCGGTTGTGAATGGTGTTGTCCCAACTGCAACTAATGTTGCGTCATTAAGTCGTTCAGATGTTGCTCTAGAAATGAAAACGGCAGAGAAACCGAAAAATTATTCTGGTGTGAACTTCAAAGAATGGCAGCAAATGATGTTCTATTGGTTGACCAAACTTGAAATGCAAATGTTCTCAAGTAGAGATCCTCATGTTCCAGAAAAAGGAATGTTTGAAAATAAATTGTCTGGTTTGGAAGATCTTGTGATTCGTCTCAAGATAGAAGAGGATAATGAGTTAAATGAGAAATCATCAATGATGGTTGCAAATCCTGTTAAGGATAATGCTCAAAGGGAAACCTACTTATTCAGATGTAATTAGTCTTTGCTTGTAGATCACAAACTTGTCCGTATGTTTTTTGGTGAAATAGTCATTCCCCATTCATGAGGAGGATTGTTGGGTTCTAGTGATTAAATGTGAATGAAAAATGAAGGGAAGAAGTGAATTGCGTTTTCACTTTAAGGAAGGAATGTTCTCCCACATTGGTGGGAAAGAAACTCTTTCATGCTTAAATATAAAAGCAATACTCCATGTGGATAGTGAGGCAACAAGAAAGCAAGCCTCGCGTCATCGTCGTCGTCGCTCGCTCGACTTGGTTTCGGCTATGGCGTCGGATTTGAATTTGGATTTGTCAAATGATCAATCGAGAGATTATCTTTTAGACAAAATTCATTTGAAACTTGAGAGTTAGTAATTTTTTAATCTAAAAATCCGATAGAAAAATATTCTCCATTTGCGAACGCACACGAGCATGTGCGAACGCATGTTACAACGGACCTCAAAGAGACGTGACCCTTCGAGGCACTGTTTGAAGATAAAATGATGACTTGCGCACGTAGGTGTCCATCTGCTGACGCATCAGGCAGCGCAAGTGCCAACGCGGGTCGTTGGAAACTTTCTGTTTTTTTATAATAGTGACCTGCGTCCGCAGGTGACCCATCTGCACGCGCAGGTAGGTCCGCAGGTGGTCCGACGGTCCGAAACAGTGTGATTTTTCAGAATCATTGCTTCCTTTCTGAAGCACCACCTTTTGGCTATAAATATCTAATTTTTTCCTCTGGTATAGCCACGGAATTTTGAAGTGAAAAATATTTTCTACTTCCTAAAAACTCAAGTGTGATTTACGAATCGTTGAGTGCGTTCGTTGTTCGACAGAGTTTGAGGTACCGTCATTCTGTCGAAGTGATTTATTTTATCTTGGGAGGATATATTCCATAACCTCGGGTACTTGAGGGGAATAATTTTCTTAAGGATACACCGTGAATTCGGTGGACTTGAATCTTCTAATCTTCATCTCTTTCTATAAGTTTGATTTTGCTATTTTTCGAAAAATAGTTTGAACTTCATTTTGTTGATGTTCATAAGTTGGGTTGAACTTATTATTGAAGTTCAAAGTTGTGAATACAGAGTTCTAACTTCATTTGATTGTTCATGCTTTAATTTGAACACGTGTTTGAAGTTTTTGTTGAAAAATACAGATTTTACTAAACCCGAAAAACAACAATTCACGCTTCAGATGTTTGAGCATACGTGTAGGGTATTGATTCTCCCACATTGATTGTGGATGGTTGTTTAGTATCATTATATGATATTGGACAATCTTTCACTCATCAGCTAATTTTCGAGGTTGAGTTAGATCCAACATCAATTTCTTTATGTTAGGTTAATCAATTCAAAACTTATTGATATTAAATATATTTTAAAAAATTTAAACTAAAGCTACTGAATTCTGCCCATTTCCTACGGTAAATGGTTATATCCGTATTTGATTTTATCTAATGATGTGAAAAACTTATATGTCGTCCGTAAACAAAACTAAAATTCAATAGAGAAAACACAAAGAGTTGGGAAAGGTAAGTTACCCTAAAGAATCCCCATTCAGCACAGGCAGAACTAATGGCATGTATAGTCGATACTCTTTGTTCAACAGGTCCATTGAGTCCACTCAAATCAATAATGGGAATAGAACCATGGATCGCCAACGATGGCCTTTCAGCTTCTGGAATTGGCAAAACAAACTCGGAAGGCAGCATCTTCATGTCATTTGAATTGTCAACTAGGTACTTTACACCTTTTTTGTAATCAATTCCCATGGTAATATGATTATCATTTGAATTATTATCATTGTTGTTGTTGGAAGAGATGGGTGTTTATGGTTAAGTTTTTGACGAACTTAATTTTCCTTTGCCACGCGTTGTTGGTCTTCGGAGCAATAGGCCTTGTGGCATTGTCCATGCAGATTAGGCCAAATTTTGGAACCTAGCTAACGGAAGTAACGATGCTAGCTCTTTATTAGTTTAAGGGTGTGTTTGATGCCAAGGAAATTGTTTTCCTGAAAAATTAACTGTGTCTTACTTATTTTTTGGAGTTTGATAAGTGAGCAAAAAATATTTGTATTGTATATAATTTAGACAAAAACTATGGAGGATGAGGGGTGGGAGTGGAGGTTCGGAGAAGACAATTAATGTGAAATGTCATTGTGAAATTTGTTTTCTCTACATCTACTAAACGTAATTATTTTGTAACGAACTTGTTGTATATTTGTACAGGGAAAGATACATAGGAGGTCGGTCTTTCTCAACGCGGTGTATAGCACGATAAATATTTCGATACAGATCTACCTTGACAACGAACACGTCATTGACTGATAGTTTCATTACATGAAATGCCACACTCAATTGTCAGCGACTGAGGGGTTCGGAAAAAACGAGAACAGGGATCATGCTTCCCGCTTTCTTCCTGTGGTTGCTATTAGAACACAAGTCACGGAACTCAAAATTACAACACAAGCACTCTTTATTTACTAGTGTAGCAGTTCTTAAACTTATTCCAATTTTGATAATTAGGATTTATCTGAAATCCTTGTTTCTGAAGCCTCTTCTCTTGTGTCGAAGTGTGGTGAGGTTTTGAGATATACATGATATGCATTTATTAATTTGAAGTAAATAACGAACATGTAAGTATTTATCAGAGATGAGGTGTCAGGCGTGTGATCACCAGAGTCGTAGCCTTTTTCATCGGTTTAATTTCTGTCTTTGGAATTTCTGTCCTCTCTTTCCAATTTCCATTTTCATCATCTGATTTTCTACTATTTACATTCTCTTCCTTTGTATGTTTCCTCTAATCAATTCATGTTTTTTTTCTAATTAAATAAATGTGTTGTTCAAGCAGTCCACACCTAGCTTGGTTATTCCGCTGATATACAGTATCTTCCATTATTACAATTATCAGTAATAACTTTGTCCATCAAACCTTAGATATAAGGGAAGAAATTATCACCGGTTGATGTTGTTTAAAAGAATAATTTTCTAAAGGTTATATACTGGAATAATTTTTAAAGTAGAGATAAAATCTGAATGTCGATCTAAAAAAGAACAGTTGCATAAATGTATAGAAAAGCAAATGAAATAAATACAGAAATTGGAAATTTTCGACTGGCTTGTTTATATTCATTCCCCCATGTACATATACAAGTACCTAGGGCCTTTGTTATTTGTTGGGCCACGCTAACTATTTCTGAATGAGAGAAATTTGGGCTTGACGAACTGAGACCCAAGAGCTGTATTACAAATCTTAGATTGTATCGCCCCTTTCCCTTGTCCCTGGTTTAATCACGACCATCACCATCACCTCGATTAGATCAATAAGATATATAGTTTCTAACATAATTAACCATATCTTTAACAATATCCTAATAGAGAATATCATGATTAATATATCTCGATTACTTTTAAAAATTATGCCACATCTAGAGTTCAATATATTAATTTTCGGGTCTAGATCCAAATATCAAGCTCTATTTCTCTTTCAAAATTTATTCGAAATTTGATTGTCTTCTTAGTAGATACAAGCCCACCAAATTGAGACCAATGGTTGAATGGCAATTAGGGAAAGTACGGGGTTGGGGGTTGGGGGGTAAGTGTGCACTAATAGGAGAATCAATGAAATCTTGATTTTGCTCTCTAAATATTACAACATATATTATCTTTGTTACATAGTTTATGTCTTTTAAAGTTTCTGCTCACAGCTAAGAAAAGAGAACGATATTACTAATAATATTTTGAGGGAGAAACATTTTGTCTCTCCCTAAATATCTCACTTAATTAACATTCCACTAATTTAAATATTAAATTCCAAAAAAGCAATAAATGAGTGCTTGAATATGGCAACCACCTTTATTAAACGACTTTCATAATTCCACAACTTGCATTAATGTCAAAATTATCAATGATGGCCTCAGAGGAAATAATAGCAAATACATTTAACATGATAATCTCAAAATCTAATGATGCTAATTATGTGTGTGATAAACAATTGTCTGATAGCACTAATGATTTCCTACAGACTAATTTGGTTTGCAGGTCGACTGCTATGAGTTTAATTAGTACAATTATGTAACACCCCGTACGTGTCTAAGTCTAGTAGGCAACCTTAGCATTTATGGAAACATGAGAGAATTGATGAATTATGTATTAATTTGTAGACATCAAGAAGTCTTGTATCATTGGGCCTTAAATAAAGCCCAAAAATAACAAGAATGCATGGCCCAACCCAAGCTTTTTGACCCATTCTTCCATCTTTTGACCCATTTGACCCACTCAACATAAAATAAAGGATAAGAAGAGACTTGAGGGCCTATATAAAGCATGCAAATCAGATTTTTATTCATTTGTGCCACCAAGCCTTTTCTAGAATTTTCTCCAACATTTTTCTCTCAATTCAAACCCTAGGCTTTCATCCTTTTGGTCAAGATCACCTTGGAGCAAGACTTGGTAAGTATATACTATCATGGTTTAATATATATTATGCATGGAAGATAGTTTATATCATGTTGGTTATGTTGGTGAAGTGGGAGAAGTTCCCTATGTGCAAAACAATTTGTATTTGCTAAATCGGAGGATGATTTATGGCTTGAAAATTTGAACATGGGTTTGTGATCTTGATGAAAATGAAATTGATGGATTCAATATTGATATATGATATGTGATTATAGTCTTGACTTGTTTTATACTTGTGCATAGTGTTTGGAAATTTCTATTGAGAAATTGGTTATGATTTTGGTGGCATGTTGGTCGTAAAGTGTCGTTTTGGTGATGTTAGGTGTGTTGTGAAATCATGGATGGTGGTTGGCATGTTAAATGATCAAAAATATGTTAAAATGAAGTTGGTTATGATCACGGATCATTCATGGCATTAAAAGACCCAAAACGGAGCCATTTCGGACCAAACGGGCATCCGCCCCCGCAGACGAGGGCATCTGCGGGCGCAGATGCCAACGCAGATGGCACTAGCTGCTGCCAATGGCCATCTGCGTGCGCAGGTGGCTGACCTGCGTGCGCAGGTGGCTGCGCAGGTCAGCCCAGAATTGAGTTTTGGTTGCTTTCGTGTCCCTTTGATCCCCGAAAGCCCCGATACCCTTTTGGGATGTAATAATCAACTTGTAATGTCATTGTAATGACTTTGACGTGTCGTATGGAGGTGTTTTGGACTATGTTTAGTAGACTATGTTAAGTATGGATTGTTGTTTATATATTGTTATAAAGGCATCATTACGACGGAATGATAAAGGGAAAAAGCGTAAAGGGTAAGTATGATGTGAAATGCTATTGTTGTATGAAATCTTGGTCAATGAGTGGAATGTTATGGTAGTGTTGGCATGATGATGCGATAAATGACATTGTAAGAAGGTGAAATGACGTTCTAAAGTAACTATGTGATTCATGGTCATCTTGTGCACTTGTAAGGTAGTTGGTTGCTAATATAAGCCTTGTGATGTACTTGTGATGTAGAGTGAGACGTAAGGAAGGAAGCTGGACCATTGTATTCCCAGATAAGCCTGTTTATTCATAGTGAGACACAAAGGTATGTAAGGTTACTCTCTCCGTATTCTTCTGCAGCATGTATGATTCATATTGTCATAGTACTCACTCGACTCCGAAATGCCCTAAGGTATTCCGTCTTCGGTAGTTGACTAGTGTAGCTCATATGTTCTTTACTCATTGGTAAATGGTTAATCATACGACTCATGTCCATTGGTTGATTTATATTCATTGATTGACTCATGTCCATTGGTTGATTTATATTCATTGATTGGCTCATGTCCATTGATTGACTTACGTTCATTGGCTAACAAGTCAAGAGTTCCAAATATTCTAAGGTATCGCATTCCTAGTTGGTGAGAAGTTGACATTCACATGCGTCTTAATCATTGTTCCTTATGCTAAGGTTCCAAAAGTGTTCTATTCCAAAGGGGTTCTATAGTACTCCAACTAAGGTTGATATACATTGTTATTCATATGTGTTTTACTCCTAGACGAATCATGAACCACTTAGTTCTTAGTTATGGACGGAAGTTCTTAAGTTGTCATATGTTGTAAAGTCTACGAGAACTATCTCAACAAGAGTAATGAGGTAAAGGGGGCTTGTTTAGTTTGAATAGCATTATTCCAATCATGTCATGATCCAAAGTTCCAATAGAGTTATACATATGTCTCATATTCATTAGTAATGTTCCAAAAGTCCAATGAGGTTATGTTCCAAGGTTTCACTAGTGGTTATACTCATGTATCTTGTTCATTGAATATTGGTCCAATGGTTACAAAGATGTATTCTTTGCAAGTAGAGATGTCAATCTTACACGGGTAAAGACGTCAAGTAATGTAGGTCATGTTCCGGAGTCTAAGAATAGTATGACTATCCTTGTACCAATCGTTCACATGTAGAAGTACCAATCTTATAAGAGTAAGAAGGGAGGAGATTCCTCGTAAGTGAAGATGTGTATACCTGTGTGTGAGCTTTAGTGTCATGATTTTTAAGGTATCACTCTCATAAGGTTAAGGAACTAAGTCATGCAAATGGTTACTTCATGTTATGTTTCATTGGATCACAAAGAGGTATAAGTCCAAGGTGGAATGATCCCAATAGTCTATGATACTGAGATTATATTATATATTATAGCCCACTGATCAGCTGGATGTCCGGTATATTATATAGCCCACTGATAAGCTGGATGTCCGGTATTTATATTATGTATTATAGCCCACTGATCAGCTGGATGTCCGGTATATTATATAGCCCACTGATCAGATGGATGTCCGGTATATTATATAGCCCACTGATCAGCTGGATGTCCGGTATTATATTTACATATGATAGCCCACTAAATGTAGATGTCCGGTATTATATTTTGATAGCCCACTAAATGTGGATGCCCGGTATTATATTTATATCTTCTAACCCACCAAAGGTGGAGGTCCGGTACTAACTAATTGAGTGAAGAGTAATGAAAATAGTTGTAAAGAGATGAGAATATTTTCCTCACGTGTATAGATGTAAATAAACATAAAGATGGATATAAGAAAGTGATGGTGACGCGACTGATTGATCAAGTATTGAGACTAATAGAAGTAATGAACATGGTTCCACACATCCAGGTTGGAGGTCTATTCACATTGATTATTCTCTTATGCTTACTTTCTTGGAAGTACTTATGTATTACCATAATTTCATCTGGCCTTACATACTCAGTACTTTATTCGTACTGACCCCTTTTGGGGGACTTACCTTACATGCTGCAGGCCCAGGTGTTGGTAGATATCCGCAGTAGGTGACGAGGTATCCACAGATTGTCGGTGAGCTCCAGTTGCTTCGGGGCTTCCCAAGTTGCATATGTTCATTGTAAATATTGCATAGCTATGGTTATGGTCATGTATCTGTTAGAGGCTTTGTAGACACATGTGGGAAGGTGAAAGTAAAAGATGTACATTCATTTTGACATAATGGCCCTAACGGCCAAGTTTCATATATTGCACATATTGACATGACTTCCACCATTGATATTTAATTACATGAAATAAAATGATATGCATACGCGAACATACATATGAGAGTACATGAGCAAAAATTGGTTCTCTCGGGCCATATCGGCTTTGGGTGCCAATCACGTCCCGATGGAATTCGGGGCTTGACAAAAGTGGTATCAGAGCAGTTCGTTCTACGGGTGTCTACAAAGCCGTGTCTGAGTAGAGTCTTACTTATCGATGTGTTGCGCGCCATATTTATAAGTAGGAGGCTACGAGACATTTAGGAGTTGTTTCACTTCTTCATTCTAGATCGTGCAAAAGAGCCATTGTCATAGGTGGGATTATGTCTGACCATTGTAATTGGTTTCCTTGATATAGTAAAATGTCGGTTACAAGACGAGGTGTGGATAAAGGAAAGGAGGTAGACATGCCTACCGGGGAAAGAACAAGTAAATCCCCACCTGATCCAGTTAGGCAATGCGGGGCTGAAACTGAATCGCCAGAATCACCTGTTAATGTTACGAAGCAAGAGTTACGGGATTTGAGAAATGCGGTACAAATGTTGACTCAGATAGTTGTTGCACAGAGTTAAGGACAATTTGGTCCAACAGTAAGGAATGACGAGACAGATAGGGCAGCTAGTCGGCGGACACAGGATTTCCTGAAATTAGATCCTCCCATATTTACCGGGTTCGATCTTAATGAAGATCCGCAAGACTTTATAGATCAAATCCAAAGGGCTCTCGAGGTTATGCACGTAACTGGTATAGAAACAGTAGAGCTTGCAGCATATAGATTAAAAGGCGAGGCTATACTATGGTACGAGGATTGGAGACGATCTAGGGGCATCGGTGCACTTCCAGCTAGTTGGGAGGAATTTAAAACAGCATTCCTTGATCATTATCTCCCCTATGAGGTCCGCGAGGCTCGCGCAGATCAGTTTTTAAATCTTCGTCAAGGAAATATGAGCGTCAGGGAGTACAGTCTTCGGTTTAATTCGTTGGCTAGATACGCTCCTCACATAGTAGCAACCATGGCCGATAGAGTTCATCGATATGTAGACAGATTGGAGCCCTACCTGGTAAGAGATTATACTATTGATGCAGTAAATAAAGACATGGATATAGCCAGAATACAAGTCTTCGCACAAAAGATAGAGGATCAAAGGCAAAGGAGAAGGATACAAGAATTGGAAGAAGGGCCATCAAAGAGGGCGAGATCTGTGGGACAGTGCATGGCATCCCAAAGAGGATTGAGGCCCCAAATTTTTCCTAGGCCACCCAGACCATCAGTGCAAAGTAGTGAGACTCGGGGTTCACAGACAGTAGGGTATATAGAACAAGGAAGTATGGGCCAATCGAGGTCTTCTCGTCAGCTATGCCAGCGCTGCGGAAAGTTTCATTCAGAAGAATGCCGATTTGAGACGGAAGTTTGCTTTTGGTGTAAAAATCCAGGACACGTGAAGAGAGAATGCCCACAGAGGGCCACGGGCAGTATGACACGACCTACGGGGTCTGAAGAATTCAGAGGCCCTCCTTGATATGGTGACAGGTATGTTATCTATAGGTTTCCCTAATGAATATGCATCAATTGATCCGGGTTATACCCTATCATATGTTAATCCATTGACTGTGGAAATATTTGAAGGAACACTAGGATTAATAGTCAAGTCATTTGAGGTGTCCACACCAGTTAGTGAATTTCTTATAACTAAAATAGTATGTCACAATTGTATCGTAAATGCTGTGATCACGTTACATTGATATATTTTATTGAGATGGACGTGATAGATTTTAATGTTGCAATGGGTATGACTTGGTTGGCTTCTTATTAGGCCATAATAGAATGCCGAGCCAAGCTATTTCACTTTCATTCTGCCACGAAGGATTTTCTTGAATGGAAGGGTACATATGTCACTCAGCCAGAGTAAAGGATATTGATGTTAAAGCTACTAATGTGAAAGATATAAGTCTACCCCCATAGGGCGGATCAGTGTAAATTGTATCGACAAGGGATGACACGTCGGGAATGTGCATTAAATTGTCAGAAAGATTTTATGTATCGGATATGTATATGGGCTAACGAAATGCATTATGATAAAGCACCTCATTCACGATATGCTATTTTGTTGACAAGGTTACATGAAAGGAATATTACGAAAGGTATACGTTAGTGATCGAAGTGACAACGAGTAAAGGTAAGGTGTTTGGAATTGAATCTGAAGGTTATAGGTTATGTAGAGAACAAGTGTGATGCCATGAGCGTACTAGTATAGGCTTACCAAGTTAACACAATTGCGGAAATCTTTTCAAAAGAAGTTGCGACTCAAGTGAACGTAAGCATGGCTATACATCTTCATACAGAGTAACCAGCAAATGGAAGTGGAGGAAGACTACGTGAGTATCTACATGAGTATATGTATAGAGATCCATTGTTATACATGAGACGACGTTGTTAACATTCGAGGACGAATGTTCCTAAGGGGGGAAGAATGTAACACCCCGTATGTGTCTAAGTCTAGTAGGCAACCTTAGCATTTATGGAAACATGAGAGAATTGATGAATTATGTATTAATTTGTAGACATCAAGAAGTCTTGTATCATTGGGCCTTAAATAAAGCCCAAAAATAACAAGAATGCATGGCCCAACCCAAGCTTTTTGACCCATTCTTCCATCTTTTGACCCATTTGACCCATTCAACATAAAATAAAGGATAAGAAGAGACTTGAGGGCCTATATAAAGCATGCAAATCAGATTTTTATTCATTTGTGCCACCAAGCCTTTTCTAGAATTTTCTCCAACATTTTTCTCTCAATTCAAACCCTAGGCTTTCATCCTTTTGGTCAAGATCACCTTGGAGCAAGACTTGGTAAGTATATACTATCATGGTTTAATATATATTATGCATGGAAGATAGTTTATATCATGTTGGTTATGTTGGTGAAGTGGGAGAAGTTCCCTATGTGCAAAACAATTTGTATTTGCTAAATCGGAGGATGATTTATGGCTTGAAAACTTGAACATGGGTTTGTGATCTTGATGAAAATGAAATTGATGGATTCAATATTGATATATGATATGTGATTATAGTCTTGACTTGTTTTATACTTGTGCATAGTGTTTGGAAATTTCTATTGAGAAATTGGTTATGATTTTGTTGGCATGTTGGCCGTAAAGTGTCGTTTTGGTGATGTTAGGTGTGTTGTGAAATCATGGATGGTGGTTGGCATGTTAAATGATCAAAAATATGTTAAAATGAAGTTGGTTATGATCACGGATCATTCATGGCATTAAAAGACCCAAAACGGAGCCATTTCGGACCAAACGGGCATCCGCCCCCGCAGACGAGGGCATCTGCGGGCGCAGATGCCAACGCAGATGGCACTGGCTGCTGCCAATGGCCATCTGCGTGTGCAGGTGGCTGACCTGCGTGCACAGGTGGCTGCGCAGGTCAGCCCAGAATTGAGTTTTGGTTGCTTTCGTGTCCCTTTGATCCCCGAAAGCCCCGATACCCTTTTGGGATGTAATAATCAACTTGTAATGTCATTGTAATGACTTTGACGTGTCGTATGGAGGTGTTTTGGACTATGTTAAGTAGACTATGTTAAGTATGGATAGTTGTTTATATATTGTTATAAAGGCATCATTACGACGGAATGATAAAGGGAAAAAGCGTAAAGGGTAAGTATGATGTGAAATGCTATTGTTGTATGAAATCTTGGTCAATGAGTGGAATGTTATGGTAGTGTTGGCATGATGATGCGATAAATGACATTGTAAGAAGGTGAAATGACGTTCTAAAGTAACTATGTGATTCATGGTCATCTTGTGCACTTGTAAGGTAGTTGGTTGCTAATATAAGCCTCGTGATGTACTTGTGATGTAGAGTGAGACGTAAGGAAGGAAGCTGGACCATTGTATTCCCAGATAAGCCTGTTTATTCATAGTGAGACACAAAGGTATGTAAGGTTACTCTCTCCGTATTCTTCTGCAGCATGTATGATTCATATTGTCATAGTACTCACTCGACTCCGAAATGCCCTAAGGTATTCCGTCTTCGGTAGTTGACTAGTGTAGCTCATATGTTCTTTACTCATTGGTAAATGGTTAATCATACGACTCATGTCCATTGGTTGATTTATATTCATTGATTGACTCATGTCCATTGGTTGATTTATATTCATTGATTGGCTCATGTCCATTGATTGACTTACGTTCATTGGCTAACAAGTCAAGAGTTCCAAATATTCTAAGGTATCGCATTCCTAGTTGGTGAGAAGTTGACATTCACATGCGTCTTAATCATTGTTCCTTATGCTAAGGTTCCAAAAGTGTTCTATTCCAAAGGGGTTCTATAGTACTCCAACTAAGGTTGATATACATTGTTATTCATATGTGTTTTACTCCTAGACGAATCATGAACCACTTAGTTCTTAGTTATGGACGGAAGTTCTTAAGTTGTCATATGTTGTAAAGTCTACGAGAACTATCTCAACAAGAGTAATGAGGTAAAGGGGGCTTGTTTAGTTTGAATAGCATTATTCCAATCATGTCATGATCCAAAGTTCCAATAGAGTTATACATATGTCTCATATTCATTAGTAATGTTCCAAAAGTCCAATGAGGTTATGTTCCAAGGTTTCACTAGTGGTTATACTCATGTATCTTGTTCATTGAATATTGGTCCAATGGTTACAAAGATGTATTCTTTGCAAGTAGAGATGTCAATCTTACACGGGTAAAGACGTCAAGTAATGTAGGTCATGTTCCGGAGTCTAAGAATAGTATGACTATCCTTGTACCAATCGTTCACATGTAGAAGTACCAATCTTATAAGAGTAAGAAGGGAGGAGATTCCTCGTAAGTGAAGATGTGTATACCTGTGTGTGAGCTTTAGTGTCATGATTTTTAAGGTATCACTCTCATAAGGTTAAGGAACTAAGTCATGCAAATGGTTACTTCATGTTATGTTTCATTGGATCACAAAGAGGTATAAGTCCAAGGTGGAATGATCCCAATAGTCTATGATACTGAGATTATATTATATATTATAGCCCACTGATCAGCTGGATGTCCGGTATATTATATAGCCCACTGATCAGCTGGATGTCCGGTACTTATATTATATATTATAACCCACTGATCAGCTGGATGTCTGGTACTTATATTATATATTATAGCCCACTGATCAGCTGGATGTCCGGTATATTATATGGCCCACTGATCAGCTGGATGTCCGGTATATTATATAGCCCACTGATCAGCTGGATGTCCGGTATTATATTTACATATGATAGCCCACTAAATGTGGATGTCCGGTATTATCTTTTGATAGCCCACTAAATGTGGATGCCCGATATTATATTTATATCTTCTAGCCCACCAAAGGTGGAGGTCCGGTACTAACTAATTGAGTGAAGAGTAATGAAAATAGTTGTAAAGAGATGAGAATATTTTCCTCACGTGTATAGATGTAAATAAACATAAAGATGGATATAAGAAAGTGATAGTGACGCGACTGATTGATCAAGTATTGAGACTAATAGAAGTAATGAACATGGTTCCACACATCCAGGTTGGAGGTCTATTCACATTGATTATTCTCTTATGCTTACTTTCTTGGAAGTACTTATGTATTACCATAGTTTCATCTGGCCTTACATACTCAGTACTTTATTCGTACTGACCCCTTTTGGGGGACTTACCTTACATGCTGCAGGCCCAGGTGTTGGTAGATATCCGCAGTAGGTGACGAGGTATCCACGGATTGTCGGTAAACTCCAGTTGCTTCGGGGTTTCCCAAGTTGCATATGTTCATTGTAAATATTGTATAGCTATGGTTATGGTCATGTATCTGTTAGAGGCTTTGTAGTCACATGTGGGAAGGTGAAAGTAAAAGATGTACATTCATTTTGACATAATGGCCCTAACGGCCAAGTTTCATATATTGCACATATTGACATGACTTCCACCATTGATATTTAATTACATGAAATAAAATGATATGCATACGCGAACATACATATGAGAGTACATGAGCAAAGATTGGTTCTCTCGGGTCATATCGGCTTTGGGTGCCAATCACGTCCCGATGGAATTCGGGGCGTGACAAATTATTTTCTCTTCCTTTTTGGGTTTAGTTTATGAGCTATGTATGTAAGTATAGTTACTAGGCACGGACCATAATGATTCACTCATAACCTGCCACATTTAATTTTAATGACAAACATATACTCCTAGGTATAGTTACTAGGCACGGACCCAGTGGCGAAGCCACATGTAGTGAAGAGTGGTCAGTCGAACATCTTTCATCCAAAAATTATACTTCCTCCGTTTCAAAAAGAATGACCTAGTTTGACTTGGCACAGAGTTTAAGAAAATAAAGAAGACTTTTGAATTTTGTGGTCCTAAATTAAAGTTATAGCAAATGTACCAAAATACCTTTTAATCTTGTGGTCTTAAACATGCCATGTGGAAAGTTGGAATTAAAATGTTACCAAAAAAGGAAAGGGTCATTCTTTTTGAAACGGACTAAAAAGGAAAGTAGGTCATTCTTTTTGAAACGGAGGGAGCATTCTATATATAAAAAATTATATGAAATATGTAGGTCAAATATTATTTTCATATGTATATATTAAATCTTGAACACTTTTAACAAAAATTTTGAGTTTGCCACTGCATGGATCATAATGATTCACTCATAACCTGCCACATTTAATTTTAATAACAAAGGTATACTTAGGACACTTGACATAATTATAACACCCTATAGTTGTTAGGAACCCATCGATCTGACAAAGTTTATAATTCTCCATTATTTTCTCTTGCCTATCAATGGATCATTCATTTGATTCCATTATTCTCCCTATAATCAATACATCTTGTTGTTAAACAAATAAAAATAAATTAATACATCTTCTGATGTTTAGGCCGGTGTAATTTATGTTCATAGGCCACCAAAATGGTGATGTATATATGCGGATATGGGAATTCGATTGAAATCGGGCAATTGAAGTCCATTTAGGGGAATTCGTCAAAGTCTACTTATATATTTCATTAGACTACGAAGCCCAAAGTCTTAAAATTTAAACAAAAGAATTATGTTAAATAAAATTACTCCATAAATAGTAATCAAATTCTAAAATTGTTAAAAGATTTGAGCCGCACCCTCGTCCCTCCTCTCTTTCACTCTCAGCTGTTTGTTATCTCCATTCTCCAAAAAAATAATGTCGAGACACATTTTTTATTAATTACTTGAAATTGGTTCCACCGACTTTATCCAAACTCAAATTGATAACTTTTTATGCTAATTTTAATATTGTTAGATCTTACCATTTAGTTATTTATTAATGTTTAACTAATTAACGTTGCATATGAATTATTAAGTGAGATATATATCATGCATCTATTAGTTTGATAAAATTTATTTAGCGCATGTACTTTTATCTCAAACTTAAAAAGTAGGGATGGAAATGGGGCGGGGACAGTTAAGCTTAACCCGCAAAAAATTCAACCAGCCCCGCATAGCAATTTTTTTCATTTTTAACCTGTAAACCGCCCCGCCCCACCCCGCCCCACATAAGTTTTTAAAAAAAATATATTTTTAATTGAGTTTCAGAAGAAAAATAAAATTCAGATTTTTTTTTTCATTTTCTTGCTATGTTGAATTAATTTAATAGATTAATGACTTTGAATTTAAGCTTTTTTAAAAGGTCAGTTGCTATGTAAGGAACTGGATTAGTTTTGACTGTCTGCTGATTACATTAAAATTGATGTCTCATCACCAATGTTCTAGTTTATCATCTTAATATATAGCTTGAATAGAAAATGATTATTGGATAATGGATGCTTAAAGTGGGAATACGTAATATTTAGTTTGGCCCAGAATAGTTAAAGCAGTTGTAATGTAAAGTAGGTTCATGCTGACATAAAATACTCCAAGTTAAACCCGTCAATCGGGCCGGGCCGGGTCAACCCGGCTCCGGTTCGGTATTTGTTATCGGGATTGGGCCGGGTCCGGTCCGGTCTTCACTCGTACTGGGCCGCGCCGGTCCGGGTCCAACAGTAATAAAACCTCAAACGGCCCAGCACCGGCCCATTAATGCATTTTACATGGGGCGGGCCGGGCCGGGTCGGGTCCCGACTAAAAAAAATTGAACTTTGATTGTTTTTTAATATAATACTGCTTAGAATACTACTTTAAATAATATACATATATATGTACATTCAATATATACTACTTTAAAAAATATACATACATATATACATTCAATATATACTACTTTAAAAAATACACGCATGTATTTACATTCAATATATACTATTTTAAAGAATATACATACATATATACGTTCAATATATACTTTTTTTAAAGAATATACATACATATATATACTATTTTAAAGAATATACATACATATATACATTCAATATATACTACTTTAAAGAACATACATATGTATGTACATTCAATATATACTACTTTAAAGAACATACATATGTATGTGCATTCAATATATACTACTTTAAAGAACATACATATATATGTGCATTCAATATATACTACTTTAAAGAACATACATATGTATGTGCATTCAATATATACTACTTTAAAGAACATACATATATATGTACATTCAATATATACTATTTTAAAGAATATACATACATATATACATTCAATATATACTACTTTAAAGAATATACATACATATATACATTCAATATATACTACTTTAAAAAATACACGCATGTATTTACATTCAATATATACTATTTTAAAGAATATGCATACATATATACATTCAATGTATACTATTTTAAAGAATATACATACATATATATACTACTTTAAAGAATATACATTCAATATATACTATTTTAAAGAATGTACATATGTATGTACATTCAATATATACTACTTTAAAGAACATACATATGTATGTACATTCAATATATACTACTTTAAAGAACATACATATGTATGTACATTCAATATATACTACTTTAAAGAATATACATATGTATGTACATTCAATA
Source organism: Capsicum rhomboideum (assembly GCA_031232105.1). Taxonomy (NCBI): domain Eukaryota; kingdom Viridiplantae; phylum Streptophyta; class Magnoliopsida; order Solanales; family Solanaceae; genus Capsicum; species Capsicum rhomboideum. The sequence continues at coordinate 134,157,690 of CP124712.1, read as the reverse complement.
TATACTACTTTAAAGAATATACATATATATGTACATTCAATATATACTATTTTAAAGAATATACATACATATATACATTCAATATATACTACTTTAAAGAACATACATACATATATACAATATTCAACAACATATACTTTTATACTATTATATTAAAAGTATTGAATTCATACAAGATATTCAATTTAAATGGAAAAAATATGTAAAGAGTAAATGAACTTAATATTTGATTGATTGCAAAATGTTTGAAAACTTACAAGTTACAAGTTTCGGGTAACGGTGGAGAAAGTTCAGTTTTTAACAACTCAATAGCAGCGTTGTTGTTAGATGCATTATCAAAAGATATACATAAAACTTTACGGTCAATACCATAATATCTTGCAACTTTTGTAATAGATTCAGAAATAAATTTTCCAGTGTGTCTACGGTCTTCATCATACAAAAAAGCTAAAATACGTTTTTGCATAATAAAATTACTATCTACCCAATGACAAGTAATTGTTAAATAATCATTTTTATTAATAGCACGACCAAGATCAGAAGTTAAAGCAACTCTACATGAAAGATTTTGTAATAATGCAGATAAATAATAAACATATTGTGCATGGAGTCTAAAAATATCGGACCGACAAGTACTTCTAGGAATACCCTCAAACATAGGATTATAAATTGCCTGAATATAATGAATAAAAGCTTCAGAAGAAGCAAAAGAGAAAGGCAAACAACCCATCGCTATCATGTTGGCTAATTCTTCACGATCCTTCATTTTATTATAATTCTTAACTAACTGAGCGGTTTTGGGGTTCAATCTAGTTTGACTTGGGCCCCCAACTGTCCCACCACCAGTTACCTGAGCTAGCTCTATTGGGTGGATCTCCTTCAAATGTCTCGACAACTGACCCGTACCTCCTTTATTACCCCCGGTCTTATGCTCGTATTTTGCCTGACAAAGATCACATTCAACCTTAGTGGTTCCTTCTATTCGGGTAAAAAAATTCCACACAACACTAGTTTTTTTACGTGATCTTACAGGGGGGCGGGGAGGAAGATTAACCGATTCAGATTGAACATTAACATTACCAGATTCGGGTGTAACATCAACATCATCATCATTTTCATCTACATCAACAGAGTCTAGTTCATTCTCTTCTTCTATACCATAATTTTCTTGAGCTTCAAAATAATTCATATCGTGAGCACCTACACGTATTTCATTCTCAAATGGTTCGCTAATTGGTACCGGAGGCACACGAGTATATCGAGTATTTGAACTACCTCTACCTGAACCAATTTGTTTCTTACTACCACTACCACTACCACTACCACTTTCGGGACAAAAATTTCTAACACTTTCACCGACTTTCCTTAATTTATCCATATTACCAATTAAACTAACAATTATTCAAAAAACACAAAAACAATCCAAATAATTATTCAACAAATAATACACTAATTAAAAATTAAAAGTAAGAGATGGAATGATAATACCAAATTGACGAAGTATCCGAAAGTTGATCAATTGAGCACTTTTGAAAACTCCCACTTGATATTTTTAATTGCAAAATAATAAAATATAATTGAGCACTTTATGAGCTAATTAGAAATTAAAATAATTGAGAGAGATTGAGATTTTGAGAGAATGAGATTGTAAGTTGTGGGAAAATTATTTTTGAAATGGGGTATTTATAGAAAAAAATTTTAAAGTTAATTTTTTTTTTTTTTAAAAAAAAACAGCTCAATTGACCGTTGGGCCAACGACTATATAGCCGTTTGGACTGCCAACGGTCCAATTGGCAGTGGGCCTGGCCCATTAAATTTTTTTTTTTTACTATCGGGCCGGTGCACCGGTGGGCCTGGTCCGGTTTTTTACTGGGCTGGTCCACCGGTCCAAAATTCTGGTCCGACCCGGCCCAATTGCCACCCTTACTCCAAGTTCCCAAATGCTTATTATATTTAAAAGATTTGCATCAAATAGCTGAATATTTGAGTGGATTAAGTTTAAACCCGCAAATACCGCACCCCGCATTAGTTTTTTAAAAAATTACTCCAATCCGGCCCGCACAACCTTAAACCCATCCCGTCCCACATAGCCTTAAACCCGCCCATTCCGTATTTGCCCCTCTCCATTGTCATCTCTACTTAAAAGTACCACTTAGGGGTGTCAAATGGGCGGGTTGGATTGAATTGGAGATATTAAAATGGATTGAATTAGAAATTGGGTTGGGTCATCACCCTCCCAAATTTACTTTGGATTGAAATGGGTTAGGCTATACTGGGTTAAAAGCGGATTGGCTAAGAATTTTTTTAAAAAAAAAATTAAATAATTTTTTTTTTTTTTTTTTTTTTTTGCGGGGGTGGGGGTAGGATGGTGTGGGTAAGAAAAGATCTTTGTTTAAAATAATTTTTTATTTTATTTTTTTCTGTGTGGGGGAGTGGGTGGTTGGGGTGTGGGGTGGGGTGAATGTGGGATTTGGTGGGGGTGGCAGGAGACATTATCACTTATTTTTTCTACTTTAATTAAGAAAATCATTTTATTTGTTAAATGGGTTGAAATGCCTATTGATTGGATTTAGTTGAAGATCTTTTTAAAATAGATTGAGATTAGATTCAATAGAAAATTATCTTAAGCATAATCCATTAAGTTCTGAATGAATTAACTTAATTTAAGTTCATTTTGACATCTCTAGTGCTAACACTTATAGACGTATAGGTAAGTGAAATAACATTGGAAGGTGAACATTATTATAAATAGAGTTCCTAAAGGAGGGAAATATTAATGGAAAAATGTGTGCACAGGCTAGGTTTGCCCATGATAACATAAGCAGGCAGGGTCAGCTACACTGGCAATGAGTTCCAAATATCATAAATAATAATTGGAGTAAAATAGTAAGTTTGTCCCAAGTGAAGTGAGAATATTTAAGAGGAAGAAAAAGGCCCACTTTCATTCCCTTCCTATAATGCTTGCAGAAACAACAATGATGATGTTATCTCTGCATGGGGGAATGGCGTGAATAACGCACTCATCATGTGATTTTCTTTCCACTCTTCCCCAAATTTTAAAGGCGGAGCCAGAAGTCTCAATACGAGTTTGATCGAATTACTCATAGCTTTTGCTGAAATGATATTTTGTGATAAAAAAAACTATTAACTATATATAAATATAAGATTTAAAATCTAATTATTACTATCTGTAATTATATAAAGTAATCATTTTAAGAAATTCAGAACTCATAAAATTGAAGTCATCATTCCGTCTCTATCGAACCCCCTTTTTTCTGTCACTCAAAGAAGAAATGAGTGATAATTTCCTTTGAGACTCAAGAGATTTATACTTTAAAGAAAGCCATCAAGTGTTAGTGATTGCATAATTAGTAGTGTCTGTATAGCAAACTACCATATATAGTAACATTCAAAAAATAATATTAGTATATGACAAATTGATCGGGGAAAGAAACCGAGAAGGAAATAGTGGGAATAAATTGAACTATTTGTACCATTTAGACTACTTTTTTTTTTGGTAGCAAAAAGATATTATATTAGATTAATATGCATCTATACGGGGTACAGTGACAGTATTGCCGCAAGTATTGTTCGAAGGAACGTTATACAAAATAGTAGTAGTAGAGTAGTTCGGGATGGCCGCTTGAGCTGTACCATTTAAACTACGTTACAAGACTATAACAATAACTATTTCTAAATCCCAAATATAACATTATCTAGAACCTATTCTCAATTAATAGTATTGATGCACCATGCAAGTACCTGTTTCATGTGAAACCGAATACCAGTACTTTTTTATGAGAAGCATAAATTTATGTATAAAACATATTAAAATTACATTAAATAGTAGGTCTGAACTCATACTTTTAAAAATACAATGAATTCAATACTAAGAACTTTAAAGATTGCGCATATAAAAAAATTCTCAATCCGCCTCTAAATATATTAGGTACATATACACCTCATAGGGGTTGTAATCAACTCTACGGTTTTTGTAGTATTAAACGGGAAGTGTGATTTTAAAAATATATGAATTGTATTCGAGTCATATTATATGGGTGTGTAGTGTAATTAATCATACTTCAAATGTTTAAAGTGAGCGTTAACACATCTACAAACCCTACGGTAGACCTCTAAAACTTTTTAAGACAATCTACAAACCCTAAAAGATGTTCTTGCATTTGTCAAAATTTGGGAAGCCATATGTCAAATTATACAGGAAAAATCTACAAGATCTTTTACCATCATCATTCTAGCGTGCAAGCTATCCCTCTGATGGCTTTCTGCCAACGCCCTTATTATATTTTTCTCATATAGTATTTTTTTATTTTGTATATAAAAAGTAAAATAATAATCACAAAAACCAGAGACTATACGACCATTACACCGGAGAAAGCGGTTTGGTCTCTTTTAAGCTTTCTCTTGGATCCATGCATGGGAAGAGAATCCTTTTGCTTCTTTAAAAAGGCAAAAAAAAGAAAAAAGTAGTTCGAACGGCGGCGGAGTCATGATTTTTACTAAGGGGTTCAAAATATGAAAAAATAAACATACAAACTAGCAGAAAGAAGTTCGACGATATTTATTATATATACATAAAAAATAATTTCAACCATATATAAATAATAAAATTTTAGGCCAAAAAGGTTAGAATGAACTCACCGGTTCCAAGCTAGCTCCGTTCCTGAGTACGAGTGATAAAAACATTACAACATGATTCTCCATGCTATAGAATATTGCATGTAAATTATAAATGAATATATGAACAGAGAAAGCGTACGAGATGGGCAATCTAAGCTTTGAAACATGAATATAATTAATAGTACTACTAGTAGTAAAAAAAAAAGGAACATCGTTCAAAGGCATTTCGAAACAATCAAAAACTTTAAAGCTACTTGGTTGGCTTCTTCACATTACCCCATCCACTTTTTTTCTTAAGAGAGTCTCGTGGTGTTTTGCATTATTTTTAATTTAATCATTATTTTTAATTTAATATTATGGTTTGCATAAAAATAGTTACTCAACGTGACCTATTAATCTATTCCGATTTAACGCAAAAAATCCTACTCTCTCTCTATAGAATCCGATGATGAAGACACCACAGTGCTTGTGACTGACACGTACTATTCTTGCATTAGGACCCAATTAAATTCGTCTATATGCACTAAAAGTCCCACATTCGTAATAAGACATTCTTTAATCAAGGCGATTTTCATATCCAAAATTCAATTCTGAGATCTATGTTAAAGATAAAGAAGTACTTATAACTGCAGTGAAATTAGAGGTGGAGCTAAGTGGCTGAAAGGATTCATCTGAACACTTCTTTTTTTGAGTTTCGTCGTCTTGTGCATATTTTTAACTTAACTTCATAGTTTCCATAGAAATAGTTACTCAATGTGACATATTAATCTATTCCTATTTTACGCAAGAAATCCGACTCTTTCTCTGTAGAATCAGACGATGACACCACAGTGCTTGTGATTGACAAGTACGATTTGTTATTATTTTTGTTCTGATTTTCTTATCAAATTTAAGTTTTACTTTTCTTATAAAGAAAATAAAAGTAAGACCATAATTACTTTTACTTTTCCTAAAAGAAAAATATAAAACTTTTTCATGTTTGACTAAACTCTTTCTTGGAGGAAAGATTTTGGACCTCTATAATAGAAGACCCCTCTTCTCATACCACAACACAATAGCATCCACAATGTAGTCATCAAAGAATCTTGTTTAGGGAAAAATTTTCTCCCAATAGATTTTAAGCTTTTTAATTTAATTTACAATATTTTTTATTATAGTTTTCCTTGACATCTGAATTATCGCCATCTATGGTTTGTAACTATAAGCTTCCACATGACGCCCTCTCGATTTCGAACCCAACATACGATTCACCCTTTAAGCAACTTAGACATCTCATTAACTAATTCAACTCGAGTCTTGCATTAGGATCCAATTAAATTTGTATATATGCACTGAAAGTCTCACATTAGTAGTAAGGCATTCTCTAATCAAGGTGACTTTCAATATCCAAGATTCAATTTTGAGACCTATATTAAATATGAAGAAATACTTATCACTTCATCACAATTAAGCAACTAGCTCAGATATCTCATTGACTAATTCAATTCGATTCCTGCATTAGGACTTGATTAAGTTTATAATACATACTAAAAGTCCCACATTGGCAATAAGCATTCTCTAATCAAGGCGACCTTCAATACCCGAGATTCAATTTTGAGACCTTTCTATGATATAGTTTGAATTTTAAGAGTCAATTTTCTTTTTATTTTAATCGGTGAATTCAAACATATAATCTTTAAGGATTTTGAAAAATAATTTATAGATTTATAAATTATATAAAAAAATATTATAAATCACAAGAATTAATAATTTAAAATATTTAAAGGGCATATAAATAAATTAAATTGAGACGGGAGAAGTAGTGAAAAGTCAATAGGTGAAGAAATGAGCAACAAGAAGTGTCCTTAAAAGAAAATAATGAAAGATGCTAAGGGCCCCTTTGGATTGACTTATTTTAGGTGTTTTTAAGCTAAAAATAGTTTTTAAGTACTTTTAAAATATTGGATAAATTTAAAAAGTGCTTATAAGCACTTGATTTTTGGCTAAAATATTTAAAATAAGTTAAAAGTCATAAGTTAGAAATCTTAACTTATAAATTTTGGCTTATAATACTAAAAAATAAGTCAAAAATCAAAAGCTCATCCAAACGGACATTAGTACTTGACCTTTTACAACAAAAAGCTCAACATAAAATATTAAAAATTGAGCAAATATCCTTTTAAGAGATGTGGCTGATATCGAAAAGCAGTAATTTGGTCAACTAAAACGAAAACATTTTGAAATAAGCGACTTATGTGGGCAATATGTGATACTTTTGTTCTTCTTTTTTTTTTTTTTTTTTTTTTTTTGGGGGGGGGGTCAGTATCAGAAGCATTAGGCTCTTCTCAATTGGTAATTCGTGCTTCCTCCGTTCTATTTTAGTTGGATACATTTTATTTTATATGATGATTAAAAAATTATAAATAAATGGTAAATTTTACTATTTTATCCTTTACCTATATTAATAATATTCATTGGACAGATAAATGGACATTAAAATTGTAATTAATTATAGGGTTAAAAGGGGAAAAAATAATTAATTCTATCTTGATTTAGTAAGTGATCAACTAATAATACAGGACAATTTATTTTTAATAAGATAACCAACTAAAATGAGACGGAGAGAGTAGTAATTAATTAATGAACATAATGATTACTGTACGATTCAAATAAAAATAATTAAATATTAAAAAAAATTATTAAATAAAATCATTATTTGATTAAAAATAAAATACTTATGTTTGCTAGTGATGATGAAAATAGTTTATGATGGTGATAATAGCGACTATTAGTGTTAATGGTTAGTAGTAGTGGTGGTGATAGTTATGATTGTAGAAGTAGTTAATATGTTGTACGTGATAGGCGCGATAGTGATGGTGGTGATTATGATGGTAGAGTTGGTTGATGTCAGTAGTTGGCAGTGTTGATGGTGGTAATTAAAAAATGTGTAGTGATTGATGATTGTGTTGGTGGTAGTTGGTGGTGGTGCTGACTGTGATGGTGATGCTGGTTAGTAGGAGGGATTAATAGCAGTGGTAGTGAATAATAATAGTGGCAATGATGAAGGCGATAGTGATGATAGTTGATATAGATGCGTTGATAGCTAGGTATGATAACGATTGATAGTAGAGATTGGCAGCGATGATGGTTGTGATGGTAGAAGTGGTGGTGTCTGGTGGTTGGTGATATAATGGAAAAGGTGGTTAGTATGGCTAGTGATTGTTAAAGAGTGATGGCGAAAATTATCCACAAAATATCTTAAATAATACTAAAGACTTTGTTCAGGATATGTCATTTGTGTCTTATAAATTACTTTGACCAAGTCAAAATATCATATGACGTGACTAATAACGTCTACATCCTGTCACTCTAATGCATGGGCGGAGCCACATGTAACGAAGAGATGTCCATCGACACTCCTTCGTTGAAAAATTACATTTTGTAGATAGGTAAAAAATATAATTTTTATGTATATATATTATATATTGACATTCCTTGGCTTCTTCATGAATTTACTTCTTTATATTCTGACACTCCTTAATAAATATTCTGGCTCTGCCACTGCTCTAATGTTATGTGATGGAGACTGATCACTCATTATTCTGTGATTACCACCTCAACCTTATTCAAAATTTATAAAATTAACTGATTTTTTTTTTGTGCACCATATTTCTCTTTCAACCTAGAGAGCCTTTCATTAAAATATTCAATATGGATTGGTGAATTATGTCAAAAGTAGGTACCATTACTTTTAGATGAAGTGGGGGGGCAGATTGTTTTTAAAATGAACATTTTAGTGTTTGGTTTCAAAAGTAAGACTTCCTAGCAATTTTGTCCCCATTTACTTCAGCTTTTGGTAACAAGAACTGCATTGCATCACTTATTTGTAAGAGACCATACCTCTTGAGTGGAAGCGAATTCAAAATTTTAAGTTTATAGGTTTTGAATTGTGAGTAAGGTAACCATTGTATTTGAAATAGATTATTTATACATATTAAATAAATTTATTAACACAAAAATAATGTTTACGTTAATACTATTGCATTCTATCGAACCCATAACTTCAATGGTAAACTCGCCCTTGCTTTATAATTAGGTTTTCACTACTGAAAGCCATTTTTGATAATGAAACTAGGATCCTAATTTTGAGTACACTAAAAAGTAATGTCTGGTAAAAACTATGGTACTTTAATTGACCATTCTAAATGCTCATCATAATAAGCCTCAAAAACACTTTTTAATAGGAGTGGATAAAGTAAACGAGAACAAGAGGGGTTGCTTGGATGTTAAGTACCCTTCATTTTCAATTTTAAAGTTGTGAGTTCGAGTCACCGAAGAAGAAAAACAGATGGAAGATCTTAGGGAAGGGGTTAAAAAAAATAACATATACGTAGTTCATTTTTATATAAATGACAGACTTGGTCAGTTGTGATTTGTGACATTAATTTGATAATAGACACAACTATGTATATGCAAAAAGATTTCCATGAATAAATAAAGAATTACCATTAATATTGTGGGCACAATAGCTGTCAAACTTAAAAGAAATTTGCAAGTACATAATTATATCCCTTAGACAAATGCTGGAACAGCTTCTGAAATTGGTCCCAGATAATTGACATAACTAGAAAATAAACTAGCCTAGGGGTTTGTTTTATTGGCATGGAAGAAAATATTTTTGGATACATATTTCTGATTTTTTTCATATTTGGTTGATCAAGATATTTCGAATAATGTTTTTTTTGAAAAAATAAGTTTTTTTTCAAAAAATAAAAATAATGACTTTCCCAATCGAAAGTAGGAGAAACGATATTCATAACTGGTCTTCTAAGTTTATTGTCTCGTTTCTACCCTTAGTGACGCCCAACCCTCACCCGCCATCCCCAAACTCTCACTCCCACCCCATAGTATTTTCTAAATTATTTATAAATATTCTTGAAATAATATTTTTTTATACTTACGTACCAAATGCTGAAAAAAGTTAAGAAATTCACTTATTTTTCAATAAATAATTTCTAAGAAAATATTTTCCTTTCCACCGAACACACTCTATATCAATTTTCTTTTTGCTCTAATGAGCTTATCTATAAGAGAAAATCCTTTTGGCCACAATGGCCACAATGACATTTAAATGACTGTTCACACTTAAACCATTTTTATTTTTTTTTACATTCCCTTTCTCTGAAATTGATTTTCTTTTTATTAATTTATTAGCTATTTTCAATGCATGGGTCTTTCCAATACATGGGGATTGGACATCTTGTTTGTTTATTTGTTGGTCACTTTATTTAGACGAATTTTGTTCAAAAAAATTTGGATAAGTACTCTTTTTTTCATTGGTGCTAAGTGAAGACATTTAAAAAGATGAAATAATTTATGACAATTTGTAAGATTGAATGACTTCGGTTAATATTGATTCGACTTTCTAGTTATATTTAGAATTTTATTTAAATATGCAGTATAAACTTACACATATATTTATTATTAATATGATCTCTAGTTAAATAATTTTATTAATTATTATGTCTAACTAAATTTAAACTACGTATCTAAATATTTTTTAAATATAATATGAAAATATTTCAACAATGACAATCAAAATTCAAAACACTTTAGACATGATAGATATCGATATATTATAAGAATTATATAGTTCATATGTGTCAACTATTGCTAACAACAACCCAGGAGAGTCACACATTAATGTTGTAGTCTTGTTCCCCTATGTTATGTCGATTTTTGATAATTTTCTAATTATTACTTATATTTTTTATTAATATGACCTCTAATAAAGTAATTTTATTATTTATTATGCTTAAATAAATTTAAACTACATATTTATATAATTTTTTATTATAATTTAAAATATTTCAATAACAACAGTCAAAACTCAAGACACTTTAGACAAGATAGACATTTATATGATATATAAATCATAAAAATCATATAATTCATGTGTCGAATGTATGATATTCATATATTTTAAAAAATTGTGATTCTTTTATTATTTGTAAGTTAAGATATTAGAGTTGAAATTTATCACATAATAATTTCTATATCATTGCACTATTTCTACTTATAAATGATGTTAAAAGTTTTGTTTTCTATAAGTTTTTTTTAATCATGTTTTAAATTTTTAAAAATTAATAATGCATTTTTTGTATAATTTTGATGTTATTATATTATAAATTATAAATTAAAGATCCATGGGACTTACGCCCCATGTCCCGGGGCTTATGCATCGCCCCGTGCTATGTAAAACGCCTCGCCTCACGCCCACGCCTTTTAAAACACTGATCTTGAGTTGTTATTAACTAGGTCAACACATGTGAACTTTATGATTTCTATAATGTGTCAATATCTATCATGTCTAAAGTGATTTGAAGCTTTCGTTATTGAAATATTATCAAATTATATTTAAAAATTATTTAAATATATAATTTAATTTTTATTTAAATAGAATATTACTAAAATTACTTAATTAGAGATCGTATTAATAAAAAAAATATAAGTTATGATTTGAAATTTTTAAAACCAGTGTAACATAAGGACGTAAGACGACAACATTAATGCTTGACTCTCTTGAGTTGCTGTTAACTTGGGTCAAAACATATGAACTATATGATTTTTATAATATGTCGATGTCTACCATGTCTGAAGTGTTTCGAATTTTGACAGTCGTTATTGAAATATTTTCACATTATATTTAAAAAATTATTTAAATATAATTTAAATTTATTTAAATATAATAGTTTATAAAATTGCTTAACAGAGGACATATTAATAACAACTATAAGTAATGACTCATAAGTTATAAAATTGGTGTAACATAGGGGCGCAAAACTACAACATTAATGCGTGAATCTCTTGAGTTGTTGTTAACTAAGGTCGACACATGTGAATTATATAATTTTTATGATTCTATAATGTGTTGATGTTTATCATGTCTAAAGTGTTTTGAATTTTCACTGTCATTATTATTCAAATTATTTAAATATATAATTTAAATTTATTTAAATATAATAATTAATAATTAGAGGTCATATTAATAACAAATATAAGTAATGATTCACAAGTTATCAAATCGACGTAACATGGGGGTATAAGCCTACAACATTAACGCCAACTTCTTGGATTGTTGTTAACTAGATCGACACATATGAATTATATAATTCTTATGATTTCTATTATGTGTCGATGTCCACCATGTCTAAAATAAGACTAGTATTTGATAAGTATTTATTTTTATAAATGATACTAAATTGGTATTTAAGATACATATATTATTTATTGAAAAGATAATATTAAATAAAAATATATTTATAATTAATATTATAAAAGAATAATTGATACATATTTTTCGATAAGTTCCCGCGTAACTTAATTGAATATAATTCAAAAGAAAAGGAAATTTGAGTCTATAACCTCATTCAATAATGAAATTCTACTTTATTTCAAAAACTAAAATGGTAGCGCAGTTATGCTAAATGAAGAAAATAAAAAAATAAAAATACGAGCAATTACATGAAATTACAAGAAGTAAAGATTGAGAAATGTGAAGAAAGGAAATGGAAGATAAATAATATAAAATAAAAAAATTAAGATTAACAAGTAAAAATAAAAAAATTAAAATATAAAAATCGAATGATTTGAACCGAATAAATGAAAACTGAAATGATCAATACCCATCCCTATAAACAATTGGAGAGGAAAAAATTAAGTCAAATATCCATGTTGTTGGGTTCGAAATCAGTTGGGCATCATGCGGACGCTAATAGTTGCAAACCATAGATGCGATAAATCTGATGACAAAGAAAATTAAACTAAAACATATTATTGAATATAGTTTGGCCAATTAGCCTACATATTAAAACTAATTCACTAAACATAAAAACTATTTGAGAGAAAATTTTCCTCTAAACAAGACTCTTTAAGGATTACATTGTGAATTCTGTCGTGTTGTGATATGAGAAGGGGGGGTCTTCTATTTATAGAGGTTCAAATCCTTTCCTCCAAGAAAGAGGTTAGCCAAATATGAAAGAGTTTTGTATTTTCTTTTTAGGAAAAGTAAAAGTAATTATGGTATTACTTTTATTTTCCTTTTAAGAAAAATAAAACTCAAATTTGGTAAGAAAATCAGGGCAAAAACCCTAACAAATCTCCCTTTTTTGGCTTGATTTTCTTGACAAAATAATCTTGATCTTCCTTCTTCACACAATCTTCACATATCACTGTTGCTTGACATGCTTAAAAATGGAGCCTTTTTGGGTTAAAAGTACATGAGCCCCTTCGGGTTAAAAATATTGGAGCCCTTTGCAGGGTTAAAAGTGAGCTTTTATTTTCAAAGATGTAACAACAGGATTGTTGAAAATATGATTGACAATTATCTCCACATGTAGTTTTTTGGACATATATCTTCATTATCATCAAATTTGTTGCAACGTTGTTCAACAATTGGACCATCGGATCATTGAACCATAAGCTCTGATACCACTTGTTGGGTTCGAAATCAGTTGGACGTCATGCGGAAGCTAATAGTTGCAAACCATAGATGCGATAAATCTGATGACAAAGAAAATAAAACTAAAACATATTATTGAATATGGTTTGACCAATTGGCCTACATATTAAAACTAATTCAAAAAAGCATAAAAACTATTTGAGAGAAAATTTCTCTCTAAACAAGACACTTTAAGGACTACATTGTGAATTATATTGTGTTGTGATATGAGAAGGGGAGTCTTCTATTTATAAAAGTTCAAATCCTTTCCTCCAAGAAAGAGGTTAGCCAAATATGGAAGAGTTTTATATTTTTTCTTTTAGAAAAAGTAAAAGTAATTATGGTATTACTTTTATTTTTCTTTCAAGAAAAATAAACTCAAATTTGGTAAGAAAATCAGGGCCATAACCCTAACACATGTGACACCTTTTAATTCAGGGAGAAAATTGATAAAAGAGGCTGAATTTTAATTTTCTCTTTCATTTTTTTTATTTGGGATTAATTTAAAATAAAAGTTAGCAGATGTATGATTAATTTTTTATTTTTTTATAGAAAAGAAGTTTTATTGTTGTATGGTAGTAATAGTATATATGTAACGTTGACATGTATGAACTATGTGATTTTAATGATTTCTATAATGTGTTGATGTCTACTATGGTTAAAGTAGTTTGAATTTTGAGTGTCATTATTAAAATTTAATATGCAATTTAAATTTACTTAAATATAAAAATAAATAAACTTACTTAATTAGAGGTCATATTAACAACAAATATAAAAAATGATTTACAAATTATCATATTAACAAAATATAATAGTATAAGACTGCAACATTAATGTGTGATATTATTGGGTCGTCATTAACTATGATCGACACTTTGATTTTTAAAAAAGAAGACTAAAGAGAAGATTGAGGGAGGAAGGACGAAAAAAGAAAGGTGAGAATGAAAACAGGGAGAAGTCAGGTGGGTCTCACATTTTAAAATTAGTTAAATAATTCTCTTTCACATTTAATGATAGTCATAATTTATCCAACATAAATTTTAGTTGCATTTAATTTTTTGAATTTAGAAAATAGTAAAAATCTTTTTTTTTTTTTTTTTTTTTTTTTTTTGAAAAAAGATTAGTATAGTCTTTGTATATTTGTGGCCATTTTTAGGTCAAATAATTGTGGTCATTTAGCAGCTCTTAGGAGCTTTATTAGGGTCCAAAATAATCAAACAATAACCTAGTGTACTTAATTTATTGGTTATCAAGATGCCATAGTGTAAACTCTCTAAAATCAAGTAGCTATTATATATAGAGAGTTTACATTATGATGCCAACCAATAAATTAAGTACACTAGGTTATTGTTTGATTATTTTGGACCCTAATAAAGCTCCTAAGATACTGTGAGTTGTAACTCTAAGGCATAGTTTTTATAAATTAAATAACAACGAGAAAAAAATGGATAATTTTGAGGAATAAATCAAGAAAATTTGTACTTTCTCCATTTCATTTTGCTTCACCAATGGTGGTTTGATATTTCCTTAAGAAAGTACTGATTTATTATAATTTTTTATTAAGTTATCCTTATTAATTATGCTTTAGAAATTTAAATTTGACTACCAATACTCTATCTAGTTGTTAATGATAAGCGCTATTGGAACAAAATTATAGATTTCTGTTGATATGTTAGAATGGATAAGTAAAATGAAAATTTTGATTTTAGTATAAGAACCGAGTAAAATTATAAAACGGAGATTAGATTATAAGGCTTATTTTGAAAAAAACAAAATCAAATCACCATAACTTGATTCAAACTCTTAAGGTATTTCACACATTGACTTCTGTTTCCACTAAGCCCAATGAGGGAAAAGTTAAAAATAAACAAGTTTAACTAGACATTGAACAAATAGTGTAACAACTCTAGGACTACATAGAAGTTGCTAATGTTTTGTCCCATTGATGATCTTTTTCTAGTTGTATGGAAGATGGACATACATTCAATGACACGAAACCAAGCTGTCACTCTGCAAAGACTTTGGACAAAATAAATAATTAGTACAACATTTTAATGTACTACTATATAGTATGTATATCTTTTTTGGAGTTTTCCATTTGGAAGAATGGTGACAGTGGTTATTTTATTAATTTTTCTTTTGGAGCAGTTGTATGGTGTTATGCTAAAGAGGCAGATTTCAAACTTGTCCTTGTCTTTGAATATGTCCAATGATTTTATTATCTTAGGTAAGGTGCGAGCCTCACTTTTGATTATTGTTGTCTCTATTCTGGGGGATATGGAAAGGAAGACATTTATTTTGTATAAATAAGTAAATGAATATCAGAGTTTTTCAAAAACAGTCTTTCAACCTTTATGAGGTAGGATAAAATTTATGTACATTCTATCTAGCATGGACATTACTGTCCATTTATGAAATTTCACTGAATTTATTATTGTTTATAAATATGTAAATCAGTCTATCTTCTCACTACTTTTGGCACAGGGGTATTTTCCAAATTTAGTAGGCGTTTGACCATGAAAATTAAATTTTTTGAAATTGGAGTTATGTTTGGCCATGAAAATAAATTAGAGGTTTTTTTGACTTTTTGTGAGAGAAATAGGAGTGAAAAAAAATTTCACTTTAGTGAAATAAATTTTATGGTCAAGCACCACTTATTTTCACTAAAGTAAAATAAATTTTCGAAAAAAATAAATTTTTTTATGGCCAAACGAGTCTTTAATACTGTATATTATCATCCCTATGTCAGTAGAACGGTTTGATATCACCTCTAATATTACTCCATCTGTCCAATTTTATGCAACATATTTTTCAGAAAATGACATACTTTATTTTATGAGTATATATTTAAGGGTACGTCCAAAAAGTCTTTAAATATACTGTTAAGCAATTTTGATTGTTTGGCTAATATATTGGAGCGCTTATGGTTTCCTTCTAATATGTACTAACAAATTTTGTATGTTAGATTTGATGGGAAAAATAATAACCATAAAATTTTTAAAAATATCATCAAGTCTTAGATATTGTAACAAGAAAATTATATTAGACACAAAATATATTAGATGTTGCACCTCAGAAAATTATACTTAGACTCTCGAATATAGACCAAAAAAATAAAAATTGCAAAATCTACACCGTCATATGTGACTTTTCGAAAAATAAAATGCATTTCTCTCAAAGTTTGTCAAGTAGTATTTGATGAGCACACTTAGGGCCTATTTGGAAAGCAACCCTGGTAATTGAATTTGATGTAATTGGGTGTAATTACACTATCTGACATGTTTGGTTGGTCAGGTAATTACTTGGTCAGCAGGTAATTGAGTGTAATTGGCAGGGGGTAATTACACTCTCCAATTCACAGGGGGGAGCTGTGAATTGCTGGTAATTACATGGTGTAATTACAAGCTGATTACTTTTTAATTTCTTCTTTTTATTTCTATTTTTATTTTTTTTGTTTTAATTTATTTTAAATTCTTTCTATTTTTATTATTCTAATATTTTTTTTAAAATATTTTTTATTTTATATTATTTATATTTTATTTTCTTCTCATTTCCCAACCTTTACTTCTTGTGATTTCATGCATTTTTTCGTATTATCTATTTTTTTATTTTATTTATTTTATGTTTATTTTTTTCATTTAGCATAATTTAGTTAGTATTCTAATTTTTAAATTATGTAGAATTCATTATTGAATAAGGTTATAGATTTAGGTTTTTCTTTTCTTTTGAATCATATTTACGTTATGTTGAAATTTGACATAAGAGTATTATTTTATTTTTTTTGAATTTTGAACTTATGTTATATTTTCACTTTCCATTTATTTGTTTTACTAGTATTGACATGATATTTCACATTGCAAGCCATTCATTTTTTAGTTAGAATTGATAGATTATCTTTTTGTCGAATGTTTTAATAGTTTTATGACATTATATTTATAATATTAATTCTTTTGTCAAACATGCGTTTCATGATATTCTTAATGTACTTTATGTTTTTATGATTAATTTAATTAAAATATACTAGTTTGAAAAATATAAATCCATTATTTTTTTATAATAACATAAGTTTATTAATATATATATATATATATATATATAATATTTAATTTAATATCATTTATAAAGGCACCTATTTGTCTAATATAAATTTTAGTTTTTGATAATTAACTTTTATTTTAAAAATTGAATATAACTATGTGATTACACTTGTGCAACCAAACAGTACACTTGTAATTACACTGTGGCAAACAAACAGGTCAGCGTAATTACTAGGCTGGTAATTACTACCCTAGTAATTACACCAATTCCAATTACCAGGTGGCTTTCCAAACAGACCCTTAAAGTGCAAAACTACTCAAGAGTATATTTAAGGGATTACTTTAAATATATCTCCAAGCATAATATACCATTTTTCTCTCCACAATTTACTTTTTAATATGTCTAAAAAAGAATAGTACATTTTTGTATTTAGAAATAATTTAAAATTTAAACCTTTATATATCCACACAAAATTTTAAATCACAAGTTTTAATTATTATATATATATTTTTAAAAATAATTGTGTTCATTCAAATACCAACACATAAATTAGTATGAAGGAAGTACTATTTTATTTTCATCCCAAGAACACTTTCAACTGATTTGGTAGTGTTAGAACTTGAAATTGGTATACCTATTCCAATTAACAATGAGCGTGGTGGTTGATAATGTTGACTATATTTGTTTCATCCAATTTCAAAATTGATTTATTAAGCAATGAATCAGTAAAAGTTACTACATGATTAATACTTTGCCTTAGAGTAATGCCTGATCACATGTTAGAAAATATGAAAAGAAGAGCTTGACAAGTGAAATCAATCAAGTTACTCTTATAAATTATTGTCTAATATGAAGGTATCATTAGAAGGGAAAACAGAAAGGAAGGGAAGCAATATTTTTGTTTGAGTGAAAAGGTGAAATATACATCTAAAGTATCTTCTTTGTTTTAGTTTCATCCTGAATATTAGGTGTGCGAGTTTTCACTTATACTATATATCACAAATTATTATTAATACACATCTCAATTATTAATTGTTTGATTTTCATATCCAAACTTTTAGGTAGTAAAATTGATCAATTAATAGGTTAGGTGTATTCTGATTAATAGCCAGTGATAGTTTATGTAGAAAACTCGCATACATGATAATTCAGATACGAAACTCAAAAAACTGGATACTTTAGGTGTGTTCGTAATTATTAACTCTTTTTATTTCTACCCAGTGTTCAGTATCCACTTTAGGGTCATGATTCTCCTGATTAGCACCACGTATACTTATTATAAAGACCCATGCTTCTTATCAAGATTTTTTTAATCTCAGAACTCAAACTTTATACTTTTAAAGGTGAAAAATCATATTCATTCTACCACGATTCTTGGTGACGAGCCATGAGCACAGTGGGAGTGCGATTTCCAAGAAGCGAGCCCGGGTAGAAGTCGGCATAGTAGGACGGGACGACCCTATTCTTGTGTTAAAAGTAGTTAGTGTTATAGTCTCATAGACATTAGAGCAATGTAGCAATATTCTTTACTACAAATTAAAAGGAATTAAGTTCTATAAGAATAATGCTAACATGATTTATTTGATTTAATTTTTTTTATTTATTATTATTTTTTTTTAATTTGTGCCCACCCATGGATGATAGGTGAAAAAAGGATTGAAATTTTGCCTGCAAAAATGTGGAAAAAAAATATACGTACTAATAAAGAAGAGAAAATGATGTCAATGGATCCATTTTTAGTTTTGACCAGAGAAATGCTGATGACTTGACATAGTTAGAAGCATATTGCAGTGGCTGGAGCCTTCTAAGCTAAGCTTCTCTGATCTCCACTCTCTCCAATATATCTACCAATTTCCCTTCCCAATAGTGAGACAGAAATTACAAATAATACTGCTCCGTCTCATATGGACGGTTATATTGTCCGCTCCGGGCCTAGACCCTCATGACTTTAAAACGTGTCACTAGGGAGTAAGGTTTGCTTACTTTTATATTTAACATCTCTTTTGTGTTTTATCGATGTAGGACTTCTTATCTCAAGTTGAGATATCACAATCTTGTATATGGCAAGGCACATGAGGGGGCTGGGATGACCTGAGTCGGAATCATGATCGAACATAACGTTTGTTTGATAGACTTAATTAAGAAATAAAAGCAAGCACTTGCTATCAACTATAGTTTTTAACATGATGATAAGAGCTTTGATTCTAACCGTAATAATTTAAGGAAAAAAAAAAGCAATAAGAAAAAGAAAAAGAAAAAGACAAGATCTGTGAGTGAAGTTGAAGTCTCCTTACGGCTTCGTTTAAAGAATGAGACATAACTCTCTCACCTTTTCTTCTTATCATTAACTCCTCCAGCAGAAATGCAACCCAACAATAAATTTTTAGGGCTCGTTTGGTTTGGGAATAAGTTATTTTAGGATAATTTATTTATTTTGAGATTGTTATTCTATCTTCAATGTGGATAAAATTAAATTATAATATGGGAATAACTACAAGGTCATCCTAAAATTAATTTTGGGAATAGTTATTCCTTATCCTTTATACCAAATAAGCCATTATGGTTTGATTTTTTTCTAAATTTTGTGCATAGCGAGAACTTTAGTGCATCGATGCCTTGATCAACTCCTCTTCCCCCTCAACCCAAATAAGCCTTTAAATTTATTTCCCTCTTTCATTTTACAATGCCTTTCCAATTCTCTTTCACTTTATACCTATCCCTCCTCACTCTCTAACAAAAAAAAACAAAAAAAAAAAAAAAAAGAGAACTTCATCAATAACCATAGCATCAATGGACTTTGACCTTGAAAATCCATTGCCATTTAGCCATGACGATGAAACTCATGCACACACCAATATTTCTCATCTTTTCAACATTGAAGTAGATCATATGCCTTGTAAAAATTACCATCAAAATCTCGAAAACTCGAATTTTCACATTACCATTCGTGAAGCAACCATTTCTATAATGCTACAAATTTCTCATCCCTTTGATCCTTTTCTCTCATATCTTGCCATCAATTATCTCGATCGATTCCTATGTTTCCATTCACTATCGGTAAGATTATGTACAGTAGACTCTTGTGGTTCAACATTTCCCTGAATTCGTACATAGCAGGAGCTTTAGTACACCACACTGCCTTTTTTTTTTTTTTAACATGACGAACTTATTAGGATTGAAAATTGTATAATTATTATTAAGCGTTGGCAATGTAGGAAGGGAAGCCATGGGTCTTGAGGCTGATTGCTGTTTCTTGTGTTTCATTAGCATTGAAAATGAGGAAAACAGAGTACTCTGTTGGTGACATTCAGGTACTTATTCTTGCAATGCTAGTTGAAAATGCCAATTACTATGTATATAAGTAATTGCTTAATGTTACATAATTTTTTTGGTACAGCAAGATGGTGGTGTGATATTTGATACTGAGACGATAAAACGAATGGAGCTTTTGATTCTTGGGGGCCTAAAATGGAGAATGCACTCAATCACCGCATTCGGTTTCATTAATTTCTTCATATCTTTGTTCAAATTCAAAGATCTGCCCTTACAACGAGCTCTCAAAACTAGAGCCACTGAGATTATATTCACAGCTCAAAATGGTAAGTCAAATTCATATTTAATTTTATTAAAAGAAATTATTATCACTTTAAAATCTCATTTCTTTTATTTTTTATTTTTTGACTTTAGAGATGAAGATTTTGCAGTACAAGCCATCTATAATATCAGCTTCAGCTCTTCTATATGCTTCTCATGAGCTTTTCCCTTTACAATTTCCATGCTATGAAACTGCAATCCTAAATTGTTCATATGTACATAAGGTAATTTCATATTCTTTCTCAATTTCGTTGTTCTTTTTCTTTTTCTGGTTTGCAGTTTTTAACCCTTTTCTTTAACCACATATATTGATTCCATGCATTTTGTTCTTTTCGTAAAAAAGAAAAGAAGACAATAATGTTCAGTTTATTTTTTTCACCTAAAATAAGTACTCCCTCAATTTCAATTTACACATCATATCTTTTTCTTTTTTAGTCAGTCTCAAAAAGAATATCTTACTTTTTACTTTTCATGAAATGATTTATAGCGATACAAATATCTGTTTATTTTAGATTTCAGGTTTTAAAAATTTTCATTTTTTTAAAATTTTTCTTTTTGTGTCAAGTCGAACTATATTATATAAATTAAAATAGACTGCGTAATAGATAAGCATAGTACTAATAAGTATAAGTTTATTAATAATGAGCATTATGATTATCTAATTAATACAATTAGTGAATGCGGTTCGTAAATAGTTGTTTTTAACACCAGTGACTTGTACGTGAAAAATCCAGTGGCAGAGCTTTCCACACTTTATGGGTCAAATTAAGGATTTTACTCTAATTTATATAGCTACTCTTTCCGTCCCATTTTAGTTGATTATCTTACTAAAAATATATTCACTCCATTACATTTTAGTTGATCATCTTACTAAAAATAAAAGTCCATCTTACTAAAATGAAATGTGCCCAAGTAGAATAGTACGGAAGGAGTAGTAACTAGTACGGGCAAAGGAGTTTTAGTTGGGTTAACCAAATACTCCCTCCGTTTCAAAATAGTCGGTCTTCTTTCTAAAAATATTTGTTTTAATTTAGTTGTCCCTTTTATGAAATCAAGAAAATATTATTATGTTCTTTCAATAGTACCCTTATCATTAAATGACTAAACAAAGTGTATATACTCAAATTTATATTTTTAAAGTATAATTAATAAGGCTAGTTTGGTAAACTAAACCCCTAATAAAAATTTTCTTAAGGAAAGTGTCAAGTCAACAAGGAACAACTATTTTGAAACGGAGGAAGTAAGATTATTCAATGTAATTTTTTGTAAGAATAATAATGAGAACGAATTAAATTAAAATTAATACTCGTAACACATAAATGGACTAGACTAGCTGTATTATGTCGCACCTAGTATAGCTAGACAATGAGGTGGGGATTGTAACTACAAAATGCAATTACACTTGATTACTTCCAGAATTTTACTTACATATATTGATAGTGTAATATTTTTGTATCACCATTAGTGTATTTTTATCGATGTACAAGTCGCATTTTATCATCTTTTATAGCATACCAATCTATGTTTATCATAGAAATTCACATGTAATCAACTTTTCAGTGATTTGATACTGTATTTTTTAAAATATTGTTAAATAATTAGAATTCCAGCAATCATAGAGTTTAAGTTTTATGATTAAAACAGTATGACACTACTAAAAAACGTAAATTTCTGATGATCGTTCCGTCAGTAATCGTAAAACTAATAGTGTATAGAATTACTTGAAAGCATATTTTTTTTATGGACGTTCCCAATGAAATCTTGGATTTCCGATGGATAGCTCATTGGAAACATTTTCGACGAACAAATTATTTCCTATGGTAATCCTATGAGAGATTTTTAATTTTTTAGTAGTATAAAACAGAATATTAATAAAATCAAATCGTTTGCAAAGTAACTACATGACGAAAACAGTAACTAACCTGTTATGACAAGTTCAAGTATTCAGTGTAAAACGTTCTTCATATTTTCAATGTATAATAACTTAAATCAATTTTCAATAACTTTCATAAATGCAATGAATTGTTTCAAGACCGACTCGAATAATTCTTTTTCTATCTTGTGTAGGATGATTTGTTAAGTTGCTATAACGTGATGCAAGAAATAGCAAAGGAGGGATACGAATCAATACTAGAGATGGTGTCAAGCACAAGCACACCAGTCAATGTGCTTGACCTGCAGATGAGTTGGAGTTCAGATAACGAGCCAATGGATGAACATACCACCTCTGCCACTACTCTACTACTTAATGCTATTAGCAGCAGCAACAGGCAAGACAACTTGTTGAAACGTCAAAAGATTATTATTGATGACCACAACAGTTAATTCAGCTTTCTCTTTGCTGCATAACAACAACTTTGATATTGATGTTTGATACAAAATTATGCTATCTATCTGAACCTTTTTTTGATGACAACGAAGCAGTAGTGCGCGCTCACTGCATGAGTTAAAAAGATACAACAGAAAAAAAAAAAAGGTTTAATAAACGACAACTAAGTAGTATTTCCTCCGAGAATCTTTTAGTATCTCAGTTGGTTGGTTACTTGAACTTGTACCTTATTGGTTGGATTGCTCACTCTGTAATTCCATTTTCCCTTCTCTCACACCCAGTTTTTCAGCAAAAAAAAAGTAATACAGTATTCCCTCTGTTTCAAGGTGTTTGTTCAGTTTTGACTTGATATGAAATTTTAGAAAATAGAGAAAACTGTTGAATCTTATGGTTTTAGATTTAAGATGTATAAAATATATCAAAATTTATTTTAATCATTTCATTTTAAACATTATGTGAAAAATTAAAATTAAGTTATCAAAAAAGAAAATAGACATCTCTTCTAAAATGAATTAAGAAAGAAAGTAATATAAATAAATTGAAACAGTAGGTGAATATAAGATAACACTTTATTTGTAGCTGTGGGTGGCACATTTGGAAGTGACATTAGCTTTAGTTTGTTTATTTATTTTTTTGCATCAAAGAGCTCAATATGAAGTGAAAAAGAAAAAAATAATCCTATATAGGGGTAATTGAGGAAAGAAAAAGAACTAGAAGGAGAAGGAGGTTGTAGGTTGGGAGTGGTTGGTTTGGTTGGTGACTTTGCTTTGTATGAATGTGGAAAAAAGGGGAAAAGACTTGAAAAATTAAAAGAAAGGAAAAGAGATCAGAGAGGGGAAAATAGAATAAAATGAGTTCATTTTATTCCTTTTGTTTTATTGGGAAGAGAAAAAGAAACAAAAAGATCAAGGGATGTAGAATTTGTTTGCCTTTTTAAAGTTGTTTCATGTTGGTGTTGGGGGCTCTAATTGGTTGCAAATTAGAGAATAACTGTATGAGATGATAAAATTGAATAAGTTCATCTCTTTTATTGTAATGCCATTCTTGACATTTTACCTATTTTTTTTTAAAAAAATTTGGAACCCCTAGAAAAATTCACGATATCTGTCACAGTCTCTGTCCCTCGGGTGAACACTTTGTGGTAACCTATTCACTGTGTAATAGCTCACAAATCACACAGGAGATATAAACCGCACTAAGACAAGTCCATGCGATGAGTTCATTGCTAAGCAACAGACGAAGGTTGAATTCGATCTCAGGTCTCTCACATGGGAGACCCACCTCCAAGCCACTCAACCATGCCCTTGCTAGCATTTTTTTACCTATTTTGTTGATGGCTTCTTTCATGATTTTTTTTGGTTTTTTTTTTTTTTAAAAAAAAAAATTGTACGCCAAATTATTTTGGTGCTAGCTACTCCTTTCGTCTCAAATTATCTGTCACTCCTTAAAAAAACATTAATTAGGAAGGATTTTTTTAAAACTATTTTACATTTTATTGATATTTGAACATCCATAACATCACTCATAATTGAAGTGTTTGTAGTCTTCAAATTACCTTTTGATTATTTAAGGACATTAAATAATGGTAATTTCGCACATTTTCTGTGAAGAGAGTAATATTGACAAATTATTCTTTGATTAATTTATTCAAATAACTTTATTAAGGGGTGTTCCACTTCCCCAAAAAATTACTTGTTTTGAAATGTAGGGAGTAGTTACTAAGGTGACAAGAGGAGTTGCTCATTTAATAAACATCCTCAAATTTTAAGATTGTGATTTTGAGTTATCAAGAGAGCAAAAAAGATGAAAGCTTCAAGGGAGGGGTTAAAAAGAAATAGAAATAACTACTAACTACTAACTACTAAGGATAAAATGAAATAATTTTTTTAAAATTTTTTAAAAAATACGATAAATTATTGAGACGAGAACCCAGTAAAGACTGTGAATCGTTGGGCTCTGGGGAGGAAGTGAAGGTCATGGTCCCGATAAATATTAGAGATTTGGAGATTTCACTATCCCAAAAATATGTCCAGAAATTTGATATCTGTGGACTGTGTAGGCAGCAATTGAAAGTCACCACTCATCACACACATTCACACAAACAATTAAAATTGGACCACTGACTCAATTTATGATCGAATGTCTACTGCCGTTATTAATTACCCATCTGTTATACTTTATATTTTTTTTAAAAAAAAATTGTTGGTACGATATGTTTTATTCATAAAGTTAAAATCATTGAAATAGAGGAGTGTTATCCGAGTATTATATGAGAGAAGAACGTCTATTGAAAAAGAGCTGCAAAAATGTAAATGTTAGGATAGATGTGTGGCGATATAAATTTAGATAAGATTAAAAATTAATGACTGCGTTCATGATAAAGTACAAGTATGTATACATTGCTGATAAAATGATAGAAGGGCGCCGCTAGAAAATGGTTTAACCATGTCTTGTATCGACTTACATATTTACTTATCCGTAGGTGTAATACTATGGTGAATAAAGATGTTAAAAGGGAATGAGGTAGACCCAAAAATATAGAAGGAAATTATTTTGAAAGAACTACAATTTCTTGGAATTAATTCAAACTCTTTGCTAAAAATATGTTAGATATATAGAAGAAAACAATTCGTAAAAATAATTTCTAGGTGATAAGAATAAGTCTTTGCCTTATTAGTATGTTGATTTTGAACCATTACGTATATATATTTAGCATATTTTTCGTTTTTATTAAGATGTAAATATTGTTACTGTTGGTGCTAGTTTGTTTTTCTTTCTTATGTTTAGTGTTTGTCCAAATCTCTAGATTGAGCATCATTTTTAACCACATATATATGAAGGAATAATCAAATAGTAGAAGCTTTCTTGTATAAGGATTGTATTATCTCTAAGGCATTACCAAGGTTTAGAAGCTCCCAAGATATGATCATGCATGTACATGCTTATTTTTACAAAAAATTAAGGCTTAATATATAGCAAGCATGTTAAACTTGTAAGAGTATTCTATTTCGAACTATTTTGAAAATACTTTTGCGCATATTTTGATTAGTCTATTAGATAGTTGAGTTAACCACATTAAATATATCATCTCCGTTAATTATACACATCAATCTCAAGTAGAAAATGTTAGTCTTTGTGACTTATTGAGACGAATGTGTATAATTAAAGAAAATGACATATTTTATGTAGTTAACTAACTAGCTATAGACGAATGAGAACCTACACGTACAAAACTTTCAAAATCTGAATCGAAAGTACTTAAGCAATTGAAACACTTTTTAGGAGTTGAGGTGTTTCATTGAAACAAGACTTAGTTTGAGTGTCTAAATGAATTTTCTCGAGAAATTCACATTTTGAATTACATCATCCGTTTTGAAACAGAGGAGTAAGCTTATTTTGGGCCGTGGATTTCTTCCTTCTTTCAACCATACTTAGTTGATTGGGCTGACTGGCCTGGTTCGACTGGTCCTTGCTGTAAAGAGGAGTAACTTCTTTTGGGCTTTCTGATCCTCATTTCTTAGCTATTTCTACATGTCATTTTAAATTGAAACAACTACGTACGTAGATATCTCCTATTCTAATTTATGTCTAGCAGAACAATTTTAATTTAGGTTTCATGATTAGGAAGATGATAATTCGAGCACAACAAGCATTTTAATTAGTTTTTTTTATAAAAAACCATTTTCGTAGTTAATATAGGTTTAGTTTGAGTTGGTAATATCCACAAGAACTCAACATATATCCTTCGACATTGGTTTAGCTCAAGTTGTGGGTATCAATCAATTTTATTCTTCTTGTCCAATCATTTTCTCAATTTAATCTTTCGAGGCTCTATCAAAACAGTTCTCTATTATTTCACAAAGGTAAGGGTACGATTTGCAAACATTCTTTTTCCTCCAAACCTCACTTATGAGATTACAATGGATATACATTGTTTTGTAATCTCTCGAGTTTTAACCAAGATCAATTTTTGCACTTTATATTTTTACCCATATGCAGTGACCCTATTTGGGAGCACGTCTCCATGGCATAAAATTGCATTTCCTATTTATATGTAGTTCATAAAACATTTGATGATCTAATTAATCATTTCCACATTTGGTTTGCTAAAACTTGAACATTTTGTATTTGGCAAAGTTAGCTATCACTTCTAATATCTGGACCAAGCACATTGAATTGGATTGTCACTTTGTTCAGGACAAGTTGGTTGATGTTTTGATCACACTTTAACTATAATCCTTCTGCCGTGCAGCTGGAAAACATACACACAAAGGCGTTACTTGGAGAACAATTAGTGTTGATGAGTGTCACATATAGAATTTATTTTTCCTATTCTCACTTTGGAAAGTTATTTTTCTCATTTTTATTTAAAGAGCTATGTTTCATAGATAAAATATTTTTCAAAAATTTTAACCAACCAAACATATAAAAAAAAATATTGAAAAACGTTTTCTGAAAATTATTTTCTCAATACCAAACAGACACCTGCATAACCAAATCCTCTGCCACCTCCACCTTCATCGTTTTTCCTAAAGAAATATTTTTTTATTTACGTACCAAACATCAAAAAATAAAAAATAAAAAATAAAATAATATATTTTTTCAAAAAATATTTTTCAAGAAAAATATTTTCGTTCGTACCAAATACACCCTAAGTCCAAGTTGGAGGTGAGATCACACCCTCCAACTTGACAGATGGGTATTGAAGTGTTTGTACTTCTCCTTTATATACTTGTAAATACATGGTGCCTCACCAACATGGGTTGTGGTGCAGTGATGAGACTACTCCACCCTTAACCAAAGGCCTCGGGTTCGAGCCCTGGGTATGAAGAAAATCCTGTTGGGAGCGCCACCCCCAAAATGGGCCCTGTAGTACGCGATACGGATTAATCGGGGCTCCAATACAGGTACCGAATACCGGGTGGGAAACCAAAAAAATACATGGTGCCTCTACTTAGCTGTATAATTTGTACATTTTAGCTT
Organism: Capsicum rhomboideum; assembly: GCA_031232105.1. Classification (NCBI taxonomy): domain Eukaryota; kingdom Viridiplantae; phylum Streptophyta; class Magnoliopsida; order Solanales; family Solanaceae; genus Capsicum; species Capsicum rhomboideum. Next base: position 134,129,629 of record CP124712.1, on the reverse strand, counting down.
AGCTGGTTTTTTGACTTAATAAGAATCTTGCCCAGTCAATATGTATTATATAAGACTTAAAATGCTCTAGATGAGATAATTGGATGTGTTTTTCCACTTTATCTTCCTATCAAACTCTTTTGAATTCTCTCTCTATCTCCCAACTTTCTAATTCATGGATTTTCTTCAATATATATAGTCTTTGATTTTCTGTGTATAATAATTTTTTTGGGACAAAAAATTATTAATTATATAAAGAAGTTACAGTGATAAATTCTCCTTTTATTCCACTTTATGTAATATATATCTAGCTCGAAATACGATAGTCAACCCAATTAATTCTGATTGTAATTCAAACATAAAATCTTTAATTATTTTTTTTTGAAAATATAAAATCTATGTATTTAGAAAGTACATAAACGATATTTTAAGTCTCAATAATTATCAATTTAAAATATTTAAAATTTATGTGCAAAAATATGGTCAATTTTTTTCCTCTAATTTGACTCTGACTGAATTGTCACATAAAGTAGAAAAGTATGGGTATAGTATTTTGTTTGACAAGCAAAAGAAAGTTCCAATAAAATGTAAAATAGTCATCTCTTCGTATTAGGAGGTTGACTGAAGGTACAAGCCCAAGCACTATTCACGTATGCAACAAATTATCAATAATTTTTTCTATTAGATTTCTAATGTTTGTTATTCTCTGCTCAAGAAAGCGCTATTTCAACAACTTCCTACGCGGCATAGGGGAAAATAATAAATTTGTAAAAACAGCAATAGTATATAAAGCATGACAAAATAATAAATAAACAAATAATAAAGCACGACATCTTAACGAATTATAACGTGTACACAAACAAATTAAATCATAGAAATAGAATAATACTCCCTCCTAATTATAGTAGTTGATTATCTTATTAAAAATAGTTATCCAATATTAATTGGTCGCCTTACTAAATCAAGAAAGCATTACTTAAATTTTTTTCATATTACCCTTGCAATTAATTATTTTTGAAAATGTTCACATTTGTTCGTAAAGTTTTAAATTTTTTTTTTTAAGGGATAAATTAATAAAATTACTTTTTATTTATAATTTCTTAATATGCTTAATAAAAAAAAAGATCAACTAATAAGAGACCGAGGGAATAAGGCTATTCACAAATGGATAATGTCACACCCCTTTTTCGTTCGTTTGGGTCGAAGGATTTTTCCAATTAAAGTGACGGTATTGAATAGGGATTATTTTATTTATAGAGTCGCCACTTGGAATTGAGTTATGGTGTTCCAAGTCACCTTTTTGAATCCCTAATCAAATAGAAGTTGACTCTTTAATATTGGTCTGCGAACTAGAAATCCAAGTAAGGAATTCTATTGACCGAGGGGAAGGTGTTAGGCATCCCTCGCATCCCGTGGTTCTAGCACGGTCGCTTTATTGACTTATATCCGACTTAAGTAATTTCTTGGATAAACTGGTTTTGGTTACTTGCTTAATTTACCTAAGGATTATGAGAAAATTATGACTTAGGTTTTCGTCTGAGGAGCGTAACCACACACAGAGCCTTGTAATTATAGAAGTTGATCAAGGAGCGTAACCACACACATGATCAACCTCGATATATCAATTGATTTTTGTTTTTTCGCTTCTACTAATTCGCGTCTTATTTCGCTTACTTCTCATGTAGTTATTTTTATCAAAACTATTTTTTGAGTCTTGAATAAATTTATAACCCATCCCTCTCCCTTACGGTTAATAACTCCACTAAAAGAATCGATACTAAACAGAATGATATTTGAATCAACAAACAGAAAGAAGTATTCTTAAATTAAATTAAAGATGGGCATTCCAATTAATTCAAACATAAGAATTCATACAAAAGAAATGATCAAAACTAAAATACGAAACCTAGCATTTTAAAAGTTATGTTCATTTGTTGCTCATTAGATAAATGTTATACTAGAATTCATTATGTCAAATTAAATGAAAACATCAGGAAAATTAATTATTATTTTTTTAAATGGTGCGGACCAAATCCTTTTTTTTTTAATCATCAATTCAATTTGTTAGCAGACCAAAATAGATAAGGTCATAGTTGAGATGGCATATTTCAAATAGCTTTTAAAAAAAAAAAATTAAAAAAAATGATTTCTATGATTCCAAACAGAAACCAATTAACAGATACTACATTTTTAGTTTTAAATGAATCTAACATGAAGTGTTCATAAAAATGCTAATCTATTTAGGTGAGATTATTGAAATTCACGTGCTGAAACGGACACAACATTGATACTAAAACTTCAAAACCCCATTTAAACTTAATCAATTCTTAAACAAAAGATCATGCTAAAATCAAAATTTAGTTTATTAAAAGCTCTAATCCTAGGACTTAAAATCTGAAATTAAAATCAAGTGTAAATTAACTACCATTAAACCAAGCACGCACATGTATCTTATTTACGAACAAAGAAAGGATGAGCCAAACAAATGTAAATCATAATAACAGGAAACAAAATCTAATAAAGTAGTGAACACAGAGTTAAAGTTGAACCTCACATAAATAGTCGACTTTGCATACTAAATAATACATGAAACCATTTAAGCAACCTTTTTCATACTTTGGTTCACAATAAAACTTATAAAATAAATAGCGTAGGATCGAATAAGAACCTGTGTGATGAACTAAACGAAAGTAAGAATAGGAATGCCGTCACCGGAAACTCAAAACGAAAGCCAAAACTCAAACTTCAACTCCCGAACGTTTAAGAGTACCCTCTTTTTCTTTTGTTTTTCCTCCTTTTTTTCTCTCCTCTTACTGTTTTTTTTCTGTATTCTCTCCTTTTCCTGTTTTTTTTTTCCTGTCTTCTCTGTGTTTTCTCTTTCTGCTCTCTATCTTTTTTTTTTTTTTTTTCGCTTTGGGTCTCCTCCCCTTTCTTCCGTGTATGTTTATGTATATATAGGTGTAGGTATGTTGGTTAGTGTATGTGGAGTAGTGTACGTGTGTGTGCATGGAGTGTTGTGTGTGTGAGGGTGTGTATAGTAGTGTGCAGATTTTGGTGGTGGTGGGGGGGGGGGGGGCTGTGAGGGAGTGGGAAAAAAGGGAGGGGGACGTGCAGGTGGTTGGGTAGTTTAGGTTAATTAATTTTTTTTTTTAATAAATAAATAAATAAATTTATAATGAATAAATAAATAACTAAAGTAGTATTGGCTAACTATAAAAATATGGAAAATTTAAATAGCTAGTCCTAAAAATATATGGCTAAGAAAAGGAAAACTATAATAAAACTACTAGCTTATTTATATAAAAAACTAAAAGAAAACATATTTTCTGAAAGAATTTTTTTTTCTTTTAAAATGTAAGAACACAACTTATCCTTGACTCATTTATTGAAACTTTTATACAAATAAAACCTATGAAAAATGAGATAAAAACTAAAATAATAATTAGACGTAAATTAAATATTTAATGCAAAAAGAGGCTAAAGCTCGGAGAGGGTCAAAAATCACGTGTCTACATTTGCCCCTCTTTGTCTGTGAACACGAAAGAGTTTTCAGACAAAGAAGTAGACAACGAGAATAGTTTTGACCCAACTGTTATTGGAAATGAGAAAAGGAAAGAAGGAAAAGATGCGATCGAGTCCTGGTTTTGGACAGCCTACATATCCCAGGTTATAAGGGAATCAGGTCCCGTGTAGTTCAATGAGATGGAAGGGTGAGGCGATGAGTTAGAGGTCGAGTGAGGTCCCATCGAGTCTCCGTTTCGCGGCTCCTAGTTTTACATCAAAATGAAAGACAAGAATAAAAATGATCCTTCAGGTACAAGATCCTATCTATTCAGCTTCTATTAAGTCTTGACTTGAATCTTCACGCTTCTTCGAGTGATGATACATCTACTCTCCTCTTGAGTTGAACTCAATAGTGAACATTTCTTCATGTCGATTTTGGTTATTGGAGATGAACTTGAAAATCGGCCCTATTCTTCTAGCGGACACTTGCTCCTTCTGATTTTGAATTTGAAAATAGCCATGTTTTCCAGGCGGGCTCCCGAACTTGAATTGAAAATTGACCCTATTCTCCAAGCGGGCTCTTGAGCTTCAAAATTGAAAATAATCCCTGTTCTCCAAACGTGTTCCTGAACTCAAAATAAATGGTGAACTAGAAAAGTAAATCCTATTTTCCAGGAGGATCCTGAACAGAAAATAAAGTCCCATTTTCCAGGAGGGTCCTGTTGATCCCATTTTTCAGGAGGTCCTGAACAGAAAATAAAGTCCCATTATTCAGGAGGGTCCTGTTGATCTCATTTTCTAGGAGGGTCCTGAGCAGAAAAGTAAAATCCCATTTTTCAGGAGGGTCCTGAGCAGAAAATAAAATCCCATTTTTCAGGAGGGTCCTGTTGATCCCATTTTTCAGGAGGGTCCTGAGCAGAAAAGTAAAATCTCATTTTTCAGGAGGGTCCTGTGCAAAAAGGTAAAGTCCCATTTTTCAGGAGCGTCCTGTTGATTCCATTTTCCAGGAGGGTCCTGAGCTAAAAATAAAGTCCCATTATCCAGGAGGGTCCTGAGCTGAAAAGTAAAATTCCATTTTCTAGGAGGGTCCTGTTGATCCCATTTTTCAGGAGGGTCCTGAGCTAAAAATAAAGTCCCATTATCCAGGAGAGTCCTGAGCTGAAAAGTAAAATCCCATTTTCCAGGAGGGTCCTGAGCTGAAAATTAAAATCTCATTATTCAGGAGGGTCCTAAGCTGAAAATTAAAGTCTCATTTTTCAGGAGGGTCCTGAGCCGAAAAGTAAAATCCCAAATAACACGAACAAAAATTTTGCCCCAGTTTGTAACAAAATTTTTCGTGAGTTTTTTTTTTTTAAAAAAACATAACTATTTGAAAAATAAAGAGGGTGAATCCAAGACCTGCCCCATTCCCGAAAGTGCATCTCGCAAAGGTAAAAGATAATAATTTTTACTATGACTGTAATACAGCAAACTTGTGTTGCAACATAACTTCTTGCATTCGTAGGAGTGAAGAATTGCCCCTTTCTGATATCCAGGCTTCGAAGCCTTTGATTTGCAGGCATCACCTATCTCTGTTTCAGACAAAGAAAAATTGTGAGTTTAACAACATGGTGGTTGGTTCATGGCATTTGAATTTTGATGCAATTGCTTCTGCACTTGTCATGTTCAGCTTTGTTTCGAGCCGTTGATGAGTATCATTAACTTGTTGTACTATCGACCCAAAAATTCTGGTTACCCAATGACTGTAACTCAAACCATATTTTTATTTCATAGCGCCTCTGAATTTTAACTTCCGTCGCACCTTCGTATTCTTATGAATTCAGAAACTGTCAGATGATGACCATTCTTAGGTATTTTGTTTCCCTTTGAATCATGTTTCTTTTATGTGTTAGCCCTTTTCCCTATTTTGCACCATTGAAGGAGTTGGTAGCAAGTTTTGAAGTCCTTTCTCACTTGTTTTTTCATGGACTTGACTCAAAGACAACATAAAAATAAGGACGGTGATTTTCCATTTTGAAAACAAAGACAGGAAAATAAAAATAGAAATACTGAACGAAGGGAAATGCAACAGGCGTCCCTATTTCCAAAAGAATGAAGGAAAGAAAACTTATCTGAATGTTATAGCCGGCTCTAGTGATTATGACATGCATTTGGGATCAAACAACCCGATTTTCTCATCTCAACCATTTATCAACTTTTGCCAACCTATTGAATTTAAAACTGAGTTTTGCTTTTGAGCCTGTCGCCTCTAGATCACAAACCTCATCCGGCTAGCGCAGCCTCAAAGAGTTTTCACCAGCAAACCTATCTCATTTTCATTTTCTCTCAAATCATCATTGCCTTATAGTGCCTGTGAAGGTTTTCACCAATATGACTCTCTCATTTTTATTTTCTCTCATCTCACCATCGCCTTATGGTGCCCGTGAGGGTTTTCACCAATATGACTCTCTCATCTTTATTTTCTCTCATCTCACCATCGCCTTATGGTGCCCGTGAGAGTTTTCACCAATAAGACTCTCTCATTTTTCATTTCTGTAATATTTTCTTTCTGCTGATAAGGACAAGTGCGACCCAAAATGTAGAACATCATGTCACCATACCATGCTTAGCCTCGACATTTTCAAAGATTGATCTGAAGGTCTTTCTTTGGTTGTAACGTGGCTTTTGGATAGGGTTAGAAAGAAAGGGTGGCATGAGGCTCAAAAGACACTTAACATAGGGTGAGACTTACAACTTTTGGAATCGACACACAAAGAAAATAACTTTTGCCCCAGTTTCTTTTAAACTTGGTAACATGAATTTTTTATTTGGTTGGACCGAACCCCAGAGTAGGGCTGCCTACGTATCTTGTCGTAGCAAGAATCAGGTCAAACGTAGTTTAGGCAACTTGTTCTTTTGCTTGATATTATTATTATTATTTTTTTAATTTTTTTTTGACTCAATTTCCTTTTCTTGACACTTCTCTCTTTTGGATTTTTCTGACTCAATTTTTTTTTTTTTTTGACACTTTTCTCATTTTTCTTTTTCTAATTCTATTTTAATTCCAAAAGAGGGGTACGAAAGAAAGTAAAACTTAAGCTTAAATGGGATAGACAAATGATGACACAATATTTGGATAGTGGAATAAAATGCCCTCGTCATATCAATCTTTTAAATATGTCAAAACCAAACATGTAAATAGCAATAACGATAAATAAAGATCATACATAATATCTTTTGACTGCATCGGCATTGATAACCACTTCTACCATTTTGCCTTCTACATCGGTCAAATATAATGCACCATTGGGCAACACTTTCTTCACCATGAATGGGCCTTGCCAGTTCGGGGAAAACTTGCCTTTAGCTTCAACCTGATGGGGGAGGATGCGCCTTAATACTAACTGCCCCACTTCAAAATGTCTGGGCCGCACTTTTCTATTATATGCTCATGCCATTCTCTTCTGGTATAGTTGGCCATGACATACTGACGTTAATCTTTTTTCATCAATCAAACTCAATTGCTCCAATCGGTTCTTGACCCACTGATCATCGTCAATCTTAGCTTCCACAATGACTCGAAGAGATGGAATCTCAATTTCTGCAGGTATAACTGCCTCAGTCCCATATACTAACGAGTAGGGAGTCGCATTTATTGAAGTACGAACTGTAGTACGATAACCCAATAGAGCGAAAGGTAACTTTTCATGCAATTGTCGGGAACCTTGCACCATCTTTCGGAGTATCTTCTTTAGGTTCTTATTGGCAGCTTCTACAGCCCCATTTGCCTTGGGGCAATACGGAGTAGAATTTCGATGCGTAATCTTGAATTGTTGGCATACCTCTTCCATCAGATGACTATTGAGATTTGCAGCATTGTCTGTAATAATTATTTTGGGATACCAAATCGGCAAATAATGTTGAAGTGAACAAAATTTACCACAACTTTTTTGGTCACCGACTTGAAAGTTACTGCTTCCACCCACTTTGTAAAGTAATCAATTGCTACCAAGATGAACCTGTGCCCATTTGATGCTTTTGGTTCAATAGGCCCAATCACATCCATTCCCCAAGCCACGAAGGGCCATGGAGCAGACATTGTATGTAACTCAGAAGGAGGGGAATGTATCAAATCCCCGTGCACTTGGCATTCATGACATTTACGTACGAATCGAATGGAATCTCGCTCCATGGTGAGCCAATAATAACCTGCCCAAAGTATTTTCTTTGTCAACACATACCCATTCATATGCGGTCCACAAACTCCAGAATGTATTTCAGTCATGATAGTGGAAGCTTCTCTGGCATCTACATACCTTAAAAGTCCTAAATCTGGAGTCCTTTTGTACAAGATCCCTCCGCTTAAGAAAAATCTGCTAGCCAATCGTCGAATAGTTCTCTTTTGGTTACCATCGGCATGGATTGGGTATTCTCCAGATTGAATGTATTTTTTGATATCATGGAACCAAGGTTCACCATCAAGTTCTTCTTCGACCACATTGCAATAAGCATGCTGATCATGAATTCGTATATGCAAGGGGTCAATATGAGTCTTGTCGGGATGTTGGAGCATCGAAGATAAGGTTGTCAAGGCATCAGCAATCTCGTTATGAACTCTGGGAATGTGTCGAAACTTTACCAATACGAATTGTCGACAAAGGTCTTGCAAACAATCTCGATATGGTATAAGCTTCAAATCGCGAGTTTCCCAATCTCCTTGAATCTAGTGGACTAACAAGTCTGAGTTACCTAGCGCCAACAGTTCTTGGATTCCCATGTCGATAGCCAGTCGTAAACCCAAGATACAAGCTTCATAGTCTGCCATATTATTGGTACAATAGAATTGAAGTTGAGCTGTTACGGGATAATATTGTTCTGATTCTGAAACAAGAACTGCTCCTATTTCAACTCCTTTCACATTAGCAGCTCCATCAAAGAACAACTTCCAACCTAGATGACTGTCATCAGAAACAACTTCGTTGACACATGATACCTCTTCGTCAGGAAAATAGGTCTTTAATGGCTCATATCCTTCATCAACGGGATTTTCGACCAAATGATCGGCTAGTGCTTGGGTTTTCATTGCAGCCCGCGTCACATAGACAATATCAAATTCTGTGAGCAATATCTGCCATTTCGCGAGTCTGCCCGTGGGCATAGGCTTCTGAAAAATATACTTTAAGGGATCCATGCGGGAGATGAGGTAAGTGGTGTAGGATGAAAGATAATGCTTCAACTTTTGTGCTACCCAAGTCAGGGCACAACACGTCCTTTTGAGAAGTGTGTACTTAGCCTCATAAGTGGTAAACTTCTTGCTGAGGTAGTAGATGGCTTGCTCCCTTTTTCCTGTGATATCATGTTGACCCAATACACAACCAAAAGAGTTGTCCAGAACAGACATATACAATATCAAGGGCCTACCCGGCTCAGGTGGGACCAACACAGGTGGATTCGATAAGTACCTTTTGATTCTATCGAAAGCCTCTTGACATTCTTCAGTCCATTCCACTGCAGCGTTCTTCTTCAATAATTTAAAAATGGGCTCGCATATTGTCGTGAGTTGGGTAATGAATCTACTGATATAATTCAACCTTCCCAGTAAGCTCATTACCTCTGTTTTGTTCTTCGGCGGAGGCAATTCCTGAATGGCTTTTATTTTTGAAGGATCTAATTCGATACCACGTCGACTAACTATAAACCCCAAAAGCTTTCCATATGGGACCCCAAATACGCATTTTATTGGGTTAAGTTTGAGATTATACCTGCGAAGCCTGTCGAAAAATTTTCTCAGATCTTTGACATGGTCTGACTGCTTTCTTGACTTAATTATCACATCATCCACATAAACTTCGATCACTTTATGCATCATGTCATGAAACATAGTGGTCATCGCCCTCATGTAAGTTGCTCCTGCATTCTTTAGCCCAAATGGCATGACTCGATAACAGTATGTCCCCCAGAATGTGATAAATGATGTCTTTTCCGCATCTTCATGGTCCATGATGATTTGATGGTACCCCGCGTAACAATCCACAAAAGATGCAAGTTCATGCTTGGCACAATTGTCCAGCAAAATATGGATGTTGGGCAGCGGAAAGTCATCTTTTGGACTTGCTTTATTTAGATCACGATAATCGACGCACATTCGAACTTTGCCATCTTTCTTTGGGACGGGGACGATATTGGCTAACCAAGTAGGATATTGAGCGACTCGAATTACTTTCGCCTCCAGTTGCTTTGTGATTTCCTCTTTAACTATTACACTCATGTCAGTTTTAAGTTTTCTCAACTTTTGTTTGACCGGAGGAAAGGCGGGATCCGTTGGCAACTTATGAACTACTAGATCAGTGCTCAAACCAGGCATATCATCATAAGACCAAGCAAATATGTCCTTATAATCAAGCAAGGCCTCAATTATTTCTTATTTTTGTTGTGGCTGCGCATGTACACTTATCTTGGTTTCCCTAATGTTTTCATGATCTCCTAGATTGATTGTCTCTGTTTCGTTCATATTGGGGTTGGACTTATTCTCAAACTGTTCGAAATCCTTGCTTACTTCCTCAAATACTTCATCTTGATCATATTCAACTTCTTCATTCATTATTTCATGATTAGTTTGAGTTTTAAGATCTGGCTGAAAATTCCGCATGCATGTCATATCACTAAAATCAGCATAGAAAGAACTGTACAGTAGGAAGTAAATAAGTAAATATTAGACTCAAAATGGGAAAGAGAGAAACTGCATTTCATTGAAAAAAAAGATAGGAGGGTTTGAACATAAAAACAAACAAGATAGAGATCTGAATTACAACCCTGGAATAATTCAAATTACAGAATGGAAAACAAAACAAACTACCAAGACTCTTTCTTAGTGGGAAGAGGAGTGGCCTCCCAATTTTTGAGTTGGACATCAGTGCAAATAAACTGCACATCTGCATTGCTGGTGCCTTCCCCAATTTCAACCATATCAGCCTCGAAGAACATGTTTTGGAAAAGGCCAATCAACTCTGTATCATCTTCAAACATTGGCTCTGAGACTGATAATATGGAGGGCCCAATAACACTAGTTTTGATGAAAGACTGGTTGAGTGGCGGTATCGGCTTGGCAAGTGACCATAACTCTTTTTTCCGCTTCTTAGCTTTTTTCCTATCATCAAAAGTGGGTTTGTACCCTAAACCAAAGGTGCCCAGGTTCTCACGGAGGCATATTGGATAAGCTCGACCCTGTAAAGACATCCCTAAACCTTTTTCTGGTTCAAAACCATGTTTTAACATTTCACTTACCACCATGACAGATGCAGATGGTAACTGTGGTCTCGAAATGAGATTTCCCTCTAAGACATGCTCAACAACCACTACCTCAAAATCCTGATAGATCAGCGCTCCATGTATATTTCCTGCCTCAATGAAGGAGATGGATGATTCTTTGTACATGGACAAGTCCCCTTCTCCGTGAATGACTATTTCTTTTCGGTCATGTTCGAACTTGATCATTTGATGCAATGTGGATGGGACTGCCCCAGGCCTATGAACCCATGGCCTCCCCAATAACAGATTGTAGGAAGCTTCAATGTTCAAGACTTGGAAATATATGGCAAAGTCAATAGGCCCTATTGTCAGTACCAGCTCAATCTCCCCAATGGCATTCGTTTTTGCTCCATTAAAAGCTCTGACACATACATTATTGGGTCGAATCCTTTCTGAATCAATATTTAATTTTTGCAAGGACAAATATTAGCACCAGATCCCCCATCAATCAAGACTCGAGTGACATAGGAATGCTCGCACTTTACAGTAATATAGAGGCCGCGATTATGTCCAGTACCTTCCACGGGTAGTTCATCATCCGAGAACGTGACCCTATTTACCTCAAAGATTCTTCCAACAATTTTCTCCAATTGATTCACCGTAATCTCACTGGGTACGTGTGCTTCATTCAAAATCCTTATTATAGCTTTGCGATGTTCTTCTGAGTGGATTAATAACGACAACAAAGAGATTTGGGCTGGAGTTTTCCTCAACTGTTCCACAACAGAATATTCTGGCAATTTCATCTTTTTCAAGAATTCCTCAGCCTCCTCCTAAGTAACCGGCTTCTTGACTGGCCTCTGGCCGTGTCTGTCTTTTCTTAATTTTTCTGGGGTAAAGCATCTCCCTGAACGAGTTAATCCCCCTACTCCATCCACTTCTGCAAAGACTTCCTTTCCCTTATATGTCACTGCCGTGCGATTATAGTTCCAAGAAACTGTCTTGGTGTTAACCATTGGAAGTTGCGACACTGGCTTAATAATAATAGGAGTTGTGAGAGCTCCTTTCACAATTAAGAGGGGTGTGGCGGGCATTCTTGGAACAATCAACTTTGGGCTAATCTGGCTTGCCCCAGTGCCTTCTGTAACTCCTTTCACAATAACCATGGGAGTATTCGACTGTTTGGGCTTTACGGGCGCCTCGTTCACTCCTGAAGATACTATTTTTGTCAAATCCACCACATTTGTTGTCTTTTCCTCATTACTTTTGATCTTAATGATAGGCTTGTAGGAAATTGTGGATTCTTCACCACCGTGTATCAACTCAAGCATGTTTGTTTCAGTATGAATTGGCAGCGGGTTTTGATTGATGTTTGGAGCATCCAAGTTTTGCACCACAATTTGTTGTGTATCAATCAACTCTTGGATGGCCTTTTTCAAGAACCAACATTTCTCCGTATCATGCCCTGGGGCATCGGAACAGTATGCACATCTTCGAGAATAATCCATATTTTTGGGGGGAGGGTTTGATATTTTCCTCTCAATTGGGCTCGAAACATTCAAGGCCCTTAGCCTCTGAAATAAGCTAGCATATGATTCTCCAATAGGAGTGAAATTATCTTTGGCTACGTTACCTCTTTTATACTCTGCCCTTGGTCAAAAATTGAATTTAGGAGGGCCTTGGTAAACTTGTGGGGGTGAAGGATGATTTTGAGGGGCTGGTGCACGCCATTGCGGGTAAGAAGGGGGCTGGGCATATGGCCGTGCATTATAAATGGGATACTGAAGAGATGGTATGGAATATAGTGGGTAGTGTTGTGGGTGATTATATGGGTCTTGGGTATATATCTGGGGTTGAGATTGTGCATATTGGTGAGGCAGACCTCTTGGGGTTTGTCGTGGCCCTGGCACAATGGTAGCCACATCTTCCTTCCTTTTCTTTCCCCCAATACCTCCCAAACCATTTTGAATTGCCTGTGTCGTAGCTTTTAAAACAGCTTGGCTTATAATCTTTCCGGACTTAATTCCATTTTCCACCATTTCTCCAACCTTAATGACCTCAGCAAATGTTTTTCCAACAGCAGAAAGCAAATGATGGAAGTAGTCAGGTTCCTGTGCCTGGAGAAAAATATCAATCATCTCTGACTCCTTAATTGCGGGCTTAACTCTGGCAGCTTGCTCTCTCCACCTAATAGCGTATTCACGAAAACCCTCAGTAGTCTTTTTCCTCAGGTTTGCAAGTGTGGTGCAATCCGGAACTATGTCAATATTATATTGAAATTGCTGGACAAAATCCCGAGCCTATTCATCCCAAACATGCCAACGAGAGATATCCTGATCGATAAACCATTTTGAAGCTATGCCCGTCAAACTCTCTCCAAAATAAGCCATAAGTAGCTCTTCTTTTCCCCTGCTCCCCTTAGTTGATTACAAAACCTTTTCAAATGAGCTAAAGGATCACCATGGCCGTCATACTTGTCAAACTTTGGGGTTTTGAAACCTAGAGGCAAATGGACATCGGGGAACATGCACAAATCTTTGTAAGAGACACTCTTGTTCCCTCCTAGTCCCTGCATATTCCTCATGCTTTGCTCCAAACTTCTCATTTTTTTGGCCATCTTCTCTTGTTCCTCATTCTTCGTCGTCTTTTCAATCACAATAGGAGAGTTGTGTAGATAAGCAGGATTGGAGGATTCTGGGGCCTTAAAAGTTACTCTAGTGGAATAGAATTGATCACGAGTTAGCTCACCCGTCAACTTCGGTATCAGCTTTGGTTGAGGATCTATAGTAGTTTGTACTGCGGGAATGAAGAGCGGGTTATTTGTGAGAGACGGATTTGAGGGGCGCATAGTGGAGGTCCCAACTGTGCTAGGCACGTTAGTATATGGGCCGAATCCTGGTGGGTAAAACGGATCATCAGTTTGAGCCTGAGTGGAAATTGGGACAGTCGTGTTCAAAAGTCCAGGAATTGAGGAAGGTGGCGCTTGCCCATTTATCCAGGCTTGATACATTTCTGCCATCTGCTGTTTCAATAACTTATTCTCTTCTATCGATGCAATTTCTTGTTGAATCAACTGATTTTGGTCTTCTTCGTTGTCAGACTTTATCCCCTCTTTGTGTGCCATTTTGTCCTTTTCTTTGGATCTGGTATTATACGGATGAGATGCCAGTGTAACCACAAACCAACCACCTTACAAAATTTTAACCTTTTCTGTATGAAGTTGCAAATGGGTGAGTGTTGTACATTTAAAATTATATAACACATCACATGTTATGCCTCTACATGCATTTCCCATCTTAACAAGGGAGGCCTTATGTTTCATCCCGGCTCATCTAGGCGCATTTTCTTTTCTATATATATATATATTTTATTTTTTTATTTTTTTTTTATCTTCTTCTTCTTCTTTTTTTTTATTATTATTATTATTATTATTTTTTTTATTTTTTTTATGTTTTTTTTTTTAATTTTTTTTTTTGAAAAGCTTTGATCGAACCCGTTGTAGGGTTGCCTACGTATCATGTCGGAATATGAATCAGATCATTGCGTAGTTCGAAAAATAAAATCAAGGTCTTTTATTTTATTTTATTTATTTATATTTTATTTTTTTTATAACAAAATAATAATAAAAAAAAAAAAAAATTTAAACAGAAGAAAATCTTTTTCATTCATTTTCAAATATGCACCCTACAATACTCAAATGAAGGAAATGATAAAAGTACTAAAACTGCTATAGACTTAAAATAACTAAAAACTACAAAAAACTGGGATAATACCAAATAACTTAAAAAGAAACATACTAAAAAAAAAAGGACCATAAAAAAATGTCTTCTTCTAGGTGTTCTTTGCGGCCTCTACTGCCCTTCTAGACTGGAGTATATGCTGGATAATGCCTCTGGCAAATGTGGGGCGAGAACACGTGCCTGTTCTCCCAAACTTTCATCATCACGGTGGAGATAACCAGCATACACATCGACGAGAATGTCCTTAAGCCGAAGCACTTGCTCTTTAGCTTCATTCATATTTTCGTGGCAGTTCCGCAACCAATCTTGAAGAGTGTAGACTGTCTGCTTCAAACCATCCTCTCGTTCCTGAAGCTCCTCCACTTGGTGGTGAAGTGCACCACGCTCAATCTCCCACTGTTTTTTCTCACTTTCAAATTCTTCCTGATAAGCTGTGAAGCGCTTGGTAATTTCCCTCTCTCGTTCCATGGAGGCTTTCACTTGAGCCTGAAGCCTATCTTGGGTGTACATCAATTTGGCCTTTTCATTCTCGAACTCATCCTGTTGTTGCCCCATTGCCACCTCAATGATACCCAAATCTTCTTGCAAAACCCGAATCAAGTATTTGTCTACCTCGAATTTTCTCTGGGCCGACTCAACTTTGTCCCCCACTCTTTCTCCAATTGACCGTATTTTCGTTTGACGCACCTTAGGTCCTCTTTCACAACTTGGAGAGCTAACTGTTGGTCTCTTTCCATTTCTTCCTGAGTCTGTGCGATTCTTGCTTCATATTTAGCTTGCTGCTCGTTCAGTTTCTTTTGAAATTCATGTTCCACCTCAAGACGGGCTTGTCTGACTCTCGCTCGAACCTTTGATTCTTTATCTCATTTTCTTTGCCCAGAATCTTCGGGCCCGTCTTCAAGTGGGGAAGGGCTATACAACCATGAAAGGTACCCAGGAGCTACTTTTCCCTTATCACGATCTTCCACCATTTCACTCTTCTCAGATATTATACTCCCACACCAAAACTTTAGTATCTCTTCACTATCAAACAAAAAACCTGGAGGAGTGTCGTACATGAATTCACCCATGTTCTTTCCTCGAGGAATCTCCTGAAGTCGACCCAATTGGCGCATTACTCGAAGCGGCACATAAGGCTGGACCCCTCTAAACCCAATCAATACCAAAAAAGAATGGTATGAGGACATACAAATAACATCTTGGACTGGGAACCAGTAGTAGTTCCAGATAATCTGATCGTCAGTCAGCTTAGAAACCTTTTCCTTCCATGCGTTGATCCCGATTGGGAGTTTACTTTTATTGGCCCTCTCTTCATGACTAGTCACACGATTTAACCAGTCGCTGGCTCCCGGAGCATAAGGATAATAATAGAAGTGTTCCAGAAACCATATCTGCAGAAAAATATTGCACCCTTCAAAGTATGTGGCACCCTTTTTGCACTTGGTTAGTGCGCGAAAGACATCTCCAAGAATGCAACCATGAAAGCAAAGCGGCTGTGTTTCTTCCATTCTTGCAAGTTTCCTTTGTTGTACGATTGACCCTGATACTCCTCGAATCCTTCCTCTCGACCAAATCTCTGGAATAAAAATTCCAAAGAAATCCAACCTTCCTTCAAACTTGTTATATTCATCTGATTGATATTCAGTAATTTCAAGGACTTGATCCCATCCACATTCTTAGGAACTATAGGTCTCTTGTTTCGAAGATCTGAACCTCGGCGAATGGTGCCTACCCCCATGAAGGTTGCTAATTCCTCTAGAGTTGGGGTCATCTCAAATTTTGAGAACCGAAACACATTGTTGTTGTGATCCCAAGCTTCAATCAATACTTCAAACACGTCTCTTCTTGGATTAATTTCCATCATATGCACAAGATGTCTCAAATAGTCTTTCACTATCCTCCTGTCCTGCTCCTCCATTCTATTCCACCATTGCCACAAAAGTAGAGGAGTCTGATCGACGATCATAAATTTTGGTATTCCTTCAACCCTGGGCCTTTTCTCACACTTCCCTCTAGTTCGCGGATTCATGTTATACCTTTTGAGAAAAATAAAAAATGTTAACATCTACCTAGATGCAAATTTGTTTAATAGTAAGAAAAGATGCATAAAAGCAAAGCTTCTTTTTTTTCTTATTTTATTATTTTTGTTTTATTTTTAGGGACTGACTTTTGTCTATACCAACCCTATATGGACATTCTTCAAATATAGACCTCTATATAATCTCAAACAAGAGCTTGGGGGAACAAGATGCAACCAAGTATATAAAAAAAAATAAAAAAAATATATAACAATGATAATAATAGTAACTTAGAAGAAAAATACAATTATTTTATATATTTTTGCAAAACTCAAATTCATGACTCCTAAAAGTTCAGGATTATTAAGATACATGCATATGAAAATTTTCTTTGAAACTCAACCTCATGACCTCTAAAGGTTTCGGTCTATTAGGGTATATGTATATATATTTGTAAAAATTTTAGCCTCACGACCCCTAAAGGTTCAGGGGCATTAAGATATATGTATGAATAATAAATTTGAGGATAAGAAAATAATAATGAAGGTAGTCATATTTTCAAAAACGACCCTCAATCAATGGGTGATTTTCCCCGTTTTATTCTTCAAATATATATATATTTTAAGAGAACGATTATAAAAGTTAGAGAAATTTTTTTTTATTATTATTATTATTTTTTTTTTTCTATTTCATTAAGTTGCCTAAAGCCGGTCAACAATTGAACGGGCCTTCCAAATAAATGTCAAAGAACACATAAGATGCACATGTTGTTCATATAAAGAGGGACACCTGTCCTAGACGGACCCGGCCCCTGTGCCGAGTCCCGCTAAGTCAAATGCACATGATGCAGATAAATCGGAGTCTAATAGGGATGGCCGCGTCTGAGTTTCAGTTCTACTAAGTTTAACCTGATGGAGATGGTGTCTAGATTGGCTTATCCAAGTAAACAACTCGGATCGGGGAGGGTCAGCTTACCGGTAGCAGAGCTATTCCGGTTCTACTGGTGATCCAACCCCGCCTAACATGTGTGACTAATATTCCTTAAACAAGGAGCGTAACCGAACACTGGTTCATCTCAGATAGAAGGTTTTTGTAGAGCGTAGCCGCACACACAGTAAATAGTGATAGGTATATTCAGAGACTCAGATGGGTGCACGAAAGAAGACAATTTACATTGCAATAATATTAAAGCGGTAAACAAGCTAGTAAAGAGCACATTAGGCCAACAAACACAATATATATCCAAGAATTAAAGAAAGTCAAGAATAAGTCAATATACAAAGCTCGAATTCTAGTTAATGTCCCCAGTAGAGTCGCCAGAGATGTCACACCCCTTTTTCGTTCGTTTGGGTCGAAGGGTTTTTCCAATTAAAGTGACGGTATTGAATAGGGATTATTTTATTTATAGAGTCGCCACTTGGAATTGAGTTATGGTGTTCCAAGTCACCTTTTTGAATCCCTAATCAAATGGAAGTTGACTCTTTAATATTGGTTTGCGAACTAGAAATCCAAGTAAGGAATTTTATTGATCGAGGGGAAGGTGTTAGGCATCCCTCGCATCCCGTGGTTCTAGCACGGTCGCTTTATTGACTTATATCCGACTTAAGTAATTTCTTGGATAAACTGGTTTTGGTTACTTGCTTAATTTACCTAAGGATTATGAGAAAATTATGACTTAGGTTTTCGTCTGAGGAGCGTAACCACACACAGAGCCTTGTAATTATAGAAGTTGATCAAGGAGCGTAACCACACACATGATCAACCTCGATATATCAATTGATTTTTGTTTTTTCGCTTCTACTAATTCGCGTCTTATTTCGCTTACTTCTCATGTAGTTATTTTTATCAAAACTATTTTTTGAGTCTTGAATAAATTTATAACCCATCCCTCTCCCTTACGGTTAATAACTCCACTAAAAGAATCGATACTAAACAGAATAATATTTGAATCAACAAACAGAAAGAAGTATTCTTAAATTAAATTAAAGATGGGCATTCCAATTAATTCAAACATAAGAATTCATACAAAAGAAATGATCAAAACTAAAATACGAAATCTAGTATTTTAAAAGTTATGTTCATTTGTTGCTCATTAGATAAATGTTATACAAGAATTCATTATGTCAAATTAAATGAAAACATCAGGAAAATTAATTATTATTTTTTTAAATGGTGCAGACCAAATCCTTTTTTTTTTAATCATCAATTCAATTTGTTAGCAAACCAAAATAGATAAGGTCATATTTGAGATGGCATGTTTCAAATAGCTTTTAAAAAAAAAAATTAAAAAAAATGATTTCTATGATTCCAAACAGAAACCAATTAACGGATACTACATTTTTAGTTTTAAATGAATCTAACATGAAGTGTTCATAAAAATGCTAATCTATTTAGGTGAGATTATTGAAATTCACGTGCTGAAACGGACACAACATTGATAATAAAACTTCAAAACCCCATTTAAACTTAATCAATTCTTAAACAAAAGATCATGCTAAAATCAAAATTTAGTTTATTAAAAGCTCTAATCCTAGGACTTAAAATCTGAAATTAAAATCAAGTGTAAATTAGCTACCATTAAACCAAGCACGCACAGGTATCTTATTTACGAACAAAGAAAGGATGAGCCAAACAAATGTAAATCATAATAACAGGAAACAAAATCTAATAAAGTAGTGAACACAGAGTTAAAGTTGAACCTCACATAAATAGTCGACTTTGCATACTAAATAATACATGAAACCATTTAAGCAACCTTTTTCATACTTTGGTTCACAATAAAACTTATAAAATAAATAGCGTAGGATCGAATAAGAACCTGTGTGATGAACTAAACGAAAGTAAGAATAGAAATGCCGTCACCGGAAACTCAAAACGAAAGCCAAAACTCAAACTTCAACTCCCGAACGTTTAAGAATACCCTCTTTTTCTTTTGTTTTCCTCCTTTTTTTCTCTCCTCTTACTGTTTTTTTTCTGTATTCTCTCCTTTTCCTGTTTTTTTTTTCCTGTCTTCTCTGTGTTTTCTCTTTCTGCTCTCTATCTTCTTTTTTTTTTTTTCGCTTTGGGTCTCCTCCCCTTTCTTCCGTGTATGTTTATGTATATATAGGTGTAGGTATGTTGGTTAGTGTATGTGGAGTAGTGTACGTGTGTGTGAGGGTGTGTATAGTAGTGTGCAGATTGTGCGGGGGGCTGTGAGGGAGTGGGAAAAAAGGGAGGGGGGACGTGCAGGTGGTTGGGTAGTTTAGGTTAATTAATTTTTATTTTTTTTAATAAATAAATTTATAATGAATAAATAAATAACTAAAGTAGTATTGGCTAACTATAAAAATATGGAAAATTTAAATAGCTAGTCCTAAAAATATATGGCTAAGAAAAGAAAAAATATAATAAAACTACTAACTTATTTATATAAAAAACTAAAAGAAAACATATTTTCTGAAAGAATTTTTTTTCCTTTTAAAATATAAGAACACAACTTATCCTAAAATGTGACTCATTTATTGAAATTTTTATACAAATAAAACCTATGAAAAATGAGATAAAAACTAAAATAATAATTAGACGTAAATTAAATATTTAATGCAAAAATAGGCTAAAGCTCGGGGAGTCTCAAAAATCACGTGTCTACAGATAAAACAGTTGACAGAGTTATTTACGTAGAATTAAATTGTGCTTACCGTGGTTGACGTCAGCGATTTGATGTCAGCTTACGTTATCCTTAGTATGCACAAATAAGGTTCTCTTTTCATGAAAAAATAATTCATTTTGTAATGTCCAACAGTACTTGTCTTATTCCGACAGTATTAATATATTACTTCCTCTATTTTAAAATAAATGGCTACTTGAAGTTTTTTTTAAGAAAATATTTATTAAGAGTTTATTTTATCAAATTAATTTTATTAAGTATACTTTAAAAATATAAATTTGAGTATATACATTTTATATAGTCATTTAATGTTAGAGGTAGTATTGAAAGAACATAATAAAATTCTCTTGATTTCATAAATAAAATAATTAAATTAAAATAAATTTTTTTAGCAAGAGGGCCAATTAAAATAAAATGAAGAGAATAATTAGGTTTTTTATTCGTGATAGAAAAATATATATTAATGTCTGGATCCATTGATGTGGTTTTTTTTTTATATTTGATTAAACAATTGTTGTGAGTAAATTTATAGGGAAGATTAGGTACGTACGGAGCTAAAGTGCTCCAGCTATGCTTTTGATAAAATTCAATATAGCTCTGATTCAAATTTTGTATTTGATCAATTAAGAAACTTTTTTAATATGTACCAGTTAAGAAACTTTTTTAATATGTATAATTATTTTTCATCTAAAAACCCAGTAATTTCTCTTTTCTATACTTTCAATTTTCATAAATTTGAAATTCTGGATCCAGACTTTAAAAAAAATTGCACCATATATGTGCCTCAGTTCTCAAGAAAGAAGTAACAATGAAACTAAAACAAAAAATGGGTAAAATTTTCAAACCTGAAGGCCAAACTTTATAATGTGCAACAGCCTAGTGAAAATGACATGCATTGAATATTTTGTTTGAGCAACTTATAATTATAAATTTGGAGTCAAATTTTTGTTTCCTTCATGAGTTGAAAATTTCAAATAATTGACTTCTTATTCCGAGTATTTGTGAAAAAATAATGCATAGATATATCTAAATCGTTCACTCTGAAACGTTGAAGTTTCTTCTGTCTTTTTTCAGGAATTGAATCCTTTTTTAAAACTTGGGTTAAGGTCAATTTGAAAGTTTATGAATTTATAATATAATCAAGTAATGAATTTCTTAATTGGTCCTAAATATAATCTCTCCGTAGAGTTAAAAACTGCTGACAGTGTACAAAAAATTACCCATATATATGAGCATGCATGACTTGCTCGAATTCTGTTATAGACATATACATGGTATTTAAGTAAATACGGATAGAGGGGCAGTTCTACAATCTACCGATCGAGTTTTGAACTTTACACCACTAGCTAGTAGGGAATTCTCGGTTAAAATAGATGAAATATAAAAGAACGTGTTTTCTGATGTATGAATCAAACATGACTAATAAATATCTATTTTAGAGAACCGAGTTGATGTTAAAAAGTGAAATGGTCAAAAACATAAAAAAGAAATACAGTCAAACCTTTCTACAGTAGTTACATTTGTCCAAAGATTTTATGGCTGCTATAGAGAGCAGTGGCGGAGCCAGAATTTTCATTAAGGGGGTTCAAAATCGGAAAAAGTAAACATACAAACTAGTCGAAGGGGGCTCAACATATACTATATATACATAAAAAATAATTTTAACCATGTATAAATAGTATAATTTTCCGCCGAAGGAGGTACGGATGAACCCCCTAGCCTAAAAGTAGCTCCGCCACTGATAGGGAGGTGTTGTTATATATATATACGGACATTCGACGTTCAGATTTAATTTAGCTGTTATAAACAAAAATATGCAAAATTAGAAAGAGCGTGAATATAAAAAAGACAAACTTTAGTAGCGCGCATTTTCGTCGTGAAGTTATGAAGTAACTGATGCGCACCATTTAAATACAATTTTTTTCCTATAAATTTGATATTCGTACTTGAAATTTACTGCGTGCATGACAGTAATGATGATTACCATAAATATTTTGGTATTTCATTTTGTATATAATATATTTCTTACGAAATATTATTACATAATATTTGAGTATGCTGTTATAGAGATGTAATTTTACATAGAGTGTACCGCTATAATAAACGTCATTACTGTTATAGGTAGAATGCCGTTATAGAGAAGCAAAAATAAAAAATGAAAAATCGGTTCCGAAGAAAATCAGGCCACTATAATGAAATGCCGTTATAACGAGGTGACATTATAGAGAGGTCTGACTGTACATGTACATAGAAAAGGAAAAATTAGAATTGAAGAAAAAGGTAAATTAATAAACTAATTAATTTAATGAGAAAAAAATGTATTGTTATTTACTCAATTTTCTCTATAAAACTTCAACCAAATTAATTTTTTAAACATGGCCGGTGAAGTAGAAAACAAAGAAGAATTGCACTAGCTGATCCAATCCTACTCAGTAGAAAACAAAGAAGAATTGCACTAGCTGATCCAATCCTACTCAATTATATATTGTCCTTAACGAGAAAGATAACACGCAGACACGTACAATTGACTAAACTTTGAAATTCTCATTGACTCACTTGTCTCACACAGACATATATATATATATACAATTTTTTTTAAAGATATATATAGTCTAATCAACTCTTATTCTACTCTCTTTTTCCAGGAGTGGGAGCTGGTTGTAGATATGACACTGATGGAGAAGACTTAGGTTCGTTTGGTAGGGTATATACGAATAATGTAAAATATGATGTATTACTAATACTTAAATTAGTAATGTCAGTATTAGTTATGCTTGCATTAGCTATGTTGAAATTATTTCTTATGCAGTGTTCGATTTGGTGTGTTAAAAATAACTTGCGTTGCATATTTCTAAAAATATAATTTATTTATAAAAATACCCTCCACAAATATAATGAAAATGATGTGGAAAAGGTTTTGAGGGGCTATTGTGTCTTTACCCATGCTAATGCATGCATTAAAGTTCCTTGCATCGCTAATACCATGGTTTCCTATGTATTAGTTATGCATAACATACTACCAAATATAGTATATATTAGATATACATAAATTGAAAAAGTGTACCAAATAAAATATTAGTAATATATAAAGCTAATGCATGCATTATTTTTTCTAATACATCCTACCAAACGAGCCCTAATAGTTTAATTAGAGGCTCAAGGGTGAAGGGTCCATTCCCTTAAATAACAATATAATATAATTGATCATACAACTAGAGTAAAAATTAGTGGTCATGTTAATTTTTATTTTTTTTAAGAGAGAGAATCACTATACAGGATTACAGGTACCTATATATGTGGTAAATCCTCTAAGGTATTCCTTATTTCTGACATTACTTACCCAGCCAAGGTGACTAATTGAGTATTTGATTTTGTTTCTGCATTACAAAGGTAGTCCAATCCCGAAACTCAATTATAAAATCTTATATTACACACACCGAAATAAAAAAAAAAACGTAACATGAATGATCATCTTAAAAGTTACGGTATACGTTTAAGAATTAGAAGAAAGGTTGTGTCCAGAAATTATCAAAGGGTTGGGTCCAAAAATAGTCAAAGGATTCTATGATCAAACTTCAAAGTTATAGATAGGATTTGTACAGCAAAATTACATGTTTCGTTATCTTTTCTAATGGAAGCTAATTAATTTGATAGAGAAAACGTGTAGAGTTCATTCCATATCGTTTATGATTTTAACATTGACATATATAGCTTAGAATTATTTGTATGATTAAGATTGAGATTGTAAGAGTCGAATTCCATCCTAAATAAAGAAGACATGATTATATAATAAAGACACTATCTCACGTAGAAAGCCAAGATGAGAACACATTTTTTAAAAAATATTTTTTGCACTTAAAATTATTCCATAATCTTCTTCAAAGTTGTGTATTATAATTTTTAAGTGGATAACAAAACATTTATTTTCTTTCTTAAAATTCATAAAATAAATACATATGAACTTTTCTATTTATAATTTATTTTTTTTTACTTGATTCCGTAGAGGACATGATCTGGGTTCATCTCCTATACCCACTTTATCAATCTGTCCTTTGTGCATATACAAGACTGCCTTGAAAAGGTTATTTTCTCTTTTATTTACGTTAAGTTTTAGAAATTGAAGAAAATTCGGTTCCTTTGGTAAAATGTTTTCGTCATTAATTTATTCTTTATCCTTTTATTACTTTAATTAGGAACTTTTGGAATTTTTTTAATTATAAACAAGATTAAGCTTCTTATTAGAAAGTACATGTTCATTTCATTCCTCTTCTTTTATAAAATTTTATTTTGCTTAAAATTCGGTATTCGAAGATGATGCATAATTCAAGGGATAAGTTACTAAAATTTATTGAGTCAAAATGAATAATATATGTTGTGAAAAATATTAAAGTAGATTTTTTGGAATTATAGTTTTTCTAGTAAATTTCTAGAATTGTCTAGTGTAGTATCTTAGATAAACATCTTGTAGAATTATCTAGATATTCTAGAGTAGTGCTAGAAGATAAGGTTACTAGAATTTTCTTGTAGTTGTATTTAAGAAGTGTGTAAATATTCTAGAGAGTTAGATATTTATAGTAACATAGAATAGTCTAGATCTTGTAGTATCTAGAATCATCCCACACAAGTATAAATAGGGGTGATCGTATGCATTTGTAATCAACCAGGAACAAGCAATTCAAGAAGTCTTCTTCCATAACCAAGTTCTCCTTTCCAATATCTTCCTTCTCTTTTCATAACTTTCTCTTCTTAGTTGAATCTTTCGATTGTAGTTAACGATCTTAGGCTAGTAGAAGATTTCTCCAATTATACTTTTCTTCTACTATTTTCTGTACATATTATGTGTGGACCTGTGATATGTTGACAACTTGACATGTCCTAATTGAACCAAAAAATGGATGTCGCTAATAATAGTCTAACAAATAAGTACTCAAGATTGATTAATTTATTTTGAGCAATTAATGAATAAAAGAAATAGAAAGTGTACGGATATCCTGTAGGTGTTCTTATAATTGGTTTATTCATGATGTCATCAATAAGCACTAGAACTACGTCATTACAGCGTCGTGTGACAGACAGTTTTAACCCAAAACGCGGATCCAAAAGAGTTCAATTACGAGGACAAATATTAATATAAATTTCATTTATATTGAATTGAATAAAATATCCATTTAGCACGTGGGAGGAAGGATCATTTATCTAATAAGACAATTTGACTAATGCAAATTAAGTGACAAGCTTGATATGGGGTAGTATTGTTATTCATTCAAAATACAAAATTAAAAGCTCTGAAATGTCATTCAACTATAGATAATAGTACATGGGTTGTGGTGGGAATATTCGAGATCCAGCTTCCACGTAACAATGGGTCTTAGATTCGAGTCCCTGAAAATGGAGAAAATTCTATTGGAGAAATTAAATGGGTTCTGCAACATGTAAATTTGAATTTAACTGTCCCCATTATGGATGGAGAACGTCGGGGTAAAATAAGGAAAAAAAATGTTCTTGTCGTTCATCCAAAAATTTGTAGTGTGTTAAAAACTTCATTCTTGAAGGTTGAAGCATTAAGAATTAAAAGAAAGGTCCTGTCCAGAAATTATCGAAGGGTTGGCTCCAAAAAGGGTCAAAGGATTCTGTTTGAAAATTGTCGATAGGATTTGTCCAGGAAAAGGAGTCTAGTTCCAGTGAAGTGAAAATTGAAAGATGTTCCATTGACTCTTCTTCGATCCAGCCCATTCCAGATTGTTCATTTTGAGATGATCCAGACTGCGGAGACTGATCATCAGTAAATTGCTCCACAGTTGATGAATTAGTGATACCATTTGTTAATGATCGAGACTGCGAAGACTCAGTAAATTGCTCCACAGTTGATGAATTAGTGATACCATTTGTTAATGATCGAGACTGCGAAGACTCAGTAAATTGCTCCACAGTTGATGAATTAGTGATACCATTTGTTAATGATCGAGACTGCGAAGACTCAGTATATTGCCCCACAGTTGATGAATTATTGATACAATATGTTAATCTCACACGCTTCTTAAGATGAGCATGCCATTGGTTTTTCACATCGTTGTCCGATCTTCCTGGTAACCTTGCAGCAATCACTGACCATCTGAAAAATTTATTTGGTCCGTTAGGAACATCGATCTATAAATTACGTTTAATTAATAATGTAATCTCTTAGTGCAACATATATATATATATATATATATATACCTGTTTCCAAGTTCCTTGTGTAATTTAATAATGAGTTCCTCTTCTTCATGACTATAATTCCCCTTCTTCAAACCAGGCCTCAAGTAATTCATCCATCTTAGTCTGCAGCTCTTTCCACATCTCATTAGACCTGAAAATTTCCAACAATAAATTACTAATAAGAATTTTTTTCCACCCAAAAAAGTGACACTAAAAATATTGGGATAAAACGAAATTTCAAGAAGTTAGAATTGATATCTCAGACATGAGTCACTCAATTAATAATTATTGTCTCAAAAAGTCAATTTCTTTGTTAAAAAAAATTGAAACCAAGAAAAAATGTAACTTTATTAGATAATAGTTTATTACTTGAGTAACTATTCGATAAATCAAGGAGCAACATATAAACTAATTACCAGCATGTTTAGGCAATTGCCGCCAATTAGGATGACCAGATCTTTCAACATAAGCTCTTAGTTTGTTGTCTTCGTCTTCACTCCATGCACCTCTTTTTATTCCATTTTTGTCAATACTTGGAGTTCTCACCATTTTCTTTGCAATTCACTTAGTACTATTTGATAAATCACTCCTTTTTTTTTTCTTAATTTGATTTCTTGACCTTAATTGAACTCTATCTGACTAACTTTGCAGTCTAAAACAGGCAGTCTTATATAAGTAAGCAGCCAACTGAAGCCGTGTTTCTGATTAATTAATAAAGTCTCAACTAAACCAAACAAGAATTTCTTTTGTATATTTAAAATAAACAATTAATGAAAACGCCCCAATTTATAACTGGGCTTCATGGTCAAGGCATCGAATATGCTCCCTCTATCCATCCAAATTTATGTGACATCTTTCTGATTTCAAGACTCAAATCAATTGTTCTATGATTGCATTTTTTTCAAATGGTTTTAAAATATGTGAATTTTAATTATTCTGACTTGTAATATTTATCTCTAGTATCCAAATATGTAACTTTTATTTTTAAAAATCTAAAAATTATATGTTAGAATGCAAGGTCAAATTTTTTGACTCTCAAAATACAAACTACGACATATAAATTGGGACAGAGGGAGAGGGAGTATCCAATAAAGAGGCAGCTTTCAGGGTATCAACTCTA
Source organism: Capsicum rhomboideum (assembly GCA_031232105.1). Classification (NCBI taxonomy): domain Eukaryota; kingdom Viridiplantae; phylum Streptophyta; class Magnoliopsida; order Solanales; family Solanaceae; genus Capsicum; species Capsicum rhomboideum. Next base: position 134,102,200 of record CP124712.1, on the reverse strand, counting down.
GTAATAAGCTTTCAACACCAACTTTTAATTAAGATCCAAAAGACGTGTTAATCGATTTCTTTATTAATCTAGTTTGTTATTTAGCTGAATTATAGCTTTGCTTAGGTTTCCGTCATCATATCCCGATTTTATTCCTTAATTTATTTGCAACCTGTTGAACAAAAGTCAATCGGTTATAAATTGATGTAGGTTCTCATAGAAAATTATTTCCAACATTGATACCTTTTATATTTTTTTTTATTTTTTTTTGTAGAATTATATTTGTTATTTTGGTCTATCTAATTGATGAAAAAGAAAAAAAAAAACATACGAAGAGTACTTGTTCCGTATTACGAGTATCTCAATAATGGATGAGAAGCACTCTAAACAAGCTGAAATTAAAAATACACCCTCCCTCAATAATGGATGAAAAAAACTCTAAATTAACAAGCTGAAGTTAAAAATACTCCCTCAGTTTATTTTACTTGATCATATTTGACACTCTTCTCAAGAAAACATGTATTACTCCCTCCGTTTATTTTTACTTGTCACATTTTACCTCATAAGAGCCAATTTGACTAATCTTCAAAGCTAAATTGAATTAAATTAATTCAATATTTTAAATTCTAAATTAAAATATTCCAGAACTATACAAAAAATATTATAAGCTGCAATCTTTCTCATATTAATACGATGAAAAATACATCTTAAAATGTTAGTCAAAGTTCATACAGTTTAACTTTCAATAAGCGAAACGTGACAAGTAAAAGTGAACGGAGAGAGTAGGAGTTTATTTTATTAAATTAACTTTATTAATTATGTTTTAAAATCTAAATTTGAATACTAGTATTTAATGTAATTATTTAGTGATAAGGGTAATATTGAAGGCAAATGATAGCTTTTCTTGATTTGCTAAAATGAATAAATAATAAAAATATTTTTAACATAAGGATCAAGTAAAATGAAACGAATGGGTAGTACAATAGTCAATAGGTCAATCAGTGAATGTGCATTCTATAATATTGATGTTGATGAAAAACAAAATGGAGATAAAGTATATATACAATACACGTCAAAACTATACGGGAGTCCTGTCCCCAATGAACTTATCATTTTGTATTAAGCCTAAAACAAAATATCATATGATTATGTGAAGAATCAATTAAATTTAGTAATCGAACTGAATAGTTTAGCTGTTCGTTCACATGCTCGCTGCCCTTTTCACATTACAACCTAATATTATTCCAAGACCTCGTCAATTAACACTTAAACAAGAACCTTTATTGGTACTCTAATATACAATAAAGAAAACAATAAAAAATAGTTTTTCAACGAAAACGAATTAAGTGTAGTAATGACCAAGTCTTTTTTTTTTCCGATCTCTCAAAAAGGTAGAGAAATTTTTAACCACTGGCAAATTTAGCTTAAAATTCTCTATAAATACATGTATAATATGGTTTAGCTTAATGATTTAGCTTAATGTACTCTTGTATATTTATGATTTCCTATAATGAAAGTTCTCTACAAATATATATATATAATGGTGGTAGCTCTATATTTCAAAATTAAATATTTAAACAATTTATATGATGGAAATTATATATCAAGAAATATGAATCTAAATAAGTATATATTTAATAATCTAAAGGGGCAATAATAAACCTAAAGTACAATAAAAATGAGAGATTTTCAAGCATATATTAATTATTATAATAAAAATACAAATAGCTTACATATTAAAACTGCAAAAGAAAACATTAATACTAGAAATGATAAATCTCATTAATTAACATGCTTGTTATATTCAATCAAGTGCAATTGAAATATGTTTCTACTAATAATGTGTTTGTGATATTCAAAAAAAAATGTTGTCTGCTAAGCTAACCATATAGATATAGAAAAAGGGAAAAGGCTCAAATATGCCATTGAATTATTGAAAATGGCTCATTTATGCCATCCGTTAAAAGTTTGGCTCATTTATGTCATCACCGTTACAAAACAGGCTCATCCATGCCATTGCTTCTTAACGGTGGTTTTTTAAAAACAGCTTTGCCACGTGGCCTCTTACTAGAGGTTCACGTAATTAATCAAATATGTCATCGAACTTTGAGAAAAGGTTCATCTATGTCATCCGTTAAAAGTTTGGCTCATTCATGTCATTGCTGTTACAAAAAAAGGCTCATTCATGTCATTTTTTTTAACAGTCCGGTTTGGTGATTTTTTGCAAAACCATTTTGTACGCATGGCCAATAATGATTCATCCACATCATTAATTAAATCATCCAAATAAAAAATCTAAAAAATTAAACTTTCTTCTAAAAGGTGAAATTAAAATTTTGTTTTCCACGATTCAGAAATTTCTGGTACATCTGATTCTTCAAGTCATTAGAATCTTCAAGTTTTGATTTTAATTTGATTTTGCTAAAATATTTTTCTTTTCTTCTCTGTAATTTCACCGATTATAGAATTCTTCTGATTTTTGCTTCAAGTACAATTTTTTAAGAATTTGAAAAATTATGTTTCGGTAACTAATTGATTCGTTGTTTGAAATAGTTGATGTCTGTTTCGGGCTTGAATTGACCTTGAGATTTGCAAAATTATGTTCGGCGATTCCGAAGAAATTGAAAATAGATGAACTCTTTACAGTGCCTATAAAGGAGTTACAAAATGCATAGAAATATTTTGGCCGGAGAAGTCGATATTTTCTTATTAGGAATTTTAAAATTTCTTTGGCTGATTTAATTAATGATGTGGATGAATTATTATTGGTCACATGTACAAAATGGTTTTGCAAAAACCACCAAACCTGATCGACTGTTAAAAAAAAATGGCATTAATGAGCCAAACTTTTAACAGATGGCATAGATGAGCCTTTTCTCAAAGTTCGATGACATATTTGAGTCTTTTTCCTTTAATTAATGATGTGAACGAATTATTATTGACCACGTGTACAAAATAATTTTGCAAAAAATCACCAAACTGGACTGTTAAAAAAATGACATGAATGAACTTTTTTTGTAACGACAATGGCATGAATGAGCGAAACTTTTAACGAATAACATAAATAAATCTTTTCTCAAAGTTTGATGACATACTTGAGTCTTTTCCCTATAGAAAATCATATGATTCTTTTGGATGCTTTTGTACAATGCACACATGCACAGCGCATTTCGGAGGTCCATAGTTTGATATTTCTTAACTGAAACAAATAATGGACTGTTAATAGTATTCCAAGAAAATACTCGGGATTATTTTGAGCAATTAATTATTCCTACTAGATTACTATTCTCTCCGTCTCATTTTAGTTGATCATCTTTCTAAAAATAAATATCCCATATTAGTTGATCACTTACTAAATCAAGATAGAATTAATTAATTTTTTTTCCTACAATTAATTACAATTCCAATGTTCATTTCTATGCCTAATTATGAGTATCATTAATATATGTAAAGGGTAAAATAATAAAAATTATCACTCCATTAATGATTTCTTAATTTACCGTGTAAAATAGAATGTGCCCAATTAAATGGGACGGAGGGAGTAGTAACTACTCCCACCGTTTCATTTTACTTGGCCTTCTTACTAAAATTAGTTGTTTCAACTTACTTGTTCAATTTATGAAATTAAGAGAAGTTTGTCATTTTTCTCAATACTACACATATCATTAAACGACTACATAAAATATTAGAGGTCAAATTTAGATTTTTTAAGTATAATTAATAAAATTGATTTAATAAAATAAACCCCTAATGAGTGTTTTCTTAATAGGAGTATCAAGTCGACGGACTACTTGGGCCAAGCAGGGGCGGACTTACGTTGAATTTTGTGGTGCTCACCCGATGCAAATAAAATATAACTATATAAGAAATGTGTAAGAATTGATATAAAATTTAAAAAAGCACCTTGAAAATCAAGAAGATAGATGAGTGATTTGATTTTCATGCAGAACCTTAAAGCTTTGTGCGTCAATGTGTATGTTCGAACCTTTCACACACCTATAATTTCTATATTCTGGATTCATCATTAGGGTCAAGTAAAATGAAACGGAGGGAAGTACTCCCTCCGTTTCAAAAAGAATAACCTATTTTAACTTGACACGGAGTTTAAAAAAATAAAAAAGACTTTTGAATCTTGTGGTCTTAAATTAAAGTTATGACAAATGTACCAAAATGCCCTTGAATCTTGTGGTCTTAAATATGCTATGTGGAAAGTTAAAATTAAAGTGTTGCCAAAAAAGAAAAGGATCATTCTTTTTTAAACGGACTAAAAAAAAAAAATAGGTCATTCTTTTTGAAACAATACTTAATACAAGTGGTTGCAGGTACTCTGCACTCATGGTTTCATCGGTCTGCATGATAGTACGTCACGTTTTTTGGCGTTACTGAGAGTTTTCGCCCAAAACGCGGATGCAAACGAGTTCAATTCGGATAACGAGGGCAACTACTAGTACTACTAGAAAATGTCCTTACAGCACGTGGACGAAGAGTCAATATAGCTTAGAAAATAATATTCCATTTTGCTTATACTTACTCCATTTTAATTTATATGATGTAGTTTTACTTGGTACGAAGTTTAAAAAAAAAAAAAGATTTTTAAAATTTGTGATATCAAATAAGGCATAGATGTTTATGTGATTATAAATTATTTCATTAAGGGTAAAATAAATATTTTTAAAGTTAAATTATTATTAAATATAAAAATATGTCATTATTTTTTAGATCGACTAAAAACGAAAATGTGTCTTATGAATTGGGATAGGGGAGTAATACTTTTTATATCGCAGTGATATTATTTGATCCGATATGACATTCTAATAACATATAATTTCATTTTGAATTTATGATTTGAAATAAGTTTTAAGAATTTGGTTAACTATAAATCATTTCATTAGGGATAAAGATAAAATAAATGAAAATTTTAAAATAAAATTATTATTAAATATAAAAATGTGCCATTTTTTAACATATTTAAAAAAATTACAGAAATTTAAAGAGAGATAATGTTCAACTTTTTAACTTAATCAGTTCAATTTACTTAATAATGTGCTCTTATAGTAACAAAATATACTCCATATATGATATACTAACAAGTTCAAAAGCACAAATTCTAAGGGTATCTTTTATACGTCCAAAGTTTTTATTTCTTTGTTAAATTTTTGTGTCCACTCACGCAAGTTGAATTCCAAGAATAAAAAATATTAAGGTCTCAAGTCACGGATAGAAAATTCAAACCCCAAATCTAGCTAATGAGGAGAATTATCCAAGATCATATAAGGAATCCATGTTCCCATCCTTAGCTGATGTGCAATACAACATCACCCCCATCCCTCTGCGCACATTCAAGACTGGACATTTGAAGCGTAGGCAATATATAATGGGGGCTAACAACGTTGGAAACATAAATTGCGATTAACCTGACTTTGATATTATGTAAAACATAAAGAACATACAGAGAGCCAGTAGCACACGATTAGGCTAGTAGGCTTACTGGTTGTTCTTCATTACATTATTTGTACAATTCTCTATACACTTTATGTGCACCACAGATGCCTAGCTAGAGATTAAGATCAAAGAATTGTAGTTAAACTAGATTATAATAGAGGAAGAACTATTCTGGTCTAACCTTTTTTCTTAGGTTTCTCATTAGATGAAAGTGCTTCAATACACACACAATTTGATTAAAGCAAGTGAACGTCCTTACACGGTAAACAATATTTAATGTTATAATAAGAGTACGTAATTATTTTATGTTCAAATTTTTTTAAAAAAATATACTAGCTCTGATATATATTCCAATCAGTGTCAGCACATGTAATTGTCTTCCCCATTCTTTCAAAAACTTGTAACTCCTGGAGTTATATCAAATCTTTCTTGAAGGTTGTCGAGTTCTAATGAGGAATTAAACGAAAGGTCGTGTCCAGAAATTGTCGAATAATGGTTCGGACCAAAAATGATCAAATGGTTCTGTTTGAAAATTGTCGATGGTTTTTGTCCAGGAAAATGAGTCTGGAAGTGATTCCAGTGAAGTGAAAATCGACAGTTGTTCCATTGACCTCATGTTATAATTATCTTCTTCAATCCAGTCCATTCCATTTAAATTGGATAAATCACTTGATATTGGCAGCTCAATCATATCAGAGGAGCCAGCTTCATCATGCTCTGAAAGTTTACAAGATTGTTCATTTTGAGATTCAGACTCTGAAGATTCATTAAGTTGCTCCATTGATGTTGATGAATTGGTATTTGTTAATGTCACACGTTTCTTAAGATGAGCATGCCAGTGGTTTTTGACATCGTTGTCCGATCTTCCTCCTAATTTTGCAGCAATCACTGACCATCTGCAACATTTGATACGTAATATTAGGAATACTACGATCGACTAAGTAGTTTTTTAATTAATAATGTAATAATGTACTCTTCGTGCAATATGCATATATACCTGTTTCCGAGTTCCTTGTGTAATTTAATAATGAATTCCTCTTCTTCATGACTATAACTCCCTTTCTTCAAACCAGGCCTCAAGTAATTCATCCATCTCAATCTGCAACTCTTCCCACATCTCATTAGACCTGAAAATAACCAAAAATAATTGGTATGAATTGAACTTTAATTCTCTTCCTAAAAGCAACACTCTCTATTTCAGTTTGTGTTTTAATTTCATTCGTTTAAAAAATAAGTTTACTTTATATATTTACTAGTAAAAAGTTAACAACATTTCACTTGACATATTTCAGATTACAAGATTTAAAAGTCTTCTTTATCTTTATTAAACTCGATCCTTATCTGGTCAAAACTATTCACATAAAATGGAATAGGAGTACTGAGTAATAAGAAGCATATAGAAATATATTTGTCAAAAAGTAAAAAAGACCCAACATGAATGATGAGAAAAAAGTTTGGGCTGCATATATACTAATTACCAGCATATTTAGGCAATTGCCGCCAATTGGGATGGCCAAATCTTTCAACATAAGCTCTCAGTTTGTTGTCCTCATCTTCACTCCAAGCACCTCTTTTTATTCCATTTTTGTCAATACATGGAGTCCTCACCATTTTTCTTTGCAATTCACTACTACTATACGATAAATTTCTCTTCTTTTTTTTTCTTCTTAAAATTTGATTTGTTTACCTTAATTAAACTCTATCTGACTAACTTGCAGTGTAGATTTCTCTCTAATATATAGCATGTGATAGGGAGCAGTACAACCGTGTTTCTGATTTATTTATATATCCTTCTTCAACTAATTTTCAACGATAATTTCTTTTGTTTTTTTAGTTAGAATAAACAATGGGAACTTCCAATAACAACTAGGCCTTAAGGTCCAAGGCATGCATGGATCCAATAAAGAGACGGTTAGCTTCAGCGTCTTGACTTTAGTGATACGCAATGTTTTTAAAGGCGGGCGTGAGATAGAGGCGTTTTATCTGATGCGGGGTGAGGCGTAAGTCTTGAAGCGGTGGAGCGTAAGTCCTGTGGAACTTTAATTTTTAATATTTTATAAATTAATATAATAAAAAATAAAATTACACAAAAATTATAAAAAATAAAAAATAAGTGGAAATATATATATATGATTGTTTCAGCTTAAAATGTTAATTAAAGTCAACAATTGATTAAAAAAATAATCAGATTTGCTCATCTCAAAAGACTAATTCGACTTTGTAAAATGATTGAGTAGAAATTTATAAAGTAGCTTGTAGTAAAAATAAGAATCCAAAAAATGAACCTAAAATTAGAGACATCAAACAAGAGCAAGTGATGAAGGATGATGCATTTTACTTAAAGTTTGCAAATTGATCATTAATTTTCCCCTTTACCCAGTGAAAGATGAAGAGAAAGAATAAAACTAGAGTTAAGAATAAATATATTTAGATTTTAACCTTTTTAACTTCTTAAAATTTAATAACAAGTTGAATTTTATATTTTTGGTGTTAATTTAAATATTTATTAGCAATTTTAATTTTAATTAGGAGATTTTTTCTGAGTTTACGCCCCAAAAATTTAAACTCGCCCGACGCTTAGGCGTACACCTCACGATACTTTCTCCCCCACAGGTCACCCTTGAGTGTTTTTACTATGCCTCGCCTTAGAAATGCCTTTCAAAACACTGGTGATAAGTAGGAGTCACAAAATTAATTCGTGAAAATATAATTAGCGATTTAATGACACAATCATTTAATATATTAATCAAACTTATTTTAACTATTCTAATTTAGCTCATTTAGAATTGAAATGTTGCTCAAATTGACCATAAAAAATTTATTAGGCATTTAAAAAGAAAATAAATAATTTAATAAATCAACCCAATATTCATTTAGCACCCCTAGTAATAACCTTTAGACACCAAATAAAGATCGAGTACATGTCTCTTTTTGAAAATAAATAATTTAATAATTCAACCCAATATTCATTTAGCACCTCTAGTAATAATCTTTAGACACCAAATAAAGATCGAGTACATGTCTCTTTTTAGTTTACCCGAAATTCTATCTTTATATCTCCAATTCTTTTTATTTATTGATGTCATTTTAAAGAAGTCAATTGGTAACTTCTGCATTTGTTGTGTTTGTGGACTATGTCAACGAATGAATGAATAGAAAAGGACAAAAGAATAAAAAGGTACAAAAACACACACACGCACATGAAATTATGTAGAGTACGTTTATTGTAATAATGTCCACTTTTTTATAATTTACCTTTTTTTTCTCATTTTATTCTTAATATTAAATATTATTCATCCTTCATTATATTTTTTAAAATAAAAAATTTATTATATTCAAAGGATGATATAATAAAATCAGTCCTCTATTTATTATTTCTTAAGATATGTATCAAGTCAAAAGTGGATAAGTAAAAATAGACGGAGGGAGTAACTAGAAGATATTTCTTATTTTACTCAACAATAAGCATAAATCTATTTAACCCCCATAAATTATTATTTATCAACTTGAATCCCAAATAAAATCACTTAATCCGAAATTCGATTGTATGTTTTGCTAATATTGGTCCATGTCCATTCCCAATACTGTATATCACATATGAAAACAACCTTTGGAATTTTCTAATTTTTAACATTTTATGATATTCGTATAATTAAAAAATATTATTATTAAAGAAAATAAAATATTAGAATTAAAATTTACTAAATTTAAAAGTTTGATATCCACATAAAAAAGATGGAATGCATCACATGTCTCTTAAATTTATCAATAAATTTCATTTAGATATTCGAACTATAAGCATATCTCAATTTTTTTTTTAAATTTCTCATCCGGTGTTCGGTACCCGCATTAGAGCCCCAACTAATTCGAATAGCGTACTGCAGGACTCATTCTGGGGGTGACACTCCCAACAGAATTTTCTCCATTCTCAGGGATAGAATCCGAGATCTCTGGTTAAGGGTGGAACAGTCCCACCACAATTCATATTGGTCGAGTATGACAATTTATTACTCCCTTCTCCAACATGAAGTTTATGAAAGTACGAATGTTGTAATTTTTAAGTTAAAAATACGTCGGATGTATTAAATATCTTTTGGATCGTATTCCCGAATTTGTCGTCTAAAATATTAGAGTTTAAGAAACATTTAATATAATATAATATTTTTTTTAACCAACTAAACAAAAGTTAAATACATTGAACTGTAATCCAAAAAACATTACTCCTAGTTGAGTATATATTTTATTTATTTTTAGTTAGTAGTGGACCTTCTGTACAGAGTCTTCTGCTGTTCACATTTTGTCTGCCCCATCTTCTGTTCACATTTCAGTCCAATACCCCAACGAGCCAGCAGTCAATAGACAGTGACAGAAGAACCTATTTTGGTATTATAAGATATCACTTCCTCCGTTTAAAAAAATGACCTATTGTTTTTTTTAGTTTTTTTAAAAAAGAATGATCTTTTTTATTTTTTGTAAATATTTTAATTTCATTTTTCCACGTAGTATATTTAAAATCACAAGATTAAAGAATATTTTAGTATATTTGACATAACTTTAGTTTAAGATCACAAAATACAAAAGTCTTCTTTATTTTCTTAAACTCCGTATCAAGTCAAAATATATCATTCTTTTTTAAATGAAGAGAGTATATATTGACACCATGGAGTATTTTATGTATCCTGATTTGATGGGAGTTCCATCTTCCATGCATGGGAAAATAGAGCTCGTTTGGATAGGATTAAAAAAAATGACTTTTTAGCATAAATGATTATAAGCTGAAAATAAATGCTTATAAATTAAGCAAATAAGTGTTTGGATAGAATTGTTGAAACTGAAAAAAAAAATTGTTGATGTGTTTGATAAACGAGTGCTGTTAAGCATTTTTTTGTTGTTAAAATGACTGAAATGTCCTTAAAGTTGTTATCACCATAAATAAGTTGAATTATATAATTTTTAATTTAACTAATTCAAAAATAATTTATATTTAAATGCACTTTCAACGTAAAGTGATTGTGTGAGGTAAATTTATAAATATAAGTTACTTTTTTATTTTAAATGTTAAAAAGTAAAAAAATTAGAATACACAAAGTTACAAAATGGAGAAGAACTTACCACAAGCAAGGATGAAATCACTAAAGAAGAGAGGAGAATGATTGAACATAAATAGAGGAAAGGGTGAACTCTGAAGTGATTGAAGAGAAAAATAAAAAGAAAAGAGAGTTCGTACATTTTAGGCTACAATTTGGGGCTATTTGAAATTAAGAAAAAATATAAGAGATAAAAGGATAAATGTCTTGGTCAAACTTTTAAAAAATTTAAGCTAAAAAGTAAAAAGCTTGGAGTATCATTTTTTTCTTTTTTTAAATTAATTTTTAGCTTTTTAAAGTACTTTTTTAATTTTATCAAACACCTAAAAAAATTAAAAAAGAGATTAAAAGCTAATTTGATCAGCTTTTAATCCTATCCAAACGGGCTTATAATGTTTAAAAGTATTTTATTTGAACAAATAAATAAAAGATATAATATATTTGTATTATTAATGGAGGGACAATTTGAGTCTGAAATAACATTAGGAGTAAATTTGGTCTCATAGATGAAAGAAGAATATTTTTGAATTGTTTTTTAATTTGTTAACAACATTTTTTATCTCAAGAAATGAAAAGAGGGGCAAATTTAATCTGATAGAGGAAAAGAAAACATTTTTGAATTATTCTTTCTAATAGGGAAATACGTTAGCAACATATTTCACCTTTTTTGTATTTAAAGTGCTCTCAGTGTGGGCTATGGGGCCCCATAAGTTTGGGCTTTGGGTAATCAATCTGCTGTGTTGGCCGGTCCAGGAATTACTTGTTGCTCCTACATGATAAATCTTCGTATAAACAACATAAATCTCATTATTATGGGAGCTAATTACTCTCTATCTCATATCTTTTTAATATTACACAAAATCTTAAAAAATTGCTAACCGAATACATTACTAACCGGATTACGTTTCTTGGGATACAACGCATTGCTGATACATAACGTGTAATATTAGATACATTTCAATGTATCATGCCCATAATTAATTCATGATACATAAGTTAGTAGGTTGGTTGTTATATATTATGACCATAATTAATTCAGGATACATAAGTTAACTCATGATACATCATCTTACTCAAAAGTTTCTTCGGATACATTATCTTCCGAATACATAATTCTTCGGATATTTACAAAATATGGGATGAAATATAATTAAATAAAAAATATGAAATATTATACAAATATGATAAGATTATATGTGTTGTGATGTAGTTTCTCCTAAATCTTATCTAAAAATGTTCCTACAACAATATTTTAGTCCCCAATTTCAATAAACAAAAAGGACTAAAAATGATCATGTGTATATTTAAAGAACTATTTTAGACCAACTCCCGAGCAGAAAGGTCTTATTTATTTTTTTTCCTCACGATGTTACAATAATATACTTGAGAAAGTATAAATTGGAAATTAGAAGTTGAAAATCTTTACAGTTTAAAATGATGAGCTATTCACAACAGTCTAAATCAAAAGCCTCCAAGAAATATTATTTGGGTCTCAAATTCTCAATGTTGACTGAAAACCATTGTGTTTCTTATTTTTCTTCTATCTTCTCCCTTTCTTCCCGAATTATGTCATAAATTTATTTTGTTTGAGGGATAATTACGTCCCTAATAATACTTCGGTCAACTAGTTTACAAAGTATTTACAAAGTGTTTAGGTAGTGTAAACTTTGTACTAAATCTAAAGTATACAATAAAATAAATAAATATATATATAATATACATACTTATACAACATATACACTAATAGTATATATGTTGTGCATATTTTGATCATGTTGGTCAACTAGATGGACGAACTGTATATATCTGCAATTTCCCTAAATATAACTTGAAATACTCTAACAATTGACAGTCAGAATAATCTATATGCTACATACAGAAAAAAACAAAAAAAAACAGAGTACTTATGGAACATTAAAATGAAAAACATGATACTCTAAACTCCCACAAGATCAGTTCATTCTAAAAGAAAGCACACAATAAAATGAGAATTTGTAGTTATGAATTATGACAATCTAAAAGCCAAACGTACATCTATGCCTTTAATAGTTAGCCTCTAAGAAAATGAATTAAACAATAGTAGTTCTTAATTAGTCTAGGATTTCCTTGTTTGATTCCCCATAATCTTCAACTTTATAATACTAAAATCCTTTGAGCTAAGCACTAAAAGTTTTACAATTTCTTAGCTTGACTTTTCGTAAATGATCTACTTAGAAATTTTTTCTTGATCATGACTTATATGCTATCAAATACTACTCCCTCTAGTCCAAAATAATTGAATTGTTGGGATATGACACACCCTTTAAGAAAAATATTTAAGGACATAAATTGTAGGCTATTTTTCACTTTTACCTTTTTAATTATTCTTAACCTATTCTCTTAGAAAATGTGAAGTACTTAAGAACATATGGAAAAAAGTTTCAATAATTCTCTTGGACTTTTAAAAATTCACTTATTTTGGACATTGAAAAATACCTCAATAATTCAATTATTTTGAACTAGAGGAAGTAATTAGTTTTAGCCCCCAAAAAATCAATGAATTAGTTACTTCGATAAATGTTCCTTCAGATAATGATTTGAGTTGTCGTAATGTATGTGGTCTTAAAGCACCTCGATTAATCACAATTGTACAATTATCTGTAACACACCAGAAGAAACAAAACATCAAAATTTTCTAAGGACGTTGATCGAATAACTAACTTTGTTCGTAGATATACAACATTACCAAGAGTTACACATGCACTTAGCAATAATTATAATGATCAAAGTCAAAGGAGGAAAGAAATTCATAACCTATAAAAGGTGAAGGTGGACACACAAGTCCACAGTAATCAATTGAAGGAGCTAGAAAATCAATTCTACTAGTATTGAAACTTTCCACTAGAAATGGTTCTGTCCAAAAGCTTCCACTACTTATTTCCTCCAATGCTTCTTCTTGAAAAAATTTATGTTGCTGTTGATAATAAGTGGTACTGTAAGAGGAGAGTTCTTCACTAAATAAGGACTTCTTTGGTGACCATTTTGAACTTTCCTGTACTATATTTTCATGCATATTATTAGGACTACTTTCATTTTGATTTTCCACACTACTATTTCTTCTAGTATTACTTTCACTCTTCTTATTATTGCATTTCTTGCTTCCTTCACTTGAGTTATTAGCACGCTTCTTAAGTGTTGTGGGCCAATGATTCTTTATCTCATTGTCTGATCTTCCTGGCAAATGAGCAGCGATCGCCGACCACCTGCAACCATACAAGTTTACGGGGTTAATTCACATGTGATTACTAAACTTTTCACACTAGCCACCAGAGTAAAAAAGTCCATCATAACACAAAACTATCTTTGTCACATAAATAAAATTGAATTTTGTTCACTTAATTGATAGTAAAATTACTAAATATCTTATTCAAGTAGCTGAATTATGAGTGTGTTAAAAAGAATTCGAGGAGGTCTGATTTAACTCCCTCTATTGCAGAGACAGATGTAACCATTTGGCTATGGATTCAAATGAACTCCTAATTCCTTGCACGGTGTGTGTGTATATATATATATATGTAAAAACCTATTAAAATCTTATTAAATATTAGATTTGGCATAATGAGTTCAATGTTAAAAATTTTATAAGTTGAACTCGTTAAAATTAAATTCTGAATTCGCCTTAGCTATGCTGGCATTGAAAAGTGTTAGCTCGTAAAATTGGACATGTGGAAAAGAAGACTATGTACCTATTTCCAAGTTGAATATGGAGGTTCAAGATGATTTCTTCTAATATTTGGCCTTAAATGATTCATCCATCGAAGTCTGCAACTCTTTCCACACCTTGCTAGTCCTAATTCACAAAGCCCAATATTCCATCAATTATTTAATTGGAACTCTCCAACAATGGAGTATGATACTAATACAATTAATAGTAATTTTTCTGTTTCAATTTATGTGTCTAATTTTTCTATTTTAGTCCATAAAAAAAGTGTCATCTTCTATATCTAATAAATCTTTAAATTCAACATTTTACATGACATGTTTAAGACTACAAGATTCAAAAAATATTTTGATACATTACTCACATAGCTGATTTAAGATCACAGAATTTTAGTTTCTTGCTTTCCTAACTTCATGCATATTCAAATTGAATTACATAAAATAGAACGGAGGGAGTAATTCTTAGTTTACGAAAGAATATTACTACTAGAAACCAATTCAAAACCTTAATTAGTCACTGCATGGCATGACTCAATATTTCGAAAAAAAACTTTTGGAATAATCTAACTCTAAAAGAATCCAAGCATTCAACCCAAAACCTTAAGATCGATAACAAAGATTCTCACCGGCATACTTGGGAAGTTGGCGCCAGTTCTGGCAACCATGTTTAGTAATATATGCTTCTAACTTCCTGTCTTCTTCAGGTGTCCAAGTCCCCTTCTTCATTCCATTTTCGTCGTAGCAAGGTGTTCGCACCATACCTTGGAATATAAGTCTCTCCAAGAAATAAGACACGATAAAGAGTTATAACTCTTTTTTGGATATTAATATACGAGGTAGGAGTCTAGCCTAATGCTCACCACAAAATTGCTTTGAATAATTTTTAAAAAGAGTTACTCCCTCCGTTTCAAAAGAATGACTTATTTTGAATTGACACGAAGTTTAAGAAAATAAAAAAGACTTTTGAATCTTGTGGTCTTAAATTAAAGATGTGTCAAATGTACTAAAATGTCTTTTAATATTGTGGTTTTAAATATATAAAAAGTTGGAATTAAAAAATTGATAAAGAGGAAAGAAGGTCATTCTTTTTGAAAAAATGGAGCGAGTATTACTAAGGGAGAACGTACCTAAATCCTCAAATTCTAAAGATTTGAATCCTATTTAAAATGGAAGAAGCAGAACGTGTAGCACGTAGTAAAATGGGTGTAATCTGTAATGTGTCAAGAGAAAATTCCAAGTCAGCGCATGTTTTTTTAATTTGTCAGGCCGAAATGAGCAGCACATTTTCTTATCAGATTGGACTTGGACCAATATTCATCACACTTGTTCTGCAAGTCTACAAGAAACGAAACCACACCGCTATAAATTATATTCACTATATTTGATTTATTTATGGCTAAATAAGTATTTTAAAATAAAGTAAATATGTATTCTAAAATATAGTGAATATAATTTATAGCGGTGTGGTTTCGTTTCTTGTAGACTTGCAGAACTCCTCAAGAGGTGTTTTCACAATATTTGGTTTTACTTTTTTCACTTTTTATTTTTTTTTAAAAAAAAATCTAAATTTTTTATTTTCATACAATAACCACATCTTCATAAAATTCTAATTTTTTTAAAATTTATTTTTATTTTTATATTATTTTTTAAAAATATATTTGAATTCTAAATATTAACTTTAAAATACTATGGTCAAACATAACTCTAATTCTATTTTCAACTTCAAAAATTCCAAATAAAGTGAATATGTTTTTGATTTTCCTGACCAAACGCCTACCACGTGTTGGAAAAAAAATAAAAAAAATCGTTCGACTATTTTAGCCAAGTGGTTGGTAAAAATCTTGTCATTTACTTCCTTCGTTCTAATTTATGTAACATGACTTAAAATCAATTCAAAGTTAAAAAAAATAAAGATTTTCAAATATTTGACATTCAAATTTTATGGAATTAAAGTCCATTTTAAATTTGAATAATTTCCTAGATTCAAGAAGTATCAAGATTAAATTACTTAAGATTTTACGTCCATGAATTTAAAGTAAGTCCAATTTATTGGGTAGGGAGTGGGTCGGGTTTTATTTTAATGGGTCTAATTTTTAATTTTGATTTTAAGTAATATTGATTTACTTAGATTTGGTGATGTGAACTTCTAATAAGAGGCCATGCGATAAAAATAGTTTTACAAAATCATCGTTAAAAAATAATGACACGAATAAACCTTTTCTGTAATGGCAGTGGCGTAAATGAGCCGACTTTTAATGAATGACATAGGTGAGTCATTTCTAATAGTTTGATGACATAATTGAGTCTTTTCTCCTTCTTTTTATAACTGACCAAACAAAATTAAAAATGTGTCATATATAAAGTAGAAAATAAAAAGGAATGGGCATGGGTTTTACGTAATCAAAATCGGTACATTCAATTGCTCTACAAATTTTCACAAACATTTAATTATCTCCGCACTTTAGTTGCACAATTAACTATTGGCTTTCACCAACGATGGTTGTGGGAGAGTGATAACTACTCTTTCATCTTTAAGCAAAGGTCTCGGGTTCTAGTCCCCCTGAGTACGGAGTCGCCTTTATTAGGGAGTGTTTTAACCCTCCTTTCCGGCGTAAATTCGGATTTAGTCGGACTTCAATATGAATACCGGACACCGAATAGAAAAACACACACAAAAACTATTGACTTTCACTATGCCATGTCAGCAAAATTTTAATGTACCGATTTTGTGAAAGTTAATGCGGAATAACTTTGCTTTACTATTGGCTTTCAATTAGTAACTAACATATTAAAAATTTGGACAATATATTAAAAAGCTGTACTATAGGCTATAACTACAACCCAACTTAGTTGTCAATACTAGATACGGTTACGTGCACTTACGGCCCAACACTTCATCATACAACTTTTTATCCTATAGTTCCTAGACCATCTATATTGGATGTCCATCTATATTAATGTTACACGAACTAATTAATTGGCTCAAACGGAATTGAATCTCCATCACTTGAGAATATTCGTCTACCACTAACTAATATTTCCTCTATCCTATATTTTTTGTCCTTATTACTAAAAATTATCTGTCCTAAATTATTTGTCAATTTATAAAATTAAAATGTAATTAATTTAATTTTTGTCATATTACCCTTAAAATTAATTCTCTTGAAAGTATAAATATTGTAAATTTCAAAAAAGTCCATCAATTGTTAATCCTAGTGTTGATGGCTAAGGTACATAAATAAAATGTAATAAAAATAATTATAGGATATATTAATTACTATACAACGTTTTATCCTATAGTTCCTAGACCATCTATATTAATGTTTATGAACTTAATTAGCTCAAGCGGAACTGAATCAGAATCACTTGGAAATATTTCGTCTACTACTAATTACTACTTCCTGTCCTATATTATTTGTCTACATTATCCAAGTTATTTGTCCCAAATTATTTATCAGTTTATAAAACTAAGATAAAATTAATTTTTTTTTAATTTTGCCTTTAAATTGATTCTTTTGAAATTATAAATATTCTAAAATTTCAAAAAGAAAAATTCTCCATTGTTAATCGTAGTATTGATGACTAAGTTACATAAATAAAATGTATTAAAAAGAGTTAAAAGGATAAATTAGTAAAAATACTCTATTTTTTATGATTTCTTAAGGGAATTGTAAAAAAAAACGTGGACAAGTAATATGGGAAGAAGGGAGTAACGTTTGATGGCTACGCTACAATCTGAATAATAAATGTATATCTATATATATTATATAATTATGATACGCAAAAAAAAAAAAAGTGTGACATCTCTCATGATATTTTATATTTTTTCTCAATTTTGTTTAGTCCTATTTTTTTTTCCATTTAACTCAGCTTTGATATTCACAATTTTCGTTCTTTTCATTTTCATTACCTCCAAAAATTTAATGTATAAGTTTATGATACTTCATGCTCTTTCAGCTCCATTCCATCCACCACCACCACCCTTCCCCCCAAATTCTCATGCATTTTATTCATCTTTCAAAACAAAAATTACACACTTTGATCTTTGAAATCAGCTAAAGGAGTTTACATAGACACACCACCTAGTCATATGAATTAAATGCATTATCTTAAGGGCATAGATTCTATACAAAAATAAGAAGCTGTACAAAGTTGATATTGACCCTCTTCTTTGATGATGTTAAAAAAAATGGCAAGCTTCACCTATTCATGTCATGAGCCTTTAATTTGAGGAGGAAGATCCACAAAAACATGATAAATTTAATTGGTTGTTATCAGGTTATTCACGACTTAGAGTTGTGAATTTGTCAGCAACTCTATTTCCTTCCTAAAAACATGATAAATTTAATTGGTTGTTATTAGGTGATTCACGACTTAGAGTTGTGAATTTATCGATCAGCAACTCTATTTCCTTCCTTGTAGCCTCCAAGGTACTTCATGATAAAATCAAGTTGTTCATGTACTTCCTTGGATAGCCTCCAAGGTATAGAGCTGACTTCATTTACATAGTTTACAAGCAACTTTGAGTCACTCTATGCAATAATGTATTCATACACAACTCGTTTATACATTAACGGCAATTATCTTATTGCCCCTAATTAATTGCCATTAAAGGTACTTTTTGGTGTAGTGTCTATGCTAAAGTAAAGACTAGCAACTTCTGTCTCCCAAGCTCAGAATATACACGTTGAATAAATAATTATATATGAAAAAATGAAGTACTGTTAAAAAATGCATTAAAATTAGTATCATATTTTATACATATAAAGAGCAATATATAATTTAATTTTTTTTTTTACAAAAAAAATATATACTTCCAAGTCCATGTAATTCCTAAAAGTATACTTTTGCTTACCAGAATTACTAAATCGTTATATCTGTTGACACCTAATTTTTTTCCTTCCCGACTAAATTTAATCCTGAGTTTCTTCGATTTTAAATAAAATCAAACTATTTATTTTATCCGGATAAATACTTTCTAAAATATTTAGTTGGGTTAGTTTTTGTCATTTAAGTGATGAATTATATATTTTGGTATTCATGGATACGAGATCGTATAATTTTGTCACTTAAATAATTATTTTATCAAAGATTGATTTTTATCAAGAACTAGTGGGAATTAATTCAAAAGTGATAAAGTCTTGATGTAGATAAAATTTGTTCTTAAAATAATTTATTTGGGGAAATATTTATTTGATTTTGTTAAACCAAGAAGCTCGGGATTAAATCATTTGGTAATTCGTATCGGATTTCGATTTTAATTTAGCCAAATTTATTGATTTGGTCATATTGAAATCAAGTTGGCCACAATTGCAATGCAATTGGCCAATTGATCTTCAATTTGATCTAAATTTAAATGAGATTGGCTAAATCCTAATCTAATTAGTTTATCTCTTAAATAGCCTAATTTCTACTCTCCCCTTTTTAATTTGGACCTAAGATCAGGCCCAAAATCTTTAATTAAATCAGCCTACCCGCCCAAACCCACAAACACAACCTCTAGCCCATTTCCCCTTATAGCTTCAGCAGCCCCTAATCAGCCCAATACACCCACTGACCCGGCACAATCCAACACCTTATAACCCCTCAATCCATCTTCTCCTTCACCCAAAACACCCGATAAACATACAACAATATCAGCAACTTACAACAACACACCAGCAGCTCAACAACGACAACCAAATCTCAACCCGAGAAAAACCCGAAACCAAGCCCCAAATATCTTCCCGCTCAATTGCTCTTCCCTTGTCCTCGAATCCACTATCACGTGATTCACACGCGGGTTTGTACTAGTGAAGGGCCTTGAACATTCTAGAAGTGCTTAGTTGGCTCCCCAACGTTCGAAAATCCACGATTTCAGGGTGGATATGTACCAATTCGTACATGGTTGTGCGATTTTCATTGGTTCTTGGGAAGAATTTCATTTCCCCCAACTTCTATTGGCTACTCGATTTCGACATTCATCAAGAAAATTTAGACTTATGCTGATTATTAGCTGTCAAGCTTAGCCTCATCTCAAATTTAAATTTCCCCCATTAAATTTCCAGAAATACCCCTTCGAAAACCCCATCCCACATCGCCCAAAAGATGAAATTCAGCCCTCAAGCTCCTTCTATAAATACTCTCACTGTTGAGAGCCAAACCAAGCCTTGGAGAGTGAAAAACTCTCAAGCAAAAGTCTTGAAAATCTTTTGAGGAGTTTTCGAGCAAAAGGGAAATTTTGAAAGAATTTTCCCTAAGTTTAAAATTTCTAGTGGTGTTTTTTCGGTGGTGATAAGAAGATTTCGGTGATAGCTCGAGTCCCGTTTTGCTGCGCCGAAAAAGGTAAACCTTCAGCTTTGTCCTTTCCTCTTCGATACAGTGTTCGTAGTAGTAATTTAGTTTTCTTTAGTTGGTGGGATTATGTGCTGTAGAGGCTTTGAAAGCCATAGGTTTTTGCGATAAGCGTGTTGTCGTCTCTCAATTTTGCAGTCCAATTCTTGATGTTTTAAGGTCGTGGGATAGCCACCGAATCTTTATTTTCGTAGTTCGGTTGCCGATATTCTTTGGCTAGTCAAATGTTTTTCTTGTTTAGTTGTCTTTCGCATATTGTTTTAGCCTAGTGTTGCTCCTATTTTAAATTTCGGACCTTTGTTAAATCTGATTATTGTAAAGTTTGGATTTTTATTTTTATTTTCTATCTCATGTCTTTGGTTTTATTGATTTCTACTGCCTTGTTTCGAATCTGTTTGTCTGTTGCGATTTGACTATGGTTTTAAGTTAATATTTTCACCTTGGTCTTAAGCTTACTGTCTGGTGATTTGCTTCTTGGTTCACTATTTTGACTTCGTCTTTGCTACTTTAATTCTTAAAAAGAAAGGTTTATAGCTTGGCTGGATCAGTTTTCAGCTTCTGTTTCTAAGTGGTTTTTTGAGTCGTCGTTATTTTATAGCCAAATATCTTTTACCACGTACGCCTCACCTTAGTTCTTCTTTCCTTAAATCTACTGGTTCATTTTTCACATTGTTTGTTAACTTCAAATCACCGCTTCTTTTTTCTCTCTTAAAGGATGTGTGCAATAGTCTAACCCATAGTTTCCCATTAATGCTTTTTTACTCTAGCCTCTCTATTTGGTGTACAGTTTGGCTTCATGATTCCTGTTCAAATTTTTTTAAGTTCACTTTTCCAAAATTTTCAGCTTCCAATCTACTGTTTTTTTTTAGTTTTCATTTTTGGTTATAGTCCGATCAGTTGTTTCTTTTTCTTTTTAATCAAGTATTTATTGTCTTAATTTTTTCTTCCAGTTCACTGTTTTAAGAAAGGGTTTCTTTTGCCACAACTTTAGTATAATGCTTTGCTTGTCGTAGTTCTAATTGTCGTCTTAGTTCGCTATCGCAGTTGTTAACCTACTGTTTAGGCCTAAATTTTGCTTGTTGTGGATCATTTGAATGTTTTAGGTAAATCTTTCTCGCCTTTGTTCTTAGTGTACTATTATAGTATGATATTGTGCCTTTCTCTTTTATGGTTTTCCTCCGAGTTCACCATTTTTGTCTGATAAGGATGACACTCAGATTTTCCTTGACCCTCAACGTCAATGGAAATGGTAGGCATGTGTCCATAGAAAGTCACTATTCCTATGAATCCTCAAGGATCCTCTTGATCTTTCAGAAATTTATTTTGAAATTGTCAAGGAGGGGATGAGGATGAGAATGGTGTGTCATTATAGTGTCTCTGTTTGAGTCTATCAATCATGCTCTTTTTGTGTAAAAGTTTAGAATTCGTTGGCTGTATCCCTTTTTTGAGTGGTATTTGAAATTGTTTCTCGTTTTCTTACGTGTCGTTTCTTCGGCGTTGACACCAATTTTCTCAAGCTATTCTTGGTTCTGTTTTGGTTGAAAGTGTAAAAAATTGTTTCCAATCCCTTGATCCTCGTAAAATCAGTTTTCTTCTGTTTTATTCTTTCACACACTGTTAACATCCACATTGTACAATCTTGCTTGTCTTAGTTAAAAAGCATGACCCGAATATTTTCTTTTAGCTTACAAGAAGTGTTAACATGCCTATGTTTGCTTTCTTTTCTTATGATTATTCTTTTTCCTTCTTGAGATTTATTGTCGTTTGTTGAAATCTCTAGTATTGCTTTGCACTTTTAATAGTGTAAGTTTCCAAATCACTGCATGTAATTTCAAATACTATGAACCTACTAATTCTTCCTCCCTTTGTGTTTGGACATGCCTTCATGTTACTATGGCTTATTAAATCATCGGTTATCAATTTAGAGCATGCACTAATTTCCTTTGTTCTTTTTTCTTTGCATGTGATCTGTTTTGGAGTCCAAATGGACTCTTTACCTTTCACATTTCCTAATGGGTCAATGAGGCCTATCTCCTCGAGTCAAGATCTCATGTTAAGGTCCCAAAGTGGACTGATTTTCAAAAAGAACACATAGTGGTATACAAGATGTATACGCGATATACAGATGCAAAAAATGAAGGGGAGTTGAAGCTACGCACGAGTGGAAGAAGAAAAGAAAGTGGGCCAAAGCCCACCGATAGGATGCTTCCCAGTGTTTAAGACTTGCTAAAGTCTTGAAAATTTATATTTCATGGGCCAAAAGCCCTATTTGTATTAATATAGGTATAATGGGCCGCAAAAGCCCAATCAATAGTTTAGGACAGGTGGAAGGAAAGAAGAAAATGGGCCCAAATCCAGTCCAGGCGAACAAAAACTGGAAATGGGCCTATGATATCAATTCTCTTGATTTTGGGCAATGTCCGAGATCTCTCTATTTTCTTTTTTTTGTTTGATATTGTATTTATGTGTTACTAACTTAGAATTTCTTCTGACTTAGTTAAACTCCCTGGCTAGTACCAAAACCTGTTTTCTCAAACTAGTTTTCTCTCGATTAATCCATTCATCAAATTATTCTCTTTTAATTTGTTAATTCTCTTACATGAATAAATGATTTTCCTAATTTAGTCAAATAAAGTCGTTTTCAAATAGTCCAGATAACCGCAAGTTAGCGGATACTCTTGGTGCCTTAACACCCTTTCAAGAGTATTAATTTGAACCCTTACCTGGATTTCTATTTTTTTTAAAGATTTTTCTGTTTTAAGTCTTTAGAAAATTTTTAAAAGGTTTTCTTAGTTTTTTCCTAAATAAATTAAGTGGCGACTCTGTTTTAAATTGAGTTTGAAACTTTTTCCAAATTTTCGAGTTCAAACCAGTCTAAGTCATTTTCTCCGCAAAACAATATCTAATACTCCTATCATAAAATTCTAATCTATTATTTTAATAATTTAAAAATACTTAATCGCTTGTGCATTATTATATCCTATTGTGACATGTGTCGATTTGTACATATTCGTCCATAAAGAAAGGTTAAGTATATATATATATATATATATCGTATATATATATATATATATATATATCTTGATGAAGTGTTGTGCTACAAAAATACAAAATCTAGACTAACAAAGCACAAAAGTCCAGTAATATACTCCCTCCATTCCAAATTATTTGGCCTGCTTTCCATATTTGTTTGTTCCAAATTATTTGTCCTACTTATAGAATCAAAGCTATTTTAGAACTTTTTTTTCCCAATTTTACCCCTATTAAGTATCTAACACTTTTTAAAAATTTTGAAAATAGGATTGTTGAATACCAAAGTCACTAAATGTAAATGACCCCTCTTTTCCCTTTTAGGATTACTTCAAAGCCATTTCTGTTTAGTGAATTCAATTTTTCAAATAAATTGATTTTTGGTTTCTACTCTATTATTATTGCTTAGTTATTAGGGTATAAGGGTAAAAAAGTAAAAATATACTTTCAATTATTGGCATCTTAAGGAGTGTGCCAAATGCAAAAAGGCCAAGTAATTTGAAATGGAGGGAGTATATGTTTACGCAAATATAATATGACCAAAAGAAAAAGAGAAGAGGCTATACTAACTAACATTCAACAAGGATAAAGGAACTTTCAAGGAAGAACTTGGGAGGTTGATAGAAAAACAACATGAAAGTGCTTTATCAAGTATGACACAAAATTTGAAGTACAAAATGAAAGATTTAGAGAAGCTATAATTTTTTTAAAATAGAATAAAACATTTAAATGCTAAGTATTTGCAACTATAGAGCTATAGGTAGATTTTGATTTTGATCCTCGTTATATATGATTTAACATATTTAATCTTTAATTAATAAAAAATATATTTTTTTATCCCTATATGTAATAAACATATTATATTTTGACTATCTTTTAGAATTACGTTGCCCTTAAATATGAAATAACAAAACAAATTAAACATAATACATGAGAAATTATTGAATGGTCAATGGTGAACCAATTATGGTAGATTTATGAAATTCACAAGCAAAGATTCAAAAGAATACATACCAAATTAATTGAAAAGTAAATGTGCTTCGTCATATATTACAAAAAAAACTAAGATAAAAAATTATCAATACATCTTAAATAAATTACTTTCTGAGTCATAATCATGATTTCCAATACTCAAGCAGAAAGCAAACGATCAAGTCAGAAATTAAGTGATGATGATCATATGAGATAAATTATGCACGAGTATTTCTATAGCCCCCCCTCCCCTCCAAAAAAAAAGGTTCTACCAATTATAATCATTTTGATCAAAGGAGGAAACAAATTCATGACCTATAAAAGGTGAAGGTGGACAGACAATTCCATAATCGATGGAAGGTGAACCTAGAAAATCATTTTTAGGACTATCGAAACTTTCTACTAGAAATGGTTCTGTCCAAAAGCTTCCACTAGTAATTTCCACCAAACTTTCTTCTTGAAAATCGTGGTGTTGATAATCAACACTAGTGGAATAAGAGGAGATTAGTTCTTCACTTAATGACTCCTTTGGTGACCATTCTGAACTTTCCTGTACTCTATTTTCATGCATATTATTATTAGGGCTTGCATCTTTATTGGTATTACTTTCAGTATTATTCATATTATTGTTACATTTCTTGCTTGATTTATCACTTGATGAGTTTGTGGCATTATTAGTAGCATGCTTCTTAAGTGTTGTGTGCCAATGATTCTTTATCTCGTTGTCTGATCTTCCTGGCAAGTGAGCCGCAATGGCCGACCACCTGCAACCATACAAGTTTATAGTTTGGTATGAGATAAGAATAGGACAATTTTACGTGTGATTACTAAATTTTTCACTATAGCTACGAAAGTAGTAGTAAAGTGATGGTAATATGAAACTATCTTTCGTCACATCAAAGAAATTGAATCATATCTTTGGTAATGCTAACCACGTTCTAATTAAAATGTTTTAGTTTAACTAGACACAAAGTTTAAGAAATTAAATAAAGAGATATTTTTTAATTTTGTGATCTTAAATTAAAGATAGGTGTAGTCCTTAAATCTTGTGATTTTAAACTTGTCAGGTAAGATAATGAAGTTGGAATCTTTTTGAAACAGACCAAAAAATAAAAGTAAGACACTTAAATTAGAACGGAGGAAGTAAAATGACAAAGTTATCTCTTTTATCATATTAATGTATATAACTGAACTGTGTGCGAATACATTAAAAAATTGAGGAGGTCCGATTTAACCCTCTACTACAAAAGACTAGATCTGACTTTAGGGGTGTTCAAAGGAAATTGACATACCGCACCAAATCGATAAATCGAATCAAATTGAGAAATTTTAAACCTGAGTAAGATTTTAAGCGTGATTTTTTCTAGAAACTGAACATGAATAGCTTGTTATATATAATTTAAATAGTTACATATTTCATATTGATTTTATACCATTTTTATACATGAAATTGTGAGAGAAATTCATATTTCGTAAGCAAAATTCTATCCATGAGCGATATTTGAAGTATGATTTCGTATATGTTGTGAAATAAAATCTTGCTATATTTTGGTAAACAGAAATCTCCTGTTACATTTCATAAATATGAGTCTTATTTTGTATTTATAGGAAATTCTCTCTTTAAATAATCGATTTAGTTGGTTTGGTAAATGGAAAAAATCGAACTAAATCGATCCATGTACATCCTATCTCACACAATGAATTCAGTATTGAATCAATGCTAAAAAATTTAAAAATCGAACTCATTTTTTCCCTCAAAACTCATTTAAGTTTAAATTCTAAATTCACCTATACTCCGTTGGCATTGACAAATGTTAGCTTGTAAAATTGGACGTGGAAGAAATACGTACTTATTTCCAAGTTTAGCATGGAGGTTCAAGATGATTTCATCTTCTTCTTTGGTGTAGTCCCCCCTTTTAACTTTGGGACTTAAATAATTCATCCATCGAAGTCTGCAGCTCTTCCCACACCTTGCTAGACCTTCACAAGCAACAATTATAGGTCAGTTGGAACGATATCTACAATAGTATGATAACTATTATGATACTTAAAGCAAATAGGTGAAGTGGCTCAACAATTTTTTTTTAACCTATTCGGATAGAGGCGGAATCAACATATTGAACTTAATGGGTTCGATTTCCAAATTCTCTATCACAGCACATTTGATTTACTTGATTCAAAATTTTTTATGTGTACTCATTAAGTTTATTTTTTTAACACATATTATAGAGTTCGAGTTGAAGTTGTATGTTCAGATAAACCTGTACGTTATGAGCTAGTATCCGATCCACCCCGGACCCGAATGTCATTACACTACACATCCAAAACACAAAGGGCGGAGTTAGCCCTCTAGGTTCGTTTAATATTACAAATTACTAATTTAGACTCTAATAATTTTAACGGACTAAAAGTTCCAACGCGTAAAGTTCAAATACTGATTATTCTGTCTCTGCAAAACACTATATATGTAAAACAGGAAGATTAAATTGTGTACTAAATTACGAGGTGTGCGAACATCCTCACCAGCATACTTGGGAAGCTGGCGCCAGTTCCATGATCCATATTTAGTAATATATGCTGCTAACTTCCTATCTTCTTCAGGTGTCCATGTCCCCTTCTTCCTTCCTTTTTCGTCATAGCAAGGTGTTCTCACCATCTCTTAATTAAATAACACACAACAAATTGAGAGTTATTTATATAAGCTAGCGGAGAAGAAACTAGTAGATCTCTTCCCACCTGAAACAAAATTCTTAAGTTTGAGCCTATTTATAGAGGGAGCACGTGGGACCTTCTTTACAGAAGTGTCATATATAACGTCGTACAATGAGCAAAACCTTAGCCTTTCTTATCATATACTATCATATATAACTTATGGTGCGAGTAATTACACGCAATACTATAACACACGTCCACACCAAAGGGAAGAAAAAAGGGAAAAAAACAATAAACATTCAATTGACTGTTTACCAAACTGTAGATTGCAGTACTCCCTACAGTCCATTAGAGCTCTATTGAAGAATGATCAAATTGGTCTCCCATGTCTCAGAGTTAGACATGCTAAAAGCCACTACATTTTTGTACAAAATCCTCCATGATTAGCGACATTTTATTAGTCACTTGACTCATCAATACTTTAACTGCTTATTTTAGCAGACCATCTACTTCAAAAGGATGAACTCTCATCTTTAATGTATCTCAGGGAGGTTTGGACAAAAAAGCCACCTATTGTAAATATTCTTTTGGATGTGAAATCTACAGGTTGGGGTTTATATATACCTAAAATCCCCCCACGCACCAACAGGTGGTTTGATTTAAAAAAAAATGAAAATATGATATTTTCAATTCGGGAAAAGGGTTAACTATATCCTTATATTGTTAAAGATAGTTTAAATATATCTCGAAGTTTTGACCAAAATAAGCCATTTTTTAAATCAATTCATCAAAGTAATATGTTTTTTGAAAATTTTACAAAACTAGTATAAACGTTGTTGGCAGTAACGTATTAGCTTTTAAAAAAATTAACAGACCACAAGAAACAATAGACGGCGTTAAAGTAGGAATCGTTACTGACAGTAACGTTTTTAGATTAAAACGTTACCAACAGTAACGTTTTTGGCTTAAAACGTTACCAAAAGTAACGAGACTCTGCGTCTCTGCCATATCTATGGCAGAGTTGCAGAGTCTCGTTACCATTGGTAACGTTTTAAGTCAAAAACGTTACTGTCAGTAACGATTCCTATTTTAACGCCGTTTTGGTCCGTTAATTTTTTTTAAAAGCTAATACGTTATTGCCAACAACGTTTATACTAGTTTTGTAAAAATTTTACAAAACATATTACTTTGGTGAATTGATTTTAAAAATGGCTTATTTTGGTCAAAAATTCATATATCTCTTGCGGGTTTTATTCTTTTTTATGGACTAGGCATCAATTTCAGAACTTTTGTCTACTCTGATACTATGTTAAGTGTATGATCATCTCATCCAAAAGCTCAAGTTGTTAAAGATAACACATTTTTAATATTTAATAATATTTTCAAAACTTCTCATTATACTTAAGCATAAATTTGTCTTTAATTTTAACCAAGGTACATATGTCAAGCTCTAATACTTGATTCATGAGCCCAAGCTTCGAACAAGCTTCTTCAATGGAGTCTTTAGCTCTGTGTTTCTTCACGTTTCAAATCTTGTAACGTTAAATACTAAGTAACATTTTATTTCCCTACAATAATTACCCAAATAAGATCTCCACAATATTTAAACACCCCAATCCAAAAAAAAAAAAGAATAAGCTGCTTTGTCGACCAAAGAAAAACCATCAGTTCGGTTCTTCAATGATATTTTTCCAATGGAGCACTTCGGTAGTTCAAACATCAATTCCAAACTATCGAACAAACCACAAGTGAGTGATATGATTTTGAGTTTGTCATGTATTTCTGGTTAAAGTTAAGAGCAAATTTATGTTAAAATATAGTGGAAGGGGTATGTTTGCAATAAATTTTCTCAGTTATGAAAAATATACTGCAAATCACAAAACAAATAAAAATATAATTTTATTCATCAAGATGGTGAATATAAATCTAAATATTCCCTTGATTATTCTCTCTTGATTATCGCTGTAGTTTGAGGGAATATATTACCCTTTATATAGGCGTGAGCTATGGTTAGGATAAAGTAGATTCCAAGAACCCTAACTAAAATTGGGGTCTTCTTACAGAGACTTGGTGAAACTCACAATCGCGACTTGAAGTAATTTACATCTTTGCGGTTTTGTATATGCAGATCAGATTTGTAAGAGAAGAGATGAAGGACATATTTGGTCCCTAAGTGTTCCAATTTGTTTGAAATAAATTCTCAAGAAAAATATATTGCAGTCACACAAAACAAATGAAAATGTGATTTTATTTGTCAAGATTATGAGTACAAATCTGATTATTCCCTTAATTCTTCTCTCTCTCGATTATCTATGTAATTCCTAGCGTGTTTTTCGAACGTAGAAAGATTTTAACCTCCTTACAATATATTTGACTGCAAGAAACACCGGACAACGGCTTTGACAAAGATAGTATTTGATGTCTTGATCTCTTTATGAATATCTCAAGAATATATATGATATTTGAGATGTCTATTCAAGGGAATATATTACACTTTATATAGGCGTAAGTTAAGGTTTAGGATAGAGTAGACTCCAAAAACCTTAACTGAAATTGGGGTGCTGAGTCCCACAAAATTTTGATATTTACAAGATATATCTGGATTGGAAATAGAATGAAAGAGTTATATTTCCAACATTTCATTCCTATCGGGAGGCTAATCAAGTTGCGGATGCATAATTAAATAGAGCATCCACCATCAAGACCACAATTTCTTTGCCCCGAAGGACCTATCGCAAACTGCGAAAGGCCCTTACAGAATGAATCAAGCAAAAATGTCCTCTTTAAGATTCAAACCAAAAAAGCTTACTTTTTAGTGACTATGTACCTAGAATAATCCTTGTAAATAACCAGTTGCTAGATTTTTTTTTTTTTTTTGTTGGAACTTAAGTTTAGTAGGCTCTGTTCTGTTTTGCAGCTAAAATTTTGAAGGCAACAATATGATAATCCACCTGGTTGTATATGACCTGCTAATGATTTTTTGGGATTAATACAACCACCCAGGGGTTGCTAGGAAATTGATGGAAAAAAATATTTAAAACGAAAATATAACAAAGGGTGTGTATAAATTAATTTTGATAATACAAAGCTATGATCCTTTTCCTCTTTTAATTTGAGCATATCCCGGAGAGATCCTCACTCCTAGTAGCCAATAGGTAAAAATTATTTTTACTAAATTACTTTTAATTTGAAAAAAAATAAATACTTCCTTTAAAAAAATAAAAATTTAAATAAATTATAATATTTATATGATTATAGTCTTTTTGAAATTTATGATATGAAATAGTACTTCCTCCGTTTTAATTTATGTGGTATCAATTGACTTGACAAAGTATTTAAGAAAAAAGACTTTTGAAACTTGTGATCTAAAATAAACTTTTTAGATATTTATGTGATTATAAATTTTAAAATTAATTCATTTTATTGAGGATAAAAAGAAAATTTTAAAGCTAAATATTTCATAAAAAGAAAATGATGTCATATAAATTAAAATTAAAATAGAAGAAGTATGTCATAGGAACAATATTTATGTAAGTTTATAAATCTAAAAGAAATTCGGTCATACACTCAACACACCAATAACATAGTTGCAGCATACGTTCCTCACGGATATTACTGTATCATTGGACCCCATATGCATGCAGTGGAATCCAAGAACCAAGACAGCGACAATAATTATATTGGTAAAACTCACACATCCCTAACTCTCAATTCTGAAATCTACACTTGTTTTTAGTTGAAAACTCCACTTGTGCTTTGTTAGTGATCGATTTTGGATCATTTTATACTTTACGAAGAATGAAAAAATTGTGGTTGGAGGTTGGTCTCTCATATGGCTTGCATAGTGTAATTTATTTTTCATGTGTGGTTTGCGAGGAATTGAACAGTGAGCAGGTTATTACAAAATGCTCATCATAAAGAGCTCACTCAAAGGACAAAGATTGTGGTAGAGGTTCTGAATTTCTCTGCGATTTCGAAACAAAAAATATATTTCCTTTAAAAACTTTAAACTTAAGAAAATGACTTCTATAATTAAATCAGAGAAAATCCCTAAATTTTATATGTGATATTGTATATTATTGCCAACCTCTCATTCCTAATAATCCAATTCTCACCTCCGGCCCTCCTCTGCCCCTGGTCCTGCCACCACCCCATCCCATCCACACATTCCCCTCCAAATTACCCCACCTTCATATTTGTCTAAATTATATGTCTCATTTTGTCTGATCATATATTTTTATATATGTTAAAATATTTTGAATTTTTTGTTATTGCTACTCTTGATATCTATTTATATAGTTTCTAATTATATAAATTTTATTTTATAAAAACTTAAAGATTTTATGTCCTAATTCACATAAAAATTTTTTAGACAATTTGACACTCATAACCTGAATCACATTATATAAAATGGGATGGGGGAAGTGTATAAAAATACTCATGAAATAATATTTCTAGTTACGACTTACCAAATACAAAAAAAAAATAAAAAAATTAAGATAACAACTTATTTTGTAGAAATAATATTTCGTGAAAAAAAAATATTTTCCTTCAAACACACCTTAATTATATGATTACGTGCCAAATCTTTAAGTCACTATTTTGAGTATAGGTCCCCTTATCAGACGGATTGGACAAATAATTATGATTACGGATGGCTTATCGGATATCGACTTTTAAGTATACTAATATATTAGTCAACCAATAAGATATCGATTGATTCGGTATGGAGTTAGCAGTATTTATCGAGTGATTATTAGACGGTGTATTGACTCAATCATTTCAAGCACCTGTCTTTCGCGTTCACTCACTAATATATTAATCTCCCGTCAAACAAAACAATTTTTCTAGCTCAACATCACCAAATTATATCATTTTAAATTTTAATATAAGTCTCGACAAACTACAATATAAGAAGATGTAGCCTTAAAGAAGAACTTGCAGCCTTAAGAACTTGTAGTGCACAACTGTTTTTGCACATATGCTTTTGCACAAGAAGACTTGTTTTCGTTTGATCAATTTTAAGAAGCGGCGGCGTATTGGTTTTGACGTTTCAGAGTATTAATAGCCTGTTTGGCCAAGCTTCTAAAATCAACTTATTTTCAGAAGTGATTTTCAGAAAAGTACTTTTGATGAGAAGCAGTTTGTGTTTGACCAATACAATTAAAAAAACACTTTTGAGCAACAATTAGTGTTTGACCAAGCTTTTAAAAGTGTTTTAAGTATATTTTTCTCATAAGTGCTTTTTTCAAAAGTGCTTTTGGAGAGAAACTACTTTTTTTAGCTTATGAAAAACTATTTTTTTTTACTCCCCAGAAGCACTTATTTTCTTTCATAAGCTTGGCCAAACACCTTAATTTTTTAAAATAAGCACTTTTGAGGAAAAATAAGCACTTTTGGGAAAAAATAAGTTTGGCCAAACAGGCTATAATTTATGCTTTAAGATTAATAATATGTAAAAAAAAGGAGTAAAATTAGGGGCAAAAATGTATTTATGATAATTCTTAACGGATTTATGATTTATCTAATAAGGAAATTGAGTAACCCGCCCTTGTATCAATAAACCGTTAACTATAAAATTTTAATCTATTCACTAATCGTTAATTTGATAACTCAATACCAATAAGCCAGTAAGCCTATTTTGTGGTTGGCTTATCGGTTTAGGTTCGACTATGAATTGCCCTAATTTTGAGTGAATTTTTATCTTTCATCCATTTGTTTCAAGTAAAAAACTTTATTATGTGTCTAACATAACCAATATTAATTGTATGAGATATTTTTTTTTGTCTCACATAAAAAAATGAACTTAAACTTTGTAGACCTATAGTGTCATTATTTAGTCTACTTTTTTATGAGATGAACAAATATTCATGCAATAAATATCAATTGCACAAAACACATAATAAAAGATTTCGTTTTAAGTGAGTGTTTGCAAACAAGTTGAATGTATCGTACAACAAAAATCAATTAATGGACCAGGAATATCACCATCGAATTCGAAGCAGTGGCGGACCCGCAACAAATGAGCACCATTAAGAGGCTAGTCATGCAGCTGATCACTGTCGGCCGGCTCAAGGGTCAAGCCAGTGAAACAATGTTTAGTTCATCTGAATTTTAATGCTTCATATTTTTGAGTTAAAGGGCAAGAGTATACCTAAACTACTTCAGTTTTTTGAATTTCATACTTATATTATTGAGAGTGTGAATTTCCTATTTGAACTCAAGGACGGCTTAACAGAGTTGGTGGCCTAAAGCCAAACCGTGGTGAGAGACCTTAAATATTTTCATCTTCATGAAGTCTATTTTTAAACCTTTTTTAGAAGTATAGTTATTAATAAATTCTTTATAATTGTTTTTCTTTTAATTTTGAAAACTTCTTTCTGAATATGCAATTATTAACATTATTATGTAATATATGCATTAATTAATTTATAAACCTAATATTAGTGCAAAATGGGTCCCAAAAAATCTGGGGCCTAACGCCCTTGCCTTACTCACTTTACACTAAAATCGGAACTGTCTGAACTATCACGTAATGGTTAACAAAATAAATTTAAACGCAAATTAGATTAAATATTTGTCTATAACGCTTCTAGGCACGTTTGGCCATGAGATCTTCATCCACCTGACATATATAACTGCTCTATTAGTCAATACATTATTTTTTTAATTATATATTTTTCAATTGATTTCTTTAAAATCCCAAACTCTCCCCTTTCAAGCCGGAGATATCGACGTCATAGCTGAGATGAGACTACGGCTGAGAAGGTGGAGAAGAAGATGTCGAATGTCATGTCGCAATGGAGAATAAATATATTTATTTGGTGATAATTTTTTAACCTTTAACCTTATATTAACTTATTTAACTTTGCCACAGTGGAACTAGTTTTCCACGAGGAGTAACACATGACAAAATTTATAAACAAAAGAGTGAGTGTGCATGGTACACGCACACCATCAAATATTAGTTGAGATATGTTTCACTAACCATATTAGGTGATAGTTTAGGTAGAAAACTTACATTCCCAATAGTACAAATATGAAACTCAAAGCTCATCATAACAACATAAAATAAATTACAAAAGACCTAAAAATACACCTAAACAACGAAAGAATATCTTAACTTCCTTCTTTTGCATATTCAAATTAAGAAAATAAATACTATGTCAGAAAAAAAAAAACGTAATAATTAAATGGGTATCACAAATTCATCATCATAATCCTAAAGAAGTCACCTAATTTTTTTTTCCCTCAAAAGACCACCAAGTCGTTTGTGGGGTTTTAGGCATTGATGACCCCAACCAGTAGATTAAAGAAGAGAATAAGTATATGGAGGAGGACATAGACTTTAGCCTCCAGAGCAATAAAAAAGATGAGGTAGACTATCTCATCACTCATATTTGGCAAAAGGATAAGCTTAAAGAGCATGACATTCTTTACCACATATACAGGTGGGTGTTATGCACAAAGACGAGCAATATACAACTATCCAAGGATAACATCATTAGTCACAAAATGGTTATTCTTTTGTTTAAACCTGAAATTAGGAATTCCTTGTTGATCCAAATTCACCAAAGATCTGATAGAAGCAGGTAGCAAATTGAACCTTTTTATTATGAGATTCATATTATTAGATTCCCCCAAATTCGCCAGATTATCAGCTATCATATTGCTCTCTCTATAAGTATGCACAAAAAGAAAAATTTTCCCACTAGAGAGCTGATTTATCTAATCAATAACATGACAAATCTGCCAAGAACTCTTTATTTTATGATTAATCATGTTGATAACTAGTTGACAATTAGTTGCGAGTCACCTATTCAATATTCTAACTACTATATTATTGTCTATACATGCTACTTTAGATTCAGAACTCACAACAAGCCAGAAGAAAAAAAAAAAATCAAATAGGTACCAATCAAATTTTCTGTCATTACAAATACACCATCCCCCACACCCGAAAAAAAAAAATTAAAAATGTTGGAGTCCCACATAGGTGTGAAAAGGTCCATTTGGATCTTTATATAATTTTGGACGATTTTTCCTCGTGAGCTAGTTTTTGGGGCTGAGTTAGATATCGTGTCTATTTCTTTGACCTCCTTCAGCCTAAACTTGCTGAAATATGGTAAATAATATGGAGTTTGGCTACATTGAGTACGAAAATGTCTAGGG
Source organism: Capsicum rhomboideum (assembly GCA_031232105.1). Taxonomy (NCBI): domain Eukaryota; kingdom Viridiplantae; phylum Streptophyta; class Magnoliopsida; order Solanales; family Solanaceae; genus Capsicum; species Capsicum rhomboideum. Next base: position 134,066,834 of record CP124712.1, on the reverse strand, counting down.
ATATTGCTTTTATTGTAAACTTCAAAGCCATGAGGAGGCTAATTATAGAAGCAAAGTTGCACATGAGAATGCTAAAGCAAAAAGGACGCAAAGGAAAAAGAAAACACTAGTGCAGGTCATGAGGATGATGCTGGGAGAACATCTAAAGGCTGAAGTTATAAGTACAATTAAACAAAGAAGGAGGAAAATACGTAACGAATTTTCAAAGTTGGAGATGAGGATAATATATTGCTCTTTTTAAGAATATTCAAGTTTGTTGCGACATATTTTTGCAAGTCAAATAGTAATAACATTCTTGAATTATTTCCTCTAGAATACACAATAATATCATATAATAACTTCATAAATATACGAACTTACCAAATTGAACTCCATCGCAAGGAATATTTTTTAAGAAAGTATTACTATTCTCTTTTGTGAATATGTTGGAGAGAAACTTTTTTCTTTCTTCCTTTTTTTTTTTTTTCAAAAAATAAATTATCCATCCAAAGGAGATGGACATGTATTATAACCCAAAGCAGATAACCAAACAGAAAAACACCTTGAATCTACTAAGAATGGAACATGCTCCATTCTTCAAAACAATAGGATTTCGAATAAGCTCATAAAAAATGTGAAAACTGAGAGGTAAACAGCTAACCTCTCCTATACAAAAGCATTAATTAGGAAGGTGGGAATGTCAACAGGCGTCTATTATTGAGTTCACCCGACCCCATGACTCATTGTACTAGTTACTGCTATAGCTAGTGTTGTATTGATGTATTGTTAGGGAACTTATAGAGCGCTGTAAAGGTAGAAAAAACAGATCAATCCGTAAGTTCACACTAGTCGGTGCAACTTTTTCTGAATTTCATTTTCCACCAGAGTCAATATTTCTGATTAAATCTATAATTAAGGAACATCAAAGTTATATATCCTATACATGTCCTTATCCAAAAACAGAGCTCCTTTGTGAGTGCTAATTCTAAAGTAGGGGAGATGCAAACTGTCTAGATTTATACATCCTCTAATGTCACTAGGCCTGTCCTGAAATCTGGTGGTGTATTAAATCATTATATAGCCTTTTTTTCTTTTTTCTGATCTCAAGTCTCCCTTTTTTCCGCAATTACGCCTCACTTTTTTACACACATTACACCATTTTCTTGCATCATCATAAGAAAGAAAGTTTTCTATTTGAAATTTATGCCCTAAAATAAAACATAAATATTGGAAAATTGACATGGGAATACAATCCACGCAAAATATTGACGCAAAACAGCCCAAATTTTAACTTTTGGAATCTAATAGCCAAAATACAAATAATATATATCACAAATATCAGTTCACATTATGTGTATATCAAATAACGTATATCACACAATATATGCAAATACTTATGTATAACGTGTAATGTATATCACACAAATATTTGAGATATAATGGAATGGGCAATTTAATCTATCACACATGTAAATGTATCATAATATGTTTATACAAGCTGTCTTACGTTACTTCTCAATGTATTACATTATTAAAGTCAAAAAACCTATATGCATGATTATTTCATTGGTACGAATAGATGATTTTAGAACTGTGAAGCTTCGTCTCACCAGAAAACCCCCCCAGAAATTATGCCATTCCCATCAAGCCACCACCTTTAAAAAATATAAATATGAACTAGTGCATCTTTATAACTTTGTTTCTTCGGTTTTTTTTTCCTTTAGGAGAAAACAATAAATGGGGAACACTTCATGAGAAGGAAAGGGAAGTTAAGGAAAGGGAAGTTAGGTACATAAGAAGTTTTATGGCTGGGAACAAGAATGAAACCTGTGTAGTAATACTCTCAGGAGTATTATCAATGATACATGTCATAAAGAATGAAATAAGGAAAAAAAAAAATATTTCCTTTCAATTAAAATATATTGTAAAATCTGTTATTTGCTATAGAGTGCCAATTTTTGTTTGCTAAACCTATTTCTTGGCTAAAAGTATGTCAATAACTTCTAATTGGTGTATATAAGTATCAATACTAATATTTTGGTGTGACTATAAATATTCTCACTAAGAGAAAAATGATAAATTTAAAATTAAGTTGTTATTAAATATGATATGTGTCAAATTTTTTTTTGTGTGTGTGGATTGATTAAAAAAAGAACAGGTGTTAAGAATACATAAATTGAAAAGAGAGAGTACTAAATTACTAGTCGTTGAAAAGTGAAGTCATTGATAATAACTGTTTGGTTAATAAGCTTGATTAACAATACTTCTATGATGAATAAGTCTGATGCACATTTGTAGTAATAGAACATGACTCTGAAACAAACAACAAAAATGTTGGCCAATATGCAATACTTAGATTAATATTTCTTAATTCTAGTCGAACACTTCCAGATTTCTGTGCTTAGCTTGGATTATAACAAAAAACTAAACGAATTGAACCCAAAAAATAAAGAGAGAACTTATAATTTAAACAATAAGTTGAGAGAATATTTTAAGAGAAATAATAATTTTGACCAAAAAAAACCAAAGGAAATTCATATCCAAAACCATGATCGCAAATGAAAAAAGTAAAAACTTTTACTCTGATTTATTTTTGGACCAAAACAAAGCAAAAACCTCATTTTTTCTATTTCTTTCAGTTTGTTTTATCCAAATGAATGGTTCCACGAAAAAAATTCTTTTGATATTTCTATAAAAATTATCAATTTTTTTAAAAGTTTATAACAACTTTTGGACCAAAAACAAGTTTGTACCAATTTTTGGACCAAGAAAAAAAATTGTAACTACTTTTAAAAACCCTAATCCCTTACACCTCATGTATATAGAACCCCGTCTTTCTCATTTTTAACACAACTAAATTAACCTACTGTGGCTGCTGCTGCTGCGGCTGAGATGAAAGGAGTTCACAACAATGAAGAAGAAGATGATGATGATAATGATGGAACTCATTTCCAATATAAATCCTTGTCATAGATTCTTCAGAATTCAATCAATGATTAACCAAATCGTAAGCTTTTTTCTTCATTTTCTTTCCTTTACTTGATGATGTGTTCATTTATTTGGCGGTTGAATACATTATCTCTGGCAAATATTCTAATTTCTATTAATATTCACACTTAAAAAGAACTATTCAATTTAAGTAGTTATATTGATTTAATAGAAGTTAAGTCAACTAACATTATCACTAGCTACAAAAAGAATACTTAATTTGTAGAGGTACTATAACCTCCACAAACTATATCAAATTGTGGGGGTTTATTAAGGTGCCACAATTATTATTAGATCGCGATGGTCTTAACCCCACAAAAAGAAGAGTGCACTAAGTTCCTTTTTTTCTCTCAATTTTTAATCTTTTCCCTCATTTTTTTCTTTCCTCTCGGCTCTCTCACAAAGACAGAGCCGAGCAAATCATCGACAACCGAGAAGGATGGGCAGATCAGAGCAGATCATTAGATTCCTTTGCTATTTCCAATTCTGACTTTGTTGCTTTATGATCATTAGTTCCTCTAATGGGTAATTGAAATTTTTTTATTTGTCTTGTAATAGTGTTTGTTATTCATGTTATTAATTATGAGCTCAGGTATATAGTAGAGAGAAATAAAGCTTAGACTTTGTGATATGTAAAAAAGAAATTAGCCTTCTCACAAGCATATCTAAATACATGCATTTAAATTGTAAAAAATTCTTGGCATTTTTAGTGTATAACATACATAATGGGACTGGTAATCGCCGCTGAAGATATAATAGCTAGATAGGTTAAGTCTTCAATTTTCAGCAATGAGACTGTTCTAAAATTTCTTGTGGACTAATTTTCACAATTATAGTCATACAATAATTAATGATATTTCTAAAATTTCCGGAGCCTACAAGGCAACTTTTTTCATCAAAAATGTCAAAGAGGCAAGGAAGAAAAGAAAAATTCCAAACCGACAAAGGCGTGGCCTTCTTTATACCTTACAGAAAAAAGATAACAGCTGTTAGTTATGTATAAAACTAAGGCGTGAAGGAAGCCACGCCTTGCGAGGCGCAAGCTGTGCCTTATTTCGTTGACTGGCAAAGTTCCCTACTGACAAGGCGCTGATTGCTAGGAACCTACTGACAAGGCGCAAGGCACATCATAATACATATATTAAGTTTTGGGATAATTAATGTTTATTGTTTTCGGAGCCTAAAGGGCAAATTTTTCAATCAAAATTTCAAAAGAGGCAACAAAAAATATAAAGAAACCAAAGAAGTAAAGGCGTGGCATAAGCCATGCCTTAGTATAATTCTTAACAGTTCCATTATTTTTCTTTGATAAGGCGTGACAGGCAACACGTCTTGCAAGGCATTTACTGCTCCACGCCTTAGTAGTATGCCATTTTTTTCTTCTGGGAATGGCTGACAACTGTTTTGTCTCTTGTCCTTTAAGGCCGGACTACCCTGATCAAGTATTCATGGACATCAAGGAAATAATGAGCATGATAATAAAAGATAGTGAAGAAGAAATTCCAATGCAGCCTCTGAATATCCTCATAAGTAGTGTTCTAAAGGAAAACCAGGTATTGTGTTTCCTACACAACTTTGTTCATTTATCGTTCTCATTATTTTTAATGACATCTTCTTTCTGTTTAGAATGTTTCACCTCGTATCTATGCGCTGGGAGAAAAAGTTCTTCAAGAAAATGCTTTCACATTTCATGCATATCATCCAAAAGCAGTGAGGTCCCTTGGCATTTCCACAAACAACTATTCGGAAGTTGTTGAATTAGTATGGAGAGAGGCAATTAAAAGTAAAGCTACGGTGGGTCTGTCGATATGGTGGTTTGGCCTTATAAAAAAGAGCCTCAAAGACAAGCTTTGAAGTAAGCTCTGGATCAAAGTCATTGGACATTACGACTCTCTTAAGCTTAGCTTCCTGCATGTCATGCATGGAAATTGAATTAGGTGACAAAGATGTGAGCTCCATACTTCTCGTCGTTCTTCAAGATTTGGGTAATGCATACGAGCTCACTTCAACGCAAAGCCATAGACATCATCCTCTGAAGCAATCTGAAGATTATCACTATACAAAGTAGCCTCAATTCCCGAAAGAGGCAAACTCAATACCTCTTTTTGGAAATTGGTTATGTCCTTGAAACGTGCGAAGAAACTCTTTTACAGTATTTATTAACAATCGAACTGCATCAGCCATTAACACGTTGAAAGGAAGATCCAAATAGAGAGATGCTGATTCAGTCGTCTTGCGTAGATTCTCAGTCCGTGGCTGCAGTATCTCATGCATAATGCAACCTCAAATTTGTCCGTTGCCATCAACACATCAAGCACGGTAGTAGGTGTTGTAATTGTAAAGTATTACTATACATAAATTTCATGATTTGAATTAAAAAGTGTATTTCTTATTATATGTATATTTTATAGTTTGATTATGATTATGATTTATGAATATGAAAGGTATTAGTTGAATTTTACAAACTACAATCTGTACAAAATCAAATACTAAAATTTCATTAAAAATAGTGGAAGTTACACCCTCAATAAAACAAATGCTAAAATTTTGTAAAATCAATTGCGAAGTTTATGAACCCTCGTAAAACAACATATAATTATTTATCAAAAACAATTACGGAGCTTAAAACATATCACCGTAGGTTGATTATAGCGTTCCTTAAAAACCATCGTAAAGTGATTGCGGCAGACATAACTGCGGCATTTTTTACAACCATCGTAAGAAAAACCCCACATTTGTAATTTTAATTCCCACAAATTGATAGCTTTTTTTTGTAGTGTATTGACAATATTTATGATGCAGCGCACACGACTGAAGTGATATTCCACAATCACTCAGGCAAGAATTTTAAATGAGGTTAAGGTATATTCAAATTTATTTTTTCAATTCGAATTAATACTATGCTTATAGTGATTCATTTTTAACGTTATACATTGATTTTTTCAATTTTTTTTAGCATGACTTTCCAACTATGACAAGCAGATTACTACTAGCTTTAACAATAAAGAAAGGCATAGACTAGTCACGGCATAGAATAAATCCCCCCTTTTCAAGCGGAGATAGCGATATCATGGTTGAAACGAGATCACGACTAAGAAGGTGGAGAAGAAGATATCGGATATCATGGTGGAGAATAAATTAATTTATACGGTGATAAATTTTAACTTTTATCATTAATTACTTTTAACTTAATCTTAATTTATTTAGCTTTACCACGGTGGAATTATTTTTCCACGTGGTAGAATTTTTTTTTTAAAAAAGAATATGATACACACACCATCAATAATGAGTCGAGGTGTGTTTCATTAATAATCGAGTAGTGATAGTTTAGGTAGGAAACTTACACTCCCAATTAATAGTTGAGCATTCAACATGATATGTTAGAACCAAGAAAGAAATGTGTAAAATACTGTAATTAAAATATTTTACCTTTCAATTAAAATATACTATAAAATATGTGTTTTGCTATAGATTACCGGCCAATGTTTTGGATTTTTGTTTGCTAAACCTAATCCTTGTCATGATACTAAATATTCTTGTGTGAATATAAATAATTTCATTAAAATAAAAATGAAATATTTAAAGTTAAATTGTTATTAGATATCGAAACATGTCATTTTTTTTATAAATTTATTAAGAAGGAAAAAGTTTTAAGACTACATAAATCGGGAAGAGGAAGCACTACATTATTAGTCATTGCGAAAAAAAAATCACTGATAATAACCGTTTGGTCAATAAGCTTGATTAACAATACTTCTATGATGAATAAACTTGATACACAAGAACAGACATGGAATATTATTCTGAAACAAACAAGAAAAGATGTACGTCATATGCAGTACTTAATTCTAACAGAACGCTTAGATTTATGTGCGGCAATTAAAATGAAAAAATAAATGAAGAAATGAACCCAAATTTCATGTTTATTTCAAGTTGGGATTAAGGTTGCTCTAATGATAACAACTCCAACTTGCACCACTAAGTACATGATTTTATTCGTATCAAAGGCTCTTGTTTCTTTTAGGCGGTTGGACTTGAATTGAGTGATAATTACAAAATATATATATTTGAATTTGAATTAAAAAGTGTAATGGGCAGTGTTGTTCATGTAGAGGATGAAAAAAAAGAATTAGTTCGTGATGTTCACAAACTTGCTAGATTGGGAATTCGGTTGATTGATTCAGCCAAAGGTAGCATTATAGTTCAGAATCTTCCTTAATAGCAGAGGTGAAGGCAAAGCAGGATAATGATCCTATTTTGCTTAAGTTGAAGAAAGCGCGATCCAAAGTCAAAAGGTAGAAGTTTTCTCCCAAGGAGGAGATGATGTTCTTCGTTGTCAGGGCCGATTGTGTGTTCCAGATGTAGATGATTTGAGAAAGCGGATGTTGATGGAAGCTCACGGTTCTTGGTATTCCATTCACCCAGGTACCACCAAGATGTACCATGATCTATGAAAAGTCTATTGGTGAAATGGCATGTAGAAGAATATCGTGAAATTCATGGCTATGCGTCTAAATTGTCAACAGGTTAAGGTTGAGCACTAGAGACCAGGTGGTATGACTCAAAATATCAGTATTCCTACTTAAAAGTGGGAATAGGTGAATATGGACTTCATTACAGGGTTACCTCATGTTGACACCCAATTTTGGCTCTCCGTGCTTTAAATTAACGTCTTCAAGCCTCCTGATCGTTAAAGAGCACAAAATACATTTTTTTTCACATACTTTTACAATTCATTGATAATTATCCTTAATTTTGTAAATATTAGGATTTTTATCAATTTATTATCATTTTAATTTTTTTCACAGTCATCTGCACACGTACACAACATAACAATACAATTCTTTGCAGTACATTACATTTTTAACTAGTTACATAATAATACATTTTTCAAGATAATTATATTTTGTTATTGTTTACATTTCCTGTAATTACATTTCGATGCCCATATTTTTATACGTTAGTTACAATCCGCAAACGATAAGCCGGATCAATTACTTTGATACATAGAGCAATAATCCAGTCAAGTCGAGGTCTTGTCACCTTTATCAAAAGTGACTTGTCATGTCACCTTTATTAAAGGTGAATTGTCACGTCACTTTTATTAAAGGTGACTTATCATGTCACCTTTATTAAAGGTGACTTGTCATGTCACCTTTATTAAAGGTGATGTGTGACATGACTACACATGACATTTACCCTTTGGATAATAACATTTTATTTTGGTTAAAAGAATAAAAAATCCGTTAGATAATAACTAATAAACTAAAGTAGTATTTAGTGGACGAGAGGAGGAAATCTTTATTTTTTGGGTAAAGGGGGGGGGGGGGTTGATTTTTATTATAAATAGAGGGCGGGGGGGGGGGGGGTGAATTGTTTTTCTTGAACACAAGAAGGGAAATACACACACTACACACACACAATATATATATATATATACACATACACTCACACACATTCACACGCCTCTCTCTCTCTCTCTCTCAATTTACTCTCTTTCTCACACTCTCTCTCTCTCGCACCTCTCTCACTGCCGCCCGGCGATCGAACTCCGGCCAAAATTCACCACGCCACCACTACCACCATCAACACCCGCCTCTCTCCTTTTCTCTCTTCTCCTCTCCCACCTCTCTCTCTCCATCTCGCTGTCGCCGCCGGATTTGACCACCGGACAACCGACGAAGCTCCACTGACGAACACCAACCACCACCCCACTGATCCCTTCCCCTTTTCCCCATTTTCTCCGGCGAACTACCCCCCTTCGCCTCACCATTGTCGTGCCCAAAACAGGCCAGATTTGGTCGAAGGTTTACGTCGGCGTCGCTCCGGCGGAAGCCGTGGAAGCGGCGCTACTTGTCCCTCTCTCCCTCCTCTCTCCGACGAACTTGGTCGGAAAATATGTTGCTCCGGCGTTCCATCGTCGTTGAAGTAGCGGTGATATTGGATTTTTTGCCTCCTTCGATGTTCGCTCACCATTTTGTTCTTGCTTTACTGTTTTTTTTTTGGATTATGTCGGAGTTGGCCCAAAACCCGACTAAAAACGTCTTCCGGTGACTTTGGGCTTTCCGGAAGATTCTTGGTTTCTCCAATGAACATTATTATTTTGGGCTCTATTTATGGTTGCCTTTGACTGATTGTTGCCCCATTCCACTACTGGTTTTGATATTTTGATTGATTCTTGTTTTGTTCACATCTTTGATAACTTTGTCAATTTTTTTGATGGTCCTGTTTTGCTCTATCACTGTGTTTGCAAATTTGGGACTGCTTTAGATGGTATTTTGTCCCTTTTACTGATTTATGGATATGCTTGACTGATAACACATAAACACAACACATAAACTAGCCAATGAAAAAATTCTCGTCGGTTTTTGAGGCCTCCACAAATAAAAGACGGACATGACGTATACAAATACGTGACAATAAATAAATAAATATGGGCGATGACGAAATTATTATATAATCACGACAACACAAAAGTTTTATGATTCGTATCTTGGCAAGGCGATTTAGGATGGCCGATAAATTCGAGCAACCACTTCGTAGCCATGGCGTATCTAAAACTTAATCCGAGTCCACTTTATAACAAAAATCTATTTTATTTATACATGTAAACATTTTTGATTTTGATAATTATTATTCACTACTAATATTCATATCCAGTGTGTATACAGGTTCTCGGAGACACTTTCGAAAGACGATGTTTAAAAGGAGATCTCCTCAAATTCATTGATTGTATTTACTTTTATATTCTTACAAAATTGTACAAATATTAATCATAGTGAAAACTTTACTTTTGGAGCGTCGGGTGGGGATGTCCTTCATTTACATATTCATTTTTGCACACTTAGACAAAACTTAGGCCGTTAATAGTTATTCAAGGAATTAAATCGATTTAGGTATCTAATTAATTATTTCACATTCTTTACGTCAGATAATATTATAGTCTTTTCTTTAAAAATAACTCTATTTTTCTTATCCACAATTGATTATTTTTTATTAATTTTGTTAAGTTAAAACTATTAGAGAATACTTTTTAAATATAAACAACACTCTATTTTCCATACATTACAAAGTATTTTTCTTTTCAAAAGAGTACTTTCTTTTTTCACACATATTCTTACACATCCTTTTATATTGTTTATATATTTCTATACCCACATTTATGATGATATCTCTTATTTATATAATTAATACACACTCTTCACACATAAACTTTTTTTACATTATTTTTAATACATATTTTATATATTTATACTTTAAAAAATTAATTTTTACCTCCTCCCTCTTTGATAAATTTAGTCTAGTCGGGTACCACCTTTTGTGGATTCTGAAGGGTGCCTAATCCCTTCCCTTCGGAATAATTTGAACCCTTACCTAGAATCTAAACTGGTTTTCGCAGATTAAAACATAAGTCATACATGTCAATAATAAAAAATAGGTTTTCTTATTTTCCTTAAAAATTAGGTGGCAACTCTGTACAAATTCAATTCTTTTAGAGTCCATAAGTTGTGCTTGTTTTAACCTTGGTGAAAGATAGGGCATAACAGAATGACGACTCTGCTGGAGACTTAAGCAGATTCTAACCATGATAGACTCAATTTTTCAATTGAGAGAGGTATTTTTACATTTGGCATATACTAATTATTTAATTCATTGATTCTTTGTTTCACGTACTGCAAATTGTATAAATTATCTGTGTTTTGCTCACAAATGTTTTACATTATTTGCACAAATAAGTTTTACAGTCTTATCAATTCTTTGATTCATTATTCATTGTATATGTACATTCTGAAAATTGCTACATAAGTTTCACTGTATTTAATCGTAATTACGATTCTATCGAGTCCTTGGCCGTACACTTCACACACTGTGGTTCACGCGGGGTGTGTCTTGCACTCCCCCAAACCTTCTTTGGATTCCTTAAGTTTCAGAGTAGGAACTGTTAGATTACCACTCACCCTCTCGCGGTTGTACGAATACCCTCTACCAATCTAGGTGAATCTACTCTTAGAATCCTTAGGTCGTATCTATACACGATTTTGATCATAACTTTGGTAGGATAAATTTTTTATTCTTTATGTGTTACACATTCTTTACTTGATACATGTTTATGAGAAATTATACATTTTTTGCATTCACTGTACATTCTTTAGTTATACATATACTTTACATGGCATGTTCAACATTGTCCACTATGTCTTATAATTTTGGTTAACTTGTGTTGAATTTAGAATACTTTTAATTCCTCACACTCATTTCCAGTCTCTACGATCATCCTTTACCGTCATATCGCTTCACATCCATTTTTTATCCTTACAATCATTCTTTTAGACTCTGTCATCTTTTTTCAAGAACTATTAACACATTTCTTGTACATTCTTTTCATGATCGAAACATATTTTTGAATCCGAACTCTTAGTCATACAACACTTCTTTTTCAATACCATCAGTGATTCATAATGATCATACAAACCACCAATGACTGCGTATCTGTCTGAACTACGTTTTGACCTGATTCTTGTCATGACAAGATACGTAGGCAACCCTATATTAGGGTTCGGTCTCTTTACTGTTTCAGAATATTTTCTTCGGTATTCAAACTGGGGCAATTTTTTTTTTTTTGAAACAGTTCAAAGTCGCTTTTTAAATGTCTTCTGAGAGCGCAAATCAATAACCCCCACAAATCCAAATCTCAATGACATTAGTGCTTAGCTGGCTTACCTCTAAATTCTCACCTGATCTTGCTTCAAGAATATCAAGCTTTCTTCTCCCGAACGTCGTAAACCATTAAATTTATGACGATCGATCCTCACTTTCAAAAGCAATGGTTCAACACCCTTTCAGCCATAACAATCCTTCCAACTGTGGCAAAGTAATGCCATAACTTCTCCAATGTCCGACCTTCTCAATCTTGTCAACATACTGAAATAATGTCAAAGTTCTGTCTAAACTTGACATCCATCCTCTCGGTCGTTGACCGGAGTAATTTCAATGCTTCATGTCTATGAGCAGTTCCCACTCGGTCGCCTTTCACATCATTTTCAAGGTTGGACATCACTTCATGACAATCATACATTCCACATACAAATCCACAAGTTCTCTCGAACTACGTTCTGACCTGATTCTCATTTTCATGAGATACGTAGGCAGCCCTTTTGGGTTCGGTATTTCTTATTGAAAAAAAATAGTCTATTTTTCTATCTTACATTTTTTATCTCCATGAACTACGCATACCTCATTTTCATCTCGATGAAATGCGTAGATAATTCTTTTCGAGTTCGATACTCTTTTACAGAAATAAAAAAAAGGGGGGGGGGGGGTTGTTTTCCTGCTTCATATTTTATAAATACTCTATTTTTCTGAACTAGGCAGACCTGATTCTTGTTTTCACAAGATACGTAGGCAGTCCTCATTTGAATTCGGTCCCATTCTTTCAAAAAATAAAAATAAAAAAAAATAATAGAAAAAGAAATCAAAGTTCTACTTGGTTGGTACCAACACAGTTAGGAGTGTGCATGGGAAAGAACAAATTGGTATGATGGAGAGGATCGACTTCATGGTAAACCATAGATTCTTTTGGTACCTCTTAGTCACACCTAAGTGATACTTGAAAAATTCTCTTGCATACATCCAAGACAACAACGAAGCCGACCTCATTGTTTCATGTGCATTGTGTGGTGAGTTTTAGATAATTTATTACATTGCATTAGTGATCTAGAACTTGGCCTAAATGTTTGTTGAGGCGAAATTCTGAGTTACACTTGGTTTAAGAAAGGATTGTAGGCCCTCTTTGACTCGATTGTGCTTTTCATAGCCCACCAAATGACATTAATCCTTAGCATCCCCCTTTGAGCCTAAAGCCTTTTCTTTGGACAACCACATCTTAGCCCATACCTTTTGAATGCTTACATGCACTATCTCTCTCTTGGCCCAACCTCCTTGAGCGCACTAAATAGATGAAAATTACGGATGAAGATTCAAGATCAAAGATGTCAAAGGCGAAAGATACAAAGGTCTCAAAAGAACAAAAATGAAAAGCCGACTTCAAACAAGAAGGAGAAAAAAAACCCTATTGAAAAAAAAAATGAATGAAAAAATAAATATATTATGAAGAAAAGGGGAAAGACTCCAACAAAAGAAGTCGGAGCAAATACAAAACGAGGGGAAACAAAGCAAGACAAAGAAGATCAAACGTCAAAGTACAATAAATACCAAAAGCACAGATACAGTGCGACGCTCATTGAGGGATTAGTCACTTTCATCCCAAATGTCATCCTACCCATCCCTAAGCCTACATTACGAGCCGGTAACAAGTCCTACATGATCCTATTCCAAGTGTTCTCACATTAGTGGATACTTACATGAAGGCTAAGCCTATGGCATCACAATTGCATGCATTGAATTTCTTTTTGAGTGTGAGTGTATTTCTCTAGACGTCCCAAAATTCAAAAAGAAAACTACTCAAATATGTGTGAAAATGGAACTTTCTTTCTAGAGAGGGCACGTGAAACATGAAGATAGGTATAGTTCAAAATCTTTGTTTGAAGCAAGACGAACAAATCTTGTTGATACTTAGGTATGTCTGAGGTAACACTTGAAACTATAGGAATTACCTCAAAATCGATCTCGGTTGGCTGGGAAGAAAATGGGGGAATTCTTATGCACACTACTAATTGTTGGTACGAACTAAAAGTCAAGACACAATTATGTCTTTTTCACATGTCAACATTTTTACAAAAAAAAAATAATAATACAAATAATTTTCATTTTTTTTCAAAGCGCCCACCTCCAAATACAAACAAATTTTCTTTCTTTTTCAAGATTCCCACTTTCAAATACGGGCATTTTTACTTTTCATTCAAGGCGCCCACCTCTAAATACTGACAGTTGACTTTCCTTCCAAATCACTCACATTCAAATACATATAGTTCACTTCTTTGTTAAGTGTCCTCCTTCTAATTTGAGTATCTTACATTTTAATAGCCCTGCCAGTCAAGAGGCTATTACATTTAATGGCTCCGCCAGTCGAGAGCCCTTACATTTCAATAGCCCCGCCAGTCGAGAGGCTATTATCTTTTAATGGCTCCGCCAGTCGAGAGCCCTTTACATTTCAATAGTCCCGACTGTCGAGAGACTATTATATTTCAATTGCTCCGCCAGTCGAGAGCCCTTACATTTTAATAGTCCCGCCAGTCGAGAGACTATTATATTACCTTTTAATTGCTCCGCCAGTCGAGGGCTCTTTACATTTCAATCACCTCGGCAGTTGAGGGCCTTAGTCTTCGTCGACAATCAAAGACGACATTCATCATCAAGTCTCCACAAATAATCGGAGACATCATGCATTAAGTCTCTGTAAACAATCAGAGGACTTTACAACAATCATCATCAAGTCTCCATAAACAATCGGAGACATCATGCATTAAGTCCTTGTAAACAATCGGAGGACTTTACAACAATCAACATCAAGTCTCCGTAGACAATTGGAGATATCATGCATTAAGTCCCCGTAAACAATCGAAGGACTTTACAACAATCAACATCAAGTCTCCGTAGACAATTGGAGATATCATGCATTAAGTCCCCGTAAACAATCGGAGGACTTTACAACAATCAACATCAGTCTCCGTAAATAATCGGAGATATCATGCATTAAGTCTCCGTAAACAATCGAAGGACTTTGCAACAGTCAACATCAGTCTTCGTAGACAATTGGAGATGTCATACATTAAATCCCTGAAGACAATCGAAGGACTTTACATCAACATCAGTCTCCGTAGACAAATTGGAGATGTCATGCATCATACGTCCCCGACAGACAATCGGAGGATTTTACAACATTTGCATAGTCTTCATAGACAATCGAAGACGTCATTCATCATCAAGTCTCCGTAGACAATCGGAGATGTCATGTATTAAATCCCCGAAGACAATCAGAGGATTTTACATCAACATCAGTCTCCGTAGACAATTGGAGATTTCATGCATCGTAATTCCCCGACAGACAATCGAAGGATTTTACAACATTCGCATAGTCTTCGTAGACAATCGAAGACGTCACTCATCATCAAGTCTCCATAGACAATCGGAAACATCATTCATCACATAGTCTCCGTAGACAATCGGAGACGTCATGCATCTTTTCAATCAAAAATACAATCCACAACAACAAGACTTTCTTTTAAAGTTCCTTTAAAGAAGTCGGTGTTACCACAAATCCTACACTGGGGCAAAATTTTGAGAACCGCCTCAAAATTTACCCTATTTCTTCATTTCGAACTACATTGACCTGATTCTCGTAACACGCGAGATATGTAGGAAGCTCTATGCAGAGTTCGGTCATCACAACTACATGATCATTCTTTCTCCCCAGCGAGTATACAATCTTGCATCCCCACCATCTCACAACTTGATACTGGGGAAATTTTGAAGGACGCCGGGAATGTGCAAACACTTTTATTCCCAAACATTCTTTCTCTCCATAATCATTCTCACAAGGTCGTCCGCCCATAATAATAGGACAAAGAGACATTTGCCTAATTTTTTGAACTACACCCGACCTGATCCTCGTGCAACTCAAGGTATGTAGGCAGCTCTAAATTAGAGTTCGGTCAAATTTTTGGTCAAATATGATATTTATCGAGCAAAATTGGCTACACGTCAATGTTTTCGTCTGAAGACAACTACATTATCTTCATATGAAAAGGGGCAAGTTGTTGACACCCAATTTTGGCTCTCCGTGCTTAAAATTAACGTCTTCAGGCTTCCTGATCGTTAAAGAGCACAAAATACATTTTTTTTCACATACTTTTACAATTCATTGATAATTATCCTTAATTTTGTAAATATTAGGATTTTTATCAATTTATTATCATTTTAAATTTTTTCACAGTCATCTGCACACGTACACAACATAACACTACAATTCTTTGCAGCACACTACATTTTTAACTATTTACATAATAATACATTTTTTCAAGATAATTATATTTTGTTATTGTTTACATTTCCTGTAATTATATTTCGATACTCATATTTTTATACGTTAGTTACAATCCGCAAACGATAAGCCGGATCAATTACTTTGATGCACAGAGCAATAATCCAGTCAAGTCGAGGTCTTGTCACCTTTATCAAAAGTGACTTGTCATGTCACCTTTATTAAAGGTGAATTGTCACGTCACTTTTATTAAAGGTGACTTGTCATGTCACCTTTATTAAAGGTGATGTGTGACATGACTACACATGACATTTACCCTTTGGATAATAACATTTTATTTTGGTTAAAAGAATAAAAAAATCCGTTAGATAATAACTAATAAACTAAAGTAATATTTAGTGGACGAGAGGAGGAAATCTTTATTTTTTGGGTAAACGGGGGGTTGATTTTTATTATAAATAGAGGGGGAGGGGGTGAATTGTTTTTCTTGAACACAAGAAAGGAAATACACACACTACACATATACACATTTACACACTACACACATAATATATATATATATATATACACTCACACACATTCACACGCCTCTCTCTCTCTCTCTCTCAATTTACTCTCTTTCTCACACTCTCTCTCTCGCACCTCTCTCACTGCCGCCCGGCGATCGAACTCCGGCCAAAATTCACCACGCCACCACTACCACCATCAACACTCGCCTCTCTCCTTTTCTCTCTTCTCCTCTCCCACCTCTCTCTCTCCATCTCGCTGTCGTCGCCGGATTTGACCACCGGACAACCGACGAAGCTCCACTGACGAACACCAACCACCACGCCACTGATCCCTTCCCCTTTTCCCCATATTCTCCGGCGAATTACCCCGCTTCGCCTCACCATTGTCGTGCCCAAAACAGGCCAGATTTGGTCGAAGGTTTACGTCGGCGTCTCTCCGGCGGAAGCCGTGGAAGCGGCGCTACTTGTCCCTCTCTCCCTCCTCTCTCTGACGAACTTGGTCGGAAAATATGTTGCTCCGGCGTTCCATCGTCGTTGAAGTAGCGGTGATATTGGATTTTTTACCTCCTTCGATGTTCGCTCACCATTTTGTTCTTGCTTTACTATTTTTTTTTTGGATTATGTCGGAGTTGGCCCAAAACCCGACTAAAAACGTCTTCCGGTGACTTTGGGCTTTTCGAAAGATTCTTGGTTTCTCCAATGAACATCATTATTTTGGGCTCTATTTATGGTTGCCTTTGACTGATTGTTGCCCCATTCCACTACTGGTTTTGATATTTTGATTGATTCTTATTTTGTTCACATCTTTGATAACTTTGTCAATTTTTTTGATGGTCCTGTTTTGCTCTATTACTGTGTTTGCAAATTTGGGACTGCTTTAGATGGTATTTTGTCCCTTTTACTGATTTATGGATATGCTTGACTGATAACACATAAACACTACACATAAACTAGCCAATGAAAAAATTCCCGTAAGTTTTTGAGGCCTCCACAAATAAAAGACGGACATGACGTATACAAATACGTGACAATAAATAAATAAATATGGGCGATGACGAAATTATTATATAATCACGACAACACAAAAGTTTTATGATTCGTATCTTGGCAAGGCGATTTAGGATGGCCGATAAATTCGAGCAACCACTTCGTAGCCATGACGTATCTAAAACTTAATCCGAGCCCACTTTATAACAAAAATCTATTTTATTTATACATGTAAACATATTTGATTTTGATAATTATTTATTCATTACTAATATTCATATCCAGTGTGTATACAGGTTCTCGGAGACACTTTCGAAAGACGATGTTTAAAAGGAGATCTCCTCAAATTCATTGATTGTATTTACTTTTATATTCTTACAAAATTGTACAAATATTAATCATAGTGAAAACTTTACTTTTGGAGCGTCGGGTGGGGATGTCCTTCATTTACATATTCATTTTTGCGCGCTTAGACAAAACTTAGGTCGTTAATAGTTATTCAAAGAATTAAATCAATTTAGGTATCTAATTAATTATTTCACATCCTTTACGTCAGATAATATTATAGTCTTTTCTTTAAAAATAACTCTATTTTTCTTATCCACAATTGATTATTTTTTATTAATTTTGTTAAGTTAAAACTATTAGAGAATACTTTTTAAATATAAACAACACTCTATTTTCCATACATTACAAAGTATTTTTCTTTTCAAAAGAGTACTTTCTTTTTTCACACATATTCTTACACATCCTTTTATATTGTTTATATATTTCTATACACACATTTATGATAATATCTCTTATTTATATAATTAATACACACTCTTCACACATAAATTTTTTTACATTATTTTTAATGCATATTTTATATATTTATACTTTAAAAAATTAATTTTTACCTCCTCCCTCTTTGATAAATTTAGTCTAGTCGGGTACCACCTTTTGTGGATTCTGAAGGGTGCCTAATCCCTTCCCTTCGGAATAATTTGAACCCTTACCTAGAATCTAAACTGATTTTCGCAGATTAAAACATAAGTCATACATGTCAATAATAAAAAATAGGTTTTTTTATTTTCCTTAAAAATTAGGTGGCGACTCCGTACAAATTCAATTCTTTTAGAGTCCATAAGTTGTGCTTGTTTTAATCTTGGTGAAAGATAGGGCATGACACCTCATACATGCTGACAACACAATTCGATATGGGTTATTGTGGACCGGATGACTAAATCAGCATATTTCCTGCCAGTTAACAATACAAGTTTAGCCTAGGATTATGCTAGACTCTTTCTTAGAGAATTGATCAAGTTTCATGGAGTACCCTTCTTGACTATCATTTCAGATAGGGGTACGCAGTTTACTTCGTACAGTTTTGGAAGTCTTTTCAGAAGGATCTCGGTACCTAGGTTCATTTCAGCACAGTTTTCACCCACAGACAGATGATCAAATAAAACGGACCATTCAGACCTTAGAGGATATATTGAAAGCTTGTGTGATCGACTTTAAGGGTAGTTGGGATAATTACTTGTCTCTCATTGAGTTTGCTTATAATAACAGTTACCACTGCAACATTTAGATCGCTCCGTTTGAGGTGCTTTATGGTATGAGGTGTAGGTATCCTATTGGTTGGTTCGAGGTCGGTGAGGCTACTTTGGTAGGACCTAATTCAGTTCATGAGGCTATGGATAAAGTTCAGCTAATTAGAAAAAAAGTGAAAACAACTCAGAGTCGTCAGAAATCCTATGCAAATGTGAAGAGAAGAGAGCTTGAGTTTGTAGTTGATGATTGGGTTTACTTGAAGATTTCACCCATGAAAAGGGTGATGAGGCTTGGCAAGAAATGAAAACTCAGTCCCTGATATGTTGGTCCTTATAGGATTTTGAGGCACATTGACAATGTGGCCTAGGAGTTAGATTTGCCTGCAGATTTAGCATTGGTGCATCCAGTCTTTCATGTGTCTTTGTTGGAGAAATGCATTGGTGATCCAACCGTAATTATGCCTTTAGAGAGTGTGGGCGTGAAAGATAGTCTATCTTACGAAGAGCCTCTAGTTGAGACTCTAGACCGCTATGTTTGTAAGTTGAGGAACATGGAAGTTGCTTCAGTAAAAGTTCTTTGGCGAAATCAGCTTGTTGAGGGAGCTACTTGGGAAGCAAAAGCAGATATGATGACCAGGTACCCTCACTTTTTCCTTCTAATCCAGTCCCAGCTTGAGGTAACATTTCCTCCTTAGTATTCCACTCAGTTTCATGTCCCTCAGTTGCTTTCATGTCTTTGTATGCATGCATGTTTCATAAATTCAGTTCACCTTATGTTTCAGTCAGAAATTCAGTTATCATGTCAGTAATCAACTTTTAGAACTCAGTTTTGGGATTGAAGTTCTTTTCCTATATTTTCATCCTAGTTACTCTTCATTCGAGGATGAATGTTCCCAATAGGGAGATATTATAACACCCCAAAAGTTCCTACGATCATGTCTCATACTTTGTACAAAAAATCAGTTGAAACTAGTAGAAAATCCCATAGGACAACCCTAACCACGAGTCTTAGTCAAGTTAGACGAGTCATCACCAGCACTCATCTTGAGGGTAGTCCCCAAGTCCTGAAGGATAAAAATCATCTCAGTGGCAACGACTCCTGACGACGAGTCATTGTCAGTCACAATGAGTCATCGTGTGATGCATTCTGAGGATTAAATCATAAATCCCACAAAGTGACATTTTCTTTCCAGTGACCACGACTCGAGGGGATGAGTCGTTGTCACAATAGACAACTTATCAGGTCACTCATTCTGAGGAAGACTTGAGAGTTGACATTTAGGTCCAGTAGCAATGAGTCCATACCACGACTCATCATCAGTAGCAATGAGTTGTGGTATCCCAGTCGTGCCCAAGCCTTAACAATTTATCCAGTCACCATGAGTCCAACAACAACTCATTATCAAACATGATGTCGTTGTGTTGGCCGTGGTGACTAGGTACAAATGAATCAATTACATTTTAATTGAGGTATTTTTGTCATTTTCACTTTTCTAACTCCCTATATTACGTCGTTTAAGGTCATTTTGTGAGGGATTAGTTGACCCTTTAACCTCATTCTATCCTAAACACTTAGAAGAATATCAAAAAGGTGATTCCTCTTCTCTCAAGGCAGAATTAGGTTTCTTCCTCTCAAGCCAAGTTCAAGTTTTCTAGCAGAAAAATTCTTCATTCCAGGTATGTGAGATTTCACCAATGGGTACCCTTTCACCTATTGAGTTTCAAACAACTCAGAATTTCTTAGTTTGCTCATAGATTAAAGTTTAGGATTTTTTATTCAGTTTATGATCTCCATATTATTCTAGTTCCCTCATGATTCCTATAGCATAATTGTGTATTTTCCACGATTTTGGTATCTTGCATAACCTAATATTTTATAAATGGATACTTAGCTTGATTTCACAGTATTTTCAAGAACACACGATCTTAATAGTCAATGACTTTAGTATGAACAAACATAATTAGTTTTAGTTAACAGACTTACAACATATTCTCATTTATACAGACCGTCAGGATATTTTTAGATAAAGTATATTTTGACTCAGTTTCAGTATATCAATTTTATGAGCTATCAGTATAAATCAATATGGGAGTAGTACTTAGCACCGAGCTGGACTGGGGTTTAGCATACCCAAGTCCCAGAACTACGTGCTACCATAGGATTATTTAGCCCTCCCAGTTGGGCATCAGTTTAGTGATTATACCCTGACAAGGTATATTGGGCCCTTTCGATGGTGTGTATGCATCGGACTCCATGTTTAACTCACGTGGTTTATGTCGATTAATAGACTCTCCCACTGATTCAGATTTAGCATTTGTATATGACCCTCAGTTCAGTTTATTTACTTTAAACTATGACTTTTTCAAATTTATCATTGCATATTAGTATATATGTATTTATAATAGGTTCATTGTACTTCAATTCAACTTATGCATTTAGACTTGTATTTCAATTCAGCTTATGCATTCAGACTTGTATTTCAGTTCAACTTATGCATTCAGACTTTTATTTTAGTTCAACTTATGCATTCAGACTTGCATTTCAATTCAGTTTATGCATTCAGACTTGCAATTCAGTTCAGTTTATGCATTCAGACTTGCATTTCAGTTCAACTTATGCATTTAGTTTTACATTTCAGTTCAACATATCAGTACTTCTCAGCATGCTCAATTTATTATTTTTAGTTGCATATCTCACATGCTTAGTACATTCAAAGTACTGACATACTCTCTTTTGTGTTGTAACGTCTTATGATATAGGTTCAGGAGCTCAGCATCAGGCTCGCGGATAGTACGATTCAGTGCCACTTCAGCGACTGCTAGTGGTGAGTCCTCATCATCTGTGGACATGTATTCATTATGTTTTACTTAGTATTTTAGTTTAGTATTTAGAGTTAGCTGGGGACTTGTCCCAGCTGCTCGTCAGTAGTAGAGGCTTTCAGACATGGAGTCAAACTTTTCGGCTTTTCAGATTATTTTTGCTAGGTACTATATTCAAACTTAATTTTATTTTTTTTCAGATTATTTATTTGAATTCAGTTTAGCTTCTGCTCACTCTTATTTTTTTCAAAGTATTTAGAGTTATGCTATGTCATGGGTTAGCTTGGGGTCACTTGTGGCTCTAAGCACCATGTTATGTCCAGGGTGTAGACTCGGGTTGTGACAAAAGTAAAACTTGACCCATGCCCTACCCAATTAATGGGTCGGATTTTAAATTTAATTAGTTTGTTTTTTTAATTTAATAGTGTGGATTGAATTTTATTTTAATGGGTCCAATTTTATTTTAACAGTGTGGGTTGAATTTTATGTTAATGGGTTCAATTTTTAATTTTGATCTTAAGTAATATATTGATTGATTTAGATTTGGTGACGTTGACTTCTACTAAAAGACAATGTGACAAAACTGATTTTGCAAAACTACCGTTAAAAAATAATGACACGAATAAATCTTTTTTGTAATGACAATGTCATAGCTGAGCCAAACTTTTAATGACAGTGGCATAAATGAACCAAACTTTAAACAGATGACATATATGTGTCATTTCTAATAGTTCGATAGCATATTTGAGTGTTTTTCCATTACAAAATGCAGTTATTACAAGCACTGTTTTGTTTGTAACGTTTAAAAAGTTTATAACAATATTTGGACCAAAAACAAGTTTGTAACAATTTTTGGACCAATAAAAAATATTGTACCAATTTTTAAAAACCCTAATCTCTTACTCCTCATGTATATATAATCCCGTCTCTCTCATTTTTAACACAACTAAATTAACCTACTGCGGCTACAGCTGAGATGAAAGGAGTTCACTACAATGAAGAAGAGGATGACGATGATAATGATGGACCTCATTTCCAATATAAATCCATAAATTCTTCAGAATTCAATCAATGTTTAACCAACTTCGTAAGTTTTTTTCTTCATTTTTTTCCCTTTATTTGATGTCTGATGATGCGTTCATTTATGTTTGGCGGTTGAATACATTATCTCTTGCAGATATTCTAATTTCTATTAATATTCACACTTAAAAAGAACTAGTCAATTTTAATTAGTTGTTGTATTGATTTAATAGAAGTTAAGTCAACTAACACTATCACTACTAAAAGAATACTGAATTTGTAGAGGTTTATTTATTTGTGGAGGTACTATAACCCCTGTAAACTATATGAAATTGTGGGGGTTTACTATGGCGCCACAATTTGTGGAGCTACTATAACCCCCGCAAACTATATTTGAAAGACTGAAGCCTATTTTCAACTGGAGGCAAGTGCTTTGGCTTAAACCTCCCGTTGATATGGTTAAAGTCAATACCGATGGAAGTTTTGACATGGCTTTAGGTAAAGCTAGAATTGGTGGCGTCGTGAGAAATTACAATGGTGATATTATTGTTATGGCTTTTTCATTACCAATTGCTACAAATTATGGTGGGAAATAGTGTGTTCAAAATGGTTTTGCTAAATTCCAAATTGAGTTAAGACTCTCTTGTCATTGTGGAAATGCTAAGGAAACAAGATACTAGCAACCTTAAACTTAGGAGGATAATTAGACAATTCTCAAGCCTTTGAGAATGTTGAAGTTATTATCTCCCATTGCTATAGGGAAGCTAATGAAGTTGCGAATTTTTTTGGCTAAGATGGCTACTTCAAATGGAGATAGTACCTTCTATTCTTCTTTCCATCAACTACCAAGAGAACTGAAGGGAATTTTTCAACTAGACAAGTGCCAACTTCCTAGCATTCGTAGAAGATATGACAAATCAAATTTCTTTGTTAATTAGTTGAATGTATATGCTTTTGTGTAGTAGTATGTAGAAGATGTATATTATTCCTTCCATATCTTTTGTAGGTTGAAAGTTCCAATAATGGTTGCTTCTAGGAGGTTTTCCCAAGCCTTGGGGCTGTTGAAGAATGATTTCTCAACTTCACAAAGCCAATTGGAAGCTTATGCTAGGATGGAGAGAAAGATTATCATGGTGCAAATTGATCAAGCTGGAGACTCAAGTTCTTAAAAAAAAAAAAAGAAGGCAGCGCAGTGTACTAAAACTTCCACTATGTACGAGGTCCGAGAGGCTCAAGTTCTTAAAAGGAAAATACTTTTAAACTATGTTATATGTTGACTTAGGTAATATTTGGTGTCATATATGTAGGAATGGTAATTGGGGCAGAACAGGCGGGGCTGGGCGGGGCAAAGACTAAACGGGGTAGGGTAGGGTGATGCTTAAACATGGGCAGGGCTAGGGGTGTGCATCGGTCAATTCGGTTCGATTTTATGTATTATAGGTTCGGTTTATCGGTTTTTTATTTTTAAATATGCTAAACCAATAACCAAACCAATAAGATATTTTTTATTGGTTTTTAGTCCTGAACGGTTCGGTTTTCGGTTTAACCGATAAGAAAATACTCATAAAATAGAAATTGTAGCAACTAACATGAAAAGAAATTGAATCTTAGTTGCCGACAAAATCCCACATGATGTGTTTTAATTTACAAGAATCTTCAAGCTTGAACTGGATATTAGTTCAAAAATCTGAATTCTAGTTGTTGAAACCTAGTCTCTCAACCCACACCGTCGTTGTCGCGAACCCTCGCCTTCGATTTACCAGAGAGGAAATTGAAAAGGTTTAACTTTATGTCTTTATCGGGTAATAGGTTTCAGGAAATTGAATAGGTTTGTTAGTTTGTAGAAATTAAAGGAAAACCATTAAAAAACCATTAACCCAATAACAATAAACCAATAGCAATTTTATCGGTTCGGTTTATTGGTCGATTCGATTTTTGCACACCCTTAGGCAGGGCTGGGCGAGGTGGGTCAAAGCTCGTATTTATAAAAATTAAACTGGGCAGGGTAGATTTCTCAGTTAAGCATCTTCATTCTTAAAGTCTCTGTTACTAACATCATCCACTGCCTTTGATCAATAATATTGAGTTATTTTGTCCTTTCACTTTTTTGCACAATTGATGTATTTCTGCGTTGTTTAGATGGGATTTTTTTTAAAACAAATAAATTCAGTTTTGAATTCTAAAGTTCAGATCTTATTGTTGTTTTCTTGCATCCATGAATAGATTTTTTTTTCTTTGATTTCTTGTCTCACCCTTATCATGAAATATAGTACAAACTACAATATTATTTTGAGAGATAGAAGATACGTAGTAATTATACAATATAATTTCCATCTGCATCTTCTCATATTATGTCATGTTATATTTGGTAGTTAGGAGGAACTGAAAATTTAGCTGCGTCTGCATCTTCTCATATGTTTTTAACTTGCTGGATTTTAATTTGATGATAAATCTAATGAATATTTAAATAGGGGCAAAATGGGGCGGGACTAAATAGGGCAACACGGGGCAGGACAGGGCTAAATTTAAACAAAGGAAATAGTAAAACGGGGCAGGAGAAAATTTTAGCAGGGAAAGACTTAATCCGTCCCACCCCGCCCCGACCCACCCTATTGCCATCCCTACATATATGGCATTGAATTTCGTTCAAGATAAGCTAAGGGAACTTGTTATTTACCTCTTTTATGATTTAAAAAAAACTCTTTATAACAACGTCGTTTGTTCAAATTAAAAAAAAAAAAAAAAACTAAGGCGCCACAATTATTATTAGCTCTGCGACGGTCTTAACCCCCACTATCCATTAAAAGAAGAGAGTGCTAAGTTCCTTGTTTCCTCAATTTTTATTCTTTTTCCTCATTTTTATCATTAGATTCCTTTGCTACTTCTAATTCTGACTTTGTTGCTTTATGTTCATCAGTTCCTCTAATGGGTAATTGAAAATTTTGATTTGTCTTCTTTGTTATTCATATTATTAATTATGAGCTCAAGTATATAGAAGATAGAAATAAAACTTAAGACTTTGTGATATGTAAAAAAGAAATTAAGTCTTCTCACAAGCATATCTAAATATATGCATTTATAGTGTAAAGGATTCTTGACACTTTTAGTTCATGAGGTAATAGCCGCTGAAAATATAATAGCTACTTTCTTCGTCCCATATTAGTTGACAACCTGACCAAAAATAGTTATTCCATATTAATTGTCCATCTTATTAATTCAAGAGAGAATTAATTAAAAAATTTCCATAGTACCCTTGCAATTAATTTTTTTTTTTTAATATATTTTTTTTTATGATTTCTTAAGATGCATGTGATAGATAAGATGGACAACTAATATGGGATGGAAAGAATAGAATTAAGGTTAGGTTAAATCTTCAATTTTCAGCAATGAGACTGTTCTAAAATTTCTTCTGGACTAATTTTCACAATTATAGTTGAAAGCTTCTACAAGTTTGCCACGGATCATGGGACCAGGTCCCTTAACAGAGAAGTACAGAACTTGAACAAATAATACAGCTATGACAAAAATAGTAAATAACACACGATATTAGAAGGAAACCTCCTTGCTCAAGGGAGATAAAAACCATGACCTGTCTCACAGGATTTACCAAAGCTTCACTAACTTCAAGACAAATGTGATTACATACTCCAGTAATCACAAAGGATTAAACTCTTAATCCTATCTTCTTTCAACAACTCTATTACAAGATTGATGTAGTAACTCTACCACACCCCACATCGACTGACTCTAGTCAACAATCTTAAGTGACTCTACCCAGGATGAACATCACTAAATGATGAAAGAAAGACTTGACTAAACAGAAAATGATTCGACCAATTAACTCTAATTGATATGAGTCAAAACTGATATTCAGAGAAGAAAACCACAATCTACTATCCTTTATAACATAGGAGTAGATTTACAATGTAAGCAAGAAAGACACAAGACTCAAGACAATAAAACTAGACCACACTAGATCAAGTCCCTTGTTGAAATCTGAGCAATGGTCTTTTAAAAGGGCTTTTGCATTTGAGAGAGAATCTTGATTTGCAAAAACTAGGTTTTGCTTTTTGTGAAATGTTCCTCTTATAAGAGAGAACAAAACCTAGGATGCATGCCATTGGTCGAGGCTGGTGCCTCTGCTGTCGTGCCACCAACTTTCTGCATAAGGTACAACTTTCCATCTGTACTCAATTAACTTCTTCCATGGTTGAGTTCCGCAAGGACCAGGTCCCATAGATGCATGTTGTCATCCGATCAGGTCCCTTTGCACTATAGTTTGTAGATCATCAAACCTATAATAGTACAATAATTTCTCCCTTTTTGATAATGAAAAACTATTCCCTTATCACCAGGACCAGGTCCTCATGGAACCTAGGGAACCAAGAACTCTTCTCCCTATCTGCAGCATTCATCATTATTCCCCCTATCTCAAAGACCAGGTCCTTGTGGAAGCCAACCAGGTTTCCTCTGTCAATAACATTTCTTCCCCTTTTTTGCATCATAAAAAAAGTAAAGCAGTAAACCAAGTTAAGCAACATGCAAAACATGTTAATCCATGACCACTGAGGAAATACTTACACGAATGAACAACTGAAAAGAGGAAGAGCAGATGGTAGACAAAAACAAGATAATTCATTTTAAGCATGAAGAACAACATCATACATATTACTGAAATTGAAAATACAAGAGAAGGCTGTTCTTAATTTACCACAGGAGGAACAAGGACTTAGAACAGAAAGGACATAGATAAAAAGACACTAGGACTTAGGAGGCAGGGGCTTAGGGGCAAGGGAGCGTAGGACCAGGTCCAGGAGCGCATTTCTTGCCGCGTGTACATTGAGAAGTTGCTTTGTGAGATCCTTGACCTCAACATTTGGCTCCTTAACTTCTCCAGTCAGGGTTGTGACCTGTGCCTTCAGACCTTCTGGGAAATGACTATGGGTAGTGCATTTCGTGAGTATTTTATTATTGTGTGTCCGTGTGAGGGATTATATTCTTGTGGCTATTGACTTAAAGTATCATATATTGCGTGTTGCCCATGTGGGGGCTTTATTTGATATCATTGGCCTTATTTGTGCATTTATGTGCTTCATTCTTAATGTGATGCCAGTGCGGGGGCTTGAATAGATATTATAGGCCTTATTGAATATTGTTTTGCCTTTATTATGATAAAGCGATGGAGTTATGGGTTCATATGATATTAACGATGTCTTACCTGCATATTCATTCCAATGGTGCCTAACTAGAACGGATATCATGAATTGTTGTCATATTGAGTAAATTTTTTGAGCTCACTTATAGAAGTATTGAATGGATTGGTTATCTTCATACTGATGTGATCGTGAGCATATCATCCTTATTTCATACATAAAAGTTCATGAGATATCAGTATCATTGAGAAACACTAATTTTTGAAAGAAAATGAGACACTTTAAAAATGCCTAGATCGAGGAATGTGTTGTTCGGGTAGATTGAGGCATGAGATTGAGATTGATGGAAATTCTGAGACATAGTATATGAGTTGCAAACCCCGCGTGGGTCCTATCTTGGGAGAATTGAGGATCGGTAAGTGTATACAGAAAGTTACGCGATAACTTTCAAATCATTTCATCATCATCATTGCATTCCATATGCATATACATTTTCGATGTCATCCTCATGCTTCTTGGTGTTTATTTTGTTTATGCTTACCTCCGCGATTACTTGTTTTCCCTCTTTTACTTTCCGTAATTATAGTAGAACTGTTAGTGGAGACTGTGTGAGCTACCGTTTGGAAACTTTTATGTTTAGGTGATGTGCTCATAGTATTTCCTTACTTGAATTATTTTCTACTTTGCTCAGTCGTCCTATGATTCCTACTGAGTACATGTGGACCTTACTCACTCTTACTGTGCCCTTTAGGTGCAGATCCTAGCATGAGTATGACACGCGGAGGCTGATTCGTGTTGTTGAGTTGGTGATTTTAAGGTATTGACCTGCTGAAACACCCCAAAAATCCAAGCTAAGATTAGAACCATGCTTCAAGTACATGTAAAACCAGATGTCATGTTTTTTTGTATGAGAAGTGATTTATACATGTATTAAGGCCACAAGTAACTCCTAGCTCATAGCCAAATTGAAACTTTCCTTACCGGTTGATTTCTTGTAAAGAATCCATTTATAGTCAACTTTAAATGAGCATAAATCCTAAATTCTGAAGTATTTTTGAGCTCAAGACCCACCAAATGAAAGGTATTTGAGTCTTCTTCCCAACACATCCAGTTTCGCCTCAATCCAATTCTGGAGTTAAGAGTTATGGCAATTTTAGTGAATCACTATCCAGCAGTAAGAACCTACGAGCGTACGTACGATCTTAGTGAAATTGTACGACTATACAATGCTCCCGTCTGATTGAAACAATCCTAAACATCTGAAAGTTTACAATTATACCTTCCATCCATGAGAGGGAACTACGATCTTGGTTTGAAACCACGATCTTAGGTACGATCGTGAGTCCAAAAGCTCATTCTGCTTGGACTTCCAACCTACGAACCAAGACACGATTGTGGGTGGGTCCCACGATCATACCAAGGATCGTCTAATGGAGTCCAGAAGGCCTCAATTCATCCTTCTAACCATGAGCACCACCCACGATCGTAGGTGGATCCCACTATCATGGGATGGTCCGTACGTCACATTCTGCAACTTTTTCAGTTACTTTTTATAAGGGGTACTCTAGTCTTTTCCCATTATTTAGGCCCCTAAACCACGCGTTTAAGCTACTTTAAGGTTGGTTATTAAGTCTAAAATTACCCTAAGTCCCTCATTACTTAGAAATCATTTGACACTTAGCATCAATAGAGAAAAAGAGGCAATTTCTCTTCTTCAAAGCATAACTAGGGTTCATCTTTTTCAAGCCCCAAATTCAAAGAATTCACCAAGGTTTCCATATCCAGGTATGTGGAATTCATCAATGGATTTTCTTTCACTCATTGAGTTCCAAAGTTAACTCAATTGCTCAAATTTAATTCACCTTCAAGCTTATGGTTCCCATTAAAAAAATAAATTCCAATATCTTTCAGTTTCTTGTTTTGACTAAACCATGAATATAATGTTTTCCCATAAGTTTGAGCATCTTTACATACTCATGATTATGAACTATCATTTTATTGATAAATCCCCAACTTTGGATTTGAGTTATGAAATTCCTTATTACATTCAAATTATAGTCTTGTCATGTTTAGCTGCATTCTTCTGAGATGGCGGGTGATGAACACCCGATGACCTAGGATATCATGCATAGTCAATTGAATACTCATTCTTTCAGTATTTATGATTTAGAATACTTTCAGATGAAATATTTACCTTTTAATTTTAGAATATCATTATTGTTGAGCATGTCAGTATATCAGTTTACTTTCAGTTGGGAGTAGTACTTAGCACCGAGAGAAAGAGGGTCCAGATAACCCAAGTCCCAAAATACTTGCTATCGTAGGTAAAAAAGGTCTTCGCTAGTTGAGAGTATCTCCCCTGCCCTTAATGGGCTCATGAGTGAATTCATGCCAATCATAGTTCATACCCTTGGCAAGGTATAGAACACCCTCCCAACTTGGATTACAGGTTGGATTCCATGTTGCTCACATGGTCTGTACTGGTTACAAAAAACTCCCACAGTTCAATCTCAGACCATGTTTGACATTGTAACTAGTTTATTCAGTATCTTATAGTGTTATATATTTATTACTTGGTCATAACATCAGTTTATAGATTTCAGTATCATGTTTAGGTCATCATGTCACTTTCATCATATTCATCTAATATAGTGTAGTGCATATCTCACATGCTCAGTACATTCAAAGTACTGACCACATACTTTCCTTTACGCTATATTGTCTTATAATATAGGTTCGGACGTTCAGTACCGCGATCGCGGTTAGGTTGAACAAGCATCACTTCAATAGTTGTGTTTTGGTGAGTCCTCATCATTCGAGGACTAGTTATCAGTATTTCATTTGTTTTATCTATTTCAATTTTAGACAGTTAGAGTTAGTTGGGGGCTTGTCCTAGCAACTCATCTTAGCAGAGGCTTTCAGACAGAAAGTTGACATTCAGTTTTATGTTATGTTCAGAGATTTCCATTTTGTTTTAAACATTGACATTTGATTTTGATTATTCATATATCATTTAGACTTTATCTTCCGCACAGAGTCATTCAGTTTATACAGTATTCTTAGTGTCATGCCAGGCCAAGGGTTAGCTTAGGGTCACTTGTGACTCTAAGCACCGTATTATGACTAGGAGGTAGTCTTAGGTCGTGACAAACTTTATATCAAAGCATCAGGTTTAAAGTGTCCTAGGGTGTCTGAAAGTCGCGTTAAGTAAAGTCGCGTTAAGTAAAGTGTTATTTATAGGTGTGAAGCGCGCCACACTTATGAGTGAAAGGCTATGAAATGTTTTAGGAAAAGTTTCACTTCTTTCATATTTATATCGTACAATAGAGTGTGAACTCTACTAAAATCTTCTTCTAACACATATTCTACACGTTTATAGAAAATGACTCCCAAAAGAGCCAACGGAAAGAAAAATAAAAACAAAACCAGTAAGTACCACAAGCCCATGCAAACCTTTTGAATGAGCAAGTCTCTCATGCTGAGTTCAGGATTGCTTTCACAGTGCTGGATCAGGCCATGACTACTCAGGCTATCAGCAGGCTGTTGTCCCAGTCAATCCCATGGGTACTACAGTAGCATCTAGAGTCCGGGACTTCACTCGTACGAATCCTCCTGAGTTCCATGGTTCTAAGACTGAGGAAGACCTGCAAGAGTTTCTTGATGATATTCAAAAGGTTACAGAAAGTATGGGTGTCACTCCAGTTAAGAGTGCTGACTTGGCTACTTATCAAATGAAAAGAGTAGCTCACACTTAGTGCAATTAGTGGAAGGAGGATAGAGGTGCAGAAGCAGGACCGATAGAATGAGATGAGTTTGTTGTTGCTTTTCTAGATAGGTTCTTCCCCCTTGAGTTGAGGGAGACCAAGGTTCATGAGTTCATAAATTTGAGGTAGTGAAACATGAGTGTGAAGGAGTATTCTTTTAATTTTACTCAACTCACAAAGTATTCTCCGACAATGGTTGCTGATCCCAGGGCCTGTATGAGTAAGTTCGTGATGGGTGTTTCCGAGGATGTGGTTAAGGAGATAAGAATCAAAGACAAGAAAGAAAATAAGAAAGAAAAGGATATGTGGGAAACACTCAATCTAATGAAATTATGGGCAACAAGGGGCTAAAACCTGCACCTCCCAATTGATTTCAACAACTCAAATATTAACCCTACTTAAGAAATCAAAGGAAACCAAAATAACCACAAATGGATGACCTTTGATTAATCAATCAAAATAATTTCAACCAATAATTCCAAGATTACACCACTAATTACTCAACTATAATTACCAGCCAATGTTAGGCTTCATCTAGAAACTACAAGCTAAATGTTAGGCTTCACCTAGAAACTACAAGCTTAAAAGCTCTTAAATATTTAATTCATCAAAGTCTTCCATCCAAAATAAAGAAATAACCTATTTATACTGAAAAAAACAAAGAAGACATTGGCTTTTTACAATATTGTCCTTAATGAGACTAGGGCCTTGTTTGATTGTCTTCCTTGTCAATTCTTGGATTTAAGAGGTAGTCACTTGCACAAATGGCCTTTTTTCTTCATCCTCTTCACTTCCATGAACTCCCAAGCTTCCCTCTTTATCAACACCATACGTGTCATCTATAACATCTAACCTAGGGTAGTCCATGCCATCCATACTAGTATCATTCTCCCCTTCTTGAAAAGGATTCATTCTCAAATTCAAACCTTGAAAACACATGAGAAAGAAAAACAACCAAAATATCCTCAAAGCATGATGGTTAGCATAAGGGTTAGAAACAGTACCGCTGTATCAAGGAGGCATAAATTTGAGATACAACCAAAGATCCTTTGCTTCTAATAAAAGCAACTCGTCATACAGGGTGCAAAGGTTTTGATTATGATGAACATCAAGAAACAAGGAAAAGACAAAGGTCGTGTTGCCATCGAGAATTCCAAAATATGGTATCACATTTAACTTTGGAGCCATAAGACATAATTATTTCATCGTTTTGTAAGAAGACCATACCAAAAGTGGTGCAATCACCCATAAGAAATACAAAGGTCTTATTCGGGTTAAAGAAATACAAGACCCATGTACCCCTACCTCTATAGTAAACAAATCTCATGCTAACATGGGTGTCATTTTAAGCAAAGAGGTAGTAAAGAAAGGTGCTAAGCATACTTCCAATAGAATCAAGCATGTTTTCGAGAGTCTCATTTAAAAATTCAACTTGTCCAACCCTATGAAGGTGACAAAGAGCTTTCAATACCCGTGGACACCCTAACAAATAAATAAAACACTTATCATTCCCTAGTTATGGGCCACACAACCTAAGCACAAATTTGTCAAACAAGGATGCAAGTGTATATGAAACTCCCAAAAGAGGCAATGACATATTTTCCTTGAGGTTCACAAACATAAGACCACATTCAATCAAAGCATTATCATATGCAAATAAGTAATAAATAAAGGAATAAAAGACATTCAACTCATCTCGAGGGTTCTCAATTGCAAATGCACATCTTAAAGCTTGAATGTTAACAATGAAGTATTCACAATTTGGAACACAAGATGATAAGATAAGGCACCTTAGGTACACTTCATTATCCTTTCTTAAACAATCTCCCAAAGGGAGTGTTTCAACATATTTAGTCATGCCACTTGAGATGTTGATAGAACTATAGGACAAATCTCATATTTTCATCATTTTTAGCATGCTCCTAAGAGTCCATCCTAACATCTTGACTTGTCCATCCACATAAGTGTGATAAGGAGTAGGACACACAAATTGGGTAACAAGCATAATTAGCATCCAAAACTTGGAGCTCACACAATTTAAGCACAAAATAAATAAACCATAAAAGAACCTTAGAGACTTCAACCTTCTCATGTTAGGGTAGGAGATTACTCATTTCCAAGATCCTACTTACCATAAGGAAGATATCATCATGGATCTAAGGATTACTAGGAATAGGAGGGGGTAGGTACATACCTTTGGAACAAGGCTTGGAACTTGTTTTCTTATCCCTTCCACTTGCATTACAAGGACCTTCCCTTACATGCATCATCTTGAACCAATAGGCTTGGTCCACCTACTTCTTTGCAGGAGTTATCTTTAGATCCATAGGGTTAGATGTTTCACCCTTTTCCATCAAGTATCTATCAACCCAAGTAAGTTTGTCCATGTTCCTTTCTTGAGTTAATTCTCCATTACCCTCTATAAGGTAGGGATCCTTAGAAATGAGCACCTTTAGGCCATTCTCTCCACAAGTGTGAGAAATTCCCTTCAAATCCTCCTTTAGCACAAGTAGGGAGTCTTCACTTTCAATCCCCACCTTTTTCTCAACATAAGAAGGATTGTCATACATCATCAATTCAGAATCATCCCTAGTATGAATAGTTTTATCCTAATAAGGCAAGTAAAATTGACCTTTGCCTCAATTATTTCCACTTTATCTCCCGAGGTCACTCCCTCATCCTCACCTTCATGTTCCTTTCCCTCATTATTTTCAACACAATCATCATCATCCTCGATTTTATAACCATCTCGAATAGCCACTATTATCCTTTTATTAGGACACTCACTACCAACATGTCCCCTTCCTTGAAATCTAAAGCATTAAATGGTAGAAGGTCGAGGAAATTTAGGTTTAGCATAGTTACCTCCTTATGGCTTCTCACTTGCTTTGGATTATTAATCAAGCTTGACTTGAGTATCTTGACCACCACCTTTAAGTTTCCCTTTAGAAGATATCATCTTCCAATTATGTCTACTCTCGTCCCATGTAGAAGTTGAAGAACTCTTGGCCTTGTATGCCTTCTCTTCTTTCAAATCCACTTCTACCTTTAAGGTATTATGGAAAGCCACTTCAAGAGTATCATAGAATTTAAGATTCAAAGGATTCAAGATGTCATACCTCAAATTTGCCACAAATCGAATCACCGTACACTCCATTTTTCTTCAAGCTTAGACTTCATTCACAAATTTTCAAACTCATCATAATATTCTTCCACACTGTTGGAACCTTGCCTCAACATATACACCTTTTTGAGCACTTCTTGATAGTATTTTGGAGTCAAGTACCTCAACTACATAAGAAAAATCAACTTTTACCAAGTAGGTAACTCATAGTTGTGACGGCTCTTCCTTTCCCGTCTCTTGGACTCCCACCAAGTAGACGCATACCCTTCGAATTGCATGAGATCATACTTCACCTTCAAGGTTTCTGAGACGTTATTTGTGAGAAAGATCCTCTCACTTTGAATTTTCTATTCCATGAACTCATCAGGGTTACTAATTCTTTTGAATCTTGGAAGTGTGACCATGATAGTGTTAAAGCCTCGATCTTGATCATTTCTCTCCCAAAACCTATCTCCTCTATTTCCCATCCTATTACCTCTATATCCTATCCTATCTCCTCTATTTCCTATTCTATCTCCTCTATTCCTATATTTTTGACCTCTCATGCTTTGGTTCCATCTTAATTCCAGAGGCCGTACTCCTTCTCTTGGCACTCCATAACCACCCCTACCTCCATGCTCCCAAAACTCATTATCATTAAACTCATCATTCATTTCATCATAGAGAGGACTTTGGAATTGGTAGTCTTGGTATGGTATTTGTGGTGCTTGTCTTGTTTGGTTTGGAGCCTTGTTCGTTTAGAAGGTAGGTTGTTGGAAGTTTTTGGTTTGATTTTGAGGAGGGTAACATAATTCGTGAGCTTGTCCCAGAGCAATGGTGGTGGATTGCACCGACACCCTTCTTATCTCTTTATTTTCTAGTTGAAGGGATTTCCCTCTCTCCACCCATACCAACCTTCCCTCCATACCTCCCATTCTTTCATTCAATTCCATTCTCATTCCATTCAGATCCGTATTCATTTCTGCTATTTATTTGGTGAGGAGGGTGATGACCTCCATGATGTGATTTGAGTCATCCCCACTTGGACTTGTATTAGTCATGGTACCTATAAAACTCAACAAACAATATTATTAGTAAAAATCCTCATGTCACTCGTATGTAAATTCTCAACTCACCTCCTATAGTGTCGTCTCAAAATTGGTAGTGAACTAGCTTCGCTCGATCAATTCAATATCACTTATCCTTTGTGGTGGAGTGGATTCTTGTGACTCTTGAAATAAGGATGAATTGATTAAAGCTAAAAGAACTTGAATCAAGAATTTTATCTCTGAATTAATATGAGAAAAGTCGAAGAAAAGAAGCACGAAAGAAAATGGACTAAAAAAACTAAGTAATAAAAGTAGAAAAATTATTTGTGTTGCTTAATTTGATGAATCAAAGAAGTGATTTGATGTTTAAAAATTAGTTAACAAGTAATTAAATATTTTAATTACTTGTTAATAAGTTAGGAAATTGAAGGAGAAAAAGTTTAAAAAAAGAATTACAAATTTTGGACACTTAAAAAAAAAATTGGGTCTAAAGAAGTTCATCACTTGAAAATTTTAATGTTTGATGATTTAATGATTAAAAATAGTTAACAAGTGATTAAATATATTAATTACTTTTTAAATAGTTGAGAAATCGAAGTAGGAAAAGTTTAAAAAAAGAATCACGAAATTTGAACACTTAGAAAAAAATTTGGGTCCCAAAAACTTAGGACCCTTAAAAAAAGTAAGTCCCAAAACCTGAGATTTTAAACTCTCTAAAAGTGGCTGACATGCGCCAGGTGGCACTTGGGGAAGGGCTGGCGCGGCTGACTGGGTAGTTAATTGGTCTCCTGCTGTGTTGGCACTGATTTGGCGTTGCGTGATAGCTGGTTGACTGGTCAACTGCTGACGTGGCAGGTCCACATAGAATTAATATATATTTTTTTCAAAAATATATTTTTTTTTCCACAAGTGGACCTCTAAACACTTGGCCAACTTTGACTGGGAGATTTCTGGATCAAAGTGTATTTTTTCAATCTTCTTCTTTAAGAACAATATGAAGAAGTTCAAGAACACCAAAAACACACACCAAACCCTTACACCCCCAAATCAACTCAGAATTGGCCCAAAATTTAGGAGTAGCTTCCCCACAACTTAGGGAACAAACCCCAATGAATTTTAAGCCCCAATTTCTCCTCAATCAACAAACTCATTTTTCAAGTTTTGCAAACTCAAAAGCTTGAAAATCCTTTAATGGTAACTTCACTTCTACAGCTCTAAATTGAACGAAATTAGAGATCTAGACTCACAAGACACTAGGAAATCAAGATCTAGTGTCAAAAACAACAAATCAAAACCAAAATTTTTGAAACATTTTTGGATTTTTTTTATTTTTTTTTTAGATTTTTGAAGAGATCAAAATCCAAGAGTTAGATTTGTTAAAACAAACTTAAATTTAGGATTTTTATGCCAAAATGATAAGAATCAAAGACAAGAAAGAAAATAAGAAAGAAAAAGATAGGTGGAAAACACTCAAGCTAATGAAATTATGGGCAACAATGGGTTAAAACTCTCACCTCCCAATTGATTTCAATAGTTCAAATATTAACCCTACTTAAGAAATCAAAGGAAGCCAAAATAACCACAAATAGATGACCTTCAATTAATCAAGTAAAATAAGCTCAACCAACAATTCCAAGATTCCATCACTAATTACTCAACTATAATTACCAACAAATGTTAGGCTTCACCTAGAAAAAATATTTAATTCATCAAAGTCTTCCAACCAAAATAAAGAAATAACCTATTTATACTAAGAAAACAAAGAAGACATTGACTTTTTACAATATTACCCTTAATGAGACAAGGGTTTGTTTGGTTGCCTTCCTTGTCAATTCTTGGATTTAAGAGGTAGCCACTTGTACAAATGACCTCTTTTCTTCATCCTCTTCACTTCCACGAACTCCCAACCTTCCCTCTTCATCAACACAGTACGTGTCATCCATGATATCCAAGCTAGGGTTGTCCATGCCATCCACACTAGTATTAGTAGGACTGTAATGTTGGTCAAGGAGATGGACATCTCTTGGTTGATGTTTCATGCTCAACAGATTGAGAAAAAAAAGATTAAGGAAAGGGAGAGGGAAAATATGAACAAGCAAGCTAGAACAGGGAACTTTCATTATTCTAAAAAAAAGTTGGGTGGTGGACATCGCTCTCAGTTTTAGTAAAGTTCTTCAGCCCCAGCACCATCATCTGCTAATGTTCCATCTCCCAGGTCAAGGCAAGATTAGAAAGGTAGAGCGACAGTTTCTAATTCTTATTTTAGTGCTTCCAGTGGTCATACTTTCCCAACTTGTAAGAAGTGTGGGAAAAACCATCCCGAAGAATGTTTGATAGGTAAGGATGGGTGTTTTGGTTTTGGAAAGCTAGATCATAGACTTTGAGATTATCCATCAGACAAGAGAGGTGATACCGGTGGATACACTCAGGCTACCTCTTCAACAACTCCAGCAGGTCACCCGACTCAGCAGGGTGTCTTATTTAGTACGGTTGGCAGACAACGTCAAAATAGGTTCTATTCCCTTCAGAATCGATAAAATTAGGAGGGTTCTTTTGATGTAGTCACTGGTATATTACAGGTCTTTTATATTCATGCATATGCATTGTTAGATCCCAGAGCCACACTTTCCTTCGTGACTCCTTATATAACTGTAGATTTTGATGTCAGTCCCAAGATCCTTTCAGAACCTTTCTCAGTCTCTAGTCCAATTGGTGATTCAGTCACAACTAGATGGGTTTACAAAAATTGCCCAGTCACAGCTTCTCAGAAAGTCACCTCAGTTGACCTTATAGAGTTAGATAGGTTGATTTTGATGTCATTCTTAGCATAGATTGGCTCCACTCGTTCTATGACTTAGTTGATTGTAAAAATAGAGAAGTCCAATTTTAATTTCCAGATAAGCCAGTGATAGAGTGGAAGGGTAGTACTTCAGTGCCTATAGGTCGGTTTGTCTCTTACGTCAAGGCTAGAAAAAGGATTTCAAAAGGGTGCATTTATCATCTTGTTCAGGTTAAGGATTTAAAGTCCGAGACCACAAGTCTTGAGTCAGTTTTTGTGGTTAATGAATTCCCAAAAGTGTTTCCTGAAGATCTGCCTAGAGTTTCTCTCGAGTGGGAAATTGACTTCAAAATAGATCTCCTCTCAAATACCTAGCCTATCTCAATTCCACCTTATAGAATGGCTCCAGCCAATCTTAATGAATTGAAGAAGCAGTTGAAAGATCTCCTAGACAAGGGTTTTATCAGGCCTAACATCTCTCCAAGGGATGCTCCAATTCCTTTCGTGTGCAAGAAACACGATTTTCTCAGAATATGCATCGACTACCGTCAGTTGAACAAAGTTGCAGTCAAAAATAAGTATCCCATTCCTAGTATTAATGAATTATTTGACCAACTTTAGGGTGCCAATTACTTCTCTAAGATAGACCTCAAATCCAGTTATCATCAACTCAAAGTCGGAGAATGTGACAGTCTGAAGATAACCTTCAAATCTCGGTATGGTCACTTCAAATTTGTTGTTATGTCTTTTGGACTAACGAATGCTCGTGCAACTTTTTGTGCTTGATGAACAGGGAGTTTAATCATTACTTGGATATATTCGTCATTGTATTTATTGATGACATCCTCGTTTATTCTCAGAGTGAGGATGAACATACAAACCATTTGAAGATTGTCCAGTAGACTCTCAAAGATCGCCAGTTATTCGCTAAGTTCAGCAAATGTAAATTCTGGTTGAAATTAGTGGCATTCCTTGGTCATATCATTTTTGGTGAGGGTATTCAGATTGATCCTCAAAAGACCAAAGCAGTTAGAAATTGACCTAGACCCATCTCTCCATCAAATATCAGGAGTTTCTTGGATTTAGCTGGTTACTATAGGCGATTTGTTGAGGGATTTTCCTTTATTGCCTCCCCTATGTCCAGATTTACTCAGAAGAAAGTCAAGTTTCAGTGGTTTAATTTTTGTGAGAAGAGTTTTTAGGAGTTAAAGACTCGACTAACCTTTGCTCCAGTTTTGACTCTGCCAAAGGGTTCAGATTGGTTTTTGTTCTATTGTGATGCTTCCAGAGTTGACCTTGGTTGTGTGTTGATGCAACATGGTATGGTTATAACATATGCCTCTAGACAGCTTAGGCCTCATGAGAAGAATTATCCAACTCATGATCTTGAGTTGGCAGCAATTGTTTTTGCCTTAAAGATTTTGAGGCATTTCCTTTATGGGGTTCATGTTGATGTGTTCTCTAATCGCAAGATCCTTCAGTATGTGTTCAGCTAGAAAGATCTAAATCTTCATCATAGGATATGGCTAGAGTTGTTGAAGGACTATGATATGAGTGTCTTGTACCTTTTGAGTAAATTCAATATTATGGCTGATGCTCTTAGTAGAATGTCTATGGGAAGTGTTGCTCGTATTGAGGATGAGAAGAAAGAGTTAGTTGACAAGGTTCACCAGCTTGCTAGATTGGGAGTTCGATTGGTTGAATCAGCCGAAGGTAATATTTCGGTTTAGGATGGTTCAGAATCTTAATTGATAGTTGAGGTAAAAGAAAAGAAAGATAGTGATCCTATTTTGCTTAAGTTGAAAAAAGTGGTCCAGAGTCAGAAGGTTGAGGTTTTCTCCCAAATGGGAGACGGTGTTCTTCATTATTAGGGAAGACTATGTATTTCAGATGTGGATGACTTGAGACAATGGATGCTAATAGAAGATCACAGTTCTTGGTATTCTATTCACCCACGAGCCACTAAGATGTACTGTGATCTACGGGAAGTCTATTGGTGAAATGGCATGAAGAAGGATATCGCAGAATTTGTGGCTAAGTGTCTAAATTGCCAGCAGGTTAAGGTTGAACACCAGAGACCTGGTGGTAAGCTTTAGGATATCAGTATTCCTACTTGGAAGTGGGAAGTGGTGAACAAGGACTTCATTACAGGGTTTCCTCATACTCGCAGACAACATGATTCCATTTGGGTCATTGTAAACCGAATGACTAAGTCAGCCCATTTCCTGCTTGTAACACTACAAATTCAGCCGAGGATTATGCTAGATTCTACCTTAGAGAGTTGGTGAAATTTCATAGAGTCCCTTTGTCTATTATCTTAGATAGGGGTACTTAGTTTACATCTTAGTTCTCGAAGACTTTTCAGAAGAATCTTGGTACCTAAGTTTATCTTAGTACGACTTTTCATCCATAGGCAGATTGTCAGGCAGAGAGGACCATTTAGACTTTAGAGGACATGCTGAGAGAATGTATGATCGATTTCAAGGGTATTTGGGATGATCATTTGACTTTGATTGAGTTTTCTTATAGTAATAGCTATCACTCTAGTATTCTGATGGCCCCATTCGAAGCATATTATGGTAGGAGGTGTGCATCTCCTATTTGCTGG
The DNA here is from genome assembly GCA_031232105.1 of Capsicum rhomboideum. Classification (NCBI taxonomy): domain Eukaryota; kingdom Viridiplantae; phylum Streptophyta; class Magnoliopsida; order Solanales; family Solanaceae; genus Capsicum; species Capsicum rhomboideum. The sequence goes on along the minus strand of CP124712.1, from coordinate 134,025,600 downwards.
TTTGAAGTTGGTGAAGCTACCTTGATAGGGACAAATTAAGTTCATGAGGATATGGAGAAAGTTCAACGGATAAGAAAAAGGTTGAAAATAGCTCAGATCCATCAGAAGTCCTATGCAGATGTGAGGAGAAGGGAGCTTGAGTTTGCTATTGGTGATTTTGTCTATTTGAAAGTTTTGCCCATGAAAGGGGTGAAGAGATTTGGTAAGAAGGGAAAGATCAGTCCCCACTATGTTGGTCCTTATAAGATTGTGGACCACTTTGGCAATGTAGCCTATGAGTTAGAATTACCTACAGACTTGGCATCAGTGCATTCAATTTTACATGTGTCTTTGTTAAAGAAAGGCATGGGTGATCCTTCATCGGGTGTTCCTTTAGACAGTATGGATATGAAAGATAGACTTTCTTATGAGGAGGTCCTAGTTTAGATCCTTAATAGTCAGGTTCGTAAGTTGATGAATAAAAAGGTCACTTCAATAAAGGTTCTTTGGCGAAATCAGCTTGTTGAGGAAGCTACTTGGGAAGCAGAGGCGGATATGATGACTAAGTAACCCCATATTTTCTCTTTGAACTCTGTTCTAGTTAGATGTAATGGTTTCCCCTTAATTAATCTTTTTTGTCTCATGTCACTCAGTTATTCTCATGTTAGTATTTAGCTCTTAGAAATTCAGTATAGCTTCCCCTTGTTTAGCTCTCATGTCACTCAGTTATGTATTTATGAGTTTAGTTCAGTCTATGTTTCAGTTATAGACTCAGTTATCATGTCAGTATTTATCTCATAGAAATTCAGTATTGGGATTGCATCTCTTTCCCTAACTCTTCAGCTTGGTTAATTTCCATTCAGGGACGAATGACCCCAAGGGAGAGATATTATAATACCCCAAAAATCAAAGCTAAGATAAGAACCATGATTCAAGTACATGTAGAATCAAACTTCATATTTTTTTAGTATGAGAAGTGATTTATACATGTATTAAGGCCACGAGTAACTCCTAGCTCATAGTCAAGTTGAAACCTTCCTTACCGGTTGATTTCTTGTGAAGAATCCTTCTACAGTAAACTTCAAACGAGCATAATTTCTATATTCTCAAGTATTTTTGAGTCCAAGTCCCACCAAATGAAAGCTATTTTTGTCTTTTTTACAACGCATCTGGTTTTGGCTCAATCCGATTCCAGAGCTAAGAGTTATGACCATTTTAGTGAAGCACTGTTCAGCAGTGAGAACCTACGAGCGTAGATACGATCTTGGTGAGATTATACGACCGTACAGAGCTCCCATATGATCTAAATAGTCACAAGCATCTAAAATTTGAAAAGTATACCTTACATCCATGAGAGGGAACCACGATCTTAGGTACGATCGTGAGTTCAAAAGCTCATACGGCTTGGACTACCAACCTACAAAACAAGACACGATCGTGGTTGGGTACCACGATTGTACCAAGGCTTATCTGATGGAGTCCAGAAAGCCTCAATTCATCCTCCCAACCATGAGCACCACCCACAATCGTAGGTGGGTCCCATGATAGTGGGATGGTTTGTATGTCACATTCTGCAGCTTTTTTAGTTTCTTTTTATAAGGGGTACTCTAGTATTTTCCCACTATTTTGACCCCTAAAGTACTTCGTTTAAGCTACTTCAAGGTTTGTTATTAAGTCTAAAATTACCCTAAGTCCCTCATTACTCATAAATCATTGACACTTAGCATCAATAGAGAAAAATAGGCGGCTTCTATAAAGCATAACTAGGGTTCACCTTTTTCAAGCCCTAAATTCAAATAATTCACCAAGGTTTCCATATCTAGGTATCTAGAATTTCATCAATGGGTTTCCTTTCACCCATTGAGTCATTGAGTCCCAAAGTTAACTCAATTGCTCAAATTTAATTCACTCTTCAAGCTTAGGGTTCCCACAAAAAGAATGAATTCCAATATCTTTCAGTTTCTTACTTTGACTAAACCATGAATATATCTTTTCCCATAAGTTTGAGCATCTTTACATATTCATGATTATGAACTCTCATTTTATTGATAAATCCCTGACTTTGGATTTGAGTTATGAAATTCCTTATTACATTCAAACTATAGTATTGTCATGTTTAGTTGCATTCTTCTGAGATGGTGGGTTATGAACACCCAATGACCTAGGATATCATGCATTGTCAGTTGAATACTTATTCTTTCAGTCTTCATGATTTAGAATGCTTTCAGATGAAGCATTTACCTTTTAGTTTTAGAATATCATTATTGTTAAGCATGTCAGTATATCCATTACTTTCGGTTGGAAGTAGTACTTAGCATCGAGAGAACGAGGGTTCAGATAACCCAAGTCCCAAACTACGTGCCACCATAGGTAAAAGGGGTCCTCCCCAGTTGAGAGTGTCTCCCTTGCCCTTAATGGGCTTATGAGTGAATCCACGCCAATCATGATCCGTACCCTTGGTTAGGTATAGAATACCCTCTCAACTTGGGCTACAGATTGGATTCCATATTGTTCACATGGCCTATGTCGATTACATAAACCTCCCACAGTTCAGTCTTAGACTTTGTTTGACATTATAATCAATTTATTAAGCATCTTATAGTGTTACATGTTTACTACTTGGTCATAGCATCAGTTTACAGATTTTAGTCCTATGTTTAGGTCATCATGTCACTTTCAGCATGTTCATTTTATATAGTGTAGTTCATATCTCACATGATCAGTACATTTAAAGTGATGACCGTATACTTTCCTTTGCGCTATCTTATCTTATAATATGGGTTCAGACGTTTAGCATCCCGATTATTGTTAGCTTCAACTAGCATCACTTCAGCAGTTGTGTTTTGGTGACTCCTCATTGTTCGGGGAGTAGTTATCAGCATTTCATTTATCTTCTCTATTTTAGTTTCAGCTAGTTAGATTTAGCTGGGGGCTTATCCCAGCAACTCATCTTAGTAAAGGCTTTTAGATAGACAATAGATATTCAGTTTTATGTTATGTTCAGAGATTTCTGTATGTTTTAAATATTGATATTTGGTTTTGATTATTCATATATCATTCAAACTTTAGCTTTCGCACAGTGTTATTCAATTTATACAGTATTCTTAGTGTCATTCTAGGCCATGAGTTAGCTTGGGTCACTTGTGACTCTAAGAATTGTGTTACAACTAGAGGTAGTCTCGAGTTGTGACACCCGCTCTAGGCTTTTCAGAGTCGACTCCAAACCTCTTCTTATCTATTAATTTTCTTTATTTCTACTTTGGAAACAGACTATGTATTATCCAGGATTCTAAGTTGTATTAGATGCTCTTATACTTGTGACACTATTTTTAGAGTTTTTATTGTATTTTGTTTAGACTTCCGTTAAATTTTGCATATGTGTGACCCGACTGAGTTCTAGAAGTCTCGTCCTATTCTATTTTATTACTGCAGCTTTCAAATCTTCTTAACTTTTGGCAAATTGACTTACTTATCAAGGCTGGGGCGAAATAAGTGTCATCATGACCTCAATTTTTGGGTCGTGACAAATGGGTATCAGAGCTAGGTTGACCAGTCTCATAAGTGTAAGAGCAGAATGTCTAGTAGAGTCTCGCAAATAGGTACGTAGACTTCCGTATCTATCTTCGAGAGACTATAAGATGTATTTAGGAAAATATTCTCGAATTTGATTCCTTATTGTGCGGGTTGTTCATACTAATATTCAAAAAATTTATTCCATTCTTTTCTGCGTAGATGGTAAGGACTAGGTCTAGGGATGCTAGGGATGTTGAGCCGGCAATCGATATGGGAGCCTCCATTTGAGAAAGAGGCAGGGGTCGTGGTTGACCTAGAGGTAAAGGATGGGTACGAGGAGCTGCCCCAGCCTGAGGATGTGCTTGGAAGGCCTCTCCCGATCCTGAGTTTGAGTATGGTAGAGATGACTCTCAAAGAGGGGCTACGGGGTCGGCTCAGGTTCCACAGAGTTTAGTTGACACCCTGATGCTTCAGGAATTGTTGATTCACCATTTGTGTCATTTGGAGGGTGTTCTATTAAGTGTACCTGATATTCCTCAAACTTTGAGTGGTGTTCCGCCGTTTGTACCAGCATCTGCTTATGGTATTCCTACTTCTGGGTACAACCATTATTTTTGGTACCCCTATGTGTGGATTCTTTGCCTACAAGATTTCTATTCCCCCAGTTACTTCGGGTACTATGATGTCTTCTGATGATCAGGCCCTTCATTGCGATCGCGTGGACACATGTCGTGATTGAAGGTCTCGATAATAGTCTTTATTGCGATCGTGTGGTGGGGATACCACAATCGCAATGGGTTAATCGGTGGTGTCACGACCCAAAAATTGAGGTCATGATGGAACTTATCGCGGTCCAACCTTGATAAGTAAGTCAATCACTCAACAAGAAAGAAATACGAAATAATACACAAAGATAAAATGAGACTTCTAAAATGAAGTCAGGTCAAAACATGTACAATATATCGGAAATCTGAATAAAAATACCATAAAAACCCCAGAAATAGTGTCACTAGTGCAAAAGCATCTAATACAACTCAAAATCCTGAATAATACATAGTCTATCTCCAAAATAGAAATAAAGACAACTAATAGATAAAGGAGGTCTGAAGTCGACTCTGAAAAGCCTAAAGCAGGCCAGTACCTCAAAAATCACCAACACAACCACAAGAATCAGCCTCCGCGTGTAGTACTCATGCTAGGATCTGCACCGAAAGGGCACACTAGGAATGAGTACGGTCCACTTATACTCAGTAGAAATTATAGGCTGACTGAGCAAAGTAGAAAATAATACAAATAAAGAAATACTATGAGCACTTCACCTGCAACCATAAAAGTTCTCAAATGGAAGCTCACACCGTCTCCACTAACAGTTCTAGTATAAGTACAAAAAGTAAAAAAAGGGAAACAAGTAATCTCAAAAGTAAGCATAAACAGAGTAAGCACCAAGAAACATGTAAATGACACCGAAAATGAATATGCATATGGAATGCAATGATGATGATGATGATGTAATGATTTGAAAGATCATAAAACTTTCTGTATACACCTACCGAGCCTCAAGCTCCCAAGATAGGACCCATGGTGGTTCACAACCCATATACTATGTCTCATAATTTCCATCAATCTCAATATCATGTCTCAATCTACCCAACCAGCACATCCCTCGGTCTAGGCATTTTTAAAGTGTCTCGTTTCCTTTCAAAAATTAGTGTTTCTCAATGATACCAATACCTTATGAATGTGTATGTATGAAATGAGGATGATATGCTTATGATCACATCAATATGAAGATAACCAATCCATTCAATACATGTATAAGTGAGCCCATAAATCAACTCAATATGTCCATAATTCATGATATCAGGTTTAGTTAGGCACCATTGGAATGAATATGCATGTAAAACATCATTTATATCATATCAATCCCCCACTCGGGTATCACGTTCAGAAAGAAGACATTCAAACGCATAAATAAGGCCAATAATGTTAAATAAAGCCCCCACACGAGCAACACACAGTGTATAATATCATAAGTCAAAAACAATAGAAAATAAGCCCCCACACAGGCATCATGCAATATATAATAGCTCAAAAATATGTTTCGTGGTTATTTTCCCCAACTCATAGCATGCTTTACTTATTTATTAACTAATTAGCCTAGTCTAAAGAAAGTTAAGTCAAAACCTTCCTCAAAACGATGAAATCCAAGTCTAAAGTCCTACAACATGGAGCCTTCCCTTTTCGAATGATCTTGAAATCATATAAAACATATAAATATAGCATCTGCATTAAAATAAAGCTAACAATACCCGTATTGATCATATTTAAGACGGGTCCAAAATGGACTCAAAAGCGAGTTCAAAAATGAGAAGGGTAAAACCAAAATTTATTGTAGAAATACACTCTCCAAGATTATAGAAGTCTACAGTTTAAAACCCACGTGAAAATGAGTTTAAAACAAGGTCCAAATCAAAGAAAAACCAACTTTAAGCTTTACCGACAAAATTCTCAAAATCCTATTTTGAAATCAAGATTAAAGAGTGTTTTAGATGATATAATCAATGTAAAGTAATGAAAATAAGGTTTTGGAGCTTACCCAAGCTCAAATGGTGATGAAAACCCTAAAAATCGCCGAAACCCAAAGCTCAAAGGTCCAAAAATAGTGAAAAATAGCAAAATGGGGTTTATCTACAGCTTGGCCGCTTTAGCGGATAAATGGTCGCTAAAGCGGCTACCGCTTAAGAGATGTTTGGCCGCTAAAGTGGCTACCTCTTAAGCGGTCCTTAGCTGCTTAAACGGTTGCACCAGATATCAGCATATCAGAAACTTTGTTAGGTTTGCAAAGTTGTCGATCGACCCCTTGGGATTCGTTCGAAATCTCGTGAATGAAAATGAACTATGCTACTAGGCTATTTTTGATGTTTTGGCCTCAATGGCGACGTCAGATTCTTGAAAAAAGATTATTTTTAATAAATTAACCCTCGAGAACCCTAAAGCTTATTTAAACTAGTTTTCAAACGATGGTCAAAATGCAAAATAAAGGCTCTGAACCCAAATCAACCTCGCTACTGACCCAAATTTGATATTTCAGATTTAATGAAACTATCCAAATCATCATTCGGGACTAAAAAAATCAAATGTTGACCGAAGTCAACCATAGGACTTTTAAAGCCTCTAAAAAGCTCAAACTCTTCCAAATCATTCCCAATCGCATCGGAGACCGTGCCAACTATCCCCACACCCCAAAACCAACATGTAGTAATTACAGAGAAGGGAAAATGGTCAAAACACATAAAAAAATAAGATTTCACAATTCGGGTCATTACAATATTCATCACTAAGACTCTAGTTCGTCCTCAAACTAAGAAGCAAACAAATACCTAAACCGGTGAAGAGCTGGGGGTAACTACTTTGAATATTAAACTCGACCTCCTAAGTAGCCTCCTTGACAGAACGGTGTCTCTACTGAACCTTAACTATAAGAATATCTCTCTAACACAATTGTCTAACATCCCTGGCAAAAAATTACCTAAACCTGAAGCTCAAAGGTCCAAAAATGGTGAAAAATTATGAAATGGGGTTTATATACAGCTTAGCCTCTTTAGCGGCTAAATTACTGCTAAAGCAACTACTGTTAAAGCAGTACCAGACCACAAAGGTGTTTACTGCTTAAACAACACAAGGCCGCTAAAGTGGCTACTGCTTAAGCGACGCCTAAACACTAAAGTGGCTACCACTTAAGTGGTTCTTGGCTACTTAACCAGCTACATCATATATAGCAGCATATCAACAACTTTGCTAAGTTTGCAAAATTGTCGATCGACCTCTCGAAATTTGTTCAGAATCCCGTGAATGTAGACAATCTATGTTACCAGGCTATTTCCAATGTTCTGGACTCAATGGAAATGTTGGATTCTTGAAGAAAGATTGTTTTCAACAAATTAACTGATCTTAGGCGTATTTATGCACCTAAGTGTCATTATCTACATGTGTTTACCTTAGTTCTGAGGATAAATTGGTGTGCTTAATGAATTTTAAAGTGTTCTTTGTGTATTTATATGCTAAGTGGAATGTTTCGAGTATTTAATATGCATTTAAAACAATTTAAGATTCAAAATGATCAAATAGAGTTTAGACAAGAAAACTACTTAGGCTAGCCTAAGCTATGCTTGTTCTAGTGTACTTTGAAGAGCTTTATTATGTTGTATGGACTAATGTTTATTATGAGTTCTTGTAGAAGACCATTGTAAAATCCATTGAAGCTAAATAAATTCTACACACAAGCCACAAGGAATATGAAAATAGGGAACGAGGAGACCAGAAGCATAGAACAAGATTGGACGAAGATTTCACGATAAGGAGTGGACCTTTCGCCCCACCCAGCAAGGCATGGGTAGGGGCCTTGAACCACACACCCTAGGGTGATTTTCTACTGGTTTTTACATGCTATATTCCATGTGCCGCTCCCCTTGAGGTTTGCGATGGCCCATGCACCGCACCCCCCCTCCCCCTCCAAAACCGACTAAACTTGGTTTAAGTTGAAAGTAAAGTGGTCAATGCTTGTATTTCGTTTGGGGTGGCCTATGGATGACCTAAAAGAATATATAAAAATAACTTAGCCATATTTATAATACATCTTTGGAACAATATACAATTGGAGAGAGGAGAAGGCATCAAGAGCTCTATTTTAGGGTTTTTATTCCTTTCACTTCTAGTTTTCTTGTAGTTTTAGTTATGGATTCATTAATGGTGATTCTTTGTATGAATACGAGTGGCTAAACACCCTATTTCTAGGTTTGAGAATATGAACATGATTTCTTAGTGTATATTCAAATTGGCTAATGTTAATTATCGCATTTGGTTGTTCTTATGTTCTTAAACTTACTATTCTATTGATTCGCGACCTTTAGAATACATCTATATTTATTTTGTGAGTTCGGAAGGAGTAACATTAGATTAGAATATGGAAAATAAGGAATGGTTTCTTGCCTTTGAGATGAATTAAAGATAAGATTCGCGGTTAGGATAGGAATATACCTAATTAGCTCTGTTTGGCTCAAATACGGGATGAAATATAAATACGTTTGAATTAGTTCTCACATCCCGCTCAACGAGATAGCTGTGAGACTAATTTAAAAAGATGATTAGAGGTTTGAAAGACCATATCATGATATTAATTCCGTGGATCAACAACCAAGATAATTAACTTAGCCGATGAGATTTTATAGCATTGCATGATTGTTCAAGATTCCTTGACCCTGGAATCCTCCAAATTATTGTTTCCAACACTTTCAACTTTCGTTATTGTGCATTGTTACTTTTAGCATAACAAAACTCAAATTCTCTTTGGCTACAAATTGTACTCATTTAAACTTAATAGTAATACTTTAATTGGATTGTCTGCTAAACGCTAAGTTCTTATGGGATCAATATTTGGCTAGCAAGAGCCACTTTATTGCTTGCACGACCACGTACACTTGCATGTGTGATTGGACACAACAAGTTTTTGGCGCTTTGCTGGGGACTTGAAAAATTAGCAACATCCTAATTTTTAGTTTTACTATTTTGTTTGATAAGTGTTGACAACTTGGTCTTAGCTACTGAATTTGAAGGAATAGGTTTAATTCTTGAGTAAGGGAAAGGGATTTGGTTGAACCACATCCCAAACCTGAGCAACGCTTGCACTAATAGATGAGAGAAGCAACACTTCCCTATCCAATCCCTCAAGTTCAACAAGGCGACACTTCCTGCAGCAATGGGTGATGAACAACCAGCCTGCAGGATAGTGCGTAAAGTGGCAATCCCACTCGCAACTAATGTGACCTCTAGTATCGTAAACGCAAAAGCCAGAGGAATATTTAAGATTAAACAAAACATGGTGAAATTGTTGCACATAAGTGGTCAGTTTACAGGCTTGTAACATGAGGATCCACAGGTCTATCTTCTGAATTTTCTAGAGATCAGTGACACATTCATTCCCGTGGGAGTCTCTACAGATTATGTAAGGCTCACTCTTTTTCCATTCTCACTTTTGGGAGAAGCAAAGAAATGGTTGAAGGCAGAACCTTAAAATTCAATCACAACTTGGCAAAGAAGTTCCTCATTCGATTCTTTCCATTTGGTAAAATAACAAGGTTAAGGAGAGATATTTTACGTTTTAAACAGAAGCGAGATGAAAATCTCTATCATGCATATAAGAGATTTAAGTCTCTTCTCAGAGATTGCTTGCATCACCAACAGACAAATGAGGTATTAGCTCATACTTTTGTTGAAAGTCTTGACCAAAACACAAAGATTTTATTAGATTCAACGATAGGTGGTCAGACATTAAAGAAAACCTATGATGAGCTGTATACTCTCCTCAATTGTACTGCATAAGGTAATACAGAGTGGCAGGTGATGTATTCAGAAGTATGGTGAAGAATCCTCTAGGTATGATCGAGCTAGATAGTATCACAGCATTGACTGCACAGTTGGCCACTTTTCAGAAACAGATGATGACTCAGTTCAACAGGTTGAGTGTGGCTCAACATCAAGCCTAGGTTAATGCAGTTCAGTAGCTTCAAACATAGTTTGAAATTTGTGGCAGAAATGGTCACTCTGCAGACTTATGTGGAGCAAATCATGAGTCGGTGAATTTTCTGGGCAATGCACAAAAAGAAAATCAGAATTATGGGAATGCCTATAATTATAACTGGAAGAGTTAGCCCAACTACTCCTGGGACAATAATCAGGATCAACCTCAACAGTTTTAGTAGCACAAGGTATTTAAAACAACACTCAGGCTAGCAATATAGAAGTGACTTTGAAAAATATTTTGGCCACCCAAGAACAAATGGCTACAGAGATTAAAATTCACCAATTGGCTCAAAAGAATTTAGAGATATAGATGGATAAGCTAGCTCAGGCACAAAACACAAGATCTCAAGGGGATTTTCTTAGTGATACAGAGCAAAATCCAAAGCAAGTTATGGGCATCACCTTGAGAAGTGGTCGAGATTTGATTGATGCATCTTTAAAGATTAATCAAGAGGTGCAAGCAAATTTGATCACACCTAAGTATACAAAAAAACATGTTGAGTCTAAAGAAGCCGACGAAAAAAGAAAAGTCTGAGTACCCAAATAAAAAGCTGGTTTAACAATCTCAAAATAGACCACCACCACCATTCCCTCAAAAGCTTAAGAAAGCCAAAGAGGATGCTTATTTGAAGAAGTTATTTGACATATTCAGAGAACTTCGCATTAACCTTTCTTTGTTAGATGTTTTGCAAGAAATACCCAAGTATGCTAAGTACTTGAAGGATGTAGTGGCGAACAAAAGGAGGCTTGGTGATATTGAGACTGTATCACTTACTGAAGAGTTCAGTTCTGTGTTTATGATCAAGATGCCTAAAAATCTCAAGGACCCTGGGAGCTTCACCCTCCCCATACAAATTGGTGAAAGTGACGTTGTTCAAGATTTGAGTGATTTACGGGCAAGCATCAATTTAATACCCCTTTCTGTGTTTAAAACTTTGGTCTTAGGAAAGACAAGACCCATATCAGTTGTGCTATAAATGGCGAACAAAACTACAGTGATCCCCGAAGGAATTATAGAGGATGTTCTCATTAAGGTTAGTAAGTTTATTATTCCTACCAACTTTATTGATCTTGACTATAAGGAAGATGATAAGGTACCAATCATATTGAGACGTTCATTTTTAGCTATCGGGGGAGCATTGATAGATGTTAGAGAGGGCACACTCAAGATGAGACTAAATGATGAAGAGGTGCTCTTCAAAGTGTACAAACAACTTAACACACCCTCACATTATAGAGATCTATACATTAATACTATTATGGAAGTGGGTAAGTGTGGGGTGGAGGAGTTCAAATTTTCAATTACCTTTTCAAACTCTCTCTTAGAAGTGCCAAATTTGGTTCGTGAGCCTGAACTTGAAAAGCTTGCATGTAATCCTATTGAGAAAATTAGTAAAAGGGCAAATTCTGAAGGTGTTATTGGTAGAGAAAAGAAGAGAAGATAGTTTTGGTCGAAAGGGAAGAGGAGATTGAGAGACTGTCGATGATAGTTATGACGCGAGTCATACCGCGATATTAAATCAGACGCAGCTTAGGAGGCAACCCATGATGTAATGGATTTAGTTATTTTTATGTAGTGTCACCTTTGTTTTTATTTTTGTTTGTTTGTTTTGCAGATTAGGGGATGTCTGAGTACCCAAAATCTAAGCTAAGGAGCATAATAGAAGCATAAGTGTGGGGTCCTCTGGACCCCTTTGATAGATGTTATGCTACTAACTAGGCCTCGAGGCCTCAAGGAGTAATCCTAATTCTTATTCTTTGATTTGTACTTTGGGGACAAAGTATAATCTTAAAAGTGAGGTAGGGAATCTTCCAATTTGTTTAGTGTGAAGTGCGCTATAGGATTTCTATTTTGAATTATTTGCAAGTTTTTGACTAAATCTAAAAAAATACAAAAAATTTTTATCTTTGTTTATTTTTAAGTTTTGTTGTTTTGTCCGTTTAGTAGAAGCATACTTTATCCACCCCTCGATTTTTCTTTTCGGTTCTTTTCTGAGGGGGGCCCTTGAACCCAGTATCCTTTTTCATTTTTAGGAGTAATTTTAAAAAAAAATTCATTTGGAGTAAATAGACATGCTCTAGCTAGGCTGTACACATGATTACTTGTTGCAAGTGGTGTTGAATTTTAAGGCATAAGGTGAAACTTGAAAGACTTCTATGAGACATCTAGGCTCTTTGATCTAACTCTTGTGTGGTGATGGCTTAAAATGAATTCTTGCAATTGCTTGGTTGAGAGTCTATATGAATCCTTCTTGAGTTAAACATGTGCCATGTGTGTGTGAGATTTTTGTTATACTCCATGTTTGTATATTGATATCTAGAACTTGCCCGGTGAGTTTGTAAAGCAAAGAAAGAATATTGAGTTTAGGAGATGATATAGGAATTTCTTTGATAGTCTTGTTTTACACCTGCCTTATCTACCCTTATACATGATCTTAGTTAGCCCCGTTGAGACTTTAGCCTATTCCTTAGTAGCTTCATATGTAGTTTACTCCTTTTCTTTCAATAGACCGTAATTTGATCGAAAGACTCCAAAGTGTTTGAGTTGAAAAACAAAAGTTGTTAAGGAGTGAAAATTAAAGATAAAAAGTGAATTTGAAGCCCCAAAGTAGTAGCTATTGGTTTTGAAAAGGTTTATGTACTGTTGATAAGGAATAAAGTAAAAAGAGTTAAAGTGTTTTGAAAAAGATAATCAAAAACTTCGTATAAAAGATGTGTAAGCTAACTTAAAGAGAGGGACAAAACAAAAGAGAGTTATGGAAGAGAAAAGAGGTGAAAAATAGGTTGGTTGAAGATGAGCTTAATGGAAAGTGTGATGTATTAAAGCTCTTGGGAAAGTTAGTCACTATTACTGACCAAAATAGTTCCTACCCGTCCCTTAGCCTACATTACACCCCGTAAAGTCCTACTTGATTTTGAGATTTGATATTCTTATATTAGTGGATTACTACACTAAGTCAAGCTTATAGTTCATCTTATATGACATGTGAATTCATTGTGAGAGTGAGCAGAATTTGATTCTTACGTCCATTCTTATGATAAATGACATATTTGTGAGTGAATATGGGTGACTCTCTCGTGGTGAGGGGCACATGTTTAATGATGGGTAGGTGACCTATATGATATCTTTGTGAGTAATATGAATGAGTTTGCCAACTTGGTAGAGTCAATTCCTGAGGCTAGGAAGTCTTGAAGTAGTATTCATGTGTTTTCAATTGCAATATGACATGCCCAATGTAGAATTTTCTATTCATGTAGTCGTTGTAGTTATAGATTGAGTATAGTAATTCAAGTAGTGATGTAGAGTCTTCCTTGATTGTTATTAGAGTAAAGAGTTGTTCAAGGATGAACAAAGCTTTAATTGTGGGGTGATGATCTTAGGCGTATTTATACACCTAAGTGGCATTATCTACACACGCTTACCTTAGTTCTAAGGATAACTTGGTGTGCTTAATGAATTTTAAAGTGTTCTTTGTGTATTTATATGTTAAGTGGCATGTTTATAGTGTTTAAGGTGCATTTGAAACAATTCAAGAGTCAAAATGATCAAATAGAGTTTAGACAAGAAAATTAGTTAGGCTAGCCTAAGGTATGCTTGTTCTAGTGTACTTTGATGAGCTCTATTGTGTTGTATGGACTAATGTTTATTATGAGTTATTGTAGGAGACATTGGAGAAGTCATGGAAGCTAAATTAATCCTACACACAATCCATAAGGAGTATGGAAACAAGGAACAAGGAGACCAGAAGCACAGAACAAGATTGGACGAAGATTTCACTTTAAGGATTAGCCCTTACGTCGCACCCCCCAAGGCATGGGTAGGGTCCTTGTGCCGTACCCCTTATGGTGAGGGTATAATGGTTTGGACATGGTACAGTCCATACGCCACACCCCTTGAGGTGTGCGATTGTCCATGCGTTGCACCCCCCTCCCCCCTCCCCCCTCCAAAACCGACTAAACTTGGTTTAAGTTGAGGGTAAAGTAGTCAATGATTATATTTCATTTGGGGAGGCCTATGGATGATATAAAGGACTATATAAAGATAAATTAGCCACATTTACAATACATCTTTGTAACAATATACGATTGGAGAGTGGAGAAGGCATCAAGGGCTCTATTCTAGGGTTTTTCTTCCTTTAACTTCTAGTTTTCGTGTAGTTTTACTTATGATTTCATTAATGGATATTCTTTATATGACTATGAGTGGATAAACACCCTTTTTGTAGGGTTGAGGCAACGAACATGATTGCCTAGCGTATATTTGAATTGGTTAATGTTAATTATCGCATTTGGTTGTTATTATGTTCTTAACTTACTATTCTATTGATTCGCGACCTTTAGAATACATTTGTATTTCTTTTGTGAGCCCAGAAGAAGTAACATTAACATTAGATTAGAACATGGAACATAAGGAATGGATTCTTGCCTTTGAGATGAATTAAAGATAAGATTCGCGGTTAGGATAGGAATATACCTAATTAGCCCCGTTTGGCTCAAATATGAAATAAAATATAAATGCGTTTGAATTAATTCCTACATTCTCGCTCAACAATATAGTTGTGAGGTTAATTTAAATAGACGATTAGAGGCTCGGAAGATCATAATCATGATATTAACCCCATGAATCAACAGCCAAGATAATTAACTTAGCCGACAAGATTGTATAGGTTTGCATGATTGTTCAAGATGCCTTGACCCTGGAATCCTCCAAATTATTGTTTCCAACACTTTCAACTTCCGTTATTGTTCATTGTTACTTTTAGCATAAAAAAACTCAAATTCTCTTTGGTTACAAATCGCACTCGTTTAACCTAAATAGCAATACTTTAATTGGATTGTCTGCTAAACACTAAGTTACTGTGGGATCGATATTAGGCTCCCAAGATCCACTTTATTACTTGCACGATCACATACACTTGCATGTGCAGTTGGACGAAACATTAACCCCTGGACCCCTGAAGCTTATTTAAACTAGTTTTCAAACGAATGATTGAAATACAAAATAAAGGTTTCGAACCCAAACCAACCATTCTACTAAGCCAAATTTGATATTCCGGATCTAATGGAACTGTCCAAATCGTCATCCGGGACTTGAAACATCAAATATTGACCGAAGTCAACTATAGGACTTTTAAAGCCTCTAAAAACCTCAAACTCTTCCGAATCATTCCCGATCGCATCGAGGACCGTGTCAACCTTTCCCACACCCCAAAAGCAACATGTAGCAACTACGAGGAAGGGCAAAATAGTCATTACACATAAAAAGTAAGATTCCATAATTCAGGTCATTACAGGTGGATCGGGTCAAGTTGACTCATCGCGATCCGATGCCCGGTTAAGGGGCCCTCGATGACCAACTTAATGGCCGGACAACGTTGACCCTCACAATTGCGAAGTACTGTTCAAAGAACAGTATAGATAGTCTTATTTAGCAATTTTTAACCATTTTTGGACCTCCAAGTTTCAAATTTTGGGTGATTTTTAGGGTTTCTTCCCCATTTGAGCTTGGTGAGCTCTAAACTCATCTTTTCACTATTTACTATTGCTTATGTCTTCGAAAATACTTTTAAATCCCAATTTTGAAATGGATTCCTGACGGTTTTGCCGGTAAAAGCTTAAAAATAATTTTTCTTCAATTTGGACATTATTTTTAACTCGTTTTCACGTTGGTTTTCTGTTTTGCGAGAAAATGGTTTGACTTTAATCAAATTCAAAAACTTAAAGAAATTTCCAAATTCGATCATAAACAGAGTCGCCACTTAATTTATTTAGAAAAATCAAAAACACCTTTGAAAAATCTTTGAAGACTTAAAACAGAAAAATCTTTAAAAATTATGAAATCCGGGTTATGGTTCCAATTAATACTCTTGAAAAGGTGTTAAGGCACTAATAGTATCCGCTAACCCGCGGTCATCCAATCTGTTTGAAACTAACTTTTTGCTAACTTTTAAAGAAAAGTGGGCAATTGATTATTTAATTAAAAAATGATTAATAACTCGAGAAAGATTTTCATTTATTCAAAGAAAGTAAAAATAACCTAAAGCTATTTATTTTAACTAAGTGATGAACTTAATGTCAAACAGAAAGAAACCATTTTTAACAAAAATTTAAAAGAAACAATTGTTTAGCTAAGTCAAGTCAATTCAAGAGAAAATTATAGACAAAATATGACAACTCCTAAGGAAATTCAACTAAGTTAGATTAGTTGCAAGAAGTGTTAGAAACAAGGTGAAACAAATACAATTAAAAGAGAGTAAGGAGAGGAGAAACTAATCAAGCTATAGCTTAATCCGCGAACTTTGGACTCTCGGCCCAAATATGACTTGGTCCAAAATAACCTGCCTTAATAACTATTTTGGGATATTGAAGCCCAAACCTGCCCTGATTCTAAAATTTGGGCCTTGAGCCTCCAATTGCTTGCTGACAATGCCAAAATCATGGGCCTTGGCCTATTTTAGCACCTTTAAGCTATTGCTGTTGACTTTGGGCTTTACCCAAAGTATTTTGGCCTCTTAAAGGCTGCTGCTACTAGCTGATTTCTTTGCCTCATCAATATATATACCAACTTCCGTTTGGGCTGACTCGAGAATTGAAGAAAATGGGCCTCCTTGGCCCATGGAAAAATGCAAACAGTTTTTTACATAATTAATAACTTTTAAGGCTTTATATTACCATTAATAGTAAAAAATTTACTTAATTACGACTCTTAGCTTAAATTTGTCTTTAATTACGACTTTTAGCATAACTTTGACTTTAATAACGACTTTCTCTTTAATATCACGTTATATTTGTTTATCCCTTTATTCTTCACTTCACTTTCCTCTTTTGTTTCTCAACCTCAGGTACATTCTCCATTCTCTTCTCTATCTGCATGCAATGTTTTTTACTTTGTTTTATTATAAAATTCGATAATTGTTAGTTCATAACAAATATAATACATTTCTAACAACGTAAACTAATTTAAATTGTAACGGAATGTTTGAAATTCACACATAATACTTATAATATATTTGTATTAAAAATATTTTAGTTATATAAATTCACCACGTTTATTGAAATACGTCTTTAATACTTATAATATATTAAATTCAAAATGTATTAAACGTAAAGGATAGTTGTAATACAATTCGAATTCGATATTATACATTTTTATGAATTCGGAATGTTTGAATACATTTGTATTAAAAGTGTTTTAGTTATATATATTCACCACGCATATTGAAATACGTCTTTAATACTTATAATATATTGAATTCAAATGGTATTAAACGTAAAGGATCGTTGTAATACAATTCGAATTCAATATTATACATTTTATGAATTCAGAATGTTTGAAATTCACGTATAATACTTATAATACATTTGTATTAAAAATGTTTTAGTTATATATATTTACCATGCATATTGAAATATGTCTTTAATACGTATAATATATTGAACTCAAAATGTATTAAATTTGTTGTTTATTTTTTTCTCTTATTAATGATGTTAAAAACGTATCATAATTAAATTTGAAACATTTAAATGTTATTCAAGTAAGTTTATGTGTTACTATATTAAAATTGTGTTTAAAAATGTATTATATATGCATTTTGCTATTTTTGGAAAAAAAAAGTTATGTTATCAACTCATGTACTATAATTGATAAATAAGACTACATATTTGTACTATTTATGTAAATGTCCCAAATGCAAAAGGAGGAGGAGAAATCCGATCTGATTCAGCAGATTTCACACGGAGTAAAAGAAAGATAAAAAAATTAGAATTAAATTAAGATAAGTTTATCCAAAACAAATACAAAGCACTGCCCATTCAAGGAAAGTGTGGCCTTTCACTAAATCAGTCACAGATGCTTAAACAAGAAGAAAAATAACACACATGACAAGGCAGTTGATTGGGACTAATCTGAGATGTAGAAATCCTTTTTCAAAGCTAAAACAGACATTTTTAGACAAATCTCAAACATGATAAGGGAAATAATCAACGCAAATATTTAGGAGCTTCACATAGTCTAAAAAATCATGATGTGTCTTTACTTAATATCACAACACCCCCTCCCCATGGCATTCCATAATCCAGAACAAGTTTTCAAAAAGGAAAAAGAGAAAGAGAGAAATGAATTTTCATAAATGAGAGAGGACAGAAGAGGAAGAAGATACATTGGCTTTTGGCAATCAAAGAACCATTTATTAGCCCTGAAGTGATGAATCATTCAACCATTTTAGCATACCTTTGATCAGGAAAATTAAAACAAGAACTTTTTGAGCTTGACTTTACCTCTACAATTCCATTAACCCAATATCAAAGCTTGGGACAAAAGTAAGACATCAATAGGTTTGCTTTATCCCAATTTTAACCTCTCTGATAGCAAATCAGGATAGTTTTAAAAGTAAAGATCTCCAAATCAAACAGACAAACTAAATCAGTCCTCCTCCTCACCATGCTAAGTCATAAGACTATGAACCAAGAGCTCTTTGAGAGATCATTGGACTACTGACTTTGGGTGTATGTCAAATTCATTAATTCCTTTAGGTATTGTAAACCAAAGGAACCTTGTGAATTGCACAAGTTCAAATAAAAACGCACCAACAAACAGTGTTCATACAAATCAAACCAAATTTATCTCATCCTTTTCCTCTCCTTTATAAATCCAAAATGGATTTTTACATCAAGAGGGTCATAGAGGAGTTTTGGGATGATATATCTTCTACCTATAAAGCAACCCCATTGTTTTCATTGACATTACGAGTCAGGGAAAGTTTGGAGAATGTTCTGGTAGGCATAAAAAGAAAATAAGACAGCCAAAACAGCCTCTTAAGAGCTGAAGCAAAACATGGAACCCTAAACACATAGAATGTACAAGGAGGAAAAGAGAAACAGACTAGGACATGTAGTCCATCGCTTTGCAAGAAGTAAGTCACATGAAATAGTTCTCAACTAGTCTAGACCAAAACATCATGAGAAAAGGAATATGCAAACTTAACAACATGATTTTCACAGGTGAGCTTATATAGTAAAGATTTGTCACAAAAATCAATAAGAATACAGATTCGAAATAGGGTCTTTAAGACTTCATCAACACAACATCTCTATTCTCACTTAGGTGGAGATTCATCTATCAAAACAGTAAAGAATATAATAAAATCCTAGATTCTACAGCAGCAAAACCACCACCCACAATTAAATGTGGGATTTCAACATTAATACTACTACTAAGACGAAAAAAGAAATCCTATGCAACTGATATGAAGAGAAATGACTAACAGTAACAAAAATCAAAAGAGAGGGAGGTGTTTACCTTTTTTCGGGCAGCTAATCGGGACTCGAGGCGTCGTCAAAATCCTCTTGCCAGCACTGATATATTGCTAATAAATCAGAAACCCCAAGCTAAAAAATGAGATTCGCAGGAGCTCTGAAAAATTAAACTAGAGGGGAAATCCTCTTTCAATTCAGGAATCCCCAATTTTTGCTCAGAGTAATTTTTTATATACTCTAAGGCTTTTGCTCAGAAGTTTTTCTCCTCCAAGACTTGGTTTTCAGCTCTTAACAGTGAACTATTTATAGAACATGATTGGGAATCGATTTTCTCATTTGGATAATGTGGGAATAAGGGATTCAAAGGGCATTTTGGGAATTTTACTTGAGGATAAGGATGACCTAGAAATTGTACCAATTTTGTGAAAAATCAGGAAATTGAATGGATAATTGTTTGGTAAATCGATTTGGAAGCTTCCATGAAACTCCATCAACGTGCTTGGCATATGTTGTTGTACGAAATAGTACGAGAGTCACTGGTGTTGTTGAGGTTGTACACTGTTGTTCTTGGTGTTGTTGTCGAAGAAGAGGGGTTATAAGGTCAAGTGGGCTGGGTCGGCTCGGGTAGATGAGGGATTGGGCTTCGAGTAAGCTGATATTGTTGTTGGGTTAGGTAGTGGGATAAACTACATAAATAGCCCCCATAGTGGGTGGTTTTGCTTTTTTGTCCCCCATAACAAAAGTCTTATTAAACTAGTCTTCCTTCTTTTTTATGTGTGGAATAAATACATATTTGTCCCTCTATATATCAAATATCTTCAAACAACTCTCCATGCTCATTTATCTTTCAACTTTAATTTTTTTTTATTTTTTATTTTACTTTTATTTTTTATTTTTTTTAAAAAATTTCTCAACCTTTACTTTTTTTCTTTTTTCCTTTTCTCCTTTCAACTTCTATTTTTTTTTTCTCTTTATAATTTTTCTTTGGTTTTTAATTTATTTTTCTCAACCTTTATTTTTTATTTTGACTTTTTTCTTTATTTTCTTTTCTCAACCTTTCTTCTTCTTTTTTTCCTTTTCTTCTCTCAACTGCTATTTTTTTTATTTTTCTCGTTTTTATTTTCTTTGATTTTTTTAATTTATCAACCGTTATTTTTCTTCTTTTTTTTTATTTTTCCGTAACCTTTATTTTTTTCTTTTCTTTTCTTCGATTCATTCCAAACAAGTTGATTTATGAAATGCTCTACAACTATTGCCTTAGAGGCAAGACTTAGCCCAAGGACTTTCAAACAAGAAGTTACGCCCCATGGACAAGAGTTGTCAATACCACATTATGTTTTAACTTATGAAATGCTCTATAACTCTTGCCTTAGAGACAAGACTTAGTCCAATGACTTTCAAACAACAAGTTATGCCCCATGAGCAAGAGTTGGCACTACCACATTATGTCTTGATTTATGAGATACTCTATGACTCTTGTCTTAGAGGCAAGACTTAGACCAAGGGCTTTCAAACAACAAGTTACGCCCCATGGGCAAGAGTTGACACTACCTTATTGTGTTTTTATTTATGAGATGTTCTATAACTCTTGTCTTAGAGGCAAGACTTAGCCCAAGAACTTTCAAACAACAAGCTATGCCCTATGGGCAAGAGTTGACACTACCACATTGAGTCTTGATTTATGAGATGCTCTATAACTTTGCCTTAGAGGCAAGACTTAGCTCAAGGACTTTCAAACAACAAGTTATGCTCCATGGGCAAGAGTTGACACTACCACGTTGTGTCTTGATTTATGAGATGCTCTATAACTCTTGCCTTAGAGGCAAGACGGACTTTCAAACAGCAAGTTACGCCCTATGGGCTAGAGTTGACACTACCACATTATGTTTTGACCTATGAAATGCTCTATAACTCTTGCCTTTGTGGCATGACTTAGCCCAATGACTTTTAAACAACAAGTTCTGCCCCATGAGCAAGAATTGGCACTACCACATTGTGTCTTGATTTATGAGATTCTCTATAACTCTTGCCTTAGAGGCAAGACTTAGACCAAGGGCTTTCAAACAAGTTACGCCCCATGGGCAAGAGTTGACACTATCGTATTGTGTTTTTATTTATGAGATGTTCTATAACTCTTGCCTTAGAGGCAAGACTTAGCCCAAGGACTTTCAAACAACAAGTTATGCCCCATGGGCAAGAGTTGACACTACTACATTATGTCTTTGATTTATGAAATGCTCTATATGTCTTGTCTCTAAAACTAGACTTAGCCCAAGAATCTCCCAAAAAAACAAATTAGTCCCCATGGGCAAGAGTTAACACTATTTCATTATGTTAATTTATGAGATACTCTATAACTCTTGCCCTAGAGGCAAGACTTAGTTCAAATATTTACAAACAACAAGTTAATGTTCTATAACTCTTTCCTTAGAGGCAAGAATTATTTCAAAGGACTTCTAAACGGCAAGTCACGCCCTTAAGTTTACTTTGATATCAAAGAACGAAGATCTTTTTTGAGGATTATCCAACTTTCTATTCATTAGCAAAATATAATAGAAGCTGAGAAAAAAGAAAAAAGAGAAGGAAAAAAATAAAGATTAAGAAAAAAGGAAAAAAAAGAGAAGAAAAAAATAAAGGTTAAGAAAAAAGAAAAAAAAAAGAGAAGAAAAAAAATAAAGGTTAAGAAAATAGAAAAAAGAGAAAAATAAATAAAATAAAAAAATAAAAGTTGAAAAAAAAAAGTTTGAGAAAAATAAAAAAAATGAGAAAAGAAAAAAACAAAAAAATAAAATAAAATAAAGGTTGAGACAATGAATTAAAAAAAGAGAAATGAAAAATAAATAATGTTTGAGAAATAAAATAAAAAAAATAAAAAATAAAGGTTGAGACAAATGAATTAAAACAAGAAAAAAAGAAAAGAAAAAAGAAAAAAGAAAAATTAAGTAACAGTAAAAAAGAAAAAAAAAAGTTGAGAGACAAATGAGCATGGAAAGAGTAAAAACATTTGAGGTGTAGAGTGGCAAAAACGTACTTATTGTATACATAAAAATGAAGGAAGACTAGTTTTTAAAGACTTTTCTTATGGAGGATAAAAATGCAAAGCCACCCACTATGAGGGTCATTCCATGTAATTTCCTATAGGTAGTATTAGGAATTAAATAGGTAAAAATTAGGCTATGAGTAAGAATAGGCTATTTAATAAATAGCCACATAGATTTAAGAATTAGCCTAATTTTGCCAAATCAAGAGACAATGGGCCAATTGTATTGCAATTGTAACCAAATCGACTTTAATCAAGGCCTAATTTTAATAAATTGGATAAATTGAGTCAAAATTGAGACGGATTAATGTCTAATTTAATCCCAAGCTTCTTAATTTAATTAAATCAAATAAATATTTCCCTCAATGCTTTATTTTCAAGGTGAAGCATATTTAGATCAAGACTTTCCATGTCTGAACAAAAGACGAGTCTTGATTTAGAGCAGATTTTTTGACAAATCATTTATTTGAATAACAAAATTATACAGTCTCGTACATTTAAATACGAAAATGTATAATTAGTACCCAAAATGACAAAATTTAACCTAAAAAATATTTTAGAAAATCCTATATCCGGGTGAAACTAATACTTCAAATTCATTTAAGATCGAAGCAACTCAAGGGTTAAATTAAATAGTAGAGGGAAAAAATTAGGTATCAACATTTTCAACTGTAGACTCCTATAACCTTGGGGAATGTGTTTATAAAAGAAAATTCTGGTTTTATCCCTCTCGTTTTTGAACTCATTTTCGAGTCTATTTTGGATCCGTCTTAAATATGATCAATATGGGTATTGTTAGCTTCTTTTAATGCTTAGATGTTATATTTATAAGTTTTAGTTGATTCTGAGTTCGAAAGGAGAAAGCTCCATGTTGAAAGACTTTAGGCTCGGATTTCGACGCTTCGAGGTAGGTTATGGCTTAACTTTCTTTAGATTTAGCTAAGTAGTTAATAAATACGTAAAACATGTTATGGGTATGGGGAAATGACTATGGGTAGTGCATTTCGTGAGTATTTTATTGTTGTGTGCTCGTGTGGGGGCTTATATTCTTGTGGTTGTTGACTTGAAATATCATATATTGTGTGTTGTCCGTGCGGGGGCTTTATTTGACATCATTGACCTTATGTGTGCATTTATGTGCTTCATTCTTAATGTGATGCCAGTGCGGGGGCTTGAATAGATATTATAGGCCTTATTGAATATTGTTTTGCCTTTATTATGATAAAGCGATGGAGTTATGGGTTCATATGATATTAACGATGTCTTACCTGCATATTCATTCCAATGGTGCCTAACTAGAACGGATATCATGAATTGTTGTCATATTGAGTAAATTTTTTGAGCTCACTTATAGAAGTATTGAATGGATTGGTTATCTTCATACTGATGTGATCGTGAGCATATCATCCTTATTTCATACATAAAAGTTCATGAGATATCAGTATCATTGAGAAACACTAATTTTTGAAAGAAAATGAGACACTTTAAAAATGCCTAGATCAAGGAATGTGTTGTTCGGGTAGATTGAGGCATGAGATTGAGATTGATGGAAATTCTGAGACATAGTATATGAGTTGCAAACCCCCCATGGGTCCTATCTTGGGAGCATTGAGGATCGGTAAGTGTATACAGAAAGTTACGCGATAACTTTCAAATCATTTCATCATCATCATTGCATTCCATATGCATATACATTTTCGATGTCATCCTCATGCTTCTTGGTGTTTATTTTGTTTATGCTTACCTCCGCGATTACTTGTTTTCCCTCTTTTACTTTCCGTAATTATAGTAGAACTGTTAGTGGAGACTGTGTGAGCTACCGTTTGGAAACTTTTTTTTTTTTTTTGCAGGTGACGTGCTCATAGTATTTCCTTACTTGTATTATTTTCTACTTTGCTCAGTCGACCTATGATTCCTACTGATTACATGTGGATCGTGCTTACTCCTATTGTGCCCTTTCGGTGCGGATCCTAGCACGAGTATGACACATGGAGGCTGATTCGTGCTGTTGAGTTGGTGATTTCGAGGTACTGGCCCACTCTAGGCTTTTCAGAGTCTACTTCAGATCTCCCCTTATCTATTAGTTGTCTTTATTTCTATTTTGGAGACAGACTATGTATTATTCAGGATTCTGAGTTGTATCAGATGCTCTTATACTTGTGACAGTACTTCTGTGGGTTTTATGGTATTTTGTTCAAACTTCCATTAAATTTTGCATATGTGTGACCCAACTTCGTTCTAGAAGTCTCGTCTTGTTCTATTTTATTACTGCTTTTGAACTTTCTTAACTTTTGGGAACTTGGTATACTTATCAAGGCTGGGTCGAGATAAGTGTCATCATGACCTCAATTTTTGGATTGTGACATTAATATATTCATCAAAATCATTAGGAGAACTGCAGGGAGTTTTATGGTTGGGAACAAGAAGAAACCTGCGTAGTTATATTAGAAGTGTAAGTATTAATGAATATATATCATGAAATAAGGAAAATAATGTTTACCTTTAAAATAAAATATAATGTAGTGTCAATACTATATAATTTTGCGAGACGATAAATAATCTCATTAAGGAAAAAAAAAATTAAAATTAAATTATTATTAAATATCAAAATGTGTTAAAAAAATTTTTGGACGGATTAAAAAGAAGAAAGCGTTAAGAGTACATAAATTGGGAAGGGGGAGTACTACATAATCAGTCTTTGGAAAGGAAGTCATTGATAATAGCCGTTCGGTTAATAAGCTTGATTAAGAATATTTCTATGGTGAATAAGCTTGATACACATTAGAACAAACAACAAAAATGTAAGTCATATGCAATACTTAATTAATATATCTTAATTCTAATAGAATGCTTCCAGATTTCTGTGCTGCAATTAAAACGAAAAAAATAAATGAAAAAATGAACCTAAAATTTTCATGTTTATTTCAAGTTGAGAATAAGGTTGCTCATAATGATAACAACTTCAACTTGTACCACTAAGTACAAGATTTTACTCGTATCAAAGGCTCTTCTCTCGTTTAAGCGGTTGGCACGGCCGGCTCAACCCTTGTAGGAAAAAAGCAAACGTCTTAGGCCCCTAAATTTTCAGGGGTCTCATTTTTTTAACAATAATAGATTATAGATTTTTATAAAAAAAATATTAAATACTATTTATAGAAAAATTAATTTTTTTTGTATACAAGGAAGAATTAGTAAAAAAAGTTTGACATATGTAGAGTACTATGTCTTAAAAAAATCTGATGCATTGGTTATATTATTCATTAAAAAAGAATTATAAAAAAAAATCAATTATAAAAAATTATTAACAACTTTGCATGTCAAGAAAATTTAAAAAGTAAACTCTATAAAAAAACATATGAATTCTTTTTAAAAATTTGAGGCCTCCGTTTGACTTAGGCCTTAGGCCACATATATATTTGAGCCGCCCCTGACGGTTGGACATGAATTTAGTGATATTTGAAAAAAAAAAAAGAATTTAAGCTGTAAAAAGAAATCTGGGCGTTGAATGACAACAATTTTATTTGAAAAAATGTTGACTGTTGTGTGATATTTTTTTTAACTTGAAAAGTTGGTCTTTTTTTATTCCACCCAACAGGATTTTACTTTGACCCAAAAAAAATATTTTGTGCTTCTCTTTTTGGGCAAAAAGTGAATGATAATGGAAATTAAAATTAAAGGACAACGTATATTTCTAGACACCTAATTTCCCAAATTCTAAAGATTGGAACTCTATTTATAGAGGAACAAGCAAAACATGTGGCAAGTAGCAAAATGGGCCCTTTTTTTTCTATCATTTGTCGAAGGGGCATTTCTGTGTTTGCCCCAAAAATTTTCAGCACATTTCAACTCTTATTTCTTACCAGATTGGACCAATCACCACATTTGTGGTGCAAGTCTTCGAAAAACAAAACCACAACAAGGTTGAAAAAAAAAAGAAAAAAAGAAGAAGTAGAAACTTGTGTACTTAAACGTGCTATAAAATTCTGTATGATTATAAAAGCTTCTTATTAAAGGAAAATAAGAATGACAAAATTAATTATTTTATATTAAATATACATATGATATACATATTTATACATAATATATATACTATCAGTCAGTATATATATAGATTATATTTCCGCCAAGTGGTCATGTTAGACTTAACACACCTTAATAAAACTTTAATTAGAGGTATGTTTTACTAAAGCGACCTTATTAATGATGTTTTGTAACTCTAAATTTGTCTACTATGTACTACTTTATGTAATATTTAATTATACGAAGAATTGTACTATGAAAAAAAAAGTAATTAGACTCTCTTAATTTGCTAAAATTGATAAGTAAAATGATACGTCTATTTTAGTATAGGGCTAAGTAGAACGAAACGGAAGGAGTATATTATTTGACTTTTCGAAGGACGTCTTTTTTTTCCTTTTCTGAAATCAGGAGAAAAATGGTATCACAAACACGATTACTTTAGCAAAATTTTCTTGGAAATAACAATGATTTTGTAAGAGTTAATTAAGACTCATACAGCTGTTATTTCTACCCTACTTGAGGACTAAAAGAACTTATTCTTTAGAGTTCTTTGGAAATCCTTAGGCTCAAGAGGGTCAAGAATTAACTTTCCTGGTCGTTCCCTTTAAATTGAAAGATTAGTAATAAAATATAATGAAGATACTTGAGACATAATATTATATGCCTCCTTATATATATACATATATATGTTTAAACAATGTCCACTTTCAAGGAAAAGTAGAAGAGCATAAAGGAAGTGGATAAGAGAGAAAATTTTAGTGTTTTAAAATTGCAAAAGCTATGTGTACTTAGAAGAAACTTTAAGAAAATATTGAAAAGCTTGCTTTAAAATCGAGTCAATTTCACATATGGTTCGATTTCCACCACTACTAGATATAATTTTCTTTTCTTCTTTTAGCATTTCTTTTATAAGTAATTAGCCATTGTGTAGTTATTCACTCTTAATTAGGAATTGACATGGTATGGTACAGTACTATTTGATATTTTGGTATTTTTCTTTAAAAATACTATAGGATTATCATGTCAAATTAATTCAGAATGGTTCAATATTTCATTGTATGGTAAATTGAATCATAGTTTGTTCAACTTCGACTAATATATTTTCACATAAAATAGAGAATTATGACTTTGACTTTTTAAAGTACGTCTTAATTATGTCATACTAACACATTACACATGTAAAATATATATTCAAAAGAAGTACAAGCATTTCCCTTTGTTAATCAATTATACAAAAAAGATACTTCAATCAAGATAGAGTAATCAAAATTTCAACGTCTAAACATTTAGTTTTATACTAATACTATGTTGTATATTTGTTAGTATTATAATAATATATATGAATTATTTATGTAACTTTACTTCCGTATGGTATTCAAATATATTTCAATATTTTATTTATATATACCGAATATTGTATCAAATAGCAAAAAAAAATTAAAATATATATCGAACACCACACCAAATACCATAATATTAAAGTCATGGTATCAAAAATTTTGCTTAGATATGGATATTTGGTATCTACCATACTTACTCACCCCTACCCTTCATTACCTTGATTACTCTTGGAATCTGTAAAGGGGATAAAAATTTGTAACAACGCTCATAGTTGTGATTTTGCATATTTTGACTGTTTTATTTTCTCTTCGTAGTTATATTATGATAATTATGATATATGGAGATGGGTGACACGATTCCCCAAATGATTGTACGATTTTTGGATATGTTTTTTATTTAGAAGCTTATAAAGTTAATATGTTTGACCAGGTAGTGTCGACCCAATAAATGGTCTTGTCCACGCTTTGTCCTATCTGTAGTTCTTGTGGATGAGCCTTCTTCTAGTAGTTCAGATGAGGATGTGGTGAAAAACACATTTGATTTATATTACGTACTTATTTACACTTATTATTGAATACTCCCTTCATTTTAATTTATTTGTCTTAGTTTGATTAGAGATGTAGATTAAGAAATTAAGAAAAAATTTGAATCTTATGGACTAAACTAAAAATATGTATAATGTACCAAATTTTATTCAATCTTGTGGTCTAATTATGCCCTGTGGGATGCTAAAAATAAAGAGTTGTCAAATTAAGAAAGAGATATTATTTTCTAAAAAGACTAAAAAAAAAGTAAGGTAAACAAATTAATCAGAAAGTACTTGTGTTTTAATTTTTTATGACTTGTACGTATTTCTCTAATGTCTTACATGACTTTGGGTTAGATTTGATGTAGTTAGAGTTGGAGAATCTCAAATATAGTTGTTTAATGTTATCTGAGTGATTGATTGGTAGCACGTAGTGTAGTGTTCAAATTAGCTGTGAATTGTAATTGATTTTAATTGACAGGTGGCATTACTGTAAAAAAAAAAAAAGAACGATTGTCAATTTTTTTGGGTAGAAAATCGATAGAAAATGATCGATTTTTCAGTAGATTTAATTTTCTAGAAAATTTAAAAGAATCGATCATTGTCAGTTGGTTTGTTTAACAAGAAACACGAACACAGAAACCAATAAATTTAGTAAGTATTTTTTACAAAATAGTAAATCGACCAAACTCGATTGATATTTAAATAATCACAAAAATAATCACTCTGAAAAGTCGACTGAGTTGGTTGATTTATGGATTGATTTTTTGTATCGAACAGGTCGGAACGACAAATGATTTTTCAATACAGAGATTTAATTGATTTAATTTTCTAGAAAATTGAAAAGAATAGAGCATTGTCAGTTGGTTTGTTTAATAAAAAACACAAATATAGAAACCAAAACATTTTGGTTTTTAAAAAATAGAAAATTGATCAAACTCAATCGATATTTTTTTAAAAAAATACATCACAAAAATAATCAATCTAAAAAGTTGACCGAGCTCGGTTGGTTTATGGATGGATTTTCTACATCGATCAGGTTGGAACGACCAACAATTTTGGGGTTCGATTTTGACCCTATTTTTAGGAGTGCGACTTCTAATGCCTCTTATTTGTCGTATTGGAATAGAAGAGCTCAATTGATTTTCTAGTTCATCATAATTTTTTAAGCTTTATGCTAAATTTTGTAAGAAATCAATATTTATATACTATACGATATTCAAAAATAAAATACGGTAAAATCTTTACAAAATCATTTATTTTCAAAATCGTAAATAATTATATTAGAATAATTACTTTAAATAGAAGGTGTCCACTAATATCCACAAACTACTAATTGGACTAGGATGATACTTGGTAGTATTTGGTAACAGCCAAAAATTGTCACATAAGATTTACATGTAACAACAATATCCTGTCACATCATATTGTTGAGTCGATGGCAAACACAATTAAAATGGAAAATGTTTTTTTCTATGATTGATAAAAATAGAAATGAGAATATCAATTGATGTTCACAATTTGCCTTCGTGTGACGTGTCTTCGTAGAAGATTCAATGGCCGGTGGTATACGAAATTATGCTTACGTCAAGCAAAATCAATCAATTATTAGTGATCATTTACGTCATTCGTATATTGTTACATTATAAAATGAGATTGACAAGTACTCCCTCCGTGGTCGTATTTTATGAGGCATCGTTTAACTTGACACAATATTTAAGAAAGTAAATAAAAAAATTTGAAACATGTGATATAAAACAATTTTTGAATATTTGTATGGTTATAAATCATTTCATTAAGGATAAAAGAAGAATTTTAAAATTAAATTATTTTTAATTATAGTAAGGTAAAAAAAATTTTGGGACGAGCTATATGAAAAGGAAAGGGTGCCACATAAAAAGAAACGAAGGAGTATATAATAAAGTAAATTTCATAACAGGTCTTATACGATAACTAGGGGTGAACAAAATCGAACCGCAAACCGCACCAAACAACAAATCTAATCAAATTAAAAAAAAAAAAATCGACTATTGATTTGGTTTGACTTGAGTTGGTGTTGGAAAAAAAACTCGACTATAATTGGTTTGGTTTGGTTTTAACTAAAAAAGTCAAACCAAACTGAACCAATCCGATATTTCATTTGGATAATTATTAAAAATATTTAATACATAAAAATATTCACTATAATGTAATTTATAAATATTTCTTAAATTTTTTCATTGTTTTTATCTTTAAATATATTATTTCAAGTTTAAACTTAGAATTTTGAATGGTCCAATAAATTTTATAGTCCATAAATATTATTAACTCAAATAAAGCTCAAATCAATACTAATACTAATAAAAATATTCAATTAGACACTAGGAATGACAATAATGTTGGATATCTATTCTTTAGTTTTGTATAAATACATAATCTAAATTTATTTTTCTATTTAATATTTAGTGTTGTTTTTTTAAGAAACACCTAAGATTGTATCTTGCTAGAACTAACGAAATATTTGAAGCACAAGTTAGTTATATGTTTGTATGAAGACTTTACCGGAAAAAACCACCCAAAAAATTCGACAAAATAGAAAAAACCAAAGTTGAAAAATCCGAATTTTATTAGTTTGGTTCGGTTTATAGATTTAAAACCCGACACAGTTGATTTAGTTTGGTACTTAAAAAATCTGAACTAATCCAATCATGTACACCCTTAACGATAACCTATTATTTTTAGTTAGATTATATTGAATTATAATCTTTTTATATCATTATAGTATACATACTAAAATCTCTATTAAGTATTAACATAGATTCGTGTAAAAAGATCTTTCATAGAATAGTGAGATCTTTTATTATTATCTGAACACTCAAAGCGAAAATATATTCATAGGTTGGGTAAAATGCTATTATCTGAAAGCTCAAAGCGGAAGCATATTTATAAGTTGAGTAAAATGCTACTCCCTCTGTTTAATTTGATGTGGCACCGTTTGATTTGGTATGGTATTTGAGAAAAAGGAGTACTTTTGAAACTTGTGGTCTAAAACAATCCGTAAATATTTATGTGGTTGTTAAGGGTAAAACGAGAATTTTAAAGTTAAATTGTTTCTAATTATAATAAAGTGACATTCTTTTTGGCACAAACAAAAAAAATGTGCTACATAAAATAGGACGGAGAGGGTATTATTATCTGTTCGCTAAAAGCGAAAGCATATTTATATGTTGAGTAACATTTTCTGAAAAATATTTTTCGATCCTCTGTGCGGAACACAACCTAAGTGATATTGTTAAGTGTTATATTTAAGCTTATTCTGCAAACATATCCGACTATATAGGAGAAGAAGACTAGTAGTAAGATAAGTGACTCTTGTCCTCATTAGGAAAAAGAAAGAAAATAAAATTCATTTGCTGTTTTACGTGGAATCATGTGAGGTATCACGTAACACGAATGCATAATTTATATAACTCAGAATGTAATTTATTTATTTTTAGGGAGAATAGCATTTTTAGTCCTTTAAAATGACTTAAAATATCTGTCATTTGTTGTTGGAGGGAAAACGTCCATATCAATTCCTTACTGGATATTAATTTTCTATGTACGAGATTGCAAATAAAATACTAAATTTGTATAAAATTAATTTTTTAAAATTTAAATTGTAAAAGGTGTCCACCTAAATCTACAAACAATTAATTGGACTAGGAAGATACATGGTAACGGCCAAAACGTCTGATTAGATTTTTGTGGGGTTATTTGAGTCAACGGCAAACACAATAATATAATAGAAAGTGTATTTTTCTATTGTTCAATCAATATATGAGGATACCAAATTAATGTTCACATTATGACGTCTTCTTAGAAGGTTCAGTGGCCGGTGCGGTGTGTAAATGAAAATGTGCATACGTCACTCAAGTGTGACGTTTGACAGTACTGTACATTTACATTACATAAAATGAAATTGACATTATTATATTACTTGGGTAAGTTTCATAATAGGTCTTATAAAGTTACCTACATTTGTAACCACCCATTTTGTCGTTACTAAATTATTCATTCCTTAACATTAAATTGAGTCCAAGATAGCCATCATTTTGTTAATTGTGTCACCTCAAGCTTTTCGTCGAAGATTTTAGCTTTTCAATGTGTCTAGATAGACTCAAGCCGGATAAATTTAATTATTCATGAGTACTAATATCAATCCTTTAGTTTGGAAGTTCTTTAGATATGAATTAAGGTCGTACAATATCCCTAGCACAAAGTTAAATTGAAAATATTTTTAACCGATAGAGTTTCGATATGGGTTTCTATTAGGGCCAACTTCAAACGATCATATATCCTAGAATATAAGGAGTTATGGGGCCCAATATCCACCAAATCAAAGATCTCTGAGTCTTCTCTCCAACGCAATAAATCGTTCATCAATCCGAGTTTGGAGTAAGAAGTTATGACCGTTTTACCAAACATTGTCCAGGCTGAGACGGGAATTTCGCTGTAGCGAGAATTCTGGTGGTATTTAAATCAGTTTTAGCCGATTTTCAGGTCCAAAACCCCAAAACTTCATTCCCCAACCCTAGAGAGGTGATTTTCCAAGGTTTAGGGTGAAAGTCCTTCGTGGAGGTAAGTTTTTTCATCATCATCTTCGTCATTTAATCCTTTAACATCCTAGAATTATTAGAAAGACCTTCAATGGTGAAATTTTGGGTAAGAACCTTTAATGGTGGATTTTTGGGAAAAACTTATGGGTGTTCTTAATATCATCTAGAGCTAATTCTAGGTTATAAATTAATGATTTCTAGCATGAATTTGGTAAACTAGATTATGTATTTTGTTGGTTGGAAATCTTGAATTCCATAAAAATGAGACCTTTAGCATAAAAACTCCATTAATGGAGATGAGTTAAGCTTGAAAGAACTAGTCAATAGTTAATTGACCTTGGAGAATGATATAGACCTTGAATTAGAGTAGAATTAGTGGGTTTTGAATTTCCAAAGATATTTATTTAAAGAGAAATTGATTAATTACTCTTATGATTGTTTGATATTTAGATAATTGATCATTCCGAAGCATAAAGAAAGGGAAAGAGCATCCTTGATATGACTTGTTGCTTCAAAAAGCTTGGTGTCCAGGTAGGTTAGGTTAATAAGTAGAAGACTGTGTTATTTCATATTTTCATAATTTATAATTGATGGGAGAAAACATGTCTAGGCCTGCAGACATGGAGTTGAGGTGGATAAAGACATAAGAACTTTACTTTAATCCCGAAAACTATGTTATTGATTTATTAGGTGATATTTATGATATTATGTGTTATGTGCCCGAAAGGGGATTATTGTGAATGAAGTATGTGGACATGATGTTTCTTAGTTGTTCTAGTGATGAACCTAATTGAGTTATAAAGGTATAAGTTGCATATTGTGCCATGATAATGGTGAGGCCTAAGGGATAGATTACTTGAATCATTGTGTTCATTATATTATGCGGAGAGAGGTAGAGAATAATGATAGGGTTGAATGTGCTAGTTATGGGTGGTGATGTTAGAATCCAAGTTGTGGTATTTTAGTAGGTTATGGTTTAATTGGACTTTAGACTCAATTTAATTATGTGTATGCTCCTAAATTGGATGCTTGTTGGTTGGTCTTCAGACATACTTGGATTTGATGATATTTGGATTTTTGATACTTGCATGAATAGTTATGAAAAATCGAACTTAATCGAATTGCCTTATGATTATAAGTGTACTTGTAAATTTAGTACGTCGTATTGTATCCTGAGAGATAGTATGAAGTTGATAAACTATACATAATATGATTATAGAGGATCGGGTACCACGCCGATACAGATATGGATGTTGATATTACTTATTTATGGAGGATCGGGTACCACGCCGGTACGGTACATGGACTTAGATTGTCCCCTGCAGGTCATGACTAGTTGGGCAGAAATAAGTCCCTTAGCATGTGTGTACAGACTATTGTTGATAAATGAAAAATCTTGATTCATAATGATAATGTGATTGAAAAGAATGCCTTGAGTAAAGAAGGCTTGTGATATACCTTCATATAAGTTGAAAAGGGAATGATGAATATTTATTAAGAACAGAAAAGTGAAAAGATTGTTAGTAGCAATATGGCCGACGTTAAATTTCGGTATTGCTACCTTATTGATTTCTCAAGCAATGCGGCCGACGTTAAATTTCAGTATTGCTGTAAGATGTGATTGGATCGAGTGCCACGAGCTAGCATGGTACTATTAATAATAAAGGAATTGATAATGAAGTGATCTAAAGTGATGAATCCAATGAATAATATCAAAGAAAGGATCCCAAAGTTTCAATAATTGGATTAATCCTTCTCCAAGAGTATCTATAAGGTTTGCTAATGAAACTTGAGTTTTCTTGTGTGTTTTACTGAGATGTGAGTTGATTTGTATTCCCTATTTGATTGTATCTTTGAGATTAATTGTGTGACATGTACTTGGAAAAATGAAACTCTGTGCTTACTTGCTATATGTTGGTCGACTTACTTTATTTATACTTGGTGTAATTGTGGCTTATCCGATTGGCTAGTTATTATTCTTTAATATTATAAGAGAGTATTTGGTTGTTAGCCTGAGAGTTTAGTGTGAGTTTTCTACGATTACTGGGTTGATCCTATAGATGTGGGTAATGGAAACCGCAATGCGAATAAAGGGGTGATAATGAGGGTTTAGTGTTGGATTGTGGTGGATGGTATGGATTAATGAGGTTAGACTATGCTAGTGGTGAATATAATCTCGTTAATAGAGTTGGAGAATTGTAAATTATCTAGGTAAAGTGTTATAATGATATTACAGCCTTAATTGAATTATACTCTATTTAAGATGTCATGATTTCTTTTCCTTGATTCTATTTTATGATTATGTGGACTAACACTGGTCGGCCGATGATGCCTACCAGTACGTGTGTTTGTACTGACCATACTCTTCTACATCCCTTCTTGGGGTGTAGACTAGATGCAGGATAGTTTGCAGTTACTAGATGGATGGTGATATTCAGCACTAACTTCTGCACTTCCTTCCTGGCAGATGTTGGAGTCTTTGTGTTATTTATTTTATTGTCAGTCTATTCTGTAATAGGTAGCTCTTGTACATGTCTGACCAGGTCTTGGGGTAGTGAAGGACAGTTGTAAGAAATTTTTGAAAAGTTTATTTATTGGTATTTAATTTACTTTGTTATATTTAATCCAGTATTCTCTTAAAAATAGAAGTCTTCCGCATATTTTTGGTTGGTTAATAAGGGTTCTCCTAGCTACTTAGGATAGCGTAGGTGCCCGCATGGTCCGTTTGTTTGGGTCGTGACAACATTATTGTTAAATTATGTTAAAAGTGTAAAAGAGATTAAAGTATCAATATACTCCCTCCGTTTCAAAATAGTTGACTCTCTTTCTAAAAATATTTATTTCAATTTAGTTGTCTCTTTTATGAAATCAAGAGAATATTATTATGTTTTTCTAATACTACCCTTATCATTAAATGACTAAACAAAGTGTATATACTCAAATTTATATTTTCAAAGCATAATTAATAAGGCTAATTTGGTAAACTAAACCCCTAATAAATTTTCTCTTATGGGGAGTGTTAAGTCAATAAGGGTCAACTATTTTGGGAGGTAGTATATACACTTTACTGAATTTTATGCAAAATCAGATAGCAGTAAATTCTTTCAGAGTTCATGTAATACTCCCTCCGTTCCATATTAGTTGATCACCATACTAAAAATATATGTCCCTAATTACTTGTCCACTTACTAAATCAAGATAACATTAATTTAAAAAAAATTATTTTACCCCTACAATTAATACTCTTTGGAAGTGTAAAAACAAGTTTGTTAAGTTTCAAGAAAGTATCTTAAGGATAAATTAATAAAACTATCCTTCTTGTTTATGATTTCTTAAGTAGCGTGTAAAAGTGAAAGTGATCAATTAATATATAGGATGGAGGGAGTATTTCTTTGTACTCCATGTATCTTTGTAAAACTGATTGTAACTTCTTTGTTATGTGTTCTTACAAGTAATTCTACTAACTACTTGTCTTGTAATTTTTCCCTCAATCACATTTGCTATTACCTGTGCAACACTCGAGCGAGACGGACAAAATTTATTACTCCTTAAGTGTATATTTTTTTGGCCTAGTTTAACTTGATATATAGTTTAAGAAATTAAAGAAATTTTTTAAATCTTGTAGCCTTAAATTAAAGATATGTCAAATATATCAAAATGTCATTTAATCTTGTGGTCTTAAACATGTCATGTGGAAAGTTAGAATTAAAGAGTTACGTAAAAAGGAGAGAGACATTCTTTTTAAACGGACTAAGGAGGAAAATAGTTCAGATAAATTAAGACCGGAGAGTAGTTAAGTGACCTTATGTGGTATTAACTCACACTTTCGTGAAATATTATCTTGAAATAAAAAGCATTATACTAATGCCTATTTTGGAAATAGATTAATTTTAGTACTATCTATTATTTAAATTTTAAAATTTTTGAAAAGAAATATTTTGAAGAGTAGCAGCTAATTGTGTTTGGCTAGTCAATTAAAAAATATATTTGTCAATATTAGAATAGTAATTTGTGCTTGATCAAGATTCTATAAAGTGTTTATGAGAAAAAATATCACTATAACTATTTTCATGCTCATTAAGAAAAAATATATATATAAATACAAGGTTTAGTTTACTAAACTATGTACCCTTATTTGATAAAGGTGGATTGATTTTTCTTCTTGAATATGGTGCCTACTTCTTTAATGTTAAGGGTATAGTTGAAAATAATTGTCAACATTAGTTTTGATTTCTAGAAGTTACAATTAATTTGGGACAAATTCTTTGAGTTAAAACGACAGTTAGAATGGGATGGGGAAGTACTCAAATTACTTTTTTTAAGGCTAAAAGCTTGGTCAAATATCTCAATGCTCTAAAATAAGTATTTTTTATAAAGAAAATAAGTTTTTTATCTTTCCAAAAATTTGACGAAACATGTTACAGCCTCCTTATGAAATTATATGTCGTGTTTCTCTCAAATTATATGTCTTGTGTCATCAGTACTCCATAATTAAAGTGTTTGTAGTCTTCAGCAACTTACTATTAAGAGTAAAATGGGAAAAAGAATAATTAATTTTATCTTGAACTACTAAAATAATACATAATTTGAGATAACGATTTTTAGAAATCACGATAGATAATTTGAGACGAAGGAAATATAAGAGAAAAGACAGTCAGATAAGAGCTAGACTTTTAATTTGTCGTCATTTGGAAGATGAGGAAACTCCATATAATTCATTTATGTTGTTTTACATGGAATCATGAGATGCCAAGTAAAGCAACTGAATAATTTACACAGAATGTAACATCTTAAAACATCTTAGATCACATTACATTCTATGTCATCATCTCCAACATTCAGTAGAAAGGCAAATGATCAAGTAAGAGAGTGATGATGATATGAGACAAATCAACTTCTTTGGGAGATTTTTCATTTGTCCTTCTAGTTTTTTTTGTTTTTTTTTTACCAATTATAATCATCTAGATCAAAGGAGGAAATAAATTCTTGACCTATAAAAGGTGAAGGTGGACACATAAGTCCACAATCAATTGAAACACAATCAATTGAAGGAGCTAGAAAATCAATTTTATTGTTGATGAAACTATCCACTAGAAATGGTTCTGTCCAAAAGCTTCCACTAGTAATATCCTCCAATGCTTCTTCTTGAAAAATTTTATGTTGCTCTTGATAATCGGTGGTATTGTAAGAGGAAAATTCTTCACTCGATGACTCCTTTGGGGACCATTCTAAACTTTCCAGTACTATATTTTCATGTGAAGTACTCATATTAGGACTTGCATTTTTATTTTCCACACTACTCTTTCTTCTAGTATTGCTTTCACTTTTTTTATTATTGCATTTCTTGCTTGACTCATTACTTGAGTTTAGCGCATAATTAGCGCGCTTCTTAAGTGCTGTGTGCCAATGATTCTTTATCTCATTATCTGATCTTCCTGGTAAGTGAACAGCAATCGCCGACCACCTGTAATCATACAAGTGTACAGTTTGACATGAGAATAAGAATGATGGAGATAAATGAAACTATCTATGGTAATCTGTATGGTACGTAAAATGACAAAATTAATTCTTTTTTAATCATATCAAAGTAATTGAACTGTGCGTGAATGTATTTAAAAAAATGAGGAGGAGGTCTAATTTAACACACTCAAATGCGGAGGCGGATGTGACCTTTTGGCACGGAGTCGGAGTATATAGATAGTACTTGTAAAAACTTATTAAAATTTTAGATCTGACCCCATGATTTGAACATCACAATGAGTTAGATACTAAAAATTTTAACAATTTAACATACTCCCTACGTTTGAATTTATTTGTCACTGACAATTTTTTTTTTATGTTTTATCCTTAGCATTAATTACTTATTCTCCAAATCA
Organism: Capsicum rhomboideum; assembly: GCA_031232105.1. NCBI lineage: Eukaryota > Viridiplantae > Streptophyta > Magnoliopsida > Solanales > Solanaceae > Capsicum > Capsicum rhomboideum. The sequence continues at coordinate 133,986,894 of CP124712.1, read as the reverse complement.
TTTTACAATACCTATTACTACTAAACATCAATTAATAGGGGCAATATTGTAAACTCACTATATCAATCATTATTTTCTTAACGGGTGTGTCATGTCAAAAAGTGACAAGTAGAAGCGAACGGAAGAAGTATTAAATTTCAATTTTGGGTTCGCCTCAATTCTGCTGGCATTGACAAGTGTCCACTCATAAAATTGGATATGTGGAAGAAGAATACGTACTTATTTCCAAGTTGAGCATGGAGGTTCAAGATGATTTCGTCTTCTTCTTTGGTGTAGTTCCCTCTTTTAACATTGGGTCTTAAGTAATTCATCCATCGAAGTCTGCAACTCTTTCCACACCTTGCTAGACCTTCACAAGCAACAATAATCGATCAATTAGAATGCCTCTATACAATGATGATGAAACATCATAGAATTTAACAAACCTCCTACTAATGAAATCCGGAGTGATCCGAGATTTTTATTCAATCTAAGTGGATTCAAAATTTGAACTTTATGAGTTCGAGTTTCAAATTCAACCACAACACGTATAATTTGCTGAATTCGAAATCTGTCATTTTTACTTATTTACTATCTTTTAAGAATTCGAAAATAGATATTCTCACCAGCATACTTGGGAAGTTGGCGCCAGTTCCATGATCCATATTTAGAAATATATGCTGCTAATTTCCTATCTTCTTCAGGTGTCCATGTCCCCTTCTTCCTTCCATTTTCATCACAGCAAGGTGTTCTGACCATATCTCTTAGCTTAATTAATTTTCTCCAAAAATAAAAAAGAGTTATTATATTAAAAATAAGTAAGTGGAAATAGTTAAAGCACTTCCCACCTGAATAACAAAATTCTTAGAAGTTTGAGTCTATTTATAGAGGGAACAGAACGTGAAACACGTTAAAAAATGGGGCCTTCTTACAAAGTGTGTCTTTTTTACTAAAGAAAATTCCATTATCCTTCGTCAATAGTATTAATTTCTTTTTATTATTTCGGCTACAACGAGTAGCACCTTTCTACGTACTCATATTACGTATCAAATGGACAAATCATAAAAACTTGTGGTGCGAGTGAAATTACACGGAAACTATAGCACATCAAAGGGAAGGAAAAAAGGAAAATGACAAAAACACAATCAATTGACTGTTTACCCAAACTGTAGACTACAAGTACTAAGCCTTGCGGTTCATATTATATGGTCATGTTTTTAAAGACAGTTTGAATATGATCGATGTAAAATCAATAATTTGTAATCGTGTTCATCTGAAAGTTAAAATTTTGTTTAAACATGTAGTAATTAAAGTGGAGTTTGAGAAGGATAGAGTGTAGATTTGTCCTAACTCAAAGATAGAGAGGTTGTTTATTATAGATCTTCTAATCAAGTTAAAATATTCCAAAGCAATCCCAAAAAGAAGTATTGAAAGCACAGAAACAAAATATAATAATAAAAACAACAACAAATTGTAACAATAATAGAAATTATAAGAAATAACAGATAGTAACCAAGAATTAAAGGACAAGAAATTACAAAAGGGATACTACGACAACTAATATGAACGAAGTGCAAAACAATACAATACTAACTACTAACCCTTCCACTGTAATCTTTTTCCTCCTTACCCTCCTATCTAAGGTCATATCATCAGTTAGTTGAAACTGCGCATGTACCAATGAGAGTCTTACTATAAATAATTTTGGGTTCAACCCCTTTCCCCTTTCGATCAATCACTTTCCCAGGCCCGTATTTAAATTATATTAAATACTCCCTCTGTTTCATATATTCGACAGCAACATAGTTGTCGTATACTTGTTTTTTTATCCTTCATAGGAGCTCACATTATTTTTTTATTTTTTTTTATGACTCGAACTTACAGCCTCAAAATTAAAAGTGAGAGATGCTTATCATGTGAGCAACTCCCTCTTTTCACATCTACATTGCATCAAAAATAACATTATCAAAGTCCTGTTTTTAAATTCTTCCCAAATTTGTTCCCATAACGACCAACAAAAAGGATATTTCTGTATATGTCATTTGTATTACTTAAATGTTTGCGGACCACTCAAATGCATCGTACAACAAAAATCAAACAGTGGACCAGCCAAAAACATTTTCTCTGAAAAATGAACACCCTTAAATATATGATTACTTGCTGGATCTTTAAGCTAAGTCACTAGTTTGAGTGAATTTTGTTACTTTTTATCCATTTATTTTAAGTGAAACAATTTATTATATATATATAAAATTGTCTCGCAAAAAAATGAATTCAAAATTTTTAGACAAAAGAAAAATTTTCGCAACTAGTACCAAATATGTGAGACATGTAATAAAATTTTTCGTTTCAAAACAACAAAAAAACAAAAAATTAGGCTTCTAAACGCCATACAATAAAGAAGCCCCGGGAATCAAACAGTGGATCCTCTTTCATTCAGAGCCAGGAATGCCCTTCTAGAATTTTCCAATCAACGTACGACCGAAGCCGCTAAATATGACTTTCTTCCTATATGAGTATTCAATTAACTCTACTTATAACCACCAAAATCTTTGTAATAATTGATCATAATCATCTTAACAGATCATATTCTACCAATGAGTTTTCTTTTAATACAACTTTCTATGCTAAGTTGGTCAGCCAAATCTGAAACTTTTATCAACATGTTAGCTAATCTATACTATATTAAAAGTGTGAAGACCCTTAATTAAAAAAGTAATTCGACTTTTTTGCCCTTCATTAAAAAAACTTTGCAATAGACAAAATCATCTTTTCACTATTTTTCTAAAATTATTATATAATTATTTTATAAAAAATAATAAGATATTAATTTCCTTCTCTTTAATGGATTAACTTAAAGCCAACACCTGACATTGTATTTTTTTTATGGGAAAAAGCTCAAATATGTCATTGAACTATTGAAAATGACTCATTTATATCATCCGTTAAAAGTTTGACTCATTTATGTCATCGTCGTTACAAAAAAGGCTCATTCATGCCATTTTTTTTAACGGTGGATTTTTAAAAAGGAAAAAGGCTCAAATATGTCATCGAACTATTGAAAATGACTCATTTATGCCATCCGTTAAAAGTTTGGCTCATTTATGCCATCGCCGTTACAAAAAAGGCTCATTCATGCTATTTTTTTTAACAGTCCGGTTTGATGGTTTTTTGCAAAACCATTTTGTACACGTGGCCAACAATAATTCTTCCACATCATTAATTAAAGAAAAAAGACTCAAATATGCCATCGAACTTTGAAAAAAAGGCTCATCTATGTCATCCGTTAAAAGTTTGGCTCATTCATGCTTTTTTTTTTAACAGTCCAATTTGGGTTTTTTTTGCAAAACCATTTTGTACACGTGGCCAACAATAATTCTTCCACATCATTAATTAAATTAACCAAAGAAATTTTAAAATTCCTAATAAGAAAATATCGATTTCTCCGGCCAAAATATTTCTATGAATTTTGTAACTCCTTTATAGGCACTGTAAAGAGTTCATCCATTTTCAATTTCTTCGAAATCGCCGAACACAATTCTGCAAATCTCAAGACCAATTCAAGCCCAAAACAGACATCAACTATTTCAAATAACGAATCAATTAGTTACCGAAACACAATTTTTAAATTCTTAAAAAATTGTACTTGAAGTAAAAATCAGAAAAATTCTATAATCGGTGAATTTTTTATAACGGCGATGGCATAAATGAGCCAAACTTTTAACGGATGGCATAAATGAGCCATTTCCAATAGTTCGATGGCATATTTGAGCCTTTTCCCTTTTTAAAAATCCACCGTTAAAAAAATGGCATGAATGAGCCTTTTTTGTAACGGCGATGGCATAAATGAGCCAAACTTTTAACGAATGGCATAAATGAGCCATTTTCAATAGTTCGATGACATATTTGAGCCTTTTTTCTTTTTTTATTAAGGGCTCGTTTGTACATGTGATATAAAATTATGATTTAAAATCATGATAAAATTATTAGATATGAAGTTGAAGTTATATTACGATATGCAATTTGACATGCAATCTGAAATTTTTAAGTTATATTTTTTCTTATAAGCATGAAAAGTTGTGAAAACTTTTAAATCTTCAATTCTTATAAAATGATCAAAAACAAGTAGTTTGTAAATAGGATATCGTAATATCCTAAGATATTCCATTCATAAATCACAAATATCCATGTTTCTTTTATAAATAAATGTTTCTGATTACAAACTATCAATTCAATTTACAAAATTTATAAAGATTCACTAGTTAACAGTAATATTAACTAGTTATTCTTTAATATAGTTCATTCACATGGTACGCATATTCTCTTTAGGCCAAACATAAGTCCTTTTTTTTTTTTTTTACAAAATATAAACGTACGGATCAAATTTTATATTTTAAAAAGTTGTAATCATGATTTGAAATCTCAAATCATAATTTTTTTTGAGAATTGAAATATCATATCATGATTTAAAATCATGAGATGAAATTGCATGTGCAAACATTAGCTAAATAAGTATCGTAAATTATATTTCTAATTAAAATGATTATAAATGCTAAATAAATAAAGTTAAATAATTTTTAAAAAATAAAATAAAATTGAGTGACTTTACTAACCAACTAACCATTCAGAATATCATAAACCTTTGATGAAATTACAAGCATAGTCAAATAAAGAATGAAGAGAATTTTCGAAGTTGGAAATGATAATATATTACTCTTTTAAGGAGTGTCTGCTACAGTGTATTTTCCCTCAGTTTTAACTGGTTTGTCTTATGTTATTATTAAGACAGTCCAAAAATATGTTCTATGACTTAATTTTGTCAAAATACTTCTTACAGATTTGGATATATTTAATATATTATGACTTCTAGTATTTTTTTTTATATGGTTTTAAAATATGTAAATTTATATTTAAAAAAATTGAAGATTCTACCGCTGAATTCATATATCGAACATTAATTAGTTTGATTTTCTTATCTCAAATCAAGACACATAAATTAAAACAGAGGAATTAATATCTTTTTTGTGAATATGTTGGAGATGAAATTTCATTTTCTTCTTTCTGATCTCAATTCTCCTTTTTTTGAGTAGCTCCCAGCACACTTTTATGCACACACTATAACACTTTTTTTTTTTTTTTTCATGCATATCATATGAAAGAAAGTCTATTTAAAGGTCTATAAATTCTCTTTTAGAAAAAATAATAAAAATTTATATGTGTAATAATATTGTAAGAACATGAGATCATTATAAGATGGATAAGAACTTGATTAGTGATATACATATTATCTATGATATTTCTCCTTCTTGCCAAACACAACCTTAAATGTATGATTACATGTCAGCGTGATGTCACTATTATATCAAATTAAATGTGTAAGAACATGAAATCATCCATTTGTTTTAAGTGAGAAACTTTATTATATGTCACACAACTAATATTAATAATTGAGTGAGGCTTTTTTTTTTTTTTACAAAAAATTGAACTCAAAGTTTATTGATCTAAAAAGTTAATTTTTGAATCTATTTTTTCATGAAATAAAAAGAAATTTCATACAACTAATATTAATTATGTGAGATGCGTAATAAAGTTTTTCGTTTTAAATTAATGTTTGCGGGGCACTTTCAATTTATTGCCTTGAGGCCATCTCTCATTCTGAACCAGGAATATAACACTTGAAGCCACTAATTGTGACTCTCTTCCTATAATTTCCTTCTTTTTGTCGAGTACTAGAAATCTTTGGTGAAATTATAAGTACATTTAAACAAAGAATGAAGAAAATACGTAAAGAATTTTTGAAGTTGAAGATGAAGATATTCAAAGTTTGCTGCAGTATATTTTTCCACAAATCAAATATCACAACTCTCCTTTGTTTTCCACAACTAAAAAACTTTTTTCATGCAGCATAATGATCATAAGAAAAATATATAGACTTCTATTTAAAGGTCTATAGATTCTTTTTGAAGAAAATTAAAATTGAAAAAATTAAAATTTTTAAGTGTGTAATAAAATTGTAAGAACATGAGATAATTCGTTAATGACTAATAACTTGATTAGTGGTACAACAAGTACTAGGAAGATAATGTGAGTGATTTCAAGAGTTGTACAAAATTCGGGCCCACTCATTCACCATTATTATTAACGTACTAAAATGAAATGCAGACCATGCATACCAAACTACGGTTACAGGGTGTGACAGTTGTGTTGATTATTGTAATACCTATGTGGGAGCTTGTATTGATTATTGTGGTGTCCGGAATGAGACTTACATTGGTTTAGTGATATGGGACTTGAATCCCTAATTTGATAGTGAGGCTCATATCGATATTCATGAAATAATTAGGGGACTTGAATCCCTAATCTGATTTCACTTCTTCCTTGTGTAATGCTCAAGGCTCTCGGCTGAGTAGCAGGAGCAACTTTTAATTTATTATGAGATTTTTGAGTTCATGCATATTCATACATCTAATGGTTCACGGAAACAGTAAATGCTTTGAGTTGATTTGAAAGAAATAAATTAGTTTGGTCTCGGTTCGAGTCTAGATCATCGATACATGTTGATTTAGTTCCGGTCTGAGTCCGGATCTTTGATATATTGATGAGAGTTGATTTGTATATGGACCTCGCGAGTCCCCCATGAGTCCCGTCTTGGAGGAAATGAGCTCGGAGGATGTTTATCAGCAGACATTGATCATTGCATATCATTCCGTATCATCAATTATTAATATAATTATGTTTAACATTAACTATATATTAGTGGACGGTGATCAGCCATTTAACGTTGATGATTATATATTAAGTTTTGAAGTGACACATCACTTCTTAAGAGCTGGAGAAGTATGAGTTGTCAGCATTAATTATTGTACTATATATTAGTCCTTGAAAATTAAGTCATTGATAATAACCGCTTGGTTAATAAGCTTGATTAACAGTACTTATATGGTTAATAAGCTTGATATACATTTTTAGACAGAGAATATGATTTGAAAAAAAAAAATACTGCAAGTTAATTAGTATCTCCAATAGAAAGCTTTCAGATTTCATAGCTGGAATTAAAACGTAAAAATATATATGATGAATTGAATGCAAATTTTTCATGTTTACTTCAAGTTGAGATAAAGGTTTCTCTAATGATAACCACTAGGTACAAAAATTTTACTTGTATCAAAAGGTTCTTCTCTCTTTACTTTCACTTTGTAGATTGTTGGACATGAATTAAGTGATTTTTAGTAATAATAATAATAATATTTGAAGTTGAATCGAAATAAAAGTTGAATGGCATGCACTTCACTTGAAAAAATATTTGAAGTGGTAAGCTAATTTTTTTTTTATTAAAAAAAATCAAAACTTGAAAAGTTAGTCGTTTATTCAAGTTTGGAGTGAAAAGTTGGTACGCTAATATAATACCATACATATTTTTGAAAGAAAGCACAAAAAAAAAGGTTTATATCCAAACAGGCGCTTGATTAAAGAAAGAAAAAAAAAGCTTCAAGGAATAGATATCGATAGTTTTTGATCCACTGAGTAACTACAATCCAGACCACAATCTTAACCTTCGATCGAGCTACAAACATGAGTAGATAGACGGTTAAGGGGGGGGGGGGGGGGAGGGGGAGGAGAGTCGGCTAAGCCTGTCTTTTCAAGTACCGCTATTGGTGAGAGTTATAAGGAGTCTTGATCTTGAATCAAGCTAAGACATCATTTCATTCTCGTAACGAGAATTGCACCTAAGACCAATTGTAATAGAGGGGCAAGGTCTAGTCCTCCCTCTTCATTTGTATTTTTTTAAGTTGATAATAAAAGGCGTGACTCGTTTTAACTAAAAAACAAATAGAGATGTACATTGTATTAGTATTTAGCCATTATTTTCCTTCTTGGAGAAGTAGTGTGTCAGCCACCTTTTCAACAGTTAGCATGAGAATATTAATCGGAAACGAAGACATATATTATTGTTGGCTTTGAAAATAATTCCCATGGCTTAATTATGGGATTTTGTCTTCTCCTGTTACTAGACTTGCCGGTCAATAAGTCATTCTTGTTGAATTTCAACACATACACAGAGTTTAAATACAACGGAAAATTAAACAGGAATGTACCTTCAGCTATTATTGTTTAAGTGTTGTTGATAAACATGTTCACCTTGCCAAGAATTATAAGAAGAAAGAGAGAAGAAGAAATCTATAGAGTCTTCTAGCCTATACCTATCAAAAGTTATGCCTGATGGAGTCACAGAAGTATTTATAGATAGACTAGAGATTCTTAGGCAAATAACTTTAACCCTAGGGACTTCCATAGTTGTTTCTTACCATAAAAGAAATATCATATATACATAACTTGGAGGAAAAGTAAACTGACTGATTTATTACTTTAATTGAGAGACAAGGTAAATTTATTATCAAAAATATGTGGGTCATTAATACGTAATATTCTTGCATTCTCCCACTTGATCCACATATCAAAATCAGACAATCCTTTATGAGTGAAAATAAACAATATGACCATAAACGCATATTCACTCAACTTAATAGTATACAACAATCACTTTTATCAATAATATATTAATACAAGAATCATGGTGGTCATTCTCTTAATCAAACACTTCCTTCCATGTATTACAATGTACAATATATTCTAAATAAAGTGTCCAACAGCTTTATAAATGAGCTTAATATAAGTCATTCAGAGTCCAACTTTATTTGATCCAATGATCACTTTATAATACATGAAAATGAAAATGTGCACTATCATGTATAACAAAAACGATAATGTCTAGACAAATTGTTAGAGAACAAAGCAAGACTAAAATGAGTTACTAAGCCCCATACGGGTTACATGATCCTTGAAAACATTAGCTGGTAAACCCTTAGTCATAGGATCAACAATCATCAAAATAGTACTAACATGTTCAAAACTCACATCTTACTTCTTGACTTGATCTCTAATCATCAAATACTTTATGTTGATGTGCTTACTTCTACTGCCACTCTTATTATTCTTTGAAAAGAATACTGCAAATGTATTATCTCAAAGCATTCGTAATGGTTTTTAAATAGAATCGACAGCTTTAAGGCCTGAAGTAAAATTCTTCAATCATAACGCCTGTGATGTAGTTTCATAGCATGCTACAAATTCAGCTTTCATTGTGGATGTTGCAGTAATGATTTGCTTAATACTTCTCCAAGACACAGCACCTCCAGCAAGAAGGAAAACGTATCCAGAAGTAGATTTACCACTATCTTTACATCCATTCAAATCGGAGTCTGAATAGCCAATGACTTTCAATGAGTCAGAATATCTATATGTAAGCTTAAGATCCTTGGTTCCTTGCAAATATCTCAAAATCCTTTTACTAGCTTTCCAATGATTAAGATCAGGGTTACTTTGATATCTGTCAAGCATTTCTACTACAAAGGCAATATCAGGTCTAGGGCAGACCTGTGCATACATAAGGTTTCTAACAAATGAAGCATATGGAATGCCTTTCATTTGCTCTTGTTCCAATGTATTTTGTGGACATTGATTCAATGAGAATTTTTCACCTTTAATGATAGGTGTTGCTATAGATGAACAGTTTTTCATTTCGTATCTTTTCAGAATTCTTTTAATATAGGTTCTTTGAGATAGTCCAAGTAATCGTTGAGATCTATCTCTGTGAATCTCTATGCCAATGAAATATGAGGCTTCACCCATAGCCTTCATTTCATAATTCTGGATAAGAAACTGTTTTGTCTCATGCAACAACCCTAAATCACTACTAGCAAGTAAAATGCCATCCACATATAGGACTAGGAAAATATCCACATATAGGACTAGGAAAATATATTTGCTCCCACTCATCTTGAGGTATATACATTGATCAATGATGTTCTCCGTAAATTCGAATAAAGAAACAACATTATGAAATTTAATATACCATTGGCGGAAAGCCTGTTTTAGTCCATAAATAGATTTATTCAACTTTCAGACAAGGTGACTTTCATCCTTATCACAATATTCTTTAGGCTGACGCATGTATACCTCTTCTTTAAGATCTTCATTCAAGAAAGTCGTTTTTACATCCATTTGATGTTAACTCTAAATCAAAGTGAGCTACTAATGCCATGATTGTCCTTAATGAATTCTTCTTTGGTACAGGAGAGAAGATTTCATGGTAATCAATACCTTCCTTTTTAGTGAAATCCTTGTCTACAAGTTTAGCTTTATATCGTTCAACATTAATTACCAGATGAGTCTCTTTGGTTTTATATATAAACCCATTTGGATCCTATAGTAGAGACTCCTTTAGGTAATTCAATAAAATTTCAGACTTTATTCTTAGCCATAGATTCCAACTCTTCTTTCATGGCATCATACCAAAGTGTGGAGTTTTCTCCACTCATGGCTTATGAAAAGGAAGATGGATCATTTTTTATTCCAATATCATAATCAGACTCTTGGAGATATACAACATAGTCACTAGAAATTGTTGATTTACGAACTCTTGAGGATTTCCTTACTTTCACCTGTTTAAGTGCTCTTTCAACAATGGGTTTAGATAAAACGGGTTACTCTTCATGTGGCTCATCAAGTGGTTATGGCTCTTGAACTTGTTGCTCTTCAAGTAATTCAAGAGAATTTAACTGATTTGCATTCAAGTTTTCAGTATATAAAGGCACCATAAGTGGTTCTCTTATCTTTTTTAGTTCCACCGCTTGACTGGAACCACTCCCACTTACTTTATGTTCCTCAAGAAACTTAGCATGTATAGGCTCAAAAATTTTAGGAGAATGAAAAGGACAATAAAATCTAAATCCTTTAGAGTTAACCACATTATCTATAAAGAAACCGCTTATTGTTCGTTCATCCAATTTTTTTAAATGTGGGTTATAAACCCTCACTTTTGTTGAACATCCCCAAACGTGTAAATGACTTAAGCTAGGTTTTCATCCTTTAAATAATTCAAAAGGTGTCTTGGGGGACAATCTTGGATGGAATCCTATTTAAAATATATACAACAGTTTGTAAGGCTTCACTCCATAAGTATAAAGATAAACTTGATCTGCTAATCATGCTTCTTACCATATCCATTAATGTTTGATTCCTTATTTCTGCTATATCATTTTGTTGTGGTGTTCCTGGCATGGTATATTGTGCAATTATACCTTCTTTTTCAAGGAGCTCAGCAAATGGATCTTTAACTTGTCCTTTCTCAATGTACCTACCATAATATTGTCTACCCCTATCAGACCTTATAATTTTGATCTGAGCTCCAATTTATTTCTCTACTTCTGTTTTAAAAACTTTAAAAACATCAAGTGCTTCTGATTTATGAAAATAGAGATACATATATCTTGAATAGTCATTAATAAATGAGATAAAATATCTCTCACCATTCAAGCAAAGGGTAGGAAAAGGTCCACAAATATCTATATGTAACTCCTTCTGGCATTTTAGTGGATTTATTGGTCTGCTTACCTTTTATGCAGTCCACACAAGTCAAAATCAAGAGCTTCAAGAACTCCATCATTAACTAACATTTTGATTCTTTTAATAGAGATATGTCCCAATCTTTTGTGCCAAAGACTTGATGAGCTCTCATTGATAATACATTGCTTAGTGCCAATTTCTTTATCTTGCAGATTTAAGACATTACATTCAGTCGTGGGGGCTAGCTCAAATTTAAATAACTTTCCATACAAATTTTCAAAATTAATAACTTTATTGCCTTTCAAAAGTTTCATTGTAGACAAATGAAAATTGAAATCATAACCAACTATTTTAGTCTTGAAAGAGAAATTAAATTCCTAGAATACGATGGAACATAAAAAGTGTTTTCTAAATCTAATTGAAAATCATCTTTTAAAATGATCCTATAAGTCCCCAATCCTTCCACATGTGATGCCGTCCTATTGTCAAAATAAATATTTTGTTCACTTCTCGTCGGCTTTCTTAGAGTCAGAAAACCCTGCATAGTTTTGGCAATATGAGTTGTGGAATCAGAATCGATCTACCATGTATTATCAGAAACTTTAATGAAATTAGATTCATAACATAAAAAGGTAAAATTGCCTTTCTTCTGAAGCCACTTCTTGTATTTCAGACAATCTTTCTTCCAGTGTCCCTTCTTTCTGCAGAAACGACAAGTGTCTTTGTCAAAACTGCATTTCTTCTTCATAGGAACACTTTTTTCCTTCATTGCATTTTTCTTATCATGAGTCACCATATTAGCACTTTTAGGTGTCTCATTTTTCAATCTCTCCTCTTCTTGCACACATGATCAAGAGTTCATTGATTGACCATTTATCTTTGTGTGTGTTGTAATATATCTTGAACGGACCATATTCTTCAGGAAGAAAGTTTATAATAAAATGCATAAGAAATGGTGCAGACATATCAACCTCAAGGAACTTGAGTTTAGCAGCAATATCTCTCATCTCCATAATGTATTCACGCACAGTACAACTTCTATCAAATGTCATACTTGAGAGCCTCTTTATAAGGGTACTGGCCAACGCCTTGTCAGAGCTTACAAATTGTTCATCAGTTGCCTTCATGTAAGATTTGACATTGTCGTTGTTAAGGATGGAACCCCTAATACTTTGACTTATATGAGCTTTTATGAGCATTAAGCTCAAGCGATTAGCTCTCTCCCACCGCTCATAAGAAGTCTTAGCCTCTGGCGTACTTGATTCCATGGGCTTAGATGGTTCTTCTACATGGAGTGCCAAATTCAGATCTGAACACCCTAAAGTGAGAAGAACTTTCTCCTTTCATTCAGTAAAGTTGCACCAAATAACATTAGAATTCGAGCATTTTCTTTAAATAGACTAGTAGGAAAAGTTGTGTTATCTGCAAAACAAGGATACACATATATAAGCTATGAAATACATAACCATCAAAGTGAATCACGTAAATACCGATTCTTAAGTAAATTCTAAATCTTCCTGTGGGTAGAGGTTGCAACCCATGCATAGAATTACTTAACTTTATTGGACTAGCAAATCAAATAAAACAAGAAAATAATCCATACTTATGGGCATAGGATAATTTTTAAACACAAAGGTTTATATCTCATTTCAGTTAATCTAACCAAACTAGTTACCTCCCTGTGGGGTAAGACTACTATTTTGATAAGATAATTGAACTTTATTAGATGTCATTATTATATCTTCATCACTTAACTTTATGTGATTAAAGAACTTAATGTTCTTTCTATCATATACTCAGGATGTTGTGGCTAATCCAAGCATATGATAAAAAGAACTCAGAATGACATCGCACAATAGTTAGCTTTAATAATTAACTTAAACAAAGTCATGTTAACTATTAAAATGCTAAAACGGATTGAATAGGCAGAGCCTACATCAAAGCAATCCGTTGTATAAAGCATCTCAAAGTATTTAACTTTAATAATTAACTTAAGCGTATAGTTAATTAATCGCAATGTTAAAACCGGATTGAATAGGCATAACCTACATCGAAGCAATCCAACGTACAAAGCATCTCATGTCTACAGGAGAAAAAACCATACAACAAAATAATAGGCTATAGAGCCTACATATCCTTCGTTAAAACGGTAATTTTTAAAGCAGAGACACTTAATATTCAAACAAGTAACGCAATATTTTTATGTATTACACCAATACTTAAACAAGAATTTGTCAATATTATTAATTATAAATTCATGTTCTCTTTCAGAGAAATTGATGATCTTCGTGTTAAAACCAAATTCTTACCAACAGAATAATAAATGTAATATAGTAATTTCTTAAATCTGAAGAATCCACGTAACCAAGTAAAACATACTTGAAGAATATTGAAATAGCCAAGACTTTTTATGGCCTAATCAGTTCAATTACCTAGTTTTGATTTACAAAGAATAAGAAATCAAAAGCTTCTTAAACAAGAACATAAAGAAACGACAATTGTAACTTTCTTCCACTAGTTAAATCTCATAAACGGGCAGGAGAACAACAACCGATATGCCAAGGATCTCATAATAAACTATAGTTATAATAACTGTAACAGATACTCAACAACACGGTTAAAGTAGGATCATGATATCACATGTTGAATTTTTAACATATATCACAAAGCTTATGCAACGGAATATTAAAACAGGAACGTACCTTCAGTCATTATTGTTTAAGTGTTGTTGATAATCATGTTCGACTTGCCAAGAACTATAAGAAGAAAGAGATAGAGAAGAAGAAGCCTATAGAGTCTTCTAACATATGTCTATCAAAAGTTATGCCAGAATGATGGAGTCACAGACGTGTTTATAGGTAGGATAAAGACTCTTAGGCAAATAACTTTAACCCTAGGGACTTCCATAGTTATTTCTTACCATCAAAGAAATACCATATATACATAACTTGGAGGAAAAGTAATTAACTGATTTATTACTTTACTTGGGAGACAAGGTAAATTTATTACCAAAAATATGTGGGTCATTAATACATAATATTATACGTAATATTCTTACAATTCTATCTCGTCAAATAATTGAGTTAGAGATTTTACGTATTAAGCATCGTTTGGTACGCCAGATGAGATAAGTAGGGATATTGATGATTTTATACCACCCTTCACATGAGATATTAATCTCATCATTTTAGTATAAATGGTGGGATAAAATAGGCCAAAGATTAGTTAATAACTCATACCAAGCATGTGATAAAGTTAATCTCAAACTTTATTCAGAAATTATTTTCCTTATCTGGTTTTCCAAACGACCCCTAATAGTTTGGTAGTTGGTTAGAATTATTGAAGGTATATTAGTACTAATTTAGATATTAGTTATGCAGCTATTAGTTATTCCATCTTCCACCTCAAATAAGATAATATCCAAATTTCCTCATAATTTATGCATGTACTTAGTAATGCAGGTTTCTAAATTGCAAATCAAACATCGCATTAATTTTATACATAAATAACTTACTTCTTAACCAGCCGCCAAGCATTGTATAACTTATACATATATTTGGGTAATGTTGTGTGTGCCAATTGAAGTCATTCTAAAAGCTCCTTCCTTTGTGTCCCAGTTGCCAATACATAGATAAGTTGCCTATTTACTTGCTCAAATTACCCCTAATGATATACAAAATTGCAGGATCTAATATATACTTTCATTTTATAGAATATTTTTAGTATGTTTTAAAAAAACTCAATTTATATTTACTATTTAATTAAAAAAAATTGCATTTTATTCAACATGGATATTAGTTTGATGTATATACCCCTATTTGTAAATACTTTCACCAACATTACACTTTGATCTGAGGAGGTATACAAAAGTGACTACTTCTCCCTGCTCATATTTGAAGAATAGCCTATCTATTCTGTAGAAAAACAGTAGGATTAACTCATCCATCTAAGGTGGTTCCTTGGTAATTTCCTTCTTCCTTTTGATTGTTCTAAAAGCAGCAATGTTTCACCTATCCATTGTCATGAGCCTCTTAACTTCTGAAGATAAATCAAAAACAAATCATACTCCCTCCGTCCCATATTAGTTGGTCATTTTCTTTTTACACGCATGTATAAATAAAAAGGTAATTTTACTAATTCACCCCTTAAAAAACTTCTTGGAAACTTTACAAACAAGTGTGAAAACTTTAAATAGAACTAATTGTAAGGATAATATGAAAAATTTAATTAATGCTTTCTTGATTTAGTAAGGTGAATAACTAATAAGAGACAACTATTTTTAGTAAGATTACCAACTAATATGGGACGTAGGGACTAGGGAGTACAGTTTATTGTTAAGATGCTGCATAATTCAGTGTTGCCAGTTTGTTAATCACCTTATTATTTTCCCGATAATAAAGTGGTTTCAATTATATCAAGCTTTCTTTGTACACAATAAAATGCTTTTTGGAAAGGATTAATACACAGTCAACCTCTTAAACTTGTTAGAATATTTTATTTAGACGCTCGAATTAAGTCATGTTCCTATTGAATACTTCAAATTCCAATAAAGTATTCCAATTAGACAATACTTTTGATTCAAATTTTGGAAAACAAATTGTTCTTGTTTTCATTCATCTTTAAAGTAGTTAAGTTAACTACATAAAATATGTCATCTCATTTAATTATACGCATGAACCTCAAGTAGAAAATGCTTAGGGTTTACAACTTATTGCGATGAATATATATAAGTAAAAGAGATGACATATTTTATATAGTTAACTTAATTACATAATCGATGAATGAGAACACACATAAAAAATTTCAAATTTGAACCAGAAGTTGATCAAATTTTCAATTGAAATTGAATAACTGAATATCTAAATGAAATATATTGACTAATTTAAAAAGTTAACTATGTATCAAACCTTTTAGAAAGAGCATTTTATTGGGAAGGAGAGAGGTGTATAATTTGACACATCAATGTATAACTATATAAAAGTGGTAAAATGTTCAACATTATTATGAACTCGCGACCAAAATGAGCCATGATATGGTTAAAGTGATCAAAATAAGCCACTATTTTATTTTGTTACCAAAATAGGCTAGACGCCATTTTTTCAAGCGTTTTGTACCAATTTTTTGACGGAACCATTAACTCCCACACTGTTCGAAAAGATGACGTAAAGCGCCGGAAAAAGTAGCACTTTACAAAACGCTACTTTTACCGGCGTTTTATCTAAAAAATAATGTAAAACGCCGAAAAAAGTAGCACTTTACAAAACGCTACTTTTTCCGGCATTTTGTAAAAAGCCATTAATTATGGCATTTTGTACTAAAAATAATTGAAAAGATGACGTAAAGTAGCACTCAATTTAATCTGATTCTTTTGTCTTAAATTATTTGTTGTATTTTCTTAAATTATATTAATTAGTGGTATATTTGACAACTTAACCTCATTTATTTCATAAGATATAGTCTCTATTTATTAAGTATTACTCTATTGAAGCATGTTTAGGTTGGATTGTAAAATGTATCTTCTTCTTTATTTCTTTGTGAAAGGTGTTTATAATTAAGAAAAAGTCATAGATCGCACCTTGTAGTTGTTAAGAAAAATCATTTACGCACTCAAATCAAAGATTAATATACAAGAATATATGTGTGTGTAAGAAGTTCAAAATAATCTAATTGAATAATTGATCATCACAACCTCAACCTCCAAAATTAGCCTATATATGAAATTCAACATGCATATTCCAGGTTCTTAGTGCAACTTGGGAGTTCAATCCAACTCGATCCGTCCATTTGCACAATACTAATTAATAGTCATTCATTCAAGCAACTCGACACCTAATAATCCTTGAAAATATATATTATTACAAGCGCGAAAATTGTGAGTTGATAGATGTAGAAAGAAAACAAAGTCTAAAAAACCTAATTCTAGCTAGAGCAACTGATCAAATAATATATAATCAGATCAAAGATTTACATAAAAATATATGTTAAAAAGTTCAAAAGTCAAATCTGATCATCACAACATCAACCTCCAAAACTAGCCTATAATATAAAATTCAACATGCATCCAGCTTCATAGTGCAACTTGGGAATTGAAATTCCCTTATTGAATCTCTTATCATCCATTTTCGTCTAATCAATTTTCAACCCGTCCATATCTGATCCGATCCATTCATTTGAAAAGCACTAATTAATTGTCATTCATTCAAGCAACTCGACCCTAATAATTCTTGGAAATATATATTTTCAATTATTTTTAGTACAAAATGCCATAATTAATGGCTTTTTACAAAATGCCGAAAAAAGTAGCGTTTTGTAAAGTGCTACTTTTTTCGGCGTTTTACATTATTCTTTAGATAAAACGCCGGTAAAAGTAGCGTTTTGTAAAGTGCTACTTTTTCCGACGCTTTATGTCATCATTTCGAACAGTTTGGGAGCTAACGGTTCCGTCAAAAAATTGATACAAAACGCTGAAAAAAATGGCATCTAGCCTATTTTAATAACAAAATAAAATAGTGATTTATATTGGTCACTTTAACCATATCATGGCTCATTTTGGTCGCGAGTTCCATTATTATCCTGCATGGAAAGTTTCTAGATCAGGTGTGGATTCTACTAGGTGTTCTTTCATTTTTTCTAGTCACTGCTTTTTTGATTTCCACCAGACAGGATTTTACTTGGACCCAAAAAAAAGGAAATTAATTTTGTGTTTCTTTTTTTGGGATAAAGCGAATAATGGAAAATCAAGGGAAGTAAGTCTTTTATTGGGAAGACTTGACGTAGGGAATGTCTCATCCAATTTACGTAGCATATATACACACCATCTTAAAGCAAGTCAACTTTCCAAGTCTTTTCCTCACTTACTTTTTATTTTTTTACTCATTTTACATAGTACACGTTTCAGAAGTTTCTTATACTTCCTTTCCGTTTAGTATACGTAAACATCAAAATTTTATAGAATTCTACGAGACAAATTCAATTTAATTTTTGTTAGAGTTTTTAGAGGTTATTTTATTCTAAATCTAACTCGGAAATTACTCTATTCTAAATCCTAAATCCTAAATCATGCCTATTTAAAAGGTAATATATTCCCCCGTAAGATGCATCTCGAAATCCAACATATCCTTGAAATATTCATATAGAGATCAAGATGTGAGCGGATTCTTCTTGAAAAACAAATACTTCAAGAAGATCCGCAAACCCTACTTTCATGAAGATTAAATCCAAATAGTCCTAAGTTCGAGAAAGTCCTCGAATTACAGATAAAATACAGAGAGAAGAATCAAGGAAGGAACAAATTTGTACTCATAGATATTCATCAATAAAAATCTCTGTTTCTTCATATTTTATTTGTGAATGCAATTTATTTCTATCACTTTAAAATTTGTTGCAACCAGTAAAAAAATAGTTTCCAAGTCTTTTCCTCACTCATGTTATTTAGTAAGTATTATTCCCTCTATTTTAATTTGTTTGACTTTTTTTGACTTGACTATTTTAAATTAAAGATATGATAAATGTATTAAAATTTTTTTTAATCTTATGCTCTTAAACGTGTCATGAAGAAAGTTAAATTAAAGAGCTTCTAAAAAAAGAAAATTAAAAAATCTTTTTTTTAAAACGAACTAAAAATAAAGTAGGTCAAACAAATTAAAAGGGAGAAGTATATTTCAATTGATATAGTACTTATTAGCTAGTAATATCAAGGGTGGGATTTTTCTCTTGTTTTTTTGACGAAGTTATTTCATAGTTCCGCTTTCCCCTAAAGAATGGATATTATTTTTTTTTGATCGAATGTCTTGGTTGCTAATTCATCGCTAAAAGGATTAGTTAGCGATAGATTTTGACGGATTTTATTGTTTTATTGTTTAGCTATAAAATTTGTCTGTTGCTGATTTTTATTTTAATTTTAATTTTGGGGATGCAGATGAGAGAAGTATTCAAGTAGTTCATGGATGGAACACATGCACACTTGAGTTGGGGTTTAACACCTTTGTCATATGCATAATAGGACTTAGAGATGGATGCTTTCGAAAATGTGTGGAAGGAACATGGTGTATTATCACTGAAGCAACTTGTATAACTTTTTTGTTAATGGGATTAAGTTGTATGGTGACGTCTCCCATTTATATCAAAAAGAAAAACAAATAAACAAAGGAGTAGAATATAATGACTTTGACTTCGCAATAAATTTGCTGCACAAGAAAATTTTGTATTTCTCGAAAGGGCAAATAAAACTAGTAAAGGTAGGGGAAAATACTCGTGTACATGACCTTACATGAAATGGTTCTTCCTATGAACATGTCGGAAAACAGTCACTTGTATAGTTAAAGATATAGATACTGTTGATGTACAGTTTATTGTACCTCTAAACCAGCCAATTTACAAATTTCTAATTATGCTCATCAAAAATGAAGTTTGTCAAATATACGACAAACAACTTCTTAGATATTTAATATTTGTAGTTCTATTTCAAGTTGCTGCTACAACATTGAATCCCCAATCGTTGAGGTAATAACTAGAAAAAATAATAATTAGAAAATCAACTGAAATCGATCGATATTTTCGAAAAAAATTCATAAAAACGATCGATCGGGAAATCGATCAATTCGATTGATTTATGGGTCGATTTTTTGTATCGATCAGGTCGTTTTCGACAAACGATTTTGGATAATTTTTTGTTGGGTTTTCTAGAATACTAATTGCAGTTGATTTTAGAGTTCGATTTTGACATGTTTTTAGGAGTGTGACTTCAAATCTCTTATTTGTTGTGGGAATAGAAAAGCTGAATTGATTTTCTTGTTCATTATAAAAGTCTTAAGTTTTATGTTAAAAAATTTGAAAAAATTAATATTTATATTTATGAAATTTGAAAATAAAATATAATAAATCTTTGTAAAATTATTTATCTCTTTTTATATCGTAAATTGTAATATTAGAATAATTTCTTCGTAATAGAAGGGTCCACCACTATCCACAAACTACTAGTTGGACTATAACAAGATATTCCCTCTGATCAGAATTACTTCCACTAATTTCCTAATTGAATTTTCACTTTTAATTGTCATTTTTGATATATCAAAAAAAATAATTTATTTTTTTTCTATTTTACCCTTAATATTAATTATTTATTCTCTAAATTAATTTTAAGATACAATAGCAACTATTAATTAATAGGGATACTATAGAAAAATAGTCACATTAATAATTACTTATTTTCTTAATAAATTTATCAAATCAAAATAAGATAAGTAAAAGTGAACGGAGTAAGTACTTATTATTTAGTAACACACAAAAATTGTCAGATAAGATTCCTACTATAGCAATATCCTGTCACGTTGTTGAGTCAATGGCAAACACAAAGAAAGTGTCTTTTTCTATGTTTACTAATGAGAATAGAAATGAGAATACCAAATTAATGTTCACATAATTTTGTCTTCGTGTGACGTCTTCGTAGAACATTCAGTGGCCGGTGCTAAAAGAATATATGTGTATAGTCCAGCTGGTCTGTAAATGAATTGAACTTAAATTTTAATGATTTAGGTTAAAATGGAATAAAAATTAAAAAGCGGAGCATAACTTAATTCACCTAATTTTTATAAAGTTTTAGTTTCTTTAGTAATTTGCTTTTTTAGAATTTTTAAGTGACTAATAAAATTATTTTTTCTTTATTACGATAATTTATCACATACCGGCCAGATAAAAAACATATGTTTACTTAAATATTTTAAGATTTCTCATTGGTCTATTTAAACTGCATATCAATCTAATTTTTAGATAAGTTAAATACCGATAAATTTGGATTAAGACAATAAATTAACAGGTTAATAATCAATCCAAACTTAAATAAATTAGATGAACCATGTTCATCATGGGCTAACTTACTACCCTACATACCCCACACTTAATGATTAGTTAAATCGTGATCATCTATGCAAAAAATTTGAAGTTCATATACTTCCTCCATTTCAATTTATATGCGAGGTAAAGTTTAAGAAAGAAATAAAGATTTTTTAAATTTATGGTTTAAAATAAGTCACAAATGTTTGTGTGATTATAAATTATTTCATCAAAGATAAAATAGGATTTTTAAAGTTAAATTGTTACTAAATATAAACATGTTTCATTCTTTTTTATAATGATTAAAAATGAAAGTGAATCATATAAATTACGATAGAAAGAGTAATATTAGGTTATTAGCAGTGGTGTAGGTTCTTGCACTACAAGATGAAGTTGGCATATAATAATAGGTAAATTTCATAACAGGTCTTATAAGGAACCTTTTATTTCCCGTTAAATTATATTAGTATACATAATTCAATCTTTATGCAAAATCGGTAGCAATGAACCCTTTTAGCGTTCATATGACATTTTTTTTTTTAATATTTACTCTATGTATATATCTTTTGTAAAACTTATCGTAAATTCTTTGAAAAATATATATCAGCAAGTTTCTAAAATTTATGTAAAAAGTGAATGAATGAATGAATGAATATTTTCCACAAGTAAGTTTATTAACTACTTGTCGTATTCACTTCTTATCCCTTAACATAACATGTGGGTAACTACTAAATGGTGGAACAGTTAATACTTCCGATAAATTTGTGAAATTCATAAGCAAAGGAATTAAAAGTGCACATTGAATTAATTGAAGGTTAAATATACTTATTTAGATATTATAAAAAATAAAATCAGAATTTATCAATAGATGAGGTACGCGCCAAAAGTGCTATTTACCTTTGATTTCATATATAACAACTTAAAATCACATTATACTGTGCCATCATCTCCAACATTCAAGCAGAAGCAAACAATTAATCACTTCTTTAGAATGTTTTTTTTCCTTCTAGTTTTTACCAATAACAGTCAAAAACACATCAAAAGTATTTCGGTTTTTTGAGTTTCATATCTGAACTATTAGGTGTGTGAGTTTCCTACCTAAACATTCACCAACTATTTATTAAAACACACCTCAACTATTAGTCACTCATTTTTCCTACCTGAAAGTTCAGATATGAATTTCAAACAATTAATAGTTGAGGTTTGTTAAGATAAATATTTGGTGATTAGTTCAAAGATGAAACTCGCATATCTATAATTCAAGTATAAAACTCAAAAAATAGGATATTTAGATGTGTTTTTCATCTTTCACTCTAATAATTATAATGATCAAAGTCAAAGGAGGAAAGAAATTCATGACCTATATAAGGAGAAGGTGGACACACAAGTCCACAATAATCAATTGAAGGAGCTAGAAAATCAGTTCTAGTAGTATTGAAACTTTCCACTAGAAATGGTTCTGTCCAAAAGCTTCCACTAGTAATTTCCTTCAAAGCTTCTTCTTGAAAAACTTTATGTTGTTGTTGACAATCAGTGTTATTGTATGAGGAGAATTCTTCACTTGATGACTCCTTTGGTGACCATTCTGAACTTTCCAGTACTATATTCTCATGTGAAGTACCCATACTAGGACTTGCATTTTTATTTTCCACTCTACTCTTTCTTCTAATATTGTTCTTATTATTGCATTTCTTGCTTGACTCATCACTTGAGGTTGGTGCATAATTAACGCGTTTCTTAAGGGCTGTGTGCCAATGATTTTTAATGTCGTTGTCTGATCTTCCTGGCAAGTGAACAGCAATAGCCGACCACCTGTAAATTGTAATCATTCAAGTTTACAGTTTGACGTGAGAACAAGAATGGGGATACATGTAACTTGTAGCATCTTTAATAAAATAACAAAATTATTTTGAATCATATTAAAGTAACTGAACTGTGCATGAATGTATTAAGAAAAAATCGAGGAGGAGATCTGATTTAACTCTGGTACTGCATAGGCAAATGTTTTTGGCATGGAATATAAATAATAGTACATGTAAGAACATATTAAAATCTTAATGAATGTTACGTAGATCTGAACTCAAAATTTTAATAGCACACTATTAAGTTCAATACTGAAAATTTTAAAAATTGAACCCATTAAGTTTAAATCTGGAATTCGTCTTAGCTCTGATAGCTTTGACAAGTGTTAGTAAGAAGTGTCAGCTCATAAAATTGGACATGTGGAAGAAGAATACGTACTTATTTCCAAGTTGAGCATGGAGGTTCAGGATGATTTCATCTTCTTCTTGGGTGTAATTCCCTCTTTTAACATTGGGTCTTAAATAATTCATCCATCGAAGTCTGCAGCTCTTTCCACACCTTGCTAGACCTTCATAAGCAACAATAATTCAGTTGGAAATCTACAACATGTTAATTATTACTATGAAACTTAGATGAGTTGCCCAATTTTTTTATAAACCCCTTTGAATGCCTCTACACAATAATGTGAACATTATAGAATTAAACAAGCATCCTACTAGAGTAATCCGGCTCTGGTGGATCTGGTATCAGATGAAAGAAAACGTATATTCAATCCAAAACCTTTTTGGGTAATAATTAAAGACAGAGTGAACCAAGATTTTTATCAATCTAGCTAGGCAGATTTGAGGATTTGAACTTTATGGGTTCGAGTTTCAAATTCAACCATAGCACATATAATTTACTGCATTCAAAACCTGTTATTTGTACTTCTTTAGTACTTATATATCTTATAGTATAAGTATAGGATTCACGCCGAAGCTATTTGTTCAGATGAACCCATAAGTTATGAGCTAGTTCCACACTATATATATAACACAGGAAGATTAGATTATGATGTGTGGACATTCTCACCAGCATATTTGGGAAGTTGGCGCCAGTTCGATGATCCATATTTAGTAATATATGCTGCTAATTTTCTATCTTCTTCAGGTGTCCATGTCCCCTTCTTCCTTCCATTTTCGTCACAGCAAGGTGTTCTAACCATTTCTTTATTAATTTTCTCCAACAATAAAAAAGAGTTATATTAAAAATAACTAAGTGGAGAAACTAAATGCTCTTCTCACCTGAATCAAAAATATTCTTAAGTTTGAGCCTATTTATAGAGGGAGCAGAACGTGAAATACGTTGAAAAAAGGGACGGACCTTCTTACAAAGAGTGTCCCTTTTTTCTAAAGAAAATTCCATTATCCTTCGTCAATATTAATTATTTTCGTTTTATTTTTCCGGCTACAACGAGTAGCACCTTTCTACGTACTCATACTTCGTATCAAATGGACCAATCATAAAAACTTATGGTGCGAGTGATTTAGTGAAATTACACGGAAACTATAGCACATCAAAGGGAAGAAACAAAGGAAAATGACAAAACACAATCACTTGACTGTTTACCTGACTACAAGTACTACGCCTGCATATTATATGGTGTTTCTAAAGACAGTTTGAATATGATGTAAAATCAGTAATTCGCAATCATGTTGATTTTGAAGTTAAAATTATTTTTGGACATTTAATTTTAATTTTTTAAGTTGTATTTTTTTCATGAACATAAAAGTTTCACAATTTTATTTTCATGTTTTTTTAATAAACAAAATAATTATGGGTAGAGACTATTACAAACTTTCAAATACATAGAATTATACAAAAATTTACTAGTCAACAATAGTAGTAACTAGTTATTCTTTAATATAATGCGGTATATATGGTCAATCTCTACGGTCTATTTTAGATCAAACAACAGAAAAAATTATTTCATTCTTAAATTCCATGGAAAGATAACTGATACCTTCTTGGTTATGTAAAATTCATTATTTTTAACTAAATGCGTACAACAACAATATACGTCGTGTAGTTCTACAAAGTAGGGTCTGAAAGAGGATAAAGTGTACGCAGACCTTACCTCCAACTAAAAGGTATAGAGACTTTTCAAGTTAAAATAGTCCAAAGAAATCCCAAAAATGAAGTAATAAAAGTACAAGAAATAATAAATAATAACAAAAACAACCACATAAAGTACAAAAACAACAGATATTAATAAAATCAAAGGACAAGAAATTACATGAGGAATGCTATGACTATTAATATGAATGGACAATAAGACAACACATTATTATCTATTAATCTTCTATCATGTAAAGATATGACATCTGAGATTAACTCAACCACAAAAGCTAGCTTACGAGGGGAGGGTTGCCCAAATCCATAAAAACAGACCGACAGTCCATTCTCCAATCAATGTGGGACTTTCACCCACTCTAACAACCATAATCCATTTTATTCTTATCCTCCCATCTAAAGTCATGCCCTCAGTTACTGAAATTGTGCCTATTTTAATAGTTTTGGTTCAACCCGCTTCCTCTTTTCGATCAATCACTTTCCCAGTCTCTATTTAAATTAAAATAGATACTCCCTGTGTCTCATATATTCAACAGCAACATGGTTGAGGTATACATTCATGCATCAAGAATAACATTATCAAATTAAATTCTGTTTCTTTAATTCCTCCGAAATTTGTACCCGTAACGAACAACAAAAAGGATATTACTGTATATATCATTGGACCACGTAGTGGAAATGGATACAGTGATAATTGATAAAATTCACATCTTGTCACGTAACTATTACTCCCTCTGTCTCAATTTATATGACACACTTTTCTTTTTAATCAGTCCCAAAAAGAATAACACATTTTTATATTTGGTAACAATTTAACTTTAAAATACTCACTTTACCCTTAATAAAATGATTTACAACCACAAAAATATCTATAACTCATTTTAGACCACAAGTTTCAAAAGTCTTCCTTTATTTTTTAAACTCCGTGTCAAGTCAAAGTACATCACATAAATTGGGACGGAGGGAGTACTTCTTCTTTTTTTTTTTTTTTTTTTTCATATAATCACTAAAAAGATTGAGCAGAGTTATTCAACGAAAAGTTAATATTTTTCAGGTTGTGTGATTTTTGTGTTAATATACTCAAAATTTAGTGATTTTTGTAGTAAAAAGAAAAAGTGATAATTAAGTGACCATATGTGAAATTTACCCCATCCGTAACTCTCTCATGTCTGATTTTTTTTTTTCCCAGTCGAAAAGACCTCTGATCAGGCTTTGTAGCGATTGAGAATCATTTTATACATCACAAAGAAGGAAAACAATAGAATTTAAGGGTGTGGTTGGTACAAAAATTTTCTTTTTTCCCATGTTTTGTAGGTTAAAATATTTTGGCAACTAAAAGATGGGAGCACAAACAAGGTAGCTTATGCTTTTTAAATTTATCTTCACTATCTGACTTGTAGTCGAACTTGAAATATACGAACTTCTCGTTTAAAGAATTTAGTGCCTACTACTTGCATTGCTCTAGGAACTAGGTTCCTATAGCTGTGTTTAAGAAGGTACAGAAATAACACAGGATTGAGCGTGAAAAACCTTTTTGCTTAAGAGAATAACGACCACGACATATGTGGTCTCTCTTGCTGATACGCTTTTCCTTTTCTGAAAGACTGCCTTTTTTGAGATATTACGTGCATCAACTTCGCTGCTTATCTATAGAAACATATACAACCAAATAGTGAGCTTTGTTCACAAATGAACCTTGGTTTCTTGTTAGTACTCAAAATGTCAAGGTCAATTTCCTAACACTCATATTCTTTTATTTGGTAAGCTGTAGCAACTTTGATGCTCGATCTTGAGTCTGTCGAATCATGACTAAAAAAAGTTGTACAATTTTCCAACAGAAAAGGGTCTGAAATATACCTAAACTTTGACTAAAATTGTTGTAACACGCCTCAACTTTGCGAGGGTCCTATGACCCTTCTGGACTATTTATTACTGTATTTTCATGACATATATTTGCCCAGTTGGACCACTGCGTGACTACACACACATTGAGCGCGTAAGGGTCCAAAAAAATCGATATAAACCAATCTTTAATTGCCACGTAGCACCTCAGGTGTCCTTTATTTTGTATATAATTCATTAAATTCCTTTTTATTTTCATTATAAATTATCTAATTTATTTAACCTCCCTTCTTCTTCACTTCTCTTGCCATTGTTGTTGAAGGTAAGCTTCTTTTTTTCTCGAAATCTGATTTCTTTCTTGGTTCTCTTTGTTTGTTAAAAATTTCTACTCTCTAATTGCTAAATTCTTCTCACTAATTGTTAATTTCTTCTCACTAATTTCTGATTTCTTA
Organism: Capsicum rhomboideum; assembly: GCA_031232105.1. Classification (NCBI taxonomy): domain Eukaryota; kingdom Viridiplantae; phylum Streptophyta; class Magnoliopsida; order Solanales; family Solanaceae; genus Capsicum; species Capsicum rhomboideum. Next base: position 133,959,469 of record CP124712.1, on the reverse strand, counting down.
AATTAGGGTTAACCATGAAAGAGGTAAAGTGGATTTGAATAACATTTGTTTAGACAAGGAAGATCCAATGTTGAATGCGAAGGTACGATGCAGTCATGGTCTCTTGCTCCCTTTGAAGACTTCTTGGTCCGATAATAATTCGGGAAGAAGATTTTGGTCTGATTTTAGTCTGATGATTAAGTTTGTCTGATTTTGGGGAAGAGGGTTTGTCAAGATAATTCTTCTTTCCTTTTAATTTGTGAAATGAGGACAATGAGGACTTAAAACAAAATTAAAAATATATTAAACTCTTTTTTTTTTTAATTTAAATGCGCATGTAAATCACCATTTTTTGTTGGACTGAGTCAGTGGCCCAGATGGGCAAATATATGCCACAAAAATACGCAAATAATTAGTCCAGGAGGGTCATAGGACCCCTGCAAAATTGAGACGTATTACAACAAATTTCGCCAAACTTTAGATGTATTTCAAACCCTTTTCCCATTTTCTAACAAGATGTCCATATACATCCAAAGATATTGAGTGATGCGTCACTATGAACATTGAACTCCTTATTTTAATTGGGAAACTGAAGGAATAGGAAACACTCATGCATGCTTAAGAAAACAACTCTGTTAATTATTAGGAAAATGACTTTATTGGTGAAAGTAAATCTCGCAATTGGCATTTCATTCTTGTCAACCTCACCCCGAACACTCTATTCCTTATAGTTTCCGGGTTACAAAATCTGTATTACAATATTAACTTCAATTCTAAGTTCAAGAGTAACTTCAAGAACAACAAAAAAGTTCAAACAACTTCAAACAACAATGAACTATCAAAATGAAGTTTAACTTTATTCTGAAAAATAGAAAAACCATAAAGAAAAAGAGATGAAACAGAAAAGAATCAAGTCCATCGAATTCATGGTGTGTCCTTAAGGAATTTATTCCCCTCAAGTACTCGAGGTTAATGGAATATATCCTCCTAGGATAAAATGATTCACTTCAGTAAATAGTGGTACCTCAAATTTGTTGAACTTCGAACTCACTCAACGATTGAAGATCACGCATGAGTTTTTAAGAAGAAGAGACTGTTTTTACTTCACAAATTTTGTGCCTTTACCTGAGGAAAAATTAAAGTATTTATAGCCAATAGGTGGTGCTTCAGAAAGGAAGCAATTGTTTATGAAAAATTGCACTATTTTGAAACAACGGGATCACCTGCGCCCGCAGGTGGCCCACCTGCGTCTGCAGGTCACCATTTTGGCACAAACCAGAAAGTCCTGCCTGACCTGCGTGGCACCTGCTTCCGCAGGTGGAGGTGCGCGCGCAGGTCACTGTTTCGTTACCAATCAGTGTCCTGAAGGGTCGCGTTCCTTCGAGGTGCGTTGTGACATGCGTCCGTACATGCTCGGGTACGTCCGCAAATGAAGAAAATTTGTCTTTTCAGATTTAAAACTTCACTGATTCTCAAGTTTCAAAATTCAAATCCGAATCTGAATCTGAGGCAAGCGAGCGACGATGACGACGACGCGAGGCTTGTCTTGTTCTTGCCTTACTATCCACATGAAGGAATGTTTCTCAATATAAACATAAGAAAGTTCCTTTCTCCCACCAATGTGGGAGAAACACTCTTCCTTTAAAGTGAACTTCACATTTTCACTTTTTCCTCCATATTTCATTCACTTTCACTTAGAACCCAACAATCCCCCACATGAATGGAGAATGGATAATTTATCAAAAATTTTACGAACAAGTGTGTGATCTACAAGCAAAGACTAATTGCATCTGGATAAGTAGGTTTTCCTTTGAATTTTTTGTAGTGAACTTGTATCGGATGCACTCGGTTAATCGGTAGATGTAATATCCTTGAACCGTCGAACTTTAATGTACACCTAGATAGCACAAGTCATACAACCAGCCTTTTAATATTTATGGTTCTCACAATTTTATTCGTTTCAGTCATGAACACAACTTGATTTCGTGAGAGCTTAGAGAATAGGCCTTTACTATCATTCTTCTTGAAGCAGCTTACACTTTATTCTCATATAGGTGATTCCTAAATATTTAATCCTATAGATCAAACAATTTGGTCAAACCTGCCAACCTTAGAAACCATTAAAAAGCTTTCAACTATAAGCTTTATCCTTGTTTCCTGAACATTGTCTTCATCATGAGAATGAATTGAGTTAATTGATAATGTTGAACCGTCATTCACAACTTTGTTTGATCTTCTTTAACCTAGCTATTGGGGTCTCCAGTCTTCTAGGTAGAGTTACCACCGTGATGACTTGTCCTAGGCCTTAAACTCATTCCCTTCGATGATCTCTCAACTCCCTTTCTAGATAGGCCTTTTGTAAGTAGATCTGACACATTATCCTTTGACTTCACATAGTCAATCGTGATAATTCCACCAAAGAGAAGTTCTCTAACGGTAGTATTTCTCCGTCTACATCATGCTCCTTGCCCTACTTATTGCCGCTTGACTATCATAGTGTATGCATACTGGTGCCAATGGTTTGGGTCAATAAGGAATATCTTCCAAGAAATTTTGGAGCAATTCAGCTTCTTCATCAGCTTTATCTAATGCGATAAATTCAGATTCCATAGTAGAGTGGGAAATACATGTCTGTTTGGATACTTCAAGAGACTCCTCCTCCACCAAGAGTAAACACATATCCACTCGTGGATTTTACTTCATTCGATCCGGTGATTCAATTTGCATCACTATATCCTTCAATTACCGCTGGATATTTGTTAAAATGCAAAGTAAAGTCTTGAGTATCTTTTAGATACCCCAAAACTCTTTTCATTGCCATCTAATGAGTTTGATTGGGATTACTCGTGTATCGACTCAATTTACTAATAGCGCATGCTATATCTGGTCGCGTACAATTCATGATATACATCAAACTTCCCAATACTCTTGCATAATCCAATTGTGAGTCACTTTCACCTTCATTCCTTTAAAGTGCAAAACTCACGTATAATGGAGTCTTGGCAATATTGAAATCCAAATGCTTGAACTTGTCAAGTACCTTTTCAATGTAATAAAACTGTGATAATGTCAATCCTTGCGGAGTTCTATGAATTCTTATTCCTAAGTTCACATCATCAACTACAAGGTCTTTCATATCAAACTTGTTTTTAAGCATTCGTTTAGTCACATTTATGTTAGAAATGTGTCTACTGATGACCAATATGTCATCCACATACAAACAAACAATGACTTTGTGATTTGGAGTGCATTTAATGTAAACACATTTATCACATTTATTTATCTTGAATCCGTTTGCCAACATGGTTTGGTCAAACTTTGCATGCCACTGTTTGGGTGCCTTCTTTAGTCCATAAAGTGACTTAACAAGTTTGCACACTTTTCTTTCTTTACCAGGAGCCACAAAACCCTCAGGTTGTTTCATGTAAATTTCTTCCTCCAATTCTCCATTTAAGAATGCAGTTTTCACATCCATTTGATGAATTTCAAGACCATATACCGCAGCTAATGCAACCAACATCCGAATGGACGTTATTCTTATTACTAGCGAGTATGTGTCAAAATAATCAAAGCCTTTTTTTTTTGTCTAAAGTCTTTCACAATAAGTCTTGTCTTGTATTTTTCAATAGTACCATCAGCTTTCATTTTCCTTTTGAAGATCCATTTAGAACCTAAAAGTTTATTTCCTGAAGGAAGATCAACCAACTCCCAAGTATGGTTACTTAAGATTGAATCAATCTCACTATTGACTGCCTCTTTTCAAAAGGATGAGTCCGTTGACGACATCTCTTCTTTGAATGTTTGAGGCTCATTTTTAAGAAGAAATGTTACAAAATCTGATCCAAAGGTATTAGACGTTCTTTATCGCTTACTACGCCTTGGATTCTCTTCATTCTGTACATTCTTCCTTGGTTCATCCTTAGGTTGTTTAAACCCTTCGCTAGACAACTCCTGTCTAGTCTTATACGGATATATGTGTTCAAAGAACTCAACATTATCTGATTCCATTACCGCATTATCTGAAATATCCGAATGTTCAAATTTATGAACCAAAAATTGATATGCTTTGCTATTTGTAGCATATCCGATGAAAACACAATCCATAGTCTTTGGTCCTATTTTCACTCTTTTGGGTATAGGAACTTGGACTTTTGCTAGACAGCCCCACACTTTGAAGTATTTCAAGTTGGGTTTTCTTCCTTTCTATTTCTTATATGGAATAAATTGTGTCTTACTATGGGGCACTCAATTGAGTATTCGATTTGCTGTAAGGATAACTTCTTCCCACAAGTTTTGTGATAAACCTGAACTTATAAGTAAGGCATTCATCATTTCTTCAATGTTTGATTTTTCCTTTCCACAATTTCATTTGATTAAGGTGAGTACCTGGCCGTAGTTTGATGGACAATTCCATTTTTCAAACATATCTCCGCAAAAGGAGATTCATACTCTCCACATCTATCACTTCTTATCATTTTAATCTTTTTATCCAACTGATTTTCAACTTCAGTTGTATATTGTCTAAATGATTTTATTGCTTCATCCTTACTATTCAGCAAATAAACATAACAAAATCTAGTACAATCGTCGATAGAAGTTATGAAATACTTTTTTCCAGCACGAGATAGTATCAACTTCATATCACAAATGTTTGTATGAATTAAGTCTAAGGGATTTGAATTCCTTTCAACTGACTTATACGGATGCTTAGCATACTTAGATTCAACACATGTTTGACACTTTGATTTACTGCACTCAAAGTTAGCAAAACTTCTAAATTAATAAGTTTTCGCAAGGTTTTATAATTGACATGTCCTAAACGTTCATGCCATAAATCATATGACTCAAGTAAGTAAGAAGAACCAGAACTTTTATTCATATCAAGAGTCATTACGTTGATCTTAAAAAGGCCCTCGATAAGGTAACCTTTATTCTTACTAATTTATAACTTTGTCGGAAACAAATACTCATTTGAATTCATTCTTAGTCAGAAGTGAAGTAGAAACCAAATTTTTTGCAACTCCAGAACATAAAGGACATTGTGTAGTGTCGCCACCTTGCCCTATGTCATCTTCAAGCAAATTTTTGTCTGTTCCTTTAACCCTTGCCATTGCAGAGTTCGCCATAAATATTTTCTCATCATCTTGAGTCGGACCATATGATGTAAATAGTTCTTTGTTAGCACATATGTGGGGGTGGCACCTGAATTAATCCATCACTCTCTAGGATTTCCAACTAGATTGCATTCCGAAAGCATGACACACAGATTGTCCGTTTCTTCTTTGAATTCAGCCATGTTTGCTTGGTCTTTTTTCTTTTTCTTCTTCGGAGCCCGACAATCAGCAGACTTATGGCTAACTTTGGCACAATTGAAGCAATTTCCTTTGAACTTCTTCTTAGGAGGATTGCCTTGTTATGCTTGTGCTTTCTTTCTCTTCTTTGATTTGTTGGGATCATCTTCCACAACATTTGCTCTACTTATTGCAGAATTCCCACGAGACCACTTCTCCGTTGCCTTATTGTCTTCTTCAATCATCAACCTTACAATGAGATCTTCAACAGACATCTTCTTGAGTTTATGCTTTAAGTAGTTTTTGAAGTCCTTCCACAAAGGTGGTAACTTCTCGATTATTGCAGCCACTTGAAAAACATCGTTCACCACCAAACCTTCTGCAAGGAGGTCGTGGATTATGACTTGCAACTCTTGGGCTCGGGTAACTACAGCTTTGCTGTCTACCATCTTAAAGTCCAAAAATTTGGCAACAATGAATTTCTTCATTCCGACGTCCTCTGTTTTGTACTTCTTCTCTAAAGCATTCCACAGGTCCTTCGAAGTCTTCATCATACTATACACGTTGCACAAGTCGTCTTGTAGGCCACTCAGAATGTAATTCTTACGCAAAAAATCCGAGTGCTTCCAAGCTTCGGTCATAACGAAACGTTCCTTTTTCGGAGTTTCTTCCTGCAACTCTGAAACGTTTTTAGTGATAAACCTTTGCAGACTTAATGTATTCAGATAAAAGAACATCTTCTGCTGCCAACGCTTGAAATCAACACCAAAAAAATTTTCTGGTTTTTCCGTCGGTGCCATGGCGGGAGAAGCATTTGTACGACTCGATATAGCAATTGTAGTTGCTGCAACACTTGTCGTTTCTTCATTGACTTGATTTTCAATAGTTATTTTGCTGTCACAAAGAGACAACCAATTTAGTAACTTAAATACTAACAACAAAGTTTTTAAACTTTAAACAACTTGTTTCTAGTTTAACGTCGAAGTTTTTATACTCTTCAAATCATCAACCGAATGATCTTTGACTCGTGATTAAGTTTTTATATCTTCAAATCACTATCAAGTTCAAACAAAGTAGAAAACCAAATGGTTTTAATCTCCAGAAATTAAATTCCTTAAGATTGTTATTTCCAGGGTACAAAATCTGTATTACAGCATCAACTTCAACACTAAGTTCAAGAATAACTTCAAGAAAAACAAAGAAGTTCAAACAACTTCAAACACAAGCTCAAACAACAATGAACTATCAAAATGAAGTATAACTTTTTTCTGAAAAATAGCAAAATCGTAAAGACAAAGAGATGAAACAGAAAAGAATCAAGTCCACCGAATTCGCGGTGTGTCCTTAAGGAATTTATTCCCCTCAAGTACTCGAGGTTAATGGAATATATCCTCCCAGGTTAACATGATTCAATTCAGCAAATAGTGGTACCTCAAATTTGCTAAACTTCGAACTCACTCAACGATTGAAGATCACACTTGAGTTTTTAAGAAGAAGAGAGTGTTTTATTTCACAAATTTTGTGCATTTACCTGAAGAAAAATTAAGATATTTATAGCCAAAAAGCGGTGCTTCAGAAAGGAAGCAATGGTTCATGAAAAATTGCACTGTTTAAAATGACGGGACCACCTGCGCCCGCAGTTCGCCATTTTGGCACAAACCAGAAAGTCTTGTCTGGCCTGCGTGGCACCTGCGTCCGCAGGTCACGACTGTTTCGTTACCAATCAGTGCCTCGAACGATCGCGTCCCTTCTAAATGCGTTGCTACATACGTCCGCGCATACTCGGATGCGTCCTTACCTCCTACCTCTGTACCCACAAATCACCCCCACCTCATATCCGTCCTCATAATGTTGGTGTACATTATATTATATAAAAATGTTCATGGGATAATATTTTTTATTTATTAATCAAATGCAAGAATAAGAAAAGGATAAAAACATCAGTCTTTTTCTAGATTCGTACCAAATGCAAGAAAAAGAAAAGGATAAAAACATCAGTCTTTTTCTAGATTCGTACCAAACACAACCTTAACTATATGATTACGTGCCAAATATTATAAACCACTATTTTAATAAGTGAATTTTCATATCTTTCACCCATTTGTATTATGTTAATGTTTGCGGCCCACTTGAATGCATCGTACAACAAAAATCAAACGATGGACCAGCCAAACACATTATCTTTGAAAATGTTTATTTTTCTTCCAGTCAAAAACAGCCTTAATTATATGATTACCTGTCAGACTTTTAAGTCACTTAGAGTGAATTTTGTTATCTTTCATCCATTTATTTTAAGTGAAAAAATTTCTTATATACCTGACACGACTAATACTAATTGTATTAGATTTATTTTTATCTTGCAAAAAAATGAATTCAAAATTTGTAGATAATCTAATTACTGAGTTCTTTTTCCTTAAATTAAAAAAAAAAATATTTCAGGCAACTAATAATATCAAATGCGTGAGACGTGTAATATGATTTTTCGTTTTCAAATTAATATTTGCAGACCAGATGAAGGGAAGGTACAACAAAAATCAAACAGTGGACCAGTGTCAATCCATTCCATGGTCTTTAGGCCCTCTCTCATTCTTTAAAATTCCCAATCAACGTACCAGCGAAGCCGCTTACTATGACTTTTTTGCCCATATGCAATTTCATTCTTCTTAGTGGATAGTATTACTTATAGCCAACACATGACAACACATGTCATGTGTTGGCTATAAGTAAGTAATTAAGTACTCCCCTTCAGTTTACTTTAATTTTCTTATTGATTATATATATTAAAGATAATTTTTTATTTTTATTTTATTCATAAAATTAATAATTTATTTTTTAAATTATTTTTCAAGACCTTTCGAAATTCTAGAGTGGTAAACTTTTGCGTCTTTGTATAGTTTTTTATTGCGTCTAAAATTTGGTTGAGTTAAATGGGTTAAATGTATTATTAAAAAAGAAAACTTAATGTAACATGGCATCCAACTAGGAGAGAAGAAGATTTTTACTGTGTTAAGAATATTTTGAGGAAAATAGTGATAATTGAGTTATATTGTAATTTTAAAAGAAATAAAAATAATTCTAATATTCAATTTCCGAATAAAGAATGAAAGAAAGCGAATTTTCAAAGTTGGAAATGATATATATTACTCTTTTTAAGGAGTCCCCGTTGCAGTATATTTTTGCAAGTCCATCAATATTACTCTATATATTTCTATTTCTACTATATAGAAATGTGAGTTGGAGGACGGTCAAGGGTAATTCTGTCAATTAGAAAATGTTCAGTTTACAAGTAATTGTACATCATGCAGAAAAAGTATAAGGTTTTCAAAAAAATCAATCAAATCCTAGAGAACTCTATAGCCACGTGTTTGGTTATAAGAAAAAGTATAAAAAGATGCAGGTGTACATCTAAAGATGGACTCCATTAGTGACTTCACGTTATAGAGCTCTTTTTTTTTTAAAAAAAAAAAGAAGTAATGTTCAAGTATCAAAGATCATATACTTTCCTTCCTTTTTTTTTTTTTAAAAAAAAAGTATAATATGTTAGTTAATCTACTTTCTCTATTTTCCTATAACTTCAATTTAATTCATAACATATGTCTATTCATCATGTTTGATAAAAATAGATAATCTAATATTGGAAAAGTGTTTATTTAGAATTTAAAATTAAAATTTAATTATTTTTTGACCTTTAGTTTAACTCTAATGTATATATGGAAAGAAATATTTTTGATAAAATGAATAATATTTAACTTACAATCAAAGAATAAATAAAGGTAATTTACTTAAAAATTTAAAATATTTTTAAAAAGGCATAAAAAAAACAAGAAAAATAAAATGAATATGATGGAATACTTTCAATTAAAGTAAACTAGAAGTTCTTACTAAATTTTAAAATAGTAGTTCTTCATTTGTTCAGAGAATCAATTTTGTACTTTGTTTTATTTCAAACATATCAATTTATATATTTGAACTAATGTAAATTTGAAATAATTTTAAAGCTGCAAAATCAAATTTTGATGAAAAGAATAAGTATTTTGGGAACCCAATTTACTTATATTGACAATATAATATCTTTATACTTTGAAATTAGTCAAATCAAAATTAAATTAATTATAGTAAATTATTTACTTTATTTTTCAAGTTATCAATTAATGCTTAATATTGCTATTCTTTTTTTTAATCTAAATAAGCATGGAAAAAGAATTTTTTTAAGCAAGCTGTCTCTTTTATAAAATATTATTAAATTTCATGAAAATATTTTATTTGAGGATTTTGAGTTTTCATAAACTTGTGTTAGAAAACACTAATAAAATAAAATTTTGAATATATAAATGAACTACTACATTGAACATGTTTTGAAGATATAAATTATTAGAAATTAGAGAAGTAAATTAATTTAAGCTGATTACTATAAATAAAAAGATGATAAACAACAAGTGCATAGTTGTAATTTGGAAAATTACATAACCAATGATAAGAGCAAATTTTTGAAATAAAATAAAAATATATAGGCAAAAAATTGAATTTGATATGTAACTAATACATTGTATACTTAAAAAAAAAATCATAAGAGAATTTAAAACTTAATTTTAAACAAAAAAGTTTAAAATACACTTATGATTTGAGACTATATGATAATTTTTTAATTAAATTGATATAAATTATAGAAGTACTTATTAACTATGTATCATTCTACATGTAAAAAAAAAAGAATAAATAAATATTATGTCATGCTAATAATTTTTCTGTTATCAATAAAGATGTATTACGTTGAACTTTATGTGATAATGAGATGTGTGCTTCTTGGTTCTAATTTTTATTTGTGAATCATAAATTAAAAATATTGGCAATATAGTAATTAGTAATATACAATGACTCACGATTATTATATAATTCAATTCAATCTAATACACAAATTATCTTCGAATCCTATTAAATTTCTGTCATTATGTGATAGTAGAAAGCAAATTTGTTATTAGATCTCAAGTGGTTTACAACATAAAAAATGAATAGCTTCATAATTGATACCAACAAACACTTGAAATAATTTCTGGATTAAATTATATTATTGCAATCACGGGCGGAGCTACAGCCAATCAAGGGTGTGCAAGTGAACACCCTTCGTCGGAAAATTATACCGTATATATATACGTCAAAATTTATGAAATATCATTATATACATGCGTTTGCACAACCTTTACACGGCTGCTTCCTTTGGCCCAGTGGTAAAGGCTGTACAGAAAGCCTGAGAGGTCGGAGGTTCGATACTTGCTTAAGACGTCAATTTTTGTTAAAACTCACCTTATATATTCTCTTTTCAACAGTTTTTTGTGGGTCCACTAATCCACTAACTTTCTTTTTAATTCCTTTTTATTTTTTATGTGTCTCCTTCTCTCCCCCAACCCCAAAACAAAAGCTATACTACTATATTGATTTTCTTCTTTAGATATTATTCCCTCCATCACTATTTATTTATATATAATTATATGACATTATTTAATTATTTGTGTAATTATAAATTATTTTATTTTAATTAAAAAAGTAATTTTAGATTTAAATTATTTTCAATTTTAGATAATATTCTTTTTTGAGACAAACTAAAAAGAAAAATATGTCACATAAATTAAGATATAGTGAATACTTATTAATTATTAAATTTAATTGAAACTTTAGTTTGGATATTAATTTTTATTAACTAAAAAAATATTATTTCAAACAAGTTTCTACAAAAAAAAATTAGAAGAAAAGATTATGTACAATAACACATATATCATTGTATTTTCCATTCCCTCCTAAGATTTGGAATAAAAAAGTTAATAATATATTAATTTCTTCCAGGGTTTTATAAGTGGATTAAGAGAACTAACTAAGATTTGAAACTCTTGATTATGATTTTCACACATTCTTTATCAAAAAAGAAGAAGTTTAACATCCATTAAAATTAAGAAATAGCAAAATTGAAGATAAAAAATAACTCTAAATTTAAGTAAAATCGATAAATTAGTGTTATTTTTTTCTTAAATGTGTAAAATCGATAAATTAGTGTTATTTTTTTCTTAAATGTATAATACGTATTCCGTGAAAATCTCAATCTATTCATTATAAAACTATTATTTTAGTTTATACAATTCTCCGTCAATTTTTACAACAAAAAGCAACCCAAGCTGAAGAATTTTTTTTAGATGGTTTCTATTTGGTAGAAAACAAATTATTGACGACGTTCATGATAAAGTCGCTAGGTTGAGCAAGATGGATGTCAATCTATTCGCTAAAATTTTTTGTTAGTTACTTCTTTAAATTTTGCACACCCTTCGTAAAATATCTGGCTCCGCCACTGATTGCAATACTTAATTTATGCTAAAGTTTTGGTTGGGACAAACAAATTATAGGTCAAAAATCTATACATATAAAATATACCAACTTTAAAAATCTTTAAAAATAAATAAAATAATAAAGAAAACTTAATTTTTTTTTTTATTATTATGGGACCTAAATTATCTAGTACTACTATATAAGTGTGACCAAGCAAGCTCCTCTTCGTGGACATACTTGTCGATCATGAGGAAAATTCTGGAAATTCATAAAAAGTTGAGCTTACCAATGATGGACAACGTGTATTGAAAATTGGGTCAATTCCAGTTTCATCCCTTTTACTGACATTTCGTTTGGCCATGAATTTTTTTAATTTTTTTTTGAAATTTTATTTTATTTTAATGAAAAAAGTAAATTTTGTTGGTGTTTGGTCATGAAATTTTTTTCACTAAAGTGAAATAAAATTTCGAAAATGTGAAACCAATTTTTTCTTGTTTTCACTTTTTTCACTTCTATTTCTCTCACAAAAAATCAAATTTATTTTCATGGAAACATAACTCCAAATTCCAACTCCAACTCCAACTCCAACTTCAACTCCAATTCCAAAAAATTTAATTTTCATGGCCAAACGCCTACTAAGTGTAGGGCCTTTCTCATGCTACTTTTTGCCCCCGACTTTTTATTTTATTTTATTGTCTGTCCTTAACATTTTAGTAAATATAGTGAAAACATGGACTACTTTTAAATGCCTGAATGTCATACTACCCTTGCCACGTGCAACTGTGCAATAACCACCTCCAAATTGTTGGTCATCTAGCTATTGTTATCCATTGAATGACATGTAGAAGTTGTGGGCCATGGCTCTCCACCTACTGTTTTTTTTTTCTAAATTTCTTTTTTTGGTTTCCGGTTAAATATTACTCCATTCATTTAAAAAAGAATGACTTACTTTTTTTTTTAGTCCATTTAAAAAAAATGACTCTTTCTTTTTTTAGCAATAATTAATTCTAATTTTTCACGTGACATGTTTAAGACTATAAGATTAAAGGGCATTTTGATACATTTAATACAACTTTAATTTATGACCACATGATTCAAAAATCTTCTTTATTTTCTTAAATTCCGTGTCAAGTCAAACTAGATCATTCTTTTTGAAACGGAAAGAGTATTTCTTCAATTTCATGTTCTTAATTACTCATGAAATAAATGTTCAATAATATTTATTTAGTTTGAAAAATTAAAGAATAATTTGTCAATTTAGATCCATTTACCTGTTCTGTTAAATACTATATTCATTACTAAATGTATTTTTTAAAATATTAAATTTATTATATTAAAAAAATGATATAATAAAATTATCTTTATTATTTATTATTAATTTATGTGTCAAATAAATATTGAAGTATTATTGAATGGAGTAAGAATGAAGTCTGGCAAAGTTTAATATTTAACTAACTACAAAGTACAATTCCAGAAACTATGAATCATTCCTGAATAAATCATCACACTAGCAAAGACAAATAAAACCAAAAAAATCAACGATTTTTAGCTACCTAATTAGATTGAATCTTAAAATACCTTAATTTTTTTTCAAAAAAAAACGATTACGGTTAAAAAAACAATTTAATTGATTCACAAGTATCACATAAATTAAAATAGAAAAAATAATATATATTGAGTCCGTGCTGACACGAGCTCCAATGTAATATAATGAGAGTTTAGGGAGCACACACGTCATGGACGAGGTGTGTGCTTCTTGGAATTGTCAATCAATTTGAGGGTAGTTTAGGTACTTTATAATTTTAGGTTCTTCCAGTTGCTGTACCACAATACTTTATGTATGTACCCTTTTTCCAATCTGGACAATAAGCCCAGCCTAAGTCTACTTTATTACACTTTTGCTTTGACATCATGTAGGCCCCATTTACTTTTTCTATTGAAGTTGTACTCAATTTTCTATGATGCGGGCCCCACTTACTTTTACATGCTTTTGCTGATTTTCTATGCATTTATTTTGAATTTGTTTTTTTTAATATAGAAATGTGGATCCCATTTTTTAATTTCAGCTGCCAATTCGTTTTTTATAGAGAACTTATTCATTTATATGAAAGATGATTGGAGAATTTATTTGTTTAACATTTTTTTAAGCCTATTATATATTTGAAATTACATAAAAAATATTATAAACCATATATTAATCAACAATCTAAAATATTTAAAATTTTTATAAAAGAATTGATTAACTCTCAAAATTTTATTAGTGCGATATAATTTGACACAAAATGAGTAACATATATTATGTGAAAATTACATAAAAAGTACAATGAATTACAATAATTTTAAAATAAGTTACAAAACATAAAAAAAATTTGGTCAAATCCAAATTCTATTCATGTCATATAAATTAGGACGAAAAAAATAAAATATATTGGGCCGTACTGGTACGGAATGAGTATATAGTAACTCAATAAACATATGAACTTTGATTGAGTCCAAATTAAAGCTCCAGAGAGGAAACCTTTTCTTAAAAAATGATCCCCTCATTTTAATTGGTTTGTCTTATATTACTATTTGGATAGTTAAAAACTATGTTTTGTGACTATATTTTTTATACAATACTTCTTAAATATTTTGATATGTTTAATGTATTATGACTTATAATACTATATGGTTTTCAAATATGTACATTTATATTAAAAAATTTGAAAATTATACATTCGAATTCATATGCCGAACATTAATTAGTTTGATTTTCTTAACATTAATTAGTTTGATTTTCGTATTTTGAATCATGACACATCATAATTGAACCGAGGGAGTAATCTCTTTTGTGAATATGTTGGAGATAGAATTTCTTTTTCTTCTTTCTGATCTCAATTCTCCTCTTTTTCACCCCCACAATTATAGCACACTTTTTACGCACACTATAACACTGTTTTTTCATGCGTATCATAAGAAAGAAAGTCGTCTTTTAAAGGTATATAAATTATTTTTTAGAAAAAAATATAAAAATTTAAATGTGTAATAATATTGTAAGGACATGAGATCATTCTATAATGGATAATTGATTAGTGATATACACATTATCTATGATATTTTTCCTTCCAGCCAAACACACCCTTAAACATATGATTCCGTATCAGATCTTTACGTCACTATTTTGAGTGAGTTTAATCTTTCATCCATTTGCTTTAAGTGAAATATTTTATTATACGTGTCGCACAACTAAAACATAAAGTTTTTATTATGTGTAGTGTTTGAGAATTACGCAGAATTACATAAGGATTATGCAGGTCTTATCTTGTATTTTTATAAGAGACTATTATTATGATTTAAACTCTTGACCTTCTGATCACATGACAATAACGTTATTAGTTACTCTAATACTCCTCCTTACACAACTAATCTTAATAATCGTGTGAAGTTTTTTTTTTTTTTTTTTTTTTTTGTCTTACGACTTACAAAAACTGGAACTCAAAGTTTATTGATCTAAAAAATTAATAGTTGAACTTACTATTTAAATTTCTCACAACTCATATCAATTATGTGAGATACGTAATAAAGTTTTTTTGTTTGATGTTAATATTTGCGGAGCACTTGAAGGCAACGTACGTACAGCAAAAATAAATCCATGGTCTAGAGTAGGGTGGGCATAAAAATGGTAGAACAGAAAAATCATATCGAACCGAATTAATTTGATTTTTCTATTTGGTTTTGATTTTTTTTTTTGGTAGTTCGATTTTTCGATTCGGTGTTCGATTTAGGGATAACAGTTTTCGATGCACCGAAGAACAAAACTTTTATTAATTTTTTTTATTTTTTTTTCATTTATCTTATGTTTGACCCAAAACTTTTTAAGACCAAGCCTCAAAGCTCAAACTCAATTATCCCATCAACATTTACCTTCCAGCCTTATTACTTTTACATTTTTTTAATTTTTAATTTTAATTCCTAGTATACATATATTTCTAATTGTAATTCCTAAAAAAAATTCACACAAATACTCCTAATTTCTAACTATAATTTCTAATTTTTTTTCACACAAATACTACCATTGTATTGTGATATGAAAAAATAGAGCACTATAATGATAAGTATTTGAAGTTGTCCTCACTTAATAGTCTATTTATAATATTTTAGATTTTTTAGTGTCTTATATTTTAATTTGATTCTCATTTTTTTTTATTTTATACCAAAAATTTAATTTAAAAATATTGAACTAAAACGAATCGAAACTGAAAAAATCAAACCAAATTAAATTAATTTGATTTGATATTTGATGCATATTTTTTTAAAAATAAAAATTAAATAATCAAATTAAAATTTAATAAAATCGAACAAAAGAATCAAACGACCACCCTAGTGTAGAGGCGGCCTCTCATCCTGCACTAGGAATATAACTATTGAAGCCGCTAATCACGACTTTCTTCCTGTAATTTTCTTCTTTTTAATTAGTGGATATTACTAAAGCCAACACACATCATAATCTGCCAGATTTCTTTTTTGTCGAGTACTAGAAACCTTTAATGAAATATAACTACAGTTGAACAAAGAATGAAGAAAATACGCAACGAATTTTTGAAGTCAGAAAGTAAGATATTCAAGTTTGCTGCAGCATATTTTCTCCAGTCAAATTATACTTTTTTAATTTATATGACACTTTCTTGGTCCTAATTTATACGACATCCTCAATGAAAATTTATAATTATTCATGTATCTATGATTTAATTACTTTCCCCATCTATTTTACTTATTCACTATACTAAAAATAGTTGTTTAACTTTACTTATTCAGTTTAAAAAATTAAGAAATAATTTATCACTTTATATTTGTTTTACCTTTGTTATTAACTACTATTCATTTTTTAATATTTAGATGACTTATAATTAACAATGATGGTATAGTAAAATTAACCTTTTATTTCTTATTTCTCAAGGGTTGTGTCAAGTCAAACATAAACAAGTAAAAATGGATAGAAGGAGTATTTTAGACCACAAATTTCAAAAGTCTTTCTTTCTTTTGTAAACTCTCTGTCAAATTAAACTACATCACATAAAATGGGACAGAGAAAGTAATAATAGAAGACGCACGATAAAAAACTCTCTCAGCGCACGATAAGCACTACTACTTTGATTGGCGTATGGTAAGTGGACTACCGCCCTCCGGTCACCGGCATGTCACACCCCAAATCCCATTGAGGCGGACTGGCACCCGAAACCGATAAGGTCCGAGAGAACCAATCTTTGCTTATGTTCGGTCATATGCATGCCATAAGATATACCATTATCTTGTAAGAACTTAACATGCTAATAACGGAATTCATGAAACATGTGATAAATATATACATATGTGAAACTTGGCCGACAGGGCCATCAAGTCAACATGGACATACATCTCTTACATTTGTCTTCCCACAACCGTCTACAAAGCCTCTACAGATACATGACCAAGTCTATACAATATTTAGATAATACCAAAACCTAGAGTACACATGTGACTTGGGAAGCCCTGAAGCAACTAGAGCTCACCAAAGATCTGTATATGGTCCGCAGCCTACTGAGGAGGTCTACTAGTACATGCGCCTGCAGCAAGTAAGGTAAATCCCCCAAGAAGGGTCAGTACGAATAATGTACTGAGTATGTAAGGCCATAAGAATTACATCATATATAATAACAACAACAATGGAGTCAATATATGAGAAATAGTTAATGTGAATAAACTCTCTTTCTGTATGTGAGGAACCATGTACATTACGTTCTTTACTTCTCTTGTCTTCATACTTATTCATCTTTATTGTTCTACCCATGCTAGGCTGTTCTATCGCCCCTGGGATGAGATTAACCCATGCTAGGTACTTTGACCCTTGGGATGTTATATTAAACCATGCTAGGCTTTCGTGTCGCCCTTGGGATGTTATTAACCCATGCTAGGTACTTTGACCCCTGGGATGCTATATTAACCCATGCTAGGCTTTCGTGTCGCCCCTGGGATGTTATTAACCCATGCTAGGTACTTTGACCCCTGGGATGTCATCCAAGATTACTCATCAATTAAACATTACTTCTTTCTTTTCTTACTCTTTCTTTCATTCTAAAAGTGATACCTTGACGATTGAAACATTCTTGAAACTGGGAACACATACATACATTACTTCACATCTTTACTCTTGTAAGATTGATATCTTTACTTGTGAGGGATAGATACATTAGCTTACACATTACTTCCTTTATTACTTTTGTGAGATTGGTACTTTTACTTGTGAGAGATTGGTACAAAGATAATCATAATCTTATTGGACTTTTGGAACATGACATGATTGGAAACGAAATGCTATTCAAAATAAATAGACTCTCTTTACATCATTACTCTCTTTGAGATAGTTTTCTTAGAATTTACAACATTATGACAGTTGAGGAACTTCAGTCAATGTATAAAAGACATATGAATCACAATTGGTCTAAGAATAAGGAACATGTGATCAACTATATCTGTCAACCTGAGATAGGAATACTTTAGAACACTTCGGAATAGAATAAGTACCATAACAAGGTGAATATTCTATGCTGCAGAAAGATACGGAAAGAGTAAACTTACATACTCAGTACATTATTCGTACTGACCCCTCTTGGGGAATTTACCTTACTTGCTGCAGGCGCATGTACTAGTAGACCTCCTCAGTAGGCTGTGGACCATATACAAATCTTTGGTGAGCTCCAGTTGCTTCGAGGCTTCCCAAGTCACATGTGTACTCTAGGTTTCGGTATTATGTAAATATTGTATAGACTTGTTCATGTATCTGTAGAGGCTTTGTAGACGGTTATGGAAGACAAATGTAAGAGATGTATGCCCATGTTGACTTGATGGCCCTGTCGGCCAAGTTTCACATATGTATATATTTATCACATGTTTCATGAATTCCGTTATTAGCATGTTAAGTTCTTACGAGATAATGGTATATCTTATGGCATGTATATGACCGAACATAAGTAAAGATTGGTTCTCTCGGGCATTATCGATTTCGGGTGCCAGTCCGCCTTAATGGAATTTGGGGTGTGACACGGCATGCCTCGGGAACGACCGAAGAAGAAACCCAAGAGGGATGAAATGACCAAAGCAATAGGTGTTTCGCATGAACTTGCACGATTTAGCGACATAAGGATTAACCCTAGATCCCCAATTCAGTATACCATGATTCGTCGATTGAGCTTGGGAATTGCAGGACTGACGACTCTTGTGGGAACAGGTTCGTAGCTTGTTACTGGAACGATGGATCATTCAGGGCTGGGAGGGACCGAACAATGTCAATTCTAGGGTCTGGGAAGGAGAAAATATCCATTGGAGACACACATGATAAGGTAGACACAAAAGCCCCTGCTCCGCGAGTTGGAGATCACGATTCATGACGTAGTTTCCCTAAAGCATCAGTAGTGCCTGAAGAAGTGGTTGAGAAAGGTGAAGAACCAAAGAATTGGGCGAACTTATTCACTGCTAACAAGTTTGCAGCCAAAGGCATGGAACTGGAGTATATTACGCCTGTAATTATTGAAGGGAAAATTGTAGCACAATTACAACAGGAGGATATACAAGCAGGTATTGAGACCTGGAAACATGCTTTAATTTTCTATGTTGTTGGAATTTCACCAACTATAGCAGCTGTGGAATAGTATATTCGTGGAACCTGGAATTTTGTAGCGGTACCCAAAGTGTATTACCACAATAATGACTACTTTTTGATCAAGTTCTAGAACATCTCCGATTGTGATGAGGTTCTCTACTCTGGGCCTCAAATGATGCACAATAGGCCAGTAATTGTCAAAGTTTGGGAAGCTGATTTTGATCTAAACAAAGAGGTTCTACGAATGATTCCTCTATGGCTTAAATTGCCACGACTCTCACTGAGCTAATGGAGTTTGAACTCTTGAGCAGAATTGGGAGTGCCCTTGGTAAACCAGTGTATGCTGATGACTGTACAACAAATGTGGATCGTATTTCCTATGCTAGAATCTTGGTGATTATGGATATTACAAAACTCCTTCCATAGTCAGTTAAGTTATTCGATCATAAAGGAAGAGTTTTTGAGCAAGATATTGTACATGAATGGAAGTCGACATACTGGTCCAAATGTCTTCAACTTGGTCATAATTGTCAAGAAAAGGCTGGACAACAACTAAACCAAGATGAAGAGGCTTGGCAGGTTAAGACAAACCCTAATAAAAGGGAAAACAAATCTGCTAAACCACAAAAAAGGAAACAATTTAGAGCACTATGGTTGAGAAATAACGGGGAAACATTGCAATCTCAAGTGCCAGTTATGGAACAGGGGGTCTTCAAGTGATAATATGGATGAAGGGTGGACACAAGCAGTAGGAAAATCTAATACTAAGATTGTACAGGCGCAAACGACTACTGCTATTGCTAATGCATTTAGCCCACTGGAGTTCCCTCTTATACAGCTGACTACTGCTCAAAAGGCTACCCAACAGGCTCAACAGGATGCACTGGGAAATTGACTAGTCCCTATGACCCTCAACAAGTCTCAAGAAGATAGTTGCCTGGAACGTTTGAGGCCTCAATAAAGTCTACAAGTAGACTGAGCTAATAAAGTTCCTAAGGCAACATATTGTAGGCCTCATAGCTTTGCTTGAACATAGAGTCTGTTAATCTCAAGCTACAAGAATAAAAAATAGGATAGCTCAAGGGTAGGAGGTTTGCTGGAATTACAATGATGGAAAAGGGAGCATCTGGATATTATGGAACCCCAATATAATTCAATTTCATCCACTGTACATCCAAGATCAACTTATTCATGAAAAAATCAAGTTGGTAGGTAAGTAGTTGGAATTCTACACCACCATGGTTAATGGTCTACATACAGTGCCTACTAGAAGACCATTATGGGACGCTATCAGGAATATCCATAACTCAATCCATGGATCTTGGGTGCTTTTAGGGGATTTCAATGCTATTCGGGCAATAGATGATAAATTAAATGGGAGTATGGTACAAGAATATGAGGTAACTGATTTCAACTCATGCATGATTGATACTGGACTGACTGAGTTAAAGACTACTGGCCGTAAATATACTTGGTGTAACAACCACACATTGAGCAAAGCTTACTAGGCTTTAGCTAATAGTGACTGGTTGATGTAATTTACTCACCTGGAAACTATAGCAATGGATCCTCAATACTCTGATCATTTACCAATTGCTGTTGAGGTTGAGGAGCAGGAGGTACCAAGATCTAGACCCTTCAAATTTTTCAATCATATAGCTAAGCATCCTGAGTTTTTGGGGATTATTAGATAAGTTTGGACACAACAAAGTCATGGAACTGGAATGAAATCTTTTTGGGACAAACTGAAAGCTATAAAACATCACATTAAGGGTCTGAACTCAAGGGAGTTTTCTAAAGTAGATGAGAATTTACCATTCTATAGAGAGAAACTTGCAGAGGTGCAACAACTGATGAGAGATCCTGCCAACTTCAGCACTTTATTGGAGAGAGAAAGTGATATCAAGTTAAAGCTGGAGAAATGGTCTACTATTGAGGAAAGTATACTATAGCAGAAGTCAAGAGTGAAATGGCTTCAACTAGGGGATTCCAATAATGCATATTTTCATGCCTGCATGAAGGAAAGTCTAGCAAATTAGATTAAATCTCTAAATACACTGGCAAGAAATATAGCTTACACTCAAAAGGATATAGAAGCTGAAATTACAGGATTTTATAAGCAACTGTTAGGCTCATCCACCTCTCCACTATCTGTTATCCAGGAGGAGGTGTTACTTGAAGGTGCTAGGCTGCATGGAGAACAACAATTGAATCTTATCAAACCAATTTCACTAGAGGAAATAAAGGAAGCACTGATGGATATAGATGATCTTAAAGCTCCTGGTTATGATGGATACAATGCCCATTTTTTCTAAAAGAGTTAGGAGGTTATAGGAGATGAAGTAACTGTGGCAGTGCTCCATTTCTTTCAGACTTGCCAGATGTACAAGCTTCTTAATTGCACATCAATCACATTAATTCCCAAGATCAAGAACCCTATAACAATAAAGGATTTCAGTCCTATTTCATGTTGCACAGTACTGTATAAAATTATTTTCAAGGTCCTCACAAATAAAATGCATAATATCATGGAGGTATTAGTAGATCATAGTCAGGAAGCATTTGTCCCAGAAAGAGTTATAACTAATAGCATTATCCTCAGTCATGAGTTAGTAAAGGGGTATAGAATAGGAAAGGAATTTCACCAAGACGCATGATTAAAATTGACATGCAAAAACATATGATACTGTTGAATGGGTTTTCATTGAACAATGCTACATGGATTGTAGTTCCCTTCTACTTTTACTAGATGAGTTATGACTTGCCTCATTACTGTGTCTTATGCTATCAATATAAATTGGCAACCTACAAAATCTTTTGAGGCACGAGAGGGCTAAGGCAAGGTGACCCAATGTCACCCTACCTCTTTGTCTTAGTGATGGAATATCTCAGTAGACTATTGAAGAAAATGACTCAGAATTCAATTTTTAAGTTATACCCAAAATGTGCTAAGACTAGAATTACACAACTTGGGTTTGCAGATGACCTATTGCTCTTTTGTAAGGGTGATCCTATATCTGTCCAGCTCCTATTTTCATGCTTCCAAGATTTCTCTAGTGCTTCTGAACTGATTGCCAATGCCGCTAAGAGTGCCATCTACTTTGGAGGAGTCAAACCAGTTCAGTAGGAGCACATATTACACATTTTTGGTTTCCAAATGGGGAAGTTACTATTCAAGTACCTTGGAATTCCACTTAATACCAAGAAACTATCTAGTATACAATGTCAACCTTTGTTGGACAAGATGATTGGCATGGTCACTAGTTGGACTAGTCGACTCTTGTCTTATGCAGGGAGGGAGTTGTTGATTAAGAGTGTACTCATTTCCATACAAAACTACTGATCCCAAGTGTTTGACCTATCAAAAAAAGGTGATCGAGAAGAAAATTTCCATCTGTAGAACTTTCCTGTGGACTGGCAACATGGACAGCTCCAAGAAAACCTTACTAGCCTGGGATACCCTTTGCTATTTGACCTCAGCAGGTGGATTAATTTTTACTGGTTTGTAGATTTGGAATAAGGTTGCTATTTGTAAATAATTTTGGGCACTATGCCAAAAGAAAGATAGGCTACGGGTGAGGTGGGTGCATGCTTATTATGACAGTGCCCAGGCTATATGGGAAGCTAAGTGTGATGAGGCATCCTGGTTGATACAAAAAATCATTCGAGCTGATAGGTATATAAGCCAGGCTGGCTTGCAAATGTCTGAGTTTTTTGACATTAGTCAGTTCTCTATCAGGAAAATGTACCACATGCTCAGAGGACAATTTACTAAGTGCCATAGAGGAGATTAGTGTACAACAATATTGGAGCTCAGAAGTGGATATTCTATCTTAGATTGGTTGCTCACAATAGGTTATATACAAGGGATAGGTTGATCAGTTGAGGTATGGATGTATCTGTGTTATGTCCCTTATGCAGCTTGGAACCAGAGATTGTTGAGCATTTATTCTTTGGCTGCGAAGTCTCAGCAGGGGTTTGGAAACGACTACTGCAGTGGCAAGGTATTTTCAGGCAGGCTAAGTCATGTTCAGAAGAGATACAGTGGACGACTATGCATTTCAAAGGCAAGAGTTCAACAACTTATGTGTACAAACTGATCTTTAGTGCTGCTATCTACTTCCTGTGGCAAGAGAGGAATTTGAAAGTGTTCCAGCGCAAGCAAAGGCCTAATGATGTTCTTGTTCGGGTGATTGTCCAGGAAGTTTTTCATAGGGTTCCAATAAGCCTAGGCTAGCACATGTTTTCCAGCAACTTGACTTCTATCCTTAGTGATAGTAGTTAGCTTAGATGATTGCAAAGAACACTGAAGGTTGGGACTATGTCTAATCTCAGTGCGTAATACTTTGTCTGTAATTATGCCATTGGTAATAAAATCAGTTTGTTGCCAAAAAATAAAAATACTGTCATGTAACTCAAATAAATATATTAACTTAGGACCCGTTTGGCCATGAAAATAAAAAATATATTCACTTTATTTGGTATTTTTGAAGTTGAAAATAGAGTTGGAGTTACTGTGTTTGGCCATAATATTTTGGAAATGGGATATTTTAAGTTAAAAAAAATATAAAAAGTGAAAACAATTTTTAAAAAATTTAGAGTTTTATGAAAATTGGGTATTTTATGAAAATAAAAAATTTAGATTTTTGTTCGAAAAAAATAAATTAAAAAGTGCAAAAAGTGAATCCAAAAATAGTGAAAACACCCCTTGTTTTTCAAAAAACCAAATATTACGAAAATGTATACCGGAATGTTTATGGACAAACAAGTATTTCGAAATAGAGTGAAAATTTATTCCAGAATATTGTGAATAATATTCATGGCCAAACTCCTAATTATTATTGAGTCCAAATTTAGACCTCCGTGCACGGCAAGAAATAGTCTTTTGTGAATATGTTGGAGATGAACCTTATTTTCTTTCTTTCACATCACAACTCTCCTTTTTTTTTTCTTCCCACAATTACACCACACTTTTTTATGCACACTACAATACTCTTTCCTTGCATCATCATCATCATAAGAAGAATTAATAAACTTCTATTTAAAGGTTTATAAATTCTTTTTTAGAAGAAAATAAAAATTTATACGTGTAATAAAATTGTAAGAACATGATATCATTCGTCAATGGCTAGTAACTTGATTAGTGGTATAATAAGTAGGAAGATTATGGGATAGTGATTTCAAGAGATACAAAAGTTCGGACCACCATTATTATTAACTAAAATGAAATGCAGACCAAGCAATTTAATATAATTATGTTTAACATTGATTAACTATATATTAGTGGACGGTGATGAGCCACTTATCTTTGATGATTGTTATATCAATTCCGCTTATAAGTTTTGAAGTGACACTTCAATTCTTAAGAGCTGGAGAAGTACAAATATGAGTTGTTAGCATTAAAATTTTTAAATAGTCATTGATAATAACCGTTTGGTTAATAAGCTCGACTAACAATACTTCTATGGTTAATATGCTTGATACACATTTATAAACATAAAATATGATTCTGAGAAAAAGAAACATATATTGTTAGTCACAGTGACGGACTTAGAATTTTACATAAATGGGTTCAATCGGTAAATAAGGTTCGATCATGATAACCACTTAGTAATATGCAATACTTAATTACTATCTCTAATAAGACTCTTTCAGATCTCATAGCTGGAATTACAACGTAAGCGTATATAGGATGAATTGAATGCAAATTTTCATGTTTACTTTAAGTTGAGATTAAGGTTGCTCTAATGATATTAACAACCTCAAGTTGCACCACTAAGTACAAGAGTTTTATAGGCTGTTGGACATGAATCGAGCGATAATTAGAAAAAAATAATATTTGAAGTTAAGTTTTAAAAAAATATTTGCAAGTTGAATGACATGCATTTCACTTTAAAAAAATGTAAGAAGTTTTGTTGAATTTTTTTTTTTTCTTGAAAAGCTGGTCTTTTTTCAAGTTTAGAGTGAAAAGTTGATACAATATAATACCAAACAGATATTTAAATTATTTTTTTTTCAAAAAAAAAGTAAGAATAATTAAATTATTCCAAACATGCCCTTAGTTAAAGAAGAAAAAGAAAGCTTCAACGAATAGAGATTGATAGCTTTTGATCCACTGAGTAACTACATAGGCAGTTACGTCATAGAGGGCAAGGTCTAGTCCTCCCTCTTCATTTGTATTTTTTTTTTAAGGTGGCAATAAAATCGTGACTCGATTTAAGTCTTTAACTAAAAAGCAAATAGAGATGTAAATTGTATTATTATATTTAGCCATTATTTTCCTTCTTGTAGAAGTAGTATGTCAGCCACGTTTTCAACAGTCAGCATGAGAATATTAATCGGAAACGAAGACATATATTATTGTTGGCTTTGAAATAATGGCTTAATTATGAGATTTTGTCTTCTCCTGTTACTAGACTTGCCCATCAATAAGTCATTCTATCTCATCAAATAATTGAACTAGAAATTTTAAGTATTAAGGGATTGTTTGGTATACCGGATGAGATAAGTAGGGATATTTCAGGAGTCAGGATATCTTATGGGATTATTTTATATCACCCTTTACATGGGATAGTAATCTCATCATTTTAGTATAGATGGTAGGATAAAGTAGTCCAAGGATTAGTTAATACCTCATACTAAACATGAGATAAAGTTAGTCTCAAACTTTATTTCGAAATTATTTTCTTTATCCGGTGTACCAAACGATCCCTAATAGTATGGTAGTTAGTTAGAATTATTGAAGGTATATTAGTATTAATTTAGGTATTAGTTATGCGGCTATTAGTTATTCCATCTTCTACCATATATAAGATAAAATATGCAAATTTCCTCATAATTTATACATGTACTTAGTTATGCAGATTTTTAAATTGCAAATAAAACATACGTCATATTAATTTTATGCATGAATAACAACTTACTTGTTAACTAGCCACCAAACATTTATATAACTTATGCATAAATTAATACATAAATAACTTGAGTCTTTACTAGCTAGCTCAAACAACCCCTACTGGTATACAAACTTTACACATCTAAATATATGCTTCCTCTCATTTTATAGGACATTACTTTTTTAGTATGTTTTAAAAAGACTCAATTTATATCCATTTTAATATAAATATTCAGCATTTTATTCATCATACACTAACATTACACTTTAATCTGGAGTATACGAAAAGTGATTACTTCTCCCTGCTCAAATTTGATGAATAGCCTATCTGTTTTATAGAAATAACGTAAATGCAACGATGAGTTTGTCATACTTGATTACACAAATATGAACGTCAAATTATCCAAATATGCAAAAACTTGACTACTGCTACATATAAACAGTAGGATTCCACCATCTAAGGTGGTTAATTCCTAGGTAATCTCCTTCTTCCTTTTGGTTGCTCTAAAAGCAGCCAGCCATGTTTCACCCTGTCCATTGTCATGAGCTTTTTAACTTCTAAAGATAAATCATCAAAAACTCAGACAGTTTATTGTTAGTTGCTCATAATTCAGTGTGTTCCAATTTATCAACCACCTTAATATTGGAAAATAAAACCTAAAGATGCCATATGCTCTTTCAATTTCTTCCCTTCTTTTTAATTCTCCAAGGTGTATAGATTAGGTCATTAACACAGCCAATAGCAGTTTTGAGACACTTTATGCTATAGTTAGATCATGATCATTGTCTAAACACCATTCGACATCATATAGTAAGGATATTGCTTATGCTACCAGCTCCTAGATCTAAGGAGTATGCAAAAAACTAACTTGAACTTCGATCATAGTTTTTGGCCACACCTCCCTCTCCACATTTATTATTCTTTCAATTATCATTTGAGTTGATCTTCACAAAACTTATAGGTGGTTTGAGCCATCTAACCATGATGAACCTCTTAGTATTGATATTATTGCTCCTCTTAAGTTGAGCAATGTCCTATGTTGGCTTCAATTGAATTTTAAGAAATGGGCTACAAATATCATTCTTGTTACTAGATTTTTGTTGCTATCTATCGGTTCTTGTACTTCGATTGTCATATTTTTTGTTGTAGTTACTGTAAGTTTAGAATGTTTGGTCATGTTTTCTATAGTATTTTGTTGTGGTTTCTTTATTTTCGTTATTTCTTTTTTCGAACTGCTTTGAACTGTTTTTGCTGGAGCCGGGGGTCTATTGGAAATAACCTCTCTATCTCATAGGTAAGAGTAAGGTTTGTATACACCTACCCTTCCTAGACCCCACTCATGAAATTACACTGGCCATATGTTGTTTTTATTTGAATAGATAAATCTAACAAAATTATATCAAGCTTTCTTTGTACTCAATAAAATATTTTTAGAAAGGCTTAATACACAACCAACCTCTTAAATTTGTTAGGAATTTCATTCAGACATTCGAACTAATTAAGTCATGTTCCAATTGAGCACCTCAAATTCTAATAAAGTGTTCCAATTAGACAATACTTTACATTCAAATTTTGAAAAAAAATAAATTGCTTGTGTTTTATTAATAATCTATTAGATAGTTAAGTTAACCACATAAAACATGTCATCTTCTTTAATTACACGCACGAACAACCTCAAGTAGAAAATGCTTGGGAGTTTACAACTTATTGAGATGAGTACATATAATTAACGGAAAAGGGCCAAAATCATCCTTCAAGTATTAGAAATGGTCCTAAAATTCCCTCCTTTCACCTTTAGGCTCTAAAATACCCTTAAATCCACCTATTTGGCTCTTTTTTTCCCTTCTCCTTAACAGAAAAATGATTAAGATTTTAACTGAACACGTGTCAACTTATTATTGATCAAAAATTTTATTAATCAATAATCCATTAATTTACTCACTTAACCCGGATCCACTAATAGCTACCAAACCCAACCCGACCCAATTTCTAAAACCGTATTATTCACTCGCCTCTTCTTCTTAATCAATAATTCATATGCTCCATTACAAGTCACATTTTTGCCATTATTTGTGCACTGTGTATGGTTCCTGTAATCCAACACACAAAATCTTAAATCAACAAAAAAAATATTCTTTTTCACCCAAGGGCGTTGTTTAGACTGGGATATGTTATTGTTGGATTATACTGAATATGCAATATGTTATTGTTGAAGTATGTCGTTTAACTGTCAATGGAGTCGGATCATAACTATGAAAGACTATGGTTCAAATCCAAATAAGGGGAAAAAGTGTTAGTTGATTGATGACTGTTCAAGAAAGAAACTTTTTCTTTAGCTTGACCTTCAAATTTTATACTAATTAAACAAATAGGATTTCTAGAAACAATTGTCTCACTTTCTAATCTTCCTGGCTGTCTGACCATGCTACTTCATGTCTTCCCCGCTTGATTTCCAATCATATTATTCAAGAAAAACAAGTTTTGATTTTAGCCTAACCATTGCCAACAATAGACAAGCAAAATATAGGATTTCCAGGTTAGGATTGATTAAGAAGAAGAAGCGAGTGAATGATACGGTTTTAGGAATTGGATCGGGTTGGGTTGGGTAGATATTAGTGGATCCGTGTTAAGTGGATAAATTAATGGATTATTGATTAATAAAATTTTTGACCAATAATAAGCTGACACGTGTTAAGTTAAAATTCTAATCATATCCTGTTAAGGAGAAGGGCAAAATAAAGCCAAATAGGTGGATGGAAGGGTATTTTAGAGTCTATAGGTGGAAGGAGGGTATTTTAGGACTATTTCTAATAATTGAAGGGTAATTTTGACCCTTTTCTGTATAATTAAAGAAAATAACATATTTTACATAGTTAATTTAACTACCTAATATATAAATGAAAGCACACATAAAAAATTTCAAAATTTGAACCAGAAGTTGATCAAATATTCAATTGAAACCGAATAACTTAGTTCTAGTATCTAAATTAGATACCTTGGATAACTTAAAAAGTTAACTGTAAACCTTTTAGAAAGAGCATTTTATGGGGAAGGAAAGAGAGGTGTATAATTGACACATCAATGTAAAACTATGAAAAAAGTAGTAATTAAAATGTTTAACATTATCCCCTTATTATCCTGCATGGAAAGACTCTAGATCAGGTGTGGATTCTACTAGGTGCTCTTTCATTTTTTTCTGGCCACTGCTTTTTTTTTTTTCGGAAAAGGATCAAAACTACTCTTAAACTATTCGAAATAGAGTAAAAATACCTTCCGTTTATTTTTTGGCTTAAAAATACCTCTTCGTTTGTTTTTTGGCTTAAAAATACCCCTCATTTTAACGGAGTGCCAAAAAGGGCCAAAATTACCTCTAAACTATCCGAAATGGAGCAAAAATACCCCTCACATTAATGGAGTGTCACCAAGCACAACACGTGAAAAAAAAATTGTCATATGGCTACTCCACGTCAGTGTCCCATTTAATATCCAACCAGCCCACTTAACCATATTCCAACTTAACATCCATTTAATATCCTTACCCGACCCATCTTAAAAAAAAATCGACCCGTCCTCATAAGTAAATGGTAAAGATAGATCCACCCTTCATTTCACTTGAACTCTCCAAAAAAAAAAAATCGATGCAGACTAGGGATTCTATGGGAAAAGAAAGCCCTTAGGGAGAAAATCACATGGGCTAGCCAAACATCAGGTTGAAAATAGGCCTATGGGACCTGCTAATGGAATTCAGAAATTTTACCCGTCAAAAAGTCTCTCATAGCT
The DNA here is from genome assembly GCA_031232105.1 of Capsicum rhomboideum. Lineage (NCBI taxonomy): Eukaryota > Viridiplantae > Streptophyta > Magnoliopsida > Solanales > Solanaceae > Capsicum > Capsicum rhomboideum. Next base: position 133,929,596 of record CP124712.1, on the reverse strand, counting down.
CAATGATCACATGCCCTAAAATTGAGCACAATTGGAGTTGTCTCTTTTTCTTCATATCTTAGATCGTGCAATAGAGCCAAAGTTGTAGGTGGAGTCATATTTAACCTTTGAATTTTTTTTTTTTCTCATTATAGTAGAGATGTCGATTACAAGAAGGAGTAAGAATGTCCTTAGGGAAAAAATCAACCTGTGTACTAAGAGCTTTCTTTTCCCTCAGAATCCTTAGTCTACATCGATTTTTTTTTTTGGAGAGTTCAAGTGAAATGAAGGATAGATCTATCTTTACCATTTACTTATGAGGACGGGTCGGGTTTTTTTTTAAGGTGGGTCGGGTACGGATATTAAATGACTGTTAAGTTGGAATATGGTTAAGTGGGCTGGTTGGGTAATAAATGGGACACTGACGTGGAATAACCATGTGACAATTTTTCACGTGGTGTGCTTGGTGGCACTCCATTAATGTGAGGGATATTTTTAATCCATTTCGGATAGTTCAAGGATAGTTTTGGCCCCTTTTGACATTCCGTTAAAATGAGGGGCATTTTTGAGCCAAAAAATAAACGGAAGGGTATTTTTGAGCCAAAAAACAAACGGAGGGTATTTTTACTCTATTTCGAATAGTTCAAGGGTAGTTTTGACCCTTTTCCGTTTTTTTTTTCCACCCGACATGATTTTACTTGGACCCAGAAAAGAAAATTATTTTGTGTTTCTTTTTTGGGGATAAAGTGAAAAATGGAAAATTAAGGGAAGTCAGTCTTTTATTGGGAAGACTTGACGTAGGGAATGTCTCATCCATTTACGTTGCATATATACACATCATAAACTTTTCTTAAAGCAAGTCAACATTTCATTCACCCAACTTTCCAAGTCTTTTCCTAGTGACTCTTTTTTTTTATATATATATTTTAACATAGTACACGTTTCAGAAGTTTCTTACAGTAAAATAATGCATGGCATATATTATAGAACTTATTCTTCCTTTCCCTTTATTAGTATAAAAATACTTTCCAAGTCTTTTCCTCACTCGTCTTATCTGCTAAGTATTATATTTCAATTGATATAGTACTTACACTCTAACAATAAAAGCTTTTAGCGGTAAAAAACATGCACTTTAAAGTTTTTACCTGCATATTAATTAATTATCATTAAATTTAATATGGTTATAGATTTTAAAGATATTTAGAAAGAGTGTTAAAATATAATTATTACTACTGATTGACTCAAAAAAATAGTTTAGCAGTAATTATGAAATATAATTGTTACTAATATTTTCCTCTAAAAACATAATTTAGCAGCAATTAAGCTATTGGTGTTAACTAATTGCCGTTAAATATTTTTTTAGGTTTAGTGTTACTAGTGGGGTTAAATGTTATTAAAGAGAGAAATGCTTTATTTAGATATTATTTGGAAAGTGATTCACTTACAGAGCACCAATAGGCCATTTCAGGAAATCCTTTTATTAGAGAGTTCACACAGAGAGCTACAATTGAATGTTTTACTGCAAAATCATGGAAAACTATACATGTAATTACTTTAAAAGTGTTCACAGTGATACAGTAGTAAATCTTTGTGTATAAATGTAAAATGGTAAAAAACTTATGGATTGATTAATTCTGTTCCATATATTGCAAAAACAAAAAATAACAAGTTAATAAAATCTCGTCAATGAAACCCTTTATCAGAAGGAAGTGTTTGAAGAAATTTGCAAATTTAGTCCTTTTGCCTAAGTATATTTTTCTGTCAACTCTATCAATTATTTTCCTCAATTTCTTTTACATAGCACAACAATTGTAATGATCCTCGCATTGAAATTTAGAATTTTTTGTGTTTTGACCATTTTACCCCTCCCCATGGTTGCTTTATCTTATTTACGAGTTGTGGGGACGGTGGGCACGGTCCCTGATGCATTCGGGAGTATTTTATTTGAGTTTGTAATTTTGAGTATCCTTAAAAGAATAGGTTTGACTTTGGTCAATGTTTTGTGATCCGAGTCTCAGATGAGGATTCTGACAGTTCCATTAGATCCGGAACATTGATTTTGAGTTAGTAACGGGGTTGGTTTGGGTTTGGAACCTTTATTTTGTATTTTGATCCTCCATTTAAAAAATAGTGTATTTTGTCCTAAAGGGGTCCTGGGGGTTAACTTGTTGTAAACGACATTTTTTTGTAAATTCGATGATCTCATTGGATCCAGAATATGTTTTATAATCAATTTGCACTATTGGTTCATGTTCATAGGGTTCCGGAAGAGTTCCGAGGATTAAAAATAAGTTTTTTTGAATTGCTGGTTGTTGGTCAACAATTGACAGCGGTCAACGCGTGGTCAATGGTCAAAGGCTCGGTCAATCTTGCTAAAACAATCCAAATTTTGAAATTTTATCCCCTTTTACTCATTTCGCCATTTTTATCATAGTGGGAGCTCGGAAAAGAGATTTTGGGGGAGATTTCTTGCATAAGTTCGTGCGGGTAAGTTCCTATCTCAATTCTAAATCATTTCCTACCAACTTTATTATCTAAATTTTTCTAAATCAAAGATTTCAAAAGAAGGTTTTTGGGGTTTTCTCCCCCAAATTAAAAATTTAGTATTTCTTTGATTTGAGCTTCGATTCTTCCTTATTTTTGCTTGGGTTTTCACCCATAAGAGTCCATTTCACTTGAGGATTATGATTTTCAAATAAAAATTTCATTTTTACCCTTTTTGATTTTCAATGAATTTTTGGGGGTTTTGCCGGTAAAGCTTGACAATGATTTTTCTTCTATTTGGACCTCGTTTTAAACTCATTTTCGAGTGTGTTTTCAGCTGTAGGTTCCTTTAACCTTGGGGAATGTATTTTTAAAATAATTTTCTGCTTTACCCCTTCGTTTTCGAAACTCATTTTCGAGGTTCGTTTTTTACCCGTTTCAAATATGGTCAATATGGATATAATTAGCTTCCTTTTGACTTTTAGATGACATATTTGACTAGATTGGAGGCATTTGGTGTTGATTCGAGAGATTTGGGCTTTCGGTTGAGGTTTTGGACTGCGTTTGAGCTTGCAGATCTTTATTTAAGGCAAGTTGAGCTATAACTTGACTTTTTCCAAAGTGTTTATGTGTTGTATGCTTGTTTGTTTGTATTTTGTGATTCGTTCAGGATTAGGGGTCCCGCTTAGGTGAAATGACGAGCATCTCTGTGGGTATCAGAGTCTGTTGGTGGATTGTAGTTAGATCATTACCTTTCTTAGTTAGTATTGTTGCTTGTAATTATCCTTAGAGTGGAATGTGGATAAATAACTTAGTGATCATTAAATATTGGTATGGGATGTCTATTTTAGAGCTTGAATCTTGTTTAGCAAATTTTATTGAGATGATTGGGGATTAATTACCTATAGAGAATACTTAGAGTATAAGTGGACTTATACTAGTAGATGATACTTATCGTATGAAATAAGCTAGATTTGGGTAGTTTCGCGATATATAATTATTGAGATCGTTGTTTATTCTGTGTTGCCCTTGTGGGGCTTATGTGAACTTCACTATGAACTTGAGTAATTATTTATGATCATGTGACCGAGTGGGGGCTTATATGCATATTGCTTTGAATTGAGAGGATCTATTATTGTGATGTCCGAGTGGGGGCTTGACTTAATGTTATTAGTCATGTTTGCGCATTAAATGCCTTATCTATTATTGTGTCGCCCGAGTGGGGGCTTGACTTGTCATCATAGGCCTTATCTGTGCATTGGAATGCCATATTTATGATTGTGTCGCCCGAGTGGGGACTTGACTTAACATTGTAGGCCTTATCTAGCAAGAGAAGTGATTCAAAAAGGAACTGTAGTTAAAGCAGAGCAAAGGCAGGCATTAGAGGCTTCAATAACAACAGATGAGATTAAGCAAGCCATGTGGAGCATTCCAGGGGATAAAGCACCAGGATTAGATGGGTTAGTGATGCAACCCAAGGGCTCTCAACGCCTTTTACAAGGCCTTTCACAAGGCCTTTCACAAGGATTCAAGCTCGTGAGCTTCAAAATTGGCAAGGGTTATTTGCACTTGAGGGCATTATGGAGTCCTCTCGAGGATTTCACATGTTCGTGATAGCATTTGATGGAGAATACATTGAGAAGAGGAAGGAGGATTATGCTTTGATTTGATGAATTCTTGAATTCATCACAAAGAGGACATCCCAAACAAGGCTCTTACATCATTAAGGGTAGAAATGTAATAACTTAGTTTCTTCTTTAATTGCTTAGTATAAATAGCCTTTGTTTTATGCTTTGAAGACTTAGAATTTTCATAAACTAATTTTTAGAGTTAGGTGCTTGTTGGGATATTTAAGGAAGATCTCTTTATTTATTAAAGTGGTTGTCTTTAACTCTCAATTTGTGTCTATCTATTTATCTTCCTCTTGTTTTCTTGTTAATCCTCTTATCATTAGTCTAAATCATGCTTTATTTCTTTATTAATCTGAGTTTTCATTTTTAGGATTCATATCATTTGGTATCAGAGCTTAGGTTAGGTTGTTTTCACAATCCTAAGTCTTGGGATTGATTTTTTTTTTAAAAAAAGATCTCAAAAAAAAAAATCTAGAATTTTTTTTGTTTTGATTTGTTGTTTTTGACACTAGATCTTGCATCTCTAGTGTTTTTAGAGCCTAAATCTCGAATTTCACTCAATTCGAAGTTGTAGAAAAGAAGTTACCATGAAAGGGTTTTCAAGCTTTTAAACTTTTCAAACTTGAAAAGTGGGTTTGTTGATTGAGAAGAAATTAAGGCATAAAAACCATTGGGGTTTGATCCCTACGTCTTGGGGAAGCTACTCCTAAATTTTGAGCCAATTCCGAGTTGATTTGAAGGTGTTGGGATTTTGTGTGTGTTCTAGGTGTTCTTAAAAATCTTCATATTGTTCTTGGAGAAGAAGAGAGAGGAAGTACACTTTGATCCAAAAAAAATCTCAAGTTAATTTTGGTCAAAGGTGTTTGTAGGTCCACTTGTGAAAATTTAAAAAAATAAAATAATAATTTCTGAAAAGAAATAATAATTAATTTCTACGTGGATAGGCCACATCAGTAGTCAGCAGTCAACTGCCAATGTATACTAACAACAGCCTGCCACATGGCAGCTGACGTCAGCAAATCAAAGCACAAAAACCTGCAGCGCATGACAGCCAAATTCAGAGAGCAGATTTTTCCACACTTAGTTTTTTTTGGGGGTCCTAAGTTTTTGGGACCCAAATTTTTTTCTAAGTGTCCAAACTCCGTGATTCTTTTTCCTACGCTTTCTTCTTTCGATTTCTCAACTATTTAACAAGTAATTAACATCTTTAATTACTTGTTAACTAGTTTTACAACATCAAATCCTCTTCTTTGATCCTTCAAACTAAGTAACAACAAGTAATTCCTTCTACTTTAGTTACTTCATTTTTGAGTCCGAATTTTTTTTTTTGCTACTTTCTTTTATCTTTTATTCTTTATTTTCCCTTGAAGACTTCTTGGTTCCCATCCTTAGCTTTTGAACTTTCGTTCTTGAGTCGTCCAAAAATCCATTCTTAACCTTCAAGTAGAGATTGGACCCTTGCAACTCATCGGAGCTAAACAAGTTACAACCATTAGCCGAGCTAATTTGTGAGGCAAACAAAGGTGTGATTTCTTGAGCGTTTGTGAGCTTTGATTTTGACTAACTTAACGTGTTTTTTTTTTTCTTGAGTGTTTTAATTAGGTACCTATGTCGAACCAAGGAGACGGTGACTCGATTACAACAGGGGATCCCGAAATCCTTGAATATTGGAACATATTCACCACTTTGTCGACACACATGGATAGGAGGTTGGACCAGTTGGGTCATCAAGTAGAAAATCTTGAAGCAAGGAGTCGGGATGCTTCTTTCACTTCCCTGGCTAATAATTACTTTGGAACCACAAGCGGAGCTCGCCATGACTCCTCAACCCCAATTTCACCCGATGCTCTTCACCGAGTGCTCTATCCCACATCCTCCACTCCACCAACTCAAACCCAAACCGTAAATGCCACCCACCAACATTTCCAACCACCACCATATGCTCCTTCTCGTCCCCAACAAGTCCCCCAACCACTACTAAATAGACCTCCACCACCACTAAATGGCCACCAACCACTCCGAAATGCCCCACCAATCCAAAATATCCAACCATTGGGTGATGAGTTACTAGAAGAGTTCCACGATGAGTTTGTGGGAGTAAGTGATAACTACGCCCATAGAATGAGGGGTCCGCATGTACAATTCCATGGTTCTCATAGAGGTAGAGGAAGAAGACATGGTCCTATCCCTCAATTGGATAGGCAAAGGGGATTTCAAGGTCGGGAATTTCATGACAACTATGGCGAGGATCCATATGGGCATAATGGACCTCATGGACATCTTGGGGGTCGAGACACAAGTCTTAACTCCATCAAGGTAACTCTCCCATCTTTCAAGCGTGAGAGCACCCCCGATGTGTTTCTTGATTGGGTGACACAATGTGATCGTATCTTCTTGACTAATGAGATGTCTGAGGTGCGGAAGACATCTTATGCTATTGCTCAATTTGAGGGGTATGCATCTACTTGGTGGGAAACTCAAGTGAAGGCTAGGAGATTGCATGGTTTAGCTCCCACTCCCACTTGAAAAGAACTCAAAACTATGTAGAGGCGTAAGTATGTCACCGATCGTTATCACCAAGAGCAACTCAAGAAGATTTACATTTTGCAACAAGGCACAAAAGTGTGGAACAATACTATGATGAGTTCCAACTTGTGAAAATAAGAATAGACCTTGAAGAAGATCCTTTGCATGCTATGACACAGTTTCGCGCAGGATTGAGTAAAGAGATTGCTTCCAAAATGAGACTCTATAATTATCGTGATATTGATGAAACTCTTGAAGTGGCTATTGAAATTGAATTGGGGCTCAAGGAAGAGAAACTTGACAAGTCGAGAGGCTACAAAGGGTCTTGGAACTACAACAACGAAGGGGGATTTTCCTCTTCCACTTGGTCAATGAACAAGGACACCACACAAGAGACCAAGAAACCATTGGTCCAAACCAATCACGTTGAGAAGTCCACTCCCAAAACCACTCCACATTACAGAGGTACTTTTTCTAAACCTCTTTGATGTTTTAAATGTCAAGAATTTGGTCATAGAATGAGTGAGTGCCCCCATCGGAGGGCATTTGTTGTTATGATTGATGATTCTCGTAATGATGATGGTGTCCCACTTCTTTAGGGGAATATTAATAAGGGTACTCATGATGTGGGGATGATGATGAAGAGGAAGAGAGTGAGGAGTATGGTGATGTTGTTGTTCCTTGTGGGTTGACTAGAAGGGCCCTATTCATCAAGGACTTACCTAAAGAAGGTGAGCAGACCCTCTCAAACTCTGTAGTGCGGCGGACAATGATAAGAAAAGCCTTGGATGATCCAATTCAAAGGGAAAACCTTTTCCATTCTAAGTGTCTCATCAAGGAAAATGTGTGTTCCTTGATAATCGATGGCAGAAGTTGTTCTAATGTTGCAAGTACTACGTTGGTGGATTTTCTTCACCTTCCCACTACCAAACACTCTACCCCTTACGAACTTCAATGGTTGAACGATTGTAGGGAATTGAAGGTAAATAGGCAAGTCGTGATTAAGTTCAAGATTGGTAAGTACGTACCAAGATGATGTTTGTGTGATGTGGTGCCAATGCAAGCTTGTCATTTCTTACTTGGGAAGCCATGGTAATTTGATAGAGCTACTAATCGTGATGGTCGCACCAATCGATATTCCTTAGAGTATGGAGGGCATACACACATCCTACATCCTATGACATAGGTACAAGTTAGTTGCATGTACCACAATTTGAGAGAGTTGACTGATAAGACAAACGGTGTGGATGTTAGTAATGAGGTCAAGGGTGTCGTGGCAGAGAGTGGAGGGAAAGGTTGTTCTAAGAGGAAAGAGAAAGTGGCTCTTTTGAAAAACTTTAAGGAGATTCGGGATGAATTGAAAGAGACGCAACCGATGGTCCTTCTCATTCATAGGGATTATTCCTTGCTCACTAATGAACTAACTTTTTCTCTCCCTAGTTCTATTTCTTCTCTTTTGCAGGGCTATGAAGATGTGTTTCCTCAGGAACTTCCAACGGGATTGCCCCCTATAAGGGGAATTGAGCATCAAATTGATTTCATCCTGGGGTCCCAATTGTCAAACAAGCCGGCTTATAGATCTAATTCAGAGGACACCAAGGAACTTCAAAGGCAAGTGGATAAACTCCTTGAGAAAGGGTTGGTGTAGGAGAGCATGAACCCATGTGCGGTACCGGTGATTTTGGTTCCTAAAAAGGATGGCACTTGACGCATGTGTGTGGATTGTCGAGCCATCAACAAAATAACGGTAAAGTATCGCCATCCTATTCTTCGATTTGATGACATGCTTGATGAGTTGAGTGATTCTTGCATATTCTCAAAAATAGACCTTAGGAGCGGTTACCATCAAATCCGGATGAAACTTGGGGATGAGTGGAAAATGGAATTCAAGACCAAATTTGGTCTCTATGAATGGTTGGTGATGCCTTTTGGCCTCACCAATGCTCCTAGTACTTTTATGCGTTTGATGAATCATGTAATGAAACCTTTTATTGGAAGGTTTGTGGTTGTGTACTTTGATGAATTGTTGGTGTATAGTAAGACTATGGATGAGCATGTTAATCATTTAAAGTGTGTGTTTGATTTACTTAGGCAAGAACAACTCTTTGCAAATGTGTCTAAATGCTCTTTTGGTGTTGACGAAGTTGTTATTTTGGATTTTGTGGTGAGTTCAAGGGGAGTTGAGGTTGATGAATCCAAAATAGACGCTATTAAGAATTTTTCAACTCCCACGTCCATTGGTGATGTGCGTAGTTTTCATGGATTGGCTAGTTTTTATAGGCAGTTTGTTAAAGGATTTAGAACCATAGCCGCCCCCTTGACCAAGGTGATCCGAAAGGATACATCCTTCTTTTGGGGTGAGGAACAAGCAAAGACTTTTGCCACCTTGAAACAAATGCTTAGTATCGCACCGTTGTTGCAATTACCCAACTTTGATAAAACATTTGAAATTGAAAGTGATGCTAGTAGAGTGGGTATTGGGGCTGTTTTGATGCAAGATTTAAAACCCATTGCCTACTTTAGTGAGAAGCTTAAAGGTGTGACGTTGAATTACTCCACCTATGACCTTGAGCTTTACGCCTTGATTCGGGCTTTGGGTAATTGGCAACATTACTTATGGCCCAAGGAGTTTGTTATTAGGACCTATTATGAGTCTTTGAAACATCTTAGGTCACAAGGAAAGTTCAACAAGAGGCATTCCAAGTGGGTTGAATTTCTTGAAACATTCCCTTATGTGATTCATTACAAAAAAGGGAAGGATAATGTAGTGGCGGATGCCTTGTCAAGGAAACATGTTTTGGTCTCTACTTTGACTTCTAATTTATTGGGTTTTGAGAGCTTGAAATCATTATACCCCAAGGATCCCATTTTGCTTAAATCTACAAAGATTGTGGAGCATGGGTAAGGGACTATAAGCTCAAGGATAAACCTACCACCCCATTTGCTACATTTGATGGTTACTTGTTCAAGAATAAGCGCCTCTGTGTGCCCATGGTCTCTTGGAGGGAACTTTTTATGAGAGAGGCACATGATGGGGATTTTGATGGGGCACTTTGGTATTGATAAGACATTAGGGATCCTTGTAGAACATTTCTATTGGCCTAAAATACGTAGTGATGCTGCTAAAATTTGTGGTCAATGTGTTGATTGTCGTAGTGCTAAATCTAGATTACTTCCCCATGGCTTATATACCCCTCTCCCCACCCTTCAACATTCTTGGCTTGATATTTCTATAGATTTCGTATTGGGTTTACCAAGGACAAAAAGGGGCATGGATAGCATCTTTGTTGTTGTTGACCTCTTTTACAAAATGGCTCATTTTATTGCATGTCATAAGTGTAATGATACCCCCCATGTTGCATCTTTGTTTGTTGAGCATGTTGTCAAGTTGCATGGTATTCCTCAATCCATAATGAGTGATAGGGATCCTAAATTTCTTAGCCACTTTTGAAAGACGTTGTGGGGTAGACTTGGGACAAAATTATTGTTAACCGATGGTCAAACCGAAGTTGTGCACCACACACTTGGTTCTATGCTTCGGGCCATGGTTAAAGAAAAACTTACATCTTAGGATGGCTAATTGTCTTTAGTTGAATTTGCATATAATCGTGTCACTCATAATCCTATTGGCATGTCTCCATTTGAGGTTGTGTATGTTTTTAACCCCCTTACCCCTCTTGATCTAACCCCTTTGTCTCAAGATGTTGTGTTGAGTTTAGATGGTAACAATAGGGCCGAGGCCATGAAAGCTTTACATGAGAAAGTGTGACTTCAACTTGAGAAGAAGAATCAAGAAACGGCCAAGAAAGTCAACAAGGGGAGAAAAAGGGTGGTGCTTGAACCGGGTGATTGGGTTAGGGTCCATTTTTAAAAGGAAAGGTTTTCCAACAAAATAAAGACCAAGCTAATGCCTAGAGGTGATAGCCCATTTGAAGTGCTTGAAAGGCTTAATGACAATGCCTACAAAATTGATCTTCCACCGGATTACCAAGTGCACAATACATTCAACATTTGTGATCTTTCTCCTATAGATGTGCGTGATGAAGACCCTTTGAATTTGAGGACAAATTCTTCTCAAGAAGGGGAGAGTGATGTAACCCAAGGGCTCCCAAGGCCTTTTACAAGGCCTTTCACAAGGAGTCAAGCTCGTAAGCTTCAAAATTGGCAAGGGTTATTTATGAAGAAAGATGCACTTGAGTGCATTATGGAGTCCTCTCGAGGATTTCACATATTTGTGATAGCATTTGATGGAGCATACATTGAGAAGAGGAAGGAGGATGATGCTTCGATTTGATGAATTCTTGAATTCATCACAAAGAGGACATCCCAAACATGGCTCTTACATCATTAAGGGTAGAAATGTAATAACTTAGTTTCTTCTTTAATTGCTTAGTAGAAATAGCCTTTGTTTTATGCTTTGAAGACTTAAAATTTTCATAAACTAAAAACTCCATTGTTGTTGAGAGGTTATGAGAGCTTGCTAAGCTTTTAGTTGTTTCTTGTTTGGAAAGAAGAGTTGCTTGGGATATCATTTCCCTTAAGGTTCTTCTTAGAGTTAGGTGCTTGTTGGGATATTTAAGGAAGGTCTCTTTATTTATTAAAAGTGGTGGTCTTTAATTCTCAATTTGTATCTATCTATTTATCTTCCTCTTGTTTCCTTGTTAATCCTCTTATCTTTAGTCTAAATAGTGCTTTATTTCTTTATAATCTTAGTTTTATTTTTAGGGTTCATATCAGTTTGGGAATAAGTTTTTTAAAGATAGTTGAAATATAGTAGAGACTGATGTGGTGGAGGCCATCATGGAATTCTTCAGGAAGGGCAAAATATTAAGAGTATGGAATAAAATTGTTATTACATTGGTGTGAAAATCAGTACATGCAGCTGGAGTTGGGGACTACATACCCATAACATGCTGCAATACTATCTACAAGGTAATATCAAAAGTACTATGCAACAGACCAAAAAATGTACTGCATACCATAATCTCACAGAACTAGAGTGCTTTTATAAATGGTAGAGTAATTGCACAAAATATACTCATTTGTCAAGACTTGGTCAGAATGTATACCAGAAAGCAAGCCTCTAAGTGTTGTCTAATGAAACTAGACCTAAAAAAGACCTATGACACTGTAGAATAGGAATTTATAAAGGAGATGCTACATGCCATGAACTTCCAAGGCTAGTTCATTAGATGGACAATGGAATGCCTAACATCAACACATTTTACTTTTGCTATCAATGGGAAACTGTATGGAAACACAAAAGGAGAAGGGGGTTGAGGCAGGGGGATCCAATATCTCCCCTGATTTATGTTATTTTCATGGAGTACTTCACTAGGTTGTTGGCAGTGGTTGCATCCAAAGAGGAATTTGAGTACATGTTCAATGCAAGAGCCTGAGATTAACACACCTCTGCTTTGCAGATGATGTGTTATTGTTCTGCAAAGGGGAATTCCAACTTGTACTACTGCTGTTGAAATCCCTACAAAGCTTCTTAAACACATCAGGTCTAAGCACTAATGCGGCTAAATCTAACATCTACTATGCTAATATGGACACACAGTGCATCAATGACATCTGTGCACTAACAGACTACACGAGAGGGGCATTACCATTTAAGTACTTGGATGTACCAATTTCATCAAGAGGATTATCAAAGGTGAATTGTGAAGTGCTGCTTGAGAAGCTAACAACAAGAATTAAAAGTTGGGGTTCAAAACACCTATCTTATGCAGGAAGAACATTGCTTGTGAATGAAGTACTCCTGCATATTCATAGCTATTGGGCATCTATGTTCATATTGCCTAAAGAAGTCTTGAAAGCCATCACTAGTATATGCAGGAATTTCATCTGTTTTGAATGCATACTGTGGAATGAAGTTATTGTGGCAAAGTATGTATGGAACATTGTTCAAAAAACTGATAATCTATGGATTAAATGGGTGGATCATGTCTACTTAAAAGGGAGGGACTGGTGGCAATATGAGCTACCACAGGACACAAGCTGGTACTGGAGGAAATTTTCTCTTATGAGAGATAAATTTGCACCGGGTTACAACCAAAATAGGTGGCTATCAGGCTCAGGAATCTATACAGTGAATAGTGGTTATAAATGGAAAAGAGGAGAGCACGACAGGTGGACTTGGAGTAGATGGGTGTGGAGTAGAGGAAACTTGCCCAAATACAGCTTCATTAGCTAGCTGGTAATGCATGGACGATTGTTGACAAAAGACAGGCTGATGAAGATGAAAGTAAGTCAAGACAACAAGTACCTTTTATGTGCCAATGCTATAGAGACTGTTGAGCACCTCTTCTTTGAGTGTTTCTTCTCAAAGACTTGCTTAAGGAATTTGCTCATCTAGTTAAAGAAAGGAGTGCGTATACATGACCTCAATGGGCTATGGAGAAGAATGGATAGAGGGACTAAAGGAAGGGGGTGTAGAGAACTGGTGATAGCTGCGTTTGCAGCCTTGATTTACAGAATATGGAAGGCAAGAAACACAGTCTTATGGGAATCTAAATTGCTCAAACCAGAGGTGATACAGAAACAAATTGTACAGGAGCGTAGACTACGAAAGGAGATGTTCCTAAATAGAAGACAGAGTAAGCAATATATAGAATGGATAGAAGAGATACTTAGATAGCCATTTATAAATGTATAGTTGAGAAAAATTATTTTGCTTGGCTGTAGGATATAAATTGTAATGTTGTAAAGTGGAGTTTAATAAAAAAAAAAAAATCACCAAAAACCAAGTTATTAGCACTTAGTAGTGTGAATGTTCTCACACTACAAAATAAAGTTGACATATAATAATAGGTAAATTGCATAACGGGTCTTATAACAGAATCTGTTATTTTCAGTTAAATTACATTAGTATACATAATTTAAAATTTATGAAAAATCGACAGTAATGAACCCTTTCATAGTTCATATAACACTTCTTAGTAATTTCTCTATGTTTATTTGTAAAACTTATCGTAACTTCTTTGCAAAATATCAGGATATATTTAGTTTCTAAATTTTATGTAAAAAGTGAATAAATGAATATTTTCCACAAGTAAATCTATTAACTACTTGTCTTATAATACACTACTTCTTCCTTAACGTAACACGTTCGTAATTAAATGGTAAAACAGTTAATAATTTTGTAAATTTATGAAATTCACAAGCAAAGAAATTAAAAATGCAGATCTAATAAATTAAAGATTGAATATATGCTTATTCAAAAATTATAAAAGTTAAAATAAGAATTTAACAATAGATGAGATACCGAAAGTGCTATTTACCCTTGATTTCATATAAAACAACTTAAATCACGTTACACTGTGCCATCATCTCCAACATTCAAGCAGAAGCAAACAATTAATGACTTCTTTAGAATTTTTTAGTTCTAGTTTTTACCAATAATAGTCAAAAACACAGGTAACGTATTTCGATTTTCTTAGTTTCATCATAGCTGAACTATTAGGTGTGTGAGTGTTTTACCTAAACCATCACCAACTATTTATTATAACGCACCTCAACTATTAATTGTTCATTTTTCCTACCTGAAAGTTCAGGTATATATGAAGCTCAAACAATTAATTGTGGAAGTGTGTTTTGATAAATAATTAGTGATAGTTCAGGTAGGAAACTCATACATCTGATAGTTCAGATACAAAACTCAAAAAATCAAAATACTTTAGGAGTATTTTTTACCTTTCACTCTAATCATTATAATGATCAAAGTCAAAGGACGAAAGAAACTCATGACCTATATATGGTGAAGGTGGACACACAAGTCCATAGTAATCAATTGAAGGAGCTAGAAAATCAGTTCTAGTAGTATTGAAACTTTCCACTAGAAATGGTTCAGACCAAAAGCTTCCACTAGTAATTTCCTCCAATGCTTCCTCTTGGAATACTTTATGTTGCTCTTGATAATTAGTGGTACGATAAGCAGAGAGTTCTTCACTTGATGATTCCTTTGAAAAGCATTCTGAACTTTCCAGTACTATATTTTCATGTGAAGTACTCATACTAGGACTTGCATTTTTATTTACCACACTAGTACTTGTTCTTCTAGTATTGTTCTTATTATTGCATTTCTTGCTTGATTCACTTGAGTTATTAGCACGCTTCTTGAGTGCAGTGTGCCAATGATTCTTTATCTCGTTATCTGATCTTCCTGGCAAGTGAACAGCAATCGCCGACCACCTGATACCATACAAGTTTACGAGATTAATTTCACATGTGATTACTAATACTTTTCACGCTAGGTATGGAAGTAGTAAAGTCATAATATGAAACAATCTTTTGTCATATCAAAGAAATCGAATCATCTGTTGTAATAATAAAATGACAACATTAACTTGTACTATCATACTAAGGTAACTAAATTGTGCTCGAATATATTAAAAAGCAGCAGAGGCGGACGTATCTTTTTAGCTATATATAGGTTCATATTGTTAGGGTTTTCGCCCTGATATTCTTACCAAAATTGAGTATTAATTTTTTATTGAAGGAAAATAAAAGTAATACCATAATTACTTTTACTTTTCCTAAAGAAAAAATATAAAACTCTTTCATATTTGGCTAACCTCTTTATTGTAGGAAAGGTTTTGAAACTCTATAAATAGAAAACCCCTCTTCTCATACCATAATACAATAACATCCACAATGTAGTCATCAAAGAGTCTTGTTCAGGGGGAGATTTCTCCCAATAGTTTTTATGCTTTTTAAATATTAGGTTTTTATATGTAGGTCGTTTGACCAAATTATATAATAATATTTAGTTTTTAGTATTGTTTTATGTGTCATCTGATTTGTCACATTGATGGTTTGCAACTATAAGCTTTCGCATGACGCCCTCTCGATTTCGAACCCAACACATATGAGCCCACATAGTGTATGTGTATATGTATAAATTTTAAAATCTTAACAATTATTAGATCAGACAAAATGAGTTTAGTACTGAAAATATTAGAAGTTGAATTCATTAAGTTGAAATATTAAATTCACCTCAAGCTCAAAGTGAGTTAGCTTTTAAAATTGTACATGTGGAAGAAGAATACGTACTTATTTCCAAGTTGAGCATGGAGCTTCAAGATGATTTCATCTTCTTCTTTGGTGTAGTTTCCTCTTTTAATATTTGGCCTTAAGTAATTCATCCATCGAAGTCTGCAACTCTTTCCACACCTTGCTAGACCTTCACAAGCAACAATAATCAATCCATTGGAACTCTACAGTAGTATGATAATTATTATGAAACTTAGATGAAGTTGCACAGAATTAGATTTGGATGAACTCATGTTATTATGAGCAAGATCCGTCTGACACGGATGTCATTATACAAGACATTGAGAACACTATACTCCTAACACGAAAATTATGTACCAGGAGAAGGTTAAATGGTACTCCCTTCGTCCATTATTTATTTGTCTAGTTAACTTGGCATACCCCTTAAGGAGATATGGTGTGTGCACTAAAGCTTCCGCTATATACAGGTCCAGGAAAGGGATGACCACAAGGGTCTATTGTACGCAACCTAACCTTATCCTGCATTTCTGCAAGATGATGCTTCCATGGATGTCACATAGCAGAAACTTTACCATTTACTCCAAAGCTCCCTTTCATATCCCTTAATGAGAAATAAATAGAATATAATTTTATTATATCAACCTTTGAATACAATAAAGCCAATTCTTTGAAAAATAGACTGGAAATGACTATATTTAATAATAAGTGTAAAATAGGAAATAAGTGATAAATCATCTCTTGGAAAAACTCAACAACTCTATCTACTTTTTAGTATAGTGAATAAATAAAAGTGGACGGATCACGGATGGAGCAATAATCTAAATTATGAGGTGTCCGGACATTCTCACCAGCATACTTGGGAAGTTGGCGCCAGTTCCATGAGCCATACTTAGTAATATATGCTGCTAATTTTCTATCTTCTTCAGGTGTCCATGTCCCCTTCTTCCTTCCTTTTTCGTCACAGCAAGGTGTTCTAACCATCTCTTAATTTATTTTCTCCACGAAATAACACACAACAAAGAATACTTAAATATGACTAAATGGAGAAACTTATATCTCTTCACACCTGAATAATAAAATTCTCAAGTTTAACCCTATTTATAAGGAGGGGGCAGAACGTGATACCCGTTAAAATGGGGCCTTCTTACAAAGGAGGTCTTTTATTTTCTAAAGAAAATTCAATTAACTTCCGTCAACTTTTTTTTTTTGTGTGGCTACAACGAACATCACCTTTCTACGTACTAACATTTCTTTTAAAATGGACTAATCATATAAAAACTTGTGGTGCGAGTGAAATTACAGGGAAGAAAAAAGGAAAATGACAAAAAACAATCAATGGACTGTTTAACCAAACTTAGACTACAGTACTCCCTGCAGTTATTATTACACGTATACTATATTTTTAGTTCAGGTATACATACCTTTTAAGATCGTCGTTTGATAGATCGTATAAGAACAATGTTGAATAAAGTATATTTGTAATATTTATATTAGTAATTCTGACATTAATCATACTAGTTTAGTATAATTTCTTGGTTATTTGAAGAATCAAAGGTAAATTCAAAAAAGAAATATACTTTTTTTGTCTCGATCAATTTATATGACACTTTTTTATTTTTGTTAGTCCTAAAAAAGGCACATTTTTATATATAGTATAACAATTTAACTTTAAATTTTTCATAATGAAATAATTTATAGTCACTCAAATATGCATGGCTTGTTTCAATTCACAAATTTCAAAAAAAATAAATCCTTTTTATTAAACTTTGTGGCCCGGGTGGAACACCTTCGCATAGATTGGGACGAAAGAAGTAATTAATTCTTTTTTTGACTATATAATCTTTCATTTATTTTAAATTGAATTGAATATAAAGTTTAAAAAATCATATAATATGGAGAGTATTTGCCAAGCTACTTTATTAGCCAAAAGTACCAACGAGAGTTTACCATGAATAGTTCTGGGTTTCAAACCCCCCCTCCTTCCCCTTTCGATCAATCCCTTTCCCAGCCCTAATTTAAATTAATGGGACGTTTGGCCACATGGATAGTTTTCATTTTATTTCAAAATTTTATTTTTAAAAAATTGTTCGGACGTAAAATTGTATATTTTAAATTGAATTCCAAAATTTATTGGAATTCATAAAATTTCAATAATTTGTTTTCATAATTTTTACTATAAGTCATTCACAAAAATTCAAAAATAACTATAATACATATTTATGTTAAAAAAACAACTCCAATTTTTAAACACCAATTTCAACTTAAAACAAATACCCCCTATATTTCAATTTATTTGTCATCTTAAACTAAAGTTATGCAGAATGTACTAAAAGTTCCTTTAATCTTGTGGTTTTAAACATGTCACGTGAAAAGTAAGAATCAAAGAGTTGCGATAAAAAAATGAAGGAAACATTCTTTTTCAAACGAATTAAAAAGAAAAATATAACAAACAAATTGAAACAAATGACTTTTTTTTTCAAATTTCACAATTCTTACAAACGCTCACGAAATACTCCCTATGTCTCCAATTACATGAATTTATTTGACCAGATACAGAGTTTCTTTAAAAAAAAAAAAATTAAAATATATCATAACATTTATATGATTATAATATAAATCTTTTTAATTTATAATCTGTTGGGTTTGGTTGATAAAAAGTGAATGAAAAATGGAGGTAAAAACATGGAGGGAAAATGAAGATTAAGTCTTCACTCTAAAGAAGTGAACTTCTCCAACATTGGTGGGAGAAAGAAACTTTCTTGTGTATATATTGGAATACACTCCTTCATGTGGATAGTGAGGCAAGAACAAGACAAGTCTTGCGCCGTCGTCGTCGCCGCTCACTCGGCTTCGGCTTCGGCTTCGGGTTTGTTTTTGGCAAACGATCGAGAGACTATCTTTTTGGACAAAATTTATTTGAAACTTGAGAATTATTGATAGTTTAATCCAAAAACGATTGAGAGACTATCTCTTTGGACAAAGTTTATTTGAAATCTGAGAATTATTGATAGTTTAATCCAAAAATCCGATAGAAAATCATTTCTCCATATGCTGACGCACATGAACGGATGCGGACGCATGTCACAACTCTCCTCGAAGGGACGCGACCTTTCGAGGCACTGGTTGAAACTGAATTGGCGACCTGCGCGCACATGTGGCACCTGCGGACGCAGGTGACCAGCGTCGGCCAAACCAGTAGCTACTGGTTTTGTGCCAAACGCTGACCTGCGGGAGCAGGTCAGGTGTCGGTTCCAAACAGTGTGTCTTTTCTTCAACCATTGCTTCTCTTCTGAAGCACCACCTCTTAGGCTATAAATAACTATGTTTTCCTCAGATGAAGGATATACGAAATTATTATTTTCACAACTCCAAAAACTACTTTCTTCTCTACAAAAGAAATCAAAGTAAGTGTGATTTACTCCATTAGTTGAGTTCGATGAAGTTCAGCAAATTTCATTTCCGGTTTTGCTGAATAGTGTTCTATTCTATCCTGAGAGGATTTAATCCAAACCTTGGGCAATTGTGAGGGGATTATATTCTTTAAGGAAACACAATTTAACTGTGGGCTTAGAACTATCATTTTTCATCAATTTTCTGGTTTTTACGGGTGAAAGAAACAACATAATCTTAAATAAACATGTCATAGGAATAATATTAATGTAATTTTATGATTCCAAAAGTATTCGTTCATATAATCAAGTATAACATTATCAAAATCTGTTTTTTAATTCCTCCGAAATTTGTTCCTAACATGACCATTATATTGGACCACGTAAGGGGAACAGAGACAATGACAACTGGTAAAATCTCATGTCTGAAATCCACACTTGTTTTTTCTTCTTTTTTCAGTTGAAAACTCCATTTCCTCCGTGCTTTTAGGCCTTGCTGTAATGCTGTTAGTGGTTGGAAACCATTTTATTTATTATCATAAGCTAGAAGAGAGAGAAATTTCTAATTTTTTCATGTTTTATTGGTCAAAATATTTTGGCAGCAAAAGTCGAAAGAGATGAGAGATGAACGAGGTAGCTTATTTCCGTTTTGTTTTTAATCCTGATCACCATCTGATATATAGTCATAATCTGGAGAATATGAACTTCTCATACTTTTTTATTGGTACGTTGTTATTGACAAATTTGGTGTTCGATCTTGGGTCTGAGTATGAGTTGATTCATGATAAAGAAGGTTTGATGGTTATATAATTATCAAGCGAAAAGTCTATATACATCCAAAGACAGAGAGTGATGCGTCAGTATGAACATAAAACTCCTTGTTCTAATTTGAAAAATGAAGGAATGGGGCTAACAACAAACACTCATATGTATGCTTAAGAAATCAACTATCTTAAGGAAAATAACTTTTGTTGTTTTTCCGGGTTTAGTGAAATCTGTATTTTCCAATAATAACTTCAATCACATGTTCAAACTAAATAAGAACAATCACATGAAGTTGTAACTTTGTATTTCACAACTTTGAACTTCAAAATAAGTTCAACCCAACTTATGAACATCAACAAAATGAAGTTCAAACTATTTTTCTGGAAAATAGCAAAACCAATGTTTAGAAAGAGATGAAAAATGAAGATTCAAGTCCACCGAATTCACGGTGTGTCCTTAAGGAAATTATTTCCCTCAAGTACCCGAGGTTCTGGAATATATGCTCCCAGGATAAAATGAATCACTTCGACAGAATAGTGGTACCTCAAACTCTGTCGAACAACGAACGCACTCAACGATTCGTAAATCACACTTGAGTTTTTTATGAATAAGAAGATGTTTTTCACTTCAAAATTTTGTCACTATACCTGAGGAAAAATTCAGGTATTTATAGCCAAAAGGTGGTGCTTCAAAAGGAAGCAATGGCTCTCAAACGGATGCACTGTTTCGGACCGTCGGGACCACCTGCGCCCGCAGGTGCCAGTTTAGCACAAAACAGAAAGTCCGTCTTGACCTGCGCAGGGTCATCTGCGTCCGCAGATGCCGACCTGCCCGCGCAGGTCACGTTCCTTCTTTGAAACTGTGTCTCAAAAAGGTCACGTCCCTTTGAGGTGCATTGTGACATGCGTTCGCACTTTCCATGTGCGTCCACAAATGGAGAATATTTTCGTATCGGATTTTTGGATTAAAACCTTCACTAATTCTGAAGTTTCAAATGAATTTTTTCCAAAAAGATAGTCTCTCGATCGATTATTTGACAAATCCAAATTCAAATCCAACTCCGAAGCCTAAGCCTAAGCTGAGCCGAGCAAGCAACGACGACGGTGCGAGGCATGTCTTGTTCTTGCCTCACTATCCATATGAATGAGAGTGTTCCAATATAAACACTAAGAAGTTTCTTTCTCCCACCAATGTGGGAGAGCTTAACTTTCTTAAAGTGAAATATTACTCTTTCAATTTCCCTTCATTTTTCTTCCCTCCATTTTTCATTCACAATACACTTAGAACCCAACAACTTTATTAGTAAAGCAAATCTCACAAGTGGCATTTCACGTTGATTGTTAACCTTTCAACCCCAATACTATAGCCCCCGCTTCCTACCTCCATTCCATGCCCCATTCCAACCCCAACCCCTACCACATCCCCACTCCCTCACACCAGGGGCGGAACTAGGTGCAAATATTTGGTGTTTCGGCACCCGTTAAATTCAACACAAATTAGGTATAATTATATCAGAAATGTATAAAAATTGGTATAGGATGGAAAAAAACACCCTTGAAACCAAGAAGATAGTTGGGTGCTTTGATCTCCAATCGAAACCTTATTAAAACTTTAGGTGACAATATGTGTGTTCGAACCTCCCCGAGCACCCACGATCCCTAAATCCTGGGTCCACCACTGCTAGTTCACACCACCAACAGCACTCCACCTCCGGCACCCATTCCCTACTCCACTCCTACCCTCATGCATCCCTTCAAATTACCTTCACCTCATATGCATTCTCATAATGTTGTTCATGGAATAATTTTTTTGTTTACGTATCAAATACAAAAAAAAAAAAAAAAAAAAAAAAAAAATTGCTCATTTTCTTGAAATTTGATTGCACTCATAAATAACATATAAAGAAACAATGATTTATTGAAGAATATTTCTGAGTTCAATTTTGTTTAACCTTTAATTCTTCTCTCTAAAATACTCTATGCGATTCCAGGGCTATTAACAACATCTTTCTCGAACGAATGATGATTTGAACTTCTTTGTAATATATATAATCAGCAAGAACGTCGGGTTGATCATAAGGAAGATCGCTCTTGATAACTTTGGTTTCGAGAAAGATAATATTTGATCTCTTGTGAATATCCAAGAGTTAGTGAGATATTTGAGATTGATCTATTTATGAATATCCCATCATTTAATGGAATTTCGAGATTTGATGTCATGATGTCTTTGTGAATAACTAAGATTTTATTGGAATATTCGAGATTTGATGTCTTGATCTCTTTGTGAATGATAGACAAAATGTGTAGTAGAGTTTAATTAGCTTAGGATTAGTATTTAAATATTGACATAACTTAAGATTAGTTATATGATTAGGATTGGGATTCCAGAGTCCAATCTCAATCTAAATAGAGAGGACATGTCTATATAATGAAGTCATTGCCTCACATAGAGAGATAAGAAGAGAAACATAAAAAGTTACTATATTTTTACACTCAATATTGTTATATAATATAATGTTCTTCAGTGAATACCTAAGAGTTTATTTGATATTTGAGATTTGATGTCTCGATCTGTCTGTGAATACCAAAGAGTTAATGGGATATTCAAGATTTGATGTCTTGATCTTTAGTGGCTAAGAAGAAGAGATGAGTGTTAGATAAATTTTAAAGTAATGAAAATTGATTGTAATAACAAATAAAATATGATGAAACAGAGATTTTATTGATGAATATTTGTGAGTATAATTCTGTTCCTCTCTTGATTCTTTTTTCTGGCTATTAGTAGCATATTTATCGAATATAAGATGATTTGGACCTCCTTGTAATATATTTGATCACGATAGGAATCTCGGGTGACAGCTTACGTCGAGCGTGGCTTTGACAAAGAAAGTATTTGATGCATTGATATTTTCATGAATACTCCAAGAATTTATGAGATTTCGAGATATGATATCTTCAAGAAAATATGTTACTCCGTACGTTAGAATTTAGGATAGAACGGCTAGTATTCATGAACTCTAACAGAAATTAAACTCATCTTATATATAGCGTCCTACAAAATTTCAATATCCCCATTTGCGAGACCAAAAAAAATCTCACCCAAGTAATTTCAATTGGGCAAAGGCAACCAATAAAGTTCTTGCGGACAAGTTGAAGGCAACGTATAGCAAAAATCAGTCCATGGTCTCTGAACCAGAAATTATAGCACATACCATTGAAGGCGCTAATTATGACTTTCTTCGTTTGTTTTAGTGGATATTACTTTATGCCAACACATGGCATTATAATCTGTCAGATTTTTCTTTGTCGAGTACTAGAAACCTTTGATGAAATTATAAGTATATTTAAACAAAGAATGAAGAAAATACGTGATAAATTTTTGAAGTTGGAGATGAAGATATTCAAGTTTGTTGCGGGGTATTAAGTATACTAATTAAGTATTGCATATGATTTACAGTTTTTCTGTTTTGTTTCACGTACAGTCCTATTCTATGTGTACTAATATGTATCAAGCTTATTAACCGTCCACTAGAATATGTTTCTGAGGGAGAAATTTAGTTAATGTTAAAAATAGTTATACTATGAAATTGCTTGGTCAGCATTTCATTTTACGTAGTTAGTTATAATGGTGAGAGAATGGCCACGAATTTCTGTATAACTCTTGAAATCAGTATCACATTATCTGCCCTACTTAGTATGTTGTTTATCGGGTTTAGTAAAATCTGTATTTTTCAACTATAACTTCAATCACATGTTCAAAATAAAATAAGAACAATCACATGAAGTTGCAACTCTGTATTCATAACTTTGAACTTTAATAAGTTCAACCCAACTCATGAACTACAACAAAATGAATTTCAAACTATTTTTTGGAAAAATAGCAAAACCAAATGTAATAACCCTCGTATTGATATTTAGAATTTTCTGTGTTTTGACTATTTTACCTCTCCCCGTGGTTGCCTTATCTTGTTTAAGAGTTGTGGGGATAGTTGGCGTGGTCCCCGATGCATTCGGGAGTGTTTTATTTGAGTTTGTGATTTTGAGTATCCTTATAATGATAGGTTTGACTTTGGTCAACATTTTGTGATTCGAGTCTCGAATGAGGTTTTTGATTGTCCCATTAGATCCGGAGCGTCGATTTTAGGTTGGTAGCATAGTTGGTTTGGGTTTGGAACCTTTAATTGTATTTCAATCCTCCATTTAAAAAATAGTGTATTTTGGCCTAATTTATTTAATTTAAGATCATAAATTTAAAAATATTTTTAAATTTTTTAAATTTCATATCTAATTAAGATCAGATAAATAAATTAAAACGGAGATAGTAATACTATCCCATTATTATCCGCATGGAAAATTTCTAGATTAGGTGTGGATTCTACTAGGTGTTCTTTCTTTTTTGTGAATCTCTTGGTCAAGGAATTCACCGCTTTTTTATTCCATCCGATAGGATTTTACTTGACCCAAAAAAGAAATTTATTTTGTGACTCTCTTTTTGGAAAAAAGAAAAAATAATACTCCCTCCGTTTTTATTTATTTGTCCCCTTTTTAAATTGCACATTTCTTAAGAAAAGCATTAACTTTAAGGTAATTTAACTAAATCATTCTTATTTATTACTCATCTTTATTTAATGCTTCTTATTTTTTGCACTATATTAATATATCTTCGTATTTATTACTAAGGGTAAAATGAGAAACAAACAACTAATTATATCTTGATTTTGTGAAATGACAAGTATTAAGAAACATCTATTTTTAGTAAGGACAATAACTAATTAGGAATGGATGAAATAAAAAATTAAGCAAAGTACTTTTTTGGTTTATTTTTACTTGTCTATTATATTAAAAATAAATTTTTATTTTATATATTTACATTAATATATCAAAATAAAAATTATCTTTTTATTATTTTTCACTTAATATTAAATACTAATTTTTTAAATTTATTAAAGACTAAATATCAATTAATAGAAATATTACAGTAAAATATATATTTTATTTATTAATTTTAAAAGAGATTCAAAATTTATGTGAATAAGTAAAAATGAACGAAAAAATTATTATTTTATTCAAAAGAATTGACGTAGGGAATAATCTCATCCATTTACGTTTTCAATATACGTCATGAACTTTCATTAAAGCAAGTCAACGTTTCATTTACCAACTTTCCAAGTCTTTTCCTAATGACTCATTTTTTTAAACCTTTTTTTATCGTTTAATATTAGCACACGTTTCAGTATCCTTTAAATAAATAATGATTTGCATAAAATGTAGGATATTCTTTATTTCCTTTTGTATAAAAAAAACATACTTTCTTTGAGAAAAACAAGAAAGGTGCCCAGCTTTGAAGTATCGGTAAAATTAGCTCATAAAATTATTGTTCGAAAGTTTGGATTGATGTTGACTGCTTATGTATTGTTGGAAAATATATTGCAAGAACACAAAATATAGGAAGAAGAACACAAGATGAAGGGTTAATAATATGAATACCGAAAACAGGATTTGAGGCCTGAAACACGCGCGAAACGCTTTTTTAAAAATGATATTTGCTTCTTCTCCTCTGCGAGATTGCTATGGGATTACATGCAAATAGTTTTAGTAGATATGACAAGCCTATTGAATTCTGCACTAAGCAAATAGTGAAGAGATTCTTCTGGAAAGCAAGAAGTCAAGAGCCTGATCTTTGGGGAAGAAAATAACTGTTTGGGAATGTTGTAAACAAAAGGTGTTCCTCTGTAAAAGTTTTCTGTAAAGATTCGTTAGAAATAGGAGGAAGTAGGATTTAAATAGAATAGGTGGAAACTAAATAATGAAAGGATACAACCTTTCATCTAAGAGGCACCTCTTCATCTAAAAGATACATCTTATTAAAAAAATACCTTTTCTCCAAAAGACACTTCTTTTCTAAAAAAGAAACCTCTTCATAAAATACATTTAGTAATTTAATTTAAACAAAAAATCCAACATGTATTAGTTTAGCTGATTATTTCAGTCCAATCTATTTTATCTCGTCAAAGTTTGGTGTGATATCTTATCTAGTCCACATTGATCCAAGAGAATCTTGTCAAACTTTTTTCAAAAAGGTATTTATTTTATTTAATATGTCATATATGATTATAATAAAAAAATAATTTTATAAGATACTAAAACATTATAAAAGCAGAAATAATGCAACTAAAACTTAGTAATTAAAGTTGCGCGGATTGGATTATGAAATCTAATAGATTCAGATAGAATTGATGAAGTATCAAGAGATCTTGGAGCAGTTGGAGGAAGAAGTCAAGATATAGAATTATCGAACTTTGTCAGCTCCTTGAAGATTTCACAATTTCAAGAAAATAAGGGCTTGGCTCTACATTCTTGCTTCTTTTTTTTCTTTTTTTTTTAACTTTTCACTATTTAAGTATTATCATTTATAACATTATTGCAGAGTATTTTATTAACTCAGTGACAATCGTAGAATATTTAGTTCTTTCTTCTTATTTTTTATACGCATGTTAATTAGTAAAGGCTTTTTATACTTGTACTTTTTTCCTTTGAATTTTGCTTTTATTATGAAATAAAACACTAACCTAAGCATTTCGCTAGTCGATTTGATTAACAAAAGGTTGGGTTATAACCCGCATTTCAGCTCAATCTATTTCATCGCAAGTAACTAGTGAGCGGACAGATCAATAACTCATTCATTTTGATCATGTTTTCAAATTTAGCTCAACCCGTCTATTTGTCACCTATAAATCCACTTGGAGAGTATTCCCAAAATAGGAAAGGTGTTCTGCCTTGACATTCTTTTGAATAGTCGCTTGTGTTTAGTAATTAGACTCAAAATCTATTTATTATGATGATATCAAAATTAACTCACGCAATTAATATATCACTCAATTATTGGGTCCTATATTATCTCAATCTCGTTTCAATTGATAGGCCTGGACCTACAGGAGTGTTAGTAGTCCCACGCACATCGAATGTCAAATTGTTTCTTTGTATGATTGCATACCATTATTACCTCTTGAGTAAATTCTTGAGATTGAGTTAGGTCTAATTAATGTCTATTTCTTCATGGTATAGGAGTCAAGTCTGCCCATTTATATATTTCTTCATCCGATGTCGAGCCTTCATATTATCTTCTCAATGCTTCAGTTTTTAATTAGCCTAAGCATGCGGGTTGGGGGTGTTAGTAATACCACGTCAGTGTGGGTGAGATGTCAATTTATCTTTTCATATAGTCTTGAGTATTTTGTAGTTGAACTAGCTTTTAGAATTGGGTAAGATGAGATCACTTCTTATCAGATATCAATTTTTTAAAAAAGAAAACAATCTTTTAAGAATCTAAAATTTAAATTATATAGCTTCAATCTTTCAGTTTTTTAGTAGTGAACTATTGTATCTTTGAAATTATGAGTTAGACTTATAGTTTTTATGGTTTTAGCAAATTTATATTTTACATTAAAAATACTATATTCAGATGAATCCCGTACCTACTTGTTGCATCCGCCACTATCCCAAGCAATTGCATTTTGATGCAAATGTTTAATTACAAAAGTTAACCTCACAGATTATCTTGCCTAATATATTTTTTAGAAAGTTATATATAAGAAATTTATTAAATATTGTTTCGATATTTGATTATATGACCGATATACTATTTTATAGTAGTAAATTAGACCGATATAAGAATTCATAGACTTTAAATTCTAAATCCTCCGAATTACAAATCCAGCTTTATATGACTAATGATACTGCGTGGGAGGTGCATAAAATTGTTAACTAAAAATCTGAGAGCTTATCCACAATAAATTAAACTAGTTATCTGAATTTAAATAAGACAGCTAACATATTTAATTATAATTAAATATATTATACTATGATTATATAAATTAAATCTTTAAATTAACGGTATATGTATTTTATGTGCCATCTCACTGTTTCACTCTACATTTTTTTTCAAAAAAAAAAAAAGTAAGGAATAAATATACCTCCTAATGTATATAGAGTAACTATATCCTGTGTTTTAAATTAGGAAAAAAAAATATAATTAGCCACTTTTATAAAAATAATTACATACATATGATTGTATTTAGTGAATTTCAATTATGACATATATAATATTTACTTCAATAGTCATTTTCTCCTATTTGAAATTTTTAAATATGGATATTAACAGAAGCACCACTTCCTATTTTTTTATGTAACAATTATTATCTTCAATACAAATTTATTCTTTTAGGGATTTATTTAATTTATTTTTTTAATTTTCCCGTGCCTGAAAAGTAGCGAATGATGAGTTTGTTTAATTTATTTTTTTATTTTTTTACACATGATTATTTGTGAAAAAGATTTTACTATGCGTGAATAAACTTTTTCTATATAAAACATACTTTGTACATTTATGGTATAATTACTATGCGTGAATAAACTTTTTCTATATAAAACATACTTTGTACATTTATGGTATAATATATTATATACCATAAATATATAAAATATGTTTTGTATATTTCTTTATATTTTGTATTACTACTATATAGAAGCGCCAGTGAGCAGGCAGCTGGCGGTTGTCATGCCTGCTTCTGGTCCAGGTATTTTTGTAATTTCATATTTTTTTATTTTAATTTATTTTTTTTCTTTTTGATTTATTATATATTTAAAAATTGCATAAAAAAGTAGTATAAATTACAATAATTAATAATTTAAATTATTTCAAGGCACATAAATTTTTTTGGTTGTGATACAAGCCAAATCGGCATTGACCACTTTGGACCTATAATTCAACGCCGACACAAAGGGATCCAAGCCATGATCATTTCAAGGATGCAAAGACATGTTTGGAGGACCTTTTTCAAGCCCCCAAGAGTACAATACCACGTGTAGAGGGTAGCTTGGAGTCAAGAGGAGCTTGGAGGCATTCTGGAATAGCCTGTGCCCTCACCTGCGGCCACAGGTGGTGATCTGTGCCCACAGATGGCTTCTGCCTTACCACATGCGCCCCCATCTGCTAGGGCATGTAGCCTAGGCGGCCCATTTTGCTGAATTGGGTCACTTTTGGGCTCATACTTGTAATAATAGCCCATGGCTATAAATAGTAGTAGGTCTCTTTCATTCTTTTCTTAGATTTTGATGATATTATGAATACACTTGAAAGTGTGAGAGCTAAGATTAGCTTGTGTTGAACAATCGTTTAGAAACGTGGATTACGTGGGAGATTGATTCCCTCGTGGTTTACGTAAGAGATCGGTGCTTGTTGGTAATCAAAAGGGAGGTCTTGGATTTGATATATCCGTAGGTTGCCCTCTTCTTTATCTTCTTGTGTCTATCTATCTATCTTTATCTTCTGTCCTTTACTTTTCGTATTTTCGATTCTACCATTTTTCTTATTTTCGTATCTTTTTCCCTCTTTCGTATTTTGGGGGTTATCATTTGGTATCAGAGCCGAGATTAGATTCGTTCTTACGATTCTAAATCTTGGTTTTGTTAGCTAGAAAATAAAAAAAAAATGTGTCAAAAACGTTTTCAACAAAAACCCCAAAAATATTTTTGTGTTTTTGAGTCATTTTTTTTAAATTTCTATACTAGATTTGTTCCATATAGTACTATTAAGGTTGGAATCTTGAAGTTTTGGTGTGTTTGGAAGAGATTTGGAGAAAAACTCCATTGTTGAGCTTGAACTTGAAGAAAAAAGAAAAATGGGTTTTGAGATCTTGCTATTTTGGTGTGGATTTGAAGGTTACAAATTGTTGAAAGTTGTTCCCCTTGTTGAAGAGAACACAAATCTGAAATTTCATGCAAATTCGAGCTAAAATGAGTTAGCTGGAAATTTTGTGTTCGTGGTGTTCTTGAAGAAGATTCATATCTTCAAGGGGAAGATTTATCAAAAAAATTGTTGTTAGATCCAAAAAGAAAGAAAGAGAAAGGTGTTTGGGTGTTAGTACAAGAGACTATCCAAAAGAAAAAAGGAATATTCTAAGAGAGATAGTGCAAAAAGGGCCCACAGAAAGCTGAAATCGGAGGTTTCCAGGTGATCTGCCCAGACCACCTGCGTCATCACCTGCCCACGCAGGTCACCAACGCAGGTGACTTCCAGCAGCACTGTTTTGTGACATGCGAAGCCACCTGCGAGGGCATGTGAACCATCTGCGCCCACAACTCTGAAAATGCATGTCAAGCACTTCAAAACTCATTTTGCTCAGGTTCCAACATCCTAATTTCATTTCTTGATTCTTAATCTAATTTCTTGATTTCTAAACTAATTAACAACTAGTAATTGATCTACTTAGTTGATTAGTTAGTCTTAGAGTCCGTTTTCTTTCTTCGTCTGTTTCTTTTTGTGATTTCTAGTTTTTGTTTCGTTGTTATTTCTTGGTTCAAGTTTGTGTTTATTTGTTTGAGTCATTTATTCTTCTTCAAACAAGAATCCATTCTGACCACGAGTAGTAATTGACACCACGTCTTCCATCGAAGTAGAAATGATCTTTCAACGCTAGCGACGCCTATTGTGAGGCAAACAAAGGTGTGTACTCCGAGAGATTGTGAGGTTGATTTCTTGATGCTAACTTGTTTTTTTTTTTTTTAAGTGTTTCTTTTACTAGATACAATGGCTACGGAGGATGGAACTCCACAAGTTATGGATAACAATAATTCGAATACCATCTTAGCCGCAATTGAATCCTTGGGTTGTAGAATGGAAGCATTGGAAGGTTCCTTATAAAGGATGGACAACTTGGAAGATCTTCTAAACTCTACTAACTCCACCCTTTCCAATCGACAAAACTTTCGAGCTTCTTTGAGTGGACATGCTCAAAACACCTTTCTTAGACTACCCCAAGCTCCACTAAATCAAAATCAACCCATCCAAGTCAAGGATGTAAAGGGAGAGGAAGTTAAGAAGGAGAAGAAAAACTTGGCTCAGGAAGGGGAGTTGTGTGTGAATATTCAGCCAAGAATTGAATTGGAGGAGGTATACAAGGAACACTTAGTTGTGGAACTTGTCAAACCCAAGCCCTTGTTACATGATAACCATGATTCTAACATTTTGCCTAGCACCAATACTTCTCTTTTGCAGGATCAAGAGCAAATTCTCCTAATGGAGGATCCAAAGAAAATCCCTCACAAGCATAGGCTTGGAGGCCGAGACAAGTTCTTAGCTAAGGACTCTGACATTGATGAAGGGAGGTTTCTAAATCAACTCCTAAGGATTGATGGATACTTGATGACAAGGGGTGAAACATCTAACCCCATGGATCGAAAGGAGTTCCCTGCCAAGGAAACTCCTACAAAGAACCAAGAAAACAAAGCATGGTCCAAGTTGGTGCATGGAACAAGTTCAAGGCTTTGTTTCCAAGGTATGTACTTACCCCCTCCTATTCCTAGTGATCCTTGGAGGCATGATGATATTTTTCTCATATTGAGTAGGCCCTTGAAATTGATTTATATCAAATCATACCATGAGAGTATTAGTGTCTCCAAGATTTCTTCATGGTGTATGTCTTATGTGCTCAAATTGTGTGGGCCTTGCAATCTATTTGTTGCTTTGGAAAGAGTCCTTGGTGCATACTTGATGCCCAACTCTTGCTTCCTAATCCTTGTCACACTTATGTGGTTGGACAAGTTGGAGTGATAGGAAGGACTCTTAGGAGTATGCTAAATTCCATCAATAGAGGAAACCCAACTTCTTGGGTATTCTCTAATTTCTCCAATATCATGACTCCATTAGTGAATGTACTTCTTTTGGGAAGTTGCTTGAAGGGAAAAGACGTGATGTGCTTAACTTGTCTTTCTTCATCTTCTTGTGTACTTATGTTTGAGAGTAATTTAGATGAGAATGGTTTCCTTAACTCTTTTCTTTTCTATATCTTTGCACATGATTATAGCCATGTTTGTGTTGAAAATGTATTTTGTGTGAGCATGGGATGTCTTCAAAGGAAGGGTAATTTGCACCCTAATGACTTGACTCCATCCTTGGTTGTTCCAAATTCTAGTGACTTGATTGCTACCTCTCTTGAGTACCTTGATACTCTTACGTATGGAAACACCTTGGATGAGACTCATTTTCTCCATACCTTTCTTTACTACCTCTTTGCATTTGATAATGTCCATGTTGATATTGGATTTGTTCTAGATAGAGGTGGGAATCCTTGGGTATGGTCTTATGATGGGATAAAGAAACACTTATGTCTTTCGACCTTCATAGTTTCTTTGTTTTAAGATGCTTCTAATAGCCAACACCTTTGTGCATTGTATGATGAGTTCGTTTCATTCATAACAAAGGACCGTTGGTTGTATATCAAATATGTACCCCCTTGGCGTGGAAATATTATTTCTAACCCTCATGCTTTGAGGATATATTGGTTTCTTGTCCACCTCATGTGTTTTCAGATTTTGGATTCGAGGACAAATCCTTTTCAAGAAGGGGAGGATGATACAAGCCAAATCGGTATTGACCACTTTAGACCTATAATTCAACGCCGACACAAAGGGATCCAAGCCATGATCATTTCAAGGATGCAAGTACATGTTTGGAGGACCCTTTTCAAGCCCCCAAGAGTACAATACCACGTGTGGAGGGTAGCTTGGAGTCAAGAAAGCCGTTGGAGAGGTCGTTGAGGAGTCAAGAGGAGCTTGGAGTTATTCTGGAATAGCCTGTGCCCTCACCTGCGCCCGCAGGTGGTGATCTGCGCCCACAGGTGGCTTCTGCCTTACCACATGCGCCCCCATCTGCTAGGGCATGTGGCCTAGGAGGCCCATTTTGCTGAATTGGGTCACTTTTGGGCCCATACTTGTAATAATAGCCCATGGCTATAAATAGTAGTAGGTCTCTTTCATTTTTCCTTAGATTTTGATGATATTATGAATATACTTGAAAGTGTGAGAGCTAGGATTAGCTTGTGCTGAACAATCGTTTAGAAACGTGGGTTACGTGGGAGATTGATTTCCTCGTGGTTTACGTAAGAGATTGGTGCTTGTTGGTAATCAAAAAGGTGGTCTTGGATTTGATATATCCATAGGTTGCCCTCTTCTTTATCTTCTTGTGTCTATCTATCTATCTTTATTTTCTGTCCTTTACTTTTCGTATTTTCGATTCTACCATTTTTCTTATTTTCGTATCTTTTTCCCCTCTTTCGTATTTTGGGGGTTATTTGGTTGACTCAAAATTTTATCTGTGCAACATAAATTGGGATAGCGAAAGTTATATATTATTTGAAAATGTCATAAAAAGTAATATAAATCACAATAATTAACAAATTAAAATATTTGAAGGATGTAACAAAAATTGGTTTGACTTTTCAAATTCTATCAATGTCATATAAACTGAGAAATTACTAATAGAAAGTCATATAAATCATAATAATTAACACTATCAATGTCATATAGATTGAGAAATTACTTGTACAAAGTCGTATAAATCATAATAATTAACAAATTAAAATATCTCAAAATTATATAACAAATTCGATTGACTTTCTCGAATATTTCATCAGTGCCACATAAATTGGGACAGAAAGAGTAACATATAGTATCTGAAAATTATGTAAAAGTACTATAGATCAATAATTAACAACTTAAAATATTTAAAAATCATACAAAAAATTTGCTTAGCTTTCTAAATTTCATCTGGGCCACATAAATTGAGATTAAAAAAGGGGAAAGTACATTCATACGCTATAGTAGCAAACTATTTACAACTAAAGGCCCCCTTACATAAAATGCCCCCATAACTAATTACATAAAATGTCCCCTTCCCTTCTTCCTTTTGTTATTTATCTCTATTTTAATTCTTTTCCTTTTTTTTCTCTCTCTATTTCTCTACTTCTTTTCTTTTTTTCTATTTTTTTTTTCTCTTTTTTTTTTTCTTTTTATACTTCTTTGTTCATTTATTTTTTTTCATAAAATTATTTTATTCTTTATTTTCTCTTACACCATAATCTAATTCACACTCAATTTTTATTTTATATACTCCTTTTCTTCTTCTTTTTTTTTTTCTCGTTTATTTCTTTATTCGTGTATTTTTTTCTCTACTTTTATTTTTTTCTGCTTTTATTTTTCTCTTTTTTTTTCTTTATTTGTTCCTTTGATTTTTGTGTATTTTATTTTTTATTTATTGTTTCTCAATTTTTTTTTTCTTATTTCTTTTCTTTTCTTTTTTTTTTCTTTTTTCCCGTTTATTTCTTTATTCTTTAATTTTTTTCTCTTCTTCTTCTTTTTTCTACTTTTATTTTTCTCTTTTTTAATTTTATTTTTGTGTTTTTTATTTTTCATTTTCTCTTTGTTTTTCAACTTCTTTAGTTCTTGTTCCTTTCCTTTTATTTTTTTTTCCATTTATTTCATTATTCTTTATTTTTTTTCTCCTTTTTTCATTTATTTTTTTCTCAAATCATAATATTCTCTATTTTTCACCACAAACTAATATCATATTTTTGGTTCTTTTTTTCTTTTTCTTTTATTTTATTTTTTGTAATTTTATTTGATTCTCTTTTCTTTTTTATTTCTATTCTTTTTCATTTGCTTTAGTTTCTAATGATAAAATCACAGTATATCTATTTACTATCATGATATCATTGATGTTTGCTTCAATTCTTCAGTCAGACTTCCATGATACCATCACAGTATACATACATACATACATACATATATATATATATATATATATATATATATATATATATACTGACATTGTATCATTAGATTTGCTTCAGTCCGTAATGATACCATCACAGTACATCTATATACCGTCATGGTATCATTGATGTATGCTTCATCATTCAATGATACCTCCATGATACCATCACAGTATATCTATATACTATCATGATATCATTGATGTCTGCTTTAATCCTTCAGTCAGACCTCCATGATACCATTGCAGTATATATATACTGACATGATATCATTAGGTTTGCTTCAGTCCGTAATGATTCTATCACAGTATATCTATATACCGTCATGGTATCATTGATGTATGCTTCATCATTCAGTGAGAGCTTCATGATACCATCACAGTATTTCTATATACTACCATGGTATCATTGATGTCTGCTTCAATCCTTCAGTCAGACCTCCATGATACCATTATAGTATATATATACTGACATGGTATCATTGGGTTTGCTTCAGTCCATAATGATACCATTATAATATATCTATATATTTTCATGGTATTATTGATGTCTACTTCAATCCTTCAGTCAGACCTCCATGATACCATCAGAGTATATATATACTGACATGGTATCATTGAGTTTATTTCAGTTCGTAATAATACCATCACAGTATATCTATATACCATCATGGTATCATTGATGTATGCTTCATCATTCAGTGAGACCTCCATGATATCACCACAATATATTTATATACTGTTATGGTATTATTGATGTCTGCTTCAATCCTTCAGTCAGATCTCCATGATACCATCACAATATATATATATATATACTGACATGGTATCATTGAGTTTGCTTCAGTCCAGAATGATACCATCATAGTATATCTATATATTGTTATGGTATCATTGATGTCAGCTTCACTCCTTTAGTCAGACCTCCATGATACCATCATAGTATATATATACTGACATGGTATTATTGGGTTTACTTCAGTCCGTAATGATACCATCACAGTATATCTATATATCATCATGGTATCATTGATGTATGCTTCATCATTTAGTGAGACCTCTATGATATCATTACAGTATTTCTATATACTATCATGGTATCATTGATGTCTGCTTCAATCCTTCAGTCAGACCTCCATGATACCATCATAATATATATATACTGATATGGTATCATTGGATTTGCTTCAGTCCGTAATGATACCATCACAATATAACTATATACTATCGTGGTATCATTGATGTCTGTTTCAATCCTTCAATCAGACCTCCATGATACTATTACAGTATATATATACTGACATGGTATCATTGGGTTTTCTTTAGTCTATAATGATACCATCACAGTATATCTATCTACGATCATGGTATCATTGATGTATGCTTCATCATTCAGTGAGACCTCCATGATACCATCACAGTATATATATATATATATATATATATATATATATATATATATATATATATATATATATATATATATATATATATATATATATACTGACATGATATCATTTGGCTTGCTTCAGTCCGTAATGAGACCATCATAGTATATCAATATACTGACATGGTATCATTGATGTCCGCTTCGATCCTTCAGTCGTACCTCCATGATATCATTACAGTATATATATACTGACATAGTATCATTGGGTTTGCTTCAGTCCGTAATGATACCATCACAGTATATCTATATATTATCATAGTATCATTGAGGTCTATTTTTATTAATCTAAAAAATAGCTAGATAATATCTTTATCTATATATTTTAATAAAAAAGAGATGAATATTAATTAAATAAAAATACATATAATTTTAATAAATAAACTAGTAAATTTATTAATTATATATTTTTAATTACTTCTTTTGTTAGACTAAGTATTTTATTATTTTCAAAATATTTAACTACATATTTATTTTTATATTTTAAAAAAACAAGACAACAAGAAAAAAAAAAGCCAAAATATTAAAAAAAAGAAAAAAAAGAATGAAAGATCTTAAACAAAATTGTAGGCGCCGAAATTGAAAGAAAAAGTGCAAATGGTAAGCGCCGAAGAAGCGGCATCGAAATTGAAAGAAAAAAGCGGCGTAATTTGAAGGGGGCACCGACTGTAAATATTATGTAGCGCCTGGACATTTTAAAAGTTATTAAGGGAGGGGTAGATGAGTGTAATTAGTTTTGGTTTTTGGTCTATAAAGTGTACTTTCCCCAAAAAAATAATATATATTGGGTTCTGCTGGTACGGGTTCCTATTATTTAGTATTTATATATGTGCATGTTAGGTATATATATGCTTTAAAATTTTTATATATAACATACTTTGTATATTATACATATTTATGGTATAAATATAATACTTTATATATTTATGGGTATAAATATAATACTTTGTGTATAAATATACCAAGTATGCAATTTTAGTTTATGGTATAAATCTATATATAATAATAAAACAAAATGTAGAATAGGTGATGTGGCACCTCCCAATGGCCTCCATTTCTATTTTTTTTTCTCCTTTTTTTTGACCTTTCTCCTAATTTTTTCATTTATGAGCTATGTAAAAGAAAACAAAAAATCACTCATTAAAATTTGTAAAAAGTTAATACACATTCATATTATTTCTTACTATTATTTTTTCTTTAATACCCACGTTTCGTAGGAGTTACCTATCATTTTACATCCACGTTCATTCTTTATCCATACAGCAATTTCAAAAGTCATTATCTTAAATCCTATTTATTACTCATACTCTTCTTTCCCATTACATTTAATTCAATGTATAATGAATGTGGTACTTATTAGGAATGTCAAATATTTTTTTTCTTTCTTTTTGTATATATAATTAAGTCACTTGGAGTTGGGACTGACTTATATATCTTTTCAATTCAATTCTTGTATCACATGACTTTAATTTTGATTCCCCTCCCTCTTCTCCTCTTCTTTGTTACATAGTGTAGCTACTTCTTTTTTAAAAAAAAAAAAAAAAAGAAGAAAAAAAGAAGAAGTAAAAAAGTATGTTGTATTTTTATTTGATGATTCTGATTTTGTATGTATAGTAGGTTGGTGAAGTTTTTCTTTCTTATTTGATGATTCTGATGTGATAATTTTTATTTAGGTTGGTGAATAGAGGAAAATGAGGAAGTAAAGGATGATGAAGATAAAGATGTGCAGAAAAAGAAAAGGAATGATAGTGCGACAAATTAAATAGTTACATCAAAAAATATAAAATACATTTTTCTATGAATTTATTAGAATAACAAATTGTCCAAATATATCACTTGCAAAACCCTTTTTTTCTCTCCTTGAAGCTTTTCTTAATTAAAGAGATTGAAGCTTGAAGTTTTAGTTTAAGTTTCTATAGATTTTCTCACCAAAGACATCCCTCTTTGATGATATTATATGTTTATAGAAGAAATTGTTGAAGTAATATAATGAACATATATTTTTTATTTTACTCCATTTAGTATAATTTGATGGTTCTGAATGAAACTAAATTTATGGCAAAGGAGTGATTGATAGGTTATAAAAAGTCGAGAGAAATTGAAGAGGAAGAAAATAGTGCAATAGAGACATTCCTTTTATGGGAAAAATATGAAAACAAGAAAAAAAGTGTGTTTTTCCTTTTCTATTCTTTATTTTTTTTTGGGTTACTTTTAAATTTTGAACAAGGATATAGTATAATTATGAAAGTACTCAAACATGACTCTATAATAAAGTATTTTTCAAAAAAAAAAAAAAAAAGACTCTATAATAAAGTAAAAAAGAAAAGTGAAATATTTCTGGACATATGAACTTAATATACATTACAATACATTGAGATAAATTCTTCTTGAAATTCATTCTTCCTTTATATGTTTTTTTGAGGGAAAAAAGGTTTAGCTTTACCTATATTAATAATACAAAATCAAAAAATAGAGAACAACATAGAGTTACAAGTTTAATAAAGTTGAAAAGCAAAAAAAAATTTCAAATATTTAAATTTTAAACAATTCCACGTAGCTACAACACTTTATACCATATGCATTTGTCTCTCTGTATTTATTCGTTTTTTCTTCTTTTATTTGCTTTAAAATTTTCACCTCCATAACTCACCTATTTAATTGCTACTCTTAATAATATCCATAACTTTCATGCTTTTCATATTCATAACCCTCAAATATTTACTTTATAAGGAAAAAATACCATATGATATTCCTTCATTTTAATCTATATAAGTTGATTTTTTTTTATCTCATGAGACCTTATGTACCTAATATCATCCAATCATTTCATATCTGAAGTAGGACTATTATCATATTTTTTGTGATATTATATTCATGCTTAAGTTTAGTTTGAAGAAGAGGGCTCTGAAATGATTTGATTGATGATTTGATTGATTTGTGGGAGTGGATGTCGACGATACGGTACAATAAAATTTAAGTAATAATCAAACCAAATATTGCACTTAAACTAATAACGTAATACAATTCAATAGGTAACAACTATCCAACAACACTAAGGAGAAATCACTTTCTTTTTTGATGAAGCTAATTATAATTTATTTGGATTTTGAAGACCGAAATAAATTTTAAAAATATTATTAAAAAATAATTTCATGAATCTAAAAAAATTTTAACACCGCGCAAACCGCGGCCAAATTTACTAGTTTGTTATATTGGACATATTTTTTTAATGAAAAATATATATCACCTATAAATATATATTTTTAGCATACGTATATATGGTGTTAACTATTTATATAATATAATAAAGATGTACGCGATATAATATATGTAATCAAATTAAAAATGTGAATCATTAGTGGTAAACTAATCCCTTACTAGAAAATGATTATTCTATACACCCTCTAGTCCAAAATAAATGAATTTTTGCCTCAATGCATATCTATTAAGGAAAAGAAACTAGGATATAAATTGTACTTTACTTTTTATTTTTACCCTTTTAAATATTATCAAACTACTTTTGAAATTTCAGCCACATTAAAATAAAGTCATGAACTAAGTCTCTTGGAACTCATAACCTAGAAAGTGTAAATGAAGGATAAAATTGAAAGAAATTTCCAACATGTCTCTTGAAGAATGAACAATTCACTTAATTTGGACATTGAAAAATAGCTCAAAAATTCACTTACTCCCTCCGTTCACTTTTACTTGTCACTTTTTCACATGACACACTCATTAAGAAAACAATGATTAGTATAGTGACTTTATCATATTGTCCATATTAATTGATGTTTAGTAATAGGTATTGAAAAATGATTTGAAGAATAAGTAATTAGTGTCAAGGGTAAAACATGGAAAATTTTTTTTGTCTTTTCTTGATTTGTCAAAAATAACAAGTAAAAATAGAAATCAAATTAGAAAAATAGTGACAAGTAATCCGAACAGAGGGAGTATTTTGCACTAGAGAGAGTATTGATTAGGATCATTAACAGTATTCCCTCCGTCCCATTTTAATTGGGCACATTTTATTTTACACGGTGATTACGAAATCATAAATGGAGTGATGATTTTACTATTTTACCATTTACCCATATTAATGATATTCATAAATGGAGATATAGAGTATTAATTAGGATAGCATTAAATTAGGAATTATATTTATCCTTTATGATTCTTTAAAACTGCTATACACACTACAACAAACACAACTTTTAGCGGTAATAAATATGCACTTTAATAAGAGTGTTAAAATTTTTACCGGCATTAGTTAAATGTCATTAGATCCAATGTCGCTATAGGCTTTAGGGGCATTTACAAAGAAAGCTACAATGTAATTGTCACTAGTAAATGCCACTAAAACACATATTTAGTGGCAATTAAGCTATTGTCGTTAATTAATTGCCGCTAAAGATCATTTTTGGTGTAGTGATACTCCCTTCGTTCCATTTTAGTTGATCATTTTAATAAAAATAAATGTCTCATATTAGTTGATCACTTACTAAATCAAGATATAATTATTTATTTTTTCCCCATTTTACCCCTACAATTAATTACAATTTCAATGTTTATTCATATGCGCAATGAATGTCATTAATATGGGTAAAGGGTAAAATTATCACTCCATTTATAATTTCTTAATCACCGTGTAAAATGGAATGTGCCCAACTAAAATGGGACGAAGGGAGTATTTAATATTGAAAAACTACTATTATTTATGTAGATAAATTCCCTTTAAATTATTCAAAAAAAAAGGGAAAAGGTTTAAATTCTTTTATTCTCATTAAGGAAATCTTTTTATTATATATTTTATACCTACTATTGAATCGATCTTTTACTCTAAAATTATGGAAAGCTAATGACTGTTAAACTTATCTTAGTGTGTAAAATATATAATGGTAAAAATATTATGGACTGTTAATTAATTAAATTCCATAGATTGGAAAAGCGAAAAAGGAATGTTACTAAAATCACGTCAATGAAACCCCATTATAAGAAGGAGGTTCTTGAAGGAGTTTTTGCATATTGTAATTTAATCATCATTGGTCCAAGATATATCATGGCAAATTCCTTGAGATCACTTGTAGTTTTAATCATCCTTTTGGCTGTTGTATCAGGTACTACAATTAATAAATTTTGTGTTTTTACGTAAGTATATTTTTTCTGCTAATTCTCGCAATAATTTTCCTCAATTTCTTTTACATAGTTATATAAAGAAAAAGAAATAGAATCCAATAGCCCAACAACTGGCCGGTAGGCCATTGAATTTGAACTCACAAAACTGCTAGAAAATGATCTCGTATCACCATTTACAAATTTAATTGTAGAAAATAATTTAATCATAGAAAATAATTTATTTTCAGCTCTTTTAGATGTAAAAATAAAGATCTCAAATCTGTAAAATGGACATAAAATTTAAAACATAGTTGTAAAGAATTACAAAATCAAATAGATTCATATCCATAACTTTTTGTTAATTCACTTAGAAATTACTATTTGTTAAATATACATAACACACTAATCCTTTGTAACTAGTGGAATTGAAGATCTATTAATTTTTTAAAAAATAAATAAATTTGTAAATAGGCCTACAAAATCAATTTTCCCTTTGTACTACCATAATTTGAACTGAGGTGGTACGATTTTGGAGCCATTCACTATTTAAAAAAATAATAGAAATTAGCTATGATCTTCGTTGCTAAATTGCTCATATATAGTTTAACAATGTTTTTTATATCTATTTTCCGAATTTCAAGAGTTAGAGTTTTCTACTTTTCTCTTTTGGACGAAGTTATTTCATTTTTCCTTTTTCTCTGATCGATGAATAATATTTTTTTCATTGAATGTCTTGGTCTTTAATTTGTCGCTAAATAGAATTAACGTCAAATTTTATACTTTAGCTACAAATTTATCCATGGGTAATCTCCGTTTTAATTTAAATTTTGTGAATGTAGATGAGAGAAATATTCAAGGAGTCCATGGATTTGGCATAAAAGCATGCATTGTTGAGGTGAGGGGATATAAGATATGCGAAATAGCATTTAGAGATTCATGCTTTCGACATTGTGTGGTAGAAACCGGACGTACTATTATCGAAGCAAAGTGTATAGCTAAAGAAGATGGATCAAGAGCTTGCAAATGTAAATATTATTGTTCCTCCAAACCAGCCAATTTACCAATTTCTAAACCTTAGATTTTGTTTTCATTGAAATCATGTAATAAAAAATTAAGTTTGTCAAATATATGACAACAACTATTTATATATTTAATATTTTGGTGTTCTATTTCAAGTTGCTACAAAACATTGGATACCTAATTGTTGAGGTAATTCAACCATTTGCAAAAAATAACGAGCGTCTAATGTTTTCTTTCATAAAGTCATTTCTCCAAATTAAAAAATATGTTTTTTTTATTTGTCTATTACATTAAAAATAAATTTTTATTTTTATATATTTACATTAACATATATCAAGAAAGATATTTTTTTCTCCTTTTTTTACACTTAATATTAGATATTAATTTCTCAAATTATTTAAAAAATTTATGAATATTAATTAATATAATAATATAGTAAATATATGAAATTCATTTACTCCCTACGTTCCTTTTTAGTTGTCATAATTTTCTTTTTAAAAGTCAAACTACATATACTTTGACTAACATTTTGAAATATAGTTTTTCATCACATTGATATGAGAAAAATTGAGATTTATAGTACTTTTTGTATAGTTTTTGAATATCTAAATTTTATTTTAAAATATCGAATTAATTTAATCTAATTTAGCTTTATAAATTAATTAAATTGTAGTTCTATTTAATATTTTGTAGTTCTATTTCCAAGTTGCTACAAAACATTGAATCCCCAATTGTTGAGGTAATTCGATCATTTGAAAAAATAATGACATCTACTGTTTTCCTTTATAAAGTCATTAATTTCTCTAAATTAAAAATATGGTGATCTTCCTTTTAATTTATATACTACTAAAAAACAGAAATTAACAACGAATAAATTATGTAGCTAAATTTCAAATTTGTTGCTAATTATTCAGTGATGGATTATCGATGAAAATTTTGTTAGCTAGGACTGTATCAAGAAGTTCAACCACGGATTAGATGAAGTTTGTATTTATATATAAAAATATGTTGATCTTCCTTTTAATTTATATACTACTAAATAAGTAGAAATTAACAACGAATAAATTATGTAGCTAAACATCAAATTTATTGCTAATTATTTAGCGATGAATCATCAAAGAAAATTGTGTTAGCTACGAGTGATTCAAGTTCAACAATAGATTAGAAATGAAATTTTATTTATATTTTAATTTTTTTTTTTTTTGTGATATTTCTCTCTCTAAATCTCATGACATAAAGTACACTCGGATTCACTACATCTACTGGTCAACTAACTCTCTCATGACATAAAGTACACTCGGATTCACTACATCTACTGGTCAACTCAAACTCAAAATAGCTTTGGTTTCATTTTCAACATGCCAATTTTTATTTTTAGATTTAATCTTTGATTTATTTTTTTCCAATTTTGAATTTTTATGTTTTTGATTAAATACAAGCAAATAAGTATTATGATGATACCATTTGATTAATAGTTGGTATACAGGTAATAAAATAAGGCCTAGATGATTTTTTAAAGTTATTACTCCCTCTATATCAATTTATTTGTCATGTTTTGATTTGACACAAAATTTAAGAAAGTAAAGAAGATTTTTGAATTTCATAGTCTTAAATTAAATATATGTCAAATGTACCAAAATGCTCTTTAATCATGTGATCTTAAACATGTCATGTAAAAACTTAAAATTGTTAATTAAAAATCTGAGAGCTTATCTATAATAAATTAAACAGAAAAGGGTCTAAAATGCCCTTCGCCTATTGGAAATGGTACAAAAATACCCTCCATCTACCTTTAGGCTCTATAATGCCCTTCACATCCACCTTTGGGCTCCAAAATACCCTTCATATCCACCTTTGAGCTCCAAAATGCCCTTCATATCCACCTTTGAGCTCCAAAATGCACTTTATTTAATATCCTCAATATTAAATTAAAAAAAAAGCTTCATTAATGATGTGTCAACTTTCCATTGGTCCCCATTTAATTAATTAAAAAAATAAAAAATCTCACCCAAAAACTAATAGACCCGATCCACATTGTTACCCTCCCCGCCCCATGCTTTTACCTATTATCCGACCCCTTCATCCACTTCAGTTTCGACATTTCACCAAAAAAATGAGAAAATTGCATCCATGATCACTTAGCTTTGTGTCTATTACACAAAAGTCATTTTTCTTTCTTTCATTACACAATAGTCATTTTACTTTGCTCCGGTCACCACAAAAGTCACTTTGGCCGGATTTTATAATAATCTCACCTAGAAAATGATGTGGCAACCTTAATTAATGCACTTGCTTGATTAAATAAGGTTAATATAATAAACTAACATTGTATACATAATTTAAATAACTATTTAATTTTGTACAATATATTAATTTTTATAAATATCACAAATATTTATATAATTTTTCATGAAAATTTTAATTATATTTAATAGGCTAATTAACTTACACCTTAAGCTCATTTTTTAAAAGAAAGTCATGAATTCAAACTTATTATTAAAAAAAATAAATGAGATTTACCTATATATTTATTTTATTTTTTATTAACTCTATTCACTTGATTAAATTAAGCTTATAAATTTTTTTTTAAGACATTTCCTTCAAAAT
Organism: Capsicum rhomboideum; assembly: GCA_031232105.1. NCBI lineage: Eukaryota > Viridiplantae > Streptophyta > Magnoliopsida > Solanales > Solanaceae > Capsicum > Capsicum rhomboideum. The sequence goes on along the minus strand of CP124712.1, from coordinate 133,885,011 downwards.
TCAAGAAAATTATAGCCACCATAGTAATAGGTTAATAACATATTATAAGTTGAAAAATGATGAAATATTTTTTTCTACTTGTTGGGAAAAAATAAGAGAGGAAAATACTATTATTTTCTTAAAAATAAAAAAATTCAAACCAAATCGATATTAGCCAAATTGATGGATATGAATTATATTTGATTTTAATAATTAAAAAATTAACTAAATTGATTTGATTCTAGTTTTAACCAAGAAAGGACCTAAACCAAACTATGAACACCCCTGATAAAAAATATTGCATGTGAGTTTTAATAGTGATTAATTTAAATAATTATATAATTACAATGCATTGCTAAATTAGCAAATTTAATCATTGTTGCTAAATATTTTACTTATTTTTTATAACTTCTTTTCGTATATTGAACTATGTAATACTTGACAATTGTCTTTTAGAGCATTATTTTTTCTTGAAAAGAGTTGTTTTGTTCTATTTTGTTAAATAAAATACGTATAACTTTATAATTGAACAATAGAAAATTGACACGTCATTAGTGAAACTTTTTTTTTCAATTTAATATTGGAGATTTTAAATAAAGGACATTTTGGAGCCCAAAGGTGGATGTGGAGGGCATTTTGGAACCCAAAAATAGATGTGAAGGACATTATAGAGCCTAAAGGTGGATGGAGGGCATTTTTGTACCATTTTCAATAGGTGAAGGGCATTTTAGGCCCTTTTCCGTAAATTAAACTAGTTATCTGAATTTAAAGTAAGACAGCTAAATTATCTAATTATAATTAACTAAAATTATACTATGATTATATTAATTAAATCTTAAAATTAATGGGAATATACTTTATATTCCATCTCACTGTTTCACTCTACATTATTCAAAAAAAAAAAAAATTAAATATACCTCCTAATGTATACGATACTAGATACGAAGAGCCCGTGTCAGTACGGACCCAATATATGTTACTTTCTTTGTCAGTTTATGTGACACAAATGGGATTTAGAAAGCCACTCAAATTTTTATATGATTTTTCAATATTTAAAATTGTTAATTATTATGATTTGTTGTATTTTTTACATAATTTTTTATATGTGCCAATTTATGTTACATAAATGAAATTTAGAGCGTCGATCAAATTTTTTATATGATTTTGTATATTTTAAGTTGTTAATTATTGTAATTATAGTACTTTTACATAATTTTCAGATAATATATGATACTCTCTCTGTTCTAATTTATGTGGCATTGATGGAATTCGAGAGTCAACCAAATTTTTAAAATTTTTCGATATCAAGTTTTTAATATTATTATTTATTGTACTTTCTACATCCACCAAATTTTTTTATGTCTTTTAAATATTTGAGTTAATTATTATGATTTATAGTACTTTTACGTCATTTTCAAATAATATATGTTATTTATTCTGTCCCAATTTATTTTGTATCGATAAAATTTTGAGAATTAATCAAATTTTTTATGTGTCTTTTAAATATTTTAAGCTGTTAAATATTGTGATTTATAGTAATTTTTACATAATTTATTCCTTATTTCCTTTGTTTAACATGAATATTAATTTTTTGAAAACTTTGTTAAATGAAGATGAAGCATTATTGGTTGACAATTAATCCTTTTACCTGAAGTAATAAATAATGTAAAAGAATTGATACACGTGGCCACCAAAAGAGAAAAGGCAAAAGAAGATTGATGTTGAAGTTTAAGGAGTTACGTGGTATTGTTGCCCAATCACTATCTGGCCTTCAAGCAATTAAACATGAAATTGCAACAATGCCCTTATTTAAGCACCTGACCCTAAGCTCCTCACATTCACCCTTCTATTATAGAGTAATAATAATAGAGTAATCATATCATGTGTTTTAAATTTTTCAATAAAGAAAAAAGGAAAAGGTTTAATTTCTTTTATTCTCATTCAGGAAATATTTTTATTAGATATTTCATACCTACTATTGAATTTTTTACTCTCAAATCATGGGAAGCTATGTAATGACTTTTAAGCTTATCACAATGATATATATAGTAAGTTAACATCAATTTCTCTATCGCTCTCTGGGTGTACTTTAGCATGATTACTATCCTGCACTGACGTCGGAGATGGGGCGAGGAAGACCACGCATCATCAAGGGAATCAACCGGAGAGTAGTGGGATTACGAAGGTGCCTCCTAGGAAAGCGCAATCCCATTTAGACAATCACAATCGAGGCAAAAGAGCGATTTCAGTGATGCCTGAGAAGACCACTGCACCCACTCTTGCTACGCCGATTGAGCAAAAGGACCAGTCCGATTCAGGGAGGAGTAGTTTGATTTCGATTGGGAAAGCACCTGCTATAGTGGTTGAAGGCCCGTCAAGGTCTGAGATAATTGACCTGTTGCTTGATTCGCAAACCATGGAGGTTAATAGACAGGAGCTTGCTACGATTACTGCAGAGGAACATGTCCAAAAGCCAGAGGTGGTGGAAAATGGTCTAATCTGTTCAATGGAAACAAACTTGCAACTAGATAATGGACCTGACCTATGTTGCTCCAACTATTAAAGCTGGTGCATGGGTTGCGCAGCTGGTGCAGGAGGACATTGAAAGGGTAAATGAGAAGTGAAGGAATGCTGCTATAATATATGTTGTTGGTACTTCACCTTCCATTGGGGCTTTGGAGAGTTTTGTAACTGGGCAATGGAATCTTGCGACAAAATCATAGATCTTATACCACAACGACGGCTACTTTATGGTATTGTTTAATTCAGTGGAAGATAGGGATGAAATCTTGTTTTCAAGCCTACACACCATCAACAATCGACCTATCATTTTGAAGAGGTGGTCATCTAACTTTGACTTTCACAAAGAGGTACTCACTACGATCCCAATTGGGGTCAAACTCTTAAACCTTCCCCTTAACTGTTGGGGAAAGGGATCACTGAGTTGTATTGAAAGCACTCTGGGGAAGTTTATCTATGCCGATAAGGGTACTACTATGATGCAGAAAATCACTTAGGCGCGAATATTGATAGAGATGAACGTAACACAACCAATGTTAAAGCAACTGCAGTATGTGACCCTGATGGCAGAGAATTCTATCAAAAGGTTGAGGCTGATTGGTTTCCTGTATATTGCAATAAATTTTTGATTATGGGGCATAGTTATTGGCAAAAGAAATAGGATGTTGTGCAACAAAAGCCACTTCCTATTGTAAAAGAATGGCATAGGAAAACTGAGGATGTCAAAGAAACTGAGGATATTATTAAGAAAGAAGTGCAGAGGCCTTTTAATGTGACAGAGCCTCAGGATTTTCCACCACTAGGTGAAGGAAATTGGAATGCTGTGAAGAGAAAATCAGTGGGGAGGGCTCATCAAAGAGGGTCTTCTCAAGATAGGAATATTTCTACGACTAATGGTTTCAATGTGCTAACCGGTAATGTGATAGCATTTTCATACAATGGAATTAGTAGTGAAGAGGGGCAGACTAGCAAGCAGACAGAAGAAAGGCTTTGCTTCCAATAAACTTATCTCAATGAAGATACTCTCTTGAAATATATGGGTTCTCAATAAAGCATATAAGAAAAAAGAGGTAAGAAGGTTTCTTTTGCAAAATAAAGTTAGTTTGATAGTTATAGTTGAGCACAAGTGACATTGCAACACATCAGGAAAATTATACAAGAGGTAGCAAATAATTGGCATTGGTGCTCCAATCATAATGCAGATGGAAGGGGAAGAATAATGATTCTTTAGCATCTTAATTATCTGTATTTCCAAGTATTACATACCATGAGAAACTAATACATGGTAGAATCACAATACAAGGCCCACATATGAAGTTCGATTTTACAGCTGTCTATAGTTTACATACAACACGGATTAGAAAGGTAATATGGTCAGAACTCGGGAACTTGGTTGCTGGTATTTAGATCCTATGGGTGACTTTAACTCTATATTAGAATTGAATGATCGAGTTCAAGACAATCTAGTGCAAGATGCAGATCATGGATTTTTTCCAATTTGTTCAAGACTATAGCATGACAGAGCTTAGGTCAGTAGGTAGGAAAGTAACTTAGTTTAATGGACATGTGCATAGTAAATCGGATAGAGCCTTGGTAAATGCTTAGTGATTGCAACACATGACACGATTGGAGGCAGCGGCGATGAACCCAGGGATTTCAGATCATTCCCCAATATCCATTACTATTGAGGATGAGGTACAAACTGAAAGGAGACCATTTAAATTCTTTAATGCACTAGCCAATCATGAAAAGTTTAATATAACAGTAGAGCAGGCCTGGACTGGATATCATTCACACCACTCCGTGAAAACTATCTAGGAGAATCTTAAACAAGTGAAATGGGCTTTGAAGCAGTTGAATAATGTGGAGTTTAAAGAAATGGCAAAAAAGCTAAGGGAAATGAGAGGTGAGATGGCTGATTTACAAGTTCAAATGAGATGCCTCATTGATCCACCTGAAAGGAATTGCAGTAAGCTCTTAAAAAATGGAGTTTAATTGAAGAAAGCACCACTAAATGAAAATCAAGAATGCAATGACTCAACCTTGGTGATGCAATGACTCAACCTTGGTGATGCAAACACAAAGTATTTCCATGCTTGGGCTAAAGGCAGGCAAGCTCACAATAAGATAAAGACTTTAATATCTGGTAGTGGGGTGCTATTACATTCTAGGAGCCAAGTTGAAAAGGAAGTACTGGATTTCTACTTGACTTTACTAGGTACTGCAACAACTTCTCTTACAATAGAAAATCTTAAGGTGATGAATACAAGGGAAGTGCTAAATAAGGAGCAACAACGCCAACTGATCCATCCAGTTACTACAAAAGAAGTGTTGAATGCTATGAAGGGAATTGATGTCAACAAAGCTTGAAGTTGTGATAGTATGAATGCTTATTTCTTCTCAAAAACCTGACAGACAATAGGTGAAGATGTAACTAAGGCAGTGCTATAATTTTTTAACACTAGTCTATGTTTAAACCTATAAACTATGCTTCAGTAACTCTCACTACCAAAGTTAAAAATCCCTCAACTATAAAAGAATTTTGACCCATCTGTTGTTGTACAATCCTCTACAATCATATCCAGGATCCTTACAAATAGAATGCAGCCTATTATGAATAAAATTATAGATAACAGTCAAGCTGCCTTTGTCCTTGGTAGACTGATAACAAATAATATTTTACTTAGTCATGAGATGGTTAAGGGATATAATAGGAAGAATATTTCACCCAGATGCATGCTCAACTAAACCTTTAAAAGGCTTATGACTCAATATAGTGGTCATTTATTGACCAACTATTAAGGTGTTTAAATTTCCCAGATGGTTTTGTGAAGTAGATAGTGAAATGCATTAATACTGTTTCATACCCTGTTAACATTAATGGTTATCCTACTTAACCTTTTCCAGCTAAGAAAGGGCTTAGACAGGGTGATCTTTTATCCCCTTATCTATTTGTGATTGTTATAGAGTACTTTACAAGACTACTGGTCACACTACAAAGGGAGAAAGGATTAAAATACCACCTCAAATGTGCTAAAATAAAGATCATACAACTAGGTTTTGCTGATGATATCCTGTTATTTTGCAAAGGAGATTTGCAATCTGTAATGAACTTAACTAGATGTTTTGCATAGTTCTGAATGGCCTTTAGATTGCAGGCTAATCTAGCAAAGAGCTCAATCTACTTTAGTGGAGTTAAAGATGCAGTTAAGGATCAAATCTTGCAGATGACTGGATATGTGAAAGGTCATATGCCTTTTAGGTATCGGGGGTTCCTCTAATACCAGAAGAGTATCAATGGCACAATGCTAACCTCTTATTCAGAAGATGCTGGACAGGATCAACTCTTGGACCACAAAGAATCTCTCCTATGCAGAGAGAGTACAACTTATTAAAAGTGTCATGTTTGCTATTCACACCTTTTAGTCTCAAGTTTTTGTGGCACCAAAAAGGGTGCTCCAGCTCTTAGAAGACACTTATTAAAGACTGGTTCAACTAACAATTTAAAGAAGGCTCTCATAATCTCTATGGCACCTTGGAACAAGGCAGTAATTACAAAGCTTCTTTGGAACTTGTGCTAAAAGAAAGATACCTTATGAATACAGTGGGTGCATAGTTACTATAATAAAGATGGATTGATATGGGATATTATTCTTCTGTAAGCTTCATGGTGCTGCAAAAAGTTTTTAAAGCAAAGAAGTATTTTATTGAGGCTGGTGTAGGTTATGCAGAAGTGACTAGTATAGAGCACTACTCCTTTAAGAAAATTTACATGAAGTTACAAGGTAATTTTTTAAAAGTGCACTGAAAGAGATTGGTATGCAACAGTTTGACACCAACAAAGTGGGTTTTCATTTTTAGGTTGGCTATTTTGGAACGATTGTACACAAAATACAGGTTGCACAAATGGGGTATGAATGTTACTTTAACTTGTTGCATGTGTAATGGAGCTGTAGAAAGTCATGAACATTTATTTTTTGAGAGCTCCTTTTCAAGAGAAGTTTGGGCAAAGCTATTGAGTTAGCAAGAGATTACAAGGTCAATATCCAGTTGACAGGATGAAATCACATGGATGAGCTCTCATGTTGGTGGAAGATCAGCTACTGCTCATATTTTGAGGATGAGCTTAGCAGGGTGCATATACCAAATTTGGCAGGAAAAAAACAACAGACTCTTTCAGAAGAAAGCTATTTCAATGAAGATAGTGGTGAGAAGGATAGTACAAGATGTGTTCTTTGTTGCAAGTAGGCAGGTCAAGCTGGCAATGACATTAGCAAAGCTAAATTTCTACCCTGTATAGCTTGAAATGTAGGTAGATTGATTATGAGTCTTTGTTATCAGACTTAGTTTTTGATGTGTTCTAATGATCTCTTTGGTAATAAAATGGAGTTTAGTTACCAATATATATATATATATATATATATAGTAGTAAATCTTAGTGTATAAATGTGTAATGATAAAAAAAATATATAGTAAATTGATTAATTGAATTCCATCTATTACAAAAAACAAAAAGGAATGTAATTAAAATCTCAACACTGCAACCCATTATAAGAAGGAAATGCTTGAAGGAGTTTTTGCAAATTGTAATTTAATCATTTTTGCTTCGAGGTACATCATGGCAAAATCCTTGAGATCACTTGTAGTTTTAATCATCCTTTTGGTTGTTGTATCAGGTATTACAATTTATGAATTTTGTCTATTTACCTAAGTATTTTTTTTTTTTTTTGTCAACTCTAACAATAATTTTTTCTCAATTTCTTTTACATAGTTATAGAAAATAGATTAGAATCCACTAGCCCAACAACCGGCCAGGAGGCCATTGAATTTGAACAGACAAAATTGTTAGGAAATGATCTCTTATGATCATTTACAAATTCAGTAGACGAAAATTTCTCATTTTCAACTTTCTTATGTGTAAAAATAAAGATCTTATGTAAAACAAATTTGTAAAGGACTATAAAACGAAATAGATTCATATTCATAACTTTTGTTAATTTGCTTAGAAATTATTATTTATTAATTATAATACATTAATCTTTTAAAGCTAGAGGAAATGAAATCTCTTGGCCACTTTTAAATTTAATAGAAGAAATTGGTCTTTTTAGATCTCTTAAAGTATAAAAATAAAGATTTATTATAAAAGGACAATAATTTTTTATTTTTTTTAAAAATAATTGTAAGTTGGGCCTACAAAATCAATTCTTCCTTTGTACTACCAGAACTTAGAACTGGGGTGGTATGATAAATAAACAATTTTCTGAACTGATTGTGGAGCAATTCTGTATTAAAAAATATTAGAATTAGCTATGATCTTTGTTGCTAAATTGCTTATAGTTAACAATGTTTTTTATATATATTTTCCGAATTTCAAGGGTGAGATTTCTCTTTTTTGGACAATTATTTCACCCTGATGAATGAATATTAGTTTTTCTCATTGAATTTCTTGGTCGTTAATTTGTTGCTAAATAGAAATAACGATGAATTTTATTGTTTGTCTACCAAATTTATCCGTTGCTAATTTCCGTTTTAATTTAAATTTTGTTAATGTAGATGAGGGAAATATTCAAGGAGTCGATGGATTGAACACATGCACTCTTGAGTTGGGATTTAACATATGCAAAATAGCATTTAGAGATGGATGCTTTCGACATTGTGTGGAAGGAACAGGACGCACTATTATTGAATCAAAGTGTATAGCTAAAGATGATGGATCTAGAACTTGCAAATGTGTGTATTTTTGTACCTCCAAATCAACCAATTTCTAATCCTTAGATTTATTTTTCTATCTCAAATCATGTTTATCAAAAATAAAGTTGTGTCAAATATATGACAACAACTATTTAGATATTTAATATTTTGTAGTTTTATTTCAAGTTGCTACAACATTGGATACCTTATTGTTGAGGTAATTCAACCATTTGCAAAAAATAATGAGCATCTAATGTTTTCCTCCATTGAGCCATTTTTCTAAATTAAAAATATTTTGATCTTCCTTTTGATTTACATACTACTAAAAAAAAATATAAATTAACGACAGATAAATTATATAGTTGAACATCAAAATTTGTTGCTAATTATTTAACAGGATCATCAAAGAAAATTTTGTTAGCTAAGAGTGATTCAAGTTCAACAACGGATTTGAATTGAAGTTTGTATTTATATTTTAATCTTTTTAGTGATATTTCTCTCTCTAATCGCATGACATAAAGTACAATCCGATTTACTACATCTACTGGTCAACTCAAACTCAAAATAACTTTGGTTTCATTTTCAACATGTCAATTTTTATTTTTAGTTTTACTTTTTGATTTTATTTTTTTTCAGGTTTGGATCTTCATGTTCTTGATTAAATACAAAGCAAATATTAATTATGATGATACCATTAGATTGATATTTCCTCCGTCTCATTTTAGTTGGACACATTTCATTTTAAACTGTGATTAAGAAATCATAAATGAAATGATGAATTTTACTATTTCACCCTTTACCCATATTAATGATATTCATTGGGTGTAGGAATGGACATTGAAATTGTAATTAATTGTAGGGGTAAAATGGGAAAAAATTAATTAATTCTATCTTGAATTAGTAAGTGATCAATTAATATGGGACATTTATTTTTACTAAGATGACCAACTAAAATGGGATGGAGGGAGTAGTTGGTATACTCAGGTAATAAAATAAGGCCTAATACATCGTTAATTTGTTTTTCTTGTTTTGACTTGACATAAAATTTAAGAAAGTAAAAAAGACTTTTGGAAGGAAGAAATCAATACCCAATCATTCTTTCATAATTCCTCCATTCCCAAATAAATAGTTGCTTAGCCTTGTCATTTTGTTCTTAAATAAGTAATGTTTTAAATAATCAAGAAGATATTAATGATGTTCTTTCAATTTTATCCTTCTTTGAATAAAGAGAATTTTACAAAATCAAGAAACCACACTAAAGAGTTCCATTCTTTTAAGATATTTATCAAGAATAAATTAATAAAAATCTTTTTATTTTCTAAGAATAAATAGTTTCTTAAGAGTACTTATGTCCAAGTTAAAAGAATCATTTATTCAAGAACGAAGGGAGTATTCATCTATTCATCTTGCGGCTACAATTATTTATTCCGCGTCATGCATATATAAATGATAATTTTGACGAATTGAGTGCCAATAGTGGGACCTATTTGTGAAAATATATGTATAAGTAGGTCCTCAATCACATGTAAATATATTTTGGTAATTTGTGAAAACCATCTGGTAAGTGGATCTACGATACATGCATGCCACAGATCACGTACGGTCAACTGTTTCTGCATCACTTGTCAAAGTCCAAATCCAAAGAAAAGTGGAAAATTATGATTATATAGTCGTGTGTATATTGCCTCAGTTTCAATTTGTTTGTTACTGTAATTTGATTAGGGCATTTAAAAAAGTTAAGAATATTTTTTATTTCGTGATCTCAAACTAGCTAAAAATATATATAAACTATCAAAATATTATTTAATTGTGTGATTTTAAATATGTCTTGTGAGATGATGTCGAATAATAAAGTTGTCAAATTAAGAAAAGTCAAAGACACATTCTTTTTTATACAGACTAAAAAAAAGCACAACAACAACAATATACAATAGCATACAATAGTAATATATGCAATATAATTTAATTTATAAACTAAAAAAAGAAATTTAGACAAACAAATCGAGACATCGATAAAAATACTTTCTAAACGTTTTACTACTTATTGTAAGGGAAAATAGGAATCCGTCAACATGCTTACCGTCAGAGATAGTTCTGTCATTTCAAGAAATTTTTGGTTATGAGGTTGATGTACCATGTGTTGTAGTTGTTAGGACTTGTGTAGTTTTGGTGATTGACAAGAGGCCATGAAACAAGTAAGCGTAGCTGGTTCATGAAACTTGATTCAAAAGAGTTCAACTTGCAAGAGGACTTTTTGTAGATAAAGTCACATGTGCAAAAATAAAGGAACGAAAGTTTGTTACTTCAGATAAACATAAGAAGATCATCATGTGCTGAAAAAAAGAGTTAGTGTTTGACTACAACACTCAAGAAGAGAGTCCAAGAAGCATGGGAGTCCTTGTGGAGTTAAAAGTCTACTTGGTTGTGAAGATTAATTGGAGTTATAAATATTCAGGGACTTTCAAAACGGGATTCATGCACTCATACTGAGAGAAAAAAGGGTAGAACACGAGCAAATAAACAAGAACAATATTTGAGAGAGTTCTGCCTAGCTATCCAAGTGTAGTCTAATACAGTGAACCATATTGAAGAACATGTTTTATCCATGTGTCTAATAGTCGTCTATTCTAGTTAATCTGTATTAGGAAGTCGATCCAGTTGTAATTTTCATACTTTCTTAGAGCCAGTGTGTTACAAACTGGCTTAGAAGTTTAGTCTTCAAGTTGGGATAACTCGAAGACTTGGAAACACAAACGTTGAGAGGTTTGTGAGTTTATTAGGAATTAGAGTTAGTTTTTAGGGTTGCTAGAGTTTTGTAATCTGATTTTCAAACCAGAGAACTTGAAGTGGGATTCAACAGTCTGGGGAGATTATTGAATATTAGGAATTAGGGTATTAAATTTCTTAGGTTACAGAGTTTGTAATCTTTTGTGGAGAGGCTCATTGTATTTAGTGAAGTTGGGGTTAAATCCTGTAGAAGTACAAGTCATGGTTTTTTACACCTTTTGTGAGCCTGGTGTTTTTCACGTAAAACTGTCGTGTTCATTATTTACTGTCTTTACTAATTTTGTTGGAACACGTTAGGCAACCTGGTCCATCACATAGACTAAGATTAAGCATAACTCATGTGAGTTATTAGGACGCACAAAATTATCAATTGGTATCAGAACAGGCAATCTTGTGAAGGCTAACACCTTAAGATAAGATCAAAGATCAATTCTACACCACATATTGGATATTGCGAAAGACAAAACATTAATAGGCCTCCATTTTCAATGGACAATACTACTTAGCGTGAAAAGAAAGGATGAAAGATTATCTTTAGGTTGTGAACTACGAACTCTGGAATAGGGTTATCGATGGACCTCAATATCCCATGAAGAAGGATGTTGCAAATAAAGACGTTTTAAAAGACAGGAATGAGTATGATGAGGCTGACTTTGAGATGCTTGGAAAGAATGTAAAAGCCAAGTATATTCTTATTTGTGGACTTAGACTAGATGAATACAACAAGATCTCAGGATGCACCACAGGAAAACAAATTTGGGATACTTTTGTGAATGCATATGAAAAGAATATGGAGAATTTCAAAAAAAAAAAAAAACTAAGGATAAGTCACTAGCATTAAAGGAAACTGACAATGAAGAACCAAATCTGGATAATAAAAAGTTGCCAAGAACTTCAAAAGATTTTTTAAGGAAAGAAAGCGACAGGATAACAAAGGAACAAGTAGTATGTGTTGTTCCAATGATAAGTCTCAAGCTGGTTGCTTCAAGTGTAAAAATATAGATCACATGATCAAGGATTGTCCACTGTGGGAAATTGAGCGAAAAAAGGATAAAGCTGAAAAAGAGTTGAAGTTAAAATCGAACCAAGGATTTGTGTTATATCTGTGGAAAAATTGGTCATTCTACTACTGAATGTCCTAAAACTGATGAAGTTTTGAACAGAAACATAAAATTGATGAAAAAGAAAACTCCAAAAAATTACAATAGATATAGGTACAGAAATGTGTTGCCTGCATGGGCAAGAAGAAGCCTGATTCACCCTTTTGATTATAAGAAAGGACCCAAGTTTTCTGGATTCCTAAAACTAACCTTTGATTCAGTTGCAGGCAAAAGTGAGAGGAAGCAAGCAAAATTGGTACATAAATAACACTTTCGCAAGACATATGACTGGAGATAAATAAAAGTTTCTCTCACTTACTGAAGGAAAGAGGGAAAAAGATAGCCGTTGGATGAGATTAAAGGATGAAGATGCTGCCACTGAGAAGAGTACGATGTAATAGGTTATGTAACTCATTCCATTAGATGATCAAGGGGAAAACTCATTAATAGGGGGAACAACAAATTAATAAATAGGGACACCAAGCACACCAGCGCCTGTTTATAACAACAACCTCGGTACTTCACAAGAAATGGCATTGGAAAGCTAGAAACCTTGTGATAGAGGGAACTATGGATGAAACATGTGGATGAACCAGGTCCATTACAAGAATCTAATTGGGGATGAGTAAGATTACATGAGTATCCCTCAATGATTGGCTAAAGAATACTGTACAAATGCACATTAAGTTTAAATTTATGCTCAAGCTTGTACATTTAGTTGTATGTCTCTATACCATTTCAAGTTCAAGTAACTCATGCAATGTAATACTCCCTCCGTCCCATTTTATGTGTCGCTATTTCCTTTTTGGTCCGTCCCAAAAAGAATGTCATCTTTCCTTATTTGGAAACAATTTAATGACATCATCCCCATTTTATCCTCACTGGGTCCCACTTAATAATAAAAGACAACTAAAAGAAAAACATTAAAATGACTTTAATAGGGGCAATTTTGTAAACTTTACAAAGTCATCATTTATTTCTTAAACTCCGTGCCCGGTCAAAAGGCGACACATAAAATGGGACGGAGGGAGTATTATATTTGCCTATGTCACAGAAAAATGGCTTGAAAAATAAAAATAGGATCAAGCATTGAAATACTAATCGAGGTATGTACACCAAAGTTTTTTTTCAAATATAAAAAATGATTATAAAGCATTTGTACATGTTTCTTTCAAAATGTCCAAAAGAGATTGACTCCTAAAAGAACTCCATAACCATAACTTTTTCAAAAATAAGAAGTTCAAGATAATGATGACTCTCTTTTTAATAAATTGTCAGTCTCATCTCATCACATTTCTTCAACTTGATTGATGATTTAGAGATTGCTAAGATGAATAGTGATTTTGAGAGAGTTAACTACTACTAGAATTTTTGTTGATGAAGACGCTCTTGTTGTGTATGATCAAGATGAATTTAAGGTACTAAATAAGAGGGAATCATCTAGGTTATGAATAAGAGAAAATCTGTCTATGGGTCTGTTAATATTGCTGAGGGAGTTAAGAAGGATGTATCTTGTGAGAGGAAATATTTGGGTGATCTCATAGTTGAACCAGATTCATCTGATAGGCTTAAAAATGTCTCTGTCTCTATTGCTTTGACCAGAACTTCTTTTACAATAAGTAAACAAAAAGAAGTTAGGGTTAAAACTAGCAATAATTGTAGGATTAAGTAATAGGACTAAGTTCTGTGAACCAGGTTGTTATACCCGCTTCTTCGAGGGGGTCCAATACTCATTGATAGAATCTAAGGGCTACTTTGGTTGTTAAGGATATGATTAGATAGCAGCACTTTGTGCTTATCATCTTGAGGCCTTGGATATGCTTCATATGCAGTATGATATTGAGAAGTATGCTCTTAAGGAGGAAAATGCATGCCTTAAGGCTGAACTAGAAAAGGAAAAAGGCTACAAATTCTGGGAACATATGGGGCTTATTTAAATTGCTCAAGAAAGCTTCTCTTTCATCATCTCATGCTCCAGCTTCACCAAACGCCTAGTTCTCCAGTTCTTAGACTCTCCCAAAGCTTTCATACTCTCATCACGAGTGCTTTAATTTTGTTTTAAATTTTGTTAAAAATATGTGGTGCATCTTATGAATGATCAATGAAAATGTTTGATTTTAGTCTCTTGTTTTTGGCTATTCCCTTGTCTTTGCAAATATTTTGTTATATCTAATTGAGTTTTTGACTTTTAAGTATTTATATAGATGATAGCCCCAATGGCCATAAGCTTAAAATTTCTAACTCAAGAGACTTAGTTTGCATAATTGATGTAGGTTTTTTATGATGCCAAAAGAGGAAAGTGTGTATACTGTGTAATGTTTATAACCCATAATTCTGACCTGCTTTATATAACGTGTGTCTTTTGATACTTTTTTTAGACTCTGAACTGACCGAAATAGGTTGAGCACAGTACACAAGGAGCATTAGTTTGTCATCATCAAAAAGGACAAAATTATTGAGTTCATGTATGTTTTGATGATTGAACAATAGTGGAATTCGTATATGAAGCAGGTTGATGAACATGTTCCTACATCCAAAATCTAACTTGTATAAAGACTCTTTGAAAAGAAAGTCTCAAGAATAAAAGACCACGAAGTCTGTACAAAGCACATCCAAGTCAAGAGTCCAAAAACATACAGACACGAACATCCAAGCATGATGGGAGTCCTTGTCAAGCAAGTGTTCTTACAGACTTGGACAAAGCATATCCATTTAAGGAGTTCACAGTAATGTAGACTCAAGCCTCCAAGAAGATGAGAGTCCTTGTCAAACAAAAGTTCTTAATAGACTAATAGATTTTGATGATTGACAAAGTGATGAAACAATTTTCATAGGTCAAGATGTTTATATTGAAATGAAATGCATAAGAGCATGAGTTTTCATTCAAGTGTTCTAGGCTTTAGTGTTCACTGGTCAAGATGTTGGTATCGAAATGCAATGCACAAGGGCCTGATTTTGTCATCATCAAAAAAGGGAAATTTGTTAGGACTTGTGAAGTTTTTATGATGGACAAGAGGCCATGAAACAAGTAAGTGTAGCTGATTCATGAAAAACTGCTTCAAAAGAGTTTAACTTGAAAGAGGACTTTTTGTAGATAAAGTCACATGTGCAAAAATAAAGGAACGAAAGTTGGTTACTTCAGATAAACATAAGGATATCATCATGTGCTGAAAAGAAGAGTTAATATTTGACTACAACACTCAAGAAGAGAGTCCAAGAAGCATGAGAGTCCTTATGAAGTTAAAAGTCTGCTTGGTTGTGAAGATCAATTGAAGTTATAAATATTCAGGGACTTTCAAAATAAGATTCATGCACTCATACTGAGAGAAAAACGGATAGAATATAAGCAAATAAGCAAGAACGATAATTGAGAGAGTTCTGCCTAGCTATCCAAGTGTAGCATAATACAGTGAACCAGATTGAAGAATATGGTGCACTCATGTGTCTAACAGTCGTCTATTCTAATTAATGTGTATTAGGAAGTCGATCGAGTTGTAATTTTCATACTTTCTTAGAGCCAGTATGTTATAACTGGCTTAGGAGTTTAGTCTTCAAGTTGGGATAACTCGAAGACTTGGAAACACAAACGTTGAAAGGTTTGTGAGTTTTTTAGGAATCAGAGTTAGTTAATAGGGTTGCAAGAGTTTTGTAATCTGACTTTCAAATCAGAGAACTTGAGGTGAGATTCAACAGTCTGAGGAGATTGTTGAATATTAGAAATTAGAGTTTGTAAATTCTTAGGTTATAGAGTTTGTAATCTTTTGTTGAGAGGCTCATTGTGTTTAGTGAAGTTGGGATTAAATCCTGTAAAGGTACACGTCGTGGTTTTTTACACCTTTTGTGAGCCGGGTGTTTTTCATATAAAATTGTCAGGTTCATTATTTATTGTCTTTAATACTTCCATTGGAACATATTAGGCACCATGGTCCATCACATAGATGAAAATTGGGAATAACTCACGTGAGTTATTAGGACGTGCAGAATTATCAGTAGTGAACCTCTTTGGATGAAAAATCCGAGAATATAATTTTTTTTCACTAGTGTCTTGTGCTTAATATATGATTAGAGCTTATAAAATTAACTTGAAAATAAAACTTGTTTCACCCGTTTAAGTATGGGTGGGTTATTGATTCGCTTATTTATTAGCTTAGTTCATTTTATTTCAGCCAATAAAAAATTGAATTGATAATGCAATTCAATTTGACTCATGTAAATCCTTGAAAAATATTTTCAAAAAGATAATGAGTGCATTATACAAGGAGACGGGGAAATGTATAATGATGCAACACATCATTTTGGAGTGGAATGGATGAAATGGAGACTCACATCCGGTGTATTGTGCGATAAGAATGTGTAGTCAAGATCGTAAATGTAAGTTTTAAAGAGTGGTGGTTAGACATATACTGCTATATGGGCTAGGGTAGAGTATTAGCTAGTCAAGAACGCCCACATTCAGAAGGTGAGGGTAGCAGAGATGAGAATACCCCAAATTGTTGTGTGCACACACTCAGAGAGATATGATTAGGAATAAAGTTATACGGAGCAAAGAGGGAGTGACAACAGTGACAGACAAGATAAGAGAAACGAGAGCGACTGAGATGATTTGGACATGTGAAGAGAAAGTGCTAGGATACGCCAGTAATTAAGAAGGTACAAGAGGTTGGTTGTAGCAGGAGTTACGAGAGGTAGAGGTAGGCTAAAAAAGAATTTGAAAGAGGTGATTAGACAAGACATGACATGCACAACTTCATCTTAGTGAGGACAATGACCTTTGATAAAAAGGTATAAAAATTGAAAATTAGAGTAGAAGGTTAATAGATAATTGAGTTTTGTCGTTTTTTGTGTGGGAGAGGGTGTGAGCTATCCTCCTCTTGTCCTCTAAGTAGTACTATTTAGTTATCACATAGTTTGTATTCTTTGAGTCCGGAGCTGAAAGAATTGCTTTTTTAAGGAAAAATATCAAATGGGACACTTTATTTCTGCCTATAATATTTGATTTCTGCCTATGATATTCAGCTCAATCTGTCTATTTGACGCAAACAAATATGATCATCTATAAGGGCATTTGAATGATTAGTCATTTGACTTATAATGAAACAATTTTTACCGGATAGAAAGGAACTTACTGTTGCTCAATTATACGTACTATGTTAGGTCTTGACTTATTTGTCATTTTGCCTTGAGTGAGTTATCTCAATTTTTTTCAAATTGCATGTCATTCACTGGTTTTATTTCTGTCAAAAACTAACATACGTTGACCAAGTGTTATAGTTGTAAATGGGTTTTTACTTAGTCTCAATTTTTAGTTTTACACGTTCATTTGTAGCCCTTTTTTTATTAGACATTATAGTACTTCTTTGGAGACAAATCATGAAGCTGTGATGGGCAGTCTTTCCGCACCATACTTTTGGAGTTGCGATAGAATTTATACAAGTACTACTGCTCTCTCCGTCAGAATGGTCGGTGTGATTGGTACTCCTATAAAGTTAAATTTTAATAAGAAATTTCAGGACACATTTCGTCACGAGAATTATTCATTATTTTCGAATTGTTTTTTACTTTATTTTGAAAATCAACATTTGACTGTAGTTGGATTTGGGAAAAAAAATAATCTTATATTCACTTTTTTCCTTTCACTATATTTTTCTTTTTCAAATTTTACCCTAAATATTTTTCGTTTTACAAGTACATTTGCTGCCCTATTTTTTAAGACTGTTTTATAGGAGTACTACTTTGGACAAATCATGAAGCTGTGATGGCTAATGGAATTTACATAAGTACGTACTGCTCTGTGATGGCTAATGGGATTTACATAAGTACGTACTGCTCTCTCCGTCACAATTTATATGTGGCTAGGGGAAGGTTAGTGTCATTGATCTAAAGTTAAATTTAATAAGTTCTAGGACACATTTCGCCACCAGAATTATTATGTTTTGTATTTGAAAAACAGCATTTGATTATATTTAGATTTGGAAAATACTAAGTAGGCGTTTAGCCATGAAAATGGGGAAAAAAATATCATTTTATTTGAGATTTTAAAAGTTGAAATTGTGTGTGAATATACTTTTTGTAATAAATATTTAAAATTTATGCAAGTACTGCCCTCTCAATCAGAATTTAAGTGGCTGGGGCCGCTCAATATCATCATTGGTGTAAAGTTAAATTTTAATAAGTTCTAGGACACTTTTCGCCACGAGAATTATTATATTTTTGTAATTGAAATTCAACCTTAGATTCTATTTAGATTTGAAACATACTCAAAATCTTTGTTTTCATTTTTTTCATTTTCAGTTTCACTATATTTTTCTTTTTAAAATTTTATTCTGAATTTTTTATTTTAAGAAATTAATTTTATTGAAATCATATATTTTTTTAAGAAAAAGTATGTTTAAACAACCTAATGTTAATTGTAAAAACTATAATTAAATATAACTTCATCTTCAACGCCAATTTCAAAATTTTCAAATAAAGTGAAAAAGATATTTGTAATACAAGTATGTAATAGTTTGTATATGAAATCTAATCTATGACATTATGCGTATCTATTATGAGAGACATAACTTTTTTAAAAGCACAATTGAAATCTAATCTATGACATTATGTGTATCTATTATGAGAGACATAACTCTTTTAAAGCACAATTGGTTGGAGTATATGTTTCAGGTAAATTAGTTAAGTCGGGTAATTTTTTGCAAGTTTTTAGAATCGAGAGGTATAAACCATATTTAGAAAAAAGTACATTTAACTTCTAAATATTATTTGTAAAAAATATTGATCAAATATAACTCCAACTTTAAAATTTACAGTTAGAGAGTGTAAATAATTTTCACTTATTTTTAAATTAATGTTGACGTTATTTTTAATATATATTTTTCCTCATGATTTCATTTTCTCCTAATTAATTATGGCATCTGTCCCCTGGAAAATCACAGCTAGAATGAACATATTTTCTCCAACATCTCCATCACTGACCATTAATCAGACAGGTAGTAAATGCAGTACATATCAAAATTTATGTATATTGTCGTAGTTAACGTGTCACCAAAATTTTGTAGTCATCATTTTGAATATTGAAAACGTGATGTACTATGTGTGTTTCATTCACTCATATTTATGGGGGGTTTGAAAAGTGGTCCAAACCAATATTTTATTAAATAAAAAACGTCACAAAACATGTTTTATGTATTTGTCTCGTCATTGCAAAATCAATAACAAAATGAAGTAGGCGTTCCGCATGAAAATAAAAAATGTATTGACTTTATTTGAAAGTTTTAAAATTGAAAATAGAGTTTGAGTTGTGTTTGATCATAATATTTTAGAGTTAATATTTAGAATTCAAATGTATTTTTTTAAAAAAAATTATAAAAAGTAAAAATAAATTGAAAAATATTTAGAATTTTATGAAAATGGAATTATTTTATGAAAATAAAAAACTAGAATTTTTTGAAAAAGATAAAAAGTAAAAAGTAAAAAAATTGAAACCAAATATTGTGAAAACACCTATTGAGGTGTTTTCCAAAATCCAAATACAACTTCCAGTTGTATTTGGTATTTTTATGGCTAAACACATATTCTGAAATAAAGTGAATACATATTCCGGAATAAAGTAAATACTATCCATAACCAAACTGGTCCTAAGAGTAAGACAATAGTACTAACCAAGTAATCAACATGAAGTATGATGGATTGATTGAGATTCCTCCATTCTTAATTTTGATTTCTGAGAATACGAAAAATCTTGTTAATAATGTTGCCTTTAGAAGTGGACCCTACAATGCACAAATCTATAAAAAAAATTGAATTTCAATGCAGATATTGAATATCGTTTAAAAAAAACTACAAAAATCTTAAAGACAAAGTGAGACGCAATTGAAGACATGTAGTTTCCGTTTCACATTTGCTACATGGTCCCCATTAAACAAGTGGAGCAAAAAGGATTTGGATACTCCTAAAAATCAGATATAAATTGTACGATGTTCGTTCTTCCATTCAATGTTTTCAAGGATCAAGTGCGGATAATTGACTTACCATATTTGAAATTAAGCTTTTATTAAGGGTCATGTTTTTGGTATCAAGGGAAAAAAAAAATTCGGGGAAAATAATTATTTTCAAGTTGTATTTGGTAAGTAAATAAAAAGAAGCGTTCTAAATTATTTGTGTATATTTTAAGAAAATACCTATGGAGGATGGGTGGGCCTTAGGAGACAACCAATGTGAAATGTCAATATAGAACTTGTTTTGGCATAATACATAGATGTTCATCTTAAATTGGCTTCAACTGATAATTATACACTTCGACTTTAAGGATGCACATCTAAAGACTTCAACTAGTCCCCATTGTGTCACCTACAAAATTTATGTCACGTCAGCGTTGAGTATCCACGACATCAGCTGCTTCTTCATGCTAATCGTTGTTTCAACTTTTGTTAAATTTCTTCGTAACCACACTAATTTTCCACTATTGGTTCATTAGTTCTCATTCGTTGCTAGCTAGTCAGTCAATTCGTTGCTAGCTTAATAAGTCAGTCAATAAAATGAAGACTTACTACTTTCTATATGCTATCTTTTTAAATTCTTCCTTTCCTATTTGAGTCCAACAGGTGATGACTTATGACTCTTCAAGAAAATGTCTTTTTCACTTTATGTATAACGTGTTTGAACCACAAAAATTGAATAAAAGTTCTTAAGTAGTAAACACAAGTCATTGGATTAGAAACTACGACCCTACAATTTATATTCCGGCCAGTTTGTTGTTTTTTTCTTTCAAACACCAATTTACTTGTGAAACAAAGTAGGGTCATGGTCACACTAATTACACAAACCCCACAAGGCTTTATTTTCAGATATTATGTTTCACACTTTTAGTTTATACCATGAAATATACTTGCGTTTTCATCAGATATTGTTTTTGATTTTATTTACTAGTGTGCTAAAGGTTTCACATTCATTGAAATGTCATTGCTTTCATACATGACAACAGACAAATTAAATTTTTAAAAAATTAAAATTACGGGTGAGAACGGATTGAGTGAATTGACAGGAGCTAAACTACTAATTCACTGTCAATTCAAAGTTATTTAATTCATCCATGTCTCACAATCTGCTCCAAGACTGGTGTGTGTTGGGTGTGGAAACTAATTTCCACACCGGAAATTGGAAAGAAAAAAAAAGTTACATATAATAAGGTGTAGGTTCTCTTAATGGTATGAAGCTTTTTGAAAAAAATCCTATAGGCTTGGCTCAAAACGGATAATATCACACCATGTAAGAATATCTTGAGCTATTTCGACCCAACAACTGATATCAAAGTCAATGATTCGGTGAGACAAGTAACTTAAGATGGCGGAGTGATGACATTGGGGTATGGCTTCTAGGCCTTGAATTTGCCTGTCGTCTTTTGAGCCGGTGCAATACCTTTACCCGTAGATTGAAGATGCTTACACAACAAAGTAGTAGCGGACTTTAATGGCCGTAAATATTCGAAGGATAATATGGTGACACATAATTAATCTCTAAATTAGGTCATAAATAGTATGATGGGTTGTGGAATTCGCTCGATCGGAGATTGTTGGATGCCGAACTATCCCGCATCGGAAGTTAAAAAAGAAAAGAACTTACATATTAGGTGTAAGATTCTCTTAATGGTGTGAAATCTTTTGAAAAGAATTTGAACCAAAACAAATAATATCTCATCATATAAAGGTATCTTGGGGCTGTTTTGGCCCAACATTATGTCCCTTTGATATATTCATAACATAAAGTGCGGAGGATGAAAGATATTTCACGGATATCGTTGTTGATTTTATTATTGGTACTTCATCGCAATAAAATTATGTTTTTTTAACATCCTTCTACTAAATTAAGATACAAATTTATCAATTTAAGATTTGTTAAACACTTGTCCATGTATTTTTAACTTGGTTTTCGAATTGATATATAGATCGAGTATATAAGAAAAGATTTGTTGTTGTTGTTGTTTTAACATTCTTCTACTAAATTAAGATACAAATTTGTCAATTTAATCTTTGTTAAACACTTGTCCTTGCATTTTTAACTTGGTTTTCAAATTGATAGATAGAGTATATAAGAAAAGATGTTGTTGTTGCTGTTGTTATTGTTGCTGCTGTTGTTGTTGTTGCTGCTGCTGTAGCTGTTGTTGTTATTGTTGTTGTTGTTGAGAAAAGGTCACTTACCATTCAAAGTGGGGGCAAAAAGATTTTCTTACTTGAACAAATTTATAATTTAAATCAAGAAACACATATTCCCTCCGTCCCAATTTATATGAGGTAGTTTGACTTGACACGGAGTTTAAGAAAATAAGAAAGACTTTTGAAATTTGTGGTCTAAAATAAGTCATAGATATTTGTGTGATCGTAAATCTTTTCATTAATGATAAAGTGATCATTTTAAAGTTACATAATTACTAAATGTAGAAATGTATCATTCTTTTTTAGACTGACTAAAAAGAAACGTGAGTCCTATAAATTGGAACAGAGAAAATATTTGCTTGACAAAAATGTAAAACTACAGGCTAAAAGACAAAAATGACCAGTTGACTATAGACAATGAATTAAAATTCCACTTTCTAGCCATTTATTTTGTCGCTACTACCTCCTCCTCCTCCTCCTCCTCCTTCTTCTTCTTCTTCTCTATTTTTGTTTTTCCACTATTTTGTTGGCTATTGCCTTCTTCGTCTTCTTTTTTTTGTTTCTCTGCCTTTTTTTTTGCTGATATATTTTTTTATTATTTTTCAATTCTTAAAAAATCAAATATGATTTTGTAGTTTTTTTTCCAATAGAGTAGAGATAGTTAAAATAGGAAAAAGGTCAATGCAGTGTACCCTTCAAAAAAAGTCTATTTTTGTAGAATTCATATGTAATAAATGTAAAATTAAATACAAAAAGAGTGTATGTTTATTTGTTACATAAAAATAGCATATTTTATACAATACATATTTTATACAACTATGATACAGTATAGATACATATCCTCTACATATACATATTTTATACAACAATGATACAATTTGATACACTATACATATACATATTTTATACAATAATGATACAGTTTCTATGCACATCATATATATATATATATATATATAAAATATATATTTTCTATAGACAGATACATATTCTATACAACAACTATACAAATTCTATAAAATTATATTTAATTGTACATATGAACAAAAAAGAAGAAGAAAATTCGAGGTAAACAGAACAATAGCAATCAGAGTTGATACAATGGAGAAGATCCTTTTTAAAAAAGAATAAATATAGAAATCAACCTGAAAAAGATGAAAACATTTTATAGAAAATTCAAATCCAAAAAGGCGAAATGCAGATCTTTAATTGCATAAATATGTAAGTCTAAAGAAAGAGAGAAAACTTGTCAAATCAATTGTTAGAAATCGAACCATATGTGTGTGTAATCCACCCAGGAAATGGAGAAGAAAGAAAAAAATCTTAAAGTGATATGATAAATAATTGGGAATCAAAAGAAAGAGAAGGGGGCAAAATCTAGAAAAAGACCTTAGTTACCAAATATCTATGTGTTGATGGTTTTATATATTTTCTATTTGAGGTGGGTGATCCACCTCTATCTCTACCAATGGCCATAAATTGAAGATATTTTCACCGAACGACCATATTTTGTACAATAGCCCAAACTTGACCCATTATTTTTAAAAGAGTTAGCCCATGTCCTTTTGACAAATATGGCCAGGATATGGTCTCCTGACCAAACAAACTCCTCCGAAAATGGCCCATGAATTGCAATACCACATTCTAGCCATTCGGCTCTTTTTTAATTGACAATCCGTTGTTTTCTCTTTTTCTTTTTTTCCTTTTTTTTTTGCTCCTCTTCTCTCCTTTTCTTTTTTTGGCTATTCTTTTTAAGATTTTAAAAAAAATCTTTTTTTTTAACAATCAAATATAATTTTACAGCGTTTCTTATTTTTCTCTCAATAATTCATAGCTAGAAGAGAAAAAAAAAATCAATACACTATAATTTTTCATGCCTATTATGTTTTGTATATAATTTTTCGACATATTTTACACAACAATTTATACAATTTCTATACACATTCTTAAATTGTGTTAGTATAGAAAGTGTATCCTCACTGTATAATTTATGTATAATAAGGATATAATAAATGTATAAATATGTACATATTATACAATTATTATACACGCATGATACATGTTTTGGAGATATTTCTTGACGGCAAAGATTAGAGATCAGAACCTTCATCGTCCATGAAACCATCGCCCATATTCCACCATGAAATATCCATAGTTTTTCTTAAACATGTCCAGGCCGAGCCAGGTCAACCTGGCCCAGGTTCCATTTTTCTTATCGGTCTCGGGTCCTGGTCCAGTTCAGTCTGGGCATAACTGGGTCGGTCCGTGCCGAGCTCAACAGTAAAATATTTTGTGCCTGCCCAGCCCGCCCCCCTTATTGAACCGATCTAACTGGGCCAGTTCGGGTTAATCGATTGGCTTTATTGGGCCTGAATCGGGCCCAGTTTAAAAAATTATAGTAATTTGAAATTTAAAGGTTTTTTGGAATTGACATTCTAAAATAAATTTTTAGAAATTGAAATTTATAATTTTCAAATTTGAAATTTTGAATTTAATTTGAAACTTGAAAGTGCAAATTTAAAAATTCACCTTCATTCTCATTTCTCAATGTTCAATTATTCAAGTGGATAAATTTTCAACTTTCAACTTGGAGCTAATTCAATTCAAATTTCAAAATTTTTCATCTTTCTCAAAATCTAAATATTCACATTTGTCAATCTATAAATACTACCATTATATTCCTCTAAATTTTTATACAATCCTCATTCTCTCTCTAATTTTTATCCATATTTTCTATTAAGTTCTTATC
The DNA here is from genome assembly GCA_031232105.1 of Capsicum rhomboideum. Classification (NCBI taxonomy): domain Eukaryota; kingdom Viridiplantae; phylum Streptophyta; class Magnoliopsida; order Solanales; family Solanaceae; genus Capsicum; species Capsicum rhomboideum. Next base: position 133,860,037 of record CP124712.1, on the reverse strand, counting down.
TAGTAAACAAGATTAAATTTCAACTTTCAAGTTTCAACTATCATCTTCCATGGATAATAATAATCCTCTTCTACCTCCACTGGCACCCCAACAACTTCGTAGAACAAGTCCGGTATGACTTTATTTTAATTGATTAGACGATAGAAGTTTTCAATGTAACTTATGTGGCCGTATGATTAATAATTGTGGTATGGGTACTTTGATTAGGCATTTGAGGAGGGAACACGAAGATGTAGTTTGTATGTTTTTGAACTTCCAATTATGTAGTGTTATCAATTTAAGTTTGTATGTTTATGAATTTCTAAGCATATAATTTTATCAATTTATTTAAGTTTGTATGTTTTAATTTGAATTTAAAATTTGCAATTGGTAGTGTAGTGTTAACAACTTGAAATTTAAATTTGCATATTCAACATATACTGCTTTAAAGAATATATACATTCATATATATTATTGAACATATACTATTTAAAAGAATATACAAAAAATATACGTACATGTATGCATTCAATATATACTACTTAAGTTTTAAAATACTAATTTAAATAATATACATACAACATATATACATTACATATACTACTTGAAATAATATACATACAACATATATACATTACATATACTACTTGAAATAATATACATACATATATACATTCAATAGACACTACTTAAAAGAATATACAAAAAACATACATACATGTATACATTCAATATATACTACTTAAAATACTACTTTAAAGAATATACATACAACATATATACATTACATATACTACTTTAAAAAATATACATACATATATATATATATTTCATATATACTTCTTAAAAGAATATACAAAAAATATACATACATGTATGCATTCAATATATACTACTTAAAAGAATACACAAAAAATATACATACATGTATACATTCAATATATACTACTTAAGTCTTAAAATACTACTTTAAAGAATATACATACAACATATATACATTACATATACTACTTTTAAAATATACATACATATATACATTCAATATATCTATACTATATTAAAAGTGTGAAGGGCCTTATAAATGTTGTTTGAACTTTTTGCCCTTCATTAAAAGACTCTGCAATAGACAAAATTGTTTTTTCACTTATTTACTCCAATTATTAGTTAAATATCTTTACAATAATGTATGGGAAAAAATTATATGGAGAATTAAAAGACCCTTTAGTGTTAGGATTGCTTTAACTACCAATTAATTAATATTACGTCTATAAGTTGTGTCTCTTACTTAGGTTTTCTTCAATTCCTATAGAGTTGTAGAAGGTAGAATTAGGTTTAGGAGGTTTAGTTTAAAATTCTTTCACCAAATGAAATATTGATATCATCTTGCTTATGATTCGAGGTAAGTTTTTTAAAATTTTAGTCTGTTCTTGAAGCTAATTTATGTTTATATTTTATTTTTTTTTGCTAATAGAGATGTAAATAGTATTTATATTTGAAGAAATAAATTTGTTTGTAATATGAGATAAGTTTTCTAAAATTTTGATTTGTTCCTAAAGTTTTATAATCTTAATAGATGACAACATTAGAGTGGATATTAGGTATTGCAAGTTTGATATTTATGTTATGTGTACTTTTTTCTAATTATAAAGAATTTATTATTGACTTAATTTAGTTATTAGGGACATTTGCTTATTCTCCGAGTAGAGTTCAGACTTGTCCAACTACGTATGTGGCAGGGAATATGAAATTATTTAGAAATTATAACCCCTTTGTTATTGCTATAGATGGTCTTCACACCTCTAAGGATAATTATATTCAAGAGATATAAAGCTTCAAAACACACATTTATATGCAGGTAATGTTCTATAAATTAATTTGATAGAGTTTAATTAATTGTGCATATGATTTTCTCTTTGATTTAATGCATGTTTTTGTGCATTCAAAATAATTTCTTGTGTTTCTCTTTCAGTTGAAAATTTTTGATCAAAAAATTGGACGAAACAAGAAAGTTGTCGCCGAAAAAGTCATCAAAAAAATCTCATTTTTTTTTCCTTATATTTTCTTTCTTTGTTTGATTGTGACTTAGTTTTAATTATGTTATTTCACTATAATTTGGTTCACCCATACTTATTGGCTAGGGCCTAGGAGAAATTCAATGAATGAGGGTTGGATTAATTTGGGAACATGAAATAAATTGATTTTGCACCCTATTTTATATTTTGTTGCTTTAGGTTAAAGTATAGTTTATTAAATTTTGTAATGCAACTATGAACCTAAAGTTAAATTAAATAAATTGATAGATATGATTGAGATAGTATACAGAGATGTTAGAGGAGATACAATAATATGATATATTGACGAAATAGGTTGACAATTTTTTAAATTTGTCGATAAATTTTATTTAAACACTCAAATTATGATTTATTTCAATCGAGCACCTGAACACATAATAAAGTGTTCATATTGGCACTTCTGACAAATTTTATGTGGTTTGACTTAGATATTTAAGAGATGAGTGAGAATAAGTAGAAAAATAATTTTTCAAAATTGAAAGTGTCTAATAGGAATACTTTAGGTAAAATCTTTCCATAACATATTATTTTACCTTATAATAGTAAAAATATTAATTTGTTGTCCTCTAACACTTTCTAATGACATAAAATTGCTCCATATGTCATATCGGGAAATTTTTTAAGCTTTTTTTGTCGTTCTATATATAGCCTTGATAGTTTTTCTTATTTTAGTTTAATGTGGTTTTTAATGCTTTTATATGGTTTTGTATGAATATATTAATTTTCTATTTAAGTGTTTTTCGTATTTAATTAAATTTTCAATTTATTTATTAATCAAAACATATTTTCTTTTATAATATCGAAGTGATAAAATTGAACTCATTGAAGAGAGTAACACGCGCGGGGCGCGTACCCTAAACTAGTACTACTTAAAAGAATATACATACATGTATACATTCAATATATACTACTTAAAAGAATACACAAAAAATATGCATGTATACATTCAATATATACTACTTAAGTCTTAAAATACTACTTTAAAGAATATACATACAATACTACTTTAAAGAATATACATACAACATCTATACATTACATATACTACTTTAAAAAAATATACATACATATATACATTCAATATATTCTACTTACAAGAATATACAAAAAATATACATTCATGGACACATTCAATATATACTGCTTAAAAGAATAGACAAAATATATATATATATACACATTCAATAAATACTAATTACAAGAATATAAAAAAATATACATACATGTACACATTCAATATATACTACTTAAAAGAATATACAAAAAATATACATATATATACATTCAAGGGTAAAGAGTTCGAAATATACCCAAACTTTGGAAAAATTTGTTGTTACACGCTCAAACTTTGCGGGGGTCCTATGACCCCCCTGTACTATTTATTAGTGTATTTTTTCGACGTTTATTTGTACAACTGGCACCAAATGTGAATACATACGCGCTGAGCGCGTGACTAAAAAAGTGGTCCAGTTAAGCAAATAAACGTCACAAAAATACACTAATAAATAGTACAGGGGGGTCATAGGACCCCCGCAAAGTTTGGGCGTGTAACAGCAAATTTCCCCAAAGTTTGGGTATATTTCGAACCATTTTCCCTACATTCAATATATACTACTTCAAAAAATATAAAAAAAATATAGACATACATATATACATTCAATTTATATTACTCAAAAGAATATATAAAAAAAATATACATACATAGATGCATTCAATATACTACCAATTAAAAGAATATATGTATTATAAATTCAACAACATGTACTATTTAAATAATATAAGTATAATATATACTACTTAAAAGAATATACATACAATATATTCAACAACATATACTACTATTTAAGTCTTAAAAGAATATACGTATAATATATTCAACAACATATATTACTATAAATAAAATATATGTAGAATATATTCAACAGCATAAACTACTACTTAAAAGAATATACATATAATATTCAACAACATATACTTCTTAAAAGAATGATACTTAAATATATTCAATTATTGACATATACTACTTAAAAGTTAAACTTATATCGAATCTTTATATGTCAATACTTGTTTAATTAATATTTGCTAACATTATTTTTCAATATATGTTTTTTATGTTTTTGTAAAGTTTGATAATATTATATTAAAAGTATTTAATTCATACAAGATATTCAATTAAGATGGAAAAAATATATAAAGAGTAAATGAACCTTATAATTGATTGATTGCAAAATGTTTCAAAACTTACAAGTTACAAGGTTGCAATTACGTTTCATTAATTTCACAAACTTAAATTGAAAAATAAAAATTCAATAGATTAATTGCAAATCCTACAAATTTTTCATCATTTTTTTCAATTCACCCATGTTAACATTAATGAGAATTGGATGAGGATTGTCAAAATCAATGGCACCAAAGTCATGCATTGGACTTGATTGTGCTGAATTCTCTATTGAAGTCATTACTTCTTCAAGATCTTCTTCGTCTTCCGGCTCCACGAACATTCCTTGATTTCTTTGTTCCACCCTAATTCAGTCTCTAAGGCAAACTAGAATATTCATTGCATTGCCTCTCAATGAGTGTCGGTTGTCTCCAATCTGCTGTCTTCCTTGACTAAAAACTCTCTTTGATGCAAAAGTTGACATTGGAACATTCAATATATCTCTAGCTAATCTTGAAAATACAGGATATTGTCTTTCATTATTCTTCCACCATTCCAGCGTGTTGATTCTTCTTCTAGGATTCTCTGTAGGCTGTCTAAGATAATATATAAGCTCTTTCTGACTTACAGTTCTTTGCGATGAAGGCTGCAATCTATTCCAAACAGATAGATCAGAAAAATCATAAGTAGGCATACTATGTGCCTGTCTTTTAGAGGATGATGGTTCCTCAGAAGGATGAGGAGCAGGAGACGTAGTAATATGTGACGGTAAAGCATTGTCAAGTAAATCAGCATAATGATTGTATAATGTGTTCATGTAACTATTCGCATCAGACATAGCCGTAAATAAAGAAGGTTCTTCATCAGATTTTATTTCTAAAGCAGAATAAATAAGAGAAGCAAATTCGGACATAATATTATATTTCATACATGGATTTATTATAGCACCAGCTAAGTAAATAAAGGGAAGCGAAAAAAAAATATTTTTTTAAATTTATCATTGCATCAATAACATTTTTGTAACCTGATTTAGATTCATATTCGTTAAGCAATAAAGAAATGTAGGCTAAATAAGTTAAAATATTACAAACAGTAGGATAATAAGCACCAGAAAACTCAACTGTAGCTAAATAAATTTTTTTTAAAAAATTAACCACATCATCAATTTTAGTTCAATCTGAATCTTGTAATATACTCTCGGTAAAAACACTAGTAAATTGGTTAAAAGTCATAGTAATAGGAACTTTATAAATATTGCAAGTATTTAAGAAATCATAAGTAGAATTATATCTAACATCTATTTCTTCAGGCATTAATCTAGGTCTAAGTTTATTTTTCTTATATTTTCTTTTAAATTCGATAAGTCTAATTTTTCTATTATTTTCTTGAATAAAGCCAACTGTAAGCCTAACCTTTTTAATAGCAGGCTCAAAAAAAAAAAAAAAAAGACCATCTTTTACAATTAAATTATATATATGGCAAGCACACTTAACATGAAATATTTTGAATAACGGTGTAGAAAGTTTATTTTTTAACAACTCAATAGCTACATTGATGTTAGATGCATTATCAAAAGATATACATAAAACTTTACAGTCAATACCATAATATCTTGTAATTTTTGTAATAGATTCAGAAATAAAAGAAACAGTATGCCTACGGTCTTCATCAGACAAGAATGCTAAAATACGTTTTTGCATAACAAAATTCCTATCTACGCAATGACAAGTAATTATTAAATAATCATTTGTATTGACAGCACGATCAAGATCAGAAGTTAAAGCAACTCTACATCGAAGATTTTTTAATAAAGCAGATAAATATTAACCATATTGTGCATGGAATCTAAAACTAAAGTATCAGACCGACAAGTATTTCTAGGAATACCCTCAAATATAGGTGTGATCATATGAATTTTAAATATATTAGTCCAAATAAATATGGTGGATTAATATAATTGGATTAATTATTTAAGTCCAATAAATATGGATTTAATTAAAGTCCAAAATTCATCGGGCTAGTCCATTAATTTGGGCTACAAATAATGAGCCCACTTGGTTAAGCCCAATATGTCATCTTATTCTAGAGGCCCAATTTGGCGCCACGTGTCAAATGACGTGGCATGCCAAGTCAAGTAAAGGAGTTAATAGGACCGTGCCACATGTCAAAATGATGCAGCAAGCCTAGTGAAATCAAAAGCCCATAAGAATGCGCCACGTCACTTAAATCTGATTGGCCAAAAGAAGCTCATCTTCACCATGACTCTTTCCTTCCTACAACTATAAATAGGGGTCTCATAATTCAGAAAAGAGGAGCAACAATTCGAACAAGAAGCAAGAGAGAGCTCGTGGATCAAACACCACAAATTTCTCTGCAAGCTACAAGTTCAAGCATTCAAGTTCATAAACAACTGAAGATCAAGACGAAGATTCAAGATCAAGCTCAAAAGCCCTTGAATCCAAATCCACAAGTCAAGATCAAGTTTATTAAATCCACAAATCAAGTTCAAGTTCATCAAATTCAAGATCAAGCTCGAAGCCCTTGAATTTATATTTAGAAAGGCGAATCAGAGGATTCATAGAGATTGTAACACTCACATATTGAAATCAATAAACGATTGTTGCAATATTTTTCTGTCCCGATTACTATTTTCTCGGTCGCGAATTTTATTGTCTTACAAATTCTGGCACGCCCAGTGGGACAATCTCTACCTCTCATCTCAACTTTCCAACTTCAAAAGTTCAAGAATACCGAAATGACTTCCAAGAAGGTCAACTCTCAATCCACTACCTCTAAGGCTGCTAATTCCAAGTTCTCTGCCGAGGTAGAAAGCATCCTTGATGTTACTTTTGGAAGCTTTGGAGCTGTCACAAGGAGCAAGGCCAACATGATGGAGCAACAAACACATCGAGTGTCGACGACATCAACTCCAATTTTTGGGTCTTCAACCCCAAAAAGAACAAGGTCCTCTACAAGTGCTTCAGAAGAAGGAAGCAGTGTGGCAGAGAAAATCAAGAAAACTCTGGCTCTACTTGATCTCTCTGGTTCAAAAAACTCTGGGACAAAGAACGATGGTCATTCAACCAACATGTCATCTCCACTTACTCCACGCGAGCCAAGGACTTCAGAGATCAACTTATGTGACAATCCGTGCTACTCTCCGATGTCTCCAATAATCATGCAAACAATGGTAACTGATGTCTCATCCATGGAGGAGCAACTTGCGAATATGGCAAAAGCGATTGAAGGTTTGACCAAGTATGTGCAAACTCAAGACACTCGGATTGATAAGTTGATGGATCGAATGGAAGGCTTAATAGATGGAGATTCTAGCCATGCACCTGGAAAGGCTCCAGAAGTTCAAGAGATAGATCCTCCTACCAAACAGACACCGCCTACTAAGGAGGTGCCAGTCGCTTCTGGCGGAATGATTCCAATTAATCTATTGAAGGAGTTCATTGAAGGGACCCTTAAGGACAAGTACGACGTTACTACCAAGTCTTCCCTGACGTATGCCAAGCCTTACACTGCTAGGATTGATAGCTTCAAGATGCCTGCAGGCTATCAACCCCCCAAATTTCAACAATTTGAGGGCAAAGGAAATCCAAAGCAACATGTCGCCCACTTTGTTGAGACATGTAACAATGCCGGAACATATGGTGATTATCTCGTCAAGCAATTTGTCCGCTCCCTAAAAGGAAATGCCTTTGATTGGTATACGGACCTCGAACCCAAATCAATTGATAGCTGGGAGCAACTGGAGCATGAGTTCCTAAATCGATTTTATAGCACGAGGCGTACAGTGAGCATGGTAGAACTCACAAATACTCGTCAAAGAAAGGATGAGCCAGTTATTGACTTCATCAATCGATGGAGGAATGCTAGCCTGAATTGTAAAGATAGGCTCAGTGAAACTTCCGCAATAGAGATGTGTATCCAAGGAATGCACTGGGAGCTTCTCTATATTTTGCAAGGAATTAAGCCAAAATCCTTTGAAGAGTTAGCTACTCGTGCTCACGACATGGAGTTGAGCATGTCTTCTGCCGGAAAAGGAGTAGCACCCATCCATGACCCTCGAAAGGGAAAGGACAAACAGGAACCCAGGAGATGGACCAAGTTTGTCCCCAAAAGCGACAACAAAGAATCCATGAATGTCAACGTGTCTCCTGTGAAGCTCACCACAAAGGTGAGCAAGAAGCAAAGCGTAAAGACTACTTCTCAAGCGCGTCCAAACCAGAAGTTGACTTTCAAGGAGATGCAAGAAAAAGAATACCCATTCCTTGATTCTGACGTTTCCGAAATTTTTGATGAACTTCTTGAGCTGAAGCTCATTGATCTACCAGAAATGAAGCGGCCCGATGAAGTTGGAAAAACTGATGACCCAAACTATTGCAAGTATCACAGGCTTGTGGGTCACCCTTTGGAGAAATGTTTTGTCTTCAAGGATAAAATCATGCAACTGGCTAATGAGAAAAAGATCGTGCTTGATGATGAGAAGGCCAGTTCTCATCAAATCTCCATCACTTTTGGCTCACTCGATCCGGTCCAAATATGCAACTTCAAAGAGCGTAATGAGGAGCCATTAAAACAAGACAAGTCTCTAATTGATGAAGGTGATGATGAAGGTTGGACTTTGGTGACTCGGCGAAGACGCAACAAGATGACGAGTCTACGAAAAGACTCATCCAAGCAGCCAACCAGAAGGAGAATGGTGAAGAAACCGAGGAACCAGAGGCTGGTTGAGCTACCAAAGAGGGCGAGTGTAGTGGAGCATCACCACCAAAAACCACGGTGTCCTGTGACCTTGGAAGAATTCTTTCCAAGTTGGTTCTGCGCCAAGACTACTCAAGACAACATTGAGGCATCTTGTTTCAATACTGACAAAGAAGAAGCAAAGGGCGAAAGCCTATTGATGGGACCTCCTTCTCTTGAAAATCCTACTAAATCTCTTCACCAAGAAGCACATGTATGTAATGCAAAAATCACATTTACAGACGATGATCTCTTGTTTGGTGAAATACTACACAATCGTCCCTTGTATATGGTAGGTTATGTTCTAGAGAAGAAGATAAATAGAATCCTGATAGATGAAGGGTCTGGAGTAAACATCCTGCCTATTCGCACACTGAAGGAACTGGGCATCACAACTGATGAACTTACTGAAAGCCATTTGATGATCCAAGGGTTCAATCAAGGAGGTCAGAGAGCCATAGGATCCATCAAGTTAGAAATCAATATGGACGATTTACGATCAAATGTATTGATGCATGTGATCGATGCCAAGACTTCATATAATATATTGCTTGGTAGGCCTTGGGTACACGAGAACAAAATTGTTTCATCCTCCTACTATCAATGCTTGAAGTATCTTGAAAATGGAGCGGAGAGAAAGATAGTGGCCGATGATAAGCCATTCACTGAAGCTGAATCACACTTTGCAGATGCAAAATTCTACTTGAAGAATTATGTCGTGAAGGAGAAAAAGGTGGATGATGTCACATCAACCAAGTGTGATGATCTTGCAACTAAGAAGGTCGAGGTTTCTGTTGAAAGTGTTGTCATTAAAAAGCCTCCCACCACTTCGAATAAAAGGAATGTCGCGGACTTAAAGAAGAAGGCAACTCCTGTGCTCCGCTATGTACCAAAAGTGGGGAAAGAAGTACAACACTCATCCGATGTCCAAGGTAATGTACTAGGGGGTCTAACTCTTCCGCTAAAGCGAATAGATGCAATAAATTTGCCCTCAAAGCCACTTGGAGAATTTGTAGCTCAAAATTCATCGCGAGAGATGACACTCCCTTCAAAGCGTACGAAAGAGGGTTTTGATCCAAACGCTTACAAGTTATTTGTAAAGGCTGGATATAACCCTAATGAGCCACCAAATTTAGGGAAAATCCCATCAGAAGCCACTACCAGGCAAGCACGCGAAGGCTTAGGGTACATGCCACCACCGCCGGTGCGTATCTCTATTAGAAGGGTGGCTAGCGACTACATCACTGTGGAAGAGGAGTCTACTACTTCCAACAAAAGGCCTTCTGTCTTTGATCGACTTGGAGAATCAACCACAAGAACTTCTGTGTTTGAGAGGTTGGGTCCACTGAAGAAAAAGAAAAGTAACAAACCTCGTAGAAGTTATCAAGGCACTATGACACACTCTTCACCTAGAATCCATAAGGATTTTCAAAGTTTGATTCCTTCTAGAATGAGGCGACAGACGGAGCTTGTGATTTCGTGCAAGAAGGTGTTAAAGGCAAAGACTCATACTGTGGTTTATACCAAGGAACATGAGGATGACAAAGAGAGTGTAGGCTCTTCATATCATATTACAACCCAGAGTGAGTACGATACATCATCTCTAATAAAGGTTGAAGAGTTGGAAGATATTTCCTGGTGTTGCCATATATCTGTCAGTGACAATGATCCTCAAGAAGAGGAAGATGCCGGAGATGCTCCGTCAGAACTTGAAGAAGGAGTAAAGGCGACAGTAGATCCCCTAAAGGAAGTTAATCTTGGCACTGATGAAGACCCAAGACCAACTTTCCTAAGCGCTTTTCTAGAAATGGATGAAGAAATCGCTTACATAGACTTACTCAAAGAATATAGAGATGTTTTCGCTTGGAGTTATAAGGAGATGCCTGGCTTAGATCCAAAAGTAGCAGTTCATCAGTTAGCAGTCAAGAATGGAGCTCGTCCTGTTAAGCAGGCCCAAAGACGTTTCAGACCCGACTTGGTTCCATTGATTGAAAATGAGGTTAACAAACTCATTGGAGCAGGCTTTATTCGTGAAGTTAAGTACCCCACATGGATATCAAGCATTGTTCCAGTACGGAAGAAGAATGGCCAAATTCGAGTTTGTGTCGACTTTAGGGATCTCAACAACGCATGTCCTAAGGATGAGTTTCCAATCCCTATTCCAGAGTTGATGATTGATGCTACTACTGGTTTTGAGGCGATGTCTTTCATGGATGGATCATCCGGCTATAACCAAATTCGCATGGCACCAAAGGATGAAGAGCTCACTGCATTTCGTACGCCTAAAGGTATTTATTGCTACAAGGTGATGCCTTTTGGTTTGAAGAACGCTGGTGCCACTTATCAAAGGGCTATGCAAAACATCTTTGATGATCTACTCCATAAAAATGTTGAATGTTATGTGGATGATTTAGTGGTAAAGTCAAGAAAGAAGAATGACCACTTGAAAGACTTAAGAATGGTAATTGAGTTGCTCCGAAGATATCAGCTTAGGATGAATCCGTTGAAATGCGCCTTTGGAGTTACTTCCGGAAAGTTCCTTGGCTTTATTGTACGACACCGAGGAATTGAAATTGATCAACACAAGGTTGATGCAATTTTAAAGATGCCCGAGCCTCGAAACATTCATGAATTAAAAAGTCTTCAAGGGAAGCTAGCATATTTAAGGAGGTTCATCTCAAATTTGGCGGGAAAATGTCAACCATTTAGCCATCTCATGAAGAAGGGTGCCCCTTTCAAATGGGACCAAGCTTGTAGTAAGGCCTTTGAAAATATCAAATCTTACTTGATGAAGCCTCCAGTTCTTGCGGCACCTATACCTGGAAAATCGTTGATTCTCTACATCGCTGCACAAGAAAGGTCAGTTGGAGCATTATTCGCCCAAGAAAATAGTGAAGGTAAAGAGAACTCTCTTTATTACCTGAGCAGAATGATGACGCCAAATGAGCTGAATTATTCACCTATTGAAAAGTTGTGTTTGGCGTTGGTCTTCTCAATCCAAAAGATGAAGCACTACTTTCAAGCTCATGTTGTTCATCTCGTGTCTAAAGCAAATCCCATCAAGTTTGTAATGTCGAAACCAGTCCTCAGTGATCGACTTGCAAGGTGGTACCTTCAGTTTCAACAGTTTGAGATCATATACATCCCTCAGAAGGCCGTAAAGGGACAGGCATTAGCAGACTTTTTGGCAGACCACCCAATACCAGATAATTGGGAGCTAACTGATGAACTTCCTGATGAGGATGCAATGGTTATTGAAGTTCGACCTCCATGGAAGATGTACTTTGATGGTGCGGCACACCATGGTGGAGCTGGTGCTGGCGTAGTGTTTGTCACTCCGCAGGAAGAGGTTATCCCATACTCCTTTACTTTGACACAATGTTGCTCTAACAATGTCGCTGAATACCAAGTTGATACTTGGACTTGAAATGGCCGTCGACATGAAGCAACTACAATTGCAAGTCTTTGGTGACTCCCAATTGGTGATCAAGCAGCTCTTGGGCGACTATGAAGTCAAAAAGCCCGAGTTACGCCCATATCATAGTTATGCTCAGAAGTTGATAGGATGGCTTGGAGAAGTTACCCTCCAACACGTGCCAAGAAAGGAAAATAAGCAGGCCGATGCATTGGCTGCTTTAGCTTCAACACTAACTCTTCCAAATCAAACACGAGTTACTATCCGCCGAGAATGGGTGGTACCACCACCGGATGAGGAAGAATGTACAGAAAACAAACTTGAGCATCTCGTCGCTGTGTCTGAAGCCGTAAAGGAAGATTGGCGACAACCAATTATTGACTACTTGTGTTATGGAATACTTCCTGAAGATCCAAGGAAAAAGACTGACATCCGTCGTCGTGCACCTCGTTTCCTTTACTACAAGGACACGCTATACAGAAGGTCATTCGAAGGAGTACTCTTGCGATGTTTGGGAGAGGAAGAAGCAGTTCAAGCTTTGCAGGAAGCACACTCAGGAGTTTGTGGATCTCATCAATCTGGACCGAAGCTCCACTTTCACATAAAAAGGATGGGATATTATTGGCCAACGATGGTGAAAGATTGCTTGGACTATGCTAGAAGATGCAAGGCCTGTCAATTTCATGCTAATTTCATACATCAGCCTCCTGAAATATTACACCCCACTATCGCATCTTGGCCATTCAATGCTTGGGGATTGGATGTTGTGGGACCACTACCAAAATCTTCTGGTGGACACTTGTACATCTTGGCTGCGACAGATTACTTCTCAAAATGGGCCGAAGCTGTTGCACTCAAAGAAGTGAAGAAGGAGAATGTTGCAAACTTCATACGAGTAAATATCATCTACCGCTTTGGAATTCCCCATTACATAATAACTGACAATGGCAAGCCATTTGATAACAAGCTGATGAACAAGATTTGTGATCTCTTTGGTTTTAAGCAGCGTAAATCTTCTATGTACCATGCTGCCGCCAATGGTTTAGCTGAAGCATTCAATAAGACTTTATGCAACCTGTTGAAGAAAGTTGTATCCAAATCCAAACGAGACTGGCATGAACGAATGAAAGAAGCTTTGTGGGCATATAGGACGACTCACCGCACACCGACGCAAGCAACCCCATACTCGCTTGCTTTTGGAGTTGAAGCAGTCCTGCCACTTGAGCGTCAAATTCCTTCTTTAAGACTTGCTATTCAAGAAGGTCTCACCGAAGAAGAAAATGCTAAGTTGCGTCTTGCGGAGCTAGAAGCTCTTGATGAGAAGAGGCTGGAGGCTCAACAAAATCTTGAATGTTATCAAGCCCGTCTATCTCGTTCTTTCAACAAAAAGGTTCGCTTGAGGTGTTTCCAAGTTGGAGATCAAGTTCTAGCAGTAAGGAGACCCATTATCACTTCTCATAAATCTGGGGGCAAATTCACCTCTAAGTGGGATGGACCATATGTCATACAAGAGGCATATTCAAATGGCGCTTACAAGCTTGTCGATGCAGATGGCGTGAAAATTGGTCCTATCAACGCCAAATTCTTGAAGAAGTACTATCCTTGAGGGAAGATGACGCTCCTTAAAGCACGAGCATAAACTGCATGTCCACTCCTGGCCCGCAAGAGTATAAACTGTGTACGGCTCAAAAAAAAAAAAAAAAAAAAAATGTCCGCTAGGTTGAAAATCTCGAAAGAGGCGACCTAGGCAAAAGTTAGGACTCAAAAAAAAAAAAAAAAAAAAAAAAAAAATGTCCGCTAGGTTGAAAATCTCGAAAGAGGCGACCTAGGCAAAAGTTAGGACCCAAAAATAAAATAAAAAATAAAAAAAATAAAAAATATACACTATTCCAGAACTACGTTGTGACTTGATCCTCTTCACCGAGGTACGTAGGCGCTTAGAAGTTTCATTCTAAGTTCAGTTGCATGAGTGTCAAAAAATATATGTTCCCGCTTGATCCGCCATACGAAAGTTAAGTCTGCAAATATTCTGATTAAACTTTGGGCTTACACAGAATGTTCATGACTCAATGAGGGCAGAGCTCCACATAAAAGGTAAGCTTCTGCAATAGGATTTGAGACCCTCAAGTTCTCCGAGCCTACAAGTTGAAGTTGTAAGTCCTCCAAGCCTGCGAATTGAAGCGCGCTTGTTGAAGTCAAAATTCACCAAGTCAGTAACGTTGAAGTCTCAGGTTCACCACATCTGCATACTAAAGTCGTCAGAGATCAGCAATTCTGCAAGATGAAATCTCAAATCTACCAAGTCTGCAAGCTGAAGTCTTCAAATTCGCCAAGTTTGCAAGGTGGAACCATCAAAACCTCCAAGTTTCAAGTTGAGGCCTTCTAAACTTCCATGCCTTAAGGTGGACAAAATTTGTCCCTTTGCACCTTAAGCTGACCATTGCATAGGGACCATACTTGAAAGGAAGACCATTGTATAGGGACCATACTTGAAAGGGACCATACTTGAAGCCGAACTTGTCAGGTCTCAAGGTGACGGAGGCGAAGTTAAACTCTCGCACCTTAAGCTGACCATTGCATAGGGACCATACTTGAAAGGAAGACCATTGTATAGGGACCATACTTGAAAGGGACCATACTTGAAGCCGAACTTGTCAGGTCTCAAGGTGACGGAGGCGAAGTTAAACTCTCGCACCTTAAG
The DNA here is from genome assembly GCA_031232105.1 of Capsicum rhomboideum. Taxonomy (NCBI): domain Eukaryota; kingdom Viridiplantae; phylum Streptophyta; class Magnoliopsida; order Solanales; family Solanaceae; genus Capsicum; species Capsicum rhomboideum. Next base: position 133,844,960 of record CP124712.1, on the reverse strand, counting down.
CTGACCATTGCATAGGGACCATACTTGAAAGGAAGACCATTGTATAGGGACCATACTTGAAAGGGACCATACTTGAAGCCGAACTTGTCAGGTCTCAAGGTGACGGAGGCGAAGTTAAACTCTCGCACCTTAAGCTGACCATTGCATAGGGACCATACTTGAAAGGAAGACCATTGTATAGGGACCATACTTGAAAGGGACCATACTTGAAGCCGAACTTGTCAGGTCTCAAGGTGACGGAGGCGAAGTTAAACTCTCGCACCTTAAGCTGACCATTGCATAGGGACCATACTTGAAAGGAAGACCATTGTATAGGGACCATACTTGAAAGGGACCATACTTGAAGCCGAACTTGTCAGGTCTCAAGGTGACGGAGGCGAAGTTAAACTCTCGCACCTTAAGCTGACCATTGCATAGGGACCATACTTGAAAGGAAGACCATTGTATAGGGACCATACTTGAAAGGGACCATACTTGAAGCCGAACTTGTCAGGTCTCAAGGTGACGGAGGCGAAGTTAAACTCTCGCACCTTAAGATGACCATTGCATAGGGACCATACTTGAAAGGGACCATACTTGAAGCCGAACTTGTCAGGTCTCAAGGTGACGGAGGCGAAGTTAAACTCTCGCACCTTAAGCTGACTGTTGAAAGGGACCATACTTAAAGCCGAACTTGTCAGGTCTCAAGGTGACGGAGGCGAAGTTAAACTCTCGCACCTTAAGCTGACCTTTCATGAATGCTATTTGTTTCAATCCTGCAAAAGAAGAAAGGAAAAGACAACACAAAAAAAGGCACAAGAAGAAGAGAGATTGTTACCTGTCAAGACGTTTCAAACTCGGAAGCCATACATCACCAACGCAGATAGGTTTGAGACAAGATGTTTTGGTGAGAATGAATCCCTTAAATTCTGGTTTCCATCAATCAAAACACCTTTTTGATGGTGATGGTCCGACATCATGATATAAATTATTTAGTGAGACAATGCAAATCTGAAATTCTCTGCGAGACAGAATTTAGGGTCAACTTCAAAAATTTGTCTAGAATGATCCAGAAGGTGTTAAATTCTAAATTTTGGATATGTTATAGCTGCATGTTTATGGTATCTATAGAATTAAACGGATCATGATTTCGGTACTCTCACATTGATAAACAATTTTTTTGGTGTCGTCGCGCAAATCTGAAACTGCCGGTGCGCCAAAATCCAAAGTTGAATTCGGGATAACATCTGAAAAGACACCGAATGTATTAAATTATGAATTTCGGATATATTATAGATCTGGATGTCTAGTTTCAGAAGAATCAAGCGGCTTGTGATTTCTTCATTCCTACATCAAGATATGCAAGTTTTGGTGGAGATATGCAGATCTGAAATTCTCAGCATGACAGAATTTAAACCTAAGTTTCAAGAAATTGTATAGAACGAAATTGAAGGAGTTTAATTCTGAATTTTGGATATGTTGTAGATCTTGAAGTCTAGTTTCTGGAATGTTAAACCGTTCAGGATTTCGATATTTCTACAATGAGATATGAATTTTCTACCACTAACATGCTGGGCTGAAAAAAAAGTGACGAAAATTAAAAGAGAAGAATATATTACCCGGCATTGTTCTCCTTTGAGTAACTCCCAATGCTGTAATATCAAAATAATAGAGAGCATCCATCTATTTATAGATGCAGCAAGACATTAATAGTCTCCTTGTTGAAATAAAACTAGGAGAAGTTTTCAAGTCCTTAAGGAGGTGGCATACTCCTAATTGGAGTGGAATTGGGACAGTTCAAGTTTGTAGGAATATAGACATCCTAATTCTAATTGGAGAATGATTGGTTATGGAGTAGAAGAATTTCATTCCCGAAATGGAAAGGAGTATCCTGAAGACGTGCAAACAAGAAAAAAGTCAAGTCAATACTTCGAGCCTAGTCTTCGAAAGATTAAATATCTCCGACAAGTCTCGAAGTGAGGGCATTTGTGATCATATGAATTTTAAATATATTAGTCCAAATAAATATGGTGGATTAATATAATTGGATTAATTATTTAAGTCCAATAAATATGGATTTAATTAAAGTCCAAAATTCATCGGGCTAGTCCATTAATTTGGGCTACAAATAATGAGCCCACTTGGTTAAGCCCAATATGTCATCTTATTCTAGAGGCCCAATTTGGCGCCACGTGTCAAATGACGTGGCATGCCAAGTCAAGTAAAGGAGTTAATAGGACCGTGCCACATGTCAAAATGATGCAGCAAGCCTAGTGAAATCAAAAGCCCATAAGAATGCGCCACGTCACTTAAATCTGATTGGCCAAAAGAAGCTCATCTTCACCATGACTCTTTCCTTCCTACAACTATAAATAGGGGTCTCATAATTCAGAAAAGAGGAGCAACAATTCGAACAAGAAGCAAGAGAGAGCTCGTGGATCAAACACCACAAATTTCTCTGCAAGCTACAAGTTCAAGCATTCAAGTTCATAAACAACTGAAGATCAAGACGAAGATTCAAGATCAAGCTCAAAAGCCCTTGAATCCAAATCCACAAGTCAAGATCAAGTTTATTAAATCCACAAATCAAGTTCAAGTTCATCAAATTCAAGATCAAGCTCGAAGCCCTTGAATTTATATTTAGAAAGGCGAATCAGAGGATTCATAGAGATTGTAACACTCACATATTGAAATCAATAAACGATTGTTGCAATATTTTTCTGTCCCGATTACTATTTTCTCGGTCGCGAATTTTATTGTCTTACAATAGGATTTTAAATTGCCTGAATATAATGAATAAAAGCTTCAGAAGAAGCAAAAGAGAACGCAAACAACCCTCAACTATCATTTTTGCTAATTCTTCACGATCCTTCATTTTATTATAATTTTGAACTAATTTATCGATTTTTGGGTTCAATCTAGTTTGAGTTGGCCCCCCAACAGTCCCACCATCTTTTACCTCTTCTAGCTCATTTTTGTGTTGACCTTGCAAATGTCTCATCAACTGACCCATATCTTCTTTATTACCCCCGGTCTTATGCTCATATAATTTCTGACAGATATTGCATTGAACCATAGTAGTTTCTTTTATTCGAGTATAAAAATTTCACACAATACAAGTTTTTTTACGAGATCTTACAGGGGGTTGGGGAGGAAGATTAACCAATTCAGATTGAACATTAACATTATCGGATCTGGGTGTAACATCAACATCATCATCATTTTCATCTACCTCTACAAGTTCTACTTCATTTTCTTCTTCTATACCATAATTTTCTTGGACCTCTAAATAATTCATATGGTGAGCACCTACACCTATTTCATTATCAAAGGGTTCGCTAATTGGTACCAGAGGCACACGAGTATATCGAGTATTTGAACTACCTCTACCGAAATCGAAATCAATTAATTTCTTACTAGCACTATCACTTTTCTGACACAGATTTCTAACACTTTTACTGACTTTCCTTAATTTTCCATATTACAAATTGAACTAACAAATATTCAAAAACACACACAAAAATAATACAAATAAATACAACAACAACAACAACAACAACATGCCCAGTGTATTCCCACCAGGTGGGGTCTGGGGAGGGTAAAGTGTACGCAGTCCATACCACTACCTCAGATGAAGTAGAGAGGTTGTTTCCGATAGACCCCCAGCTTAGAACAGATAACAATCAAACAAAAGTCATAGAAACAAACAAGAAGAAGAGATAACACATCACTATATACGGATAATACAAATAAATATTCAACAAAAAACGCAATAATTAAAAATTAAAAGTTAAAAGATGGAACGATACTACCAAATTGTCAAAGTATTCAAAAGTTGATCAATTGAGTACTTTTGAAAACTTCTACTTGATATTTTTAGTTGCAAAATAATATAATATAATGAGCACTTTATGAGATAATTAAAATAATTGAGAGAGATTGAGAGAATGATATTGTAAGTTGTGGGGAAATATTTTTTGAAATGGCACCTATTTATAATTTTTTTTTAAAGTTAGCCTTAAAGGTTGTTTTAGTCGTTCGGCCAAAACAACATTATAGCCGTTAGGCTTCCAACGGTCCAAAACTTCTTTTGGTAGGAGGCCCAACAACCCTTAATGGCTACTATTTTAATTTTTTTTTTTGTTACCGGGCCGGTTAGGTCCGGTGCACCGGCAGTCCAGGTCAGGTCTTGTAACTAGGCCGGTTTGCCGGGCTCCATTGACCTGCCGGCCCAGCCTTCTAGAACCCCACTAGCCCACAAAGCTTACTGGGTCCGGGTCTCCTTCGGTCCGGCCTTCTTGTGGGCCGATCTTATCGGGCCGGAATCGGATTGACCCGACCCATTTGACTGGCTTAGTTTTTCTGTCACCTTCATCATTTTCACCATATCACAAACACCATTTAAAACTCAATAAAAAATATGTAACCAATCCAACTCTATTAATGTCAGTTGGCTCCTTCACCTTCCTTCAACCACCATTTTTCACCAATAAAATGGTCCATAATTGCTGCTAAACCAATTATAACTAGCAACAAACCAACACTCTAAATAATATCTAAATCAAGTTATTTTCACTAAATAAAGCATCATTAAAACACTTTCGGTTGCTCTTTTGCATAAGCCAATCTTATAATAGAGAAAAAGGAGAAGAAAACTAGAAGAAGATGCAAAAAAAATTGGAAGAGAAATCCTTTTTGGGTAAGAAATTGAGAATGAAAAAGAAAGGCTACATATTAGACTAGTTATAGCCGAAAGGCTACAAAACAAAAATAAAACGGCCGACGGGTCATGATATGTCTAATAGGCCAAACTTTGGGCATTTATTTTTTAAAAAGCCAGTCCATGTCTTTTTCCAATATGAAAGTAATGTTGCATCGTTTGCCTTTTATACAGGGTAGAAATCCAGCCCATTGGTTGGTTAGGAAATCATCTAAGTCATTTACAACTTAATGGATACGATTGGAATGAGCAACTTTCATAAATCCCAATTGTTTAGAACCTAATTACACCTTCTTTTTTTTTTTTTTGATTATTACATAAAATCTTGAATTTTAATTTTCGCGATACATTACTGTGGCTCAGATACATAACCTTACTGATGCATAAGTACCGATACTGTCACGACCCAAAATAGGCACGTGATGACACTTGTCACACTCTCCAGACAAGTAAGTTTAACCCAACCCAAAGAACACGAATTCAAGAAAATCAAAAGCGAAAGCCGGAGAAAATATGAACAATCCCAAATATATATATATGAGACACAAGTCTCAAAGATACATCCCAGATCTGGTTGTCATTAATATGAGCCTCTAATACAGATTAAGAGTATAAATAATCATCTAAGGTATCTTAAATGAGATAAATGCATAAGACAAAAGTAGAGAGATTCGAGAAGTCCTGAAGGTCCATCAGTCACTACCTCGATCTCCACAACGTCAATACAGAAGAAGCGCGATCTATAATTTATTGCTCGAACCAATACCTGCAAGGGGTGCAGAAAACAAGAAAAAAGAAAAAAAAGTAAGGGTGAGTACGAAATCACATGTACTCAGCAAGTATATTCGATAACTGACCCTAATCCGAAGCAATGGCGAGAACCACCACCATAACTACCCAAGGTTTCCCCAAAGGTTCTATAACCAACAAAAACAACATTTCATCCTATCATAGTATCCCAACAATCCGTCAATAGATTAACCATTTACAGGGTAGGCACATTATAGTCTAGGTGAGTCAACGCTAGTCATTCCATGATCAATAACTAAGGGAAGTCATTTATGAAAATGACTCACTAATACGATAGGTCAAGCTTAATTAAATATAATCAACCAATAACATGGGATAAAACAAGAAGAGTGTATATAAAAATGTATAACATCCTACCGAATGGTGCGATACAATAGTCTCTCGGATTAAGCCATAGCCATACTCTAAGTCTCATAATATCTCTACGTCTCAATCAGTATAAGATGATTTAAGATAATGTAATAAAGTGAAATGAATGCTCAAACACAATATCACAAACAAGGTTCTAACACGATAATACAATACATGAGTAAACACTAACACTGTTTCGAACCATACCAAGGAAGGTAATGCAATGCAAATGATGTAATGCAATGTAGTGATGATGATGAATGTTTTGAAAGTTATCGCATAACTTTCTGTATACACCTACCAAGCCTCAATACTCCAAAAGTAGGACCAATGGGGGGCTTTGCAACCCATATACTTTCCATAATATCAATCCACCTCTTTGGCTAATGTTCACGGATCAAGGTTACCATAATATCTCATAAAATGTCTCAATCAACCTTACCGGCACATGACTCGGCCAAGGGTTTTATAAAAATTATCATTTTCTTTCGAATGGTGAAAATCTCAGTGGTATCAATCCCATGAACATGTACGAATGATATGAGGATATATGCTCACAACCAAATCAGTATGAAGATATGAATCAATTCAATACAAGTATAAGTGAGCTCAGAATCAACTCCATATGACAATGTTCCATGATGTAAGCTATCGTAGGGCACCACTAGCATAAATAGTCATGCATGACAATCAATAAATCATTTAAAGTCTCTGATTCGAGTATCATCAATATGATAAAGACAATTTAATGTCCAATAACAAATATGACAATTTAATGCACTATCATGGTCTATGATTTCAAGTCAAGCCCTTACTCGGTGACACATAATAAATATGGTTAGGGGTGTTCATGGTTTGGTTAAAAACCAAACCGAACCATGAACCAAATCAAACCGATTAAAAAAATTGATATTTGATTAGGTTTTGTTTTAAATTTTAAAAACCGATACTTATTTGGTTTGGTTTTGGTTTTACTCTAAAATAACCGATAAAACAACCAAATCGAACTGATATATATATATATATATATATATATATTAATTATTTATCTATTATTCATAAATAAAATATAAATATTAGTTAAATTTTAAGTTTTAATCATGAGTTTAACTTTAGCCGTAGCACTTTCAGTTATATGTCGACATCTAGTTGACAGTACCTTATAAGATTCTAAATGATTTTTGGACTTTGAATGACAAATGATACTAATTGTGAAAATAATATCTTGTTGTATATGAGAATTTATATCTGAGTTTCATTAGACTATAGATAATCACTAGTTTTGAACATTGTTTTTGGTCCCTGTTGAGCAAGAAATTTATGTGTTCAACTTTGGGGGGTTTATCATATCATTCTCTTATATGTAGTTTCTAAATAATTTTTTTTAGAAGCGCTCATATGGTGTTGTTTGTGGCTTCGCCTAATTATAACACTCGTTTGACATCTTAGTTTCAAGGCTGAGGCACAACATTCGATTGACATCTCATATGTTGGATTGGATTTGTTTTTTTTTAAATTTCAACTTTTATCATTAGCTAAAGCTATAAACCGAAAAAATCGAACCAAACCAAACTAAACCGACAAGAACCAAACCGATAGTTATTTTTTGGTTTGGTTTGGTTTGGTTTTAGAAATTTAAAAACCGACTAAGTTGGTTTGGTTATGGTTTTGACCAATAACCGACCCAAATCGACCCTTGAACACCCCTAAATATGGTAATTAAATGGACAATCATAGCTAACAATATCAACTCAAGCCCCCTCTCGGGCATCACCATAATATGTACTCCAATTAGTAATAATATACACATGAGCCCCCATTCGGGGACATGATAATAAATAACAAATTCCAATAAAAATATATCACGAAACTACCCAAACCTAACTTATTCCATACTATAAGTCTCAGCCACTATTACAAGTCCATCCATACTCTAAATATTCTCTAAAACCCGATCATTCCATCACTAGCAATATTAACTTAATTATATTCTAAAGGTCACTAAGCCCCGATCGTCATAATAAAGTCCGCTAAATAAGATTCAAGCTCTAAAGTAAGCATCCAATATTAATTATTCGAGATCACCCAAATATCTATCTTCATTTCTATTCTAAGGATATTTATAAGAAGCAAGACTAGCTAGGATAGGCAATTATCTAACTATAATCTATCAAAAGACTCCGGTACCCGCAGAAATGCTCGCCATATCATCTAAGTGGGACCCCTAATCCTAAACGATTCACAAAAACACAAGGAAACAAGCATAAAACACATAAGCACTTTGGAAAAAGTCAAGGTACATCTCAACTTGCCTTGAAAGAAGATCCGCAAGCTCAAACATCACCCAAATCCTCAACTGAAAGCTTGAATCCCAAGAATCAACACCAAACGCGTCCAATCTAATCAAATATGACATCTACAAGTCAAAAGGAGTCCAACAATACCCATATCGACTATATTTGTTCCGAGTCCAAAACGGACTCAAAAAATGAGTTCGAAAACAAAAGGGATAAAACCAGAATTTTATTTTAAAAACACATTCTCCAAGGTATTAGGAGTCTACAGTTGAAAATTCATGCGAAAACGAGGTCCAAATCGAAGAAAAATCATTTTTAAGTTTTACTCGTAAATATCCCAAAAACCCATTATCAACGTGGTTTAAAACGAGAAATTTTGGAAAAACTTTTGTCAAAATCCGTCAACCCATGATACAAGGACCTTAAATCTAAAAAATGAATGAAAACCCATTCCAAATCAACCTTCAAATCAAGAATTTTTTATTTGTAACTTTGGGGTCCCAAATCTCAACTTTATCAATGAAAATTATGTAAAACGAAGTGGGTAATCTTGAAAAATGAGTAAAATAAAGTTAGAAACACATACCCAATGATTGAAGGAGAAAAATCCATCAAAAATCACCTCAATCGAAGCTTCCTAACTCACAAAATGTTCAAAATACGAAATCTCCGAAATTGTCCCTTTTATAAAAAATTTGATACCTTTAGTAGCGACCAGAAGTCGCGACAAAATACCCTTCAGCAATAATTTTTTACTAATAAGGACATAACTCCCTTATATAGATACGAGATTCATTGATTCTTTTTGTGTTGTTTCCGAAATTTCGATACGGATCTAATGGTACCATACACATGCACAAAATATTCGAAAATTAATGTGGTCCAAGTGGGAGATGGTTAGTAATTTCTATTTTTGTGGACTCACATATTAATATATTATACATAGATATGCTATCATTAAAGGAGATCATTTTATGATCTAATAAAGTATTAAAGTTTTTGGGCCATAAAGTAAATATCTACTAATATGGGGTTTAATTTATATAAGTAGAAACCTTTTGGCCTTTTCTTATGTTTGATGGAAACTTATGAACAAGGTACCTTTCTTGAAAAACCACTTCAGGATTCTTATTAAAACTTTGGTCCTAAACCAGAAGAGGTACGTTCTCTCTTTTCTCTCCATCTTAGAAAAGACACCAAGAAAGAGCACTCTTCAAGGTTTAGAAGATCAACTCCTCTTCAATCAGTTTATTGCAATGGAACAAGGTTAGTGTTCGTACCATTCTTTTATAATGATCTCTGTCTAGTGATTTACTTGTGATCTTGGGTGAATTATTTAAAGTTTTTCCAACATGCAATGCTCAAATATTCACCTTGTATACACCTTCCGAGCCTAAGCTCCAGGAGAGGACCCATAATGGGTTCGCAATCCATATACTATCACAATCTCATCAATCAACCTTACCGGCACATTCCTTAGCTAAGATATTTTATAAAGTATCTCATTTCTTTTTAAAAATCAGTATTTCTTAGTGGTACTAGTTGTCACGATCCAAAATCTGAGGTCATAATGATACTTATCATGTCCCATCCCAACCTTGATAGGTAAACTCAACATCTAAAAATAAATAAATACAAAAAGACAAAAACAAAAGAATATAATGCCTCTTTTTGGACCTTTTTTTTTTTTTTGGAAATGCCAACATAAAACAACACTTTTGTTTCATCTATTTGATTTAGTATTTCAGCTCATTATTGTTTTCAGTTTCTGTCGTTATTAAAGTTGGAAGAAGATCGAGTTTGATTTTTAAAGCCATCTTAGAGAGTGTAAATAATTTTCACTTATTTTTAAATTAATGTTGACGTCATGATTTTAATATATTTTTCTCATAATTTCATTTTCTCCTAATTATTAATTATGCCATCTGTCCTCTAGAAAATCACAGCTTGAAAGAACATATTCTCTCCAACATCTCCATCACTGACTATTAATCAATCAAGCAGGGGTGACTCAAACACATTGATTGTCTAAGCCGAAAATCGAACGAAAGCCTTAAATTTTTAAGAAAAATTAATACATTTTTTTTTTATAAAATTTATATTTTAAATTTTTTGAGATGCAAAGTTGTTAATACTTTTTTATAGTCGATTTCTTCTAGTAATGTCTTTTCCCTTAATATATCTAATACATTTAATCTTTCTTGAGACATAGTACTTTAAATACATCAAACTTCTTCTAATAATTATTTACTTTTATATAAGAAGTTTATTTCTTCTACAAATTATATTTAACAATCTTTTATAAAAAGCCTATAATCTATAATTGCTAAAAATATTTGAGGAGCCTAAAGCGGTTGCCTATTTTTTCAAGGGAAACGGACAAAAGTAGCCACTCGGGCCAAACAATTCCCACAAAATGGCCAAGGAATTTAAATTCTTATTTCTAGCCATTTGAAAAGGTGGCTGAAACTCCCCTTTTTGTTACCCTTTCCTTTTTTCGACGGCGTTTTTTTTTTTTTTTTTTTTTGTGTTTCTTTATTTTTTTTAAAAAACTATTATCCTATTTATTTTTTTAATTCTACCAAAAAAACAATAAGATGAAATTTTGTAGTTTTTTTTAACAACCACGTACAAATTTGTAATATTGTAACTGCTACTCTTTTTTTATAATTGAATACAAAAAGAGTGTATTTTTATTTGTTATATAAAAATAACATATTTTATACAACAATGATACGTATATATATTTCATATCACATTGTACAATTTATATACAGATTCTATACAACAATTTAACACATTCTATACAATCTTTAGCTGCAATTATTATTCAGGTAATAGAAATTAACATTTGTTTATTGCGTACATTTGTATCATTATGATATAGACAGTTCTTACACCATGATGATACAGTTCCCATACCACATTCATATAGTTTGTACAGAAAAATCTGTGCATATATAGTTTCTATATCATATTGATATAATCCCTATACGATATTGATACAACCCTTATATCATATTGATACAGTCCTTATATCATATTGATACAACCCCTATACCATATTGATACAATCCCTATACCACATTCATTGTTCTATACATATATCGTATATACATACATATTGCATACAAAACTAATACAATTCCTATACACATCATATATATAATTTTTATACAACAACTATACAATTTTTGTACATATTCTATACAATAATTATATAATTTTTATACAATTGTATTCGATTATTTTTAAAAACCGATTTTTTGGGCCCAAAAAAATGCAGTGAAAAAGAAAAAACTGAACTACCTTTTAAAAAATGACCCAAAATTGAAAATGACTAGCCCATGGAATTAAAAAAGGTCGACTGATCACTGGGTGAAAATAGTTTGGAGCGAGTAGCCCATTAATGTGATTAACTTTGAAATGGGCACTTTCAGTAGAAATAGTTTTTCAAAGTGGTCATATGGTGTCCTTTTCCTTTTTTCAATGGGTAGAGCCGGCACTGCAATCAAGTAGTAAATTCAGAACATACCATAATTTATATACATTGTTGTATTTAACGTGACATCAAAATTTTGTAGTAAGCATTTTGAATATTGAAAACATGATGTAGTGTGTGTATTTCATTCACTCTTCTTTTATTTATTTTGTCTCGTTAACTAGTGTAAAGATCGTTAACAAAATTAAGAGTAAGTAAGACAATATGTTACACTAACGTACAGATCAAATAATTAATTATGGGTTGTGCTGGAATAATTGACATTTCTCCATTCTTAATCAGAAGTCTTAAGCTAGAGCCCTTGAGAATGAAATTTCTTTTGTTGGGAGCGTTGCTGATAAAATGAACCATGCAATGCGCGGATTCAACTTTTATCGAATTCCAATGCAAATATTGAACAATGTTTGGAAAACCAAAAAAAAATCTTACAAGAGTAAGACGGAATTGAAGATAATGTAGTATTCGTTTCACACATTTGCCACATGGTCTTCGCTAAACAAGTGGAACAAAATGGGTTTGGATACTCCTAAAAATCATATAAATTGTAAGATGTTCGTTCTTCCATTCAGCGGATAATTGACTTACCATATTTGATATTAAGCTTTTATTAAGGTGTGTTTGGCATCAAGGAAAATGTTTTCTAAGTAGGTTTTTTAGTTATTTTTTTGGTGTTAGATAAGTAAGCAAAAAATAATATTTCAAAATTGTTATAAATGATATTGATATATATCATGTTGTAGTGAATGTCTATCAAGATATATTGAGTATCTATCAAAGATCTGGTGAATATCTATCAAGATATATGTCTATCTTTTAGAGAAGAGTTAGAAGAAATTTCCCCTATAAATAGAGGGACTCTCTTCATTATAAATCATCCCTCATCCCTCAATATAAGAAATAAGATATCTTCTCTCTATTTTTCATTCTTCTTACTTTATATTTCATAACAAAAATATATATATATTTGTATATAATCTAGAAAAATACTATGGACAATAACTACGAGACAATCAATGTGAATATCAATATAAAGCTTGTTTTGACATAATACATAGATGCTCATCTTAACTTGACTTTAATTGACAATTAATTAAACACTATGACTTTAAGAATGCACATCTAGAGACCTGCAATTCGTCCCTATTATGTAAGTTGAACACTGTAATTTACAAAAGGATCATCTAAATACCTATAAAATTTGTGTCAAATCAGTGTCAGGCAGTGTCGGCTCAAACGTTGTAAAGAAAAAGACAACTACCTTAGACCCCCAAATTTGAGGGGCTCATCTTTTAGCAATAACAGATTATAGAAATTTTATTAAATACTATTTGTAGAAAAAATAAACTTTTACATAAAAAGGAACAATTATTAGAAGAAGTTTGATATATCTCTAGATACTACTCGTCTCAAAAAAAATTAAATGAATTGGTTATATTATTAGTTGAAAAAAGAATTATTAGAAGAACACAATTATATAAAAGTTATTAGTAATTTTGCATCTCAAGAAATTTAAAGAATAAATTTATAAAAAAAATTATTGATTTTTCTTAAAAATTTAAGGCCTCCATTTTGATTTTGACTTCAAATCACAAATGTGCTTGAGCCGCCCCTGACGTCGGGTGTCCACGAGATCAGCTGCTTCTTCATGCTGATCGTTGTTTCAACTTTTGTTAAATTTCTTGGTGACCACGAGTTTTCCACTATTGGCTCATTAGTTCTCATTCGTTGCTAGCTAGTCAGTCAATAAAATTAAGACTTACTTCTTTCTATATACTATCTCTTAAATTCTTCCTTTCCAATTTGAGTCCAACAGGTGATGACTTATGACTCAAGAAAAATGTCTTTTTCACTTTATGTATAACGTGTTTGAACCACAAAAATTGAATAAAAGTTCTTAAGTAGTAAACACAAGTCATTGGATTAGAAACTAAGACCCTACAATTTCTATTCCAGCCAGTTTGCTTTTTTTTTTTTTTCTTTTTTCAAACACCAATTTACTTCTGAAACAAAGTAGGGTCATGGTCACACTAATTACACAAACCCCACAAGGCTCCATTTTCAGATATTTTGTTTCACACTTTTAGTTGATACCATGAAATATACTTACGTTGTCATCAGATATTGTTTTTAATTTTATTTACTAGTATGTCAAAGGTTTCACATTCATTGAAATGTCATTGCTTTCACACATGAGAACGAACCCACGACCAAAATGGATCCTCCATTTATTTAAAATATCAAAGTATGCCATGTATATAGAGTGATACCAAAATAGGCTAAACTCACATATTTTGTGAGTTTTATCTTTTTTTTTTTAACGGAACAATTGGCTACGGCGTCAACTTTACAAAAGGTATAAAACTCAAAAAATATGTGAGTTATTCATTTCTATTTTACAAAGCTCACATAATATTCGAGTTTTCTATTTGTATTCTATAAAACTCAAATAATATGTGAGTTATGTTTTTTATTTTATAAAGCTCAAATAATATGTGAGTTATCTATTTTTTTATTTTATAAAGCTCACTATTTATGTGAGCTTTATACCTAATATAAAAAACCTTTTGTCTTCTTTTCCTTTCACGGTCCCCTCCCCCAATTTTTCTTTACCCCATTTTCCTTAAAGAACAACAAAACCCTACAAATGGATAACTTGGGGGAGGGGACCGTGAAAGGGAAAGAAGGCAAAAGATTTTTATATTAGGTATAAAGCTCACATAAATAGTGAGCTTTATAAAATAAAAAAAATGAATAACTCACATATTATTTGAGCTTTATAAAATAAAAAAAAGTAACTCACATATTATTTGAATTTTATAGAATACAAATAGAAAACTCGAATATTATGTGAGCTTTGTAAAATAGAAATGAATAACTCACATTTTTTTTGAGTTTTATACCTTTTGTAAAGTTGACTCCGTAGCCAATTGTTCCGTTAAAAAAAAGAGATAAGACTCATAAAATATGTGAGTTTAGCCTATTTTGGTATTACTCTATATTCATGGCATATTTTGGTATTTTAAATAGATGGAGGATTCATTTTGGTCGTGGACCCCATGAGAACAGACAATTAAATTTTAAAAAAATTAAATTTACTGGTGAGAACGGATTGTGTGAATTGACTGGAGCTAAAATACTAATTCACTGTCAAATCAAAGTTATTTAATTTATCCATGTCTCAATCTGCACCAAGACTAGTGTTTTGTGTTGGGTGTGAAAACTGCAAACTAATTTTCACATCGGAAATTGGAAAGAAAAAAATTACATATAAAATGTATGATTCTCTTAATGGTGTGAAACTTTTTTAAAAATTGTGTAGACTTGGTTCAAAATAGATAATATCACACTATGTAAATATTGAACTATTTTGATCCAACAACTGATATCAGAACCAATGATTTGACGAGACAAGTAAATTAAGATGGCAGAGTGATGCTGTTGGGGTATGGCTTCTAGGCCTTGAATTTGCATGTCGTCTTTTGAGCCGGTGCAATACCTTTACCCGTAGATTGAAGATGCGCGCACAACAAAGTAGTAGCGGACTTTAATGGCCATAAATATTCAAAGGATAATGTGGGTGACACATAATTACTCTCCAAATTAGCCCATAAATAGTATGATGGGTTGTGGAATTCGCTAGATTGGAGATTGTGGATGCCGAACTAACTCTCACATCAAAAGTTGAAAAGAAAAAGAAGCTACATATAAGTTGTAGGATTCTTTTAAAGGTGTGAAATCTTTTGACTTTTTTTCGATTCAAATTTGTCTCATCATGTAAAAAGTATATTTTGGCCCAACATTATGTCGCTTTGATATATTCACGGCATAAAGTGCCGAGGATGAAAGATTTCAGGGATATCATTGATCATTTTATTATTGTTACTTCGTTGCAACAAGATTATGATTTTTTTAAACATCCTTCTAATAAATGAAGATACAAATTTATCAATTTAATCTTTGTTAAACACTTGTCATGCATTTTTAACTTGGTTTCGAATTGATAGATCGAGTATATTAGAAAAGATTTGTTTATTATTATTATTATTATTATTATTATTATTATTATTTGAGTTTATTGTTTGAGAGGAAAGGTCACTTACCATTCAAAGTGGGGAAAAAAGATTTTGTTGAACAAATTTATAATTTAAATCAAGAAACACATTGTTTGACAAAAATGTAAAACTACCGGCTATAATCAAATACGAAAGTAATGTTGCATCGGTTCCCTTTTGTACAGGGTAGAAATCCAGCCCATTGGTTAGTTAAGAAATCAGCTAAGCCCATTTACAACTTAATGGATAGATTGGAATTCAATTTTTGTACTCTTTGCTTTTGTTGCAAAAATAGGCATGTCTGGATTTATTATTATTATTATGAGCAAAGCCAATGACACATTTATCCTTGCAATATCGGCATATTATAAGCTTTCGAAATAAGTTGCGGAATAGAGAAATTTTGACAATCCTGTATGGTTTGTGACTAATCCAACATAACATCTAGTTTGAATATAGCTAATAGCATAAAGACATATTGATTTGTCAGGACTTGCTTGGTTCCGCTTGCCTGTATCTCTTTACCATCTCTCTCCAACTTAAGATATTAATTTGAGTCTAGATTTTTCATTAAACTAAAAACCATCAGTTAAACAAAAATATTAAAAGTAGGAAAAAAAATTAAATACCGATCCCAAAATATTCGTTTTATACAAATCACCAGCAGAATCCATATGAGAGAGGCTTTTGCCTTTTAAACAGGATCTCAAGGTAGCCCATTAGTGTGTTTGGTAAAGTAACATATTTGGCCCAATTGATATTTCACTAGAGTTTCCAAGTTCCAAGCCCAAATTTTAGCGACTTCTAAGGCCCACCCTGTGCCAATGCATGTTGAAGACTTCAAAGTGGATGATTTACCAGAATGATCAAGAAGGTGGATGGTCTTCAACGTTTAATCCTATTTGTCTCATGAGCTTAAGGTTAACAAAGTTTTAACTTTTGACCTTGGTGATTTGCTGATAGAGCAAATGGAGTCAAAAGTTTTAAGATCATTCATTTTCGAAATCATAGTAATTTTTTGCTTCCAAAGCAGAAGCTATATCAAACTCATTTCCAATTTTCGGGTCCATAATTGATATTCTTTGAAATTGGGATATAATATTATGATTTGTCACCTTTTTTAACTTGACATAAAATGGATGGCGAAAAAGACGATTATGCATCCATAGAAACACATTATTTAACAACAAAAATTTTTACTTTATTAATGCATAACTAATCACTAGGGAAAATACAAACCCAATTTACGTATAATGAAACAAAAAATTCGGCTAAATTGTGAGCTAGTATATTCCAAAATTTTGAAGTTTATATAACACGTACATCTTCAAACAAACTCATCAGCTTACAAATATCTTAACCCACGAGACCGCACTCCTTTTTCGTGCCATGTCCATCACATTCTATGCCCCTTCACAGAGGGTGATTAAGGGCCCGTTTGGGATTGCTGGTAGAAAACTGCTTATTTGAGAAGTGCTTTTTTAAAATAGTTTTTTAGAAAAGTGCTTTTGAAAAAAAGCAATTTGTGTTTGGTAAATTCATTTGAAAAGTGCTTTTGATAAACAATATGTGTTTGGATAATCTTTTTTAAAAAGTGCTTTTGAGAGACAAATGACCAAAAAGGACATGTATGAATAAAATTTTACTACTAAAATCATTTTATAGAGAAAATTTATTTTAAATATCTATTATAATATTTTTAATTAAAATTTTATTTTTATGTAACTAAAATTATCAATGATATTTTCAATTTTATTTTAAAAAAAATGAGTGAAAAATAAAATAATAATATATAAATTATAGAATGAAATAAAGAATTATGATGAAAATATGAAGTATAAAATTTTAAAATATAACTTTAATCAAACTTATAAGATATGCTAATTAATTAATAAAAGATATTTTGATATATATATATATATATATATATATATATATATATATATAATGTGTGTGTGTATGTGTGTGTATAATTGATAGGGATATTTTTGTCATGAAAAAAATAATTTTCTGCTTCTGCTTTTTTTGAAAAGCAGAAATTTTCTGCTTCTTCCCAACAGCAGAAAAACTGCTTCTGCTTCTTTTTAAAAGCATTTTTGCAAGTTTACCAAACACCCTTCTTTTCAAAAAAAGTGCTTTTTTCTCAAAAAAAGTGCTTTTTTTGAGAAAAAAGCAATCCCAAACAGGCTCTAAAATGCAACAAACTGCCTTAAAGTTGAAATATGGCTTCCGAAGCATCTGGCTGGGTTTTATTTTTTAGATAATCACTTGACCAATATTTATATATCTCATAAAGTCATCCTACTTGGTTCCAATTTTTTTTCAATAAAAAAATGACTTCTCGAGATAACAACTATTGATTGAGTGACCAAGAAATCAACTCAATTCTTTTTCTCAAACATTATTTGATCTTTACTCAACTTAGTAAAGTTACACTGGTTTATTAACTTAATAAATCCAAAGGAAATATTAGTGTAATGAAATAATAAAGTCAGAAACTGCCTAACGTGGGTGACTTGAAGAGTGTCAAATAGTCACCAAACAAAAGTGAGCATATTTCTCGCACCTTTTCTTACTCCTTTTGTGTCGTGCACAACCCATAACTGCCACTTAAATGAATAGAAAAACAGAAACTTCTCTGCAAATTCTGTAACCAACTAACCATGAAGAAAAAACTTTGCCTTTGTTACTGTCCCTCTGTTGTTGAAGCAGATGATGATTCTTCTCATGTTATTTTTCCTTCATCTACTGAAATCGTTCGAAAAGAACCAGAGAGAAAATCAGTGCCATCTTTGCCAAAACTGCACAGCAATAATAATAATAAGAGCCTCCATAAACTTCCGAGTTATTCTAGTCGGAATATCTTTTCATACAAGTACTTCCCTCGACTGTTTAAGGCCATATTGTTTCAAGATCCCCTGGTTAGTTTTTCTATCTTTTGAGTGTTAATTATGTTATGATCAATTAATTCCTTAGGCTTGTAGAATCAGTACAAAGTTATCTTGTCTATCTTTAGATTGTTGCACTTTACTACTCTCTTCTCCGTCCCATTTTATATAAAGGTGTTACTATTTGAAAAGTCAAACCATTTTTTCTTTAGATATGTTAAGTTTTAGTGATTTCTCTATAGTTTTCAAATATTTAAGTTCTAATTTTTTTTAAAAAAAAATTAAAAAAATTGAAGAATCTGAACTCGAATTCATAGTCAAATTAAGTGTTTGATTCTCGTACTCCCTTTGCATAAATTAGGACGGAGAGGAAGTATCTAGTATTAATCATTTTTTATACTTGGTTTGATCAAACCACTAACAATTCCTATTCAATTTTAGTCGATTAAGATCACTTCAAGTCGAATGTAAATTTTTCTTAAAAGCCCACAATTCACTCCCCACTTATGCTTTCTGATTTATGGCATTTAATGTTTTCTTTTTTCATATATAGAGAAATATCCAGCAACTTGAGATTGAATTGAAGAGTAAAACCAGTTGGAATAAAGATGTAAAGTGCATCAAGAAATTGGAAAATCATGAATCAAGAAAACCAGAAATGGAAATTGATCAGGAAGTTACACAAGAAAAAGTCAGTTCAATTTCACATGAATCTCAGAAGTTGTTGTCATCAAATTGGACAAAGCCAAACACTTCTAGTACTACTTCAACATCATCATATTCATGTGATGAACAGAAGAAAAAGGACTCTTGTTCCTTGTTGTATTTAATTGTCTTTGCTCTCTTCATGACAATTTTTCTAGGTAAATATTGGGCCATAGTGTTGACACTATCATGGCTCTATTCTATCCCTTATCGAAGTCTATTTTTGGAGCAAAGGGTAAATGCAATGAAGTCGTCTGAGTCAAAGTCCAAGTCATGAGAGCATTAAATTGTTGACTTGAAAAAAAAGAGTTTTTGAAGTGAATAATACTTCAAGACTATAGCTTATGCTACTCTTTTGGAATATTAGATTAACAACAGCAATAAACTATTTGTAGGAGTTCTTTTTTTTTTTTTTTGGCTCATATGCCACATGTAATTGTTTTATTTGTTGCCTTTCACATTCGTATGCGTATGAGTAATTAGTACACAATTTTGTTAGCTGATTGTTAACATTTGAGTGTCTAATAGAAAAAAAGAGTCAACTGAGTTGTCAAAATGAAAGATGACACATTTAAGACTTTGGCCTACTATTTTCTTTCTTTCCCTTTGAAGAAGTTCGATATCTTGGAATGAAAAAAAAAAACACACAAAAAAACTAAGAAGATGATGATGCTGAATATCTTTTAAATAGTTTCTAATTATTACATGCATGTAAATTTTACTTAAGTTCCAAAAAAAAAAAGGTTCTATTACAATGCTCCTTCATTAAAATAATCCTTTGAATTTTTTGTTTTCACGAATTAAATGTCTGGAATATATACATATTCCTCGACAGATACTGCATTAAACAACTCACATGTTCTATTTTTTTCCATAGTCCTTGCTAAATTAAAATAAATCATAAGATTAGGATAGAGGGTACGGAACTACTCCCTCCGTTTCATAATAATTGATCCTTGTTGACTTGACACTTTCCTTAAAAAAAATTATTAGAGATTTATTTACTATTTTGAAACGGAGGGAGTATGAGGATACAATTTAAAACTTGATTCTTTATTGTTGTTATGCCAACATTTAGCAATTCGAGTATTTTGTCGATCTTGATTTCACCCATGTCAATATTATATTACTTCCTCCGTTTCATTTTAGTTGGTCTGCTAAAAATTTGTTTCAATTTAGTTGTTTTATTTATGAAATTAAGAGAATTTTATTATGTTCTTCCAATACTACCACTATCATTAAATGACTACATAAGGTATATATACTCAAATTTATATTTTCAAAGTATAATTAATAAGGTTAATTTGGTAAAATAAACTCCTAATAAATATTTTTTTAAAGAGAGTGTCAAGTCAACAAGGGCCAACACTTTTGAAACGAAGGGAAACGGAGGGAGTAATTGATGAAATTTATCTTAGTAATTGACTAAGAATTGTTCAAATAATTTTTGGTCCATATAGATTGGTTTTGTTTTAGTTTATGGTCCAACGTTAATTTATGAGTTGATACATATATATCTTTTGTCAGTTAGCAAGAGTATTTACAGTGATACAAAAGTTAGCAAGAGTATTTACAGTGATACAACAATTTTAACCAAAAAATTCACGGGGTAGGCTGTATCAAAAAACAACAACAACAACAAATACAGCCATTTAATTTGTATTCATTTTTTTAAAATTTTTTTGCGCATCTATCCACTTTAGTCATGCAGTATAAGAAGTTAGGATTGACAAAATCAAAGTTTCAAATACAATATTTGAAGTTATATATGACTGAAGTCAGCCAAAAAAGATTGAACTTTAGTCATATATAACTGAAATTTAAGTAAAAATGCTTAAAGTGAGGCAAAAGAACTAAATTTTAGTCATACGTACCTGATTTTGAGCTATATGAAACCTGAGACATTCAAATACAATATTTTTGAACTTGTCTCGAAGGTGATACTACATGGGGTGAAACCGGTTCCGTTCATGTGGACGAATAGTACGGTGACACATGACACATGCATCTGATCATGAGGACCAATTAGGACCAAACATAGGAACGTAGTCCAATCCAGAAGGATCCCGAAATCCATATGGCCGAGATCGGTACCTCACCAGCTTAGCTCATCTAGTTCTGAAAGGGAAAATTTCAGATACGAAGACAGTAACTGAAGATAAACATATAATATGCTTGTCAGCCCAAAAATCACGGAGAAGATTGAGATTCTTGTTGAACGATAAGCAACCGCAGACGTTAATGATCTAGTGGGAGACTATGAGGGGATCAAATCCTAACAAGTAGTTTTCTAGATTTTTCTGTATAAATAGTTCATTAGTTATTTTGTGAGGAGATTCAGAATTTCGATTCACACATTGTATATATATATATTTTCTCTCAAAATAAAAGTTCTTTGCTCTTAAGTTCCTAAGCCACTCGGGACACACTGCATTTAGGTCTTTGTGACAGACATATTATTCTTTTTGTTTAGGGCCTGTTTTGGCTTATTTTGTGCTTATTTTCATTGATTTATGATCCTTCTTTTATGTTGAAAAGGGTCGGGTACGGATATTAAATAGATGTTAAGTTGGAATATGGTTAAGTGGGCTGGTTGGATATTAAATAGGACACTGACGTGGACTAACCATGTGACAATTTTTTTTCACGTGGTGTGCTTGGTGGCACTCCATTAATGTGAGGGGTATTTTTGAGCCAAAAAACAAATGGAGGGGTATTTTTGCTCCATTTCGGATAGTTCAGGGGTAGTTTTGGCCTTTTTGGCACTCCGTTAAAATGAGGGGCATTTTTGAGCCAAAAAATAAATGAAGGGGTATTTTTGAGCCAAAAAATAAACGGAGGGGTATTTTTGAGCCAAAAAACAAACGGAGGATATTTTTACTCTATTTCGAATAATTCAGGGGTAGTTTTGACCCTTTTCCGTATTCTTAATGTCAATGCTTTGTCTTCTAGTGAGTACATACGTGTTAGTATTGTCTCAGTGGCCATGAGTCTTCATTATTACACTCTCTTCTTATCTTGTTGTTTACACACTGTTCACACATTTTTAATAATGTCAAAAATGGGGAAAGAACTTTGATATATTTGTTATTGTCTGTTGTTTGTTTGAATGTGTGTATAGGGGGTATACTCTTGCATAGTTTGTCATCATCAAAAAGGAAAAAATTGATAAGTTGACTAGATGTGCATGTTCTTGCTAATGGTTGTTTCGATGATAAACGTGTTATAGGAGAATCAGATTTCTCCTATACAATTGAGCTGAAGCAATGCAAGTGAGAATGAAGTTGACCTATAAGGAAAGAAATACTACGAGGTGCATAAAATGAATAATATCGCGACTCAATGTCTTATTAGAGGAGTAGAATGTTCTAAGGATTTATTTATAGAAGTTGCATTGAAGAAGAGTGTTAAACGTTATTAGATATTGTTGTTTTCCGGGTTTGGTAAAATCTGTATTTTCCAACAATAACTTCAATCACATGTTCAAACTAAATAAGAACAATCACATGAAGTTGTAACTTTGTATTTCGCAACTTTGAACCTCAATATAGGTTCAACCCAACTTATGAACATCAACAAAATGAAGTTCAAACTATTTTCTAGAAAAATAGCAAAACCTAAAGAAAAAGATGAAGACAGAAATGTAGAATCAAGTCCATCAAATTCACGGTGTGTCCTTAAGAAATTTATTCCCCTTAAGTACCGGAGGTTATGGAATCTTTCCTCCCAGGATAAAATGATTCACTTTAGTAGAATAGTGGTACCTCAAATTCTACCGAACAACGAACTCACTAAATGATCTGATGATCACACTTGAGTTTTTTTTCAAGAAGAACATGATTTTCACTTCAAATTTTGTCCCTATACCTGAGGAAAAATTCAAGTATTTATAGCCAAAAGGTGGTGCTTCAGAAGAGAAGCAATATTTTTGTATCGGATTTTTGGATTAAAACATCACTATTTTTCAAGTTCCAAATGAATTTTATCAAAAAAGATAGTCTCTCGATCGATCATTTGACAAATCCAAATCCAAAGCCAAAGCTGAAGCCAAGCGAGCGACGACGACGACAACGCGAGGCTTGTCTTGTTCTTGCCTCACTATCCACATGAAGGAGTGCTTCCATACTTAATCACAAGAATGTTTCATTCTCCCACCAATGTGGGAGAAACACTCTTTATTAAGTGAAACCACAATTCACTTCTCCTCCATTTTCTTTTCTCCATTTTCCATTCACATTTCTCTTAGAACTTAGCAATCCCCCACATGAATGGGGAATGACTATTTCATTAAAAAAATATTCGGACAAGTGTGTGATCTACAAGCAAAGACTAATTGCATCTGGATAAGTAGATTTTCCTTTGAACTTTTCGTAGTGAACTTGCATTGAATGCACTCGGTCAATCTGTAGATGTAATATCTATGAACCGTCGAACTTTAGTGTACACCTAGACAACATAAGTCATACAACCAATCTTTTACCATTTATGGTTCTCACAGGTTTGTTCGTTTCAGCCATGAACACGACCTGATTTCATGAGAGCGTAGAGAATAGGCCTTTACTATCATTCTCCTTGAAGCGGCTTCCACTTCACCCTCACATAGGTGATTCCTAAACGTTTCAATCCTATAGATCAAACTATTTGTCAAATCTGCCAAACTTAGAAACCATTAAAAGACTTCCAACCATAAGTCTTATCCTTGTTTCATGAACATTGTCTTCATCATGAGAATGGGTTGAGTTTATTGACAGTGTTGAACCGTCAATCACAACTTTGTTTGATCTCTTTGAACCTAGCTCTTGGGATCTCCAGTCCACTAGGTAGAGGTACCGTTGTGATGACATGTCCTAGGCCGTAAACCCATTCCCTTCGATGATCTCTCAACTCCCTCTATAGATAGACTTTTGTAAGTAGATCTGACACATTATCCTTTGACTTTATATAGTTAATCGTGATAATTCCACTAGAGAGAAGTTCTCTAACGGTATTATGTCTCCGTCTTATATGACTAGATTTACCGTTATACATCATGCTCCCTGCCCTACCTAATGCAGCTTAGCTATCACAGTGTATGCATACTGGTGCCAAAGGTTTGGGCCAATAAGGAATATCTTTCAAGAAATTTCGGAGCCATTCAGCTACTTAATCGGCTTTATCTAACGCGATAAATTCAGATTTTATTGTAGAGCGGGCAATACATGTCTTTTTGGATGATTTCCAAGAGACTGCTCCTCTACCTAAAGTAAACACATATCCACTCGTGGATTTTACTTCATTCGATCTGGTGATCCAATTTGCATCACTATATCCTTCAATTACCACAGGATATTTGTTATAATGTAAAGCATAGTCTTGAGTATGTTTTAGATAACCCAAAACTCTTTTCATTGCCATCCAATGAGTTTGATTAGGGTTACTCGTGTACCGAATCAATTTACTAATAGCGCATGCTATATCTGGTCGCGTACAATTCATGATGTACATCAAACTTCCCAACACTCTTACATACTCCAATTGTAAGTCACTTTCACCTTCATTCTTTCAAAGTGCATAGCTCACATCCAATGGAGTCTTGGCAATATTAAAATCCAAATACTTGAACTTGTCAAGTACCTTTTCAATGTAATGAGACTGTGATAATGCCAACCCTTATGTAGTTTTATGAATTCTTATCCCTAAGATCACATCCGCAACTCCAAGGTCCTTCATATCAAACTTGCTTTCAAACATTTATTTCGTAGCATTTATGTCAGAAATATCTCTACTGATGATCAACATATCATCCACATACAAACAAACAATGACTTTGTGATTTGGAGTGTCTTTAATGTAAACACATTTATCACATTCACTTATCATGAATCTGTTTGCCAACATGGTTTGGTCAAACTTTGCATGCCACTGTTTGGGTGCTTGTTTTAGTCCACAAAGTGACTTAACAAGTTTGCACACTTTCTTTTCTTTACCAAGAACCACAAAACCCTCGGGTTGTTCCATGTAAATTTCTTTCTCCAATTCTCCATTTAAGAATGCTGTTTTCACATCCATTTGATGGATTTCAAGACCATATACCGCAGCTAATGCAACCAACATCCGAATGGACGTTATCCTTATTACTGGTGGGTATGTGTCAAAATAATCTAGGCCTTCTTTTTGTCTAAAGCCTTTCACAATAAGTCTTGCCTTGTATTTGTCAATAGTACCATCAACTTTCATTTTTCTTTTGAAGATCCATTTAGAACCTAAAGGTTTATTTCCTGGAGGAAGATCAACCAACTCCCAAGTATGGTTGCTCAAGATTGAATCAATCTCAGTATTGACAGCCTTTTTCCAAAAGGATGAGTCCGTAGACGACATCGCTTCTTTAAACGTTAGAGGTTCATTTTCAAGAAGAAATGTTAAAAAATCTGATCCGAAGGAAGTCGACGTTCTTTGTCGCTTACTACGCCTTGGATTCTCTTTTTTAAGTACATTCTTCCTTGGTTCATCCCTAGGTCGTTTAGACCCTTCGCTAGACAGCTCATGTCTAGTCTTATACGGATAAATGTATTCAAAGAACTCAACATTATTTGATTCAATTACCGTATTATCATGAATATACGGAAGTTCAGATTTATGAACTAAAAATCGACATGCTTTACTTTTTGTAGCATATCCGAAGAAAACACAGTCCACAGTCTTTGGTCCTATTTTCACCCTTTTGGGTATAAGAACTTGGACTTTCGCTAGACACCCCCACACTTTGAAATATTTCAAATTGGGTTTCCTTTCTTTCCATTTCTCATATGGAATAGATTGTGTCTTTCTATGCGGCACTCTATTGAGTATTCGATTAGCTGTAAGGATAGCTTACCCCCACAAGTTTTGAGGTAAATTTGAATTTATAATTAAGGCATTCATCATTTCCTTCAACGTTCGGTTCTTCCTTTCCGCAATCCCATTTGATTGAGGTAAGTACGAGGCCGTAGTTTGATGGACAAATCCATTTTCCAAACATATCTCCGGAAAAGGAGATTCATATTCTCCACCCCTATCACTTCTTATCATTTTGATTCTTTTATCTAACTGATTTTCAACTTCAGTTTTATATTGCCTAAATGCATCTATTGCCTCATCCTTACTATTCAGCAAATAGACATAACAGTGTCTAGTGCAGTCGTCAATAAAAGTTATAAAATACTTTTTCCCACCACGAGATGGTGTTGATTTGATATCACAAATGTCTGTGTGAATTAAGTTTAAGGGATTCAAATTCCTTTCAACAGACTTATACGGATGCCTAACATACTTTGATTCAACATAGGTTTGACACTTTGATTTACTGCCCTCAAAGTTAGGCAAAACTTCCAAGTTAATCAGTTTTCGCAAGGTTTTGTAATTGAAATGTCCCAAACGTTCATGTCATAATTCATTTGACTCAAGCAAGTAAGAAGAAGCCTCAACTTTATTCTTTTCAACAACCATTGCATGAAGTTTGAAAAGGCCCTCATTGAGGTATCCCTTTCCTACATACATTTCATTCTTGCTTCTTTCAACTTTCTCTGAAACAAACACACATTTAAACCCATTTTTATCGAGTAGTGTTATCGACACTAAGTTCTTCCTAATAGTAGGAACATGGAGAACATTGTTGAGAGTCAACACCTTGCCAGAAGTCATTTTTAGGAATATCTTTCCACTTCCTTCAACCTTGGATATTGAATTATTTTCCATAAAGATAACTTCTTTGGGACCATCGGTATCATAAGTAGCAAAAGCTTCTTTGTCCGTACAAACATGTCTAGTGGCTCCTGAATCTAACCACCATTCATTTGGATTTCAAACTAGATTATATTCTGTGATCATTGCACAAAGATTTTCAATCTTTCCAGTTGCTTCCAACATGTTTATCTTATTTCTTTTCTTGTTCTTATTCAGAACTTGACAACTTAGAGCTTTGTGGCCAACTTTACTACAATTGTAGCACTTGCCTTTGAACTTTTTCTTGTTCTGCTCTTTCTCTTGTCTAGAAGAATTCTTCCTCTTCATATTATGTGCAACATTATCTTTAACAAGATTTATACACATCATTGTTGATTTCTCATGCAACTTAATATCCTCTTCTATCTTGAGACGAACAAGATCTTCTAAACCAAACACTTGATTTTCAAATATTCCCTTTTCTGGAACATGAGGATATCTACTTGTGAACATTTGCATTTCAAGTTTGGTCAGCCAGAAGAACATCATTTGCTGCCATTCTTTGAAATTCACACCAGAATATTTTTTTGATTTCTCTATCGTTTCCATTGCTTCAGCAATATCTGAACGACTTAATGACACAACATTGGTTGCCGTTGGGACAACGCTAATCACAACCAAATCAATTCGTTGTTGAGTTTCATTCATCATTTCCTTGTCAAGCTTTGGCAAACATTTTAGTATTTCAGAATACTAACTATAAAGACTTTAATCTTTAAACACTTATTTCTAGTCAACAATGAAGTTTTTATGTCTTCAAATTATCAACCGAATGAACTTTGATATTTGACAAAGTTTTTATATTCTTCAAATCAAACACAAATTCAAACAGAGTAAAAATCCATAGATTTTAAACTCCAGAAACTAATACAAAGAGTTCATCGAATCGGTGAAGTTTTTATATTCTTCGAACCGAATTCACAGTCCAATTTCTCAGCAAAAATTTTATATTCTTTAAACCGAGGGAGTAGAAATCAAAAGATTTAATCTCCACAAAATCAGACACTATACACATTAACAAGTACTTAATAAATTCCTTAAGATTGTTGTTTATCGAGTTTGGTAAAATCTGTATTTTCCAACAATAACTTTAATCACATGTTCAAACTAAATAAGAACAATCACATGAAGTTGTAACTTTGTATTTCGCAACTTTGAACCTCAATATAGGTTCAACCCAACTTATGAAACATCAACAAAATGAAGTTCAAACTTATTTCTGAAAAAATAGCAAAACCTAAAGAAAAAGATGAAGACAGAAATGTAGAATCAAGTCCACCGAATTCACGGTGTGTCCTTAAGGAATTTATTCCCTCAAATACCCAAGGTTATGGAATCTTTCCTCCCAGGATAAAATGATTCACTTTAGTAGAATAGTGGTACCTCAAATTCTACCGAACAACGAACTCGCTCAACGATTTGATGATCACACTTGAGTTTTTTTCAAAGAAGAAGATGTTTTTCACTTCAAAATTTCGTCCCTATACCTGAGGAAAAATTCAGGTATTTATAGCCAAAAGATACTAGAGTTAGTCCCTTAGATTATCGAATTGTAATCTAAAATCGCTCTTTGAAGTTGGTTAACATTGTTGGAGATCCTACACACTATAAGTCATGATTTTTACTCTCTTGAACAAGGAGATTTTCCACGATAAATCCTATATTATTTACTTTACAGTATACTTGCTAATTCAGGAACCTGGATCTTATATCGAATAGTTGGTACTAGTTCTTTTCAATTACGTAAGTGTCCTTTTTTATAATATCATCATAGAGTATAATATAAATTCTATAATAATCATAAAATATCTAGTACCTCTGTAGCTATTATTTTTACACACTTGTTAATTATTAAACATGCATTACCTCACTGTTGGAATAGATAAGATAAGGTCATTTTCCTTGCTTATACTCCTCCTTTTAAGAATTAGTTTTTATTACTTATTAATAACAAAGATAAAGAGTATTTGAATTCTTCAAACTGTTTTTTAGTAAACTTAAATACTTTGTTAAATTCGTTAATCTTTTATTATGATACGATTTGGCATAAATATAAATTAGTTGGTTGTTTCCATCACGTCTTACTGTCAAAGAGAGAGAAGTAAAGGGAGACGCCGGCCTAAGGCTAAGCAGCTGAATTGCCTGCCCAGTTAACAAAAACTCTTTTCTTGTTTTCAACTACCACTTCCTCCCTTAATAATATATAAATTCACTCTCTTCACAAATTCTCATCCTTTTTTGTTCATAAATCAGCCGTCCAGGAGTGAAACAAATCAATGAAGAACAAATTTTTCCTTTGTTTTCGACCCATTGATGTTGCAGAGGACTCTGTTATTTGTAACCATCACTCTTCTGTTAAAACACATCACAAAGAACATCCAACTGTAAGTCTTCCTTTTGCTTATTTTCGATGTATACTTCGCGAGTTGATTTCTCCTATGGTCGATCAACTAATAGTTATTATCTTACAACGATAATTTTTTGTTGAAGAAAAATGACTTTGTGTTAGTTAAGTGATCATTTGGAAAATCAATATTATACTTCAGCTATCACACTAATTTTTCTGTTAAACTGTAATAGTTGTTGCTAATTTTTCTTAAAAAAGGGATTAGCAATATATTACTCTTTCAAAATAATTCAATTAGCTAGAAATTAGCCAGGAGCAGATTCAGAAAGAATTTAAACTTTAGGGTATTCATTCCTTAAAGTTTTTAGCTTTTAATTTATTGTACATCACAATTTTAGTAAATTTATATTCATAAGTTTATACTCTACGTCAAAAGTATTGAGCTCGACTGCATCCGCCCCTACATTTAACGATAAATTAGCGATGAAGTTTATAGCTATTTTTATTTTTTTTTAAAAAAATTTGGTAGTCTAATGTCTTCTTATAATTTAAATCTTGAATATGGTACCTTCAATTTAATTTTGCAGTTGAAAACAAAAAGAAAGAGGACAAGGAGTAGAAAAGACAAGTCATTAACGAAAGCAAGCTCATCATCATCTGAACTTTCATATTCAACTTCATCTTTATCATCAACTACATCATCATCTTCTTGTTCTTCTACAGAAGATGAGTTATCAAGGTCAAACTCATCAACCTCATCAATTTGTCACGATCAGAGAGAAGCTAAAAATGGTTTGGCTGAATGTGACAAAGTCATGAATTTTTCTTCAAGTTCATTTTGTGTTTTTTTGTTTATTTTCATTTTATTTGTGCTTATCTATATTGGTAAGGTCTATGCTATAGTCATAACATCATTGGGAGTTATGCTTTTCACCTTAGTTGGACGGGTTGATTTCTCATATACTCATTCAATTAATATTTATTGTTTCAGAAAGTCACGTTATTTGTTGAAGAAACAATAAAAAGGGTGACTTTATGAAATAATAAGTAGTAACTATTAATTGAGAATTATAGGAGAAATCAACCCGTTGGATGCTGAAACTTGGAAAATCCAATGTAGTTGCCGGAAGTGAAATAAGAAAAGAGAGCAAAAGGGAAATCCTCTGTATTCAGCATGGTAAATTAACATTTCATTTCTGAGTCTTCTTGTTTGTTTGTTTTCTATTTTCTTACATATTTTCCAATCTTTTGTATGAACTTCTTTTGGGTTGTGAACACTCATAAGAAAGTCGAGTCTAGAGTAGGTAGGGCATACGTATATTTATTTCTGCTTTATATGAGGTAGAGAGATTCTTATTGATAAGTTCTCAACTCAAGAAAAGCATTTTCAAAAATAGAAGAAATACACAAATGATATCTATAGAGAAATTATTATAAAAAAAAAAAAAAGAAAAATTTTGACAGCAGAAAAATATTATAGATAATTCTAGTAAAAACAATAAAAATAATAAGATAATAATATTAATAATGATAATAATAATTAATAGACAAGGTACTCTAAAAATCTAAAATTCACCATTTTCAGAATATTGAGAAAACATGAAACGTCAACTGGTACTTGTTGATTTTTAGGTCGTTGAACTCAACTTGTTGCTGATTTTTGATAGACTAATTGCTCAAATGTTGTTGGCTAATTTTTTATGTTGATGGTGGCAGTCATGGTATGAAAAATAAAAGAGGTGAAGATGAAGAAAACTGAGATATAATTATAACTTTTAATATATATTTTAACTATTAAATATTACTAATACGTGGCACCATCCTAGTAGGATAAGAATATGACATACACATATTTTAAAATTTTTATTAAGAATAAGAGTGATGTATAGAAAACACATTTTATAAAAGTTGGTCTGTGAAGAATTTATCCGGAGAGGTGTTACAGAAATTATATGATTCAAAAGTTTGTTTTATTTATTAATTTAATTAAATCAAGGCATATAAAATAAAATCGTAGAAGCTTATATCAAAATTGCTGCTTCACCAGATTGTGATGAATTGATAATTATTTTTTTATCCTTAATCAAAATATCCATGGAGCCACCTTAGGCGAAAGGTGGCTCGATGCACGCCCTTCATCAAAAAATTATGTGGCGTACAGAGCTTAATGTTAGCTTTCATGTGTATGTATTTAATTTTGTAAAATTAACACAACTAAAAAGATAATTTGCACGCCCTTCTAAATTTCTAACCCCACCACTAAATCAAAGGCCTCGAATTTGAGTCCTTTTATACTCCATATGGATTCACGAATTTCAACGCAGATATAGAACATCCAATGAGTAATAAAAAAGAAATTATTGCCTCGTCAAACATTGTCTTCTAGGTTGATACATTAAATAGAAGCAAAAGGTTAGGCTTATCATAACTTATTTAAAAATTGGGGAAAAAAAAAAGTTGGAAGGGAGAAGCTTATAAAAAGTTATTGTTTCGTGAAACTATTGATTGTCTCTATCCCCTCAAGTTTTGCTTTTTTTTTTTTTTTTTTTTTTGAGTTAAGTGGAATTAATTAAATGCATTCTCATCCTTTTCATGATCCAACTTTTTTGCCACGAGCATCATGCAAAGCGTCCAAACTTTTTTCCGTGGAATATTTGTCTAAATTATTTAGATTTTGCTTAATACTGAAGTTAGGTTACAACTGTTATTTTTTTGGATTTAGTAAAATCTATATTTTTTTAAGAATAACTTCAAATACATGTTCAACTTAAAGTATGAACAATCAAATGAAGTATGAACTCAATAGTTCCCAACTTTAAACTTTAATAATAAGTTCAATCCAACTCATGAACATCAACAAAAGAAGTTCAAACTATTTTAGAAAATAGTAAAATCAAACAACTTCAAACATAGGTTCAAAAACTATGAACTATCAAAATGAAGTTTCTACTATTTTCTGAAAAATAGCAAAACCATAAAGAAAAGAGTTTAAGAGTCAAGTCCACCGAATTCATGGTGTGCCTTTAAGAAAATTATTCCCCTCAAGTATCCGAGGTTACGGAATATATCCTCCCAGGATAAAATGAATCACTTCGACAGAATGGCGGTACCTCAAACTCTATAGAACAACGAATGCACTCAACGATTCGTAAATCACACTTGAGTTTTTATGAATAAGAAGATGTTTTTACTTCAAAATTTTCATGTATATACCTGAGGAAAAATTCTGGTATTTATATCCAAAAGGTGGTGCTTCAAAAAGAAAGCATTGGTTCTGAAAATTTGCACTGTTTTGGACCTGTCGGGACCACCTGCGTTCGCAGGTCGTGTTTCGGCCAAAACCAAAAACGCTGGTTTGACCTGCGCTGATCACCTGCGTTCGCAGGTGCCAGGTGTGCGCGCAGGTCGCCAGTTCGTTCTCAAACAGTGCCTCGAAGGGTCGCGTCCCTTCGAGGTGCATTGTGACATGCGTCTGCACATGCTCGTGTGCATCCGCAAATGAAGAAATTTCAGATTGAATTTTTGGATCATTAACTCTCAAGTTTCAAATGAATTTTGTCCAAAAAAGATAGTCTCTCAATCGATCATTTGACAAATCCAAATCCGAATTCGAGTCGAGTGAGAGACTACGATGACGGCGCGAGGCTTGTCTTGCTCTTGCCTCATTATCCACATGAAGGAATGCTTTTCAATATAAGCATAAGAAAGTTCCTTTCTCCCACCAATGTGGGAGAAACACTCTTCTTTAAAGTGAAACTACAATTCACTTTTTCCCTCCATTTGTTCCCTCCATTTTTCATTCACTTTTTCAATTGAAACCCAACAATCCCCACATGAATGGGGAATGACTATTTCATCAAAAAATATTCGGACAAGTGTGTGTGATCTACAAGCAAAGACTAATTGCATCTGGATAAGTAGGTTTTCCTTTGAACTTTCCATAGTGAACTTGCATTGGATGCACTCGGTCAATCGGTAGATGTGATATCTTTGAACAATCGAACTTTTGTGTATACCTAGACAACACAAGTCACACAACCAGCTTTTTACCGTTTATGGTTCTCATAGTTTTGTTCGTTTCAGTCATGAACACTACCTGGTTTCATGAGAGCGTAGAGAATAGACCTTTACTATCATTCTCCTTGAAGCGGCTTCCACTTCACTCTCACATAGGTGATTCCTAAACGTTTCAATCCTATAGATCAGACTATTTGGTCAAATATGCCAAATTTAGAAATCATTAAAACACTTTTATCCATAAGTCTTATCCTTGTTTCCTGAACATTGTCTTCATCATGAGAATGGGTTAAGTTAATTGACAATGTTGAACCGTCAATCACGACTTTGTTTGATCTCCTTGAACTTAGCTCTTGAGATCTCTAGTCCGCTAGGTAGAGTTACCGCCGTGATGACTTGTCCTAGGCCGTAAACCCATTCTCTTCGATGATCTCTCAACTCCCTCTCTAGATAGGCCTTTTGTAAGTGGATCCGAAACATTATCATTTGACCTTACATAGTCAATCATGATAATTCTACTAGAGAGTAATTCTCTAACGGTATTATGTCTCTGTCTTATATGACGAGATTTACTGTTGTACATCATGCTCCCTGCCCTACCTATTGCAGCTTGGCTATCACAGTGTATGCATTCTAGTACCAAAGGTTTGGGCCAATAAAGAATATCTTCCAAGAAATTTCGGAGTTATTCATCTTCTTCACCGGCTTTATCTAACGCGATAAATTCAGATTCCATTGTAGAGCGGGCAATACATGTCTGTTTGGATGATTTCCAATAGACTGCTCCTCTACCTAAAGTAAATACATATCCACTCATGGATTTTAGTTTATTCGATCTGGTGATCCAATTTGCATTACTATATCCTTCAATTAGCACAGGATATTTGTTATAATGCAAAACATAGTCTTGAGTATGTTTTAAATACCCCAAAACTGCCATCCAATGAGTTTGATTAGGATTACTCATGTACCGACTCAATTTACTAATAGCACATGCTATGTATGGTCACGTACAATTCATGATATACATCAAACTTTCCAACACTCTTGCATACTCCAATTGTGAGTCACTTTCACCTTCATTCTTTCGAAGTGCAAAGCTCACATCCAATGGAGTCTTGACAATATTGAAATCCAAATACTTGAACTTGTCAAGTACCTTTTCAATATAATGAGACTGTGACAATGTCAACCCTTGTGGAGTTCTATGAATTCTTATCCCTAAGATCACATCAGCAACTTCAAGTTCCTTCTTTTTGTCTAAAGCCTTTCACAACAAGTTTTGCCTTGTATTTGTCAATATTACCATCAACTTTTATTTTCCTTTTGAAGATCCATTTAGAACCTAAAGGTTTATTTCCTGGAGGAAGATCAACCAACTACCAAGTATGCTTTCTCAAGATTGAATCAATCTCACTATTAACAGCCTCTTTCCAAAAGGATGAGTCCGCAGACGACATCGCTTCTTTGAACGTTAGAGGTTCATTTTCAAGAAGAAATGTTACAAAATCTGATTCGAATGAAGTCGACGTTCTTTATCTCTTACTAAGTCTTGGATTCTCTTTATTAAGTACATTCTCCCTAGGTTCATCCCTAGGTCGTTTAGACCCTTCATTAGACAGCTCATGTCTAGTCTTATACGGATAAATGTGTTCAAAGAACTCAACATTATCTGATTCAATTACCGTATTATCATGATTATCCGAATGTTCGAATTTATGAACTAAAAATCGACATTATTTACTGTTAGTAGCATATCCGATGAAAATACAGTCCACATTCTTTGATTCTATTTTCACCCTTTTGGGTATAGGAACTTGGACTTTCGCTAGACACCCCCACACTTTGAATTATTTTAAGTTGATTTTCCTTCCTTTCCATTTCTCATATGGAATATATTGTGTCTTTCTATGGGTCACTCTATTGAGTATTCGATTAGCTGTAAGGATAACTTTCCTCCACAAGTTTTACGGTGAACCTGAACTTATAATTAAGACATTCATCATTTTCTTCAAATTTTGATTTTTGGTTTCTGCAATCCCATTTGATTGAGGTAAATATTGGGTCGTCGTTTGATGGACAATTTCATTTTTCAAACATATCTTCGCAAAAAGAGATTCATATTCTCCATCCCTATCACTTCTAATCATTTTGATCTTTTTATCCAACTGATTTTTAACTTCAGTTTTATATTGCCTAAATGTTTCTATTGCTTCATCCTTACCATTCAACAAATAAACGTAACAATATCTAGTGCAATCGTCAATAAAAGTTATGAAATACTTTTTTCTACCACGAGATGGTGTTGACTTCATATCACAAATGTCTGTGTGAATTAAGTCTAAGGAATTTGAATTTCTTTCAACAGACTTACACGGATACCTCGCATACTTCGATTCAATACATATTTGAAACTTTGATTTATTGCACTCAAAGTTAGGTAAAACTTCCAAACTAATTAGTTTTCGCAAGGTTTTTTAATTTACATGTCCTAAACGTTTATGTCACAATTCATTTGACTCAAGCAAGTAAGAAGAAGCCTCAGCTTTATTCTTTTCAACAGCTATTGCATGAAGTTTGAAAAGGCCCTCATTGAGGTAGCCCTTTCTTACATACATTTCATCTTTGCTTATTTCAACTTTCTCCTAAATAAACACACATTTAAACTAATTTTTAATGAGTGGTGTTGTCGACACTAAGTTTTTCCTGATAGTAGGAACATGGAGAACATTGTTGAGAGTCAACACCTTGCCAGAAGTCATTTTTAGGAATATCTTCTCACTTCCTTCAACCTTGGCTGTTGAATTATTTCCCATAAATATCACTTATTTGGGATCAGCGGTATCATAAGTAGCAAAAGCTTCTTTGTCCGCACAAACATGTCTAGTGGCTCCTGAATCTAACCGCCATTTGTTTGGATTTCCAACTAGATTATATTCTGTGATCATTGCACACAGATTTTCAATCTTTCTAGTTACTTCCAATATGTTTATCTTATTTCTTTTCTTGTTCTTATTCAGAACTTGACAATTTAGAGTTTTGTGGCCAACTTTACTATATTTGTAGCACTTGCCTTTGAACTTTTTCTTGTTTTGCTCTTTCTCTTGTCTTAAAGAATTCTTCCTCTTCATATTATGTGTAACATTATCTTAACAAGATTTATACACATCATTGTTGATTTCTCATGCAACTTAATATCCTCTTCTATCTTGAGACGAATCACAAGATATTCCAAACTAAATAATTGATGTTTAAACATTCCTTCTTCAGGAATATGAGGATCTCTACTTGTGAACATTTGCATTTCAAATTTGGTTAGTCAAAATGACATCATTTGCTGCCATTCTTTGAAGTTCACACCAGAATATTTTTTCGATTTCTATATCGTTTTCATTGCTAGAGCAATATCTGAACAACTTAATGATAACCGAATCAATTTGTTGTTCAGTTTCATCGTCATTTTCTTGTCAAACTTTGACAAACACTTTAGTATTTTCAGAATACTAACAATAAAGACTTAATATTTAAACAACTCATTTCTAGTCAATAATGAAGTTTTTATGTCTTCAAATCATCAACCGAATGAACTTTGAAACATGACGAAGTTTTTATGTTCTTCAAATCAAAATTAAATTCAAACAGAGTGAAAACCCGTAGGTTTTAAACTCCAAAAACTAATACAGAGAGTTCAATGAATCGGTGAAGTTTTTATATTCTTCAAACCTAATTCCCACACTGATTTCTCGATGGAGTTTTTATATTCTTCTAACTAAGGGAGTAGAAATCAAAAGATTTAGTCTCCACAAAATCAGAACCGATACAGATTAACTAAAAGTACTTCTAATTTCCTTAAGATTGTTATTTTTCAGATTTAGTAAAATCTGTATTTTTTCAATAATAACTTTAAACACATATTCAACTTAAAGTATAAACAATCAAATGAAGTATGAACTCAATATTCACAACTTTGAAATTCAATAATAAGTTCAACCCAACTCACGAACATCAACAAAATGAAGTTCAAACTATTTTCTGGAGAATAGTAAAACCAAACAACTTCAAACACAAGTTCAACAACTATGAACTATCAAATGAAGTTTCTATTATTTTCTGAAAAATAGCAAAACCATAAAGAAAAGAGATGAAAATTGAAGATTCAAGTCCACCAAATTCACGGTATGTCTTTAAGAAAATTATTCCCCTCAAGTACCCGAGGTTACGGAATATATTCTCCCAGGATAAAATGAATCACTTAGACAGAATGGAGGTACCTCAACCTCTATCGAACAACGAATGCACTCAACGATTCGTAAATCACACTTGAATTTTTATGAATAAGAAGATATTTTTTACTTCAAAATTTTCGTGTATATACCTGAGGAAAAATTCTGGTGTTTATAGCCAAAAGGTGGTGCTTCAGAAAGGAAGCATTGGTTCTGAAAAATTACACTGTTTCAGACCCTTCGGGATCACCTGCGCCTGCAGGTGGCCCACTTGTGTCCGCAGGTCGTGTTTCGGCCAAAACCAAAAATGCTGGTTTGACCTGTGCTGGTCACCTGCGTCCGCAGGTGCCAGGTACGCGCGCAGGTCGCCATTTCATTCT
Organism: Capsicum rhomboideum; assembly: GCA_031232105.1. Lineage (NCBI taxonomy): Eukaryota > Viridiplantae > Streptophyta > Magnoliopsida > Solanales > Solanaceae > Capsicum > Capsicum rhomboideum. The sequence goes on along the minus strand of CP124712.1, from coordinate 133,806,949 downwards.
CAAACAGTGCCTCGAAGGGCCGCCTCCCTTCGAGGTGCATTGTGACATGCATCCACACATGCTCGTGAGCGTTCGCAATTGGAGAAATTTCAGATTGAATTTTTGGATCATTAACTCTCAAGTTTCAAATGAATTTTGTCCAAAAAGATAGTCTCTCGATCGAGCGACAACGACAACGACGCGAGGCTTGTCTTGTTCTTGCCTCACTATCCACATGAAGGAATGCTTTTCAATATAAGCATACGAAAGTTCCTTTCTCCCACCAATGTGGGAGAAACACTCTTCTTTAAAGTGAAACCACAATTCACTTTTTTCCTTCATTTTCCATTCACTTTTTCACTTAGAACCCAACAACAACAACATATCTGGTGCATTTCTATATAGTAATGTTTGGGAAGGATAGAGTGTATGCAGTTTATATCATTACTTTAGAGGTGAGGTATCGATCGATCATTTGACAAATCCGAATCCGAGCTGAGTGAGCGACGACGACGACAGCGGGAGGCTTGTCTTGTTGCCTCACTATCCACATGAAGGAATGCTTTTCAATATAAGCATAAGAAAGTTCCTTTCTCCCACCAATGTGGGAGAAACACTCTTCTTTAAAGTGAAACCACAATTTACTTTTTCCCTCTATTTGTTCCCTCCATTTTTCATTCACTTTTTCACTTAGAACCCAACAACAAGAACCACATATCCTGTTCATTTCTATATAGTAATGTTTGGGAAGGATAGAGTGTATGCAGTTTGGATCATTACTTTAGAGGTGAGGTAGAGAGGATGTTTCTGATAGACATGACGTTCGGGGAAGGTAAAATATACACAGTTCATACCATTACCTTAGAGATGAGGTAGAGAGGCTTTCCGATAGACCAACGACTCAACTAGAGTTAGGTTTAAGAAAAAGAAAAAAAAATTATAGGATGAGATTTCATTTTGTTTCTTTCACCTTTATTGTATGTTTTCGCCAACTTATCGTGTTCGCGTGTTTGTTGGCTTTTTTTCAAAATCAATTCGCTAAAGGATATGTGTATTTCTTAATAACCAATAGCATGCAAGTATCGTGAGGGACAAATTGACATACGATAATCTTAGCAGTAATTAAACTTATTAGGATTTTGGACCCCCCAAAAAAAAATGGGATCTTACTCGACATGTTTATAAACCTAGTTAATTTAAGTAAACTATTTAAATCCAGGTAATAATTAAAATAAATATTATATTTAAATTAAAAATATTATACCACACAATAGGCAATAATCATCCAAACAAGCTTTAAGTATCACGAAACTTACTAAGTTATTTTTTACAGCAACAAACTATTCAATTTTATCTAAATATTACAGGAAATCAGAAAAAACAGTTAGACATTTTTATGATAATTATGTAATATTGATGATGTTTTTATTATAAAATAGTATTTACTGACTTATTATGATACTTTGAAAGATTGAGTATTTTTTTTGGCTTTAAAAATAATTTAATGATCTTTCAATATCATACGTAAAAGGTGTAAGATCATTCGTGAAACTACTATTTACATTTTCGTAACTCCTTATCCTTTTCTTCATTAATCAATTTAAAAAATTAATCATTGTAAACGAATTTGAATTTGCATAATCTTTTATTTTACTTGATCGTGTTGATTTGACATTTTCCATAAAAGGGTATATTAGGAGAAAGAGAAGACACGTGCTAAAGTCCCTTTACAATATCTTATTAATTAGTGTTCAACAAAGATTAAACTCCACTTGAGAGTTTAGTTGATTGCTATAAACTATGAAGTGTCTTTTTTTGGTTTCTCTTTTTGTGTATTATGATATTTTATCCACTCATATAAATGTATGGATTCTAGTGGGGCTTAAACCTAACTGCATTCATATGAAAATACAATATAATGCGTTTAAAAGATATTCATCATTCATCTCAATCATAAAGATATTCATCATTCATCTCAATCATATGGACTTTGCTTAGCCCTCATGGAAAAGTTTTCTTTTTTTCTACTTTATTGGAAGAATATCCCATCCTCTTTTGGGTACGGTCTTAGATTAGTTGAAAGAGGAAAGTAAACTTCGACCACACAATTATGACACGCATGTAATAAGCCAATTGCGCATTTATGGGCGTTGCCTAGTGTTTCATTTGAGAATTATGGATTTCAAGTTCAAATCTTATCAAAAATAAAAATATAAGATAAGTTCTCCCCCATCCATTTTAGCTTCTATGGGTAGAGTTATTGATACTTATTTTTGGTGAAAGGTGATATATATTTTGAAGAATTAATTAAAATGCACAAAAATTGACCTATACCTCAATTAACAAAAAATAAATAAAAATAAGACAATTGTCATCGTCATATTTCTCCTTTTTTTTTGTTCTCTTTCATATTCGTTAATGATTGATAAAATTTAAGAATTTATCGCTACCAAGTGCACACGCAAGTGTACGTGGTTGTTCAAGTAATATAGTGACTCTTGTGAGCCGAATATCGATCCCACGTGGATTTGGCGTTTAGCAGACAATCCAACTTAAGTATTACTATTTAAGTTAAACAAGTGCAATTCGTAAACAAAGAGAGTTTGAGTTTTGTTTTTATAAACTAAATAATAAAAGTAACAACGATAAGTACTTCAGATTCTAAACAATAGATGGAGAGTTCCAGGGTTGAGGCATTTACTTCACATTCATGTATAGCTATGGTTTCTACCCGGTGTTGGTGTTTATCGTGATTGTTGATCTACGGGGTTGATATTACACCCAAGAATGATCATCCTCTAAGTCATCTACCTAAATTAATCTCACAACTACATCGTTGAGCAGGGTTGTGAGTCTTTAATTCGAGTGCATTGAGCTATCTTCCTATTTCATTAACCAAGTGGGGTGTTTAGGTATATTCCTATCCTAACCGCTAATCATCCTTTAACAATTAGTTTATAACAATTAAAGACATGATCCACACTCCCTACATTCTTCATTCCGTCCCTCCACTCCTATGGTCAATTCGTTTTGGAACTACAATTTATCCTAAAGTTCACGACGCTTTAGAATAGTAAAACAAGAATGCAAGAACAATCAATTTCGTGATAAACACATTAACCAACAATCTAACCATAATTACACAATCATGTTGTAGCCTCAACCCTAGAATGAGGGTGTTTAGCCACTCATATTCATACAAACAATCTCCACAAAAGAGTTCATAACTTCAAACTACAAGAATGAAAAGTAAAAGAAGAAAGAACCCTAGTTTGAGCTACTTGATGTCTCCTTTGCTCTCCAATTCGTGTGTATTCCAAAAGATGTGTGTAATTGTGGCTAATTACTCTTTTTATAGTGCTTTAGGATTTCCATGAGGTGCTCCAACTGAAGTATATGCATTTACAACTTTTCCCCCACTTAAACCAAGTTAAAACCCAACTTTTAGTCCATTTAGAGGGGTGTGTGACGCGGGTTCCATCGCATGTTGACACCTAATTTTTGCCCTCCCTGACTAAATTTAATCCTGAGTTTCTTTGGCTTTTAAATAAAATTGAAATATTTATTTTTTCTGGATAAATACTTCTAAAATTTTTATTTGAGTTAAATTTGTCATTTAAGTGATAAATTATACATTTCCTCATTCCTGTATATGAGATCATATAAAATTTTAGTCTCTTAAATTATTATTTCATCAAAAGTTAGATTTTATCAAGAACCATCTCGAAAATTAAGTTCAAATGATTGATTTTTGATTTAAACATGTAAACTTGTCCTTGAAATAATTTGTTTGGGGAAATATCTATTTGATTTTATTAAGTCACGAAGCTCGGGATTAAATCATTATTAATTCGTATTGGATTGCGATATAATTTAGCTAAACTTATTAAATTTGGTCACAATTGAAATCAAATTGGCCACAATTTAAATGAGATTGACTAAATCCTAACCTAATTGGGTTATCTCTTAAATAACCCTTCCCTTTTCAATATTGGACCTGAAAATCAGGCCCAAAATCCCCAATACTTAATCCACCACCCCAGTCCCATTCCCCAATGACCGACCCGGCCCAAACTTTGAACCCTTCTTCTCCTTCATCAAATAACAGCAGCCACAATAATACAACATCAGCAAACAACAAACGATATCGACAACAGCCTCAACATCGACAAACTACTCCATCAACAGCAACCCGAACCCAGTGAAACCCGAAACCCAAAGCCCTCTTCCCGCTCAAATCCTCTCTCTCCTCTCATCGAATTCGTACACTATCACATGACCAACGCATTTTTGGTACGAAATCAGCCTCGAAGTTTCTAGAATTTTGCCCTAGGTGCCAAAATTCGTACTATTCCAGCTCATTGTGATTTTATCCTCATCTAAAATTCGAATTCTCTTGAAAAAAATTCCCAAAACGCCCCTAATTTTTCCTATCCCACATCGGTTGAAAGTTGAAAATCATCCCCCAATCGTTTTCTATATATAGCTCACTGTAGAGCTGAAAAAAGCAAGTCTCAGGGGTGAAAAACTCATGAGTAAAAAGCCTTGAAGGGTTGAAAAAATCGTTCAACCAAGAATAGCGAATTTTTGAATTGAAAGAAGTTATTTGCTAAGTTTCTAGGCTAGAATTCGTGTAAGACTCCTTTGAGATTTGGATTCCGACTAAGAAACAAGTGATTTTTCGGTGGTGGAAAGATAATTCCGGTTAAGGCTCAGAGTCCCGTTTGCTGCTCCAAAAGAGGTAACCCCTCATCCCTTTTTGCTTTCTCTATTTATTTTTTTCTTTGTCTCGTCGTTCTGTTTCTGTAGTCATTGTTCTAGTCTGTTTTTTCTTTTCAGTATAATATAGTCGTAGTTAAAATCTCACTAAGTGAGAATGCTGGGATTATAGGCTGTAGAGGCTATGAAGGCCATAGGATTATTTTTTTTTTATGGTGTTTGTCGTTCTATTTAGCTGGCGGTTTTGCTATTAGATTCACTCTTGAACATTATATTTTGCTTTAGCCTTCTTTAAATCCATCATTTTTTATGCTACTCTCAATACATTATTTTCTTCTTAATGTGAGTTGATATTTTGCTTTAGTTCGATGCACTGTTTCTCTTTTAACAACATGCTTGCTAGTCTTAGTTTCCTTCAGATCATTGTTGTAAGTTTAAAGCCTTCTTGTACAGTCTTTAGTTTGTTGTCCTTAATCCAAAGGTTGATTGTTATCAGTCTCCAATTTACCTTAATTTCGCTGGTTGCAATTCTTTAGAAATTATTTTAGTTGTCTCACCTCCTTTGGTGCTCAGCCGAACCACTCCCAAGTTTTTTCTCGACTAATGATGTCAATGGGAAAGCTGGAGTTGGTTTATAAGCCAAAATTCTCATTCAAGGACCCCTCTATGACCTTCTTGATATGTGAAAGTTCCCTTGAACCCGCAAAAGAGAGGAAGAGAATGAGATAAGCTCGCTTGATTAGGGTCGGAAAATATCGTCTAGGCTTTCTTTTAAATCCCAATCCCCTTTAGTTCTAAGTTCAATCCGTGACTTGTTTTCTCTCATGTGTTAAGTTAATGATATGGTTGTTTCTTTTGTTTAAGCTTCATAGTTCTAATTTCAACTTTAGTTAAGAACTATTTCGGTGTTGTCTCTTTGCTTTGAACTCTTGTCTTTGGATCTTGCTTCGTGAAACATAGTCATTATTTTCATGTTAGTCGGATGCCCTCTTGTTTCATTCCCCTTTTGTCTCCTATTTTCAGCCTAGTGTTTTCCTGTTTCAAATTTCAAACTCTTGTCTTAGCCAAGTATTGTTTACTATAAATCTCGCATCTTCGTTTTCATTTGGAGTCTTTGGTTTCATTGCGTCTTGGTTCAAATATAGAACTAGTTGTAATTTCAAGTTTGTTGTGAAATATTAAGCTTCATTTTCCCTGTTTTGCCTATGCTTCTGTGGTAGTTTCTACGTGTATTTTAAGAGACTCCTTGGTTCATGATACCAAGAAAGAGCTAATGATACATTAAAGAATAAAGTCTAATTAGTGCTTCTCTGAAAACTTGGTATACCTGTCAACATATTTGCTTAAAACAGAAGATGAAATAGGTATTCCTGGGGATTTATTGAAATTGTTGATTCATTGTAATAAAATAATTTTTCCCTTTTTATTCTTTTAAGTGATAGTATTTAGAGTATTTCGATGTGTGCTTACTACTGTCAAATTATTAACTTAGACTGAATGTGTATTGTCCACTTTTAAATTAACATGAATACATCTTGTTTTGATTATTGATCATTTATTAGTATCTACGTTATTTTGTTCTTCTCCAATTGTCTAGTTTAGAACACGTATTAATTTCTTTACTTTCTCTTCGCATGTGAAACCCATTTGGAGTCCAAATGGACTCCTTTCCTTTGCATTTCCAATGGGCCAAATGAGGCCCGCTTCCTCTTGGAGTCCAAGCTTTCAGAATATAAGTCCAAAGGACTGTTTTTGATGCAGTATACAACCGATATACAACTGGCACCTACGACGTACCGAAGATACGGAAAAATGGGCCAAAACCCATAGTCCGAAGATATTGATATTTTGAGACTTTTAAAGTCTTGAAAAAATTTATATTTTATGGGCCTTAAAGCCTAATTTGTATTTAATACAGGTGGAGCGAATCTTGGGCTTTAAAGGTCCAAGAAATAGATTTAGGACAGTTACAAAAGGGGAATTGGGCCAAGCCCAATAGTCCAAGATTGGACAAGGTTTGGGCTTTAGAAGCCTAAATCCAACTTCTTTCTCCCTTCATATATTATGATTGTTGCTAACTAATTTAGCTAACTTAGTTAATCCCCACTAAGTTTCCAAAATCATGTTTGCGTGAATTTTTCAAAAAATAATTTTTTCTTTATTTTCAAATAAATAATTTCTTTCTTTTCAAATAGTCTGGATAATCGCAAGTTAGCGGATACTTTGGATGCCTTAAAACCCTTCCCAAAGTATTACTATGAACCGCTTACCTAGAATTTCTTAACTTTGAGATTTTTTTATGTTTTAAATCTTTAAAGTTCTTTTAAAAGGTTTTCTTAATTTTTCCTTTAAATTAATCAAGTGGCGACTCTCAAAAATCTAATTTGAAAAACTTTCTAAGTGTTTGAATTCGAAAATTTATAAAACAGAAATGACGACTCTGCTGGGGAATTAACTAGGTTCTAACCACATATTTGAATCTAACTTTATTTGAATAACTATTCGGACTTGTAATAATTAGTATTTTAAATTGCTTTATTTGCTTATATGTTTAATTCTTGTTATAAACTGTCATATCATGACATATTCCGCCATTTCTGGCAAATCATTAGGCATTAGGAAAAGGGCTGTTATGTGGATTTCTGCACCCGACCTTCAGTATAACACCTCAACTTCTTTGAACCGTCAAGTGAAATAGTTGACTCGAGTCGGTCAATAGTCATTTGGTGTGTTACCCCGAAAAACTCACTTCGGGTTCCCGGTCAATTCAAATAAACTATTCTAGTTAATTAGGATAGAGCGAAATTAAATCCCAAAGGTTTAAGCATTAGCCTAATATGTCTTAATATCCCGGGGATATTAAGTCCATTAGACAAACGCCAAATGTGTCAAAAGTGTCTACGACTCATCGACACCACATCCAACTATGTGTTATTCAAAAAGACGTATGTGTTGTAATCGGACTATTGTCCCGGGGGTGGGGACTAACAGTTTGCTCCTTTTATAGGATGTCGCGGTTTTTGAACTTTAGTATGGTGTTAGAAAATCCGATTGAAATCCACTTATGGCATAGGTCATTAAGCGCGGAGAAAAAGCGTGAAGTGAAAAAGTATCTGGGTCATTTGGTGAGCATAAAAGACATGAAGGCATGGCCGGAGCTAATCCAAATATTAACAGGGTATTGGGATAGTAGAAACATGGTGTTTCATTTTGAAAACATGGAAATCACCCCAACTATTGAAGAAATTAGGGATTGCATATCTTCTTGGGCGGATTTGAAAAGGCCTCAAAAAGGCGTTTTGATTCCAAACAGACCATCCACAAAGGATATTGCTTCGACCCTTAAGCTGCGTCAAGACCAACGCAATTGGATAGATGCTCAGAGCATTCCTTTTCGAGAATTTTATACTCGCTGGGGAGAAGGCAGCAGGGGGTTCACAAGGTTCCAGAATGAGTTCTACACTTATCGCGAATGGGATGAAACTCGACCCATAGCTTTTGCTATAGATTTTTTAGGACTCATGGTGTTTCCTTTGAACCAAAATCACACCATCAGCACTCGGATCATTATGGTGGTCCAAACTCTTTTCAAGGGCTTGAATGCAAGAGGATCAAACAGTTATTTCTCTCTAGTCCCGATCATCTTGTCCGCTATTTATAGAGCCCTCGGGAGATGCAAAAACAAACATTGCTTCTTTCAAGGTTGCAACTTGGTTCTTCAATGGTGGATCCTTAGTCACTTAATGAAATTCAAGGGAACTCGAGAACTACCCAAACTAGATGAGGAGAATGAGTTCGATAACCTATCAAAAATGCTCCGTTGGGGTTACATGGAAAACAGAACCATGATTGGGTGGTCCCAAGTGTTTTGTGAATTAGGAGAAGATAACATTCAGTGGATACTGGACAGGTTTTTCTCAAAATTCATGATTATCGAAAGTCACGGCCTACCTTTTCTTCCTTTACCAGGAATCGGGGGAGTCTGTCCATATGCCCCCCAAAGGGTCCTTAGATAGTTTAGGAGGACTCAAACTATTCCTAAGTGTGCTTACATGGAGGGTTTCGTCTTCGATTATGATGAAGAGAAAAAAGTTCCAAAATCTGATGCCATTGTCAAAATTTGAAAAACATGTGTAAAAATAGGGCCAGAAAATGTAGCTGAAGACAGGTTTAACACAGGGTACATAGATGGTTGCAAAGAGTGGTTATAAAGGGACATCTAAGACATGGATATTTCTTGGCCAAGAACCAACTCCAGATCCAAAGTTCACGAGCAGTTTCAGAATCTACAGGAAGAAATGGTAAGACGTGAACAAGAACTTTTGAAAAAACAAGAAGAAGATCGTCATACCATTGAAAAGTATCATCGCACTATAGACATCTTGAGTCAAAAATTCGAGGGTGTGAGAACAGAGGTGGAAAACGAAGCCGCTAATATGTTGCAAAAATACCATGGCTTTCCTTAGGTGCCAACAGAACACTGAATGCTCAAAGCAGAAACAGAGTATTGGTTCGCTCAGTATACATTCGAAGAGATCGCGAAGAAATACAAGAAAAGGGAAAATGGAGAGGGATCATCTTCAGGACCGAAATAGTAGTCGCCCCTGCGTGGGTTTATTTCTATGTATTTACTATTTTCCCTAAAATACCCCTGCGTGGCTTTATTTCTATGGATTTACTATTCTCCCTAAAATACCCCTGCATGGGTTTGTCTTATTTTGCCCCTGTATGGGCCTCTTTTATTTCCTATTGTCTTTAAATATGAACCCCTTTGTCGGCTGGCTTTGTATCCCTTTTTGGAAAAATTTTGGTTTTATCTATCTATCTATCTATCTATCTATATATATATATATATATATATATTGGGGGCAATAGAACGGTTCTAAAACAACGCATATGTCTTTTTGAACAAACGCTAGGCCCACCTTTGGCTCAAAAGGTCCCCTCGAGTAGGACACGCTTTTTATTAATGCTTGTGTGATATAACTGTCTTATGTGCTTATATGTGTTATGTTGATTCGAATTAAAGGCGAATTGATCTAATCCCATGTTTATAGAGACCATTTAGGCAGAAATATACGTCCACGACACGAAAGTCCGACCAAAATTCTCTAAGACTTCCAAAGTTTCCCAGAAAAATCCTAAAGAATCATCTCTCGTACTTTCAGAAAGGTTTGACTGAAGAGATGGATATAGAAATGGATCTGAAAAGGAGAAGGATTGCGTCAATTCAGCAAGAGATCGATGAGCTCCATAGGAAAAGTGAAGAAATTCGCTGTCATACAGAAGTAGTTTTGGCAAAAGACAAGGAGTTGAATAGACAGACTGCTAAAGTCAAGGCAAGGATTGCGAAAATAGATCAAGCGTTGAATGAAGGAAAGCCAGAAAAGAATTTCGCCAAAGACGTCAAGAGGATGATGTCAGAATTCGAGGCGTACCAAAATGAGGCTCTTGGAAATCCCGAGAAGCTAGTACAAGAGATGGAAAAACAGTCAGAAAATATAGAGGAAATAACCTGGCCTACAGAAGAAAAGGGGCAAGTCACACTCAAGGTAGGTGCTAGAAACTACCTGAGAGAGTCAGAAGTTGTGCAAGTCTCAGCAATTTATCAGTTATTGCTAGCCATGGGAACTTTATCCCCGATCAAGACCCAAGGACCCAAGTGTGATCCCCGGGATGAGCATAAGAAATGCATTTATCACCTTCTCCAAAAAAGGCATACCACAAATGAATGTTGTGTGTTGAAAGCTAAGATATGTGATATGATCAATAGTGGGAAGATTGCTCATTTGTATGAACCACATGCTATGCTGGTATGTGATATGATTAAGCCAGGAACTCCCATTACCAGTGATGTTTCAATTCGTCGTGTGCACTTTACAACTTTCAAGGAAAACTGTGAAGACATCTATGTCAAGTTGGGTCAAACACAAATCTTACATACAAAGAAGGCAAATGAGAAGAAGAATTTGGCAAAATGGAGGAAGAATGATGACTCCTGTGGCTATCATAATGGAACAGAAGGGAACATCATTGAAAAATATCGAGCTTTCCCCTTCGAGCTGAAGCACCTCATCAAGATTGGGATGATATGTTTGGAGTTTGAGCCCGATCATCCATAAAAGTGAAAGAGGTCAAAAAGAACAGAGGCACTTTTTATCCAGAATCAAGCTTTAAACGTAGCAAGTTTTCAGTTTCCTTGTATTTGTTTTTCCCTAAATGAAGTTTAGTGAATGAAATGAAAGCAATCCTTGTTGCAACCATTCAAACTACGTAGGGCCTGATTTCTCCTTCGTGAGATATGTAGGCAGCCTTTCGGCCCGACCCCTATCTTCAAAAACTCTGCTTATTCCCCACTTCAGCGAAAGAAGACATAAGGATAGGAAGAAGAAGAGTTGGACATTCCTGATAAATTTTACTCATCCAAAACAATGAACAAAATCCTGTTCATTGAAACTTTCGAGTCATTACTACTATATGGATCAATTCACCTGTGATGAGAAACAACTTTATGTGTTCTTTGCCTATGTGATTATCTTGCATTACTTAGTACTAACGGGATCTAACACATCTGCCTTTGAGTTGGTTTTTACTTTACAGATAATCGAAACTACTCCGTGTTGTCATAAAGTTGCTGAACATACTTACTTCACCCGATCAAAAGCTTACAAAATCCCATCCCCTAGCCATTATTCAAGAATGACTGGAAGCGACGAGGATAACACATTGGCTATCAGGGACAATGTCATAGCAGAACAAAGAGAGATGATTGTTGAACTCGCGAGGAAGCTGGAAATGCTTCAAGAAGAGGTGAATCGTACTAGAGACTTGGCTAATTTAGCCATCACTACTAATTCCCCTGTCCCAGGAGGGCACGGTCCTCTACTCCAAATCCTTCCTCTCAACACACCTGACCTCGGGAATCATCCAAATAATATTTCATCCACTTTCGCCTCTCAACTTCCCACAGACCCAATCATCAATAATCCACCGGTTCATCAAACTCACACTCCACCCATTCAAAACACCAACCGAGACATTAACCCAGATGCTTACCATTCATAAAATCCTGCCCTAACTCCACAAATCTATCCTTAAATCCCACAGAACCACTCTCAAACTCCACAAAACACCTTTAACTCTCCTCCCTGCCTATAACCCAACTTTCGTTCATCCTCAAAATCACCCTTTAGCATACCAAAACCCTTCTGCCACTATCCCAAATCCATCTCAGATCCGACCTATACCGCCAACTGCTTTCCATGTCGTCATATCTCCCGATCTCTATAACCCTTTTTCTAATCCTAAGGCAGACCATTGTGAGGAGAAAGAGAAAGAATAGAGGATCGAGCATGAAAAGGAAATGCTTGCAATGAAGGAAGAGATTATGAGGATCAAAAAGTCTCATGGAGCTGGGGATAATGATGGCCTTGTTTATGATGATTTGTGTGTCCACCCCGGCGTAGACCTACCAGAAGGATACAAAGTCCCCAAATTTGAAATATTCGGTGGCACCGAAAATCCCATAGCTCACTTAAGGAGATATTGTGATAAAATAGTTGGAGTTGGAAGGAATGAAAGCGTTGCTAATGCGCCTATTCAGTCAAAGTTTAAGCGGTGAAGCTCTGGATTGGTTCACGTCCCAGGAACTGAGAAAATGGTCCAGCTGGAGGGCCTTGGCCAAAGACTTTATCGACAGGTTCGCTTACAATGTGAAAATAGTTTCTGAACGGTATTCACCAAATAGGATCAAGTAAAAGAGCGGTGAATAATTTTGAGACGCTGGAGAAAGGAAGCCGCTAAGGTACAACCTCCTATGACTGAGGAGGAAATGGTAGCGGTATTTTTCTGTGCTCAAGAAGGAGAGTTCTATACTAGAATGGTGTCTGTAGTTCGGGAAACTTTTGCAGATTTGGTAAAGATTGGTGAATCACTCGAAGAAGGAATTCAAACAGGGAAAATTATCCAGACTCCAACATCAGCTGGGTCCTCTGGGTTCCCTAGGAAGAAAAAAGAAGACGTGACTGCGGTATCCACCGATTCTATTGCGAACTTGAAAAATAAATTCAGACCCAGGAATACCTTTTCTTTTTCGCCAACCCCGAGTCCTCGATCCGTCTTCTATGCTCAACCGCAATACCAAGCTCCACAACCAAATGTACCACCTCAATACCAAGCCCTACAGCCAAATATCCTACCTCAATACCAAGCTCCAAAACCAAATGTCCTACCACAATATCAAACTCCATTGCCAAATTATCAGCCTAATGTCCAACCTTCCGTCCCAAATCACCAGGCTAACATCTACGTAGCTCTAAATTATCATCAAGGACCACATCCCGCTACTCAAAATAACCTTTCTCGTCCAAACCTTGAAAAGAAACCTCCTCAAAACTTCACACCGCTGGCTGAAAGTCGCACTCAACTTTTTGAAAGATTAAGAGCAGCTGGCTATCTCTAGCATGTCCAACCAAAACCCACCAATACAAATTCTGGATTTTACCATGCTGATCAAAACTGTGCCTATCATTCTAGAGGAGTCGGCCACAGTATCAAAGATTGCATTAATTTGAAACATAACATCCAGGACCTGATTGATCATAAAGTCATTACTCTTAAAACACCAACTTCAAATTTCAATAGTAATTCGTTACCTAACCACGGAGGGGCTACAGTTAACATGATTGAAATAGAGGATAAATGGGCGGTTAGCAAGACTATCACTAAGGTTAATTTGGAAAAGCACAAGAAGACGGAAGAAGTAGAGAAAATAGCGAAAGTTGTGGCTGTTTTAAGTGTTAATAAAAGGCCCCTATTTGTGGTGATAGTAACCCCAACTCAGGCATATACTATAACACCGGCCAGAAGAGAGTTTGTTGTAGAGACCGCTGCCATTCATGGGATGACTCAGTCCGGGAGATGCTATGTTCCTGAAAATTTAGCCAACGACTCTTATAAGAAGGATTCACAGAAGAAGCCGATTACTGAAGGAGAGGTTGAAGAGTTTTGGAGGCGAATGCAACCAAAAGAATATTCAATTATTAAGCATCTAGAAAAGACTCTAGCACAGAACTCTGTGTGGGCATTGCTAATGAGTTCTCAATACCACCGACAAGCTTTGTTGAAAGTCTTAGATGAAGCGTATGTGCCCGTTGGCACGAGTGTTGAAAATCTAGCCGCGATGATAGGTAACATTATGGGAAGTCATCGCATATCATTCAGTGAGGAAGAACTACCTTTTGAAGGCATAATGCATAACAAAGCATTGCACATTTATGTCATTTGTCATGACCATGTGATTAATCGAGTTCTGATAGATGACGGATCTGGTCTGAACGTTTGTCCCCTTTCCACATTGACTCAAATGGGTTACGATTTGTGAAAGGTTCGTCAAAGCCATGTTAATGTGCGAGCTTTCGATGGAGGACAGAGGAACATCATAGGCGAAGTTGATTTGTACATCCAAATGGGACCCGCAAAGTTCAAAACCAAGTTTCATGTCATGGACATTAATCCTAGTTACAATCTGCTCCTCGGGAGGCCATGGCTCCATGGTGCAAGAGAGGTTTCATCACCTCTTCATCAATTATTGAAATTCATTTGGGAAGGCCACGAGGTGGTCATTCAAGGCGAAGGGAGTTACTTGAGCCACCCTAATGGTTATGTACCTGTGATTGAAGATATTGCAAAAGGCAACAACTTTTATACGGTGGAAATCATGAACGCTGCTGAAGAAAACCCAACATTCCAGACGCCCATGCCTTCTATCTATAAGATGTTGGCAACTGTGATGCTAAGAAATAGATTTGAGCCTGGTCGAGGCCTAGGAAAGAACTTGGAAGGTATCATTGAGCCGATTGTGATTCCGAAAAAAGCCTTCAAATGTGGACTAGGATACAAGCCAACAAATGAAGATGAGAATGAGAAAAGGACAAAGATAGGCCTGCCCAAGCCATTGCCACTTCTGTATCAGTCGTTTCTTATACGCGAGATGTCGATGGATGATGGTCTGGGGGATGGGATAGGAACTCTGTTTGAAGGTTACAATGCTATAATAGAAGATTTCTCGAAGACTAGTGGAGTGAGGAAGGCTGCACTTGGAGAAATTTTGCAAAATTGGACATCCACTCCGCTCAGGACTCCTCGCCCTCTGTGGTAGATGAAAGGGCAAATTTCTAGCTTTTGAAAATCGGTGATGATCCGGAGGAGGCCTCGCGATCCACCCTTTTATCTTTCAAATCCTCTTTTGCATGTTTACTGCTTTTAAAAAGGCGTGGGCCTGTAATCATGCAGGTCATGAGCCATAGTTTGTAAATATTTTCCAATTTTCAATGAAAAGGCCTCCCTTTATCTGGAAAACTATTTTGAGTTATGGTATTCCTATTTCCCTATTTTGTGTTTCTTGCTATTATCTGACTTGGTTTGTTTGTTTCTTTCAGTAATAATAACTTAAAACCTGCCAATGTCATGTCATATTAAGACCTAAATGAACACAGTGATGTGAATGACAGTGAATGGGAAAACTATGATAAGGAATAGCTAACGGAGGATTTGGAAGAATTTGAAAACCATGAAAAACCTAAACTGGAAGAAACTGAAGTGGTTATTCTAGGGGTCCGTGATGAAGTCAAGGAAACAAGAGTTAGTGTTCACCTGACAGAAGTGCAGAAGAGAGAACTCATCCATTTGCTACGAGAATACATCCACGTATTTGCTTGGTCCTACGATGACATGCCGGGAATGAGCACCAATATCGTGTCACATAAGTTGCCAATCAATCCAGAGTTTGATCAAGTAAAGTAAAAAATGCAAAAATTCAAGCCAGACTTAAGTTTAAGCATTAAAGAAGAAGTGACAAAGCAAATCCAGTCTAAAGTTGTAGAGGTCACAGATATCCAACGTGGCTAGCCAATATTGTTTCGGTGCCAAAGAAGGACGACAAAATCAGAATTTGTGTTGATTACAGAGACTTGAACAGGACCAGTCCTAAAGATAATTTCCCTCTACCCAACATCCACATTTTCATCGACAACTGCGCGAAGCATGAAATGCAGTCTTTCGTGGATTGTTTCGCCGGGTATCATCAGATCTTAATGGATGAGGAAGACGCCTAAAAGACGGCCTTTATCCCACCCTATGGTGTTTATCACTACAGGGTAATGTCGTTTGGTCTAAAAAATGCTGGTGCGACATACATGAGGGCTATGACAACGATCTTTCATGATATGATCCACAAGGAAATTGAGGTGTATGTGGATGATATAATCATCAAATCCCACGAGAGTTCGGATAATTTGACACACCTGAGAAGATTCTTCGATCGATTGAGAAAGTATAACTTGAAGCTAAATCCCGCCAAGTGTGCTTTTTGTGTGCCAGCCGAAAAACTATTGGGGTTTATAGTCAGTAGGAGGGCAAAAAACTCGACCCTTCTAAGATCAAGACAATTCAGGAGTTGCCCCCACCGAGGACCAAGAAAGAAGTCATGAGTTTCTTGGGACGTCTGAATTACATTAATAGGTTCATTGCCGAGTCGACTGTCATATGCGAGCCAATCCTTAAGATGTTGAAGAAAGATGCGTTGAACGAGTGGACAGAAGAGTGGCAGAAGGCTTTTGATAGGATCAAAGGCTATCTATCCGCTCCGCCCGTTTTGGTTGCACCAAGAGAAGGAAGTCCATTATTGTTGTATTTGTCAGTCTCAGAAAATGCTTTTGGGTGCGTCCTCGGACAACACGATGAAACCGACAAGAAAAAGAAGGCGATCTATTATTTGAGTAAGAAGTTCACTCCGTACGAGGCTCGCTACACCTTGGTGGAGAGGACGTGTTGTGTTTTAACTTGGGTTTCCCAGAAGCTGAGACATTACTTATATTCATATACAACATATCTCATTTCCAGAATGGACCCCTTGAAATATATATTTCAGAAAGCCATGCCTACAGGGAAGTTGGCCAAATGGAAGATGTTGTTAAGCGAGTTTGACATTGTGTATGTAACCCAAAAGGCAATCAAAGGTCAAGCCCTAGCAGATCATCTAGCTGAAAATCCAGTTGACAATGAACATGAGCCACTCCGTACTTACTTCCAGGATGAAGAAGTTTTGTTCGTGGGGGAAGACATAGCTGAAGCATACCCCGGATGGAGGATGTTCTTTGATGGAGCTGTCAACTTCAAAGGTTCAGGAATTGGAGCGGTTCTAGTTTCAAAAATAGGTCAGCACTACCCGATAATTGTCAAACTATGTTCCCATGCACCAAAAATATGGTCGAATATGAAGCTTGCATCCAAGGCCTCAATTTAGCACTTGATATGGGTATTCGAGAATTATTAGTCATTGGAGATTCAGATCTATTGATTCACCAAGTGCGAGGAGATTGGGCTGTGAAGAATTCCAAAATCACTCTTTTCATAGAGCTAGTACAGGATTTATGCAAAAGATTCAAGGAGATTGACTTCAGACATATCCCGAGAATATAGAATGAGTTTGCTGATGCTTTAGCCACAATATCCTCCATGATTTAACACCCAGATAAAAGTTACATTGATCCCCTGGAAATAAGTTTGAGGAAGCAACCAGTACACTGTGTACATGTTGAAGAAGAGCCCGATGGAAAACCATGGTACTTAGATATCAAGAGGTATTTAGAGTCTGGGGCATACCCCAAAGATGCCAGTAACATTCAGAAAAAGACAATCCGACGTTTGGCAAAGAGTTACTTCCCAAGCGGGAAAATCCTTTTTAGGAGGACCCCAAATCTAGGATTTCTAAGATGCGTTGATACGCAGAAGCCACGAAGTTATTGGAAGAAATACATGCTGGAGTTTGTGGACATCATATGAATGGATTCGCTCTCTCTAGAAAAATCTTGAGGACGATTTATTTTTGGATGACTATAGAGAGTGACTGTAACAAGTACGTACAGAAATGCCAAAAGTGCCAGATACACAGACACTTAATTCGGATGCCTCCACATGAGCTTTACGCAATGAGTTCACCATGGACATTCGTAGCATGGGGTATGGACGTCATTGGTCCGATAGAGCCGGCAACATCGAATGGACATAGATTTATCTTAGTTGCCATTGATTATTTCACAAAATGGGTAGAAGCTATCTTATACAAAGCTATGACCAAGAAAGTAGTTGCAGTTTTTGTCAGGAACAACTTGATTTGCCGATTCAAAATACCAGAATCAATCATTTTAGATAATGGAGCTAACATGAACAGTCACTTGATGAATGAAATTTGTGAAAAGTTCAAAATCACTCATCGAAATTAAACCGCATATCGTCCGCAAATGAATGGAGCTGTAGAAGCCGCCAACAAAAACATTAAGCGGATATTGAGGAAAATGATTAAGAACAACAGATCCTAGTATGAGATGTTGCCTTATGCTTTGTTAGGATACCGTACGACAGTCAAAACTTCAACCGGGGTAACTCCATATCTATTGGTTTATGGAACTGAAGCTGTAATACCTGCCGAGGTAGAGATACCTTCCTTGAAGATTATTTAAGAGGCCAAACTGAGTAATGAAGAATGGGTTCGTGATCGATATGAACAACTCATGTTAATCGATGAAAAGCGAATGGAGGCGGTATGCCATGGTCAGCTATACCAGCAACGAATGATGCGTTCCTTTAACAAGAAAGTGAGAACTCGCATGCTCGAAGTAGGACAATTGGTTCTCAAACGTATATTCCCCCATCAAGAAGAATACAAAGGCAAGTTTTCTCCAAATTGGCAAGGGCAGTATGTGGTATGCAAGGTGCTATCTGGAGGAGCCTTAATCCTATCCGAAATGGATGGTCGAGAGTGGACCAAGCCAATCAACTCCGATGCGGTGAAGAGATACTACGTCTGAAGATAGTCTCTTCTCTATGTTTCCTTTGTTGGTAATTACACTTTTATGAATATAATCATTTAATGAGTTGCAATCTCTTAGAATCCCTTCCTTTTATGTACGAACTACATTTAACCTAAATTCTCAAAAATGAGATACGTAGGCGGCCTATGTCGGCTTCGGTCAACCCCTTAGGAAAATCTATCTTTTTCCTTTATATACGAACTACGTTTGACCTGAATTCTCAAAAATGAGATACGTAGGCAGTCTATGTCGTCTTTGGTCAACCCTTTAGGAAAATCTATCTTTCCCCTTTATGTACAAACTACGTTTGACCTGAATTCTCAAAAATGAGATACGTAGGCGGCCTATGTAAGCTTCGATCAACCCCTTAGATTTTTTTCTATATCTCCCTAGTGTAGTTCTGAACTACGTTTGACCTGATTCCTGCTTCAACGAGATACGTAGGCGCTCCAACAGCTCGGTCATATCACCCCAGAAAATGGAAACTGGGGCAGAATTTTTGAGAAGAAATCTCAAAAATTCTGAGGAAAATGAAGACCAACAAGGACTTTGGGAGAAAGTCTCGAGAACCGTGCAATGAGATATTATTTTAACTAGCATCTAACTGGGGCAGAAATTTTGAGGAGATCCTCAAAATTTCCACCAACATTTTGGAATAAATTCCGAATTCCCCAACACCAAAAGGTCAAAGCCAAATTTCAGAGATCACCAGTTGCGAAAAAGTTCAAATAGACTAAATCTCCAGCTATGACAAGCTTCTACAAATTATGCTATTGAACTTTCCCAGCAACAACAATGAGTTTTTGGGGATCTTCCATTGGATGTCAGACATGACTAAGCCTCAAGTGGGAGACGTTCGTTGAGCTAGCACATGACATGACTGGCAGAGTTTTTCTAAAAAAATTTCACACAAGTTTTCAAATCTATAATTTCAAAACCCTAACTATTTTTGAAAATCTATAAATATTTTCTTCTTGACTAATTTTGCCTTACGTCTATTTAAGCGGGGATTCAAGGCAGAAGTCCAAACATGACAGAGCACCCGAAAGATACCAAGAAGCAAACCAAAGATCTAAGGAGGACAACGCGGAGTAGTTTTACCCAAAATTAACAATTTTTCTGTGGATGCAGGGATCATCGTACATAAGTCGGGTCTCTTTCAAAATCCCCTGAGCAAATCAAGAACTGCACCAGAAGCGTATAATGCTCAAAAATGGTATTCTTGGACAGCTTCAAAGATGGGTTGAATATCTCATTTAGGATCAAAGGCCTCTTGATTTATCTATCCGGCTCCAAAATATGTGGATGTCAAACAAAAGCATCCTATTCTTGTTATGAATATTTTATTCAAGAATTTTCCCAATAATAGTCGCTAGCAAAAACAACTCTGTATCTACTAAACGGTTGCCTTGAGCGCAGGTATGCTCGAAAGAGTCGGCATAACACAACGATCAAAGAGATTACCTGACAAGGAGAGTAGGGACATCCTCCTTCAATCCGTCATGGGTCAAAATGAACATATAACGTTCGAAATCGGTATTTATAGCTGTCCCCAGAAATGGGTTTAACCATTTACTTATCTCCAAAATAATTTTTGGCAAACAAAATCGTTTATATTGTGAATTCTCTCTTTAAAGCTTTCCCATAATTTGACTATAGTAGATAGCAAAAGCGATATTGTGTCTACTAATTGTCTATCTTAAGTGCAGGTACATTCAAAAGAATCAGCACATCAACCAAATAGCCTAAAAACCATCTTATTACGTCAAAGCCGAAAAGTCTGACACTGGTCAATGCCAAAGGAGGAGGATGGGGATCGTCGAAAAAATTTATTTTATTGCATCCCATTACATACTGATGCGTCTCATTGCATCCCAAAGTATCTCATTGCATCCCGATGGCATCCCGATGTATCCCAATGCATCCCGATGAATCCCATTGAATCCCGATGTATCCCAATGCATCTCAATGCGTCCCATGGCATTTTGATGCATCCCATGGTATCCTAATGTATCCCAATGCATCCCAATGCATCCCGTTATATCCAATACATTCAATTGCATCCCAATGCATTCCATTGCACCATACTGCATCATATCGCATTCCATTGCACCATACTGCATAATATTACATCCCATCACATTCTATTGCACCATATGGCATTGCATTCCATTGCATCATGTTGCATCCCATCATATTGTGTCACACAACATTTAATTGCGTTTCATTATATATCATTTTAGCTCATTGCAGGACATTCCATTCCATTGCCGAGAGGGCCATTTCATTTCATTATCGAGAGGGTCATTTCATCTCATTGCCGAGAGGGGCATTTCATTCCATTGTTGAGAGGGCCATGCCGAGAGGGCTATTTCATCTCATATCCGAGAGGGCCATGTCTAGAAGGCCATTCCATTCCATTGTCGAGAGGGCCATTCCATTCCATTATCGAGAGGGCCATCATATCATTTAAACAAGTCTCCGTAATCGCTCACCATGCAAGACAATAGAGTCTGGTTTTGGAAGATTCTTTGGAGTACTGACCACGCGAAGATAACACAATCTGGCGTTGAGGATATCCCATTACTTTATATCTGTTGACGCGCAAGAGGTGATGTAGCCCAACGCTGAGGATCTTTCAGCATCTCGTATATTTGCATTAGCATATTGAAGTTGAAGAAGCACATGATCTAAAGGATTTTCTTAAGTCGTTACCGAAGACGGACGACAAACTAGACTTCCTAGAAATTGACAATCTGAAGACCATCTGTAAGTCACAATATTCGAGACAGGATAGTGTACAAGATTACTTGAAAGTTGATAGCCCATGGGTCATCCGTAAGTTGCAACAACATCCTAACCGGATAGTATACAAGACTACCCAACAATTGACAGCTCGAACGTTATCCGTAAGCCACAACAAAATTCTTACCGATTGATGTACGAGATTACCAAAATTAATAGTCTGAGGATTCTCTATAAGTCGCGACATATCCAAGATTGATTATGTGCAAGATTACCCGAAGACCGATAATTTAGGGAATATCCATAAGTCACATCGCATCCGAGGTTGAATAATGTACTGGACTACCTGAAAGGCTGACGATTTGAGGAATATCTATAAGCCATCTCTTATCCAAGGTTGGATAATGTGCAGGATCTCCTAGAAAACCCTCAACTCAAGAGACATATGTAAGTCATCTTGTATCCAACATCGGATAATATGCGTGATAACCTAAAGATTGAAAATTCAAGGGATATCTATAAGTCATACCGGTACGGAAGATGTACAGGGATTACCCGAGATTGTATGCACAAGATCATCACTGATAGCTGAAAAGTTATCGTCTCAAATGCAAGAAGCATCATAGGTGACGAAAAGGGTTGCTGCATCAATATAAAATTACGCGGTTGCAAGGACAGTTCTACACAAAGTGTCGTCGGTGCACACTTTGAAGATATTTCAATTGCCAAAAAGCCGTTTATTCAAAAACCAAGAGGGTTGTTGTATCTATTAGCGCAAAAATTATTGTCCTCCAAAACAGGTATATGAGAGGACAACATCACTGTTCGGATAACAACTCATGTGGAGACATGGTAAAAGGCTATATACATCTTCATGAATTATGTTTATCACTAACAATTTTTGTTTGAGATATTGTCGAGAGCATCCAAGAGGATGAAGATCTCAAATCAAAAACCACAGGTGAAGACAACTCCAAAAAGGACGCAGCACAACGTGAAACTTTTTCTTAGCAGTAAATCGGGACGTAGTCCAGAGAGGGACTTCAAACTCTTTGGACGCGAGCTAAAGGATGATTGCCACCACCATCAAACCACACCCCTATCAGAAGGCATGTGGGTATTTTGGGATATTTAGTTTCAATTTCACCTCCGGGATATTTCCAAACTCATCCTGGAGGTAACTTTCTCTTTCTTTAAAATTCGAGTGACATCACACCTAGAGCTTTGGAAATTATCTCTAGGTAAATTCTTATCTATGGATGTGAAAAGCTCCACATACATGGTTAAGAGGTTACGAGCCTCTTTTCCATAACTCAAATAACTGGTCGCTTATCCCAATCCAAAGATTATTGAAAATAAAAGACTATCTTTTCTACCAATCGAGTAGAACTACAAGCAGTCTGATTTCCTAAATTTTTATTTGAGTTAAATTTGTCATTTAAGTGATAAATTATACATTTCCGCATTCTTGTACACAATATCATATAATTTTAGTCACTTAAATTATTATTTCATCAAAAGTTAGATTTTATCAAGAACCATCTCGAAAATTAAGTTCAAATGGTTGATTTTTGATTTAAACATGTAAACTTGTCCTTGAAATAATTTGTTTGGGCAAATATCTATTTGATTTTATTAAGCCAAGAAGCTCGATATTAAATCATTATTAATTCGTATTGGATTACGATTTAATTTAGCTAAACTTATTAAATTTGGTCGCAATTGAAATCAAATTGGCCACAATTTAAATGAGATTGACTAAATCCTAACCTAATTGGGTTATCTCTTAAATAACCTAATTTCTACCCTTCCCTTTTCAATATTGGACCTGAAAATCAGGCCCCAAATCCCCAATACTTAACCCACCGCCCCAGGTCCATTCCACAATGACCGACCCGGCCTAAACTTTAAACCCTTCTTCTCCTTCATCAAATAACAGCAGCCACAATAATACAACATCAGCAAACAACAAACAATATCGACAACAGCCTCAACATCGACAAACTACTCCATCAACAGCAACCCAAACCCAGCGAAACCCGAAACCCAAAACCCAAACCCCTCTTCCCGCTCAAATCCTCTCTCTCCTCTTATCGAATTCATACACTATCACATAACCAACGCATTTTTGGTACGAAATCAGCCTCGAAGTTTCTAGAATTTTGCCCTAGGTGGCAAAATTCGTACTATTCCAGCTCATTGTGATTTTATCCTCATCTGAAATTCGAATTCTCTTGAAAAAAAATTCCCAAAATGCCCCCAATTTTTCTTCTCCCACATCGGCTGAAAGTTGACAATCATTCCCCAATCGTTTCTATATATAGCTCACTGTAGAGCTGAAAAAAGCAAGTCTCAGGGGTGAAAAACTCATGAGGAAAAAGCCTTGGAGGGTTGAAAAAATCATTCAAGAAAGAATAGCGAATTTTTGAATTGAAAGAAGTTATTTGCTAAGTTTCTAGGCTAGAATTCGTGTAAGACTCCTTTGAGATTTGGATTTCGGCTAAGAAACAAGTGATTTTTCGGTGGTGGCAAGAAAATTCCGGTTAAGGCTCAGAGTCCCATTTGCTGCTCCAAAAGAGGTAACCCCTCATCCCTTTTTTTTTCTCTATGTATTTTTTTCTTTATCTCGTCTTTCTGTTTCCGTAGTCATTGTTCTAGTCTCTTTTTTCTATTCAGTATAATATAGTCGTAGTTAAAATCTCACTAAGTGAGAATGCTGGGATTATGTGCTGTAGAGGCTATGAAGGCCATAGGATTATTATTTTTATGGTGTTTGTCGTTCCATTTAGCTGGTGGTTTTTCTATTAGATTCACTCTTGAACGTTATATTTTGCTTTAGCCTTCTTTAAATCCATCATTTTTTATGCTACTCTCAATACATTATTTTTTTCTTAATGTGAGTTGATATTTTGCTTTAGTTCGATGCACTGTTTCTCTTTTAACAACATGCTTGCTAGTCTTAGTTTCCTTCAGATCATTGTTGTAAGTTTAAATCCTTCTTGTACAGTCTTTAGTTTGTTGTCCTTAATCCAAAGGTTGATTGTTACAGTCTCCAATTTAGCTTAATTTCGCTGGTTGCAATTCTTTAGAAATTGTTTTAGTTGTCTCACCTCCTTTGGTGCTCAGCCGAACCACTCCCAAGTTTTTTCTCAACTAATGATGTCAACCGGAAAGCTGGAGTTGGTTTATAAGCCAAAATTTTAATTTAAGGACCCCTCTATGACCTTCTTGATATGCGAAAGTTCCCTTGAACCCGCAAAAGAGAGGAAGAGAATGAGATAAGCTCGCTTGATTAGGGTCGAAAAATATAGTCTAGGCTTTCTTTTAAATCCAAATCCCCTTTAGTTCTAAGTTCAATCCGTGACCTGTTTTCTCCCATGTGTTAAGTTAATGATCTGGTTGCCGCTTTTATTTAAGCTTCATAGTTCTAATTTCAACTTTAGTTAAGAACTATTTCGGTGTTGTCTATTTGCTTTAAACTCTTGTCTTTGGATCTTGCTTCATGAAACATAGTCATTATTTTCATGTTAGTCGGATGCCCTCTTGTTTCATTCCCCTCTTGTCTCCTATTTTTAGCCTAGTGTTTTCCTGTTTCAAATTTCAAACTCTTGTCTTAGCCAAGTATCGTTTACTATAAATCTCTCATCTTCGTTTTCATTTGGAGTCTTTGGTTTCATTGCGTCTTGGTTCAAATATAGAACTAGTTGTAATTTCAAGTTTGTTGTGAAATATTAAGCTTTATTTTCCCTGTTTTGCCTATTCTGCTGTGGTAGTTTCTACGTGTGTTTTAAGAGACTTGGCTCATAGCCCTCCTTGGTTCATGCTACCAAGAAAGAGCTAATGATACATTAAAGAATAAAGTCTAATTAGTGCTTCTCTGGAAACTTGGTATACCTGTCAACATATTTGCTTAAAACAGAAGATGAAATAGGTATTCCTGTTGATTTATTGAAATTGCTGATTCATTGTAATAAAATAATTTTTCTCTTTTTCTTCTTTTAAGTGATAGTATTTAGAGTATTTCGATGTGTGCTTACTACTGTCAAATTATTAACTTAGACTGAATGTGTGTTGTCCGCTTTTAAATTAACATGAATACATCTTGTTTTGATTATTGATCATTTATTAGGATCCACGTTATTTTGTTCTTCTCCAATTGTCTAGTTTAGAACACGTATTAATTTCTTTACTTTCTCTTCGCATGTGAAACCCATTTGGAGTCCAAATGGACTCCTTTCCTTTGCATTTCCAATGGGCCAAATGAGGCCCGCTTCCTCTTGGAGTCCAAGCTTTCAGAATATAAGTCCAAAGGACTATTTTTGATGCGGTATACAACCGATATACAACTGGCACCTACGGCGTACAGGTCGAAGATAAGGAAAAATGGGCAAAAACCCATAGTCCGAAGATATTGATATTTTGAGACTTTCAAAGTCTTGAAAAAAATTATATTTTATGGGCCTTAAAGCCTAATTTGTATTTAATACAGGTGGAGCGAATCTTGGGCTTTAAAGGTCCAAGAAATAGATTTAGGATAGGTACAAAAGGGGAATCGGGTCAAGCCCAATGGTCCAAGATTGGACAGTTTAGGGGTTTGGGCTTTAGAAGACTAAATCCAACTTCTTTCTCCCTTCATATATTATGATTGTTGCTAACTAATTTAGTTAACTTAGTTAAATCCCCGCTAAGTTTCCAAAATCATGTTTGCGTGAATTTTTCAAAAAATAATTTTTCCTTTATTTTCAAATAAATAATTTCTTTCTTTTCTAAATTAGTCAAATAGAGTTGTTTTCAAATAGTCTGGATAACCGCAAGTTAGCGGATACTTTGGATGCCTTAAAACCCTTCCCAAAGTATTAATATGAACCGCTTATCTAGAATTTCTTAACTTTGAGATTTTTTTCTGTTTTAAATCTTTAAAGATCTTTTAAAAGGTTTTCTTGATTTTTCCTTTAAATTAATCAAGTGGCGACTCTCAAAAACCGAATTTGAAAAACTTTCTAAGTGTTTGAATTCCAAAATTCGTAAAACATCGCACCCTAGGGGATGTGAGTTGCACCATCAAGGCACGACCAACAAATTAGCACCTCGCCCTAGGGGGTGAGAGGTAGGCCCTCTTTTGTGCATTTGGGGGTGCGGCGCATGGCCCCCTCCAAAGTGTAGGAGTGCGTCCTTTTCTTCATCATCTCTTATCGTGCACTTGTCCCTTGTTTTCATACTTCTTGTGGCTTGTTTGTACGCTTCATTTGGATTATGTATCTCCTTCATAGGTCTCCTACAACATCTCATAAAAAACATAAGTCCATACAACACAATAGAACTCATCAAAGTACACCTTGAAATGCATGAAGACTACTTCGAAACTTCCTAGCCTCAAAACGTGACTCTACCAAGTTGGAAAACTCATGCATATTACTCAACGAAGAGATCATACAAGTCACCTATCTATCATCAAACATGATCCATCACCACAAGAGAATCACCCACATTCACTCACAAATATGCAATTTATCACAAGAATGGGTGTAAGAATCAAATTCCGCTCACTCTCACAAAGAATTCACATGTTATATTAGATGAACCATATGCTTGACTTTAAATCTCGCTCACTCTCATAAAGAATTCACATGCAATATTAGACGAACCATACGCTTGATCTTAGTGTAGTACTCTACTAATATAAGAATGTAAAAGCTCAAGATCAAGGAGAACTTTAAGGGTTGTAATGTAGGCTCGAGAATAGTGACTATCTTCCCTAAGCGCTTTAATACATCACAATTTACACTAAGCTCATCTCCAACCAACCTATTTTACATCACTATCATCTTTTCAACTCTCTTTTGTTTTACCCCATCTCTTTAAGCTAGCTTACACATCTTTAACATGGAGTATTTGCTATCAACACATGATTCACTTCTTTGGATCAATTTCTCTTTTCATTACATTACTCCCTACCAACAATACATAAACCTTTTCAACACACCAAAATCTACTTACTTGGGACTTCAAATTCACTTTTTCATTCTTTAATTTTTACACTCCCTAACATCTTAATTCCTCAACTAAAGCGCTTAGAATTTTTGGATCAAATTGCGGACAATTGAAGGAAAAGGAATAAGCTACATATAAGGCTACAAAAAAAATAGGTTAAAGGATCAACGGGGCTAACTAAGATCATGCAAAAAAGGTAGATAAGATGGGTATAAAACATGGCTATCAAAGAAATGCCTATATCATCTCCTAAACTCAACATTCTTTATTTCTCTTTGCAAACACACCAGACAAGTTCTAGACATCACTATGCAACATGGAATATAACAAAATCTCACTCACACATGGCACATGTTCAAGTCAAGAAGGATCCCTATATACTCTCAACCAAGCAATAACAAGAATTCAATATTAAGCCAACATCATACAAGAGTCAAATAAATGAGCCTAAGTGTTTCACAGTAGTCATTCAATTCACTATACATGCTTCGACATTCAAAACCCACTTGCATCATGCAACCATACGTAGCATCTAACTAGAGCATCTCTAAAAATTTAAAATTACTTCTAAAAATTAAAAAGAAGATTGGGTTCAAAGGGCTCCCCCTAAAAAAAAAACCGAAAAGAAAAATCGAGGGGTGGATGAAGTGTGCTCCTAAATAAAACTAAAAATTACTAAAAGAAAATCTTTTTATATTTTTCAAATTTTCAGCAACATAAGCAAAAAGCAAATAACCAAAAGACTCCTATAGCACATTCCACCCTAAAAAAATCGGAAGATTTCCCACCCCACACTTAAAATCATACTTTGTCCCCAAAGTATAAATTAAAAGTAAGGATAGAAATACTCCCTGAGCCCTTTAGGTCTAGCCAGTAGCATCATATTCATCAAGGAGGTCCGAGGGACCCCACACTCAATTTTTGCCATGCTCCTTATCTAAGATCTCGGGTACTCAGACTTCCCCTCAACCTGTCAACTCAAAACAAAAAACAAAAACAAAGGTGATACTTAATAAAACTAAAAAAAAAAATAACTACCTTAACTTGGGTTGCCTCCGAAGCAGCTTCTGATTTATTGTCGCGGCACGACTCAAATCACAACTCTCATCCACAGTCTCTCATCCTCTTTCTCATACTCAGAGCCCATCTTCTCCTTGTTTTCTGACCTCTCGAATGCTCAAGATCGAGGTCTGCCACCTTTCTTACATTTACCTTTTCAGCATGCCATTCAAGTAGTGCGGGTTTAGGCTTATTGGTCGATTCAGGCAATTTCATGAGAGTGTCCGAAGAGGTAATTGGTGGTTTGCACTCTTCCACCCCACACTCACCCACTTTCATAGTTATGATCATGCATAGATCTCTATAGTGTGAAGGTGTGTTGAGTGCTTTGTACACCCTAAAGACCATCTCTTTATCATTCAATCTCATCTTGAGCGTGTCCTCTCTCCCGTCTATCAATGTTCCACCAATAGTTAAGAATGGATGTCCCAATATAATTGATACCTTGTCATTTTCATCATAATCAAGAATGATAAATTCAGCAAGAATAATGAACTTACCAACCTTAATAAGAACATCCTCTAAGATTCCTTCGGGGACCACTCTCGTTCTGTCCATCATTTGTAATACCACTGAGGAGGTCCTTAGCTTTCCCAAACCAAGAGTATTAAAAACTGAAAGGGGCATCAAGTTGATGCTTGCCCCCAAATCACTCAAAGAATGGACAACGTCACTTTCACCAATTTGTATGGGGAGGGTGAAACTCCCAGGGTCCTTGAGCTTTTTGGGCATCTTGCTTATGACTACAGAACTGCACTCTTTCGTAAGTGCCACAGTCTCAATATCACCAAACCTCCTTTTATTTGTGACCATGTACTTTAAGTACTTTGCATACTTTGGCATTCCCTGCAAAACATCTATAAGAGGAAGGTTAATATAAAGTTATCTGAATGTGTCAAAAAACTTCTTAAAACAAGCATCTTATTTTGCTTTATTGAGCCTTTGACGGAAAGGTGGTGGTAGTCTATTTCGAGGTTGCTCAACCGGATTTTCATTAGGGTACTCAGACTTTCCCTTTTTATCAGCTTCTTTAGATTCAACTTGCTTTTCTGCTTGTTCATGTGTGATCAATTCAACTTGCACCTTATGATTTTTCCTTGAAGGTGCATCACCCAAATATCTACTGCTCCTTAATATGGTTGCCATAACTTGCTTTGGAGCTTGCTCTATATCACCAGGTAGACCCACTTGAGGTCTTGAGTTCTGCGTCGAAGCTAACTGGCCCATTTGTATTTCTAGATTCTTCTGAGCTAGTTGCTATTTTTTTTTTTTGTAGCCATTTGTTCTTGGTTGGCCATAAATTTTTTCAAATTCTCTTTAATACTGATGGCCTGAGTGTTATTTTGGGCAACTTGCTGCTGCTGAAATTGCTAAGGTTGAGCCTGATTATTGCCCCATGAGTAATTGAGCTGACTCTGCCAGTTGCGGTTGTAAGCATTACCATAGTTCTGATTGCCTTTCTGTGCATTGCCTACAAAATTCACAGACTCCAGATTTGCTCCATATAATTCCAAAGAGTTACCACTATTACCACAAATTTCACACCAAGTTTGAACTTGCTGAATTGTATTAACCTTTTCCTGAGGTTGAGTCACACTCAACTTGTTGAGCTGAGCCATCATTTGGTTTTAAAAACTGGCCAACTATGCGGCTCGTTGTCACCTATGTTGAAGAAAGGTTTAGAACCCTGTAGAGAATGAAGAGGGGCCAAGGATCTTCCTCTCAACAGTGCTTTTCGAGGCTCCACTCTCCCCCCTGAATAAGTAAGGCCCCGTTAAGCCTGGGCGAAGATGGGGATAAAGAGTAAGGATTGAAGCCCCCTTAGCTCTGCCAGGCACTGGACAGGGGTTAGCTCTGTAAATGTGTAGAGCCAAGTGTAGTGTGGTGTAGTAGTAGGCACTTCTAGGCCCCTTCCCGGGAATGGATGAGCGAAAGGTGTCATGCCATGGAGTGGGGAATAGCCCTCGTCTCATGTAAGACAACTAAATGCACCTCGAGGTGACAGGGGCAGGAGAACACTTCACAAAATGCGCTTTGACAGCGAGCGAGATCTTTGAAATTCGGAGCGAATCCGAAAAGATTGCCTCAGTTCGGAAAGGGGCATGTATTCTTTTTTTGTAAAGAAAGAGGGCTACTGGTACGGAAGTTGTAACATGGGAAAACCACGGAAAACACGACTTATTTGAATAACCTTTCAATTGGTCTACAACAGTGTCATTGTAGAGAATCCCTGCCCACCACTTTCCCTGTAGGTCGAGCCTCCTTTTCAGTCGCCCTCTACATCGTTATTTTTTCCATAGATATCTAATTTATCTTGCCATTTATTCTTTTTTGGTCTTTATTGATTTATATACCAATGTTGTGACACCATCTACCTCAATCATACCTGTAGGATTCTTCACCATGCTTCTAGACATATTATCATTCCAATTCGGATTACTCTGTGCAATTCTATTCAAGAGGGTGTACAACTCATCCTAAGTTTTCTACAAAGCCTGACCACCTGCCGCTGAATCGAACAAAATTTTCATATTATGGTCAAGACCTTTAACAAAAGTATGAGCTAATATCTCATTGTTCCATTGGTGATGTGGACAATCTCTGAGAAGTGACTTGAATCTCTCCCATACATGATAGAGATTCTCATCTGGCTTTTGCTTGAAACTCAGAATCTCACTCCTTAACCTTGCACTTTTGCCCGAAGGAAAGAATCGGATGAGGAACTTCTTTGCCAAATCGTCCTGCCTTTAACCATTTCTTCGCTTATCCTAAAAGTGAGAATGGGAAAAATGTGAGCCTCACATAGTCTGTGGAGACTCCATTGGGAATAAAAGTATCACTGATCTCCAAAAAGTTATGTAGATAAATCTGTGGATCCTCATGTGACAATCTTGTAAACTGCCGCTTGTGTGCAACAATTGCACCATGTTCTGTTTCAGCTCAAATCTACCTCCTACGTTTTGCTTTTGAATACAGAAGGTCATATTAGTTGCGAGTGGAATTGCCACTTCGCGCACTGTCCTGCGGGATGGTTGTTGTTCACCACTCATTGTTGCAGGAATGGTTTAGCCTTGTTGAACTTGCAGAATTGAATAGAGAAGTGTTGCTTCTCTCTTTAATTGGTGCAAGCGTCACTCAGGTTCGGGATATGGTTCAACCAATTCCCTTTCCCTTGCCATCTAGCTCAAGATTCAAACTTATACCTGCAAATTCAGTAGCTAAGACCAAGTAGTTAGCACTTATCAAACAAAATAGTAAAACTGAAAATTAGAAGGTTGCTAATTCTCAAGTCTCCGGCAACGGCGCCAAAAACTTGTCGCTCCTAAGTGCACTCAAGTGTACATGGTCTTGCAAGTAATATAGTGGCTCTTGTGAGATGAATATCGATCCCACAGGGACTTGGTGTTTAGCAGACGATCCAACTTAAGTATTACTATTTAAGTTAAACAAGTACAATTCGTAACCAAAGAGAGTTTGAGATTTTTTTATATAAACTAAATAATAAAAGTAACAATGATAATTAATTCGTATTGTAAACAATAGATGGAGAGTTCCAGGGTTGAGGCATTTACTTCACATTTATGCATAACCATGGTTTCTAGCCGGTGTTGGTGTTTATCGTGATTGCTGATCTACGGGGTTGCTATTACAATAGAGAATGATCATCCTCTAAGTCATCTACCCAAATTAATCTCACAACTACATTGTTGAGCGGGGATGTGAGTCTTTAATTCGAGTGAATTGAGCTATCTTACCGTTTCATTAACCAAGTGGGGCTTTTAGGTATATTCCTATCCTAACCGCTAATCATCCTTTAAGAATTAGTTTATAACAATTAAAGACATGATCCACACTCCCTATGTTCTTCATTTCTTCCCTCCACTCCTACGGTCAATTCGTTTTGGGACTATAATTTATCCTAAAGTTCATGCCGCTTTAGAATAGTAAAACAAGAACGCAAGAATAATCAATTACGTGATAAACACATTAACCAACAATCAAACCATAATTACACAATTATATTGTAGCCTCAACACTAGAATTAAGGTTTTATCCACTCATATTCATACAAACAGTCTCCATAAAAGAGTTCATAACTTTAAACTACAAGAATGAAAAGTAAAAGAAGAAAGAACCCTAGTTTGAGCTCCTTGATGTCTCCTTTGCTCTCCAATCCGTGTGTATTCCAAAAGATGTGTGTAATTGTGGATAAGTACTCCTTTTATAGTTCTTTAAATCATCCATGAGGTGCCCCAACTGAAGTATATGCATTTACAACTTTTCCCCCACTTAAACCAAGTTAAAACCCAACTTTTAGGCCATTTAGAGGGGTGTGCGACGCGGGTTCCATCGCACCCTAGGGGAGGTTAGTCGCACCATCAAGGCACAACCAAAACAGTAGCACCTCTCCCTAGGGTGTGCAAGGCAGGCCCTCTTTTGCGCATTTGGGGGTGCGGCGCATGGCCCCCTCCAAAGTGTAGGAGTGAGTCCTTTTCTTCGTCGTCTCTTATCATGCACTTATCCATTGTTTTCATATTTCTTGTGGCTTTTTTGTAGGCTTCATTTGGCTTCCATAGCTCCTCCATAGGTCTCCTACAACATCTCATAACAAACATAAGTCCATACAATACAATAGAACTCATCAAAGTACACTAGAACAAGCATAGTTCAAGCTAGCGACACTAGTTTTCTCTTCTAAGTTCTATTTGATCCTTTTGACTCTAAACTTGTTTCAAATACACCATAAACATGTACTTTAACACACAAATACATGTATACACACTTTATTACTCAATAAGCACCTCAAATTATCCTCAAAACTAAGCTAAAAGCGCATAGATAATGACACTTAGGAGTATAAATATGCCTAAGATCATAATTCGCTCACGGAAAAAAGAAGTTCTGCTCTGGGAGGGATAATATCAACCACTTAATGTCCCTTCGCCGTATTCGTTACAGTTATCTCATATCCTCTTTTTCTTTTCGTATGATTTTGCTTACTATACTTGTTGTTGTAGCATTATAAATTGTATTGTTACTCTTGTTGCCATAGGGATACTTTCGATAGATTCTCTCATGATATTCGACCTAAATTCAGAGTACGTCTTATTAAGTTTGTACTTAACTCTTGTTTTGTCATAATCTTTATTTGGACTTAATTAAACTTCTCACAAACAAATAAGAAGTTACAGTTCAGAAACACTTGATAAAGGAATATAAACTCCAGGTGGTATAAATCCTTCAATGTTTTAGTGAACATGAAAAATTTAATCTTCTTTGGTTCTATAAATTAAAATATTACTTTGATTCAACATTTTATCGACTCAATAGATAGCAAAATAGTGGTATTTAATTGGGAAAACACAAACATAGTATACAATTGTTCAAACAAAGTGCTATCACAAATATCAAACCTTCTTACAACCTATTGTTTGCTTTAGAGTTTGTTTCGTGCAAAACAATTTATCAACATAAATGGAAATCTATATATAATAGTAATAAAGTAGAATATAGAAGAGGTGAGGTGGCACCTCTCTTTGGCCACCATTCATATTTATCTTTTTTCTCAAATTTTTGACATTTTTCCTATTTTTTCTCAATTTAGTTGCTAGAGTAAAATAATTAACAACAACTATTAATTATATTTTCTTAATTACACCTCCCCCATTTACTCTTCTTTATTTCCCACATCTTTATCAGTTTTCAGAACCCAAAAAGCTATCATTAGTTCTCTAAATAACTCCACCTAAATGGCTAGTACTCTATAAAATACAACAATTTTTTTTTATCTTCCTTGTGATATAAGATGGTTTGTTGAATAGCAGAAATATTAATATTACTGATACTAATGCTTTGCTTTGTTTGGCAAAGATTATTAAAAAGGAGAAGGAGGGAATTGCAAATTAATTGCTTGATGACAGTGGTGGAATTGGGTCATTGCCCATTGGCTAGGACATGATCGTAACACTTGCTATATGTGACAATAAATCTGGTGCACTGCTCATTAGTCAATTCCTTTTCTTTTTTTCTTTCTTTTTTCTATTTCATTAGGAGAATAATTTGCGGCACCAACTCAATGTGAAAATAGATCTAAGACTAATGAAAGGAAAGATAAGGCCTTATATTCATAAGAGTTACAGTATAAATTATTATTCATTTGAGATGTTGTTGAGAGACAAATCTTATGAAGCTATATTAAATTTAATCCTTGTACACATTATATAAAAAAGATTATTCGACGTTTTTTTAGGCCGAGAACTACATAATATTTGTGTATTAGTTTATCGATTTGGTTCGATTTTTTTTTAATTTATTTTTAGTAAAATCAAATCAAACCAAATAAAAATTAATTTGTTTAATTGATTTGATTCAATTTGTGGTTTGAATCAATTTTTAACCAAACTGTGAACATCCCTATTCTCAAATATTTAGGTAATTCAGTCAAAGTTTTGATCATACTATGTCCATATAATTTAACTAAATATGTAAATGTATCAAAAGGTTTGAGTACCCCTTAGATTTCTTCTTTTTCTTTGAAAAGTGGAAATAAATTAGAATAGTGAGTTTAAATATATACGTTAACTATGAAAATGCTACCAATAATTATACATTTTTTTATAATTGATATAAAAAAAATAATTTTATCTTCCAAAGATATTAATCATATAGAGATAAAGATATTGTTTTGTTTGCATATCCTTAGCACATATTGCTAACAATATTAACATAAGTTCAATAGGAAAGAGACGGCCAAAAAACTTATGTTACATAGTTTTTTTCTCTATAAATTAAGCTTCAATTTAATTGAGAAAAACGTTCCTTGAACTATGTCGTTAATTATATATACACAATATAAAACTATAAAAGGGTAGAAGTAGATGATCATTTATTTATTTGAATTTGTTTTTCTATTCTGTTTGTTCCATATATATTTTTCTTATTCATAATTTATTTTTATTACATCTTAGTTTATACAGTTTTTGCTATGTGTACTTTTTCCTTAATTTGTTTGATTTTTACTTTTTGGTGTTAAACTATTGGAGGTAATGTCGCAAATTTATGTTTCTTGTATCTCCATTTTTAGACATTTTTTTTCCTTTCTTTTTGTTCTACGCCGCATTCTTTTTACATCTGTTCTTTTGTTTGTACTAGCTATTGGAGTCCGTATCAACATGTGCCCAGTTTATGTTATTTTTTTATTTCAATTTATATGGCATTGATGAAATTTAAAAAGTCAATCAAATTTTTTATATAATTTTTAAATATTTCAAGTTATTAATTATTGATTTATAGTACTTTTACATAATTTTCAAATACTATATATTACTCTTTTTGTCCTAATTTATGAGACACTAATGGAATATTTGAGAAAATCAATCAAATTAATTATATAGTGTTAGATATTTTAAATTGTTAATTATTACTTTATGCGACTTAATTTTTAAGTAATATATATTACTCCCTCTATCCCAATTTATATAATATTGATAGAATTTGGAAGTCAAACAAATTTTTTATATATCTTTCAAATATTTTAATTTGATAATTATTGTGATTTATATTACTTTGCACGAAATTTTTAAATAATATATCTCAATTTATGTTGCATTGATAGAATTTCGAGTCAACTAAAAATTTTTATGTGTCTCCAAATAATTTAAATTTTAATTATTATAATTTATGATACTTTTTACGCAATTTTACAAATATATAACAGATTAAAAATAAAAATAAAATAAAAAATATGAAATTATAAAAATGCCCTCGATCAAAAGCAAACAGCTGGAAGCAGGCATGACAACCACCAGTTGCGTGCCACCCATGCTTATATATAGTATTAATATTTATTTGTCCATTAAATTTTAAGTATTAAAACCTCTGTGTTGTTGCAATTTGACTATTTCCAAATGTGCTTTTTGTTATTAAAGATCTTAAATGGGAGAAAAACGGTTAACACTAATGCATAGATGATTTATCAAAAATAAAGCTCGAAGATAAATGTTTAAACAACATTCGAAAAAATATAAAATGTAATGCAATAAAATAATGCCTATTATTAACATCGAACGAATAGATTAGTTGCAAATACATGTTCAGACATTTTTTCTATTCATATGAAATGTTACTTCTATGAAAAGTTAAACTATAAAAATTAACACTACAACATAAACATAATAGGTGATACAATCTGATGCTAATTTTAAGAATATTTTTTCTTTTATTGATATAATTCTTAGGTTCTAAGTCACGAATGATGACGAGTTGATGAAAATAAAACTTAGTAATAATAATAAAATGTATTAAAACCAAAATTTGTTGGTTTTTTTTTTGGAATTTAAAAATAAAAAAAAAACAATCTTTAAGATATATTCATACCTTTGAAACTTTTTTATAAATAATAATTCATAAGTTAAATCGGATCTATCAGGATTGCGCGAAGTGCGAATAAGTTCACAGGTGAGAAAGGAAAACAAAATAAGTGCACATCTATGAGAACCTCTATTTTTAACCCATTTGTCTCCTAAAAGATGTTGAAAATAAATCCAGTAGCTTCAAAAAATAACTGAGAACATTGAGATTCAAATAATAACCAAGATTATTAGCAAAAATTGTTAGGATCGAAATAATCAAGTATCATGTAATGATGCAAAAGCTAACAATGCAAACCTAGCTCGAAAGACGTCAAATAAAAAGACAAACAAGAAATATATCAAAAGAGACATAATAATTTAACGTGATTTGGTCAATTGACTTACATTCACAAAAGGAGATGAGCAATCTACTGTATAAAAGAGTTACAAAATATCGAGAGAAGTAACCTCACAAAATTCACTCAAAATAAAAAAAGGTTCACACAAGTTAACATAACACTTGTGTCTCATAATTCTCTCCCTAATCAAGACTCTCGCTGGTACCGAGCCGGTTGTCCCCAAGCGTTGATCCAACACCCAAGTTTGAGGCTTTTCATTCTGGGATTTGAGGTAACTGCTAACTAATTTGTGGCTTTTTTTGGGTTCCCTTATCTTCCTTTTCTGTCTTTTCACCTTATTTTCGGATGTTACGACCCTTTTTCAGTTGTATTTCTATCATGTAAAGGCTTATACTAGTAACTTTTGGGTTTTGGGAAAGATGTCGCTATTTTCGTGCTTCAGTTTTGAGATTTCGTTTAAGTATCCCTCTTATCGACTTATTGATGTATTTCATTAAGTTTCCGCTTTTATTTCGTATTGTTAAATTGTGTTTTAGGATTGGCTTATCTTTCGGTAGGTTAGATAGGTGTCATTACTATTCTTGATTTTTGGGTCATGACAATATTATATTATTAAGGAAAAAAGCTCAAATATGTCATCGAACTATTAGAAATGACTCATTTATACCATTCGTTAAAAGTTTGGCTCATTTATGTCATCACCGTTACAAAATAGGCTCATACATGCCATTGCTTCTTAACGGTAGTTTTTTAAAAACAGCTTTGCCATGTGGTCTCTTACTAGAGGTCCACGTCATTAATCAAATATGCCATCGAACTTTGAGAAAAGGTTCATCTATGTCATTCGTTAAAAGTTTGGCTCATTCATGTCACTGCTGTTACAAAAAAGGCTCATTCATGCCATTTTTTTTAACAGTCCGATTTGTTGATTTTTTGCAAAACCATTTTATACACGTGGCCAATAATGATTTGTTCACATCATTAATTAAATCAGCCAAATAAAAAATCTAAAAAATTGAACTTTCTTCTAAAAGGTGAAATTAAAAGTTTATTTTCCACGACTCACAAATTTCTGGTACATCTGATTCTTCAAGTCATTAGAATCTTCAAGTTTTGATTTTAATTTGATTTTGCTGAAATATTCTTCTTTTCTTCTCTGTAATTTTACCGATTATAGAATTCTTCTGATTTTTGCTTCGAGTATAATTTTTTAAGAATTTGAAAAATTATATTTCGGTAACTAATTGATTCATTGTTTGAAATAGTTGATGTCTGTTTCGGACTTGAATTGACCTTGAGATTTGCAGAATTGTGTTCGACGATTCAGAAGAAATTGAAAATCGATGAACTCTTTACAGTGCCTATAAAGGAGTTACAAAATGCATAGAAATATTTTGGAGAAATCGATATTTTCTTATTAGGAATTTTAAAATTTCTTTGGCTTATTTAATTAATGATGTGGACGAATTATTATTGGCCACATGTACAAAATGGTTTTGTAAAAAACCACCAAACCTGACTGTTAAAAAAAATGGCATTAATAAGCCAAACTTTTAACAGATGGCATAGATGAGCCTTTTCTCAAAGTTTGATGGCACATTTGAGTCTTTTCCCTTTAATTAATGATGTGGACGAATTATTATTGGTGGCATGTACAAAATGGTTTTGCAAAAAACTACCAAACCGGACTGTTTTCAAAAAATGACATGAATAAGCCTTTTTTGTAAGGGGAAAGGACAAAAGTAGCCACTCGGCTGAAATAATGGACATGAAATAGCCATTGAATTTAAATTTCCAAATTATAGCCTTTGGTGTTTGACGTCGTCGTCGCCTGATGCTTTTATTTTTTTCGTTAGTTTTTATTCTTTAATTTCGGTATCTGACTTTTAATCTTTTTGTTCATGTTAAAGCACGTACGTAATTGACAATTCAAAAAATATAAATTATGTGTTGAGAGGAGATATGAGAAGTTAACTAGGTGTGTACTTATATGAGTTGAAAAAAAGACATGTGGCATTTACATGCATGCCAAAACATGAGGTAGCCATGTGTATCTTTTTCTCTGGAATGATAAAATTTTTCACTTCATATACCATAATGATACAGTCCCCATGCCACATTCATATAGTTTATACAGAAAAACATATGCATATATAGTTCATATACCATATTGATACAATTTTAATACCATATTGATACAGTTTCTGTACCATATATACCCTATTGATACAACTTATATACCATATTGATACAGTTTTCGAATGGCCATTTTTGGAATTAGTTTGGGCCGACTGGCCACTCCATGTCCAATAGCCCAAACATGGGCCATTTATTTTTTGATGGGCCATGTGGTGTCCTTTTCCCTTTTTGGTAACGGCAATGACATAAATGGGCCAAACTTTTAACGGATGACATAGATGAGCCTTTTCTCAAAGTTCAATGGCATATTTAAGCCTTTTCCCTATTATTAATTGTAACTCTTTAAATTCTACCTATTTGATAATTTAATATTTAAATAATTAAATATTTCATAATATTTTAATTTATAGCAAGGGTAAAATTGTTATCCGACTTTGAACTTAGGAGGTTTTCACTTATAATATGATATATAGATTCCATACCTAATGTTGAATCTTTTAGTGTAATATGACAGAGATTTCATACCTAAGGTTTAATCTTTTTCTCTGCAATTATGGAAAATTATATAATGACTTTCAAATTTATCACAATGATATAGTGGTAAATCTTGGTGTAAAAATGTATAATGGTAATAATATCATGGACTGATTAATTAAATTCCATATAACAAAAAAAAAAGGGCATGTTATTAAAATCTTGACAGTGAAACCAATTATAAATAGGAAGTGCTTGAAGGTTTTTGTAAATTATAATCATCATTGATTAATTCGAGGCACAACATGGCAAGATTCTTGAGCTCATTTGTAATTCTAATCATCCTTTTAGTTGTTGTATCAGGTAATTAAGTGTATTTTTCTGTCAACTATACCAATTATTTTCCTCAATTTCCTCAACTCTAACCACTGAATTTGAAGACACAAAATTACTAGCAAATGTTATTTTATAGTCACTGATAAATTGAATAGAAGAAAATGACTATTTAGATTTTTTTAATGTGTAAAAATTAAGATTTCTTGAAAAAGAACATAAAACTAAAAACAAGTCTCTAAAGAGCTACAAAATCAAATCTCCCAACGTTTGAATTTTAACCTCTAACCAATAGATTGATCATATCATTTATTTTGTTAATTCACTTAGAAATTTTTGTGGAGATTTTGTAGTCCTTTATAACTTTGTTTTTAGTTTTATGTCAATTATACAATAGATATTCATTTTTATACATAAGAGAACTAAAAAGTCATTATCTTCTATTCAATTTGTAGGTAGTCGCAAGAAATCATTTCCAAATTTCATTGTTTGTTAAATATAACACGTTAATTTCTTTGTACTACCAACTTGAATCGAGTTTACAATAAATAAACTATTTGCTAAACTGTTTGTGTGGCAGTTCACTTCAAAAAATAATTAGAATCGGTCGCCAATTTGGTGTTTATTTTATCATTAAATTTTTCGTTGC
This sequence comes from Capsicum rhomboideum, assembly GCA_031232105.1. Classification (NCBI taxonomy): domain Eukaryota; kingdom Viridiplantae; phylum Streptophyta; class Magnoliopsida; order Solanales; family Solanaceae; genus Capsicum; species Capsicum rhomboideum. The sequence continues at coordinate 133,766,280 of CP124712.1, read as the reverse complement.
TAACACAATTTTTTGATAATCTATCTCTAAATAAAATTAATGATTGATTTTGCTGTTTAACTATAAAAATCTGTCCGTTGCTAATTCTTATATTAATTTTGTGAATGCAGATGAGGGAAATATTCCAAGAGTACATGGATTATTCAAAAGATGTAATGTTGATTTGGGATTTAACATATGCAAAGTAATATCTAGAGATGGATGCTTTACAAAATGTGTGGAACAAACAGGACATCAAAATATTGGAGGAAAATGTATGGTTAACCAAGATGGATCTACATTTTGTAGATGTACATTTTTTTGTGCCTCCAAACCAATTTATATTCATTAAATTTATTTTTCTTTGAAATAATGTTCATCAAAAATGAAGTTTGTCAAATATATGACAACAACTATTTAGATATTTAATATAGTTCTAGTTCAAGTTGCTAAAAACATTGAATCCCCAATTGGTGATGTAATTCGATCATTGCAATAAATAATGGGCGTCAGTTTGATTTGTGAGAAAGTATTTGAAACTCATGATGTTTGATTACTCTTTTCCGCGTATTTGCTATTATATCATGTTATGAACTATTTTTGAATTGGCTTACCTATTACGGGGTAAAATATGTGCCATCACTTTTCCAGATTTCGGATAGTGACAGATCAAATATCAAAGAAAATTCTGCTAACTAGAAGTGATTCGAGTTCAACAACATATTAACAATGAAATTTGTATTTATATTTCAATTATTTTAGTGATGGTTTTCTCTTTCTAGATCTCATAACATAAAGTACACTCCAAATTACTACATGTATTGGTCAACTCAAACCCAACAAATTTTGGTTTTATTTTTAACATGTAAATTTTTAAATTTTTTTACTTTTTGATATTTTATTCAATTTTGGGTTCTTAATTTTTGATAAAATAAAAGAAATTTTAATTATGATGATACTGTTAGCTCGATAAGGTACTCAAATAATAAAATAAGATCTATAGGCCATACATAGATAATTTATTTAAAATTTTAACATCGGTTTATACATGTCTGTTCAAAACAAGGACAAATTGCATTGTGTATTTAATTTATACTCTATTTAATATTTGTAGTTCTATTTCAAGTTGCTAATTCCATTATTAAAGGGAGCCTTGGAGTAAATGATAAAGTTGATGTCATGTGATCAGAAGGTCACGGGTACAAACCTTGAAAACAGCCTCTGGCAGAAATGTAACGTAAGGTTGCGTACAGTAGACCCTTTTGAGTGTGCCCTTCCCCGGGCCCTACACATTAGGGAAGCTTTAGTACACCGAATGCCCTAGCAAATATAGTATTCCTTCAAAAAGTTATTTATCTAAATTAATATGTTTATCTTCTTTTTAGTTTAGCTATCTCAAACCAACATAATTTTGGTTTTCTCATTTTCAACATGTCAATTTTGTCGAAACCCCTCAAAATTATCACGTATTTTTTAGTTTTATACTAAAATTATGCCTAGTTATGTTGTCCTCCTGAACTATAAATTGTAAACCCTCCTAAATTATCATGTTTTTATTAGTTTATACTTAAACTATGTCTAGTTTACGTTATCCCCCACCCCCCACCCCCCACCCGGAACTATAGTTTTCAGGTACTAAACCCTCTAAATCATGTTTTTTTTTTGGATAGACAAACTTCAACTTATATTCTACGGATGTAAGTTAACAATACTGATAATCTTGTCCAGGAATTGTAGTTAAATACCCAAACTAACAATTGAAGGAAACAAACTAAGAAAGTAAGAATACCTTCAATTGTAATTAAGGCCAAATTAGTAGACCAAAATTGGGTGTTCATCCTTGTCAACCTTCTTCCTTCTTGCCGTCCATCATCAACACGAGGACTAATGACACCACAAGATTTTTAGTCTAATGTGTCTACCATTTCACCACCAAAACATCTTCACACTATATTTCTTAAGCCGATCGTCAGTTCAACAACAATTTTTCCTGACCTGTGATCATCAACATAATCAAAATTCTCCTATGTACCCATGCTTAATTCTGCATGACAATAAGAAACTTGATGATGACTTTTGAAGAAGGCCTAACCATGATCTGATGCTTTCCCCTCTTCACAAGGAGGATCTTAGGAAGAACTTTCAGACAAGTTGAAGAGTTTAATTTTCAAGTCCCTTGAATTTTGGTGATATATAACAAGACGGTATTCCCAATTTCAGATTCAGAACAAAAAAGAATACATATGCCTGCAATGGAACTTGACAAACATGCCTTTTGGTGGTCTCCTTACATGATAGTCATACTAAATGTGATATATGATATTATGACTTATCCAGAAGTCAATTCATATGTCTCTAATGTTGTGAGTTGTATCTTCAGTGCTGAGCTGTTTTGTTGTTTTCAAAAATGGATCATATTGAATAATTTCAATACTCACATTGTTAAGGAGGCTAAGGTTTATGTCCTCCTCCGTGTAATTATGATTTTTGGAAATATACAGGTTGGAGTCAAGCCTAAACTCCTCCATCATATGATGGAATGACTAATTTTAAAAAAAAAAGTCCCTTGAATTTTGGTTGTGAAGCTGAAAAATATTCATGGAATTTCAGAAACTCTAATGACATAATTGGATGAAAATAGGGAAAAAGGACTTGAAAAAAAAAAAAAGGAAGAAGATGAAATAATTTCACAGAAAAGATTCTAATTGAAGATAGTTTCTTAAAAATAATCTTTTTCTACCCCACCCCCAAATTTTTTTTTTAATTCTATTTTTGTACCCCACTCCATCCACCCTCCAATTTATTTATTTTTTAATTCGAGCATCTTAATTCAAACTTTCTGGTCACAAAATGTGTTACCAAAGGTGTCAAAGAAGGAGAAAATTAAAGAAAAGGTGTCAAACAAGTTTAGTTTTAAATATTGGTGACACTTGACCAAGCTTAATGGTCAAAGGCACTTAAAAATTGATTAAGTTAATTGGGGACTCAATTAATATTTTTAAAACTTCTTAATCTTTTTAAAAATACAAATCAACCCACAACTATTTAATTTTTAATTAAAAAACTCCCCTTCAGATTTTTTTTTAAAAATCGATCAACTTCTCACTCCCCTCAAACGTTTCCTCTCTCTCAAAACCGACCTCAACAATTGCTGCCCTTCATTGACAACAGATCGGCGAATTTCGACCTCCGGCGACCTCAAGTTCGGCCTCTACATAGCTTCTTCTTTCATTCTAACCATCAATTTCTCTCTCTTCCCAGGTAAAGGCTTCTATTTTTTAAAAAAAAATTGGGGCTTTTTAGTTTTGAAGAAAAACAAGAACTTGAGTTGTCTTCTCTTCAAGTATTGGTTAACAATTTTGGGATTTGATGCTTAAAAAAGAAAGAGAAATCCGAGAAAACCCTAATTTGTGGTATTTGTTCTCTTAATGTGGTGGTTGATGTAAATGTGGCATCTTTTCTGAGTTAAATATGATATTTTTTTGTTGTTGTTGCTCTCGAACATTGTTGTATAAATAGTGAAATTTAAATTTTAAGTTTTTTCGGAGACATATCTGTTATGATCAAATCCAACAACTGTTGATATTTTGGCTTGTTGTTTGTATTGTTGTATTGAATCACTTGGTGTTTGTTAGTGTTGTTGGTGTTTTTGGTGTTCGTTGGTGTTTGTTGGTGTTGTTGGTGTTGGTTGGTGTTGTTGGTGTTCGTTGGTGTTGGTGTTATTAATGTTCTTGTTGATTATACATGGCAAAAATATTGTTAATCCCAACAAATGTGTAATATGTTGCAACAGAATAAGAATATGTTGGAACATATTAAGCATCTGTTGGGAACAACTATATCATCTGTTGATTTATTATTATGATGTTTCTAACTGTTGCAACAGATTACCCATCTGTTGCATTAGTTTGCAGCAGATTGGGTAATCTGTTAACAGGTTGAGAGAACTTATGCAACAAATAACTCATCTGTTGCAACAGATTACCCATCTGTTGCATTAGTTTACAGTAGATTGGGTAATCTATTAACAGGTTCAGAGAACTTATGTAATAAATGACTCATCTATTGCAACATATTACTCATATGTTGTAACAGATTATCTATTTATTGCAACAGATAATTCATCTGTTGCAACAGATTATTCATCTATTCTATTTTTTCAATTGTTATTATATCAATTGTTATTATAAGTTACTAACTTATTTAAATTGTATTATTATATCAGTATGTTGATGAAATTCTTTATCTCATGCGGGAGAGGTATTAGAAATTCACTGAGTACTATGATCTCGGGGATAGGATCATGGACCTCAACTTCTACGGTAACTTCTTAAGTAGGTACAACAAATTCAGCGAAGTAGCGACAAATCCTGGTGGCAGAAAAATTAAGAAGTTACTTGTTGGGTTTGAATGGGATGAGGACATGATTGATTACTGTAGAGGGAAGAGACCATATCCGGGTGGCATGGATTGGACAGGGGCAAAAAGGATTCTTGCAGCCATGAACTTGGAGAAAAAATATTTTGTGACTGTTGAGATCATTATGAATGAGGAAGTCATGAACGTTTATAACTGCAACATACCAGTTTTTGAAGATTGAAAATTTTTTATTTGCATGGAGCCTTTGTTGGAGTTGTTCCCAAGATTGTTGAAGCAAAGTGGCATAATGAATCACTTGCCAGAAAAGTTGCTCAACAAACGATGGGCTTTTGAAGGTTGAAAACAGAACCTTCCCAAAAATGAAACTGGTGCCGCGTGCGGGTCATACTCACTTACATTTGTTGAGAAATTGATAACTGGCACTGATTTGACAACTCTCAAGACCTTATTGAATGACAATGCAGTTTCAAGGATGCAGGAGGTTTGGGCTGCTTGGGTAGCATGTAAGAGTTTGGAGCCCTGATATGGGTTGTAATTTCTAAAAACTTATCATATCTGTGTAATTTCTAGACAACATAATAATTTTTTATTTTTAATATCCTTAGTTAATTATATTATGTAACTGGTGATGATAATATTTTATGTTTAATAAATGTCCAGTTATTTTATCATGAATTCTTTTTTATCCTTAGATTTGAAAAATATTGGATTATTTCTAAAAATGAATTATTAAGTTCAAATGTTGCAATAGATGCATTATCTGTTGCAGCAGATGACTCATCTGTTGGAAATAATCAAACAGATATAGACATCTATTGCAGCAGATGTCTAATATGTTTGATTATTTCCAACAGACTCTACATATATTGCAACAGATGTCTCATTTATTGGACATAATCAAACAGATATACATATCTGTTGCAACGGATATAGACATCTGTTGCAGTAAATGTCAATATATTTGATTATTTCCAACAGACACTACATATATTGCAACAAGTTAGTCATCTGTTGCAACAAATGAGTCATCTGTTGGAAATAATCAATCACATATACACATCTGTTGCAATAGATGACAAAATTATTGCAACAGATTAGTCATCTGTTGGAAATAATCAAACAGATATACACACCTGTTGCAACAGATGACAAAGCTATTGCAACAGATGAGTCATCTGTTGAAATATACACATATGTTGCAGCAGGTTATAATCTGTTGCAATATGTTATACACTTAGTTGATCAGGTAATTATTATGTAATTCATTGAGAATGTAATTAAACTTGTTAATTGAAAGCTAATTATAGTTAAATAACTTTATGTATTACTAATCATGGTTTAGTGAAGCAATTCACATCAAATTAGTCAATTGATTACTCTATTTAGGACGAATACACTTAGTTGATCATATAATTACTGTGTAAGTCATTGAAACTATAATTGAACTTTTTAATTGAAAGCTAATTATAGTTAAATAACTTTGTATATTACTAATCATAGTTTAGTGAAGCGATTCACATCAAATTAGTCAATTGATCACTCTGTTTAGGACGAATACACTTAGTTGATCATGTAATTACTCTGTAATTCATTGAAATTGTAATTGAACTTTTTAATGAAAGCTAATTATAGTTAAATAACTTTGTGTATTACTTATCATGGCTTAGTGAAGCAATTCACATCAAATTAGTCAATTGATCACTCTATTTAGGACGAATACACTTAGTTGATCATGTAATTACTCTGTAATTCATTGAAATTGTAATTGAACTTGTTAATAGAAAGCTAATTATAGTTAAATAACTTTGTGTATTACTAATCATGGTTTAGTGAAGTAGTTCACATCAAATTAGTTAATTGATCACTCTATTTAGGATGAATACACTTATTTGATCATGTAATTACTCCATAATTCATTGAACTTGTTAATTGAAAGCTAAGTATAGTTAAATAACTTTATTTATTACTAATCATGGTTTAGTGAAGTAGTTCACATCAAATTAGTTAATTGATCACTCTATTTAGGATGAATACACTTATTTGATCATGTAATTACTCCATAATTCATTGAACTTGTTAATTGAAAGTTAAGTATAGTTAAATAACTTTATTTATTACTAATCATGGTTTAGTGAAGCAATTCACATCAAATATATGTAGAGTATGTTAGAAATAATCAAACATATCATTCATTTGTTGCAACAAATGTAGAGCCTGTTGGAGATTATCAAACATATTAGACATCTGTTGCAACAAATGTCTTCATCTGCTACAACAGATGTGTATATGTGTTTGATTATGTCCAATAGATGAGACATCTATTGCAACAGATGACTAATCTGTTGCAACAGGTGTAGAGTCTGTTAGAAATGATCAAACATATTAGACATCTGTTGCAACAGGTCTAAAGTCTGTCGGAAATGATCAAACACATTAGACATATGCTGCAACAGATGAGACATCTATTGCAATAAATGACTAATCTGTTGCAACATATGTAAAGTCTATTGGAAATAATAAAACATATTAGACATCTGCTACAACATATGTCTATATCTCTTTGATTATGTACAACAGATGAATAATATGTTGCAACAGATTAATCATCTGCTGCAACATAATTCATTATTCTAACTAATTTTACATCTGTTGTAACAGATGTAACATATGTTGCAACAGAAGTTGTTCCCACACATACAACAGTTATTGGACCATCAACAAAAATATATTTTATATAATAAATATCATACATCACCAACTACAATGAGTTAAAATTATCAAATTCATAACTAAACCAACAACAAGACTATTTACTATTACAATAATTCTGGAGCATTTCGATTCGGGCATGTAGTTCTTTTGTGGCCAACCGTCTTACATAGGGAGCACTTATTTTTTCTTGTTGGAAATGATTCCCCGACTCTACGCTTCCTCTTCATTCGCCTTCTTCTCGATTTGCTTAGGTCGACATATGAAGGAGGTATTTCTCTCTCCAAAATCTCCAAAGGAACAATCCTAGAATCTTCAGGAGGCACCGAACTAATTTCCTCACAATATGTAATTATGTATTTTTTCACCGAATAATATGGAAATTTGTACTCATAAATCTGGTTTTCAAATTATGCATCATATTGGGCTCGAAGCGCTACCATAGCATGATACAACAAAAATTGTTAAAAATATTAATAATGATAGTATAGTAAAGTTGAGTGGCTATGTACAACAACAAAATTATATGCACTATCATTGTCCCAACAGATAAGCATCTGTTGCAATAGATAACTCATTTGCTATAGTAGATGACCTATCTATTGGATTCATCTTTTAGTTTTATCCCAGTATTGCGACCTGCTGTAACATGAATCCAACAGATAAGTCATCTGCTATAATAGATAGGTCATCTGTTGCAACAGATGACTCACCTGTTGGATACATATTCAGAAATAAAAGAAGAATCCAACATGTAAGTCATTTGTTGCAGTAGATGAGTCATCTGTTGCAGTAGATGAGTCATCTATTGCAGCAGATGACTTATCTGTTGGATTTAGCTTCTGGTTCTGTCCCACCTTGGCTAGCTGTTGTAGCATGTATCCAACAGGTAAGTCATCTGTTGCAACAGATGACCCATTTGTTGCAGCTGATGACTTATCTGTTGGATTAAGCTTCTATTTATGAACATATATCCAACAGGTAAGTCATATGTTGCAACAGATAGGTCATCTGTTGCAACAAATGACTTACATGTTGGATTCATCTTTTGTTTTGTCCCAGATTTGATAGAAGTTATACAAAACCTCTAAGTGATCTGTTACAACAGATTACTACTCTGTTGGGTTCACTTAAGACATATGTTACAACATATTTTTTATCTGTTGCAACAGATGACTTACCTGTTGGAACTACTTTAACAGTAGTGGAAACTATGAATACAACAGTTGTTAGATACGCTACTGTAAATTGTTAGAAAAACACCTAATATGTCCAGATGAAAAATTGAACTAAAAATTATTATTTTACTCACCAAAATCACCTATGAAGTAATGTCCAGTGATATACAAACAAAATTTGGTCCAGTAGCGGCAGCAACAAGAACAACAACAACAATGACGACAAGAAGAAGATGAAGAAGAAGAAGATGATGATGATGATGATGATGAAGAAGAAGATGATGATGATGATGATGATGAAGAAGAAGATGATGATGATGATGATGATGATGATGATGATGATGATGATGAAGAAGCAGGATCCAAGAAGCAACAACAATGAAGAAGCATAAAGAGAGAGAAAAAAGCTTAGCCTAGCCGGGTTTTTTTTCCTTCTTTTTTTTTTTTAGGGTTTTATATAGATGGGCCAAAGTGTAAGTCCCAAAACTTGAAAATATGAAATTAATTCCCTTAATCCTTAATCTAAAAATAGTCACTCATACTCAATAATTAAGACTTGAGTCACCTACACTCAATTTTGAAACTTTTTTATCACCCTTAATTCATTGTCCCGATAAAGTATTATCCCTTAGGACTTGTTTGTATCATTCAAGTAGTAGCGGTGGCGGACCCAGGATTGTATTCAAGTGGGTTCATGTTACAATGAACCATGATGGTAACCGGCCAGTCCTCATCCTCTTGGGATGCAACCTTACCCCCTCATAACTCGTTCTATCGTACTCTAAATCCCCGCACGTCAGAAGGTTGGACTGACCGCATTGATTGGATTATATATCTCCTAATACCTTTGAAAATATTGCTTTGAGGTGGTGTTCAGTTTAAAAAGAGAAAAGTAATTAGACAAAACAATATAATTTCCTAACAAAAAGTGTATCGAGTTTAACTACTAATTATAAGGTTGAAATTTTCCATATATCTTCAATATAAAATATTAAGTATTAATCTTATAAATATTAAATAACAATAAAAATATAGCAATTTTGAAAAAATCATAAATAAAACAAGAAAATTATTTAGTAAATAATAAATTTAAAAAAAAAAAAAAGACACACTAACCTAATTGTGTATACCAAGGAAGAAGGAAAAAACACACAATACTTTCTCCGTCCCATTTTAGTTGGGCACATTCTATTTTACACAGTGATTAAGAAATCATAAATTGAATGATGAAGTTTATTATTTTACCTTTACCCATATTAATGATATTCATTGGGCATAGAAATGGATATAAGAATTGTAATTGTTCACATTTAATGTATACTAGGGGTAAAATGAAAAAAAATAAAATTAATTCTACCTGATTTAGTAAGTGATCAACTAATATGAGACATTTATTTTTAGTAAAATGACCAGCTAAAATGAGACGGAGGAAGTAACAAGTAAGCTATAAATATATAACCTAAATTATTATTAACAATTTAAAGCAATTTCAAATAATTAACTTAAATGAAAAACTGAACTAATAATTTTAAAAACTCCTCACTGACTAGGAGCACTCTAATTAATGCCTAGAGTTCTGGACCCACCACTAGTCTGCCAAAAGTAGAGAGTAAAATATTGTCGCCCTTCACTAGAGGTTCGATCCGACGCCCTCCCAATCCCATGCATCTGAACCCACATACCAATAGGCTATAGGCTATGCCTCTCCTTTGTGCAAAGTGGGTTCATTTTATTTACATATACAATTTTTCAGAGAATTAATACATGAAAATCAAAAAAAAAATTTGACGAAGCGGGTTCAGTTGAACCCTAAACCCGCTTGATCAATGTACGTCCGCCCCTGAGTAGAAGTATAGTGAGCCTACAGAAAGCTAGTTACTATATGCTTTTCGATGATTTCGATTTGATAGAAGCTGAGAGTGGTGCTCTAGCTCCCACTGAGCTCTCCCCATCTGCTAAAACTTCTACTAAAATTGAAAAGAGTGACGACTTGTCTCCAAGGTCTAGGATCTTCCACAATTAGGAAGGTACCTCTCGTTCGTTCGTACGCATCGCTAACCAACTACCACTACCTTGGTCACGATTCAGTTCCTTGGGACCTTTTTTGTTTTTATTCCTTGGGAGTTGGGACCTTCAGTCCAACTTTAGACTTTAGAGGGGGGGTTTTCAGTTGTAAGTATTATTTCCCACATAATAAAATCTCTAATTACCAAAAACATAGTGAGCTAAGTTCAATCCACCAATTGAAATGGATTAGTACCTCTTCTTCTAAGAAAATTCATGCAGGTAAAACTCAATCTTCTTTGCCTTTTCCTTGCTTCTCTTTCCATTGTAAACTAAAAATTTGAAAACTTGCATGGGATAAACCTTTTATTATCAATCAATTTTAAAGCACACCTGAAAAGATAAACAGGGATACCTCTTTTGCTAACATTTCTACCATCAGATTATAATTAGATACATCAATTCAAAGAATAGGCAGAACATTAACCCCATATCTGGAAATCTTTTCAAGTTTTCATTTACTCTGAAAAATCTTCCTGGAGAAACAAAATGATAAGAGAAGCTTTACACTGACATGACTCTCAAGCATAGCCATTTCATCACTTGATTTCTCTCCATTTCAATGTTAATAGTTGACATTTATTGACAACATAATCACCACAAAATTACCAAAAGTATGAAGTAAAATAGAACTAGTGAACCAGCAAACTCAACAGACAATGCTAGGGGTAAGCATTAAATGATTCTACAGAGCTAAGTATATATAATTCAAATTTAGTTACTAATGATATACATTGCAAGTAGTAGTTGAAAGTCATCTTCAAGACCTGGAACTCGTCGACTCTGTGGTGTTTTTGGACTGAGATGTTGTACTTGAAGTCTTGCTCTGAGCTTGTGAACTAGTCTGGCTCGAGGATGACTCAGTGAAGAAAACTATGTGCTCCTCATTGTCTGCATAAACTTGAAGAGAGCGTGGCATAGGAGGCATATTCACCTCCAAAACTCCTTCAAGAATCTGAACAACCTGACCCATTGAGGGTCTTTGTAATTCCTCATCTTGGATGCACCAAAATGCAACTTTACATATTTTTGACACCTCCTCAACATTAGCATCTCCGTCCAGCCTATGGTCCAATAGGCTAAGCATATCGCCTTCATCAACTACCACACGTGCAGCCCAGCTAGGGAAGAATTTCACTTTCCCATCTTGAGAAAACTCCGAGTTCCGCCTCCCTGATACAATTTCCAAAAGCATCATGCCGTAGCTATAAACATCGGCTTTGGCTGTAATGGCCACCCCTGATATCCATTCTGGTGCAAGATAACCTCTTGTTCCTCTCATAGTAGTAAGCACTCTGCTAAAGTCGCGCCCAACAAGTTTTGCCAGGCCAAAATCTGCTACTTTGGGGCATAATTGTGCATCAAGAAGGATGTTTTCAGGCTTTATGTCACAATGTATGATGCAGTCCCTGCACTTCTCATGGAGATAAGTCAAGCCTCTAGCTGTCCCCAGTGCCACCTGGTACCTCGTTTTCCAATCCATAACATCTGACTGCTTTTCGGTGAAAAGATGTGAATCCAAGGATCCATTTTCCATGTAATCATAAACCAGCAGTTTCTTGTTCCCTTCAGAGCAAAATCCGCGAAGGCGTACAAGATTAACATGTTGGATTGTCCCGATTGTGCTGACTTCTGATCGAAATTGCTTCTCTCCCTGGCTGATGCTATCGAGCCTCTTAACAGCAATAACAGAGGAATCAGATAGTTTCCCTTTGAAAACAGAACCAAAGCCTCCACCTCCTAACTTCTCTGAGAAATTTTTAGTTGCATGTTGCAAGTCTTTGTGACCAAATGCAACCAATGAACCCTCCACTGTTTTCCCACTTCCAATATTATGCCTACGCCTTCTCCGGTATACAACAAAAATAAGGCCAAGAAGGATCACTACAGCAGCAGCAGACCCCACAGAAACACCAATTGGAATTCCCTTTTTACTCTTGGATTTTGGGATGTCAGATGCAGCTAACCTGACATAGATCGACTTGCCCCTGCCATCATTTTGTGAGAATTGCTGCATATTCAAGAGTCCCCCATTCCAAATTGAGCATGAACTGTCATAAGCATAAGCAGTGCAAGTGCAATTATTCAGACAGGTAGATTCACATTCTGCAGCACTCCCAGCAGAAACATTTTGAGGATTATCAGGTACTTTCATCTGGGGATGCATCCAAAACCCATCTTTCTCCCCATTTGCGTTGCCACATTGCGACTTCGTTATCCTCTCACATCCTCCAGAATAATCATTTTGATTCCAATCAGTCTCTGAACTATGCTGGAAACCATCCAAACAATTGCAGAAAGGCAAGCTTTCCTGACAAGTAGCAAATGGTCCACAAAAAGCATAAACTTCACACTGTTGTCTTGGTTGAGACCAAAACAGATTCCACTGATTTGAAGTATCCAACCATGAGAGTTGCTTAATCTGTCCTGAGACATCCATAATGAATCTTGATATGATTCTATCATTATAAAGGGAATATGTAAAATAGCTTTCATTCTGGTCCTCCTCATAGCTAAAATTGTAAATATAGTTTGTCCTCATCTCAGGCACCCCGCTGAAAATTCGACCATTCCATGGTCCAGTGTTCCAATATAACTGAGTTCTATTGAACCTTATATTATACTGCTTCTCATTTGGGTCCAATTCAAGTGAATACAGCCCAGGTGCAGGATCATCTGGACTTTTCCAAGAAGTAAGAAGCTGCTTAGTCTTTGTAACATTATTGTAAGAAAGTTTAGCACCAGGCAACCAAGTATTGCCAGGATTATTAAAACTTTGCCAAATTGGTGGTGTTGAATTAGCCCCATCAGTCAAGATCAAATTACCATCATCTTGAAGAACTGCCACCACAGAATTTGACTTACTGGAGCTGATATTTGTGGACCAAATTGGAGTTTTGGACTCATCAACCAGTACCAAATTACCATCCAAGATTTTTAACTCAGCTGTATTTTTATCAAGAACTGGTTTTTCCCTGTTTGCAACCCAAACAGCAGTTTGTTCAACCACTTTATCATACCACATACCTATGTAGTAGTTGGAAGAATTACCTGGTTTAAAGAAACCAAGCTTAAACTTCCCACCTGAAGAGATAATTGTTTGGTCACCAGAAAGGGATTGATTTGCTGAGATGGTGTCAGCAGCTTCAATGGAGAGATGGGGTTTGAGAGAAAAACATAGGTATAACAAAGAAAGGAGGAGAAAAGAATTGATTTTTATGGCCATAGCTGCTAAGAGCTTGTTTAGAGGACAAAGATATGTGATGAACAAAGCCGATTTATATCACTTTTTGGAAGAAAGACATACATGGGATTTTCTTGAAGAATGGGTCAGTTTGAAAATGGTACAAATAAAACTTTCATGACTGCTTGAAAACAGAACTTTTAGTCTGGCTTCAAGTCAACTGGCTAATGTTAAATTGACTTTTTCACCCTTAATCCCTCTGTCTGAAATTCAACATAAAATAAAGAAGTGATTAGAGATAATAATTGAATAAAAACAAGAAAACTGTTGTTTAAGCAGGAAAATGAACTTTTTTTTTTTATAATCATAGTGTCCGAAACAGCTTACATACACCTAGACATTATTTCACTAAATACCATCTATCAATAATAAGTATCAGATAACTCTATCCACCAAAACTATAGATAGGAGAAAATCACCTAATATTTTTTAGTTGAATTAGAACCCGACACATCATAATTCTCATTACTCCATTGACCACCAGCCAGGAAAATGAATTATTCTTTTTATCAATAAATAAAGAAAATGAATTTTCTACTAGGAATAGTATCAAGTTTACATAGTCTAAACAAATTTTCATTGTTATATTGGTTAATTATTCAAAATTGACCAGATTTACGTTTCCTAATTCCATTAGTTAATTAGTGGTTCAAAATATTTGGTCAAGCTGTTCATATCTCCTATGAGAGAACAGGAGATTGACGAGAATTCTTGGTGCATCATAATTTGGGTCACTATTTTGTGTTGTTCTATAGTTTTTGTCCATCAAGACGAATAACTTTTTTTAAAAAAAAAAAAGAAGTAACTTTAAGATAAATAACTTTTTCAGAAACATAAATTTATATTGTTACATCATAACAGTTCACAAGTTATATATTATATTCTTAAAGAACTTATATTTCACTAGACATAAATTTGATTGTTATGAACAAAAATTAAAAATTAACTCATTTGAAGGATAAATTGTGTTATTAAATGTTATAATTTGCCAAATATACAGCCTATGGCAGACGGGAAATATTGTGTTGCCGGGTCGTGACGAGCTAATAGCATTATATTCAGGATAAATGTTTAAATTTCTGACACAACATCAAAGTTCATTTCTGACATAGCTGAACTGGACAAATATTTCATATATGGGTCAACTATTAAAATATGAATTATGTTATTGATGCATGAAGCATGAAGTATGACTGTTTTTCAACCATCAGCAAGTCCTTGCATTTCTCTTTTTCTTTTTAACCCCTCCCAGGAGCTCCCACGTTTTTCTTGCACGTTCTGTTTGCTCTTTTTATGACTTAAAATCATAACTTTAAAATTGAAAGTGAGGGGTGTTTATCATTCGAGTAACTTTCTCCTGTTCTTGCATTTCATTTCACAACAAATAAATTTTAAAGTATTTCTTTGTTTTTTAATCTGAACCATGAATAATTCAGGGGCATGATAGTAATTCTATGAACAAATGGGGAAACGCAGCTGGAAGAGAGTCCTCCCACGTGCTATGTATGAGGAAGAAAAGTCTAAGCTAAAGATTTTTCGGTCACCCATTTTAGCACCCAATATATCAATGGAGATTATTAAAAGTTGCAAAATGACAGTCACCTAGGGTGTGTTTGGTAGAAATATTTTTTAATTTTTTTATATTTGGTTGATCTAATATTTTAAAAAATATTTTCTTTAGAAAAATAAGTTCAAAATAACTTTTGCGATAATAGGAAAAATAAATTCTATAAATGACATTTCAACCTTATCGTTTTCACCCTGCCCATCACCGACCCTCTTGACCATCCACTCCCAACCTCGAACCCCCTCTCCCCACCCCTATAGTATGTTGCTAGATTACTTATAAATGTTCTTGAAATAATTTATTTTGTCCTTTTTTATTCACCAAACACTAGAAACAAAGTAATAAATTAGTTTTCCAACAACATATCTAGTTTAATCTCACACAGTGAAATTTGAGAATGATAGAGTATATGCAGACTTTTCCTTTCTTCAAAGGTAGAAAGATTGTTTTCGATAGACCCTAAAAAAAAAACACTTTTGAGGAAACACGTACCCAAACACACCCCTAGATTAGCTAAATCTGATAATTCCATTAGCATTAGCCATGATTTGATAAGTCACTATCAAATTGAATAAGTCTCAGCTACCCACATTAACTCTTAGTGGAGAAAAATAAATGCTTAGCCAATAGCCTATAAAGTGGATCCAGATGCCAGTAGTTTTCTCTTACCAAATATCCGATACACCGAAAAAAATTTCTAAGACAACGCGCCAAAAACACTTGAATAATATGTATTGACATAATTGTTTTGTATTACTAGTAATAAAATACTTCCTCTGTCCCAATTTATATGACACACTTTTCTTTTTAGTCAGTCTCAAAAAGAATGACACATTTCTATATTTGGTAACAGTTTAACTTTAAAATACCCACTTTACCCTTAATGAAATGATTTACAACCACACAAATATCTATAACTCATTTTAGACCACAAGTTTCAAAAGTCTTTCTTTATTTCTTAAACTCCGTGTCAAATCAAAGTATATCATATAAATTGGGACGAAGGGAGTAATAAATTGGCCAACCATTCACATTTCGTGTGAATTGGGCACACATATGAAGTGGACGATAGGAAATACTATATATTTTAGCAAACGTTAGTTTAGATTCAACTATTTAGGTGAGAATCATTCTACCATTTACTTTTGATGACTTGTACATACTATTACCAACTTTAGAAAGTAAATAATTTCAATTCCCTCCGCCTCCATCAACCAGTCCTAGTCGCATTAAGATTGAATATACAATATTATCTTTTATATACACAACGTAATTTATGGCTAGATCAGTGTATAATTTTTTGATGAAGGATGTTCAACTAACTACTCTTCAGTCTATATAGCTATATTAGTGCAGCTAGTCTCCAAAGAAATTGAGGAGTGATATTTGACAGGGTATTTTTAAGGATAAATAACATAAACTTACACCTTAACTTATCATATTTACTCAAAATCTCATTCCTACAGAGTAATTACATAAATTCTGAATTTCACTTAGGATCGCGATACATCACGAGACCGGGAAGATACATTACGGGACCGGCTAAATAATGTATCTCGACCATAAGTAAGGTATCGCGACCATCAGGGAACCGGCTAAGTAATGTATCGTGCCTCTAAGTAATGTATCACGACCCCTAAGTAATGTATCGCGACCCTAAGTAATGTATCTCGACATAAATTCGGAATTTTATGTAATTTTAAAAAGAGTGAAAATAAAATATAATTAGATACTAAACAGTTGAGATTTATGTTGTTTACCTTTTTTTTAAGTCAGTACTTACCTCTAATTGATCAAGTAATCTACAATTTGCGTTCCACATGAAATATACACTATGGGGTTGTTTGGTTACTGGCTAGAGTTATGCAGGTATTAGTTAGATAGGGATTAGTTATGCAGGAATTAGCTATGTAGATATTAATTTTGCAAGTATTAGTTATGTAGGTATTATTTATGTATGGGTTTAGTTATGTAGGTATTATTTATGAAGGGTTTAATTATGTAGGAAGTACAACACATGAACTATTGTTTATTGAAAATTTGATTTGTTGTAAGTTAATTTACTTTATTTATAAATAAATAATAAACAAACAGTACCCAGGGAAAAAAGACGACAAAGATTTTAAAAGTGTGTACTATTTTAAAATTTTAAAAAGATTATAAAAGTGGGTACTATTTAAAAGATTTTAAAAAAAACTTTAAACAGGTACTATTTAAAATGGTAACCAGGAAAAAAGACGAAGAAGATTTTAAATCCTTTTAGCATTTTAGCATTGGGTACTGTTTGTTTCCATTTAAATTTAAAAAGATTATTAAAAAAAGGACAGCCCGGTGGACTAAGCTTCCGCTATGCGCTAGGTCCGAGAAAGGGCCCGACCACAAGGATCTATTGTACGCAGCCTCATCTTATATTTATGCAAGGGGCTATTTCCAAGACTTGAACCCGTGACCTCCTGATCACATGACAGCAACTTTATCAGTTATTACAAGGCTATAAAAGTGGGTGCTATTTAAAACAAGTAAACAACCAATACCGAAAAAGATGATTTACCATTTTAACTAATTCAGCTAAAATGCCCTAAAAAAAAGTAGAACGAGATATTATAAAATTGCAAACTGGTTTGCAAATTGGAGAAATAACAACAGCCACTTTTTTTAAAAAAAAAATAATAATAATAATAACAACAGCCACTAATTTTGAACAAATACACACAAAAAAAAAATTAAAAGTAATTGATAGGGGTAAATGTGTAATTTTATAATTTATAACTAATACCCACATAACTTATTCCACCTTCTATGCCACATAAAATTATACATAGATTCCCTCATAAGTTAAGTAAGTATTAATTATGTAGGATTGCAAAAATACAACCAAACACCATATAAGATTAATACATAAATAACTTTTATACAATATTTGGAACCTACCAACCAAACATTATATAAAATTAATACATGAATAACTTTTATCCTCCGTTACTCATGTATTAGCTTTGGTCTTATCCCATAACTAAACGACTTCTACGCAAATAAGATAACACAGGATACACAACTGACAGATTTTAATCTTAAAAATAATGAAGCGATTTTCTACGAGGGACAGCTGTTTAAGGGAGATAATAAGGTCAAAACTAGGATGCTAAGTTAAAAGAAGAAAAACTTTGTAGGACAACAACATATCCAATATAATTACATAATGCAGCTTTATCCCTATTATGTGAAGGTGGTGGAAACGATATTTCCCATAAATCGTCGGCGTCAAGAGGGAAAACTCAGTAAGAAATAAAATATTTTCTTTAATACTTCTGAAAGGTAGACTTATTAATCAGCGAGACCAGCAGATGTTGACTCTATAATAAGTGAATTAACTTTAGTTTTCCACAAGTACGCAGTAAATTATACAACAATGTAATGGGACAACACCAGTCATGTCAATTCAATAAGAATGAAAACAACGTACCTTGGAAGTTGGAACCTTAAAATACTCTGCTTATGAAGGACAAGAAGCCACAATACCCTGCATAACCTGCACGTTGAATATTTAACTCTGAATTCATCTAGACGCCAAAGACTCGGTCAGACATCAAATAGCTGCATCAGCCCTTTTTTTTTTTTTTTTGAAACTGATAACTTAAATAGCTGCATCAGCCCTATACTTTTCCCTTTTCTTTCTTTCTTATCCAAATTTGATATTTGAAGGTTAATAACAACAACAAAAAAAAAGTACAAAAAGAACATTTATGTGTCTTAAGGCTATGTAACTTTTTTATCAACAAATATCATAAAGAAACATTTGTCGCCAACCCTGTATTAAAGTAATTTATGCATGTTATTATACTGTCAAACAATAGTTTAGCTTGTAGATCTAGACCTTGAACCAGATAGTTAAGTACGTAATAAGCATGCATTTTCGTCAGGCTAAAAGTGTGCACTTCAACCCAACTTAATTTAAGTATTTAACTCGAGTAAAGAAAAAACTGCACTTGACTCCCCTCAAACCAACACGACTAAATGCCTGCTAAGAAATTTCACAAAGACGAAACAGGTATAAAATGCTTTGTTATGTGAGAATTACTATACCAGATTGTCCAGGTGGAGCATCCTGTCTGGAACCATACATGGTGGTCACTGGATACACCATTAACTGGAATGATCGGCTAGCGTTTCCTGGAGGTCTGTAACTGCACTGCAAGAGAGTCAGAAACATCCAGCATCAATATATAGTTTCTCTAGCGGTCTAGCATACATCTCATATATGAGACTATGGACCCATGGTGGATCGTATTGATCTCTCTAGATAAGAGGACCATCGCCAATGTTACCAGTCAAGAACTAAAGGAGCTATTTCCTCAATGGAGAAACAGCGGCAAACATTTAATCTATGTGTTCCTTCACTGCAGCAGAAGGTTGCTGAATAGATGCATAAATTATCAAAAAGAAATAGAAAGGCACATTCAGATGAGTGAATTATCTGTGAAGCAACCTATCAAAAACAACTGTCTGAAGCAAATAAATTACACAATATTTTAAGTAACAATACCTTTGAGTGGATGTAAACACTCTTCCAAGGGAATTCTGGACAACAGTAGCAAATTATGCAATCTGATCTTATATACCAAACTAAATGTTTGTAGTAAACAGAACAGGTCAAAGAGTATAATTTGCTTTAAATGGTCTAGGATGGTATAATTTGCTTTAAATGGTCTAAGGATGTTGCTTCTGTTCCTGTTAGGATTGTAATTTAAAATACTAAGATATCCACTTGTCCACAAACCTTGAGTAAATTTCTACACAAAGTAATATGAGCCATGTGGAAACCGAGTAAGAAACTGAACTCTTGACCTCTTCAAATTTAATAGATGATCTAGAGGCATACAATTTACAATCTAAACTAAGTTCCCTTTTGGGCCTCTTTTCTACTTCTATTGAGACGGTGGAAGCAAGTTCAACATCATCACACACAGTGGAATGACTTCAGAACCTGTGTATTTGAAATAGCTTGTGAAGGCCATCTAGTAGGTTAATCAGGATCTGTATCTGCAATCTTTACCCCTTGCCTCTCTCTTCTCAACAACCTCACCCTACTAACATGAATACCTGCACTAGAAATTTGTCCTTTTCTCCTTTTCCTCCCTAATTGCATCGTACTGGTGCATCCAAAGGAGGAGTTCATGTCAATGACTCCAAATTTTTCATATCTTTTACATCTGAGCCTCTGGCATAAGAGCTCTGATGCTTGTTGAATTCGACAAAGGCTTCCAAAGTGGTAAAGGGGGTCAACATTAGAAGCAGATGAAGATACGATGCCTTTGATATTAATTGGCTTGACAAACTCAATAAATTTTTGTAACTCGGGAAAGCATGAGTGATCAGAATATGGAACTGTATATATGTAATGATCATATTTCCCTGCACTTAATGAACCTTCATTTGGTTTGCTTGAGGTACAACAAGTTGTAGCATCTGTATGCCACCTGTTATGAAGTAGCAAAGGAGGAGACTCCGAGGAAAGTTTTTCCTTTGCCCTGAAAGCTTTTGGCGCCCAAGGGAGACCAGATGGCATGATTCCTATGGTCGGACGAATTGTATTCAGTCCCTCCAGAGTCTCAATGTTAAAACTATAACGAGGAACAGCACGAATCCTTGTCGCTGAAGTTTTTGTTGTAAAGATGTCATGGAACCCAAGAAGATGCATAATTTGTAAGCGTTCTGGCCACACCCAAATCTGCAGGACGTTGAAGAGCAGTTGAAGCACAAACACTTGTCAATATGTCAGCAGAGTCCAAGAGCACATAATGAAAGGAATACCATTTTTAGTTTTAAACACAAGTACACTATTAGAAGGAACAATCTGAAGATTTACTAGCTAGGTTGTAACTTGAAATTGAAATTTTTAGAGCAAGAACCAAATATTTAACAATGGAGAGAAATGCCATCTACTGGTATCCTAAGTTAGTATTTCTACCCACAAACAATAGAATATAGAAACTTATTGCCAGGATAACTGCATTTCTACTGACCATAAAGATAAACTTATAAGTTCTGATAAACTTTGGATATATTCACCAAAGAAATTGTAGCACTGATTATGTCATAAAGGTGGGAAAGTACCTTTGTTTTCAGGACACGTGATATGTGCAGCAGAAGATTTTCTTTCCCTATTGTATCAACAGCAATGACAACATCATGATTAGGATGAGAGGATATGATGCTTAAAACCTGGAATCATTCATCAGAAATTTAGCCAATCTGTCAATGTTCTGTACTATAACTTCATCAATCAAGTATCATACGGAAAATAAGAAAATTATCAAACAACTTCAACGAGTTGGAATTTCGCAGCTTGAGATTGCAAGGGGAAATTATAATTTATAACTTGGCATAAGACACAGGATTCTTGATGATTTTTTCAAGATACCAGCGATAAAAGCATATGTTGCACAATAAAATAAGTAAACAACTGGATAAATCCATAGAGGAAAGCTACACATCTAAGCAACGGTTTTTTTCAAAATTGTACTGCCTAGGATTATCGTTTGATATAAGAAGATTATGCTAAAGAAAAGTTCAACAGAGCTTCAGGGATACAAGGAAATGATACTAGTAAAGAAAGGTATATTCATTGAATTAAACACTCAATTGGTCGCGGTACACCAACAATATGTCTTTACACACAAAATCGATGCCCAAAAGATATAGAAATACGAAAAAGAGCATTACCTGTCTAGCAGCTACTTCACGTGAAGGAAAACAGTATGTCGGGTTACAGTAAGTATTATCCAAGTAAAGCATGTCAAGCTTTACATCCTTCATAGCTTTAAGCAGCATGGTCCTTCCAGTTTGTGCTCTCTCACTTGTGCTTTCCCAACGAAAATCGCCAGTATAGAGTGTGCAGCCAAATTCACCACGAAACAGATACATTACTGCTCCTGTATCAGTGCTTATACTTTAGCAGAAGAACTCGTACAACAGCTAGCAATTTAAGCATGATAATTAGTCGTTACAACTTCAAGGACGATAAGATGTGAGGTTCTGTGTTGACGGGAATGAGATTCCAAGCAAGTATAAAGGCCAAATTTCTGAAGAGCTTAACACTACAAAAACGGTTTCAAAATTCTACAGAGAGATCCAATAATCATATCACCTCTTCTTTAACTTAACAACAACATATTGTTGGGTTCTAGTGATGAAATGTGAATGGAAAAATGGAGGGAACAAATGAAAGGAAAAAGTTGAATTGTGTTTTTAATTTAAGGAAGAAGTGTTCTCCCACATTGGTGGGAGAAAGGAACTTTTCATGCTTAAATATAGAAGCATTCCTTTATGTGGATAGTGAGGCAAAAAGAAGACAAGCCTCGCGCCGTCGTTGTCGTCGCTCGCTCGGCTCGGCTTCGGATTTGGATTTGGTAATCGATTGAGAGATTATCTTTTTGGACAAAATTCATTTGAAACTTAAGAGTTAATGATGTTTTAATCCAAAAATCTGATATGAAAATATTCTCCATTTGCGGGGACGCATGTCACAACGCACCTCGAAGGGACGCGACCCTTCAAGGCACTGTTTGAAACTGGAAAGGCGACATTCATTTGAAACTTGAGAGTTAATGATGTCTTAATCCAAAAATCTGATATGAAAATATTCTCCATTTGCGGACGCACACGAGCATGTGCGGACGCATGTCACAACATACCTCAAAGGGACGCGACCCTTCGAGGTACTGTTTGAAACTGGAAAGGCGATTTGCGGATGCAGGTCCCCATCTGCGGACGCAGGTGAGGTCCGCAAGTGAGCTAGAAGTTTCTGGTTTGCGCCAAGTAGGCAACCTGCGGGCGCAGATGGACCCGACGATCAGAAACAGTGCGATTTTTCATGAACCATTGCTTCCTTTCTGAAGCACCACCTTTTGGCTATAAATACCTGAATTTTTCCTCAGGTATATTGACGAAATTTTTGAAGTGAAAAAACATCTTCTCCTGCCTAAAAACTCAAGTGTGATTTATTTTATCCTGGGAGGATATATTTCATAACCTCAGGTACTTGAGGGAAATAATTTTCTTAAGGACACACCGTGAATTCGCTGGACTTGAATCTTCAAATCATCATCTCTTTCTAAATGTTTGGTTTTGCTATTTTCCAGAAAATAGTTTGAACTTCATTTTTTGATTGTTCATAAGTTGGGTTGAACTTATTGTTAAAGTTCAAAGTTGAGAATACAAAGTTACAACTTCATTTGATTGTTCATACTTTAGTTTGAACATGTGTTTGAAGTTCTTGTTGTAAAATACAGATTTACTAAACCCGAAAAACAACAGTCTTAAGGAAATTATAAGTACTTAGTTAATTCGTATCGGTTCTGATTTTGTGGAGACTAAAATCTTTTGATTTCTACTCCCTCAGTTTAAAGAATATAAAAAACTTTGCCGAGAAATCAGATTGAGAATTCGGTTAGAAGAAAATAAAAACTTCACCGATTTGTTGACCTTCCTGTATTGGTTTCTGGAGTTTAAAATCTATGGGTTTTCACTCTGTTTGAATTTGATTCTGATTTGAAGAATATAAAAACTTCATCAAGTTTCAAAGTTCATTCGGTTGACGATTTGAAGACATAAAAACTTCATCGTTGACTAGAAATAGGTTATTTAAAGATTAAGTCTTTATTGTTAGTATTCTAAAATACTAAAGTGTTTGTCAAAGCTTGACAGGAAAATGACGAATGAAACTAAACAACGAATTGATTCGGTTGTGAATGGTGTTGTCCCAATGGCAACGAATGTTGAGTCAGTAAGTCTTTCAGATGTTGCTTTAGCAATGAAAACGGCAGAGAAACCGAAAAATTATTCTGGTGTGAATTTCAAAGAATGGAAGCAAATGATGTTCTATCGGCTGACCAAACTTGAAATGGAAATGTTCACAAGTAGAGATCCTCATGTTCTCGAAAAAGGAATGTTTAAAACCAATTATCTGCTTTGGAAGATGTTGTGATTCGTCTCAAGATAGAAGTAGATAATGAGTTGAATGAGAAATCATCAATGATAGTTGCAAATCCTGTTAAGGATGATGCTCCAAATAATAAGAAAAGGAAGAAGTCTTCTAGACAAGAGAAAGAGCATAACAAGAAAACGTTCAAAGACAAATGTTACAATTGTAGTGATGTTGGCCACAAAGCTCTAAATTATCAAGTTCTGAATAAGAACAAGAAAAGAAATCAGATAAACATGGTGGAAGCAACTGGAAAGATTGAAAATTTGTGTGCAATGATTACTGAATGCAATCTAGTTGGAAATCCAAATGAATGGTGGTTTGATTCAGAAGCCACTAGACATGTTTGTGCGGACAAAGAAGCTTTTGTTACTTATGAAACCGTTGGTCCCAAAGAAGTGATGTTCATGGAAAATAATGCAACAGCCAAGGTTGAAGAAAGTGGGAAGATATTCCTGAAAATAACTTCCGATAAGGTGTTGACTCTCAACAATGTTCTCCATGTTCCTATTATTAGAAAAAACTCAGTGTCGACAACACTTCTCGTTAAAAATAGATTTACGTGTGTGTTTGTTTCGGAGAAAGTTGTAATAAGTAAGAATGAAATGTATGTAGGAAAGGGCTACCTCAATGAGGGCCTTTTCAAACTTAATATAACGACTGTTGAAAAGAATAAAGCTGAGGCTTCTTCTTACTTGCTTGAGTCAAACGAATTATGACATGAACGTTTAGGACATGTCAATTATAAAACCTTGCGAAAATTGTTTAGTTTGGAAGTTTTGCCTAACTTTGAGTGCAATAAATCAAAGTGTCAAACATGTGTTGAATCGAAGTATGTTAAGTATCCGTATGAGTTTGTTGAAAGAACTTCTAATCACTTAGACTTAATTCACACAAACATTTGTGATATGAAGTCAACACTATCTCGTGGTGGAAAAAAGTATTTCATAACTTTTATTGACGATTGCACTAAATATTGTTATGTTTATTTGTTGAATAGTAAGGATAAAGCAATAAAAGCATTTAGGTAATATAAAACTGAAGTTGAGAATCAGTTGGATAAAAAGATTAAAATGATATGAAGTGATAGGGGAGGAGAGTATGAATCTCCTTTTGCGGAGATATGTTTGAAAAATGGAATTGTCCATCAAACTACTGTCTCGTACTCACCTCAATCAAATGGAATTGCGGAAAGAAAAAATCGAACATTAAAGGAAATAATGAATGTCTTACTTATAAGTTCAGGTTTACCGCAAAACTTGTGTGGGAAAGCTATCCTTACAGCAAACTGAATACTCAATCGAGTGCCCCATAATAAGACACAATCTATTCCATATGAGAAATGAAAAGGAAGGAAACTCAACTTGAAATATTTCAAAGTGTGGGATGTCTAGCCAAAGTCCAAGTTCCTATACCCAAAAGGTTGAAAATAGGACCAAAGACTGTGGACTGTGTTTTCTTCGATATGCTACAAACAGTAAAGCATGTCAATTTTTGGTTCATAAATCCGAACATCCGAATATCCATGATAATACGGTAATTGAATCAGATAATGTTGAGTTCTTTGAACACATTTATCCATAAAAGACTAGACATGAATTGTATAGTAAAGGGTCTAAACGACCTAGGGATGAACCAAGGGAGAATCTACTTAATGAAGAGAATCCAAGGCGTACTAAACGACAAAGAACGTCGAATTCCTTCGGATCAGATTTTGTAACATTTCTTCTTGAAAATGAGCCTCAAACATTTAAAGCAACGATGTCGTCTACGGACTCATCCTTTGGAAAAAGGCAGTCAATAGAGAGATTGATTCAATCTTGAGCAACCATACTTGAGAGTCGGTTGATCTTCCTCCAGTAAAATAAACCTTTAGGTTCTAAATGGATCTTCAAAAGGAAAATGAAAGTTGATGGTACTATTGACAAATACAAGGCAAAACTTGTTGTGAAAGGCTTTAGACAAAAAGAAGATCTTGATTATTTCTAAACATACTCGCCAGTAACAAGAATAACGTCCATTCGGATGTTGGTTGCATTAGCAGCGGTATATGGTCTTGAAATCCATCAAATTGATGTGAAAACAACTTTCTTAAATAGAGAATTGGAGGAAGATATTTATATGGAACAACCCGAGGGTTTTGTAATTCCTGGTAAGAAAGAAAAGTGTGCAAACTTGTAAAGTCACTTTATAGACTAAAGCAAGCACCCAAACAGTGGCATGCAAAGTTTGACCAAACCATGTTGGCAAACGAATTCAAGATAAATGAATGTAATAAATGTGTTTACATTAAAGACACTCCAAATCACAAAGTCATTGTTTGTTTGTATGTGGATGACATGTTGATCATCAGTAGAGACATTTCTGATATAAATGCTACGAAACGAATGCTTGAGAGCAAGTTTGATATTAAAGACCTTGGAGTTGCTGATGTAATCTTAGGGATAAGAATTCATAGAACTCCATAAGGGTTGGCATTGTCACAGTCTCATTACATTGAAAAGGTACTTGACAAGTTCAGGTATTTGGATTTCAATATTGTTAAGACACCATTGGATGTGAGCTTTACACTTCAAAAGAATGAAGGTGAAAGTGATCACAATTGGAGTATGCAAGAGTGTTGGGAAGTTTGATGTATATCATTAATTGTACGTGAGCAGACATAGCATGTGCTATTAGTAAATTGAGTCGGTACACGAGTAATCTCAATCAAACTCATTGGATAGCAATGAAAAGAGTTTTGGGGTATCTAAAACATACTTAAGACTATGCGTTGCATTATAACAAATATCCTGCTGTAATTGAAGGATATAGTGATGCAAATTGGATCACCAGATCAAATGAAGTAAAAATTCACGAGTGGATATGCATTTACTCTGGGTGGAGGAGCAGTCTCTTGAAAATCATCCAAACAGACATGCATTGCTCGCTCTACAATGGAATCTGAATTTATCGCGTTAGATAAAGCCGGTGAAGAAGCTGAATGGCTCCGAAATTTCTTGGAAGATATTCCTTATTGGCCCAAACCTTTGGCACCAGTATGCATACACTGTGATAGTCAAGCTGCAATAGGTAGGGCAGGGAGCATGATGTATAACGGTAAATCTCGTCATATAGGACGGAGACATAATACCGTTAGAGAACTACTTTCTAGTGGAATTATCACGATTGACTATGTAAAGTCAAAGGATAATGTGTCTGATCCACTTACAAAAGGCCTATCTAGAGAGGGAGTTAAGAGATCATAAAGGAAATGGGTTTAAGGCCTAGGACAAGTCATCACGACGGTAACTCTACCTAGCAGACTAGAGATCCCAAGAACTAGGTTTAAGGAGATCAAACAAAGTTGTGACTGACGGTTCAACATTGTCAATTAACTCAATTCATTCTCATAATGAAGACAATGTTCAGGAAACAAGGATAAAGCTTATGGTTTGAAGCTTTTTAACGATTTTTAAGTTTGGCAGGTATGACCAACTAGTTTGATCTATAGGATTAAACGTTTAGGAATCACCTATGTGAGGGTGAAGTGGAAGCCACTTCAAGAGAATGATAGTAAAGGCCTATTCTCTAAGCTCTCATGAAATCAGGTAGTGTTCATGGCTGAAATGACCAAAACCGTGAGAACCATAAACAGTAAAATGCTAGTTGTGTGACTTGTGTTGTCTAGGTGTACACTAAAGTTCGACAGTTCAAATTTACCGATTGACCGAGTGCATCCGATACAATTTCACTATGGAAAGTTCAAAGGAAAACCTACTTATCCAGATGCAATTAGTCTTTGCTGGTAGATCACACACTTGTCCGTATATTTTTGATGAAATAGGCATTCCTCATTCATGTGGAGGATTGTTGGGTTCTAGTGATGAAATGTGAATGAAAAAATAGACGGAACAAATGGAGGGAAAAAATTGAATTGTATTTTCACTTTAAGGAAGAAGTGTTCTCCCACATTGGTGGGAGAAAGGAACTTTTTCATGCTTAAATATAGAAGCATTTCTTAATGTGGATAGTGAGGCAAGAAGAAGACAAGTCTCGCGCCATTGTCGTCGTCGCTCGCTAGGCTCGGCTTTGGCTTCGGATTTGGATTTGGATTTAGATTTGTCAAATGATTGATCAAGAGATTATCTTTTTGGACAAAATTCATTTGAAATTTGAGAGTTAATGATGTTTTAATCCAAAAATCTGATATGAAAATATTCTCCATTTGCGGACGCGCACGAGCATGTGCGGACGCATATCACAACGCAACTCAAAGAGACACGACCTTTTGAGGCACTGTTTAAAACTGGAAAGGTGACTTGCCGACGCAGGTCCCCATCTGGGACGCAGATGAGGTCCACAGGTGAGCCAAAAGTTTATGGTTTGCGCCAAGAAGGCAACCTCCGGGCGCAGGTGGACCCAACAGTTCGAAACAATGCGATTTTTCATGAACAATTGTTTCCTTTCTGAAGCACCACCTTTTGGCTATAAATACCTGAATTTTTCCTCAGGTATATTGAGGAAATTTTTGAAGTGAAAAAACATTTTCTTCTTCCTAAAAACTCAAGTGTGATTTACGAATCGTTGAGTGCGTTCGTTGTTGGACAGAGTTTGAGGTACCGTCATTCTGTCGAAGTGATTCATTTTATCCTGGGAGGATATATTCCATAACCTCGGGTTCATGAGGGGAATAATTTTTTTAAGGACACACCGTGAATTCGCTGGACTTGAATCTTCAAATCTTCATCTCTTTCTAAACGTTTGATTTTGCTATTTTCCAGAAAATAGTTTGAACTTCATTTTTTGGTTGTTCATAAGTTGGGTTGAACTTATTGTTAAAGTTCAAAGTTGAGAATACAGAGTTACAACTTCATTTGATTGTTCATACTTTAGTTTGAACATGTGTTTGAAGTTCTTGTTGTAAAATACAGATTTTATTAACCACGGAAACAACACATATAACCCCCCACCCCCACACACACACCACCACCATCACTCCCTCTTTTGCCCATAACAATAAGGAGAAAAATGAAACAACAAAAAGCTTCTGAATATTAATACACCAAGAGATATATTATATAAAATCTTTCTGCTTAAGCAAATGGTGAACGCTGCTCAGTACTTCACAAATAAATATATACTCTCCAGTCTCCATGAATAAAAAGAATCACTACCACATTAATATACCCATAGCATCAAGATTTCTTAACAGTTCATAATTATAAGACAAAACTACATATGAAAATGCGTCAATTTATATACTTCAATTGTCTATTTAACAGTATTAAAAACTAAGATTGTCAATCCAGCTAAAAGAACCGCCTTTTAGAACTAATTTTGTCTGCAAATATCTATTCAAGCATAAATTTCAACTACCCATTAATCATATTCCAGCAAGAAACTGCAGAGATTGAATTACATGAAAACTCGAATCACACGAGAAATTAATCAAACATGTGGTGAGCATAACAACAACATACCCCGTGTCATCCCACAAATTGGGGGTTGGAGAGGGTTGAGTGTATGCACACCATACCCCTACCACAAAGGTAGAGAAGTTATTTCCAATAGACCCTCGGCTCAGGAAAAAACAGTCTAAGAAGTAACGAAAGTGAAAGCATAACAACGAGGTGAGCAAAAAAAAAGTAGTGAAATACCAGGGCAATGATGAGCATCGATGGCCATGAAATCGACATCAGTGTAAGAACCCGATGAAGGAGACAGCAAAGAAACCGAATGCCAGTGACCAATTTCGACAATACGAAGGAGAGAAAGATCGAAACCAGGGAATTTGATAGGAAAAAGCTTAGCAGTAATGCGTGAGCAGTAAATGGGTCCTCGTGACCATTTAGGAGTAAGTCCACACAAATGATCAGCGTGAAGGTGAGTTAGAAAGTAGACTTGGCTACCAGCAGTCCAACGATCCACCGATACCATTCCACTCTCCATAGCTCTGCTGCTTCAATTGAATATCAACTATAACAGTCGCGCATTGGCTAGTTTCCTTCTGTTTTGCATAATTGCTTCTGCTCCTTCAATTGATTATTAACTATTGTAGTTGAGCGTTGGCTAGTTTCCTTTTATTTCGCATAATTTGCGAGGTACGGGGAAGCAATTTCTCGATTTTGAGTGTGTTTGCCTATATAGGAACTATCGAGATGATGCTAATGGGAGATTGGGAGAGAAATAATGAAAAATTGAACAGCGTTTTGGTTGGCGGGGGATTATGATTTGAAACTTTAAATAGTGGCGCTTTTTTGCAGGGAAAAATCATGAATTTATAGGGTGCGTTTGCAATGAAGACCAATTTTCTCATTTTGGTTGAATTGAATGTTATGAAAAATGTTTTTCAAAAAAATGACTTTAATATATAAAGTAAGAAAAATATTTTCAAAAATTCTCTTTCAATCTCATCACCCAATCTGACCAGAGATTCGGGAACAAACTTCCAACTCTAGCATAGGACCCAACTCTCGATCCCGCCCCAGGACAGCTCTAAAGAGTTAATCAAAAGGCAAGGTGTCTTAGGCCTCAAATTTGAGGGGCTTCATTTTATTTTTAGCAACAATATAACTAGTATTTTTTAGAAAAGAAATATTGAGTAAGTATATTTATAGAAAAAGTTATTTTATCATATAAAAGGAGAGATTTATTAGAAGTTTGACATATGTAGAGTACTATCTAAAAAAATATTAAATGAACTGACAATTTATCAATTAAAAAAGAATTATTAAAAGAAAGTTATTACTATAACTTTACATCTCAAAGAGTTAGCAAATATATTAATTTATTTTTTAAAGTTTAAGCCCCCCATTCGATTTTCTCTTTAGGCCACTATGTGCTTAAGTCGCCTCTGTCGGGCCCCGACTCGAGTCCCGCCTCCCGATCTCGACCCAAAATCTAGAACCCACTCTTGACTCCAACTCGGCACCTAACTCCCGACTATCACCTAGGACCCCACTCCCTACCACGATCTAGGAATTAACCCTCGATCTTGATTTGGGACTCAAATTCCGTCTCTGACCCGAGATCCGATTCTCGACCCCCCGTCACTCGACCCAGGGCAAAGACCTAGATTCGACTATCAATCTTAATACTTGACTCTTAAAACCCCAATTGAAACCTGACCCCCGAACCCCGCACCTCTCCCAACCTCAAACTGGGATTCGATTCCCAACAACTCGAAATTTTGGACCTGACCCCAACCCAAGATCTAACTCCGACTCGGGACCCTAATGTGTCATGGTTACATGGCACTGTTGATGCTTAAAACAAGGAAAATATGCAATAACTTAGGTATGTTTTGTTGGTATGATGTGGTTTCTATCCTAATTTGCAGGAAAACAGGTTTTAAAGGCAAAATGAGCAAAAGAGGAAGAATCAAGCCCGAGAACGAAGTGTTGGAAGAAGAAAGAACAAGAGGCTGCAAAAGAGGAGTAGTCACGCCAAAAGTCACGTGGCGTGGAAGCCACTCACGCCACGTGAGTGGCTATCGTGACTCAAATCTAGAGACTGAAAAAATCAGCCTGATTTTCACGGCAGGGATCACGTGGCGTGACTGACACCCACGTGACGTGAAAGCCTACCGTGATCCAACTTCTGAAGACCACAAGTTGAGCCTGATTCCCACGACATCAACCTACGTGACGTGACTTGGTTCCACGACACCAAGTCACGATACCGTGGAAGTTGCCGACTCTGTTCTCCTATTTGGTTTTGGGCAGGACTAGTTTTGTATCTATAAATACCCCTATGTAGTCCTAAGTGCGAGAGTTGGACAATTTACTACTTTGAAAGTTATTTCATACTGTTTCAAACGTATTCTTGGTTTTGTATTCACAAACCCTAATTTGAGTTTTATTGATAATTAAAATTTCGGTTTTTCTTCATTATTGTGAGATCATAATTATGCTTTCATCTTTGGATTATTCTTGTGTTCTTGCAATCATGAGCAACTAAACCCATCAACTAGGGTTGTGCGAACCATGAGGAATTAACGAAATCGGTTAAGTGCAAAGCAACTTTGTATTGTTGGGTATGCATGTATTGTTGTTTCCTTCGTTGTGATTGTTTTTCTAACGGTTGCAAACTTTATAAACTCGCCTGTATTCTAGACTTGCTCGAGAGAGAGAGGTAGAGATTGGGAAAAGGAGATAACAACATATATTTGAAGCTATCAACCTTCATATAATAATCGGAGCCTTAACGGAAAAGGTTATCTGAGATCCAGGACAAGGGTTAGTAGTGCGACACTCGGAGTCCGAGAGAAAAAGAGTGAAATTCGTCTAATGAAGGTCGAGAGACAGTTAGATGAACCTAACTAGTTAGATTTTGCGTGCAGCGCAGCGGGGCAATTTTGTTAGCACAAGTAACTGGTGGAGTTAAGGAATCATTGGGGATCACAGTCCTAGTGTATTTCTCTTATTGTCTACAAACTCAATACAACCAGCAATCGTCATTGTTACTATTCACTAGCAAAACCCCCCAGTTTTATTTACGTTCCAATTATTTCATCTGATATACTACTCATACTTCAACCTATTCCCTGTGGGATCGACCCCAACCTAGTTGGGTTCTATATTTGATTTAGCGACTGCATTATACTTTTTCGGAGGTATATTTTGGGCGACATCAGACCCAACCTTGACCCAAGACCTGACCTCAATCTCGACCCGGGACCCGACTACCTATCCCAGACTTGACGACCGCAACCCCAACTCTAGGTCAAAGTTGGGTCCTAGCTCGAGTATTGAGTTAGAATTAGGTCAGGATCAGTGTTAGAGGCAAGAATGTTAATTTGATTAGTGGCGAAGCCAGAAAGCATAAGGACTTCATCTGAATCTCTATTTTCCATGTTATATAGAGGAAATGGCACTTTTAGTCCCTGAGTTATCGTGTTATTCCATTTTCAGTCTCTGTGATATCCGACTGAGCACTTTTAACTTTTAATTAAGCAATGCGTACTATTTTGATCCCTGACTAACGGATCTCATCAAATTAAAAAGAATGATAACTATTAATAAGACACTTTTTGTCACGGCCCAAATGGCCATGAGTGGCACCCACACTAATCTTTCTATGGGAGAACCATCTAACCAGAACCATTACCCAATCATTCAGTCAATATTAAGACAAGGTTATCATAAAAACCAACTTAATGATAATAAATCCAAAACTAATCATTATTAATGTGGAAATCAAACAACTACCTATTAAAATCCCCAAGACCCGAAAGTCATCGTACAACAACTTCTAAAACCAAAACCATGTCTAACAGAAATATCTAAAATAAAAGAAGATAAAGAGTGTCTCATTGCCCGAAAGAAGGATAAGAAATAATATGATGATTCATGGCAGCCTGGAGATGGAGTGCTCACAGAGAAGGACAAGAAATAATATGATGATCCATGGCAGCCTGGAGATGGAGTGCTTACACTTGGATCGAGATCAACTATCAAACGCTAGAGATGAGGTCGTGTCTGAGCCTCTGGAACACTTTCTGCACTCAACAAAAGAAGAGTACATGGTAGTATCAGTATTGTCACAACCCGAAACCAGAGGCGAATCCAGCATTTTAAGCTTGTGGGTTCCCAATATAATCGAACAAAAAATAAGTATTGAGTCGTAGAAACAAAACTTATTGCCATGCCGACCATCAAATAGGAGACTGGCCCTTTCTCAAAGATTTGATGGAATGACCCACCCCACCCAAGAGCGCTTATGTCATAGGGGAACTCATGGCTGGAAACAATCCTTATGGTTTGTTTTGATATCCGATAGAAATAATAAAAAAAGAGTCCAGGTTGGTTGGTGAGCCTAATGATAGGAGACTATCTAGCTTGGTTCGGAGAGCACTTGTTGGGAACAATATTTTTAACGAACCACTTAAAAAGAATAAACAATAAATAAAACAAAATGATTTGGTCTTTTTTTAGTTAACTAAATCAGTTGTGTTTTTAAAAGTAATATAAGTTATATTTTGTTAGTGATCTTTTTTAGCTAACTAAATAAGTTGTGTTTTTTAAAAAGGAAAACAGAAAAACGCTGAAGTTGGAAACAATTTTGGTTTAAAAGAAAAAAAAAGAAAGAAAAAAAGAGTAGGCTGTTGGTAAATAGTAAAAATAACGAGATAGTAACAATTTTGTTTTTTTAAAAAAAAGAAAAGAAAAAGAAGGTTGTTGGGTATAAAGTAAAAGAAACCGAAATAAAAAAGTTTCTGCTCTAAGGGAGATTCGACCCCGCGTCAAGCAGCACAAAACGTATAGGCGGGGTCCTTTTCTACCACTGAGCCAACAATGGATATTTGTTATGGGTTCCCATCATTAACTTCTTATATATTAACAGATTTGTCAATGTAATTATAGGGTCTCGGAAAAAGTCAGGGGGTTCCCGGGAACCCGTATTCAGTACTGTGCATCCGCCCCTGCCCGAAACAACTTAAGAACTTCCGTCCATAAGTAAGAACTAAGTGGGTCATGATTCGTCTAGGAGTAAAACGCGTATGAATAACACTATATATCAACCTTAGTTGGAATACTATAGAACCCCTTTGGAATAGAACACTTTTGGAACCTTAGGCTAATGATCACTAAATACTACACATGTGGATATCAACTGTTCACCAACCTGAGATGCAATACCTCGCAACATTTGGAACTCTTGACATATTATCCAATGAACGTGAGTCAACCAATGGACATGAGGCATATGACTCACCATTGACCAATGAATAAGGAACATATGAGTAACTCTAGCTAACTCTCGGATACGGAATACCTTAGAGTATTTCGAAATCGAATGAGTACTATGACAATGTGAACACCATATGTTGCAGAAAGATATAGAAGAGTAACCTTACATACCTTATGTCCTCAATGTGAAAGTACAATCCTATGTGTGATTACGATGAGTCAGCTCCTTCCTTACGTCTTACTCTACATCACAAGTTCATAATAGAATTCTTGTTAACAACTATTCACCTTACAAACGCATAAGTGTCACAATGAGTTACGTGGCTGCTTTATAGCATCGTTTCGTCCTTCACAACACAACTCACTGCATTAACATGCCAACAATATCATAACATACCACACATTGACCAATACATCACAACCCAATAACATTTCACACTACACTTACCCCTTACGTCCCTTCATTGTTATTCTGTCGCCATTACTCCCATCAATTTGCCTCATAAAAACATATAAATAATAATCCATACTTAATACAGTCCAACATGCCTTCATACGACACTTTAAATTCATTAAAACGACATCACAAGTTCATAATTTCATCCAAAAACGGTATCGGGGCCTTCGGGGATCGAAGGGATACGAAAACATGCAAAACACAAATCTAGGCTGACCTGCGCTGCCATCTGCTCCCGCAGGTCAGCCACCTGCGCCCGCAGATGGCCTCTGGCAGCAGCCAGAGTCATCTGCGTTGGCATCTGCGCCCGCAGATGCCTCCGTCTGCGGGGGTGGATGCCCGTTTTGGTCCGAAATGGTATTTTGGGGGTCTTTTAATGAAATGAATGGTCCAAGATCATAACCCAACTTATTTTAACATATTTTTGATCATCTTAAACATCAACGAACAGCCATGGTTTTGCAACACATAAAAACATCACCAATACGACGTTTTCCCTTCACTTACACCACCAATTCCATGACAAATTTGCTACAACAATTCCAAATGTTACACATAAAGGAGAACAAGGTAAAGACATAACCAAACCATACATATTGATATTCATTCCACCAAATCCACCTCCTTCAAGATCACAAGTCTATTCTCAATTTTATCAGACAAAACTCCTTGCCGATTTGAGCCAACATGTATTATTTCACACATAGTGAATTCTCAATACATCACCAACATAACCAACGTGTTTTACACCATATCCCATGCATATAATATATTAAACCATGAAAATAAATACTTACCAAAGCTTGGAAATGGATGATCTTGCCCTCAAATGGTTGCTTTAGGGTTTGGTTGAAGAGAGCAAATGTTGTAGAAAATTCTAGAATGGGACATGTGTGAAGCTATGAATAAAATCTGATTTTTCATGCTTATATAGGCCCTCAAGTCTCTTCTTATCCAATTATTTATGTTTGGATGGGTCAAATGGAAGAATGGGTCAAATGGTTATCTTGGGCCATGTCTTCTTATTAATTTTGAGCTTTAGTTTGGGCCCAATGATGCAAGATTTATTCATGCCCACAAATGAATGTATAATTCCTCAAATTTCCCATGTTTTTTTCTAATTCCGTAAGTGTACACATAGTCGTATAGATTCGACAACATACGGGTATTTCACCTCCTACAAAGATTTAGTTCCATGCACTAGGCCCAATATCATTTATATCATCAATAACATTACATAATACATACGTTTAACTCTCGGTACTTGAGTAACCATTGTTCAACGTCGTCAAGTAGGGTTGGGTAGGTACGGGGTGTTACAAGTACAAGTCACTATGTACTGGTAGGTATCATAGGCCAACTCAATTTAATAGCATGTACACAATATAAATCAAATAACAAGTAGATAGACATCAACACATAGCAAGTATTCAATGAATCAACAAATACATCAATGACGGGCCAAACAATGTTTACAAACAAACTACGTAACCATCAAGAGTATCAACCAAACCATAAACAACCACGAACTCAACAATAATACCATAAGTAACAATTATGTCTTTCTCAACCTCGCAATTAGAACACCATTAGCTTATTATCAGCTTATTAAACCACACAACCTCTCAAAATCAACAATAATTTGAACACACATGCTAAGGGACTTATTTCTGCCCTACTAGTCATGAACTGCAGGGGACAATCTAAGTCCATGTACCGTACCGGCGTGGTACCCGATCCACCACAAACAAGTAATATCAAAATTCGTATCCGTACCGGAGTGGTACCCGATCCTCCATAACAAGGAATATCAACATCCATATTCGTACTGGTGTGGTATCCAATCCTCCATAACCATATTATGTATATTTTATGAAAATTCACACTATCTCTCAAGATACAACAAAAAGGACTAAATTTACAAGTACACTTGTAATCATAAGGCAATTCGATCAAGTTCAATTTTCAATAATTATTCATACAAGTGCCAACAATACAAATAATATCAAATTCACGCTTATCCGAAGACCAATCAACAAGCATTCAATTTAGGAGCATACACATAATTAAATTGAGTCTAAACTCCAATTAAACCACAACATACCTCAACCGAAGAATCCAAATGAATGCTAATTTACAAGGGCCTTTCCCATCCGTAAAGCTCCTGAATGGTCAAAATCTGTTCAAATACATAGTCCCCATAAGAATACGAATCTGACGACACCCATTTTATAATTCTTGCTCTCAAAACCCTAGGCGTAAAATCAAATTTGTCAAGATTGTGGCTAGAAGCTAACATAAAATCACGATGCAGTAACTTCCTAGAAATTACTTACACCTTCAATCACTTCATCATTACTTTTCAATGATTAGTCATCATTGCCCAATCATTTGATTTATTAATTTATTCTAATTATCATAGCCTACAGATTACTAATCCACACCAACCCCCTTTGGTACTATTTCAATTCTCTCCATATCATTAGCTCCTCATCATTACTTACACAATCATTAGCCAATCACTCTAGTTAACATTATGTAAAAAGGACTCATTATGTAATCTACTTAACACTAATGCACCAGAAAACTAATTAGCACAATTGCAAGTCGACAATATAAGGGAGGAATATTATTATATAAGCCCATAGTGTATTGTTCATTCTCCAGAAAATCACTAACCTTCACCACCTATAATTAATGCTATATAATTGGCTGATGGTTAAGCCACATTGGTCCACAATTCAAGGCTAATATGTGTATATGAAACATATACCAACAAAAACCAAGACAATTGAGATTACGGGGTTTATATCCTAGAAATCGTGAGTTACAGAACATTGATATAATATCCTAGCAGTAATGAAATTACAGAAAATTTGGAGTTCTCACCTGAACTCGCAGTTATCGCTCACGCCACACAACTCAAGCTCCCCTTCAGTAAGCGCCTGATTTGTTTTCTGCTATGTTCGAGGGTGAAACTAATAATTTTAATTTACCTTGAACGTGGGATACGTAAGAAGGAAAAAGTTGTGGTTTAAACCCATTAAACCACTAGTTCAACTAATTATCTGAAATACCCCAAAACTTCTAATAAATTCTCGAAATTTGTTCGGAATTCCATAGAAATAAATCAAATATGTAAATTGACTAAAAAGTACGTTCCAAACTATGTAAATTGACTAAAAAGTACGTTCCAAACCTCTTGGAAACATTAACATACCAAATTGAGGTCATCTTGACCAAAAGTTGACCATGGTTGAACATAACTTACTTAAAATTCAAGAACCCACTAATCACTTAAATCACTTCCGAACACCTCGAGAATCAATACTACCCATCCCTGTAAGTCATAAATCACGTATACAAACTACGGGAGAGCTAAAATGGGAAAGACGAGAAAAATCCACAGAACGACTATAAGGGTCATTACACTTTTAACCTTCAATTAACTAATTATTGTTCAAATAACTAACGTGCAAATGAAAACTTGTATGTGCTATGTCCAATGTGTCTTATTAATAGTTATCATTCAATTTAATTTTATGAGATCCGTTAGTCATGGATCAAAATAGCACGCATTGCTTAATTGAAGGTTAAAAGTGCTTAGTCGGATATCACAAGGATTGAAATTGGAATAACGCGATAACTCACGGACTAAAAGCGTCATTTTTCCTATATTATATTTTAAACTTTTTAAGTAAAAGTACTAATTCCACCGTTGCAGTCGATGGACCCAATTCGACAATCCACAATTTAGAGCCTGTTTGAGATTATTGTTAGAAAACTGCTTATTTGAAAAGCACTTTTATAAAATAGCTTTTCACAAAAGTACTTTTGAAAAAAAGCAAATTGTGTTTAGTAAATTCATTTGAAAAGTACTTTTGATAAACAGATTGTGTTTGGATAATCTTTTCCAAAAAGTGCTTTTGAGAGACAAATAATGAAGAAGAACATGTATCAATAGACTTTTACTATTAAAATCATTTTATAGAGCAAATTTATTTTAAATATCATAAATTTTTTAATTTTATTTAATTAAAAAGTACGTACTATAAAATTTCAATCAATATTTTTATACATAGATACATTAAAAAATATTAAATGATGATAAAATATTACTATAATAATTTAAATATTACTTAGAAACATCACACAAAATGACTTTAAAAATTATTTCATAAATTAAATCACTACATATGAAAAAATTCACCACAAAAATAAGTAATCCTTCATACATCACAAAAATTTTCAATGATTTCATCCCTAATTTTATCACGTAATGTCTCCATACAAGTAGAAGATCTGTCTTATATTTCTGAAGTTATACCAGAAGGCCCATCTCCTTCTTCGATCTCTGTGATAATGTCTTCGTTAGCGTAATAGTTAAAGTCTTTATCAATGGTAGAGCGTTGTCGTATGAAATTATGTATAGCCATAGTAATTATAACAAGATAAACTTGAATATCGAATCTAAAAGATGATGTAACACCTCATAAATTTCTATTATTAAGTCGGGTTATGGATTCAATTTATACAAACCCGAGTCATGCGAGGCCCGCACATGTATGACACAGTCATGGGAACATCCTTGTATTTAATATATTGTATAACTTAGAATAAATTATAACTCCATGAGATAAGTGATTGAATTACTTGGATGAATCAAAATTTTAATTGGATCATTTGGAGAACAATTGTTTATTAGTAATGAAACAATAATTGATGGCCACCATGATGAGAAAAAGTGAATTTGATTTCTAATTGAATTGAGGGACTACGTACCAGAAAGGAGAAAGAATCAAAATGAGGATTTAATATTCTACCAACAAAGGAAATGAAAGAAGAAGAGTTGTAGCTATCATTTTGGGAATTTCTTGAAACGTATGTGCGATGCACAGGAGCTGTAGCTACCAATTTTGCCAATAAAATATTGCAGAGAGAAATTAGGGTAAAAAAAATTTTCTTGGAGCAAAATAAGAGAAGTTGAGCTAGAGTATTAAATACTCATTCAAGGTGAATCCTTTTGGGTTATTTCGGGGTGATTTCAAGTCTTTTATGCTATCTATAACATCAAATCATTATTGGAAATTGAATTCAACAAGAAATTGTTCAAGAACACAAGAAAGGGGAAAAGTTAGGAGTTCTTCAACAAGGTAAATTCTTGAACTCTTGCTCTTTTTTATTGATGATAAAGGTATTATTGATGTGTTCTTTATCTAGAAGCACTGAGTATTTCATGGATTGAACAAGATCTAAAATGTATGATTTTTTACCATTGTTGGGTTAAGCAAAGAAGGTGATGAATAGTAATAATTTGATGAAAATGAGTTATACGATACCCCTTATATCTTGAAAGCATTTGAACTATTAAATATTGTAATATGGAGAATGATACGAGAGATTTGAAGGTAAAACTTAAGAATCAACCTTTTTGGTGAGAATATGAATTTTTACTAGACCTGTAGAGTTGGAGACTTAGGGTCGTTTGGTAGAGTGTATTTAAAAAAATAATGCATGCATTAGCTTTGTGTATTACTAATACCTTGTTTGATACACTTTTTCATACTATGTATTACTAATGCTTGCATTGGTTATACACTCTATTGTGTATTAAGAAGTGTATTACTAATGCATGAGAATCCTTGGTATTAGTAATGCAATGGATTTTAATGCATGAATTATTATGGTTAAAGTCACAATTGTCCCTCAAATCTTTTCTACATCCTTTCCATCATATTTATGGAGGGTGTTTTTGTAAAAAATAATTTATTTTTAGAAATTATGCAATTCATGTTATTTTTAATACATCAAACCAAAGACTACATAAGAAAAAAGCAAGCATAACTAACACAAGCATTACTAATGCAAGCATTACCAATACACTATATTTTGCATTATTCTTATACACTCTACCAAACAACCCCTTATTGACTTAGTTGGTGTTATCGTGATGCGTCATTGATACATGTGAGTTCATATATGTAGATTGTGAATCGTTGGCTTTCTTGGATCTTTTGTGGTAAGAATTGAAAGTGATGCGAGGTATGTTGAAACTTACTACCTCTGGAAGCTTTTTTCGAAATTCATTTGTTGAATTGGCTTTCAAATTTGATTTTATGTGAATCTTAGCTTGTGAGAACGAGCTGGTTGATTTTGCACCATTCCTTGCATCGTAGATGGTTTAAGTGCTATTTGTCATGAATTTTATAAATTGTGAAGTGTAACATTTTTGAAAATATTTTGATATTGCCATAGCATTTGTTGAATCTTTAAAGGTGATTCTTATTTGTTAATTTCTTTACCAAGAACTACGAAAAGATTGTTATTTGATTTTTCTTTAATGATTGGATCAGCTATAAAGTCTAACGTTGATAAATGTTTTAGCTTTTGGGAGTTACTTGAGTTCACCAAGATTGGCTTCAGACATATTTTGTGTGATGCCATGAAACTACACGTGCCGGTGTAGGCGTAGGACCTACCTTACGGGCTGGAACTAAGAATGGCAACAGATCGGACTGGGCCTGCCGGAACGGACAGTCCGCATTTCCGAACCGTCACCGGTGGACGGTGACCGAAGTTGGTCCGAAAACGGGCCTACCGGACCGGGCAGCCCGGAAAAAATCCGTTTATCCGAACCGGTCCGCTATTAACCGGATCTTGGCGGGCCGGACCGGATTCCGGTTCCGCCCAATTTTTTTTAAAAAAAAAATATTTAATTTATAATTTAAATTCAAAATCAAAAGAAATTTTTTAAAAATTATTTTTTTGTTATAATTTAAATTAGTTTTCAAATTTTATTAAGTTTCAAAACATCTTTTTGAAAACTTTAATTTTCAAATTTAAAGTTTACGTTTAAATTTTCAACTTTGATTTTTTTTAAAGTTAAAATGTAAATTTTCAACTTTCAAGTTTAAATTTAAATTTTCAAGTTTAAATTTAAATTTTCATCTTTAAAGTTTAAATTTAAATTTATAACTTAAAGTTTAATTATTATTTTTTTTTTTTGAATTCTTAAAGTTTAAATAAAAGACAAATTTAAAAAGAAAATGAAGGCGAATAGTCTATAATTTTATTCAAATCAATAAAGAAGTACATGTATTACAAATATTAAAAGAGCACCTAATCTACGCAGCCACCTTCTAAGAAGGGTTCTATTTCAACTAAGTCTCGATTATTATACTAATATCTATAATTTCCAAAATATATTTTTTGTAACTTATCTATCAATTCCTTGAAAACATGATCCGAAATTTGTATTTGATTTTCTTCATCCATTGCTTCCATGCCATCATCACTATTTTCTCCAAGTGTTTCATCCATTTCTATTTCGGCTTGATGCGATAAATTTGGTAGTCCAGCATTCCTTCGTTCGGCGTTGATCCAATCTCTGAACAACACTGATATTTTCAAACTATCTTTTGCTAACAAATACCTATGGTCTCCAATGAAAAATTTCCCTGTGCTGAAAGCTTGCTCCGAAGCTACTGAAGATGCTTGCATAGCTAGCACATCCCGCACCACCCTTGAAAGATATGAAAATTGTTCTGTCCGGTTCTTCCACCAAGTTAAAAGTTGAGGATCTCCATTTTCATCCCTAATATTTTTCCGTGCCTGATTAATATATTGATCAAAATCATTATTGTTAGCAGAATCAAGACCAAGTTCTTCATCCATAATTTCATCAAAATCATTAATCTAGCCCTATGACATAGAGGTTCAGACGGTTCATAATTTAGTAGCATGTCTCTATAAATGTCATACAAATGTCTAGCTTTAGTTAATATACTATCTTTACACGATTCAACAGATGGAATTTCATCACTTGTAATTTCTAAATTTATATAAATCTTTTCAATCATTGTTTTAACACCATGTTCTTTGTACGTTGGGTTGAACAAAGTAGAAGTCAAAAATATTTGAGAAATAGGAAAAAAATATTTTTAAAATTTTTCAATCATATATGTAACCGCAACTTTAAAATGTTCACGATCTTTATATTTAACAAATTCAGATAAAATAACACAAACAGATACTAAAGCTGAAGAAATAGTAGGATTATATTGACCAGATATAATATTTGTAGCACTATAAAAAAATTCTCAAAAATTTAATAATTTCTTCGCATTCTTTACAATCCTCGTCGGTGATTCTAAAGTTCCGATCCGAATGATGTTTATTATAAAGCATTTGTAAAGGCGCACGATAATCAATAGCAGCAATAAGCATTTCACATAAAGAATTCCATCTAGTAGTCACTTCTTTCGAAATTTTTCTAAATAGCATTTCAAATAAAGTACAAGTTTTTTCAAATTCTCTAATTCTAGACCTTATTTTAGCTTTAAAAACCCATGCACAAGCAGCTCGAATTCTAAAACAAGAATCACCAAATACATTAATATCATCCATCACTATTAAATTATAAATATGTGCATTACACTTAACATGAAAAGCATCCTTATCAATTGGACAAAGTCTGGGTTTTAAAAAATCAATAGTTTTAAAATTAGCAGAAGCATTATCTAATATGACACCTATTATCATATCACAAAGACCAAAATAATGTAAAATCTCTTCTATCAAACAAGCAATATAACTACCAGTTTTCCTCTTTTCAACATATTTATAGCCTATAATTCTTTTTTGCATGTTCCAGTCATGATCAATCCAATGAGTAGTAATAGTAAAATAATCATTACCATTAGGACTTACACTCATATCAGAAGTGATAGATACTTTACTATCAAAATAAGAAAAATAGCAACGAAGAAAATGACAATGTTCACATTGATATTTAAAAATATCAGCTTTAATTGTATTTCTTGAAAAAACTCAAAAATCAGAATTATACACTTTTCGAATATAATGAATAAAACCGAGATGTTCACCAAAACTAAAAGGCAAACCACAAACCGCAATCATTTTAGCTAATTATTCACGATATCTATCCTGACTATATGTAAGTGATGTGTTTGGGCCAGTCGGATTACTATAATCTAAACATTCTGCACCACGTTAGAACCTCCGACAGATTGGTTAGTATCGGGTAAGGGTGTACCATTTTTTTTAGCCTTAACGATAGCTTCTAGACGAACATATTCAGGAACACAAGTTCTCAAATGTCTAGTTAGCATTCCTGTCCCACCCTGCGATCCCCCAGGCAAATGTTTGATCACTTTCTTACATTTATTGCAAGTTGCAGTAGTTTTCTC
The DNA here is from genome assembly GCA_031232105.1 of Capsicum rhomboideum. Taxonomy (NCBI): domain Eukaryota; kingdom Viridiplantae; phylum Streptophyta; class Magnoliopsida; order Solanales; family Solanaceae; genus Capsicum; species Capsicum rhomboideum. The sequence goes on along the minus strand of CP124712.1, from coordinate 133,721,837 downwards.
CTTATTTTGGGTCATAAATTTCCAAACTAATGATCTCTTACTTCGTTCTATTTTTCCTACTCTAGTAAATGTAGGTAAATTTCCTATTTCATCTTGTTCCGGTAATTTCGTAGCCGGACTAGTAGGGGTAGGAGTGTCTTTTAACTCTTGTTCTTCTACATCTTCCTCTTCCTCTACATGTTCAAAATAATTACCAAAACATCTATCTAAGGCCTCGTGGTCTTCTACATTACCGGAAGCAACATCAATAGCACAAGGACGTTCAAAAGAAGCATCATCAAAATGATTAAAATCATCGTTATTAATTCTAAATCTAGATGGCAACGATTTAGAATTACCTCCACCCCCGCCTCTACTATTACTAGCACCCTCATCTTTTTTACCCAAAATTTTTTTAGCTTGACTAAAAATTGATTTCTTACCACTACTTTTTTTACCTGCATTCATATTTTAATATGAAAAAAAGAAAGATAAAAATATAAAAACAAACAATATAAATATAATGAAAAATTAATAGTAATTAAACAAATAAAGAGATGAAAGTTGGAACGAATGTATCGAACATCTGCATAAAAACAGACTTATATAACCAAAAGCCGAAATTGAGAGATGACAATTGAAGCTTGCTTCAAAAAATATCCCTTCAATTAACAAAATACACAATATTATAGAGAGTATTAGAGAGTGATTAGTAATAGAGAGTTGTTGAGAATTTGTGGGAAATTAGGGGGAAGAGTGAGTATTTATAGGGAAATATGATGTGGGGGTTTGGGGACAGCTTGGGGGGTGGGGGTGGAACTAGCCGTTGGGGGGCCCACTAACGGCTCCCAACGGCTAAAAAACGGTAATATTAGTTTTTTTTAATTTTTTACCGTTTAATCGATCAATCGGACCGTACAACCGGCTAAACAACCCCATTCCACACCGGTCCGTGTACCGATAGGTGTCGGTATCGGTCCTAAATCGGACTTACCAGACAATGCTATCGGAATCGAAACCGACACCGGACGCGGTCCGAAACGGACAAGTTCGATCCGACTGCCACTCTTAGTTGGAACTACGGCAGAGTGCCCCTATGAGAGGGTACTATTGTGCTACATTATTAGCATGGCTGAGTCGATTCGTACAACACTACGATGAGACGACCTGAGCAAGTAGGGTATATGATACTTGCCGCTAGGTACATAACCTAGTTGACTTAACATCTTGTGTCGGTGATGGTATAGTACTCCCAGTAAATGATACAGTATCTCATGATTTTGATTAAGCTAAAGTGCTAAAAATGAGGACTCGAAAATGTGTTTTACTTTAATATTTCATTTCACTTTCTAAATTGAGAATTTATATAAATGGGTCTTTCTTATATCAATGTCTATACATATCACTTGATTTCTTTAAATCTTGTCTCACTTCTTGGGGAAACAGTTGTATGATACATACTAGGCATGTGGAGTTTAGGCCTTTTGGCCATTCAACTTTTGATTTCAGGATTTTGTGTTGACCTTCCTAAGCCATGTGGTTAGGACAACTCCAGTTCTTCCAGTCGGATACTTCTGGTGAGACTTCACTTACTTTTGTGAAGCTTATATTGTTATATTCTTTGAGTCACCGGGATCTGTCTCGATTGACTGATTTAATCCTTGTCGTAGAGGTTCCATAGACGGTAGTAGTTCTTTCGGGTTGTAATTATGGTTATTCCTTAGTATGCATGCAATAGATCTTATTTATTTATTATATGAATGTTTCATTTAATTGAAATATGATTGATTTAACGATTGTAATCATGCTCGATTTTTAATACTTGATTGGGATTTTCAAAAACTTACGCATTCATGATTTTGGTGCACAAATAGGAATTATTACATGGGTTGGTTCTCTCGGGTCGGGTAGAGTTTCGAGTGCCAGTCACGTGGATTTGGAGCGTGACAAATGGCGTCAAGTGTAGGAGAGCAAATCTATTTTTACTGTGTCAAAATTTACTAAAACTAAGCAACCACCACATTCATATACGTACACTACATGGTAACAAATATTTAAAAATTAATAAGATTCTATCTGTTATTTGGTACTTTTTTTGGATATATTTTTACTGTGTCAAAATTTACTAAAAATAAGCAACCACCGTATTCATATATGTACACTACATGGTAACAAACATGTCACTTTTCATGAATTAATTATTTAAAAAGATTAAATATTTGAGGATCCATATTTACAAGTGCTGCCAAAATACCATTTGATTTTGCAACGTGATTCTGTCATTTATTGTCATTAATAATAAAAAATAAAGAGTTATATATTCTTCGATCATCACCATCAATGATATTTTTGATTTTATTTAAAGAAAAGGAGTCAGAAATAAAATAATACTCCCTCCGTCTCAAAAAGAATGCTTTTCTTTTTAATTTGTTTCAAAAAGAATGATCCCTTTCTTTTTTTGGCAATACTTTAATTTTAAATTTTAACGTGACATGTTTGAGACCACAAGATTAAAAGACATTTTGGTACATTTGACATAACTTTAATTGAAGACCACAAAATTTAAAATTCTTCTTTATTTTCTTAATCTTCGCGTCAAGTCAAAGCAAGTCTTTTTTTTTTTTTAAACAGAGGGAGTAATATATAAACCATAACATAAAATAAAGAGTTATGATGTAAATATGAAGTATAAAATTTTAAGATCAAACTTTAATCAAACATATAAGATATGCTAATTAATTAATAAGGGATATTTTGATGTGTGTGTGTCAGTGATAGAGATATTTTTGTTATGAAAAAAAATAATTTTTTGCTTCTGCTAGAAATTTTCTGCTTCTTCCCAAAAGCTAAAAAACTGTTTTTGTTTTTTTTTAAAAAGTATTTTTATAAGTTTACCAAATATCATCTTTTTTAAAAAAAGTATTTTTTTCAATATATATTTTTTTTAAAAAGCAATCCCAAACAGACACTTATTCTTTGAAACTCCTAATAAATGTAGGTCGTTCATGTCCATTTCAATTAGGAGACAAAAAATGGAAACAATGGATATTTCTCACATTGTAAAGTCCTTTTCTAGTTACTCTTCCTTCAGCCAAAGCTGACAAGTGTATGTTAGCATATACTTTGCAATTTGCATCATATAAGATTCCAAAAATTATAGATTACGTCGAAAGATATTCTCAAAAATATTGACTTTCACAACTAAATCTTAAGACTTTGTTTTTAGTATGTTGTAAGGGGTCAATTGATATGAAGACAAGTTATGATAAAATTAATTAAATTGAAATTAGTTATTCTTATATTATTTCTTAGTGATTGGTTGGTTTGTTGATTGGGTGAAAATAAAAAAAGGTTTACTTGTAGTTGGAAATAAAATTTATAATCAGTATTAATAGCTCAAAAGTGAATGGACACGTGGACGACTAAAATCGGAGACCGAAGCTTGGAGAATACTTTGCCGCTACGTCACTGGCATTTATGATTGGGTAAAAATCATTTTCCCTCCTCAAATTTCTACCTTAAATTTAAACAATAAACACTCTCCTCTTTTTCTTATTTGTCTTTTTTAAATATCTATTTTATCCTTATATTATTAATTTTTATTTTTCTTTACCTATTTAAAATCATGATATATTTTTATTTTTTAATATGTATATTAAATTTCTTTAAATAAAAAAAAATATTATTTTCTAGACGAAAAAAAGAAAATTGAGAAACATATATTTAGTATATAAGTTAATGATGTTCTAAATGAAATAAATGACCAGGATAATGAAATTAATTTATTAATAATAATTAAAACTATAATATCTATTTATACTAGTGAAACTAACAAATAAAAATAACCTTGTAAACATATTTCAATGCATGTAATACAATAATATATAATAAAAATGGAGATATATTTTATAACAAATTAATTCCAAAAGTTTACTTATATGGTAAATAAATTTTAATTTATTATTTAGAATATTTCATTAGTGACAATTGAAACTCATTTATCTATATAAATAATAGAAAATAAGAACGAAACTTAAAAATGCACACATACATGTGCATATATATATATATATATATATATATATATATATATATATATACACATACATACTTAATACATGTAATAAAATAAGAGATAAGGTACAAGTACCCCCTAAACTATACCCGAAGTTGTTATGATACACCTAAATTTTACAGGGATTCTATTACCCCCTAAACTCATTTTTTCTGTATTTTTGTGCTCCTTTTTACTGACGTGGCTGTCAAGTATCAGAATATTGAGCACAAAAATACAGAAAAAATGAGTTTAGGAGGGTAATAGGACCCCCGTAAAATTTAGGTGTGTCATAACAACTTCAAGTTTTTTTGAGGGGGGGGGGGGGGGGGAGGAGAGAACTTATGCCTTATCTCGATAAAATAACAATCATAAAAACTAATATTAGCTTTTGTGGCAAGTTCATTAAAAAAATTATTCTACTTATAATACTAAAGAATTTAATAAAATATATATAAATACTTGACTAAAATAAATAATCTATAATATAAGAAGATATTACAAATGTCAAGGTTAAAATAGACATAGTCAAAGTCAAAGGGGGAGAATGCTTATTATTCAAAGTTGAAGGTTCACCCTTTATGGCTCTCATAAATAATTATTCCTCCGTCCCATTTTAGTTGGTCATCTTACTAAAAATAAATGTCTCATATTAGTTGATCAATTACTAAATCAGGATAGAATTAATTAGTTTTTTTTTCATTTTACCCCTACAATTAATAGTATACATTAAATGTGAACAATTAGAATTTCAATGTCCATTTCTATGTGAATGAATATCATTAATATGGATAAAGGGTAAACTAATAAAATTCATCATTTAATTTATGATTTCTTAATTAATGTGTAAAATAAAATGTGACCAACTAAAATGGGACGAAAGGGAGTAATATTCTATTACTATTAAACATTTTTTCTATGATGAAAAAAGAAAGAAAGAAAATTAAACGTTTTTTTATATGATTTTTGATTGATTTCTCATGCTCAAATTTGTGCATGCAAAACGCAGATCTCTTCGTGGAAATCCCACTTATAATTTTTTTTAAATTCTTTTGGTATAAAAAATTATTTCCTTCGTTTTAATTTATTTATCTGATTTTGACTTAATACAAAATTAATTTAAGAAAATAAATAATTTTTTTGAATCATGTGATCTTAAACATATCACGTGAAAAGTTAAATAAAAAAATTGCCAAAAAAAAGATATTATATTTTTTTTAAAATAAACGAAAATGAAAAATAAGACAAACAAATTGAAACAAGGGAGGAACTGCATTCTATCTCATTTATAGGAGTAATTTTTTTTTCTTCATTTTAGTCTGTTTATAAGAAAAAAAGTGGCTGGATAATATAATAATGAATATTTTTATTTTACTTTTATCTACATAATTTTACACTTACAAATATATTATTCCCTTCGTTTCACTTTGTATGACTTATTTTGACTTGACATGGATTTTAAAAAACGTAAAGAAGACTTTTGAATATCGTGATCTTAAAAATTAAAAATATGTCAACTGTACCAAAGTGTCATTTATGATATTAAACACTGTGAAAAGTTAAAATTTAATAGTTGCTAAAAAGAAAAGAATCGTTATTTTTAAAACTGATTAAAAAGAAAAGTAGTTCAAACAAATTAAAATAGAGTGAGTATATAACATTTTCAAAAATATAAACTTTCAAAAAAAAGTTTCTTTTTTTCTTTATAAATTTTAGTTCTACCCTCAGACGAAGGTAACTTAATAGTACTATCAACATAGATTGTGGTGCAGTGGTGAGACTGCTCTATCCTTAATTAGAGGTTTCAGATTTGAGGTCTGGGTATGAAAAATTTTTTGTTGAGAGCGCCACCCCCAGAATGAGCCCTACAATGCGCGATCCGAATTAATCGAAGCTCTAATATGGGTATCAGACATCGGAAACCCAAAAAAACAAAAAACTTAATAGTACTAGTATTAATAAATCAATTTAAAAGCCATTGGCTACTCTCTTCAAAAAAATCAACCTCGACAAACTACCAACATCTTAACCATCCTCCATGACTCAACAACTGCCAAAACTAACCAATTCTTCCCCAAACAACCTCTCTTCCCTTCCCATTTCCCCGCACTTTTCACTCTCCGTCGCGCACCGCCGCATCGCCATTGCCGTTGACCTTAGCGACGAAAGTGCATTCGCCGTTAAATGGGCCGTCCAAAACTACCTCCGTCCAGGAGACGCCGTCATCCTCCTCCACGTCCGACCAACTTCCGTCCTCTACGGCGTAGATTGGGGCAGCACTACCACCTCCCAGGCTCACAAAATGGAACAAGATTACGAGAACTTCACCAACAATAAAGCGAACCAATTGGCCTTACCGTTAGTAGAAGCGAATGTGCCATTCAAAATTCACGTGGTGAAAGATAGGGATATGAAAGAAAGGTTGTGTTTGGAAGTGGAGAGGTTGAGATTGAGTGTGATGATTATGGGAAGCAGAGGATTTGGTGCTTGCAAAGGGAAACTTGGGAGTGTTAGTGATTACTGTGTGCATCACTGTTTTTGTCCTGTTGTGGTTGTTAGGTATCCACAGGAAGATGAATATGGCGATGGAGGAGTGGAGAAGAAGGCGGTGGTGCTGGCGGAGGCTGAGCTGCCACCGGTACCGGAGGAGGACCAGGAATTTCATGATGCTGATTATGAGCTATAAGGTATCTAAATTATCACACTTATTTTGCGAGTTTTATACCACAATATGAAATTTCACTCCTCTGTATTATTCCCTCCGTTTGGTTTTACTCGTTACAAAATGAGATGACGCATCCATTAAGAAAAACAATTAATAACATGATTATTTTACTATAGTATCCCTATTAAATGATGTTTATATTGTGTCTTGAAATTAATTTGGAGAAAAAATAATTAATGCTAAGGGTAAAATAGGAAAAAAGAAGTTGTCTTCTCTTGATATGTCAAAAATGACAAGTAAAAATAGAAATCTAATTAGAAAATTAGTGACAAGTAAAAGCGAACGGAAGGAAGGAGTAAAATGCATATCAATGGTGAGTTGACCTAATATTTGTTTTTAATTGACAATAGATTCATACAAATCAACTCAAGAGGTGTGTTATAATATAAAGGGAATGATAATTGAGGTATGAAACTCCAAAAAAAGAGACAAATCGGGTTGGTAAATAAAACAATGAATAGTGAGATATATAACTCACAAAAATATGACAGTTTAAGTGTGATTTTAACCATTAACTCTTTTTTCTTTGTGAGTTTAAGTTATGCGGACTTACCACAAGAAGTAAATGTCCATAGGGACAGAGGTGATTCCACAATCTGTTGAATCCATTGTATTTTTAAAATTATATGTTACATGCTAGTTGCTACGAATTTAATGGATTTTTACTCGTGAAATTTATGCAAAGCTTTAAGAATAGGAGTACTGAGTTTAGATGAATCCGATATCGCAACTGTATTTGCCTTTGCATAGTAAGCTTGATGTGATAATTTTAAAAATAGAATAATAATAACCTGCTATAACAAATTAAGCCAAAAAAATTTTTTTAAGTGTTATCAACACATATAACTTGAATTCATCATGGCTCGGTGATCTGCGTACATATCTTATATACATAAGCACATATCTCTGTTTATGCTGAAAAAAAGGGGGAAATTGTTTACTCTGTTTCTATATTGGAACTATATGGTCTCAATCCCAAACAAATTGAATAGGCGAATCAGCTTTAGTTAATTAGGTTCGTTACACTAAAATGCTTGATAAAAATAACGTGTTTAATTAGTTTCGAAGCTAGAAATATTTGATACAATAATAATATTTTCAGTGTAGTCTCATAAGTGGAGTATGTTGAGTATGTGGAGGATGGTGTTTACGCGGACTTACCCTACCTTGTGAAAATAAAAAAATTGTTTCCGATAGATCCAAAGCAAGTCAATTTAGTATTAACGTTCTTCTTCTTTTCTTTTTGCAGGTGAATGATCTAATGCTGTGAAATAGATGGTTATCTTGAAGTCTGGATTTTCATGCTGCAGTATGTATTTATTATATATCAACTGCTTAAATTACAAAAATGAAAAAAAATAAAAATTAAAACCTCTTAAAATTATCTGTAATTTGAATTGTACACTTTAGTAAATTTTGTGGGCTCGAAATTAATTTTTGTTTCTGTTCTAACTTTTACTTTTCTAATTTATTGGACAGCAAATAGATCTAGTTTCATTTTTGCTATCGGGGATGATATTTGTAGGTATTACTTTTACTCACACATGCCACCACATGTAGAGATCCAAAATTCCAAATCTGGCGTTGATGCGGAATATTCAAAACTGTTGGGCTAACCAACATGGGTTGTGGTGTAATGGTGGGACTACTCCATCCTTAATTAGAGGTCTCAAGTTCGAGCCTTAGGTATTGAGAAAATTTTATTGAGAGTGTCACCCCTAGAATGGGCCCTGCAGTGCGCGATCGGGATTAGTTGGGGCTCTAATACGGGTACCGGACACCGGGCGGGAACCAAAAAAAATAAAAATTATTGGGCTAAATCACCCCAAAAATACTTTTATATGATGTGATATTATCCGCTTTAAACCAAATCCACACGGTTTTTCTCCAAAAGGTCTCACATCATTAAGATATCCTACACTTTATATGTAGCTTCCCAATACCTTCAGCTACCAATGTGTTACTTTTGTTCGCACACCAAACAATCTTCTCCTCAAACTAAGTTCCATGTGACCTATCACCACGATCCACGGGTCACCGAGATTCATTGCGTGTCACCCACATTGTTTGAGTACTTTATGGCCACCGAAGTCCGCAAACTAACTTCTTCTTATTTTGGCATCTTCAAGCTCGTAAGGGTAAGCAAACCAAGCCCTACAGCCCATTACTCTGCCACATCCTCGTACTCGTCCCGCTAAATTCGGGCACTAATACCAATTGTTGGGCTAAACCAACCCAGAGATATTTTTACATGGTATGATATTATCCTCTTTGAACCAAGTCAGCACGATTTTCCCCAAAAGGCCACACACCATTAAGAAATACTACACCTTTAATTTTCAAAACATTATTAATAAAGTTAATTTAATAAAATATACTTTTAATTAATTTTTTATTTTTAAGGAGTGTATTAAATCAACGGCAGAAAATAAAAAAGAATGGAGGGAGTATCAATAACAAATTAGAGATTACGTGGACATATCACATCAAACGTTGAGTCAGCTTTTAGTTAAGCCATGATCACTCACTCATCACTCCATAACTAAAAAACACAAGGGCCTACAAAATAATTATCACGCCCGTCACTGCATTCCGTTAAAGCATTAAGGATAGACAAAAGATTAAAATAATATTATCCTATCCTTCACAGAATAACGTAAGACGACCAAACAGCAAAACATGTCACCCTTAACATAAAAATGCCTACTTATCTTCTGCGAAAATAGAATATATTCCTTCTGCTTCAATTTGTTTGATTTTAATTTGATTTGAAATGAAAAGTTGAAAAATTAAAAAAGACTTGAATGTTGGATCTCAAATTAAAAAAAGGTGAGATGTACTAAAATATCCATGTAAGATATTGAAATTACAGAGTTGTCAAATTGAGAAAGAAACATTCTTTTAGAAATATAACCTCACAAATAGAGTCCGGAGAGGGTAAAATATATGCAGACCTTACCTTCACCTCTGTGATATAAAGATACTGTTTCTGATAAACCCGAGGCTCAAAGAAAACAAGACAGCACATTGGACCAACAGATGGCAAGAAAACATTGAAGGAAAAGACATCAGAACAAGACATGCACCATTATTTACGGAGTCTGCTATGTACTCAAAATCTTGTATACTTTGTTGTGCTTTTTTGAAACCTTTTTTCCCTAGTACAAATCTGATCTAAGCTAACATCTAAAGAAATAATGATACAGAATGTACATCCCATTAGAATCTATACACAAGTTACATATAAAATCCTGTCAAAGATTTTTGAGACCTCCACAGGCTTCTCTAAAAAGGCCATTATGAGGTGTCTTTCCTCCGATTTCAATAAGGGGAAAAATTGGCCATTTCCACCTGAATTTCTCCAAGACACCAAAAAAACACTCTCCTAACCTACTAAAAACGGCGCAACAGCTTCTGTAGACTTAGCAATCTTAGCTGCTTCAGCTATCCTAAGTGCCATCATTGCTTTGTAAGTTGCTAGATCAGCGTTCTCCATCAGCTGCTGCGCCTTCTGTCTCATCCTAACTGCCAAATCCTCCGACTTGTTTGCAGCAGCTTTTGCTTCTTTCACCTTGAGTAATGCCTTCTGTTGCTGTAAAGCATCTTCCTCAGCAACAACCGCTGTTTAATAATAATTTCATATTAGTCTCAATCAAGTAAAAAAACATCAAGATACAAGTAATAGCAAATGCTGTATACTTCTATTTTTTTTAAGTTCAACCTCCTTACATGAAAATATTAATACACAAAAAATACCAACTGTTTGGCAAGATATAACATTGTTCAACAGTCATAGGTCCATCACAAAAAACCTTTGTTGATACACACATACATACCAAAGACTACTAACAAATCATTGTTGCTAGTGAACGCAAATCAAATCAATATATTCCCCTACCAAACACACCAAGGGCCACTAATAACTTAAGAAAAGAGCTTTACCAATCGAAAAAAAAAAAATGAGAAAACTGGGCAGAGGTTGAAGATGAAGCCCAAGAACTTAACAACAAATGAAACAAGCAGCCACACTAGCCTAAAGTTAAGCTGCAAGCATTCACATGTGACATGGGAAAGGTTTAAAACAGTAAACCATGCTGTTGGCTATTGCACAGCATCACACTGTACGGATCTCAAATTAGGACAACAAGAATTCGGATATAAAACTAATTGAATACACACCTTGTAGAAAAGGCCGCTGTTTGCCTCTTCCAGCTTTGCTTCCTTGCCGTTTGAAAGACCTCTTCTTCCGGAAAATAGAATTTGGGATCACTTGAGTTCTCCTTGGCTGGTAACACTGTCAGGAAAAATCATTGTGACCTTCAGATAGCCATAATATGATGCAAGAAAACCATGGATAGACAATTGTAGGATATAAAATATTATCAGAATAAAAAGGATAATGTGTAAAAAGAAAAACACCAGATTTTTTTTGTATAATGAGGAAGTGTCAGGGCTAAGTTTAATTCTTTTCTTCTATTTCATTTTCTTTTTTTTTTAATGAAAAATAAGTTTTGTATTCCCCTAAATTACTATCTAATATTGCAGCTGCAAAGTTTTTGTATAGAATTCAGACTTGATTAGGGTTGTAACAGCAATCAATAAGGCATCTTTTATATTATTTTGCTTGCTCGTAAACCAGTCACATCCGATCAGAGCACCAGTTGGCGAAAATGTAGCTTTTTTGAATACAGTTATCCCATGCACACCCCACCCATGAGCCCAATAGTAGCCTTTTTCAGTCTGCACCTCAGTGACTCAAACCCTCAACTCCATGATTGACAGTGGAAGGTCCTTATGACTAAGCTATTGCTCCCCTGTCAGGTTCGAGACCAATTCTTCATTACAACCCATCACATCCTCAAGAGAGAATCTGAAGGCAAATCTCTAGTCACTTGTCACATTTATTCCACCATTATAATAGCAAAAGGGACATTAACACATCCCAATCAGTAGTGTTGCTTCTCTCTTTCATAGAAAATGAAAGACATGATGAAAACAATAGGTCATTTAGATCACACAACCACACTATAGAACAAAAGAAGTGTTTGAGACTTCTCTACAAATTGCTTTACCTAGAAGAGATGAGAGTGTATATCAACTTCTTTCAGGAGAATAATACAGAAAATTATACTCAGAAAAAAATTGACGGTATTCAAAAAACAAGTGTATAAACAATTTTACTACTACTTTGTCGAAGTTCAATTCAAGATCTAGAATACAATTGCTTCCAAAGATATTATTGGTAAAGAAAATGCTTCTATTGAAGCATATCACTTTTACCTGGAAAATTTTTATCAGGGAAGACCGGTTTTGCTTCCTCTTTTTCAACCAGTAACTATACACAGCCTCTGCAATCTCTTTCTTTTCCATTTTCAGGCAACTACTAATAGCAGCTTTCTCATCAGAGTAATCATCTGGATTATAATAGAAGCCTTTCTCAAAAGTATCAATCAGCAACTCAAAGCGCTCAGCTGAAAGGTGATCACTTTCCAGACTAGGCTGATCATTAAAGTTTCTCAGCCACTCCTCATCATCACAATCCATGTCATAGTTAGCTGTACTCCTTGCCAATGCCCTGGCTAGTTCGTCGTCTTTAACAGCGATGTATGAAACTGGCCGGGAAAACTCGGGAGGATTGCTCTCTGCATAGCCTGATACTTCACGCACACCAGGAACAGGAATGATGCTCACCGCAGGGGGCTGTACATTGCGATCAGAACATTCTTTGTAAAGTTCCTTGAAAATCATCCAGTCTTGCCTATCTGGAAACTCTAGCTTCCAACCACTATCCCCTACCCATATTATGTCATGAGTTACGCGGTTGGAGCTACATGGTCTCATAACTTTTTCAGTAGTAAGATCAAATCTCCTTACACCACCTATCTTCACTGCTAGAATCCATCGTTTTGCAGCAGAAAGTTCCATAGAAATAACGGCGCCTTCTTCCCTGTAACACTTGTCTGGTTCAATAACCAATATGTTTGCCGAACAGCTCGTTGCATCTATATCCTGTGTCAATGCCACCAACACAGACTTTAGTTCTTTGAGACTTGGTGTAGAAGCCTTCTGTCGTGAACTCCTAAGCTCATACTGAGATGTCCGAGAGGAAAATCGAAGGCCCTCGCGTCTGAACCTTAACCTGTCAGAAGTTAAAACACCATTGGCATTCTGTGTGGCAAAAGAAGAATGTCTGCCTCTCATTGACCTCAACGAGCTTCTCCTCTTCTGGATATTCCGATTCCTTGGCTGCAAGTGTCGGGCAGCTAATTTAGGAAGACCAACAGTTGGGTTCACCACTTCAATCTTTTTGGAATCACATACTACAGATGCTACTACATCCAATCCAGACTGATTATTCACAGGGGTGAGGCAAGATACAATCTCCATGTCATTAGTCACCGTAACTTCCTCAATGGCAATTTTAGCATACATGGCTAAAGCAGATGACATGGGAACAAATCTGAGAAGCAAGCTCGAGTGCAGATATATAAAGCAACACGGGACTGTAGAAAAGTCCAGAGAAAAAATAGGAACTGAACACCTGACGCCAGAGATAACACAAGCTCCAATTTTGATTTTCCTGGGAGTCTGATCCTAAGTTGCAGAAACAGGAAAAACAACAAGGTCAGCTACAAACTCCCTAAAATTATGATATCAAAAAAACAAAAAAGAATGGAAAAAAAAAAATAAAGGTTAAGGCCCAACAGTTACAAAACTGGACTGAATGAACGTCTGGTAAAGTGCTCGCAATTAAATAATACCTGAACGAGGAGAATTCCGTGCAATGAATAAACGCTCTTCAGGGGCTCTGAGTTGATGAATCCAAAGATTTGCTGCAAACTAACAGTTGACCTCCTCAAGTACATTAAAATACAATTCAAAAGACAGGAAACCCAATAACCACTTCCATATGATGTATTTACAATAACAATCTCAGTTGAAACTTGTCCATCATCAGAATTATCCCTTACAATAACTTTTTTCTTCCTTACAAAGTGCTTCCCAAACCTCCTAACCTCTGTTAACACATGACCTTCCACGGAATCATCCCTTTTCAAGTCCACCCTTTTCCTCTTCCTCGTATATACAGCTCCCCACCTCCGAACTACATTGCTATTCGGACTAATGTTCTCCGCCACAGGTGCCTCCTGTACCTCAGGCTCATCCACAGCCTTCCTATCTACATCAATATCCATTCGTTCAACATCTTGCTTCGGACCACCATCTTTCTTAACCCACCCGTTTTTCTTACACTTCGTAACATCAACACCACCACCACCACCTACATTGTCAAGAAGTCCAATCCACTCAGCCCCGTGTTTCGCCCGCTTAACCTCACCATCACCTGGACTCAACAACCTCCTTCCAGACCTCAAAACCCTTGCCCCAAATACCCTTGTTGTCCTTCTCATTCCACCCACTGAAGGCATCAGTCCACGCACCTCAATAGGCAGTACACCTGCCCTCGAACCAATTTTTCCCACTATTTCACTGCTCTTCCCACCCCAACAAGTTTGTCTTTTTTTCCTTAGCCTTAACCTTAACCGCAAATTCTCACACATGTAAGTGTAAAGTTGTTTTCTTTACAAGTTATCTCTTCTTAATATCACATTCAATAAATACCCAAAAACCCAATTTTCATTTTTTTTCACTTCAATTTTCAAGAACTGCTTTTCTTTAACTCCAAACAAATACAAAATTGAAAACCCACTTCAGAATTAATTAGATTTAAATGCCTTCACTTCCATCAGCCCCATAAAGTCATCAAACTGCAAACTGCACCGATTTAAAAAAATATATATATATTTAAAAAAATCAAAAAATATTTAAAAAAAACATCAAAAAAACAAAAACCCATTTCAGAAAACCCAAAAGGGTACCCAAAAATATCGATCTTTACAAAAAAAAAAAAAAAAACAAGATTAAATATACCTGTAACGGCGGAGAAAAAACCGATCGTTCGTAAAAGTGAAAGTTGTAGAGAAGAAGAAAGAGAAAGTGTAGAGAGATAAAGTGAACGTTTAGAGAGAGAAAGAGAGAGGCGGTGGGGTTATATGGTGGGGGGGTGGGGGGTTGATCGACGATGGTGGAAAATTTAGGCGTCGGCGTTAAGGAGAGAAGGAGTTTACGATTAAAATTTTTAGGGTTTTTGAACGATTCACTATCCTTTTCTCTCTGTTGTAACTTTGTATTTTCTCAATTTGAGTCCTATAAGTTTTAATAATATTGTTTTTGACCTCTTTTGGTGTTTGGAATATTGTAATTTGGCCTCGATTGTTTTTGTGAATGGGAGTATGGGAGATATTTTAATCGTCTTGGTCATGCATATGAATTGAAGTTATTTTTTGAATTTTTGTAAAAAAAGTGAAAACAAAATTCACTTGTTTTCACTAAAGTTGTATTTGAAATTCTTATAGTCAAACACTATTTTTGTAATAAAGTGAAAAGAAATTTTTGAGAAAAAATAGAAAAATCTTATGGCCAAACGAGGGCTTTCTTTTTCTCGATGTTGTAACTTTGTATTTTCTCAATTTGAGTCCAATAAGTTTTTGAAATGTTATTTTTGACCCCTAATTTGGTTTTTGAAATATTGTAATTTGACCTCGAATGTTTTTGTGAATTGTGAATAGAGACCATATGAGATATTTTATTATTATTTTTGTCTGGAACCCACACGAAGATACAGAGACTGACACACCATGTATAGAGTCCATAGTACTAGAGTCCTTTTCCTTTTTGTTTTTGCTTTTTTAGTTTCCTTCCTTTTTTTTCCCTCTTCTTTTTTTACACACCAATTTTTGGCGGGTTTGAGGTTGATGGTCAAGATCTAACGTTGGGCCCATTTTGAAATTTGCCTAATTATGAACCAAAGCATCTTTATTTATGACTTAATTTAGTTAGGCATAAGTTTAGAGATTTTTATCTCACTCAATATAAGTTTTGTAGAAATCAAGCTACGCAATATAAGTTGTGTAGTATTTATATGAGCTATTTTAGCTAGTTATTATTTTAAAGAACTTTTGTCTTGCTCGACATAAGTTTTATGGGAATCAAGTTATGTTTTTTATGTCATAACTTATAGGTTCTAAAATTAAAGTTTTACCTCTATCAATATAAGTTCGATAAGTTCTATAAGATATAAGTTATGCCTATTCTGAACTGAATTTTTACCTCTATCAGTATGGATTTTATAAAAATTAAGCGTCATAACTTGTTATACTTTTTAAGACATAACTTGTATTATATTATAATATAAAAATAATTTATTATTTCGGTGTCATGGTATTGACGGTCACTTAGTTAACTTTAAGTGATAAAGAAAAAAATTAAAGCTCATCCCAAAATAGGTCATTTGTGTGAATGACCAATAAAATTAATAAATAATCATTTTTAAATTTCTAAAAAAAAGTACTTCCTTCATTTCAATTTATGTGTTGATATTTAATTGGATATGAAATTTATTTTTTTTAAAAAAATTACGTAATTATGATCTGAAATAAGTCATAAATAAATTTTATGGCTATAAATAATTTCATTAGGAGTATTTGTCACATAGTCAATTTTTTCCAACTTGCGGGTTTCAATTCATGAAATGTATCCTTTTACAATTTGAATTTAAGAAAAAAGAAAATTCAAATCTCCTATGAGTAAATGTTGTTTGAATTTTTTGTCATTTATTAAAAGACTCCACAATAAATAAAATTATTTTTTCAATTCTTTCCTCCAATTACAATTTAATTAAATATATAGAGAACTAATATTGGTAGGTTTTCTTTTACCTTGTATAAGAGGAAATGAAATCCTAAAATATATAACATATATATGGTAAGAGATATTAGGTGAGAATTATTAATAAATAAATAATAAAAGAAAAGAAATAGCAAAAACCCAAACTCTCCAAAGACGGTTGGTGGTTAGTATCTTTTTATTTTTCTTTTTAATTTAATTATATCCAATTTGAATTGGATCAATTCGTTTGGTGGAAAGTCAAAATAAAACTTTATTTAATTTCACAAAACCAACTAAATATTTTATTAAATCCTTAAATCATATGTAAAATTTTTATGGTAATTCTTTTTCCTTCACGTACATGTCCTTTCTAGGTAAAGTTTTCGTAGTAATATCTCTAACTTATTTAGGTTTGGTCATTTGATTTAAGTAAGAAATCAGAATATTTAACAATTTTAAATTAATTAGAATTTTACCTTATATAAAAAAAGATTTCTACAATTCTATTTAAGTAATATTTTGGATTAAATTTAAACATAGCTTCTTCTACTTCTACTTATTTTGATTTTGATTCTAATTCAAGTTGTCTTTTGCATTTATTATTATCATCTTTTCCGTCTTTCTTTATTTCTTTTAGTTAATAGCTTTAAAGATTATATATGAATTATATGTAATTAACAATTGGCAATGAATTCTCTCATTTTGATAATTTCTCGTGTTTTTATTTCAGTTGAAAATTTCTAATCGGAAAATTGGAATGAATAAGTATGTAGCCGCCGAATTAAGTAGCCAAAAAAATCAAAGGTACATCTCTTTTCTTTTCTCTTTATTTAATTGTGACTTGATTTTGATTATTTTATTTAACTATATTTAAAATATTATTCGTTAATAGTATAGTTGAATCTTTAATTAAAAGTATTTATATTGAAAATTATGTACATGTTCTTTTACTTTTGATATCTCATCAATTCTTAGCTTCTGCATGTGTTCCTGATTATTTCGATCTCAATACAGGTATGATTATTTTGATCCCAACACAAGTATATTTCATTTAGGGGTGTTCAAATGAGACCGAAAAACCAATCCGAACCGGTAAACCGAGTCAAACCGACTTAATAAACCGCAAATCGGCTTGGTTTGATTTTGAACTTTTGAAAACCGATAATATTTGATTTGGTTTGGTATTGATTCCAAAAAAACCGAAACCAAACCGAACCAAACCGATAAATAAAATATACTTAAAATTTATATTTATTAGACATTAATTAAACTTTATCTATTTCCTTCATAATTTTGGTCATTTCGAGTCCAACACTTATTCAAATAATTAAATGAAAAGTTGGCCCATATGGTCCCCTAGTCCATTTAAGTTTAAAGTAAAAAAAGTTTGTCTTTAGGGTGTGTTTGGATTAGTTTTTTTAAGTAACTTATAAGCTAAAAGTCAAAAGTAGGTAGCAACCAACTTTTGGCTTTTGTCTTTTTTTTTTTGTATTTTTTAAGCCTAAAGTAATGCTTTCGTGCCTTTGCCAAACACTTTAAAAAATTAAAGTGTTTAAAAGCCAAAAACACGTAAAAATAAGCCAATCCAAAAACCCTATTAGTGAGCTACTATTTTGTGGAATTATAGGTGCCTTAGTAGCTTAGAGAGTCATTGATTGTTATAGCTTATATGCTCGTTGCTTTGTGAGTCCCTCTACAACATGGATAGTGTGAAGTTCTCATGATGTTCGTTTCCATTTACCAATTGGATATTATTGTCTTGAATTCTCCATTAGCTTCTACGTATCCGTACATATTGCTTTGTATGCTAAAAATACATTCTTAAAAACCGTAAAAACCAAACCAAACCGATAGAACCGACAAAACCGAAACCGATAGAATTTATACTATAATGATTTGGTTTGGTTTGAATATTAAAAAAACCGTCTTTGTTGGTTTGGTTTGGTTTCAACCACAAACCGAGTCAAACCGGACCATGAACACCCCTAATTTCATTGATTTAACTTGATGTCACTAATTATTTATAGATAACGTTACAAAGCATTAGATTACTAGCTCTTCCTGTGAATAAAAGTAATCCAATAAAATTTTAAAATTCTAAAATATTAAATAATTATTTTATTTTTAAAGATTAATTTCTAGAACTTTGAACGCTAAGTTAATATTAAGTAAAGTTGTAACTACAATTAATAATTTGAACTTAAACTAATATATGAAACTTTGGAATAACTACAGATTTGTCATTATGTATTCTTATAATTTTAAAATAATATCATCGGTGAATATGAATTCTTAAAATTTCAAACTAAATGGGTTAGTCAGATCTCAAATGAATGGGTTAAATAAAAATAGATTTTGAAATTCTTTTAATGCAAATATTTGATTTATAAGAAAAAAGCTTGAATTTCATTCTTCATTGTTGGAATTGAAGATAAAAAAAATATATTTTATTTAAAGTCAATTGCTATTTTTTACTAAATCACTTTTAATAATATGAACAATAAAGAAGGATGGAGGAAATATTAACATAAAATTAAACATGTACCACCAGTAATAAAGAGAATTAAGAGGGGACAAGGAAAAAAGGAAATAATATGTTGTAGACATGTAGCCATTGAGCAGATGAGACCTTTGCATAAACAAAGCTTCAAGTAAAATATGAAAGAAATAATCAATAATAACTGAGAAGCAATAAAGAAGATTAGTAAATGTTAAGTGTCCTATCTTGGTGGAGGAAATGTGTTGTCTTCTTAGATAGTCTTGGCTCTTGGGCAATCCTCACCTTTTCAACAAGTTTCTAGGATTGAATTAGATATTGGGTTTATTTCTTCACATGGTATAAGAGTCGGATCCATTCTTATTTTTGGCTTACCTAATCTTAAGGCTCTATGTTATGTTGTCCACACTCCAAATGTGAGGAAAAGTGTTAGTGTACCACATTTGTGAAGGAAATAGGTGGTTGTCTCCTTAAATTGTCTTGGACAAGTATCCATTTTTTCACTGTAAAATTGCCTTTTGACTTCACTATGTTTTTTAACTACTTCATTGCAAATTTTATATAGTAGGGGATAAACGTGCAACGCACATTCCCATAAACTAGTATAATTTTTTTTTATAAAGGACTAAAAAACTATTTACACTAACCGGTTCAGACCAGCGGCTAATCTTCACATAATATGTTTCTCAGTTTCTCAACTAATAATAGTCAACATATTAATGAAGGTCAAGTTCTCCATTTGTGGATTTGTTGTTTATCTTAGTAGGCGTTTGGTCATGAAAAAAAAAAAAAAAAAAAGAGCTAGAGTTGAAATTGTGTTTGATCATATTTTTTTTTAGACTTTTGGCAAAACAAACGGTGAAATAGTGAGATGGAAAAAAGTGAAAAACAAGTGACAAGAGTTGTTTTCACTTTCTCAAATACAATTTGAAGTTGTACTTGAAATTTATATGGTAAACAATATTTTTTGAATAAAATAAAATAAAAAAATTGAAAAAAAGTGAATATTCTCATTGCCTAAAGTTAAAAATAGTATTTACACTAGTGCATGTGCAAGTAATGTATCAGAATTAAAGTAGTATTTACACTAATGCATGTGCAAGTAACGTATCAGAATTTTTCATAAGCGGTATCAACATTTGAATAGTTTTTCGAACTTGTGGTTTTAAGACTCTGCTTCAATAATACCACATTCCAGAATGATTTCAAAGAGAGTTTGTTTGACGAAAACGTTCGACATCCAACATCGACAAAAAGCAAAAAAAATTATAATACAAAATAAAAAGTTTCACGAGTAATAATATAAAAGATATTCATTTACTAATATTTTCATTTTGCTTATTGTTTGTATATGTTTAATAAAATATCTCGATGATCCCGTGAAACCATTTATGGCAAAGTAAATGCGTCCCCGTGTTTGTGAGAGGGAATGTACAATGGTTCATTCACAGCCACGTTATTTAACAATTCTCTAAACCTTCACTGAGCATGCTTCTGGGGCATCTAACAATCAAAAAGTTCACGAGGATACAACAATAACATATCAAGTGTACTTCCACAAGTGTAATTTGGAGAGTGTGGTGTGTACACACCCTCAGCTCTAGATTAAACCACACCGCAACATCCAATTTTGGAAACAATGAACTTCTTAACTGTATCTAAGAACATAATTCAAGAAATTTTAAACTGTTATGGTACATCGCCCACACATACGAGGCTAGCAAATACTACCACACATGACGCAACTATATTCTCCTTGAAACATAATCCAATAAACAGCTAAAGCATAGAACAGAAATCTGGATGCGGACAGGCACAGAGGCACAAGTCGACTGAAGTTCGCAAGTGCAGGCTGCCTTGCTGATCTTCACGGGAAACTAAATCTAGAGAGGTAGGGGAAGGGACAAATTTCCCTAATTACTATACTAGTTCAAACACTGAAACAGGAAGACAGCCTCAAAAGTATCATAAGTTAAATACTGTGATCCTCAAATCACACCAAGAGTTCCCTCACTTCGGCTCCTGCGCATAGACAGGTCAGGTCTGAAGCTAAGAAGTTTGCTGCTGAAGTCATAGACCTGTTGCCTTGTAGTAGTTTTAGTTCCAATAGGAGGCAGGCGAGCGGTGGGTCTACTCTTGGATGGTTTTGTTGAGACCATTGTTTGACTTTTACGACCATGGGTTGATGAAGATGATGCTTTGTGTGTGACAACGCCATGACTTGCCTTCCGCATAGCCTTGGCTGGCTTGAGACCTCGATCTATCTGATGAGCACCAATGGCCAATCTAGAAGATCTGTCTGCTGTGTCCTTCACCTTGACGAGTTTCCTGTTGAAGTAAATGAGATTCGGAAGAAGCCCTTGGAGATTCTTTTTCAGTTGTTCATCACCAACATTCTTCTGGGCAGGGTTCCCTTCCAGGCTGATTGCTTGTAAAGAACCATAATTAGCTGCAAGTTGGCCCAGACATTTGGCTGTAGATATTTTGTTGAATCTCAAATCCAGGACATTCAACTTTAGGAGGCGGTGAAGACCCTCAACCTCGCTGATTTTATTCCCAGCTAGGTACAGCTCTTTCAAGGAAGAACAGGAAGCAAGACCTACAGGCCAAATTGTCCATATTCAAAGTAATTTAGCTCAATTACAATCTACTTAGCATATAAGGATGGAGCACATAAAGGAAAAAATATGGATAAATGGAAGAAAGGTAACTTAAAGATAATAACATATGGAGAAATTATATGGCCTCTCAGCACCAACTTGAATTGATATATTTGACTCAGCACACTTGATATAAAGAGAGATGAACAAGAAACTATTACTTGTAGTATTGTACTTAGGTGATAATGTACCACAGAGAAGAGGCCATAACTAGAGAATCTTCACCAACTTGAAAGGAAATTGAACTGTTCATTCTGAACTAGGCGATAACGAGTTCTGAGGGTTTTACAACCAAAGAAAAGAGTTAATGATAGTCATTGACTTACTTTTTGACCGTATTGATATAAAAATGAGGAGAAAAAAACAGCATAGAGAAGTAAAAACTAAAAACTTAGTCATGTGACATATCTGGCTTGTTCTGTTGTATAATATGTACTGTTCTGTTCACTAGCAAAGTGGTCAGTACTTTAGATGATGTGAAAAGCGATGGTTTACACTAATTTGAGATGGAAGCAGTATGTAACTAGTTAGTATGATATTAATTTAGCTTTATTAAGTTGAATTGCCAACTTTGACAACTGAGAGAACAAAGAAGATTTTAGTAAATGGATTGAAGCAGCAATTCTATGTCCTTTCTTTCAGAGAAATGTACATTACTTGCAAGAACAGTAAAAGAAAAACAAATGTCAAGTCTTCTAAAAATCCACAAACAAAGATGATTTAGCAAAGAACCAGCCAAGTCACGCTATAAACTTGTAAAGCATTTTTCAGTTTATTTGACATTCATATAGAATTGCTACTGCACCAGATCTGGGATGTTATGCAAAACTTACAGCAAACAAGAGTTGTCAAGTTCATACGGGATATAGGTTTCTCCACTCATCATGATATTAGCAATTATTCCTTGAAGTTCCCCAAACTGCAAAGCATCCTTTCAAGTGGAAAATTTCTAGAAGTTGCATGTTCATTCATATAGATAAATAAAGAGCTTTCTCTATCAACTTAATGACCAATTTATTAGGACTTTAAGAGATAAATGGTGTCTACATCAAGGAAGTCTACCAACAATTTCATAGTGCATAGTTGAGAAAAATCATACCATGTCCAATCCTTACTAGTCGATTGTAGCTCAGGTCAAGAACACGAAGTCGTGTAAGTTCACGCAATCCTTCAATAACTGATATACTGTTCCTGGACAGATTCAGAACATGAAGCCCTCGAGGGAGAGCACCAGCAGTTATCCTCACTGGGGAAAAAATAGAAGCAAGATAATAAACTGTCAAGAGTTCTAATCATACGAAGACTTGGAGCGTGGAAAAAGGTGAACTCAAGCCAGAGGAATAGAACGTATGAGATACAAACCTATGGAATTCCCAGATAAGTTGAGTGCTCTCAAACTCACAAAAGCACTGAGAAATGGAATCACAACCAACCCATGATTTATCATCTGAGCTGATGTGGCATTGGCACTCAATGAAGAGATATATTTCTTAATACTTTCGGCGCCAGGATTGACCTTACCATCCAACTTTGCAACAGGAGAAGCATCCAAGACAGCTTTACCTTTTTGCACTTCAGGACCATACTCAGGAACAGAAAAGTCATCTGTTTCTTCAAATCTACCACAATGCTGAAGATCTGTAACCCACTCCTCAATTCGTTTTGTCTTAAAATCCTTGCCTGTCAATTCATTCCACCGGCAAAATGTAGATTCTCCATTAACATGCTTCTTCATGTTAACCTCATCCATCCCAGGTAGTATCCAGTCTTTGGCTGAGCTAACATAGTTATATGTATCAAAATTCTCATCCGGAGGAGTTTCATCATTACCTTTTTCATTATTCTTTAAATTATCTTCTTTTTCATGTTTCATCACCTTGTTTTCTACCTCATCCACATAATTTACTTTCCGTCTTGCATCTAAAATATTCAAGTCCTCAGCAGATCTTGAGTGATGGAAGTTGCGGCTAAATTGTCGACCTGGGGAATGAATGTTAGGCAATGAGCTTGATCTTACAATACAAGGAGAAGTACGTGGTGAACGGCCACCAGACTCATTTGCATTAGACAACTGAACCTCATAGTTCTCTTGTCCCTCTTTTTCAGACTCTTTTGCATCTCCAGTGGAAAATATCGACTCATTGTTAGCCAAATTAGAGTTTACTTGAACAGAATCAGAGGGTCCAGCTTCATGAAACAAATCAAGCAAGCTGATATTAAATTCCTTCCCACCATCTGCAGTTGCCGATCCACACTGATCATCTGATTCATCACAAGAATATCTACCACTCTCGTGCTCTAAGTCATTGCCACGGGCAACTCTTCCTTCCAAATGCAAGCCACTACCCAAAGATAAACTCTTCCTCATTTGCGCACTGTTATGTGTTTTGACTTCATATTCAGTATTAGATTTACTCTTTAATTCCTCAGATTTATAATCATGCTCTAAGCGAGAAGAATCTGAAGCATGATCCGCATAGTTCTCGAGAGCATCTGCATCTGCTGCACTAGTTGTGGACAAGTAAGCAAAACCCTTCATGGTGTGATCCTGAGAACAATCTTCAAGTGTTTTATGCATTGCTTCAGCGTTTAAATGAACTGTTTTCTGATTATAGAGGAACATAGGATCAGCTACATTTTTAAATTATGCAAACAAGAAAAAGCAATATATTCATAACATCTAATATTTATTTTCTAACCTTTGGCTTGTGGGAATGGATGTGAGCTGGGAAGCATGAAAATTTAAACATCTTTTGAAAAGAAAAAAAGAACCGGTTCACACGAGATCAAATAATTTTTGAGATATCGAAGAGCTCTAATATTCTAATATTTTTCTAAACTGGTAATCTGTAGAATTTCAGCAAAAAAAGGTCACATGACTGCAAGACTTAGCACAGGGCAATCTTAGCCATAATCAAGTGTGAGCCCTGCTGAGACACGGCACAATCTCCAGACATGTGATGATCTTGATCTCCTCAAAACACATACTAATATCACCGCCTCGTTTTTGCCCCACACCCACTTAGAGGTGCGAGAAAAGCAGGAAGTTTTTATAGCGGCCAGACTGGAAGAAGATAGTCAAAATCTAAAAGAACCCAATGATTGCTACGCCTCAAAGATGCCAACCTGTTAAAAAAAAAAACAAGAAGCTGAAACTGTTATGAATAAAGGATGAAAACCAAGAGATGGACAATATATCATGTCACAAAGTTCGAAATCAACATGGTATAATGAAATTCAATATTTGATTCTGTATACTACTTACGGATTCCTATTCCCTTGCCCTTTAGTTCTATAAGTTCATGTACTAGAAGCCATATACCTTCAATCATTTTCATTCCAATACAAAAAAGTAAAAAAGGAGTAGGACTTCACCGAGGCAGATATAAATCTAACCAGGCCCAGATCCATAGAATATAGAATATGGTTCACTAAGGCAACCATATCTTACCAGCATAATTCAAGATTGGAATCAAAACAGAGTTCAGCAAAACGAATTGCCACAAAAATTACCAAACAAGAGAAATTCTACATGTATTTTCTTCCTCAAAGCATTTAAATAACAGTACAAGGCATGACACATTTACCGCACCATGGAATCAAACAACAACAACTTCCTATAAATTCTTCTAACATCTCCAATTCAAATAATAGCAAAGGTTTGAATTGTATACCATAGTTTTCCACATTAAATTACTAGACAACAGCATCCAAGCCCAGGAAACATATCAACACAACAACAATTACTTTTTTTCAATAATCGTATCCGGGCCAACTTGGACACACCTCAACTAATTTCACGAGATACCTGTCACCTCCACCAGTAACAAGTATCTGGTAAATCCACTAATTCCACAAGACACCTGCCACCTCATACTAGCAACAAGTATCAACCTATGAGGTATCTCGACTAATTCTACGAGATACCTGCCACCTCCCACAGCAACAACAGATACCAGATAACTTTGTCCACCAAACCTAGGATATATGGGAGAAATCACCAAGTATTTTTTTACCTCCGCTACAATTTAAACCTGACACCTCATGATTCTCCTACGCCTACTACTGCACGTAAATCCCAAACTAGTTGGAATTGGCTATATGAATACTCAAAATCTATTCTACTCCATTTTAACCAATTCCAATCCAATTAACATCTATAACAAAAATCCACACCTTCAATAACATAAACAAACAAACAAATCCCAATCCACAACATCCATTAATCAAACTTTTCACACACACAAAAAAAAATATTCATCCCACCAAAAAACAAAAAACTAAAAAAACAACAGCAACAAAACAAGATTAAGAGATCTAACCTTCTACTAGCCAGCTTTACCTTTACGTATCTGAACTGAAAATTGACAACAAAAAAAAAAAGAACAATTTTTTCAATATTTTTTTGTGGCTTTCAAAAACAAGACAAGAAAAATAATGTCAACAACAACCCTACTTGCTATATTGTGAGGCTTAGAATTTATAGCTCTATTGAGCGACACATGATTTATTTCAACTACTTTTTTTTTTATTATTTTATTTTATTTTTTTGGTTGATTAACAAATAAGCTTTGAATATATTCTGTTCTATATTCATCAGATGAAATGAAAAAACATCTTGTTTTTGCTCCTGTTACAAATTATGCGCCACACCTCTTTTTAGTCCGTATTAAAAAAAACACATTATTATAATTAAAAATAATTTAATTTATTGCTCTTTTCATCATTAATAAGTGTTTTATAGTCATAAAAAATAATTAAAAGACATTTAAAAAAAAAATCTTAAATATTGTATAAGTTAAACCATAGAACAATTCCGATACCAAAAAAATTGAGACGGGAAATGATTACTTTCTCTGTCCATTTTTACTCGTTATATTTTGATTTGGCATGCCTGAGGCTGTCATACTATTTTAACACACTACTCTTATTAATTGATATTTAGTATTGTGTTTAGAAAAATAATTTAGAGAATAAGTAATTAATGTTAAAGATAAAATATAAAAAAAATATTATTTTTTCTTAATATGTTAAAGTGATAAGTAACGATAAAAATGTATTTTTGAAATACTAAATAAATAAAAATAAATGGAGTTAGTATTTTTTATTATTATTATTTTTATTTTTTTTAGGAAATTAGAAAGAGAAGGTGGTGACCACTAAAAGTAGAATTTTGAGATCGTATTTTATGACCACTTATAAAAAGGGAAGGAGTATTCTTCTTGAAGGATACTGCTAATTGTACGTGCTGTGATTTGTATAAATGTGACAGTTCGATTGTAACCGTTGGATTTGTTTGGAAGCAGTCGGCTTTTCAGTTGGTGATTTGTAGCGACTTTTGACCTAATTAAAAGAATGCTTTAAAGCTAATTTTCGTCGATACTGGCACTAATTAATTTCTTTTTTGGTTGTATTATTGAGTAATTTTTTTTTTCCTTTTAATTAAACAATTTAAATTTAAGTCATGAGAATGAAAAATCATATGAGAAAGCATTTTGTGCCCGTTTGGATGGGCTTTTCGCTTTTGACTTATTTTTTAGCATTTTAAGCCAAAAGTCATAAGTTAGGATTCCTAACTTATCCTAACTTATGACTTTTGGCTTATTTTAAGCATTTTAGCCAAAAATCAAGTGTTTATAAGTATTTTTTAAATTTATTCAAATATTTTAAAAGTATTTAAAAATTATTTTTAGCTTAAAAATACCTAAAATAAGTCAATCCAAACAAACAGTTTATCTTTAAATCTCACACAATATAAATTTAAATCAATTGAAGCCTCAATACGAATGAGTTCTCGGATGGAAAACCAATAAAGAAGAGTACTCATCTTTTACTATATTTATGATTTCAGATTGTCATGATTTGATTGGATTATGTCAGATTAATTCTACTTTGTCTTTTTTGGCTCTGTACAATGAACTTTCTTTTTTTTTTTTTTTTTTTTCGGATTTTTGAAAGTGTGACGTAGGCTCTTTTTTTGCTCTGTACAATGAACTTTCTTTTTTTTTTTTTTTTGGCGGATTTTTGAAAGTGTGACGTAGGCCCGTTTCCTCGTGAAAATCTTAATTTTTTGGAGTTGGAGTTATATTTGATTATGAATATAAATTAAAGTTATTTTTAAAATTTTAGGAGTGAAAACAAATTTACTTATTTTTACTATTCCAAGTATAATATGAAATTATATTTGAAATTACTAAACACTACTATTTTCACTAACACAAAATAATTTTCAGCAAAAAAATAAAAAATTCTCATAGCCAAATCGCTACTTATAATGTTGTCAGGTTGTGTTGTTGTTGTTGTTGTTATTATTATTATTATTATTATTATTATTATAATTATAATAAAAGAAAAGACATTAAATTACCTCTAAATTTATCCGCACAATTTATTTTAGGTCTCTAACTTTATGAGTAATTCTCTACCCCTCTAAACTTGTTTCAAGTGAATTTAATGAAACCTTAAAACTGACGTGTCAAAGCAAGTGATACTATTCTCCTACAAATGCGTGGTTAATGAAAAATATAAAACAAATTTGTTTAATTATACACGTGACACCTTTTTTAATTAAAAGCTACTCCCTCCGTCTTAATTTATGTGATGTACTTTGACTTGACACGGAGTTTAAGAAATAAAGGAAAACTTTTAAAACTTGTGGTCTAAAATGAGTTATAGATATTTGTGTGGTTGTAAATCATTTCATTAAGGGTAAAGTGGGTATTTTAAAGTTAAATTGTTACCAAATATAGAAATATGTCATTCTTTTTGGGACTGACTAAAAAGAAAAGTGTGTCATATAAATTGGGACAGAGGGAGTATTAATTAATTACTAATTCTTAGGGACCTTCTCTTTCATTTTCTCTTTTTTTTTTTTTTCTCATTCTATTTCTTTCTTTCCCTCGAACTGTACATCTGCATCAAATTCTCACAATAAACAGAAGCCGAAATTGTTGTCGAACATTTTTTTTGGTGAACCCCTTAATTTTTTAAATTCTTTTTCTTATTTGTTTCATCCATAATTTTTAAAATAAACAAAGATGGAGGCTTTCTTCTTCTAAAAAGCAAATCACCATTAATATTATTGTAGTCTCTCACCAACTTTTCTGATCTTCTTTGCCGGAAAAATAAATCTTTGAGAGCGTAAGGGAAAGAGGTGGTAATATAGCAAATAAAAGGATATGAAATTTGTGGAGAAGGAGATCGTAAGTGCATATCTTTGACAACAAATAAAAAAGATATGAATAGACTATCGAAAAAATGGATCTTGATAGTAAATCGAAAAAGTATGAAATTCATGAAAAAAATTGATTTTTTGGTCATCAATGGTAAAATCACTAGCAAAAAAGAGATGGGCACTCATTAAAGGAAATTTCAATTTCGTCAAAGTTGAAATTTCGAAGCAAATTAGTTTGATTTTTTAGTCATCAATAGCGAAATCACTAGCAAAGAAGAGATGGGAACTCATTAAAGAAAATTTCAATTTCGTCAGAGTTGAAATTTCGAAACAAACTTGTAATGGGTTTTCCATTCCTAATGGATTATTGATTGTTCAAGCTTCTTGTATTTGAACAAAGCAAAATAGACGCGGCCATGGCTTTACTTGAATATAGCAGCATGTGCACTCTTTACTCCCTGAGTTTCAAGAATAGTAAAAGAAGAAAGAAAGAAAAAAAAAAAGAGTAAGATTTGACACATGGAGGTACGTGTAGAACACCTTCCACCATATGTGTGGGGTGAATTTTTAAAGAGATATTAAATTCACTTGAAATGAATTTAAGGGGATAAAAAAATTATTTATAAAGTTAGAGTGCTAAAATTAATTTAGGAGACAAGTTTAGGGGAATTTAATGTTTTTTCTCTAATAATAATAGGATTACTCTGTAATATTTTCAATTGGTTAAGAGGTGAATTACTTGATGGATTACTTTGCTCAACCAAAATGTACTACGACTACTACTACTTTTGAAGGGAAAAGTAGTGATTGTCTCAATCTTAGGCATAATTGTGATTGGTCATACTCTTCCTGTTTATTTTTATTTATCTATTATTTTAAAAATAAATTCCACTTTTATATGTCATTTTTATTAGGCGTTTGGTCATGAAAATTAAATTTTTTTGAGTTGGAGTTGAAATTGGAGTGGAAGTTGGAGTTGGAGTTGGAGTTGGAGTTATGTTTGATCATGAAAAAAATTAGAGTTCTTTTTGACTTTTTGTGAGAGAAGTAGGAATGAAAAAAATGAAAACAAGTAAAACTTATTTTCACTTTTCCGAAAAAAATTTCACTTTAGTGAAATAAATTCTATGGTCAAACATCATAAAATTATACTTTTTTCACTAAAATAAAATAAATTTCCGAAAAAAAAGTGAATTTTTTTATGGCCAAACGGGTCCTTAATGTATCAAAAAAAGATAAATATTTTTTTCATGTTTTTTTTTAGCATTAATTTTTTATTCTCCAAATTATTTTCTAAGATTAATATTAACTATTAATTAATATGAGTAATATGATAAAATATTTATGTTATCATCGTTTATGATGCAGATTCAGTTGTTCAGGCTCGCAATCAGGTGCAACCTTAAGTTCTCCACGTTCTGATTTTGGTGACCCTCCATACTATCTGGGGCTTAATTATGTTAGCTTTTGATTACTTTCATAAAGGTATGTCGGAGGTCTTATTAGGGTAGATGATTTATTTTTGGTCATATAGTGGCTTCATAGACATTGGACAGCTAGTAGTGATGTCATGTTATTTTCAGTTTTGACCTTCTAGTCTCATGTTATAAACCTTAAAACTTTATGAATTTATGAGTCAAGAATCTTTCTTAAACTATATGTTTTATTTCCTATGTTTTAATTAAGCTATATTTTTGTCTATGTTAGTTAAATGCTCGTGTCACATGTCATGTACTGGTACGCTCGGGCTAGTAATGGCATCGGTTGTCTGTCACGTCTAGTGTCTAGGTTCGGGGCGTGACAAAACTCCACCGAAGCCACTTTTATCTTCTTCATTTCGATCTAATCATATCTTTCCTTAATCCCTACATTACATTTCCATTACAACATTCTCATTTTCACAATTTTCGGCTTTTAAACATGAAATTTCTTGACTAGCCAACACTCTGGCCCATATGACATAATTGGTCTAATTCTACCACTCTATAAAACTTGTTTTTAGGTTTTGGTGGAATGTTTTTATCACACGATAATTGGGGTGCGAGCCTCCATTTTATTCGCCCTTGCTACATCAAAACGTGTGTGACATCATCGTCAATCTCCTCATTTATTTTGATAATAGACTCAAGATACTTGAAACTCCCTCTCTTTTGGATGACCTATGTGTCAAACCTTACTTCCACGTTAGCTTCATGTGTCGAGTCGTTGAATTTGCGCTCCAAGTACTTTGTCTTAATCCTATTCAACATGAACAATTAGACTCAAAGGTCTGTCTTCAAACCTTTAGCTTAGCGTTAATTTCGCCACGAGTCTCATTAATCAGAACTATGTCATCCGCAACTAATATATACCACAATATATTTCTTTGAATTTACCGCATCAATATATTCATCATCAAAGAAAATAAGAACGGGCTAAATGATACAACCTATCACAACTGAGAATATCTAGAATCCTTTACTTCCCTGTTCATTTCCTCTCTTTGTCTATGTTTTCCATGGTGGGACATGGGCAGATTTTCCTCTATAGTATGAGGAAAGTTCTATCAAGAAAAGGAAAAGGAAAAAGAAGCAAGAAATGTTGTTTTCTAACATAGATAAATTGTAATTCCCAAGTGCCACAGTAGTATTTTTGGGGGGAAAAATTCATTTATCTATAATCTATATCTATAATCTATAATCTATAATCTATAATCTATAATCTATCTCTATAATCTATATCTATATCTATATCTATAATATATTAAAAGTGTGAAGCCTCTTAGAAAAGTGATTTGAACTTTTTGCCCTTCATAAAAAGACTCCACAATAGATAAAATCGTCTTTTCACTTATTTTCTTCAATTATTATTTAATTAATTATGTAATATTTAGGACTTTAAAATTAACTAAAATTAGTCACTAAAGTTTTCCTTATTTAGAATTATGTTAAAGGCACTAAAATAAAAGGGATTGTGTGTGGGAAGGAAATTTCCTGTTGACTGAAAACTTTGTGCTTGCAAAGTTTCTGCGAATAAGTTTCAATGTAAACAAGAATCAATTACATATTATAATTTATACATTAACTAATTTTGTATAGAATATTTCTGTTGATATTTGAGAAGTGGTGATACGTATTTCATGATCCACCAATATCTCCAATGAGACCAATCTCTTCATCACAACTTTAAGCTATGCAAGCAAGCACATGAATATTTAAATGTTATTGGACTCATAGAGAAAGTGATACATTCAACAGATCCTTGGTTAGATCTCTTGCTTTTTAAATTTTAAAATTAATTAAGAGTTATCTCGATTTTGATTTCATTCATTGTTGATGTTTTATGTATAATTCATTATTGTATTGGTGAAACTTGATTATCAATTCGCTTATTTTCATTATTGTATTGGTTAACTTGATTCTCAATTTACTTCTAATATCTTAATTATTATATTGTTTTGTTTTAGTTTATATTTTGTTACTATCTGCTATTTTTTTTTTTAGCTTAATACAGATGATAGATGTTGTTCGATCAGGCTTTAAGAATTTTTCATGTAAAGGTTAGATTTAATCGTATTGTTCTGAATTCTATTATCTCGATTATCATATTGTTTTATTATAGTTTATGTTCTGTTGTTATATGTTGTTTTTCTTCTTAATACAAGTGGTAGATTATTCTCCCAATAATTTTATACGTTTATACTTTTTGATTTATATCAGTCCTTTGATTCAATCTCCAACTTTGTATGTTTTCAGGTGATCTTTATCTTAAAATCTACTATTTTTGTAATATTTAAAAATAGTTTTAACCGAATTATTAATTAAACAAAAACTCAATAATAGATTATCAAATTCGCATAACAAATGGAAGGATTAAATAGACAAGAAAAAGACTTGGATCTTTCGGGTCAGAATTTTTAATCAGACAAGAATTACTTTCATCGGAGACCTGAGCTTTGCGATCATTATCGTATTATTTGTTGTAGTTTACAGGTCGTAGATGAATGTCAGTCGGCTTTGAGAAAGTTTTTGTGTAAAGGTTAGGTTTAATTGTATTATTTTGATATCTCTATTATCGTATTGTTTTGTTGTAGTTTACATGTGGTAAATGAATGTTAGTCGGCTTTGAGGAATTTATTTAGGTAAAGGTTAGGTTTAATGTATTGTTTTGATATCTCTATTATTGTATTGTTTTGTGGTAGTTTACAGGTCGTAGATGAATGTCGATCGACTTTGAGGAATATTTTTGTGTAAAGGTTAGGTTTAATTGTATTGTTTTGATATCTCTATTATCGCATTATTTTGTTGTAGTTTACAGGTGGTCAATGAATGTCGGTCGGCTTTAAGAAAATTTTTGTGTTAATGTTAGTTTACAGGCGGTAGATGAATGTCGGCCGACTTTGAGAAATTTTTTTAGATAAAGGTTAGGTTTAATTGTATTGTTTTGATATCTCTATTGTCGTATTGTTTTGTGGTAGTTTACAAGTGGTAGATGAATGTCGATCGGCTTTGAGGAATTTTTTTGTTTAAAGGTTAGGTTTAGTTGTTTAATTAAGTCACTTGATCAAATCATATTAAATATTATGATTATTTTTTCCTAAGACACTATTTTTATTGTTTCTCTGAATCTATGTTACAAACTAAATTTTAAAATTATGGGTGAAATGCAGAGAATGAGCATGACTATATTTGGAGCGGAAGAAAAGTGATACCGACTATTTGATCAAGAAGAGGGATTGAAGTGACATGGAATCTGCAGGTCAAATTCTGCACTTCTAGGATGGAGCCAAGTCAAATTGTCCAACTTTGTGAATTATCAAGCACTAATCATCGGCCTACTAAAGACACCAACCGTAATTTAAGGGGTTGTCAATGTATTTCACCTATCTCATTTGTATCTTAGATATTTACAACTTCTATATAACTAATTAAATAAATTCTCCATCTTTACATGTTCAAAAGATGTTGAATTTAACTATTGTATTCATCTTTATTATTTAAACAAATATCTTATTTAATGTAACGTTTAAACTCATTAAGGTGAGGTACACGTGCGAAGCGCGTACACCTAAACTAGTATACAAAAAAGTAAATAGTTTACAACAAAAATAGCCAAGGTTTTATTTATTACTTAAAATGACCATTATTACTTAAAATGACCATTAGGCCATTTTCTTCCCAATTTTTTCAGCATTTTTTTTTTTATATTAAAAAAAATTGTTTTCGTTTTTTTTTTTCCAAACTTTTTCCGTGTAACTTTTTTTTCATATATCAATATTGTATAAATGGTGTATAAACATGTACATATGATGTACAAATAGTTATGTAGAGTATATGTAATGTATCGCAATTGTATAAATATTTATATAGTGTATATGTAATATATCGATATTGTATAATTAGTGTACAAACGTGTATCGATATTGTATAAATGGTATGTAAATGTTTATCGATATTGTATAAGTAGTGTATAAATGTGTATTGATACTGTATAAAAGTTATGTAATGTATCGATATTATATAAATGGTGTATAAACGTCTATTAATGTTGTATAAACGATATATAAATGTGTATCAATATATATTGATATTATATAAACAATTATATAATGTATATGTAATATATCGATAGAAAAAAAATAGCATTAATTTTTGTAAAAAAAAAATTGCAGCGAAAAAAAGGTTTTAAGAAAAACAACAACAAGAAAGTTGTTGTTTTTAAAAAGTAGTGTAGCAAAAGAAAACATTTTTTTTTTTAGAAAACGGAGAACAAAACAACATGGCAAAATAGCGGCTGCAATCTTTGTTGTAATTTATTAGGCCGAACGGCCATATTTTGTAAGAAGTTTAGCCGAAAGTCTATTTTGAATAAATAAATGATAAGTGGGTTATTTTTTATATAAAAATTTAACTCAATGAACATTTTGTATAATTTTTCCTTTTTTTTTTTCCTTGAACGTGTATTTTAGGCTAGAAGATCTTCAACATCAACGGAAATATCCTTCTAGCTAGGAGGAATGTTAGTAGTAAATGATTTTTGGAGCAACATGAATCCTAGAGTAGTGGTGAAGCAAAATTTTTTTTTAAAAGTGTTTAAAATTTTAATTTTAAAAATTGTTTTGATTATATACACAAAATTATTTTTTATATGCACAGTATAATTTTTCGACGAAAGATATTCGAGTGTCCATCCTTGAATCAATATAGCTACACTCCTGCCTACAAGTGAATTATCAATGATGATTTTGATGGGATGAATAGAAATATAAGATTTTTTTATTCTTAATTAAAGATTTTAAGTTCGATTCTTAAAAATAAAAAAATCTAATAGAAAATATTGTTATTAGAAATAGTTATTAAGTCGGATTCATCCATGAAGAGTGCTAAATTAGCCTATTAGTCAATTAATTTGTTCTCATCCTATTAATCAACTAGTTTGTTTCTATTTGAATTTCGAAAATGAAAAAAAAAAAATGATAGAAAATGTTTTAATTGAAAATAGTTAGTGAGTCGGATCTATCCATAATAAATGTTAATTAGCCAGTTGGTCATTTAACATATAAATACACACTATTATAGATGTTGGGAAAAACTAGTATTCTGTAATGGTCTTGAAGATGATATTTAGGCTATGGATAAAGGTAATTCATCTATTCATCCGCTTCATGAAGATTCTCGTAATCGGTGACATGAATTATAATTATTACAAATCTGCCATGCTAAAAAGAAATTTATAGGCATTCTATACTAATATTTTACGATTCAATACAATAACTAATATTTTACGATTCAATACAATATTTTTTCTTTAATGAACTTTATACAGATGAATTCAAATTAATTAGTACTCCAAAAGAGCTATCGATACGGAACAGCGAAAGAAAAGCAAAAACCTACAAATCTCTGTTTGACAAAGATGGGTCTCCTCTATACGACAACCTTTGGCCTGTCCCCGAACACGACAGGTGACATATTAAGTCCAGATTTCACGGCTTGATAATAATAGTAACAATTAACAACGAAACTTCCTAACAATTTATTAGGGAATAAAACATGACATTTCTTTGTTCTCTTCTTATCCTTTAGTCATTGTTTTCTTTTGGTTATCTTTAAGTTCTATTACAAACAAATATGTAAGATTAACTTTTTTTCCACAATTAACACCTGAGCTGAACGTGCTGATTAGAAGTAAACTAAAGCAAACCTTTTTCATTAATTTGGATTAATTGTTAGATAATTTCTCACACTTATGAGTTTTGAATCATAGTCACCAGCCTATTTCTTACAACATCAATATATCCAGTGAAACCTACAAGTATTGAAGTCTGGGGAAGGATAAAGTATACGCATATCTTACCGGTTATCACTACCTTGTGGAGATAGAAAAGCTGTTTTCGAAAGACCCCCGGCTCAAGTGCAATAAATCCACATAAAAGAAGAAAAAAACAGTGGAGAAAAACATAGTAATTAATAAGGAAAGCAATGCATAGCCTACAAGCAAGGGACAATAACAACATCAAAATAATGTGATAATCGACTCACCATCCTATTTCTTACAAAAAATAAAATTGCAATCGAATGCGGACATTAGGCCAGTACCAGACAATTGATTCATGTTGGTTAATCTTAGTAGGTGTTTGGACATGCAATTTCGATTTAACGTTGATTTCATCTTATGATTTGAAATCATAAGATAAAATCTCAAATTCTCTAAAAAACTTGATTTGGAAATTTCAAATCATGATTTGGGATTTTTCAAATGCAAAAATTAACCCACAAGTTTATATTTTGTAAAAAAAACCCACCATTTATTTCATATGTAAATAAAATTTATACTAGTTAATTTATAATTCATATTACTACTCATTAAACCATTTATGTCTCATATAATCATTACTCTCACCAACATAAAATTTATTATTACTTCAAACCAATTTCTACTTTACCATTTATTATTCACCAAATTCATTATTTTTGACCAAATTTATTAAGTACTACTTTATTCAAACCAACGCTTAATAAAAAAACATAATTTTCCATAGTTCAATTGAGGGGACAAAACTCTGACCACCATAGTTACTAATGACATTGACCAACAAACGGTTTCAAGTAACAATGTTGGTTTGTCTTATCGGTCATTTGATCGAGAAATGCAAGCTCAACGTGAGGAGATTGTCTATAATATGTGGGAGGATTATATTAAAGAGTAGTATTTTACAACTCATATTCAGTTTTACTTTTTAAATGAACTAAAGTTTGATCACTAAATGTTGTATTTTTTTAGAATTGCTTTGTGATAGTGTATTATACCTTGTTATAAACTTTTGTTTATTTGATAAGATTGTATAAAGAATTAGAATAATTTTGATAGTTTTCACAACTTATGGGGGTTCTATGTTTATGAGAAAACATATAACATAAAAAGTCTAAATTGTATGTCCAAACAAAATTTTAACTTTATCTCATGATTTCAAATTATAATTTCATATCATAATTTCATCTCGCATGGTCAAACGGTCCCTTAATTTGAAGTTGAGCACTTATTAGGTTAAACGTTTTCAAAATCCATTAAAATTAACGCTGGCAGCACATGATGCTAATGGACATTCATCATCATCTGTCCCGAATTGACTCATTTACGCTTGATTATTCATGGTGTACCTAAATTTTCTTTTCAGCATTTGACTATGACTTGTATTATATTTTAAAAGTTATAAATTAAGCATATGACGGCTTATTATTCTATACAATATATAATTAAGCCTCGATGGTTGAATCAAACTATTTTATACAATATTTATAAACATCTTCCGTATCATGATTTTCGTATTTAATCTATTTTAAAATCTATTCTTATTCCAAAAAAAAAAATTGAAATAAATAAAAAAGAATCATTATGTATACGTCTCTTCCTTTAAAATGATGTCCACCTATTCCTCAAGTTAGAGTACAAATGAAAAGCCATCTCGCATTTGATACGTCAATTCTTGGAAATTAAGTGGAGTATGATCCATGAAGTTATAGACACCGGAAGAAAGTCTAAAATGCATAAAAGTGGGAAGCCAGGTGTACTGAAGTGGTTGATTTTGCTCGTGTCGGATAGGCAGGGTGCGTTGTCAAAATGAGTCTAAAAATAAATGATTTGCATAATCTGTTAAGATTTTTATGGACTCGGCTCGAGATAATTTAAAAGTGAACTCATTTAAGCGTGACCCATTCTAAAATGATTGTCATCTTAGTAGTCTAATTTAATTGCATACTTTAACCCGCTTTCAATCTGTCTTTGATAAACCTTAGGTTTTACCCAAATATTTTTCATCGTACTTAGTAGGATCGGGTCTCGAGTCCCGGAGTTAGGACGAATCTTGGATTTCGAGTCAGGGTCGGGTTTCGGATCAAGGTCAGGACTCAAGTTTCTGGTCTCGGATCAAGATTGATCTTGAGTCAGGTCTCGGGTCAAGATCGAGTCTCGAGTTAGGGTGTCTTAGGACTAGGTTGGGGACAAATCTCCAGTCTTGGGTTAGGATCGGGTCTTGAATCCCCGAGTCAGGGTCAATTCTTGGGTCTTGAGTTAGGTCTTGGACTCCGAGTTAGGGTTAAGTCTCGGGTCTCTAATCGAGGTCGGGTGTCAGATCCCGAGTCAGGGTCGGGTTCAGAGTCAAGGTTGTGTTTGGATCGGGATTGAGTCTCGGGTCGGGGTCGGATCTCTGGTCTTCAATTGGACTCGAGTCCTAAGTTGCAGTTGAGTCTCGGTTGTGGTTCAGGTCTCTGGTCTTCAGTCAGACTCGAGTCCTAAGTTGCAGTTGAGTCTCGAATTTGAGTCGGACATAAGTAGGGATTATCGGTCGAACCCAAAGACTTGAGCCTCGATGGATGGTAGGGGAGGGGTGTACTTGAGCAAAAGGTGGAGGGATGGGGGAAGTAAGAGTGTGAGAGTGGTAGGGGTGGGGCTATGGGGATGGAGGCGGGGTTGACATTGTAATATGTCGGGAAGGGTGGGGGCTATGGGGATGGAGGCGGGGGTGAGATTATTATGTGGCGGGAAGGAGACAATCAATATGAAATGATATTTGTGGATCTAATTTTTCCTATTTCTATTATTGAAGTTATTTTTTTCATTTTTAATAAACTTATTTTTTATAAAAAAAATTGACCAATCAAATATAAGAAAGTCAAGATATTTTCCTCCATACCAAATACACTCCTAGAGTCGATATTTTTGCTATATGATACTTGTACGTGTTTTTGTGATCTCTGCATATTATTTTAAAAATGTTCCTTTAATTAAATGTTTTTAACATGTACTGTAAGTTGTAACACGAAAAACGGAGTGGAGTGTTTTCGGGGTGTGGAGGAGGAGGAGGGGGTGGGGGGGAGAAGATATTTTTTCTTTCTTTTAAAATTCTTGTGTGATGATGGGAGCCTTTGAGGGACAGAAAATTGAAATAAAAAAGCTCCATATTTTCGAACAGCTGGCATAACATTTGGAATTCAATCATACACTTCCTAGTTAAGTTAGTACAAGTACTAATTTCTAATACTTTTAGGGGACGTTTGGTATGTATACTAAATTATCACAAAATTATAATTTTGGGATTATAATTTTTGAACTATTTTATATTATATGCGTGGTGGTATAAAATATTCTCATAGTTGATGAGTTATATCAAGACTAACTTTGGTATTAGTTTTATACCATGTTTGGTTGATGGTGTAAATTAGTTTCGAGATAAATTTATACCATCAACCAAACATGATATAAATTTTATCTACGGAATAACTTAAACTTCTCGATGAGATATCCCACCTTATACCTCCTACCAAACGACTCCTTAGATGAGAACAGACAAGATGTATCTAGTTCATATTTTATGACCACTCATCATGGATTTCTTTTTTTAGGCCAAATACACGTATGGTCCCTTAAACTTGTTTGAAAATTTCATTTGTAAACACTTGAACTCAACATTGTTTCAATTGAATACAATGCTATATATAATTTAATTCCTTCGTATCATACAGAACAAACTGACTTAGCACAAGCTGCGGGTTGCACAACATTTGGGCGCTTGAGTGTTGGCTGATGTGGACTATAAACATTACAATTTTAGAAAACTTTATTTAACCATAATTTCTTCTACAGGTTCTCATTATTCTCGTCTTCATCGTTTGTCTGGTTTTCTTTATCCAAATTAGGTCACACAAATAAATTTCTTTCTAATTCTTGTGCGTTTCTAGGCCATTCTTCCAAACTTCATTCTAATTTTTGTCGGAACTGTTCGATGTCAATTTCGTCAAACTCGTCTAAGACACCTTCCGCTGATACTCACTGTTGGTGAGTTAGCAAATTTTCAAGATATCATGCATAGATCGTAACGCAGGTCAAATATTTTATAATTACAAAATTGAAAATGTAAGATTAATTCATATCGATTCGATTTAATTAATTTATTTATTTTGGCGTTTCTTCTTAAATTCTCATCACCTGTTTCTTGGTTGTATTTGTGGAAAAAGGGGTGAATGCAATTGCTTTAGGTAGTATGATGGTGATAACAACTTCTCTTCTCAAGAAAAGATAGTGATTTGCAGTTTGTTTTATCTGAAAATAACAAAAATTGTATACAGTATTCTATATAGTATTGTGTTAAATTGGAACAAAGCTAAATTTAAGTGTTTAAATGAAGTTTTCGCACAAGTTCAATGGATCGTATATGTATTCAACCCTTTTTTAAATTTCTTGCTCACTTCTTTTAATCAGATGGTCATAGAATTTAACCCTAAGACTGGATAACCTCCTAAGGTTGAAGAAGAATATTATATTTGGCTGTTCATGATAATTATGATACTCCACTAACAAACCTATGCGTTTCCTCCAGGATGAAATTAATTAATTGCAATAGGATATTTTTTTAATTATTTATTAGAACTGTCACCATTCCCATTTACATATCTGCTATTGTGGCATTTCGTCAGTCAGTCCAGGATGATCATTTTGACCCTGCTAAATTCAATGAACACTTCACGTTTTTCTCTTCTTTCTTTTTCTGAGTACTACTGTGCTTGTTTTTGTGAAACATTTTTCTTTTATTAATGCAAATTGTACTTTTATTAGTCCTGATTGCATTGAAATTACAGTTTGCATTTGTGTTAAATATAGTTAAAAATTGAAGAGTGACATTACATGGATCAAAGCAACAAAAAATTTAGGGAGATAGGAATTCTATTAAAGAAAATGTTAGAATATTATGCATGTAATTCAAACCACTTCTTTACATTTTTACGTGAGATAAAACACAAGTACTCTCAAATTATTTCCGAAGTTGCTATAACACATCTAAATTTATGGGGGTCCTATTAGCCCTTAATTAATTTTTTTTTTTTTTTTGTATTTTTGTGTTCTTTTTTGCTGACGTGATTGTCAAGTATCAAAATATTTTTATGTTTCTTTTGTGCTGATTTTCTTATCGTTGCATTGGTTCAATTTCAATTCGACCTTTTTAGTAGTACCAAATCAGGTTAACTACTAGTATCAAACAAATTCTTAATTTAATATCAAATCAAATTAATTTTTGGTCTATTTAAGTCTGTTGGACGTATTTATTTGATTTTTCCGGTTTCTACCCTCACTTGATATTTCCAAATCTTTCTCCACGTGTACCCATTCAACCCCACCCCTTAAGATAAAAAAGGATAAAAGAAAAAGGAAGCAATAATAGAAATCATGAGATTCCAACATCCAACAAAGCTTAAAAGATCTAACATGAGTTGGGGTAGGATAATAGATCTCTTCCAGTCTTAATTGAAAATTTTAATTATGATTTTTTTTGCTATTGAGAATATCACTTATAGCATAGACTCTATAATATACGAATATCAATTAATTAAACTTTAATATAAATATCAAATATCACATGAAGAAAAAGATTAGGAGTACTAATTGGATTTGTGTATGTACCAAAACAATTAATGGGAATTGTTTATTTACATTACCCAATCATAGCACGTGAAAGCTTACGAAATCCAGCGTGTCAATAAAATTAGTAATTCATCCATTTTAATTTATTTATCCTACTTTTCTATTGATTCATCTTTAAAAAACAAATCTTTATTTTTTTAGAAACTTTTTAATAATGTGTTTAACATCACAAAATTGGAAAGTATTTTAATATATTTAACATACTTTCAATTTAAATTATAAAATTTAATTTCTTTTTAAAATTTCGTATATAGTTAAAATAAAACAAATAAATTGAAATACGGAGGAGAGTATAAAAGTATAAAAAAGTGCAACTCAATCACTCGGCACTCCACCATAGCACACACCGCGTTTCGTGTCTCCTTCGGGTCCTACATTTGACGGACGGCGTTTACCACTCATTTCTCCCTTTTTCCTTCTCCTTTCTCCCTTCCTCTATCCAAATTTCACCAACTCTTCCCGGCAAAAACCCTATCCCCAATTTCTGCAATTTTAGTACTTGTCCGATTTCCCCCCCACTGCTATAGTAGTAGTAACTAGTAATACATGGATCAAGCTGAAACTCACAATGCATCGATTGCCAGGAATCTTTGCTCTAAAAAAGCGCGTGGATTCTAAGCAAAAACAACGCGGTGAGTCCTCTGTTAAGACGACGAAGCCGAGGCTACAGAGGTTGAACGCTAGGAAGAATATTGACTACGAACCTTCTATGCTTGACTTTATCGGTGATAATAAGAGTTTTCGGATTGAAGGAAAAAAAGATGGTGAGTTTCTCGATTTTTTTGAAAAGTTGGGGTTTTCTGGTCCTGATGATTTCGCTATTCCTGCTGATGAATGGGATGCTATGATTGTACGCTCTTCCTCCTTGGCGGAGGATAATAATAATAATAGTGACAATAATCATGTGAATGATGGTTGTGGAAGCGGCGATAGTACTACTCGTTGTTTCGGTTCTGGTCGATATGCTGGTTGTGCTAATGCTGGTGATGTAGTTCCGCTGCAAATTGATAATTATGGCGGTGGCACTCAGTGTTTAGGTTCTGGAAGGGTAATTGATTTTGGTAATAATGAAATTAAGGAGAATATTTGTCGATTTTCGGGTAGTAGTAAAGCTAGTGAAGTAATTCAGCTGAAAATTCAGTCAGTTAAAGGAAATGATGATGATATCAGAGGAGTTGTTTGCGGTGCTAGTGTGATTAGTGATGCTGTTAATGAATCTGTAAGTTTACTTGGATGTGGTGGCGGCGGCGGCGGTGGTGGTGGAGGTGGAGGAGGGATAAGGGGTTTAAGGCCGCCTTTTCTGGCGCCTCCACCGGTTATGTCACTGCCAATTGTTGATGATGCGTGTTCTACTTGGGATATTTTTAAGGCATTTGGTCCGGGAGATTGTATGGAATCGGGAATTCAGGGTCATGGGATTTGTAGATCTGAGGTTGTTGATGGTGATGAAGAATGTGATAAGAATGAGGAGGATGAGGAGAATAGTACTAGGAGGATAATAGGAGTGAGTAGCTTACTCTCTGAGTCCAGTTCTTTTACCACTACTTCAAATGATGATGATTCTTCCAGCTCCACCACGGAGCGTATGTCAATCATCTCACCTAATGGTAGATTCACACGGTTCATTACACGGTGGGACAAGGGTGAACTCCTAGGACGTGGATCATTTGGATCCGTCTACGAAGGAATTTCAGAGTATGCCCAATTCTTTTATGACAAATCTTCAATTTCTTTTGCTTTCCAATTTTGAGCGTGATTTTCTAAGGTTCTTTATATGGTGGATCAAATTCTTTATTTGTAGCTAGTTTTCTTGGCTGTAATTTTGGTGCAAAATCTCATTACCTCAAATTTAATAGATCAGGAGACTATAGCCTCCATTTATATTGAAGGAATGCATATCTGTCTGTTTGAAAGTGGAACTATTAAATAGAGCTTCAAGGAATGAAGGTTTATGTAGTATTTGATGTATCAAAACACCACAAGGTGTATTTGTGATTCTAAATCTTAAGGGGTTGGAGGATTTGGTAATGGAAGCTGTTAGCTATTTAAAATTAACCCATTTAGGGTATAAGAAACTTTATCTTTCAAAAAGATAATCGATTAGCACCTAAGGGTATGACATAATGTTCAATGAAGTGGGTTGATAACCATGAGGTATCAGGTTCAAATCCTAATAGAGACAAAAACACTAGTGATTTCTTCCCATTTGTCTTAGCCTCATGGACAGTGTTACTTGGTACCTGGTGGGAGATGTCAGGTATTCCTTGGAATTAGTCGAGGTGCGCACAAGCTGGCCCCGACACCACGATTATCCAAAAAAGAAAAGAAGAAAAGATAAGATTATTTACAAAATAGTTACTTGACACTCAGTGTTGAATAAAGATATTTTATTAAGATACAATGTAATTTAAGGTTGGCTGCAGTTAGGAGCACACAGTTAAACAAAGGGAAGTATATTTGTGACTACTTATGAGATTCAAGAGACATAATAAGTTGGTTAACCCGAGTCCCGACTATGGCAGAAAACTTAATGGCTACTAGGCAAATTTGTTTTTTTTCTCTTCTGCAGTAATGATTTATTGATGAGTCC
This sequence comes from Capsicum rhomboideum, assembly GCA_031232105.1. NCBI lineage: Eukaryota > Viridiplantae > Streptophyta > Magnoliopsida > Solanales > Solanaceae > Capsicum > Capsicum rhomboideum. The sequence goes on along the minus strand of CP124712.1, from coordinate 133,677,475 downwards.
AACTTGTTGGATTTTTTAATAGATAAGTGTAATCTTTCATTGATAGGAAGGTAGCACTACGAAAGTGTTACTGAAGCATTACAGATTGTGCAAAGCACCTAGAATGTCCGAATGATGTTTACTTCATTTACAAAAGTCATGCTGCTTGAAGAAGATATAATTGCCTAGAACACAAAGGAAACTAAAGATTGATATGTACTTCATAAAATTTTAGTTTTCTGGCACACTCAATTTGGAACTTTTCTCTAATTTTCACCAGTTCTAAGGTCTTTCTAATGTCTACATCTTTAGAATTTTATGACTTGCTAAACCTTTCCTGCTTTCACAGTTTCTATTGGTAAGTAACCTTCTGTGTTCACGTTGCTGCAGGGATGGTTTCTTTTTCGCTGTGAAGGAAGTGTCATTACTTGATCAAGGTGATGGAGGAAGGCAAAGTCTATACCAACTTGAACAGGTTGGTACAATATTTTTGACGGTGCTGGAATTTATAAAAAACTACTTATTTGTGCTGGAATTTGGAGACAGCCTCCAACAAAAATTATTAAAAGTTGAACAAAGAAGAGATATTTGGACTAGAAATGGACCATTCTTTTGTAAGATCTATGAAATAAGTTTGAATGATGAAGGAAGCTACAATATGTGCATATGAAATTGTCATTTGTGGAAAATTGTCATTATATTCCTAATTGTCATGTTTTCTCCTTTGTGCTTCTTGGTGGCCTATGTTCTACCTTTAGTGGCATATTCACTGATTTGCTTTTGTTTCTTTTTAATTTGTCTTGTTCAGGAGATTGAACTACTAAGTCAGTTTGAACACGAGAACATAGTCCGATATTATGGAACCGACAAGGTAATGGTTTCTTGATGTTGTGCTTCTGCTTGCTTCCTAAAATGGCTCCTCTCTGAGAGGAACTGTTTTCTAATTCTTTCCCTGTGAATGATTACTTTTTCTCATAAAAGTTTTTGGTCTGAAGAGTGCGCATTATTATTCGCCCATGTTGATCCTATATGCAGAAATGCGTTTTGCCATGCCTGATTTCTTTAATCTTTAATCTGTATGTCTAACTCTCCACTTTTGGCAGCTTAAGTGGCAAATACTGTCTTAGGTTTCTCTTCTAACCTTTTAAAGTTGTTTATTTTTTGTCTCGTATCTTTCCTTTCAAAATTCAGTTTGGCTGTCACTTTTTTCAGTACCATGACTAAATTGGATAAAGCTACCTGTTTAATACTTCGATCTCTTTTGCTTTGTCTAGCAATCTTCTCTCTGTAGTTAATCTTTTTCTTCACTCCTGGTTAAATTTTTTGCAGAATGATTCAAAGTTGTACATCTTTCTTGAGCTGGTTACACAAGGATCTCTGTTGAAGCTTTACCAGAAATATCACCTTCGAGATTCGCAAGTATCTGCCTATACAAGGCAGATTTTACATGGTTTGAAGTATTTGCATGACCGAAATGTGGTTCACAGGTGACAAATCAGAGCAACGAATGTTTGCTATCTATACTTCCCCTTCTTTTCATATCCGCATTAGATCTCTTTTACCAATTTTGGTTGTTTTCTTCCATATCCTATGTCTATTATCGTGATACACTGGATAGTGAATTCAGGAGTTGAGCCTACTGTCTTTTTTGAATAAGGGTATAAGTTGTTTGCGGTTTGTTGCAAGTTAATGACATTTAAATGGATCATTGGATTCAGGGAATGTTTCATCTATTGATCAATAAATTGAGCATTTGAATTCAGTAATACCTATTTATTTAATTGACTGTGGTCGATCACTTTTCTCATCTGTTTTCAAAGACTCTAGAATATCTTTATGAACTGTTTTCTCATCTGTTTTGTGGTCAAAGTTTAGGAAGATGAGGAATTGTAAGTTTAAATGATCTAGAAACTCGGGCATACTCATGCTAGCATGTGATTACTTTGTACTTATAAAGAAAAACATCTGAATTGTGATTTTTGAAAGATGGTTGAGAAGGTGGCTCTTTTGAACAAATTTTATCTGTCAAGGATCTATATGAAAATTTATTTATTAAAAGAAGGATTTACATGAAAATCGTTTTCCTTTAGTTTATAACCTTTAGTTTTTATGTTTTTATTTTCTTGTTTGCAGTTGAAAGTGGGGGCCCCCTAATCTTTGAAAAGGCCTGCACAATATCATAAATTAATTTTTTTAGGTTCTTGACCAAGTTTTGTGGATTCCTCTTTCGATGCCACACCCGTGTCTGATTCTCCAAAAATTACACTATTTTTGGAGAATCGGACACGCACCCCTTGACATTTTTTGAAGAGTCCCAGTAACACAGGTTTTGATATTCTTTAATTTTATTTTTCGTGTAGAGATATTAAATGCGCTAATATATTGGTGGATGCTAATGGATCAGTCAAGCTTGCTGATTTTGGCCTTGCAAAGGTTGTCATATTATAACTTTCTTGTTATTTATTTTGTCTTTCTCATTCTGATGCTTTAATTGTCTTCCAAACATCCGGTAGTTTTAATCCTCTTCTTTTATGTGACATTTTCTGATAAGCGGATTCATACAATATGCAGGCTACTAAGTTTAATGATGTCAGGTCTTTTAAGGGTACTGCACTCTGGATGGCTCCTGAGGTAAGCTTTGATTTGTCTTTTGACGATTAACAGGAAATTGGTTAATCTAAGTATATATGTAGCATTGCGAATCACTAGAGAGGGGCTTGTTTTGGTGTGATAAAAAACATCAATTTGGCGCATTTTTGCAACTTGATATTAACAGAAATCAAATTTTAAGTGTTTTAGATATAGTTGACAAGTGCATTAATGGGTTTGGGTTCTTTCCTTCTTGCTTCTTAGCAATAATCAATTAGCATCCAGGAACGGATATTAATACTCTTTTGGGAGAACATGTACTTGCCACACACAACATGAGTCTCGTGTTCTCATGCTTGCTTCTTAGCAATCACCAATCAGCTTTGAGAAACAAAAATTAGTAATCTTTGAATGAACCCACATTTGGCACACACACACACAGTGTTTTAGTCTTTTAAATGGCTTATAGTGTTACTTTTTCACATGGTGAGCTGTTAAAATATGAATTTGAGTGGTATCTCTAGATATTATCATCCTTGTGAGTTAGCTTGTGTTTGTAGGCAGATATGGAAAATAGCTAATTGACAGGGTTGCTCGGTCACCCAATGTGTAATGATTTGTGTGTCAAGCTGCTAGCCAGAGAAACTTGTTTGGTTTGTTTCTTGCAGTTTCAAAAATTCAAAACCAAGTTATTGCATAGCAGCTGCTAGCCTATGTCTCATGGGCCACACCTATGAGATCATATCTAGTGTGAGGAAAATTTGTCTCCTCCTTTGTTAAAGATTGAACATCTATATCAAGCTCAATCTGGAAAAAGGTGATGCAAATTTTTAGTGGGGTGTGGATCTAGGTGCTAGAGGTGGTTCACATTATATGTAGATCTTGGGTTTGCATGAGTTATTTTTTCTGTCAGTGTGCTTGTTCTTCCTTCTTATCATTTTATTGGCCTATATCTAAATACTAGATGTAGCAATTCATTGGTTTTGTCCTCCAGAATCCAAAAAATTTAAGCTCAAATAGCTTTGTAGCAGCTCGAGTTCTCAATTCTTTGCATCTTGTACAAGCAAATCTAAATAACTTGTCTATTTGTTCTTTTAGTTTGAGGTTGGAGAATGAATTCTTTAATGTTCTTTTTGGGTTCATGTGTATCCAAATAATTAATAGGTGTATTTCTGGGCGAAGCTAATGCACTTATATCACTAATTAGTCATACACATGGTAGACTTTCTAATCTCTCGATAGTTTTGCAAGTTTGTATAAGTGTACCGTTACATTGTGCGTTATTAACACATCCACATATTTTCTTTCATTAATTGGAATTTGAGATTCTTCATTCAACCTATACTATTTTTACATCAGGAAGAAAGTACATTCTTTTCTTTCCTTTCCATGTGCTTCAATTTGCAGTGATTTCAGGTGCTCATTTATTATGACCTATATCCTCTATGTAGGTTGTGAACAGGAAGAACCAAGGTTATGGACTTGCAGCTGATATATGGAGCCTTGGCTGCACCGTCCTAGAGATGCTCACTCGCCAGTTTCCTTACTCCAACTTAGATAATGTGCGTACCCAATAACTTCATATTTTTTTCATTCCTTAGATATTGATTGGTCATGGCTTTGATTTTATAACCACCTCCTAACTCTCCTGGAAATAGCATGTGTGGTACTTGTTATTGGTAAAATCTAGACAAGTATGAACTGTTCTTGCTGAAATGGTTTTCTTCCTGCCACATGAGGTCTAGTACACTATCCCTTAATCTAAAAATTATCAAAAAAAAACACAAAAAAACTATCCCTTAATCTAGTAGATGTAATTCATGCTAAATATTCCTAATTGCTTGTATTTTTTTTAATTTGACATCTAGTTATTCGTGCTAGTTATATTTTGCTAGTTATATTGGATTAATTAATGGAAGATCACTAATTAAGATTTAAAACAGGCGCACATAACATGTATATATGTCTGTGTGTGTACATATATATATATATATATAGATTGGTGGAGTTTCTTCTCTATATTGATATAATAATACTGAAATTCTTTTTCGGACGAGGAATAAGATGCTAAGTCTGTAAATTGGAAGTTACCTCATAATACATGAAAAGTAGCCATTTTCCTGTCAAATGCTGTAAGTTTATGAGGTTTCCTTTTGTTATATTTCTTATTATGGTCAACTTAGAAAATGTTATCCTTGTGCAATTGACTTTAGCTTGTTTATAGAAAAAGAAAAAGAGGGTGGTTTTTTTTTTGTGGGGGGAGGATAAGATTTCTTTGATTAACACCTTCGTGGAGATGTTGATGCGTGCACATTCACTATTTTTTGAAGAGTGACCCATTATATTTTCTGCGGAACAGCCAATGCAGGTACTGTATAGAATTGGAAAGGGGGAGCCTCCAGCTGTTCCTAATACCCTTTCGATAGATGCACGAGATTTTATTAACCACTGTCTGCAAGTGGATCCAAGTGCTCGTCCTACCGCTTCTCAGCTCTTGGAGCATCCGTTTGTGAAACGAACACTTCCCTCTTCCTCAGGCTCAGCTTCTCCTCTCAATCTAGGCAGGAGGTTTTGAAAGCTTGTAAGTTCCAAATGTCACTTGGTGATCTATTTTTACTAATGATAGTCACTTGCTCAGCTGTAGTGTTAGAATTTCAAAATGCTACCATATGCATCTTGATTCCTGCTATTGCTTCAGTTGAGTTGGCAAAAATTACTGCCATCTAATCATATAAATCTGTTGTGATTAATTCGCGCAGTCATTATAAGAGAATTCACTTGTTTTGTGTCACTTGAATAATTACAACAACTGTGCCTCAATCCCAAATAAGTTGTTGATCTTGGTCAAAGCCATCATTATCTTTAGGATAGCCTTTCCTTCATCATTCCTAGTGCCATAACCATATCCCCTTGTACATGGTCAAAACCGTCACTATTTTACCCACATGACCATGTATATCTCTCCCAATAAAGACGTGTTGGTCATTTGATTAGTGTATCAAAAAATGAATGGCAATGTAAAAAAGAAGCTATATGTTTGATAGAAAATAAAAAAAATATTTTTACCTTATGAAAAAATGAAATAAAATATCCGTCTGTGTCAACTTATGTAGTTTCTTCGTGGTTTACAAGGATAAAATCAACGAGTCTTCAGATTCTAGAAATTATTGGAACTTGTAGAATTGTAAAGTATTCAAAAAAAAAAAACAAAAAAAAACTGAACTACTAATTCAAAGTGGAGAATTAAGAAGAAGCTTAAATTTATTTGAGAGAATCACAGTATAATGCTATTTAAGGTGAAACCTTTTGGCTTTTCAGGGAGAAGCTAAAAGGGGAAAAGCCTAAAGGTACCTCACTAATGGAATGCTGCTTTGAAAAACGAAAAGAAAAATCGGAACTTATTGATATTATCACAATCCGTTGTGATTTAGACAGCCCTTGTTACGAGGGCCTAAGCCGGGTGGGTGCACTAATTGATAGAACATTGGGCGAATACAGATGGTAGGGCTTTGATTGGCAGATTCTGGTTTGTCCCTTGCAAGCATTGAGTTGGCCATGTGGCCTGTGCAATAGGGACTGGTTTCTTGAGCTTTAGAGAGGAGGGTAATGTGTCAAGCTGGTTTTTCAATCCTCTTAAGATTTAGCCCCTTTATTTGAAAGACCTGATATTTTACCTTTCATTGCACTCCTCCTCCATTCTAAGGAAATTCCTTTCCTAGTCCATTCTGCAGAGATGTTTTGTGGTTTAACTTCTTACTTTCTAATGTAATTAGTGGAATAGTGGAGGGGCATGTAAGCTGGCCCGAGCAAGACCAACATAAAAAAAAAATTAATTAAAAAAAACTTGCGAACATGATGGGTGCTGCTCTGAAAGTATATAGGACTCCTTGCCCTCATGCTTATCAGGGGCACGATCTTGTCATAGTCATTTAGTAATAGTCACCTTTCCCTTTCTTCTATGTACCTTTTGGATGGACTTCCGATGTTTTATTACAATCTTACTGGTCTCGCTAGACTTTATTAGTAGATCTGAGATATATTTGATGTAATTTTTCCTGCAGTTCTTTTCTTCCACATTGGATCCTCAAAATTTTGGTGGGAAGGAACCTGGATGCGTCTCCCAGAGTCTGTATTTGAACACTGAGTTCAGGTATTTGGTGTTTCGAAACCACATCAAGAGCTGTTCACAACCGTGGTCAATGCCTTTGCTGCAGTGTAATTTTGAGCCCCCACCCCCTTCGTTCTTTCCATCTTCCCGACGTCTCTCTCCTACCCCACCATGGTAGGAAAGAAGTCGGTAGTGTGGTGTATATGTAGTTTAATTCATAGTTGAGTGCTTGAGCCGGTATGGGATGTAAAGATAGAAAACCCATTTGAAATGTATATATCACTAGAAGAGGCCCATTTGTTGCTTCCTACCTCTCCTTTCTTGTTTCTTTTTAGTTATTTCTTTCGTTGTTTAGTAAAATCTAATGTATAACTTTGCATTTCAATTTTCTCGTATCAAGCTGTGGGATAGCAATTATAGAAGCTGTGGACGACGGTTTTATAATTATCAGGCGGAAGATGGTACAAATCTGTGAGGGAAGTGCGGATTCCGTCTAACTCAACCTCAAAAGCTAGTTGATGGAAGTGAACTTGTCCAAGACCATATAAATAGGTAACCTCACATCTCAACTAATGTGGAACAATAACAATTCTGCATGTCTAGAGTTGGACACTAGAGCGCGGATTATATAACATGGCGTACTAACATTTGGTTAGAAGCGAGGGCAGGCTTGGTATGAACATTTGGAGCATGGGCAATATAATATGAGGATCAACATCGAATAATATCAAGAATGGAGAAGAAGAATATTGTTCAAAATTAGTTTACCAGTTTATTCATTGTTGACGGTTCGGTGACAGTGAAGGAGCTTGAGAAAGGAAAAAATGAAAAAGAAAAAAAAAGAAGGAAGAAATGAAAAATAAAAAAGGAGGAAGATGCCCAAAAGAATTATAGGGAGATTTAGTTCTTTTGAGAATCTTTTTAAATAAATTGGTTTAGAAGCATCATATGCCTTTGAATTTTATAAACTTCTTGGAGAATTTGTTCTTTATCTGAGATTGTGGACGTAATAAAAGTAAATTCATCAGAGAATACCCGAACTTGGAAAATTCGAAAAAGAATTGTATTGCTATTCGGTAATGCTCCTTTATCAAAACATATTTGGAGAGAAGCAAACTAATGTGCCTGAGTTTCTGGCAAAGGAAGGACATAAGCATGTTGAAGATCTAACAATCTAGGGGAAAATGCTGAAGAATATAGAGTTTCTTATACTGACAGATTTAAACGATACTATCTTTGAAAGATAATACTCCCTTCGTCCCATTTTATGTCTACTTTCCTTTTTGATCCATCCAAAAAAGAATGTCACATTTCCTTATTTGGTAACGTTTTAAAAACACAATTACTCTTTTACTCTTATTGGTCCCATTATGAGGTCCACTTAATTAAATATTGTAGTAGTACATTTTTAATAAAGGACAAGTTCGTAAACATTACCAAGTCTTTCCTTATTTCTTAAATTCCGTATCCGGTTAAAGTAGATCACATAAAATGATACGGAGGGAATAGTATTTTTTATTTTTTTGATTGTACTAAAAAGAATAATTTCAGTAGTGCAACTATTTAGATAAATGATTCCTTATTTTTTATTTTTAGATTTATCAAGTATACACTATTTTAAAAATAATATCAGTAGGGAAGCATCAGGAAACTACTGAAATTTGAACTAATTAATAGTGATATTGTGTTTGAATTATGAGGGCTTTCGGGTTCAAAATGTGACATTTTAACCACAATATCTATGAGAACATTTTGACATTATCAAACTGACAATAATATAACATGATCTTATAGAAAATATACGCATTAATTAAATTACCATAATGTCAAAATTATCGACTAATAAAGAGGTACCATATTCCTTGGTGAAAAAGTCACCACGATGAAATAATGGCGTCACAATGTGTTAAATATGACTCCACCATGTTGATGTTGCTTTGCATCCAAGGGTAATCCCTAAAATAGATGTTTAAAATAGTTTGTTGAGGATAAGTTAAAAATAGCTTCTTCAGTATTATTTTGAATAATTTTGATCCTTCTTTTTTTTTTTTTATGAGAAACATAGTTTCTGGACCAACTTACATACACCTCAATTAAATTCACGGAACATCTGCTACTCTCAATAACAATAAGTATCAGGTATCTGTTAACATTCTTACTTTTCATAAAATATTGTGTTAGATTTAACGGAAATTAGCGAGAACTTTCAAGTATATACAATTTTTATAGTTTCTGTTGTTTTGATTTATTTCTAGATTTGATGTTGCATTTTTTGTACAATCTCAACTATTTTCTTATATCATTTTAGCGTCTAGCTCAATTTTTAATATTGCTTATCTTAGGATATGATAAAATTCATTTTAATATTTATGGTTAAATGATTGTTCTTTTGGACTCTTCTCGTCAAATCTAACAAACAAAATTCACTATATATTTAATGATTTTTCTTCAAACTTGAACGATCAAAACTGTTTAATACATACTCCCTCTGTCCCAATTTATATGACACACTTTCCTTTTTAATTAATCCAAAAAAGAATAACACATTTTTATATTTATTAACAATTTAACTTTAAAATACCCACTTTACCCTTAATAAAATAATTTACAATCACACAAACATCTATAACTTATTTTAGACCATAAATTTTAAAAGTCTTTCTTTCTTTCTTAAACTCCATGTCAAGTCAAACTACATCACATAAATTGAGACGGAGGGAGTACTAAGTAGGTGTTTGGCTATGAAAACTAAAATTTTTTGGAGTAGGAGTTGAAGTTGAAGTTGTGTTTGACCATGAAAATAAATTAGAGTTCTTTTTGACTTTTTGTGAGAGAAGTAGGAGTGAAAAATCACTTTTCCGAATTTTTTTCTTCACTAAAGTGAAATAAATTTTATGGCCAAATACCACAAATTTTCATTTTTTTCATTAAGGTGAAATAATTTTTCGAAAAAAAATGTTTTTTTTTTATGGCCAAATGGGCAAATATCATTATTGAGTTTTTCACCCCTAAAATACCAAGCGACCCGACCCGGAAAAAAATTGAAATTCACTGTAAATTGCACAGAAATATGTTAGCACTTAGCAGTGCATCAAAAACTGGAGTGAGAAACCAATTGTTGGACGCAAACCCTCAAATCTTCCGAGAAAACATATTAGAGGAGCCAGGAAGAGAGTAGGGCACACACACAAACACACAAAAAATTTCTCTCTCTCCTTTCTTCTCTCTCCTCCATACAATTTTTTCTATATATAATTGCAGATAAAACCTCTACCTTTCTCGTCGATTCATTCGTTACCGTATTATTCAGGTACATTTTGTTTAAGATCCCTCTTTTTCCCAGATTTCAATTGCTTGATTCCTGCTCTAATTTGATTGTACTAGTTACTTTTTTTTTTTTTTTTAAACAATGGTGGTGTTCGTGCCAGCTTACGTGCACCTTGACTATTACACGGGATATCTTGATTGTAGAAGTTATTATGTTAATATATTTGTGTTTGATTATGATTTATGCATGTGTTGTGAATTTCGAGCAAATTGTTTTTTTCTACTGCCTCTATTCCAATATAGTTGTCTATGTTTCGCTTTTCGAGAGTTAAATTGACTAATTTTTAAAGCTAAATTAGGTTAGATTATTTTTTTTGATAACTGTGGTGCCTGGGCGGCCAGCTTGTGCACCTCGACTAATTGCACGTGATGCCAGTCACCTAACTATATTCACCAAGTATAGAACAGATGGGAAGAAATCACCCAGCGTTTTGTCTCGGCTGGGATTAGATTATTTTGATATTTTAAAATTAAAATTAGATATTTAGAAATTATGTAAAAAGTAGTATGAATTGCAATCTTTCTCGTATCCATATGATGAAAAAAAATACTATCTTACATGTTGGCCAAAGTTCGTATTAATGGACTCCCAAAAAAGAACTTTTGACGGGTATTGTGGGACGGAGGGAGTAAATTTTTTTGTGCCTGACTAGATTGCAATTGTACTACCTCTGTTCACTTTTGCTTGTCACGTTTAGCTTCTCGAGGGTCGGACTTTGACCATCATTTTAAGATATATTTTTTTATTATATTAATATGAGAAAGATTGCAACTTAATCTATTTTTTTGTATAGTTTTTGGATATCTAAATTTTAAATCTAAAATATTGAATTAATCTAATTCAATTTAGCTCCGAAAATTAGTTAATTTACTCCAACAAAACTTGACAAGTAAAAGTGAACCGAGGGAGTATTGATTAGGTTTTGGTAGTGATGCATTCATTTAAAAAGCACACGCCAGCAAAAAGACTTGTTGATAACATTACCTAAGAGTTTCACTTAATTGTTGGAATCAGAAAATGTGTCTCTTTTTGTTTTGGAAGCTTTTCAAAAGGGCCTTCTTGCTTGTTCTTCTATGTATTGCAATGGTTAATCTGTTTGAAAGTACCTTATTAACTCTATCTACCCGAAAAGAGGAGAAATGGTTACCCTGTTTAAAAGGGCGAGTTTGGGAAGTAACTACTTGTTTGAAGTGATGAAGAAATGAGCGGGATTTAGGTTGTGCATTGGTGGATAGGGCGGTCAATCCTGATGCTATTAACTATTACAATTGGGATATATTATATTCTATTGTTCTGTTCAGTTGGTTGATGATATCTTGTATAAATTGTTAATAACCTATTTAGAGGATAAAGAGCTTCAAATACTAATCGGAAGATCATTATTGTACTAGTTGAATGACCTTTTCTCATATTTGAATTTTGATCATGCTGCATGCACGATTACGGTTGTTTTCATAGTTTTCCCGGTTGCAAAGTGCCAAAATTGGGATATGAGAGGGATTTTTTTTTTTTTTTTGATAACCTTTACTGAGAGGGATTTTGATCCTTTAGTTTTCTTTTACAAGTTGAACCACTGGCATATATTTAATACTCCTTCAATCCCAGTTTATGTGGAACATTTTGGATTTGGAGGAGTCGAATGAGTTTTTCTTTGACCAAATTTTTTTGATGTGGCTTACAAATATTTTAGATTGTAAATTATTGTGACTTACATAGTTTTCAAATATTTAAATTTTATTTCAAACTTTATAAAGATTTCATGTATGAATTCACATTTGAAATTTAAAACTTTGACTCTCGAAATTCGAATGGTGCCACATTAATTGGGACAGAGGGAGTACATAACTCCGGTCCCAAAATTTAAGAAAAAAGAGAAAACTTTTGAAATTTGTGGTCTAAAACAAATTTTAGACATTTTGTGGCTATAAATAATTTCATTAAGGGTAAAAGAAAAATTTTAAAGTTATGTTATTTCTAATTATATAAAGGTGACATTATTTTTGGTACAAACTAAAAAGTAAAGGGTGCCACATAATTGGGATAGAGGGAGTAATTGTTTATACTTAGTTTTCTCAGATGGAGGAGAATTAAAAAAAAAAAAAAAAAAAAAAGGGCAGCCCGGTGCACTAAAGCTACCGCTATGCGCGGTGTCCGGGGAAGGGCCCCACCACAAGGGTGTATTGTACGCAGCCTTATCTTGCATTTCTGCCAGAGGTTGTTTCCAAGGCTTGAACCCGTGACCTCCTGGTCACATGGCAACAACTTTACCAGTTACTCCAAGGCTCCCCTTCCATGGAGGAGAATATGGTTTTAAATTGCTGTTATCGGCTGATGGTGAATTTGGAATGATTTTTTTTTTTTGGGCTGTGTGTGTGTGTTGTTGTTATCACCCTACTCCTATGTTAAAGGATGGTAGTTTAAAGGTAAAAGAATTGTATTTCATATCTATAAAAGATCTTGATTATTAAAAAGGTAGAAAAAAGATTAAAACTATATGATAAAATCCTCATTTTGCATTGACATATGTTTATTTAGACCGGGTGAAAACAATTTCCTCTTGCCAATTTTGTGTTAAAAAAGACTTTTATCAGACATGCAAGGGTGTGGCCTAGTGGTCAATAAAGCGGGTAAAAATCTTAGAGATCATGGTTCAATTCCCTGCTCTCAATCCTAGTTCAAAATATGATATTGGCAGGTGAGTTTTCAGAAAGGTGATGCACATTTTACTCTCTAAATTAGAAAGAAAGTTTCCTCTTGCCAATTTTGTGTTAAAAACATTTTTTCATAAGGCAACTAATGGTGTGACCGAGTGGTTAATAAAAGTGGGTGCAAATCTTGGAGCTCAGGGTTTAATTCCCATCTTCCCAAGCTTTGTTAGATAGAGTTATTCGGTACTTGTGCTGGTGGGAGGTTATAGGTACTCAGTGGAATATTTGAGGTGTGCGCAAGCTAGCCCAAACACCATCTTTATTACTCTCTCCATCCTAATTTATGTGGCACTATTTCCTTTTTAGTTATTCCAAAAAAGAACGACACCTTTTTATATTCAGTAACAATTAACTTTAAAATGCCTATTTTACCTTTAATGAGATGATTTATAGTCACAAATATCTATGGCTTATTTTGGATCACAAGTTTCAAAAGTTTCTTCTTTCCTTCTTAAACTCCGTGCTCAATCAATAACATCACATAAATTGGGATGGAGGGAGTAAAAATTATTTGTCACGTTGGCCTCTAGCCATTCTCTCAATCCTATTTCAAAATCACGGTATTGACTGGTGATTTTAGAAGACTGCCTATTTTGCTCTCTAAATTAGCTACCTCCAATTCTTTTCCTTCAAAACTCACTCTTTTTTTCGTATCTTTTTTTTTTTCTTGTGAAATTGGTTAACTTGAATTTATCTTCTTGTTCTCTTTTTTTCCTATGATTTGTTATTGTTCCCATTCTTTTCACTTCAAATATTTTACCTATGATTGAGTGTCGTATGTTATTTTAAATTTATTGATGATATAAATAGAGAAGCTCTTTAAGAATTTGCCTCAAATATTGTCATGCTCAATTGCTTTCTAATTTTAAGTGCACTAGATATTAACAATTAAATAAACAGTGCACCAATTTTGTAGGTAGAAGTTTGAGTTCTCATTGGCATTTAAACAAGACCTTTAAACAATACTACTTAATCAGGAGCAATTTTCTTTTTTCAATTTTTTATTTTGTAAAAATCTTTCATTCTTCATTGTTATCAATGAGTGAGTTTATAACTATGTAGTTAATTTTTTGACTTTTTAAATAAACTTTTATCTGTTACATAGATGAGATTATATTATAATGCCAAAAAAGAATCTAAAAGAAGAGGTTGATAATTGGAGGGGAAAATAGACCTTGTATTTATAAAATTACCTGCCAATGGTCAGATTTTGAGATAGAACCGGGAGAATGTCTATGGTCTAAAGTTGGACCATGAAGTTTATGCCTTTTATAGGTGAATTAGTTTATTCGTCAACTTTTTTTTTTTGATAACTGTGGTGTCCGGGACAGCTTGCGTGCACCTCGACTAATTCCACGCAGGTATCCTGTGGAATTAGCAAAGGTGCGTGCAAGCTGGCCCGGACACCATGGTTATCAAAAATTAAAAAAGAAAAGAAGAAAAGTTGGCGAATAAACTAATTCACCTATAAAAGGCATAAACTTCATGGTCCACTGGCGATTTGTTTTGAAGCACCAGCATGTGTTGGAGATTGGTTTTTTCATTGGAGCACATTTTTTGTTTGGTCAACCTGGTTCATTAGATGAGCATATTACTGGTGTAGATTTACCTGCTCTGCTTCCTAAAAGTGGTTACATGGATGAAACACAGAGGATGTTAATAATTCAGGTCTCATGTTATGTGGATCAGCACTGTGTGCCTAAATAGTTATTGGAGATGTAAGAAATATCTTAGCTTTCTTTCATCAAAAGCAGCAAATTTTCTGTTTTAAGAACAGCATATTTGAATTTGCCCAAGGTCTAAGTGCAGAATTTGAGAAACATTTGAAACCTTGCATGATATATTTTGGCTTCTTTCCAGTCGTTGTTTAATAGTTTAAGCTTTGCTCTTTAGCGAAAATTTGGTTTACTAACCTCTTCCCCTCCTTCACCCTTAAACATTGGTTCTTTGTTCCCTTTACTTTGCAGGTGGGAACTGTATCTTCTTTATCAGAAATGACAAAACCAAGCAAGATGGGACGGGTTACTGATTTGCATCACCATGATTTGCTATCTTGCCGCTCAAAAATGTGCAAAAAGATTCACCAAAAGGAGAGACAAGCAAAGTCATCTGAGAAGAAAGAATGGGAAGGGGCAACTTGCTCAGTCTGCATGGAGCACCCTCACAATGCAGTGCTGCTGCTGTGCTCTTCTTATGACAAGGGATGTCGTCCTTATATGTGTGCCACTAGCTGTCGTTTCTCAAATTGTCTTGAGCAGTACAAGAAAGCGTATACTAAAGTCACATCAATTGAGGGCTCTGAACAAGGGTTGCTGTCAAATGATGATCCTAATTGCACGTCAGGAGCAGCAGGTTGGTTAGGTGGAGCTGAACTTCTATGCCCACTCTGTCGTGGGCAGGTAAAGGGTTGGACGGTTGTGGAACCTGCACGCAAGCATCTAAATGCAAAGAAGAGAACATGCATGCATGAAAATTGCTCATTTGTTGGAACGTACAAAAAGTTAAGGAAACATGTAAGGCGGGAGCATCCTTCAGCACGCCCCCTGGAAGTAGACCCGTCACTTGCAGAGAAATGGAAGAAGCTTGAGCACGAGAGAGAGAGGAGCGATGTGTTTAGCACAATCAGATCTACCATGCCTGGTGCAATTGTAATGGGAGATTATGTAATAGAGGGCAATTTTGGAGGCCTTCACAGGAATTTTGATCTTGATGAGACTCTTTTTAGATCAGATCCTCATGGTGCTCGGTGGAATGATAATGTCCACCCAGATGATCTTTTCGGTGATGGCTATCATTCATTTGATGAGGATGGTTTTTTCGTCCATCATTCTGGCACTGAAACTGCATCTAATGTTTTCAACAGAATCTCTCGACTTCGCAGTAGGCTCTTATTGGGACGATCAAGGAGGCGGCAACGACATCGAGCAAGTAGCAGAATTCGGTGATTTATCCGGAAAAGAAGGTTTTCAAGAGTGGTTGGGATGATGACACATGTTTGTTTGACTCCGAAAAATGGGTGAGACATCCATGTTGCGGATCCTAACCATGGTTCCTGGAGTTTTTAGAGGATTGATGACACTGCTTACAGCAATTTGGAGTTCCTTTCGTTGCCTGTAAATAGGAACCTGATTGCATAGTAAAGTAAATTCAACCCTCCTTCCTACTCCTAGGTACTTCAATTTCATGAATTACGTGATAGTTTCATAAAATCAGGTAACTTCAAAGAAATTTTTTCTCTCATTGGATATATGATATATCCATCCTTCAGGAAAGAAGGTTGAGACATTTGTGCATGGGGTTTATTTAGTTAATTATGAACTAGTAGTAGTTTGCTCGTACTGTCTTTGTTTTGTGCTTTCGATGATTCGTGTAATAAGCATATTTTGTACCAATCCTTATGTTTTTACCGGCTTGCAATGTCGTCTTACGTTTGATAGGATTGTCCATTCCCATGGGGGCTAGGGATTTTCCTCTTCTCTTATAATGCCTCAAGTCTGGCAATGACTTTTCTTGTGAAAGTAGAGAAAACAAGTTTTGGATCCTTTTTTCGGTCGTAAAAGAACAAGGAGCATTGAGTCGTACTGACCCTAGAATACATTGTTCGTCTATTATTAGATGCTGAAGCCAAGTTAACTGGGTGGGGGTTGCTTTTGATGATCCATTCATACTGTATATGACATAACAATGGGTTAGATGCAAATACCTTATTTCACCGTTTATACTTTCTTTTTAATTATAGATGATATATACGTACTATAAACTTTTTTGGTTTGTTTACTAGATATACTGACTATAGTTGTTATTTGCTCTAGGGATATTGGGTAAAACTATGATTAATATGCAAACCAATCTTATAGTTTCATGCTGATGAATTTACTTTTCTTTTTATGCTTTTTCATGCTGATGAATTTACTTTTCTTTTTATGCTTACTGCTAAAAACAAGGAGGTTTTGTGTTATAGAACATGGAATTCAACTATACATAACAAATTGAAAATGTAAGGAAGGAATAATCTAAACTTAATGTCGATTAGCCGACAGACTTTGAGAATAGTTGAATTTATACCAAATCGAAAAAATGCTCTTATAGTATAACAAATAATCCAAATAAAAGTGTCTCATTGTGAAAGTGAACCAAGCAAGCATATGAATGAATATGGGAATAGACTCTGACAACACTGATCTTTTTTTTCTTTCTTTTCGAATTGATTCTTTATAATAAGGGAAAAGATTGTATAGTTTTCTGTCGAGAGAAACTCTCAACGACTTTTCCGTGCATATTTTTTTTTTGAAAACCCCACGGAAACTCACAATCTCTGCCACAGCTTCTGCCCTTCGGATGAACACTCTGTCACTATACAATAACTCGCAAATCACATAGGAGATGTAAATCGCATTAGGCAAACTCCGTGCGACGAGCTCATGGCTGAGTGACAGACAGAGACCGGATTCAATCCCTGATCTCCCACATGGGAAACCCATGTTCCAACGTATTTTTTTTTTCCTTTAAGCTCGCACCTCCATCCCCAAATGCATATTGAAAACGTTTTATCGTGGTACTACTAGAAAAAACTGTTATCTAAATCGAAAAATTTCTAATTTTTGGATTTTCATAATATAGAGGTGTTTGGAGTAATTAACTCATTTTCAATTGATTAGTGATGTAACAGTGAGCAAATGTACATATACTATTTATTTAGGAGCATTTCTCGAATCTGCTAACAAAACCAACCATATTTTGTGGATCATAATTCACAAGCATGTAGGGTGTGTTTGGTACGGAGGAAAATATTTTTCAATGTTTTTCTAAAATATTTTTTCTTGGAAAATAAATAAATTTCTTACTTATTTTTTAGTGTATGGTAAATAAGTAAGAAAAATAATTTTTTTTTTTAAGAGCATTTATATGTAATCTAGCAAACACTATGAGGATGAGGTTAGAGTTAGGGGTGGCGGGGTATGACTTATGAGATGGTCAAGGTGTGGAGGTTGGGGGCGTTGAGTGGTGAGGAGGACTAGACAATGAACTTGAAATGTCACTTATGAAACTTGTTTTCCTACTTTCATTAGGGAAGTTATTTTTAAAAGAACTTATAATATTTTCTAAAAAAATTATTTTTCAACATATTTTGATAAATCAAACATAAAACAATTGAAAAACATTTTCTCCGTATCAAACACACCCTTAGTTATGTTCTGTTTTCAACACACTGTAGCTGGAAATGAATTTGAAATTCTTGCACAATAGGAAAATCAAAATGTACTTGTACAGGAAACTTCAAAAATTCAATTAAACGTAGAATCAGAGGAAGCTTCAATGCTTATCCATTTAATAACTGGATCACCATGATTAGTGATGTCAAATAGACGGAATGGATTAAATTTGAGCAAGTCAAAATGAGTGAATTATTCACTCGTCAAAACTTGGACGGTTTGAACAAATCATGAACTAATTTTGCCACCTCTAAATTCACGATTTCTTACTGAATTGCCACACGCCTAAGATGTTCTTGAAGAAGCACTTCAATCTATTCTGCATAACACAACAAAAATATCACAAATTAGTTTAGAGTTTAAAGTCTTTGCACTGACAGTATTAAGCTTTTTACATTGTTAGCTAAAATTGACATACAAGAAGAAATTTTATATAGTAATCTAAAATATAGAGCAGTTAGGAACTTAGTATAATAATCAAGTTACGTTGCACTAGTAGTATAAATTTTATAATACTGTCATTATATATATAACTAAGTCCTAGCTAACAAGGCATTAATCGTATTACATCAAAATACACATAATAGCAATTATTATTATAGAAAACAATAGCAAGACTTACACAAAAATTAGTTCTCCTTTTTGCTCCTCTGCAGTCTTGGGTACCAACGTGCTCATACCGCCATTGATTATCTTTTCTACGAAACAAACGGGAAAATGACAATCTAATCCTTCTTGCCCATCTCCATTTCTGTACAAATTTTATTCCTATTAACAAGAGTAGCACACAATATATACCTACCAAAATAAATAATGCATTTCACTAGGTACTATTGCTTTGATTAAGTGATAAGAGCGTAATGCATGATCATGAAATATGTGTGAATTAACAGTATGAAATGAATTGTGCAAATTCTATCGGTGGTGGAGCCACTCTTGTCCAAGTGGTATCAGTTAACATCTTTTTGCTGGAAAATTACATGTGAAAAGATTCTTTAAAAATTTTATATGTTGAATTTCTTTGATTCTTTTTATTTGTTTAATTCTTTATATTTTGGCTCTTCTTAGTAAAAATTTGGCTCCACACCTGAATCCTACCATGGACAAAAGCTTGATTTAATTCTTCGCTAATGTATTTTTTTGCATACTTGTTTTTTTATTTTTTTTATGCTTTACTCGAGCCGAGGGTGTGTATAAGAAACAACTTCTCTACCTTTCCGAGATATGTGCGAAACTACGGACACACCACCTCCCTGGACCCCACTTGTATGGGATTACACTGGATGTGTTATTATTGTTATTCTAACAGTAGATGGACGGATCCATTATCCACCTTGTTATAATAATTAAAAAAAGAAAAAGAAAAAGAGAAAAGAAAAGGAATTCACTATGATTAGATTGACCTTGTGTTTTTGGTTAGATGAATTGTGAGACTTCCATGATAGTTGTTGATAATTGCCATGCCTTAACTCATGAGCATAGGCTAGAAGTTGTGCTCGACGATCATAACCACCTCTCTTTCTCGGCCTTGTTAAAAATGGATATTGTGGATGAATTGATCTTTTCTTGTAGGGATTAGTTCTATCTTTGGTTGATGAAGATTCAACATAGACACTAATTATAACTCCTCCTTCCCTTTTCATCTTCATGTAAAAAGACAACCTATATATTCTTTCTACTAATTGGCCTGAATTTGGAAGGGTGATTTATCATTTCATCCAACTAATTGTGTCTATATTGTTACATGTCATATTGTGTTTGCAAAGTGAATTGGTAGTAGGCTTGTTGTTCAGATTTGAAGAAACTAATTTTGCGAGATTTTAGTTATGTTATTAGGCGGTCTTTGACCGATGAAAACTGAGATTTAGTTTGGGAACTAATTCTTACTCCCTCTTTTTCAAATATGTGTGGTGATTTTTAAAAATAGTTGTCTCAAATTACTCCATTCATTTCATAACACTTATCCCGTGTTGAGCTGACACATCCCTTAAACAACTTTTTTTTAGTATGAGGATCAAATAATATGAACATGAGGGAGTGTATAACTATATATCATTAATATTATAGAAGTTCAAGATCAAATTAATTATCTTATCCCATTTTATATAGCCGTAATATAATAATTGTTGTTGAAGACTACAAACAATTCAATTTGGGGGTGGTGACACATAAATAGAGTAATTAAATGTATATCTTAAGGCATAAATAATGATGAAATAATCAAAACTCATGTTAATCAATATTTTCGTAAGAGATGTGTAAAAGAGAAACATGATAAATAATTTGAGATGGAGGGAATATGTAACAATTTGATCCTTATATATGATATTCTACCAAACATGATTGCTAAATGCTTCTCCAAAGCTGGATTTCCCCCCCTCAATGTTGATGGATGATCTACATCATAGAACACTGGAGGGACAATTTGTCCTTTTTGTTTGTTTCACTACTCCACAATCTTCGTAAATTCATCTAAACATCATGCTGAATTAGCATAGTTTTTGGAGAATATGATCACAGTTATCCGCGAGGGTTGAAACTAAAACTCTCCAGTATTTGGGTCACTGAATCAATCATCTTCTCATAAAAGAAGGACGCGATGTCTCAAGAATATCTTTTGCTCGATATTGTTGAGTCTACTGAAACTTAGTTCCAGTTTCTTCTTCCGGGATTTGTTTCAATCGTTCCACTTCACTTGTCCTTTCAGTCAAATCTCTTTCATACAAGAAACTGCCCAAGACTTCAGAGCTAGGGGAGTCGAGCAGTTTACTTTATCAGTTGACCTGAGAGCTCCTCGAATCGCCTGTTAGGATGTTTTTTCTTGAAGGCATACTGTTTAAAGAGTTGTAAACTTTCATCTTCACTTAATGTTCTCATTCTGTACATCTTTTCCACATCATGTTTAACAAGCAAGTGTTTTGTATTTAGTTGTTATGATGATTCTACTTCCGGGACCAAACCATTCACGCTTCCCAGCTAAAGCGTCTAACTGATCTATGTGATCTACATCATCAAGAACAAGAAGAATCATTTTGTACCTTAGTCTGTGTTTTTGCATATTATCTCCTTCAAATAAATTGTTAATCTTTAGGTCTTTTATGACAAGGATAAGTAAATATGATATGAAGAGGCCATCTACTGTAAGATCTCTCTCTCTTGTTAGATTCATTCTTACTTTAGAAACTTTGCAAATGGAGTCCAAAAATTGGGAATGACAGTTGAACTCTTTGGCGCATGCAGCCAATTCGTTAGCAAATTTATAATGGATTACAAAAACCAAATCTCCCTAATGTAGTGCCTTGTGATGCAAAATAGAAACGATCCAAGAATTTAGAGAGTAAATGAACTATTATCACTATGAGATTGGTTTCATGATACTTACGCCTTGGCAGTATTTGGCAAATCCCGGCCAGATAAATTAGCTGCTTCCTCCAGGCCTGACCTCCATTTTTGCACCTTGTCTTCCTTGAAACAGCCTTCATGATTGCTATATGCTTCTCGATAGCTGCTTTTTTTATTTCCTTACTATTGATGGATCTACATCATAGAAGACCGAAAGGACAATTTGTCCTTTTTTTTTGGTTGCATTCCATGATCTTTGTTAATCCCTCTTAACACACCATCCTTGACTCGTCGATCGCTTTCATAAGATCTAGTGAAATGGACTTGCCTCTTTCTAATTTCTGATCATCTTTGAAGGTATGAATACCCTTTTGTTGTAGAGCAACATAGAGATGGTCAACAAATGTTTTACGTACATCTTCACCTCTTAGAACTTAAGAAAACATCGTAATTCCACTGAAGTATGATTGGAGGAATAAGAAGAGATCTTCATCATTTTTGTTGTCTGAAAAAGTAAATGACCAACTATAAGATGGTGTCAACTCCTACTTTTGCAGAGGTGTCTTCACAATTATATAATTTTATACATGCATGACAAAAGGTCTCAGTATACTAATAGAATTACATCCAAATTATTAATTGTATATAGTCATTTTCCAGGAAACCAAGTGTATTGAGAAAAAAAACACTGAGAAAGTCAGTCAACAAATGAATATTGAAAGCAAGCAGCATGAATTCAGCACATGAAAACAACTAACAATTTGGCAGTATTGTTTAATATGACTTCATTGAAGTCAGGCAGCTTTCAGTTTGACTATCTCATCTTATTCACAATAAGATTTCCATAGATTTTCCCTTACAAAATGAAATTAGAAGACTGGTAAGAGGGTGTCATTGACGACGTAGAGAATTAAGAAGAAGATAATTCTTCTAATGCAGTAAATATCTCCATCTATCAAGAGAAAAGACAACAGAAACGATTAAAAAGGAAACTAATTTCAGTTAGACTATCAGCCTTGCGTTTTGCTCGTTTCCTCCAGATGGAGAAGCGACACAACTATGTGATAAAGATAGCATAGCTTGCAACCCAATGTCTCTGGCCTGATACTAGCTGGATCTGCTGCTGACTTTAAAACACAGCTCAGTCGGTCTAATATATATGTTTGATCCTCCTCTCCAGGCTAAGATTCTAAATGTTGTCGTTGTTTCTTATGGAGGGGAAAACGGTTATACAAAAGAAGAAATTGATAGGGAAGTACTTAGTCAGGACACTGGGAAGTATGTCTTTGATGGAGAACTTCATCAAAAAGCTTCTATGTTATGCGCTTCTTGGAGGATCAAACATATCAGACTGACTTGGGAATGGTCACTAAAAGATATTTCCCCACGTTTGTATATGTAAACCACTCGAGTCGCTCTGACGGAGAGTTGCAAATATTGAATCCACACGTATCTTGTGTGCCTGCTCCATTAAAGGAATGTTAATTTTGCCTGTCACTCTGCAGTAGTAAGATTCTTTGCGGGAACAGACTACGAGTATTTTACCTTGATCATGTTACTCCAAAGCACATCAATCATGTCATTGTCAGCAACATAATGAAAACATTGTCCAAGGTAAACGCGGCGCAACACTGGATATTTGACTAATTGATCTCTGCTCTCCAAAGATGCACATTCATCTGCATGCACCTCTTCTATACATTGAGGAAGCTCTGGAAAACTAACAAGCTTCCTACAGCCAACCAATTCAAGGCGTATGAGTAGAGTAAGACCTCTGATGCTTGCATCTGGAATATTGGTAAAACTATTACCACTAAGATTCAATTCCACCAAAGATGATAAGCACCCAAGATTACATAGGGTGCCTCCGTCTGAGATATTGCAGTGACTAATATCCAGCGTTGTCAATGAACAAAGACTCGATAAATTAGAAATAACTAGACCCATGGAGTTTTGGCCTGGCCTTTCCCTGGAAGCCAAGAGGAGAAGATTGAGTTGTCTACTTGTAAACCCAAAGCATTACATCCACGAAAAGATAAGTGCCTAAGGTTCTTTAGAAGAGAAATAGAGGAGGGAATTGTTTGGATGGCTGTGCCATCACAGTAGAGCTCCTCTAAACTCACTAAATGTCCCACGTCATCTGATAATTTTTCGAGTCTTGAGCACCCGAATAGAGCAAGTGTTCTTAGACACTTCAATCTAAAAATACTGCTTGGAAGATTCACAAGATGCTTGCAATAGCTAAGATTTATCAAACTAACGCCTGAAAGGTTCTCAATTGATGCGGATAGCTCTCTCAAAGCAGTTCCTTCCAAGTATAGTTCTGATAAACGATTCATTTTTTCTTTTATTTCTGGGAATGTTTTGAGCTTTAAGCAGCCTGATAGGATAAAAACCTGAAGATTTTCCAATTGAATGTTCTTTGTTAGGGTCTTTAAATTTCTGCAACTCTTCAGATTCAGTAATACTAGCCTTCTGAGATCTCCAACAGAAAAATTGACTTCCACCAAACTTGTACACTCTTCAAGAACCAGCTTTTCCAGATTTGGGGTACCTGAGAAATCTGGGGTCCTTACTAGCTTCTCTGATCGGCTAAGGTTGATGCACTTCAATTTTCCTAGAACCTGTAATAATGTAATAATAGCCATAAGTTAGGTGGATGAATGTTTCATCTTTATCATATACCTACCTATCAGAAAATGTAATGGATAATTAGTACTCCTACTATATATAAACCTTGGAGCCTTGCCAAAGTCGTGTGATTCGGCTATCTTTCAACTTCAAACCAACAAGCTTTTCTCCCCGAAAACTAACAGGCAGGCTTCTTGATGGATATGCGTGCCAATTGAACCACCCCAACTCACCAGGAAGAAAATTAGGACCCTGAGGAACATTCGTGTTCTGGATACTGAGAAACCTTAGTCTGCTCATTTGTTGGAAAGCTGCACTGCTGACATTTACTTCTTGTACAAAATCCGAGTTCAGTGACATGCCTTCGATCTTTTCAGTGCCCCGATTAAGAAAGAGTGAATATGCAAAAATTAAACTTGGACAAACAAGTAAGGCAATGGATATTTATAAAGTTACATCATAGATTAGCTACTTCTTGAACTATAACTAATTAGAAATTTTCACTTGTGCATGTACTAACCAAATCTCCTGCAAGTACATGAGAAATATTCCCAGGTAACCACAACCTACTATATCTTCTTGGATCATCCGAAGCTTCTTGACGAATAATATACCAACACATTTCTTGTATCAATTGATGCACTAGAATCCGACCTTGTGAAACCATAATCAGAGATTTCTCCATGAGAACCTTTATGGCAATAACAGGGCAAAAATTAAAACTCTCTAATATTCTTGTCACTGATTCTCTCTTCTTCCCTATAAAGAAACACACGATATCTAGTAATATCTTTTGTTCAATTTTGTTGATTCCATTGAAACTTAGTTCGAGTTTCTTCACAATTCCATCTTCTGGGATTTGTTCCAATCGTTCCACTTCACTTGTCCATTCAGCCAAATCTCTTCCATACAAGAAACTTCCCAGGACTTTAAGAGCCAAGGGTAGTCCAGCAGAATGCCTTATAACTTGAGTTGAGAGATCCCTAAATTCCTCCGTAAGATGGTTATTCTTAAAGGCGTATAGCTTAAAGAGCTGCAAACTTTCATCTTCATTTAACATTGTCATTCTGTATATCTTTTCTACCTCATGTTTAACAAGCAAGTGTTTATCTTTAGTTGTTATGATAACTCTACTTCCGAGACCAAACCATTCACGCTTCCCAGCTAAAGCATCTAACTGATCTATGTGATCAACATCATCAAGAACAAGAAGAACCTTTTTGTACTGTAATCTTTGTATCTCCATATTGGCTCCTTCATATAAATTGTTGATCGTTAGATCTTTTGTGACAAGGATCTCAGAAAGAAGTATCTCTTGCAAGCGCTCTAGGCCTTGTTTTGCTGAACGGTCTCTAACTTCATGAAGAAAACATGCACCTTCAAATTGACTCTGCATATTATCATAAATGACTCTCGCTAGAGTTGTCTTCCCCACTCCGCTCATTCCCAATATTCCAAGGAAGCGAACTCCACCAGAACCGATGCCAAGCATTTTATACACTTTTTGCATGCGTGACTCCATTCCAACAAGATTTTCAGCATTATTTCTTGCATGTCTCTGACTACCCAATCTAGCCATTATATCTTCCACAATTTGCTTTATCACAAAAGATTTCCTAAAAATCTGTATTGTGGCGTAGAAATAAAATTACCTTTTTATTCATTAATTCTTAAGGGGTGTGCCAAGTCAAATGTGGACAAGTAAAGATGGACAGAGGGAGTACTATATCATGTTTAGATGGGATTTAGATAAAGATAATTGGTTTTAATGATACTTACGCATTGGCAGTGTTTGGCAAATCCCAACCAGATAAATTAGCTGCTTCCTCCAATGCTACTCTCCGTTTTTGCTCCTTGCAACAATCTTCATGATTGCTAAATACTTCTCCAAAGCTCGATTTTTGTTTCCTCACTGTCGATGGATTTACATCATAGAACACCGGAAGAACAATTTGTCCTTTCACATTCTTGCATTCCATGATTTTCACTACTTCATCCAAACACCATGTCGAATGAGCATAGTTTTTGGAGAAAATAATCAAAGCTATGCGCGACTCCTCAATTGCTCTCGTCAGTTCTGATGAAATAGAATTGCCTTTCTTTAGTTTCTCGTCATCTTTGAAGGTGTTAATCCCCTTTTGTTGCAGTGCAACATAGAGATGATCAACAAAAGTTTTGCGTATATCTTCGCCTCTAAAACTTAAGAAAACATCATAACTCCATCGAATAATTTCTGATTCATTTGGAAGCAAGGATCTTTTTTGCTGATTCATTCAACCAAACAAAAACTTTGGCTAAAATAATATTGTGTTAATTATTCACCTCAAGAAAAATATGTGCATGCGATCTAATTGAGGACAAGAAGCTAGAAGAGGGAAGGAATTAACCACCTCTATTGGGACAATAACATATATAATGCACATATGCCCAATGATTATAGGATTCTGAATAATAAGTATATAGGTATGTTTTTATATATGCAGTGAAGACTTAATTGGCAAGCATATATATGAAACAGACAGATCAAGTCTGAAGGTGACTTGATTATTACTCCCTTGTTCCATTTTACTTGGCCTCTTTTGAGTTACACACTAAATCTAACTATTACTATTTTATTTAGTTATTTAATATTGAGGATACTATGGAAAAGAAGTAAAAAACACTCTTAATTTGCGAAAATAAACAAGTAACAACAAAATTAAATGTGTGTGGGGTAGTTACAAAGTTGTAAAATTGATTTTCGAGGGTGTTATGTCAATGATAAAGTCGTTTGTGGCGCTGACCCAATCATACTACTCCCTCTGTCTCAATGTGCTTACGGTTGGAATTTCGAAAATCAAATGGTGTAAGTTTAACAAATTTGGTCATAAAATCTTCAATTTTTTTGAGATAAAATTTATAGATTTAGATAGTCACAATATTTGATAATTCAAAATACATTAAAAAGATATATATAAATAGATTATGATCAAAGATAGAATTGTCTGAATCTCAAAATTAAAAAAATAATACATAAATTACTACGAAGGAAGTAATTAAATACAGATGTTACCTTTGTTGTCAAAACCATCTCGATTTTATTTAATAACTTTCTAGCTACCGGACCTTCGGGTCGGCGCAGTTGGTTTGGAGGCAGGTTGCCCACCCAGGCAACCAGGGATCGAACCCACCTCAATGCCTTCTGCGTCTGAGCCTGTCGCACGGGGCTTGCCTAGTGCGGTTTACATCCCCTGTGTGGTTTGCAGGCTATTACACAGTGGGGGGTTTACCCAGTGCGCACAAAGTGCTCACCACAGAGTGCTCACCCGAAGGGCAGAGGCTGTGGCAGAGGTTGTAGCGGCTGCGGGTTTTCCTGGGATTACCAAAAAAACTTTCTAGCTACCCAACCCCACAAAAACAAAACATCATCTAGATGCTTCATTGACTAAATTAACCAACAAACTAATGAATCTTGTCAGGAGTAGATAGTACAAGATGTGAATCGGCGAAATTTTGAACAGCGTTAATAAAATTTTTGATTTCGCCACAGCGGGCATGAACGTAACATTTTTACCTACCACAAGTCTACAATACTTGGCCATTTGCGGAAATATATATATGGTTTGGAATATTAAATTTATTATGGATTATTAACTTATAAATTAACTGACGGTGTAAGTTCTTTTATAATATTACTTAAGTATCTTTTTGTTTTTGTATAGAAGGAATTTTTTATATTGTTTTGAATCACACCAATTATTTTGTTGTTGTGTAAGTAACCTTTGATATATTCTTGATGCATATAACTTAAAATTTTATAATATTTGCTACTCCTTCCCAGGGGCAACTCAATATATCCGGTGGTCCAAAGCGAAACTTCAAAATGAGGTCTTAAGCGGAATTTTAAAATAGGTCATTATTTTTAAAAAGGAAAAAGTATATCTTATTTGAAGTCTATTTTTATAACTTATTGAGATGCAAAATTATGAATAAAATTATTTTATAATGGACTTCTCGAAATAATTTATTTTCAATTCATAATATACCTAATTCATTCACTTTCTCTTGAGACGTTGTTGATCTTAAGTAAAATTTTATCAATTTTAATTTTAAAAAGTTATTTTGACTTGACAATTGTTATAGGAACTCTATAGGCAATATATACTTTTGAAAAATAATAAAAAAGAATTTATCTTATTAAAATATTTCTTACCTTTTTATTCCCTCCGTCTCACTTTAACTCTTATTTTAATTCTTTTCATGTTCATTAAGCAAACTAATAAATACAAGGTATAGTTTACTGAGTTAATTCTATTATTAATATATTTCTTTAAAGAATTGAGCGGTATTAAAAAGAATTTTTTTGTAATGTTAAAGTAAAGTTGAAAACGATTGTCAATTTAGTCTTGAATTCTTAAAGAGATAATTTTTTTAAGCTAAAACGTTATTAAAATGAGATAAAGAAAATATTAAAAAGTATTCAGTATTTTCTAGTGAAATTTTTTTATAGAACTACAAACCTATAATTATTAAAAATGGGCCCCCTAAAAATTAGGGGCCTAAAGCGTGGGCTTTGGTCGCTTCATGCTGAAGCCGACCCTGCTCCCTCCATTTAAAAAAGAATGACCTATTTTTTTTTTTAGTTTGTTTCAAAAAGAAAAATCTTTTTTTTTTTGGCAATATTTTAATTCCAACTTTCCACATAGCATATTTAAGACCACACGATTAAAGGACATTTTGGTATATTTGATACAACTTTAATTTATGATCACAAGATTCAAAAGTCTTCTTTATTTTCTTAAACTCCGTATCAAATCAAAATAGGTCATTCTTATTTAAACGGAGGGAGTACTTTTTTATTTTTCTCTCGAGTCGTTGTTTGAGTTGCACTAAAATGATTTGATATTTACCTAATTTGATTTTCACAAGTGACCTAATTTGTTTGACATAAGTTTTGAACGGAGGGAGTACTTTTTTATTTTTCTCTCGAGTCGTTGTTTGAGTTGCACGAAAATGATTTAATATTTACCTGATTTGATTTTCACAAGTGACCTAATTTGTTTGACATAAGTTCCGAATTACGTTATCTGGCATAAGTTATATAGTATTTTTATGACCCAATTCGTTTGATATAAATTTAGAGAAAGTCTGCCTCACTCGGTATAAGTTATGTAGAAAGTAAGTTATGCCTTTTACGGGATACCTTCTGGGTCTTAAAATTAAACTTTTGCTCACTCGACATAAGTTCTGTTGAAATTAAGTTATGCGGTACGATAAAAATTATTTATGCCTTTTATGGTATATAACTTGTGGGTTTTTAAAGTTGAACTTTTACATCGCTCGAAATAAGTTTTAGGTTTGTACAAATGAAGTTATGTAGTACGACATAATTTATGGAATATTACGTCGCGCTAATATAAACTTATACTTTGCAAAAAAATTGTTTTATTATTTCAATATCCAAGATATATTCAATCAATTTTTTTTATTATTTATAAAGTGTGGAAGTACAATAATTAAAGATCACATATTTGAATATTGAAAGGCCCGAAAAAACTAGAAAAACTTACCTAAATATATCATATTTAGAAAATATTACCATCTATAGCTATATAGTTTTATACACCTTTATTACATGCATGATTCACTTTTAATATATAGTGCATATTTTTTACCAAAACAAGCATAATACATCTTAAGACACTTAGGGGTTGTTTGGTACGAAAACAAGTAATGCTGGGATTAGTAATGTAGGGATTAGCAATGCAGAGTTTAGTAATGCACGAATTGTAGTGCTTCGATTATTTTTTATCAAGTGTTTGATTTATTGTATTAAAAACTAGATATATCATGTATTGTGTTTGATTTAAAACTCTACAAAAATCTCCTTTACAACTATACCCTTGAATTTTTGTGGGATTTTCTATTTCATTAAATTAGCCAAGTTAAAAACTAAAATATGAATAAAAATTTGTTACTAATTTTCAAGCGTGATGTGCCATTACGGAGATCCTTGATAGCATGGTGTACTAATATTTTTTTTTTATTGATCAAATATGCCTTAAACTTATCGTAAATTTAAGGCTACATAAATGTTCAAATACCTTAAGCTTATTAAAAAGAAAACAAATGATTCAAGTGACCAATAGCCAACCCCCCCCCCCCCCCCCTTCCAAAAAAAAAAAAATCAATATAACAAACCAAACATGGAGAAAAAAAAACCCAAACATTAATTTTTGAAATCATCAAATTAATCTAAAACGGATTTGAAGAATTAAAAAGGACATTTATAACCAACCCAATATAATTAAAGAGGACATCAAATTACAAAAGAAATTTAGAAAAAGGAATTGAGGGATAGTTTAGTCATTTAGGGGTCTTATCCATGAATTGTTAAACCTTGGATAAGTTATTCCTCCATTTACTAGGGATAAAATAAGACCTCATATGGTGTATAAGTAATCCATGTATTAAGTTAAAAAGAGTAACCAAACAATGTATTGGATGAGACTAAGCTTTAATCCAAGAACTATTCTAATTAGTGCAGCGTACCAAACGGGTCCTTATAATACATATATATTGCATGCATAATTCACTTTTAGTATATAGTGTAATACATCTATATATTGCAAGCATAATTTGTTTTTAATACATAGTGCAGTTTTTTTTTTTATCAAAACAAGTATAATATATTTTAATACATATATAATACATCGATATTACATACATAATTCACTTTTAATACATAGTACAGTGGCTATAGATGGTAAATATTTTCTAAATATAAGATATCTAGGTAATAAATAAAAAATATGTTTAAAAGCAGAAAATATTTTATAAAAACTACTCACCCATGTAATTATCCCCCAAAATTACTCCTTTCGTCCCATTTTATATGACACACTTCTCTTTTTAATCCGTCCCAAAAAGAATGTCACCTTACTATAATTAGAAAAAAATTACCTTTAAAATCCCCCTTTTACCCTTAATGAAATGGAAAAAAGTCATATATACCCTCGAATTATTGAACATGGTATGTAAATACCCTCCGTTATACTTTTGGGTTATTTGTGCCGTCTAACTTTGGATACGTATATACCCCCGAACTATTAAAAATGATACGTATATACCCTCCAGTTAGACGGCGTGCACCACGTGTCCTCATCCGAAAGAAATTAACCCATTTTCCTTAGCAATTTATCCCCTTACCTGACGGTGAAATGTTCTATGGCCGGAGTTGGAAGTGAGTTTTGTCCACGCCTATTTCTTGGTGAACCAAAACCAACGCGGTTATAGAACATTTTCTTAGGGTGAGGACAAGTTGCTGAAACTCGCTTCAAAATTCGGTCGTAGAACATTGGCCCTGCAGGTCAGGGATAAATTGCTAAGGGGGAATGGATTAATTTCTTTCGAATGAGGACACGTGGCGCGCACCGTCTAACTGAAGGGTATATACGTACCATTTTCAATAGCTCGAGGGTATATACGTACCCAAAGTTAGACAACAAGGGTACAAATAACCCAAAAGTATAACGGAGGGTATTTGCGTACCATTTTCAATTGTTCGGGGGTATACATGACCTTTTTTTGCTAATAAAATGATTTACAACCACACAAATATTCAAAAATTATTTTGGACCATAAATTTTAAAAGTTTTTTTTCTTCTTAAACACCGTGTCAAGTCAAAGTATACCACATGAAACCCTAAAATGAGACGGAGGGAGTATATAAATTGATGGGCTTGGGCCTTTGGGCCTATTGGAAGCTTCACTAAAATAACTGGAAATGGTGAGTCGAAAATGGACTAATGAGCAAAAATGGCTTCTTCTTCTTGTTCAAGGAAGTTGCTTCAACTTGGAATACCGATTTGTAGAGCTCTCAAACCTAATTCCTCTTCAACTATGCAAAGATCATTTCTTTCTACTTTTACTCATAAGTGTCTTCAATTAATTATCTTATCCCATTTTATATATCCGTAGTATAATAATTGTTGTTGAAGACTACAAACAATTTAGTTATAGGGGTGGTGACACATAAATAGAGTAATTAAATGTATATCTTAAGGCATAAATAATGATGAAATAATCAAAACCCATGTTAATCAATATTTTCCTAAGATGTGTAAAAGAGAAACATGATAAATAATTTGAGATGGAGGGAATATGTAACAATTTGATCCTTATATATGACATTCTAGCAAACATGATTGCTAAATGCTTCTCCAAAGCTGGATTTTCTCAATGTTGATGGATCTACATCATAGAACACTGGAAGGACAATTTGTCCTTATTGTTTGTTTCACTCCACGATCTTCGTAAATTCATCTAAACATCATGCTGAATTAGCATAGTTTTTTGGAGAATATGATCAATTGATCACGGTTATCCGCGACAGGGTTGAAACTAAAACTCTTCAGTATTTGGGTCACTGAATCAATCATCTTCTCATAAAAGAAGGACGCGATGTCTTAAGAGTATCTTTTGCTGGAAATTGTGGAGTCTACTGAAATTTAGTTCCAGTTTCTTCTTCCGTGATTTGTTTCAATCGTTCCACTTCACTTGTCCTTTCAGTCAAATCTCTTTCATACAAGAAACTGCCCAAGACTTTCAGAGCTAGGGGAGTCGAGCAGTTTACTTTATCAGTTGACCTGAGAGCTCCTCGAATTGCCTGTTCGGATGTTTTTTCTTGAAGGCATACTGTTTAAAGAGTTGTAAACTTTCATCTTCACTTAATGTTCTCATTCTGTACATCTTTTCCACATCATGTTTAACAAGCAAGTGTTTTGTCTTTAGTTGTTATGATGATTCTACTTCTGGGACCAAACCATTCACGCTTCCCAGCTAAAGCGTCTAACTGATCTATGTGATCAACATCATCAAGAACAAGAAGAATCATTTTGTACCTTAGTCTGTGTTTTTGCATATTATCTCCTTCAAATAAATTGTTAATCTTTAGGTCTTTTATGACAAGGATCAGTAAATATGATATGAAGAGGCCATCTACTGTAAGATCTATCTCTCTTGTTAACTTCATTCTTACTTTAGAAACTTTGCAAATGGAGTCCAAAAATTGGGAATGATAGTTGAACTCTATGGAGCATGCAGCCAATGTGTTAGCAAATTTATAATGGATTACAAAAACCAAATCTCCCTAATGTAGTGCCTTGTGATGCAAAATAGAAACGATCCAAGAATTTAGAGAGTAAATGAACTATTATCACTATGAGATTGGTTTCATGATACTTACGCCTTGGCAGTATTTGGCAAATCCCGGCCAGATAAATTAGCTGCTTCCTCCAGGCCTGACCTCCATTTTTGCACCTTGTCTTCCTTGAAACAGCCTTCATGATTGCTATATGCTTCTCGATAGCTGCTTTTTTATTTCCTTACTATTGATGGATCTACATCATAGAAGACCGGAAGGACAATTTGTCCTTTTTGTTTGTTGCATTCCATGACCTTTGTTAATCCCTCTTAACACACCATCCTTGACTCTTCGATCGCTTTCATAAGATCTAGTGAAATGGACTTGCCTCTTTCTAATTTCTCATCATCTTTGAAGGTATGAATACCCTTTTGTTGTACAGAAACATAGAGATGGTCAACAAATGTTTTATGTACATCTTCACCTCTTAGAACTTAAGAAACATCATAATTCCACTGAAGTATGATTGGAGGAATAAGAAGAGATCTTCATCATTTTTGTTGTCTGAAAAAGTAAATGACCAACTATAAGATGGTGTCAACTCCTACTTTTGCAGAGGTGTCTTCACAATTATATAATTTTATATATGCATGACAAAAGGTCTCAATATTGAATATACTAATAGAAATTCCATCCTAATTATTAATTGTATATAGTCATTTTCCAGGAAACCAAGTGTATTGAGAAAAAAAACACTGAGAAAGTCAGTCAACAAATGAATATTGAAAGCAAGCAGCTTGAATTCAGCACATGAAAACAACCAACAATTTGGCAGTATTGTTTAATATGACTTCATTGAATTCAGGCAGCTTTCAGTTTGACTATCTCATCTTATTCACAATAAGATTTCCATAGATTTTCCCTTACAAAATGAAATTAGAGAACTGGTAAGAGGGTGTCATTGACGACGTAGAGAATTAAGAAGAAGATAATTCTTCTAATGCAGTAAATATCTCTATCTATCAAGAGAAAAGACAACTGAAACGATTAAAAAGGAAACTAATTTCAGTTAGACTATCAGCCTTGCGTTTTGCTCGTTTCCTCCAGATGGAGAAACGACACAACTATGTGATAAAGATAGCATAGCTTGGAACCCAATGTCTCTGGCCTAATACTAGCTGGATCTGCTGCTGACTTTAAAACACAGCTCAGTCGGTCTAATATATATGTTTGATCCTCCTCTTCAGGCTAAGATTCTAAATGTTGTCGTTGTTTCTTATGGAGGGGAAAACGGTTATACAAGAGAAGAAATTGATAGGAAAGTACTTAGTCAGGACACTGGGAAGTATGTCTTTGAAGATGGAGAACTTCATCAAAAAGCTTCTATGTTATGCGCTTCTTGGAGGATCAAACATATCAGACTGACTTGGGAATGGTCACTGAAAGATATTTCCCCACGTTTGTATATGTAAACCACTCGGGTCTCTCTGACCGAGAGTTGCAACTATTGAATCCACACGTATCTTGTGTGCCTGCTCCATTAAAGGAATGTTAATTTTACCTATCACTCTGCAGTAGTAAGATTCTTTGCGGGAACAGACTACGAGTATTTTACCTTGCTCATGTTATTCCAAAGCGCATCAATCATGTCATTGTCAGCACCATAATGAAAACATCGTCCAAGGTAAACACGGCGCAACACTGGATATTTGACTAATTGATCTCTGCTCTCCAAAGATGCACATTCATCTGCATGCACCTCTTCTATACATTGAGGAAGCTCTGGAAAACTAACAAGCTTCCTACAGCCAACCAATTCGAGGCGTATGAGTCGGGTAAGACCACTGATGCTTGCATCTGGAATATTGGTAAAACTATTACCACTAAGATTCAATTCCACCAAAGATGATAAGCACCCAAGATTACATAGGGTGCCTCCGTCTGAGATATTGCAGTGGCTAATATCTAGCGTTGTCAATGAACAAAGAGTCGATAAATTACAAATAACTGGACCCATGGAATTTTGGCCTTTCCCTGGAAGCCAAGAGGAGAAGATTGAGCTGTCTACTTGTAAACCCAAAGCATTACATCCACGAAAAGATAAGTGCTTAAGGTTCTTTAGAAGAGAAATAGAGGAGGGAATTGTTTGGATGGCTGTGCCATCACAGTAGAGCTCCTCTAAACTCACTAAATGTCCCACGTCATCTGATAATTTTTCGAGTCTTGAGCACCCGAATAGAGCAAGTGTTCTTAGACACTTCAATCTAAAAATACTGCTTGGAAGATTCACAAGATGATTGCAATAGCTAAGATTTATCAAACTAACGCCTGAAAGGTTCTCAATTGATGCGGGTAGCTCTCTCAAAGCAGTTCCTTCCAAGTATAGTTCTGACAAACGATTCATTTTTTCTTTTATTTCTGGGAATGTTTTGAGTTTTAAGCAGCCTGATAGGATAAAAACCTCAAGATTTTCCAATTGAATGTTCTTTGTTAGGGTCTTTAAATTTCTGCAACTCTTCAGATTCAGTAATACTAGCCTTCTGAGATCTCCAACAGAAAAATTGACTTCCACCAAACTTGTACACTCTTCAAGAACCAACCTTTCAAGATTAGGGGTACCCGAGAAATCTGGGGTCCTTACTAGCTTCTCTGATCGGCTAAGATTGATGTACTTCAATTTTCCTAGAACCTGTAATAATGTAATAATAGCCATAAGTTAGTTGGATGAATGTTTCATCTTTATCATATACCTACCTATCAGAAAATCTAATGGATAATTAGTACTCCGACTATATATAAACCTTGGAGCCTTGCCAAAGTCGTGTGATTCGGCTATCTTTCAACTTCAAACCAACAAGCTTTTCTCCCTGAAAACTAACAGGCAGGCTTCTTGATGGATATGCGTGCCAATTGAACCACCTCAACTCACCAGGAAGAAAATTAGGACCCCGAGGAACATTCGTGTTCTGGATACTGAGAAACCTTAGTCTGCTCATTTGTTGGAAAGCTGCACTGCTGACATTTACTTCTTGTACAAAATCCGAGTTCAGTGATATGCCTTCGATCTTTTCAGTGCCCTGATTAAGAAAGAGTGAATATGCAAAAATTAAACTTGGACAAACAAGACAATGGATAGTTATAAAGTTACATCATATATTAGCTACTTCTTGAACTATAACTAATTAGAAATTTTCACTTGTGCATATACTTACCAAATCTCCTGCAAGTACATGAGAAATATTCCCAGATAACCACAACCTACTATATCTTCTTGGATCAACCGAAGCTTCTTGACGAATAATGTACCAACACATTTCTTGTATCAATTGATGCACTAGAATCCGACCTTGTGAAACCATAATCAGAGATTTCTCCATGAGAACCTTTATGCCAATAACAGGGCAAAAATTAAAACTCTCTAATATTCTTGTCACTGATTCTCTCTTCTTCCCTATAAAGAAACACACAATATCTAGTAATATCTTTTGTTCAATTTTGTTGAGTCCATTGAAACTTAGTTCGAGTTTCTTCACAATTCCATCTTCCGGGATTTGTTCCAATCGTTCCACTTCACTTGTCCATTCAGCCAAATCTCTTCCATACAAGAAACTTCCCAGGACTTTAAGAGCCAAGGGTAGTCCAGCAGAATGCCTTATAACTTGAGTTGAGAGATCCCTAAATTCCTCCGTAAGATGGTTTTTCTTAAAGGCGTATAGCTTAAAGAGCTGCAAACTTTCATCTTCATTTAACATTGTCATTCTGTATATCTTTTCTACCTCATGTTTAACAAGCAAGTGTTTATCTTTAGTTGTTATGATAACTCTACTTCCGAGACCAAACCATTCACGCTTCCCAGCTAAAGCATCTAACTGATCTATGTGATCAACATCATCAAGAACAAGAAGAACCTTTTTGTACTGTATTCTTTGTATCTGCGTATTGGCTCCTTCATATAAATTGTTGATCGCTAGATCTTTTGTGACAAGTATCTCAGAAAGAAGTATCTCTTGCAAGCGCTCTAGGCCCTGTTTTGCTGAACGGTCTCTAACTTCATGAAGAAAACATGCACCTTCAAATTGACTCTGCATATTATCATAAATGACTCTCGCTAGAGTTGTCTTCCCCACTCCGCTCATTCCCAATATTCCAAGGAAGCGAACTCCACCAGAACCGATGCCAAGCATTTTATACACTTTTTGCATGCGTGACTCCATTCCAACAAGATTTTCAGCATTATTTCTTGCATGTCTCTGACTACCCAATCTAGCCGTTATATCTTCCACAATTTGCTTTATCACTATAGCTTCATGCCTGCATACCACAAGATTTCCTAAAAATCGGTATTGTGGCTTAGTAGAAGTTTCATTTCGTCCCATCTGTTCTAGCCTTGGTGGACAGAGTTACTTGTACCTGTTGCTGGTGGGAGGTGACATGTATTCGGTGGAATTAGTCGAGGTGGGCGCAAGCTGGTCTAGACTCCACGATTATCAAAAAAATTTATTATTATTATTTTTTTTTTTAATTTTTCTGGTCCTACAAGGATAAGTAATCTCTGGGACAACCATCCGCTTAACCTGAATGTGCTCTTTTCCAACTTGATCTAATGAAGTATAATTCCGACCATGGCCAACAAAACGCACGGCAGATATAATGGTTTAAAACCACTTCCCTAATAATACTGATTTTGGTAACCATTGATATTATTTTGTAAACTTCACATTTTTATATTTATTTTGTAACCTTTCCTCACTAATTTTCGTATAACCGGGGTGTCTGAACCTGTTTTCACTAGTATTTGAACTTGAAATTTGATCGCTCTCAACCTATTTCATCGACAATTTCTCACAGTTTTAGATGTTCATTTCCTACTTAAGATTCTCAAACAATTCAGTTGATACATTTATTTTTAGACATGTGATAATTGCAATTGCGCGCTGGCCACTTACTACTATATCATAGTTAGATGGGCTTTATATAAAGATAATTGGTTTCATATATGCTACTTACGCATTGGCAGTGTTTGGCAAATCCCAACCAGATAAATTAGCTGCTTCATCTAATGCCACTCTCCATTTTTGCACTTTGTAACAATCTTCATGATTGCTAAATGCTTCTCCAAAGCTTGATTTTTGTTTCCTCACTGTTGATGGATCTACATCATAGAACACCGGAAGAACAATTTGTCCTTTCACACTCTTGCATTCCATGATTTTGACCACTTCATTCAAACACCACGTCGAATGAGCATAGTTTTTGGAGAAAATAATCAAAGCTATGCGGGACTCTTCAATTGCTTTTTTAAGGTCTGGTGAAATAGAACTTCCTTTCTGTAATTTCTCGTCATCTTTGAAGGTATTGATCCCCCTTTGTTGCAGTGCAACATAGAGATGATCAACAAAAGTTTTGCGTATATCTTCACCTCTAAAACTTAAGAAAACATCATAACTCCATCGAATAATTTCTGGGAACATTGGAAGCAAGGATCTTTTTGGCTGATTCATTCAACCAAACAAAAACTTTGGCTATAATAATACTGTGTTAATTATTCACCTCAAGAAAAATATGTGCATGCGATCTAATCGAAGGACAAGAAGCTAGAGAGAGGAAAGCAATTAACCAGCTCTATGATCACAATAATATATATAATGCACATATGCTAGTGTTACAGGATTCTGAACATATAGGTATGTGTAGACAATAAAATTCGCCTAAATTTTAAATGATATTACAGTATCTATATCTATAATCTATAGCTATATCTATACCTATATCTATAATGTATAATTCGCCTAAATTTTAAATGATATTACAGTATCTATATCTATAATCTATATCTATATCTATACCTATATCTATAATGTATAATCTATAATCTATATCCATAATCTATATATATAATCTATATCTATAATTTATAATCTATGATATATTAAAAGTGTGAAGACTAATTTGAACTTTTGAACTTTTTGCACTCCGCAATAGGCAAAATCGTCTTTTACTATTTCCCTCAAATTATTATCATTTAATTATTATCCTAATATTTAGGAAAATCAACTAAATTATGGGTGCAAAATCCTTCTTTATTATTACAATAAGTCCGTGTATTT
Organism: Capsicum rhomboideum; assembly: GCA_031232105.1. Lineage (NCBI taxonomy): Eukaryota > Viridiplantae > Streptophyta > Magnoliopsida > Solanales > Solanaceae > Capsicum > Capsicum rhomboideum. The sequence goes on along the minus strand of CP124712.1, from coordinate 133,638,346 downwards.
TTGTGTCTGTGGAGTCCAAATTGAAAACAAATACTAAATTGTCATCATAATAGAATTTCTTCAACGAGGATTTTTTTTTTTAATTTCTGCTTCACTTTTCCTAAAAAAAAACTGGCCGGCTGGCTACATGAATTTGGGCATGTCATTTTTTTCTAAAAATACATGAATAAATCTTTTACCATACAACTACTTTTTTCAAAAATATATGAATAAACCTCTTACCATACAACTAATTTTCTTAGTCCATGCACTTTAAACTACGTGATTTTTTCTTTTCCCAATAATAGAGTTACTTTTTACCAAATTACGTGATTTTTTCGCAAAAATATTAATTAGTGTTCTATTTGGTTCATGAATCCTCTACTTCTATAAAAATACTCATAGTTTCTTAAGATTCTCTACATCGTTTTGTGTACGTATATGTTGTTGTTGCATATATTAGATGTGCTTCTATGCCCTGCTCTACGATCTTGATCAAGTAAATACTTATTGTTTGTAGAATTTTGAATCATACTTATTTGTTATGCATGAATTTGGGCACGTCACTTTTTATCCATTTAATTTTTCTAAGAGTTTCTCTTTTACTATGAATCATCGTTATGATTTTTGATTGTGATGCTCTCAAATAGACGCCAGTCACTGGAAATTATTGGTTTGAAGAAAATATTCAATGGTTAGAAAAATTCAAAAAATTGATGGCAAAATCACTGTTTTGGTTCCTAGACCGTGAGTTCACGCTTCTTCATTGTGAAGCACTAAACTAGATGGATTTGGGATCTTGTATGGTTCATTGTTTGGTGTATCCTTAGAAAAAAAAAAAAGAACGTGTGATGTTTGTTGAAGAGACGGAATGATTTTGGTTATTTCTTTAATCATAGCACAAGAGTGCGTGCAACTTGCGATAAACAATATGCAGAATTAAAATATCAGAAAATGGTATAATGAAAATAAAGTAGACTTTGCAAGTTTCATATACCGTAAGGGTAGATATTGGGAGGTGCCAGAGTCAATATCCTTGGATTTCCGAGAATGGATTGCGATACCGTTTTGGTTTACATAAAAATGGTGGCCATCTTCGGCAGGGGCGGAGCCACCTTTGGCGAAGGGTGGTCAGATGCACATCTTTCGTCGAAAAATTTTATGGTGAATAGAGGCTAAATATTAGTCTTTATGAATGTATATTTAATTTTGCACACTTTAACATAAATGAGAATAGAATTTGCACACGCTTCATCAAATTTCTGACTCCGCCACTGATGCTTGGGTAGTTGATAACATTACTGATGAGCCACCACTCAGTCTGATGTAAGGAATATGTGGAAAAGCAACCTCTTCTTATGAGAAGAGCGAAGTTTTTTTGAGACTCAAGAAAAAAAAAGAGGACGTCATGACAGATAAGGGACGATTTTACTGCCCTTCTTATGATATTCGTCTTAGAGAGCCTCATGCAGCAGTAGCTGGAATTATTGATAACTTCACTGGCTTACTGAAAACTATAGTGTACTTGATTGGATATAACTTGATTGAAAATAATATGAAGCTAAACTTCAAATAATTAATTTAAGTTCTTTTTCAAATTTTATAAAAGGACAGGGAGGAAATAGGGTTATAATCATGACAAAACAACAAAAGGAAAATATGTACTAAATAGACCAAATTTTTGGGAGGCCAAAGTAAGTGCTTCTAGGGAATAGTTTATTTTCAGAAATTAAAAAAAAAATGTTTTTTATTAAAATTATTTTTTTGAAAAATACTTTTGAAAAAAATACAAACACTTTAAAAGCTCAGTTAAACACTAATTGCTGCACAAACGTCTTCTCACCAGAAGTATTTCTAAAAAATATATATTTTTCAAAATAAAATAATTTTAAATATTTGATCAAACAGGCCATAAAAAACTCTTTTTTTTTTTTTTTTAATATTTGATTGATTTTTAATTGATGAAAGAAAAGAAGAAAATTGTTAGAAAAAAATAAATAATGACTCTATGAAAATCATGCACACAGCTACAGAGGAAATATAGTAATCCTTTTTGGATTTATGGATGTGACAAAGAGGTAATCCAATAAGTATCATGGGTGAAAATCATTTCCCCCTCAACTTTATTTTAAAAATCAAACTCCCCCCTCAACTCTAAACAATAAGCATTCCTTCACCCCCACCCCCCTCCCCCCTCCCTTTTTATCTTGGCAATGTCTATTTTAACATTGATATTTGCAATCCTCCACTTATATAATATCTTTTTATATTATCTATTATTTATTTTACTCAAGTATTATATATTTTTTTACTTAAATTCTTTAGTATTATAAGTAGAATAATTTTCTTATGAACTTGCCATAAAAGTTAATGCTATTTTTTTATATGCATTAAGTATATATATATATACATATGTATGCACATGTCTGTGTGCATATTTAAGTTTCGCTTCTCTTTTATTTTTTATTATTTATATAGATAAATGAGTTTCAATTGTTACGACTGAAATATTCTAAATAATAAATTAAAATTTATTTACAATATAAGTAAGCTTTAGGAATAAATTTTTTATAAAATATATCTCCATTTTTATTAAATACTATTGTATTACATGCATTAGAATATGTTTATGAAGTTATTTTATTTGTTATTTGCACTTGTATAAATGGATATTATTGTTTTGATTATTATTAATAAATTAATCTTCTTGTCCTGATCATTTCTTATATTTAGCACATCATTAACTTATATACTAAATAAATGTTTCTCACTTTTCTTATTTTCATCTAGAAAAATAATATTTATTTTTTATTTAAAGAAATTTACTATACATATTAAAAATAAAAATGTATCATGATTTTAAAGAGGTAAAGAAAAATAAAAATCAATAGTGTAAGGGTAAAATAGGTATTTAAAAAAGACAAATAGGAAAAAGGGGAGAGAATGCTTATTGTTTAAAGTTGAGGAGGGAGTTTGATTTTTAAAGTAAAGTTGAGGGGGGGAAATGATTTTCACCCTAAGTATCATATTAGAGCTATTGTCGATTCCAATTAAAAGTCTAATCAAGATAAAAACTTTAACATGCACTAAGCGTAAAAATTAACGTCTCTACCTAAAAGTCACAAAGGCTAATCCATTCAAACTTCATTATATCGTATATTGTTTCTCCATATATCACATTGATAATCTAATCTCTTTTCTTATTTGAACTATATGTAATATTCATAAATGGAATAAAAATGTATTGCATGATTCCATTCAGAAAATGAGTAGTTAAATGCTTCTATAAAACAAATTACTATTCCATATTTTCCGTCATGAAGTTTTTGATGAGTATTAATTCTAAATTGTGGTATGCAATACAAGAGAGTCTAGGAAATACAGGAAGAATTGATATTGGCAATACTCCTAAAATTTTATAGTATGTTTCCTAAAATACCCTTGCTAATTTTTTAAAAGAAATTAAAATGAGTGTCAGCTCTATACAAAGAGCTCAATGTATCATTAGTGTAAAATTCAAGACTTAAAATACTTCGATGAAAACACTAGCTATAGGCTTTGAAGTTTATGACATATGAAGCGACATAAATTTTCTTTTATGAGAATTCAAGAAAATTGGTGCAAGTGAAAATGTCAAAGTATATGCAGTTGAAGTTTATCCCTCTGTCTCAATGTGCTTGCCATTTGAATTTCAAAAGTCAAATCAGTATAAGTCTGATTATAAATTTGGACATGAAATCGTCAAGTTTTTTTAGATAAAATTTATATAGTTGGAAGGTCACAATATTTGACAATTCAAAATATTAAAAAGATTTATGAATAAATTACGATCAAAGATAAAATTATTTGAATCCAAAATCTGAAAGATATGCATAAATTAGGATGAAGGGAGTAATTAAATATAGGTGTTACCTTTGTTGTCAAAATCATCTCGATTTTATTTAACAACTTTCTAGCTACCCCCACCCCACAAAAACGAAACACCATCTAGATGCCTCATTGACTAAACTAACCTACATATTAAATACTAAATCTTGTCATGAATAGATGGTATGATGTGAATTGTGAACCGTGCATGAACGCAACATTCTACCTACTACAATAATTAATTATTTATGGAAATATAATATGGTTGGATATATTGACTTTACTAGTTTTTGAATACGTGCGTTGCACGTAGTCCTTCATCATCAGTTATTATAAAATGTGTATAAAAACCAATCACCAAAAACCAAAAGAGAATAAGAACAAAATTGTATCCTCTAGCATTCACTCGGACTTCCTAAAGCTATATATGTTGAATTCTTGACGTTTGCTATTCTTTTCTTCCCTAACGTAGATCCCTTTATTCTCTTTTTTATTTACTAATCCAGTGTACGTGCTTTGCACGTGTATATTATGTGAATTAATAATAAATGCATATAAAAAGAATAAATTGTTGTGTGGTCGTTATATTATTAAGCACAAGATGATCACGAGATTAAAATACATGATATTGAACGAAAAAAAGAGACAAAAGAGAAAGATGATCATAACTTTAAAAGACAATGCATTGAGAGTTGAAGTTGTAAAAGCTTTCATTAGATCCTATAAGGATAGTCTTTGGTATCATCTAGTTCTTCAGAACTTATGTTGGCTAGACAACAATTATAGTGAAGTTTATTGAGAACGCACTTGGATTTAATTTTCTTTTTGCACTTTATGACTTTATTTCTTCCTCGTGTTGTTCCTCATCTTTTTGGGTACATAATCATGTTGGAAAGGATAATTTTGTTATATTAACTATTATGCTTCAACGAACTTGAGATGGCAAACAAATATGTTTTTTTCCGGTAGATATAATAAATTTTGGCTTGTTGCAATTCTGTTAGTCTATTTGATGTTTGAGTCCTTTATCACTACATATACTCACGAATGGTAAACTTAGTGTTTGATTGATTTCAAGGATTTTGCATCAAAATATATACAAGTCACAAGCAATCACCAACGGAATACTCAAAATAGACGGTCAACAAAATAAACAGCCAATTGAAGGGGCCACCATTTGGCTCACTTAGTTCAAAAGAAAACATTCCTAAACTTCGCCAAGAACCATCCTAGATTGTCAATAGGTCGAAAATTAGGTAATATCCCAACAATATTGAGAGAAAAGACGGTCTACTTTCTTCACTGTTCTTGAAGTTTCAACAATAGGTTAATTAATTCCACCTTACCCTCATCCTCCGTAGGAGACTCATGCTACAAGGTTTTTTTTTTTTTTAAAAAAACAACAACTCGAGTTTATATTCATAACCAAACACAACTCCAGTTTATATTCAAATATCGTTTTTCACATCAAAACTTTTGTCAAATCTGACAATGAAACATGGCCAAACGCCCGCTAAATTTGCATCTTTTTCAAGAAAATATTTGCTTCTTCAAACACCATTTACACTCTCTTTTGAACAAATCCATTTTCCAATCTTGATGAACTGTCAAATCACTTATAGCATAACCACATTCATCCCCACTTGAACCTTCACCACCACTTTCACGGGCTTGACCTCTTGACCAGGGTATCTATACTTCAAGGAAGCATGGTGCACTTGACCTATACTTCTAGACCCACAGGGGGTCGCCTCGATCTTGTCAAGAATCTCTGAGAGCTTGCGATCGAAAAATTCTTTGATGGATTTTTTTGTGAAGGCAAAGTTATGTTCAGGAGTTTTTGAGTGAAGCTGCGACAAGACAGCACACAAGTCTCTCGGGGACAAATCTGGCCGTGTAGCCGCCCATTGGCCCCATTTTATATACGCTGGACCCGCTCTTTCTAGAGTTCGGAGAAGAACCTGAAGCCATATTTCCCGAATTGAGGTCCCAGAACATCCGCAAATGGAGCCATTGTGATGCTCGGAGAAAACAAGATCACCAAGTACAAAGCTCTCAGCAAAAAAATAGCACCTTCGAATACTGATAGGATTAGTTGAGTAAAATAAACGTGACCACGCAGATAAAATGCATTCTTCGGGGAGGAAAGGTCCATATCTGGCATGGCTTCTGCTGCCGCTATGTTCTTTTGGCATGTTAAGGCAAATATACCGGGAACAATGACAAAAGAGCTGTACAAAGCCAAGCTAACTGCTCGCGTGATTCTACTTAGTGGAAAAAAAGTTCTTCCCTTGTACAAAGAATTCAGCAAGAATCTCTTCCAAGTGAGTCCTGCATGATGTGCTCAAGGAATACTTGATGAAGTGGCCAAAGGTATCTTGTGAAAATTGTTATAGAGACCATTTTGTACTCTGTGCCAAATAAATGAAGCATATCCTCTAGCGGAAGGATGTGTATTGACCGTAATATCTGTATCGAGAAGAACATATTCCGACCCTAACAAGCAATCCATGTTTTTCTTCGGAATAGATACTTCTCTGACTCTTTTCATGTGATTGAGCGACTCTTTTAATATAATTGATCGTAAATAATCTGCATTAACAGTCCAAAAGTACGATTCTGAGTTGCAAAAATGCATTTCGAGATAAGAAAAACCCAATGCAATCAAAAGAAAAACTAATATTTGAACTTACTCTCAAATCTTTGTGGTCGTTTCTCTTCATAACATGGTAATGTCCCTCATTGTATAATGGAAGAGCCAACTGTCAGTAGAGATCAATTCTCCTACCTTGATTGTTCTGGTATTTGAGTATTTTTCTTTGCTCGTTGATTTTAGCAAGATGTTACTGTTTAATCGAATAGACTTAGAGAGTCCTTATTTTCAATCATGAAGTAATATTTTTAATCCAAGTCCATAAGAGGATACAATTCAAATACAAAAATGGAGCAGTACACCCTGAGTATAAGGGCAACTGAATGTGGTATGTAATGTTATATAGCAGTTGAAGGGTTAGAAAACTTGTACATTATAGAAAATTAATACCAGGTGGGATTTTTCCACTTACTTTATAAAGTGAGAGATCCATACTGTGATATTCATCAGGTATACATAAGAGAGCCGCTTCTATGGGATCATGTATGCTATTCGCTTTGCCCAAATCATGTGTAAGGCCCCTGACAATACCTATGCAGTTTGTGACTAGAAAAGAATCATCTGGTAATTTGAAGGATATGTAGCCAGTGAGTGTCAATTTGATCATGCACGCCGGAGTTCAGAGAGTGTAACAAACTCCGTCAAGGGACCAGAACGGTCATCTTTCAATAGGGTCCGATACTGTAGAATATAATCTTTCTTGAGAGGTCAACACAATTGCCTCATAATAAGAACCAAGAAATCTATCGTCTTTGCTTGCTACTTCAACAAGATCACCCCTCTTGAACACCATAATCTTCAAAGAATATTGAGATTTTTTTTAAGACAGACCGGTGAACTAAAGCTCCTGCTTCATAATAAGACTCATGCTACATGCACTACTGATCATTTGAAAAATCGTACTCTCTTTAATTAAAGAGCCAAATGACTACAACTGCATATTCTAGATGTTTAGGTGGCTGAAACAAATACAGAGAGAAAAATGTGATTCTTGTTAATGACAACAAAGCGTTCAACAAACAATGAACTACTTTATTTTATTAATGATAAATTACCCGAGGTCCATAAATTTTTACTCCATTAACAATTGCAGCACCAGAACCAAGGCAAAAGATGCCAACGACAGATATTAACAACCATACAAAACGTTTCCTAAAGTAACTATATCTAAAAATAAACAAATAAATAAAAGATTCAGTAGGTTCACAAAATCATCCATACTTATATTTAATGAGATAACTTGCAAATCTTTTTTCACCATAAAACGCAGACCATGCCCCTACCTTTGTGGGGTACCTTCGGCTCTCTTAAAATGCTTTTGTTGACCCGCTTCAATACTTTTATCATTGAGATACAATCGTATCGCTTTAAGGTGTTAATTCCCCACAACTTTTTTAATAGAGTCCATTGTTAGCTTATCTTAAAAAATCATTCATTAAAATTAGAACGACAATAATATATAATTTCATAACAAAAGTAAACTTATGAGATGAGGAGAATTATACCTGAATACGTGAATCTTGTTGGTATATTATATTAGTAGATGAAGAAGGTTAATTATGAACAAAAAAAATTTAAACAGATTCAACTAATAACATAATATAGAAGAAAACCTGGAAATCAATGGACAAAATTGATGAAAAAGTGTAGAAGCAAAGCTGAGAGAAAAAAACGATGAAGAAAATCTGAAACTATAAGTGTTTTTTATAAAAGTAGAGGATTCATAAACCAAATAGAACACTAATACATTAATTCTTCTTCACACAGGAGTATACATTAATTCAACTACTAATACATATTACCTTTTGAATATGACATTAAAGAGGCAATTTTTACGTAAAAATCTTTTACCTATTTTTAGTACAATTCTTAGCAAACTTGTCACGACCCGAGCCTAGGCCTTGGACGTAACAGGCACCCGAAACCATTACTGGCCCGAAAGAACCACTTAGCTTACATCATGAGCATTCACCCATAAATGCGGAAGAAACGTTTAAAGATCATGAGTAATAGACTGAAGAAAAATCTATTTATTTTATAAACTGATAAAAGTTTTAAACCATAATTGTGAAAATTTCAAAACATAAGAATAAAACTGAAAATAACTGAATCTGACATCTATTACTGTCTACGAAGCCTCTAAACACATGAATCAATGTCAATAGGGAACAAGACCTCGACATACTTCAAAATATAGAACTAGTCAATCATAGTAGAAACAATGCCTTCCGAAGAGATGGAGGGCTCACCAACAGCTGATATGAATGGACCTAGTACTCCACGAAATTACAAATGTACATTTTGGAACCTGCATTATGAAACAATGCAGCGTCCAAGACGGTCAATACGTGGAATGTATTGGCATGCAAAACCAGACCAGAAAGTAATAAAGCATGAAAATACAAAGGTGATAAGTACAGTCTAAGAAATGATGAGCTGAAGGGACAATAGAACAAACTGAAATAATAAATGATGATGTAAAGTGAATTAATCCTTTTATTTATTTATGGGAGCAAGTGGTGAACCGACATAAACCACCATGTGAGCGCATGGAGTCTGATCTCGGCCCGATCAGCTAAGCCATCCTATACCTTGCCGGGCATAGGACATGACATGACATGATTTGCTAGCAAGGATCCATAATTATCCCTTTTCGGGACTTATAAACAAAAGTCATCCGACTTACGGAATGATCTCTATTCTACGTCAGCAAACGTAGTTTCGGGCATTTGTCATTTAGACCTATGCCTTCTCGGCCAGCCAGCTAACTCCCTTAAGCTCATAATGTTATCTTACTGATTCTTGTTCAAATATTAGCCTTATTAGGCTCATGTTCATGGAATTAGCCATTTAGGCTCATAATCATGGTTTAGCCACTTTAGGGCTCATAGTCATGGTTTAGCCACTTTACGTCTCATGTTTGAGAATTAACTAGTTAGATTTAGGAGTCATGAATTTATTATTCGTTAATATTACTCAGGACTCATGGTAGGTAGCTAGTATCATAATTCATGTTGCCATGGTTCATAAAAATATAGATTCTCATAACTTTATGGAAAAAGAGCTTTTGGAGTGTTCATGTCTTTTTAGCATAACTTAAGATTATGAAGGCCGAATCATAAGGCCATGAAAGCATTCTTGAAGAAATTTTATAGTGTTAGAAGTTGCATGGATCATTTGTTAGGTCATAGTTCATAAGGAAGAGATTTCTTGACATTTTGGAGGTTATGGAGATTTTAGAAGATTCAAGTTATTTTAACATATTTATGATTAAAGAGATTGTATGATCATATCGAAAAGATAATTAAGAAATTTCATGTCATAAGATTATGGAAATTCCATTACTTAGCAAATCCTCAAGTTGTGGAAAATTCGAGAATTCCATAGAGTTCATGATAAAATTTAATCCTTTAATCAATATTCTCCAAAGTTCATGAATTTCATAGATTACATAACTTCATATAATAATAAACTCCCTAATTCTTGAATCAAATCATAAGGGGCATAATAATTCACATAATTTGGGACAAATCATAACATAAAAAGTTATTCATAGATTTTCAGACAATTTAGTTAAAGAATTCTATTAATTGACAAGGTTATAGAAATTCATTCAACCCTAAAGACTTGAAGAATAATCTGAAATAGGAGGAGAATAGAACATAAAGAAATACATTGAAGTAGTTCTACATACCTTGAAATACTAGACAGATTATAACTGGAAAAGAAAGAATTAAGCTTGATTCTTGAATTAACCTCCTGCGGATTCTTGAGAGTTGAGTCTTGAGAAGAGGAAGAGGATTTTTATCGATACTCCTAAGTAATTGGATGATTGGGGTGTTTTTGATATAATATAAACAGTTACAAAAGGATAAAATGACCATAACGCCCTTTCTAGCACGTTTTCCTTGTGTGCAGTCGCACAACCTACACAATGCCCAGTAAAATGGGCATAACTTTTTGCACAAATCTCGGATTAATGAAAAGTCAGTGGCGTTGGAAAGAAGACTTAAAAATCTTTAATTTTATAGGTAATGGGTCATGTAACTCTACATATTCTAGGAGGAATACTTGTTTGAAGTTAACCCTTTTTTTTGGACCTATACGAAAACTTAATCGTTAAAGGACCTTTCAACTTAACTTCGTGCTAAAGATTTCTTATGCCCTTAATTCATATTCAATATCCCTCCAACACTTAAGATATGACTTTTACACATAGATACAATCAAATTTGCTAGATTCACGTATAACTATATTTGTAGTGCAGTCTAAAGTTTTAGCTCGAAAGTTCAGGGTGTTACAAAAATAGCCTATATATTTTTGTTAAATTATTAGGAAAATAAAATGGGTCAACAAATTTTTGTGGAATAATAACAAATAATTAAGGAAGTATTTTTAAAACAAACATTTAAATAATAAAAGAAAGTGAAAAGTCAATCCAATTAACAAAAGAAAAATGTATCCAATAGTATCGGAAAAACGTAGACCGACATAATTTTACCATATATAAATCTCCATTAGGACTTCATAATTATTAATTGTTCTAATATTTCTTACCATATATTGTTTTCTTACCAAAATTTTAAATATAATGATAACTAAATAATAAATAGAGAAAAAAAAGTGAAAAGACGATTTTGTCTATTGCATAGTATTTTAATGAAGGGCAAAAAGTTCAAATCACTTTTCTAAGGGTCTTCACACTTTTAATATATTATAGATGTTGTATTTATAAAACGTCAAAAAAAATTGGTAGTAATAGACCGAAGAAATTTTCCTCAAACTAATAGTTTACTGTGAAAAAAAAAAAACTATAACTAATTGACAATAAATAAATGAAACATATAAAAGAAGGGGAAAACTAAAGTTAACTACAGTTCAAAATTACTGTATAGCACTAATTTGTCCTCGGATGAAGGGGGAGTATAGCATGATGTTAATTAGATGATGTAAATTAAAAAAAGAAAAGAAGAGAATAGTTGTAATATAAAATCACGACAATAAGAGACATGCACATGAACACATTCTTTGACTACGTATATGGTGAAAATAACAATACAACAATTGATTAACAGTAAAATAGAAATAAATTAATTTTTATTTACAACAAAATAAATTAGTTGAATAGTCCACAAAGTGTAGTAGTCATCAGAAAGAAGAGCTTTTCTTTTTTCTTTTTTAAAAGAAATATCTGCATATTATAATTCGAGCAGACATTACACGAAATAAAAGGAGCATGCTTTCAACACTTTGGTGTGTCTATTTTTATTCGGTATAAGTAATAAATTATGAGTAAAAGATATGTTATAAATGTTGCTTTTGTAACTGTAGGAGTTTAAAGGACCAAACCGATAATTATTGAAATAGGAAAAGGTAATACTCTAACTAATATTATTATTAAGAAAATATTTAAAGGTATAGTAAAAGCCTACGGTAATTATTGGCATTTCATTCAATACAACTAATTTTATATTTATTAGTTACTAATATAAATTATTTATTTGGTTCAAGGATAAAATTATCACTCACTAATTAATGAATTAATTTATAATTTAAGAATTCCAACTGTCACAATACTCACAAATATAATGACTGATAATACATCCATCTTCCATGGTTTAAATTAACCATTTAGCGGTTTTGTTTTCTTCTTCATCTTTTAATTGAATTAATTGACAATAATTAGATGAATTAAATTAAAGGGGTACCAATTTTTCATCTAAATAATTCATTATAAAGTATTTAATAGTCTAATAATTATTACTCTACAATGTAAGTTTACTTTTTAGTACATAAAATATTATAGGACTAGTTTTAGATTAAAGGATAAAACGGTCGTTCAATATTTGATGGGCAAATTGGTCTTTCCACTTTTAATTTTGAGGCTTCCCACTTTTAGAACAATATAGATATAGATAGATTATGGATTATTTAACTTATACATTAACTGATGGTGTACGTCCTGTTACAAGTATTACTCAAGTATATTTTATCTTTTGTATACAAGGAAGTTTTTATATTGGTTCGAATCACACCAATTATTTTGTTGTTGTGTAAATAATTTTCATTTATATTCTGATGCATATAACTTAAACTTCATAATATCTGCTATTTTTTTAGTTTTCTCTCAAGTTGTTGTTTGAGTTGCACTAAAATGATTTGATCTTTACCTGATTTGATGTCACCTAATTCGCTTGACATAAGTTTAGAGAAATTTTGCCTCGCTCGATATAAGTTTTATGAAAATTAAGTGATGCATTGTACAGGATAACTTGTGGGTTCTGAAATTAAACCTTTGCCTCACTTAACGTAAGTTTTGTAGAGATTAAGTTATGCGGTACGACAAAAATTATAATGTCGTTTACGACATAACTTGTGGGTTCTGAAATTGAACCTTTTCCTTGCTCGACATAAGTTTTATAGGGATTAAGTTATGTGGTACGACAAAATTATAATGTCGTTTACGACATAACTTGTGGTTTCTGAAATTGAACTTTTCCCTCACTCGACATAAGTTCCGTAGGATTAAGTTATGCGGTACAACAAAAATTATAATGTTGTTTGCGACATAATTTGTGATCTGAAGCTGAAATTTTGTCTCGCCCGACTTAAGTTTTGTAGGAATGAAGTTATGCTATACGACATAACTCATAGGATATTATGTTGCGCTAATACAAACTTATACTTCGCAAAAAATTATTTATTATGTCAATATCCAAGATATTTTCAATCAATTTTTTATTATTAATTAAAGTGCTAAAGGACAATAATTAAAGGGATAATTATGTAAAATGTCAGCCCATCAAAGTTATTTACAACTTAAATGGCCCAACTTTAAGTTAATTACCTGAAATAGCCCATTTTGGGGCATTTTGTATATTTCAGGTAATAACACACCTTAATTTTCCCAAATCCCTTTTACACCTAAACTTCGACACTTTTCTTTTTTCTCTGAGCTGCATCTGCTCTTGCCTTAATTTTCGTCTCCTTTTCTCCCTATTTCTAGAAATTTCTTGCTTCACCACTCTAGCCATCTCATCTCCCACTTCGTTTCTATCCGCAGTTCCCATAAAATTTAAAGTTTTCTCAGAAAATTATGTACCTAGGAAAAAGAAAATTCTTGATCTAGAGAGAGAAATTATTATTCAATGGAATAGAGTTTTCTTGCTTTCTTGTTTGTTGGCTCTCTTCATGGGTCCATTATTTTTTACCTTTCATCAGTGGTGATTAAAGAAAATCTTTAGGTATGACAATTGACTTGAATCTTAGGATTATTTTACATATATTTTGGACAGTGGCCGATGTCTTCTACATGTTACAGACTGCTTATGTATCAAGGAGTACAAGGGTGTTTGGAAGGGGTGAACTTGTTATGGATAAGAAATTGATTGCAAGGAGATACTTAAAGTCTGAATTTTTCATTGATGATACTGATGCTTTGCCTCTTCCTCATGTACTTTAGGATCTGCTTCATTGGTAAATTTTAGCTCAAAACTGTTCGTGCCTTGAACATATAATCCTGTTTCAAGACCGAAGCTTTAGTTTGTACATGTATGCGAAGAAGGTGTTTGATGAAATGTCTCAAAGAGATGTTATTCTTTGGAATTTGATGGTTAAGGGTTATGCTCAAAGTGACAATATGGATATGGGACTTGGACTGTTTAGGCAAATGGATGAGAGGATTGTTGTTTCTTAGAATTTGATAATTTTCTTATTAGCGCAAAATGGGAAGGAGAAGGAGGCTCTGATACTTTTCCATGAGATAGGGAATAGTGAGTTTGAGCCTGATGAAGCTACTGTGTTACCTGATGAGGATATAAAGCTCAATACATCATATAACTATTTATACAATATAGATACATGTTTATATACTATTTCTACAATATCGATATATGTTTATACACATTTCTACAACATCGATACATTACATAGCTTTTATACATACCGATACATGTTTATATATTATTTATACAATATCGATAAGCATTTATACACTATTTATACAATAATTAATTATTTACGGAAATATAATATGGTTAGATATATTGACTTTACTAGTTTCTGAATACGTGTGTTGCACGTAGTCCTTCATCGTCAGTTATTATAAAATGTGTATCAAAACCAATCACCAAAAACCAAAAGAGAATAAGAACAAATTTGTATCCTCTAGCATTCACCCGGACTTCCTAAAGCTATATATGTTGAATTTCTGACGTTTGCTATTCTTTTCTTCCCTAACGTATATCCCTTTATTCTCCTTTTTATTTATGTTGTATTTATAAAATGTCAAAAAAAAAATGGTAGTAATATACCGAAGAAATTTTCCTCAAACTAATAGTTTACTGTGAAAAAAACAACTATAACTAATTGACAATAAAGAAACAAAACATACAAAAGAAGGGAAAAACTAAAATTAACTACAGTTCAAAATTATTGTGTAGCACTAATTTGTCCTCGGATGAAGGGGGAGTATAGCATGATGTTAATTATATGCTGTAAATTAAAAAAAGAAAAGAAGAGAATAGTTGTAATATAAAATCAAGACAGTAAGAGACATGCACATGAACACATCCTTTGACTACATATATGGTGAAAATAACAATACAACAATTGATTAACAATAAAGTAGAAATAAATTAGTTTTTATTTACAACGAAATAAATTAGTTGAATAGTCCACAAAGTGTAGTAATCATCAGAAAGAAGAGCTTATTTTTTTTTTTTTAAAAAAAAAGGAATACCTGCATATTATAATTCGAGCTGACATTACACGAAATAAAAGGAGCATGCTGTAACACCCCGTACCTATCAAACCCTACTTGACGACGTTGAACAATGTTTACTTAAGTGTTGAGAGCCAAAAGTATGTATTTTGTACTGTTATTGATGAGGTAATGGATATTGGGCCTAGTACATGGGATTAGACCCTCGTGGGAGGTGTAACACCCCGTATGTTGTCGAACCTATACGTCTACGTGTATATTTATGGAATTAATTAAACATGAGAGATTTGATGAATTATTCATTTATTTGTTGGGGCTTATATGAGTCTTGTGTCATTGGACCAAATGAGGCCCAAGAATTATATAAATACATGGCCCAAATGAAGGAATGACCCATTCTTGCAAGACCAAGTTGCTATATCATGATTAGACCAAGTGTGAGGTTACAAAGCACCATTAGGGGACTATGTAAGGTGGCAATAATCAGATTTTATTCATTTGTGACACCCATGCCTTTTCTAGAATTTTCTCAACACATCCTTATCTCATACAAACCCTAATCCTTCATCCCTTGGACCAAGATCATCATCTTGCAAGACTTGGTAAGTGTATATTATTATGGTTTAATATATTTTATTCATGGGAGATGGTTTATATCATGTTGGTTATGTTGGTGAAGTGTGAGAAGTTCACTATGTGTAAGACAATTTGTGTTTGCTAAATCGGAGGATGGTTTTGCCTTGTAAACTTGAACATAGACTTGTGGTCTTGAAGGAAGTGAACTTGATGGATTCAATATTGACATGTGAGATGTGATTATAGTCTTTCCTTGTTTTATCCTTGTGTATAATGTTTGGAATTGTTGTTGTAAATTTGGTTATGAATTTGGTGACGGATTGAAAAGAAAGTGAGGTTTTGGTGATGTTTATGTGTGTTGTGATACCATATCAAAAATATGTTAAAATAAGTTTGATTATGATCATGGACCATTCATTGCATGAAAAGACCCAAAAGAGACCATTTCGAACCAAAACGGACATCCGCCCCCGCAGACGAGGGCACCTGCGGGCGCAGATGCCAACGCAGATGACTCTGGATGCTGCCAAAGGTCACCTGTGCGTGAACCTCAGCCACCTGCGGGCGCAGGTGGCAATGCAGGTCAGTCCCATAATCGGTTTTGTATGTTTTCGCATCTAGTTGACCCCCGAAGGCCCCTATACCCTTTTTGGATGTAATTATCAACTTGTGATGTCGTTTTAATGACTTTAAAGGGGCGTATGGAGGAATGTTGGACTATGTTAAGTATGTATTGTTGTTCATAAGTTGTTATGAGACAAGATGATAAGGTAATTGTGACGGAATGATAATAAGGAAGCATAAAGGGTAAGTGTAGTGTGAAATGCTATTAATGTATGATAACTTGGTCAATGTGTGGAATGTTATGGTGTCTTTGGTATGAGAATGCAGTGGATTGTATTGTAAGGAGAGACATGACGTTATACGGCAGTCATATAGCTTATTGTCGTTTTGTACACTTGTACGGTAAATAGTTGTTAACTAGAGTTCCATTATGAACTTGGGTTGTAGAGTGAAACATAAGGAAGGAGCTGGACTGTTGTGTTTATATATAGACTCGTGTACTCATACTTGGAAGTGAAGGTATGTAAGGTTTCCTTTTTCCGTATCCTTCTGCAACATATTGTTCATATTGACATTGGGCTTGTTTCTATTCCGAGGGGCTTGAAGTATATCAATTCAAGTTGACAGATATTGTTATTCGTATGTGTCCTATTCTTAGTTGACTTATGATTCACGTATCTCTTGACGGGAGTTCCAAAGATGTCATAACGTTGTAAGTTCTAAAAGAACTATCTCAAAGAGAGTAAGATGTAAGAGAATCTATTTATTCTTGAAAAGCATTTTCCAATCATGTCATGTTCCAAAGTCCTATAGTATGATGATTATCCTTGTACCAATCTTTCATAAATAAAAGTACCATTCTCATAAGAGTAATAAGAGAGGTGATGTGCAAGTTAGTAGAATTATTTCTCATAAGTGAAGATGTCAATCTCATGAAGTAAAGGAGTGAAGTGAGATGTGTATATAAGTGTGTGCTTTAATGTTATGATCTTTAACGTGTCATTCTCATAACCAAGTAAAGGGTATAAGATTGTAAAGAAGTAATGCGAATGGTTACTATACGTTTCATTGAGTATGGACCACATTCTAGAGGGTATAAGTTCAATATGGAATAATCTCAATATTATGTTATGTCATTTAATATAACCCACCAAAGGTGGAGGCCCGGTATTATATACTATCATGATCCTTAATGTATTAATCTCTCATAAGTTGATATATCAATCTCTCCCATGTATGTTAACCCACCATGAGAGTGGATGTACGTTAATCCCACCAAGAGAGTGGATGTATGTTAATCCCATCAATAGAGTGGATGTATGTTAATCCTACCCATGGAGTAGATGTATGTTATTAATCCCACCAATAGAGTGGATGTATGTTAATCCCACCAATAGAGTGGATGTACGTTGATCCCACCAAGAGAGTGGATGTATGTTAATCCCACCAATAGAGTGGATGTACGTTGATCCCACCAAGAGAGTGGATGTATGTTAATCCCACCAATAAAGTGGATGTATGTTAATCCTACCCATGGAGTAGATGTATGTTATTAATCCCACCAATAGAGTGGATATACGTTATATTATTAATCCAAAACTCTTGAATAGAAGAATCTCTTGAATAGAAGAATCTCGTGAATAGAAGAATCTCTTGAGTAAAGGAAGAGTCTCTTGAGTGAAGATGCGTATGAAAGATATTCTGTGAATAGTAAGGATATAAAATGAGTGTTCTAAAATGACAATAATATAAGCAATATACATGTTTCCACATTTAGAATGATGGTTTATCTACATTGACTATTTTCTCATATTCTATTCCATTGACATTCTCAGGTATAATGTAGTTTCTATAGCCTTACATACTCAGTACATTTCTCGTACT
Organism: Capsicum rhomboideum; assembly: GCA_031232105.1. Classification (NCBI taxonomy): domain Eukaryota; kingdom Viridiplantae; phylum Streptophyta; class Magnoliopsida; order Solanales; family Solanaceae; genus Capsicum; species Capsicum rhomboideum. Next base: position 133,620,101 of record CP124712.1, on the reverse strand, counting down.
AACCCCCTCGGGGGACTTACCTTACATGTTGCAGGTGCAGGCACTAGTAGATTTATAAAAAGACAGTAGGTTGACAGTTAATTGCGGATCTTTGGTGAGCCCCAGTTGCTTCGGGACTTGTCACCGTTGTATATTTGTTTTGCTGTTGTAAAGATAAAGCGGGGACTTGTCCCGACTTTTAGATGGTCTTGTAAATGTAGCAGTTAGAGGCTTTTGTAGACGTATGTGGGTATGTGAATGTAAGAGATGAATGTCTGTTTCAACTTGATGGCCCTAACGGCCAATGTTTCATATATATACAGATACGACATATGTTTCCATGTCCATGACTTCTGCATAGTTGCATGAGGAATAATAAGATTCATACGAGGATATGCACATGAATATACATGAGCAAAGATTGGTTCTCTCGGGCCATATCGGCTTCGGGTGTCAATCCGTCCCGAATGGGATTCGGGGTGTGACACATGCTCTCAACACTTTGGTGTGTCTATTTTTATACGGTGTAAGTAATAAATTATGAGTAAAAGCTATGTTATAAATGATGCTTTTGTAACTGTAGGAGTTTAAAGGACCAAACCGATAATTATTGGAATAGAAAAAGGTGATGTTCTAAATAATATTATTATTAAGAAAATATAAAAAGGTATAGTAAAAGCCTACGGTAATTATTGGCATTTCATTCAATACAGCTAGTTTTATATTTATTAGTTACTAATATAATTAATTTATGGGAAAATTATCTTGTATATACTTTTTTGATTATTTATTGCAAGTTGTAGCAATATTGTTGTATAATTGCAAGTTGTAGCTGATTTTAAAAGATTTATTGAATTTTCATTTTTTTTTTAATTTATTTAATATATATATTAATTAAAATCCCTCCTAATCTTTTGTGTATATTTCTTTCCTCTCTCCTCATTAACCATGTTATATTTATCCAATGCTTAAATTTAGGAATTTACACTTATTATTACTTAAATATCCGTTTCTTATCTTTTGAGAAAAAAATACAATTATTTACTTTCTCAAGTAATACACATTTGTATTTGAATTTATTAAAAATATTATTTTATTTTTTATATGTATGAAATGAGTGTATATAAATTGTTTTACTTAAAAATTTTCTATATCAGTTTAAACACAAACAAGATTAGTGTATTAATTGTGTATGAGATATGATATCGTCTAACTAGTTTGTTATGCTTTTATTTTTGGGGTCTGAAATTTATATGAAAACGGGCGTATTTCATTATTTTTTAATATAACATTTGTATTTTGAGTTTCTTTTTATTATTTTCAATGATGATAAATATTTGTTAATTTATTGATTTTTCATTACCTATATTAAAAAATTATTGTTGTATAAAATTTGTATGATTAATTTATGAATACTGTATGTGTAGTGAATGTTTCTAGATTAGTTCATATTTTAAGAATATTTATTAGATATTACTCACCTTAAACACACAAAAAGAAAAACATATCTAAAACGTAACCATACCAATTTATATACACAATTCATACATCTAAATCTCTTGACCAATCCATTAAACTTTGTATTTGAATCATACATAATCTCTTCAACATCAAAATCTTTAGGTCTTCCTGTTGAAATTATAAAGAATTATTGATTTACAATATTTCAGAATAGGAAAGAAATATGAAGTTATGAATTAAGTTATCTAAAAATTGAAAAATAAACACTAGTATAAACTTTAAAAAAAAAACGATTATGATTGTTACATGAACAATTAGAAAATATATTCATCATGTATAAAAATAATTTGTATTATGTTTTATTCTCCTAATTTAAGTATTTCAATTAATTGTATGTTTTCTTGTTTCATAACAAAAAACATAAAAGTATGTATTCATTGAAAATAAATAAAATACATGTGATATTCCATATTCCTTCATGTTGTATCCTGATTGAATGTAAATTATCACCATTCATATTTTCACACAATTGAACTGTTTTTTTCAATTTTTTCCCTTCAATTAACCACAAATTCAATTAAAATACAGTAGTCAGTATTTTAATCAAATTCTCTGCCTTAATCACCCCCTTAATTGAGATATTTTGTGTTAAAATTACTATATTTTGTTGATTTGTTGCTGAATTAATAAGAAGAAGAAGAAGAAGAAGAAGAAGAAGACGCAACCTTCTGGTTGAAAAAGGAAAAAACCGTTTTTGAGAGAAAGAAGATTGAAATAAGGAAAAAAACCGTTTGACAGATATTAGAGGGAATTGGGATTCTTTAGTAACTAATATTTTTTTGAAAAGATATATATTTTTTAACAAAAATAGAAAATCATTTTTTCCTTTATTTTTTGTTTTAAATTTGCTTTTAATTCATTTTTTTCTTTTTTGTTTTATTAAAAGTTGCTATTAGTTTCAATCTAAGAATATTGCTATGACTTGCAATATACAATCTAAGGATGTATTTTTAGATTTTTTACCCATTATTTATTTGGTTCAAGGATAAAATTATCACTCACTAATTAATGAATTAATTTATAATTTAAGAATTCTAACTGACACAATACTCACAAATATAATGACTGATAATACATCCATCTTCCATGGTTTAAATTAACCATTTAGCCGTTTTGTTTTCTTCTTCATCTTTTAATTGACAATAATTAGATGAGTTAAATTAAAGGGGTACCAATTTTTCATCTAAATAATTCATTATAAAGTATTTAATAGTCTAATAATTATTACTCTACAATGTAAGTGTCACGCCCCGAATCCCATCGAGACATGATTGGCACCCGTAGCCGATAAGGCCCGAGAGAACCAACCTTTGCCTATGTTCATTCGTATGCATATCTTCGTATGAACCTTATTAAACCTTATGCAACTATGCGGAAAACTTGAACATGGAAACATATGCTATACATATATTTATTTAGGAAACTTGGCCGTTAAGGCCATTAAGTCAGAATAGACATTCGTTTCTACATACTCGTCTCTTACATCCATATACCCACATATGTCTACAAAAGCCTCTAACAGATGCATCAACAAGACCAACTTACAGTCGGGACAAGTCCCCGCTTTATACAATTTATATAACATCACAACAAATATACACCTATGACTCAGGGGGCTCCGAACCAACTGGAGCTCACCAAATCGCTGTAAATGATCCCCAGTCTACAGAGGAAGTCTACTAATGCCTGCACCTGCAACATGTAAGGTAATTCCCCCGAGGGGGTCAGTACGAAGAATGTACTGAATATGTAAGGCTCATAAGAAATTCATCATACATAATAACAACAATAATGGAAGCAATATAAGGAAACAAAAATGTGAATAAACTCTCTTTCCGTATGTGGGAAACCATGTATATTACGTTCTTTACTCCTCTTGTCTTCATCTTTTATTCATCTTTATTGTTCTACCCATGCTAGGCTATTCTGTCGCCCCTGGGATGAGATTAACCCATGCTAGGTGCTTTGACCCCTGGGATGTTATGTGAACCCATGCTAGGCTTTCGTGTCGCCCCTGGGATATCGTTAACCCATGCTAGGCTTATCGCCCCTGGGATGTTATATTAACCCATGCTAGGCTTTCGTGTCGCCCCTGGGATGTACCATCATAACCCATGCTAGGATTTTATATCGCCCCTGGGATGTATCGGGATCGACCCATGCTAGGTATTTAACCCCTGGGATACCACCCATGCTTACTTCTTAATTATACACCTCTTACTTCTCTTAGTATTCTTACTTCCATTCTTAAGAGTGATTGAGATATTGAAGATCATGACATAATAGGAATCACACATATGTATATTACTTCTTCACTCTTGCTTCATGAGATTGACATCTTCACTTATGAGGAATAGATATATTAGCTTGCACATCACCTCTCTTGTTACTCTTATGAGATTTGTACTTCGACTTGTGAAAGATTGGTACAAAGATAATCATCATAATTGAGGACTTGGAACATGTCATGATTGGAAAATACAATTCAAGAATAGATAGGTTCTCTTATGTTATTACTCTCTTGAGATCGTTCATTTAGGAATGATAACGTTATGACATTTTTGGAACTTCACTCAATGAACAAGAGACAAAAGAATCATCATGCATTTGAGAATAGGACACATATGAATAACAATATACGTCAACCTGAATTTGAGATACTTCAAACCTCTCGGAATTGAAACAAGTCCAATGTCAATGTGAACAACATGTTGCAGAAGGATATGGAAAAAGGAACCTCACATACCTTGTATTCTTATAAGAATACACAATCTTAGACGTGCATACAATATTCCTGCTCCTTCCTTATGTTTCGCTCTACAACACAAGTTTATAACGAAACCAACATTAACCACCAATTACCCTATAATGGCATACAACAACAATAAGTCACATGTTTAGCTTTAACATGTCCTTTCCCCCTTAACAAAACCATTGATAAAATCATTATTCCAAAAATCCTCCAATATTCCCAACATTGACCAATACATGATAATCAATACATTCCACCACAACACTTCCCTTTTACACTTTCTTATCCACACCACATCACAAACAATCCATCAATTCACCTTAATACACTTCATAGCATAAATCGGCCAAAATCCCACAATTTGCACTTATAGAAAATAACAAATTTAATAACAACAATAACACCATAGACGTTCATATTTTATCCATACCATGATCTTTCATCAAAGGCACAAGTCCAAATTCAAGCTCAAATCCCATGGATCACAAATCTTATACAAAAGCACAAAGTGCCATGTCCAACATTTCAACCATAAACAACATGATATACATATTCTCTCATGCTTATAATATGTTAAAGTACAATAATATTCACTTACCCAAGCTTGAAAGATGATGATCTTGCTCCAAGAAGTGCCTTAGGGTTTTGAAAGCCAAAGAGATGTTCTTGGGAAATTTCTAGAAAAAGATAGAAAAAGCATGTGTGTTTTTCTTCAATAAAAATCAGCATTTTGCCCCTTTATATAGGCCCTTAAGTGCCCTCCTTAGTCACTCTTTAGCATTAAATGTTGAGTTCTAGAAGGTCTTGCAAGAATGGGTCATTTGACCCATTTTTTGGGCCATGCTTTCTTTTCATTTTTGGGCCCTTTTTGGGCCCAATTCACTTAACCCGATAAAATCAATAATTTCTCGTGTTTAAGTCATCTAATATGTATTACAATAATATTCCCACTCATGCTATTCATATCCGTAGCCTCAATCCAGAACCCAAGTGATTCTAGCCACGTTTGGCTTATTTTGACTATAAGGGTAAAATCGTCATTTTGGCCCCAAATTCGTTCTCGAGTAATTTTATCATACCAATGTAATATTTCATTCATTTCATGTATATACTCTTGGTTGTAGAAGAAACATAGCAAAAATCGGCTCGGTAAGACCCCGGATACCCTTGGGACTTAGAAATTTCCAACTTTCGAAAAAGTGAAAAACCCAAGGTGGCACGCTCCTGGGCGCGCCAACTTACTGCCTCTGGGCTAAAAATTTTAGCCCAGAGCAGCGTGGCACGGTCCCAAATGCACCCCTCCTTAAAATTTTCGAAAATTCCATTTTTCGACTTCTCTTCGCGGGTTTGGTTAGATACTTCAAGTCCTATTCTTTAACTCACTTCTTACCCTTATTATACTTTGTTTAGAGGTATTCTTAGCCTCATTTTGAACCCCACAAATGCGCAATGGAAATTTCAAAACACCTTCTATGCAAGTTTAACCACATAACAAGAGCAAAATTCACTTAGCTCACCAATAGCATTACCAAATGCATACTTATAGCTCTCGATACCTAAGTACATATCATTTAATGTCGTCAAGTAGGGTTGGGAATGTACGGGGTGTTACAATAAGTTTACTTTTTAGTACATAAAATACTATAGGAGTAGTTTTCGATTAAATGATAAAACGATCGTTCAATATTTGATGGGCAAATTGGTCTTTCAACTTTTAATTTTGGGGCTTCCCACTTTTAGAATAGTATAGATATAGATATAAATATAGATAGATTATGAATTTTTTAACTTATACATTAACTGATGGTGTACGTTTCTTTACAAGTATTACTCAAGTATATTTTATCTCAAGTTGTTGTGTGAGTTGCACTAAAATGATTTGATCTTTACCTGATTTGATGTCACCTAATTCGCTTGACATAAGTTTAGAGAAATTTTGCCTCGCTCGATATAAGTTTTATAAAAATTAAGTGATGCATTGTACAGAATAACTTATGGGTTCTGAAATTAAACTTTTATCTCACTTAACATGAGTTTTGTAGGGATTAAGCTATGCGGTACGACAAAAATTATAATGTCGTTTACGACATAACTTGTGGGTTCTGAAATTGAACCTTTTCCTCGCTCGACATAAGTTTTATAGGGATTAAGTTATGTGGTACGACAAAATTATAATGTCGTTTACGACATAACTTGTGGTTTCTGAAATTGAACTTTTCCCTCACTCGACATAAGTTCCGTAGGATTAAGTTATGTGGTACAACAAAAATCATAATGTTGTTTACGACATAATTTGTAGGTTCTGAAGCTAAAATTTTGTCTCGCTCGATATAAGTTTTGTAGGAATGAAGTTATGCAATACTACATAACTCATAGGATATTACGTTGCGCTAATACAAACTTATACTTCGCAAAAAATTGTTTATTATGTCAATAACCAAGATATTTTCAATCAATTTTTTATTATTAATTAAAGTGTTGAAGGACAATAATTAAATGAATAATTATGCAAAATATCAGCACATCAAAGTTATTTACAACTTAAATGGCCCAACTTTAAGTTGATTACCTGAAATAGCCCATTTTGGGGCATTTTGTATATTTCAGGTAATAACACACCTTAATTTTCCCAAATCCCTTTTACACCTAAACTTCGACACTTTTCTTTTTTCTCTGAGCTGCATCTGCTCTTGCCTTAATTTTCGTCTCCTTTTCTCCCTATTTACGTAAATTTCTTGCTTCACCATCTTCACCACTCTAGCCATCTCATCTCCCACTTCATTTCTATCCGCAGTTCCCATAAAATTTAAAGTTTTCCCAAAAAATTATGTACCTAGGAAAAAGAAAATTCTTGATCCAGAGAGTGAAATTATTATTCAATGGAATAGAGTTTTCTTGCTTTCTTGTTTGTTGGCCCTCTTCATGGGTCCATTATTTTTTACCTTTCATCAGTGGTGATTAAAGAAAAACTTTAGGTATGACAATTGACTTGAATCTTAGGATTATTTTACATATATTTTGGACAGTGGCCGATGTCTTCTACATGTTACAGACTGCTTATGTATCAAGGAGTTCAAGGGTGTTTGGAAGGGGTGAACTTGTTATGGATAAGAAATTGATTGCAGGAGATACTTAAAGTCTGAATTCTTCATTGATGATATTGATGCTTTGCCTCTTCCTCATGTACTTTAGGATCTGCTTCATTGGTAAATTTAGCTCAAAACTGTTCGTGCCTTGAACATATAATTCTGTTTCAAGACCGAAGCTTTAGTTTGTACATGTATGCGAAGAAGGTGTTTGATGAAATGTCTCAAAGAGATGCTATTCTTTGGAATTTGATGGTTAAGGGTTATGCTCAAAGTGACAATATGGATATGGGACTTGGACTGTTTAGGCAAATGGATGAGAGGATTGTTGTTTCTTAGAATTTGATAATTTTCTTATTAGCGCAAAATGGGAAGGAGAAGGAGGCTCTGGTACTTTTCCATGAGATAGGGAATAGTGAGTTTGAGCCTGATGACGCTACTGTGTTACCTGATGAGGATATAAAGCTCAATACATCATATAACTATTTATACAATATAGATACATTTTTATATACTATTTCTACAATATCGATATATGTTTATACATATTTATACAACGTCGATACATTACATAGCTTTTATACATATTAATACATGTTTATGTATTATTTATACAATATCGATACATATTTATAAAATATCGATATATTACATATACACTACATAACTATTTATACATCATATATTCATATTTATATACCATTTATACAATATCGATACATGTTTATACACTATTTATATAATATCAATATATTACATATACACTACATAACTATATATGCAATATCGATACATTAGATATACACTATATACCTATTTGTACATCATATATACATATTTGTACATCATTTATACAATATTGATACAAGTTCATACACTATTTATATAATATCGATACATTACATATACACTACATAACTATTTATGCAATATTAATACATTAAATATACACTACATACCTATTTGTACATCATATATACATGATACACCATTTATACAATATTGATACACATTTATACATCAATATCGATACATTACATATACACTACATAACTATTTATGCAATATCGATACATTAGATATGCACTACATACCTATTTGTACATCATATATATATATTTATACACCATTTATACAATATCGATATTTATACAATATCGATACATTACATATACACTACATAACTATTTATGCAATATCGATACATTAGATATACACTACATACCTATATGTACATCATATATACATGTTTATACATCATTTATACACTATTGATACATGAAAAAAGTTGTACGGAAAAAGTTTGAAAAAAAAACGAAAATTTTTTTTTTTTAAAAAAAATAACTGCTGAAAAAAGAGAAGAAAATGGCCTAAAATGGTCATTTTACGAATAAACAAAACCTTAGTTTTTTTTTTTGTAAACTATTTACATTTTTATATATAAATAAAATTTTCGCATAATTAAAGATCACATATTTGAACATGCTCTTTGAATTAGGGGTGGGCGTTAGGTTCTTCGGTTCAGTTTTATCAAATTTTGATTAGGTTCTTCGATTTTTGGTTTTGAAAAAGTGTGCACTGAATACCGAACCAAACTAATTCGGATCGATTAGGTTTTTTCAACTTCGGTTAGGTTTAGTTCGGTGTTTTTAAATCAATTTTTTTGATGTAAAATAAAAAATAAAATGAGAACCGAATCAAAATATAAGACTAAAAAATCTAAAACATTGTAAATAGACTATCAAGTGAGGACAACTTCAAATACATATCATTGTAGTGCTCCATTTTTCATATCACAATACGGTGGTAGTATTTGTGTGAAATTTTTTAGGAATAACAGTTAGAAATTAGGAGTATTTGTGTGAAAATTTTTAGGAATTACAATTAGAAATATAAGTATATTAGAAATTAAAATTAAAAATTAGAAAAATGTAAAAGCAATAAGGATGGAAGGTAAATGTTGATGGGGTAATTGGTATGGGCTTTGAGGCTTGAACTTGAAAAGTTTTGGATCAAACATGAGCTAAATGAAAATTAAAAAAAAAACTTTTAATTAAACTTCGATTCACCGAAGAACCGTTACCCCTAAATCGAATATTGAACCGAAGAATCGAACTACCGAAAAAAAAATTTGAAACTGAAGAACCAAACTAATTCGATTCGGTACGATTTTTCGATTCTCCGATTTTTATGTCCACCGCTACTTTGAACATTGGAAGGCCCACAAAAAGTATATAAGATGATGAGCTTACAGAATGGGCTTGGGCCTATTGGAAGCTTCACTAAAATAACTAGAACGGTGAAGTCGCAAATGGCCTAAAGAGCAAAGATGGCTTCTTCTTCTTGTTCAAGAAAATTGCTTCAACTTCGAATACCGATTTGTAGAGCTCTCAAACCTAATTCCTTTTCAACTATACAAAGATCATTTCTTTCTACTTTTACTCATAAATATCTTCTAGAATCTTCCGGTACTATTTCCAAATCTTTAATCTCAGAAGTTTCTAGAAGCTTTTGTTCGGGCTCGTCACCTCTCCATGATGCTTTTGAAGGTCCTGCTGCTATCGATTACCGGTAGGTTTTATTCTTGTTGCAGTTTTTAGTTCCAAATTTGGGATTATTTTTGTTGTATTTTGCTGAGTAATTGAATAATTTTGCTGGGATTATAGAATTTACTTACAAGGTGGGGAATCGAACCTCACCAACAACGTGATCTAAAAGGATAAGGGGTCGTTGCAAATATAATCCGATTTTTAAGTCCGGAGTGGTGACTGCAAATATAATTCGGTTTTTAAGTCCGGAGTGGTCACTGCTAGGGCTGGGCACAGAGCCGAGCCGGCTCGGGGATCAGCTCGGCTTGCATGTATTTAGCTTGGCTCGGATCGATTGAAGTTTGGTCAAAGCTCGGGCTTGGTTGAGCCAGCTCGGCGCCATGTAATGATTACTTTAAAACTGAAATTCATTCATTAATCTTAATAAAGTTAGAAATATGTCAATTTAATAATTTTCTTTATTATAATTAGTTATAATTTTGAACCCTGAGGGTTAGCTCAGCTGGTAAAAGCTGGAGGACAAAGTCCTCTTGGTCGCCAGTTCGAGCCCCCGCAGGGCCACTGGGGGCATTACAAACCGGCTGTGTCTCCAGGGCCCTGTGGAACTAACCGGGAGGTCGCCCTGAAATAGTGGGACCTGGTGGGTACAGCTATCGGGTGCAAGGCTTCCGGAAACCATGGCAAAAAAAAAAAAAAGTTATAATTTTGTACTTTTTAAATTAATTTCATGCAATTAGTTTTTTTATATACACTGTTTTTTAAGATACTCTATGGAATTACATTTAAAAATTCAAATCAAAGAAATTTACCATTGTATGACTTTTCTTGAATTTACTATTGCTTTATTTTTGCTTTTTTATTTTTTTTACTTAAAATTCTATTTTTTGTTCAAAATTAACTTACGTCATTTGAATTGAATTCTAGTTTAGACTATGTTATATATAATTAAATCAAGTTGAATGCAATTACCAATTCAAACTAATAATGATTATAACTTGAACAAACATATCATAGTTTCATTTTTTTTAATAACGTAATACTACACGGAACTAAATATTAAAGAGCCGGCTCAGCTCGGCTCGGGCTCTACTCAGCTCGGTACTAGTCAAAGCTCGGTTGAGCTCAGCTCTGTAGAGCTAGGCTCGGACTCGGCTCGACGCCCAGGCCTAGTCACTGCAAATATAATTCGGTTTTCAAGTCCGAAGTCGAATGCCATGGAGAACTAAGGTTCAGCTATAGTTATTCAATATCACTAACAAAATAAGTTCGGACAATTATTTGGTTTTAAAAATTAAGATTTTTATTTAAACTACCTAACTAATAAATGATAAAGCAGTAAAAACTATCAACTAAAGAGAATGGGTAGTCAACCAAATGAGCAACTAAGATTCCCGGAGAACGGAGATTGAGTATATATAACTAGAATTGTCTTTCTATTGCGAAATTGGGCATACCTTAGGATGTTATTAGACCTGAATGTTAGATTGAAGAGTAGTAGTGAGTGTACGGATTGAGGATTGCTAGAAGTAGAAATAGGACCAGGTGCATTTGGCATGAGGAAAACGTTCCATGGAAAATATTGCTTTCTCCCTCTGTGCCTATGTGTGTGTCTCGCTCTCTGTAATATCTACCGAGGAGGTTGTTTTCTGTATGTCATTCTTAGAATGTCCTTCGATAGTTGGAATTTTATTGATGTAGAGGAAATGTATGTGTAACTTGATACTAAATTTATAATTCTACAGATCTCTGCTGCAGGAAGATGAGTATCACAGACTCGCTAATGCCACTATCCATGACTTGCTAGATAAGTTGGAGGTACCCTGATGTATCTTCATATACTTATTTTAACTTAATTTGTATTTTAATTTAAGTTAAAGACTTTTCTGTATATGTAGCTATATCTTAGCGGTTGCACTATGATATTCAATGTGCTTGCTGATGTTTATTAGTCAGTCTAAAGTTTTTGTGTTTGTATTGGATCTTCTTTTTTGTTTCCAAAAGTTTAGTTAGTATCAGGAACTTCTCTTAAATAAAAGCTTGGTATTTAAGTGGAGAAGGGTAGAGGGATGGGTGCATTATCCGTCGAGTTGTGAGCCTTGGCTACTCGCCCTCATGGATTTATCGATTTTTAAAAAAATACTTGGACTTATAAAACAAGATTGATTTTTGTGAATGGTAGGCATATATTTGAAAGCTCTAACCAGTTAGTTAGACCATCAACTGGCATTCTGAAACATCCACTTGCAATATACGTGTAAGAGAATCTTAGGGAACACATCTGATTTGAGGCCTTGGCCAGTATATCAAACATACATTTGATTTTCCTTGTTTAATTTTTGCCTTAAATTTGGTTTTTTAATACATTTTAGATCATTATGTGCTGTGATTTGACATTTCATTTTTTTTCTTTTTGTTTCCAAAAAATTATATAGTAGCAGCCAGCAGGAACTTAAACTTAGTTCATTTTAAATAGTAATTGTTTTAGCAAACCTAAAAGAATGATGAACTTTTAGCTATCATGGGTGAGGCCAGAAGTTTCATCTTCTGTGGCCACATAAAATGTAACATGTTTATGCCCTTATTTGGCTTCAAGAAGCATTAGAATCCCTTATTTAACTTGCGGGGCATTCAAGGAATAGAAGTATCTTGAAAATTCGTGTAAGTTGCTAATTCGACTTTCTAATAGGCAGCTCGGGGAGAAAGATCCATAATTCAGATAGATGGAAGAGAAAATTATTTTCCTGATAACTGTGGTGTCCGGGTTAGCTTGCATGAACCTTGACTAATTTCACAGTGTATGGTTTTCTTTGTATCTCAAAGTAAAAATAAAACATTGGCTTTCTATAGACTACCACCAACTTCAAAAATAATTTCGCTGGTATCACAACCGGAAATTCAAAACTTGACTTTGGATTCTCTTTACCTTTAGTAGCAATGGAGAGCTCATCTCTTGAGCAAGGCCTGTATATCAATAGTTAGGTTATATGTTGATAGGATGCTTCTAATATTTAAATTTATCTTCATTAAGTTGACAGTTTGAATCTCAGCCTTTGAATGTAAATCAGAGTGGACTCTACTAATACGTGAACTCTTTTGTGTGTCATTTTGATTGAATTTCCCAAGTGGCTGTTTGAAGATGCTCTATTTTTTTGTTGGGGAGTTGAAGAACATGTTACCCCAAAACATGGGTTATGCATCATGCATTCATAAATCATATCCCTGAAGAGATTTTAGCCCCATGCAGCGCCTCTTCCTTCCTTCTGTTGTTAAAATTGTTTATCAATCTGTTAATGTCAAAATTGAGTTGGGTTGTATTATACATATGATAAACATTCTGCATTATTTGATTGTTTAAGACAGTTATATATCTTTTTCTATATGACAGGAATATGGGGACTCAGTTGACATTGATGGTTTCGATGTGGATTATGGGGTGAGAAGGATAAAATGGCATTAAAATGTATTTCTTTCAATGTCCTGCATTTCTGTTGATATTCTATATTTTGTTCTCAGAATGAGGTTTTAACGCTGAAGCTTGGGAGCTTGGGAACCTATGTGATAAACAAACAAACGCCAAATAGGCAGATTTGGATGTCTTCACCAGTGAGGTACCAATGCTTTGTAATTGCATTCCTGATGTGTCTTGGTTTATCTTTTTTATTTTCATATATGCTTGGTGTGGACCATATCAAATATCAACCTGCCAACACAAAATACATCCCCTGTGCCACCTCCATCTATAATTTTGTTGCAATCTCTTTTCGTTAACTTGGAAACATTTCTTGTACTTCCTATAGCGTATGTCAAACTGTAACATGCTTAGGAAAAAATAAACAGCGATTCAAAGTCAATATTAAAGAAACAACTTTGAGGAGTCTAATATATATACAGATTATATTTAGATCAGCAAGCAATTGTTAAAGTACCAGTGTGAGTCTTAGGATAGGCTCCTGTTCAAAGAGTGTGTGGATCATTGAGGGGCTTTCCCTGTACTCTGCCCTATACATATTGAAACAAAATGTGATTTGCAGTTATGAAACTAATACTTGTTTACCAGAAAAGAATGACAGAATACCTAAAACATGACTTACCAAAAATTGAATATTTCTTAAATTTTCGCAAAAACTATCTTTAGGGTATGATGGTCAAACAGTACGTTGATTACATCTACCTATTACACTCTTAGCAGAGCTGTTCTAGAACTGGAATCTTGAGGAGAAGTTAAAAAATCTTTAATCTTATTTTAGACACTGAACTAAAAGCTTGATTGGGTTTGCTGGTTTCATCAATGGTGCAGCTTGTCCATTGATAGTTCCTCCATTGGTACTTAAACTTGTATCCAACTAAACCCTGTGTGCTCATTTAAATCTGATTACCCAATTTAGCATTTCCAACAGCGTCTAGGCTTCAGATCACTCCTTTAAAGTTTTTTGATCTTAGTATTATCATTCTTCCTTTAGTTTTCGAGTTTTCTACTTGTGCCAAAAGCACCAATTGATTGCAAGCAGTTGTCTCTTTCATGTAGAGCTTGACCTCTTCCACATTCTTTAACTGATGATATTTGAAGATCAAAGTGTTTTTTCTTTTGATGAGGCCATTGTTCATTACCACATTTCCTTAGTTTTATTACAAAAATATTACCAGGTAGTAGGTTCTACCATAAGGAAGAGAAGAGGGAAACTTTTGGTACTTGTTTTGTAAAAAGTTGACTGAATAAAATTTCGCTATTTTTCATGTTCTTTTAGTTGTTCTGATTCCGATGTAGAAAGTTAAACTACAGGTACTCATAAGAATGTTTAAACGTACCGTCTGAATTTCTATTGTATCCCCGAAAGAGCTAGTTCAATTGCCACTTCAATACAGTATGATTATTTAATTTTCTTAAGCTTTTACTGATGAAGTCGTCATCTCATAATATAATCATCTGCTCTTCCTGGTTTGTGTTAAAGTTTGAGTATTCAGATATGCACCCATCCGTTCTCCATTGTGTTCACGAAACATTTTTGTTGCAGTGGTCCATCAAGGTTTGACTGGGATCAGAACTCTCAAGGTTGGATCTATAGGCGAACCAAGGCAAACCTGCAAAAGGTTTTGGAAGACGAAATAGAAAAACTATGCGGAAGTGCCATTAATCTTTCTTGAGACATTGCGGATTTTTTTGGGTTTAATGTACTAGCATTTCTAATATGATTTACATGTCTGAAATAATAAGCTTCTTTTTCCCATACCGGTAGCTTCTCCAATCTTTCTCTGTAAATTGTAAATCTTTACTTTTAAAGTATTACATACTCTATGATTTAAATGTCTTAAATAATAAGCTCCTTACAAAACACTATGAGCTGGGGATGAGGACAGGTTGGCAGATGAATTTGTGTGATATAGAGATAACAAAACATAAGCCTAAGATCAAGAGATACCACCTATTTTTTTTCAAGTAGCTATGTTTTGAAAAATATTGTTATGTTGAGTAGTCAGTTGAAAGTATCTAGAAAAATAGTAATTATGGATCTTATTATATGATGTGCAAACCTCCTTTTAGATGGAGCCTGTGTGTATGTCAAAGGAAAGAAAAGAAGAGAATGAACTGATGTCGTTGTGCCTGTTGTGGAGTATAAGGAATAACATAAATTACTATAGGTCGTCGGTGACTATCCATATTTCATTTATTTATTCAATTCTGTAATTAACTTAATTTTATCCTATATTTTCCTTTCTATTCTTATGTGAAATAACTCGGTAAAGTAATACTCCTTCTAATTTAATTTATGAGTCATTTTCCAATGCTCATAATAACTTAATTGTTTAATCTTCAAGAGAGTTGTTGGAAATTTCATTCATTTTTACCCTTCATTTATATTTTTTAGTTGATGAGTTCAAGAGACTTAATTGTCCATATTTATGATTTTAATTTAATTTTAAAAGGGCAAAAATAAAAAGGGATGTTCAATTTATGTCTTAAACTTTTTTCCCCTTAATAGATGTGCATTGCCACATAAGTTAAGTTAATATGGACTTGAGGGAGTAACAGGTAATACTTAAAATTTCAAAGCATCATTACTATACAATGTGTCAACTTCATCAAGAAGAACATCCCTTTCAGATTGTGGGTTTGTCCCTCTCTCAGGGCTATAGCATAAATGCTTTTAGCTTTAGAATCAATTCCTTTGAACAAGTTCTAATTTCATGCAGATAACTCTTTTGTTTTCCTCACCTTTTCCACATTTTTAAGGATGAAAGGTTCAAATTTCAAAGAGACAAAAGTATTAGGTGATTTCTTTTTTATTTGTTTTAGTCTTGGTGAAAAGAGTTATCTAGTACTTTCTCTGTTTGCTTTTACTTGTCACTATTTTTCTAATGTGATTTCTATTTTTACTTGTTACTTTTGATATATCAAGAAAAGACAAAAGAATTTTTCATGCTTTATCCTTAGCATTAATTGATTATTCTCCAAACCTTTCAAGACATATTACTCTAAACATCAATTAATAGGGGTAGTATGGTAAAATAGCTCTATCAATAATTATTTTCTTAATGGATGTGTCATGTCAAAAAGTGACAAGTAACAGCGGACGGAGGGAGTAGTTGAGTATGTGTAAGCTAAACCGAATACTATGATGCTGATGATAATAATAATAATAATAATAATAATAGTAGTACTAGTAATGTAGGTCAAAGTTTAAGTTGTAATGACATGAATTGTAATTTCAAATCGATTGAGGGAATGAGTAATATAGACTATGGTTTACGCGATGAGTTAATTTTGAGGATTAAGTTAGATTGAAGTTTCATTTTCTTGACGTGGTATCCAAGCTAGAGTTGGATTCTAATATTAGGGTATCCACACTCCTAATGTTGGAATTGAAGGTAGTGAAATTAAACAGAAAAAAATCTTAAAACTTAATTTGGTACAATTGAACTTTTTAAATTTTCTATCTTATAGAACGATATAGAGTGGATATGAAAACTGAGATTTTTTGATGAATTACCCCTTTTTGTGTTCGTTTATAAAAGATCAGGCATTGATATTTATGATAAACTTTTTCCCTCCAATATTTATATTTTTTATACTACTAATAAATGGGCCCTGAACAATTCACTACTTTGGTGTTGTGGTGGAGTGATAAGTACTCCTTCATCATTAACCAGAGGTTCGGGTTCGGGTTCGAGTTCTCCTGAGTACAGAGTCGCCATTGTTAGGAAGCGCTTTACTCTCAATGTGGGACTTTTCGGCCCGAATCCAAATTTAGTAGGACTTCAATATGAATATCGGACACCGAGTAGAAACCAAAAAAAAAAAAAAAATAATAGTTCTCTTATTGAAAAATAAAATAACTAAGGCTGGAGTCATTCAAGGAGATGCAGACAAATGGTTAAAATAATTAAGTCGATTTTTGGCTGAACAAGTCTGGAGAATTTGTAAAGCTTTTATAGATGACTAAAAAGAAAGAGAAAGAATGTAAAAGTAATTTTATTAAGGAGATCCATGTTTATGTATTATACTACTACTTTTACGAGGTCCGTGCTAAGTTCGGACCCAAATTTAAAGTATAAAAATAATAATTTTAATTTAAAAATATAATTTATATTAATATATTATTTTACTTTATAATTAGTATATTATCAGACATAATTGGGAGAAGCTCATCCGAAACTAGAGCTAGAAATGCTTTATTTCGTTTTATTTCTGTTCTTCATTTCCTTCTACTCGAACAAGGGGGACTTGTCATATTTAGAATCTTTCTGCGGTGTGCTCCGTTTACTATTCTATCATACTTTCTTCTTTTTACCATGCGATAAATCAATCAGGAAAGGCGTCAAAGTCTTTTCTAGACGTGCTCAAGATGATAACCTAATTAAAGGCATTATTAAAATTAAACAGGTGCATCAACATACGAACATGATACAAGGACTAGACTTGAACCAAGTGGTGTTATTGTAAACCTCAAAAGGAAAAACAAATAGTACAAATAATTAAAGAGGAGTATATAGGAGTAGGTCCAAACACCAAACTGGATTCTTGGTTGAGTCATAATGACACATATCAAAAAAAAATTAAAATGATGGTCAATATTTAAAGATAGGATTTTACAAGACAACTTCTCTCACATAATATCTTCCACAGTAGATAAAGACTATATATAGCCACAAATTATTAAAAAATGGCCATTTCAAATTTGTCTGATGAGTTCTACACCACAAGATAGAAGTGTACTTGATTCTTCTTCTCAACTTTAATTCTTTTGATTTGATCAAATACGTTATTATATCTCACAGGTGGCCTTTATTTTTTTTCTATCATGTTATATATTTGTATTACAACGATTAAATTTGAATTCACACTTTATTGGATCCACGTATCAAAACGACACTTCTAACAAAATATTTTTTTTTCTATTTTCAGAAATTCAAATCCGAAATTCTTCAATAAAAAATAAAGGAATCTCAATCATTCCGTTCTGATCGAGTTCTATACCACATGATATACATATTATTCTCCGGTAGACTCTTCTTTGGTTCTCGTAAAGCGACAGCCAACACAAGAAACTCCTTCAACCCCAACTGCGTGGCATTTGGTTCAAAAATTTGAATAAGAATTTTTATATAAAAGAAAATAGTTTTTAAATATTTAAGTTTTATATACCAAGTTACCAACAAATATGAAAAGATCTACACAATTTGCTCATAAGGTAATTACAAATACTTTATCTAATAAACATAAAGTTGTAAGCTAAAACAAACGATAAGTAACTTGTTAGATCATGTTAACTTAACTTACAGTAATGGTGTAAAATAGACTAATTGAAGCGATAGTAATAAACCAATTGACAATTTGACAATTTGACATTAAGTTAAATCATGAGGAGAATATCGTCTAAAACTATATATCTCAGGAATTATTTGGTACGTGGGTCGTGGGATAAGAATATAATTTTGAAATTAATTTTGTTTCATATTTAATTTTAGGTATTAACTAATCTTGAGATTACTTTATCATACTATTTGTTTAAAAATAATAGGATTACTATTTCAAGATAGGACAAAATAATCTCATAAAATATTCTCACTCGTTAAATATTCTTGCTTATCTTATCATGCATATCAAACGACCCCGCATTGACGACCATTACTTGGTCTCGAGTTGATATCCTCTTTAATTCTGGATATAAATGCACACTCTATTGAAAGATTTGAACTTCTACCATCAAAGGATATAGTGCAGTGGATGGGGTTGCTCCTTCCTTAATTAGAAATCTCGAATTTGAGCTTTGGGTATTAAAAAATTCTTGGTAGGGAGCATTTTTTCCTAATGGACTTTATGTGATGCAAATTCAAATTAATTAAGCTCCAATATAAATATCGTACAATGGATGAAAAAAAAATTCCAACTTGTGACTCAAACTATATATAAGCAACACATCGCTAGGCCACAAATTAATGGACAAGTGCAAATTGAAGTAGAATTGCTCTCTAGGTCCCTCTTTTCAAACACGTTTCCACTCCTATTGCTTTGATCCATTCATCCGAAATGACTGATAATCCGAAATGACCGATAATTCAAGACAAAAAAATCAATAATGTGTAATTTGACAAATAGAGTCAAGAATTCAAGACCAAAAAACTACATAACAAAAGACATTATTGTTTTCAACGTGTATATATATATACTCTCGGCATAAAATATTACTCTCTCTCTCAAAATTTTGTGTGGCACACTTTTTTTTAGTTTGTCCCAAAAAAAAAAATCATTTATCGATTATTAGAAATGACTTAAGTTTAAAATTTTCTTTTTACTCTTAATAAAATAATTTATTGTCACAATATGTCTAAGATTTTCCTGTGCTGGAGGTCTATCGAAAATAACCTCTTTACTTTATCTGAGATAGTGGTATGAATTGCATACACTTAACCCTTTTCAGACCCCACGTTGTGGGATTATACTGAGTATGTTGTTGTTATTGTTGTTGTATATGTCTAAGATTTGTTTTAGAACACAAATGTTAAAAGTCTTCATTTTAAGTTAATAATCTCGCTTTTTATAAATGGCTACCCGTAATTTTATGCTTTAGATAATTATATGATAATCATACATATCAATGTATTACTCCTAATATTTTTACATTATGAGTAAATGGAAGCTAAACTCAAAACAAAATTGATTTACAGACATATATAAACGTGATGAGTTGGAAAAGTCTGTATAGCATAGAAATATAGTACTCCCTCCGTCCCATTTATGTTGTCTAATTTGATTGGACACAGAGTTTAAAAAATAAGGTTTGACTTGATAATATTTATCATATTGTCCTTTATAATTAAAAATGTACATATATTAATTTTATTTAAAAAATAAAAGATAATGCATTCACTTTTTAATTAAGTGGGACGAATAAGGATAAAAAAGTAATTATGCCTTTAAAAAGTTATCAAATAAAGAAATGTGATATTTCTTTTGAAATGGACTAAAAAAAAAATAGATCACTTAAAATGGGACAAAGGGAGTTCTAAACTTGCACCCAAAAAAATTTAAAAAATAATACTACTAAACTACTTATAAATTGGGAAAAACCGTGGGCTTTGTTCTATAATCTCCTTAAGCAGTTTTCTATGCCTACATTAAAAGCTTTGTCCTAGTTGATGTGACTGCCGGCCACAAATAGTTTGCTTAATAATTCAAAATTAGTATGCAATGAGGGACACTAATCCTCAAATTAAAGCCACTATCAAAGTCTAGATATTTTACAAACTATAATAATAAAAAAATCCTCAAAATATCTGCTGAACAGATGCCTCAATTAAAATAAGAGTAATAGTAAATATCAACTGTGGGTCCAAATAAAGGGGGAACAAATTAGGTTCACTAATCCCTTGAAAACGAGTCATCAGTGTGTGTGATTTATATTAAAAGGGAAAAATAATTTATATATGTGGTGTTTGTCAAACGCAGACAATATTGAATTCTGTATTGTGAGTAATTGCTAAAGTTTTCAGCCATTCATCTAGACTTGTTGAATTTGAACCACTCCCATATTACGGAGATACAATTTCTTATTGTGGAAAAAGGTGCAGACTCCCACACTTACCACAAAATTGTGTGTTATAGGCTTTGTGTACCATTTTTAAAAATGAGTGGTGCAACCAATACTTTCTAACAAACCACTCATGCTGGGTTTCTTCTGCACAAAGGGTCCCTCTGAAATCCTTCCCTGGTTATTTCATCAGAAGTTTCTAGTACCAAGTACTAATATACAGGTAGAGACAATGTATGTCAGTGAATATAAATTAAATTGTTTACGTAAATTGCAAACAATTAAAAATACTTACCAATCCATTGGTCGGTGAAATAATATTAAAAATCACTATTTTGCAGGTTTAATTTCAGTGTAAACAAAAAAATTCAACTATGGAAAGGGTAGATTTTGTCGAAGAGTAAAAATCTCTTCCAGCGTCACCGCCATAAAGAGGAATGTTCTCCGTTAAAGAAAATCGCCAATTGAAAAAATTGAGAAACAAATAATGATCTAAGTAAAGAAAAAGTACATAAGGAAAGGAGTGTCGCATCGAAAGAAGCTAATGGTTGCCATCTAAGAATTATTCCATAAATTTCATATCAAATGTGTGATATTTCTTGAGACTCCTTTGGTGACTATAAAGTCACAAATTGCTATTACTGTTCAAGCCCAATGTATGAGTTGCTCAGCACCAATGCTTACTGAAAATAGCAGATATCCACAAAAATTAATCAAACTGAGCACCTCAACTCCACGATTGTGAAAAAACAAACAAACTCATTGATTTATAATCATCTACAAGTAGAATGGTGATAAGTTTGTGAATGAACAAAAATGAGAACGCAGATTAAACTACACTGCTTATAAAAAGTTTTAGTCGCTTAATTAGTTCATTGATTATCTGAAATTTTGTTTTTGAGCTTGATTCCCCCCATCTTATATTCTACTTCCCTTATTCCTGATTTTTTTTCTAAAAACAAGAACAATATGCCTGATTATTTTGTTACTCCCTCCGTTTCAAAAAAAAATAACTTATTTTCCTTTTTAATATGTTTAAAAAAGAATATCCTCATTCATTTTTTGACAACACTTTAATTTCAACTTTTCGCATAGCATATTTAAAATCACAAAATTAAAAAACATTTTGATAAATTTAACATAACTTTAATTTAGAATCACAAAATTCAAAAATCTTCTTAATTTTCTTAAATTCCATATCAAATCAAAATAAGTCATTCGTTTGCGAGTAGTAAATTAAGAAATAGATCAGGGGAAAGAGAAAAAAAGGAGGTAAGGCATATGCTACAAATGTGTTTAAACTTTAAAGGCATTGCTCTTCTTAATATTATATCCTAAAAACATATTACATACAGCAATAAAGATAGCAAATGGTCCTATCCCTAACAAGATTAGTACTACTAGAAAAAATCAACAACTCTTATCCTAATCTATCATCAACCGACTACAAGATTTGGGGAGGTAAAAGGTAAGTAAAAAGTAGAAATGACGTAACGTAATTAAAACGAATGGTCAATCAGACGGCTACGAGGTCTCTGAGCTTTCCAGATCTACGGTCCTTGAGTCATCGCTCAGTCTACACAGCTCGGCGATCGTAGCATTGGAGTTCATCCTTTGCCCATTATTTCTCTTGATAAACTCTATCACCGCCGTGCATTCAGGAGCCGTGAGCCGATCCGTTTCTGTTCTCTGTATCTTAGCCGGCTTTCTCATTCTTGTTGAACATGAGTCAACGACAGCTGGTGCCTCCACCAGTGGAGATGTATCAACTTTCTGGTGACATGATGAACAGTTATCGTCCTGTAAAATGAAGTTTTAAGTATTTAGAAAAGAGGACTTATGTTAATAATATCAGGAAAACATCACAAATAAGAAATAAATCGTATAAAAATTTTCAAGTATTACAAAAAGAGTCTTATCCTTCTAATATCATCAGAAAACATCAAAAATAACAAAATAAATCGTATAAATTTTATCCTTATAATATCACGAAAACAACAGAAATAAGAAAATAAATCTATAAAAAAAGTATTTAGAAAAGAGGTGTTAATATTTATAACATTACGAAAACATTAAAAATAAGAAAATAAATCGCATAAATATGGGAGAAAGTGCATACATCTGAATGAAGATCCGCATCATTTTCACGCATTCTTTTCAAAGAAAGATTTCTATGAACATTCGATGTATCTTCGCTGCTGGATGAACTAGCCGGCGGTGGAGGAGGCGTCGTAGTTGACCAAGGAACAACCTGAATATCCTCCGAATCAACTTCGTCATCATCAGCTTCATCCTCTTCATAATCACTTTCCTCATCTTCCATTCCACTTTCTTCATTATTCACACTTTCACTTTCCTCCATTTCATCCCTATGGTAGTACCCATCCACACACCTATCACATACAGAAACCGTCTGTCCCAGCTTCGCACCGGCAGCCGACCATGCCGTCGGCGATTGACAAACCTGACATAGCAGAGACCTAGAATGCCTCGCTGCGAGAAAGTTTGCAGAATGAACCTTCGCATCACAGTCCCAACACAAGCTTGCGTTGTCCGATTCACAGTACATCCTAGCCAATCCCTTACAAAGCTCACAAAATTTCATTTTTCCTCTATATTCTCCCACAAAAAAAAAATACCTTCACTTTCACTACAAAACCCAAGAGAGAAATTGCAGTAAATACAAAAAAATAGAGGCAACAACTTCAACGCAAGACAGAGAAAATGGAGGGGGAGAGAGGAAAAAGAAGAAGAAAGTTCGAACAGAAATCTCCTTTACTTTGAATAAAAATCACAAAAACAACGATTCTTCTTTGGGAACAACGGTGAGGGGTATAAATGTAATGGGAATTCTGAAACGAGAAAGACCTAGGGATGCGTGTTGTGGAGTATAAAACGACAACGTATAGAAGAGGTGAATGGTGAGAAGGAGTGACAGGTGGTAGGTACGTGAGGCGCTTCTTCTTCTTTTATTGTAGAGTATGTATCAACAATTTAAGTGGCATCGTTTGAATAAGAGTCGAACATTTTAACTTATACTTGATTCGTTCTAAAATAATTGTCATATTTAATATTTTGAAATTTAATTTAAATGATTTTTAAAATTAAAAAAATTAGATATTCAAAAATTATATATAAAAAATATTATAAATTATAAATTTTCTTTTTTTATATAATAAAAAAATATATTTTAAAATATTAATCAAACTTATATTGTTTGTTTTAAAAAAAAAATTGTGACAATTAAAAAAAAATGAAGAGAATATATTTAAAACTTATATAAAAGTTATGACTTTCAAAATTTGAAAAATATCATGTAAATTAAGACGGAGAAAATACTTAATGAAATAATTTATAACCGCGAATATTACCATTTTAAGTTGTCAGTTTCAAAAGTCTGTATTTTTTTTCTTAAAGATCATATTAAGAGTCCGTTTGGATTGGATTATTTTAAGTGTTTTTAAGTCAATTTAAAATTGACTTTTAAGCACTTTTAAAGTATTTAGATAAATTCAAAAAATGCTTATAAGCATTTAGTTTTAATTTAAAATGCTAAAAGTAAATCAAAAGTCATAAGTTAAAAATTATAACTTATGAGTTCTGGCTTATAAGTCCAAAGTCCAAAGTCCAAAGTCAACTTAAATAAAAAATTAAAAGGTATCACATAAATTAAAATAAAATAATATTTTTTAAAAAAAAAAAATCTTGGGGCTCGGGAAGAGATGTTTCCTTGGAACGTACAAGATATTTCTTGTATGTGGTATGTGTTGGGGGTGGGTGAGCTGACGTGGAGATATAGAGTTGGATGAAGATTCTGATTTGTCCGACGTGGAGTAATGGGGGCCACGTGAATGCGCCTGAAGGGGAACTGTAGAGGAATTTGAATTGGTGGGGAGCAGGATGAGGGCCCCACGTATCGAAATCACATCATTGGGTAGGGTAGCGTTGGATTAATTATGTGCCTAGGAATTGAAATCGTTATACAAGGTAAATATTGTC
Source organism: Capsicum rhomboideum (assembly GCA_031232105.1). Classification (NCBI taxonomy): domain Eukaryota; kingdom Viridiplantae; phylum Streptophyta; class Magnoliopsida; order Solanales; family Solanaceae; genus Capsicum; species Capsicum rhomboideum. The sequence continues at coordinate 133,595,188 of CP124712.1, read as the reverse complement.
CCATGTGTCATTTCCTTGGCTACTTCTCTTCCATCCACATTCTATGAATTTAATACTACTCCATATATTTACACGGTGGTATTCAGGGGTCGTTTATAGAGTGTATTAGGAGTAAAAAAATTTTAATGTTTTTTTTTCCCTTAAATATTTGTTATATTTTATTTTATATATTTCCTGTGTATCAATTTATATGATTTTTTTTTTAGTCAGTTTTAAAAATAATGATACATTTTTATATTTAATAATAATTTAATTTTAAAATATTTACTTTATTCTTAATGAAATGATTTACAATCACACAAATATCTATGACTCATTTTAGACCACAAATTTCAAAAGTCTTTATTTCTTTCTTAAACTCCGTATCAAGTCAAACTACATTACATAAATTGAAACGGAGGAAGTACCATTTAAGAAAATATTAACTATGGAATAATTTGACTAAGTTATCCTTATTTATTACTTATTTCTATTTTACTTCTTTCTTTTGTATTATATTGTTATTTGTGCATAGTTATGACTAAGAATAAATTTTTTTTTAAAAAAACTAATTATGTCTTGATTTTTAAAATGACAAATAGTACTCCCCCGGTTCTTAATTACCTTTCACTAATTTTGTTTGCACTCTCTTAAGAAAAACATTAACCAAAGGCTAATTTGACTAAATTATTCTTAGTTATTAATCTTTTTTATTTAATGAGTACTTTTCACTATATTAATATTTTTTCATGTTTATGACTAGGGATAAAGGTGAAAACAAACAAGTAATTATGTTTTAGTTTTCTAAAATGACAAGTACTATTATAAAATATATTTTTTTAGTAAGAGACGACAAATAATTAGAAACAGAGAAAATATTATGAAATATCTATTTTTAATAAAAATGACAAGTATTTAGGAATAAAGGGAGTACATACATTAATTTTATTTTTTATTAATATCTTATTTGGTACACTTTTTCTACTAATAAAGTACACACACCTTTCAGTAAATGGTGTCGATATTTATCAGACAAAGGATAAAAATTTAGTTACTACATTTATATGTATGATATATCTTAACTCATTGATATAATCTAATTTTAAACTAAAAGAGATCTTAGGTTCAATACCACTTAATCATAATTTTAAGAAAAATTTACAAAAATCTACAATAATGAGATATGTACCCCCAACCTCATAGAAGCAGTCTGGATGTTGAACCAACGCACCAAAAAGAATCCTTAGTCATCTAGTGTCATTTTGTTCAACATGTCTCTTTATTCATAATATATATTTAGTAAACAATTTCGAAGAAGGGGTGCCGCTTGACACGCCTTCGTTCACGTGAGTTTGTTCCTGTTTTCAACTTATGTATAACTAATGCATTAGTAATAAACTTTATTTAGTATAAAGGTGTGTACAACTAATATATGAAAATTCATGATATTTATAATGCTATATGTTCTAATCATGTATTAGCATGATTAAAGGCATAACTATTTCTCAAATCTTTTACACATCCTTTCGACCAATTACTTGGACGGTATTTTTGTAAACAAATATGTTTTTATATAAATTTATGTAATGCATGTTATTTTTAATATGCTAAATCAAACACTACATAAAATTTTTTTAGAATAACTAATGCAAGCATAGCCAATACCAATATTATAAATGCAAGCATTACTAATACTAGGGGTGTCAATGGTACGGTTCAGACAGTTTATTTTCTAAATTTTATGCCATACAAATTCTTAGGTTATTATATTTTATATCAACAAAACTAGACTTTTCAAAATCGTCTCATTCTCTCGATTTTTTTTCCGTATCGATACGGTTCGATTAATAGTCAGTATTTTTTAAAAAAATATATGAAGTTAGAAACCGTTGTTGACACCCAATTTTGACCTTCATATAGCTTACTTAGGCTTCTATTTAATTTTTAATACTTTTGAGATTTTTCAGATTATTTTCCTTTACATTAACAGTTCATTGCTTTATTGTTATTCAATTAATTACGTATTTTTATTATTGTAGTTGCTTTTTTTTAGTATCTAAATTAATACTTATGATTCACAAAGCACATTTTTCATTGCTAAATATTATTTTGATATTAACATTCTTTATTTGTTGATTTCTTCACTAACACAATTACTTGTCGTTAATTTTGTACACACTTATTTTAGTATAGTATATTTTAAATCCTTACATTGGTATGTTTATATCTATATAACACATGATTAATTTTATACAACTTTTTATCAGCTATCTATAAGTAATATGTTAGATGACATTATTATCACCAATTACATTTGTATTATACTCTTAATTTTAAATTGAATAGCATCTCATTTTCTACTCACAATTTTACGTAACATTATTATTATATTCGAATAATTGAATTAACTTTTATTTTATTAGCGTTATTGTTATTATGATATTTTAACTTACTTTGTATTAATTCTTTCCAAAAGAAGCCCCTAAGGTATAAGCTACCCATTCCAGCAAACCCAATTAACAGCAACCTAACCAAAAATTATATTCCTATCCTAAAGATATTCTCGTCCGCAAACACCCCTATACTCGTTTCTTTAATTGATTCTTTACTTAGTTTTATTTTCTTTTCCGTTTTACTATTTTATTTATCAAGTTCTTACCAAATTTCATAATACATTCCAATTTTATGAAAATCAAGATCTTTTCTTGATCTCCCATTTTAGTGTCTCAAGAGAAAAATGGTAAGGATTTGAGGTCGAATCTCTTAAAGAATGTGTCTATAATTCAACGAGATGTAAGGTAAGAATTTCTTCTTCTTCTTTTTTTGAATTTTCTTACTAATTTAGCTCTCTATTATTAAGCTTGATTTACTATGATTTGATTTGATTGATACTTTATGGCCCATTCCTAGAATTTCAAATTTTATTACCTTTTCTGAATACTAGGCCAATACTATTTTCATAAGTATAAATACATGCTAGTTTCTAGAGGAAAAGGGAGGAGAGTCACCTCTACATGCTTTCACTACTGTTATAGCAAGTTCTCTTCATCAAGATAGATTGCTTTCATTACTTTTCTATTTTGACGACTACAATCCAAGATAAAGTGTTTTGTATTCACTGGACACAATCTTGACGTGTTCAGTTTTGCTTCATTTGCGAGACGTTATTAAATTTCGGACGTCCTTCTCACTCATTCGGCTACTGGTGAGTTCTTTAACGATGCATTCAATTTTTATCCATGTTGCAATACTCAAGAGCGCAAATCATTATCCCGAGAAGCACCAGGATCTGTTCTTTCTCTCCCTTTCATGACTCATTATTCACTTCTCATGTGTTTTCGTGATCAAATTTTAATCCTACAAATCGTGATCTATACTAAATTACTTGTTGTAGTCTTAACTTTGCTGTTTTTTAATATATTCCTAAATCTTATCATATAGATATAGTTAGCTTAAATTGTTCACATATGAATGCATTTAGTAAGAGTTTTTGTTAAAAAAAAAAAATTACCCTCCAAGTACTGTCATATTGAAATCATGTTTAATTAACTAAAAAACGGGCTAAAATTTAATTTTGGATTAGTACCACTTAGGATTAATAAAAAAAAATAAAAAATTGTATCATGCGTGTTAATTTCTTTTTATTTTTTGAAGTTCGGTTAGCGCCCAAGTAGACACCATGACCACATAGGATATCTATTGCTATAGAAAAGCAACCCAGATGCATGCTTGGGACATTTTTGAGTGTCATTGTGTTGTCTGAAGTTGTGGGTTTTAAATTTTTAGTCTTGACTCAAGCCGGGAGTTGCATGGGATTGGAATAGGCATGAAGGGTTTATTTGCTCTTTGCTCCCGGCCCCTCTATTTCTCCGGAAAACATGCTTAATTAGTACTTATGATTTTTATTTTTAGGAAGCATGCCTATAGAGATTAATTATTCTTATCAATAGTCTGAAGAATGCTTAGTTTAATATTAATTCAATTTATTAGATACCATGCCTATAAGACATTCCGTATTTTTATAGCATGTTAATTTAGTTATACGTTTACCTAGAAACCATGTTTTAGGATTATTAATTAACTTTCAATCTATTAAGTTAAGTTCGAGCATGTTAATTTAACTTATAGTGTGTCTAATTTAGTTAATTTAGCAACTTCAAATTAATTTCCAGCATTTTAAAAATCAATTTCCAGCACTCTAAATTTATTTTCCAGCATTTTAAATTTTTTTTTTCCAGCACCTTTTATTAATTTTCAGCAGCTTAAGTTAATTCCTTATAATTAATTTTCTGCATATTTAAAACAATTTTCTGCATATGAAAAATAATTTTTCTGCACACTTTGATTAATTTTCTGCATTTTTTAAACAATTTTCTGCATATGAAAATAATATTTTCTGCACACTTTGATTAATTTTCTGCACTTTCTAATCAATTTTCTGCACTTTAAATAATTTTTCTGCACACATTGATTAATTTCCTGCACATTTTATTCAATTTTCTGCACTTTAAATCATTTTTCTGCGCACTTTAACTAATCTTCCGCACACTTCAATTAATTTTCTACACATTTAAAATAAATTTTTCTGCATACTTAAATTAAGTTCCAGCATTCTTAATTTAACATCTAGCACATTATTTAAATTTTTGACACCTTGATTCATACGTCTCGCCTAGAAATCATGTTTATAGGTCTTAATCACGTAAAATGAATAGTTGTCTTTTTAAGTACGTTAATCACTTAATCACCTTTAATTAATAAAGAGGCTTACTTGAAACCGTTACATGCTAAATGCTAGTCTTGTTTGTTTTGTTTGACGCGAATCCCCGAGTCTAATTAGGAAACCTAAAGTTTTCTTTGTGTCTAGATCCTTACCCAAAATAGGTCGTCCAACGCCTCTTGGACATTAAGTTGGGACGGGTAGACATTTTTAGGGAACGTTATTTTTATCGTTTTCTTTAGAACGCCTTTAAGATTAATAATCAAACTAGTTGGATTGGGGTAGAACAATCGGAAATGATGGAAGTTGCCCCGAGCAGTATTCGACAATGCGACATATGGCGTTGTCATCCGTTAATAAGCCGGGCGCTGATCCGAATAAGATAAAAATTAACCCTTGTTTAAATTCGATTGAATTTTATTTGTATTGTGCATGTCTTTGTTTGGGGTAGTCTAAGTATAATTTAATAAATCTTTCATTATAAATTATGTCTTTTTCTATCTTCTCGCTTATCTGATTCATTTCTTTATTTATCTACATATCTTTGCTTTATCACGTAGTTAATTATTAATTAAATAATAATTAAGTTGCATGTGTAATATCTTTTATCTTTTAAACACTTAGTTATTATTAAATTAATAAAAATAAATCAACCTTTTTGCTTATCACATAGAAATTCCCCACGTAATATATGAGTTCGGTCGGGACCCACATTTGTGGACCTCGAAAGGTGCCTAACACCTTCCTTTCGAGGTAACTTGAACCCTTACCCGAATTTCTGGTTGACGTAGACTATTAAAATAAGTTCGCAATTAGTCTAGAATGGTGCCCTAACGCACCTTAATTCGTTAGGTGGCGACTCTTCACTCTAAACAATCCCAAAAGAGTTGTCACGTCGAATCCCGCTTTTCGCGAGAAAAATGGGGCGCGACAGCATGACGACTCTGCTGGGGATACTTAGGTTCTAACCATTACGATTTTGTATATTATGTGGGATTTTAAAAACTATTTGGGTCTCTTCCTTTATTATTAACTCCTTGTTTTTTTATTTTTGTTAATTTTTAATATTTGATCATGTTATATCCCGTTCTTTTTTTCCATTATTTTATTATTCTAATTTAATTAGTATCTCCCATGCCAATCCCTTTCCTTACCCCTTTATTTGTTTATATACGATTTCCTAGCTCTAAAATATGCATTTATCCTTCTTTTTCTATTTGTTTATTTTTATATATTGCTCAACATGCTATTATTTGCTACGTGTTACTGCTTTATATAATTGACATTCCGTTCATATTTTCCCCACTTGGGAATTTCACACTTTCACTACACTAGGATGTTGTGCCTTCGTACTTCTCCAAATTCTCTTCAAAAACCTGTTATAGAGAGTCGGCTAAGACGCGGTTGAGCGGATAATTTTACTACCGTGAGACCACGTGCCTTCTCGCATAAGGTTATCCTCGGTCCATGTCTATCCAAATCTTAGAAAATTCTAAGTCACGCATGCATTAACCATTATGTGCTATGTGTTTACTATCCTTATTTAAATTGTCATTCGATTCTTCATATGTCTTTAACTATCATTCAAATTTCTCTAAGTCTAAATTTCGAACTACGTCTGACCTGATTCTTGTCAAACAAGATATGTAGGCAATCCTATATAAGGATGCGGTCCTCCTTTTTCCATTCTTTTTCAAAATATCCCCGTATTGTAATGAAGCAATAATTTCTTTCAAATATCAGTTTCATATTTTAATGTGATTTTTGCTGCTGTAACCTTGCCTGTTGTTTCCTTGAGATTGGTTTTGTTGGATTGCTTTATTACATGCTTTAATTCGTTGTGTGTAAGTGATTTTATATGTTGGAAGGAATTTTTAATGAAATTTATGGTTTTAGACTGGAAGTGTTATTTCTTCAATTAGTGTATGTATAGGTAGCTGATGAGCAAACTCAGGTAGATCCAGTATGAAATTTGTGTATTTTGTGTAATTGTGTTGCTTCTTTAAGTTCTGAAATGCTGTATTTGTTAGCTCCGCAGTCTGCTATGATACTTTTTTTGGTTCTTGAAGTTTTCAGTATTCTGATTGTTAAGATGTCCTGTGCACTGCGTTTTATATGTTGGAAGGAGTGTTTAATGAAATTTATGGTTATAGTTAAAGGTAGACGGTAAGTGCTATTTCTTCATTTAGTAAATTTATCAGTTTGTTTATTGAATATATGTTAATTAGAGACTTAGTTAAAACTTTGTTATGAAAACATGCAACATTTGAAAATGAGAAGAGATGTAAGAGTTGTGTATTTTTGTAATTGTGTTGCTTTGTTAAGATCTGAAACGTTGTATTTGTTAGCTCCGCTCCCTGTTTTCCCCTAATTCTATTTTTGGAAATTTTCAGTAAATTTGCCCTGTGCAAGTGATTTTTTTTTTGAAATTTTTGTAAGAGATAGTTTCTAATAAGTTATTAGTGAAGCTTTGTTCCTAATAAGTTATAGGTAAAACTTTTGATTAAGTTTGCCATTAAATGGGAAGATGGAGTTCTCAATAAGTCTGTCCATTGGTGACCGTTTGAGCTAGTAGTACTGTTTCTTTTAGTTCTCCATAACTTATAGGTGATCACTGTAACATGTTTAAGAGGACCTGAAAGTTTCAACTTGAGTTTTTTTAAACCATGCTTGTGCCTCTACTGGTTTCTGGAATAAATAGTTAACTGGAAAATCTTATCATGCTATTTCTTTAAAAATCACCTTCTCTTTCCCTACTTTTTAGAAGACCGATACTCTCAAAAAACTATTTTCAACTGCTACAAAGATTCTGAACATCTTTTCTTAAACCAACAAGTAGTAAATGTTGAAATGATTAAGTTTATGTTGCAGGACCATTTTCTAATGTTCTTTCTCACTTAACCATTTTCTAATGTTTTTCTGTCCTTTTAGTTGCAAAATATAAGTAAGTTCGTTAATAAGAGGTTTGTAACCCTCTATTTAAATTACTAGGTTAAGAGTAGTTCTAAATGCCTTAGGTAAGCATAGAAGCTGAAATTTGCTTACATTTATAATCTGCTTCATCTAGGTAAAGGTTGAGAAGTCCAGTATGGCATGACCCATCTACATAGAAGCTGAAATTTGCTTACATACGTAACGAACTGAATAAAACAATTTAGTATTTGATTATGCTACCAAAGTTGAATTTTAGAATTTAGAGTTTGTTTGAAGTTTCTGAAGGAGAGCATGAAGTTTATTAAACTATTTTTTCATTTGTATCCGTCAACTCATTTCATTACTTAATATTAAACTATTTTGCAGACAAAGTGTATATGGAAGCCTAGTCATGAAAATAAAATAGATGCCATTTTCCGGTTGAAAGCAGCTCTACGGATCAAAGAACACTTATATGAGGCCCGAAAAAATAAGAAAAAATCTGGTTGTGTGAGGGATGAAGTATGGTCAAGTTTTTGGAAATATGGGAAACTCCTGAATATAAGGCGAAGAGTGAACGGGCAAAGGCAGCCCGAGCCTCTGAAACAGGTGGCTCGTTGCACACCGGAGGTTTCATGAGTTTCGCTACCCACCGATGAAGACTAGTAATAATCCATTTAATTTTTGCACATTTGTAAGCAGCAATTCAATTACTACTCATAGTTAAATAAATAAAGTTAGTTAGGCTCGTGCTCTTTACCAATGTATATGTCAAAGGGTTTGGAGTTGAGGTAAGCAAATGTTCTAATTCATTAGTTTATCTCTTTATATTTGTATTATCTATAAATTAAGTTATTGTTGCAAATTTTTTTCTAAAACATTATATAAGCACTTGAGAAATCTGCAACTGAATTCTACCTGCAATCCCCAAATACCGACAAGGTAGCACATTATTTTGTGAAAAAATATTATGATATAGAAATTCATCCTTGAAATAAACTTAAGTAAATATGGCCTGTGCCTGGTATTCTGCTATAAGCACTTTGACAAGTGAAACACTTTTATTCATATAACTATAGTTGCATGTGCTTTAGTGTACCCTGTTCTTTTAGCTGTCATTGTGTTGTGCCTATTTTATAATTGTTTAAACAAGGAGCTAGTCTCACTCTCAGACGATCTTCTCTTTTATAACAGTGACCCATGGAGTTAAGTTGACGGGTTTGATGATGTGATCTGATCATTTTATATAGAGGTGATCTTGATAAAAGCTGTTGATTTCCTTTTTCTAATTCCTTGGACCAAGGAAGAATTACTTTGCAAGACTTATGGAGACCAGCTCACACAAAGGGATCAGTTTTTGTGTCATTACTTTGGCGTTACTTTATTTGTTCTGAGCCGGGGGTCTATTGAAAATAGCCTCTCTACTTCATCTGAGATAGTGGTATGGACTGCGTACACTTTACCCTCTCCAGACCCCACCCAGTGGGTATGTTGTTGTTGTTGTAGTTAGGCTCGTGCTCGTGGACTCATAGACAAGGTAATGTCTTGAAAAACCCACAATCTTTTAAAAACTTCCCTTTGAGGAAGGATTCCTATATCCTTGCTTTCTTCTAGCTTAAATGTTTCCTAAGTTGAGAGCAAAGCAGCAACAATTATAGCATCTTCAAAATCCTTGATAGCTGGCAGCACCTTTGTCCATCCATCCTCTATTTTCTCTGGTGAAATTGACTACTTTCTCATCTTATTTTCTGGTTCAGTGATTGTTCTCTGAGATTTTTTCTCATTAAGTCTGCATTTTTCATATCTTGTTCTTTTAAGATTTTCTAGATACGACGCATTTGTTGGCTCCTTCATAATCATGGACATGTAAAAGGGAGGAGCATCGATATTGAGGTTCAGGCTGACAAAACTTGAAGTTTTTACTTAAAGAGCTAGTATTATGTTCCTTGCAAGGCCGAGGCTGCCAGATAACAGAAGAGCCCAAGAAAGCATCAAACAACTTGCTTTGTTCAATTCTGTCACCACCTTTGTTTATCATTTTAGACTCGAAGTTCCGGAGCATCTGTTGTGCTCTTTCATTGGCCTTGAGATGTGAATCTACACCTCTAGGACCTTCTACTACTGCTAGTTTAACTCTTCTAAGTGTCTCTTTTGCCTCGCCAACCCTCCCTTGTTTCATCAAACAAATACCCAAATTGCACATCTTGTTATTATATGGTTCAATCACTTCTTTTTATATGATTGCAATCACTGGTGCAATCAAATTGCCTCGCCAACTCTCCCTTATTTCATCAAGCAGATACCTGAATCACATGTAGTAGTCAGAGATTTATTGTTTCTAAAGAATCTCTCAATTATATATGGTTTCTGTATCATATTCCAGTAGAATCAACAAGAATTAGTATTTTTTTTTTGCTATAGTTAAATGACTAATCTCTTCAAAGATTTGGTGACTAGTGGTATCTATTTTTTAAAATTTTGCAGTGGTACTTAAATGGGGGAGAAGATGTAACTCTTGCTGAGGTCTTCGCAGAGACACATAAGAAGAAAAAGAAGGACGGTACAAGAGAAGATTGGGTCGAAACGCGTGCTAAGGATACATATGTAAGATCATAACTTCTACGTACATTGTTTCCTTATTTTATTCAATTTAAGCTTGTTTACATAATGACTATTATTTTTCTTTCAGGAAGGATTTCAAAAAGGCATGGAAGATTGGCGTTAGACCCAACCTACTTCAGAGGATGGTACCATGGTCCAACCATCGCCTGCAGATACGACTAAAATATGGACAACTATGGCAGGTGGTCCAAAGAAAGGTAGAATCTATGGGCTTGGAGTTCTCGAATCCTTGAGTAGTCCTTCACCATTGTTGCCCAGCTCCTCTTCTACTTTGCAAAATATGGAAGAAATGAAAGCAATGAGAAAGCAAATTGTAGAGTTGACGCAACAGTGTGCAGCTAATGATGCTAAGTTTTCCAAGTTTGCTAAATTTGAGGAGTTAGTTAAGAAGCACATGCCTCAAGTATTTGATGATGAGGAAGAGACTGAATCTAATAATGATTAGATTGTAGAGTTGGTTTTTGTTTTTGATTGTGACGTTTAGATTTAAAGTTCTCTTGGGATGTTTAAACTATTTGACTTGATGTTTGTTTTGGATGTTTTAGATACTTGAAAGTAGACTCTACTGTATGTTTAAGTTTAGTTGTGTTTTTAATTTTCAGAACCTACTGTGAAAATACACTGGGTATGTTGTTTATTGTTTGTAATTTGAGAGCAATGGAAGCTAATAAAACAGGAGCATTGCTGCCAAAACAAAGGAAATTTCCGACTGCACCAGTCGGAAGATTAAATATTTTTCTTGCATAAAGTTAAGATTTCCGACTAAACCTATCGTAAAAAAAATTGAATAAATAATTAATAAATTAAATATTCCGACTACCCTTGTCGTTATATTATTAAAACTAAAGTTAAATAAATTAAATATACCGACTATTGTAGTTGGAATAATTATATTTATTAAATAATTATTTTATTAATGTTCCAAATAGTGTAGTCTGAAATTTTTTTTTTTTATCGTTTTATAGTTTACATGTTGCGACTACTGTAGTCGGAAATGTTTTTCCGACAAGCTATGTTTCGACTACCCTAAAACAGTCGAAAAGTTATCGGAAATACCTTATTTTTCGACTACATTAGCTTTCGGAAAATTACTATTTTCTAGTAGTGTAAAGATTCATCCCATTATTTTACGATAGTGTAGAATAATATTAAGCAAACACAAAAAATATAATTTATATCAAACGAACGGAAAGAAATCAATCAAGATGAAATTAAAGAATCGAATCTACTTAAATTAAGTACTCAATAGTAGAAATTAAGTCATGCAAGAGGAAAAATATCTAATAACTTGTAACTTGTTATCCAACATTGTTGGAATACCTTGTAGGTTACTAATCTCGAGAGTCTAAATGGTAGAACTAATTTAGTTTTGATCGGATTAGTATAATAAATTTCAATATTAGAAATTTTGGTTTTAATTATGTTGCCACTTATATATATATATATTATTTGGTATGGTTTGATATTTTTTTCAATTAATTTTATATAAAATAAAAATCCTACCTAATTATTCGGTATGACTGTAAATTTATATAAAAAACCATAGATTTTATTAAAAACAACTAAAAATCAGTTCTATATGATTCAGTTCGGTTGGTCTTTTAAAAACAGTTGACACCCCTAACTAATATACTATGTTTTGTACCATTTTTATACACCCTACTAAACGATCCGTATAAATCATTTGGTTGGTGAAATCAAATAAATGAATTTTCATGAATTGAGATACATTTTGAATTGTACGTTAAAATGAACTTGGCCTATAGGGCCAGCTTAATCTAATGACAAAATTTCACATATAGACAACTTATACCCCTCTTAACTAACTTCTTAGTCTAAGTTTTAATAATTACATTTTATAGATTTCAGTTAGTGATTAAATGTATTTAGGACTCTAATATACAAATATTAATTGATAAATCTTATTACTATTTCATTTATGTTTAGAGATAAAAAAGAAAAGGGGAGTAATTCACTTCCTTTATTCTCTCCAACATATTTTTTTTCAAATCTTTTGTTTCTTCCTTTTCGATATGGACTGTTATAGCTTACCTTTTAGTTTTCGAAATACAAAATAGAATTCGAACTAAAATTCCTCTGATTTTTTCGTATGACTTCAGAATTTAAAATATAATTTCAATGTATTTGTACATTCAATATATTTAGCTATGAATAGAAATACAAATGTAGAATTGATACAAATGAAAATTAGCTCTGAATTTAAAATTCAAATACAAATACAAATGCTTACAACTCATATCTTCAAGATAATAAGAATTGATACAAATTCAAATGTACAAAGTGGATATAAATTCAGATTATATGTATAAATATACAAACTCAAATGTATAAATGTATACAAATTCAAGATTTATGTGAAAGAAATATATCAAAATAAATACAAAATACAAACACACTGATGGAAATAAACAAACAAATTTACTTTATGACTAAATATAATTTATACAAAATACCTTTGAGTTAGATACAAACATATGATAGTCGTATACCTATATGTAATGTATAAATTATGAATCAACATATTTTATACAAACCAAAAACTGATTATACAACTTATATGTATACTTTATATATGTATATATGTGTATATACCAGCGTATGACAACTGTCTAATCGTAGATGACGGTTATTTGTATACATATATACATCAAAAAATTGACATGGTATACAAACATGTGTGTAACTAACACGAAAAAAAGATATATAGACATACGTATATCTATTATATATACATTCATACGAATATACATTTAGGTATATACAAAATACCTTCGAGTCATCCAGAACGTCGCTGCTCCCCCCTCTAGAGTGAGAATTCTTGGAACCTTTTTTCTTTTCCTTTAGTTTATACAAAATACCAATAACAGATTATACAAACTGAGATATACCTAATGTCTAATAGAAGAACAAACATAGTTTATACAAACCAACTTCAAAATATACAATTTAGTTATATACAAACACATGATAGTTGTATACCTATATGTAATGTATAAAATATGAGCCAACATATTTTATACAAATCAAAAACTGATTATACAACTTATATGTACATTTTATATGTGCATATATATGTATATGTAAACACATGACAACTTTCTAATTGAATATGACGGTTATTTGTATATATATATACATCAAAAAATTGACATGCTATATACATCAAAAAATTGACATGATATATACATCAAAAAATTGACAAGGTATACATACTTGTGTGTAACTAACAGAAAAAGAAGATATATATATATATATATTGTATACGCATTGAAATTTTTTTTCGTAGGAATTGGAAGAAAAAATTTGAAGAAACGTTTTTTGATGTAATAAATCTTTGGGCAAATCACAAAAATATACTATTTAAGAGTCAGTATAACAAAACCTTGGGTTTCTACTTTTCAAGTAAAAAAGATTGAAGAAGATGGTGGAAAATTTAAGAAGATAGAGGTGTGAAGAGAGAGAAAAATCAAATAAATGGAAAAAGAAAAAATTAAGTGATCAATTAAGTTAACCAAAATTTAAGCTAATTAGATGAGAGAGATTAATTGCTTGTTATACAAGCTATCATATTTATATATGAGGGCACACTTAAATAATAGTTCTTTAACTAATTTTTGACTATGTCAGGTAATTATTTTGAACATTAACCATAATAAATAATTAAGCACCCTTTTTATCCATGCTATGTAATTTTTCCCAATCAATCTAATCCGCTACGTAGGTAGGATTGAGTTATAATTTTCTAAGTTCATATCAAATTGAGGCTTATAGGGTTTAAGCCCTACCAAAATTCGTCTGCTGGCCGGCCCTTTAGGCTTGGTTAAGGTTGGGCCTAGACTTCTCCTGGATCAAAATGATTTAATACTCAAAAAAAATGGAAAAGCTACAGAATTAGATAATTATTAGTGCCTAATCTACATAATCATATCTAACTTTAAAAAAAATTATAAAATAGCACCGCATATCTTCAGATACACGGGTAGCTAAAGATACACGTTCTAATAGCGCCTAACATAGCAAATACCCGTGTATCTGAAGATACACATTTTTTTTCTTGTGTAGAACGTGTATTTCAAAATACACACATACACGATCTCAACCGATGTATCTGAAATACATGACATACAACTGTAATTTTTTGAAACCTATATTGCACCCTGTAATTAGGGTCTAAAGCTCTAACATTTTCGTGGTTTGCCCTAAAAAATATAGAACTAAAAAGAGCTAACACCTTAGTATCTATTGATATTCCATTTTTGAGTTCTTTTTTTTTTTTATGATGTCATTAGTTTGATGACTTATTAAATATTATCCTCATATGTTAGGTAATGTTGTTTTGTGATGTCACTAGTTGTTTCCTTACGTTCTTTTTGAAGTTAATTCAAAGTTACACATCAATTTTAAAAATTTGATGCGCTATTCAAAAAGCTAAAATTAGAAACTAGTCTGATGTTCAATGGAGTTTTAAATCAAATATTATTTATATGATTAAGGGATTATGTTACCAAAAGGAACATTAAAGATTTTAAAAAAAATTAAAAAATTACATGACAGAACAAACATAAGAGCTATATAAATACCATACATATTACTTAGTTTTTAATAGAAGATTTCCTTAAGAGATGCATAATTGTAATCGTCAGTTTCTTCTCCCTATCATTGTTGCCCCTCTTTCTATCTTCCATTGCCAACATTTCAATTCCTTCTCTTCTCCAGCTAGATTTGTGCGTCAGAAATTCATTTAAAGAATGCTATCTTTGTTCTTGTAAGCCCTAATTTCAATAATAAAGGCATTCAACAACATAATCGAGGTGACTAAAATCGAAAACCTCTCTACTTCATCTGAGGTAGTGGTATGGACTGCGTACGTACACGGTACACTTTATTCTCCCCGACTCCACTTTGTGGGAATACACTGGGTATGCTATCGTTGTTGTAAAAGCATTCAACAAGAAGTGGATGAAAAGCAATATATGTTCTCATGGAACTGAATTGAATTGGAAACTGGGACTTGGGAGCTGTTAATTCTCAGTGATACGTTTTTAGGGTTCATGACTCACGAAATTGCCACCCAACTCGATATTAGTCAGTATATCTTTTAATTATGGTTTGTGTCTAGGACCTAGATCTAAATTTATAGTGATGGTTGGTATGATTTTTTAGTGATGATATTAGTTCATATTATTCAGTTTATCTTTTAATTCTGATTTGTATCTAAGACGCAGATTTAAATTTATAGTGATGACATAATTTCTAAATCATTTGTTATATAAGTGTTTGTTTTAGTAGTTACATTTGACCAACATTTTCTAAAAGTGTTTTAATGTGTCAAATTACAAAAAAAGAAAGTTACAACTAATTTTAATTTGTAAATAGGGGTTTTTATATGGATAATCTTGTTCTAAAAAATCAAAGCCCTTTTTCTTTTTTTTTAGAAAAGCTACTTTTTTCAACTTCGACTCAAAAGCTTAAAAACATCTTTTGCTACTTAAAAGTACTTATTTCTTCACCAAAAGTTTGACCAAATTATACTTTTATTATCTAACTAATTATTTTTTTATTAAAAAGAGAGAGAGATAACTCTTGGCCTAGCATATTCACTATTGATGTTTCAGGTTGATGTAAATGGATTGACCTACTGCCCTACTCCATGGAAGACATTTGCAATAGTGCAACAAATTTTTCCTCTTCTTGATACTTTGCAAATCTCACCATAAGGCTGAGCTGATTCTTTGTCTGTTTATAAGTTCCATGAGAATATAAATGGTCATGTGTAAATCTCATTTATCCAAGAATCCTTTTCCTAGTGTTGATAGTTTTAGTCCAAAAGGAAAAGACAGAGGCACCACACCATGAATACTTCATTTGATTATGGACCCATGTTACCAAAAAGGACGATTAAGTTCAGCATCACCATCAATTATCAAGAGACTGAAAGGAATAAAAATAAGATTTTGGCAAAAACACAAAATATGTTAGTAGTGTTATAAAATATGAGCAATATAGAATAAGAAATATAATTAGAGATATCGAGAGGAGAATGTAGAGATTAACTTAATTAAGTGTATTTTTTAAAGGTAAATAACATCCCAATTTATACGATAAGAAATCACCCAAAATTGTCCAAATTAAATATTGTAACATATAAAAGGTTCATAGAACTTAGTGAATGTGTATGAATATGCATTTCATAACAAGTACTCCCTCTGTTCCAGTGATACACCTTTTTTTTAGTTAGTAAAAAAAAAAAGACATATTTTTTTATTTGACAAATATTTAATGACACTATCACATTTTATCCATGTTAGTTCCATTTATATGGCAAAAAGTAAAGAAATTTACCCCTGTTGGGTCCACTTATTTCTATTTTAAATTAAAATTGGAAGTAATATTTTCTAGGCAGGATTTTTTTTTTTTTTTTTGTTGACAAGTTTAGTGAATGCCTCATGGAAGCGCTGGGAGAATTAATAACGCAAAATGACGACGTCGACAGCAGGGTTCGAACCTGCGCGGGCGAAGCCCAACAGATTTCAAGTCTGTCTCCTTAACCACTCGGACATATCGACACTTGCTTACCACCCTTGCATGTTTATTTTAATGCCTAATAATTTGTGCTACTAAATACTCCCTCCGTTCCATTTTACTTGGCCTTCTTTCTAAATATGTTTGTTTCAAATTAGTTGTCCATTTTCGAAAATCAAGAGTGTTTTATTAATTTTTTCCCATATTACCCTCAGTATTAAATAACTAACGAAAATAATAATAGTTAGATTTAGAGTTTGCAGAGGAAGTATTAATGGGTGTGTCAACTTAAAAGAGTCCAAGTAAAATGGAACGGAGAGAGTATTAAGAAAACAATGATTGGTATAGTGATTTTACCATATTATCCCTATAAATTGATGTTTAGTACTAATAGGTATTGAAAAATGATTTGGAGAAGAAATAATTAATGCTAAGGGTAAAACATGATTTTTTTTTTTTGCATTTTCTTAATTTGTCAAAAATAACAAGTAAAAAATAGAAATCAAATTAGGAAAATAGTGACAAGTAAATTCGAACGGAGGGAGTACTAATTTATCTGTTTAGTGAAATAAAACTACGTTATATTCTTCTTTTTTCACGGAGGATCATCAGAGAACCAAGAGCTCAACAAAGCTTTAGCAGGTTTCTTTTCAGCCACTAGACCAATAATACACTTTGTTTATAATTTTCAACTTATTCTCAATATAAATACAAAATCTGTATGAAAGTTACTGGGTTCTCGGAAACCCCCACCCAACCCCTTGAATCCGCCCGTCATGTATATGTTTAATCACTCTCCAAATCAAAGCTGAAAAAAATACACAAACTTACTAAATTCCTACGACTTTGTTCGTTATAGTATCTGTATATTTTTCCCTTCAAGAATCCTTACAAGTCAAAATTTGAAGTTTTGGGCATAAGAAATTTAAGTAGTTTAGTTGATTGACTACCTAGATATTCACCTTGTTGGCGAAGGTTCTATTCTCCGTCTTGTAACACATTCATTGCTTCTTCTAATTAAAACAATATGTTGGATTGCTACCCAAATTGAGTTTGTTTTGCGTTAAGTATGTAGTCTAAATTGATCCACAAGAAATTTTATCAAAATATTTAAATATTTTTTGTTGATATTTATATACAACTATTTTAGAGAATTTTTTAAAAAAGAAAAAGTATGTGTGTGTGTGTGTGTTAATTTTGTCTGATAAATAAGAAAATTATTATAGAACAAATCAAGAGATTAAAACTTGGGTATATGTCATTGAGTTGTGCGGATTGAACTATGAATTATTTTCGGTTCATTTCAATCGAACTCATTTTGACCTGCCTAAAATCAACTCAACCTGCCAATTTATGGTCCTAATTTTTTTTCAGATCCTAGTCCTGAAAATAGGAAGAAATGGATTTTAGTCTTTGACGCATTTCCAAAAGCCTTTGATTCCAGGAATCATTTGTGATTTGTCGATGGAGAAAATGTAAGTGTAGGAGAAAATTCTTTAATGCAAAGTTGACTTGACTTAGATTTTTCGTCGTCTCGTTTATTTCATTTTAAAAAAATGTTGTATGGTGTCGGTCAATAATTTTCCCTAAATAGGCTAACCCTACATTATTAATAAAGGTTCAATATTTCTCTTTGTTTTTGTGTGAAGTCACACCATTCAGTAAATCAGAAATAGAAAGTAATTCTAGTAGGGGTCGTTTGGTACACCTACACTGGATAGAATATGTAGAGATATCTCATGAGTATTTCATGGAACTATTTTATCCCATCTTTCAAGATAGTAATCTACTATAGTAGTACAAATAGTGTGACAAAATAGTCTCCCGATTAGTGAATACCTCATATCAAACATGGTATAAAGTTAATTTCAAATTTTATCCTAACATTATTTTCCTTATCCGCCGTACCAAATCAGTAATATTTTGCAGTAATCTACTAATATAGGGATGACAAGTGGTGCGCTTAGAGCAAACGCCCCTAAAGTTTTTCGGACTTTATTACTCAAATAGTCACCAATTATATAAAGTTACTATTTCTTTTTATAGGTAAGTGATTTTTCTATTACAAATTTAAAAAATTGTAAGTCCATTGTAAATTTTGGATAATTGAGTGATCATTTGAGTAATGGCAGCAAAGTTTATCAATGATCATATCAAATCTCAATGGTCGGCTGTAAAAACAACTAAGAAAAGAAAAAGAAACAACATTGACCCCAAGTCAATGGAAAACGATGTTGCAAGTGGAAACTGTATTCTCAACGAGCATTTAGTATTACAGGTTCCAAGTGAAGCAAAATAGAGTTACTCCTTTGAATGAATGTTTTTCATATCCATCAAAATACCATTAAAAAATGCTACTACTGGCACAAGATGCTGGAGAAGTTCATGTTAGACAATTAAGTAAATTTTTCTTATTGTTGTTTGCAGTGTTGGTGATTTTATGTCGATGTGATGCAAGGAGCAACATCAATGAAACCAGTAAGTTGGTAGACAACGGGGAAACACTCGTATCTGCTGGAGGAAAGTTCGAGATGGGATTCTTTTCTGATGATGCAGGGGTAAACATTTATGTTGGCATATGGTATTACAAGTTAAGTCCCAGAACTGTTGTATGGATTGCTAATCGGGATGATCCGATTCGGGCTTCTAAAAGAAAGAATGAGGATATTTACGTCGTAGTTGAAGATGGTAACCTCAAAGTGTGGAATTCAATTAGTGCACACACTTATTTCTCCACAGGACTAGAAGGTGCTTCTAGCAGTAGAGCAGAGCTGTTGGATACGGGGAACTTGGTTTTAGTTGATGAATCAGGAGCAAAACTGTGGCAGAGTTTTCGGAATCCAACTAATACTTTTCTTCCTGGTATGAAAATGGATAGGAGTTTGAAGTTGAGTGACTCAGGAAGTGGGAAGTACATATTCCAACTAGATCAAGGAGATAACAACACATATGTCATACTTGAGACGGGGTCCGAAATTCCGTACTGGAAAGGGTCTGTGCTAGGTATTTCTGGATCCTTCAAATTCAGTGAGATGCCCAGTTATGTCACCTACTTATTAAACTTCACTGAGAACGACAATGGCAATTATTCAGTGGAAGCGAGAGTAGCATTATTCAATTATACTAGTCCTAAATATAGTCGGATTGATTTTTCAAGTATTGTCAATGCCAGCCACAGTGTCAAAGATTCTATTTTCGAAAATACTAGAATCCTGATGAACTCCTCCGGGGAAATACAATTCTACTTTTTGGACAAGGAGAGTGGATGGTCCTTGATATGGTCAGCGCCAAAAGATACATGTGATGAGTATAAAAGATGCGGGAAGTTTGGCATTTGTAACAGCAACCGTGTGCCAGTGTGCAAATGTTTGTCTGGATTTGAGCCTGATACTCCAGAAAATTATGGAGGAGAATTTTCAGGTGGTTGTTTGAGGACGCCAGTTAGCTCTTGCAAAGAAGACGATGTAGAAGCACTTGGCACGTTCTTGGATCTGAAGTCAATGAAATTCGGGAGTCCAGACCTGATAAATGAGACGATTGATTCACGTGAGAACTGCAGCAGATTTTGTCTAGGCAACTGCCCGTGCCGGGCCTATACTTATCATAATTCTGGATGCTGGATTTGGTTTTCTAATCTCTATAATCTCCAGGAGAATTACACTGGTGGGTTCGACCTTGCTATCCGCGTTGGCGCGCCTCATAGTGGTATTTCCTTTTTGGATTTAACTTATGTATACAAAACAGTGGAAATAAGCAACTGATGTGTGACCATAAACTCTTACTTTACCTTTCTGATACCAACACTTGTTTCATTTCTTGAATTGGCTTCAGAAGTTGCACCACCAGGACCATTGAACAAAACGATTGCACCCTCACGGAATCAGAGAGCCCTTGTTATTTCCATCTCCTCAATTCTTGGAGTTACAATTTTGTGCGGCACTAGTTATATAATCTATGAGAAGAGAAGAGTGGCAAGAATCAAAGGTAATGATGAAAAATTTTAATCTGCCTTTTCTCAAGTTCAACTTTTGGAGATACATATTATGACTAATATCTTAATCACTTAAATGTTTTGATTTTAGAAACCAGAGAAATTGTTTTGGGAAAGCCCGTGGAGTTCTTGCCTCACAGAGATAGTTCTGATGAAGATTTAATCACTGAAAATGATAAGAAACGGATTGATGTTCCGTTTTTCAGCTTGAATAGCATACTTGTTGCTACAGAGAACTTCTCAAATGCAAGTAAGCTTGGACGAGGTGGATTTGGACCTGTTTATAAGGTTTTGCAACTTTGTCTTTCCTTTCTTTTGTTCTAAGTTTTTTACCATTTGGCTTCATTTTTCTGTCGTTACACAACAGTTCTGACTTCTGAGAAATAATTATGCAGGGTAAGTTTCTCGGAGGTACAGATATGGCAGTAAAAAGGTTGTCGAGTAATTCTGGGCAAGGTGTTGAAGAATTTAAAACTGAAGTAATGTTAATTGCCAAACTGCAGCACAGAAATTTAGTTAGGCTTCTAGGCTATTGTGTTGAGGGAAATGAAAAGATTTTGTTGTATGAGTATATGCCCAACAAAAGCTTGGATACGTTTCTATTCGGTGAGTGTACTCCCCTCCCTACCTCAAAACTCTTTGTAATGTTTTGTAGTTTTAGGATCGATTCTCTCTGAAGTTATCTTATAAACCTTACAATTAGATAATGCATTCTGCCGATTATTGGACTGGAGGACTCGTTTTGAAATTATATTGGGTATTGCTCGAGGGCTACTGTATCTTCAGCAAGACTCAAGGCTAAGGATCATTCATAGAGATCTAAAGACGAGCAACATATTGTTAGATGATGAAATGAATGCCAAAATATCAGATTTTGGCTTGGCAAGGATTGTTGAAGGCAAAAGTACAGAAGCTAATACTAACAAAGTCGTTGGAACTTAGTAAGTCTCTTAGTACTTCTTTCACCTTTGATCTGGAGAGCAAAAGATATATGTATACTTTCTTTGACGTCTAATTGTGTGGTTTACACTTCACACAAGCTAGATGCTAAATTAGCTATTCTGGAACACTAAAAACAGCGGCTATATGTCACCGGAGTATGCATTGGAGGGACTCTTTTCAATCAAGTCTGATGTATTTGCCTTCGGAGTGGTCCTACTCGAGATCATAAGTGGGAAGAGAAACATGGAAATTTTCGAAGATGTAAACCTCATTGGTTATGTAAGTACCAAAATTTCCCTCATTAGTATGTCATTCTGCTTAGAGCTTTCATCGACTAGAAATTACTTATCACAGGTATGGAGACTCTGGATGAAAGACAGGGCATTAGACATGATGGATCAAACCATATTTGAGTCGTGCGATGTAAAGGAAGTGATAAAGTGCGTGAATGTGGCACTTCTATGCGTTCAAGAAGATCCAGCTGAACGTCCTGTAATGTCAAATGTAGTTTTTATGCTTGGAGGTGAAAGCATGACACTACCAAGACCAAATCAACCAGCTTTTATCGCACGAAGAAATAGTGCTGGTGCAAGTACTTCTTCTTCCTCTTCTAAGCTCTACAGCACTTCCAACAATGAGTTGACGATAACTCAAGAAGTAGGTCGATGAAATAAATTTTGAAGTTAAATGCACACGTATAAATCAACAGTGTGCTGGTATATTTTTTCTTTAATTTCAGTGTGAATCTTCTGTTAAATTAATTTGGTTTGCAGAATAATCGATTGTGTTTAGTCTCTGATAGAGTCACTTATCTTTATAAAACTTCTTCTTTTGGGTTATTTAAAATTTTTATTACCAAGTAGCGTATGTACAAGTTCTCTAAAAACTAGGACATCCTAGTGTGATCTCACAAGTGGGGTGTGGGGAGGATGAGGTGTACGTAGACTTACACTTATATATACCAGCTCTTGCATTTTTCCCTCTCATGACAGTTCCTGCCCATGCTAGTTCCCCTGCTAATTCATAACTGATCTGTTTTTTGTTTTTTTTTGCCATATCAGTAATTTGCTACAGATGTTTTTCGAGAAAGAACAACGGAGAGAGACAAATGTTCCACACTTTCATTCTCACAATTGCACAAGCAAGAAGTTTGGTTATCTATTAGCCGTCAATGAATCAATCTGTTTTTGGTATATAATCTTCCATGAGCTGCAACTAACCCGCTTCTTCCAAAACTGTCTTTGCCTATAACATCATTTGCACTATCCGAGAGGCTTGTTTAGCTATAATCTCTCATACCGGCCTCCCTTTACCATAGTAACTATGCACTCATTGAACTAGAGTATATCTTTTATATTTTCTTGCAAAGATACCAAAATAATTTGTTGCATATAGCTTCCAAGGGGAAATATCAATAACATCTTTTTTTTGGTAATAAATGTGAAATGCTGTCATAGACAAACAAAAAATAATGTACCTAGGACTGCAACCACCTTCTAGGAAGGGTGCTATAGTCATCTAGGCTGCTAAATGGGAAAAACTAATTACACAAAACACCTTGACATGTATAGGCTCTTTTAGTACCTTGTGTGCTTTCTAACCTGTATCTAATTTCCTTTAGCATCTGCTGATTTACTACAAAATTTGTATTTTCAATTAAGTTTCTAAACTGTTTTCAGTTTTCTTGCCTGCCATACATAGTAAATCATAGCTCCCCATATAGCAGTGACCATCTCCATCTTGAGTTGTCTCCAAGGCCTCCTCTTTATCCACTTAATAATCTAACTCCATTTTGCTGGAAATGGAGTCCTGATCTAAGTTGCGTGGACTCTTCACCTCCGCTGCCGCACCCATGTCAGAGTCTCCAAAAATACATCACTTTTGGTTTTGGAGAATCCGACACACAACTATTGACAGTTTTGAAGAGACCGAGCAACATAGGTCCGGACCAAGCTGCCAACTTGTCCCTTACTTCAATAGTCCATGAATATATCTAGCAAACAGATGTTGCTGCGTCTCCATTAGCCTTTCTTCACATAATAAACATGTATCATCCTCCACTGGAACTTGCATTTTGTGGAGTCTATTTTGCAAGCCATGCTACTAGCCTGTTTGGTTGACTTATTTTAAGCGTTTTTAATTCAAAATAGCTTTTAAGCACTTCTATAGTAGCTAGATAAATAAAAAAGTGGTTTTAAGCACTTGTTTTTTAGTCAAAAAGACAAAAAGCAACTACAGCCTACACATATTTTCCATCCTGGTACCATTGAGACATCAACAACTTGAGAAAATTCAGTTTTTTCCAGTACCAACTACAGTCTACTGGTGGTAATAACATTCAAACCACCAGTTGCACTTATCTCTTTTTCCTTTTCACCCTTCCCCTCATCACCTAAAACTAAAAGTGCTTTCCCAGAAACAGTAATGAACATAATATAGGAATTCACTAGTCACTAGCGTTATAGTTTAATAACAAAAATTTGCTTTATTTTTTTTTTTTTTTAAAAAGGCTACTAATTACTAGTCTACTGGACAAGAGTTAAGTACTCCTATATCTATCTATATCTATCTATACTATATTAAAAGTGTGAAGGTCCTAATAAATGTATTTGAACTTTTTGTCCTTCGTTAAAAGACCCTCCTTTAGACAAAATTATCTTTTCATCATTTTTCTTAATTTATTATTTAATTATTTTCATAATATTGACTCCTAAAATATATGGGATCAGGACTGATACATATGATAAAACTTTTTCTTAAATTAGAAATCCTAAAATATATGGTAAAAAGTAACTAAAAATCGTGTAAAAAAATAAGAACGAATTTTAACCTAATATTATGTTTCTTGAGAAAATAAAAACTACCATAAAAATTGCTATTATATTGTACCGTAAACTACCTTATAACTTGGTAAATTAATACTTTTTTTTTTGTTGAAAAATATGACTATGTCTATTTTTGAAAATTCAAAAGTGGCCTACTATATTTAAAAAAATGTCATATAATTGTAATGAAACTATGAACTTAAAGTTAAATTACATAAATTGATAGATATGATTGAGATAGTATAACGGAATATTAGAGGAGATACAATAATATGATATATTGATGAAATAGGTTGGCAACTTTTAAAATTTGTTGATAAATTTTATTTAAACACTCAAATTATGATTTGTTTCAATTGAGCACCTGAACACATAATAAAGTGTTCATATTGGCACTTCTGACAAATTTTATGTGGTTTAACTTAGATATTTAAGAGTCGGGTAAGAATAAGAAGAAAAATAATTTTTCAAAATTTAAAGTGTCTAACAGGAATATTTTAGGTAATTTCTTTCCATAGCATATTATTTTACCTTATAATAGTAAAAATATTAATTTGCTGTCCTCTAACACTTTCTAACGACATATGAATTGCTCCATATATATGTCATATTGGGAAAGTTTTTTAAGTTTTTTTTCATTCTATAGCCTTGATAGTTTTTCTTAATTTAGTTTAAAGTGAGTTATGCTTTTATATGGTTTTATATGAATATATTAATTTTCTATTTAAGTGTTTTTCGTATTTAATAAAATCATCATTTTATTTATTAATCAAGACATATTTTTTTTATAATATCAAAGTGATTTTATAAAACTAAACTCATTAAAGTGAGGTACACGCACGGAGCGCGTACCCTAAACTAGTAAACATAATAATGCATTTCCACTAGTAGGGAAAGAATATTGTTACTAAACCTGAAACTGATTAATTCTCAGATGAGGTCCATGAGGAGTCCTGAAATACTGCATTATATGCTAGGGAAATAACTACCAATTTTAAAAAAGCTTTTGATTCCTGGAAATTGGAATTATTTGTGAGACACGACAATAAAGTCCGGAATAAATGTCGGACAGACAAGGAATATAACTTTAGATTATAGTGATATCTTATCACTTCTGTGAAGACAAAACTAGGCGTGTCAAATTGTTAATGTCTGGACAATTATTTTAAGATTTTAAGAAACTACACCCTCCGTTTTGTTTTAGTTGATTTTTTTGTTAAAAATATTTATTTTAATTTAATTATCTCATTTATGAAATTAAAAGAATTTTATTATGTTCTTCCAATACTACCTCTATTATTAAATGACTACATAAAGTGTATATAATCAAATTTATATTTTTAAAACATAATTAATAAGGCTAATTTAGTAAAATAAACTCCTACTCCAATAAATATTTTCTTAAGGGGAATGTCAAGTCAACAAGGCTCAACTATTTTGAATCGGAGAGTATAATAGTATTATGTTTTCCAAATTGTGTCAATCATTTATTATTTTTGAAATATCACATAAGAATTGTATAGTTATTAAGGATTTCCCATTCGTTACGTAGGAGTACTATAAACTAATTTTAATACATAAAGTAGTATAAATTAAGAAAGTACTATTTAATAATATTGTACCTGATGTATGTGACATGTCTGATAGAATATGCACCAACCCTTCATCCATTCGAAATAGCTGGTATCAGTACTTTATCCAGAATGCAGCCTCAGTAACGTGAGTTTAATCTTGATTGTTTTTATTTTTTATGCAGATTTGCAAATAGGATGTTTATGATCGGTTTGGATTAGTTTTTGATTAAAATCAAAATCAAGTTTGTAACAATTCATTCATCTCTTCTTTAAAGTCTTTTCAATTGGTTTTTTCTAAATTAATTAATTTTTAAATTTCTAAAATCAAACCAAATTAAATAAAATTAAAACCATCAGATTGGTTTTTATCGGGTTGGTTCGATTTATCGGCTTATGACTAGCTACAAATAATTTGACAATAGTAAAACAATATATACATGAGACAAGTCAGACAACTATTTCAAATGAGTATTAGAAATCAACAAATTCCCCTCTAATTGCAAGAAATGAAATAAAATAGCTCACTACAATCACAAACAATACCAAAAACAAAGATTGTTCCATCTTAGAACGACTATTGAGTCACTAATAAATAGAAAATTTTCAGTTTAACGGCATATAAACTTTGAAAAAATAATGTGCAGTATAAATAATTAATTGATAGTTAACTCAAATATCACAAAGATATACAAAGGAAGAGAGAGAAACAAGGAAAGAAAACAACCCTAAGTTCAGTTTTATTATTCAGTATGATTATAAGTATGTGTATGATCATCTAATTTTACTTGAAAATCTCTAATAATCAATTTGATTCGCTCAATTTTAAGTAAACGTTGACAGCCCTACTCAAACATTTAAATGAAATATTCACACAGAGTTGAAAGAAAATATACGGAGTAGATGATTGATGATTCCATAAATATTTCTTGAGCTATCGTCAAGTCATTAGTGGAAGTGCTGTACAGCTTTGAAAACATTATAAAGCAACTGCGGAGAAAATTCACTAGTATTATTTGAAAGTTGACTTTGACCTACTTTTTTCCTCCCGTATCAATCACTTCATTTTGAAAATACAAACATTAGTATATGTGGCTTATATTTCGATCAATATATTATACTATGGTATATTAGAATAGAAATAACATCCGCTATTGTTAATGTCACCGTTTTTTTTCTCTCTTCCTAGGAGCTTCCACCTTTTTTGCTCTCTTGATGACTTGAACTTAAAACTCAAGATTGAAAGTGAGCAGTGCTTACTATCCAAGCAACTCCCTTTTGTCAATGTCATTGTTTATAGTATTGAATAGAATGTATAATTAGAAAATTGAAAACACTACCAAATAAGAAATTAAATAATGAGTATCAAACTAATATATGTACTATTTTCTCTAATATCTTCTACTTCACGCGCCCAAAGGTTTAGTAAGGAAGTCACACCAAACAGTAAAGCACAAATAGAGAAAGTAATATCTTGAAACAAATTATTGGCATTTTATAGTTGGCATTTTTCATCAGCATCTAATGAAAACATACATTCCCTTAGTTCTAATTTATGTGACACTCATTATCATTTTATCCTTATTTAAATAATTTATAGCAACAGAAATTACTCACCTTTGCTTTTTACCATAAATTTCAACAAGAAAAAAATTCTCTTAAACCTCTCTGCCCAATCAAATAACTTCACGTAAATTGAGGGAAAGGGAGTAGCTAAATCTTTTGGGATGGATGAAGTAATCCAAGAACTAATTTACTACCAAAGGGTAAGTGTTATGATTGAGATCCCTCTATTTGTAATAACAGTTTCAGATTTGAGAGAATGGAGAACTTCTTCGTACAGAGCATTGAACCCCTTTTGTCGGTTGCTTTACGCAGTAAGTTCTGAAAATTAAATTCACCATAGTGAAAGACAATTGATAGTTGGAACTTGGCACCCAAGGTGTGGCCCAGTGACAAATGAACTGGGTCGAGAATGTGAGGTCTCACGTTTAAATTTCAACAGAGACAAAACAAATTAGGTGATTTTTCCCATTTTTCCTAGGCTTCTATCCTTGATGGATAGAGTTATATGATATGTGTTGTTGGTGGGAGGTGACATGTATCCCGTGGATTTAGTCAAGTGCAAAAAAGCTGGCCCTGACACCATGATTATAAAAAAAGAAATAATAAAAAAAATAAGACAATTGATGAGTTGTCAAAAAAAAAAAAAAAAAGAAAAGAGAGACGACAATTGATGTGTGAAAAAAACAAGAGGGGAAAAGCAGCAATGACTTGGTCAATTGGCAAAGAGCTGGCAATGGAAAGCAATGTCGGAAAGGGGGAGGAACTTTTTTTTAAATGGATCAATTAGTCACATGTAGGGTCTCACTGAAATAAAATAGAGCTACCCATTTGAATTTATATTCTTCATATAATCAAATTTCCATAAACAATGCTCTCGACTCAAGTTGCTGGAAAAATAAATATTAACATTGCACCATCAAAAATCCATAAACAATGCAATTAAGTAATTTTTTCTTATTGTTGTTTCCACTCTTGGTGATTCTATGTCAATGTGATGCAAGGAGCACCATTGATGGAAGCAGTGCGTTAGTAGACAACGGGGAAACACTCGTGTCTGCCGGAGGACTGTTTGAAATGGGATTCTTTTCTGATGATGGAGATCAGTTAAACAGATATGTAGGCATATGGTATTACAATTTTAGTCCAACAACTGTTGTATGGATTGCTAATTGGAATAAGCCAATTCCGGGATCAAAAATGAAGAATGAAGTTATTTCCGTTGTCGTTGAAGATGGTAACCTTAAAGTGTGGAATTCAAATAGTCAATACACTTATTTCACCACAGGACTACAAGCTGTTCTGTCTTCTAACAGGACAGTAGAGCTGTTGGATTCAGGGAACTTGGTTTTAGTCGATGAGTCAGGAGGTAAAACGTGGCAGAGTTTTCTGCATCCAACAGATACTTTCCTTCCTGGCATGATTATGGATAGGAGTTTGAATTTGACTGGCTCAAGAAGAGGGAACTACACATTCCAATTAGATCAATCAAGCAACAAACAATATGTGATACTTCAGACGCAGGGCGGAATCCGTTGGAAAGGGTCTGCGAATTTAGCTACTTCTCACTATTTCAGTCTCAGTGAGATGCCTGGTTATGTCGCCTACATGTTATCCAACTTCACCGATAATAACATTGTCAATAATTCATTGGAATCGACAGGAAAATATAGTATTAATTTTTCAAGTTCTAGAATCCTAATGAACTCCTCCGGCGAAATACAATTCTACAGTTGGGATAAGGACATTAGTGGATGGTCTTTGATGTGGTCAGCGCCAGAAGATACGTGTGATGTGTACAAGTATTGTGGGAAATTTAGCATTTGTAATAGCAATGGGCCAGTATGCAAATGTTTGCCCGGGTTTAAGCCTGATTCTCCAGAAAATTTAAGAGCAGGAAAATTTTCAGGTGGTTGTTCAAGGATGTCAGCTAACTCTTGCCAAGAAGACACGTTCTTGGATCTGAGGTCAATGAAATTCAGTCGGCCAGACCGGTTTATAACGATTGATACCATTGAGGACTGCAGGAGATTTTGTCTAGGTAACTGCTCATGCCAGGCCTATACTTATGATAATTCTGGATGCGGGATTTGGTTCTCTAGTCTCAAGAATATCCAGGAGAACTACAAAGGTGGCTTGAACCTCTCTATCCGTGTCAACATTTACGATATTGGTATTTCCTTTTTTATAGTCAGTTTATGTACACAGACAGTTTAAATAAGAAGCTAATGTGTGACCACAGTACAGTAATTTTTATTTTTGCGCTTTGCAGAAGCAACAAGGAGAAATTGCAAGCCTTGTGGCACAAACTTAATACCCTATCCATTAAGCAGTGGACCATATTGTGGAGACCCTTTGTATTATAGTTTCTCATGTGATGATATAGCTGGTCAGGTAAGCTTCCACACATCGAATGGCAACTATAACGTCATTTACTTTGATAATGGTAACAAAACGTTTGTTATAGAAGCAGCCCATAAAGAATCAGTTGGTAATTGTGATGACAAAGGGCCAGTGACGGGCAATTCTTGGTTCAACCAGTCGTCACCTTTTAAGGTGATAAACTGGTGTTACAATCCTGAAAAAAATCTTACTTCGGAACACTTAAGTCGAGGAAAAGATTTAATATTGATCAGTTGGAAACCACCATTGGAGCCAATTTGCGCTACTTCAGAAGATTGCAATGATTGGCCAAATTCTACTTGCAATATGACAAAACAAGGAGAAAGAAGATGTATATGCCCACCTGATTACAGATGGGATGGCTTGATTTTAAATTGTTCCATGAGCTCAGGTGTGGATCAATTTTACTTACTACAATTGGATTTCTTCTTTTGATTTTCTTGCCATTAGTTCAATGTTACCAATTTCTATGTTCTCCATATGACCTTTCTGACACTAACACATGTTTTATTTCTCAAATTTGCTTCAGAACTTGGAACACAAGGACAGCTGATCGCGAAGCAGGCATCCTCCCGGAATCAGAGAGCCCTCGTCATTTCTATCTCTATAGTTTTTGGAGTTATAACTTTGTGCAGCATTAGTTATATGATTTACAGGAACAAAAGAGTAGCAAGAAGTAGAGGTAACGATAGACAAATCTCATCTCAAGTTCAGCTTTTGGAAATAGATTATGGCTAATTTCATAGCTAATTACTTAATTGGTTGATTTTTAGAAGCAAGAGAGATTGTTTTGGGGAATCCTGTGGTGCACTTGCCTCGTAGAGAAAGTTTCGGTGAAGATGTGATAACTGCAGATGATAAGAAACATATTGATGTCCCATTTTTCAGCTTTAATAGCATACTAGTAGCTACAGACAACTTTTCGAATGCAGCTAAGCTCGGGCAAGGTGGATTTGGACCTGTTTATAAGGTTTGGTCACTTCCTTTTGCCTTTCTTTTGTTCTTTAGTTGATGAACCATTTGAATTTCTTTATTTTCATTATGCAACGAATCTGACAAAAAATATACATACAGGGAAAGTTTCTCGAAGGTGCAGACTTGGCCGTGAAAAGGTTGTCAAATCATTCCGGACAAGGTGTTGAAGAATTTAAAACTGAAGTAATGTTGATTGCCAAACTGCAGCATAGAAATTTAGTCAGGCTTTTAGGCTATTGTGTTGAGGCAAATGAAAAAATCTTACTATATGAATTTATGGCCAACAAAAGCTTGGATACATTTATATTCGGTCAGTATACTCCACTCTCAACCTCTAAACTCTTCGTAATGCTTTATGCAAATATTTTTAGTTTTTGGTTCTATTATCTCTGAAGTTAACCTTGTAAACTTGCCAATAGATCATACATGCTGCCGATTATTGGACTGGAGGATTCGTTTTGAAATTATATTGGATATCGCTCGAGGGCTTCTTTATCTTCACCAAGACTCAAGGCTAAGGATTATTCATAGAGATCTTAAGACAAGCAACATATTGTTAGATGATGAAATGAATGCCAAGATTTCAGATTTTGGCTTGGCAAGGATTATTGAAGGCAAGAGCACAGAAGCTAATACAAACAGAGTTGTTGGAACTTAGTAAGTTCCTCGAGTACTGTTTTCAACTTTGATGATTTGGAGAACCAAACACACAGAGAGAGAGAGAGAGAGAGATCTAAAATTTGTAACTATTTCACTATATATACACTTACTTTGATGTCTCATTGTATGGAACACAGTGGCTATATGTCACCGGAGTATGCATTGGAGGGACTCTTTTCAATCAAATCTGATGTATTTGCCTTCGGAGTGGTAGTACTCGAAATCATAAGTGGGAAGAGAAACATGAAATTTTTCGAAGATGTAAACCTCACCGGTTATGTAAGTACCCAAAATTTCCTTCATTAATTTGTCATTATGTTTAACGCTTTCATTGACTCAAAAATACTAATCACAGGTATGGAGACTGTGGATGAAAGACAGGGCATTAGACATGATCGATCAAACTATTGTTGATTCGGTTGAGGACAAGGAAGTGATAAAATGCATAAATGTGGCACTTCTATGCGTGCAAGAAGATCCAGCTGATCGTCCTACAATGTCAAATGTAGTCCTTATGCTTGGAGGCGAAAGCATGACTCTCCCAAGACCAAATCAACCACATTTTATCTCAAGAAGAAATGCTTCAATTGCATCTTCTTCCTCTTCTAAGCTCTATAGCACTTTCAACAAAGAGTTGACAATAACTCATGAAGAAGAAGACCGATACATGGAGATGCGAATGCACAACACATAACTCAACAATATTTTAAAATCATCTATATCTTTCTTTTTAACTCCACGGTGAATCTTTCATCTAACTGTTTTCGTGCACAGAATAACCGATTGTATCTTCCCACAAGTGATAACATGTAACAAGAATTCAAAGTTATATTCATTGACCATCTAATTTTTATTTTTTTTTCTGTATTTGCTGATGTAGGATTCACTCGGAACAATATATATCATCTTTTCGGGTCTGTGTCTCTAAAAGCGTTTGTCCTAATGTCATCCGAGGTTGTATGCATTGTAACTTATACCAAATGTGACAGTCGAACCCACTTGTGATAATATCTGCCTTGAGTCTAGATGCACACAGCTTTACAACATGTTAGTAGGATCTAAGATATGCCTTTTATATGAGCAATATCTCCATCGTGTTTTGTCAATGTGAGATTTGTCGAAGGTATTACACGAATCTCTACAGCAAGTTATAATGTTAATTTTTTTTTGTTTTCATTTTTCTTAACGGACATGATCGGCGGAATAATATGGGAAAGACGCTGGCCCCTCTCTGTTCGTTAAAAACATGTAAAATTTTAAGTTTCAAGCTGAAAGAGTAGATATTTACTCATCGGTTGAGAATGGATTAGTGCTGTGCTTATATGCACTTGGGTCATCCTCCCTTCATTAACTAACTTTGGGATTGAATTAGGTCCAAATGTCTTTACATGGTACTGGAGTCACTGGGCTCTCGGTCCATGCTCCAGTTGGGCCTAAACGTGAAGAAGTGTTAAAATCCCACATTAATTGGAGAATAGACTGTTGCTCTGCTTATATTACGCCATAAAACCAAAGTAAGGGGTCTCCATTCCTTTAAAATGTTATGTGAGTTATGAAGGTAGATAAAAACATTGTTCCTTTTAAAACTAAGTTCCAAACGTGGCACAGACTTGGGGTCTATTCACGTTGGACTTTGGTGGCAACAATGTTGTGTAATTGTGTTCCACGTTAATGAGTAAATGTTTCATTGAGAGTATACTTACCTCTTCCCGGAACCGTCTCAACAAGATTAGTGGCCTAAAGCGAAACTACAGAGAAAGGCCCCAAATGATTTTTTCTCTTTTTTTAAAAAAATCATCATATATATTTTATTTAAAATTCACTTTTTTTGCTTTTTTTGATGCGGCGTTAATTATTTTTTTAATCAATTTGTTCTAATAGTTCCTTTTTCAATTGATAATATAGCTAATCCATTCAATCTCTTCAAATTTTCTCTCTCTTTTTGCAAAATCGAAATCATATTTTCTAGTCGACATATTTAAATTGAATAAAATATAATAATAATTAAAACAAAATATGTACTTATGAACGAAGAATATCAAAAATAACAAATTTTCAAGAAAAAACTATAAAATAAAGTTAGAATAATAAAATGTGGCTCAAGAATTTGATAGGTTAATATTCATATAACGATATCAAAATAGTGTTGTCCTTCTTCAATTGCTTGTAATTCTTGAAATTTTGAAGAAGACTCTAAAAAGTAATTTTGTTCTTTTGTAACTGTAAGCAAGAAGATTAACTAACTTGTCAGTAAGTTTTACAAAGTAAGAGAGCACTCAATATTGATAATTAAATAGAGAATAAAATTTATAAAAATAGACAAATATAAGGTGACAATAATGTATTTCAAATTATTAGGAGATACTAATTAAGAAAATTTAATTCCCACACGTCACTATTCTCCAAGGCGCAAATGATGTTTCATTATCCTAAAAACCAACAATACCGACATTAAATATTTTGTCTTTCTTATCAGAAACTTCTTTTTAAATTTTTAAGTAAATATATATTTTTTAATAAATATGTATAAGTATATTTTTTTAAAAAAATGGGGCTCCAACTTTTTGGAGGTCCAAACTGTTGTTATAGTGGCCTAATGATTAAGACGGCCCTGCCTCTTCCGACATCGCTTCCGATCCATTGCCAGCTCTTCCCACTAATTGACCAAGTCAATATTGGTTCTTTTATTCTTCTTAATTCTTTTCTTCCATCCATTCCCCTTTGAAGATTGAAAACAAAATAATGATGCTTAATTGCACTGCATATATACTTTCTCCGTTCAAATTTAAATGTCTTAATTTTATTAGATATGAAGTTTAAAAAATAAAGGAAGATTTTTGAATTTTTTGATCTAAAATTAAAGGAAAAAGAACATAGAGTAACAAGTTTTATTCCTTAATTAAGCTAAATAATAACACTTTAAAAAAAAAAATGATATAGCAAAATAATATTATTTTAGTGACTCCTTATCCTTCTCTCTTTCTCTCTCTTTTATCTCTAGTTTTTTTTTTATTTCTTTTTTTTTCCTTTTTCATATTTTTTCTTTCTATTTTTTTTTTTTCTCTTTTCTATTTCTAGCTTCTACTTCTCTTTCTTTTTCTATTTTCATTTTTTAAATTTTTTTTTTTTTCTTTCTTTTCTTTTTTTTGTACTCTTCTATCTAGCTTCTATTTCTCTCTCTTTTTTTTTCTTTTCCTTTTTCGTTTTTTTTTTCTCATTTTTTTGTGGTCCTAATTTATATTTTTTGTATTTTCAAAAAAATTGCTACGTCGAGCACAAGTCATAGATGATAATGAAAATATCACAATCGCTTATTGTATTTGTATTTGCACCATCATAAATATATTAGTTGATACAATTGTATTTGTATTTTATAGTTCACACTTGTATTTGTATGTATTTTATAGTTCGCACTTGTATTTGTATTTTATTGTTCGCACCATCATTTATATTTTATACAATTCGCACTTGTATTTTAAAGAATTATTTTGTATTTGTATTTTATAGTTGACTGCACATTGTATTTGTATTTTGTGGTTTTATCTTGTTTGTATTTGTATTCTATTTTCGTCGATACACTTGTATATTTTAAAGAACTATTTTGTATTTATATTTTTAAGTTGACCACATATTGTATTTGTATTTGTAATTTCATTTGTTTGCATTTGAAATTGTAGTTGACTGCATCATTTGTATTTTTCAAACAAGTGAAAAAGAATTGTTATTTTTCTTTCTATGAACACTTGTATTTATATTCATTGATACGAATAGTATTTTGTTGATACAAATTGAACAATACAAATGATAAATTGTACAAATACAAATGATAAATTTGACATACAAATACTAACGATACATTTTTATTAAATGATACATTGTATATTTATATATTTAGACTCAAGCAAATACAATTAATACATATACTTGTTTGTATTCAAATACAAATGATAAATTGTACATATTTATGAATAAACTATTCAAAGATAAATAATAAATCTATTTAAAATATATATTTTGATACAAATAAATATAAGATATAAAAAACATATAAATATAAAATATATATAAAAAAAAGAACGAGAAAAAAAATACAAAAAAAAAAAGAAACAGTAAAAAAAATATGAAAAAACGAAGAAAAAAAAGAAGAGAGAAAAATAGAAAAATATTTATACAAAAAAAATGCAAAGAAAAAAAGAAGCAGTAAAAAAACCAAAAAAAAAAAAAAAAGAAGAAAAAAACTGAAAAAGAAAAAAAAAGAAGAAAGAAAAATAGAAAAATATTTTTTTTAGTTTTGAAACTCATTAAAAAAAGCTTTCTATTTTTAGAAATAGAATCTTCAATTAAACTTTAATTAATTAGGTGAACGTGATTTAAAGAAGCTGAAATTCTTTTACCTTTTTAAATTCAAGTTGTTACTTAAAAATAAGGTAATTAACTGTATTTATATATGTATTTGATGCTGTCTTGCACATCAAATACATATACATATTGCTATTTAGGGTAATTAGCAAAAGGTTGCTATGTGTCTTCTAATTAATTGGTCTAGTTTGCTATTTCTGAATTTTTCCCAAAATTAAATGTGTATAATGACTATAATCTTTTAAATCTTGTGGTTTTAAAGTTTCCTAAAATTAAATGTGTATAATCTTTTAAATCTTGTGGTTTTAAACTTGCCAAGTAAGAATGTTGAAATTGAAAAACTTACTTAAACTGAAGTAAGACAATTAAAGTGAGAAAAAAAAATAACGTTTGTTTCTCACAAATTCTCCCTTAAACAAGACTTTATTGCATTATGGATGCTATCAGTGGCGGACCCAGAATTTTACTCAAGTGGGTTCAATAAAAAATAACTATAAGCAATAGTATAAGAAATACTGGCACGACAAGCAGAACTTGATGACTTCTTTTTATTCTTTTTACTTATGATCACAAGATGAAGTCATTTTAAAGTCAATACCTCATAGTTTTAACAAAGTTAAAAACATATTTTAAAGAAAAAATGGATTAACAAATTATTTACATGTATCTTTTAACAATTAAATTATTTAAATTTGAAAGAAAAATATTTTGACAAAAAAATCATTTTAAGAAATTTAAATTTTTATTAACTCTATGAAAATTAACAAAATCTAAATTTATTTTTCTTGTTTAGAAGTGCTCCTAAAAAGGTTTTTTTTTTTTTGGTAAAAGAACAACCAACTAAACTAAATTAATACATATAATTAAAGAATTACCTCAATAATCTACCAAATTATAAATTTCAATATTAAACAAATAACAATTTTCAACATAATACAATTTATAAGGAATTTATACATGTATGCTTGCATGTTTTAGTATTTTATGAGGGAGAAATCAAAATTTAATTTGTTGAATTATGCTCCTTTTTACCACCAAGATTTTAAAAAAATAAAAATTGTTCAATTATGACAAACTTTAAAACAAGTAAAAACAATAAATTGTTTAAGGAAAAAAAAAAAAAAAAGGAAACAAGAGGCACGCTGGGCCCTAGGGTAGACAAAAGCACACACATTTGCAATAATAGTACAAAATAGAAAATAAAAAGGAAAGCTACCAAGTAGATTCAAACTCATGACCAAATCAAATCAAAGAGTGAAAATGAATCCACTAACCCACTTGAGCAGACATCAGAGGTGTGCTTTGTGGGTTCAGATTATGAAATTATTAGATTTCTCTACGGATTCACTCTATATATATGGTGTAATTTTTCGACGAAGCGGGTTCAATTGAACCCTCTTGAACATACGTGGATCCGCCCCTGGTCATTCTATCAAGTGGAAAAAAAGAGCCGCAATTTATGAAAATCCAAATAATGATAAGAAAAACAGACAAACACGTAACAAAACAAATCCATAGTAGAATCTGGTAGCCTTATTTGACATTTCTTGTTTATTGAGGAAGTCTATACAAACTCGTGCTTATTGATAACTAGACAAGTCTCCTTTGAAACTGATTCAACAAAAAACAAAAGTCTTACCATGACTAGCACCATAACCTTAATTGATGCTGTGCATCTTCTGTGAACAAATTTGGTGCAGCCATGCAACTGCAACATTATTCTTTTCTTCTACCTTTTGTGATTCTTACATGTATATCTCTTATCCATCAATCTCTTGGAGTTGATATGATCTCAGTAAATCACTCTATTTCTGGAAACCAAAGTATCGTCTCTTCAGGCGAAAACTTTGAACTAGGATTCTTCAAGCGAGGTGCTTCGAAAAAGTATTATCTTGGTATATGGTACAAGAATGTAATTACACAAACAATAGTATGGGTAGCAAATAGGGAAAATCCACTTTCTGCTGCTGATATGTATTCTGCTGAGTTGAAAGTTTTAGATGGCAATTTAGTGCTCATTACTGAATCTAAAAACTTGTTTTGGTCCACAAATATCAGCAACACAATTAGCTCAGATACTCTCGTGGCAATTCTTTCTGATGATGGTAATTTGATCTTGAGTGATGGATCAAATTCAACTCCACCAGTTTGGGAAAGCTTCGATCACCCGACTGATACATGGTTGCCGAATGCTAAGGTGAAGTATAACAAGCGTGCGAATACAACAAATATTCTTACTTCTTGGAAGAACTTAGAGGATCCTTCTCCCGGGCTTTTCTCTGTGGAGATGGATCAGCGCAATAGGCAGTTCCTGGTAAAGTGGAACAGGACTGAGATGTACTCAGCTAGTGGATCTTGGAATGGGCATATTTTGAGCTTGATGCCTGAGATGAGTTTAAATTCTGATAAATACAACTTTACCTATGTTGATAATGAAAATGAGAGCTATTTTATGTATTCCCTCCGTAATTCTTCCAAAATTAGATTAACATTAGATGTCTCTGGGCAAATTAGGCATCTGATTTGGGCAGAAAATTTAATGGAATGGCAAATTTTTACATCTCAACCAAGACAACCCTGTGAGGTGTATGCTAGTTGTGGTGCCTTTAGCATTTGCAATAAGGAGTCCGCGGTCTTCTGTAATTGCTTGACTGGTTTCACACCTAGATCCAATACAGAATGGGACTTGAATGATCATTCCGGCGGCTGTGTAAGGAAGACAAGCTTGCAGTGTGATGATGGTAAAATGAAGGGCAGGTTTTTGATGAATCCCGACGTGACATTACCTGAACATTCTCAAACTGTGCCAGCTGCTAGTGCTGAGGAATGTCATTCTACTTGCTTGAGTACTTGTTCCTGTAATGCATATGCTTATGATAACGGTGTCTGTTCAATTTGGAACGAACTGTTGAATCTGAAGCAATTCTCACCAGAAGATGGTAGTGGAAGTGTGATTTATACCAGACTTGATGCCTCTGACGAAGCACTCGGTGAAGGTAAGTTAAATGTCAGAAGTTGTATTTGATTATGTTTGTCATTTCTATGTATGCAATGCTCATCTCTAAATAGTTACTGACACTAAATTTCTATGGATGTTTGTTTTTTCTTGTTTGATGTTTCAGTTCTTTACCCAATGGTTTTCAACATTACGGATCTACATATATTCTCTAAACCATAGCGCTCACAAGAATTAACTAGACAATTACCACCAGCTTATAAGTCTACGCAAACACCATCTACGTTTTAAACAAACATCAGATAGTCATTGACAGTTAACGCAACACCCTCTATGTTTGAGACACACATAAGATAGTCACTGAACAAATTTATGGTTTCATGTTTTGATTAGTTACAACTCGCCAATATGAGATGAAGATCCGTCACCAGTAAACTATTACCAGTTTGTTGAGTTCCCACATCGGCTCTTTAAGAATGGGATGATCTCTTAATAGGGTCTTGGACAGTCCTCACCTCATAAACTAAGTTTTTGGGGTTGAGTTAGCCTCAGCCCTCAAGGTCCTTCTCTTATCATGGTATTAGAACCAGACCCATCCCAATTCTTTGTTTACCTGATATTGGGCCCCATCATATTATTCACACTCCAGTCGGCAGGCCTGGGCATGCAGGGCGTTGAGTTCCCACATAGTTTAGGGGGATAAGATGATCTCTATGTTTCTATTGTCTTGGACGATCCTCACATCATG
This sequence comes from Capsicum rhomboideum, assembly GCA_031232105.1. NCBI lineage: Eukaryota > Viridiplantae > Streptophyta > Magnoliopsida > Solanales > Solanaceae > Capsicum > Capsicum rhomboideum. The sequence continues at coordinate 133,555,418 of CP124712.1, read as the reverse complement.
AGGTAACTTTTAGGATTAAGGACAAACGTCCATTTTCTTATCACAGTTTCCTTGTAATGACAGGAGTGTAGCTTCATTCGTTTCTTTATTAATTTCTCTGTATCATTAGACCTTATCTTTTCACAAGTTCAGTGTCTTTGACAGCCTTTTTTTTCTCAACTCCCTAGTAAATCTCATGTGTCTTCTTATCTGTCATCAGATGCAAAATCAGGGAAATTTTCCCTGAAGCTTAAAGTTATCATATCTGGCGTGGTGGTGGTTGCAGTTTTACTTCTATGTATCTTTAGCTACATTTATCATAGGAGAAAGATGGCAAAGAGAATAGGTACTTGTGTTGTTATTACTTTCTCTGGACTAGTTGTATTACCACTACCAGAAAGATTTCTCCTTCCGCTTTCTTTTTATTTTGAACCATATCAAGAGAGATATCTCAAAAGGCTGCTCTTTTTTTTTTTTTTTTTTTTCTGATCTTAGCAAACAAAAAACAAAGCACCGAAGGGCATCCAGTGCCACAATGGTTCAACCGAGAAAGAGAAGCACAAAATCTGATTAACGAAAATGATAAGCAAGACATTGCCGTTCCATTCTTTTGTTTGGAGAACATATTATCAGCCACGGGTGATTTCTCAGATGTAAATAAGCTTGGACAAGGAGGTTTTGGTCCTGTTTATAAGGTTAGCACTCATTTTTCACTTGAACAATTCCACTTTATGTAGTCATTTCATAATATCCTAGTTTAAACATCAAAATTCTCCAGGGTATATTCTCGGGTGGACAAGAAATTGCTGTGAAAAGGTTATCAAACCAATCTAGACAGGGCATTGACGAATTCAGGAATGAAGTCATACTGATTTCCAAACTTCAACACAGAAATCTAGTCAGACTATTAGGCTACTGTATCACAGGTTATGAGCAGATTCTACTTTACGAGTATATGCCAAACAAAAGTCTCGACACCTTCATATTCGGTTAGTTCTTAACTCATCTTATTTCTTAATCTCTATATTTGCTTGATGTGGCTAAATTTTCCTCATGGTTACCAAACAAGATCCAACACGTAGTAAGTCATTGAAATGGAAAAAGCGATTTGAGATCATATTAGGAATTTCTCGAGGGCTACTCTATCTTCATGAAGACTCAAGGCTCAGAATTATCCATAGAGATATGAAAACAAGTAACATTCTTTTGGATCAAGAAATGAACCCAAAAATATCAGACTTTGGCTTGGCAAGGATAGTTGAAGAAAAAACAACAGAAGCAAATACCAAAAAAGTGGTTGGAACTTAGTAAGTAATACAACATGACAATGTACATGCTGAAGAAATTTTCTAGTTTCTTATAAGTTCATTATATGAACTTTCTTAATTGCATCGCACAGCTGACTCGTGATTATTCCATCATTATTCGGTGATTTAGCGGATATATGTCTCCTGAATATGCGTTGGAGGGGGTGTTCTCGATTAAGTCTGACGTATTCAGCTTAGGAGTAGTTATACTGGAGATAATAACTGGAAGGAGAAATACAGGATTTTATCAATCTAACGAAGCGTCAAATCTTTTGGTCCACGTGAGTGCCTTAACGTACTTTCCGGAAGCAAAAAACGCTCACTAGTAGTTTGTTCCGATCTGTTGGCCTCATATTTATTTTTAAATCATTGTATCACAGGCTTGGAATTTCTGGAAAGAAAAAAGGGCACTACATTTGCTAGATCATTCACTGCTTGAATCATGCAACCCGAAAGAAGCAATGAAATGCATAAACGTTGGGCTCTTATGTGTGCAAGAAGATCCAGGCGATCGTCCTACCATGTCAAATGTAATGACAATGCTTCGAAGTGAAAGTACGTCTCTTCCAAAACCTAATCAGCCAGCTTTTGTGTCGAGGAGAAATGTTTCTACTTCATCTTCTGTTTCATCTGGTAAACCACAAAGCTTCTCCAAAATTGAGTTGACAATCACAGTGGAAGAAGGCCGATAGCTAGTGTGATGAATTCATTAGTTTTTCAAATGAATTTAAACACGTATATTCTCCGCATACAATTATTTTTTCACGTTAGATTAATAAAAAACACTGGAATCCATACATTTTTCTTTTACCCATTTTTTTGTGGTTTAGGCAGTAGCAGACTAGGAGTACTACTGATGTTTATAGTGACAAGTAAATGCTTAATATTGTGTACACTATAGAATATATACGTTGATGTCTTGATAAAAAGTTCATTATAATTTGTGTCATCCAACAAACTAGGCACATGTATGATGTATCAAGACGTTCTGTCAACGACTAGTTCAGCAAGAGACATACTGAATCAGTTCACCTTTCTCTGGATTTGGAGGTGAAGAAAGTAAAATGGAAACTTATTTAATTTCCTTACAAAGAGTTCATAGCTATGTCTGAGGAGCAACAGTTGATCACTTCCTCGCTCACTTCGTTTACCCTAAGAGAACACTATAAAGTACCTGAACAAGGTTCCATTCCTTCTCTTAGGTGTATTAATGGATCAATGAACTCCTGAAGTCTTGCTTCTTTCAACTTGCCCTGTGCCTATCGAAAGTCCACAATAAGCAAGCAAAGAGAGAAAAACTAGTAAAATACACAATCTTCCTTATATTCTACATTTCTACTTGATCCTCCTTTAGATGAACTTGCGGGTAATTTACTTTATGTAAGACTGACACGCTTCGAATGAGGCTGCACAATTTGTTACTATGATTTTGAAGCATGAATGAGAAACACATCAGCTATGCAGTATACTAGGACATCCAAGCTTGGGGAAATCAAAATAGATGTATTAACAAGATAAAAAAAATTATAAGCAAATTACATCAACAAAATTTAGATGACAAATTAAAAAATTGTCTTCTTGAAAATATTTAGATGACAGAGTTTTTCATGGGTCAATTTGAGCTGCATATCAATTCAATTTTTAAAGGGGAAAGTACATCTATATCCAATAGGAGCAAACATTTTACAATTAAATGTCCCCTTACATAAAATGCCCCCTAACTAATTACATAAAATGCTCCCTTCTCTTGTAGCTTTAGTTATTATCTCCATTTTAATTCTTTTCCGTTTATTTCTCTATTTCTCTACTCTCTTTTTTTCCTGTTTTTCTGCTTTTTTTTTTTCTCATTTCCTTTTTTTCTTTTTTTCCTTTCTATGTTTCTTTGTTCATTTATTTTTTTCGTAAAATTATTTTATTCTTTATTTTTTTTACACCATAATCTAATTCACACTCAATTTTTATCTTATATACTCTTTATCTTTTTTTCTTTATTTTTTCTCATTTATTTCTTTATTCATTTATTTATTTTTCTCCACTTTTTTTTTTTATTATTATTTTTATCTCTTTTTTTTTCCTTTATTTGTTCCTTTTATTTTTACTTTTTTTTTGTTTTTCAATTTCTTTATTTCTTCTTCCTTTATATTTCTTTTTTCTTTTTTTTTTTTAAATTTATTTCTTTATTCTTTAATTTTTTTTTCTCTATTCTTCTTTTTTCTGCTTTTATTTTTCTCTTTAATTTTTGCATTTTTTATTTTTCTTTGTTTTTCAATTTCTTTGGTTCTTGTTTCTTTTTATTTTATTTTTTCATTTATTTCTTTATTCTTTATTTTTTTCCTCCTTTTTTCACTAATTTTTTTTCTCAAATCATAATATTGTTTATTTTTTCACCACAAGCTAATTTCATATTTTCGGTCCTTTTTTATTTTATTTATTTCTTTTCTTTTGTAATTATATTTGATTCTCTTTTCTTTTTCTTTTTTTATTTTTTTCATTTGCTTCAGTACGTAATGATGCCATCACAGTATATCTACATACTGTCATAATATCATTTATGTCTGCTTCAATCCTTCAGTCAGACCTCCATGATACCATCACAATATATATATACCGACATGGTATCATTGGATTTGCTTTAGTCCGTAATGATACCATTACAATATATCTATATACTATCATGTTATCATTGATATATGCTTCATCATTCAGTGAGACCTTTATGATACTATCACAGTATATATATACTGACATGGTATCATTGAGTTTGCTTCAATCCGTAATGATACCATCACAATATATCTATATACCGTCATGATATCATTGATGTATGCTTCATCATTCAGTGAGACTTCCATGATATCATCACAGTATATCTATATACCATCATGATATCACTGATGTATGCTTCATCATTCAGTGAGACTTCCATGATATCATCACAGTATATCTATATACTGTCATGGTATCATTGATGTCTGCTTCAATCATTCAGTCAGACCTCCATGTACCATCACAATATATATAAATATATATACTGACATGGTATCATTGGGTTTGCTTCAGTCTGTAATGATACCATCACATTATATCTATATATTGTCACGTCCCAAAATACCCCCTAAACGTGACTGGCACCCGCTAACACCACCTGTCGGGAGAACCAATATTCCATACATGCACAATGTCTATAACCATTGAAATAAAACATATGCAAGTCCAAAAATAGTCATTAAAGCAAGATAAATTATCCAACCAACTATCTCATATCAATTTATGAACACCAACAATCGCTTAAATAATAAACTCTAGCCCAAATCCCACTCTAAGACCATGGAGCATCTAAATAGAGTTATATGAGTTCAACTTTCGGGCATGCAAACCCAACGAAAAGAAATATAATCTAAAAATAGCTAGAGCTGAAACGACATCCTCCACGAACAACGCGAAGGCTCACCTCAGCAACAGAATATTCACTAATTGACCGTCAACCACTAGTCTCACCTCCCGCAACAGTATCTTTAAACATGAAAGTAAGGAGTGAGCTATATATAAATATAACCCAGTAAGATCCTCGACTCGTTACTTTAAATACTCTTGAAACAAGTGTTAGTAAATACAACCACACCAAGAACATAAAAATATTACACCCAAGAATTATATCATAATAGGATGACCAACAAGATTCAACAACCAATTATCAGGGAATATATATCTCCATACAATTTACACCAAGTACTTATCATACATTGCAATTAAAATAATTGACCAACACCACAAGTTCTGGGCAACATACACAATGCCCCAAATATATCAAGAGTATACACAATACTCAGGGAAACATACACAATGTCCCATATTAAATCAAGAAGCATACACAATGCTCAAGGAAAGCATACACAATGCCCCGGTGGAATCAATAAGCATACACAATGTTCAAGAAAGCATACACAATGCCCCGATCTCATAGTACACACTCATATCACATCACGAAATAGTTTATAAAGGGAGTTTTAGTATTGTTGAACATAAAGTATATGCGGTTAGCCTCAAAGACCACCGATTCTGCCAAGCACATGCTCGTCCCAACACATGGACTGGACAGACAAAACACATTTTTAAACAAATTTGAAAAGCAAGCATCCAAAGCTTAAAGTCTCACTTACCTCGCAAATGACAAATTTCCCAATCTTGCAACTCGTAGAACACCAACCAACCAACCTCCAATAGCTTTAATCTATGCAAAAATATCAATTAACGAGATCAATTAAGCTAGCCGGGGTCAAGTCTCAATATCCCTGACTTTCAAGTTTAAAGTTAAGTTGAATGTCTCCCTCCTTAAGGACCCGTTTGGCCATGGATAAATTTCATTTTTTTCCGAAATTTTTTTTCACTTTAGTGAAGAAAGTGAAAAGTGGTGGTGTTTGGCCATGAAACTTTTTCACTAAAGTGAAAAAAATTTCCGGAAAAGTGAAAACAAGTTTTTCTTGTTTTCACTTTTTTTCTCTTACAAAAAGTCAAAAAGAACTCTAATTTTTTTCATGGACAAACATAACTCCAACTTCCACTCCAACTTCCACTCCAACTTCAACTCCAACTCCAAAATTTTTAATTTTCATGGCCAAACGCCTACTAAATCATGAAACAAAGGGAGAAAGTATCATCGTTCCACCTAATTATCCCACTAAAATTATATAAAAATAATACCCATACTCCAAGCCATTTAAATAAATATAGAATCTTTATAGCTAAAAGAATAAAGTCAACACAGTAGCTAAGAGAAGTTATTGAATTCTCCAACTAGACTTCTGGTGCAACCTTTTCCTACCCAAGTTCTCCCTTAAGAATCCAAATTTCTTGTCCACTGTCTAGACTTAACAACAATTAGCTTGATCTCAATAGCTATAAGCATTAGATTCTTCATTGCAAATTCCACATTCCACTAATAACCAACGTAAGAAAATTGACAATACAACTGTTATTACACCGTGAATAGCTTAATAAAAATAAATTCAATTGTCTTCCCATTATAATCACTAATCATTACCACATCATGGGTTCATTATTGAGCCATGATTATTATAGTCCATAAAATGGTGAGAGCACACAATAACCAAAAAAAAAAATATCAATACCTGACTATTGAAATCTCTCCCACCCGAGCTTTCTATCACCGTTTGTGAACAAACCAAAATTCCTCAATTGCGTCTCTTCTCCCAGTTCAAAAAGAAAAGAAAAAGAAACTGAATAGTTGCCCTAATATTTTACCCCCTTTTAGTACGTAGAAATCAGAATAAGAGGTTGGGCTTGGCCCACTCCTTTTAACTCTCCCTAATTCTCTTTATTATTATAATTATTTTGATTAAAAAATTACCAGTTAAACCTTTATTAAAAAGAAAATTGGGTTATTACATATATTGTCATGATATCATCGATGTCTACTTCAATCCTTCAGTTAGACCTCCATGATACCATCATAGTATATATATATATATATATATATGGTATCATTGGGTTTGCTTCAGTCCTTAATGATATCATCACAGTATATCTATATACCATCATTGTATCATTGATGTATTCTTATCATTCAGTGAGACCTCCATGATGTCATCACAGTATATTTATCTACTGTCATGGTATTATTGATGTTTGATTCAATTCTTCAGTCAGACCTCCATAATACCATCATAGTATATATATACTGACGTGGTATCATTGGGTTTCCTTCAGTCCGTAATGATACCATCACAATATATCTATATACCATCATGGTATCATTGATGTAATAGAATGTCATGGTATCATTGATGTTTGCTTCAATCCTTCAGTCAGACCTCCATTATACCTTCATAGTATATATATACTGACAAGGTATTATTGAATTTGCTTCAATTTGTAATTATACCATCACAATATAACTATATACTGTCATGGTATCATTGATGTCTGCTTCAATCCTCCACTGAGACCTCCATCATACCATTACAGTATATATATACTGACATGGTATCATTGAGTTTGCTTTAATCCATAATAATACCATCACAGTATATCTATATACCATCATGATATCATTGATGTATGTTTCATCATTCAGTGAGACCTTCATGATGTCAGCTTCAATTCTTCAGTCAAACCTCTATGATACTATCATAATATATATATACTGATAAGGTATCATTGGATTTGCTTCAGATCCGTAATTATACCATCACAATATATATATACTGTCATAGTATCATTGATGTCTGCTTCAATCCTCCACTGAGACCTCCAATATGATACCATCACAATATATCTATATAATGACATGGTATCATTGAGGTTTGCTTCAATTCGTAATGATACCATCATAGTATACCTATATACTATCATGATATCATTGATGTTTTCTTCAACCCTTCAGTAAGACCTCCATGATACCATTATGGTATATCTATATATTAATATGGTATCATTATGGTTTGCTTTAGCATAATGATTATAGAATTTGATACCAAATCATTATAGAATTTTTTTAATTTTTTTTCAAATTGTAAAATCCGATCGATTATTTTCACGTTTTTTCTCCACCATTCTTTGATAATATTTTTCAAATTTCCACCCACCACCACTTCTATAACTTACCAATAGAGAAAGGGCCCCTTAGCAAAGGGGAAATGGAAAATCATCATAAATAAAGCGCTTGCCAAACTTTAGGAACTGAATAGGGACTAAAGACAAATTTATAAATTGGAAGAAATGTGATATTTCCAGATTTGGACAGCCAAAGAAAAAGAGGAAGAATATACAAGAAAAAAAGAGGGTTAAAGGCACGGTTGAAAGGCACGAAACACGGAAGAGGTAGCTGCCAACTTTCAAAAGCATGGGGTTTCGGGTGTAATTAGTTTTGAGCGACAGGTTATTAGTACAATTACTTTGCAAGGGGTATCTGGGTGTAATTAATTTTGTTTTAGAGGGTATTTTGTATAGTTTTCCATTTTTAAATGGCTGAATTAAACGGGTTAAAATAGACTGAGTTAATAAAAGGGAAAATTACAGTCCAATGCCTTCGGGCCATCTAATTTACAAAATATGAACACGCTTTATACTAAATATACATATCTCTATATGTAATATACATACACTATACATATAATATACATACTTATACACAATATATACAATCAAAGTGTATACATAATGTATACTTCAACCATGTTTGGTAAACTGGATGGCCAAAGTGTACATCTACATAAGTTTCCTTTAATAAATAAACGGGTCATTAACATGCTCAAAATTAAACGCCTTTGAGCTATCATGAGTTTATGGGCTAGTTTTTGAGAATTTTACATGGCAGTACATATCTCATAGAATTAATTATAGAAATAGTCTAACTGTTGCATCATTTCATAAATAACATCTTTTATTCACTTTTGTCATTTATATAAAAATCTGTATAATAATTAATTATGTAAATAATTAATCAATATAATGGTTGATCAAAGAAAATTGCACTAACTTGGAAAATCATAAATATATAATCTTTATTATGCAGCCAAATTCTCTATCTTATATTCAATGGGGAGTAGTAAAATAATTAATTAAAGAAATTTACATTTATTCTTCTTTCTCTCTTCCTCTCTCTCATAATTTTTTATATTTTTCTTCAATATAATTTTTTTCCTGACAGCTTTTAAAAATTATTTTAAATTAAATGAGATTCCATAAAATCTAAATTTAAATTTATTACCTTTCTTATCTATTCCGACTTCTCTCTCCTACCATTAATATTTGTTCCATGATTTTAATAAATTTTCATAATAATTTTTTCTTCCCTTTTCTCAATAATCGATATACACCATTTATATTCATCATATACTAAATAATTAAATAATATAACATTATCTACTATTAATTTTCATATATATAATATTATTATATAGTTCACAATATGCTTGTATAAATAATTTTATATTATGTATTCTATTTATATTCAATGTATATAATAATAATGTACATTATTAATATATATTTGTTGACTTAAAAATAATAATAAAATATAAATAAAATATTACATTATACCCGATATATTTTTTGTGATAAAATTATAGTTAATATATATGGCTACTATGCCATTTACATTTGTTGTATCATTAAAAATATACCATATATACATACAATATTTAATATATATATTGCTTTAATAGCATTATATTTTTAGAATTATTTCAAGTATACAATTTATATACATATAATATTTGATATATATTGCTATTATAGATTTACCACATATACTGTTGACAAAAAAAATATAGGTATCATTATCCAAATTTATAACAAATTAAAATAATTAAACAAATATTTTATCAATCCAGAAAAAAAAATAAAAGAAAAGGAAAGTAATAATTGCTCAGCCACATTAATGCAAGCCCCAACAAATTAGTAGGAATTTGTCATTACCTAATTAATTGCAACCGTTTCATCTTTTTTTTTTTTTTTTTAATGAATTGATTTAGAAGAAAAAGGAAATTTATTTAGTTTTAAATTTTGGACTAAATATATAATTATTTTTTGGTTACTATTGTTATTTTGAAAATAAGACTAAAAATATGTAATGTGTTTTTTAAGACTGTATATTCATGTAAAACTCTCCTAATTATTTCACCTTTGGGGAGTACTTCTTTTTACATTAGAAGAAAGTCCTTGATTTTGCTTCTCCCATATCGGATTAATACATTAAGCAGAGATTGACTCTTTTTTTGGATCATTTAATTTTTCTTTCTTCTGATACATTTCTAATTGTTTGTGCACACGAGTAAAACATTTGGATTTTGGATTGTCAAATCAACATCACCAAAGTTCCACGGCGCTGTGTTAAATGTGAAACATGAATCAGGCGCTGTGTTAAATGTGAAACATGAGTCACTTTATTACAAAGAAAGAGGAATGTATATTAGTTTGTCAAAATAAAATTTCATCTTTGTGGAAATTATTTGCACGGCTTTTCATTTTCAAATGGAATAATAAATAGTTGAACTAGAAGGGCTGAGAAAAGATTACTACTTTATTTTCAATTATTGATTGAGGTCACAAAGTTAATAAACTGGACATCAAGAAAGGAATGAAAAAAAATAGTACAGCAGATATATCTATAATTCTCTTCATTGCCTGTAGCTAAATCATCGAGGTACTGGTAAACTAAATGTCATCTCATTTATGGAAAAATCTTTTAACTTTTGATGTCGCCAGCTGCTGCGAAAAGCTGGATCTTTTGGTTCAGGGATGGCCAATGATCCGTTGCTTAACATGGCAACTATATCAGACATTGTTGGCCTATCAGTTGGAATTTCTTGAACGCAAAGAAGAGCAACCAAAATTGACCTTGTTGCCTTGTTACTGTCGCAGGTTTCCCTTATTGACGGATCAATCAACTCCAACATTCTTCCTTCTTTCCACTTATTCCACGCCTAAAAGGTCAAATGATTTGAAATGTTAATGAATAAGTACAAAGAAAGAAACGAAAATAAACTTGGACTAAGTTCTCAAATGCGCGAGTATACTTACCCATCCTAATAGAGACACAGAAATTTCAGTCATGAAGAAGTCTGAGTTTCGTTCACCAGTCAGAATTTCCAACAGCAATACTCCAAAGCTAAAAACATCTGATTTCTCCGAAAATTGGCCATATACTACGTATTCTGGAGACATATAGCCACTATACCACATTGGCATAAATCAGTCTTCAGTAGCTATAAAACAAGTGGTAATAACCTAAAAACTTGTTACAGATCACCAGGGGATATACTTACTATGTACCAACCACTCGTTTTGTATTGGCCTGTGTTTGATCAGTCCCGAAAATCCTTGCCATTCCAAAGTCTGATATTTTAGGGATCATCTCTTGATCTAGCAGAATGTTGCTTACCTTCAAGTCCCTGTGAATGACTTTTAATCTTGAATACTTGTGTAGGTAAAGCATTCCTTGAGCGATTCCTTCTATTATCCCAAAACGTGTAACCCAATCGAGTGTAACCTTCAACAAAGGGTCTAAAAGAAAAATGAATATCCAATTAGCCATGGGAAATGAAGAAAACAAAGTTATGATTCTCACGAAGATAATATTAACGAGTATAACCGAAAAGAAATTTGTCCAGGCTGCAATTGGGCATGTACTCATAGATCAGGATCTTCTCCTCCCCTTCAATGCAGCATCCTAAGAGGCTGACTAGATTTTTGTGCTGCAAATTCGCGATTAGCTTCAACTCATTCAAAAACTCCTCCAGTCCTTGTGAGGACCTCCTGCTTAGCCTTTTGATGGCTACGTCTCCGAACTCAGTCAAAAACGCCCGAAACATAATGTTTACATCCTCTATATTCATGAAAGGAAATATGAACATCAAAACATTGAATTTTTGCACCTTAAACACAGGGCCAAAACCACCTTCTCCAAGTTTGTTATCTTCATGGAAGTTGTTTGTAGCATCTCGTATATTCTGCAGGCTGTACTGTACCAACTTCATATCATCTTTTCCCACTAAAGATCCACTAGGAACGGAGCTAACTAGAGAAGAATCTCCGTCCATCCTACCTAGTTTCAAAAAACAATCAGTAAGGCAAAACACTGTAAACTATACGAAATCTGAAATCATTACAACTGAGAAATGCTAGATTTACCTGGTCTTTTCAAGCGCTTTCTTTTGAAGATAAAAGCAGAGATACTAATAAGAAGCAAGATTGCAGCGATTGCAGAAACAATTATTGCAATGAGAATTTTGTATCTTTGAGCTGAATTCCCAGATAGACTATCAGTAACTGCATCAAGAACACCAAAATATAGTAGCCTTTCACTTGTTATTAGTAGAAGAATCGATAAAGATAGAAGTAAACATACTTAGCTCAGAGACATGAATTCGAACATAGAGAGATCTTCCGTTGGCAGTGTCATCCCCAAGATCCAGTAAATCTCCAAGCCATATAAAACAGGCGTTTTTCCAACAAACATAAGCTGAACAGGAGCAGTTCCTAATGCACTGAGTTTCACACTCTTTAGTGCTCATATTTCCCAAGGAAATAGCATGATCTGGCAACTTCATATTCTCGTGTTTCAAAAACCGATCTCCACCATCACATCCCAACGCTATTTTTCTCGTACAACCTCCATTCCATTTCCCATTCGCCCAATCTGTCGAAAATCTTGGTTCAAATCCAGTTAAACATCTGCATAATCTACTTGATCTGATCCCACAGCTACCAAACGGACCACAGTGCGCATAAAGTTCACACTTAGTTTGTGGTGCTTGAAATTCAACATTCCACTTATTACTACCATTCTGATTCCACACCATCACCTGAAGGTACCCAAGAGGATTCAAAACGACTCTTAATAAGCTTCTGTAGTAACCTAAAGTAATATATACATTTTTGTTATGAGCAACAATAGAGATATACCGCGCGATTCCTAGCATATACTCTTTTTTACTATCATCGAATCTATAATAAACACTGTTCTGGTTCCAAATGTAAAAACTCGTGTGCCCTTCAGTAGGGTCTATTCCAAAAGAGAAATTTCCAGGCCGAGGATCTTCATTACTCGTCCACGAACTGATCAAGGTTCGTACGCCACTAATTTTATTGAAATGAAATCTCATATCACGTATTAACGTATCACTAGGATGCTGAAAGCTCCGCCACAGTATATTGGACTCACCGTGTCTGAGAATGAGATTTCCGTTATCCAACAATGCTCCCACAGTAGAATTTGAAGTCAATAATTCCTTTTTTGTGAATGAAACATTTGATGACCAAATGAGTTTACTCTTTTCATCAAAAATCACTAAATTCCCATCATTGCCAACAGTGAAAACCGCGGTAGAATTCCAAGGGATCGGAGATTCTCTGTTGGCAACCCAAACGACTGTTTGTTCAGGGATTGTGTTGTACCATATGCCAAGGTAGGTAAAAGTAGAATTTGCTGGAGTGAAGAATCCTAATGCAAAACTTCCACCAGCTGAAACCAGTTTGTGTTTACCAGTGATTGATTTGCCCATTTTGACAATATTTTGGCTAGGGAGAATGGGTAAGCAAAAACATGAGAATATTACTAGGAAAAGAGGTAGGACAGTGAACAACTCCATTATTTTTCCCAAGTACAGCTCCTACTTTGCCTTCTTTCATATCTCTGTTTATGCACTTTTTTTATATTGATGATAAACCTGAGTTAGATTCGCGTGAAAAATAGATGATGGGTTCTAGCAGTGGAATCAATCACTAATATTTGCATTAAAGTAGCATGTCTATGTCGCATCTTTTAGAAATGCGACTTTTTTCAGACACTGCTAACAGGGATGCTTTGTGTACATACATGTTGATGCAAGATTTAAATTTGATAGAATTTATTAGAAAGAATCTTTAAAATATTGTAATATTGTAATTATAAATTTAATATTTATTAAAATTTTAGTGTGTAGATATATTTATATTTCATCTGTCACAAATTATATGTTATACTTTTCTTTTTGTTATATTAAAAATTATATTAATTTTTTATTTTAAGATAATTTTACTTTAAAACTTCTCATTTTGCCTTCGAAATATTTGCAATTTATTTTAGACCATAGGTTTCAATCAATCAAACATTACCACATAAATTAGAATAAAAAAAAGTATATATTATCTATTTTTATTTTTAACAATTTGTCCTAATACTGATTAAATCTTGCATCCAAGCTAAACTAACACCTTAATTTAGTTTGCCAATAATTGATTTCATATTGCTAGGAAGGAAGTAATTCTTTTACTTGTGTACTAGGTTAGTTACAGCAAAATATCCCAACAAACTGTATCTGGATGTTGAGCTGTCAAATTAATTTCTAATGAAGATCTTGTGCAGTCAAATCAAGGTCTTGATATTTTCTAAATTTGTTTCGTGTTGTCCTATTGAGGGATTGGGGGTCTCAAATTAGAGTTTAAATTTGTACATTGTCAGTGTATAACTTATTTTACATAATCACATAATGTCATAAGATATTTACTTTTATTGTGTAATTGTAATTTATGACCAAAAAAGACACTTTAAAAGGAAACTGTATCCTAATTGTCAATAACCAAAATTCTTTCTTTTTCTAATATTATTTACAAAAATATGACGTTTTCCATGTTTTTCTTCTGGTAAAGTACTTAAACACTAATTTATTTATTTTTAATAATTGAGCGCTATTTACTAAAGTATTATTTTCTCTCAACATCATGATAAATCAACCATTGAAGTAATTCTTCAATCCTCAAGCAAAATATTTAAATAAATAATTTGTCAACGTCTTAGACATCTAACTATTGGGAACTTTTGTGATTTTCATTAGAAATTTGCTGCAATTTCTTATGAATCAAACTTGTAGCGGCAACAATATTCCTATCAACGCTGACTAGCTTGGAGTTCTTCTTTGAATTAAATCTTTTCTCAAGACTCTATTTTTTTCACCCACATTTCTATCACAAAAATTCAAAAACAACTCCAATTTATATTCACGGCCAAACACAACTCCAACTCCTACTCTAACTCCAAAAACTTTTAATTTTCATGGCAAAACGCCTACTTAAACTCCGCAAATTATGTGTCGTGTTTTTTCTAACATGTGCTTTAAAAAAATATTATTCCCTCTATTTCAATTTGTTTATCTTAATTTTGTTTTTAGTCTAATTTTTTTTTTGACAATTCTTTAATTTTCATCTGACATATTTAAGACCATAAGATTAAATGATATTTTGGTAATTCTACATATCTTTAGTTTAGGATCACAAAATTTTAAAGGAAAAATAACATAAACAGACACCTTAACTTATCATATTTACACAAATCCCTACCCTTACAAAGTAATTAAAAAAAAGTTCAACTTATTATGTATCTTCGTTGGATGTATTATGTATCTCGACAGACCCAAAATCGAAAAAAGTGTATCGGGAGCTAATTATGTATCTTTACAAAGGAAAAAATGTATCTTCGTTGGATGTATTATGTATCTCGACAGACCCAAAATCAGAAAAAATGTATCCGGAGCTACTTATGTATCTTTACAAAGGAAAAAATGTATCTTCTTTGGATGTATCGGGAGCTAATTATGTATCTCGACAGATCTAAAATCGGAATTTTCAGTAATTATATAAAATATCAGGATTTCTGTAACTAAACTCCAAACTGTCGAGATTTATGTTATTTGTCCAATTTTAAAAGCCTTGTTTTATTTCTTAAACTTTGTATTAAATCAAAATCAACTAGGAGAGTAATAATTAATAGTGATTTTGACCAAACTATCACAATGGCCAAACGCAGCCCAAGCCTAGCAGGATAAGAAATTTGATGGGTTCGGCGGTTCGACCATTCATTTTAAAGGGCCTTAAAATGACCAGCTCAATCCAATGCGAAAAGGACCGCTAACTAGACCGAGGTAGCCTTTCATTTTTTTTAAAAAATTTTTATTAAGGAAATTTTCTTCTGAACCTAAATTTGAACTTATAGATATGTCAATTTGTTAACACTTCTAATAAATGATTATGTGAAAGTAGACATGTCTATTATAATTTATAACATATATAACATCAATACATCATCAAACACATTTAAATTTGTTGATACGGTTATCTTAATTAACATCTTCGTCTACATTCGTATGTAAATTTAATTAGTTAAAAATGGTCAAATAACTACATGTCAAAAACTAATATAAAATTAAAATTCACCTAATTTTTAACACTTTGAATTTGAATTATGCATGCAACTAATTTTGAGTAGCAACAAGTTTTCGAATATTACAAATTAATAGTGTAAATCTCCAAATTTTTGGAAGGACCCTCGAAACTTGTTCGGAACCTCTCGATCACAAACCCATAGTGTAAGTACATCGTTAAATACAATCTGAACCTGTTGGAATAATCAGATCACCAGTCCGAAGTCGTCTTGACTAAATGTTGACTGTGATCCATTCAAAGGTCCAAAATGCCCCCAAATACCTCGGGAATCGCACCAAGCCTTCAACTAGGTCATAAGTCACCCTCTGGGCTTAGTTAAATCATCGAAACCAAAAATTGACCCCGTTAACCTCAAAAGTTGACTTTGGTCAAACTTTCAAAATTCAAAAACTCACTAAAAATACATCAGATCGCCCTGGAAATTGTGTCATCCATCCTTGCAAGTTGCGAACAACAGAACAAAAGGGGCAAAAATCACAAAACGACTTTGAGAATCATTACACACTTACACTTTATAAGACAAAAAACTACAGTTGTTTCACTCGCTGAAAAAAAGCGAGTTGCTCTCTATTCCATGTCATTGTTGGAAAATATTGAAAAATCACGGAAACTCTCTAGCTTGAGGCATGCGTATTGGCACTGTCCTTAATAATATTTCACCGGTTAAAGTGTATTCCCAGGATTCAACAAGCTCTTCTAGTAATAAACTAGGTGCCAGAAACTAACAAAGACTTATTAAATTAGTAGAAAACCAGTACACTATATATTTATATATATTTGAGAGGAAGAATATTTCTTGTTCAATCTATTCTCTTCCTTTCTGGAGTTGGAAGTGTATATATATACATGTAGAGAAGCTAGTAGCAGCCATATCAATAAGAATATGTTCACCAATTTTAATGCGAATAATGGCTCACTCTCTCAACGGATCAAAAGAGTTAATGGCTGAAACTTATAAAAGTTATGGTTGAAAACCATGTCATTTATAATTAAAATGGTAATCAATACAACTAAAGCATTTGACTAAAGGTCCCATTTGTGTTGGAAAACATCCAAAATTACTTCTTTTAGAAATGCTCATTAAGGTGATATAATACATATAATCAATGTCTTAAATGGTATTAAAAGAATAGTTACTAGGAGAGGTAATTAAGAACTATTAATTATAGGTAGAAAAGAATAAATAATATGATTAATATTTTATTTTTGAGATATTAAAATTATTTTTCCTACAATTTTCTCCTTATCTCAAAAATAATAATAAGGAATAAAATAATATAAGATATTTTGCAGGGATCTCACAAATAAACATAATGTGTCGAATCTGGTATGTTGTAGACTATGAATCAGACCTAGACAAAATACGATTAAACTCATAGAATAATTGGTGAAGTTTAAGACTTCTATGAACTAAGAATTCTTGTAAGCTTAGGGACTTATGCTGTTACATTATACTCGCACAATCTTTGTCATTATCGCGGTTTTGCGTTAAGAGGCCATGTTCATATCCTGATATTCATGAGTGCTCTAGAAATCTATCACAATTTCATAGAGCGGCACCACTCCACACTCATTAGGTTCACCTATCAATTTTGACAGGGAGGGAGTATGTTGGAGGAATTATTTTTAACAAGCACTCATAACAATCAGGTTTAACGTTTAGTGGTCATCTTCTGTTTTAAGTATTAATATGTGAAGATCACAATGATCCTTCAAATTCCCCTATCTATTTCCATTTTCTCAGCTTCTTATTACAATGGATCATTGTTATGAGAGAGCTTCAGTTAGGGGTGTACATGGACTGAGTTGGTTCGAATTTTTTAAATACCAAATCAACCTATTTGCGTTGGGTTTTTAAATCTATAAACCAAATCAAACCAATAAAATTTGAGATTTTCACCTTCGGGTTATTTTGGATTTTTTTGGTGAAGTGTGTGTTTTAAATCAAGATTGCATTAAATAACGTTCCAAATAGGGGGATTTTCAGCCAGGTTCCAAAACAAAAGAGTTTGGCCTTAGGGCCATTGAGTTATCATTACAAACATTGATACTTCTAACAAAATTAGTCCCTAGGATTTCCTGCCAAACAGTCTCTGCTACATACACCAGAAGAACTATAAAAAGAGAGGTTGCACCAAAAGAGTTCAGTCTTGCTTCTTCTTTGGCTAGAGCATTAACCACTCTATTTTGTTCTCTATAGCTGTGCTGGATCCTTGGCCCTCCTAGCTCTCTTATCAGCCACCTGTATTCATCAATAATTAAATTATAATGGAGGTTTCCCTCTTTAAGCATTAAGATTACCTCCAGTGAATCAGTATGGACCTCTAAAGGAGAGAAATTATGGTTTTTAGTAGTGCTAAGACCTTTTCTTAGAGCAAGGAGCTCTATTTGGTTATTGGTGGATATTGAAAAGCTTTTGTTAAATCCCATAACCCACTCTCCCCTATGGTTTCTAAAGACTCCTCCTATGCCTCATTTCCCAGGATTTCCCAAGCAAGAGCCATCAGTGTTTAGTTTGTAATGCCCTCTTTGGAGAGGGTTCCGCTGGACATTGATGGTGGAGTTGATTCTACTTGGAGTTCTATTGCCACTAAGGTGGCTGAACTTAACAACTTCAGAGTATGCTTGCTTGAAGCAAGGCTTGTTGGACTGGTGGTTGGAAAAGTTGTGGTTCTTGTTCTTTTAAATGGTCCAAAGGCTGAAAGAAAGGATGGTTCCCCAAGAGACAAAGTTGTCAAAGTTCTTTTTTAAAGCATTTTCTAAGTGTTCTCCCAGTTGGCAAGAGAGAAGAGGTTGGGATTTAAGGAAGGGTTGATAGTGGATTTGGTGATGAAGTTGGTCCAGAAATTCCTAGTAATATTGTAGTCATAGAAGATATGCCCAATGCTTTCTGTGTAATGGCTGCAAATAGAGCAATTTGTGGGGTGATTTACTCCCATCCTAGAGAGGGTATCACTAGTAAAAAGTCTGTTGTGGTGAAGGATCCACAAGAAGTGCTTAATCTTATTAGGAGGTTTCAATTTCCAGATCCAAGCAAAATTGGTATTGCTATCAGGGTTGGAGGGGTTGTGGTTAGTGGAAATAAACTTATAAGCACTCTTGTAGGAGAAGAGACCATTGCCAGTGAGACTCCAAATGAGAGAGTTCACCCTATCTTTAGTGTTAGGGATTAAGATGGCTTGAATGGTTTGGGAGATATCAGGGGGAATATCAAAGGTGCAGGCCTCAAAAGTCCAATTATTGGTATTCCAGACATCAATGAGCTTGAGGTTGGTAAGAGTTTGATGTCTAGGACCATGGATAATGCTGGCCAAGGGGGCAGAGTGTAACACCCCGTACCTTCCCAACCCTACTTGATGACATTGAATAATGTTTACTTAGGTTTCGAGAGTTATAAGTATGTATTTGGAAATGTGAAAGATGAGAACAATTAAAATTTGGCCTTGTACATGTGACGAGCCTTGCATAGGAAGTGTTTTGTGACTTCTTGAAGCATTTCTGGAATACCCCATGCACATTCTAACCTCATTTGGTGACTTGGAGTTATGTTTACTTGATGATTAAGGTCACTAAGTAAGTATTTTATAGTGTTTTGATAAGGGATTGGACGATACGTAAACATTGGATAAGTGGCCGAAATTTCAGCATTTTGCTGAAACTTGCGCCACTACCCTGTTTCAGGGGTGTGGCGCAAGCCACCAGCCTGCAGAAACTTCAGAGAATGCCAGCTTCTTGCGCCACTACCCTGTTTCAGGGGGTGTGGCGCAAGGCACAACATTATGCCCTTTCCGGAGTCGTTTCGTAACGCAATTCTACGACGATTTCTAGGTGGTTTCTTTTGGTTCTTTGGAGTTATTTGAGCATTGTTAAAGATTCAAACACTTAAATATACTCCTACATACTCCTACATGATCAAATCATGAAATGTGAATAGTGATCCAAAATGTTCAATGAAGTCAAGGGCGACTAGAATTCCAATTTTTGCGATCGAAAGGACGAATGAGAATTGTTTAAAAGAATATTGTCGTGACATGATGGAATTACGTAAACATGAGATATATGGTGAATAATACATGGAAGTTCATGGATATGTGTTATTGGGCCCACCCAATTTGAGGCCCAAAAATGGAAGAAAATACATGGGCCCAAAGGCAAAAATGATCCATTCTTTCAATATTGACCAATTGAACATATCCCTTAATGCCACATGGGGATAAGGATGACCTTGGGTCTATATAAAGCCCCCAACATCAGATTTTATTCCCCAAAGCCTCTCATAACTTTTGGATATTTTACAAACATTTCTTTCATTTCCAAACCCTAAAGAAAATAAACCCTAAGGCATATTTGGACAAGATCATCCTATTCCAAGCTTTGGTAAGTGTTTATTTTCATGGATTAACATCTTATATGCATGGGATATTATGTATATTATGTTAGTTATGTTAGCAAGGTGGTGAATAGTGTATTTTGCCTTTGGTGAAAGATGTGTCATCTTGGTAATTTGAACTTGAATTAGGCCTTGAGACTTTGATGAAAAAGCATGGTATGGACAAAATATGAACATGTATGGTGTCATTTTTGGTATTAAACTTGTTCTTGTCTATAAGTGGAAATTGTGGGATTTTGGTCGATATGTGTTATGAGTTGTATTAAGGTCATTTGATGGGTTATTTGTGATGTGTGATGGCTAAGAAAGTGTAAAGGAGAATTGTTGTGGTGAAATGTATCAATTATCATGTATTGGTCAATGTTGGGAATATTATGGAATTTTTGGAATAATAATTTTGTCAATGGCTTTGTCAAGGGGAAATGACATGTTTAAAGGCAAACATGTAATTTATTGACATGGTATGCATTTGCAAAGTAATTGGTGGTTAATGTTGGTTCCATTATGTCATTGTGATGTAGAGTGAAATGTAAAGAAGGAGCGGAATTGTTGCGCTCACATATTTGATTGGGTGCTTACCTTGGGAAGATAAGGTATGTAAGGTTACTTTTATATCCTTCTGCAACATATGATGTTCACACTATCATAGCACTCACTTGATTCCGAAATACTCTAAGGTATTTCATATTCAATAGTTGGCTAGAGTTACTCATATGTTCCTTATTCATTGGTCAATGGTGAATCGTATAACTCATGTTTATTGATTGACTCATGTCCATTGGTTGACTCACGTTCATTGGCTAATATGTCAAAAGTTCCAAATGGTCTAAGGTATTGCATCGCAGGGTGATGAATAGTTAGTATCGCAGGGTGATGAATAGTTAGTATCCACATGTATCGTATTTAGTGATCATTATGTTAAGGTTCCAAAAGTGTACTATACTAAGGGGGTTCTATAGTATGCCAACTAGGGGTGATATATTGATAGTCATATGTGTTTTACTCCTATACGAATCATGAATCACTTAGTTCTTATTTATGGGTGGAAGTTCTTAAGTTGTCATATGTTGTTGATCCTAAGAGAATTATCCCAGTAAGAGCAGTGAGGTAAAGAGAGCTTGTTTCGTTGAATATCATTGTTCCAATCATGTTATGAGTCCTATGGTATGATGCTTATCCTTGTACCAATTGTAAGAGTATCAATCTCATAAGAGTAATAAGAGAGGTGATGTGCAAGTTAATATAGTTATACTCAATCTCATAAGATAAAGCGGTGAAGTGAGATGTGCATGTAAGTACGTGTTTGGCTAAGGTGTTAATCTTATAAAGTACAAGAGTAAGGTAAAGTATATGGGTGTGTTCCAATTAGTGTCATGATCCACAGTTCCAATAGAGTTCTACACATGTCTCATATCCTGCAGTAATATTCCAACAGAGCAATGAGGTTATGTTCCAAGGGTTCAATAGTGATCATACTCATGTATCTTGTTCATTGATCAGTGTTCAACGGTTCCAACAGTATGTTTCCAAGAATGTTTATATACACGTCTTTAGCTCATTGGTTATTGTTACAAAGCTTCCAACAATGTCATGGCTACAAAAGTATCAATCCCTCATAAGCCAAGGTACCCTAATTTCGGGTATCAATTATGGTTCATCATATGTTCTTTATGCATTGATCAATTGTCATTCACATGTTTCATACGCTTTGAGTAATGTTATAAATATTTTATGGTTCCATCAATGTTATGTTCCAAATCAAAGTATCAATCTCTCACAAGTTGAAGTATCAATCTCACAGTAATGAAATGAAGTAAGAATCAAGTAATGCAAATGTGGTTAATGATTGATTTATGGGTGGCAAGTCTAGGGGCATAAGCCTAGCTCGACTCGATCCCAACGTATTGATTTATGGGTGGCAAGTCTAGGGGCATAAGCCTAGCTCGACTCGATCCCAACATGATGATGCTAATTTATCCATGGGGTACAAATACCTGCATGATGATGGCCATTTATCCATGGGGTGAAATGAACACCTGCATGATGACATGATCTTATCCATGGGGTGAAAGAACACACCTGCATGATGTATCCATGGGGTGAAATGAACACCTGCATGATGACATGATTTTATCCATGGGGTGACAAGATCACCTGTATGATGAGGGCCCTAACAGTGTAACAGTGTATGAGTAAAGTAAAGTAAAGTAAAGGCAAGTGAAAGAAAGAACGTAATGTACATGGTATCCCACCTACAGAAAGAGAGTTTGTTTACATTTGCTATTTCTCTTATGTTGATTCCATGGTTATTTTATTATGTATGCATCATTGGAGATGATAATAATGAAGGAAAGGTACAGGATTCCACATATTGAGTTTCTCTTATAATTATTTCCCTTGAAGTTCTTATGCACTGACTCAGTTTTTCTTATGGCCTTACATACTCAGTACATTCTTCGTACTGACCCTTTTTGGGGACTTACCTTACATGTTGCAGGTGCAGGCATTAGTAGACCTCCACAGTAGAGTGACAGTATTTGCAGATCTTTGGTGAGCCCCAGTTGGTTTGGGACTTTCCGAGTCATAGTTGTACATTGGATTTGATGTTGTAGATGTTATGCATTGGTCGTGTATGTATTTAGAGGCTTTTGTAGACATGTGTGGGTATGGATGTAAGATATGTACGTACAGTGCGACGTGATGGCCCAAACGGCCAAGTTTTATATATGTATATGTATGGCATTTTACATTTCATCAGTTACATGAGATAGTATGATGTATAGAAGCATAGCTTGGTTCTCTCGGGCCTTATCGGCTACGGGTGCCAATCATGCCTCGTTGGGGTTCGGGGTGTGACAAAGAGTTAGGAATCCACCTATCCTCCTAGAAATTTATGTTATTGGCATTGACAACAGTCTATTAGGCAGCTGCTTTACAGGTATCCTAGGCCCTGTTGATGTATTTCCAGGTTCTGGAGTGAATGGCCCTGGGAATTAGTTATCCTTGTTATATTTAGCATTTAGGACCTTTTCCCAAGGTTGGTTAGTGTTCTTAGAGAGTCTCCAGCCTAGGCTGCAGAGAATAGCCTCATTCTTGAAGGTTTCTCTCTGCATGCCTAACCCTCATCCCTCTTATGCTTAGTAATGGTACTCCAACTGATGAGGTGCATCTTCCTTTTGACCTCAGTGATTCCCCATATGAAATTGCTTTGGGCTTTATCAATGAGGTAGTGGATTTTGGTAGGAATGGAGATGTATTGCATTACTTGGTTGGGCATACTACTTAGAGAAGCTTTTGCTAAAGTAGTTCTTCCAGCCATGTTAAGGAATTTAGTTTTTCAACCTGCAAGATTTGATTGGAGATTATCAATAATAAACTGAAAGTCTCCATTAGTGGGCTTTTTGTGGAAAATGGGGAAACCAAGGTATTTTCCAAAGTCAAGTTTGGTAGGGATAGCTAGGAAGTCAGCCATGATTCCATGATCTCTCTATTGCAATTCTTAGAAAAGATAACCTTGGACTTAGAGAGATTAATTTTTTGGCCAGAATAGGAGCTAAAGCTGGAGAGAATGTTCATGATGGTGGAGCAATTTTTGTTATCAGCCTTAGCAAAGAGGTTCAAGTTATCTGTAAAGAACAAATGAAATATTTTGGTCCCCTTCTACTGATGGAAATGGGGTTCCAGTTAAGAAGATCCACCTCATGGTTGATTCTTCTTGAAAGCAGCTCCTTTTAGAGGATGAAAATGTAGGAGGAAATAAGATCTTCTTGTCTGATGCCTCTAGTAGATAGAAAAGGAAGGGTACCACTGCCATTGATAAGAATGGATATGAAGGAAGTGGAGATGCAAGACATAATGAGATTGGAAATGCCTTTGGAGAAGTTGAAGAAGCGGAGGGCTTGTTTGATGAAGGACCATTCCATTCCATCAAAGGCCTTTTCAAGATCAATCTTAAAGATCATGTGACCAATTTTCCTTTAATTTTGGAGAAGTAGTTGATGTATTCCTAGACAATGATGGCATTGTTAGCAGCCCCCTATTGGAGATGAAACTAGGTTGGTTACCTCCCATGATTTTTTGGAGGAAAGGCTTAATCCTATTGACAATGATCTTTATAATAATCTTGTATTGGGTATTGCAGATTCCAATGAGTTTGAAATTCTTGAGGGTGGTAGTATTAGAGCATTTGGAAATGAGGCAGAGGTAGGTAGAGTTCACTTTTTCCTACATTTGCAAGGTAGTGAAACAAGATCTACAAAATTGGATGAGAGCAGGGCTCATGGTATCCCAGTACCTTTGGAACATTATTGGATGGAGACCATCAGGTCCTGGGGCTTTGGTTGGCTTGAAGGAGAAGACAACCCTTTTGATTTCTTCAAGAGTGGGGAGGCTATCAAGAAGAGTGTGATCCTCAGGGTTGATAGAGCCTTGGGAGAAAGGGTTGGTCTGGCATCTAGAGTAGGAAAGTAGATGCCTAGAGAAAAAAAGATTGGTGTAGAAGGATTAAATAGTGTTTTGGATGTCTTTGGCCTCATAAGCCCAGTTTCCTTGGTCATTATTAAGATATTGAATCCTATTTCTTCTTCTTTAATTGATAGTAGAGGTGTGGACGAAGTTTGATATTGGAATCTTCCTCCATGAGCCAGTTGATCTTGAATTTG
This sequence comes from Capsicum rhomboideum, assembly GCA_031232105.1. NCBI lineage: Eukaryota > Viridiplantae > Streptophyta > Magnoliopsida > Solanales > Solanaceae > Capsicum > Capsicum rhomboideum. The sequence continues at coordinate 133,530,360 of CP124712.1, read as the reverse complement.
AGTTTCCAAAATTCACTCTCTTGCTTAAGAATGTCATTAAACTGCTGGGTAAGAGAGTTTTTCAACTTATGGAGGAATGTACCGGTAAGGTAGTTACAGAATTTCCAGATACCAGTAAGTCTGGATAATAACTTTCTTATTTTTGTAAAATATATTGCCAAATACTTGTTTGTTCTAGATTTTGATATTAGTCTCAAAGTTGCCAGTGGCTTCAGTAATGTTGGGAGAACCTTCAAAGGAGCCTTTGACCTTGCCAAAAAAATCAGGGTAGGAGCACCTCATAGTTTCCACCCTAAAGGGTTTATTCAGGATGAGTCTTTTCTTAATGAGGTTAACCATGAGGGGACAGTGGTCAGAGTAGGTCCTGGGGAGATGGGTAACAATGGCATCAGGGAAGGTGTGAATCCATGTATCTTTTGCAAGACACCTGTCCAGTCTTTCCAGGATGAGGGTATGCCTATTTCTAAATTTTTTATTAGCCTAGGTGAACTTACTGCCTTTAAAGCCTAGGTCAACTAGCTTACATTAATTAATGCAATCCCAAAAGTATGAGGCTCTCCTATTGTTGATACTACTACCACCAAACTTGTCACTAGCTTTAAGGATTTTATAAAATCTCCTACTAGCCAACTATCATGGGGAGCTAGTAAGATTATCCCATAAAGCAATTCTATCCTCATATTTATTACTAACCTAATGACAGTGAAGAACGAATGAGAAATATAATTACTACCTTAATAGAGACATGGATGCACTGGGGGAAGATAGAGATGTCAATGTTTAGGATGTCATCCATCCACATTATGACTATGCCTCCAGACAGGCCTGAAGCACTGGAATGAATATGGTTAGTAAAGCCTAATTCCTCAGTGAGACTTTTGTGGTCTGCCATTCTTGTTTCAGGGAGGGATTACATGATGGGCTTGTGGGTATCTAGCATGTAATTACAATGCCTACAGAGCTCAGCCTAATTGGCCCTCATAGTATTTCATACTATGTAATTCATCATCATGGGTTTGGGATTGTTTGGAGGGTCCGTCATTACAACCTTCCCCTTCTCCTTTGAGGAGGTTGTTTTTGAACTCTCTGGCTCCTTCCTTTTCGTTAACAGGGGTTTGATCTTGAATTTTAGATTCTCCTCTGGTCCAAGTTGTAGGGAGAGTATGTCTAGCTCTAATTTGGTAAGGTCTAGAGGCAGTAACACGATTACCATTTCTTAAAGCAGTTCCATAAACTCTAGAGTAAATGGCTTGTCTAGAGTTGTTGCATCTATCTTTGAGATTTTTATGGAGGCAAGAATACCTTTCATTTTCCTATTATTTGCTCTCAGTAATTCTAGGGTTGTGGCTCTCTTCTCTCTCTCCTGAGCTAAGCTTTATTGAGAGCTCTGAAGGGGTTCCCCATTCTCTTGCACAAAAACTAGTCCCTTGGTTAACATTTTTGGGACTGGAGCTGGCAAGAATGTAAGGTCTGGCTCATTCGGTCTATCTTCTCTGTGAGAGACTCTAGAGTGATGAGATTCGGGTTGGATTAGCTAGCAAAGCTCATTAGTGTAGTTTGCCAAATGTTGTGTCCGTAGTTCAGTAGGCCCTGGTTTAGTTCTACCATTACCATATGGGATTTTCAGATTCACTGCTTTCCCCCCTCCCTCCCTCCCCCCGATTGGTAGTTTCAATGGGACTACAAGGTTTTGGAGTCCCATTTCTAGCCAAGAGGATGGGTTATGGTCTATTGGGAGAGGTTTGGAGACAAGTTTTAGAGCTTGTGGGAGGGAGCTTTGGGCTTTGTTCTCCATTTGTTCGAGTAAGCTCAAGAGGAGAAAGAGAAGTAGTGGAAATGGTAAGGGGGGTTTCAGAGCATATAAACATCTCTGTGACCCCTTTGTCTTCGTTTTCCAATTATTAAAGATGGCAGAATGGGCATGACAACTACCATCCCATTATCTTTGCCATTTTTTGAAAAATGACTGGAGGAAGCTGACATTTTTTTTGGAAAAAAGAGGCGGCGTTTGGGTGTTAGAGGGAAGAGTGGAGTTGGTTTCTCAAGGGTCATCATCGCCCTCAGTTCTTTTCTTTTCAGTTGGATGGGACTGATTAGTATTTTGGACAAAGGGGGTTGACTTAGCCACGTGTTTATTGGACTTGTGGCTTTTTACTTTTGAGGGTATGGGCCTCGGAGGGGGGAGGGGGAAGGGGAGGGTGTTTTGTAAGTGAGTAGGGGAGGGGGAGTTCCTTATTGGGCCAGTGGAAAATTAGCCCTTCCCATATTCATAGTGGTGGTAATTTAGGCCAAGGCCTATGAGCTTTGAAGGGGAGTGGTGGGGTTTTTTCTTAGAAGACGATAACTTAGCAGGCTGGATGTAATTTCCAGACCCAATACCTTTGGGTACCATAGGAGTACCCACTTCTGGGTCATTGGCGATGTCACCATCACCCAGGGTGTTTTGGTTGCCGGAGGGGGATGGGATTTTTGGTCGAGAAACTTACCTGGATCTGCATCGTATTTTTTTTTACCTTAACATTCGTGGTAGGTTTTGAGGCTTCTTCTCGGGTCTCACATTGAGATCGTCGATCCCTTTTTGCTTTCTTTTTGAAGGGAATAGTTTGCCAGTCCTAAGCTTTGACCTTGCTGGACTAGAGAGGTTGGGTGATTTTTGAGTCTGGTTTAGAGGATGTAAAAATGTACTTGGTTAGAGTGTGACCCAATCTACCACATCCCTTATAGAGGACCCCTTCTATCGCATATTGAATGGGTTGGAAGTGCTTTCCGATGGTGATCGTGGTTCTTACTGGAGTTTCAAGTGGGATCTAAACGCAGATGCGTGCATACCATCCCCTAAGGGTAGAGGGGGTGCACGAACAAATCTATTTTTATGAGGTTTCTGATTTTTTTCCAATTCTCTCCAAGATTTTGCTATCGTAAAATTTTGTCGGCATTTGAGGCAACTTGATCCAAATAACGGTGAATTGGATTTTTTCCTCATTGAGAATAAAATTAGGTTCCCATTTCCTTACTGAGAGGTACATGCCAGTGATGAACTAAGACCCTTCTTGTAGGGCTTTTCTCTGATTTTCTTCGCGGTTGAATTTCACAGTGTAGAAGTCGAAGCCTAGATCTATTAAGATAAGGCTTTCATTCGGCTTCCATTGATCAATAAGCTTTGGTCGTAGGTATTGGTCATTTAGTTTCCAACCCAGAACCTTTACTAAGACGGAGAACTTCCATGGAGAATATAGTCGGTTTTGTTCTTCCATGGACAGATCTATGAAGTCACTTCTAGATCTGATAGATCTTTGTTTTGATATATGGTTTCCGATGGGTATTTTATGGATTGAAAAGAGTTGGTTTCATTGACTATTTCTTTGTAGGTGGCTTTTTGCATTGTTGGTTCTATCATTTGGCAGTCCAATGGGTTCGGCAGTTTTGGTGTTTCAGGGATGCAGGGTCCTTATCGATGAGTGGTGAGTGGATCAAACTCATTGAGTGCATTGTCAGGGAGATGTAGAGAGAAATGGGTCTTTCTCTCTCTAAGCACTACTCGGTTTAGCTGTGCTCGGTGAAGTATTCATACAAACATATAATTAACTTTTGCTTCAAATATTTCTTTAGTCCAAGCAAGATACAACTTTCTTAGGTGTTTCTTAAAAAAATAACACTAAGTATTAAATAGAAAAATAAATTTAAGTTATGTATTTATGCAAAACTAAATAATAAATATCCAACATCATTTTCATTAATTCCTGGTGTTTAATTGAATATTTTTGTTATCATTAGTATTGATTTGAGCTTTATTTGAGTTACTAATATCAATGAGTTATTAAACTTATCGGACCATTCAAAATTCTAAGATATGTTGAAAGATAAAAACAATAAAAGGTTTAAGAAATATTTATAAATTACATGATAGTAAATATTTTTATGTATTAAATATTTTTAAAAATTGTACAAATGTAATGTCGGGTTTGTTCGGTTTGGCCTTTTTTAGTTAAAACCAAACCAAACCAGTTACAGTCGGGTTTTATTTCCAACAACAAACCAAGTCAAACCAAACCATTAATCGATTTTTTTTCAGTTTAACTCAGTTTACGGTTCAGTTTTGTTCACCCCTAGCTTCAGTCATCTACTCATTCTTGTTTGCTATAAATGTATGGCTGAATACTACAACACACGAGCAAATACTCATTTGTTTTAGGCATAACACGTAAACAAACACTCAAACTTGGCCTCAAGCTAGCGAATAGACACTTCAATTTTGAGTATGCACATCTAGATATTTTCATTGTATCAGTTGAATACTCCAACTTACAAAATAATTATCTAGACATCAACATCGAAAAATTTATGTGCCACATCATCATCTTAATGAGAACTCATTTGAGCATTCAATCAAAAATATTAAAGGCAGCTAGTGCCCTAAGACCTTTCTAACTCTTTTGGTCTATCTGTCTACAATATGATAACGGACACATAAAAGGTCGTTTTTGATAATTACTAGTCAAGTGTATGTGTTTTGCACCTGTGTCTCGTGTTAATAAATAAACAACAACAACAATAACATACCCAGTAAAATTTCACAAGTGAGGTTTGGGGAGGATAGAATGTACGCAGACCTTACCACTATCTCGTGGAAGTAGAGAAGTTGTTTCCAAAGAGCCTCGACTCAAGTGCAGCAGATCCAAGTACAAAGAAGAAAAGTAGAGAATATATAGCAACTCTATAGGAAAGGAGCAAAAACAACAACAAAATAGTATGATAATTGAAACACAATAAACAACCATGTTAATAAATAAAATTATATATAAAAAATAAAATTATTCTAAAAATAGAAATTGAAGTCAAAATAAATAAACACCAAATAAAAGCCAAAAACCTAACAAAAAAACCCCAGAGAAATACTTATCTTATGAACCACATAAGTGCTACAAGTCTACAACTAATGTCCGCTCAAGACAATCTTTTGACTCTCTTCAATTACTCAAAATTAATTATTATTCAAAATCAATATTGTATATATAATATATTAAATAAAAAAACATACACAATTAAATAGATGTGAATATTAACATGATACAGTTACGACAACATTAGGATGCATATTTAAAAGCGTTAATCTCAATTTCTTCATGACAAATAAATTGACCTACATAATTGATAAATAAATAAAAATTATTGGAAGAATAATTTCCTCCTAAATAATATATTTTAGGTAGACCATTTAACTTTCGAAAATAATAAAATCGTATGTTAAGTTAAATTGGTGTTCTTTTGAAGCTTGGAATAATTTACCTCAATTATTCGTATTCTTTCGAAGCTTAGAATCTGAATTGAAATTTTCAATCCTGCTGCATTCTTCCAGGTGAGGTTACAACCTAGCAAACATAAATTATAACAATTAAAAATATGAACCAATTTAAACAACTATTAATAATAGAATCTGAAAATACCACAAAGTATAAAATCACACAGTTAGGTTAAGGACAGCATAAACAACGTGTAAAAGTAATGAACATTTCTGTGGCCTATAATTTTTTTTTTTTCAAAGTGCAAAGAAAAAATAAATTAAATAGAAAAGCTAAGGGATGATCGGAAAAAAGAATTGTTTTACTTTTGAGCCACACATACATACTTATTTTCTGATTTCAATTTATTAGTTCATGTAACTTACATGTTGATAAGCATACATAACAGTGAGGTAAAAAATCTCATATGCCGAGAATCTACTGAAATCTGTTAAAAAAATTATTCAAAGAGTTCATCATAGAATTAAAATTTACAAAGATGAAAGCACACCGATTTAAATTTTTTTTATAGAGCATGAAGTAGGGATGTGAAACAAACCTAAAATATTATTATATATACAGAAATTTGGCTAAGACCAACCAAGACCCAACTTTAACATAGAATTGCAGGGAAGCACGGAAATTTTAATTTTAATAATTTAGATTTCTTTCCATATATTAATAATTTTATATAAGATAAAATTCTAATTGATTTAGAAGTGTTATATTGTGATTTCTTACCTTATTAAATAAGGACTTTATTTAAGTATAATAATTAAATAACAATTATTTGAAGAAAACAGTGAAAAGACGATTTTATCTATTACTGAGTGTTTTAAGGAAGGGCAAAAAGTTCAAATCACTTTTCTAAGGGTCTTCACACTTTTAATATATTGTAGATATAGATTGTAGATGTAGATATGTACACAAAAAAGCTAAATATCCAGTTAAATTTGTCATCAGCTAGTTAAAAATCAAAAGATCGAACCAAATCAAATCAAAACGACAATAGTCGAACTGATGGTTATTATTTTATTTGGTTTGGTTTGATTTTAGAAATTCAAAAAAAGATTAAATTGATTTGGTTTTGATTTTAATAAAAAATCGAACCATGAACACCTCTAACTCCAACTATTGTGTAGTGTGTAGATTCCTTACAAAAGTAAAAATGACAAACAATCTTAGGGCCGTTTGAATTGACTTATTTTAATGTTTTTAAGTCAAAATAGTTTTTAAGTATTCGTGGAGTGTTTGGTTAAAACCCAAAAGTGTTTTTAAGTAATACTTAATTTTAAGCTGAAAAAATAAAAATAAGTTAAAAATTATAAATTAAAATTCCTAACTTGTGGTTTTTGACTTATAAATCAAAATTACAAACCCATCCAAACATCACTTATAAATATATTCACATGCTAAGATATTGATTGTTTGATTTGGTTTGGTGGTTCACAACCCTCATAAATATGTTGGAAGTTTTGACCAAAATAAGCTATTATTTAAATTAATTTACCAAAATAATACGTTTTTAAAAAACTTTACAGAGCTAGTATAAACGTACTTGGCAGTAACGTATTAGGCTATATTTTATTTTTAAAAATCAACAGACCAAAAAGTAATTGTCTGACGACATTAATGTAGGAATCATAATTGATAGTAATGTTTTTGACTTAAAATGTTACTATCAGTAACGAGACTCTGCCACTTCAAAATATTTGTACGAAATCTGTCGTTATTATGACTCACGTTTTAAGACTAAAACGTTACTCTGAGTAACGATTCTATTCAATCGAATAAGAATATTCTTAAAAACAACTTTACATATACATATTGATTACTCAGTCGATTTAAAAAAAAAAATTCACACCTAAATTGTAATCACCTTTACATATATTCAATGTTTAATAAGTGTATAACAATATATATACTGATTAATATAATGTTATATTTGATAAAAATATTTGAAAATAATAATAATCTAAGTAATTTTTTTTGCTAAGAGTGTGTAGAGAGGCAAAGAGGACTTCTAACCAAGTTCATTAAAAATTGCTAATTGGACCATATTAAATGAGTAATAGTAATCTTAAAACATGTACGTATAATATTTTTGAATTTCAAAAGTATTTATATTTGTAGAGTTAAAAAATATTTTTTTATTTAATGTGTGATCGTAGAAGAATGAATGAACGACTCATACAAGTGATGCATTTAAGTGTGATTGAGTGTTCATTGGACTCATTATATATATCCAATCAATCAAATCTATTTTTGAGAATGCTCCAACAAGTAATTCCCTCTCAGAAGGAGAGATACTCATTACATCATAAATTCTTTTTACGTTTAGTTCTAGTCAAATAACTTTATATATTTTTATCAAATTTACTCGATTTAGAAAAGCACATTTTAGACGAGCACAGTATGCTACATGACAAATTTGAATCTTAACATTTTTAGTCGGTCGATTTAAAAATAAAATTCACACACCTAAATAATAATTCCCTCTCCGAAATCGTTACTCAAAGTAACGTTTTAGCCTTAAAATGTGATCCTAATAACGAATTTAACAAAGATTCCGTACAAATATTTTGAGGTGGCAGAGTTGCAGAGTCTCGTCACTGACAGTAACGATTCCTACTTTAACGCCGTTAACCATTACTTTTTGGTTCGTTGATTTTTTTAAAAATAAAATATAGTCTAATACGTTACTACCAACTACGTTTATACTAGTTTTGTAAAATTTCAAAAAAATAAACTATTTTAGTGAATTGATTTAAATAATAGCTTATTTCGGTCCAAACTTCAAATATGTTCACATGATAAGAGTTAGGCTTTAAAACACAGGCGAATATATTTGGGGCCAAGCCAAGGGATGGAAGGGAAAAGTGATAGTGTAGATGCAACAAGTGATGATCGAATTTCCAAATTGCCAGAACCAATTTTGCAGCATATCCTGTCTTTCCTTCATGCTGAAGATGTCGCACAATGCAGTACATTGTCAAAGGTTTGGGTTAGTGCATGTAATTCACTCCCCTACTTAAATTTTGGTTATAAATTATTCCATGAGTCAAAAGACATACCAAGGCTTCTGAATGTTGTGGATCAAGCTGTAGCGAATCGGAAAAAGCACAAGATTTCCATGCAAAAGTTCTCTCTATTTTTACAACATTATTATTCTAATGTCAACAACTGGATTGAGATGCTCGTAGCTTGTAATATCAAAGAATTGAATCTAAGAGTGAAAGCACCCTTTCGTCAAAGCATCATGCCCGAGGCAATCTTTGCTGCCAAAACACTAAATGTGCTAAGTTTGGGTGGATTTAAGATTGAATTACCCGCTGGTGATGCTGTGATAAATTTATCATCTTTGAGAGAGTTGCACCTCGTTAATGTGTATTTGGATGAGCAATTTATTCAGGCTTTGTGTACAAGCTGCTGCAATTTAGAGCTTTTGTCTTTGCGGTGTATTGATAGACTTGCTAGCTTTAAAGTTGGTGAAACTTTACCTAAACTGAAAAGGGTTAACTTGGATATTTTCCCTTTTAAATTCCAGTTGGTTGATATTGCAGCAATTAATCTCGAATACCTTGAGATCTACACCGTTCCTTGGAGTCTAAAGGTTGTTAAAATAACTGCTTGCAAAGCCCTCAAGACTTTGCACCTCAATGGTGTTGACGTGACCGAAAATTGGTTAGAGGAACTATTTAACAGCCTACAATATCTTGAAAAGTTCAACTTAATCCATTGCAAGACCTTGAAGGCTTTGAGGATCACGAGTGGTAGTCTCAAATTGCTGACAGCCTTACGTTGTGACAATCTGGTTGCTGCTGACTTTGACACTCCTAATTTATTGAAGTTCCAATATGATACTCATCCATTGTCAACTTTCAAATTGAAAGCTTCAGTTTTGCTGGAAGCCACTTTACACTTATACCCAACATCTGGTGACAGTGGTTGGCACTCTAAGTTCATGAAATTTCTTGCTAACTTCAATCATTCCAAGGCTATTGAATTATCGTGTCACTACAACAAGGTATGTCTCACAAATTCTCTAGCATTTAATTTGTTGAGTGTTTCTTATAAATTCTTTCTTTTTGTTGGATGCAGGTACCAGTTATACCAAAAGACCTGAGAGAAAACTTGCTTCCTCCCCTTTATGGTACTAATATTTTGCAATTAAACCTTTATGAGGAATCGAATTATTCAGTTGTTGAAATTATTGATAGTATGCTTTGGATTTCTCCTCACCTGGATATCTTATCATTTACCGGAGCTCCCGGCTTAAAGACCGTAAAGGTAATGTAGTTTATCCTTTAAAGGCTCTTAAGTTAATAAAAGATTGAAAATAGTTATTATTGAGGCTTACTGAACCTTTATTATTATGTAGTGTTTCTGCAGTTTTTTCTTTCATCCTTACTTGCCTTTTGAATCTTTGTTTGGTGACTATAATTAGTTCAGTGACCAACCAATTCAAAACTGTATTTCTTGCAAACTAGTCTTTTTAAGCCCGGTCTAAGAACAGATTAGTTTGAAATTGTTATATTAGCCCTTTAAAAGTTGTTCGTATAAATAACGGTGTTTTGGAGGAGGAGGAGGAGGGGTTTGGTGGACAATGCCGCTAGTTTTCTATTTTCATTACGGAAGTCATTTTCCTTATTATCAAGGAGCTTGTTTTTCTAAAGAAAATATTTTCCAAAATTTTTAACATATGGATCATGAGGAAAATGTTTCCTCCTTACCGAACACACCCTAAGTGTAGTTTAATGTAAAATGTAAGTCTGACATGGCTGCAACATTTATGTCACCGCGATGTGGCATCATAATGAAAACAAAAACATACATCTTTGTTTGAGTGTAATTTAAGATCAGAAGGTCATGAATTCCTTTCTTTCTATGAGCTTGATTTTATAAACTTCAGATTTACCTATAGACTACTTATAACTTGAGATGACTAAAGGTTATAACAGAATAAACGAGTGAAAAGAGCCAAGATTTGGTGAAGCTGATGAGTTAGTTAAACTTCAGATTTGCCTATAGGCTACTTATACTTCGAGATAATTTTAGAAGGTCAGACTAAGTGGGACGGGTCAATAAAATGGTTAAAATAAGTTTCTTATTATTTCTTAAAAATTTAGCTTAAAATAACAATTCAATTTCAACAATATTTAATGAAATGATTATTTTAATTGGCTGGGTGACTTTCTAAGCGAAATACTAATAGTTGAGTGGCTTTTGAGTTATAAAAAAGTGACTTTCTAGGTGAACTACCCTAAGTTGAGTAACCATCTCTGTGTTTTCATGACTGATTATTTATGACGCTAGTTTCTTCACCTTTGTTCGTGTTGTTCATAGTCAATACTGACTGATTATCCTCATTTGACAGTTTATGTATGAAGATGCATCGGATGAAGATGAGAAAGCTTGTTGGAGGCATAAGTTAAAGAAAGTCAAGTTGCACAACTTCACATGTATGGAGCAAGAAAAGTTAAGAAACTACTCTTTAACAAATGCAGACATCTTGGATGAAGATGAAAAGCCTTGTTGTGCATCTCTACCATGGAAATGTTGGAGGCATAAGTTAAAGAAAGTCAAATTGCATAACTTTACATGCGTGGAGCAAGAGAAATTGAGAAATTACTTTATCGCAAATGCAGACATTTCGGAGATGGTCGAGATCAGCCTTGACTAGTAAATTGTACATTACATTCATTATTGTTGCACCTTTGACCAGTGAATGACTAACTTTTATTGTATCGCCGAATCATGTTAGAAAAACATAGACAAGTATGCATCGCAATATCCAGGTGGATATATATGTTTACAAAATAAGAATTGGATCATTGTCTTTTCAACTTTATGATATGGTGGTTTATCTTCAACTAGAGGGATGTTAATTTTGATTGGAGCAGGGTGTGATTTGTGATGCACTGTTTGTAAATGTTTGTTAGAGGTTGAGGGATTAAATAAAATTGTCCTACCGATGGGGCATTTTATGGTGATTCAGGAACAAAGGAAGTTGATCTCTCAGGTGAATTTCATTATGGTAATTGGCATGTGTGTGACAAACTAGGCTCAATAACTATTGGTGTGTAATGGGTAGGCACTCTCTATAAATAGAGTCCTTTTTTCCCAACTATCAGAAAGCCCTACCATAATTTGTTCTTGAATACGTAATAGCTAGTAGATCGTGGAAGTTGGTCTCGGGCTTAACGATGATTGGCACCGCTACTAAATCAATGGAGATGAACAATGTGTAGCTACCACCCAACTTTTACAATGGAGTCTAAGTTCGTAGATTTAGACAAGGCTGGAAAAAAGTTGAATGACTCCGGAATGGCCCAAAACATTTGACACTGATATGCATTCTAATGCTATAATCAAGTAACAGTAGAAAGAACTGAGAGCATTATGTATCACGGAAAATCGTGTCACATATTTCACTAGAGACATTTAGATAAGTATTTCTCTAGTGGAATTAACACAATTAACTATGTAAAATCAAAGAATAATGTGTAGGATCCACTTACAAAAGATCTAACTATAGAGACAATTCAGAAATCATCAAGGAATGAGACAGAAGACTGATGTTTCAAAGATCTGGTTCAAGGGGGAAAATAGAGTTATGTTGTCGATTAAAATTATCAAAACAAATGTTGGTCCATTCCCATGATGAAGATAGACCATTACTACTTTTTAATACTAATAGTTTCTAAGTTTGAAATAGTGTGTCTACAAGATTACAAATAGTGTGTCTACAAGATTACACATTAACGAAAGCTTCACTTTAATGGTAGTCATTAGTCTATGATATCTCCTATTTTCTAAGTGTGATTTGCACTACGAGTAGTGTTTGAAATTTTTATGTCAAATGTTGATTTTCAAATAAAGTGAAAAAAAAAAAGTTGAGATAACTATTAAAAACACCCCTAAACTTGGTGCGAATTATTATTTTAGTCCCCGAACTAGTGACAGCCTTAAAAACACCCCTCTACTTGACTAAGTGAATTTAAAAATACCCCTCTTACGTCACGCGTGTGTATATGTGAAATTTTCTGCTGATGTGGGCACACACACACACATATATATATAATAAAAAAATATATATTTAAAACATTAAATGCTAAGAATTTACCAATTAAAGAAGAGAAGAAGATTTTTTTTATTTTAAAATAAATTATTTTTTTTTCTTATTCCATCCCATCCCCTACCCAGTACCCCAACCTTCCGCCCCCCCCCCCCCCCAATAATTTTTTAAAAAAACAAAATTAAATATTCTTTTCTTACTTATTTTCTTGTATTCGATATACAAGTAGAAAAGATTTTTCTAAAAACATTTATATATATCTAATACAAAATAAAAAAATAATTTTTTTTTGAGGGGGTGGGAGTAGTAGGGTAGGAATTTTTTTGGGGGGGAGGTGGGGGGAGTTAGGGAATGGATGTCGGGATAGGGGTAAGAAAAAATTTTTAAACTTTTTTCTTAAAAATATTTTAATTTTAAAAGTTAAATTATTTTTTTTAAGGGGATGGGGTAAGAAAAAAATTTAATTTAATTTTTACAATAATTTTAAAAATTTTAATTTTTTTTGGTGGGGGGAGGGAGTCGGGGTAGGCAGTGGGTGGGATAAGAAAAAAAATTTGATCTTTTTTTAAAAAAAATTGGATGGTGGGGTGTGGGGTTGGGATACTGGGTAGGGGATGGGGTGGACTAAGTAAAAATTAATTTTTTTTTTACTATATATATCTATGTGTATGCCACATCAGCAGAAAATTTCACATATACGCGCGTGTGGGATAATAAGGGTGTTTTTAAATTCATTTAGACAAGTAAGGGGGTGTTTTTAAGACCGTCAATAGTTCGGGGACAAAAGTAATTATTCGCGTCAAGTTTATGAGTATTTTCATTACTTATCTCAAAAAACTGAAAAATTCTCATGGCCAAACAGGTCCATTATCTTCTTCTTCAAGTTATTATCTATGTAAGTAACTCAACTTTGTTTTGTAATACAAAAGTCATTCAACTAATAACTAATACTCCCTCCGTCTATCTTTACTTGTCCATTTTTCTATTTTGTGATGTCCAATAATAGTTGTCCAGTTTATAAAACCAATGGATAATTTACCTATTTCTTCCTATTTTACCCTTAACATTAAATAAGATTTATAATCTAATGCATTTTTCAAAACATTAAATTTATTATATCCAAAGAGTAATATGATAAAATTATCCTTATCATTTACTGCGTCTTAATCCCTGTGTCAATAGAAAAGTGGACAAGTAAAGATGAACGGAGGGAGTAGTAATTATTTCCCAAAGTCAAATCAACTTTATTTTTCATTATCTTAATGTGAAATCATTTGAACTTTCAATCAAAATATTTTCAAACTCTTTTGGCCTGTCTATCTACAGTATGAGAACGAACATATAAAAGGACGCTTTTGATAATATGTACACAAAAGAGCTAAATATCCAGTTCAATTAATCTTCCTAGTAAGCGTAGACTTTATTAAAGTGGGTTGATAACTGCATAAAGTAGAGTCAAAATCTGTGATGGCGCAAATGCAATCCTCTGCCTTCATAACCCCCAAAGGCTTAGTGAATTGATAGTTCCTAATGTGTTGGTAAATGCTGTCTTTCGGGTGTACTGTTTGTTTAAAAAATTGTGGTAATAAAGCACATTCTCTTCTTTGATTCCAACTTGGTGGAAGTGGGAGTAGTGGTGCACTTTCTTGGCTAAAATACTAAAATATCAAAGCGTGGGACAAAGAAATAACCAGGAGCAAACAAGGAGCTGTACTAGGAAAAACAATGGAGTTGGATAGTGTCCTAGTTCTTTTACTTGTATTTTCTTGTTCTTGCTTAACGCTTTTCGCAAGTGAAGAAAGTATCAAGGTGGGGAAATCGATCACTGGTAATCAGAAAATGGTTTCAGCTGGTGGAACCTTTGCGTTAGGCTTCTTCACTCCGGGCAATTCTACATTTAGCTACCTTGGCATATGGTACAATACCATACCAGAACAAACAGTAGTTTGGGTTGCTAATAGAGAATCTCCAATCCCTCAGCATTCTACTGCAGTTTTCACTGTTGGAGATGATGGGAATTTAGTGCTTTTTGATGAAAAGGACAAACTTATTTGGTCATCAAATGTTTCATCCACAAATTCTACTATTGGAGCACTGCTAGATAATGGAAATCTTGTGCTCACACATGGTGAGTCCAATATATTGTGGCAGAGCTTTGAGCATCCTACGGATACATTTATGCCTGATATGAAAATCGGTTATAATAGAAAAACTGGCCAGCGAATTATGATCAATTCGTGGACAAGTAATGAAGATCCTCGGTCTGGAAATTTCTCTTTTGGAATAAACCCTGAAGGGCGTCCGCGGTTTTACATTTTGAAGCAAAACGGTATTTATTTTAGGTTTGACGATACTTATGAATACTTAGGAGGGAATGTCCTAGGAACTGCATGGTATCTTTCTGTTGTTTCTCGAAATGATGAAGTATATTTAACTTATGGTTACACCAAAGGTTTGGTAACATTAAGGGTCATCTTAAATCCTGGTGGGTATCTACAGCTGCTGGAATGGACACAATATGCTACTAAGTGGAACATTGTAGCTCAGGTACCACAAAGTCTTTGTGAACATTATGCGCAGTGCGGTCCATTTGGCAGCTGTGGGGACAAATCAATTCGAATATGCAGGTGCTTAACCGGATTTAAACCAAGATTTTCCACAGATTGGGATAATGGGAAATGGAATGATGGTTGTGTTAGAAAAGTAGCATTGGGTTGTGATGATGGAGACAAGTTCTTGAAACATGAGAATATGAAGTTACCAGATCGCACTATCTCCTTTGGACAAATGAGTGTTAACGAGTGTGAGACTCAGTGTATTAGGAACTGTTCCTGCTCAGCTTATGCTTATTTAAATAGCACCTGTTTAATTTGGTTTGGAGATTTACTGGATCTTTCCCACAACTATCCTGCTGGCAGAGTTCTCAATGTTCGAGTTCGTGGCTCTGAGCCAAGTATTTTCACTTCTATCCTTATTAATTCTACTTAACAGCGATTCTTAGAAAAAAAGAAAAAAGAAAAAAAAACAGTGATTCTTTACGTCATTGGTGTAGAAAACAAAATTTATTTACTTTTCGTCTTCTGGATGCAGTTACTCATGGTGGATCAGGGAATTCAGCTCACAGACACAAAATTTTCATTGCAAGAATTGTTTCTGCGATATCTGCCATATTGGTTCTTATTAGTTTTATTTTGTTTATCTTCAAAAGAAAGCCCTTGAGAAGACAAGGTGTGTCTAGTACTTCTTAATTGTTAATTACTTAATTAGTGCTAGTACTGAATTCAAATTTTGTGTGGATTACACTGGTTTGCTTTACTGATTTCTGTTTGAAACTAGGCTGGAAGAATGGAACTAAAGCTTTCATTAGGTCCGTGTCTAGTTTATATTCAGTTGAAAAAAGCGATATCAAGTTACAGCAGTACAACCTGCAGAAAATAAGAGAGGCTACTAACAACTTCCACGGAGAAAACAAACTTGGAGAAGGTGGATTTGGTCCCGTGTTTAAGGTGCTAAATTCAGTGTTGATATTTTACTGCTGCTACTTGAGATATACGTCTCATTTTCCTTTCATGACTGTGGAGGATGTGGATTTAAACATTCTGTTTCAGGGGTTCCTAGCTGAGTTTGGAGACGTAGCCATCAAAAGGCTAAGCAGGAGGTCATCACAAGGACTAGAGGAGTTCATGAATGAATTGAAACTAATTGCAAAACTACAGCACAAAAATCTTGTCAGCCTCTTAGGATGCTGTGTTGAAGGAGAGGAGAAGATTCTAATCTATGAGTATATGTCCAATTGCAGCTTGGACAAATTTCTGTTTGGTTCGTCTTCTACTCCGTTTAAGGCTTCACATAACTGAAACTTTTTCTTCTCTCAATTTCCTTTGGTAAATAAGATATTCATTTTTCTTTGTTAGACCCTTCGTTGAAGGTTACACTCGATTGGGCTACACGTTTTGGGATAATAGAAGGAATTTCTCAAGGAATGCTTTACCTACACAAGTACTCAAGATTAAAAGTCATTCACAGGGACTTAAAAGCAAGCAACATTCTGCTAGATAACGAGATGATCCCCAAAATATCAGACTTTGGAATGGCAAGGATTTTCGGGACTGATCAAACACAGGCCAATACAAACCGAGTGGTTGGTACATAGTAAGTGTAACTCCTGATGATTTGTTATTTGACTTGTTTCTGAGCTTTACTAGTGTCATTGCCTCTTGTGTATATCTAATGGAGACTGATTTATGCAAATGTGACATAGTGGCTATATGTCTCCGGAATACGTAGTATATGGCCAGTTTTCGGAGAAATCTGATGTGTTTAGCTTTGGAGTGTTGCTGTTAGAAATTCTGAGTGGTGAGCGTAACTCAGACTTTCTCATGACTGAAATTTCCGCGTCCCTCTTAGGATGGGTAAGAATACTCAAGACATTTGAAAACTTTGTCCAAGTTTGTTTTCTTTCACTCTTTTTCCTTTTTTATCAATAAGGCCAACTCATTTGAACTTTTAGGCATGGAATAAGTGGAAAGAAGGAAGAATGTTGGAGCTGATTGATCCATCATTAAGAGAAACCTGTGACAGTAACAAAGCAACAAGGTGTATTCTGGTTGCGCTTCTTTGTGTTCAAGAAATTCCAATTGACCGGCCAACAATGTCTGATATAGTTGTCATGTTAAGCAACGAAACGATGCTCATCCCTGAACCAAAAGAACCTGCTTTTCGCAGCAGCTGGCAATCTCAGCAGCTAAGTGATGTATCGATAAATGAGATGACAATTACCTTACCGAAGCCTCGATGAGAGAACTTAGTTTTCCTAGTTCTTGTAGTAAGTTGTTCTTGTTAGCATAGGACCACCATAATTATGTTTGTAGAAAGGAGAGATGTTTGATATCTTCCTTGAGAGGGACTACAGTTTGGGAGAACTTTAGGCTAATCCAGAGAGTTTTACTTCAAAAATTTTGGAGATTTACTTGTTACCAGACAATAAGGTCCTGAATTGTTGGACTTACAAAAGTGTAGGCTCTGGCAGAAATGGAGACTGAATTTCTCTGTTTAATTGATGTTTTCTTGTTTTTTTTCCCTGCTCCTCCAGTGTATCAAATGTGTTTTCATCTTGCTTTTAAAGTTCACTTGGCTTAAATTTTGGTCAAATTTAATTTTTTACGGTAATGGAAGAAGTTTGGGTCTAACTCAACTTCAAAAATTAGCTCACGAGGGGAGGATTGTGCAATACATATAAGTAGACCACCAATTCCCAACTAATGTGATACTTTAACCCACTCTAACACCCCCTTTATGCTCAGGCCCAACTGGAGCATGTACGGGGAACTCAAATGTGGATGGACCTGACTCTGATATGATGTAAAGACATGATGTTTGGGCCAACCTCAATCCTAAAAGTTCTGATTTGTCAACAGGAATATGGGGGAAAAGAATTACATAGTGGTTGAAGCTTAAAAAACTGGCAACTTGTCTGAGTGCTTTCATTTAAGAGAAAAACGTCCAAATTATGTCATCCAAAGAACATCCAAACAAAAGTATAAAGATAAAATTATTCCTAGTTTAAATATCCTCTCCCCTCCCCCCAACCCCCCATCCCCACCCCTCTCTCATCACCACCTATCATTGAATAATAAAGTTACTTCCTCTGATCCAAAATAATTGAATTATTGGGATATGACACACCCTTTAAGAAAAATATTTAAGGACATAAATTGTAAGTTATTTTTCATTTTTACTCTTTTAATTATTCTTAACCTATTCTCCTAGAAAATGTGAAGTACTTAAGAACCTCATTAAATAAAAGAATAAATATGAAAAAAAAAAAAAAGCATCACCCCCGAATATCCTTTAGTAAAATTGGCTCCAAATTAAGTAGGCGTTTGGCCATGAAAATTAAATTTTTGGAGTTGGAGTTGGAGTTGGAGTGGAAGTTGGAGTTGGAATTGAAGTTATGTTTGGCCATGAAAATAAATTATATGTTTATTATTTTTATTATGCTTAAATCATAAATGATTAAATTAACTAAATGACCATCATATTTGTATTCGTTAAAAAAAGGATTAACTTGATTAGTTTACTTTAAAAATATTATACATAGTTAAAGCTATTAAAAACATCATCTTGAACAAGGTATTAAAATTGAGTGGTCATTATATTAATTGCAACAATTTCAAAAATAAATAATAAAAATAGGAAAAATGTATATGTATATATATATATCATATTTTATTCTAAAAGTGGGAAGAATGTTAGGCAAAAGTTAGATTATCATTTTGCCCCTATACTAAATTAAAATATTATATAACATCTAATTAATTAAATAGTAAATAGTAAAAGTCATCTTCTATATAACTAACGGCTGTACATGAAGCAATTACAGTAAAACCTCTCTAAGTTAATACTCGATAAATTAATGAACTCTCTAAAATAATATTTTTTTCCCGTCCCGACATGGGCTAGTGGAAAAAATTACCGATTTCGATAAGAAAATAAGATAATATATTTTTGAAAGACCCCTATATAAATATATGGTCCTATTAATATTATAAATTATAATTCTTTAAAATTACAAAAATATCTAAGACAATTTAGTGAAATATAATTATAGTGTTCTTGTTTTTTGTTAAAATTTAAATCTAGTTGAAGCTCATCTCTAACTTTTCTTATTGCATTCAACAGTTCCAGTGTTGTCTTCTCGAACTGCACCAAAAAATTGCAAAGAGTTCTAGATGCGATAAGCGTTTTCTTACGCGTAAATGGTTCCAAAGGTATTGTATCGTCTTCAACTTCACCATCAATATTGTTTTCTTCAATGGTATCCACAATTTCTTCTAAGCTCTGGACCTCTGAACATGTATCATTTTCACCCGGGTAATCCAACAAGCTATTGACATCCATTTTATTGTGGTAACCGAGATCATTAATCATGACATCAAGTCATGAATGTCGTTTTCACAAGTGACTTCATTTAAATTCCTTGAGGCTTCATCTCCAAACGAATTTTGCAGTGTCGATACAATGTATTTTCTGTATAATGAATTTATTTTTTATATTAATTCAATAAATATGATACATCCATTAGTAAGATACAATAATTTTGATATAATCAAAATTAACTTTTATTGAATCTTGAAAACACTCTTTAAATTAATAAATATTAATTTATCGATTAAATAATACTTCTACAAAATATTAATATTTCATGGTCCCGACAATATTAATTTAGAGAGGTTTTATTATACTCTTATTAGTTACTCCCTCCGTCCCATTTTAGTTGGTCATCTTACTAAAAATAAATGTTTAATATTAGTTGATCACTTACTAAATCAAGATAGAATTAATTATTATTTTTTTTCATTTTATCCCTATAATTACTTACAATTTCAATATCTATTCCTATGCCCAATGAATATCATTAATATAGATAAAGGGTAAAATAGTAAAATTTATTATTCTATTTATAATTTCTTAATCATCGAATAAAATGAAATGAATCCAACTACAATGGGACGGAGGGAGTATTGACTATTGTGTACAGTAGTGGAGAACTGAAAAGGCACATAAGCTTTCAGTTTCTAATTCATGCCTTCTTTCTCCTTCATCAAAGCCATCATTATCTTGTAATTATTGTACTCCATATGATAAGCAATTATAAGGAAAAATTTTAATATGTACTCCCTCCGTTCCATTTTAGTTGGGCATATTATTAAAAATAAATGTCCCATATTAGTTGGGCACTTACTAAATTAGGATAGTATTAATTAATTTCTTTCCATTTTACTCCTATAATTAATTACAATTCCATTATCCATTTCTATGCCCAATGAATATCATTAATATGAATAAAGGGTAAAATAGTAAAACCATCAATCCATTTATGATTTCTTAATCACTGTGTAAAATGAAATGTGTCCAACTAAAATGGGATAGGGGAAGTATGAGGTATGTCATATCATATTTGTATGAGGATCTTCACTAGTCGACAAATGTATATTATGGATCCACCTCATTTAATTTCATTCTCTCTTCACCCACCATTCACCTCTCCCTCTTAACCTAACCGCATTCCCACCCCTCCCCCTACTACAAAAACCTGAGAGCCCCACAAACCACCCCCTTTTATTCCTTCCATGTAATCTCTATTTGGCCAACCTTAGTAAAAAATACTTTTATTTTTGATTTGTTTAAATAAGATATTTGACTGCACAAGTTTAAATAACACAATAAAATACAGTGAAAGAATTAATAATGTTTTCTGTTAGTGTTTTTGTAATTAATTAATTATACTAGTTATTAATGAAGAAAAATAAGAATAAAAATAAAATATTAATTTTTAGTTGTTACTTTCTATGTTAAATAGTAGTGTTTTAGGCTTTTTATTTGTTTCAAACTAAGTGGTGTTTTAGATAATTAAAAATACATTAATTATATTCTTCTAATTTTATTTTATTTTTAAAATAAAGAGAGTTTTACATAACTATTAAACTACTAAAGAGTTATATCTTTTTCAAGATGTTTATAAGGGCCAAATAGTAAAAACACTCTTTATTTTTAAAAAATAAGTAATTTTTCTCAAGGGGTGTATCCAAACTAAAAACACCACTTATTTAAGAACAAATGAAATAATTTATATTCCCTTCTTTTGGATTTACTTGTCATATTTTAACGTGATACACCTATTAAGAAAACAATGAGTGGTATAGTGACTATATCATATTATCCCTACTAATTGATGTTTAGTAATGTGTATTGAAAAATAATTTGAAGAATAAGTAACTAGTGCTAAGGGTAAAACATGAAAAAAAAAATTATCTTTTCTTCATATGTCAAAAATGACAAATAAAAATAAAAATTAAATTAGAAAAATAGTGACAAGTAAATTAACGGAGGGAGCATTTGAATAAGATTAAACATTCATAAAGCTAGTAACTTTTTCGTCATTTTTCCAACAAAAAATATACGAAATTGTCATTATACCAAGTAGAAGTATAAAACTTTTTTTTTTTGACAAAATCTACTAAATTGATAAATTGAGTTAAATAAAAAAATCAATGATTTGGTGTTGAAAAAAATTCTGATTCAATGGTTTGATATTGAAAAAATTGAGTGAAAAATAAAATTCATGACAAAAAAACTGATCTGAAAAACTAGGCCATAAAAAAATTCGAAGGAAGGAAATAGAGGAAAAAATCAAAAATTGGCGGATGAGTGATGAGTAAAAGAGAGGAGAAAGAAATAATCACTAAAGAGGAGAGAGACAATTGTGGATCCCACACACTTTTTTATTTTAAAAAAGAACCCTAACCCTCACATGTTAATTAATACACCATAAAAATTTTCAATTATATTTTGTGTGGTGAAAAACACTAAACTTTTGTGCCAACCAACAATCCTTTTATCCCTATAAATACACAAAAGTAAGCCACAATCTCTCCACCCATTTGAAATTTTTTCACTTTTACACTCATATTATGTTGACTCATTGTCGGTCATTGTTGCTTTGCCAGATTTTGTGATCACTTTCTTAAGGCAATCTTAATCGATGTAGTTTTGTTAAACTTCAGCTCAAGAGCTTTACAAAATAGAGGCAATTCTCATACCGTAAGAAATTCGTATCACAAAATTATAAGAAGTTTAAATTTATGAGATAATTACCTTATTCAAAAATAGTATTATTTTATTACGAAGAAATATATAATTTTAAACAAGATCTACGACAAGCAAGAATACTGAAAGAATCAATACCACATAATCATAAAAGAGAGTTAAGAAGGATAGAGAAAGAAATAAGAAGCATAAAAAATTATATAAAGTTCCTAAAAAATAGAGTAAGATATTTTCCGGTAGGATAAAAGAATAAGTTTATGCCTAGACAAAATAGATTAGTAAGAAACGTTAGAAACGCAAATAGTATAATCAGACTAAGTTATCAATTAATTAGAGAAACAAGACTTTTCCAAAAAGCATTAAATACTAGACTAAATCAACTCAAAGAAGAAGAAGAAATACTACAAGAAAATATACCATAATATTTAGAATTAAAAAATTATATAATTATAGAATTATATAGAACAGATACTGCTATACAAGCATATAAGGATAGGATTAATTATTTGGATAAAGAACTAAAAAATATACCTTTGGGTTAAATATTATATGAGAAGAAACGACAATTACCATAATTATATAAATCATTATAACCAACAAATACATAATACTCATATTGAAGAAAGACGACTAACACAAGTACGAGACCAATTAATTCAACATTTACAAGACTTTGATAACGCAACCAAAAAGAACTAGAGCAATATATCGGTTAACAAACATCGTCGAAGGTGTGGACACCGACTTAGAATAAAATCAAAATTACTTAATATAAATAGGGATATTAGAAGTGCGATACATTATAGAGCAATTTTTAAAGAATATTTAGACTACTGCCCGTTAGGATAAAATTTTATATAGTACTGGAATATTCTCTCAACAATTTTTATTGTAGTCCAACCAATATGATTAATTCAGCAGAATTTGGAAAATATATTAAGGTAGGATTTCAGACAAAAGGATATGAAGACATGAATGGAGGAAATAATTTATTAGTATGTTTAGGATTTATTGGTAAATTATCTAGTAATAGTAATACTAGGTTTAAATTAAAAGTAGATGATGTAGTAGAATTAATGGGAGATCAAGGAATTAAAGTAATGAAGCCTTTAAAAATAGACCCAGAGACTTATGCAGGATTAGAATGGAATTTAGAACCACCCAGGACTCAAGCAATCCTTAAACCAACAGATCATTTAATGTATACTAATAGAAAAGGACAAACATCAATTAAGTTTATAGACTATAACTTAGAAACTCAAATGAATGAAGAAATAGAAGAACTAGAAAGGATAGAATTAATGAATATAATAGAAACAATATCCGAAGAATTTTCAGTAGATTTAGCAATAGAAACTGCTAGAGAAATTTACAGAAATAATAAAAACAAAACTTTTAAATGTAAAGGATGTAAATTAGGACACTTACATTTTACTCAAGTAGAAGACCATTTCAAATATTGTAAGTTAAGAACAAATAATTTAGGATATCAAGAAAATGACGATAATATTTTAGCCAATAAAAGTACATATGACGAAGAAGAAACCACTAAGAGTATTAAAGAATTTATGGAATCGGCAACATCTAGTTCAAGCCCATTTCAAAGAACAACAATAGGACACACCATACAAACCAATACTGGTAATGTATCTAGACATAGAGTATATAGAATAAATTCCAAAATAGAAACGGAAAGAATTAGACCTGTAGGAAAGAGAATGCCTATAGAAGAACCCGTCCAACTCCAAGAAGGAGGTAGTAAAGGAAAAATATTAAATATAGCTGCCCAAGACCCTCAAGCATGGAACACTGTAATAGACTTATGGAAAGGAATAGTAGTAGCAGATTATATAAAAACTTATCAAGAGACAGATGCAGAGACTATGTATAGATATATGGAAACATTTTTAGGAGAATCTACCAAAGGATTATGGGAAGCCTTTAAGACAGAATTTCCTCAAGAATTTCAAGACTTAGTAAACATGGGAGCTAATCCCTATAATTTTATAAATAAAATACACAGTTTGATAACAGGAGAAGATCCCAATAGTGGTTTATTAGTATTACAAAGAAAATCCTTGATACAATTAGAACAATTAAGTATTAGTAATTGGCAACATATAAAGTTTTTCTTAAATGACTATTTTTATTATTGTACTAGAAGTGGAAACGCTTTTGATCAGACATTAGGTAGAAAATTGTTTAATGAATTACCAGGAGCTTTAGGAAGAGAAATAGAAAGACGATGGGATGAAAGGAAAGGAGTAGTACAAAACCATAATGTTAGATGGTTCATTGGACATAGAATACAACACATAATAGAAATATTACAAGAAAAATGTACTCACATACAAATTCAAAAACAGTTAAAGAAAGGTGAAACTAGTTTTTGTAAAAGTATATACACTACTCAAAGTTATGATGAAGACTATCAGAAAAGAAGAACTCCAAAGAAATATAAAAAATCATACCCAAAGAATAATTACAGACAAAAAAGTTACTATCTAAGAAAATCAACCGCTAAAAAACCATACTTAAATAAGAATAGACATGTTAGAAAGTATAAGAATGATAAAAGTTATAAGAATACTCTAGAATGTTTTACTTGTGGAAGCACGAAACATTTAACAAATACTTGCCCAAGAAGAAATAATACTAGAACAAGAAACTCTCAATTAATAGAAGATTTTCAAGAAACTTTAATTAATGTAGACGAATACATGTCAGACAATGAAAGTATTTATTCTATAGTAAGTATAAATAACAATGAACCTTATCATTCATCAGACTCATAAGATGAGAATCTCATTAATGAGATAAATCTAGAAGACCTACATTTCGACCCACCAAATTTTGATTTATTAAATATAATAGACTATAATTTAGTTAATATAAAAAGCGAAGACTGTATGCATGAATTTGAAAGAAAAGGCTTAGACAGTAATCAATGCTTCATTTGTAAATGGTACCCAGATAAGAATAGACGAGTCAAATGTAGACTTTGTTATATAGAAGGATGCATTCCTTGCATAGAAAAAACCATAGGAAGTAGGTTACTGCAACCTAAGACAAGTACTGAACTACATAAAGAAACAATTAAAGAAGTAGCAAGTTCTTCAACCAATTATATTATATCACACACAGAAGAGGATAAAATAATTGCATTAACAACAAGAATAAATAACCTAGAAGAAAGAATAAAAAGATTAGAAAAAGGTAAATATGTCATGGAAGAAGACTCAGAATTAATGAACCAATCCTTTGATGGTTTAGTATGTAATGAAGATAAGAAACTAAGTACAGTCAAAATATTAACTAAAATAAAAATATAAGATTATGAAATAGAAACACTAGAATTAGTAGACTCAGGATGTACACAGTGTAGAATAAACCCAAAAACTATTAGGATTGGTAGACTCAGGATGTACACAGTGTATAATAAACCAAAAACTATTACCAAAACATCTTATAAATAATTTTAAAAAACCTCATATATCCATGCAAATGGATGGAACTCATAATACTTATAGACATTTTGTAAAAAATGTAGTAATTAGTTTTAGTAATACATGTTCTAATTATAAAACAGTATATAAGTTAGGAGTAATGTTGACCAGAGAATTAAATATAAAGGTAGACTTTATAATAGACTGAGATTTCATGATAAAAAATAATGAAGGATGTTTTATAACTAGAAACAAAGTAATTTTTATAAAAAATATTATAATAACACCAACATTTTTTGGAAAAAATGTACAAAGAAATACAAAAGTAACCAAAGACTCTAAATTTCTTAAAGAATCCTCAAAACACTTATGTGACAAAGGCACATACTGTACCTGTAAAACAGGAACATTAATGTTAGAAGAATTAGACTTAGATGAAGAAGTTAATGAAATAGAATTATTAAATCAAATCATAGAAAAAAATTATGATTTAATGGAGATAAACATAGACAACTACAATTTTAAGAAAGGAATTCAACAAGTAGGAATAATAAAGAACCAAGAAGACTTGCAAAAGATAATTCAAAAATTAGATGACATAGACATAATAGGTGAAAAACCTTTAGAACACTGGAAGAATAATAAAATAGAGTGTAAACTAAAAATCATAAATCTAGAATATACGATAAGAACAGCAGCAATACAAGCTACTAATGAAGATTTAAAAGACTTTGAAGTACAAATTAAAGAATTACTTGACCTAGGAGTAATTAGAAGATCTAAATCAAGACATAGGTCCGCAGCTTTTATGGTTAGAAATCATAGCGAGATAGTTAGAGGACAAGCTAGAATGGTAATAAATTATAAAAGACTTAATGACAATACAGTAATGGATGCTTATAAACTACCAGACAAAACAGAGTTAATTAATAGAATTCAAGGAAGAACAATGTTTAGTAAATTCGACTGTAAGTCAGGATATTGGCAGATAAAAATGCACCAAGACAGTATAGAGTGGACATCATTTACTTGTCCCGAAGGACATTTCGAATGGTTAGTAATGCCATTTGGATTAAAAACTGCTCCACTAATTTTTCAAAAAAAGATGGATAGTATATTTGGTAAATATAAGAATTTTGTACTAGTATATGTAGATGACATCTTAGTTTTTAGCTATAACAGGAAATAATATTTAGGACATCTCCAAACAGTTTTTAAATTGTTTGTAGACAATGGAATAATTATAAGTAAGAAAAATATGGAATTATGTAAACAATATATTAATTTTCTAGGAATCATTATAGGAGAAGAAAAAATAAAATTACAACCACATATAACAAAAAAGGTCGTAGAAATGCCAGACAAGTTGGAAAAAACAAAAGACCTACAAATTTTTTTAGGAATATTAAATTATGCTAGACAATTTATTAAGAATTTAGGAAAGGTAGTTGGACCTTTATATGCTAAAACTGGTTCTAAAGGACAAAAGACATTCAATACGGAAGATATAAAATTAGTTCAAAGACTAAAAGAAATGGTTAAGGACATACCAGACTTAGCCCTACCTTTAGAAATAGACTATTTAATAATAGAGACATACAGTAGTTTTGAAGGATGGGGAGCCGTCCTTAAAGCTACAACAAATAAATATAGCAATAAAAAAGATGAAAGAATATGTGCTTATCAAAATGAAAAATATAAAGAACAAGGCAACATGAGTAGTATAGATGCAGAAATACTAACAATCATATATGATCTTAATAGTTTTAAAATATACATTTTAAATAAGCCAGAAGTATTAGTAAGAACTGACTGTGAAGCCATAGTCAAATTTCATGAGAAAATTAGCGAGAAAAATAGTAGTAAGAGACGATGATTAAATTTTATTGACGCTACTTCAATATATAATATTAAATTCGAACATATTAAAGGTAAAGAAAATACCTTAGATGATAAACTTAGTAGATTAATATCAAAAACTACTAACTAATCTTTTTTGCAGCATGACTGACAAATGCAAAGCAAAAGCTTCAGACTCCAGCGCAGACAATTATTTAAAGACTTTATTAAGCAATACTCATTTTCAGCCACAGACAATGTTAAATACAGCTCAGACATCTAGCGATCAGACGATCGAAAGAATACATTTTGGGAGACAAAATTTAATTTATTATCTAGACTCAAATTTCAGTTTTAAGACAATACCTGAAGCAAGGGTCGACAGAAATAAAAAATGCTTATTAGACAACTTATGGATTTCATACAACAAGACTCCAAGGGATGTCAGCTATTTTTTAGCTGTTATGAATACCCTGACACAATATTTTCCAGACAAAAATTTAACTAATAAGTTTAACTTTTATGTGATCATACAGGGAAGGACTCCAGTAATCTACCAGACATGAATTCAGGTAATAGACGCTATTAAGAACTTCAAAGACCCCTTATATAAAGGATTTAATAATTTTAATGAAGCTTTAAACTACGCAAGAGGAAAATTAGGACCAAACTTTTTTATTACCCCAGAACTAAGAAACTCGGTAAATTACCCTCAGTACAATATTCAAAAAGACACAAACAAAATTATTTTTTGTGATCACTGCAGTTTAATGACCGAAGGTTTTAAAAGACTGAATCATAAAAATGAACTGTTAGAGAAAGAACGAGATGACTTAGTAAGACAAAATTTATTACTACAAGATTATATAAAACATCTTGAATTAAACCAAAGCTTAAATTCAGCACCCTTTCAGACACAAAGACCATTTCAAATTTTTAAAGATTCTTGTACTCAGACTGATTTTCAGACACCACAAAAAAGTTCTCCATCTTTACTCAAAATGGATGAGATGGGTATGCATTCCCCACTGAATGTAGACAGACCTACTGCATCAGGTAAGGATGTAGCTAGTCCGGTTCAAACGGCAACCGGTAAAGACTTATCAAGTCCGTTAATGGCTGACACTTTGCCAAAAAATGTAAGAAGACTTCCAACTAGTTTTTATTTAGAAGGAGCCTCAAGCTCAAAGACTGTAAAAATTAAGAGACAAAATAAAAAGAAAGTAACGACAAAAACCATAGAAGGAATTATTGGTGATACATTGATGAGATTATTGGTAGACTCTACCTCGAACACTCCTAAAGAAGAGACTAAAGACATGATTAAAACAGAGAAAGAAAAATCAGATATTTCAAATTCAGACTCAGATCTACCTAGTTCAGACAGAGAATATGACCTGCCTCTAGATCAATTTGCTCAAGACCCTAATGCGGATAATAATTTCGATATGAGTTTTGACTCCGAGGCCTTGCACAATTTAGACACTATTTGTTAAACAACATCAGTAATGACATCGGATATTTTGGACATTTTTTAAAGACGTAAGCAGTGACCTCAGCAGACTTAATATTCGTAAGCAATGACATATATATGGATAAGACAGAAAGACGGACAGAAAGAAAAAGTCGTAACATTACAAAATGTTACAAGATTTTCAAAGAAAATTAATAGTGAAAGCGACATAAAGCAAACTTGAAAGCGACATACAACAATATTTTTCCGTTCAATTTCATTTTGAAGTCCGCAGACGTTTCTCTATAAATACCTTCATTTGGCAAGGAGCAAGATCAACGAAGCAAGCATCAGACAATCATAGTAAGAAGCAATTAGCTTAGTTTTTACAAATAAATATTGTGAGAAACGCGTGTTTGAAAAATAAAAGAGTGTGTTTGTAAAAAGAGTGCTTGTACAAAAGTGAGTATTTAATTTTTCAGTTCCACTAGGAGCAACTTCGGGGACTCCCGAAAGGGAACCCTCTATCCGCTTTACTCAATGTAAGTAGGTTATAAGCTTTACTAGAAGTAGGTATTATTCCCCATGTTTGTATGTTTATGTTTATGTTTTATGAATATACGTTGATATTTTAATATATGTTGATATTTTATTATATGTTGATATTTCATCATGTCTATCTTCAAAAGTTATGTTTAGTTGTTCGAATCTACCTTTAGTATATGGTTATTCTCTTAAATGTCTAAGCAACTCCGATGGATTAACCCATAAATTCCTAGGATTTGAGTCCGTTAATGGCCAAGAGAGCCGCAGGACATGTGTCATCCAGGGTGAGGTTAAAGAAGCAAGTACTAGGAAAATGAGTTTAAGAGAAAGAGATGAAAGAGGTAGATATACTGACAAACTAAATAACAAGTAGAAATAGACAACCTTAGTTTAAAAAAAAAAAAAAAAAGTTTGATCATTTATTTAAAAAAAAAAAGCTTGACTTTAATTAAAAAATAAATTGCTTCAATTTATATAACTACGAGTATTATAAGATTGAATTGAGACTCAAATTGTGGTTGTGACAATTAATCAATTCTAATGTTTGACTTTAATTAAAAATTGAATTGCTTCAATTTATATAATTCTAAATATTATAAGATCGAATTGAGACTCGGTTAATGGATATAACAATTAGTCAATTCAAATATTTGACTTTAATTGAAAAGTTAAATTGCTTCAACTATGTAACTGTAAGTATTACAAGATTGAATTGAGTCTCAGTCTATAGATGTGACAATTAGTTAGTCTTAATCTTTGAGTTTAATTGAAAAATTAAATTGTTTCAATTCATATAACTCTAAGTATTATGAAATTGAATTGAAACTCAATTTGTAGATGTGACAATTAGTCAATCCTAATGTTTGACTTTAATTTGATATTAAATTATTTCCATTTATGTAACTCTAAATATTATAAGATAGAATTGAGACTTAAATTTTTGCATTAAATAATTAGT
Source organism: Capsicum rhomboideum (assembly GCA_031232105.1). Lineage (NCBI taxonomy): Eukaryota > Viridiplantae > Streptophyta > Magnoliopsida > Solanales > Solanaceae > Capsicum > Capsicum rhomboideum. The sequence goes on along the minus strand of CP124712.1, from coordinate 133,500,152 downwards.
CAATATAAATATTTGACTTTGAAAGAAAAATTAAATTGTTTCTATTTATACAACTATAAGTGTTGTACAATTGAATTGAGACTCAATTTGTGCATGTAACAATTAGTCAATACAAATGTGTTGACGTTACTTGAAAAGTTAAATTGCTTCAAACCATATAATTATGAGTATTATAATATTGAATTATTACTTGATTTGTGAATGTAACAATTAGTCAATTCTAATGTTAATTTTAATTAAAACTAAATTGCTTCAATTTATATAACTCTAATTATTATAAGATTGAATTGAGAATCAATTTGTAGATGTAACAATTAGTCAATACAAAAATTTGACTTCAGTTGAAAACATGAATTGATGCTCAATTTGTGGATATAACAATTAGTCAATTCTAATGTCTGGTATTAATTGAAAAATAGAATTGTTTCAATTTATATAACTTTAAGTATATAAAATTGAATTGAGACTCGATTTGTGGATGAAATAATTAATCAATACAAAAATTTGACTTCAATTGAAAATTTGAATTGAGACTCAATTTATGAAATAATTAGTCAATTTTAAGATTTGATTGTCATTGAAAATTGAATTGCTTCAATTTATATAATTATAAATATTATAAGATTGAATTGAAACTCAATTATGTAACAATTAGTCAATCATAATGGTTGACTTTGATTGAAAAATTAAATTACTTTCATTTATATAACTCTGAATAACATAAGATTGAATTGAGACTCGGTTTATGGTTGTAACAATTAGTCAATTCTAATGTTTAACTTTAATCAAAAAACTAAATTGCTTCAATTTATATAAATCTAAGTACTATAAGATTGAATTAAGATTTAGTTTGTGGATGTAACAATTAGTCAATTTTAATGTTTGACTTTAATTGAAAAATTAAATTACTTTAATTTATGTAACTCTAAGTATTATAAGAATGAATTGAGACTCAGTTTGTGGATGTAACAATTAGTCAATTCTAATGTTTGACTTTAATTAAAAAAAAAAAATTACCTCAATTTATGTAACTCTAAGTATTATAAGATTGAATTGAGACTTAGTTTGTGGATGTAACAATTAGTCAATTTTAATGTTTGACTTTAATTGAAAAATTAAATTGCTTTAATTTATGTAACTCTAAGTATTATAAGATTGAATTGAGACTCAGTTTATGGATATAACAATTAGTCAATTCTAATGTTTGACTTTAATTAAAAAAATAAATTGCCTCAATTTATGTAACTCTAAGTATTATAAGATTGAATTGAGACTTAGTTTGTGGATGTAACAATTAGTCAATTTTAATGTTTGACTTTAATTGAAAAATTAAATTGCTTCAATTTATGTAACTCGAAGTATTATAAGATTGAACTAAGACTCAGTTTGTGGATGTAACAATTAGTCAATTCTAATGTTTGACTTTAATTAAAAAATTAAATTGCTTCAATCTATATAACTCTAAGTATTATAAATTTGAATTGAAACTCAATTTGTGGATGTCACAATTAGTCAATCCTAATGTTTGACTTTAATTGAAAAATTAAATTGCCTTAATTTATATAATCCTAAGTATTATAAGATTGAATTGAAACTCATTTTGTGGATGTAACAATTAGTCAATCCTAATGTTATACTCCCTCCGTTTTCGAATTAGTTGGCCCTTATGACTTTGACACGTTCATTAATAAACCAATAATTAGAGATGCATTTTACTCTTTTACCCTTATTTACCTCTTAAAGTTCAATAATCTATGCAATGATTAAACATAGAAATTTGGTACAATTACTCCACTCCATGCATGCATCACGTCTAGAACCTACAAATTTAGAAATGAAACTATAAATCATTAATCTTTTTTGGAGAATTGAAATCTTGAGCACTCCATTCCATTACTACTCTATCTAAGCATATGCATGAAATTTGAATGTTCAGCAGGACTCTTCACTTTCACAATTACTCCATTTTTGCAAATGTATTCTAACTAAGCATTTTGTAAATCCATTTATTAAGCTGAAATTTTTAATTTTTGTTTCAAATTATTAAATTTTTGGAACCAAAATTTGAGAACTTAATTTTTCCACCAAATTTTTTTTCTAAAAGATGACTCACTCTAATATTGTTAAAATATGTAAGTGCTTAAATAAGAATAACTACAACAATACCCTCCGTTTACCTATTGGGCCAAAAATACTCTTCAAGTATTGAAATTGGTTAAAAAATACCCTCCAATTACCTATTGGGCCAAAAATACCCTTCCATCCACCTTTATGGCTCAAATATACCCTTACAACTAACGATTCTTTTTTAAACCATAATTAAAAAAAATATTTATTACGTGTCAGCTTTCCATTGGTTGCAAATTAAATTAATTTAAATCTTATTATCTTATAACCAAATCCGGATCCAACTAGAACTACTTGACCCAATCTATTAAATTGGCACCAACTTATTAAACAAAAAAGGGGTTGCCCATTTCCAAAGAACCAGTATATACTGAAATGCTTGCTAATAATGAAGATGAAGATGAGCCTGAAGCTCAACCTGAGGAGCAAGCTGCAAAATAGACTCGTAGCTCAGATACACTTCAAGATGCAATGTTGACAATAGCCTCACGCATCCGGTACTTGGATGACACAATTGAGCAAAGCAAGTACACCATTGACACCCCTGCTCTACTACAAGATGTGATGGAAATTGAGGGTTAGGAAGATCGAAACAATTGTAATAGGTTGGAGCGGGTTTAATAGATTGGATCGGGTAGTTTTAGTTGGGTCCGAGTTTGGTTATAAGATAATAAGATTTAAATTAATTTAATTTGCAACCAATAGAAAGCTGTAATAAATAAAAATTTTAATTATGGTTTAAAAAAGAACCGTTAGTTGTAAAGGTATATTTGAGCCATAAATGTAGATGGAGGGGTATTTTTGACCCAATAGATAAACGGAGGGTATTTTTGAACCAATTTCAATACTTGAAGGGTATTTCTGGCCCTTCTCCGTTGAATCAAATAGATCTAAATATATCTGGCGAATCTGAAGATGATTGTTTCGTTACATATCATATACCTAATCTTAATCTTGATTCAACTACTCCAATAGATGAGACATCTTCGGTGAGTAATTTTTTGTTGGATTTAAACAATGAGCCAAGTGGAGAAGATACACCATTTGAGGAAGGACCACAATTAGTACATGAAGAATCAAGTATTATCAGTGTTGATATGCATATAGTTTTTTCTTCTAAATTGTTGACTTATTATTTTTTTTCTTGCATTACGTTGTTCACATTATGATTTTTTTTTTTTTTTTTTTAGAGATTTTACTTTGAAAAATGAATTTTATATGATGCACTTAGAGATCCTATGTTGTCAGGCTTATCTTTTCTCTTATAAATGCATATTATTATAAACAAAATTTGTAACTTTTTTTTTTTAAATAATTAAACAGGTGATAATATACACTATGACAATACAAACAATGAATTACCACAATCATCAAGGCTCAAAAAAGAGTTGAGTAATGATGATCGTAAGGCAATATATGAAGTACTACTAAAAGGAAGTGTTGATGGAAAATTGAAAAGAGGAGCACAACAAATAGTGGCAATACAATTTTTCAGTTTCAAAGCGGACAATTCGACGAATTTGGAAGCAATCCAATTTTGGTACACAAAATGATGTGTCGCATAAAAAGAAAAAAAAGTGTGATCGTAAGAAAATTCAGATTGATGCTAATGGCTTTAAGGCGCTTCCTTTGAGTAAGCGTACATCTCTTTGATCTCTAGCTTGTTCATTAAACATGAGCGCATCTACTTTGTGTAGGCGTTTGAAGGAGAAAAAAAATATGAAAACATTCAAGTGCGATTAAACCACTTTTATCAGAAGCAAATAAAAGGACTCGATTGCAATTTTGCTTATCAATAGTAGATCGTGAGAGCATACCGCATAATTTATTTTTTTTTGGACATGTATAACCCTGTTCATATTGATGAAAAGTGATTTTACATGGCAAAAAAATGTGAGCGTTATTACTTACTACCAGAGGAAGAAGATCCGGTGCGTACTTGTAAGAACAAAAATTATATTGAAAAAGTCATGTTTTTAGCCGCTACATCCCGATCAAGGTTCGATTCTGAAGGAAATGAATTATTTTATGGAAAAATTGGTATCTATCCATTTATCATATAAGAGACAGCAAAAAGAGATAGTTTCAACAGAGTTGCAAGCACATTAGAGACAAAATCAATATCTTCAATAAACAGAGACGTTATGTGGTCATTTTTAATTGAAAAGTCATTCCTGACATTAAGAAAAAGTGGCCAACAGAGGACTCATGTTATCTGATATTTATCCAACAAGATAATGCTAAGCTACACATTCGCCATCAAGATGAAGAATTTCAGCATGTCACACAGCAAGATGGATTCGACTTTCGTTTAATATGTCAACCTCCTAATTCTCCTGATCTGAACGTGTTGGATCTTGGATTTTTCAATGCTATTAAATCATTATAACATTAGGAGGTGCCTAAAATCATGGATGAGCTTGTTAATGGCATTGTTAAGGCATATGAATTGTTCCCAACAGAGAAGATTAATCGTAGTTTTCTGACGCTACAATCTTGTATGGTAGAAATTATGTGAGCAAAGGTTCCAATAAGTACAATATTTCGCATATAAAAAAAGCAATGTTAGAGAAAGAAGGCCATCTTCCTATTAAACTGAAATGTGATCCTAAACTAATAGATGATGTCCTCAATTATTTAGGATGAATCTAGTTTTATGTTTTTTTTTTTTTTTTTTGAGCCTATCTTGAAGCATTTGGGTACTACTACTGAAATGAATTCTTTTCTCTCCTGAGAGAGTATTTTCATTGTGTTAATCTTATTTAATTGCCAAGTTTATGTCAACAAACAATATAAAATAAAATAAATTAATACAAAAGAGAGCAAACGAACTTGCTGAAACTAGTACTTTTTATGAAAAAGAGAAACAAACTAACTTACTGAAACAAATGAACTGTAAACAATTTTTAATCTTGAATACTAATTTATAACTCCAATCTCAATAAAACCTAGGAAGTAATATTTTCAACCATTTTGCATATGTATTTTCTAATTCTTCGTTTTCAAATCCTTCTTCTCTTTCTACGAAAAATTTGTTTAAATTTAACCCGCAGTCTTCGACGTTCAAATCAGGATCTTCAACTTTGTTTGTTAAGTCTTCAACTTTATTATCCATTGAATCTTCAACTTTCGTAAGTGATTCTTTAAAGATAGATGTATTTTGCATATCGATCTCCATATCTCAAGTATACACGTACGTGTCAGAATAGGAGATTTGGTTAAAAAGTATTTTAAAAAAATATTACTATGAATATATGGAGTAAGTGAAAAAAAAAGTAAAAGAAAAGAAAAGATGGAGAACAAGTTGTGTGCATGGTGTTGTAATATAGGAGTAGTATACTCTAGAAAAGAGAAGAAAAAATAAAGCTGCACATTTAATGATAGTTTTGAAAATGTAAAATTATTTACTTTCAATAATTTTGAAAAATGTGGATATACTTAATACTATCAAGGGTAGAATAGGAAAAATATGTACAAAATAGTCTTGATTTTACAACTTGGATAACTAAAATGAAATAAATATTTTTGGTAATAAGGCCAACTAATTCGAAACGGAGGGAGTACTTTAGTTAGAAATTAAATTATTTCAATTGATGTAACTCTAACTATTATAAGATTGAACTGAGACTCGATTTCTGAATTAGACAATTAGTAAATATAAATGTTTTACTTTAATTGAAAAATTAAATTGCTTCAATTTATATTACTCTAAGTAAAAAATTGAGACTCTATTTGTGAATGTAACAATTAATTAGTCAACACAAACTAACTTCAATTGTAAAAATTGAAATGAGACTCAATTTGTGGATGTAGCATTAGTCAATCCTAATGTTTGACTTTAAATAAAATATTGTATTACTTCAATTTATATAACTTTAAGTACTCCCTCCGTCCCATTTTATGTGACCCACTTTGACTGGGCACGGAGTTTAATAAATAAGGGAAGACTTGGTGATGTTTACTAAACTGCCCTTTATTAAAAATGTACTACTATTATTTTTAATTAAGTGGGACCTTATAAATGGGACCAATAAGGGCAAAAGAGTAATTGTGCTTTTAAAAAGTTACCAAATAAGGAAATGCGATATTATTTTTGGGACGGACCAAAAAGGAAAGTAGGCCACATAAAATGGGACGGAGGGAGTACTATAAGATTGAACTGAGACTCAATTTGTTGACGTAACAGTTAGTCAATTTTAATGTTTGACTTTAATGAAAAAATTAAATTATTGTCAATTTATATAACTTTAATTATTATCAAATTGAATTGGGACTTAATTTGTGTATCAAACAATAATTCAATAAATGTGTTTGACTTTAATTGAAAAAATGAATTGATTCAATATATATAACTCTAAGGGCCTGTTTGGAAAGCCACAAGGGAATTGAGATTTGGTGTAATTAAATGTAATTACACTCTTTGACATGTTTGGCTGTCCAATTAATTACTGGATAAGAGAGGAATTGTGTGTAATTGGGGGAGAGTAATTACAATCTCCAATTCACAAGGGAGGGTAAAGAATTGGGTGTAATTACGCCATGTAATTACATGAAACATTATAAAATTCTATCCTTTTACTTTTTTAATATATCTTTAGGTGGGAAATCAAAAGTCATTCCTTTCCTTTTATTCACTTCTACCTAGCTCCACCATTCTTTCAACAGCTTTACTGCATGTTTTAATAAGTCTGCTGTTGGAGTCATATCTTGAGTGCGACTTTAGTTAATCAGTTAAGATAATTCTTGAAGCCAAGATGCCATATTATCATAGCCAATCCATTGATTCAACAAGAACTTTGTGTTGTTTACATGAGTTATGTATTAGGAAAATTATTATTTACTCACGTTTTATACTTTGTAACAAACAAGTTTATATTGGATTAACCTTCAGAAGAGTGCTAAGGGTTTTAATTTGTTTTGCTCTAAACAAAGAGTGTTTTGCTCTACTAAATTGAACCTTTGAGATTTTAATTTATTTTTATGATATTATTTATTAACATATTTATTTAATATATATAATCTGTTTTTTTAAATAAATTTAACTGTGTAATTATATTTGTCCAACCAAACAGGACAACGGGAATTACATTGTAATTACACTCTGAGAAACAAACATGTCATTGTAATTACCACCTTGTAATTACACCAATTTCAATTACAGGGTGACTTTCCAAACAGATCCTAAGTATTACAAGATTGAATTGAGTATCAATCTGTAGATGTAACAATTAGTCAATCATACATCCTAACGTTTGACTTTAATTGAAAAATTAAACTGCTTCAATTTATGTAGCTCTAAATATTATAAGATTGAAATTGGGACTCAACTTGTGCATATAACAATTAGTCAACACAAATATTTTGACTTCAATTGAAAATTGAATTGATTTAATTTATATAACTCTAAGTATTATAAGATTGATTTTAATGTGAAAAATCACATATTTTTAAATTTTTTTATAGTAAATTATGTCTCGTATTTATACCCAAAAAAGGGGTTGCTTGTGTACCTTAAATCTTATAGTATAAGAACAATACTTTCATTGTTATTTTGATTTTTTTCACTTAATTTGAAAAACACCGTTTGACTATAGAAATTCCAAATATTAATTGAAGTTATATTCAAAATTTGAAAAACAGCCAAGACACTATTTTTTTATTTATTTTTTTTTCATAAAGAAATTCCATTTTTTTTAATAAAATAACCTCATTTTAATTGTACTTTGACTCCAAATTATCTATTTTTCCTCCAAAAATTTCCCCCTCTTCCTTAAGATTTCCCTCTAAACCATCACCCACCAACTCCACCCTACGTACCCCTAACCCCCCCTCTGCCCCCTTTCCTTAAGATAATTATTATCTTTCATTACTAACATACACTCTACCCAATAAATTATTCTGATTTGCAACAAGTTTGCATACATGTTTATTCTTATCTTGAATAGTTTATATCCTCTATATAATTATTACTAATCCTTCAAATTGGTTATCTTTTCTACTCTTTTTCTTCTATGATAATTTTTATTTTTTTCGTTTAGTTATATTATATATAATAAAATATTAGACATTTTATAGAAAAATAATTTTTTTATTATTTTTATTATGTTCAAATCATAAATAATTAAATTAATTGAGTGATTGTCATATTGTATTCATTAAAAGGAGGAATAACTTGATTATTTTACTTCAAAATATTATATAGTTAATGTTAATAAAACCATTATCATGAATAAGATATTAAAATTGAGTGGTCATTATATTAATTACAAAAATTTAAAAATAAATAATAAAAATAGAAAAAATATATTATATATATATATATATATATAGACACACACACAGAGAGAGAGAGAGAGTGTGAGTGTGTGTGTGTGTGTGAGAGAGAGAGAGAGAGTGTGAGTGTGTGTGTGTGTGTGAGAGAGAGAGAGAGAGAGAGAGAGAGAATTTCAAGATATGAATATGAAATGACATTGGAACAAGATATTGAGTACAAATCGATATAAATAATATAAAAAAATTTATTAAAATCTAAAAGAATACTAAACAACAACGAAAATCCAGTGTAATCCCATTGGTGGGGTATGGGTAATAAAAAAAATTAAGAGAATTTTTTCTAATAAAAATAAAGATATTAGGAAAAAAATTATATATATTCATAATAAACTGAATAAAAATATAAAAGGAAATAATAAAAAAGCAGTAAAAATAAAGAGATGACCCAAACATATATTATATTATTCCAGACAAAATGAGAAAGATACTTCATTTAAGTTTACATTTTTTGTTTAAAGAGAAATTACAAAACATACTTTTAAAAGAATTTTGAAATTTTATTGATTTAAATTATATAAACGAATATGTGTGTGCAAAATATTTAATAAACTTTTGTTTGTTTAAGTTATGTTAATTTGTCATCTCAATTAAAAAGAAAAAACATAGTAATGATTTTAAACTATATTTTTCTTAATATTTGTATATGTTTCTAAATTTGGTTAATCTAATAATTATTTAATTTTATTTTTGATTAAAATTTATTTGTAATTTCTTTCTATTAAAAATTTAAAATAAAAACAGTCTTACTTCACTTTCTAATGTTTATATTTTTTGGTATCATATGTATGCACACATATATATAATTTCACTTACCTATATATTTTTTTCATAAAAAAGTAAAGATTCATTTGTTCTATTATTCATTCTTTCATACTATGAATTTAGTGTTTCTTTTTTAAAAAGTTTGTAGGAAGATATTAGAAAAAAAAAAATGAAAAGAACAAAAAATTTAAAAGAATAATTAAAAAAGAACAAGTACCCAAGTAACATTTTTTCAGTGCAACATGTCTACAAAAGTGCTATTACTTCTTAAAAGGTATGTGTCATTTACTTGGAAAGAAACATTCACAAATTTACAAGAATGTCATTTTCGGATGTTTTGGACGCACTTTATTTGGATGTTTAACAGTTTAAGAGTGCTCTTTATTTAAATACTCGCTGGATTAGAAAACACAGAAAAACATTGTTAATCATTTCCATTTTCCATGGATGTGGAAAATCTCATTTTGTTCAAATACAACTCACTTTCTCTATTACCACGTGTCTAATGTTTTCACATTCCACATAGAAACATTAGTGCCTACTGGAACCTTTTACATTCTTTATAACTTAGGCAATGATGATTTGACTAATCCAAGTGTTTAGCTCGTGAGCATAAACCATTTAGCATGTATAAGAAGAAAGAAAAATTAGATAATCCAAGAAACCGTCAATCCACGAGCGGAGACACTATCAGAGTAGGAAAACGTATGTATAAAAGAGAGAAAAATTGAAATGGAGCCAAGAGAGACCTTATTCTCTGCCAATACATAAAAAGACATTAAGGATCCATAGCAGCTGAAAGACCTGAAAAATCCCCTCATGCAGAGAGTGTCCGTGAGGGGGGATGCCACTCTTTTGTCCAATTTCCACTCTATAGAAATGAATAATCATTTTTGTAACACATATAGATTCTGCACGTGAATGTGTTGCTAAAGGTTATCCTTTGAACGAGGAAACCTTTGCACGCGTCGACTACCTTTTTGAAGAAGTGCTAATTTTGTGTATGCATATATTGTGGCAGAGAGGGACCACCCTTTTAATTCTCTCAATAATTTAAACTATATAGACATGTTTGTTTAAAAACTTATTGGTCAAAAAGAACATTCTCTGTATTTAAGTACAACTTGGTAGAAGTGGAAGACATGGACCATAAGGTGCACTTTCTTAGCTAAAACACTAAAAGGCAAAACATGGAAAATAAAAAGAACCAGGTGTAGAGAATCTCCAATCTCCGAATTCTACTGCAGTTTTCACTATTGGTGTTGATGGACATTTAGTGATTTTTTTATGAGAAGGGTAAACTCATTTGGTCATCAAATGTTTCATCCACAACAGAGTTAGCTTCAAATTCTATTGCAGGAGCACTATTAGAAAATGGAAATCTTGTTCTCATGAGACGTGGTGAGTCCAATACATCGTAGGAGAGCTTTGAACATCCTATGGATACATTTAGTGCCTGAGATGAAACTTGGTTATAATAGAACAACTGGTCAACGAACTCTGATCAATTCATGGACAAACTGTGAAGATCCTCGCCCGGGAAATTTCTCTTATGCAGTAGATCCTGCAGGGCGTTGGCCCTTACACATCTGGAAGAAAGACACAAGATTTTTGTTGCCCCAATTGCTTTCCAATAGCTGCCATCTTGGTTCTTATTAGTATTTTTGCCTTAATGTTCAAAAGAAAACACTTGAGAAGACGAGGTGTGTCTGATAGAGCATACAAATCATACACGCCGAAAGCATGAACATGGATCACTAAACTTAACATAAAAACTAAACAAGGTAATCTAAACGAGATTGAGAAAATACTAACCTGCACACAACTCGTTCAAGATAAAGCAATCCAGGGTTGTAGCCTTCATTCAAGATAAAACAATTCAGGGCTATAACCTTCTACTAAAGTCTGACTAATATATTCAATGATCACTTGTGTAAGCAAGTAAATTTTTTTGTTTCAGAAGAGTGAATTTGGATCACTAAACTTACATAAAAACTAAACAAGGTAATCTAAACGAGATTGAGAAAATACTAACATGCACACAACTCGTTCAAGATAAAGCAATTCAGGGTTGTAGCCTTCCTTCAAGATAAAACAATCCAAGACTATAGCCTTCTACTAAAGTCTGACTAATACATTCAATGATCACTTGTGTGGACAAGTAATTTTTTTGTTTCAGAAGAGTGAGTTTCATCAGTGAACAAACTTCCACTTTATAACCACGTTTTCAACTAGAAGACCAGTAAAAAAAACAAAACAATTTTACTGTTTTAGAATACTCGTTTTCTTTTCAAAATCATTAATTAATTAGGTATAGTAGAGACCACAAATTTATTAATTAGAGGCTTCTAATTATGACATTAATTCGCAAATGATTGAATTAATTCTATCATAATAAATTACAGATTATTCCACTAAAAATTCGTAATTGCACTACTCGGTTTAATTTCAAAATCTATCATTAAATCTTATTTAACTCCTCATGTTAGAATTACCGACACCAATCAATTAAATTAAATCTCTGAAAATTTAATTCATTGATTAATTTAATCCCTTATTATTATGCTTAAGCTTATTTCATGTGATGGATATAAAATCCACTTGCAGAGTTTGAAAACTTATAAGCAACCATAAAGGAGTGTCATCTATCTCAAGGCCGAGACATAATTCTGCCAACTAATTATTGTTTTCCTAATGTGATTCGTTATCATCCAATCTATCAGGAATGTGTTGACCCATGATAAAGTCTCACCTATTGACAGATTAAGATAATAAACAAATTACACCGATCATAATAGTTATATCAAGATTAAGGTTTTTTTTTGGTGTGAGGTATAAGGTATAATAGTCCCGGAATAAAATGCAGAATTATTTTATCATGCGTTTGATTGGAGGTATTAGTTAGTCCCGGAATTATTTATCCCACCATTTATATCATAGTGATGGGATAAGTCATCCTTATCCCCGGATAACTTGTTCCCAACCAAACGACCTCTAAGAATATAGGTGCATTTAATGAACTAGAGAAGTTGTATTATAAATTTTCAGAACATAAACAAACAACTCTACTTTGTCCGTTCAATACTTTTAAAAAGCATATTAGCACAAGAAGTTGGAATTGAACCATTCCCATAATCAAGATCAAATTATATACAATCTTGTGCTACAATTATCAAGATTTCTGTTTAACTTCATCTTTGATAATTGTGAACATTAATTTATTACTTATAAGGATCGACAATTTTAATCTTTCGTGTATGAGTTAAATAACTCCGCACACTAAATCTTCTACTATATAAGTAAAAGAAACACATGTTAGGACAATGCCCTATTCAAATAAAACTTTATTAAGTCGAATAAATAAAATAAACAATCTTTACATAGAATTAAAACATAAACCACATGGTTAACATTATACCCCAAGAGTGTCTAGTACTTCTTAACTGTAAATTAGCAGTAGTAATGATTTTCAAATTTCATATTGGTTACACTGCTTTCTATCTGAAACTAGGCTGGAAGGATGGAACTTCTGCTCTCATGAGGTCCGCGTCTAGTTCATCACATTTTCTTGGATTTATTGGATTTTCTTGAGGTTATTGACGTTGTCATATGATTTTGCTTCACTAGTCGCATCGGTAGGCGTCTTGGAACAAACTCCTCAGTCACCTTACTGTCCCAGAGAACTCTATCGGCAGCATAGGTGTGGGCAAGGTCCAGTAAATCTCCAAACCAATTAAACAGGAGTTAATAACTCAAATGATCACTCAACTATGAATTTTTATCCCAGAAAGTCACTCAACTTTGATCTTTACCTCAAAAGTCACTCAACTTTGATCTTTACCTCAAAAGTCACTCAACTATGGACTTTTATCCCAGAAAGTTACTCAACTTTGGTCTTTACTTCAAAAATCACTCAATTATTACATTTTTACTCAGAAAGTCACTCAACCTATTTAATTATTTTTTAAAAATAGAATTTGCTTATGTGGAATTTCTATTTAAAAAACAAAATTCCGAAAAATAAAAAATATCCCTTTAACCCTTTTATCCTTATTCCCCTAAATTAATATTTCTCTCCTTTTATTTTATCCTTAGTTTATTTTATTTTCTCTTCCTTTGTTCCTCTTTATTTATTTATTTTTTTCAAAGACAAAATAAAAATAAAATGCAAAAATAAAATATGATAGTAATTCCATTTCGTACTGTTATAATAGTTAATTTCCGTGATTATAAAAATTATGGGAAGAAAGTGAGAAGGAGAAGAAAAATGAGAAAGAGGAGGGAGAGATATTAATTTAGGAGAATAAGGATAAAAAAGTCATTAAAGAGATACTTTTTATTTTTCAGAATTTTATTTTTAAATAGAAATTCCACATAAGCAAATTTTATTGAAAAAAATAATTAAATAGGTTGAGTGACTTTCTGAGTAAAAATGTGATAGTTGAGTGACTTTTCGAGTAAAAATCAAAGTTGAGTTACTTTCTTGGATAAAACTCCATAGTTGAGTGACTTTTGGAGTAAAGACCAAAGTTTAGTGACTTTTTGAGATAAAAGTTTATAGTTGAGTGACCATTCAATTAAGCATGTGCTATTTGAATAAGCATAAGCCGAACAGAAGCAGTTCCTAATGAACAGGTCAGGCCAATTTTGCTATTATAACCAAGTCTCATATCAGGCATAAATGTATCCGTAGGATGTTCAAAGCTCTGGCAAGATATATTGGACTCACCATGTGAGAGCACAAGATTTCCATTATCTAGCAGTCCTCCCACAGTAGAATTTGAAACTAATAATTCCTTTGTAGCGGATGAAACATTTGATGACCAAATAAGTTAGATCTGTCAAAATACAGAGAGAATGGGAAGTGAAACCTCCTTTTGATTAAGAAACTGAAAAACTATTTTTACAAGCTAAGAATGCAAGTATATATACACTCGATGGACAGCTGTCCAGCTGGCACTAAAATATCTACTCATCTCTAACCACCTAACTAATTCTTCCAACTAACTGACTAATAATGCCAATTAACTTAATTAACCCACTGCACAACTAACTAACTGATCAGCCAATTCCAATACTTCCCCTCAAGCTGGATGTACTGAAGAGATTCAGAACTCCAAGCTTGCTCAATAACAATTCATGTTGAGATCTGCCTAAAGCTTTAGTAAGTAAATCTGCTTGTTGATCTTTGCTGTTGATGTAGAAGGTTTTGATTAGTCCTCTTTGTATCCATTCTCGAATGAAGTGACAATCAATCTCAATGTGTTTTGTTCGTTCTTGAAATATTGGATTTGCAGCAATTTGTAAGGCTGCCTTGCTATCACAGTGAATGGTAGCTGGTTCAATCAACTGTACTCCTAGCTCTTTGAACAGACTAGTTACCCAAACCACTTCAGCTGTTAGCATTGCTAAACTCCTGTACTCTGCCTCTGCTGAACTTCTAGATACAGTGTTTTGTTTCTTGGATTTCCATCCAATTAAGGAGTCTCCAAACTTCAGTAAAAAACCCGTAACAAACCTCCTTGTATTTGGGCATGCAGCCCAGTCTGCATCACAATACCCTGTCAAGTGTGGTTTGTGTTCAGAACTCATCAATAGTCCCTTTCCTGGTTCCATTTTGATATACCATACCACTCTCAAGACTGCATTCCTGTCACACCCCGAGTCCCTGCGAGGCGTGATTGGCACCCGAAGCCGATGAGGCTCGAGAGAACCAATCTTTGCTCAAGTACTCTTATATGTACGATCGCGTATGCATCTCATTTTATATTATGTAATTAAATATCAAAGGCGGAACTCATGATAACATATGCGATATATAAAACTTTGGCCGTTAGGGCCATTGCGTCAAAATGAACATACATCCTTTACTTAGTTTCATATCCCCACATATGTCTACAAAGCCTCTACAGATACATGACCATGTCTATACAATATTTACAAAATGACAACATTTAATGAACACATATGACTTGGGAAGCCCCGAAGCAATTGGAGCTCACCAATACTCTGCAAATGGTCCGCAACCTACTGACGAGGTCTACTAATTCCTGCACCTGCAACATGTAAGGTAAGTCCCCAAGAGGGGTCAGTACGAAAAATGTACTGAGTATGTAAGGCCTTAGGAAAATGATATCAATGCATCAATACATAAGAATTTCAATGGGAATAATTATAAGAAAAACTCTATGTGCGGACTTATGTACCTTTCTTTCTTTATGACTATCTCCAAGGATTCGTGCATAATAACAACAACCATGAAATCAATATAAGAGAAATAGCAATGTGAATAAACTCTTTTTCTGTATGTGGGAAACCATGTACATTACGTTTATTATTTTCCTTACTTACCTTCGTCATCTTTATTAGTCGTTCACCTTATTGGTGGGTTATTATGATCATCCACCTTTTGGTGGGCATCCACTTTATTGTGGGTAGTCATCCACTCTTGGTGGGCATCCACTTTTTTGTGGGTCAACATTACATACATTGGTTCCTTTACTTCATTACTTTGAGATTAGTACATTTGCTTGTGGGAGATTGATTCATTCATTTATGAGAGGTTGATACCTTGAGGATCATGACATGATTTGAAAGCTTTAGAACATAACATTATTTGAACCTTGGAACCATGAGCCATAATTATGTAACACATGAAGAATAATAAATCAAGAATGAGGTATATATGATTGGCACTAGATGATAACGTGAAAAGAGATGCCTTAGGACCTTATTGAAACACACAACTATGTCACTCTTTAACTTCATGAAATTCGCACCTTAACTAGTGAGGGATAGATATAGTAGCTCGCACTTCACCTCCTTCACTATTCCTATGAGATCTTATATAAGTAAGCATGATACCGGGCCTCCACCTTTGGTGGGATATAATGAATAACATAGAAAAATCTTAGGACTATTACCTCTTGAACTTATACCCTTTAGAATGTGATCTATACTCAATGAAACATAAGGCAACCACGTATTACTCCTTTCCAATCTAACACCCTTTACATAATTATGAGAATGACACGTTAAAGATCATGACATTAAAGAACACACTTATATACACATCTCACTCCACTCCTTTACCTCATGAGATTGACATCTTCGCTTATGAGGAATAAGTATACTAACTTACATGTCACCTCTCTTATTACTCTTACGAGATTGGTACTATTACTTATAAACAATAGGCACCCGGATAATCATCATACTATAGGACTTTGGAACAAGACATGATTGGAATCATGCTATTCAACTAAACAAGCCCTCTTGACCTCATTACTCGTGTTGAGATAGTTCTCTTAGATTTTTCAACACTATGACAGCTTAGGAACTTCAGTCAATAAATAAGAACTAAGTGGGTCATAATTCGTCTAGGAGTAAAACACATATGAATAATAATATGTATCAACCTTAGTTGGAATACTACAGAACCACTTTGGAATAGTACACTTTTGGAACCTTAGGATAATGATCATTTGGAATTCTTGACATATTAGCCAATGAACGTGGGTCAACCAATGGACATGAGTCAATCAATGAACATAAGTCAACCAATGAACATGAGTCATATAATTCACCATTGACCAATGAATAGGTAACATGTGAGTAACATTAGCCAACTACCGAATACGGAATACCTTAGAGCATTTCGGAATCAAATAAGTACTACGACAATGTGGACAACATATGTTGCAGAAAGAGATAGAAAGGTAACCTTACATACCTTGGATTCGCAATACGAACATATAATCCTAGGGGTGCATACAATAGTCCCTCTCCCTCTTTATGTGTCACTCTACAACACAAATGCATAACGAAATTCACATTAACCACCAATTACTTTACAAATGCATACCATGTCAATGAGTTACATGTTTGTCTTTCAACATGCCATTTCCCCTTGACAAAACCATGGATCATACTATTATTCCAAAAATTCCATAATATTCCCAACATTGACCAATACATGATAATTGATACATTTCATCACAACACTTCTCCTTTACACTTTCTTATCCACACCACATCACAATTAATCCATCAATTCACTTTAATACACTTCATAGCACAAATCGGCCAAAATCCCATAATTTGCACTTATAGAAAAATAATAAATTTAATAACAAAATAACACCATAGATGTTCATATTTTATCCACATCATGATCTTTCATCAAAGGCACAAGTCCTTATTCAAGTTCAAATCCCATGGATCACAAATCTTATACAAAAGCACAAAGTGCCATGTCCAACATTTCCAACCATAACCAACATGATATACATATTCTCTCATGCTTATAATATGTTAAAGTACAATAATATTCACTTACCCAAGCTTGGAATATGATGATCTTGCTCCAAGAAGTGCCTTAGGGTTTTGAAAGCCAAAGGGGTTTTCTCTTGAAATTTCTAGAAAATACAAGAAAAGCATGTGTGTTGTTGTGGATTAAAATTCTGATTTTTCCATGCTTATATAGGCCCTCAAGTCTCATACTTATCCCCACTTGGTCAATAATTGAGTGCCTTCTTTGGGTCAAACAAGAATGGATCATTTCCTTCTTGTTGGGCCATGTATCCATGCTAATATTTGGGCCTCATTTGAGCCCAATGGAACAAAATTAATTTAGCCCAACTAATTACATGTATAATACCCCCACAATCTCATGTTTAAATAAGTCCATAATGTCACGACATTATTCTCTTGCGAGATGCTCATTCGTCGCCTAGATCGCAAAAATAGGAATTCTAGTCGCCTTTGGCTTCCTTGGACATTTTGGATCACTATTCACATTTCATGATTTGGTCATGTAGAAGTATGTAGGAGTATATTGAAGTGTTTGAAGCTTTAACAATGCTCAAATAACTCCAAAGAACCAAAAGAAACCATCCAAGAAGCGTCGTAGAATTGCGTTGCGAAACGAGCTCGGGAAGGCGAAATGTTTGTGCCTTGCGCCACTGCTGCAAAACAAGGCAGTGGCGCAAGTTTGGAGACCCCTCTGAATCAGGTGGCTTGCGCCACACCCCCTGAAACAGGGTAGTGGCGCAAGTTTTGATGCTTTGCTGAATTTTCGGCCATTTTTCCAACACTTGCGTATCGTCCAATACCTTATCAAAACACTACAAAATACTTACTTAGTGATCTTAATCATCAAGTAAACATGACTCTAAGTCACCAAATGAGGTTAGAATGTGTACGAGGTACTACACAAATGCTCCACGAAACCACCAAACACTTCCTATGAAAGGCTAGTCACATGTACAAGGCCAAATTTCAATTTTTTTCTCATCTTTAACGTTACCAAATACATACTTATAACTCTCGACACCTAAGTAAACATTATTCAATGTCATCAAATAGAGTTGGGAAGGTACGGGGTGTTACAATTCCAGTGTGATATCTTGGGACTTTGCATAAATTGACTCAAGGTCTGTACTGCATAGCTGATATCTGGTCTAGTGTTGGTAAGGTAAAGCAACTTTCCAACAAGTCTTTGGTATTGTGAAACATCTTCATATGCAGCATCTTCAAAATGACTATGTTTCTTGCCTTGATCATACTCCATGCTAGTCAATTTCATGTTGCATTCTAGTGGTGTCAAGGTTGGCTTTGCTGTACCTAGTCCCACTTCTGCTATCAACTCAAGGGCATACTTTCTTTGGTTCATAACAATTCCTTTATCTGATCTGAGAAATTCGATTCCCAAGAAATACTTGAGCTCTTCCAAGTTTTTGATTTTAAAATGACTGTGCAGTACTTGTTTGGTTTCTGCTATTAGTGAAACATCATTTCCTGTGATTAACAAATCATCTACATAGATCAACACCACAACTAAACCAGTCCCTTTCTTCTGTGTAAACAGTGAGTAGTCCAAATGACTTTGTGTATACCCTGAAGCACAAAGTGCTTCTGTCAATTTAGCATTCCATTGTCTAGATGCTTGCTTAAGTCCATAAAGAGACTTGACAAGCTTGCAGACAAGATTGTTGTGCTTCCCCTGGCTGCAGAACCCCTTAGGTAACTCCATATAGACCTCTTCAAACAAATCTCCTTGTGAAAAAGCATTGAAAACATCCATTTGATAGATGATCCAATTTTCAGCAGCAGCCAAAGCTATAATCGATCTCACAGTGATCATTTTCACCACAGGTGAAAATGTCTCTTGATAATCAATCCCTTCAGTTTGACTGTATCCTTTTGCCACCAACCTGGCCTTAAATCTGTCAATTTGACCATCAGACCTATACTTGATTTTGAATATCCATTTGCATCCAATTGCTGTTTTTTCTGTTGGTAACTCAACTAGTTTCCATGTTCCATTATCCTCCAGGGCTTGAATCTCTTGTTGCATGGCTTTTACCCAGCTGTCATCTCTTACTGCCTTTTCATAACTTCTAGGTTCAACTTCTGTAGAGAACTTGGATAAGTAAGCTTTATACCTGGTAGACAGACTATGATATGAGACATAGTTGCTCTGTGCATATGGATGAGACTGGAGTGCTGGAGTTACATAATCCTTCATCCAAATGGGAGGATGCGAAGCTCTAGTAGAATGTCTGGTACTTCTAGGCTGAACAATAGGCACAACATCTGTGATCTCTTCTGGAACAGCTGCAGGCTGATGAGCTGCAGGTTGTAGTACCTCAGCTTCAACACTCTCCACCATTGGATTATCATCTACGTTTATTAGATTATCTTGTATGGACATATCTGTTTCTGTATAAGCTGAACCTGATGCATCAGGAGGACAAACATCCTCCAAATTAACAGAATTATGAGGAAATAATGGCATGTGATTTCTGCTCTTCAAGTTGTGAAATGGGAATATATGCTCCTTGAATATAACATCTCTGCTAACCATCAACTTTCTCTGATGTGGCCATAAAGAAGATAGCCTTTTTGAGTGGTGGAATATCCCATAAGTACACAAGCTTCAGCTCTAGGAGAAAATTTATTAGGTTTTACCACACTTGTTGCATAACATAAGCACCCAATGGTTCTAAGATGATCCAAATGTGACTTGTGTCCATGAAAAACCTCATAAGGAGTTTGTCCCTTCAATGATGCAGTAGGTAGTCTGTTTATCAAGTAAACAACAGCTAATACACATTCCCCCCAAAACCTGATAGGAATATTACCTTGGAACTTTAATGATCTAGCCACCTCAAGTATATGCCTATGCTTCCTTTCCACCACTCCATTTTGTTGTGGAGTGTAAGGACAACTACTTTCATGGAAAATACCAAGAGATTTAAACAGTGTACTGCATTCATTATTGAAGAACTCTGTGCCATTATCAGATCTTATTCTCTTTACATGTTTATTGAATTGTGTCTGGACTAAAATAAAGAAAGACTTCAACACTGGAAGCACATCACTCTTCATTTTCAACAAGTACAACCAAGTTATTCTTGAGTTGTCATCAACAATGGTCAAGAAAAATCTACATCCATTATGAGTAGGACTCCTATATGGTCCCCAAACATCCATGTGAATCAAATCAAAAACAGCAGCAGTTCTAGTCAAACTTAACTGGAATGGTAATCTAGTTTGTTTTGCCAAAGGGCATACTGGACACTTATTACATATTGTACAGTCATCATCATTTGTTATCAGGGACATTTGTTTAAGTACCTTCATTGATGGATGCCCCAACCTATTGTGCCAAGTTAATTTGCTCAGTTCAGCAGCTTTTGTCATGAACATCTTCTCATTCTTCTTCTTTCCATGTTTAATCTGAAAAGGATAGTAGTACAGGCCATCTATCTCTTTACCAATCCCCCTCACCTTCCCAGTGGAGAGGTCCTGAAACACAAAGAACTCAGGAAAGAAATTAACTGAGCATTGTAATTGTCTGGTTAACTGTGAAACTGAAAGCAGATCATAGTTGAAGGTAGGTACAATTAACATATCCTTAAGTAAACCACCATCTATAGTTTGACAATCTCCGGAATGAGTTACTTCAGCCACATCACTAGTAGGTAATTGCACTTGCCTTCCTAGACAGTTTTCATCACTTGAAATAGAACTTAGCCTATTTATTTTAGAGGTAATGTGACATGTTACTCCTGAATCAACTATCCAACTCTCTACCTTTTCTGCCTTTTTATCTGCTACAGATAAAATACCAGGAGTAATGGATGTACCTGCCATGTTTACCATATTGGTCTTAGCTCCAGAGTTTGAATTCTCACCATCAAGCATGTGAACAATGTTCTGGTATTGACCAGGTGTAAAGGTAGGTTGAGGTGTCAGTGGTGCCTTGCCTGTGTCCATCGATGTAGAAACATCATTTGTATAGCATCCTGCACTCTTGTTTCCATAAGCAAAAACATCATCTGAGAATCCTGCATTTTTGTTGCCATTCCCATAAGCATCATATGTAGGTCTTGCACCTCTGTTGCTAAATGCAAGTGCATCATTGGAATTTCCTGCCTTTCTATTGCCAAAAACAATGTCATTTACAGAATACATTGCATTTCTATTGTCATACACATTGTTAACCATGTTGTGCTGCTTCTGCATTTGCATTTGATTACCCTGCATTTGGTTAAAAATTAGTTTCTTCTTGGATTTCCAGTCTGTAGGATAGCCAATCAGTCTATAGCAATCCTCCATTACGTGACCTTGAAGCTTACAATAGTCACAAATCTGGTCCCAATTTTTCTTCTTAATTGGTCCCTTTTTCTGAAATTTACCTTTTCCTGCATATAGAGCAGTTGAATTTAACACATCTCCTCCAGTGTGTATATCTGCTTCATACGCTAGCTTTCATCAGCCATTATCATAGCATATGCTCTTCCCACACTGGGCAAAGGATTCATCATTAGAATTTGTTGGCTTCTCGCTTGGGAATACACCTCACTCAGTCCCATAAAAAACGAAAACAGTCTCAGACATGCAAGATGATCCACATAGGTTCTAGATTTATCACACTTGCACGAAGGAGGGGGAACAAGAGACTCAAATTCATCCCATAGAAGACGTAATCTAGAAAAATACGGAGAAATACTCAAGTTACCCTGATGAATTGTGCAAATTTCTCTATGTAGGTGATAACCTCTAGATCCATCAACCTTATCGAAACGCTCCTTCAGATCTGCCCAAACAACAGCAGCATCAGTCGCATAAACAATACCACTTAGCAATTCCTTCGATACTGTATTCATAATCCATGCAAGCACAAAGGCATTGTATTTTTCCCACTGTTCTTCTAACTCTCCTTCGTAATCACTTTTTCTGCATATTCCTAACACAAACCTCAGCTTGCTCTTAGCTCGAAGGTTAATCAACATGGATCTACTCCATAACGAGTAATTCTCCGGTCCTGTAAGCTGCACGGTTGTTACAACACCTCCAGGAGTATCCGAAGTGTGAAGATAAAGTGGATGATTGCGTTTTCGATCAATTACCTCAAGAGTTTCTGCCGTGGTTGCACCAGTTTCCATGGCGGCGGCCGGCATATTCTCCATTCAGAGATTAGCAACAAATTCACGGAAGACAGAGATGAATTCTTCGTTGAATCGATTTTCGATTCACAACTCTGATACCATGTCAAAATACAGAGAGAATGGGAAGTGAAAACCTCCTTTTGATTAAGAAACTGAAAAATTATTTTTACAAGCTAAGAATGCAAGTATATATACACTCGATGGACAGCTGTCCAGCTGGCACTAAAATATCTAATCATCTCTAACCACCTAACTAATTCTTCCAACTAACTGACTAATAATGCCAATTAACTTAATTAACCCACTGCACAACTAACTAACTGATCAGCCAATTCCAATAAGATCCTTCTCATTAAAAATCACTAAATTCCTATTATCACCAATAGTGAAAACTGCAGCAGAATTCTGAGGGATTGGAGATTCTCTATTAGCAATCCAAATGACCGTTTTTTCTGGGATGGTATTGTACCATATGCCAAGGTAGCTGTTCGTAGAATTACGTGGAGTGAAGAAGCCTAAGGCAAAGGTTCCACCAGCTGAAACCATTTTCTGATTACCAGTGATCGATTTCCCCACCTTGATACTTTCTTCACTTGCGAAAAGCGTTAAGCAAGAACAAGAAAATACAAGTAAAAGAACTAGGATACTATCCAACTCCATTATTTTTCCTAGTACAGCTCCTTGTTTGCTCCTGTTTATTTCTTTGTCCCACGCTTTGATTTTTTAGTATTTCAGCCAAGAAAGTGCAGCACTGCTCCCACTTCCACCAAATTGGAATCAAAGGAGAGAATGTGCTTTATTATCACAATTTTTTAAATAAACAGTACACAAGAAAGATAACCTTTAGCAACACATTAGAAAGTATATCTGTTGCAAAATATATTTTTTTTTGTTGCTATGAATCCTCTAAGGCTCTTTGGGGTTATGATGGCAGAGAATGGCATTTGCGCCATCGCAGATTTTGACTCTCTACCACTTTGATATAGTCTCCACTTACTAGGAAAATTAATTGAACTAGTTATTTAGGTTTTTTGTTCATATTATCAAAAGACGAACTCATATGTGTCGGTTCTCATACTGTAGACAGATAGACCAAAAGAGTTACTTACAAAGATCTTAGGGCAGTGACTGTATTTAATATATTTGATTCAATACTCAAATTATTTCACATCAAGATGATTACTTGTAACAGTTGTCGATATCCAGCAGCCTAACAGAACTTCGCACAGATGGATACAAAAAGAAGGCATAATACATACATAAACATATCCTAAAGCTTGGCCTTGGCTGACCAATACATCAGACACCTCAACTGAGAATTAAAAACTCCAGCCCATCCTTAATGTGTCTCGTGGACACCCGATGGATGGTGATGGGAGACATAAATTTTAAAAGTGTCTAGATAATCATTTTGTAAGTTAGAGTGTTCAACTGACATTGTGGAGATGAGTTGAGGCATCTACATGTGCATACTCAAAGTTGGGGAGTGTTTAATTGCCAACAAAGACCAAATTTGAGTGTCCGTGTACGTATTATGCCTAATTGGCATCACTGCGGAATCATAAGAGTCGAGAAAATGGAAATAGATAGGGAAATCTGAGGGATAATTGTGATTCCAGATGCTAATACTTGACCTGATTGTTTCCAGTGTGATTCCGGATGCTAAACTTTAACCTGATTGTTTCCATTATATGTGTTTTTTTTTTTCCTGCTTCATTTGCTTGGCCCTATTCTAAAAATACATATTTCATTAATAAAATTAGTATTTGGGCCAGAAGTTTGTAGCATTAACTAAAGAGTTAGAGACGTTAAAAATGTTACCCTTAGCAGCTAAATGAGAATTAGGGGGGATAGAAGGAAGAAGTGAGAGTGCTTTTTGTATTTGGGTTAATGGATTGTAAGTCAATTTTGCCCTGGTAATAAAATGTTGATTTACCCAAACAAAAAATTAGTAAAATATACCTCTAGTTAAAGCTTTCTTAAGGGGTATGTCAGATCAATAAGGGATAAATAATATAAAACAGGGAGTATTAGTGGCCTTTCAATAATTGAGTGATTTTGTAGGTGAATTAAAAATAATTGAGTGATTTTTCTATTACAAAGCAAAGTTGAGTGACTTTTGTATTACAGACTAAAGTTGAGTGACTTTCTGAAATAAAAATTATTAATTAAGTAACCATAAGAGAACATGACATAGAAGACTACATTTGAAAATGTCTTGAAAAGAAGAACATGAAAAATTACACATTTGGCTGGTCAGTTAAAAATAATTTCAGTTATATAAAAAAATATTTATTATTATGTACTCTTTCTATCTCAATTTATGTGGTACCATCCGTATTTCAAGAGTCAAATTAGTTTTTTCTATGATCACAATTTCTTTATATGCCTTTTAAATATTTTCAATTGTTAATTATTGTGACTTGTAGTATTTTTTTACGTAGTTTTCATATATGTAAACTTTATTTAAAAAAAATGCTAACATTCTATGTCTAAATTTACCGTCAACTTTAAAAATTTGACTTTCGAAATATGAACGATGTTACATTAATTGAAACAGAAGGAGTATAAAATTACAGAGTATCTTTGTCGACTAAGTATTATTTTTGTGTTGGGCTCATCTAGCCCAAAGACACTCTTACATGACGTGATATTGTCCTTTTTGGATCAAGTCCGCTCGATTTTCCCCAAAAGGTCTCACACCATTAAGAAATCGTACACCTTATATGTAGCTTCCCAATCCGTTCAGTGTCACGCCCCGAGTTCCAACGGGACGGACATGGCACCCGAAGCCGATAAGGCCCGAGAGAACCAATCTTCATCCCTAAACACCCATACACATACCACGCAATAGTCATCACCACCACAAATAGAAATAAGAAACCAATAGCGGAAGTTATGAAAAATATATAAGAAATATGAAACTTGACCGTTAGGGTCATCAAGACAAAACATATGTCCATTACACTCCTTTCATTTGACCCACAATATCTACAAAGCCTCTACAGATGCACAACCAAAACCAACCTAGAGTCGGGACACACCCCGCTCTATAAATATACACAAGACCAAAACAAATGTACATATAAGACTCGGAAAGCCCCGAACCAACTGGAGCTCACCAAATGTCCGCAAATGATCCGCAACCTATAGTGGAGGCCTACTAGTACCTGTGCCTGCAACAAGTAAGGTAAATCCCCCCGAGGGGGTCAATACGAAGAATGTACTGAGTATGTAAGGCTATAAGAAACTATACCAATAAGTGAGAACATCAAAGTAACTCAAAGATAAGAGAATAGACAATATAGATAAACCAACATTCCATACGTGTGGAATCATGTACATTACATTCTTTATTTCCTGTATCATCTTAATATCAACAATAATCATATCATGCCCGGGACCAACTGATCAGTGGTAAAAGAGGATGACCCATGCTAGGCATTTTAACCCCTGGGATACGGTCCTCATCAATATATATATATCGGGATCGACCCATGCTAGGCTTTCCTTTCACCCCTGGGATACCACCCGTAATATTGGGATCGACCCATGCTAGGTGTTCCTTCCACCCCTGGGATACCACCCTGTAACACCCCGTACTTTATAACCTCACTTGATACCTTGGATCATACCTACATAGGTGTTGAGATGCCATGCATATGTGTTTTATAGTGTCATTGGTGAAACATTTGATATCGGACTTAACATGTGCGATTCGACCTTCGTAGGAGGTGTTTTGTGATTTCGTGGAGCATTTGGGTGATACCCCGTATACATTCTAACCTCATTTGGTGAATTTAAGTCATGTTTAATTGATGGTTAAGATCACTAAGTAAGTATTTTTTAGTGTTTTGATAAGGGATTGGACGATACGTAAACATTGGATAAGTGGCCGAAAATTTCAGCACTTTGCTGAAACTTGCGCCACTACCCTGTTTTAGGGGTGTGGCGCAAGCCACCAGCCTGCATAAACTTCAGAGAAGGCCCAATTCTTGCGCCACTACCCTGTTTCAGGGGGTGTGGCGCAAGGCACAACATTATGCCCTTCCCGGGCTCGTTTCGTAACGCAATTCTACGACGATTTCTAGATGGTTTCTTTTGGTTCTTTGGAGTTATTTGAGCATTGTTAAAGATTCAAACACTTCAATATACTCCTACATACTCCTACATGATCAAATCATGAAATGTGACTAGTGATCCAAAATGTCCAATGAAACCAAGGGCGACTAGAATTCCAATTTTTGCGATCGAAAGGACGAATGAGAATTGTTTAAAAGAATATTGTCGTGACATTATGGAATTATATAAACATGAGAGATATGGTGAATAATGCATGAAACTTGTTGGGTTAAATGGATATGTCTTCTTGGGCCAAATTAAGGCCCAAAAATGGAAGAAATCCATAGCCCAAATGGGTCAAAAGACCCATTCTTCCATTTGACCTTCTAGACACATTATTAAATGCCAAGAATTGGCTAAGGACAACATGAGAGGCCTATAAAAAGGGTCAAATCATATTTTTATTGTACAAACCCTCTCATGCCTTTAAAACATTTTTCTCAACATTTCTCATTTCCAAACCCTAAAGCAAAGTAACTCCTTGGGACTCCTTGGACAAGATCAACATATTCCAAGCCTTGGTAAGTATTTATTTTCATGGATTAATATCTTATATGCATAAAAGAATATGTATATCATGTTGGTTGTGCTTGGAAAAGTTGGTCATGGTACTTGGTGATTTTGTATGAGATTTGTGGTATATGGAATTCAAGTGTGAATTAGGCCTTGTGCCTTTGATGAAAAAGCATGGTATGGACAAAATATGAACATGTATGGTGTTATTTTTGGCATTAAATTTGTTCTTGGCTAAAAGTGGAAATTATGGGATTTTGGCCGATATGTGTTATGAGTTGAATTAAGGTGCTTTGATGGATTATTTGGGATGTGTTATGGATAAGAAAGTGTAAAGGAGAAGTATTGTGGTGAAATGTATTGATTTTCATGTATTGGTCAATGTTGGGAATATTATGGAATTTTTGAAATAATAGTATGCTCAATGGTTTTGTCAAGGGGAATTGACATGTTTAAAGGCAAACATGTAACTCATTGACATTGTATGCATTTGTAAAGTACTTGGTGGTTAATGTGAATTTCGTTATGTATTTATGTTATAGCGTGACACATAAAGAAGGAGCGGGATTATTGTCTACGCATCTAAGGTTATAGATTCGTATTGCGAATCCAAGGTATGCAAGGTTATTTTGTCCGTATTTTTCTACGGCCAATAGTGTTCACATTGACATTTCTTTAGTTCTATTCCGAAATGTACTAAGGTATCCCATATGCACTTATCTATGATCATTGTCATATATTTCCTACTCATTGATCAATTGGGAATCTCATTTCTCATATTCATGGTTAATGTTCCGAAAGTTCAAATAAGGCTATGTTCCAATATTCCAATAGTGCCTATACTTGTGTCTCTTGTTCACGGATTATTGTCCAATGGTTCCAATGGTATCATGGTGCTAGTTATGTTATATTTCTCATTGATATTTATTCACATGTTCTTTACTTATTGGTCAATGATTCAAAGTTTCCAACAATGTTGTGTTCCAAAGTTCCAAAGTGATGGTATGATTATCAAAGTATCAATCTCAAAGTAATGAACCAAGTAATGCAAATGTGGTCAATGATCAAGTATGGGTGGCAAGTCTAGGGGCGTAAGCCTAGCTCGACTCGATCCCGAGGTTTGGATTTATGGGTGGCAAGTCTAGGGGCGTAAGCCTAGCTCGACTCGATCCCGATGCATTGATGTATGGGTGGCAAGTCTAGGGGCATAAGCCTAGCTCGACTCGATCCCTACACAATGATATGATATGAAATACCCACTGATCAGTCGGGGCCCGGGTACATTGTGATATGTAATGGCATGTGAGCATTGAGATAAAGAAAGTAACGAAAATAATGAAAGCAATCCACATGGTTTCCAAAGAGTAACATGGTGACTTATTCACATTGAGTATTCATATGTTTTGAGTTCATTGACATATTCATTGAAATATTCATGTGTTGTATAGTTTCATCTGAGCCTTGCATACTCAGTACTTATTTCGTACTGACCCCTCTCGGGGAATTTACCTTACTTGCTGCAGGCGCAGGTCCCAGTAGGCCTCCTCAGTAGATTGCCAGTGTTAGCGGTTCTTTGGTGAGCTCCAGCTCATTCGGGGCTTCTCCGAGTCAGAGTGTATATATGTTTTGGTATTGTACATAATGTGTAAAGCAGGGACTTGTCCCGACTTATGATTCATTTTGGTCAATGCTCTTGTTAGAGGCTTTTGTAGACCGATGTGGGTGTATCAGTGTAAAAGACACATGTTGTTTTGACTGGATGGCCTCAACGGCCAAGTTTCATATGTATGCCTAAATATGTCCCTTGTTCTCCTTTATTCGTATTTCGTAATATTATGCAATGGTGGTTATGAATATTATATGCATATGATTGAGCATAGGCAAAGGTTGGTTCTCTCGGGCCTTATCGGCTACGGGTGCCAATCATGTCTCGATGGGATTCGGGGCGTGACACACCCAAGAACACATAACTTCTCTTTACAACATTACTTAAATCTTTAGTTATGAAATTGAAACATTGTTGGTTATTGCATTATTGGAATTTTGTGTCACAACCCGAATTCCCATCGGGACGTGATTGGCACCCGAAGCCGATAAGGCCCGAGAGAACCAATCTTTGCTCTTGCTCATGTACTCTCATATGTATGTTCGCGTATGAATATCATCTTCTTTCATGTAATTAAATATCAATAGCGGAAGGCATGACAACATATGTAATATATATGCAATTTAGCCGTTAGGGCCATTTCGTCAGAATGCACGTACATATTTTACCTCATGACACCCCACATATGTCTACAAAGCCTCTAATAGATACATGACCATGTCTATACAATGTTTACAAATGCCAACATCTACTATACACATGTGACTTGGGAAGCCCCGAAGCAACTGGAGCTCACCAATAATCTGCGAAAATCTCGCCACTTACTGAGGAGATCTACTAACTCCTGTGCCTGCAGCATGTAAGGTAAGTTCCCCAAAAGGGGTCAGTACGAAGAATGTACTGAGTATGTAAGGCTCAAATGAAACTATACAACACATGAATAGTTCAATGAACTCAATGAAACTCAAATGCATATGCATAATCAGATGAATAAGTCACCATGTTGCATTGTGGAAACCATGTGGATTGCTTTCATTACTTTCTTTATCTCAATACTCACTTGTTATCACATATGTCACAATGTACCCGGGCCCCGACTGATCAGTGGGTCTTTCATATCATATCATTGTGTAGGGATCGAGTCGAGCTAGGCTTATGCCCCTAGACTTGCCACCCATACATCAATGCATCGGGATCGAGTCGAGCTAGGCTTACGCCCCTAGACTTGCCACCCATAAATCCAAATCTCGGGATCGAGTCGAGCTAGGCTTACGCCCCTAGACTTGCCACCCGTACTTGATCATTGACCACATTTGCATTACTTTGTTCATTACTTTGAGATTGATACTTTGATAGTCATAACATCACTTTGGAACTTTGGAACATAACATTGTTTGACACTTTGAATCATTGACCAATGAGTGAAGGACATGTGAATAAATATCAATGAGAAATATCATATTACTAGCACCATGATACCATTGGAACCATTGGACAATAATCCATAATCAAGAGATACAAGTATAGTCACTATTGAAACATTGGAACATAACTTTATTTGAGCTTTTGAAACATCAACCATGATAATGAGACATAAGACTCACAAATGACCCATGAGTAGGAAAGATATGACAATGACTATTGATAAATGGATATAGGATACCTTGGCACAATTCGGGATAGGACTAATGAATTAGCAATGTGGATACTATTTGCCGCAAAAAGATACGGACAGAGTAACCTTACATACCTTGTACTCTCAATACGGATATACAGTCCTAGATGTGCATACAATAGTCCCGCTCCTTCTTTATGTGTCACTCTACAACACAAATACATAACGTAATTCACATTAGCCACAACTACTTCACAAATGCATATAACATCAATGGGGTACATGTTTGCTTTGAAACATGTCATTTCCCCTTGACAAAACCATTGATAGCATCATTATTCCAAAAATCCTCCAATATTCCCAACATTGACCAATACATAATAATCATTGCATTTTACCATAACAATTCTCTTTTACACCTCCTTATCCATACCACATCACAAATAATCCATCAATTCACCTTAATACACTTCATAGCACATATGGGCCAAAATCCCACAATTTACACTTATAGACAAGAACAAGGTTAACAACAAAAATAACACCATATACGTTCATATTTTATCCATACCATGATCTTTCATCAAAGGCACAAGTTCTAATTCAAGTTCAAATCTCATGGATGGCACATCTTGTACAAAAACCCAAAGTACTATGTTCAACTCTTTCAAGCATAACCAACAAGATTCACATACTCTCCCATGCATATAATATATTAATCCATGACAATAATCACTTACCTAGGCTTGGAAGATGTTGATCTTGCTCCAAAGGTTAGCTTTGACCTCTTAGGGTTTGAGAGAAAAAGAAAGGGTTGAAAAAAAAAAATATCTACAAAGGCATGTGCTTTCCAATTGAATAAAATCAGCATTTTTGCCCTTTATATAGGCTCTCAAGTCCATGCTTAGCCACTCTATATCATGCCATGTGGTGTTCTAGAAGTTTTTACAAGAATGGGTCAAATTTTCCCATATGGGCCATGTCTTCTTTCCATTTTTGGGCCCTTTTTGGGCCCAATTCACTTAACCCGATAAAATAAATAATTCCACGTGTTTAAGTCATCTCATACGTATTACAATAATATTCCCACTCATTCTATTCATATCCGTAGCCGCCAGCCAAAAACCAAGTGATTCTAGCCACGTATGACCCATTTTGACCAAAAGGGTAAAATCGTCATTTTGACGCCAAATTCGTTCTCGAGTAATTTTATCATACCAATATAATATTTCACTCATTTCATGTATATTCTCATAGTTGTAGAAGAATCATGGCGAAAATCGGCTCAATACGTCCCCGGGAACCCTTGGGACTTAAACAAAATTTTTCAACTTTTGAAAGGTGCGTAGGGGCGGCGTGGCACGCTGCCTGGCGCGCCCCTCTTCTGCCTCTGGACTGAAAATTTCAGCCCAGAGCGGCGTGGCACGCTACCCAACGCGCCCTTCCCTTAAATTTTTTGAAAATTTCATTTTTCGACTTTTCTTCGCGGGTTTAGTTAGATACTTCAAATCCTATTCTTTCACTTACTTATTAATCTTAACATACTTTGTTTAGAGGTCCTCTTAGCCTCGTTTTGAACCCGACAAATGCTCCATGAAGATCGCAAAACGCCTTCTACGCAAGGTTAAGCATATGTACAAGGCCAAATTTCAATTTTCTTGTCAATATCATTACAAAATACATTCGTGTGGCTCTCGACACTCAAGTATACATTGTTCATCGTCATCACATTGGGTTAGGAAGGTACGGGGTGTTACATTTTGGGACAATGTTCAATGTACAAGAGACATATGAATAAATATATATATATAGGTAACCAACCTGACATGAGATACTTTGGAACATTTCGACATAGGTACAAGTACAATGGCAAAGGGAGCAATATGTGCTGCAGAAAAATACGGACAAAAATAACCTTACATACCTTAGCTTCTCAATAAGAATCCACAATTCTATTGCATATAATGATCCAGCCCCTTACTCTACAACACAAGCACATAACGGAGTTTACGTCAACATCTAACACCTTACAAGTGCAAAAGACGACAAAAGTTACATAATTGCCTATAACGCCATTTCCCCCTTTACAATGAAATTTCGGCATGACCATTCCAAAAATACTACAACATGCCATACATTGACCAAACATCATAACCAATAGCATTTCGCAACAAAGCTTCTTCTTTACACTTTCTCATTCACACCATATCACAAAGAATCCATTAAGTCACCTTAATACTCTTCATAGCACATATCGGCCAAAATCTCATAATTTACACTTATGGAAAATAACAAGTTTAGTAACATAATCACACCATACATGTTGGTATTTCATCCATACCATGCTCTTTCATCAAAACCACAAGTCACCTTTCAAGTTTAATTCACAAAATGGCACATCTTTTACCAAAGGGCAAAAGTGTCCTATTCAACCTTTCCAACACAACCATCATGATCTACACAATACTTCATGCATATAATATGCTAAATCACAAGAATAAATACTTACCCAAGCTTGAAAAGTGAGGCTCTTGCTCCAAAATTGCCTTTGAGTGCTTAGGGTTTGAAAAGAAGAGAAATAGTTTCAAGAAATGTTTAGAAAGGCATGGAACATTAGAATGACTTAAAAATCTGATTTTTCCTCTTTATATAGTCCCTCATGTCTCCCTTATCTTTTCTTTAGCATTTAATGCAATGTTGTTTGGTCAAATGGACCAAATTTTGGAAGAATGGGTCAAAAATCCCTTATTGGGCCATGTCTTCTAGTTCTTTTGGGGTTTATTTTTTTTTGGGCCCAATATTATGAGACCTATTAAATGCCCACAATTCAATACAAAATTCATCAATTCTCTCATGTTGTCATTTTTCCCTAAATGTTACGATTGTCAGCTAAGCGTAGAAACGGACGGGGTGTTACATTCAGCTACCAATATGGGATTTTGGTTCACACACCCAAAAATCTCCCCCGTCGAACTAAGTTCCACGTGGCCCATCACCACGATCCACAGGTCAATTTCTGAGATTCACTGTGTGCCACCCACACCCAACAATCTCCCCCTCGAACTAAGTTTCACGTGGCCCATACGGGTTAATTTTTGAGATTTATTGTGTGTCACCCACATTGTTTGAGTATTTATGGAAACTGAAGCCTGCACCTAACTTCTTCTTGTGTGTGCATCTCCAAGCTCGTAAAGGTAAGCATACCGAGCCCCGCACCCCATCACTCCGCCATATTTCCATACTCAATCGCCAAACCTGCTCTCTGATACCAGTTGTTGGGAGCCCAAAGACACTCTTACATAGTGTGATATTATCCGCTTTAGGCCAAACCCGCACGGTTTTCCCTAAAAGGCCTTACACCATTAAGAAATCTTACGCCTTATATGTAGCTTCCCAATCCCTTCAGCTACCAATGTGGGACTTTGATTCGCACACCCAACAATTTTTATGGACAACTATATGAGGTATACAAAATCCATAAATTAATATAAACACCTGCTTCAAAGAGAGATTAGTCGATAATCTTACTATATTTGTGCGGCACAAACTAATATATATGTGTTTCAGATTTCTCCTTATCTGTAACACCCCGTAACTTCCCAACCCTACTTGATGACGTTGAATAATGTTTGCTTAGGTGTCGAGAGATATAAGTATGTATTTGGTAATGCTAATGATGAGAAAATTGAAATTTGGCCACATACATGCGATTAGACCTTGGTAGTAGGTGGTGTTTGTGACTTTGTGGAGCATTTGTGGGGTTAATTCTTCATCACAAGTATTTTAACAAATTATGTTAAAAAAAAAAAGAAGAAGCCATGAGCGACTAGAATTTCTATTTTTGCGATTGAGGCTACGATCGGGAATCTCGTAAGTGAATATTATCGTGACGATTATGGAATTAATTAAACATGAGATATATGATAGATTATACATTGATTTTAGTGGGCTAAGGTAATATGTGTTAATGAGCCAATTTGAGGCCCAAAATGGAGCCAAAATGCATGGCCCAATGGGTCAAATGACCCATTCTTGTGTTTGACAAGTAAACACAACCTTTTTTGACTAATTGGATGGATAGAGATGAGCTTGAGGGACCTATAAAGAGCAAGAAAAATCAGATTTTTATTCCCATAAACACACATAACATTTCTAGAATTTTCAAGAACATTTCTTTGGCTCTTCAAACCCTAAGCTTTCTCTTGGAGCAAGATCATCATCTCTCAAGATTTGGTAAGTGTTTATTCTCATGGATTAATATATTATATGCATGGGATAATATGTGGATCATGATGGTTATGTCTAAAAGTGTGAGTAGTGTACTTTTGCTTTTTGTGAAAGATGTGCCATCTATGTCTTTTAGCCTTGAAAGGAGACTTAAGGTTTTGGTAAAAATGAATGGTATGGATGACATATCAACATGTATGGTGTGGTTATGGTCTTTAACTTATTTTTTTTTTCTATAAGTGGAAATTATGGAATTGTTGGCGATATGTTGTTATAACATGTGTTGGAGTGAATTAATGGAATAATTGCGACATGGTGGTATTGAAGAAACGTAAAAGAGAAACTTGGTGTGATTTTGTTCTTTAACTTGTTATTGTGCCAAAAGTGTAAGTTGTGGGATTATTGTCGATATGTTGTTATGAAGCGTATTATGGTGACTTGATGGAGTAATTGTGATGTTGTGTTGATGGAGAGGTGGAAAGTATAAACTTGGTGTGACATGATCTTGGTTATCATGTATTGGTCAATGTATGGAATATTGTAGGATTATTGGGATAATAAATTCATAAATGATATTTTGGTCAATGTTGGTATTATTGGGGGATTTTTGGAATAATAATTTCATGAATGGTTTTGTCAAGGGGAAATGGCATGTTTAAAGGCAAACATGTAACTCATTCACGTTATATGCATTTGTAGGGTAGTTGGTGGTTAATGTGAATTCCGTTATGTATTTGTGTTGTAGAGTGAAACATAAGGAAGGAGCGGGACATTGTATGCACATCTAAGATTATATATATTCGTATTGAGAATACAAGGTATGTAAGGTTCCTCTTTCCGTATTATTCTGCAGCATATAGTGTACACCTTGTTAGGGTACTTACTCATTTCCGAATTGTCCTAAGGTATTTCATTTCGAGTTATCATTTCTTGTTATTGTTAGTCACATATATCGCATTCTTGGTCTATTGTCATTCATGTGTCACATAATTATGAACATGGTTCCAAGTTCCAATAATGTTATATTCAAAAGTTCCCAAAAATGAAGTAACCATTGATTGAGCTATTTCAAAGATTAAAGAAGTAATGTTATAAAGAGGAGAGATGTTTCATGGGTGGTATCCCAGGGGTTAAATAACCTAGCATGGGTCAATCCCAATATTTACGGATGGTATCCCAGGGGTGAGAAGAACACCTAGCATGGGTCGATTCCGCTACGGGTGGTATCTCAGGGGCAAAGGAAAAGCCTAGCATGGGTCGATCCCGATTACTATTGATTACCCACTGATCAGCTTGGGGCCCGGGCATTATATGGATGATGATTGATGTAAAGTAAAGTAAAGCAAATAAAGTAATGTAAAGTAATGAATGTAATGTACATGGTTCCATACACATACAGAATGATGACTTACCCATAATGGGCTATGCTATCATATTCGCGTTCATTGAAGTATTTATGTGTCATACAGTTTTACATGAGCCTTACATACTCAGTACATTCTTCGTACTGACCCCCTCGGGGGAAACTTACCTTACTTGCTGCAGGCACAGGTACTAGTAAACTTCCACAGTACAGTGAGGGTCATTTGCAGATTTTTTGGTGAGCTCCAGTTGACCCAGAGCTTTCCGAGTCATAGTGTACATTGATTATGGTATAGCATATATGTGGTATAGAGCGGGGACTTGTCCCGACTCTAGCTTGGCTACGTACATGTATCTGTAGAGGCTTTGTAGACATATGTGGGATAAGTAATGTAAGAGATGTATGTCCAGTTTGACTTAATGGCCTTAACGGCCAAGTTTCATATATTGTACATGTCATGACTTCCACCATTGGTACTTGTTTATTATATGGGATAGAAGAACATTCATATATAGACATGCATATGAGGGTACATGGGTAAAGATTGGTTCTCTCGAGCCTCAACGGCTTCGGGTGCCAGTCCGTCCCGAATGGGATTCGGGTCGTGACAAAAGTGGTATCAGAGCAGGTCGTCCTAAGGGTGTCTACAAAGCCGTGTCTGAGTAGAGTCTTGCTTATGGATGTGTTGCGCGCCACATTTATAAGTAGGGGGCTACGGGACATTTAGGAGTTGTTTCACTTCTTCACTTCTAGATCGTGTAATAGAGCCAAAGTTGTAGGTGGACGTATATGTACGCATTGACATTTGTTTTCTTTTACATGGGTGAATGCTGATTATCGAACAAGATAAGGGCAAAGGTAAGCAGGTTAATATGCCTGCCGAAGAAGATATGAGTAAATCACCACCTGACCAAGCTAGTTAGGGTGGAGCTGACATAGAATTTGCACTACGGGTTTCTCTTATCCAAAAGGTAGAGAAATATCCGCAGAACCACCTATAAATGCCACTGAACAGGATTTAAGAAATGTAGTGTATATGTTGACTCAGATAGTTGTTGTGAAATGTCATTGGCGAGCTGGCCCAATGACGAGTGATGATGGTGCGGCTAGGGCAGTTAGTCGTCGAACACAGGATTTTCTGAAATTAAACTCCCCTCCCATGTCCACCGAGTCGGATATGAATGAAGACCCACAGGACCTTATAGATCACATTAAAAGGGCTCTAGATATTATGCATATGACAAGTGCATTGATGTACTTCCAGCTGGTTGGGAGGAATTTAAAACGGCATTCCTTGACCAACACCTCTCATATGAGGTCTGAAAAGCTTATGCGGATCAATTGCTAAAGCATTGCTAAAGAACTATGAGTGTAAGAATGAGTGTAAGAAAGTACAATCTTCGGTTTAATTCTGTGGCTAGGTATACTCCAAAAGTGGTAGCCATTATGACCGATAGAATGCATCGGTATATGGACAAATGGATTGTACCATTGCGATCTTGAAATGACATATTGATATTGTCAGAATATAGGCTTTTTGCACAGATAATGAAAGCTCAGAGGCAACAAAAAAAGGATATGTCGGTTGGGGCTGAATGTTTGTTATTGATGTGGTATGTCGGGCCACAAAATGAGGCTTCTCTTGAGGTAGCTACAGGTACCGTACACGTATTGATTGACCCATATTCGACACTAGCATATGTTATTTTATTAATTGCTGCAAAATTCAAATGAACACCAGAATTACTAGTTATGTCACTTGAAGTCTATACATCAGTCGGTGAATCTATGATAGTTAAAAGAGTATATCTTAAGTGCATAGTAATTGCTTGTGGTCATGAGACACTGGGTGATCTTATTGAGCTGGAAATAGTGGAATTTTGATGTTATAAAGGGGATTGTTCCATAGTAGATGCTGAACTATGAAGTTATATTGTCAATTTTCCCAAAAGAAGAAATGTGGGGACACTAAGAGGGAAAAGTTGTTCCCCATAGTAAAGCAAGTAAAATGGTACTCTAAGGGATACACATGTCACTTGGTAAGAGTGAAAGATACTGCTGTGAAGCCACCAACTCTTCAATCAGTTCTGGTGGTAAACGAATTCCTCGATGTATGAGCTGGTGTTACTGTGATGTCAGGTACTTAGCCTATTTTTATTTCTTCATATAGTATGGCCCCGACAAAGTTATGGGAATTGGAAAAAAAAAAACAGAAAACGTTGAAAGACGTGATGAACAAGTGATTCATAAGACCTAGTATGTTCCCTTGGGGTGCACCAGTGTTAATTGTACAAAAGAAAGACAGTACGTTGAGAATGTGTGTCGATTATCGGCAACTTAATAAGATGAAGATTACGAATAAATATTTCCTCCCCAGAGTTGATGATTTGTTTGATTAGTTATGGGGTTGGGGTAAGAAAAAAAAATGGTGAAATGAATGATGCAATGATGAAACGAATGACGACAAAAAAAATAAAATAAAAATGATGATGATATACCCAAGACAACATTACAAACATGGTATGGTTATTATGAATTCCTAGTATGTCAATTGGGCTAGTGAATGCACCTATAGTTGTTATGGGTGAAATGAATAGGGTGTTCAAAACACTTTTTAGGGTGTGTGTGACCATGTTTGGTGATGGTATTCAAAATCACAAGAGGATCATGCATTGTATAGGATGAAGAGATGAAAGTTGTTACACAAAAGATAGAAATGGTGAACAATTGGCTAAGGCCTACGATGCTTACAGAGGTCCATCATTTTCTTGGGTTGGTTGATTATTATAGGAGAATTGTTGAAGGATTTTATTCTATCCCTACACAGCCTTAGCAAAGCTTATATACAAGGCAATCAAGTTCCAGTAGAATGATGCATGTGAGAAGAGTTTCCCAAGAGTTGAAAGATAAAGTAACTTCCACACCAGTTTAAGTGCCTCCCGAAGGCATAAGAATATTATGCAATGTATGGTAATGCTTCCGGGGTTGGCCTCGAATGTGTATTTATGTAGCATGATAAGGTAATAGCATAAGCCTTACGGCAGTTGTGGCTACATAAGAAAACAAATTATTACCAAACACATGACCCTGAACTAGCAGCCGCGATATTGCTTTACAGTTATGGTGTCACTATTTGTAAGGGATTCATGCTGACATATATACTGTTCATAAGAAAATGTACTATATTTTAAGCCGAAGGACTTAAATCTGAGGTAGCGAAGGTGGCTTGAACTATTAAAAGATTAGAACAATGGTATCTTGTGTTATTTGGAAAAGAAAAAAAAAAGCAATGGGATAGTTGATACATTAAGCTGCAAGGCAGTAGAAAGTATGAATGGCCAACTCACAGAAAAGAAAGATATAGTCAAGTTTTTTGTTTCTTGGAACTCCTGATGAAAGAATTATAGTGTCAGATATGGCGGAATTTTCATTGACACCTAATATAAAGGAAAAAAACACTATGTAAGTTATAGTTTTAGTTCAATTGAAAAAGAATGTACAACAAAGTTCGACAAAGGTATTTAACGCCAATGTAGATTGTTTGTACTGGGTATAGATGAGTTAAGGAAATGAATTTTGACAGAAGAACATCGTTCACGGTATTTTATTCATTCGGAAGCAACCAAAATATACCATGGTTTAGCAGAGATGTCTTAGTAAGGTTACATGAAAAGCACATTGTAGAACTTGTAGCTCAATGTCCAAGCGGTCACTGATTAACAGTATGGCATTGGAAATCTATATGCTTTATTCCAGTGTATTACCCTTCAAGTTTGGAAGTGGAACATGAATAATATGGATGTAACCACAGGGTTGCCTCGTACACTGCGAAGGTTGATTCCATATAGATAATAGTTAACAGACTTATCGAGTCACCGTATTTCCTATCAGTTAGGACTATCGGTATAGCTGAACATTCTGCAAAGTTGTATGTTACAGAGATAGTACGATTACATTAGATTCCACTCACTATTATATCAAATAGGAGAACTCACTTTCTTGCACAGTGTTGGGACACTTTTCTGTCACGCCCCGAATTCCAACGGGACGGACATGGCACCCGAAGCCGACAAGGCCCGAGAGAACCAATCTTCATCCATAAATAGTCATCACCACCACAAACAAACATAAAATGCCAAAAGCGGAAGTTATGACACATATATGAGAATTATGAAACTTGGCCGTTAGGGCCATCAAGACAAAACATAAGTTCATTACATTCCTTTCGTATGACCCACAACATCTACAAAGCCTCTACAGATGCATAACCAAAACCAACCTAGAGTCGGGACACACCCCGCTCTATACATATACACAAGACCAAAACAAATGTAAATAGAAGACTCGGAAAGCCCCGAACCAACTGGAGCTCACCAAATGTCCGCAAAAGATCCGCAACCTACAATGGAGGTCTACTAGTACCTGTGCCTGTAGCAAGTAAGGTAGATTCCCCCGAGGGGGTCAGTACGAAGAATGTACTGAGTATGCAAGGCAATAAGAAAACTGTATCAATAAGTGAGAACACCAATGTATATCAAAGATAAGAGAATATGCAATATAGATAAACCAACATTTCTATATGTGTGGAACCATGTACTTTACATTCTTTATTCCCTTTATCATTCATCTCAATATCAACAATAATCACATCATGCCCGGGACCAACTGATAAATGGTAAATAACAATATTGGGATCGTCTCTAGCTAGGCTTATGCCCCTTTGAGCTACCACCCATAAATCAATAAAGCAGGTTCGGCCCTAGCTAGGTTTTCACCCCTTTGGGCTACCCCCTGTGTCCAATAATCAATCGGGATCGTCTCTAGCTAGGCTTTCGCCCCTTTGAGCTACCACCCGTACTCAAACAAGTATGCATTACTTTCATTCTTTAGTTATGAACTTGAAACATTGTTGGTTATCACGTTATTGGAACTTTGGGACAATGTTCAATGTACAAGAGACATATGAATAAATATATATAGGTAACCAACTTGACATGAGATACTTTGGAACATTTCGACATAAGTACAAGTACAATGGCAAAGGGAGCAATATGTGCGGCAGAAGGATACGGACAAGAATAACCTTACATACCTTAGCCTCTCAATAAGAATCCACAATCCTAATGAATATAATGATCCATCCCCCTTACTCTACAACACAAGCACATAACGGAGTTTACGTCAACATCTAACCACCTTACAAGTGCAAAAGACGACAAAAGGTACATAATTGCCTATAACGCCATTTCCCCCTTTACAATGAAATTTCGGCATGACCATTCCAAAAATACCACAACATGCCATACATTGACCAAACATCATAACCAATAGCATTTCGCAACAAAGCTTCTTCTTTACATTTTCTCATTCACACCATATCACAAATAATCCATCAAGTCACCGTAATACACCTCATAGCACATATCAGCCAAAATCCCATAATTTACACTTATGAAAAATAACAATTTTAGTAACATAATCACACCATACATGTTGATATTTCATCCATATCATGCTCTTTCATCAAACCCACAAGTCATATTTCAAGTTTAATTCACAAAATGGCACATCTTTTACCAAAGGGCAAAAGTGTCCTATTCAACCTTTCCAACACAACCATCATGATCTAGACAATACTTCATGCATATAATATGCTAAACCACAAGAATAAATACTTACCCAAGCTTGCAAAGGGATGATCTTGTCCAAAGTGTCCAAAGGGAATAGTTGCCTTAGGGTTTTGGAAAGAGAGAAATGTTTGAGAAAATATCAAAAAGGCATGAGACTTGTAATGACTTAAAAATCTGATTTTTCTCTTGTTTTATAGAGCCTTTTAGGTCATCCTTAGCCACTTCTTTGGCATTAAATGCCATGTCTCTATAGTCAACAAGAGTGGGTCATTTTTTCCTTTTGGGCCTTTCCATTTTGGCATTGTTTTGGGCCTCAATTTGGGGCCCAATAACACATATTAGCTTAGCACACTAAAATTAACGTATAATCCATCGTATATCTCATGTTTAAATAATTCCATAACGTCACGACAATATTCACTTACGAGATTCCCTTTCGTAGCCTTAATCGCAAACCTAGACATTCTAGCCGTCCATGGCTTAATTGAACATTTTTGGTAACTTCTTGTGTTTCATGATTTGATCATGTGGAAGTGTATCGAGGTATTTGAAACCTTCACAAGGATTAAATAAACACCAAAGAACCAAAAGAAACCATGGAAAAAAAAATCAACATTGCATTGCATCGCGAAACAAGCTCGGAAAGACCATAATTCTTGTGCCTTGCGCCACTGCTGCAAAGCAGGGCAGTGGCGCGAGTTTTGCATCCCCTTTGAATCAGGTGGATTGCGCCACACACCCTGAAACAGGGAGTGGCGCAAGTTTGGCCACTTTGCTGAAATTTTTCCTACTCCGTCTGATACTAGTATATCATCCAATACCTTATCAAAACACTACAAAATACTTACTTAGTGATCTTAATCATCAAGTAAACATGACTCCAAGTCACCAAATAAGGTTAGAAATGTACAGGATATTACATTCTTCCCCCCTTAAAAACATTCGTCCTCGAATGTTAGTGAAGTCGGCCCATGTTCAACAATTGTATTCCTATCTTAACACATATATACACATACATGCAATACTTGTAAATACTTACTTGTTATGGCTCCATCTCCGCACTGTGAATTTTTTCTTCCGTGTGAAATAAATACGGGTACTTTGACTTCATCATTTCTTCCGCTTCCCACGTGATCTCTTCTACTTATTGATTTCTCCAAAGTACCTTTACGGAAGCAACGTCTTTATTTCTTAGCCTCTTCACTTGCCTATCCAGAATAGCAATCGGTATCTCCTCATAGGTAAGATCCTCCGTGACTTGTACATCCTCCATAGGAGTAATACGAGATGGATCTCCTATGCACTTTCGAAGCATCGAAACATGAAATACTGGATGGACTGTGGAGAGTTCTTGAGGTAATGCCAATTCATACGCAACTTGTCCAAATCTTTTGACAATTTCATATGGACTTATATAACGTGGGCTCAATTTTCCTTTCTTTCCAAACCTCATTACCCCTTTCATCGGCGACACCTTTAAGAATACCCAATCACCTATGGTAAATTCAAGCCCTCTTCGTCTAACATCCGCATATGACTTGTGTCGACTTTGGGCCGTTTGTAGCCGCTGCTGGATCACTCTAACTTTCTCCATAGCTTGATAAACAAGATCTGGCCCAAGTAAAGCAGATTCGCCTGCTTCAAACCATCCAATTGGTGATCGACATTTTCTTCCATATAAAGCTTCATAAGGTGCCATCCCGATACTTGAATGATAGCTATTGTTGTACGCAAATTCAATGAGAGGTAGATGTTCATCCCAACTACCTTTAAAATCCAAAGCGCAGGCTCGTAGCATATCTTCAAGTGTTGGATAGTATGCTCTACTTGTCCATCTGTCTGAGGATGAAAAGCCGTACTCAAATTAACCTATGTGCCCAAGCTCCTTTGGAAAGATTTCCAAAAATGAGCGGTAAACTGTGCTCCTCTGTCTGATATAATAGAAAGTGGAATGCCATGCAATCGTACTCTCTTTCACATACAACTTCGCATAATCCTCAGTTGTATAGGTCGTCTTGACTGGTAGAAAATGCGCTGACTTGGTAAGCCTGTCCACTACGACCCATATAGAATCAAACTTCCGCAATGTACGAGGCAAACCCGTAATGAAATCCATATTAATCATATCCCATTTCCAGACTGGAAGATTGATACATTGCATGTAACCTCCCGGTTTCTGATGTTCCACTTTCACCTGTTGACAATTTGGACATTGAGCTACAAATTCCGCAATGTTCTTTTTCATATTTCCCCACCAATATATGTCTTTCAAATCATGATACATCTTTGTAGCTCCTGGATGAATAGAATACCGTGAGTGATGTGCCTCTGTCATAATCCGCTTCCTTAGCTCATCTACGTCCGGTACACATAATCGACCTTGGTATTGAAGTACTCCCTCCGGTGTAATATCAAATGCCTTGGTCAAATTCTGCTGTACATTTTCCTTTAGCTGCAATAAAATAGAATCCGCAAATTGCTTCACTTTCACTTCAGCTGTCAACGAGGATTCTGCTGCATTCTGCACAATAACTCTATCATCTGAGGATTCAATAAGGCGGACTCCTAAGCTATCTAGTTGATGTAGATCCTTGACTATCTCTTGCTTTTCCCTCAACTGGCCGATAGTGCATCCCGTTGCTTTGCGACTCAGTGCATCAGCTACTACATTTGCTTTCCCGGGA
The DNA here is from genome assembly GCA_031232105.1 of Capsicum rhomboideum. Lineage (NCBI taxonomy): Eukaryota > Viridiplantae > Streptophyta > Magnoliopsida > Solanales > Solanaceae > Capsicum > Capsicum rhomboideum. Next base: position 133,455,713 of record CP124712.1, on the reverse strand, counting down.
TAGTATAAAATATCAATATCATAGTCTTTTAAAAGTTCCAGCCATCTCCGCTGCCTCAGATTTAGGTCTTTCTGCTTAAAGATATATTGCAAACTTTTGTGGTCAGTATAGATATCAACATGAACTCCATACAAATAATGACGCCATATCTTTAAAGCAAATACCACAGCTGCTAACTCAAAATCATGTGTTGGGTAGTTTCTCTCATGTGGCCGCAACTGTCGTGAGGCATATGCTATCACCTTACCATGCTGCATTAATACACATCCGAGGCCAACCCCGAAAGCATCACAATACACTGCATAACCTTCTATGCCTTCGGGAAGTACTAAAACTGGCGTGGAAGTTAATTTCTCTTTCAGCTCTTGGAAACTTTTCTCACATGCATCGTTCCACTGAAACTTGATTGTCTTGTGTGTTAACTTCGTCAATGGTGCGGCAATAGAAGAAAACCCTTCCACAAATCTCCTGTAATAACCTGCCAAACCAAGAAAACTACGAATCTCTGTAGGCGTCGTAGGTCTTGGCCAATTTTTCACTGCTTCAATCTTTTGCGTATCAACCCGAATTCCTTCATCCGACACAATGTGACCCAAGAATGCTACAGATTTTAACCAAAATTCACACTTAGAAAACTTTGCATATAACTTACGATCCCGGAGAATTTGTAACACCTGTCGTAAGTGATTAGCATGGTCCTCCTGTGATCTCGAATAAACCAGGATATCATCTATAAATACCATCACGAACACGTCTAGAAATGGTTTAAACACCCTATTCATCAAATCCATGAAAACAGCCGGTGCATTTGTTAGTCCAAATGACATAACTAAAAATTCATAGTGGCCATACCGTGTTCGAAAAGCTGTCTTGGGTACATCATTTTCTCTAACCCTGACTTGATGGTAACCCGACCTCAAGTCAATCTTGGAAAACCATTTGGCACCCTGTAACTGATCAAACAAATCATCAATTCTGGGGAGGGGATATTTGTTTTTGATCGTTACCTTATTTAATTGCCGATAATCGATACACATTCTCAAGGTGCCATCTTTCTTCCACACAAACAATACTGGTGCGCCCCACGGGGACATACTAGGCCTAATAAAGCCCTTGTCCAACAAGTCTTTTAATTGCTCCTTCAATTTACGCAATTCTGCTGGAGCCATTCTATACGGAGGAATAGAGATCGGCTGAGTGCCTGGAATCACATCAATGCCAAACTCCACTTCCCGTTCTAGAGGTAAACCTGGAAGATCGTCAGGAAATACGTCGAGAAATTCATTGACCACTGGTACCGACTGAGAAGTTAGTGGTTCCACGTTGAGATCTTGCACTCTTACCAAATGACATATATACCCTTTAGCTATCATTTTCCTAGCTTGAAGATAGGAAATAAATTTACCTTTCGGTGCCCCCACATTACCTTTCCACTCAAGAATATTCTTTTGTGGAAAATGAAAATGTTCCTACTTGGCTCGGCAATCCACCGTAGCATAACAAGAAGCCAACCAATCCATCCCCATTATAACATCAAAATCCACCATGTCAAGTTCAATAAGATCAGCTAGTGTATCATGACCACACACAGTTACTACACAATTACGATATACTCTTTTTGCAAAAATAGATTCACCAACCGGTGTAGACACTTCAATAGACTTATCTAAGAATTCCGGTGTTCTTTCAAATTTTGCAGCAATCAATGGAGTAACATATGATAAAGTAGAGCCCGGATCTATCAATGCATATACACCATGTGAAAATATAGACAATATACCTGTGACTACATTGGGAGATGCCTCCGAATTCTGTCTGTCCACGAGAGCATACGTACGATTCTGTGCTCCACTGGAACTAGCTGCTCCTGTAGCACCTCTACCCGACCGGCAGGCTCCATACCTCGGCCTACAAAAGAAACCGATGATGAAGATGCAACGGTTGACCCCATAGGTCGTGCCACACTACCCGAGCCTCTTCGTGGGCATTCCCTCATTATGTGCCCTGGCATACCACACCACCCACGTCGGCATTCCCCTGAGTGAAACTTTCCACAATGCTGACATGGCTGACGAAGAAACCCTGCTGTCTGCGAGCCCTGAAACCCACTGCTTTGCCCAGCATAACCGCCTCTAGACCCTCGAAACTGGGAGGAAGCACCTTCCATGGGATGAGAAAATAATGGTCTATGCGGTCTAGGAAACATCCGAGGTCTAAATTCTCCTTGGGACACCATAGACTGCCCCATAGGTCTAGCCCACTTTGACGACCCTCTTTCAGATTCCTGTGTTATCCTCCGTTGCCTCTGATCCTCCATCTTTTGTGCAAAGGCCTGGATCCTAGCAATATCCATGTCTCTGTTCAAGGCAGCAATGGTACAGTCCCTTACCAAATACGACTCCAATCTTTCCACATATCGATGGATTCTGTCGGTCATTGTAGCCACTACGTTCGGAGCATATCGAGCCAAAGAATTAAACTGAAGACTGTATTCCCGAACACTCATATTCCCTTGTCGAAGGTTCAGAAACTGATCTGCACGTGCTTCCCTGATCTCATAAGGGAGATAGTGATCAAGAAAGGTCGTTCTAAATTCTTCCCAGCCATCTGGAAGTGCATCAATGCCCCTCGACCGTTTCCAGTCCTCATACCACAATATCGCTTCACCTTTCAACCTGCAGGCCGCAAGTTCTACCGTTTCTACACCAGTCACATGCATAACATCTAGGGCCCTTTGGACTTGGTCCACGAAGTCCTGTGGATCTGCCTGTGGGTCTGACCCCATGAATATGGGAGGATCTAGTTTCAAAAAATCCTGTGTTCTGCGGCTCACTATTCTAGCCTCATCATCTTCATTTGTCGTTGGACCAGCTCGTCCCTGTGTTTGTGAAGCAACTATCTGCATCAACATATGCACTGCATTTCTCAAATCCTGGTCAGTAGCATTCATAGGCGGGTCTGCAGGTAAAGTAGGAGAAGCCCGCGATGCAAACTCCTGTTCAACACCGCCTTGATTAACCTGTTCCGGTGGTGGTCTACTAGTTCCCTCTCCAGCCAGCCTGTCTATTCTTTTACTTTTACCTTTCCCTTTTCGTGCAATCGGCATTTTTTATAACATAAGAAAACCAATGGTTAGGTACGATTCCACTTACAACAGTAGCTCTATTGCACGATCTAGAAATGAAGAAAAAGAAACAACTCCTAAATGCCCCGTAGCCTCCTACTTATAAATGTGGTGCACAACACATCGATAAGCAAGACTCTACTCAGACACGGCTTTGTAGACACCCTTAGGACAACCCGCTCTGATACCACTTTTGTCACGCCCCGAATTCCAACGGGACGGACATGGCACCCGAAGCCGACAAGGCCCGAGAGAACCAATCTTCATCCATAAATAGTCATCACCACCACAAACAAACATAAAATGCCAAAAGCGGAAGTTATGACACATATATGAGAATTATGAAACTTGGCCGTTAGGGCCATCAAGACAAAACATAAGTTCATTACATTCCTTTCGTATGACCCACAACATCTACAAAGCCTCTACAGATGCATAACCAAAACCAACCTAGAGTCGGGACACACCCCGCTCTATACATATACACAAGACCAAAACAAATGTAAATAGAAGACTCGGAAAGCCCCGAACCAACTGGAGCTCACCAAATGTCCGCAAAAGATCCGCAACCTACAATGGAGGTCTACTAGTACCTGTGCCTGTAGCAAGTAAGGTAGATTCCCCCGAGGGGGTCAGTACGAAAAATGTACTGAGTATGCAAGGCAATAAGAAAACTGTATCAATAAGTGAGAACACCAATGTATATCAAAGATAAGAGAATATGCAATATAGATAAACCAACATTTCTATATGTGTGGAACCATGTACTTTACATTCTTTATTCCCTTTATCATTCATCTCAATATCAACAATAATCACATCATGCCCGGGACCAACTGATAAATGGTAAATAACAATATTGGGATCGTCTCTAGCTAGGCTTATGCCCCTTTGAGCTACCACCCATAAATCAATAAAGCAGGTTCGGCCCTAGCTAGGTTTTCACCCCTTTGGGCTACCCCCTGTGTCCAATAATCAATCGGGATCGTCTCTAGCTAGGCTTTCGCCCCTTTGAGCTACCACCCGTACTCAAACAAGTATGCATTACTTTCATTCTTTAGTTATGAACTTGAAACATTGTTGGTTATCACGTTATTGGAACTTTGGGACAATGTTCAATGTACAAGAGACATATGAATAAATATATATAGGTAACCAACTTGACATGAGATACTTTGGAACATTTCGACATAAGTACAAGTACAATGGCAAAGGGAGCAATATGTGCGGCAGAAGGATACGGACAAGAATAACCTTACATACCTTAGCCTCTCAATAAGAATCCACAATCCTAATGAATATAATGATCCATCCCCCTTACTCTACAACACAAGCACATAACGGAGTTTACGTCAACATCTAACCACCTTACAAGTGCAAAAGACGACAAAAGGTACATAATTGCCTATAACGCCATTTCCCCCTTTACAATGAAATTTTGGCATGACCATTCCAAAAATACCACAACATGCCATACATTGACCAAACATCATAACCAATAGCATTTCGCAACAAAGCTTCTTCTTTACATTTTCTCATTCACACCATATCACAAATAATCCATCAAGTCACCGTAATACACCTCATAGCACATATCAGCCAAAATCCCATAATTTACACTTATGGAAAATAACAATTTTAGTAACATAATCACACCATACATGTTGATATTTCATCCATATCATGCTCTTTCATCAAACCCACAAGTCATATTTCAAGTTTAATTCACAAAATGGCACATCTTTTACCAAAGGGCAAAAGTGTCCTATTCAACCTTTCCAACACAACCATCATGATCTAGACAATACTTCATGCATATAATATGCTAAACCACAAGAATAAATACTTACCCAAGCTTGCAAAGGGATGATCTTGTCCAAAGTGTCCAAAGGGAATAGTTGCCTTAGGGTTTTGGAAAGAGAGAAATGTTTGAGAAAATATCAAAAAGGCATGAGACTTGTAATGACTTAAAAATCTGATTTTTCTCTTGTTTTATAGAGCCTTTTAGGTCATCCTTAGCCACTTCTTTGGCATTAAATGCCATGTCTCTATAGTCAACAAGAATGGGTCATTTTTTCCTTTTGGGCCTTTCCATTTTGGCATTGTTTTGGGCCTCAATTTGGGGCCCAATAACACATATTAGCTTAGCCCACTAAAATTAACGGATAATCCATCGTATATCTCATGTTTAAATAATTCCATAACGTCACGACAATATTCACTTACGAGATTCCCTTTCGTAGCCTTAATCGCAAACCTAGACATTCTAGCCGTCCATGGCTTAATTGAACATTTTTGGTAACTTCTTGTGTTTCATGATTTGATCATGTGGAAGTGTATCGAGGTATTTGAAACCTTCACAAGGATTAAATAAACACCAAAGAACCAAAAGAAACCATGGAAAAAAAAAATCAACATTGCATTGCATCGCGAAACAAGCTCGAAAAGACCATAATCCTTGTGCCTTGCGCCACTGCTGCAAAGCAGGGCAGTGGCGCGGGTTTTGCAGCCCCTCTGAATCAGGTGGATTGCGCCACACACCCTGAAACAGGGAGTGGCGCAAGTTTGGCCACTTTGCTGAAATTTTTCCTACTCCGTCTGATACTAGTATATCATCCAATACCTTATCAAAACACTACAAAATACTTACTTAGTGATCTTAATCATCAAGTAAACATGACTCCAAGTCACCAAATAAGGTTAGAAATGTACGGTATATTACATTTTCAGTAAAGCATGGGTACACAGGTGGATGTAAATATGGCTTGTCATCCTGAGATGGATGGACAAATAGAACACATTATACGAATATGTGAAGATATGTCACGAGTTTGTACATTGGACTTTAAAGGTAGTTGGGATGAACATCTATTGCTTATTGAAATGGCTTACAATAAAAGTATCAAAAGGCACCTTACGAAGCCTTATGTGAAAGAAAATATAGATTATCCATTAGATGGGTTACAACTGATGGAATTTGCTTTGCTCGGGTTAGATTTTGTTCATCAAGCTATAGAGAAAGTAAAGGTGATATAACAGCAGCTACAAATGGCCCAAAGTCGATACAAATCATATGCCTATATTAGAAGAAGGAAATTAAAGTGTGCCATAGGTGATTAGGTATTTTTGACAATGTGACCAATGAAAAGGAAAGAAATAATGAGAATCGGAAAGAAAGGGAAATTGTCTAAAGATTTGGGCAAATTGCGTATCTGTTAGCACTAGTCCAAGAACTCTTCACAGCTCATTCAGTATTTCATATTCGCTGCTTTGATAGTGTATAGGAGATTATCTCGTATTGCTCCCCGTGGAGATATACAAGTTATGAAAGACCTCACATGTGAAGAGGTACTGCTTACTACTCTAGATTGATAAGCGAAAGCAATGAGAAATAAAGAAGTAGCTTCCGTAAAGGCAATATGGGAGAAATTAGCACGTAGAAGAAATTACGAGGGAATCCAAAGAAATAATGGAATCTAAAGTACTTGTAATTGTTGCACATGAAGGAAAAGTTCAAGATACAGAATTGGAGTCACAATAAGTAAGTCTTTACAAGTGTTATATGTGTATACGATAATGTGAAGGATTCACCTCGACTTAAGTTGTTACAATGAGACAATGTTACTAACATTCGAGGACGAATGTTTCTAAGGGGGGAAGAATGTAACACCCCGTAACTTCCCAACCCTACTTGATGACGTTGAATAATGTTTGCTTAGGTGTCGAGAGATATAAGTATGTATTTGGTAATGCTAATGATGAGAAAATTAAAATTTGGCCACATACATGCGATTAGACCTTGGTAGTAGGTGGTGTTTGTGACTTTGTGGAGCATTTGTGGGGTTAATTCTTCATCACAAGTATTTTAACAAATTATGTTAAAAAAAAAAAGAAGAAGCCATGAGCGACTAGAATTTCTATTTTTGCGATTGAGGCTACGATCGGGAATCTCGTAAGTGAATATTGTCGTGACGATTATGGAATTAATTAAACATGAGATATATGATAGATTATACATTGATTTTAGTGGGCTAAGGTAATATGTGTTAATGGGCCAATTTGAGGCCCAAAATGGAGCCAAAATGCATGGCCCAATGGGTCAAATGACCCATTCTTGTGTTTGACAAGTAAACACAACCTTTTTTGACTAATTGGATGGATAGAGATGAGCTTGAGGGACCTATAAAGAGCAAGAAAAATCAGATTTTTATTCCCATAAACACACATAACATTTCTAGAATTTTCAAGAACATTTCTTTGGCTCTTCAAACCCTAAGCTTTCTCTTGGAGCAAGATCATCATCTCTCAAGCTTTGGTAAGTGTTTATTCTCATGGATTAATATATTATATGCATGGGAGAATATGTGGATCATGATGGTTATGTCTAAAAGTGTGAGTAGTGTACTTTTGCTTTTTGTGAAAGATGTGCCATCTATGTCTTTTAGCCTTGAAAGGAGACTTAAGGTTTTGGTAAAAATGAATGGTATGGATGACATATCAACATGTATGGTGTGGTTATGGTCTTTAACTTATTTTTTTTTTCTATAAGTGGAAATTATGGAATTGTTGGCGATATGTTGTTATAACATGTGTTGGAGTGAATTAATGGAATAATTGCGACATGGTGGTATTGAAGAAACGTAACAGAGAAACTTGGTGTGATTTTGTTCTTTAACTTGTTATTGTGCCAAAAGTGTAAGTTGTGGGATTATTGTCGATATGTTGTTATGAAGCGTATTATGGTGACTTGATGGAGTAATTGTGATGTTGTGTTGATGGAGAGGTGGAAAGTATAAACTTGGTGTGACATGATCTTGGTTATCATGTATTGGTCAATGTATGGAATATTGTAGGATTATTGGGATAATAAATTCATAAATGATATTTTGGTCAATGTTGGTAATATTGGGGGATTTTTGGAATAATAATTTCATGAATGGTTTTGTCAAGGGGAAATGGCATGTTTAAAGGCAAACATGTAACTCATCCACGTTATATGCATTTGTAGGGTAGTTGGTGGTTAATGTGAATTCCGTTATGTATTTGTGTTGTAGAGTGAAACATAAGGAAGGAGCGGGACATTGTATGCACATCTAAGATTATATATATTCGTATTGAGAATACAAGGTATGTAAGGTTCCTCTTTCCGTATTATTCTGCAGCATATAGTGTACACCTTGTTAGGGTACTTACTCATTTCCGAATTGTCCTAAGGTATTTCATTTCGAGTTATCATTTCTTGTTATTGTTAGTCACATATATCGCATTCTTGGTCTATTGTCATTCATGTGTCACATAATTATGAACATGGTTCCAAGTTCCAATAATGTTATATTCAAAAGTTCCCAAAAAGGAAGTAACCATTGATTGAGCTATTTCAAAGATTAAAGAAGTAATGTTATAAAGAGGAGAGATGTTTCATGGGTGGTATCACAGGGGTTAAATAACCTAGCATGGGTCGATCCCAATATTTACGGATGGTATCCCAGGGGTGAGAAGAACACCTAGCATGGGTCGATTCCGCTATGGGTGGTATCCCAGGGGCAAAGGAAAAGCCTAGCATGGGTCGATCCCGATTAATATTGATTACCCACTGATCAGCTTGGGGCCCGGGCATTATATGGATGATGATTGATGATTGATGATGGATGATGTAAAGTAAAGTAAAGCAAATAAAGTAATGTAAAGTAATGAATGTAATGTACATGGTTCCATACACATACAGAATGATGACTTACCCATAATGGGCTATGCTATCATATTCGCGTTCATTGAAGTATTTATGTGTCATACAGTTTTATATGAGCCTTACATACTCAGTACATTCTTCGTACTGACCCCCTCGGGGGAAACTTACCTTACTTGCTGCAGGCACAGGTACTAGTAAACTTCCACAGTACAGTGAGGGTCATTTGCAGATTTTTTGGTGAGCTCCAGTTGACCCAGAGCTTTCCGAGTCATAGTGTACATTGATTATGGTATAGCATATATGTGGTATAGAGCGGGGACTTGTCCCGACTCTAGCTTGGCTACGTACATGTATCTGTAGAGGCTTTGTAGACATATGTGGGATAAGTAATGTAAGAGATGTATGTCCAGTTTGACTTAATGGCCTTAACGGCCAAGTTTCATATATTGTACATGTCATGACTTCCACCATTGGTACTTGTTTATTATATGGGATAGAAGAACATTCATATATAGACATGCATATGAGGGTACATGGGTAAAGATTGGTTCTCTCGAGCCTCAACGGCTTCGGGTGCCAGTCCGTCCCGAATGGGATTCGGGTCGTGACATTATTATTCACGATTAAAGAGTTTAATCCAATATAATAAAAATTTATCTGCCCACAACATTTACGCTATACCCTTAAATGCATGACATATTGACATGTCTCTACGGACATATAAATATTACTAGATATGAGAGTCTGTATTAGCACGAATCCAATATATGTTAGTACTTTCTTTCTTTCAATTTATGTGATATCGATGGAATTTGGAGAGTCAATTAAATTTTTTGTATGACTTTTAAATATTTTAAATTGTTAATTATTATTATATATAGTATTTTTTTCATAATTTTCAGATAATATATGTTACTCCTCATTTTTCATAATTTATGTGACACTTAAAGAATTTAGAGAGTCAACTAAAATTTTTATGTGTTTTTAAAAATATTTGAAGTTGTTAATTATTGTGATTTATAATACTTTTTACGTCATTTTTAAATAATATATGTTAATCCCTTGGTTCCAGTTTATGTGACACTTACATAATTTCGAGAGGCAACCACATTTCTTATATGTCTTTTAAATAATTTAATTTGTTAATTATTGTAATTTATAGTACTTTTATCCGTCATTCTTAAGTGATGTATGCTAATTTATTCTAATTTATGTGGCACTAATAAAATTTTGAATATCAATAAAATATTATGTCTTTTGAATATTTTAAATTGTTAATTATTGTGATTTATAGTACTTTTTACATAATTTATAAATATATAATAGATCAAAAAAGGATTAAAAAAAATTAAGATGGAAAAAAGTAGTTAATGAAAGACACTATAAAGACACTTTAAGCCCACAGCGGGGCCCAATTAATTTTGACATCACATGTCATCCTTATTAGTAGTACTAGTTTAGGGTACGTGTGTTGCACGTGTATTTTAACTGATCATCACCAAGATATTACTCTTAATATAATGCACAATAAAATTCTGAAATTGGACTATATATCTAGAAATCCTAACCAATCAAACTGAAGTTAAAACATAGAAAATATTCATAATCTACAACGGATAGCATTATTAGATATAGATTATAAGCAAAAAGATATTTACATATTGTCATGCCCCGAGTTCCAACGGGACGGACATGGCACCCGAAGCCGATAAGGCCCGAGAGAACCAATCTACATCCATAAACACCCATACACATACCACGCAATAGTCATCACCACCACAATTAGAAATAAGAAGCCAATAGCGAAAATTATGAAAAATATATAAGAAATAAGAAACTTGGCCGTCAAGGCCATCAAGACAAAACATACGTTCATCACCTTCCCTTCATCTATCCCACAACATCTACAAAGCCTCTACAGATGCACAACCAAAACCAACCTAGAGTCGGGACACACCCCGCTCTATACATAAGACCAAAACAAATGTACATATAAGACTCAAAAAGCCCCGAACCAACTGGAGCTCACCAAATGTCCGCAAACGATCCGCAACCTACAGTGGAGGCCTACTAGTACCTGTGCCTGCAACAAGTAAGGTAAATTCCCCCGAGGGGGTCAATACGAAGAATGTACTGAGTATGTAAGGCTATAAGAAACTGTACCAATAAGTGAGAACATCAAAGTAACTCAAAGATAAGAGAATAGACAATATAGATAAACCAACATTCCATACGTGTGGAATCATGTACATTACATTCTTTATTTCCTGTATCATCTCAATATCAACAATAATCATATCATGCCCAGGACCAACTGATCAGTGGTAAAAGAGGATGACCCATGCTAGGCATTTTAACCCCTGGGATACGGTCCTCATCAATATATATATCGGGATCGACCCATGCTAGGCTTTCCTTTCACCCCTGGGATACCACCCGTAATATTGGGATCGACCCATGCTAGGTGTTCCTTCCACCCCTGGGATACCACCCAAGAACACATAACTTCTCTTTACAACATTACTTTAATCTTTAGTTATGAAATTGAAACATTGTTGGTTATCGCATTATTGGAATTTTGGGGCAATGTTCAATGTACAAGAGACACATGAATAAATATATATATAGGTAACCAACCTGACATGAGATACTTTGGAACATTTCGACATAGGTACAAGTACAATGGCAAAGGGAGCAATATGTGCTGCAGAAAGATACGGACAAAAATAACCATACATACCTTGGCTTCTCAATAAGAATCCACAATCCTATTGAATATAATGATCCAGCCCCTTACTCTACAACACAAGCACATAACGGAGTTTACGTCAACATCTAACACCTTACAAGTGCAAAAGACGACAAAAGGTACATAATTGCCTATAACGCCATTTCCCCCTTTATAATGAAATTTCGGCATGACCATTCCAAAAATACTACAACATGCCATACATTGACCAAACATCATAACCAATAGCATTTCGCAACAAAGCTTCTTCTTTACACTTTCTCACTCACACCATATCACAAAGAATCCATTAAGTCACCTTAATACACCTCATAGCACATATCGGCCAAAATCCCATAATTTACACTTATGGAAAAGAACAAGTTTAATAACAAAATCACACCATACACGTTGATATTTCATCCATACCATGCTCTTTCATCAAAACCACAAGTCACCTTTCAAGTTTAATTCACAAAATGGCACATCTTTTACCAAAGGGAAAAAGTGTCCTGTTCAACCTTTCCAACACAACCATCATGATCTACACAATACTTCATGCATATAATATGCTAAATCACAATAATAAATACTTACCCAAGCTTGAAAAGTGAGGCTCTTGCTCCAAAATTGCCTTTGAGTGCTTAGGGTTTGAAAAGAAGAGAAATAGTTTCAAGAAATGTTTAGAAAGGCATGGAACATTAGAATGACTAAAAAAATCTGATTTTTCCTCTTTATATAGTCCCCCATGTCTCCCTTATCTTTTCTTTAGCATTTAATGCAATGTTGTTTGGTCAAATGGACCAAATTTTGAAAGAATGGGTCAAAAATCCCTTATTGGGCCATGTCTTCTAGTTCTTTTGGGCTTTTTTTTTTGGGCCCAATATTATGAGACCTATTAAATGCCCACAATTCAATACAAAATTCATCAATTCTCTCATGTTGTCATTTGTCCCTAAATGTTACGATTGTCAGCTAAGCGTAGAAACGTACGGGGTGTTACATTCTTCCCCCCTTAGAAACATTCGTCCTCGAATGTTAGTGTGATCATTTCAAAGTAATAGTTACAAGTTTAGGAATACTTTGCATCTCATCATATGGATATACACAAAGCTTATAAATACTTACTTGTCATTCTTCTCTTTGAAACAAATGAGGGTACTTGGATTTCATCATTCCTTCAGCTTCCCACCTGATCTCCTCTACTTGCTGATTTCTCCATAGGACTTTCACGGAAGCTATGTCTTTATTCCTCAATATCTTTACTTGTCGATCTAGGATAGCAATGGGTACCTCTTCATAAGTAAGATCCTTAGTAACTTGGACATCGTTAACGAGAACAATACGGGATGGATCCCCTATGCATTTCCGAAGCATCGAAACATGGAATACCGGATGGACGGAGAAAAGCTCCTGGGGTAGTGCTAATTCATAAGCAACTTGCCCAAATCTTCTAATAATCTCATATGGGCCTATGTAACGTGGACTCAATTTCCCTTTCTTTTCGAACCGCATTACCCCTTTCATCGGCGACACCTTTAGAAATACCCAATCACCTATGACGAATTCAAGTCCTCTCCGTCTAACATCAGCATATGACTTGTGGAGACTTTGGGCCGTTTGGAGCCGCTGTTGGATCACTCTAACTTTCTCCATAGCTTGATAAACAAGATTTGGCCCAAGTAAAGCAGGTTCACCCGCTTCAAACCATCCAATTGGTGACCGACATTTTCTCCCATATAAAGCTTCATAAGGTGCCATTTCGATACTTGAATGATAGCTATTGTTGTACGCAAATTCAATAAGAGGTAGATGTTCATCCCAACTACCTTTAAAATCCAATGTGCAAGCCCGTAGCATATCTTCAAGTGTTTGGATAGTACGCTCCGCTTGTCCATCTGTCTGGGGATGAAAAGCCGTACTCAAATTAACCTGTGTGCCCAAGCTCCTTTGGAAAGATTTCCAAAAATGAGCGGTAAACTGTGCTCCTCATTCTGATATAATAGAAAGTGGAATGCCATGCAATCGTACTATCTCTTTCACATACAACTTCGCATAATCCTCAGTTGTATAGGTCGTCTTGACTGGTAGAAAATGCGCTGACTTGGTAAGCCTGTCCACTATGACCCATATAGAATCAAACTTCCACAATGTACGAGGCAAACCCGTAATGAAATCCATATTAATCATATCCCATTTCCAAACTGGAAGATTGATACATTGCATGTAACCTCCCGGTTTCTGATGTTCCATTTTCACCTGTTGACAATTTGGACATTGAGCTACAAATTCCGCAATGTTCTTTTTCATATTTCCCCACCAATATATGTCTTTCAAATCATGATACATCTTTGTAGCTCCCGGATGAATAGAATACCGTGATTGATGTGCCTCTGTCATAATCCGCTTCCTTAGCTCATCTACGTCCGGTACACATAATCGACCTTGGTATTGAAGTACTCCCTCCGGTGTAATATCAAATGCCTTGGTCAAATTCTGCTGTACATTTTCCTTTAGCTGCAATAAAATAGAATCTGCAAATTGCTTCTCTTTCACTTCAGCTGTCAAGGAGGATTCTGCTGCATTCTGCACAATAACTCTATCATCTGAGGATTCAATAAGGCCAACTCCCAAGCTGGATAATTGATTCAAGCCTTTGATTATCTCATGCTTTTCATTCAACTGACCACTAGTGCTTTCTACTGCCTTACGACTCAATGCATCAGCTACTACATTTGCTTTGCCTGGGTGATAAAGAATATCAATGTCATAGTCTTTTAAAAGCTCTAACCACCTTCGTTGCCTCAAATTGAGTTCCTTCTGCTTAAAAAGATATTGCAAGCTTTTGTGATCCGTATAGATGTCAACATGAACCCCATATAAATAATGACACCATATCTTTAAAGCAAAAACTACCGCTGCCAATTCAAGATCATGTGTGGGATAGTTTTTCTCATGTGGCCGCAACTGTCGTGAGGCATAGGCTATGACCTTACCATGCTGCATTAATACGCATCCGAGGCCAACCCCAAAAGCATCACAATACACTGCATAACCTTTTATGCCTTCGGGAAGTACTAATACTGGCGTGGAAGTTAATTTCTCTTTCAGCTCTTGGAAACTTTTCTCACATGCGTCGTTCCACTGAAACTTGATTGCCTTGTGTGTTAACTTCGTCAATGGTGCAGCAATAGAAGAAAACCCTTCCACAAATCTCCTGTAATAACCTGCCAAACCAAGAAAACTACGAATCTCTGTAGGCGTCGTAGGTCTTGGCCAATTTTTCACTGCTTCAATCCTTTGCGTATCAACCCGAATTCCTTCATCCGACACAATGTGACCCAAGAATGCTACGGATTTTAACCAAAATTCACACTTAGAAAACTTTGCATATAACTTACGATCCCGGAGAATTTGTAACACCTGTCGTAAGTGATTAGCATGGTCCTCCTGTGATCTCGAATAAACCAGGATATCATCTATAAATACCGTCACGAACACGTCTAGAAATGGGTTAAACACCCTATTCATCAAATCCATGAAAACAACCGGTGCATTTGTTAGTCCAAATGACATAACTAAAAATTCATAGTGGCCATACCGTGTTCGAAAAGCTGTCTTGGGTACATCATTTTCTCTAACCCTGACTTGATGGTAACCCGACCTCAAGTCAATCTTGGAAAACCATTTGGCAACCTGTAACTGATCAAACAAATCATCAATTCTGGGGAGGGGATATTTGTTCTTGATCGTTACCTTATTCAATTGCCGATAATCGATACACATTCTCAAGGTGCCATCTTTCTTCCGTACAAACAATACTGGTGCACCCCACGGGGATATACTAGGCCTGATAAAGCCCTTGTCCAGCAAGTCTTTCAATTGCTCCTTCAATTCACGCAATTCTGCTGGAGCCATTCTATACGGAGGAATAGAGATCGGCTGAGTGCCTGGAATCACATCAATGCCAAACTCCACTTCCCGTTCTGGAGGTAAACCTGGAAGATCATCAGGAAATATGTCGAGAAATTCATTGACCACTGGTACCAACTGAGGAGTGGGTGGTTCTACATCGATATCTTGCACTCTTGAAAGAACACCGAAATTCTTAGATAAGTCTATTGAAGTGTCTACACCGGTTGGTGAATCTCTTGTTGCAAAAAGAGTATATCGTAATTGTGTGGTAACTGTGTGTGGTCATGATACATTAGCTGATCTTATTGAACTTGACATGGTGGATTTTGATGTAATAATGGGGATGGATTGGTTGGCTTCTTGTTATGCCACGGTGGATTGCCGAGCTAAGGAGGTACATTTTCATTTTCCACGAAAGAATATTCTCGAGTGGAAGGGTAATGTGGGGGCACCGAGAGGCAAATTTATTTCCTACCTTAAGGCTAGGAAAATGATAGCTAAGGGGTATATATCTTTCAAATTTTGCAGCAATCAACGGAGTAACATAGGATAAAGTAGAGCCCGGATCTATCAATGCATATACACCATGTAAAAATATGGACAATATACCTGTGACCACTGTTGACACCCAATTTTGACCTCCCGATATTTCTCCCGGACTGCCATTTCATGAAATATTAATTTTTAAATTTTTAATTATTATTTTTTGGTATCAAATAAGTTTTGACATTTCGTATTTATGATTTTAAGGTATGTAATTTATTTTTAGCATTTTATTTTTATATTCTTATATAATATATATAATTTAATAATTTAAATATAATATTTTACATAATTTTGTAAATATTTATTAAATTATTTTCACAAATATGCATACTCATAATTTACAAACACGCAGTCTATTATTATTTTTTACAGTTTTTTAAAATTTTGTATTCATAGGTGCCTGATTTACTTCAAATCATTTTTTGTCGTTGACTTTTAATAATATTAAGTATCATTAATTTTACTTACGTAATCTATTCATAATGATTTTATGATATTGATTAACTTGATAATATTTTATTGCATATTTACTGATTTCATTAAATAGCAGTCTACTTCAATCTTCCCAATTTATTTAAAATCTAGCCACTCTCTACCTAATTTGGTATCAATTTTAGCCTAAATTGATCTCAAATTGGAATCTCCAATTCTATTTCAATTAGACGCAATTTAAATAACTCAATTTTGACCCTTTTTGTAATTTTCAAATCCCAGCCGTTGATCAAGATTGATCCAACGGCTGAGATCAACCCCCCATTTTCTTTCCTTTTTCTAACAAAATAACCCCCCAAACCCTAACTCATCCTCACAACACACACATCAGCCGCACAAGACCCCTCCTCTCTCAACCCTCTCTCTCTCGTCTTCGATCTCCCTCCACGACCGCACCGGCGAAACCAACACCCCTCTCTCTACCCTATACTCTCCTCTCTCTCAAACTCTCTGGCCTCCACCATCACACCCACAACGACCACCGCTCCCCTCTCCGGTGAACCACCAAGGTCTCCCCTGCCGCCTCCCTCTCACCATAATCTTTCTCCGATCCCAACCATCAACCTCCGATCTCTCTTACTCCACAACAGCTGCAACACTTCTCCTTCTCCTTCACTTCTCTCTCTCGATCCTCTCTCTCAATCGCGGTACCACTGTCTCCGGACACCTTCTAGCCAGAGAAACATCACAGAAACTTCCCCACAGCCGTCGCCGCTCCGCTGTCCATTGGAAAACCACCACCAGCCGACAAACTCCTTCGATCCTCATCACCACTGTTCCGGCAAACTCCATTAATGCCACCATCAAAGTGAATGCAGACCCGAACCGAAATTCGAAGGCTTGACCAAAATTTGCCCATTGAGGCAAAACTCAAATAAGGTGTTTAAAGAGTTGAACTTAACATTTTTTTTATCAAGATCTACAATAAACTTGCCTCTGGTATGATTTTTACACAACCCATTTCATGTTCAATTAGTTTGAGTTTATGTGTGTTGCCTTAGTTGATTCCCAGATTTAAAATTTGTGCATTTTGGTTAATAATTTTTGTTCAATTCTTTCAATTTTGTGTTTACTTACACCTCTAGATTGACATATGTGAAAAGCCTCAATTTTCGTAACCCTCAGTTAAACCTTAATTTCCTGGGTTCACAGGTCGATTTACGTAGCTGTTTTTGGAACTATCTACTGGATTTTACTTGATAAGATTCATGCCAAAATATTACGTGTTAAAAGTTGTAAATTTCCCTCTTGTTCAATCTTTTGCAAGTATAATGGGATGAAAATTTCAAGAATTCCGATGTGTTTTAACGAATATCATGCGGATCTTTGATGCTAGGTTATACTTGAAAAGTTTAAGATGTGTATATTTATTTTAAGATTTCATGAGTTGGATTTGGTAATTTGGTCATGATTTTTTGCCCTCTAATTTGATTTTGCTATGCTTCTTAGGAAAAGAATTTCATTAATTGATCTTTATTATTATCTTTTGCCCTTGTCTAGTCTGAACCGATTCTTTTACTTGTTTAAGTATGGTAAAAATTGGATGGTATTAATTTTGATTGATTCCATTTTTTACTCACTTTACGGTTTCCTTTAATAAGTTGGGCAGGTCTTTTCATTTGTCTATTTACGGTAGCTTTTAAAAATTTGAACAAAAAGCGGATCCCCTATTTTAAGAAATTGATTTTTTGATTGATTTGTAAATATTTCTTTTTCCTTTTACCATGTGATTGTCTACAAGGCTCCTGCTATATAAACAGTCCCCTCTCATTATGAAAGACAGACTTTTGGATACCCACTCTCTCTCTAAAAAAAATATATACTTCAAAGTTCTCTGTTTTCCTTTGGCTTTGGGAAATTCTACTGCTGGTTTCGTACTGCCATACTCCTAAGGTCTTATTATTATTATTTGCAAATTCCTTAACCGGTGAGTCCCTATCGATGCAATTTCCAATTTTTCTGTGGTAGTTTCCCTATAAGTTAAAGAATATGTTTACATAATTAGTGTCAAAATAAGGCTTTGTCTCTTTCATATTTGTCTGTTGGCTTGTGTTTGCTGCATGTCTTGGTACATTCGTATTTTCTTTTGGTGCCTAACAGGTTCTTTTAGAAGTATTGGTTTGGGATGTAAAGAGCTGTCCAGGGATTCGGGGCTGCCTAGTCCGATTATTTTAGTTTAGCCCATTTTGCTCTTATTTTGGTTTGTAATATTAATTGTATAAACTTCTGTATGTAATAAAAGATTGGGGATGCTATGGGGGTGGGGATTCTATGTGCTTAGTGTTTTATCGTTCAGAAACCATGCTTATAGGATCGCTCAAATAAATCTCATGTGTTAATTAAAAATTATGTTATCACTTAGGCAAATAATCTAGGATAATTAACTAATTATGTTTATCGCTTAGAAATCATTTTAGATCATTATCTAACTTTTGGACTGTTGAATTAATTTTGAATTAATTTAAGCGCGTTCTTGGCATGCTAAAACTGATTTTCTTGTATATATAGTTTAATTCCGGCATGTTTACTTGATTTTCAGCATGTTTATTCAGTTTTTCAGAATGTTTAATTAAAATAATAATATTATTTTTTTAGCATTTACGTAAAATAGTTTTCAGCAAAGCCTAGATAATTTTTAATATATAATAATTAATTTCTGGCATGTTTATTTAATTTCTAGTACATAAAATTAATCTCCAGCATCTCTATATTATTTTTTCAGCACTTTAAATTTAAATCCCAGCACCTTTTATTAATTTTCAGTATATTTCTCCAGCCGTTGGAATCAAATTTTCAACATTTTAATAATTTTCAGCTGTCTAATTGGTTAACATGGTAAAATTACCGTTTTAGCACTTTTAAGTTTTCAGCATTTTATTGAGTTTTCTGCAAGATTAAACAAATTTTCAGCATATAAAAAATAAATTTCAGTATTTTTTAATTAATTCCTAGCACTCTAAAATATTTTTTGGCATTTTAAAATCAAGTTCCAATACTTTTAATTAGCTTCCAGTATTCTAAATTAATTTTCCAGCATTTTTAAATTAGTTTTCTGCAACTCGGATTAGTTTGCCGCACCTTAAGTTGATTTTTCCGCGCCTAAAAATACTAATTTTCGGCATGTTCAATTACTTTACAGCACCCAAACATTAATTTTCAGAATGTTAAATCACACTTTTCAGCAACTTAAATAATAATCTTTAGCGAGTTTTAGACAATTTTAAGCATTAAAAATATATACATATTTTTGTGTATCTTTCAGTAATTTCCAGCAACTTTCAAAATATTTTTTCAGGTTTTAAATAATTTTCAGCATTTAAGAAATTATTTTCAGCAACTTTCAGCATTATTAAATCTATTCTTTAGTATCATTTTAATTAGTTAAGTTTCAACACTCCTAGCTAACTTTTAGCATTTATTAATTTTCTGTAACTCAAAGTCAATTTCTAGCATTATTAAATTTATCTTTTCAGCATTTTTAATTAAGTTTCAGCATTTGTAACCAAAATTAAATCTTCGGCATTTTGATTAATGCGTCTCACCTAGAAATCATGCCTATAGGTTTTAATCACGTAAAAAATAAAATAAATAATAATAATTTCTTTCATGTATGTTAATCATCTATTTAACTTTAATTAAATAAGAGGCGTATTTGAAACCTTTACATGCTAATTGCTTGTCCTGTTTGTTTTATATGATGTGAATTTCGAGTCTAATTAGGCGGCCTAGGCTTTTCTTGTCTAGATCCTTACCCAAAAATAGTAAGTCCAATGCCTCTTGGACATTAAGTTGGGACGGGTAGGCACTTTAAGGAACGTTAGTTTTATCGTTTTATTTAGGACGTCTTTAAGACTAATAATCAAATTAGGTGGGGTAGGTAGAAAATCGGAAATGATGTAAGTCGCCCCGAGCAAATCCGACAATGCAACATATGACATTGTCATCCGTCAATAAGCCGGGCGCTGATCCGAATAGGCTAAAATTAACCCATTGTCTAAAAGCTTTTCTAAATCGGCTTTTCTTTATCAATTATTTGGGGTATTTTAGAATCACTATTATTTAAACAAATCTTTCAACTTACATCATTGTGTCTGTTCTATCCTCTCGCTTATCTGATTAATTGTCTGTTTATTTATTATCACTTATATAATTAATAATAACTAAGTTGCATGTTTAGTTTATTTGTTTAACACTTAATCATTATTAAGTTAATAAAAATAATAGGACTTTTTGCTTATCACATAGAAATTCCCATATAATATATGAATTCGGTCGGGACCCACATTTGTGGACCTCGAAAGGTGCCTAACACCTTCCTTTCGAGGTAACCTGAACCCTTACCCGAATTTCTGGTTGACATAGGCTAATAATTAAAATAAAATTTAATTAGTCTAGAATGGTGCCCTAACGCACCTTAATTCGTTAGGTGGCGACTCTTCACTCTTTAAATCCCAAAAAGAGTTTGTCACATCGAATCCCGCTTTTCGCGAGAAAAATGGGGCGCGACAGCATGGCGACTCTGCTGGGGATACTTAGGTTCTAACCAATACGAGTTTGTATATTATGTGGGTGTTTTTTTTTTTAAGCTTTTCATGTATTATTAATTATTTGTTATTTTTATTTTATTTTTATTTAATTGTTAATATTTAATCATGCTATATCCCGTCCCTTTTTCCCATTGTTTTAATTAATTTTTTCCATGTCAATCCCTTTCCTTACCCCTTTTTATTTGTTTATATGCAATTTTTATCTTTAAGTTATGCATTTATCCTGCTTTTCCTATTTGTTTATTTTACCCCAAGCATGTTATTATTTGTTATGTGTTACCGCTTTATATACAAATGGCATTCCGCTCATATTTTCCTCCATTTGGAACCTCCTTTATTTTATTTTTTTCTTTAAGAACGGTTGCGTGGTTGCACGGACGTTCGTATTCTAAAAACACCCTATGGGAATATCTCGTGAATCGGTCGATCAGCGGTGCGTCGACAGTCATGAGCCTTCCCACTCTCAAGTTGTCCGCTTGAGGGAACCGTGTCAAAAATCACTCTTGTTCCTAGATTCCGTCCGTCTATTCCTTTACTAAGGAACAGACATCTTAAAGCCTAGGACGCTATGCTAAGAAAACCATGCCTTAAGTTCTAAGGGATTTCACAATCCCGAAAAGGACGCCTTCATAATTTATGTGCATTTTTGAGAGATAAATATGTCTAAGTGTTGTCATTTGCTCTTTGGGGGTAGGGTAGGCTAACCTTTTGTTCTCCAGGTTCAATGGCACCACCTACATCATATCCGAGGTTCAGTATGGTTTGGTGCATGCCAAAGCAGATGGAGTCATGGTGGCTAGACTTGGGTTTAGACGAACAAGCTGCAGTAAGAAAGGTATTGGGTAGCTTGCCATCTCTTATGGATGTCACCCCGTGTCGGGAACTTATTGAGGCTGCTACCGCATTTTGGGATGAGAAAAGGTCCGTGTTCAGGTTCGGTGATGTTGAGATGACCCCACTTCTTGAGGAAATCGGAGGGTATGTCGAAGATATGAATTTGTTGCCGAAAAAGAGTTGGCCTAAAACTGAGGTCATTATTCCGAAAAGTGTCACCTTAGAAGAGGTTCGAGACAAGTTGGGGCTTCAAGGAAGTATGATGGTGTCGTATGTGATGAAATCCAAGATTCCGGGAAGTCATCTGTTTGATAAGTTTGGACATCGTCATAGTCGGCAAGCGTATGAAGCGGAGAGTCCTGATCCTAAGGCATGGGAAAGTAAGAGAATTTTTGCATTTATCCTCTACTTCTTAGGAATGGTAGTCTTCCCAAATGGGGCGGATGAAGTCGTACACACTCGCTTAATCACGGTGGCCGATGCTTTGTGTAATGGGATTGACAAAGGCCCGTGCACGATTGTACCTATGATCCTAGCTGATATCTATCGGGCCCTGGGTTGTTGCAAGAATGGGGCCAGACGATTTGAAGGATGTAATTTGTTGTTGCAGTTATGGTTGATCGAACACCTTCAAAAGGTGCATGGGGTGAAGAGAATGCGTCCACCAACCGGAACTGACAATATTGCTGCACACCAATTTCGAGTTACCATGGGGGTCACAAGAATCAAAAGACCAAATGAGGTAGAAAAGTGGGGACAAATGTTAAGCACTTTGAATGAAGATTCTGTTCAGTGGATGTTTGACTGGTTTCCAACTACGAACTTTGTGATGTACACTCAACATCAAGTCTACTTGATTCTGATGGGACTTCATGGCCTTCAACCCTATGCTCCTGCAAGAGTAATGAGGCAAGCAGGCAGGAAACAAATAATACCAAGGGTGACCAACATGGATGAACATCGGGTGGATTATCAAAATAACAGAATTCCACATGCTACTGATATTGCCAAAACTTGGGGCAAGAAGACTTTTTTGGACAAAAAGAGTATTGAATCAGACAGATATCAAGCAGGCTATGTTGTAGGCTATATTGATTGGTTGCACGCTGACTTGAAAAACAGTGTGACTTCAAGCGTCAAAAGGGGCAAAGAGGTTAATGACAAAGAAGCTGAGGCGCAGGTTCTATACCGCAAGTTTAAGAAAAGGGCTTTGGAATCTGAGACACAACATCGCCAATTGCATGATGATAACGCAAAGGAGATAGCAGAAATGGGTAAAGAACTAGAATTTTGGAGGCAACGCGCTCTAAGTGTGGAGAAGAAGGTGCAAGAACTTCGTGAAGAGTTTGATCGACAAGGCAAAGAATGTCTTAGCATGGGAAACCTGGGAGGAACACTGGCACTATCATACCTCCTGACTGGCCGTCATCGCTTTGACAAAGCTTTAGATGCATACAAAAAAAGAAGACAAGGAAGAAGATGTTTTCAGAATTTAGTTTAGTTCTTTAATATTTCTTTGTATTTTTGATTTTTGAGACAATTTAGTTTAATGAATTTCCACTTCGTTGGGGTTTATTTTTATGAGCAAATGGCATTATCTTATGACATATTTATCTCTCAAGCAACGATAGGCCCACCTCTGGCTCAAAAGAGGCACCCAAAATAGGAAACGTCGAACAATGTGTCTAATGTGTGTTGTTTTTGTTACTCTTCTTATGCCACTAACGCACTAATTTTGGATTTTGTTATTCTTTCCCCTTCCCCAAAGGTTGACTTGTGCACTCTGGCCTATCACACACGGTCAAAAGGGGCTCCTCCTCCTCTTCCTCCTCCTACAAGTTCGAAAGATAAAATGGGAGATAACAACAGCGCTACAGACAAAAGCACAGAAGGAGAAAGTGTCATGGGACAAAACGAAATTGTCCTAAGAATGGGACAACAGATTCTTGAACTGCAAGCAGAATTAGCACAAGTGCGCAACTTGGCCAATCTTTCTGTCGCCCTCAACACTCCTTTCGAACCACAAGCTGACGGTCATACTGGGGCAAAATCTCAAACCTCTACCCCAAGCCATCAATTACCCGCAGCTCAAAATGTCCAAAACCTTCTTCCTCCTCAAAACACCCAAAACCCCCCTCTTCCACAAAATACCCAAAACCTTCCTCTTCCTCAAAACACCCAAAACCTCCCTCTTCCTCAAAACACCCAAAATCTTCCTCCTCCCCAAAACATCCAAAGCCATTCCTTCCCTCAAAATATCCAAAACCTTCCCTTTGCCCAAAATACCCACCATACTCCAATTTCCACATATCACACACAGCATGCCCAAAATACTAAATATCCCACCTACCTACATACGCCTTTCGCTAACGCATCCTACAACCAAGCATCCGGAAGCAACTCTTCGAACCCCATCTATGTCGAAACAACCCCATTCACTTACCCTCAGTATGCACCTGACCCTTCAGAAAAAGACCCTATGATGCAATCTGTGGTTGAGAGGCTGAAACAGCTTGAGGGAACCAAAGGGTCAAGGGGGCTCAGTTATGAAGACTTATGTGTACACCCTGATGTGGAGTTACCGGAGGGTTACAAACCTCCAAAGTTTGAATTGTATAATGGGACTGGAGATCCCAAGGCTCATTTGCGTATGTATTGTGATAAGCTGGCTGGAGTTGGGAGAGATGAGAGAATAAGAATGAAAATGTTCATGAGAAGTCTCACTGGAGAAGCCCTGACATGGTATATTGAGCAGGATGCAAGAAAATGGAAAGGCTGGATCGATATGGCGTCGGATTTTATGGAACGGTTCGGGTTCAACATTGACAATGCTCCTAACTGGTTCTATATGCAGAATTTAAAGAAAAAGCCTAATGAGTCATTCAGGGATTATGCTATAAGATGGAGGTCGGAGGCTGCAAGAGCTAGACCCCCGATTGAAGAATCTCAAATGAAGGAGTACTTTATTCGCGCACAGGAGCCGCAATATCTTGAGAAAATGATAACCGTTATGGATAAGAGTTTCGCTGAAATCATTAGGGTAGGTGAAATGCTCGAGGAAGGGCTTAAGAATGGAAGCATTATCAGTCTGGAAGCTTTACAGGCTGCCAACAAGGCTTTACAGTCTGGAGGGATCAATGAGAACAAGAAGAAAAAGGAGGTAGGTACAGTGATGTTAGCCCAACCTTTAAAAAGTGCGCCCAATTACCAAACACCTATCACAACTCCACCTCCCTATCCACAATCGCCAATGTCGTACCCAACATCTCCATACCAAATTCAAACTCCAATGCCATATCACTCCCCTCTATACCAAACACCTACCCCATATGCACTACATCCACAATTCCAAAGTCCTGTGTACCCCGTGTATAATGTCCAACCCACTCATGTCCAAACACCCCAGCCTTCTCCCCAACAAAACCAAAGACCCAGAGCCAATTTTCACAAAAAACAATACACTCCCTTAGCCGAACCTATAGCCCAACTATACGAAAGACTTAGGGAGGCGGGATATGTCACTCCCATTGCTGCCGGACGTGAGAATACTCAAGCCAAACATTTTGATCCTACCAAGGTTTGCGCGTATCATTCTGGGATGAGGGGTCACACCTTAGAAACATGCTATACTCTGAAGGACAAGATCCAGATATTGATTGACACTAAGGCCATTCAGTTGAAAGATCCGACGCCGAATGTCACCAACAATCCATTACCGGATCATCAAGTAAACATGCTCGATGTTGATGAATTGGTAGGCCTGGAAAACTCTATTTGGTTCATTGAAAAGGCGAATGGTACGCCCATCAGTACACCAAAACGGGTACCGTTTGAGGTTGAGGTAGCAGTACCTAAGACTCCTTTCACAGTCTTTAGAGCCTCCCCGATTGCTTATAACTCCCATGCAGTTCCTTGGAATTATGAGCAGAATACTCTGGGTAAAGCAAGAATGGCTGAAGCAGACGTCGCACAAGGCGTCACCAGATCTGGGAGAATATATACAACGGAAAATCTAACTCAAGGAAGTTCTAGTAAAAGCAAGCAACCCATGATAGAAGTGGAAGAGGGTGGTGCTTGGAAGAAGATACAGGCTAAAGAATACTCTGTGATCGAGCAGCTGAACAAGACCCCAGCTCAAATATCCATCTTGACACTGCTACAGACTTCTGAACATCATAAAAGTGCTCTGATGAAGGTGTTAAGCGAAGCCTATGTACCATCTACTATAACATGGGGGGAGATGGCCCATATGGTCGGGCAAGTATTTGAGGCATACAAGATATCCTTTCACGAGGATGAGCTGCCACCTAAAGGAAGGTCGCACAATAAAGCCTTGCATGTTACAGTGCAGCATGGAGAGAGGGTTGTGTCTCGAGTGTTGATTGATCCAGGCTCAGGTTTGAACATATGTCCTTTGGATACACTGACAAGGTTGGAGGTCGATTTGGCTAAAATACAAAGTTGGAAGATGAACGTGAAAGCGTTTGATGGCTCCCAGCGAGATACTATTGGGGAGATTACATTGGACATGGTAATGGGTCCCGTTACTTTTCCCGTGACATTTCAGGTGATGGACATTCCTGCTTCCTACAACCTCTTGCTTGGTAGGCCGTGGATTCACATGGCGGGTGCAGTCCCCTCCACACTACACCAATGCCTCAAATTCGAGTACGACCACCAAGAGGTTGTAATACATGGTGAAAGAGGATATCCCGTCTATGCTGTCGAAGGAAAAGAGGTTCTTGATGGAGAAATGTTTCACACGTTAGAAATGGTTGGAAGCGTGGAAGAAGAGCTGAGTTGGAAGACTAAAGGAGAGAGAATGCTCAAAGCTGGATATGAGCCAGGTAAGGGTCTTGGGGCCAGATTGCAAGGAATAATTGAACCCATATACCCTTTTGTGAAAAATGACACTTCTGGTTTGGGCTACATGGACGAGGGCCGGACACCCGATCCTTCGCTATCATTGTATGAAATTTTCCACTCTACCGGGTTTCTTGATGACGGTGAAGATGAAATACTGGAAAGTTTGAAGAACTTGTTTTTGACTGAAGCAGAAAGAGAAGATTGTAACGTCATCATCAGTGAGGAGAGAGGGGCCCCTAGTCAGAATGTTGAGCAAAAGGCTACACTCAGCAACTGGACTGCCACTCCTTCCAGGCCTCGCCGAGCACTTGGGTAGATTTGAAGATTTTTATTTTTCATATTATTGTTTGAAATAAACAGACTCGATTTCGAACTAATTTACTTCTTTTAGTTATTTTGTTATGTTTGGAGACATTTAAAGTTATTTGAGTTAATAAAAGCTTTCTTTTCATCTTTTATTAATATTATTTATTTCTGTTTCTTTCAGCAAAATCACTTTTAAGAATGTTGAATCTGAGATTGTGACACATAATGAGACTACGCAACATAATATAAGTGAATTAGAAGAGGTGGAAGAAAGTGAGGTGCCCGAGGAATTTGTTAGTAAGGTTGAAGATTTTGAAGATAAACCCAAGGCAAACTTTGTAGAGTCTGAAATAGTGAACATAGGGGATTCTGAGATAATAAAAGAAACTCGTGTTAGTATTTATATGCCAAAAGATAAGAAGGAGGAACATATTCAGTTTCTGAAGAAACACCCGGATGTCTTTGCTTGGTCGTATGCCGATATGACAGGGCTAAGCACGTCAATTGTAGCCCACAGGTTGCCCACCGATCCATCTTGTCCTCCTATTAAGCAGAAGTTGAGAAAATATAAACCCGATCTGAGCTTGAAAATCAAAGAAGAGATTTCAAAGCAAATTGAGGCCGGTATTCTCAAAGTAACTGAGTATCCTACCTGGCTGGCCAATGTCGTGCCTGTTCCTAAAAAAGATGGAAAGGTCAGAGTTTGTGTGGATTATAGGGATCTCAACAAAGCTAGCCCGAAAGATGATTTTCCACTCCCAAATATACATTTATTAATTGATAACTGTGCTAAGCATGAAACACAGTCATTTGTGGATTGCTTCGCCGGTTATCATCAGATAAAGATGCATGATGACGACGCGGAGAAAACCGCTTTTATTACTCCTTGGGGAACATACTGTTACAAGTTTATGCCTTTTGGCCTGAAGAATGCTGGAGCTACATACATGAGGGCCATGACCGCTCTATTCCATGACATGATCCACAAGGAAATTGAAGTTTACGTGGATGACGTCATCATTAAATCCAAAAAGGGATCAAATCACCTGGATGACTTGGAAAAGTTCTTTAACAGACTAAGGAAGTACAATTTGAAGTTGAATCCTGCTAAGTGTGTCTTTGGGGTCCCTGCTGGAAAATTATTGGGATTCATCGTCAGTCGTCGGGGTATAGAACTGGATCCAGCCAAGATCAAAGCTATTCAGGATCTTCCGCCTCCAAAAAGCAAGAAAGAGGTAATGAGTTTCTTGGGTCGCCTCAACTATATCAGTCGCTTCATAGCTCAATCTACTATAATTTGTGAGCCAATTTTCAAGCTATTGAAGAAGGATGCGGCTATAGAATGGACGACAGAGTGTCAGCAGGCATTCGACAAAATCAAGGATTATTTATCAAATCCTCCCGTTCTGGTTCCTCCCGAACCTGGTAGGCCGTTGTTGCTATATTTATCTGTGATGGATAACGCTTTTGGTTGTATTCTGGGGCAACATGATGAGACAGGCAGAAAGGAGCAGGCTATTTATTACATGAGTAAGAAATTTACATCGTATGAGGCTCGGTATTCCTTACTGGAACGCACGTGTTGTGCCTTAACTTGGATAGCTCAGAAATTGAGACACTATCTCTCGGCATACACAACTTATTTGATCTCCAGAATGGATCCTCTGAAGTATATATTTCAGAAACCAATGCCTACAGGGAAGCTAGCTAAATGGCAAATATTACTGAGCGAGTTTGACATAGTCTATGTCACGCAGAAAGCTGTGAAAGCGCAAGCCTTGGCAGACCATTTGGCTGAAAATCCCGTGGATGAAGAGTATGAGCCCTTAAAAACTTACTTTCCTGATGAAGAAGTAGCATTCGTAGGTGAGGACATCTCCGAAGAATATGATGGCTGGAGGTTATTCTTTGATGGAGCTGTAAATTTCAAAGGAGCGGGTATTGGCGCCGTTTTGGTCTCAGAGACTGGTCAACATTATCCTGTGTCGGCCAAGCTCAGATTCCCCTACACCAACAATATGGCTGAATATGAAGCTTGCATTTTGGGGCTTCGTTTGGCAATTGATTTGAATATCCAGGAAATATTGGTGATTGGAGATTCGGATTTATTGATTCATCAAGTACGAGGTGAGTGGGCCGCAAAAAATACAAAACTCCTACCATACTTAGATTGTATACAAGAGTTGCGCAAGAGGTTTCGCAAGATAGAATTCAAGCATGTTCCAAGAATTCAGAATGAGTTCGCAGACGCTTTGGCTACCTTGTCTTCCATGATCCAGCATCCAGACAAGAATTATATCGACCCCATCCCCGTTCACATACAAAAGCAGCCTGCATATTGCTTTCATGTAGAGGAAGAAACAGATGGAAAACCATGGTATGTTGATATACAAGGATATCTGAAAAGTGGAGATTATCCAGAGAATGCAACGAGTACTCAGAAGCGCACCATTCGGAGGTTAGCAAATCAATTCTTCTTAAATGGGGAAATCCTGTATAGGAGGACTCCCGATCTGGGTTTACTAAGATGCATCGAAGCTAGGAAAGCATCCAGGTTGGTCGAGGAGATACATGCTGGAACGTGCGGACCTCACATGAACGGATTTATGTTGGCAAAGAAGATATTAAGGTCAGGTTACTTTTGGTTGACCATGGAGACCGATTGCATTCGTTATGTGCAAAAGTGTCATCAGTGCCAAACTCATGCCGACATGATTCGAGTTCCTCCCAATGAACTCCACGTCACTAGCTCCCCTTGGCCTTTCGCAGCTTGGGGCATGGATGTCATTGGTCCCATTGAACCATCCGCGTCTAATGGACACAGGTTTATTCTTGTTGCAATTGACTACTTCACTAAGTGGGTTGAAGCCAGTTCTCATAAGTCAGTCACAAAGAAGGTTGTAGATGATTTTGTTCGAAATAACATTATTTGTCGATTTGGAGTACCTGAGTCTATCGTCACAGATAATGGGGCCAACCTCAATAGCGATCTGATGAGAACAACATGTGAGATGTTCAAAATCAAACATCGAAACTCCACAGCATACAGGCCACAAATGAATGGGGCGGTGGAAGCTGCCAATAAGAATATCAAGAGGATACTTCGAAAGATGATAGATAATTACAGGCACTGGCACGAAAAGTTACCTTTTGCCCTGCTAGGATACCGCACTACAATCAGAACCTCTACGGGTGCCACACCTTATCTTCTGGTTTATGGTAGTGAAGCAGTGATACCTGCTGAGGTAGAAATACCCTCTCTCAGAATCATCCAGGAAGCAGAACTGAGTGACGCGGAATGGATACAAGGTAGGTTCGAGCAACTGGCACTCATAGACGGAAAGAGGATAAACGCAGTCTGTCATGGTCAACTCTATCAAAATAGAATGGCCAAATCTTTCAACAAGAAGGTTAAACCGAGGCACTTCTCGCCCGGGCAGTTGGTTTTGAAAAAGATCTTTCCGCACCAAGATGAAGCAAAAGGTAAATTCTCACCGAATTGGCAAGGACCTTATGTGGTTCATCGAATTCTGACAGGAGGAGCACTCATACTTGCCGAAATGGACGGCAAAGTTTGGACCAAGCCTATCAATTCAGATGCTGTCAAAAGATATTATGTTTAAGCTTTATTCTCATGCCTTCTTCCTTGTAATTGGAACTACGTTTGACCTGATTCCCGTTTAAGAGGGATACGTAGGCGCTCCCTTTGGAGTTCGGTCCTATCATAATAAAATTTTCCATTTTCCCTTTAAAGCAAGTAACTGGGGCAGAATTTTTGAGGGGATCTCAAAAATTCCATGAAATAGCATTTGTGCAACTATGACACTGGGGCAGAATTTTTGAGGAAAACTCAAAAATTCACAGCAAGAAATCTTCACCTATCAAAGCAATCAAATCTACACTGGGGCAGAAATTTTTGAAGATCAAAAATTTCTAAGATGTTCACTTATAAAAAGTTGCGTTGTCTCGAAAAGCGTCACAATCAATGATTCAATAATATTTTGATCTCCTTTTTCATTTCTCATTTTTCAAGAGCAAACATTTTTGAAACGTAATTTTTTTTTAAAAAAAAAAATAAATAAATAAATTTGCTTTATTTCTACCCAAGTAAAAGCTCGGACGAAGCCATTATCGGTCCACAATATCAAGAGAGGAGGAGGCGCGCCAGTCATAGCAGAGGCACAAATCAACCTCCCCTTTTACAAACTTACATTCTTTCTTTGAGTGCAGAAACAACAGGTACAAATGCAGCGGCTACTTTGCAACACCCGAACAATCATCATCAAAGAAAACCCACTATGCATCCAACATGGGAAAGCAGTTAAGCTACTCTATCCTCTCCTCAACATTGCACGGCTCCTGCAAGGGTCAATATTGCATGGCTCCCGCAAGAGTCCATACCGCAGCGCATCCGCATAAAATGAACATCGCACGGCTCCTGCAAGGGTCAATATTGCATGGCTCCCACCAAGAGTCCATAGCGCAGCGCATCCGCAGAAAATGAACATTGCACGGCTCCTGCAAGGGTCAATATTGCATGGCTCCCGCAAGAGTCCATACCGTAGTGCATCCGAGAAATGAACATTGCACGACTCCTGCAAGGGTCAATATTGCATGGCTCCCGCAAGAGTCCATACCGCAGTGCATCCGAGAAATGAACATTGCATGGCTCCTGCAAAGGTCAATATCGCATGGCTCCCGCAAGAGTCCACACCACAGTGCATCCAATAAATGAACATTACACGACTCCTGCAAGGGTCGATATTGCATGGCTCCCGCAAGAGTCCATTCCGCAGTGCATCCACAGAAATGAACATTGCACGGCTCCTGCAAGGGTCAACATTTGCATGGCTCCCACAAGAGTCCACTCCGCAGTGCATCCACAGAAATGAACATTACACGGCTCCTGCAAGGGTCGATATTGCATGGCTCCTGCAAGAGTTCACTCCGCAGCGCATCCACAGAAATCTACATTACATTGCGTCTGCAGAATCCGCAATCAAGTAGACAAATTGCATCAAGTAGCTAAACTACATCAAGTTATGCCAGATACGCTTTCTTTAATCATTACTTAATAACCCTAAGGCGTCATAGTTCAAAGGCACTATCTTCATAGCCTGCGAACATCATTTCATGGCCTAAGGATTTACTTTTGCTTATCATGCTCCGAAGGCGTCATGGTCTAAAGGCGTCATTTTCATGGCCTGCGGACATCATTTCATGGCCTAAGGATTTACATCCTGTTTATCATGCTCCAAAGGCGTCATAGTCTAAGGGCGTCATTTTCATGGCCTGCAGACATCATTTCATGGCCTTAGGATTCACTTTTCGCTATCATGGCCCTAAGACATCATGGCTTAGAGACATCATCTTTGTCGTCTCAAAGCAAATGCTCATGGTCTAACGGGGAAATTGCATCATGTTTAAATAAATATTTACAACAATTACTTGTTATCCATTTTATCCACGTGATCTAACCATTTTACTTAGTGATACTGGAAACATGCAGGAAGAACGGATCAAAATGGGAGTAACTCTCACTCCCATTTCTGAGATGCAACTCTGCTTTTTCTCCATCACGTCAATACAACTTGAAACATATTTACCTCTCATTCTCACGATTCTCACTAAACTACTATTCTTGAATTCTATCCACTTCAATCTCATTGGCACGTACTACCTTTATCGTTGCCCGTATGCCGTATCATTGACATTCTTTAGGAATATTGTTCGTTCCTAATTCTAGAACTACACACGGCCTGATTCTCATAAGACCAGAGATATGTAGGCGACTTGAAACCTAAGTCTCGGCCATATCCTTTTGACAAATCTCTCTCGCTTTTCGATTTCAGCAAACCATCCTTTCGGTCGGACAAAATTGGCTACTACGTCAACTTTCGTTGCTCGGCAATTCTTCTACCATTCCCAAGCAACGAAGGGGCAGCTGTTGACACCCAATTTTGACCTCCCGATATTTCTCCCGGACTGCCATTTCATGAAATATTAATTTTTAAATTTTTAATTATTATTTTTTGGTATCAAATAAGTTTTGACATTTCGTATTTATGATTTTAAGGTATGTAATTTATTTTTAGCATTTTATTTTTATATTCTTATATAATATATATAATTTAATAATTTAAATATAATATTTTACATAATTTTGTAAATATTTATTAAATTATTTTCACAAATATGCATACTCATAATTTACAAACACGCAGTCTATTATTATTTTTTACAGTTTTTTAAAATTTTGTATTCATAGGTGCCTGATTTACTTCAAATCATTTTTTGTCGTTGACTTTTAATAATATTAAGTATCATTAATTTTACTTACGTAATCTATTCATAATGATTTTATGATATTGATTAACTTGATAATATTTTATTGCATATTTATTGATTTCATTAAATAGCAGTCTACTTCAATCTTCCCAATTTATTTAAAATCTAGCCACTCTCTACCTAATTTGGTATCAATTTTAGCCTAAATTGATCTCAAATTGGAATCTCCAATTCTATTTCAATTAGACGCAATTTAAATAACTCAATTTTGACCCTTTTTGTAATTTTCAAATCCCAGCCGTTGATCAAGATTGATCCAACGGCTGAGATCAACCCCCCATTTTCTTTCCTTTTTCTAACAAAATAACCCCCCAAACCCTAACTCATCCTCACAACACACACATCAGCCGCACAAGACCCCTCCTCTCTCAACCCTCTCTCTCTCGTCTCCGATCTCCCTCCACGACCGCACCGGCAAAACCAACACCCCTCTCTCTACCCTATACTCTCCTCTCTCTCAGACTCTCCGGCCTCCACCATCACACCCACAACGACCACCGCTCCCCTCTCCGGTGAACCACCAAGGTCTCCCCTGCCGCCTCCCTCTCACCATAATCTTTCTCCGATCCCAACCATCAACCTCCGATCTCTCTTACTCCACAACAGCTGCAACACTTCTCCTTCTCCTTCACTTCTCTCTCTCGATCCTCTCTCTCAATCGCGGTACCACTGTCTCCGGACACCTTCTAGCCAGAGAAACATCACAGAAACTTTCCCACAGCCGTCGCCGCTCCGCTGTCCATTGGAAAACCACCACCAGCCGACAAACTCCTTCGATCCTCATCACCACTGTTCCGGCAAACTCCATTAATGCCACCATCAAAGTGAATGCAGACCCGAACCGAAATTCGAAGGCTTGACCAAAATTTGCCCATTGAGGCAAAACTCAAATAAGGTGTTTAAAGAGTTGAACTTAACATTTTTTTTATCAAGATCTACAATAAACTTGCCTCTGGTATGATTTTTACACAACCCATTTCATGTTCAATTAGTTTGAGTTTATGTGTGTTGCCTTAGTTGATTCCCAGATTTAAAATTTGTGCATTTTGGTTAATAATTTTTGTTCAATTCTTTCAATTTTGTGTTTACTTACACCTCTAGATTGACATATGTGAAAAGCCTCAATTTTCGTAACCCTCAGTTAAACCTTAATTTCCTGGGTTCACAGGTCGATTTACGTAGCTGTTTTTGGAACTATCTACTGGATTTTACTTGATAAGATTCATGCCAAAATATTACGTGTTAAAAGTTGTAAATTTCCCTCTTGTTCAATCTTTTGCAAGTATAATGGGATGAAAATTTCAAGAATTCCGATGTGTTTTAACGAATATCATGCGGATCTTTGATGCTAGGTTATACTTGAAAAGTTTAAGATGTGTATATTTATTTTAAGATTTCATGAGTTGGATTTGGTAATTTGGTCATGATTTTTTGCCCTCTAATTTGATTTTGCTATGCTTCTTAGGAAAAGAATTTCATTAATTGATCTTTATTATTATCTTTTGCCCTTGTCTAGTCTGAACCGATTCTTTTACTTGTTTAAGTATGGTAAAAATTGGATGGTATTAATTTTGATTGATTCCATTTTTTACTCACTTTACGGTTTCCTTTAATAAGTTGGGCAGGTCTTTTCATTTGTCTATTTACGGTAGCTTTTAAAAATTTGAACAAAAAGCGGATCCCCTATTTTAAGAAATTGATTTTTTGATTGATTTGTAAATATTTCTTTTTCCTTTTACCATGTGATTGTCTACAAGGCTCCTGCTATATAAACAGTCCCCTCTCATTATGAAAGACAGACTTTTGGATACCCACTCTCTCTCTAAAAAAAATATATACTTCAAAGTTCTCTGTTTTCCTTTGGCTTTGGGAAATTCTACTGCTGGTTTCGTACTGCCATACTCCTAAGGTCTTATTATTATTATTTGCAAATTCCTTAACCGGTGAGTCCCTATCGATGCAATTTCCAATTTTTCTGTGGTAGTTTCCCTATAAGTTAAAGAATATGTTTACATAATTAGTGTCAAAATAAGGCTTTGTCTCTTTCATATTTGTCTGTTGGCTTGTGTTTGCTGCATGTCTTGGTACATTCGTATTTTCTTTTGGTGCCTAACAGGTTCTTTTAGAAGTATTGGTTTGGGATGTAAAGAGCTGTCCAGGGATTCGGGGCTGCCTAGTCCGATTATTTTAGTTTAGCCCATTTTGCTCTTATTTTGGTTTGTAATATTAATTGTATAAACTTCTGTATGTAATAAAAGATTGGGGATGCTATGGGGGTGGGGATTCTATGTGCTTAGTGTTTTATCGTTCAGAAACCATGCTTATAGGATCGCTCAAATAAATCTCATGTGTTAATTAAAAATTATGTTATCACTTAGGCAAATAATCTAGGATAATTAACTAATTATGTTTATCGCTTAGAAATCATTTTAGATCATTATCTAACTTTTGGACTGTTGAATTAATTTTGAATTAATTTAAGCGCGTTCTTGGCATGCTAAAACTGTTTTTTTGTATATATAATTTAATTCCGGCATGTTTACTTGATTTTCAGCATGTTTATTCAGTTTTTCAGAATGTTTAATTAAAATAATAATATTATTTTTTTAGCATTTACGTAAAATAGTTTTCAGCAAAGCCTAGATAATTTTTAGTATATAATAATTAATTTCTGGCATGTTTATTTAATTTCTAGTACATAAAATTAATCTCCAGCATCTCTATATTATTTTTTCAGCACTTTAAATTTAAATCCCAGCACCTTTTATTAATTTTCAGTATATTTCTCCAGCCGTTGGAATCAAATTTTCAACATTTTAATAATTTTCAGCTGTCTAATTGGTTAACATGGTAAAATTACCGTTTTAGCACTTTTAAGTTTTCAGCATTTTATTGAGTTTTCTGCAAGATTAAACAAATTTTCAGCATATAAAAAATAAATTTCAGTATTTTTTAATTAATTCCTAGCACTCTAAAATATTTTTTGGCATTTTAAAATCAAGTTCCAATACTTTTAATTAGCTTTCAGTATTCTAAATTAATTTTCCAGCATTTTTAAATTAGTTTTCTGCAACTCGGATTAGTTTGCCGCACCTTAAGTTGATTTTTCCGCGCCTAAAAATACTAATTTTCGGCATGTTCAATTACTTTACAGCACCCAAACATTAATTTTCAGAATGTTAAATCACACTTTTCAGCAACTTAAATAATAATCTTTAGCGAGTTTTAGACAATTTTAAGCATTAAAAATATATACATATTTTTGTGTATCTTTCAGTAATTTCCAGCAACTTTCAAAATATTTTTTCAGGTTTTAAATAATTTTCAGCACTTAAGAAATTATTTTCAGCAACTTTCAGCATTATTAAATCTATTCTTTAGTATCATTTTAATTAGTTAAGTTTCAACACTCCTAGCTAACTTTTAGCATTTATTAATTTTCTGTAACTCAAAGTCAATTTCTAGCATTATTAAATTTATCTTTTCAGCATTTTTAATTAAGTATCAGCATTTGTAACCAAAATTAAATCTTCGGCATTTTGATTAATGCGTCTCACCTAGAAATCATGCCTATAGGTTTTAATCACGTAAAAAATAAAATAAATAATAATAATTTCTTTCATGTATGTTAATCATCTATTTAACTTTAATTAAATAAGAGGCGTATTTGAAACCTTTACATGCTAATTGCTTGTCCTGTTTGTTTTATATGATGTGAATTTCGAGTCTAATTAGGCGGCCTAGGCTTTTCTTGTCTAGATCCTTACCCGAAAATAGTAAGTCCAATGCCTCTTGGAAATTAAGTTGGGACGGGTAGACACTTTAAGGAACGTTAGTTTTATCGTTTTATTTAGGACGTCTTTAAGACTAATAATCAAATTAGGTGGGGTAGGTAGAAAATCGGAAATGATGTAAGTCGCCCCGAGCAAATCCGACAATGCAACATATGACATTGTCATCCGTCAATAAGCCGGGCGCTGATCCGAATAGGCTAAAATTAACCCATTGTCTAAAAGCTTTTCTAAATCGGCTTTTCTTTATCAATTATTTGGGGTATTTTAGAATCACTATTATTTAAACAAATCTTTCAACTTACATCATTGTGTCTGTTCTATCCTCTCGCTTATCTGATTAATTGTCTGTTTATTTATTATCACTTATATAATTAATAATAACTAAGTTGCATGTTTAGTTTATTTGTTTAACACTTAATCATTATTAAGTTAATAAAAATAATAGGACTTTTTGCTTATCACATAGAAATTCCCATATAATATATGAATTCGGTCGGGACCCACATTTGTGGACCTCGAAAGGTGCCTAACACCTTCCTTTCGAGGTAACCTGAACCCTTACCCGAATTTCTGGTTGACATAGGCTAATAATTAAAATAAAATTTAATTAGTCTAGAATGGTGCCCTAACGCACCTTAATTCGTTAGGTGGCGACTCTTCACTCTTTAAATCCCAAAAAGAGTTTGTCACGTCGAATCCCGCTTTTCGCGAGAAAAATGGGGCGCGACAACCACGTCAGGGGATGCCTTCGAATTCTGTCGGTCCACTAGAGCATAAGAGCGATTCTGAGCTCCACTGGAACTAGCTGCTCCTCTGGTACCTCTACCTCGACCAATAGGCTGTACACCTCTACCTAGGGAAGGAACCGATGATAATGATGCAACGGCCGATCCCGTAGGTCGAGCTACACCTCCCGTGCTCCTCCGCGGGCATTCTCTAATTAGGTGCCCTGTCATACCACACCAATAGCAAATCGGAGACCCCATCAGACATTCACCCAGATGATGCCTTCCGCAGTGCTGACACGGTGGGCGAGAAAACCCTGCTGTCTGCGAGCCTTGAACCCCACTGCTTTGCCCAACATAACCGCCCCTAGACCCTCGAAATTGGTAGGAAGCGCCTGCTATGGAATGAGAAAATAATGGTCTAGGCGGTCTAGGAAACATCCGGGGCCTAAACTCTCCTTGGGACACCATAGACTGCCCCATAGGTCTAGCCCGCTTTGATGGCCCTCTTTCAGATTTCTGTGTCCTCCTCCGTTGCCTCTGATCCTCCATCTTTTGTGCAAAGGCCTGGATCCTGGCAATATCCATGTCCCTGTTCAAAGCAGCAATGGTACAGTCCCTTACCAAATACGGCTCCAATCTGTCCACATATAGATGGATTCTGTCCGTCATTGTAGCCACTACATTCGGAGAATATTGAGCCAAAGAATTAAACTGAAGACTGTATTCTTGAACACTCATATTCCCTTGTCGAAGGTTTAGAAACTGATCTGCACGTGCCTCTCTGATCTCATAGGGAAGATAGTGGTCAAGGAATGCTGTTTTAAATTCATCCCAACTGGGTGGATTTGCACCAATGCCCCTCGACTGTTTCCAGTCCTCATACCACAATATCGCTTCACCTTTCAACCTGTAGGCCGCAAGTTCTACCGTTTCTACACCAGTCACGTGCATAACATCTAGGGCCCTTTGGATTTGGTCCACGAAGTCCTGTGGATCTGCCTGTGGGTCTGACCCAGTGAATGTAGGAGGGTCTAATTTCAGAAAATCCTGTGTTCTGCGGCTCGCTATTCTAGTTGCATCATCCTCATTTGTCATTGGATTAGCCCGTCCCTGCGTTTGTGCAGCAACTATTTGCGTCAACATATGCACTGCATTTCTCAAATCCTGATTAGTAGCATTCATAGGCGGCTCTGCGGGTAAAGTAGAAGAAGCCCGCGACGCAAACTCCTGTTCAACACCGCCTTGATTAACCTGTTCCGGTGGTGGTCTACTAGTTCCCTCTCCAACCAGCCTGTCTATTCTTTTACTTTTACCTTTCCCTTTTCGTGCAATCGGCATTTTCTATAACATAAGAAAACCAATGGTTAGGTACGATTCCACTTACAACAGTAGCTCTATTGCACGATCTAGAAATGAAGAAAAATAAACAACTCCTAAATGCCCCGTAGCCTCCTACTTATAAATGTGATGCACAACACATCGATAAGCAAGACTCTACTCAGACACGGCTTTGTAGACACCCTTAGGACGACCCGCTCTGATACCACTTTTGTCATGCCCCGAGTTCCAACGGGACGGACATGGCACCCGAAGCCGATAAGGCCCGAGAGAACCAATCTACATCCATAAACACCCATACACATACCATGCAATAGTCATCACCACCACAATTAGAAATAAGAAGCCAATAGCGGAAATTATGAAAAATATATAAGAAATAAGAAACTTGGCCGTCAGGGCCATCAAGACAAAACATACGTTCATCACCTTCCCTTCATCTATCCCACAACATCTACAAAGCCTCTACAGATGCACAACCAAAACCAACCTAGAGTCGGGACACACCCCGCTCTATACATAAGACCAAAACAAATGTACATATAAGACTCGAAAAGCCCCGAACCAACTGGAGCTCACCAAATGTCCGCAAACGATCCGCAACCTACAGTGGAGGCCTACTAGTACCTGTGCCTGCAACAAGTAAGGTAAATTCCCCCGAGGGGGTCAATACGAAGAATGTACTGAGTATGTAAGGCTATAAGAAACTGTACCAATAAGTGAGAACATCAAAGTAACTCAAAGATAAGAGAATAGACAATATAGATAAACCAACATTCCATACGCGTGGAATCATGTACATTACATTCTTTATTTCCTGTATCATCTCAATATAACCAATAATCATATCATGCCCGGGACCAACTGATCAGTGGTAAAAGAGGATGACCCATGCTAGGCATTTTAACCCCTGGGATACGGTCCTCATCAATATATATATCGGGATCGACCCATGCTAGGATTTCCTTTCACCCCTGGGATATCACCCGTAATATTGGGATCGACCCATGCTAGGTGTTCCTTCCACCCCTGGGATACCACCCAAGAACACATAACTTCTCTTTACAACATTACTTTAATCTTTAGTTATGAAATTGAAACATTGTTGGTTATCGCATTATTGGAATTTTGGGGCAATGTTCAATGTAAAAGAGACACATGAATAAATATATATATAGGTAACCAACCTAACATGAGATACTTTGGAACATTTCGACATAGGTACAAGTACAATGGCAAAGGGAGCAATATGTGCTGCAGAAAGATACGGACAAAAATAACCTTACATACCTTGGCTTCTCAATAAGAATCCACAATCCTATTGAATATAATGATCCAGCCCCTTACTCTACAACACAAGTACATAACGGAGTTTACGTCAACATCTAACACCTTACAAGTGCAAAAGACGACAAAAGGTACATAATTGCCTATAACGCCATTTCCCCCTTTATAACCAATAGCATTTCGCAACATGCCATACATTGACCAAACATCATAACCAATAGCATTTCGCAACAAAGCTTCTTCTTTACACTTTCTCACTCACACCATATCACAAAGAATCCATTAAGTCACCTTAATACACCTCATAGCACATATCGGCCAAAATCCCATAATTTACACTTATGGAAAAGAACAAGTTTAATAACAAAATCACACCATACACGTTGATATTTCATCCATACCATGCTCTTTCATCAAAACCACAAGTCACCTTTCAAGTTTAATTCACAAAATGGCACATCTTTTACCAAAGGGAAAAAGTGTCCTGTTCAACCTTTCCAACACAACCATCATGATCGACTTAAGTTGTTACAATGAAACAATGTTACTAACATTCGAGGACGAATGTTTCTAAGGGGGGAAGAATGTAACACCCCGTAACTTCCCAACCCTACTTGATGACGTTGAATAATGTTTGCTTAGGTGTCGAGAGATATAAGTATGTATTTGGTAATGCTAATGATGAGAAAATTAAAATTTGGCCACATACATGCGATTAGACCTTGGTAGTAGGTGGTGTTTGTGACTTTGTGGAGCATTTGTGGGGTTAATTCTTCATCACAAGTATTTTAACAAATTATGTTAAAAAAAAAAAAAAGAAGCCATGAGCGACTAGAATTTCTATTTTTGCGATTGAGGCTACGATCGGGAATCTCGTAAGTGAATATTGTCGTGACGATTATGGAATTAATTAAACATGAGATATATGATAGATTATACATTGATTTTAGTGGGCTAAGGTAATATGTGTTAATGGGCCAATTTGAGGCCCAAAATGGAGCCAAAATGCATGGCCCAATGGGTCAAATGACCCATTCTTGTGTTTGACAAGTAAACACAACCTTTTTTGACTAATTGGATGGATAGAGATGAGCTTGAGGGACCTATAAAGAGCAAGAAAAATCAGATTTTTATTCCCATAAACACACATAACATTTCTAGAATTTTCAAGAATATTTCTTTGGCTCTTCAAACCCTAAGCTTTCTCTTGGAGCAAGTTCATCATCTCTCAAGCTTTGGTAAGTGTTTATTCTCATGGATTAATATATTATATGCATGGGAGAATATGTGGATCATGATGGTTATGTCTAAAAGTGTGAGTAGTGTACTTTTGCTTTTTGTGAAAGATGTGCCATCTATGTCTTTTAGCCTTGAAAGGAGACTTAAGGTTTTGGTAAAAATGAATGGTATGGATGACATATCAACATGTATGGTGTGGTTATGGTCTTTAACTTATTTTTTTTTTCTATAAGTGGAAATTATGGAATTGTTGGCGATATGTTGTTATAACATGTGTTGGAGTGAATTAATGGAATAATTGCGACATGGTGGTATTGAAGAAACGTAACAGAGAAACTTGGTGTGATTTTGTTCTTTAACTTGTTATTGTGCCAAAAGTGTAAGTTGTGGGATTATTGTCGATATGTTGTTATGAAGCGTATTATGGTGACTTGATGGAGTAATTGTGATGTTGTGTTGATGGAGAGGTGGAAAGTATAAACTTGGTGTGACATGATCTTGGTTATCATGTATTGGTCAATGTATGGAATATTGTAGGATTATTGGGATAATAAATTCATAAATGATATTTTGGTCAATGTTGGTAATATTGGGGGATTTTTGGAATAATAATTTCATGAATGGTTTTGTCAAGGGGAAATGGCATGTTTAAAGGCAAACATGTAACTCATCCACGTTATATGCATTTGTAGGGTAGTTGGTGGTTAATGTGAATTCCGTTATGTATTTGTGTTGTAGAGTGAAACATAAGGAAGGAGCGGGACATTGTATGCACATCTAAGATTATATATATTCGTATTGAGAATACAAGGTATGTAAGGTTCCTCTTTCCGTATTATTCTGCAGCATATAGTGTACACCTTGTTAGGGTACTTACTCATTTCCGAATTGTCCTAAGGTATTTCATTTCGAGTTATCATTTCTTGTTATTGTTAGTCACATATATCGCATTCTTGGTCTATTGTCATTCATGTGTCACATAATTATGAACATGGTTCCAAGTTCCAATAATGTTATATTCAAAAGTTCCCAAAAAGGAAGTAACCATTGATTGAGCTATTTCAAAGATTAAAGAAGTAATGTTATAAAGAGGAGAGATGTTTCATGGGTGGTATCACAGGGGTTAAATAACCTAGCATGGGTCGATCCCAATATTTACGGATGGTATCCCAGGGGTGAGAAGAACACCTAGCATGGGTCGATTCCGCTATGGGTGGTATCCCAGGGGCAAAGGAAAAGCCTAGCATGGGTCGATCCCGATTAATATTGATTACCCACTGATCAGCTTGGGGCCCGGGCATTATATGGATGATGATTGATGATTGATGATGGATGATGTAAAGTAAAGTAAAGCAAATAAAGTAATGTAAAGTAATGAATGTAATGTACATGGTTCCATACACATACAGAATGATGACTTACCCATAATGGGCTATGCTATCATATTCGCGTTCATTGAAGTATTTATGTGTCATACAGTTTTATATGAGCCTTACATACTCAGTACATTCTTCGTACTGACCCCCTCGGGGGAAACTTACCTTACTTGCTGCAGGCACAGGTACTAGTAAACTTCCACAGTACAGTGAGGGTCATTTGCAGATTTTTTGGTGAGCTCCAGTTGACCCAGAGCTTTCCGAGTCATAGTGTACATTGATTATGGTATAACATATATGTGGTATAGAGCGGGGACTTGTCCCGACTCTAGCTTGGCTACGTACATGTATCTGTAGAGGCTTTGTAGACATATGTGGGATAAGTAATGTAAGAGATGTATGTCCAGTTTGACTTAATGGCCTTAACGGCCAAGTTTCATATATTGTACATGTCATGACTTCCACCATTGGTACTTGTTTATTATATGGGATAGAAGAACATTCATATATAGACATGCATATGAGGGTACATGGGTAAAGATTGGTTCTCTCGAGCCTCAACGGCTTCGGGTGCCAGTCCGTCCCGAATGGGATTCGGGTCGTGACATTATTATTCACGATTAAAGAGTTTAATCCAATATAATAAAAATTTATCTGCCCACAACATTTACGCTATACCCTTAAATGCATGACATATTGACATGTCTCTACGGACATATAAATATTACTAGATATGAGAGTCTGTATTAGCACGAATCCAATATATGTTAGTACTTTCTTTCTTTCAATTTATGTGATATCGATGGAATTTGGAGAGTCAATTAAATTTTTTGTATGACTTTTAAATATTTTAAATTG
Organism: Capsicum rhomboideum; assembly: GCA_031232105.1. Taxonomy (NCBI): domain Eukaryota; kingdom Viridiplantae; phylum Streptophyta; class Magnoliopsida; order Solanales; family Solanaceae; genus Capsicum; species Capsicum rhomboideum. The sequence continues at coordinate 133,411,698 of CP124712.1, read as the reverse complement.
TTAATTATTATTATATATAGTATTTTTTTCATAATTTTCAGATAATATATGTTACTCCTCATTTTTCATAATTTATGTGACACTTAAAGAATTTAGAGAGTCAACTAAAATTTTTATGTGTTTTTAAAAATATTTGAAGTTGTTAATTATTGTGATTTATAATACTTTTTACGTCATTTTTAAATAATATATGTTAATCCCTTGGTTCCAGTTTATGTGACACTTACATAATTTCGAGAGGCAACCACATTTCTTATATGTCTTTTAAATAATTTAATTTGTTAATTATTGTAATTTATAGTACTTTTATCCGTCATTCTTAAGTGATGTATGCTAATTTATTCTAATTTATGTGGCACTAATAAAATTTTGAATATCAATAAAATATTATGTCTTTTGAATATTTTAAATTGTTAATTATTGTGATTTATAGTACTTTTTACATAATTTATAAATATATAATAGATCAAAAAAGGATTAAAAAAAATTAAGATGGAAAAAAGTAGTTAATGAAAGACACTATAAAGACACTTTAAGCCCACAGCGGGGCCCAATTAATTTTGACATCACATGTCATCCTTATTAGTAGTACTAGTTTAGGGTACGTGTGTTGCACGTGTATTTTAACTGATCATCACCAAGATATTACTCTTAATATAATGCACAATAAAATTCTGAAATTGGACTATATATCTAGAAATCCTAACCAATCAAACTGAAGTTAAAACATAGAAAATATTCATAATCTACAACGGATAGCATTATTAGATATAGATTATAAGCAAAAAGATATTTACATATTGTCATGCCCCGAGTTCCAACGGGACGGACATGGCACCCGAAGCCGATAAGGCCCGAGAGAACCAATCTACATCCATAAACACCCATACACATACCACGTAATAGTCATCACCACCACAATTAGAAATAAGAAGCCAATAGCGAGAATTATGAAAAATATATAAGAAATAAGAAACTTGGCCGTCAAGGCCATCAAGACAAAACATACGTTCATCACCTTCCCTTCATCTATCCCACAACATCTACAAAGCCTCTACAGATGCACAACCAAAACCAACCTAGAGTCGGGACACACCCCGCTCTATACATAAGACCAAAACAAATGTACATATAAGACTCGAAAAGCCCCGAACCAACTGGAGCTCACCAAATGTCCGCAAACGATCCGCAACCTACAGTGGAGGCCTACTAGTACCTGTGCCTGCAACAAGTAAGGTAAATTCCCCCGAGGGGGTCAATACAAAGAATGTACTGAGTATGTAAGGCTATAAGAAACTGTACCAATAAGTGAGAACATCAAAGTAACTCAAAGATAAGAGAATAGACAATATAGATAAACCAACATTCCATACGTGTGGAATCATGTACATTACATTCTTTATTTCCTGTATCATCTCAATATCAACAATAATCATATCATGCCCAGGACCAACTGATCAGTGGTAAAAGAGGATGACCCATGCTAGGCATTTTAACCCCTGGGATACGGTCCTCATCAATATATATATCGGGATCGACCCATGCTAGGCTTTCCTTTCACCCCTGGGATACCACCCGTAATATTGGGATCGACCCATGCTAGGTGTTCCTTCCACCCCTGGGATACCACCCAAGAACACATAACTTCTCTTTACAACATTACTTTAATCTTTAGTTATGAAATTGAAACATTGTTGGTTATCGCATTATTGGAATTTTGGGGCAATGTTCAATGTACAAGAGACACATGAATAAATATATATATAGGTAACCAACCTGACATGAGATACTTTGGAACATTTCGACATAGGTACAAGTACAATGGCAAAGGGAGCAATATGTGCTGCAGAAAGATATGGACAAAAATAACCATACATACCTTGGCTTCTCAATAAGAATCCACAATCCTATTGAATATAATGATCCAGCCCCTTACTCTACAACACAAGCACATAACGGAGTTTACGTCAACATCTAACACCTTACAAGTGCAAAAGACGACAAAAGGTACATAATTGCCTATAACGCCATTTCCCCCTTTATAATGAAATTTCGGCATGACCATTCCAAAAATACTACAACATGCCATACATTGCCCAAACATCATAACCAATAGCATTTCGCAACAAAGCTTCTTCTTTACACTTTCTCACTCACACCATATCACAAAGAATCCATTAAGTCACCTTAATACACCTCATAGCACATATCGGCCAAAATTCCATAATTTACACTTATGGAAAAGAACAAATTTAATAACAAAATCACACCATACACGTTGATATTTCATCCATACCATGCTCTTTCATCAAAACCACAAGTCACCTTTCAAGTTTAATTCACAAAATGGCACATCTTTTACCAAAGGGAAAAAGTGTCCTGTTCAACCTTTCCAACACAACCATCATGATCTACACAATACTTCATGCATATAATATGCTAAATCACAATAATAAATACTTACCCAAGCTTGAAAAGTGAGGCTCTTGCTCCAAAATTGCCTTTGAGTGCTTAGGGTTTGAAAAGAAGAGAAATAGTTTCAAGAAATGTTTAGAAAGGCATGGAACATTAGAATGACTAAAAAAATCTGATTTTTCCTCTTTATATAGTCCCCCATGTCTCCCTTATCTTTTCTTTAGCATTTAATGCAATGTTGTTTGGTCAAATGGACCAAATTTTGAAAGAATGGGTCAAAAATCCCTTATTGGGCCATGTCTTCTAGTTCTTTTGGGCTTTTTTTTTTGGGCCCAATATTATGAGACCTATTAAATGCCCACAATTCAATACAAAATTCATCAATTCTCTCATGTTGTCATTTTTCCCTAAATGTTACGATTGTCAGCTAAGCGTAGAAACGTACGGGGTGTTACACATATATTTTAAGCTGGTGAATGAAACTGAAGAAACTATTGTGCTTGAAAACCTAGTGTAACACCCCATACCTTCCCAACCCTACTTTATGATAGTGAATAATGTCTACTTAGGTGTCGAGAGTCATAAGTATGTACTTGGTAATGTTCAAGATGAGAAAAATTGAAATTTGGCCTTGTACATGTGCCGAGCCTTTTATAGAAAATGTTGTGTGATTTCGTGGAGCATTTGGCCAATACCCCGTACACATTTTAACCTCATTTTGTGACTTGGAGTCATGTTTACTTGATGATTAAGGTCACTAAGTAAGCATTTGATAGTGTTTTGATAAGGTATTGGACGATACGCAAGTGTTGGAAAAATTGCCGAAAAATTCAGCAAAGCATAAAAACTTGCGCCACTACCCTGTTTCAGGGGGTGTGGCGCAAGCCACTGATTCAGAGGGGGCTCAATTCTTGCGCCACTGCCTTGCTTTTCAGCAGTGGCGCAAGGCACAAAAGTTTAGCCTTTCCGGACTCGTTTCGCAACGCAATTCGACGACGCTTCTTGGATGGTTTCTTTTGGTTCTTTGGAATTATTTGAGCATTGTGAAAGCTTCAAACACTTCACTACACTCCTACATACTCCTACATGATCAAATCATGAAATGTAAATAGTAATCCAAAATGTCCAATGAAGCCAAGGGCGACTAGAATTCCAATTTTTGCGATCGAAAGGACGAATGAGAATTGTTTAAGAGAATATTGTCATGACATTATGGAATTATGTAAACATGTGATATATGGTGAATAAGACATGAAATTTGATGGGTTACATGGATATGTGTTATTGGGCCCAAAGTTAGGGCCCAAAATGGAACAAAAGATAAGGCCCAAAGGCAAAATGACCCATTCTTCCATTTGACCTTCTAGAACACTATCTTAAGTGGCTAAGGATGGACTCAAAAGCTTATAAAGGGACCAAAAATCTGATTTTTATTCATTATATACACACATGTATTTCTAGGTTTTTCCAAAACATTTCAAGAAACCCCTTTTGGCTCTCAAAACCCTAAGTCCACTTTTGGAGAAGATCATCACTATTCAAGCTTGGGTAAGTGTTTATTATTATGGTTTAACATATTATATGCATGGGAGATTATGTATATTATGCTAGTTGTGTTGTAAAGGTGATGAATAGTGTCTTTTGCTTTTGGTGAAAGATGTGCCATCTTGGTAATTTGAACTTGAATTAGGCCTTGTGCCTTTGATGAAAAAGCATGGTATGGACAAAATATGAACATGTATGGTGTTATTTTTGGTATTAAACTTGTTCTTGTCTAAAAGTGGAAATGATGGGATTTTGGCCGATATGTGTTATGAGTTGTATTAAGGTACTTTGATGGATTATTTGTGATGTGTTATGGATAAGAAAGTGTAAAGGAGAAGTATTGTGGTGAAATGTATTGATTTTCATGTATTGGTCAATCTTGGGAATATTATGGAATTTTTGGAATAATAGTATGATCAATGGTTTTGTCGAGGGGAAATGACATGTTTAAAGGCAAACATGTAACTCATGGACATTGTATGCATTTGTTAAGTAATTGGTGGTTAATGTGAATTTCGTTATGTATTTATGTTGTAGAGTGATACATAAAGGAGGAAAGGGATTATTGTCTACGCATCGAAGGTTGTATATTCGTATTGCGAATCCAAGGTATGTAAGGTTACTTTGTCCGTATCTTTCTGCGGCAAATAGTGTCCATATTGACATGTCACTAGTTCTATCCCGAAATGTGCTAAGGTATCCGATATCCGTTTATCACTAGTCATTGTCATATATTTTCTACTCATGGATCATTTGTGAATCTCATGTCTCATATTCATGGTTAATGTTCCGAAAGCTCAAATACGGTTATGTTCCAAGGTTCCAATAGTAACTATACTTGTGTCTCTTGTTCATGGATTCTCGTCCAATGGTTTCAATGGTGTTATGTTTCCAATAAGGCTATGTTTCCAAAAATGTTTATTCACATGTGTTTTATTTTGGTTATGGTTCCAAAGCTTCCAAAAATGTTATGTCAAATGAATGTATCAATCTTTCACAAGTAATGATATCAATCTCAAAGTAATGAACAAAGTAATGCAAATGTGGTCAATGATCAAGTATGGGTGGCAAGTCTAGGGGCATAAGCCTAGCTCGACTCGATCCCGATACATCCCAGGGGCGATATAAAAGCCTAGCATGGGTTATGATGGTACATCCCAGGGGCGACACGAAAGCCTAGCATGGGTTAATATAACATCCCAGGGGCGATAAGCCTAGCATGGGTTAATGACATCCCAGGGGCGATACGAAAGCCTAGCATGGGTTCACATAACATCCCAGGGGTCACAGTACCTAGCATGGGTTAATCTCATCCCAGGGGCGACAGAATAGCCTAGCATGGGTAGAACAATAAAGGTGAATAAAAGATGAAGACAAGAGGAGTAAAGAACGTAATACACATGGTTTCCCACATACAGAAAGAAAGTTTATTCACATTTGATATTTCTCTTATATTGATTCCATGGTTGCTGTTATTATGTATAAATCATTGGAGACGATAATAGTGAAAGAAAGGTGCATGGTTTCACATATGGAGTTTTCTCTAATGCAGTTTTTTTTATGGCCTTACATACTCAGTACATTCTTCGTACTGACCCCTCCTGGGGACTTACCTTACATGTTGCAGGTGCAGGCACTAGCAGGCCTTCACAGTAGATTGTCAGTGTTAGCAGATCTTTGGTGAGCTCCAGTTAGTTCGGGGCCTCTCCGAGTCACTGTTGTATATGTTGTATAAAGCGGGGACTTGTCCCGATTTGTACTTTATTTGGTCAATGCATTTTGTTAGAGGCTTTTGTAGACGGATGTGGGTGTATAAATGTGAAAGTACATATTATTTTGACTTAATGGCTCAAACGGCCAAGTTTTACATACATAGCTATGACTCATGTTTTCATGTCTATGATTTCCGCATAGTTGCACAAGGTGTAATAAGATTCATATGAGATTATGTACGCGAATGTTCATAAGCAAAGGTTGGTTCTCTCGGGCCATATCGGCTTCGGGTGTCAATCATGTCCCGATGGGATTCGGGGCGTGACACCTAGGAGGCAACGCGGTGAAGGATTTATGAGAATTTCTAACAATAAAGCTATTATTTGCTCTGCTCTAAGAAATCATTGCAACGAAGATATCAACATTAGTACCCCATATTAAGAAAATATTACGAAAAGGTAATACGGCAACGAAGAAAACATGTCAATAAGTAAGGAAGCAGTGGATAGCATTCAAATAAATAATGCACGAAATAACACGGTAACTGAAATGCAATATACAATAGATGGTAATAGACATCAAAAGTAAGAAAATACATGTATGGGGCTAAAACTACAACAAACACAATGCTCCTAGACTCCCACCAAACCTAAACTTGCCCGAAAAGCAAGTCAAAGCATAACTACCTGCTAACCTTCTACCCTAATCTGTGACTAACTACCTACTAACCTTCTACCCTAATTTGTGACCTCCATACCCTTCTATATAATGCAATGCAAGAACATTATAACTAAATTGCACATAAAAGCTACGACTTTACAAAAAACATGATTCATATATCAAAAAGAATTAACCTTCTACCATAATCCGTGACCTCCATACCCTCCTATCTAATGCACCTGTATAGAAAAGAATCATAAATTTCTGAAGACATATATACTACGGGCATGCAACAATATTAGAATTAAATTGTACATAAAAACTATGACATTACAAAAAACGTAATTTATAAATCAAAAAATAAATAAATTAACCTTCTACCCTAATTTGTGACCTCCATGCTCACCTATTTAATGCACATGTATAAAAAAGAATAACCAATTTTTGAAAACAAATTTACTATGGGCATGGAACAATATTAAAACTAAATTGCACATAAAAGCTACGACATTACAAAAAACATGATTCATAAATGGATGTTAAAGTAATTAAATAAACAACTAAATGGGAAGAAAAAAATTGATTAATACAATATATCTACTTTTTTAAGTTCAAAGAGGTCATTTTACAGTTTTATAATCCTTTGAAATTAAAATAACTCACGGGCATGTGATCTTTTTATAGGAAAACTCTCAAAACCCCATATCTTGGTGGATGCAGGATTTGAGACACACAAAATTTGCATGCAAAATAAACCTACAGGAGTTTCAATCAACCGAGACATAGATAAACTAAAATTACAAAACACACGTAAAATATCATAAAAAACGAATTTAGACATAAATCTAATTAGATAAAAATTAATAAAAAGCATAAATTTTTTTTCTCAAAAACCAAAAAAAAAAAGTGAAAAAAATATTCATAAACAATAAAATAAACTACAGAGTTTTTTTGGTCTAAAAAGAAAAACTTTAGAGTTTACTTACTTTGTCTCCAATTTTTGGAAGAAGAACGGGAGCAACACTAATGGTGCAACCAATACATTATTTTCCAACTGAACACGATAACAAAAGCTTCTCAATTACTTTTCATGATCTATATACTTGATATTTTAACTTTGCGCATACTCAACAGTATGACTTGTCTTGAAAGGGCCTTTCATGGCTGTATTTATAGCCAAAATCGAGCCTCAACAGCTTCTTAAAAGCAGGTTAACAACACGATAGTTTACGACTATTTTGTTTAATATGAGATCCATTCTAAAAGGATTAAAAATAAATAAATAATATTTTATTAAGAACCTTTGTACATGATAATTGTCACATGATACATGAAAATTTATCATTCTAAACTTCAAGAACATACTATGTCCCCGTGGGGTGCACCGGTATTATTTGTGCGAAAGAAGGATGGCACCTTGAGAATGTGCATCGACTATCGTCAACTGAATAAAGTAACGATCAAGAACAAATATCCCCTCCCTCGCATTGATGATTTGTTTGATCAGTTACAGGGTGCCAGGTGTTTTTCAAAGATTGACTTGAGGTCGGGTTACCATCAAGTCAGAGTTAGAGAAGAAGATGTACCCAAGACAGCTTTCCGAACACGGTATGGCCATTATGAATTTTTGGTTATGTCATTTGGGCTAACAAATGCGCCGACTGTGTTTATGGATTTGATGAACAGAGTATTCAAGCCATTCCTAGACGTGTTCGTGACAGTATTTATCGATGACATCCTTGTTTATTCAAGATCACCAGAAGACCATGCTTATCACTTACGGCAAGTGTTGCAAATTCTCCGTGAGCGTAAGTTGTATGCAAAATTCTCCAAATGTGAGTTTTGGTTAAAATCAGTCGCGTTCTTGGGTCACATTGTATCAGATGAAGGCATACAGGTTGATACCCAAAAGATTGAAGCAGTGAAGAATTGGACAAGACCTACAACACCCACAGAGATTCGCAGTTTTCTGGGTTTGGCAGGTTATTACCGAAGATTTGTAGAAGGTTTTGCTTCTATTGCGGCACCATTGACAAAGTTAACTCACAAGGCAATTAAATTTCAATGGAATGATGCATGTGAAAGAGGGTTTCAAAACCTGAAAGACAAGTTGACTTCTACACCAGTGTTAGTTCTTCCTGAGGGCACAGAGGGCTATGCAGTGTATTGTGATGCTTCCGGGATTGGTCTCGGATGTGTGTTGATGCAGCATGGGAGGGTGATAGCATATGCCTCACGACAGTTGCGGCCACATGAGAAAAACTATCCCACACATGATCTTGAATTGGCAGCGGTAGTTTTTGCTTTAAAGATATGGCGTCATTATTTATATGGTGTTCATGTTGACATCTATACGGATCACAAAAGCTTGCAATATCTTTTTAAGCAGAAGGAACTCAATTTGAGGCAACGAAGGTGGTTAGAGCTTTTAAAAGACTATGACATTGATATTCTTTATCACCCAGGCAAAGCAAATGTCGTAGCTGATGCATTGAGCCGTAAGGCAGTCGAAAGCACTAGTGGTCAGTTGAATGAAAAGCGTGAGATAATCAAAGATTTGAATCAATTAGCCAGCTTGGGAGTTCGCCTTATTGAAACCTCCGATGATAGAGTTATGGTACAGAATGCAGCAGAATCCTCCTGGATAGCTGAAGTGAAAGAGAAACAGTATGCGGATTCTATTTTATTACAGCTAAAGGAGAATGTGCAGCGGAATTTGACCAAGGCATTTGAGATTACACCGGAAGGGGTGCTTCAATGTCAAGGGAGAATATGTGTACCGGATGTAGATCAGCTGAGGACACGAATAATGACAGAGGCGCACCATTCACGCTATTCCATTCACCCGGGTGCTACTAAAATGTACCATGAATTGAAAGAAGTGTATTGGTGGGGCAACATGAAGAAGAACATTGCAGAATTTGTCGCACAATGCCCAAATTGTCAACAGGTGAAAGTGGAACATCAGAAATCGGGAGGTTACATGCAATGTATCAATCTTCCAGTCTGGAAGTGGGATATGATTAATATGGATTTTATTACGGGCTTGCCTCGTACATTGCGGAAGTTTGATTCCATATGGGTCATAGTGGACCGACTTACCAAGTCGGCGCATTTTCTACCTGTCAAGACGACCTATACAGCTGAGGATTATGCGAAATTGTATGTAAAAGAGATAGTACGATTGCATGGTATTCCACTTTCTATTATATCAGACAGAGGAGCACAGTTCACAGCACACTTTTGGAAATCTTTTCAGCGGAGTTTGGGTACTCAGGTGAATTTGAGTACGGCTTTCCATCCTCAGACCGATGGCCAAGCAGAACGTACTATTCAGACACTTGAAGATATGCTACGAGCATGTACGTTGGATTTTCAAGGTAGTTGGGATGACCATTTGCCTCTTATTGAATTTGCGTATAACAATAGCTATCATTCAAGTATTAAAATGGCACCTTATGAAGCCTTGTATGGAAGGAAATGTAGATCACCAATCGGATGGTTTGAAGCAGGTGAAACTGCTTTACTTGGGCCAGATATTGTGCACCAAGCCATGGAGAAAGTTAAAGTTATCCAACAACGGTTACAAACGGCTCAAAGTCGTCACAAGTCATATGCCGATGTTAGAAGAAGAGGGCTTGAATTTGCCATAGGTGATTGGGTGTTTTTAAAGGTGTCACCGATGAAAGGGGTAATGCGGTTCGAAAAAAAAGGGAAATTGAGTCCACGTTACATAGGCCCCTATGAAGTTATTAGAAGATTTGGGCAAGTCGCATATGAATTAGCCTTACCTCAAGAACTTTCCTCCGTCCATCCGGTATTTCATGTGTCGATGCTTCGGAAATGCATAGGAGATCCGTCTCATATTGTTCCCGTAGAGGATGTTCAAGTTACAGAGGATCTCACTTATGAAGAGGTGCCCATTGCTATCCTAGATCGACAAGTAAAGAGATTGAGAAATAAAGACATAGCATCCGTAAAAGTCCTTTGGAGAAATCAACAAGTAGAGGAGATCACATGGGAAGCGGAAGAAATGATGAAATCCAAGTATCCCCACTTATTTCAAATGGACCAAGAAGTTCACAGTACGGAGGTGGAATAATAACAAGTAAGTCTTTAATAGCATTATGTCTATTGGTATGTTAAAGTAAAGATACATTTGTTGTGTATAAAACATGTTGTTAACATTCGAGGACGAATGTTCCTAAGGGGGGAAGAATGTAACATCCCGTACCTTTTCGACCTATGTGATGATGTTGAACAATGGTTACTTAAGTTTCGAGACGCTATGAGTATGTATTTTGTAAGGTTGGTGATGAAAAAAAAATTAATTAATTCGAGCCTCGTACATGTGATTAGATTTTAGTCGGAGATGTCTTGTGTAATACCCCATACATTTCCAACCTCATTTGGTACCTTGGAGTCATGTTTACTTGATGATTAAGGTCACTACGTAAGTATTTTGTAGTGTTTTGATAGGGTATTGGATGATATGCAAGTGTTAGAAAAAAATGGCTGAAAAATCCAGCAGGCCACTGATTCAGAGAACCTTCAATTCCTGCGCCACTGCTGCAAAGCAAGGCAGTGGCGCAAGGCACAACATAATTGGCCTTTCCGAGCTCGTTTTGCGACGAAATGCAACGACGATTCTTCCATGGTTTCTTTTGATTCCTTGGAGTTCCTTTAGCATTGTTAAGGCTTCAAATACCTCGATACACTACTACATACTCCTACATGATCAAACCATGGAATACAAGAATTTACCAAAATGTTCAAAGAAGCCATAGGTGACTAGAATTCCTATTTTTGCGATTGAGGCTACGAATGAAAATCTCATAAGTGAATGTTGTCGTGGCATTATGAAATTATTTAAACATGAGATATATGATGGATTATACATGAGAAATGGTGGGCTAGGATAATATGTGTTAATGGGCCAATTTGAGGCCCAAAATGGGATAAAATGCAAGGCCCAAAGGGGAAACAAAAGACCCATTCTTCCATTGACCAAATGGACATGGAATTTAATGCCAAAGAAGACTTGAGGGCCTATATATATGTGGAAGAATCAGATTTTTATTCCAAAAGACACACATCACTTTTCTAGAATTTTCAAGATAAATCCCTTTTGGCTTTGCAAACCCTAAGTCATCTTTTGGACAAGATCAACATATTCCAAGCCTTGGTAAGTATTTATTTTCATGGATTAATATCTTATATGCATAAAAGAATATGTATATCATGTTGGTTGTGCTTGGAAAAGTTGGTCATGGAACTTGGTGAGTTTGTATGAGATTTGTGGTATATGGAATTCAAGTGTGAATTAGGCCTTGTGCCTTTGATGAAAAAGCATGGTATGGACAAAATATGAACATGTATGGTGTTATTTTTGGTATAAAACTTGTTCTTTTCTAAAAGTGGGAATTTTGGGATTTTGGCCGATATGTGTTATGAGTTGAATTAAGGTGCTTTGATGGATTATTTGTGATGTGTTATGGATAAGAAAGTGTAAAGGAGAAGTATTGTGGTGAAATGTATTGATTTCATGTATTGGTCAATGTTGGGAATATTATGGAATTTTTGGAATAATAGTATGATCAATGGTTTTGTCAAAGGGAAATGACATGTTGAAAGCCAAACATGTAATTCATTGACATGGTATGCATTTGTAAAATAATTGGTGGTTAATGTGAATTTCGTTATGTATTTGTAGACACATAAAGAAGGAGTGGGATTATTGTCTACGCATCTAAGGTTGTAGATTCGTATTGCGAATCCAAGGTATGCAAGGTTACTTTGTCCGTATCTTTCTACGGCCAATAGTGTTCACATTGACATTTCTCTAGTTCTATTCCGAAATGTACTAAGGTATCCCATATGCACTTATCTATGGTCATTGTCATATATTTCCTACTCATTGATCAATTGTGAATCTCATTTCTCATATTCATGGTTAATGTTCTGAAAGTTCAAATAAGGCTATGTTCCAATATTCCAATAGTGCCTATACTTGTGTCTCTTGTTCATGGATTATTGTCCAATGGTTCCAATGGTATCATGGTGCTAGTTATATTATATTTCTCATTGATATTTATTCACATGTTCTTCACTTATTGGTCAATGATTCAAAGTTTCCAACAATGTTGTGTTCCAAAGTTCCAAAGTGATGTTATGATTATCAAAGTATCAATCTCAAAGTAATGAACAAAGTAATGCAAATGTGGTCAATGATCAAGTACGGGTGGCAAGTCTAGGGGCGTAAGCCTAGCTCGACTCGATCCCGAGATATGGATTTATGGGTGGCAAGTCTAGGGGCGTAAGCCTAGCTCGACTCGATCCCGAGGGTGGCAAGTCTAGGGGCATAAGCCTAGCTCGACTCGATCCCTATATGATGATATGAAAGACCCACTGATCAGTCGGGGCCCGGGTACATTGTGATATATGTGATAACAAGTGAGCATTGAGATAAAGAAAGTAATGAAAGCAATGAAAGCAATCCACATGGTTTCCAAAATGCAACATGGTGACTTATTCACATTGAGTATCCATATGTTTTGAGTTCATTGACATATTCCTTGACATATTCATGTGTTGTATAGTTTCATCTGAGCCTTGCATACTCAGTACTTATTTCGTACTGACCCCTCTCGGGGAATTTACCTTACTTGCTGCAGGCGCAGGTCCCAGTAGGCCTCCTCAGTAGATTGCCAGTGTTAGCGGCTCTTTGGTGAGCTCCAGCTCATTCGGGGCTTCTCCGAGTCAAAGTATATATGTTTTGGTATTGTACATGTTGTATAAAGCGGGGACTTGTCCCGATTTATGGTTCATTTTGGTCAATGCTCTTGTTAGAGGCTTTTGTAGACCGACGTGGGTGTACTAGTGTAAATGACACATGTTGTTTTGACTGGATGGCCTCAACGGCCAAGTTTCATATGTATGCCTAAATATGTCCCTTGTTCTCCTTTATTCGTATTTCATAATATTATGCAATGGTGGTTATGAATATTATATGCATATGATTGAGCATAGGCAAAGGTTGGTTCTCTCGGGCCTTATCGGCTACGGGTGCCAATCATGTCTCGATTGGATTCGAGGCGTGACAAAAGTGGTATCAGAGCAGTCGGTCTAAGGATGTCTACAAAGCCGTGTCTGAGTAGAGTCTTACGTATCGATGTGTTGTGCACCACATTTATACGTAAGAGGCTACGAGACATTTAGGATGTTGTTTCCTTTCCTTCATTCTAGATCGTGCAATAGAGCCAATATTGTCAGTTGCATTATATCTGATCTTGGTAATTGTTTTTCTTTGGTATAGTCAAAATGCCGAACACTAGAAGAGGAAGAGGAAAAGGTAAAAGTAAGCTGCTAGATAGAATTGCTGGTGAAGGAGCAAGTAGACCACCACCTGAGCAAGTTGATCAAGGTGGGGCTGAAACTGAGTTTGCAACGCGAGCTTCTTCTACTTCTTCAGCTCCAGAAGAGACGAGAAGAAGGGAAGTGCCCGTGGAACCACCGACAAATGCCACAGATCAGGATCTTAGGAATGCTGTACAGATGTTGACACAGTTAGTGGCGGCACAAAGCCAGGGAAGAGCTGGTGCAATGGCACATGATGATGATGCGGCTAGAATGGCAAGTCGCAGAACACAGGATTTCTTGAAACTGGACCCTCCTATATTCACAGGGGCAGATCCAAAAGCAGATCCACAGGACTTCGTGGATCAAATTCAGAGGGCATTGGACGTTATGCATGTGACAGGGATAGAAACAGTGGAACTTGCCGCGTACAGGTTGAAAGGAGAAGCAATATTGTGGTACGAGGATTGGAAGAAATACCGTGATATTGATGCAACCCCACCTACTTGGGAAGAGTTTAAAGTGGCCTTCCTCGATCATTATCTTCCATATGAGGTTCGGGAAGCACGTGCAGACCAGTTTCTGAACTTGCGTCAAGGGAATATGAGTGTTCGGGAATATAGCTTGCAATTTAATTCCTTGGCTCGATATGCGCCAAATGTTGTGGCTACGATGACAGACAGGGTCCATAGATACGTGGACAGACTAGAGCCATATTTGGTAAGAGATTGCACTATTGCGGCCTTGAATAGGGACATGGACATTGCTCGCATACAAGCCTTCGCCCAGAAAATGGAGGATCAGAGACAGAGACGCAGGGTACATGAATTTGATAGGGGACAGTCCAAAAGGGCTAGACCTATGGGACCACCTATGATGTCCCAAGGAGGAACTAGGCCCCGTATGTTTCCTAGACCACCTAGACCGTCGTTCTCTTATTCCACAGGGAGTGCTTATCCTCAGTCTCGAGGGTTTCGAGGTGGTTCAGTTGGACAGAGTAGTGGGGGTCATGGATCACAGTCAGTAGGTTTCCCTCGTCAGCAGTGTCAGCACTGCGGGCGTATGCACACAGGTCCATGTCGGACAGGGATGAATGTCTGCTTTTGGTGTGGTATGCCGGGACATATAGCGAGAGAATGTCCACAGCGGAGCATGGGTGGTATAGCACGACCAGCTGGGTCGGCTGTTGCGTCTTCAGCCTCGGTTCCTTCACAGGGCCGAGGGGTGCAGCCTATTGGTCGAGGTAGAGGTGCCAGAGGAGGAGCCAGTACTAGCGGGGTCCAGAATCGTACTTATGCTTTGGTGGACCGCCAGAATTCAGAGGCTTCCCCAGATGTCGTCACAGGTACATTATCCATATTCTCACATAATGTATATGCATTAATTGACCCAGGCTCTACATTTTCCTATGTTACTCCATTGGTTGCTGCGAAATTTGCAAAGGCACCGGAATTATTAATGAAGTCAATTGAAGTGTCTACACCAGTTGGTGAATATATTGTTGCAAAGAGAGTGTATCGTAACTGTGTGGTAACTGTGTGTGGTCATGATACGTTGGCCGATCTCATTGAATTGGACATGGTGGATTTTGATGTAATTATGGGAATGGATTGGTTGGCTTCGTGTTATGCTACGGTAGATTGCCGGGCCAAGAAGGTACAATTTTGTTTTCCACAGGAAAATGTTCTAGAATGGCAGGGTAAGGTAGGGGCACCACGAGGAAGATTTATTTCCTACTTGAAAGCCAGAAAAATGATTGCCAAGGGATACGTATGTCATTTGGTACGAGTGAAAGATAATGATGTGGAACCATTAACTCCACAGTCAGTACCGGTAGTTAATGAATTTCTTGATGTATTTCCAGAGGATCTTCCAGGTTTACCCCCAGAACGAGAAGTGGAATTCGGTATTGATGTGATTCCAGGCACTCAGCCCATTTCTATTCCTCCATATAGAATGGCTCCAGCGGAAATGCGTGAATTGAAGGAGCAGTTGAGAGATTTGCTGGATAAAGGCTTCATTAGGCCTAGTATGTCCCCGTGGGGTGCACCGGTATTATTTGTGCGAAAGAAGGATGGCACCTTGAGAATGTGCATCGACTATCGTCAACTGAATAAAGTAACGATCAAGAACAAATATCCCCTCCCTCGCATTGATGATTTGTTTGATCAGTTACAGGGTGCCAGGTGTTTTTCAAAGATTGACTTGAGGTCGGGTTACCATCAAGTCAGAGTTAGAGAAGAAGATGTACCCAAGACAGCTTTCCGAACACGGTATGGCCATTATGAATTTTTGGTTATGTCATTTGGGCTAACAAATGCGCCGACTGTGTTTATGGATTTGATGAACAGAGTATTCAAGCCATTCCTAGACGTGTTTGTGACAGTATTTATCGATGACATCCTTGTTTATTCAAGATCACCAGAAGACCATGCTTATCACTTACGGCAAGTGTTGCAAATTCTCCGTGAGCGTAAGTTGTATGCAAAATTCTCCAAATGTGAGTTTTGGTTAAAATCAGTCGCGTTCTTGGGTCACATTGTATCAGATGAAGGCATACAGGTTGATACCCAAAAGATTGAAGCAGTGAAGAATTGGACAAGACCTACAACACCCACAGAGATTCGCAGTTTTCTGGGTTTGGCAGGTTATTACCGAAGATTTGTAGAAGGTTTTGCTTCTATTGCGGCACCATTGACAAAGTTAACTCACAAGGCAATTAAATTTCAATGGAATGATGCATGTGAAAGAGGGTTTCAAAACCTGAAAGACAAGTTGACTTCTACACCAGTGTTAGTTCTTCCTGAGGGCACAGAGGGCTATGCAGTGTATTGTGATGCTTCCGGGATTGGTCTCGGATGTGTGTTGATGCAGCATGGGAGGGTGATAGCATATGCCTCACGACAGTTGCGGCCACATGAGAAAAACTATCCCACACATGATCTTGAATTGGCAGCGGTAGTTTTTGCTTTAAAGATATGGCGTCATTATTTATATGGTGTTCATGTTGACATCTATACGGATCACAAAAGCTTGCAATATCTTTTTAAGCAGAAGGAACTCAATTTGAGGCAACGAAGGTGGTTAGAGCTTTTAAAAGACTATGACATTGATATTCTTTATCACCCAGGCAAAGCAAATGTCGTAGCTGATGCATTGAGCCGTAAGGCAGTCGAAAGCACTAGTGGTCAGTTGAATGAAAAGCGTGAGATAATCAAAGATTTGAATCAATTAGCCAGCTTGGGAGTTCGCCTTATTGAAACCTCCGATGATAGAGTTATGGTACAGAATGCAGCAGAATCCTCCTGGATAGCTGAAGTGAAAGAGAAACAGTATGCGGATTCTATTTTATTACAGCTAAAGGAGAATGTGCAGCGGAATTTGACCAAGGCATTTGAGATTACACCGGAAGGGGTGCTTCAATGTCAAGGGAGAATATGTGTACCGGATGTAGATCAGCTGAGGACACGAATAATGACAGAGGCGCACCATTCACGCTATTCCATTCACCCGGGTGCTACTAAAATGTACCATGAATTGAAAGAAGTGTATTGGTGGGGCAACATGAAGAAGAACATTGCAGAATTTGTCGCACAATGCCCAAATTGTCAACAGGTGAAAGTGGAACATCAGAAATCGGGAGGTTACATGCAATGTATCAATCTTCCAGTCTGGAAGTGGGATATGATTAATATGGATTTTATTACGGGCTTGCCTCGTACATTGCGGAAGTTTGATTCCATATGGGTCATAGTGGACCGACTTACCAAGTCGGCGCATTTTCTACCTGTCAAGACGACCTATACAGCTGAGGATTATGCGAAATTGTATGTAAAAGAGATAGTACGATTGCATGGTATTCCACTTTCTATTATATCAGACAGAGGAGCACAGTTCACAGCATACTTTTGGAAATCTTTTCAGCGGAGTTTGGGTACTCAGGTGAATTTGAGTACGGCTTTCCATCCTCAGACCGATGGCCAAGCAGAACGTACTATTCAGACACTTGAAGATATGCTACGAGCATGTACGTTGGATTTTCAAGGTAGTTGGGATGACCATTTGCCTCTTATTGAATTTGCGTATAACAATAGCTATCATTCAAGTATTAAAATGGCACCTTATGAAGCCTTGTATGGAAGGAAATGTAGATCACCAATCGGATGGTTTGAAGCAGGTGAAACTGCTTTACTTGGGCCAGATATTGTGCACCAAGCCATGGAGAAAGTTAAAGTTATCCAACAACGGTTACAAACGGCTCAAAGTCGTCACAAGTCATATGCCGATGTTAGAAGAAGAGGGCTTGAATTTGCCATAGGTGATTGGGTGTTTTTAAAGGTGTCACCGATGAAAGGGGTAATGCGGTTCGAAAAAAAAGGGAAATTGAGTCCACGTTACATAGGCCCCTATGAAGTTATTAGAAGATTTGGGCAAGTCGCATATGAATTAGCCTTACCTCAAGAACTTTCCTCCGTCCATCCGGTATTTCATGTGTCGATGCTTCGGAAATGCATAGGAGATCCGTCTCATATTGTTCCCGTAGAGGATGTTCAAGTTACAGAGGATCTCACTTATGAAGAGGTGCCCATTGCTATCCTAGATCGACAAGTAAAGAGATTGAGAAATAAAGACATAGCATCCGTAAAAGTCCTTTGGAGAAATCAACAAGTAGAGGAGATCACATGGGAAGCGGAAGAAATGATGAAATCCAAGTATCCCCACTTATTTCAAATGGACCAAGAAGTTCACAGTACGGAGGTGGAATAATAACAAGTAAGTCTTTAATAGCATTATGTCTATTGGTATGTTAAAGTAAAGATACATTTGTTGTGTATAAAACATGTTGTTAACATTCGAGGACGAATGTTCCTAAGGGGGGAAGAATGTAACATCCCGTACCTTTTCGACCTATGTGATGATGTTGAACAATGGTTACTTAAGTTTCGAGACGCTATGAGTATGTATTTTGTAAGGTTGGTGATGAAAAAAAAATTAATTAATTCGAGCCTCGTACATGTGATTAGATTTTAGTCGGAGATGTCTTGTGTAATACCCCATACATTTCCAACCTCATTTGGTACCTTGGAGTCATGTTTACTTGATGATTAAGGTCACTACGTAAGTATTTTGTAGTGTTTTGATAGGGTATTGGATGATATGCAAGTGTTAGAAAAAAATGGCTGAAAAATCCAGCAGGCCACTGATTCAGAGAACCTTCAATTCCTGCGCCACTGCTGCAAAGCAAGGCAGTGGCGCAAGGCACAACATAATTGGCCTTTCCGAGCTCGTTTTGCGACGAAATGCAACGACGATTCTTCCATGGTTTCTTTTGATTCCTTGGAGTTCCTTTAGCATTGTTAAGGCTTCAAATACCTCGATACACTACTACATACTCCTACATGATCAAACCATGGAATACAAGAATTTACCAAAATGTTCAAAGAAGCCATAGGTGACTAGAATTCCTATTTTTGCGATTGAGGCTACGAATGAAAATCTCATAAGTGAATGTTGTCGTGGCATTATGAAATTATTTAAACATGAGATATATGATGGATTATACATGAGAAATGGTGGGCTAGGATAATATGTGTTAATGGGCCAATTTGAGGCCCAAAATGGGATAAAATGCAAGGCCCAAAGGGGAAACAAAAGACCCATTCTTCCATTGACCAAATGGACATGGAATTTAATGCCAAAGAAGACTTGAGGGCCTATATATATGTGGAAGAATCAGATTTTTATTCCAAAAGACACACATCACTTTTCTAGAATTTTCAAGATAAATCCCTTTTGGCTTTGCAAACCCTAAGTCATCTTTTGGACAAGATCAACATATTCCAAGCCTTGGTAAGTATTTATTTTCATGGATTAATATCTTATATGCATAAAAGAATATGTATATCATGTTGGTTGTGCTTGGAAAAGTTGGTCATGGAACTTGGTGAGTTTGTATGAGATTTGTGGTATATGGAATTCAAGTGTGAATTAGGCCTTGTGCCTTTGATGAAAAAGCATGGTATGGACAAAATATGAACATGTATGGTGTTATTTTTGGTATAAAACTTGTTCTTTTCTAAAAGTGGGAATTTTGGGATTTTGGCCGATATGTGTTATGAGTTGAATTAAGGTGCTTTGATGGATTATTTGTGATGTGTTATGGATAAGAAAGTGTAAAGGAGAAGTATTGTGGTGAAATGTATTGATTTCATGTATTGGTCAATGTTGGGAATATTATGGAATTTTTGGAATAATAGTATGATCAATGGTTTTGTCAAAGGGAAATGACATGTTGAAAGCCAAACATGTAATTCATTGACATGGTATGCATTTGTAAAGTAATTGGTGGTTAATGTGAATTTCGTTATGTATTTGTAGACACATAAAGAAGGAGTGGGATTATTGTCTACGCATCTAAGGTTGTAGATTCGTATTGCGAATCCAAGGTATGCAAGGTTACTTTGTCCGTATCTTTCTACGGCCAATAGTGTTCACATTGACATTTCTCTAGTTCTATTCCGAAATGTACTAAGGTATCCCATATGCACTTATCTATGGTCATTGTCATATATTTCCTACTCATTGATCAATTGTGAATCTCATTTCTCATATTCATGGTTAATGTTCCGAAAGTTCAAATAAGGCTATGTTCCAATATTCCAATAGTGCCTATACTTGTGTCTCTTGTTCATGGATTATTGTCCAATGGTTCCAATGGTATCATGGTGCTAGTTATATTATATTTCTCATTGATATTTATTCACATGTTCTTCACTTATTGGTCAATGATTCAAAGTTTCCAACAATGTTGTGTTCCAAAGTTCCAAAGTGATGTTATGATTATCAAAGTATCAATCTCAAAGTAATGAACAAAGTAATGCAAATGTGGTCAATGATCAAGTACGGGTGGCAAGTCTAGGGGCGTAAGCCTAGCTCGACTCGATCCCGAGATATGGATTTATGGGTGGCAAGTCTAGGGGCGTAAGCCTAGCTCGACTCGATCCCGAGGGTGGCAAGTCTAGGGGCATAAGCCTAGCTCGACTCGATCCCTATATGATGATATGAAAGACCCACTGATCAGTCGGGGCCCGGGTACATTGTGATATATGTGATAACAAGTGAGCATTGAGATAAAGAAAGTAATGAAAGCAATCCACATGGTTTCCAAAATGCAACATGGTGACTTATTCACATTGAGTATCCATATGTTTTGAGTTCATTGACATATTCCTTGACATATTCATGTGTTGTATAGTTTCATCTGAGCCTTGCATACTCAGTACTTATTTCGTACTGACCCCTCTCGGGGAATTTACCTTACTTGCTGCAGGCGCAGGTCCCAGTAGGCCTCCTCAGTAGATTGCCAGTGTTAGCGGCTCTTTGGTGAGCTCCAGCTCATTCGGGGCTTCTCCGAGTCAAAGTATATATGTTTTGGTATTGTACATGTTGTATAAAGCGGGGACTTGTCCCGACTTATGGTTCATTTTGGTCAATGCTCTTGTTAGAGGCTTTTGTAGACCGACGTGGGTGTACTAGTGTAAATGACACATGTTGTTTTGACTGGATGGCCTCAACGGCCAAGTTTCATATGTATGCCTAAATATGTCCCTTGTTCTCCTTTATTCGTATTTCATAATATTATGCAATGGTGGTTATGAATATTATATGCATATGATTGAGCATAGGCAAAGGTTGGTTCTCTCGGGCCTTATCGGCTACGGGTGCCAATCATGTCTCGATGGGATTCGAGGCGTGACACTCCGCCTCTGACTATAAGAAATAGGGACATAATTATTTTCTCCTATCGAGGTTCTTTTGGTTCGGGGATTGATAACGTTTCTTTGCTTAACATCACAACTATATCAGATACTGTTGGCCGATCAGTTGGAATTTCTTGAACACAAAGAAGAGCAACCAAAATTGACCTTGTTGCCTTGTCGCTGTCGCCAGGGGCGGAGCCGCCTTACACCAAGGGTGGTCAGGTGAACAACCTTCGCCGAAAAATTATACCGCATACATAGGTAAAATGCTATTCTATTTGGTTAAATATAAAGGTTTGAACAACCTTAGCACATCTGAGGGATGAATCTTAGTGGTTATAGGTATTCAGCAAAGGCCAAAGGCAACTTGTGCATGGGTTCGATCCCCATCTGCTGCAACTTGTTTTAACCTTTTTAATATTAATATTTTCAAAAGAGCTTCTATTTTATTGAACACCCTTCCTAAAATTTCTGGCTCCGCCTTCCCTTGTTGATGGATCAATCAACTCCAGCATTCTTCCTTCTTTCCACTTATTGTATGCCTAAAAGGTCAAATGATTTGAAAGACAAGTTACAAAAAGACAACAAATTGGACTGATCAGTTCTCAAATGTACAAGAGTATACTTACCCATCCTAAGAGTGACACAGAAATTTCTGTCATGGAGAAGTCCGAATTTCGTTCACCAGTCAGAATTTCCAACAGCAATACACCAAAGCTGAATACATCTGATTTCTTCGAAAATTGGCCATATACTACGTATTCTGTAGATATATAGCCACTATGCCGCATTTGCATAAATCAGTCTTCACTAGGTTTACACAAGAATAAAGACGTAAGTACAAGCCACAACACATAAGCGGTTATCACTTACTACGTTCCAACCACTCGTTTTGTATTGGCCTGCGTTTGATTTGTCCCCGATAATCCTTGCCATTCCAAAGTCTGATATTTTAGGAATCATCCCTTGATCTAGCAGAATGTTGCTTACTTTTAAATCCCTGCGAATGACTTTTAATCTTGAATACTTATGTAGGTAAAGCATTCCTTGAGCAATTTCTTCTATTATCCCAAAACGTATACCCCAACCGAGTGTAACCTTCAACAAAGGATCTAAAATTCAAAAAAATAAAATGAATACCTAATTATCCAAGGGAAATGACAGTAACAAAGTTATGGTTAATAATACTAAGAGTATTTAGGATTGGAAGATGAACCAAAAAGAAATTTGTCCACAATTGGGCATATACTCATATATATATATATATATATAGATCAGTATCTTCTCATCGCCTTCAACGCAGCATCCTAAGAGGCTGACTAGATTTTTGTGCTGCAGTTTCGCAATTAGCTTCAACTCATTCATGACCTCCTCCAGTCCTTGTGAGGACATCCTGCTTAGCCTTTTGATGGCGACGTCTCCAAACTCAGCCAAAAAACCCTTAAACAAAATGTTCAAATTCACACTCTATACTGATGAAATTAAATATGAACATCAAAACATTGAATTGTTGCACCTTAAACACAGGGCCAAAACCACCTTCTCCAAGTTTATTATCTTCGTGAAAATTGTTTGTAGTGTCTCTTATATTCTCCAGGCTGTATTGTACCAACTTCATATCGTCTTTCCCAATGATAGATGCACTTGACACAGAGTTAATGAGAGCAGAATTTCCATCCTTCCAGCCTTGTTTCAAACAGCAATCAGTAAGGCAAAGCAATGCAAACTTTACAAAAATTTGAAATAATTACTACGGCAAATTTACAGTTGAGAAATTAGTACTAGACACACCTGTTCCCCTCGAGAGCTTTCTTTTGAAAAAAACTAAATACTTACAAGAATCAAGATTGCAGCAATTGCAGAAACAATTTTTGCAATGAGAATTTTGTATCTTCGAGCTGAATTCCCAGTAACTGCATCTATAACACGGTCGAGAAGTAAATAAATTTGGTTAATTTACTATACCAAATACATTCGTTAGAGCAATCTTTCACACGTTGTTTGTATGATAAGGTTAGAGTAAACATACTTATCTCAGAGCGATGAAGTCGAACATAGAAAGCTCTACCGGCGTTGAAGTTATCTGCAAGATCCAGTAAATTATCAACCCATATTGAACAGCTGTTTTCTGAATAAGCATAAGCTGAGCAGGAGCAGTTCCTAATGCACCGTGTTTCACAGTCTTTACTGCTAATATTTCCTAAGGAGATAGCATGATCTGGTAACTTCATATTATCGTGCTTCGAAAACTCATCTGATCTACCATCACATTCCAATGCTACTTTTCTTGAACAAACTCCATTCCACTTGTCGTTTTCCACCTCTCCGGAAAATCTTGGTTCAAATCCAGTTAAACATCTGCATTGTCCACTTATGATCCCACAACTGCCAAATGGACCACAATAGGCATAAACTTCACACTTAACTAGCGGCTCCTGAACACCGGTGATCCAATTACTATTATTCTGAATCGTTAGCAGCGCCAGAAAATGCCCACAAAGATCCTTATTATGAACTGGCTTTTAGTTTGACCAAAAGTAACAGATACTTCATCGCGATTATAAACAAAAGTGACATTCCATGTAACTCCTAATCCAGACCCCTCTCTAAGATCATCTCTACGGCCAAATCTATAATAAATTCTGTATTGCTTCCAAATGTAAAAAATGTCATGCCCTTCAGGATCTACTCCATAAGAGAAATTTCCAGGCCGGAGATCTTCTTCACTCATCCAGGAATTGATCATGGTTCGTTTCCCAGTCTTTCTGTTAAATCCAACTTTCATCCCGGGCATTAATGTATCCGTAGGATACTCAGAGCTAGCCCACAATATGTTGGACTCGCCGTGTTTGAGAACAGGATTTCCATTATCTAACAACACTCCCGCGGTAGAATTTGAAGTCAACAATTCCGTTGATGAAACATTTGATGACCAAATGAGTTTACCGTTTTCATCAAAAATCACTAAATTCCCATCATCACCAATAGTGAAAACCGCGGTAGAATCCTGTGGAATCGGAGATTCTCTTTTGGCAACCCAAACGACTGTTTGTTCAGGGATAGTATTGTACCATATGCCAATATAGCTATTCGTAGAATTGCCTGGAGTGAAGAAGCCTAAGGCAAAACTTCCACTTGCTGAAAACATTTTCTGGTTACCAGTGATTGATTTGCCTACTGTTATAATGTTTCCTCTTGCAAGAAGAGGTAAGCAACAACATGATAATACTAATGCAACAGCTAGAACAACATTCAATTCCATTTATTTTTCTAAACTGCAGCTCCTGCTCAGCCCTGTTTTATTATTTCCTCCTCCACCCCCCATCCACCCACCCACCCCTGTTTTCCAGTTTAAACTAGTACTAATGATTTGACAAGGAACAGTTCACCTTGTACCAACTTATACGATGTTCAGATGAGATAACAGTAGATATTACTGTCTTCTTCTTTTCTTCTGATTCTCGTTTATGTTTGGACTTAATCCATTGTTTAGAAGCATAACTAAAATAATGATTTTACTATATCATCCTTAATTATTATAAGTCAATTCAGTCATTGAAAAATACTGAACATAATTAGTACACTTAATAATAAGGATATAATATGTATAAAATAATAAATTAACTCTTAATTTTTCAAATTGAACAAATAAAAATAAACGTCTACCATTATTGTGGACAAGTAAGAGACGGAGGGAGTATAAAAATTAGGCCAAATAGATAGACCATCAATTAAAATTAACGCAAAATTTTAATTTGATTCTTCAATTAGGATTGTTTCTTATTAAACAGTATCTCTAGGTTCAAAATATATTTATTGAACACTCAGACGATTTAGCATTTAAAGTTTATGAGTTTTTATAATAATCTCAAGTTAATATCCATTAATAACTGAATTTACTGTGAGATATTTATAAATATTTAATAAATCTAATAGAAATTACTAAATTCTCACAAATAAATACGTCGGCAGCAAAAATGGCAATTTTCGTCATCCTTTACGTAGTTTATACCGAGTTACAAGAACAATCTCTTTTTTGAATTCTTTTTTTCTTTTCGTTATGATAACACAATGCAAGAAGTCGGAAATCTGATTGTTTAGATCCACACGTGAACAGATTAGTCCTAACATTTACTAGAGAACGTACAACTCACCCTTTTTATAGCCAGTGAAACAACTTTGCTCCCTCAGTAGTGCCCCGTATATTAAAAATAATTATCTAATTTTATTTATTCATTTTGAAAAAATCAAAAGATAATGTTTTGTCTAATTTTAACAATATACTCAACCAGAATAAAAGACACTGATCTTTTCAAAAAATATATATTGATGATAGAATAGTGTTTACAGTTGCGTATCAGTTGCTTTAAATGAAAGAAGTTCTTTAAAATTAATACAATCTTACTTAAACGACTAAGGCTAACAAAATAATAGAATTGTACGTAGTCGTCTCAATAAATAAATAAAATGAATTGACTATGAAATATTAGAAAAATTAATTATAAAAAGTTAGCAAGATGTTCGGGTATGTCTTTTGGAATAGAAGACAATTTAATTTGTCTCCTTCTTGATAATTTATTTTCCTCTTTCATTTAAGTCAGAACTTGGAAATTTTGGAATTGAAAACTAGTTAATTCATTCTCAAAATGTCTTTATCTCTTTTTTTTTTTTTTTTTTGGTAATTAAACATTTCATTAATCACCAAATGAGCCAAGTACAGAACTAAGCTAGAATTACACATCTAACTTCTCACCAAAGTAGCAGACTAAGGGCCCGTTTGGGATTACTGGTAGAAAACTGCTTATTTGAGAAGTACTTTTTTGAAATAGCTTTTCAGAAAAGTGCTTTTGAAAAAAAGCAATTTGTGTTTGGTAAATTTATTTGAAAAGTGCTTTTCATAAACAGATTGTGTTTGGATAATCTTTTTCAAAAAGTACTTTTGAGAGACAAATGACCAAAAAGGACATGTATAAATAAACTTTTACTATTAAAATTATTTTATAGAGAATTTTTTTTTAAATATCTATTATAATATTTTTAAAGAAATTTTTTATTTTTATTTAATTAAAAAGTACATACCATAAAATTTTCAATCAATATATATACGTAGATACATTAAAAAATATTAAATAATAATATAATATTATTAAAATAATTTAAATAGTACTGAAAAACATCAAACAAAAATGAATTTAAAATTCTTCCATAAATTAAATCACTACATATGAAAAAATTCACTACAAAAATAAGAAGTCCTTCATACATCACAAAAATTCTCAATGATTTCATCCCTAATTTTATCGCGCAATGTCTCCATACTAGTAGAATAAATAATCATATATATACACTACATGATAACAAATATGTCAGTTTTCATGAATTATTTATTTAAAATTAAATATTCGAGAAAAAATATTTACAAGTGCTGTCAAAATATCATTTGATCTTGCAACGTGATTCGTCTATCATTTATTATCATTAATAATAAAAAATAAAGAGTTATATATTCTTCGAC
This sequence comes from Capsicum rhomboideum, assembly GCA_031232105.1. Lineage (NCBI taxonomy): Eukaryota > Viridiplantae > Streptophyta > Magnoliopsida > Solanales > Solanaceae > Capsicum > Capsicum rhomboideum. The sequence continues at coordinate 133,384,734 of CP124712.1, read as the reverse complement.
CGTCATCATCAATGATATTTTTGATTTTATTTTTAAAAAAATGAGTGAAAAATAAAATAATAATATATAAATCATAGAATGAAATAAAGAATTATGATGTAAATATGAAGTATAAAATTTTAAAATCAAACTTTAATCAAACTTATAAGATATGCTAATTAATTAATAAGGGATATTTTATTATATGTGTGTCTGTGTCTGTGTGTATAAGTGATAGGGATATTTTTGTCATGAAAAAAATAATTTTCTGCTTCTGTTTTTGCTTTTTTTGAAAAGCAGAAATTCTGCTTCCTCCCAACAGCAGAAAAACTGCTTCTGCTTCTTTTTAAAAGCATTTTTGCAAGTTTACCAAACACCCTTCTTTTCAAAAAAAGTGCTTTTTTCTCAAAAAAAGCACTTTTTTTGAGAAAAAAACAATCCCAAACAGGCTCTAAGAAACTCAAACTACTAAAAGCTACATCTATCTAAAATTAGCATGGTAGATACATAACGGACACATGCTATTCTCTTTGCAACCTTCTCCTTAGTGCACTCTACTTTCTCAAAGACTCTGCAATTTCTCTCTATCCATGCATATTGCATGAACAAACTCTGAATACACCATCTTTAACACTTGAGCTTGTGGCCTCTTACCTTTTATCTCCTGGATAAGCCATCTCTGCAAGTCATTCCAGTCACTATATGGAGGCAGCTGAACATTTAGCCATAGTAACAATCTTATCCAAACTGATTGAACATATTGACATGCAAAAAAGAGGTGATCTCTTGTTTCTGGATCCTGCTTACACAGCATACACAATGGTTCAACTTGCAAATTCCATTTCAACAATCTATCAGCGGTTAGTAACTTGTTTTGTGCCTGTAACCAGATTGTGATCACTGCTTTTGGTCGAGCACTATTATGACAAATAAAACCCTTCCAAGCCACCTTTGGAAAGTTCCCCATCAATTGCATATATGCTTGCTTAATGATATTTCTTCTGGTACCAGCAATTGCATCTAGCAAGTGTAGCTTATCTTTAGCCCCCATCACTTTCCTCACCATCCAACTAGCATTAGCAGGTATGTTGCATTCTCTAAATCTCTGGCCTTTGATGTAGTAGCTATGGATCCATTTTATCCATAAGCTATTCTGCTTTTGTTCCACATTCCAACACATTTTCAAAATTGCTGCCTTATTCCATAACTTCAAGTTTATCAGGTTCAATCCACCAGCTGTCTTTGGAGTACACTTCTTCTCCCATGCCACAAGTGCCTTCTTAGTTATTTCATTAGAGCCTGACCAGATGTAGCTTCTACAGTAGGCCTGAATTGCCTTCATCACTTTTGCTGGAATAACAAACAATTGAGCCCAGTAAGCTCGGACTCCAAAGATAACAGGTTTCACCAGTTGAATTCTACCAGCATAAGATAAATTCTTGGAGGTCCATGAAGAGATTCTTGAAACAACTGCAGGATAGTGAGTTTCTTTGTAGACAGTGGTACACCAAGGTACTTAAAAGGCAGTTCTCCATGACTATATCCCAGGATCTGCTGAATTTGTGCTTGTACAGAGGATGAAACTCCACCAAAGTAAATAGAACTCTTTGCAAGATTAGCTTGCAACCCTGAAGCAACTGTAAACACTCTAAATTTATCATGTAATAACTGGACAGACATGAGTTCACCTTTTGCAAATAACAACAAATCATCTTCAAAGCTTAAATAGGTAATTTTAAGTCTGCTGCACAAAGGATGGTATTTGAACTGCTTATGATGCTCCAGTTCATTCAAATTCCTGCCTAAATATTCCATGACCATTGCAAATAAGAATGGGGACATGGGGTCCCCTTGCCTTACTCCCCTAGCAGCAGCAAATGGTCTGGTAAGTTCACCATTAATCAGCAAGGAAAAGGATACTTTATCTCTTTTATTACGTCATGTTTCCAAAATTAAACACAATTTCATTGCTCTATAAAAAGGTATTTCCCTTTTTTTTTTCTTTAACCTTAGAAGTTAGAACTACAAATTGTGTAAACCATATAATTAGACACCTCCTCTTTTTGGACTGTCTACTTCACCCTATTTCGTGTTAATATAAAGTTAACAATTGTAAGGTTACTTTAGTCTTAACGGAAGAGAAGAGACATAAAAAGATACCTATCAAGCGCATATACAGAGACTAGTCTCTATAAACGTGATTTCCACATTATCCCCGATCAATCTCAGTCATGCAAAAAATTATTAGATAATTATTACTCCCTCCGTCTCAATTTATAGGATGTAGTTTGACTTGACATGGAGTTTAACATAGAAAGAGTGATTTATGAAACTTGTGGTCTAAAATGAGTCACAGATGTTTGTGTGGTTGTAAATCATTTTATTAAGGGTAAAGTGGGTATTTTAAAGCTAAATTGTTACTAAATATAGAAATGTCATTCTTTTTGGGACTGACTAAAAAGAAAAGTGTGTCATATAAATTGGGACAGAAGGAGTAATAATTATATGAATTTATCTTATGAAGTACAAAAATATACTCCCGACGCTGACATTAGACACCGATCTTAACTCGTATCCCGACTCGACACATGACCTGAGATTTAGATTCTTGGCCTGACATGGGATCCAAATTTGTACCCCAACTCGTGAATCGACTCTTGACCCAACTCCAAACCTTAAAACCGGACTCCTGGCCCCGGGAAGACACATGACCTGAGATCCTGATTCTTGAACCGACATGGGATTCAAATTTGTATCCCGACTCATGACTCAACTCTTGACCCAACTCCAAATCCTAAAATGCGACTCCCGACTCTCGACCCCAAACCAAACACGAAGCCCTAGATCTAGGATCCAACCTCGACACGATCTTGACTCTAGATTCGACCTCGATGCCTAACTCAACACTAATCGGATATCCCGGTCTGAGACCCCCGACTTTCGACTTCGACTTGAAATTCAACTCCCGATTCCGAGATGGAATTAATTATGGGATAATTATGCTATATGGTCGCTCGGCCATTTTGTTTCCAAAGAAATTTTGACCCAACTTCATTAAAATTACCCAAATTAGCCATTCGGCCAAAATTTAGAAAAATAGTTGTTCAACCGTTGTTCTTGCATCCAAAGTGCATATGATCTGCCTATGCTTCTTCTCTTTATTTTTTCTTTCTTTCTTTCTCACCTACTAACACTCCAGTAGCACCTTCTTCTTCTACTAATTTACTTCATTAACAACTATTAACATCCTCTCCGTTTCTCCCTCCGTCGATCATATTCATGTAACATCCCGTATCTACCAAACCCTACTTGACGATGTTGAACAATGGATACTTAAGTGTCGGAAGTCAACAGTATGTATCTTGGAAGGTTGTTGAGGAGATAATTGATATTGGGCCTAGTACGTGGGGTTAGACCTTTGTAGGAGGCGTAATGCCCCGTATATTGTCGAACCTATATGACTACGTGTACATTTGTGGAAATATGAAAACATGAGAGAATTGATGAATTATGTATTAAATTGTGGACATCAAGAAGTCTTGCATCATTGGGCCCTTAAATGAAGCCCAAAGAGTATAAGGAAGACATGGCCCAAATGTGGAATTTTCGACCCATTCTTCCAAAAATTGATCCATTTGACCAAATCAACATTTCCTTAAATGCTAAGAAAAGATAAGGGATACATGAGGGACTATATAAAGTAGAAAAAATCAGCTTTTATTCATTTGGACTCTCATAACATTTTCTAGACTTTTCCAACATTATCTCCTTTGCCTCTCAAGAACCCTAAGTCATCCTTTTGGCCAAAATCATCACTTGGTGTGTATTGGTAAGTGTTTATTATGATGGTTTAATATATTTTATGCATGAGAGATGGTGTATATTATGTTGGTTATGTTGGTGAAGTGGGAGAAGCTCCCTATGTGCAAAACAATTTGTGTTTACTAAATTGGAGGATGGTGTTGTCTTGTAAACTTGAACATGAACTTGTGGTCTTGAAGGGAGTGAACTTGATGGAGTAAATATTGACATATGAGATGTGATTATAGGCTTACTTTTGTTTAATATTTGTGTATAATGTTTGGAATTTCTATTGTGAAATTGGTTATGGATTTGGTGACGTATTGACCGTAAAGTGTGGTTTTGGGTGTTGTTATGTGTGTTGTGAAATCATGGCTGGTAGTTGGCGTGTTAGATGATCAAAATATTTTAAAATGAGGTTAGTTATGATCATGGACCATTCATGGCATTAAAAGACCCAAAAAGAAGCCATTTCGGACCAAACGGGCATCCGCCCCCGCGGACAGAGGCACCTGCGGGCGCAGATGCCAACGCAGATGCCTCTGGTTGCTGCCAGAGGGCACCTGCGCGTGCACCTCAGCCACCTGCGTGCGCAGGTGGCAGCGCAGGTCAGCTCCAGAATTAAGTTTGTGTGTTTTCGTCTCTAGTTGATCCCCAAAAGCCCCGATACCGTTTTTGGATGTAATTATCAACTTGTAATGCCGTTTTTATGACTTTAATGTGTCGTATGGAGGTGTGTTGGACTGTATTAAGTATGGGTTATTGTTTATATGTTGTTATGAGGCAAATTGATAGGAGTAAATGTGACGGAATGATAATGAGAAGGCATAAAGGGTAAGTGTGATGCGAAATGCTATTGTTGTATAAAATCTTGGTCAATGAGGGGAATGTTATGGTAGTGCTGGCATGTTGATGCAATAAATGACATTGTAAGAAGGTGAAATGACGTTCTAAATTAACTATGTGATTCATGGTCATCTTGTGCACTTGTAAGGTAGTTGATTGCTAATATAAGCTTCGTTATGTACTTGTATTGTAGAGTGAAACATAAGGAAGAAGCTGGACTGTTGTGTTCATATATAGACTTGTGTACTCATACTTGGAAGTAAAGGTATGTAAGGTTTCTCTTTTAAGTCCTTCTACAGCATATGGTGCTCACATTGTCATAATACTCACTCGATTCCGAAATACTCTAAGGTATTCCGTATCCGATAGTTGACTAGTGTTACTCATATGTTCTTTACTCATTGGTCAATGGTGAATAGTATGACACATGTTCATTAACTAATATGAATCATCATCCTAAGGTTCCAAAAGTGTTATATTCCAACTACGATTGACATATCTTGTTATTCACATATGCCCTACTCTTAGATGGATGATGATCCGCTTATCTCGTATGCATTGACCGAAGTTCCAAAGTTGTCATAATGTGGTAACTTCTAAGGAAGCTATAGCAAAGAAAGTAACGGAGGAAAGAGAGCCTTAAATAGCTTTTCTAATCATGTTAGGTTGCAATAGTATTCACATTGACATTACACTTGTTCCTTCCCGAAATGTGTTAAGGTATCCTATATCAGGTTATTAATGGTCATTAACATATGTTTCCTATTCATTGATCAGTTGTGAAGCTCATGTCACACATTCATGAATATTGTTAAGGTCACATGCCAAAGTTCCAATAGTGGTTATATTAGTGTATCTTGTTCATTGATTATTATCCAAAAGTATTTCATTTCAAGTTGCCATATCATATTCTTCATCGGGTCAATGGTGATTCACATGGTTCATAGTCACTGGTTAATGTTTATTTGCATGTCTCTTGCACATTGGTTATTGTTCCAAAGCTTCCAACAATGTCATGGCTACAAAAGTATCAATCTCTCACAAGTAAAGATACCAATCTCTCACAAGTAAAGACACCAATCTCTCAAAAGTAAAGAAGTGAAATAATGCATATGTGGTAAATGAACACTTGTTGAGAACGGGTAGCAACCCAAAGGGGCGGAAAACCTAGCTAGGGGCGATCCCGAATGATTATTGGATACAGGGGGCAGCTCAAAGGGGTGTAAGCCTAGCTAGAGACGAACCTGCTTTATTGATTTATGGGTGGCAGCTCAAAGGGGCATAAGCCTAGCTAGAGACGATCCCAATGTTATTTCCCACTGATCAGTTGGGACCGGGCAATTACATGATTGATGATTACACGAGTGATGATAAAGTAAAGTAAAGTAAAGTGAAAATAAAGAAAGAATGCACCTGATCCCACATGAGTACTTGATGGCAATTATTCACATGATGCGATCACTTACACTTGATTTTATTAACATTTCCATATCTTTCACAATTACTTATTGCCTTACATACTCAGTACATTCTTCGTGCTGACCCCTCTTGGGGGACTTACCTTACATGTGCAGGTGCAGGCACTAGTAGGCATCCACAGTAGGTTGACAGTACTTGCAGATCTTTGGTGAGTCCCAGTTGGTTCGGGATTTTTCGAGTCACAGTTGTACATTTGTTTTTGATATTATAAGGATAAAGCGGGGACTTGCATTGTCCCGACTTTTAGTTGGTCTTGTAAATGCATCAGTTAGAGGCTTTTGTAGACGTATGTGGGTATATGGATGAAAGAGATGTATGTTCACTCGACTAGATGGCCCTAACGGTCAAGTTTCACATATTATACATGCTTTCCATGATTTCCGCCATTGGCATTTTATATGTTATCGGTTACATGAAATAGTATGATGTTCGTACAAGAATATGCACACGAATGTACACGAGCAAAAATTAGTTCTCTCGAGCCATATCGGCTTCGGGTGCCAATCACGTCCCGTTGGAACTCGGGGCGTGACAATTCATCTCCACCAATGAACACCACTATATATATATATTTCATAACTATTTATACAATATCGATACATCACATATACATTACATATATGTGTGGTCATTTTTGTAGTAGTTTTGTTTTGTTGCTAGTACATTTTTTGGCCTTTTTTTATGTGTTTTTTGTAAACTAATTACTTTATTGTATATATCTGAATTTAACCCATTAATTATCGTGTTCCAAAAGCAATAGTAAAAATACAATGCTTGCTAATAAAACTCTTATACGTAGAGAGGTAATAGGCCCTCAAAAGTATTTTTCTTTTTGTCATATAAAATTCCTATAGCTTTAGAAATTCAAGAATATGAATATTTTGAACAACATAATAGCTAAAAAGGGTAGATTTGACTCTATTCACCGGTAAGGATTCATAGTCTATTACAAAATATAAATTCGATTTTAATGTTTAAAGAATCGTATGCTTTATATGCTTTAATTTTGTTTAATTTATGGTAACGGAAAAGTACTCATATTTTTCTAATTTCTAATTTTAGTTGGAACCAAGTTCATGTTGTTTGACCGAAACCCAATTAAGTACACAATGTGATATTTTTTATATTTACCAAAACACCCAATCAAAATATAATAGAATTAGACGGGTATTTAAGTCAATCAATATTTCAGGGTTATTTTTATCATTCAACATTGTTATTCGTACTTTATAATTCCGTTGTCTACTATTATAAAAAAAATTATATGTTAAATTAATAAATTATACTTACATATAATCACCTAATTCTAAATTTAACATTCTTTTCTTTTTCTTTACTGATAAGCGGATTAAAATTATGATGTAAATTAGTTGTTGGCTAGCCTATCAATTTTGTTTATTTGACTGTTTTATGAATATTTTCTGACTTTATAGTGTGGTTCAATCTTCTTTCCATGAATGAACAATAAAATGCAAAAGTTGATATAATTAATTTAAGTGTATGGACCTTAAATTGTATCCCGATGTATAAGAAATTAAGGATCTCAGGCGGAAAACTCTAACTTTCGAAGTATGTTTGTGCGTGATGTGCTTTGGATTTTATGTTATAAGAGTAAAACAAAAAAACAAAAAAAACTATGCGTTCTTCTGGATCAATTGATTTTAATGGCATCATCAACAGAATCACACAATCATGAAAAGGATGGTTATGAAAAAGTGGTTATTTATTTAAATCCTTCTCCAACTTCAGTTCATGTTTCCTTAGAATGTTATGATATTCTCCAAACAAACATGATTAAAAAAATTCCTTGCTATAATGCACCATAACACCGTGCAGATGCTTTTGTCTCAAATATTTACCTTTGTTTCATTCAATTTCAAAGTTCAAAGGAGTCGGTATATTATTTGTTAATGGACATCCTTGAAGAAACTTGGCAGACGTAGACCAAAACAACTTCTACAAATATTAACTAACTAGAATTTGATTTATTTAGACTTTGTGTAAGTCTTCAAAAACTTTTGGGTTTCCGAACGTACTTGTGTTTAAAAAAAAAAAAGAAGAGAAGTTTAGTCCTAATACAAGAATGTTTTGTTTAGTCCTAATAATAATATAAATGAGATATATTGATTAGATAACCTAATTAGAATTCGAGATGAATAAGGTTCCTTAGTATATGAGTAATAGTATAAGAAGAATATTCTCCAGTCGTCTTCTGGTCACTATATATAATGCTACTTAGAGTTAATATAAACATTATTAATTCTTTATCTTTATTGGTTATACAAAAACCATTAGACTTTAGAATTATAACAATGTACTGGATAATCATATTTTTGTCATTGCTGCAAGTTTTTGATTTTTGCAATGGAGGTGTTACAAGCACTTATATCAGAAAATCCGAAGCCTCTATTGACATGCCAATTGAACAATTTCCTCCTCCTCCTGGTTTTAATTCGCCTGAGCAGGTTCACTTGTTCACTTTCTTGTTACCAATTAATTTTTTGTTTCTTTTGCACTTTGTTTGGATGGTTGTTACGTATTGTTTAATTTAATAATGTTTGTATCATAGTTGTGTTGTATACTATGTCTTCCTATATTGATTTGATGAATATAATGTTTAAATAGAATGTATTGTTTTTCCCATGGTTATATACATCTTCAATTTGAAGAATAACCCTATAAAAAAGTAGGGTACATGGTAGAGCTACCATAAAAAGGTAGGATTAAGATAAAATACTATTATTAGATAACTGTATGATCACATAAAATTCGATTATTAAATAATCAATCACATAAAATATAATTAGACAGCGTCCCGTATCTGAAAGTCACTGACCCTATTAATTCGTTCGAACTAAAATCTTCTTGCAAAGAGTTTCTGTCACCACACTCCTTGGTGGTCCATTAATTTCATTGTCACAAATTCACTAAGTAATAATGTAGTATATCTCATGTAAGGGTGTGTTCAATGGAGATAATGTAGTATATCTCACGTAAGGGTGTGTTCAATGGAGGCTGATTCATCGTATTTGAACTTTACGAGTTCGAGTTTGAGATTTTACTACAGTCCCTTTGATTTATTAGGTTCAAAAATTTGTTATTTTGTTTCGAATGAACCCATAAATTTAAGTTGGTGATGGTATGGATGAGATTCCTCAACCTCAACCAAAGGTATTGGGCTCGAGCTCTTGGAATGGAGAAATTGTTGGCTTGGAGTGTTTCTCCAAATTAAATGAGCCCTACTGTGCTAATGTGGATTAGTTCCAAAAATATACAATCCAACATAACGTACCAACCTTGTATGAAAGTGTACAACAGTGTAGAGAAGGTGTTTATACACGAATATGGACTAAACTAGGTAACAAACTCAAAATATAGGCTACGTGACATAAAAATTTCCTCTTAATTATAAACATTAGAGCTTAATTTTCCCTTTGCAAATACCAGATTTTTAAAAAGTAACACTTTAGTACTATCTGTTTTTTATTATTATTATTCATAAATTGAGATTTGAGTGGGTGGAAAATGCAGGTTCATATAACACAAGGAGATCATGTAGGAAGAAGTGTGATTGTTTCATGGGTAACACCAGTAGAGGGTCAATCAAAATATGTGACCTATTGGGAAAAAGGTGTCAAGCATCATCATCATTACAAACGCAAGGCTCATGCTATGACCACATCTTATGAATATTACAACTACACTTCAGGTCATATTCACCATGCCACAATCCGACGATTAAAGGTATATATTTAGGAGTTCTTGCAATTGCAATGTTTATGGGTCTATCGGAAACAACCTCTACCCTCCCCGAACCCCACTTTTGGGATCACACGGGTATGTTGTTGCAGTAACAATGTGTTTCTTGTTGCTTTTCACTCTATAATATAATTTGTTTCAACTTTTTGTCAAAATCCAGTATAATGTGACATACATTTATCAACTGGGAGAACACAATTCTAGTCGGCGATTCTCCTTCACAACTCCACCAAAAGTTGGACCAGATGTTCCTTACACGTTTGGCATTATCGGTGAGTAGTAAACAAGGTTGATTTATACAGAGGCCAATGTAGCCTTTGAACAATAGGTTCAACTGAAACAAGTATTTTTGACATATATGTGACAAACCGTTGTAAAGTTCAACAAATATAAAATTCTAAGTCATGATTATTATGAGTTCAACCTTAAGTTTAAATGCTATATCCGTCTCTAGGTGCATCCCCGTTTGCTTATTACAATGTGAAATACTTGGATGCAGGGGATTTGGGGCAAACTTATGACTCAAATCAAACATTGGAGCATTATGTGTCAGACCCAAATGGTCAAGCAATGCTGTTAGTTGGTGATTTATCATATGCAGATCATTACCCGTTTCATGATAACGTGAGATGGGATACATTTGGCCGATTCATTGAGAAGAGTGCTGCCTATCAACCTTGGATTTTTGCTGCTGGCAATCATGAACTTGATTTTGCTCCTGAGATTGTAATGCTTCTTTACACTTATAATTCAATCTGTTACTAATAGTTCATAAACAATAACTCTTTTGAGTGTGTGTGTGTTTTTGATGTTTATAGGGTGAAAATACTCCTTTCAAGCCATACATGCATAGGTATCATGTACCGTACAAGGCGTCTAAGAGTACATCTCCTCTTTGGTATTCAATCAAACGTGCATCAACTTATATAATAGTCCTGTCCTCTTATTCAGCCTATGGTAAGTACTATTTAACTTCAATTTTCTGAACGCGTTTCGCTAGTAGTCTCATTTGTGTAGTAGCTGACTTAATGTAATGCTGTTCAGGTAAATATACTCCACAATATAGTTGGCTTGAAGAAGAACTCCCAAAGGTTAACCGCTCTGAGACTCCGTGGCTAATTGTTCTGGTTCACTCTCCATGGTACAACAGTAACAACTATCATTACATGGAAGGTGAAAGCATGAGAGTGATGTTTGAGTCCTGGTTTGTTCAATACAAGGTTGACATGGTGTTTGCTGGACATGTTCATTCTTATGAACGCACGGTAGGCCCCTCGTTTCTGTCTTTTTAAAGAATTACAAATTTCATAAAGATGAACAACTAGAATGCCTTTAGAGTATACCGAACCAGTATAACTATCAACTCAATTTCAATTATTTCTTTTTTCCTTTACATGTTAATGTAAAGTCATCTTAAGTCTTGATTGTTGATTGGCATACATTACCTGGACATTTTCGTAGGAGCGGATATCAAATATTAAGTACAACATCACAAATGGACAGAGTACTCCAACTGAAGATCCTTCCGCGCCTATATACATAACGATTGGGGATGGTGGAAATATTGAAGGCATCGCTAACAAGTCAGAGTTCGATTCTTCTTATCACATTTTTTATCTGATATAATGAGGATGAATTTCTTATGAGAATCTGCCTGATTTTTGTTTGTGTAGTTTTTCACAACCACAGCCGAGCTATTCAGCTTTTCGTGAAGCAAGTTTTGGTCATGCGATTCTTGAAATTAAGAACAGGACTCACGCCTATTACACTTGGCATCGTAACCAAGACAGTGAACGCGTTGCAGCAGATTCGTTGTGGATTTATAATAGATACTGGTATCCTAAAAAAGAGACCAGCTCTATGAGTTGAAAAGAATATGTTTGGTAGGCAATGCAGTTCTTATTTTCCTAGAAACCATTTTTTCTCTTCGATTAGTTCATCGAGTACTTTTGTTAACTGTTTATATTAGGTTTCATTTTCAATTAGATGAGTGAATCGAGTTAGAAACGGCTTCATGTTGAATGTCAAATTTGGAGATATCTGAGTTAAGGTTGCAATTGTTTTTCATTTCAATAGGTCAGCTTGCATAAATCTGAATAGGCATAATACATGAGTGTGCCCTTTAACCTGGTCTCAGCTTGCATTTATGCTCTCTGACTTTGGTGCGCACACCTAAATTTGTACAAAGTTGAACAACTAGACACACGCATCCATCATGGCAATCCGCATGAGATGCCATGTAGGATAAATGTGTCTATTTGTTCAGTTTTATGATAGTTTAGGTGTCTACTTGTGCACACAGATAATTAAAGGACATAAATGCAAGTTGAGGCCGAGTTAAAGGGCAGGTTAAAGTATTAGCCATCTGAATATTTTGAACTTGACAATGTTACTATCTAAATGCAAAGGTGAACCTTAAATAAATTCTCATTAATTTTGACATGGAAGAAGTGGTTCTGGTTAATTTTCTGGACAATTATCAGGTTAAACATTTAGCAATCTTTCACTATAAACTTATAATTAAACTTGCGAATAATTCTTCCTAATATTCAAAATAACAAAAAGGTAAAGTCTATTACAAAAAATAAATTAAAAAATTTGACACTATCACATGAACTTTTTTGAAGAAGTCTTTCCACTTGGATCAATTTTTATTTATTACATATTTTTCAATTGTAATATTTGTTCCTTGATGTATTTGCTTCTCAACTTTGAATGAAAAGTTGAAATTCCATTAGAGAAGTAATTCTGGAGGGAGTAATAACTTCTATCCTTCCTATAATCATTGGAATCTTAAAATTAGTCCTCTAGCTAATGAATAAAAGCAAAAAAAGGAAAAAAGAGGAGAATAAAACAGTATAAAAAGGCAGGTAACAAAGTAAAGGACAAATAAATTTATTCACTGAACATTTGATTTATTCTTTGGGAAAACGTTCTGTTGAGCACATTTGTCAAAAGAATTTCAAATTTGTATCATTTTCTTCATATATGGGTATTAATTTTTTGAGAGTCCTCAATGGGAAACCCCAAGTGGCTTTCCTTCTTTTTTTTGGATTTCTCAATCCGGTGTTTGATACCAGCATTGAAGCCCGATTAAATTCAAATTTGCGCTGAAAAGTCCATATTGGGAGTAAAGCGCCCACTAACAAAAGACACCGTCCATAGAGGGACTCGAACCGAGTGGCTTTCCTTCACACAAGTTAGGGAGACAATTTGATCATTGTGAGTCCACACTTTATTAACTTTAACTATGTTGCACTGTGAATTTGATGGCAGTTAGCACAATCATATTCGTTCAAAAATAAACTAAAATATAAGTTGCAATTAGTACCTTTTTGGGAAACTTCAATAAAGAAAAATGTATTCACATCAAATTTTTTGAACATAAAATTGAAAAGCAAGTCTTGAACACACAAATCCTACTGTCAAGGCTATAAAGAAGGAAAATGAAAAGCAAGTCTTGAACACACAAATCCTACTGTCAAGGCTATAAAGAAGGAAAATGAATCATGAATCAGCTTTAATTGGGTCTACGATATACTATCATATTTATTCCAGAATATCATCTTAAGCTACATATTATTTGAAGAGTAAAAATGAAATACAACCAATTTGCAAAAGGGAAAGGAATAGTATTGTGACTATTGAGATCCTTTGTTACCATAATTTAAGTCTAGAAAAACTTACATGGCTTTACAGTATTTATGTTAATTTTGAGGTTGTTTGCAGATTACAGCTGATTTTGATTAAAATTTCATATTAAAACTCGAAGAGTAAATATAATACTAATTAGTATGTCTTTTTTATGTCGGGTGTATGTTAGTTGTATGTCCAACGTATTCGTTGACACATGGATGGCTCAAAGAGGAGGCTAATGAAGTCTTTACCAAGGCACCTAAAAATTTGAGCTCTGTTATAAAATAAAGATAAAATATTAAACTAATAAAGAAAGAGATAACTTTAGAAAATGAAATAGTAGTACTTGTTTTCACTTCTTGTATATCTCAAAATGTACAAAAGGATGGCTATTTATAAGTCACCAAACTTTCTCACTAAGTATGTTAAGCTTGACATAACTTGACAATTTGACCAAGTAATTTTAGAGTTCAAATCCAATTTGAATAAGTAATCTTGGTGTTCAAGTTCAATTTGACTACTAACTCTTATCCCTCATTAATAACATTCACACATATATATGTCACATGACATTCATATTAATTTTCAGCATATTAAACCTACTTTCCAACATTTTAAAATTATTTTTCAGCACCTGTAATTAATTTCCAGCAATCTAAATTAATTTTCAGCGCTTTAGATTAACTCTCAGCATTTTTTAATTAACTTTCGGCATTTCAATTAATTTTCCTACATTTTTTATTAATTTTCTGCAACTTAAATTAATTTCCCACATTTAAATAATTTTCTGCGCATTTAAATTAATTTCTTGCACATTTAAATTAATTTCCTGCATATTTAATTTAATATCTAGCACTTTAATTTGATTTCCGACATCTTGTTTAATATCGTCTTGCCTAGAAATCATGCCTATAGGTCTTAATCACGTAAAAATGAATAATTATCTTTTTAAGCATGTTAATCACTCTAATAAATTTTAATTAAACAAGAGGCTTCTATGAAACCGTTACTTGCTATTTGTCAAGTCCCTTTTGTTTTGTTTGACGATAATTCTGAGTCTAATTAGGCAACCTAAGCGTTCTTTTGTCTAGACCAAAATCCAAAATAGTAAGTCCAATGCCTCTTGGACATTAAGTTGGGACGGGTAGGTATTTTAGGGAGTGTCAGTTTTATTGTTTTCTATATAACGCTTTTAGGTTTAATAACTAATTATGTGGGTTGGGTAGATAGACGGAAATGATGAAAGTTGACCCAAGCATAATTTGACAATGCGATATACGACATTGTCATTCGTTAATAAGTCGGGCGTTGATCCGAATAGGCTAAAATTAACTCCTTGTCTAAAAGCATTTTTTTTTAAATCGGCTTTCTTTATTTTCTTTTGAATGTTTAATTATCTGGGGTAGTTTAGGTTCGTTATTATTTACATAAATATTTCGGCTATATAAATTGTATCCTTCTCTCTTCTTGCTTATCTAATATTTTATTTTCCTTTTCATATATGTTTTCCCTAATTTTATAACTTAGGTCTATATTAATTAGATAAATAATTGTTTTTTTCTATTTAAACACTTAGTCAATATTAAGTTAATAAAAATAACTGGCATTTGCTTATCACGTAAATCCCCCACGTAATATATGAGTTCGATCGGGACTCACATTTGTGGACCTCAAAAGGTGCCTAACACCTTCCTTTCGAGGTAACCTAAATTTTTGATTGACGTAGACTATTAAAATAAGTTCGCAATTAGTCTAGAATGGTGCCCTAACGCACCTTAATTCGTTAGTTGGTGACTCTTCACTCTAATTAATCTTAAATAGAGTTGTCACATCGAATCCCGCTTTTCGCGAGAAAAATGGGGCGCAACATTACTCCTATCACATTCACCCCAGGGAATGGATCTGTAGTTTTAACAATCAAAATTCTCATTCACCAGGAATGGAATATAAATGTGCCTTAAGCCTATCAAATTATTATAGCTTAGAATCTCTTTCAAGATATTGCTCCTTCATGAGCAAATCGAGGCATACATATAATGTAACGAAAGATTTTGTCCTTTGCTATGCCCACATTCATATTCATAAATTCAATCACATGTCTTGTTTCAGACATATTATGCATTGCTACCACATTCACTTCAGGGAATGGAGCATATTTCATGACTTTTCACCAAAATTTTGCCTTAGTCATCATTATATGATAAATATGGTGCATCGAGATTCAAACTCGAAGTCTTGTCAAAATAAAAGGACATTTAGGCCATTCATCGATGGGACTTGAACCCAATATCTTATCATAATGGTGCACCGGAACTCTAATCCAATGTCTTACCCTTTGGGGACGATGGAGCTTGAATCCACCATCTTACCTTTAAATGCATTGTAACACCCCGTACCTTCCTGACCCTACTTGACGATGTTGAGTAATGTTTACTTGGGTGTCGAGAGTCATACATATGTATTTGGTAATGCTATGGATGAGATACTTGACTTTTGGCCTCGTAAATGTGATTAAACCTTCATAGGAAGTGTTTTATGATTTTCGTGGAACATTTGTGGGGTTCGAAACAAGGCTAAGAGGAGCCCTAAACAAAGTATATTAAGGTTAAGAAGTAAGTTAAAGAATAGGACTTGAAGTATCTAACCAAACCCGCGAAGAAAAGTCGAAAAATGAATTTTTCGAAAAAACTAAGTGTGGGGCGCGTTTGGGACCGTGCCACACCTCTCTGGGCTAAAATTTTTAGTCCAGAGGCAGCAAGTTGGCGCGCCCAAGGGCGTGCCACGCTGGTTTTTCCATTTTTTCGAAAGTTGAAAATTTCTAAGTCTCAAGGGTATCCGGGGTCGTATTGAGCCTATTTTTTCCACGTTTCTTATACAACCACGAGTATATACATGAAATTAATGACATATTATATTGGTATGATAAAATTATTCGAGAACGAATTTGGAGTCAAAATGACAGTTTTGCCCTTAAGGTCAAAATAAGCCAAACGTGACTAGAATCACTTGTTTTTGGGATTGAGGCTACGGATATGAGTAGCATGAGTGGAAATATTATTGTAATACGTATAAGACGACTTAAACACGAGAAATTATTGATTTTATTGGGTTAAGTGATTTGGGCTCAATAAAAGCCCAAAATAAGGCAAAATACATGGGTCACATGATCCAATATTCTATTGACCAAGTCAAATGAAGCATTAAATGCCAAAGATGACTAAGGATGGCCCAAGGACTATAAATAGACCCAAAAAATCAGATTTTATTCACTTGACACTCTCATGTTTATCTAGATATTTCTCCAACATTCTCTCAAACCCTAAAGAACTCAAAGGCAATTTTGGAGCAAGATCATCACTTTTCAAGCTTGGGTAAGTGATTATTGTTATGGATTAATATATTATATGCATGAAAGAGTATATAAATCATGTTGGTTGTGCTTGGAAATGTTGTACATGATACTTGGTGTTTTTATATAAGATTTGTGATCCATGGGATTCAAGTTTGAATTAGGACTTGTGCCTTTGATGAAAAAGAATGGTATGGATAAAATATGAACATGTATGGTGTTATTTTTTTTATTAAACTTGTTATTTTTCTATAAGTGTAAATTGTGGGATTTTGGCCAATATATGCTATGAAGTGTATTAAGGTGAATTGATGGACTATTTGTGATGTGGTGTGGATAAGGAAGTGTAAAGGAGAAGTGTTGTGGTGAAATGTATTGATTGTCATGCATTGCATTGGTCAATGTTGGGAATATTGGGGGATTTTTGGAATAATAATTTTATCAATGGTTTTGTCAAAGGGAAATGACATGTTTAAAGGCAAAACATGTAACTCGTTGACATTGTATGCATTTGTAAAGTAGTTGGTGGTTAATGTCAATTCCGTTATGTATTTGTGATGTAGAGTGACACATAAAGAAGGAGCGGGACTATTGTGTGCACGTCTAGGGTTGTTTATTCGTATTGGGAGTACAAGGTATGTAAGGTTACTCTGTCCGTATCTTTCTGCGGCAAACAATATTCATATTGACATTACGTTTGTTCCATCCCAAAATATGTTAAGGTATCCCATATCCGGATATCCATGGTCTTTGTCATATATTTCCTACTCGTTGATCATTGGTGAATCTCATGTCTCATATTCATGGTTAATGTTTCAAAAGATCGAATAAGGTTATGTTCCAATAGTGATTATACTTATGTCTCTTGTTCATGAAATATTGTCCAATGGTTCCCTTGGTGTTATAGTTCTAATAATGTTATGTTGCAAACTTAGTCACATGTCTCTTACTCATTGGTTAATGATACAAAGCTTCGTATCAAGTTGTAAATATCATGGTATCAATCTCGAAGTAATAAACAAAGTAATGCATATGTGGTCAATAATCAAGTAAGGGTGGCAACTTTGGGGGCGAAATGCCTAGCCCAAGTAGATCCCAAAATAAGGGGGCAGTCCTAGAGGCATAAGCCTAGCTCGGACCGATCCTAACAGGGGGCATCTCTAGGGGTAATAACCTAGCTCGAGCCGAACTTGAAATGTTGTATGGGTGACAGTTCTAGAGGTACTAACCTAGCTCGAGCCAATCCCGATATATACATTGATTCCTAGGGTGGCAGCTCTAGAGGCATAAGCCTAGCTCGAGCCGATCCCAACATAACATGAAGTTATGTTTAAAAACCCACTGTTCAGTCGGGGCCCGGGTATCACAGGTCAAAGGCAAATATGAATAATCATTGAATCTTAAAATACAAAGAAAGTACCGGAAGCAACATACATGGTTTCCAAAGTACAGAATAGTGACTCATCTATATTGTGACTTATCTATATTGCTTATGCATTTGAACTTGAGTTCCTTGACTTATCTACATGTCATACAAGTTTCATATGGCCTTACATACTCAGTACATTCTTCGTACTGCCCCTCTTGGGGGATTTACCTTACTTGCTGCAGGCGCAGGTACTAGTAGGCCTTCACAGTAGGATTGCCAGTTGTTGCAGATCTTTGGTGAGCTCCATTTAGTTTGGGGCTTCTCCGAGTCACTATTGTACTTATGTTTTGGTGTTGTACATGTTGTATAAAGCGGGGACTTGTCCCGACTTTTAGTTCATTTTGGTCAATGCATTTGCTAGAGGCTTTTGTAGACGGTTGTGGGTGTATAAATGTAAGAAGTATATGTCGTTTTTGACTTAGTGGCCTCAACGGCCAAGTTTCGCATATGTGAATATATATATCATGTTCCATGATTCCATTGTCGATATCCAAAGTTATTATGTGATTATGGATTTCTCATAGCATGTACATGATTGAATAGAGGCAAAGCTTGGTTCTCTCGGGCCTTGTCGGCTACGGGTGCCAATCCGTCCCGATGGGATTCGGGGCGTGACATGCATATTAAACCAAAGTATAACAGGACTCACCCTTGATCCTTAAAAAGAATATTACCAAAAGAGAATTAAACATGAAAATCAACTATTTGGGATTCACTTGCGTACATTTGTTTTAGCAGACAATAACTTACATTAAGACAGTGAAAGAGATTTTCTCATAATTCTAATCAAACTTATAATACTGATTTCAAGTATTAGATCCAACACTTACACATTATACTATTAACAATAACAAGAAGAATAAGAATATGGCAACCAAACTTGTCCAATGGCATGCTAACTAAGAAGGAATATATATATGAATTATATATTGCAAACTAACCTTCCATGATGTCCAATAATTAAATCAATAAAGGTGAGCAACTAAGTTTAAATCTAAAGTTCAACCTTTGTCTAAGCAAGAGTTTTCATGGGCAGAGAGTACCACCAATAACATACCCCAATTGAAAATACATTAGCCATACCTTTGCCTTATCTTGAGATGGTAGAGTCTTGTGTTGATAACGTATTATAAAATAAAGATAAAATATCAAACTAATAAAGAAATAGACAACTTTAGAGAATGAAATAGTAGTACTTGTTTTCACTTCTTGTATATCTCAAAATGTACAAAAGGATGGCTATTTATAAGCCACCAAACTTGCTCCCTAAGTATGTTAAGCTTGACATCAACTTGGTAATTTGACCAAGTAACTTTAGAGTTCAAATCCAATTTGAATAAGTAATCTTGGTGTTCAAGTTCCATTTGGCTACTAACTCTTATCTCTCATTAATGACATCCACACATATATATGTCACATGACATCCATATTACATAACAAAGCCTAAAAATTTTAATTTTTTGTTTTGTTTTTTCCCCTTCCCTAGTGGCTCTCACCTTTTTTGCTCCTTCGATGACTCGAACTCACAACCTCATGATTGGAAGTGAGGGGTGCTTATCATCCGAGCAACTCCCTCTTGTCCTAAAAATTTTAATTAATAATGAACTTCATCATTTTATTTTTGTTTAAACGGAAATGGGTCAAAACTACCCCTGAACTATACGAAATGGAGTAAAAAAATCCTCCGTTAGTTTTTTGGCTCACAAATACCCCTTCATTTGTTTTTTGGTTCACAAATACCCCTCTTTCTAATGGAATGTCACCAGGCTGCCCACGTGAAAAAAAAGCGCCACATGACCAGTCTACTTTAATATCTCATTTAATACCCAACCCATGTCATCAAGAAAAAAACATACGCATCTGAATTTAGATAAATGAATAAGGTGAGAGCTCTGATGTCTTTTGGCCCTTTTAGAATTTTAAATTAAATTATTCACGCCTTTATATTAGTAATAAATTTTATACAACATCATTCAATAAATTACATTGCAAACAAATGACTAACATATTATTAACTTGAATTGATTCTGATTAACATAAATATCAACAATAATATTACCAGATAAAGTTAAAGACTTTATGTACTTAAAAGTTAAAAAATAGAGCTAACTTTGCTTGGACATAAGATGTCAACAAAATACATAAAAACAACTTACAAAATCCATACAAAAAAACATAGTTGTATGGTTTTATGTCAATCATATGTTTATACCAAATTGCACATATTTATAAAGATCTATTTTATTTTATTTGAAAATAGATTATTTCCCTAAATTGAATAATTTTATCCCTAATATTGTATCTCTAGGTAAAATTCTCCCTTCTCAAATCTTATTAGATTGTTGTCCACGGCCTAGTAAATAAATAGATATGTACAATGTTACATTATATAGCATTTTGGGGAGAAAATATAAGAAACGTATAATGAGGAAGTTTTTGTTTATCAAGATATTACCTCATTGGAGGAGATTTAAGGGTTTTGCGACTGTGGTTTAGGAGGATGTAGCGGAGTCAGAAGAAGAATGAGTGGTTTGCAAGCATTGGGTGGTGAGGGTGACGGTGGGGCTACGAAGTTGCGGGTATACCAAAGACAGCGGCGGCTGAGTTTCAATAGAAGAGTTGCCATTTTTACCGGCGGACAATTTTGATTTTAGGGTAGAAAATTGAACAAAATGTGTCAAATGAATTTTCAATTAAATTTTGGGACCAAGTTAAGGTCAAAGACACTTAAATATTTGATTTAAGTTAATTATGGACCAAATTAACAAACTTTAAAACTTTTTCATAATACAAGAAAAGCCCAAATTTTTAAATTAACAAAATCAGTTTTTAAAAATCAAAATACAAAAACTTCTCAACTTCCAACATTGTTCGAGACTCTATATTTTCTCTTTTCTCTCAACTCTCGGGTTTCTCTCCCAACTGATGCTATTGTAGTATCGATATACTCAAAAAAATCTTGAACAAAGAAAAAAATTAATCTTTTAATAAACTAAGGTTTCCCTTTTTTCAAAAAATTGAAAAATTGAAAGAAACTCAAGATTGATATGGACACAGAACTGCATAAAAGCAACATAATAACCCCAGATTTAAAATAATTACTGAATTCTACAACAATAGTTAATGAACTCAGTATATGAAAAGTTGTAGAGAAATAGAACGATATCAAAACCTTGAAACATTTCAAAATTTAAAAAATGTCATTTGAATTGAAATAAAGTGAGTGTTTGCGACTACAATTCTTGTTTTCTAGTGTAGTGGAGCATGGAGTGACACAAATATCATTCAGGAAAATCATAAGTAATCCATCAAACTTTTTTTGAATTTTCGGTTACACACCTGTACTTTGTAACATCCTCCTAAACTTACTATTTTGAAGTGAAATAAACACCCCTCTGAGTGTTGGCGTGGCAGAGAAGTGAAAGTCAGTGTTTGTAGATCACTGCGTGCCAGAAATTATGATTTCCTGTGTAATGGGTACATTTCATGAAAGTTAACTCCTACAAAATGCATGTGTCTAACAGCAAACCTGGGATAACTTTGGGGGTACTCATGCCTTCTCCATGTCGTTCATATGAAATGTCTACCAATTTGTTGTGCCATTCAATCGCACTCATAATCCAAAGCTTGGAACTGTGTGGTATTTAGACCTATAAATGGACCTTTATGAGCTTCTAAAATATCTTTGTAGCCATGACCAATACCCCAGTTGGTCCTGACCCTCCATTAAAAAAATAATTTTATATTTAATTATTAAGATTTGGTTTTTTTGTTTTGAGACTTTTGTAAAATAAATATATGATGGGCTAATACACTTACTGATATTCAAGATTGTCCTTAGACCTTTTTGTTAGGGTTTTTGCCCTGATTTTCTTACCAAATTTGAGTTTTATTTTTCTTGAAAGGAAAATAAAAGTAATACCATAATTACTTTTACTTTTCCTAAAAGGAAAATATAAAACTCTTTCATATTTGGCTAACCTCTTTCTTGGAGGAAAGGATTTGAACCTCTATAAATAGAAGACCCCCCTTCTCATATCACAACACAACAAAATTCACAATGTAGTCCTTAAAGAGTCTTGATTAGAGGGAGATTTTCTCTCAAATAATTTTTATGCTTTTTGAATTAGTTTTAATATGTAGGCCAATTGGCCAAACCATATTCAATAATATGTTTTAGTTTAATTTTCTTTGTCATCTGATTTATCGCATCTATGGTTTACAACTATAAGCTTCCGCATGACGCCCTCTCGATTTACAACCCAAAAAGTGGTATTAGAGCCAACGTTCCTATGGGTCCTATGGTTCAATGATCCGATGGTTCAGATTGAAGACATGTTATGATGAAAGTTGCAACCAATTTGATGATAATGAAGATATATGTCCAAAAAACTACATGTGGAACAATTATCAATCATATTTTCAACAATCCTGCTGCTACATTATTAAAAGTAAAACTCACTTTTAACCCTGCAAAGGGCTTCAATATTTTTAACCCGAAAGGGCTCATATATTTTTAACCCAAAAAAGTTCCATTTTTAAACATGCTAAGCAGCAGTGATATATGAAGATTGTGTGAAGAAGGAAGATCAAGATTATTTTGTCAAGAAAATCAAGCCAAAAAGGGGAGATTTGTTAGGGTTTTTGCCCTGATTTTCTTACCAAATTTGAGTTTTATTTTTCTTGAAAGGAAAATAAAAGTAATACCATAATTACTTTTACTTTTCCTAAAAGGAAAATATAAAACTCTTTCATATTTGGCTAACCTCTTTCTTGGAGGAAAGGATTTGAACCTCTATAAATAGAAGACCCCCCTTCTCATATCACAACACAACAAAATTCACAATGTAGTCCTTAAAGAGTCTTGATTAGAGGGAGATTTTCTCTCAAATAATTTTTATGCTTTTTGAATTAGTTTTAATATGTAGGCCAATTGGCCAAACCATATTCAATAATATGTTTTAGTTTAATTTTCTTTGTCATCTGATTTATCGCATCTATGGTTTACAACTATAAGCTTCCGCATGACGCCCTACCGATTTTGAACCCAACACTTTGATGATAATACTAAAAAATGTTCTACAAAAAAATTTTCCACCTATGCTCAGACTTGAATATATATAGCTAGCTGTAGTGAAAGTCTTATCACAAATGACAAATTTCCCGATAGAGACATTGAAAGATGTCTAGGAGGAGTGGTTCTTTGGAAGCCATTAACCGCGTTTCAAACTTGGCTAAAGAAAAAAGAAAAAATTGATCTATGGAAATATAATGACGTTTATACCAAACGTGACGATCTTGGTTTGTCCTTCAAAAGTGTTTATAATAAGTTTCTATTTTATTTTTCCTTGTAAATCTCATATTAAGAAGTTGTTCTCAACATTTTATTTATTATTTTTTCGTTATTTTATGTAAGTCAAATTAGTTCAGCAATGAATGGGATAAGTCAACTTCAAATAAAGTCCATTCAGACGGTTACAATTTCCAAAAGTCAAATAATCCCAAATATCACTGACATCGACCTCCTCTCCTTAGATTTGTTGTGTATTCTCTTCGTGTTTTGTGTATATGATGAGTTTACAGAGGCCAAGAAATGAGTTCTTGTGCTTGAGGCTCCTGGTCCCCATAATGGTGGTGTCTTAATTGAATTAAATGTTATCGGTGTTCGAGGTCTTGGTCCAACACAACAATAGGATGCACAACAACACTACCAACAAGTATACATGCAACGTCTGCCAAAATTACGAGGCTAGTGCAGGAGACCTCGAAAACACCAGATCCTTTTCAAGCTGATTCAGTTTATAGGATTTTGATTTATTAATCAGAGTTTTGATTTATTAGTTAGGGTTTTGGTTTATAGGATTTCAATTTGGCTTAGATTTATTAGGTTTCCAATTTATTGGATTTTGATTTATTAGGTTTATGATTTATAGGATTTCAATTTTGTTAGTGTTTCGATATATCATAACAGTAGTTAGGGTTTCTACATGTCAATAGTTACGGAGTTAATATTTTGATTTTTTTAAATGAGTTGTTATCAGGCTTAGGTGATTTTTAATATTTTAATATTTTTTTTCATTGGCCTGATATCAGGGTTGGACTACTACAGTACTGGAATTGAATATGTGATTCATACATTTTTTTATTCTTTTTAATGTTGCAATTTGGGAAAGGATTGTGTTTTCAGTATTACACTAACGTATTTCAGTCTAATATTTAGTACATGTTGATACTATACTTATGTTGGTTTGATTGGTTTGTTCATTAAAATGATTTTATCATGTTTCTAAATGATTTACTCTATTCACATGTGCAGAGACAATGAAGGGGTTTAGGAGGAGTGACTCTTTTGAAGCTGTTAACCTCGTTTCAATCTTGGCTAAAGCGAAAAGATAATTTTGATATGTGGAAATAGAATAATGCTAATACCAAATGTGTCGGTATTGACTTGTCCTTCAAATGTATTCTCAATAAGTTTTTATTTTATTTTCATTGTAAACTCATATTAAAAAGTTCTCGACATTTTATTTATCATTTTTTTCTTTTTTGTTTGGTAAGTCAAATCGTTTCATCAATTTAGAGGATAAGCAAACGTAAGATTATCCACAAGAAACTCAAAGTTAGGATCATGTTAGGAAAATATGGTAAAAGAGGATAATCATTTTTTCTTCTATTATTCTTTAATACCTTTGTTGCTTTTTTATGCATTTTTTGTAAGCAGATGTGCAGTATAGCAAAAAGCATCATGATTAGTGACAAAATAATTTGTCATAATGAAACATAGTTGTCAAGACCCAAAAACCAGATCATAATAGCGCTTATCGTGGCCCAGCCTTGATAAATAAGACGATCACCCATGACAATTGAAACACAAACTAATGTGGAAAATAATTTAGGGCGAGAATTCGAGAATGAAGTCGAACCAACGTAACATAAGATAAAAACTAAACGGAAATCTGAATAACATAACATAGAATCCCCAATAAGTGGTGTTAAAGTGTAGAGCATCTAATATATCATCCGAATACAAGAAAATACCAAATCTGTCTCCGAATACACGAAAAGACATAATAGAGTGAGAGGAGGTCCGGAGGTCAACTCTGGTCTCTAGAGCAACCCAGTACCTCGATCACAACCTCTGAAGAGCATGATCAGCCACCGCGAGTCGTACTCAAACTAGGATCTGCACCGAAAGGGCACAATAGGGATGAGTATGGGTCCACTTTTACTCAGTACGTATCATAGGCCGACTGAGCAAAGCAGAAAATAATATAGATAAAGATAGACTTTGAGCACGTAACCTGCAAGAAAAAAAGTTTCCAAACGGTAGCTCACACCGTCTCCACTAACAGTTCTAATATAATAACGAAAGTAAACAACACGAGTATACACAGAAATACACGAAATAAAGAAAATCAAGAACTAAGGAATCACTGAATATGCAAACGAAATGCAATGCAATGATGATGATGGGGTGGAATGGTGAAAGTCATCGCATGACTTTCTGTATACACCTACTGAGTTTGCAACTCCGCAATAGGACCCATGGGTGGTTCGCAACCCATATACTATATCTCAATCTCAACTCTCCTTTTCGAGTCTTGCTAATGGAAAGGGGTTTTAGGAAAATGTCTCATTTTCTTTCAAAAATAGTGTTCCTCAGTGGTACTAGTGTCTCGTGAATGTATAGATATGGAATGAGGATGTAATGCTCACAATCAAATCAGTATGAAGATATCCAACCAATTCAATATGTATATATAGGCGAGCTCAGAAATCCACTCAATATGTCTATTGATTCATGATTATCAACTATAGATGGGCACCATTGGAATAAATATGCATGTCAGACATCATTAATGGATCAACCTCTAACTCGGGTATTTCAATCATGATAAAAGCGATCAATGCTAAATAAGGCCTATAATAACAACTTAAGCCCCCTCACGGGCCTCATATCTAGAAATAAGGAATCTAAATGCACAAATAAGGCCAAAAGATGTCAAATAAGGCCCTCACACGGACAAATAAGCCCCCACATGGGCACACAACAATAAATATAATCTCTAAATATAAACCCCATAGCTATCCTCCCCAATCCATAGCATGTTTTACCTATACATTAACTACCCAGCTCAATCTGAAAGAAATTAAGCCATAACCTACCTCAAAACGATGAAATCCCGACCCAAAATATTTCAACAAGGAGTCTTCACTTTTAGAACGGCCTCGGATTCAACTAAAACATACAAATATAGCATCTATGCATTAAAACAAAGCCATTGATATCCATATTGACTATATTTGAAACGGGTCCAAACCGGATCTCGAAAACGAGTTTTGAAAATGAAGGAGTAAAGTTGAAATTTTCGTTTAAAAATACATTACTCACGATTAAATAAATCTATAGAAAAAAAACCCAAGTGAAAATAGGTTAAAAATAAGATTTAAATTGATGAAAAACCCTTTTTAAGCATTCCCGACAAAACCCCCCAAAACCATTTTGAAATCGAGATTAAAAGATGTTTTAGATGACATAATCAACGTAAAGTAGTGAAATTAAGGTTTTGGAGCTTACCCAAGCTCAAATGGTGGAGAAATCGATCAAAAACCCCTCAATCCCGAAGCTCAAAAGCTCAACAATGGAGGAAAAATCATGGAGCGGGTTTTTATAGTCTGTCCCTGACAAATCCATAGGAAACACATCCATAAACTCACTGACTACCCGAATAGAATCCATAGGAGGCAGTAAAGTAACACTCGTATCAGAACATGATCCAAATAAGACAAACAACCCCTTTCTACTATGCGACGAGCTCGTAGAAAAGATATAACCCTCTTCAGACCATAATTAAGCGTACCCTTTAAAGCTAGTCTTGGCACACTCGGCGTAGCTAAGGTCACGGTTTTGGCATAATAATCCAAAATGGCATGATAAGGGACTAACCAATCCATACCCAATATAACATCAAAATCAACCATATCTAGGAGAATCAAGTCTACCCAATTCTCGCGCCCCCAAAGGTAACCACACATGATCGATACACCCGATCCACCAGTAAAAAATCTGCTACGGGGGTGGAAACATGAAGAGGTATAGCAAGAGGCTCATATACAGTATCAAAACCAGAAGCAAAATATGTAGGCACATAGGAGAAGGTCAACCCAGGGTCGAATAACACGAAAACAAATCTGTAGCAAATCAGGACGATACCTGTAATAACAACATCAAAAACCTATGTCTTGAGTTTAGCAGGTATATCATAACACTATCCACGTTCGCTCCTAGACTGAGTAACCCCGCGACCACCACCACAAGCACCTTTACCTCTACCTCGAGCACCTCCAGCAACACCTCTACCACTATAAGAACCATCTCTCACTGCAGATATAGGAGTAGGTCTGAAAATACACCAAGGACAATCCTTGGCCACACATGGCCAAACTTATCATATGCAAAACACCCTCTATGGCCTGATTCAATCTGAGGAGTTACGGCTGAACTAGAACGACCACCCTGACTCGATGTCTGGCTACCAGTAGTCACAGAATCTGAAGGTTTACCATCTTATCCCTGTAAAGAAGCCTGAACCGACCTACCATGATAACCACGTGAACCTTTACTCGAGAAATCTCTACCTCAGGAGGCGTGTCCACTAAACTCGCCCTGACGACACACCTTTTTGGTACCTCCCTGAGTAGCCTAAATAGTAGACTCGGTCATCTGAGCATGCTTAATAATACTTTGAAAAGAAGCCCTTGAACAGCCATATGGGTTGTAGCCAATTGATACGAACCATCTAACCCCTTTACAAACTTCTGAATCCTCTCAGACTCGGTGGAGATACTAGCGGCAGAATATCTGGACAAGGTATGGAAATGTGCTTCATACTCAGCAATGGTCATGGAACCCTACTCCAAATGATCAAACTCATCTCTCATCTGATCTTTAAATAAAGATAACGGCACAAACCTCTCTAAGAAAGCCTCAAAAAACTGAGTCCAAGTCCTAGCAGGCAAACCCAATGGCCTACAACTAGCATACGACCTCCACCAATCCCTAGCCATATCCGTCAACTGATAAGTAGTTTAAGCAACTTCATAAGACTCAAGGGATCCAAGATTATGTAACTTCTCCTGACAATCAACCAAAAACTCATAGGCATCCTCGCCTATAGCTCCATTAAACTTGGGTTGACCCAAGCGAATAAACCTCTCAAATCTCTTCTGATCATCAGAAGATATAATTGTACCTGAAGCAACATGAGGGATAGTAAGTCTAGTATGCTGTGAATCTACCTGTGGGGATACCATAGATAATGGATGTACTCCTACACTCAAAATGCCATAATCAGATACTGGCACAGAAGGTGGAGCACCACTCGAAGTCTGCGGAATACCATAAGTAGGTGCCGGTACCGATGGAGGAATCACACTCGGAGTCTGAGGAATACCATAAGCAAACACTGGCACTGATGGCGATATAACACTCAGAACTGGAGGAATACCAGATGCACTCAAAGGAACACCCTTCAAACAGGTCAGCAAACGAATCAACAAACCCTCTAATACCCTGTGGAACTTGAGCTGGCCCATACCTTCTGCACTTTTAACCTCGGGCTCAGGGGAAATCTTGCTAGCACTACCTCTGACTGGGGCAACTCCTCATATCCGTCCTCTACCTCAAGGTCGTCCATGACCCCTAACTCGCCCTCTAGTCTGGGATCCCTCCTCGAATGCTGGCTCAGCATCCCTAGACTCACGAGACCTAGTCCTCACCATCTGTAAAGAAAAGAGTGGAACACAACTTAGAACATTGGATAAAAATAACTCGCACTATAATAATCAAATTAAAGAAGTTTTTCCTAAAGATATCTTATAGCCTCTTGAAGATAGATACGAACGTCTACGTACCAATCCGCGAGACTTTACTAGACACCATGCTCATACACTTATGAGATCGGTGAACCTGTCTCTAATACCAAACTTTCACGACCCAAAAACCAGGTCATGATAGCACTAATTGTGGCCCAGCCTTGATAAGTAAGTCGATCACCCACGATAATTAAAACATGAACTAATGCAAAAAATAATTTAGGGCAAGACTTCAAGTATGAAGTCGAACCAATATAAGACAAAAACTAAATAGAAATCTGAATAACATAACATAGAATCCCCAAGAAATGGTGTCATTAGCTGAATACAAAAAAATACCAAATCTATCTCTGAATACAAGTAAAGACAAAACAGAGTGAGAGAAGGTTCGGAGGTCAACTCTAGTCACTAGAGCAACCCAGTACCTCGATCACAACCTCTGAAGAGCACAATCAGCCACGGCAAGTCATACTCAAACTAGGATTTGCATCGAAAAGGCACAGTAGGAATGAGTACGGGTCCACTTGTACTCAGTAGGTATCATAGGCTGACTGAGCAAAGTAGAAACTAATATAGATAAAGATAGACTATGAGCACATAGCCTGCAAGCAGAAAAGTTCTGAAATGGTAGCTCACACCGTCTCCACTAACAGTTCTAATATAATAACGAAAGTAAACAACACGAGTATACATAGAAATACACGAAATAAAGAAAATCAAGAACTAAGGAATCACTGAATATGCAAACGAAATGCAATGCAATGATGATGATGGGGTGGAATGGTGAAAGTCAATGCATGACTTTTTGTATACACCTACTGAGTTTGTAACTCCGCAATAAGACTCATGGGGGGTTCGCAACCCATATACTATATCTCATATCTTAATCTCAATCTCAACTCACTTTTTCGAATCGTGTTCACGGAAAGGGCTTTCAGAAAAATGTCTCATTTTCTTTCAAAAACAGTGTTCCTCAATGGTACCAGTGTCTCGTGAATGTATAGATATGGAATGAGGATGTAATGCTCACAATCAAATCAGTATGAAGATATCCAATCAATTTAATATGTATATATAGGTGAGCTCAGAAATCCACTCAATATGTCTATTGATTCATGATTATCAACTATAGATGGGCACCATTAGAATAAATATGCATGTCAGACATCATTAATGTCATATCAACCTCTAACTCGGGTATTTCAATCATGATAAAGGCAATCAATGTTAAATAAGGCCTATAATAACAAATTAAGCCCTCTCACGGGCCTCATATCTAGAAATAAGGAATCTAAATGCACAAATAAGGCCAAATGATGTCAAATAAGGCTATCACTTAGGCAACACGCAATAACAAATATCTCAAGCCAACATCAACACTAAATAAGCCCCCCACAAGGGCACACAACAGTAAATATAATCTCAAAATATAAACCCCATAGCTATCCTCCCTAATCCATAGCATGCTTTACCTATGCATTAACTACCCAGCTCAATCTGAAAGAAGTTAAGTCATAACTTACCTCGAAACGATGAAATCCCGACCCAAAGAACTTTAACAAGGAATCTTCCCTTTTAGAACGGCCTCGGATTCAACTAAAATATACAAATATAGCCTCTACGTGTTAAAAAAAAATTCATTAATATTCATATTGACTATATTTAAAATGGGTCCAAAACGGACCTCGAAAACGGATTTTGAAAACGAAAGAGACTGAAATTTTTGTTTAGAAATACATTACCCATGATTAAAGGAATCTATAGAAAAAAAAAAGTGAAAACGGGTTAAAAACGAGGTTTAAATTGATGAAAAATCCTTTTTAAGCTTTCCCGACAAAACCCCCCAAAACCACTTTGAAATAGAGATTAAAAGGTATTTTAGACAACATAATCAACGTAAAGTAGTGAAATTAAGGTTTTGGAGCTTACCCAAGCTCAAATGGTGGATAAATAGATCAAAAACCCCTTAATCCCAAAACTCAAAAGCTCAACAATGGAGGAAAAATTGTGGAGTGGGTTTTTATACTCTATCCCAGCAGTGACTGCTTAAGCGGCTAAATGACCACTAAAGTGGCCTGACCCATATGGCTAGGCCCGCTAAAGTGGTCAAGTGTCCACTTTAGCGGTAGGTGGATGGTCAAGGCTGGCAGCTAAAGTGGTGCCTTGCCGCTTAAGCAGCTAATGTTAAATCGGTAGTTTGCTGCTAAAGCGGTTGCACCAGCTTCAGTTGCACCAGCAACATTGCTAAGTTGCAAAGTTGCCGATCGAGCCCTCCATATTCTGAATGAGTCCCGAGAATGCAAACGAACTATGCTACTAGGCTAATTTTGACTCTCCGGACTCAATGTAACGTCGTATTTTCGAAAAAATATTATTTTCAATAAATTAACCCCCGAGACCCTATTTCACTATCTTCCAAACCAAGGATCAAAATAAGATATAAAATTTCTAAACTTGAACCAACCATGCTACGAACCCAAAATCAATGTTCCGGATCTGCTGGCGTAGTCCGTTTTGCCTTTCGACCCTCGGATCAAGAAATGTTGACCAAAGTCAACTAGTGGCTCTTAAAGCTTCAAAATGACCTCAAACTCGACCCAATCATTTTCAATCGCCTTGGGAACTGTGCCAACCATTTCTGAATCCCAAAATCAACATGAAGAAACTATGAAGAAGGGAAAAATGGTCAAAATACATAAAAATAGAGAATCACAAAACAGGTCTTTACAATAGTTAATTGAAACTTATTTCTTCTTGTACTAAACATGTTTATTGCATTAGCCGAAGATAAAACTTAAAAGATATGGAAATCTAAGTTATATAACTTGAAAAAGGTTCTTTTAAGTTAACATAATGTTAGTCATTTGTTGTAAAATAATACATTGGTTCTTGTTAGCAAAACTCTTATCAGTAAATAATAAACTTTAAGTAGTTTAGTTCAAAGTTCTAAAATATCAGACAAAGTTTTACTATTATTTAACCAAAAACTTATAAATTTGAAAAAAAAAAAAAATTACTACATTTCTAATGTTATAACAACATATCACGACTCAAATTATGAGATCGTGCGGGCACCTAATCTATTCTAACTAGCTAGGAGAATTCTTACTACCTGACCTATTATTATGCGGAAGTTCAAGTAAAAACCTTACTATGATTAAGCAATCCCAATATGTAAGTCAACATAATAATAAAAATAAAAAATCTTTACAAGTATTTATATACATGATCAACAGCTTACAACATTATCCAAGACCTAGTCTAGACATGTACAAGACCTCCTATGATGAGAACAACAATAAGAAAAGACACAACACACAACTTTCACGAAAAAAATGTGCAGAAGATGATGCTGAATGACCGCCGCTCTACATAAGAAACTCCTAATCAGCATGCAACATATCTATATCCAAAAAGGAGAATATAGCAAGAGTAGTATTAGTACACCATAATTACTGATAGGCACCATCAGTCGACTAGGGTTAGATCACGTAAATATCATAAAACAATCAACAAAAAAGGCATGACAATCTCAAAAAAGTAACTTAACACAAAATCAAGTTTCATATTATAACATTCCAACCACTCTAAACCATACTGATTACCTACTTCAATTCACTTAGTCCATTTAGTTATGCTAAAACGTTCTACAATCCGCTAAGGCTAGTGTTACTATCCATTCACTAGTACTGTCCCATAATAATGACTCAAGAAACACGTAAAGTCAACCTCCCTTATAGACCAATAAGAACCAACCACATCAAAAATCCAGTCAGAAACAATTAACAACACAGACATCAACAAATACAACAAAACAATTGTTCAACCAAATCAACAGTGAAGTCAACAATATAAAATTTACAAGGAGAGTACATAAATCATATCCGGTATCATCATAGCCTCCACTCTGAAATCACAATCATAACATCACCATAGCAAGAAATTCAATAAGGTCAACAAGTGCAACAACAACAAGAAACAATGTCATAGACAACCACGTAAGTAATAATAGTATAAACCACTTCACAAATAACCACAAAAAAACAATCATAGCATAAATGTAACTTATTTATCTCAAATTCATAATTTAGAACATCATTAGTTCATTATCAATTATCAACCATTAGTAAATAATACTTCGAATAAGCTCTTGAGTACCTACGAAATTTTGATTTGGAGAGAATCCTTTGATGCCTTTATCTCTAGTAAAGCATGCCAAGGTTTTATATAGTTGACTCTTAAACTAATTTAGAATAGTTAATTGATTGATTGACCAAGTTGGCTTGGATATCACCATCATTAAAAAAAAGTTAATTGATTGATTAATTTGGTGTTTGTCAACCTTCTTAGTCGCGATTTTGTCTCAACCGTGATGTTGATATCTGTCGTTCAAAAGAGAGAGTTTAGGTTTTAAAGAAATAATTAGAAAATAAATTTTAACTAATAGAACTGTTATATATGCTACGTGGATGAAAATTTTACATTGGTGATAATTAAGGATGGAAACTCATACTACCAATAGTTTAAGTGTGAAATTGAAAAAAGTGAAACTGTTAAAGTGTATTTTGGATCCTAAACTTGGAGCCTGTTTGTATTGATTTATGGGCAAACAACATAGATCTCAACTGTTTAGTACCTAATTACACCCTATCCCCACTCTTTTCAAAATTACATAAAATCTCAAATTTTGAACTGTCGAATACATTACTTAGGGTTGCGATATATCATCTTCCAGATATATCACTTTCTGATACATAACTAATCAATCAAATTCTAATGTATCAGTAACACATGTCTCATTCTGATACATAAGTATTATGTATCTGTACACAAAAATCAATACGATACATAACATTTTTACTTTTTTTTAGCCGGTCCTATGATGTATCTTCATTTCCTTCACCGCTTCATTTTTCACCTCCTCTATATGCACCTTCCATCCACCATTAACACAATAAAAATACTCCCTCCATCGAGATCCTTCATTAACAACAACACCCATGCCAGCCACCGAAACCCATCAGCAATTTCAACCAAATTCCACCGCGAGCATACCCTATTGTTGTTTCCGCCATTAATACCATAAAAATACTTCCTCCATTGAGATCCTTCCATTAACAACACCACTCACAACAACAATCGAAACCCACCAGCAATTTCAACCAATTCTACAGTGAGCACACCCCATTACTGGCTGACATCGAGGAGATGAGGAGGAGGAGTATAGGTAGGGTCAGCTGGTATGGAGGAAAAAATGAAATGAATTTGGGATTTCGGGCAGATGTGATGTATCCGATGATTTGGAGAGATAAAAAGTAAAATTCAGGATTTTTATAATTATTTTAAGAGGTTGGAATTTTAGGTAATAATGGTAAGTTAAGGTGTGGTATTATGTAATGAAACTTGATTCATTTATAGTATTTTTATGCCAAAATACCTATCTTATTTATAAGTCAAAAGCTATAATACCATTCAAACGGGCTCTTAGGGGGTTTAGGGATTGGATACAAATTAAAGGTTCACCCATTTATGTAGACTGACTGACTGAGAGACAAAGACTCGAGATATATAGAGTTGCGCCCCAGTGCCTCTGCATGCCCGCGTCGCGCTTGAAAATAGCATTTGAAATAAATTCGAAATTGGATTTAGTATTGATGTTGTGGAGGTTGTTCTGCAAGCTGCTAAATGAACTAATTTAGCCATTTGAAAAACCTCAAGTTGTCTAACACTGTAGTATTTACATATAAATTAGGGTATCCTCTGACAGAAATGCAAGGTAAGACCGTATAATAGACCCTCGTGGTTAGGCTCTTTCTTGGACTTTTATATAGCAGGAGCTTTATGAGATGTTTGGCCAAACTTATGGAAGAAAATAAGTATTTTTGGAGTAAAAAAATCAGTTTTTCATTAGCTAAAAAAAGTAATTTTTTCCTCAAAGCACTTTTGATTGGGATGGCAATGGGGCGGGCGGGACGGGTTTTAGATTATGCGGGTGGGGGTGGGGGGTGGGGGGGTTTGTATAGTTTTAAACAAAAAAAACCTAAAAGTTAATATTATTCTTGTGAATTTACCTAAAATTATATATGTTCTTTACCTTATTAAATCACTTTGCCGTAGCTTATTAACAATCATTTACAGTCATTTGTGATGTAATTGTTTGCAAGGTAAAAAGTCCTAAGTAAATGCTTTTTCAGAAGGAAAACAATGAGTTCAGTAATGTTTGCTAAAGTCATTTAATTTACAAGTGTCTTAATTCTTATTTCTTATAACATAACTTCATGTTCTACTCTAGTTTAATCAAGGACAAGTACTGTTAATAGGAGAATCGAGCATCTTGTGCTAATTTCACCTTATAATCTTATTTTAAAGTTTAAAAAAAAATATTTTTTTGTAAATCCACCTTACCAATCACGTTACAATTTTTTCAAAAAAAAAAGGGGCGGGGCGGGGCGGGGTGGGTTTGCGCGGTATGGGTGTGGGACGGTTTTATGCGGGTTAAAAGGTTAGGCGGGCCGGGGTACTTTAAAATTTGCAGGTTAAGGAAAAACTCGCACCGCACCCTCCCCGCCCCATTATCACCCCTAACTTTTGAGAAAAATATACTTAAAAGCAGTTTAAAAGTCTGATCAAACACTAATTGCTGCCAGAGGTGGATTTACTAAGGGCCTTGCGGGTGCCACACCACCCGCAAGCTTCGATGGTAACTCTATATATATAGCTATATATATACAGAATCTATCTATAAATAATAAATATGTCACCCACAACATCAAAGTGTCAGTGGTGCCAGTGGCAAAGGGTCGAATTTTCACCCCAAGGGCGCAGGTTCGAATCCCTTGGACAATGTTTTTTTTAAAAAAAAGTCTCAACATCAACCCACAACCCTTCTCTTTTTTTTTTAATTTAAAGTGGCCAAAGGCTTTATTATAAATAAAAGAGTTGGGCCAAAATACCCAAGCAAATTACAAAGAACAACAACAAAAAGGCTCAATCAAAAAATAAAAATAAAGAGACAAAAACAAATAAAAACAAAGAAAAAGAACTCAAATATCAGATTTCTTCAATTAGGAAAGTAGCACCTCCTCTTCGATTTCACAGCTCCGATGTCTGCTACTCCGCCGTGTGAAGGATTTCTCTGAAGTTCAGATTGAAGAAAACCAAGCAAACATCGAGACCCACACCCCTGTATGGCTGTAAGTATTCTAGACCCTGATTTCTGTTCTTTGGATTTTGATGCCTTTGAACTCTTAGACTAAGAGTTTATTTATTATCCATGTAACCATGTTCAAAATCTGTTCAGCCCTTATTGGTAGTTCCTGATAGAATGAAAGAATTTTTGTACCTCGTGTATCCTCAGTTGCTTGTTGTTGTTGTGTTTGAGTCATCAAGATTCAAGAATTCGTAATTGTTGCGACTGCAAAGGGTTTACTGTAGACATTGGAATATTGGAATGGAGAATTCATAATAGTTCTCCATTCCAATATTGTTGTCAATATGAACATTTTAACTTGAATTAGTTCTAAGTTCCCCTATTGAATTTGAACTTTTATTTTGTAGGAAATTATTCTAATTTTGTGAATTGAGATGGATAAATTTCTCAACATGTTTACTCAATCAAGTTCTAGTACGGGTGTCAATCGTTATCTAGTAACTGAGCTCGATTTGGGTGCACTTAAATCTGATCCAGGGGAAAGAATACCGATTATTGATTATGATCCTCGGATACGAGATGAAGTTAGGAAACATTCTATTAAAAAAGGACCTTGTCAACCTATCTTGAAACCATATCCTCCAACTGAAATAGGAGGTAGAATGCGCCAATTTGTTTCAAGTTGGTTCAAAGGTCCACATTCTAGTTGGTTGGAGTATAGTGTGGAGAAAGATGTCGCATATTGCCTTTGTTGTTATTTATTCAAAAATGAATTTGTTCATGAAACTACGGCTGAGTTTATGCAACAAAGGGTTTTAGGGCTTGGAATAGGGCTCTTGAAAGATTCCGTTTGCATGTCGGTAAAGTTAATGGTGTTCACAACAAATGTTACAATAAGATGCAAGATTTGTCAAATCCTCATCAATCAATTCAAGTTGTTCTTGACAAGCATTCTCAAAAGTTAAAAAGTGAGTACCGAATGCGTTTGGAAGCTTCAATTGATGTGGCAAGACTTCTTTTGCATCATGGGTTGCCTTTTCGAGGTCATGACGAAAGTGAATCTTCAACTAATCAAGGTTATTTTTTAGGATTTTTGAGGTGGCATGGGGACAAGCATCCGGATGTGGGAAAAGTGATATTAGAAAATGCTCCACAAAATGATACTTTGACATGTCCTATGATCCAAAAGGATATTGTCAATGCTTGTGCAAAAGAAACATTGAAAGTTATAATTGGGGACTTGAATGGAGATTACTTTGGTATATTGGTTGATGAATCCAAAGACATCTCACACAAAGAACAAATGGCTCTTGTTTTGAGGTATGTTGATAAGAATGGTGAAGTAGTAGAACGATTTATTGGTATTGTCCATGTTAGTGATACATCGGCATGCTCATTGAAGAAAGAAATTTATTCTTTGCTTTCCGATCACTCACTAAGTCCATCCAAAATACGTGGATAAGGTTATGATGGAGCTAGTAATATAAAGGGAGAGATAAATGGTCTCAAAACTTTGATTATGAAAGATAGTCCATCGGCATATTATATTCATTGTTTTGCACATCAATTGCAACTAACACTTGTAGCTATTGCTAAAAAACATTTGGAAGTTGAGGATTTTTTTGATCATGTTACTAATGTGTTGAATGTTGTTGGAGGATCTTTTAAGCGTAGAGATTTACTTCATCATCACCAAGCTGAAAACTTGAAGCAATTACTTGAGTCCGCTGAAGTTCATACGGGGCAAGGATTACATCAAGAATGCGGGCTTCAAAGACCGGGTGATACTCGTTAGGGATCACATTTCAAAACATTAGATAACTTTCTTGTTATTTTCTCATCAATTGTTCATGTGCTTGAAGTGATTGAAATTGAAGGTTCCACCTCAAGTGATAGAAATCAAGCGGAATATCTTTTGACAAAGATTAAAACATTCAAGTTTATTTTTATGCTTCACTTGATGTTGAAAGTGTTGGCAATGTCAAATGAGTTGAGCAAGATTTTGCAAAAAAAGGATCAAGATATTTTTAATGCCGTAG
Organism: Capsicum rhomboideum; assembly: GCA_031232105.1. Taxonomy (NCBI): domain Eukaryota; kingdom Viridiplantae; phylum Streptophyta; class Magnoliopsida; order Solanales; family Solanaceae; genus Capsicum; species Capsicum rhomboideum. The sequence continues at coordinate 133,346,392 of CP124712.1, read as the reverse complement.
AGTTTCTTAACATGTCAAAGAAAAGATTGCAAGCTATGAGAGAAAATGGATGGGAATCTTTGTTGGGTGATGTTTCTTTATTTTGTGATTCACATGATATCTTGATTCCCAATTTGAATGAGCCTTATCTTTCTGGAAAGTCCAAGCGTAAGTGTTTGGGTGTTTGTTATTCACACCACTTGCGTGTTGAAATATTTTGCGCTATCATTGATGTGCAACTTCAAGAGCTTAATGATCGTTTTGATGTAGTGAGTAGTGATTTGCTTCTTGGGATGGGTAGCTTGAATCCAATCAATTATTTCTGTAACTTTGACAAAGGTAGAATCATGGCTTTAGCAAAGTGTTATCCAAGTGAGTTTGATAATGGAAAGCTTCGAGATTTGAGTTACCAACTCGATACTTTCATAATTCATATGCGAAGTGGTAATTCCAAGTTCTCCAACTTGCAAGGAATTTGTGATTTGGCAAAGGCATTGGTTGAGGCAAATCTTGTGGAGACTTATTCACTTGTTTATTTACTTGTGAAGTTGACTCTGATTTTACCTATTGCTACGGCAACTGTGGAGAGAGCTTTCTCGTCCATGAAGCGCATAAAAAATGAAGTTCGAAATAGTATTGGTGATCAATATTTAAATGATTGTTTAGTATGTTACATAGAGCGTGATGTATTTGCAAATGTAAGTAATGATGCCATCGTTGACCGTTTTCAGAATATGAAAAGTCGTCGAGGACAATTGTAATGAATGATGGATGTTATGACTTATGGTATTAGTAATATTATTGAAAGTATAAGCTTTTTCCACTTTATGATCTTAGTCGAATGTGGGGTGAGAATTTGTAGTATATGTAATGCATAATTGTCATCTTATTATTGTTCTTTTTTTGTTGATTGATTTGTCAATTGTCATATAGATCGAAAAGACGAACAATCTAGTTGATTTATCGATGAATTTAATTGGCACCCGGAGAGTCCAAATCCTGGATCCGCCTCTGATTGCTGCTCAAAAGTATTTTTTAAATTTACTGGCCAAACACAAACTTCTCACCAAAATATTTTTTTGAAAAACACTTTCGGAAAAAAATACTTCTGAAAAATAAGTTGATTTTAGAAGATTCGCCAAACAACTATTAATCCATCGAGCAGTCCTCTTATAAGTTAGGGTACCACTTCACCAATTTGTCAATGATGAAGAACATAGAACCAATTCTCAAAACATTTTCTGAATATCATAGAAAAATTTCATCATGTTACACAATTGCACGAGGACTAGCAGGCAAGGCACATTCTTCCGAACCTGCCAGGCCACATGTAAATAGTTTGTTCGCAGACAGGTTAAGTCACGCTGATTCGTTGGTAAAACAGGATATGAGAGAAAGAGTTTCACATTTAAGTGATGAGTTGCTAGCATACAGTGGTGATGCTGAAAAAATTGAGAAAATATTAGAAGATAGAGGGGATTTGTTGTTTAGTAGGTATGCAGATGGTTCTGCTGTTGTTGAGCTCTTAAAGCAGCTAAAATCTTCTCCCGGCGTAGCCCTCCAGGTGATTCTCTTTTTGTATGTAATATACTAGGCATGATACATAAACATGCCCTTTTAACATGACTTCAACGGACATCTATGCTCTTCAACTTACTATCATAAGGTTAAATAAGTAGACAAATGTGTCCTACGTGGCAATTCGTGTGAAACACCATGTAGGACTACACGTAGGATGTATTGTTCAACCTTATGATAGTTTAAGTGTCTACTTGTGTGAATTCAAAGTTGGAGGGCGAAGATGCCAGTTGAGGCCAAGTTAAAGGGCACACTTATGTATTATGCCAATATTCTTCATATCTGTACTTTAGCAATGTAGGATATCATCCTCTTCATAGCTGAACCAATTTTGTTTTGCGATGGTTGAAGTGAATATGATTATTATTTTATCGGGATGATATTGATTATTTGTCAGTTAGAAACTGCATAAATCTTTTGTAACCAACAAATTTTGAACAAAAAAAATACTATAATATATGTGAATGGAGATATCTCCAATTTGTTAATATTTTATTGAATTTTTAGTCATAAATCTATGCTCAGCTTCAAAACTGCTGGGTTCAGGTGAACCCGGTTGCGCAAGGGTGGATCTGCCCCTGCCTGCAAAGGTTAATTAAATTGAGGCATCATACAGTTATTGTGTGAGTACAACTTTTATGATTAGATTATTTAAATTAGGCGTGGAAAATAAAATGCAGCTGAGTTTGTGTATGAAACAAAAATGAGTCGTTGCTCTTCTTTTGGCAAATCAAACAATTCTCCTTTTGATTAGTCAATAGTAATTTTGTGCCTTTCTACTAGTCACAGTTGAAAAATTGTCTTGCATTCCTTTACTGTATTATATAATTTCTTCTCATTGCCTTTTACCTAAGAGATGATGTTTAGTCTATAACCGCTGCCATTTTTTCTGTTGAGGAAGTAACATACTTTGACTATTTCCTATCAGGCTTTTGACTGGAGAAGAAGACAATTGGATTACGGGACTCCCATGGCAGCTGAGGAGTATTCCAAGGCTATTGTTGTGGCTGGAAGGTTAAAGAATGTTGATCTTGCAGCCGAACTATTCAAGGAGGCTTCCGACAAGTAACTCAAGTCGACCTCTTTATATAATTCCCTTATGACTGCATATATGTTCAATGGTTTGGTTGAAAAGTGTCGACCAGTGTTTTGGGACTCGAAGAGGGAGGCAACATGTACTCCAACTATTGTAACATACAACATACTGATCTCGGTGTTTGGAAGATTAATGCTGACAGATCACATGGAGGCGATCTTACGGGAAATGAATGAATTGGATATCTGCCCAAATGTTCGTACGTACAACTATTTAATTGCTGGGTATGTCACAGCGTGGATGTGGGATGATGTGGAGAAGATGTATAGAATCATGAAGGCAAGAGGTATCAAACCTGATCTTAATACCCATTTATTGATTCTTCGAGGATATGCACATTGTGGTGAGTTGGTTAAGATGGAAGAAATCTATGAGCTTGTTAAAGGTCATGTTGATCAGTATGAGATCCCAGTAATTCGATCTATGATATGTGCTTATAGTAGAAGTTCTGACGTAAATAAAGTTCAAAAGATTGAGGAATTAACGAGGTTGATTCCTAAAGATGATTATAGGCCTTGGTTGAATGTCAAATTGATATGTTTGTATGCAAAGGAGGATTTATTAGACGAGATGGAAAATTCAATAAATGAGGCATTTAAATGTAACACATCTATCACAACGGTTGGTGTCATGGATTGCATCATTTCAAGTTACTTTCGAAACAATGCAGTGGACAAACTCGCTAATTTTGTTAGCCATGCAGAATGTGCTGGTTGGAAAATATGCAGATCCCTTTACCACTGCAAGATGGTTATGTATGGATCACAAAGGCGGCTCATTGAAATGGAGAGAGTTCTTAGAGAGATGGATAAAGTGAATTTGAACTTCTCAAAGAAAACATTTTGTATATTACTTAAAGCTTACACAACGTGGGGGGAAAAGGATAAACTTCATCAGGTCTTGGGTAGGATGTGCAGGCATGGATATGGAATTCCTTTGAATTGATGAAGTCGGTAGTTCATATTTCAATTTCCTTCATCATAGTTCTATGATGGTTAACCAATTGTACTGCTGTTGGAATTAGGGATTTTATGAAGCAGCAGATGACACTATTTAGTTCTTCTCCTTTTCTTGTTCCTTCTTGTTGCTGATATACAACAGGCTAAAAGCTCAAGTGATGAAAACATTTCTAGGATATAGAAGAGTTAATTCAAGCATGTGAACAACATGTCTGCTTATTGCCAATATAATCAAATTGAGGGTATTTTAGACTTCTCAAAGTAATTAACGATGTAACTTTACATGTATTTTAACGTGAAACTAATTTTCCATTTACCACTTCTCTATTTTGCTTTATTTGTGGCTCTAAATCTTCTACAGCCTTTTCGGTTCATCGCCATCCAGCTTGTCTGGGTCTTAGCTTCATCTCTCTGCTGTTAACTTTGTATAATCTTTCTTCTGCTATCCTGTTTTTTCTTCTAGTATCCTTTATATATATACGTGTCTGACTCAGGCAATAACTGCTCTCTGTTCTTGGCTGTTCTTGCTAGATTCTTTGTCTCCACACTCGCTTGGACATTTGTGTTGTTCCACTGCCTCTGATCGGCGAGTCTCACTGATATTCTATCACATTTTTTCCTGCCTGCTTTCTGAATTCAGATCTCGTAACAGTTTTGATTCTAAGGACAAAACAAGTAATAACATAGATGAGGCTGTAGCAAGATAGATGATTCTGTTTCATGAATAGAGCATCTTAATGGCCTTCGCAGTAGCTGTTGTTTGATGAAGTAACTCATATGAAACATCATGCATATCTGGAAGAGCTACACTCCTTGAATTCCCATTTTGTCCCTTTTTATGATGGAAATACTAATTGGTGTTTCCTCTATTCTAGTGTTGGTTTACAAATATATCTCTTCTTTTTTTCTACAATAAATGTTGTTGCTTTCTGTTTTGTTTTGAGAATGGTAGTTTTACATGAAGAAGAGGAGAAAAGGAGTGATATTTTCTGGAGATTATGTAGCAGGATACCTGCTTAGGAGCAGAAAAAATCTAGGAGTTTCATTTTACATGATGAAGCTGCTACAGCTCACTTCTCCAATGCAAATAACCTTGGACAAGGAGGATTTGGTCCAGTTTACTAGGTATGACATCTTTAATTTCTAAGTAACATATTGGTAGACCAGCATTTCTCTTCACTAATATTACTGCAGCAAATTGTATTTTTTTTTTTTTAAAGGGAAAACTACCAGATAGGCAAGAGATACTTGTTAAAAGACTTTCACGGAACTTTGGACAAGGCACAAAGGAGTTTACGCATGAAGTTACATTAATTTGTGAACTCCAACATCAGAACTTGGTTTTTACCTCATCCAATACTTAGTTTCAAAAGAACATCAGAACTTGGTCAGGCTACTAGGATTTTGCATCCATGGGGAGGAGAAGTTGCTGGTATATGAATACATGCCAAACAAAAGCTTGGATTCCTTCATTTTTGTTTGTTCTTTGATATCTATTCTTATATACGCAGTAGTTGACATATGGACAAATCACAAATGTAAAACACAATCTTAAAATTATGCTTGTTTCTTTCAGGACCTGGCTCAAAGGAAAAAGTATTACTCAATTGGGATCAAAGATTTAATGTTATTGAGGATATTGCTCAATGGCACCTTTATCGTCATCATGAATCTAGAGTGAAGATCATCCATAAAGATCTCAAGAAAAGCAATATTCTTTTGGATTATGAAATGAATTCCAAAATCTCAGATTTTGTCACAGCCAGGATTTTTGGAGGAAATCTGGCAAACACTAACAGAGTTGCTGGTACTTAGTAGGCATAACTTGCTCAAACTGCATAAAAATCATCTACTAGCAATTAACTCAATTTTTTCTAGCATAATTAATATGTAAGTAAGTCTATAGCTTACCAGATTTGCCCTTGTCACATTGCGGATATGTCGTCGTTTGTATATGAAAGATGAGGTATAGTCTTCAAAATGTACTTAACAGATTTACACTGACCTTCATCTACAATGCTGTGATTATATCATATAGATCACCTGAACTATCATTGCAAGGCATATTGTCTGAGAAGTCTGATGTCTTTAGCTTTGTGTCCTGCAATAATATAGAATTAAATCTGAAAACTGCCTGTATTCCATTGTTAACTTGATAATATGTCATTGCATCTAACATGAAAGATGATGAGTGATCTAAAAATACGGTTCAAGGATTTACACTGACAGCATAATCTCCAATGCAGTGGTTATTTGTCGCCTGAATATGCAATGCAAGGAATATTTTCTGAGAAGTCTGATGCTTAAGCTACAGGTATCCTGATATTAGAGATTTTATTGAGCAAAAAAAACCGCCACCTTTTCATCGCTATGAAGATTCACTGAATCTCTCGGGCCATGTAAGCATACTAGCAGATGAAAGCTATATTATTTTTCCTAGTTGCATGTAAAATAATTATCTCAGGCATGGCAACAGTGGAATGAGGGGAAGGCAGTTGCGTCTTTAGATCCAAGGTGGAGTAACTCATATGATGAAAGCTCAAGTTATTAGATCTATAACTATTGGCCTCCTATGTTTCTAGGATCATCAAGATGAGCGACCTATTATGGCAGCAATAGTTTCAATGCTTTTCAGTGACATGAATCATGTCACATGATCCTTCTATCTCCAATGCAACCTGCATTTAGCCAAGTAGTCTCCCAAATGTATCAAGTATATTGGGTTTCTAGCGCTAATACATGCTCCAGGAATATGATTTCTGAGACATTGAAGAGCACTAAGGTACAATGTCTCGTTGTCTTTGGTCGTAATAAAAACATAGATTTCATGAACATGAAAACTATCCTATTATTCAGTTTTTTGTAGAGAGTATTGACTTTTGTTCTTCACTTTGTCTTCATAATTAGTGCTATTTTTATCATGCCAAGATCTTCTAGTTTCATTATAGTTCTTAGCATCATATGCCACCATTCTTAATCAGTTCACCACGTCCAAATATATGGATCCAACAATGAGCTTATTTTTTTTTTCTCTTTCTCTTTTTCTGTTTATTAAAATTAGTGAATAGAAAATAAGGCACAATGATTCCTAATATACAGATGCAGATAAAAGAAAGTTAAATCTGGTTAAATGGCAGAGGGAGGAAGCATGGTGGTTAGAAATTGAGGATGCATAAGATGGGTTTATTATATACTCCCTCCGTTTCAAAAAGAATAACCTACTTTTCTTTTTAGTCCGTTTCAAAAAGAATGACCTTTTTCTTTTTTGGCAACACTTTAATTCCAACTTTCCACATGGCATGTTTAAGACCACAAGATTAAAGGGCATTTTGGTACATTTGCCATAACTTTAATTTAGGACCACAAGATTCAAAAGTCTTCTTTATTTTCTTAAACTCCGTGCCAAGTCAAATTAGGTCATTCTTTTTGAAACGGAGGGAGTAATTAATATTTGTGGAGATAAATAATGATGAAAATAAAAGCATTTGGAAATAACTTATAGATGTCAAATATGTGAAGAAGGATACATAGTTGTAAGATGTGGAAAAGGTAGTATACTTCACAACTGTTCATAGCTCACAAAAGGTAGTATACTTCTGAATCAGTATTTGTAAGATGTGGAATGAGTTTCATCAATATACAAAAGTAAAGTCGGGAATGAAGTTAAGATCAAATTTGGTCTGAAGAATGGGTGAGGGGTGTGAGTTTGAATACTAGATTTTCAAACTTGTATAATTGCTCAATTAATAAAGAAGGATATGTTGCTGAGTTTTGTTCTGCTAATGGCAGAATTCTAGAAGAGGTTTTAGTTAATGATTTTGTCAAAAAGAGTGAAAGGGGGATTCCCTCGAAGAGGTTGATGAGCTTTCAGATAATTTGATATGAACGAACTCCAAAAGCATCAGACCGTTTGTAATGACTAATGACTTGTCTCTAGTGCTTTGATAGATGGAAAAAGTAGGGCAATTACTTCAAATATCGAGCCTTCCATTTTGATTTCTTATGGTAAATTTCTGAATTTCCATGTTTAATTCAGTAAGCTCGAAGTGCTACACTGCCTTTTTACAACAAAATAGTAAATGATTAATCTGAAACAGAACTAGTTAGAATGTTAGATCATCCAAAAAATAAATTTAAAAAAAAAAAAAAACGAATACTCAGAGATCTTAAGACAGGCTCAAAAAGATTTTGTAAATTTCATGGAAGTTTGAAGGAGAATTTTTCTAAGTAACTTTGAGGAAACTCACTTACTTTTGTACTTCAGCAAAACGTCATTTAAGGGATCCTTAATGTTGAATCCTATTCTAAAGTCTTCTCTATGACTGTTTCAGCTTATTAGCTTTTGGTCCAAAACAAAAATAGTCCCCCAACCCCACGACTTCATCCTTAATTAAAAATCTCGAGTTCGAGCTTGGAAATAAAGAAACTATTGACTAATTTACACTTCACTCTTTAATAGGTTCTATGCAACTCAAATATGAGTTTGTCTGAGTCTGTAAATTTTTCATTATTATACCAAATAATTATATAAAAGAAATATATCCAATATAAAAAATAATATTATAAATTGTAATTTTTTTTTTTGCTCTCCCTATGAGCTCCCACCCTTTTTTGCTCGTTTGATGACTTGAACTCACAATCTTTGAGTTGAAAGTGAAGAATGCTTATCATTCGAATACCTATAAATTGCATAATAAGATGGCATGGCAAAGTGAACTAGTCTTCGTGCAAAGCAGAAATGATTAAGCAACTTCCAACCGACTAAAGTTCTAGAGACTTTCAAGTCCTTTTTTGTGACTTTGAAATTCTCTCTTTTTCTTCTACAAGAGATATGATGAAAAAGATAGCTTTATTTTTGCGTAACAAAATTGTAAAGTTTCTTGCAACTCATTATCGGATCAAGAATGACCAAGTCATACTAATTACTTGCTGCCCGATTTATTTTATGTTATTTTTTTACAATTAAAAAAGTAATTAGACTGAATTATTCCTATTTATTCTTTATCTTAATGTAATATTACTTTTTTCACTGTATTAATGTCTCTCCACATGTATTAAGTAAAGGAAATGTGAAAGCAAATAATTAGTTACTGTATATATATTAGATTTTCTAAAATTAACAAATGTTTTGGGCTAGTTATTTATGGAGGGGAGTCTTTGCATAACTGATAAAATTGTTGTCATGTGACCAGTAAGTCATAAGTCTCTTGCAAAAATACAGGATAAGACTTCATATAATAGATCTTTATGATCAGGCATTTCTCCGAATTTTGTGTGTAGTGAAAGCATTAGTATACTAATATATCTTTTATTTTTATTAAGACAATGACAATTAAAATGGATTGGAGGGAGTACAAGACAACTTATTTCCTCTTTCTTTTTAAATTTATTTGTCATTAAAATTCACGACACAAATTATCCAAAACAGGAAAAAGGTAATGCCATTGATTAAGAATTGAGATCATGTTTTAATAACGACTAACGTGCATTCATATTATCCAACCAGATCCATTTCTTAAGGTATTATACTGAATAATTTGATTTATTCTATATGCTTAGAAATCTTTACTTTGTTTGAAATATATATGGGTATGTAATTAAAGTATTTTAAAGCGTAAAAATGTCCACAACATCCCATTTGGATTTAACTATCACATCATACTCTTGTTTATCATCATAAAAATCGAGGTTGATTACTTGAATTGTCACTCATCTATTGAAAATCATACCACTTAAAAGTCATTTTTTCTATAACCATTTCACACCAAAAATTACTATCCCAATTTTGTGGATTTTCAATTTCTAATTTGACATTTATATTACCGCATTCGCGGCCGGAGGCCCTCATTAGCGAAGAAGGAAGTGCCCTGCACTAGATATCAGCAAAAGTGTTGATTTGCATGGTTTTCAAAATCTCCGAAAGAACCCTCGGGATTCATTCGGGACCCAACAGAAATAAATCATATATGCTACTAGGCTATTTTTGATGCCCCGGACTCAATGAAGACGTCGGATTTTCGAAAAAGGATCGTTTTCAAATAAATTAACCCCGGACTCTTTTTTCACTATTTTTCGAATGAAGGGTCGAATTGCAAAATAAAGGTTCTGAACCTGAACCAACCTCGCAACTAACCTAAATTCGATATTTCGAATCTAATGGAACTGTCCAAATCGTCATCCGGGACCTGAAACATCAAATGCTGACCGAAGTCAACTATATGGCTTTTAAAGCTTCTAAAAACCTCAAACTTGCCCAAATCACTCCCGATCGCATCGGCAACCGTATCAACCATCCCCACACCCCCAAACCAATATGTAGCAACTATAAGAAAGGGCAAAATGATCAAAACACGTAAAAACAAGTTTTCACAAGTCAGGTCCTTACAGTTATGTGAACTTAATTAATCTCAACATTAAAGTAAAGCTCGACCCTGCCAGAATGATTTTTCTATAGGGAAAAGGACACCACATGGCCCATCAAAAAACAAATGACCCATGTTTGGGCTATTGGACATGGAATGGCCAATCGGCCCAAATTAATTCCAAAAAATGGCCAGTCGGCCCAAACTAATTCCAAAAATGGTCAATCGAAACTGTATCAATATGGTATATGGGTTGTATCAATATAGTATAAGGAGTGTATTAATATGGTACAGGGACTGTATCAAAATGGTATAAAAATTGTATCAATATGGTATATGAACTATTTATGCATATGCTTTTCTCTATAAACTATATGAATGTGGCATGGGGATTGTATCATTATGGTATATGAACTGAAAAAAAAAAAAGGCACTAGCAACAATAAAAAGGCCTAAAATGGCTACCTTTTGAAATTGCAAAATCAATAACTATTTCGTAGAAATAGTTTTGGGCGAAGTGACATTTATGTCCTTTTCCCTTTTCTATAATCTGCACTCTCATCTCCATAAACCCCTAATTAAGAGTACTAGATTAGTGTCGGTGGATTTTGAGCGGGTCGGGTTTTTCTTTTGGTTTTGAGATTATTTGAGTTCACATTGATTACTACAAGTACCAAATTAGTACTTCCTCCGTTTCATATTAGTTGATCATCTTACTATAAATAGTTGTTTCAAATTACTTGATCATTTACTAAATCAAGACAAAATTAATTATATTTTTCCTATTTCATTCCTACAATTAATTCTCTTTGAAAGTCTAAATAAGAAATTTGAAAAGTTCCAATAAAATATCTTACAATACTAAATTACTCCCTCCATTCACTTTTACTTGTCACTAATTTCCTAATTGAATTTTCACTTTTACTTGTCATTTTTGACAAAAGACAACTTATTTTTTCCTATTTTACCCTTAGCATTAATTGTTTATTTTCTAAACTAATTTCAAAACACAATAATAATCATCAATTAATAGGGGCACTATGATAAAATAGTTATGTTAATAATTATTTTTCTTAATGGGTGTGTCAAGTCAAAATGTGACAAGTAAAAGCGAACAGAGAAAGTAGTAAGCAATATTTATTACCCTTTTTATTTATAATTTCTTAAAAAACGTGTAAAGAAGAAAGTAATCAACTAATATGGAACTGCTAAAATAGTTCACTACCGGAAAATTTACAATCAGTCAAAATGAGTTTTAGTTGAAAAAATGACATTTCTGAATAAAAAGAAGTACTATAATTTTCAATAATTACATGATCATTAGAGCAATGAATTCTAGAAAATAAACACATTACACAAGAAAACACGAGATAGTAACATGCAATAATCCAGGGAATCTAAGTATGTTGGTTGGCTGCTTATCTAAACTTTATAGAATTTGAGAAATCTTAGTAGTTAAATTATTGACTATCTGAATTTTTCACTTTAATTTACTAATGATAGTTTGATTCTTCATCTTGTAATTTCTTCCTTTCTCCTTCTCTTGGCCTCAATTGAAAAAAAATAATAAAATGCTATAGTCTATAGAGACTAGAAATCCCATTTCTTTTTAGTGTTTGGTGGGGAAAATCGAATAATTCAAGATGCCTAACACAAGAATGCTAATTGTATCAGCGATTATTAATAGCAAAAAACAATTGAAAATTTAAAAGCCTAATGTGAAGGGAAATAAAACAGCAAAATAATGATTTAGCCAAATCTCAAAAAGATTTTGTGTAAAGTCTTTAGACACTTCCTTTTATCTGAAACCATTAATTAAGAACATTAGGTCGGTGCTTTAGCAAAATAACATTATTAAAGTAATACTTAAATAAGTTTAATTCTACTCTAATTTCTTTATAATCAGCTCATCTTTTGCTTTTTAGCAAACAAATTAAGAAAAATAAGTTTCCAACACGGAAAAGAAATAATATATAATTGCACCACCATGCCTGCAAGGATTGTGGTGGAGTGGTAAGTACTCCTTCATCATTAACTAGAGGTCTCGGGTTCGAGCACCTCTGGGTATGGAGTCGTCTTTGTTAGAGAACGTTTTACCCCCCAATGTGGGACTTTCCGAAGTAAATTCAGATTTAGTCGGGCTGTAATGCGGATATCAGACATCAGGTGAAAAACCAAAAAAATATAATTGCACCGTAAATTACATGTCATTGCCAGCCCAAGTGATAAATGGTCTTTATGAAGACTAGAAATTACATGATTAGGCAACTTCCAAGTTCTAGAGGCTTCCAAGTCCTTTTTCTGACTAGGAAATTTCGCCCTTTTATTCTTCTTCTTCTTCTACCACGAAAAGAATGGGTTTGTTTTCATGTAAAAATAGAAAAATAAAAAGTTATTCCTTTCGTTTCGATTTATGTAAAAATATGAATTATTGATTATTATCCCACGTGGTGGAAATATACTAGGTATGTTATTGTTTGTTTGTTTGATTATGATGACATGTATAAATTTTATTTTTAAAAATTTATGTCATATAATTATGTTTAAGAATTAAATATTGCCACATAAATTGAAAATCAAAAGAGTATAGTGTTTTGGAATAATTACCTTTCTATGTATTGAGTGATTTAGTTTACAAAATAGTAGGCTAATGTATCAGTCTCACTTGAAGGGATTACATCGAATATGTTATTGTATATATAATTAATAAATATTTTTGTATACAAATCATATTGATAAATAAATTTAGCTGAACGTATTAGTAAATTTCCCCAATTTTTTGTGTAATTCATTTATTGAAAAAGAAAAATGGAAGTATGACCAAGTCATACTAATTACCAGACGCAGGTCTAAATCTTTCTTTGACTTGGCTTTTATGAAATCTCTTACTCGCTTTGTCTTTTTTTTTTTCCCTTCTATAAATTTCATCAGTGCACTTTGTGATCATTTAAAAGGACACCACGTATTATCCAAATCATATGCACTCACGTCATTATCCTTATTTTTTATTTAGTATTGTGCAAATTATCCATAAGATCCATTACCTAACGTGCATATTATCCAACAAGATCCATTTCTTAAGGCATTCTTGCTACTAATTACGATGATGCATGCAGGTTAATTAGTTTCTAATCTAAGCTATTCACATAATCCTGAGAAGCAGTATACTATTAATACTCCAACGAAATTTCTTGAGATTTGTTGTAAATGCTGGGGGTAATAGACAGCTAGAACTATAAATTAAAGGATTCTTAATTAAGTTTGGAGGCTAAGGAAAACTCTGGCGTTAACTTTACATAATTGCTATCGACATTAAATTTGAGCTATGGACTTATACTTAGGGGTAGGTATGATATGGTATTGTATGGTGTCAAAATTTTAGTTCGGTAATTTTAATTTTCGGTTTATAAAAATATGATATTATTATCATACTAAATTAATTTGATATGATTCGTTATTTTGTTGTACGGTAAATTGATAAGTGTGGTTTGTTCAACTTCGACTTATATATATTCTAATACTCATATAATAAAAAATTATGACTTCGAATTTTCATGATACGTTTCAATTATATCAAATTAACGGGCAATCCTCTATTAGATACAAAATAGCATTAACTAAGATATGTGATATGTAGTTTTAATTTGTATTAATACCATTTCATATATTTATTAATCTAAATTGATTATACCATTCAAATTCTAAGATTATGTGATGACATATCTATCAAACTAAATTTTCAATCATTAAAAATTTAATATTTCTTATACTACTACTACAATAACAATATACCCAAAATATTTCACAAGTGGGGTATGAGGACGATGATGTGTACGCAATTTTATTCTTACCTTGCGAACATGAAAAGATAATTTTCAATAAACCATCAGCTTAAGTAAAACATACCAAAAGTAAGTATGAAAAGAAAATATAATGAATTTCTTCTTCTACTAATACTATTATGTTATATATATGCGTGTATCAATGTGTCTTATATTAATATGTTAAACGTTGTATCTAGTCAAATAACACTATCTAAAATGGGATGGGATGGGAGAAGTACTATTTTGAATCAAAATATAAACAACAAAGTACATGAGTAGTTATAATATAATGATGTGTGATGTGCATGAACATAACAAAGGTAGGGAAACAAGAAATTTTTGGTAAGTTGGTAGAGCTTTCCTAGAGATCTTTTTCCAGCTTCCAAGTTTCCACCACAAGTCCCCTTGCAACCCAACAACATTCACACCAATCATGTGATTCCACTCAGCAATTTAACAATTCCCTGCCTACCAAGACAACAAATATCAAACCAATTGGCCTTGAAATTTTGAACACCCAAAAATATAAAATATCAAAATAAAAAAGATTCTCTAAAAAATTTCTCCTAGCAGTATGGAGCAGGTCAAAGGGGACAATGGACTAATAAAAAAAATACTCTCTTGGTTCCAATTTATATGTAAATCAAAATTAGGCATAGAATTTAAAACATATGGAAAGATTTTTCAATATTGTTTTAAAATTATCTTAAAATAAATAAAATTTTAAATAAAACATTACACTATTGTGGAATTTTTGCAAAATAAATGAAACCCAACACGAAAAACTGTTGATACGGTTATAAAGTATTTGTCAATGTGTCATTCTTTTTAAAATTGACTAAAAAGAAAAGTTTATCATATAAATTGGGACAAAGGAAGAACTTGCCCAGTATACTAAAAATAATCTTTCAGCTTTACGTATTCAGTTTGAAAAATCATGAGATAATTTGCTACTTTGTGTTTATTTTACCTTTGTAATTAACATATAATTCATTTTCAACATTTAGATTACTTACAATTAATAGGGATCATGTAACAAAACTATCTTTTTTTTTAATATTATTTTTTAAAAAGTGTGTCAAGTTAAATACGAACAAATAAAGATGAACATGAGGGGTATATAATAATCTATGTGTGAAATGACTGTAATTGCCCTTTAGAAAGTGACAGGCTGACAGGTTTCTTCTGAGAAACAGAGAGGCAATTGCATTCTGCAAAAACCTAAGCCGACCAGCAATTAAATCTCTGTGATTTAGTTGTCATCCATACCTACCCCCACCCCCACCCCCACCCCCCTATTCTTCCTCTTTCCTAGAATTAACCCCTTTATTCCACCCCATTATATTAGACAACAAGATCATCATATTGTTCCCCACTTCAACAATCATACATACAACCAAAGAAAAAGGCCAAAGGAGTTTTTTTATTTTCAAGAAAATTATGGCTAGCACAAAAACGAATGAATTTCAAGATATGTTACCTATGATGGCAAATAAGCTAGGTGGGGATGGTTTAATAAGAGAGTTATGTAATGGTTTTGCACTATTGATGGATAGGGACAAAGGGGTCATCACATTTGAGAGTTTGAAGAAGAATTCAGCACTTCTTGGGTTACAAAATTTGAGAGATGATGAGTTAATGAGCATGTTAAAAGAAGGTGATTTGAATGGTGATGGTGCACTTGATCAGATGGAATTTTGTGTACTTATGTTTAGATTGAGTCCTGAATTGATGGAAGAATCTGAAGATTTGCTTGAAATTGCTTTGGAACATGAATTTAAGGCTAATTCAACTAGGTGATATTGGATTATGTAACTTAGTTGTTTCTTTCTTGAGGGTCTTGAATATTGTCTTGTTATCATGTTGAAATTTGGAAGGAAAAATTGTAATACTAGCAAAGGTGGAAACAAGAATTGGGAATTTGATTTCTTACCCTAAATACATACAAATTCTTTGTAATTTCTACTTTTGGATTTTCTTCTTCAGGATTCATTTTATTTTTCTAGTTTTGCCTATTTTACTTTCTGCGTTTAAAGTAGGCAATTTGTACAATAAACTGTGGAAAATTCGTTAGTGGCTGATCAAAATTATGAGCTAGTTCATAATCATATCTGCGTTATTTTGCGATGTATAATCGGATGTAAAGTCATAGAACTAAGAGTGTCAACCGGATAGGGCTAAGTAGGCCTCACCATGGCCATTGAGGGTGAGGCCTAGTGAGACCAATTCTAGGCCAGGCTAACCTTCTACCGGAGGCACGGCCACAACCTTCTACCCATCAAGAAGTTGTTCTGAGCTGGGCTAGACCACTTCTTTTTTTTGCTTCATTTTAAGATTGATTTTTATATGTACCAAAATTGACATTTTATATGACAGACATTTCAACCGTGAACTCTATTTTTCTCATATAGATTTATATTATAGAATATTAAATTTTTGCTCCACTTTAGCAAAAATGTGATTGAATGGGAAAGTGAATGTTTTCTTGAAATTGGCTGTCAAGTTAGATCTCGAAAAAGACGCGAAACAAAAAGAATCGTTTAAATTGCACAAACGAGCACAAAGTAAGACTGCTTAAAATTTCAACAATTTACAACTTGTTTATTTCCTTGTTGCTAGCTGACTTTGTTGCATTATTGACCTCATGTTTTGGGATGGAAATGACTAGAAATATGCTTGCTGGCTGCTCCTATTTAATTTTGTAAAGAAACAAAATTGGCTTACACTCGGATAGTGGATTTTAGCCATAAAATACATTATCTATGTGATCGCCCCCACCCACGCACCCAACCCAAAAAAAAAAAAAAAAAAAAAAAACGCGTCCCCAGCCTCCTTAATTTCCTTTCTACCCGCAAGCGCAACCCAAATCTTACCTCTAAGAAATTTTGCTAAAAATGTTCAAAACTTTAGTATATGTATAAAATGATGTTTTTGATATAATATTATTTTATATAATATACGGAGTACATAATTAATTTTGGTAAAATCACATCACAACACGAATTATTTTATCATATATACATAATGCCCCATATCTTTTATTTAATTACATCACATCCCATATTTTAAGTAACAAGTTTAGGGTACGTGCGTTGCACGTAAATTTTAACCAATTACCAAGATATTACTCTTAATATAATACAAAAATAAAATTCAAAGTTGGGCTATTTAGAAATCCTAACTCATCAAACTGAAGCTAACACATTGAAAATATTCATAATTTAGAAGGGGATAATATTATTAGATATGAATTAGAAGTAGAAAGATACTTACTTATGTTTTAAGTTGGCAGATGAAGCTGAAGAAACTATTGTACTTGAAACACCTTTGCAGCAACGCGGTGGAGGATTTATGAGAATTTCTAACAATAAAGCTATTATTTGCTTTGCTCCAAGAAATTACTGTAATGAAATATCAACGCTAGTACCCCGTATTACGAAAATACGACAGTGAAGAAAACATGTCAATTAGTAAGGAAAGCAGTGGATATCATTCAGAAAAATAATGCGGTTGTAGACACGTGATTTTGACCCTTCCTGACTTAACCTATTTTTAGCACTAAATATTATTATTTTATTTATTTATTTTTTAACTCTTTTTTATCTAATCTTTATTTTAGTTTTTATTTCATGTTTAGTAGGTTTTCTTTGAAAAAATTAAGAAAAAGATTTCAAAAAACAGAGTCATATTTTAGTATAAGTTTTATTTTTACTTTGCAAAATAAAAGAAATTTTTTCTAAAAATATATTTTCTTTTAATTTAGGTTTTAATAAATAAGCTAGTAATTTTAATATTTTTCTTAGCCATATATTTTTAGGAATAGCTATTCAACTTTCTCTATATTTTTATTAATTTTAAATAGTTAGCAAATACTACTTTAGTTATTTATTTAGTTTTTATAAATTTATTTATTTATTTTTTAAAAAATAATAATAATAATAATAAGTAAAATAAAAATCCTAACCCAACTACCCTTCCCCCACAATCTATACACACACACACGTTCCCCCCTCCCTGCACGTCCCTACACTAACACACACTAACTACTACCCTACACTAACACACACACTACTACACTACACTACAACTCACCTGCACACTACTACACATACACACACACCACTCCTATATAAACATGCACACACATGCACTAAAAGAAAGAAAAAAAGCACACACACACAGCAACACGAGAAAAAGAAAAGAAGCTAGAAAGAAAGAAAAGTGAGAAAGAAGGGAAACAGGAGGAGAAAGTTAGAAAAAAAACACAGTAACATAGGGAACACACATGCACATTACACACGAAAACAGTGAGGGAGACATGGACGGAAAAAAGACTGAAAAAAAAAAAACGATAAGAAAAAGAGGAGAAAAACAACAACAACACCAAAAGAAAAGATAGGAAAAAAGAAAGAAGGGAGATAGAACACACGAAAAAAAAAAAACAGTAAGAGAAGGAGGATAGAGATTAGGAGCCAAAAACAGAAAGAAAGGCAGTAGGAAAACGACAGAAAAAAGGTAGGAAAAAGATAGAGATTAGGAGGAGAAAGATAAAAAAAACAGAGAGGAAAAGATAAGATACATAGAGAAAAATCCATTTCTAAGAGAGCAAAATCAATTTCAAATAGAGAGAAAAAGAGAGGAAAAAACATAAAGAGCTTGATATCGGAGTTTCGAGGTCTTGTTCGTGGTTTTATTGGTCGTGGCTCCTAAAAGTTAGCTATTGTTAACTCTGGAAACAGTAGATTGTATGCGTTCCTTTATCGTGAATTAACCTTGCAAAGGTAACACTCAATCTTTCTTGGTATTGTTTTAATGTCGGAATTGTACGAGATCTAATTTCGATATTATAAAGATGCTCAGATTTTACCTATATCTGATTTGGTTATCATACTTCTTCGTTATTAAATGTAATAAGTTCAAATTTTGATTTCTTGAGATTGGGAGTAAATTTGGTATAGTATGTTACTATTTTTACGTGCAAAAATATCGAGTATACGTCAATGTTGTTCTTATTTATCAGTTTATCTTGTTTTGGTCGAATCCACAAACAAAACTATATTTGTTAAGTACTAGTCACTGTTAGGCGCTTAATAGATTTTTCTTTTCTCTTGGTTAAGTTTCTTTTTCCTTCCGTGTATTATTTTGAAAACCTAAAGATATTTGGGAGCTCTCTACCTGCATGCTATGCCCATAAGTTAATTGTGTTTTGAGTGGTTATACTACCAGGTTGTTGGCATAACTTAGCAAAATATGGCCTTCAGTGATACTTTGGTAGCGACGTTGCTTTAATTAGTTTGTGTTTTTTAAAAAAAAAAAAATAATTTTGTCTTCCTTTAGTTGTGTGTTTAGTTTAACATCTTATTGAATATATGTTGAGATATAGAAATGGAAGTCACTGCATCTAGTTTATTACATGGGAATGCTAAGTTTTGACATTGTGAATATATTCATGCATCATATAGGCCTGTACATGATATTTCTCCACTGTTTTTTTTAGTTCGTGGTTCTTTTATTTTGAAAATTTTGCATACAATTCGATGTTTGAAGTTAGTATATTATCTAGGGGAGTTGTAATAATGGTTGGTTCAATTCTCTTGTTATAGAAATACTTTTTTAGGCCTAAATCAATTTTTAGGCCTGACTAATTTATTTATTCAGTGTGAGGTAAAATAAGATGGGTTGCGGATTTATTCAAGATCCGTCGTGATAAGAAAAAGAAATGAGAGAAAAATTCATTCGTAAGGGAGCGGGTTGAGTTGCAGATTAATCCAAGACTCGATACAAATTTGAAAGAAAAGAGTGCAAAGGGAACACAAAAAATAATAATAAATAATGAATAAGAACATGGGTCTCGAATTTTTAAGAGACGAACAAACGCCTTTAACTCTAGATAAGCTTTAGGCACGATAAATTTTGTCTTGAGTAAGAATGCAACTATGCATCTTTCTCGTTACACTTAATAACAAATATGAAACTTAAGGATGCAAAATTGCACCTTGAAAAAGATCGTCTTATTAATTAATTAAAACTGAGACTTGTAGACGAAACCTCATAGATAGGGTGCATTCGAGTGAAGAAGATTGTCTGTCAAGACTTAGAATGCAATTATGCATCTAAGTCGAGACCAACGAAAATTGGTACATTAAAAATGAGCGAACTAAGACATACAAACACAATTTATCCAAAATAGTTTAAGTTAAGTATAAGTTAATAAAAGCGACCGTGCTAGAACCACGGGACTCGAGGGATGCCTAACACCTTCCCCTCGGTCAATAGAATTCCTTATCCGGATTTCTAGTTCGCAGACCAATATTAAAGAGTCAACTTCCTTTTGATTAGGGATTCAAAAAGGTGACTTGGAACACCATAACTCAATTCCAAGTGGCGACTCTGAAAATAAAAATAATCCCTATTCAATACCGTCACTTTAATTGGAAAAACCCTCCGATCACCGAGCGAAAAGGGGGTGTGACAGCGGTAATTGAAACACAATATACAATAGATGGTAATAGACATCAAAAGCAAAAAAAAATACATGTATGAGGCTAAAACTACGACAGACACAATGCTCCTAGACTCCCACCAAATCTAAACTTGTTGAAAAGCAAGTCAAAGCATAATTACCTACTAACTTTCTACCCTAATATGTGACCTCCATAACCTCATATCTAATACAGCTGTATAAAAAAGAATCACAAATTTTTAAAACAAATATACTACGGGCATGCAATAACATTAGAACTAAATTGCACATAAAAGCTACGACATTACAAAAAATATAATTCATAAATAAAAAAGAATTTAACCTTCTACCCTACTCCGTGACCTCCAAACCCTCATATATAATGCACATGTGTAGAAAAGAATCAAGAATTTCTTAAAATAAATATACTACGGGCAATGGGCATGGAACAATATTAGAACTAAATTGCACATAAAAGCTACGATATTACAAAAAGCACGATTTATAAATCAAAAAGAATTTAACCTTCTACCCTAATCCGCAGCCTCAATACCCTTCTATCTAATGCACCCGTATAAAAAAAAATCATAAATTTCATAAAACAAATATATTACGGACATGCATGCAATGAACGAAATATTGAAGACAAAATCCACTAATTTATAAAAGTTAAAGAACCAAAAGTAAAGTCCTAATTTTGCCACAAAATATTTCATTTGACTAATTGTAAAAGTTACTGAACCAAAAGTAAAGTCCTAATTTGGCCACAAAATATTTCATTTGACTAATTGTAAATTGTCATTAATGTTATAAGAATTTAATGTTTGTAAACTTATTCTGGAGGTAAATTTTTATAAGGAAATTTTTTAATAGAGTACTAAATATTGAGATTTCTATCAAAAATAAAAGGACGAAAATTCTGGAGGTATATTTTTATAAGGTAAAGTTTTAATAGTCTCCTAAATATTGAGATTTCTACCCCCAAAAAAAGAAAAAGAATACAACGATAGTTTCCATGCGCATGTACATATTAGGTTAGTTTAGCTATGAATTATTCTTTAATACATTATTCAAAAAAAGGAAATACTTTTAAATTATTAAATATAAGGAAAATAATAAATGACATATATATTGAATTTTAACAATACGTGAATATAGAATTTTTTACATTGAATTTTAAAAGGTTCCACATATTTAGGAGTCTTCCTATATATTTTAGGAGTCTACTTCCCATATATTTTAGGAAGACCAAGATTTTCATATAGTTATTATAGTTAATATTTAATATTATAATAATTTGAGAAAAATAGTGAAAAGACGATTTTGTCTAAAGGGGAGACTTTTAGCAAAGGGCAAAAAGTTCAAACAACATTTATCTTTGCTAAAAGTCCAAACAACATTTATAAAGACCTTCACACTTTTAATATAATAGAGATAGAAATGTATTCGAGATAGTAATGTATCTAAAGACAGTATGTATCTGAAAAAAATTAAGTAATATATCCGAGACAGTATGTATCATGAGTAACTTATGTATCGTGAATTAATTATGGTCATGATACATAACAACCAACCTACTAACGCAATGTATCGCAAATAACGCAATGTATCTGAAATTTTTAGTAATGTATCCGAGATTTCAGATTTTTCAGGATTTTTAGTAATATTGAAAAAAGTTGGGATAGAGAGTAATTAGCTCCAAAAGTAGTGGGACTTATGTTTATAAATTAATTTTTTCAACGAAGAATGTTCGAATTACCATCCTTGAATCAATGTAGCTATGTCACTGCCCCTAAGTTTAGCATTCCGGGCTAGTTTTTTAGGGTCTGTTTGGAAAGCCACCTGGTAATTGGAATTGGTGTAATTACTAGGGCAACCTAGTAATTACGATGATATGTTTGTTTGCCACAATGTAATTACACTGTAATTACAAATGTACTGTTTGATTGCACAAGTGTAATTACATGGTTATATTAAATTTTTAAAATAAAAGTTAAATATAAAAAACTAAAAATTTATATTAGACAAATAAGAGTCTTTATAAATGATATTAAATTAAATATTTAAGATATGTTCTTAACTAATATTATTAAAAAAATAATTGATTTATATTTTTCAAATTAGTATATTTAAAAGTACATGATTTTTAAGAACACCAGAAAATGTATGTTTGACAAAAAAAATTAATATTATAAATATAATTTCATAAAATTATTAAAACATTTGAAAAAAAAGATAATCTATCAATTCTAACTAAAAAATGAATAACTTGCAATGTGAAATAATAAGTCAATACTAGTAAAACAAATAAATTAAAACTGGAAATATAACATAAGTTCAAAATTCAAAACAAAAAAAGTTAACATAATACTCTTATGTCAAATTTCAACAAAACATACATAAATATGACTCAAAAAAAAAAAAAAAAAGCGTAGGTCTATAACCCTTTTCAACAATGAACTCTACTTTAATTTTAAAAATTAGAGTACTAACAAAATTATGCTAAATGAAAAAAATAAACATAAAATAAATAAGAAAATAGATAATTTGAACAATTGCATGGAATCACAAGAAGTAATGGTTGGGAGATGAGAAGGAAATGAAATATAAAGAATATAAAATAAAAAACATATTTTGTAAAAATATTAAAATAAAAAAGAATTAAAAATAATAGAAATAAAAAATAAATTAAAATGAAAAAAATATAAATAGAAATAAAAAGAAGAAATTAAAAAGTAACCAATTTGTAATTACACTATGTAATTACTAGCAATTCACAGTCCCCCTATGAATTGGAGAGTGTAATTACCCCTGTCAATTACACTCAATTACCTGCTGATTAAGTAATCACCTCACCAACCAAACATGTCAAACCGTGTAATTACACTCAATTATACCAAATCTAATTCATAGAGTGACTTGCCAAACAGTTCCTTAATTATCTGAGCCGAACCTGTTCCCGGCCATTGGCCCGATAGGTAAAGATGCGACAAAATGAAAGTGAAATTATGTTCATTTGTGTATGAATGTACACTCTTCCGACATTTGCAAATTAATGCAAATTAATGAACTTGTAAATATTGAACTTGCAGCATTTAGCACATAAAAGTCCAAATTTGAGTATTTGTAATACTAGTATTATGAACGAATATTAATGTTATATTGTTTGTAAAAAAATATTTGTTAATCAAACATTTTTCCATGAAAACAACCGTTTGTTAGCCTCTAGTAATTAAAGCATGTGGCTGATTGTTCAATTGAGACTTAGTTATTTTAAAATTAAGTTGAATTATGTTAAATAAAGAAAATGATGAGGAAAAGAATGACAAAAAAGTAGAGAAGAATAAAACCAAACATAAATATAACCATAACTGAATTTGTTAGCATATTAGTGATTATGAAATGATTGTTAGTTTCCAATTAAATTTAAATACTATCCTTTTTTCTCTTGGAAGAAAATTGCCTACATCCTTTTGGTGTAGTTAGTTCATTAGCCAATTCATTTGTAAATAATGAAAAAAGAAGAGATCAAGCCCTCACCCATCATAATTTTTTTTCCTAAATTTCTCTTCTCACTCGCTCAAAACGCAGCAACACCAACAAAAAATGAAGAGCCCTAAACTCCTCAATATACGCTGCCTCTTCATTCCTCTTCGATTCCTCGTCCAAATTCGTTTGACTCATAATTATATCTATTTTATTTATGTGGGATTATAAAATAAAATTATAATCAAACGTCATACTTATGTGCTGAATTTTATACAATGCAACTAAAAAGTTACCATATATAATAATAGCTATGCTAATTTGATTTTTTTTGTTTTTTTTTTAAAAAAAGGAGCAAAGAAACAATCTGTAAAAATAAAATTAAGTCATTTAAATATTTCAATTATAAAAAGAAATTCGATACCTTGCATGTGGTGAAATGAAGATCATCAATATTTTTTTTATGCAAAGTCAAATTTTAGAAGTATCAATATTATACTATTTAGATAGAACGAAAAAAAAAATATATATATATATAGAAAAAACATTACCAAAAAGGATATTCATGTCAATTGGCCAATGACAATAATGCGTTTGTCCTCTTCAAATCTTCCCATGGTGATTTTCTAGTCTTCTATTTTTTTATGTGCATTATTTGATCTTCACTTTATCCTGCAAAAACAAAACATCACACAAACTGATGCATTGCAAATGCAAATTGTAAGAAAATAATTAAAATTCCACATGTTACGTTCTTGCTTGAAATTTATATAGGATACCAAATACTAATCTACTGAATAAGAAGCTTAAGAAGTAAGGCCATGCACAATATTTTGATTACTAGATATTTTTTTAGTGCACAATAAAATATGCACAAGAACACAACATGGAGAATAACATAACTCAAAAAGAAAGAATAATATATTGGAAAAATTAGGATATCGATGAGGAGAGGAATGAATTGGGCGCTATAACTATTGGTAATTAAGTATTCATGGAAAACGTATATGTGGATGCTACGTGGGCTTAGTGAAAGGTTTAATTGAGATTTATTGCAAAGTTACGTGGGTTGACTACTTAACTCTTGCAAATGAATACTCAATGTAGGAGGCCTTTTTAAATTCAATTAGATAGTAAATTATATAGAACAATGAAGAGAAAAATGTCAAAAGAATTAAGGAGAAAAAAGGTAATTAAATTTCTTGACCAAAGAGAGGTGCCACATCCTTTTTTCTATTTCGAACATTATTATTATAGATTTATCTTATCACATGTAAAATAAAAAGCAATAGGAGTACAACCTACAGTTGTGAAGAAAAGAAAAAGAAAAAAATACAAAGTCCATATGATATAATGTGAATCCAAAATAATTACAAAAGACATTAATAGACTGTAACATTTAATTAGTTGTAAAGAGAGTTCAACGTGAAACAATTTACATAATTATTAGATAATTAATAGAGTTAAGGGGAGTGACTTTTGAGTTTTTCTTTTAGCACATAAATATAAAAATAAAAAAATGAGGAAAAAAGGAGAAGCATGTCACTATTTTCCTAATTTGATTTTCATTTTTACTTGCCGTTTTTGACAAATCAAGAAAAGACAATTATTTTTTTTCCTATTATACTCTTAGCATTAATTGTTTTTTTTTTTAAATTAATTTTAAGACACAATAGTAAACATCATTTAATAGGGGTATTACGGTAAAATAATCATGTCAATAAGTATTTTTCTTAATGAATGTGCTAAGTCAAAATATAACAAGTAAAAACGAACGGAGGGAGTACTGTTAATTTCACTTAAGAATTCCCAAATTCCATAATTTCTTTCCCCAAGGCCAAAGTGGACAGATTATGTTCAAACTTCAAACAAACTGTGTGCAGCTAGGGGCAGTGAGCTTTCACAACTTTTTTCCACTTCAACCAAAATAATATTGATGAAGAAGTACTAATCATGTCGTAAAGTAAGTCCATTAACCATATGCTTACAGCTGGATTAGTATTTATCCGAAAAGAATCTTATTAGTAGGATTCAAGTTAATTTTTTATCATCCAGTAGACCCAGCTGTACTGTTGTGGAGTTTATGGAGAATATGTGGTAATTTGTGTATATTTATATCTTCTTTTTCAGATTCTCGACTTATTTAACTCAAAATTATTATTCTTAATATAGTTAATTTTAGGAAATGCATTTAACTTCAAATATTAAGAATGTAAAAGAGTGGAAATCCTATTTTATAAGAGTAGAGACAATTAAGAGAAGGTTAATGATAATTTATGCGGCCACAATTAAAAACATACTAGAAAAAATGACAGATAAACACAGGTCTGAAGAAAAAAAAGTTGGTCTTAACTATCAAAAGACATATTTTTCATGTCCAGATCTATGTGACACACTTATTCTTTTCTATAATTAGAAAATTATCTATGTGACACACTTATTCTTTTCTATAATTAGAAAATTATCTTTAAAATTCTCTTTTCACTTTTAGTGAAATACTAATTTATAGTCACATAAATCATAATGTCTAAGATTTGTTTTAGTCTTTTAGACCATAAAATGATTTGTTGTGATGGGTGAAGAAGGTGTAGAGCAGCCGCGCTCTTGTGTCGCCAACCCAATCATGAAGCTCTAACCCTAGGCCCAAATTGGACGGGTTGGGTCAAATTTGACCCAATCAAAACGAGTCAAATTAGAGTATGCTTAAATGCAATTTTAAAAAATCGGATCATATAAGGGTATTGTCTCTACTTCAATTTCTGTTACATCAAATTGTGATACATAATCCCTCCAGTTTTTCATGTTGATTTACGATGGACTAAATTGTACATCTTTGTCAAGTTGCTATCAAATTCATCAAGATGCCATACATATTTTATCCCAAGAAGCACCAGCAAAAGCATGAGTACATAAAAACACAAATTAAGATACCACTATCCTTCGTATTATATTTTTTTTTTGTATAAAAATTACAGTAAGGAATTAGGTGAGCATGCAAGTCATAAGTTGAGAAATTTTATTCATTAAAACTGTGGTATAGGTTGAGATATGACGTGCCCAAACCTTGAAAGAATTTAAATTTTGTACACCATCGATGTATACATTTTTTTATAGCATCAGATTAAGTTAGCTTACAATAAAAAATAAATATTTATCGCAAGCCTGATATGATAACCTGAAAAGAAATTAATCTTACTATAACTGGTTACATTGAAATAGTATAATTCTTGATATTACTTAAATTCATCTTAAAGAAAGGAGATCAGATGAAAATGGTTACGGTTGCATGTCATGCAGGGAAATGAGATGTCCATGTAAATGCCTTTTGATCCGAGATCTTTGACAGTTTAATGAAATGATCATAACGGTGTTTTATATACAAAGTTATGCTATTTTCTTGAATTTTTTTAATCCAAAACAGGAACTTGAATTTAAGTCCATTTTAAATGCATAAGCTGTCCATTGTAAATACAGAGGAACCTTTTTAGTTTTATTATTTTTATTTTTATTTTTTACTTTTGCAGTGTACCAAGTAATGCTGCTCGTGCCCGAGTTAGGTACAAACATACCAAAAATGACAGTCCACGCACAAAACATACCGCATTAATAGGTTGGGGGAAGGACTTGGTTAAAAGATAAATCAAAGTGCATTTTTGAGTTGAAACAAATTCTAGCGTTCTTACCGCTGTATAGTAGTAGTATTTCACTCTTTAGAACTTTCTTTTTTTACTCTTTTGAAAGTTTCAAACCTTAACTAACCCTACAATACTGTTTCATTTCAACTAAATCACACAAGAAATAGGGTGATCCGATGTAACATTTAGATGAAGAACACAAAAATCATTTTAATGGAAACACGATCCGTTAAGAAAAAAAGGCTTCTTGATGAAATCTACGCGAGCTTTTCATGTGGTGAAGACCGCATTAGTGATCTCCCTGATGCGGTTCTTCACCACATTCTTTTCTTTCTTCCCATTAAATCCATCGCTAAACTTAGCGTACTCTCTAAGCGATGGAGACACCTGTGGCATGCATTTCCAGA
Source organism: Capsicum rhomboideum (assembly GCA_031232105.1). Lineage (NCBI taxonomy): Eukaryota > Viridiplantae > Streptophyta > Magnoliopsida > Solanales > Solanaceae > Capsicum > Capsicum rhomboideum. The sequence continues at coordinate 133,318,603 of CP124712.1, read as the reverse complement.
TCTTGATTTCACCACCATCAACATCTCATCATCATCATCATCAACTTATAACTCAACCTCAAAAGTCAGTTCAAACGCACGTAACAAAAAATTGCATACAAATTGGACTAGTGCTGGAGGAGCTGATTTCATCGATCAAGTGTTGTCCCTTCGCGAAAAAAATTCAGGGATCAGGGTCCTCCGTTTTCGTGCAAATTTGAGTTTCTCACGCCTAAACTCCCTGATTCGTGGCGCTGTCAAGCACGAAGTCCAAGAACTAGATGTTGAGGTCGCAACTAATGATTATTTCAATTTCCCTAGAAGTGCTATAAACAGTGACACTTTAAGGGTTTTTAAATTAAAGTCCAAATATCCAGGGTTCAGGTTACCTCCATCGTCAATTATGAAAGACGGTTTCAAAAATTTGTTCTCATTGTCACTCTCGTGCATCATTATGTACGAGCAACCTTCGTTACATGATTTATTCACGGATACAGCTTTCCCGTTGCTTAAGAAATTGAATCTTGATGGATGCAGCGGGCTAAATTACTTACACGTGAGTTGTCACGTACTCGATGAATTAATTCTTGAGAATTGCTTTCAATTGGAGCATTTAGACATAACATGTCCGAAATTGGAGAAATTGAGTGTCAAAAGCTGCTTCGATTCGTACTCTACTGGTGGTACTGAGGTTAAGATTGTTGGTCCGAGGGTAAAAAGGATTGTATGGTCGAATAATACTATAACGGATCAAAGTTGTTTGGAGAATTTAACGTGTTTGATTGAGGCTTTGGTTGGGTTTTTTGTTCTTCTTGAGGATCTTGGTGCAATGAAGCTAAGGAGTGTCAATGATTTCTTGTCTGGGCTCTCTCATTCACGTTCTTTAGTGCTTGAAAACCAAAGTGTTGAGGTACTATTTGCTTAATTTACCAAGTTCTATGTTTTCTTTGATGTGAAATTTATCCTCTTCTACGGATCTATATGTGCGACATTTATTTTTTTTTTTATTAACATGGTGTTTGTCAACTTTTCACCAGCAAAGGAATTGGATAACTCATCTCATCAATCACCTATATTTTTTTGGTCTCTACTGGGATTTGAGCCCCGACTTTTCTTATTCTTTTTTAGTCCAATTCATTGACGACTAGACACTATCATTGCGAATATTTGTTGATTACCTGACCAAATTGTTGTTACATTTACATCAGGCCTAGTTTTGTCTCTACCAAGATTTGAATTCTCCTCTCCCATGATCTGTCGTAATTTTATTATTATATCATTATAAACTTAAAATTGATTTCTATAGCTCTGATTTTTCTTGCAGATACTGTCGAAGAATAATCACTTGGCTGGCATTTCTCTGCGTCCTTTTACTAAACTGAGATCTTTAGAGTTGCACACAGGATTCCACAAACACAACATTCCTGGATTAGCAAATCTGTTCAGGAGTTCTCCAGCTACTAATACACTCATTCTCAAGATTACCAATGAGCACAACATCCAAAGAAGGGTAAGCAATTTTTCATTCAGCAAATTATCCATGTTAATTAAATCTTGAATTTTGTTGGTGCAAAAGAGTACATAAGATATACGTAACGAGTACATTGACATAAAAATCACACGAAGAAAATTGTCTCCAAAAAACGACATTGTTAAGAACATAAAACAGTGGAAGCTAAGATTCGTTGTAAATGATACGACTAACTATATATAGGTGAATTTAGTCTAATTGTTGTTGTTATACTTGCAATGGGCATGATATTTGCCTGGAGTCCTTTTATTTTAGTTAAAGATTTATATTTTGTGTTTGAGACAAGTGTAGGGTTTAAGGAACATCTTGCTCTAGACAACTTTTAACTCGACTTAAAGGACGAGTTAATTAGCATTAGAATGAAATGGGTTTGAATAGAGCAAAATCGATACTACTAATTACTAAAATATTCATACAGCCAGACTTAATTAATTGGAATTGGTGGAAAGTTATTGAACAATTGTGTGATATCTAGTCGTCATTGTCAATTTTATCTATAGGTTTAACTACTTTTATATACTACTAGATACGGGGAGCCCGTGCCAGCATGAGCCCAACATATGTTGTTTTCTTGGTCCTAATTTATGCAACACAAACGAAATTTGGACGGTCAATCAATTTTTTGTATGATTTTAAATATTTTAAGTTGTTAATTAGTATTATGATTTATTGTAAGGCACAAATCTCAAAAAGTAGGCGTAACTAATAATGAAAAGAAAAATTATCGATTTCTTCGATCAAATTACATAAATTGGATCACTAATATTTACTACTTTATATAGAGCCACAAAATAAAAATAGAAGGGCGAATCAGTCAATTTGTTTTTCGACCCAAAGCTTGTCACGCCCCGAATCCCAACGGGGCATGATTGGCACCCGTAGCCGATAAGGCGCGAGAGAACCAACCTTTGTCTATGTTCAACCATATGCATAACATAAGCATCACCATCATTACGAGGAACTTGAAAAACGAATAACAGAAAACATGGGACATATATATATATATATATATATATATATGTGAAACTTGGCCGTTGAGGCCATCCAGTCAACACAACATATGCCTTTTACACTGATAGACCCACCTTCGTCTACAAAAGCCTCTAACAAGAGCATTGACCAAAATGAACCATAAGTCGGGACAAGTCCCCGCTTTACACAATATGTACATCACCAAAACATATATACACCCTGACTCGGAGAAGCCCCGAATTAGCTGGAGCTCACCAATGATCTGCAACGACTGGCAACCTACTGTGGAGGCCTACTAGTGCCTGCGCCTGCAGCAAGTAAGGTAAATTCCCCAAGAGGGGTCAGTACGGAATAAGTACTGAGTATGTAAGGCTCAAATGAAACTATAGAATACATGACCATATCAATGAACTCAATACAAATAAGTAATCAATGTGAATAAGTCACCATTTTGCATTTTGGGAAACCATGTGAATTGCTTTCATTACTTTCTTTGCTTTCTTTATCTCAATGCTTACTTATCAATACATGTGTCACAATGTACCCAGGCCCCTACTGATCAGTGGGTCTTTACATAACATATCATCATGTTGGGATCGGGTCGAGCTAGGCTTATGCCCCTAGACCTGCCACCCATAAATCAATGTATCGGGATCGAGTCGAGTTAGGCTTATGCCCCTAGACTTGCCACCCATACTTGATCATTGACCACATATGCATTACTTTGTTCTTTACTTTGAGATTGGTACAATGGTTGCCATATCTTTATTTGAAACTTTGGATCATTAACCAATGAGTGAGAGACATGAGAAACTTGGCAACATAACACTATTACCATAACACTATGGGAACCATTGGAACAATAATCAATGAACATGAGACATAAGTATAGTCACTATCGGAACATTGGAACATAACCTTATTTGAACTTTTGGAACATTAACCATGAATATGAGACATGGGATTCACAAATGATCAATGAGTAGGAAATATATAACAATTGATAACCGGATATGGAATATCTTAGCACATTTCGGGATAAGACTAGTGACATGTTAATATGGATACTATTTGCTGCAGAAAGATACGGACAAAGTAACCTTACATACCTTGTATTCTCAATACGAATATACAACCCTAGATGCGTATACAATAGTCCCGCTCCTTCTTTATGTGTCACTCTACAACATAAATATATAACGGAATTCACATTAACCATCAACTACTCTTCAAATGCATGTAACATCAATGAATCACATATTTGCCCTTAAACATGCCATTTCCCCTTGACAAAACCATTGATAACATTACTATTCCAAAAATTCCATAATATTCCCAACATTGACCAATACATGATAATTGATACATTTCACCACAACACTCTTCCTTTACACTTTCTTATCCATACCACATCACAAATAATCCATCAAATTACCTTAATACAACTCATAACACATATCGGCCAAAATTCCACAATTTCCACTTATAGACAAGAACAAGTTTAATACCAAAAATAACACCATACATGTTCATATTTTGTCCATACCATGCTCTTTCATCAAAGGCACAAGTCCTAATTCAAGTTCAAATCACCAAGATAGCACATCTTTCACCAAAAGCAAAAATACACTATTCACCACCTTGCCAACACAACTATCATAATATACATAATCTCCCATGCATATAATATGTTAATTCATGAGAAGAAATACTTACCAAGGTTTGGAATATGATGATCTTGTCCAAAGAGTCCAAAGGAATTATTTTGCTTTAGGGTTTGGAAATGAGAGAAATGTTGAGAAAAATATCTTAAAGGCATGAGAGTTTTGGACAATAAAAATCTGATCTTGGGGCCCTTATATATACCCCAAGTCATACTTAGCCATTCCTTTGGCATTTAATGGGGTCAAAGTGGAAGAATCGGTCATTTTGCCCTTGGGCCATGTCTTTTAAATTCCATTTTGGGCCTAACTTTGGGCCCAATAACACATATCCATGTAACCCATCAAATTTCATGTATTATTCACCATATATATCATGTTTACATAATTCCATAATGTCACGACAATATTCTCTTACAAGATTCTCATTCGTCGTCTCGATCGCAAAAATAGGAATTCTAGTCGCCCATGGCTTCATTAGACATTTTGGATCGCTATTCATGTTTCATGATTTGATCATGTAGGAGTATGTAGGAGTTTATTGAAGTGTTTGAAGCTTTAACAATGCTCAAAGAACTCCAAATAACCAAAAGAAACCATCCAAGAATCGTCGTAGAATTGCGTTACAAAACGGGTCCGAAAAGGCACAAGATTTGTGCCTTGCGCCACTAGCTGCAAAGCAAGCTGTGGCGCAAGAAATGAGGCCCCTCTGAATTCAGGTGGCTTGCACCACACCCCTGAAACAGGGTAGTGGCACAAGTTTCAGCACTTTGCTGAATTTTTCGGCCACTTATCCAATGTTTGCATATCGTCCAATCCCTTATCAAAACACTACAAAATACTTACTTAGTGATCTTAATCATCAAGTAAACATGACTTCAAGTCACCAAATGAGGTTAGAATGTGTACGGGGTATCACCCAAATGCTCCACGAAACCACAAAACACCTCCTACAAAGGTCTAATCGCACATTTTAGGTCCGATATCAAATGTTTTACCAATGACACTATAAAACACCTACTCATGGCATCTCAATACCTAGGTAAGCATTATTCAATGTCGTCAAGTAGGGTTGGGAATGTACGGGGTGTTACACAGCTGCTTTATGTTCTCACGTATTAAATATTTTATGTTGTTAATTATTGTGATTTATAGTATTTTTACGTAACTTTCAAATAACATATGTTACTTCTTATGTCCCAATTTATGTAATTATGATAGAATCTCGAGGGCCAACAGAACATTTTATGTCTTTTAAATATTTTAAATTGTAAATTATTGTAATTCATAGCACTTTTAATACTACTTTCAAATAATTGTCCAAATTTATGCGACACCGATACAATTTCGGGAATCAGTCAATTTTTTTATCATGCATTTTTAATATTTTTAAAATTTATTATTGTGATTCATAGTTTTTTTTTTACATAAATTTCAAATAAATATAAGTAATTTTGAGGAAGTAGATGGGCAAAATGGTCATTTCGCAGACTGCTCTTAAGCTCCTCAAATAATAATAAGTGGGACTTTGAGGAGCTTATTTGTGATTTTTGAAAGTTGACTCTAAGCTCCTCTCATTCCCATTTTTTAATAATTGTCCCAATTTATGCGACACCGATAGAATTTCGAGAATCAATCATTTTTTTACTATGCCCTTTAAACATTTTAAAATTAATTATAGTAAGAGGGACTTTGAGGAACTTAGTTGTTATTTTTGAAACTCATCAAATAGTAATAAGTGAGACTTTGAGGAGCTTAATTGTCATTTTTGAAACTTGACCCTAAGCCCAATATATGTTACTTGTTTAAAAATATTTTAAGTTAATTATTGTGATTTATATAATTATTTTTTTTGTAATTTTTAGATAAACGGAAAGAGTATTAAATACAAATAGAGGAAATTGAACTCAATTTCCAACAATAATGAGATAAATATGATATATACTGATAATTATATGCAATAATACATATGTGAAATTAAATAAAAATAGAAGGGCGAATCAGTCAATTAGTTTTTTGACCCAAAGCTACTTTATGTTCTAACGTATTAAATCTTTTATATTGTTAATTATTGTGATTTATAGTACTTTTTACGTATTTTTTAAATAATATATGTTACTTCTTATGTCCCAATTTATGTAACTATGATAGAATTTCGAGAGCCAACCAAATATTTTATGTCTTTTAAATATTTTAACTTATTAATTATTGTAATTTATAGCACTTTTTATACCACTTTAAAATAATTTTTTTAATTTATGCGGCATCAATAAAATTTTGAGAATCAGTCTATTTTTTAAATTATGTCTTTTAAATATTTGAAAATTAATTATTATGATTCATATTATTTTTTTTACGTAACTTTTAAATAAATATAAGTAATTCTGGAGAAGTCCTCAAATAATAATAAGTGAGACTTTAATAAGCTTAGTTATCATTTTGAAATGTTGACCCTAAGCTCCTCAAACATTACTCTTTTAATTCTATATATTAGAAAAAAAGAAAAGAAATATCAACAAATAATTATGCCTCAATCCCGAAATACTTTATAAAATAAAACAATATAAAGGCAGCCTAGGCAGGCACCAATAATATTATACTAACAAAATAGGAGAGCTTAATTCACTATGTCCAGTAAATCATTCATTACCATTCTCTTTTGTGGCGTCCTTCGGATAAAAATTTATTTACACCCACTGTTTGCCCAAATTCAACGAATACTAATTTACAATAGTTAAGTTCTAAATTAAGTGAAAATATATATTAATTAGCTATAATTTAATGACAGTGCATATGAAGATATGTGTACTCATTGAAATGGTATATTAACATCGGTTACAAATAAATTTATAAATTTTTACTGAAACTAGAAAGCTCAAAGGATGCACTTTTTCCTGAAGAATCGAATAAAAATAGAAACAGGCTGGAAATTTCTTCTCTTCCATCTAATCAATATAAATATATCAATAATTTTTCTTGGTTTTTGTATTTCTAGACCTTGGATGTTCTTTACTCGTCACATTTTAAATTGATATAAGTAATAAAAATAAAGTACTACTTGTATATTTTAAATTTAATAATGATGAAATCACATTAGTTTATGGATAATTACTAGTTTAAATCATTCGGTCATCTAGCTTACAAAATATGTACAAAACGTACAGATAGTGCATATTTTATACCAAATATACATATAATATTCATACACAATACACAACATATACACTGATAATGTATATATTGTGTATATTTCAACCATATTGATAAATTAGTTGGCCCAAAGATATATATTCACAACTTTCCCGTAGTTCATTGTACTCCTATATGATAAATCTTTGATGAGAAACGATTCAAATTAAGGAATGTCACAAAATCTTAATTACTCTAATTAGAAATGAGATCTGAAAAAGTAAAAATCGGGAAAATGACTTGCCAAAAGTCAAAAAAAAAAATTCGAGAGCTAATGCAGATTTCCTAATTTGATTATATTAGAAATAAAATAAGAAATAAAAACATCTTAACCAAAGTTATTGTGGGATACCAACATATCTTACCATATGGTGGACAGCTTGTGTTAAATTTTACTACAGTACTCTTTACATAAATTGAACTTATACCTAAACCCTCATTTTCTATTGAGTTTAAACTTTATACACTTAATGGTAGAGTCCGGAGCCTAAAAGGCAACTTTTTTCATCCAAAATTCAGAAGGGACATATACAAATCAAAAAATTCCATATGGGACAAGGCGGAATAAGGTTCACGCCTTGTCCTTAAAAAGTTAATGTCGTCAGATAATGGTAAAGTGCAAGGTAAATAGATTGTTTTACCTTATCCTTTGACTGGAAAAGGTCGTGGAGTTTGGGAATTTAATTGCTTGTCAACTGACCCCCTAGGGAAGGAGGAGTATTAATTTAGAGGAGATTACATGCTGACACCGATGAGGAATTTATTTCAATGGCTGATAGTGCAAGGTTGGAAGACTGTTTTACCTTACAAGGTAAAACGAGTCCTACGCCTTATTAATTTTCTTTTATAAAGCACCCATTTCATTCATTTTTGTTCACATTATTTTGAGTTTTGTTCTTGATTCTCTCTTGAAGACAAAGACAAAAGCAACTTATTAGAATTTCAAGTCTATTTCATCAAAAATCTTGCACTTTAAGGTATGTTTTTTTCACGTTTTTTATATAATTATTCTAATACCTAACAAACAAGTATGGAATGTTCAACAGACGCATACATGTCAAGTGTCTGTAGATTAAGGCAATTACCAAAAATTTCAACGCTACGAAGAAATAAAGATAAAGAATCATCATTCCAAATTGGGGTTTCACCAAATATTGGTTGTCCATTGGACGTAAAATAATTTGGATATCGACCAGAAATAACAACATCGTCTTCCGGATTAGTAATACCTATTTTACTCCTAAACAACCTTTTCAAACGATCATATTTGAGGGATAAAGGAAACAATTGAACCACTATAGGACGCCGACTATATCACACCGAATTTTCATCATGCAAAACTTCACCACCAAAATGTAAATTTACTCTTACCTTATTATCATCCATCTTAAAGTAAGAAATGAATCCGTTCAACAAATATTTTGAGTTATGCAATTTAAATTTTTTTTTAGGAGTGGTGCAAATGAAAGGAGCCTACACTTTTTATAGCACTGTGCAACCACGTAAAAATTAATGAAGCTGTTACAAGGCGTATATGGGATCCCACCTTATAAGGCGAGAACCCATACTCGACTTACAAGTAAGTCCCATCAGCCATGAAAAGGGAATTTATTTCCTCACTTGCAAACACTCCTTCCCTAGGGGAATTTATTTCCCTCTTTCAATTTGTGTCAATCAAAGGGTAAGGTAAAACAGTCTATTTACCTTTTATTTTACCACTACCTGACGACGTTAACTTTTTAAGGACAATGCGTGAGCCTTATTCCATCTTGTCCCATTTGGAATTTTTTGATTTTTATATGCCCCTTCGGAATTTTGGATGAAAAAAGTTGTCCTTTAGGCTCCGGACTCCTTAATGATATAGAAAATATATTACACAATGAAGTTATTTATTATGTAATTACAGGTAAATCTCTTGATAATTTGTATAAATTGTAACTAGCGTTGTTTCACAGGTTAAAACTCACTGGTAAGATACATATATAAAAAAGTAGATTGTTAACGTATATTTAAATCCTTTTCTAACTGACTTATGATTGAGTAAATGAGGGCAAAATTAATTCAAATTAGTTTAGAGACTAGCCTCAGGAAAGAAACTATAGGTTAAAACTTGTGAAAAATCTTTATACTATCATTTATTAGTGTATATGTATAGTCATTACGTTGATGTTTAGCCTCACACATTTTGTTTGTCCAAATTTTCAGAAATGGAATAGGGACCTATGGCAATTGTCAAACTCAGGTGAAGAAAGATTTTGGGAGTCACAAAGTAATGCCATGAATTCCTTCCTTCAACATCTTAAAGTAGTAAAGATTCATGGATTCTCAGAGTGTGAAAGTGATGTTAGTTTAGTGAAGTTCTTGTTGAAGCATGGAAAAGTGTTGCAAGAAATGTTCTTATGTGCAGCAGAGAAATCAAGAGACTCACTTCACAGAGAAAGAATCAAATCACAAATAATGGGTTTTTCAAAAGCATCTTGTAATGCTAAGATTGTGTTCAAGTAAACAGCTGCGGGAACGGGCTTCCAAGAAGCCAACCCCGGCCAGAATCAGTATAGAATGGAGGGGACAATCCTAGTCTTGTGTTGGCTTTGCCAACTTATTGAGTTGTGACGGAAAAAAATCGGGCGTGGAGGCATGGAGACTTGGGTCGGAGCAAACAGAGATGTCACTTTCAATGATGGACACCGGCCCTCGTGTTAAAGTAGCATCGAGTCTTGGAAACAGGCAAGTTTCGAGTTGGATTATCTATGTAACTTCAAAATTTTAAAAAAAGGGTAATTGTGTCATTTTTTGAATTTTCTTCAAATGTGTGGACTTATGGATACATTTGGAACTTCATGGCCATACTTACTTGGCTTAATATATTATATCTGAGTTTGTAGCCAAATTTCTGTTACAATACACCCCTCATTCATGGACAATATTTTACACACTAAATTTTGTCGTAAACATGTCTTTACACACGGTTCGATCCTCTAAATTTGCGTTGGTGAAGACGAGGAGAGGGAACTAGGGAGAGAGGAGGTTTTTCTTTTAATGTTGTCAAATTGATATCATAAAGTATTTTCCTCTTCTTCTTTTTTTTCTTGCGCTTTGACACGTGTTATGCTTTAGTTGACGATAGGTTGTAATGCAATCTCCTAGAAAAAAGGGTGAAGCACGAATGAGATATATATTAAACACAGTTGGGATAAAGTTTAGTATCTAAAAAGTTCTCCGTGAAGAAAAAGTATGTAAAGGGAATTTGCGTACAAGCTCAGGAGATCAACTATGGATGGTTGAAGCCAACAGGCAAGTACTCGATCAACAGTTGGATACAAATAGCTAAAAGGCACTCTAGAAGGAAAACCATGATGGAGATGGATATGAAATAGAATGAACATCCCAAAGCACAGCTATATTGCCTGGCTAACAACACATAAACGATTGCAGACAAATGATAGACTACACAGGTTTGGCATTGCTCAGGACAACTACTGCATGATTTGTGGCAGTTATGAAGAGAATGTGGAACACCTATTCTTTGAGTGTCAATACTCTGCTACATGCCTAGATGATATATTAAGTTTGCTGCCATTGAATGTTCGGAATAGAGAAGGCGTGGGAATATGGAGAAGAATGGCAAGAATAACAAAGGGGAGGCAATGCATGGAGTTTGTTTTAGCAGTACTAACAACATTAGTCTACATTTGGGCGGCAAGAAATTCAGCATTCTGGGAATTCAAAGTCCCTAAGCCTCGAAGTGAACACAGCTCCAAATGTCTTTCACAGATTAGATGATGGGTAGTTTTATATATTCATCCATGGGAACATGCAACTCTTTCTGTTACTAGCAAATTTAACTCCAAAGTATCTTACTATTCACAATTAAATGAGAGGTGATAGGAGTTTCACATGTCACTTCTTATAACTTCTCTCTTCGACTAACGAAAAATCTATTTTTTTTTTAATCAAAGTGAGGTCCAACAAGCCATGTCTTTAAGGATAGAATGAAGATGTTAACATTGAATATTCCCTCCGTTTCATTTTACGTAGCATTATTTGATTGAGCACGATATTTAAGAAGGAAAAAAAAAATCTTTTGAAATTTATGATATTAAATATGCCATGACATTTTTATCTATACTATATTAAAAGTGTGAAGGACCTTAGAAATATTGTTTGAACTTTTTGCCCTTCATTAAAAGTCTGCGTAATAGACGAAATTGTCTTTTCACTTTTTTCTATTATTTTTCAGATATTAAATATTGACTATAATAAACATATTAAAAATTAAATAGAATTCCAACTAAAATAGGCTTGGTCCAAAAATTCTTTTCCATTTAAAATAGAATTGGTCCAAAAAATAAAAAGGCCAAAACCTCTTTTTCCCAAAAATATTGTCGAATTTAAAAAAAAGATCTTTTATTTTTTTGTGGACACTTCATCTGAAACTACCGAAAAAAATTATGGAAAGTCTTATATTTCTTTGGTTAAAACAGTTCCCATATGAAGTACTCCTTATCAGATTTTAGTTGATTTATATATTGTTTTCTAATTATACATAAGTATTAATAAAAAATTAATTAACATCCTTATTTGATCTAGGTAAGAAACCATAATATTTAACACTTTTAAATCAATTAGATTTTACGTTATATAAAAAATAAATTTTCACAATTCTATTTAAGTAATATTTTGATCAAACTTTATCACAATTCTATTATTTCATATTCACGATCAACTTTTTAAGGAGTATTTTGAAAAAGGTATAATTCTACCCTTTATGTTTATTTATGGATTTTTCTATTTAATTTATGTTTATGTATGTCTTCTTTAAGATTTTCTTTACGGACAACAACAAGGATGACTTCTTACTGTAATCTCATGAGTGAGATTTGGAGAGGGTAGCATGTAAGATTTTTTTCGAGTGTTTTTGCAACTTTCTTCTTGACATATTGTGTTATTCTTTTTCTATGATTTTGCAAAAAAAAAAAAAAAAAAAGAGTACTTGACATCTAGGAACTTGATTTGAATGGATGTTCATGAAATTAATTAAAATTTCACCTGTATAATTCCATGTTAGATAAACATTATAATTTCTCAATAGTAAATTATTAAAGTCTTGAATGCAACATTAGTTAAACTTTTCTCCATTAGGAATATTGATTTATTCAATTAAAAATATATTTCCTTACTTTTCAACATTAGATTATTATTAGTATAAGACTTAAAGTTCAACCATACGTTGCCCAAATTGCACCACCCAAAAGAAAAAGGAAAATTATGTACTCCCTCCGTCCCATTTTATGTGACTAACTTTCCTTTTTTATTTGTCCCAAAAAGAATGTCACATTTCCTTATTTGGTAACTTTTTTGTAGGCACAATTACTCTTTTACCCTTATTGGTCCCACTTAATTAAAAAGTAAATGCATTACCTTTTATTTTTTAAAGGACAATATGGTAAACACTATCAAGTCAAAGCTTATTTCTTAAACTCCGTGTCCAGTCAAATTAGGCCACATAAAATGGGACGGAGAGAGTAATTGAAAATGAGGTTTAATTGTGGAGATGGGGCCTTGTGGGTAAGTCTATAATACATGTTGAAGACCTATAGATTAAATTAGCAAGTCTATAATACATGTTTTCAATTGAATTTGATGTCATTGATTGTTTGTAAATAATGGTACAAACAACATTTTAAAATTACTTACTCTTGCTATAATTTATGGCCCCATAACCATTGATTCTGGAGTAATAAAAAGAAAATTACGAAATCTATTAAAATAGAAAACTTTGAATAACTTCTTTGTGCAAATTTACTATTTCTATTTGAGATTACCCGTCTTTCTCCTATTTGTATTCGTGTATGCTATTTTCTGAATTGGAAACAACTCATAAGTCTTTCTTGTGATTGGTAAGCAACAATTGTTAAATCATAATTAATTAAACATATTTTAACCTTAACTTTTTACTTAACAGTCAAAATCCTAAAATTCACTTATTGCGGATTAGAAGTATGATCTTTAAATTAGGTCGTTGTTTTCTAAAAAATAATTAACTGAGGATCTACGTGCAACGCACGTTCGTATAAACTAGTAGCTATAAAAGGTCAAACAATTCCAAATAGAAAAGGTATTTTCTTTTTGTAATAGAATCGTAATATCCTGAAAACAAAAGGTTAATTCTATAGTCTGCAAATCAAAACTTAGAGCTAGCTGACCCAAAATCTTTAACATGTCGTACCTCTCTTTTATGGCTAACTCTAGCTTATTGCGTTTCTCTCAAGTGATCATTTGTGTAAATGGCCGGTTAGATTTACTATTTACTTTTCCTGATTGATATATATAAAATAATCTGATTAATATCTGGTCATACACATATTATATATAAATAATATATATATTATACATCCACTTGCTATTTTTAATTTAAACGGTTGGGAGGACGGCTATGTATGTCAATTCTACTTCTAAAAAAAAAGGAAAAATGACACAGGCTGACCCATCTCAAAATAATTGGCCCATGTTTGGGCTATTGGACATAGAGTGGCCGGTCGGTTATTTTAATGGGAAAAGTACATCCATGCCTTATAGTTGCAAACTATTTATAACTAAATGTCCCTTATATAAAATGCCCATAACTAATTACATAAAATGTCCTCTTCCCTTATACCTTTAGTTATTTTTCACCATTTTAATTTTTTTTCTTTTTTATTGCTCTATTTCTCTACTTTTTTTTGCTGTTTTTTTTTTCTCATTTTCTTTTTTCTTTTTATGCTTCTTTGTTCATTTATTTTTTTCGTAAATTTATTTTATTCTTTATTTTCTTTTTACACCATAATCTAATTCATACTCAATTTTTATTTATATATTCCTTTTCTTTTTTTTTTCTTTTTTTATTCATTTATTTTTTTTCTCTACTTCTTTTATTTTTCTCTTTTTTTCCTTTATTGGTTTCTTTTATTTTTTATTTATTATTTATTTTTGTTCTTCAATTTCTTTATTTCTTGTTCCTTTTCTTTTTTCCTTTTTTTCATTTTTTTTCTTTATTCTTTAAAAAAAATTTCTCTACTTATTCTTTTTCTTGCTTTTGTTTTTCTATTTTTTCTTTTATTTTTGTGTTTTTATTTTTTATTTTCTCTTTATTTTTCAATTTCTTTAGTTCTTGTTCCTTTTTTTTTTTATTTCTTTATTAATTATTTTTTTCTCAAATCATAATATTCTTTATTTTTTCACCACAAGCTATTTTCATATTTTCGGTTCTTCATTATTTTTATTTTTTTATTTTATTTATTTCTTTTCTTTTGTAATTTTATTTGATTCTCTTTTCTTTTTTATTTCTGTTTATTTCATTTGCTTTAGTCAGTAATTATACCACCACAGTATATCTATATACTGTCATGGTATCATTGATGTCTGATTCAATCCTTCAGTCAGACCTCCATGATACCATCACAGTATATATATACTAACATGATATCATTAGGTTTGCTTTAGTTCGTAATGATACCATCATAGTACATCTGTATACTGTCATGATATCATTAATGTATGCTTCATCATTCAGTGAGACATCCATGATACCATCACAGTATATTTATACACTGTCATGGTTTCAATGATGTCTGCTTTAATCCTTCAGTCAGACTTCCATGTTAACATCACAATATATATATATACTGACATGGTATCATTCGACTTGCTTCAGTCCGTAATGATACCATCACAGTATATCGATATACCATCATGGTATGATTGATGTATGCTTCATCATGCTGTGAGACTTCAATGATACCATCACAATATATCTATATATTGTCATGGTATCATTGATGTCTGCTTCAATCCTTCAGCCAACCCTCCATGATACCATCACAATATATAGATACTGACATGGTATTGTTGACACCTAATTTTGGCCTTCCACGACTAAATTTAACCCTGAATTGCTTCGGTTTTCAATAAAATCGAAATATTTGTTTATCCGGATAAATGGTTTCTAAAAAATATTTATTGGAGTTAAATTTGCCATTTAAGTGATGAATTATACATTTTCGTATTCTTGTATACGAGATCATATAGTTTTAGTCGCTTAAATAATTATTTTATCCAAAAAATTAGATTTTTAATCAAGACCCGTCTTGAAAATTGGTTCGAATAAGATAATTCTTGATGTAAATATAATTTGCTTTTAAATAAAATTTATTTGAGAAATATTTATTTGATTTTATTAAATCAAGAAGCTCGGGTTGAAATTTATTTATAATTCGTATCAAGTTTTGATTTAATCAGGCCCAAAATCCCAACCCATTCCCTTAAAAAATCTACCCTACTCCTAATTCTCCACCCAGCCCATACACGCCAATAACCAGTCCAACCCAATAGCCTTGACCCGGCCCAGTCCACCTTATAACCCCTTTAATCCCTTCTCTCCTTTACCCGATATTAACAACACCTACAATATCAACAACAATAACACCCAACGTCAACAACAACTTCAACCCACCACCGACCCGAAACCAAAACCTAAATCCTTTTCTCGCTTATTTCCTCTCCCTCTCCCCTTCTGATTTGTACACACCATGTGATAGGCACGCGTTCGGTACCAACAAACAATCAAGAACGTTCCAAAATGCTGAGGTGTCCATTCCAACTTTCAATTTCTGCAATTTCGTACCAGTGGTATGCGATTTTCATTGGAGGAAGAAGAATTCATCGTCCCCCCCCCCCCAAAAAAAACTCCAAACGAATTTGGCCCTCTTTTGGTCCAAATTCATCAATTCGAAGCTATCTAAACCCCAATCCTTATCCAGCTTTCAATTTCGAATTTCAAATTCCCAATTCGAAATCCCTCAATTACCCTTTGTGTTCCCCCCCCCCCCCCCATTTTTTCATCCCCAATTCCCCTATAAATAGATAGTGTGGGTTGAGGGTGAAAAGAGGTGGATTATTGGGGAAAAATTTGGAGATTCTGGAGGCGCATGCTTCTAATCTCACGTAACCAAAATCCTCGACGACTATGTTTGAAAATCCATTCTCCGACGATTTAGAATTTGAACTCTGGCGAAATAAATTCGAAAAGCTGAATTCCAGTGGAGTTTTTGTCGTTGAAAACTCGTAGTCTCAAGTTCGCCGCTCCGAAAAAGGTAAAAATCTCATCTTTCTACACTTTTCTTCTTTGAAATTAGTAGATATGTAAATGAAATTTAAGATGTCGGTTTAATTTGTTGTTGGACGTCACATGGGATTGGTTTTGTTTGGATTCAATGTGACTATTGATGCATATATTTTTTTTTTAGTTCCCAGCTTTGACAATATTTGTTGAGGGAATTGTTTGATCGGTGTTTCATAGTTGCTACGATTTAATCTCCATGGGAGTTAAATGGTATTTTTGTGTTTTGAGGACCTAGTAATGCTTTAAGGCTTTTGAATATTGTTTACATGTCTTTTTTAGATTTTATATTAAATGTGAGAAAGACCGAAATTCCCGTTAATGTGTTTATGATTCCAGTATGCTTTTTCTGCTTTTCACTTGGTCTTGTATGTAAAGCTTGCGTGTTTGATGCTGTAGGAATTTCAAGAGTGAGAATTATAAATTGATTCGTCGTTACACTCTGCCTGAAAAGTTTTGAGTTTTGATAAGTTTTGCATGATTTTTTAACTCACGCTCACTGTACTATTTTGTTTCCATGAAAGTCTAAAATGATTTATTTGCTATGTTTGCGAGGTGTAACAATATGGGAAGCTGAAAATGGAGTTGTAGGCTTGTGTTTGTTAGTTGAGGCTTTGGTAGATGTTAAGATGGTTTTCTTTCTTCTTATTACTACAAATTTTAATAAAGTAGTGATAAAAATCTGATTTCTACATTTCAAAATAAGATTCTTGTTTATATTTCTTTACGCTCTTTGTTTGGCTCAAAACATTATAAAGTTTGAATCTTGTTCCCATCCCCTTAGCTCTCTTTAGATTCTAGATCGATTTTTCTAAACCATGTATACCATGTTTGCCCTCAAGTATTTACATGCGTGTTTAAGTACGTTTTTGCATTAGAGGCTGCCATGCATTTTAAAGAGAATATTTGTTGCCTATCGCCTACTTCCAGTTCTTTTCTTGTATTGATACTTGAGATTAAATTGTTGTGTTGTTTTTTCCTAATTCTTTACACACACACCCCTCCCCAAAACATGTTATAAGGTGTAGATCATAGGCTATTACCCAAATTTTGATAAAGTTATTCATTTTCATGCAAAACCTGCCATGTGATAATTACTAAATTCGGAAATAACATTAGTTTGGCTACATATTTCATGGTGGGGATATAGAATAGTTTGACTATGTGTGATTGATTTGAAATCTTATTTTGATACTCATCCTTTGTATTCTTCTCTTTGCATGAACCTCCTCTGAACGAGTCCATGAGACTCTTCTTCTTGCATCTCCGGGACCAAGTCCCATTTTTTTAGAGTCGAAACCTCCATCTAGTCCAAGAACTGACTGATATACAGCTGATATACATGATTGAGATTGATATACAATGAAAAATGGAGGAAGAAGCAACAAATACACAGATATGCAGCTGATACACAGTGATATACAATCATAGACAAGCTGGCATACGAAAGATATACACCAAAAGTGGCTGTGATATACAACAGCTATACAAAGGCTGAAAGTGGACTTAAAGTTCATAATTGTGCATGGCCCAAGTCTAGGCAGATTTCAAATGGGCCAAAAGGGGTCCAATTCTTACCTTCCCTCTTTACTTGTAATTAATTTTATCTTTATGTGTATTAAACTAATTCTTAAATTTGATTAAAATCTAGATAAATCCCATTTGAGTTGTTATTTTGTTCTATCTTTATATTTTTCTTTAGTTATCATCTATCGCATAGTCTAGTATTTTAAGTTAATAAAATAATATCTTTATTTTTCCTTCGGAACAAGTTTTTAATAAAATCAAAAATGGCATTTACTTTCGATCGTGTGTTAAATTGGTTTGTTTGAGTTAAAAAGAATTCTCCTCAAAATAAAAAAGTTGATCTTTCTAGCGAAATCAAAACCCTTTTTGCAATTAGTTATATTTCATAACTTGTTTAAAATTGGTGTTTTCTTTTAAAAATTTTCATTGTTCAAAAATTGATATTTCAAATCACTTCTTTCTTCTTTTATGAAAATAATTAATTTTATCTTAATTCGGTAAAGAATTCAAATTTATTTTTCCTATTAGGAGAATTTTTCCTCTAAATTAAATAAACCTTTTTCACGTGAATGAAATAATACCAGATTTGCAATTAAATTCAAGATTTTACAAAGTTAGTCGTATTTTTAAAATTGGTCATTTTACAAATCAGTCAAACTGTTTTTTGGTCAACCGCTTTCGCGGACGCTTCTTGAGTGACTTAAAAACCTTCTCAAGGCGTTACCAGAATCCTGACCCATTTTCTCTAATTTTCAAGATTTGTTTCTGTTTTCTAGTCTTTAAAAATTCGTAAAGTTTTCCTTGATATTTTCTATAAAAAATCAAGTGGCGACTCTGTATTTTCTTAAATTGTTTCAAAATTTTCTTTAAAGTTTTGGAATAGTTTGAAAAGTCAAAATCATTGTTTTCAAATCCCTTCGAGACTAAAAAAAGGGATAAAACAGAAATGACGACTCTGCTGGGGAGATATCAAGATTCTAACCAAATTTTTAGATTGTTTGATTTATTTATGTGGCCTTATTTGAATAAATTGTGCTAATTTGATAATATCTTGTGATTATACCTGACACTTGCATTCATGACATACTTCCTCATTTGATATTTAACTGTTTGGGGTTTCGCAGTTGCGCGACCTCTGTTGATCAATTCCAAATGAAAGTGTTGGAAATACAATAGTTTATTGGCACGTTAGGCGTCCAATGGCTGTTTGTATTTCCAAACCCAAGTTGTCCACTTGGGAACCTGGTCAAAGCCCACTCTAGATACCTAGGATAGAGCAAAACCAAAACCTTTTTAGGCATGGGCCTAGGACGACCCAATACCTGAGGGGGTATTGGGCCCATTAGAAAACCTACCCTGCGTCTATTTACCATGAGTCAATCACAGACGGATCATGCTTATGTGTTGAAGGAGTATATGTCAATTAATCTAATCCATTATCATTCGGGATGGGGGGGAAAGGCTTACTTGGTTTGTTTTTGTGTAGGAATGGCTCAACCATTCCCCGTTAGAGTATTCAAAATGGTTACCAAACCAGATGTTTTTCTTAAGGTTTGGTGGGCCTACATGAGTCTGGAAGATAAGAAGACTATTAAGACGCATATCGGTCACCTACCTTCACTTCTAGAAATGGATGTTTGGCCTGAGATGATTCATGTGTTGACAGAATTCTGGGATGACGACAACATGGTATTTCTCTTTGGGGAAGTTGAATTGACCCCTACTATCGAAGAAGTGGTAGTTAGCTATGAAAGCGTCCACATGTGCAACAAAAGGAAAAAAGACGCCGGACAACAATGTTTTAGTCCAGGACATATGGAACCGTCAAAAGATCAAGGATTCCTTTTTGATCGAAGATGATACCTGGCTAGGGAAGCTTAACGGGCCAAATATTCCTTTTTGTGAGTTGTACTACAGGTTTGGAAGATTCAATTCTTTCCAAAAGTTCAGGCATGAATTCGCGTCTGAGTCAAAATGGAAGGATAGAAGGGCGTTTCCTTTCGCGGTGAGTCTACTTGGAACCATGGTATTTCCACAAGGATCGAATGGTACTATTTATCCAAGCGTCATTATGGTAACACATGCCCTCTTCTATGGGTTGGAATACGACACTTCTAAGGTATTCCATACTTTAGCTCCTATGATCATCGCGGAAATACACCGGGCTTTGGGAAATTGTCAAAAGGGGTCACGTTTCTTTCAAGGATGCAATCTTATTTTGCAATAGTGGATGATGAAACATTTGTTGAAAGATCCTAGAATGGAGAAAACGGACCATCTGACAAGGTACGATCTTCTTTTATCCCATAACATGTGGTTGGTCATAAACAAATTTAAGAGGGAAAGAACTCTGGAATTTTGGTTCAAGCAATTCGGGGAATTGAGAGACGACAATGTTCAATGGTCAATCAAATACCTCAATCCCGGGAAATACATAATTCGAGGAAATAAACAGCCTTTTTTAGTACTTACCGGCCTTAGAGGGACTCGTCCTTATATTCCCACCAGAATTCTCAGATAGTTTGAAATCAAGCAGGAGACACCACAAACAGAACCCATGGCTAGATTCATCACCGAATATGGAGAGGGCGAGACACCGCTCAAAGAATTTATTATACATGGGTGGAAGGAAAGAAAGACTAGAGAAATCTCTTTTGGTATTGGGCTTGAGCCTGAGGTTAGCGATACTTACAAAGAATGGTTGAGGAAGAACCTCGCAGGAACATTGGTACCTGGTTCGAATGTGCCCACACAAATTGTTGATGTAGAATCAGATCATCAGATTCGGCTTCACAGGCTTCAGGATAGGTTCCAAACAAGTGACATGGCTCATCAGCAGCAACATAGGGAGGATGTTTAAACTATACATCAATTGAGAGAAGAGCTAAAGCGAGCCAAATAAGAGGTGGGTGATGCCAGACAGTGTTTGATCGATTTGGACGATTGCATGGTTTCCCAAATTGATAGCATAGGGGAAATGACCTATGAAAGTAGAGCACAATTATATGGGAGTCACTTGATCGCTAATCGATATTGCATATGGCATGAGGTGGACAAGCCCAAAAAGGCAAAGACCGATGAGGGATCATCCGGATGCTAGTATCTTCATTTATTATCCCCTGTGTGGGACTTTTTTTTCTTGCACTGTTATTTCCTTTTCCCCAAAGATTGTATCCCTCATTTTGCTACTTTGTAGGCATTAAAGCCCTTTTGGATATTTATGAAAACTTTATTTTGGGGATAATGGATTTGTTTTAAAAGGCATATACTTTCTTCAAACTCATTAGGCCAACCTTTGGCTCAAAAGGGTCATCCAATTAGGACGCACGCTTATTATAATATGCTTGTGTGATATAACTATTTTATGTGCTTATACATGCCATGTTGGTTCAAATTAAAGGCAAATTGCTCCAATCCCATTTTTCATAGAGCCCCTTTAGGCAGAAATATACATTCACTACACAAAAGTCTGACCAATATACTCTGAGTCTTTCAAAGTTTTCCAGAAAAGTCTGTAATACCTCTTAAACTATTTCCTAAAGAATTGCTCTCATCCTTTAAGGAAGGTTTGACCAAAATATGGATTTGACAAGGAGAAGGATAGTGTCAATTCAATGAGAGGTCGATGAGATCCATAGGAGAAATGAGGAAATCCCTATCTTTAAAAACCTCTATTATCCTCCACTTTGGTGAAGGAAAGCATAAGGACGAAAGAAGAAACATTTGAACCTTCTTGATTAAATCCACTTAGCCAAATCAATGAGCAAAATCCTGTTCAGTAAAATCCCCGAATCATTATTACCCTATGGATCAATTCGCTTGCGATGAGAAACGACTTTATTTGTTTACTCCCTGCCTGATTATCTTACACTGTTTATTACTAACAGGATCTAACACATTGGCCTTTGTTTGTACTTTACAGGTAATAGAAACTGCTCCGTATTGATATAAAATGGCAGAACATCCCTACCTCAAAAGATTAAAAATGAATAAAGATTCCTCTCTTGACCATTGCTTCGTTACGGGAAAAGAAAAAATGACTGGTAGTGACGATGGAAACACTTTGACTGATATTGCTATGAAGGATCTTATAATAAAGACACAGGGTGAAAGGATTGCCGAATTGACAAGGAAATTGGAAAAACTCCAAGAAGAAGCGCAACGCGCAAAAGATATAACTAGTTTGACCATTACAGCTAATGCCCCGATCGTGAACAATTCTGGATCTCCCACTCCACAAAACTCCTACCCCGTCTTTTATGTCCAAACTAAATATTCAATTCCTCTCCCAAAATATCAAATTCCTCCTCTAAAGTATCAAATACCTCTACCATACCAAAACTCCCAAACAAATCTTCATATTTCGAACCCTTTCTGTCCAAATCTCCAAACATATCCCCAAATGAATACGCCGATATACCAACATAAAATCTCTCGTCCAAACCATAAGAGGAAACTTTCTCGAGTGTTTACCCCTTTGGCTGAAAGTCAAGAACAACCTTTTGAAAGGTTGCGAGCAGTTGGACTAATCCATCCAATCAACCCAAAAGTTATCAACACCCGTGCAAAATGCTATAGATTCGGCCGACGTTGTGCTTACCATTCAGGAGGTATTGGACATACTACGGAAGACTGTATCAATTTGAAGCACAAGATTCAAGACTTAATTGACCAAAACGTCATCTTGCTTCAAAAAGCGCCATCATCATCAACCTACTCTACAACTCTTCAAAACCCTCAATCAACTTTCTGTACCAGATCCAGTCCCCTAGCTCCACAGCCAAATTACCCGATCAGTCAACCAAATTACCAAGCTCCACTACCAAGTTATCAACCCATTTATTAAGATCATCCCCAAAATTCAAGAGTTTACCTAAGGGCTCCAATTAATCGGCAGTTTCGTCTAGTCCCTCCTCCTGTCAACCAGAAAAGCCATAATTGTCCATGTCTGAAATTTGGAAAGAATGTTCCCAGGAATTTCACCAACTTGACTGAAACTAGGACCCAATTGTTTGAAAGACTGAAGTTGGAAGAACTCATCCAACCTATTCCACCTAAGTCGGGTAAACCCAACTCTCGGTCCTTCAAAGCCAATCGATATTGTGCTTATCATTCTGGAAGCACCGGACATGATACCGAAGAATGTGTTAATCTGAAGCATAAGATACAAGACCTGGTTAACCAGAAGGTCATCTCACTTCAGATAGTGCCACCAAATGTTACTAATAACTCATCCTCGAATTATGGGGGAGTTACCATTGAAACAAGAAAGCTGAACTAGAGGAGAGTTACAGAATTGGACAGCCATTCTGCCCATGACTCCTCGCCCTCTATGGTAGATGAAAGGGTAAATTTCTGGTTTTTGAAAATCGGTGACGATCCAAAAGAGGCCCCGTGATCCACTTTTTATCTTTTAAACTCTTTTACATTTTTACTATTTTCAAAAAAGGCATGGGATCGTGCTTGTGCGAGCCATGAGCCATAGTTTATAAATATTTCCCAAAATTTAATGAAAAGGCCTCCCTTTATCTAGGAAACTATTTTGAATTATGCTATTCTTATTTTCCAGATTTTGAATTATCTTTGTTTGATTATTTTAGTAATAATAATTTAAAACTTGCTAATGCATGTCATGTCAAGAGCTAAATGAACAAAGTGAGGCAAATAACGATGAATGGAAAAATTATGATAAGGAACAATTGACAGAAGAATTGAAAGACTTCCAGAATCTAGAAAAACCCAATCTTAAACTGATCCAAGTGGTCAATCAGGGAGACGAAGACAAAGTTAAGGGAACCAGGATCGATGCCAATCTAACAAAAGCAAGGAAGAGAAAGCTTATCAATTCTCTCAAAGGGACACGTCGACAGTTGATCCCTTCCTTCCGCCGAGATAATTACAAAGGAAAGTTTACACCAAATTGACGAAAGTGTCATATCATCCATTAAGTGCTATCCAGAGGATCCTTGATCCTAGCCGAGATGGATGGTCAAGAGTGGACCAAGCCAATAAACTCCGATGCAGTGAAGAGATACTTTGTCTAAAGATAGTTTCCTCTCTATGTTTCCTTTGTTTGTAATTGCACTTTTGTGAATGCAATCGTTTAAATGCTTTATAATCACTTAGAATTCCCCTTCCTTTAAGTACGAACTACGTTTGACCTGAATTCTCAAGAATGAGATACGTAGGCGGCCTATGTCGGCTTCGGTCAATCCCTTAGAAAAAGTTATCTTTCCCTTTTATGTAGGAACTACGTGATGACCTGAATTCTCAAGAATGAGATACGTAGGCGGCCTTTTTAGGCTTCGGTCAACCCTTTAAATTTTTCTATGTTTCCCTAGCGTAGTCCTGAACTACGTTTGACCTAATTCTTGCTTCAACGGGATACGTAGGCTCCTCAACGGCTTGGTCATATCACCCCAAGAAATGGAAACTAGGGCAGAATTTTCGAGAAGGAATCTCAAAAATTCCAAAGAAGAATACCGTCTTTTGGCAAAGAGAATGGAGACCAACAAAGATTTTGGGAGAAAGTCTCGAATTCCCCAAAGGCCGAGATCATCTCAAATAGTATCTAACTGGGGCAGAAATTTTGAGGAAATCCTCAGAATTTCCACTAATACTTTAGAATTAATTCCAAATTCCCCAGCACCGAGAGTTCAAGACAAACTTCGAGAATCACCAACTGAGACAATGTCCAGATAGACTAAACCCCAGCTATGACAAGCGTCTGCAAATTATGCTATTGAACTTTCCCAGTAACAACAATGAGTTTTCGGGGATCTTCTATTGGATGTCAGACGTGGTCAGGCCTCAAGCGGGAGACGTTCGTTAAGCTAGCACACGACATGACTGGCAAAGTTTTTCTAAAAAACTCACACAAGTTTTCAAATCTATAATTTCAAAACCCAAACTATTTTGAAAATCTATACGTATTTTCTTCTTAACTAATTTTGCCTTACATCTATTTAAGCGGGGAGTCAGGGCGGAAGTCCAAACATGACGGAGCACCCAAAAGATAGCAAGAAGCAAACTGAGGATCGAAGGAGCTCAAGGCGGAGTAGTTTCACCCAAAAACTAACAATTTTTCTGTGGATGCAGGAATCACCACACAAAGAGGGGGTCTCCTTCAAAAAACCCCTTAAGAAAATCAGGAACCGCGCCAAAGCATACAGGGCTCAAAAATGGTATTTTGGGTGACCCCAAAGACAGGTTCAGCCACCCATTCGGGATCAAGGACCACTTGATTTGTTTATCCTACTTCAAAAGAATACGGATGATAAACAAAGCGTCCTATCTTTGTTATGAATATTTTATTCAGAACTTCTTCTAAAAATGGTCGCTAGCAAAAGTGACATTGTGTGTACTCATTGTTTACCTTAAGCGCAGGTACATTCAAAGGAGTCAGCACATCAACAAAATAGCCTAAAGGCCATCTTATTACGTTAAAGCTGAAAAAGTCTAACGCTTGTCAATGCCAAAGGAGGATGATGGGGATAATTGGGAAAAGCTATCTTATTACATCCCATTGCATCCCAATGTATCCCGAAGCTTCCCATTGCATCCGGATGCCTTCCATGGCTTCCCGACCCATGGCATCCCGATATATCCCAATGCGCCCTGATGCTTCCCATGGCATCCCGATGTACCTCGATACGTCCCATTATATCTCGATGCATCCCATGGCATCCCGATATATCCCAATGCTCCCCAATGTCTCTCATTGCATCCCAATGCATCCCGATGCTTCCTAAGACATCCCGATGCTTCCCATTGCATCCCGATGCATCCCATGGCTCCCCGATGTATCCCGATGCGCCCCAATGCATCTCATTGCATCCCATGGCATCTCGATATTTCCCGATGCGTCCCGATGCATATCATACCGCATCATATTACATCCCATCACATGCCATTGCATCATATTACATCTTATTACATTCCATTGTGCCATATGACATTGCATTCCATTGCATCATATTGTATCATGTTGCATCCCATCATATTTCATTGCGTTTTATTATATGTCATTTTACAGCTCATTGCAGGATATTTCATTTCATGCCAAGAGGGCCATTTCATTCCATGCCGAGAGGGACATTTCACTCCATGCCGAGAGGACCATTTCATCTCATGCCGACAGGGACATTTCATTCCATGCCGAGAGGGTCATTTCACTTCATGCCGAGAGGGCTATTTCATCTCATGCCAAGAGGGCCATGGCGAGAGAGCCATCATACCATTCAGATAAGTTTCCATAATCGCTCACCATGCACAGATGATATTGTCTATCTTTGGAAGATGTTTTGGAGCACCTATATCCGTTGACCACGCGTAGATGACATAACATGGCGTCGAGGATATCTCAGCATTTTATATCTGTTGACCACGCAAAAGGTGATGTAGTCAGCGTCGAGGATATTTCAACACTTCATGTACCAGCATTTGAATGCACCAACATATTAAAGTTGAAGAAGTACATGATTCGAAGAAACGTCTTTAAGTCATTATCCAGAGGCGGACGACAAACTGGACTTCCCAAAAATTGACAGTCTGAAGATCATCTGTAAGTCACAATATTCGAGACCAGACAATATGCGAGATTTCTTGCGAGTTGATAGTTCATGGGTCATCCATAATTCGCAAGGACATCCTAACTGGATAGTATGCGAGATTACCCAAAAAATTGACAACTCGAAGGTTCTCCGTAAGCCACAACTAAATCCTTACCGGAGAATATGCGAGATTACCAAATTATTAGGTCTGAAGGTTCTCTATAAGCCGCGTCATATCCAAGATCGATTATGCACAGGATTACCCTAAGACCTACAATTTGAGAGATATCTATAAGCCATATTATAGCCAAGGTTGGATGATGTGCAGGATTGCCCGAAAGCTAGCAATTCGAGGGATATCTATAAGCCATCTCTTATCCAAGTTCGGATAATGTGCAGAATCACCCAAAAGCTAGCAACTCAAAGGATATCTATAAGCCACCTCATATCCAACATCGAATGATGCGTGAGATTACCCAAAGATTGACGATTTAAGGGATATCGATAAGTCATATCTATACTAAGGATGTGCAGGACTTGCCCGAGGTCATATACAAAATCATACTGGTAGCCGAGAAGGTTATCAAATAGAAGAGCAAACAGTTGCAAGAATCGTTCTACTCAAAATGTCGTCGGTGGCCAAGAGAGCCACCCTATTTTGAATAAAGAGTCAATTGCCAAAGTTCCATCATATCCAACAACCGAGATGGTTGTTGTACCTATAATTTTTTGGAAACCATTGTCTTCCAAAAGCAGGGACGGGAAAAGATGGCACTACTGATCAGAAATAATTCACACAGGAATATGGTAAGAGACTATATCCCTCAGTGAATTATGTTTATCGCTAATAATTTTTATTTGAGATGTTATCGAGAGCATCCGAGAGGGTGAAAAATCTCAAACCAAAACCACAGGTGCGGACGACTCCAAAAAAGGATGCAGCACAACGTGAAACTTTTTCTTAGCAGCGAACTTGGACATAGCCGAAGAGGAATATCAAACTCTTTGAACGCGAGCTAAAAGACACTTCCACTTCCATCAAACCACATATCTATCAGAAGATATGTGGGTATTTGAGACTTTTGGTTTCAGTTTCACTTTTGGGGTACTTCTAAACTCACACAGAAAGTAACTTTCCTTTTTTTATCAAATCTGAGTGATAATACACCTAGAGCCTTAGAAATTATGTCCAGGTAACTTATTACCTATGGATGTGAAGAGCTCCACATTATGGTTAAGAGGTTAGAAGCCTTTTTTCCATACCTCATCTTGCTTGTCACTCATCCCGAGCCAAAGGTCGTCTTAGTGTAAGAGACTATCTTTTCTACGATTGAGTCAAACTACAAGCAGTATGATTCCTTGAATCTCGAGGATATGTAGGCTGGGCTCTGTTTTGGAAAACTCAATTGCGTTCCAACCTCCCCCCATATAATCTTATTCTCAAGATTTCCGGCTTCACCAAAATTTAAAACCGGGATAGTTTGTGAATTCTTTGAGAATCGTGCTAAAAATCAAGCTTTACGAACTACAAATGGCTTGAATTATCATGAAACCTGAGATATGTAGAAAACCCAATACAAGGGCTCAGCCAAAATTTCTTGAAATTTGTGCGAAACCTAACTGCTTTCGAGAGACGAATTTGTGGTCGGACAAAATTAGGAATGTCAAACTCCCTGTGCCCAGGATTATTTGCATTCACCCTACCCAAAGGGAGGGGGAAGTTGTTGACACCTAATTTTGTCCCTCCACGACTAAATTTAACACTGAATTGCTTAGGTTTCAAATAAAATCAAAATATTTGTTTATCCGGATAAATGGTTTCTAAAAAATATTTATTGGAGTTAAATTTTCCATTTAAGTGATGAATTATACATTTTAGTATTCTTGTATACGAGATCGTATAGTTTTAGTCGCCTAAATAATTATTTTATCAAAAAAATTAGATTTTTAATCAAGACCCGTCTTGAAAATTGATTCGAATAAGATAAGTATTGATGTAAATATAATTTGCTTTTAAATAAAATTTATTTGAGAAATATTTATTTGATTTTATTAAATCAAGAAGCTCGGGTTGAAGTTTATTTATAATTCGTATCAAGTTTTGATTTAATCAGGCCCAAAATCCCAACCCATTCCCTTAAAAAATCTACCCTATTCCTAATTCTCCACCCAGCCTATACACGCCAATAACCAGTCCAGCCCAATAGCCTTGACCCGGCCCAGTCCACCTTATAACCCCTTTAATCCCTTCTCTCCTTTACCCAATATTAACAACACCTACAATATCAACAACAACAACACCCAACGCCAACAACAACTTCAAACCACCACCGACCTGAAACCAAAACCCAAATCCTTTTCTCGCTTAATTCCTTTCCCTCTCCCTCTCCCCTTCTGATTTGTACACACCATGTGATAGAAACGCGTTCGGTACCAGCAAACAATTAAGAACGTTCCAAAATGCTGAGGTGTCCATTCCAGCTTTCAATTTCTGCAATTTCGTACCAGTGGTGTGCGATTTTCATTGGAGGAAGAAGAATTCATCGTTTCTCCCCCCCCCCCCCCCAAAAAAAAAAACTCCAAAATGAATTTGGCCCTCTTTTGGTCCAAATTCATCAATCCGAAGCTATCTAAACCCCAATCCTTATCCAGCTTTCAATTTCGAATTTAAAATTCCCAATTCAAAAATCCCTCAATTACCCTTTGTGTTCCCCCCATTTTTTCATCCCCAATTCCCCTATAAATAGATAGTGTGGGTTGAGGGTGAAAAGAGGTGGATTTTTGGGGAAAAATTTAGAGATTCTGGAGGCGCATGCTTCTAATCTCACATAACCAAAATCCTCGACGACTATGTTCAAAAATTCATTCTCCGACGATTTAGAATTTGAACTCTGGCGAAATAAATTTGAAAAGCTGAATTCCAGTGGAGTTTTTGTCGTTGAAAACTCGTAGTCTCAAGTTCGCTGCTTCGAAAAAGGTAAAAATCTCATCTTTCTACACTTTTCTTCTTTGAAATTAGTAGATATGTAAATGAAATTGTCACGACCCAATATTTGGGTCATGATGGCGCCTATCGTAACCCACCAATAGGCAAGCCAAACCCTAGTCCGGAGCAACAAGCGACGGGCTAACGGGCGGAATCTCATAAAACAGAGAAGAAGTGGAAGTAACCATATTTATAAACATGCTAAGACTGAGAAGGAAGAGGACAATGTATATAAAGTCCAGAACCCCTCCCAAGACCTGGTGGGGTCAGTACATGAGCCACTACTAACATACCCAAAATACAAGACAGAAACCAAACATGTATAATAAGTACAATAGTCTTGAGAGCAAAAGACTATACAGTAGAGGATGGAGTAGGATCTGCCTCGGACGTCAGTAAGCTCACCCTGCTCCAGAATCAGTGCTGAGAAAAGAGTCACGTCAAAACCGTCGACTGGTGCCTGGATCTGCATCGGGAAAAAGATGCAGAAGTGCAGTATGAGTACCAGGGCAACGGGTACTCAGTAGGCATCATCGGCCGACTGAGCTTAATATAATATAAGCAAGCTAAAGTGCAGGGGGCATGCTAAGTCCGGGGTACAAGTAATAGATACATAAGTAACGGCCGAGGCGTATAGATATGCTCAGGGAAAATATAAGTGCGATACATAATAACGAGTAAATAAATGCGTAAGTAAACACACAAGTCAAACATAACCTATCTGGGCCCCCATAAGCCCGATAGGCACACGGAAGAAAACAATAACCCAGTCTGGCTCCCATAAACCAGCGGGACACACAAGAAAAGTAAATGCATAGTCACCAGTGTCTCGAGGCTGTATCAGTATCCAGTAACCACAATAACCAACAGGAGTGCACCGGGCTTGAACCGGCACCAATGGGTAATAACAAGAGGCCAGACGCCGGAGTCGAACCGGAAGCAGTGGGTAATAACAAGAGGCCACATATATATCATATCTGTCGGACTCGAACCGGAACTCATAGAACAACAACATCATAATCACGGTACCTAGTACCAAAACTCTCCAATTATATCATAACCAGATGTCGGACTCGAACCGGAACTCATAATAATCAGTGGCCGGACTCGAACCGGAACTCATAGTGTACCACAATCCGGGGCCGGACTCGAACCGGAACACCCAATAGTCAATAACCAAAATCATCATACCTGAATCAGTAGCCGGACTCGAACCTGAACTCATCATAGCCAGTAACCAGAACAGAATCAAAGGTCATATCATATCAAATAAACGGGAAACGCCCTAGCGCCAAGTCAATACTATTATATAGGTACAGAAGCTAACTCTACAACATGCTACAAGTCAATCTCGGGGTCCTTCTAGGTCAACTACCTACTGTGAAAATATGTATATAAAAGTCTGGGTATACATTACAAGTCATGGAAAGGCGGTTCAGCGTTCTAAGTCAAACTAGCCGACCCCAATCAAATACGGTACTATCAGGGACGAACAAAGCTAGACAGGCCAACCGGGTATAATCGGGGTGACTTAATACCGTCATAATTCTAATAGTCATATAGGGCTTATCTAAGCCCAAAGATGTCAAAGTTTCGACAAGTCGACAAAAAGGGTAACGGGGCCCGCTATCGGGTCCCGAAAACCAGGTCTGGTTATACTTGTCTAAGTCTGGGCTAAGTCTGTCTAAGCCTGGACTAAGGTCCAACAATAACATTCCCAGACTAGCAACAACAACAACAATACTATCCGACCCCAAATAGGTCATCCGTGGGGTACCACGAGGATAACGGGCCTGGAATATATCCGAATAGCCCTATCCGGCCTAGAAGGCCTAAATCATAGCAAACCACCACCACCAAGTCTATAATATCAGCCCGCAACACCAGCACAATAGCATACATATATCACACATAAGCCCAATCTAAGTGCAAAGGGAGGTAAACCTAGCCTACCTGGACGCCTGCCGCAAGCCTGCCAAGAAAACCAGCTAAATAGGAGCCTTTCCCTTTCGAGAGACCTCAGACTGCTGCCAAACTATCAAAATAATAAACTACATGTCAAAACATGACTATTGATACCTATATTGCATTAGTTCGAAAAAAAATGTCTGAATCGTCCCCGTGGGGCCCGCTTGCGGAATCACGAAACTGAAACCATCACAGCGTTCCAAACAACTCCGTGACCAATAGTCACAACTAACACCATTCAATTTGAGCTCAAAATGTAGCTCAAACATCAATATCAATCCCAAAATATACTATCGCAAACGAAAACTACCGTAAAAATAAGAAAACGTACCATAGAAATGACGAGAACGAGTCCACGAACTAAATATATATAAACCCCTATGCTCAAATCTTAACAGAATAGTTCAATATTGAGATTATCTAATCAGTTGAATGAAAACGGAGGAAAACATGAAATTTTGAGGAAAATGTTATGTTACTCATGCATATATATATATATATATGTCATTTGCCATTATGGCAAGTGGCTGCCACCTCTTGCATGTGTGCCCCTCCCCACTTTCCACGTGGTGGTGGAGGTGGCACCGCAATGTAATAATTATCTCATTATATATATATTCGGGTATTGCGTAGGTTCGTGGTAAAATAAATATAATATTTTGAATATACCATAATTAATAGAAAATATTTCGGATAAAACCTCTATAAAATAGAAATATTATTTTAACATATTTAAATTCACTATCTCCGCTTTAATTATCAATAGGTTATAAAACTATTATAAAATAGTATAGATATATCATAACTAAATTTTTTTTATACATTTTATAAATTTCAAAACATTTTCGAAAGGTAATTAACTATGTCATTTTACCAAATTTTCATTTAATTTAATATTTTACAACGTGCTCGATCTAAATAATATTCTCAAACGAACTGCCCGGGAGCCGAACTGTCGGTCCCAGCAAGTCATAAATAACTTGGGGCAGTTATAGAAAAGCTCTAAACGCTGACAATACACGAAAACGAAGGAAATGACCGGGAAGGTCATTACAATATCCACTACTAAAAGGACTTTCGTCCGCGAAAGTCAAGAATAAGCACGTACCTGAAGATGTGAACAAGTAGGGATACTGGGCTCGCATGTCACGTTCAAGCTCCCAAGTTGCCTCCTCAACCGGACGGTGACGCCACTGTACCTTAACCACTGGAATGTCCCGGGAGCGTAACCGTCTGACATCTCTGGCTAAAATGGACACAGGCTCCTCCACAAATGTTAGTTTCTTGTCTAACTGAACCGAGTCCCACTGAAGTATATGCGACTCATCTAGAATGTATTGTCGTAGCATAGAAATATGAAATACTGGGTGGATAGCTGAAAATGCCGGAGGTAAAGCTAATACATAAGCCACCTCTCCAACTGTCCGCAAAATCTCAAAGGGTCCAATATATCTGGGGCTAAGCTTACCCTTCCTACCAAACCGCATTACGCCCTTCATGGGCGATACTCGTAAGAAGACCCTATCACCCACCCTGAATTTCAATGGACGACGTCTACGGTCAGCATAACTCCTCTGTCTACTCTGAGCTGTCCGCAGCCTGTCCTGAATTACTCGAACTCGGTCCAAAGATTCTCGGAGTACATCTGTGCCACGAGAACTGACTTCTGAAGTCTCGAACCATCCAACTGGAGACCGACACCGTCTACCATACAAAGCCTCAAACGGAGCCATTTGAATGCTGGAGTGGAAGCTATTATTATACGCGAACTCCGCTAAAGGCAAGAATTGGTCCCATTGGCCCCCAAAGTCAAGTACACAAGCGCGGAGCATATCCTCTAATACCTGAATAGTCCGCTCTGATTGCCCGTCGGTTTGAGGATGAAATGCAGTGCTGAGGTCCACTTGGGTACCCAACTCTTCCTGGAAAGTCTGCCAGAAACTGGAGGTAAACTGAGACCCTCGGTCTGAGATAATGGATATTGGCACTCCATGTAGGCGGACCACCTCCTGAATATATACACGAGCTAACCTCTCAGCACTATAGGAGACTCGAACAGGGATAAAGTGTGCAGACTTAGTCAATCGGTCCACAATAACCCAAATACTATCAAAACCACGGAAGGTGCGAGGCAATCCAACAATGAAATCCATAGTGACCCGCTCCCATTTCCACTCGGGGATGGGTAATTGCTGAAGTAAACCACCGGGTCTCTGATGTTCGGCCTTTACCTGCTGACAACAAAGGCATCGGGCTACAAACCCTGCTATATCTCTCCGCATACCGCTCCACCAATAGTGTTGTCTCAAATCTCTATACATCTTAGCTGTCCCGGGGTGAATAGAATATCTAGAACTGTGAGCTTCACGCAAAATCAACTGAATTAAATCTTCAATCCTCGGAACACAAATACGACCGTCAAACCTCAGAACACTATCAGAACCCAAGGTAGCTCTCTCAGACTCACCCTTCAATACCTGATCTCGAATTCTACGGAGACCGCTATCTTCAAATTGACGACTCTGAATCTGCTCCAGCAAAGTAGATCTCGCACCAACACAAGCGATAACCTTTCTGGGGTCAGAAATATCCAAACGCACCATCGAGTTAGCTAAGGACTGAATATCCAAAGACAACGGCCGCTGAGAGACTGGAATGAAGGCTAAGCTACCCATACTCACTGCCTTTCGGCTCAAGGCGTCCGCTACCACATTCGCCTTGCCCGGATGATAGAGAATAGAGATATCATAGTCCTTTAACAATTCAATCCATCTGCGCTGCCTCGAATTAAGATCCCTCTGAGTCATGATATGCTGAAGACTGCGGTGGTCTGTAAAGATCTCACAATGCACACCGTATAGATAATGCCTCCAAATCCGCAGTGCAAATACTACCGCTGCTAATTCTAAGTCATGAGTGGGATAATTACATTCGTGCACCTTCAGCTGCCTCGATGCGTAAGCAATGAAACGACCCCGCTGCATCAAAACACATCCCAAACCGATACCAGATGCATCACAATACACGGTGAAACCCTCGCCTTCAACTGGAAGAGTCAACACAGGGGCAGAAGTAAGTCGATCCTTGAGCTTCAGAAAGCTTGCCTCGCAATCCTCAGACCACTGAAATGGAACCTCCTTCCTGGTCAGTCTGGTCATAGGAGATGCAATAGACGAAAAGCCCTCAACAAACCGTCTGTAATATCCTGCCAACCCAACAAAACTGCGTACCTCAGTAGGCGACGTGGGCCTAGCCCAACCTCGAATAGCCTCAATCTTTGCTGGATATACCATGATACCGTGTCTGGATACAACGTGCCCCAAGAAAGCTACAGACTCAAGCCAGAACTCACACTTTGAGAACTTGGCATAAAGTCGATGATCTCTCAAAGTGTGGAGCACAATCCTCAAATGCTGCTCATGCTGCTCGTGCTCCTCGCTGCTCTTTGAATAAACCAAGATGTCATCAATAAACACAATCACAAACGAGTCTAAGTATGGCCTGAATACACGATTCATCAAATCCATGAAAGCTGCTGGGGCATTAGTCAACCCAAAAGACATTACCAGGAACTCATAATGGCCGTACCGAGTCCTGAAGGCTGTCTTTGGGATGTCCTCAGCCCTAACTCTCAACTGATGGTATCCAGATCTCAAATCTATTTTTGAGAATACCGCTGCACCCTGAAGTTGATCAAACAAATCATCGATACGAGGCATAGGATACTTATTCTTCACAGTTACCTTATTCAACTGCCTGTAATCAATACACATGCGCATAGATCCATCCTTCTTCTTTACAAACAGAACTGGAGCACCCCACGGAGACACACTTGGCCTGATAAAACCCTTCCCCAAAAGATCCTCAAGCTGACTACTCAACTCTCTCAACTCAGCAGGAGCCATACGATAAGGAGCCATAGAAATAGGTCGAGTGCCCGGCTCAAGGTCGATAATGAACTCTATATCACGCTCAGGAGGAAGGCCAGGTAAGTCAGTCGGGAATATATCAAGAAACTCACGAACAACTGGGACGGAGTCAAGTGACGGACTCTCAATGCTAGCATCCCAAACATAAGCAAGGAATGAATCACATCCCCTCGACATCAATCTACGAGCACGAACATATGAAATAATCCCTGTAGGTGTGCGGCTAACAGAACCCTGCCACACCACCGGGGGTACACCAGGCATGGCTAAGGTAACAGTCTTGGTAAAGCAATCCAAGACTGCATGATGAAAAGACAACCAGTCCATGCCCAGAATCACATCAAAGTCTACCATGGCCAATACAATAAAATCAACCTGAGTCTCAAACTCCTGAATAGTCACCAGACAAGATCTATATACCCGATCCACTACTAAGGAATCACCAACGGGGGTAGATATACGTAAGGGCATAGATAATAACTCAGAACACAAACCCAACCGTGGTGCATAATAAGTAGAAACATAAGAAAACGTGGATCCAGGATCAAATAATGCAGAGGCTGGCTGATGGCATACGAAAATCATACCTGTAATCACTGCATCCGAAGCCTCAGCCTCCGGTCTAGCCGGCACGGCATACAACTGACGCTGGCTACCACTAGTCTGAGCACCGCCCTGACCACCAGTCCGACCTCCCTGCGCTCTACCTCGAGAACCCTGGGGACCACCCCGACGACCCTGTGCACCACCTCTACCTGCTGGAGGTATAGATCTGAGGGGTTGTGCTGTCTGAGCTGAAGGCTTAATCGCCATGCGCTGAGGACACTCACGCGCAAAATGACCGACAACGCCACAAATGTAGCATGCTCCTGGCTCCCTGCTCGGCCTAGAAGGTCCGGCTGAGCTGGTATGACCACCTCTAGTCGATGAACTGGACTGACCACGTCCTTGAGGCTGGCTAACAAAACCACTATAGGTGGGCTGACCCCTATCAGATATTTGCAAAGCTGACTGTACGGGCATACTGGGCTGACCCTGTCGCTGAAAAGACTGTTGCTGCTGCTGAGGGTACCTACCCTGAAACTGGAACCCACGACCTCTGAACTGCGAACCACTATTGCTCCCACTGAAACTACCCTGAACACGAGGTCTCTTATCGCTGCCCCCTTGGGCCTCGCGATCCATCTCCTCAATAGAGTATACATGCTCGATAATCTCTGCGAATGACTTCCCTGAAGTCACTAAACTCTGGGTAGCTCTGCGGAGTGGCAATCTCAGTCCCCTGACAAAACATCTAACTCTCTCATACTCATCAGGCAAAATAGAAGTAGCATGCCTAGCAAGATCATGAAACCTCGCCTCATACTCAGCGACAGATAACGAACCCTGAGTCAATCTGGAGAACTCATCTCTAAGTCGCTCCCGCATAGTACGGGGCATATACTTTCCCAAGAAGATCTCAGAGAACTGGGTCCAGGTAATCGGCGGAGATCCTGCTGGCATGGAATCAAGATATCCCCTCCACCATCTCCTCGCTGCAGTATCAAACTGATATGCCACAAAATCAACACCACGAGACTGTACCAATCCCAAATTCCGCAATCTATCCTCGCAGCTGGACAAGAACTCATATGCATCCTCACCCGGAGTACCAGCAAATCTCGGTGGAGTCAACCTCAAGAAACGCCCCAACATCTTCTGCTCATCGACAGACATAGCAGGCTGATCTATAACTGGCTGTGGAGCTACCGGTGCTGGCGGAATCTCAACTCTGGGTGCTGCAGCTGCAGGCTGCGCCCCAACACCAACTCCCTGTACTGCTGGTTGGGCTCCCTCGGCTGACGGACCTCCAACTAGCCCCAACAACTGAAGTAATGTACCTCGGAGCAAAGAAGCATCTATAAATCCAGGTGGAGCCTGGGCTGCTCCCTGGCCCACCGGCTGCTGCGGAGGCGGAACATCTGGAGCTATAACGGGATCGGGTAACTGATCCCTAGCATGATCTCGGCCTGGGGCTGCTGCTCTGCCCTGCCCCCGACCTCTGGGTCGACCTCGGCCCCTAACAGGAGCCCTTACTGTAGGCTCGGGGTCCTGACCCTCGGGTCTCGCACCCTGCGTCCTAACCATCTGCATAAAGAGTGAACAAAATGAAAATCAGAAACCAACATAGACTCAACGCACGGACATGAGGCAAGAAAATAAGAGACTCCCCTAAGAATGCTCCGTAGCCTCCCAAAGATAGGATACAGGCGTCCCCGCACCGATCCACAGGACTCTACTACACACTGGCTCCTGTACCGACACTACCCGTACAACCTAGGCTCTGATACCAAGCTGTCACGACCCAATATTTGGGTCATGATGGCGCCTATCGTAACCCACCAATAGGCAAGCCAAACCCTAGTCCGGAGCAACAAGCGACGGGCTAACGGGCGGAATCTCATAAAACAGAGAAGAAGTGGAAGTAACCATATTTATAAACATGCTAAGACTGAGAAGGAAGAGGACAATGTATATAAAGTCCAGAACCCCTCCCAAGACCTGGTGGGGTCAGTACATGAGCCACTACTAACATACCCAAAATACAAGACAGAAACCAAACATGTATAATAAGTACAATAGTCTTGAGAGCAAAAGACTATACAGTAGAGGATGGAGTAGGATCTGCCTCGGACGTCAGTAAGCTCACCCTGCTCCAGAATCAGTGCTGAGAAAAGAGTCACGTCAAAACCGTCGACTGGTGCCTGGATCTGCATCGGGAAAAAGATGCAGAAGTGCAGTATGAGTACCAGGGCAACGGGTACTCAGTAGGCATCATCGGCCGACTGAGCTTAATATAATATAAGCAAGCTAAAGTGCAGGGGGCATGCTAAGTCCGGGGTACAAGTAATAGATACATAAGTAACGGCCGAGGCGTATAGATATGCTCAGGGAAAATATAAGTGCGATACATAATAACGAGTAAATAAATGCGTAAGTAAACACACAAGTCAAACATAACCTATCTGGGCCCCCATAAGCCCGATAGGCACACGGAAGAAAACAATAACCCAGTCTGGCTCCCATAAACCAGCGGGACACACAAGAAAAGTAAATGCATAGTCACCAGTGTCTCGAGGCTGTATCAGTATCCAGTAACCACAATAACCAACAGGAGTGCACCGGGCTTGAACCGGCACCAATGGGTAATAACAAGAGGCCAGAC
Source organism: Capsicum rhomboideum (assembly GCA_031232105.1). Taxonomy (NCBI): domain Eukaryota; kingdom Viridiplantae; phylum Streptophyta; class Magnoliopsida; order Solanales; family Solanaceae; genus Capsicum; species Capsicum rhomboideum. The sequence goes on along the minus strand of CP124712.1, from coordinate 133,279,947 downwards.
GCCGGAGTCGAACCGGAAGCAGTGGGTAATAACAAGAGGCCACATATATATCATATCTGTCGGACTCGAACCGGAACTCATAGAACAACAACATCATAATCACGGTACCTAGTACCAAAACTCTCCAATTATATCATAACCAGATGTCGGACTCGAACCGGAACTCATAATAATCAGTGGCCGGACTCGAACCGGAACTCATAGTGTACCACAATCCGGGGCCGGACTCGAACCGGAACACCCAATAGTCAATAACCAAAATCATCATACCTGAATCAGTAGCCGGACTCGAACCTGAACTCATCATAGCCAGTAACCAGAACAGAATCAAAGGTCATATCATATCAAATAAACGGGAAACGCCCTAGCGCCAAGTCAATACTATTATATAGGTACAGAAGCTAACTCTACAACATGCTACAAGTCAATCTCGGGGTCCTTCTAGGTCAACTACCTACTGTGAAAATATGTATATAAAAGTCTGGGTATACATTACAAGTCATGGAAAGGCGGTTCAGCGTTCTAAGTCAAACTAGCCGACCCCAATCAAATACGGTACTATCAGGGACGAACAAAGCTAGACAGGCCAACCGGGTATAATCGGGGTGACTTAATACCGTCATAATTCTAATAGTCATATAGGGCTTATCTAAGCCCAAAGATGTCAAAGTTTCGACAAGTCGACAAAAAGGGTAACGGGGCCCGCTATCGGGTCCCGAAAACCAGGTCTGGTTATACTTGTCTAAGTCTGGGCTAAGTCTGTCTAAGCCTGGACTAAGGTCCAACAATAACATTCCCAGACTAGCAACAACAACAACAATACTATCCGACCCCAAATAGGTCATCCGTGGGGTACCACGAGGATAACGGGCCTGGAATATATCCGAATAGCCCTATCCGGCCTAGAAGGCCTAAATCATAGCAAACCACCACCACCAAGTCTATAATATCAGCCCGCAACACCAGCACAATAGCATACATATATCACACATAAGCCCAATCTAAGTGCAAAGGGAGGTAAACCTAGCCTACCTGGACGCCTGCCGCAAGCCTGCCAAGAAAACCAGCTAAATAGGAGCCTTTCCCTTTCGAGAGACCTCAGACTGCTGCCAAACTATCAAAATAATAAACTACATGTCAAAACATGACTATTGATACCTATATTGCATTAGTTCGAAAAAAAATGTCTGAATCGTCCCCGTGGGGCCCGCTTGCGGAATCACGAAACTGAAACCATCACAGCGTTCCAAACAACTCCGTGACCAATAGTCACAACTAACACCATTCAATTTGAGCTCAAAATGTAGCTCAAACATCAATATCAATCCCAAAATATACTATCGCAAACGAAAACTACCGTAAAAATAAGAAAACGTACCATAGAAATGACGAGAACGAGTCCACGAACTAAATATATATAAACCCCTATGCTCAAATCTTAACAGAATAGTTCAATATTGAGATTATCTAATCAGTTGAATGAAAACGGAGGAAAACATGAAATTTTGAGGAAAATGTTATGTTACTCATGCATATATATATATATATATGTCATTTGCCATTATGGCAAGTGGCTGCCACCTCTTGCATGTGTGCCCCTCCCCACTTTCCACGTGGTGGTGGAGGTGGCACCGCAATGTAATAATTATCTCATTATATATATATTCGGGTATTGCGTAGGTTCGTGGTAAAATAAATATAATATTTTGAATATACCATAATTAATAGAAAATATTTCGGATAAAACCTCTATAAAATAGAAATATTATTTTAACATATTTAAATTCACTATCTCCGCTTTAATTATCAATAGGTTATAAAACTATTATAAAATAGTATAGATATATCATAACTAAATTTTTTTTATACATTTTATAAATTTCAAAACATTTTCGAAAGGTAATTAACTATGTCATTTTACCAAATTTTCATTTAATTTAATATTTTACAACGTGCTCGATCTAAATAATATTCTCAAACGAACTGCCCGGGAGCCGAACTGTCGGTCCCAGCAAGTCATAAATAACTTGGGGCAGTTATAGAAAAGCTCTAAACGCTGACAATACACGAAAACGAAGGAAATGACCGGGAAGGTCATTACAATAATTTAAGATGTCGTTTTAATTTGTTGTTGGACGTTACATGGGATTAGTCTTGTTTGGATTCAATGTGACTATTGATGCATATATTTTTTTTTAGTTCACAGCTTTGACAATATTTGTTGAGGAAATTGTTTGATCGGTGTTTCATAGTTGCTACGATTTAATCTCCATGGGAGTTAAATGGTATTTTTGTGTTTTGAGGATCTAGTAATGCTTTAAGGCTTTTGAATATTGTTTACATGTCTTTTTTAGATTTTATATTAAATGTGAGAAAGACCGAAATTTCCGTTAATGTGTTTATGATTCCAGTATGCTTTTTCTGCGTTTCACTTGGTCTTGTATGTAAAGCTTGCGTGTTTGATGCCGTAGGAATTTCAGGAGTGAGAATTATAAATTGATTCGTCGTTACACTCTGCCTGAAAAGTTTTGAGTTTTAATAAGTTTTGCATTATTTTTTAACTCACGCTCACTGTACTATTTTGTTTCCATGAAAGTCTAAAATGATTTATTTGCTATGTTTGCGAGGTGTAACAATGTGGGAAGCTAAAAATGGAGTTGTAGGCTTGTGTTTGTTAGTTGAGGCTTTTGTAGATGTTAAGATGGTCTCCTTTCTTCTCATTACTACAAATTTTAATAAAGTAGTGATAAAAATCTGATTTCTACATTTCAAAATAAGATTCTTGTTTATATTTCTTTACGCTCTTTGTTTGGCTCAAAACATTATAAAGTTTGAATCTTGTTCCCACCCCCTTAGCTCTCTTTAGATTCTAGATCGATTTTTCTAAACCATGTCTACCATGTTTGCCCTCAAGTATTTACATGCGTGTTTAAGTACGTTTTTGCATTAGAGGCTGCCATGCATTTTAAAGAGAATATTTGTTGCCTATCGCCTACTTCCAGTTCTTTTCTTGTATTGATACTTGAGATTAAATTATTGTGTTGTTTTTTCCTAATTCTTTACACACACACCCCTCCCCAAAACATGTTATAAGGTGTAGATCATAGGCTATTACCCAAATTTTGATAAAGTTATTCATTTTCATGCAAAACCTGGCGTGTGATAATTACTAAATTCGGAAATTACATTAGTTTGGCTATATATTTCATGGTGGGGATATAGAATAATTTGACTATGTGTGATTGATTTGAAATCTTATTTTGATACTCATCCTTTGTATTCTTCTCTTTGCATGAACCTCCTCTGAACGAGTCCATGAGACTCTTCTTCTTGCATCTCCGGGACCAAGTCCCATTTTTCTTGAGTCGAAACCTCCATCTAGTCCAAGAACTGACTGATATACAGCTGATATACATGAATGAGATTGATATACAATGAAAAATGGAGGAAGAAGCAGCAAATACACAGATCTGCAGTTGATACACAGTGATATACAATCATAGACAAGATGGCATACGAAGGATATACACCAAAAGTGGCTGTGATATACAACAGCTATACAAAAGCTGAAAGTGGTCTTAAAGTCCATAATTGTGCATGGCCCAAGTCTGGGCAGATTTCAAATGGGCCAAAAGGGGTCCAATTCTTTCCTTCCCTCTTTACTTGTAATTAATTTTATCTTTATGTGTATTAAACTAATTCTTAAATTTGATTAAAATTTAGATAAATCCCCTTTGAGTTGTTATTTTGTTCTATCTGTATATTTTTCTTTAGTTATCTTCTATCGCATAGTCTAATATTTTAAGTTAATAAAATTATATCTTTATTTTTCCTTCGGAACAAGTTTTTAATAAAATCAAAAATGGCATTTACTTTCGATCGTGTGTTAAATTGGTTTATTTGAGTTAAAAAGAGTTCTCCTCAAAATAAATAGTTGATCTTTCTTGCGAAATCAAAACGCTTTTTTCAATTAGTTAGATTTCATAACTTGTTTAAAATTGGTGTTTTCTTTTAAAAAATTTTCATTGTTCAAAAATTGATATTCCAAATCACTTTCTTTCTTCTTTTATGAAAATAATTAATTTTATCTTAATTCGGTAAAGAATTCAAATTTATTTTTCCTATTAGGAGAATTTTTCCTCTAAATTAAATAAACCTTTTTCACGCGAATGAAATAAATACCAGATTTTCAATTAAATTCAAGATTTTACAAAGTCGTATTTTTAAAATTGGTCATTTTATAAATCAGTCAAACTATCTTTTGGTCAACCGCTTTCGCGGACGCTTCTTGAGTGCCTTAAAAACCTTCTCAAGGCGTTACCAGAATCATTACCCATTTTCTCTAATTTTAAAGATTTGTTTCTGTTTTCGAGTCTTTAAAAATTCGTTAAGTTTTTCTTGATATTTTCTATAAAAAATCAAGTGGCGACTCTGTATTTTCTTAAATTGTTTCAAAATTTTCCTTAAAGTTTTGGAATAGTTTGAAAAGTCAAAACCATTATTTTCAAATCCCTTCGAACCTAAAAAAGGGGATAAAACAGGTATCATTGGGTTTGCTTCAGTCCATAATGATACCATCAGAAGATATATATATACTGTCATGTGGTGTCATTGATATCTGCTTCAATCCTTCAGTCAGACCTCCATTATACCATCATAGTATATATATACTCACATGATATCATTGGGTTTACTTCAGTCCGTAATGATACCATCACAATATATCTATATACTGTCATGTGGTATCATTGATATCTGCATCAATCCTTCAGTCAGACCTCCATGATACCATCACAATATATATATACTCATATGGTATCATTGGGTTTGCTTCAGTCCATAATGATACCATCATAATATATCTATATACCATCAAGATATCATTGATGTATGCTTCATCATTCAGTGAGATCTCCATGATATCATCACAGTATATCTATATACTGCCATAGTATCATTGATGTCTGCTTCAATCCTTCAGTCAGACCTCCTTAATACCATCACAGTATATATATACTGACATGGTATCATTGGGTTTGCTTCAATTCGTAGTGATACCATCACAATGTATCTATATACTGTCATGTGGTATCATTGATGTCTGCTTCAATCCTTCAGTCAGACACCCATGATACCATTATAGTATATATTTACTCGCATGGTATCATTGGATTTGCTTTAGTCCGTAATGATACCATCACAGTTTATCTATACACCATTATGATATCTTAGATGTATGCTTCATCATTCAGTGAGACCTCCATGATACCATCACAGTATATCTATATATTGTCATGGTATTATTGATGTATGCTTCAATCCTTTAGTCAGACCTCCGTGATACCATCATAGGATATATATATATTGATATGGTATCATTGGGTTTGCTTCAATCCGTAATGATACCATCACTGATACCATCATAGTATATTTATATACTGTCATGGTATTGTTGATGTTTGCTTCAATCCTTCAGTCCTTAATGAAACACTCCTCCGTATTTTTAATTATTTATTATTGTAATGAATTTATAAATTTTCTTATATTTTTATTAGTCTAATATAGTTAGATAATGTCTTTATTTTCATATTTTATTTTATTTTTAAGGATGAATAAATAAGTTAGTGGATTTAATTTTTTTCTTAATTATTTCTTATTGTAATCTAATTGTTTAATACGAAAACGGAATCAAAATAGTTTTGTATGCATTAGTTGCAACTATTAAGAAGGTGCATTAATATTTTTTTTTAAAAATTATAATAAATAAAGTCATATTTTATATATTAATTTTATTTTTATTAGCAAAAGAAAAAAGAATTATAATAACATATTCTGTTAATTTAAATTTTAATAAATAAGTTAGTGACTTTAATTTTTTTACATTTTTTATTATCTTAATTATTCTATGTTTTTATCAATTTAAAAATAATTTAATAAGATTTAATTTTTATCCTTCGAAAGAAAAAAAAAAGGAAAAGATAAAATAATAAAAAGTAAAAGGATTATAAAAACAAAACTTAAAATGAAAAGAAGGAGAAGAAGTCAACAACTGACACAACCCACATGCCAAAAAAAAAAAGAAAAAAGAAAATTATAGGCTAGGGCTAGGGGGCATGTCAGGTAATTTCTTTTAGCCGATAAGGGTAGTTGCTGAGTTACTTTGGGGTGGGTAATTTCAGGTAAATACTTTTAATTTTGGGTCTATCTTGTGTACTTTTCCCTATTTTAATTACACTAAATGACCCTTGCCTAATTTGGGCCATTTTGGCCCAGGTAGTTCAGATACTATTCATATATCATACAGATACAATTCATGTACCATACTGATACGATTCGTAAAAAAATAGAGCAACGAATTTATGGGTAGAAATTGTATCATTGTTATATAGAATATGTATTTTTTAATATGATGTGCATAGAATTTGTATCATTTTTGTATAAAATATGTATATGTATAGGATGTATATAGAAATTGTATCTTTATAGTATAAAATATATATATATATATATAAGATATGTATCGAATTTGTATCAATATTGTATAAAGCTGCCAGCAAATGGCTAGAAAATGGAATTAAAATTCAATGGTCATTTTTGTGTCAATAGTTCCAGCCGAAGTGCTATTTGTGCCCTCCCCCTCCCCCCCCCCCCCCCGGCAACCCAACACACCCACCCAAAAAAAAAAAGCACAATTGTGAAGTGTGGTTTCACGTTGGGTATGGAAGCCATGGAGACCAGACTAAATAAATGGGCCATGTTGAACTTCCTGTTGGGCCAAATGGTTTAGCTGCAATTGCAAAGGCCTGGGAGGCCATCCTTCTTGGACTCAGGCCCGGGTTGTTCTTCGATAGTCAGATTACTGAGCTAAAGTGTACCAAATTAGTACCAAGAAATATTATTTGTGATTGAATATTTCTTCACATATCTTTTCTTCAAATGTCTCCTAGAAATTATTGGAAGATGAGTTACAGGAGGACACACACACACACACCAAAAAAAAAAAAAAAAAAAAAAAAAAAAAAAAAAAAAAAAAAAAAAAGAAGAAGAAGAAGAAGAAGAGGAGAAATTAAGAATCAATAACAGCCTTAAAACAATGATATCAAGTAACAACGTGACATTGATAGATAATAGAAGTTTGTTACTAAAACCTCCAAGCATTTGAAGCTATCCATCACATTATCTTCTTAGAAAAAAAATATTAAAATCTTGATGAACTCCATTAGTCCGACAAGAGGGGATTGTTCAGGTGGTAAGCATCATCCAACTCTAACCTTAAAGTTATTGATTCGAATCATCAACGGAATATAAAATGTGGGAGCTAGCTTCTAGAGAGGGATTAGAAAAGACTCACTAGTCCAAAAGTATTGTCCAATTGACAAGTGTAGAAATTAACAATGTCCGAACGCTCTGACAACTAATTGACAACCGATAGACAATTCGTATACGTAGTGACTCGTGTCAATTATTGAAATAATTATGTACACCCATCGCGTTCATCAAAGGGGTAGAGGTCAATAAGATGTCGATTGCTATAAACAAAGATGTCAAGTTCATAAATGCTCCATTTTTCCACAATACTATATCATGCAACCATTGTAGGGGACAAATGGACTCTAACCCTAAAAGCCATCATGATCACTCTCCCTTTCATTGTCTTTTCACTTTTGGCTAATTCATAAATTCCCACATCAATGTCTTCTCATATTTGCCATAGGTGAATTGGATTGGTTTCATTTTTGCAGCTAACTTTGGTCCCATTTGTAAACCAAAGAAGCTGCACCTGCACGAACAATGTGGGATTTAAAAGTTAGTACTGTAGAACAACAGGGTACAGATATTGCCCAAGACTTGTCAATAAATGTGGAGCACTTTCATGGCCGCATGCATGCATCTTATTATTATTATATAAAGTTCTTTTATTTATTTAGATTCTATGGTTCATGTTTTGCAATTTGGCAAAATTACCAACAACAACTACAGTCTTGTTTGATGTCAAAATCTATAACCGGTCAACTAATTGCTTTTTCATGATCCATCATGTCAAGTAGACTTTAGTTAAATTGGTTGAGAATTGAGATAAAGTTTTAGCAACCAGCGACCGAGCGTCATATCATCATCATGTTCTTTAAATTAGATGGATTCAGAATTTGAGGTTTATGAATTTCTATAATGGCTACAAGTTAACATTATAATAATAACTAAATTTGTAATTACATATTTATAGTAATTGGATTTATTCATATAAATAGAGTTTGGACAAAAATTGATGAGTTTATGTAAATTCATAACCAACATTATTGTAGATTCGCCCTTGGTTCTATCGTCAGATTTGGATCCAAGATTTTAAGTCTAAGGTCGTTGAAAATATTAGCATTGTTAGGGGTTGTTAGGTTAGTGGGTTAAAGAAAAATGATTTCGGGATAAAAAAGTGAGATGATTTAATCTTGCATTTGTTTGAATTTTTTATTTCAAGATTATACTATTAACAATTTAAGGATTAGTTATATAACAATTATGGTGGTATTTTTGTAGCACCTTCAACGTTGAATAATAATTCCAAAATTACTAATCCCGGAATAAAACACCAAAATGATCAAGATGCCCTTCTTCCAAAGTCCTTTAAATAATTTAAGATTAAAATTGGAAATAAAAGTTTATCTCAACTTATTTAGTGTAAAACTGAACAAATGTTTTATGTTACACCCCTTATATCCTATATTTAGTCCAATGAATTGAACCAAACACCTATCAATAATCCATTCACTTAAATTTATATTATAATCCCATCATTATATATAATCTAATCTCAGTATAACTTGTTACACCACCAAACGACCCTTTAGTCAATACTCAATAATCGTCAATATTGACAACAAGTACAAATTGAGTACTACTCAATTCAACTATGAATATAAAATTTATTCAATAAGCTATGGCAATGGACAATACCTGCTATAGAAGTGCCACATTGCCATTCTTTGTTTCTATTTTTATCCACATTTTTATTAATTGAAGGAGCAAAATAAAGGACTTTATGGTTCTTCCAATTTAGTGATGCATGGCTTCATTCATGCACAATGCAGATGGCTGTCAACCCAAACAATCATTGTCATGCATGTAGTATACAGTCAGAACCATTTTTAAAGCTATAAAAACAGTAAAACAGGTCATATATATATAAGGGACCATGTGTCATTTTCTCCAAAAAGACAGATGAAATAGTAATACGAATTTTTCAATGAAAATAGGACTGTTGGATAGAGTGTATAGGTTAGAGGGACTTGTAGGTCTTTATAAATAGTGAGTACTAATTTGATCTAGTGACCAAGTCTGTTCATAATCTGGAGAATTAATTATGACCAACGAAAAAAGATTTTCCTGTTACAAGATGTTGATAATTAACGACAAATCTAGAAATATTAATTTCCAGAATAATGGGAATTGAATGTAGCAAATATCGACTAGCAACACTCATGATCATGGAGCACCAAATCATCAAGATAAGTATGTACTTAAATGTATACCAACAAAAAGATGGAGCACACTTCTTAATTTTTTGAAGAAGAAATCTAAGTACATAATGGGATCATTATTTACTTGTGTTTAATAGAATATTCAATTCGAAAAAAATGAAATCTCAAATTATAGTTGCAATCAATAATCCTTGATGTTATCATCGAACGATCATTATACATGCATGTTATTGGCAAGCTACGTCTCGTCATCACTCGTTCTTATTTCTAGCGATTAACCTATTTCAAAACAATTTGGTGAGTAGCCTATCTTGCACTAATCAAAACTGATATTCCATGTTTCTATTATGGGTAATTTTCATAAATTCCAACTATTTAGTACCTAATTACACCCTATCTATACTCTTTTCAAAACTACATAAAATCCCGAATTTGAACTGCCGGATACATTATTTGGGGTCGCGATACATCACCTTCCGGATACATTACTTTCCGATACATAACTAATCAATCAAATTCTTAGGTATCAGTAACACAGATCTCATTCTGATACATAAGTCTTATGTATCAGTAACACAAAAAAAGAATCCCGATACATATTTTTTGTCATATTTTCAACCAGATACATCATTCTTATGTATCTGTACACAAAAATCAGTACGATACATAACATTTGTACTCTTTTAGCCGGTCCCGTGATACATTTTGGAATAATCAATCACTTGCTTGGAATGAGCACAACAGAAAACAAAAACTTCTTCAACACCAGCATATTCGAGCCATTCCAAGATGTAATCTATCATATGGGCATTCACCAACAGTAGCAGTACTTTGGGTCGTTCAAGAGTGATCGGCTGGAATTTTGTGTCAAATCTATCAGCCAAAAGAATTGCCTGTAAAGGGGCATGAGCCGATTCCTCTTCTGCTTTTCCCATTCCTCCCCTTCTCTTTCCTTTCTTCATAGCCACCATTTTGCCTAGGGTTTGACAAGTCTTGTGTTGTGATGAAAATTGATTTGAATACGGAAGTACGAACTGATCTATAATACGTAATAATATAGGAAAAATTACATAATACATAATTAGGTAAAATCCAAAATTTTTGTAATTATTTTAAGGAGTTGGCATTTTAGGTAATAATGATAAGTTAAGGTGTAGTATTATGTAATTTTTCCTTCTATTGATTCTCTATAAGGCTTGGTAAAAGAATACGTGATGGCAGCATTTAGTTGTTATCTAATTGTAAGCGTCTAAGTTTCTTTTCTGAAAAACAGCAATCAAGAAAAGGAAAATAGCTACAAACAAGAGTATTTTATTTCAAAATATGTGCGGGGTTACAATCTTTATAAAATCTTAAATGAAAAGATGTAATCCTCTGATTCTTCTCCTCACGTTCTTCACCTTGTTCTTGAATCGACGGGATATTTGTTTGGATTTCACCACGAATTGTGGAGCTAAGCTTTGTTCACAATCGTGGAAGTATGGACGTTTGCAGCTCACCACTTGGAGATGAAGACTTCTTGATATGCGGAAGACTTGCGGATCACCAATGAAGAGCAGAGCTTCTCTCTATATGTATATGTATTTGTCTGTATCTCTTTGTGTATTTGGTCAAGACCCCTTTATATAGGCATGAGTTAGGGCTTGGGGGTATTTTGATCTCCAAGTAACCCTAATGAACCTTGGGCTTGAAGACCATGAGTTGGGCTCGTCTTATCAACTTAATAGACTAGCCCAAATGTAATTGAACTTCATTTAAGTTATATAATTTTTAACTTAAAATTCAATCCAACTTTATTAACCAATAATTTGACTTGGTCAACATATCATGAATATAAGATTTGATCCAAATTTAATATGGATTTGTCCATAAAATTTCACTGTCTACAAATGCCCCCTGCTTCAAGGCTTGTAGAGGTGCATATTAAAGACAAGACTTGAAGTATCCGTGAAATGATTTTTTTTCCACGTGGTTGACTTCTTGCGAAATATTTGAAACTTCACAAAAAATGACTATACCAACATGTTAAAGCTATCCAAGTTCATACATGCCAAAGTCTTTTTAGTAGCATTCTCTAATTTGCAAGAGATCCGTTTGACTTTCGATCATTTGTTGGCTCATTTTTGTTTGAAGTGTTCCCATCTTGCAGAGGATTATTGCATAATGGGAACTCTCCATAACTTGATTCTAATGAAAACTTTCCATAATTTCGGTTCCAATGGAATTTTTCCATAATTTGGTTCCAATAGAAATATTTCCATAATTTGGTTTCAAGGAAATATTTTCATAATTTGATTCCAATGGAACTTTCCATAATTTGGTTTCAAGGGAATTTTTCCATAATTTGGTTCCAATGGAAACTTTCCATGACTATAATTTTCCATAATTTGTAGGAACCAAACTTATGTCAATGTCTTTTGACATCTATAAATGCCCATGTTTCTACGGTGGCTGATTTTCAATTTGCGGCATAATCAAGCTCGTTCTCCATCTCTATCAGGTAATTTCTTTTTATAATTTTCGTCACTTTCTATCCAACTCAGCACATTGTGGTAGAAAATTCATATCTTGCCATAGAAACGATGAAATCAAGATCCGTTTGATGTTCCAAAAACTAGATTTGTAGATCTACAACATATCCAAAAATCAAAGCCAAACACCTTCTCGATTAACGGTAATAACTTTTTAAATTTGGTGATTAATCTATCTTTTTTTTTTTTATACAGATTTGTACCGTCTAACGAAAACGCCTCCATCCTGGTGTAAGAGTTTCCAGACGATGTACGAATTAATTCCATAGAAACTATACTTGGAATTCTACAACATATCCAAAAATCAAGGGCAAACTCCTTCTGTATGAGCCGCAATTAATTTTTGGATTTGTCTATAAATCTGACTGGCTTGTTTGACTGATCTGTGCAGTTTCATCAAAACATCCGTATCTTGGCGTAGAAGTGTCCAAATAAGGATCGAATTGATTCATTTGAAACTAGAATTGGAAGGATACAACATATCCAAAAATCAAGGCAAAACTGCTTCTGAATTGGCCGTAATTGATTTTTGAAATTGGCTATAAATCTGACCTGCTTGTTTGACAGATTTATGCAGTCTCATCAAAATGTCCATATCTAGGCGTAGGAGCGTCCAAATGATGAGAGAATTGATCCCATAGGAACTAGACTCCAAAGCCTACTGCATATCTAAAAATCAAGGCAAAACTCCCTCTAGATTGGCCGCAATCAATTTTTGAAATTGGCTCTAAGTCTGGAATTTTGATCTTACAATTTTGTGCAGTCTTGGTGAAAATTCATCTCTTGAGATTGGAGAGTCTAAATCAGGAGCCGTTTGATCCTCTTGTGGCTTGGAACGAGAGAGACTTGCAGCAACCACATTCCATCTTTGGCAAGCATCTACCCATCTCAACCTTTCGACTTGGTGAGAAATAGGCTTCGATTAGTCGTTCCTAACTTTGGCGACATAACATCCTTATCTTTGACTTGCCGTAGAGTACACTCCAATATTTCATTTTTGAGGAGTGAAGCGCATGAGGTGTTCTTCTTCTTTTAGTTCGCCGAAGACTTGCATGGTGAATTCTTGGTCTAAACTTTGGGCATAAAAGTAGACAAAGCACTTTCTCCTTGCAGCTTTCCATAGATGAGGTATCATCTTGTTGTCACTCGGCGAAGGAGAATTAGAAGAAAACCAAAGTCCGCATAATGATTTCCGCATCCCTGGAGATTTGTCTTCAACACCCAAATTAGAGAGGCTCTAAACTTTAAATCATTAGAACCGTATTCGTCGTGACGAGGTGAAGCATAAATATATGGCAAAACTCTCATCATGCTGACTTGATGAATTGTGCCATTGACAGTGAAGAATAAATCACCCCCCTTTTTTGTTGCAAGTTTACAAGGGATAACCGCATGCTTGGAGAGGAACCACTTGGTATATTTCCTTGCAACTCCAGCGAGCAAGTTTCTGGTGCATCTCCGCAAAAAATATTTATTTTGATGTAGGAATGACAAAATTTAGATCCTCTTGATTTTGAGGAAATTAGACTCCAAAAGATGCAACATCTCAAATATTAGACCGAAACATTCTTAAGATCAGCTTGAATTAAATTTTAAGTTGATCAAAAGATCTGCCACAATGACTTTTCATCTTTGGGTGCTCCGGTCGTAACATTCTTATCCCGATCTAGGAGGATTTAACTTGAGGACTTATCTCATTTTCGTGGAGATTTTGCAACTTGAAGACCGCTCTATTTTGAGGAGCTTTTTTTTAACTTGAAAATTTAGCTTGAATTCGAGGATCTTTGTGACTTCAAGAATTTGGCTCGAACTTGAATAACTTTGTAACTTGAGGATTTGACTCAAATTGAAGAGCTTTGACACTTGAAGATTGAACTCATTTTAATAGAGCTTTTGTAACTTCAAGTTAGATTGAATTTGAAGAGCTTTGAAATTTGGTGAAATCACTCGAATTTGCAAAGCTTTGTGACTTGATGTTAGCTCGAATTTGACGAACTTCATGACATGCATTTTAGGTTCTTTTGTCAAGGAACATTATAACTTGCAGTTTAGCCTCGTGCGCCGAGGAGCATTTCGGCATGCAGATGTAACTCAAATTTGATGAGCTTTATGACATACAGTTTAGGCTCGTATTTTTAAGAGCATTTTAACTTGCAGTTTTAGGCTCGTACGTCGAGGAGCATTTCGGCATGCAGATGTAGCTCGAATTTGATGAGCTTTATGACATACAGTTTAGGCTCGTGTTTCTAAGAGCATTTCAACTTGCAGTTTTAGGCTCATGCGTTGAGGAGCACTATAACTTGCAGTTTAGGCTCGTACACCGAGGAACATTTCGGCATGCAGATGTAGCTCGAATTTGATGAGCTTTATGACATACAGTTTAGGCTCGTGTTTCTAGGAGCATTTTAACTTGCAGTTTTAGGCTCATGCGTCGAGGAGCATTTCGACATGCAGGTGTAGCTCGAATTTGATGAGCTTTATGACATACAGTTTAGGCTCGTGTTTTTAGGAGCATTTCAGCTTGCAGTTTTAGGCTCATGCATCGATGAGCATTTCAACTTGCAGTTTAGACTTATGCGTCGAGGAGCATTATAACTTACATAGACTCTTCAGTATTAGTTTAGGATGAAAGCTTGCCCCCATCCTCAATATCATATATATTTTGTTCATGAGGCTCGAAGTCGGACAACTCATGGTCTCCACTTGTAGCCATACTCAGTTCCATATTATGAGCATGCGTTGCCAGTTCTTCAAATGTTTTAGGTTTTATGCCTTGCAATATGTAGCAAAGATCCCAATGCATACCTTGAATGCATATTTCAATCCCAAAAGTTTCACTAAGGAGGTCCTTGCAGTTAAGGCTCAAGCTCCTCTAGCGATCGATGAAGTTAATGGCTTGCTCATCATTCCTTTGGCAGGCATTAGTAAGCTCTATCATGCTCACAACGCACCTCGTGCTATAAAAACGATTAAGGAATTCTTGCTCCAACTGCTCCCAGTTATCGATGGAACCAGGTTCGAAATCTGTGTACCAATCGAAAGCATTTCCTTTGAGGGATAGAACAAATTGTTTGACAAGATGATCATAGTATGTTCCAGCATTATTGCAAGTTTTAACAAAGTGTGCTACATGTTGTTTCAGATTTTCCTTGCCATTGAATTGCTGCAACTTAGGAGGTTGATAGCCAACATACATCCTTAAGTTATCAATCCTTTGCGTATACGACTTTGTATATGTGAGAGAAGATTTGGATGACTTATCTTTGATTGCCTTCATGATGATGTCCTTCAACTGATTAATGGGAGCCATACCTTCTGCGGATACTTGAAACTCCAAGGTCATTTTTTTTTTGTTTGGTCGAGGACTCTCCTTTGTCTTGTATTTCATGAAGCTTCACATGTGGTTGAGTGGATTCTCCTTTCTCCATGCTCTCCATCATATTCATCAACTTGGTAATTTGGGCATCTTGACCTTTGACGCACATCGATAGGCCTTCAACTGCTTTTATCAAATTTTCAAGTTGTTCTTCTACGGTGGAAACTTCAGTCACCATTGCTTGCACTATCATCGTAGAAAATGAAGAATAGTACGGATCATCGATTAGATAGAACTTGGATTGAGAAGTGACACAAGGTAACATTGGAGCAGATCTAGTGCTCAAGACATCACGACCTTTCTGCATTAAGGGATTGGTGGACTGGAGATGGCGTTCTTGTGATAGCCTTAGTCGAGCCAAAGTTCTTTCTACCATCTCAGCAATATTGTTCCCTTGTTCTAGTACATACGGCGAGGATCCCTCTTTTGGAGAAGATGAGACAAAAACATGAGATGACTGGGATGGTATTTGAATCACCTTTTGTCCCAGTATTTCGGCTTTACTATTAATTTGGCCAATAATCTCTATGGCAATTTTCAAGCCATTTGTGGAGTCAACATCCTCAATAGCAGCGGATTTAGGGTTGATATTCATTGCGGCCATATTAATACTGAACTTTGAAGAGAAGAGATGAGAGGTAAAGATTATCCCACTTGGCGTGCCAATTTGTAAGCGTCTAAGTTTCTTTCCTGAAAAACAACAATCAAGAAAAGGAAAATAGCTACAAACAAGAGTATTTTATTTCAAAATATGCACGGGGTTACAATCTTTATAAAATCTTAAATGAAAAGATGTAATCCTCTGATTCTTCTCCTCACGTTCTTCACCTTGTTCTTGAATCGACGGGATATTTGTTTGGATTTCACCACGAATTGCAGAGCTAAGCTTTGTTCACAATCATGGAAGTATGGACGTTTGCGGCTCACCACTTGGAGATGAAGACTTCTTGATATGCGGAAGACTTGCGGATCACCAATGAAGAGCAGAGCTTCTCTCTATATGTATATGTATTTGTCTGTATCTCTTTGTGTCTTTGGTCAAAACCCCTTTATATAGGCATGAGTTAGGGCTTGGGGGTATTTTGGTCTTCAAGTAACCCTAATGAACCTTGGGCTTGAAGAGCATGAGTTGGGCTCGTCTTATCAACTTAATAGACTAGCCCAAATGTAATTGAACTTCATTTAAGTTATATAATTTTAACTTAAAAATTCAATCCAACTTTATTAACCAATAATTTGACTTGGTCAACATATCATGTATATAAGATTTAATCCAAATTTAATATGGATTTGTCCATAAAATTTTACTGTCTACACTAATATATAGTATTCTTTTTTTCTTTGTCTTAATTAATAAAACAACTCATATTGCAATGGGGTAAGGTAGACAACTAACCGTAAATTAAGATCCAACTTTTGGCATATTACCCCTGATTATTATTTGTCTTTCAAGTTCTTGCACACTCATTAAAAATATATATATTTATTTAGTTAATAAATAACAATAATTCTTAATTAGGACCTATTTAACTAAGTTATCCTTTACATATCTCCTCAAATCACTTTTATCTTTATCGGAGTATGGGTAAATTTTTTTTAAAAAATAACTAATACCTCCTTGATACATTACCAAGAACAATATACTTATTTTGCATAAAACTTACTCACGTCAAAACTTACTCTCTCCATTCACTTTTTATTTATCAACAATTGACTTGCACACTCTTTAAGAAATAACCAAAAAAAATGTGTATTTGCATAAAAATAAGATTATCTTTATCTGGACATTGACTTGTCAGGTTGCTTGCTCAAAGGCAACTTCTTATTCGTATGGATCAATATAAAGATTTCATGGCCGCATTATCAAGAGGTGTGAATTTTTTCATGCACAAGGACAAAAATCATCAAATTAGGATTTTTCCCTAGACTATTGGATTCATTCAAGGAAACTTCACGTGCGGCAGTATGGATTTTGTTTCCAAACTTGTCGGCGGATTTGTTTGCTAAAAGGTCTTTGCTTTCCATTGCTTCAGCAGTTGGAAAACCCATTGTTGTAGATAAGGCCACATAAGTGAGATCAAGACCGAGCACGGCTAGGGTTAGGGTGATCCTTGACTTAATGGACAAGCATCCGGATCGTATTTGAGTTCAAAGTGTGGACAAAGTTACGGGCAGAATTATTGAGGAGTTTGAGGAGGTGGTATATGATAATTTAGGGTCTGTTGCATTTTGCACCATAATGTGTGCTCTCTTTTGTAACTTGCACTCTATCCTATTTTTTTTAATGATTTACACCCCAATCTCTTTATTTCCTTACAAAATAATAAAACCACCCTTTTCATAATTTTTTTCATGAGGGTAAAATAGGAACAACATCTATGGTTACACCATGTGTGTTTCACTTGATACAAACTGTTTTTTCTTTTTCTTTCTTTTCTGTTTTTTCATCTCAACTGCTTTTCTCTTGGAGGCTTCAATTTCATTAGGTTCTTTTCTTCTATTTCTGTCCAATTTACCTTTCTTCGACTCATAGTTAGGAGGTTCAACAGGAAGTAGGCCAGTTGGTTCCCACATATCAGGTCCATCCATTGGAGCAATAACCGACTCATAAATTCTCATTTGAGTAGCTTTCTTGTAACAATCGTTTGTGAAATTTTCTGGATTCCCTCTTACATGGAAGATGCAGCTCATTGCATGTGAGCATGGGATTCCTGTAAGGTCCCAATCCATCCCCTGCAAATAGGTAAAAATTGTTACATAAAAATAAAAAATAGAGAGAGTAGGATAAGAACATATCAATGGAGTGTTAACGAATTAAAAAAAATACAATTGAAACATATCATCCTAAATTTATTACCTTTCAATTCCTCCTTCTTCAGTAGATCTTGCAGGTTCTCTTTATTTTCATCCATTGATGATTTACTAGTATTGCAATTTGTCTTCTAGTATCAGGATGTAAAAGTAAATGGCGGAAAGAGTTTAGTTCATCTAGCCTCCAACATTAAAAAAATTAAATAATTTTTTTTTAAAAAATAATATATTGTTATTCCTATTTTACCCTCATGAAAAAAATTATAAAAAGGATGGTTTTATTGTTTTGTAAGAAAATAAAGAGATTGAGGTGTAAATCATTAAAAAAATAGGATAGGGTGCAAGTTACAAAAGAGGGCAAACATTAGGGTGCAAAATGCAACCCCGATAATTTACCTCAATATTATACCCATTGCAAGCACCAAGGTCATGATGAAAAGAAGTGTTGATTGTTAATTGGAAAAAAAAAAAAGTAGTGCTTCAAAAAGAAGATGATGTGACAATGGAGATTGAGGGAGCTTTGGTTGAGAAGTTGCAAGGATATGCACGTGATTATATAAACACTAAGAAGAAATAACAAGATAGAGCTAACAAGGGGGATATTCCAGTAGGTCAAGCATTGGCTAGGATGTCCAAAAACTTAGCTGAAAGATCACAGGCTGAAAAGGAAGTTCTTCAAGATTTGCCTAATATTGTGGATACAAGTGTTCGAACTGAGAGTTTGATGGTTTCTAAGAAAACTATGGAGTTGAGCAATGCTAGAGATGATATTGGAGGTAAGTACTGGACAATGGTCTCACGCAAACAATATTTTAGTTCTCAAATTAGAAAAGAACTTAATGTAGCAAACGAACAATGCTTTACAACAAAGGATATTGTGTGTCCTAACACCTTTGAGGTCCTTTTAGATAGAGAAGACCACCAATCTAATTCGGGCAGTCCTAAATGTCAATTTGCACTTACAGAATTGACAAATATGCTAATACAACAAGAAGTTGCAAGCTTAGTTTGTACCTCACCCGTCTTGAAGTCGTTGATAGCCACATTGGATGCTTCGATGTTTGAGATCCCTTCTCAGTCTATGGAGTCATTTGGTGAACAACGTGGACAACAACTATTGCTCATGGGAAAAGAAGAAGATGCGGATGGGGTAGTAGCCTCCACTCTGGTGCATTCAAGAAAAAAGGTTGAAGTGAAGAGTGACAAAAAAGTGGTACGAATATGAAGAGTTGGACAGACATGGAAGATGAGGAGAGGCAAGGCTCATCCCCTCCATCGTGTAGCAAGTTGAGCCCAGCAGCCCCCGTATTTGTGCCAAGTTATGCCATGGTTCTTCCATCTTTAGATGCAAGATAGCTTGTGGCTCAAATAAGTGCACCTTTGAATGCTATGGATAATCCTACTAAAAAGTTCCAGGCCAAGAGTTATAAGCCAAGAGCTTTAGTAGAAGATCCATTTGAAGCTTTTGATGGTGATTTGGGCTTTGATGTATTTGATGAAGAAGATGAGGATGAAGTATTGGATGAATGATTTTCTAAAGTGGCTAAGAATGGGGATCTTTCACCTAGGCAGCAAAAGAAAGGATTCAAGACAAAGATTACTCATGAAAGAAAGCATAGTTGGGATGGTAAAGTGTCTGAAGAGGTTGTTCTAAGACAACTACCAATTCATGAGGGTGGCAAAACAGAAGTAGACAAGGTTCAACTACATCAACAAGATTTAATAGATCCAAGAAGAATTGATGAAGTATCAAGATATTTTGGAGCGGTTGGAGGAAGAAAATAAGGTGAAGAATCGAATCTTTGTTAGGCTACATCTTCTTGAAGATTTCAAATTTTTAATGAAATATGGATCTGACTCCACATTCTTGCTTATTTTAATCTTTCACTACTTAAGTATTATCATTTGTAATATCATCATAGAGTTTGTTATAAACTCTCACTACTAAAAAAGACAGAAAAACCGACCACAATCTGGTCGGTTTTTCATTAAATTTATTTTAATCAAAAACCGACCACAAGTGGTCGGTTTTTGTATTTTAAAATTGCGGAAAAGTAATTAAATTAATTCAGGAAAACATAATTCCTTAAAACCGACCACTTGTGGTCGGTAATAACAAAAAATAAATAAAATAATAATTTTAAAAATTCTTTTTAATTTTTTATACAAAATATATTAAATTTTTGTGAAAGTTATTTTACAAAAACCGACCTCTTGTGGTCGGTTTTATATTTTTTTAAAAAAATATTTTATAAAAAACCGGCCACTTGTGGTCGGTTTAAGATTAAAAAAAATATAAAATATCTTATAAAAACCGACCACTTGGTTTCCCAAAAAATTAACATAAATAAAATAAATAAAAAGAGTAATTTGTTAAAATATATTAAATATATTTTTTTAAATTTTACCGACCACATTTTTTAATAATAATAAAAATCAATTAATGTTAAAAAACTTACCACAAGTGGTTGGTTTCTGTAAAATGAATTAAGAAAAACCTACCACTTGTGGTTGGTTTTTATAAAATATTAAAAATAAATTAAGAAATATTAAATATATTAAATAAAATTAATAAATAACATAAAAAAATATTAAATATATTAAATAAAATTAATAAATAACATAAAAAACAATCTTTATTTTTTACTTATGTTTCAATCAAATAAATATATTAGTTTCTTCCTTCACGCAAGCTACGGTCTAACGACCAGATAGGATCATTCAAAGCAGACTAAAGGCTGCCATCGAGTGTATATATATATATATATGTATGTATACGCGTGTAGTTATTTATATAGTAGTCAAAAGCTAATTGAATGTATACAAGTATATTGAATACGTTGATATCATACGATTGAGGTAATTACAATATATTGTTGGAGTTATAATAATGTAAAGTAAATAATCGATAATTCATTAGAGTATAAGGAATACGTTGTATTATGGGGTAATATACTCGTGCATGTGATCTATATGTATATTTCGTGTAGTTATGTATGTAGTAATCAAAAGCTAACTGAATCTTTCTAAGTATATTGAATACGTTGATATCATACGATCGAGGTAATAATACAATGTTGAACTTATAATAACGCAAGCTAAACTAACCGATAATTCATCATAGTATATATGAAATACGTTGTATTACGGGGTAATATACTCGTGTATGTAATGTATATATATAGTATGTATTTAGAACCTGATAGTCGATAGAGTGTGTGTGTATATATATATATCTCGTGTATTGATGTACATAGTAGTCAAAAGCAACTTAAGTGAATCTATCCAAGTATTTTGAATAACACGTTGATATCATAAGATCGACGTAATAATATATATACTGTTGAAGTTATAATAACGTAAGCTAAATTAACCGATAATTCATCAGAGTATATATGAAATCCATTGTATTACGGGGTAATATACTCGTGTATGTAATGTATACAGTACGTATTTTGAACCTGATAGTCGATAGAGTGTACGCGTGTATTTATACATATATCTCGTGTAGTGATGTACGTAGTAGTCAAAAGCAAGCTAAGTGAATCTATCCAAGTATTTTGAATAGCACGTTGATAGCATACAATCCACATACTAATATATACACTATTGAAGTTATAATAATGTAAGCTAATTAATCGATAACTCATCAGAGTATATATACTCGTTTATGTAATGTATACAGTATGTATGTTGAACCTCATCTAGTCACTCAATATGTATATATATATGTATATCTCGTGTAGTGATATATATACGTAGTAGTCAAAAGCAAGCTAACCGAATCTATCCAAGTATTTTGAATAACACGTTGATATCATACGATCGACGTAATAATATACTTTTGAAGCTATAATAAAGTAAGCTAATTAATTGATAATTCATCAGATTATATATAAAATACGCTGTATTACGAGGTATATAATACATATTCAAAAGCTAACTAACCAAAGTTTCATCCTAATATATGAAATACATTGATATTATTATACAATTGAGGAAATATACTACTTGTGTATGACGATGAATTAATTAATTATCTGATTTATATACATCGTATTAAATTTTTTTATATTTATTATAAATATAATACGATTTATTCTATATTTTAAATTTTTTCCTAACATAAACCGACCACAAGTGGTCGGTTTTTGAATAAATATTTTTTAAAATAAAAAATCGACCACTTGTGGTCGGTTTTCTCAATTTTTCCCACACCCGACCTGACCCAACTACGCCTGACCTGACCCAGCCCAATTACCCTTATAACCCCTTTCCTAATTACCCACAACAACAACAACATCGATCTCAGCCCAACTCCTACGACATGCATACACTTCGTTGTTCGTCTCCGACGCAGCGCAGCAGCTGACCAGCAGCCGCTGCCGCAGCCGCCACCGACGCAGTTCCTCTCAGCCTCCTTCTCCGACGCAGCAGCCGATGCAGCAGCTCGCGCCAAGTACGATGGAGCAGCACCAAGTCCGACGCCGAGAGCAGTAGCTCGCAACAACATCATCTCCGCTTTTGTCTCTCTTTCTGGCCACTGAAGGTAAAGACCTTCGATCTGTATCTTTTGTATTTTTTTGTGTAAATTCTATTTCAAATTTCGGGGACAAAGGCGGGTGGGTCCATAGATGGTGGAGAGTGAGAGGAGGAGGAAGAATCAACGATTGAAAAATATTAAAAAATTTCCAAGTATGGTATTGAGTGTCAAGAAATTCTTAATCGGTGGTTTCTCTTTTCATAAATTTCATTTTTTCTTCATATTTGAATTCGATATTTGCAAAGAGGCATAGCATAAGAAAGGAGCAATTTTTGTGAAAGCAATTTTGGAACATTACTTTACTTGAAGGTAGGTTGATTTCTCTCTATTTTCTTATATTGGAGTCTTTAAATGTAGTGTTATGGTGGGATTATTTGCTGTAGAAGACTTTGAAAGCTATAGGTTTTGTGATAGTTATATGATGTGAGAGGGACATGCGACGCCTCTACTTATTTGCTTTATTAAATTTGTTGAACTGTTTGACTTATATTAGAAACGAAAATATGTACTAGTGACATAAAAATGGTTAAGTGTAGTCGCTTGAAATGTGAACTAGTGACTTAAAAATGGTTAATTGTAGTTATTTGAAATATGAATTAGTGACTTGAAAGTGTTTAAGTGTATTTATTTGAAATGTGAATTAGTGACTTGAAAATGGTTAAGTGTATTTAGTTGAAATGTGAATTAGTGACTTGAAAAGGTAAAAGGGTATTTAGTTGAAATGTGAAGTAGTGACTTGAAAATGTGAACTTGTTGTGATTTGAAAATGGTTAATTGTAGTCACTTGACTATGTGAACTTGTTATTTGAAAATGGTTAAGTGTATTCACTTAAATTGTGAACTTGTTACTTGAAAATGGTTAAGGTAGTGACCTGAAATAGTGAACTGATGATTTGAAAATGGTTAAGTGTATTTAGTTGAAATGTGAATTAGTGACTTGAAAATGTAAACTTGTAACTTGAAAATGGTTAAGTGTAGTGACTTGAAAATGGCTAAGTGTAATGACTTGAAATGTGAACTAGTGACTTGAAAATGGTTAAGGTAGTTAATTGAAATATGAATTAGTGACTTGAAAATGTTTAAGTGTATTTATTTGAAATGTGAATTAGTGACTTAAAAATAGTTAAGTTAGTGACTTGAAATGTGTTTTAGTTACTTGAAAATGGTTAAGTGTAGTGACTTGAAATGTGAATTAGTGACTTGAAAATGTAAACTTGTGATTTGAAAATGATTAAGGTAGTGACTTGAAATGTGAATTAGTGTCCTGAAAATGGTTAAGGTTAGTTATTTGAAATGTGAACTTGTGACTTGAAAATGGTTAAGGTATTCACTTGAATTGTGAACTTGTTACTTGAAAATGGATAAGTGTAGTAACTTGAAATAGTGAACTAATGACTTGAAAATGATTAAGTGTAGTGACTTGAAATGTGAATTAGTGACTTGAAAATGGTTAAGTGTGTAGATACGTGATTTTTGACCCTCTCCAAACTTTTGTCTAGTTTTAACATTAAATATTGATTTTAGTTTAATCTTTATTTTAGCTTTTCATTTTATTTTTCAGTAAGTTTATTTGAAAAATTGTGAAAAAGAATTCAAAAAAATAGAGTCACATTTTAGGATAAGTTATGTTTTTAATTTTTAAAATAAAAGAAAATTTTCTTCTAATGTGTTTTCTTTTAATTTAGTTTTCTTTTTTTTTTAAAAAAAAAAAAAAGAAGAAAAATAATCTAATTATATTTTTAGTCTAGCTATTTAAATTTTCTTATACTTGTTTTAGTTTAAGATAGTTTTCTAATATTTTAAGCATTACATTTTTATTTATACATTTTAGTAAGAAAAAGAAATTTCCTAACCTAACAACTACCCATCTGCAACACCCTCACCCCTTAAAATCCTCCACCCTCAATTCTCCCACGTTTCTCAACTCCCCCCCTACACGTCCCTACACTATCATGACACACACACCTCACACACTACTACACACATACATCTATATATACACATACACAATAGAGGAAAAAGGGATTAAAAAAAAAAAAGAAAAAGGAACCAACAACTACACCCTCATGTTTTTTTCCAGCAAACATACATACATACATACAGACTTCTTCTTTTCCAGAAATAAAAATACTCCCTTAGGTCCCAAGAATACAACAACCTACAACCCCTTATTCCTACTAATACTACATGAAAATCAACCCTACCAAAAACAACATGGATAGCAACCAAAACACCTAAGATAAGCATACAACACACTACCAGAAAAAGAAAGGAGAAACACAGAGAACGAGAGTTGGAGCTAAAGGTTTGTTCGTGGTTCCCAGTTCGTGGTTCTTGAAAGTTAGCTATTGTTAACTTTGGAAATCAGTAGATTGTAGCGGCTTTTGTTGGAAACTAATTTTGACAAGAGGTAACCCTCAATCTTTCTTTGTATATCGTGATTATGCGAGATATGGTTTCAGTATTATGAAGTTGCTCAAGTATCACATGTTTAACCTATTAATATTTGTAGCACATGTATGTCCATAATTTTATATAGTTAAATTCAGAGTAAAGTAAGATATCACAAACGATTGTTTTTATGCTTAAGTTAAATATTATTCCTATGTGAATAATTAAATTTTACATTTAGTTGTGGTACTTTCTGGCGCATAATGTTAATGTGCAGTAGTAAATTAATACATGTTTATATACTAGATCAAGATGTACAACAACTTGAAACATGTTTAGAAGAGAAGCTATCTAACATTTGTTTTCCCTCTTTTTCACGTTTAATTTGTTAGATTTAAACTTAGTTTGACATGAAAACTAAATGGGAGAAATTTTTTTTATTCAACTATAGTGATTACAAATTCTTACAAACAATTGGTGTTGCAAATCCCAATTCTTTTGGTAGTTATAGCGGACCAGTATTTTGTTTAATTAGTATACAAAATCTTTCAATTTTGCTGGTAGCAGTAAGCCACAAATTAATAAATGAGACAGTTTAAGCAAGTATAATCAAAGAAGACGGGAAATAAATAGATTTCAGGCTAAACACCATTTATCCAAGAATTAATTTAAGCCAAATACAAGTCAATAAAGCGACCATGCTAGAACCACAAGACTCGAGGGATGCCTAACACCTTCCCCTCGATCAATAGAATTCCTTACTCGAATTTCTAGTTCACAGACCAATATTAAAGAGTCGACTTTCTTTCGATTAGGAATTCAAAAAGGTGACTTGGAACACCATAACTCAATTCCAAGTGGCGACTCTATAAATAAAATAATCCCTATTCAATATCGTCACTTTAATTGGAAAACCTTTCGACTCGAACAAAAAAGGGGTGTGACATCTCTGGCGACTCCGCTGGGGAACATTAACTATAATTCGAGCTTTGTATATTGACTTAGTTTTTACTTTCTTTAATTCTTGGATATAGGTTTTGTTTGTTGGCCTAATGTGCTCTTTGCTTGCTTGTTTACCGCTTTAATATTATTTGAATTGCAATGTAAAATGTCTTCTCTCGCGCACCCATCTGGGTCTCGGAATATACCTATCACTATTTACTGTGTGTGTGGCTACGCTCCACAAAAACCTTCTATTTGAGACGAACTAGTGTTAGGTTACGATACTGGTTTAAGGAATATTAGTCACACATATTAGGTGGGGTTGGATCACCAGTAGAACCGGAATAGCTCTGCTACCGGTAAACTGACCCTCCCCAATCCGAGTTGTCCACTAGGATAAGCCAGTCTAAACCTATCTCCATCAGGTTAAACCTAGTAGAACTGAAACTCAGACGTGACCATCCCTATTAGGCTCCGCTTTATCTGCATTATGAGCATTTGACTTAGCGGGACTCGACACAGGGGACGAGTCCGTCTAGGACAGATATCCCTCTTTATATGATCAACATATGCATCCTATGTGCTCTTTGACATTTATTTGGAAAGCCTGTTTGATTGTTGACTGGCTTTAGGCAGCTTAATGAAATAGAAGAGAGTAACTTTCCCTCCAACTTTTATAACAGTTTTCTTAATGAAAAAGAAAAAAATGATTTTTTTTTTTGGGGGGGGGGGGGATATATATATGTTTTTTTTAAAAAATAATAATAATAATAATAGTTTGATTTTTTATGGTCTTCACGAACTACGTGGGCCTGATGCTCACCATTTGGTGTGATACGTAGGCAACCCTCCTTGGGTTCGGCCCTACTCTTCTATATATTTATATATGTTTCTACAAAAATAGTCATTTGAGATTTATTCATTACCAAAATTCTTTTTTTTTTTTTTTTTTTAAAAATAATTTTAAAAAAAAAAGAAGAAACCTTTGCTTTTATGTATCTTTTCTTACTATTAAACAAATTTGTATCCAGGTAGGTGTTAACATTTTTTATTTTATTTTTCTAACATGAATCCGCGAACTAGAGGGAATTATGAGAAAAGGCTCAGGGTTGAAGGAATACCAAATTTTATGATCGTCGATCAGACTCCTGTACTTTTGTGGCAATGGTGGAATGGAATGGAGGAGCAGGACAAGAGGATAGTAAAAGACTATTTGGGACATCTTGTGCATATGATGGAAATCAATCCCAGAAGAGATGTGTTTGAAGCATTGATTAAAGCTTGGGATCACAACAACAATGTGTTTTGTTTCTTAAATTTCGAGATGACCCCAACTCTAGAGGAATTAGCGACCTTCATGGGGGTAGGCACCATTCGCCGAGGTTCAGATCTTCGAAACAAGAGACCTATAGTTCCTAAGAATGTGGATGGGATCAAGTTTTTGAAATTATTGAATATCAATCAGATGAATATAACATGTTTGAAGGAAGGTTGGATTTCTTTGGAATTTTTATTCCAGAGATTTGGTCGAGAGGAAGGGTTCGAGGAGTATCAGGGTCAATTGTACAACAAAGGGAACTTGCAAGAATGGAAGAAACACAGTCGCTTTGCTTTCATGGTTGCATTCTTGGGGAGGATAGTTTTTTCGGAGAGTGATGGAAATATTGGTATCCGTTTAGCAGGAGTAGTGCAAGCACTAACCATGATGGATAACCCCATTCTTGTACCCATGATTCTTGGGGATGTCTTTCGCGCACTAACCAAGTGCAAAAAGGGTGCCACATACTTTGAAGGGTGTAATATTTTCCTGCAGATACGATTTATAGAACATTTCTATTATTACCCTTATACACCGGGAGCCAGCAACTGGTTAAATCGTGTGACTAGTCATGAGGAGAGGGCCAATAAAAGTAAACTCCCAATCGGGATCAAGGCATGGAAGGAGAAGGTTTCTAAGCTGAATGACGATCAGATTATCTGGAACTACTACTGGTCCCAGCCCAAGATATCATTTGTATGTCCTCATACCATCCATTTTTGGTGTTGATTGGGTTTAGAGGGGGTCCAACCTTATGTACGGCTTCGAGTAATGCGCCAATTGGGTCGACTTCAAGAGATTCCTCGCAGAAAGGACATGGGTGAATTCATGTACGATACTCCTCCAGGTTTTCTGTTTTATAGTGATGAGATACTAAAGTTTTGGTATGAGAGTATAATATCTGAGAAAAGTGAAATGGTGGAAGACCCCACTGGAAGAGAGACCCGAAGATTCTGGGAAAAGAAAATGGGATAGAGAATCAGAGGTTCGAGCGAGAGTCAGACAAGCCCATCTTGAGGTGGAACATGAGTTTCAAAAGAGATTGAACGAGCAACAAGTTGAATATGAAGCAAGAATCACACAGACTCGAGAAGAGGTGGAAAGAGACCATCAGTTAGCTCTCCAAGTTGAGAAAGAGGATCTAAGATGCGTCAAACGAAAATACAACCAATTGGAGAAAGAGTTGGGGAACAAAGTTGAGTCGGCACAGAGAAAGGTTGAGATAGACGAAAACTTAATTCAGGTTTTGCAAGAAGATTTGGGTATCATTGAGGTGGTAATGGGGCAACAACAGGATGAGTTCAAAAATGAAAGGGCCAAACTAATGTACACCCAAGATAGACTTCATGCTCAAGTGAAAGCCTCCATGGAGCGAGAGAGGGAAATAGCCAAGCACTTCACAGCTTATCAGGAAAAATTGAAAGTGAGAAAAAACAGTGGGAGATTGAGCGTGGTGCACTTCACCACCAAGTGGAGGAGCTTCAGGAACAAGAGGATGATTTGAGCCAGGCAGTCTACACTTTTCAAGATTGGTTCAGAACTGCCACGAAAATATGAATGAGGCTAAAGAGCGAGTGCTTCAGCTTAGGGACATTCTTGTCGATGTGTATGCTGGTTATCTCTATCGTGATGATGAAAGTTTGGGAGAGCAGGCACGCGTTCTCGCCCCACATCTACCAAAGGCATTATACAGTATATACTCCAGTCTATGAGGGCAGTTGAGGCCATGAAGAACATCTTGAAGAGAACATCTTGGCTTATGGTCCTTTTTGGAGTCTGTTTCTTTTTAGCTATTTGGTCATATCCCAGGTTTTTTTTTTAGTTTTTAGTTATTTTAAGTCTATTGCAGTTTTAGTACTTCTATCGTTTTCTTCATTTGGGGTATTGTAGAGTGTGTATTTGAAGGTGAATGGAAAAGATTTGCTTTTGTTTAAAAATCTTTATTTATTTTGTTATATGTCAAAAAAAAAACACTCTCTTTGATTTGTTATTTTTTTGAACTACGCAGCGATCTGATTCATGTGCCGACATGATATGTAGGCAACCCTCCAACGGGTTCGATCAAACTTTTTCAAAAAAAAAAAGTAGGCGCCTAGATATGTCGGGATGAAACATAAGGTCTTCCATGTTGAAATGCATACGACGTGTAAATGCGTTAAATGAGCAATACTCATCCATTTGCCACTTGTTACAGAAAAAAGGTTAAAATTTTGTAAGGTGGTTGGTTTGTGGTTACACTGGCATCTCATCCGTACAATACCAGATCCAAAGAAAAGGGCAAAATGACACACAAAGATGGGATAGAGTCTGACAGCAAAGAAGACAAAATCAGTTGATTAAACAAGAATTTGCATCGATAGAAGAGAAAAATTTATTGAAATAGCAGATGGCAGAAATGTATCAAATCTGGATAAATGGGCAAGCGCCACCTTCCTCAATTCCTGTACTTTTGAACACAACTGTTCCAATTTTCACTCAGGCCCAAACTGATGATCCGTTTTACCCACCAGGATTCGGCCCATATACTAATGTGCCTAGCACAGTTGGAACCTCCACGGTGCGCCCCCCAAATCCATATCTCACAAATAACCCGCTTTTCATTCCTGCAGTACCAACTACTATAGATCCTCAGCCAAAGTTGATACCAAAGTCTGCGGGTGAGCTACCTCGTGATCAATTCTATCCCACTGGAGTAACTTTTAAGGTCCCAGAATCCTCCAATCCTACTTATCTGCACAACTCCCCTATTGTGATCGAAAAAATGATGAAAAATGAGGAACAAGAGGAGATAGCCAAAAAAAATGAGAAGTTTAAAGCAAAGCATGAGGAACATGAAAGGACTAGGAGGGAACAAGAGTGTTTCTTAAAAAGATTTGTGCATGTTCCCCGATGTCGACTTGACTTTAGGTTTCAAAACCCCAAAGTTTGACAAGTACGATGGCCATGGTAATCCTTTAGCTCATTTGAAAAGGTTTTGTAATCAACTAAAAGGAGCAGGGGGGAAAATAAAAGCTACTTATGGCTTATTTTGGAGAGAGTTTGACGGGGGTAGCTTCAGAATGGTTTATCGATCAAGATATCTCTCGTTGGCATGTTTGGGATGACTTGGCTCGGGATTTTATCCAGCAATTTCAATACAATATTGAAATAATTCTATATCGCACCACACTTTCCAACCTGAGGAAAAAGACTACTGAGGGTTTCCGTGAATATGCTATTAGGTAGAGAGAGCAAGCTGTTAGAGTTAAGCCCTCAATTAAGGAGTCAGAGATGATTGATATTTTTCTCCAGGCACGGGAACCTGACTATTTCCATCATTTGCTTCCTGCTGTTGGAAAAACATTTGTTGAGGTTATTAAGGTTGGCGAAATGGTGGAAAATGGAATTAAGTCCGAAAATATTATAAGCCAAGTTGCTTTAGAAGCTACGACGCAGGCGATTCAAAATGGTTCGGGAGGTATTGGGGGAAAGAAAAGAAAAGAGGATGTGACTACCATTGTGTCAGGGCCACGAGAAACTCCGAGAGGTCCGCCTCACCAATACGCACAATTTCAACCCCAGATATATACCTAAGACCCATATAACCACCCACAATACTACCCACTATATTCCATACCATCTCCTCAGTATCCCATTTATAATGCACAATCATATGCCCAATCCCCTTCTTACCCACAATGGTGTGCACCAGCCCCTCAAAATCATTCTCCACCCCCACAAGTTTACCAAGGCCCTCCTAAATTCAATTTTTAACCCAGGTTAGAGTACAAAAGGAGTAACGTAGCCAAAGATAATTTTACTCCTATTAGAGAATCATATGCTAGTTTATTTCAGAAGCTGAGGGTCTTGAATGTTTTGAGCCCAATTGAGAGGAAAGTATCAAACCCTTCCCCAAAATATATGGATTATTCTCAAAGATGTGCATATTGTTTCGATGACCAGGGCACGATATAGAGAAATGTTTATTCTTGAAAAAAGCCATCCAAGAGCTAATTGATACACAACAAATTGTGGTGCAAAACTCAGATGCTCCAAACATTGATCAAAACCCACTGCCAATTCATACTGAAACAAACATGATTGAGTTGATACACGGCGGTGGAGAATCCATAATTTCCTGCAAGCCTATCATTAAGATCAAAAGTGATGAGAAAACAATAATAAATGTGGTGGATTTGACAAAAGTAGTATCTTCAGGAGTGAACGAGACGCCCGTAAAGCCCAAACAATCGAATACTCCCATGGTTATTGTGAAAGGAGCGTCAGAAAGTGCTGGGGAAAGTCAAATTATCCCAAAGTTGATTGTTCCAAGAATGCCCGCCAAGCCCCTCTTAATTGTGAAAGGAGCTCTCACAACTCCTATTATTATTAAGCAGTGTCGCAACTTTCTGTGGTTAACACCAAGACAGTCCCTTGGAACTATAATCGCACGGCAGTGACATATTAGGGAAAGAAAGTTATTAAAGAAGTGGATGGAGTAGGGGGGTTAACTCGTTCAAGGAGATATTTTACCCCAGAAGAGTTAAGAAAAGACAGAGACGGCCAGAAGCCAGTCAAGAAGCCGGTTACTGCGGAGGAGGTTGAGGAGTTTTTGAAAAAGATGAAGTTGCCAGAATATTCTACCGTGGAACAGTTGAGGAAAACGCCAACCCAAATCTCTTTTTTGTCTTTACTGATCCACTCAGAAGAGCATCGCAAAGCTATAATAAAGATTTTAAATGAGGCACATGTACCCAGTGAGATTACAGTGAATCAATTAGAGAAAATTATTGGAAGAATCTTTGAGGTAAATAGGGTCACCTTCTCAGACGATGAACTACCCGTGGAAGTTACTGGACATAATTGCGGCCTTTATATTACTGTAAAATGTGAGCATTCTTATGTCACTCGAGTCTTGATTTATGGAGGATCTGGTGCTAATATTTTTCCTCTATCAACTTTGCAAAAATTAAATGTTAGTACAGAAAGGATCCGACGTAATAATGTTTGTGTCAGAGCTTTTGATGGAGCAAAAATGAATTCCATTGGTGAGATAGAGCTTGTATTGACAATAGGGCCTATTGATTTTACCATAGATTTCCAAGTCTTGAACATCGACGTTTCCTACAATCTGTTATTGGGAAGGCCATGGGTTCATAGGGCTGGGGCAATCCCATCCACATTGTATCAAATGATCAAGTTCGAACATGACAGAAAATAAACAGTTGTTCACGGCAAAGGGGACTTATCCATGTACAAAGAATCATTCATTTCCTTCATTGAGGTAGGAAATGCACATGGAGTGCTAATCTATCATGATTTTGAGATAGTAGTTGTTGAGCATATCCTCGAGGTAAACCTCATTCCAAGACCACAATTTCCCTCTTCATCGTTCATGGTGGTGAATCAAATGTTAAGGTATGGTTTTGAACCAGGAAAAGGTTTAGGAATGTCTTTACAGGGTCGAACTCATCCAATATGCCCATGTGAGAATCTTGGTACCTTTGGTTTGGGGTATAAACCCACTTTTGAAGATAGGAAGAAAGCTAAGAAGCGAAAAAAAGAGTTATGGTCACTTGCCAAGCCGATACCGCCACTCAACCAGTCTTTCATCAAAACTAGTGCTATCGGGTCCTCCATGTTACCAGTCTCAAAGTCAATGTTTGATGATGATACAAAGTTGATTGGCCTTTTCCAAAACATGTTTTTTGAGGCTGATATGGTTGAAATTGGGAAAGGCACCAGTAATGCAGATGTGCAGTTTATTGGCCCTGATGTCCAACTCAATAATTGGGAGGCCACTCCTCTTCCCACTAAGAAGGAGTCTTGGTAGTCTGTTTTGTTTTCCTTTCTGTAATTTGAATTATTCCAGGATTATAATTCAGATCTTTATCTTGTTTGTTTTTATGTTCAAACCCTCATATCTTTATTTTCAATGAAATGCAGGTTCCCTCTTTTCTATTTTTGAGTCTAATATTTACTTATTTATTTCCTACTGTACAGTTCTTTCTATGCTGATTCTAGTGATATGACATGTATGCAGAATTTTCAGCCAGATTTTTAAAACTCAATCTAATCATGAAGCATTGAATCGAGAGGTCTGAGAAAATAGGTAGAGTGTTGAGACTTTTGGTGACTCAGTTTAAGCCTCACTCGAATGGATTGAGGCAATCATTTGGAGAATCACAAAATTAACTTTGTCATCAATTAGAAGGTACATCTTAAGCATTTTGAATTGTGTCAATCAGAAAATGGATAATTGACACATCTGCTCAATCAACGTCAGTATTTGGAAAGGATTGAAAAGGATTTGTGTATGATCTTCATGTTCCACTCTCATATTGCATGCTATGTACTTGAATTTTTAAGGATTTATATGACGAACGCATTTCTTTCTGCTATCCAAATATTGTATCATCCTTTGTCTATCCCGTTTGAGCTTTAGTTTTATTTTCTTTCGTATCCCTCTTTTGGAATCAAAATAGAATCAGAAAAAGGAAAATGAGAAAAATGTCAAAAGAGAAAAAAAATTGAGTTAGAAAAAGTCCAAAAGAGAGAAGTGTCAAGAAAAGGAAATTGAGTCAGAAAAATCCCAAAACAAAACAAAACAAAACAAATCAGAAATAGTTGCCCGAACTACGTTTGACCTGATTCTTTCTACGACAAGATACGTAGGCAGCCCTACTCTGGGGTTCGGTCCAACCATATAAAAAATTCAAGATACCCAATTTAAAAAAAACTGGGGCAAAAGTTATTTTCCTTGTGAGTTGATTCCAAAAGTTATAAGTGTCGCCCTATTTTAAGTGTCTTTCGAGCCCTATGCTGCCTTTTCTTTCTAGCCCTATCCAAAAGCCGGGTCACAACCAAAGAAAGACCTTTAGATCAATCTTTGAAAATGTCATGGCTAAGCATGGTATGATGATATGATGTTCCATATTTTGGGCCGCACTTGTCTTCATCAGCATAAAGGAAATATGACATAAATGAAAAATGAGATAGTCTTATTGATGAAACCCTCACGGGCACCATAAGACGATGGTGAGATGAGAGAAATGAAAATGAGAGAGTCTTATTGGTGAAAACCCTCACGGGCACCATAAGGCGATGGTGAGATGAGAGAAACAAAAATAAGAGAGTCTTATTGGCGAAAACCCTCACGGACACCATAAGGCAATGGTGAGTTGAGAGAAAATAAAAATGAGAGAAGCTCGCTGGTGAAAACTCTTTGGGGGGTTTACTAGCCGGATGAGGTTTGTGATCTAGAGGCGACAGACTCAAAAGCAAAACTCAGTTTTAAATTTAATAGGTTGGCAAAAGTTGATATATGGTTGAGATTAGAAGATTGGGTTACTTGATCCCGAATGCATGTCATAATCACTAAAGCCTGCCATAACATTCAGCTAAGTTTTCTTTCCTTCATTCTTTTGGCAATAGGGTCGCCTGTTGCCTTTGTTTCCATTCAATATTTCTATTTTTATTTTCTTGCCTTTGTTATCAAAATGGAAAATCACCATCCTCATTTTTGTTTTTGTCTTTGAGTCAAGTCCATGGAAAAACAAGTGAGAAAGGACTTCAAAATTTTCTACCGACTCCTTCAATGGTGCAAAGTAAGGGAAAGGGCCAGCACATAAAAGTAACATGATTCAAAGTGAAACCAAATACCTAAGAATAGTCGTCATCAGACAGTTTTTGGATTTATAGGAATACGAAGGTGTGATGGAAGTTAAAATTCAGAGGCGTTATGAAATAAAAATATGGTTTGAGTTTCAGTCATTGGGTAACCGAAATTTTGGGGTCGATAGTACAACAGGTTAATGATACTCATCAATAGCTCGAAACAGAGTTGAACATGACAAGTGTATAAGCAATTGACTCAAAAGTCAAATGCCACGAACCAACCACCATGTTGTTAAACTCATAATTTTCCTTTGTATGAAACAGGGATAGGTGTTGCCTGTAAATCAAAGGCTTTAAAGTTGGATATCAAAAAGGGGTGATTCTTCACTTCTGCGAATGCAAGAAGCAATGTTGCAACAAAAGCTTGCTAGATTACAATTGTTGACACCCAATTTTGGCTCTCCTTTTTCCTAAAATTAATTTCTCGATGATTATGAGTCCTATATATTTGTTTTCCTTATTTCTAACATTAATTTCAATAAAATTAACACCAATAACAATTTTTTCAAAATAATATATTTTTCTTATAATTATTATTCTTCTATCAAATTACTTATACCGTAAAATTACCCTCAAAAATGAATTAATGATAATAATATATCTTAATTCATTATTTTCACTTTTTTTTCTCTGAAAATATATATATACATATATATATGCTAGCGTATTAAATTTTATTTCAAAGACACTAAATAATCCTTGTTATACTATTATACTTTTTGCAAATGTACTTTATTTTTACTTTTTATTTA
The DNA here is from genome assembly GCA_031232105.1 of Capsicum rhomboideum. NCBI lineage: Eukaryota > Viridiplantae > Streptophyta > Magnoliopsida > Solanales > Solanaceae > Capsicum > Capsicum rhomboideum. Next base: position 133,244,154 of record CP124712.1, on the reverse strand, counting down.
ATTTTGAGTTATAGCTATACGTGTTTAAAATATAACGTATATATATACGTATTAAAATCGCGCACATGTGTATACGCACCTATATGTATGAGAATATATATGTATATGTACACTTTTGGAAAATCAATTAGGACGAGATAAGCATCATTAAATTAGTTAAGTGAAAATTGATTTGGGAGAATTAGATCATAAATTAATTAAATTATCACCATTTGGGCCAATTTCCTACAATTCTTTTACCTAAAACTACCCCACCAGCCCAAATACTACCCCACCAGCCCAACACTACCCACCTAACCCGACCCAAAGACCCTAAATAATCCCCAAAACTAAACTAGACCCCTAATCCCTCACTTCTTGACACGCCCCGAATCCCAACGAGGCATGATTGACACCCGTAGCCGATAAGGCCCGAGAGAACCAAGCTATGTTTCTATACATTCATGTGCATAACCTCGAATGAATAACATACTATCTCATGTAACTGATGAAATGTAAAATGCCATACATATACATAGATAAAACTTGGCCGTTTGGGCCATCACGTCGCACTGTACGTACATATCTTACATCCATACCCACACATGTCTACAAAAGCCTCTAAATACATACACGACCACTGCATAACATCTACAACATCAAATCCAATATACAACTATGACTCGGAAAGTCCCGAACCAACTGGGGCTCACCAAAGATCTGCAAATACTGTCACTCTACTGTGGAGGTCTACTAATGCCTGCACCTGCAACATGTAAGGTAAGTCCCCAAAAGGGGTCAGTACGAAGAATGTACTGAGTATGTAAGGCCATAAGAAAACTGAGTCAGTGCATAAGAACTTCAATGGAAATAATTATAAGAGAAACTCAATGTGTGGAATCATGTACCTTTCCTTCATTATTATCATCGCCAATGATACATACATAATAAAAATAACCATGGAATCAACATAAGAGAAATAGCAAATGTGAACAAACTCTCTTTCTGTATGTGGGATACCATGTACATTACGTTCTTTCTTTCCCTTGCCTTTACTTTACTTTACTTTTACATTGCTCATATACTGTTAGGGACCTCATCATGCAGGTGTTCATTTCACCCCATGGATACATCATGCAGGTGTGTCATTTCACCCCATGGATAAAATATCATCATCATGCAGGTATTCTTTTTACCCCATGGATAAGATCATGTCATCATGCAGGTGTCCTTGCACCCCATGGATAAATGGCCATCATCATGCAGGTACTTGTACCCCATGGATAAATAAACATCATCAGCATACATTACTTTGCTCTTACTTTATTTCATTACTTTTGAGATTGATACTTTAACTTGTGAGAGATTGGTACTTTGATAGTCATAATCTCACTTTGAACTTTGGAACATAACATTGGTGGAACCATGGAATCTTTAGAACATTACTCAAAGCATATGAAACATGTGAATGACAATTGATCAATGCATAAAGAACATAAGAACATATGATGAACCATAATTGATACCCGAAATTAGGGTACCCTTGGCTTATGAGGGATTGATACTTTTGTAGTCATGACATTGTTGGAAGCTTGGAACAATAACCAATGAGCTAGAGACATGTATATAAACATTCTTGGAAACATAACCGTTGCACAATGATCAATGAACAAGATACATGAGTATAATCACTATTGAACCCTTGGAACATAACCTCATTAGACTTTTGGAACATTACTAATGGATATGAGACATGTGTAGAACTCTATTGGACCTTTGGATCATGACACTAATTGGAACACACCCATATACTTGACCTTACTCTTGTACTTTATGAGATTAACACCTTAGCCAAACACGTACTTACATGCACATCTCACTTCACCCTTTTATCTCATGAGATTGACAATTTCACTTATGAAGTATACTTATACTAACTTGCACATCATCTCTCTTATTACTCTTATGAGATTGATACTCTTACAATTGGCACAAGGATAATCATCATACCATAGGACTCATAGCATGATTGGAACAATGATATTCAACTAAACAAGCTCTCTTTACCTCATTGCTCTTATTGGGATAATTCTCTTAGGATCTACAACATATGACAACTTAAGCCATAAATAAGAACTAAGTGATTCATGATTCGTATAGGAGTAAAACACATATGACTATCAATATATCAACCCTAGTTGGAATACTATAGAACCCCCTTGGTATAGTACACTTTTGGAACCTTAACATAATGATCACTAAATACGATACATGTGGATACTAACTATTCACCACCCTGCGATCCAATATCTTAGACCATTTGGAACTTTTGACATATTAGCCAATGAACGTGAGTCAACCAATGGACATGAGTCAATCAATAAACATGAGTTATACGATTCACCATTGACCAATGAATAAGGAACATATGAGTAACTCTAGCCAACTATCGAATATGAAATACCTTAGAGTATTTCGGAATCAAGTGAGTGCTATGACAGTGTGAACATCATATGTTGCAGAAGGATATAAAAGTAACCTTACATACCTTGTCCTCTCAATGTAAGTACACAATCAAATATGTGAGCGCAACAATTCCGCTCCTTCTTTACGTTTCACTCTACATCACAAGTGCATAACAAAATTCACATTAACCACCAATTCCTTTACAAATGCATATAACATCAATGAGTCACATATTTGTCCTTAAACACGCCATTTTCCCTTGACAAAACCATTGATAAAATTATTATGCCAAAACTTCCATAATATTCCCAACATTGACCAATACATGAAAATCAATACATTTCCCCACAATACTTCTCCTTTACACTTTCTTATCCATAACGTATCACAAATAATCCATCAAAGTACCATAATACAACTCATAACACATATCGGCCAAAATCCCACAATTTACACTTTTAGCAAAATAACAAGTTTAATAACAAAATCACTCCATACATGCTCATATTTTGTCCATACCATTCACTTTCATCAAGACATCAAGTCACCTTTGAAGTTTAATTCACAAAAATAACACATTTTTACCAAAACACAAAAGTGCACCACTTACACTTTTAGGCATAACCATCATGATCTACATGCTCTCCCATGCCTATAATATATGAATCCATAAGCATAATTACTTACCCAAGCTTGCAAATGAGTGATCTTTCCCCAAAGATGACTTAGGGTTTGAAAGAGCCCAAAGGGAGCTTTCTTGAAATTTCTAGAAAATGAGAAAATGTGATGTGTGTGTTTATGAAATAAAATCTGATTTTTGTGCCCCTTTTATAGCCACTAACTCATCCTTAGCCACTCTTTATAGTATTAAATACTATATCTAGAAGGTCAAGGGAAGAATGGGTCATTTGACACTTTCTTGGCCCATATCTTTTAGTCCATTTTGGGCCTCAATTTGGGCCCAATAACACATCTCAACTTAGCCCAAAAATTTTCATGCATAATCCCTCATATCTCACATGTATAAATAATTCCTAATTCCATAATGTCACGACAATATTCTCTTACGAGATCCTCATTCGTCGTCTCGATCGCAAAATAGGAATTCTAGTCGCTTATGACTTCATTAAACATTTTTGGTAAATACTTGTATTCCATGGTTTGATCATGTAGAAGTATGTAGGATTATATTGAAGTGTTTGAAGCCTTCACAATGCTCAAAGAACTCCAAAGAACCAAAAGAAACCATCTAAGAATCGTCGTAGAATTGCGTCGCGAAACGAGCTCGGGAAGGAAAAATGTTTGTTCCTTGCGTCACTGCTGCAAAACAAGCCAGTGGCGCAAGAAATTCACCCTCTCTAATCTCAGAGGCTTGAGCCACACCCCCTGAAACAGGGTAGTGGCGCAAGTTTCAGCACCTTGCTGAATTTTTCGGCCACTTCATCAATGTTTGCATATCGTCCAATACCTTATCAATACACTACAAAATACTTACTTAGTGATCTTAATCATCAAGTAAACATGACTTCAAGTCACCAAATGAGGTTAGAATGGGTACGGGGTATCAACCAAATGCATCACGAAATCACAAAACACTTCCTATGAAAGGCTGATTGCATGTACGTGGCCAAATTTCAATTTTTCTCATCTTTAACATTTCCAAATACATACTTATAACTCTCGACACCTAAGTAAACATTATTCAATGTCATCAAGTAGGGTTGGGAAGGTACGGGGTGTTACACTTCTCTCATCCCATTTCAACCAAAACACCCCAACATCAACATCGACATCTCCTCTCTCCTCTCTCCTCTCTACCCTACATCAACACCACCAAGACCACCGAACAATGGCGAAATCCGGTGGTTTTCAACCTCCCCTCTCCTATTCTATCACCTCGTATCCCCCCATCAACTTTATACCTCCTCCATCACCTTTTCCTTCCCAAAACAGACCTCGAAAAAGAAATCCCCACCGCCACTGCCGCTTCTAGGGAAGGAAAGAATGCAACGGACCACCGCATTCGAGGTCGTTTACTCTCTAGTCCGATGGATTCAAACATGAACCGCCCCTTTTGCCTTCAAATCAATCTGAAAAGGTGAACCCAACCTTTTTGTTTCTTTCATATCATCTTTATTTCTCTGAAAAATAGCTTCACAAGAATTCAAATTTTGAATTCTTGGAGCCTCCATGAGAGCCGTTTGAACACCCAACATCGGCTATAAAAAGGAGGGGGGGTGGGGGGGAGGGGCTTCGGCTTCCGGGGAAGAGGAGAAAAAGAGGAAAGAAAAATTAGAGAAAAAAAATGGAGATAAAACAGAGGAGAAAAATGGTTGAATCGGAGTCGGAATTGTTAGTTTGGAACTCGACACTCAACGGCCTCAAGCGCTGCTCCAAACGAGGTACGAATTTCCCCTATCGGCTCACCTTCACCTTTCTTTCTTTCATCTGATTTGATAAATATGTTACTTTTGATTTAATTTTAATCAAATTCATGTTGTTGCTGATTCTGGAAAATGGGTATTTGCGTGTAAATCTTTGTCAAGTTTATGTTAGTACTATTGATCCTGAGAAATCAATTCGTATATGAATGTTTAGTGTGTTGGTTTGTCAAGTTTGGTCATGGTGCTGATGTCCATTATTCGCGGACTGATTTCGTGAACTTGATCTCGTTTTAAATCCCATTTTCTGTTTAAAGACGGCTGCCCCAAAAAAGGTGTGAATCCGACCCCTTTGTTCACCCTCATCTCCTTTTCTTTCATTTTATTTTGGTTCATGAATATGTGATAAATTTCGTTATTATTTCTTTTCGTCGCCTTCGCAGATAAAAAATAAAATTTTGATTTTGTGATGTTGTTTTGGTACGTGAATATGAAAGTCCGTAAGTATATGAATAGCTGATTTGCTCTCTATTTCGAGTTTGGTTATTGCGTTGTTGTTTATTGTCTCCAAATCGAGTTCATGAAATAGTTTTGTTTTAAGTCTGTGTAATTTCACTATGTGCAGCCGCTTCTATGTTCTTATTTAATATTAGAATTAGAATGAGAGTTTTGTGAAAAATATGTTTTTTCCTATAATGCTACTGTCCAGCGAACACCTTTGTGTCCTTGTTATTTCGCGAATCGAGCACATAAGTCGCTCGATTACTTCATCTTCATCCCTCCCTTTTGTTTGACCTGATTTTGTGAAAATATGAGTTTTTATGTGTGAATCATCTGTCTCGTATGTTTATGTGACTGTTTTATGTGACGTACGTGGTTATGGTTTCAATCATGATTTAGAACGAAAGGGTTAACTAAAGAACATGTATTCTTGTTTATTCTTCGTCTAAGATTTACGAATTATATGTTTATGGATCTCTTAAGAATCTACGGTTTTGTATTCCTTTTAATAGATATCCATCATATAGCTTAGCCTTTAACCATTGAGTTGTTTGGTTTTTCAAATCTACGTTCGAAGTTGTGAAAGAATTATTTTTCACCTTGATTCATGATATTTTAGACCCATGTTTTCAATTAAAATTCAAAAATCTGCCGGCCAACATTTGTTTGTGTTTCTAAGTCAAAATTTGCTTAGGTGTTGAATTTGAAAAGAAAAATTTTGCTATCAAACATGGGACATCCAATGTTTGGAGTAGTCCCTGCTAGAATTGACAATCATGTTGGTCACTTTGAAGTTTAGTTGGGAGAATGATTTTAAAGGCCATTGTGTTATCACAATTTTTGAATCTATCCTGAGCTATTTAACTTTGTTTGGTTGTTACTAGTTGATGCAACTTTTTTTTTTTTTCCTTGAAATGTTAGTTGGTGAAGTTCATTAATGTCGTCTTAGTACTAGGTAATTTTATTTTATTTTCTTTCTCACTGTTTAAGTATGGTTTTGGGACAAAATTTGCATGCTAATAAATAACTTAAGTTCTTGATTTTGAATATTTAAGATGTGGCTAACCCAGCATGATCTTACTTACATGCTTACAATATTCTTCTTAATTGATTTATTAGTTTTTTTTTTTTACTAATCCTTATTTTCTTTTTTGTTTCATGTAAACTCGGGAGTTGAAGTTTCAATTGGAACTCCATTTTCGACCCAAAGATCGGGTCAACCGTACTAGGATCGCAGCGTGTCGGAGTCTCGAAAACTAGAAGCTCAAACTCCATTAGGAGTCTAGTATCTCTTAGTCCCCTCTCTTTATTTAATATTTTTGTCATGTTGTTAGTCTTTTGAACTTGAAATGGTATTTAATTATTATTGGCTATTGGGAGTTTTATTAGTTGCTTATTGTGTTTATATTGCTTTAGTATTTGCGGATTCTATTTGAAGTAGATTAACGTCCTCACCTTTTCGTAATTAATACACGACTAGTTAAACGATTTTCTTTTTTAAAAAAATAAAAAGGGATGCTTTAGCAACTTTAATGTTTGGCTAATTTCCTTTTAAAGCTAATTACTCGCCTCAAAACGTTTTTTTTTTTTTAATAAAGAACGAATGTCGCAACCTCAACGTTGTCTAAAAAAAAAACAATTGAGAGTTTTAATATTATTATGCGAATAGCTAAAACTCAAATTTTCTTTTTAAAAGGAGTTTAATCATTGGTTTCGACTTATTTCAATAAATAATCCCAACGTTTTACTCTACTTTCATGTGTCATCTCAACGTTAATTTTATGTTTTTCTATGCTTGAAAACACTCCAAAAACACAATGTACATATATATATATATACACACTACCATATACAACATATTTTCATCACTATTTTATTTATTTTTCTTAATAAAATTATTATTATTATTATCATTATTTACACTTTATTTCAACTGTATATTTATATTGTGTATTTTTACTATTACGTTTATCCACCTTTAACTATTACTTTAAAAATCTTTACAAATAAATAAATATTAGCATGACTTTTACATTTAAAACATACGCAAGTCTATTTTACTCAAAAACTAACATCTTACTGCATTCTAACATATTTTATATATCTTTACTTCGCGATAAACATATTTATATAAATTTATTCTCAAAAATAAATAATTTTTCATATTTTTAGACATACATGATAATGTTTATAATAAATAAATTTTGACATGCTCTAGAAGTTATATTTTCCTTTACCTCATGAATTATTTCATTAATATATTTAACTTTACATGTCACTGGACTTTACATTCTTGCAAAATTATAAACCTTTATATTTTTATACATATTATAACAAAATGCTAATATCAACTTTACCCTTCACTTTCATATTTTTTTTTTTAGAAATGTTTACAAATAAATAAACACTAGCATGATTTTATATTTTCAAATCCACTTTCACTCTCTAGCTAATATGTCTTCACACCTTTTATATGTCCTCATCTCACGACAATGTACATTTACATAAGTATATTTTCAAGTTAAATAAATTTTCATACTTCTAGGTATACATATTTAGTATATAACAAATAAACCCCTTTTTTTACACATTTTTTTAATTGTATTTTCCTTTTACCTCACAAAGATTTCGTTTATATACTTAATTTTATATGCCATTAACCATTATATTTTTGTAAAATTATAAAACTTTATACCTTTTTTCTTAATATACATATTAGAAAAAAATATTAACATTGACTTCACTCTTCATTTTCATATTTTTTAAAAAAAATGCATCTGTATTTTACAATATATTACGTTACATTTTTCGTATATCGTAAGTATATGTTTATATACCTTGCGTGTTTCCCTTTTTAAATTTGATAAGTTTTATATAGTTAAACTATTTTTAGCAAGTGATAAACCAATATTTTCCCAAATGCTTTCCTATACCTTGCGCTCCTTATTTGTTTGATCAACACTACTTGTTACTGCTTTATCATTTGTATTTTTCTATCAAGTCTTTGGCCGTACACACTCACACACTGTGGTTCACGCGGGGGGTGTCACACACTCCTCCAAACTTTCTTTTGGATTCCTTAGTTTCAGAGTCGGTACAATTAGGTTAGTGTGCCTTCTCGCAGTTATTCAGTCCTACTCTTAAACGTTTAGGGAAAACTCTTACTCTAGAAATAGGTCATATTGCATACACCTTAGGCGGGACGGTCCAAGGCATCGTCTTCGCAATTAGGGAGCCACCCTTTTGTCAAAAGTTACAAACCTAACGACATACTTTTTATGTGAGAATTGATGTGAATTCATGATCCAAACTTAAACACATAATGGATTTGGAATAAACAAACTTTTCATACCCTTTACCCTTTTTCCTTTCAGATAAATATCAATCAGAACATACCAAATATTCAAATGGTCATCTCCGTTCCTGACAGTTTGCAAAATTGGGGGAGAAATATTCATGTAGCACATGGGGCCGAGATTCGAGAGCATTTGGGTGCTTTGTTACCACTCATGAGGATACGAGCTAATAGAACCTTCATTACTCTATTAATGGAATTTCGGGATCCAGCCACAGTAACTTTCAAATTCCTACATTTTGAAATCACTCCCACCTTGGAGGAAATCAGTTTATTTGCTGAACTACCGCTCCGAGGAAAATTGCCAGTACTCCCGTCATCCGTAAGAAAGAAAGATTTTCTGAGGCTCTTAGGGTTGGACATTTTTCCGTCATTAAGAAATGTGGAAGGAGGAAAAGTGAGGTTGAATTATCTTTTTAGAAGGTATGGTCATCTGGAAAGCTATGATGAACATCGAGGTGAATTTGTTTTCACACGTAGGCAGTGTCTATATATGCGGCTTAGAGTCTTCGTGTTGGCTTTCTTGGGAAGTATGGTCTTTCCAATGAGGTTTCATTGTATCGACATCAACATTTTACCGATAGTAATAAGTATCTTCGCAGATCCGCAAAGACTTTCCTTGGTACATATGATCCTTGCCGAGGTATTCAGGTCATTGTCTGCATGCACCAGAGGCCATAATTTCTTCTGAGGATGCAACTTATTGTTGCAAATCTGGGCAATGGAACACCTCTATCGTCGCAATCCACAAATGGACTACACCATTGACGCGTGCAGTAGGATCCAAAGCCATGAAGATCGTATAAGGTATTGGATCACACCCACAGGAGAGGCAGAATGGCGTGAGTATTTGACTAATCTTACCGGAGATTCCATCGAATGGAGGTATACTTGGATGACAGGATTGGCTTTCGTCAGGACTCGACATCTTTACTTCATTGAGTTAATTGGTCTAGGAGGCATTCAGTCGTATGCACCTCTTCGAGTTCTGAGACAGTTTGGCATTGTTCAGGATATATCGCTGTGGTCAGTTATGGTGCTACATGAGGACGGTTATGGTGATTCAGTTCCAACAGCACGTGTGAGAAACTTACAAGCAGAATGGGACTACATGATTACACTGCACATGGAAGGAGAAAGATAGTGCACACCAGAATATTACGCATGGCGTACTACCGTGAGCCACATGGTTCAGCCAAGTGCGGATGGATTCAGAGGATTCACGGGTATTCAGTGGGTCGAGTGGGTTAGGGAAGAGGTACTTCGTCGCATGGACCTCACCACGCCAATACACAATCATATAGTTCCAGGCTCAGCCGATTATCTGATACCAGTAATCGAGGAGGATTCGGACGAGTTGGAGAAGGAAGAGGAAGAAGATCCTGAAGAAGACCCCGAAGAAGATCCCGAGGAAGACCCAGAAGAAAACCCTGAAGAGGACCCCGAGGAATGGATGGAAGAAGACCCCCAGGAGGGTTCTGAAACTGGCTCCAACATTTATGATCCTAAAGATGGGGGGGTGATAGATACAGACTTGCCACCTGAGTATAACCCCGATGGATCCCAGAGTACCATCCAAGGTCATATTATGACGTGAGTGACGATGATGATAATGATGACGCTGCATTGCCTTAGATTTATTTTTCTTGTCGTGTTTTTCCTTTCTTTCCCCTAAAGAGCCGCATGGACAATCCCAGTGTATGCCTTTGCGCCCGCCCATGTACTTTCAGTTCCTTTTTAGGCTTCATTTGCTCTATTTCATTGTAATCTTTTGAAGACGTATTTTGTTAATGAAAGTCGTTTAGTTCAAATCCAAATGTGCTTAAAATGGATCATCTATCATCAAACTGATTGCATCGTAGGCCCACCTCTGGCAAAAGTAGGACCCATATTAGGACGCACTTAAATGTTGCCAACTTGGCGTATATACGTGTTACTTATTTGTTACATTTTTCAATATCTCCCAAACTAACATGGTTTTTTTTTCCTTTCTTTTCTTCTCTTTTGTTCATTATTAATCCTCAAAAAAGAACGTTGATTTGTGTCGACTTGCAAACTGGCTGAATCACAATACAACCTTCGATGTAAAGGAAAAATAACGGAAGAATCCAACAACGCCTCAATAGTACCGATAGATGGTGCCGAAAGTTTCCAAAAGCCGATAGATACTCAAAACGACGAACAAATGGCCAACATGGCTCAGGAAATTGAGATCTTAAAGGAAGTACTGTCAAAGTCCTCCCACTCAATTCCAATTTCCAAATGCTGAATTACCTCCAGTCTCCCCTGCAAATTTAACAAACCCACCTACGCAAACACCACTTGTTCCCGCTTATGCTTAAGCTCTACTTGCTCCTCCACCTGCCACCAGGGATGCACTTGATATTTCATTACCTATTCAAAACTTTACTGTTCCCATTTACCCAACAATGCAACACATACCTGAGGCACATGTCACTCGGGAGATACCTGTGCCACCGGTATATGCTACTGAAGCTCCTACCTTTGCAACATTCGCGGCTGTCAAAGTCCCGTATGAGGTCGATCAGTATGTGGGATTGGAGAAAGATGTCCAATTGAATGGAGAAAGGTCAATAGTGGCTCAACTCGAAAGTCTGAAAAAGGCATTTAGAAACATGCAAGTCACCAGGGGAACCGAGGGATTAGATTATGATGACTTATGCATCCATCCAGACATCGATATGCCAGTTGGGTACAGACCACCGAAGTTTGATGTATTTGATGGAAAGGGTGATCCTCATGCACACCTAAGAGCCTACTGCGACAAGCTAGTCGGTGTAGGAAGGAACGAGAAGTTGAGGATGAAGTTGTTCATTCGAAGTCTGTCAAGAGAAGCTTTGACTTGGTACACTCGCCAGGACCCTCATAAGTGGCGTGATTGGCAGGAAATGGCTGAAGATTTCATGAGTCGTTTCAGGTTTAATACCGAAATCAACCCAGATAGGTTCTCATTGGCCAACATACAGAAGAAGCCATCGGAGTCATTTCAGGAATATGCATGGCGATGGAGGACTGAGGCTGCTAGGATCCAACCCCCACTAGATGAGAGTGAACTCTCCAAGTACTTTATCCGAGCCCAAGAAGGCGTTTACTTTGAAAAGATGATGTCAATGATGGGATAAAAGTTTGCAGAGTTGGTCAAGATGGGAGATTTCATAGAAGAAGGCATCAAGTCAGGAAAGATTCAGTCTATGGTTGCATTGCAAGCCGCAAGTAAATCCATACAGTCAGGTTCCATCAATATTAACAAGAAGAAGAAAGATGATGTCTCAACTGTCACACCATACTACCATCCTGGAAGTTCTTCCTACCATTACCCTAACAACCCCTAAATTATTGCACATGTCCCTGTATACAATACTCAGCCACACTATAATCCACCTCGAGATCCAGTGCACCAAATTCCACCAAGACCATATGCCCTTGTCCAAGCCCCAGTGCACCAAAATAGACCAGCATATGCACCAAGACCACGTCCAAATCTTGAAGCCAGAAATACCCGCACCTACACACCTATTGCCAAACCTTTGGCTCAACTATTTAAAAGATTGAGGGCAGCAGGATTATTGCACCCAGTCGAAGGAAAGACCCCTGACCCAACCTCTCGAAATTTTGATGAAAACAAGCGATGTGTTTATCACTCAGGAGTCCAAGGGCATGACACAGAAGAGAGTTATGGTTTGAAGAACTAGATTGAGTCTCTAATCAGAAAAGGAGTGATCGAATGCACCACAGCTCCTCCAAATGTGAATAATAACCCTTTACCGAACCATGAGAATCGAGAAGTCAACATGATTACTCTGGAGGAAGAGTATGACTTGGAGGGAGCTATTGTGCCTACTTGGAATACAGAAGAAGTTGCCACTACATCTCAGGCACAACCTTTTATCACAATTCAGTTAAGGGAGCCGTTGACTGTTCAAACCTACCTGCCGAGAGTTGTAGTAACCACTGTAGCTGCTGGAAAGCCTGATTATGACACTAAAGTAGTCCCATGGGACTATCGGGCGGAAGCGAAAGGCAATACGATAGATGTTGCCATAGCTCACGGGATGACCAGGTCAGGAAGGTGTTATGCCCCAGAAGATTTAAATCGAGGGGTTTCTGGGAAAGAACCAAATCCAAAGAAGAATGTTACTGATGCCGAAGCCGCAAAATTTTGGAAGAAGATGCAACCTAAGGACTATTCGGTCGAGGAGCAGCTGAAGAAAACACCATCCCACATATCCATTATGTCCTTGCTCATGAGTTCTGAAGCCCATAGGAATGCTTTGATGGAAGTATTAAGCGGAGTTAGCATATCGAAAGACACCACAAGTGAAACTTTGGCTGCCGCAATTGGATGTATGGTGGAAGCAAATAAGGTCTCTTTCCATGATGATGAGCTACCATCAGAAAGGGCTGGACACAACAAAGCACTTCATATCACCGTTAGATATTGCAATAGGGTCGTGAATAGGGTTCTAATCGATGGTGATTTTGGTTGTAATATCTGTCCATTCTCCACTCTGAGAGATTTAGGTGTGAGTATAGAAGAGATAAGGGAGAGTCGGGTGAAGGTCAGAGCTTTTAATGGATCGCAAAGGAGCGTCATTGGAGAAATCTACCTAACATTGCAAGTAGGGCCAGCTGAAATTCCCATTTTATTTCAAGTGATGGACGTAGCGTCCAGTTACAACCTATTGCTGGGAAGGCCATGGGTCCACATGGCGAGAGCAGTTCCCTCAACTCTCCATCAGTGTGTAAAGTTTGAGTGGGGTCGCACAGAAGTTACCATTCATGGGGAGCTCAGTCATCCCATATATTTTGTTAATTATGTTCCAGTCAAGGAGGAGTTAGATGGAGCCACTTTCCATACTTTGGAGATCATGCAAGCTGCAAGGATCAATGAGGAAGTAGAGTCGATTGAAGTAAAAATGTCGAGTGCAGCGAAGATGGTTGCGTATGAGATGTTAAAGTATGGGTATCAGCCTAAGACAGGACTAGGACTAAATGCCAATGGTATAATTGAGCCAATTCAGCTAAAACATCAGAGAGGTACCACTGGGTTAGGATACGAACCCACTCCAGGAGAGGTGCATGGTATAGGATCATGTAAGACAGTATTTGTGCCAGCCCAAGTTCCAGTTTTAGAGCAAGCAGTTGATGAGGACATCATAGAAGGAATAGGAAAGTTGTTTGTGGCCGTGATTGAGGAAAGACTGGAGATAGATCTCAAGGAGTTGACTATCTGTGATGCTGAGCCTGGGGAAGTCTTGCAGAATTGGACCATCAGCGCAACCCTGTTTCGACAGAGGTCCTGGTAGTGTGGAATTGTAGTTGATTTCAAAGTTGTTTTGCATGATCAATTGAGGCTTGAATCATGCCTAAGCCCTTTTTTCTACTCGCCTCTTGCTAAAGCCAAGTGCTTTTTTTTTTTTAATAAAAGTCTTTATTTTCTAAAAGAAAAAATATATGTACTTTCATTATTTTCCATTAAAATATATTTATTCTGCTCACCTTTTATACTTTCAGCGCTATTATTAATAACAATCCTCATTCAATGATTATGACGTGTAACAAATCCATTGAGCAAAATACGAGCAATGAGCATGATTATGAGGAATATGACGAAAGCCTGATGCCTAAAAACTTGTCACATGAGATTGAGTAGCTTGAAAGTCAGAAGAAGCCTAATATGGATGAAACTAAGGTTGTCAATTTGGGTGATGAAGAAATGACGAAGGAAACGCGAGTCAGCATACACTTGGAAGTCGAAAAAAAAGCAAGAATTGATAAAATTGCTCAAGCAATACGGTGATGTGTTCACTTGGTCTTATGACGACATGCTAGGGTTAAGCACCGATATCGTCTCACACAGGCTACCAATTGATCCCGCATGTCCTCCCATGAAGCAAAAGACGAGGAAATTCAAACCCGATTTGAGCTTGAGAATCAAAGAGGAGGTGACCAAACAGATAGAAGCAAATGTCGTAAAGGTCACAAACTACCCTACATGGTTGGCCAACATTGTGCTGGTGCCGAAGAAGGACGAAAAGATAAGGATATGTGTAGATTATCGAGATCTTAACAGGGCTAGCCCTAAAGATAATTTTCCTCTTCCAAACATTCACATAATCATTGATAATTGCACGAAACATGAGTTGCAGTCATTTCTTGATTGCTTTGTGGGATATTATCAAATCTTGATGAATGAATATGATGCTGAGAAGACAACTTTTATCACTCCGTGGGGAGTATATTGCTATAGGGTAATGCCATTTGGACTCAAAAATGCCGGCGCAACTTACATGAGGGCCATGACTACCCTTTTCCTTGATATGATTCACAAGGAGATTGAGGTATACGTGGATGATGTTGTTATCAAGTCCAAGAAGAGTTTAGATCACCTGGATAATTTATGAAAGTTCTTCGAAAGGTTGCGGAGGTACGACCTGAAGTTGAATCCAGCCAAATGTGCTTTTGGAGTTCCTGCTGGGAAATTATTAGGGTTCATTGTTAGCAGGAGAAGTATAAAGTTGGATCCGTCCAAAATCAAGGCAATCCAAGAGTTACCACCCCCTAAGACCAAGAAGAACGTTATGAGTTTCTTGGGAAGACTCAATTACATTAGCCGGTTCATAGCTCAGTCCACGATAATATGTGAGCCCATATTCAAGTTGCTGAAGAAGGACGCCGCTACGAGATGGACGAAAGAATGTCAAAAAGCTTTTGATAGAATCAAGGAATACTTGTCCAACCCATCGGTATTGGTTCCACCAGAGCTCGGGAAGCCATTACTATTGTACATATTCATTATGGATAGCGCATTTGGGTGTGTGTTGGGACAACATGATGAAATAGGAAAGAAGGAGCAATCCATTTACTACCTAAGCAAGAAGTTTACACCGTACGAAGCAAGATATACGTTGTTGGAATGGACCTGTTGCGCGTTAACTTGGGTGGCACAAAAATTGAGGCACTACCTGTCTGTATACGCCACGTACTTGATCTCAAGAATGGATCCACTCAAGTACATCTTCCAGAAACCAATGCCTACTGGAAAATTAGCAAAATGGTAGATTTTGTTAAGCGAGTTTGATATTGTGTATGTGACACGAAAAGCTGTCAAGGGGCAAGCTTTGGCTGATCATCTGGTAGAAAATCCTGTTGATCAAGATTACCAGCTACTCAGGACCTACTTCCCGATGAAGAGGTATTGTTCACAAGGGAGGACATCTCTGAGTCATATGATGGATGGAGGATGTTCTTTGATGGAGCGTCAAACTTCAAAGGTGTTGGAATCGGAGCCGTCTTGGTATCAGAAACAGGTCAACATTATTCGATCTCAGCAAAGATTAGGTTTTCTTGTACGAATAATATAGCAGAACACGAAGCTTGCATTCTCGGAATCAGAATGGCTATAGACATGAACATCAAAGAGTTGTTGGTCATATGAGATTCTAATTTATTGATTCATCAAGTACAAGGAGAATGGACCACAAAGAATGTCAAGATCCTTCCTTACGTGCAATGTGTCAAAGAGCTGAGCAAAAGATTCACGAAGATTGAGTTCAAACATGTCCCTCGAATTCAGAATGAGTTTGCTGACGCCCTGGCCACACTATCTTCAATGATCCAGCATCCAGATAAGAATTACATCGATCCCATCAAGGTAGAGATACACGATCAAAATGCATACTGTTTCCACGTAGATGAAGAACCAGATGGAAGGCCGTGGTATTATGACATCAGAAAGTTGCTCGAAGCAGGAGAATATCCAGAAAGCGCCACCAGCAAGCAAAAATGAACTTTGAGAAGGATGGCTAATCACTTCTTTCTCAACGGAGAAATCCTATATAGGAGGACTCCAGATTTGGGATTGTTGCGATGTATAGACGCCGCAGAGGCAACCAGGCTATTGGAGGAAATACATGCAGGGACCTATGGTCCCCATATGAATGAGTTCATACTAGCGAAGAAGATTTTGAGAGCCGGATACTTCTGGATGACCATGGAGAGGGATAGCATCCGATATGTGCAGAAATGTCATCAGTGTCAAGTGCATGGAGATTTTATACAAGTTCCACCGAACGAGATCAATGTAATGGGTTCTCCTTGGCCATTTGCTGCTTGGGGCATGGTCGTTATTAGGCCCATTGAGCCTCCAGCATCGAATGGACACCATTTCATCCTGGTAGCTATCGACTATTTCACAAAATGGGTTGAAGCATCAACATACAAGGCAATAACAAAGAAAGTGGTAGCAGATTTCGTTCGCAGTAACATAGTCTGCCGGTTTGGAATTCCAGAGTCAATTATAACAGATAATGGGGCCAATCTTAATAGTGATCTCAAGAGAGAGACTTGTGAAAGATTTAATATCTCTCACCGAAATTCCACAGCATATCGTCCAAAAATGAATGGAGCAGTTGAGGCCGCAAACAAGAATATCAAGAGGATCTTGAGGAAAATATTGGACAATAACAGAGAGTGGCATGTGAAGCTACCCTATGCTTTGCTCGGCTCTCGCACCTCAATCAGGACATCCACTGGGGCAACTCCCTACATGCTGGTCTATGGTTTAGAAGCAGTGATACCCGTAGAGGTAGAAATACCTTCCTTGAGAATCATCCAAGAGGTTGATCTAGATGATGCTGAATGGATTCGTAGCAGGATCGAACAGTTGATGTTCATTGATGAAAAAAGAATGGATGCAGTCTGTCATGGTCAACTCTATCAAAATAGAATGATCAAGGCATTCAACAAGAAAGTCAGGCCTCGACGATTCATACCGGGGCAGTTAGTTTTAAAGAAAATATTCCCTCACCAAGATGAAGCTAAGGGGAAATTTTTGCCAAATTGGCAAGGTCCTTACATTGTTCATTGAGTACTCTCAGAAGGAGTAGTAATCCTCGCAGAAATGGATGGCACAGTGAGCACGAAGCCGATCAATTCAGACATTATCAAGAAATACTATATTTGAATACATCAATACTAGTAGTTATTTCCTTGTACTTTTGCATTTTTCTCTAAATATAACAGAACTACGTATTAGCCTGACTTCCCACGGCGGGATACGTAGGCAACCCTCATCGGGTCCGGTCTCCTTTAGAAAAAATCAAAAACATCATCTTTCATGTATTTAGAACTACGCCCGACCTGACTTCCCTCGGTGGGATACGTAGGCAATCCTCATCGGATTCGGTCCCTTCATATTTTCCTCTTTTATTGTATTGAACTACGGCTTGACCTGATTCCACTTGGATACGTAGGCAGCCTGAGTCAGGCTCGGTTATTCCATTTCATATTTTTATTTCTTCCCTTGTACTTGAACTACGTCATGACCTGATTCCACTTGGATACCTAGGCAGCCTGAGTCAGGCTCGGTCGTTGCCTTTTATATCTCTTTCTCTACCCTCAAACTATGTACAGACCTGATTCCTTTTTGAGGATATGTAGGCAACCTAAAAGGTTCGATCGTACCATTAGGGAAGAACCCTTCTTTACCCACCGCATAGCCTCAGAATATAAGAGATCTCTCCATCAGAATCATCTTAGCATCTGCATAGCCAGAGAAGTGTCATCCGTAGGATAAGGCTACATGTGTATATGATTGATAAATGGAGGCTCGATGGATTTTGGAACATGTCATAATCTAAAAAAAATAAAGGATTACTATATGTACTCAATATATCCATAATATATTTGCGAAAATATTTTTCAAAAATTACTTTCCTACTTTGCCACCTACCAAGTCTCCAGAATTGGGAAGATCGAGCAGCCGAGGAAGTACTGAAGGATTTCGATGACAAATCCAGGATCCCCGAGTTGGTACAAATCAACACCCCCTCCTAACTAAGAATTTTTCTTTGAGCGCAGGAAAACAGGAATTAGGAGAGATGATATCAAGTCAAGCTCCTGGACATGATCAGAAACATCACACGGTTTATCATGACGACATGATCCAAAATATTCTCTCCCCACTCTATTTTTTAGGATATTTATACTGATCCTCACAATCTCTAAGAGTTTCGTTTGAATTCTTTTGCAGGTACGTTAAAGGTCCGGACCAGAGATGACAAAGAAAGGGGCCCCTCATAGGACAATTAGGCTATTTCACTTATTTCAATAAACTCCACCTGACTGGGTCGAATAACTTCGTAAATCAAAGAATCACCGTCTAATTGCGTCAAATAACTCCGCCAATCAGAGAATGTCGTCTAACTTCATCAAGCTCTCATATTTCGAAGACTTTATATAAGCAAACAAAGTCAGACTCCAGCATTCCGAGGACTATATATAAATGAACGAAGTCAAACCCACCCCCGCATTTCAAGGACTGTACACGAGCAAGCAAATTTCGTGTTCGAGGATTGTACATAAGCAAGCAAAGCGACCCTCTGCCATATCGGAGGATGTAAATAAGCAGTACAACTCTCCGCCAAATCGGAGGTTGTATATGAGCAAAACGACACTCCGCCACCTCGAGATTGCGGATAAGCAAAACAACGCTCCTCCATATCAGGAAATTATATTTCAGCAAGCAAAGCACGCTCTGCTAATCAAAGATTCACACCATAGCAAAGTAGTATCAGAAATACGTCGTAGTAGCAGTATCAGATTCCAATAGCAACATCATCATCGAGTTTGCATTGGAGATTACCTTGACAGAAGAAGGCGTTTACTTATAAGCAGCTGCCCTGCCAGTCGGAGGCTTTTACCTTTTAAGCAAATTGCCTCTCCAGTCGGATGGTTTTTATTCTTTTGCAATCACCCCGCCAGTCGGAGGCTTTTACTTTTTAGCAATTGCTCTGCCGATAGAGGCTATTACATTCCAGCAATTTCCCAGCTGCCGGAGGCTTTTACATTCCAACTATTGCCCCGCCAGTCGGAGGCATCTATACTACAGAACAAAGATTACAATCTTAGTTCGAATATCTACACTCTTCTCTTTACATTTCAACTTCATTTTACAATTTTTACACCGCAACATGTACTTTTCACCCTTTTACCTATTTTTCAGGACAACACATTACAACGTGGAACTACCTCTAAGCAGCGATTGAGGTGATGAGGAATACCAAACTCATAAGCTAGAGTTCAAAACTAGCACTTCGACTCTGATTCTCATAATCAATCGGAGCACTTCCAAATCGGAGCACATCTACTCCTACGAATGTCATTACCCTTCTCTAATACATCTTTCAGGATCCTCATTAGGGACATCCATAATCTGACATGATCTTCTAGAGACGTAGGACACACTTGAGTAAAGCCCCGTTTATAGTTGTGTTGTGCATCAGATTTATAATCGGGAGGCTATAAAGTATTCCCCATCCCAAAAGAATCATGTCATCCAAAAAGTTCATTTCTACCATTAACACCATGAATTTCTTTCCAAAGAAGCCAGTGTCAACCATAAATCTTACACTGGGCAAATTTTGAGGACCGCCTTAAAATTTTCCATAATTCTTCATTCCAGAACTACAACCGACCTAATTTCTTAGGGACATATATGTATTTCAATTTCAAACATGGTCGGACCCACTCTATTCATGTCAAAGTACTCTTATCTTCATCACAAGTAATACTAGTGTCGTCATCAGCCCGATACTGGGGCAAAATTTTGAGGACCTCTCAAATTTTTATTTTTATTTTAACTACATCGGCCTGATTCTCATGAAACCTGAGATATGTAGGTTACTCAGAGAACAGAGTTCGGTCGAATCCATAATCACAATCATGGTGGCTTTAGCTTCACCATTCCACCTTTAGGATACAGCTATTCTGAAACCAACCTGATTTACCAGTCGAGACAAAATTGGTTTATGTCAACGTCTTCGCCCATAGACTCTTTCATTATCTATGTACGAAGAGGGGCAAGTTGTTGACACCCAATTTTGGCTCTCCTTTTTCCTAAAATTAATTTCTTGATGATTATGAGTCCTAAATATTTGTTTTTCTTATTTCTAACATTAATTTCAATAAAATTAACACCAATAACAATTTTTTCAAAATAATATATTTTTCTAATAATTATTATTCTTCTATCAAATTACTTATATCGTAAAATTACCCTCAAAAATGAATTAATGATAATAATATATCTTAATTCATTATTTTCACTATTTTTTTCTCTGAATATATATATATATATATATATATATGCTAGAGTATTAACTTTTATTTCAAAGACTCTAAATAATCCTTGCTATACTATTATACTTTTTGCAAATGTACTTTATTCTTACTTTTTATTTAATTTTGAGTTATAGCTATACGTGTTTAAAATATAACGTATATATATATACGTATTTAAAATCGCGCACATGTGTATACGCACCTATATGTATGAGAATATATATGTATATACGTACACTTTTGGAAAATCAATTAGGACGAGATAAGCATCATTAAATTAGTTAAGTGAAAATTGATTTGGGAGAATTAGATCATAAATTAATTAAATTATCACCATTTGGGCCAATTTCCTACAATTCTTTTACCTAAAACTACCCACCAGCCCAACACTACCCACCTAACCCGACCCAAAGACCCTAAATAATCCCCAAAACTAAACCAGACCCCTAATCCCTCACTTCTCTCGTCCCATTTCAACCAAAACACCCCAACATCAACATCGATATCTCCTCTCTCCTTTCTACCCGACATCAACACAACCAAGACCACCGAACAATGGTGAAATCCGGTGGTTTTCAACCGCCCCTCTCCTATACTATCACCTCGTAGCCCCCCATCAACTTTATACCTCCTCCATCACCTTTTCCTTCCCAAAACAGACCTCAAAAAAGAAAGCCCCACCGTCAGTGCAGCTTCTAGGGAAGGAAAGAATGCAACGGACCACCGCATTCGAGGTCGTTTACTCTCTAGTCCGATGGATTCAAACATGAACCGCCCCTTTTACCTTCAAATTAATCTGAAAAGGTGAACCCAACCGTTTTGTTTCTTTCAAATCATCTTTATTTCTCTGAAAAATAGATTCCCAAGAATTCAAATTTTGAATTCTTGGAGCCTCCATGAGAGTCGTTTGAACACCCAACATCGGCTATAAAAAGGGGTGGGGGACTTCGGCTTCCGGGGAAGAGGAGAAAAGGAGGAAAGAAAAAATAGAGAAAAAAAAATGGAGAGAAAACAGAGGAGAAAAACGGAGAGAAAAACGGTTGAATCGGAGTCAAAATCGTTAGTTTGCAACTCGACACTCAACGGCCTCAAGCGCTGCTCCAAACGAGGTACGAATTTCCCCTATCGGCTCACCTTCACCTTCCTTTCTTTCATCTCGTTTTGATTTGATGAATATGTTACTTTTGATTTAATTTTAATCAAATTCATGTTGTTGTTGATTCTGGAAAATGGGTATTTGCGTGTAAATCTCGGTCAAGTTTATGTTAGTATTACTGATCCTGAGAAATCAATTTGTATATGAATGTTTAGTGTGTTGGTTTGTCAAGTTTGGTCATGGTGCTGCTGTCCATTATTCGCGGATGGATTTCGTGAACTTGATCTCGTTTTAAATCCCATTTTCTGTTTAAAGACGGCTGCCCCAAAAAAGGTGTGAATCCGACCCCTTTGTTCACCCTCATCTCCTTTTCTTTCATTTTATTTTGGTTCATGAATATGTGATAAATTTCGTTATTATTTCTTTTAGTCGCCTTCGCAGATAAAAAATAAAATTTTGATTTTGCGATGTTGTTTTAGTACGTGAATATGAAAGTCCGTAAGTATATGAATATGTGATTTGCTCTCGATTTCGAGTTTGGTTATTGCGTTGTTGTTTATTGTCTCCAAATCGAGTTCATGAAATAGTTTTGTTTTAAGTCTGTGTAATTTCACTATGTGCAGCCGCTTCTATGTTCTTATTTAATATTAGAATTAGAATGAGAGTTTTGTGAAAAATATGTTTTTTCCTATAATGCTACTGTCCAGCGAACACCTTTGGGTCCTTGTTATTTCGCGAATCGAGCACATAAGTCGCTCGATTACTTCATCTTCATCCCTCCCTTTTGTTTGATCTGATTTTGTGAAAATATGAGTTTTTATGTGTGAATCATCTGTCTCGTATGTTTATGTGACTGTTTTATGTGACGTACGTGGTTATGGTTTCAATCATGATTTAGAACGAAAGGGTTAACTAAAGAACATGTATTCTTGTTTATTCTTCGTCTAAGATTTACGAATTATATGTTTATGGATCTCTTAAGAATCTGCGGTTTTGTATTCCTTTTAATAGATATCCATCATATAGCTTAGCCTTTAACCATTGAGTTGTTTGGTTTTTCAAATCTACGTTCGAAGTTGTGAAAGGATTATTTTTCATCTTGATTCATGATATTTTAGACCCATGTTTTCAACTAAAATTCAAAAATCTGTCGGCTAACTTTTGTTTGTGTTTCTAAGTCAAAATTTGCTTAAGGTGTTGAATTTGAAAATAAAAATTTTACTATCAAACATGGGACATCCAATGTTTGGAGTAGTCCCTGCTGGAATTGACAAGCATGTTGGTCACTTTGAAGTTTAGTTGGGAGAATGATTTTAAAGGCCATTGTGTTATCACAATTTTTGAATCCATCGTGAGCTATTAAACTTTGTTTGGTTGTTACTAGTTGATGCAACTTTTTTTTTCTTTTTTTTTTTTTCCTTGAAATGTCAGTTGGTGAAGTTCATCAATGTCGTCTTAGTACTAGGTAAATTTTTTTTTTCTTTCTCACTGTTTAAGTAGGGTTCTGGGACAAAATTTGCATGATAATAAATAACTTAAGTTCTTGATTTTGAATATTTAAGATGTGGCTACGCCAGCATGATCTTACTTACATGCTTACAATATTCTTCTTAATTGATTGATTAGTTGTTGTTTTTTTTACTAATCCTTATTTTCTTTTTTGTTTTATGTAAACTCGGGAGTTGGAGTTTCAATTGGAACTCCATTTTCGACCCAAAGATCGGGTCAACCGTACTAGGATCGCTGCGTGTCGGAGTCTCGAAAACTAGAAGCTCAAACTCCATTAGGAGTCTAGTATCTCTTAGTCCCCTCTCTTTATTTAATATTTTTGTCATGTTGTTAGTCTTTTGAACTTGAAATGGTATTTAATTATTATTGGCTATTGGGAGTTTTATTAGTTGCTTATTGTGTTTATATTGCTTTAGTATTTGCGGATTCTATTTGAAGTAGATTAATGTCCTCACCTTTTCGTAATTAATACACGACTAGTTAAACGATTTTCTTTTTTTAAAAAATAAAAAGGGGTGTTTTAGCAACTTTAATGTTTGGCTAATTTCCTTTTAAAGCTAATTACTCGCCTCAAAACGTTTTTTTTAAATAAAGAATGAATGTCGCAACCTCAACATTTTCTAAAACAAACAAACAAATGAGAGTTTTAATATTATTATACGAATAGCTAAAACTCAAATTTTCTTTTTAAAATGAGTTTAATCGTTGGTTTCGACTTATTTCAATAAATAATCCCAACGTTTTACTCTACTTTCATGTGTCATCTCAACGTTAATTTTATGTTTTTCTATGCTTGAAAATACTCCAAAAACACAAGGTACATATATATATATATATATATATATATATATATACTACCATATACAACATATTTTCATCACTATTTTATTTATTTTTTCTTAATCAAATTATTATTATTATTATTATCATTATTTACACTTTATTTCAACTGTATATTTATATTGTGTATTTTTACTATTACGTTTATCCACCTTTAACTATTACTTTAAAAATCTTTACAAATAAATAAATATTAGCATGACTTTTACATTTAAAACATACGCAAGTCTATTTTACTCAAGAACTAACATCTTACTGCATTTTAACACATTTTATATATCTTTACTTCGCGAACAACATATTTATATAAATTTATTCTCAAAAATAAATAATTTTTCATATTTTTAGACATACATGATAATGTTTATAATAAATAAATTTTGACATGCTCTAGAAGTTATATTTTCTTTTACCTCATGAATTATTTCATTAATATATTTAACTTTACATGTCACTGGACTTTACATTCTTGCAAAATTATAAACCTTTATATTTTTATACATATTATAACAAAATGCTAATATCAACTTTACCCTTCACTTTCATATTTTTTTTTAGAAATGTTTACAAATAAATAAACACTAGCATGATTTTATATTTTCAAATCTACTTTCACTCTCTAGCTAATATGTCTTCACACCTTTTATACGTCCTCATCTCATGACAATGTACATTTACATAAGTATATTTTCAAGTTAAATAAATTTTCATACTTCTAGGTATACATATTTAGTATATAACAAATACCCCCCCTTTTTTTTTTACACATTTTTTTAATTGTATTTTTCTTTTACCTCACAAAGATTTCGTTTATATACTTAATTTTATATGCCATTAACCATTATATTTTTGTAAAATTATAAAACTTTATACCTTTTTTCTTAATATACATATTAGAACAAAATATTAACATTGACTTCACTCTTCATTTTCATATTTTTTAAAAAACATGCATCTGTATTTTACAATATATTACGTTACATTTTTCGTATATCGTAAGTATATGTTTATATACCTTGCGTGTTTCCCTTTTTAAATTTGATAAGTTTTATATAGTTAAACTGTTTTTAGCAAGTGATAAACAAATATTTTCCCAAATGCTTTCCTAAACTGAGTTTAAGGACTATCTTCGGATAGGCTCTAAGGGATGCCTAACACCTTCCCCTCGAGTAACCAAAATCCTTACTCAGAATCTCACACATTTTCGAAAGACCAAAAACAGAGTTTTAAATAAAAAATGGTTTTCCTAAATTTTTTTTCCTAAAATTTATGTGGCGACTCTAAAAATGAATTTTCAAAACCAGAGAGTCACAACGACCACCACACGTTGTGTGCTGTTTCGACCGGTTCGAAATAGGGCGCGACAACAATCATTGTAAAAAATTATTATCTTTGACCTTTGCGAGATGCACTTTCTAGAATGATTCAGGGTTTGGATCCACCCTCTTCGTTTTTCAAATAGTTATGATTTTTCTAACACTCTCAAAAAATTTTGGTACAAACTGGGGCAAAATTTTTGTTCATGTTATTTGGGAGTTTACTTTTTGCTCAGGATCCTCTTGAATAATGGGACTTTACCTTTTTGATCAGGACCCTCCTAGATAATGGGACTTTACCTTTCTGCTCAGGACCCTCCTGGATAATGGGACTTTACTTTTCTGCTCAGGACCCTCCTGGAAAATGGGATCAACAGGACCTTTCTGAATAATGGGACTTTACCTTTCTGCTCAGGACCCTCCTTGATAATGGAACTTTATTTTCTGTTCAGGACCCTCCTGAAAAAAGAGATTTAATTTAGTAGGACCCTCCTGAAAAATGAGACTTTAATCTTCTGCACAAGACCTTCCCAAAAAATGGGATCAATAGGACCCTCCTGGATAATGGGACTTTATTTTCTGTTCACGACCCTCCTGGAAAATGAGATTTAGTTTAGCAGGACCCTCCTGAAAAATGAGATTTAATTTAGCAGGACCCTTCTGGAAAATAAGACTTTAATCTTCTGCACAGGACCTTCCTGAAAAATGGGATTTACTTTTCTAGTTCACTATTTATTTTGAGTTTAGGAACACGTTTGGAGAACGGGATTACTTTCAGTTTTGAAGCTCAGGAGCCCGCCTGGAGAATAGGGTCAATTTTCATTTCAAGTTCAAGAGCCCGCCTGAATAATAGGGTCAACTTTCAAGCCAAATACAAGTCAATAAAGCGACCATGCTAGAACCACAAGACTCGAGGGATGACTAACACCTTCCCCTCGATCAATAGAATTCCTTACTCGGATTTTTAGTTTGCAGACCAATATTAAAGAGTCGACTTCCTTTTGATTAGGGATTCAAAAAGGTGACTTGGAACACCATAACTCAATTCCAAGTGGCGACTCTGTAAATAAAATAATCCCTATTCAATATCGTCACTTTAATTGGAAAACCCTTCGACTCGAACGAAAAAGGGGTGTGACAAAGTGTAGTAACTTGAAATGTGTATTAGTTACTTGAAAATGGTAGTGACTTGAAAATGTGTATTAGTTACTTGAAAATGGTTAAGTGTAGTGACTTGAAATGTGTTTTAGTTACTTGAAAATGGTTAAGTGTAGTGACTTGAAATGTTTTAGTTACTTGAAAATGGTTAAGTGTAGTAACTTGAAATGTGTATTAGTTACTAGAAAATGGTAGTGACTTGAAAATGATTAAGTGTAGTAACTTGAAATGTGTATTAGTTACTAGAAAATGGTAGTGACTTGAAAATGTGTATTAGTTACTTGAAAATGGTAGTGACTTAAAAATATGTATTAGTTACTTGAAAATGATTAATTGTAGTAACTTGAAATGTGTATTAGTTACTAGAAAATGGTAGTGACGTGAAAATGTGTATTAGTTACTTGAAAATGGTTAAGTGTAGTGACTTGAAATGTGTTTTAGTTACTTGAAAATAGTTAGTGTAGTGACTTGATGAATTAGTGACTTGAAAATGTAAACTTGTGATTTGAAAATGGTTAAGGTAGTGACTTGAAATGTGAATTAGTGCCTTGAAAATGGTTAAGGTTAGTTATTTGAAATGTGAACTTGTGACTTGAAAATGGTTAAGGTATTCACTTGAATTGTGAACTTGTTACTTGAAAATGGATAAGTGTAGTAACTTGAAATAGTGAACTAATGACTTGAATATGATTAAGTGTAGTGACTTGAAATGTGAATTAGTGACTTGAAAATGCTTAAGTGTAGTAACTTGAAATGTGTATTAGTTACTTGAAAATGGTAGTGACTTGAAAATGTGTATTAGTTACTTGAAAATGGTTAAGTGTAGTGACTTGAAATGTGTTTTAGTTACTTGAAAATGGTTAAGTGTAGTGACTTGAAATGTTTTAGTTACTTGAAAATGGTTAGGTGTAGTCACTTGAAATGTTTTAGTTACTTGAAAATGGTTAGGTGTAGTCACTTGAAATGTTAACTTGTTATTTGAAAATGGATAAGTATAGTAACTTTAATTAAGATTGTGATTGCTTGTGTAGATGGAATTTGATTATAGCTGGATATATCAACGAAATAATGATAATAGAGTGGGTATGAGGGAAGAATTTGCAGCAGGTGTCAATCGATTTATTGAACATTCCAAAACACTTGATGATTGGTCAATTTTTGGATTGATTCATTTTCCTTGTGTAATATGTGATAGTATATGCATTCTAAAAGAAGATGTTGTGAGGAATAATCTTTATAGCAAGGGGTTTCATGAGAACTATTTAATATTGAATACTAGTCATGGAGAAGTTGGGCAAAATAACTTTGATGTTGGTGAAAGTAGTAGGTCTGCTGGGCATAATAACTATCAACATACTAGGATTTCAGAAATGGTGCATGATGTTTTTGGGATGCAAGGGGGGGTTGAAATCATGAAAAATGTAGAAGATGTTCCCAATGTAGAAG
Organism: Capsicum rhomboideum; assembly: GCA_031232105.1. Classification (NCBI taxonomy): domain Eukaryota; kingdom Viridiplantae; phylum Streptophyta; class Magnoliopsida; order Solanales; family Solanaceae; genus Capsicum; species Capsicum rhomboideum. The sequence continues at coordinate 133,215,963 of CP124712.1, read as the reverse complement.
CACACCATTTTTATGAAGAATTGTGTGTTGCTAGTCATCCTTTATTTGACGGGAGTTCGCACTCTCAATTGTCTGTTGTTGTTAGATTATTAAGTATCAAATCTGATTGAAATATTGCTGAAGGAGGAATGGACTCTACGATAGAACTTATTAAAGAGTTAGTTGACCCCGCTTTAGAGGTTCCTGATTCTTTTTATAAGGTAAAAAGGCTGGTGTCTAAGTTAGGTCTCTCGTCGATTAGAATTGATTGTTGTCAAAATGGCTGTATGTTATACTTTAAGGAGGATGCTGAACTAAAGTCTTGTAAGTTTTTTCAACACCCTCGCTATAAACGTGGTTGTACAGAAAATAAAATTGCTATTAAGGTGATACATTATTTACCTCTTATACCAAGGTTGAAGAGGTTGTTTGCATCAAATAGCTCAGCTCCCCATATGAGATGGCACAGTGAAAATAGAAGGCCCCCTGGTGTCATGTGTCATCCATCTGATGGAGAGGCTTGGAAGCATTTTAGTGCAGTTTATCCTGATTTTGCAGCGGAACCACTAACTATTAGGTTGAGGTTGTGTGCGGATGGTTTCTCACCTTTTTTCGTTGGTGCAACACCATATTCATGTTGGCCTGTGTTTATCACACAGTATAACCTTCCTCCTGAAATATTGATGACTAGTCCATATATATTTCTGAATTGTGTTGTTTCTAGCCTGCGTAATCCAAAAAATGGGATAGATGTTTACTTGCAACCTTTGATTGATGAGCTGCAATTGTTATGGCATGAGGGGGTTGAAACTTGGGACATTTCACTTAAATAGAATTTCAATTTGCATGCTTATCTAATGTGGACTGTTAATGATTTTCCTGCTTGTGGAATGTTGTCTGGGTGGATGACAGCTGGTAAGTTAGCTTGTCCATATTGCATGGAAAATATAAAATCGTTCACTTTGAGACATGACCGAAAAAATTCATGGTTTGATTATCACCATTGTTTCTTGCCACCTGATCATGAGTTTAGGAGACTCAAGCATGCATTTAGAAAGAATAGAACTTAACCTGAAGGTCCACCGCCAATATTAAGTGGTCATGACATTTGAAGAGAGTTCAAGATTTTTCAAAGGTTAGCGAGGAACAACTGTATAGGTTTGATGGGTATGGCATTTCACATAATTGGACAAAGCAGAGCATATTCTGGGAGTTAGAATATTGGCCAGATAACAAACTTAGACATAATATTGATGTCACGCATACTGAAAAGAACTATTTTGATAATTTGTTCAACACAGTAATGAATGTGACTGGCAAGACAAAAGATAACCCAAAGGCTAGATTTGATTTACCAGAATATTGCAAGCGTAGGGAATTACACTTGCAAGAGGGGACCAATGGCAATTTGCTTAAGCCCAAGGCTAGTTATACATTCAAGTTGGACCAAAAATGGAAAAATATGTGAGTGGGTCCAAAGTTTAAAGATGCCGAATGGATATGCCTTTAATTTGGGAAAGCGGGTTGACATGGAACATGGAATCTTACATGGAATGGAAAGTCATGATTGTCACATTTTCATGGAACAGTTACTTCTGATTGCTTTTATTGGTTTGCTTGAAAACATATGAAAATCGATAGCAGAGATCAGTTTGTTCTTCAAAGACTTATGTTCTACCACATTAAAAGAAGAAAATTTGATTCGAATGGAAGGTAATATTGTTGTTATCACCAAAAAGTTAGAGAATATTTTTCCACCTGCGTTCTTCGATATGATGGAACATCTTCCCATCCACCTTGTCCACGAAGCCTGGCTTGGTGGTCCAGTTTAAACTAGGTGGATGTATCCAGGCGAGTGGTAAGCAAGTGCAAAATATTTAATTTATTTCTTAATTGTTTAAGTATATATCTATTTGTATATATTAGATGCATGCGTAACGTAAAATTATGCAGGACCATTGGGAAATTAAAAAAGGACCCTAAAAATAAATATAGGGTTGAAGGCTCTATAGTTGCAGCGTACCTTGCTAGAGAAACATTCCAATTTTGTTCTTACTATTTTGGTGATCAAGTCGGTTGTTTGAGAAACAGACCGAATCAACACCAGGATGATGCCAATGAGCCATATCTGCAACCAATATCAATCTTCAATCGATCAGGTAGTAGGGCAAAAAAGAGCAATTTTCGCCGATTTACTGCCACGAAGCACAAATCAGCAACGTTGTATGTCTTGCTGAATTGCCCGAAAGTTGAGCCCTTTTTAAAGTAAGGATATTAAATATTTACATATCAAATTTAATTACTCGTTTCACTAAGGAAACTAATTGTGTTTGTATTGTGAATCTTCAGTTCATTTAATGCTCAATTCCACCCAAATCAAGTGTATGAGTCATTTACAACATGATATACATATCAGGTGTGTAATTGTAATAATAACACAACAAATTTAAAGCTTTTACGCATTCTTCTACTAACCATAATATATACATATATATAGGTATTCCATTCACCAAATGCGGCCATATATAATCAATTCTTGAAGGATATTGCTTTTGGACCAGTTGAAGCTAGTTCAATGTCTCATTATACAACTAATGGGTTTAAATTTTCACCGAGAAACACTCTAAAATAAGAAAAACAAACAATAGTGATGTTTGGGTTAAGGGTGATGATGATGTTGATTACTTTAGAGTCATACAAGATATTTTAGATATAGAGTATGGTGGTTATCTTGTTAAAAAGATAGTACTCTTTCGTTGCAAGTGGTTCAATCCAAGCATAAGAGGCACAAGAGTACTTAAGGAGCATAACATCATTGAAGTCAAACACACTAGGACGTATCCTGCTTACGATCCTTTTGTTCTCGCACAAAATGCTAAACAAGTGTACTATGCTCCTTATCCACTGCGCAGGGACAAGTCAGATTGGTGGGCTGTAATAAAAATCAAGCCTATGGGGCGGGTAAAAGTTGAGAATGTGTTGGAGACTGCATATCAAAATGAAATACAGACTGATCACCAATTAGTGGACACTAACTTAGTGGATAATTTGAACCATCCGGAACACATTTACGAAGAAGCTACTCCAGAAGAGGCTGAATGGGTAGAAGAGGAAGAAACTTTCGAAGAGGGTGAATGGTTTAGTGGAGAATCTTCTGGAGAGGACGATTATCGATGTTTGCATGCTTTGTAGTACTTACCTTTTATGTGTTTTTTTTTGAAAGTTTGTTGTGTAATAGCCTAAGTAAGATCTGCAAATGAATCAAACATTTTTACCTATTGAAATTCTTACTTGACTTTATGAAATTTTTAATTTGATCTTCAAAAAGAATTGGTATTCTGTGTTTAAGTGTTGTTTAGTTTACTTATTAATTGGTTGATTAATGAATTTCACAATCTTAACAAAATGATATTTGACCAACTGTGTTATCTTTAAATAATTTAGATGGTAGGTAAGGGTGACAAGGGTAAGCGAATACTTGACACTAGTAAACCAAAAAAAAAAAGGGTACCGCTACCTTATAGACGACCCGCGAGAATTCATATATCTGAGGGTCGGTCAGATGGCATTCCAGCACGACCCTCTCATTCTAGGTCGTCCCATCTTTCATATAGTGCTCCTACACATGTGGGTCCACTACATGACTCTACTGAGACTCAGCACGCCCCCATCGCCATGCCACCACCTTCACAATACTACCAGACAATAGATGGTACTTATAATCATCTACCATATCCTGTGCTACCATCTGCTACCAGTCAGCCAGGGACTCATAGTGGTTCTACTGGATCGATTGGGTTGGCCGATCTTCGTCTGAGAGACACCACCCCTAGTTCTTCAGGTACACCCACGACAGCACACTCAGGAGCACCGACTCCATATCCAGGACAAAGAGATGCTAGTCGGTGGGAGTACATTATACCGTATGGAAAAGGGTATGATTTCAATATATAACAATTCTATTTATTTTTCAATTACTATATTATGCTCTATGATATTAATGTTTGATCTTGTATTGCTAGTTTAAGTCGGATGATAGAATTGCCAAAATTGTCCACAAATGCATTCGTCGCAACTACAAAGGTTATTGGACAAGTTGGCGAAAGGTTCCACAATTTTATCGAGAGAAAATGTTCGAAGAATTTCAGGTAAGTTAGCATTTCTCGCCAAACTTTTAAATTTTTGGTTGATGCCTTCTTATTTAAATTAGTCTAGTGATACATATTTGATGTTTTTACTTGTTAGATGAAATTTATTTCACGATCTTTGTCATTAATCAAGAAAACTGATATTGGAGTTTAATAACATACCGTGAAATTAGAGTCTCCTGTTTATTTTAGATATTTAAGTACTTTAGGGAATTAAACTTCTTTAATATAGACTTGTAATAACTAATAATGAGTACTATTATTTTTGTTGTAGAAGTATTTCTGGTATGATCCAACAGACCATTATGCTATAAAGAGGAATTTTTTTAGGAGAGTCAGACTTAGACTTAATGGTCTATTGGATTATGCAAGAAATAAAAAGAAAATGCCAAAGTTTATTAGGGCAGATATGTGGCAAGATTTTCTTCGCTATTGGAATAACGAAGAATTTAAGAAGTTGAGTGAAAAAGGAAAGAAAACCAGAGCGTCTACGAAGGGTGACTCTTTACACACTGTGGAAGCTGTCAGTCAGATTCTTGTGGAGGATAAAATGATACATAACTTTTATTAATTTAAATGATTATTTCTATTTCAAATATTTTTAAGTTTTAAAGATTAATAATTTTTTCGTATGCAGGAAAAAAAATTGGGTAGAAGGGTATCTCAGGGTGAGTTATTTGCGCACACTCACATAAAAAAGAAAAAGAACCCAACAAATGAAGATAGATGGGTTGAACCACGTGCTAAAGAAATCCATGTAAGAACTATATTCATACTTATAAATTTTTATTACTAAATTTGATAATGTTTAAGTTTGAATAGTTTAGTATCTTTTTATTACTAATGTTTCACTTTACTTTAAATATAGGAAAACTATATACGGAGGATTACTAAGTTACGTGCGACTCGATCTCCAGAAAGTCAGGGTAACCCACTACCTCAAGAAATAGAGGAGAAGTATTGGCAAGAGTGTGCGGGTTCACCTGTTATGGGTAATGTCTACGGCTACTAGAGAAAATGCTTTACGGAGAACATTACCTCTTCGTATTGTGGATCCTCCTCTACCCCACTAGTTGATAGAGAAACCATTATTTTGTTACAAAATACGGTTGCTCAGCTCACTAGTCAAAATGACTGCAGAGGCTGAGAGGACGAGGAAGAGAGAGAAGGAAAATGCTGAGAGGACGAAGAAGAAAGAGGAGGAAAATGCTGAGAGGACGAGGAAGAGAGAGGAGGAAATGGCTATGCAAATGAAAATGTTGCAGGAGCAGATTAACAGTTTTCGTCAAGCTCCACAGATACTTCCTCCGTGTCCCGGTGATGCACCTCGGGCTACGAGAGGCCTAAGCTCACTTGATAATTACACTACAGATGAGGAGGAGGATTTTGATGATGATGATGATGAAGGTGAGGATGAGGATGAGGTTGAGGATGATGGGGATGAGGATGACTTTTGGTTTATTTTTGATTTGTAAACTTTGATGTTTATATGTTTTGATTTTGATAGTTGGATGTTTTGATTTTGATAGTTGAATGTTTAAGGAGATGTTTTAATGTTTCTAAATTGGTGGGTTGTATTGAGATGATTGAATGTTTCTGAATTGGTGGACTGTTTTGTATTAGCAGGGTTTATATTGGAAATGCAGCATATATGCTGTAATTTTTTTTACAAAATTTTCAGAAAAAACGACCACATGTGGTCGGGTTTTTTTTTTTTTTTTTTTTAAATGTTTATTTATATGGTTTTTCTATTAAATTTTTTTTTTAAATAAACCGACCATATGTCGGTTTTATAAAAAAAAAAATTAAATTGTCAACTGCCCCTATCGGAAATAGGATTGACTACCGATTCCGAAGGAACGAACTTTTACAAAACCAAACACTAAATGTGGTCGGAAATTTTTAATAAATTTTTTTAATATAAAAATAATTTTAATACAATTTTTTATTTATAATATAATTAATATCAATTTATAAATAAATAATATTTTTGGAAAAACCGACCACATGTGGTCGGTTTGGAAAACTTCCACTATTTTACCGACCACACGTTGTGGTCGGTTTTTTGGTCGAAAAAACAGGAAAACCGACCGTTTGTGGTCAATTTTCCTGTTTATTTAAGTAGTGATTTGTGATGATCATAGAATATTTAGTTATTTCTTCTTCTTATTTTTTACATGCATGTTAATTAGAAGAGGTTTAGTTACGCTTCAATATGATTAGTAAGGTAAGGCATAGCCCCCTTGCTTGTACTTTTTCATTTGAGTTTTGCTTTTATTATATATATAAAAATCTAGTCATATGCATCTCACCTAGTGGATTTGCAAAAAAAAAAAAAAAAAAAAGACTATCTTTATCTTGATAAGGTTGTGTATAATAGATCATTGAGGTTCGGTCCTTCTCCGGGTCCCGCACATAGGGAAAACTTTAGAGTACCGGGTTAGATTTTTTTATTTTTTATATGCTAAATTGGACAAATAAAAATAAAAATAAATATTTTTAATATAGTGGACAAATAAAAGTGAACCGAGTAATTAAAATATTATCAGAACAATACCTTTTAACACTTACTCCCTCCGTCTATCTTTACTTGTTCATTATTGACTTAACACACATCTTAACAAATATTAAATAATAGAGAAAATTTTACTATATCACTCTTTGAATATAATAGATTTAATATTTTGAAAAATGATTAGCTAATGAATGGTATTTAATAGAAAGACATAATGGACACAAGATGAAAAATTCTTCATTGATTTTTTCAAATTAGATAAAAATTATTGAATATTTTTTTTTAATATCGGACAAGTAAAGATGAATGGACGGAGTACATGAGTGAAATCTAATTTGCTGAAAACATGAGTGAAGTAGTAGTAGGAGGAGGATTAATAATACTGATCCCAAGGAATGGTAGAATGTGAATTACTACAATATTCCAAAAGTGCATCAATTTCAAGGTTTGAACATCTCTATTCTCTTAATGAAGAAGAACATGCTTTCATGCTCTTATGGAAATTTATTTATTTATATCACAAATTTCTCCTTCAAAAATGGGGGAAAACACATACATTGAGGAGTTTGTTATTCTCCAGTCGTGTTAATTATGCATTTTCCCCAAACACTACAAATCTTTTCTGGATCACATAGTTCTCCATGCACAAAGCTCTATGTTTATTTTACTTGCTTCACTCCATTTTAATTGTTGTTTTAGTTTTTTTCAGGCCAATAATAGACTGCACTAGAGTGTAATTACTCTTTTCGTTTCATTTTTACTTGATTCCTATACTAATAATAGATATTTTAATTTACTTGTTTATTTATACAAATCAAGAGAGTTTTATTATTTTTTTTTCATGTTACACTTGATATTAAATAACTTCATAAAGTGATAATAGTCAAAATTTAGAATTTCACAGCATAATTAATTAAGTTAATTTAGTAAAATATACTTCTATATCTTGAAAAAAGTGTCAAGTCAATAAATGTCAAATAAATAAAAATGAATAAAGCCCTAGTAAAATGAGACGCAGAGAGTAATATCATAAATTTTTTATGGCTTAAAAAGGTTTTAACGCAACACGTGGATAAACAAAAACATAATACGGAGGAGACAATTGCCGGAGACAAAGGAAGTGAACCCATGTGTGAACACTACCATTCCCCTTTGACTTCTCGTCTCATCTCCCCACACCCAATATTCTTTTTTTCATTTTTTAAAATTAATTTTATTTGCTTCAACAAAATAATTCTCCCTTCGTTTAAAAGAAGAATAATCTATTTTGACTTTAAATAGAGTTTAAGAAAATAATTTTTTTTTAATTTTGTGACCTTAAATTAAAGTTATGTTAAATATACTAAAATATAATTTAATCTTGTGGTTTTAAACATGCTACGTGAAAAGTTGAAATTAAAGTGCTGACAAAATAGAAAAGGATCATTCTTTCTGAAACGAATTAAAAAAAAAACTAGGTCATTCTTTTTGAAACGGAAGGAGTAGCCTGTTTGGTCAAAAATATTTTTCCCAAAAGTAATTTTATTTTTAAAAAAGTACTTATTTTTAAAAAATGACGTGTTTGGTCAAACTTTTGAAAGAAAATAAGTTTTTCTAGGAGTAGCAAAAGCTAAAAAAAAAGTAATTTCTTCCTCAAAAATACTTACTTGAGAAGCACTTTTGAAAAAATACACTTAAAAATACTTTTGTAAAAGCTTAGACAAGCACTAATTGCTGCTCAAAAGTACTTTTGAAATAAACACTATTCAAAATAAACTGATTTTGGAAATTTGACCAAATAGACTATAAAGGCCTACGCTCTTTCATCAAAGGAAAATGTTCGATTTAATACTAAATTTAAAATAATAATGTGATTTAGTAAGAAATATACTTAAAATATTCTTTTTTCACAAGTTTCATATATTAACTATCTATTATTCTATTTACCTATCTACACGTATTGAGAACGAAACAAATGAATGCGTAAATTCTCTGGCAAATGAATCTCACATGCATGAAGATGATTTGATAATTTGATAAGACGTAGAAACGAAATTATCTTACTCTTTACTACTGCAATAACATATCTAGTATAATTTCATAAGTTGAGTTTGGAAAGGATAATGCATGCGCAAACCTTATCCTTTACCTTGTGTCATTTTACGCTTTTCCATTACCAACCCCCCCCCCCCCCCCCGGCCCAAATCAAATCCCAGCCTATAGAAAAAAGGCTTCTTAAAATTTCGTATCTTCTTGCAATAAAACTTTGCATATTTAAAAATTTGAATATAAAATAGATATGTAAGAAAGGATAATTGTGGTCTACAATTTGTGGTCAATGAAAGCCCTTCACCTATTCAAATGTGCTTCTAAATGTCACGTTCAAAGGGCAACCTGAAAGCCTAAAAAATTAAACAGAGGTTCTCTAAAATATGAATGGGAACATGGCCATGTTCCGTCATATTCACAATTAGAAGTTTGCGGATTTAATATCTGCATGTTTAAGTCATTAAATTCTAAATTAATAATTTAAATATATTACGTGAATATCACAAATATAAAATTCAAGCCAAAGTTATTAATTTTGTAGAATTATATATCCGCCCATGATTCGAGGAAAGAGTCAAAGAGATGGTAATATGGTATGTATATAAAATAAATTATCAAGAATGTGGTTATAATTGAATAACGACTGGTAAAGTGAGTTGTTAATGTTCCTATAGTACTCAGTCAAAAACAAAAAAAAATGAAAACTGATTCAATTTTCTTTGCTTCAATCTCAAATTGAATGGTCACTTTTTTCTTCTCTTCGTTAATTCGTGGACATTTTCAAACATCAGAATTCAGATTAATAATACCTTGGGAAAATTCTAAACATTTATCACACACACACAAAGAATATCAATGAAATTTCTGGCTTAACTATCGCTAGATAGCATGTTGCTATCATTGTTAATCTCTCGCTCCCCCGCGCCCTCCTTTTTTTTTTTTTCCTAATTGTTAGTTTTGTAGGAGTCATGTCCCTGAATACTCCAACACTATACTAATCAAAAACTAATGGCCAGTCTTACATATACGTGACAAAAATTCAGGATTTCTGGTTACTCAAATGTACTTTTTTATTGTTCGTTCACATTTGTCAGCCTTGATTTAACAAATTGTCCTTAGAAAAAAAATAATTAAAAATGAAAAAGAAAGACAACAAAGAAGAACAGCTTACTAACTTTTATAACTAATAATGATGCATAAAGTCCATTAGACAAAGTGGTTAACACCTAATTTTGCCGTCATTTTGACTTCCCTCAGTTAATCTTTCCCTTACGCTATGCTAACTCTTCATTAGAATTACAAATTCTTCTTTATGGTTGTCCAATTCGTGTGACTTTTTGGTCATGGGTTTGAACTTTGGAGTAACGATAAAATTGTTTTTAGTGTGATCTACATAAGTCATGGGTTTGAGTTGTGGAAGCAAGTCACTAATACTTACGTTAAGATAGACGAACCCTTGGAGTGTGGCTCTTCTCCGAACTTTGTTAACGTGAGATGTTTTGTGCATGGGACTGCTCGTTGACATATTCGTCAATTTATATGCAAAAGTCTAACCATATGGTCCTAATTTGTTATAATTTGGACTATAGCTAATCCTCAATTTGGGTGTGCGTGTTCAATAACGTGAGCTTAAAACATAAATCTTTAAAGGGAAAGAATTATACAATATTTTTGTACCAAGTTGAAGAGCCGACTTATCAAGTAATGAATATTATTGAATCCCTTTATAACGACGACTTAACTCCAGCTAATATATTAACAGGTAGTAGAGTAGCCAATATTCTTATCTCTTCAAATGTGTTGGTTGACTAATTAAATAACTGTTCTTTTTGTTCCCATTTATATGGCACTTTTCGCTTCACGAGAGTCAAACAGTTTGAGTTTGACTGTGAATTTAGCTATGAAGTCTTCAAGTTTTTGAAATAAAATTTATATATTTAAAAACCACGTAAAAAGTATTATAGGTCACAATAATTGACAAATCAAAATATTTAAAAGATATATGAAAAAATTTCGATCAAAGATAAACTTGTTTGAATCTCAAAATTCAAAAAGTGTCACATAAATTGGAAAAGAGGGAGGATATCTTTTTACTGAATAAAAAGTACTTTCCACATTGCTTTGATTGCCTGGTATGATTATGCCGTATATAACTAGTATCTTGAAAAAAGTGTGGAAATTCCTATTTAAAGGAAACATATGAGAACTTTTTTTTGTTATACGGAATTTTTGACCCTAATTATCCTCACATCTTATATTCTTATTGCATGTAGTGGTATAGCCATATAGAGTAAATGATGGTTAGTTAAACACATTTTGTCAGATAATTATATATAGTATTCATAAAATATACTTATTAAGTATATAAGATTATACACACGTAATATTAACTTTGAATATCTTTAACGTAATTTCTGATTTCGCAGCTGATTTATAGGTTAAGATTTCAATTTGGGTTAACTATTTGAAACATTGTTCCGTGTAGGACTAGCTTCTTTTAATGTGTCACTTATTATCGCAATTATCTTTGTAACTCATTTTTTTCAATTGAAACAAAGTCAAGCTTAGTTTATTAAAAATGGGAAAAGCTGGTAGAAACATCACACCTTTATGTAGAGCATCAAATTACAATTAAATGTAGAAAGAAATGATGATACCAATCAACCAAAAAATACTAATTAATTAAACATTTTGAACAACGTTTTCACGCAGATAGCTTGTAATTGTGTCTTTCCCTTCCGACCTTAAAATTCTGTGTATCTCTTGGGTTACTTGCCTACGCAAGTTAATGGCTTTGTGTCACAAAAGAAACAAGAGATATCAAAAGCCACTTAAAATTGCCAATAAGTTGTGGTTTATACATTTGAATTACGATTTAATCCGAATGAATATCTAAATACATGATAAAATGTTCTTATTAGATACTTTCAATTCATGTTTTGAAAGAGTTTTTTTACGTGTTCTCAAGCGCTCATTACGTAGCCTCAATAAATAGAGAAAACTTCGGTCGGTTCCATTTAAGGCTGATGTGTATAATAAAAGAATGTGACATATTTTATGTAGTTAACTTATCTGCATATATAAATTTGAGAACATGCACAATTTTTTTCCAAAATTCAAATCGAAAGTGTTTAACAAGAACACTTAATTATCATGTTTTCGGGTGTCAATAGAATAAAACCATAGTTTAAATACCTAAATTAAATTTACCGGTAAATTTAAGGGACTGCCGGTATATTACGAGGTTAGCAAAATGTTTAGAAACTTAATTAGCTACGTACGCCAACAAAGTAAACCAAGTTTTGATAGCGTAAAGGGCACATAATCCTTTTCTTTTGAGTTTTAATTAGCATTTTCTTGGATAAATTGTAGGGGTGTACAAAAATCGATTCAACCAATAAACCGAACTGATAAAAATGTTATTGGTTTATCGGTATCAAGTTATTGGGTTAACAGTTTTTAAACGGTTTTGTAAATTTTTTTATTGGGCTATCTGTTCGATTTTCGATTTTAAGGTTTTAGTTAATGGTTAAACCGATAACCCAATAAGATTATATTAAAATTATATTTTTATTTATAATTATATAATAGTGGCTTTATAGTTTAAATACATACCCCATTGTGTTTTGCATTTTATAGTTGTGATCTTAGTGGTTGTAAATTGTGTAAATTTTATGCATGAAGATAGTGTAGAACAAATGAAAGTAAGAGAAAATAAAAAAAAATAGAGGAGCATTTTCTTATCGGTTAAATCGAAAATTGAACCATTAAGGACCAAAACCCGATTAACCGAAAATCAATAATGAATATCTTATTGGTTTGATTATTTAGCGTATTTACAAACCAAAAACCGATAAACAGAACCGATAATACACAAAACCAAACTGAACCGACCGATACGCACATTGCAATGTCAATGCTAGCTTAAATAAATCAATAATCTCAAGTGAAATCTTTGAAAACAATGGCTAACCTTCTCAAATTTCAAGGTGATTGTTTAATACGTTTTGTTTCTATTTTAAAGCCTCTTTTTCTTTTTCCTTATCCCAGCACCAATTATGAGATGATAAAAAATTAAAAGATTATAAAATCTTTTTTTTGTTATCCTCTGGAGGATAATATATGTTCTCAATTGGGATATTTAAGTGTACGAAAACAAGAGTAGAATAATGTATAAATTAATTGCATCTTGCTTCTAATACCAAAATATCTTCCTAAAGTTATGTGTTAGTACGTCTATCGTACCATTCCATTTTTATTGTACATAAAGTTGTATGAATGAAAGGAAGAAGTACATGGGTAAGTTAGGAGGCGTTTGGCCATAAGTTTCAAATATTTTCATTTTTTATAACATTTTATGGAATAGGAATAGAAGATTATACCTTTTACAAAAAATACTTTTCATGTTTAATTATAAGTACGTAAATATAACTTTTAAAGTGAAAAGTGAGCTGAAAAACAATTAAAAAAATGTTTTCCAAATTTTCATGAAAAACACTTCTCAAAAACACTGACTTTTGAATAAGGTAAAAAGGTATTTAAAAAAAGTGAATAATTTTTGTGGCCAAATGTACTATGAGAAAAAAGAAAAATTCTGATGTGCATTTATAATTTGAGAAATGGTCATCAAGAAGACCGTCTAATGATTAAGAGATCAGAATTTGGCATGAACTTTTATTAAGAAACAATGAATTTTACCTTGGTGGGTTGAGCACCCGTCTCAGATTTAAATTGCAACACATACTAAACATTATATGATTTCTTTTAATTTGTTCTAGCTAATCTTGATGGAAAAAGTTACATAATACTTATTGCTGATGGAAGATGACAGAAATCCCGTGAAATTAATTAAAGTGTGTGTAATCTAGCTCAGACATCATAATATAAAAAAAGCAATGAATTTATCGTGTTTCAATTTTCTTGACCATTTCCACCCCCCTGCTTTCCTCCACATTAACTATGTAAAATGATAAAAATACAACATTTAAAGATGCAAAAAATTTGGAAGATTTGTCACGAAGGGTGTCGGCGGAGAAGATATATTACTCTTCAAACAAAAGCAATTTCCTCGTTTCTTTTTCTCCGCTTAGTATGGAGTAATACATTTAAACCTCTCTATAATAGTATCATTTATTTTGATATTTTTAATTATAATAGGGAGTTGCTCGGATAGTTTACCCTTCACTTTCGAGCCGAAAGTTGTGAGTTCGAGTCATCAAGGGAGCAAAAAGGATGGGTAAAAACAAAAATAGTTCCACAGAAATATAATTGTTCTACTAAATTGTTGTTAAATAAAAATGAAATCAAGAGGTCAAGGGTTCAAGCCGTAGAAACAACCTCTTGAAGAAATGTAAAGTAAGGTTGCATACAATAGACCTTTGTGGTTCAGTCTTTCTCCAAACTTCATATATAACATAAACTTTAATGCACCGAACTCTCTTTTTTTGTAATATAAGGATGATGTTATATAGAGTGACTATATATTTAAATTTATAAAAGAAAAAAAAAGATCAGAGGCTTGAAGAAGCAGCAATATAATGGCATGGGGTTGCCGGTAATAGAAGTAGCATCCGTGGTACATGCAGCCATGTACCCAGTGAGTGAGTATGCTTTACTCGGAATTTGGCCCTCCAATCATCTTCTGCTTCGGTTTCCCAAACTCCTTGATTTTGTCTTCATGCAGCTAAATTACGACGAACATTTACTACTCTCTCAAGCAGTAGCGGATCTAAAATTTTCATTAAGAAGTTATTTAAAATTTGAACTTAGAATCTCAAGGTGAATTTAAAACTTCCTCAATTACTTATATTAGCCAACTTATATGTAAAAACGTAACTTTTTGCCGTCCAAACCCACTCGGCTCCCTCTAGATCCGCTCTTGCTCTCCAGTATATACAATTATCTTTTATGATGTGTTTAGTATGAAAGAAAAATATTTTTGGTGAGTATTTTATTTATTTTTTAGTAGTCTGATCAGTAATTAAATAGAAACTATTATTTGAAAATGGAGGTGAGTACGAGGGTGGAGGGAAGACGGTGGTGTAGATGGGGCCAATGGGAGCTAGTGGGGCTTATTGTTTGAGAGTGTTGCGGAGACAATTATTGAAAAATATCACATATGTAACTTGTTTCCTTGTTTTCATTAGTGAAGTTATTTTTTTCTCATTTTTTTAAAAGTTATCTTTCTAAAGAGAAATATTTTTTAAAAATTTTTGATCATACCAAACATAAAATTAGAAAAAAAAATTCTTCATATAAAACACACCCTAAATCAATAAATGCATGATAATTTTACTTCATTTCTCTCCACACGAAATTTAAGAAAGAAAAAATTTAAAATTTGTCATGTAAAATAAGTTTTAGATATTTGTGTAATTATAAATCATCTTATAAAAGGTTAAATGAGAATTTTAAAGTCAATTAATTCTCAATATACATAGAAATGTGAAATTCTTTTAGAGAGACAAAGAAAAGAAAATTGTACCACATAAATTAAAATAAAAGGATAAATTTATATGATTTTGTATCTAATCATAATTACTTAATATTTCATCTAATTTCAATTTCTTAATGGATCATGATAAATTAATATACTTCATGTCATTTTGTATGACTTTTTTTCCCTCTTAGTTCATTTAGAAAATATTTTTCTATATTTGAAAACTCTTTAACATATACACATTCTTCATTTTATTGGCAATCTTATTCTTTGAACTTAATAAAAATGTAATAGTATGATTAAGATCATAAATTTTAAAAATATTTTTAATTTATTTAATAAGCTTTTTTATTTTTAAGTTTCATTTTGTATGTTGTTGTTGTACTCAGTCAAACAAAGACCTATAAAATGGTAAGAATGAGGTAATTTGCTTATTGGTTACAAAAAGAAAATTGGTTTTCGATTTTTTTTTTTTTTTTAACTTTTAACCCAAACTTTGTTCGTCAAGTTAGAAAAGTCAAAATTATATAAACAAAGATTTTTTCTAATACAATTACTATTTTACCCCTAGACTTTGTTTAACTGTTTCATTGAATTCTTTGTTTACAATTGGGGGTTCACACCCCACCCCACCCCCACATTTCCTCTATATATATTTCTGTCATTTCTCTTTCTTCAACAGAGCTTCCAATCATCATTCCACAAAAAAATTTCTCCATCTCTCTCAATATTTTCCTCCATTTATTTTTCCATTTTTAATCTAAATAGTTTTTTTTTTAAAAAATGCCAGAGGCTCCTTCAACCTTATCAGATGATGAAAATTTTGATGAAAACAATAAAAAACTTCTTCAATTCTTTGAAGACATTACTAGTAATGCTGATGATGTTCAAAAAAAAGTTCTTAATGAAATACTTTCTCGTAATGCTGATGTTGAGTACTTAATAAGGCATGGCCTTAATGGCAATACTGACTACGAAAATTTCAAAAAAATCATGCCTGTTGTCACCTATGAGGATCTTAAGCCCGATATTGATCGTATCGCGGATGGTGATCGTTCATCCATCCTTTGTTCTCAATCAATTTCCGAGTTCTTGACAAGGTTAGTACTCCGTCAAATTATTACTTTGTTTTTGTTTTATCAAAGCCTGATCTAGAGCAGGTTCAATGAGTTCAACTAAATTAACTATTCAAAATGTGGTCCATAAGGACATATACAAGAAAAAAAAATTGCTCTTAGATTGGGCCTATTTTGAACTCACTGACTGAAAATTTTAGATTCGTCTCGCTATTAATTATGTACCAACTTTTTTTTTTTTTTTTTTAACTAAATGTATCAAGTTACACTACTTGATGAGTTACAAGTTGATAGTGGATATAAAGAAAGTTATCTTTCTCTATGCAATAATTGTTTTTGGTCAAATTTGTTTATTTATGCCCCAATTTTTATATTTTTTTGGTTTAAATTTATAGTTCTGGCACGTCCGGCGGAGAGAGGAAATTGATGCCAACAGTTGAAGAAGAGCTAGGGAGAAGGTCATTATTGTACAGCCTTTTAATGCCAGTAATGGATCAATTTGTACCAGATTTAGAAAAGGGAAAAGGAATGTACTTTTTGTTCATAAAATCAGAAGCAAAAACTCCAGGTGGTTTACTAGCTCGTCCAGTTCTAACAAGTTACTATAAAAGTTCATATTTCAAAAAAAGGCCATATGATCCATACACAAATTATACAAGCCCAAATGAAACAATTCTTTGTCTTGATTCATACCAAAGCATGTATTCCCAAATGCTTTGTGGCCTTTGTCAGAATACCCAAGTTCTTCGTGTTGGGGCTGTTTTTGCTTCCGGTTTTATCCGTGCTATTCGTTTCCTCGAAAAGCACTGGCCTATACTTTGTTTCGATATTAGAACTGGAACGCTAAATTCACAAGTAACAGACCCTTTGGTGCGCGAAGCCGTGATGAAAATACTCAAACCAAATCCCAAGCTTGCTGAATTTATTGAAACTGAATGTAGCAAAGAGTCATGGAAAGGGATTATTCCAAGATTATGGCCTAATACAAAATACGTCGATGTAATTGTGACGGGGACTATGTCACAATATATTCCGACTCTAAATTATTATGGCAATGATCTACCACTTGTTTGTACCATGTATGCTTCTTCTGAATGCTACTTTGGTATAAATCTTAATCCTCTTTGTAAACCTTGTGAAGTTGCTTATACTCTCATACCTACCATGGGGTTTTTCGAGTTCTTGCCCGTTGCTCGTGAAGATGAAGGGCCAGAAAAATCTAAACCATATGACAAAAATGATTTAGTAGATCTTGTTGATGTCAAACTTGGACATGAGTACGAGCTTGTGGTCACCACTTATGCAGGTAAAAGTTACTCTTTCTGTTTCACTTTATATGACTCTATTACTCTCTGATCCTCGTATTCCAAACATGTCACGTCAAGTATAGCGAAGGTAGTAAAAGTCCAGTTTTTGTAGTACTTTTTGTTAATTCTATTGTTCACTTTGAATGAATACAATTTCTTTAAATCCTAGCAATTTATGATTTTTTTTTTTTGGAGAGGGGGGATCTTTACCCAAATAGCCATTCGGATTTACTATTTACTTTTCTTAGCCAGTATACATAGATTATACACTAGCTAATTATAAACATTTTTTTCCAGGACTTTATCGTTATCGTATTGGTGACATACTTAAAGTTGCTGGATTCAAAAACAAGGCGCCCCAATTTCATTTCGTGTGCAGAAAGAATGTTGCATTAAGCATTGACTCAGACAAAACGGATGAAGTTGAGCTACACGACGCCGTTTTAAAAGCATCGACACATCTTTTACCATTCGAAGCCTCTCTAACAGAATACACAAGTTATGCAGACACATCAACAATTCCAGGACACTATGTTTTGTATTGGGAAATTAATTACGAAAATTCCGATGAAACAGTAATCTCTACATCAGTGATTGAAGATTGTTGCTTAACGATCGAAGAATCGTTAAACAGTGTCTATCGACAATGTCGCGTTTCGGATAAATCGATTGGTCCCTTGGAAATAAAGGTAGTTGAAAATGGCACATTTGATAAGCTTATGGATTATGCTATTAGCAATGGTGCTTCGATAAATCAGTACAAAGCGCCACGGTGTGTCAAGTATGCTCCAATTATTGAGTTACTGAACTCGAGAGTTGTTTCGAGTTATTTTAGCCCGAAATGTCCTCAATGGGTTCCGGGTCACAAGGAATGGTCCTCAAGCTAAGAAAAATTACCATGTATGAGGATTTCCTGCGGCTGAATGGTTAGAGCGCCCAATTCATAATTGGTGAATTCGTAGTTCAATTTCTACTGAATGCACGAAATAGGAGCCTCCAATAATATGCACAGGATAAAACTTTAATTAGTAGAAGTAGAGTAGGGAATTTAATATCTATGTATTGTTCCACTTCGCTACTGTTTCTTTCTTTTTTCTGTGTATGTGTGTGTTTTTCATGTACAGAATGTAAGTTGTCTTTTATTTTTTCCATTTACTCGGTAGCACTAAATTCCAACAATAAGCAACATGGGGATTGGATTTATTGGAATTCCCATCGGATTACAACAATGTCCCACTTTGACTCGATGATTATTGTTTCTGTCAGTTCATATTATATGGTATTCTTAGTTTTTATATTGGTTTAAAATATGTATAAAAAATTACATGGTGTTGATTTTATTTTTTTTAATATAAATTTATCCTTTTTTAGATAATTGAACTTTTACCTAACCAAAAAGTTAACAATATAAAATAGATAGGAGTACTAGTTAATGAAGAATAATTCAGTAAACATATACTCCGTGTATTTAATGGATGTGTCAAAACTAAAAGCATCATATATATATATATATATATATATATATATATATATATGTATATATATATATGTATATATATGTATATATATATATGTATATATATGTATATATATATATGTATATATATGTATATATATATATGTATATATATGTATATATATATATGTATATATATGTATATATATATATGTATATATATGGACCAGAAAGAGTATAGAACTTTTTCAGTTGAATATATAGCTTCACATGGCAATCATGTGACTTGCAATTGAAGAAAAATATTAGTTAAGGTTATAATACCAGCCATTAAAATTGATCCATGCATCGTGTTGTGAATTGATTCTTATTCCAATGTTGATCAATTTATTTATTTTATACGTAATATATAAGAGGAACATCTGTGAAATAAAAGTTAATTGTAGACTTAGATTTAGATTTAGGGTTGATTGTAATTTAAAGCATGTGCAACCATAATTGTTGCTGCATACATGTTACTCTTTGGACTGAATTAATACTCTACTACCTTAAATTAGTTGTCCAGTGATGCTGCCGCCCGCATGATTTGGTCGGTCTTCCTTTGATCTTTTTCTTGTCTCTCTTGACTTGATCTTGTATTTTCAAAAGAGCATTTTACTTCTCAATGTGAATTTTTCGACGTGAATTCGAATATTAACGTATTATTGGACATAGGGTGAGTAATCAACATTTTTTTTCCATTTGAACATCGTTTGAAATCTCCGATTTTTGACAAAAAATATCCACTACTTTTCTCATCACATTCAAAGTGAAATTTATGCCATGAAACATGATTTTCTCACTGAATCAGCTCACTGGAAAAATTGAAAGTTGTTGAAATAGTCAATGAACAATTTTCACATAAATTAAGATGGGTCTGACTATAATACCATGTTAAAGAAATGAACTTTAGGTCTAACTCAACTCCAAAAGCTAACTCAAGAGGTGAGGATTGTCCAAGCCATATATAAAGAGATCACTCATACCACTAACTACCGATGTAAGACTTCTTCACAAATTTCTATTATTGATAATCAAAATTGTACAGTTAATTAATGTGTAATTGGGATAAATAAACTATATTGAGAATGCTGTTTAATGACTTAACTGTCTAGCCTAAAGAAACTTACAAAAATACCTAGTACAGAAGTTTGGCAAAACTTTGAGAAAATACGTAAGTTAGATTTATTTTAATATGGCTTATGTCAAGACTAACGGATTCAGTGAGCTGTGTCCATCATTTGATCAACTTTAAGATGCAAACAAAATACTTAATACGAAATAAAAATAACAATATGCTACTATTATCCAAGGACCAGCATTACATTATCAATATGAGGCAATAAGGACAAAGACCCTTTATTTTTCAAATTAATTAGGACTGTTTCCGCTAATTATTTCCTTTGACATTAACATGATTGAATCTTTATCTGCTCCCTAAAAAAAAAGAAAAAAAGAGTATAGAGATGTGAGTTATGGAAATCAATAAGCATTATATAACCTATAGTATAATGATAGATTAGGCTCTAGATTCTGTTCTCACATGTTATTAACAAAACAAAGTCTATGCACACAGATAAGTGCTTGGCCCACCATTATATATATACACGAAAACTTACTTGACTATTTTTCCAAGAGTACGTAGGCAAGTATTTACATATTCAGGTCGAGTTTATGGGTAAATCAATATGATAAATATTACTCTTTGCGTCCAAATTAAGGAAAATCTTTTTTTTTTTTTTTATAAATTACATAGGGGTAGCGAGGGAAAGGGAAAATGTGGAAGAGGATTATAAGGTGGGGAATTACATTCTCACCAACAAAGTAAAAGTTCAGATAGTCAACCAATTGATCTATTAAAATTCCCCAGGGAAAACTTTTTCATTTTTAGGCGGTACAAAAAAAATGGCTCCCTTATATATTTAGTAACACTTTAACTTTAATTTTTCTATTTTACCATTAGTATAATGATTAATATCCATAAAAGTTTGTATAATTTGTTTTAGACCACAAGTTTTAAAAGTCTTTCTTTCATAATGTTCTTGTCTAGTCAAATACCATCACATATAACTGGGACGGAGAGAGCAATTGGTAACCTAGTAAAATGACGAATAACTTTCTATCATAGATTAAACTACATTAATAGTATAAACAATTCTATATTTTTAGTGTATATTACAACTTAAAATCTTTTTTCTAATGCGGACTTCTTTTAGCATTTGACATTCAAATCTAGTTATCACCGTTAAGCTTGCTTAAGCAACTTTTCATCTACTTTTATGGAAAATATATTGTCTTCTTACTCCAGAAAGATATGCCTAATAACACTTATATTATATAATTCAATCTTGATCCAAAGTCTCACTTCTTTTCATGCGCAAAATAGAAGTCTAAAGCAATAATACAACTTAAAGCAAAGTCTCACACTACTTAAAAGTATAATTTTTGAATAATCAAACTGATTCAGTAGCTAGTCATCACCTAATATTTCTTAATAAGGACTTACTTGAATTTGTAGGAATATTGTAGTGTATTGAATATATACATAAGTTGGTGTTGTACTTTTACCTTTTCTTCACGAAATGGAAAACAAGACTATTTCCATTTTTAATATATCATCTTAGTGGATGGTTGATGTAACTCATCACTATAATAATTGAACTTCCATAGATAAAAAAATTGTGGCTCGAAGATAATTGGATTAAGTAGAATCCTAAGTTCACAAAGCTAATAGGACTATAGGAGTTGTATAATATTATTTGGTCTGCATTTTGGAAAATATTCAACATTCTATTATTAAGTGATGATGACAGATAATAATTGTTCTTCCAAGATAAACTGGAATCAACATAGGATAATACTAGTATACACTTATCCATATGAAAAAAATAAGCGGAAAATTGTTTAGGAATTAGTTGGGGGTTTAAGCCTAGTAGAATACAACAATTCGAGCGTAACATTGGTGGCTAGAGTTAGCTGGTGTCAAATGTCATTATTGATGGGAGGCAATGGATATTTTATGAAATTAATTAATGTGTGCTCAATATGACTTGAACACCATGGTTATATAAAAGAAAAACTACAATTCGAGCATTTTGCTTGTCTGATAGATTCAAACAATTAGTTGCAAATTTTTACTATGTGTCTCATACAACTTACATGAGTTGTGTGAGGCTCTTTTTTGTGAGACAAATAAAAGTGGATCCACATCTTCTACTTTTGGATCCACAAGCTATTGGTCCAACTTTTTTTTTTCTCACAAAAAAAAGTATCACACAACTAATGTCTGTTGTGTGAGACAGATACTGTATTAAAATTTGAGGACTTTACATAATTATGCAACAATAAAAAAGACATTACATATTTTTAGCTAGATAACTGATATTTCAAAAATTGGCCAAAGAAAATTTGATTACCAATTAATGTTGGTATCTTACAAAAAAGGTAACTCCCATCCTAGTAAATAAGGTAAGTTCAGTAATTAATTCTTTTTTCCTCAACCAAAAAACACTAGGAACGGATGTTGAAATATTACTTCCCTTTTTTAGTGTCTTTTTTAAATTTTCTTTATATATATATATATATATATAAATAAATTGTTTCCTTTCTGAAATTCAAATCTATATTATAAATATTATATTAATATATAAATTGGATTAGTTGTGTTTGTGTATTTATCTATTTTAGTGATATATGTGATAAACACAATATATATTAAATATATTGTGCTTATTTAAATAGTATATATAATAATTCTATTCAGTTAATATTATATTGTATATATACAATTCAAATATTTGAAATAATAAATGTATGAAATATGTATATATATATATTATATATAATTCTATTCAGTTAATATTATATTATATTATATTATATATATATATATATATAAATTTAAAAAAAATTCATCACTCAAATTTTTTTTAAAAAAAAAAATTGGGGTAAGGGAAGGGGAATGGGGGAGGGGATTACAATGTGAGGAATTGAACCCTCACCAACAATGTAAGAGTTCAGATAACTAACCAACTAAGCTACTAAGATTCCACAAATTCATCACTCAACACAAAAAGAAATTTGAATTAAAAACATCACAAAATTATGATGGAGAGAAAACGTTATAAAAGAGAGTGTATGGATGAAAATATAATTAATGAAGGGGATTACTAATGTTTAAATGAGGTTTATTATTTATTAAATCTTTTTCTTTTCAAAATACAAAAGGCTACATTTGTTATCAAATGTGTTATATTTGTTACTTTTAAAAAGATAGATTATTCTTGTATATAATTCTTATTAATTGATTTAGTGGGTAAACTTCCCTTAAAATTTTCGTTATAACTTGAACGAAAATGGATTTACCTGCATGGCAACGGTAAAAATTGTAGCATGATCACTACGTCAGATTTACATGTGAAAGTTGATTTAGCGTATGAGAAAGAAAATTAATCAGTGAACATATTAAAACCAAACAACAACAATGAATTCAAATGATAAAGGGAAAATTCTCCATATTTGCCCAAAAAACATGGATATAGACCGGCAGAAGGTCTAGGAAATTAATGACAAGAAGACTTGTACAAAATTAATTCATTTATTATGTTCAACAATATACTTCACTTTCAATCTCTTTACTCTTTGCTAGCTAAAAATATCTAACTTAAACAAAAAATGAACATGTACAGACCTTAGCTTGTAGAGTTTAATGGATATCAAACACATTGAACATATGTAATTGACTTCTCTTTTGTGTTTTTCTCTCTAGAAATGACTTGTTGCACGGTTCGTCTAAGTTAGAGCCATTTATCAACTCGATCCATTTTGATCCATCTAAATTGATACATAAGAAACTTTTTTTAAAATACATAAATAATATAGTTCTAGATGATATATTATATATAGTTATAATAAACAAGAAAACTTTAGGAATTAAACAAATTATAAGAAAACAAATAATTAAATTAATAAAATTTGGCAAGAGTTGTCGAGTGGTGTTATGATTCATTGTTTAGCTCATTTTGACCCGACCTATTTCACTCAAGTAACCTTTGAGTATCCTTTCCTTTTCTTTTAAACAGTAGAGTCTCTTCAGTTACCTACTTAGGATGAATCATACAAAAGGCGATCTCAAACATCCTTCCTATTTTGCTTAAGAAAGGTGAGACATACTCCTTATGTACGTTTAAAAAAAATGGCCACTTCCTTTTTAGCAACTCTTTAATTTCAACTTTTCATATGACATGTCTAAAACCACAAGATTAAAGGGCATTTTGTTACATTTGACATATCTTTAATTTAAGATCACAAAATTTAAAAGTCTTCTTTATTTTTTTAAACTTCATGCGAAGTCAAAACAGGTCAATCAATTTGAAATGGAGGAAGTAGTAGAGTCGAAAAATAACTCATTTAAATTCAGTTCAATTCGTTTATTTTCCACCCTAACCAATTAATAATATTCTAAAACTTGGGCATTAGCTTTAAGATGAGAATCACCATATTTGCCCAAAAAATTATAGACCGGGAGAAGGTGTAATAATTTAGTTTAGTGACACGAAGACTTGTACAAATTGGCTAAATCTTTGACAAAATTCATTCATTTATTACATTCAACAGCATACTTCGTTTTCAATCTCTTCACCTTTTGCTAGCTAAATCGATCAAAAATAAATAAACATAAATGACACCTCCGTCTACTAAAGTTTAGGATAAGCCAGATTACAAGGGTTTATTGTGCACGATTTTACTCGCATTTCTGTAAAAGACTATTCCACAGTTCGAATCTGTGATCTTCTAATCACATAATAACAACTTTACCAGTTACATCAAAACTCTTTCCCCATCAAAAACAAAGAGACATGTGGACCATAAATGGATCAAACGCATTGAACATATGTAATTGACTCTTTATCTTTTGTATGTTTCTCTCTAGAAATGACTTGTTGCACGCTTTCATTAAATAGCCACAAACACTTATCTATAAATGTATGAAGCCAAAAATCTACAACTGTTTTCATGCATGCAATGTCCACCTATGAATCAGACAACTTCCTTAGTTTCTTCTCAATTGTCTATGCTATATGACAAATTTAGCTCACTCGTGAACCATTCCTGTCTTGTCAATATGTTTTTAGTCCTCCTCGTGGGGATTTATTGCAACAGCTGTAACCAGATTGATGATATTTTTCTTTTCTTCATTTTAATAATCTTTGTCTTATGTTATTTAATCTTCAATATCATGAGTAGTTTAATGGATTTTTTGTAACCCATATATTGACTAATTAGTATATATTGTTGTTTTCGGGTTTGATAAAATTTGTATTTTTCAATAATAACTTCAATCATATGTTTAAACTAAATAAGAACAATCACATGAAGTTGTAATTTCGTATTTCACAACTTTGAACCTTAAAATAGGTTCAACCCAAATCTTGAACATCAACAAAATGAAGTTCAAATTATTTTCTGGAAAATAATAAAACCAAACAACTTCAAACACAATTTCAACAATTATGAACTATTAAAATGAAGTTTTTACTATTTTCTAGAAAATAGCAAAACCATAAAGAAAAGAGATGAAACAGAAATTTAGAATCAAGTCCACCGAATTCACGGAGTGTCCTTAAGAAATTTATTCCCCTCATCAAGTACCCGAGGTTATAGAATCTTTCCTCCCAGGATAAAATGATTCACTTCAGTAGAAAAGTGGTATCTCAAATTCTACCGAACAACGAACTCACTCAACGATTTGATGATCACACTTGAGTTTTTCAAGAAGAAGAGAGTGTTTTTCTTTCACTAAATTCGTCACCATACTTGAGGAAAAATTCAGGTATTTATAGCCAAAAGATGGTGCTTCAGAAGAGAAGCAATGGTTCACGAAAAATCATACTGTTTCTGTACGTCGCGACCACCTGCGCCCGCAGGTGGTCGACCTGCGTCCGCAGGTTACATTACTGCACGAACCAGAAGCTTCTGCGTTGGCCTGCGCTGGCACCTGCGCCCGCAAGTTGCCAGATGCGCCCGCAGGTCACTGCGTCGCCTCCAACCTGTGTGTCTCTTGCCTCGAAGGATCACGTCCCTTCGAG
The DNA here is from genome assembly GCA_031232105.1 of Capsicum rhomboideum. Taxonomy (NCBI): domain Eukaryota; kingdom Viridiplantae; phylum Streptophyta; class Magnoliopsida; order Solanales; family Solanaceae; genus Capsicum; species Capsicum rhomboideum. The sequence continues at coordinate 133,189,888 of CP124712.1, read as the reverse complement.
GTACGTTGTGACATGCGTCCGCACATGCTCGGATGCGTCTGCAAATGGAAAATATTTTCTTATTGGATTTTTGGATTAAAAACTTCACTAAATCTCAAGTTTCAAATGAATTTTGTCCAAAAAGATAATCTCTCGATCGATCATTTTCCAAATCCAAATCTAAATTCGAAGCTGAAGCCGAAGCCGAGCCGAGCGAGCAACAACGATGGTGCGAGGCTTGTCTTGTTCTTGCCTCACTATCCACATGAAGGAGTGCATCTCAATATATGCATAAGAAAGTTTCTTTCTCCCACTAATGTGGGAGAAACACTCTTTTTTAAAGTGAAAACACAATTCACTTTTTTCCTTTATTTTTCATTCACATTTCACTTAGAACCCAACAATTCCCCACATGAATGGGGAATGGCTATTTCATTTAAAAATATTCGGACAAGTGTGTGATCAACAAGCAAAGACTAATTGCATCTGGATAAGTAGGTTTTCCTTTGAACTTTCCGTAGTGAACTTGCATCGGATGCACTCGGTCAATCGATAGATGTGAAATCTTTGAATGGTCGAACTTTAATGTACACCTAGACAACACAAGTCACATAACCTGCCTTTTACCGTTTATAGTTCTCACGATTTTGTTCATTTCAGCTATGAACACGGCCTGCTTTCATGAGAGCGTAAAGAATAGGTCTTTACTATCATTATCCTTGAAGCGGCTTCCACTTCACCCTCATATAGGTGATTCCTAAACGCTTCAATCCTATAGATCAAACTATTTAGTCAAATCTGCCAAACTTAGAAACCATTAAAAGACTACCAACCATAAGTCTTATCCTTGTTTCCTGAACATTGTCTTCATCATGAGAATGGGTTGAGTTTATTAACAATGTTGATCTCTTTTATCCAAATGATTTTCAACTTTAGTTTTATATTGCCTAAATGCATCTATTGCCTCATCCTTACTATTTAGCAAATAGACATAACAAACTCTAGTACAATCATCGATAAAAGTTATGAAATTCTTTTTCCTACCATGAGATGGTGTCGACTTCATATCACAAATGTCTGTGTGAATTAAGTCTAAGGGATTGAAATTTCTTTCAATAGACTTATACGGATGTCTAGCATACTTCGATTCAACACATGTTTGACACTTTGATTTACTGCACTCAAAGTTGGGCAAAACTTCCAAGTTAATCAGTTTTTGCAAGGTTTTGTAATTGACATGTCCCAAACGTTCATGTCATAATTCATTCGACTCAAGCAAGTGAGAAGAAACCTCAGTTTTATTCATTTCAACAGTCATTACATGAAGTTTGAAAAGACCCTCAAAGAGGTAGCCCTTTTCAACAAACATTTCATTCTTGCTTATTTCAAATTTCTCCGAAACAAAAACACATTTAAACCCGCTTTTATTGAGTAGTGTTATCGACACTAAGTTCTTCCTAATAATAGGAACATGGAGAACATTGTTGAGAGTCAACACCTTGCAAGAAGTCCTTTTGAGAAATATCTTCCCACTTCCTTCAACCTTGGTTGTTGCATTATTTCCCATGAAGATCACTCTTTGGGACCAGCGGTATCATAAGTAGCAAAAACTTCTTTGTCCGTACAAACATGTCTAGTGGCTCCTAAATCTAACCACCATTCATCTGGATTTCCAACTAGATTATATTCTGTGATCATTGCACACAGATTTTCAATCTTTTCAATTGCTTCCAACATGTTTATCTTATTTCTTTTCTTGTTCTTATTCAGAACTTGACAACTTAGAGCTTTGTGGCCAACTTTACTACAATTATAGCACTTGCTTTTGAACTTTTTCTTGTTTTGCTCTTTCTCTTGTCTAGAAGATTTTTTCCTCTTCATATTATGTGCAACATTATCTTTAACAAGATTTACACACATCATTGCTGATTTCTCATGCAACTTAATGTCCTCTTCTGTCTTGAGACGAATCATAAGATTTTCTGAACCAAACACTTGGTTTTCAAACATTCCTTTTTCTGGAACATGAGGATATCTACTCGTGAACATTTGCATTTCAAGTTTGGTCAGCCAAAAGAACATCATTTGCTGCCATTCTTTGAAATTCACACCAGAACATTTTTTTGGTTTCTCTATCGTTTCTATTGCTTCAGCAATATCTGAATGACTTAATGACGCAACATTGGTTGCCGTTGGGACAACACTAATCACAACCGAATCAATTCGTTATTCAGTTTCATTCGTCATTTCCTTGTCAAGCTTTGACAAACACTTTAGTATTTCAGAATACTAACTATAAAGTCTTTAATCTTTAAACACCTGTTTCTAGTTTAACGACGAACTTTTTATGTCTTCAAATCATCAACCGAATGAACTTTGACTTGTGATAAAGTTTTTATATCTTCAAATTACTATCAAGTTCAGACAGAGTAGAAAACCAAACAGTTTTAATCTCCAGAAAGCAATACAAAGAGTTCAACGAATCGGTGAAGTTTTTATATTCTTTGAACCGAATTCACACACTGATTTCTCGATGAAGTTTTTATATTCTTCTAACCGAGGGAGTATAAATCAAAAGATTTAGTCTCCAAAAAATTAAAACTATACAGATTAACAATTACTTCTAAATTCCTTAAGATTGTTGTTTTTGGGTTTGGTAAATTCTGTATTTTTCAATAATAACTTCAATCACATGTTCAAACTAAATAAGAACAATCACATGAAGTTGTAACTTCGTATTTCACAACTTTGAACCTTAAAATAGGTTCAACCCAAATCTTGAACATCAATAAAATGAAGTTCAAATTATTTTCTGAAAAATAATAAAACCAAACAACTTCAAACACAAGTTCAATAATTATGAACTATCAAAATGAAGTTTCTACTATTTTCTGGGAAATAGCAAAACCATAAAGAAAAGAGATGAAACAGAAATGTAGAATCAAGTCCACCGAATTCACGGAGTGTCCTTAAGAAATTTATTCCCCTCAAGTACCCGAGGTTATGGAATCTTTCCTCCCAGGATAAAATGATTCACTTCAGTAGAATAGTGGTACCTCAAATTCTACTGAACAACGAACTCACTCAACGATTTGATGATCACACTTGAGTTTTTCAAGAAGAAGAGAGTGTTTTTCTTTCACTAAATTTGTCACCATACCTGAGGAAAAATTCAGGTATTTATAGTCAAAAGGTGGTGCTTCAGAAGAGAAGCAATGGTTCATGAAAAATCACACTGTTTCTGTACGTCGCGACCACCTACGCCCGCAGGTGCTCGACCTGCGTCCGCAGGTTACATTACTGCACGAACCAGAAGCTTCTGCGTTGGCCTGCGCTGGTAGCTGCGCCCGCAGGTTGCCAGATGAGCTCGCAGGTCATTGCGTCGCCTCCAACCAGTGTGTCTCTTGCCTAGAAGGATCACGTCCCTTCGAGGTGCGTTGTGACATGCATCCTCACATGCTCGGGTGCGTCCGCAAATGGAGAATATTTTCGTATTGGATTTTTGGATTAAAAACTTCACTAAATCTCAAGTTCAAATGAATTTTGTCCAAAAAGATAATTTCTCGATCGATCATTTTCCAAATCCAAATTCGAAGCCGAAGCAGAGCCGAGCGAGCAACGACGACAGTGCGAGATTTGTCTTGTTCTTGCCTCACTATCCACATAAAGGAGTGCATCTCAATATATGCGCAAGAAAGTTCCTTTCTCCCATCAATGTGGGAGAAACACTCTTCTTTAAAGTGAAAACACAATTCACTTTTTTCCTTTATTTATTCCCTCCATTTTTCATTCACATTTCACTTAGAATCCAACATATATCTGTTGTATGATAAGTGGATAATTGAAATGATGACTTCATTAGTTTCTCTAGTCTCAACTTGTTTAATTTGAGTATTATATCGATGGGATAAAAGGTTCTTGTTTTTCTTATATGGTTTTGGAAAATCCTCTTTTTATGAGCTAGTGTTTAGAGTTGAGTTAGATCCAAGGTTCATTTTCTTTTAGGATAATTAATTACCTAATCAAAAAAACTTATACACTATATTTATCAAACATAGAGAGAGTTTAAAAAATTACCTAACATAGCGTGAATATCTAATTCGCCATGTATCAGACAAACAATAGTTTCTGAAGTTCGCATTGTATCAATGATACAACAGTTTCCGAAATTCACTCTATATCAGTGATACAATAATTCATTTTGTATTTGTTGTTGTATCACTGATACAAAGCGAATTGTTGTGTCACTGATACAAAGCTAGCGATTTTAGAAATTGCTGTATCACAGATACAAAACAAATTTTAGAAACTCCCGCTATGTTTTGTAACTATCCAATCTATTGTTGTGTTTGGTAATTAATTAGGCCTCAAATTATTGTTATTTCTGGAATTTTCCTTTTTCCTATCATGGTGATAGAGTCGAGCGCATCCCAATTAACTGTTTCCGATGCTGGCCCCCGTCTTATATTGTCCACGCTCAAAATATTTAATTATGGGCATGCCTGTGTTAGAGTCCCAAACCGGTGGGTTTACGGGTCCTCAGTCTCCTTGTATGATTTTGGAAAATTCTTTCTCATAGCTCATAAGCTAACTTTTGGTAACTTTAGGCCCAAGATTTATTTCTTCTAAACTTTGAAGGGAATGATGACTGTCGCGCCCCATTTCGAACAGTCTGAAACAGCACTGCAACATTAAAGTGGTCGTGACTCTCTGTGGTTTTGAAAAATATTTGTTTTGAGTCGCCACCTAAATTTTAGGAAAAATAAGGAAACCTATTTTTATTATTGACATGTATGACTTGTGTTTTAATCTGCGAAACCAGTTTAGATCCTAGGTAAGAGTTCAAATTATTCTGAAGGGAAGGGATTAGGCATTCCTAAGGGAAGGGATTAGGCACCCTTCAGAATCCACAAAAGGTGGTACCCGACTAGACTAAATTTATCAAAAAAGGGAGGAGGTAAAAAAAATAGTTTTGGAAGTATAAACGTGTAAAATGTGTACTAAAATATAATGCAAAATATATGTATAAAGAGTATGTATCAAATATATAAATGAAATTCATTGTTGTAAAATATATGTATAAAAATATGATAAAGATGTATAATCAATGTATAAAATGGTATGAGATAAATGTGAAAAGAAAAGTACTCTCTTGAAATGGAAAACACTTTGTAATGTATGGAAAAATAGAGTATTGTTTATATTAAAAAGTATTCTCTAATAATTTTAACTTAACAAAATTAATGAAAAATAATTAATTGTGAATAATAAAAATATAGTTGTTTTCAAAGAAAAGACTATATTATTATATAACGTAAAGAATGTGAATTAGTTGGTTAGATATCTAAATCGATTTAATTCTTTGAATAAATATTAACGGCCTAAGTTTTGCCTAAACGCATGATAATGAATATATAAGTAACGGACTTCCCGCCCGATGCCCCAAAGTAAAGTTTCACTATAATTAATAATTGTACAATTGTAAAAAGTAAATACAAACAATGAGTTTGAGGGAATCTTCAAATTCCTTTTTAGCATCGTCGTCTTTTGAAAGTGTCTCCGGAAACCTGTATACACACTTGATATAAATATTAGTAATGAATAAATATTTATCGAAATAAAATATGTGTATATGTAAAAATAGATTTTTTGTTATAAAGTGGGCTCGGATTAAGTTTTAGATACGCCATGGCTACGAAGTGGTTGCTCGAATTTATCGGTCGTCCTAAATCGCCTTGCCAAGATACGAATCATAAAACCTTTGTGTTGTCGTGATAATATAATGATTTTGTCATCGCCCATATTTATTTATTTTTTGTCACGTATTTGTATACGTAATATTCGTCTTTTTATTTGTGGAGGCCTCAAAAATCGATGGGAGTTTTTTCATTGGCCACTTTGTGTAGTAATTATTCTTTATCCATTTAGTAAAATATAAAATGCAGTAAAAGAGCAACATTGAACAAAAATCAGTCCATAAGCAGCAAAACAGTAGCCAAACATTATCAAAACTAGTAGTAGCTTTGTAGGAGCCAACTAACTAACTGGAAAACGTACCAGAAAAGATCAGAACACAACAATTAATAGCCGACAAAGACAACCATGGATAATTTCAACTCTCAGCAGTAAATGAACAAAAATGAGAATAAGGTGGCCGGAGTGAAATGTTTTTTTTTTCCAGTAAGATCTGTACAAACAAATATCTAACTCATGAAATCAATGAAACCCAATTCACAGGAGATGAAGACAAAGTTATGGTGACCATCGACATTGTTTCAATGGCATTCGTCGGAGCAATGTCGGTTATACAAACTCCGGTCAGATCTGAAAATAAAAACAAATAGAAGGAGATGGGGATTAAGCGTGGCTGGTGGTGGCTCGTCGGAACCTCGCCGGCCATCACCTCCGGCGAGAAGCGGCGGGAAAGAGAGGAGGAATATGGGCGTTGCTTCCACGGTTTCCACCGGAGCAACACCAAGAATGCACAATCAATAGCAAACATCAAGGCTTGGACAGATTTGTCCATTTTTTCGGCGAGCTTGAACTCGATTTTAATGGAAAATGAAAGGGGCAGCTATTGACACCTAATTTTTCCCTCCTCGACTAAATTTAATCCCGAGTTTCTTCGGTTTGAAATAAAATTAAAATATTTGTTTTATCCGGATAAACGCTTCCTAAAATATTTATTTGAGTCAAAACTTTCATTTAAGTGATGAATTATACATTTTCGTATTCTTGTATCAAAGTAATTGATCCGGCTTATTGTTTGCGGATTGTAACTAACATATAAAAATATGGGCATCAAAATATAATTACAGAAAACGTAAACAATAACAAAATATAATTATCTTGAAAAAATGTATTATTATGTAAATAGTTAAAAATGTAATGTACTGCAAAGAATTGTAGTGTTATGTTGTGTACATGTGCAGATGATTGTGAAAAATTTGAAATGACAATAAATTGATAAAAATCCTAATATTTACGAGATTAAGGATAATTATCAATAAATTGTGAAAAAAATGTGTAAAAATTACATTTTGTGCTCTTTAACGATCAGGAAGCCTGAAGATGTTAATTTCAAGCACGGAGAGCCAAAATTGGATGTCAACAATGACTTCTCTATTTGACCTACAAAAATTCAACTTATTTAAAAGTTTTGGCTAATTTATATAGTTTAAACTTCATTTATATATAGTGTTTGTCTCATCTTAATTTAAACATGAGTTGTTTATTAGACTTTCTCTTACATTTTTCCTGATTATCCATTGACTAATAAGTATCAGTTGATAAATGGAATATGATGACTTCAATGACTAGCAAGTATTGACCAGTATTTATAAGGTAGCAAAGTTAGCCTAATAGAAATTTGGCCCACCCAATCCAGCTTTAAGTGTTGGGCTGATCTAGATCAAGGTCTGTAGTCCAAATTAATTTATGAAAAATTCTGATAATAAGAAAGCAAAAAAAATGTTTGGTAATAATAAACATAAAAGATCCTTCGAAATGGCTCAGTTGGTTTGGAGGGCGGTTATCCACACAGATGACCCGGGATCGATCCCCCCTCAATGCCTTCTGAGTAGAGCCTGTCGTACAAGGTGAAACAATTAACTAATCCCACCACACGTATTATGAGCCTGGTTCCGAGAATTGCAGTAAACAACAAACAGTAAAATAAGGTGCAATACAAATTTTACCGTGAAAAACTCCTTGCTCAAGGGAGTAAAAAATCACGACCTATACTGTGTAGAATTTCACCACCAATCTCCACTAACTTCGAAAGAGCTTTGCTCAAGATTATAACCCCACAATCCTAGAACCTAACTCTTAACCCACAACTCAAAATTTTACTACAACTGTTCAACCCACTACACAAGCACTCCAAGAAGTCAAACCCACTTCTTGTTACAACATCTCACAAACAAGAAGTCAAACTCGCTTCTTGTTTCTCACACTCACAACTAAACAATGTTTAATAATAAAAAAGATTACAGCTCAGAATCTACCCTATTACAAACTCGAAACTCATCAATTTACTCCAACTGATGAACTCAACAAAGACTAATAAATCTAGCATTTAGCTATCCAAATTTCAACATTCAATAGTGCAAACTCAAACACAACAATAAACCAGGTTCTTATGTTGCTGTGACGAAGTCCTGCAGAGTTTGCTCCAATGGCTATTGCTCTCAAGATGATAAATGTTGTGAATATCCAATAGGTGTGGCTCTTAATGGTCTTCATGCCATATATATGCTGGAGATTTTCCATGCCCTAGAATATCACTGATTAGGACTTTTTCTTCAAATAGAACTTGGTTTTCTATAAGGGATTTTGTGATTCCTTTCCTTATAAGGAGATTGCATCCTATAAGGAAACTTTGACTCCTCTTTAGGCTCTATTTCTCCTTTTTATTTCTTTCCTTCTTTGCTCCTTTATTTGTTTCCTTCTTTATGTCTCTTCTTCTTTGCTCTTTTATTTCGTGGTTTCAACCTTCTTTATTTGTACCTGATTTCCTTGTGCATTCACGTCACCTGTTTTAGGACCTGGTTCACCTGATACAACATACTAAAGACAACAAGTAGTGAACCAGGTTCTTGTTTGTCAATCATCAAAACTACAAATATGTTTTCCTACTTCCCAACACAGAGCTTGTCTAGTACAGTTTATATCTTTTGTGTGGTTTGCACGCTATTACACAATGGGGAGTTTAACTGTGACAGAGGTTGTAGCGCCTGCGTATTATCCTGGGGTTCCAAAAAAAATGAAAAACATAAAATAAGAAAAATTAGAAAACAAAGAAAGATGAGAGAGTTGGGGTATGATTACTGATTAATTGTTTAATTACTCCATTCTGAGTGCTAACTTTTTGTTGGTCCGGCACTTTTGTATTAAAATTCTATTCCAAAAAAAAACAAACTATTTGGAAATGTTTGACCTTAATTTTTTTAATTTTATCTTTAATGATAGGCTTTATAGCTATGAGAATGTCATAGTCTATTTAAAATTATGAGTTTCAAAAGTCTTTTTTTTCTTTCTTAAATTCGTGCTCAATCAAACAATGCTACGTAAATTAAAACTGAGGGAATATTCAACTTTAAGATCTCCATTCTATCCTTACAGACATGGCTTGTTGCACCTCAATTTGATTAGAAAAAAAATGATTTTTCATTAGTCGAAGAGAAAAGTAATGAGAAATGACATGTGAAACTCTTATCACCTCTCATTTAATTGTGAATACTGTAGTTTGTTTTTCTTAGCCTTCATTGACTTATTTGGAGTGCTAAATTTGCTTGTAACAGAAAAGAGTTGCATGTTAGCATGGATAACTAGACAAAATTGCCCATCATCTAGTCTGTGAGATACATTTGGAGCAGTGTTCACTTGGCAGGGAAGCCAATCATGGATTTTCTTCTAGTTTTAGTAGAACTACTAACTAAGTACTATTTCCTCCATCCTAATTTGTTAGCAGCACCAACATAATCAGTGAAATCCCAGAAGTGGTGTCTGGAAAGAATAGTGCATAAGACCTTAATCCTATCTTGGGAGGTAATTTGTTAGCACCGTGTTTTTTTATTTTTGTCCGCCTTGAAAAAAATGACATATTTTTGTCATTGACAACACACTCAAAACAAACCAAATTGCATGGTACAATGTCAATAGGGTACTATTTTATCTGTATTTAGCATAAACGTCCCTCTATCGTTCTTTCTTAAACCAGTTTTAGCCATGTGTAGCTAATGCCAGTTCATAGATTTAGCAACATTCTAACACGTAAATTGAGAATGAATCAAATACTAACATAGAAGAAGCCGAGTAAATTAAGAAACAAGATCTCTACCTTAAGTTAAAAGCAATGGGACTTTGCAGCTAAATTAATGCACCATGCATATACAACAAACCACTCTCAAATGTTATTGCAACACTTAATATTCAAACATACATGAACCATGCTAAATACCACACATAAACCAACTTACAATATTGTTACATATTAAAAGTGAAATGAGAAATGCATCAAAGTAAGTACAATATAATACAAGTGTTACATAACAATAAATGACAGCAAACAATGCCACAAACTGAATACTGAGAGACTTGGAATGATTCTAGTGGACGGACTAGTTCATCTGATCTTTGTGATAGCTTTGATGGTGTTCTTCTAGGAGTGAAACAACATCTGCCTCTTCATTTTCTTCCTCTGGTTTTCGCCAAAATCCTATATTCTTAACAGCACAAGAGAAGGACTTCAGCGAGTTACAGTGGCTTACTTCGACATACTTTAGGCCAGGCATTGCACTGTTGATTTCGTCCCATGTCACCTCTAGATTTGGCAAGTATTTCAAGCACAGACCTTCTATTTTCCATTTATTTTCGTCACTACCCTTGAAAGTGTCGCTCATATGTTGTAGCTCACTGGAGTCTTCGATACAAAGATATTGCAGTCGATCTAGCAATTCAGGGGCTATCCATGCTGGGGTAGTATGTCCACAGAAGTGCATTAGGTACAATTCTTCGAGAGATTTAGGTGGTGACAACTTCTCCAGGCAGTCTAAGAAAATTTTATCATTACGGTTACCAGCATTAACAGTTAGCATCCTTAGCTGTTGAAATTGTTCGAGTATTGTTAGTTCGTCTTCCTCTATCATGCTTCCCTCCATGACATCCAATTGTAATACTCGAAGTTCTTTCAGATCCTTTAGGTCACGCAAGTGACATGCATTTGGTGTTGTTGCATCAGGTATCTTGAAGCCATACAACTCTTGAAGATGGGAGAGTTTGGAGAGACCTCGTGGTAGATGAGAAAGAGAGGTACAATTCCCCACATCCAAGACTATCAATTTTGGAAGAGCAGTGATTGATCTAGGGAGCTGTTTTAGGTCCTTGCATTCACCAAGCACCAAAACTTGGAGGCCCCATAACTTTTTGATAGATCGTGGCAGTTTGGTCAAGTTTGCCACATCTCGAAGACCCAAATAAGCTAGGCGTCTCAAAGACGTGATCCAGCGCCACATATCCTCTTCACAAAATTGGGAACTCTCCTCAAACTTGATGTGTGAGAGGTCTAAAACCCGGAGAGACTTGACTTGTGCCAATGCAACCCGCCTAGTGAAGCCAATAATCCAATTGGCTTTGGTGACAAGAAGTGCCCTTAACTTTGAGTTTCCATCTAAGGGTTGCAACAATGTTTCATTGGTCACGCCCAATCGACGAGAGTGGATTGAGGCTTTGTTTGCATTTTGATCATCTAAACTGCAAAAGCTCTCCTTTTTTGCAACTCTGATTATCATTTCTCGAATCATGTCATGCATCTTGCAACTATAAACTCTCCCGTCATAGTTTCTTTTCCTCACCGCTTCAACCAGGCATCGACTTATCAATTCTGATAAGCATTCAAGAGCCATTTTTCTTGCAATTTTTGTCCCTTTCTTGTAAATGAAACCTTCTCCTATCCACCAATTTGCTAGTTGATCAACCTCTACCTCAGAATCCTCTGGATAAATTGCAAAACATAGAATACACTGCTTTAGCTTGACAGGAAGTTCATCATAACTTCGTTGCAGAGTAGCCAGTAAAGAATCATAGCTCTTGCTTTCGTCTACCAATATCTGAGGCAAATCTTCACCTATATCCTGCCACACAGAATGCAACTGAGATTTCGATGACAACAGACCTCCAATTGTCTTGATTGCTAGAGGAAGACCACGACATTTCTTCAGAATGTCTTTTCCAACACGTTCTAGTTCAGGATCCTTGCATTTTCCCTTGGATGACGCGAATGCAACCTTGCAAAATAACAGCCAACCCTCTTCATCAGAAAGCAACTCCGGTCGGTGAATTTGTTCTTCCTCGACTCCCATTCTCTTAACAACATCTTCATTTCTAGATGTAACAATGATGCAGCTGCTCTGCTTCTCTGTTTTGGGCAGTCCTTCAAAGATATGTTTCCACCAGCCGTCCTCAATGCTCCACACATCATCCATGACAATTAAGTATTTTTTGTTCAAAAGTGCTTCATGAATTCTCTTCAACAACACACTTCTATCAGACCCGTGATCCTCCTTTTTAAGTTGCTGCAGAATACTCTTCATGATCTCAAGTTCACCAAAAGTTGATTTACAAACCCAAATTCTCATGTTAAATCTTGAACACACCTCTCTATCATTGTAAATCTTTTGGGCAAGTGTGGTTTTGCCTAACCCTCCCATCCCCACAATGCCAATTAGTTGCAAGGATCCGTTGCAAGGAAGGATCCACTTTTTCAGTGTCCTGGTCTCTTCTGCCAAGCCAACGGTCTGAGATTCATCGATGATGTCTGATGTCCATCGAACCCTTCCACTACCACTGCTACCAAGTTCTTCACTTTTATATAGGTCAATCACAGAGGGAATGATATTCAAAGTTTGACACATATTTGCTATTTCCCTGTTGATTTCCACCAACTTCTTTCCAACTTGATTACGGAAATACAGTCCACGTAGAGAAATAGAGGACAAACAACTGTCTTTCATCTTCTCGTAATCTACTCGATTTTGGCAGTCAATGACCAAATCATCTATTTTATAAATCAGTTCCCCTAGTCTAGCAGAGGCAGCCTCAAGAGTCTTGTACTTTTCTTTGTGCCTATCAACGTCAGCGAGGTATGACTGCAAACTTACAAGCTCTGACTTCATCTTCTCAAACTCATGTTCAAATCCAAGGACATAGTGAACCTGAGCATCAACTTTTTCAACCAAGCCCTTCATTAGGATCTCAACAGCCGTATCAACTAACGCACTTTCGATCATTTTGTCTGCAAAACTTTTTTTCAGAAATCTCATCAGTCAAATAACTCACACATGAAGACTTTAGACAGTATGAAAGATGAAAACTACTATGACAATATGGTGTAAAAGAGTAATTACACATAACTGATATATTAAATTACTATATCTACGACTCCAATGCCCCTAGAAAAATAATGTATGTACTCATAGGATGTGCAAAATGATCAATTTCAATAGAGAGGCATACATAGACTTTAACCATTATGTTGTGATAAGGGTCAAGGGAAAGATAATTAGCTACAACATAGTTCATGCATTAAATAGAACACAACTTGCTTACATATGTTGCATACACAAGAACAGTAAATGTATGACATATATCATTCTTTTTACATAAACTGCAGCATAGCTAATCAATATGTATATATTTTACTGATGATGCTAAATACAGATAAAGTAATAGCAATCTTTCAATGCTTATCTATGTAACTAGATGAAAATTAGACTGGGCCAATAGTTTGTACAATCTTATACCTGGTACCTATTGTAATGTTCTACCTTGGGGATTCTGATGTACAACTGAGGTGTATGATTAGTTAATGTAAACACTGAGGGGTTGTTTGGTAGCTAGTAAAGAAGCAACTTATCTATGTATTAATTTCTATATAAAGTTATACAACATTTGATAGCTAGTTAAAAAATAAGTTATCCATGCATAAAATTAGTACGACGTTTGGTTTGCAATTTAGAAACCCACATATATGATATAACTAATACATGTATAAGTTTAGAGGGAATTGGTGTATTATCTTATGCAGGATAGAAAATGTTGGGTTCTAAGTGAAAATGTGAATGGAAAATGGAGGGAACAAATGGAGGGGAAAGTAAATTGTGTTTTAACTTTAAGGAGGTAAAGTTCTCCCACATTGGTGGGAGAAAGAAACTTCTTAGTATGGAAACACTCCTTCATGTGGATAGTGAGGCAAGAACAAGACAAACCTCGCGCCGTAGTCATCGCTCGCTCGGCTCCGGCTTCGGCTTCGGAATTGGAATTGGGATTGGAAAATGACCGAGAGATTATCTTTTTGGACAAAATTTATTAAAAACTTATGAATTAGTGAAGTTTTTAATCAAAAATATGATAGAAAAATTTTCTCCATTTGCAGACGCGGACGCATGTCACAATGCACCTCGAAGGGACGCGACCCTTCGAGGCACTATATGAGAATGAAGTGGCGACCTCAGCGCGAACCTGGCACCTGCGAACACATGCGACTAGCACAGGTCAAACCAGAGCTACTAGTTTATGCTGAAATTGCAACCTGCGGACGCAGGTGGTCACGACGTTCCAAAATAGTGTATTTTTTCATGGACCATTGCTTTCTTTCTGAAGCACCACATTTTGGCTATAAATACCTGAATTTTTCCTCAGGTAAAGGTACAAAATTTGTGAAAGAAAAACATCTTCTTCTTCTTAAAAACTCAAGTGTGATCATTAAATCATTGAGTGCGGTCGAAGTTTAGCAAATTTGAGGTACCACTATTTGCTGAATTGAATCATTTTATCCAGCGAGGACATATTTCATTAACCTCGGGTACTTGAGGGGAATAAATTCCTTAAGGATACACCGTGAATCCGGTGGACTTGATTCTAAATTTCTGTTTCATCTCTTTTCTTTATGGTTTTGCTATTTTCAAGAAAATAGTAGAAACTTTATTTTGATAGTTCATAGTTGTTGAACTTGTATTTGAAGTTGTTTGAACTTCTTTGTTGTTCTTGAACTTATTCTTGAACTTTAAGGTTGACGTTCTTGTTGTTAAATACAGATTTTGTAGCCGAAAAACAACAATCTTAAGGAATTTATTTAATCTGTATTTTTGATTTCTGGAGATTAAAATCATTTGATTTTCTACTCTGTTTGAACTTGATAGTGATTTGAAGATATAAAAACTTCATCACGAGTCAATGATTATTCGGCTGACGTTTTGAAGAATATAAAAACTTCGTCGTTAAACTAGAAATAAGTTGTTTAAAGTTTAAAAACTTTGTTGTTCGTATTTAAGATACTAAATTGGTTGTCTCTTTGTGACAGCAAAATGACTAATGAAAATCAAGTCAATGATGGAATGACGAATGTTGCAGCAACAAACATTGCTACTTCAAGCCGTTCAAATGTTGCTCCTGTCATGGCACCGGCATAAAAATAAAAAAAAATTCTGGTGTTGATTTCAAATGTTGGCAGTAGAATATGTTCTTTTATCTGACTACTTTAAGTTTTCAAAAGTTCATCACTGAAAGCATTCCTGAATTGCCGAAAGAAAACTCCGAAAAAGGATCGCTTTGTAGTAACTGAAGCTTGGAAGCACTCGGATTTCTTATGTAAGAATTACATATTGAGTGGCCTACAAGACGACTTGTACAACATGTATAGTATAATGAAGACCTCGGAGGACCTCTGGGATGCTTTAGAAAAGAAGTACAAAACAAAGGACCCCGAAATGAAGAAATTCATTGTTGCCAAATTCTTGGAATTTAAGAGGGTAGACAACAAAGCTGTAGTTACCCAAGTCCAAGAGTTACAAGTTATAATCCATGATCTTCTTGCAGAAGGTTTGGTGGTGAACGATGCAAGTAGTTGCGATAATCGAGAAGTTACCATTTATGAAAGGACTTCAAAAACTACTTAAAGCATAAATGCAAGGAGATGTCTGTTGAAGATCTCATTGTGAGGTTGAGGATTGAAGAAGAAAATAAGGTAGCAGAGAAGAGGTCTCGTAGGAATTCTGCAATAAATGAAGAAAATAGTATGGAAGATGATCCCAACAAATCAAAGAAGAGAAAGAAAGCACAAGCACACAATCCTTCTAATAAGAAGTTCAAAGGAAATTGCTTCAATTATGGAAAAGTTGGCCACAAGTCTGCTGATTGTCGGTCTCCAAAGAAGGACAAGAAAAAGGACCAAGCAAACATGGTTGAATCTAACGAAGAAATGGACAATCTGTGTGTTATGCTCTCAGAATGCAACTTAGTTGGAAATCCTAGAGAGTGGTGGATTGATTCAGGTGCCACCAATCACGTGTGTGCCAGTAAAAAACTATTTGCACCATATGCTCTGGCTCAAGATAATGAGAAGATATTTATGGCGAACTCCACAATGGCAAAGATTGAAGGAACAAGCAAAGTTTGCTTGAAGATGACATCAGGCAAGGTGGTGACATTAAACAATGTCCTTCATGTTCTGGAGTTGCGAAAGAACTTAGTTTCTACTTTACATATGACTAAGAATGAATTCAAATGTGTATTTATTTTTGATAAAGTTGTTATAAGTAAGGGTGAAGTGTATGTAGGTAAAGGTTACCTCGCCGAGGGCCTTTTTAAGATCAATGTAATGAATCTTGATATGAATAAAAGTTTTGGTTCTTTTTACTTACATGAGTCAACTGAATTGTGGCATGAACGTTTAGGACATGTCAATTATAAAACCTAGCGAAAACTGATTAGTTTGGAAGTTTTGCCTAACTTTGAGTGCAGTAAATCAAAGTGTCAAACATGTGTTGAATCTAAGTATGCTAAGTATCCATATAAGTGTGTTGAAAGAAATTCAAATCCCTTAAGACTTAATTCATAAAGACATTTGTGATATGAAGTTGACACTATCTCGTGGTGGGAAAAATTATTTCATAAGTTTTATCATTGATTGCACTAGATTTTGTATGGTTATTTGCTGAATAGTAATGATGAAGCAATGGAGGAATTTGGGCAATATAAAACTGAAGTTGAAAATCAGTTGGATAAAAAAATCAAAATAATAAAAAGTGATAGGGGTGGGGAGTATGAATCTCCTTTTGCGGAGATATGTTTGGAAAATAAAATTGTCCATCAAACTACAGCCCCGTACTCACCTCAATCAAATGAAATTATGAAAAGGAAAAACCAAATATTGAAGGAAATGATGAATGCCTTACTTATAAGTTCGGGTTTACCGTAAAACTTGTGGAGAAAAGCTATCCTTACAGCAAACCGAATACTCAATCGAGTGCCCCATAGTAAGACACAATCTATTCCATATGAGAAATGGAAAGGAAGAAAACCCAACTTGAAATATTTCAAAGTGTGTGGGTTTCTAGCCAAAGTCCAAGTTTCTATACCCAAAAGGTTAAAAATAGGACCAAAGACTGTGGACTGTGTTTTCATCGGATATGTTATAAATAGTAAAGCATGTCAATTTTTGGTTCATAAATTCGAACATCCGAATATCCATGATAATACGATAATGAAATCAAATAATGCTGAGTTCTTTGATTACATTTATCCGTATAAAACTAGACATAAATTGTCTAGTAAAGGGTTTAAACGACCTAGGAATGAACCAAGGAAGAATGTACATCATGAAGAGAACCCAAGGCGTAGTAACCATCAAAGAACGTCTACTTCCTTTGGATTAGATTTTGTAACATTTCTTCTTGAAAATGAGCCTCAAACATTCAAAGAAGCAATGTCGTCTACAGACTTATCCTTTTGGAAAGAGGCAGTCAATAGTGAAATTGATTCAATCTTAAGCAACCATACTTGGGAGTTGGTTGATCTTCCTCCAGGAAATAAACCTTTACGTTCTAACTGGATCTTCAAAAGAAAAATAAAAGTTGATGGTACTATTGACAAATACAAGGCAAGATTTGTTGTGAAAGGCTTTAGAAAAAAAGAAGGCCTTGATTATTTTGACACATACTCGTCAGTAACAAGGATAACGTCCATTCGGATGTTGGTTGCATTAACTGCGGTATATAGTCTTAAAATCCATCAAATGGATGTGAAAACTGCATTCTTAAAAGGAGAATTGGGGGAAGAAATTTACATGGAACAACCTGAGGGTTTTGTGGTTCCTGGTAAAGAAAGGAAAGTGTGCAAACTTGTTAAGTCACTTTATGGATTAAAACAAGCACCCAAACAGTGGCGTGCAAAGTTTGACCAAACCATGTTGACAAACGAATTCAAAATAAATGAATGTGATAAATGTGTTTACATTAAAGACACTCCAAATCACAAAGTCATTGTTTGTTTGTATGTGGATGACATGTTGATCATCAGTAGAGATATTTCTGGCATAAATACGACTAAACGAATGCTTGAGAACAAGTTTGATATGAAAGATCTTGGAGTTGCTGATGTGATCTTAGGAATAAGAATTCTTAGAACCCCACAAGGGTTGGCATTGTCACAGTCTCATTATATTGAAAAGGTACTTGACAAGTTCAAATATTTGGATTTTAATATTGCCAAGACTCCATTTTACGTGAGTTTTGCACTTCAAAAGAATGAAGGTGAAAGTGACTCACAATTGGATTATACAAGAGTGTTGGAAAGTTTGATGTATATCATGAACTATACACGACCATATATAGCATGCGCTATTAGTAAATTGAGTCGGTACACGAGTAATCCCAATCAAACTCATTATGGCAATGAAAAGAGCTTTGGGGTATCTAAAACATACTCAAGACTTTGTTTAGCGTTATAATAAATATCCAGCGATAATTGAAGGATATAGTGATGCAAATTGGATCACCGGATCGAATGACGTAAAATCCACGAGTGGCTATGTGTTTACTCTTGGTGGAGGAGCAGTCTTTTAGAAATCATTCAAATAGACATGTATTGTTCGCTCTACTATGGAATCTGAATTTATCGCATTAGATAAAGCCGGTGAAGAAGCTGAATGATTATGGAATTTCTTGAAAGATATTCCTTATTGGCCCAAACCATTGGCACCCGTATGCATACACTGTGATAGCCAAACGGCAATAGGTAGGGCAGGGAGCATGATGTATAACGATAAATCTTATCATATAAGACGGAGACATAATACCGTTTGAGAACTTCTCTCTAGTGGAATTATCACGATTGACTATGTGAAGTCAAAGGATAATGTGTCGAATCTACTTACAAAAGGTCTATCTAGAAAAGGAGTTGAGAGATCATCGAAGGGAATGGGTTTAAGGCCCAAGACAAGTCATCACGGTGGTAACTCTACCTAGCGGACTGGAGATCCCAAGAGTTAGGTTCAAGGAGATCATACAAAGTTGTGAATGACGGTTCAACATTATCAATTAACTAAATCCATTCTTATGATAAAGACAGTGTTCAGGAAATAAGGATAAGGCTTATGATTAAAAGCCTTTTTAATGGTTTCTAAGTTTGGCAGGTTTGACCAAATTGTTTGACTTATAAGATTAAACATTTAGGAATCACATACGTGAGGGTGAAGTGGAAGTCGCTTCAAGGAGAATGATAATAAAGGTCTATTCTCTAAGCTCTCATGAAACCAGGCTGTGTTCATGGCTGAAACGAACAAAATTGTGAGAACCATAAATGGTAAAAGGTTGATTGTGTGACTTGTGTTATCTAGGTGTACATTAAAGCTCGACAGTTCAAAGATATCACATCTACTGATTGACCGAGTACATCCGATGCAAGTTCACTACGGAAAGTTCAAAGGGAATGCAATTAGTCTTTGCTTGTAGATCACACACTTGTCCGTAAATTTTTTATGAAATAGTCATTCCCCATTCATGTGGGGCATTGTTGGGTTCTAAGTGAAATATGAATGAAAAATGGAGGGAACAAATGGAGGGGAAAGTGAATTGTGTTTTCACTTTAAGGAAGTAAAATTCTCCCACATTGGTGGGAGAAAGGAACTTCTTAGTATGGAAACACTCCTTCATGTGGATAGTGAGGCAAGAACAAGACAAGTCTCGCACCGTTGTCGTCGCTCGCTCGGCTCCAACTTCAGCTTCGGCTTCGGAATTGGAATTGGAATTGGAAAATGATCGAGAGATTATCTTTTTTGGACAAAATTCATTTGAAACTTATGAATTAGTGAAGTTTTTATCAAAAATCCGATAGGAAAATTTTCTCCATTTGTATACGCGGACGCATGTCACAACGTACCTCGAAGGGACGGGACTCTTCGAGGCACTGTTTGAGAACGAAGTGGCTACCTGCGCGCACACCTGGCACCTGCGGACACAGGTGACCAGCACAGGTCAAACCAGAGCTACTGGTTTATGCCAAAATTGCAACCTGCGGGCACAGGTGGTCGCGACGTTCCAAAACAGTGTGTTTTTTCATGGACCATTGTTTCCTTTCTGAAGCACCACCTTTTGGCTATAAATACCTGAATTTTTCTTCAGGTAAAGGCACGAAATTTGTGAAAGAAAAACATCTTCTTCTTCTTAAAAACTCAAGTGTGATCATCAAATCGCTGAGTGCGTTCGAAGTTCAACAAATTCGAGGTACCACTATTTGCTGAAGTGAATCATTTTATCCTGCGAGGATATATTCTATTAATCTCGGTTACTTGAGGGGAATAAATTCCTTAAGGACGTACCGTGAATTCGATGGACTTGGTTCTAAATTTCTGTTTCATCTATTTTCTTTATGGTTTTGTTATTTTTCAGAAAATAGTAGAAACCTCATTTTCATAGTTTATAGTTGTTGAACTTGTGTTTGAAGTTGTTTGAACTTCTTTGTTGTTCTTGAACTTTAAGGTTGAAGTTCTTGTTGCTAAATACAAATTTTATACCCGGAAAATAACAGAAGATGGAATAGCTAATACCCGCATAGCTAATATTGACATTACTAATACCTACATAATTCTAACCGACTACAAAACTACCCCTGATCACATAAACTAGCTGCACTTTTACCCATATTTTAACATTATTTCTATCAGAACACAAAACGAATTAGGTACTCTTAACCTGGTTCGATGGGTGGAACGCATGAGCAATAACTCTTAATAACTCAGATCTAAACAAAATACTCCACTAAGCTAATGACTAGTTCATGCACAAAGCTACTGCTAGCTAGTCCGAATATAAGTATGATAAAATATAGATTGTTTTTCATAAAATTTTGATGACTTTTGGAATTATAGCAGCAATTTATGCAACTAATTTATGTAGTAGATTCCGCTGCAGCTGAAATTTTGGAAGTGAGGGGAACATATTGACCGACTTTCTAAAGGGTCGTTTGGTAGAATGCATTAGTAAAAATAATTCATGCATTAGCTTTGTGTATTATTAATAACTTGCTTGGTAGACTTTTTCATCCTATGTATAACTAATGTTTGTAATGCAATGAATTCTAATGCATGCATTAGTATGGCTAAATACATAATTGTTCCTCAAAATCTTTTCCACATCATTTCCATCATATTTATGAAGGGTATTTTTTTTAAAACAAATATTTCTTTTTAAAAATTATGCAATTCATGTTATTTTTAATACACTAAACAAATAATGCATAAGAAAAAATGCAAGCATAGCAAACACAAGCATTACTAATACACCATATTTTGCATTATTCATATACACCCTACCAAACGACCCCTAACTGTATATTAGTATCAGGATTATAGTCTCCAGTTACAACAATATGATCAGAAAATATTTCATCTAGTGACATTAATTTATCTACTCAAAGACTTGCAATTGCAAAAACGAAATAAATCTCAAATATATAACTTTCCAATTAAACCATATTCGAAAAAACAAACTAAGATCACTATGATTTGTAGAACTTGAAATATAGTTAAAAAAAAAAAAAAAAGAGTGAAAAGTGTTGATTGCAATGGTATTTCATAAGAAGTGACAACTTTATCAAACTTCCACCCAAAAAAATAATCAGTAGAGGATTCTGTTTTCAATTGGAAAAATAATCATTCCAAATTTTTGATACTCAATTCAGAATTCAAATATAGCTCGAAGCAAAGAGAAGCTCACTGATTGTAGCTCGATCACTCTCAAATTTGACCATTTTGGACAAAAACACATTCAACATCAATAGAGAGCAGCCAAAACTATGACATACTAATCAACAGATGGGAAATCACAGAGAACAACAATAGTTAAAGACTACAGCGGATGATTCAATCTTTAGATTTTTATAGACTAAAATCATTACAAGTTTGAAATTATGGATTCAAAATGTAACACTTCGAGTGTGTTTGGTATGAAGAAATATTCAATTTTCTCATGTAATATGTTTTGGAAAATATTTTCCAAATGAACTTATTTTCCTCAAATTTAAGGAAAATCACTTTCCTACAAAAAGTAAGGAAAACATTTTCTAAAACTCTCTTTCAACCTCACACCTCAACTTTTCACACTAACCTAAGTCTCGGATACCGATTCCCAACACTAACTCGGAATCTGACTCCCGACCCTAACTACCGATTCTCGACTCGAGACCGACTCCCGAAGTCGATTCGAGACCTAACTCCCAATTCCGACACTCGACTCCCGACCTGAGACCCGATTTTCAACCAGGGACGGATCTATTAAGGCCGATGGGGCTGCCACGGCACCCGCAAGCTTCCGTAGAAACTTTACGTATATAGGTGTATATATATAGCAGATATAGATAAATTATTAAAGTGGCACCCTAAGAACCAAAGCTGCCGTTGTGCCACTGACAAAGGTCGAGAATCCCACCCAACTGATGCGGGATCGAACCTGACTTAAGAGACAAGACTTGATTTTTAAATTAATTTTAACTTGCAGCTTCTTCTTCTTAGTTTAGTTGACTTAATATTAATTAGTAGAATTACTGTCAACTAATTTACTTTATTAATCTCCGTCCAAAATTTACCACTTAAATAGGCACGGATGATTCCTTTTTGTTTACTGAGGTATTTACTTATTGATTCATTTTCATAACTTCATTAATAAAGTATTAATTTCTTCGTTCCTAAATAAGTAGTATTTTTGGTTTGGATGTACCCGTTAAAAAATTACTCATTTCTAAAAAGTAAAGAATGTTTTACTTACCCTTAATAAATATTTTGAAAAAAATGTAATTCTTTAGTAGTTTCTTGGCTATGTAAAACTCCGCCCCATACAATATTACTGGTCTAACCGTCACTCTATAGAACTTGCCTTTAAGTCAAGGGGGCACTTTCTTATCACACAAGTCTCCGGATGTGAGCCTCTATTTCACCCAGCCTGCGCCAATACAATGGGTGACACCCTCGTCAATCTCACCATTTTCCTGTATCATAGATCTAAGATACTTGAAACTATCTCTCTTTGAAATGGCCTGGGTATCAAGCTTCACTATCACGTCCGTCTCACGTGTCCCCTCACTGAACTTACACTCCAAATTAAATATTTTGTCTTGGTCCTTCTCAACCTAAATCCTTTAGACTCCAGGGTTTGCCTCCAAACCTCCAACTTAGCATTAACTCCTCCGCAAGTCTCGTCAATCAAAACTACGTCATCCGCAAATAACATACACCAAGGCACCTCACCTTGTTATTTAAAAAATTATATTATGTGTAATTTGCTGAACCAAAGCTCAATGTTGCATCTGCTTGGCACCCGTAAGCTCTAAATCCTGGATCCGCCTCTACTTTCAACCCTGATCCAAGACACAAGACCTGAGATCCGACCTCAACTTGAAAATCGAGTCCCAAACTGACTTGGGTTCGGATGCCTGACCTCGACTCGGGACCCAAGACTCGATTTGAGAACAACTACTGACACCAACTTGGGATCTAACATCGAGATGGAAATCAAGGTCGGATCTCGACCTGACTCTCAACCTCCGACTCCGACTCTAACTACGACCCCGACTCGAGACTGGTCTCCCTGCCTTAACCCTGATTCAAGTACCGATTTAGACCCGAGTTCGAAGTCGAGAGTCAAAGTCGGATCTCGGGTCGGTGTCGGGGTCGGGTCCCAGTTCGGATGTCGGGGTCTTGAGTCTGGGTTGGGGTCGGGATCGACGTCGGGATTCGGGTCCCTATTGAGGAGTCGAGGTCGGTTTTCAGTGTCGGGAGTCGAGGTTGGGTTTCGATGTCAGTAGTCGGGGTCACCGGTAAGGGTCGAGTCCCTATTCAGGTGTCGGGGTCGGGTCCTAGGGCGGGTTTCAGGTTCAGATCTCGGGTCAGGAGTTGGGGTCGGGTCTTAGGTAGGGTGTCAGGGTCAGGTCCCAATTAGGGAGTCGGGGTCGGATCTCAGGTCGGGTGTCGGGATCGGGTCCCAGGTCGAGTTTTGGGTTAGGGTGTCGAGGTCGGGGTCGGGTCCCGGGATGAGAGTCGGGGTCGGGGTTGGGTCTCGCTTTGGGTGTCGACCTTGGGGTCGAGTCTCGGATAGATCGTCGTGGTTTGTGTCAGAAACTATTTTCCTAAAGTATTTTCTACTCTCTAGCCAAATACAAAAAAATATTTTTTGAAAAATGTTTTTCATTCACCAACCAAACACTAGAAAATGTTTTCCACTCACCAATCAAACATGAGAAAATAAGTAAAAAACCAACTTGTTTTCCATAAGGGTGTCAACTAGGCCGGTTCAACCCAGAACCGGCCCATTTAGACAGGCCCATTTACCGACCGGACCGGACCCGGTATGGGTAATGGGCCTAGCGGTTTTTTAGTGGGCTGGGCCGGACACGGCATTGAAACCGGTGGACCGGCCCAGTTAGAAAACCGGACCGGGTCCATCGGTGCACCGGCCCGGCCCGGTAAGATTTTTTTATTTTTTTTAAAAAAAAAAAATTCTGGGCCGTTGGGCCCCAGCCTGCAAAGGCTGTTTTGGTCCGTTGAGGCCCAACGGCCAAACAGCCTTTTTTAGGCTTAAATTTTAAAAAAAAAAAAAAAAATCAAATTTTTTTTTCCTATAAATACATGCCATTTCAAAAAATATTTCCTACAATCTCAATTCTCATTCTCTTATTCTCTCTCAAATTTGCTAAAATTATCTCATAAAGTGTTCTATATATTTTATTATTTTGCAATTACAAATACTACGTTGAAGTTTCCAAAAGTACTCAATTGACCAACTTTGGAGTACTTCAAAAATTTGGTATTATCGTTCCATCTCTTACTTTTAATTTTTAATTAGTGTATTATTTGTTGAATATTTATTTGGATTTTTTTTGTGTTTTTTGAATAATTGTTAGTTTAATTGGTAATATGGATAAATTAAGGAAAGTCGGTAAAAGTGTTAGAAATCTTTATCCCGGAAGTGGTAGTGGTAGTGGTAGTAAGAAACAAATTGGTTCCGGTAGAGGTAGTTCAAATGCTCGATATACTCGTGTGCCTCCGGTACCAATTAGCGAACCATTTGAGAATGAAATACGTGTAGGTGCTCACGATATGAATTATTTTGAGGCTCAAGAAAATTATGGTATAGAAGAAGAGAATGAAGTAGACTCTGTTGATTTAGATGAAAATGATGATGATGATGTTACACCCGAATCTGGTAATGTTAATGTTCAATCTGAATCAGTTAATCTTCCTCCCCGGCCCCCTGTAAGATCTCGTAAAAAAACTAGTGTTGTGTGGAATTTTTATACCCGAATAGAAGGAACCACTCAGGTTGAATGCGATCTTTGTCAGGTAAAATACGAGCATAAGACCGGGGGTAATAAAGGAGGTACGGGTCAGTTGTCGAGACATTTGAAGGAGAAACACCCAATAGAGCTAGCTCAGGTAACTGGTGGTGAGACAGTTGGGGGCCCAAGCCAAACTAGATTGAACCCAAAAACCGGTCTATTAGTTAAGAATTATAATAAAATGAAGGATCGTGAAGAAATAGCCAAAATGATAGCTGTGGGTTGTTTGCCTTTCTCTTTTGCTTCTTCTGATGCTTTTATTCATTATATTCAGGCAATTTATAATCCTATGTTTAAGGGTATTCCTAGAAGTACTTGTCGGTCCGATATTTTTAGACTCCATGCACAATATGTTTACTATTTATCTGCATTATTAAAAAATCTTTCATGTAGAGTTTCTTTAACTTCTGATCTTGGTCGTGCTATTAATAAAAATGATTATTTAACAATTACTTGTCATTGGGTAGATAGTAATTTTGTTATGCAAAAACGTATTTTAGCATTTTTGTATGATGAAGACCATAGACACACTGGAAAATTTATTTCTGAATCTATTACAAAAGTTGCAAGAGATTATGGTATTGACCGCAAAGTTTTATGTATATCTTTTGATAATGCATCTAACAACAACGCTGCTATTGAGTTGTTAAAAACTGAACTTTCTCCACCGTTATCCGAAATATTTCATGTTAAGTGTGCTTGCCATATATATAATTTAATTGTAAAAGATGGTCTTGCTTTTTTTGAGCCTGCTATTGAAAAAGTTAGACTTGCAGTTGGCTTTATTCAAGGAAATAATAGAAAAATTAGACTTACCGAATTTAAAAGAAAATGTCAGAAAAATGGACTTAGACCGAGATTAATGCCTGAAGAAATAGATGTGAGATGGAATTCTACGTATGATTTCTTAAATACTTGCAATATTTATAAAGTTCCTATTACTATGACTTTTAACCAATTTGCTAGTGATTTTCCCGATTGTATGTTACAAAATTCAGACTGGGCTGAAATTGATGATATTGTTAATTTTTTGCAAAAATTTTATCTAGCTATGGTTGAATTTTCTGGAGCTTATTATCCTACTGTTTGTAATATTTTAGCTTATTTAGCTGATATTTCTTTATTGCTTAACGAGTATAAGTCTAAACCAGGTTACAAATATGCTATTGAGGCAATGATTGATAAATTTAAAAAGTATTTTTTTCCGCTTCCCCCTATTTTCTTAGTTGGTGCTATAATAAATCCATGTATGAAATATAATACTATGTCCGAATTTACTTCTCTTATTTATTCTGCTTTAGGAGTAAAAGCTGATGAAGAACCTTCTTTGTATACGTCTATGTCTGATGCGAATAGTTACATGAACACATTATACAATCATTATGCTGATTTACTTGACAATGCTTTACCGTCACACATTACACCGACCCCCGCTCCCCATCGTTCTGAGGAACCATCATCTTCTAAAAGACAGGCACATAATATGCCTGCTTATTGTGTTTCTGATCTATCTGTTTGGAATAGATTGCAGCCTTCATTGCATAGAACCGTAAGCCGGGAAAAGCTTAAGTATTATCTTATGCAGCCTACAGAGGATCCTAGAGGTAGAATCAACACGCTGGAATGGTGGAAGAATAATGAAAGACAATATCCTGTACTTTCAATGTTAGCTAGAGATATATTGAATGTTCCAATGTCAACCGTTGCATCAGAGAGCGCTTTTAGTCAAGGACGGCAACAGATTGGAGACAACCGACACACATTGGGAGGCAATGCCATAAATGTTTTAGTTTGCCTTAGAGACTGGATTAGAGCAGAACGAAGAAATCAAGGAATGTTCGTGGAGCCGGAAGACGAAGAAGATCTTGAAGAAATAATGACTTCAAGAGAGAATTCAGCACAATCAAGTCCAATGCATGGCTTTAGTGCCATTGATTTTGACAATCCACAGCCAATTCCCATTAATGTTAACAGGCGTGAATTGGAAAAAATGATGAAAAATTTGTAGAATTTACAATTAATCAATTGAATTTTCATTTTTCAATTTAACTTTGTGAAATTAGTGAAATGTAATTGCAACCTTGTAACTTGTAAGTTTTCAAACATTTTGCAATCAATCAAATATTAAATTCATTTACTCTTTATATATTTTTTTCATTTAAAATTTAAATTGAATATCTTGTATGAATTCAATACTTTTAATATAATAGTATAAAAGTATATGTTGTTGAATATTGTATATATGTATGTATGTTCTTTAAAGTAGTATATATTGAATGTATATATGTGTATGTGTATTCTTTAAAGTAGTATATATTGAATGTATATATGTGTATGTTTATTCTTTAAAGTAGTATATATTGAATGTATATATGTGTATGTTTATTCTTTAAAGTAGTATATATTGAATGTAGTATATATGTATGTGTATTCTTTAAAGTAGTATCTATTGAATGTATATATGGAATGTATATATGTATGTTTATTCTTTAAAGTAGTATATATTGAATGTATATATGTATGTATATTCTTTAAAGTAGTATATATTGAATGTATATATGGAATGTATATATGTGTATGTTTATTCTTTAAAGTAGTATATATTGAATGTATATATGTGTATATTTATTCTTTAAAGTCGTATTTTAAATAGTATATATATTGAATGTATATTAAAAAACAATCAAGGTTCAAAATACAATTTTTTTTAGTCGGGACCCGATAAACCGGCCCATTAACAGGTCAAAAAAATTAAATGGGCCGGTGCTGGGCCGTTTGGGGGAATTTTACTGTTCACCCCGGCCTGGCCCAATGAAATGGGCCCGGCCCGTAACTGGCCCAAGACCGGGAAAAATTAATGGACCGGGTCCGGGTTGGCCCGGCCCAGCCCAGTTGACACATTTAGTTTTCCGTTAAAACATTTTGTAGGAAAACATTTTCCTTCATATCAGACACACCCTTCATCAAAAATTTAGCTTGTTCACACACAGTTGGAAGAGGGAGCAGAAAAAAAAGGAAGAAGGAAAGTGAGGAAGAAAAACACGAAGTCGGAATATCACAGAGAGATGGATCAGCCAAGGTGCAACAGGTTGAGGAATTTGAATTTTCAGAACAGCATATTTGCTGACGGTAAAACCCACATTTTCAAGGGATCTTAATAGGGCAAATACAAACAAATGTCAAGTTTTTATTTAATTATGACCTTTTTCAAAGTTTTTCTAAAGAATTAAATAGTCAAAAAAACATATCCAAATCATCATATTTTTGTTTCCTACCTATTAATTGTTTCATTTACCTTTTTCTAAATTACTACTCTTTTTACATTAAAACGCTCATTGATGCTGAATTAACCTAGGCACGCATTTTGTCTAGTAGGAACAATAATTGAAAACTCACAAACAATATTATTTTAAATACAATTTATATATTCCGAATTTCATCATTGTATGAGGTTATGTACAAACTTGATTTATTTCGTGAGATGTTAGAATTGATGGATTAATAAATTTAACTAAATTGTTTGTTATTTGAAAATTATATATCAATTATTGTTTATATAATTAGTTATAAGTCTATAATTATTTGATGCAATATTTTTAAAAATAATATATATTTTGAATACCTAGTGATAGAATAAATTAAGTAATATTTCTTATATAGACACATTTGTCAACATTAAATGTCTAGTTTTTTATAATTAATTTATTTTATTTTTAAAAATTAATTGTGTAATAGTATTTGTGCAACCAACCATTACGTTTGTTACATTATGACAAATGAACATATATGTTTTGTAATTATTGGTTGTGTAATTACTATCGTAATAATTGTTGGGGTTCTAAGGTGTGAATGAGAAATGAGAAAAAGCTAAATTAAATAAACTTGATACATGTATCAGGTTAGAGTAAATATTTTCAACGAAAAGAAAGAAGGAAAGTTGAAATTATCAAATATCTACCTGAGAAATGAGAAGACAAGGGAAATCCTGGAATATTTGTATGAAAATTCGGCAGCACCTGAATCAAAACTGAAGTAGCTTCATAAAACCAAGAAAAAGTCAAGTAAGTAACATGGAATTATAAATTAAGGTAGTGGAAAAACCATTGTTCTTAAAAATCTTAAATGAAGATCAATAATCACACAAATCCAATTCGAAAATGACCAAGACAGACACATATTCAAAATTTTGAGTTTATGAGTTGTAGATTTTAAAAAAAGAGAGTTTACTTAATCTTGACCAAAGTTACTAGACTTTTCGCCGAACGTTTAACTAGAATTCTAGCTCTGCCCAGGAGTAGGGGTTAAAAGGCAAACAAGAAACTTGAAGAAAGACAAGGGGAGATACATGAAAAACAAATACAGACTATAGATTATTTATATGTGATTTTGGTCTACAACAGGTTGAAGATCAAGAGATGTGAAATTTTTTACCTGTCTTAACTTCTTCAGGGTAAAGTGCAGATAGCAGCAAACAAGCTAGCGATGTTTGTTTCAGCAAGTAAAAAGAGCAAGTGACTGGTTAAGAGTAATGATATGTAGGAATCTCAAAATAGCATAATCAGTAAGAGCATTCAGGGCATACTTTATATTATATTATAAGTGGCTTCACATGCAGTATAGAAACTGAGAATAAATGTACTTTTGGATTCTTCCTCTATTTTATTTTAAGTGGCGATGTCTTTTTAAAAAAACAAAACAGGAACCCGCTGTTGAACACAACTAAAAGTACAACTAAAAGTACTAGTTTATTACGGTGAATAACATCACCTTGTATAGGCATACATTAGAGACCTAATACTACTTCAAAATTGACTAGAAAATAAATAACTATCAAATATTACATTAATTATCTGGAAACTACTACTCCAAAAACTAGATTAGGAAACAAATAGCCAAATACTACTAGGAATAGGCTAACAACTAGGGCTTCTATTGTGTGCTAATTTTTGTCGCTGGTGTTGTAGTCATTAACACCCGCAGTCGCTATTCTTTGGGTGCACTGAAGATAAACTCTGATTCAGTGTAATATAATCCGTAATCCACACAGGAGGGGTAAACCGCACTAGACATGTCTCGTACGACTGAGAAAGCATGTAGGAGATTTCGAATTTGAGACCCTCATTTAGGAAATCACTTGCTCAACCAACTCAGTCACCCTGGTAGGTTATGATGTGATGCTTGATTGGATTAATTTTAGAAAAAATGATAATTTTTGAAACTAATAATCTGAATATGTCATGATATTTTCTATAAAAATGTATCAGTATCAATAAGCAGCTGAGCTAGTAAAATGAAGTCAACAAAATGTGAGTTTAGAAAAATCAAAAGAAACTGAAAAAGAAAAAAATAAGGAAGATTCGCATTTCCTCAGGAGCGTTAGTGCTATATAGCTGTACTTCTGTTGGTGATCATTTTTTGCTGATGTATAAGAGCCTGTTTCGTTATAATTGACATAAGATAAAAAATTTAATTTATTTTTATTATTTTGAGTTAAGATGAGTATTTCAAAATATTTTTAAATTTTTTCAAATATTATAATTAAAGTGCTTAAACATTATTTTAGTTTAAAAATACTTAAAATAAGTCAATCCAAATAAGCTCTAATTCATGAACTAATGACTTCTAATTACAGGAACCATTTGTTAGACCACTTAAATTTGCAATTAAGGTATTTGGACATGATTTTTATGTTGAAAAATACTTGCTACATTCATTTTTACTTGTCACTTATTTCTAAAATGAATTTTCATTTTTATTTGTCACTTTTGACATATCAAGAAAAGACAAAAGAATTTTTCATATTTTACCATTAACATTAATTGTTTATTCTCCAGACCATTTTCAATACATAATACTCTAAACCTCAATTAATAGTGATAGTATGGTAAAGCAACAATATCAATAATTATTTTTTAATGGATATGTCAAGTTAAAATATGACAAGTAAAAGTTAACAGAGGGAGTATTGGGAAGTGTAGTTTATGCAATGGTGAAGTCAGAATTTTGATTGAGAAATTAAGAAAAATTTAATCTTATACTCGGTCTCTAGTCCAAAATAAGTGGATTTTTGAGCTATTTTTCAATGTCCAAACTAAATAAATTGTCCATTCTTCAAGAGACATGTTGAAAAATTTCTTCCAATTTTACCCTTCATTTATACTTTCTAGGTTATAAGTTTCAAGAGACTTAGTTGACTTTATTTTAAAGTGACTGAAATTTCAAAAGTAGTTTGATAATATCTAAAAGGGTAAAAATAAAAAGTAAAGTATAATTTTTTTTTTAATTTTTTTTTCTTAATAGATGTGTATTAAGTTAAAAATTCATTTATTTTAAACTAGAGGGAGTACATGTTGTAGTAACTTTTAGTAAACCCCTGGTGTCCCTAGCTCCACCAGAGTCTATGGGCCCAATGATCAACGTGTTTCATGTTTCTTCTCAACTTTGTCTAATTAATTCCACCTTTATTGGAGAGTAAATTTCTCCATGGAGCAACTTTAATTTTGTGTTGGCTCAATCAGCTTTTTATGGTAAAGCATTTGTGCACATTTCTATTTTTTCTCTCCAATAATGTAAGAATATATCACAAGCATATGTCCCTTAGGATGCTCCCATCTTTTCCACTATGAAATAATGAAAACTACATTAGCTAGTCGTCCATTACTTGGACTTTGAGAAAGATGGACCCTACCATTATATACAGTCTTGGTCTTGGTCTTTCTTTATAAAAATAAACACATCGAGAACAAACTTTAACATTTTTCTAAAAGAAACAACTTTCCAGCGTTACATTTTACTTTTGCATTTTGTACTATCCATGAACGGCTCCAATAAAATAAAGATAAAAATATCTTACCTTTATACTTTTATCGAGAAAGGATCAAAAATATTTCTGAACTATCTGAAATAGAGCAAAAATATTTTTCGTTAGTTTTTTGGCTCAAAAATACCCCTCTCTAACGGAATGCCACCAAACACGCCACATGAAATAAAATTGTCACATAGCCAGTCCATGTGAAAAATCACCTTTTTAAATACATTTTACACAGGCAGGTAATAATGACCGGCAATAACCGGTTATCTCCCATCCTAATATTTATTTATTTTTAAAAAATAATATACATTGCGAACAATTCCCCCGCCCGCACTCTCTCTTGTTTTCTCTATCTTTCTCTGCGCTCCTCATTTACAGTTTTTATCAGATCCATGGAATGTTAGTTAAATTCTACTTGGGATCTCCTTCAACCCCATCATAATATTCAGATCGACAAGACATCCATTCTCAGAACTCAAATTTGCATGGGCTTAATTTTCAAGTGGAAGATTATAACTAACACTTGGTTCTTAGGAGAAATAAATTTAGAACGATCGATTAATTCATCATATGGTGCTACTGCCCAATATGAACACAATCAAGGGCTAAGAAAAACCACCGTAAATGAGGTGGTTTTGAACCAACACTATAGCCATTTTAGTTTGTCCTTGAAAAGATTTTGAATATGATTAAAATTGCTTAATATGAAATGACAAAACAAAAACAATAAATTTTTAGATTAAACTAAAACAATACATGAGAATGAGTCTTAATGATATTCAATTAGTTATCCTGCAAATACAATTGTTTGATGAATTCTTCAATGGTGTATGTTTGTGATTGGCTTCAATGGTGTCTAAGACATAAAGATTCAGTGAACATAGATCGTGGAATCTTTGTTCTTTTTCTTAATGAACATAGATTCAGTGAACAAAGTACTTGATATAATCTCGCTGTTCAATCTGCTTAACACATATTTTTTAGCCTCAAAAATTTGGCTAAAGCTAAAATCTTTAATGTATTTATTCCATGTGGCTTGTTTGGTGGCATTCCATTAGAGAGAGGGTCATTTTTTAGGCAAATATTTAAAGAAGGGGTATTTTTGAGCAAAAAAACTAACGAAAGGTATTTTTACTCCACTTTAGATAGTTCAGAAATATTTTTTGCCCTTTTCCGTACTTTTATTAAGGACCACTAGTGTCAATTCTACTACAGTCCTCATTTCCTTAAGGCCAAGGCCTAATAATGCCAACAGACTTGTTTGCAATACTATGAATTATGAAGTAGCGAGCTTATATTGTTACTTATACTTATAATAAAAAATAGGTCCTCTTCTTTTTTTCCAACACTTATAATAGGTCAAAAATGCTTTTAAAGTATGACAAATTAGATAAAAGTTGATCTAACAATGTCAATGCCGTGAATTGTTTGGTTCAAAAATGTCTTTATTGTTACTTAATGGGTCAAATATATATATCTTTAATGAGTTAAAAATGCCGTTATTTTTGGACTAAACTATCATAGTAGGGACATTTTTAGACCAAACTTTTAGCGGAGAATATTTTTGTTCACTATTTCACCTAGTTTAAGGACATTTTGACCCTTTTTCGTATAATATATCGTGTTGTATTATATTGTTCGATGAATATACATTTGGATATATTGTATATATCACTTCATAACGTTTAAGGTGTGGGATATAGTTGCTATACAAAAAATAGGGTAAAGGGTAAAATAATATTATTAAATAAAAAGTAAGGGCAAGATGATGTGGAAAATAACGTAACGACATCATCACATCAAATCAGTTATTATATGATACTTTTGAATTTGGATCATTACATAACAATAGAATTAACAATACCATATATTTAAGTAATAACAACCAAAGTAAACATTATGTTTAAAGTAATAAGAATATACAATGAATAGGTATGCGGTAACAAACATCCGAACAAGCTGTAATTCTGCTGCACAATAATTATAAGGGATTTTGTCTAATAAAGATTCTGGTTTTTTAGTTATTTTTAAAGATGAGATTAGGACTGTGCGAATTGTTGGAGAAGCCAAGATGGAAGAAAAAGGAATAACTTCTCATATGATTGAAAACAGGAACTTACTTGAAATAGTATGAAGTTACAACTATCAGACTACAACTCTATCAATCATGGCATAGCAAGTTATGAACGGCTATTTAAGTTAATTCTTTTTTGAGCTAGTAAGTACTGCCTCGTAAAGGCTACGATTACCGAAGTGAAAGCTCCACCATATTGTACCATTATGTATTACCCCATTACACTATTTATATATACATGGTCAAAATTATTTTTTATATATATTTAATAGATGCTGAACCTCTTTCGACTAGTTGGTGTGTGTACTTATTCATATTTTGAGCCTCTTTAATGAAAATCCTAGTTCCTCTAGTGCGGCTACGTGCCTCTTTAATTACCAGCCAAAACTAATTTGGCTACACAAATTAATATTATGAAGGAATTAAATTGGAATTAGAACACATTGATGGGACCAGGATCAGATGCCCATCATCTTCATTTTGTCAAAAACAAATCTTTACTAAAGTTACTTTTTTTGCAAGAGTGATTGAAGACTACGAGCAATAACACAAAAAATGAAAAATTCCATGAAGGGACTCTATTTTGCTGTCATGGGCCATTCATGACTAGACTTTGCATGAAATGTCCATCGTAACCCAAGCAAATGTTTGTTTCTTTTATTTTACCCAGTAAATCTCAATCATTGGTCATTTTATGTAGGCATAATATATAAATGTGTTCTTTAACTTGACCTCAGCTGAATTTATGCCTTCAAGTATGGGTGTGCATAAGTAGACACTTAAGTTTGTATAAAGTTGAATAAGTAGACACACACGTCATACGTGACAGTTCGTGTGAGCTTGTCATGTAGATGCCACGTAAAACGCGTGTGCCTACTTGTTTAACTTTATACAAGTTTAAGTGTCTACTTGTACACAACCAAACTTGGATGGCGTACATGTTAGTTGAGCCAAATTAAAGGGCAATGCTTATGTATTATGTCTTTTATCTAAGATTATGAGAAGGGACTCACCTTAAGAGATCTTACGTAGGTAACTTATCCTACGCAAAAAAAATAGTGGCTCGAACCCGTACTCTCATAAGCAATTTTGGCTTAGAACAACAACATATTCAGTGTAATTTCACAAATGAAGTCTGGGAGGATAGGATGTAAACAAACTTTACCTTTATTTTTGTGAGGTAGAAAGGTTATTTTCGATAGACCCTCGGCTCAAAAGAAACAACAAAATGTGGCTACTAAAACTGAAATACGAATAAGACAAATCTTAAACGTATGGAGAAATTTCTAGTTGTCTGAACACTAATTAAAGAAAATAATTTCCTATGACTACTTAAAATGTGAATAAAGAAAAAGACCCAATAAAAATCTCATGTGTTTTATTTACCGACTAATCTCTTTTGAAAAAAGGTCGTATAATAAATAGCATTGATAATAACCACAAACAAATCGAATCTCCTACCTTCTAGTTATCATTTTTGATACATTGAAGGAGAAAAGGTACCTTGCTCATTTTTGTAAAAAAATTTCCTTCCTTTCGCATAAATAGGCACTTCCCAAGTTTTAAAGAGCATAACCTTTCTTTTTCTTCTAAACTCTAGACTTGTAATCACTAGTTTAAGGTAAATATTCCTTTATCTATCATTAAACTATGCTTCATTGTTTCAGATTGTTTTGATGTTGCTGTTTAACATGTGATACTTTTCTTCAATTTTAGTAGTACCTGTTGTTTCCTTTGCTTTAGTTATCGTGTTATTTGTTATCACTACTTGTTCTCTTCTTGATTGTTCTTAATTTTACTTTTTTGCTACTGTATTTGTTTTACGTACTTTGATTTTTCGATATGCTTATTCGAGTTGAGTGTCTATTAGAAACATCTCTACCTTCAATACGAGTTGAGTGCTTATTCGAGTTGAGTGTCTATTGTACATATGTCAATACTAGATGTAAAACATGTCATAGTATTTTATTTTTGAAATTGTTATATACTCAGCTCCCTCAAAGAGTTACATTCTTTATATATCTCTGTTAAGTTCCATTTTCCATTTAAATTTTATTTGAATTCATGACTTGTTATTAGGTGTTGAAGAGCTTTGCTAAGACAATGCTGGATTCTTGAGTCCTGATCAAAATTGTTATCAGAATATCATCTAACAGTGAGGTAAGAAATCTCGAGACTCGTCTTGAAAAGTTACAACAGACTCCCTCCGTTTCAATTAGTTTGTCTGATTTTAACTTGTCATGAAATTTAAGAAAGAAAATAACGACTTTTGAATCTTGAAGTCTTAAACCAAAGATACGTAGAATGTACCGAAATGTTCTTTAATCTTGTGGTCTTAAACATGTCATGTCAGAAAGTTGGAATTTTTTGAAACGGACTAAAATGAACGTAAGACAAACAAATTGAAAGGAGGGAGTAGTAATTACTTCACTTCAAGGATACATAGTTTTCTTGATGAAGAAATTTCACTTCCTCTTATACTTGAAAAAATTCAACAGTTTTGATTTAGTTTTCGTAGTCAATTATTTTCCCTTGCTTCGGAAACATGTCAGTCCCATAACGCTGGAACCAACAGACAACTCTCAGATATTCACTCAAGTGATAGTTCTTATCTCAAAAGGTCACTTCCTTTTATTGAAGAAAAGTGAAAAAAAGAACAAAGATAATTTTGAGGTAATAACTATTAGTTGAGTTACCGTATGAGAAATCAACACCCAGCATGCATAGTTAGTTCCAGTGCCAGTCTTGCTAAAAGTTTGATCCAGATACCTTCCAATTGTGAAATCTGGAATCTGCTAAAAACATTTGTTAGTGGATGCAATTGTCTAAGTGACATATAATGTATCATTTTATTGATAAGTATAACCATATCAGTGTGGTCAAGTTGCTAATATGTGACCAGGAGGTCATGGTTTCAAGTCGTGGAAACAGCCCCTTGCAGCAAGGTAAGGCTGCATACAATAGACCCTTGTGGTCCGGCCCTTCCCCCGACTCCACGCATAGCGGGAGCTTTAGTGCATCAGGCTGCTCTTTTTATAACCATATCATTTCATATACTTCTTTAGAGTTTCAAATTTTATACAACTCATATATCATGAAATGACCTTCTTTGACTTGGACATTTCCAATAATCCAACACTTTGAAACACTTGGGAGGAGATAATACAGATAGTTTGACAGAATGTGGAAAAATTTCATCAGGCAAGAAAATGAATCTAGAGAAAATTTTGAGTCGCGGGTACAAGACCGTAACTATACAACCATAAACTTTCTTCTTACATTATCTGATATGGAAGCAAATAATGGTCTGTAGATGAAGTAATTACTGATATGGAATCTGTATAAGATGACTAATACCAAAAAGAGAAACATTTAATTACCTTTGAGCAGGACTCTTATTTTCTGCTTCCTTTAGTGTCTACGAGGACTCATTACATTTTCAATTTTGATAAATTTGCAGCTGAGAGATGGGAGACCCAATCACGAGTGCTGTAGCTAACCTCATCGTAAAAGACTTGTCAAAACAAGTGAATATGCATGCTCAATATGCTATTCAATTTGAAAGTCAGTTTAAGGAGATGAAGAGAGAGCTGAATCTCATGCGTTCGTATCTCACTGAAGCAAACAGGATGAAAGGAAACAACAAGTCTGTCAAGTCAACCTTATCTGAACTTGAAGAACTAATTTATGAAGCAGATAATGTGATCACGGATTGCCAAATTCGTGAAGACTATCTAAGGATGAAAGGGAATCCTTCTTGCTTGTTTCCATCTCCGAGGGAGATTTCTTTCAGATACAACACTGGAAGGAAACTGACAGAACTCAACAAGGAGCTAGTGAAAATGCATCAGAAGCTGAGGACCTTTGTTGGCCCAATAACTGAACAATCAACAAGTGATGGAAGCAGCAGCAGACGGACAAGATGGACCTCACACATTTTTGATCAATCTGAAATTGTGGGGTTATCAAATGATACAAAGAAAATCAAAGAATGGATCCTATCTCACAGCGAGTCATTACATCGCGTTGGCATTGTTGGGATGGGTGGTTTGGGGAAAACCACAATCGCGCAAAAGATCTACCATGACAGACAAGTGAATGTGAGATTTCAAAAGAAAGTTTGGGTTTCTATATCTCAAACTTATGATGAGCTTGCCATCATGAAGGGAATTTTGAGACAGCTGAATGTAGATGATAGTGGAACTGACAAAGGAAACTTGCTAAACAGAATTCTTGAAGCGCTTTCACATAAGTCGTACTTGATTGTCATGGATGATGTATGGAGTATTGATGATGGATGGTGGGATAGGATATCAAGGGGATTGCCCAAGGTTATAGAGCACACTAGTTGTGTTATAATCACATCAAGAAATGAGGATGTTGTAAAGAGGATGGGAGCCACAGAATCAAGAATTCATCGACCAAGATTGCTCGATGATGAAGAGAGCTGGTCGTTGTTCTGTAAAGTTGCATTTTTCTCAACTAAAGGGAAGTGCAATACTCAATTGGAAGAAGTTGGAAGAGAGATCGTGCGCAAATGTCATGGTCTTCCTCTAGCCATCAAGACCACAGGTGGGATGTTATCATCAAAGCCACATTCACTCGGGGAGTGGACGAGGATATGTGAGAATTTTCGAGAGAAATTGGTATCGGATTGTGAAAGCAATATCTCCGTAATGGCTTCTTTGCAGCTAAGTTATGATGAGCTTCCTTCGCATCTAAAACAATGCATATTGTGCTTCTCAATCTATCCAGATGACCATGAAATTGAGGCGGAACAATTGGTTCGTTGGTGGGTAGGGGAAGGATTGGTTCGTGGCGATGGCTCAGAAACTGCAACAGATGTTGCTTTTAGTCATTTGTCTGAACTTGTAAGTAGGTGCTTGGTCGAATCTGTCCAAAGAAGAAATTTTGATGGCAGAGTTTACAGTTGCAAGATGCATGACATGGTTAGGGACATGACAATTCTAGTCGCAGAAGACGAGAAGTTTTGTAGCTTTAATAGAGGCAGGCACATAGCCACAGTAAACTCTAGGCACTTGGGGGTCACCAAGGAAACAACTTTCCAGTCCTTGGCTGGGAACTCAAAGCTAAGAGCACTTCTTCTCACAACAACAAATTACATTGGCTTCAACAGGAAAATTGCTCTGGCTGAAATCAAGACTCTTAGGGTCTTGGACTTGTCATGTGTCAAGCTAGAGAATATCTGCTTACTTGATCTATGGCAATGGATCACATCACTGAGGCGACTAGCGTATTTAAATCTTAGAGATGTTGCGAACCTGGAAGAAATTCCAGACTCCGTGAGGAAGTTATGGGGCCTTCAAATACTGGTCCTTAGAGAATGCAAGGAACTGAAAAGGCTACCAATATCAATCACAACACTTCCAAGATTGGCAATTCTTGATGTTGGAGGTTGTCCATCTTTTTCATGCTTACCACAAGGTCTCTCTGGGCTTTCCAATCTTGAAGAGCTGTATGGATTCAAGATACCGAGTCCAGCAACAACAGAAGCCTGTCGCCTTAGTGAGGTCGTGGCACTAACTCAACTCCGGGTACTGCAATTAGATATAACGGAGGAAAGCACGATAGAGGAAAAGGAATTGTCTGCATTGAAACAACTTCAACTACTAAGGGTGCTATCGATCAACGTAGGGGACAGTGAAAACAAGGACATCATAAGGAAGCTGGATAACTTGTCACCACCAACGCGCATTGAAGAATTATATCTAAGGCACTTCCTTGGAGAAACCATACCAGCTTGGATAAACCCCATTTCACTTCCCCAACTGCAGTACCTTTGCATAGAAGATTCAAGAGTGCTTAGTCACATGAGTGAAAATTTCTGGGGAGACAATGAGGGTAGCTGGAACGTCGAAGGACTGTGCTTGAAATTCTTGCCAAGGCTCGGGGAGACGTGGGAAACATTCCGAAGTGCAATGCCAGCCCTAAAATACTTAGAAGTCAGCCACTGCAATTCGCTGAAAAATTTCCCATGTAACGTTGAGGGTTTAGGATATTGGACAAAGCCAGAGGAAGAGGAGCAAAACAAGGAAGAACAAGACGTGATTTCGTGCCATGGAGTCAATGAAGGTGAATTTGATGACATGCACTGAAACTGTAGGATTCCCAATCTTCAGTTTCAGTACAAAATTATGCTTTTTTCTTTCCTTTTTTGGTTTGGAAAACTGGTATCACATTATGTGTCAGCACAGTGATGACTTATTTGCTAGTCTGTATGCTTTGTTTTACAAATTATCAGTCACATGTTTGTCGAGTCTTTATTAGAATATTGTTCTTATGTAATGGACAGGTAATAATTTTGTATTGGTTGCTGATTTATATCATTGTGGCTTCAGATTTTGTTGCAGAAAGTATTGTGGCCTTAATATCTATTGGAAGTTTGTTAAGAGGAAAAATCAATATGGACATTGATATAGAGTATGATAGAAATTAGCAAATATGTAACATGGTGTTTAGCTATTCTGCTTGCATATTTACATCCAATAACAATTTTGGAGCTACAAAATTAGACATAAGAAGCACCATTTGAAGATACATCTAACAGAAATGCTTATGCATTACTAGCAAAAACTAAGAAAGCTCATTATCTGAATTAAATGGATAACTCCTCCAACTCAAATGGTCGAGACATCCCATGAATGACGAACGTCTTGGATACGAAAATATCCGGTGCTGTGATCTCCACGCCATCAATGACCAAAACGCGCGAAAAATTGCTCTTAGAGATAGTAACATTTAGGCCAGGAGCCAATGTCTCGAGTGATGATATCTCAGGCAAGAAAGACAATTCCATAAAAGTATACCTCTTCGGCATTATATGAAGCCTTACGATTCTTTCAAGCAACAGTGAAGGAGACGATAAAAATCCCAAATTCGGAGGAGCAAAGATGGTTACAGAGCTCAAATTAGCAGAATCTTGAATAACCCCATCAAGAACAGAATGCAATTCAATGGCAAACGGAACGTATCCATTCGAGCTCAGCAATTTAATGATTCTTGGCCAATCAACCAACTTCTTCGTATCGTTAGCACTTGTGTTCGACATTTCTTCACAAATTGGTGATCGAATAACGTCCATATGTTCGTCCATTCGATGAAAATCCAACGCAGAAAAAACCCCGTTTACTCCCTGAATCGAAAGATTTCCTTCAAGAAACAAATCAGGATGAGAAACAAACACATTATTAATCTCAACAACCTTCTGTTTTTCATCAACTCTAGTAATAACAATCTTTTTTCGCGACAAAAGGGTGGTTACGCAACTACCATAGGACATTTTCATCAATTCTTGAAACGCGATTTTCGTAGGAGAAGTATGATACTCCAAGAGCTGTTTCATTGCCCAAGAAGGAACAGAGAGATTAGAAATAGCAGAATCTTGGATGGCGAAAATGGTGGAATGAGGAATCGAAAGGAAAATCTCCGGAGAGATTTGTAGGAGAGTAGCTAAGATATTAAACCCGTGATTTCGAAGAGCTTTAGAAGCGTTGATGGTGATTTCGTGTTTGTTGAAATGGTGAGATGAATTTGTATGATTGTTGGCTGATTTGGAGTGCATTGTGGAAATGATTGCGGTGTATGCGAGGAGTAGGGAAAGGAGTACGAAGAATAGAGCATGGCAACCAGAATTTGCCATTGTTAGTTGCAGTTTTTTTTTTTTTTTTTTTCTGTGTGTAATGTGAGAAGAAAAGTTGGTTGAAGCAGAGAAAAAGAGAGTGATTTTCCCTCCTAATTACAAATAACGAGACTTCTGTGTAACTGCTTATGTTAATAAGAATGACTAAGAAATTATTTCTGCATTATGTTTACTTGAAATATATTTTCATATTTCAAGTATTAAAGTTTACTATTAGGTACTATATATAAACGAGAATCGTCCTCACAGGCAGAGGCGAAGCCAGGATTTGAGGTTTGGGGGTTCTGAATATTAAGATGGGACAACGACCTCAAATTAATATATAATAATTGCCAAAGTAACGAACTTATCAGGTTGACAAGGTCTCTTTTGTATGTAATATCTTCTCACTCGGTCACTTATATTAACGAGAAAATTCCCTAATTTGTTTTCTTTCGGCAGGGTCTGATTGAGGATTCAAATCAACCAACTCACTCCATTATCCGACGCTTTGAAAACATTGGTGTGTGATGGAGAACTTGGCAAAGGAGAGCTAAGAACGGTATTGAAGGAGTTTGAGGCTTCAAAAACTTCGTACAATTGCCCGCGGATTCAATAACTACATGGGTGGAACTGACGGAAGCATTCTTGGATAGATTTTTTCCACCGTCCCAGATGTTACAATTGAGAGATGAGATTATTAAATTCTGCCAATTGAATGGCGAACCATTACACGAGCTTGGCAAAGGTTTAACAAGAAGTTGATGAAGTATCCAACTCACGAGGTTCCGGATAAGATGCTCCTCCAAATCTTTTATCGAGCATTAGATTAATTGAACAAAATGGTTGCGGACAATGCGGCCGGAGGATCTTTAGTGAAACAAACTTATGGTGTTGCATCGGCATTATTGGACCAAGTCACTAAACAAAAAATCACAAATATCACTATATAAAAATAAAAAATAAAAAGGGACCATATACTTTTCAACTTACTAGGAATTTTGGCATTGAAATTTTGGATTGTAAGTTGTTGGGTCACTAGAGTGGCTGCGGACTGCAATAGTGATTAATATCCTTACTTTCCTAAAATTTAATTTTAGTTTTGAGGTTTTGTGAAGAAACCAATAGACAAATCTCTTTTTGTATTAGAGTAGATGTGTTTTTTATTTTTTGACTTATCAATTTTGTCTTGTTTTCTAAATTTTTAAATAACATATATTTCACTGCCTTTAAATTTTAAAGCCTCAATTTTTAAACAAAAGAGAGCACTGTGAGGCATAGGCAAAATCGGAGAAAAAAGTGCCTAAAGCCAGATTCGAACCCACAAACTAGAGGGAAAAGAGCCTTCGCTGGCCCATTCTGACCGCTGAGCCATTCACCTGCACTTGTATGTGGGTTCGCTATCTAATAATTATGTATACTTACCAGAATTTTTAATACATATGCAAGGTCTACGCAAAGCTACTGGGTTCATCCGAACCCCCGTGTAGCACTGTAGCTCCGCCCCTGCTCACAGGGATAATGTGGAGTTTTTATTTTTTGATGTTGTTAATCTCACACGTGGCTGCTGCAATTATCTTACATTTTCCTACTTTTTACCTCTTTCATTTATTATTAAGGGCATTGCCACCTAGGACTTTATAATTGGTATGTACTTTCTTCGTTTTATTTTATTTGATCCCTTTATTAAAAATAATTATTTTAATTAATTTATTTAATTTTTAAAATCAATAGAAGTTTATCATATTCTTTCAATATTACCTCTATCATTTAATGACTATATAAAGTATTAATAGTCAAATTTGGATTTTAAAAGTATAATTAATAAGATTAGTTTAATAAAATATACTTTAATAAATATTTTTTTAAGAATAGTGTCAAATCGACATGAGCCAAGTAAAATGAAACGGAGCGAGTAGTAATTTTTGTGGTTGCTAAAAATTTGACAACTTTAAATTATATTTAAAATTCTTTTACTCCATCCGGTTTTATTTTATTTGGTCCTCATATAAAAAATATAAATATTTCATTTTATTTGTCTATTTTAACAAATCAAAAAAGTTTTATTATTTCTTTTCATAATCCTTTTAATAATTAAATATTCCAGCCATTTACTGCCAATATTTCAAAAATAGATTTTCACTTTCATTTATTACTTTTAACGTATCAAAAAAAATTACAATTATTATATTTTAAATATACTTATTTCATTTATCGCTAATTTTCCTATGCATCTCACTTCATGTTTTCTTAAAGAAGGATATAAAAAAAATTGGTAGAGAAAATTCAAATCGATAAGTGTTCTTTTAAAAAAAACATATATTTCAATTTTGATTTTGAAGAACTTTTTTTCCTTTGAATGCACAGTATTTTCTTTTTTAAAAAATAATTTTTTCCTTCTTAGAGTTTATATTAATTTTCTTTCCATACGAAACAAGTTTATCCAATTACACTAGAGGATGCATGAAAGATGAGGAAATT
Source organism: Capsicum rhomboideum (assembly GCA_031232105.1). Lineage (NCBI taxonomy): Eukaryota > Viridiplantae > Streptophyta > Magnoliopsida > Solanales > Solanaceae > Capsicum > Capsicum rhomboideum. The sequence continues at coordinate 133,145,740 of CP124712.1, read as the reverse complement.
AAGAAGGGGTTAGTTTATCCAGTTATGAGTTTTTATTTTACTCCTATTGAACTACGTATAATTTTTATGCGATTCTTTCCTTTTTGAATATTTTTTTTACCTAAAAAGTTTTTTTTTTGATGGACAATTTTATATCACTTTTAAAATATCTATGATGTTTTCAAGTATTGAAAGCAGAAATTATTAATTAATACTTTATAATAATACAATATTATGAGACAAATCCATCAGAGAATTTCAAGATCTTATCCGAATTCCGAATTATCTTTTAAATCTGTTATTTGGTTATTGAAAATTTATATTTTATGCATAATGTATAAACTAAGAGCAAAATTCATTTTTGAGGTTCAGTTTGATGATTTTTTTTTTAATTTCGTATAAAATTAAGTTTACATTACTATATTTAGCTAGCATAAACTTTGCTATAAAAAATGTTGAATTAAAACTTAATAAATACCTTTAAAAATCTATTTTTAATCTATGACTAACAAATATTTCACAAATTCATAAAAAATGTCAAGATATGTTTCCAGTTTGTTATCATATTATTACTTCTATAATGTAGAATTACTTTTGTCCATTGGTATTTGCTAATTCTTCTGCTAAGTTTGTTTCCTTATAAATAATTTTTTCTTTGAAAATTATGCAATTATGAAATAAAAACTTTAAAGACTTATTAACGAGACATAATTAACGTGAAATTATAATTCTTAATTAAAATTATTATTTTCACTTCTTGAATTTAGGTCGGGGCTTTACACGGACCACCTGCAACTAGTTTAAAAGGTATATAAATAACATAAATATCAATAGTTTACTAGCTAATTATACTCTCTCCCGACCTTTGCTTAAATTACATCAAATCTCTTACCTTTACGCGGCATATACATAACTAAACGACTATATACATCACTAATATATACATAAGTACAAAACTGTTTAATGACATAAAAGGAAAAAACTGGCTTTAACGTGTTTGAAGCGCAATTAATGTGAAATTTTTTCTCTGGTGAATCCCTTGATTTCAGTAACAGTTTCAAATTTTGAAATTTTGAATTACCAAATTATCTTTGTTTGTTCAAATCATCCAAATTCCTACGATCAAAAACCATCAACTTCGCGTAGCTCTATTTTTTAGATTTTCGTTTTGCTCGTTTTTTCCAGTTCCTATACAAGATGAACATCTCCATTCTCTTGAGACATTCTGGTGTTTGGCAATCTATAGTTTATGAAAGATACAAAAGTGATGAAATTGTTGTTGAAGAAAATATTACATATGTTAGAGTGATTTCGACAATTGCGGCAGAATTAGAGATTGAGGAGTCAAGGAGAAAAATTAACATCCAATATGTAGTTGAAGGCAATTCATCACCAATGGTGATTCGTAATGAAAATGGAGTGAAGTTGTATGTTGAATTGAAGAAAGGTTCTCCATCATTTGTAATGTATCCTTTAGTCATAACAAGTACGGATAAATCTACCGAAGAAGTAACGTTCGATGGTGAAACTGGAGCAATAGTCTGCGTAGAAGGAATAGAATCGGATGCACTAGCACTTTCTGTTGTTGAGTCAAAAAATGAGCACTCATTATATGTTGTGAATTGGAAATTGACAACTTCATAAGTAATTGTAAGAATAAAGAAGTGAAGGAGAAGCAACTTTACAAGGATAAAGCTACACTTGTAAGCGTAGTGGCGAAGTATGCGTTAGCTCATTGCTTTAATGTTAGAGCTAAGCGATCCGACAAACATAGGTATGATTAGAATGTTTTATAAATCTGTTATATAGTTTCGTACTTATTTATGATGCTTATAATTGTTGAAATCGTTTTTCTGGAGGATGATTTGACCATATACATTACTTCTTAATTATCGGATCTATGTATGTTTTATGAACGTTGAATAAATATACAAAAGTATATACCATTTGTAATCCTATACAAAAATTGTTGGAAATCCTATACATAAGTATATGTTGTTGTCAATTCTATATCTGATTTATTGGTGCCATTCATATACATTATATGTTAAGGTTTTTGTATGTATATGTAACGTGTTTTCAATTATATACATTGCAAAGTTGTAATATGTTTATCCTACACATTCAGCTGTTCTCATATATGTTGAACACATTTTTTTTTACAGCTATGTGCTAATTTGTTATAATGAGGATTGTGATTGGATCATGAAAGCTTCTTGCCTGAATAATTCTGATTTGTTTATGGTTCATACATTCAAGAACGAACATATATGTCTAATGAGTGATAGAGTTCTAAAACAGTTGCAAGCAACGATAATTTTTGTTAGTAACTTTACGGCGCCGAAGGTGGTTAATTATAAGAGAAAACACACTCCGAGAGACATAATTGAAGAATTGAAAGATGTATATGGAGTGGATATTAACTATATGAAGGCATGAAGAGCCAAGGAATGTGTTATGGAGATACTAAGGGATGGACTGATGGCTATAAAAAAATGCCGAGATACATTCATATGCTAAACACTGTGTATCCTAAGTCTCATATTAGGATGCGTAAGTCAGCAAAAAATGAATTCATGTATTTTTTTTATAGCACTACATCCAATGATAAATGGTTTCAAGTTTTGTAGACCATTAGTTGTGGTGGATGGGGCTCATTTGAGTGGACCATACAAAGGAACTTTTCTGTCGGTAAGCACTCTAGATAGTGCAAGTATGAAAACTGATGTTTGTCTTATTTACAAACTTTTTTCCCGGCAAGAGCTCTATATGTTGCAATACATTTCATGTCATTAAATTTTCATATGTTCTATAATTTACTTATACCTTAAGACATTTATGTATATGTTACTCATTTACAAACATATTTTTTCTGACATAGGGTGTATTATGTCGATCGTTTATGGTGTGGTAGATACATAGAATGACTCTTCATGGACATGATTTTTTCAGCAGTTTAGAGATGCTTATGGAGAACATTAGAACATGTGTGTTGTATAATCAAAAGTGTAAGCATCGTGAATCCCAATATCCTTCATTTTGCCTATATTTGGCATCTCTGAAAGAATGATTGTGGATACTTTCGAAATAGCAAGTCTAGACTTAGTGACTTATACTATTCTATGGCTAAGGCTTATAGAAAAGATGATTTCGATTACCTTATGGCTAAGGTGGGTAAGGTGGATCATAGGGTAAAGGATTACCTATATAAAGCCGGTTATGAAAAATGGTCAAGATTTCATGCACCTATAAACAGAGGTAGAATGATGACATCTAATATAGCCGGATGTATCAACGGTTGCTTGGTAGATGCGCGGGAACTTTCTATTTTAGGTTTTTTGGAAGAAGAAAAAAATTTGTTTAGGTCATGGAACTGCAAAAATAGAGAAATAGCATCGTATACAAAAACTACACTAGGGAGAAGATTTGAAGAAATCCTAACTCTTAATGGTGCAAAATCTTCTCGCATGACGGTATGATATACATATATTTCTTTCTATATATTTCAGTATTATGCCAATTTCTATGAATAAAGTTTATGTGTATGTATCAGATTTATGACTTCTTCTATTTATTGTAGGTTAAGCCTTCGTCAGAATATGTGTATGTTGTATACGAATCAGGTAGAAGGTACATTGTGGACCTTGAGAAACAATCTTGCAACTGTGGACGGTTTCAACTTGATAAGATACCGTGTCCTCATGCAATTGTTGTTTTAAAGAGAAAAAATGTAGTTGATATGGGTCTCTACTGCTTTGATTACTATAAGCCTACAACACTAGTCAGGACGTATGAAATTATTATTATTTCGATGCCCGATATGAAGGATTGGCAGGTACCTAAATGTGTTCAAGAGGAAGTGGTCGTACCACCCAAATATCGTAAACCACCAGAAAGGCCGAAGAAAGGAACGCATAATAAGTCTAGTGAAACGCTGTCATCAAGTACAAACCGTTGTGGCAGATGCGTTCGTGCAGGTCACAACATACGAATTTGTGATTTTTTTTCAAAGGAGAATTGACATTTGTGATGCCGTAAACATATCTTTTCTGAAGAATAAGTTATTAGTTCATGATGTTGATTTTTTTCTATTTTGAGTAGTGTTAAAACTTCTTTAACAGTAATTGACTCAATGACTATAATTTTTTGGTTGTGCCAAGTTTTAGGATGCCTTGCTTTCAGTTTCTCTAATATTACCGTGTTTGAGTGTTATGTCCTTGTTGTTTACTGCAATTTAACTGTGTATATTGCAGAAAATGTGCAAATGCCTTCATGAGAAATTAACACAGCAACTGGTAGTGCACTGCTACTTAACTGTGTATTTATCGTGATTCATAATTGTTTAATTTTCTATCCTATAATTAATATCATATCATAATCTGTAAAAATCATAAATGTCTATGATATTTTGTATATGTAATCCTATACATTGCTATTAAGATAAATTGTTATTGACTAATATTCATAATTGTGTCATTGGCTATCCTATACATAACAGTTTTATGAATTTGGAGGATAATCATTAATGTATATGGTCTCTTATATAATCTTATACATTACTATGAACAACAAAACGTATACAAATACAAAAGATTATATATGTAATCTTACATTCAACTATCCAGTAATGTATAAGATATCTTGTGTGTAATTATATACACTGAAAAGTAAATGATATCATATACATTGCTATTCAGATAAATTGCTATTGACTAATATTCATAATTGTGTAATTAGCTATCCTACACATAACAGTTTTCTGAATTTGGAGGAAAATTAGTAATGTATATGGCCTCTTATATAATCTTATACATTACTACGAATAGCAAAATATATACAAATACAAAGATTATATATGTAATCTTACAGTCAACTATCCAGTAATGTATAAGATATATAAATGATATCATATACATAGATATGAATATATATCACTGTAAGATTACATATACATTGGAGTGAATAAGATATCTTATACATTGTAATCTATAATATATCTTATACATTGGGTATCATTTTATAACAAAATACAGGTGTGCAATGTATTATATGTATTGCCATGTATAAGTGAGATATACATTGTTGTGTATATTTTACTGTAATATTTTATAGAATTTTTAATGTACAAGTTAACATATACATTGCACAAATAAATTTTCACTGTAATGAGAGAATGTACCTAAGTTAATATATTATAGAAATTTTATCCAAAACACAAAATAAATACGCGAAACAAAAGATTCAAGACATGTCTTGTTAAGTATTTGCTAACACAGTACTCAAAAAACTATTTTTTTCAGATCATAACATTAAGAACTTTCTACTCAATTCTAACTATCACTGATTCATCGGGTGGTGGAACATAATTGGGCCTCGGTCTTAGAGGATCTTCGTTGTTGCTAACATAACCTATCCTAGCCTTGACAACTCTATAATTCCATAAAAGTGTGGCGTATCTCAAGAGATGATATTCTGCTTCAAAATTCGACGAAGAAATTGACAGTCCCTCACTCAAATACTCAGAATAATCAGCTACAATGACTCCACAGTCCCTGAATATTAAAGTGGAATGAGTTTAAAAAAAAGTTTCATCAACAGTATAAATGTGTGTGCGTTTTAAAAAGTAATTTTCTTGAATAATACTGACAGACTATCACTTGATCGCTGAGCAATTTTTTGCACATACTGAACATCAAAAGAATATAGTTTCACAAAATGGACACCTTGATCAATTTTATTCTTGTATGCTTCCAGATCAGACCACACCGTACATTCTGTTTTTTCAAGAAATTTACTGTCAGCCAAGTAAGTTGGCAACATCACAGACAACTTATGCATCTAAGGTGATGGTTCTCTATGTCTTGATGTCATCTTTGAATCATAATCTCGGATGCATCTTTCCTTCAGTGCGATGACAGTCAAAACCCAGTGAAATTGTCCATCGCAATTTATCGGTACATAAACATCATCAACCAAATGCCAAGGCAAACCAACAGGGCTGTTGAATTCTTTGATAATATTGGTTATTGATTCCTCATGATGGGCAACAATACTTGATTGTGCATAGTCCTCCTGAGTAGACAGTTCCTTGTCAGCAACATCTGGATAATACCTATGGTATGTCTTGTCTATATATGTTTTAAACAAGCAATTCACGATAGTGTATCTGTATTGTTGCTCATATTGCTGCTTTGACTTCTTGCGCATGTGGTAGAATATAACCTCAAGATGCCGCAGTTAAGTGACAAAAATCAAATCAAAAAATCATGTCAGCAAACAAATATTCCACAAATACATAAGTAACATTAATGGATACTATGTTGTTGTCAAACATATATAATAATTCTAACATATGAAAAAATAACAGTACAAAACTAAGTAGTATTGTCACTAAATGATGTATATGTACATGATCTGACACATAAATAAACATATGTAATGGTTGTTGTTAATTGAAAATACATAATATAACATTCCCTAAGTTTATATACTTTAGATCTATGTATATGCAATAATAGAAACCCACATATACATTAAATCTATGTATATGCAATAATAGAAACCCACATATACATTATATCTATGTATTTGCAGTACCAGAATTCCACATATACATTAGAACTATGCATGTGCAGTAACATAAACCCACATATACATCATTAAAATATAACATTTTCTAAGTTTATACCTCGTCATTCCAGCATGTGTTTGGTTGAGACATCAAGTAGAACCAGTCTTTTGATTTTGGATGTGCAACGACAAAATCCAGCTGTTTGAATCCAAGACTGAAAGTTCTAGCTTTGTAATGATCGTCCTTCAAATTTCTATTTCATTAATTATTATAAGGTGTGAGTATATATAACTTTATTTTCGGATAATTTTAACAAAATAAATTTACAATCTTACTTGTTGGCATGAAATTTTAACAGCCCTTCGACAATCCAGTCAGAGTACAACCCTGTTAATTCACTTGAAATCTCTTCTGAAATTCTGAAATCATCAAATGCATGTTTTTTCGGTGGTTCAGAATTCCCATCCTCCTTTTCCTTCGCACTAGAACCAAAATCTGTCAAAAATGGTGACATGAATATCCTTGAAGGTTGCCTAGTTCGTTTGAGCAGGTGTTTTAGCTTCTTGATGTATAACGACATTGGCATCAGAAAAATCTGAAGGAAATTTACTGTCCCAAAGTAAGAACTGACTGTCCGTCATTTGAACTGGACTAACTGACTTCAGCGGATTGCTGGCAAAGGAGTTGACATTTCAGATATGAGTGTGTCTATAGCGTCTTGAATAGAGTCAGGTATGTTTTCTGAGAGATCATCCTGTAAAACAAACATGGTGTCGTCATGTAATATACTTAAATAAACATAAGTAATAAGTAAGCATTTTAGATTTGAATTTGAAATATGTATATGTTAAGTTAGCATGGTAGTAATGTATATGCAATATTTGACTTTACTTATACATACAAAAAATGTATATTTATACCTATGTTTGTTGATTTCTATGACAATGATTTAAATTTACTTATAAATATGTGTTTACCTTCTGAACATTATGGTCATCACTGAACTCTGTCTTTACGGGATTGATGTGGACATTATCCTCGAAAATAATTTGAACTGATTGTATATTTTTTGAAGATTGTTCAACATCGCGTTGTGCATCCATTGGGTCTTCTCCAATTTGGCTGATGTTTGCATTGTCAGACTGAGATTGAAAGTACAGTTTATGAGTATTTAACTAATAAAGTCAACATATTTAAAAGGTATGTAACATGAACTTAACCTTATACATTGTAGACTTTGGACTGGCCAATTTTCAAGAGCTACCGACATCAACACTTTCTTTATTGGAGTCATCTTCATTTAGATTTCCTGGGCCATTATCAACTTGATAAAGAGAAATTGCCACATAAACAGAAGGTAAGAGTAAGCAAAATAATTTTTTTAACCATCCAAAAATACCTTTAGATCCGCATCATGCTTCTGTTTCAAAGCTTTCAACATTTCAGCATCTTGTGTAATCAGTAATGTTTGAAGGTCATTGAATTTCTTGTCAACCTTATCACATAATTAAAATAATTTTAGTATTCTCATATAGTTATTTAATTTACATTAGAAAAATATACAGAAGGTAAGTGTAAGCAAAATAATTTTTTAACAATCAAAAAATACCTTTAGATCTGCATCATTCTTCTGTTTCAAAGTTTTCAACATTTCAGCATGTTGTGTAATCAGTAATGTTTGAAGTCATTGAATTTCTTGTCAACCTTATCACATAATTAAAATAATTTTAATATTCTCATATAGTTGTTTAATTTTCATTAGAAAATCAGAAATTGTACTTACATAAGACTGGACATATGACTTTATCACGTCTATATCCGTTTTCAACAAAAACTAATCTTGATGCATGCTTGAAGACCCATGAAATATCTTTTCAGCCTCACATTGTTGTTCGTGATCAACAACAGACGGTGCATCTGTAATTTCTTCAAAGATGAGTTCATCCTCCTTGATTGGTGTCAACTCAAGCACTTTTTGTTTTGCCTCATATTTTTCTGTTTTCTTGAAATCTTGTTCTGTTACAGATTTTCTAGGAACATTGACTGTCCACCTCCTTTTTGGTGGGGGTGCACCTGATGTATAGGAAATCTACTTTGTCTTGATCAGTAGTTCAGTAGGTAGTTTTGTGCTAAAATCATCAAAATCGTCTGTTTCTGATTCGGTAGCTTTCAACTTAGCATCTGAAATCATTTTTTCTTGACGATTATCTGATGTGGTTGGTACAGAAAATGCAGCTGAATCAGATGTAGCACTAACCAACTGATTTGGCAAATCAAGATTCTCCAATTCCTCAGTTGTAGCACGTATGTTGGTGTAAACAAACTGTTGGAAAGAGTGATATGTATACGTGTACTTTGTGATGTATATGATATGTTTATGTAACAAAACAGATAAGAAAAAGTAAAAAAAAAAAAATTAGATTGTGAATCAGATTTACCTTACTAAACATCCCAGCCATGAACTTCTCATATTTAGGCTTGATTCCTACTATGGACCAGTTTAACAACCTCGAAATAACATTATTCACACGGACAACTATGACTTCATCAACTTTAGAACAACATTCGTACATCCACACATTCAATGCGTATGGCATACCTCTGAGAGTGTATAGTTGTTTTTCTATAAAGAAATCTTGACTCAAAAAACTCATCAACTTACTGAATGTTAACTTTCCCCATGGAAAATGTTCATAGGTTTCATCCTCCACCATTTTGAATTCTGCAATGCCAATTGGTGCATCACGTAGTTGTGATAACAAATACGTGTTTATGAAATACAGTATAGCCATGTGCAAGGCATCTGTATTATTGTCAAAATGTCCCATTTTGAATCGTTGTACTAGAGTGTGTTTATATATTCCAGCAGTCACCTTTGGAAAATACTTCTTCATCAAATTAGATGTGGTAGACTCTGGATAAATAAAATCCTGCTCACTACCAGTGCATTTAAGATTGGTGATGATAGCAAATTCAAATAAAGAAAATCTGAGCACCCTTGACAATTACATGAAGTTTTTCGGGATTATCCTGCTCTATCTCAAGCATCAACAGGTATTTAGTCATTTGTCCTTGAAGATTGCTTTGAGGCATATTGAAATATACCTTGAAGAATGATTGGCGAAACAACTCAAGAACTTCTTCACCAACAAATGTCTTAATATCATTCCCAAAATTCCGGTTACATGAAGTGCCAATATGCAAAGGGTGTGTTGGAATGTCTTTGATTACATATTTCATACCCTGTAATTATATATATAAGTATTAAAATATATTTCAAATCCAATACTTAAATTAACAGAAAATAAGCAACATTCTCTTCTATGTGTATGCATTGCCTATGCTACTCAAATACATAAGTCTAATCCAATACATTAGTTAACACAGTTATAAATATTATGTATATGCCACATACTTTATATACATAATTTTTATATGTACATTAGATATATGTCTCAGAATAAACAAATACACTACACTATCTTGTTTCCGCCATCATATTCATCATCAAAACATTACATATATGTATCAGAATAAACAAATACAATACATTATCTTGTTTCCGTGAGCATATACATCACCAAAATTGTGTACATATGTGCAGTAGCAGAAACCCACATACACATTAGATTTATGTATGTGCAGTAACATAAATCCACATATACGTTAGATCAATGTATGTGCAGTAACAAAAACCCACATATACATTAGATCTATGTATATGCAGTAACAAAAACCCACAGTGTAATTAGATCTATGTATATGCAATACCAGAATCCCACATATACATTAGATCTATGTATGTGCAGTAACAGAACACCACATATACATCACCAAAATTATAAATATATGTGCAGTACCAGAAACCCACACACATTATATGTATATTTATGTGCATTACCAGAAACCCACATATACATTAGATCTATGTATATGAATAACCAAATACACTACAATATATTTTTTCCGTGAGCATATACATCACCAAAAACAAAGTAAAATACCTTTGGTAGACGGGGACGTAATGTATCTTCAGATTTCTTCCTCCTTGAAGATGACGCAACAACCTTTTTATTTTGGTTACCAGCAATTTTCCTTAACTTCTTCATCATAACGGGATCGTTTCTATGTTTAGATCTGTTTTCACGGAAACCAGGATCATCCTTATCAAAATCTCCAGGAACGAACCCAACAACAATATTTGTTGTTTGGGGATTATTCTCTAATTGAGTTAGTCCAACACTAAACGAAGGTCCTACATCCATTAATATGCTTGTTCTTTTCTATGAACACTAACTACACAATTTTGATTTTAGATTTAGTAAAGTGAAAAAGATGAAATTATACTAACCTCCTAAAGAAATTCAAGAAGAAAGATACTGGAGATTGTCAGTTGATGTTGAAGAGTTGAAGATGAAGACAAATTTAATTCAAAAATGATAAATCGCTTGATAGTTGCCTTGAAAATGGGTTTTCTTTTTGTAGCATTAGGCGTAAAAAGTGGGAGGATGGAGTGGGTTGAGTAATGTATAAGGAATAAGGAGAAAGAAAGTGAGATATGGGATATTTTGTAATTAGTTTGGGGATTTGGTATTTTAAGTAATATACATAAGTTAAGTTGTAGTTTTGTATAATTTTCGCATTATAAATGCCTATCTACATATCTATATATATATAAAATAATAAAGAAGAATCAAGATAAGGTGATGTGGCACCTCTCTTTAGTCAAGGATTCTATTTATCTTTTTTCTCTTTTTTTTGGAGCTTTTCTTTCATTTTTCTCAATTATTTTATTTTAAAAAATCATCTTCATAACTCACATATCTTTATGTTCATAAATTATACTCTTAATTAATATTAATAAAATTCATAACTCTAAAATCTTTTATATTCATAACTCCCAATTATTTAATTTTGCATTAAAAAGTTCAATGACAATTGTTTCTTGAAATAGCTAGAAAGAAACAATGACAACTGTTTCTTGAAAAAATCTAATGACAATTGTTTCTTGTAAGGTATGTGCATTTTGAAAGTTACTCTTTTAAGCTCTATTTCCTTTTTTAGAGTAGATTTCTTTTATGCTATGTATAGTCTATTAGTAAGCTTTTTGCAGTTTTATATTTTTTTCAAGAGTTATGTATTACTTTGTTAGAGCAATTTTCTTTTATGCTATGTGTAGTCCATTAATTAATTTTTTACAGTCTTGTGTTTCTCTTTGTCTTAATCTCATTAAAACTTTTGTTGTAGATGAAAAGAAGATTACTACTATGGTAGTTTTTCTTGTCATCATCTCACTACGGATATGAGATATACCATATAGCAATAGAAAAAAAATCTTACCGGCCAAGATATAGTTCAAATTGCAACATTTTTGGTATTTTCAATTTATTAAATTTCATCCTAACTGCTGTAGCATTTTTAGTTAACAATTTGGTCGTCCTTCTTTTTCGTTTCATGCAACAATTAGTTTCTTTTTTTTTTTTCTTTTTTTTCTTTTTTTCTTTTGCTCTCTTAAGGCTCAATTGACATACAAATGAAATAGGATATTGAAATGGCAAGAATCTAACTACTACTATTTAAAATTCTTTCAAGAGAAATTATTTGTATGTAAGGTAGTTCTTCTTTCCTCTGAAATTCACGATATAACATTCTCTAAAGTTTTTATTTATTTATTTAACTATTTTTTTTGTTCGTGAGGTCCACTTTTTATGTGTCTAGACTAGAGTGTTTATTTTCCGAAGTAGAGCAAGATAAGGAGGCAAACGTATATGTGCGCTACTTAAGGAAGTATCTATGTATCCTTCCGCAATTATGTAGATCAACTTTAGTAAATCTTTTGATAAAATATGAGAATGTAACATTAGTTTATAATTTTCAAATGACATTTTAATTCATAAGAAAGTTGTTTATTGATACGTAAAATTGTAGTTCTTGATTTTTCACATTTTATAGTTTTTTTGTTAAATATTTTTAAAGATTATAACTACTTTCTACTGTCTATTGGTCTGAACCGTTAAATCTTACAACTTAAGAAATACAAAAGTGTTGCTCAGAAAACAATGATTTTGTGAAGTTGGTTTTCTCTTTTTATTCATTTTCTTCCCCAAGAGAGGAATCTTAATTCTTCTTGAAACCTTAAATAATCACTTATCAAGAAATAAAATTTTGAAGCTGATAATAAATTTCTTTTTTTTCCCCTTAATTTTAGACACAAACAAGGTTATGCGGCACCTCTCTATGATCAAAAATGTCAATTATATTTTTTTCTTAATATTTTGTTGTTTTCCTATTTTTCTTCACCTATGAGCTATGTATTAAAAAAAAAGTTACTTCTTAAAATAATTACATTATATTAACTTACCATTTATTGTGTTTCCCTCTATTTAATAACCTTTAAGAGTTTTAGCTTATGAAAAATCCATTTAAAACTGCCTAATAATTAATCTATTAAAATGAAAAAGACATTCCACAGAATGAAAAATGAAACTTCAATTTGCTAAACCTTTCGTTTTCTAAAATTGCATATATGTAGGGAAGTAAAGAAAGGGGAAAACACACACACAAAAAAAACGATAAATAATTTAAAGAGAAATGAAAAGAATAAAATAAGATAAAAAGAGAATACGAGATTCATATAATTAGATTTGTGTTATATATATAAATAATAAATAAAATTGAAATTTGTTAAAAATATGCATGGAAATAAATCAGGTTTTATGGAATCTTTTTTTCTCTACTTTGTTTTAAGAAAAATGAAATTATTGTTTCACTTAGAATATATTATATAAAAATCAAATATTTTAGAAGACTGAAAATACGTAAGTGACGAAAATTCACAGAAAAATACATTTATATACTTAAGAGTGTATATAATTGGTTAGAATTTGAAATAATTGAAAACTAAAAAGATCTCTTAAGAAACTTTCAGCTCTCGAAAATCTAATTAATCTGCGCAAAGTGCGGATAAATTCTCTAGTATATAATAATAAAGAAGAAACATAGGAACGGTGACGTGACGCTTTCTAAGGCCTAGAATCTTATTTATCTTTTTTTTTTTTCATTTTTTTTGGGGGGTTTTTCCTATTTTTTTTTTCTCATGTAAATTCTATGCAAAAATAACTCATTTAAATCATATTATGTGAAGCATTTTTGTGATAAAAATCATTGACTACCATTAATTAGCTTTTGACTTACATGAGTAACGAATGGATAACGTAAAAAACAGTTTGCTCCTGAAAAGTCATAGGCTCATAAGTCAATTAATTGCATTTAAGCTTCCAAAATTTACTACTCTCAGAAAGCTTATATCTTTTCATCGCCCAATTATCGAATAAGTTCTATAAATCTCTTTTCATTCCTTTCAAAACTTACGGCCAGAAAATCGAATACGTATGATTACCTATCTTCTTATTTTAGATTTTGGTGCTTGGCGATAAATTTAGCACTTATTAATCTCTCGAGTACAAAAATAAGCAACATTGGAGAGTACTTTTTATTACTTGTTCATGAATTTTACGTTGTTTGTTTCTCTTTTATCCTCTTCTAAATAAGTACGAATCAAAATTATGTTGATTGAATTGAATGTTATAGAAAGACAATTGATAGTATTGTTATGAGATCATAAATAATACAACTCACCTTATAATATAAAGGTCGTTTATGCTCTTTCTTCAGATAACAATATATTATGCTTCAGTCCTAAATATGTTTGGAATTGGCTATATAATTGCTCACTAATTATGTTATTTCATATAAATCATCTAAACAATCGTCTTTATGCTTCTATTAGATGTAATAAAATTTGATGATCCTATAATATTGTTAATGATTTTCTGTCGTTTGCTTCAACAACCAATAATTATGTGAAGGGTCTCAACATAATACTATTTGGTAAGTTATTGATTACTTCTAAATTATTTAATTATGCAGCCTAGCTCAATGAAATTTCATTCTTCTTACTGAATATGTGTATTTTTTTTCTTCTTTTTGAAACTATATGAATGATACATAATTTTTTTACTTTCTCTTGTAGGTGCATGCTGACATCTCTTTTTCATATAATTAGCTCACAACTGCCTAACTTTGAATGTCAAAACTTCCTGTGCAATTGCAGTGTAGAAAATTATTTTCCAGAATAGGAAAAAAAGACTGATCAAATGTTCAAATTGCTGACAAAGTGAATTAAAGAGACCAACAATTTCAGTATTAATATTGCCAAGGAAATTTTCTGCAATGGGAGAAAGCCTGATGAAGCAATGCCGCGTGGAGGTAGAAGGCCCACGGATCGAGAAATTTTTTTTCTCGGAGAAGAAGCAATGCCGCTATCTGGAGAATAAGCATCTGCTAATTCTGTGCCAGCAGCCCCGATAATACAGAGGATGCAATGCTCAATTTTTCCACTTCAATTCAACAAATTTCATGTTGATGAAGCTAAAATATTGATTTTTTTTTAAGTTATTTAATTCATAGAATTAGATTTTTTCTGTATATAATTGGAAAAAAATTATCTGTGTAAAATCATAATGATAAATTTAAGATTCTCTCAAAATCTTTACTTGCTCCACGATTGGTTTCGTCTTCTCTTGCTCTCTTATGCCCCCTTCCCTTTTATTTTTCTCAATTTGCTGAAAAAGTAACAATATTTTTTTCAATTTTTTTTTTTTAGAGTAATTACATAGTAATGGTCAAAATTAAATTGAATGAAGCATATTTTTTCCTTCTCTCAATTGATGGTCTCTTCCCCCATAGAATGAGAAGCTAAACTTAAATTGAAATATGTTTACTAAGTAAGATATATAACTTTAAGTAGTAAGGAGCAAAAAGGGAGGAAAAAAAAAAAGGCATAAAAAGAAAAAAAATATTTATGGCAAGAAATAAGCAGAAAAAGAGGAGAAGAAAAAGAATCATTCATAATGGAGGGAAGGTAATGTGACCTCCTCATTTTTATTATTTTTGTTTTTTTAGGAATAAGATGAGGAAAGAAAAATAAGAATAACGAAAACAAAAAGAAATTGAAAAAAAAAAAGTGTGAAAAAGTACATAATGAAGTTGTAATTCATTGAGAAAAAATTGTGTTGCATGTTATTTCTTTTGTTTTATTTTATTTTATCTTTTTTTCAAATTTGTTGAATTTTCATATGATGTACCTTTCATTTGAATAAAAGAAAATTGTAGAAAAATAAGTTTTACTATCTAATGAAAAAAAAAAAAGAAGTAACTATATACATGTATATCCAATACGAAATTGAACCAAAAAAATCATGTTAAAATCACATACTTATATTTGAAGTGAAGATTTCTTATATAATTGTTCCTTTTTATTCTAATGAAAAAGGTGAATGAATTTTTTTTATTTCTTTATCTTAATTAAATTTATAAAGAAAATTAGTTATTAATGTGTCTCATAATTGTGCGAAGCGCGAATATGTCCACTAGTGATTATATAAGTGGTGAGGGAGCCACATGCAACGAACTAGGTAATAGTTAGAAAATTATTCATATGCAGAATAAAATATGTATAAAAATTATATGAGTTCTAAGAGATCTTATGGAAGGGAAAATGTACATAGAGGGTGTGTTTAATTTCTCATGTTTCGTTGGTTAAATTTTTTAGTAAAACATTCTTCCTAGCAGGGGCAGAGCTAGCATACAGTGAGGGGGATTCATCTGAACCCCCTTCGGCGGAAAATTATACTATTTATACATGGTTAAAATTAATTTTTTTATGTATATATAGTAGATGTTGAACCCCCTTCAACTAATACATGCGTGCACTTTTGAACTTCCTCAATGAAAATCCCGGCTCCATCTGCTTCCTAGAAAAATAAGTTCCTTGAACTAAAGAAAATGACTTCCCTAGTTCACGTAGGAAAAACAAGTTTCACATGTGATATTTCACATTGATTACGTCTTCCCGTCCTCCAATACACATTGGCTTCACCATTCCACTCCCTCCCTCGCCCCTCCCATGCCCACATTTCCGTAATATTTATCTAATTTTTGTTTAAGTAGCGGGAAACAAAAAAGTAAGAAACACTCTTTTCCTCAAAAAAAAAAATTCAAGGAAAACCCGAACACGGCCATAGTTTCAAATACTTCTTCAAAAATTACATATTTTGTCTTCAATTATTTTGTCTACACGTAGTAGTTCACATCTTAATGATTAATCTTCCAGTGATCCTGCAAATACGAAAGTACAAAAATGATATTATCAACTTTTGAGGGTCTTTATTGTTCGTTCAATAATATTATTTCCTACATAGACTTATTCCAATTAGCTTTCACCAATTAGTATGACTTCATAATGGCATAACAAAAAATTTCATTTCTATTGAAGATACATGAACATTGATGTTGCAACGTTCCAAAAAATAAATATTTTGCTGAAATTTTTTTCCAAGGTCGGTAAGGCCATGCAGTTCTTCATCTGCAACGGCAGCAATAAATAAATAAAAGGCCTTGACATAAATATTGTAATACGCGTACATGGCTCCATTCTGCTCATTTTTCTTTTTTCCTTCACTAGGTCGGCCCGTACTTGTAATAATTTAATTTTAAAACTTCTTGTTTTACCCGTAATAAGATAATCTATAATCACACAAATATTTAAAACTTATTTTAGATCATAATTTTAGTAATTTTTTTCATTCTTTTTAATTTCATCCTCATTTGAATAGATAGAATTGAGGGAGTAACTTTTAACACTTCTGGAATTACATGCAACGCCTCGGCTATGACTGATCAAGTGTAACAATGTCTTTTGCATATGCCACTTACTGGAAAATAAGGGAAAGTTTTTTTTCTTTTTTCCCAACTTATTTTATGAAAATAGAATGTAGTGGTTGTCAAATTAAATTTTAGATCTAACTCACACCCCAAAAGCTAAATCAGAAAAAGAAAATTTTCTAAATTTTATAAGGAATCCAGAATTTTATTCATTCATTCACGGATGCATGCGCGCTATTTTATTCATCACCCTCTCACGTCCGAATGCGGACATTCTTTATCCAGCGTTGACTGTCCAATCCGATATGAACACATTCATAGACCAAGAGTATTTCCACCCCACAACTGTCCGGTTTCCTGGAGCCCACATATTACCTCCAGTTTTGTTCAACATTGCTTAGGAGAGGGCGATGAACCTTTCATGTGTTATTTTCTCCAATGACATGATTACTTTAAATCTCAAATTAAGAAAACAACAAACAAAACGTTTCATTTTCTTAAATTTTAGTTCTTTCCATTCTTCGAGAACATAAACTCCAATTGGAAATCAAATTTAAAGAAAAAATAAAAGGAGAGAGAAGAAGAAAAGAACAATTTTCCTTCAAATAGAAACATTATACAGTCCATTAACAACTTCACTTAAATTAAGGCGCAGTCCGCGGGAACACATTATATTCAGACCAGTATAGTATTAAGTAATTATATATTCAACTATTCTGCAATTCATACAGAAAAAAGTGACAAATTTAGCTCCAAACATCCTGATTTATATGTAATTAATTTCCCATATACAACATTCAAAGTTTCTCACACAAAAATTTCCTCTCTATTTCCTAGATCTAAGAAGAATTAATATGATAAGTAACTCCTAAGATAAACTATTCTAAATTGCGTGGAATTTTCACTTTCGATGCCATATCCGTGTCAAATTATCCAAAAATACACTAACTTTAGAGAATTCGCCGTGCAACCATCGACAGTTTTGAAGAGTCCGAGCAATATAGAAACTATTCACAAGTTTTATACTCAACACATAGGCCGACAATAATCCTTTTTTGAAAGGCTATCTTTTGAAACTCCGAAGGGTCATTTTACTATTCATAAAATGCCTTTTGATATGCACATGCTAATCCTTTGGGGTCTAGCATATCTCTATTATTGTTGTCAGATGATGATGTCGCCTCTTCGATTAACTGCATTATTTGTTCTGAACTTTGAGAAGAGCCTTCTCCTGACTCCATATCTAGTAAGACTTTTTGAAGCCTTCTCTTCAATTCTCCTTTAGTAGGGGAAGGCATTGCTGAGAGTGTAGAAATTACTTTTTTTGTTTTATCTTTAGGAGACCATCCTTTGATTCTGATTTCTTTTGATAGGTACTTAATGCGGTCGAATTCATCAATTGTGAATCTCCAACTAATGATATAACTAATTCTTTTCTTAATAAAATATTTACAATGTCTAATGTGTTCTGGAAGAGTAGAAATCCCTGCGGCTATGTCGAATTCCTCAATCTTGCTAAGGAATTGTTGTGAGAGTACCTATTTATACCTCCAAAAAGGTTACACCATTCGTAGAACTATAACTACCTTCTTCGTCGTTACGTATAAGTCCTATGTTTAAAATCTCGCGTCTAAATTCCTTCTGGTTTGGAAGTTACAAAATTCAGGCTAGGCTAGTTTTGCCCCATTTCGGAGCGCGGGGTAGTCTAGAGAAATCTGGGAATAATTTAGACTGGATCAGCTGGAATGATGTTAATTCATAGTTAGCTAAGGTGATAAGGAACCCTTAAATCACGGAGTTGGGGGAGGGTTTTAGGATTGAACCCTTAAATCCCAAGACGGTTCTATGAATGGTGGAACCTTTTTGGAGGTAATAAACAGGTACTCTCATAATAATTCCTAGAAAGATTGAGGAATTCTACGTAGCCGAAGGGATTTCTACTCTTCCAAAACACATTAGACAGTGTAAATATTTTATTAAGAAAAGAATTAGTTATATCATTAGTTGGAGATTCACAATTGATGAATTCAACCGCATTAAGTACCTATCAAAAGAAATCGAAATCAAAGGATGGTATCCTAATGATAAAACAACGAAAATAATTTCTACACTCCCAGCAATGCCTTCCCCTACTAAAGGAGAATTGTAATGATCCTCATTTTTGAATTTGAGAATTTTCTACATTTTGACCATTTTTTACTTTCTTCGTGGTTGCGTTGTATCATTTTTGAGTTTCGGGGATGTTTGGAACGGCTCTCAAGGCAATCGGGAATGTCTTGGTTGAATTTGAAGTCGTATTGAGGCTTTAAAAGGCAGTAGTTGATTTCGATCAATATTTATGGATCCGAGTGTCGGATGGTAAAACAAACTGTGCTAGTAGATTCGGAATATCGATTTTGGGTCAGTAGCATGGTTGGTTCGGGTTCGGGTCCTTTATATCTCATTTCGACCTTTCATTTGGAAAATAATGAAATAGGGTCTCGGGGTTAATTTGGTAAAAATGATCCTTTATTGAAAATATGATGTCGCCATTGAGTCTGAAACGTTAATTTAGCCTAATAGCATTATTGATTTATTTCTGTCGGGTCCCAAACAAATCCCGAGGGTCCATTTGGAGACTTAGAAAACTTGCCAAAAACCATCCTTAGCTGATATCTGGTGCAGCCGCTTTAGCGGTCCTACTACCTACGTTGCCTACTGCTAAAGCAGGCACAAGACCGCTTTAGCGGGTGCCGCTTTAACCATCCCAGCCGGTCAGCCCAGATCACTTTAGCTATCACTTAGCCGCTTAAGCGGTAACTGCTGGGTTGGTATATAAGTCCATTTTCTCAATTTTTCCTCCATTGTTGAATACTTGAGCTTCGGGTTTGAGGGTTTTTTAGGTCATTTTTCCTTATTTCAAGCTTGGTTAAGCTCCATAATCCTTTTTCATCATTTTACTTCAATTATATCTTTTAAACTTCATTTAAATTGTGATTTTGAAACGGATTTTGGGGGGTTTCACCCGAAAAGTTTAAAAAGGGGTTTTCATAAATTAAACACTCATTTTTAATCCGATTTCACTTGGGTTTTCTCCTATGGGTTCCTTTAATCGTGGGTAATGTATTTCCAAACAAAAATTCTGATTTTACCCCTTCGTTTTCAAAATCTATTTTTCAGGTCAGTTTTGGACTCATTTCAAATATGATCAATATGGGTATCGATAGTTTCCTTTTGAATTGTAGATGTCATATTTGACTTTATTAGATGCATTTGGTGTTGATTCGAAAGAGTTGGATTTCCGGTTGAGGTTTGGACTGCGTTGAGCTTGCGAGTCTTTATTTAAGGCAAGTTGAGCTACACCTTGACTTTTTTCAAAGTGTTTATGTGTTGTATGCCTGTTTGTTGGTAAATATGTTTCATTTAAGATTGAGGGTCCCACTTAGGTGAAATGACGAGCATCTCTGTGGGTTCCAGAGTCTTTTGGTGGATTGTAGTGAAATTATTGTCTTGCTTAGTTAGTAATATTGATTGTAATTATCCTTGGAAGTAGAATATATATAGATAACTTAGTGATCTTATAATACTAGTACTGAATGCCTATTTTGGAGATTGAATAGTGTTTGGTGGACTTTGAGATAATGTTTGAGGCTTTAGTGACTATTAAGGGATAATAGTGTTATTATGGTTATTTGATGGAATAATTGGGGTTAAGAGGATACTTAGAGCATGAATGGACTTGTAATAGTTGATGAGACTTATAGTATGAGACAAACTAGGTTTGGGTAGTCTCACATTTATATTTTTTTGGAATTGTTGATTTTTATCATCGTGTGCCCGAGTGGGGGTTTATGTGCATATTATTACTGATTTGAGAGTTTATATGGTGATGATGCCCGAGTGGGAGCTTGAATTGCATTGATTGGTCATGATTGTGTATTTAATTGCCATACTATTTATTGTGTCGCCGAGTAAGGGCCTAAATTATTGTTGTTAGTCATGTTATGCATTAAATTCATTATTCATTATTACGTCGCTATAGTGTGGGCTTGACTTGTCATCATAGGCCTTATTTGTACATTGGATATGCCATATCTATTATTATGTCGCCGGAGTGGGGGCTTGACTTGACATTGTAAGCCTTCTCTGAGCATTTCATTGCATATTCATTATAGTGATGCCCAAGAGTGGGCTTGGAAATGAAAATGTTGATGACTACATGACCATTTATTCGGTTGGTACCAAGTGAAAACTGATATCGTGAATTATTGATACATTGAGTTGATTCTAAGCTCACCTATGCATGTATTTAATGGATATTGATCTTCATACTAATTGATTATAAGCATTACATCCCCATATCAGGCATATATTTATGAGATGTTAGTACCATTGAGGAACCACTATTTTGACAGAAATGATACATCTTACAAAACCCTCTATTCGTGATCATGAATCAGAGAGGTGAGATTGAGATCGAGATTGATAGTGAGATTGAGGTTGAAATCAAGACCTGAGTTAGTATATGGGTTACGAAACCCCCCTCCCCCCATGGGTCCTACTTCGAGAGTATTGAGGCACGGTAGAAATATACAGAAAGTTATGCGATAACTTTCAAAGATTCATCATCCTTCCATCATCATAACAACATTGCATTGCATTATCATCCTGGGTATGTTTTGATATTGTGTTAGTATTTACTCTTGTATTGTATTTCTGTGTTAGAACCTTATTTGTGATATTGTGTTTGAGCATTCATTTCATGTCATTACATTACCTTATTTCATCATATATTGGTTGAGAGGTTGTGGTGTTATGAGACTTAGGGTATGATGGTGACTTGATCAAAAGATAAATAGGTAGCACCTTTTGGTAGCCTGAGATACGCCCTTATATATACACACTCTCCCTGTTGCTATCCCACAGTTTTGGTAAATGATAATTGATTAAGCATGTTATAGCATATTGTGAGTCTTATTCGCAAATGAACTCCCTTGTAGTTGAATATAATGACTAGTGTTGACTCACCTAGATTAGTGTGCCTACCTTGTATTTGGTTTACCTGCTGACCATTGTTTGGGTTACCCTAGTAGGTTACAGTATTGTGATTCTGGTTGGTTATAGAATGATTGGAAAAATCTTGGGTAGTTGGAGTGGTGGTTCTCGCCATCGCTTTGGATTAGGGTCGATTATCGACGATGCTTGCTGAGTACATGTGATTTAGTACTCACTTTTGCTTCCTTTTTCCTCCTTCTTATTTTCTGCACCTAGTGCAGGTATTGGACTGAGTAGCAGTTTGTAGATTGTTTCCTTCTAGCATTGACGTTGCGGAGATCGAGGTAGTGACTAACGGATCTTCAGGATTTCTCAGATCTCTCTCTACTTATGTTTTATTCGCATCTAAGATATTTAGACGATTATTTATGTCCTTCTGTATTTAGAGGCTTGTATTAGTGACAAACGAACTTGGGATGTATCTTTGAGACTTGCGTCTCATTATGTTATATTTGGGATTATTATGTTGCTTTGTTTTTGCTTCTTCTCCCTTTATTTGTATTCTTTGGGATGAAATCGGATTACTTGTCCTGAGGGTTTGACAAGTGTCATCACGTGTCCATTTTGGATCGTGACAAGAATTGAAGAGAAGGCTTCATAAAATCTTACAAGATATGGAGTCAGGAGAAAGCTCTTCTCAAAGTCCAGAACAAATCATACAGTTAATCGAGGAGGCGTCATCATCATCTGACAACAATAATGGAGATATGCTAGACTCCAAAAGAATAGAATGTGCCTATCAAAAGGCATATTATGAACAGTTAAATGACCCTTCGGAGTTTCAAAAGAAACATCCACCTGTACCAAGGATAAGATTGCATTATTTTCTTGGAGGTCTATATAAAGACTCTCATTTGTAATTAGAAGGAAGACGAAAATCACTCTTGATTTTCGTAATAGCATATTTTCTTGTATCTCTCTCTTGTAAATTACCTCTCATGTCCAAATAAATAAAGCTTTCATCTTGTAAGTTTTCTTTTAATATTCCGCATTATTTTTAATAACTTTTCAATTCTTTTAACTATCATGTAGTTCAACTTTTGATATCAGAGCCATGTTGGCAGTAATTTTATTTAACATAAGCAGCTAAATAAAACATATTGTCAAAGGTATGGAAAAAATTATTTTAATATCGAAATAATCTTGTTAAATATGTTAATTTTATCATATTTTTACAGTATCTTTATTTCTCTCGCTCTCCATGATTCTTAATTAGTTAAAGGTTTTGTATAACCGATTAATACTCTGCTTAGACGTTGGCTAGCCTGAAAGGAGGGTCGCTAGAGAAAGCTTGACCTAGGTGGTGATCCCGTCGCTAAGATGACTTAGGAAAGAAAAATGAGTAGTAGATTCCTAGAAAACCTTTTACAACATAATGATTCAGAAGTATTTATACTATAGTCATATGATATTTTTAAATATTTATTGCATCATTATTCTTGTATTATTAATAATGTTTGACCATTTTCTAAGACAACATATTTCTAAGAAAAAACTTTTGTTTAATGAATAATCAAGATCATAATATTATAAATAGTATTAACATTTCATCACATTCTAGTGATATTGCGAAAATTAAAAATGATTTATAAAACTGGACTATTCTTAAAGAACTTTTGAGAATATTTATCAGTTAGGACATTTTAGTTTTGTTAGAAATTATAATATCAAGACCCGCGAGTCTACTATTGCTTTAAATAATTCTGCTGAAACTATTAAGTTATTAGCAGAAAGATATATTATTAAATATAGAAAAGACTACAAGTTCCTCCATATAGGACTTGTGCAAGTTGCTTTTAAGCCACTAATGAGGCGTGGTTTAGACATCCCTATTTGCATGTTATAAAGAGATGATAGACTTCTTAATGTAAACGATTCCCTGCTAGAAGTCTTAGAAAGTAATCTCGTCAATGGCCCAGTTTATTTTAACTATTACCCAAACTTTTCTATTGATATCAATGATCCTAATGCCTTAGATATTTGACACTTAATGTCAAAACTAAGAACATGAATAGCAAACCCCATACCAAAGAGATAGCAGTAACATACAAAGTATATTGCAGGCTAATGAAGACAACCTTGGCTCCCAAAGCCAAACTTATTGACTGCAAAGGTGTCACTTTGTTGATCGAAGCAAATTCTAAACATAGATGTACCTTTGTTCCCAGACTCTTAAAATGGGACAACATTTTATAAAATAAAGAATGGCAATTTGTACATATATATATATATATATATATATATATATATGTACAAATTCATATATTATCATAGATAATAGTTGTGGTCTAACATCAATTAGATGATTATATACTAAAAAAAATGAATGGTCTATAGGGTCTACGATCGAATGGGATCATTGTCAATGCTAGACAATCAATATGATCGATTGTTTTCAGTTTACAGGTTGATATAATGGTCCAACAATATCAGTATATAGTAACAAATGTGATAATTAAATAAATTATATTGAAGTAAGGACCATCGATTGAGTCCACTGTAGATCCTATACTATACACTTTCTACAATATACTGGATGAGTATATAGCCATTACTAGTATATTATAAAAAAGAAAATAATTAATTAATAATAAATTAAATTGTAGGAATTTATACAATTCAAGGAGTTTAAACAAGTCATATGATCATATAAGAGTCCACGTAAATTGGGAGTCGTGATCAAAGATGTATAAGGATGAGTAATGGTTGAACAAACAACATCCTCAGATTAATGTTTGGCAAAACATAAGTATGTTGTGAGAATTTCATTTGTTCAAACACTACTCCTCCTCATACATCTTTGATCACCACCCCTAATTTATGTGGACTCTTATATGATCATATGACTTGTTTAAACTCCTTGAATTGTATAAATTCCAACAATTTAATTTATTATTAATTAATTATTTTCTTTTTTACTATATACTAGTGATGGTCTATAATCATGATTATTATCTATACGGTGAATCATCGACTTATTATAGTCTAGCCTATACGAAGGCCATCCTCTATATTATACCTAATATAATATGATACATGTTTCATAACTAGTAGAATTTTAAAAAAGAAAATAATTAATAAAAATTAAATAAATTATGAAAATTTATACAATTCAAGAAATTTAAACAAGTCATATGATTAAGTAAGAGTCCACGTTAATTGGGGTGGTGATCAAAGATGAATGAGGAAGAGTAATGGTTGAACAAATGAAATCCACACAACATACTTATACTTTGCCAAACATTACCCTGAGGAAGTTGTTTGTTCAACCATTACTCATCCTCATACATCTTTGATCACCACCCCCAATTTATGTGGACTCTTATATGATCATATGACTTGTTTAAACTCCTTTAATTGTATAAATTTTAATAATTTAATTTATTAGTAATTAATTATTCTCTTTTTTACAATATACTAGTAATGGTTATATACTCATCCAGTATATTATAGACTAAGTGTATACTCTAGGATCTATGACTTAATCGATAATTCTTAATTTAATATAATTTATTTAATTATTACATATTTTTGCTATATACTACTCCCTCCGTCCCAATTTATGTGATGTACTTTGACTTGGCACGGAGTTTAAGAAAGAAAGGAAGACTTTTGAAACTTGTGGTCTAAAATGAGTCATAGACATTTGTGTGGTTGTAAATCATTTCATTAAGGGTAAAGTGGGTATTTTAAAGTTAAATTGTTACCAAATATAGAAATGTGTCATTCTTTTTGGGACTGACTAAAAAGGAAAGTGTGTCATATAAATTGGGACAGAGGGAGTAATATTTTTGGACCATTATATCGACCCGCATATACCTTACAAATGATAGTGTTGATCTAGCTGGTCTGGAATCTACTACGCAAATCGAAAAGCATCGATTATATTGATGGTCTGTTAATTATGTTCAACGGTAACAAAGTACAAGTATTCAACTTTTTCAACGGTAATAAAGTACAAGTTGTTGTTTTTCAACAGTAACATCTGAGTAATTTTTTGTAAAAAAGGAAGGCAAAACTTATTTTATCTCCTTCATTAACTTCTCTATTTTATTCTATTTTAAACAACTACAATGTCTCAAGCATCTCAAACATCCAATGCAAAAAAGTCTTACATTAATTTGTCATTGTGGTAATCCGGCTGTCTTGAGGACGTCAAGCACCGATATAAATTCAAGTTGTAAATTTTTTAACTGTGCAGTTGAGAAGGCGAGTTCTTATATGTGTGTGTGTGTATGTGTGTGTGCGCCCGCGTATGTGTTTGAATTAATGATTTTTTGTTTGACTAAAATCATCTAATTATTTGCTTTTTTTGTTCTAGGATAATGGCAGATGCTCTTTTTTAAGTGGCTTGAAAATGAGTGACCGACGAACAGCCCATCAACGTTGAGTCCGAAGTTCGACACATCAAATTTTCAATTATGGTCTATCATCTATCTCCACTTGTAACAAAATTAAAATATATATTATTTTCATTTATTTTGATTGTGTTCTTTTTGTTTCTATTTTGCAAATTCATCTTCGTCTATTAATAGATTTGTTATTTTGTCCCATTTTTAATTGAAATATGTTATCTTTATTTATTTTTCTTATTTTGATAATATTCTTTTATGTTTCTGTTAAATAGGCAAGGGTGTATCATCACCATTGAAAATGTAAGAGATTTGTACTTTATTACCATTGGATCTGGTAAAAGCTCGATAATAGAGTCTTAAACAAAAATAATTCAATTACATTAATAGTTTTACATATATCATAGATATAGTTAGTTATAGACTAGGATAATATACGATCAACCAATACAGGTGATTATAAATCGAGTGAAAAAGCGTTGACGATAGTGATGGTGATGATATGATGATCAAGTTTGAATCTTTAAGGACTTTTCTCCTCTCTTTTATTAATTACTTTTGTGATCCATATACAAACAATAGTGTGTTAAAGTAATATATTATGATGAATTTGAGAAAAAAAATATGAACAAAAAAGGTACAATTGAAACAAACAAAATAAGTAAAAAAAACCCAAATATTTTGATTAAAAAAGGGGCTAAAATTTTAAGTCTATTAATAGACCAAGATGAATTTGCAGAGCAGAAATAGAAAAAATACAATCAAAATAAGTAAAATGAGTAGAAATAACACATATTTAGACAAAAATGTTGAGAACTTAAAATGTCAACAACAGAAAGAGAATTTGAAGGAACGAACATCCATTTGACATTACATTCTATGAGATTTCTTGAAAAAAATTTAGACATACTTCAAGAATCGACATACCAAAAGAGAAAAAATAAAAACAAAAAAAAGTTATTTTTTTCTTTAAAGATAATTACTATGTGGGTTTCTAAAGAAAAGATATATGAAAGTTATGTTTAGGTGATTTTATTTGTTTGGTCTTTCCAAAGGGCATACAATGGCTATAAAAATTTTAATATAATGATTGTGATTTATAATTAGTTGATGCATAGACTGTGAGTGTGGTCTATAACTGGTTGTCTGGTCGATAACTGTAAAAATTGCAATACAATAAATAGAAAGAGTTGACTGAATCTTTTACAAATGACCACATATACTACTTGAATGGAGCTGAAATTAAGGATGATAACAATGATCGCATGTATGCTTAAGTTAAGGGTGATAAAATCATCAATATCGTAACTAATGAGGCTAGAATTTTTCAAAAAAGTGAGAGTTTTAACAAATTTGAAAGCTTATGGATAATAATGACTAGAATGGTAAAAAAACCCTACCAATTATGGAGTGATTTTCTAATAAGAGCCAACAAATTTGATCGAAAAAGAGGTTGAAGGGGAGAAAATGGAGATTTTAAAGAAAAAATAAGCATTGATTTTCTTCTTGACCCAAAAAATCTATAAAAAAAAATTAAAAAAAATAATATCAATATGAAATTCAAAATGCTTGAAATCAAAAGATAAAATATTTGATAACACGAATAAAGAGTTTCGAGACTGGAGGAGAAGATAAATCGATTGAAAATATTTAGAGATTGAAGAAAAAAGAATGAAAATGAGATGGAGAGAGAAATGGGTTGAAGTTTATTTTAAGAAAATAGCAAGAGGCCTTAGTGTATTTTTTAAAGAAGTTAAAGTTGTTAGGATATACTATAAACCATGCGTTTTGATATAGTATTATTTATTGAACGAATGTTTATTCATTTATTTATATTTATTCAATTCAATAAATTGTTACATTAAATAGATCATTGTCATATATGTGTCCTCAACTTATATAGTAGATGATTTGGTGTATAGAGTTTAAGCTTATACACAGAAGATCAAATCATTGGTTCTTATAAGTTAAAGTTATAGTTCACAATCGTAGATGGAAATTTGGACAAACCATCAGAATGATTGTAGCACGAGATTAGATGTAATTTATCTTGATTACGAGAATGGTATAGTTCTAACTTCCCGTGCTAGTGCATTTTGTATGTATTGAACAGGACCGAGTAGAGATAGTTGTTTTAGACTGACTGATAAAACATATTCTCTAAACTGTTAAATGTACTTATATTCTCAATCTTGATATAACTATTATGATCTGTATCTATTATTTATCGTTTTGATTTATTAAAAGGTGAGATCCTGAGATGGGTCAATATGCCTGGTAGATTGGATGGTAATAATATATATTGGTGAAATAATAAGTTAGTTGATGGAATCCATGTCTCGGTATAGAGATTGATGATACGCCTTTTAAGAGAAGCTTATAAGTTTTCATATGTAAACCCGGCCGGTGGATTTATGAATCCGACATATGAAATAAGTTAAGCATTGCTCTAAAGGAAATTAATCATTATATTAAATTCGTCAGTAATTTAATTTATTGATTAGTATCTGTAATCTTAACATGGGGAATTACATAAGTGTTTAATGGGGAATTTTGAAATAAAATAGAGGAGTGCAATTACGAATTTTTAGTGGAATGATTTGTAATTTATTATGGTAAGAATAATTCAAATTAGTATTTTGAATTATTTCCATAATAGGGAGCCTCAGTAATTAATTCCGTGGTCCCTACAGTGCCCATATTAAACTAGAACTCGGAATCCTATTTTCTAAGGGAAAAGGAGAAGAGGCACCTTTTCCTTGTTCAAGTAAAAACAGGCTTGGGTTTTTGCTTCCTCTTTGGACTGGGAGAGTATCTCTATAAATAGGGATTCCCCTAGCCTAAGAATTAAGTTTTCGATTCAGTACTTGCCCACCCAAGTATTGTGAGAGTTCGGCTGTGAATTTGGGATCACTGTAGAAGACCGCAGATTCGGAGACGGACTTGCTTCAAGATATGTGCTCACGCTTCAAGAGGTAATTCTTGGTTAATTTTAAGCACGCTTTGTGTGAACTACGTGTTTATGTTTGTTGTCTGTAATTCATGTAAGCAGTATGATTCTGAAATGTTTCCGCTGCGTACTAGTTTCCAACAAAAGTTAGGTCACAACTTTTTAAAATGTTGAAAAGGCCCATGATCCCGCAATCCTATCCACTTTTTCTTTTTCAAACCCTAACCCTAAAAAATAAATCAAAAAAAAAATTAAGCGGGTATGGAGTACATTAAGTTTCCTAATGGATAACATTCTAAATAGTCTCCAAATACCTAACACACACCATTTTATTTTGAACACACTAAAGTATGTCCGATAGGGTGCATAAAAATAGTGTTGAATAGAGTACATTAGTAATGTTGATATTAGTTATACTGAAGTTAATGTATTATTTGGTTTGATGTATTATTATAATTAACATGTATTGCATAATTTTTAAAAGTTATTTATAAAAATTCATCCACAAATATGATGGAACAAATGTAGAAAATGTTTTGAGGGACAATTGTATTTTTAACCATACTAATGCATGCATTGAAAGAATCCTTACATTACTAGTACCATTATTTGTCATGTATTAATTATGCAAAGTATAATATCAAATAGAATGTATAACTAATATTATACATGAATTAAGAAAATATATCAAACAAGACATTGATAATTTACAAAACTAATGAATGATTATTCTTTCTATTGAACACACTTGACCTTAATAGAAAATGTACTTAATAAGCACCTGATGATGCTTGCATAAGAAATATTAAAGTGTTACATAAATAATTTCTTATTTAATTATGATTTTTTAAAAAGATTTTTTAGAGTTAATTATAGAAAAACATATTTAAACTATCACATTTCTGCAAGTTTTATATCTCAACTATTCATTATTTCATTTACTTACTTTAACTATCACTCTCTTTGTATTCAAACACACATCGCTATTGATCTAGGCACGCATGTTGTTTAGTGGGAACAACAATTGAAAACTCGTGAACAATATTTTTTTAAATAAACTTTATATATTTTATATTATCACTGTATGAGGTTATATACAAACTTGATTTATACTGAGTGATGTTAGAATTGGTATATTACTTTTTGTTAAACATTTGAACAATGTTATAAAATTATGATTGTAAACATTTTTTTTTATCAAACATGCAGTTTATCGTGTTCTTGCAAATTGTGTTCTTTCTTAAAAAGAATTAATAATTAATTCAATTAAAGTATTAGTTATTTGAAAATTATATATTAATTATTTTTTAATAATATTAGTTATAATTTTTTAGTTATTTAATACTATATTTTTTTTAAAGATAACATGTATCTTGAATACTTATTTCTTCCTCTGGTAAAATGCCCGCCCATAACCAGTAGATAAAGTACATTACATAGTCCAAAGATTGGCGACACATTTGTCAACGTTACACGTCTAGGTTCTTGTAATTAATTTTTATTTTTAAACCAACCGTTACATTTGTAGTTACAATGTAATTACATTATGACAAACAAATATACATATTTTTATAATTACTAAGTTGTGTAATTACTAATTTTAAATTGTGAATGAAAAATGAAAAAAAAATAGACATCTTTTAGATTGCAACTTTCCATCTCACCCTTTCATTAACTATAAATTCAGAGGCTTGGGATCTTTAGACACTAAACACATAGAAATCAAAATTCTTTCTCCCTTCTAAACTATTTCTACATTTGTTTTAAAACAAAAATATTGTATTAGAGTCATGTGATTTGCTCCACCATTTGAGTTAGCCAAAATTTTGTAAATTGAAGTGTCATTTTTACAGAATAATTTTCCATTCTGTTATGTGAGGAATTAATCCTATATCTTGGACAACAACGAGAGAATTTAAAATCTTGACACACAAGAAATTTATGGACTCAAAATAATTTCTTATTGTTTATGTTCTTTATTAAACTAACATCTTTTCATGAACATGGATACCAACAGTAATTACACAATATTGACTAGTACAGCTAAATTTAATAAACTTGATACATGTATCAGGTTGGAGTAAATTTATTTTCAAAGCAAAAAAAAAAAAAAACGCATAGCTGAGTTGAAATTGTCAAGTCAAATATGAACTATGTACCTGAGAAATATGAAGACAAGCAAAAGTTCTCCTCCGAATACAAATCGAATAGGATATTAATTTGTATGAAAATTGGGCGGCACCTGCACCTAAATATTTGTCAAAGTATTCACTTTCAGAATCAAAATTGTAGTAGCTTCATACAACAAAGAAATGGTCATTGGTCAGGTTAAGTAAATATGGAATAAAATTAAGGCAGTGGAGAAACCATTATTCTTAAACGGGATAACACATAAACATGTTTTTAACTTGGCTTCGGCAGATATCTATGCACTTCAAATTTGAATGTGAACAAGTAAGTACTTAAACTCGTTTCAAGTTGAACAAATAAATACACGACAATTCGCGTGAGACTCCATGTAGGACGCCACGCAAGACGCACTGTCTATTTATTCATCAACTTTTATATAAGTTTAAGTGTCTACGTATGCATGCTCAAAGTTGGAGGGCGTAGATGTCAATTGAGGCAAAGTTAAAGGGCACAATTATGTATTATCCCTTCTCAAATGTGTAACTAGAATTCTAGCTCTGACGCTGGAATAGGGTTTAAAGGACAAACAAGAAACTTAAAAAAAGAGAAGGGGAGATGCAGGAAAAATAAATACAGACTATAGATTATATTTATATGTTATTATGGTCTACCAGGTTGAAGAACAAGAGATGTGAAAATATTTACCTGAATTCTTCAGGGTATAGTGCACATAGCCAGCTGATAGTGCAACCTTTCCAGAGCAGAGTTAAATTATGCTAGTGATCTTTGTTGTTTCAGCAAGTAAAAAGAACAAGTGACTGGCTAAGAGTAATGATGTGTAAGAATCTCAAAATAGCATAATTAGTGAGAGCATTCAGGGCACACGTTCTATTAAGTGGCTTCACATGCAGTATAGAAACTGAAAATAAATTTACTTTTGGATTCTTCCTCTATTTTATTTTATGTAGCGATGTCTTTTTTTTTTTAAACAGGAAACCGCAGTTTCCATTCTTCGGGTGCGTTGAGGATAAACTTTGTTTTAGTGTAATAATTCGTAACCCATACAGGAGCGGTAAATCACACAGGTAAGCCTCGTGTCAGGAGCAGTGGCGGAGCCACATGTATCGACACCCCTTCATCGGAAAATTATACTATTCAGCTAGGTAAAAAAATATTCTTTTTATGTATATATATATTATATATTGACAACCCTTGACTTCTTTATAAATTTACTTTTTTATATTCTGACACCCTTTAATGAAAATTTTGGCTCCGCCACTAACGAGGAGCTAAACCGAGAAAGCGTGCAGGGGGTTTCAAACCCCTCTTTTGGAAAATTACTTGCTCAACCAACTCGAACATCCTTACAGCACTACTAAAATAAACAGGAAAACCGACCACAAAAAGCGACCACCAGTGGTCAGTTTTCCTGTATTTACGACCAAAAAACCGACCACAATGAGTGGTCGGTAAAATAGTGGTAGCTTTTACAAAAGCGAGTGGTCGCTTTTTTCAAAAAATATTTATTTATTTATAAACTGATATTAGTTATATTTTAAATAAATTTTTTTATTACAATTCTTTTTATATAAAAAAAATTTATTAAAATTTTTCCGACCACATGTGGTAGTTTTTTGTAAAAAAAAAAAAAAAAAAGAAGACTTTTTTAGAAAACCGACCACATGTGGTCGGTTTTTTTTTAATTTTTTTTTAATAATTTTATAAAACCGACAACATGTAGTCGGTTTTTGAAAAAAAAATAATTAAATTTTTTAGAAAAACCGACCACATGTGGTCGGTTTTTGTTTTAAAAATTTAATAATATTTTTTTAATTAAAAAAAAGTTTAAATAATATTTTTTATTTATAAACCGACCACTTGTGGTCGGTATTTTTGCAAATTTCCAGAAAACCGACCACTTGTGGTAGGTTTTTCTGGATTTTTTTTTAAAAAAATTACAGCACATATGCTGCATTTCCACAGCCCACCAATTCAAAAACATTCAATCATCTAAATACAACTCACCAATTTAGAAACATTAAAACATCTCTTTAAACATTCAAATATCAAAATCAAAACATCCAAATATCAAAATCAAAACATCCAAATATCAAAATCAAAACATATAAACATCAAAGTTTACAAATAAAAAATAAACTAAAAGTCATCCTCCTCATCCCCACCTTCATCATCATCATCAAAATCATCCTCCTCATCTGTAGTGTAATCATCAAGTGAGCTTAGGCCTCTCGCAGCCCAAGGTGCATCACCGGGACACGGAGGAAGTATCTGTGGAGCTTGACAAAACTGTTAATCTGCTCCTGCAACATTTTCAGTTGCATAGTCATATCCTCCTCTCTCTTCCTCGTCCTCTCAGCATTTTCCTCCTCTCTCTTCCTCGTCCTCTCAGCCCCTGCAGCCATTTGACTAGTGAGTTGAGCAACCGTATTTTGTAACAAAATAACGGTTTCTCTATCAACTAGCGGGGTAGAGGAGGATCCACAATCCAAAGAGGTAATGTTCTCCGTAAAACATTTTCTCGAGTAGCCATAGACATTACCCCTAACAGGTGGACCCGCACAATCTAGCCAGTGCCTCTCCTCTACTTCTTGAGGTAGTGGTTTACCCTGACTTTCTGGAGATTGAGTCGCATATAACTCATTAATCCTATGTGTATAGTTGTCCTATATTTAAAGTAAAGTGAAACATTAGTAATAAAAAGATACTAAACTATTCAAACTTAAATATTATCAAATTTAGTAATAAAAATTTATAAGTATGAATATAGTTCTTACATGGGTTTCTTTAGCACGTGGCTCAACCCATCTATCTTCATCTGTAGGGTTCTTTTTCTTTTTTATGTGAGTATGCGCAAATAACTAGTAGACTATGTCAACCAGAAATTCGGGTAAGGGTTCAGGTTACCTCGAAAGGAAGGTGTTAGGCACCTTTCGAGGTCCACAAATGTGGGTCCCGACCGAATCTATATATTACGTGGGAAATTCTATGTGATAAGTGAAGACCTATTATTTTATTAACTTAATATTAACTAAGTGTTTAAACAGGAAAAATAGTTATTTGTCTAATTAATATAAAACTAAGTAATACACATTAGGACAAATATATATGAAAAGGAAATAAAAATATCAGATAAGCAAGAAGAGAGAAGGACACAATTTATATGGTTCCTAAATAATAAACTAATTGATCATCGATCCTATATTGTTTGCCTAAGTGATAAAATAATTCAACTTAGATTTTTATTTAACATCCCTATAGGCATGATATCAAAATAATAGAATAAACGAATCACATAATCCCCGCCCCTCATAAGCAGTCTCTGTAATTTTATATATTATGTTCACCATTATTACATGCCAAACAAAGGAGTAACTAGAATACAGAATGAAGCCTAGAACTTCCAATGAATAGCCTATCGTTTTCTAGCATCGGGCAACTCTTCAAGCGGTCCCAAATTCAAGCTTATGCCCCCTGTTCACACAAAATAAACACCCACACATACGCATGGACAACACATAAATTGCCCAAAGGGTATCCTAACATAACTAACAATTGCACATAGCCTAAGTTTCAAACATATGAACAAAAGAACACTTTCAGGCACTGTTTGCATTTCATATAATGCTCACGACATCCAAGATTTTCAATATTCATAACTTTGGCAGAAAATAGGACTACGACAAACTAACACATTAACACATTAGGAATTGAAGTTACTTCAATAGAAGACTAACCGGTTAACAGCAAAAGCAATAAGAGAACTCAGAAACCATCCCCTCCTTTTTCACGCAATATGAAAGCTTTAAAGTGTAAACAAAGAGAAGAATAATGCTAGCCAAAGCGTGTAAAAGGTTTTGTTCAAAGGTCTGTGTGTCAAGTTTGTGTAAAAGAGAAGTGTGATTGTGAATAATGACCGAGAAAAATGAAAGGGAAGTCATGTTTATATAGTAAAGGAATTATTCAATTAAGGTAGCAAATATGAAAAGGAATATTCCCCCCTCAATCAATGAAACATTTTTCCTTAAATAAATAAACTGCATCAATGAGATTGAAAATAAATCAAAGTTTACCATAATTGATTGAACAACAAAGTTGTCTCACTTCAACTAAGAAAGGAAAAAACAAGTAACAAGGTGAAATCATGTTAGAATTTCTATACTAAAGTTTGACCACAAAGGGAATAAAAGATAGAGAAGGAGTTACCATAGATAATCAAGTAATAAAGCAAGGAAAAGGAAAGAGATCATTTAGCAACCAGAATCAGTACAAATCCTACCATAATTAGTTAAGTACTAAAGATGTCCACGATTAATTAAAGGAAAGATAAGAGGAAGGAAGATAGCTCATAAAAGACTTTCTTTTAACTAAAATAAATCAAATCAGTTTTAGCATGAGATTGGTCATAACCTTACCAACAATAGGTCATATACTTTGAAATAAGGTAAGGGACCAATTAGCAGATAGAATCAATCAAAAGTATACCATAATTCTTCTATAATGATGTTATCATGATTCATACTTTACAAGAAAAGAGACCATCAGCAAAAGTCAATTAACAAATATGATTCTGGGAACTTTGTAATGAAACAACAAGAGAATTCCAACATATGGAAGGCCATAGCAATCACAGTATGTAGAATATGAATATGGAACCAGATTAGGTATAACGTGTCACTAGGATAACACCTCGATTCATGAAATAAGAGTTTGACATATTATAATCTAACAACGACTGGTAAGAATTCAACATTAATTAGCATATGAATTCCATATCAACGATTCATTCCACGGCAAATAATGATAAAGGTGGTAGCAATCAAACATAAAGAAACCATACCAGGGATGGATTCGTGAGAATCCACCGCGAAAACCAGAACCTCGAAGTAGAAAAAGACAGAGGCGAATGATTTCTCCTTGTCTTACGAGAGCTAAGATATCACTCATGTGGTCCTCGATGCTCTATATCGGAGCTCGCCTCGCCGGAGGTTCTCGAAGTTCAATAGAGGAAGAATAAGCCTTTGGGGTTTCTGTTTGGTGACGGCTGCTTTGGTTCGTGATAGGTTTACCGGTGGTGCGATCGGTGTGCGTCGGCGATGCAGTGGTGAAGCGGCGTCGACCAGAGGGAGGAGATCGGAGAAGGAAGGAGGCGACTGGTGGCGCAGCGACTGTGGGGTTCGGATTAGAGAGGAGATAGGGTAAGAGAGAGAAAAGAGAGAGGGATGAGCGGCTGATGTTGGTTCACCGGCGATGGGATTAGCCAGTGAAGGGCGGAGAATGGAGAGAACGAGAGAGAGAGAGAGAGAGATCGGGTAGAGAGAGGGTAGAGGGTGGTGCGGCTGTTGGTATAGTGGTAGGTGGAGGGAGCGGAGATGGTTGTTGTTTGGTTCACCGACCGGAGATTCTCCGGTGAAGGGCGGAGAAATAGGGTGAGAGAGAGGAAGAGATAGGGTGGAGAGAGAGGGTCAAGAGAGAGAAAAGAGTGAGGGATGAGCGGCTGTCCTTAGGGTTTGGGGAATGGTTTCATTAAAAAGAAAAGAATTGGGGGATTGATCTCAGCCGTTGGATCAATCTTGATCAACGGCTGGGATTGAATATTACAAAAAAGGTCAAAATTAATTGGGTTCAATTGAAATAGAATTGGGATTTAAAATGGGGCCAAATTAAGCTCAATCTAGGCTAAAATTGACACAACATTGGGTACCGAATGGCTAGAATTGACATAAGTCAGATAGAATTAGGCTAAAATTGGGAAGTTAAATTGAATTAGGCTGCTATTTAGCAGATACCATAATAACTTAGTAAAAATACTAACCTGAATAAATTGATGTCATAATATATTATATGAAATCGACGATAATAATAGCTTGAAACAATTTAGGCTTTTATAAATTATGAATACGACATTTTAAGAAATGCTATACTAATAATATTAATATTATTATTATTATTATTAATAATAATAATAATAGTAATAATAATAATAATAATAATAATAGTAATAAACTGCGTGTTTATAAATTATGAGTATGCATATTTGAGGAAAATAATTTAATAAATATTTCCCAAATTATATAAAATATTATATTTAAATCAGTAAATTATATATTATTTAAGAATTTAAAATCAGAATGCTAAAAATAAATTGCATACCTTAAAATCATGAATACGAGACGTTAAAATTTATTTGATATCAAAATAATTAAAAATTCAAAAACTAATATTTTTTGATAAATAGCAGCCTGGAGGGAATATCGGGAGGTCAAAATTGGGTGTCAACACATAATATATATTAATTATATATCAATATCTATGTATATGATTGGATCTTAAAGTTGTATTATTAAGTTGTACTGCTCAAAAAAAAAATGGGTCACTTAAATCTACCTTCATCAAAACGAAATGAAAAGGCAAACAGGGAAATGAATTTTTTGGACCCTTTAATTTCTTTTCTTGATATTCCATTCTTTGATTTGACTTTCAAATTGAACCTTGGAGAACAAGAAGGAATCAAACTAAAGGATAAATTTTTTCACTAGCAAAACACATAACACACACAAGCTCACGTCATACATCATAAAGATGATTTCATAATACTCCTGCTTTTTCCCCTTCTGTTTTTCTAAAAATATAAAATAAAATTCCTAGCTGCTTAGCAAGCTCCCAAGATACATCTTAGTGTCCCATTTCTAGGTAATCTTAGTAGCTCAGTTGGTTAGTTATCTAATCTTTCACCTTATTAGTGAGGTTTAATTTTCCACCTTGTAATCTCCTCCCCCATTTTCCCTGCTATTTTTATTTTATTTTGTAAAAAAAAAAAAAAAAAGTTGTCCTAATTTTGCTTGATTTGAAGCTTCAAGATGGTGATGAGATAAGAAAAGAGGAATACAAGGGGGCAGAGAACGAGTGATTCTTTATTACATCTTGAGGATGAAGTATGTTATTTTGTCGCTATTTCCTTAACATTTCCGAAAAATGTAACGGACAAATAATATCAACAAATTATAAAAGAAACAAAATTTAAAAAAAAAAAAGAAGAAAAAAAGAAGAAGAAGAAGAAGAAGAAACAACAAACCCCAAATTCCAGTCCACATACAAACACATAAACACACAGTGAATGGAGAAGAGGTACATAAACACAGAAAAAGCTCAGTCTTTTCTGCCCTAAAATCATCATCAGAACTTGAAGAATGCAAAGATATGAGACACAAAGCAAAGATATTAAGTCGATTGTATGATATCAATGTGTTATTCAAAATACTAAGATATATTCGGTTAACTTGCTTTTGACTACTACGTATATATATCACTACACGAGATATACGTATATTTTTCCTATCGAGTGACTAGATGAGGTTCAACATACGTACTGTATACATTACATAAACGAGTATATATACTCTGATGAATTATCGATTAATTAGCTGACATTTTTATAACTTCAATAGTATATATATTAGTACGTGGATCGTATGATATCAACGTATTATTCAAACTACTTAGATAGATTCACTTAGCTTGCTTTTGACTACTACGTACATCACTACACGAGATATACGTATATCTACACACGTACACTCTATCGACTATCAGGTTCAAAATACGTACTGTATACATTACATACACGAGTATATTACCCCGTAATACAACGAATTTCATATATACTCTGATGAATTATCGATTAATTTAGCTTACGTTATTATAACTTCAACAGTATATATATTATTACACCAAACTTGTGATATCAACGTGTTATTCAAAATACTTGGATAGATTCACTTAAATTGCTTTTGACTATTGCGTATATCAATACACGAGATATACATATATACACACAAACTCTATCGACTGTCAGGTTCTAAATACATACTACATATACATCACATACACAAGTATATTACCCCGTAATACAACATATTTCATATATACTCTGATGAATTATCGGTTAGTTTAGCTTACGTTATTATAAGTTCAACATTATATTATTACCTTGGTCGTATGATATCAACGTATTCAAAATACTTAGAAAGATTCAGTTAGCTTTTGAATACTACATACATCACTACACGAAATATACATATAGATCACATGCACGAGTATATTACCCCATAATGCAACGTATACTCTAATGAATTATCGATTATTTACCTTACATTATTATAACTCCAACAATATATTATAATTACCTCAATCGTGTGATATCAACGTATTCAATATACTTGTATACATTCAATTAGCTTTTGACTACTACGTAAATAACTACACGCAATAGATGCGTATACATATATACATACATACATATATTTATATATATATATATATATATATAAATACTCGATGGAAAATATATTTATTTGATTGAAACGTACGTAAAAAATAAAGATTATTTTTTATGTTATTTATTAATTTTATTTAATATATTTAATATTTCTTAATTTATTTTTAGTATTTTTTATAAAAACCGACCACTTGTGGTAGGTTTTTCTTAAATCATTTTACAGAAACCGACCACTTGTGGTAGGTTTTTTAACATTAATTAATTTTTATTATTATTTAAAAATAAACTGACCACACGTGGTCACAAAATTTTAAGAAATATATTTAATATATTTTATCAATTTACGTTTTTCATTTATTTTATTTATATTAGTTTTTTGGGAAACCAAAACCGACCACAAGTGGTCGGTTTTGTATAAAAATATTTTTTTTATACTTTAAATCTAAAACCGACCACAAGTGGTCGGTTTTTGTAAAATAATTTTCACAAAAATTAAATATATTTTGTATAAAAAATTAAAAAGAATTTTTAAATAATCATTTTATTTATTTTTTGTTATTACCGACCACAAGTGGTCGGTTTTAAGGAATTATATTTTCCCGGGTTAATTTATTTACTTTCCCGCAATTTTAAAATATAAAAACCGACCACTTGTGGTCGGTTTTTGATTAAAAAAATTAAAAAGTAAATTTAATGAAAAACCGACCACAACTTGTGGTCGCTTTTTCTGTTTTTTTTAGTAGTGCAGGTTATGTGGCGATGCTTGATTGGATAAAATTTTAGAAAAAATAATAAATTTTAAAATTAATAATCTAATATATCCTGTATTTTTCTGACCATAAAAACGTATCAATATCAATATCTAGCTCAACTAGTCAAACGAAGTCAACAAAATTGGAGTTTAGAAAAGTTTTAGGGTCTGTTTGGAAAGCTTTGCTTTAACCGAAGCTATTGCCTTGTTTTCCTTAATGATGGCCTTCTTAATCCTCCTTGTCTTTTAGAAAAAAAAAGACAAGGTAATTGAAATTGGTGTAATTATGATACGAGCATGATTAGCATGAGGCACATTAGGATGGGCTTCTACATATGGATGATAGCTTGGAGCCCGGAGGAAAGTCATGGAGCAATAAATACACAAGGTCATGGGCGATCAAGATGTCATTTGGACAATCAAGAAGGGCCCTTGTGGGTCATTACTAAAATCGTCACTTTGGGGCTATTTTTGTAATAGGCTATTTGTGAAAAGGCAAGGACTATAAATAATTGTCTTAGCCATTTTCTTTACTTAGATTTTGGATGATTGAATTGTCTTTAATAGACTTGATATTTGGTTACTCTAGGTTAGGGTAGTGATTGGGTTCAAGTCCAATTATTAGCTTAGATCGAGTGATTAGGATGGATTCCCGAATTGCTTGTGTTATCTTCTTCGCTTGATTAATCATCGAGTTATCATATTGTGGATTCAATTTGATTTCTCATGCATTTGATTGAGTTCTTTTCTCCCTTGGTTTAATTGTTGTTTCAATTGAGTCTTTCTTTCTTCACTTCTCATCTCTTATTTCTCAACTATCCTTTAATTTTTTTGTTTAATTCCGTGTTTTCGATATCGATTTTAGTCACTTGATTGAGGTTGTTATCATTTTGGTATCAGAGTCAGGTTAAGGTTTGTTTTCATAAATCTTAATATTGGGATTTTGAATTCTTCAAAACTCCAAAAATCCAAAAAAAAAATCAAGAATTATCCAAAAAAATTCAAAAAATTCAAAAAAAAAATCCAAAAATATTTTTGTTTTGATTTGTTGTTTTGACACTAGATCTTGATTCTCTAGTGTTTTTTGAGTCTAAATCTCAACTTTCGTTCAAATCGGAGTTGGAAAAGTGAAGTTACCATTAAAGGATTTTCAAGTTTTTAAGTTTTCAAAACTTGAAAATTGGGTTGTTGATTGAGGAGAATTTGAGGCTTAAAATTCATTGGAGTTTGTTCTCTAAGTCGTAGGGAAGCTACTCCTAAATTTTGAGTCAATTCCGAGTTGATTTGGGTGTGCTAGGGTTAGTGTGTGTTTTTGGTGTTCTTAAACACCTTCATATTGTTCTTGGAGAAGAAGAGAGAAGAAGTACACTTTGATCCAAAATTCCAAGTCAAATTTGGTCAAAGGTGTTTGTGGGTCCACTTGTGATAATTCTGGAAAAAAAAAATCAAAATTTGAAAAAAAAAACAAAAACTGAAATCTGAAGAAAAAAAATTCCATGTGGACTGCCACGTAGCAGTAAACGGTCAAAAGTCAACTGTTGACTTCCACACAACAGCCAACTCAGCGCCCCTCCAGCCCACTCGTGCCACATGGCGCGTGGACAGCAACTTCAGAGATCTGAAATTTTTCTGGTTTCAA
The DNA here is from genome assembly GCA_031232105.1 of Capsicum rhomboideum. Taxonomy (NCBI): domain Eukaryota; kingdom Viridiplantae; phylum Streptophyta; class Magnoliopsida; order Solanales; family Solanaceae; genus Capsicum; species Capsicum rhomboideum. The sequence continues at coordinate 133,103,313 of CP124712.1, read as the reverse complement.
CACTTAGTTTTTTGGGGGGGTCCTAAAGTTTTTTGGACCTAAAAATTGTTCTAAGTGTCCAAACTTCGTGATTCTTTTTTTGTTCTTTTTCTCCTTCGATTCCTCAACTATTTAACAAGTAATTAACATCTTTAATCACTTGTTAACTAGTTTGAATCATCAAATCAAACCCCTTTAATGTGATGAACTTCTTTAAGGCCTCAAAATTTTTCTAAGTGTCCAAATTTCGCGATTCTTTTTTTGTTCTCTTTCTCTTTCAATTTCCTAACTAATTAGCAAGTAATTAACATATTTAATCACTTGTTAAATATTTTTAAAACATCAAATCACTTTTTTTTTATTCTTCAAATTAAGCAACACAAGTAATTTTTTTACTTTTGTTACTTAGTTTTTTTTGAGTCCGTTTTCTTTCTTGCTTCTTTTCTTCAAATTTTCTCATCTTAATTCATAGATAACTTCTTGATTCAATTCCTTTTTATTTTATTTGAGTCGTCTTTCTTTAACAAGTCATAAAAATCCATTCCTCCACAAGCATTGATAACCTTGAATTGATTGAGCAAAGCTAGTAACCTATCAATTTGGGAAAGAAGCCGTAGAAGGTGAGTTGAGAGCTCATATATGAGTGACGTGAGAATTTTATTACTAACTTGTTTGCTAGTTTTGTAGGTACAAAAGGTGATATAAGGGAGAATGTCATCCATAGCTTCAGATTATTGTGGAGATGACATTAGTGACTATGCTTGTAGTAACATGAGCTATGAGTATAGTGATGATGAGCAACATGAGGGTTCTTTGAGTGCTTGTGAGAAAACTAATAAAGCTCATGAGTATGATGGTGAATCTTATAAAGGATATGATGGTCCAAGAGATTATGATCGACATGGTGATGAGAATTACTACATCGGAGATGAATATGAGATGCATGGAGCTTATGGCTCTTATGATGAACATGAAGGAGTAGAAGTATCTTATGATGAATATGCTAGTGAAGATGAAGGGTATGGAGGTTCTCATATTACACACCATGGTAACGAAGACGATGTGAGGTACGACTCTTTATCCCATATGTCTTATGAACTCTTTGAGAAGGATTGTGATAGAAGAGGAAGTTGTGAGGATGAATTACCTTCCTCATCTTGTGCTACTTCCTATCCTAGTCAAGGGGGTATAGATGTGTGGGCAAAACTAATTCAAAGACGTCGTATGGATCATAGGCGAAGAACATTCTTTACTTCTTATGGTGCAAGAACTTGTACTTCTTATCCTTATTTCAATGTAACTAGTTATGCTTATGGTAATGAAGTTGGAGGTAGGATGGAAAGATCAATGAGCCATAGAAGTAGAGGGGATTCATTGTCTCAAGATGTGTATGATGGGGAGAGGAGGATTCTTGAAACAAAAGTTACAAGTGAACCACTCCCAATTGAGGATCCTATTACTTTGAAGATGAATAAAAATTTTGTTTCCACGCTAATAACTCTTGACAAGATCTCTCAAATGGTCTCCAAGCTTAATACCAAGGAGTCGAAAGCAAAACAAGTTACTCGTTGTAGAAATGTGCTTGAAGAGGATCCGATGAATAAAATGAAGGCTACTCCTAGCAACCCAAAGTGGAAGTTAGAGGTGAAGGGATCTCCAAACCCTTCCCAAGGAATTCTTGGCACTTGTCCTAACTCCAATAAAATTGAGAGACAAAAGATTGAGAGGAGTAAGGGTGTGATATGTGACAACTCTAGAGTAGAAAAATGAGAGGTTGTGAGGAGTGATGTGAGAGAATTGTCACAATCTTATACTAACTTTTGTAACCTTTCTTTCTTTTCTAGTTGTCTGGATTCTTGTACAGGTATCCTTGGAGACAAGCCTAGTGAGGCACCTCGAGCAACGAAGAATCATGAGGTGCTAGAAAGCTTTTCAAAGGAGCAAATGTTCTCCAATGTTGAAAAACAAGGTGAATGCAATCTTTTTTATGAACTACAAGGTAACAAATCTAAACCTTACACTTTGTCAAAAGTTGAAGATCCTTGTGTGGCTAGTAGCCAATTGAGTGTAAGTGATGACATGTATATGTGTGAGCTTAAAGATTCTTTGCCTTGTGATCATCTTGATGACACCTTGTTACATAGTGATAGTGTATTTGTTGAGAGTTTTCATACACTAGTTGCTCCTATTGATGAACGAATTGATTCTTCTAGTAAGATCAATTTGTGTCCACCTAGTGTTGACACTTGGGCCTTGAATGATAGTACATTTTCATGTGATTCTTTGCCATGTTTGGATAATGTGCATGTTGAGAATGTGGATACACTAGTTGATCCTATTGATGATCGAATTAATTCTTCTAGTAAGATCAATTTGTGTCCACCTAGTGTTGATACATGTGCTTTGAATGATAGTTCATTATCAATTGATATTGGTCTTGATCAACTCATGTGTAATGATGACCCACTAAATGAGGAGTTTTGTGATGAACTTAAGGAACCTCAATTTAGTATTGGCATTGATATAGTTGGTCATGTGGATAGTCATGTGAAGTCATTGCACCTAAATGATGAATCCTTGAATTGTGATTCCATTCCTTTTCCTTCTCATGAGGATTGTGAGGTGGAATGTGTTTTTAAGGATAATCTCTTGTTTGATGTTTACATGACTAATGAAGGTGAAATTCATAGTAGTGTGTCTTGGCATGATATAAGTGTAGCCGCTCTTAAAGGCTACCAAGTGATTGAGAATCCACTATGGTATGATGACACACTTTTCGAAGACGGAACTGTCTTCTTGAAAGATGATAGTACATCTATTGGAGAGGTTAGTGGTCAAAAGAAAGAGGGTGTATGTTCTCCAATAACCACTTCATTCTTGTGTGACCCCATTCTTGATCAAGGCCTTAATGCTTGTGGATCAAAGGGTGATTCTATATGTGGGCACACCTTGGATGAAGTTCATTTAAGTAACACCTTTCTTTACTACTAGTTTGCATATGATGACCCTTTTCTCAAATTTGGTCTCATGCTTGTGAATCCTAAGGCAAATATGTCATTGCATTTTTGGGAGTTTTCTATATTCTTGCATCCTTGTTTGACACACTTATGCTTAAGTTGTGTGGACCACAACTAGTGGGTGCTAAGTTGCTTGTTTGTTTTTGGGAGAGTCCATGGATATTGAAAGCTCCTTGTTACCTTCATAGGGTTGGACAAGTTGAAGTTTCAAATGAGACTCTTGGAAGTATGCTTGATACTATGATAGGAAGGACCCCAATTCATTGGGAGTATTATTTGATATGGAGTGATTTGACTCCTAATAGATTCCTCAACCATTCTAGTAGCATGGCTTCGTTGGTGCACTTTCTTTCTTTGGAAAGTAGCTTAATAGAGAGAGTTGTTTTGTGCTTAAAATGTTTCTTCTTATCTATCGGTGTCCTTATCTTTTGGCACACACTAGATGAGAATAGTGAGCTTAACACCTTTCTATACTACCTTTTTGCTTATGATGATACCCCTAATGGTCTGAGATTTGTTTTGTATGGAGGTAGAGATATGTGGGTTTTTTACTTCTTTGATCCAAATGAACCCTTATGGATGATTACACCATTTTTAGTAAGGTCTTATCGTGAGGTAATGAAACAATTGTGTCTTATGGCTCCTAAAGTATATGTGATGTTATCTCTTGAGATTCTTGATGCCATTAAGACCTTTATGGTTTCCTTGTCTCATGATGTTGCTTATGACCAATTCCTTTGCACCTTATATGATGAATGGATCTTATTCAATACAAAGGATAGTTGGTTGTATGTCAAATGTGTGCCTCCTTGGCAAGTTGGTATGATTAATAACCTTTGTGCTAACCCTCATGCTATGAGAATATGTTTGTTGTTTGTCCTTCTCATGTTTTTGCAAGGTTCGGATTCGAGGACGAATCCTTTTGAAGAAGGGGAGAATGATACGAGCATGATTAGCATGAGGCACATTAGGATGGGCTTCTACATATGAATGATAGCTTGGGGCCCAGAGGAAAGTCATGGAGCAATAAATACACAAGGTCATGGGCGATCAAGATGTCATTTGGACAATCAAGAAGGGCCCTTGTGGGTCATTACTAAAATAGTCACTTTTGGGCTATTTTTAATAGGCTATTTGTGAAAAGGCAAGGACTATAAATAGTTGCCTTAGCCATTTTCTTTACTTAGATTTTGGATGATTGAATTGTCTTTAATAGACTTGATATTTGGTTACTCTAGGTTAGGCTAGTGATTGGGTTCAAGTCCAATTATTAGCTTAGATCGAGCGATTAGGGTGGATTCCCGAATTGCTTGTGTTATCTTCTTCGCTTGATTAATCATCGAGTCATCATATTGTGGATTCAATTTGGTTTTTCATGCATTTGATTGAGTTCTTTTCTCCCTTGGTTTAATTGTTGTTTCAATTGAGTCTTTCTTTCTTCACTTCTCATCTCTTATTTCTCAACTATCCTTTAATTTTGTTGTTTAATTCCATGTTTTCGATATCGATTTTAGTCACTTGATTGAGGTCGTTATCAAATTACTAGGGTAGTAATTACCAGCCTAGTAATTACACATCCTAGTAATTACGTCGACCTGTTTGTTTGCCACAGTGTAATTAAAAGTGTACTGTTTGGCTGCACAAGTGTAATTACATGGTTATATTCAATTTTTAAAATAAAAGTTAATTATCAAAAACTAAAAATTTATATTAGACAAATAAGTGCCTTTATAAATGATATTAAATTAAATATATATATATATATATATATATATATATATATATATATTGGAATATATTAATTAATAAACATTTGTTCTTATAAAAAAATAATGGATTTATATCTTTAAACTAGTATATTTTAATTAAATTAATCATAAAAATATAAAGTACATGATTTTTAACATCATAAAATGCATGTTTGATAAAAGGTTTATTATTATAAATATAATGTCATAAAATTATTAAAACATTTGACAAAAAGATAATCTATCAATTCTAACTAAAAAATGAATGACTTGCAATGTAAAATATCATGTCAATACTAGTAAAACAAATAAATTGAAAGTGAAAATATAACATAAGTTCAAAATTCAAAAAAAATAAAATAATACTCTTATGTCAAATTTCAAAATAACGTAAATATGATTCAAAAGAAAAGAAAAACCTAAGTTTATAACCTTATTCAACAATGAATTCTAAACTTCAGTCTATAACCTTATTCAACAATGAATTCTACTTAATTTAAAAATTAGAATATTAACTAAATTATGCTAAATGAAAAAAATAAACATGAAATAAATAAAAAAATAGATAATAAGAAAAACTGCATGAAATCACAAGAAGTAAATGTTGGGAAATGAGAAGGAAATGAAATATAAATAACATAAAATAAAAAATATTTTTAAAAAAATATTAGAATAATAAAAATAGAAAGAATTTAAAATAAATTAAAAATAAAAAAATAGAAATAGAAATAAATTTAAAAGTATTCAGGTTGTAATTACACCATGTAATTACCAGCAATTCACAGTTCTCTCTGTGAATTGGAGAGTGTAATTATCCCCTGCCAATTACACTCAATTATTTGCTGATCAAATAATTACCTGACCAATCAAATATGTCAGACAGTGTAATTACACCTAATTACATCAAATTCAATTATCAATTGGTTTTCCAAAGAGTTCCTTAAAGAATAAGGAAGATTCGCATTTCTTTACCAACGTTAGTGCTATATAGCTGTACTTCTGTTGGTGATATTTTTTTAGATATATTGAATTGTTTTATTTAGGGGTTTTAAAGCTAAAACAACTTCTAAATATTTTTACAGTGTTTGAATATGATTAAAAAAATATCTTTAAACACTTGTTTTTAATTTAAAAATAATAAAAATAAGTCAATAATTATAAATTAAGATTTCTGTTTATAAGTTATAAGTCATAAGTCATAACTCATAAATTATAAGTTCACTCAAACATATGTCTGGATCTATAAGACATGAACTAGTGACTTCTTATTTCAGGAACCATTTGTTAAACCAACAACAATAACATATTCGGTGTAATCACATAAGTGAGGTCTGTGGAGGTTAAAGTGTACGAAAATCTTATTACTATCTCGGGTAGGTAAAGATATTGTTTCTGAAGGACCTCGCTTTGTTAGACCACTTGAAATTAATTTGGACATAACATTGATTGAAATATTTTTTGGGTAAACAACATAAATCCCGACAATTTGGATCTTAATTACAGAAAATTCTGATATTTTACATAATTATTAAAAATTCCAATTTTGGGTCTGTCGTGATACATAATTAGCTCTCGATATATTTTTTTTCGAATTTGGGTCTGTCGAGATACATAATACATCCAATAAAGATACACTTTTTCCTCTGTAAAGATACATAATTAGCTCCTAATATATTTTTTTCGATTTTGGATCTGTCTAGATACATAATTAGCTCGCGATACATCCAACAAAGATACATAATTAATTAGAATTTTTGTAATTACTTTGTAAGAGTAGAGATTTATATAAATATGGTAAGTTAAGGTGGATGTTTATGATATTTTTTCATATTTTTAAGAAAAAGTATAACTATGGGCCCAATGATCAACGTGTTTCATGTTTCTTCTCATCTTTGTCTAATTAATTCCACCATCATTGGAAAGTAATTTTCTCCATGGAGCAACTTTAATTTTGTGTTGGCTCAATCAGCTTTTTGTGGTAAAGCATTTGTGCACATTTCTACTTTTTCTCTCCAATAAAGTAAGAATATATCACAAGCATATGTTTCCCGGCTCAGGAATGAGGAATCTTCCAATTTTTTTCCACAATGAAAACTACATTAGCTCCTTGCATATATTATCCGCACTGCTTTGTTTTTTTTTAGTGAATTCTTTGATTTGCTTCACTTGAGCCTAGGGCTTTTCAGAAACAATTTCTCTACCTCCAAGAGGTAGTGGTATGGTATAAATATACTCTATCCTTTTCAGACCCTATTTGGTGGATTTTACCGAGTATGTTATTGTTGTTGAAAACTACATTAGCTAGTCTTCCATCACTTGACTTGAGTAAATGGACCCTAATATTTTATGTAGTCTTGGTCTTGGTCTTTCTTTATAAAAATAAACACATCCAGAACAACCTTTAACATTTTTCTAAAAGAAACAACTTTCCAGCGTTACATTTCGTCTTTGCATTTTGTACTATCCTTGCACTGCTCCAATAAAATGAAGATAAAAATATCTCACCTTTATAAATTATACTTTTATTAAGGACCACTCGTGTCAATTCTACAACAGTACTCATTTCCGTAAGGCCAAGGCCTAATAATGCCATATTCTACAAACTAGTTTGCAATACTATGAATTTTGAAGTAGTCAGCTGAATCGTTTGATAATATATCGTATTATTGTGTTGTATTGTATTGTCCGATGAATATATGTTTGTAATTTTGAAGAAGTCAGTTGAATTGCTTTATAATATATTATATTATTGTATTGTATTATTTGATGAATATATGTTTGGATATATTGTATATATCGTTTTCTGTCTTTTAAAGTACATATAGATTTATTATACAAAAAATAGGGTAAAAGACAAATAATATTATTAAATAAAAAGCAAGGGCAAGATGACCGCGGGGGGAGGGGGGGGGGGGGTGCAAGATGAGGAGAAAAATAAGATAATCAAGCGATCAATATGCTCGTCCAATAAGGCATTCTTCCTATGCATATGTGTTATAGCTCATAGTTTTAGCCTCAATTCCTTGATGATCACATCTAATCAGTCATTACGTACATGCCCGTTATGTATTACCCCATTATGTATTACCGTTATGTATTACCCCATTACACTTTTTATATATGATCAAAATTATTTTTTAAGTATATATAATAGATGTTGAACCTCCTTCAGTTAGTTGGTGTGTGTACTTATTCATATTTGGAACCTCCTTAATGAAGATCCTAGTTCCGCCAGTGTGGCTACGTGCCTCTTTAATTACCAGCCAAAACTAATTTGGCTACAAAAATATTATGAAGGAATTAAATTGGAATTAGAACACAATAATGGGAACATGAAATCTGAAAGTGGAGAGTAGTCGAGTGGTCAATATATTGCATAACAATTAATGAGGATCAGATGCCCCTCACCTTCATTTTGTCAAAAACAAATCCTTACTAAATTTATCTTTTTGCAATATTGATTGAAGACTACGAGCAATAACACAAAAAATGAAAAATTCCATGGAGGGCCTCTATTTTGCTGTCATGGGCCATCATGACTAGACTTTGCATGAAACATCCATCGTAACCCAAGCAAATGTTTGTTTGTTTCTTTTATTTTACCCATAAATCTCAATCATCGGTCATTTTATGTAGGCATAATACATAAATGTGTCATTTAACTTGTCAACTGACATTTATGTCCTTCATCTTTTAGTATGCACAAATAGACACTTAAACTTTTATAAAGTTGAATAAGTAGACACACACATTGGCATCTACGTGGCAATTCGCGTGAGATTACCATGTAGATGCCATGTAGGACGCATGTGTCTACTTGTTCAACTTTATACAAGTTTAAGTGCTATTTGTGCACACCCGAAGTTAGAGGGCATAGATGTTAGTTGAGCCAAGTTAAAGGGCATGCTTATGTATTATGCCTTTTATATAAGATTACGAGAAGGGACTCACCTTAAGAGATCTTACGTAGGTAGCTTATCCTGCGCGAAAAATTAGTGGCTCGAATCCGTAACCTCATCACAATGAGCAATTTTAACTTAGAACAATAACAACATACTCGGTGTAATCCTATAAGTGGAATTTGCGGAGGATAAGATATACACAAACCTTATCCCTATCTTTGTGAGTTAGAAAGGTTATTTCCGATAGATCCTCAGCTGAAAAGAAACATAGAATGTGGCTACTAAAATGAAATGTAAATAAGACAAATCTTAAACATATGGAGAAATTTCTAGTTGTCTCAACACTAATTAAAGAAAATAATTTCCTATGACTACTTGAAATGTGAATAAAGAAAATGAGCCTATAAAAATCTCATGTGTTTTATTTACTTACTCATCTCTTTTGAAAAAAGGTCGTATAACTAAAATAGCATTGATAATAACCACAAACAAAATAGAATCTCCTACCTTCTAGTTATCATTTTTGATACATTGAAGGAGAAAAGGTGCCTTGCTCTTTTTGGTATTTTTTTTCCCTCCCTTTCTAATAAATAGGCACTTCCTAAGTTTCAAAGAGCACAACCTTTCTTGCCTTTTTCTTCTGAACTCTAGACTTGTAATCACTAGTTTAATTAAGGTAAATATTCCTTTATCCATTCTTATACTATGCTTCATTGTTTTTTTTGTTTTTTTTTTGGTAATTAGCATTTCATTAATCACCAAGTAAACAACTACATACCAGCTACTTCAACACAGCTAGTTTTATTAATGTTGTTGTTTGACATGTCATACTTTATATTCTATAGTAATGAAATCCTACTAACTATAGAAAAAAGACTTATGGTACTATAAATATGCCAATAGTAGATGTAAAACATGTCATAGTGTTGTTTTTTAATTGTCATATACTTAGTTCCCCTAAAGGGTTACATTCTTTAATTTATAAGTATATTTTTATTCAGTTCCATTTTCCATTTTATTTGAATTCATGACATATTTTTATTCAGTTCCATTCTCCATTTAAATTTTATTTGAATTCATGACTTGTTATTAGGTGTTGAAGAGCTTTGCAGAGACACTGCTGGATTTCTGAGTCCTCTGATCAAAATTGTTATCAGATTATCAGCTAACAGTGAGGTAAGAAATCTCGAGACTCATCTTGAAAAGTTACAATATACGCTCCGTTTCAATTAGTTTGTCTGATTTTGACTTGGCATGAAATTTAAGAAAGAAAAAGAATGACTTTTGAATCTTGTAGTCTTAAAATAAAGATACGTAAAATGTACCAAAATGTTCTTTAATCTTGTAATTTAAACATGTCATGTGGGAATGTTGAAATTAAAGAGTTACAAAAATAAAACCTTTTGAAACGGATTAAAAATAAAGGTAAGACAAATAAATTAAACGGAGGGGGTTGAAATAGAGCATTTTTCTGATAATTTGATTTAGTTTCCGCAACCAATTATTTTCCGTTCACTACTAAAATAAACAGGAAAATCGACCACAAAAAGCGACCACAAATGGTCGATTTTCCTGTTTTTTCGACCAAAACACCGACCACAACGTGTGGTCGGTAAAATAGTGGAAGCTTTTCCAACCAACCACATGTGGTCGGTTTTTCCAAAAATATTTATTTATTTATAAATTGATATTAATTATACTATAAATAAAAAATTGTATTAAAATTCTTTTTATATTAAAAATTTCCGACCACATTTAGTGGTCGGTTTTTGTTAAAAAAAAAAAAAACTTTTTTAAATAAACCAACCACTTTTTGGTTTATTTAAGAATATTTTTTTTAATAGAAAACCCGTTTAAATAAATATTTTTTTTAAAAAAAACGACCATATGTGGTCGGTTTTTCTGGAAATTTTGTAAAAAAAATTACAGCATATATGCTGCATTTCCAATATAAACCCTGCTAATACAAAATAACCCACCAATTCAGAAAGATTCAATCATCTCAATACAACCCACCAATTTAGAAACATTAAAACATCTCCTTAAACATTTAAATATCAAAATCAAAATATCCAAATATCAAAATCAAAACATATAAACATCAAAGTTCACAAATCAAAAATAAACTAAAAGTCATCCTCATCCCCATCATCCTCAACCTCATCCTCATCCTCATCCTCATCCTCACCTTCATCATCATCACCATCAAAATCCTCCTCCTCATGTGTAGTGTAATCATCAAGTGAGCTTAGGCCTCTCGCAGCCCGAGGTGCATCACCGGGACACGGAGAAAGTATCTGTGGAGCTTGACGAAAACTGTTAATCTGCTCTTGCAACATTTTCATTTGCATAGCCATTTCCTCATCTCTCTTCCTCGTCCTCTCAGCATTTTCCTCCTCTCTTTTCCTCGTCCTCTCAGCCTCTGCAGCCATTTGACTAGTGAGCTGAGCAACCGTATTTTGTAACAAAATAACGATTTCTCTATCAACTAGTGGGGTAGAGGAGGATCCACAATACGAAGAGGTAATGTTCTCCGTAAAGCATTTTCTCGAGTAGCCTTAGACATTACCCCTAACAGGTGAACCCGCACACTCTTGCCAGTACTTCTCCTCTACTTCTTGAGGTAGTGGGTTACCCTGACTTTCTGGAGATCGAGTCGCACGTAACTCAGTAATCCTCCGTATATAGTTGTCCTATATTTAAAGTAAAGTGAAACATTAGTAATAAAAAGATACTAAACTATTCAAACTTAAATATTATCAAATTTAGTAATAAAAGTTTATAAGTATGAATATATTTCTTACATGGGTTTCTTGCACGTGGCTCAACCCATCTATCTTCATTTGTAGGATTTTTTTTATTTTTTATGTGAGTATGCACAAATAACTCACCCTGAGATACCCTTCTACCCTACTTTTTTTCCTGCATACGAAAAAAATTATTAATCTTCAAAAAGTAAAAATATTTGAAATAGAAATAATCATTTAAATTGATAAAAGTTACGTACCATTTTATCCTCCACAATAATCTGACTGACAGCTCCCGCAGTGTGTAGAGAGCCACCCTTCGTAGACGCTCTGGCTTTCTTTCCTTTTTCACTCAACTTCTTAAATTCTTCGCTATTCCAATAGCGAAGGAAATCTTGCCACATATCTACCCCAATAAACTTTGACATTTTCTTTTTATTTCTTGCATAATCCAATAGACCATTAAATCTAAGTTTGGCTCTCCTAAAAAAAATTCTCTTTATAGCATAATGATCTGCTGGATCATACCAGAAATACTTCTACACCAAAATAATAGTACTCATTTTTAGTTATTACAAGTCTATATTAAAGAAGTTTAATTCCCAAAAGTACTTAAACATCTAAAATAAACAGGAGACTCCAATTTCACGGTATATTATTAAACTCCAATATCAGTTTTCTTGATTAATGACAAAGATCGTGAAATAAATTTCACCTAACAAGTAAAAGCATCAAATATGTATCACTAGACTAATTTAAATAAGAAGGCATCAACCAAAAATTAAAAAGTTTGGTGAGAAATGCTAACTTACCTGAAATTCTTCGAACATTTTCTCTCGATAAAATTGTGGAACCTTTCGCCAACTTGTTCAATAACCTTTGTAGTTGCGACAAATGCATTTGCGGACAATTTTGGCAATTCTATCATCCGGCTTAAACCTGCAATACAAGATCAAACATTAATATCATAGAGCATAATATAGTAATTGAAAAGTAAATAGAATTGTTATATATTGAAATCATACCCTTTTCCATATGGTATAATGTACTCCTGCCGACTAGCATCTCTCTGTACTGGATATGGATTCGGTGCTCCTGAGTGCGCTGTCGTAGGTGTACCTGAAGTACTGGGGTGGTGTATCTCAGACGAATATCGGCCAGCCCAATCGATCCAGTAGAACCATTATGAGTCCCTGGCTGATTGGTAGCAAATGGTAGCATAGGAGATGGTAGATAAGTATAAGTACCATCGATCGTCTGGTAGTACTGTGAAGGTGGTGGCATGGCGATGAGGGCGTACTGAGTCTCAGTAGAGCCATGTAGTGGACCCACATGTATAGGAGCACTATATGAAAGATGGGACTACCTAGAATGAGAGGGTCGTGCTGGAATGCCATCTGACCGACCCTCAGATATATGAATTCCTGTGGATCGTCTATAAGGTGGCGGTACCCTTTTCTTTTTTGATTTACTAGTGTCAAGTATTCGCTTACCCTTGTCACCCTTAACCATTTTCAAATAACTAAAACACATTTCAAGTCACTACACTTAATCAATTTCAAGTCACTACACTTAACCAATTTTAAGTAACTAATACACATTTCAAGTCATTACACTTAACCATTTTGAAGTAACTAATACACATTTCAAGTCTCTACCATTTTCAAGTAACTAGTTCACATTTCAAGTGACTACACTTAACCAATTTCAAGTAACTAATACACATTTCAAGTCATTACACTTAACCATTTTGAAGTAACTAATACACATTTCAAGTCACTACCATTTTCAAGTAACTAGTTGACATTTCAAATGACTACACTTAACCAATTTCAAGTAACTAATACACATTTCAAGTCACTACACTTAACCAATTTCAAGTAACTAATACACATTTCAACTCACTACATTTAACCAATTTTAAGTAACTAATACACATTTCAAGTCATTACACTTAACCATTTTGAAGTAACTAATACACATTTCAAGCCACTACCTTTTTCAAGTAACTAGTTCACATTTCAAGTGACTACACTTAACCAATTTCAAGTAACTAACACACATTTCAAGTTACTACACTTAACCATTTTGAAGTAACTAATACACATTTCAAGTCACCACCATTTTCAAGTAACTAGTTCACATTTCAAGTAACTACACTCAACCAATTTCAAGTAAGTAATACACATTTCAAGTCACTACACTTAACCAATTTTAAGTAACTAATACACATTTCAAGTCATTACACTTAACCATTTTGAAGTAACTAATACACATTTCAAGTCACTACCATTTTCAAGTAACTAGTTCACATTTCAAGTGACTACACTTAACCAATTTCAAGTAACTAATACACATTTCAAGTCACAACACTTAACCAATTTCAAGTAACTAATACACATTTCAAGTCATTACACTTAACCGTTTTGAAGTAACTAATACACATTTCAAGTCACTACCATTTTCAAGTAACTAGTTCACATTTCAAGTGACTACACTTAACCAATTTCAAGTAACTAATACACATTTCAACTCACTACACTTAACCAATTTCAAGTAACTAATACACATTTCAAGTCATTACACTTAACCATTTTGAAGTAACTAATACACATTTTCAAGTCAACTACCATTTTCAAGTAACTAGTTCACATTTCAAGTGACTACACTTAACCAATTTCAAGTAACTAATACACATTTCAAGTCACTGCACTTAACCAATTTCAAGTAAGTAATACACATTTTCAAGTCAACTACCATTTTCAAGTAACTAGTTCCCATTTCAAGTGACTACACTTAATCAATTTCAAGTAATTAATACACATTTCAAGTCACTACACTTAACCATTTTCAAGTATTTACTACACATTTCAAGTGACTACACCTAATCAATTTCAAGTAAATAATACATATTTTCAAGTAACTCGGTCACATTTCAAGTTACTACACTTAACCAATTTCAAGTAAATAATACACATTTCAAGTCACTAAAACTCATTTCAAGTGACTACACTTAACCATTTTCAAGTAACTAAAACACATTTCAAGTCACTACACTTAACCATTTTCAAGTAACTAAAATACATTTCAAGTGACTACACTTAACCAATTTCAAGTAAATAATACACATTTCAAGTGACTACACTTAACCATTTGCAAGTCCCTAGTTCACATTTTCAAGTGACTCTACTTAACCATTTTCAAAGCACAAGTTCACATTTTCAAGTAACTACACTAACTATTTTCAAAGTACAATTTCACATTTTCAAGTGACAACACTTAATCATTTTCAAGTCACAAGTTCACAGTTTGAAGTCACTACATTTAACCATTTTCAAGTCACTAGTACATATTTTCAATTCTAATATAAGTCAAATAGTTCAACAAATTTAATAAAACAAATAAGTAGAGGCGTCGCATGTCCCTCTCACACCATATAATCATCACAAACCTATGACTTTCAAAGCCTTCTACAACAAATAATCCCACCGTAACACTATATTTAAAGACTTCAATATAAGAAAATAGAGAGAAATCAACTTACCTTCAAGTAAGCTAATGTTCCAAAATTACTTTTACAAAAATTTCTCCTTCCTTATGATATGCCTCTTTGCAAATATCTAATCCAAATCTAAAGAAAAAATGTCATTTAGTGCCAAATTGATCAGTACCTAAATCAACCGGGTAAATCAATAATGTAACTAATTATTAAAGCGACGATAGGCAAATCAACCTTTTCAAATACGTCGGAGCTTCTGAACGGAGCTGCTGGGTCGATGAACGGAGCTGTTGTTGTTGGTCGGCGTTGCTGTCGTTGCTGCTGCTGTCCTTGGTCGGAGCTGCTGTTGTCGTTGGTCGGAGCTGTTGTCCATGAACGGAGCTGCTGTCGTTGGTCGGAGCGGCTGTTGTCATTGGTCGGAGCTGCTGCTGTTGTTGGTCAGAGCTGTTGTCGATGAACAGAGCTGCTGTCTTGGTCGGAGCTACGTCGACGAACAGTGGTGTGTGGGTTCGATGAACAGTGGTGGTCGGAGCTACATCGGGTGTATGAAGGTTCGATCGATATGTATTGGAGGAATTAGGAAAGGGGTTATTAGGAAAGGGGTGATATATGGTTCAATCGGGTCAGGCAATAATTGGGCTGGGTCGGTTGAAAACAATTGAGAATCGATTTTCATTTAAAAAAATTAAAAAATATATAATAAATTGTGAATATTTATAATAAATACAAAAAAAATTAATATGATGTATATAAATTGGATAATTAGTTAATTCATCGTCACACAGGAGTAGTATATTTCCTAAATTGTAAACTAATATCAATGTATTTCGTATATTAGGATGAAGTTTTTGTTAGTAAGCTTTTGAATATGTATTATATACCTCGTAATACAACGTATTTCATATATAATCTGATGAATTATCGATTAATTAGCTTACTTTATTATAACTTCAAAAGTATATATTATTACATCGATCGTATGATATCAACGTGTTATTCAAAATATTTGGATAGATTCAGTTAGCTTGCTTTTGACTACTACGTATATATATATATCACTACACGAGATATACGTATATATACATATCGAGTGACTGTCAAGTTCAAAATACGTATTGTATACATTACATACAAGAGTATATTATCTCGTAATACAACGAATTTCATATATACTCTGATGAATTATCGATTAATTGACTTACATTATTATAATTTCAACGTGTTATTCAAAATACTTGGATAGATTCACTTAGCTTGCTTTTGACTACTACATACATCAATACACGAGATATACGTATATACACACACACTCTATCGGCTATCCGGTTCTAAATACATACTATATATACACATTACATACACGAGTATATTACCCCGTAATACAACGAATTTCATATATACTCTGGTGAATTATTGATTAATTAGCTTACATTATTATAACTTCAACAATATATATAATATTACGTCTATCGTATGATATCAATTCAACGTGTTATTCAAAATACTTTGAAAGATTCACTTAGCTTGCTAATGACTACTACGTACATCAATACACGAGATATACGTATAGATCACATGCACGAGTATATTACCCCATAATACAGCATATTCCTTATACTCTAATGAATTATCGATTATTTACCTTACATGATTATAACTCCAACAATATATTATAATTACCTCGATCGTATGATATCAACGTATTTAATATACTTGTATACATTCAATTAGCTTTTGACTAATGCGTAAATAACTTCACGCGATATACGCATATACATATATATATACATGTTCAGTCGCATAACGTTGAAATCAACATAGTTGATTTCTCCGATGGTCACTCAAATGACAGTTCCTATCTCGAAAGATCACTTCCTTTTATCGAAGGAAATTGAAATAAATAACAAAGATGATTTTCTGAGAAAATGATTATTAGTTGAGTTACCGAGAAATCAACACCCACCATGCATAGTTTCAGTGTCGGTCTTGCTAAAACTTTGATCAAGATACCTTCTAATAGTGACATCTGGAATCTGCTAAAAACATTTGTTAATGGATGCAATTATCTAAGTGACATATCATGTATCATTTTATTGATAAGTATAACCATATCATTGTGGTCAAGTTGCTTGAGTTGCTTCTATGTGATTAGAAGGTCATGGTTTCAAGTCATGGAAATAACCTCTTGCAGTAAGGTAAGTCTGCGTATAATAAATCCTTGTGGTCTGGCCCATCCCCCGACCCGACGCATAGCGGGAGCTTTGGTGCACCGGACTGTCCTTTTTATAACCATATCATTTAATATAACTTACTAAAAGCTTCAGAATAACTTCTTTAGATTTTCAAATTTTATACAACTCATATATCAAGAAATGACTTTCTTAGACTTGGACATTTCCAATAATCCAACACTTTGTAACACTTGGAGGGGATAATACAGATAGTTTGACAGAATCTGGAAAAAATTAATCAGGCTAGTAAATGAATTTAGAGAAAATTTTGAGTCGCGGGTACATGTAAGACCATAACTATACAACCATATACTCTCTTCTAACATTATCTGATATGACAGCAAATAATGGTCTGTAGATGAAGTAATTACTGATATAGGATCTGTATCAATAACTATAACATAAGGAGAAAAAACATTTACTTCCTTTATTGTCTATGAGAACTCATTACATTTTCAATTTTGATAAATTTGCAGCTGACAGATGGGAGAGCCAATCACGAGTGCTGTAGCTGACCTCATCGTTAAAGACTTGACAAAACAAGTGAATATTCATGCTCAATATGCTATTCAATTTGAAATTCAGTTTAAGGAGATGAAGAAAGAGCTGAATGTCATGCGTTCGTATCTCACTGAAGCAAACAGGATGAAAGGAAACAACAAGTCTGTCAAGTCAACCTTATCTGAACTTGATGAACTAATTTATGAAGCAGATAATGTGATCACGGATTGCCAAATTCGTGAAGACTATCTAAGGATAAAAGGGAATACTTCTTGCTTGTTTCCGTCTCCGAGGGAGATTTCTTTCAGATACAACAATGGAAGGAAACTGACAGAAATCAACAAGGAGATAAAGAAAATGCATCAGAAGCTGAGGACCTTTGTTGGTCCAATAACTGAACAAACAAGAAGTGACCATAGCAGCAGCAGACGGACTAGATGGACCTCACACATTTTTGATCAATCTGAAATTGTGGGGTTATCAGAAGATACAAGGAAAATCAAAGAATGGATCCTATCTCACAGCGAGTCATTACATCGCATTGGCATTGTTGGGATGGGTGGTTTGGGGAAAACCACAATCACGCAAAAGATCTACCATGACAGACAAGTGAATGTGAGATTTCAAAAGAAAGTTTGGGTTTCTATATCTCAAACTTATGATGAGCTTGCCATCATGACGGGAATTTTGAGACAGCTGAATGCAGATGATAGTGGAACTGACAAAGGAGACTTGCTAAACAGAATTCTTGAAGCGCTTTCACATAAGTCGTACCTGATTGTCATGGATGATGTATGGAGTATTGATGATGGATGGTGGGATAGGATCTCAAGGGGATTACCCAAGTTTATAGAGCACAATAGTTGTATTATAATCACATCAAGAAATGAGGATGTTGTCAAGAAGATGGGAGCCACAGAATCAAGAATTCATCGACCAAGATTGCTTGATGATGAAGAGAGCTGGTCGTTGTTCGGTAAAGTTGCATTTTTCTCAACTAAAGGGAAGTGCAATACTCAATTGGAAGAAGTTGGAAGAGAGATCGTGCGCAAATGTCATGGTCTTCCTCTAGCCATCAAGACCACAGGTGGGATGTTATCATCAAAGCCACATTCACTCGGGGAGTGGACGAGGATATGTGAAAATTTTAGAGAGAAATTGTTATCGGATTGTGAAAGCAATATCTCAGTAATGGCTTCTTTGCAGCTAAGCTATGATGAGCTTCCTTCTCATCTAAAACAGTGCATACTGTGCTTCTCAATCTATCCAGATGACCATGAAATTGAGGCGGAACAATTGGTTCGTTGGTGGGTAGGAGAAGGATTGGTTCGTGGCGATGGCTCAGAAACTGCAACAGATGTAGCTTTTAATCATTTGTCTGAACTTGTAAGTAGGTGCTTGGTTGAAGCTGTCCAAAGAAGAAACTTTGATGGCAGAGTTTACAGTTGCAAGATGCATGACATGGTTAGGGACATGACAATTCTAGTTGCGGAAGACGAGAAGTTTTGTAGCTTTAATAGAGGCAGGCACATAGCCACAGTTCACTCTAGGCACTTGGGGGTCACCAAGGAAACAACTTTCCAGTCCTTGGCTGGGAACTCAAAGCTAAGAGCACTTCTTCTCACTACAACAAATTACATTGGCTTCAACAGGAAAATTGCTCTGGCTGAAATCAAGACTCTTAGGGTCTTGGACTTGTCATGTGTCAAGCTAGAGAATATCTGCTTACTTGATCTATGGAAATGGATCACATCACTGAGGCGACTAGCGTATTTAAATCTTAGAGATGTTGCGAACCTGGAAGAAATTCCAGACTCCGTGAGGAAGTTATGGGGCCTTCAAATACTGGTCCTTAGAGAATGCAAGGAACTGAAAAGGCTACCAATATCAATCACAACACTTCCAAGATTGGCAATTCTTGATGTTGGAGGTTGTCCATCTTTTTCATGCTTACCACAAGGTCTCTCTGGGCTTTCCAATCTTGAAGAGCTGTATGGATTCAAGATACCGAGTCCAGCAACAACAGAAGCCTGTCGCCTTAGTGAGGTCGTGGCACTGACTCAACTCCGGGTACTGCAATTAGACATAACGGAGGAAAGTACGATAGAGGAAAAGGAATTGGCTGCATTGAAACAACTTCAACTACTAAGGGTGCTATCGATCAACGTAGGGGACAGTGAAAACAAGGACATCATAAGGAAGCTGGATAACTTGTCACCACCAACGCGCATTGAAGAATTATATCTAAGGCACTTCCTTGGAGAAACCATACCAGCTTGGATAAACCCCATTTCACTTCCCCAACTGCAGTACCTTTGCATAGAAGATTCAAGAGTGCTTAGTCACATGAGTGAAATTTTCTGGGGAGACAATGAGGGTAGCTGGAACGTCGAAGGACTGTGCTTGAAATTCTTGCCAAGGCTCGGGGAGACATGGGAAACATTCCGAAGTGCAATGCCAGCCCTCAAATACTTAGAAGTCAGCCACTGCAATTCGCTGAAAAAATTCCCATGTAACGTTGAAGGTTTAGGATATTGGACAATGCCAGAGGAAGAGCAGGAAAACAAGGAAGAACAAGACGAGATTTCGTGCCATGGAGGCAATGAAGGTGAATTTGATGACATGCACTGAAATTGTAAGATTCCCTATCATCAGTTTCAGTACAAAATTATGCTTTTTTTTTCTTTTTTTGGTTTGGAAAACTGGTACCACATTATGTGTTTAACACAATGATGACTTATTTGCTGTTATGTATGCTTGTTTTACAAAATATCTGTCACATGTTTGTCGAGTCTTTACTTGAATATAGTTTTGATGTAATGGACATGTAATAATATTGTATTGTTTGCTGTTGTATGTGACGTGATTTCGTTCCACTTTAGACTTTGTTACAGAAAGTATTGTGGCCTTAATATCTATTGGAAGTTTGTTATGGGCAAAAATCAATATGGACATTGACATAGAATATGATAGAAATTAGCAAATATGTAACAGTTTTTAGCCATTCTGCTTGCATATTTACTTCCAATAACAAATTTTGGAGCTACAAAATTAAACACAAGAAGAACTATTTCAAGATACATCTAACAGAAATGCTGATGCTTTACTAGCAAAAACCAAGTAAGCTTATTATCTGAATTAAATGGATAGTTCCTCCAACTCCAAAGGCCGAGACATCCCATGAATGACGAACATCTTGGATACGAAAATATCCGGTGCTGTGATCTCCACGCCATCAATGATCAAAACACGCGAAAAATTACTCTTAGAGATAGTAACATTTAAGCCAGGAGCCAGTGTCTGGAGTGATGATATCTCAGGCAAGAAAGCCAATTCCATAAAAGTATACCTCTTGAATAACGATTCTTTCAAGCAACGGTGAAGGAGACGATAAAAATCCCAAATTCGGAGGAGCAAAGATTGTTACAGAACTCAAATTAGCAGAATCTTGAATAACCCCATCAAGAACAGAATGCAGTTCAATTGCAAACGGAACGTATCCATTCGAGCTCAGCAATTTAATAATTCTTGGCCAATCAACCAACTTCTTAGTATCGCTAGCACTTGTGTTCCACATCTCTTCATAAATTGGTGATCGAATAACGTGCATATGTTCGTCCATTCGATGAAAATCCAACACAGAAAATACCCCGTTAACTCCCTGAATCGAAAGATTTCCTTCAAGAAACACATCAGGATGAGAAACAAACACATTATTAATCTCAACAACCCTCTGTTTTTCATCAACTTTCGTAATAACAATCTTTTTTTGCGACAAAAGGGTGGTTACGCAACTACCATAGGACATTTTCATCAATTCTTGAAATGCGATTTTTGTAGGAGAAGTATGATACTCCAAGAGCTGTTTCATTGCCCAAGAATGAACAGAGAGATTAGAAATAGCAGAATCTTGGATGGCGAAAATGGTGGAATGAGGAGTCGAAAGGAAAATCTCCGGAGAGATTTGTAGGAGAGTAGCTAAGATATTGAACCCGTGATTTCTGTGTTTTTGGAATTTCATATTTCTTGTTTTAATGTAATTATTTTATTTTTATTTTTAATATGTCATATACTGAAAATTGCGTAGAAAATATTATAATTTACAATAACTAACAATTTAAATTATTTGGAGGCATATAAAAAGTTTTGGTTGACTCAAAATTCTGTCAGTGCAACATAAATTGGGATATATTATTTGAAAATTTTGTGAAAAGTAATATCATTCACAAAAATTAACAAATTAAAATATTTAAAAAATATATAAAAAATTTATTTGACTTATCAAATTCCATGTCATATAAATTATTGGGATAGAGGGAGTAATATATATTACTTGAAAATTACGTAGAAAATCGTATAAATCATAATGTTAACAATTTAAAATATCTAAAACTATATAACAAATTTGATTGACTTTCTCAAATATCTCATCAATACCACATAAATTGCGACAAATAGAGCAACATATAGTATCTGAAAATTATGTAAAAGTACTATAAATTAATGATTAATAACATAAAATATTTAAAAATCATACAAAAAAATTGGTGGACTTTCTAAATTTCATTTGTGCCACATAGATTGGGATAAAAAAAAGAAACTTGCATTGGGTCCGTGTTGACATGGGCTCCATTATCTAGTACTATATATAAGCGTCAGTGGCAGGCAACTGAAGCAGGCAGCTGGCGGTTGTCATGTCTGCTTCCAGCTGTCTGCTTATGATCGAGGACATTTTTGTAATTTCATATTTTTTGTATTAATTTTATTATTTTATTTTTAATTTTAACCTGTTATATATTTGAAAATTGTGTAAAAAAGTATTATAAATTACAATAATTAATAATTTAAATTATTTGGAGACACATAAAAAAATATTGTTGACTCGAAATTCTATTAGTGCGACATAAATTGAAATATATTATTTAAAAATTTCGTAAAAGTAATATAAATCACAATAATTATCAAATTAAAATACTTAAAAGATGTTTAAAAAAAAAAATTGGCTTTTTAAATTCTATCAATGTCATATTCATATAAATTGGGATAAAGGGAGTACATATATTACTTGAAAATTACGTATAAAGTCGTATAAATCATAATAATTAACATCTAAAACTATATAACAACTTTGATTGATTTTTCCAAATATTCTATTAGTACCGCATAAATTGGGATAAAAAGAGTAACTCAGTAACATATAGTATCTGAAAATTGTGTAAAAGTGATATAAATCAATAATTAATAACTTAAAATATTTAAAAATCATACAAAAATTTGATTGACTTTTTAAATTTTATCTGTGCCACATAAATTGAGATAACAAAAGTAACATAAATTGGTTCCATTCTGGCACGGGCTCCGGTATCTAGTATATATCAATAAGAATGACTAAAAAGTTTATTGCTGCATTTTACTAGACATATTTCAAGTATTAAAGTTTATTATTTATAAATAGCTGGCTATGATCATATAAATAGTGACGGAGCCACATGCAACGAACTAGGAAATACTGGAAATTATTCATATACAGAATAAAATATGTATAAAATTATATGAGTTCTAAGAAATCTTATGGAAGAGAAAATTTACGTATAGGGTGTGTTTGATACAAAGAAATTTCAATTTAATTTCTCATGTTTGGTTGGTTATATTTTTTGGCAAAACAGTCTTCCTAAGAAAGTAAGTGTCATAAAATGAAGAAAATGATTTCCCTAATTCAAGTAGGAAAAACAAATTTCACGTGCGATATTTCATATTGATTATGTCTCTCCACCCTCCAATACACCTCGGCTTCACTCCATCCCCTATCCCCATCCCAGTTGTAGACACGTGATTTTTGACCCTTCCCGTGCTTTAACCTATTTTTAGCACTAAATATTTATTTTTTATCTAATTTTTATTTTAGTTTTTATTTCATGTTTAGTAGGTTTTCTTTGAAAAAAATTGTGAAAAAAAATGGCAAAATAGTCGCATTTTATGATAAGTTTTTTTTTTAGTTTTTGAAAGAAAAGAAAATGTTCAAAAAAAAAATGTTTTACTTTAATTTAAGTTTTAATAAATAAACTAGTGATTTTAATATTTCTTAATTATATTTTTTTTAGTATAGCTATTTTACTTTTCACATACTTTTGTAGGTTCCAAATATTTAAATAATATTATTATATTATATTATTATTTTAAAAAAATTAAAAAATAAAAAATGTCCTAACTAAAACTACCCCCCCGCACACCCATTTCCCCCATTCCCTCACTTCCCCACTCCCTCACAAACACACACACGACAACACACACACCCCTCACACACTACTACACACATATTATATATACACACACAACACTTAGTAGAACGAGGAGAAAAACAATGAAAGAGACAGAAAACAAAAGAGATAACACTTAGGAAAAAAGGAAGGCAGAAGAAAAAGCAACAACAATACTTTAAATAAACAAAAGAAGGATAGAAAAAGATAGAAAAGAGACTAGAGAAAAGGAGGCAGCAACACGGAAAAAAAAACAGCAAATAATATTACTCCCTCACGTTCCAATACATCACCAAGAATTCTCAGAAATTATCACTCTCTCACGTCCCAAACTTCCTCCCGCCTTTGAGGTTCGTTCACAATTTCAAGTTCGTGGCTTTTAAATGCTAGCTAGTGGAAAATAATTTTTGTAAGAGGTAACCCTCAATCTTTCTTTGTAATTTAGTTTAACAATTAAATGAAACCTGATTTCAATATAATATTATGAAGTTGCTCAAATTCATACATATTTGATCTATTAATATTTTTGATTTTATAATATAGAGTATGTTGAGATGTTTGGTATTGTTAAATTTATATTAAAATCAGAACATAACATAGGGTAACCTGTTTAAATTTCTAACCTTTACCTTATTTTGATTAATATATGGGTTGATGGATAAATTGATTTTTTTTTATTTTATTGAATTTGCTTCTGTGATTTAATGCTTATGGGATGCTTATATTAAGTTACATTATCTTGAATTAGTACATGAAGAATGGAGATCTAAAACTTAGATAGACTCTTTAGAAAGACGTGTTAAGATTGTCGTCGATTAAAAAGCAATTGGCCGATGAACATATCTTGTGTTTTATAATTCATATAGACTATTTAGAAAATTGATAAAATTGTAAAAAAGTAGACAAATATTAGGGATTCTTTAATTCTAGACAGCACAACCTTGAATAATACACCGTCTTGGCCGAGGTCACAACTTTGCGTCTCGAATAAGACATGTAAATAAAGGTAAGGTCTTGTTTACGCGTCTTGACGCAAATTCCCTTAAAAATATAAATCTTAGATTCAACTAACGCGAGTAGATTCAATCTTCAAACGCAATACGCAAGTTGAAGTCATGTTTACGCGTCTTAACCGACGTATGTCAAAGCTAAGGTCGCAACCTTGCATCTTAGCCAAGACCCATAAAAGTCCCAAAATATCAAAGCATACCATAGGCATAATTAATAAATTCATTTATCCAAGATTAATTTAAGTCAAGTATAAGTTGATAAAAGCGACCGTGTTAGAACCACGGGACTCGAGGGGTGCCTAACACCTTCCCCTTGGTCAATAGAATTCCTTACCCAAATTTCTAGTTCACAGACCAATAATAAGAAGAGTCATTTCTTTTTGAATGGGGATTCAATAAGGTGACTTGGAACACCATAACTCAATTCCAAGTGGCGACTCTGTAAATAAAAGAATCCCTATTCAACACCATCACTTAATTGGAAAAACCCTTCGACCCGAACGGAAAAGGGGTGTGACATCTCTGGCGACTTTGCTGGGGAGCATTAACTAGAATTCGAGTTTTGTATATTGACTTATTTTTGAATTTCTTTAATTCTTGGATATATTGTGTTTGTTGGCCTAATGTGCTATTTGCTTACTTGTTTACCGCTTGAATATTATTTGAATTGCAATGTGAAATGTCTTCTCTCGCGCACCCATCTGAGTCTCTGAATATACCTGTCACTATTTACTGTGTGTGCGGCTATGCTCCACAAAACCTTCTATCTGAGACGAACCAGTGTTCAGTTACGCTCCTGGTTTAAGGAATATTAGTCACACATGTTAGGCGGGGTTGGATCACCAGTAGAACCGGAATAGCTCTGCTACCGGTAAACTGGTCCTCCCCGATCCGAGTTGTCCACTTGGATAAGTCAGTCTAGACACCTATCTCCATCAGGTTAAACCTAGTAGAACTGAAACTCAGACATGGCTATCCCTATAGGCTCCGCTTTATCTGCATCATGTGCATTTGACTTAGCGGGACTCGACACAGAGGTCGGGTCTGTCTAGGACAGGGGTTCCTCTTTATATGACCATCATGTGCATCTTATGTGCTCTTTGACATTTATTTGGAAGACCCATTCGATTGTTGACCGGCTTTAGGCAGCTTAGTGAAACAGAAGATAGTAACTTTTTCTCCAACTTTTATAACAGTTTCTTAGAAAAAAAGAAATTTTTGGGAATTAAAAAAAATATATATATATATATATATAAATTTTGTTTTTTCTTATGGTCTTTACGAACTACGCACACCTGATTCTCACCCTAATGAGATACGTAGGCAACCCTTATCGGGTTCGGTGATCCTAAAGAAAAAAAATCAAACAAAATTTTTTTCACTTTATTTAAAAATTCAAAAAATAAATTCCTTATTCAAAAAAATTCAAAAAATAAAAATAAAAACAAAGTTTGTTACGTTTTATTTGAAATTTCCTAAACTACGTCTGATCTGATTCTTGTTTCAACAAGATATGTAGGCAACTCTTCTTTTGAGCTCGGTCCCACGTAAAAAAAAATATATGTAAAATAATAATCTATTGATTTTGTTGGTACCAACATACTTAGAAATGTGCATGAGAAAAAAATAAGTGTTAAATTACTCGGCATAATGGATGGGCCAACTTTACTGTGAACCATAATTTCTTTTGGTACCTCTTGATTATGCTAAAGTGACACTTGAGAAATTATCGCTTAAAATCAGGGTTAAAATAAATCTAAACTCATTGTTTCATGTGTATTGTGTGGTGAGCTTTAGATAAAAAATTCAATGACATAGCTTTGTTGATCTAGAACTTGGCCCGAATGTTTGTTGAGGCGAAATTTTGAGAAACACTTGACTTGAGAAAGGATTGTAGGCTTTCTTTGCTCCGATTGTGCCTTTGAAGCCTACCAAATGAAATTTAATCCATATACTTCCCCTTTTGAGCCTAAAGCCTTTTTATTTAACAATCAAATTTTAACCTATATCTTTTTCAGTGCATAAATGCACTACCCCCCCCCCCCTCTTTTAACCCTACCTTCTTGAGCTCACTAACAAAGATCTAAGTTGGATGAAAAAAAAACAAAAAGATAGAAATGTGAAGGTTCAAGAAAAATGTAAGACCAGATGAAAAAAAAAAGCAAGAAAGAAACTCCAAAAAAAAAAAAAAAAAAAAAAAAAAAGTGAGGTGAAAAGTCAAAGAAAATGAGAAGCATCAAAGCAAATGAATAACAAGTGCGAAAATGTAAAATATTGAGCGCGTAGTGCATAGTGCAATGCTTAAGGAGGAAATAGTCACTCTATCCCAAATGAATATCCTACCCATCCCCTAAGCTTATATTACAAGTCAATAACAAGCCCTACTTGATCTCATTTTTAGTGTGCTCATATTAGTGGATACTTACATGACGGCCAAGCATATGGTATCTCTGTTGCATGCATTGAATATCTTTCTGAGTGTGAGTGGCTTCACAATGTCCTGAGATTTTAATCGATTCTTTTGTGAGTAAATTAGGACTCTATTTTTGGTAAGGGCATTTGAAACATGAAGATAGAAATAATTCTA
The DNA here is from genome assembly GCA_031232105.1 of Capsicum rhomboideum. Lineage (NCBI taxonomy): Eukaryota > Viridiplantae > Streptophyta > Magnoliopsida > Solanales > Solanaceae > Capsicum > Capsicum rhomboideum. Next base: position 133,075,835 of record CP124712.1, on the reverse strand, counting down.
AACCCTTGATTAAGGTAAGGTGAATATATCTTGTCAATACTTAAGTATGTTTGAGGTACCATTTGAAACTATAGGAGTTACTTCTAAGGTGACCCCGAATTTGGCCGAAAGTAACTGGTGTGGATTCCTATGCATAATACTGATTGTTGGTACCAACTGAAGTCAAAAGATGTTTTTTGTGAACTACGTTTGACCTGATTCTTGCTATGGCAGGATACGTAGGCACTCCTATAATGGGGTTCGGTCTCATCAAAAAAAAATTGTGTCAAAAAAAAAAGTCTAGAACGTTTTATTTTATTTTATTTTATTTGGAAAAAAAAAAATCAAAGTTCCCCAATATCAAAACAGGGGCAAAAAAGAAAAAAAATTAATTATTTTTTTTTCTAAATAAATATATAAATAAAATGAAATCATCTTTTCTTCTTGAGTTCTCAGGGAATAAACCATATCCTAATAATGTTTTTAAGAAACAAACACCCTGGTTGCACTTTCACCTTAGGGATCAAACACCTTATGGGTATGTTAGGAAACAAACACTTTATCTCTTTTCAACCTAGGGAACAAACATCCTAGTTGCATTTTGATTATAGAGAATAATACCTTAGAGGTGTTTTTAGGGAACAAATACCCTAGTTGCATTTTTAGAATCAAACATCCCTATGATCGTTCTTTTCAAGGGACCACACATCCTATTTGCATATCTTTCTTGTATTTTGTTTTCTTTGGCATATAAGTATTTTGCATCGTACAAATTATTCACAAAAATAATTTCTGGTGCAAACTGAAAAAAAATTGTTCGTGTTGTTTGTCTTTAACAACTTAATTGTAGCAGGACCCTCCTGGAAAAATGGGATTAGCAGGACCCACCTGGATAATGAGACTTTACTTTTCTGTTCAGGACCCTCCTGACAAAATGGGATTAGCAGGACCCTCCTGAAAAATGGGACTTTACTTTTCAGCTCAAGACCCTCCTGAATAATGGGACTTTATTTTATGTTCAGGACCCTCCTGAATAATGAGACTTTATTTTCTGTTCAGGACCCTCCTGAAAAATGGGACTTTAATTTTTCGGTCAGGACCCTCCTGAAAAATGGGACTTTACTTTTCAGCTCAGGACCCTCCTGGAAAAATGGGACTTTAATTTTTTGTTCAGGACCCTCTTGAAAATGAGACTTTACTTTTCAGGTCAGGACCCTCCTGAAAAATGGGATCAACAGGACCCTCCTGGATAATGGGACTTTTATTTTCTGTTCAGGACCCTCCTGGAAATTGGGACTTTAATTTTTTGTTCAGGACTCTCCTGGAAAATGGGACTTTATATTTCAGCTCAGGACCCTTCTGAAAAATGGGACTTTAATTTTTCGCTCAGGACCCTCCTGAAAAATGGGACTTTATTTTCTGTTCAGGACCCTCCTGAATAATGGAACTTTATTTTCTGTTCAGGACCCTCCTGAAAAATGGGACTTTACATTTCAATTCAGGACCCTCCTGAAAAAATGGGATTAGCAGGACCCGCCTGAATAATGGGACTATACATTTCAGCTCAGGACCCTCCTAAAAAAATGGGACTAGCAGGATCCTCCTGAAAAAATGGGATTAGCCGGACGCTCCTGAATAATGGGACTTTACTTTTCAGCTCAGGACCCTCCTAAAAAAAATGGGATTTAGTTATAGCAGGACCCTTCTGAAAATGAAATTTAGTTGCTTTTCATTCGTCTCCTAGGATAACCATTTTCTAGTAGTAGACATTTATTTTTCATTTGTCTCCTAGAATAAACATTTTCTAGTAGTAGACATTTATTATTTCGCATTCGTCTCCTAAGATAAACATTTCCTAGTCGTAGACATTTAGTTTTCATTTGTCTCCTAGGATAAACATTTCCTAGTAGTAGACAATACTTTGCATTCGTCTCCTAGGATAAACATTTCCTAGTAGTAGACATTACTTTGCATTCGTCTCCTAGGATAAACATTTCCTAGTAGTAGACAATTATTTTGCATTCGTCTCTTAGAATAAACATTTCCTAGTAGTAGGCATTTATTTTTCATTCGTCTCCTAGGATAAACATTTCCTAGTAGTAGACAATTATTTTTCATTCGTCTCCTGGGATAAACCTTTACTAGTAGCAGACAATTATTTTGCATTCGTCTCCTATGATAAACATTTCCTAGTAGCAAACAATTATTTCGCATTCGTCTCCTAGGATAAATATTTTCTAGTCGAAGACAGTTATTTTTATTTTTCTCCTAGGATATAAATTTCCTGGTCTGAGTTTATTTATAAAGTTTACAATTGCTAATAAATCACAAAAAATTTCAGTGAAAACTGGGGCAAAAAATTTTGTTTGTTTCCTTTGTTTATGATGTCTTGGAGGTTTTCCTGGTAGAACATGATCTTGATGTTCAAATACACAATCCCAACTCTTACCAGACGTTCAATCTCGATGACAATCAGAATTAGTTTTCAAATGCATGTAGCGGCCCGGCCTCCTGACGTCAGTTTATATTCAACTAGTGGTCAAGAAAACAAGCATTCAAGAACTGTCTATGACTGTTATTTGAAAGAGCGTCAAAGATTCAATCTAAATTTCAAGTTCAAGTCTCAAACCTCAGTTTCAAGATCAAGGTACCTACCAAAAGAGGGTGAGATGGTAACTGAAGACCCAAATGGGAAAACTATAGGAAGACTCAAGACAAGTGGAGTAGATAAGATATTGCATTTTTTTTATTGTATTTTGTTTGTGTTAAAACAGGAGCCACGAACCGGAACCTCGACAGGACCTCACTCGACCTCTAACTCATCGTCTCACCATTCAACCTCTTTAAGCTATACGTGACCTGATTCCCTTATAACTCGGGATGTGTAGGCTGTCCAAAACCAGGACTCGGTCACATCTTTCCCTTCTTTTTCTATTCATTTCAAATAACGGTCGGATCAAAACTTGTCTCGTTGTCTACTTCTTTGTTTGAAAACTCTTCGCGTTCCCAAACAAAGAGGGGCTAATGTAGACACGTGATTTTGACCCTTCCCGTGCTTTAACCTATTTTTAGCACTAAATATTTATTTGTTATCTAATTTTTATTTTAGTTTTTATTTCATGTTTAGTAGGTTTTCTTTGAAAAAAAATTGTGAAAAAAGATGGCAAAATAGTCACATTTTAGGATAAGTTTTGTTTTTAGTTTTTGAAAGAAAAGAAAATGTTCAAAAAAAAAAATGTTTTTCTTTAATTTATGTTTTAATAAATAAGCTAGTGATTTTAATATTTCTTAATTATATTTTTTTTAGTATAGCTATTTTACTTTTCACATACTTTTGTAGGTTCCAAATATTCAAATAATATTATTATATTATATTATTATTTTAAAAAAAAAAAAAAAATGTCCTAACTAAAACTACCCCCCCCCCTGCACGCCCATTTCCCCATTCCCTCACTTCCCCAATCCCTCACAAACACACACACGACAACACACACACACCTCACACACTACTACACACATATTATATATACACACACAACACTTAGTAGAACGAGGAGAAAAACAATGAAAGAGACAGAAAACAAAAGAGATAACACTTAGGAAAAAAGGAAGGCAGAAGAAAAAGCAACAACAATACTTTTGAAAAAAAAAAGAAGGATAGAAAAAGATAGAAAAGAAAATAGAGAAAAGGAGGCAGCAACACGGAAAAAAAAACAGCAAACAATATTACTCCCTCACGTTCCAATACATCACCAAGAATTCTCAGAAATTATCACTCTCTCACGTCCGAAACTCCCTCCCGCCTTTGAGGTTCGTTCACAATTTCAAGTTCGTGGCTTTTAAATGCTAGCTAGTGGAAAATAATTTTTGTAAGAGGTAACCCTCAATCTTTCTTTATAATTTAGTTTAACAATTAAATGAAACTTGATTTCAATATAATATTATGAAGTTGCTCAAATTCATACATATTTGATCTATTAATATTTTTGATTTTATAATATAGAGTATGTTGAGATGTTTGGTATTGTTAAATTTATATTAAAATCAGAACATAACATAGGGTAACATGTTTAAATTTCTAACCTTTACCTTATTGTGATTAATATATGGGTTGATGGATAAATTGATTTTTTTTTATTTTATTGAATTTGCTTCTGTGATTTAATGCTTATGGGATGCTTATATTAAGTTACATTATCTTGAATTAGTACATGAAGAATGGAGATCTAAAACTTAGATAGACTCTTTAGAAAGACGTGTTAAGATTGTCGTCGATTAAAAAGCAATTGGCCGATGAACATATCTTGTGTTTTATAATTCATATAGACTATTTAGAAAATTGATAAAATTGTAAAAAAGTAGACAAATATTAGGGATTCTTTAATTCTAGACAGCACAACCTTGAATAATACACCGTCTTGGCCGAGGTCACAACTTTGCGTCTCGAATAAGACATGTAAATAAAAGGTAAGGTCTTGTTTACGCGTCTTGACGCAAATTCCCTTAAAAATATAAATCTTAGATTCAACTAACACGAGTAGATTCAATCTTCAAACGCAATACGCAAGTTGAAGTCATGTTTACGCGTCTTAACCGACGTATGTCAAAGCTAAGGTCGCAACCTTGCATCTTAGCCAAGACCCATAAAAGTCCCAAAATATCAAAGCATACCATAGGCATAATTAATAAATTCATTTATTCAAGATTAATTTAAGTCAAGTATAAGTTGATAAAAGCGACCGTGTTAGAACTACGGGACTCGAGGGGTGCCTAACACCTTCCCCTTGGTCAATAGAATTCCTTACCCAAATTTCTAGTTCACAGACCAATAATAAGAAGAGTCATTTCTTTTTGAATGGGGATTCAATAAGGTGACTTGGAACACTATAACTCAATTCCAAGTGGCGACTCTGTAAATAAAAGAATTCCTATTCAACACCATCACTTTAATTGGAAAAACCCTTCGACCCGAACTAAAAAGGGGTGTGACACCAAGCCCTCCCCTTCTCCCCATGCCCACATTTTCATTGTATTTATCTAATTTTTTATTTACGTACCGAACATTTAAAGAAAAAAAAAAGTGAGAAACACTATTTTCCATAAAAATATTTTTTCAAGGAAATCCTGAACACAGCCATAGTTTCAAATATTTTTTCAAAAATTGCATATTGTTATAAAATAATATATCAAACACATAATAATTAACAAATCTAGAAAAGTAGAGAAGAGAAGCTTGTGAGAGTTTTTAATTCTTCACTTCTTGGTATATCAAATAAGAAGGGAAAACTTCCTATTTATAGAAGATTTTGCCACTCAATATACAATATATAATAGTGCAAGTTGATCAACTTGATACAACTTGTATACAACTAGATAAAACTAAATACAACTAAGATACAATTTGCAACTTGCAAGTTGTATTGTCACAAGTGGTACAATTTACACTTTTAGTTGCGTAATTATTAATAATACATCCAACTTGACAAAATAGAAACACTCCCCCTTGGATGTCCATTAATAGATAATGTGTCTCGTTAAAACCTTTCTAGGAAAACCTAGTGGAAAAAGCCTAGTGAAGGAAAAAGAGTACACACATCTTGTAATACGCCCTTAGTGTTGCCTCATTAAAAACCTTACAAAGAAAACCCAGTGGGACAAAACCTTGTGAGGGAAAAAGAGTACAACGCGTATTAACTCCCCCTGATGAGAACATCAATGCAGAACTTGAATCTTCACATTTCAATCTTATGCATCTTCTCGAAAGTTGCATTAGGTAGATACTTTGTGAATGAATCAATCATATTATCACTCGAACGAATCTGTAACACGTTGATATCACCATTCTTTTGGAGTTCATGTGTGTAGAAAAGCTTTTGGTGAAATGTGCTTCATTCTATCTCCTTTTATGAATCCTCCCTTTAGTTGAGTCAGGCATGATTCTCGGCTTGCTTAATGAATAGCTATTATCTCAACATGATTAGACTATCATGTAAAATAGCATGGTATGACAGTAACCCTTCATGGTAATAGATAATATATCTATATCGAATCCTTATATCGATCATATGAATATTTTGTATATTCAAAAGCTTAACAATATTCGTTAGGATAAACACATCCATAAAGGGGATTTCATTTGCAATATGCAAGTGATCTTACTTCACTATCCCCATGTAGGAGTAAAACTATATCGTGCTCATAGTTATAGCAAGATGTATAAATGCATCAATTGCACAAGATATGGTACTTCATGACCAATCCATTTCTGCATGTTTCTCATTTCAACTTTTTTACCAGATAATTTATTGCTTTTGAAAACTCTCTAAGAGTTCGAATAATATTCAAATCATCAATTTACTCCTTATAAGGATTATAAACAAGTTTTCCAGAAACTTTTATATGCTTCAGGCATTTTGAATCCTTCAGGGATTTTCATATACAGGGGCGGCTCAAGAATGTTTGAGGCCTAAAGCGAAAAATTAATTTGAGGCCTTAATTTTTTTAATAAAAAAGGAAAATTCAATATAATTTATTTTAAGGGTTACTCTTAACTTTTTGAGATGTGAAGTGTTATTATTTCTTTTTTATAATCAGTTTTAATAAATATTTTTCAACTGATAATATGACCAATCATGAGATATATAAATTCTAACAAATAATTATAGACAATATACCCATAAAATAAAAATATTTAAAATAACAAATTTTAGATGAAAAGTGAGATAAGTTAAATCTGAGAAGTTGAAAACTAATGCTTCCTCCATTTCAAAATTAATGATAAGATAGTAAAACACATCTTATTTTCTAAGAATGATAGTTTTTTTAAAAGATGTATTCAAACTAAAATCCTATTTATTTTGAAATTGATAACTTTATACTCCCTTCGTTCATTTTTACTTGTTCACTATACTAAAAATAGATGTCTAACAATACTTATCTTGTTTGGTAAATCAATGGATAATTTATCATTTTTTGTTTATTTCACACTTGCTATTAAATATTATTCACTACCTAATACATTTTGCAAAGCATAAAATTTATTATATTTAAAGGATAATATAATAAAATTATTTTTATTATCTATTGTTTCTTAAGGTGTGTGTCAAGTAAATAATGAATAAATAAAAAATGAACGGAGAAAGTAAATATAATCGATACTTGAAATTTGAGAAATTAAAAGAAAGGGAGAAAGAGTATAAAAATCAAATTGCAATACTTATGAGAAAGTAATTAAAAAAAGAGGCCTTTTACATTCAATAACTCAAACAGTCGCGTCAATGAATATCAAGAAAATTAATTTATCTTTTTATAAGAAAAAACTACTTTTTACTTTGAAGTTTGAAGTACTTCTTTAAAATGAAAATTAATCTGCTGCACATAAATACCTCAAAGTCTACTACACTGTTACCCAAAATTGGGGCCCCTAATAACTTTGGGCCTAAAGCAGCCGCTTCATCTGCTTTAGCTTATAGCCGGCCCTGTTCATATAGATTTTGTCAAATGACAATATTCAATCATTTTATGTGTGACATCTTCTAGCGTTCGGATTGCAAATCAAATAAGTTTTATGCTTACCAAGATGCATCTTTCCATGTCACTTGATAAATATTTCTAGGTCAACATGCTTAAATAAACGTAGAATTCAGATCCTCACAATCCCTTTACAATATTGCGCCATATTGTATCAATTATATCGTCGACGATATATCATTTTGTATTGGTTATCAATGTGACATAACATTTTTGAGATCTCATCACTTCATTATTTTCAGGTACCTGAACCTCTCATAAGGTTTCATGAAGTGTTATGTCGTAAGCTCTTCAAAAGCACATTCTTTCCTTATTATGATCATTTGCTCCTTATCCTTTTCAAGGAATATCTTATTTGGAATCGATTATGATCTACCATGCTTCATGCATGTAGTAGACTTTCTCCTTCAGGGATATTCAGTTGGAGCATTTACAGCTAAATATGAGATCAATTTTGGGTCAGCAAATGCTCCTAGCATTTGAACTTGAATTATCTTTTGAATGAGGATCTGATGATAATTTCTAACATATTTCATAGTTGTTTGTTATCTCCCCCTTATGTTAGGAAAACTAACATACATCCTCTATCTTCTTTGAGGAATCCATCTTTGTGCATCATGGTATATTCATTACTCATATACCGCACATAAAAAATTACTAGATGGAATATTTGATTCCTGGCCTTGAACTAATTGAAAGGGGAAAATTAACCATAATTTATTGATCTGATGCATATAAGTGCTATAATATGTGATTATCATATTTCAGACCAATCACATGAAGTTTTGTTCTCATAAACAATGATTCAACTATTTATTGGAGGCATTCAACGCCAAACCAACATTATCAAGATGAATTGTCTTGATTACACAATCTAGAAATTATGCTCTTAACTCAATTTATATTGAGCAAGCAACTTTATGAATGTCAAACTACAGGTTGACAATAAATATACATGTGATCATTTTATAGATGCATCTATTTAAGATATCACATGACAGATGAACGGACCTTTATTCACCTTTAATACTTTCCAGAATTTAGGGGATTCAACCCCAACATTAGTTGGTCCAACCAACTTATCATGAGAACAAGCAACATTAAAAGTTCATGAAGAATTTTCTAGTTCTTCAATATATGTTTAATGCTCAATATGCACATCTTTGGGATGTCGCAATCGTTTATGTCAACTTATGAACTTTTATACTAGTAAACTCCAAGTTTACCATGACATGTGCCTTTTACTTTAGTAAACTTCTTGTTTACTATGACATGAATTGTGTATCAATAACCAGAGTTTATTATGGCATGTGATCTCATCATGCTATGGTAACTTTTCACATTCATGTTTCTTACCATAGTAATTTGGAGATATTCAATATTCCAACTACTCGACCTCTTCTGGAGGTGGGTTGTGATATCTTTACAACCAAGAACATGTTCGAATTTATAAGCTTTAGTAAATACAGTCACATTCACCCCCAGGGTATAGATCTGTATTTATAACAATCGAAATTCTCATTCCTCGAGAATGAAATATAATCGTGCCTTAAGCCTATCAAATTATGATAGCTTAGAATCTTTCAAGATATTGCTACTTCAAGAGCAGATCGAGGCATACATATGATGAAAGTTTTTCTCTAACATATCTTTCAGAGTTACCAGACGTCAAAGTAATTACTACTTCATGAGCTTATGAAGTACTATGAAGTTTTAACTGTTTGTCTTCTTTCAGACATATAATGCACTGCTACCACATTCACTTTAGGGAATGGAGCATATTCAATGGTACAAACTTCATGACTTTTCATCAAAAGTACATTATTTTGCCTTAGCCATCATTACATCATCAGTATGGTGCATTGAGATTCAAACTCAACGTCTTATCCACATAAAGGCGTCTTAGGCATAAATCAATGGGTCTTAAACCCAACATCTTATCATCATGATCCATCGGCACTCTAACCCAATATCGTATATATCCTTTTGATGCGATAGAACTTGAATCTACCGTCTTACACATTCAATGGTACAATAGGACAAATTATATGACTCACCCTCAAGCCTTAAAAATAATACCACTTTTAATAGTGATGGGCTTAAAAATCATCTCATCTACCATCAAGATGAAAGGATTGAGTCTTTGGGACTTAGATCTGAAACATGTTTAATAATGTTTTCAAGAAATATCACCTCTGTATATCAATATATTTGAACTCATTAAAATCGAATAGGACAAAATCAAAGATGGTTAGTATTAAAATAAACCCCAAGGACATAAACTATAATTTTTCACGTAGAACATAACAGGATGTATAATGGGAAAGTAATACATTTTTAAGATGCTTCGACAATTGTCTGTTGTTACCTTCCCACAATTGGTATACATAGAAATCCTTAACTAGGTTAATACAAAATAACAGTACTAAAGGTTTTCCATACCAAGTTAATAATTGGATTCTTTCACTAATCTAGTTTTTACTTGATTAGATGACTTAAATAAATTTTGCTAATGGATGAAAACCAATGTTTTAAGACTGGACAAATATATGAATTTCAAGTCACGAAGCATATTAGTTCTAAGTGATATCTGTTACTAAATGAACAAATATTGCATACGAAATCTTTTGGAAGCAAGTTAAACATTCTGTCTTCTATTATCAAAAAATTGATAGTGCTTACCTTTGGTTTTATGTTTTACTACTTTAACAACCAAGTTGGTATAACTTAAGTAGCAAATAGATTCATGTCAAGCTATTGATTCTTTTGAGGCAGAACTCCGAATCTTCTTAACAAAACAACTTCAAAATGGAGAAGTTAGTGATTAAACAAATATCACAAAATTGAATTGACACAGTGAAAGATTTTCAATTAAAATACTTATCTTGTACTCGTGTCACTTTGAGAATCAAACTCATGGTAGAGTCTCGTGCTGATAACGTGTTATAAAATAATATATCAAACACATAATAATTAATAAAGCTAGAAAAGTAGAGAAGAGATGCTTGTGAGAGATTTTATTTCTTCACTTCTTGGTATATCAAATAAGAAGGGAAAACTTCCTATTTATAGAAGATTTTGCCACTCAACATACAATATTTAATAGTGCAAGTTGATCAACTTAATACAACTAGATACAACTAAATACAACTAAGATACAATTTACAACTGCAAGTTGTATTGTCACAAGTGGTACAATTTACACTTTTAATTGCATAATTATTAATAATACATCCAACTTGACAAAATAGTTCATAACACATATTTTGTTTTCAATTATTTTGTCTACACGTAGTGGTTCACATCTTAATGATTAATCTTCCAGTGATCCTGCAAATACAAAAGAAAAAAAAATGATACCAACTTTTGAGGGTCTTTATTGTTCGTTCAATAATATTAATTTCCTACATAGACTTATTCCGATTAGTTTTCACCAATTAGTATGACTTCATAATAGCATAACAAAAGTTTTCATTTCTCTTAAAGAAGATACATGAGCATTTATGTTGCAAACGTTCCAAAAAAAAAATTAAAAAAAATTGCTGATATCTGTTGCCAAGGTCGGTGATGCAACGGCAGCAACATAAATAAATGAAAGGCCTCGACATAAATATGGTAATACGTGTACATGGCTCCATTTTTCTTTTTCCCTCACTAGGTCGGCCCCTACTAATTGTAATAATCTAATTTAAAAAAATTTGTTTTACTTATAGTAAGATTATTTATAATCACATAAATATCTAAAACTTATTTTAGATCTATTATAAATATATTTGATTTCTAGTGAATATCTATTTGTATGTTGATTAAGAAAAAAGTTAAGAACTTAACTTTGAAACCAAATTAGTTTTTCCCTATAAATAAAAGATTTTTTCTTCATTGTAAATAATTTATAATCCATCAATACAATCTCTCAAGAGAAATAATAAGTTTTCTCTTCTCTCTCCCTTATTATTCTTGTTTTGCTTTATTAGTTTATAACATGATCATAATTTAATAAGTTATTCTTTCTTTTGAATTGCTCATTTGAATAGATATAATTGAGAGAGTAATTTTTAACACTTTTGAAATTACATGCAACTCCTCAGGTATGGACTGAAGTCTAACATGTGTTTTGCATTGCATATGCCACTTTCTGGAATATAAGGGAAAGTTTTTTTCTTATTTCTTCACAATTTATTTTATTTTATGAAAACAGAATGCATTGGTTGTCAAATTAGATTTTAGACCTAATTCACACTCAAAAATTAAATCAGACAAAAAAAATTGTCTAAATTTTATAAAAAGTTCAGGATTTTATTCATTCATTCACCGCTATGAGCCATTTCATTCAATCATCCTCACACATCGAATGCGGACATTCTTTATCCAGCGTTGACTGTCCAATCCGATATGAACACATTCATAGACCGAGAGTATTTCCACTCCACAACTGTCCATCACATATTACCTCCAGTTTAAATCAACATTGCTTTTAGGAAAGGGTGATGAACCTTTCATGTGTTATTTTCTCCTATGCAATGATTACTTTAATCTCAAAGTAAGAAAACAGCAAACAAAAGGCAGAAAACAGCAAACAATAAGGTTTTCAATTCCTTAATTTAGTTCTTGCCATTCTTGAGTACATAACTCAAATTGCAAATCAAATTTAAAGAGATAATAAATAAAAGGAGATGGAAGAATAGAAATTATATATATTCAGTCAAGTATAGTAGTAATTAATAATTATATATTCAACTAGAAATTTTAGTAGCTAAATTGATTAATCAATTTCTTGAAAAAAAAAATTATATATTCAAGTACTTAGCTCTATTTAGCTCCAAACATCCTGATTTGTATGTAATTAATTTCCCATATTCAACATCCAAAGTTTCTCACACAAAAATTTCCTATCTATTTCCTATATCAAGAAGAATTAATCTGATAAGTAACTCCTAAGATAAACTATTCTAAATTGCGCGGAGTCGTCACTTTCAATGTCCCATTCATATTTGATTCTCAAAAACACACTTAACTTTTTAGAGAATCTGATGTGCACAATTCGTCCATCGACATTTTTGAAGAGTTTGAACAACGTTGAAACTATTCACAAATTTTTGTACTCAACCTACAGAGCTGAAGTGCTCTGCTAGTGATCTCCATCTCTCTTTCTAGTGACTCGAATATAACAATAAACAGCAGCAAAAATAGCAGTAACAAGTCCACCAATAATAACCCCTCCACCAGCAACAGATTTATCAGAATGATGATGCTCTCTTCCCATACTCTCTGGAGCTTCAACAATTGAAGCTACAGAGGGTCCTTTTCCAATTTCATTTTCATCTTCTATTAAGGACTTTTCAGATACATCAGCTGGTGGATCTGCTATCAATAAGGCTCTGTGTACCATCAACTTTCTTGGGTATGTTAGTGAAGTTGTAATAGTTGGAAATTCATCTGCCGCTGCTTGGATTACCAAGATTCCTAGTAGTAGAAAATAAGAGGACACAAATATAAATCGACCCATTATTTGAAAGTGGAAATCTTTATAATAGCAAATAGAATCCTAAATGAGCGGGAGCTTAGTGCACCAGGCTGGTCTTTTCTAATAGTGTGCAAAAAGAAAACAGAGCTTTTGCAAATTTTAGCTAGTGTTATGAGAATATTTTTGTGGTAACAACTTAGGAAGTCTAGAAGTGTCTTTCTGAGTTTTCTAAATTTGGGTTTTGAGTGGTTGAGTATAAATAGAGGGAGAAAAGTTGTTAAAGTGTGTGAAAATTAAAGAAAAGTAAACATTGAAGGTTGAGAGAAGTTTCAGCATTTAAGGAATGAAAGGGGTCCAGCTGGGGGTTTTAGGTAGGATCCAATTAGATCAATTCGTTTCGTACGTAGATTAAATTGTTTCAGAATTATAATCCTGAGATTATAATTCCTAAATTATTTTATATTATATGAGAAATGGTATAAAATAGTCTCATGATTGATGAGTTATATCAAGATTAACTTTAGTATTAGTTTTATATCATATTTAGTTGATGGTGTAAATTAATCTTGGGATAAATTTATACTATTAACCAAACATGATATAAATTTTATTCATGGGATAACTTAAATTTCTTCATGAAATACCAAACGACCCCTTAAAAAAATTCTTTTATCTCAATTTTTATGGTACTTTTTTAGTTAGTCCAAAAAAAAATTACTTAATAATAATTTAATTTAAAATATAACTTATATTCTCAATGAAATAATTTATAATTATATAAATAATTAAAATTTATTTTCTACTTTAAATTTCTTAGCAATGTGATAGTAAATCAGGGGAGGGTGGGGGTTGTGAAGCCGTATAATTGCACGTCAAATTATGGACGGCGAGTGGGTAAGGAGAGTGACACCTACTTTTTTAGTATGAGATTAAAACGTTAACAGAGAAAAAAATAGGTAGAAGAATTAATGGAACCAACGGAAAGTATATTTAAGAAAGTTAAATGGAGTTAATTTCATGCCGCCGACTCTTTTAGATTTTTCTCTTGTTTTGATTTGACTCTTATTCCCTTCGTTTCAAAATAGTTGATCCTCATTGACTTGACACTCAAAAATTTATTAGAGATTTATTTTATCAAATTAGCCTTATTAACTATGCTTAGAAAATATAAATTTGAGTATATATACTTTGTTTAGTCATTTAATGATAAAGATAGTATTGGAAGTACATAATAATATTCTCTTGATTTTACAAAAAGACAATTAAATTTAAACAAATATTTTAAGAAAAGGGTCAATTAATTTGAAAACAGAGAGCCTAACAATGAAAATCCAGGAGTAATTGCAGCTTATTCATCGAGAAGCCACTCACGGCACACTGACTAGAAATCATCTGAGAGAAGGTGGTTGGCTTTCCCTGTATTTCAGAGTAAATACACAGTGAGGAATAGTGGTTCCTATGTTTGTTTGGTCTAATAAAAAGATTATGTATCACCCCAACCACACTCACTTGGGGTGCGCATCTGTCAATTCGGTCCGATTTATGTATTATCGATCAGATTTATTGCTTTTTGGTTTACAAATATACTAAACCGATAAGATATTTATTATTGGTGTTCAGTAAGGGTTCAGTTATCAGTTTAACCATTAACTAAAATCTTAAAATCGAAAACTGAAAACCGAATCGATAATCCAAAAAAAAAATATACAAATCTGTTTAAAACTCATTAAATCAATAACCCAATACCGATAAACATCTAGTATTTTTTTCGATTCGGTTTATTGATTAAACTGATTTTTGCACATCCCTACTCTCACTTAGCTACCACTTGTCTTTGCTTGCTATTGACATATTCACCTGTTTTGCCCGTTGGAGCATATTTTTTAACCTAATCGATAGTTGTTAGGAATATCTTTTACTTGTGATTCAATTGTTTAAGGAGTAGGGGGGCCGTACGACTCAGGCAGACTCTCTATCCGTGTGCATGCCTATTTCGCTTACAGTTACGATTCTAAATTCATGGTTTAACAGAATTGCATGGGAAACTAACGCAAATAAATAGAAAACATTTTACGAAGAAAATCCAGCGCAGATGGTTCTGGTTTGTGCCATTAGGTACCTGCGGACGCATGTGGGCCACGTGAGAGCGCAGGTGGTCCCGACGGGTCCGAAATAGTGTAATTTTTCAGAACCATTGCTTCCTTTCTAAAGCACCACCTTTTAGCTATAAATACCTGAATTTTTCCTCAGGAAAAGGCATGAAATTTGTGAAGTAAAAACACTCTCTTCTTCTTAAAAACTCAAGTGTGAACTTCAATCATTGAGTGAGTTCGAAGTTCAGCAAATTTGAGGTACCACTATTTGCTGAAGTGAATCATTTTATCCTGGGAGGATATATTCCAATAACCTCGGGTACTTGAGGGGAATAAATTTCTTAAGGACACACCATAAATTCGGTGGACTGATTCTTTTTAGTTTCATCTCTTTTCTATATGGTTTTGCTATTTTTCAGAAAATAGTAGAAACTTCATTTTGATAGTTCATATTTGTTGAACTTGTGTTTGAAGTTGTTTGAACTTCATTATTGTTCTTGAACTTATTCTTGAACTTTAAGGTTGAAGTTCTTGTTGTTAAATACAGATTTTGTACCCGAAAACAAAAATCTTAAGGAATTTACTAATCTGTATTTTTGGTTTCTGGAGATTAAAACCATTTGGTTTTCTACTCTGTTTGAACTTGATAGTGATTTGAAGATATAAAAACTTCATCACGAGTCAAAGATCATTCGGTTGACGATTTGAGAAATATAAAAACTTCGTCGTTAAACTAGAAACAAGTTGTTTAAAGTTTAAAAACTTTGTTGTTAGTATTTAAGATACTAAATTGGTTGTCTCTTTGTGACAGCAAAATAACTAATGAAATTCAAGTCAATGATGGAACGACGAATGTTTCAGCAATAAACATTGCTACTTTAAGCCGTTCAAATGCTGCTCCTGCCATGGCACCGACGGAAAAATCAGGAAAATATTCTGGTGTTGATTTCAAACGTTGGCAGAAGAAGATGTTCTTTTATCTAATTACTTTGAGTCTGCAAAAGTTCATCACAGAGCGTTCCTGAATTGCCGAAAGAAACTCTGAAAAAGGATCGCTTCGTAGTAACTGAAGCTTGGAAGCACTCGAATTTTTTATCTAAGAATTACATATTGAGTGGCCTACAAGATGTCCTGTACAATGTGTATAGTATGATGAAGACCTCGAAGGACCTCTGGGATGCTTTAGAAAAGAAGTGCAAAACAGAGGACGCGGGAATGAAGAAATTCATTGTTGCCAAATTCTTGGACTTTAAGATGGTAGACAGCAAAGTTGTAGTTAACCAAGTCTAAGAGTTGCAAGTCATAATCCACGATATTCTTGCTGAAGGTATAAATTTAGATAATACCTTTATTGAACATATTAAGTTTGTTCTTGATGTTCACTTAACCTTTGATGTAGGTTTGGTGGTGAACGATGTTTTTCAGGTAGCTGCGATAATCGAGAAGTTACCACCTTTGTGGAAGGACTTCAAAAACTACTTAAAGCATAAACGCAAGGAGATGTCTGTTGAAAATCTCATTGTGAGGTTGAGGATTGAAGAAGACAATAAGACAACAGAGAAGAGGTCCCATGGGAACTCTGCAATAAATGGAGCAAATATTGTGGAAAATGATCTCAACAAATCAAAGAAGAGAAAGAAAGCACAAGCACAACAAGGCAATCCTCCTAAGAAGAAATTCAAAGAAAATTGCTTCAATTGTGGCAAAGTTGGCCATAAGTCGGCTGATTGTCGGGCTCCGAAGAAGGGCAACAAAAAGGACCAAGCAAACATGGTTGAATGCAAAGAAAAAATGGACAATTTGTGTGCTATGATCTCAAAATACAATTTAGTTGGAAATCCTAGAGAGTGGTGGATTGATTCAGGTGTCACCCGTCATGTATGTGCCAACAAAGAACTATTTGCATCATATGCTCCGACTCAAGATGATGAGAAGATATTTATGGCGAACTCCGCAACGGCAAAAGTTAAAGGAACAGGCAAAATTTGCTTGAAGATGACATCAGGCAAGGTGGTGACACTAAATAATGTCCTTCATGTTTCGGAGTTGCGAAAGAGCTTAGTTTCTACTTCACTTCTGACTAAGAATGTATTCAAATGAGTATTTATTTCTGACAAAGTTGTAATTAGTAAGAATGAAGTGTATACAGGCAAATATTACCTCAACGAGGGCCTTTTTAAGATCAACGTGATGAAACTTGATATGAACTTCTTACTTACTTGAGTCAACTAAATTGTGGCATGAACGTTTAGGACATGTCAATTATAAAACCTTATGAAAACTGATTAGTTTGGAAGTTTTCCCTAACTTTGAGTGTAGTAAATCAAAGTGTCAAACATGTGTTGAATCTAAGTATGTTAAGCATCCGTATAAGTTTGTTGAAAGGAATTCAAATCTCTTAGACTTAATTCACACAAACATTTGTGATATGAAGTCGACACCATCTCGTGGTGGGAAAAAGTATTTCATAACTTTTATCGACGATTGCACTAGATTTTGTTATGTTTATTTGATGAATAGTAAGGATGAAGCAATAGATGCATTTATCTAATATAAAACTGAAGTTGAAAATCAGTTGGATAA
Source organism: Capsicum rhomboideum (assembly GCA_031232105.1). Taxonomy (NCBI): domain Eukaryota; kingdom Viridiplantae; phylum Streptophyta; class Magnoliopsida; order Solanales; family Solanaceae; genus Capsicum; species Capsicum rhomboideum. The sequence continues at coordinate 133,058,186 of CP124712.1, read as the reverse complement.
AAAGATCAAAATGATATGAAGTGATAGGGGTGGAAAGTATGAATCTCCTTTTGCAGAGATATGTTTGGAAAATGGAATTGTCCATCAAACTACGATCCCATACTCACCTCAATCAAATGAAATTACGGAAAGGAAAAACCGTACATTAAAGGAAATGATGAATGTCTTACTTATAACTTCAGGTTTGCCGCAAAACATGTGGGGGGGGGGGGGGGGGAGCTATCCTTACAGCAAACCGAATACTCAATCGAGTACCCCATAGTAAGACACAATCTATTCCTTATGAGAAATGGAAAGGAAGGAAATCCAACTTGAAATATTTCAAAATGGGGGGGGGGGGGGGGGGGGGATGTCTAGCCAAAGTCCAAGTTCCTATACCCAAAAAGTTGAAAATAGGACCAAAGACTGTGGACTGTATTTTCATCGGATATGCTACAAACAATAAAGCATGTCGATTTTTGGTTCGTAAATTCGAACATCCAGATATCCATGATAATACGGTAATGGAATTAGATAATGCTGAGTTCTTTGAATACATTTATCCGTATAAAATTAGACATGAGCTATCTAGTGAAGGGTCTAAACGACCAAGGGATGAACCAAGGAAGAATGTACATCATGAAGAGAATCCAAGGCGTAGTAAACGTCAAAGAACGTCTACTTCCTTTGGATCAGATTTTGTAACATTTCTTTTTGAAAATGAGCCTCAAACATTCAAAGAAGCAATGTCGTCTACAGCATTTCTTCATTTTGATAGTTCATAGTTGTTGAACTTGTATTTGAAGTTGTTTGAACTTCTTTATTGTTCTTGAACTTTAAGGTTGAAATTCTTGTTGTTAAATACAGATTTTATACCCGGAAACAACACTTAACAAAAAACTTCCTCCTATTTCTTAACTCTAGAATTAAAACAAAATATACCAAGAGTTTTCTTGCATAAGTTTCTGGTCAAAAAACTTCCACAAGTTATTGGATCTAAACATGTTAATTGGGCGAGTGAGCTCATATTACTATCATTTTGAAACCTGGAAAAGAAAGAAGGTTATGATAAATTGACGACAAGTATACAGCTAGTTAATTTACTAGAATTGCATGACGTTAGATTATTATAATTTGAAGGATTTGTTTTTAATTAAATGATGGTAATTTGAGAGGGACTGAGACACCGATCTAGAGAGTACCTTAAAGCTGTTCATTTTTATTTTTATACAAAACCGTGTGTCCAGCTTTGGTAAAGAACTTAATTTAATTTTTCTTTGGTCAATTAGTGGAGAATTAATTAGTGAGAAAACATTGGTAGAAATTAAAGAGTCCAATAAATTAGCAACTTCGTGGCTAGCTGTCTCAAGGAGATATATGTCATCCATTCGACTTCTGTTTTATCAGTTTTAATTTAATTGACTTTTGTTGACTTGACACACTATTTAAGAAATTTTAATTGAAGGTATATCTTACTCTCTCCGTTTCTGATTAATTTTTATCTTTTTAAGTTGCACACCTTTTAAGAAAAGCATTAACTAGAAGGTAATTTGACTAAATTATTCTTATTTATTACTCATCTTTATTTAATCTTTCTCTTTTTTGCTCTATATATTAATATCTTTTCATATTTATTATCAAGGGTAAAAGTGAAAACAACAACTAATTGTGCATTGGTTTTATGAAATGACAAATATTAAGGAACATATATTTTTAGTAAGGACGATAGCCAATTAGGAACGGATGGAGTACTAAACTAATTTTATTAAAGATACTTTGAAACTCTAAATTTGATTATTATCACTTTATAGAGTGATTAATATTAAGGATAGAAAAGAAAAATATAATAACATTTCACTTGATTAAAATAAAACGGAGGTAGTAATTCATAGGAGCGCCGCTACGGTTAACTTTCGCCTTGAATATGCTTTTATCTCACTGATGGTGTTTGTCTAATTTAGTTGATATTATAGAAGTCAAGTAGGATCGTAATTAAGAACTTATTTTAATTGTTCAAAAACATATTTGGTCATTTTTTATTGTTTAAAGGCATATTTCAAATTATTACATATGATATACATAAACATGTTAAAATAAAATTTTTTAAAACAAAATGGACTCTTTTATTTGCTTATTACGTCGAATATGTCAATGTCAAGCTAGATAATTGTTAGTTGGAAAGGCAAATATCGGACAAAATCGATGATGCAGGACTTTATTATGGATAGAAAGACGAATAGAAAGAAAATTAAAGCATTTTCCTTTAAAACATTAATAAGTACCCTTTTTTATTTTAATCACTTGGCATACTTGTCTTTTGTACTGCCCTTGAAAAACATTACTATTAAAAAGATAATCTGACTAAATAATCATACACACTTATTTTTTGATCTCAATTAACTATACTACTTATCCTTTCACCATGTTAATTTCTTTCCTTATTTATTAGAGTAAGGATAAAAATAGAAAAATGTATCAATTATAGTTTGATTTTTTTATAATGATATAAGTATTCTAGTTTAATTATTTTTAGTAACTATGATGATTAAAAACTAGGAGGCGGCAAATAACCCTGAAATTAGTTAAGGTGCAAGCAAGCTGAATAAAATACTACTGCTATTAAAAAAAATAAAAATCTATGACGACTAAAATAGATTAGGGGAAGTAGGTAAGATTGCTGCCATCAAGAAAGCAGCATGGCTGGGCTCAAGGAAACAAGTAGATATTATTAGCAACCAATAATACAACACAAAGATAATTAATGGCATTGGATTTTTGTGCATGTGGTATGGATTATGCCCATAAGAAATGTGGGAACCCCTTCTAATCTGTGATGCACCAATCACCTCGTTTTTAATTTCTCATTTTTTTTGTCGCATCTTAAAATTGTATTAAGTCAATATTGAACACGTAAAAATGAACGAAAAATATTAGCTACCAATAATGCCACATACAGATAATTAATGACATATTGTCTTTTTGTGCATGTGGTATGGATTATGCCTAACAAATGTGGGAGCCCCTTCTAATTTGTGATGGATCAATCACCCACTCATCTAATATTAATCTCTCTCTCATGCAATATTAGACACAAATTCACATCCAATATTAGGGTGTGCAAGTGGAAGTCTCTCTACCTTAGCATTATTGGACACAACGTACACTTGATCTACTGAGCTTATGAATAGCCATTTAACTGAATTTATTATGTTTAATTTAAATTATGTGTATGTATACAAAAATGATTTGTCGTTTATATACATGAAATAATGTGATAAGAGCAAGTTCATTGCTCAAATAATCACTCATTACTAGACATTATACTCCATAGTAAAATCATCTTTATTTTCTTTGCCACAAGAAAATCACTTTTCTACGTCTAAACCACATCAAGAGTCACTTGGCTAGTTGGTTGGGATTTGAACATAGTCGTTAAAATCAGATTACGAAATTTAACAATAACATAATCAGTAGTACAAGTGGGATCTGGGAGGATAGTGTGTACGCAACTTTGATCCTATTTTGTAAAGTTAGAGAAATTGTTTCTCATATAACCCCAGCTCAAGCAAAGCGCATTACGGAATTCCTAATTCTAAATATTGAATTAGCATTCGCTTAAGATTCATGTGAGCAAAGTGGTGGGAAAACTCAAAGCTGTTTAATTAAGAACCAGTTGTTTGAAAGTAGAATTATAATCTGTCAATTAGCTGTTACCCCAGCTGGGATACAACGGGTAGACGTTTGTTTCCTTTATTTGGTACTCACTCACCTATCTAACTTGTAGACCTCGAATAATAGGTTGTTATTTGGAAAATTTACATAATATTATACACCTTAACTTACCATATTTACTCAAACCCTACAAAGTAATTACAAAAATCCTAGATTTCACTTAGGGTTGCGATAATCACTTGGAGTCGCGATACATCACGAGACCTGGAAGATACATCACGGGATCGGCTAAGTAATGTATCTCGACCATAAATAATGTATCGCGCCTCTAAGTAATGTATTGCGACACAAATTTTGGGATTTTATGTAATTTTAAAAAGAGTGAGATAAATTGTAACTAAGTACTAAATAGTTGGAATTTATGTTGTTTGCCCTTGTTATTTTCTGTACAAAATTGGGGTCCATAATGTGTATGTTTAACTAAAATGGTCCCTATCTTCAATCCTGATAAAGTATGGTGTCCAAGGAAGAACATTTGTGGGGGAGGCTCAATAGAATAGGCGGTGATCATCTAACTTTAATTTTTAAAAAGATACGCGATTGCTCTAAATATAATTTGGCTTATGAGTTCATGGTGGATTCCACAGAAAATAATGTTTGGATTTTTAGATGATAATTAATTACTGATGTTAAATACATATAAATAAAATTTAAAAATAAGGTTGGTGGAAGTTAGAGGGTTGACGTAAATTCAAATACCAGAACAATAATATTGTAGTCCTATAAGTGGGGTCTGAAAAGGGTGGGGTGTACAAGGCTTTCCCTTATTTTTGTGGGGTAGAAAGGTTGTTTCCGGTAGTCGATAAATCTTTGGCTTAAGAAAATCGTTTTTTGAAAAGATTTAAAGAAATGCAAGAGTAAAAAAGTTATGATAAAATAATTGAAGGAAGAAAAGTACTAACAGTAAAAATAGTAAGGATAACCAAAGTCAAGAAACAACAATTAATAGTAGTAAAATCGAAGAAAAAGGATAACCAAAGTAAAGAAACAACAAGTAATAGTAATAAAATCGAAGAAAAAGATAGTGTTAGCAAAGTAATAATGAACAAATAGATGTTCATGACTAAAACCCTGCTCTACCACACTTGAATCAGAATTTCTCTATTATAATTTTAAATCAAATTAATTGATCCCTTAATTTAATCCGAAGTACTGATAATTAACATAATCAAAACCTATATAGATCATTTCCAAAAAAAAAAGAAACAGGAGGAAAGAACATATCATTAAACACATTTCAAATGGTCAGTGTAGATACCGAATTACCGTATGGAACAAAGTTTAAATTATTACTACATTTTAAATGGTCGGTGCCCGTTTGGAATAAACCGTGATTCATTTATTCGAGATAGAAAAAAAAAATCATTTACTAATATGGTGCGATATTTAATTTCTGTTTTCTATTACTGTAGCAAATTTTTTATTTACACCTTTAGTACATATAAATATAGATACTGTCTTCAGTAATTGTAACAGAAAAATGACATCGCGAGTTAATATTACCTCATTCGAGGATATGAACTAGCGGTCAATGAAATGGATGAGAACCATGAGGTCTCATGTTCAAATCTTAATTAATAAAAATACTAAGTGATTTCCACCATCTTTCCTATCCTTGATGGAAAGCTAAAAAAATTAGCTTACCAACTTATAATAAATTCTCATATGCATGGAGCTTGCACCATAATGCAACATGACAGCAAAATAATATGAATTAAATTATTTTGGTGGCTAAAATCTTCCCGAAGAAGGAAAAAAAAAAAAATCTACCACTAATAGACAACAACTAATAGGGCAAACTCAATAAACAACTACTTTTGTATCTACATACTTTCCTGAAATAAGAAATCTTGTTACATGGATGATTTTTTATTTTATTTTTTTGAATCTACCACTGCACGACAGTCACAGGACACATTATAACTCAGTCTTGCACACAGAAACGTCTAGTGACTTAGAATAATTATTTTTATTTTGATAATTGTGGTGTCTGGGCCAACTTTCGCACATCTCGACTAAATTCATGGGATACATGCCCATCTCTCACCAACAACAGATATCAGGTAACTCTGTCCACTAAAGCTAAGACAGATGAGAAGAATCACGTAGTGTTTTTTCTTTGTATGATACCTCAGGTTTCCAACCCACTTCATTGACCATTAGGTAAACGTGACTTAGAATAATTATGGAGCAACAATATAATGAACATATATACAAGCACACGAATTTTACAGATTAAAACCCAAATTTTTTATTTAATCTCTCAGATTATACAGAGGCTCACTTTATTTTTGTACAGAAATTGGCTAAGGGGTTCTCATTTTTTTTGTTTAGAAGTTAGAACTACCACTTGAAATATGATTAGTCCATTCTTACTCTTCTCATTGACCAAGGCTAGCCCGTTTGTGTTTGCAAAAGTGGTGCTTCTCCATTCTATTTCTCTTCTCTATCTATTGAGATTTTTTGGATAAAAACCCAGCCATAAGCCCATAACAGGAAAAGAAGCCCAACCAATTTGTAACTCAATTATCTTCCTTTTTTAAGAAATAAAATAAAATATTGGGGTTAGGGGAAGGGGAAATGGGGAGGGGAGATTACAATGTGGGGAATCGAACCCTCACCAACAAGGTAGGAGTTCAGGTAACCAAACAACTGAGCTACTAAGATTCTCCACTCAATTATCTTCCTCGGTTTGTTTCACTGGTAAAAATTCGATACATCGTCCTCATTTAACTGGTACCCATCGTGTGTTTTCTTTTATACGACTATCAATATAAGGTAATTCCAGGTAAAAGTGCATGCTGCTTTTTTTGCTTATTCTACTTTTGTATGCAAATAAATGTGACTAAAATTTTAGACACTTTTGTGTTTCAGTCATGTATGACTAAGCGCTATACATAAAATAATTAAAAGAGTATTTAATGAGTTTGTTAGATTTTGTTGTTGTTTTTACAAATTGATGAATGAAGTTTGTTTTTGATGATACATGAAACTTATGTATCAAATTTGAATTGATGATACAAAAAAACGTATGCGATATTTTAAATTTGAACTTATTTGAAGCAGGTTTGAGAGTTGAATTATTGAAATTAGAAGAACAAAAAAAATTTGCAAAACAAATTTAGACACACATAACTGAAATTTAAACCAATTTTTATACCCACTTCATCATATATAATTAAAATCAGAAGTGAATTTTCAACTTCAATCACATATATTTGTGATTGTCCACTTAGCCCGTTCCAATGTCAAGAGGGAAGTGAGTGTGTTTAAAGTGGCCGCCCATTCAGAATTGATGATTGAATTTACTTGGGCCTATGAGAAGAAGCCCATTTCAGATCTCTTCTCTGTGTCCAAATTTTTGTATCTTGAATTCCATGACATTTCATGCAGCGCAAGCAATTAACATTTCTCCACTTTTTATGGCTTTGTAATAACAAATACATAGTTGAAATTTTATCCATTTGGTTTTGCCACGACCCCAAACTGGATGTGATTGACACTCAAATCTTTATTACGTCTCGAATGAATCCTAAACTAGCTATAGCTGAAGATCTGTGCAAAACGTAAAATTCAAATAGTCAGTGATAAAAGTTTCAAATTTGATAATCTTAAAGTGAATAGCAAATCAAAAGTTAATATCCACTAGCAAGTCATGAACCTCTAACTGATTTATGAATACACAAGTTTATGGAGCATTCCCCGAAAACAACAACAACAACAGTGTGAAAGGAACCATTACCGCACTAGGACTCAATAAACGAATCTTCTCACTGAACCTAGTAAAGTTCGCCCCTGGCCACGTACTTCATCAATCACCAGCCACTCATGACTTACCAAAAGACGTGGAAGGCTCAAACGGGCTAAGTACCTCTGAAGGATACCCAGTAATTAGTCTCGTGAACAACCCCATAAAGAGATGGAAAAGACTAATTTGGATTATACATCTATAATTATATAATGAAATGTAAGAAGTAAAACAAGTAATTTAAATTACAAATATAGTAAATATATGTGAGTTGAAACTGTATCTAAAAATTGAGTTTGAAACAGATAATTGAAACTAAAGTTGGAAACTGTGAAACTGATGCTGAAAACTGAATTATCTTTAAAAGGATAATTTTTTAAAAAAAAAAAATTACACATAGCGGTCCTACGTAGATGAGCATATTGGAACACAAATGGGACAAGTAAAGTTGTTGTGTGGCCTATGATTTTGATCACTCAAGCTAAACCCATAAGTAGGGCAATCGAGTAGCTCAATATAATCAAGCTCAACCAATCTGAGTGCGTCAATATATACAAGCATGGAGTAGCTAACCTTGACCATCATGGCACTCTTGTTCAGGAAGATTGGCTATTTTTTTCTTTCCGAATGTAATCACATTAATATGAATCTATACTGAACATATGACCAATTCAATTAATTACACATAAACAGATAATTTCATATAAGCAAGCAAATAATATAATGCAACACCTCAAGCAATTTAATCATGTCATAGAAGTTGGTCATTTTTCTGTCATAAACAAATATATGCACCAAACGATAGTCTCTCACGTAATGCATTTTAATGTGCAAGGCTAACAATCAAAGCACAAAAATTTAGCTGCTTACGTTTAAACATATAGGCTTGAATTATACACACTAATTTTCTATCAAGAACTTAATATGTGCATTCCAATCTAACTCTTAACTAAAGAAAAGAACCCTCAACTTACCTCAAAACAACCGTCAAAGTGTCCTCTCAAAAACTTAAGTGACTAAAATCATTAACTCAAACTGTTCATTCAACCCAATTATCGTAGTCTCATTTAGCCATCACTACACCAAAAATGATTTTTAGCGGCAATTAATTAACGGCAATAGCTTAATTGCCGCTAAATATATGTTTTAGTGGCATTTACTAATGACAATTGCATTGTAGCTTTCTTTGTAAATACCCCTAAAACCTATAGCGACGTTGGATCCAATGACATTTAACTAATGCCGGTAAAAAATTTAATACTCTTGTTAAAGTGCATATTTATTGCTGCTAATGGTTTTTTTGTTGTAGTGCATTCAGGACTTATATTCATCAATTCTTATATTTTAATTTTTGAATACGGTAAAAAAAAAAAATATTAACTCTAATGCTAGGAAATAGCAGAATTACTTTTAGCAAGTTCTCACAAAATGCAAGGTTTCTCCTTCTTGAGTTCTTGATGATGTAATTTCTTGAAATCTAGGGACTGAATTTTTTTGGTCAGAATCATGATTAAATAGTGAAAAATTATGTAAATAGTCGTGAAATTACTCACTGTTGAACATCTCAAAGTGCCTAGATTGAAACTCTTCTAATAGCTCTCAACCAAATCTAAAAATAAAGTCTTTTTCTCTCCCCGCAAATCCTTTTTAATAATATCCATTAAGCAAAAAAAATATTCTTGCGTCCTGGTGCTTTGAGGCATAACTCTATCGTCCAACTTTTTATTTGGCAATTTTCTTTTGCCATGGAGCTGTCATGGGGCATAATTGCATTGTTTTACCAACTCGGACTTAGATTTTTTGCTTTTCTCATTTGTTGGGCAACTTTAAATCCAACTCGTATCCTAGCCATATACAAGTATGAAGTATATATTCCTTGGTCCCATTACTCATGTCTTATGTGTGGACTCGCACGTACTTTGAGGTTAACTCCATTACTCTCTTAAGCTTTTTTCGAATTACTTACGAAGTTTACGCGGCCTTACATGTATCACAAAAGTATTTAGTTTTCACGCACCAAGTCATTTAAAAGACTACTTCAAATAAATGTTACATTATCATGTTGATTATCTAAAGATGATGGTAGGTGAAATGTTATGTATAGCCTATTAAATTTTGAGCATGTACTGTTTTCTTCTTTCACTTTCAATTTGCTCCATAAATCAAACTCACTAAAATAATTCATTGGGTCCCCATTTCTATTTTTTTGTTCAGAAATTTAACTCACATCAGCCAATTTCAATTTCCTTTTTGATTGAACCATGATATTTGACGTGGTCCAAATTAGAAGTTCTTTAGTGAATATAACAGTTTTGGCTTCTCCTTTGGTGAGATTAGTCACCTCCTACCCCTAGCATCTTTTGTCACTATATATAAAGATTTGGGTCCACAGTGAAGTCCATAATTGGTGTCATCCTATCACAAATTCAAAAGCATTGGATTGTCCCATTCCCCAAAGGATGATATTTTTTTGCCTAGAGAGAGAGAATTAACTACAGCTCACTGGGGGTGGATGATCCAAAAGTACCCTCCATCAAGCACTCATTTCATTTCAAATTAGCCCCACTCTTTTGATTGAAAGGTGTAATAAATAATTTCACTGGCTCCAGCTGTTTCTCTTTATTATAGGGTTATGGTGCTTTAAGGTATAAGAAAAATGGAAAAAATTGTTGATAATTATTAGTAATTGAGATGATGGTTCTTTACATAATTCGATCGATAAAGATTAAGTTTCTCCATATGCTATTAAGGGGCGGAAAGGCTTTTTGTATGATTTTGGATAATCTTCACCTTTTAAACTAGTTTGGATCGTGTATGTCAGGCTTATGATCCATTTTCTTTATCATCTCATCTTTTGTTTAATTTATCGATTTTAGGCTTCATATTATGTTGTCTACACTCAAGTTGAGAGCCCTAGCTAGGCATGTTACTGGGTGTTGAGTTTCCGCAATGGCTCCTAAGACAATTTGTACCTTATGAGCTAGCAGGTGGTTGAGTTAGATAAAAAATAATTATTTTATTTATCGCGGAAAAAATGATAAGATGATGTTCTTTAGAGTCCGGAGCATAAAGGGCTATTATTTTGATCAAAAATTCCAAAGGGGACAATGGATTCTGAAAGAAACCAAAAGAGACAAAACGCTGGGTGTCCAGCGACTTACAAGTCGCTGGACGGCCAGCGACTTATAAGTAGACACACAGCGATTTCTAAGCTTCCTGTTTTTAGGGTTACGATTAAGTTGAACTAGTTCATTGGTTTTTTTTTGTAGGGTTACGATTAACTTAGAAACATAACGATGAGTTACAAATGAAATAGTTCGGTGATATTATAGTCCTAAATGAAACCAAAGTAATTTTATTCTCTAACTATCCACTTGAAATGTTCGTTAGTTGCATAAAGGAGTCTCATTCAAACTACTTTAGCTAACCTTTTACCCTTTTGGGAGTTAGAAATGGACTAGATAGTCCGTTAATTTTTCAACGTAAATATTATAACTTTTATGTGTTGTTATGGAATTATTCAAAAGGCAATAGAATGCAATAGAATTCTTGAAATCAAAAAAATGATTTCAACCTATAAAATACATAAACAAAAAATGCAATAGAATTCTTGAAATCATTTTTATAACTTCTATGTGTTGTTATGAAATCATTTTTTGAAATTAAAAAATGCAGGAACTTCATTGTATTAGTATGTAAATCAAAAAATACATACTTCATTGTATTTGTGGTCATAAATAATCTTACCATTAAAAATGATTTTTATAGGTTGTTATTAGAGAAGATGGACTTCGAAGATCAACCAGGCCACACGTACCAACTTATTGTGGCACGGGTAGTCTTCACAATGACGTTGCGGAACACTGATGAAGAATATTTTTTATTGTCTTGATTTATATTAGTATATTTAACGTATTACCTTTCTGTTTTATGTGTATAAAAATTGCAATAGAATTCTTGAATTTGAAGTCATTTGCCTTTTGAATAATTCCATAACAACACATAAAAGTTATAATATTTACGTTGAAAAATTAACGGACTATCTAGTCCATTTCTAACTCCCAAAAGGGTAAAAGGTTAGCTAAAGTAGTTTGAATGAGACTCTTTTATGCAACTAACGAAAATTTCAAGTGGATAGTTAGAGAATAAAATTACTTTTGTTTCATTTAGGACTATAATATCACCGAACTATTTCATTTGTAACTCATCGTTATGTTTCTAAATTAATCGTAGCCCTACAAAAAAAAAAACCAATGAACTAGTTCAACTTAATCGTAACCCCAAAAACAGGAAGCTTATAAGTCGCCGTATTTCCAGCGACTTACAAGTCGCTGGACACACAGGGACTTGTAAGTCGCTGGAAACACAGCGACTTATAAGTCGCTGGACGCCCAACGTTTTGTCTCCTTTGATTTCTTTCAGACTCCATTGTCCCCTTTGGAATTTTTGGTCAAAATAGATTTTAAAGTTTAGGTCAAGAACTATGAGACTTTGTTGTCTATTTGTGGATTAAGATATTCATTAGGGGATCCAGTTAGAGCCTAAGAGACTTTTTAATTGTATTGAATTATTGAGGTCTACAGGCAGTGCGCATCTAGAGTACTACAGCCTACGGATTACGAGTTCGATCGAATTCAGTACTTTTGACTCAAAAGTTTCATCTTTGTTTTAAGAAATTGATTGAACATGTGCAAATAATACTAATTTGAAACTCAATAATTTAAAATGAAGAATATCTTGATCTGAAAACTTCAAATTATGACTCCGCGTCTGCATATATGTCATGAGAATCACGTAATTAAAACTACTAGTACACTTACATGACCAACCTATCGCACTCATCACTAAGAAACGAAATTAACAAGTCGTATGATTTATTTATTGTTTTTTACCTTGGTGTTTAAAACAAGCCTTGTGGTACAATAATTAAAAGTTTAACAACTATTCTGTATGAATGACCAATTGATGTGATTTGCAACAGCCACATTAATGCATCTTTCATTTGATTAGCACCCTAAATAACATATCTAATGCTCCAATAAATAATTGTTTTTCCACTGCTGCGTTTATATACCTTCATGATTTCTACAACTAAGAAAACTTTTTATTATGATTAATATGGTAAAAATAGGCCTTCTATCTATTTAAAAATTATATTCTCCAGATCAATAAACAATCACTTGTGATAAAGTCCAGGTGCTTAATTTAAGTCAATTCTGGAATTGGATTAACTTAAGCATGATAACATGTGTATAGAAGAACTATACGATCGGATTTCTAGATTTTATGGCAATTCCACTAACCGTTGGGTGCAAAAGAGCAATTGATTCGAATTTCAGAGCTGCCTCTTAAAAAAAAATAAAAAATCTACCATCATCTTGTGCCATATATACCATGTAAAACATAGAGGATTATTTATAAGAATAAAAATTCAAGATTCGATATTTTCTTCATCAAACTAAGTACAACTTTATAATTTGGTAAGCGAAAGAGATAATTAAACAATATAAAGATGCCTCGAGCACAAGCTAGCCACTCATAACTAACACTAATTGAGAATTAATGACATTCTCATATTGAGCTGGGAGCACAAGCAATGGCAGTCACATAAGTTTAAGGTTGATCAATCGCACAATTTTCCCTCAAACGATTATATGGTACCCCGTACATTGATAGAGTTGAAGTTACATTGTCTACGTATTACCACAACCTATCAATTCTATCGCTATCTTCGAATGGACGCATTGGACATTAATTCAAATTAATTAAGTTTTAATGAGGATATCAAATAATGGATTAGCAAATAAAAACAAGACACTACCAATTCTATCAATGGAGAGTACTCAATAATCGAAGTGACCCCTCATAGACAAACTTCATACTCCCTCCGTTTCAAAAAGAAAGACCTACTTTTTTTTTAATTTATTTTTTAAAAAAATGACTCTTTCCTTTTTTGACAACACTTTAATTTCAACTTTTCACATAACATATTTAAAACCACAAAATTAAAGGATATTTTGATACATTTGACATAACTTTAATTTAGAACTACAAAATTTAAAAGTCCTCTTTATTTTCTTAAACTTCGTATCAAATCAAAGTAGATCATTCTTTTGAAACGGAGCAAATACTACAATCAAAGAATTTGAGGGGCACTCAAGTTCAGCTGACTCATCTAGACCCAGTTTCTTTATGGCTCCTGGGCCATGATGCAGCCCGTGACTTCGAAGTAGGATCCACTTAGGATTTATAGAAAAATATATAAAATATATGCACAATTATCACATGGAAATGTGCAAAATTGTCTTATAAACTTTAATTTTGACCAAATAAATTTGATTTTAGTCATGTTTCCGTACACCCGACATAACAAATACGTCTTCACAAAAATCTATAGCAACATATCCATATGTAAATTAGTCGAGGATTTGGTTCAATACTAATACCAATAGATAAAACTTAGGCCAAGAATAGAATGCAAATGAAAATACTCCATTAATAAACATTAAACAAAGCGATAATGAAATTTTTACATACTGCAAGATTAAGTGGCACCAAAAATAGGTAACATGGAGTTCATGTTTTTTTTTTTTTTTTACTTTTTATACAATGCAAGATTCATGAACCCCCCAAAGTGGCTAGCTAGTTATGAGTAGTAGTCTTGTGCTGGTGGTGCTGGCATTCAACAGGGGCAACAGGGAACCTAGCAGTATCAGTGCAATAATCATAGACCATATGGTTAGCCCTGACCCAAATTAACTGATGGCTCTGGTGCACACTCAACGCAGACATAACGGGTTCGTCCCACCAGTACCTCTTCTGACCATTGCTGCTGCAACGCTGAGTATTCTCAGCGACTGCAGCAGTTGCTGGACACTCACACCCGTTAATTTCAAATCCCCGGTAGGATGTTACGAAAGGCGCGTGTGACCAATCAGTCTTAACTCTTCCACCTTGTGTAGCCCAATCATCCGCATTCCATATCGAACTGTAGACGCCCATTGGTTGGTCCTTGGGGAATGGGATCCCCCTGTGCTCCAAATTCGAGTGCACACGAACTGGTGTCTCATCTACCAAGAATCTGTACAACAATATAAAATCAATTCATCAAGAAAAGACATTCTCAAACAATGCAAAAGGAATCTATACCCTTAGCATTCCAATTCTTGAAAATCGACCTAAAATTGCACTGTATATTTTATTTAACAAGCTTTCTAATTAGGAATCTTACACAACTTGGCGTTGGTTCCACAAGATGGAATATGAATGGAAGTCCTTAGATGGGTCGAACCAAAGGTTCAATCTTTGTTCCCTGTTACCAACACCATTGACATATACATTGGTTTGTACAGTGTATGGTTCACCAGTTGTGTTACCTAAAAACTCGAAATCAAACTCATTGTGGGTTGTTCCTTCTGATGACATCTGCATATATTATAAGTAAATTAGAGTCGATAAGACGTATCAGCATCGTGATTATAAAGAAGTGAACATTAATTAGAAAGGCTAAGTTGGTCAATAAAGTCGAGCCATCATTACTCTACCCAGTAGAAAAATTAATTGGAAAGAGTAGGGCCAACCTGGACTAAAAATAGTACGACCAAAGATTAAAAAAAAAAAAGATGAATTAAATGTTTGATTTATTGTAATTTGCATGTTCACAGGACTAGAAAACAATGGCACTATGCATGTATGTACTGAAATCTGATATAATGCCACACTACTAATAATGTCGGCCACTGGAAATTTCACCATTTATTGATTTGATTCAATGAAATGCACAAGTTCATTTCAACATATCTTTTGAACTTCTCTCGTGTTATAAAGTAGTCCATCCCTTCAATTTTACTTATTCAGGGAACAAAAAAATAGCTAATCACTTGTCCAATTCGAAAAAACTAATAAGAGATAATTTATCACTTAGTTAGTATAGTTATTTTTTGATGCATTTCTTTAAGCAGTAAAATTATCATTCAATTTATTATTTGAATGTGTAAAATCATTACTAAACAAGTAATAATAGACGAAGGGAATAGCGTAGTTACTTACATAGAAAGCAGTGACAGTTCCAGCAGAGTCACCCTCAACAAGCTTAATCTGAACAGTAACTTTCCCAAACATATACTTGCTCTTTGATTGAAACCCAGTACCTAAAATAATTAACACATACAATCAAGTCAAAACTTAACTAATGTGTTACATATCATATGATAAAATATTCTTTAACGTACAAAAAAATATAAAATACCAGAAAGGCTGTCCAATTTCATCCTGAGAATTTCTCCTTCATTAGTCATATGGTCAAAAGCCCAACTAGGCTGATATAGCTCTTCAAATTTAGAAGAACTAACCAATCCCACCATCATAAGAGAAAAAATACCCAAGAAAACAAAACTAGAAGACGCCATTTTTTCAGAAGAATTTCAGAGAATAGATTAGTTTTTTGGATTAAGTGTGAAGAGAACCAAAGGAAGTGGAGTGTATTTTATAGCCAAAATGGGACAGGCTTAACCAAGAAACAAGAGTGCCACGTCAGCAAACATTTATGTTACACTTCATTGTCCACGCTGGACCCGGTACTCGATGTGTCAGAGGGTAAAAACTCAAAATATTATAGCCGTTAGCACTAAGGACTCGATTGGATACGAGGGATAATTAATTTCTGTACTAATTCATGAGTTTGATTGGGATAAAATCATAGAATGATTTGTCCGATAATTAATTATTATGAGATTATAATATTATTTTTATCCTATATTAAAGATGTTATAACAATCTTAAAATCAGAGGCGGAGCCAGAATTTATACATAGGGGGTTCGAAATTTGAAGAAAAACTAATTGAAGAGGGTTCGACATCTATTATATATACATAAAAAATAATTTTAATCATATATAAATAGTAAAATTTTCCGTCGAAGGGGGTTCGGACGAACCCCCATCCCAAAAGCTGGCTCCGCCCCTGCTTAAAATAACTAATCATGTGATAATTTATTCTCAACTAAACGAGCACTAATTGACTTAGCTGGATTTAAAAAAAAGTTGGTCCCATGGTGGGGAACAGCACAGTAGGTATAGTCACTGTTGAGAAAAGGATGAGTACTAATGCAGACCAATGAGAGATACACACGTGGAACAGTACAGCTGGTCACTGCAATGTACAGTTGTCATTGGCAATAGCAGATTTAAAAGAGGGAAATTCCTTGTCCTTTCTAAAAGCTAAGTATTCGCTTCGCGTGTAGTGAAAAAAGACACTCGCTCCTTTAATTTGTAGTACAAGAAAAGTTATCAAAATGACCTTAATGACAAATAGAAAATATAATGTATTTTGTATGATTATCCATATGCTTATTATTCAGATGTGTTCGAGTTCATAATTTTGTTACAATTTATTTGATTCAAAATCATTTAATTTTAATAAAAATTGAGGGTAGGGAAAGGTAAAATGAGGTGGAGAATCGAATTCTTGTTAACAAGATAAAAGTTTGAGTAATTAACCGACTGTGCTATTAAAATTTTTGATTCAAAACTATTATTTGTACCCCTTATGATTTTTAATACATATGCAAAATTCAAACTAAAATTAATGAATTTGATAATCTCCTAACTTACCCTCTACTCCTGTTACTAACTTGTAACTTCCTCCAAATAGATAGTCATTATTAATAGTGTGGATGAATTGGGTTACTGAAAAATGTTCGTAATACCAAATTACCTATCATAGATATTACGAGATGTTAAACGTGTTGGAAGATTTTTTACTTTATATGTATGGGGGAAGCATACTTTTTGTAAGGTTGGCCCACGAATGACTAGGAGAGGTATGGGGGCGCGGGAGCGGGGGGATGGGGAACATATGGTTGAATTGAAAACATAATTGCACTAAGTTACATATTTAATCTCAAATTTGTTTAAGGTAGAATTAAGAAATATGCAATCGAGTGAGAAATAAATTGTAATACTATGTTGCAATCTTGTGAAACAAATATGGTTGAATACATCGATAGCTTCTTAAACTAGCTATTAAATTTCATTCAATGTATTCATTCATTGAGAAATAATTTTGAGTGTCTAAATAAAATTTACTGAAAAAATAAAAATCTATTGATGTATTCGGCCAAAAATTATACACTGAGTACAATTAAAAAAAAAATAAGACAGTCAGTACACTAAAGTTCTTCCGCGATATAAACTGGATTCGAAGAAGAATCAGACCACAAAGATACATTATACACAACTTTATCCTTAATACATAAACTAATTACTCAAATATATACTGTACATAAGTTTTCACAAATCTATTTTTCTGTGAAGAAAGCTTGTGGGGGTCGGGTGCGCGGGGAGGGGGGGATTGGTCTCTTATATTCTTTGCATTTGTTTTTGGAATTACTATAATGTGATAATGTCAGTGCCAGCTGCATCTTTTGCCCAGGGAGCACTCATCATACTGTAACATCTTTTCTTTCTTTACTTTATTTATGCTTTCCTTATTTAAAGCTATCCATTTCATTTCAAAGTTATAGGGCACACTTCATTAGTAGAGTACATTTTAGGGCCTCAACATGTGTGCCATAATACAAAAATATCTCAATTGTGGCATAGTTCAAAGTTATATATATCTTTCGTTTTATTTTACTTAGCCTTTATACTTATTTTTATAAGAGATATGAAAGATTGGAGTAAAAAGAATTACTCCTTAAAATTTGAAAGGTAACATGTAACTTGGGATGACAGAGAAATATTCTGCAACTGGATCCCAGTAGAGTATTACTCCTACTATTAAACAAGCATATACGAAAAAATGTTTTTTGCCAGGGTTTAGTAATTAAATATAGAGGTTATAATTCAGAGAATTACAATTACAAAAATACAAAGAGGAATGTAGCAGGTGAGATCTGCTTCAGACAGATCCCAGAATATCCTCATGTTGAATGTTTTATTTACTTCAATTTGCTCATAAACAGTTGTCTTCCAATAATATATTTTCAATCAAATCCCTCAAAGAATGTATCCTCACATGATCATTTGGTTAATAATGAAGATATTGCAGGATTAGTTTAAATTCAAATTTATATTTTGTTTAGTTAAGAATATAACTAATTTCAGGATAAATTTCTACCTCAAACTTGATGTTATTCTATTCACCCTAAAGATAGAATAAATTAGTCTACGAATTCTAATTGTGGAATAAATTTGCCCGGCGAACCAAACGATCACGGGAGAGAGTATTATTTTGGCTGGACATGTTACAATCAATAATTTTCGAGGTGTCAAAATCTTTTGGATGGTAAAAATGAATTTCCATAATTGGAGTAGCTTTGTTCACCGAAAGAAGGTAAAATAAAAAAAGCGCATCTTACTGTTTGATTGTTGTTATGTCAAATCTTCATAATTGAATTGCTCTATTCATTGAAACAAGAAAATGATTTTAGTCCTTTCTTTGTTTTTGGGTTTTAGATAAAGGTGCACTGAGTTGATATATGTATTTTATGAACTTTATTTCTTTAAAACATTTTTGTCATTTTATTGATTTAGAAAATTGAAAATCAAGTTGAAAGGAAGAGGCAGATAATATTGTGAAGCCATGTATTTGGAGAAGGAAAATGCTAAAAAAAAGAAGTAGATATCTTAAAAATTCACATTGATAGAGAAAAATAAGTAAATTTCTTATTTATTTTAATATTTTGGTACATAATCAAAAAAAATTAAATATTATTTTAAAAATATTTATATATAATTTAGACAAATACTAGAAGACGTGAGGCTGGGGGCAAGAGTGTGAGGTAGTGGATAGTGGCTATGGAGTGGGGTGAAAATAAGGTGTGTTGGAGAGTGGGAGAACACAATTAATGTGGAAAGCCACTACTACTAGTAAAATTTGTTTTTCCCTATTTTCATTAAGAAAGTTTTTCCTAGAAAATTTTCAAAACGATTGACCAATAACATGAGAAAATTGAAAAACATTGAACACACCCTTAGGGGTCGTTTGGTTGTTACTTGTTGGTTAGTGTTATACAAGCATTAGTAACGGAGAGTTTCAAGATAAATTTTTCAAATTTAATCCAAAATCTGTTGAAATGCTAACTTCGTTAGACGACATTTTTTTCCAATAAATGAAAGGAAATGGTTAGCTTTTTTTAGTCAAACATATTTTATTTTGTTAAATGAGTTTTACGTCCCCATGTCCAAATTTGATGACTTATCTCTATTTTTTCTAAGTTCTTATTTGAATGGGAGACACATGACATTAGTTAAAATTCATGATTAAAATTTAATTAATCAAATAAAAATCCTAATCATGATTTGATTAATTAATAAATACACTCTTATATCGGTTTAAAATCTTTTGATTATTTCTCCTTTTGCTAGATTTCTTATGCTGTAAAGAAATTTTCTCGAAAATATAAATATATGATTAATTCTACCAAATTATTATAATGACACAATTCAACAACATAATACTACTATCAAAACAATAAATCAGCATAATTAAAAGGAACCTATTTATTGTAAATGTCGAAATATCATCATCCCTACTCATAACTAATTTTAAAGAGAAAGTTTTTAATGATTAAAATGAAATTAAAAAAATTAACTCAAAGATAAATTGAAAAATATATAATGAGAAAGTAGGAAATGGTGCAGTAGCGTGGGTAAAAAAAGATAGGAAGAAGGAGAATTTTCAAAATATATATATTTATGGAAAAATAATACCCGGGCGATTGGAAAAGAAAGGAGTATTTCATTCTTTTACGGCCTTCCATTCCACTATTCTGATCAAATTAATTGCTCTGTTTCAAAAAGAATGACCTACTTTTATTTTTAGTCCGTTTCAAAAAGAATGACCCTTTCCTTTTTTGACAACACTTTAATTCCAACTTTCCACATGACATATTTAAGACTACAAGATTCAAGGACATTTTGGTACATTTGTCATAACTTTAATTTAGGACCACAAGATTCAAAAGTTTTTTTTTATTTTCTTAAACTCCGTGCCTAGTCAAACTAGGTCATTCTTTTTGAAACGGGGGGAGTACCATGTAACTATAATTGTGGGATTATCCAAAAATTTGAAAGTAAAAATATAAAATATAACCAACAACGGTTGTAGTGGAGTGGTAAGTACTCCTTCATCCTTAACCAGAGATCTAGGGTTAGAGTCTCTCTGGATACTGAGTTGTCTTTGTTAGGAAGCGCTTTACCCCCCAATATGGGACTTTCCAGTGCGAATCCGGATTTAATCTGGCTCCAATATGGATATCGGACACAGAGTCGGAAACCAAAAAAAATATAAAATATAGGGACTTTATCTAAATCATGGTTAGGATTTTAATTTGGTTAATTAAATCTTAACCATTAATTTTAACTAATGTCATATGTCTCTCATCCAAATAAGAATTTGGAGAAAATAGAGACAATGGGAATGAAGAGGATCCGGATCCGACTCAGTAGGTTAGGAAGCGGACGATAATAGCTCATTTGCTTCCCAAAGCGTACTGCTCTCCTAACAATTACGAGAGAACAACCATCTAATAAAATCGAGCTTGCAAAAAAAAAAATGGCATTTGAAAAATGTTGGATGAACAATATCTTTAAATCAATAGCTTATAAGGGTTGTCCGGTGTACTAAAACTCCCGCTATGTATGAAGTTCGGAAAAAAATTGGACTATAAAAAATCTATTATACGCAATCTTATCTTGTATTTCTGCCGAAAACTGTTTCCAGAGCTGATAAAATCAACAACTTATATGTACCATTATCAAACATAACTAATCCTCCATATGAGTTATAATAACTTTGAATCATATGTCAATTTCAAATATGGATTGTGGTGCAGTGGTGAGACTGCTACATTTTTAATCAGAGGTCTCAAATTTGAATCTTGGGTATGGAAAAAATCTCGTTGGAAGAGCCACCCCCAAAATGAGTCCTGCAGTATGCGATCTTGATTAGTTGAGACTTTAATACGAGTATCGAATATCGAATAGAAAATTAAAACAAAACAAAAAACTTCAAAGTTGCTGGCAAAGCATGCAATACTAGTGTACTTGTAGTTTGGGGGTGTATGGGCTTCTGACGCATTGCCCAATTTGTCAAAGGCTTAACTTGTTTTCATTATAAAAGGTACGCTGCATTTTCAATGTAACTTAATTACCATTCAAACGCTTTAAAGGCAGCACTAGGGTGGGCATATAAACCGGACAGGGGCGGCTCAAGCTTGTTGATGGCCTAAAGCTAAAAATAAATCAGCAGCCTTAATCTTTTGAAAGAAATTAATATTTTTTTAAATTCAAAGTTTATTCTTTTAAATTTTTAAGATGCAAAGTTGTTAATATATTTCTTACAAAAGTATTTTGAGTTGTAAAGTTTTCTTTTTTTATATATGTATTTTTGTTTTACTTTTTCTACAAATAATACTCCTTTCATTTAAATTTGTTTGCCTATTAGACTTGACATGGAGTTTGGAGTTTAAGAAAGTAACGAAGATTTTTTAATCTTACAGTCTTAAACTAAAGATGTATATAGAATACACTAAAATATACTTTAATCTTACGATCTTAAAAATGTCAGATGCAAAGTTAATATTAAAAAGTTGGCCAAACAAAAAAAATATTTTTTTCGAAACATACCCAAAAAAAGACAAATAAATTGAAATGAGGCCCCTCAAATTTGGAGGCCTAAGGCGGGTGCCTAATTCGGCAAGGCATAGAGCCGCCCCTGAAATCGGAGAACCGAAAAATCGTACCGAATCGAATTAGTTCGGTTCTTCGGTTTCGGTTCTTCGATTCAATTTTAGTTTTTTTTTTTATTTTTCGGTTCGGTGTTTGGTTTAGGGGTAACAGTTCTTCGGTGCCGAAGTTTTATTAAATTGTCATTTAGCTCATGTTTGGCTCAAAACTTTTTAAGACCAAACCTCAAAGCCAATACTCAATTACCTCATCAACATTTACCTTTCATCCTTATTACTTTTACATTTTTCTAATTTTTAATTTTATTTCCTAATATACTTATATTTCTAATTGTAATTTCTAAAAATTTTCACACATATATTCCTAATTTCTAATGGTAATTCCTAAAAAATTTTACACAAATACTACCACCGTATTGTGATATGAAAAATATAGCACTACAATGATATGTATTTGAAGTTGTCCTCACTTTATAGTCTATTTACAGTGTTTTAGATTTTTTAGTATCTTATATTTTGATTCGGTTCTCATTTTATTTTTTATTTTACACCAAAAAACCGATTTAAAAACACCTAACCAAACCGAACCGAAGTTGAAAAAATCGAATCGAACCGAACTTGTTTGGTTCGGTGTTTGGTGCACACTTTCTCAAAACTGAAAATCGAAGAACCGAATCGAAATTTGATAAAACCGAACCGAAGATTCGAACGTCCACCCCTAGGCAGCACCAAGCCTAGCTTGGTCATTTTCTAACTGGAAAATAATTGAATTGAACTTCTCAAGTTTCAACTTTTTATAATCGTGGTATCCAAATCTACTCTACAATAGCACGATGCACAAAATCTAGTTAGGGTTTCAACATAGGTCTTGGAAGTAGATATTGAAAATTCATCTTCAAATATTTGTTTGATCATGTGATAGATTTTAAAATTCATCTTCAAATATCTGTTTGATCATGAAATAGATTTTAAAAATTCATATTCAAATATCTGCTTAACCATGAAATAGATTTTAAAAATTCATCTTCAAATATCTGTTTGACCATGAAATTTCGTCAGATTTTAAAAATCTGATTTTCAAATATATTTTCAAATTTCTAAAAACTAGGTAAGACCAGTTTTTTGAACTTTCATACAAAACTTTAAATTTTTTCCATATAAAATGAATGTCCAGAAACAACTTCAAAACCTATGATCGTACGGAAGTTTAATATATTGGTTATTTCCTCCATTTCGTTTTAGTTGGCCCTCTTGCTAACAATATTTATTTCAATTTAATTATTTTATTTATGAAATCAAGAGAATTTTATTATGTTCTTTCAATATTATTCCTATTATTAAATAACTATATAAAATGTATATACTCAAATATATAATTTTAAAACATAATTAATAAGACTAATTTCATAAAATAAACTCATCATAAATATTTTTTTAAGAAAAGAGTCAAGTTAATAAAAAATAAATATTTTAAAACGGAGAAAGTAATAGTAATAGGTCATATATAATCCATAGAAATCTACTCTAGGATGCACAATATTGACACTCATATATTACAAAATTTATTTGGTGGGTGATGGATTGGGTTGGGAGAAGGAAGAAGTCCATTGGGGAAAAGAGTAGAGAGGAAGGCTGGGCCACTCAAGTACATTAGTAGCCTAAGGTCAAAATTAAAATTAATGCCTTAAGTTTTTAAAAAAAATTAATATTTTTTTTTATAAAATTTATTTTTAAAATTTTTGAGATGCAAAGTTGTTAATAAGTTTTATATAACCATTTTTTATGATAATTCTATTTTCAACTAATAATATAATTAATTTATTTAATTTTTTTGAGATATAGTACTTTAAATATATCAAATTTCTTCAAAGAATTATTTTTTTTATATAAAAAATTTATTTTTTCTTTAAATAATATTTAATATTTTTTAAATAAATTTTTATAATCTATTATTACTAATAAAATAAAATCTCTCAAATTTGAAGCATAAGGCGATTGCCTTTTTCTTTTAAGTGGTTGAGCCGGCAGCGGAGGAAGGCACAGCTAGTGAGGTGACGTGAGAAATGTGAAAGAGAAGGCACACATGTTAATGTCAAACATGTCTTATCGATATCTGCAATTATGAGTAAAAACCCAACAAGCAACTTGTGCAGCACCAACTACTTTCACTTACTACACAGTCGTACCTTTCACCCTCTGTATATGTAAATTGTATTCCACCGGTTTCATTTTAATTGATTCTTTTATTTAAAATATTTCTTTTATTTAGAAAATTAAAAAAAAATATATATTTTTTTAATATTATTTCTATCATTAAATAAGCACATAAAATATATATACTCAAATTTATATTTTTAAAACATAATTAATAAGATTAATTTGATAAAATGAACTTCTAATAAATATTTTTTTAAGAGGAGTGTCAAGTTAACATGAACCAATTATTTTGAAACGAAGGGAGTAACTTGTAATAGTAATCTTATTGGACACCTCCTTCACTTTTTTCAAAGGGTAATTTGTCAAAATATCTTTTATCTTCAGGTTTTAAGCAAGTCATGTACACATATAATATAAATAATCAAAGAGTAATTTATCAAAATATCTTTAATTTTATGAATTTAAGTTTTATACACATTCAACATAAATAATTTTCTACACTATTAGATTATTTAAAAAATATATATTTATAAATAATTTTTCTTAGTTAATACTTTCTCCGATTATCAATAGTGAATAACTAAAGATAAACGGATAAAGTAATTTTTCGAAAGAATATAAATGAAGAAAGGACAAGTATAAGAAAACAGAGTGAATATAGTATTAAAACTCATTTTTATAGTGTATCAATATTTAGGAATTTACTCCCTCCATCCAACACTATCCGTCAACTATTGACTTGATACATAAGTTAATAAATAATAAATAGTAATAGAAATAATTTTATTATATTATCTTTTAACTATAATAAATTTAATGTGTTGAAAAATTCATTGAATGATAAAAAATATTTAATAGCAAAGCTAAAATACATAAAAAAAGATAAATTATTCATTATTTTTTCAAACTTAATAAATATTATTAAATATTTATTTTTAATATATTAGAAAAATATTATTAAACGGAGGGAGTAAAATATTTGGGTATAAAATTAGTGATGGAGAAGACATAGAAAGTCCCAAATGTAAGAGAGGCTGTGGAGCACATGATAAAAATGACGGCTTCTTGGGGGAAAACCAAATATCCACACACTGCACGTGAGCTTGTTGAATTTTATACATCCATTGTCTGATGCTTTGCCCATCAATTTTCCTCCTAAAATATCTTGCTCACAAATACTGCTATTGTTCTGTTAATAACAAAAATCTTGATATATTGGCTATAAAATTATAATATTTCAAAATATTATTCAAAGTTTATGACCGAAATATAGGGAAAAAAACATCACATGACTCATTAAAAAATAAGTGGCATATGTTTGGGCTATTGGATATGAAATAGCCAGTCGGCCCAAACTAATTTCAAAAATGGCCAATCGAAACTGTATCAATATGGTATATAATTTGTATCAATATGATATATATGGTACAGGGACTGTATCAATATGGTATCAAAATTGTATCAATATGGTATATGAACTATATATGCATATGTTTTTTTGTATAAACTATATGAATGTGGCATGGAGACTGTATCATTATGGTATATGAACTGGAAAAAAAAAAAAAGGACAGTAGCAACGATAAAAAGGCCTAAAATGGCTACCTTTTGAAATTGCAAAATCAATAGTTATTTCGTAAAAATAATTTTGAACAAAGTAATATTTATGTCCTTTCCCCCGAAATATATGCTCTTTTCGTTCTCTCGTTTCAAGAGGAGTACTATTTTAAAGTTGTGAATTGTGATAGTGTATCACACACGCTTCATACTTTTCACCAGCTTTATCTCCAGGAAACATTAGCTCATACTCTTTAAATTTTATGTGTATAGAGATTCCTAAGAAATTAGTATTATTTTTTTAAAGGATCTCTCTTTGTAGGCATGCAAACTAACGGATATAGAATCACTACTCTCGGAATGATGAGGTCGATAATTCCTTACTCTAATTTCAAAACTGCATCTCTTAGACACGCAGCATCCTCCATATAATAGTGCTGAGTTCCCACATTGATGGTTAAGGATTATTCAGGGCCGGCGATAGCCCAAAGCTGCTGAAGCATGGGCTTTCCTCATTTTATAGCACACTAGTTAATATTTTTGTAAAAAAAAATTATACAATTATTTTAGTTCACCGAAAAGGTAAGAAAATATTAAAATTTGATTGACAAAAAGTAGTCTCGTTTTTACCAAATTCAATTTGAAAAAAAAAGAGTACTTTTCTTATTCATTGAAAAGGAAAGGTATTTTTGGGTTTTGATTGACATAAATAAGTCTTGGAAAGGCAATGTAAGTACACAAACACAACTAAAAAATATGGAAAGAATTCTTTTATATCTATTTATTTTCTTTTCATTTTAAGTACACAAACACAAGTAAAATTAAACTTTTCATTTTCTTTCTTGGACTATGAATTAACATAAATAATTCTTTTATATCTATATTTTCTTTCCATTCTTATACCTTCAAAACTTTAATTTTTCAAAAGATCTTCTTTTACAATATTATTATTGATCTTATTTTTCTTGGCTAATCAAAATTACTGATAGTTTATAAAGATTGAAATTATTATTTTCAGGTCAAGTTATTAAATTAGGTTCTATCATTTTAGTTAAATAATTGTGTAGGCATATATTGGTAGACATATCTGTTATTTCTTGAATATTTTGTCATTTTTTAAAAAAAAATTTATATGTCAACTAGAAAACATGAATCCAGATCTTCAAATCTGAAAAAAAAACCCTGAAGCTTTGATACAATCTCAAAAAAGAGCTTTAGATAAATTTTTCATAAATAATGAGAAAACAAAATTAGAAAATATAGGAGAATATTCTCGAGATGAGCAAGTTACTAACTCAGTTGAATTAGATGATAACATTATAAGATGATTATTCATAACTTTGCATTTCAAAAAGTTAGAAAAATAGCTTTTAGATAAATACTATATACTTATTATTATTTTTGTGGAAAAAAATAAATCAAGGCCTCTCATCGAAGTTTCACTTTAGACCCCCAATAGTGTTGAGCCGCCCCTGGGATTATTTGGTCTCTTTATTTGTTGTCTAACTATGCGAATAGCTGAAGTTTGTAATTTAATTTATTTGGAAAGTTCGCAATAAATTCTTTTCTTAAATTTCAAAAGCAATTTATTTATTTAGGGTATATCATTCCGTAAAATAAATGGTATTGTCGCCACATATAGAGATGTACATGTATAAAAAATGAGATACATTGAAAAGGATCTAAAATATGGTTGGTTTTTTTTTTTTTTTTTTTTTTTTGTGTGTGTGTTTGGGGAGAGGAGGGGGATTGGTCATGTAAAGATCTGATAATTCTTGACCCAATCCACTTGATGGGCCCAAATAAGAAAGCAGATCAGTCCAAAGAGGCCCAGTACTATTTTCCAAAGGGAAAATAACACCACATGACTCATTTAAAAATAAATGACTCATGTTTGGGCTATTGGACATGGAGTGGCCAGTTGGCCCAAACTAATTTCAAAAATGGTCAGTTGAAATTGTATCAATATGATATAAGGAGTGTATTAATATGGTACGAGGACTATATCAATATAGTATAAGAATTGTATCAATATGGTATAGGAATTGTACAATATGGTATATGAGCTATATATACATATGTTTTTCTGTATAAACTAGATGACTGTGGCATGAGGACTGTATTATTATGGTATATGAACTGTATCTATATCTATACTATATTAAAAGTGTGAAGGTCCTTATAAATGTTGTTTGAACTTTTTGCCCTTCATTAAAAGACTCTATAATAGACAAAATTGTCTTTTCACTTATTTCCTCAAATTATTATACCATTATATTTATAATATATTTAAAATTAGGAATCCTAAAATATATAGTAAGAGAAAAATATATTTTAAAAATTAAGGAATCCTAAAATAAATCGTAAAAGGTATTAAGAGAATTAATAATTAAGGAGTCCTAAAATATTGATAAGAAGAAAATATATTTTAAACAAAGATGCAAAATAAAATTACGTTAGGAAATAATAACATTAATTAATAATTGGGTCTTCTTTTTCCCTTTTCATCCCAAACCAATTTTGATAATAAGAAATCTTAAACCTAAGTAACATAATTGTCAATTTTTTTTGGTTTACTTCGTATGCTACCCATTTTTGGTTAAATAAATTCAAATTTAAAGTAATATTAAAAAGGACATAGTCCTTTAAAAAAATAATCAAAAGCCAATTATTGAAAATTGTTGCTATAATTTTGTATATATAACAATTTCGTACACTAATTTGTTTCACGGATGTGTTAGAATTGACCCTAATATTTTAATTATATTTGGCTTTTACCTTTGAAGGGAGGGAAGAGAGTTCACATAATTAATTTTTATTTTTTTCAAAAAAAAAATAAAAAAACTTCCATATTTAGGTAATCCTTTTTTGGAGGAAAAGATTTTGAACTTCTATGAATTGAGTATCATCTTGTAGGAGAAATTATTCTCCCATCATACTTTTTTTTTTATATAAGTTATATGTAGATCAATTGACCAAACCAATTTAATATATTTCTATATAACATATACGTAATTGTTTGTTCTCTACATTATTTTAATTTATTTTCTTTATTTTGATATTCAATTGCTTACCTTTCTTTCTTAGTTTTCAGTGGAGATGAATTTTTTGGTTAAACATTATATACAACACGATTATTGAAGAATGATACTTTATTTTGATGAATATTTGTTTTATGTTTTTGTGATATAATGATATTTAAATTTAACTCACACCTATTTTTATATCTTCTCTTCTTATTTTCAGAAGTAGAATGAGATGAAGATTTTCGTCCACAAGAATATTGATTTCAAATGAGGCAAGCTCTTTCTTATTAAGGAGGACCAATTAATACAAGGTTTGTTATTTTCCTCTTTTTTTTTTAAACTATAAAATTGTAAAACTTCAAAAATTTGAGTTAGATTTGAATTGTTTAATTTTGTGATTCTCTAATTATATATCTTAGACATTCAACGTAAAGTATATCAGTTATATCTGTAGACGTATAATTATAATATATATTATCTTACATATTTTGATTTCTAATTGCATCTCTTCTTGTGTTTGGGGTGTCGTTCTATGGCCTTGGTAGTTTTTCTTAATTAGTTTAAAGTTGTTTTTAATGCTTTTATATGATTTTTCATGAATATATTAATTTTCTTTTTAAGTGTTTTTCGTATTTGATAAGATCTTCAATTTGCTTATTAATCAAAGCATATTTTCTCTTATAATCTCGAAGTGATTTTATAAAATTAAACTCATTGAACGAAGTACACGTGCGGGGCGCGTACCCTAAGACTAGTATGAACAAAAAAACATGAAGAGTATAATATGTATAGAAATTGTATAATTCTTATATAGTGTCATTTGTGTCCTTTTCCCTTTTCCAAATGAAAAAAAAAATCATTTAACCAAGCCCACTAGTGTCACAACTTTTTGTAGCCTTAAAAATAAGTTTACAAAAAATAGCCATAGATTATTCAAATAAGATGGTTAAATTTTATTTATTTTTTTAAAAAAAGAATCCCTAAAAAGGGGGAGCTATATTCAATCTATTATTTCCCAAAAATTACCCCTTAACTTTCTCTAAAAATTATATCATTTCTTATTATCTCCAGAAAAATTAAAATACAAAATTAAAAACACTTGGATGAAAATGGTTTAAAAAAAACAAAAAACATTACTAAAGTTTCATCAAAACTTTAAGAAATTTATACATGTATAATAAATACATAAATTAGTGTATACATATTATATATCGTATACACACTAATTATATTTATATTTTATAATAATTATAAAACTTGAACGTAAATGACAAAAAAATATTATCAGATTTTCACCAAAAATTTTAGAAAATTTATATATGTATAAAAAATGTATATATCGATGTATAATTAGCATATAAAGTATACACATTAATTATATAATAATTATACACTAATTACACAATGATAAATATTGTATAATGATATTACACAATATATAATTAATGTGTAATATATACACACTAATTATATACCTATTATATAATGATTATACACTAATTACACAATGTATAAATAACTTATTTTCTCCATCTTTCATCTTCTTTTAATATTTACGTTGATTATATAAGTAACAAATTAAAGTTCGAGACATTACAATTTTAGAGACGAAATTCATGTCTTAAAGAAAAAAGTTATGATAATTATGAATAATTTATATTGGTTTAATTAATTATCCATTTATTGAACTTGTTTTTCAAATATTTTAATTTCTAATCTTGTTCGTGAAAATGCTGTTATTGAAGAACAATTGAGTTTTGATTTTCTAAGATAGAGAAAAGAAGAAAAAACAGGAGAAGGGAATTTTGGTTGAAGGTTGGGTGGTGGGGAGAGGAATATGAGATAGAGAGAGAATTAATATTAATGTGGAGAGATATATACTATCTTATTTAAATAATTTGTATTTATCTTTATCCCTATAAATAAGTGATTAGAATAAAACCAAAAAAACCAAAAAAAAAAAGTGATTAGAATAAAAATAAATTATTAGTTTGGCTAATAAAAGTAAACAATGAGTGGAAGCTGATTATAATGAGGTTATTAAAATAAAGTATGACTATTTTGGATTTAAAACTTATATGAGGTGCTATTTGAGTTGTTTTCCTTTCCAAATCAACCTGGCAGCACGGATGCCTCACATTTCTTTCTTGGTTCTTCTTGACGGGCTTTCCAACTATTAATCGTGATAAAATTAGGTGGGATGACTAGTTAGTGTATACTTAGGTCATGCTGGTAAGTTAGATGGTCGAAGTGTATGTTCACGTAAATTTCCCTTTTGAATTTGTTATGAATTTTTAGCCATCGTTTTGGAAAAGTATTAGGTAAATAGACAATGTTAATGCATAAATAATATTTGAGAAAATAACCTAAAACCCCCCTAACCTTTACCTGAAATCTCAATTACACACTCGAACTTCACGGGGGTCCTATCACCCCCCTGAACATTTTAAAAATAGAATTATTTGCTCCCTAAAAGCTGAGATGGCAAAGAAGGTGTAGTTCACTCTATTAAAATAACTATTAAAATTTATTTTTAATATTTATTTACATAAATATAATATATATAATGTATGTGTGTGTGTGTGTGTGTGTGTATATATATATATATATTATTGGTAATATTTTCATAATTTGTTTTCTATCTTGTTCACCAACATACCCCAATTTCTCTACCATTACCATCCTGCCGCCACCACCAACCACCATCTCCACCATTCTTCTTCACCTTCCTCTATTTTCCTACCCATATAGATCTCTCACCCTTTTCGCTTTTTCCACTGCCCATTTCCCCCAAATTCTTACCCAAATTTCAAGAATCAAGAATCAAACATCAAAAAATCAAGAATTTTTATGAAAAAATTGTATTACCAATACCATATTGTCTTTCACCCCACTTCAATCCAAGCCAAATTTCATCTCTAATTCACATCTTGGTCTCATCTCACCCATCACTACCATCACGATCCTATTAGCCACCACCAACACCACTTCTCTTTCTTTTCTCTGTCTTCGCCGGAGACGAGTACTACCCGACAATGACATGGAACACAAAATTGTTCATGTTGAATTTGATGTTTCTTCGTTTCTCTCTGACCAATGGCCTTAATTCAAAAATGTTGATGTTTTGTTTTGTGTGAACATGAAATTTGATCTTAACAAGGAAAAAATCGATTTTGAATTTGTAGAAGTGAATATGGTTGAAGATAATGGTAAAATAAATAAATTAATAATAATAAATTTCCACGTGTCAAACACGTGAGTTTCGCTGATCAACATGGATGTGGTTATAACTTGGTAAGGGTGTAATAATTTCAGTTTTAAATAGTTTAGGGGGGTAAGAGGACCCTGTGAAGTTCGAGTGTGTAGTTGGAATTTTGGGTAAAGATTGGATGTGTTTTAGGCTATTTTCTCATAATATTTGGATAAAACCATCCCTTCTTAAAAAATGAAAGACTTATTAAGACTTAAACTCAATAAATCTTTTCTTGGTTTAAAACTGCAACAAAGGTTCAAAACTAAGGAACGATTCAGAGGGTTTCGTACTTCAACAATATTTTGAACCCTTTGAATAATTCCTTAAATTCCACTTTTCAATCCTTTCGATTTTTTCAATGTTTCCTGAATTTGTTCCGTATTCTAATTAAATATATCTTTGTCCAAAAGCTTTTCATATAAAAAAAACAATTAAATATCAATAGCTTTTAAATAATCTATAGCAGTTATTAAAAACGATTACCTCTCCCCTTAAAAGTAATAAGAACAACATTAACTTCTTCACTTACACTATTACACACACACACACACTAAAATTGATAATGGGCCTAAGTCTAGGAGTGTCAGATGGACAAGTTGGGCTGAAATTGAAATTATTAAAATGGATTGAATTAGAAATTAGGTTGAGTCATGACCAACCCAAATTTATTTTGAGTTTAAATGGGTTGGGTTCAAATGAGCTTAAAACTGGGTTGGGGCTTGACCCGCCCAATTTGCCCCGCTTAATCTACAGAAATTAACATATTAATATTTAAGGATAACTACGTGGCTTAGCAAATATAAACTCTTAATTACCTTAAGTGTCAATTAATTACAATTCATAGTCTTTCTCCTTTATTTTCTCTCTTTTTTATTTCTCATTTTTTTTTCTTTTCCAATTTTTTTACTTCTTTTTTTCTCTCCCTTTTTTCCCCCCTTTTTTCTTTCTTTTTTCCTTTTCATTTTTTTCTCCTTTTTTTTTTATATATATTTTTCTTTTCTGTTTTTTTTTAAATTTATTTCTTTTTTCTTTGTAGTTTTTTTTTTTTGTATTTTTTTCTTTTTTTCGTTCTTGTTTCATTTTTTCTTTTTTTTTAATCATTTTTTCTCCTCTTTTTTTTTCTTTTTTTTTTCCTCTCATTTTTTTTTTTTTTTTTTTGTATTTTATTTTTTATATGTCTTTTATATTTTATATTTATTTGTACCATACTATATATTTCAAATAAATTTATTATTTATATTTGAATAGTTTAACCGTGAATATGTACAATTTATCATTTGTATTTGCATACAAACAAGCATATGGATTAATTATATTTACTTGAGTCTAAAATATATAAATAAACAAAGTGTCATTCAATGCAAATGTATCATAAGTATTTATATTTCAAATTTATCATTTGTATTTGTATATAAACACAAGTATCATTTGTATGCTTATAGTTCAAGTTGTATAAACATGAATCATTTGATTCAAATGTAACATTTGTATATGTATAATTTAACATTTGTATTTGTATAATTTATCATTTGTATTGTTCAATTTGTATCAATAAAATACAGTTTGTATCAATGAATATAAATACAAGTGTCTGTAGAAAGAAAAATAACAATTCCTTTTCAATTGGTTAGAAATACAAATAATACTGTCAACTACAAATTCAAATACAAACAAATAAAACAAATGAAATTACAAATACAATTATAATATGCGCTCAACTTACAAATATAAATACAAAATAGTTCTTTAAAAATACAAGTAATCAACGAAAATAGAATACAAATACAAATATCAATACAAAATAAAATGAAACCACAAAATACAAATACAAATATGCTGTCAACTATAAAATACACATACAAAATAATTCTTTAAAATCCAAGTGCAAATTGGACAAATAACTGATGGTGTGAACTATAAAATACAAATATAAATACAAACTCGAACTATAAAATACAAATACAGATACAATTATATCAACAAATATAAAAATATAAATGATGGTAGAAATACAAATACAATAAGTGATTTTTGTATTTTCATTATCATCCATAACTTGTGCTTGACGGAGCCATATTTTTTAAAAATAGAAAAAATATAAAATAAAAAAGAAGAGAAAGAAAAAAAAATACAAAAAAGAAAACCAAAAAGAAAAAAAAATAAAAAAAAAAAAGAGAAAAGAAAAAGAAGCTAGAGATAAAAGAGAGAAAAAAAGAAGCTAAAAGAAAAAAAGAAAAAAAAAACAAAATTAGAAAAAAGAAAAAGAAGAAGAAAAAAAAAGGAAAAACACGAAAAAGAACAAAACGAGAAAGAAAAAAATACAAAAAAACAAAAAAGAAAAAAAACAAAAAAGAAAAAAAAGAAAAAAGAAAAAAATGAAAAAGGAAAAAAAAAAAAAAGAGGGAGAAATAGAAGTTAGAGATAGAAGAGAGAAAAAAACGAAAAGAAAGAATCAAAAAAGAAAAAATAAAACTAAAATGGGTTGAAGTGGAGATTGAATTGAGCTCAGTTGAAGATCTTTTTAAAATGGGTTGAGGTTTAATGGATTGAGATTGAGCCCAATTGTAAATTATCTTGAACTCAACCCATAGATTTTGGATTGAGTTGGATGGGTTCACTTAATTTGGGCTAATTTTGACACCTCTCATTTCTTTCTTTTAGCTTTTTTTTTCCTTTCTCTCTTTTAGCTTTTTAGCTTCATCCCACAATAGATGTTGAACCAGTAAATTACACACAATGACTATGAAAATAAATGATTTTCAGTTAATTTCAGTTTGTTTCACGGACAAACTTTCAAAGTCAAAAGTTAAAACTTATTTCAAATTTTGCCATAGGGCTAAAGAGATTAAAAGTTTAGGACTAACTACCTCCATAACCATTTTTATAAATCACTTGTATTCAAAAGAAGCTGTTTGTATACTCTAAAATCATGGGCTAAACACGATACAATTGACCGAATAGTATTTATGATTTTTGGATAGGACTTCTTTTCATTTCTCACTCTTTTCATTTCCTCAAATTTTACTTAACGGGAGATATATGTCCTAGTTAAAAATTAAAGATTGAAATTTTAGTTATCCAATGCAAAATTTTAATAATGGTTAGAATAATAATATTTTTCTTATTTTCTCTCAAAAACTTTAGAAATCTCACAAGTCACAGTTCTAGCTAAAATATTATTTCATCCATAATAAGTACATTTAGATCTTTTCCAACTTTATTATGAAATTCTTTTCCTAAAAATTATACAGGTCAGGGATATTTGCATTTTGTCAAATTGTGTAACAGTAACTCTTTTAACCTTTTTACCAAAAAAAATTAAAACTCTTTTAACTTTTTTAAGACATAAAAACATTTATGGTTGTCTAATTCAGCGTACAGATTGGATAGACAATCTCATTTTGCTATTTTGTTGCTAAAATTTCCTTAATTCTATGTTATAGCAAAATTAAAAAATTCAACATCATGCACTATGTTATGAAAGGCGGAATAGTCTAGCAAACCCTTGTACTTATATGTGTTTGTATTCTGGACCCTCTTATTTATCTCTTTATCAACTGAACCCTTAAACCCATTAAAATACAATATTTTAAACCCTTTTCATAACTATTTAGTGGTGCGTGTAATACAAACGCCTCCACGTCATTTATAAATGCCACATAAGAAATTAAATATTAAAAAATTAATTAAATTAAATAGGCCACTTTTAACAAATTGAACATCAAGTTCATTCCAAATAACTAAATTTTTCCCCTTTTAATTTGATTTTCAACAGCAAATTCACAAATACAAACACAATAAACTCCAATTACAATTTTGAATTAATTTCACAAATTCATGAAAACTCATTTATTATTTTTCAAGCTTATCAATGAAACTTTTCAATCTTTGAATCTCCATTAGCACTCAC
This sequence comes from Capsicum rhomboideum, assembly GCA_031232105.1. Lineage (NCBI taxonomy): Eukaryota > Viridiplantae > Streptophyta > Magnoliopsida > Solanales > Solanaceae > Capsicum > Capsicum rhomboideum. The sequence continues at coordinate 133,022,136 of CP124712.1, read as the reverse complement.
CATAAAGTTTTAGGTCAGATTTTGACAAAAAAAGAGAGGGGACGAGTAGATCTTGAACTGAAGGGTGCCGAGGGAGGGGGTGAATTTGAGAAGAAGATATTGGTTGGGGTTAGCGTGGGTGGGGGCGTCTGAGAAGTAACTGAAAAGAAGAAGAGAGTAGCGGGGGATTTGGGGGGGGGGGGGGGGAGGAGGGAGAAGAATATGGGTCGGAGGTTGAAGATGCAGAAAATAGGATTTTTTTTTTCCTTTTTGAAGTTTATTAATATTTTTTTCTTATAATTTTAATATTTTTAAATATAAAAGTTGTATACATTGCTTCTAAACGCGTGTAATCACGCATTTTGACAAACTCAGCCATCTTAATGCCACATAAGTTCAGTCATCGGTCAAAGAGTTTAAAAAGTTGAGTTCAATCGAGTTTAAGGGTTTAGTTGGCAAAGGAGTGAGTAGGAGGGTCCAGTTTATAAATGGGGACAAGTACGAGGGTCTATCAGGTCATTTTACCATTATGAAACCATTTAATTTAGTGGATGTTTCATTCAATGAATTCTTAGATACATGTATCTTATTAATTCTATCACTTAATACGTCTATCTAACGAAAAACTTGTATATCCTATAAAAGGGTACTTCATCTTTGATGGAAGAAACACTACAATAAAGAAATAAGAAAGTAGTCTCTCCAATATTTCTTGTCTTCATTTTTCTTTATATGATTTCATATATTGCTTATATTTTACAATACGTTATCAATACGAATGGTGGTAATTCTTTCTTAGTGGTAAATGCTTTTGTGTCGAGGTAACTTTGTGCTATTCTTTCTTCACATAGAATGGTGGTAAGAATATTTTTCCATATTGATTGGATGATAATGAAAGGTTTTAATGATTATGAATTTATCTGCACTTTAAATATATTCAAAAATATGATGCACAATAACTTTCTTATGCAAAAAGAGGTTACGTTGTTATCCTAATTTATTATCCATTCATCTTCTGTTTTATGAAAAAATATTTTTAAGTTAAACTCAGTTTATTTAATTGTTAAATTAAGTGATAATACATTCATAATAATATTAATTCTGGCTAATTATTGTGATCATTAAAGATAAATATTTTTATATGCTTGATATGTTTATTATTGATTAACTGCTCCACTGCTCGTAGAAAATGATTATTTATTTGTAAGTGTTTTTAACAATGTGATTATTTTAGGTCTAATCATGGCTGCTCAAAATTATGCTCCATTTCTTGGAGTGAATGAGACAACTTATGATAAATATTATATGAGGGTAAGACGATGGGTTCAAGTCTCGACGCGCCACGAGGATAAAACACCAGGTTCAAATTTCAAAGCCCCATGATGATAAAACACCAGGTTCAAAGTTTTCCTATATTATTGATCCAGCGTCAGGAAACAAATAATTTCATCTACAAAATTTGAATATGCGGTATTTGATTTAATTGCTCCACCACGCACAAAGATGAACCCCAAATAAGGCTGGGGTAAATGTTAGATTTCCTAACATTAGAGGGAGATATGATTAACAACTGAAATGGATGGAATGAATTATCTAGATTCTCGTAAAAAAATTGTAAAATTAAAATTTAAGAGATAATTCAGTTGTAAAATATTACAAACTAATTAGTAGATGTATTTACTGATCAATGTTATAATTCAACTGTAAATGCTCTAATGAGAAGTCTTTGAAGGACAAAGTCTATGGCACGCCTGAAGCATGACAGACCAATCGATTTTAAACGTAAAACTCCTTGAAGAAGGAGAGGAGCAAATGATAAAGACGGTAAATGATAATGAAGCAAGTGATTTAAAAAGCACTATGACATAACTCTTCAGAAAACCTTGGCAAAGGTTCAAGTACATGAAAATGATGAAATGAAGAGATCTCGATAAGTTATGTCTCACTGAAATCGATATCAAATGACCGTCGACGGTATCTTTGATATAATGTAGCGCTCAACATTATAATAGGTAACGAGGATCTTGGATTCAAATCTGTCAAATAATGTGGACACATAAATAATTGACCAAATAATGATACTTAATTCAAGTATTTTTATTTTTCTTGAAAAATGAACATTTGGATCTATAGTTCAATGACCAAGGTATAATGTCAGTAAGGTACAAATTAATTATTGTGCGAAAAGTAAAATGAAAAGTAAGATTGTAAGATATAAAGTACGGCTTGTGTCTTAGGGCATAAAGATTTTTCGCAAAATTCCTGGCATTATGATAGAGAGATGTGCTCTCTTGTGGTGGATGCAATGAGGTTTCTTCCAGTCTGACAATACTGAAAAACTTGAATATGTATAATGTGCCCGATTGTCATGTCTAGCTAGATGACAAAGGTTATGTTAAAGTCCTTAAAGAATTTAAAAAGTTTTAAAGCGATTCTATTGATTACCCCAATGATTATAAGATCGCTTAACATAAAGAAAGATCAATCTCTATCTCATGAAAATGATTTAAAAGTACCATGATTTAGTGCAGTTGGTACATTTATATATTGGGGAGCATCATTTACAAGAATAAAGTTATGTTTTATTCAGTAGAAGTATAATATGCACTGTTTTTTTTTTCTTAGTCGAGGTTTTGTCCCACTGAATTTTTCTGGCAAGGTTTATAATGAGGCAGCTAGATATGCGTATTACTAAATATGTGTATTCGAAGCATTTGACAAATAAAATATTTGTCCATCAATCAACATACATTGAAAAGGTTTGAGCCTATTTTAAATGGATAAATCACATCCGTTGAGTATTTCGATGGTTATGAGATTGCTTGATATAAATAAAGATCTATTTTGACCTCAAGAAAAGAATGAAGAGCTTCTTGTAAGTATATTGGTTAGATTCAGCTCCTCCCTAACGAGAAGACATTGGAATAGTGTTAAGCCTATACTCAGATATCTTCGACGAATCATTAATGTCAGATTATTTTATTCTAATGAATCCAAGTAAAAAATGATTGGTTATGCGAGGTATTCATCTGATTCAGATAAAGCTCGATTTTAGACAAGCTATTTATTTATATATGGAGGCACATCTATAACATGGCGTTCAATAAAACAAAGAATAGTTGCCACTTTATCAAATCATGCAGAAATAATAACCATCCATGAAGCAAGTCTGGAGTTATTTTCGTTGAGATCAATGACTCAACATATTCAAAAATTGTGGCTTTTTCTTGAAAAGGGATATTCCAACTACAATGTACGAAGACAATGTTACATGTATAGCTCAGCTAAAGGGAGGATATATTAAAAGACTGGAGTTGTTTTGGTTGAGATCAATGACTCAACATATTCAGAAAATGAGGCTTTTCCTTAAAAAGACATATTCCAACTACAATGTACGAAGACAATGCTACATGTTTAGATCAACTAAAGGGAAGATACATTAAAAGAGACTAAACAAAGCATATTTCACCAAAGTTCTTTTTCACTCATGATCTTGAGAATAAAGGTGAAACAAATGTTCAACAAATTCGCTCAGCTAACAATTTGGTAGATTTGTTCACCATGGCATTGCCAACATCAACATTTGAGAAGATGAGATATAAGATTGAAATGCATCATCTCCGAGATATCAAGTAAAATATTCATCAAGGAAAATGAAATACGTGTTGTGCTCTTTTTCCCTTAGCCAAGATTTTGTCCCAAATTGAATTTTCCTGATAAGATTTTTAATGAGGCAGCACTAAAGGCGTATTACAAGAAGTGTGTACTCTTTTTTCTTCACTAGGCTTTTTCTCACTAAATTTTTTTAGTAGGGTTTTAACGAGGTACATTATCTATGAACATCCAAGGGGGAGTGTTATAAAACCATTCAATTTAGTGAATGTTTCATTCAATGAATTCTTACATACATGTACCTTATTAATTCTATCACTTAATACTCCTATAAAAGGGTACTCCATCTTTGATGGAAGAAACACTGTAATAAAGAAATAAGAAAGTAGTCTCTCCAATATTTCTTGTCTCTATTTTGCTTTATATTATTTCATATATTGCTTATATTTTACAATACATAATTGTTTTATTAGAAACTTACACATATTATTATCTATTCTTTTATTATTAAACGCCGATCTAATTTGATTTTACTGTTCCCACTAAGCTAATGGTGTCTATTTTTGTCATACTTGATGGGAATGTAAAGAAGAATTAGGGGAAAAATAAAGAACTGTTACCTGTACAATTTTTTTTTTTTAAAAAATGAACTCGTAATAAGTAGGATAAAAAAAAAGAAGAGATTTTAAATATATTTATGGATTAGATAATGTTTTAACTTTTAACTAGATTGGTGGATTGCAATAAATAAATAATGTAATAATAAAGCAAATAAAGGTAATATTGTTACTTTGAAATTGTGGTTAGGATTTTGCTTTAAGTAATTACTCTCTGTGTCTCAACTCTTAAATTATCAGTCATGATTATCTTTCTCTTAAGAAATAAATAATTAGGAGGTTTATTTTTTATCTAAAAAAAAAATTGTACCCTTCATTCATATCTGAACAATCACCTCATCAACCATAATTGAGGTGTTTGTAGTCTTCAAAAAAAAAGAAATTACTAAGGGTAAAATGAAATGATTTTATCTTGAACTTCTAAAACGACAAATAATTTGAGATTACTTTTAAAAGTTACTATGGATAATTTGAATGGAGGAAATAAATTTTAACAGTTTATTCTTATTATGACATATATATTTTATTCAAATAGCAATTCGCAAAAATTAAGAGAATGAGAAATGAAAAGGAACCTCATCCATGAACCAAGTCTGACCCAATATAGATACTAAGGTCACACAAGTAGTTATTGAGCTGAAAAGAGCTATTGGGCAGACAACAAGCAGTAGGGCTAGGTTCATTTGGGATCCGGGTTGAGTAATAACGGTTTCATTCAGTTCTATCAAAAGGATAATGGTATGTGATTTATGGATTGTGCAGATTATTGAGTAAAGTATCTGATTCCTCTTATCACCATTCTTAGGGTGTGTTTGGTATGAAGGAAAATGTTTTCCTAAAAAATGTTTTCATGGAAAACAAGTTGGTTTCTTACTTATTTTCTCATGTTTGGTTGGTGAGTGGAAAACATTTTCCAGAAAATATTTTCTAGTGGTCGGTTAGTGAATGAAGAATATTTTTCAGAAAATATCTTGTAGTGTTTGGCTAAAGAGTAAAAAATATTTTTTAGGAAAATAGTTTCTGACCCAAAAATCAACCCAGACAATAGATCCAGGATCCGACCTCGACACTCAAATCGAGACCCGATTTCGAGACTCGACCTAGACTCCAAACCTTGTAATCAACCCCGACAGCCGAACCGAGACCCGAACCCGACACCCGAGAATCGACTCCTATACCCAACCCAAAACCCGACCCCGACATCCAATAAGGACTCGATTTCGACACCCGATCCGAGACTCGACCCTTACTACAGACTAGGTAATCGACCCCGACAGCCAAATTGGGACCCGACCGGAAACGAAATCTCAACACCCGACACCGATAGCTGACTAGGGATCTGACCACGACACCCAACCTCGACAGCAAACCCTAACACCCGAACCGAGATCCCACCCCGGCACCCGATCCAAAACCCAACCTTGACACCTAAATTAAGGCCCGACCCTGACTCACGAATCGAGACCCATCTCTTGGCCCCGTCACCTAACCCGACACCCGACCTCGACTCCTGACTCGAGACCCGATCTCGACTCCTAACCCGAGATCCGACACCCGACCAGAGACTCAACCTCGACCTTGAACCCGAGACCGACCCCCACTTCTGACCCAAGATCCGACCCCAAAACCTAACCCGAGACCTGGGACCCAACCCAAAATCCTGACCGAAGACCCGACCCCGTCACCCGACCCGAAATTCGACCCCGACTCCTGACCTGACATCTAACCCGAAACTCGATCCCGACTCTAGACCTGAGATCCGACCTCGATTCCTCACCCGAGACCTAAGACTCGACCCCGAGATCTGAACCTGACTCCCAATCACGACCCGAGACTAGAACCTTACTCCCGACTTGAGACCCGACCTGAGACATGGGACCCGACTTCGGTACCGAACCCAAGACCGGACCACGACTCCCGACCCGAGACCCTACCCCAACTACGACCCGGCACCCGATCCGAGATCGAACCCCTACTCCTGATGTGGGACCCGACCTCGGCATCCGACCCGAGATGCAACCCAGAATCTTGACCTAAGATCCGACCCGAGACCCAACCTTGACACCTTACCCCGACTTTCGACTCGGGACCCTACCAATACATCTGATCCGAGATCCAACCCCGACACCCAACCCTGACAATTGACCCAGTCACCCGACCCAAAACCCAACCTCGATTCCCAACCCTAAACCGGAGAGCGGACCCCGACACCTGACCCCGGCTCTCAGTCCGGCACCTGACCCATGACCCAACCGCGACTCCCGTCCCGATACCCGATCCCAACTTCCGACCCTGACTTTCGAGTCCAAAATCGAGAGTCAGGGTCAGGAGTTGGATCCCGGGTTAGTGTCGGATATCAGTACCCGAGACTTGAGTTAGTGTGGAAAGTTGATGTATGAGGTTGAAAGAGAGTTTTGGAAAATGTTATCCTTACTTTTTGAAGGAAAGTCATTTTCTTTAAATTTGAGGAAAATAAGTTGATTTGGAAATCATTTTCCAAAACATTTAAGCCAACCAAAAAAGAAAAAATTGAAAAACATTTTCGAGAAAGTGTTTTTCTTCATACCAAACATACTCTTAGAGTCTAAGCTTCTCATCCCCATTCATATCTCTTTTAATTACTTGTAATTTTAATAATTTTAATATTTTCATTGTAATCTTGTAGTTTGAGTGTTGCCATTACTATTCTAAAGTTGTAATGGTGTTCCAGTTCTTATTAGTATAGAAAATACATAAAATCATCCCTAAACTTGTCACCAAAACTTACTTTAGCGCTTTAACTATATGGGCATTTAAATACCCCCTTAAACAACTTTCAAGTATATTGAATACCACCCCAAGAATATAATATCACTCTCACAATGGAGAGTGCATCACATATGCGCCACATTAGTGCCACATCATTGTCACTTCAGGACCAGGTCAAAAATTATTTTAATTTTAATTTTTTTCCCTTCCCCTCTCCCTCTTCAATGAAAGCAAGAATATGAAACTTTAATTTTAATTTTTTCATTGCCAAGAATCAGAAATTCATTGGCGTCAATCAACTGAAAAATTGAATAATTCCTCATAATATGCTTTTGAGATTGCACCTTAGGTAAGTATTTATTCAAGAATTTATCATCAGTTAATTTTTTTTTTCAATTTTTCTTCTTTCATTAACCTCTATTTCAAAAATTCCATTTTTAAAATTGACTAATTCTTCATCTTCTTCCCTTCCGATTACTGCTTTTAATTTCTCTTCTTATAACACTTTTTTTTTTTTTTTTTTTTTAAAAGTGGGTGTTCTAAATTACATATTTGAAAACTATAATGAAGAATTTTATTGAAGCAAGATAAAGGTTTTTCCTCTAGGTGATGGTAGGGGTTCGAAAAAGAAGAAAGGAACGGGGGAGGGGGGGGGGGTTGAAGAAGAAGGAAGGGGGGGGGGGTTTGTAGAAGAAGAAGGGAGGTGGGGTTCGAAGAAGAAGAGGGGGGGAGGGGTTCGGAGAAGATGAAAGGGGGTGGGGGTTGAAGAAGATGAAAAAGGGGGGTGTTTTAATTTATTATTTTTATTTTTATCACATAATAATTTAATAAGTGGGACCGGTACCTTTTTTTTTTTTTTAAAAAAAAACGAGCTTTACAATTTTTTTTCTTTTTTCTTCTTGCCACGTCAGCCATTAAAATGATATTTAATTCACTTAAAAGTTGTTTAAGGGGGTAATTAAATATGCGTAAAGTTAAAGTGCTAAATTAAATTTTGCTGATAAATTTGAAGGTGATTTTATACATTTTCCCTTATTAGTACTGTGAAGAGATTGGGTTTTTGCAATTTCTAACCAAACAAACTTTTGCTCACTTTCAGTAAGTTATAAAACATTTCCACATCTAATCGACAATTACGTAATATAGAACTACTTAAATTGCATCAAATATATATCATTGTTTTAAAAGGTTGGGGTGTAAGGCGGGGCGTTTTATTTAGCGTGGGGCGAAGCGTAAGCCTCGAGGCGATGGGGTATAAGCCTCATGAATCTTAAAATTTTTAATTTATAATATAGTAAAATAGTGTTATAAAGTAAAAATTATAAACAACAAATTAATAATTAAAACAATTAAAAACATGATCAACAAACTCATAGAAAATAAAACTTCTAATATAATTTCACAAGTGTAAAGAGAGAAATGTTATAATAGCTCCTATGAGATGCAAATCAACTCTATCATCTTAACTTTCAAATAATAAAAGAATCATATTTTTGTAAGATATATTATGATCGTACTATGCAGTTTACATTCCTGAAATAAAATAATCAATAAAGTTTATTAGTATCCTCACAGTAATTTTGAGATAATAAAACATAATAATTTACTTTCAAATAACGATTAATTTGAGACATGTGGAAATAATATGAAGATCAATATTGATAAGTGAAGATGTAAAAATTGGCTAATTAAGTAATTTTTAAAAGAAATGTTAAATGATATTCACCCTCATGGTGCTTTCAAATAATAAATACTCCATGCAATACAATGAATTGTTATTTGAGTTATTTTCACTCTTCTAATTTGTGTAGATGAAAAAACTATTAAGTATCATTTACTTATTAGAGAATTATAAGGGTCAACAATGTCAATTAAGGAATTTGACACATAATTTTCCTAAGATTTATTAGGCGAGCCCCGAGCGTTGGGCGTTAGACGTGCTTAGGGCGTACAGTCGGGCTCTTAAGGCGTAAGCCTTAGAGGACTTAAGCCTCACACCTATGCCTCATGGCATTTTGTCAGTATCCTGCCCCGAGAAGAGCCTCAAAATTGCCTTTTAAAATACTGATATATATACATATTAATGATCTTAAACTAGAACTAACGTAGTTAAAATTTAACTTTTTAAAAGCTGATTCCTTTAGGATTGATAACATACAAAATTAAAGAAAAATAATACGTGATCCAAGAAAACGTAACATTAAAGGTAACCAATTGTAAAATGTACAGAGAGTTGCAGTCTCAAAGAAATACGTATGACGCTGCACACTGTGGAATGTTGGAAAACACCAGTTTTGTTATTATGCTCTCCTCGTCGGGGAAATTATGTTGTATTCTTTTCAGTTTGTTTGGCGTAGATGGGGTCAATTTCTCGTGCTTGCTTAGTTTGCATCCCTTTATTCGAATGCTTTGCCTGATTCACTAAATTGTTGGCTTATCAAATATTTGCCCATGACAATCGTTAACCTGACTTTTCTCTCCCCTTCCATTGTTATTATTGGGGAACAATGGTAAAAACACAATAATAATTGTTAGCAAAATAATAATATAACAATATTAATATTAACAATATAATGATACTGAATATTAAATAAATATTACTATGATATTATTCGTATTTTAAATGATATATTAATTATATTTGAATCGTGTTAGGCACTATCCTAAGAAACTATTTCAACAGCGTAAAATATTAGTATAAATAACCAGCAAGTTAAACAAGGAACAAAACCACAACAATAATAATTATAAAAGGCGAGGCAAAAGAGAAAGGAGAAAACGTGAGGGGTAGTGTATAAAGAAGATAGTTGGGTGTTGTATATGTTATGTTCTATTTTGCTGAATAAAAATTAAAAAGGTTGCGTATTTATTTATAGGTATAGAAATATGCTCCAAAGCACTTGTTCTCCAAGTAATGCATTGGCTTCTCAAGTCCACCTCAAGGATGGCTTCTCAAAAACACTAGCTATTATTTTTGACTTCTTAAATATGTTACAAAATAAATTATTTTAAAATAAATAAATATATTTCCTGCCGTTATAACCATAAGCTGCGATAGCTTCAATTCACAATCGCAATTTGTGATCTTGAATATGACATATTATTTATTTGATAAATGTTTGTGATTAATAATAAATGAGAAGTTTAAATTAAATTATTTTCAAATCTAGAAATGACTCATTCTTTTAGGAACATGTTAGCAATGAGATAGCGTCATATAAAATGATTTAGATTGAAGACATAAATAGTTATTGTGTAACTAAAAATTTGCTCTCTTTAATATTTGTTGAACTTTTAGACGAGTCATCACACTCTGTAATATTATATCAGAGTAATAAGAAGCCTTAAGTCTCACTATTATCCGTTATGAAAAAGAATTTTCACGTGCTCCTCGTGAACTAAGTATATAATGAAATTACAAGCGTTGTGTACAAACACAACTATTGAAATGTTTCTAATATTCACCCATTAAAATTTTCCATCTTCATATAGGTTGTGAAAATTTCCCCTCCAAATATTGTATCCCGATTCTTAAACATTCAAGCAAGATGAGTTCAAAGGAGGAAAATCAAAGTAATTTGTTTCAGCAACCTTTGCAATATTTTTTGGAATACAAATGATCAATTATTAACTATCAGATTCTAATTAATTTCATCTTTGATGCTATGTTTCTTTATCAAACTCTAACATTCCCCCCCTCTCCTCCCTTAGATTAAATTAGAGGTGACGCTCATTTCCCAAGGTAAATTAAAAAGAGGTTATTGACAGTTTAGCTACTGGTTAATAACGGCTTTTGACGCCTAGCCCTGTTGGTCTGTTCTGTGGGGAATAATGTTTCACTAGTTGGGATATGACATATCCTTTAAGAAAAATATTTAAGGACATAAATTGTAGACTGCTTTCCACGTTAATCCTTTTAATTATTCTTAACCTATTCTCCTAGAAAATGTGAAGTACTTAAGAACCTCATTAAATGAAAGTGTAAATATGAAAAAAAATTTCAACAATTCTCTTGGACTTTGAAAAATTCACTTATTTTAGATATTGAAAAATACCTTAACAATTCAATTATTTTGGACTAGAGGGAGTATTAAATTACAAAGTAATGCTTTATTAAATTATAATTATAAGTAAGAATATTCGACTCTATTGGTCAAGCCCTCAAGTTACCTTGCACATAGATCTAGGTATTAATTTATTAAACCATGTGGATTTCAAACTTTTAAGGGGTCGTGTGATTCGCGGACTAAGTTATATCGAAATTATAATTTTTGGATAAATTTATCTCATCTCGGTGGTGGAATAACATAAGACCAAGTTTGATGGAATAGGATGAGATATTTGGGATTAAATTTTTATTTGTTTGCTTGAAAATATAAATTTATCTTCGAACAAATTTATATCTTTAATCAAACAAATATAAATTTAATATCAAACTTAATCCTGAATATTCCACTTATCCCATGAATCAAACGGCCCTTAGCAATATATAACGTCCATTTTAAGTTCCTCTACTGGTTTACTTCATATATGTTAAACTAAGATTTTATATGGTTTCACCTACACCAATTATTATCAATATTAATCCTTAATATTTAATCTGCATGGGCTACTAAGTTGACTTCATTATAACTACGTGACGGTAAGATTCTTCTAAGTTGTTGTACGACTATAATTATATGGTAAGCAAACAAAATAATTGAGTTAGGTAAGAAAGAGTTTAAAGAAAAAGACCGTGCGTTGAGTAATGGATTTATTATATTATATAACATCTCTTAACCAAAGAGATTTATCAAATTATCGATTGCCACTGTAAAATCATGGAGTGTTATTACTTGCTACAACAGTAAACTCTCTAAATTTTATCTATTATATAGTAAAATCAGTACAATTATATTTTGTTACATTAAAGTAATCAAATTTTACCCATTATAATAGTAAAGTCAATGAAATTTTTCCCACTATAACTACTAAACTACCCATCAAGGTGAATTTACAAATATTATGGGTAAGTTTAGCTATTTTATTGTTATAATGGGTGAAGTTTTTCTTACTTTAATGTGGCTCTTAATGACTTTATTGTTATAATGGATAAAATTCAATTACTTTAATGTGACAAAAATAGTGTTGTGACTTTACTGTCACATTAGGTAAAGTTCAGTAGTCATACGTGAAACAAACATACATTTCGACTTAAATGCTTAGACTTTCAAAGATTATAAGGCAACATAAGATACCATTTGGGTGATTATAGAGCGGCTGATGAAGCAAACTCTCTTAACTTACACTATTGGCAAGCTAACCCAGTTATATACATTTATGAGATAGTTCGTCTACATGGGATACCATATCGTAGTATTAGACAAATATCCACAGCCAATTTTCACACTAAACATGTTCAGAAAATTCTGCTTTTAAATTCCTTTTGCTGCCTGTCTCTGCCTCTACCAAACAGTGGGGTTGCAATGTGGGAAGAATATCAATGAACAATTCAGATTTTTGATGGAAACTTCTCATCTTTATATTGGAAGAGATTCTCTTAATTGTTTTGCAGACAATTTTTCCAACTAGGATCATGCATGCCATTGTCTCAATATGAGAATTACATGGAAAGTGACTTTACCTTATTAGGGAATAAATCAGTTTTTTTCTGCCACAATAATGATTCAGCCTTTTCAATTGTTCTTATTAATTCCTTTTTATACCTATATGCTCAAACAGTTTCTGCGTATATACAGCCAAAGTTTACTGATCAGTCTCCATCACCCTACTATTGGCAGCCAGAAAAAAGTAAGTGGTGGGGTAAAAGTAGTACTTGCGATTCAAACAAAGCACTAATTTTTGATTTGCTATTTACATATACATTTCAAAAAAAATAAGATTAATAAAGAAAATAAAAATGAATGGATCTTATCGGGCCGTGGAAACAACTTCTTGTAGAAATGCAAGGTAAAGCTGCTTACAAGAGACCTTTGTGGTTTGGCCCTTCCCTGAATCCCGTGCATAGCAGGGGCTTAGTGCGCTGGTTTCCCTTTAATCAAGAACATAGCCTAGGTAATGATCTGGCACTGTTATGGCTTGATACTCTTGCTTTCAACATCTTTGCCATTTGATTTTGCATTTTCCTGCAAGCTTTCTCCAATTCTAGTACTCTCCATTGCATGCCTTGTAAATGTTCTTTAAGCTTCTCATTCTCAGTTGAAAGATCTAGCTTCCCCGCGTATAGCACGATCTGCTGATCTTCGTTTCCTGTATTTTCTGTATCCACGAAACTACAAGGCGAATCGAGGTATGGACTGCCTTGATTAGTTTCTTGAAGCAAGCTTTTGAGCTTCACTTGCTGAGTTATGAGAGCTTGTCCTGCAGATTTTAAAGGGAACTTTTTGTTCTGAGCAAGGTGTCTACAAGCCTCAGATGACAGCTTCTCATAGCTCAGTCCACTGCATACTTTCATCTTTTCCTCTTCAGTTAACCCTGAATGGACCTGCAATTTATCATCGATGATCAACGTTTGATCAACCAGCTATATATCGAAACAATGCCTAAATAATTTGCCATATTCTTGAACATGAACAAGTAGTAAATTATGTGTTTGTATCAGTCTGAATAAGCACTAAAATGCGAAGAAACTAGCAACAAATTGAAGGCCTCTTAGGGAGGAATCGAAAAGGCATACCTCAAGATACATAACGGTAGCATGGTAGATTGCATCATATGAGTCCCTAGCAGACTCAGGGAGCGACCTGACCAGGGAAAGGAACTTGGAAGGTTTTAGACAGGGATCAGGAGCTACTTCTGCTATGTACAAGTCTGTCAAGTTAGCAATTTTCCTCAATCGAGTTAACGGAATACAACATGCCCCTTTGCTGATGAATGACTTCAATAACCTTAGAACCAAATTCACATCATATAAATAACTCGATCCAACAGGTGACGGTAGCAGCAGGTTATCCAACGTCGCTAGATCCAACTGGGAGCCAATCATGCTCTCTAATTTGTTCCTGGAACACTTGCTTATCTTTAGATTCAGAGTAATTCGAAGCATTCCAAATAAGGTTTTGAAGGAAATGCAGCTTAAATCAAGCAAATAAAGCATCTCAATAACTGTCTCCATGGTCTTGCATTTCTCGTCCATTGTTTTGGCCACTGAAAATTTTGATTTTTGGTAATAGAACAGGAACTTACTAAGAATCCCATGGTCAAAGTTTTTGGATACCATTTGCTTTATCAAAGTTTCGATAAAAAAGGGCTCAAAATTAGCAAGATCCTCAAACCACCATGTTGCTCGAAATACGCTATTTCTCAAGCTCTCTGTACTTTTTGAGTCACAAGACAACCGTAATCCAGAGCTGTCAGCAGAAGAAGTTGACGGACAAGGGCTCGTTTCGCAAGAAGACGCAACCCTCCCAATGAGAGAATCCCAGTACTTATCAATTACACCTGAAGAGCTTGCCACAGGCATCAAAGTTTGACACAGTCTTAGAGAATCAAGAAGCTCAGACCAAGTCCAATACCGTATATCTTCAAGGGACTTCTCAGTTAGCTCGACTAGATTTTGGTTCCCGGATACAGATTTCTCCATTTCCATATAAGAGGCAGCACAATACAGAGTCGAAACATTAATGGGATTTATCTCAATCTTCCCTTTGTTGTAACAGAATCTTGTAATGAGCTCAAAACTCTCAGCTCCACCAGGAAAGTCATGAAATATCACCTTCAAATATCGCGTCCCTCGTTTCGATTTGCCAAACAATTTGTTTATTTTTCCTGAATAGGAACATATAACCTTCTGCACAAAATTTACAACAAAACATAATCAGATAACAAAACTAGCATGTTCAATAAATTAAGAATCCACCAACTATGGTACTAAATAGTTATTTAGGGACCATTCCAGAGGCTTATCAATTCAATCACTTTCATATTTTAGGATATAAAAAATTTATTAAAGGCATTAAATTAAAAAAACCAAAAGCAAAAAACTTAATTGAATAATCTAAAGAATTTCCAAAAGAATAATGACAGGTCGTTATACTGAAATTAAATTGAGGAAAAAAAGTCTGTGATGTACCATCAAAGTAGGGAAAGCACAGTAATGAGTAGAAATGAGAGCAACCTTTTTGGGCACTCTAGAAAGATGTGAAAGAAGCAAAATTTAAAAGGGGCAAGAACATTTAAACCCCATAATAACAGTAGCATCTTCAATAATAAATGAGAGGAAACATATTTACATGTCACATTGGAGAAAAAAGTAGCCAAGAAAGAGAAGTAAGCTAATACAAATTTAGCCCCACACATCAACAATGTAGGTACAAAATTTAATTTGGTGTTAAAAAATGAGTAGCAAAAGTTAAGGACAATAATGTAGAGAAAGTTGAAAGACAGCAAAGAAACATACAAGAGAATGATCATGAACTTCACAATAGCAAGAAATGGAACCAGACAGACCCAAATTAAACAGAACATCAATTATGAAAGGGCAGTCCGGTGGACCAAAGTTCCCACTATGAGCGAGGTCTGGAGAAGAGCTGAATCACATGGGTTTATTGTACACAGTCTTATCCTGCATTTCCGTAAGAGGCTGCTTCCAAGACGGAAACCCGTTACCCCATCAACCCGCTACCTTATCATCACTTGATGACAACACCAGTTATAAAAAAAAAAAAAAACAATTTTGCATACAGAAATTGGACAAAGCCAAGAACAGAGAATTAGGAAAGAAACAGAATAACATTAATTAAGAAGACAACAATTTGGACAAAGAAAAAAAAAAAAAAAAGATGGAAGAGAAAAGCTTGTAATTATTTACAAAGACAAAAGAGAAAAACCAGAAAGCCAAAAAAAGAAATCAAGAAAATTTACCTTATCTACCATAAAGACTTCTTCACCATTGACATCCACTTCAAGATCACAAGAAACATCCATTAAAGCCAAATTAACAAAAATCCCACCTCAAATTAAGAGTCCCTTTTGGAATTTACTTCAATAAAAGTACTTAAAACCTCATAAAAAAAACTAATAGTGGGAGACACAAACATAGATTTGAGAAGAAAACAAGAAGTTATTCTTTAATAAGGATGAAGACAAATGGGAAAAAGTTGTGTTTCTTTGGTAACCAAAAACTGAGAATAATAAGCTTAGAGAGACGAGTATGGGTGAAGCAAAGAAGTGAAGGGTGTGTGTCAAGGACAGAGAAAATGTAGCAGATATATAAATGTATATAATAAAGTATTAAAAAGAAAAAAATAACAAAGAAATGAGAACTCCAGTGTGTAGTGTATGCTAAGACAAAGAGAGTTGTTGACTGCCCACTAATTTGTATCTGACATTCCTGTCAATATGTGAGTCAATTTTTGATAACCATATGCTACTTCTAGCTAAATAAGTATGATAAATTTGAGAGATTTGTGGTGGAGTAGTAAGTACTTTTTTATTTTTAATTAGATATCTCGAATTTGCATCCCCTGATTATAGAGTTGTTTTTACTAAGGAATGTTTTACTCTTTAATGTGACACTTCTTGGTGTGAATTTAAATTTAATCTAATTCCAATATAAATGGATACTGGACACTGAATGAAAACCCAAAAAAAAAAGTAAGATAAATTTCTGCTGGTTTTATTTTATTGTGGCTCTCAACTCTGGTGAACTCTTTTATGCCATTTTCTTGGGAGTGAGTTTCTTTCCTCAGCAATCACTCTACATATTTAAGTAATAGTGAATTTAATAATTATCATATAATAAAATTTAAGTAATAATTAAAATAAATATTACTATATTTAAATAATACTATAATATAATAGGTTGTGGATTTATTTTAATTATATTGGCGCTAGGGAAAGGAGAAGTGAGGGAGAATGTTACAAAGTAGATAAATCGAATTATCATCAACAAAGTTAAAATTAAGATAGTTAATCAATTGAGCTACAAAAATCCTTAAATAGGTTGTGAATTTGAGTTGCTTCAACAAGTAGGCAACAACATATCAACTCAATAAATGACGTCTACTTCGTAAGTGCTAAGGCAAAATATATCGCCGAAATGAAAGGTGATAAGGGAGCCTAGCCATTTCACTCTATCGGAGTAATAAAGTGGAAACCCACCTCACGATCGATTAAAAGGAAAATTGCCCAGAAATATTTGTGCACCCAATTCATAAAGACAGTAAATTCAACAAATTTAAGGAAGCAAGTCCAGTGGAATTTCACAAGTGAGGTCTGAGGAAGATGGAGAGTATGCAGACCTTATCATTATCTCGTGGAGGTAGAGAAGTTGTATTCGAAAAATTCTCGACTCAAGTGCAATAATTCCAAACAAAAGAAGAATAGAACATTGAAGAAAGCATAACATACAATTAATAATGACAGAGCTTACAAATAATAACAACAATATAAAATGATAATTAAAGCATAATAAATAATAAATAATGATAGATATCAAAAGTAAAAACTACGACCAATATGAAGGCAGTAACAACCATCCAAACAAGAAGCTGTAAGTTACCTTGCGGATCAGTCACTATTAATTAATCTCTCTGTGCCGTATGATATAAGTTGACGCTGAGTATATTGTATTATTAAGGTATAATGACCTATTTGCCACTGCAAAGCTCCTTTTTCTGGAATTTGTTTTATCTGTTACATTATCATTTGCTTATTTTCAGTTTTGAGCATGAGCAAAGCTTTTGCTTTTCTTCTGGGTTGTGGAAAAGAACAATTTATGTTTTCAAGATATTCAAAAATAATGTTTAATAATATATATAATTTAAAGTTTTCTTTAAAAGTTTTTGAAAGTATTTAAAATTTTATAAGAGAATAATTCCTTTCCAAATTTGTTAATTTAAATTTTTCATTTTAGATTTATTGAGAAGTTTTTATATTCGTACAAAATGTTATGACATATTTTAAGACCACGAATTTCAAAATTCCTTGTAACTTCACAAATGATATTATGACCACAAATTAAAAGAAATATATCTTTCTTTATAATTTGTTTTCTCTAACGTACTAAATAGTAATGCAATTTTAAATGAGTTGGGAATAATTCGCCTTCTCCATCAAACTGATTAATTTGGAAAAGAAGTAAAACTATTGGTATGTTTGGGATGGAGGAATCATTTTGTAATTTTTTTTATGTTTAGTTGGTCAATATATTTTTTCTAGGAAAAGAAGTTTCTTTAAAATAAGAAAAATGTCTGCCTTGATAAAAATAGAAAAAGCAAATTTTATAAGTAACTTTTCATGTTCATTGTTCCTCCCCACCCAACCGACCACCGCCACTAGACCATCCCTACCTCCACCCTCCGCTACCCTCAAACCTCCACCCCACCTAATGCCACTTTCGTAATATTTTCTAGATTACATATAAATATTTTTCAAGTAATACAATATATTTTTACTTACTTATCTAACATTAAAAAATAAACAGATATATTTATCTGATTTTCAAAAAAAAATAATACTTTCCTTCATACCAAACGACACACCAGGGTCGGCTGGTAAGTTAAAAATAAAATAAAATAGGCGGTTGCCTAAGGCCCCTAATTGTGGAGGGCTCCATTTTTTTAGTTTAACTGTATTAGTAATGACTGGAAAAAAAGAACTGTGTAGTAATGCTACTCCCATCGTTTCATTTTAGTTGGTTTTCTTACTAAAAATATTTGTTTTAATTTAGTTGTCCAATTTATGAAATCAAGAGAAGATATCATGTTATTCCAATATTACCCTCTATCATTAAATACCACACAAAGTAGGGATCTCCACAAAGTATATAAATCTCAATTTTATATTTTCAAAGCATAATTAATAAGGTTAGTTTAGTAAAATAAATCTCTAATTAATATTTTTCTTAAGGGAGTGCCAAGTCAATAAGAGTTAACTAAAATAAAACGGAGGGAGTAAAAAATATAGTATTGTTATTTACTCCCTCCGTTCCAAAATACTTAACCCCTTTGGACTTGGCATGCCCCTTAAGAACGTAATTATTGAAGGTATATTTTTACCAATTTACTCTTGTACTCTAATAATTAAATAATGATGGTGAGAGTAGAAACCAAGAATTGACTCTCTATATTCATTTAATAACTTTGAAATTGGTGTGATACTTAATAATATTAGGAATAAAACTGAAAATGAATACCTAAAATAGTTTTAATTTTATAAATAGGACAAGTAATTTGAGGGAGTATAAAGAAAGTTCTTTTAAGAAGAAGTCTTTTAAACGAAAAATAAGGTGGTAGACGCTTAAAAATAGGATTAGACCAACTACCAACGGAAGATTGATTTAACATTAAGTTGACAATTTTACTTTTGACCTTTTCCATAAAAAGAAACGTGTCCTTTTTTTAAGTTTTTAAAGTTACCTTTTCGTTTTACCCTACTCTGTCTCACGTTCTCTCTCTTTCTCTATTCTTCTTTGCTCTCTTTCTTTAAGTTCAAGACTCAAGCGCTCATATCAAAGTATAAGGATTTTTGACAATTTTATTACTCTATTGATAATTTCTCTTTGAAGAGAACACAGTTCATGTTTCAATTGAAAAAGAATTATTAGAAAAAAATGATTATTAAAAAAATTATTAATAATTTTATATTTTAAAAGGCTAGAAAAATAGATTTCAGATAAAAACTTATATAATTTTTTTTTTGTTGAGTTTAAGGTCACCCATTTAACTTTCGTCTTAGGCCATCAATGTGTTTGAGCTGCCCCTGTGACATATACCCATTGTGTATGCGAATTTTGGAGAAAGTCATTTAAGCAAATTAAAGGATAACATCTTGTTGATGTACTATCATTTTATTGCATAATCTCTTCAAAATAAAGGTGTGCTAAAAGGTTAATGATTTCAACTTGATTAGTTCAAAAAATTATTTTCAAATCTTTTATCACTTTCTTTTGCTTTTTGTTTCCCTTTTCTCAGTAGTCAGTACACATATATATGCTTTTGTATTGAGACTTCCAACTCTATGCTTTAAAGTAGAAATTCAATTTGCATATTTTTAGGACCCGTTTGGCTATGAAAATAAAAAATATATTTATTTTATTTGGTATTTTTGAAGTTGAAATAAGGATTGAAGTTATGTTTGACCATAGTATTTTAGAAATGGAGTATTTTTGAAGTTAAAAAAAATATAAAAAGTGAAAATAAATTTTAAAAAATCTAGAGTTTTATGAAAATTGGGTTCTTTTGTGAAAATAAAAAATGTAATTTTTTTTAAAAAAAAAAATGCAAAAAATGAATCCAAAAATAGTGAAAACACTTCAAGAGGTGTTTTTCAAAAATCCAAATATTGTGAAAACGTATTCCAGAATATTTATAGCCAAACAAGTATTCCAAAATAAAGTAAAAACGTATTCCGGAATATTGTGAATAATATTCATTGCAAAACCCCTACTTAGCTGGGACTTTGGATTAAAAGGGACAAACAAGTTTGTCAATTAAGCGAAAGTCTTTCAAGTTTTTAAAATTAGGTCAAAGTGACAATTTTTTTTAAATTTTTTAATGCAGTTGTCGAACAACTGTCTGCAACTGTTTGAGCGACTTTTTTTTTTTTTTTTTAACTTAATAATACTATGGGACCCACTTATCCCTTTTATTTAATTGGAAACTTGAAAGGGACTTTGAGCTCTTTTTTCTCTACTTAGCTAGTACTAATTGTTTGGTATCAGACTTGCCATGTTGTTGAATCTTTGAATACGCAATATGTCAACTTGTACCTAAAGTATTACTACTAGAGTTCTAATTACTTTAGAATGCATGTCAAGTTGTACTTTATGCATTTCTCCTTGTTCCTCGTATTCAAGCATAGCAACAATTTCCACCCTAATTTCAGATTTTCATCAATTTCTTTGTCTCAATTATGTGTCATATATATAGTTCTTTTTTAGTCTGTCCAAGAAAAGGGATAGGAGGCTTGTATATTGGGGAGTTCGGAGTATTTAGAATTGAGTCATGGGTACAAGTTGAGAATTCAAAGTCCTAGCGGGTTGAGAGATGTGAAGAAATGAGACATTATGTATGTTAGGGTTTTTGCATTGATTTTCTTACCAAATTTAAGTTTTATTTTTCTTGGAAGAAAAATAAAAGTAAAACCATAATTACTTTTACTTTTCCTGAAAGGAAAATATAGAACTCTTTCATATTTGGCTAACCTCTTTCTTGGAGGAAAAGTTTTGGACCTCTATAAATAGAAGGGCCCTCTTCTCATATCATAATACAATATAACAGCCACAATGTAGTCATCAAAGAGTCTTGTTTAGGGGGAGATTTCTCCCAATAGATTTTTATGCTTTTTCAATATTAGGTTTTCATATGTAGGTCAATTGGTCAAACCCTATCAATAATATGTTTTTATTTGTCATCCGATTTATCGTCTACATGGTTTGCAACTAATAGCTTCCGCATGATGCCCTCTCGATTTCGAACCCAACAAGTGGTATCAGAGTCTATGGTTCAAAGGTTTTATGGTTCAGATATAGGATAAGTTATGATGAAAGTTGCAACCAATTTGATGATAATGAAGATATATATCCAAAAAACTACATGTGGAGAAGAAGTTTCAAACAAATTTTCAAAAATCCTGCTGCTAATACATCTTTAAAATCAAAATCAATTTTCAACCCATACTTGCTTTAACTCATGGGCTCCAACTTTCAACCCTTGCTAACTTTTACGCTTGGGCTCCTTTCAACTCGTGCATATACTTTTAACGCATGAGCTCCACTTTTAACCTGTGCTCACTTTCAATGCACAAGGCTCCACTTTCAACCCTGTTCACTTATAACACGAGACTCCAATAATATTAACCCATGCTTTTATTTTTAACGCATAGGGCTCCAAATTTTAACCCATATCAACTTTTAATCATGGTAAGCAACAGTGATATATGAAGATTGTGTGAAGAAGGAAGATCAAGATTATTTTGTCAAGAAAATCAAGCCAAAAGGGGAAATTTGTTAGGGTTTTTGCCCTGATTTTCTTACCAAATTTAAGTTTTACTTTTCTTGGAAGAAAAATAAAAGTAAAACTATAATTACTTTTACTTTTCCTGAAAGGAAAATATAGAACTCTTTCATATTTGACTAACCTCTTTCTTGAAGGAAAGGTTTTGGAACTCTATAAATAAAAGGGCCCTCTTTTCATATCATAACACAATATAACATCCACAATGTAGTCATCAAAGAGTCTTGTTTAATTAGGGGGAGATTTCTCCCAATAGATTTTTATGCTTTTTCAATATTAGGTTTTCATATGTAGGCCAATTGGTTAAACCCTATCAATAATATGTTTTTATTTGTCATCCGATTTATCGTCTACATGGTTTGCAACTAATAGCTTCCGCATGATGCTCTCTCGATTTCGAACCCAACAATGTATAGATCCTGGTACAAAATTAAAGATTTGTGTGGATTTCACTACAAAGTAAAAAAAAAAAAGAAAAAAGAAGAGCTTTTAGGGACTAGATTTTTATCTATACCTAATTTTAAATTTTTTACCCTAAATTAACTAAGAGAATTGATCTAGTCCCTTAAACGACCATCAAAGGTTCTAGTTGAGTGGTAAATAGTACTCCTCCATCTTTAACTAGAGGTCTCAGGTTCGAGTCCTGGATATGAAGTCGCCTTTGGTATAGGAAACACCTTACTCCCTAATTCTTTGAAGAGGGAAAAAGGCTCCATGCGAAATATATCAGCCACTGATTTATCATCGCTAAATAATATTCGATAAAAGTTATTTTTGCCTGTAATATGGGGTGAAAAAAAATATCCTTTGTATATGAGATATGGCCAGGAGACAACTTGAAAGTTGAAGAGCTTTACAATAGTATCTGATTAAGACTATTGAAACTTCATGTTTTGGTTAAGACAATTTCAATAATGTTTGTTATGCATGTTTTTTCTATTAATGTAGTGATATGTTATTGCCCTTTCTTTCAAGGAAGGAACATGTGTCGCATATAATTTGACTTGTCAAATTTAATTGTATTTGTTATAAATTAGATTCAAGTAGTTGCTGGTCCATTTTAGAAGATGTTGATGTTTTTATGCAAATGCAAATGCAAATGAGACATGTTTAAGCATAATTTTACTCCTAATTTTTATTTATTTAGTGGAAGACATAAGAACTTGCTTTTGTTGTAAGCATTTCAAGAAAAGATGAGGGTAAGTTGATACTTATGTTTATAGATTGATACATATTTTACTTCGTAGGTAGAAAGTTGGGGTGTGCAAAAATTGGTTTAACCGATAAATCAAATTAATTTTTTTTTTATTAGTTTATTTGTATCGGGTTATTGGGTTAACGATTTTTAAATGGTTTTATAATTTTTTTTATTGGGTTATCAGTTCCGTTTTTAATTTTAATGTTTTAGTTAATGGTTAAACTGATGACCCAATAAAATTATACTACCTCCTTTTAAAAAAAAATGATATACTTTCCTTTTTAGTTTTTTAAAAAAGAATGACCTTTCCTTTTTTTGACAATACTTTAATTTCAACTTTCCACATGACATGTTTAAGACCACAAGATTTATGAGCATTTTGGTATATTTGACACAACTTTAATTTATGACCACAAGATTCATAAGTCATCTTTATTTTCTTAAATTCCGTATCAAGTCAAAATATGTCATTCTTTTTGAGACGGAGGGAGTAGTTTTATCCCTAGTTAATATCAAGAAATCCCCCTTATTTCACAAGTAGATGAAAACGTGGAGGATTAAAAACCCAATGAAAAATCTTTCATCGCGCCACATGATTCCTTTGCGTAGTATTCTTCCCACTCCTACCCCTGCAAGCAAATTAAAAAAGATTTAGAAAATAGGAAAAGATCTTATATCCATGTAGTGGACCAAAGCTTATGATCCATAAAAATGGAATGATGACCATGACTTCGGCCTTTATAGAGTTTTAGGACCAACTGAAAGGATCGATATCTATGAAGAATTTTAAGGATCAAAAATATATATAGTGCCTAAAATTTTTAAAATTTAGGGACCAAACTTTTGTTGGTCACTTATAACCTTCAATAATTGGTCACAAAATCTCATCCATAAAGACCTGTAGGAATTGATGACCTTTTGGGACAGAATAGAATTTTAGCGATCAATTTTTTCGTCTTTAAACTTATGTTTTACCTAATGAGTCGATTTTATACTCACATAAAAGACTTTGGCTTGTTTTAGTTAATCACAAAAATTGTGTCTAATTTAAACATCGTCGCTAAAGTCGGAAAGAGGCAGTGTATTTTAGACCCCTGGGTCCATATTATATGATCTTTTTAGCTTGGAGCCTTGGACACTCACGTTAAGAAATTCACTTACTCCTAAAAAGTATGATGCATTTTCACTTAATTATCCTTAATTAAATAATGCATATTTAATATAGTTTCTTTGTTACGTAAAATTCACTTATTTAAATAAGGATAACTTTGACAAAAAAATACAGCAACAACAACAAAAAAGTCCGTACAACTACCTCAGAGGTGAGGTAGAGAGGCCGTTTCCGATAGACCCTCGGCTCAAGACAAAATACAGTCTAGAAAGATAATAAGGAGTAACACAACAACAAATAATAACAGAACAATACTACCACAGAATGATAATACAAACGATCTACCCAAAACAACATATATCAACAAGAATCCATGAACAAAAAACTACAAATATAGCACTACGACTACTAATAAGGACAACATGCACTCCTACCTACTTGCATGAACGCGCCCGACCTCCTAACATTCTACCGTAAGTCTTTTTAATTATATAAAAACTTATTTATTTGAGCTGGATATAAAGTTAAAAACACTATATAAAATGGAGGAGAGGAAGAATCAGAGGCGAAACCAGGATTTCAACTAAGGGGGTTCAATAGTTAAAGAAAAACTAGCCGAAGGGGCTTCAATATATACTATATATACATAAAAAATAATTTTTATCACATATAAATAGTATATTTTTTCGTCGAAAGGGGTCGAACCCCCATATACTACACTAGCTCCGCCTCTGGGAAGAATCATATAATAAAGTTTTGTCACGGGAAAAATGAGAGGTTAAATATGGGTCGCTTTTACTTTTGGGTTTCGTAACATATAATATGCAACTCCCCGCACTATGATGTACCTGATAACTTTCAGAAAGTTATTAACTAAAGTCAAAACTATTATAGATGTTATTTTAAACTAGCAAGAAATAAATTCCATACATGATTTGAAATGAGAGCAGGTTTTGTGCTAAACCTATTAACCCTCAAAAATAATATTCAGTACCAAAATTAGCATTTTCATGTTGGCACTTCATTTTTTTATGCAAAGATATATACTCCATTAAAAACAGACATTGCATTAGTTACACAGAGATTACACTAGCAATGCAGGTTTTGTGCTAATTAAACCAAATACTGTACTCTCTTCGGGTTTTTTTAGTTGTCATAGTTTCCTTTTTAGAGTCAAATGATATAAATTCAGACCAATATTTTAAGATGCATTTTTTAATCATATTGAAAAAAGAAAATTGCAACTTATAGTATTTTTGAATATCTAAATTTTAATTTTAAAATATTAAATTAATCTAATGTTATTTAGCTTTGAGAATTAGTTAAATTGACTCTCGAAAAATGAAACATGAAAACTAAAAAGGAAGAATGGGAGTTGAGCAAAGTTTATGTTGGAATTATTTCTTACACGGTGAACCAAATGGCTACAAATATTGCGCTAATTATCACATACCTGAAATGATAAATAAGTGAAACAAAACCATAAAGCTTGGTACAAATTTATTAAATCGCCTTTTACCACAGGGATATAATTAATTAAGTACTAGGAGAAGTGGATTTTATTGAAACCTCTACATTTGTTATCAATCATGTCCATATGATTCTATTCTTGGACCAAAGTCATTATGGTTTTCCCCTTTTTCACTTATTGCTTTGCTTCTCTCATGTTATAACTGACATAATCTCTATTTTCCATTGCCAAGGAGTACTATATATACATCGCCTTTTAATTTTTTCTTAAGAAATTATGAACTTCTCCTCACTCAAGAAAATACAATGACAACTTTATGGGTGGGTTCTGTACAGAGGAAAATATTTTTATTTTTCTAACTTTTTCATGTTTGATTGGTCAATTTTTTTTTTTTTAAAATTCTCTAGAGAAACATGTTTATGAAAAATGACTTTCCTTAATGAAAAGTATGAAAAACAATTTTCAAAAATGATGTTTAACAGTGATTATGTCGTCCCCACCCTCCTACACACCCCACCTTCACTCCCACCCTGTAGCCCCCATCCCTCGTATCTTCTATAGTATTTGTTTAGATTATATATAAATACTTTTAAAATAATATTTTTACCTTACATACCGAAAATAAGAAAATAAGCAAGAAACTCAAGTACTGGCTTAAAATATTTTCGAATTAATGATATATATTTTCCTTCGGACGGAACACACCTATATCCATGTTTAATTTGGTTGGATATTACTAAGTTTCTTGCCAGCTACATATATACTAATTTGCAATTGAGTAATTTTAGTAGCTCAAATATTGGTTGACTACCTAAACACAAGGTGAAAATTAAATTTTCTATCTCGTAATTTCCTCCCAATTTCTCCTACGTACCCTCAATTTTATTTTATTTTTTAAAAATAATTTGCAACTGGTGCGCTATCTTTGATTTTCTCTTAATTTAATATAAGCTTGTCGGTTACATTCAATATACAATTCGTCCATCCTAATATTCTATTTGCAGTCAGTCCTAGTCAGTTGGTTCATGCATGAACAACTTGACGTTCACTTTAAATCGGTAATAATATATATAATTAATAACATTTTTGTTTTTTATTTAATATTTGATATTCTTGTTAAAGTTTAATTAAATTTAAATTTATATCAAAAAGAAATTAATATTGAGTTAAAACGCTTCCTAATAAAGATAGTTAATACTCGTAACGAACAAGTTGTCCACGGACATCTTCTTTTTTCTTTTATTTTTTTTATATTTTTTATTCTTCCCTCAGTGACTCAAACTCGTAACCTTGATTTGGAATTGAGGGGTGCTTACCATCCGAGCTTAACTCCTTCTTTGTCGCCCGCGGACATCTTCAATTATAAGGACATCGTCACACTAATAATGTGTGAGGTGATCGTCTTACCATACATTTAAACGGTAGGATTTAATTTATATACATGACAAAGAATATAAAGATTCTTTCAATATCAATTGATTGTTTATTATAAAAAAATATTTATCACTATATCTTAAAAGTGATTTAATTATATAAATATCTTTTACTAACACTAATATTAATTAAACTCTAAAATGATGTATAGTACTTCAATCTGTCCAAATTGAAATGGCTATTCTGGCACAATTAGTTTGAAAATTTGTTTGTAGCTAAATATTGTTTGTCCCTCATCCAACGGTGAGGGCATTGTAATTGGACCCAATTTGTTTTAGTGAGGAGTTTGTTAAAAAAGCAACCTTATCCTAAACAGCAGGCAAACGGGACTCACGTGAATAACTAACTTTTTCACTTCTTTTTTCCTTTTCTTTGGGGTGTGTGTTGGGAGTTTCGAGGGGTGAGGGTGGGAGTGGGACGAAGAAGGTTCAGGCATGTTCCGATTTAGCCCTATGATTCATTAGTTCATCTCTTTTTTTGATATTCCGCAAAGGAGGTCGGTGGATAAGGTCAACGAAAGAAGTGGCGAGGACAGGAGAATTCAGGGGAAGGAGGGGGTTGAACAAGACATCTGCTAAAAGATTCTAGAAGGGTCATTTAGTAGAGTTATAACGTTATTAGTAGCCTAGACATTAATTATGTAGAGTTTTAGTTATATAAGTATGATATGGTTATGCAAATATTAATAAGGATTAATTATATATGTATCAGTTATTCTATCATCTATTCTTCATAAATAAAGCATAATTTTTTTTATGAACCAAATATTATATTAACAATATTCTGTTCTGTGGAAAAGAGAACCCCAAGCAAAACATTGTATGCTAGATTCTATAAGGAGATTATTTTTGCTCCATTTTAAAACCAAACAATATATAAAATTGTACTAATTTTAATACATGAATGACTCCTTTAGAAAACCGAACAACCATAAGGTAATGAATACATAGTTATAAACCTATATAGACTTCATTTTTATAAAATAGTAGTTTCAGATAGTCAGTGACGAAGTCAGAAATTTCATTAACGGTGTTCAAGATTTAATATATACGTATGAGAAATAATTTTTAACCTATATACTTCTTATAATTTTCAATATACATAATATAATTTTTTAACGAGGGGTGCTCAACTTTCCACCCTTCACTATATGTAGCTACGCCACTGTAGATAGTAGTTCTAATATATTATTTGAGGAAAATATATAACTTCAATCTAAAATCTTAAAATGACGAATGAATTATCTTCATAATCATTAGACTCCTTTGGATACGTTTCATTTAGAGAATTGATATGGAATTATATATGTATCTAATATATATAATAGCTTATGATTGCATTAGTGTCATATTGTCCATTGCATGCAGCAGATGAAGTATCTTCAATTCGAATTAAAGGTGGACAACAACAAAAGTGGAATTTTAAACTAAAGGGTCCACAAAAACGATACAAATAAGGCCACTTCATTATATAAGCCAAAATCCGAATAAACTGACAAGAAACCTTTGATATAAAATATGATGCCACAATTCAAAGAGAGCTTTTTTCCTGTTTTCAGACAAATAATATAAGTAGAACCCACATTATTGGAAAAAGTTTAACGTAATCTATGACAATCTATTTTAAATCAAATAATGGTTACAAAATCAAAGATAAATACAAAATTTACCAAAATTTAGGGAAAATCATGAACTAATAATTAGTCATCTTTCTTTTAAGGAGAATGGAACATACAAATGCATTTTTAAAATGCTGAATTCATTGAGATTATTGTTTGATTCTCCTCCACGCAGGCACACACAGAAAAACTTTTTTCAAATTTTAGTCAAAGGTTTCGAATAAAAACACTTTTATCTGTTTATGATGCGCTTAAATGCCTAATCGAGATACATCATAATTGAAGTATCTAAATAAGATTTACTAACAAATTTAAAAAGTTATCTATGTATTGGCCTTTATAAAATATGGGATCATGATGTTATGTTTGAACTGACAAATGAAATGTCAGCATATCATAGCGGGGCAGACATGCAACGATAGTGTCTTACTTTAGTTCGGATAAATTAAATGGAAGCCCCGTTTAAATTCTTCCATGTCAATTTTGATTATAATAATCACCTAATTATAGTTATTGTTAATGTTCATAAGTAGATAGTACTACTTTATGAAAATATCTAGATTCATAATTCGAGTCTCATTAATTACTACTTATGAACAAAATATTTATACACGTGCTGAAGAATTTCTTTAATTTATTTCATGAAGTAGTGAATAGCTAGGGAGTACGGGGAGATTTGGTTAGTTTGATAGATCAAACTTTGGATTTGGAATTGAAAATATAGTTGATGTCATTAATTCAATCAAATGAAACTCATGTGGTACTCTTCAATTTGATTCTCTGAATTTAAAATTAGAATGAAGTATTAAATACAGTTAGATCTCTGTATAATAAGTTGTTATTTTATAATAATTTTTTTATTATAATAATTACATTTTCTATAGAATCGATTCATCATATAATATTATGTGTTGTCTCTCTATAACAGTATTTTATTATAATAATAAAAAATATTAAAACAAACGAAGTTATTAAGTTATGAAATTTTTTGACTATACTTGAACTCATCTAAATAGCCCATTATCCAATCTTTCAGCCCACCCCACTTAATTAGCCCAAAAACTGCTGATGATTATGGGCCGTTTCTCTTCATGACGGAGCAGAAACGTTTTTGACTTTTTTTTCTCAAGGGATCTTACTAAGTAGGTGTTTGGTGATAAATGTTAGATATTTTTCATTTTATTTGAATTTATGAGGTTAAATTTAAAGATAGAGTTGTATTTGATTATATTTCTTTAATAAATGAGAGAACATATCACTTTATTTCTTGATGTCAGGGTTATATATAAGGTTAAAACTGTATATATAAAGTTAAAATTATCTTTTATGCATAGATAGTAAATGTTAAATCTTCTTGACTTCTTCGTATATTTACTTCTTCGTATGCTGTATTTTTATTGAGAAATCTATTAAATATATAAAAAAGTATTTACTGAAAATCCAGTAACAAAGCAGTCACTTGATCCAAGGATAGTAAAGTAACTTGATTGATTTGCTAGCCTTTTATGCAGAGGTTTGATTCCCCCGAATACAAAGAAATTTTTCCTTTTAAATCATGAATTTGTCTCTGTCTCTATACCTTCTATTCAAGTTACAACAATATTGACCCACGTCAAACAAGTTCTCGTGCAACATTTGTACACTATTTAATTTCGTAATGGTGGTAAAAATTTGATAGGCATTTCTTCCTTTTTGGATAGTATCTTGCACATCATAGTATTAGGCGTTGGTTATAAGCAGTGTCACTTGTTGATGACCTTTTATATTCGTCTAAGCTCTATGAATTTTATAACACCATTATTATTCCTTTAATGTACCATTATTCTCTAATATACTGTGCCGTTGCGCACTAACAGTACTCTTTATGAAACTCCAAGTCGGTCAACATGGACTTTTTGCTTCGTCAGATGTTCTTGGCCAACTTTGTTAGCGCTTTACTGATTAGTGATAAGATCAATCAACTTCTTTTTTTCTTTAATTGAGTTTGATCACTTTTTTTCAATTTCAAGATAATGTTGAATAAAGTTTGTGTTTTGTAAGTAAATATTCAACAAGTTTTATATGTTTGTCCATATTCTTATATGTTAAAAAACAGATTGAAACACATGAAGTATCCAATTGAAATATAAGTGATTCAAATTATTAAGATATGGATTAAATAGGCTAATATTATAAAGAGAAGATTACGTAAATATATAATATTAAAATATACTTTGCTGATTTTTAGCCAAAGTTTAATTATATTAATTATAGTCAAATCTTTATTATCATATTAACATAATTCTATTAAATTGCTAAAATATTCTGGATGTAAAAGATAAAAAAAATGGAATTAATTTATATCCCTTAATTCACGCCTAATAAATGAGTCTTCCCATTATCCCATATTATTTGCAAATAAAATCTCTATTAATTAAGGAGTTGTACCATATTCTTTAAAAAGATTAGTTTCCTTTTCTAGTGCCTTTTTATGTTTCTTTTTATATTAGAATTTTTTATCTATTCCTATTCCTAGTTTTTTTTTTTTTTTAATTGTTTGTTAATACATTTTTATTTGTTTTCTTTTGGATTTCAAACATAAATATTACAAATACAGCGGCCTGATTTTCTCCAGAACCATATTTTCATGTTATATTTTACTTTTCTATAACCGCATTCTACCTATAACAACAATGACATTTATTATAGTAGCACACTCTTTGTAAAATTACCTCTCTATAACATCATACTGAAATATTATGTAATAATATTTTGTAAGAAATATATAATGTACAAAATAAAATACCAAAATATTTATTGTTAATATCATTAATGTCATTCACACCGTAAATTTCAAGTTTGAATATCTAATATAAAGATAAAATTGTATTTAAATGGTGTGCATCAGCTATTTCATAATTTCACGAGGAGAATGCTACTGATATTTGCTTTTATTATATTCATGCTCTTTCTAATTTAGCATACTTTTGTTTATAACAACTAAATGAGATCTGAACGTCAAATGTCAGTATACATATATAATAACACCTCTTTATAGCAGTCATGGAATTTTCAGACAAATGTTACCACTATAGAGAGGTTTGACTGTATTATATTAACATATTACCAATTAAATTGTTGTTCTTAACTCCTTATGTAAATGTATACATATATATTAAAAAGTTTGTATAATTATCAAATATATACTGTGTTAATCAGTCCTTGTTGGACCTTTTTCCGGATAAGTGGCAATCAATTTTTATGTGTTTGGTTCGTTCATGAAACATTGGATTGGCAGCAATTTGAATTGCTGCTTTACTATCACAAAAACACATATATGTGTCCTTCAATCTGAATATTAGGCTCTTCGAATAATTTGTCACCTAGACTATCTCAGCTGTCAAACATGCCAGACTTCTATATTCTGCTTATGTATAACTTCTTAAAAATGTGGCTTGCTTCTTGGACTTCTAATAAATAAGAGAATCTCCCAATTTCAACAAGTACCCTGTCACTAACCTTCTAGTGTTTGGACATGCTACCCAGTCAGCATCACAAAAACCATTCAGTTTCATTTTCTTCTGAGAAGACATGAGTAAACCTAAATCAGGTTGTTTTTTAATGTACCTGAGTACTCTGAGAGCAGCTTGCCAATGTTGAACTTTTGGCTTCTGAAAAAATTGACTTAAGCTCTGCACCATGTATGCAATGTCATGCCTGGTAATGGTCAAGTATAACAACTCCAAACTTGCCTTTGATATTGATGAACATCATGGAACAACTCTTCTCATGAGAGGTTGTAGTGAATTTCATGTTGCACTCCAAAGGTGTGATAGCAGTAATACCAGTTTCAGCCAAGAAGCTCCACGACATATTTCCTTTTGGTTCATAAGAATCCTCTTTTGAGATCTGCTAAATTCTATCCCCCAAAAAAACTTCAATTCACCAAAGCCTATGTAATACATCTTTGATTTCCTGAATAAGAGCAACATCATTGCCAGTGCTGATGAGATCATCAGCATACACTAATATGATAACCAAGCTGGAACCTTGCTTCTTGGTGAACAAGGAATAGGCCAAATGACTTTGACTCTATATCCAGACTGCAATAAAGCTTCAGTAAGATAAAAATAAAAAAATGTCTATTTTAGACCTAAAAAAATATTTTAATCACTAAAATGGTGTGTAACTTTATGTTTAGTCAAAAATTAGGTGTTCATATTTCTGACTTTGAACAGAAAGACTCAAACTATAATCCAATTTCATTTTAAATTTGGAAGAGATGAACAAAAAGACTTTCCTTTGTCTTTCTCTATCAACGCCTAAAAAAGGGTTGAAAACTAAAACTATAATCCTATTTCTTTCTAGATCTTGAAGAGATGCACAGGAAACAAAACTTTTAAAATCTGAAAGAGATGAACATGTCGATTTATCTCTGTTGGAGCCAGTGGCGAAGTCAGAAATTTCGTTAAGGGCGTGCAAGATTTAATATATACGTATGAAAAAATATTTTTAACCTATATACTTTGTATAATTTTTTTATATACCTAGTATAATTTTGACGAAGGATGTTCAACTTGATACTTTTCAATACATATGGCTACACCACTGGTTGGAGCACAAATTTTAGACTTCTCTGCCTCAGGAAAAAGGCAGAACCTCCAATTGAAATGAATATGCCTCTTTTATGCGACAAAATTTAAAATGTAGCTACGCGTTGTACATTTTTGAAACTATAGCTATGTATTGAATATAAAGTTCATATGTTTGCCACCCACGTTATATTTTCAAAAAACATAATTGTGCAATATTTTAAAACTATTTACAAAATTGTAGTAGCATTAGCTTATTTTTAGTTAAACTGTCATAGGTAGTGTAAATTGTATTCCACCAAAAAGTTACAAAGAGAGAGACTAAGCCTAACTTGACTGGCAAATCACACCTGTTAAGGAGTAAAAAGGGGTAGGAAAAACAAACAAAAAATCTTACGTACCTTCACTAATCAAGCTATTAATTAATAAAAGATTTTGTTCTTATCATATCGAATCCTAAAATTAGGAAGTTGACATTTATCTAATTGAACAGGTCCTTTAGCATCTTTGAGCAAAGTTGAAATGGATTCAAAGTGAAGACCAAATATTTTGCTCAGTTCCGTACGAACTCATCCGCGCACCTGAACAGTCTGAAAGTTTTGTCTCTTATGCCATATCATCACGGCCAACGTCCCACCAAGTTCTTCCCTTCTCGAGAGTGTGGTTGACATTTAGGAAGTACCTCTCGAGGCTTCGTGTCCCTAGTAGCCATGAAGCCCGGTGTTGGCTTCTCAATAGGTACCGCGTGTCTCCAAGCCAATTTTATCCCCATACAATTAGACTGAAGTGGGTATTAATTAAATAATTTGTAAAAAGTGAATACAGGTTAAATAGCACTGTCCAAAAAAGCACTCCGTCAAATTTTTACCTCTTTTTTCTTTGACCTCCAAACGAATATCGTCTGATTTCTACACGCCATCTTTAGCTTTCACCACGTGAATCTATCAAAGTTCGTCCATGTATACCTTGCTCTAGACGTTAATTGTTGTTTCCTTCTCCCATAAAAATCAGAAAATTGAAATGAAATGATTGTTCTAAGCCCACAGTTAAATTGTGTTTCCTTAAATAAATTTAATCCCCTCACAATTGTCCAAGGTTTGGATTAGTTCCTCTCAGAGTAAAATAAAATACTATTCAGCAAAACCAGCAATGAAATTTGCCAAACTTCGTCGAACTTACCTAATGGAGTAAATCACACTTACTTTGATTTCTTTTGTAAAGAAGAAAGTTTTTGACTTATGAAAATAATATATTTCGTATCTTCTTCATCTGAGGAAAACATAGGTATTTATAGCCTAAGAGGTGGTGCTTCAGAAGAGAAACAATGGTTGAAGAAAAGACATATTGTTTCGAACCGACACTTGACCGGCACTGCGACCTGCGGCCGCAGGTCAGTGTTTGGCACAAAACCAGTAGCTACTGGTTTGGCCTGCGCTAGTCACCTGCATCCGCAGGTGCCACATGCGCGCGCAGGTCGCCAATTCGATTTCAACGAGTGCCTCGAAGGGTCGCGTCCCTTTGAGGTGCGTTGTGACATACGTCCGCATCCGTTCATGTGCGTCCGCATATGGAGAAATGATTTCCTATCTGATTTTTGGATTAAACTATCAATAATTCTTAAGTTTCAAATGAATTTTGTCTAAAAATATAGTCTCTCGATAGATCATTTGACAAATTCAAATCCAAATTCGAAGCCGAAACCGAGCGAGCGACGACGACGACGGCGCGAGGCTTTTCTTGTTCTTGCCTCACTATCCACATGAAGTAGTGTGTTTCAATATATACATAAGAAAGTCTCTTTCTTCCACTAATGTGGGAGAACTTCACTTCCTTAAAGTGAAGATACACACTCACTTTTCCCTCCATTTTTCATTCACTTTTCATCACCAAAACCCAATAATCCTCCACATAAGTAGCGAATGGCTATTTTATATAAAACTGTGTGATTTACAAATAATGATCAATCACATCTGGGTAAGTAGGTTTCCCCTTGAACTTTCCATAGTGAACATACGTCGGGTATCCTTGGTCAATCGGTAGATTTGATATCCTTGAATCGTCGAGCTTTTACGTATGCCTAGACAACATATGTCACACAATCAACCCTTAACCATTCTTGGTTCTCATTGTTTTGTTCGTTTCAGCCATGAACACGTCCTGATTTCATGAGTGCGTAGAGAACTGGCCTTACTCTTATTCTCCTTGAAACGACTTTCACTTCACACTCACATAGGTGATTCCTAAATGTTTTATCCTATAGACAAACTATTTGGTCATACCTGCCAAACTTAGAAACCATTAAAAAGCTTCAAACCTTAAGCTTTAAGATCTTTATTTCTTGAACATTGTCATATCATAAAAATGAATATACTTTTAGTGACAATGTTGAACCGTCATTCGTAACTTTGTTTGATCTCCTTGAACCTAGACCCTGGGATCTCCATTTAACTAGGTAGAGTTACCATTACAATGACTTGTTCTAGGCCATAAACCCATATTCCCTTTGATGATTTATCAACCTCCTCTCTAATTAGGCCTTTTGTAAGTGGATCCGACATATTATCCTTTGACTTCACATAGTCAACTGTGATAATTTCACTAGAGAGTAATTGTCTAACGATATTATGTCTTCATCGTATGTGACGAGACTTTTCGTTATACATAACATTTTCTTCTCTTCCTATTGCCGCTTGACTATCACAATGTATGCTTATTGGAGCCACTAGTTTTGGCCATAAAAGAATATCTTCTAAAAAGTTCTGTAGCCATTCTGCTACTTCACCGGTCTTATCTAAGGCAATAAACTCAGATTCCATTGTAGAGCGAGCAATACAAGTCTGTTTGGATGATTTCCAAGAGACTGCTTCTCCATCAAGAGTAAACACATATCCACGTGTGAATTTCACTTCATTTGACCCGGTGATCCAATTTGCATCACTATATCCTTCAATTACTGTTGGATATTTATTGTAATGCAAAGAATAATAGTCTTGAGTATGTTTTAGATACCCCAAAACTCTCTTCATTGCCATCTAATGAGTTTGATCGGGATTACTTGTGTACCGACTTAATTTGCTAATAGCACATGCTATATCTGGTCACGTACAATTCATGATATACATCAAACTTTCCAATACTCTTGTATAGTCCAATTATGACTTGCTTTGACCTTGGTTGTTTGTAAGAGCAAGATTCACATCAATTGGAGTTTTGGCAACTTTGAAGTCCAAATACTTATATTTTTCAAGTACCATGTTGATGTAATGAGTTTGAGACAAAGCTGGACCTTGAGGAATCCTAAGAATTTTAATTCCTAAGATCAAATCCTCAACTCCTAAGTCTTTCATATCAAACTTGCTAACAAGTATACGCTTAGTAGCCTTTATGTCAGAAATATCCTTACTCATTATCAACATATCATCCACATATAAACAAATAATGACAATGTGATTTGGAGTGTTCTTGATGTAAACACATTTATCACATTCATTGATCTTAAATCCATTTGACACCATGGTTTGATTAAATTTTGCATGTCATTGCTTGGGCGCTTGTTTTAGTCCATAGAGCGACTTAACAAGTCGACACAAGGGTTGTTCTAAGTATATTTCTTCATCCAATTCTCCATTTAAGAAGACTATCTTCACATCCATTTGACTAATTTGAAGCTCATACACGACGGCTAACGCTATCAACATTTGAATAGATATGATTCTTGTTACCGGTGAGTACGTATCGAAATAATCAAGACCTTCTCATTGTCTGAAACCTTTGACAACTAGTCTTGCCTTATATTTATCAATAGTACCATCATCTTTCATTTTCTTTTTGAAGATCTATTTAGAACCCAATGGTTTGTTTCCTGGAGGAAGATCAACCAATTCCCATGTATGATTATTCAATATGGATTCTATTTCACTATTGATTGCCTCTTTTCAATATTGTGCTTTTGAAGAAGACATTGCTTCCTTGAACGTTTGAGGTTCATTCTCAACTAAAAATGTCAAGAAATCAGGACCAAAGGAAGTTGAAATCTTTTGACTTTTGCTACGTCTTGGACTTTCCTTATTAGGTGTACTTTCCTTTGACACTTCCCGAGGTCATTTAGATTTTTCACTAGACGACTCACATTCTTTTTTATATGGATAAATATTTTCAAAAAATTTAGCATTATCTGATTCAATTACCGTATTCACATGAATGTCGAGATTTTCTGATTTATGAACCAGAAAACGATATGCTTTGCTATTGGTTGCATATCCAATGAAAACACAATCAATTATTTTTAGTCCTATCTTAACCCTTTTGAGTTTAGGAACTTGCACTTTAGCCAAACACCCCCACACTTTGAAATATTTCAAGCTGGGTTTTCTTCCTTTCCATTGTTCATATGGAA
Organism: Capsicum rhomboideum; assembly: GCA_031232105.1. Taxonomy (NCBI): domain Eukaryota; kingdom Viridiplantae; phylum Streptophyta; class Magnoliopsida; order Solanales; family Solanaceae; genus Capsicum; species Capsicum rhomboideum. The sequence continues at coordinate 132,984,424 of CP124712.1, read as the reverse complement.
TGGACTTTGTTTTACTGTAGGGTATACGATTGAGTATCCGACTGGCTGTTAGAACAACTTCCCCCCACAAGTTCTGTGGTAAACTAGAACTTATCAATAAAGCATTCATCATCTCCTTTAATATTTTATTCTTTCTTTCCGCAATTCCATTGGATTGTGGAGTGTATGAGGCAGTTGTTTGATGAATAATTCCATATTCCAAACATATTTCTTCAAAAGGAGATTTATATTCACCACCCCTATCACTTCTAATCATTTTGATTTTCTTGTTAAGTTGTGTTTCAACTTCATTCTTGTATTGCTTAAAAGCATCAATTGCCTCATCTTTGTTATTAAGAAGATAAACATAGCAATATCGAGTGCTATCATCAATGAAAGTTATGAAGTATCTTTTTCCACTATGAGATGGTATAGACTTCATATCACAAATGTCTGTATGGATTAAGTCTAAGAGATTTGAATTCCTTTCAATAGACTTATAAGGATGCTTGGCATACTTTGATTCCACACATACTTGACATTTCACATTATTACTTTCAAACTTAGGTAAAATTTCTAAGTTAATCATTCTCCGCACGATTTTATAATTTACATGTCTTAAACGTGCATGCCATAAATGATTTGACTCAAGCAAGTAAGAAGAAGCAGAAATCTTATTCATATCAATAGAGATTACATTTAGTTTGAAGGCCCTCGGTGAGGTAACCTTTTCCTACATACATGTCATTCTTACTTATTACAATCTTATCGGATACAAACACACACTTAAACCCATTCTTGACCAGAAGTGATGTTGAGACCAAATTCTTCCTCATTTCGGGAACATGAAGGGTATTATTGAGGGTCACCATCTTGCCTGGAGTCATCTTCAAGCCAGCCTTGTCCGTTCCTTCTATCTTTACGGTTGGTGAATTTGTCAAACAAATGGTCTCACCTTTTTCAGAAGAAGTATAATATGAAAACAGTTCCTTGTTGGATCGCATATGGCGGGTAGCACCTGAATCAAACCACCATTCATTTGGATTTCCCACCAAGTTGCATTCTGAGAACATTGCACAAAGGTTGTCTACTTCTTCATTCAAGTTTACTTGCTCTTTCGTTTTATCTTTCTTTGGAGCACGACAAACAGAAGTCATATGACCAACTTTGTCACAGTTGTAGCAATTTCTTTTAAACTTTTTCTTCTTGGGTGCTGCCTTCTCATCATTTGACTTCTTCCTCTTTTTCTTCTTTTGAGAAGTTTCAACATTATTTGCTCTTGCGATTGAAGACTTTGCATTTGCTCTCTTTTGTGCATTTTTGTTGTCTTCTTCAATTCGCAGGCGAACAATCAAATCCTCTAAAGTCATTTCTTTTTGCTTATGTTTCAAATAGTTCTTAAAGTCCCTCTACAAAGGAGGAAACTTTTCAATAAAAACTGCTACTTGAAAAGCTTCATTGATGACCATTCCTTTCGCTAGTAAATCATGTATGATCACTTGCAATTCTTGGACTTGGTTCATGACGGATTTGTTGTCAACCATCTTTTGGCTGCTACAAACTTCTTCAGTCCGACTTCTTCTGTCTTATACTTTTTATCTAAAGCGTCCCAAAGTTCTTTTGAAGTTTGGCAAACGCAATAGACACTGTATAGACTGTCTTCTAGTCCATTTAGGATATAGTTATTGCACAGAAAATCAGAGTGATTCCATGCCTCGATCACCATAAACCATTCTTTCTTCGGTGTCTCATCCGGTAGAGTTGGAATGTTCTCCCAATAAACTTATGCAAGCTTAGAGTGGTCAGATAGAACAACATCTTTTGTTGTCACCTTTTGAAGTCACTTCTGGAAAAAAAAATTGGGCTTTTCCACTGCAGACATAGTGGGAGTAACACGGCTTGACGAACTAGCATTCGTTGCCGCAGATACAGAAGCCATTAGACCATTAGTTGATTCTTCCATTTTTGTTTGATCACACACAAACAAAATCCAATAAAATTGGTTAGCTATCAATGTGGTTTTATTCAGTCGATAAAGTTTTTACGTTCTTCGAATCGATAGAAATAACTTTATTAACTCGATGAAGTTTTATGTTCTTCTAACTGAGTTAAAAAGTGAAGTAGAAAGTCTCAACTTTAATCTCCAACCACAAACAGAAATAAAGATGAAACAGAAAAAAGAAAACAAAATACAATATTAAATTATTTAAGCTTGTTGTTTCCTTCTCCCGTAAAAATCAGAAAATTGAAATGAAATGATTGTTCTAAGCCCACAGTTAAACTGTGTTTCCTTAAAGAATTTAACCCCTTCACAATTGTCCAAGGTTTGGATTAATTCCTTCCAAAATAGAATAGAACACTATTCAGCAAAACCGGCAATGAATTTGCTGAACTTCGTCAAACTCAACTAATGGAGTAAATCACACTTAATTTGGTTTCTTTTGTAAAGAAGAAAGTTTTTGACTTGTGAAAATAATATATTTCGTATCTCCTTCATCTGAGGAAAACATAGGTATTTACAGCCTAAGTGGTGGTGCTTCAGAAGAGAAGCAATGGTTGAAGAAAAGATACACTCTTTCGAACCGAAACCTGACCTGCGCCCGCAGGTCAGCGTTTGGCACAAAATTAGTAGCTACTGGTTTGGCCTGCGCTGGTGGTCACCTGCGTCTGCAGGTTGCCAATTTGGTTTCAACCAGTGCCTCGAAGGGTTGTGTCCCTTCAAGGTGCGTTGTGACATGCGTCCGCATATGGAGAAATGATTTCCTATTGGATTTTTGGATTAAACTATCATCCGAAGCCGAAGCCGAGCAAGCGACGACGACGACGCGAGGCTTGTCTTGTTCTTGCCTCATTATCCACATGAAGTAGTATGTTCCAATATATACATAAGAAAGTCTCTTTCTCCCACCAATGTGGGAGAACTTCACTTCCTTAAAGTGAAGATACACACTTACTTTTCCCTCTATGTTTTTCTCTCCATTTTCCATTCACTTTTCATCATCAAAACCCAACATTAATCATTTCTACCAATATGTTGAAACAAGGAACACAAATATTGTTAAATACATAACAAGATTGTTAAATACATAACATGTGTTAGGATTCATGTGCTTAATACAATTAAAAGATTCATTGCTTCAAAACAAAGTTATTTGTTTTAAACTCATGCATTATTGCCTATTCTAATTTGAGAGGTTATAAGATACATAATTTTCTGATATTCTCCCATAATTAATCAAAAGGTATGCCTAAGTTGTGGCATGACATTCCAGATGGATTTTTGGGATTTACATTTGCGAAGTTTGGAGCATTTGTATATCAATGTATCTCCAACATGCAAATCTGTGTATATCAGTAAATATGTGTGGTATATAGTGATATACATGATATAAACGTCATATATATTGCTGTGTTGTCAGAAAATATGCCGAAAATGGAGTTTTCTTATTACCTCACTTTTTTTCATACTAATGTATATAATGCGTGTATATTCTGTATATTAATAAAAATATGTGTGTGATTTACATTTTCCTATTGACGGAAAATGTGTCAGAACTGGAGTTTTCCGGCGACCTGCCATTTTTCTAATTAGCTACAGAGGATAACTTTAAAAAAAATTATTTATGGGTTATAAAGTGGTAATTGGAGAAGAGATTTGGAGTGTGGTTGAGAAAAAACATGAAGAAAAAGAGAGACAAAGTTACAAGAGATATTTGGTGCCAATACTTTTAGGCTAAAGGTAGTACTATCCCAATACCAATTATAGGCTAAATGGGTGTGAATTATTCTCTAGTTATATAGGGGTATCAATGTCCCGAAACAGATTCATAGGCTAAATTTTGATATTTGGAAATTTGAAGCTCATCAAAATTGAACCTAGCTAAAGAAGTTAATGAATTTGAAAAAAAATGAAGACGACGTTTTAACACTCAGAGAGGTAACACGTGAAGAGTTATTTCTTGTGTATGTTTTTTCTCCATCATTAGTTTAATCATGTTTGGTTTGGATTATGGGAATATAAATATTTTTAATAGGAAACGCTTTATCCCTGTAGTTAAACACATATAGTAATATCATTTTGTTGCTTAAACTATCGCTTCTATTATAATTTATAGTCTGGGGTTGCTAGGATGGAGAGGATAAGGTCTATGATTAATATAGGCATAACCTTGTCATTTAACTTCGCCTCGCTGACATCTACACCCTCCAACTTTGGGTGTGCACTAGTAGACACTTAAACTTGTACAAAGTTGAACAAATAGACACATACGTCCTACGAGGTGTCTCACGTGAATTGTCACATAGAACACATGTGTCTACTTGTTCAACTTTGTACAGAAGTATCTACTTATGCACATCCAAAGTTAAAGGGCATAGATATCAGATGAGACCAAGTTAATGGACATGTTTATGTATTATGCCATTGATATATCAATATCAACTCAATTTTATTGATCAGCGTAATAAATCATCACCCCCCCCCCCAGCCTTAGGATAATGTTTTATTTAGTGGACCTTCTTGCCTCCAACAGTCTTGCGATGAACTATTTTAGGAGTATTATTTACGAACTGACTAAGCTTTCAATAGCAGGATATAAAATGGCCAACCCATGCCATTTCCAATTAAAATATAGTTGCTGGTTTTGGTCCTCATGCAAAAGACAATTGCTGATAGGATTTCTTTTGAAAAAAAAGATGCAAGCGCAACAAGAAAATTGAAAATACGATTATTTATTTTTTGTCCCATATATATAGTTTAAATTAGCCTCATAAATAGAATAGTTAGATACTTTTATAACTAAAGCATTAGATTCTTACTGCAACTAATTAATCTTAAAATAGAATATTCTAGTAAATCAAATATTAATTATTACTATGACTAAACAACAAAGTAGGCAATTGACCATATATTTTAAATATTTTTTCATTTTATTTGGAATTTATAGAGCTAGAGTCGAAGATGAAGTTGTGTTTATAGTTTTTGGAAAGAATATTTGGAATAATGTTCATGTTTGAATTAATGTACCTAAATACAACTTCAAAAATTTAAAATGAGTTGGATTGGACCACAGGTATAAACTATTTTCCAAATTTGAAATACATCTTCTAGCTGAATTTGAAATTTTCATGGACAAACACTAATGTTCAAAAAAATTATTCCGGAAAAAAAGTAAATATTTTTTTATGACGGGTCGTAATTATTTTAGAAATATTGGATATGCATGTTTTGATCTCTTCACATATTGACAAATACAAAGGTGCCATGGAATGCAAATAAAGTTACTTTTCGATTCCTAGCATTTAGCCCTTGTCTTGTTTACATTACAGCACCAAATCTAATCTTGTCACTTCTCATCCAATGGACCACTTTGAGAATGAAACGTCATCTCAATTTTGGTCCCTAGCTAGCAAAGCTACTTTAATTTAATGCTACCATTAATTATACATTTTAAAAAAACCACTTAGAACTTAGAAGTAAAAATACAGAACTAGCTACCCGACTAGGGGAGTTACTCGGATGGTAAGCACCCCTCACTTCCAACCTTGAGGTTGTGAGTTCGAGTCACCAAATGAGCAAAACAGGTGGGAGCTCCGGAGGGGTATATAAAAAAAAAAATAGAGCTAGCTACCATTTATTATAAGCTACTCATGAATCCTCATGTCCATATGAGGGGGGATCATGACCCAAGATGTTGCATAGACCGTGTTATGACCTTTCCATGTTAATACAAGCATGTCATGTTCCTCTTTTTTCATGCCCCACCCACTTGCATGTTCATCCAACAATGACTTCACTTCCTTAATTGTTTCCTCACTAAAAGGAACACTAATGAAACCACTATTTTCCATCCTTTGTGAGAACTTGTTGCAACTCTCCAATCTCTCTATCCTTTGGTTCCCATCAAATCCAATAATGTTCTCAATTTTGTGGCCAATATCAGCTTCATAATCTAGCCTTTGTTTACTATCCTTAGGCAAAAATGTCTCTAATGCATCAAAGGGTATCCATAGATAGTTGAAACAGGTGGCTATTCTTGATGTTAAAGTACTTGAGTTTCCCAAATCACAATCCTCATCAACAATAGTCACAAAACAAGGGTTTAGATCCTTAACCCTATCAAGAAATATGTCACGAGAAGAAATTGCACCCTTAATTTGTTCATCATCATGCAAGTACCTTAACCAATTTTGGCAATTCACAACCAAAGCTTCATCATCCCTAAGTTGAAGAGTTGAAGGACTCAATTGGCTCAAGAACATGTCATAGTTCAATTCTTCAACTACATGGAATTCAAAAGGGACATCTCTAAATTTAGCGAAATTCGCCAAACGTAGGCCAACTTCTTCACTTGACACATTGAGCAATGGAGGAACTTGTGGTATCCATGAAGGCACTGATATTCGGAGTGAAGGAGGACCCTCAGGCCTCTTAGCAATTGCATCAATGAGAGTTGGCCATTGCATACAATAAGTGATACTAAAATCTAATATATGAACTTTCGTTTGCCCTTCAATGGCCTTATAAATTGCACTATTTGATGCACAAAATCCAAATCTATGCCATGGGATGAGATCCACATACCCTGCTAGCTCAGTCACACTCATTAATCTTCTTTCAAGATTACCACTTCCATGTAAATTTGTGGCATTAGGACAAACCCTAGAAGCCCTTGAAATTAATGCCCTAAGGAACCATGATGTGAGTCTTTGATTTGGATCCCCATTTGAAGAAGCCAAATTATTGAGTACCCACATGACTTGTTGAGCCAAAGTTACATCATTGTTCTCTAAGGCACTTGCACAATGAAGTAATAGTTTTTCCAAGCATGCTCCATCAAGGCTCCCAATGCATCCTTGTAGTGCTCCTGCTAGAGAACTTTGAGGGCTGTTGAAAAGGCTAGGGTTTTGGAGTGGAATGGTTGTAGAGGTTCCTCTCATTTCTGCCTTCATTGAAATGGAAGCAAAGGACCAACTTGAATCTGAACTACGACTCAGATCAAGTCTTACCGAAATAAGATTTCCTTTAAGTGATGAGGTGGTGGATGACTAAATATTATATATGAGGAAAAATACATGTAGGGCTTGTTTTATTTACGTGCATGGAGGTTTGAAGAAAAAGATAGAAGAAAAGGAGGATCCATTTGTGTATTCCTTCAGACTAGAGGTATATCTTATATATATAGATGAAGCACGGATATGTCTAAATTAAAACCAAGAAAAGAGAGAGGAATTAGTGAAAGAGTACTACTTATATACGGCTGGAATATATTCCACGCATTTTAATATATAGTATCAGAGCAAACAGAGGTCCTGACAGTCAAAAAGAATTTTTTCCAGCTTAAATCATGAAAAATGATCAAGTCCGTACGTAAAGAGCCGTGTTAAAAATATAATTTGCTTTATTTAATAACTTAATTTTTTAGGTAAGATATATAGCCGCACACTTTGATATTCCCACTTTCTTACTCTTTTGTTACCAAACCAATGGAACGTGATGATTTGTTTGTTTGATTTGCAATCTTTAGCTAGTTGGACCAAGGTAGAATTCTAAATTCACCATAAAAAAATAGATTAATTAGCTTGCATGTCAAATGAGGACCTAGTCTCGAAAAGTTTGAAATCTAGTGCAGATTTTTCTTTCTTTTTCTTTTTAATTCAAGTTCACTTGAATTGAGAATTACACCAAGCAATTAACCTGTTTTTCTTCGGAAAAGTATAACTGTAATTACCATACCTAACTTAAACGAAAACATCTACAGTCAAACCTTTCTACAGTGGTAGCATATTTCCTAAAATTTATTGTGTGCATAACATAATTTAGTGATGATTATCATAAATAGTTGGGTATTTTATTTTGTACAAAATATATTTCTTACAAAATATTATTACATAATATTTAAGTATACTGTTATAAAGAGGTAATTTTACAAAGAGCGTACCACTATAATAAACATCATTATTGTTATAGGTAGAATGTCGTTATAGAGAAGTAAAATATACTAACATGAAAAATTGGTTCTGGAGAAAATCAGGTCGCTATAGTGAAATGTCGTTATAACAAGGTGGCGTTATAGAGAGTTCTGAGTGTTCCTTTTTTTTTTTTTAATTTAAATTACTATAGAAAACTTCATCACTCTAGTAAGTCAATTACCACATTTTTCTAACCGCCAAAAATTGTGGGCGATAATTACCCATTATTCTTAACTAGAAATTTCCAATTCCAACTTTTTAACTTAAGAAATAATGTCATCTTTAATATGGAGCACTTATCTTCAAAGTGAGACTTCTAGTATTAAAACGAGTATCTTATGGCAAAAAAAAATAAAGAATTTCACACTCATGGAATGATAATTGACAAGTAAGTTGCCGCATTCCATGTTGAATACCATGCATTTAGCATTGGGGTCTACCATGCAATTTAATTAAAATTATATTCTCATAATGATTGTTCCACCTTAAACAGATTGAAAATAATTTGGAGTAAAATATTGTGGCATTGCTTTACTGACGCATCTAAAACTCACCCTTTTTAATTTGTACATTGAGACGAAGTCAAAATTTAAAATTTATGAATTTGAGATTTTAAATTTTTACATTATTGAATTTCTAAATTAGTAATGTATCATATTCAATATACTTTTGAAAAGAAATATAAAATTTGAATCAAATTACTGAATTCGACTAAATCCGTATTGCGTACGTAACATACACACTAACTCCGCCCCCGTTGGTACATAGTCTTCGCAGGACACATATAATTTTGGCTTTACTAGTCATGACTACGTACTTAAGGTAGAGAAAAGGTTAAAAAAGCTGCCTTAGCCGGCCATTTGTTTGTCGAATTAAGCTAATGGTGGATTACTAAAACTCTTAAATATTATCATTTTTTAAAATTATTTTTTTGTTGTGTTAATCCAGTTTTCTGTTTTGAGTTTAATGATTGATGATACCATTCATTCTCGTCCTTTCACAGACATGATCATCAAGTTTGGTTTTTAGTGTCAACTATGCCACAACATAAGACAAACCAACCTCTTGTCACATATAAGGCCAAAATAATTTTCACTTTAAAATGTAACTATATTCACTTGTGAATCACTGTAGAGAATGTGTTTTTTAAAGGCTTAATACATCGACAATTCTTAAACTTGACAACGAATTCTGTTTAGATATTTGAATTATGATTTATTTCAATTGAGTATCTGAATACATGATAAAGTATTTTTTTATTAACTAGACATTTTCGATTCAAATTTTGAAATTTTCTTTGCATGTCTTCTCAAGCGCCCATTACATAGAAAACAACATATATACGGACGTGAAAGACAGAATTTAAACAGAGCGAGGAAATCTTGTTGCATCTTCTTGGTGATGAATAATAGGGCAAACCAGGGGCGACTCTACCCTTTCGAAAAAAAGGCGACCGTCTTAGGCCCCAAATTTGAGGGGCCTTATTTTTTTTAATAATAATAGATATTATTTGTAGAAAAATAATTTTTTTATATATAAAATAAATGAAGTATTAGAAGAAGTTTTATATACTTGGAGTACTATGTCTTAAGAAAGATTAAATGCATTGATTATGTCACTAATAAAAAAAGAATTATTAGAAGAAAGTAATTATATAATTTTTAAAATAGATTTTATTAAAAAAAAAAAAAATTCTTAAAAACTTAAGGCCTTCGTTTGATTTTGGCCTTAGGCCACAAACGTGCTTGAGCCGCCCCTGGGACAAACACCTTCCATTTGTTAATTAGCGTTAGGAATTTATGTCTACTCTACCCAAGCTGATCGTTTCAAATTCAATTTCTAGCTAGCATAGAGCCAGAATTTTCACTACAATAAATTCTAACATATAAAGATAAACAAGTTAAGAAATGAAATGAGTTCACCATCTACGATAAATATGAATAAAAATAATAACTTTTTATTTTATATATACAATATAATTTTCTAGTGGAGTGGTTCAAATGAATTTGTTGCGCTCCTAGTTAGTTACAATCTGCTAGCTAGAGCCAAGGGTGTTCATGGTTTGGTTAAAATCAAATCTAACCATGAACCAAATCAAACCGATTAAAAAAATCGACATTGGGTTTGATTTGGATTGGTTTGGTCCTAAATTTTTAAAACCAATACTTATTTGGTTTGGTTTTGGTTGTACTCTAAAAAAACCGATAAAATAACCAAATCGAACCGATAATTTATTTTTTTATATATATATATATATATATTAATTATTTATATATTATCCATAAATAATATATAAATATTTTGTTATAATTTGACTTTTAATCATGAACTTAACTTTAGACGTAACACTTCCAGTCATATGTCTCCATCTAGTTGGTAGTACCTTATGAGATTCTGAATGATCTTTGCACTTAGAATGACAAATGATACTAGTTGTGAAACTAATATCTTGTTGTGTATGGAATCCATAGTTGAGTTTCATTAGACTATAAATAATCAGTAGTTTTGAAATTTATTTTAGTCCTATTGAGCAAGAAATTTATCTGTTCACCTTTAGAGTGGTTTATGATATCAGTTTCTTTTATATATATATATGTAGTTTCCAAATTTTTATTTTTTTGGGGAATTGTTTAGACAGTATTCTGTCAATTTAAAGTGTTGTTTGTGACTTTGCCTAAGTATAACAGTGAAGGGCTAAGGTGACAAGAGAAGTTTTTCCAACAGAGTTGTTAGCTTACTTTCAAGGTTGAGACACAACACTCGATTGAATCTCACATGTTGGATTGAATTTATTTTTAAAAATTACGACTTTTATCATTAGCTAGTTATACACCAAAAAAATAGAATCAAACCGAATCAAACTGACAAGAACCAAACCGACGGTTATTTTTTTGTTTGATTTGGTTTTGTTTTAGAAATTTAAAAACCAACTAAGTTGGTTTGGTTTTGATTTTGACCAATAACCAACCCAAGCCGACCCATGAACACCCCTAGCTAGAGCCTAGAAGCTTAAAACGCTACCTACACTTGGAGGCTTTTCATTTGTGAAATACCAAAGGAATCAAAGTTTTCTCATGTTTCCAACAACAACATTCTTATATTTAAGAGATTCTTATTCTACCTAAACCCGTTAGATAAAGCTATATATCTCCCAATGAAATTGAAAATCTACATTCCATTTGAGCAATAATGTTATGTTCTTTCACCCACCTAATCTGTGGAATAGTTATAATCCCTCCGACTTTAATCAGAGATTTCACGTTCAAGATTCTGAAAATGAAAAAAATCTCATTGAAACTTGAACGCGCCTCCCACAGGAATGAGATAGCCCTTCAATGAGTGAATCCAAATTTAATCGGGCTCAATACAAATATCGAACCCCTGATAAAAAAAAAAATTAAAATTGTTTAGTCTTTTCAGCTAGTAAGTTACAATTAATAATACATGTACTCTTGTGCCGTGAAAGTTAGTACAAGAGCAATGATCGATCTGAGAGTTTTTTGTATTATTTTTTCCTTTTGAGTGATAGTTGCTTTGGTCATTTTATGATGCCTACTTCTGAAGATCGTACATAATACGGCAGACAATTTGAGAATGAAAACAATGTAATTCCGAGTAGGTAGTGACTAGTTACTGACCAGTATGATTTAGGAATATAATAGCAGTCGTCGTCCATGACATTAGGGACCATATAAAAAAAAAAATGAATTAGCTAGAAAATTTATCGCTAAATATTATTTAATTGAATAAAAAATAAAAATCCATCACTAATTTGCCATTAAATAGAATTAGTGATGAATTTTTGCTGTTTTTTTTGGTTAGAATCATGTATTAATTCTTAGCTTGTAGCCTACATTTGAATTACTAAAAACAAGCTATATATGCATGGTCAGGGATGCAATTAACTTATTGATTAAAATTATCCATGCATCATGGACTTGATGAACAAAATTATAACTTTATTACTGTGCATAGATAAAAATTATTAAATTATAGACCATAACACATATGCCCATGAGGCCATGATGATGGGGTTTCTTTTGTTTGGATTGGTTAGAAGCTTAGAGCCTTACAATATAGGGATAATATATACATGTATATACTTAAATAACTCCGCAATTTGTCATATTGGAGTGTACCATATTCAAGAAGCCGTGGGGCGGATGTTGAGTTCAATGTTATGTGTTCATTCATTCAGTAATTTTGGTTCGAACAATGTTTATATATACAACAACTACATACTCAATGAAATTCCATAAGTAGCTAGGATTTAAAGAGGGTGGATTGCATGTACGCAGACCTTAACCCTACCTCGAAATTTATGAGGTAGAGAGGTTGTTTGAACAATAGACATGTGTTTAAAAATTCATCAAATAAGTATAAATAATTAAATTCGAACACAGTACATTAAATGAGTGCTTCCCAAAAAAAGGAACTTATGATATATTGGTCTTGTTTGGTTTCTTTGTGTATATTTGGAAATTTGGAATCATCAGCGCATTGTTCGGAGATTGGATAGAACACTGATGGAAAAGTCGTGCACCATATGCAACAATAACATCTTCTTTTAAATGATTGATGCATTTTTTTTTCACTTTTTCTTAATCCCATAAAAAGACAAGCATTGTAGTTATCACCTTATATTTCTCATTATCATTTTTTGTAATATTGCTAACGTGATGTTGTTGGAGAGGATCTAATACTTGATTAATTATTGGGACCACGTTATTAATTAATCCAAATCTTTTTAAGTATGTCATTGTCTTTTATGAAGTGGATCTAATACGATTTATAGAACTTGCATTTTCACTCTTAACCATTGGAGATTCACAAAAATGAACAGTGACTTCCAAGTCCTTGAATAAGTGGTATGAACACGAAACACACAAAAGATGGGAAGATTTAAATATATTTTATCCTATAGATTCTTTAAAATTATGCAAAAATAACCATTTAGGAAATTATCTTTCACACGATGTTAGATTTGGATCTAATGTTTGCTCATATATTTTTCAATTTTACAGATAAAATATGATTAGGTTGTCTTCTAACATTTCCAACAACTTACACAAATTTCAAAGCATTATATAACGTTTTCTCATAAATTTTCAGTCTACTCAAACAGGATTCCAAATCGTGGTACAAAAAGTCCATACATTTCAAAAAAAAGAAAATAGTCATTTACTAAACAGTTGTATGAAATTTTCGGCAACAAGGAGAAGAAAAGAACTAAGGACATTTAATGGTAAAAATTTCATGGGACATCTTGTTTTGACACCATCATTTGACCTATCCCACCGGACACCTTTTTAAAAACATTGCATATACACACACTTCTGATATGTGGTGTCTGAAGTAATATATGAATAAAATTTGTGCGTTTTTGTTTGAAATTCAGGCAAAAATGATTCGGCTTAAACCATTTTTTTCTTGAACTCCAGACGACCATGTGCATGAATTGAGATCAGAAATGGTTGAAGTAAGGCAAAATTGACTGAACTTCAGTCATATGTGGCCAGAGTTCTAGCAAAAATGGTTGAAGTCAGTTAAAAGTAATTAAGCTTCAGCCACATGTGATTGAAATTCAGGCAAAACCGGTTAAATTTCAGTCATACGTGTTTGAAATAAGACAAAAAAATGAATGAAATTTCTGCCATATATAACCAAAGTCCAAACAAAAATGACTGAAGTACGCAAAAATGACAGAACTTTAGCTACGCAAAAATGATTAAACTTCAACCATATGAAACTTCAAATGTTCTTTCTGAAGTTAGACTCGATCAAAACTAATTTCAAACATTGTATATATGAAGTTGTTCAAATTTAAGTGACTGTACGTACAAAAAATTTTAAACAAAGGGCCACAAGTTAAATATAGGGGCGTCAAAGAGAGATATCCGTGCACTTCTCCCATATAAATGACAGCAAGCCCAAATTTGAAATTAAAAGCAAAAGCCCAAGTTTGGACTGTGTATGAGGTTAGTATTAAGGGCAATTAACAGAAATAGTCAACCATAAGGGGTTATCTACAAAAGTCCCCTTACTTTAAATTAAATTATAAAGCATACGAGTCGCGTGTATCTCAGATATACATGATCGTGTGTATCTGGGACTGTGTATCTCAAATACATCCTAAATTTGCCCTGTGTATCTCAGATACACCAGAAATTTGACCTGTGTACCTCAGATAAACCTGAAATTTGGCATATGTATCAGGGGCAATTACTTCGGTATATCTTGTAATTAATATTAAACTTAGGAGTAGGTGTCAAACCTCCTATATTCCTGATGTTTGCCCTAGTATTAATGAAGCCCAAAAAAAACTGGTCTCCAACCCAATCAAGAACTTTTGGGCTCATCGGAAGTATATAGCTTTCTTCCTTTCCTTTTTTCTTTTTTTTTTTTTCTTTTTGAAGAAAAGGTAAGACTAAAAGGGCAGTCCAGTACAATAAGCTTCCGCTATGTGGGGGGAGGGGGGAGGGGATGGAGTTTCGAAAAGGACCGGACCACGATGGTCTATTATACATAGTCTTATCCTACATTTCTACGAAAGACTATTTTCACGGGTCAAACCTGGGATCTCCTGGTCACATGACTTACGTAAAGTTACGGGTGGATTTATGTGGTGTGAGATATTGTTCAAAAAAATATTTCTTTGCAACATCATTTTTGCTTTGATCAACTGTCATTATTGATGGAGTATTGGATATACTTCTATGAAGAGGAATAAGTGGACAGTACTAAGGGACTAATGATATTTATTTATTGAAGTCCTTTTTTCAACCGTCCCAGTTCTTACAGAAAATATTAGTAGTACTAGATGTTGATAGGTGTGTAGATATGCAACTCAACTGAGTGTCTTACCAAATTTTTATAACATGAGTAGCATTCTAGATTAGCTCTCTTTGCCACAGCCCACAAAGATGGGGCATCAATGTGTGCTTGATAAGAACTAGTCTTGATAGGTCAGTTTGGTCTTATTAAAATGCTTGATTCCAAAGTTCACGTGGATATATGTAGTCAATAGTGCCATTAAATTGGAGTGATAAAAGACTAGGATAGACTAAAATGGTAAGTAGTGTTAAGAAAGAGAAAAAGTCTCACATTGGTAGTCAATGAGATTGGGTGGTCTCTTTATAAGGTTTGGGTAATCCTCCTTCCTTTGACCTAGCTTTTGGGGTGTGAGTTAGGCTCAAGACCTAATTTTACATGGTATCAGAATAGGACCAATCTCACCCAATGTTGGGCCCCAAATTAAAAATTTACCCATGCACCAGATGTCTAATCCTGGGCGTGAGGTGGAGTGTTAAGAAAGAGAAAAAGTTTCACATTGGTGGTTAATGAGATGGGTGGTCTATTTATAAGGCTTGGGCAATCCTCCTCCCTTTTGTAAGCTAGCTTTTGGGGTGTGAGTTAAGGCCAAGACCTAATTTTACAATTAGATGTGCCAACTGTTTTTAAAAGCTCAAAAATTGTTAATAGATAGATGTGATAAGAAAATAAAAGTTGAATTTAATAAGCATTGTTCAAGATCATATAAAGAACTTAAATCCTTCATCCAACCACGGATGTGGAACTCAGCCCCATGCATCCTCCTCCTTGACTTCTTTTTTTATCCCTCCCTTGAAGCTTCCACCTTTTTTGTCCTCTTATAGTGACTCGAACTGACAATTTTAGAATTGTAAGTAGTGGATGTTTACCATCTGACCACAAAATCAGATTGTGAATGATATAATATAGATGTCCAACATCGAAAAACAAGTATTTGACCTAACTCAACCCAATAAATCATCTCAAGTTTTGGTTTGCTTGATATTGAACTTTATTATTATAGTATTTGTTCACGCGGTATATATCCAATCTTAAATGCATAAATGTGTACGGTGGGTGGTTCAAAAGAATTACTTAACATAGAGAGTAGAATAGGGGAATCTTGGCTCGTCGGGGATGTCGGAACTCCACATCGCTTGTGCGTGGTTATTTGGTTTCCTTATTGGTCTTGGACAACCTTCACATCATGATGAACAATTTTTGTGTTTGAGTTAAACGCATTTCATTTCTTACAATACGATATCTAATACGATATCAAACCAGACATATTAGAGGTCTTGCGTTTGAGTCTCGCCGCTATCCATTATAAAAAAAATAAAATTCTATGTACTTGACTCATAAAAAGGAAATCAAATCCACGTGTAACGGTGTAAGGAGGTGTTGAAGACATAATCAAACACAAAAAATGTTTTTTAATAACTTAAACTCTTAAATGAGATGATTACACTCTTCAACAATGACAATAAATAATTAATAATCATTAGTAAACTCAATCAGTGAAGCACTATTGGTAGTTTTTAAATTTCAACATAACATGGATAATGTAGAATTAAGTTTAATTTCAACATCCCTCATATATCCACCATAAAAATCCTCTTCTTTAATGCTGCAACTATAAATAAAGATTTGGAGTTGGAGGTGGGGAGGGCCGACGACGTTGAATGTTACGATGCTAATGCAAATTGCCTAAAAAAATAATGAATGAAACTTCTCATTCTGAAAGCAACAATTGCAATAAATATCATTTGCATACCTAATAACTATGCCAATTACATAGAGTGGTTGGAGAAAAATCTTGAAACTACTGATACATATTGTTGGGAAAGGCAAGGGCACTAACAATAGTGCACGACAGGGTAGCAGCGGAAGAATACCCAAGTCTAAACTTTCCCTTCCAATTTGAACCAAGAGAAGACAAACAAACTCAAGCACAATGATAATAAGGCAGCAAATATATCAACCAAAATAGATAAGCAAGGATAAAATAAACCAATCACACAAGACACCAGATTTACGTGGAAAATCCTTCAGTGTGAAGAGTAAAAAACCACAGGACCAAAAACCTCCACTATAATCACCAAGAGTTACAATAATGTTCTCAAAAATGGCCACCAAATAAGTGTCAAACAACGAACAACACTACATAAAGCACAACACCAAAAACTAGGGAATTAAAGGAGCAAAAACCGAAAATGCAGCTACTGTTCACGGATGCAAAACTGGAGATGCGGAGCACCAAATCCAACTCTGTCAGTTCCTAATCAAATATTGAGATGACTGGAACAAGTTGTTCAAAAATCAGCTCAATCGGACAAGAAACGAAGCGGGAATCGCAATTTGAAGTTGACTATTTAGGGCTGAAATTTTGGGCAAAAAAACTGCTCTCTTCTCTCTATATGGCTGCTGATTTCACTCTTTGTGGATGAGAAAATTAGACCTAAAGAGATCTATATAGATGCCCCATAGAATTGGGCCTACGGGCAAAGTGGGTTGGTCCAAATTTGGATTTTTATTTATCCACATAGGAAGGAAAAAAGACCCATAACCCAACAATTCTCCCCCTCACGACTATGTGGAGGAGACCGCCATCCTGGCGATCATGCAACAATCTTCAAACTTCCCTCTTGGCAAAGCTTTAGTCATCATGTCGGAACCATTATCATCTGTATGAATCTTTTCAAGTTCAAGCAACTTAGAATCCAACACATCTCGAATCCAATGATATCTCACATCAATGTGTTTAGACCAACCATGAAATGTAGAATTCTTGCCAAGATGTATAGCACTTTGACTGTCGCAATAAAGCACATACCTCTCTTGAACACAACCAAGTTCCCCTAAGAACCTCTTCATCCAGAGCAACTCTTTACAAGCTTCAACGGCAGCAATAAGCTCAGCTTCTGTAGTAGATAGAGCAATACATTTTTGTAACCTAGATTGCCAAGACACAGCTCCCCCTGCAAAAGTAACCAAGTACCCTGAAGTAGACTTGCGAGTATCAACATCACCAGCCATGTCTGAACCAGTATAACCACAAAGAATAGGCTTCCCTGTACCAAAACACAAACTCACACTAGAAGTGCCACAAAGATATCTCATAATCCACTTCACAGCATTCCAATGCTCTCTTCCTGGATTAGAAAGAAAACGGCTAACAATACCAACAGCATGAGCAATATCTGATCTTGTACAAACCATTGCATACATCAAACTACCAACGGCTGAAGCATAAGGAACTTTCTTCATGTTTTCCTTCTCATCAACACTAGAAGGACACTGCTTCGTGCTCAATTTGAAGTGCATAGCTAAAGGTGTACTGACAACCTTAGCCTTGTCCATGTTAAACCTGCGAAGTACTTTCCGAATGTACTTCTCTTGTGATAACCACAACTTCTTGGCCTTTCTGTCACGGACAATCTGCATGTCAAGAATCTGTCTTGCTGGTCCTAAGTCTTTCATAGAAAAAGACTTACTCAACTCTTGCTTCAACTTCTGAATCCTGCAAGCATTATGACCAACAACAAGCATGTCATCAACATAAAGCAACACAATAATAAAGTCACCATGGGAGATTTTTTGTACAAAAACACAATGGTCAAGTCTTTTTGAAGCCTTGCTGACTCATAAAAGAACCAAACTTCTTGTACCACTGCCTGGGAGCTTGTTTCAAACCATACAAGCTCTTCTTCAATTTGCAAACATAATTCTCTTTTCCCTTGACTTCAAAACCTTCCGGCTGCTCCATATAAATTTCTTCATCTAAGTCACCATGGAGAAAAGCAGTTTTAACATCCATTTGCTCAATATCTAAATCTAGACTTGCCGCTAAGCCTAGAACCACACGAATGGATGACATCTTCACAACTGGAGAGAATATCTCATCAAAATCAACTCCCTTTTTCTGGTTAAAACCCTTCACAACTAATCTAGCTTTGTACCATGGAACTGGATTACCATCTTCATGTTTCACCCGGAAAATCCACCTGTTTTTCAAAGCTTTTCTGTCTTTAGGTAGCTTAACTAAATCAAAGGTGTGATTATTATGCAAAGATTTAATTTCATCTTCCATAGCATCAAACCACCTTTCTTTTTCTTCACTTTCCATGGTATCATCAAGACTCTCAGGTTCTCCCCCGTTAGTCAAAAGTACATACTCATTGGGAGAATAACGAGATGAAGGTATTCTCTCTCTAGTAGATCGTCTGAGAGAACTCTCTGGAGCATCAATAATAACTGGTTGTTGATCAACCACATCATCTTGTACTGGAGCATCAACATCATCCTGGTCATTCTGAACATGATCACCATCTTCATTATCAACTTGATTTTCATTATTATGAAGATTTTCTTCAGGTGCAATAGTCAAAGGAACTGGATCAACATCAACTAGGCTCTCACTACTCTGAGAAACAACTTTCTCAGCTTTGTCAAAATCTTTAATTGTTTGGTCTTTAAAAAACACAACATCACGACTTCTAATAAGTTTCTTCTCAACTGGATCATAGAAACGATAGCCAAATTCATCTTGACCATAATCAATGAAGATACACTGCCTAGTTTTAACATCCAACTTTGACCTTTCATCCTTAGGAACATGCACAAAGGCTTTACACCCAAAGACTCTAAGATGATCATAAGAAATATTCTTACTAGATCAAACTCTGTCAGGGACATCACCATTCAAAGCAACAATAGGAGATAAATTGATAACATAAGCAGCAGTATTAAGTGTTTCTACCCAAAAGGAATCTGGCAGCTTAGCATCTGAAAGCATATATCTAACTCTCTCAACTAGAGTTCTGTTCATCCTCTCTACTAAACCATTTAACTGAGGAGTCTTTGGAGGAGTTTTCTGATGCCGAATAACCTGCTCTCTGCAATATCTATCAAAATGACCAATATACTCACCACCATTATTTGAGCGGATGCATTTCAATTTCTTCCCTGTCTGCCTCTCAACCAAGGTCTGAAAACCTTTGAACACATCAAGTATTTGATCCTTGGACTTCAGAGAAAATACCCAGAGTTTGCGAGAATGATCATCAATAAAAGTCACCAAGTAAAGTGCACCACCATAAGACCTTAACTTAAAAGGACCACACAAATCAAAATGTACCAACTCCAGCAAATTAAGCTTTCTTGAAAGCGGATGACTTTAAAAAGAAACTCTTTTCTGTTTACCGGCTAAGCAATGAACACATCTCTTCAACTTTGCTTGTTTCACTCCAGAAAGCAAAATTTTCTTAGCCAAACTATCAATCCCCTTCTCACTCATATGACTCAGCCTTCTATGTCATAACTCTGATTAAGTATCATTCTCCACCAAATTTACCGAGTCTCTATTGGTGGAGCCCTAAAATACATACAAGTTAGACAACTTATCACCACGATCCACAACCATTGAACCTCTAGTAAGCTTCCACTGGCCAGCACCAAAGGTGTGAATATAACCTTCATCATCAAGGTTCCCTATAAAAATCAAATTCAAGCGAACATCTGGAGCATGCTTGACATTATTGAGAACTAGTTTGGAACCATTGTTACTTTCCAAACAAACAGTGTCAATGCCAAGAACCTCAACCTCATCATTATTGCCCATTTTCAACATTCCAAAATTACCTGGAGTATAAGAAGAAAATAATTCCTTCTTGGGCGTGATATGAGAATTAGCACCAGAATCCACAAACCAGCTAGACTCATCACGAACAAGATTAATGGCATTTTCACCGCAAGCAACAAGAAGATCATCATTAGCAACAACAGCAACACGATTTTCATTATCGTCTTCTTTCTTTTGTCGTCTAATATCTCTTTTGTGCTTGTGACAATATTTCATGATACACCCATTCTTGTGGCAATAGTCACATGTAACATTCTTGTATCTGGACTTGGACTTGCTTCTACTTTTATCTCTGTCATTCGGGCCTCTGGACTTGTTTCTCCCCCTATCTTCAGTAACAAAAACATCGGAGTGTGAAGCTGAAAAAGATGAGGCTTGAGATTTTCTTCTCATCTCTTCATTTAAGACACCACTCTTAGCATATTCCATAGTTACAACACCACTGGAAGCAGAATTAGTCAAAGAAACTCGAAGAGTCTTCCAAGAGTCTGGAAGAGTATTAGGAAGCCAAAGTCCCTGAATTTCTTCATCGAACTTTACACCCATTCCGGACAGCTGGTCAAGGACACCCTTAAAATCATTTATATGATCAGAAATAGGACTGCCCTCTTTATACCTGATAATCATCAATTGTTTCAGCAAGAACAACTTGTTATTGCCAGTCTTCGAAACATAAAGTGTCTTGAGCTTGTCCCATAAACTTCTGGCATATGTCTCATTCACAATATGGTTTCTAACATTATCTTCAACTCATTGTCTAATATAGCCACAAACCTGCAAGTGCTCAAATTCCCAATCCTTATCTGTCATGGACTGAGGTTTATTAGAAGCAAAGACAGGCAAATGTGTTTTCTTGACAAATAGGAGCTCTTTCATCTTGCCTTTCCAAGTATGATAATTACTACCATTCAAACACACCATTTTGCTCATATTTTCCTTCATCATTCAAATCAACAATCAACAACAACCTACGCTCTGATACCACTTTGTTGGAAAAGGCAAGGGCACTAACAATAGTGCACGACAGGGTAGCAGCGGAAGAATACCCAAGTCTAAACTTTCCCTTCCAATTTGAACCAAGAGAAGACAAACAAACTCAAGCACAATGATAATAAGGCAGCAAATATATCAACCAAAATAGATAAGCAAGGATAAAATAAACCAATCACACGAGACACCAGATTTACGTGGAAAACCCTTCAGTGTGAAGAGTAAAAAACCACGGGACCAAAAACCTCCACTATAATCACCAAGAGTTACAATAATGTTCTCAAAAATGGCCACCAAATAAGTGTCAAACAACGAGCAACACTACATAAAGCACAACACCAAAAACTAGAGAATTAAAGGAGCAAAAACCCGAAAATGTAGCTACTGTTCACGGATGTAAAACTGGAGCTACGGGGCACCAAATCCAACTCTGTCAGTTCCTAATCAAAGATTGAGATGAGAGGAACAAGCTGTCCAAAACTCAGCTCAATCAGACAAGAAACGAAGCGGAAATCGCAATTTGAAGTTGACTATTTAGGGCTGAATTTTTGGGCGAAAAAACTGCTCTCTTCTCTCTATATGGCTGCTGATTTCACTCTTTGTGGATGAGAAAATTAGACCTAAAAAGGTCTATATATATGCCCCATAGAATTGAGCCTATGAGCAAAGTGGGTTGGTCCAAATTTAGTCTTTTATTTATCTACATAGGAAGGGAAAAAGATCCATAACCCAACACATATTACTTATCAGTAGCATTTCATCAGAGAAAACACATGGAATGGTGATCACGATTGACACGCAGGACCCGCCAGTTGTTTTGGTTACAGGTTTGTGGGAATTCATTTATAGCATTTGTTCATATTTCATATCATAAATATTTGATTGTAAGCTCAATTACTATTGTGTATCAACATCTTAAAGTCGTTTTAAACAATCACAAAGTTCAAGTCCTGAATCGACATCTAAGATCCTAGCGCAGATGCGCACCATTGACAACATTGGCATATGAATTTGCTAGAAATATGGGGTTTGATTTAACTAGTCTCAGCATTTGACATTATTTAATTATTTCAGAAAGAACTCTCCAGAGATGTAATAATAGTGCAAAAATGTTATTTGGTTACTGCTATTTGAGTAAAATATTTGCAGTGTGGTACAGGCAATAGAGGTGGCCTACTTTAATGGATTCTTATTAATTATAAGATGTGTGTATATATGTGGTGGAAATGAAATTGGAATTTCCTTCTGGATTGTGGCATTTCCACTTCTATTAATTTTTGTTACATGGAGTGGCATTGGTGATGTATATGGGAAGCAGGTGTTGGCACATCGCATTTATTTGTGCACTGGATGGGGAGGCAGGGGTGGGGTAATTGATCGATGGCTTACATGGTCACTCAGCTATATTAAGAAAATCGTGTGATAAAATTATTTTTTGGTAACAGTTTATGGGTTCACAATAATTTGAATTAAAAAAAAAGAACTTTTTTATATGTGCTGCCGCTAGACAAGTGACTACTTTAATTAGTTATTGAATTCTCAATAGATATTTCTTACTATATTTATTTCTCAATATTAATACATGACATGTTCAAAAGTTACAGGAACCTTCCCCTAACATCCTAAATCCATCCCTGATTATATAACATTATCACTTTTTTAAATTTGTAACATAAAAATCATCACTTTACTATTGTGCACACCAATTATACTTTTACCCGGAAAATGTATGTTCGGTTAGACGTGGCCAAAGAAATTAAAAAAATAAAATTCAACTATTTTAACCAATATCAGACTATACGACTCATAAACCCGATCTGCCTTACCCCTTTTTCTTTTGTGTGTGTGTAACACACCCACAGTCAAACTCAGAAGCCAAAATAAAAAAAGACTCAAAAACAAAAACTCTCATATTATTTATACTAATTCCTTGTAAAAATTGAGTGATGGGTCATTGTCTGAATTAATAAATAATACTAATTCCTTGTAAAAATTGAGTGATGGGTCATTGTCTGAATTAATAGTTATTGCTCACTCCATGTTCATCACTGGAGATTAAAAAAAATTACAAAATCTTGTGAGGACTTGGTGATGATTAACAAGTATTAGAGTGCTATTGATTTTGAAGATGATATTAGGTACGTACAATGAGAATGTTGAGTTTTACGAGAAATTTGATTGTTACGTGATTAAAATGATGAATAAATTTAAAGTTTATAAATTAGATGGAGATACTCAGAGGAGAGGAGAGGAGAGGAGAGTTAATAAATGGGTTTGATATGACTTTCAAACATTGTTTGTCACGTCATTAAAATAATTGAATTTACACTTCTAGACTAAAATTATATTTGATGTGATATTGTAATAGTAAAGTATTTTTTTGTTTTAAAATAAAATAAAAATAATTTTATTATATGCCATTTCACTACATGGACAACTTTTATGTTGCAAAAACATAAGAAAATGACTTTACTAGAGTATGTTTTAATAATTAAATGACCATGTAAGCACAGATGTTAGACTGAACAATTTATCTTGTTAGTGGAGCATAAGCTCAAGGACATGGGTGTAAGGCTCTCAAAGTTTTAGTTTTAAAAATAAAATAACAAATAGATTCAGATATAAATATTCGAAAAATTGTAAATAAAAAATACTTTGACTTTCTGCTAACTATAATAGTAGTAGTGTAGACAATGTAGTATACGAAGGGGTCGTTTGGTAGCATGTATTAAAAAGAGTAATGTATGCATTAGTCTTGTGTATTACTAGTACCTTGTTTGATACATTTTTTTTAGCCTATATATAACCAATGTTTGCATTAGTTATACACTATTATGTATTGAGGTGTGTATTACCAATACCTCAAAATCAATGGTATTACTAATGCAATGAATTCTAATGCATGCATTAGCATGATTAAAGATATAATTATCCCTCAAAATCTTTAATTTTTCACACCTTTCCACCATATATATGGAGGGGATTTTTTTAAAAAGAAAATTATTTTTTAAAAAATTATGCAATTCATGTTCTTTTTAATACACCAACACTGCATAAGAAAAATACAAGCATAATTAATGCAAGCATAATTAATACAAGTATTACTAATACATCATATTTTACATTATTTTTACACACTCTACTAAACGACCCCTAAATGACAAAGAGGAAGTGATGTATAGTTGGAGTAAACAAACATCAACAAAAGGACAAAGAAAACTCCCACTATTAAGGAATCTGCAATTTATGTGGCGGATTCAACTCTGAGGTCAATCTGAATTTAATATTTTCTTTATATAAAGTATATAAAAATTTAGTAAACTTATAATAAATAGTAGAGCTGAATTCATAATATTAAAAATATAATTGATTTGATATTAAAAATCTTAAAAATTAAATTTAAAAAATTTAAATTCTAAATTCGCCTCTCATCCACACTTAGCAACGGCTACATATACACTATTCTCTTCAAATCTTACTTGTGAAATTACAATACTTTGGTTTGTTGTTGGCTTTTAAATATTGCTAATTACAAAAATTGTAATATACAGTGTACTGTTGTTATAGTAATCCTTAAATATACTTTAACCAAAAAGAAAAAACGTAACTCTTAAATATAGACTTAGTACTCTACTCCCTCCGTTCACTTTTCCAAGATCTTATACTAAACATTGATTAATATGAATAGTGTAGTAAAATAGTCATATCAATTATTGTTTTTTTAAATAGTGTGTCAAATTTAAGTGTGACAAGTAAAAATAAACGGATGAAGTATTATTTTCACGTCAAATAGTTAGGTAATCCTTATCTGAATTTGCCAGAAGAACTAAAAAGTTCCAGGATAATTACCCACAATTTATTGTGACAAATAGTTTATATAGTATATGCATGGCTTCTGCAACACTTGCGTTCATCTTTTTCTGTCCACTAAACAGTTAAGAATTAATTTATGGTTAAAATGCAAATAGCAGAATTAAATAAACAAGTTTGTACTGATCTCTAGCTATCACTATTCAACAAAGTTAGACAATTAAATTATCATTATACCTATAAAGTGATTTAATTAAAAATAACTCCACTACCTATCTACTCGTGACACGTTGACTTTACAGTCTAGACATAGTTGATGGCTAACCACATTTTTAGTCCCTCGATTGTGGATTAATTTTAATTTTACGATATCTGATTATTTAAAACACGCATTGTGAATAGTTATAATTTTTCTTAATTATTAATTGCTTCACTATTTAATTACTATGTGTTATGCTTAGTTTGTATTGTTAATTACTGTTATGTTTTGTTTAATTACTATGTGTTATGTTACTTCATATTTGATAGTAATGCATTTCTACAAATAGTCCAAACATAATATATTTTCTATATAAAGGGATCAAAAATACACTTTTAATTAATTGAAAACTAAATAATTGAAACATATATCACAAAATTAAAATTAAAATCTACCAATAACTAAGAGACCAAAAATACTATTATCTCTTAAAATTAATATCTGGCATTTTGATTGAACTGTTAGATGACATTCATCTAGCTAGTGGTTAGCGCGCTGGAGCTTTAATATCCACAGTTGGAGCTAAATAATATTGCCAATTGACCAATCACAACTTAAGCAAGATAGGTAAGATAAAGAATACATGTTAATCAACTTGGGTTATGGTGGGGTGGTTGAGATTCCTTCGTTCTTAATTAGAGGTCTTGAGTTTGAATCCCTAAAATGAAAAAAAAAAAAAAAAAACATGTTGGAAGTGTCGTGCTTAGAAATAGGTCATGCAATCGGCGAATTCAAATTAAACCGAACCTCAATTACATGGATTCCGAATACAGGGTGGAAAAAGAATACTTCATTTGTCTCAATTTATGTGGTGCAGTTGAAATTTCAAGATTCAAACTTGTAAATTTGACCATAATTTCGGACTTAGAAACTCTCAGTTTTTTAAATAAAATTTACATATTTGAAAACTACATAAAATGTATTTTAAACACTACAAAAAAAAAAAAAAAAAAAAAGGTAAAAGTGGGAGGTTGAAACTGCAATCGCGGAGGTTAATTATAAGTTTTTGCTATTTTCTGTCAGCAAATAGTGAGGTTTTCAACCTCCACAAGTTGCAGTTTTAACCTCCGCAATTTACTCTCTTTTTTAAAGTGAAATCACAATCATTAACAACTTAAACTTTTTATAATGCATATAAAGAAATTTTTGTCAAAAAAAATCTTGATTAACTCTCGAAATTCCATGTGTCACATAAATTGAAACGGAGAAATTACATGTTAAGGTTACAGCACGTTACCTACGCATTGACTTCATCTTAAAGTTTGTTATTAAGCTCATTGACCTTTCATAACAACTTGACTTAATAGTCTGTTTGGCAGCTAAGATAAGGTGTCTTTTAGAATACTTTAAGCTTTTTAAAAATAAAATCCTGTAACATCTTTCAAATATTATTTTACAATGTTAAAGTATTTGATCCAAAAAATAATAATAAGTAATTTAAATAATCGCAAAAGGTTACTTATTTGCTGCCTAAGGAAGCAGAAATTTATAGCTCTCCTTTGGTGTAGAAGTAGAAAAATAACTTTTTCAATATAAAAGTTTATAATATATATATATATATTCCCTTTTTGCAATTATTTAGTAGTAAAAAAGTTCACGAGAATTTACTTATCACCCCCTGGGACTAGGACAAAGGCGAAAATTGACAAAATGGCCTACTGGACCCTTATACTTGTATGAGTTTGTATTCTGAATCCTTCTACTTTCTCCTTTGTCAGTTGACCCCTTAAACTTAATGAATCACAATATTTTAAACTCTTCTGACCGTTGATCAAGCCTAGGTGGCAACTCAATGGATGAGTTGGAATATATGCGTGATTTCACAAGTTGTCTGATTGATCTTTAAGGCCTTGCTGGCTTTTTAGACCAACTTCTATACTTGCAGGTGACATATCTAACTGAAGTAAAATATGGTGTCCTTTCCAGAAGTTCTCTAGGGGCACAATGCTCTTGAATTTATATATGAGGTGATATGCCACATAGCAAATTTGGAGTCAATAGTTATGAAAAAGTTTGCTCCATTAGTAATCATTGTGATGATGTCTGGAGGGTAGCGGAAAGTTCAGATATAAGGATGATGACAAAAAGTATTAGTGAGCAGAATTAATTTGGCACTAGCTGTGTTTTATTGTGATGTAATTCGTGTAATATACGTCTCATGCCATGGATTTTTACGAGGCATTGAACTTTTTTGCCTTTGAAGTTGTAATATTGAGAATGTACAAATTGTTCTGTCAAAATATTTTTTATGTAGCACATATAGTTAATGAAAAATAAAATAAAATAAAGTCGCGTAAACATAAAATTTTTAACAAAAAATAATTTTTAAAAATAAAAAAAATTTAACATTCCTTTCTTCATTGCCCCCACCACCCTGGTTCCTTTACCTCACCCTGCCCTCCAATTTCTCCCATTTTTCACCATCAAAAAAATTTAATTGAGAAAAGAATTAACAAAATCTTCTTAAATCAAAGAAGAAACTATACCCCGCCCCTCCATTTTCCCCCATTTTTCACCACCAAAAACTTTAATTAATGACTGAAAAAGAGACTGAAAGAAGGGAGTGGTGGATTTTGATGAAGAAGAGAGAAAAAAGCGGAAGCGAAAACGAGGTATGTTGTCGTTGTGATGAGAAACGGAGAGTGGAGGGTTGTTTGGTTGTGTTTACCGGAGCTTGAAGCTTTTCTGGTGGTAGGTGGACTGTGGTTGTTAGAGAGCTTCGTTGGAGATGGAGCTCATCGTTAATGAACGAAAATAAAGCAGGATGTTGCTCTTTTTTGTTGTGTTTGGTTGCATTTTGAACTACAAAAACAGTGAGGTGGAGGAGGGTGAGAGAATTATGAACTAGTGGTTGTGGGGATGGTGGTGTTGGTGGTTGTGGGTTGGGGAAGGTAGAGATGGTGATGATGGTGGTTGTGGGGATGGTGGTGTCGGTAGTGTGGGTTGGGGGAGGTGGAGGAAAGGTGACTAGGTGAGAGAAGAGAAACATAAATTTTATTTTAACAAACAAATTTTTAATTTATTATTTTGTTTTTTATTTAATATTGTTGATTAATAATTTAAAAAAATAATTAATGAAGATAATTGTGACATGACATTAATTTATGTGACGTGGATCCGACATGTCATTTATTTTAGGGCGAGTGAGCTACACACATGGTAGGAGAGGTTTAAAATCTTGTGTTTTGATGGGTTGAAGGGTTTAGATGACAAAGGGCTAAGTAAAGGTGTCCGTTTTACAAACTCGAACAAGTACAAGAGTCCATTAAATCATTTTGCTGCAAAAATTTCAAGGAAATTAGTCTAATCAGTAGTAACTGCAAAAATTAACATTATGGAAATATTTCAAGCTTTGCCTAACCTAACAACCTAATATGAACAGCTAGATGAAAAGTAAATACTGTACTAAAATAATTACATGTATAAATAGAGCAAGTATACGTGCCTATATTTCATATTTGCCTATTTGCGCTAAAATTATTACTTCATCCGATCCTTTTTACTGTTCAATATGCATATTACAGCCTTCTTCAAAAAATTAATTAAATATTTATTTTACGAAATTATTTTTTCAATGATAATTAATTTCAATAAACCTGAAAATGATTTTACTAAGTTACCCAAGTAAAAGGATTTTTTTTTGTACAGTCTACATAAAGAAGGAATGGAGGGAGCAAATTAGAAAGAAGTAAACGGAGGGAGTATAAAAAATAAGAGTAAACAAATTAGAAAGAAGTAAACGGAGGGAGTATAAAAAATAAGAGTAAATATTTACCCGCATGAGTGTCAACTTTACTGGAGAAGTAATTTAACGAATTAAATTAACCATAATTAAGTAATATTATTGCATATAAATACACATGACATTAATTGATCTGGTATAATTAGTGGCGGATTCAAGATTTTCACTAAGCGAGTTCGAGATATAAAAATGTAGTGCTTGAGATTTTGAAATCTCAAGGTGAATTTTGAAGACCCTCAACCACTAAGTCAACCTCTAATCTTATGTTCAAGAGGTTCAAAATCTCTATGTACACATTAAAAATTGAAAAATATCTTACATATACTGTGTAATTTTTTATCGATCGAGGACCCCTCATTCTAGATTCCGGCCCTGGTATAAATAATGGGTAAATTTTTATCCGAAAATAAGCCAGGATAAAGCAACATTTAACGACATCTACGTCTATTATGTAGGAGGCTTGAGAAAATTGAGGAGGAGGTGACAAAAAAGTGTTGAAATTAAAATTGGTGACAAGTTTGACCAACTCAAGTCAAATTTTTTATTAATTAGTGATTAGGAAGTTGCTGCAAGTTGCTGTAGCAACTTCGGTAGTTGCTGCATGTCATTAAAACTAATGACAAAATTAT
The DNA here is from genome assembly GCA_031232105.1 of Capsicum rhomboideum. Lineage (NCBI taxonomy): Eukaryota > Viridiplantae > Streptophyta > Magnoliopsida > Solanales > Solanaceae > Capsicum > Capsicum rhomboideum. The sequence continues at coordinate 132,954,593 of CP124712.1, read as the reverse complement.
CACCTCTACTCAATAATTAAAACTTGTGTCACTTTTTTTTAATTTTCAAACTTTTTTGTCACCCTTAATTAAAAATCCCGCTGCCCACTCAACCTGCGGCATACAAAACCACGGTGCCCACCAACGCCACACACATATTACACCCCCTGTTACTTTCACAAGTAACATCACATTTCTCTCTCCCACACCCTATAAATACTAGCATTACGTGAATAACATAGTGTCTAAAATCACTAACTAGCTAGCACGTTAAGCTCTTTACGATCACACATATCATAACACTCCTAGTTATGAAATTCCTACCAGAATTCGCCTTATGTTGGGGTGGTGCAACCATCACCCCAACAACACTCGAGTCCCCTTCCGCCGCTATTCCTTCTCAGGAGGAAGAGCAGAATAGCAGGGCTGGAATTTCCCCTGCTATGCATGGCGGAAGGGGGGGAAGGGTAATAAAGTCTAGAAATGGAGCGAATTGGAAACCGGCGCTTCGAGTTATTTCGGAAGAAAGAGTAATGTCTGATGTTATTGTTGAGGGTAACGGAGGAAGAAAAGAACGTGCTGTTCCTCCGTCTTCTTGCGCTAAATCTGCTGCTAAAGTTAAAGCTAAATCTATTGCTAGATCCAAATTATCACCTCGACACGGCGACGATTACTGGTACGTACGTACTCACATCTTAAGAAATAATGATTAATATGAGTATTTTACTATAATTAGTCAATACTCATGTTAATTAATGTATAGTTTAAGTTTTGAAAAATGATTTGGAAAATAAGTAACTAATGTTGAAGGTAAAACTGAAAATGAAATGATTGTCCTTTTCATTTTATTTTTTTTTTGATATGGTCATAGTGACAATTAAAAGTGAAAATTTAGTTTTTGAAATATTGGACAAGTAAAAGTGATCAAACGAAAGAATATTTTAAGAATCGTGGAATTTATGAGCTAAATTTTTATGGGTTTTTATGTGTGTTTTTGCAGGAAATCGTCAAGTCCGATGGCCGTGCCCGCGTTTGCGCCTACGACATTTTTATTCTGAGATCTGTAACTTTGTTTTTCTTGTATGTAATAGTATATATGAATGAATGAATTGTGAATATTAGTGATCCATATTTTTGTTATTTTCTCTCCCTTTTATTTTATCTTCTGTACTATTGAAGTTGGAAATTGAATAGAACTATTCGGAATTCATCGGATTGTAAAACTGTTATATATTGAAGTTGATATTCAGTAAATTTGTGCTAAAACTGTATTTCAAATTGAAATTTTTTTTGTGCAAAATTGAATTAATTCAAGTTTCAAAACGAATATAAATCTCATGAAAATAAAAATTAAAAGTAATTTGTGCTAGAAGATATCAAATTTCCGAACAAGTCAACTCAACAGAAATAATGAGGTGTTCCACTTTCCCTTTTTCAAACTTCTAAGGGAATGATAATGAATTTGTTTAGATTCTCGTCTATGGATGCAAAGAACTGATTAATTTAATTTGATTAATTAATCTCGGATAAAATTTGATTATTTAAACTACTTCATCCATCCATTTTTACTTGTCTATGTTTGATTTGATACACCTTTATTAATTACAAGTCGTCTAAATAGTAAAGATGGACACGGAGGGAGTAATAAACTATCTCGTCTATATAGATATTTAGGATTTAGCACAGAGTGCTTCTAACAAATTAATCTATCATATTGCAATTCCAATAATTTCAAGAAGCAGCCTAATTCATGATTCTTAATTATCTTCCTTAAATATACAGTTCCATGCAATTATAGTTTGTGTACTGGTAGCCCTAGTCCATAAATATTGTAAATGAGATTATTACACTTTTAACCAAACAACATTATAGAAACTTTGTTAACTCCGGACTAACTTACCATATGTGTCAAAATAAAATAACATTGGGTGTTGGACATAGATATGTAATCTTCATATATGAAAACTTATACTATATTAATTATTGGATGTTTTTGAAGAAAAAATAGGAAAAGCATATTTAAATCCGCATAACTTGTAGACTGTAGTAGAACATTTTTGTTATTTTATTTTTTTTATGTACGTAAATTGTGGTAATGATCTCCACGTTACAATTGGGCATTTTGGGTTTTTGAATTGCCACTTGGTAGTATTGTTTATAACGTAAATGGTGTACAAAATTTCTTCTAATTAACTGTACTATATATCATAATGCATCAACTATTGCGTAATTATCAACTTTTTGTCATCCTTATCATTCTTCATATTAGAATACAGCCCACACTGTTATCATTCCACGTATTACTATATCATTCGTTTGTATTAGAATAGTCCAGTCAGTAAATTCTGAATAAGTGAATATCACATTATTATCACACAGATAAATAATTCGATAGCTATGGATGAAAACAAGAATCCAAAGTTGAATTGTGAGTACCTGAATTAAGACGATTTAATTGTATTGTGTCCCTTGTGCTCAGAGGCGAATTTAAAGTACTGTTGAGTGCGACTGTGCGAGTTTCCGAAATTCATAACTTTTACATAGATCTAGTAGTTATGTTGAGAAATCCATTAAATATATAAAAAATTTAAATCTATTTATTTTGAACCCAACAAAGTTCGTTCTTATTCACTTAGCGGCAGAAATGAAACTTGTTTAAGCTTTGTCGCTGCTCAACTTTATAACTTGGATTTGTCTCTGTTTGTGCTTGAATCTAACATGCAATATCAATATGAACAATTGAACACACAGGATTCCATTTTTAATTTTAAAAAATGAATATTTTCCTTTCAGAAAGCAACCAATCTGGTTGATATTTTTAGGAGTAGAAGACATGATATTATGGTTCCAAAAATATTTTGCTTCTTAAATTAGAAGCAGTGTGAAAAGAATTTTCCAGAAACAATTAAAAAACAGTGGAGCCACAAAGTGTTCTTGTGCCGTAAAACCAATGGAGATTATTAGTGAATAGTGATTATCATCACGTGATGGCTAGGTAGGTACGTTTTTTTGTGGTGAAAATGAAATTGGATTTCCCTCAGAACTATGGCATTCAGTAGAAGCACATTGATTTATTAGATTTTTATCTCAATTCTTCTTTGAATATTTTTCTTTGGTTCTTACAATTAATAGCTACCTAACCAAAAATAACAAAGGGCCCAAGCAAATTGGACAGGTGCTACTACAAATTTATGAATGATGCTGACAAATTAGAGTAATGATGTTCCAATTCACATAAATATTTGACATTAGTCTATGCAGAGTTTCAACACATAACTGTGCCATTTTTTACTCCTAAAACATTTCTAAAGTGTAAAATTGTTTGGCACGGTTAGAACAATATATAATTATTCATGGTAAACCTATATGTGGTGGCCATGAAATCATATAAGGTAAATAAATTGTGCTCGTTTTTAAAAAAAATTTTTTACAAGTTATCTGCTTTGGGAACAATTCAGATGTACGCGACTGATATTGAAATAAAAGGACTAAGCATGTGTAACTTCTTAGCTTGTCTATAAGAGAACTTATGTATGTTGAACACCTAGTAAAAGTTCTAAGTGAAATAAAATAAACATTGAAATATATTTGGCCTTCAAATAATTATTTCCTTCCCTATTTGAAGACTTTAAATATCTTGTTTGAAGACATGTCATCTTTCCTGCTTAAGTGTGTTTACACATGTTCATATTTAGATAATAGTGAAAGAATGTAGCTAATAAGTGTAATGATTATTTTGGTAAGCTATCATGTCTTTTCCTTTAAGTTCATTTTTCTTGAATCTATGTCATTTAAAAAGGGATGGTTGAAGGGATAATGTGAATCTAAGTTTTTTTTTTAAAAAAAATCAGTGTATGTGGTTATGAATTTCCATTTTCTGAAACGATATAAGACGTACAATCTTTTCAGTTGGCTAAGTGTTTAATTGTTAAGCATTAAGTAGTAACCCAACTAAGATAAACAATTTATTTTAAAATTAAGACTCATGAGCACAACTATTATTTTCTTTGTTTGGAGAGTCAGTCGTTTTTAATGGTAGCTTATGAATACATGTTCTTAGATAGCAAGTAGTATTAGAGGATAAAAGATGTTAAATGTGAATGTAATTCTGTGACCTGCCAGAATTGCCTATTCTCTTTTAAGACCGTCATGTTATTTGCTTTTTTGTGTGTGATTTGAGTGTTTGTGTATGGAGAATCTTAGTCATGGATGATAAACAAAGAGAATGTGAGATATGACCAAGTGATATAGGTTGATCTCTAAATATTAAAGATTGTTTATATGTCCTCCTTTCTATAATGAATAGTTTGGTGCATTTTGTGCTTGTGTAAGAATGTGTGAAATGGTCAATCTTTATGACTCTTAAGAGATCTAAATAAGTCTAATAAACTGATCATCCTCTTGCAATAGCATAACTCTTTTCATTTTTGCACAGATGACTAGAAACGAACCTTTGTGTGTGCATCTACTAGAGTAGCTTAAAACATGCTCTTGTTTGGCAATGACCCTCGAATCCGTATTTTTTTTACGTTATTTTGTCACTTGATTCGTTACTCATCTTTGTTAATTTTTTTCTCTCTTTGTTTCATGGTATACTAATACAACTCAGACATGAGGAGTTCTCTTTTGAAAATCGACTTTGGCCCAACATGCTTTGGGCCATCAACTGTTAATCCTAGCACTAATTGGAATCAAATATTAGTGCAATTATAAAAGGGAAAAGGACATTGTCTAGCCAATTTCAAAACAAATGGCCCAAGTTTGACCTATTGGACAGAAAATGACCAGTCGACTATTTTGTTTCCAAATTGTAACCACCACCTAAAGCCCATTAATTAATCCTAATCGGCTATTTTGCTTTGGGGAAAGGAGATAAAGCCTAATCTTCATTATTTTATTATAGTTTTCGTTTTTTTTTCCAACCCCATAACCATTCTTCTTTTCTCTTCTTTCTCCAATCATGATATCTAAGAACCCCAAAAAAATCCTATCTTTTTTCCTCTAATTCTTAATTTTTCCCATCTAAATTGTCTAAATTGAGTTGGGCTTTTGAAATGGAGGGTGGTGTGGGTGGATCAAAAAGGAGAGGGAGAAGAAAGGATGTGCAAAATGTGGAGGTTGATCAGGATAGGAAGAAAAGGGCTATTGTGTTGAAGCCTAAAGCAATGGTGGGAAGGTATGTGTGGGAGGAATTTGAAGGAAATGGATTGTTTTTGGGAAAGATTGTGTTTTATGATTCGGGATTGCATAAGATTGATTATGACAATGGATATTGTGAAGATTTGGATACCGGTGAATCGAAAGAGGTTTCAGAGAAATGAAGGTTTGTATACGATGTGTACAAAAACTGTATATTTATTGTATAGAATATATATATATGTATAAAATATACATAGAAATTATATAGAATGTGTATAAAAAATGTATAAATATTGTATAGAATATGTATCTGAATAATTATTACAGCTAAATGTTATATGGATGTGTATAGAAACTGTATAATTGTTGTATAGAATATGTATTTTAATAATCATTGCAGCAAAAGGTTGTATAAAATATGTACAGAAAATGTATAATTATTGTACAGAATATGTATTTTGTATATGACATGTATAGAAATTGTATCCTTGTTGTATGAAATATGTATCTGTATAAGATGCATATAGAAATTGTATTATTGTTGTATAGAATATGTATCTGTATAAGATGTGTGTAAAAATTGTATCATTATTTATTAAAATATTTATATGTATCATTAAAATATGTTATTGTTATATAATCAATAAAAACACACTCTTTTTGTATTTGATTGATAGAAATAAGAATAACAATTAATTTATATTTAATTGTTAAAAGAAAAAAAGAAAACCAACAAAATTTTATTTGACTTTTTCTTTTAGACTTTAAATAAAAAGGGAGATCAATTATTTTTTAAACACAAAGGAGGGGAAAAAATGAAGAAGCAGACCCCAATAAAAAAACCAAAAAAAGCAAACGCATCAACTCAAAAAAGAGTTAAAAACAATCAAAAAAGAAAAGAAAAGGAGACACCCGTTGTCAGAATGGCTAGAAGTGGGAATTAAAAATTTTTGATCATTTTCGTGGGACTAGTTTCAGCCCAAAGGCTATTTTTGTTCTTTTCCCATTATAAAATTTCAGCTCGCCTCTCTCCTTAATTCTCAATCTCATCCCCCCTCTTACTCTCTCTATATATCTTAGTTGGAAGAGCTATATATGTATCAATGATGTCATATACAAATACAACTGAAGCATGATATAGATTGAATATACATTTTTATCTGCTCAACTGAAGTATGATACATTTGTATCTGCTCAATATGTATCTGCTCAACTGAAGCATGATATATTTGTGTCTGCTCAATATGTATTAAGTGTTTGTATTTTGATTTCAATTTAATATACAAATGCAGATGCAAATTATAATGATTCTCCGGTATATATATACAATTGTTCAATATGTATTTGGATTATAATATAAATGTGTAATATGTATTTGCATGTTAGTAGGACTTACAAATATAAATGCATGATATATGTTTCAATTGTATTCATCAGTACAAATCAACTCGCCGATACAAATTCAATTGTATTTGCATGCCTCTGTGATTTACAAATGCAAATGCATCATTTGTATCTTTATGAGTATGTCATATAAAATTGTATATATATAATTTCTTAATATGTATTAGGTATTTGTATTTGGTGTCAATTGTAATATACAAATGCAGATGATACAATTTATTTACTGATACAAATTCTGAAACTAATTTAATTGTATATATAATTGTATTCGTTGATTCAAATTAATTCGCTGATACAAATACAAATTAATGCGCTGATACAAGTTTCAATTGTAATATACGAATGCATATGATACAAATCATAAAGCTAATTCAATTGTATATTATAATTGTATTCGTTGATACAAATCAATTCACTGATACAAAATACAAATCAATTCGTTGATACAAATTAATTCCTCTCTCCCAGTCTCGCTCGCCTCTCTCCTCCTTTTAACTTGTAGCTAAAAAACCTTTCAAAACAAGATACGGTCGTTCAAATGAAAGAAAAAAATGAATCCTTTCTTATCTTCTTTTCCGGGAGTAAAAGAAAAAGAGGGTCGTATGGATGGAGCGAGGAGGGAAAAGGCTCCCCAATGAAGTCCAAACTATAGCCATTTTTGAAATTTTGCCTTCTTTTAATCTTTAAACTCACGATCCATCCTCATTTTAAACTAGATCATTATCTTCTCCAAGCTTTTTAGTCAAACATATTATATTAATTGTCAATATGCCTTAGGATTAATTACCATTTTGATTTATTAAAATGTGAAATCCTAAGAGGGATCAAATATCAATATTCCCGGTGGATTGATGATAATAATATAGTATATTGATGAAATAATAAGTTAGTTGATGAAATCAATGTGTTGCTATAGAGATTGATGATACACCTTTTTATGAGAAGCTTATAAGTTTTCTTATGTAAACCCAACAAGTGGATTTATAAATCCGATATATGAAATAATTTAAGCATTGGTCTAAAAGAAATTAATCATTGAATTAAATTCACCATGTTATGAACTAATAAAGAAAAGACAAGAATAATAAGGGAGAGAAAAGAGAGTAATTCTTATTTCTCTTGAGGGATGATTTACAATGAAGAGGTACCCTCTATTTATAGGGGAGAATTGACTTGATCATTTTCTCCCAAGGAATAGACATTCACTCCAAATCAAATTAGGTTTATAACACTCCTCCTTGAATGTCTATTTGATAGATAATGTGTCTTGTTAAAACCTTACTAGAAAAAATCTAGTGAAGGAAAAAGGGTACACATTTCTAATAATACGCATTTTGGTTGTTTCATTAAAAACCTTACAAGAAAAATTCGGTGGGATAAAATCTTGTGAGGAAAAAAGAGTACAACGCATATTAACTTCCCCTGATGGGAACATCAAATACAAAACTTGAATCTTCACATTCTAATCTTCTGCATCGTCTTTTCAAAAGTTGTAGTAGGTAGATATTTTGTGAATGAATCAATCATATTATTACTCGAACGAATCTGTATCACGTTGATATCATCATTCTTTTGGAGTTCATGTGTGTAGAAAAGTTTTTGGCAAAATGTACTTACTATCCAAACACTTGAAGATATGCTACGAGCTTGCACATTGGATTTTAAAGGTAGTTGGGATAAACACCTACCTCTTATTGAATTTGCGTACAACAATAGCTATCATTCAAGTATCGGGATGGCACCTTATGAAGCTTTATATGGAAGAAAATGTCGATCACCAATTGGATGGTTTGAAGCGGGTGAACCTGCTTTACTTGGGCCAGATCTTGTTTATCAAGCTATGGAGAAAGTTAAAGTGATCCAGAAGCGGCTACAAACGGCCCAAAGTCGTCACAAGTCATATGCGGATGTTAGACGAAGAGGGCTCGAATTTGTCATAGGTGATTGGGTATTCCTAAAGGTGTCGCCGATGATAGGGGTAATGAGGTTTGGAAAGAAAGGGAAATTGAGCCCACGTTATATAGGTCCATATTAAATTGTCAAAAGATTTGGACAAGTTGCGTATGAATTGGCATTACCTCAAGAACTCTCCACAGTCCATCCAGTATTTTATGTTTCGATGCTTCGCAAGTGCATAGGAGATCCATCTCGTATTACTCCTATTGAAGATGTACAAGTCACGGAGGATCTTACCTATGAGGAGATACCTATTGCTATTCTGGATAGGCAAGTGAAGAGGCTAAGAAATAAAGACGTTGCTTCCGTAAAGGTACTTTGGAGAAATCAACAAGTAGAAGAAATCACGTGGGAAGCAGAAGAAATGATGAAGTCAAAGTACCCGTACTTATTTCACACGGAAGAAAAAGTTCACAGTGCGGAGGTGGAGCAATAACACGTAAGTATTTACAAGTATTGTGTGTATGTATAAATCTATGTTAAGATAAGAATACATTTATTGTACCTGAGACGATATCACTAACATTCGAGGACGAATGTTTTTAAGGGGGGAAGAATGTAATACCCCGTACATTTTTTACCTTACTTGATGACTTTGAGACATGTTTACCTTAGTATTGAGGGCAAAAAGTATGTATCTTGGATGGTATTGGAGGGTAGGCTAGTATTTACAAAAGCTGAAAAAAATTCAGAGAACCATTAAAACTTGCGCCACTCCATGTTTCAGGGTGTGTGGCGCAAGACTCAGGTTCAGAAGGCACCACATTTTCGCGCCACTGCCCGTATTGCAGCAGTGGCGCAAGGCACAAATAATGTGGCCTTTTCGAGCTTGTTTTACGACGTAATGCAATGTCGATTCTTCCATGGTTTATTTGGGTTCTTTGGTGTTCCTTTTCTTATTTTTAAGGTTTCAAATACCTAGATACATTTCCACATGATCAAACCATGAAACACAAGTATTTATCAAATTATGTTCAATTAAGCCATGGACGGCTAGAATGTCTAGTTTTGCGATTGAGGCTACGAACGGGAATCTCGTAAGTAACTATTGTCGTGAAGTTATGAAATTATTTAAACATGAGATATATGATGGATTATACATTGATTTAGTGGGCTAAGCTAATAAGTGTTATTGGGCCCAAATTGAGGCCCAAAACAAGGCCAAAATGAAAAGCCCAAAGGGAAAAAGACCCATTCTTCCAAGTTGACTATAGAGACTTGGCATTTAATGCCAAAGAGTGGCTAAGGATGAATTAGGAGGCTATATAAAGGCCACAAATCATATTTTTTATTCACACAAAGTCTCATGCCTTTTTGGCTAATTCTCAAACATTTCTCTCTTTTCCAAACCCTAAGGCAACTATTCCCTTTGGACACTTTGGACAAGATCATCCCTTTGAAAGCTTGGGTAAGTATTTATTCTTGTGATTGAACATATTATATGCATGAGAGATTGTGTAGATCATGATGGTTGTGTTGGAAAGATTGAATAGGACACTTTTTTCCTTTGGTAAAAGATGTGCCATTTTTGTGAATTAAACTTGAAAGGTGACTTGTGGTTTTGATGAAAGTGCATGGTATGGATGAAATATCAAAATGTATGGTGTGATTATATTTCTAAACTTTTTATTTTTCTATAAGTGAAAATTATGGGATTGTGGCCGATATGTCGTTGTGAGGTGTATTAAGGTGACTTGATGGATTAATTGTGATACGGTGTTACTGAGAAAGTGTAAAGGAGACACTTATTATGAAATGTTATTGGTTATGATGTTTTGGTCAATGTATGGTATGTTGTGGTATTTTTGGTATGGTCATGCCGAAATTTCATTGTAAGGGGGAAAATGACGTTATAGGCAATTATGTAACTTTTGTCGTATTTTGCACTTGTAAGGTGGTTAGATGTTGACGTAAACTCCGTTGTGTGCTTGTGTTGTAGAGTAAGGGGCTGGATCATTATATTCATTAGGATTGTGGATTCTTCTTGAGAAGCGAAGGTATGTAAGGTTATTCTTGGTCGTATCTTTCTGCAGCACATATTGCTCCCTTTGCCATTGTACTTGTACCTATGTCGAAATGTTCCAAAGTATCTCATGTCAGGTTGGTTACCTATATATATTTATTCATGTGTCTCTTGTACATTGAACATTGTCCCAAAGTTCCAGTAATGCGATAACCAACAATGTTTCAAGTTCATAACTAAAGAATAAAAGTAATGCATACTTGTTTGAGTACGGAAGGGGCGAAAGCCTAGCTAGAGACGATCCCGATTGATTATTGGATACAGGGGGTAGACCAAAGGGGTGAAAACCTTGCTAGGGACGAACCTGCTTTATTGATTTATGGGTGGTAGCTCAAAGGGGCATAAACCTAGCTAGAGACGATCCCAATATTGTTATTTACACTGATCAGTTGGTCCCGGGCATGATGTGATTATTGGTGATATTGAGATGAATGATAAAGGAAATAAAGAATGTAAAGTACAGGGTTCCACACATATGAAAATGTTGGTTTATCTATATTGCCTATTCTCTTATCTTTGATATACATTGGTGTTCTCACTTATTGATACAGTTTTCTGATGGCCTTACATACTCAGTACATTCTTCGTACTGACCCCTTCGGGGGAACTTACCTTACTTGTTGTAGGCACAGGTTCTAGTAGACCTCTACTGTAGGTTGCGGATCATTTGCGTACATTTGGTGAGCTCCAGTTGGTTCGGGGCTTTCCGAGTCTTATATGTACATTTGTTTTGGTCTTGTGTATATATATAGAGCAGGGTGTGTCCCGACTCTAGGTTGGTTTTGGTTGTACATCTGTAGAGGCTTTGTAGATGTTGTGGGTCAGATGAAAGGAATGTAATGACCGTATGTTTTGTTTTGATGGCCCTGACGGCCAAGTTTCATAATTCTTATATATTTGTCATAACTTTCGCTTTTGGCATTGTATTTATTTGTGGTGGTGACAACTATTGAGTGGTATGCGTATGAGTGTTTATGGATGAAGATTGGTTCTCTCGGGCCTTGTCAGCTTCGGGTGCCATGTCCGTCCCGTTGAAATTCGGGGCGTGATACAACCATTGGAGTACTTAATGAATGTGTTTCATCCATATAAAATCTTTTTAATGCCTTTTCTATATAGGCAGATTGATGAACAAAGATATCGTTTGTCAAATGTTCAATTTGTAAACTAGGACATAATTTTGTCCTTCCAAAATATTTCATCTCAAATTCCTTCTTTAAATAATCAATTACCTTTTGAAGCTCTATTGGAATTCCAATATGGTTTATGTCATCAACATACACAGCAAGTATAACAAACTCTGATGTTGTTTTCTTTATAAAAACACATTGACAAATTGCATCATTCATATAACCTTTCCTAGATAAATACTCACTAATACGGTTATACCACATGTGTTAGGATTGCTTCAAACCGTACAAGGATCTTTGTAATCTAATTGAATGCATTTTTTGAGACTTTGAGCTATATGTTTCAGGTATCTTAAATCCTTCAGAAATTTTTATGTATACCTCACTATCAAATGATCCTTATAGATAAGTTGTAACCACATCCATCAAATATATTTTAAGCCTCTCATGGACGGTGAAATTAATAAGGCAACACAATATTATTGTATCCATAACTGGTGAGTATGTCTCTTTATAATCGATATGCAAAGACATAATCCACCACTATTTTTGATTGATTCAAATTAGTTCCACCATCACTTGAATTTATAGATAGTTTCTCATTTTCTTAAGTCTCGGGCTCATTGATTCGTTTAGGGACATCAAAATTGTTCAAATTTGAACTTCCATATGAGATTCTTTCGTAGTGTCATTTTAACCATGTATTTTTATTTTTTTAGGATTTTGATCCATAGAACCCAATGATCTATCACGCTCCAGGCGTGCTTTGGACTCATTAGCTATGACACTAGTAGATGATCTACAGGTACCTCAATCCAAATTGGGACATTCTCTGTACGCGTCTGGCATTTGATTTGTAATTTTCTGCAGATGAATAATCTTTTGTACTTCTTGCTCACAAATAGAAGAACGCAGATTAAGATAAGACAGTGATGAATTTTTTCACAAAATTTCTCTTTTGTTTTCACTATTTTCTCCCCCTAATTTTGGAAAAAGTGTCTCATCAATTTTATACCATATAATGATTATAAACAATTTTCTAGAAACTTGTATATACTTCACGCATTTTGAATCCTTCAGGAATTTTCATATAGTTTTTGTCAAGTGAAAACATCCAGTATTAAATACATGACATCTTCTAGTGTCTGAATTATAGGTCCAATAAGTTTTACATATACCAAGATGTATCATTCCACTTAATAAATACTTCTACGTTAGCATGCATAAATAGACGTAGAATTCAGATCCTCATAATCTTTTACAATATTGCGTCATATTGTACCAAAGATTTAGACGACGATATATCATTTTATATCGGTTCGCAATGTAACATAACATTTTAATATCTCATCACTTCATTATTTTTAGGTGCGTGAACCTCTCATAAGGTTTCATGAAGTGTTATGTCGTAGGTTCTTCAAGAGCACATTGCCTCCTTATTATGATCATTTGCTCCGTATCTTTATCAAGGATTATTTTATTAGGAACCGATTATGGTCTACCACGCTTCATGTATGTTGTAGACTCTGTCCTTTAGGAACACACAACAGGAGCATCCGTAGCTAAATATGAAATCAATTTGGGGTGTCAGCAAATACTCCTAGCATTTGACTTAAATTATTTTTTGAATGAGGATCATATTGATGATAATTCATAACATATTTCATAGTTGCTTACTATCTCCCCTTTATGTTAGAAAAACTAACATATATCTCACTTTACTTTAGAGAATTCATCTTTGTGCATCATGGTATATCCATTAATCGTATACCGTACATCAAAAACTACTAGATAGAATATTTGATTTCTGACCTTGAACCAATTGAGAGGGAGGAATTAATCATAATTTATTTGTCCAATGCATACAAGTATTATTGTATGTAATATATCATATTTCATACCAACAAATGAAGTTTTGTTCTCATAAACAATGGTTCAACTATTTATCGGAGGCATTCAATGCCAAACCAACATTATCAAGATAAATTGTCTTGATTAGTCAATATGAAATCATGCTCTTAACTCAATTTATATTGAGCAAACAACTTTACAAATATCAAAGTACAAGTTGATAATAAATGTACATGTGGTCATCTTATTGATGCATTATTCAGTATATCACATGACAAGTGAACGGGTCCTTATTCACCTTATATATTTTCCAGAATTTAGGGGATTCAATTCCAATATTAGTTGATTTAATTAACTTATCATGAGAACAAACAACATGAAAGAATTCTTTGAAGAAATTTCTAGTTCTTCAATATATACTCAATATGCACATCTTCGGGACAAAATCGTTCATGCCAACTGATAAAATTATTTTTACTAGTAAACTCCAAGTTTACCATGGCATGTGCTATTTGCTTAAGTAAATTTCAGAGTTCTACTACTTTGGGAGTAGATTACAAGATTTACTATTTCACAACCTTATAATAAATATTATTCCTTATAATGTATCTAAATATATAGCTACTTGATGCTACTATACATAGTAACTTTAGCAAGTAATAATGAAAATAATAAATTAAGAGGAAGCAGAAAACTCAAAATATTATTACCTATATAGACCATCTCTATCTTTTGCCACATATCATAACTTACTCTAGCCACAGACCTTGGGAAGGATTGAAAATATACCTATCACATTTACTAAATAATTATCCCTTACATAGAGATTTTACTTTCTTTTTCACGTTAGGCTCTTAGGAATTGATAATATTAATATAGTCTAAATATTTTTAGATTTACTTTTATGAATAAATTTCAGATTTACTATTTCAGGGTTCTATTATTTCAGAAATAAACTCTGCTCAATTATTCTACCTCTTCAGGAGGTGGGTCCTGATATCTTCACGACCAAGAACATGTTCGTATTTACAAGTTTTACCATATACTTTTCACGTTCAACCCAAGTAATGAATCAGTACTTATAACAATCAAACTTCTCATTTCCCAGGAATGGAACATATATAATCATGCCTTAAGCCTATCAAATTATGATAGCTTAGAACCTCTTTCAAGATATTTTCACTTCAGGAGCAAATCGAGGCATACATATGATATAGAAAAAAATTTCTCTAACATATCTGGTTAGAGTATATCACACCTCAAAGCAATTATTGCTTTAGGCTTTGTCATGCCCACGTACAATTGTATAACCATAATAGTTATTTTATCATCTTTCAGACTTATCATATATTGTTACCACATTTACTTCAGTGAATGGAGCATATTCAATGGGACATGTTTCATGACTTTTCACTAAAAATACATTACTTTGCCTTAGTCATCATTATATCATCAATATGGTGCATTGAGATTCAAACTCAACGTTTTATCTATATAATGTAATGACCCACGAACTGAAATTTAGAATTTTCTGTGTTTTGACCATTTTACCCTTCTCCGTGGTTGCTTTATCTTATTTTTGAGTTGTGGGGACGGTTGGCACGGTCCCCGATGCATTCGGGAGTGTTTTATTTGAGTTTGTAGTTTTGAGTATCCTTAAAAGGATAGGTTTGACTTCGATCAACATTTTTGTGATCCGAGTCTCGGATGAGGATTCTGATAGTTTCATTAGATCTGGAAAGTCGATTTTGAGTTAGTAACGGGGTTGGTTCGGGCTCGGAACCTCTATTTTGTATTCTATCCTCCATTTGAAAAATAGTGTATATTGGCCTAAAGGGGTCCCGGGGTTAATTTATTGTAAACGACTATTTTTGTAAATTCGAATGATTCCATTGGATCCGGAACATATTTTATGATCAATTTGCACTATTGATTCATGTTCATAGGGTTCCAGATGAGTTCCGAGGGTCAAAAATAAATTTTTTGAAATTGCTGGTTGTCGGTCAATAGTTGACCATGGTCAACATGTGGTCAAGGGTCAAAGAGAGCCAACCTTGCTGAAACAGCCCAAAATTCGGGATTTTATCCCCTTTTACTCATTTTCACCATTTTTATCATATTGGGAGCTCTAGAGGGGGATTTTGGAGAAGATTTCTTGCATAAGTTCGTGCGGGTAAGTTCTTAGCTCAATTCTAAATCATTTCCTACCAACTTTATCATCTAAATTCTTCTAAATCAAAGATTTCAAAAGAGGGTTTTTGGGATTTTTTCTCCAAATTGAAAATTTGGTATTTCTTTGATTTGAGTTTCAATTCTTCCTCGTTTTTGCTTGGGTTTTCACCCATAGAGTCATTTTCACTTGAGGATTATGATTTTTAAATAAAAATTCCATTTTTACCCTTTTTGATTTTTGATGGATTTTTGGGGATTTTTACCTGTAAAGCTTGAAAATGGTATTTCTTCGATTTGGACCTCGTTGTAACTCATTTTGCATGGGTTTTCAGCTGTAGGTTCCTTTAACCTGGAGAATGAATTTTTTAAAATAAAATTTTAATTTTACCCCTTCGTTTTCAAAACCCATTTTCGAGGTCCGTTTTTGACCCATTTCAAATATAATCAATATGGGTATCATTAGCTTCCTTTTGACTTGTAGATAACATATTTGACTATATTAGATGCATTTGGTGTTCATTCGAGAGAGTTGGGCTTTTGATTGAGGTTTTGGACTGCATATGAGCTTGCGGATCTTTATTTAAGGCAAGTTGAGCTATACCTTGAATTTTTCCAATGTGTTTATGTGTTGTATGATTGTTTGTTTGTATTTTGTGATTCGTTTATCATTGGGGGGTCCCGCTTAGGTGAAATGATGAGCATCTCTGCGAGTACAAGAGTCTGTTGGTGGATTATAGTTAGATTATTACCTTTCTTAGTTAGTGTTGTTGCTTGTAATTATCCTTAGAGTGGAATGTGGATAGATAACTTAGTGATCTTTAAATATTGGTAGTGGATGCCTATTTTAGAGCTTGAATCTTGTTTAGCGAATTTTATTGAAATTGTAACACCCCGTACGTTACTGAGTCTAGCCGACTACCGTAATGTTGATGGAAGTAATGAAACATGAGAAATTTGGTGAATTATGCATTAAATGGTGGGCATTAATGGGTCTTGTGTCATTTGGGCCAAATAAGGCCCAATAATCAAGAGAAAGACATGACCCAAAAGGGATTTTTGACCCATTCTTACCTACTCTTCCATGGACCAAGTAAACACACCAAGTGTGTGGATGAGAATCATTTTAAAGGGGCTATATAATAAGAGAAGTCACATTTTTTAATTCATAACAACACACATGCCCTTTTCTACATTTTCCACATTTTTCTCTCAACATACAAACCCTAGGCTCTCATCTCCTTTGGAACAAGATCACTATTTGGTAAGTATTCTTCTCATGGTTTACAATATAATATGTTTAAGATGGTCTATAAATTATGTTGGTGGTTTTGGCAAAGTTTTGGACGGTGTGCTATGTGTAAAACTGTCTATTTTTGCAATCGGAGAATGGTTTTGTCTTGTAAACTTGGATATGGACTTGTGGTTTTGAAGAAAGTGAAATTGGTGGAGTAAATATTGACATGTGAGAAGTGATTATAGTCTTACTTTGTTTAATACTTGAGTATAACGTTTGGAATTGTTATTGTGAAATTGGTTACGGTTTTGGTGTCGTATTGGCCGTGAAATGTGATTTTTGGGTGTTGTTATGTGTGTTGTGAGACTATGGCTGAATGTTGGTGTTTAAGATGATCAAAAATATGTTCAAATATGTTTGATTATGATCATGGACCATTCATTGCATGAAAAGACCCCAAAAGGACCCATTTTGGCCAAAACGGGCTCCGCCCCCGCAGACAGAGGCATCTGCCGGCGCAGATGCTCCTGGAATCTGCCAGGAGCCATCTGCGGGTGCAGGTCATCCACCTGTGGGCACAGGTGGCAGCGCAGGTCGGCCCCGGTTCCTGTTTTGTATGTTTTCGCATCTAGTTGATCCCCGAAGACCTCGATACCCTTTTTGGATGTAATTATCAACTTGTGATGTCGTTGTAATGACTCTAAAGTGTCGTATGGGGACATGTTGGATTATTTTAAGTATGGATTGACTTTAATGTGTTGTTGTGAAAGACGTTTGGGTGAAGAAATAACGTAAATGTAACTTAGTATCGAAGAGGAAGTGTAAAGCATGATTTTGGTAGGGAATGTTAGTAATGTGTGATACCATGGGTGATATGTGGCTTGATTTGGTAATGGTGAAGCAGTACATGATATTGTACGAAGGTGAAATGACGTTGTGTGAAAACTATGTAACTTAGTGTCATGTTATACACTTGAATTGAAGTGAGTGGTTAATGCAAGCTTTGTTATATACTTGTGTGTAGAGAAGACATAAAGGGGAAGCTGAAGTGTTGTATTCGCGAGTAAGATTGTGTGTCCATATTGAGGAATTAAGGTATGTAAGGTCCCTTTTTTCGTATTATTCTGCAGCATATAGTGTACACCTTGGTAGGGTACTTAGTCATTCCCGAACTGTCCTAAGGTATTTCATTTCGAGTTATCATTTCTTGTTATTTTTAGTCACGTATATCTCATTCTTGGTCTATTATCATTCATGTGTCACATGATCATGAGCATGGTTCCAAGTTCCAATAATGTTATATTCAAAAGTTCCCAAAATAAAGTAACCATTGATTGAGCTAATTCAAATATTAAAGAAGTAATGTTATAAAGAGGAGAGATGTTTCATGGGTGGTATCCCAGGGGTTAAATAACCTAGCATGTGTCGATCCCAATATTTATGGAGGGTATCCCAGGGGTAAGAAGAACACCTATCATGGGTCGATTCCGCTACGGGTGGTATCCCAGGGGAAAGGAAAAGCCTAACATGGGTCGATCCCGATTACTATTAACTACCCACTGATCAGCTTGGGGCCCGGGCATTATATGAATGGATGGATGAGTAATGGATGAAGGAAAGAGTGAATGAACGAATGAATGTAAGAGTAAAGGAAGTAATTCACATAATGTATACATTTTCCATATATGCAAGATGGTGACTTATCCATAATGAGTACTCATTTATATTTGATTTCATTGAAGTCTTTATGTATCATACAGTTTCATATAGCCTTACATACTCAGTACTTTCTTCGTACTGACCCCTCTTGGGGGATTTACCTTACTTGCTGCAGGCGCAGGCACTAGTAGACCTCCCCAGTGAGCTACAGGACCTCTACTGACTTTTGGTGAGCTCCAGTCGATTCGGGGCTTTTCGTGTCACAGTTGTACATGTATTTTGGTATTGTAAATGTTATGTAAAGCGGGTCTTGTCCCGAATTTAGGTTGGTCGTGTATGTACTTCTATTAGAGGCTTTTGTAGACGTACGTGGGTATGTGAAGTAGTGTGAAGAGAAGAGATGTGTGTCGTTTGACTTGATGGCTATGTCGGCCAAGTTTCTCATATGTCTATATATATATCTTACATGTTCAATGATTTTCGATGTTGGTCTATTATGTTCTTATGTGATGGTGGTGTTTCGTATGGCATGCGTATGAATGAATGTAAGCAGAGCTTGGTTCTCTCGGGCCTTGTCGGCTACGAGTGTCAATCCGTCCCGATAGGGTTCGGGGCGTGACAGAAATTATTGGGGATTAATGACCTTTAGAGAATACTTAGAGTATAAGTGGACTTTTAATAGTAGATGAGACTTATCGTATGAAGTAAGCTAGGTTTGGATAGTTTCGTGATATATTGTTATTGAGATCGTTGTTTATTCCGTGTTGCCCGTGTGGAGCTTATGTGAACTTCACTATGAACTTGAGTAATTATTTATGATTGTGTGCCCGAGTCGGGGCTTATATGCATATTGCTTTGAATTGAGAGGATATATTATCGTGATGTCTGAGTGGGGCCTTGACTTGATGTTATTAGTCATGTTTGCACATTAAATGCCTTATCTAGGTTGCCCGAGTGGGGGCTTGACTTGTCATCATAGGCCTTATCTGTGTATTGAAATGTCATATTTATGATTGTTTCCCCCGAGTGGGGGCTTGACTTGACATTGTAAGCCTTATCTGAGCATTTAATTGCATATTCATTATAGTTATGTCCGAGAAAGGGGTTGAAAATAAAAATAATAATGAATACATGACTATTTATTCTGGTGGTGCCAAGTGGAAACTGATATCATGAATTATTGATACATTGAGTTGATTCCGAGCTCACTTATACATGTATTGAATGGATATTGATCTTCATACTGATTGGTTATGAGCAATACATCCTCATATCACGTATGCATATTCATGAGACATTGGTACCATTGAGATATTATGATTTTGTAAGAAAATGAGACACTTTATAAAATGCCTATATCGAGGGATGTGCCGGTAAGGTTGATTTGAGACATGAAATTGAGATTATGGAAAGTATATGGGTTGCGTACCCCTCATGGGTCCTACTGTGGAGCAGTGTTGATTGGTAGGTGTATATAAAAAGTTATGCGATAAATTTCAAAGATTCATCATCATCCTATCTTCATCACTACATTGCATTATATCATTTGCATTATATTGACTTTCCTTGGTATGATTTAGTATTGTGTTAGTATTTACTCTTGTATTGTATTACCATGATAGAATTTGTTTGTGATATTGTATTAGAGGATTCATTTCATTTCATTACATTACTTTATATCATCTTATATTGGTTGGGAGATTGAGGTATTGTGAGACATGGGGTATAGCTGAGGCTTGATCAAAGCGATAGTGGTGTAGCAACTTTTGGTAATATGATATATACTCTTATATATATATATACACTCTCCCTATTGCTATCCCATAGTATTGGTTAATGATAATTGATTAAGCCTGTTATAGCGTATTTGTGAGTCTTCTTCATAAATGCATTTCCTTGTGGTTGAATATAAATATAAATGAATAGTGTTGACACACCTGGATTGGTGTGCCTACCCTGCTTTTGATATGTCTATTGACCGTTGTGTTGGGTTACCCTGATAGGATAAGGTACTGTGATTTGGCGGGATATAGACTGATTGGAAAACCTTGGGTAGTTGGGGTGGTGTTTCTCGCCATCACTTTGGATTAGGGTCGGTTATCGACGATGCTTGCTTAGTACATGTGTTTTTGTACTCACTCTTGCTTCCTTTTCCTTTTTCTTGTTATTCTGTACCCCGTGTAGGTATTGGACCGAGTAGCAGTTTGTAGATCGTCTTTTTTTGATATTAGCATTGCGGAGATCGATGTAGTAACTGAGGGAATTTAGGACTTCTCAGATTTCTCTATTTATGTCTTATGCTTTATTCTTATCTAAGATATTCTAGAAGACTATTATTCCTATTCTATATTAGATGTTTGTACTAGTGACAACCAGACCTCTGATGTATCTTAAATATTTGCTTCTTCTTTATATATATTTTGGGGATTATTCTTTTTCTTCCGCTTCTGATTTACTTGATTATTGAGTTTGGGTTGGGATTAGGGGTGGGCATTATTTGGATTAAACCAAAAAATCAAACCAAATCAACCCGAATTTTAATTTGGATTGATTTTTTGGTTTTTTGGTTTGGTTTCGAATTTAGAAGAATAAAAACCAAAAAAACCAAATTATTATATATATATATATATATATATATATATATATTATATTACATTCAATATTGTATATAGATGCGTTAGGGATGACTCTAGATTGGATCATCTTTTGATCATGATCCAGCTAACCTCAACCAACTCCCAAAAAAGCAAAAAAGAAAAGAAGGGAATAATTTTTCCCTTGAAGAATGATGGAGCATGGGCTTGTATATCCTTGCAAGTACAAGTGTGAGTTCAAGAGAAGCTCTAGTTTTAGATAACCTCCAATTTTCCTTATTAAACTATTTAGTATTTAAATGAAATGGACTAGAATAAAACGAATCTATTCAGAGGATCACATAGGTTACGCTAACTAATTTGGAATTAAGGCATAGTTGATTAATTGTAGGAAAGTTAACTGAACTGCGAGCTGACCCTGAAATATAACTTAGGCAGGAGGATAGAGTTTCTTCATTCATTTTTAGGATAGTTCGGAAGATCTATAGAAACTTATGATGCAGCTGATCTGAAAACATACTCTAGATGGTTAAGTAGGAAGTCAGATCAGACCGACAGTCATGCTCCACTATATACTAAAAGAGTGTGGTTTGGTATGTTACAGGCCTAGTATCGTATAGAAGCTTATGATGCAGTTGATTTGGAAACATACTCTAGATGGTTGGGTGGAGAGTCAGATCAGACCAACGGTCACGCTCCACTTTATACTAAAAGAGTGGTTAGGTACGTTACAGACCTAGTAAGCCAAACAACTTTGTATTCTGCTGCGCGTGTGTTGCAATTTAGTCTCAATTATACATGTCATTCTTAAGGTCCCAAGTATTTTAATATGCTGAAAAGTCCACAGTCCCTACAATGGTCAAATTCCTTGTCTTTCAGTAACATGATACCTTCGCATGAGGAGCCAATCAGGAGCCACCTTTTTAAAACTTAAAAGTTTTTTTTTTGGTAACTATGTCAATTACCATTAAACATCAAAACCTATTAGGATTGGGAACTCGATTATTGCGGGATTTAGCCAAACAATGTTATAATGACAATAACAAAGACAATAACAAGTTGATAATAACGGTAATTAAAAATAAATAAAGAAGGCACAATTTAACGTGGTTCGGTCAATGTGACCTACTTTCACAAGCGGATAGAAACAATTTCACTATACCAGCAAGAGTACAATAGAGAGTACAAAAGTAATACTCTAATGAACCCAAAAATATCCCAAAAGAGTAAACTCACAAGATCACTCCAAGAAAGGGTTCACACAAGTGTTTTCCAACAACCACTCTCTTACAAAACATACTCTTAAAGAAAGGCAAAGAAAGAAAAGAAAGCAATGAAAGATTTCAAATGCTTCAAGGTGTGTCTTCAAGTGAAGAGAAACACATCTATTTATAAGAAGAAAGTTTCTTTGTCTCCAAGTATTTGATGTCATGGATGACTTCATGGATGATACGAATGATGTCATGGGTGAATTCATGGATGATATGGATGATTTCATATAAAAGATTTCCAATCACAAAATCAAACTTTGGCCCCATTTAAATCTTGCAAGAGATTTTCAAAGATATTGACCAAAATATATGGCCACATAACAAATCTCCACCTTGGGCTTATTTTGGCTAATATAGTAATATGCTCCACCCTCTCCGCAAAAGCCCATATGGGCTAAATCATTCTTCATGAATGGAAATCAAATTCAAGCAAAGCTTGAACTTGCTGACAGGCAGAGACTTTGTGAACATGTCAGCAGGATTGTATCTAGTGTTGATTTTCTAAACAGAGACCTTTCCTTCAGCAATAGTTTCTCGAATAAAATGATACTTGATATTAATGTGCTTTGTCCTCTCATGATACATTTGATCTTTAGTCAAGTGAATGACACTTCGACTATCACAGAAAATAATAATACCACCTTGGTGTGGACTGAGTTTAGCAAATAGACCCTTCAACCATAAAACTTCTTTGATCACCTCGGTCACTGCCATATATTCTGCTTCGGTAGTAGATAAAGCCACTACGTGTTGTAATGTAGCTTTCAAACTGAAAGCACAACCACCAATGCAAAATACGTAGTCAGTCAGTGATCTTCTTTTGTCAAGATCACCTGCATAATCTGAGTCCAGAAAACCAACCAAAGTGTTAGTATTTCTTTCGAACTCCAAACATGCGTTTGAAGTACCTCGCAAGTATCTGAAAATCCATTTCACCGCCTGCCAATGTGCTTTTCCAGGACAAGCCATATATCGACTTACCACACTTACTGCTTGTGAAATCTCTGGACGTGTACACACTGTTGCATACATAATATTGCCAACTGCACTAGAATATGGTACATGTGTCATATACCTCTCTTCTTTCTATGACTGCGGTGATTGAGTAACTGATAACTTAAAATAAGCAGCAAGAGGAGTACTTACTGGTTTAGCATCTTACATGCCAAACCTCTCCAAGTACTTCTTCTGGGTCAAGAATAGCCTGTTGGCTTCTCGATCTCTTCTGATCTCCATGCCAAGGATTTTCTTAACTGCTCCCAAATTTTTTATTTTTTAATTCACTTTTCAGCTGGCTTTCCAAATTGTGAATTTCTATCAAATCCTTAGCAGCAATGAGCATGTCATCAACATATAATAGTAAGTAAGCAAATGAACCATCATTTAACTTCCGAAAGTAAACATAACTATCATACATGCTCCTTAAATAACCATAACCCAACATAAAGGAATCAAACCTCTTGTACCATTGTCTTGGAGACTGTTTTAATCCGTACAAGGATTTCTTCAACAAGCAAACAAGATCTTCCTTTCCTTCAATTTCAAATCCTTCAGGTTGATGGATGTATATTTTTTCCTCAAGTTCTCCATGTAAGAAAGTTGTCTTAAGATCAAGCTATTCTAATTCCAAATCATACATTGCAACTAAGGCAAGAAAGACACGAATAGAGCTATGTTTAACAACAGGTGAGAAAATATCATTAAAATCAACTCCTTGTACCTGACTATAGCCCTTTGCAACTAATCATGCCTTATACCTTGCATCTTTAACCCCTGTAATTCCATTCTTTTTCTTGAAGACCCATTTGCAACCAATGATTTTGTTTCCTGATGGCGGCTTCACAAGAGGCCAAATATCATTCTTATGGAAAGATCCAATTTCTTCGTTCATTGCAATCATCCACTTGGCTAAATTAGCACTAGAAATTGCTTCTGAATAATTTGATGGTTTTCCAATTTCTTCAGTTTCCTGTGCAACTGAAAAAGCAAATGCAACATAATCTCCATACCTTTCTGGTTTGTGAATTTGTCTTCTTGGTCTATGTGTTGCTATGGAATACTCATTTGGTTCAACTTCTGGCTAAACTTTTGGAGCTTCAACTGTATTTTGTTCCACAGTTGATAACCTTGGCTCAAAAGGTATGCCAAGCTCAACCTCCACCTGTTCATACATATTCTGCTCTTTATTCTTGTTACAAGAACTAGAAGACTCTTTTGTGGAATGTAAAATTGAGGATTCATCAAAGGTTACATCTCTGCTAACTATAAATTTTGGTGACTTAGGATCAAGACTTCAAAGTCTATATTCTTTCACCCCAGATGCATATCCAAGAAAAATATACTTTTTAGCCCTTGGCTCTAATTTTCCATCATTTACATGCATGTACACAGGACAACCAAAAACTTTTAAGTCAGAATAATTAGCAGGTGCACCTGACCATATTTCCTCCGGAGTTTTGAAGTTCAAAGGTACAGAAGGAGCACGGTTGACAATATAACAAGCTGTAGAGTTAGCCTCTGCCCAAAAAACATTTATCAACCCAGCATTGGAAATGATGCAACTAGCTCTTTTCAAAAGAGTTCTATTCATCCTTTCTGCAACACCATTTTGTTGAGGTGTCATCCTCACAGTGCGATGTCGAGCAATTCCTTTATTTTTGCAAAATTCGTTGAACTCTTCTTTACAAAATTCCAAGCCATTATCTGTTCTAAGTCGCTTGAACTGTTTTCTTGTTTGCTTCTCAATCAAAACTTTCCATTGTTTGAAAGTTAAAAAAATATCACTTTTGTTTTTCAGAAAATAAACCCAAGCCTTGAATAATCATCAATGAAAGTTAACATATACCTGGATCCACCTTTTGATGGGGTAGAGGAAGAACCCCAAAGATCAGAATGAATGTAGTCCAAAGTACCTTTTGTTCGATGAATTGTTGAAGATTTGAAGCTGACTCTTTTCTGCTTCCCAAACACACAGTGTTCGCAGAACTCTATTTTTCTGGTACTTCCTCTTTTACTGAGTATGGAAAGACTTTTCTCACTCATATGCCCCAATCGCATATGCCACAATTTGGTGATGTCAGAATCAGATTGATTTAAAGTGGAAACCGCAGCAACACCTATAATAGTGGATCCCAATAAAGTCTACAACTTACCTGATTTGCGTGCTTTCATGATCACAAGAACACCTAGAGAGACTTTCAGAACTCCACCTTCACCTGTGTATTTGCACCCAAGAGATTCTAGAGTGACCAATGAAATGAGATTTTTCTTCAAGTCAGGAACATATCTAACATCGGTGAGAGTTCTTACCACACCATCGTGCATTCTAATTCGGACTGTACCTTTACCAAAAACTTTGGAAGGAGCATTGTTGCCCATCAAGACAACTCTACCTACAACAGATTCGAATGTGGTAAACAAATCTCTATTGGGACACATATGATAAGAACAAACCAAATCCAAAATCCACTCATCGTTAGATTTAAAACTATTATTAGTAGCTGAAAATATTGTTTCCTCAGACTCATCAGTAGCTACAGTTGCTTTAGCAGGGTCAGCATTTTGGTGCTCATTTTTGTTTTTCGTATGCTTTTCTTTATTTTTCAACTATAGCATTCAGAAATAATATAACCTTTCTTATGACAGTATTTGCACACTACATTTCTATATTTAGACTTTGACGTTGATTTAGACCTCTCACTATTTGATTCTTTCTTATTAGATCTACCTCTTACAAATAATCCTTCCCCATGAGTTGTGCTACTTTCCCTAGTAATATCTATATCTATCTGTTCCTTTGATTTTAAGATAGATTTGATTTCTCTATAAGAGATATTATTCTTTCCATAAAGCATAGTATCTCTAATATGCTTAAATGATTAGGGCAACAAAATGAGTAATAAGACAACTTGGTATTCATCATTAACTTCAGAATCTATATTACTTAAATCCATAAGAATAGAATCAAATGCATCAAGATGTGAGAGTATACAAGTACCTTCAACCATACGAAATGTATAAAGCTTTTATTTCAGGTAAAGTCTATTATCCACTGTCCTCTTCATATACAAGGTTTTTAGTTTTTCCCACATGCCTTTCGCTGTGGTTTATGCAGTTACTTCATGTAAAACCTCATTTGAGAGATTTAGAATAATACCTGATTTTGCCTTTTTATCCATGACGGCAAACTCCAAATCCGTAATGTTTTTTGGCTTTTTCTCCTTTCCTTCAAGTGCCATATCTAGGCCATCCTGAATTAGGATAGCTTCCATCTTCAATTGCCACACTCCAAAGTTTGCACTTCGGTCAAATTTCTCAACATAAATCTTTGTTACCATCTTTTTTGGCTAATGAAATCATTCGGTTAGATCCGGCTCTGATACCAATTTGTTAGAATCGAAAACTCGGTTATTGTGAAATTTAGCCAAACAATGTTATAATGACAATAATAAAGACAATAACAAGTTGATAATAACGATAATTAAAGAAAATAAAGAAGACACAATTTAACGTGGTTCGGTCAATGTGATCTACGTCCACAAGCGGAGAGGAGCAATTTCACTATACTAGCAAGAGTACAATAGAGAGTACAAAAATTAGAGTAAATACTCTAATCAACCCAAAAGTATCCCAAAAGTGTAAACTCACAAGATCACTCCAAGAAAGGGTTTACACAAGTATTTTTCAATAACCACTCTCTTACAAAATATAATCTTAAAGAAAGACAAAGAAAGAAGAGAAAGCAATGAAAGATTTCAAATGCTTCAAGGTGTGTTTTCAAGTGAAGAGAAACACATCTATTTATAGAAAGAAAGTTTCTTTGTCTCCAAGTATTTGATGTTATGGATGATACGGATGATGTCATGGATGATGTCATATAAAAGGTTTCCAATCACAAAATCCAACTTTGGCCCCATTTAAATCTTGCAAGAGATTTTCAAAGATATTGACCAAAATATATGGCCACATAACAAAGTCAAAAATACAAACTATGAGCACTTGAGTACAGCATCAAACTATGCAGCAAGCCGCAAACTAGAGGAGAATAACTACATACAAAGCCTTTGCCAAAAGCACCTACTCCTATACGCTCTTTTAGACAATTTAAATCTCTCTATTCTAGTTACAATTTCTTTTTTGATTTGTTCCTTTATATCACTAAGCTGTACATTTGTTCCTTTGTATATCTTCCAATTTCTGGCTCTCCATGTGTGATACACCAAACTCCCATAGCAGCAAGTACCACTTCCTTCTGAAACTTTTTCCAATGCCTTCTTCTCACTGCTTCTAAAACTTGATTAACATCACCTTGTGGTAGATTGATTCCTAGCCATTGCAAAATCTTATTTCTGAGTCTGGAAAACCAGCTACATGTACCAAAAAGGTGAGGACCGATTTCTCTAATCTGGGATGCACACATGCAACAAGTAGGACCCTTCACATGTATATTCATATGCAATTGTCTGTCTCTAGTTAGCAGCCTATGTTGCATTGCAAGCCACAAGATAAACCTGTGATTAGGAACTGTAACAGAGTTCCAAATAAGGCCTGCTTCCTACATTCTCTGATGTGTTCCTAGGAGGGCCAAATAACTGCCTGTGATGGAGTAATCACCCCTAGTAGTAAGCACATATCTATCATGATCAAACCACCCTCCCATGCATTCTTTGATGGCATTAAGTTTCCTCCAATTCCAACTACTATCCACTGGAGCTTTATGGACCCAAACTTTAAGTTATTGTCCTACTTTAAAGTTATTTCCTTATTATGTTCACCAGAACTTACTTTAATTTGACCTTACAAAACTACGAGCTTGAATACTTGTAAATAATCCAAGAAGCAATAACAGGTACAGGAACTACTAAAGGTACTAAAGAAACAAAAAAAAAACTACTAATTCTTCAGCTAAGATATTTCTGTAAAGTCGAAAACTAAGTGATAAAGGTTATGTGAAATCTTCTAAGATGTCAATGGCCAACAAACTAATTATTGTACTTTCTGAAAATGAATGTCAAATCTTTAGAACCAAATAAAGCACCAGGTAATTGGGTCACCACAAAATAAGTGACACATTACTGAATAAATCATGAGGAAAATCTATATTTTATGTCATTCCTTCGTCCTATTACATTTGTACAGGTCAGTTATTAAACTTAGTGAGGGGATCCTGTGCAGTTATGTAATATTTTTAGCATCTCATGATTTTTTTTTTTCTCTTTTACAATTTCTCTGCTAAGCAAGGTGTTTTGAAGGCACTAAATGTCAACAAACTGATTTCGACTGGTTGCAAGGTGAAGATCTTGATTGCAAATTGGTTTGCCCAGCTAAATAACAAAATGGGAGGTGATATGAAGAAAATTGAAGTTCTAGGTCAGTATTTTATTGAGTTATGGAAGGCTGTGGGAATGAATCTTGAAAGGGATCAAGTAGAATTCTTGTGGGCTTCAAAAGAGATTAACTCCAGAGCTGATGAGTACTGGCCTCTTGTTATAGAACATAGCTCGAAGGAATACGCTCCCAAGGGTTTTAAGGTAAAGTCTAAAGTATTTAAGCATCTCTTGTTTCTCCTGAAAAGAAGCAGTCAGTTATTGCTTACATATTTTTTCTTCTTTGTAAGGTGCTACCAAATTAAGGGTCGAACTGAGGATGAGTTAACTGCGTCCCAGATTATTTACCCGTGCATGCAAGGTGATGACATATTCTTCCTCAAGGTAATCTGTTTTTATAACTAACTATTTGGAAATATTTTCTTTCTTGTTCAGTTAGTTGGAGCATCTTTTGTGAGACTTTATTAGAAAGAATAGAAGCAAGTTAATCTACTTCTTGCCTGTCTTAGTGTAAATCCTGCAATGTCATTATGTTTCTTGCTTGTCCAGGTTACCAGTGAGTAAAAAATGCATTGCCGGTTGTTTCTATGCATGTAGCTGGCTTGCTTCGAGTTTCTAGTTTCAGTAGCATATGCTTCTTGATATGGATAGATATGCGAGCTACGTATTTTTTGTTTCATTGGTTGCCCGTACTATTATGTGTGCTTTTGTTCAATCTTCTATTGTCTATGCCACAATAGTAATTATTTGTTTAAATCATGATTGTACCATCGAAATAAGGAATTTTGTTGTTTATAGGCCGACATTTGTCAACTTGGCATGGACCAGCGAAATGTTAATGTACTTGCAAGATAGTATTGTGATGGCATCAAGAGGAAAAACAAGCCTATCATATTGTCCCATCGTACGATAATCTTTTTTTAATTCTAGAATTCAGACTCTCTTTTTACTCGACTAACTCTTGCGTTTCATATGTTTGTTTCCTTATCCTTATGATCTTGGTATACAGATATGCTCCCTGGTTTACAGGAAGGTCAAGAAAAGATGTCCAAGAGTGACCCCTCTTCTTCCATTTACATGGACGATGAAGAGGTATCTTCAAATTTTACCTCTAGGCTGTCTAGCTATATGTATTAGTTACCTATAACACAGTGCTACAATTGTTTTAATGTTGAGTGTTAGTGTTAGTGACAGATTTCTAGCAGGTAGTTTGTTGCCTCTGAGGTTCTAGTGTAATGGTAGTATTTTTTTTTCCCTGTGCTATGCATGAACACCAAAGGCAGAAGTAAATCTCAAGATTAAGAAGGCTTTTTGTCCACCAAAGGTTGTAGAGAAGAATCTATGTCTGGAGTACATCAAGTATATTGTCCTCCCTTAGTTTGATGAGTTCAAAATTGAACGAAGTGCTGAGAATGGTGGTGACAGGTGATTCATTTCACACATTTGCTCATATCTATTCAGCTGATTTGCTTATAACAATACAATTATTTTAGCTCATCTTTTGTTTTGTTCTTTTTCCAACACTAGGACCTATAAGAAATTTGAAGAATTCGTTGCTGACTATGAAAGTGAGAGCTTGCATCCTGCTGACCTCAAATCTGCATTTTCAAAATCTCTCAATAAGATACTACAGGTAGATAAATTTGAAACAATTCATTATGCCAATATCCTGTGTAGTCCTTGTATTAAACTACAAATTGACACATTCGTTGCCTTATTGTTTTGCATCGACTCTTTTTACTTTAGTAGCCATAATGTGAAAATTGATCTCTTGATTGTTGGTGTTATTACCTCATAGCTTTTCAGTTCTATATATACAATTAACATAGCCCCAGCACCCTGGAATAACTTATTTGTTTGTAGCGTATTCTCTGTTTCTTATTTATATTTTCGGTTTCAAGTTATAAAATCGTATTACTTGATAAAAAAAATCAGTAATCAATCATATCGGCAATTTAATATCAACTTATACTTAATTTGAGATATTGCACACTTGATGCCTTGTATCTGATGAACTTGAGATTGTATAGTTAATGTTGAATAGACTACTGTCTCTCAAGATCAGGACGCCACGTATTGTTTTTACACTTCAATATATTTGTGATTCCTCAGTTATCCGACTGACTTTGTTTTCAATGTGATATGCAGCCGGTGCGTGATCATTTTAAGAATGATCAGAAAGCCAAAGACCTTATGAAAAGGGTGAAGGTATGTGTTCTTGAATTGACTAAATGAATGTCTTATCATTGTTACCTAGACCTTTGTCACTTGGGGTACCATTATTTATATTTCAAAGAACTGCGAAGAGAAATATATTTTCCTAATTCTACCTTGTCTAGAATGTGCTACTACTGCTAGTTTGTTTAAGTTACTCTGTTTATCAAAAGGAAGATTGTTGAAAAAGTAATTATGTTTGAAGAATAGAATAGATTATTAAAGTTTTTCATGAGTTTTGAGAAAAGTAATTCTACTTGGACCATCTCGAAGCTGTGGGTTGGGTTACAATGATCCCATTATATCTCAGTTTTCTCCACCCTCAAATATGGTTACAAGAAGCCTCATCATCTCTTTACCTTTTTTTTTTATAATGGTAACAATATTAAAAATCACTTAAGGTAGTGCTAAACCATATTTATAGCAAAAGAATTAGATCAAAGGTGATCTATAATACTTACAAACTACCTAACATATCTACCAGAGACTCTGTACTCTCTACATGGCTTTCTTTACACCAATAATAAAACAAAAGAATATAATTCATCTTTACTCTCTTCAGTGAATTGTACTTATCTTCAAAAATTCTTGAGTTCTTCCCTTCCCGTATTGACCACCATATGCAAACAGGGACCAACTCCACCACTCTTGCTGTCTCACTATGTCCCTATTGTTGTTCCAAGCTCTTAACAGATCAGCAGAAAAACTTAGTTCATCTAAGCCACACCAAGTTTAGGAAAGAAGGCCACAATTGAGTAGTGAAAGGACAATGTTTAAACATATGACTGTTGGATTCTAGAGGTTTCCCACATAAAAAACACCTTGAACACAACTGAAAGCCCCTTATTCTTAAGTTTTCTTGAGTCAGGCAAACTTCTGTAGCAACCAGCCATGAAAAGTATACAACCTTGGTAGGGATTTTAGCTTTCCAAATGCACTTCCATGGCCAATTCACAATGGTCCGCGTGTCTATGAAAGGTTAAGATAAGCAGATTTAACAGTATAAATTCATTCTTGTTTTTATTCCAGTAGTGTCCTTCCTCTTTAGACCTATGAAAGCTTCCAAAGTAGTAAAGAAATCATTGGTTCTCCCCAGCTCTCATCTGCTTGCTTAAGCCACAAGGTTCTAGATCTCTGCCTCCATGCAATATCTTCTTGTTTTGCTACCTCTTCAAACTCCATCTGAAGGTTTGCCTTTTGAAGTAATTCATCCTCATTAAGAGTTCTCTGGTCCTGAATATTGTCTGTATTTGAAATTTGCTCAAGAATAGCCAATTTCTTTTTCTTCAAACTTCGATTATATGTGCTCCATTGCTTCAATTTAATCTTTAGGGCTTTTAACTTACATGCCAACACATAGTCTGATCTGCCTGCAAATAAAAAGGAATTCCACCATCTTGCCACCCTTTCTTTAAAATCATCTAACTCAGTCTGCTGATTCTGTCAAGAGTAAAGTGCTTCCTATACCCTCTCAAAATTGGACTTTCAAGATACTAATAATTACAACTTTTTTTCATGCCAACTCACAGCTTAATCTATTAAAGAATCAGCTTCTGCAGCATTATCTTCAGCCTTGCAGTTGTCCTAGCATTAGTCACCAATGTTATGTCTCTTGTAATGCTTTGGTGATCCCTCTCCTTTTGTTAAATTTCTTTGGTTTCTCTTTCCATATAGCATGTACTCTTTCACTGTATATCATTGTTGTAAGTTGTGCATATTTTGATTTCCATTTGGACCTGCTCACTATTATTGATAAAGTGAGTCCAGCAACTCATTGAAAACATATTTTGTTTGAAACCATATCGTTAGTCTAGTCCACATCTGTTTTGCAAACCGACAATCACAGTTTTACACATGACACATAGTTGCTTCACATTCATCTCCCATTTAGCCAGTCTATCTTTAATAGCTACCGCCTCTTGGATCTGCAGCCACATACCCCCCACCCCCAATTGGAAGATGTATTTGCTGAAAGATATCTCTATAGGTTGGGGCTCGATTGACCATGTTCAAAACTAATTCCAAAAATGGTCAGTTGGGACTGTATCAATATGGTATATGGGTTGTATCAATATGGTATAAAGATTGTATTAATATGGTATAGGGACTGTACAATATGGTATATGAACTATATGCGCATATGTTTTTCTGTATAAACTATATGAATGTGGCATGAGGACTGTATCATTATGGTATATGAATTGTATATAAATAAAAAAACATGAAGAATATAATATGTATAGAAACTGTATAATTCTTATATAGAGAATATATTTTTGTACATGATATGTATAAAAATTGTATCATTGTTGTATGTAGTATGTATCTGTATAGGATATATATAGAAATTGTATCATTGTTGTTTAAAATTGTATCTATCACAATTATATATGTAAAAAAAATATATCATTATTATATAAAATGTATCATAGTGCTAATTATAGTGCCTGTAAGGATAATTGTAGTGCTACGTGCTAAAATAATTGACATTAGAAATTAAACAATAAAATAAGGAAAAAACTTTAAAAAAAAAAAAAGAAGAAGAAGAAGAAGAAGAAGGCAGTAGCAATGACAAAAAGGCCTAAATGGCTACCTTTTGAAATTGTAAAATCAATGACTATTTTAATAAAAATAATTTTGAGCGAAGTGATATTTATGTCTTTTTCTCTCTTTCTTAATAATAACATGTATGATGAAACAGATTGCCTTACACGTGACTGACGTGAGCTTGTATTTGACAAACGCTTCTTTAATTTTTTTGTCTTCTCATTATTTTGACAAGAAAAGTTAAGTTCAACACGGCTTTTCTCCTATATTTGGAACCAAAACATCTCCAAATTTGTATAGCAAATTAACTCTGTAAACTACTTATCCATGTTAATTTGTTTATCTTAATTTTATTTTTATCCTTTTTAAAAAAGAATATCACTTTTCTTTATGATTCTTTGATTTCAACTTTTCAGCGACATATTTAAGACCATAAGATTAAAAGATTTTTTATTATATTTACATATATTTAGTTTAAGATCACAAGATCCAAAAGTTCTCTTTGTTTTCTTAAATTCTGCATCAAATTAAAATTAGACAAACAAATTAAAACAAATAAAGTATGTTATTTTCATTACTCAATTCTCATATCCATAATAGAATGGAACAAGTGCAATTTTCTTTCAAATTATATTAACAAAAAGGAAATGCAATATGTGACCATTGGGTCATTGAAGAAAATGGAAAAGACAATCAATGATGTGAGACTTTGATCTATCAAACATATATGGAGGTCACATTAATAAAATTTGTACATGTAAAAAATATAAAATACAAATTGATTCATCCTTTTCACATGTAACATTTGATGTCTTTAACAATTGCGTTGCTAACAAATATAGTAGCTGTAACAAGTAGTTTATACTTCTTAGAACTCTAGAATAAAACTACAAATTTTCCAGATTGGGCCATGTATATACTTTCATTTATATAGCTTGATTCGACTTTTTTGAGATAGAGATCTAATTTCTGTAGGTCATATTTGTACTTTATATGAAACGGAAATTGAAGTTAAAATGTAATGTTTCAAGTTCCAAGGGTAAATTCATGGTTTGGTAAATTTATATAGCTTGATTCGACTTTTTGGAGATTGAAATATAATTTCTATAGGTCATATTTGTACGTCATATGAAATGAAAATTTAAGTTAAAATGTAATGTTTTAAGTTCTAGAGTAACTTCATGGTTTGGCAATTTTTCTACTTAACATCATTCTTGATTCAAACACATTATATTCTTCAAGAATAAATAGAAAGCATACTCAACTAGCATAATTATATTCTTCTAGAATAAAATAATACCATGTTTAAGAAATAAAATGAGTAAATTAGGGGTGTTTATCGGGTTGTTTGATTGAATATTTACACTTAACAGCTATCAATTTGTAAATATACTAATTCACTAATTTAACCATTAGATATCGATTGGTCCTGTATGAATTTAGCATTTGTGTGTCGATTTATCGGCTAATACAATTCTGACATAAGATAAAACTTTAAAAACTATAATCAAATTTTGCCTCAAATGTAGCTAACGGAAGAAAATGTAAAAATTCAGCAAATGGTTGCTCAACTTAGTGAAATGGTATAATAAAGTCACTCATCTAATTTATGTATTAATAGAATAACTTAACTTGTTTTATTGAAAGTAATTGGTGTTTGTATTTTTGTTAATGAGCGTAATGCAAAGTCAAAGATTTATTCTTTGAAAGTTAATGTTAGTCAAGGTCTAATCTCCCGAATTAATCAGGTTCATTCTCTGCAAATTAATCTTAGTCAAAGTTCATTACCCCGAATTAATCAGATTTGCTCCCTGAAATAGTTAGTCAAGGTACATTCTCCGAATTAAAAGACCTTTTGTCACGCCCCGAATCCCATCGGGACGGATTGACACTCGTAGCCGACAAGGCCCGAGAGAACCAAGCTTTACTTCTATTCAATCATATGCATGTCATAGGTAACACCACCATCACATAAGAACATGAAAGGCGAATAACGGAAAACATGAAACATGGGACATATATATATATATATACATATGTGAAACTTGGCCGTTGAGGCCATCAAGTTAAAGACGTCATATACCACCTTACATTCATACACCCACATACATCTACAAAAGCCTCTAACAAATGCATCGACCAAAACGAGCTAAAAGTCGGGACAAGTCCCCGCTTTATACAACATGTACAACATCAAAACGTATGAACAACTTTGACTCAGAGAAGCCCCGGACTAACTGGAGCTCACCAATGATCTGCAACAACTGGCAACCTACTGTGGAGGCCTACTAGTACCTGCGCCTGCAACAAGTAAGTTAAATCCCCCAAGAGGGGTCAGTACGAAGAATGTACTGAGTATGTAAGGCTCAAATGAAACTGTATGAATTATAAAATACGTCAATGAACTCAAATACGAATGCATAACCAATATGGATAAGTCACTATGCTGAACTTTGGAAACCATGTGTTTGCTTTCATTACTTTCTTTGTACCTTTGCTTTTATGATTATTCATCTTTGCCTGCGACCTGTGATACCCGCGCCCCAACTGAACAGTGAGTTTTAACATAACACATCGTTATGTTGGGATCGGCTCGAGCTAGGCTTATGCCCCTAGAGCTGCCACCCTATGAATTAATATATATATATATATATATATATATATATATATATATATATATATCGGGATCGGCTCGAGCTAGGTTAGTACCTCTAGAGCTGCCACCCATACAACATTTCAGGTTCGGCTCGAGCTAGGTTATTACCCCTAGAGCTGTCCCCTGTCAGGATCGGTCCGAGCTAGGCTTATGCCTCTAGGACTGCCCCCTGATCCAACAATCTCGGGATCGGCATGAGTTAGGCATTCCGCCCCTAAAGCTACCACCCATACTTGATCATTGACCACATATATGCATTACTTTTTTTATTACTTTGAGATTGCAACCATGATAGTCATATCTTACTTGAAGCTTTGGATCATTAACCAATGAGTGAGAGACATGAGAGTAAACATTGTGAGAAACATAACATTGTTAGAACCATAACACCATTGGAACCATTGGACCATAATCCATGAACAAGAGACATGAATATAATCCCTAGTGGAACTTTGGAACATAACATTGTTGAGCTTTTGGAACATTATTCATGAATATAAGACATGAGATTCACCATAGATCAATGAGTAGGAAACATATGATAATGACCATTGATAACCGGATATAAGATACCTTAGCACATTTCGGGATGGGACAAGCGTAATGTCAATGAAAATACTATTTGCCACAGAAAGATACGGACAGAGTAACCTTACATACCTTGTATTCTCAATACGAATATACAGTCTTAGATGTGCATACAATAGTCCCGCTCCTTCTTTATGTGTCACTCTACAACACAAAATATATAATGGAATTCACATTAACCGCCAACTACCTTACAAATGCATATAACGTCAATGAGTTACATGTTTGCCTTTAAACATGTCATTTCCCCTTGACAAAACCATTGATGAAATTATTATCCCAAAAATCCCACAATATTCCCAACATTGACCAATACATGATAATCAATACATCTCACCACAACACTTCTCCTTTACACTTTCTTATCCACACCACATCACAAATAATCCATCAACTTATCTTAATACACCTCATAGCACATATCGGCCAAAATCCCACAATTTACACTTATAGAAAAATAACAAGTTTAATAACAAAATCACACCATACATGTTCATATTTTATCCATACCATGCTCTTTCATCAAAGTCACAAGTCATAATTCAAGCTTGAATCTCATGGATCACAAATCTTATATAAAAACACAAAATACCATGTCCAACACTTCCAAGCATAGCCAACATGATTTACATACTCTCCTATGTATATAACATATTAATCCATAACAATAATCACTTATCCAAACTTGAAAAATGATGATCTTGCTCCAAAAGTTGGCTTTGAGTTCTTAGGGTTTGAGAGCAAATATCTTATCTGTTGGTCTAAAAAGGCATGAGACTTGTGAAGAATAAAAATCAGATTTTTGGTCCCTTTTATAAGCCTTTAAGTCCATCCTTAGCCACTCTATGGCATTAAATATGGTGTTCTAGAAGATCAAGGCAAGAATGGGTCATTTGACCCATTTTTGGCCCATGTCTTCTTTTCATTTTTGGGCCTTTTATTGAGCCAAATTTACTTAACCCAATAAAATCAATAATTTCTCGTGTTTAAATCATCTCATACGTATTACAACAATATTCCTACTCACGCTATTCATATCCGTAGCCTCAATCCCCAAAACAAATGATTCTAGCCACGTATGGCCTATTTTGACCATAAGGGTAAAACCGTCATTTTGATGCCAAATTCGTTCTCGAGTAATTTTATCATACCAATATAATACTTTACTCATTTCATGTATATGCTCATGGTTGTAGAAGAAATGTGGCAAAAATCGGCTCGGTACGACCCCGGGCACCCTTGGGACTTAGAAAATTTCCAACTTTCGAAAAAGTAGCAAAACCAACCTGGCACGCCCTTGGGCGCGCCAGATTGCTGACTGTGGACAAAAATTTTTGGACCAGAGCGTCCTGGCACGCCCTCTGGCACTCCTGGGCCTTAATTTTTTTGAAAATTTTGTTTTTCGACTTTTCTTCGGGGTTTGGTTAGATACTTCAAGTCCTATTCTTTAACTTACTTCTTAACCTTAATATCCTTTGTTTAGAGGTCCTCTTAGCCTCGTTTTGAACCCCACAAATGCTCCATAAAAATCACAAAACACCTCCTACGAAGGGCTAATCACATGTACGAGGCCAAATTTCAATTTTTCTCATCATTAACATTACCAAATACATACTTATAGCTCTTGACACCTAAGTAAACATTATTTAATGATGTCAAGTAGGGTTGGGAAGTTACGGGGTGTTACATTCCTCCCCCCTTAGGAACATTCATCCTCGAATGTTAATAGTATCGCTTCAATTACGACAAATGCATCTCTATACTAGCATACATATACATAAACACTTAAGGCTTATGGATACTTACTTTTTATTGCTCCACTTCCGCACTTTGAACCTCTTCATCCAATTGAAATAGATGGGGATACTTGGATTTCATCATTTCTTCCGCTTCCCATGTGATCTCCTCTACTTGTTGATTTCTCCAAAGGACTTTTACGGAAGCTACGTCTTTATTCCTCAACCTCTTTACTTGTCGATCTAGGATAGCAATGGGTACCTCTTCATAAGTAAGATCCTCTGTAACTTGAACATCTTCAATGGGAATAATACGAGATGGACCTCCTATGCATTTTCAAAGCATCGAAAAATGAAATACCGGATGGACTGAGGAAAGTTCCTGGGGTAGTGCCAACTCATACGCAACTTGCCCAAATCTTCTAATGATTTCATATGGGCCTATGTAACATGGACTCAATTTCCCTTTCTTTCCGAACCGCATTACCCCTTTCATCGGTGACACCTTTAAAAATACCCAATCACCTATGGCGAATTCAAGCCTTCTTCTTCTAACATCCGCATATGATTTGTGGTGACTTTGGGCCGTTTGTAACCTTTGTTGGATCACTTTAACTTTCTCCATAGCCTGATGAACAATATTTGGCCCAAGTAAAGCAGTTTCACCCGCTTCAAACCATCCAATTGGTGACCTACACTTCCTTCCGTACAAAGCTTCATAAGGTGCCATTTTAATACTTGAATGATAGCTATTATTGTAAGCAAATTCAATAAGAGGCAAATGGTCATCCCAACTGCCTTGAAAATCTAACGTACAAGCTCGTAGCATATCTTCAAGTGTCTGAATAGTACGTTCTGCTTGTCCATCAGTCTGAGGATGAAAAGCCATACTCAAATTCACCTGTGTGCCCAAACTCTGCTGAAATAATCTCCAAAAGTGCGTTGTAAACTGTGCTCCTCTGTCTGATATAATGGAAAGTGGAATACCATGCAACCGCACTATTTTTCTAACCTACAACCTTGCATAATCCTCAGTTGTATAGGTAGTCTTGACTGGTAGAAAATGCGCTGACTTGGTAAGCCTGCCCACTATAACCCATATAGAATCAAACTTCCGCAGTATACGAGGCAAACCTGTGATGAAATCCATATTAATCATATCCCATTTCCAGACTGAAAGATTGATACATTGCATGTAACCTCCCGATTTCTGATGCTCTACTTTCACTTGTTGATAATTCGGGCATTGAGCAACAAATTCTGCAATGTTCTTTTTCATGTTTCCCCACCAATGCACTTCTTTTAAATCATGGTACATTTTAGTAGCACCCGGATGAATAGAATAGCGCGAATGATGCGCCTCTGTCATAATTTGTTTCCTCAGCTCATCTACATCCGGTACACATAACCTCTCTTGATATTGAAGTACCCCTTCCTGTGTAAGATCAAATGCCTTTGTCAAATTCTGCTGTACATTTTCCTTTAGCTGCAATAACATAGAATTTGCAAACTGCTTCTCTTTCACTTCAGCTATTAAGAAGGATTCCGCTGCATTCTGCACAATAACTCCATCATTTGAGGATTCAATAAGGCGAACTCCCAAGCTGGCTAATTGATGTAAATCTTTGGTTATCTCTTGCTTTTCTGTCAACTGACCACTAGTGTTTTCTACTGCTTTACGACTCAATGCATCAGCTACTACATTTGCTTTGCTTGGGTGATAAAGAATATCAATATCATAGTCTTTTAAGAGCTCTGATACCACTTTTGTCACGCCCCGAATCCCATCGGAACGGATTGACACACGTAGCCGACAAGGCCGTTAACTACATCCACTCTTTGGTGGGTTAACTACATCCACTCTTTGGTGGGTTAACTACATCCACTCTTCGGTGGGTAATTATATTTATTTTTCACACTTTTCTTCTTTTCTTACTTGGGGAAGATTGATTCATTCACTTAGGAGAGATTGATATATTGAGGATCATGATAGTATATAATACCGGGCCTCCACCTTTGGTGGGTTAGAATTGACATAGCATAATATTGGGATTATTCCATATTGAACTTATACCCTTTATATAGTTATGAGCGTGACACATTAAAGATCATGAAATTACAGCACACACTTATATACACGTCTCACTTCACCCCTTTACTTCATGAGATTGACATCCTCACTTATGAGGAATAATTATACTAACTCGCACATCACCTCTCTTATTACTCTTATGAGATTGGTACTTTTACTTATGAAAGATTGGTATAAAGATACTCATCATATTCTTGGACTTTGGAACAAGACATGATTGGAAAATGTCATCCAAGATTCAATAGATTCTCCTACATTATTCCTCTCTTTGAGATCGTTCTTTTAGAAATTACCACGTTATGAGAGCATTGGAACTTCAGTCAAGAAATACGTGAATCATAAGTCAACTAAGAATAGGACTCATACGAATAACAATATATGTCAACCTGAATTGATATACTTCAAGCCTCTCGGAATTGAAACAAGCCCAATGTCAACGTGAACAACATGTTGTAGAAGAATATGGAAAGAGTAACCTTACATACTCAGTACATTCTTCGTACTGACCCCCTCGGGGGACTTACCTTACATGTTGCAGGTGCAGGCATTAGTAGACTTCCTCTGTAGACTGGGGATCATTTGCAGATATTTGGTGAGCTTCAGTTGGTTCGGGGCCTCCTGAGTCATAATTGTATATTTGTTTTGATGTTGTATAAAGCGGGGACTTGTCCCGACTTTAAGTTGGTCTTGTTGATGCATCTGTTAGAGGCTTTTGTAGACATATGTGGGTATGTGAATGTAAAAGATAAATGTCCGTTTTGACTGAATGGCCCCAACGGCCAAGTTTCCTAAATATATATATATAACATATGTTTCCATGATTCATGTTTTCCGCGTAGTTGCATGAGGTATAATAAGATTCATACAAGGATATGCATACGAAGATTCATGAGTAAAGATTGGTTCTCTAGGGCCATATCGGCTTCGGGTGCCAGTCCGGCCCGAATGGGATTTCGGGTCGTGACACCTTTACTACCTAGACTTTGTCAAAATTGAGAAATTCCTCTATTCTTCTTCTCCTTTTATTTTCTAGGCAATCACTTTGTGCCGAACTCCAAATTTCCAGGCACGAGGGCATGTCTTTGAAGTTGACTGTGTAACCTTAGGGAGCAACAAGCTACAACAATTTGCATTCTGGTCGTACCGATATCACTCTCAAAATAGTGACCACGATAGTATTTATCATAATTTATTTATTATTTGAAAGTTAAAGAGTCTCAAAAACATTTATGATAGAACCTCATCACCTTATAGAAGTTATAATAGCCAGGAAAATAAGATGGATGATTCAATTGGACTGAGGGACTACTTGGAAAGGTTTTTGATGCTAGAAAGTCCACGTCCATGCTATCTAGGGATATCCAATTAAGTTTTTTTATTTTTTTAAAAATAATTGTGGTGTCTGGGTCAATTTGTGCGCACCTCAACTAAATACACGTAATACCTGCCACCTCCCACCAGCAACATGGACATTTGCCAATGAGGAAATTGATAAATTGTTCCAAGAGGTTGAAGAAATTTCTTGCCTCAAGTCTAAGGGAGATAATGAAGGAAAATACCTTCGAATTTTTTGTTCCAAAGGTACTATTATGTCATTTGTAGAAAATAAAGTACAAGTCACCAAATTGAACAACCATTTCAGGATTTTTTTGAAAGAAAATATAATTAATTTCTCCTTTCGTTCATCTTTACTTGTCCATTTTTGACTAGACATATACCTTAAGAAACAATAAATAGAGGGGTGATTTTACTATATCACTCTTTGAATATAATATGAATATAATAAATTTTTACTTTGAAAAATGCAATGAAAGATGAATAATATTTAATATCAAGGGTAAAATGAAAAAAATAAGGTAAATTATGTATTATTTTTTCAAACTGGATAAGTATTGTTGAACATCTTAAAATAAAAAAATGGACAAGTAAAAATGGATGGAGGGAGTAGTAGCAAATGGGGTAATTTCTTTCTTATGTTTGACAAAAAGGAACATTCTTACATGAGAAAAACAAAACCTTGCAATGATATCTGTACCTCGTACCATCTTCCATTGAGCATTCATTCTGCATAACAAACATCACAGAAAAATAAAGCTTATATGTTATTGGATCTGAGAATTATCTACTATTATTTACTCTTATTATCATTATTTGGATTCGGTTGCCAGAGAAAAAAACAACATATTTCTCATCAGGGCGGAGCTAGGTATAATCGA
Organism: Capsicum rhomboideum; assembly: GCA_031232105.1. Lineage (NCBI taxonomy): Eukaryota > Viridiplantae > Streptophyta > Magnoliopsida > Solanales > Solanaceae > Capsicum > Capsicum rhomboideum. Next base: position 132,911,806 of record CP124712.1, on the reverse strand, counting down.
ACTCCCTTCTGTAGAAAATTATATTATTTATACATAACTAAAATTACTTTTATTGTATACATAGGAGTAATCGATATTGAATTTTTTTAGCATTTTCATGTGTTTATTTCTTCATATTTTGAATTAGGGGCAAAGCCAGGTAGAGTGAAGGGGGTTTGAAAAATTGCACAAATTATACATAGTTAAAATTATTTTTTATGTATATAAAGTAGATATTGAACTCCTTTAACTTCTTCGTATCTTTACTTTTTATATTTTAAACTTTTTTAGTGAAAATTTTGACTCCACTATTACTTTAAACCTTGTGAAAATCCCAATTCCGCCACTATTTCGATATGTCCAAAACAAATCTTGTAATTTTGGGGAGCGCGGGATCTAGATATTGAACTTTGGAACTCCCTCCAACTTGATATATTTTCCCTCCAAGTTAAGCTGCAAATGACGTTTTTACCCACCCTACTTTACCAAAATGTCCCTATGATCTTTACTTTTTTTATTTTGCAAGATCCATACTAGTAAAATGACAAAAACACCCTTCTCTTTGTTTCAGAACCACAAATACCTACCCTCCGGGCAGTTGGGCATTTTCACGCAAATATGTGGTGGTAGTAAGGGAGTTTCTCTTCAGTTATTTTGAAAATTGACCATCTTTGGACACAGTGAGATTTTAAGAAAAGAATTCAGTTTTTAAAATCTAATTATAAGTATTAATTTATCATGATTAAATAAAAAATCAAAGAAAAATATATTTTAATTATAATATATATGAAATTATGAATGCATATTCTATGTACTTTTTAAAGAGGTAAATTGCCACAACTTTTCTAGGATGCATGGTTAATATTTATGCAATTTTTCTTTTAAAAATATTGGGAAAAAAAAGAAGAGAAAACCCTTGTTTGTGTCATTGAGGACCCAAAACATAGTAGTCATTTGAATAATATTTGGCAATGTTAAAAATATTTCAAAGTTGAAGTTACAAAAAACTCTATAGAATTTAGGAAATTATTTGCAAAAAAAGAAAAGAAAATAATGTCTGGACATAAATATTGGATAAAAATTTACAAACAACAACGTACAAGTGAGATGCCATAAGGGGGCTTGGAAAGGGTGAAGCGTAGGCAGATCTTATTTATAACTTGTGTGAGATAGAGAGATCGTTTTCCATACATTTTTGATTTAACAAAAAAAGAATGTTCTCAAAATAGATTTGAAAAACACAAGAGTAAAATTATTATTTTACTAAAAATCTTCCTCAAATAAATTTTAAAATTTTTATCTATATTTTAAACACCTAAACCAATATATATAAATAATGATAGCAAATTAGCTCGCGTTTGACCATAAATTTTGAAAATTTATCTTAAAAAATTATTTGGTCATAAAATTTGATCAAATTTTAATTTTTTTTTTTAAATTTATTTGGTCATTAAATTTAATCAGATTTTGAAAAATAGACCTTTAAATATTTTTAACTTCCCAAAAACTAAATTATTTTTGAAATTTTTGCTCACAAAATTTTATTTTTTTTCCAAATACTTCCTTTATTCACTTTTACTTTGTCACCTTTTGCTTCTTCAAAGTCAAATTTAAGTTTGTGAAAGCTGACTTTCACACTATTCGCAAATGCCCAAGACTGCTATAACTATTTATGATAACGTGTGTTGTTTAAAAATAGTCTGCCCGCTGCCCGAACTGTACGTCGACGACGAATAAAAAAAAGAATTACATTACCAGTTCCAGTAGGAATTTGTTAACCAGTTGTGAAATTATAAAAAGTTGCACAAAAGGTAAATACAGAGCTGAGGGGTTTCCTTCTTTCTTCTCAGGCCAAAAGCGCACACCAATAAGCCCGAAGCTGAAAATTCTCTCCAGCAAAAATAAAATAAACAAACTATATACTATCTCTCTATTATACAGAGAGAGAAAAGAAATAAAGAGAGTAAACATGTTTTTAAAACCAAATTTGACAACAAAAGAGTAAAAATTTACAAGAGAAAATTATTGTTTTATTAAAAATGTCCCTCAAATAAAACTTCTAATTTAACCAGTATTTTAAGTGCAAAAATCCAATGTTAATAAATACTGATAGCAAGAAGATAGTCTTTGACCATAAATTATGAATCAAATTTTAAAAATTTATCTTCAAAAATATTTTTGCTTATAAAAGTTGATCTGATTTTAAAAATCAGATCTTTAAATATTTTCAAGTTACCAAAAAACTGACTTGTTTTTGGGACTCCCATTTAAAAAGCGGATAAAATTTTATGGCCAAACAAATTTTTAAGATAAATCTTCAAAATCTAATCCAATATTTATGTTGTTTTTGGGATTTCCACTCATAAAATCTGATTAAATTTTATGGCCAAACAATTTTTTCAAGGTAAATTTTCAAAATCTGATCCAAAATTTATGCTGTTTTTGGGACTTTCATTCATAAAAATTTCAAATTTTTTCCAACTAAATGCACATGTCCAAAAAACAATTTCAAAGTCTCAAAATCACAACTTCAAAAACTCAAAATTTCAACTTTCAAACTTCAAAATCTATGTCCAAAGATCATTTATAATAACATGACCTTTTTAAAACAAAGGGCAAAAGTGAAAAGTGGTGTCCAATTTATATTCTAATTTTTTTTCTTAATAAGCATGCATTCTCACAAATTAAGTTACTCCCTCCGTCCATATTTACTTATCCACTTTTAATTTGATATATACATTAAGAAACAATAAATAGAGAAGTGATTTTACTATATTATTTTTTGAATATAATAATTTTTTTACTTTAAAAAATGCAATGAGGTATGAATAATATTTAATATCAAAGGTAAAATAGAAAATAAGGGTAAATTATGTATTGATTTTTTAAACCAAACAAGTATTATTAAATATTTTAAAATAAAAAAATGAATAAATAAAGATGAACGGAGGGAGTAATTATGGATCAGAGAGAGTAACAATTTGGGAATAGAAAGTCTGCCCGCTGCCCTAACCGTACGACGACGAGAATTTTTTTTTTTTACATTACCAGTCCCAGTAGAAATCTATTACCAGTTTCTTCAGAAATTGTAAGTACAAAGTTACACAAAAGGGTAAAAAATACAGAAGCTGAGGTTTTCTTTTCTTTCTTCTCTGGCCAAAAGCCCACCTTATACACCAATAAGCCCGAAGCTGAAAATTCTCTCCAGCAAAAAAATAAAATAAACAAACTATATACTCTCTCTCTATTATATACAGAGAGAGAGAGAGAGAGAGAAATAAAGAGAAAGACGAAAAAAAGAGATTCGTTCGTTCTCTGCAAAATCAACAACAACAATCCATTCGATCCCCCCAACAAAGCCTATTAACTCTTCGATTCGACTCGAACTTTTTACTTGTTCTGTTCTTCGATCTCTTTACTCAGCTCGCAATTTCAACTGGTATGTTTTTCGATACATTTATAAACCCTAGAAATTTCAATTTTTGTAATTTCAATTTTACTGGTCTTTTTCAAAACCCTACATTCTATTTTGCACCTTAATTTCATGGATTTGCGTTTGTTTTAATTTGTTTTTTGGTGTTTGTTGATTTTTCTAGGGTTTGCGGAGATTGGAATTGGACAAGCTGAATTTGTTTTGGAGAAGTATGAGCATAGACAACCCTGGCGAAGAAGGTGATTATTAGGGTTTGGTTCTGGCGACTGTTGTGTGGTTTTGGCGGTGGGGAAGAGTTTTGAGCTTTCCATGGGCGATGGAGGCGTTGCATGTGTGTCTGTACAGCATATTATGGAGCGTTTCTCAGTTTGTGGAGGCAAAAATATGAGCAGTAACACGTTCAGTACTACTACTACTACTACTTCTTCATTGAATTCGACTACGAAGAAAACTACCGTGAAGAAGAAGATGAAGAAGATGACGAATGGTAAGATGAAGGTTGTTAAGAAGGGGAAAGGCGTAAACTTGAGTTCGAAAAGCGGTGTTAAGGAAATTGAGTGTAATGGTGACGTTGGTAAAGATGAAGTTGAGGAAGGTGAATTGGGTACTTTACCTGTTGAGAATGGAGAACTTGTTTCTGAGAAGGCTTTACCTCGGAGATACGAGATAAAGAGTGAAATTGAGAAGGGGGAGATTAAGTATGATGTTAAAAGGGGTGAGTTTGGTAAAGGAAGGTGGCGTAAGGTGGAATGGGAAAAGGGTGATTATATTTCTGATAAGTTTAATAGGAAAGGGGAGGTTGATAAGAATGATCCTGGTTATGAACCGGGTGAATTTGTACCTGATAGGTGGCGGAAAGGTGAGGGGTCAGCAAGGGATGAATTTAACTACAACAGAACACGCAGGTATGATTTTGGTAAGGACAAGGGTTGGAAAGGGGACCTTGACTGGACGCCGCCTTCAGCCAAGGACAAAGCATGGAGAAATGATCATGAATGGACACCACCTTCTGCCAAGGACAAAGGGTGGAGAAATGATCGTGAATGGACACCTCCTTCGGCCAAGGACAAAGGATGGAGGAATGACCATGAATGGACTCCACCTTCGGCCAAGGACAAAGGATGGAGAAATGACCGTGAATGGACACCACCTTCTTCAGGTAAGCATTCTGGGGAGAAAGATATTGGTAGAAGTGGTGGAATTCAGCATGTGAAGAGGTTATCTAGATATGAACCTAGCATTCCAGAAAGGAACCCAAGGATTAGTTCCAAGATTGTTGGAGAAGAAGGTCCTTCCAAGAGTGAACTGAGAAATGGCAATAATCCTGCTAGAGAATACTTCTCAGGTAATAGGTTGAAACGGCATGGTACTGATTCAGATAAAAGTGACCGTAAGTACCGGGGTGAGTATGATGACTTCTCAGGTTCAAAAAGCAGGAAACTTTCTGATGATGGAAGTCGAGCTGTATTCACAACAGAGCATGGTTTGCGGCGCTCTACTGAGAAGTTGCACAAGAATGTACCTTCTAATCGGAACATTCCACCTGATAGGTATTCTTCCAGGCATTATGAGACATCTAAAGTTTCTTATGACCGACTTAATAGCAGTCCTCGTCATTCGGAGAGGTCCCCACGCGACCGGGCCCGCCATCTTGATAACTGGGATCGGAGCCCAGCCCGCCATGAAAAGTCTCCCTATGATCGAGGCCGTCACTTTGATAACAGTAGGTCTCCTTATGACCGGAGCCGTCATTATGATAATAGAAGCCGGAGCCCAAGTTATTCAGAGTGGTCCCCACAAGATCAAGGCCGCCACCATCATAGGAGGGACAGGACACCAAACTTCATGGAGCAATCCCAACGTGATCGGAGATGGAATGTTTATCGTCGGGAAACAGGTCAGAAAAGTGGACCAAATAATAAAAAGGAAAGTCCTTTTGAAGGCAAAAAGCATGAATTAAAGTTCAGCAGCCAAAAGGATGTCAGTGTGAAAGATCAAATTGCTAAGGATTCCGAGGTTAGCAGCTGTACTGAAAATAGTAACTGCTCAATTGTTAAAAGTGGCAACCATCCAGTAAACGATGAAGGTTTACCTAAATGTCCTGCAGTGAATGCCTCGGAGCCTTCAGAGGAAAATGGAGCTGTTGAGGAGGTAGCTTCAATGGAAGAAGACATGGATATATGCAATACCCCACCACATGTTTCAACTGTAGCAGAAGGAAACATTGGAAAGTGGTATTACCTCGATCAGTTTGGGGTGGAACAAGGACCTTCCAAATTATGCAAGCTGAAGTCACTGGTGGAAGAGGGATTTATTGTGGCTGACCACTTTGTCAAACACACAGATAGTGAAAGGTGGGTTACGGTTGAGAATGCAGTTTCCCCGATGGCAACTGTAAATTTTCCATCAGTTGTTTCAGATGTAGTTACACAGATGGTGAGCCCTCCCGAGGCTCCTGGTAATGTCTTGGAAGATAATTGTGATCTAGCTCAACTTAATGACCAGATAGCTGTGGATACTTTTCCCCCTTCATCAGAGATTGTACCATGTCATGCAGATAGTTTGGCTACATCTGAACCTTCGGACGAACATCATATTGATGAGAGAGTAGGGGCACTATTAGAGGGGTTTTCTGTTACTCCTGGTAGGGAACTTGAGATTATTGGTGGTGAGTAACTCATGACTTTTCCGAGAATTATCTCTCTTTTCACAGTAGTGCTCAGGTTCTTTCTTGTCACACTAAATATTTCCTGTTTCCAATTCTCTTCTGCAGAAGTGCTGCAAACGACCTTCGAGCATGTGGAGTGGGAGAAATGGGGAAGTGCTGAAGGTAAGTAGTTCTTTTTGTTTCTATTTCAAGTCTATATCTCCTTGGTGATCGACTAAGTTGTGTTGTTTTCCACTGCTCTGTCTATGCGATAAAGGAAGTTATTGTCATCTTTTATTGAAGCGTAGGTGGAGAATATTTAGCTCGTGGGGCTTTACTGCTGATTTGGTTTTCTTACCTCTCTACCTAAGATAATAATTGCTGAAAACATTATCTTTCCTGTGGAGATCTGACTACTTAATATTGCTATACTTGTTTGGTAGATCTCTTGTTCATTTAGTATACAGTTGTTTCCGCCCTCATTTAGGCTATGGTTGTTTACTTTCTGAAAACTGGTAGCACTTAGCAGTACCTTTTGTTGATTGACAACTGCAGTTATCTCAAAGCAACATACAAGCAAGTCTGAAGTTAATTTGAATGTAAAGGAGGAAAATTGTGAATAGTAGCAGTTGTTAGCTTGATAGAATTGGGGTTTAGTACCATGAGATGAAATTGTTATATTTTTATCTTTTGGAAGGAGTTGAGATTGTTATATTACTTTGCCTTTTTGAGTTTCAGCTAGATCTGTTCTCTCTTTTTTTTTTTTTGTTGATCAGTTTGAGGTTACCCTGAGGTATCAGCTAACCCGTGCATGCTATCTAAGTTACACTCTATTAATGTTCTAATGATCTGTAACTGGAATAATTAATGACAGTCAATATTTCATACCAGTTGTATTCGTTTATCCCTACTTATTTAAAAAGTGAAACTGTGTTTGTTCCCGGGTTGTTGGAGAGGGAAGAAGTTTCGAGGCCTGATTGTACCGAAGTCTAACTTGATTCTGGATTCTTTTTTCTTTCAACTTTTTTTTTTAAATAAATAATTTACTTGTCATATTGAAGAGGTTGTCTAATCATCTCCAGCACACCCAATTTCGTCGTTGGCTGTGATCAGCTTCTCCCATAACTTTTGAGACTTCAATGTTTGATATAACCTTTTTTTTGGGGGGGTGGGGGGGTGGGGGGAAGCTGAGGAAAAACCTAAAACTACTCTTGAATGGAATTTTATTTGTAGGTAGAAGTAGAATCTATAGACTATACATGTCTTTTAGTATCTGTATCATAACTTTGTTATGCGGCTGGTTGACTTGGTTTTTTTAGGATTCATCCCTTTAACATGTCATTTTGTTATATGCTTTTGGATTGCCTTAACCTCTTATGTTGTGTGCATGTGATGTATACACTTTTTTCCATCTTGTTGCTAAGAAGCTTTATGAACAAGTATGCATTGGTTTCTCTTATGTAGGGGATCACTGTGGTCAAAGTTCTGATGAGTGCTTACTTAGCCCAGAGGCGCAGAAAGAACCCACAGAACCAAGGACGAGGGACAAGGAAAATGATTTCTTCTGCAGGGACCCAGCTGAATTGTTTTCCTGTCTGTGGTCATGCAAGGGTGGGGATTGGAAAAGAAATGATGAAACTACACAAGATAGGCTGTGGAAAAAGAAGCTTGTTCTTAATGATGGTTATCCTCTATGCCTCATGTCAAAATCTGGGATTGAAGATCCAAGATGGCTGCAGAAAGATGAATCAAATTACCCATCACACAGCAGAAGGCTTGATCTTCCATCATGGGCTTTTACTCCTGATGAGTGGAATGATAGTAATGTTGTTGGAAGACCCAATCAAACGAAACCTCCAGTGTTAAGGGGTACAAAAGGGATTATGCTTCCAGTGATCAGGATAAATGCATGTGTAGTTAAGGAGCATGGGTCATTTGTGTCTGAGCCTCACACTAAAGTCAGAGGAAAGGATAGGCATCCTCAGAGATCTTCACGACCATATGTGGCGGCTGGTGATACTAGGAGGTCGTCAGAAGAAGGCGCCTCTCGCTCTCAAAGTAGGCAGGACCAAGCATCACACAGTTCCCGTAAGAGCAGCATTCCCTTAAGTATTCCAAAGGATCGTCTTTGCTCAGCGGATGAGTTACAATTACATTTAGGTGAGTGGTACTACCTTGATGGTGCTGGGCATGAAAGAGGGCCTTTATCGTTTATTGAGTTGCAGATATTGGTTGATCAAGGTGTCATACCAGAAAATAGCAGTGCTTTCAGAAAGGTGGATAGGACCTGGGTCCCAGTTGCTTCAAGTTCAAAGGCATCTGATCTGTCAAAGATGTGCCAAACACCTACTGAGACTCTTGGAGCTTCTGTGTCAGAGTTGGAGAGTTCTCTACAAAGTGCTCCTAGTGGTGCTCCCTGCACATTTCATGGCATGCACCCTCAGTTTATTGGGTATACCCAAGGAAAGCTTCATGAGTTGGTCATGAAGTCATACAAGAGTAGGGAACTTGCTGCTGCTATTAATGAGGTCCTGGATCCCTGGATTAATGCAAGACAACCGAAGAAAGAGAGCAATCCAGGTACATGCTCCTTGCTCCAGAAGATTCCCTTGGCTCTTTTTTGTTGTAAAGGGATTGGTTCTCTATGATGTCTAATTTATATCCCCCCTTTCTGTTACAACTTTGTTGCATATGATGAATGAGTCACTACTTTCCTTAAATTTCTTTGGACCTCTTCCTCTCCTTCCAGTTACCTGTCCTTGTATCTATTTGTGATTTAAAGAAATTTATCTTTGTCCAAATTATGTCAAAAAGCCACAAGACCAACCTGGATTCAGAAAGAGACATGCCTGTTCTCAGTTCACAAATTATATTCTAATGTCAGTTATATATTCATTATGATGTGGCCTATTATGATACAAAGGACTCTGATTGCTCAAGTGTTTTCATCTTTCTGTCTGTCTTTCTCACCCTTTGTGTGCTGCTTTTGATTCTCTAAAGTATCTCTCTCTGACAGATTTTCGTGCCAGCAAAAAGCCAAGGTGTCATGGAAGTGAAGAAGAGAGTGAAATGGAAGAGGACATATCGGTATTTCAGAATGACGAATGCCAATTTGATGATCTATGTAGTGATGAAACTTTCAATAGAGAGACCATTACTAAACCTGGAATCGAAAATGGAAGCTGGGGTCTACTGGATGATCGTGTGCTTGCACGCATCTTTCATTTCCTTAAAGCAGATGTTAAATCTCTTGTTTATGCTGCTTTAACTTGTACGCATTGGAGATCCATAGTAAAGATTTATAAGGGTATCTCTCGTCAGGTTGACCTATTATCTGTTGCTTCCAGTTGCACTGATTCCATGATGCAGAAGATAATGGTATGCTTTTGCTTTGATGACATTCTGCCACTTATTTTCTCTCCTACTGGCTCCCAAATTGGAAAAATTTTAAGAAGCAGAAAATTGTCGAGAAATTATGATTCCTTCAACAGTAACACATTCTTTATTTATTTTTTCTTTTTGCAGAATGGTTACAACAAAGAAAAGATAACTTCCTTGGGTTTACGTGATTGTACCGGCATAACTCCCAGAATGCTTGAGGATGTTCTGCTTTCATTCTCTTGTTTATCCTATTTAGATATTAGAGGTTGCAGCCAACTTGAAGATGTTGCTGTTAAATTTCCTAATATTAATTGGATTAGGAGTTCGAATTTGAAAGTTAAGACTCTCAAAAACATTTCTGATAGAACCTCATCATCTTATAGAACATATAGTAGTCAGGAAAATCAGATGGACGATTCAATTGGACTGAGGGACTACTTGGAAAGTTCAGACAAGAGAGAGTTTGCCAACCAGTTATTCCGCCGAAGCTTGTATAAACGTGCAAAGGTTTTCGATGCTAGAAAGTCCTCATCCATTCTATCTAGGGATGCCCAATTGAGGCATTTGGCAATGAGGAAATCAAGAAATTGTTTCAAGAGGATGAAGGAATTTCTTGCCTCAAGTCTAAGGGAGATAATGCAGGAAAATACCTTCGAATTTTTTGTTCCAAAGGTACTGTTATATCCCCTTTACTGAGCTTTCTGAATACTGTGTACATACGTCTGAACCGTGTCTCGCTTCCTTTAGGTTGGAGAGATTGAGGAGAAAATCAAAAGCGGATATTATGCTAGTCGTGGCTTGAACTCTGCCAAAGAGGATATAAGTCGAATGTGCCGAGACGCACTAAAGTAAGTTTCACATTCCGTATTGTGTATGATTCTTTTGCGTCACCGGATTTTTGTAACAGTTGGATTGTGTGAAATTTCTGTTTTGGGAGAAAAATGCAAATTTGGTACCTCTATTTGCCCTTGATTGTACTTTTAATTTTTCTATTCAATTAATCAGCAACTGCGATTCAACCTCAAACGAGCTGGGATCAACTGTATGAAACCTCGATTCCATTGTACCCAATTATCTTTGGAAAAGTTTACCAATTTAGCTCAATAATATACAAAACTAGCTGAATTCTAGCAACTTCGTCAACCTGCAATCAGTAATGTCGTGTTGCGTTTTCAAAAGAGGCATATTCATATTAAGTTCATTTTAAGGGAAGTAGTATGTTCCTAAAGAAATATAGATCTGATAAAATCTCTGTTCCCTATTAGAAATGAGCCCTAAAACTGATGAATACTCTTTTAGACAATGGCACACATTCGCCATGAGTCCTGGGTTGACAGAACCATTAAAACCTATTTTCTTTAGGATTCAAGTCGCTGCATACTGGGGACTGAAGGCTAAAGGTGCAAAGAGGGACTCAAAGTGTGAATTTTTACAGCAAGAATACAAAATTTTTGAAGTGAGAGTTTGTTGATTGCACCAAGAAAGTGCTAGAGTATGCACATAAAAGGACTTCTGTTTCCTTCAGGCAAGTAATGAATCTAGAAAGTCAACAAAAGTATTTACATCTCAGTCAACCTTGATGTTTACAGCAAGAATACAAAAAATTGTAGGCTCTAAATTTAACAACCTTGATGCTTCTTTGCCCTCTGCCCATTCCTATTGATTATAGCCTCATTAAATGTTGCTGGATGTACCAGTGCACCCTAACACATTAAGGAACAGACTCCATATGTTCCATGCTCTTGGGGATGTTTTTGTCTTCCTTGCTGCTTTCCAAGGCCAAAACTGCATTTTTCTGTTCTCCTTTTTGTGTCTTCCCCTTCTTTGTGGTTGAAGAATGCAGTGAAAGGTGTTTATGGAGGAATCACACAATAAAATTGTTAATTTATATGGTGCAAATGGTTCTGTTATTTGTTTGGCGCTTCTGTTCTATTTTAACATAATTTCGGCAAATTCTGATTGATATTCTAAAATGCTGTTGCTCAGGTCAAAAAACCGTGGTGATGCCAAAGACATGAATCGAATTATTGCATCATTTATCCGTCTTGCTACTAAGTTGGAAGAAGATCCCAAGTCAGTTTCTACAAGAGATGAGATGATGAAGACTTGGAAAGATGAGTCACCTCCAGGTTTCTCTTCTAGTACAACAAAGTACAAAAAGAATCCTGCTAGAATGTCTGAAAAGAAATACTTCAGCAGAAGCAATGGATCTTCCTATGTTAATGGCGTATCTGACTGTGGAGAGTTTGCAAGTGATAGAGAAATCAAAAGGCGCTTATCCAAGTTGAGGTTGAAATCCTTAGATTCAGGAAGTGAAACATCTGATGATCTTGACAGATCTTCTGATGATACTTCGAGTGACAGTGAGAGTACTGCTTCAGAGACAGAAAGTGACTTGGATATAAGATCGGAAAGTGGAGCTGCAGAATCAAAAGATTATTTCACTCCAGATGATGGGTTTGATTCTTTGGCTGATGATCGTGAATGGGGTGCTCGTATGACTAAGGCTAGCCTGGTTCCTCCGGTGACAAGAAAATATGAAGTCGTCGATCATTATGTTATTGTAGCTGATGAGAAAGAAGTGAAAAGAAAGATGCTGGTTTCTTTGCCTGAGGATTATGCTGAGAAGCTTAGTGCACAGAAGAATGGAACTGAGGAGTCTGATATGGAAATTCCTGAAGTAAAGGATTATAAACCAAGGAAAACACTTGGAGAAGAGGTGATAGAGCAGGAAGTCTATGGTATTGATCCATACACTCATAATCTTCTTCTTGATTCCATGCCAGATGAATCGGATTGGTCTCTGCTGGACAAGCATTTGTTTATTGAAGACGTGCTCCTTCGTACTCTTAACAAGCAAGTTAGGCGCTTCACGGGCAGTCACACACCAATGATATATTCTCTGAAGCCTGTTTTCGAAGAGATTCTGGAAAATGCAGAAAAAGATCAGGACAAGAGAACTGTACGGTTATGCCAATTCATCCTGAAAGCCATTGATACTCGTCCGGAGGACAATTATGTTGCCTATAGAAAGGTGAGGATAATGAAAAATAGTTATTACTGTGACCTACAAAAAAAAATATATTACTTCTATATTTGGGTAGTTTAGTAAATGCTCATCCTGTTTCTTCTAACATTTGATTGACGTGTTATGTGTGTGTCAGGGTCTTGGGGTTGTGTGCAATAAAGAAGGTGGCTTCAGCGAGGAGGATTTTGTCGTCGAATTCTTGGGGGAGGTAAGGATTAAATGTTAACTTCTGGATTATACCTATACATTAGTCCAGCTTTCTGAGTGTCCTTTTACTTAATTTTGCCTCGAGAAGTGTACATTCTGAAAATCAACTTACCTAACGAGACATACAGGTTTATCCTGCTTGGAAGTGGTTTGAGAAGCAAGATGGAATTCGCTCCTTGCAAAGGAATAACAATGATCCTGCACCTGAGTTTTACAATATTTATCTTGAGAGACCAAAGGTATCCTTTGTTGATGTGGTTTCATTATATTCTCCTTTTTCCTTCAACCTTTTTTCCTAACCCTATTTGTAATTCCTCTTGTTAGGGTGATGCTGATGGATATGATCTAGTTGTTGTTGATGCAATGCACAAAGCTAACTATGCCAGTCGAATTTGTCACTCGTGCAGACCTAATTGTGAAGCAAAGTAAGTCTCCTCCTTCGCTCTAGTGTGATTTATAGTCCAGCTGATAGTAGAACCAGCTTATGAACCATGTATCACGCGTTTTGGTAATTCCAAAAAGACACTAAAAATGGAGAAGTGGGGTCCTTTGACAGTGGTGGATGCAGCCCTTAGCCAGCGTGTTCATTCAAACCTTGTATTTTCGATGAAGAGCATAGATATATATTTAAAACCCACTAAAATTTCAACAAATATTACATATGATCTATTATCTTAGAAGTACGATAAAGTTAGTGCTAAGAATCTGTTATAGGTCGAACCATACGGGATCCGTGTGTACCTGAAACACATGTTTGACCATTTGTTTCAGTTGCTTGTGCCTTTTGTATTGATGTTTAACTGATATTTGCTCGTCCAGAGAAGAGGAAAGTCTGTAAGACTTATTAATTTTTTGTGTAAAGAGGCTGAAATACAGTTTTATTGTCAGTGTTTTTATGGTTTTCCTTGAGAGATGTGTTGATATCTGTGTGTTTTTTAATGTATTATCCCCTCTTTTTTCCCATTAATCTTTCTCGTGACATTTGTGTACCTTCTTTGAGCAGAGTAACAGCTGTTGATGGTCAGTATCAGATTGGAATTTATAGTGTACGACCAATTGCTTATGGTGAAGAGGTCACTTTTGATTACAATTCGGTTACAGAGGTGAGTTTTTAGGTAGTATTAGGGATCTGTTTAGCTTGAGGATAGAGCCTTTCTCTTTTTCCTTTTGTGGATAATTTTTGTTAAATGGTGATGTCTCATGCTACAGAGTAAAGAAGAGTATGAAGCTTCTGTCTGTTTATGCGGCAGCCAGGTTTGCCGTGGAAGTTACCTGAATCTTACAGGTGAAGGGGCTTTCCTGAAGGTACATCTCCATCTTAGTTTGAAGAATTATCTTGGTCTTGGCAGCTCCTTAAGCTTTTTATGATTGAAGTTTTTTTGTGTTTTAGAATTTTCACATGTTGTGCTTAAAAGGAAAATGCTTTAATCAATTGAACGGACGCCTATTGTTCCAACGCTATCACCTTTGTTGGAAATATTTTTTTTCATGCCTTTCAGCAGTCTCATTTCTTGTCACCTGAATCGTTATTGTTTCTGCAGGTTCTCCAGGAGTACCATGGGTTACTTGACCGACACCAGCTGATGCTAGAGGCTTGCGAGCTGAATTCAGTTTCTGAAGAAGATTATATTGATCTTGGTAAAGCTGGACTAGGAAGTTGTTTACTTGCTGGTCTGCCACATTGGTTGATTGCTTATTCAGCTCGTTTGGTATGCTTTTGCTCTGAGTTGATTATGGGTTACCATTGCATCATTTTTTTAGGATTTTCTAAATTATATATTGTTGTTGAAGGTGAGATTTATCAATTTTGAGAGGACGAAGCTTCCTGATGAGATACTTAAGCATAATTTGGAAGAGAAGAAGAAATACTTTTCAGATATTTGTCTGGAAGTTGAGAAAAACGAATCTGAGATTCAGGTAAGAATGCTGTCAGCTGGAGTTTTATACTTCCATTTGTATTCCCTCCACCTGCATGTTCAAAAATTCTTTTTTAAATATAAACTTTTCTTGAATAATACAGGCTGAGGGTGTTTACAACCAAAGGCTTCAGAACTTGGCTCTGACTCTTGACAAGGTTTGGCTCTCCTTTTTGACCAAGTCATATGTCTATCTTTCCTTCCATTTTTCTTGCTTGTCTTTATTTAATGTATTGAGATCAAGTAAAATCTAAGAGCTGCTGATGTGCTTTTGGCAGGTGCGTTATGTTATGAGATGTGTTTTTGGTGACCCGGAAAAGGCTCCCCCTCCACTTGAGAGGCTTAATCCTGAAGATGCTGTTTCTTTTATCTGGAGAGGAGAGGGGTCTCTTGTTGAGGAGCTTCTTCAATGCATGGCTCCTCATTTGGAAGATAGTATGCTAAGCGATCTCAAGGCCAAGATTCGAGCTCATGACCCATCCAGGTCTGAAGATCTTGAGACGGGCCTTCGCAAATCCTTATTATGGTGAGTAGTGTCAACCATGGTATCCTAGCTATATCATTCTTATCAGAAGTCAATTTTCTTGACTTGCTCTTTCTTGTTCTAGGTTGAGAGATGAGGTCCGAGATCTTCCATGTACATATAAATCTCGACATGATGCTGCTGCTGACTTGATTCATTTATATGCTTACACAAAGTGTTTCTTTAGGATACGAGTATGTTAATTTATCCTGTCAAACTTCTTTTTGGTGTCCTTTTCATTGGGAATTGTGTAGGTTCTGACTTGTATTTCTTCTCTCTTTGCAGGAATACAAGACTGTAACTTCACCCCCTGTATATATAAGTCCTTTAGACCTGGGACCCAAATATGCTGATAAGCTGGGGCCTGGTATTCACGAGTATCGCAAGACATATGGCGAGTATTATTGCTTAGGACAGCTGTTTTATTGGTATAACCAAGCGAATGCAGATCCGGAGAATTGTCTTTTCAAGGCGAGCAGGGGTTGCTTGTCTTTACCTGAAGCTGGCTCTTTTTATGCTAAAGTCCAGAAGCCGTCCCGCCAACGTGTTTACGGCCCAAGGACTGTGAAGTTCATGCTATCTAGAATGGTAAGCTTTATGTTAATTTCAGAAGAGCATCCTCTATTTAGTGTTGTCTATTGTAGAAGAAACCGACAGCTAGATGCCTTGTGTTTTAGTAGAGTAATGCACATGCCTAACATCCTTTAGGAGTATACTAGTACTAGAATATCAGTGTGGCTTTGTTATTGGTGGCAGTGCTGTAATTGGTTGTGCTCTTCTTTTCATGGTGTGAATCTCTTTTTCTCAAAGTATCTCTCATTGTTATCTTGGCAAAAGTTTACATCCCACCTAAGATTTACAAGGCAACACGGGGCAGTCGATAATATTGTGAACCACGTAGGAGGCTGTTAATTAGTTCTGTTTTACTAGCTTTCCCAACGAAGATGATACGCTTGTCATATAGCTTCAGATAATTTCAACAATTCAATTATTATACTGGGAAGCGTCCACTTAACACAAGTTCTTTTTCTTCTTACAGGAGAAGCAGCCCCAGAGAGCATGGCCAAAAGATAGGATATGGTCATTTAAGAGTAGTCCCAAAGTATTTGGCAGTCCTATGCTGGATGGTATTCTAAACAAGGCTCCACTAGAAAAGGAGATGGTACATTGGCTGAAGCATAGACCTGCAATCTTTCAAGCCAAGTGGGATAGATGAAATTTTGCAGGCATCAGCAGAGCAGCATCAGTAGGACGCTGCTGGTAGGATATTGATTGCTTAGATTAGCCGAGGTGTGCGAAAGCTGGCCTGGACACCACGGTCATAAAAAAAGGATATTAATTCCTTAGAAGAAAGGGTGTTCGATGTTAGAATCGAATCCTCTCATTAGTGGAAGAGGGAGAAATAGTTCGATTGCTTCAAGTCTTTAATCTCTTTATGGCGGCTTCCTCACTTGATTCTTGTTGTACAGTTTTATTTGTTTTTCAATTCTTGAGCAGTTTTGTAATATGTAATTCATTATCCTGGAAAAGAAAATTAGTGAATGTGTTCCTAATCTTTATTTAGATGTAAAGGGATAAAGTAGATAGTATTTGCATTTTGCAGTTACACATAAAAAGAGCTTCTTTACTTGGTGAAATAATGTTTTTTTTTTTTTGAGTTCTAAAATGTTTATTAGTTTCACGGAAATCCCTTATAGGTGACAACTGGCATCATAATCCGTTTCTGCAAATCCAGGTACTGTAAACCAGTACTTTCTACAGTGACGTGTACCCAAATCCCAACATAATCATTTCATTTTTATCTCTCTGTTTCACTTAAATTTCTCTTTTAACCCTCCAATTTTGTAAATAATCCCTTTCATTTTTGTCCTTATCAAGAAGCCTACATTTCCATCGTCGGATCAAAATCCATTCAACGGCCATAAATCAACCCGCGAAAGAAAACGAATTTCGAATGGAACGGCATAGTACAAAAAATTAGAGACAGAAGCAACAGTAAGCACAGCTACTTGTCTGTTATACTCCTCTACTCATATCCCGCCACGTGTCCCTTAACCCCTTGTAACAAATATATACACACCGTTGATATTTCGCCACGTGTCCCTTAACCCTCGTAAACAAATATATATATTTTATATACATACACCAGCGGATCCTATAGAATCATCTTTCCATTTTTTCTGCGTGTTGTGTGTGCGAGTGCTATGGAGAGAAAATCCCTTGCTCCACCGGAGTTTAACGCCGGCGGAGAAGCGTTACTGCCGTTGATGGAGTCCGACGAAGCCGCCGTCTTCATCAACGGCATGTATGACGGTATGAGTTACTCGTCTTTGTTGAGTTTGAGCCTCGATAACAACTGCTCTTTTCACCCTCCTCTCGTCAATGATCATATGGTTTACGATACTGCTAATGCTTCTGAAATCAAGCAAAGTTCGGAGATGAAGAATCCAGATGCTGATCAAAAGCTGAAATTCCCCAAGCTAGAAGTACCAGTAGTGAATGATACTCCTCCTTCTCTCCAGTTGTATCCATACAACAATGATCATATGCTTTATGCAACTGCTGCTTCTGAAATCCAGCAAAGTTCGGAGATGGAGATTACTGATGCTGATCAAAAGCTGAAATTGCCGAAGCTAGAAATACCAGTAGTGAATGTTACTCCTCCTCCTCTTCAGTTGTATCCGTACAACAACGAGTTTTTTTTGAATGAGCCGTTTAACTACGAAGGCTTTGGATACCAGAATCTTCCAGATCTCCGTTGTCTCGAACAGCCAAACTACTTTGATTTTCACTACGGTGACTCATCGTCATCACTGGTTACCAACCGAGTCGAACCGAGTAATTTTCCAAAACGGAAGCAGCCTTGTAGTTCATCTACAGCTCGATTACAAAGACAGAAGCTAAGCGAGAAAACGCGATGTCTAGAGAAGCTATTGCCATGGGATAAAAAAATGGATACTGCGACGATGCTAGAAGAGGCGTGCAAATACGTGAAGTTTCTACAGGCGCAAATTAGCGTTCTCCAGAACATGCCTCCGTTGAGCGGAGGAGGAGGTGGTTCATCTTCTTCTTCTGAGGACAAAAATGGAAAAAGTACAAGCGTTTTTGGGACACTGGGGAGGCTGAATAGGCAACAGCTTTTACAGGTAGTACTAAACTCGCCTGTTGCTCAGACGTATCTGTATTCAAAAGGCTGTTGTGTTTACTCAGTAGAACAGCTGGTTCAGTACAGGAAAATTGCTCAGAGAAACGCCTTGTACCGCCAAACTTTATTTTACTCTGCCATGCTCTCTTGAACTAGACGATTCCGATTCGATTAGATTCGATCCTCAGGTGCTCTTAACGAATTTGAAAACTACTCTCTTAATTTTTTTTTAAAAAATTTAGGCTATTGGAGTAAAGGGAAAATATGTAGATGTGTGAGAAATTGGGAAGTAAGATGTAGTGTTAATATCATGATCAGTATATGAATAGTACTAATAGTAATAGGTTCTGAGTTTATTCTCTTTTTGCTAATCATTACATGTAAGCACGTGGTATATATGAATATCTTTTTGCAACTTCTTCATATCATCTTTTGATGATTCTAGTCAGAGAAAAAAATAATCAAGCTGTGTTATGTTCAATTTTGATGCTATTGATAGTTTGATGGTATTTTTATATAATATAGTATTATATCGGTATATTTTTCAATTAAAATTTCAAAAATCAATGTCCAAATTTAAACCAAAGTTTAAATGCACACAATCGTGTTAAATGAATTTTGTCATCTTTTGAATGCATGTACTCGTGTTGTATGAATTTTGTCATTTCCATTCCATCTGGTCAGTATTTTCCAAGTGGTTTTTCTTTTTCAAGTTGTATCTACCCATGGTGGATGTGTGAGAGTCTAGCAGGGAAAAAATGGAAATGAAAAAAATATGTAAAAGTTGAACACCGTGCCATCATTTTTGGTAGCACGAAAATTGTGAAAATAATCTCCAATGACCACTTAGAAAATGAATAAAAAAAATGATTTTTTGAGATCTTTTATGGAGTGTGTAAAAAATGAAGATCTTTGATAAAAAGAACATAAAACTCAAAATAAGTTTGTAAAGGGCTACGAAACAAATTCTCCCTCGAAATTGGCCTAAGAACCTCAATTTCTATAGCTATATGTAAGGGTGTGCATCGGTTGGTTCAGTTCGATTTTATGTATTATTGATTCAATTTATCAGTTTTCGTTTTTTAAATATGCTAAACCAATAAGATATTTTTTATCGATTTTCGGTTTATCAGTTTTTGATCCTTAAAGGTTCGATTTTCGGTTTAATCAATAAGAAAATTCTCATAAAACAAATATCAATTGGGTGCAATGATTTTCAATATTGTGTAACCGTAACAACTAACATGACATCAATAAGAATGCTCACAAAATAAAAACAGTATCAGCTAACATGACATACGCTTTGCAATGTCAAATTCCACAAAATAAGAAGTCCTTCATCATGTCCGCTAACTATGCAACAATTAGAAATTGCATAAATAATAGTCGGATTTAACTTTAGAGTTCTAATTTCGTCTTCACATTGAACAATGAATATGTTTAACTTTATCGGGTTATATATTTTTAGGAAATTGAATAGGTTTGTAGAAATTAAGCAAACACACCAATAACTAATAAGTAAAAATATTAATTTATTATATTTTTATTGGGTTATCGGTTTACCCAATAACCCAATATGAAAAAAAAAATCGAGCCATTGACCCAATAAACTTTTTTTATACTTTTAACCCAATAACTCAATAATAATAAACCAATAGCATTTTTATTGCTTCAATTTATTAATCGGTTCGATTTTTTCACATCCCTAGCTAAATGAATGTCCAATTGCTCCACATCCAATACTTACTATAACTGTTCAAGAGTGTTCAACAACATGAGAGGATATGGGAATGTTCTTAGGAAGGCCACTTGCCTGGCCTCTCCTTATTCAAAGGTTAAGCCATTAAGGCAATACGACCTAATGTTCAGTAGTATTTGCAAAATTCGACGTCTCTGTTTTGCACTGTGCTCCTGAAATATACAATTACAAAATTGAATTGGATGCCCAAGAAAGATTTATCATCATGTACTAATGGTTACAATATTCATCTGTTCTGTGAACTCCTTGGAGAAAAAGCAATAGCAATCGAAACAGCCGAAAAGAATCCATCGTTCATTTGTCGAACTCCCATATGACTCCTCCATCCTCTGCCATCATCAGAGAGCAAATTAATTTACAAGAACCAAACAACAAATAGAGGAAAAGAGAACATCACAGTGGCCAACAACAACAATTTGGGAGTTTGACAAGATAAAGTGGGGTCTGGGGATGGGGAGGGTAGAGTGTAAACAGACCTTACTCCTGTTTCCGATAGACCTTCGGCTAAAGAAAAAAAGTCCAAGAACATCACAGTGTAAATTGGAAAATACAAGATAAATCAAACCAATGATTGATATGCAGGAATAGGTTTCTGAGTGTCCACACAACTCGATTGAGTTTCTTATGTCTTAGCATTTGTCAGACGGTTGGGCATTAAGACACCATTAAAGTGGAGTTGGCTTTTGGGGAAAGCTTAACAAATATGTTTTCCTTCGACTTCCAAACTAGGATATACACCTAACCACCACAAACAATAGTTCACAAACGTGTGAAGGGTCCATTTCAATCCTTTGAAAAGTGTTCGAGCAAGAATGAATTACCAAAAAAAATGGACTGAATGATGGATAAGGCAGACGAAAATAAGAAGCAAGAGAACAACTAGCAAGGAAGAAAGATGCAATGTAATCAAACAATTAAAAGTACAATAACCATTGTTTCGCATCATTGTTACAATGTATATCAGCTATAATGTTCTCTTGTAGGAAGTAAGATTACGGATTATAGAGATTGTGCAAGAGATCAGCTCCTGAAGAACTCTCCGAGCTCAGTACTATGCTGTAAACATTATCCTTTTGCCTTTGGCACCCCAAAAGGGATTTCTAGGGATATTATATCCATGTAGTCGACTTGAATCATTGTCAATTGCAAAAGATGAAAAATACAGAGTATAAATTTTATGGCATAAGCATTTACTGCGCCCAAAAGATATACTTAACTATCCTCAAGTACTTTGTTATCAACTAGCGATAGATTTATAAGCATTACAACATAGTACATGTTTATTTTAGACCTCCAAAATATCTCGTTAATAGGAATTATGTGCTGTTTATAACGAATGATGAACAAATAGCACCTTACAACTGCCTTCAAATAGCTTGTAAACAAAGATAAAGCATTTACATGCTACTGATTTAAACTCAAAAGCGTGAAAGTGGAAACAGATGACATATACACAATTCAATCTGTTTTAAATTAGAGAAGCTCTATAATGATTACCTTTTATCTTCTTGTTTATCCATCCTTCGAGAAGCATTCCTGCACCAACACCTGCAGCAATAAACGACCCATAAAAGGCGATGGAGTATGGTAAGGATCTTCGTGGAAGAAAATAATACTCAGGAACTTGTCGAATCTTTTTAGGAAGCCGCTTCTTCACAGCTGGTCCAACATTAGGGTCACTACTCTCTGTTCCACCCAGAGTTTTCCAGTCCATCTCTTTCAGTTGGTCTTTTTGCTGTCCTGCACCCATTATAGGACCCTAGCCTGGTACCCTGTTCATGAATGAATTGAGAGAGATTAGGTATCTCAAATTGAGGACAGTCTTAGAGCGCTAGTACATTACATCATTCGCTCAATACAACAACACATCTGTGGTCGACATCTGGTTTTTCATTTCGAAGATGGCTAACAACAACATAATACCCAATGCAACCCCACAAGTGAGGTCTGTGGATGGTAGAGCATACGCAGACCTTACCCCTACCTCGAGGAGGTAAAGAGGCCGTTTCAAAGAGCCCCTCGGCTCAAGTGCAATAAAAAAATTGAGCA
This sequence comes from Capsicum rhomboideum, assembly GCA_031232105.1. Taxonomy (NCBI): domain Eukaryota; kingdom Viridiplantae; phylum Streptophyta; class Magnoliopsida; order Solanales; family Solanaceae; genus Capsicum; species Capsicum rhomboideum. The sequence goes on along the minus strand of CP124712.1, from coordinate 132,889,739 downwards.
GTTACAAAAAAGGAAATATGGCATTCATTTCGAAGATGGCTGAATAGTCAAAATAGTTTTTAAGCCAAGTGTATGCAATTAAGGAGTGTACTCCCACCTATTCAATGTATGTGAATGATGTCAAGAAACACGTCTCGTGGAAATGAAATTTTGTTCCTAAATGATATGTATAGCTTTTCTCTAATGACCGAGAAATCCATCTAGAGCCACCACAACCTTCAAACTCGATAAGATAGGCTGCCCTCTATCCTTCTCCACTTATCTCCACTTAACTACTGGACTTCGTGCACTTGGCGTATGCTCGAACTTGTAACGTAGACACAAGTCCCTCAGACCTTCACCAAATGATAAGAGAACGTATAGCTTGAGAGTAAGCAAGTATTGGATTGTTAAGCTTCTTTTTTCATTATTTTCAGCTAAATTGATTCTATTGCGAATCAGCTTTAACCAAAAATCTGGATACTCCAAGCCACATGATAAATTGAACAAAAAACATAGTAGAGCAACTTCATTAATCAACATATAACCTTCTCTCCTAAAATAAATGGATAAAGAAAGTATGAAAGGCATAAATGGAGTTCTCTCTTCTCGGGGAATATTAGTCTCTTAGTTAGTTGGCTACCTAAGTCATTTAGTTGGCTACCTAAACTTTCAACTTGGTGGTGAGAGTTTGATTTCCCACCTTGCAATCCCTCTCATTTTACTTCCCCACCCCAACATTCTTTTTAAAAAAAAGGGTTTTCAGAACTCTAATCTTACTCCCTTCATCTAATAATACTTATCTACTATTAATTTAATACATAAATTAAAAAATAATAAATAATAGATATAATTTTATTATATCATTATTTAAATATAATAAAGATAATAACTTGAGAAATATATTGAGTAATAAATAATATTTAATAGCAAAAATAAAATGAATAAAAATAAATAAATTATTTATTAATTTTTTAAATTAAAAATAATATTATTAAACGTTTATTTTTAATATAGTAGATCATGAGGGAGGGAGTAGTAAATATTTTAAATGTTGAAAATCAAGAAATAACAGATGGACAAATGATATGACATGGATAGTGGTTCGGACTAATTATGTGAATCAGATAAGATTTTGGATGGGTAGAGACACAGAGAAGGAAATCTTGGGAAACAATAATAAAATAGTAACAACTTACAGCTCGATTTCAATGGAAGACAGAAAAATGGCGAGGAGAAAGAACAAATTCGGCGCAGTTTTGTTGCGTTACGTGGTCGACTCTGGCGGCACTGGAAAATGGAGGGTCAAATCATACAAATTTGGGGTCCGAATTTGGAATTTGGATATTTGTGTAACTGCGACTTGCAACCTTTTTTTTTTTTTAATTAATGTAATGTTCATTAAAAATGACATACAAATACATTTTTAAAAACTTGATTGCAAATCAATGCATCTAAAGTAATCTCTATTCTAAATACTCACTCCTTCTATCTTTATTTATCTATGTTTAACTTGTCATATCCATTAAGAAATACTTCCTTCATTTCAAAAAAAATGACCTACTTTCCTTTTTAGTCTGTTTAAAAAAGTATAACCCTTTCTTTTTTTGACAATACTTTAATTCCAACTTTCCACGTGGCATGTTTAAGACCATAAGATTAAAGGGCATTTTGGTACATTTGACACAATTTTAATTTATGACCACATGATTCAAAAATCTTTTTTATTTTCTTAAACTCCGTATCAAGTCAAACTAGGTCATTTTTTTTTTGAAACAGAGGGAGTAATAAATAGAGAAATAATTTTACAATATCACACTTGTTAATTTATAAGTGATCCAAATGTTGGAAAATAAATAATATTTAATAGCAATGGTAAAATAGACACAATATTGTTAATTATCTCTTGGGATTTTAACTGAACAAGTAAAAATGGACAAATATATTTTTAGTATATTGAACAAATAATGTTGAACGAAGAGAGTATCTTTCTATTTTGTTGGATTTGGCCTCCTGCTATGCTTGGTGCAAGGAAGACAGAGGATAGTGAATAAGTAATTGGCGGATGGATTATGAGCAAGGAACATTGTATTTATTTGTACTCGAGAAGATAAACTAAATTATTTGTACTCAAGAAGATAAATTAAACTCCTAATTCATTAAATGAGAGTATAGCTTTAATTTACCCAGTGAAACATTTCCAATGGCTTGATACAGTTGGAAAGTAAGTAAAATTGATATCTTTCTCTTGTTTAGCCAATTTTTTGGAGTAATTGAAAAGATGGCCATGTAGGATATTAAATCTGGAGTCGATTTGAATCAATTTTAAAGCAAAAAAGTATTAGAGAAAATTTCTCAAAAACTTTTGGTGATACCTCACGAATTGTGAATTTTGTTCCAAAATTATGATACAATTTGTACTAAAGTTCTGACAACACGCCAAGACTTATGGTAGCTCATCCATCAGAAACTCTTGCAGATTCGTCGGGACTTATGACAAGTTCATCCATCAGAAACTCCTAGTGATCCTCTTGGACAATTTTTGTAAAACACTTGGTGATCTGTCATAGTCGCAAGGCAAGTCTTTGACGATTCGTCAGAAATTGAACTCTAACTTTTGAGTCAAAGCTTTATTGCACAATTTATCATACACGGGATCAATAATTAAACAATGGCCTGAGAATAGCCTATTTGTGTAAACCTCCCATACAAATGGTTAGTGGGAGTGAACATAAAAATTGGAGAACCGAAAAATCATACCGAACCTAATTAGTTTGGTTTCGATTTTTTTTTGGTAGTTCGGTTCGGTGTTCGGTTTAGGGACACCGAAGAACCGAAGTTTTATTACAAGTTTTTTCTTTTTTAATTTTCATTTAGCTCATATTTGGCCCAAAACTTCTCAACACTAAGCCTCAAAGCCCATACCCAATTACCCCATCAACATTTACCTTCCATCCTTATTACTTTTACATTTTCCTAATTTTTAATTTTAATTCCTAAAATTTTTTACACAAATACTCCTAATTTCTAACTGTAATTCCTAAAAATTTTCACACAAATATTACCACCGTATTGTGATATGAAAAATGGAGCACTACAATGATATGTATTTGAAGTTGTCCTCACATGATAGTCTATTTACAATGTTTTAGATTTTTTAGTGTCTTATATTTTGATTCGGTTCTCATTTTATTTTTTATTTTGCACCAAAAAACCGATTTAAAAACACCGAACTAAACCAAACCGAATTAGTTTGGTTCGGTGTTCGGTGCATACTTTTTCAAAACCAAAAACCGAAGAACTGAATCGAAATTTGATAAAACCGAATCGAAGAACCGAACACCTAGTGGTGTTTTTAGTCATTTTTGAAGCCTTGTCATGGACTATGGCTCACATCTTTTTGTATAATCTGCTGTAAATGTCTTTTGGACATGGTACGCTGTTGTTGAAGATCCAATTATTTACCCAGATTTTAGCCTTTGCACTAACACAAATTAAGGCCCAATCTGATATCCGACCCAATTTGGTTTCCAAAGTTGATGTTAAATGTTTAACACATAGTAAATTTATTATAAGCTTAGACAGAGTTCGAATTTAGTGTTTATGAGTTTTGAACTTGTCACTAAATTCATTGTTGTCATACTTACTGGGATTGCAACTAAATATTTATACAAATTTTAATGAATTTCCTAGTACAAAGAAAAATTACTGGATTCGTCACAACCGATAATTGACTAACACTCTCCCCCCACCCCTGATTATAAGCATATACTAAAGAAAACTATGAAACATAATCACATCACAAAGTGTCAATATCTAAACAAAGTTACTCCTTTTTCAGAGTCATTAAATAGAATAGGATTAAAAAAGTGGCTTCTTTTACAGTGTAGTCTTGTGAGAAACTGGCTTTTTAGTTGTATGAAAGAATATAAATTCTTGCTTCTAGCTCAAGGAACATTGATGCTAGCTTGTGCAAACTACTTAAATATTCTTGTAGATCTTAGATCTTTTCTCCCTTTCGATCCTTTCCTTTTCTTTAGCATCATGATCGTACTATTCTATTATTAATTGAGAAGGAAAAGAATAATAATGAATATAAATTTTAGAAGTTTAATTTAGGATTTCAAAAATAATGTTTTCTTTTTTCAAATTGTATCATTTAAAATGAATGTGTATTGTTAGTTTCAACATTTATATTCAAACAAGTAACTATTTATTTATAAAATGGAAAAGGGCCTAAAATGTCCTTCACCTATTGATAATGGTACAAAAATGCCCTTCATCCAACTTTAGGCTCCAAAATACCCTTCACATCCATCTTTGGACTCCAAAATGCCCTTCACATCCACCTCTGGGCTCCAAAATGCCCTTTATTTAACATCCTCAATATTAAATTGAAAAAAAAGTTTCATTAATGACGTGTCAATTTTTCATTGTTAAATTATAAAGATATACGTATTACATTTAACAGAATAGACAAAGTAACTCTTTTCAAGAAAAAAAATAATAATCTAAAAGATAATTGTCAAGTATTACATAGTTTAATATACAAAAAGAAATTATAAAAAATAAGTAAAATATTTGAAACAATGATTAAGTTTGCCAATTTAGCAATGCATTATAATTATATAATTATTTAAATTAATCAATATTAAAACTCACATGCAATATTTTCTATTAGGGTTGTTCATAATTTGGTTTAGGTCCTTTCTTGGTTAAAACTAAAATCAAATCAATTTAGTTAATTTTTTAATTGTTAAAATCAAATATAATCCATATCCATCAATTTGGCTAGTATCGGTTTGGTTCGAAATTTTTTATTTTTAAGAAAATAATAATATTTTCCTCTCTTATTTTTTCCCTACAAGTAAAAAAAAAGTATTTCATCATTTTTCAACTTATAATCTGTTATTAACCTATTACTATGGTGGCTATAATTTTCTTGAATTGTGAAGGAAATGTCTTAAAAATTTTTATAAGCTTACTTTAATCAAGTGAATAAAAAAATAAAATAAATATATAGGTAAATCTCATTTTTTTTTTTTTTTTAATAATAAGTTTGGATTCATGACTTTCTTTTAAAAAATGAGCGGGTAACAATGTGAATCGGGTCTATTAGTTTTTGGGTGGAGTTTTAATTTTTTTTTTAATTAGTTAAATGGGGACCAATGGAAAATTGACACGTCATTAATGAAACTTTTTTTTTCAATTTAATATTAGGGATATTAAATAAAGGGCATTTTGGAGCCCAAAGGTGGATGTGAAAGACATTATGGAGCCCAAAGATGGATGTGAAGGGCATTATAGAGCCTAAAGGTGGATGAAGGACATTTTTGTACCATTTTCAATAGATGAAGGACGTTTTAGGCCCTTTTCCGTTTATAAAATCACTTTCTAACACCTAAAAGTGTTCTTCAACAATATTTGATAGTACTCCCTCCGTTCCATTTTAGTTGGCCATCTTACCAAAAGTAAATATCCCATATTAGTTGATCACTTACTAAATCAAGATAGAATTAAATATTTTTTTTTCCATTTTACCCCTACAATTAATTATAATTCCAATATTCATTCCTACGCCCAATAAATATCATTAATATGGGTAAAGGGTAAAATAGTAAAAACCATCACTCCATTTATGATTTCTTAATCACCGTATAAAATGAAATGTGCCCAACTAAAATGGGACGGAGGGAGTATATAGTTATCGATGCTATTTTTAAATCAGCTAATCCAAAATACTCCCTCCGTTTAAAAAAGAATGACCTGTTTTGACTTGACACGTAATTTAATAAAATAAATAAGGCTTTTGAACTTGTGGTCTTAAATTAAAGTTATGTCAAATGTACCAAAATATCCTTTAATCTTGTGGTCTTAAACATGCCACGTGGAAAATTGAAATTAAAGTGTTGCCAAAAAAGGAAAGGGTCATTTTTTTTAAGCGGACTAAAAAAAAAAGTAGGTCATTTTTTTGGAAAGGTCATTTTTTTTGAAACGGAGGGAATAGCTTATAAGTAACTTTTAGACTTATCCACATTTTCGACTTTTTGTAGGATCTTTTCCTCCTTAATTACATGTCTCGAATTCTAGATATAGAAAAAATCCTCATAGAGAGCTGTTCCCATTTTGATGGACCTTAAGCATCAAATCCAAAATAGTCGAAGCGTCAATGTGTGTACCTAACACCGGAGATAGATATACACATAAATATAATATTGTTTTATCTTTTTTTCATTTTTTCCTAGGAAGAGCTGAATTCAGTGAGCTTGGTAAGAACAATTAGATAAATTACCAATTCTGAGTTGCGAAGGGTAAAGTATGTACCTTAATTTCAAAGTCAAAAAAGGCAATGGGAACTCACCGATTTAGTAGTAATTTTTCTTTTGTTTCTTTGATTGATAAATGACTAAGCCACTTTATTATTCTTTACTCCTTAGCTGGTTTATACCCAACTTTTCTTCTATGCAATTTAGGGAATCAAACACAAGGAAAAAGTAGACAAAAAAGCACTAACAAAGCTAGCATTGTAAGGACAAAAGAAGCTTTTCTTAAAAGCTACAGATACTATTACAGCATTATTTTTTATATTATCAATAAAAATCATTACATTAGAGTTCACTATTTATACTATGGTATATCTAAAGTAAATATATTATTTTCTTGTATCAATTTGTTTTTTTCTTTTTCCACATCCAGAGCTAAAGAGAGAGGGCCTATTATATAAGCATAAAAATATACATTGTTGGTGTTGAAGTTGATGAGAAAATGGCTAAGTTGTTTGGTATATTTGCATGCTTGTTGATTGTGGCCTTAGACGCCACTGCTGGAATTCTTGGCATCAAAGCAGAGGCAGCTCAAAATCAGGTATTATATCTCTTTCAAACGTATATTAATGTCCTCAAGTTCAGTCGCAAAGGCAGTTTTTTTACGAGGGGTACGATTCAACATTTAGTATATATACATAATAACGTATATATATATAGTGTGATTCTCCGGCAAAGGGGATCCCAGATGAACCCCGTTCTACTTGCTAGCTTCGCCCCTGTCCAAGCCCGTAGAGAGAAATTTATGCTTGATGATAGTAATTTGATTGAGTTTGACTTTTAACCAATTGATAGCTAGTGTAAAAGAAATTTATACTATTAGGTCACTTGAGAAGATATCTATGGGTGATCTCGTTCGTTAAAGTGGAATTAGTAGCCTGAAAAATAAGGCAAATTACCAGCTATGACAAATCAAATATACTCTAGCAGTTACATGAAAGTTTGTTATAGTATCAATATATATAATTTAAATCTTAATTAGTCTTTTCAAAACAAACAAACAAACAAATAATATCCTAGTATAATTAGTGTGGTGTTTGTTTTGGGGGATTAATTTGGAACAGGAAAAGCATCTTCGTTTGTGGTTGTTCGAGTGTAAAGAGCCAAGCCATGATGCATTTGTACTAGGTGTGGCTGCAGCATGTCTTCTTGCAATTGCTCATGTTCTTGCCAACCTCCTTGGAGGCTGCAGTGTCTGTGCTACTGGTGACATTAAGAGAGCACCCCCAAGTAGGCAACTGTCTATGGCTTGTCTTGTTTTTACATGGTACGTAGATCTTCAACTCTTTCATTTATCAAACCTTGAAAAACATTTCAATTAACACCAATCTTGTTAATTTTGTTTTATCTCCTTTCATTGTTACTTAAGGGGTGTTTGGCCATGAAAATTATGAGTATTTTTTTAAAAAATAGTTTTTGTTTTCGAAGTAAAAATTGACATTTGAAAACTGAAGTTGTGTTTATCATAAATACAAATTAGAGTTACTTTTGAATTTTTGTGTGTAAAAAGGTGAAGATAATTTTTGGTGTTTTTCAAATTTTGGAATTCAACTTCAAACTTGAATTCTGAAACTTTTCAAAATTTTATGGCTAAACATATTTTGTGGAGTTCAACTCCGGAAAAAGTAAAAGAATATCATGGCCAAATGCCCCCCTAAATACTTTTTTTTTCTTACAATGAATGTTGGAGGGGGTTAACGATGTTAAGAAAATGGATCTTAGATATAACTTCACCTCAAATTAAAGCTAATTCACAAGATGGAAATTGCTCAAGTTTATATAAGAAACAATAACTCATTTTCTCAGCAAGATATACTATCTAACTAGAATTGGCATGGGAGCTAAAATTTTAACTTGGTGCATTCATAATTCTAGAACGACTATTTCAAGTGCTAATAATTGGTTCTAAATTTAATATTTGTACATATATAATGAATTTTTTTTAAATACTAGTACATTATTTAAGCAAAAGTACTAAATTCAACCGAATCCATACTTGACTTTCACACTTGACATCTAAAGCACGAACAACATAAAACATGTGAACCCAACATTGGATAAATCAAAAGTATGGATATGTCTTGACTTTGTATATTATAGAAAGAGAAAAGACATAAAGTGATCACTGAAGTTGTCTCAAATTTGCTAAAAGATACTTTAATTTTGCGGGTGACCTATTACCCTACAAAAGTTATATAGACCATTGTAAATGGACCATTTTAACCGATTTTATCTTCAACCTTGGTCTAATTTTAGGCGCGCCGTGGTCGTGTTTTTTTTAATTAATTAATTAAATTAAATCATGTATCAAGATCGGTTTTAACTTCTCCTCTATTTTTTTCTTCATTAACAAAGCCTCCACCGCCATTAACAACCAAAACAGCAACCACCGACCCCCACCACCGAAACTCCGATCACCGCACCATCTCCAACTCCCTCCGTCTCTGTCTCTCCGGGAAATCCCACTGGCGAATAGACCCCAAATCAGTAACGACATCAATTCCCCAACGACAACACCCAACAACAACAACTCCGAAAACAACCATTTCAGCCGACCAAGTGATATAGGTCGATATTTGAATTTGGGGTTTAATTGAGGTCGTCGTTAGTAGTTCGGTTTTAAGATTTTGGGACCACCGTCGGAGGCCGTTTAGGGTTGTTCACCATCGAGTCTTTTCTAATCTCAATCAACATTGGAACATTACGAACCAATAATTTATGTCCTGATGTAGTTCTAAGCCTTACAAAGTTGTATCACAAATTTGAAGTGATTTTAATTTGATGCAAAACATCATCTCCAAGAGTTTCAACTTGAGGGAAGGACCAACAACTAGAAAATTTACCAACGCATCCAATCCATGAACAACTATTTCTTCAAGAAATGGACAATTGTGCACGAAGAACTTAAGAACTTCGTCTGACACATTTACAGCCTTGAGTAACAATACTTTTATACATTCTTAAAATTATGCCACAGAGGTGGAAGATTGTTTAAATGTGGTCGACAAAAATTATGAAGCCGATATTGCTGAGAAGAGCAGTAGGTCTTTTTTTTAAATCTCCAACGGCTATTTTAATAGGGAATTGGGGAAGATGAGATCTTTAAAAAGAAGATGATTTTTTATTGGGGTTGCAGCCAAATTTTCACATTCACGCCCGTTATTTGCGTGAATGCAAACACAGGCTCAAAATTGGTCAAAATAGCCCATTTACAATGGTCTATATAGCTTTTGTGGAATAATAGATTGTCCGCAAAATTAAGATGTCTTTTAGTAAATTCGGGACAACTTTAATGATCACTTTATGTCTTTTCTCTTATAGAAATAAACTTTAACCTAACTAAACCTCAAAAACTAAATCAGGGGAAAGAATCGGTGAAAACCATATAAGAGGATCATATATTTTCTCCACTATTTTATGATCATTTTGTTTATTAATTTTATATTGGTGTAATATATATCTGTAAGAATTCATCGTTGGAATGGGGTAAAGGCAGTGGATTCCATCAGAAACAGTGTCCATGATTTGAGGCTAAGATGTTACCTTGTAACCAAAAGGACAAAATCCAGAAAAATAAATTAATCCTATTTTTTTTTGACTAAAATACTGAGCAAAGAGACTTAAAAGGGTCAACAAGGTGCCCCTACATTTTTGCTAAAATGCTTTAATTTCTGGGGTTTTACAGGATCATAATGGCAATAGGAATGGGACTGCTGGTGATAGGGACAATGGCAAACAACAAGTCAAGAGCTTCTTGTGGGTTTTCACATCATCACTTCTTCTCTATTGGTGGAATCTTGTGTTTCGTCCATGCCATCTTTTCCGTTGCATATTACACTACTGCTTCAATGCTACTTGCACCGTAGTTCAAATTAGGAGTGGCAAATGGGTTAAATAAAAACGGACAAAATATCTGATCCATCTATATTTAACACAGATAAAAAATGAACTTTTTAGATTGTAAATTCATGCATGCTTGCTTATCTACCTAGATTTTTTTATTTTTTTTCCTTGTTTCTTGGGACTCTAATGTAATGAAGATGTTTTGGTAGAGTACCCTATGACTGTGTAACAAAACTTTAAGGGAGTGTTGTAGACAATATTATTGATAATCTATGTTCTTCTTGTGTTTTTGACCAAGTATGTTACTATTAACCAAAATCCTTTAAGCAGCACTTTCGTTTGTATATTATACAAGCATTTTCAAGTGTGATTAATTTTTCCAAAGGTACTTTTGAGTTTTGTGCATCAACTTATGAAAAAAAGGATATATTAACATATGTTTTTGTTGTGAATCCGGATAGCCCTCATGTTGGGCCTATGGCTAAACCACAAAGTAGCCCAAGAATTAGAAAGCCCAACAATACAATTGCTTGGGATCTGGGTTGAGCAGAGATAAAAGGGAGTTGTCTGCGGTTTTGGGAGAGTATGCGAATTATGATCATGCTAAGGCAAACTCTGTATCTCTCGTCTCCATTTTCTTGGGTCTGCTCCTCATCTTTCTTCTAATGTTCTTCTATAATTTTGTAATTTTACTTTAGTATTTTGGTTATTAATTCAACAATCTATCTTCTTCTATTATTGTGAGTGTTCATATTTTGGGGTTGTTACATTGGTGCTTTCATCGATCGAACTCCAACAATCACATGTTTCTACCGAGATTTAGTGGCGATGGTAACCCAGAGCACTGGATTTTTCGAGCCGAGTTGTACTTTACCTACCTTGGCTTCGAGAAGAAGGACTGGCTACCTCTTCCTTCATTGTATCTCGCTGGTGAAGCTCTTATTTGGTTCGATTGGTTGTTTTGTAATAAACAATTTTGTGATTGGAACCATTTCAAGGTGAAATTTCTTTTGCGATTTCGACAACTAAGCTTCGCAAGTTCGGTGGAGCGTCTGGCTTGTTTTGACTCCATTAGCTTCGCACCTCCAGCCCTGCCTTCTGCAATGGAATCTGATTTACACACTGCAAAATCGGAGGAGGCTTCAAAATCAGAGATTGCTTCTAATTTGGTCGGTGGAAACTCAAGCTCTACCAACAATTCCAAGGTTCAGCAGTTCCCGAGAAGTGACTCCAATGTTTGATGAAAGCTCTCACAGAAACACATCTGATCCTCACGCTCATGTCTCAGATGAAGGCCATGTGTTCGATACTTATTCTCACAAGGCCGAGCAAAGTTTTCCACCGTTATCCCACTCATTTGATATCGTAGAAAATGTTGGTCTAGTTCTTAAAGAAAATATTGTGTCTAAGCCTGAATTTTGTGGGAATCTCGGTCTTAATATTGGCGTCGATGAACTTTCTTTGGTTATTGAGGATGGAAAAGGTAATGTCATAACAAACGAAGATGAAGAGAACTCCCACACTTATGTGGGACAGTTACCCATACACCGTCCGTTTGATCCTGGTGAACCTATTCCTCCACCAATTTCGTTCGAGTGTGGGCTTCGACAATTCGAGATGCTTCGGCCATATGCAGATTTCAGCTTGCAAACCGAGGTGTCCACTACGGGGTTAGATGATAGGAAAGAATCTAATACCGAGGAGGAAAATCCACGAGATAAGGTAGCTTTGTTTGACGAATCTTCTAAAAGGGATACATTTGGTTTTCTGGTTCCTTTTGCTAGCCAAGGAACTAAGGTGTCGAATGTGGGTTTACGAATTATTGAAATAGGATACCTCTTTGTTGGTGCCTTACGGCTCCACATAATTCCATGTTTGCATAATTCGCTTGAAGAAATGTGTAGGGGTAAGCAAACTCGACTGTTGCCTTACCTTGACTTTAGCTTACACAAATGCAATTGGGTTGATACTGGGCAGGAGGGCAATCTGCCTAGCCTTTTATCGTCTAACTCAAAAGGTTGTGTTAGTGAGGAGAAAATACAGGAGGTACTCCAGGCAACTATAATGAATCTTTGTGTATGGGATCCGGGAATCGGTTTCAAGATCTGGGCTCTAACAAGTTATGCAACGAACGTAGAGGTACTGCAGTTGCAGTGCTGTTCAGGCAAGTTTTGTTTAATTGCCTATTCTAACTCTATGACTCGAGTGTGGGATCCCGGAGAATCTTGGTGTGTGAATTTCTCAAGACGAAATAGATGCTTGAGTGTTGCTTATGTTAGTGCTCAAACGGAGCAGTTTGCCCAGCATTCAGTATTGGGCCCTGAAGGTACTTTGAAATGTGGCAAGTTGTTTGAAGAAATGACTAGTCGCAAAATGGGTGCCCAAACTGTTCAACCATGGTCGCAACGACCACTTCGAAAATTATCTTTCTTCGATCTACTATGGAATTTTCCAGCCCAAGTTGCACGATATGTTGAAATAGCAAAAACACTCGACTTCAATGGGCTTATCATAATTGGTGGGGCTGATTCCATTACAAATGCTCGTCTTCTTGTTGCATACTTCAGTATTAAAATGCAGCCTGCGACAACTGCACTTGCTTCTACTAATGAAATTCTTCGCATCCCATTATCTGATATTGATACCTATGTTTTGGCCCATTATGTGAATTTGTCATTCGATCAGGACAACATTGATGCTAAGGAGGAACGGGGTGAGAGGGGCATTACAGATTATGTTAGCCATATCGAGGTGGTGCTATTTATTGTAGATATTATTTTGCTTAATTTGCAAAGTTATGGTGGTGGTGGTACTTATGATCCTATTAAGTTTCTTTCTCGATCCCAAGTACTAAATGCCCCTATCATGGGTATTGTTGAGGCCTCTGAAGATGCTAGTTGGATGGCTTCAAATTATCTTTACATGAACAAAGATGAACAGTTCTTCAATCATTTAATCCCTACTGTCAGATGGCAAGGAATTGGAGGAGTAGCTGTTCATATGGAGATTAGATCAATCTCTGTTGCACTTGCATATGCTTTTATTTGCACTGCTGTGGGAATAATAAGCCAGCACATTACTCTTGTTGTTGATGCTCTTTTGGTTATGTTAAGGTCTGCCACAAGATTTGAGGTCGAGGATTTCTTTGATTGGCGGGAGTTGTTTTCAATTCAGGAAAACATACTTGGTGCAAATTCACATATATCCATATTGTTCTCAGTGGTGGAGAATGGTGCCTCTCATTGCTATATTATTACCACTCAACAAGTTGCTCTGCATTGCTTGATTGCCGTTGATAATGTTGAATGGATACTACTACAATTTTTGCTTAACTCGAACCTTGAGGACAAGGTTCTTTTTGAGGCGGGGAGTATTGTTGTGAATCCGGATAGCCCTCATGTTGGGCCTATGGCTAAACCACAAAGTAGCCCAAGAATTAGAAAGCCCAACAATACAATTGCTTGGGATCCGGGTTGAGCAGAGATAAAAGGGAGTCGTCTGCGGTTTTGGGAGGGTATGCGAATTATGATCATGCTAAGGCAAACTCTGTATCTCTCGTCTCCATTTTCTTGGGTCTGCTCCTCATCTTTCTTCTAATGTTCTTCTATAATTTTGTAATTTTACTTTAGTATTTTGGTTATTAATTCAACAATCTATCTTCTTCTATTATTGTGAGTGTTCATATTTTGGGGTTGTTACAGTTTTGCAATTAATATTATTTAAATAAATAATATGAGAATTTAATGAAGTTGTCTAAATCCATTTAGTTTAATTAAAGTGTAAAAAAAAGAAGCTAATTACAAAATAGAGAATTGGATATGTTTGACAAAAGGGGCAGTACTACTCGTGTAGGCTTGACGGAATTATGCTATGTTGAGGGAATCGTTTTGTCTCAATCAATCAAATGATAAGTACTCTTCACCTCCAACTCTAAGATCGTGGATTCGACTCAATAAAGAAACAAAAAGGGAGAGCTCTCCGAAAGGGGTAAAAAAATAATGGAATACGTTTATGAGACATTGATCTAGACGACAAAATGATGTTACTTTTTGTCTAAAATATTATTGGGATAGTTTGGTAAATATAATTTTTTGCCAAGTATATTTAATTTTGAAAAAATTAAAAATAACTTCATCCTGCTTATGTGCAAAAGCTGACTTTTTCCAGCTTTTTCCAAACAACAAAAAACAACTTATATTACTACTCAAAATTACTTGTTTTTCACCTAGAAAATATAACTTTCCAAAATACACACCTTATAGTTCTTAGAAACTTGATCAAACATGCTGTGATTTGAATATAAAGGATTTATAAATTTCAGATTAGTTTGGTCCAAAATGGCTTAGAAAGTGTAAAACGGAAGAGCATAGGCGTATGTAGCATTATAGTTACGGACTTTGGTGAACACATTAACTTTTGACGTGAAATATAAATGTGTGTAAAGATTGACTAAAATTACAATAAATATTATACTTTATTTCTACCCTCTTACTATATTATTGATGATTAGCTACGTTGATCAGCTACACTGAATAGTCTTAACCATTTGTTCATGTTCATTTTAAAATAACCGCTTAATCATCAGCTCAAGAAACGCGAAACCAAATAAATTGATATAAAGATTAAAGAGATTGAACCTTAATAAGAAAGATTAATATTGAAAGAAAGAAAGAAAGAAATTGAACGTTAAAAGGAAAGAAATTTCGTGCAAAATGAGATCAGTAGACAATACAGCAAATGCACCAAATAGAACGATGCCATCATGGAAGCATGGGCGGAGCCACCTGATGCGAAGGGTGTTCTAGTGCGCACCATTCACTGATAAAAGTTAAATATTAACTATTATGAGTGTATATTTAATTTTTCACACCCTAACACAACTGAGAAGAAAATTTACACACCCTTCATGAAATTCCTGGCTCCGCCAGTGCATGGAAGGGGGAAAAAGAGTCCAAGCTTACCATCACGATTGAACTCAACACTCGTTTGGCAACTGACTAGTAGAATTATATTGGTAACTTCGGCAGGTATTAGTTATACGAGTATTAGTTATTGCATCTTCTACCTTGCATAAGATAATACACAAATACTTTCATAACTTATACATATATTAATTATGCGAGTTTTAAAATAGCAAACTTTTCATATTAATTTTATGCATGAATAATTTATTTCAAGCTACAAAAATTAATGAATGAACAAATTGTTTCTTTACTATCTACCAAACAACTAGAAATGTATAATCAAATGAGAGTAGTTATAATTACAAGAGATGTATCTGTTAGCCCCTATTCATTTGGTACGCAGACTAAATTGTTCTGAAATTATAGTTTTGAAATTACAATTATAGGACTAATTTATCCCACTTTGGGAGATGGGAGAAAACAATCCCAAGTTGGATGGAATATCTCAGGATTAAACATAAAATCAGATTTATATCGCATTTGGTAGATTTTAAAAATTACTCCTGATATAACTTTTATATCTTGTACCAAACACGGTATAAATTTATTCCAAATTTAATCCTGAGATCTCACTTTATCCCGCGTACCAAACGACAGTAAAGAGTCTAAAACCACACAGATTGTATCAACAGAAAATATATTCATTGGCCCTGCTACAGGTTGGCCATTTTACAATGGGAAGGATCTGATGATTTCCAAAGAAGAATAGTGCGGCAATAGCACAACGTACTAGTGTTTGGTACAAAAGGAAAATATTTTCTACCTTACTTTCTAGTGTTTGATAAATAAACAAAAATATATTATTTCAAAATTATTTATATAAAATCTAGACAAACACCATAAAGTTAGGGATATCAGATATGGTAGGACTATGAGGGCTACGGTGGGTGGTAGGGATAGGGGTAGGAGTGAGAGGGTGGTGGAGGTGAGGGCTATGGAGGGTTGGGTTTATTGGAGGACGGGGAAGAATGAAATATCAGTTAAAGGAACTCGTTCCTATTTCCAATATCAAAGTCATTTACCTATTTCTAGAGAAACTATTTTTTGAAAAAATTTAACCAACTAAATACAAGAAAATCGAAGAGTATTTTCCTCCATAACCTGTAACTTTCAAAATAAAATAAAATACAGGATTATGCTCTGCATATATGATTATAGAACGAGACCATCCACCAGAATAATCAAAGTTTTGAGACTGGAAGCAAATGGGAGAATTCCAGCGGCAAACCAATTAAGTCCTACCCCTAAGTTCTAATTTTCAACCATACAAAGAAACTCGGTAAAGGGCAGCCCGGTGCATAAAGCATCCTACATTAGCCAGGTTAAGAGAAGGGCCGCACCCCAAGAGGTGTGATGTAGACAACCTAATCTAATGCAAGCATTAATGGTTGCTTCCAAACAATTCGAACCCATGACCTATAAGTCACACAGAACTACTTTACCATAGCAGCACAAGGACGCTCAGTATACAAGATAAATATGCATCAGTAGATATACAAATCCAGCAAAGCAGCTTCACTTTCACCAAAAAAGAATGGTGCTACGTAATTCTACAGGGACAGGCCAGAGAAGAGACGATAAAAGGAAGGGTTTGAATTGGAACTGCCAGCAAAAGAAAAGGCAGAACTTGGATCAAAGAGAAGAGGATAGGTGAGGGCAATACAGGCACATCAAGAAGGAAGAACAGAGCTATGAAGCCAGAGACGTCTCTGAGAAACATCTTTCAGAGCTATAATTGTTCCATTGGATGTTGCTATGATGCATAATGGAACAATTTAGCTATCTATTCTCTCCCAGGAAAAAGGTACGACAGAAAGAGATCAACGTACAATTAAATTAGGAGGGCTGAAATGGAAAAAAAAATTCCAAGTAAGGTTCCACATGATAAGAACAAATCTCAGGATAGAATGATTGTGTAACCGACAATATTATATAGCACTGAGTTGCATCTCTCTAAGGCTCAAGATGTTCACATGATAAAAGCTGTCAAAGAACTGATAGGAAAACAGATGTATGATCTTATAGAACTGGACGACTCTTTTTGAGAAGGTATATTGGACAAAAGTTACATCTAACAGAGTGTAGGTAGCACACAGAGAAGATAAAGTGAGAGAAGATCACCTTAGATGGCCTCCCAATGCATTAAGACCACCAAATGCACTGGTTTATAGGTTTGACAACACGATAATTAAGATTTTTAAAAGGTAAACCAAGCCGCATGGAGAAAAAGGTTCTCAATCCCTGAAGTCTTTTGAATGGCCTGAGCCGGGGGTCTATCGGAAACAGCCTCTCTACTTCGTCTGAGAGCGGAATGGACTGCATACACTTTTACCCTCTCCGGACCCCACTTTGTGGGAATACACTGGGTATTATGTTGTTGTTGTTGTTGAAGTCTTTTGCATGGAAAACAGAACATAATGGAAGCGAAAGATCTGTATGAGTGATGCCAAACAGTTGAGATTAAACTAGTTAGTAGATACCACAGAGCAATGTGCGGGAGATTTAGAAAACCCCTAATTTGTCTTTAAGACCTAATAACTCAGCAGGTATGCAATGGACCTGAACAAAACAGAATGGATATTGAGAATTCATATAACTGACCTCAATTGTTTTAGGATTGACATATAATTGATCGAATGATGATAAATGCAAGCGCGAACACACATATAAAAGGTGCATGTGTGAGCACATTCATGCACAGCAGAATATCTTCAGTAGGAAAGAAAAGAGAATCAGCAGTAAAAGTTAACACCTAAGAAACAGTGCATGTGAAAAACCTCTAGTATTGGACAACTGTCTAGTCAGGAAACAACATTGCACTGTATACCAAAGGAAATATCTGGAGGAAACTGTAACTATCCCAGAAAAATATAAGATTTAGTAAATCTGATTTCCTAATGAAGGATATACCCGAACCTTGGAGGAACATTACAGCAATTTCCTTCCTGTTGTCCACATGCATGCTTCTATCTCTTTTTTTATATATATGGCAGGTTAAAGGAAAAAGATACAACCTTCCCCAACAACACCCCCACCCACCCAACCCCCTCACCCCCATAACACACACACTCAATTAACTGATAGGATAAGCTGGCATGTCAGCAACTCAGCTAGAACAACAGTTGAGAACAAAGTGAATCAACAGTATGTTGACAAACTAATCAACATTGTAAGGAGATAAAAAGTAGGCCAAGGACAGCACAAGCTCCAAAAACTGAGAAAGATAGCTAGGTATATTTGTAGCTGGAATAGGAAATGATATATTATAGAGGATGAATCAGAATGTCTCCAGACATTCAATAGTCAATAATCTCCGCAAATACATCTGTTCTGGTGAAATTTCCATGTCAGCTGTTCCTAAGTTTGCTTCAACCATACAGGGCAATATATTGCACGATTGCAACATATGGTGTCAATGTCACATAATAATAGGAATGCATAGGCATTTCACTGCAAACCCTTTAAAGAGCCAATCACATCCCCATACCACACTAACAAATATAAGAAGCAATACAGCAGATTTCATACAATCCATTTCACTAGTAAAACTAAAGAATTAATAACATGTACCATTCAACCTGAAAAAGTAAATCTACCTCGCAGGATTAATCATAAGTTCATTAACCCAAGAAGAAATTGTCTTGAAAGACAAGACTATAAGAAACAAAATCTAAAGATTCACATAATCAATATCCGAACTTGTAGCACCAAAAAGAACATAACACATCAGCATCTAATTACCTCTCGTTGCATCAACCACCAATCCACAATGCTCCCTAATCAAATCCAAGCGCTTCAGCATTAAAGCACCTTCAGCATCATGCAGCTTCTTCCACTCCTCCTCCAACACCTTAGCCTTGTCACTAGCAATTGAACTCATCTTCTCCTTCAACCAACTTGTACCATTCGGATAAATCATCGACATCCTACTCATACTTTCAAATGATGCAGCCAAACTAGGATACTTAGACTGAAAATCCTGTTGATCACCCATCACTATATCCTCCTTAACCACTTCTTTTACAGCAACCTGTTTTTCTTGCTCTTCTTCCTTGCGTTTCTCAACATCTTTTACTTTGTTCAAGGTACTAACTTTACCACTTTTCTTAGGTTCAGCACTCTTTTTAACCGCAACAGTCGTCACCTTTTTCGCTTTACCATTAGTACTATTGCTAACATTCTCCTTAACTACATTATTACTAGGAGCACCCCAAATTTTCTTTGAATACTCAAACACTAAAAGATCTTGACTCTTAGTGAAAACAGGGTCCTCACCATCTTTGACATTAGTCATAAATTTCTTCTTTAACCTCCTAAGCTTTTCACTCAATTGACTCTTGGAAACATCAGCCTCTAACTTTCCCTTAATGTATTCATAAAAAGCAGACATATCAGCATTAGGTTCAGTACCTTTTTGCTCCTTGTATTCAACCACACCTTTGAGTAAAGCAACCTGATCATCATCACTCCAAAGACTACGAGGCGTAGCCGCTGCTTTCTTCTCCTCTTCTTCAGCAATCTTGGGCTTCTTCCTTCTTGAATCTTTAGAGTCTTTCTGGGTCGGCTCTTGTGGTGGTGGCTGCCTTTTTGCTGGTGCAGCGGCAGCTTTTACAGGAACACTCGGCTTGACGGTGAAGTCTGAAGCAGAAGGAGAAGGCAGGGACTGACCCGAATCGGATTCGGATTCGGATCCTGACCCATTTTCAGTTCCGGACTCAGAAGAAGATTGAACTGATTTCTGTGGGGTTTGAACTGGTTTATGAGTAATGGGTTTCTTGGGTGGTTCATCTTCTTCAGTTTCTTCACCAGATTCTTCTTCTTGTCCTTCCTCAGATTGTTCTTCTTCTTCTTGAGATTCTTCTACTTGTTCATCTTCAGAAGAGGAAGCAGAAGGAGGCTGGTCAACTAACCGAGATTTGGCTTTAGGGGACATGGTTGAGAGCAACCGAGAAGGGATGGCAAAGGGTGTGGAGATTTGGCTTTGGGGGCCGTCAGCTGTGTGTAATGGTTTTGAGTCTTGATGTCGAGACAAAAGGTAAATGAGGGGTGTTGTTGTGTAGGGTTTTTTGAATTTATAGAAAAAGCCAATGTCTTTATAAGAGTTGTCACTCCTAGATTTGAAAATTTTACTTTGATATATTTTGACATCTAGTCCACGTGAGTTTTATGTGTAACATCTGATGTCACTACTTAGAGGTGAAAAATGGCGGTGATCGGAGGATGATAGAACAAGAACTTGCTCCTTCGTGGCATTTATTGAACGAGAATTTTCTTTTTGAGTGTGATGCGTTGTTTTTTGTCCGCGTGCTTATGAGTAACACCAACAACACTACTTAGAGGTGAAAAATGGCGGTGATCGGAGGATGATAGAGCAAGAACTTGCTCCTTCATGGCATTTATTGAACGAGAATTTTCTTTTTGAGTGTGAAGCGGTGTTTTTTGTCCACGTGCTTATGAGTAACACCAACAACACTACTTAGAGGTGAAATTGGTGGTAATCGGAGAATGATGGAGTAATTATGCCTTATTTTTACGTGAATTTTATCGAACGAAAATTTTATTTCAGAGTGTGATTCATCATTTTTAGTCGGGTATGTTTTGCTGTATGAATTTGAACTTTGAAGAAAGTTGTCAAGTATTAAATGAAGGGAGGAAGGCTCGAGCGAAATTATCAAAGCACGGCTGCCATTATTTTACTATTGAAATTACTTGCAAGGATTGACATGTTCTGAGATGTCAGTAGAGAGAGATGTACGAATGAAATAAAACTTATAAAATTAGATATGGTAAGTACTTGATGTTATATATATACTTTGAATGTATTATGTCTATTCTTTTTTTGCCCCTAATGTATCAATTGAATGAGATTATTAATTTTTATAGTTTGGAGAACGTGTTTGTACATTACAAACAAAATGTCATAGTCTCATAAAAAGTACAATTTAAAATAATTTAAAATTATTGAAAATATATTTTACCTTTTTCTTTAAAAGAAAAAAATCTTCATTATCTGTATTTTTAGGATCGTTTGGTTATTGGTTAAAAAAGAATTAGAAGATTCTTCAATTTAATAAATTCTCTTGTGATGCATATTTTCAAGAGAGATTCTAAGGCTTGGGTGCGCAATAGCTTCTTCAAGACCAATTTCAATCATATCGAGATTGGAATAAAATTCTAAATTTCTAATTAGACCCCAAACACTTTTTTAAAACTATTTAATAGGCATGTAGCTTTCTACAGAACAAACGGGTGATATGCAATATCAAGGTCAAAAAAAAATTAGAGACAATCTATGATATAATGCACATAAGCCCTCCATCCCACCCAAAAGTAAAGAATATTAGATCATCAACAATAATAATTGGCGTTAAATCCCTATCTTTCTGAAACATATATACATGGTGATATATGTGAGACCCTTGATCCTCGATATGAATCATTCAGATATCATAGGATTTTGATAGATGCATTTACAAGGCGATTGCATGCGTGCTTCTTATCAACTCGCAATACGATATTTGTGAGTTTGGCTCAAATAATAAGATTAAGATCATAATTTTCAAATCATACAATTAAGCAATTTGTCTTAGACAATGCCGATGAGTTTACATCTTTGACTTTTACGATTATTATACGACAATTGGAATAATTGTTGAGCATCCAGTTGCTCATGTTCATACTTAAAATGATCTAAAAGAATTATTTATCAAACACCTCCAGTAGTTAATAGCTAGACCACTGCTTATAAAGACTAAACTTCCTTTTTCATTGTGAGACATACTATTTTGCATGTAGTTGTGCTTGTACGCATATGCCTAATAAGTTATCATGAAACCTCCCACTACAATTGACTTTGGTCAGAATACAAATATTTCCTATCTCAAAAATTTGTGCTATATGTTTCAATTGGTCCAGCTCAACATACAAAGGTGATCCTCAAAGAAGGTTAAGAACATCTATGGGTTATTAATATTCTTCTATTATTAAATATCTAGGACCAGTGATAGGAAATTGTCTTATGACAAGATTTGTTGATTATCACTTTGATGAATCAATTTTCTTAATATTAGGGGAAGAAAATAAGCAATGCAAAGGGCATAGATTGAAATAAATTATTATTGTTTCATTTGAATCCTTGTATAAATCAGTGTGAACTAGAAGTTCAAAAGATAAATTATTTGTAAAATGTTGCAAATCAATTATCAAATGCATTTACAGACAATTTGGGATCAGTACTTTAAACCTTGGATAATATATCTATTCGCTACTATTCTCCATTTAAATATCAAATTTGTGACACCCCTACTTTTGCCACTTGAACGAATTCCAGAGAACCGAAAATAAAATCAATATATTGAGTGTGTTTGGTATGAAGGAAAATATATTTCACGATTTTTTTTTTCTAAAAAGTATTTTTCTGAAAATACGTGATTTTCTTACTTATTTTCTGATTTTCGATTTGTAAAGAGAAAATATAGTCCCAAGATCGTTAACATATAATCTAGGCAAAATAGTATAACCCTAGACTTAGACCCATTTCCCAATTCCAATGAAGGACCCGACCCCTGGCCTAATACCGACTTAGGACCCGACCCCGACCTCAGACTTGAGATTGAGCTCAAGATCTGAGGCGGATCTATGTACATGAATAATTCACTCCCGAAGGATTCGACCACATAATGACTGGATTTATAGTCAAGCACTTTATCCATTAAGCAAAGAGCACAATGACTTAAACATATTAAAATAATATTTAATTGAATCACGTCAATCAGATAGTACTGATACAATTTTAGGAGAACCACACTCCAAAAGCTAGTTATTAAGGTGGGAGAGCCCAAGGTTATATAAGCCCCACATCAGTTCCCCATTTAACCGATGTGGGACTCAATTGTCATTCCTTGCAATAATATATGACCCTAGATTTAGACCCATTTCCCAATTCAATGAAGGACCCGACCCCTGGACTAATACCGACTTAGGACCCGACCCTGACTTCAGATCTGAGCTTGAGCTTGAGATCTGAGGCGGATCTATGTACATGAATAATTCACTCCCGAAGGATTCAACCACACAATGGATTTAAAGTCAAGCACTTTATCCATTAAGCCAAGACCACAATGGCTTAAACATATTAAAATAATATTTATTTGAATCACGTCAATCATATCGTACTAATACAATCTTAGGAGAACCACACCCCAAAAGCTAGCTATTAAGTTGGGAGAGTCCAATGTTATACAAGCCCCACATCAGTTCCCCATTTAACTGATGTGGGACTCAAGTCTCATTCCTTGCAGTAATATCATAAGAAACCACCATCCTCTAGATCCGTCATCCTCGAATATTGTGCACTAGACATTACTAGCTCCGGGCGAACACTGCCATACCGGCGTCACCATCCAAGGTACAACGAGCACAAAGGGCGGTGGGTGGCTCTGACACGATTGACATAATCTTAGGAGAACCATACCTCAAAAGCTAGCTATTAACGTGGGAGAACCCAAAAAAGTTATATAAGCCCCACGTCAGTTTCACAGTTAACCGATGTGGGTAGGGGTGTCAATAGTTTTTCAAAAACCGATTGAACCGAATTTTAGGTATTTTTTAATAAAATCGAAGGTTTCAATATAACCATATAACCATACCGAATAACTAGGGTGGGTTTTTAACCTTATAAAAAATACCGAAAAAATAGCGAACCGAACCGAATAAATACAAATTCAAAAAATATATTTATATATTAAATTTATTATGGATTAGATTAAATTTTATTGACCTTGGGCTTGTCTTGTGAAGGATTTAAATGAAGAGGCTGGGTTATAGCTTATAATTAAAACCTAAACGACTAAACCTATTCTACCTTAAAGTTACTTAACATCATTAGTCTATCTATACAGCAATATGCAGCAAGTTTACATATCAACTAATTGCAATTTGTAAAAGAACTATAAGGTTTGTCTTCTTCTCTTCTCCTTTTTCTTTTTCTAACTTGGTATTGATATTTGATATTACCTATACATGAATCTCAGAGGCAAAAAACTAAAGTAAATTGCGAAAGTTTTATTTCTTTTAGTTGCTAATAATTTTAAATTTTATTTGTTTTAATAGGTTGTATCTATGGAGCAATCTAATACTACAGCTAATAATCAAAGTTTGCAATATTATATAATTGATCATGGAAAAGCAAAAGATGCAGCCATAGTTTCAAAAGTAGGTATTCCTCTTCAACAACCTCAAAAGCGAAAATGAACCAACCAAATTATTCCTAAAACGAAAAAAAGTGATCAAGGATCACAAGCTTGGAATCATTTCACTAGAATTGATGGAAATGAGCCACTTAAAGCTACATGTAATTATTGTAAGGCTGAACTTACCGTTCCAGAGAAAAACAACACTTCAATTATGTGGAATCATATGAATCGGTGTAAGTTATATCCTTATAGAAGAGAGAAAAATCAGAAACCAATTACTGATTTTACCAATAAGGTTGAGAAAGGTAATGGAGAAGAATCTGACAAACTAAGGTCACTTAATGTAGAGGAAGTTAGAAACGCATTGGCTACCATGATTATTATCGATGAATTGCCTTTCAAAATTGTAGAAGGAGAAGGTTTCAAAGGTATAGCAGGGTGCTAGAGCCAAGATTTATAATTCCTTATAGAAATACAGTTGCAAGAGATTGTTTACAACTATATGTTAAAGAGAAACTCAAATTGAAACAGATAATAAAAAATTATCGCTTATATCTTACCACCGATACTTGGATGTCAATTCAAAATCTTAATTATATGTGTGTTACGGCCCATTGGATTGACGATGATTGATTATATCAAAAGAGAATTTTAAACTTTCAACTCGTTGAGAGTCATGCAGGAAGGATAATTGGCAGTTCCATTGAAGAATGTTTGCTTAATTGGGGAATTGAAAGTGTTTTTATTGTGACAGTAGACAATGCAAGTTCAAATGATACTTGCCTTAATTACTTGATGTAGTGTGTAAAGTGGAAAGATTCAATTTTAGACAATAAGTACATGCATGTGAGATGTGCTGCCCACATTGTTAATTTGATTGTGAAAGAGGGGTTAGTAGAGCAAGATAAGGCCATAATTAGAATTTGAAATGCAATTAAGTATGTGCGGTCTTCTCCTTCCAAGTCTAGTTTGTTCAAGAAATGTGTTGAAAAAGAGAAGATCTCTTGTAAACATCTTGTTTGTCTTGATATTGATACTAGATGGAATTTCACATACAAAATGTTAGAATATGTTGAAAGAGGCAAAAAATAATAAACAAAAAAATCAAAAAATTATTGAATGTTCTAATTTCCATGATATTGATAAGTTTTCTGGAGATGAGAAAGAGGGGAGAAAGAAGTCTTTGAATAAGAGAAAAAGAGATAAGAAAATTATTGGTCCTCCTAAACATGAAGATTTTCAAGTTGCAAGGTGCTTTGCCAAGTTTTTAAAGTTATTCTATAGTGTAACATTGAAGTTTTCTGGCTCATTATATACTACTTCTAACACTTTCTTTCGTGAATTTATTGCTATTCATTAGCAATTGGATCACCTTCTGTTCATGAAGATGATGACATGAGAAGTGTGGCTTTAAAAATGATGAATAAATTTGCTAAGTATTGGTCTTTAGTAACAAAACCAATTACTTGTTGTATGTTGCTATTGTTTTGGATCCACGTTTCAAGCTAGATTATGTTGAGTTTTGCTTTAGTGAAATGTATGGTTGTAATAGTGTGTTAGCAAAATCACGGACTTCAAGTGTTGTCAATTCTTTGGATGAGTTATATCATGAGTATAAGAGATTATATACACGTGATCAAGATAAAATTGAAGATCCAACATCTAATGAAGGTCCTCATAGCATGGATATTGATGAGTGCGATAAAAGTTTAGACTTTTTAGATTCTCAATTCGCAAAGTGTATGGAATCTGTAAAAATAAAATAAAATAGAGAATACATCAGAGATAACCAAATACTTAGAATGACGAGTTGGTAAAAAAGAAAGCTGAATTTGATCTCCTGGCTTGGTGGAAAGTAAATAAAACTAGATTTTCTATTCTCTCGATATTAGCCAAGGATATTCTAGCTATTCCGGTGTCTACTATGTCTAGTGAACAAGCTTTTAGTACTGGTGGTCGTGTAATTGATTCGTTTAGGAGTTCTTTAACTCCTAAAATAGTGGAAGCTCTCATTTGTGTACAAAATTGGTTGCGGACTAATTTTATCAATATGCGTGAATCATTGGATGATATTGAAAAGCTTGAGGAAATTGAAGAAGGTAATAAAATCTTTACATAATTTTTTTATATTTTTTTTATTCATGTGAAAATTATTACATGTTTTCTATCAGCTTTTATTATCTTTTTCTTACAGATTGTCTCAATTCAGCTATCGCTGATGATGTTGATAAATAATTTAGATCCAAGACTATCCCTGCCACCGTCAAGCGTCAACTGATAAGACAACTACAATTTTTAGTTTTTCTTTAGATTGATTTTCTTGATAAAATAATGATTAGCTTAATTGTCCTACAGATAAAGATTAGACAATGCTTTGACATTCTCATGCTCTTGGCATTGGCTTGTTGCTTTGTTCCCTGGAAGCTCCATCCCAACTCTATTACGAATATGGTTCTAGCTTTTAATTATTTTTTTTTGTATGACTATTTTTTAAACACCAATTCTTATGTTTTGATGTATTGTTTGCTTGTTGCTTGCTACTTACGAGATCAATTTCAATTTTTATTGATTTATATAGATAAATTTTTTTATACATTTTTAAGATAAGAATATTTTTTTAGAAGCAATGAGTAAAATTATTTATTTCATATTGTAGTGTATTCTTTATAGATTATAAGTCTATCTTTGCATCTGCTGAGGGACATGTTGCATTTTTTATGTATTCGTCCGACACCTTTTAATTATTAGTTTCTACTATTTTTTTGTATTGTATTTAGACAATTTTTTTTTTTAGAAAAATCGAAAATTAACCGAATCATACCGAAACCGAGGAGAAACCGATTTGATTGATATGGTTTCAAAAAGTTTGATTTTGGTTATATGAAGTAGATTAACCAAAAAATTGGAATGGTACAAATTTGTCTAAATAAGCGACCGAACCGAATCATTGACATCCCTAGATATGGGACTCAAGTCTCATTCCTTGCAATAATATCATAATATGTAACCCTGTAAAAATTTATAATCTTAATTTTTGTTGACCTTTTTTGTTTATTGGTTTTTGCTGACTTATTTTTCTTCTTTTTTATTTCAAGTACAAACTATTACTAATTATCTTATTTCAACAAATTTCCCCCCTTTATATTCGTAAAAATTTCAGAAACTAATTCAGTATTTTTATCTTACGATTTATTCTATTATTTAAATCATTGGATGCATATTTAAAAAAGAAATACTTTGAATATGATAATTTAAATTTTGGTGAAGATTTTAATATACGAAATAAAATATTGCAACAAAGGACAACATGAAAATTAAATTGAATTCCACTAGATTTCTTCAGCCTCTTTAGATTTTTTATTATTGTCAGTCGAAACTCGAGACTTTTAAATATTACTTCGTCTAAGTTATTAAAATTATGAATGTGAAGATCTTCGGCCTCTTTATGTTTAGTTTATTACATAAAGCATAAAGTATTTAAATAATACAAATAATTATGTCATTATTGAGTGTTTTTAGAATTCGAAAATTTGTCGAGTGCAATAAAAATGGACGATATACATTTATGATATTACCAATATTGTTAAAAGTTTTTTTCTTTGCGCTAAGTTGTCATAATTATTTTATTTTCTTTTCATTCGATCGATTTGTATATAAGTAAAAAAGACGATTAACTCGAACTGAAGCCCTTGATCAAGTCAACCAAATATTTATCTTATTTGTACTTTGTAAATAGTAGTGTTACGTGGCACCCCTGCCCTCCAAATCCTGAATTCGCCTCTGCACGAGATCTAACCCAGAGACCCCAATCTCAAGACCTGACCCTAAGACTCGAGATCCAACCTTGACCCTACCCCAAACCCGAGCCTAAGATCTTGACCTCGAGACTCGAGACTTAACCCCGACTTGACTCCTACCCGAGACCTAAACCCAACTTTGAGACCTGACCTAACCTCGATACTTGACCCCATACCTCGAGCACGACCTTGAGAATCAACCCAGAGCTCTACTCTTAACCTTGAGACCAAACCCAAGATCCTAACCCGATATTCGAGACTTTACGTGACTCAACCCTTACCCGATTCCGATCCCGACCCAAACTCCAAGACTTGACCCCACCTTAACCTTAAAACCTGACCTCGACCCCAACTTTGAGACTTAACCCTGGCGTCGAGACCCGAGGCTTGTAATTTGGTTGAGTATCGGGTCAGGATTGATTTTTTTGTAGGGGTCAGGGGTTTGGTCATGTACCGATTCAGGGTTGGGTCTCGTGTCGGTTTCGGGTCACAGTTCAGGATCGGATCCTAGGTCGTGAAGGGTCTCGGGTCGGGGGTCGGGCATTAGATCTCCAGTTGGGGTCGAGTCTTGGATTGAGAAGGGGGGGGGGGGGGTTCTCGGATTGAGCAACTGTGAATGTGACACGAGGTGGTAGGTTGAGGGGCTAAGGGTCGAGGGCGTTTGGTTGGATTAGGTGGTGTGGATGGAGTTTGAGGTGGTGAGGTTGAAAGAGAATTTAGGAAAATGTTTTCCTACTTTTAGTAGAGAAGTCATTTTCCTTAAATTGGATGAGAATAAGTCCATTTGGAAAACATTTAAGCCACTGGAAGATGAGAAAATTGGAAAACATTTTCCGACATACCGAGCACACTCATAGTCAGAGCTTGAAATTCTTCACCTTTACATAGTAAACAAAACAGAAGATGCTGTATCAATGAAATACCACTATAACTTTGAAATTCTTTTTGTTTAGATGGTGGTTTCCCATGATATGGTATGATTAGGAGTGTTCATGGTTCGGTTTGGATCGATTTTTGATTAAATCCATAACCAAACCAATTAAGTCGGTTTTTAAAACTCTAAAACCAAACCAAACCAAACAAAATAAAAACCACCGGTTTGGTTCTTGTCGGTTTGGTTTGTTTTTTTGGTTTATAATTAGCTAATGATAAATTGATAATAGTAAAACAACGGGACATGAGAAAACTATTTCAAATGAACGTTAGGAATCAATAAATTCTCTCTACTATTACAAGATGAATGTGTATGAATCTTCTATCATTTTTAAATACTATTTTGAAATTTTAGCAAGTCTAAGTTGCATAACTGTAGATGTTCTTTCACTTCACATGTCTAACATCCATAGAAGCAATATACATCTTTAAACATAATGGTCAACCCTTAAAAAATCAAAGGGGCATGCCATTGAAGAGTAGATGGATGCCTTAGCAAAGAAAATTAAAAACTGACAATATACGACACCACATATATACAATTAGATAATTAGACTTAGAGTGCTGAGTTTGCACATATTTTTTAAGAAATGAGATTTAAAAGTATTGTGCATGTGAAATAAGTAGACTAAATCAAATTAATGATTAAAAGGTATAAAATATTTATAATTATATATAAAAAAACTAATATTATATATATATATATATATATATATATATATATATATATAATTTATCGGTTCGGTTTGGTTATTTTGTTGTTTTTTTCTTAGTAGAACCATAGCCAAACAAAATATTGTCGGTTTTTAAAATTTAAAATCAAATCAAATGTCGGTTTTTTTGGTCGGTTCGGTTTGATTTGCGGTTTGGTTTTAACCAAACCATGAACATCCCTAGGTATGGTGGTTACTAAGAGAACCATATTTGTTTTGATTATTTCTTAAAATGTATGGTATGATATGGTTTGATTTCATGGTTTGGTAACCATGAAAACTCTCACTTTATGTAACCACCGATTTGGTGGTATCTAATTGTTTTCTTATTTCTTTTTACAATTATGCCCTTACTTAATATTACATAATCTCATTTTACCCTTTACCCTTTACCCTATATCCTAACTCCCTTACCCCAACCCCCAGCCCCCCCAAAAAATTATTTTATTTTTAAAATTTATTTTTTAGAAAATTTCAAAAAAATTTTCTTATCTCATCCCCCTACGCCGACCCTACCCCCTACCAAAGTCCCAACCCAATTTTTTTAAATTTGTCTTTTAAAAAAAATTCAAAACTGTTTTCTTACCCCACCCTCACCCCCTGCCCCGAACCCCACTACCTACCAGCCCCCTTTCCAATTTTATTTTCTTAAAAAAAATTCAGAATTTTTTCCTTACCCCACCCCTTATCGTATTCCTTCTCATTTTTTTTGTGTTGAATAAATACAAATGCTTTTAGAAAATATCTTTCTACTTGTGTAATGAACACAAAAAAATAAGTAAGAAATAATTTATTTTCCTAGAAAATGTTTTACCGAATACACCCGTAGCATACACAAAATATGCATTCAAACTTTGTACTTGTCGTTGGTGGTCACGTCTCAAAACACCAAGTTTGTTACTATCAAAAAAATGAATCCGACTACATTTATTTTGATCTACTCTTTTATTGATTTTGTTAAAATTTACATGAATTTAACAACTTAATATATTTATATGACATAATTTGTGATATATTAGCAGGAATAAAATTATCTTAAATTATTTTATTAATAATTATTGATAAATTTAACATTGTCACGACTCGAACCGGGGCCCTAGCCGTGACGGACTTCCCGAACCGGTGATGGTCCAAGAAGGCCCCTTAGCATTACATCATAGGCATAGTCATAATAAAAGTGCGGAAAAATAGACCCATAATGAAGAAGTTTAACTGAAATGATAATTTAAATCCAAATCTTAGAATGAACTCAAAACAATAACCATCATTGAGTCTACGAAGCCTCTAACATTACGAATAGAAATTCTGGCCGGGACATGGCCCCAGAAATACCACAAATAGTCTGAATTCAACTGAAAATAAATCTAAGACATATGCCTTCCGAAAGATGGATGGCTCACCATAGGCTAGCTGCAACTCTGAATGTATCCTAATGCGGGACAGAATCTCGGGTAAGTGCTTCAGAACCTACATCATGAAAAGATGTAGCGTCCGGGGACGATCAGTACTAGCATGAAACCCGAGGAAAGGGAATCCAAAACAATTATACAATATAATAATAATTAAAACTCGAAAAGCTTCGCAATATAAGTCTGTAATAAATGAGGTACGAAATAAAGAACATTTAAAGATACAAAATAAAACAATCATTTGAAATTCTTTACTTCTGAACTGTGTAGTTACATCGACATTAAGTAACCCACGGGCAATATAAGTCCAGTACTCCCCAACTGACGGGGCCCTCAGTCCATGTTAGCCACACGGATTGAGATAACATAGTTGGCCAAATCATAACATAATCATAACTGCATACAACTGCTCAAGACAAGTATACAGTGGTCGTCCATATTTCAGGACAAGACCTCCCAACGTCGGCAAACGCGGTTTTCAGTGTTGGTCACAGGGACTACACCTTCTCGGTAAACTACATACTTCTCTTTAAGCCCAATTAAAATATTTTCATTACATTCAATTATGGAGTCTTTCATTAAGGCATTAACATGTTGGTATCGTCATACCAAGAACTTGCAAGTCACTCTTATCATGCCAAATCATTATCATTAAACATTCTTTTGAACTCCAAAACCCCACCTTTAAAATCATAATTGAAAATCCTCATATCAATTTTCAAGCCATGTGAATAACATAATACATTCAATGATATAAAGGACGGGGAAAAACATTTATATTCCTTATGAAGTTCCAAAGCTTTTAAGAGACTATAAATCATGGCTAAAACATATATCAATAATAGTTCATTAATTTCAAATAGCCAATTCAGTCTCAAAACCCCCCCATTAAAGATTGAATCATTATTCATAAAGAAAAGGAGAAAATTCATATCAAGCTTTTCATAAGTTAAACATTAAACCCAATTTCAAACATCAACAAAATATACATAATATTAATCTTAATCATATATTGAAATAATAGATGAAAAAGAGAGTGTTCAATCATGCCTTTTGACGGAGAGAACTTGAAGAAAGCTTGAATTTTTAGACCTTGAAGCTTGAACCCTAGTTGATTTTTCCCCTTTGTGTTTAGAGAGGAGATGAAGTATGTTTTTGGGGAAAGAAATATGTTTCTAGGGTTTGGGAGGTGTTTTAAGCTGAAAAGGTCGGTCCCCATCATGGTAAAATGACCAAAATACCCCTAAATTTTTTTTCTCGGAATCAGTCCACGACTTGACCTACTTGCCGTGGGTCCATTTTGTGGAAGTCAGATTGATTTTTCAACTTGCAGGATCTGATCCACGGTTTCGAGGAAGCCCACGCACGTCACGCAGGTCGGTTCTGTGGAAATCAATTTTTTTTTTTTTTTTTTTTTTAAATGTATGGGTTCTTGAAGGTTCTAAAATTTTGGGGTGTTACAAACATTTATAATAATTAAGGACATTTTAGCAAACTTACCAGTTACAGTATCATACCGTCAAACCAAACAATAAAATTGTTATTAAACAATAGAAAACGATACAGTCTATCCAAACATTGTATTGTACTATATTGTACAGCATAATACTATACCAGACAGTACACATTATGAAACCATGGAAACCACCATCCAAACAAAGTGTAAGTTTACATAGACGTTATGGCAGAAGGCAATTTCCTCCACCAATCAGCAGAAGTGATTTAACGCTTATACAGAAAGGGCGTCCTCAGTAATGCCATATGCCAATCCTAATACTCCACAAATTCATATATACAGAAATATAGAATGAGGAGTAGACAATTACAACCCAAAGAAAATGAAAGTTTAGTAGATAATGAAACATCAGAAATATACTCGTCAATATGGTAAAGGCAAATGTAGTAGGAGTTGCAAATCGGACGGTTCACAACTTGGATTTGAAAGACATGGCACAAAAGATTGTACCAAGTTGAGTGCCCAACAGAGAAACTAGGAAACAAAATGGATTAGGGAACAGATAAATTAGCAATGATGCATCTTGACCAGAAACAGAAACTGTTAACTAGAAGAATAAAAAGCTGCAACTATATAAATCTGGTCCAACCTCCATCATATACTAAAAAGAATTTGACAAATATTAAGGAGATTTCAGTACCATTACCATCTCGATATTTAGATTCTTATAGACAAAGGTGACTACAAACATTGAGAGGTCGTGATTTAACTCTGTGGATAGTTGTAGTAGACCATGCAATAACTACGGCATCTATACTATAGCCATTCTTCCTATCGCTAGCGCTAGGGCTCTAAGAGAGCACTGAAGCAAAATGCCTATTCCCTCTATCTCAAAGAGCATGTGTTCGCTAACTGGGGTGTAGGAGGCAGATCTTAGGCCTCATATAGTTGTTAAATACATACTTCTGCAGACTATTATCAAAGCCATATTATCTCTGAAGTACTCTGACACCTACACATCAAAACAGCAAAGTTATAATCCATCAACCCTCTTTGCATAGTTTCACAGAAACTCAGTTTTACTTAATAGACATACCTAAACAGACAGCTACGGGCTTGAGCTCTCATTATCTGAACTAGAATCGTGCATGTGTCGCTCCTGGATTGCAGGAAATAGTTGTTTACGTATGTCTGGCGAAGAGCCGGGACAGGATTCTTGGGAAGGAGATGTTGTTAATGTCCCTTTTCTAGGAGTTTTTACTGGAAACTTCATTGAGTTTCTCACCACGGTACACGCCTTGTCCAACATAATCAAGAAATCACTAACAACTGAAAAGAGACGCAAGCCTTCGTCCTTCCCTGAATTTCCGTGGAAGTAATCTCCTGTGCTCTTAACCAAAGACATTATCCTTTTCTCTTCTTCTAGTATGCAAGTAACCTCTGGATCTGCATGTTGGATAAAATTTGTGAGTGTATCGCGGAACTTACTTTCTTCCTCCAAACTTCTCATATCAGTGTCTAGAAACTCTTTATTTTTCACTAGTGACTGACTAAGCTTCATGACAGCTGCACTTAAGATCTCGCCATCAATAAGTGAAGCTTTTCTTACATTCCCAAGCTCGTTGCTTAAACAAGAAACCACCCGGAGACCAAGGTTACGGTGATAATCTGCCGACTCCTGAGCAGGATCCTCTACAGGATCTTCTGTCTGCACACTGGCAGTGCTTTGGTTCTCTCTTAATCTACGCGCTGCTTTTAATCCTTCAGATCGAACAATTTCCTGAACTACAAAGTTCAAGAGTGTGGTCTTGCCATCAGTTCCTTTCACATCTGAGAGTTTCAAAAGTGTGTCAAGCTTGAATGCCTGTGCACCACCACGGAAGGTGCCATCATTCATGCGGTTGCCAGTTTTAAGAACTGCTTCAAGAAGTTTCAGGAAGAGTCTGCTGTTTCTCAGCTCCTTACATGCGACCTGCAAGTCAACTTGATGAGTAAAAAGCAATCCCTGATTCCCCATGTGAAGTTGTGAAACAGTAACAAGAGAACATTCTAAAAGCTCTTCCATACAACGATGAAGTACAATGATATACTAAAATTTCCCAAGGATGGCTATAATTGTTCCCTTGGAATCAGTTCCACATTAAGATAAGCAGAAGCAATACACATCTGCATTCTGGTATTTCAGGTTAGAAAGATTTTAACTAATCTTCTTGCACTATCAAAAATTCAAAATCAGGTGACACTGTTAGTCCAATTGTTTAATGCAGCTACAGTATTTCACGCTAAGTTTTGTATGCTAAATTGTTAATATAGAAGGTGAGAATCCATGAGTCTAAGAAGAAAAATTGGGTGAGTCCTACTAACTGTTTTGTTTCTGCTGATTATAAATTATACGAAGAAATGGTTTCCCCTTTCACTAAGAAAAGTCTAGTTTCTACGAACTTTTTGCCACAAATAATCTAAAGGAACAGTTGATTTCCTTTATTAGTTTTCCTTATTGTTCTTACTTTTTTAACAAAAGGAATGATATTTCCAACATGAAGAGACAATCTCTAGAGATGAAAATCTCAGTCACATGATATGCAGCACGTATATGTTACTTCCTCTATCTTAATTAATGGGACATACTTTCCTTTTTAGTTTGTTCCAAAGCGAATGACACCTTTCTATACTTAGAAAATATTTAATTTGTAAACTGATCACTTTATCCTTAATGAGATGATTTCAAGTCGCATAAATGTTTGTATGTTTTAGACCACAAGTTTCAAAGTCTTTGTTTCTACCTTAAACTCCGTGCGCAGTCAAACACCACTATTTGCTTTCTTTTTTTTCTCCGAGTTCATGTGAATGGATTGAGTATAGTTGGCAAACCACCAAGTGAAGAATCAACAGATAAAAGTTGAAGCCAAAGAAGCGTAACATGAAAATTTTCATTTTAAACTGCAACCATCAAATTATAAAAAAGTATTTTACACTTCACCTCTAAGATTGCGAAGGATTCTTTAATGGAAGAAACTTCTTCCTGAAGAGAACACGTGAGGAGCAATGCTTCCATCCGTTTGAAGGCAAATGGAACTGCAACCATGGACTTTAGAAATCGTTCAGCAGGACCAAGCTGAGAAATGTCTCCAACAAATAATCTGAGTTTTAGTTCTTCATCCGGTGTTGGTGCCATCTTCAGGAGAGTTCGTATGAGTTCAGGAGGCAGCTCATTACCTGAAAAGATACAAATTAGAGTTAAGCTTCAGAAACCTTCTTGATGAAAATAATACATAATTGAAACTGAACGAAATTTGCAAGATCTAATTTGAAGTACCAATCGACTTCAAGCTTTTCACGATTTAATATTAAATGGAGTAACAGTTAAGATCTATTGTGTGTGGCAAGGTACATGAAAATAAGGGAATTTTTGTCATCATGAAACTTCAATATTTTCCTTGGGATTGTTAAGAACATCTTTTATAAAGCAAAGTATCAAATAAGTACCGAACCAAATGAAAATGATTAAAGTAATAATACCGTAGTTTTCCAATTAACTTCATGCTCTACAAACTTTTTGCCATGTTTTATTTTGCAAGCTGATCTAGGACTTTCTTTTCAATGTATCCAGTTGTAACTAAATAAGCATATTCTATCATTCACAGATACATTTTCTTCTTACAGATCTTCTCATCCCTTAAAGTTTTTGTGATTGCTATGTAGGTGATTGTTGGCACTTTGCCATACACACAATGAAAATTTTAGATGGGACTTTTTCTTGCGTCTGAACACATGAGTAAAAGCAGGATCTGCGGATGTTAAGATGGCGATTTAATTCAAATCCATGTTCACTTCTCCAGGAGAATGACATGATAAATGAAAATGTATCACATTTACTTAAAATATAAAATGGTTGAAACAGAGGGGTGTTACTAGAAAGTTATAAGATCGGAAGATATCTAACAATGTTATATGGAAGTGAATGTTGGGTTGCTAAGGTCCCACATATCCACAATCTAGCGTCGTAGAAATGCGATTGTACAAAATTTGAAAAGATTAAAATAAACACATCTGACAGAGGGTGCAAGTAGTCCATGTAGAGGATAAAATTAGAAAAGGTCGAAAAGAGAACAAGGTAAACCTAAAATCATATGGAGAAAGTTATCCCTACATTTTCTCAAAATCAATGCAGATGTACCTAAGAATAGAACAAAATGAAGCAAATGATTCGTATTGGTGATACCAACTAGTCGGATTATGCTAAGTTGTTGATGTTATACTTACTCAGGTTAGGTGTTTGCCAAGAGCCTATTAGTTTGGTCAGACTTATATATCAGCATAGGGATAAATGTGAGACGGCCAGCCCTCTAGTATTAAAAAATCCAAAAATGTCCTTTAAGATAAAATATTTAGTAGTGGAATGAAATGGACCATATCGAATGGAATTTCTAAAAGGATTCATATGGCCACTATAACTAGTTTTGATATTGTATTAAACAAAAACAAAAAAAGATATTGTAGTGTACCAGATTTAATTGATTGATTACGACACAGAAGTACAATAATATGGTTTCTGTAAGGGGTGGGGAGAAGCTTAATGTGTTAACGTCATTGTTCATGCTCTTCCCTTTCTTTCCTAATACTTTTATATCTTTAGTTGAAATCCGATGAGTAACACTCCTGCCAAAGCTGAAAGTGGAAAAATCTTAAAAGAAAATATTTTAATGAGGTGCATTACTTCTACTTACTTTGAGAACCTCTTTCATTATACTCTCACTCTTTACAGGATGATAATGTACTAGTTCTCATTGCATAATAGCTACTACATATTCAACCTCAAAGAGACTGACTTGGAGGGGAAGAGATAGAGATAGAGATTTACCCTCCTCGAGAGCATCAGAAACTTCTTCCGTTGTCACATTTAAGGCTTTGAGAAGAATTGCTAGATTTTGTGATTTCTTAGCATCAATAATTTGAATATACTGTGAGGTTTGGTCAAAGGATGAGGAAGTTTTTCTTCGATCATCTTTTCCTTGGTCTCCTGGTATATATCCAAATAAGGACTCCATCATCTCCTCATTGAACCTGTAACAAAATTCAGAAATCAGAATGGTAAAAACCAGATACAGTAAATCTCTCGCAGGAGCAAAGCGAATAGCAAGACCAGTGCAAAGCTTACTGGAATGAGCCGGCTCTTATTTCATGCCAAACCATAGAGTGGTCGGGGTTAGCAAGAACCTTGTCCCAGAAGAATGGTTTTAATTTTGTTTTTGGAGCATCAGATTCACTCATTGAGTCACTTCCCCCGTCCTCAGAAGAATGACCTCTCTGATGTGCTCCAAGAGGTAAAGGATTTGGAAAATTACCAGGTTTTGGTGGATTAGGAGGGCGAACTTTTGGAGGTGGAGGTGGGCGTGGAGCCGGTGGTTTAGGAGGAGGTGGTGGTGGACCAGGAGGTGGAGGTGCAGATTTTCCTGGAGGAAGCGGTAATGATGCATGAGCATTTGCACTCATCTCAGGTGTTGACAGTTTCGCTTCTGCTTCGAAAGAATTATGAGGATCAGCATTGTTTACAGAAGATGCACTATTGACATCTAGAGAAGAACCTGACAACACAAATCATACAAATTACTGAAATGTAACGAAAAAGAATGATGCAGTGAGAAAAATTGACCATCATGATAAATAGCAGCAAATAGATACCTGCATTCAAATTCAGAGGCGGTTTCACATCCCCTTGCCCATCTTTTGGAGCTACATCTTTCTTTTTATTCTTAACACACAATATCAACAGAGCTAAAAAGGCAATTCCTGCAACGGAACTTCCAGCCACTGCACCAATTATATAATTTCGATGCTGCTGATTATTTCCTGGAGAATTAGGACCATTTTGTGGTTTATCTGGAGGATGAACATGCAAAGGTTTTGAAGAATTGGTGTCAGTTTGAAGTTTTGGAGGCTTTGCAGGAGGTTTCATAACTGGAGAAGGAGGCTGCACAGTTGGAGGAGAGCTAGTGGGCACTTCAATAGAAGGAACTGGAGCATAAAGTGGTGATACGGTTGCAGGTCCTGGAGATGGAATGAGCGTTAGAACTGCTGCAGGGCCTGGAGAGGGAGAGGGAGACGAAACTGATGCAGGGCCTGGAGAGGGAGCGGGAGACGGAACTGATGCATGGCCTGGAGATGGAGCGAGGGATGGAACTGGAGAACGATTTTTTGGAATAGATGGACGCTTTCTTCCTCTTAGGTACCTCCTGGGAACGCTTGACAATTGTGAGAAAAGCTCTTGATACTTGCTAAACCAAGTAGTGGATGCATCGTCATTATCAGAAACATGAATTGGAATATTTTTCCTTCTTAAGCACTGCAACAAAATCTGCTTCTCTCGGGGAGGCAAATCTTTAATAGCCTTTTGTAAAGTTCTTTTTCTCAACAAAGCTATATCCTGTTTTAAGTAACTATAGCTTCCCGTTGCTGTCTGTTGAATATAATATTCCAGAAATTTTGCAGCTTCAGTACCCTTTTCTAACTCTTCCCTGCAATGAATCCATACTTGCTCGGCCTGCATAGAGAAGATCTCGTCAAGTAATAGTATTCTAACAAGGCAAGAATTAAGTTAGAGATACGAATGCTAAATACTAACATAACGTTGTTTTTGTTTCACTATTATGCAACAGATGCTTCTCCATCTTGCATCTTTTGAAAATTCAAATTTGATGGCTACATTATATGCACAATGAATAAAAACATTCAACAACTAAACCCGCAGCATCGAAACTTATTAGCCTATGTGATTGACTGTCCAAATCCAGATACAAAGGAAGAAATTTCTGTCAGATAAACAGCTTGGGAACACAGATTTACATGCTAGGCTGGCTTGGAAAACAGAAAGGTGACTCCAGTTTTCTTGCACAATATCTTCTAAAGACTCGTGCGAGGAAAAAAAACCTTTGATGCATTACAAATAAGTTTAAAGGGATAGGTTGAAAAGGTTGCAGATATCAGGAAAACACCGATATTTAAGTTCCAAGGTGGAATATTAGAAATTCTTCCTCATTGTCTTTGTTATTAATACAGATTCAATTCTTGTCTCCTATGAACCTCCCAATTTCAGCCATTTTTACAACTAACAGCTTAGTCTCTAAACTTTTGGAAATGAAAAACCGTAAGAGACTTTGGCATAGACTCCTAAGCCTATATTTGCTGTTAGAGAGAAAACACTTTTATTATTTAATTGTACTCTCAACACGCAAGCACGTGCGGACCTGATTCTTTTTTCACGGTCAAGCACGTGGAAATTCTTTTTAATAATGGATGACAGTGAGATTCGAACCCAAGACCTTTGCCTACTTTGCTTCCTCGTTGAACTGTGTGACCATCTCATAGAGAGCACACTTTTATTATTTAATTGTATTCTCAACAAAAGTAATGCTACTTCAATTTCAACGAAATTGCTAATACTCATCAGAAATAAGTAGTTAGATAGCAGCAGATAAAAACATAGACATGTCTATAAGAATCACAATAACAACCATAGTTAACATATACATTAAGCAACTCACATCTAAATACATGTACTACACACATTTTATGGATGCACATTGCATTCATCTCCGTAAATGAATATGAGTGAAACGAAATCCATACCGTATCTTCGTCTATCACAGGAACATGCCAAAGACCTGCAAAGTCTAAATTGCTTCCAGGAAACTTCCTTTTCCCTTCTGAATCTCTTGCTGCCCAAACACAAAGCAAAGCAACAAAACCAAATGCATAGACTATCCTTCCCATTATAATATTGATCATCCCATATTCTAGCCTTCTTTTATTGCATTTGGCATGTATTCAACAACCTTTTTTCGAAGAAACAACCAGAAAATCTTGGCCTTGATAGCTCTTTTTTCAATCCAATACAAAGAATTCCAAATACTTCTCAGCTAAAATAGAGAATTAAAATACACAACAAATGTATAAACAATACAACTATATCAAATGTTTCAAATGGATTGTGGCCTCTATTTTTCATCCAACATCAGGAACTCCCAATAAACAAACCAAGATTCAGCTTTTACACCTAAATATGTGTTTATCCTGAAAATGGTACAGTTGAATTTGTATATGAGGTCAAGAGCATGCGCGTTAAATCTAACCTTGTTTACGTCCGTTTACCTGCCCAATACAATATGCATACGTATGCACATTAACATTGTATCATTAGCCACCCTTTGGTTTCTTTGCAGCAAATAATGA
Organism: Capsicum rhomboideum; assembly: GCA_031232105.1. NCBI lineage: Eukaryota > Viridiplantae > Streptophyta > Magnoliopsida > Solanales > Solanaceae > Capsicum > Capsicum rhomboideum. Next base: position 132,848,899 of record CP124712.1, on the reverse strand, counting down.
GGAAAAAAAGAATGATTTAGCAAAGGTTCAAGAAAGAGATGAATTTCTATATATGATCAAGATTTCTATTTTAAAGGTTTCCTTAAACTTTTTTAGAAAGCTCTCAGATTTTTAACATTTTGGGTCAGGTTCTATGATGGGATTTTTGTTTGTTGGAATATTTCATGTTTTTTCGGACCAAAAGAGACCTGTGCGTGCGGCAAAAATTTTATATTTATAGAAACGTGCAGAGAACAAAGTTGAGATAAGAGAGAGACAGAGAGGTCATTTGAATTTTGGCCTGTTTTAATTTTATCCTGAACTTAAAGAATTTATTTTCCTTCATTTGTGTTCTTTGGCTTGTTTGGTAGAGCAAGGATAATTAATTTTGGGATCAATTTTAGGATGAACTTATTCCATGTTTGATTGAGATAAATTCACGAGATAACTTATTTTACACTAAAAAAATATAATATCAAAAGATCCATGTCAAAACATGCGACCCAATAGTCAAAATCTTTTTACAACATGTTAAATTATGAAAAAAAACTGTTCCCTCCATTCTTAAATAAGTGTTCTTTTTGGCTTGGACACGCCCTTTAATAAACTTCTCACTTCTTGAAAATTAAAAGTAATTTTACCAACTTATCCCTAATTAAATTTTATCTCTTTCCAAGTTGACATTGATTACTATATACAAAATCAAGGACATGTTAGAAAGATTATAATCAAAGTATTCTAAAAGGCTTAAACATACACTTATTTAGCAACAAAACATACACTTATTTGGGAACAAAATCACAACAACAAAACAAACTTATAAAAGAAGGGAGGAAGTACATAATAGAATAAACTTAAAGACCAAATATAAAAGATATAGTGAAGTTCGAAAAAATTATCATTGCATAACGACAGTTTCAATTTTATAGCAAAAATCCATACATGGAATATTGTTGTAATTTGGTTTTGATGATTTACAAATAAGAGTGCAAGGAACTTGGTCCATGTTGTGCTGATTTAACAGTCAAAGGAAACTTTGTACATCTGTAAACTGTACTGTTTGTTTTGGCTGGTAGCACTGCAGTAGTGATGCAACTGGCACGCTAAAACCTGGACCAATAGCGTGGCGTTAAGGTTTCGCTCACACTTACAAAAGGAAGATGTGACAAGAGAAAAACCTAGTTTTTGCAATTAAAGATTTATCTCTCAAGCAAAAGCTTTTCAAAAAGAATTATTGCTCACATTCAACAAGGGACCTGATCGAGTTTCATTAGTCTTTGTTGAATTCTTGAGTCGTGATCTTTCATTCTTAAATTGTAAACCTACTCCTATGTTATAAAGAATTGTAGGTAGTGGTCTTGTCTATGTTCTTAGGTTAAGTCGTGTCAACTAGAGCTAGTAACTCAAAGCAGCCTTAGTTTAGTCAAGTTCTCTTTATCATGCTTTGTGTGATCTTGAGTAGAGTTTCCTAGGAGAGTCAGCCAAAGTTAGTTGATTTGAAGTGTGTAATAGAATTGCTACATACGTCTTGTAATAGAGGTGCTACAAGGTGGATAGGATTAAGAGTTTAATCCTTGTGATTATTGGAGTCTGTAATCACATTTTGGTTTGAAGATAGTGGAGTTTGCTGGAAATCCTATGAGACAGGTCATGATTTTTCCTCCCTTGAGCAAGGAGGTTTCCACGTAAATATTGAGTGTCCTTTATCTTTAGCACTTCACTAAAATCTTGTCTATTTATTGTTTTAGTGTGTAAGGACCTGGTCCCTTTACTTGTGGTAGACTTGTATATGTCAACAATTGGTATCGGAGCGGATTTTCTCTAAACGGCTAACACCTCGAGAGGATACTTCGTTGATGGCTGCTCCACTCAATCCAGAAGAAGGTCAGTTAACCACCAGACCTCTCCATTTTAATGGGCAATATTATGGTTGGTGGAAGACTTGGATGCATGACTTTATTATGGATGAAATATTGAGCTATGGGATATTATTCTTGATGGACCACATGTTCCTACGAAGAAGGTTATTGAAGGAGAGATTACTAGACTAGTTCCCAAGTTTCGCAAAGAATATGAGGAAGTTGATAGGAAAAAGATTGAGAAAAATTTAAAAGCTAAAAAGTTACTTGTGTGTGGAATAGGCCCTGACGAGTACAATATAATCTCTACATGTGAGTCTGCAAAAGAGATTTGGGATTATTTGAGTACTGCACATGAGGGAATAAGTCAGGTCAAGGATTCCAAAGTGGGCATGCTCACTACACAGTATGAAGCCTTCACTATGAAGGAAAGTGAGATCATTCAATATATGCACACCAGGTTCACTGCAATTACAAACGAGCTGCATTGTCTTGGAGAAACAATCTTACCTAGTAAACTGGTGAGGAAAACACTTGGAGTTTTGACGAAGTCATGGGAACGCAAAGTCAATGTTATCACGAAGGCTCGAGATCTCAAGACCCTTACGATAGATGAATTGATTGGTAATCTGAAGACATATGAACTAAAAAGGCAACAAGACCAAGAGAAAAAGGAACACAAGAAAGAGAAAACCTTGGCTCTTAAAGCTTCAAAACCCGACTCCAGTGAAGAAGATGAGGATGTAGCTTACTTAACTCGAAGATTCATAAGAGCTATGAAAAGGAATGGTGGATTTCAGAAGAAAGGGAATACTAGCAAGCCACTTGGTGGAAATGAGTGCTGTCACAAATGTGGTAAACCAAGTCACTTTATCAAGGATTTTCCAATGCATAAGATGGAATACAAAGATTATGTCAAGGCTGGAGGAGACAAAGGCAAAAGGAAGGACCGGATCCCAGACAAGTCTAAGAGAAGAGCGGCAACAGACTATGTGGTCAAGCAAGCATTACCTACTTAGGGGGACTCATCCAGTGAGTCTGATAAGTTAGAGCACCCTGAATATGCTTCTATGATGGTTGTGGAAGAGGATGACAACATTTTCAACTCTTTTTTCACTCTTATGACAAAATTAGATGATGATGAAGATGAAGAGGTAACCCTTCTTGACATTAAGCAAAACCTTAATGACTATTCCTTGAAGAAACTGAAAAAGGCTAGCAAAAGTATTGACTGATTCACTTTGTGAGCTCACAACTGAGAAATATTTTCTTGATGAGAGTCTAGATAATCTTGAAAATGAAAAAAATTGCTTTATCTATTCAAATTTTTGAGTTGGGAGAACAGTTTCATAAAATGACTTCTGAGAATGCTGAAATGAAAGAAAGGCTGAGGAAGCTTTCTGAGTCTATTTCAAAAGAAAAGTTTGAGGCTATTAGTCTTCAAATTGAGCTTGAAGAAAGGTTGAACAAGTCCTAAGGACATATTGTTGTATCTCTTATAAGAAATATTGAGATAGAGAGGGACCTGGTCAGTATTAAGGAAGAACTTAACAAATCTCTGAAATGGAATGCTTCATCTAAGATTTTAGCTAATTTGACTAGTCAGAAATCAAACAATGGCAAGGGTCTAGTCTGTCTAAATGTTAATCCCCCTTTCAATCCCCACAACAAATATGTGTCTGTGTCTAACAATTTGTTGTGTACTCATCTAAGGGAATTAGGCTTCCTGTATGGACAAAGAAAGCCTTGATTACTCCCCTGTCCCTCTTTTGGGAACTCAGACTTAAATGGGTTCCCACCTAACAAATGATCCTTACGTGCAGGAGGGAGTAACAGGAAACAGTCACAGTTGGTTCATGGATAGTGGATGTTCTAAGCATATGATTGGAAGAACTGAATGCTTTCTCTCACTCAAGGAACTTCAAGGTAGAGGTGTCTCATTTGGAGATGGAAAAAAAGGATATATCCTAGGTGTTGAAAAAATTAGAAAATCTCTGGACAATGCTATTAAAAATGTGTATTATGTGAGTGGTTTAAAGTATAGTCTACTCAGTGTCTCTAAAATCTGTGATAAACGAAATGGAGTTAAATTCTGTCTGATTGTTGCACTGTCACCAGTCTCCAGTCTGGTGAGGTCATTCTTAGAGCCAAGAGATGCAAGAACATGTATGTTGCTGATCTGAATTAAGTTCCTGGTGATGGTCTCACTTGTCTAAGTGCTTAAAGTGAAAATGCTAACTTGTGGCATAGAAGACTTGGCCATATTAGCTCCCCACTTCTTAACAAGATGATCACAAAGGACGTGGTCTGTGGTTTTCCCAAGTTGCAGTTTTCAGACATCAAGATATGTAATGCCTGTGCCAAAGGAAAACAAACCAGGTCCTCATTTAAGCAGAAAAAGCAAGTTAGTACCACCAGGCCTCTTGAGCTACTTCACATGGACTTATGTGGACCTGTAAAGGTTCAAAGTAGAGGTAAGAAGAAATATATCTTGGTCATTGTAGATGATTTCTCAAGGTACACTTGGACCATGTTCTTGAGGTCCAAAGATGAAACTTTTGAAGTATTGATGATTTTTGCCAAGTAAATCCAAGTGAAGTTGGACAACAAAATTGCAGGGATCAGGTCTGACCATGGAATAGAGTTTGAAAATGCAAGAGTTGAGGATTTCAGTGCAAAAAATAAAGTAAGTCATAATTTTTGAGCTCCTAGAACTCCTCAACAAAATGGTGTTGTTGAAAGGAAAAATAGGACCTTGGTTGATATTGCCAAAGCTATGCTAATTGATTCTAGTCTTCCAAAGAGTTTCTAGACTGAAGCAATTAACACTACATGCTATGTCACAGATAGGTGCCTTATCAGGTCAATTCTCAACAAGACTCCTTATGAATTGCTGTTCAAAAGAAAGCCCAAAACTTAGCTACTTCAGGGGATTTGGATGCAAATGTTTTGTGTTGAATAATGACAAGGATGATCTTGGTAAGTTTGATTCCAAGAGTGATGAAGGAATATTTGTAGGTTACTCATCAACTAGCAAAGCCTACAAAATCTACAACAAAAGAACTCTTTGTGTTGAAGAAAGTATTCATGTCATCTTTGATGAGTCAGGAGACATGGAAAAATTGAGAAATGTGGATGATGCAGACATGAAGGAACTCATTCCAATTCAAAAGGATAGCTGTGCTGAAGAAAACATTGAAGAACAAGCTAATCAAGATGTTTAAAATGATGCAAATGGTCAAGGAGAAGAACCAAGTCCTCAGTAAGATTCTTCTGAACCTGATGCTTCACAACATGTATCTCAGGACCAAGCTGCCAAGGGACCTGGTACCAGTCATACACAGTCAACCATAAAAAGATCTAACTGGATGCACAAGTCATCTCACCATCTTGAGAATCCACCTCACTTTTGGACTCTGGTATGCAAACCAGGGCACAAACAAGAAGTCTGGCTGCCTTCTCAGTATTCATTGCCACCATTGAGCCTAAGAATGTGAAGGAAGCACTCAAGATTATTAATTGGGTAAATGCAATACAAGAGGAACTTCATCAGTTTGAAAGAAGCAAAGTATGGCACTTGGTCCCCAGACCTGCAGACAAGACCATTATAGGGATTAAATGGGTGTACAGGAACAAACATGATGAACATGGTGTTATCAAAAGAAACAAAGCTAGACTTGTAGTGTAAGGATACAATCAAGAAGAGTGGATTAATTATGATGAGACCTTTGCACCAGTTGCAAGGATGGAAGCTATGAGAATTCTCATTGCTTTTGCTGGATAATGGAGTTCAAGCTATTCCAAGTGGATGTAAAAAGTGCCTTCCTAAATGGGTACTTGAAAGAAGAAGTTTATGTCAAACAACCACCTGGATTTAAAGATATTGGTCAACCTAATCATGTGTTGAAATTAAACAAGGCTTTTTATGGATTAAAGCAGGCTCCAAGGGCATGATATGAAAACTGTCCAAATTTTTTCTTGAAAAATAGCTTCAAAAAAGGCAAAATTGACAATACTCTCTTTCTCAAAACAAGAGGGAAAAATCTGCTGATTGTGCAAGTATATGTGGATGACATCATTTTTGGAGCAACTTCAGATTCACTAAGTGAAGAATTTACTAAACTCATGGGATGTGAATTTGAAATGAGTATGATGGGTGAACTAAGCTTTATCCTAGGGCTGCAAATCAAGCAAAATCCCAGTGGAACAATTATTTGTCAGGAGAAATACATCAAGAAGCTTCTGAAAAAGTTCCACATGAATGATGCTAAGACCATTGATACCACTATTGGGACAAGCTCAAAGCTGGATGCTGATGAACCTGGTCCCTTGGTGAATGAGACTATGTACAGAGGAATCATTGGCTCCCTTTTGTAACTGTCTGCTAGTAGACCTGATATTGTATTCAGTATGGGAATATGTGTAAGGTTCCAAGATTGTCTAAAGGAGTCTCACTTGAAGGCTGCAAAGAGGATTCTCAGATATATGAATGGAAAAGAGGACCTGGTCCTGTTCTATCCATCTAGAGATAATTTTAATCTAATTGGTTATGCTGATACAGATTATGCAGGGTACCTAGTTAACAGAAAAAGTACCTCAGGAATGGCTCATTTCCTAGGGTCCTTTCTAATTTCCTGGGGATCAAAGAAACAAAACTCAGTAGCACTCTTCGCAGCTGAAGCTAAGTATATAGCAATTGCCTCTTGCTTTGCTTAACTCCTATGGATTAAGCAGCAGCAGAAGGACTTTGGGATAGTGTCTAATACTATTCCTCTATTATGTGACAACACCAGTGCTCTCAACATGACCAAAAATCCTGTGCAGCACAAGAGGACTAAGCATATTTATGTGAGACATCATTTCCTAAGAGATACTATGGAGAAGGGGGCCATTTGCATGAAATTCTGCAAGACTAAAGATCAAGTTGCTGATATTTTAACAAAGGCTCTCCACAGGGACCAGTTTGAGAAGAACATAGAGGCTAGGACTGATCAAGTTGAATTGAGCTGCTCAAGTTGGTCTTATCACTCCTTACATTGGTTATGATTAGGGAACACATATCCTTGTATTAATTTGTACATTTGGTCTAATTCACTTTCTATACCTTTTGTAGATATACATCCATAGTGGGCAAGCTGATGAGAAAAATGGATGAGATAGACTTAAAGGAACAATCATTCAAAGAATTAAGAGAGAGACCAGGTCCCTACTCAAAAGGTCAGTATCGTGTATATTGCTTTGTGAAAATTTAGAAATTTACTGTTCAAAATAGCCATGCGTCTTTTTCCACCTCTCCGAATCGTTGTCCCATCATTTGAATTTTGAAAAAACACTCCCAATAGGGACCAGGCATGTCTCTTCACTTTAATCCCAAATGACACCTTCTTCGCTCTTTTAAATACCTTGTCTTAAACTCTCTCCACTCACATTCTTAACACTTTTTGAGTGTTCTTGTCTCAAAAATCTTTCAACTCTTCACTTTGCTCTTTCCTTCTCCCTCTCAAAACAAAAATATCACATCCCTCATATCCATCAAAATTGACCCTTGATAAATCTTCTCAGATAGAATCTCATCTACCTGGCACTCTCTCAAGCCTCATGAACCTTTTTTCAAAACTCCCATCTTATCTAACCTTAACCAAGGAAAGATCGATTCTCCAATCTCAATCCCTCCAGATTTGTCTTCTATCGACCCCATTTCTTCTCCTAATTCAGCCCCAACGACTGTAGAAGTCTAATTTGTCCTCAAACCCACTCTCTTCAGATGTTTTCTCTAAAATACCCTCTGACACTTAACCTGGTCCCATTAAAACTCGAGTAAGTACAGAAGGACCAAGTACCATTAACCTCTCTAAATCTCTCCGATTGATGAACTCATGTTCGATGGGGATTTACTGATTAAAAATGGCACTCCTTCAAACATATTAGCAGCTGGAGATGATCTTATTATCCAAAAGTCTGACTCAAATGGCCCATGAAAAGAGGTTCAGTGAATCTAGGGGGTCCTTGTCTCCCAGCCATTCTCCGAAGCCTTAGTATGACGACACTCCTTCCTCCAAAACCATTCCAAGGGAAATTCCTTTGCCTCTTGTGAAGGATGAAGAGGTGGACGATGCTGCTTATGATCTTTTGTCATGGCAAAGAGTTGGGCAACGTGGGTCAAAAGAAAAAGAGAAAATTGATGTTCCTGAAAAAGTTATGCGAAGTTATGGGACTAAGGGACTGAAAAGAAATTCATGGGGGGTGAACTGAAGGTGAGCAAGTCCGCAACCTCTCCCAAATGGAGATTGAGAAAGTCAATAGTGATTGATGAGACCATTGTTCCCTTGGAAGCAGTGGTGGTTATGGGGGATGAAGAAAAAAAGAGTGATATTGACTCGAATATTGTAGCTGCAATAACAAAGAGAAGGAAGGGAACAGGTTTGACAAAATCCACGGGGACAAAAGTGACTAATCCCAAGAAGCTTGTTAGAAAAAAGACAATTGCTGCCAAAAAGAAAAGGGTTGATGTCCTCAAGGGACCTGGTCCTGCAGCTGACTCCACCACCTTTACAAAAGTGGTTCAATCTGCAAAGGGACCAGGTACCTCTTCCAAAAGGAGAAAAGTACAGAAAGTTGAGAAGATCCTTACTAAGGAGGAAAGGAACAAAGTTCTCAAAAAATAGAAAGTGTTGAAGGAAAAAGTGTTTGATCCAAATTTCTTCGAAAGTCCAGGGATGTATGAGTTGATTGAATTAGTAAAATGTCAGGAGTAACTTCATTTGTTTAACTTGCCAATACCTGCTATTCATGAAAAGAAAGTGAAGGATTTCTACTATACAATAAAATTCTTTGAGGATTGTTTGAGCCTATCTTCTATGATGCAAGGTGTCGAGATTCATCTTAATGAATCTGTGCTTGGAGAGATTCTTGATGTTCCAGTAGAAGGTATCAGGTCCGTGACGAACAAAATCCCGTCTCTTAATTTTGTGAAGGAAGCTTACAAAGTTGGTGAAAAATCACAAGCTGGAGTGGTGAAGAAGTTTCTGAAAGGGGAGTTTCAATTGTTATTTGAACTGGTCAACAAAGTCCTATTGCCACGATCAGAAAAGTGTACAATTGCCTCTGCATCAAACCTGTTCCTCATGGAATCCCTTAGTAAGTTTGAAATTGTTAATCTCCCGGCCATTATGATCGAACACATACACAAGGTTATGACTGTTCCAGATGGAAAGCATGGAATGCCATATGGTTACCTTTAATAAGGTATTTGATCACTTCAAGGTTGAGTGCGTGGAAGGAATAGCAGGGTCTGTAAAGCAAACCTTCACCTTGAACACCTTGATTGAAAATGAGTGTGTCAAAGGAAAAGTGGGGACCAAGTCCAAATCACCAGTCTTCGAACTGATTGTATAACAAGAAAAATTGACTGCAGACTTAGAAGGAATGACTGTGGTGTTGGCCACAAGGGATGCTGAAATTTCTCAATTGAAAGCCATAGTGCAGCAGATTTCAAGTGCGGGACCTGGTACTGTTGAGGCACTTCATGGAGAAAACAAGGAGTTGAAGACATGGGTTAAGGATCTAAATGAGGAAGTCAAGAGCCTTAATGCTGAAGTCAAGGATCTCACCACGAAACTCCTCAATACGCACGCAGCTGAAAGTGCAAGCATGGACCTAGCTCCTAAGCGTCCTCCTTCTTAAGCCCTCTTCATATTGTCCTAGTTCTCTTGTCCTTTTTGTTGTCTCTGTGGTTATTTAGGAACAATTATTTTATGTGTTTTTATTGAGTTCAATATGTATGATGTTTTTCTTTTGCCTTCATGAATGGAATGTTTGCCTTTATCTATCGTCTATCTTTTTTTTTTTCCGGCTTTGTTCATTCATGTTAGTGTTGTCCTAGTGACTATGAATTTACCTTATGCGCATCTTGCTTAAATTGGTTTACTGTTATTACTTTTTTATGATGCCAAAAGGAGAAATATATTATCAATAACAAGGCAGTCTCGATTCACATCAGGGGACCCGATCCCTGGTAGACAGGAGGAACATTCACACTAAAGGGGTCTGGTTAACAGGGGGGATAACTGGAAATAGTCTGAAGGGATCTGGTTGACAGGGGGAATAGTTGGAAATAGTCTATATAGTTTGTCATCATCAAAAAGGGAGAAAATATTGTATTTTGATTTTGATGATTTACAAACAAGAGTGCAAGGGACCTGGTTCATACTGTGCTGATTTAACAGTCAAAGAAAACTTTGTACAACAGTAAATTGTACTATCTGTTTTGGATGGTAGCACTGCAGCAGTGATGCAGCTGGCACACTAAAACCTGGACCAATAGCATGCCATTAAGGTTTTTCTCTCTCTTATAAAAGTAAGATGCGACAAGAGTAAAACCTAGTTTTTGCAATCAAAGATTTATCTCTCAAGAAAAAGCTTTTCAAAAAGGATTACTGCTCACATTCAACGTAGGGACCTGATTGAGTTTCATTTAGTGTTTATTGAATTCTTGAGTCGTGGTCTTTCGTTCTTAAATTGTAAACCTACTCCTGTGTTATAAAGGATTGTAGGTAGTGGTCTTGTCTATGTTCTTTGGTTGATTCATGTTAACTAGAGCTAGTAACTCGAATCCAGGGGTGGAGCTATAGCCTACCAAGTGTTGTCAGGAAAACACCCTTCGCAGGAAAATTACACTGTGTATATAAGTAAAATGTTATCCTATTTAGTTAAATATGACGTGTTGAACACCCTTCACACACTTGAAAGAAATAGCTCAGCGGTGGCAGCCTTTCAGCAAAGGCCAAAGGCAGCGCGCTCATGGGTTCGAATCCCAGCAACAACTAAACTCTTTACCTTTTTAGCATTTTCAAACTTCCTAAATTTTCTGGCTCCGTCACCGCTCGAATCAGCCTTAGTTTAGTCAAGTTCTCTTCATCATGCTTTGTGTGATCTTGGGTAGAGTTACCTAGGAGAGTCAGCTAGAGTTAGTTGATTTGAAGTGTGTAGTAGAGTTGCTACACAGGTCTTGTAATAGAGGTGTTACAAGGTGGATAGGATTAAGAGTTTAAACCTTGTGATTATCGAATTCTGTAATCACATTTTGGCTTGAAGATAGTGGAGTTTGCTAGAAGTTCTGTGAGACAGGTCGTGGTTTTTCCTTCCTTGAGCAAGGAGGTTTTCACGTAAATATTGAGTATCCTTTGTCTTCAGCACTTTACTTTATATCTTGTCTATTTAGTGTTTTAGTGTGTAAGGGACCTTGTGCCAGACTCGTATAAGTCAACAAATCTTTTCCCATTTCACGTTTAAATGCAAGCCTGGTTTCTGTCATGATTTTCTATCTCAAATCATGAGTTCTTTTTTAGTTAGGTAAAGATTTTGCCTAGTTATATATTGAGTAAGTGTAGGTTCATAATTTACTTCTTTTAAATTTTCAGATTTTTTTTTAGAGTGAAAAAGTTTGAATTTTATGCATCAGTCGCGTATTCTACCCCTCATAAGAGGTCTACTCAAGGTATACACTCTAACTCACAGATTTTTTAAAATGCATATGTTTTAAATATGGAAAAATTTAATAAATGTGATACATTTTATATTTTGAATTGTATACAATATGAAGTTCTAATACAGGCGAGTATGGTTGAAATTCGGCATTACAAGTATTTTCTTTTTTTAATATATGCACAGTTTAGATAATATATGCATGCTAATCGATTGAATGAAATAGTTTCATGTATCGCATGTTCTATTTTAATTGAAAATACAAAGCCGTCTAAATTTTAGTCGAACATATTTTGGAAGCGTGATTCACGCTCCATGTTAGCGATTTCAGTTACATTTAAAAGATTATGTAGCGCAATTATAATTAATCCATCAAGTCTGTATCACTGATACACTCCTTATAAATGAATTGAAACAATGTTTCGCGAATTTTTATAAGAAAATTGTTGCTACATTTGGTAATTAACGAAATTATGATGTTTCTGAATTTTTTTTCTATCTACTAGAGGTTATTTGTGCTAGTTTTTGAAAAATATATCCTTTTGTTTTCGAAAAATATATTTCTCTAACTGTTGAACTTTTTTAGTGGAAATTATTTTCTAAACTAATAATGCTAATAGTTCTTCTCATTCTTTTTTTTTTTTTTTTTCTCTTTATTAAAGCAGAGGCGAACCCAGGATTTAAGGACTACGGGTGCACTGCTAGAGGTGGATGTGTGTTAGTATAGCGGTGTCACGCCATACCTTAATGCTTTTGTTAGAACGTTGTTAAACTAGTGCAAAACCAAAGGTATCCAAATAAATATAAATTAAACCAAAAAAAATAAACAAGCTCACCTGTGGCTTGATGATTTTAACCCTTGTGTACAGTTTGGATTGAGGTTGCAAGTTCGAATCTAGCTTGAGTTTTTAATAAGCATAAGCATTTATTTTGGAAAAATGACAAAAAGAAACACAGCGAGAAGGATTTGAACTCGGGCCATTGTGCTCATAGAGACGCTCAAGGCTGAGCGCTGGACCAGTGAACCAAATAAGTATTTGTGTTTATGGGTGCACAATTAAATATTTGATCCTTAATCATGTATATACATGTACATATACATATATTTTTCCGAAGTTACCGGGTGCACGTGCACCACACCGTCAAATGTGGGTCCGCCTCTGTATTAAAGTCACTAATAAGAAAAAAAAGATGTCTCAACAACTTTGAACTCACAACACTAGTTGATATTTAATAAGCTGTCCCTTGAGATCAAATGATCATAGATTTGGTCAACCAATAGATAGTCAAAGATGTATATATGTCATTGATTATATTTTACCTATTTTTTGTACGTAGATTTAAATTATGTAAATCATGAAATCAAATATATCTATTGGTATTTTGATAAGACATACTATCATTTTTAGTTAAGTAATAGTAGTATCTTTTTTTTTTTGGTTAATACGATATATATATATATAACAAAACGCGTTTACAGGGGCGGATGTTCTTGTGGCATTGCCACTACAGACATAGTGCTTGGAGCAGCACTTAAAGTAGCAGAAGTACCTAGATTCGACAAACTAATTGGCAAAGCTAAGTTATGTACATCCTGATTAGTAGCAGTGGCATTATAATTATACATAGTGGAGGGAGCAGGTATTCCTTTCAGTCTTCAAACTTGTACATCTCCATTCTTATCAGCATTCAAAATATCCATCAAGGATGCAGGAGATTCCCAAAACAGCTTGATCACACCGGTATCAAAATGCGTAGTAGTAGTACTAGCTAAGGCGTCTGCTAGTCTATTTTGCTCCCTGTAAACATGACACACCCAAAGATCTCCCATTGCCTGGAAAAGGCACCTGTAATCAGCCAATAGGTTAGAAATGTCATGCAAAGGGGATGATAAACAATGGACAAGCTTTTCACAGTCAACATTAACTTCTAAGGGTCTAAAATTGTGAAATTGAGCTAACTTAAGTCCTATTGGCAGCGCATTGGCTTCAGCATCGAGAGGGTCTAGGCTATAGCACGAACTAGAGATTCCGAGCATCCAATCACCATTAGCATTTCTAAACACTCCACCAATAGCACACAAGCAGTTTGGATTATCAAAGGAGCTGTCAGTGTTGAACACTATGCTACCAGAAGAGGGGGGGTACATGTTAAAGAAGGACCTTCTAGGTGCAGCAGTTCCTGCTAGGAACCAAAACTCGCTGGCCAAATGAGTGATAGAGGTAATTATAAGAGAAGGCGTGAAAGGCTGGCCTTCAAAAATAAACTTATTGCGCGCTACCCAAATAGACCAAATCATAAAGCAACGGAAAACTTTAGAAGGGATGTGGAAAAAGTTCTTATTAGGAAGGAGCTTCAGCAGCTGTTTCAACCAAGTCGAAGGAAGTACAGAAGAACTAGCTATAGCTAGCTTGAACATGACTTTGGATGCCCAGGTTCAGCCAAAGATCATTCACTTTATTGCAAAGAAAGAAGAGATGGGTATTCGTTTCCTCCTTTAAGTCATTGCACAACCTGCAATAAGGGGAGTCAATGATATTTATATGATGCAGGTAATTGGAAGTAGGAAGTAATAGTAGTATCGTTTTCTCAGTACAAGTGATTGCCAATAGTAACTATAGCACTATTGACTCACAAGTACAAAGGGAAGTATATAAACAATTCAGCATATGAATTACCTTGTTAATTTGAAGAAAATGATTTACCTCATATTCATATAAAGTGCAAGTGAATATTTACCCAATAGATATAATTTAGCATGTTGTACAAAGATATATAATTTTTGGCTCGATTTTTGGATATTATATTATTTAGTGTGGGTTTAGGTCTATATTGGGAGTGAATTTATATCTTAAAAATATAATGGGGCGCGTGAACTCATGTTATTTCTCTAAAACTAGGTGATATATATATATATATATGCTAAAATTGGTATAATATTATCTGCGCACCCATACTAGTGCACTTGGTTCAATGTTGAGATATTTATCTAGAGGGCTAGGGATCAATTACCACTTAATACATTTTTTTTTTTGGGGGGTGATGCACCCATTATCTAGAAATCCTAGATTTATCTCTGGTCTACATGGTATGAAAAATAAATTTATTTTATCAAGTCTGGAAGTGACATATTCAACTAGAGTGACTTTGTAAGAGAATTTAAAAATTGAGTGATTTTATTGATGTAATACTAAGTGACTTTGTAAAGAAATATCCAAAAATGTTATGATTTTATCAATTCAAATTAAATCAGGTAATTAACTTTACTAACTAATTCTACATAATTGAGTGATTATTTGAGAAATTAGTTGTAGTTTAACCTGTGATCGTTACAGTTACAAATAATCAACTACTAAGATGTCTAACAATCCTTTTCAACAACTCATTTGCATAAAGTATATATTATATTCAAGTATTGACTATTGATAGCTCATTTGCCACAAATTTATTATAAATGACGAGCAGATATTTGATATTAGAATTTAAAAGTTTAATAATCATGTTCTTAAGCAATTATAAATCTTCCACCATACATGTAAACAAATCACCTTTGTTGTATTATGAGATATTTATCAATTATTCTGCTTGAGACTGAATACTCTTTATTATTGTTGTTGTGGGTTTATTACTCCTTAGGTCCCAAAGAAGTGAAGAGTTTGGAAAGAGGTTAATATAATATGTAGTATAGTTCTTCTTGTAAAATTGATCATCAATTTCTTACTATATTTTTTTCAAAAGTAATAACCAATACTATATAAAAGTACATTAAAATTATTTTAAAAAGTTTGAAGAACCTAACAGAAATTCTTTTATCCTCAAATTGTTATCTTGTCCATTTTTTTTTAAGTACTTCATCTGTTTCAATTTGTTTTCCCATTGATAAGCAGAAATAGAAAGAATATAAATAAAGACCCATGCGCAGGAAGGGTCTCCCTTCATTTCAATTTATTTTGTCAAATTTTAATTTGATATAATTTATTTTAAGAAAGTAAAGCAGACTCTTAAATCGTGTGATCTTAAATTAAATATATGAAGAATGTACCATAATATTTTTTAATCTTGTTGTCTTAAACATGTCACGTGAAAACTTGGAACTAACGAAATGTCAAAAAAAGAAAGACACATTCTTTTTTTGATAGACTAAAAGGGAAAGTTGAAATAGATTAAAAGTGAAGTTGAAATTGACTAAAAAAAAAAACAAAGTAAGACAAGCAAATTGAAACGGAGGGAGTAGTACTTTTTGTCAAGGATCTAGCTTCTAATTTCAAGGTTGCAGAAAATTAACAAAAACCTTATGAACTAGGAGGATGCAAACATTACCAAAACAAAACCAAGTAGTTTTCTATTCCAAACACAACATCTATGTTTGATGTCATACAAGAACTCTAAAAGTTGCACTAATCATAGTCAAATGCAACATTATTTATTGTTGCACTTGTAATAGACAAATGCAACAATATTCATACTTTTCTATTAAGTTCTTAAAACATAGACTACTACAATATAATTCCGGCTGCAACTGTTCGACGTCAGAAGCAAATGCTCGGTCCGCTGCGATCCAGTCTGTTTCCTCACAGCTTGTATTCCCTAATGGTTCCTACAAACCCAGAGAACCATGATTTCAGCAGAGTAACATCCAAGTGTTTGAAAATAAAAATAGTGGCTATAGAGTTCACCGATCAGTATGATATGATGATATGAAATGAGTTTAAATGAAGAAGTCAGGATTCATACAGCCGATCTCAATTATTATGAATTTGAATATGCAGATCCATTACCTGCAGCATAAGTCGTATCCTCTGTGTTGACAGAAGCCACCTAGAAATTATAATGCGAAAACAGTTACTTTCCGTATACAATCAAAAGTGATAATTTTGTTCAGCTTAAAATTACTTTACCGCAACATTTTCATTTCCTGAACAAATCTTTAGCCACCCAAGAGTTTTGCCTGGTAAAAAGAGTACAAAACATGATCATGCCGGTCCTAACTCCTCAACTAACCAACTGGTATTTTTTGGCAGGGGGGGAGGGGGGAGGGGATTAATTTTACTTCAGAGTCCCTCCCTCTAAGAAATAGAAGTAAAAAGTTGCATCAGGATTGAGATATGCTCACTTGTGATCGTTGTATCTGTTCCATAGCACTCATAAGGAACTTCTGGTATGCATCAGCTTCTTGGACTGAGCTGATATTCTCCACTTGCGGTTCGTAATACCTACCCGATCCAAGGGAAAGAAATCAGTATTCCTTATAAAAGAGGGAAATCTTTAGAATATCAAAAAAGAGATGCAGGACGGAATTAGAAAGAGTGAGTAACTCTTCAACCTTAGTTTCTCTCGTGCTTCACTTAGTCTTTGATTGAGCTTCATAAGCTTCTTCTCATGATCCTAATATGGAAATACATAAAACAATATATCTAGTTATGATCTTGCGGTAATAACAAATATAAGCTTATAACTACTGGCATCAGATTTACCTCGACACTAAAGCATGTATCAATCATCAGCATCGTAAAACACCCAGAAAAAAGACAAATTATTCAATCACGTAGAAAAATATCAAGCAGAAATGGAGAAAAGGAAAATAAAGAGAGTGGTCACGTATCCATTCTGACGAACTAATACACTAATACATATAAAGAGAGTGCAAAAGGAAAGTGGCATACACAGCAATCTTCTCCACCATTTGTCCTTCATATTTTGACTGTGTGAGACTGCCTCAGATGCTGCAACGAAAGGCATGTTGAAGGTCAGATGAAACTCCAAAGGATTGCCTGTAGAGGCTAGCGATCAGTAAAAGATGTGTAAAACTTAGTATCTGTTCATTTGAAATGGGTCTTCAACAATCATGTGGAGTGGGACAACCAAAAAAACATTTGAGATAGTCAGTTATATGGAATTAGCAAAGTCTAATTCATGGATTTGGAATTTTGAAATAAACATACCACCTGTTCAGTTTGCCACGATTATTGACAATACGGAGCATGACATCCTCAACAGTAAACAACCAAAAAAAATCATAGCATATTCTGTATCTCAAAACTATCATAAAGGGAATTACTTATTAAGATATTCACCTTCTTCTGCTAGAAAAGCTCATCACTTGACCGGTTGGAGAAAACATCAAAAGAGCAACATCTGTGTCACATAAAATAGCCAACTCATTTGCCTTCTTAACAAAACTATCTTTGCGCTTTGAGTAGGTCCGTTGACGGGATGTTGGATCCTCAATTTTCTCCATCACACGCTTATTGCGACCCATGGAAGGATGCAAACTAGAACTGGAAGTTGGATGCAAGGTTGTTCGTCAAGGAACTGAGAAATGTATAGAACAACAGAAAAGAAAAAAACACAAAGGTCAAAGCACTTAATGCATTGATCACATGCTAGTCTAAGTCAAAGCATTGAATAAGTTTTTTCCAGATTTCATTAGTTGCAAGTAATAGAAAATCTAATATTGAATCAGATATAGAAATATTTTGTGAAGAAAACGAGTTCAGCGGTGATTCTATTACCTATTACCAAATCTTCAGTCAACGCTAGCTTTTTTCCAGGCTAGCTACAACAACCAGGTGACCTGCACCCACACAATTAATGAACAGAAATCCGTGGGCTGTAACCTGCCGAATGGACAAAGGTACTTAAGTTTATTCGTTTTCCTTTATTGATTTTGTCTATTTCAAATAAATGAATGCATTTAACAACATCCTCATAATTTATAATGTTCCTTGTTCTCAATACTTATGTCTCACTTAATTTTCCCTTGTTTTGAATCCGGAAAAAAATATTAACTCCAAGAAGAATTTATCTAGGTCCTGCTAGCTTCTCATTAAAGCCGGCATCTGTGCGACTTAAGAAACTAACAGTAAGTACTCTTCAACCGGCTTCAGGCTAGACAATTATTCGTTAGAAAAGCCATGACTAATGTTATGTTTCAAACAGTACAGTTCAACTGTTGATTACAGCAATCCTTAAAGGAAACTACCTTCTTTTTTCTCCTTGCAATCTCCCCATAGCCAAGGACATGATGCGGGGAGCAGTTTATACAAAATGAAACTTGGAAAATTAAAAGCGTACCCTTTGGAAACTCAAGAGAAGTATAAGGTGTAAGGGAAGATCACATTAAAGAGAACTAAAATAATTCATCATTAAAAACAAATTGTCTCATGTCACTATAGAGTAGAATTATTTCTTTTTAGTAGGCCTATAACCTTGCACGAAAGAGAAACTACGATGTCCAATCAAACTTGGATCCATACTTTAAGTTTATAGGTTCTGGATTATAAAACAGAATGACGATCGGGATAAGATAAATTGTACATTTTATGAGGATTTTTTGAAACAAATATAGAGTTTGAACCAAAGCTACTGGGTGCTGCCGAACCCGTAACTTGTGGTGTAGATCCGCCCATGCTCCCAGCTAATGATGAAACTTGATACTTAATAATTCTACAACAATAAAATAGTTATAAGACAAAATAGGTCATTTCACTTGGCTGATTGACTTCCTCCCCACTCGTCTATCAGCTTTACCCTTGACCTAACAATAAAATATATGTTCACAACTTCCAGGAATAATTTTGATATCCATATTTAGTTCTTCATATACCTATTCAAATTATAGCTCAAAACTTTATCATGACACCCTTTGATCCTGAACGTACAATCAAGTATCAACTACCTGAGGTTGCAAACATAATCTTTTCCCAAATAATACTACATTAACTCCCTTCTTATAAGCAATTTGTCTTTTGAATTGCTGTATCACAAATTTGTCTTCCCACTGTATCAAATATAACTGTATCATATATATGCTTTCCCAATGGCGGAGCCAGGATTTTCACTAAGGGGGTTCAGAAGTAAACTTACGAACTAACCGAAGGGGGTTCAACATCTACTATATATACAAAAAAAATTATCTTAACCATGTATAAATAGTATAATTTTCCACCGAAGGGGGTTCGGAACCCCCTAGCCCAAGGGTAGCTCCGCCCCTGTGCTTGCCATTAAAACTAGCATTTTCTCATGCATATGTGCACCATTGTCTAGCCAATTGGCAGAAGGAGTATGTCTTGTCTTTCACTCCTTTTCAAGTATTTTACATTCTAATTCCACTTGCTTGTCAATAGGTAATCACTTGATCTGACTGAAACACTTCCCCAACTTCAATGGAAATTATATTTGATGTAAACATTGTTGTTCCCTTTTACCTGATTGTTTCTTTCACTTTGCTTATCTTATCATGTTGCTGATGTTACTGCTTGTTATTACTACTTATTGTTCTTCTCCCCTTGAGCCAAGGGTCGGAAACAGCCTCCCCACCCTCGCAAGGTAAGGGTAAGGTCTGCGTACTCTTTACCCTCCCCATGCCCCACCTTGCGGGATTTTAATGGGTATGTTGTGTTGTTGTTGTCTAGATAATGTTGTCTAGAAACCACATAGGTGGATGTACACCGCAAAGAATAAATCTAGATTTTGAAGGAGAACAACAATGAACAGGACAGAATACTTCAATACCTAATATTTACTACCATGACCAAGTATACTTATTAGAAATTTCACGTTCCGCAGCATAGAAAACATGCATCTGATGCAAGCAAATAATTGGTTATATACCAGAAGGAATGTTGAAAACCACGAATTCTTCACTTTTAATTGGCCTTACATGAAAAAGAGAAGAGGTTCATAGAGTCCATATGTTGAATTTTTGAACTTTCGAGTAGTGAATGTGAAGTGACGTCAAATAAGCCAGAAAATGACAACTTTCAAAACCTCATACTCAACTACCAGATGTGGGGAGCACCTAAAAGAAGTATTTGGAACTTTGTTCAAATAAATTTCATGTAAGCCCCTTGTTAAAAGCAATGATCATTTGCATTGGAT
This sequence comes from Capsicum rhomboideum, assembly GCA_031232105.1. Taxonomy (NCBI): domain Eukaryota; kingdom Viridiplantae; phylum Streptophyta; class Magnoliopsida; order Solanales; family Solanaceae; genus Capsicum; species Capsicum rhomboideum. Next base: position 132,828,698 of record CP124712.1, on the reverse strand, counting down.
AAACTCAAATTTGTCTTCCCACCATAACATATGTGTCGTTGTTTGACATGGCACCAGATATATTATTGGCCACCAAAGCCAGCATCTTCTCAGGTTTCGTGCAGTGCTGTCAAGCCAGATGGCGTCATGTCTTTCCTTTCCATTCTTTCCCACGTGGCAATAAATGCTTCGACAGGGCAATTCCATTTCTTGGTAATAGTTTAACACCTGATCTACCTGAAACATTCTTAAGTCCTAGGAAAGTTTATACATATGGCACGTGTTCTTGTTCAAAATTGAAAAGGAAATTTTAACTCTTTCACTCTCTTACTCACAATTGCTTGCTAAAGTTAATCCATATCTCCTTTTGTTTTGTTTCTCTCTTTTTCCCTTTAGTATTACTCCTACATGTTAAATTGTCCGAGATACTTCCCAAGGCTTCAAAGAGCGCCCATCACTTCCATTATCATCAGCAAGTTTCATGTTATTTCTCTCTCTCTTTTCCACATTCTTATTAGTCCACGTGTTAAATTGTCCCGGATACTTTCCAAGGCTTCAAAGAGCTCCCATCACTTTCCATTATCATCAAAAACTCATCAAAAACTTTCTTGTTTGTTCTTTTTCTCTCTTTTTCCACATTTTTATTACTCCACATGTTAAATTGTCCCGGATACTTCCCAGAGGCTTCAAAGAGCTCCCATCACTTTCAGTTATCATCAAAAGCTTTCATTATAGTGCTAATGGTGGTTCAAAAAATGATTTACATGAATAAGTATTCTAATCAAAAGTCTCACTCTCTAACCAAGCATACTTTGAGTCAGCTTGCATGCACCTCCCACCCAGATATAGGTACTTGTCTCTGGAGAGATTTGAATCTGAGATATCATGATTATTAACCTTTATCACTAAGCCACACACTTGGGTGTGTTTCCAAAGACATTATACTGAACACATATATGCATTTGAGGTAAGCAGATAATAGGGTACTAACTGATTTCAACCATAAGTTTTTCTTCTTGCATGGACAAGCAATAAATTAGTAAAGTAATTAACAATGCAGAGAGCCATTAAAATAGGAGGGCAAGTACAAAAGCATACCTGGAAGATCAGTTGATCAACAATGGCAATGAATTTAGGAATAGATGATTGAGAATGAAAAGTAAAATAGACTCATGCAGATCAAAGAAGCAGAATTTGTCATTCTTCGTCTGTTGCACTGCACGTGTGCCCAAAGCAGAACTTCTCAAAATGACTTAAATAAGTTATAGTACTTCCTCCATTTCAATTTGTTTCTTCATTGATAAGTTAAAAATAGAAAGAATATAAATAAAGGAGCATTCCAACCCCTCCGTTTCAATTTGTTTTTATTTCTCCATTGATTTATTCAAAAATAGAAAGAATATAAATAAAGGTACATACAAGAAGGCCCCGGCCCCTCGGTTTTAATTTATTTGTCTAATTCAACTTGACACAAAATTTAAGAAAGTAAAGAAGATTTTTGAATCGTGTGATCTTAAATTAATATTATGTATAATATACCAAAATACTTTTAATCTTGTGATCTTCAATATGTCATGTAAAAACTTAGAATTAAAAAAAAATTGTCAAAAAAGAAATACACATTCTTTTTAAAATGAACTAAAAAGAAGAGTAAGATAAACAAATTAAAACAGAGAAAGTATTACTTTTTGTCAAGGGTCTAACTTCTAATTTCAAGGTTCAGAAGATAACAAAACCTTATGAACTTGGAGGATGAAAACATTGTCAAAATAAAAACCAAACCAAATTGTTTTCTATTTCAAACTCAATATCTATGTTTGATGCCATACAACAACTACAACTCAAAAAGTTGCACTAATAAAAGATACTTTTGCTTGCCTGATGGGTGCAAGTTATTTTCTACTAAGTTCTTAAAACATAGACTACTATAAGATAATTCCTGCTGCAGCAGTTCGACGCCAGAAGCTAATGCTCGGTCCGTCGCGATCCAGTCTGTTTCCTCACAGCGTGTATCCCCTACTGGTTCCTACAAATCCAGAGAACCAAGAATTCAGCAGAGTGACATCCAACTGTTTGCAAACAATAATAGAGGCTATAGAGTTCATCGATTAGTATGATATGATGATATGAAATAAGTTTAAATGAAGAAGTTGGGATTCATATAGCCGACCTCAACTCTATGGATTTGAATATGCAGATACATTACCTGCAGCAGCGGTATCCTCTGCGTTGACCGAAGCCACCTAGAAATTATAAAGATAACAGTTACTTTCCATACAGGATGTCAGTAAAACAGTTAAGCATCCTTCCAAGAATGATACAATCAAAAATGGCAATTTTGTTCAGCTTAAAATTACTTTACCCCAACATTTTCATTTCTCTGAAGATATCCTTCGCCACCCAAGAGTCTTGCCTGGTAAGAAGAGTATAAAACATGGTCAAGCCCGTCCTCACACCTTTTTTTTCAAAAAATGGGGGTAGGAGAAATAAGGGAGGGGATTACATAGTGAAGATCGAACCTTCACTAACAAGGTGAAAGTTCAGGTAGCCAAGGTAGCCAACCAACTGAGCTACTAAGATTCTCCGGTCCTAACTCCTCAACTGACCAACTAGTGCTTTTTTTTTTTTTGGGTGGTGGTGGTGGGGTGGTAGGGTGTGGGGGCGGGGGGGGGGGGGGAATCATTTATTGAGCTTATTTTACTTCAGCATCTCTCCCCCTAAGATATAGAAGTAAAACATTGCATCATGCTTGAGATATATGCTCACTTGGGATCGTTTTATCTGTTCCATAGAACTCATAAGGAACTTCTGGTATGCATCAGCTTCTTGGACTGAGCTGATATTCTCCACTTGCGGTTCGTAACACCTGCCCGATCCAAGGGAAAGAAATCAGTATTCCTTATAAAAAGAGGGAAATCTTTAGAATATCAAAAAAGAGATGCAGGACAGAAAAAGAAGTGAGGAACTCTTCAACCTTTGTTTCTCTCGTGCTTCACTTAGTCTTTGATTGAGCATCATAAGCTTCTTCTCATGATCCTAATATGGAAATACATAAAACAATATATCAAGTTATGATCTTGCGGTAATAACAAATATATGCTTATAACTACTGGCATCAGATCTTACCTCGGCACTAAAGCATGTACCAATCATCAGCATCGTAAAACACCCAGAAAAACGACAAATCATTCAATCACGTAGAAAAATATCAAGCAGAAGAGGAAAAAAGGAAAATAAAGAGAGTAGTCCATTCTGACGAACTAGTAGACTAATACATACAAACGGAGTGCAAAAGGAGAGTGGCATACACAGCTATCTTTTCTATCATTTGTGCTTCATATTTTGACTGTGTGAGACTCTGCGCCAGATGCTGCAACGAAAGGCATGTTAAAGGTCAGATGAAACTCCAAGGGCTTGCCGGTAGAGGCTAGCGATCAGTAAAAGATGTGTAAAACTTAGTACCTGTTCATTTGAAATGGGTCTTCAACAATCATGTGGAGTGGGACAACCAAAAAAAGCATTTGAGATAGTCAGTTATATGGAATTGACAACGTCTAATTCATGGATTTGGCATACTGAAATAAGCATACCCCCTGTTCAGTTCGCCAGGATTGTTCACAATACTGAGCATGACATCCTCAACACTAAACAACCAAAAAAAATGAATCATATCATATTCCGTATCTCAAAACTATCATAAAGGGAATTACTTATTAAAATATTCACCTTCCTCTGCTAGAATAGCTGGTCACTTGACCGGTTGGAGAAAACATTAAAAGAGCAACATCTGTGTCACATAAAATAGCCAACTCATTTGCCTTCTTAACAAAACTATCCTTGCGCTTTGAGTAGGTCTGTTGACGGGATGTTGAATCCTCAATTTTCTTCATCACACGCTTATTGCGACCCATGGAAGGACGCAAACTAGAACCTGAAGTTGGATGGAAGGTCGTTCGTCAAGGAACTGAGAAATATATAGAACAACAGAAAAGAAAAAAGCACGAATTAGGTCAATGCATTTAATGATTGGCATGCTAGTCTAAGTCAAAGCATTGAATAGGTTTTTTCCAGATTTCATTAGTTGCAAGTAATAGCAAATCTAATATTGAATCAGATATAGAAAGATTTTGTGAAGAAAACGAGATCAGCAGTAATTCTGTTATCTATTACTAAATCTTAAGTCACCGCTAGACTTTTTCCGGGGTACCTACACACATCCACAGCCAAGTAACCTGCACCCACACAATTAATGAACAGAAATCCATGGGCTGTAACCTGCCGAATGGAAAAAGGTACTTTAGTTTATTCATTTTCCTCTATTGATTTTTTCCACTTACAATAAATGAATGCATTTAACAACAAACTCATAATTTCCAGTGCCCCCTGTTCTCACTTCTCAATACTTATTTATCACTTAAAAGCCTACCTTTTGGAAACTCCTAAGCTCTTTCATTCCGGTAATGATATCAGAAAAGTCCTATTTACTAACTTTTCTAGCATTTCAAAGTCTATATGTATAAGTTTAACATATAGAAGAATTCGTATTTTGATATCTCAAGAGAAGTATAAGGTGTATGGGAAGATCACATTAGACAGAACTAAAATAATACATCATTAGAACACAAATTATGTCCATACTCCCAACTAATGATGAAACATGGTACTTAATAATTTTAATACAATAAAAAAGTTATAAGAAAAAATAGGTCATATCACTTGGCTGATTGACTTCCTCTCCTCTCGTCTATCAGCTTTACCCTTGACCTAACAATAAAATATATGTTCACAACTTCCATGAAAAAATTGATATCCATGTATTCCGTTTATATTCCGTTCTTTTTTTAATAACTGAGAAATCCATGAGGACCAAAGACACATGGTTAGAGACTCTTGGGATAAAATGTCTGCCACTCTACCCTTCTCAATTTAAATGCCAGGCTTTTTTTGTGGTAGGGTTCAAACGCTAATCGTGCGCTTACCTCACACATTTCATGCTGTGCTCTTACTACTAAACCAAATCCCCGGAGGCAATCCATATACTTAGTTCTTCATATACCTATTCAAATTATAGCTCAAAACTTTATCATGGCACCCAAGAATTCTTCTCGTTTATTTAGTCTTGAGTGAAAAGGACAAGCTTTAGATTATTGAATGTGAACTGAGAAAGTCATAAAAGCCAGTAAACCTCAACCTTCACAAACTCACTACTCAAGTTGCAAAACCTCTATCACTTTTGCCCAAATAATGCTACATTAACTCCCTTGTCTTCCCACTATATCATATATGGTTGTTTGGCAATGTACAAGCTTGCCGTCAAAACTAGAATTTTCACAGACATTCGTGCACCGTTGTCAAGCCAATGGCAGCAGGAGGATGTCTTTCCTTTCACTTCAATAACTAATATTTACTACCATGACCAAGTTTTACTTATCTGAAGCTTCGCCTTCCACAACATAGAAAACATGCATTTGATGCAAGCAAATACTTGGTTATATACCAGAAGGAATGTTGACAACCAAGAATTATTCACTTTTAATTGGCCGTATATGTAAAAGACAAACATAGAGGTTCATAGAGTACATAGGTTGAGTTATTGAACTTTCGAGTAATGAATGTGAAGTGATGTCATATAAGCCAAAAAAGGACAACTTTCAAAACCTCATATTCAACTACCAGATGTGGCGAGCACCTAAAAGAATTATTTAGATCTTCGTTCAAATAAATTTATCATAATCCCCTTTTTAAAAGCTTAACAATGATCATTTGCAGTGGATAAACTCAAATTTGTTTTCCCACCGTAACATATTTGTCATCGTGTGGCATGGCACCGCATCCAATTGGCCACAAAAGCCAGCATCTTCTCAGGTATTTGTGCATTGTTGTCAAGCCAGATGGCGTCATGTCTTTCCTTTCCATTCTTTCCCATGTGGCAATAAATGCTTCGACAGGGCAATTCCATTTCTTGGTAATAGTTTAAAAGCTGATCTACCTACGTGAAACATTCTCAAGTTCTAGGAAAGTTTATACATATGACACATGTTCTTTTTCAAAATTAAAAGGAAATCGAAAATCTTTTACACAATTGCTAGCTAAAGTTAATCCATATCTCCTTATGTTTTGTTTCTCTCTTTTCCACATTTGTATTACTCGACGTGTTAAATTGTCCTGGGTACTTCCCATGGCTTCAAAGAGCTCCCAGCACTTTCCGTTATCATCAACATGTTTCTTGTTTTTCTTTCTCTCTTTTCCACATTCTTATTACTCCACGTGTTAAATTGTCCCAGATACTTCCAGGCTTCAAAGAGCTCCCCATCACTTCCCGTTATCATCAAAAGGTTTTGTGTTTGTTCTTTTTCTCTCTTTTCCACATTTGTCTTACTCCACGTGTTAAATTGTCCTGGTTGATACTTCCCAGGGCTTCAAAGAGCTCCCATCACTTTCAGTTATCCTCAACAAGTTTTTTGTTTGTTCGTTTTCTCTCTTTTCCACATTCGTATTACTCCACGTGCTAAATTGTCCCTGATACTTCCCAATGCTTCAAAGAGCTCCCATCACTTTCCATTATTATCAACAAGTTTCTTGTTTGTTCTTTTTTCTCTCTTTTCCACATTTGTATCACTCCACGTGTTAAATTGTCCCAGATACTTTCCAAGGCTTCAAAGAGCGACCATCGCTTTCAGTTATCATCCACAAGTTTCTTGTATGTTCTTTTCCTCTCTTTTGAGGTCACAAGTTCAAGCCTTGGAAACAACCTCGGGCAGAAATGCAAGGTAAGGCTGCATACAATAGACCCTTGTGATTGGGCCCTTCCCCGGACCCTACGCAAGCTTTAGTGCACGGGTATGTTCTTTTCCTCTCTTTTGAGGTCACAAGTTCAAGCCTTGGAAACAACCTCGGGCAGAAATGCAAGGTAAGGCTGCATACAATAGACCCTTGTGATTGGGCCCTTCCCCGGACCCTACGCAAGCTTTAGTGCACGGGGCTGTCCATTATCTATTACTCCAAGTGTTAAATTGTCTGCAATACTTCCCAAGGCTTCAAAGAGCTACCATCACTTTCGTTATCACTTATCATCAACAATTTCTTGTTTGTTCCTTTTCTCTCATTTCCGCATTCATCTTAGACCAAACATTAAATTTCCCTGGATACTTCTCAAGGCTTCAAAGAGCTCCCATCTTACTGTTATCATCCACAATTTTCTTCTTTGCTTTGATTCTCTCAACCCTGCATTCATCTTACTCCACAAATTAAATTTACCCAAATACTTCCCAACATTCAATGTTTACTTCCCATTATCATCAAGAAGTTTCTTATTTGTTTTGATTCTTCCCCTCAGTTTTCCCCATTCGCCTTACTCCATTCATTAAATTGCCCCGGATACTTTCCAATGTTTCAAAGAGCTCCAATCACTTTCTATTATCATTGGCAAGTTTCTTAGTTGGTTAGATTTTTTCTTCTTCTTTTTTTTTTTTTTGTTTTCTCTCTTTTCGCATTCGCCCCCCCCCCCCCCCCCCCCCCCCAGTACTTCTCAAATTTCAAAGACCTCCCATTATCATCAAAAAGTTTCTTGTTAGAGACGCACACAAATTCGACCCCCCATTCGCCTTACTCCATGCATTAAATTGCCCCGGATACTTTCCAATGTTTCAAAAAGCTCCAATCACTTTCTATTATTATTGTCAAGTTTCTTATTTGGTGAGATTTTTTCTTCTTCTTTTTTTTTTTTTTTTTTTTTGTTTTCTCTCTTTTCAGCATTCACCTACTCCACACACAAAATCCCCCTCCCCCTCTCCCCCCAAGGTAATTCTCAAATTTCAAAGACCTCCCATTATCATCAAAAAGTTTCTTGTTAGACACACACACAAAAATTCGACCCCAAAGCCCCGACAAACATAGGTGTAACACATTCATTCGCTTGTCTATTTGTTGTTAGGTTTCTATATTTGCACCCATCATAGACGGATGTACAAGGAAAGATTAGATTAATAATATGAACGAGAACGACATTGTCTCTAAAGACCTGCAATCACTACGAATCTATGCATTCCCCTTTGTTTTCCCCATTTGCCTTAATCCATGCATTAAATTGCCCCGGATACTTTCCAATGTTTCAAAGAGCTCCAATCACTTTCTATTATCATTGTCAAGTTTCTTTTTTAGTTAAATTTTTTCTTCTTTTTTTTTTTTTGGTTGTTTTCTCTCTTTTCAGCATTCGCCTCCTCCACACACTAAATCCCCCCCTCCCCCTCCCTGGTACTTCTCAAATTTCAAAGACCTCCCATTATCATCAAAAAGTTTCTTGTTAGACATGCACACACAAATTCGACCCCCCATTCACCTTACTCCATGCATTAAATTTCCCCGAATACTATCCTATGTTTCAAAGAGCTCTAATCACTTTCTATTATCATTGTCAAGTTTCTTATTTGGTTAGATTTTTTCTTCTTCTTTTTTTCTTTTTGTTGTTTTCTCTCTTTTCAGCATTCGCCTACTCCACACACTAAATTCCCCCCCCCCCCTCCCCCCCTCCCCCCCACCCCCACCCCCACCCCAAGGTAATACTCAAATTTCAAAGACCTCCCATTATCATCAAAAAGTTTCTTGTTAGACATGCACACACAAATTTGACCCCAAAACCCCAACAAACATAGGTGTAACGCATTCATTCCCTTCTCTATTTGTTGTTAGGTTTCTATATTTGAACCCATCATAGACGGATGTACAAGGAAAGATTAGATTAATAATATGAATGAGAATGACATTGTCTCAAAAGACCTGCAATCACTACGAATCTATGCCAACTTAGTGAAAGAAAAGGCACAATGGAAAAATATATTTATATAGGTGATAACAATTATGTTGCGAACATGTTTTGGTCATGTTAGTAGTTTCGATCGGTCTTAGGTTTTCTAGGAGCCTGTTAGTCCTATTGGATATTTCAATGCTAGCAGGAAATAAATATAGATAACATCTAGCACTTTTTATTTTGATTTCTTCATTTGGTATAATGGTGGCTTCAACATTGAGAAGAATTTGAATGCAGAAACATGGTCAATGAATGTCGATATAGCCAACCCCGACTTGTTTGCATTGAAGCATGGTTGTTGTAATGAGAATGACAGTGAAAAGGACCAAAAACACTTCATAGTTTTTAGACAAAATTATAGCCCAATACCTTTGGGCTATCTAGTTTACAAAACATGTATAGTGTATTATACTTTATTTTTATACATATAATATACATACATATACACATAATATAACAGCAACAACATACCCAGTATATTCCCATCAAGTGGGGTCTGGGGAGGGTAAGTGTATGCAGTACCTCAGAGGTGAGATAGAAAGACTGTTCCGATAGACCCCCAACTCAAGATAGCATATACACATAATATACAAATAGTAAACATATCTATACATTTAATATACATATTTATACATATAATATACATACGTATACAAAACATATACATATTATATACAATTGAGTGTATATGTAGTGTATACTCAGCCATATTTGGTAAACTAGATGGTTGATATATATTAGTAACTATCCCTAGTATTTACTAGTGGGAGCCACAATAATGAATGGATTGGATCCCCTTCCTCATAAATTATACTGAGCAAATAGGACAAAAACAAATCGTATATATATATATATATAAATTTTAATCCCTTTCACCAAAGAAAAGCTTTCATTATATGTAGTGCCAACGATGGTTCAAAAAGTGATCTACATCACAATTTTGAACCCACTTGTGGAGTTGTTGCAATTTTTCCTCGATAAAAATTCTAGTTCCACCACTATGAGAAGTCTTTATATTGAACAAGATGACCAAGTATAGAAAGAGACCCTGCTGTCTCCTGAGTTTTCGACTAAAGGAGAAAGTTTCCAGGGGCATATTTTTTTGATAACCGTGGATACTTGGTGTCTAGGTCAGCTTGCAAGCACCTTGACTAATTCCACTAATTTTCTTTTAGGTAATTCTGTCCACCAAGGTTCTGCCAAGACTATAACAAATGGGAAGAAATCAGTTAGTTTTAATCCCCGCTGAAATTTGAACCTGAAACCTCCTCATTATTAACCCACTTACCACTAAGCCACACCCTTAAGTGCATTTCCAAAGACATTATACCGCACACATATATGCATTTGAGGTAAGCAGATAATAGGGTACTAACTGATTTCAACTATATGTTTTTCTTGTTGCATGGGGACGAAGGGAGAAACAAAATTAAAGCAATAAATTAGTAAAGTAATTAACAATTCAAAGAGCCATTAAAATAAGTGGGTAAGTACAAAAGCATACCTGGAAGCTCAGTTGATCAACACTGTCAATGAATTTAGGAATAGATAATTGAGATGAAAAGTGAACTAGATGAGAGTCATGCAGATCAAAGAGGCAGAATTTGTCATTCTTCGTCTGTAGCACTGCACGTGTCCCCACGCCACAACTTCTCAAAATGACTGAGCTAATCAACTATCTAATCAACATATATTAAACTTATTTAATCGAGGCTCACATTATTATTTGAGGCGCCCTGCAACAATGACTAGTAACACCGATGATTCAACCATCAAGTGCTTCCTTTATATTAATGCGCCACAAGCAAACACATGGCTATAGCCTATAACAAAGAAAGTGGGTCGGGGTAGGGCCGAACGCTTCTCCTTCTTCTCTCCAAGAAGAGTACCAACTTAATTTTGGGTTCAACAGGGAAGCAAAATCCCTTTGTGTTTTGTCATCATGCTTAATAAAGCCCACTTTTCAGGAAACGGCTCCCCTCCCTCCCCGTTCCCCTTTTGATTGGTGACATGTGTTGATTAATAAAATAAATGATTTTGATTTATTCTCTAATACGCCCTTGTTTCTTATTTCTAAAATAAATTTTTATTTTTACTGATCACTTTTAATATATTAAAAAATTTTTTTTTTTTTTTTTTAGTTTTACTCTTAGGAGTCGTTTTGTATGATGTATAAGGTATAATAATCTCGAAATAAAATTCAGAATTATTTTATCCTATGTTTGATTGAAGGTATTAATTAGTGTCAGGATTGTTTATCCCACCATTTATATTCTAGTAATTGGATAAGTTATCTCATATATATGATGAGATAACTTATTCTGGGATAGATAATCTCGGGATAACTTGTTCTCAATCAAATGACCACTTAGTATTAATTGTTTATTCTCCAAATTATTTTCAAGACATAATACTCTAAACATCAATTAATAGGGGTGGTAAGATAAAATAGTCATATCAATAATTGTTTTCTTAATATTTTCAAGTAAAAGTGCACGGAGGGAGTAACTTAGTGTCAAATCAAAATATGACAAATAAAAGTGAATGAAGGGAGTAACTCAATGCATCACAAAGGATTAAACTCATTTCTCTTCTCCTGAAACTAGCGCTACTACAATTAAATAATAAAAGTTTTGGTTGATTGACTGTCATATATTCTTAATTAAGATTACTTAACAAATGTAGAAGCTGGAGATTTACGTTGAATTAGAAGTTAAGAAAAAAAAATTAGAAATTTAAAAAGTAATTAATGGGATAGAGCAATATCCCAAGATGGACAATGGTCCTTTCAGAGTATCTGCAAATAGCTTGGCTCTAAATTAAATTTTTATTTCAGTATTTTAACGATAAAATTTTTGGGAAAACAACATAAATCCTGATAGTTTGAAGCTTAGTTATAGAAAATTTCAATATTTTACATAATTACTGAAAATCCTGATTTTGGGTCTGTCGAGATACATAATTAGCTCCCGATATATCCAAGAAGATATATTTTTTCCTTTGTAAAGATATATAATTAGCTCTCGATATATTTTTTCCAATTTTGGGTCTGTCAAGATACCTAATACATTCAACGAAAATACATGTTTTTCTTTGTAAAGATACATAATTAACTTCCGATATATTTTTTTCGATTTTGGGTCTGTCGAGATATATAATTTGCTCCCGATACATCCAATGAAGATACATAATTAGTTGGAATTTTTGTAATTACTTCATAAGGGTGAAAATTTGTATAAATATGATAAGTTAAGATATATGTTTATGTTATTTTTCCAAAAATTTATTCACATTGGGTGGTACACCAGGGGCGGACCCACATAGGTTCAAGTGGGTTCATATGAACCCACTTCGTCGAAAAATTACACTATATATATATGTATATATATATCAGCCTTTACCAACGTACAAGGTAAATATAAAATTTGAACCCACTCTACACATGTGAAATGCTTGGCCTAGTGGCAAGTGGGTTCAAATTTCGCCTCCTTGTGTGCCACAGCTCGTGTGTTCGAACCCCCACAGCAGCGCCTCTTTTCTTTTTTTCTTTTTTCCTATAGGGTTTCAGCTGCAGCAGCCTATTGCTACTTAATACTAATATTAGAATTAAAAATTCCTTCTTCTCCCAATCCCCAACACCCGTTATTCCCCAATACCCCAATAATCTCTAATTCCCCAATCCCTAATCCCCATTATTCCCCAACAGAACACGTGGAAAAAAAAAAAACTACCGCCTCTAAGCAAGAAGAAGACAAGTCAATCTCACATCAACATTAAGAAATTTATCAAGTTTGTTCTTTACTCTCTATTCTTTCTTTCAGTCTTTTATATATGCAAAATTATTCCGGTTATTTTTTGTTTCTTCAACTTTAAAAATCCTTACTAATTAAAATTGAAGAAAATTACAATTGATTTTTTCTTCAATGTTAGTCACGTTTTTTTACAAACTTTCAAAATTCAAATGCTTACAATGACTCTCAGTTTTCTAATGAGACTTTTAATTCGGCAATACAGGTTCTAAATTCAATGAAGAGATATTTTGCTCCGGTATCATCAAAGTTGCCACAAGCAAGTTCATCCACTCAAAATACTCCTCGCGTGGAAGATAACTTGAATCAATTAGGCGAAAATCATCATTCTGCTAAAAAACAAAAGCAAGGAGTAAACTTGAATTCTTTACCGGCAGATCCAAAAGAAAGAAAATCTATTTGGGACTATCATCCGAATGATCGTGATGAGATTAGGCGAGCATATATCCAAAGAGGTCCTCATCAACCTCGAGTTCGCGAGTTTCCTCAAAGAGATATTTCTGGATTAAAACGTCGTTTTAATCGTAAATGGTTTAAAATATATCATGATTGGTTGGAGTATAGTGAGATTGAAGATGCCGCTTATTGTTTATGTTGTTATTTATTTCAAGATGAAAGCATTCATCAAGGTGGAGGTGAAGCATTTTCAAGTATAGGCTTCCGAAGTTGGCACAAAAAGAAAAGATTAGAGACGCACGTTGGAGGGCCGAACAGTGATCACAATCAGGCAAAGAAGAAGTGTGAAGATCTAGTACGACAAGAACAGTCAATTCAAGCCGCATTTGTGAAGCCATCCAATCAAACCAAGCTTGAATACAGAATTCGTTTACAAGCTTCTGTTGACGTGGTAAGACTCCTTTTGAATCAAGGATTGGCATTCCGTGGACATCGTGAAGATGAATCATCATTAAACAAGGGTAACTTTCTTGAAATTCTTTCATGGTATGCAAATCGGTGTGATAAAATTAGAGATCTTGTGTTGAAAAAGGCTCCAAAAAATAATCAGTTGACTTCTCATAAAATTCAAAAGGATATTGTCACTGCATGTAAGCTTGAAACGAATAAAGCTATTATGGAGGATCTAAATGGTGACTATTTCTCATTGCTAGTTGATGAATCTTGTGATGTGTCACGTAAGGAGCAAATGGCAATTGTTTTGCGATATGTTGATAGGGGTGGATCTGTTGTGGAACGGTTTATAGGGATTGTCCATGTTCATGATACTAGTGCTTTATGTTTAAAAGAAGCAATTGTTAACTATCTTACTCAGCATTCTTTGAGTTTATCTTGTATACGAGGGCAATGCTATGATGGAGCAAGCAATATGCAAGGGCATCTAAGTGGCCTTAAAGTTTTGATTCAGCAAGAAAGTAGATCAGCTCATGCAATTCATTGTTTTGCTCATCAACTTCAGTTGACTCTTGTTGGTGTATCTAAAAAATGTCTTCAAGTTGGAGAACTTGTATTGTTGATTTCCAATGTCTTAAATGTAGTGGGAGGTTCTTTTAAACGTATGGATGAACTTCGACAAGCTCAAGCAGAAAAAGTTCAAGAGGCGCTAGATATGGGCGAGGTTGAAACTGGTAAGGGCTTGAATCAAGAACTTGGTCTTGCTAGAGCTGCCAATACTCGTTGGGGTTCACACTATAAATCGTTTAAGAACTTTATTAGTATGTTTGGTTCTATTACTGATGTCCTTGATACTATTGTTGTTGATTCTGAATCTGTTGAAGAAAAAGCCAGGGCAACAGGATATCTCAGAGCTTGTCAAACATTTGAGATTGCTTTCATATTACACTTAATGAGAGATATTTTAGCAATCACAAATGAGCTTAATGAATCCTTACAGAAGAAAGAACAAGATATTGCAAACGCCGTTCTACTTGTTAAAGTAGTGAAGAAACGATTGCAAGATTTAAGGGATGAAGGATGGGATCCACTTATCAAGAATGTGTCTGCATTTTGTGTCAGGTATGATATTTTGATACCCAATTTTAATGAGCTCTATGTTAATTTTGGAAGATCTCGACGAAGAGTTACTGAGTATACTATCTCACATCACTATCGCGTGGAAGTATTTTTTAAGATTATTGATTGGCAACTTCAAGAACTCAATGATCGTTTTAATGAGGTGAGAACAGATTTGCTTATTGGGGTTGCTTGCTTGAATCCAGTTGACTCATTTTCTAGTTTTGACATCAACAAAATATTGAGAATGGCTAAATTATATCCTGATGATTTTGGTGAAAATATAATGGTTACTCTCAAGAATCAACTAGAGACTTATATTGTTGATGTTCGTGATGTTGATGAAAGGTTCTCTAATCTAAAAGGACTTGGTGACCTTTCTGAGGAGCTAGTTAAGACAAAGAAACACTTTAATTATCCTCTTGTGTTTCGTCTTGTAAAGTTTGCATTGCTCCTGCCGGTTGCCACTGCTACTGTTGAAAGAGCCTTTTCGGCAATGAAGTTGATCAAGAGTGAATTGAGAAATCGAATGGATGATGGTTTCATGAGCAGTTGTATGGTGCCTTATGTAGAAAAAAAAATATTTAATACTGTTTCTGATGAAAGTATTATGAATAGGTTTCAAGAAATGAAAACTCGTAGAATAATATTGTAATAATATGTTTTAGTTAATCAAACTTTATTTTGTTTGCTTCGTTGTGTATTTATTTTTTATATATTGAACCCACTTGGTGAAAAGTCTGGGTCCGCCACTGTGGTACACCAAATGAATAGATGGCTGACATATATTTGTACATACACCCATAGTACCAGTTAATCGTGATCATATGTTTAATATATTAAATAACTTAATCATAATAAGTTGAATTAATTTAATGTAAACAATCGGCGCAAATAGATATATACTGTATTTTAACATCATTAGACCTTGCCTGTTTAGCCGCCCAAATACTTAAATTGGAACTAACTATTGTTTAACACTTTAACTCAATTCACCTAAAACGCTAAAACTATGTTCCTATACGAAATTTTGTTAAAGTGACAAGATTGTATATTGAACATTCCATTTTCAGTTTTATTCTTATTTGTAACATTCACGTTCTTTTTATAGCATGATTTTTTATAGTGAATTCTATAAAAATACAGATTGGTTTTTTTCATGCATGATTTTTTTAAAGTTGAAAATGATGTTTTAACGAGTGAGGAATAACTATAATTAGTTTTAATAGGTGATGGATAAATATAACTCTAATGTATGATTGTAGGGATATATTTATTGAATAAGTATAACAGAGGATAAATATAACTTATTTTCGATAGTAAAGGGGTAAATATGCCCTTTTATTTGACACTAGTTTGGTATATGCCCGTTTATCTGACACTATTTTGGTACAAGATTTAGATCTCATCAAGATATTATTTTTTGAAAATTCAGAAATTGTAAGCATTTTATAAGAGATTTTTAAAGTAAGTTATTTTTTATTATGTTATTACTGATTAAAGATTTCTTATATAGCTAGACTCACAAAATTGCAATTTCTCACAATCTATTCTTCACTATTGACAGATCCTGAATTTTTGAAACTAAAGAAAAAGAAAGAAAACATAATGCTTAATTTCATTGTTTAAGAAAATTGAAAATACACATACAAAGATTTGTCACGGTGAGTTGCCTCTTAAACTTAATTGGGTCACAAAATTGCAATTTCTCACAATCTATTCTTCACTATTGACAGATCCTGAATTTTTGAAACTAAAGAAAAAGAAAGAAAACATAAAAAGAAAAGAAAAATGCATCATCATTGTGCTTAATTTCATTGTTTAAGAAAATTGAAAATACACATACAAAGATTTGTCACGGTGAGTTGCCTCTTAAACTTAATTGGGTCATATTTTAAACCTTAATTTTTAACTTGCGCTCTACCGTTGTTTGCTACTTTTATTGAATACTTCACACTACACAAGCTCAGTTCTTTTAAAAATATTGTTTTAAATTTCTTTAAGAAAATTGACCTCCGAAAATTAAATTTTTTAGCACAAAAAAAAAAGAGAA
This sequence comes from Capsicum rhomboideum, assembly GCA_031232105.1. Taxonomy (NCBI): domain Eukaryota; kingdom Viridiplantae; phylum Streptophyta; class Magnoliopsida; order Solanales; family Solanaceae; genus Capsicum; species Capsicum rhomboideum. The sequence goes on along the minus strand of CP124712.1, from coordinate 132,812,083 downwards.
GGAAAAGTCAAAACCGACCCCCATAGGTTGGTTTCTTTGAATTTGTTTTTGAAAAAAATGTTATTCAAAAAACAAAGTATCACTTCTGGAGGTCAATTTTAATTATTTTTAGTTTTTTTAACCTTGGAGGTCATCTTTTGCAACAAAAATAAATTATAAAAAAATAAATTTAAAAATATAAATAAAAAACATTTACTTAAACAATAAGCATCTTGCCTAGGGTTTGTGAATGGGATTCAAATGTAAAAAGAGAAACTTATTTTGGGAAAGCCTTTAGTCCCTGACTATGAGATGAGTTTTGTTCGTGCTACTTTACAAAAATCATTTGATCATTTAAGGTGAGATGAAATTGTTTTAGCATTTGTTATTAGGGAAATAAACACACAGGTTCAAAAATATAGTATCTTTATACTTTTCAAATAGAAAATAGAATGCAATCTGAGCGTTCTTATAGGAAATTTTTGAGTGACACAATCAACACATTGCAAGATCAATGTTCTTTCTTTCGTTCGTTCTCTCTTTTTTTTTTTTTTTTTTTTTTTGAGCCATGGAATGGAAATCCACGAGGAAAAAATGAAGACGGAATCCTTGTAGTACAAGGGCATTATTGTTACCTAATTGATCAGGTGCAACCCGCACTTCCTACAACTCAGTACGAGCATTGGACTCACAGTTTCCTCGTTATTTAGGCTTCTGCACCATTTTTTTTAAAAAATTGCTTATTTATTTATAGTTTGTTCCATCCTTTTCATTTTACTTTGTCCACTTGGCGCATTTCTTAAGAAAGTACTCTCTCTCCGTTTAGTTTCATTTGTCTATTATATTAAAAATATATTTTTACTATGTCAACCTAATACAAATATTGATTCGAGCATAATGCTAAAAATTATTCTGACAAAGAAAAGAAATTGCGTAAATCAATAAAAGAGTTGTTTCTCTATATTTTGAAAACTCAATTTTATGAGAAAAGGGTATTGGAAATCTTATGAAAAATACTTGATTACAAAGACTTGTTGAGAATTCTCATAGTTTGAGGCATGTTAAGGGACATTGTTCTTAAAGATATTTCTCCTGGTCGTATATGTGTATCCCCAAAATTCAGCAAACTCTTCTAATATAAATTAGGAGGCAGAATCTAACAAATTTTAACAAACGAAATTCCAACACAACAATTGAAGAAGAATTTTTCTGTTTGTTCACACTCTTTCATTAGAAAAGACATGCTATATATGTAGATAAAATTGTTGAATTTCAACACATATCACAAAGCCAAACACAACGAAATATTAAACAGGAACATACCTTCAACCGTTATTGTTCAAGTGTTGTGAAGAATCGTGTTTGCCTTGCCAAGAACTTTAAGAAGAAAGAGGTAGAGAAGAAACCTCAAAATCTTCTAGCCTATGCCTATCAAAGAGTATCCTAGACTGATGGAGTCATATACATATTTATAGGTAGGCTAGAGACTCTTAGGCAAATAACTTTAACCCTAGGGACTTTACATGGTTATTTCTTGCCATCAAAGAAATATCATATATGCATAACTTGGAGGAAGACTAATTGACTGATTTATTACTTTACTTGGGAGACAAAGTAATATTTAATTACCAAAATCTACGGGTCATTAATACGTAATATTCTTACATTCTCCCACTTGGCTCACATATCAAAATCAGACAATCCTTTATGAGTGAAAATAAGCAATGTGAACATAAGCACATAGTCACTCAACTTAATAGTTATTCAACAATCACTTTATCAAGAATATATTAATACAAGAATCATAGTGGTCATTCTCTTAATCAAACACTTCCTTCCATATATTACAATGTAAAATATGTTCTAAATAAAGTGTCCAACAATTTTATGAATGAGCTTAATATAAGTAATTCAGAGTCCAACTTTATTTGATCCAATGATCACTTTGTAATACATATAAACCATAATGTGCACAGTCATGTATAACGATAGTGTCTAGACACAGTGTTAGAGAATAAATCAAGACTACAATGAGTTACTAAGCCTCATACGGGATGCATGATCCTTAAAAACATTAGCTGGTAAACCCTTAGTCATAGGATCAATAATCATCATAGTAGTACTAACATATTCAAAACTCATATCTTGCTTTTTGACATAGTCTCTAACCATCAAATACTTTATGTCGATGTGCTTACTTCGGCTGTCACTCTTATTATTCTTTGAAAAAAATACCGTAGCTGAATTATCATAAAACATTCTCAATGGCCTTGCAATAGAATCGACAACTTTAAGGCCTGTTCTTCAGCCATAACGCCTGTGATGTAGATTCATATCATGCTATAAATTCAGCTTCCATTGTGGATGTTGCAACAATGGTTTGCTTAACACTTCTCCAAGATACAATACCTCCAGTAAGAAGGACGATGTATCCAGAAGTAGATTTACCACTATATTTGCATCCACCCAAATCAGAGTCTGAATATCCAATGCCTTCCAATGAGTCAACATATTTGTATGTAAACTTATGATCCTTGTTTCCTTGCAAATATCTCAAAATCCTTTTACTAGCTTTTCAATGATCAAGACCAGTGTTACTTTGATATCTGCCAAGCATTCCTACTACAAAGGCAATATCAGGTCTAGTGCAAACCTGTGTATACATAAGACTTCCAACAAGTGAAGCATATGGAATGCCTTTCATTTGCTTTTGTTCTAATGCATTTTGTGGACATTGATTCAATGAGAATTTATCACCCTTAATGATAGGTGTTGCTATAGGTGAACAATTTTTTATTCTGTATCTTTTTAGAATTCTTTCAATGTAAGCTTTTTGAGATAACCCAATCAATCATTGAGATCTATCTCTGTGAATTTCTATGCCAATAACATATGAGGCTTCACCTGTCACACCCCAAATCCATATGAGGCGTGATTGGCACCCGAAGCCGATAAGGCCCGAGAGAACCAATCTTTGCTTATGTTTGTTCATATGCATGCCATAAGAAATACCATTATCACGTAAGAACTTATCATGTTAATAACGAAAATTCATGAAACATGTGTTAAATATATATACATATATGAAACTTGGCCGACAGGGCCATCAAGTCATCATGGACATACGTATCCTACATTTGTCTTCCCACAACTATCTACAAAGCCTCTACAAATACATGACCATGTCTATGCAATATTTACATAATACCAAAACCTAGTGTTCACGTGTGACTTGGGAAGCCCCGAAGCAACTAGAGCTCACCAGAGACCTGTAGACAATCCGCAGCCTACTGAAGAGGTCTACTAATGCCTGCACCTGCAACATGTAAGGTAAGTCTCCAGGAGGGGTCAGTACGAAGAATGTACTGCGTATGTAAGGCCATAAGAACTATGTCAATACATAAGAACTTCAATGGAAATCATTATAAGAAGAACTCTATATGTGGAATTATGTACAATTCTTCTGTTATTGTCTGTTATTAGCATTTACGCTCATTCATACATAATAATAACAACCATAGAACCAGTAGAAGAAAAATAACAAATGTGAATAAGCTCTCTTTCTGTATGTGGGAGCATTACGTTCTTTCTTTTCGTGCATTTACTTTACTTTATACTTATTAACCATACACTACTCGGGCCCAACTGATCAATGGGAAAGTCATAGAACCATCATGCAGGTGTACATTGCACCCCATGGATAATATATGGAGAACCATCATGCAGGTGTTCGTTTCACCCCATGGATAATATATGGAGAACCATCATGCAGGTGTTCGTTTCACCCCATGGATAATATATAGAGGACCATCATGCAAGTGTTCATTTCACCCCATGGATGCTGTATAGAGAACCATCATGCAGGTGTTCATTTCACCCCATGGATGCTGTATAGAGAACTATCATGCAGGTGTTCATTTCACCCCATGAATGCTGTATAGAGAACCATCATGCAGGTGTTTATTTCACCCCATGGATGCTGTAACATCATCATCATTATTTTGTTCTTACTTCATTACTCTTTCTTTCGTTATTCTTTCTTTCATTCAATGAGTGATACCTTGATGATGGAAACATTGTTGAAATTTGAAACATAACATACAGTACTTCACATCTTTACTCTTGTAAGGTTGATATCTTTACTTGTGAGGGATAGGTACATTCACTTGTACATTACTTCTTTCATTACTTTTGGGAGATTGGTACATTTACTTGGGAGAGATTGATTCATTTACTTGTGAGAGATTGGTACTTTGATAGTCATAATCTCACTTTGAACTTTGGAACATAACATTGATGGAACTATGAAATATTTAGAACATTACTCAAAGCATATGAAACATGTGAATGACAATTGATTATGCATAATAACATATGATGAACCATAATTGATACTCGAAATTAGGGTACCCTTGGCTTATGAGGGATTGATACTTTTGTGGGCCTAACATTGTTGGAAGCTTTGGAACAATAACCAATGAGCTAGAGACATAGCCTTCATGGAAACATAATACTGTTGAAATCGTTGAACAATGAGCAATGAACAAGATACATGAGTATAAGCACTATTGAAACCTTGGAACATAACCTCATTAGACTTTTGAAACATTACTAATGAATATGAGACATGTGTATAACTCTATTGGATCTTTGGATCATGACACTAATTGGAACACACCCATATGCTTTACTTTACTCTTGTACTTCATGAGATTATCGCCTTAGCCAAACACGTACTTACATGCACATCTCACTTCACTCCTTTATCTCATGAGATTGACAATTTCACTTATGAAGTAGAATTATACTAACTTGCACATCACCTCTCTTCTTACTCGTATGAGATTGATACTCTTACAATTGGCACAAGGATAGTCATCATACCATAGGACTCATAACATGATTGGAACAATGATATTCAACTAAACAAGCTCTCTTTACCTCATTGCTCTTATTGGGATAATTCTCTTAGAATCTACCACCACCTTTGAAATCTTAGGACAACGATCACTAAATATGATATATGAACATGACCACTATTGGGCTTTCGGAACATTATCAATGCATATGAGACATGTGAATATTATAGACCTCTCTTGGAATGTAACACTTGTGGAACCTTAGGATAACAATCACTAAGTACGATACATGTGGATATCAACTGTTCACCAACCTCAGATGCCATACCTTAGAACATTTGAAACTTTTGACATGTTAGCCAATGAACATGATGCAACCAATGGACATGAGTCATATGATTCACCATTGACCAATGAATAAGGAACATATGAGTAACACTAGTCAACTACCGGATACGGAATACCTTAAAGCATTTCGGGATCGAATGAGTACTATGACAATGGGAACACCATAGGTTGCAGAAGGAAATAGAAGAATAACCTTACATACCTTTGCGTCTTACTATGCATACACAAGCTTATATGGAAACACAATAGTCCAGCTCTTTCCTTACATCTCATTCTACATCACAAATACATAACAAAGCTTATATTAGCAACCAACGACCTTTCAAGTGCACAAGATGACCATGAATCACATAGTTACTTTAAAACGTCATTTCGTCTTCTTACAATGTCATTTATCACATCAACATGCCAACATCACCATAACATTCCACTCATTGACCAAAATATCACATATCAATAGCATTTCACATCACACTACCCTTTATGCTTCCTTATTACCACTCCGTCACAATTACTCCGATCAATATGTCTCATAACAACATATGAACAAAAATACATACTTAATACAGTCCATCATGCCTCCATCCAACACTTTAAAGTCATTAAAACAACATCACAAGTTGCTAATTATATCCATAGAGGGTACGGGGGCTTCGGAGAATCAACGGAATACAAAAACAACCAAAACGAAATTCTGGGCTGACCTGCGCAGCCACCTGCGCACGCAGTTCAGCCACATGCACACGCAGATGTCCATTGGCAGCAGCCAGTGCCATCTGCGTTGGCATCTGCACCCGCAGATGCCCTCGTCTGCGGGGGCGGATGCCCGTTTGGTCCGAAATGGCTCCGTTTTGGGTCTTTTAATTCCATGAATGATCCATGATCATAACCAACTTAATTTTAACATATTTTTGATCATTTAACATGCCAACCACCATCCATGATTTCACAACACACCTAACATCACCAAAACGACACTTTTACGGCCAACATGTCACCAAAACCATAACCAATTTCTCAATAGAAATTTCCAAACACTATGCACAAGTATAGAACAAGTCAAGACTATAATAACATCTCATATATCAATATTGAATCCATCAATTTCACTTTCATCAAGATCACAAACCCATGTTCAAGTTTTCAAGCCATAAATCATCCTCCGATTTAGCAAATACCAATTGTTTTGCACATAGGGAACCTCTCCCACTTCACCAACATAACCAACATGATATAAACTATCTCCTATGCATAATATATATTAAACCATGATAGTATATACTTACCAAGTCTTACTCCAAGGTGATCTTGACCAAAAGGATGAAAGCCTAGGGTTTGAATTGAGAGAAAAATGTTGAAGAAAATTCTAGAAAAGGCTTGGTGGCACAAAATGAATAAAAATCTGATTTGCATGCTTTATATAGGCCCTCAAGTCTCTTCTTATCCTTTATTTTATGTTGAATGGGTCAAATGGGTCAAAAGATGGAAGAATGGGTCAAAAAGTTTGGGTTGGGCCATGTATTCTTGTTATTTTTGGGCTTCATTTTGGGCCCAAATGTGAAGGACTTATTAATACACACATTTAATGCATAATTCAACAAGTCTCTCATGTTTTCATTTTTTTCATAAATGTTACGGTTGTCAGCTAAACTTAGAAACGTACGGGGTGTTACATCACCCATATACTTCATTTCAAAATTATGGATAAGAAACTATTTTGTCTTATGCAACAACCCCAAGTCACTACTAGCAAGTAAAATGCGATCCACATATAGGACTAGGAAAATATATTTGCTCCCACTTATCTTAAGGTATATACATTGATCAATGATGTTATCTGTAAATTCGAATCAAGAAACAACATTATGAACTTTAATATACCACTGGCGGGAAGCCTGTTTTAGTCCATAAATAGATTTATTCAACTTGCAAACAAGGTGACTTTCATTCTTATCATAAAATCCTTCAGGTTGATGCATGTATATGTCCTCTTCAAGATCTCCATTCAAGAAAGTCGTTTTCACATCCATTTGATGTAGCTCTAAATCAAAGTGAGCTACTAATGCCATGATTATTCTTAATGAATCCTTCTTTGATATAGGAGAGAAGATTCCAAGATAATCAATACCTTTCTTTTGAGTGAAACCCTTAGCTACAAGTTTATCTTTATATCATTCAGCATTATCAGATGGGTCTCTTTTGGTTTTATAAACCCATTTGTATCCTATAGTATAGATTCCTTTTGGTAATTCAATGAGATTCTAGACTTTATTTTTGACCATAGATTTCAACTCTTTTTTCATAGGCATCATACCAAAGTGTGGAGTTTCTCCATTCATGGCTTGTGAAAATGAACATGAATCATCTTTTTGTCTAATGTTATAATCACACTCTTGGAGATATACAACATAGTCACTAGAAATTACTAATTTACAGATTAGATTTTCTTACTCCCACTAGTTCAAATGCTCTTCCAACAATGAGTTTAGGTAAGGTGGGTTATTCTTTATACGGCTCATCAAGTGGTGGTGGATCTTGAACTTATTTCTCTTCAGATAATTCATGAGAATTTGTTTGATTTACATTCAAGTTTCCAATATATAAAGGTACCACAAGTGGTTCCCTTATCTCTTCTAGTTCCACCACTTGAGTTGAACAACTCCCACTTACTTTATGTTCCTCAAGAAACTTAGCATTTCTTGCCTCAACAATTTTAAGAGAATGAGAAGGATAATAAAATCTAAATTCCTTAGAGTTAACTACATAGCCTATAAAGAAACCGCTTATTATTCATTCATCCAACTTTTTTAAATGTGGGTTATAAGTCCCTACCTCAGTTGGACATCCTCAAACGTGTAAATGGCTTAAAATAGATTTCCATCCTTTAAATAATTCAAAAAGTGTCTTGGGGACAGTCTTATATGGAACCTTATTTAAAATATATACAACTGTTTTTAAGACTTCAGTCCATAAAGATAAAGATAAACTAGATCTGATAATCATACGATTCCTTCCTTATGCCACACCATTTTATTGTGGTGTTCCTGGCATGGTATATTGAACAATTATACCTTCTTTTTCAAGGAACTTAGCAAATGAACCTTTACCTTGTCCCTTTTCTGTGTACCTACCATAATAGTCTCCACCCTATCAGACCTTACCATTTTGATTTGAGCTCCAATTTGTTTCTCTACTTCTGTTTTAAAAACTTTAAAAGCTTCAAGTGCTTCTGATTTATTAAACAGAAAATAGAGATACATATATCTTGAATAGTCATCAATAAATGAGATAAAAAATTCTCACCATTCAAGCAAGGGATAAGAAAAAGTCCACAAATATTTGTATGTATGATCTCAAGCAATTGAGAACTCCTTCTGGCTCCTTTAGTGGATTTGTTGGATTGCCTTAATGCAGTCCGCACAAGTTCCAAAGTCAGAAAAATCAAGAGCTTCAAGAACTCTATCATTAAATAATATTTTGATTCTATCAATAGAGATGTGTCTCATTCTTTTGTGTCAAATACTTGATGAGTTCTCATTGATAATACATCGCTTAGTGTCAATTTTTTTTATTAGGTAGAGTTAAGACATTACATTCAGTTGTGGCGGCTAGCTCAAGTTTAAATAATTTTCCATACAAATTTTCAAAATCAATAACATTATTGCCTTTCAAAAGTTTCATTGTAGACAAATAAAAATTAAAATCATAACTAACTATTGATATGATGGAACATAAAAAGTGTTTTCTAAATTTAATTGAAAATCATCTTTTAAAATGAGCCTAGAAGTCCCCACGCCTTCCACATGTGATGTCGTTCTATTACCAGAATATACATTTTATTCGCTTCCTATTGACTTATTTAGAGTTGGAAAATCTTGCATGATTTTGGCAATACGACTTGTTGAATCATAATCGATCCACCATGTATTATCAGAAACTTCAATGAAGTTAGACTCATAACACACAAAGGTAAAATTACCTTTGTTCTCAAGCCATTTCATGTATTTTAGACAATCTTTCTTCTAGTGTCCCTACTTTCGGCAGAAACAACAAGAGTCTTTGTCAAGACTGCCTTTCTTCTTCATAGGAACACTTCTGCCCTTCTTGACATTTCTCTTATCACGAGTTACCAAATTAGTACTTTCAGGTATCTCATGTTTCAATCTCTCCTCTTCTTGTACACACATGGTCAAGAGTTCATTAATTGACCATTTATCTTTATGTGTATTGCTAGATATCATGAACGGATCATATTTCGCAGGAAGAGAGTTTAGAATAAAATGCACAAAAAATGGCGTAGACAAATCAACCTCAAGGGACTTGAGTTTAGTAGGAATATCTCTCATCTCCATAATGTGCTTACCCACTGTACTACTTCTATCAAATGTCATACTTGAGAGCCTCTTCATAAGGGTGTTGGCCAACGGCTTGTCAGAGGTTACGAATTGTTCATCAATTGCCTTCATGTAAGCTTTGACATTGACATTGTTAGGGATGGAACCCCTAATGCTTTGACTTATATGAGCTTTTATGAGCATTAAGATTAAGCGATTAGATCTCTCCCACCGCTCATAAGAAGCCTTAGCCTCTAGCGTATTTTATTTTGTGGACGTAGGTGGTTCTTCCACACAGAGTGTCATATCCAGATACGAACACCCTAAAGTGATAAGGACTTTCTCCTTTCATTTAGTAAAGTTATCACCAGACAATATTGGAATTCAAGCTTTTCCGTTAAATATTGCAATAGGAAAAATTGTTTGAATTGCAAACCAAGGATGCACATACATAAGCTATGAAATACATAATCATCAAAGTGAATCGCGTAATTACCAATTCTTAAGTAAATTTTAAACCTTCCGTGGGCAGGGGTTGCAACCCATGCATAGAATTACTTAACTTTATTATACAAGTAAACCAAATAAAGTAAAAAATAATCCATACCTGTGGGCATAGGATAATTTTTAAACTGGAAGGTTTACTATCTATTCCAATTAATCCAACCAAACTAGTTACCTCCCTGTGGGATAAGGTTACTATTTTAATAAGATAATTAAACTTTATTAGATATCATTATTATATCTTAATCATTTAACTTTATGTGATCAAAAAATTTAATTTTTTTTTTATATCATATACTAAGGATGTTGTGGCTAATCGAAGCATATGACAAAAAGAACTCAAAAATGACACCTCAAAGTGTTTAACTTTAATAATTAATTTAAACAAAGTGTTAATTATCTTGATGCAAAATAGGCAGAGCCTACATCAAAGACAATCCACTATACAAAGCATCTCGAGTTAATCGAAAAAAACACAACAAAGAATTAGGTTGAGCCTACATATCCTTTGTTAAAATGGTAATTCCTCAACCATAATGATAATAAGTTGCATACTGTAAGGGACTAGGATGAGCCTATATATCTCTCATGTCCAAATTACAAAGTCTTGATTTACAGTGATTAAGAAAACCAAGACATCTTGACCAAAAGAAAAGGAAACAGCTATACCAAACTATTGTTCAATGTCCAATATTGAAAACACAATAAACTGTGAAGAGGACAAATAATGCTGCCAAGAATATTAGTCAATAACGTGTACCATTGATATATATATATATATATATATATATATATATATATTATTACTGTACCTTCAGTTACCCCATTTGAACTATTCATTGAAAAATAAAAATAGACAAGGTAATACAACACCAAAGCCAGCAACTTTAACATGCAATAATTTGAACGTCATATATTACGTCAATAGAATTCTCAAACGCTGAACAACACGGCTAAAACAGGCTCTTGACAACACATGTTGAATTTCAACACATATCACAGAGCCAAACGCAGCGGAATATTAAACAGGAATGTACCTTCAGCCATTATTGTTCAAGTATTGTGGAGAATCGTGTTCGCCTTGCCAAGAACTTTAAGAAGAAAGAGTTAGAGAAGAAACCTTAGAATCTTCTAGTCTATGCCTATCAAAGAGTATGCCAGACTGATAGAGTCAAAGACGTATTTATAGGTAGATTAGGGACTCTTAGACAAATAACTTTAACCCTAGAGACGTCATGTAGTTATTTCTTGCCATCTAAAAAATACCATATATGCATAACTTAGTGGAAAATTAATTGACTGATTTATTAGTCTTTTTAGAAGACAAAGTAATATTTAATTACTAAAATATGTGGATCATTAATACATACTATTATACCTAATATTCTTACAAAAATAAGCCTACTATTAGAATGATTGATGGTTCCAATTTTCAACGGTAAAATGATTCAAGGCAATTCATGGTAATAAAGGAGAGAGTTATAGCTCATAACCAACAAAAAGTCAGAAAAAAAAAAAAAAAAAAAGGATGTTGAATAGAAGTGACCACTTGATGGTCATTGGAGAATCTTAGTAGCTTAGTTTGTTAATTAGCTGAACTCACCTTATTGATGAGAGTTCAATTCCCCATATTGTAATCTCCTCCCCATTCCCTTTTCCCTACTCCCAATTTTATTTTATTTTATTTTATTTTTTTATTTTTTAAAAAATCACTTGATGGTCATTGTAACCGAGTAAGTCATTTAAATCCATTTAACACAAATTTGAATGCAAGGTTAATTCAAATGGACCATACTGAATGAATTAAAGGTCAGTATATATAATCAAGGAAAATCTAATAATTATTAACTTATTGAGACAACTAAAAATAGGCTTATTTTTAACAAAGGGTAAGGGCCAAGTGTAGAAGAAAATAAGACTTGAATATATGTAGTAAAAATCATAATAAAGAAGATTTAGGATAACCTGAAATGAGTTACCAAGAGACTTTAATCTATTAATCCTATTTATACCACCTCCCCTAATATGATTCTTTGGAAATCTCAATAGCATTTCAACTTTATCAAGCTCCAACGAGGCTAGGGAGGAACCTGACCAAATTTCACTTCTTGCAATGATAAGAACATACTTATGTGTTTCCATAGGTGGTTCACTATCAAACTTCTCCACAATTTTTCTGATCTTATCGATCATTCTTGCATTCTCAATGAATGTTTGAAAACAAATTAACTATTTTCAATCGGCAGATTATGAAGATATCCTCTTTTTCATGTAGTAACAACAAAAATTCATTAAGTTAACAAACTTAGGCTCAATCTCATACATATGTCTCTTAATGGTGTCACACACACTTTGGAGGTAGAGTAACATTTTCATGATAGAAAAAAGGTGAAAGAATAGTTTTCTCGCTAAGAACTCTTTGGACCATTGTATAATTTTTTAAGAACCCAATAGCATTTCAAATTCATTTCACACTAAATTCTGCTTTAGACATTGATCAAGAATTTTAATATTTTTTTAGGCTGATTATTCCTATTTCAATCATTCATTAGTTATTTCAAGCAATTATTGCAATAAAAATTTTGTATTAACATTACATTTTTGTTAGTTGCAAAATTAGGCTAATAGAGAAGTTGGAAGTAGGTATAGAAGTTTTTCCAGAAAATTTGGGGGAAGAGTCACCTTTAAAATTTATTTTGCCAAATAGTCACTTAATTTACTTTTCATTTAATTTTTAGGGGTTGGTGAGAAAAGGTCAAAACAAAAAGGTGGGGTCAAGGCTTTTAAAAATCTACACAAGTCCCTAAAGTCTTTTTTTAATTTATCTAGATCCTTTTAACTTCCCCAAAATATATAAAAGTCTCATATTCCCTTAGTTTTTCTTTACTCTTCTTTTTCTCTCTTTGAAACAATTTAAAACTTCAAATCTTTCCATTTCGATTTCTCTTCTTCCCGACCTCTAAGCTTCAAAGTCTTCATTCCTAATTAACTAATCTTTTGCTTTCGATTATTTTGAGATGCATATTGCTATTTGTTTTTCAGCAACTCTAATGTTTATAAAAATAATTTTTTAAAAACATGATGAAACTTAAATATGAATAGGTTTATAGAGAATATGTATTATTTAGCAATTTTTTTGAATTCTTGTTCATCTAAACGTTCTTTTTGAATTGTTGTTCATCTAATGGTCCTATTTGTTCATCATACTGTGTAGAGAATGTAAATGTAAAATTCGACTTCTTGGTTAACCAAATTTGAATTTTCTAAAATAAAAATTGAACCAAACAACTAAATTTTTAAAAATTAAAATTGAAACGATGAAAAAAATCAAAAAACTGAAATCGAATTTGAAAAAAATTTAACTAGATCGATTTTTTAGATTCAAACCGAAATTTACCTAGCTGGAGACTTTCTTGTATTAAATGGTGGAATTATTTTTCTAATAAAATAAATAGAATATTGAAAAATCAAAAACTAAACCCGATAACTAAATTTTAAAAAATTGAAATCGAAATCGACCGAAAAAGTGAAAAAATAAAATAAAATTTTAAAAAGAAAATCAGTTCAGTCTATTTTTTAGTTCAAAGCTGTTTTTTTTTTTTAGTTCAAAGTTGTTTTTTCGGTTCAAAGCAAAATGTGCCCAGATGAAATTTTTGTAATAAATGATGGAATTATATATTTTTTAATAAAATAAATAGGATATTAAATGGTGATGATTGGGAGAGGGGAGATTTGTTTGTATTATTTCAAACTTTGAGATCTAAAATTGATGCTATTGAAAAAACTAATGATGATGTCATCAAAGATGGCTATCTAGCTAATTTTTCAAACTTGTGGCTAAATGCCAAATTAAGTTTGGAAATGGTTGGATCCTGCAGAATAGACAAATGAGGTATGGCTAGTTTCAAATTTAAGAAGAAGAAAATAGGCATTGGCTAACTAGTAGTGAACAAATGATGGATCTATTTAATTCTCAACAGATTCAACATTTGTTCCTTAATTTTATGAAAAGTTAGATGGATGGGAGGAACCCCCTCTTCTTTTATGAGGAATGTCTATCATTCCTCCTACTTTGTACTGTTTGTATATAATAAAGTATTTTTTTTTTTTTTTTTTTAAAGTTTGGAAAGTGGTTTTTTGGCAAACTAACCAAGTTTCTCTGTATTTTAGAAACCAAAGTTTATGGGGAAAAGACAGGGGAAGAAAATAAGACTTAAACAATGAAGAGTGACAAGAAGATAAGCAACGCCTTGTGGAAATTTACGATCAAAAACATTCTTTCTCCATCTGAAAGAGAAGTGCAAAGTGCCAAAAAATTGAGAGCAACTGAAATGTTTGAGGGATTCAGGGGGTACAAAGAGCACAGGAAGAAAATGTCCATGTTGGGATTTGAGCCTTACTTTTCCAGTTTCATTTGTGGACTAAAAGGGCAGAGAGGATGATTGAACAAGCACCTAACGAGGTAGTCAATGAGGTATCAACCCCAATCCCATTGCTGCTGCTTTAGCTAATACCAATCCCATGGAGCCACAAAATATGAATCTCAATCCATTAGTGCTGCTTTAGCCGACATTCGCAAGCAATCCCGTGTCAATCTCTACTCTGATGGGAATATGGTTTATATAACCCCCTCAAGTGAAATGTCCCATGAAGACTATATGGAGTTGACTAAGAGGTTCAACAACATTGCGAATATTGTTGTTTTGACCAGGATTCAAAAGAGACCGGGTCCTCAACCCCAAGTCTAGTGGTGCCTATAGTGATTATTTGTGCAGTTGTAGTGGCTTACTTGGTATATGCCACGACTGGATCCGTCAACCAAGCAACAAAGAACGTGCACTCTATTATTGGAAAATGGATCGAGATGGGCTGCCCACTGAACTATAAAGTTCAGTGACCTCGTTTGCCCAGTTTGAAATTTTGGAGTTAGAAGAACGCCAACTAACCATGGTATTGCCTTCAAGACAACAAAATTATATCAACTATTATAGCTTTATTTTTTGTTAATGTCTTCAATTCAGACTCTCTGTTTTTGTTAGTAATTCTATATTGTCCTTAGCCTTCTCATTGCACTGACACCAGCCTTACTCAACCTAAAAAAATAAAGAAAAAAAGAAGAAGAAGACTTGAGATTTAAATGAGATTTGAGGGGTGCTAACCCATTATTTCAATTTTAATGATATTTAAACTAGGAAAATTTATTGGACACTAAATATTATAGTGTTACTTACCTGTAATACCATTAATATAGGCATTTTTCTAGTTAATAAGATTTAGTATTGTGTTTACAATACATTATCTTGGATGTTTTTGTAAAAAACTTTGTTTATTAATATGAAGATTTGAGTTATTTAATTCAAAGTTCCTAAAATATTTTTGATAAAATGTAGATAGTTTTTCCTTCTATCCATTTTTTATGTAGATTCGGAACTTTTTTTCTTTTATAATCGTCACAATTTTTCAGTGAAAATAAAATCATAAAATTCACGTATGAAATTTGTTGGAGCCTTGATATTTTGGGGCATAAAACAAATGATTTACTAGCTTGGGCCTTGTGCGGGTTAAGTTCATGGTTGTTTGGAAAGGTACCAATTTGCCGTCAAAACTAGCATTTTCTCAGGCATTCGTGCACCATTGTCAAGCCAATTGGTTGCAGGAGGATGTCTTTCCTTTCACTGCTTTTCAAATGTTTCTACATTATAATTTCACTTGCTTGTCTATAAATAAACGCTTGATCTACTTGAAACACTTTCCTGACTTCTATGGAAGTTATATTTGTCGCAAACATTTTTTGTTTTTACCTGATTGTTCTTTCACTTTGTTTATTTTATTATCTTGTTGATGTTACTGCTTGTTATAACTACTCACTTTTCTTCTCTCCTTGACCCTAGGGTCGGAAACAACATCCCTACCCTCACAAGGTAGGGATAAGATCTGAGTACATTCTATCCTCCCCAGACCCACCTTATGGGGTTTTACCGGGTATGTTGTGTTGTTGTTGTCTAGAAACCTCATAGATGAATGTACCAGCAAAGAATACAGCTAGATCACGAAGAACAACAATGAACATGAAAGAATACTTTAATAACTAATATTTAGTACCATGACCAAGTATACTTCTCAGAAGCATGACATAAAAAATCAACTTATTTGATTTTAGGATTTTATTGTTCAAAAATGTCACGTCCCGAGCCTACATCCTGGACGTAACAATTACTTGGAACCACGAGTGGCCTGAGAGAACCCCTTGGCCTGGCATAAAATTAGGAAAGCTAAACTTTGACAAAAATACGGAAGCTGAAAGCATGGGCTAACTTTTGTAAACAAAATGAAATAAAATAACATAAAATTTTATTAACTGAAATATTAAAATGTTTTAAAAAATTTTATTACATCTAACTCGACTTGGTTATGTGTCTATGAAGCCTCTACTACGTTTTGAGTACAACTACCTTTATGTACCAAGATAAACTGATGACTGGAATACTGCTAAATCCTCGAGAAGAATGAGAACTCACTCAAGCTGATAGCATAGCCTACTGAAGAGTCTGTTCACAACCTGCATATCTGAAAGCTTGGGGCTACATCGTCAAATGATCTAGCACCAACAAAGAGATGTTAGTACTTTGAATGTATAACATAATCATAAAACGAGACTGAATAACTGCAAGGAAGGATGACTGACCTAAATGCTGAAACTTAAAGAAGTATAAGTAAAACTTTCTCAAAATATTTTCTTAAAGCTGAAACTGCAACTGAAAATCGGATAACTAAAATCTGAACAAAATTGGAAACAACGCTTCAAAAAATCCTTTTTAAACTAGTGGCATCGGCCAATCATATACTTTCTGAAAATATATAAGTTTTCTTTTTGGGGAGTTTATCTTAACCAACATAAACCACGTAAGCATCATGGAGTACAAAGTATTGCCCACGTTGAGGAAAACCATCCTATACCTTGCCAATGTTTAAGATGAAACTTAACTTATGGATCCAAAACTAAGCTCAAAGGCTAAGAGAGAAGTCGCTCCTAACTACAGAATAATCCTATCCTACGGTGGCAACGTAGTTATGGGTCATGTGTTGTCTAAACTCATGTACATCTCAGTGCTACATAGTCCTCCCGAAACATACAAATTGCTCATAGTATAAGTTTTAAAACTTTTTCTAAAAATCATGCTTGACTCTAAAATTTCGTATCATGAACATATCTATCACTGTGAGTCTTGACTCTAAATATTTATAACTTTGTTTTTGCTTTTCAAGATACGATAAATTTCTTTACTTTTCAAGTCATGGTATTATGCATAAAGAGTTCTCGTAAATTTTTCATGAGTTTACTACATTTAAACATATTTTCAACTAAATCTATAGATCAATCCATTAAAACATGAAATAAGCTTTCAACACAAAATTCTCTAATCTTAAGCTTTATGAGAAGTAATTGTTAGACACGAAATCAGAAGTTCAATTTAAAGAATGACGCTAAATCAAGGAATTAATGATAATACTCATGAAACATTCAATAAAATCAATAAAAGATCAAGGACAATGCTTAAGATTTCCCAACTCAAAATCCTAATTAAGATTTCCCAACTCAAAACCCTAACTTGAATCAAGACATTAAAGTAGAATCAAAACTTGGTTGTGGGGAAGAACGGAGTTCGCCCGCTAAGGATATTGCTCATACATTGATACCCTTATCATGGAAACGTGTCAATCCAGGAGGTTAATCGAGGAAGTTGAAGATAGGCTAGGGTTGTTAACAAAAGGAATTAGCTAAAATTGAGAGAAATTATTAAGAACAAGAAGAGATAGTTAGTGATATTGAACGAATGATAAGAAATCCTTATACTTGAGAATTTATAGTTGTAAACTAATGAACTAATTTCTGGTAACTGCTAATGCAACTAACTGACTCTAACTACCAACTAACAAATGAAAAGGGACTCAATTACTGTAGCTACAGTGTTAACTATATTGCTACAGTACTTAACAGAATTTTAAACTCATTATCAACTAACTAGTTAACTTCAAATTCCACCCCACCTTTCCACATCAGCTACCAGATCATTTTACTTTCATCTTCTTAAACTTGTATCAATACCCTCTTATAAAGAACATCTTTGACCTCAAGGATGAAAAGATGGGAACCTATGTTGAAGCTCAGTAGTGTATTCCCAAGTAGAAAGCTCAGGATCAATGTCAGTCCATTTGACAAGGACCTGACCCACAACTTTATTTCACTTTTTCACCAGTCTTCTATCCAGTACAACTTCAGGCAAAGGGCAACAAAGACTAGACAAGTGAAGTACATAACGGTGACTGAAGCTTGTAGGCACAGAATGACACTTCTTTAGTTGAGAGACATGGAATGTAGGATGGATAAGAACATCAGAAGGCAATAACAACCTGTATACAACAACTCCTACCTTGACATCAATCATGTAAGGACCATAATATTAAGCTGTAAGCTTGTTGAATTATATGATTGTAACACCCCGTAAATTTCCAAACGAATGCGACTAAGTGAAGGGATTAATTGAACATGCAACAAAGGGTATATTATGTATGCAAAGTGTTGGACTTAATTCATCTTGGTTAATGGGCTCAAAATTGGCCCAAAATTACAAGAAAGACATGGCCCAAAAAGGAAAATTTGACCCATTCTTGATCCAAGCCTTAATGACCAATAGACACATCATCTTTGACTAAATATTGGCTAAGGATGATATATATATAGCTCAAAAATTATATTTTTAATCACAAAATCCACCTTGCCATTTCTTGCATTTTCTATACAATTCCAACAGATCAAAAAGAAACCCTTTTCAAGCCAAGGCAACTACACTTATTTTGCCAAGATCATCACTTTGTAAGTGTTGGTAAGTGCTTATTCTTGTGTTTTAATATATTATGTGCATAAGAGATGGTATGAATTTTGATGGTTATGTCTAAAAGGGGTTGATTGGGGCACTTTTGCTTATGTGACACAAGTTGTGTTATTTTGGTGATTTTAACTTGGAAGTCCTTGTGGTCTTGAAAGAAGTGAGATTGATAGTTTGAACATCAAAATGTATGATATGGTTATGCCCTAAGTTGATTTCTCTTTATGTGTCATTTTTGGAAATTGTTGTTATGGAAAAAGTGTACGGAATTGGTGATGTAATGAAAGGAAAAATCTGATTTTTATTCAAAGGAACCCACAACACATTTCTAGAAATTTCCCAAAATTTCTCTCAACTCTTAAAGAACCCTAAGCCAAATTTTGGAGCAAGATCATCATTTTTCAAGCTTAGGTAAGTGATTATTCTTATGGATTAATATATTATATGCATGGGAGAGTATGTAGATCATGTTGGTTATGCTTGGAAGTGTTGAACATGATACTTTGTGTTTTTGCTAAAAGATGTGTTATCCATGGAATTGTAACTTGAAATACGACCTGTGGGTTTGATGAAAGAGCATGGTATGGATGAAATACCAACTTGTATGGTGTGATTATGTTATTAAATTTGTTATTTTTCATATAAGTGTAAGTTATGGAATTTTGGCCGATATGTGATATGAGGTGTATTAAGGTGATTTAATGGAATAATTGTGATGTTGTGGTGATGAAGAGTGGAAAGTATGAACTTGGTGTGAGATGCTAATGGTTTATGATGTTTTGGTCAATGTTGGGAATATTATGGGATTATTGGTATGATAATTTCATCAATGGCATTGTCAAGGGGGGAAATGACATTTTAAAGGCAAACATGTAACTCATTGACGTTATATGCATTTGTAAGGTAGTTGGTGGTTAATGTAAATCCCGTTATGTATTTGTGTTATAGAGTGAAACATAAGGAAGGAGCGGGACATTATATGCACATCTAAGGTTGTATATTCGTATTGAGAATACAAGGTATGTAAGGTTACTCTTTCCATATCCTTCTGCAACATATAGTATTCACCTTGTTATGGTACTTACTCATTTTCGAAATGTCCTAAGGTATCTCATTTCAAGTTATCATTTATTGTTAATCGTATATCTCATTCTTGGTCTATTGTCATTCATGTGTCACATAATTATGAACATGGTTCCAAGTTCCAATAATTTTATATCCAAAAGTTCCCACAATGAAGTAATCACTGAATGAGCTATTTTGCTAAGATTGAAGAAGTGAGGCAATAAAGTGTGTATTCATGGGTGGTATCCCAGGGGTTAAATAACCTAACATGGGTCGATCCCAATATTTACGGGTGGTATCCCATGGGTGAGAAGAACACCTAGCATGGGTCTATCCCGCTACTACGGGTGGTATCCCAAGGGCCAAGGAAAAGCCGAATACTATTGATTACCCACTGATTAGCTTGGGGCCTGGGCATTATATGAATGGATGAATGAGTAATGAATGAAGGAAAGAGTGAGCGAATGAATGAGTATAAAAGTAAAGAAAGTAATTCACTTAATGTACAAATTTCCATATATACAGAATGGTGACTTATCCATAATGAGTACTCATTTATATTTGATTTCATTGAAGTCTTTATGTATCATTCCGTTTCATACAACCTTATATACTCAGTACTTTCTTCGTACTGACCCCTTTGGGGAAATTTACCTTACTTGTTGCAGGCACAGGCACTAGTAGACTTCCCTAGTAAGCTGCAGGACATCTATTGATCTTTGGTGAGCTCCAGTTGGTTCGGGGCTTTCCTTGTCCGAGTTGTGCATTGATTTTGGTATTGTAGATGTTATGTAAAGCGGGGGACTTGCCCCGAAATTAGGTTGGTCGTGTATGTATCTCTGCTAGAGGCTTTTGTAGACATATGTGGGTATGTGTATGAATGTGAAAGAAAGAGATGTATTGTAACACCCCGTACATTTCTAACCTTATTTGGTAACTTGGGGTCATGTTTACTTGATGATTAAGGTCACTACGTATGTATTTTGTAGTGTTTTGATGGGGCATTGGATTATATACTAGTATTAGACGGAGTAGGAAAAATTTTAGCAAGGTGGCCAGACTTGCGCCACTCCCTGTTTCAGGGTGTGTGGCGCAAGCCTTCAGGTTCAGAGGGCAAGGAAATCTTGCGCCACTGCCTTGTTTTGCAGCAGTGGCGCAAGGCACAACAAGTTGGCCTTTCCGTGCTTGTTTTGCGACGCAATGCTACGTCGATTCTTCTATGGTTTCTTTTGGTTCTTTGGAGTTCTTTGAGCATTGTTAAAGCTTCAAATACTTCAATACACTCCTACATACTCCTACATGATCAAGTCATGAAACACAAGTAGTTATCAAATTAAGTTCAAGTAAGCCATGGGTGGCTAGAATTCCTATTTTTGCGATTGAGGCGACGAACATGACTCTTGTAAGTGAATATTGTTGTGACATTATGGAATTATATAAACATGAGATATATGATGAATTACATGTTAAATTGGTGGGCTAAGCTAACATGTGCAATTGGGCCCAAATTAAGGCCCAAAATGAGCCAAAAATAAAAGGCCCAAAAGGGAAATAACCCATTCTTCCAATATTGACCACTTGTACATGGCATTTAATGCCAAGGAGACTTGAGGGACTATAAAGAAGTGGAAAAATCAGATTTTATTCAAAGGAGTACACTTCACATTTCTAGAAATTTCCCAAAATTTCTCTCAACTCTCAAGAACCCTAAGCCAACTTCTTGGAGCAAAATCATCAATTTTCAAGCTTAGGTAAGTAATTATTCTTATGGAATAATATATTATATGCATGGGAGAGTAAGTAAATCATGTTGGTTATGCTTGGAAGTGTTGGATATGTCACTTTGTGTTTTTGTGAAAGATGTGAAATCCATGGAATTGTAACTTGAAATATGACTTGTGACTTTGATGAAAGAGCGTGGTATGGATAAAATATGAACATGTATGGTGTGATTTTGTTATTAAACTTGTTATTTTTCTATAAGTGTAAATTATGGAATTTTGGCCGATATGTGCTATGAAGTGTATTAAGGTGAATTGATGGATTATTTGTGATATGGTGTGGATGAGAAAGTGTAAAGGAGAAGTGTTGTGGTGAAATGTATTGATTATCATGTATTGGTCAATGTATGGAATATTGGGGGATTTTTGGAATTATAATTTCATCAATGGTTTTGTCAAGGGGAAGTGGCATGTTTAAAGGCAAACATGTAACTCATTGACGTTATATGCATTTGTAAGGTAGTTGGTGGTTAATGTGAATTCCGTTATATATTTGTGTTGTAGAGTGACACATAAAGAAGGAGCGGGACTATTGTATGCACATCTAGGATTGTATATTCGTATTGAGAATACAAGATATGTAAGGTTACTCTGTCCATATTCTTCTGCAGCTCATATTAATTACATTGGCAATGTCCTTGTATTATTCCGAAATGTCCAAAAGTAGTCCAACTCAAGTAGTTATCTTGTTACTCACATGTTCCTCATATGTTGATCACTTATTATTCATGTGTTACATAGATGTTCCAATATTATTCCAAATATTCCACTATTGTTCCAAATGTTCCAATAATGCAACAGTAACCAATGTATCGATTTCTCAAAAGTAAAGAAGTAATGCATAATTTTTCATTTGGGGAGTGCAATCTAAGGGACATAAGTCCGGCTGGAACGCTCCCACTATTATTATTCATGGATCGCACTCTAAGGGGCATAAGCCTGGCTGGAACAATCCTATTGATATATCATTTATGGGTGGCACTCTAAGGGGCGTGAGCCTGGCTGGAACGATCCCAATGATATGTTATAACCCACTGATCAGTTGGGGCCCGGGTATCACGTGATAATGGTTAACGACAAATGAATGCAAATGCAAAGAAAGCAAAGAAAGCAAGATACATGTTTCCAAATGTACATAGAATCATGGTTTATTTTACATTAATCATTCACTTGTACTTGAACTCCTGAAAGTTCTTATACCTTGCACAGTTAATAATTGCCTTACATACTTAGTACATTCTTCGTACTGACCCTTTTTGGGGAATTTACCTTACTTGCTGCAGGCGCAGGTACTAGTAGACCTCCACAGTAGGGTGCTGATCTTTTGCTGAGTATTGGTGAGCTCCAGTTGCTTCGGGGTTTCTCCAAGTCACATGTGTACACGGGTTTTTGTGTTGTTATGTAAATATTGCATAAGCATGGTTATGTATCTATTAGAGGCTTTGTAGACATATGTGGGAAAATGAATAGAAGAGATGTATTGTAAGAGATGTATATCCATTTTGACTTGGTGGCCCTAACGGCCAAGTTCCTTATATGTATAAATTGCATGTTTCCATAATTTCCACAATTGACATCTTATATCTCTACGTGATGGTTCTGTTTATTGAGTGACATGCATATGAGTGGACATGAGTAAAGATTGGTTCTCTCGGGCCATATCGGCTTCGGGTGCCAATCACGCTTCGATGGGATTCGGGGCGTGACATGTATGTCCTTTTGACTTGATGGCCCCAACGACCAAGTTTCTTTAATATATATATATAATGCTCCATGATTTTCGCACTTATCATTTTATGTGTTTACGAGGTGGTGATGAATCTTATGGTATGCATATGATTGGGTATGAGGAAGATTGGTTCTCTCGGGCCTCATCGGCTTCGGGTGCCAGTCCACCCCATTGGGATACGGGGCGTGACAATGATAGCCACTGAAACTTTTCTATATGCTTGTAACTTCAAATGTACCCATTCTGTAACCTGAAAAGAGCTGACGAATTTATGTTTATCAGCCACATTTTTTATTCTATGTTGAGCCCTGGAAATGTGGAATTTCAGCAGCTAATAATAACTCCTCTAGGCTCTAAAGATCTGTCTACCATCTCATTAGCACTCTTTCCCACCAACTAAGGAAAATGAATAGAAGGTTTCTGACCATACAATACCTCATATGGATTGCACTTAATAGTAGAATGATAAGTGGTGTTATACCACCATTCAACCAAATGAAGATAAATAGCCCAATCTTTAGGACTATCAAAATAGAAGCACCTCAAATATGTTTCCAAGGTTCTGTTAACCACTTCAGTTTGACCATCAGTCTGAGGATGGTAAGTTGTGGATCTTTGCAGTTGTAAACCTTGTAGTGTAAACAATTCTTGCCAAAATGAGCTTCCTAAACACTTTTCATAGTTACAGGCATACCATGTAACTTAAACACATTATCCAAGAAGCATTTGGCCACTAACTGAGCAGTATAAGGATGCTACAAACTTTAAGAAGTAACTGTACTTGTTGAGCCTATCCACCACAACTAAAATGACATCCTTACTATGTGACTTAGGGAGTCCCTCAATGAAATCAAGGCAAATGTCAGCCCACACTCGTTCAAGTATAAGAAGAGACTGTAAATAGCCAGGTGAAGCTGTGCATCATATTTGTGTCTTTGACAGACCTCATAGTGATTGACAAATCTTCTCACATCTTGACTGCGTGATTTCCAATAAAACAGTAATTGTAATCTCTATGTGGTTATATCCATACCTGACTGGCCTCCTTGAGGAGTAGTATACCAATTTAAATGATCTAATTTCTTAACTGTGGGTCATCACCAACCACCAATCTTTCTTTCCACCTTAATTGATCATTGTACCAAGTGTAAGATTTGAAGGTTGTGTCTACAACTTCCCAATTAACAATTGTAATAAAGGGTCTGAGACCCAAGAATCCTTGATCTTGATATATAACTCATCATTAGAAGTCATTAAGGATATAGACAAGA
Source organism: Capsicum rhomboideum (assembly GCA_031232105.1). Taxonomy (NCBI): domain Eukaryota; kingdom Viridiplantae; phylum Streptophyta; class Magnoliopsida; order Solanales; family Solanaceae; genus Capsicum; species Capsicum rhomboideum. The sequence goes on along the minus strand of CP124712.1, from coordinate 132,787,325 downwards.
GCTCAACATTAGGCTTTCTTGATAGAGCATCAACAACCTTATTTTCAGATCTTTTTTTGTACTCAATAGAAAAGTCAAATGACATTAACTTGGAGATACTAGCTATCTAAAATTCAGTGTGAATTTGTTGTTTTAATAGGTGCTTCGAGGATTTTTGATCAGTCTTAATAATGAAGTGACCATTTAGAAAATAATTGGACCATTTGCTCTGAGCAAAGATAAGAGCTAGCAACTCTCTATCATATACAGACATAGCTTGATTCTTAGGAGCCAAATACTTGCTTATTTAAGTAATTGGATGCCCTTGTTCCATCAACACAACTCCAATTCCCTTGCTAATAGCATCAGTCTCCACCACAAAAATAATTGAGTAATTTGGCAATACTAGCACATGTGCTGAAACTAAAGCTTGCTTCAATGTATTGAAAGTTGTAGTAGCTTGATTAGACCAAATAAACCCTTCTTTCTTTAGCAATTCATGTAGTGGTATGCATATAATTCCAAAGACTTGTATAAATCTTCTATAATACCTAGCTAAGCCCAAAAAACCTCTCAACTCTTTTATATTAGTAGCTACTGGCTACTATTGAACAACAATAATCTTCTTTGGATCTGTAGATACTCCTTTTGCACTGATATAATGACCAATATACTTGACTCTATCAACTCCGAAAGCACATTTAGACAACTTAACATAGAGTTGATACTGTTTCATCAATTCAAATACTGCACCTAGATGTGTGAGGTGATCATTCTAAGTCTTGCTGTAGATGAGTATATCATCAAAGCATACTAACACTGACTTCCTCAATAAGGGCTTAAAAACTGCATTCATCAAACCTTGGAAGGAATAAGGAGTATTGTTTAAGCCAAACGGTGTGACCAAAAACTCATAGTGCCCCTTATGAGTTTTTTAAAGTTGTTTTTGTAGCTTTCACATTCAGCCATCCTCAACTGGTGATATCTTGCCCTGAGATCTATTTTAGAGAGCACTACAGCACCTCCTAACTCATTAAGTAAGTCCTCAAATCATAGGTATGGTAAATTTGTCTTTAATTGTCATATGGTTTAAGTTTCTATAGTCAACACATAACCTCCATGTACCATTTTTTTCCACTAATACAACAGGAGAAGCATAAGGACTAGTACTATGTTGAATAACACCTTGATCTAACATTTTTTGTACAAACTTTTCTATGATGTCTTTTTTAAATGCAGGATATCTATAAGGCCTCTTATTAATAGGATTAGTCGATTCTATCAAGGTAATTCTATGATCAAAAGCACATCTATGAGGAGGTAATGTACTAAGAAACTCAAACAAACAAGAATATTGTTTCAGTAAAGTATCTATTTCTGGATTAAGATCAGCACCTTAAGAAAGTTGAATGTTGTAGCACTGAATCTCTTTTGTTGCAGGATCAATGTAGGACATCATGAATCACTGAACTTCCTGTCCCTATTATTTGGCTATAGCCTTGGCTCTAGTAGCTTTGAGTTGTGCTCCAGCCTCTCTTAACATATGTGTAACACCCCATAGTTTTATAACCTCACTTGATACCTTGGAATCATATCTAAATAAGTGTTGAGATGCCATGCATATGTGTTTTATAGTGTCATTGGTGAAACCTTTGATATCGGACTTAACATGTGCGATTAGATCTTCGTAGGAGGTGTGTTGTGATTTCGTGGAGCATTTGGGTAAGAACCCGTACACATTCTAACCTCATTTGGTGACTTTAAGTCATGTTTACTTGATGGTTAAGTTCACTAAGTAAGTATTTTGTAGTGTTTTGATAAGGGATTGGACGATACGTAAACATTGGATAAGTGGCCGAAAATTTCAGCAAAGTGCTGAAACTTGCGCCACTACCCTGTTTCAGGGGTGTGGCGCAAGCCACCTGCAGCCAAGAAGTTCAGAGGAGGCTGCAAACTTGAGCCACTACCCTGTTTCAGGGGTGTGGCGCAAGGCACAACAAATATGGCCTTCCGGAGTCGTTTCGTAACGCAATTCTACGACGATTTCTAGATGGTTTCTTTTGGTTCTTTGGAGTTATTTGAGCATTGTTAAAGATTCAAACACTTCAATATACTCCTACATACTCCTACATGATCAAATCATGAAATGTGAATAGTGATCCAAAATGTCCAATGAAACCAAGGGCAACTAGAATGCCTATTTTTGCGATCGAAAGGACGAATGAGAATCTTTTAAGAGAATATTGTCGTGACATTATGGAATTATGTAAAAATGAGATATATGGTGAATAATACATGGAAGTTAATGGGTTACATGGATATGTGTTATTGGGCCCAATTTGAGGCCCAAAATGGAATAAAATACATGGGCCCAAAGGCAAAAGTGATCCATTCTTCCAATATTTGACCAATTGAACATATCACTTAATGCCACATGTGGATAAGGAGGACCTTGGGTCTATATAAAGTCCCCAACATCAGATTTTATTCCCAAAGTCTCTCATCACTTTTGGAGAATATCACAAACATTTCCTTTATTTCCAAACCCTAAAGCAAATAAATCCTTTGGACTCTTTGGACAAGATCAACATATTTCAAGCTTTGGTAAGTGTTTATTATTATGGTTTAACATATTATATTCATGGAAGATTATATATAATATGCTAGTGGTGTTGGCAAGGTGATGAATAGTGTATTTTGCCTTTGGTGAAAGATGTGTCATCTTGGTAATTTGAACTTGAATTAGGCCTTGTGCCTTTGATGAAAAAGCATGGTATGGACAAAATATGAACATGTATGGTGTTATTTTTGGTATTAAACTTGTTCTTGTCTATAAGTGGAAATTGTGGGATTTTGGCCGATATGTGTTATGAGTTGTATTAAGGTACTTTAATGGATTATTTGTGATGTGTTATGGATAAGAAAGTGTAAAGGAGAAGTATTGTGGTGAAATGTATTGATTTTCATGTATTGGTCAATGTTGGGAATATTATGGAATTTTAGAATAATAGTATGATCCATGGTTTTGTCGAGGGGAAATGACATGTTTAACGGCAAACATGTAACTCATTGACATTGTATACATTTGTAACGTAATTGGTGGTTAATGTGAATTTCGTTATGTATTTATGTTGTAGAGTGATACATAAAGAAGGAGAGGGATTATTGTTGTCTACGCATCGAAGGTTGTATATTTGGATTGCGAATCCAAGGTATGTAAGGTTACTTTGTCCGTATCTTCCTACGGCAAATAGTGTTCATATTGATATGTCACTAGTCCTATCCCGAAACGTGCTAAGGTACTCCATATCCGGTTATCAAGGGTCATTGTTATAAATTTCCTACTCATTGTTCATTGGTGAATCTCATGTCTCATATCCATGGTTAATGTTCCAATATTCCAATAGTGATTATACGTATGTCTTTTGATCATTACTTTTTATTCCAATGGTTCCCATAGTATTATGATTCTAAGAATGTCATGTTGCCAAATCATTCACATGGTTCTCACTCATTGGTTAATGATCCAAAGTTCCAAAGTAATGTTATGACTATCCAAGTATCAATCTCAAAGTAATCAAAGTAATGCAAATGTGGTCAATGATCAAGTATGGGTGGCAAGTCTAGGGGCGTAAGCCTAGCTCGACTCGATCCTGATGTATTGATTTATGGGTGGCAAGTCTAGGGGCGTAAGCCTAGCTCGACTCGATCCCGATGTATTGATTTATGGGTGGCAAGTCTAGGGGCATAAGCCTAGCTCGACTCAATCCCAACATGATGTTATGATATGAAAAGACCCACTGATCAGTAGGGGCCCGGGTACATAGTTATCATTGAGCATTGAGATAAAGAAAGCAAAGAAAGTAATGAAAGCAATCCACATGGTTTCCCAAAATACCAAATGGTGACTTATTCACATTGATTATTCATATGTTTGAGTTCATTGAAATATTCATGTATTGTACAGTTTCATCTGAGCCTTGCATACTCAGTACTTATTTCGTACTGACCCCTCTCGGGGAATTTACCTTACTTGCTGCAGGCGCAGGTTCCAGTAGGCCTCCCCAGTAGATTGCCCGTGTTAGCGGTTCTTTGGTGAGCTCCAGCTCATTCGGGGCTTCTCCGAGTCAGAGTATATACATGTTTTGGTATTGTACATAATGTGTAAAGCGGGGACTTGTCCCGACTTATGGTTCATTTTGGTCAATGCTCTTGTTAGAGGCTTTTGTAGACTTATGTGGGTGTATCAGTGTAAAAGACATATGTTGTTTTGACTGGATGGCCTCAACGGCCAAGTTTCATATGTATGTATAAATATGTCCCATGTTTTCCTTTATTCGTCTTTCATGTTCTTATGCAATGGTGGGTATGATTATGAGATGCATATAAATGATTGAACATAGGCAAAGGTTGGTTCTCTCAGGCCTTATCGGCTACGGGTGCCAATCATGTCTCGATCAGATTCGGGGCGTGACAATATGCCTCTTGACTTGATACATAAACTCAATGGATCTATTTTTGAAGTCAAACAAGATTCTATCAAATGAGTTCAACCACTGCACTCCCAGTACAATATCTATATTTCCTAGTGGTAATAGTAAGAAATCAGGGGAAAAAGTGGTGCCCTAAAGTACACATTGAATATTTTTGCAAACTGAAGCAGTTAGCACCTTTTTTCTATCTGCTTCACTAACACTTTGCTCTATAATTGAGCAAGCCTTGCATCCCAACCTTGTAGCCACTTCTTGGTCAATAAAGTTATGAGTGCTTCTTGCATCAATCAAACTTGTAAGGGTCTTTTCTCATGATATACAGTAACTCTTATAGTCTGATAACCTGTTGCTCCAGTAAAAGCTTGCAGTGAAATAGCCATGAATTCATCATTCTCAACCAGCATCTCTGGTTTCAGATCCTCCTACTCCTCCAATTCAGTGCTTACTTCTTCTGCATTCACCTCTACCAAATATAGTTGTTTGTTACTTCTATATTATGTCCTTAGACATATTTCTCATCACAAAAGAAGCATAACCCCTTGGCCCTTTTCTCATTCATTTCTACTGCAAACAATCTTCTACCAGGTGGTTTACTGATCCCTTCTTGGGTTGCATCCCTTTATTTCTTAAATGCATGGTTAGGATGGATTTATTTTTGGGAATACAAATGTTAATAGAAGGGTTTGATGTTTGAAGGAGTGGGTAATAGACCAACTTGATCCGTGGAAAGCATCTTAACACCCCAAAACTGAGCTTGTGCCTCAAACACTTCTTCATGTAACCTAAATACCTTATAGGCCTGCATAAGTGTCTTGGGAACTTGAATGCTAATAGCTTTGTTCAGTTCTGGCTTTAACCCTCCCAAGAAACAACTGATGGCATTCCCATCTGACAAATGAACCCTAGATAACAACTTGTCAAACTCAGCATGATACTCCTTGACAGTACCAGTTTGCTGTAATTTCTTCAAGGCTTCCATAGGATACTCAAAACCTTCTCCAAATCTCTCATTCAGGGCAAATTTATACTCTGTCCATGTAAGTTCCACTACTAAATTCCTTGAATTTACATTAGATCTATGCTAAGTTATGGCCTCACCATCAAAATGAATTGAAGCTACCTTAACTCTTTGATCAAAAGGTACTTCATCCATAGAAAAAAAATGGTCGACCTTGTATAATGTAACACCCCGTACGTTCCTAACCCTACTTGATGACATTATATAATATGTACATAGGTCTCGAGAGCTATAAGTATGCATTTGGTAATGTTATAGGTGAGATAATTGAATTTGGCTCTTGTTGTGTGATTAAACTTGCATAGAGGGTGTTTTGCAATTTTCATGGCACATTTGTGGGTTCAAAACGAGGCTAAGAAGACCTCTAAACAAAGTATATTAAGGTTAATAAGTGAGTTAAAGAATAGGACTTGAAGTATCTAACCAAACCCGCGAAGAGGAGTCGAAAAATGAAATTTTCAAAAAAACTAAGTAAGGGACGCTTTTGGGACCGTGCCACGTCGCTCTGGACTAAAATTTTTAGTCCAAAGGCGGGCGTGCCACCTTGGGTTTTCCACTTTTTTGAAAGTTGGAAATTTCTAAGTCCCAAAGGTATCCGGGGTCGTATTGAGCCTATTTTCGCCACGTTTCTTCTACAACCACGAGTATATACATGAAATGAATGAAATATTATATTGGTATGATAAAATTACTCGAGAACGAATTTGGGTCAAAATGATAGTTTTGCCCTTTAAGGTCCAAATGACCCATACGTGGCTAGAATCGCTTGTTGTTGGGATTGAGGCCATGGATATGAATAGTGTGAGTGGGAATATTGTTGTAACACGTATAAGATTAATTACACACGAGGAATTATTGATTTTATTGGGTTAAGTGAATTGGGCCCAAAAAGGAAAAGAAACCATGGCCCAAAATGGGTCAAATGACCCATTCTTGCAAAGACCTTCTAGACTTAGCATTAAATGCTATGAATGTGGATAAGGATGGAAATAAAGAATTATATAAAGGACCACAAAATATGATTTTTATTTCACTTGAACTCCCATGCCTTTTAAGATATTTTCTCAACATTTCTCTCAAACCCTAAAGAACTCAAAGTTCATCTTGGAGCAAAATCATCCTATTCCAAGCCTTGGTAAGTATTTATTCTCATGGATTAATATATTATATGCATGAAAGAGTATGTAAATCATGTTGGTTGTGCTTGGAAATGTTGGACATGGTACTTTGTGCTTTTGTATAAGATTTCTGATCCATGGGATTTGAACTTGAATTAGGACTTGTGCCTTTGATGAAAGAGCATGGTATGGACAAAATATGAACATCTATGGTGTTATTTTTGTTGTTAAACTTGTTCTTGTCTATAAGTGTAAATTGTGGGATTTTGGCCGATATGTGCTATGAAGTGTATTAAGGTGAATTGATGGATTGTTTGTGATGTGGTGTGGATAAGAAGGTGTAAAAGAGAAGTGTTATGGTGAAATGTATTGATTATCATGTATTGGTCAATGTTGGGAATATTGGAGGATTTTTGGAATAATGATTCTATCAATGGTTTTGTCAAGGGGAAATGACATGTTTAAAGGCAAACATGTACCCCATTGATGTTATATGCATTTGTAAAGTAGTTGTTGGTTAATGTGAATTCCGTTATGTATTTGTGTTGTAGAGTGACACATAGAGAAGGAGCGGGACTATTGTATGCACATCTAGGATTGTATATCCGTATTGAGAGTACAAGGTATGTAAGGTTACTCTGTCCGTATCTTTCTGCGGCAAATAGTATCCACATTGCTATTTCACTAGTCCTATCCCGAAATGTGCTAAGGTATCCTATATCCGTTTATCAATAGTCATTGTCATATATTTCCTACTCATGGATCATGGGTGAGTCTCATGTCTCATAATCATGGTTAATGTTCCAAAAGCTCAAACAAGGTTATGTTCCAATGTTCCAATAGTGATTATACTTATGTCTCTTGTTCATAGATTATTGTCCAATAGTTCCCATGGTGTTATGATTCTAATAATGTTATGTTGCCAAGTTATTCATATGTCTCTTACTCATTGGTTAATGGTTCAAGGTTTCCAATAATGTTATATTCCAAAGTTCAAAGTGATGTTATGACTATCCTAGTATCAATCTCAAAGTAATGAATAAAGTAATGCAAATGTGGTCAATGATCAAGTATGGGTGGCAAGTCTAGGGGCATAAGCCTAGCTCGACTCAATCCCGATGTATTGATTTATGGGTGGCAAGTCTAGGGGCATAAGCCTAGCTTGACTCGATCCCGATGTATTGAATTATGGGTGGCAGGTCTTAGGGGCATAAGCCTAGATCGACCCGATCCCGAGGCATTGATTTATGGGTGGCAGGTCTTAGAGGCATAAGCCTAGCTCGACCCAATCCCAACATGACGATAAGTCATGTAAAGACCCACTGGTCAGTAGGGGCCCGGGTACATTGTGACACATGTATTGACAAGCAAGCATTGAATGTAAAGAAAGCAAAGAAAGTAATGGATGCAATTCACATGATTTCCAAAATGCAAAATAGTGATTTATTCACATTGATTATTCATTTATCTTGAGTTCATTGAAATATTCATGTATTGTACAGTTTCATTTGAGCCTTGCATAGTCAGTACTTATTTCGTACTGACCCCTCTTGGGGAATTTACCTTACTTGCTGTAGGCGCAGGTACCAGTAGGCCTCCCCAGTAGATTGCCAGTGTTAGCAGTTCTTTTGTGAGCTCCAGCTAATTCGGGGCTTCTCCGAGTCAGAGTGTATATATGTTTTGGTGATGTATATGTTGTATAAAGCGGGGACTTGTCCCGACTTTCGGTTTGTGTTAGTCGATGCATCTATTAGAGGCTTTGGTAGACGTATGTGGGTATATGTATATAAGGTGACTCATGAATTCTTGTTTTGATGGCCTCAATGGCCAAGTTTCTCAAATGTGTATATATATGCAATGATTCCCAATATCCATGATTTCCAATACTAATGGTTCATGTTCTTATGTGATAGTGGCGTTTCCTATGGTATGCATATGAATGTATAGAAGCATAGCTTGGTTCCCTCGGGCCTTATCGGCTTCGGGTGCCAATCATGCCTCGTTGGGATTTGGGGCGTGACATATAACCAAGTCCTCAATTCTTGACCAGAAAACCTAGGAAATTCAAGTCGAGTATATCTAACTTGTTCCCTCTCTGCTTCTCTCTGCTCCATGGATCCAATAGCTTTCCTAATCTCCAGTAATTCCTTATCAGTTTGCTGGTTTCTTTTAGTTATATTCATCGTCCCTTCCATCAGTTTCTGCAACCGTACTTGAATTTTGGTAAATCTGTCATCCATTTCTTCTACATGTCTGTCTTGATTTTTGTTGTGGATCACCATTCAAGCCAAGAATCATGTGCTCTGATACTGATTTATACCCTTATCATGGAAATGAATCAATCCTAGAGGTTAATCAAGGAAGGTGAAGTTAAGCTAGGGTTGTTAACCGAAGGAATTAACTAAGATTGAGAGAAATTCTTAAGAACAAGAGAAGAGAACTGTTATTGATATTGAACGAATGATAAACAATCCTTACACTTGAGAATTTATAGCTATAAGCTAATGAACTAATTGCTGGTAACTGTGAATGCAACTAACTGACTCTATCTACCAACTAACAAATGGAAAGGGACTCGGTTACTGTAACTGTATTGCTACAGTACATAATAGAATTTCAAACTCATTATCAACTAACTAATTAACTTCTACTTTCAGCCTCAACTTTCCACATCAGCTACCAGATCACTCTACTTCCATCTTCTTAAACTTGTATCATACATACCTTAATCGCACCAAAATACTTGAATAAAGACCAAATCTTTTAAGATGAACTCCAAGAATCTTTTCTTGAAATTTTGATATGGTTTTTCTCGAAAATACTAAGATTATGGTGTAGAAATAGTTAAGAATCTGTATTTTGATGTTAAAATTACTTGAAAACGCTTAGAATTACATGGAAGATACTTACCTTGGTGTGGGATGAAGTGGAGAGGAGAAAAAAGTCATGCTAGGGTTTTGAAATCTAAAGAATGGGAGAAAAATTGTAGAAAACACACTTAAAAGAAAGCTGTAGGAAACGCACACTGAGGAGGATGCTTTGCGTGCATTGCCTTGCCTGTGCACGCAGACGAACGCTCTTGCGTACACTTTTGGCCTCACTTCGCTGTTTAGCAACACAAAATTATCTTGGGATGTTAGCTTGCTTGCTTTGCAAGCCCGTGGAAGAGCACCACTCAACACTTAATAATTCTAGAGATGTGCTAGGTTGAGTTGGACCTTAATTCACATCCAAAATACTTCTTACACTTAAGATTTTATCTTAACACTTAGGTACAATTAGAAATCTCCGTGTTCTGGCCTATACACATATGAAGAATGGTTCGGATCTTAGCTCAGAATTTTCGAGGCGTTACAAAAAACGATGGTTTTAACAATTAATGATCTTCACCATACATGTAAACAAATCAACTTTGTTGTATTATGAGATATTTATCAATTATATTCTGCTTGAGACTGAAATGCAATTTGTCCTTTTTTTGTTGCGCGTTCATTACTCCTTATGTCTTAAGAAATGGAGTTCATTAATAACCTTCAGCATATTAGTTCTTGTTGTAATATTGATCATCAATTTCTTAGTTTTTTTCTTTCCCAAAAGTAATATTTACATATCCAATACTATATAAAAGTACGTTAAAATTGTTTTAAAAAGTTTGAAGAATTTGACAGATTTTTTTTAAACGCCAATTGTTATCCGATCCTATCCATTTTTTTCATAGTACTCCTTCCGTTTAAATTTGTTTCTCCGTTGATAATTCAAAAATAGAAAGAATATAAATAAAGACGCATAAGTAGAAAGAAACCTCCTCCGTTTCAATTTGTTTGTCTGATTTTAAACTGACTCAGAGTTTAAGAAAGTAAAACAACATTTGGATTGTGTGATTTTAAATTTAAAATATATAGAATGTACCAAAATATCTTTTTATCTTGTGGTATTATATATTCATACATCTGGAAACTTAGAATTAAAGAGTTGTTTAAAAAAGAAAGACACATTCTTTTTTGAAAATGGAGAAAAAAGAAAATAAAACAAACAAATTGAAAGGAAATAATATCACTTTTTGTCGAAGGTCTAGCTTCTAATTTCAAGGTTGCAGAAAATTAACAAAAAACATATGAGCTAGGAGGATACAAAAATTACCAAAACAAAGACAAAAAAACCAAATAGGTTGCTATTCCAAACACAACATCTATGTTTGATGTCATGCAAGAACTCTAAAAATTGCACTAATAATAGATAAATGCAACATTATTCATAGTTGCACTAATAATAGATAAATGCAACACAATTTATACTTTTCTACTAAGGTCTTAACACACAGACTACTATATTATCGTTCCTGCTGCAGTTGTTCGACGCCAGAAGCTAATGCTCGGTCACTATCTGGTCTGTTTCCTCACAACTTTCACTCCCTACTGGTTCCTACAAACCAATAGAACCATGATTTCAGCAGAGTAACTTGCAAGTGTTTGAAAATAAAAATAGTGGTTGTTGGTGAAATATTACAACAATTACAATTGAAAAAATACAAATGAAGAAAATAAAATATCATCTTCTTGGCTGAGGCGCGGATATCTTGCTCTCTTTAAGAAGATTCAAGTTCACTGCAACAAAGTTTTCACCGGTCCAGTAATAATCTTCTTGACTTGTCCCCTCCAGGATACAACAGTCTTCTCACAAAGTACAACTCAACAAACTTTGGACAAGAGTTGAGTTCAAAGCTCCACCAAAAAGAACACCTCTCTTCAACTAAATAAACTTTCTTTTTGACTAACTTTTATGCACTCTATATTTGTTGCACTTAGAAAAATAATGCAAGACAACCACTATTTATAGTTGAGGATTTCTTCCTTGCACCACCAGTCTTGCCTTGTTTCTAGTAACTATACCTTGATCATCTTGTTTATTTCTGAACAGCCACCTAGTTCCAATGATAGTCCTCTCTACAGGTTTGGGAACTAAGTGTCATACATTGCTTCTCTCAAACTGATTCAATTCTTCTTGCATAGCAACAATCCAGTCTGTATCTAGCAAAACTTCCTTGATGTTCTTTGGTTTAATTAGTGATAGGTAGGCAGAGTAGGCACACGTACTATTTACTTTGTTTCTGGTCTGCATGCCTGAATCTAAAAGGAGATATGATGTTTTCAATGGGATGTGAACTTTTATGTTTCTAGTTCCTTGCAGTAGTGAGCTGAGAAGTACCAGGTGCCTCAAGATGTAAAGATGAATCATCTGAAAAAGTAGTTCCACCTGAGGAGGGCACATGCTCCTGATTCATAGTACCTTCCTCAACAGCTAAAGTGATATCCTTGTGCTCTTCCTAATCTTCAGATTCATGGGTCAATTCAAACCCTTTGTTGTCCTTATCTACGATGATTTCCTTTTCCTCATGATTTTCTTCATCAAATATAACATGAATGCTTTCTTCTACACAACCAGTCCTCTTGTTGAAGATTTTATAAACCTTGCTCTATAAAGAATATTTTAGGAAGATGCCTTGATCACTTTTTGCATCAAATTTACCTAATGCATCCTTTTCATTATCGTGAACAAAACATTTACATCCAAAAGGTCTCAGATAGGTCATATTTGGCTTCCTACCTTTGAGTAATTCATAAGGGGTCTTGTCCAACAGTGATCTAATCATACACCTGTTAAGCTGATTAGCTTTGCAACACTCAGGTCTGAATCCTAGCCCATATAGAGGTGGATTGACTATTTTGAATGTGAGTGAGAAGAGTAGAGGATTTGATCTATTTTTTATGTTCCAATTCTGGTTTGGCTTTGCTTAAGTCCTTCATTAGAAGTTTACAGAGTATCCCATATCTGTTTGGCACTTTGACAGGAGGAGATCCTATTGTACTCATCAGGACCAATCCCACAAATTAATATCTTTCTAACCTTAACATTGTTTTGAATACATACCTTGTCCTCAGGAGTCCAGTCCTTCCTGTCTTTTGGAGTTGGTTCACTTCTATCTTCAAGTTTTTTCATTGGAATAGTAAGGCCATCTAAGACAACATTCCATAGATTAGCACTTTCACCTGTGAGATGATCCATCATTCTATTCTTCCACCACCCATAGTATTTGCCATTGAACAGGGGTGGTCTGGTTTGAGAGGACCCTTCCTAAGCAGTTGGAGGAGCAACTATAGGATATTCTCTTTTTAGGTGTTAAACTTTTATGAAAAGACAAGCTCTAATACCAATTGAAAAAACTAGTTCCAACTGTTTTACTAGGAACCTGTTCCTTAGCAGATTTCCACTTGAGTTATAAAGAAATTACACAATCAATTTATGTGGAAAACCTCCTCTCTCAAGGAGTAACAACTACAACTCAAATCCACTAAACTCAAATAAGATTTTAAGATTACAACTCAATAATCAAAAACCTAAACTTCAACAACTAGACTCAAACAGTCAATTATAACTGTTTTAACTCACAACTCTCCAAGAAGCCAAACCTACTTCTTGTTACAAAACCTCACCAACTCAATCTTTAACAACTATAATAAATACTAGACTATAACAAAGTAGCAAGACTCCTAAACAAGACTCCAAACAAATCAACAGAAACTCTTACTGCAAAAGACTCAACTGTGCTGTGTATGAATCACTTCTCCTATTGCTTAAGAATAAGCTTTCTCTGCATATGCAACAGGTGAGTAAAATTATGTTGCTCTTCTCTTTTTATAGATGCTCCAATGTTACTCTCCTAAGGTAAGTATGAAGCCCTGTTTTTAGAAAACCTTTCCTTGTTAAACAATGACATAGGTAGCCGACTAACTCTCTTTCCTTTCTTGTTGAGGACATGCAAATTACCATACTTAATACTAAAAATAGAATTTGTTGATTATCAAAACTTGGGAATCAAGGAGTCTTCACAAGGCATTAAAATATTATAAGATTAACATTAAAATGCTTAAAAGCCATTAGTGGCTATAGAGTTCACCGATCAATATGATATGATCATATGAAATGAGTTTAAATATAGAAGTCGGGATTCATATAGCCGACCTATAGCATAAGTCGTATCCTCTGTGTTGAGAGAAGCACCTAGAAATTATAATGCTAAAACAGTTACTTTCCATACACAATCAACAACGATAATTTTTCTCAGCTTAAAATTACTTTACCGCGACATTTTCATTTCCCTGGACAAATCCTTCGCCACACAGGAGTCTTGCCTGGTAAAATGAGTACAAAACATGCGCCGGTCCTAACTCCGCAACTAACCAACTGGTACTTTTCTTGGGGGGGGGGGGGGGGGGGAGGATTAATTTTACTTCAGTCTCTCCCTCTAGGAAATAGAAGTAAAAGATTGCATCAGGATTGAGATATTCTCACTTTTGATCGTTGGATCAGGTCCATAGCACTCATAAGGAAATTCTGGCATGAATCAGCTTCTTGGACTGAGCTGACATTCTCCACTTGCGGTTCATAATACCTGCCCGGTCCAAGGGAAAAAAAATCATTATTCCTTAAAAGAGGGAAACCTTTAGAATATCAAAAAAGAGATGCAGGATGAAAAGAGAAAGACGGGAAGGAAAGAGAGGTGAGGAACTTTTCAACCTTATTTTCTCTTGTGCTTCACGTAGTCGTTTATTAAGCCTCATAAGCTCAGCCTCATGAGCCTAATATGGAAAGACAAACAATATATCAAGTTGTGATCTTGTAGTAATAACAAATGTAAGCTTATAACTACTGACATCAGATCTTACGTCGGCACTAAAGCACGTTGATCCATCATCGACATTGTAAAATACCCAGCAAAAAGACAAAATTATTCAATCACGTAGAAAAAAACCAAGCAAGAAAAGGAAAAAAAGAAAAAGTAAAAGAGAAGTCATGTATCCACACTAACAAACTAATAGATTAATACATATAAAAGGAGTGCAAAAGGAGAGTGGCATACATAGCTGTGTTTTCTAGCATTTGTCCTTCATATTTTGACCGTGTGAGACTCTGCGCCAGATGCTGCAACAAAAGGCATGTTAAGGTCAGATGAAACTTCAAGGGCTTGCTGGTAGAGGCTAACGATCAGCAAAAGATGTGTGTAAAACTTAGTACCTGTTCATTTGAAATGGGTCTTCAACAATCATGGGGAGTGGGACAACCAAAAAAAACACATGAGATAGTCAGTTATATGGAATTGGCAAAGTCTAATTCATGGATTTGGAATTTTGAAATAAACATACCCCCTGTTCAGTTTGCCAGGATTGTTCACAATACAGAGCATGACATCCTCAACACTAAACAACCAAAAAAAATCATATCATATTTTGTATCTCAAAACTATCATAAAGGGAATTACTTATTAAGATATTCACCTTCCTCTGCTGGAATAGCTGGTCACTTGACCGGTTGGAGAAAACATTAAAAGAGCAACATCTTGTCACATAAAATAGCCAACTCATTTGCCTTCTTAACAAAACTATCCTTGCGCTTTGAGTAGGTCCGTTGTCGGGATGTTGGATACTCAATTTTCTCCATCACAAGCTTGTTGCGAACCATGGAAAGGATGCAAACCAGAACTGAAAGTTAGATGGAAGTTGTTCGTCAAGGAACTGAGGAATATATAGAACAACAGAAAAAAAAAAAAAAAAAAACGAATTAGGTCAAAGCATTTAATGCAATTTGACCAGCAAAAATTTCACAATAGGAAATTGGTGGAAGTCCTCTTTTCCAAATTTACAGATAAATTTCCATGATTTCTTTTTCTTTTATATTACTCCCTCCGTTTCAATTTGTTTCTTCATTGATAAGTTAAAAATAGAAAGAATATAAATAAAGGCGCATACCGACCCCTCCGTTTCAATTTGTTTTTGTTTCTCCATTGATTATTCAAAAATAGAAAGAATATAAATAAAGGCACATACACAAGAAGGCCCCGGCCCCTCGGTTTTAATTTATTTGTCTGGTTCAACTTGACACAAAATTTAATAAAGTAAAGAAGATTTTTGAATCATGTGATCTTAAATTAATATATGTAGAATATATCAAATTACTTTTCATCTTGTGATCTTAAATATGTCATGTAAAAACTTAGAATTAAAAAAAAAATTGTCAAAAAAGAAATACATATTCTTTTTAAAACTAAACTAAAAAGAAAAGTAAGATAAACAAATCGAAATGGAGGAAGTATTACTTTTTGTCCAGGATCCAACTTCTTATTTCAAGGTCCAGAAGACTAACAAAAAGCTTATGAACTTGGAGATGCAAACATTATCAAAATAAAAACCAAACCAAACCAAATTGTTTTCTATTCCAAATACAACATCTATATTTGATGTCATGCAAGAACTCTAAAAGTTGCACTAATAATAGACAAATGCAATATAATTCATAGTTGCACTAGTAATAGACAAATGCAACATAATTCATAGTTGCACTAGTATTAAACAAATGCAACGTTATTCATACTTTTGCTTTCCTAATTGGTGCAAATTATTTTCTACTAAGTTCTTAAAACATAGACTACTATAATATAATTCCTGCTGCAGATGTTCGACGCCAGAAGCTAATGCTCGGTCATCGCGATCCAGTCTGTTTCCTCACAGCTTGTATCCCCTACTGGTTCCTACAAATCAAGAGAACCAAGATTTCAACAGAGTAACATGCAAGTGTTTGCAAACAAAAATCGAGGCTATAGAGTTCATCGATTAGTATGATATGATGATATGAAATAAGTTTAAATGAAGAAGTCGGGATTCATATAGCCGACCTCAACTATATGGATTTAAATATGCAGATCCATTACCTGCAGCAGCGGTATCCTCTGCGTTGACCGAAGCCACCTAGAAATTATAACGATAACAGTTACTTTCCATACAGGATGTCGGTGAAACAGTTAAGCATACTTCCACATACGATACAATCAAAAATGGCAATTTTGTTCAGCTTAAAATTATTTTACCGCGACATTTTCATTTCTCTGAAGAAATCCTTCGCCACCCAAGAATCTTGCCTGGTAAGAAGAGTATAAAACATGATCAAGCCGGTCCTCACACCTTTTTTAAAAAAAAAAAAATTGGGGGTAGGAGAAATAAGAGAGGGGATTACACAGTGGACATCGAACCTTCACTAACAAGGTGAAAGTTCAGGTAGTTGCTACCAACCAACTGAGCTACTAAGATTCTCCGGTCTTAACTCCTCAACTAACCAACTAGTGATTTTTCTTTTCTTTCTTTTTTTTTTTTTGGGGGGGGGGGGGGGTTGGGGGGGGGGGGTTATTGAGCTTATTTTACTTCAGGTCCTAACATTGCATCATGCTTGAGATATATGCTCACTTTTGATTGTTGGATCTGTTCCATAGCACTCATAAGGAACTTCTGGTATGCATCAGCTTCTTGGACTGAGCTGATATTCTCCACTTGTGGTTCGTAATACCTGCCCGATCCAAGGGAAATAAATCAGTATTCCTTATAAAAGAGGGAAATCTTTAGAATATCAAAAAAGAGATGCAGGACGAAAAAAGAAAGAGTGTGGAACTCTTCAACCTTAGTTTCTCTCGTGCTTCACTTAGTCTTTGATTGAGCTTCACAAGCTTCTTCTCATGATCCTAATATGGAAATACATAAAACAATAAATCAAGTTATGATCTTGCAGTAATAACAAATATAAGCTTATAACTACTGGCATCAGATCTTACCTCGGCACTAAAGCACATACCAATCATCAGCATTGTAAAACACCCAGCAAAAAGACAAATTATTCAATCACGTAGACAAATATCAAGTAGAAAAGGAAAAAAGGAATATAAAAGGAGTAGTCATGTATCCACTCTGATGAACTAATAGACTAATGCATATAAACGGAGAGCCAAAGGAGAGTGGCATACGTAGATATCTTTTCCATCATTTGTCCTTCATGTTTCGACTGTATGAGACTCTGTGCCAGATGCTGCAACAAAAGGCATGTTAAAGGTCAGATGAAGCTCCAAGGGGTTGCCGGTATAGGCTAGCGGTCAGTAAAAGATGTGTAAAACTTAGTACCTGTTCATTTGAAATGGGTCTTCAACAATCATGTGGAGTAGGACAACCGAAAAAAACACGAGAGATAGTCAGTTATATGGAATTGGCAAAGTCTAATTCATGGATTTGGCATATTGAAATAAAACATACCCCCTGTTCAGTTCGCCAGGATTGTTCACAATACGGAGCATGACATCCTCAACACTAAACAACCAAAAAAAAAAAAAATCATATTCTGTACATCAAAACGATCATAAAGGGAATTACTTGTTAAGATATTCACCTTCCTCTGCTAGAATAGTTGGTTACTTGACCGGTTGGAGAAAACATTAAAAAAGCAACATCTGTGTCACATAAAATAGCCAACTCCTTTGCCTTCTTAACAAAACTATCCTTGCGCTTTGAGTAAGTCCGTTGACGGGATGTTGGATCCTCAATTTTCTCCATCACACGCTTATTGCGACCCATGGAAGGATGCAAACTAGAACCTGATGTTGGATGCAAGATCATTCGTCAAGGAACTGAGAAATATATAGAACAACAGAAAAGAAAAAAGCACGAATTAGGTCAAAGCATTTAATGCATCGACATGCTAGTCTAAGTCAAAGCATTGAATAAGTTTTTCCAGATTTCATTAGTTGCAAGTAATAGAAAATCTAATATTGAATCAGATATAGAAAGATTTTGTGAAGAAAACTAGTTCAGCGGTAATCCTGTTATCTATTAACAAATCTTAAGTCAACTCTAGATTATTTTCAGGGTAACTACACTCATCCACAGCCAAGTAACCTGAACCCACATAATTAATGAACAGAAATCCGTGGGCGGTAACCTGCCGAGTGGAAAAAGGTACTTTAGTTTATACATTTTCCTCTTTTGATTTTTTTCCATTTTCAATAAATGAATGCATTTAAGAACAAACTCTAAGTTCCAGTATTCCCTGTTCTCACTTCTTTTTTTTTCTCTTAGTTGAAATGCTAACGCACCCAAGGTGGGTATGCATTTACCCACATACGATTTCATGGCAAACACACCCTTGTAGGGTGTTAATTCATGATACCACATTGTGGTCCCTGTTCTCACTTCTCAATACTTATTTATCACTTAATTTTCCCCATATTGTGAATCTGGAAAAAGAATATTTACTCTGAAAAGAATTTAACTAGGTCCTGCTAGCTTCTTAAATCGTTAAAGCCAATATCTATGCGACTTAAGAAACCAACTATAAGTACCATTCATCCGGCTGCATGCTAGATAATTAGTCATTAGAACAGCCGCGATTAATGCTACGTTTGAACAGTAAAGTTCATCCGTGGATCACTACAATCCTTAAAGGAAGCGTCATGTCCTCTATAACCAAGGACATGAGGCGTCAGTGATTTATACAATAGGAGACATGGAAAATTAAATTCCTACCTTTGGGAAACTCCTAAGCTCTTTCTTTACGGTAATGATATCAGACGAGTCCTATTTATTCCCTTTTCAAGCATTTCAGTGGCTATATGATCTAAGTTTAACATATCGAAGAATTTATATTTTGATATCTCAAGAGAAGTATAAGGTGTATGGGAAGATTGTTGGGTTCTAAGTGAAAGTGAATGGAAAATGGAGGGAAAAGTGAAAATGTGAAGTTCACTTTAAAGGAAGAGTGTTTCTCCAACATTGGTGGAAGAAAGGAACTTTCTTATGTTTATATTGAGAAACATTCCTTCATGTCGATAGTGAGGCAAGAAAAAGACAAGCCTCGCGCTGTCATCGTCGCCGCTCGGCTCGGCTTCGGCTTTGGACCCCATTGCTTCCTTTCTGAAGCACCACCTTTTGGCTATAAATACCTGAATTTTTCTTCAGGTAAAGGCACGAAATTTTGAAGTCAAAACACTCTTCTTCCTCTTGAAAAACTCAAGTGTGATCTATAAATCGTTGAGTGTGTTCGATGTTCAGCAAATTTGAGGTACCACTATTTGCTGAAGTGAATCATTTTATCTTGAGAGGATATATTCCATTAACCTCGGGTACTCGAGGGGAATAAATTCCTTAAGAACATACTGTGAATTCGGTGGACTTGATTCTTTCATTTATGTTTTCATCTCTTTCTTATGGTTTTGCTATTTTCCAGAAAATAGTTTGAACTTCTTTGTTGTTCTTGAAGTTGTTCTTAAACTTGTGTTTGAAGTTCTTGCTGATAAAATTTATTTTGATAGTTCATAAGTTGTTTGAACTTGTGTTTGAAGTTGTTGTAAATACAGATTTTGTACCCGAAAAACAACAATTAACAACAATCTTAAGGAATTTATACTATCTATATTTTTGGTTTCTGGAGATTAAAACCTTTTGGTTTTCTACTCTGTTTGAACTTTATAGTAATTTGAAGATATAAAAACTTCATCACGAGTCAAAGTTCATTGGTTGACGATTAGAAGAACATAAAAACTTCATCGTTAAACTAGAAACAAGTTGTTTAAAGTTTAATACTTTATTGTTAGTATTTGATATACTAAATCGGTTGTCTCTTTGTGACAGCAAAATGATTAATGAAAATCAAGTCAATGATGGAATGACAAATGTTGCAGCAACAAATATTGCTACTTCAAGCCGTTCAAATGCTGCTCCTGCCATGGCACCGGCGAAAATACCAGGAAAATTTTCTGGTGTTGATTTCAAATAATGGCAGCAGAAGATGTTCTTTTATTTGACTATACTATGTTTACAAAGGTTCATCACAGAAAGCGTTCCTGAATTGCCGGAAGAAACTCCGAAAAAGGATCGCTTCGTAGTAACTGAAGCTTGGAAGCACTCATATTTTTTTATGTAAGAATTACATTTTGAGTGGCCTACAAGATGATTTATACAAAGTGTACAGCAACATGAAGACCTCAAAGGAACTCTGGGATGCTTTGAAAAAGAAATACAAAACAAAGGATGCTGGAATGAAGAAATTCATTGTTGCAAAAATTTTGGACTTCAAGATAGTAGACAGCAAAGCTGTAGTCACCCAAGTCCAAGAATTGCAAGTCATAATCCACGATCTCCTCTCTGAAGGTAGAACTTTAGTTAATACCTTTGTTAAATATTTTAAGAATGTTTTAAATATTCACTTAACCTTTGTTGTAGGTTTGATTATGAATGATGCTTTTCAAGTGGCTGCTATAATCGAGAAGTTACCACCTTTATGGAAGGACTTCAAGAACTACTTAAAGTATAAACGCAAAGAGATGTCTGTTGAAGATCTCATTGTGAGGTTAAGGATTGAAGAAGATAATAAGGCAGCAGAAAAGAGGTCTCGTGAGAATTCTGCAATCAATGGAGCAAATATTGTGGAAGATAATCCCAATAAATCAAAGAAAAGAAAGAAAGCATCAGGACTACAAGTCAATCCTCCTAAGAAGAAATTCAAAGGAAATTGCTTCAATTGTGGCAAAGTTGACCACAAATCTACTGATTGTCAGGCTCCGAAGAAGGGCAAGAAAAAGGATCAAGCAAACATGGCTGAATCTAAAGAAGAAATGGACAATCTATGTGCTATGCTTTCGGAATGCAATCTAGTTGGAAATCCTAGAGAGTGGTGGATTGATTTTGGTGCCTCCCGCCATGTATGTTCCAACAAAGAACTATTTGTATCATATGCTCCTGCTCAAGATGATGAGAAGATATTCATGGCGAACTCCGCTACTTCAAAAGTTGAAGAAACAGGCAAAGTTTGCTTAAAGATGACATCAGGCAAGGTGGTGATACTAAACAATGTCCTTCATGTTCCAGAGTTGCAAAAGAACTTAGTTTCTACTTCACTTCTGACTAAGAATGGATTCAAATATTTATTTGTTTCCGAAAAAATTGTAATTAGTAAGAATGAAGTATATGTAGGTAAAGGTTACCTCATAGAGGGCCTTTTTACGATCAAAGTAATAAACCTTGATATGAATAAAAGTTCTTGTTCTTCTTACTTACTTGAGTCAAATGATTTATGACATGAGCGTTTAGGACATGTTAATTATAAAACCTTGCAAAAACTGATTAGTTTGGAAGTTTTGCCTAACTTTGAGTGCAGTAAATCAAAGTGTCAAGCATGTGTTGAAGCTAAGTATGCTAAGCATCCGTGTAAGTCTTTTGAAAGGAATTCCAGTCCCTTAGACTTAATTCACACAGATATTTGTGATATGAAGTCGACACCATCTCGTGGTGGGAAAAAGTATTTCATAACTTTTATAGACGATTGCACTAGATTTTTTTTTTTTGCTAAATAGTAAGGATGAGACAGTAAAAGCATTTAGGCAATATAAAACTGAAGTTGAGAATCAGTTGGATAAAAAGATTAAAATGAAGAAGTGATAGGGGTGGAGAGTATGAATCTCCTTTTGCGGAGATATGTTTGGAAAATGGAATTGTTCATCAAACCACAGCCCCGTACTCACCTCAATCAAATGGAATTGCGGAAAGAAAAAAACGAATGTTGAAGAAAATGATGAATGTCTTACTTATAAGTTCAGGTTTACCACAAAACTTGTGTGGAGAAGCTATCCATACAGCAAACCAAATACTCAATCGAGTGCCCCATATTAAGACACAATCTATTCCATATGAGAAATGGTAAGAAAGAAAACCCAACTTGAAATATTTCAAAGTGTGGGGGTGTCTAGCGAAAGTCCAAGTTTCTATTTCTAAAAGGGTAAAAATAGGGCCAAAGTCTGTGGACTGATTTCATCGAATATGCTACAAACGGTAAAGCATGTCGATTTTTGGTTCATAAATCCAAATATTCGGATATCCAAGAACATCTGAATATCCAAGATAATACGGTAATGAAATCAGATAATGTTGAGTTCTTTGAACACATTTATCCTTATAAAACTAGACATGAGCTGTCAAGTGAAGAGTCTAAATGACCCAGGGATGAACCAAGGGAGAATTTACTTAATGAATAAAATCCAAGGTGTAGTAAACGTCAAAGGTCGTCAACTTCCTTCGTATCAGATTTTGTAACATTTCTTCTTGAAAATGAGCCTCAAACATTCAAAGAAGCTATGTCTTCTACGTACTCATCCTTTTGGAAAGATGCAGTTAATAGTGAGATTGATTCAATATTGAGTAACCATACTTGGGAGTTGGTTGATCTTCCTCCAGGAAATAAATCTTTAGGTTCAAAATGAATCTTCAAAAGGAAAATGAAAGTTGATGGTACTATTGACAAATACAAGGCAAGACTTGTTGTGAAAGGCTTTAGACAAAAAGAAGGTCTAGATTATTTTGACATATACTCACCAGTAACAAGGATAATGTCCATTCGGATATTGGTTGCATTAGTTGTGGTATATGGTCTTGAAATTCATCACATGGATGTGAAAACTTCATTCTTAAATGGTGAATTGGAGGAAGAAATTTACATGGAACAGTTCGAGGATTTTGTGGTTCCTGGTAAAGAAAGAAGAGTGTGCAAACTTGTTAAGTCACTTTATAGACTAAACCAAGCACTCAAACAGTGTCATGCTAAGTTTGACCAAACTATGTTGGCAAACGAATTCAAGATAAATGAATGTGATAAATGTGTTTACATTAAAGACACTCCAAATCACAAAGTCATTGTTTGTTTGTATGTGGATAACATGTTGATCATCAGTAAAGACATTTCTGACATAAATGCTACGAAATGAATGCTTGAGAGCAAGTTTGATATGAAAGACCTTGGAGTTGCTGATGTGATCTTAGAGATAAGAATTCATAGAACTTCACAATGGTTGGCATTTTCACAGTGTCATTACATTGAAAAGGTACTTGACGAGTTCAAGTATTTGGATTTCAATATTTCTAAGCCTCCATTAGATGTGATCTTTGCACTTCAAAAGAATGAAGGTGAAAGTGACTCACAATTGGACTACGCAAGAGTGTTGGGAAGTTTGATGTATATCATGAATAGTACGTGACTAGATATAACATGTGCTATTAGTAAATTGAGTCGGTACACGAGTAATCCCAATCAAACTCATTGAATGGCAATGAAAATAGTTTTGGGGTATCTAAAACATACTCAAGACTACGCTTTGCATTATAATAAATATCCTGCAGTAATTGAAGGATATAGTGACGTAAATTAAATCACTGAATCAAATGAAGTAAAATCCACTAGTGGATATGTATTTTCTCTTGGTGGAGGAGAAGTCTCTTGGAAATCATCCAAACAGACATGTATTGCCCGCTCTATAATGAAATTTGAATTTATCGCGTTAGATAAAGCCAGTGAAGAAGCTGAATGGCTCTGGAATGTCTTGAAAGATATTTCTTATTGGCCCAAACCTTTGGCACCAGTATCATACACTGTGATAGTCAAGCTGCAATAGGTAGGGTAGGGAGCAAGATGTATAACGGTAAATCTCATCATATAAGAAGGAGACATAATACCGTTAGATAACTTCTCTCTAGTGAAATTATCACGATTGACTAGGTGAAGTTAAAGGATAATGTGTTGGATCGACTTACAAAAGGCCTATCTAGAGAGGAAGTTGAGAGATCATCGAAGGGAATGGGTTTAAGGCCTAGGAAAAGTCATCACGATTACTCTACCTAGCGGACTGGAGATCTCAAGAGCTAGGTTCAAGAAGATCAAACAAAGTTTTGAATGACGGTTCAACATTGTCAATTAACTCAATCCATTTTCATGATGAAGATAATGTTCAGGAAATAAGGATAAGGCTTATGGTTGAAAGCTTTTTAATGGTTTCTAAGTTTGGCAGTTTTGACCAAATTGTTTGATCTCTAGGATTAAATGTCTAGGAATCACCTATGTGAGAGTGAAGTGAAAGCCACTTCATGGAGAATGATAGTAAAGGCCTAATCTCTAAGCTCTCATGAAACCAGGTTGTGTTCATGGCTGAAACAAATAAAATCGTGAGAACCATAAAAGGTAAATGGCTGGTTATGTGACTTGTGTTATCTAGGTGTGCATTAAAGTTTGATGGTTCAAGGATATCACATCTACCGATTGACCAAGTATATCCGATGCAAGTTCACTATGAAATGTTTAAAGAAAAACCTACTTAGCCAGATGCAATTAGTCTTTGCTTGTAGATCACACAATTGTCCAATTTTTTATTTTATAAAATAGTCATTCCCCATTCATGTGGGGGATTATTGGGTTCTAAGTGAAAGTGAATAGAAAATAGAGGGAAGAAAAATTTAGGGAAAAGTGAAAATGTGAAGTTCACTTTAAAGGAAGAGTGTTTCTCCCACATTGGTGAGAGAAAGGAACCTTTTTATATTTATATTGAAAATTATTCCTTCATGTGGATAGTGAGGCAAGAACAAGATAAGCCTTGCACCTTCGTCATCGTTGCTCGCTCAGCTCGACTTTGGCTTTGGCTTCGGCTTCGAATTTGGATTTGGATTTGGATCAATCGAGAGATTATCTTATTGGACAAAATTCATTTGAAACTTGAGAATTAGTGATGTTTTTAATTCAAAAATCTGATAAGAAAATTTTTCTCCATTTGTGGACGCACCCGAGAATGTGCGGATGCATGTCACAATGCACCTCGAAGGGACGCGACCCTTTGAGGCACTGATTAGTAACAAAACAGTGACCTGTATGCATACCTAGCGACCTGCGAACGCAGGTACCAGCATAGGTGCAATGCAGGCGAGGCAGGACTTTCTGGTTTGTGCTAAAATGGCGACCTGCAGATGCAGGTGGGCTAACTGCGGGCGCATGTGGTCCCATCATTTCAAAACAGTGTAATTTTTTATGAACCATTGCTTTCTTTCTGAATCACCACCTTTTGGCTATAAATACCTGAATTTTTTCTCAGGTAAAGACACAAAATTTTTAAGTCAAAACACTCTTCTTCCTCTTGAAAAACTCAAGTGTTATCTATAAATCGTTGAGTGTATTCGAAGTTCAGCAAATTTGAGGTACCACTATTTGCTGAAGTGAATCATTTTATCATAGGAGGATATATTCAATTATCCTCGGGTACTTGAGGGGAATAAATTTCTTAAGGACACACTGTGAATTTGGTGGACTTGATTCTTTCATTTCTGTTTTCATCTCTTTCTTATGGTTTTGCTATTTTCCAGAAAATAGTTTGAACTTCTTTGTTGTTCTTGAAGTTGTTCTTGAATTTGTGTTTGAAGTTTTTGTTGCTAAACTTCATTTTGATAGTTCATAAGTTGTTTGAACTTGTGTTTGAAGTTGTTGTTTTAAATACATATTTTATACCCGAAAAACAACAATCAACAACAAAGATCATTGTTGCGTCCTTTCGCACACGCAAGTGTACGTGGTAGTACAAGTAATAATGGATGTAAGTCCAGATATCATACCCATAGGGACTTGATGAATTTATTTCTAGTTTGAATTCTTATATGAGTTATTCAGTCGGTAACAAATAATTAAGAGTGATTTGTATGTTTTGAATGTAAATAAAAACAATTGAAGACAAGTCATGGATTAGTTGAGTTGCAATTTAGATTTGAGAAGAGATCTAGGGTTGCGGTGTTTTGACAATCAAGTTGCTCTATCCAATCACTCGTCTAATTTGCTTTCCTGAGTTACTAGTTGTAGGTTAATTATTAGTTGTAGGTTAATTGTAGCTATATTGAGCATTTTTCCAACAACTCTAAGCCTACTCGACTATCCCTAACGCCTATATTTCTATGGTCGTCGGTTAATAGTGAATTGCATAAAGATATCGTCTGTTTCAACTAAGCTAGGTCACAGGGTATATTTCTATCCTCGGTGACGAATCGATTCCCTTTTCCTATAAGGTTCACAAACTAACCCTATTTTCTCTTTTTACACTTGGCATTCCCTTTTTCAAGTCCAACAAACAAGCCCTAGATAAAATTCGCAAGGTGATCAATCAAAAGAATAATTGAAAGCAAGAAGAAATAAATAACTCAATAGATGTAAATCAAACTAGACAATATGATGTTCAAGCCACAACTTTCATGTTCAACCATAATCCTAGAAATTAAGAAGTTTATCTACTTATGAATCTCTTTAGAAGAAGAGATTTCATGAGTTTACAAGGCAAAATTCGAAAATAAAATAAAAGAAATAAACTTGACCTTGTTCTTGAGCTTTGCCCTAACTTTTGCTTCCCCAAATCTATTGTGTGTGTTTAAAAACGTGGGAGGGGGGTTTATATAGAGTTTAAAAACCCTTAGAATGTCTAAAACCAATTCCATTTGGGTTAGGATTGACCCCGACTCGCGCCACAGCCCAAAAGCGGAGATGTAGCGCGAAGAACAACCAAAAATTCAGTATTGTATTGTTTCTTGCGCCACTCCTTTCTTTGGGGGGTGTGGCACAAGATCCCTGATTTAGACAACAAGTAAAATTTGCGCCACTACTTGCTTTGCAGCAGTGGCGCAAGGAACAACTATTTTGGCCTTTTCCGCACTCATTTTGCAATGCGTTGCGACGTTGATTCTTCCTTGGTTCCTTTTGGTTCTTTGATGCTCTTTTCTTCTCTTTTAAGCTCCAAATACCTCAATACACTCGTATATACACAAAACATGAAACATAAGTGTAAATCACATCATTTAAGCTCAAGACAACATCAAAAAGAGAATAAATATGAGGCGAAAGACGGTAAAATAAGGTGGTTTTTAGCCTCGCATCAACACCCCACACTTAAACCCTTGCTCATCCTCGAGTAATCTATACACTCATGATTTAGACTCTACTACAACTACACCAATTGAAACAAGATTACTCAAGCTAGTACTACAACGACTACAATAGATGACAAGTTCTTATTAAGCAAGCTTCAATTGTTCAACACATTTAAACAACTACTCAAGACCTCCTAGTCTCAAGAACCGACTCTATGATATTCGCAAACTCATATAATTCACCCAACTAAGCAATCAAACACTTCACCTATCTTTCAGCAACCATGTGCCCTCACAACAAGAGAGTTACCCATTTTTACTCACAAGTATACAAATTAGCACAAGAATGGGTATAAGAAAAAGATTTCGCTCACTCTCAAAAAGAATTTCACATGCAATATATGATGAACTATAGGATTTCCCTTAGTGTACTACTCCACTAATATAAGAACGTCAAATCTAAGATCAAGTAGGACTTTCCGGGTTGTAACGTAGACTAAGGGATGGGTAGGAACTATTTTGGCTCAACTGGTGACTAACTTTCCTAAGCACTTTAATACATCACAAATTCTTCATCATTCGCACACTCTTCAATCAACCAACTCTTTATTCTACTCTTCTCACCCATAGATTTCTTTATTATTATTTTTCATCTCTTTAAGCAAGTTCACATCCACTATAACAGCCTAAAAGATCACATATGAGAGCAGCTTTAAGAATTGTTAGGTACATTAAACATCAACCAGGACAAGGCTTGTTATTATCTAGCAATAACAATACTCAAGAGACTGCCTACTATGATGCAGATTGGGCAACATGTCCATTGACTAGAAGATCTGTTACAGGTTTTATGATCAAGATTGGTGATTCATTGGTGTCCTGGAAATCAAAAAAGCAGACAATAGTATCTAAAAGCTCTGCTGAGTCTGAGTACAAAAGTTTTGCAACTACAGTGGCAGAGTTAACTTGGTTACTTGGATTGTTAAAGGAAGTAGGTGTTGAGGTTACACAACCTGTGATCATATACAGTGACAATAAAACAGCATTACAAATAGTTGCTAATTTTGTTTTTCATGAAAGGCAAAGCATATAGAGATTGACTGTCACTTTGTGAGAGAAAAGATTCAACAAGGACTAATTACAACAAGGTACATTGCAACTAAAGATAAACCAACTGACATTTTTACAAAAGGATTAACCAAGGTGCAGAATGAGTGTCTGAAGTCCAAGCTAGGAGTTCTTGATATTTTCCTACCTCCTAACTTGAAGAGAGTGTTAATGTATAAAGCATTAGCTAAGTTGTGAGTTGCATTCAAAAAGTAGTTAAGTTAGTTATACACTGTTAACACTATTAACAGTGATCAGTTAGTGTAGTTAGTAGATACACTTTGATGTTAGTTATAACCGACTATAGCTTCTCTCATTAGTATATATACACCTCTAGTGTATTGTATTTGATTCATTCAATTCACTATTCAATAACAATATTACTCTTCTCTTCCATCTTCTTCTTCTCTGATTTTTACTACATTCTCTCTACATGCATAACCATGGAGTTAACTTGTTTGATCCTTAATTAGTCCAATTTCTTCATTTTGTATAATGTTGGGTTGAGAATTGAGAAGAATTTGAATGTAGAAACATGGTCAGTGAATGTTGATATAGTCATTCTCAACTTGTTTGCATTGAGGCATTGTTGTTGTAATGAGAATGACAGTGAAAAGGACCAAAAACATTTCATAGTTTTTAGAGAAAATTACACCCCAATACCTTTGGGGCCATCTAGATTACAAATTTTGTATACAACATATAGTGTATAGATAGAGTATATTTTATTCTAATATACATACAATATAAATACATATACATATGTTATACATATCTATACATATAATAAACATATCTATACATACCGATACATATAATATACTATGTATACACAATATATACACATTATATATAACTGAATATATATATAGCGTATATTTCGTCCATGTTTGGTAAACTAGATGACCGAATGGTATGGTAATTGGTAACTATCCCTAGTATTTACTAGTGGGAGACACAACAAATGAAGGGGTTCAATTGAATCCCCTTCCTCGAAAATTATGCTGAGCAAATAGGACAAATATATATATATAAATATATATATATATATATTAATCCCCTTCACCAAAGAAAAGCTTTCATTATAGTGTCAATGATGGTTCAAAAATTGATTTACATCGCAATTTTGAACCCGTTTGTGAAGTTGTTCCAATATTTTTGAATCCTCTAGATTAAAATTCTGATTCTGCTACTATGAGAAGTCTTTCGATTAACCAACATGCAGGGGAGAATTTACATGTAAATTTTGGGGCACGTAAAACCCGTGATCTTACCGTACAACTAGGTATTTTATGTATATAATTTTTAAGGCTTAAGTCATCGACAACACCTTAAAGTTGTCCAAAGAATTCATTTAGACACCTCAACTATGACTAGTACCTATTGAACACCTTGACTATTTAAAAAATTGTTCCTATTATACATTTTTTGACAATCAGCAAAAAAATGAGAAGTGTGTGTGATACACTCGCGGTGACTGGAAAAATGCCCAATTAAAAGATGACACGTGGCATTTAGGGCCCAAAATAATTATTAAAAAATAATTAGAAGTTAAAAAGAAAAGTTTAAAAAAAGCAACCCCTAACCTAAACACTCCCCCCCCCCCTCCCCCCTCTTCTTATCTTCTTCCCCACTCATACGTTTTTCTTCTCCATTCATTTTTCGAAATTAAATATCCTCCCTTTTTTTTCTTTTTCTCTTCTATTTCTATATGTTTTGTTCTTAGTTTGGATTTTCTTTCTTTCTTTTTTTATTTTAATGAATTCATCACAACAAATCTTAGTTTTGAATTTAATTTATGCTTGAATTTGATTTGGTATATGAGACGAGAAAGGGAGAGAGAGGTATGGTGGTAGGGATGATTCCATTTTTTCCGATGAACAAGCTAAGACGACAGATTAAAAGTTGTGGTTGGTTGTTTGAAACGCTGAAGAGGGCGAAGAAGAAGAAGAAGAAGAAAGGGAAAAAAGGAAAGAAAAGGAATTAAATAGCAGAAACAAGAAAAAAATGAAGGAGAAACATATTCAGAGGACTGTGAAGAAGACCACTGGATGGGGTAGGTTAATTTTTCTTTTTTTATTAAAAAACTATTGCTTTTAAAAATGAATAAAAAGTTTTTAGTTATTTTAGTGCCAAATGTCATTAAAGATAAAAAGGTGTAAGCTTTTTCAGAAAAAAAAAATATATTATTTGGAATTCAGTCACGCGCTCAAGGAAAGTGAGGGGCACTTTTTTTTGCCACATCAGGATTTTGTATTTAATAGTCATAGTTGAGGTGCCTAAGTGAATTTTCTGGACCACTTTAAGGGATCGTCGATGACTTAAGCCAATTTTTAAAATTGGTATAATATTATCTGTTGGCACCCATTCTACAAGGAGGCTTGATGGTGCACTTGGTTGAATATTGAGTTATTTACCTAGAGGATTTGAGATCAATTCTCACTAAAAGCATTTTTTTCCTTTATTTTTTAATGGTGCACCCATGTTCTCACATTCCTAGATTCGCCTCTGCCAACATGACCAAGTATTCTAATGAAAAGTTTCACTCTCTGCAGCATATAAAGATCAATTCTCACTCTCTGTTGTCTGCTGAGTTTTTTACTAAAGGAGAAAGTTTCCAAAGACAATTTTTTTTTATAAACGTGATGTCCAGACCAACTTGCATGCACTTCGACTAATTCCTCTAATATTTTATTCTTCTTCCATACCTCCCATCAGCAACAGGTAAGGTACCAGGTAACTGACCACTATCCACAGATATCACTTAGTTTTTGTCTTTGTTGGAATTTGAACGTGAGACTTCATGGTTATTAACTCACTTACCACTAAACAAACCACACCCGGGGTGCATTTTCAAAGACATCATACCAAACACATATATGCATTTGAGATAAGCAGATAATAGTACTCATTGATTTCAACCATAAGTTTTTATTCTTGCATGGACAAGCAATAAATTAGTAAGTAATAAACTATGCAAAGAGCCATTAAAATAGGAGGGGAAGTACAAAAGCATACCTGGAAAATCAGTTGATCAACAATGGCAATGAATTTAGGAATTTAGGAATAGATATTGAGAATGAAAAGTAAAATAGACTCAAGCAGATCAAAGAGGCAGAATTTGTCATTCTTCCTCCGTCGCACTGCACGTGTGCCCGCGTCACAACTTCCAAAAGTAACTAAGCTAATGCACTATCTAATCTTACTTAACATGAGGTGCATTAATTAATCTTTTTACTTTTTTTTTTTTACCCCTTTCTAGGAGCTTCTATTCCTTTTGCTCCCTTAGTGACTCGAACTAACCATCTTCGGCTCGAAAGTGAAGGGTGCTTACCATACGAGGAACTCCCTCTTGTCAATAATCTTTTCACATTGCATAATATAGTATCTAATTTTTTTTTAAGTTATAGGAGTAATTGTTGAGATCGAAATCGATAGGAGTCATGCGGAAGCTAATAATTGCAAACCATAAATGTGATAAATCAGATGACAAAAAACTATAATAAAAAACATAATATTATTATATGATTTGATCAACTGGTCTACATATAAAAATTTAATATAAAAGAAATCATAAGAACTATCGAGAGCAAATCTCCCCCTAAACAAGACTCCTAATAACTACATTGTAGATATTATTATTTTGTGTATGTGAAGTAAAGATCTTCTATTTATACAAGTCTAAAATTCCTGCTCCAAGAAAGGATTAACCAATTACAGAAGAGATTTTTTTCCGACAAGTATACTTTTTCCACTAAGAAAACCTTTTTGAAGTAAACATAATTATGACACAATTCAAATAAAATAGAAAATTCCGGACAAATTCTTTTCGCCAAAGTTTCCAAAGTCTATTTATTATAAATAGTATGTTTTTTTGAAAAAGAACTAAAGACTAGAGGTTTCTATCAATTTGAAAAATATTTTTATTGATATCAAGGTTCCAAAAATGCATAGTTATTTTTTCAACTTATGAAAAACAATTTCTGTAACTACTTGAAAACACACTGTCTTTTAAAAAAAAAAAAAAAAAAAACTTGGCAAACACCTTGAATATCCTAAAAAAAGCATAAGTGATTTTTTGTAAGAGTAGATATCATAGACATTAAGAAGAATCTAGAAAGTTATAGTGTAGTCCGTTTGATATTATAGTTAGGAAAAATATAGATATTTGTAGAAGATGATAGAATTGTCTAGCCTAGTTACTAAATATAGCTTTGAAGTACGATTGTAAAGGTTTATTGAAAAGTATAACGAAGGACAAATATAACTTATTTTCGATTGTATAGGGGCAAATATGACCCTTTTCATTTCATCTTACATCATTTTGGTGCAAGATATAAATCTCATCAAGTTATTCTTTTTGGAAATTCAGATATTGTAAGCATTTCATAAGAGATTTTTAAAGTAAGTTATTTATTTTATTATGTTATTATAGTAATAATTAAGGATTTTTAATATAGCTAGAACAACCCTCACAAATTGCAATTTTTTACATTCTGTTCTTTATTATTGGCGAATTCACCTAATCCCCGAAACTTTTATATTAAGGAAAAAGAAAGAAAACCTAAACAGAAAAAGGCATCATGCCAGCATTCTCCTTAATTTCATTGTTTAAAAAAAAAAATCGAGAAAGCAAGGTGATGCATATACAAAAATTTGCCACGATGAGTTGCATACTTATATGGAGTCAAGCTAACATCCCCATAAACTTACTAATTCGGCCATCTTAAATCTTAATCTTTAAAGGGCAAGTTTACAGATATATATTGTTCAACCAACTAGCTTACTAATATAGTTGAAATATACCGTTCGACCAACTAGTTTACTAATATAGCCGAAATATAGTGTATATGTTGTGTATAGATATGTATATTATATATACATAGATTATATGTATATTCAGTAAAAGTATACACAACGAATACATTATCTACATACTTTATAAACTAGTCGGTCGAAGTGTTTAGGACCGTAATTATTCCATGTTTACACTAGCACATTGAACAACATAAACAGTGTGTTAAGCAGAATATCTCGCACATTCTTACACATAGAAATTGAAAGAGGTCTAGCTAATGCAAAATGCATATGAATTAGTTCCGAGAATGCGGCCAGAATCTTGGCTACAGACAGGCAATGTTTCAATAGGTTAATTAAAACTCCAATCGTGAAAGAACCATTGTGTGCTCTAAAAATAGATTGTTATGAGTTATACTTGAACGCAGGGCTGATGAGATACTGACTCCATGAGTAATTGAACATAAAGCAGTTGAATTAGCCTGAAAGAAGCTAGTACCAACCGCTGCTCATTTGGAACTAGATTCCTTAAATTTGTCTAAACGATAAAATAAAGAACACGCAAAGTGACCAGTTGAAATACTTAGCACTCAGCATAGAACTCGATTCTGTAAAATGGGTCTGAGTTAACTGAACCAGATTCAACAGCTAAAACCTAGTGCAACTAAGTTAGGTGAACCAGGTTCTACTACTGAAACAAAGTACAAAACAAAATAATAGAGAACACAATGATGTACCGCGAAAAACCTCCTTGCTCAAGGGAGTAAAAATCACGACCTACAGTGTGTAGGATTTCCAACAACCTCGACTAACTTCAAAGAGCGGTTTCAGATTACAACTCTATAATCTAAGGGACTAACTCTAGTATATTGCAACTCAATAGTTAACTCTAATTGTTCTAACAACAACTCTCCAAGAATGATGTACCGTGGAAAATCTCCTTGCTTAAGGGAGTAAAAACCACAACCTACATGTGTAAGATTTCCAACGACCTCGACTAACTTCAAAGAGTGATTTCATGTTACAACTCTATAATCTAAGGGACTAACTCTAGTATATTTCAACTCAACAGTTAACTCTAATTGTTTTAACAACAACTCTCCAAGAAGATAAACTCTCTTCTTATTACAAACCTTACAATCACACTGCAATAATAGGATCAGTAACAACTCGATAACACTCATATACCAAACCCAACAAAGACTAATAACTCTAGCCTTTAACTACCCAAACATCACATAAAATAATTCATCAATTTACTCCAACTGATGAACTCAACAAATACTAATAGCTCTAGCCTTTAATTGACCAAACTTCAATATTCAATAGTACACGAACAAACAGAGAACCAGGTTCCTGTGTTGCTGTGACGAAGTCCAGTTTTACTCTAATGGCTATTGCTCTCAAGATGATGAATTTTGTGAATATGCAATAGGTGCGGCTCTCAATGGTCTTCATGTCATATATATGCTGGAAATTTGTTATGACTTAGAATATCGTGGAGTGGGACTTTTATTTCAAAGAGAACTTAGTTTCCAATAAGAAACTATGTAATTTCCTTCCTTACAAGGAGATTGCATTCTATAAGAAAACTTTGACTCCTCTTTAGACTCTATTTCCTTCATTCTATTTCTTTCCTTCTTTGCTCTTTATTTATTTCCTTCTTTGCTCTTTATTTCTTTCCTTTTTTGCTCCTTTAGTAATTCTCCTCTCTATTGCTTACCTTCTTTGCTCCTTTATTTCTCCTCTTTATTTCTTTTTTGCTTTTTTATTTCTTCTCTGCTCCAATCTTCACAGGGTGTCTTTGTGCATTCACGTCACATCTGGAGGGGACCTAGTTCACCTGATACAGTATATCAAAGATAACAATAGTGAACCATTTCACTTTGTCAATCATCAAAACTACAAACATGTTCTCCTATTTCCCAAGAATTTCCCTTTTTTTGATGATGACAAACAATGCATTATCATAGTTCACTTTGTCAATCATCAAAACTATAAACATGTTCTCCTATTTTCTAACATAGCCTATTTCTTGCACGTACCAATTGCATGATTTGTATTTTAGACATGATCCCAAATTTCGTGCACATTGTCCTTTCCATGACATGTTAGACAAAAGTTTGGTTTCTACTTCCCCATTCTTCTTGTATTCACGTTGTTGGATGAATAGTACTGTCTTCCATAATGATAACAAACAGTATGCCACTTTCAGGTTTACCAAATGTTTCTCTTAATTAGTATAAGAAATTATTCAAATCGGTTACAGAAGTATATCATTCATATTAGTTCTGAAATTAGAATTTTTCTTTCATCCTTCCTTCTTTATTTTAGTACAGCTTTGAGCTTTCTAGCATTCCCAGGTTTTCATTATCTCACTGAGCACAGCGATCCGAAGTAAAAAATCTAGTATTAAGTAGTTAAATTATCAGCCAACTCAAGAATTTCAGCATCACTGTACTGATTTGGCATGAGACAATTTCATCCTCGGAGTCTTAGACAAATATAAGACAGACATTTAGATTTTCATACCAGCATTTATGAGTTTTGTTCTTTCTGAAATTTAATGTTTAGTAATATGGACATAAAAGTCTCCTATATATATCTTTACATTCAAATTTACATATAAATGCAGATGCACAGTATGATTTCGCCGGCATGTGAATTTCATCAACTCAAGAATAATGAGTGTTTCGTGGCAAAGTAGGTGTCAGTTAGAGAGAAAGAACTTGTTAAGCAGCCTATCCCAGTATTCAGCCAATATACCGCCAATTCTTGCATCTGTCTGTTCATCCCATGGGAATGATTTTGTTCGCTGGGTTGCTTCAAGAAGATCATCCATTGAAATCTCCCCTTTTGATCTGCCCAATGGAGCTGGTTTTTCATATTCTGGACAATAGTCCTGTAAAAGACACCAACAGTAAGAATTAAAAACTCAAGGTTTTCTTTTCTAACACCAACCCCCGCCCCTTCATCATTTTTCTCGCGAAAGTTGGGAGGCTACTACTTACCAGATCAGCATGCATTTTCTTGACAAATGTTTTGAAGGTTTTGAAGTTCTTGCTTCGAAGGAGTTTTTCTGATAATCGAAGGTAAGTCATCCCAGCCATCTTTAGTTTTGGTGGACCGTTTTTGTTAATACCATTAGGCCTACCATTGAGAAGGATTTGGTTGTAAGCATAGCCATCATATCTTGAAAGTGCATTCTCACCTGCTACGTCAATGTTCTCTTTCCATCCAACACTCAAAACCTGTACATAATCAGGTAAAGTCTTGGTTAATAGCAGTCCCGAGATAGTTGTTGGCGAAAAAATGTTAGTCCCGAGCTAGTTGTTGGAGAAAAAATGTAGTCTTTCCTATGTAAAATTTGGTCTCTCGGTAACTGGTATAAGGTTAAGTCATGGTTTGTCCAAGCTCGACACTGGATGCTAAAGTGGCAAAAAAACACAATCAACTCTCTTTCTAATCTAACCTGTTGAACTAGCTCTTGAGGGCCAGACTTAGCATAAGCTGGATGTTCTGAATTCCTCATCTCAAGGCAAGTAAAATTAAAGGTACCATAATGCCTCGATAAAATCCTTGCTATTGGTCGATAACCATCTCGATTGTCCAAATTATAATATCCTGCTGTTAGCTCTGCAGCATGGCTGGCATCTTTGTACCACCAGTGAATTCCAGCTACCTGCATGAGCGAAATTCTCTTGCGTCAGAACTCAAAAGGGATCGGTAATGCCAAGACTAAGGAATTTCCAGGTGGATGAAAACTTGCTTTAGCTGATAGCTTCACTTTGCATCCCAGAAAAGCTTTGTTTGCTTCATCAAGGATCTGATCTCCATGAAGGAGTAGCTTGCTAGAGTACCACGTCAAGAAGAACTTCCCTTTCTCGGTAAGGTATGTACCATTTGGTCCAAAGAATCCTGTTTCGAAAGGTACATCATTATATGTTCCTGCATCATCAGGAAGATCCCACTCTGAGTGGCCTGCCTTTGTTGCTGCCTCCTTGAAATCTGTTTTCATATTCTTGTCATAGCACTGCAACATTTAATTAGCAAAACGAGTTTCACAAAATGATTGATCCTTAAGTAGCATAATGATGTCATATGAAAGCTTGAACTAAGTCTGACCTGAAATTCTCCAATGCCAGGGAACTTCCATCCTTGAGACTCAGTGTACGACGGATATCTAAGTTCACCAGCAGGACCAAGTCCTACCTCTATGTCTATTATGCTTCCTGCTTCCAAGAAGTCAGACATGTTCTCTCTAAAGCTCCTCATGTAGTCGCTGTAAATCTAAATGCATCAGGAATTTTAAGTAGAGCCTAAGCTCAAAAACAATGCGTCTATCAGGATCTAAGTGTCAGAGTTGGATTGATCCTTCTGAGAATTACCTGGACAGCAGTTCGACCTTCAAACAGAGGTTGGTTATCCACAGCAAGTGAGAGGCATTCCTTGTTCCTTGTACCAGACCGGTTAGTATAGAAAATATCAGGGTTGTTTTCTCCGATAGCTAGTACCCATTTGGGTAAAGGAATGAAAACATCATCTCCGATATTGCCACCACACTGGTGGAATGACATAATAGCTTGTATTTTGAGGCCAGTCTTTTGAACAAGTTGAAACAAACTCCTATAGGCAGACCAATCATATAGCATGGGGCCATTGCCCTCCACGATTCCCCACCAGACATCCACCATAATCCCATCAACATCGGCTTCTCTCAGCTCCTTGAACTGCTTCTCACACTTATCTTGGTCCCGAAAAACATTGTCAACTGAAATAACATCTAACTGTTTGTCACCAGCAGAAAGAAGAAACAGAAAATGTTAAAACTAGCATTTGCATCAATATAGTTTCATGATCGATGACAAGGAGGTTTATGACCTACAGGAAGCATTACATAAACAGGCACATAGTTGGCTAAAGGGACACTGCTCAATGTTGGAACTGTTGCCTGCATAACAAGAGAAACCAAGAGAAGTCATTCTTCTATGAAATATCGAATTCTCTAAAGACAATTTGTAGATGTTGCAGCTTGGTATTCTATCTCCGTTCTATTTTGTGACTCTACGAATAATTGTTTCTCTACTTCACTGGAAATGATCTTCAGAAAGTTGTACAATTTTAGACTCACAAAAGATTAGACTAGTCAAACCATCTACTTGCTCACCATGGACTATCAAACAGTATTTACTCCTGGTAAAGATTAGATTAAGAAAAATATATAACTATAGACCCCTCGATGATGACAGAGAACTTTCAACCTGCATAGCAGAGCCACCATTGAAGGAAAGCGTTCTACTATTGATAAATGCTACTCCTAATTTACCAAAATCTGCTATTGTATCCAGCCATGCAAGAGTATCAGTTTCTTCAATCATAAGGGTAGACTACTATTGCCAAAAATAATCCAATTGAACTATCACCTCTAATTTCAGTCTCTGCAAAAAACAGGTACACAAAAGACTCAAAATTGAATCCAGTCACGTTCCTTTATTGAAGGAGGCCTGGTGCACTAAACTCCCGCTAGTGTAGAGTCAGAGGAAGGGGTAGACCCCGAGGGTCTATTGTACGCAGTCTTACCTGCATTTCTGCAAGAAGCAGTTTATACAGCCAGTGGCGGAGCCAAGTTTTTCATTATGAGGATTCAAAATATAAATTAAACACAAGAAGAAGCCAAAGAGGTTCAACTCTATTATACATACATAAAGAATTATTTCAATCATGTATAAATAGTGTATTTTCTGCCGAAGAGGGTTTGGAACCCTCGTCCCTACCTGGCTCCGCCCCTATACAAAGCTCGAAATCATAACCTTCTGATCACATGGCAACCACTTTTCCAGTTACGTCAATAGAGGAAAATTCGTTACCTTAGTTGCTTCTTGCGCAATGGCTCGAGTAATTCCAGTCTTTCGATTACAAGAAAATGTGAGATTTTGCCTGAAAAGTTGTTTTCTTGACAGATTAAATTTCTTAATCATGACAAGAGACAATTCTTGATGTGGAAATCCTATTGCCTCCGGCAGAACACCTAAATTTGAAGTTCCAATGCTTGCTATGATGATATTCATTTTTTTGGCTAAGAAGTTCAGAACAAAGTGAATTTATAGCGTTGCAAAACGAAATGTTAGACATTCATAGCACAGATGCAAACCCTTCAGTTCGATCGAATATTGATTTTTATATTCATTTATCTGATAGAAAAAGCGATGGAACAAATTCTTGTGGACTGCAATGTTTATATATATGAGTGGACTATGAAGAATTG
Organism: Capsicum rhomboideum; assembly: GCA_031232105.1. Lineage (NCBI taxonomy): Eukaryota > Viridiplantae > Streptophyta > Magnoliopsida > Solanales > Solanaceae > Capsicum > Capsicum rhomboideum. Next base: position 132,747,969 of record CP124712.1, on the reverse strand, counting down.
GATTCTTCTAGCTACTACTACCACTACTACTTGAAAACAAGAATATCAATTTCTACGAACAATATTGAAAAGGAAACATATAGTTTCGTTTCATGCACGTACAAAATACTTCTTTTGTATCAAATTATGTTCAGAAGGTAAAATTTGAGTTATCTAATTTAATTTAGCTATGAAAATGAATCAAATTGACTTACGGTAAGAGAAACATGACAATTAATTTGGAACGAAGGGTGTAGTACATCTTTTCATGGAATCATGTTCTCTTTGCTTTGTGTCGTTTTCGTGGTTGCCCTTTTTTCAGCTTTTATTTGCATCAATCATGTTCACATGAACGTAAATGTAAACAAATTTCATCATGCCCTAATGAGTGACCAGAATATTTTTTATAAAAATAAAATAAATTTCTCTGATTAAATTTTGTATTTCAAAAAAAAAAAATTATCGACACGTGCTAGCATTATCAGCAAAACCAGTATACATAAAAGCAACTAATTAATGCACATGTACTCATTGATTCAAAATCAAGCTATATGTCACTTCACGCAATAAGAATATATTCAAAGATTTATTTATATATAAAAAGGGATTATTTATTTTTCAAATTATAACGGCCAATAAATATATTACATCCAAGGAGTCATATTTTTAGTTTATAACCTCATAGCCAATTTTTTTAAAACAATATGTATACATACTTATACATTATTATATAATACTTATACATTTATATGAGCAATTTATTTATTTTGTATAAAGGTGTATAATTGTGTATAAAAATGTATCCACCTTGTATAACAATGTATATAAATCACTAGCAATATTGACGAAATTTTTATTTTCAATTGCGATTTTTGTCTAAAATCAGTCCAAATCTTCACCTAACAACTTCAAATTTTCTAGACGTTCAAACAAGCCTAAATAACACCGATTTTAAATTTCTCACATAATCAAATTTGAAATTCAAACTCATTTCTTAAAGCTTGTTCAACAATTATGGGTTACCTTTCTAATATGATTTTCATCATACAAATCTTGCAAAACCAATTTCTAACCATTATTTGAGCTCTAAATTCAATAATCAATTCAAATTTGTCAACTAACAACCAATTTGACTCACAATTTTTAGATTAAACTTTAAAGAAATAAACTCAAAAATCTCAATAATGGAGATTCTGGTATTTCCTCCTCCTAATTCTAATCCGAATAAGAAAAACAAGGATGAATTCGCCCTTGTCATAAAAAGGATAAGGTCCAGAGAAGGGAAGAGAAAATGAGCTAACAGTTGTGTTGCCTAATGCCCTGTTAATGAATGAAAAAATATTTCAAATTATGTGGAAAATAAATTAAATAGGGTAAGATTTAAAAATATATGTCTATTTTAGTTATAAACTTGAATCAACTAATATACAATGTAAAAATCTTAATGAAAAAATAAGTGTATTTAACGGCTGCACCTAAGTAGATCTGTCAATATGAACCAGTCAGACTATCCTGGCTAAGCTCATACGGGCTTTAGAATTTGAGGGATCTAGCTAGACTAGCCGAAAAATTTGATGATGGGTGAGGACCATCACCTAATAGTTGTGTGAGGAATTTTTTTAAAGAAGAAAAAATAATGGATCCCACATTTTTTTCAATTAACAAATAATTTAATATTTTCATCCACCCCACCCTCAACCCCATTCGTTCAGTTCTTTCTTTCTCCTATTCTTCTTTTTTCTTTCTCCTCTTCACTCTCTTTCCCTTCAAAGAGTTGTTATTATTTTTTATTTATGATACCAATCATAAGTGGTCGATTTTATTTATTTATTTATTTTTAATAAAATCAACCACGTGTGGTCGGTTTTATTTAGTTATTTAATTTTTTTTATTATATAGAATTATTTAAATATTTTTTTTAACCAAACCAACCACATGTGATCGGTTTTTTTAAAATCTAGCTAACAATCTATGAACTAGGATTTATTCAAAAAATTAAAGCAGTAAAATAAAGTTACTGCATTCTAACACATATTTCTAACACATGAACTTATAACTATAGAGTTCAACAAAGCTGAATAAAATAAAGTTAGTGCATTAATTGTAATTCTAACACATATACCTACAAGTACAATTAATGGATTAAGAATGAGTGTATGCCCATTAATAGCATCATGACACTGAAATAAATGATAGATAATTAACCCCTCGTGGAAAAATTTTATGGTGGGTTTATTTTACTGCTTTAGTTTTTTGAAAAAATTCTAGTTCATAAGTTGTTAGTTAGATTTAAAAAAAAACGATCATATATGGTCGGCTTGGTTAAAAAAATAATTAAATAATTATATATAAGTAGTAGATTTTAATAAAAAAAAATTAAATAATTAAATAAAACCGACCACACATAGTTGGTTTTATTAAAAAAAAAGTAAATAAATAAATAAATAAAATCGACCACTTATGATTGATATTGTAAATAAAAAATAATAAAAACTCTTTGAAGAGAAAGAGAGTGAAGAGGAGAAAGAAATAAGAAGAATAGGAGAAAGAAAGAAGTGAAAGAGTGGGGGTGAGAGTGGGGTGGATGGAAATATTATATTGTTTGTTAATTAAAAAAATGTGGAACCATTATTTTTTCTTCTTTAAAAAAATCTCTCACACAACTATTAAGTGGTGTCCTCACCCACCATAAAATTTTTCAGACTGGCCAAACATTTGATGGGCCTTACAACAGCAACATTGTTACATGGTTGTAGGCTGCGTCGGGCAGTCCACCTTTTTAAAAGATATATATTTTTAATAATTTTAATTTTAAAATGCTAAAATAAATACTTAAAAGATAATATTACATATTTAACTACTTGCTAAATCTCAAATCCACAAACAAAACGATTCCAATAATACTAATTAAATTTGGTTTCAAATAAAGATTTTGGTTGCCGGATTCAACCAGATATCACTGTTATTCAATGCTCCAAAAGTCATAATTCAAAGTGATTTCTGGTTGTATTTTATTAGTAAATGAACTTGTTAATTCCATTTGCAAAAAGGTTTATCTTTAGTTTGGGAGCAAGTGTATTTAAATATTAGTATAATATAATTTTGGTTAACCCATTTTAATTTCAATGCGCAATAAAACAAAATACTTAATACCTAGATAATATTTTTGGCCATAATAGATAAGAAGGGAAACGAGGAAGGTATGATTGCAATTTGCAAGATCATACCATGACGCATGAGGTCTCTAAGATATTAATTTACGACATTACAACTAGATGTGGTGTTTATGTTGATAATAATTGAACAACATTTTTTAATTTTTCTGTTATTGATTTATTTATTTATTTATTTAGATGAGAAACAACGAAAAGAAGCAGTATTGCTTTATTTCATTTTGTTTATTTTAGTTACTATTTGAGGACAGTTAAATAATATTGTTTATTATAATTTTTTAAATACTGTTAAATATATTTGAATTGTTAATTATTGTGATTTATAATAGTATTTTTTATATAGTTTCTAAATATGGACATAATAAATATTATTTTAAAAAAATAAATAAATATTCTATATCTTAATTATACCGAATATTACAGTAGTTAGTTTGGCCCTCATAGTTCGAATCAAGCCTGAAGCCAAACAAATTGAAACAACAGGAATAATAAGCACCCTCCATCTCTAAATTTAAAGTTATGCGTTTGAGTAGATTTTTTTTTTTTTTTTTTTTTTTTTTTTTTTTTTTTTACTCCTTAAAAATTTCTACCTTTTTTACTCTCTTCGAAGTGGATGATGCTTATTATCGGAGAAACTCCTCTTGTTAAGTTCCACTAGCTCAGGGGAGATGTTACAAGAAAAAGTGAGCTGGTGCCACGTTTGCATCTGTGATGTGGCAACTGCAACAGCGTCCCTTGACTCGTATCAGCTCAAAAAGGGAAATCACAAGGGTGAAAACTGAAAGTCAAAAGAGAAGAGGGGAAAAAGCGGGGGAGAGAGAGAAGATTGGGGGCATTATTGTTAATTTAGGGGAATATGAAGGACATTGATATAAGTCAAAAAGGGTTAACGAAGAAAAGGACCAAAAAGCACTGACATTGCCAGCTTCATTTAAGGGTGACGTGGCAGGCAATACTGGTAAGGCTCGTTTTTCCAAATATCCCCCTTCTAATAGCTTCACATTTATTCGCCCCTACTCATTCATTATTATTGGGATAAATAGAATTATTTTTATTTTAATCAAAAGTTTTGAGTTTAAATTTTGCAAATAATCTTTTATTAGAGTGTTTTCTTACCTAAAATTTCCCCTTTCTTAAAAGGGTCTTTCAATTATGAATTCTAATTAGTTAGGACTTTAAAGAATATATCAAACCCCGAATACAACAACAATATATGTGTGTATTCCTACAAAGTGGGGTCTGAAAAGAATAGAGTGTATGCAGTCCATATCACTATCTCAAAGGTGAGATAGAAAGATTGTTTTTTGGTAGACCCTCAGCAATTACCAAACACTGAATGAAAAATTAACAAAAAAAAAAAATTGATAATGAGGAAAAAAAAAGAACGAGAGAAATCACTTATCACTACATAACATTGCATTTCAAACGTAATGGTAATATAACAAAATTCTTTTTTAAAGGGTAAAATATGGTTATTTTTTTAATATGCTAAAAATAATCAGTAAAAATACTATATTTTTAGTATAGTGACAAATAAAAACGAATGAAAATAATATAAAAATACTCATTTGTCGATCTCATTTATTTCTTGTAACTAGTATCGATCCAAGTTATTCATATTAATTGATCTCTCATTGCAAGAACTAAAATATGAGGGAAAACGGTCTACATTGGAGTATAGACATTGATAGGAAGAGGCTGAGTTTAAGGCTGTCTACAATAGGTAAGTTTTTTTTTTTAATGGTTGAGGGTTGAAAAATGTGAAAAGCAACTTTAACCAATATGTAAAAAAATAAATTCTTCGCTTGGGTCTTGAGGGTGGGGCTGTAGTTGTGAAAGCATGAGGAAGATATGGGACACATTTTCTATTGGGTTGATTAGAGGTTTCATCTTAATCTAAGATCCTTTATTTTGTAATTAATTAAAAATTAAACGGATATGTGTTCACTAGCTAATTAGAGAAGTGAGAAGGCATTCGTAGTGAAAGTGTGAAACTATCTATCAAATAGGTGAAATATTTAATTGGGCAAACAGCATAAATCCCGACAATTTGAAGCTTAATTACAGAAAATTTAGATATTTTGCATAATTACTGAAAATTCCAATTTTGGGTCTGTCAAAATACATAATTAGCTCCCGATCAGGGGCGAATTTATGTATTAAAAATGGGTCTGGTGAACCCGTGGTCATCCAACAAAACTCGGTATATTATTTGTATAATTCTTACATTATATCTAATATTAATTAAAGGAACCTATGGTCAGAAATATAGAATGGTTCACTGGTCAGAGCACCGCTTATGAAGCAAGAGCCCCCGTGATCAAATCCCACTCGCTGCTTTTTTAAAAGGCTTAAAAGTGGCACTGCTTGTTCTTTCCACTGCTCCAATTTCATGGATTCCTGACCCTGGAGGTCCAGAGATCGAATCCCACCAAAAGTTCCCATAAGGAAAAATACAATTGTTTAAAGCATGCTCAATAAAATAAAAGATATTACTAGCTTATTAGAATAAAGAAAGAGAAACCTATGCAAACGTATTTTATTCGATGAATTAATTACAATTTGAACAAAAATCCTAAACTTTGATCCCTAGACATTGTTCTTGCATAGGTTAATTAATTAGTCTAAGTTTTAAATTTTAGAATTTTTTTAATTAACCATGTAGTGCATGATTTATTTCTGAACATTTTGTTGGTCTTTGTTTTTATTATTAGTTGTATTTGTTTTGTGGTTTTAAAGAAAAAAAAAAAACTTCTATTCTATTTCATCGGGGGAACAAGAACTTGAAAAGCATGGTAAAATAATGCACTAAGATTAGGAATAAAGCTATTCAGGCTAAGGCAGGAGTGACCCTCATGGTGGATAAGATACGAGAAGTGAGGTTGAGATGGTTCGGTAATTTGAAGAGGAGATGTGCAAATACACCAATAAAGAGGTGCGAGAGGTGGGTCATCGACAGCTTGAGGAAGGGTAGGGGATAGGCTTAAGAAGTATTGAGGGTGAGGTGATTAGGGAGGACATGGCACACCTTCATCTCTTTCATCTATTTGGAGCCGAGGGTTTATCGAAAATAATTTCTTCTTCTTTTTAAAGGAAGAGGTAAGCGTACACACTACCCTGTCCATACCTTACTTGTGGAATTTTGTTGGGCATTGTTGTTATTGTTATTGTTGTACACACAAGCTGCAACAACCATCGCAAGGGCAAAATCAACATTCCATTTCTCTCTTCGTTCATGGTTTCTTTTCTTGATAAGTAAACTAGCGCACTATTGTCCTTTGCTCTTAAGTTGTTGTCACTATAAAATTTTATATCTATATTAAAAGTAATGGTGCACCCGTCTTCTTGAAATTCTGGATTCGCCTTTACTCCCGATACATCCAAAGAAGATACATTTTTTCCTTCTTAAAGATACATAATTAGCTCCCGATATAGTTTTTCCAATTTTTGATTTGTCGAGATACATAATACATCCAACGAAGATATATTTTTTCCTTTGTAAATATACATAATTAGCTCCTGATATATTTTTTTCGCTTTTGGGTCTGTCGAGATACATAATTAGCACCCGATACATCCAACGAAGATACATAATTAGTTGAAATTTTTGTAATTACTTTGTAAGGGTGGGGATTTGTGTAAATATGGTAAGTTAAGGTGTATTTTTATGTTATTTTTCCTATTTAATTTTCGCTAATCGTAGAAAGAAACATGAAGGTGTCGTATTTTCAATCCAAATTAAGGACCCGTTTGGCCATAAAAAAAATTCACTTTTTTCCGGAAAATTATTTCACTATAGTGAAAAAAGTGAAAATTTGTGGTGTTTGGCCATAAAATTTATTTCGTGAAAAAAAAATTCGGAAAAGTAAAAACAAGTTTTACTTGTTTTCACTTTTTTCACTCTTACTTCTCTCACAAAAAGTCAAAAAGAACTTTAATTTATTTTCATGGCCAAACACAGCTTCAACTCCAAAATTTTTTAGCTTTCATGGTCAAACGCCTACTAAGAAAATATATAGTACATTAAGCCATTTGTTCTACCTTTTGAACTAATGTATGCATGCACACCACCTTTCTCATACCTCACTTATGAGAATATATTGTTGTATTAAACCATTTGCATCTCTCTTTTAAAACAAATCAAAGATTCTCCCCCTCTTACCTTAACCAGATCGGAACAAGCTAGTAGTATTTGATAGTGAATTATTGTGTGAACTCATGTACGAAAAGAGTTTGATAATCATAATACAAGAGAATTTTGTCCCAAGACAACAGTTGATTAAGACAAAATGTTCTGAAATTGACTATAAGCAAAGACCTGTCCGACTTTTTGCCATCGGTATCCGATTATTCTCATACCAACTAGCATCCACTTCTTGGGCTAACAACTAATTAAGTGAAAGGTAACAATCAAAACGAAAACTTAGCTGAACCAACACTAAATAATGATTTCTCCCCTAATTGGTATCACATGCCATACTGCCACCTGTTCCTCTCAAACCAATCTCAAAAATGATAGCGGATTTAAAAAAATTTAATTGAAGAATAATTTTAAAATTTTTAGTATTCAAATCATTGTAATTTAAAATTATCGTTCAACTATGTTGTTTGAAATCTCTAATAATGATATCGTATTCGTGTTTAATCCTTTAAAAATACATTACTTTTAAAGAATTCGATCGCACCTAATGGCATTCATGAAGAGTGCGAGCAAACGACCCTCTTTGTGAGGAGGCACCACTTCTCTCGAAGGGACTAGACTATTTTATTGAAATCCTTAGAGAGTTGTCTCTTTTACTTCGGTATTTCCTACCTATCCACCTATATCGATTTCGGTATAGGTATTCTCTTGCTCAGAGTCATTTATTTATAAATTCAAATTTTATATTTGTTGAAATTTTTGTGAATTTTTAACGCGTGAACACAGCCACGAGTAGTGGCAAGTGCTCTAGCTAACATAAGGGATGTAAGTAGATAAACTCAGTCGAAATGTGAGACACGAATGGCCTGGCACTCACAATCTCATTCTATTCTAGTCTAAATTTACCTCTTTCACTTGTAAATTTATATTTTACATTAAAAATACTCTATCAAATAAATCGTATCTAGGTTAACCATCCCCCTACCCATCTTCTCCTCCATCTCTACCCATTTGCTGCACCCAAGTGCTCACTGCTCACTCCACATCTGTCCCAACTCCCAAAAAAACATGACAAGAAAGAAAGGAAAGAAAGAGTAGCAGTATAACAAGTAACAACATACAAAAAGTGAAAAAAGCCAAAGTAACAGACCCTCTCTGTTTCACCTGCCAACAGATGCAAAAAACAGACACAAAAGAACCACTGCTACCAAGAACCAACAGCCTAGCTAGCTAATATATACAACTACAACTAAGCTACTCATCACTCACTCATCATTTCTTCTAGCCAAATTTCTGAACCAAACCCAGAAAAGTAGCCAAAAAAAGAAAAGAAAAAAATGTGCTATGTGGGGAAAGCAACCAAGATCTTCATTTTCATAGTCACTGTTCTTGTAGTTACTGGTCTTATCTTAGGATTTGGTTTACTTAGGCATCACAATCAAAAGGCCAGTAACAAATGTTCAAATGATTCTTGTGACCAAAATCAATATCAAAGCCCCATAATTTACCCACCACCCACTTCCACTAACACCAATACCCCAATTTCACCATTGCCAATTTCAGTTCCTTCACAACCTAATACTCCAAATCCCACCCCACCCCCACCAGACGAAACTCCTAATTTACCACCGCCACCGCCGCCGCCTCCAGAAACAGTGGTCTCTTCGCCGCCGCCGCTTCCGCCGCCAGCTGTCTCATTAACTCCGCCGCCAACATTGAGTCCTCCGAGTCCAGTAACGGTGACGCCAGGTCCTGCACAATCTTAGATTTATCTGATCTACAGATCTTTTTACCCTAAATTTCGATTAACATTTTAGTGTTTTGTATAGAAACATTGGGATGTGGATGTTGCTACTTTTTTTGGTAGCAGATTTTTTTTTTTTCAAGATAATTTTGTTCTCCATTGCAATTTTAGTTTTCGTGAATCTGATTCATAATTTTTCTGCTAAGCCATTAAACATTTTTCGAGGAATCTTAGTAGCTCAGTTGCTTGTTTGATCACTTGATTACTTGAATTTTTATTTTATTGGCGGGTTCAATTTCCAAACCTGTAATCCCCGCGACAGTTTTCCCTTTTCCTACCTCAATTTTTATTATTTTTTAAAAAAACATTGAACATTTTCTTATCTTTCACTATGTTGAAACAGAGATTATCATTTTCTTATTATAAAAGGGGAAAAAGAGAGAATTTGGGGATACAGTCACATAGTCCAACAAAGGGATGACAAATTTTTTATTCTTTTATGAATTGAATGAATTGGGAGTTGAGGATTGGTTCTTCTTCATTCGATGACTTCACAAAATTGTTGTAGAACTTCCGTGGGACTATATTTTTAAATCCAACATAAAATTATCAGTAGTTCAGTTGGTTGACTAGCTGACTTTATTTTATTGATGAGAGTTCGATTTTCATCTTATAATTGACTATCCTATTTTTTTTTAAAATTCACACACAAAAAAAAGACAAGTAGTTTTGTGTGGATGGTCTTTATTTGGATTAATCAATATATATATATATATATATATAATAAAAAAAGAGAAACAAGATAATGTGATGTAGCACCTTTCAATGGCTACCATTCAAATTTATCATTTTTCTCCTTTTTTTGACATTTTTGGTTCATTTTTGTACATTATCTACTAAGTAAATAAATTAATAAAAGCCTCATAAAATAAAACCGCCAAGGCTATCTTTATGATTAATCTTGACAATAAAATCTAATGTACCGTTTTTTTTCTGTCAACCCATGTAGAAGAGCAATATTATGATCAACCCACGTAGCAGCAATTGATATAACATAACCTAAATGACAATGAAATTCATGTGCATGCATTATGTTGGAATCAATTCTTCATATTGTCACTCAACGTAAGGTAATGTCTCATTAAAGTTATTTATTTATTTATTTTTTTCAAATAATATCATTCAAGTTTGCACATTTTCCTTACAAAACTAATAATTGCTAAAATGGTCCTTATTCTTTGAGAAAAAAAATAACCAAAATAGTCCCTTAAATTAAACTTTGAATTTAAACAGTCTTTATTCTTTGACATGAAATACTAATAAGCCTCCAACTATTTTTTTTATGTTTTTACTTCATAAATTAGAATTTTTATATATTTTTATAGATAAGTACATAATATAATTTACAAAGACATCATAATATTAAAAAAAATAAAAAATTGGGAGATGTATTTAGTTTTTTAAAGTCAGGTTGAAGAGGTAATATAATTTTCTCTCAAATAATATCACAAGATTGACAAAAATAATATTTGAAAACATCAACATTTTTAAATTACACATGATTATAGGAAATCTCCTAATTTTATTTAATGTCGAATGATTTATGTTATTATCATGATGTCCTTTAATATGCATCAATATTTTTTTTTATATAGCAATCCTTTAAAATATTTATATATGATTGTTTTTCTACTAGCTAGAAACCCTAGTTTTTTTTTGTTTGAAGGAATTCATCGTCTTCTTTGTGAATTATGAATTTTCTGACAATAATTTTTTGAGTAGAAGAAACTAACAATTAAATTTGAACTATTTTATCAAAAATAAAGATTAATCATAAAATGAATAAATATAAATTATTTATTTTATTATTAAACTCATAAGTTTCCAAATAAATAGAGTGCATATAAGCTTTTCTAACAATACCAATCACATTTTTTGATGGATTACGTTATTTTAATGTTACAACTAGAAGTTGAACTAAAATTATACTTGTTATTTTTATAGTTAAAAGGTTATTAGTATTTCATATTATCAAAGAATAAGATCATTCTAATTCAAGGTTTAACTTAAGGGATTATTTTGGTCATTTTTCTCACAAAGAATAAGGATTATTTTAGAAATTGTTAATTTGTAAGGAAAATGTACAAATTTGAATGACATTATTGGAACAAAAAAAGATAAATGACTTTAGTGAGATATTTCTCTAAGTTGAGTGATAATATAAGGAATTGACTCCATTATGTTGTTGTAACTGTAAAATAAATGTCAATGAGGAAAATGAAAAATTATTAAGGCAATAAAAATTAAATAATTGCAATTAATGACAAGGATAGTGGAGAGCCATTAGCATGGACTCTTCTTCCTCACCATTATAAATAGGCATAATACATAAACAAGATCTTTAACTTGACATCAAATTATAATTATGATGTTTAACTTTATCGATGCACAAGTAGGCCCTTTAACTATACAAAAGCTGAACAAAAAAACCCTCCAAACCTGCAACTAATATTCGTGAGACTCAATCGCTCCTATGTGGATTAGTAATCCACTCAGATTGCTGCCATCTAATTAAAAAAAAACATGTAGATTTTTAAAAAAGTAAAAAATATTTAATATACCACCCAATTAAAAAAACAATTTAGACTTGAGATCTTTTATTTTTATTTTAAAAAAAAATCATTAAATACTTCACATCACAATGAAAAAGTTCATTTAGAAAAAATCGACATTGAAGTCCGATGAAAATCCTAAGAAAATCTCCATCTCTTATCCTCTTTCAAGCAAGAAAAAATTGTTGAAAATTTCTGTTGAAGCTTCATAAACTTGGGTGTTTATCAGTTCTTCATCCTCAATTTAGAAAGGTATGTGTTGTTTTTTCATTTTAGAACGTTATTTTTCAATAATTCTATTTAAAATTTAGGGTTTTTTTTCTATTCATCAGTAAATATCACTTATTTTTCACAGATTTGATTATATGGATCATATTATTACTATTTTTCATCATGGAGGTCGCTTTTACAAAGATCGATATGTGTCAAAATTGTCCAATGTTATGTTTGAAATAGATAAGGACCACTTCTCTTTGACTGAGCTGAAATCTTATGCAAGAGACATTGGATATGATGAAGTTGAAGCTTTTTATGGTGAAGACCCTACGACCTATAAATTTTTCAAGTTGGAAAGCGACAACTAATTATATAATTGTGTTAAAGAATTAAGGAGTGGTTCAATTTTTAAGTTATTTCTGAAAGATGTGATTGTTGAAGGAGGGGGGTCCATTGCTAGCACTGTTTGGGGATCATCTGCTGGTGAAAAAAAATAATGAAAAATTGGGGGATTGCTCTAAGGCTTCACATCGAGAGAAGGTTATAAATGAGACCTTAAATGAATCAGTTGGATCTGAACAAGTACCTCAGGAAGAAAATAATGACTTCAATGAGTTTGGAAAGAAAAACTTGGATTGCATTCCGGATGAAGATGATAGTGAAATTGATGAAGAATTAAGAAGTTTTAGAAAAAATCTAAGACAACAAAAGAGAAGTGAAGCCGCAAAGCCAAAAAAGAGAGTTAGAAAATCTTTCAAGTTTCAAGAGGTTGAGTTCGGAGAAGCTGGCATAGATAAAGGGTTTGAAGATATTTTCAAGAACAAGACAGCCAGATATAGTGGTAGATTGGGTGGTGATGAAGAGTTCATTGGTTCATCAGATGAACCAAGTGAAGATAGTGATGAAGAGCTAGATGTTTTAGCACAACCAGGTGTTGATTTACCTTCAAGAAGAAAAAGCAGAAATTAAGGTATGATGATTCTTCTGCTGTTTCTTTTTTTAAATTGGGTATGATATTTGATAATGCAAAGGGGTTCAAAAAAGCTATAACTGATTATGTTGTTTAAGAAAAGTTTCAATTAAAGATAAAACCCAATGAACCTGAAAGAATAAGAGTAAGATGTGCAGGAAAGTGTGATTGGCAAGTTTTTGCTAGCTTGGATAAAAGTACAGAAAATTTTTCTATAAAAAAATACTATCCAGTTCATAAATGTATTACAAAGAACAAGAATAAATTATGCTCAGCCAAATATGTGGAAAGAAAGATGAGGGATAGAATAATATCTCATCCTGACATTAAAGTTTATAAGCTTCAAGAGACACTAAAAACAGAATGGGGATTACATGTGGGGAGATCAATATGTTATAGGGCAAAACTTAATGTTATTAGCAAGTTCATGGGTGATCAATATGTTGGAAGAAATGGAAACCAACATATGTATCCAATAGCTTGGGCAGTGGTTGATCAAGAAACTAAACACTCTTGTAGTTGGTTCTTAAGTTATCTTATTCAAGACTTGCAGCTTGGTGATGGAGATGGAATAACAATCATGTCTGAAATGCAAAAGGTATGATGTTTTTCAATCTAACTCTGTTAATTTTATTTTTTAAAGCTCTTATTCATATTTACATATATTGTTTGTAGCAATTTTAAGCTGTTTTTGTCAGTTTTTAAGTTGTTTCAGTCATTTTAAAGTTGTTTTTGTCAGTTTTTTAAAACTATTTCTTCAATATTAAAACTTTTTATTTTCATTTTAAGTTGTTCTTTAAGCTGCCAGTTTCCATTTTTTATTGTTTTTGTTTTTTTAGGGTCTGGAATCAGTTGTTAAGGAATTACTTCCTAAAGTTGAAAGGAGAATGTGTGCAACACACATTTGGGCAAATTGGCAAAAGGTGTGGAAAGGTGAAGAAAGGAGAAAAGTATTTTGGAGGTGTGCCAAGGCTAGTTTTGAGGTACAATTGAGAGAAGACTTTCAATATTTGGGAACACTTGGTAATAAGAAAATATATGAGTCACTGCTTATATTTGATAAAGAATATTGGTGTAGGGCTTATTTTAGTGAAGGAACCAAGTGTGATATGGTGGAAAATAATATGTGCGAAATATTTAATTCTTGGATTGTTGGTCCTAGACACAAGTCTGTAATTAGTATGCTTGAAGATATTAGGCATAAAATGATGGATAGGTATGGAGATATGATCAAGTTTGCAGATACTTAGATTAGTGACATTTCACCCATGGCAAGGCTAATTTTAGAAGACAATAAAGAGATTGGTAGGAAACTAAAGGTGAATTGAAATCATGACACTGGATTTGAGATTCAAGAAGGAGAATTTATGCACATAGTTGATATGGCTAAGAAAACATGCACCTGCAGGTTGTGGTAATTGAGGGGTATACCTTGTCGACATGTAGTTTGTGCCTTATATCACATTGGGCATGAACCAGAAAATTATGTGGAGCATCGGTACAGAAAAGATACATTCCTGCGTGCTTATAAGTACTTCATACAATCTATCTCTAACATGATAATGTGGCCTGAAAATAATAATTCATCAGTGGAGCCACCTGAAGTTAAACCAATGCCTAAAAGACCTCCCAGATGTAGAAGAAAAGATAAAGATGAACCAAGAAAGAAAAAATGGGGGAAAGCATCAAAAAATGAAGTAAAAATGACATGTTCCAAATGTTATCAAGTTGGGCACAACAGAAGAGGCTGCAAACCAGTAGTAAGTATTTTGGTGTTTCTTTGTCAAATTAATAATTCTTACACTTCTAACTTTTTCTTAATGTATAACCCCCTCAACAGCCTTCTAAACAATCCTCTAAGCAGCCTTCACAACCAAGGCCAATGAATCAGCCTAGCACTCAACATTCTTCATTTCTATGTCCTGAAACTTCAAGAGTTAAAGGAACTAGAAAGCAGGCAACAAGCTCTTCAACTACAAGGACAACATCTTCTTCAGTTGGAAGGAAAAGAACAAAAGATGTGGGGAAGGAAAAGAACAAAAGATGTGGGATTTTGTGTTTACATAGACACACAATCTGAAAGACAAGTCATTAATGTATATATATTCATAATTTAAATTCCTTGCATCTTTATTTATGTATCATGTGTAATGTTTTTTGAATTATGCAGCCTGAAAGATCAAGCGAAAGAGTTATTTCGAGTGGGACGACACTAAAGAATGCATCACTAACAAATGTTGATTTGCGATTCAAGCCACCTCGTTTGAAATGGAAAGGAAAAGATGCTATGACTGGAAATCAACTTCAACAAATGCAACAACGTAAAAAGGTGCAAACCAAATCCAAGTGGGTTCCATAAAAGTTCAATAGTACTAGAGTCGTGTTGTTAGTTTGGACAGTTTCTTTTTACTTTTGATGTGTGTTTTGTGAATGGTAAATTCTAGTCCAACAATGCTAATGTCATTTAGATTTGCCAAACTATTCAACTGTTGATTATTTTGATGTATGTTTGATTGCCTTTAGACAAGTTTTTGATATTAGCTAGCCTTTTGGCTATTTAAACACAACTTTAAATTCAAGAAGTGTATGATGAATATTTAACTTAGAGATACACTTACAGATTGAGAAAGGTGCAGGTAATTGTAAATAAGACTAGTGCTATACAAGCAAAATGAAGGCTTCACAAAAGTTGAAACAAGAAAGTAGTCTTTTGATAGAAATAGGCATATATATAGTCTTACATCAATAACACCATTTGCACAAACATCATATTCCAAGCACCAAAACAAAGGTTTCACAAAAGCAACAAAGACATGGTGTAAAATAAATCATACAACCATTCAGAATTATTATAAAAAGACAACACTAAATACTAAAAATTATATCCTTGATTATGGATCAAGCTGTCACAGTAGCAGCAACATGCTTCACTATGATCTGCTGCAACTCCTGTTTCTTGGCACAAGTTGGCATATTTGAACATATTTATAAAAAAAATCGCAAAAAATTAACCCATTATATAACAGCTACTACATAAACAACTCTCTATAAATTCAAGATAGTATCACAATGATCAATAAAACTCGATACTTCCTCCTAATTTTCTCCTTTTCTTCCTCATGTTTTTTGATCCTTTTTTGTAATCTTGAAATAGCAATTTTAGTGTGTTCAGTATAATCAACTTCATACCATCTAAAAAAATTGCATCCAACTTGTTTAAGAAGAACAAAAGAACCATAAAAATTAAATCTTGAGTACTAGTAGCGTTTAAACCAAGAAAAACTCATCTAAAATGCAACCTTACCCGATCATCTTCACATCCAAGAAACCAGCGACCTGGGTTGTTTACGGACCAAGAAATCTTCAATATTGCTCTTTTTTTCACAATGACAAAAGAAATTAGATGTTATTTTCATTTAGCAATGAGCTGAAAATAGTGAAAATAATTAGGGGAGAGTTGTTGGAGAAATTTAAAAGAGAATAAAGTGGGAGTTTGATTTGAAAAGGGGGATGTATAAAAAGGATTCATTAAAGACATAATAGTCATTTATGCATTTTTTACCGTTGGGGGCTCAATTTTTTACTCTGACACACATGAATTTTGAGTGTATTCACGCATTTTGCCAGGTCGGATTGGAGGGCTTTTTTGTTCAGCTTTTGTATAGTTAAAGAGCTTATTTATGCATTGACAAAGTTAAAAGTCACAGTTATAATTTGATGTCAAATTAAAGGTCCTGTTTATGTATTATGCCTTATAAATACTTCCTAAAGCTTACAGATCACATGTTATGAAAAATATGCCTGTTGTGGGACAATGTCTTTCACCTCAATCTTTCAATTTAATCTTTGTAAATTGATTAAGTGGGAGTTGTAGGGTGTGTTCGGTATGAAGGAAAATGTTTTTCTATTTTCTCATGTTTATTTGACCAAAAAATTTGAAAAATATTTTCTCTGGAAAAACAAGTTCCTTCAAACTAAGAAAAATGACTTCCTTAATCAAAGTAGAGAAAATAAGTTGTTACCACTCTCAAAATGACTCACCCCTCCAAAAAATTATTTTAATTTGTCTTTTTATTAGATTTCAAATAAATTTTCGTACCCTCTACCCCAGCCGGTAGAGCCCTCAACCCCTAACAACCCCCCCCCCCCCCACGCACACAAAAAAAGTTTTTTTTCTTAATTCTTTTTTAAAATTTGTTTTATAAAAAATTTCAAATTTTTTTTTCTTACACCACTCCCAACCCACACCCCCTAACCTGACCCCCTACCCCAACCAGCCACACCATCCATACCCCTACCCCGACACCCCACCCAACCCCAACCCCAATTTTTTTTAACTTAATTTTTTTAAAAAAATTGTTTTATGAAAAATTTTAATTTTTTTTCTTACTCCACCCCACCCCCACCCCTATCCCTACCCCTACCCACCCCCTCCCCAAAAAAAAGTTTCTTAAAAAAAAAATTAAAATTTGTTTTTACAAAAAAAATTTCTTTACCCCACCCTTACCCTGATGCCCCACCCCTACTAGCCCCCTCCCCCCACCCCACCCACCAAAAAAAAAAATTTGTTTAACAAAATTCAAAAAAATTTCTTACCCGACCCCTCACCCTCTACCCCCGCGCCCCCCAAAAAAAAAAATCTTAAAAAAAAAAAATTTAAAATTTATTTTTTAAAAAATTTCAAAAAAAAATTCTTTACCACCCCTACCCGACAACCCCCCGCCCAAAAAATTATTTTTTAAAAAAAAATTTCAAAAATTTATTTTTTAAAAAATTTCAAACTTTTTTCTTACTCCACCCCACCTACCCCATTCTTTCTCATTATTTTGTGTTAAATATAAATATTTTTAGAAAACATTTTCCTACTTGCGTAACGAACAAAAGAAAATAAGTAAGAAACAACTTATTTTCCTAGAAAATATTTTCTTGGAAAACATTATCCTCCATATCGAACACACCCGTATTTTTCAATTAGTTCATTGCTTTGTCTTTTCCCCTATTCAATAGAGAGAGGTGCCACATCACATTATCTTGTTTCTCCTTATATATATGGAGTATATATATATATATATTGATTTGCTTTATTTAAACAGTATCCTTATTTTATTTACTAAGATTCTTTTTTATTGTTTTTTCTCTGTAGAATTCTTGATTTTCAGTAACTGTTGGAAGCGATATTTGAACATAGAGACAGAAATTTACTTCTTTTGTAATAAAGGATGGAAGTGTATATGCACATCGTCTAATTTGAGGATGTTGTTGCAGGGAAAATTTTGGAGTGCAATATCCACAAAAAATGAAAATCCACAGCTATATATCTATTATTATTTTAGCACTTTATTCTAATATAAAGTTGTGCACTGTTTATACTTTATATTCTTGGATATGTATGAAATCATTTTTCTATTGAGTTGATGAAACTTTTACTATTTAAATCTAATCTAATCTTTCAGTTTACAATTTCAATTGATTTTATGATTGGGGTCCTCTTGGTGATGTCATTTTTTTTTTATATTGTATTTGTAAAAAAAAAAAAAAAAAAAAAGAAGGAGGTAATTTTCATGCATTCTTACCTTTTCTAGGAATTTCCTATCTTTTTCACTCCTTTGATAACCTGAACTCACAACCTCACGGTTGAAAGTGGAGGGTACGTACCATCCGAGCAGTCCATCTTGTCTAATGACCTTTGCTTCATTCTCTTTTATTTTGAAAAATAATAAGTTATGTGATTTGCTTTGAAATTGTGTAATCTGATGAACAAATAGCCTATAATTAGTTATCTATAATAGAGAAAATCATAACCTACCTGATTGTTTTACTTGATTGTTTGGAATTAGTTATATTCTGTACTCATGGTATTAAAGATTACATCATAAAAATATATTAATTAGGTAGTGTTGAGTTTTTGTCTCCAGATGCATAAAAAATTGTGTGTTGCATTGGAATTCTAATTAAGTATCTTTTATGAAATGTAATATTTGTCTATAGTTCATTTTTATCTAAATAAAATTATTTTATCTTGATAGTTATATTTTATCAGTATGATATAGGATATCATCCAATTTCGATAAATAGGAGAATATAATAAAAGACCAATCAACCTTGAAAATATAACTACATCAAGAAACAAAATAATCAATGTTACAATTGGGGAACATAAAATTATAAAGTTGATCAAAATTGTAAAGCTATATATTTTTATTATGAAAATTATAACAAAATTAGTTCATCATATTGGAATTTTCTTTAATGCGCGAAGCGCGAACGTATTTACTAATAATAATGAGAATCAAGAAGAATTAGACGAAGTCAATCTCATTATTAATCAAATTAATTAGGGGAGCCAATGGGTCGAAATAATCAAACTCAAAAAGGATGAGATGCTTCATGCCTTCATGGATAATTGTACTTCAAGAATTATTATTATTATTTTTTTTTAAAAAAGGGCAAAGATGAGGATGTATTTCACTCAAAATGATGGACCAAAAAACAAAAGGATTATAAAGGGAGCTTCGTCTACTAAAACTTCCACTATACATGGATTCGTCGGAAGAATCAAACCACCAAGATTTATTATGCGCAGTATTACTTTGTATTTCTGCCAGAAGATGTTTTCACGACTTGAACTCATGACTTCCTAGTTACATGACAATAATTTTACTAATTAATTCAAGACGCTCCTTTTAAACACAAAAAATAAGGAGAAAACAAAGAAGGGGAAAAATCAAGATGGGATGCGTTGGTTGATGGTCCTTCATTTGGATTTAAGTACAAACAGTTGAAAGCCAAAGTTGAGAATCCAATGAAAATGTCTTCTATTTGGTGGATCAAATTTTTCCCTTGCCACAAATTTGTTTTTCATCTAGAAGATCTTGCTTCATCTCTGTCCTCTATGCTGTTTTTATTTTGAATGTTTATGCACATGATATCATACTCTCTTCGTTTCAAAGTAAATAAATTTTCGAGGTATGATTAAGAGAGACAAGTGAGCAAATTAGATTGGATTGGAGTAGATAAAAAATAAATTGAGCTAAAATAAATTAAATTGCAATCATCCTTATGCATATGGGTAAAAAATAAATTCGATAAATAGTGTTAATCCACTTTAACCTCCTAAAGCCAAAAACCTTTCATTTGATAACTAGTAAGGGAAAACAATTTATTTAGGAAAAAATTAATACAATATTGGATTTGCAATATAGAAAATCGTATAACTAATACATGTATAATTGATGTATATCTTACAACGACATTTAATTTGCAATTTATTCTTTTTTGTTCAAATTGTTTTCATGATGTCTATTACAGTGACCAACAGAAAGAACATTTTATTTTTAATTCAGTTCTGCAAATGTAATGTTAGTTACTCACTCAAGTACACCCTCCGTTCTAAAATACTTGGTCACTTTTGATTTAGCACATCCATTAAAAAAATATTAATTAGAAGTATATTTTACAAAATTAATCCTATTAATGATGTTTTGAACTTTAAATCTAACTATTGTTATTTTTCTTAGTTATTTAATACTGAGGGTAATATGAGAAAAAAGTAATAAAATACTTTTAATTTGCGAAAATGGACAAATAATTTGAAACAAACATATTTAGAAAAAAAGTTAAATATTTTGGAACAGAGGGAGTAATAAATAAAATATAAGATTAATAAGGAACAGTTTGTTGAAAATCTATTTTATGACTTATTATTTCTAACTTCAATATTTTTCTATGATAGTTTTATCATGTTGAATTTATCAAAGTTTGAATTTGCGGCACTTGGTATTTTTGAAAAAATTTATTTGTGATGACTTATCGACGCTGAAATTAACCTAGACAGTAAAGGTCTTGGTGCTATTATTATCCAAGCTAATGTAGTGTCGAGTCAGGACAAAGTGAAAGCTATGATTTTCCTTCATCATCATCTAAATGAAGGCCTGAAGATTGAATATTTGAAAGTTAAAGATTCATCTGAATTGTGGACTGATATAAAGAAAAAATATGATCACCTAAAGACCACTATATTGCCAAGAGCTCGATACGAGTGGATGCATTCAGAATAACTTTCCAGTTGAAATTATGTGAGAAACTTATAAATGATGAGGATATGTTGAAAAAAATACTTACTACTTTTCATGCCTCAAATGTGACATTACAACAACAATATCGTGAAAAGGATTTTCAGAAATATTCTGAATTGATCTCATGCCTTCTTGTGGCTGAGCAATGTACTGCCCTTTTAATGAAAAATCATGAAACTTGTCCCATTGAAACTACTTCATTATCGAAAGCAAATGTGATAGAAACATATGATCAGTCTGAAAGAAGGCAAAACAAAATTGATGTCATAATAATCTGTGTGGACGTGGTAATGGCGATGAATGACATAATAATCATCGTGGTGGTGATCATTATATTATTCAATTAAATGTATATTTACATTCTTGTACAAAATTATTGTGGGAATAGTATTTGATTGAAGGGTAAAATGATCGTTCAATGTTTGATGGATATTTTCGTCTTTTAACTTTTAACTTTGTGGCTTCCCACTTTTAGAATAGTATAAATATAAGAATAACTTACCGCCTTACCATATACCAAATAAATATTACTTATGCAAAATTTAATACCTGTATAACTCATTTCCAAACCAACTACTAAACGACCCCTAAGGGTTTAAAGCATGCAAAATCAAATGACAAACACCTGATAATTTTGTAGAATAAAAAATGGTAGTATAAGAGATAACGATGGGAAAAATCATTATTTTTGGAAAATATAGCCCTCATGAGAGGATATATTGATCATATTATTTAGAAAATTAAAAAATCATCCTTTACTATTCCACCATACAACAACTCCCACTACAACATCAAAGCAACAGTGACACTCACCAAATATCATTCTTGTCCCTGATAAATTTCAGTCACAAGGGTAAAACAGGAAAGTATGGGCCCGGGTCCGGGCTCATAAAGCCCAACAACCGTAGACTTAAGACCTGTTTGACCATAAAAAAAATTCACTTTTTAAAAAAAATTTATTTCATTTTGGTAAAAAAAATAAAATTTTGTGGTGTTTGGCCATAAATTTTACTTTACTAAAGTGAAATTTTTTTTGAAAAAATGAAAATAAGTAAAACTTCTCTCACAAAAAGTCAAAAAGAACTCTAATTTTTTTTCATGGCCAAACATAACTCCAGCTCCAACTCCAACTCCAAAAAATTTAATTTTCATGGCCAAACACCTACTTAAATGACAGAAACTTGCAGAGCGGATTCAGTTTCGATTACGGGCCGACGCTCATTGGATTTGGGCTTCTTACACAGGTCTCTAATAGCAGTCAGCTCATAAGGCGACGTAATAATCATCGTGATGGTGATCATTATATTATTGTAGTTCAAATCCAACTTGAAAATATATTTCAAATTAAAAAACAACTTATAACATATAGTGCAATTGTATTTAAATACATTCAAGTATGAATAAATTGAATTAAAAATATTTAATATGAATGCTTATTTGTTCAACTATTTAATTGAAACAAGTGTTAGCTCAGTCTAAATGAAATTTATAGATAAATTTTAAAAATTGTCTATATATTTAGCCAATATTCTTTTAATTCAAATTTTTATGCTTAATTGGTTATATGGAATCATTTTCTTAACCTTTTCCGCCCAACGTTTTATAAATCAGAGCATCTATCTTTCGCTAATCACCCACAAATTTTACTAGCCATAATATATAGATATATATTCAAATTTGACATCAGCCTGTGAGTAAGTATTTTAATTTTAAAAGTGTATATTTAAACATTTTAATTTGATTTTAACTAATTATTAAATACTCCAATTCATTTTCATTATGTCTAGTGGACATCAAATATTGATGTGGCATATAATTTTTTGAAGATGTCTAAATGATCATTTTTATAAATTGAAGTGTTCAACTAACATAATGAAAATGAATTGAGTTGTTTGGATGTGCATATTCAAATTTGGACTTATCAATTGAGATCAAATTTAAATGTCTATTTATGTATGATATACATAAACAAATACTTGAACTTGACCTCAACTGACAAGTAAGCATTCCAACTGTCAATTAAACATTCCAACTTGTTTTCATTGTGTCTTATGAACATGTGACGCTGATGTAACACATAAATTTTAAAAATGTCTAGATGATTATTTTATAAATTGAAATGTTCAACTAATACATTGAAAACGAATTAAGATGGCTAGATATGCATACTCAAATTTTGAAATATTTACTTACCCGATAAGATAAAATTTAAATGTCTATTTATATACTCCCTTCGTTTAAAATTACTTATCACTTATTTTCTAATTGAATTTTCAATTTTACTTGTCATTTTTGACATATCAAGGAAGGATAACTTTTTTTTTTTCCTATTTTATCCTTAGCATTAATTGTTTATTGATAAAATAGTCATGTTAGTAATTGTTTTCTTAATGAGTGTGCCAAGTCAAAATATGACAAATAAACTGAACTAAAGGAGTATTATGACATTTTATTATGCCTATAGTGTGCCCAATATTAAAATAGGTAGTACTTACGGTTAAGGGTGGGCATAAAAATTGAAGAACCGAAAAATCGTACCGAACTGAATTAATTCGGTTCTTCGGTTTAGTTTTTTTTTTTTTTTGATAGTTCGGTTCGGTGTTCGGTTTATGGGTAACGGTTCTTCGGTGCACCGAATAGCCGAAGTTTTATTAAAAGTTTTTTTTTTTTAATTTTCATTTAGCTCATGTTTGACCCAAAACTTTTCAAGATCAAGCCTCAAAGCTCATACCCAATTACCCCATCAACATTTAACTTCCATCATTACTTTTACATTTTCCTAATTTTTAATTTTAATTCCTAATATACTTATATTTCTAATTGTAATTCCTAAAAATTTTCACACAAATACTCCTAATTTCTAACTGTAATTCTTAAAAATTTTCATACAAATACTACCATTATATTGTGATATAAAAAATGGAGTATGACAATGATATATATTTGAAGTTGTCCTCACTTGATAGTCTATTTACAACATTTTGAATTTTTTAGTATCTTAGATTTTGATTCGGTTCTCATTTTATTTGTTATTTTATACCGAAAAACTGATTTAAAAACATCGAACTAAACCAAACCGAAGTTGAAAAAACCGAATCGAATCGAATTAGTTTGGTTTGGTATTCAGTGCACACTTTTCCAAAATCAAAAACCAAACAACCAAACTAAATTTGATAAAACCGAACCAAAGAACTAAACACCCACCCCTAGTTGCAGTATGAGAAACTCCAAATAGAAGCTTACAGTAGTTGTTCCACACTATTTGCAGTTTCCTCCTCAGCAACAAATAGTATAATCCCAATGAAAACGATGACTGATGAATGTGACAGATGAATGATAGCTACTTGTACAGCGAAAGCAGCACAAATCATGCAACTTTCCTTGTCCATCCAAAATAGCGTTTACTTTTTGTAAGTTATAAAAATCCATTGATGACGATATGCAACTTTAATTTGTTAATACTCCCGCATCCATATCCACAAAAATACTCTTTGTTTTTATATATATGATGTTGCTATTTCAACTGCTACTATTACATTACTGTACTACTGGAGTACTCGTTTTTTCATACTTGTTGTTTGTAGTGTAGTGCCGGAGCAAAAAGGGAAGGAATTTGAAGAACGGAATTGAAGTCATGGAGGTTGATTCTAGCGGGAATCCTAATTGGTTATTTGATTATGAGTTGGTGACGGATATTACTTCTGCTGCTTCTGTTACTGTTGCTGATTTTCAGTCTCCTGCTACTATTGATTTCAGTTGGCCTGCTCAAACTATCTATGCTTCCTCTAATCTGATGTGGGTCTGCTCTTCCACCTTTTCCACTTCTTCTTTTTTTTTATATGCAAATTAAATTTTATGATTTTGCTCTGAAAATTAGAATTACCACTTCCCTTATAATTTCAAGCATGTGAGCTTTGCATATTATAACTTGTTACAATAGAGATAAAGGGGGAGGGTTGTGAAAAATTTGACACCTAGTTTCATAATAATCTTGAGATAATGGTCAAAAACACATTTGAAGTATTACTTTTTTGTTTTACGAGTTTCATATGTAAACTATAAGTGCTTGCGTTTTTCTACCTGAACTACCACTAACTATATATCAAAACACATATTGAAGGTGACTAGACCAAGTGTTTGAATACAATAGCCAAAAGGCGCGTGACAACTTAATTTACCCAAAAAATTTTATCCACGTTGTAGTTGACTCATTAATTTTGAGGCATATTTTGATAAAAAGTTTGGTGATAGTTCAAATAGAAAACTAGCAAAAAAGTGATACTTCAGGCGTGTGTTTTACCATTATCTTTTTTTTAAATTTTTTTTCCAATTATCCGCGTGGAGTGCCATTTGACACTATTTTTAATCCAAAAAAAAGTGCACACTACGCGCCATCAGATACTAATCGAGGTATGTTTTGAAAAATATTTGGTGATAGTTTAGGTAGGAAAAGTGAACACCTGATACTTAAGGTGGGAAACTCTCAAAAAAAGTGATATTTCAAGTGTATTTTTGACCGTTATCTCGTAATCTTATTATGGGGTAGGAGGTAGTTTCATTAAGGAATTGTTACTTCAGCCAGCCTGTAGTTTGAAAAGTTGTAGTATTTTTGAGCATGAGGAAATTGCCTATCACTTTGTGTTGAGGTTATAGATTCCTCTCTAGATTACATTACTTTTGGTCATAGAATGACTGAAATTACGTTCTGTAAACATGTTTATTAGGATTTAAAACCATCAGCTTTTCCACCAAGGAAATTGTAAGTAACTAACAACGACTGATGCATGTCTAATCCTATGGGCATGTACATGTTTAATGTCTCGAAAGGATGACACAAAGTGATGGGACATCAGCATTTTGCTGAAGCTGTTCTTTTGCTTTTACCATCTCCATATTCTGATGGTCACCTATCTCTTTCAGTGCAGAAACAGATTACACATTTGCAGATTCAGAAGTCAGTAAGGAGGCAAGCTCACGAAAGCGGTAAATATATTATCCATTTCTTTTATAGCACGGTTTGTGAGGTTTGGTGCTCTTTTTATTACAGTCTTCTTCTTTTAGAGATCTGGATCTTGTTTATATATCCTATCAATGATCTAGTAAGGAAAAAATGTATTTGACTATGGTTGCTCCACTCTTAATTGTACTCATTTAAGAATTTGTCTTGCTAAATATGTGTTAGTTGCAGCTATGTCATAGGAATTCTAGAATAGCCTTTCCTTCATTATTCCTAGTATCATAACCATATCCCCCATTTATTTGGTCAAAACTGTTACTATCTTTACCTACACGAGCATTTGGATCTCCCCTAATAAAAATCTGTTGGCCGCCTGTAATACCTTGAACCAAGGTGCCAATTGTTGGGTTCTAGTGGAAATGTGAATGGAAAATGGAGAGAACAAATGAAGGAAAGAAGTGAATTGTGGTTTCACTTTAAGGAAGTAAAGTTCTCCCACATTGGTGGGAGAAACAAACTTTCTTATGCATATATTGAGATGCATTCCTTCATGTGGATAGTGAGGCAAGAAGAAGACAAGCCTCGCACCGTCGTTGTCGCTTGCTCGGATTTGGAAAATGATCGATTGAGAGATATTTTTTTGGACAAAATTTATTTGAAACTTGAAAAATAGTGATGTTTTAATCCAAAAATCCGATACGAAAATGCATGTCACAATGCACCTCGAAGGGACATGACCCTTCGAGACACTGTTTGAAGACGGAAAAACCGACCTAAAGTAATTCTTTACTATTTAAGTCGCAACTACTATATCTAAACTTAGCTATATAAATAGTAAATGAGAGAACAATAAGAGAACACCAGAAATTTACGAGGTTCGGCAAAACTTTGTTTTCTGCCTACTCCTCGAATACAAGCAACTAAACTTTAAATCACTCCAAAGGGATACAAGTGAAATACTACAAGAGAGAAGAAAGATTCAAAGGCCTTAAAGGTGAGAAGGCTAGTGATTGAGATGTCTTACAAATGAACTAAGTGTCCCTATTTATAGGAGTGAATTCTTCCTCTTGATGTCATCAGTGACATCATCATTACGCAAATGTCAAAGTTCAACGTGTGAAACCATTTAATGGTAGTCAAAGATTTCTACTACAAGTTGAACTTGAACATTTCTTTCCAAAGCAGAATTACCCTTTTTCAAACGTTCACACTAGTTCTAGTCAAACATTCACACTAGTTCTAGAATCTTGTCAAGTTTAACAGTGTCTATAATCCAATTACCTACCCGGATCTGGCTCTCTTGTCCGTTCATGTGGGAATACCTTCCTGTTTTGCACAACATCCAACCACTGATGTGGAGGGACTAACTTCTTCACCCATACTCATCCATGATGTGGGGACTTTTTCCTATTTACATTTCATCCGGGCACTTATGGCGTGACTTAACTTCTTTACCCATATCCATCCATGATGTGAGAACCTACCTCATACTATCTCACATACTGGCAATGATGTGAATGAACCCTAGCCTATTTTTCAACATGTACTGAGTGTTGATCTTGCACATACCTAGTTAAGCATGTTCCAACGATATATGTATTGTGAGGATTCATGAATTGCTAGCTGCCAGCGTACCCCTACCCTTCTTTATATGGGCTTGAGACCAGCCATATGAGCAAGCTCATGCAGGTGGATTTAAAGGCTCTCCCTTCCAATCACTCCTTGTCTAGTGTCACTTGTTCAAAGGAAAATATCCTTCAAAAGGTTGACCATTAAAGTGAGTTGCTAATAGCACTCCCTTGCGATCCCCAAAAAACAAGAAAATGAAATAGAAAAGTAAAGTTTCTATGTTGAAACTGGTTGTTTCAGATAGCATTTACTAAGCAAAGATCAATGCCATTTGAACTGGTATCATTCATTTCTTGTTTGTATATCTACTTAACTGTACGTACAGGTTAAAAAGTGAATGTTGCAGCTCTCCTAGATCAAAGGCATGCCGAGAGAAATTGCGGAGGGACAGACTGAATGAGAGGCATGATCTCTCCCTCTAGATCTCTTTCTCGTGATATATTCGCTTTCTTATGAATTCTCACATTCAAATCTGACATCATCTAGGTTCCTTGAACTGAGCTCTGTCCTTGATCCTGGAAGGCCACCAAAAACTGAGAAAGTTACAATTCTGAGTGATGCTCAAAGAATGCTGATTGAGCTGCGAACTGAAACCCAGAAGCTGAAGGAGTCAAATGAGGAGCTGCAAGAGAAGATAAAAGAACTTAAGGTGTAGTTTTCATTCTAGTGCCACTGACTGTCAGTTGTACTCTCTACTTCCCTTCGTGCTAGTTTTCTTTAGCTCCCTGTTGAGGCACTTACAAAAGAAAAATGTATGTCTATGCAGGCAGAGAAGAATGAGCTCCGTGATGAAAAGCAAAGGCTAAAGCAAGAAAAGGAGAGCTTGGAGCAGCAGGTTAAAAGCTTAGCTTCAAAACCAGGTTTCCTCACCCATCCTTCTGCCATGGGAGCTGCATTTACTGCACAAGGACAAGTCGCTGCAGGCAACAAATTGATGCCTTTCATTGGTTATCCCAGTGTTGCGATGTGGCAATTCATGCAACCTGCTGTTGTTGACACATCTCAAGATCATGTGCTCCGTCCTCCAGTTGCTTAAGCTGGATTTGCCAGGTGACTTGCTACTGGAGCTTTATTATTTTTGTTGCTCCTGTGTATGCTAAAGGTGACAAACAACTGAGACAATTTGCTGGTTGTATTTATATGTCTAGCTTTGATGTATGGGTCAGTCTTGATGGTTTGCTAAATCGTGTATATGGCGGGGATATACTCACCCGAAAAACAGTTATGCATTATGAGTCCCTAGATGGGATTCCTTCTGAAATAATTAAACTTGGTTTTATGCACATTATAAGCTGTTTTAGCTAAGAATGCTTCTGCAGTCTAGTATATTCTCTTCTGGATTGACTCTTTGCTTGTTTTGCTTGAGAGGCCATTTCGGTTACTTTCCGCACTCACTACCAGATAGGATTACCATTTTGTATTTTCCTGATACCCTGGTGCTTGTACTAGATGTACTTTGTTTGCTCTATTGCATTTATTAGGAAAGAGGTCAACCAATGTTCGATTTATGTGGTTCCGATAATTCACATCTAGGTCTTTTAAACTCCGCGAAGCAAGAATTTCAGACATTTTGCCCCGTTACAACTTACAAGCAATATATTGAGGATATTTGACAGTTAATTTTCTATAAACCTTTGTTAAACATCAGCATAGGTTGTGTAGAACTCCATATCTATTGCCTCTACTGGTTCTACTGAATGAAGAAATTATCGAGAGCTTACAGATATATATGACAATGTTTGGGTGGAAAATACTCAAGTAACATTCATTATATTACCATCAATAATTTGTTCATTCATAAATGGAATATGTTGAGCAGACAACCAGGACTGAGGGAAATCAGGTACAAATAGAATTGAATCAACAATAAAACGAAAAATGAAGTCCTCAAAATATTGTTTGAAGGCTTAAAGAAGGAACATCAGCATAATGGCAATGCCAAATCCCACTGTAGAACCAGCAATGACACTGATTTTATCAGCCGATGACGGGGAAGATGGTGCAGGTGCAGAAGCACCAGAAGGCGGCAATCCTGGGGACTCAACAGAAGGGGATGTTGGAACGCCAGTAGGTGACAATCCTGGGGCTTCAACAGAAGGGGATGTTGGAACGCCGGTAGGAGGCATGACAGGGCTGTGAGCATGGGAGGAGTTGGAAGGTGACAATGCAGGGGAAATTTTAGGTGCCTGTTTTGGTGTGGGTGCTGATGAAGAGGGAGGGGAAGCAACTGGGGTGGTGGAAGGGGCTGATGCTGGTGGAGTTGTGGGGCTCGATGGTGCTGGAGTTTTGGGAGTTGGTGGTGGAGTCATGGGAGTTGATGGTGGTGGATTTGAGGGAGTCGATGGTGGTGGAGTTGTGGGGGTTGCTGTTGGTGGAGTAGCTGGTTTGGCTGGTGGAGGTGGAGAAGGCTTAGCAAGAGTGTTGATTTCGAGTTTCATTCCTCCTACGTTACAATGTCCGCCAGTTCCACATATGAAGTATCTCTTGCCTACAGTAGCTAGAGTGATTACTGACATGCCTCCCGTATAAATTGCAATAGGAGATGTTATCTGGCAGGACTCAAAACCAGCCTTTGTGACTTCAAGCACAGAATGGCTTAGACCATATGAAAAAACTGTCAAGAAAACACAAAAGAAGGCATTAGCTCAAACATCCAATAAAAGAAATACCAGACTCTACAGGGAAAGATGGAAGCTAACAATTTGCAAAGTCAAGATCAGTGGAAACATCTGCCTCATCTCAAAACGGGCATTTCCAGCCAGTTTTGAGTGTAAGAGTCAGACTTTAAGACTCGACAAAAGCTTCTCAACCTTACAAAATGAGAAACATCATTCTACAAGTGCTAAAAAGATAGTTTTCTTGATGACTGACTTAGTTTATCTCCAACGTAGAATGTTTTAGAAGCAGCCCATGCTTGAACATCAGTAGATTGATCCCATCCACCATTAGGACCTCCCACTGTGTAATTTGTTGCCATGGCTGAACCAAGCACCATGGCTATGGCAGCCACGCTCATCAACATTCTTAGCATTGCCATAGCTTTAATCAGCAAGGAATTGGCTAATTTGGCTTTATTACTGCTGCCAAATTAGTTAATTTAAGCGTTGGCTCCTGCAAGATCTAGCTATTTAATGCAACTTTAATACAGAGCAAGGACAGAACACGTTGAATAAGGAGACGGCATTAGATTAATCTCAAGAGGCACTGACAGCTTGTTCCTTAAAAAAAGGCTCCTCTCAATTTTAATTTTTAAAATTTTTGGGTTTTACTTGAATCACACTCCAAATATTAATACAAGAACATGGCAAAATGGTGGATTCAACAAATAATAAGAAAAGTATTCCCGATTTTCTTAAAAAGTTTAAGTTCTATGCAATAAAAGATAATTTTATTTAAATAAGCATTGATTTGTTACCTATAATAGGTAACACATTAAATTACGCAGATGGTATAAAAAGTTTGTGATGCTATTCGTGTATCTAAGTTGAACTCTTCTTTGAATTAAATATGCATGCATATTTGTTCAAGAAAGCTCCTTATAAATGTATTGTGCTTTAAGCTTGTTGCATTCTCTGAAAAATGCACAAAGTTTTACTTTTCGACACATTTAGAATTAACTAGGAAACTTAAAGTTCAATTTCCTTTCTTTTTATCTTTTATTTTACGTTCCTAAAAACTTAAAACTCCAATTTCACTGCTGTTACAAGATTTCTATGTGACTTTTTCTCCTTCCCTGCGTGAAAAATTAAGAAGAACTCCCTCCGTTCTTTTTTACTTGTCAGAATTTCCTTTTTGAGAGTTAAACGATAAGAACTTTGACCAATATTTCAAGATGTATTTTTTTCTCATAAATTACAACTTATAATACTTTTCATATAGTTTTTGAATATCCAAATTTTAAATTTAAAACATTGTATTAATCTAACCTAATTTATCTTTGAAAATTAGTCAAATTGCCTCTCGAAAAGCGAAACATGACAACTATTTTGGAACGGTGGGAGTACTAATAATTCAGACTAAGGAACCAATTGTTTAGCTATTAAGTTTATATGATCGATTTCTATAGTTGATATTTGTTTGTTGACGAAGAAACAACGAAACATGGAGAGCATGCCCAAAAAGAGAAGACTTCTTGCTAATCCTAGAGGATGTGATTCTAATCATACATGATACAACTTATAAGCCACCACTATGACAATCTCATTTCACAAAGAATGATATAAAAAATTAGAAAGAGAATAATTTTGGAGCCTGTCATATAACTGGATGCACGTTCCACCTCTATGCATGTTGTTCCCTTCGTCCCAATTTATACGACATAATTTGGATTTCGAGAGTCAAACTTCTTTATTTTAATCGTGCATTTGGATATATAATTTAAAATTTTTTGAAAGTAATTTACATATTTAGGAACTATATAAAAAAAAATACTATAGAGAACATATATAAATTGTGATCAAAGGTTTTTCTATTTGGCTCTCGAAATCTGAATTATGTCTTATAGTATTTATAATTGACACTAGCTAATGTAGATATTCAAAAGTTTTAAATTCACATGTAAAATCTCTTCCCCAAATACACACACGTACACTCTTTCTCTCTCTCAAATTTGATAGCTGGATGTTGCATAGGCCAAGTCAATTCACAATGGCCAACTAGCTAATCAAGTTTTAAGATAATTATATTATTAGAGAAAGAACAAATTCTAGTTCATTTTGTTAAGCCCTCTCCATTCTTGGTTGTTCAAGGATAGTCTCGATTAGAGCTGGCACATAGGATTTGTCGATTCAAATCGATTATGAACGGATTGAAAATAGATTAGACGAAGATGAATAGAGATTCAAGTTTAGAGGCGGACTCAAAATTTGAAAACCTTGAAGACATCATTATCTTCTTGACATGGTTGCTAGTGAAACTACCAATGACGACTGAGAGATAATGTTGTGTCAATTGGTCACTGGTGGAGTAAAAAATGACGAAAGTATATTAAATATGAGTTCTAAGCTAATTCTTGGACTTTAACATTGTTTTATTTTGGTTGAATTTAACATTGTTGAAACAACTAAGAGTGATAGCTCAGTGGTCGTTGGTCAAGAATGTTCAAAATATACAAACTATTGCAGGTTCGATTTTCGGTATATCGTTTGCTTTTAGTATTTTTCTAAACAAAATAGGTGCTAAAACAGACGATTATCATGGCCTGCTGTTATAAGCCAAAGATAATATACGGCCAATGTGATCCATCAATGTGATTTCATAAATGGGGGTCTAGAGAGGATGAAGTACACACATCTACGGTGAAAATATAAAAGAGAAAAGTATTGATAACAAAAGATAACCAGTGTAAAGAGAACAACAATAATATTAAAATGTAACACAATAGTAGTGAGAGCAGTAATGGAAAGAGGGAGAAGATAAAATGCTCTAAACTAGACCAAGCTTTTCCATACAGAAGAGAGAAAACACTCAATTACCCAGTTAATCTTCTACCCTGATCTTCGACCTTCGTGCTCTCTTATCTAGGGTCATGTTCATGTATCGTGTCCTATTTAATTAACTCTTTACCTCTCCTTAGAACTATCAATATCAATCTCTCGCACCTGCTTATTGGGACCTCTTTGCTCCTCTTCTTCATATGCTTGAACTATCTTAGTCTTGCTTCACATGTTCAAAAATTTCAACTTTACTTCACATGCCTGAGAAAATTAAATTAAAAGTGACAAAAAGGTTTCAAAACTTGAAAAAAGTGACACAAGTCTTAATTATTAAGTAGAGGTGACAATTTTAATAATAGTGCTAATGACACTAATTTTAAAATCCTCAAGTTTTATTATTTACATAAAGGTCCTACTTTTTGCACCCCACCCCTCCCCTCCCCCTCCACACCCCTTCTACCGCCGCTGCCACCACCACCTTCTCTCTGCTACCAATCAATACCTCCTCCTCTTCCTCCACCACCACCACTTCCTCCTCCTACACCACCACCACCACCTCTTCCTCTCCTTCTCCATAACTACCACCAGTACCGTTTCCTCCTCCTACACCACCACAACCACTACCAGAGTAGCAAACAACCACCTTCTCCTTCACTGTCACCACCAGCACCACCACCACCTCCTCTGCCACAACTACCATCTTCTTCATCGACTCCTCCTCCACCACGCCTTCTGCCAGAAAATTAATCAAATGTTTGCAGCAACTACAATAATTGTTGCAACACAACGTTGCAACAATTATCGTAGTTGCTGCAGCAATTATCGTAGTTGTTGCAGCAATTATCGTAGTTGTTGCAGCAATTATCGTAGATGCGGAAGCATTTATCGCAGTTGTTGAAGCAACTATCGTAGTTGCTTGATTTTTTGCAGAATTTTTCTTCAATTATTTAAAAGAAAAATCATTTTTTCAAGGTTCTCAAAATCAAAAGAAAATAGTCCATAAAAATAAATACAAAAAAGAGAAAGAGAAGAAGAAGAAGAACACAATAAAAAGGATGAACGTCTTAGTGGCGGCGATGGTGACAAAAAATGGCAAAGAAAAAGAAGAAGAAAAGATGAAGGAAGAGGAAAATCTGGAGAGAGAAAGCAAAAAATAAGAAAAAGATGGGGAAGAAAGAAATTTGGAGAGGGAAAGAAAGAAAGATTGAAAAGATAAAGTACGGGGGGAATTTTAAATTTGAAATGAAAGACAACTTTTTTTAAATATTAAAAGTTTTAAAAGTTACACTTCACACTAAAATTAACTTAATAAAAAATTACGTGAAATTTTGACCTTAGCTGGTCAAAGTTGTCACCTTTTTTTAATTTCAACACTTATTTATCACCTCTCACTCAATTCTCTCTAGTGAGGTGACCGTCATCCCAATAATTATGCAACACTATTGGTATCAGAGCCAAAAAAATCATACTTTCATCTTACCTTTTCAAATGTGATAGTGTCATTTAAGTACGCTATCGTGCTCATATTTGCCTCCATTATTTAAATAAAAATATTTCCAACAAGTATAACCACAACCACAAGCTCACACCACTTGGTTGAGGAAACAAGCATTAATCATAGTTTCTTGCTTTTGTTATCTATTATCATATGTTGTTTAATGTGTTTCGATTATCCCACTCTTTCTTTGTTGTTACTGTTCCTTTTTTGAATGCTCGACACCGCTTTTCTTATTAGTTGCATGTTTTCTTCACTGTCATTTTCCTTTTCATTACTATTTGATTTGCTTCATTTCAGCCAAGGGTCCTTTCGAAACAACCTCTCTACCTCCATAAAGTAAGAGTAAGATTTACGTACACACTACCCTCCACAGACTCTACTTGTGAGACTTCACTGGGTATGTTATTGTTGTTGTCGGTACATAAACTTATGAAAGATCACACTAATGCAGAAAATCTATATTGAGAACTTCACAAGTCTAGCAAAGGGCCATATATAGCTTAAGAAAGT
Source organism: Capsicum rhomboideum (assembly GCA_031232105.1). Lineage (NCBI taxonomy): Eukaryota > Viridiplantae > Streptophyta > Magnoliopsida > Solanales > Solanaceae > Capsicum > Capsicum rhomboideum. Next base: position 132,713,030 of record CP124712.1, on the reverse strand, counting down.
CCATCATAAGTCTCAGATTGTTGCTTCATTTCCGGCTAAATTAGTGTATGCTATGCAATAGAAATGGTCAAATTTCCTTTAGTACTCATTACACAAGACAAACAAAGAAAACCTTGAACATGTTTCAGTAAAAATTGGGACTTCTGTACTTTTGTATGGTTAACTCACAAGTCACAAAGGTTTTCTCATATGTTTGCTAATTTGTTTGTCCCTAGCTTCCTCATGTACACATCTAATCCAAGTAAACACATGTACAAAACTGATTTCTCAAAGGAAAAAGCTTCCCCCATTATGTCTGTCTGGCTCTGAATTCTGTTTGATCATTGAACTTAAATGTTCAGAAAACAAACGACTCTGCCACGAAAAAACTGCTGGTATCTTGTTAGGCCCTCAAATCTTTTCTTTTTTCCAGGATCAATGGCTTCATCAGATTCAAAATTTCATGAGAAATGGAGATTGCGTGATCGGATCAGGCAACTGGGGAGACCATCAAATGGTGGTACCTATTCTTGATAAATTTTGATCAAGAATATATTGTACTAATGCTGCATGTAGATTAGTTCATCTTCCTTGCATTCTCTTATCCCTATTTCCATGATGTTGCCTGATGAAGAAGGTAACAACACGTCACAGCAATGCCTTCTTGGAGCTAGCAACTGGATATGACATTAGGCCAAAATATCCAAAAATTAGATACTAGGCTATTTTACAATGAACAGAATTGAGAGAGTAAGAACTTCAAGATACCTGTTTCTTGTCAAGGACTAACTTGTTTGATAACACTCTGATCTTTTCGAGTCTTCTAGGTGAACTCATATCGAATTTGCATCCCTCGGATGTCTTTTTTGTGTAAATAGTCTCTGTTCCATTGATGCCAGAAGACACACTGTCCAAGAAATAGACAAGCTGCCTTCGGCATGGAACAGATTCATATTTCTTCGTATCTAAGTCGTATAATCCACCCAAATGACTACTTTTCCAGGGAGCGTAGCTCTCTTGCACGCGCTGGACATTTGGTAAAAGCTCATGCTTATCAAACACTTGAACAGCATATCCCCAAGACACTGACACTGTCCAAGAAAACCAACGATCATAGCAAACTGTTTGCTGCAAAATCCTATGTGGATCGAAGCTTGCTGCATTGTACAAATGCTCGAGAGCCTTCACAGTTGTCATATTTGGGAATATGGGATCAATTTGCTCAATATGATGCATAGATACCAATGGCCTAATGGGATGTGCAGCCAACATTCCAAACACATTTCCATGAAAATCCATCTAGTGTTTCAATTTCACAGAAACAAAACAAGATAGTCAGAAATGTAAAATTCGCAATAGCCTAAAAGGAAGTTTTCAAGAAATTCAAAAGGTAAATGAAAATGTCAGAATACGACATTCCCTTAAATTTTCCAGTAAATTTTATTTAGACACTCGAACTATGACATGTTCGGATCTAGCACCTGAATATATAATAAAGTATTTCAATTAGACACTTCCAACTCAAATTTTGGAAAACTCTTTTCTTTGTGTTTGCTCAGATAAGCTAACCACTTAAAATACGTCTACCTCCTTTAGTTATGCGCCTTAATCTCACTAAGCCATAAAACCTCATACATGTTCCAATTGATGTCATTGTGTTATGTGTATAACTAAAGGAGGGGCCATATTTAATGTGACTAACTTATCTATGTAATGAGTGAAAACTATTTAATATGAACACTTTATTATCATGTATTCAAGTGCTAAATTGGAACAGAGCAGAGTCCTACTTTCTAAGTAAAATTTATTGACACGTTTAAGGGGTTGTTGATATATTCAGCGTACCTGATGAAACCCGGGCTCACGAGTTAAACCAACACCAAGCTCTGTCAAACAAGCATGAATTCTACCATCACTTCCATACAAATGAGGATATCTTTCTATGCATGAATCAAAGACTTTAGCCAAAACTTTTGCCAGTGGATAACTTACAGCAAAACCAGCTCCACCAAAAGCCATTTCATAGGAAAAAAACTTGTTCTGCATAAAACTTTCTGAGTTTGTCCCAATGTAGTACCAAAAGCCATGATCATATTTAGAAAGTGTCTTCACCAAATTTTCAGGGAAGAAAATTGTATCATCATCACCAAACACAAACCATCTGACATTAGAATGATTAAGTGCCACCGTCTCCAAAACGACACGTGCCACACGTATGGCTGAAGGGGTCCCACCTTTATATGTATATCTGAAATCAGATGTATCCTCAGAAATGCAAATTGGAGGCAGTGTTTCATTATTCGAGTTATTTGATGAAAAAAGTGGCATTTTTTCAAGAAACACACAACCCCTCATTTTATTAGGCTTCCACCAAAGCTTAACATATTCTTTTCTTTTGGACCAAGATAGCTCATTTGATGCAATTCCAAAAACAACATGATCAAGATTTGTTTGGGATGACAAATAATTTTCATCATTTTGTAATGCAATTGAGGTATGGAAATGCTTATTATTGGTGTTATTTGAAGCAAGAAAAATGGAACAAACAAGATAAATCATGCAACCAAAACATGATATTATAATAAGATTCTTGAAACTATTGGTGGAATAATATTGTGTCTTGCTAGGAAAATGAAAAAATTGCATTTCTGAGGATGGATTGGAAGACAATGGGGAAGAAGGGGTTTAGAGAAATTCAATTCACTACCACCCCTTCTGGTGAAATTTGACGATCTTTTTAATTTGTCTTAGAAAATCGGTTACATGTCTACATGTTTTAATTATAATGAGTTACTGATGGAAAATGTTAGGTTACATTTGAATATGTAACGCCAGTCTTTTGAAGGGGTCCATTCAGAGGTCTCCATGTGGTGGAATTCAGTCAATAATGTTGACGTGAAAAAAGAAAATTGGTGAAAATAGAAGGCGTTTTTTCACATTGAAAGAAAAGAAATTAACAAAGTCAAATGTGTGTGAAATTGTGAAAACTAAGAAGAGCCGTGTACATGACACGTGTTAATAGTTTAGTTAGTTACATTAAACGCGAAAAGAGACCAAATAAGAGCACCAAAAGAGGGTTCGGTTGCCGAACTCTGGACCGGTACTATTGGTAGCTTCTCTCTCGAAGCACAAGTTTACCAAACCCAATTGTGGATTAATTAGAAGAAAATAATCAAAATCGTCCTTAGTATATGCTTTGATTTTATGTGATTCTTAATGTATAAATATGTTGAAAATAACTTGAATGTATTTTAGAAAGTGGTGTCAAAATAAATTGATATCCTCCGCATCTTCCTCAATGCACAATTTATTTAGCACAACCAAAGACATTCTAGGCTTCATTCCATACTCCACTAAATATATTCATCACAATAATAAATCGAAAGTTTTCCGATGGCTCTTTCAACTCAGCGAGGGAATTTTTAATGTGAATTCAGAAATCAAATTGAACAATATAAAAAAAGTACCTTTGTTTTATTGTTTGATAGCTCATGTTCATGTGCGCCGAAAAGACCCTCATTTATTTTGACAGCAAGAGTAGCCATTATCTTGACTTATATAGCTTAGGATCTAACTCATAACTTTTTAGTATATATCATGGAGTAGGATAGATTTCATCATGTACATACATTAAGGACCAAATGGACGAAAACCCATATATTATTAACTAATTAACCAATTTGATCATTTTCGCTAAATCAAATAAAATTTAATTTTGAATATGTTAAGCTTTTTGATGACCGTGGTGTCCGAGCTAGCTTGCGCGTACCTCCACTAATTCCACGAAATACCTGTCACCTCCCACTAGCAACAAGTAACAGATAAGTCTGTCCAAGAAGGCTAGAACAGATGGGAAGAAATCACATAGTGTTTGTCTCAATGAGAATTGAACTCGAGACCTCAAGGTGCTCAACCCACTTCATTGAACCACTGGGCCACACCCTTGGGTATGAATATGTTAAGCTTTTTGTTGATCATTCTCACAATATTTTCTACTGTGTCTGGCAAATGTAAGCAAGAAATGTTTTCCAAAACACATCTTGATGAGGATTAAGCTACATTTCTTGTGAAGTAATACATGCCTTTCGTGCCACCTTACACAAACTTTCCTAAGGCCTGCCTAGGCTAATCACTGGCAGAAGCTATTAGTTACTATATAACTAATTTTTTTTCCAGTACAAATTCCTAAAATTTAGACCGACAGTTCATAAAAACATAAGAACAACTTCAGTCAGTGGTAAGTCGGAACACACCCAGAAAGAGCTTGCATTTGCCATGAGATCCCTGGACTCGACGAGTCTCCATGGTTTCTGGATTAGTACTCATTCCAGAAGAGATGCAACATACATGACACCCTCCTACAAGGGTTCCTTAATAGTACAGAAGGTAGAGTAACAATTGCGTAAATCTGCAATGCCAAGGACAAGAAAATGAACTTCACTATTCAAAACAATGGGAATAGGCAGAAAAGGCAACAATAGAAGTTTAAACCACTACATTTGTGTCAGTTTCGAAGGCAATGAATAAGTCGTTACTCGTTACAAGTAACTCAAAATCTTTGTACTGATAAGGTCAAACTACTGCAAAATAATGCATTCAACTCTTAAAACAATGCCCTAAAGAGAAAGCCGAAAGGAAATGAAATTGAGGGACAAGGACTTCCGCAATTTAGTTTAGCAATGAACACACCATTTGGAACTTTTCTGATCTATTCCTGGCTAATTTCGGCATGTGAAATCAAGCAATACGAAAAGCATCTTTATCATCAATACTAGCCAGCAAAATTCATGAATAATTGTTCCACACGTGTCAATTTCAAATCTCCTTTTTGTGTGTTGTATATATATATAAGAGATTATTGGCTACTGATATGGCTTAACCTGAGCCATATTACATAAACAGAACACTAACAAAATCATACAAGTACCAATTCCCAGTTTCTTCATCCATGTTATACTGGCTAAGTATGTCAGCTACAGGTTATTGAGGAGTAAGTGTGAAATTGTGCTAATCTCTGAAACCAAAATGTAACTGCACATGCCTAAGTAACAAGGGTGCTAAAATGCAGTTCTTATACTTCAACATTAAAGAAAAATGAAAATATCATGGATCAGCAAGTGCAACTTGCCAGAAACTTCTTCGAGTGGTCATAGACTATATTCTTATAGGCTTATCGGCTTGTCCTTTTCCAAATTCTAACTGAAGAGAAATTATAACGAAGGAGTTGAAAGGCACTTGGGATGAAAAGCATGAAATCCCATTTGGTTTTTGGATGTTAAATGTTACCCCCATTCACCTATTAGTAGCCACCTTGTACTTCCAACAAGGTTGCATACCGTGACGAACCTAATTTGAATTACAGATCAGTGATATCAAAGGCGCGCTTTAAGTGCGCTTAAGCCCTGAAGCGAGGCTCAAAACGTGTTGAGCGCTTCACCGCGCTTTATGTGCGCTTCACTGTCGTCATCAAGTTTTTAAGACATACTTCTCCTTTCCAATGAGTCTCTTCTGAAGAGGCAACACTAAACAATTGATACTTCACTCTATCGTCATTGTTTTTCAATTTCTTTGTTCAGCTATTTGTCATTCATGCTTATAATTATTAGTTTCGAACTAAACATAAATATTTATATTTTTTCTCCCTTTGCGCCTTTTTCATTGAAGCCCACGCTTTTATTTGCGTTTTGCGCTTTAAGCCCCAACAGACCTTGGAGCTTTTTTGCGCTTTTCGCTTTTGATAACACTGTTACAGATGACTCCCAAAAAAGTTTTTACAGATAATAGTGAGATAAAAGATAAATGAAAGACTATTTTAAGCAATTTCACCTTAGCTTTTGTTTTGATTACAAAAATATTGAATATGTCCGGAATTTCTCCATCGATTTTGGTCAAAGTACCCAAAATCGGTTGACCAAATTGGGTCCGGATCCCACACCCACACCCATGTTGTGTCGACACGGGTGCGGCACCTAAAGTGAAGAGTCCGAGCAACTTAGGTTTGGTTAGAGGTTTGAATATGATTACCGAACATAATGATTGTCTAGTATTAGAAAATCCTTATTTGCCTTAAAGACAAACTATTCACTATTTAGAGAAATATGTCCAAATGGAGCACAATGAATGTGGTTGGTTCAGATAGCCAGCATAGCTGAGCACAATTGGTTTTAAAATTGAGGAGTTGTTGTTGTACTTCAGTAGTACGTAGAAGCGTGAGAAACATAAAGCCATTAGACATTTTTAGGGTTACTACTGCCTTGAGTGTCTAGTCCAAGGAGGGTTAAATTAATTATTATTACTTTACATATTCACTTTTCTGTTATATACATGGTAATGCGGTATGGATTTAAAAGTCACATGCAGCTATGACAGCAAAGTTCATTAAGTATCTCGTGATCATCGTACATATATAGGTATTAAAATATTCTTCCTATCCTCATATTCCCTTCTACTAAATTTATATGTAGGGATGGATAATGTTTGAACTACTCGCGAACACTAATTCTCACTTAGGATAGGTGCAGAGATGGGGGAGGTACAGTTAGTTCAAAGGTTCCATAAATCTATAATCCAAATTGTTGCAAAAACTGATGATGCCAACTTCAAGAAATTTATTTAGGACAAGACGCAGAACATTTCTACAACCAACTATCCCAGTGATAGGTAAAGCCATTTTGGTTTATAAACAGAATCACCAAGCTGTTACATTTCTAATTCAAAGAAAGGATCTCCAAAGACCCTAACAACTTGGTACCAGAGCCAAACACAATGGGCGATGAGATTAATACCAGATTCCAGAAAAAACGTGCGATTCCAGAAAGTCAGAAACCCTAATGGACTCTAAAATTGCAGCAATGGAACAACGCCTCGGCGAAAAAATTGTTCAAGTCATCCAAGAACAATTGTCTAGCTTGGGAATTGGCTCCACAAAACCAGCAACCCACAGACCAGGGTCGAGTAGCGCCCCGACGACTGGCAGATCAACAATTCCCGCTACTAAAGACAATACACTGCCTATCCAACTGGCAGATCAGAATCACCCAACAAGTGGTAATTCCAATTCGCCAGTACCAAGGTATGTAAAGATGGATTTTCTTACTTATGACGACACCAACAACCCATTAATTTGGGCACATTGTTGGGAACAATTTTTGAAAATCAACATACGACGGAAGCGGAAAAGGTTGGAGTGGTTGGGTTTCACATGTTCGGAGGAGCACAATTATGGTATTATCAGCTTAAACGAGCAAAGGGCCCAATGAGTTGGGAAGAATTTAGCAAAAGTTGTTTTCAGCGAGTTGGACCTCCTGAAAGTAGCAACTCGATGGGCGAATTAGTCACTCTTCAGCAAACTGATAGAGTTGAAATTTATCAATGTCAACTTCAAGAAAAGTTGGCTAGGGTTAGTATTGGATAATTAAGTGAATACTATTCTAGATTTTCTGGATGACTGCCCTGAAATTTGAGCTTGAGGACAAGCTCTTTAAACGTGAGGGGAGTAATGTTGTGGATGCGTGGAAGTCAATTAATTAAAGATTTAATTATTATCTTAAGTAGTTTTATTTATTATTTATTTATATTTTAAGTAGCTTTATTTACTATTCTAGAATAGGATTTTATGTATTCTACTTTCATTAGGATTAAACTTTCTAGAATAGGATTTTATTTTTCCTACTTCCATAAGGATTAGATTATTGTTGTAATACTCCTATTTAAAGGGGTTTTTGAAGAATAAATCAATACTCCCTCCGTCCCATATTAGTTGGTCATCTTACTAAAAATAATTGTCTCATATTAATTGGTCACCTTACTAAATTAAGAAAGCATTAATTCAATTTTTCCCATATTACCCTTGCATTAAGTGTTCACACTTGTTTGTAAAGTTTCCAAAAATTTTTCAAGGGGTAAATTAGTAAAATTACCTTCTTATTTATGATTTCTTAATCAACGTGTAAAATAGAATGTGCCCAACTAATATGGGACGGAGGGAGTAAGTCATATTTCAGCAAAAAAACAAGAGATTGGAGTTCTCTCCTCCATTGAACTCTAAGGTTTCAGTCTCCCTTTAACAAGCTGAAGAAATCGGAGTTCTTTCTTCCATTGAACTCTAAGGTTTCAGCCTCCCTTTAACGAGCTGAATTTATCTGTCGCCCTGTGACTCAATCCTTCTCTCCAAAGACCCTAACAAAGTCACATGCAGCTATGACAGCAAAGTTCATTAAGTATCTCGTGATCATCTTACATTTATAGGTATTAGAAATTCTTCCTATCCTCATGTTCCCTTCTACTAAATTTATATGTAGGGATGGATAATATTTGAACTACCTGCGAACACTAATTCTCACTTAGGATAGATGCAGAGATGGGGGAGGTACAGTTAGTTCAAGGTTCCATAAATCTATAATCCAAATTGTTGCAAAAACTGATGATGCCGGCTTCAAGAAATTTATTTAGAACAAGACGCAGAACATTTCTACAACCAAATATCCCAGTGATAGGTAAAGAAATTTTGGTTTACAAACAGAATCACCAAGCTGTTACATTTCTAATTCAAAGAAAGATCTCCAAAAACCCTAACAACTTGGTACCAGAGCCAAACACAATATTGCAACAATTAACGAGTCATCAGAAAAGGTAAAAAATATTGCAATAACGAGAGGTAGGACATTATACGATTTAGAAACCGGAAATCAGAATGGCATTGGAAGAAATAGTCTTCTGTTAATCAAAGAAGGGAATAAAGTGTGGAAAGGCGAAGGCATATAATGTCTTTGTAACAAGAAAGTGTACCTTTTAAAACTTAGAAATGAAGAGAGAGTCCCTGTCAAGAGACTGCATGATCTCTGCTCGTCCGTCCAGCCATGGAATGACAGGTCATTTGTTTAGAGCAATTTTGAGGATCTTACTAAGTCTTCATTGAGATCAACTCATCATACCCACATTGTCTAATACCAATTATCATCGTCTCATTGATAGGTGATGAAATGTCACAGCATGGCCGACGAGGAGTTTTCAACTGATTCAGGTAACTTAGATGTTCAGCAGAGGAAGGGCAAGATAGTAATACACCACAAAGAAAGGAACAGCAACAATAACAAAACAATAGAAATAAAGTTGAGTGTCTACAAGCGAACTAGAGTACCTGTTCAGCGTCAAAGGCTAGCTTCTGCGAGAAGACTCTTATCTTGAACAATTTTTTTGTAGGATTACTTCTTACGCAGTTCGCAGTATCGTTTCTAACATATTCAGTCCATATTCCATCACTACTAGAAAGAACATTTTGCAAGAAGAAGACCACAGGTCTTTTGCATGGATCACTGGGGAAGGCTCTTGTGTTGAACATATATTTTGCAGCAAAATTTTTACCCCTTTTCCATGGTCTAAATGTTGGCTGCAGCGAGAGGAGATCTGGAAGAAGTTCGTTCCCTTCAAACACCTGAACCGCGTAACCCCATGCGACTGAAACTGTCAGTAAGTTGGACTTGTCATAGCATACAGTTTGTTCCAAAATCCTAGCAGGATCAGCATGGACAGCTTTGAAAAGATGGTCCACGGCTTGAATCCTAGTCATGCCAGGAAAAAGTGGCTCCACAGCGTCCAAGTGATGAAGTGATAACAGAGGTGATAATGGATGTGCCGAAAGGATACCAAACAGATCTCCTCGAACATCAACCTATTAATGAGCAAATTCAACTTGATTTAAAAAACTAAAATCAAGAACATTCTAGGTGGCTTATATACTCTCATGTGCAACGTCAAATGGGTAGTTCATTTCACTTCCATGAGCAAAGAAAAAAACATTGAGGTTAGACACGTAAGCTCACAAAAAGGTAGCACAGCAAAAACATACTCTCCTCATCCTAATTATTGGGATGATATTTCCTATTAGTTTGATGTCCCAAAAAGAATGAAAATTTCTATATTTAGATACGTCTTAACTCTAAACTTCCCAAATAAAATAATAATAATAATAACAAATAACCAACACAAATATCTATGGCTTGTTTCAAACCACAAGTTTTAAAATAGTTCTTTCATCAACTCCATGTGAACTAAACTACCATCACATAAGTTGGGACAAAGAGAGTATAAATATAAAAACGGTAACACTATTTGTATCAAAACGAGACTTATTTCCACTATCATTGCAATTGCAGAAATCCAATAGTTTGAAGAAAACAGAGCAGTTGTGATACTCAACAACATGCTAAACAAAGTTTCCATAGTTTCAATGCGCTGCAAATAGAATCAACAAAAAGATATCAAAAGTTGAAACATTTCTCTGTAATACACGAACTTGACAAGAAAGAACTCATTCATAAATCATTTCACAATTTCACATAATACCAACACTCTTTATCATTTGCCTCATGTTTTTACTTAATTAGGAATACAAACATCTAATAGATGAATCTTAAGATCATCCAATAAGGTCATCTCATGAAAGCCAGCTCCAAAATTCCTTCTTGGTCTACTAGTTTTGAAACTGATAACTTTTCTTGGTCTACTAGATTATAGTCCAAATTTTGTTAATGAAATCCAAACCCCATAAACAAAAATGATTACTAATAAAGTCCTTTTATTTCTCCCTCCATGTCAATTTATTTGTCCTACTTTCCTTTTTAGTCCATTCAAAAAATAATGTCTCTTTCCTTTTTTGGCAACTCTTTAATTCTAACTGTTCACATGACATGTTCAAGACTACCAGATTAAAGGACATTTTAATACATTCAATGTATCTTTACCTTAAAATCACAAGATTCAAAAATTTTCTTTACTTTTTTAAGCTCCGTATCAAGTCACAAAACCAGACAAGTAAAAAAATCATGTTTACTTTGTTAAGCTCCCCGTCAAGTCAAAACCAGACAAACAAATTAAAAGGAATGGAGTATCAAAAACCTCACCTGATGGAATCCAGGTTCGCGTGTCAAACGTACACCAAGCTCAGCTACACAAGCAAAAACCCTTGCATCACTTCCATACAAATGAGGATACCTCATCAAACAAGAATCCAAAACCCTAGCTAAACCCTTAGCCAACGGAGCACTAAGCGCAAACCCACCTCCTCCAAATGCCATATCAAACGAATACTTCTCATTCTGCTCATAACTCTCCGAATAATACCCAACATAATACCACTTCTCACAATCATACTTCGACAAAACCCTAACCAAATTATCCGTCAAAAAAACCGTGTCATCATCACCAAAAACAAACCAACGGGTATCCGAAAAATTCACATTTTCAACTAAATCAAACGTATCCTTCACAATTCTCGCTATCCGAATCGCCGAACGACGACCGGACGGAAAAGAATAAGGAAACTTCGAAGTGTCCGAAGAAACAACAACCGGAACAGAAAGGGTAGAATTGGAAATTGGGTTATCGAGAAAAACGACGGCGTTTGTTGAATTGGAATTGTACCATAGGTTAATGTAACGGAGACGGTTATAGAAAGAGGACGAAGAAGAGGCGATTGAAAAGAATAGGTGTGAAAGTGAAAGATTAGTGGGAATTGAGGGGGTTTTGGAGAAATTGGGGTTTGGATTAAAGGAGTTTTTAGGGGTTTGGAGGTGGTGAAGGAGGAAGATTAAGTAGAAAATGAGGAGGGTGGTGAAGATTAAGAGAATATCTTTGAGACGATTTTGGGTGTGGAGGAATTTTGGAACCATGGCCATTTCTGTTACTGTTGTGTTGGATGAAGTGAGCATGGGAAGTTAGTTAGTGATGGTGAGTGAAGTGTGGAACTTGTGTTGTGAGCAGATCTTAGATGTTTTGTTCAGGTTCCTGTTTTTCTGGGTTTGAATGATGTGTTCGTGTGATTTTGTTGTCAGGTGAGAACTGGAAAAGTAGACAAAATGATGTCACCCAAGCTTTGTCATTTTTTATTTTGCTTTGGCACCAAAAATTTCAAAAAGGTGGGAAAGAATAATTGAAAATTTTTATATATGAAAAAGGATCAAAAATATCCCTCAATTTTTATATATGAAAAAGGATCAAAGAAAAGAATCATTTTTTTTTTAAATAAACTAAAAAGAAAAGTAAATTATTTTTTTAAATGGAGGAAGTACCAAAAAAGGGTATAAAATATCTCTCAATTATTGAAAATAGATTAAATATATCCTCCATTTGATTTTGAGCTCAAAAATATCCTTATCGTTAATGCATTGACTCACTTTTATCCCTCAAAACTAACAGATGTCATGTCACTCTAAAAATTACATAAAATAAATTTATTTTGCTGACAGGGAAATCTAAATTGGAGGAAGAAAGGGCTAATGTGTAAGTTTCTTTCTTTGACCCATCTTCCACCTCTTTCTCTTTTTTGAAAAATTAAGCGTACCAGTGTTGAAGACTTCTCATCTGAATTTAGTCCAACTTTTTATCTTCTCCTTTTTCTTTGCTTCTCAGTATTTTTTTTTAAGTTAAATTTTTTAGCTGTCAGAAAGCTCACGCCTTAGACAAATATAAAGAAACGATTAAAAAGGCCTCTCACTATTTGATTAAAAAAAATAAAAGATAGTGACTTAAATATTGTTGAGTGGATAATTACAAGTCAAAATCTTTCACAGCTTTTATCCATTTACGTTGTTTTATGGAGTTCACTTTTTATAGTATATTTTTCTATGCTATTAATTTTCTCCAATTTCAAAAAAAATAAAATAAAAGAAGCCCAAGATGATGAGAAGGCAATTTATATATCTGAAAATTCATCAGTTTAAATTTTCGTCAGAGACTCGCCGGCTTCGAAGAATGTATCGATTTCTTTAATGCAACTGTATTTATGGTGATTTGATTATATATATCTCTAAGATTTGCAAACGGATATCAAAAAATGCAAAAAGAACGGATTTTGTTGATGCCATTTTGAGTATTTGGTGAAGGATTTAGCTTAGTTCAACAATTTTTATTAGACACTTTTGAGATATGAATATTCCGATGAAATTGAAAAGAAAAAAAATTTACTCCAACTAGAGATTCACGGGAAAAAAAGCAACTTTGTTATCTATTTTCGAGGTATGAATACAAGAGAAGGTGCATTGTCATATGCTTTGCAGGTTCATGACTTTCTTCATTACCATTTACACGGTGAATTTTCACATCAGCAAAATAAATTTATTTTATGTGATTTGTAAAATGACATGGCATTTGTTAGTTTTAAGGGGTAAAAGTGAGCCAATACATTAACAATAAGGGTATTTTTGAACCCAAAATCAAACGAAAGGTATATTTGATTCATTTTCAATAGTTGAGGGATATTTTTTACCCTTTTCCCTTCTATATATTAGAAGAGCTACATTCAACATGTATGCTCTTTGTCTTTAAATTGTAAAAGAGGGGTATTATTGTCTTTTAACTTCTTTATCACATATGTATAGCTTCAACCCTCTTAACACGTGTCTTACATGATGCTCCCAACTAACTCGTATCGCATCCTAATTCAAGTTTTACTTTAAACGTTGTGGAGATTCCATCTCTTCTTTCTTTTGTAGGGCTCTTCAATCTATAAATAAAATAAAATAAAAATTTTGTTCTACCTTTTGTTTATAGATCTTGTGCGTATAAAAGACGAAGACCACTCTTTGTTCTCTCGTATGTATAGAAGGATGCTATGTGTGTTATTGTTGTACAGGTACGTTTTCACCTATTAATCTTCTTCTAATGGAAGAAAATTCAATTTGATTTTCTTGCCTCTCACTACTCTATATTAGCTTGCAAGATTTGTGGTGTTTACTTTTTGACTTCAAGAAATTGCTTGGTGGGTGCGGCTTTGGATTTTTTTTATATATCCTTGGTTATTTTTAATGGAAGAACACTCATTTTGATGATTCTATTCGTCTGTCTACGTTTTTCTTTTTTTCTTTTTTGCTCATTGATTTGAGTTTTTATACTATTAATGATTGATTCTGTGTGGATTTATTTTTATGCAAATTATTGTTCGACTTTTATATGGGTTTACTGATTCTTGAAGTTTTATGCTATTAATGTTTCATTCCTAACTGGATTTATTTTTATTCAAATTATTGTTCGATTTTATATATGGATTCAACACTTTTCTTCAATTTTGATGGAACTTTAGGGTGTTTGGGGATTAGGGATTGAACTATTTTCTAAATTAGTGCCTTTATGAATCTGATCAATTTAATCACCTTTTCATCTTCATCCTCAATTTCTTATACTTTGTTCTTCAATTTTTAGTTATTATCTTTCTCCTTTGAGTTAAGGAGGTTGTGTTTTCGGATTTTTTTCCATCCTTAATCAATATGTCTAAATGAAAGAAAATGAATATGGGTGAAATTACTTACGAAACCTAAAGTTTTAATATGTTTATCTCTTTTCTGTTCTGTGAATTTGTAAAATAGGTTTCATATTCTATACACTTTCCACTATAATTACAGTATCAGATTCATAGATAACAAAAAATTATATTAATTATTGAAATGAGATCTGTTGAGAATTGATTCAAAGCCTATTTTTTTAAGTTACTGCGTAGGATAAGTTTTACTGTGAGCTGAATAAGTCTTTTACTAGAGTTGAAAGAGTCTTTGTTAGGTTGCTATTTTTTCTGATTTAGTTGCTATTTTTTTTTTATATGTTTTCTAGTTTTTAGTCAAGTGGAATCTTGGATAGATATGATCTTTCAGAGCTTGTAAGTCTACAAAAGGCAGAGACTTCCGATTAATAAACTACGTTCTTCTAAAGAAAGTTTCCTTCATCTTCTTTGCGGAACTCTTACTTTTCTAGTTGAAGAACCTCTATTTTTCCTACATTATGGTATCAGAGCTTGCGTTCGGTCTCTAACTGGGCGATAAAGAGATTAAGAAACAGTGAGGGAGTGAAATACAAGAAAAAAAGAAGTTATGGCAGCAAATGGTATGTTCCCTTCTTCACAACTGCTCATACACGTCTTCAATGGTAAGAAGTATGAGTTTAGGAGTATAAATATGAAGACCCTATTTAGGTTTCAAAAATTATGGGACATAGTCGAAGATGGGTTCGAAGATGGATTCACTAATGTACAAGAGTCGAATGCAGAAGAAGAAAGGAGATTAAAAGAAATAAGAAAGTTGGATGCCAAAGCTTTGTTCTTTATTCAGCAAACCGTTCATGAGACAATTTTCTCAAGAATTGCAGCAGATACTACCTCAAGAGATACTTGGCTGATTTTGAAAATTGAGTTTCAAGGTTTCTCAAAGGTAATCACTGTGAAAGTACAATCTCTTCGTCGTGATTTTGAAACATTATTCATGAAAAACAGTGAATCTGTGCAAGATTTTTTATCAAGAGTTAGCGAAATTGTAAGTCAAATGAAATCATTTGGTGAAGAGGTAGGCGATGGAATTGTAGTACCAAAAGTTTTAAGAAGTTTACCTTCGAAGTTTGATCATATGGTTGCAGCCATAGAGGAATCAAAAGACTTATCTGAGTTTTCATTTGATCAACTAATGGGTTATTTATAATTCATGAGTCATAGATCAGTAAGTCAATAGAGAGGACTGAAGAAAAAGTTTTTCAAGTGAAGGAAGAACCTCAAATTCAGAATTAGAAGT
This sequence comes from Capsicum rhomboideum, assembly GCA_031232105.1. Classification (NCBI taxonomy): domain Eukaryota; kingdom Viridiplantae; phylum Streptophyta; class Magnoliopsida; order Solanales; family Solanaceae; genus Capsicum; species Capsicum rhomboideum. The sequence goes on along the minus strand of CP124712.1, from coordinate 132,697,503 downwards.
CACTAAAACAAGGAGTACAAGGGCGCGGTAGAGGATCTTTTAGAGGTCGGGAGTGTGGTAGAGGTAGAAGCCAATTCATGTGGATAAATAGTCGCAGAAATAGAGTGCAATGCTATTAATTGTCACAAGTTTAGCCATATAGAAGCTAACTGCTGGTAAAAAATGATCAAGCTGGTTATGCCGAGGAAGAGGAAGAAGAAAGCATGCTTTTCATGATTCGTTATACTACCATAGATCATAAGATTGATGTTTGGTTTATTGATAGTGACTGCTCCTTTGGTTTATTGATAGTGACTGCTCCCATCACATGAGGGGTGAAAGAAAAGGGTTTAAAGAGTTAGATGAGACCAAAAAGAGGTGAATTTAGCTTAAAGATAATAAGGAAACTCAAGTCAAAGGTGAAGGTACTGTTGTTGTGCAAACTAGTCAAGGTAAAGTGAAACTTAATGAAAATATTTTATTTGCTCCTAGTTTGGCACATAACCTGCTAAGTGTTGGGCAATTATTGAATAGCGCATTCTCTGTCTTGTTTGATGATGGCTAATGTGTTATTAAGGATAAAAAGTCAGGTCAAATCTTAGCAAGTATTCGTATGACACGGAATAAAATGTTTCCACTTGAAGTTTCAAAAGTCGAATAAGCCTTGGTTGTTAGTGAGAAAAATCTTGAAGAGTCTAAGTCAAAATAAGATGGTTCATGGTTTGCCAAATATAGGATTTGTTGAAAATATATGTGAAGGTTGTATATATGGCAAGAAATATAGAAAATCTTTTCCTGTTGGAAGATCTTTCAGAGCTACTAGTTGTCTTGAAATTGTTCATGCAGATATATGTGGTCCTATGAGCACAAAATCACTTTTTGGTTCTCAATATTTTCTATTATTAACTGATGATTATAGTCGGATGAGTTGGGTATATTTTTTAAAACTCAAATCAGAAACTTTTGCAAGCTTTAAAAAATTCAAGGCGCTGGTGAAAAATCAAGTTGGTAACAAAGTTAAGGTTTTTCATACTAATAGAGGAGGTGAATTCCTATTTCAAGAATTTAAGGTGTTTTGTGAAGAAAATGGCATTCACAGGAAATTGACTGCACCTTATACTCTGGAGCAAAATGAAATTGTTGACCAAAAGAACCAACTGTAATGGAGATGGCCAAGAGCATGTTGAAGAGTAAGGATATTCCAAATCAGTTTGGGCTAAGGCTGTTCATATTGTAGTTTATCAACTAAATATTTCTCTAACCAAAGAAGTCATAGGTCGAAAACCTTTTGAAAACTGGAAAGGTAGAAAGTCGTGGGTAAGTCATTTAAGAATTTTTGGTTGTATTACATATGCTTTGATAAATTCTCATCATAAAAAGCTTGGTAAAAAATCTGACAAATGCATCTTCTTTGGATGTTTCTCTGAATGCGAAACTTTTAGATAGTATAATCCCATAAAAGGTAAAATGATTATCAAGAGAGATATTGTATTTGATGAAGACGCCTACTGGAAATGGGAAAGCAATAATCAAAGTTCACAAGTTGCAGCAGGAGATGGAGCCTTTCCTGGTGAAACAGTAAGTCAACCTCTTGCTGATACACTAAGCGACTCTTTAAGAAATTCTAGCAACATCAGTCCAAATGGTTGCAGCCCAACATTGATGGGGCCTGACTCGGAAGATTCTGATAAAATTCCTCTACAGAAGTTTAGGTCGCTGTCAGATATATATGAAACATGTACCTTCTCTTTATTTGGTGTCGATCCATCTAGCTTTAAGGAAGCTTAAACAAAAATGAAATGGAGATGTACAATGGAAGAAGAGCTTATGACAATATGGAGGAATGAGACATGGGATTTGGTGGACCTTTCAGATGGAAAAAATGTTATCGGATTAAAATGGGTGTTCAAGCAAAATACCATGATGGCAGAAGTGTGTAGAAACACAAAGTCAGATTGGTTACAAAAAGATATTCGCAGCAATAAGATATTAACTTTGATGAGACTTTCTCTCCAGTTGATTGCTTTGAAATAGTAAGAATCCTTTTAGCTTTTGTTGTACAATTAAAATGAGAGGTTTATCAATTTGATGTTAAGTCTGCATTCCTTAATGACTATTTGGAAGAAGAAGTGTATGTGACACAACCAGATGGTTATGTGGAGAAAGAAAAAGAGAACAAAGCATATAAGTTGAAGAAAGCACTCTATGATCTAAAACAACCTCCTCGCCCATGGTATAGCAAACTCGACTCATATTTTAGAGTAAATGGATTTGAAGAAGTAAGAACGAACCAACTTTATATGTGAAGAAATATGGAAAAAATGATCTTTTGTTGGTGTGTTTGTATGTTGATGATATGATCTCTATAGGCTCATCTCACTGATGTCGCCAAATTACACCTCTAAAAAAGTATAAAGCGGTTGTTGATCAAATATAGAACCTAACTAGGTTGGGGTCGATCCCACAGGGAATAGGTCAAAATCTCTATCAAGTTGTCTATCTAAGCAATCAATAATAATTTCCAGTAAAAGAGGGGGGTTTTGTAAATCAAAATTTCAATAGTAACAGTTGTTGAGTTGTTGGATTTGTAATCAGTATGAAAGAGGCACTAGGACTGTGTTCCCTAATAACTTCATAACTCCATAGGTTCTTCGTACTTAGTGATCTCTTGTTGTGCTTGGCATGCAGAATAAATCGGTTATGTTCATCTAAACGACTATGTTATGCCCCTGCTAGATGACTATCTGATGTCGCCCAAATTATACATCGAACTGAAGTATAAAACGGTCGTGGTCAAATATAGAACCCAAACAAGGTTGGGGTCGATCCACAGGGAATAGGTCAAAATATCAAACAAGAAGCAGTTGAGTCAATCAATAACGATCTCCAATAATAGGGGTTTGTGTAAATTAAGACTTCAATAGTAACAGTTGTTGATTTGTCAGATTTGTGATCAATATGAGAAAATCATTGGGACTGTGTTCTCCAATACCTTCATAACTCCGTAGGTTCTTCATACTTTGTAACTCTTCCTGGTGTTCGAAATGCAGAATCGATAGGTTATGTATACTTAGAAAAACTTTACTCTCTTGTCTAAGTAATATCCCTAAGTAAGTTTTCTTTTCTCTTGAGTTTGCATTACTAACCCCTATCTTAGATCCCAGATTAGCTATCCTGTATTATCCTCTCAATCTATTAAGTGGAGAATGATAGCTCTAAGTCTCTGTTAATTATTCCCTTCTTCCCATCCGTACTTATCCTTTCATTCAAAATATGAATTAGGCAAGTTCTAACATTGGACACCATCATAGAGCATTCAAACCCAAGAAAACAATCAATACACGTATGAACACCGGTTAAAGATTACTCCGTACTATAAATCCTACTTTGTTAATCCATCATGGTGTTCCCACAACTCTAGTTGTGGTGCTTAGCTACTCGTAATTGCAAGAACACAAGGAGAAATCTGATATGAAAACATAATCATGCATTTACAATAATGAAATAATAAACTCCAAAATCTCACTTTGAATTAAAACCCTAAAATCGATGTTTGTGAAATTCCAAAGCCAAAAGTATGCCTTAGAACTTTACAAGAATGTAATAGAATGTAAACTAATACAATAAAACAAATAAGAGTATTTATAGACAAAATTAAAACCTATCCTAAACATAATAGGAAAACTGAGTCGGTCACGTCGGACGAGAGGAAGGCACGATCGTCCTTTTGTGCTCGTCTGATCATCCCTTCAACTTCTACAAACTTCACATCTGAGCCTTCTTCCCACAACCTCAAGGTACGATCGTATAATCAATTCAAAGTCATGGGGAACTCTCATTTGATCTCCCTCGTACTTGACTTCTGCTGCACTGATTTTTAGGTCTCCTTCCTACGATCACGTTGTACGGCTGTGGTATCAAGCAACATATGTAGGGAGCTTCTGTTTGATTGAGTTTTGAGAACCCTCCTCTGATTCATACTACGACATCCCTGGTACGATCGTTGCCAGATCCTATGGTCGTGATAATAGTCATCTGATGCCTCTTTATTCAATATTCAACGTTTTTCTTCTCCAAACCTATTTAACCTACAATCACCAGAAAAAGACCATTATATCCACATGGAAATACCCTCGTAGTTGCAAATATTCACAGTTTTAAGCATCAAAAGTTTCATAATTTCATGACATATCAACACCCTAAACTTAGACCATTTGCATGTCCTTAGGTAAACAAAACACTATACCATCATGACGCTTAACTAAGAGAAAAACCAAAAAAACTATGGTAGTCAAATTTTCACAAAAACCATTTTCATCATGCATCAACCCAAAACACAGTTCAATACTCCAACCTCATCAAACTCAACAAATATTGTATATACACAAACCATTAATCGTAACATAATGAGATCAAGAAATGACATCACATTATCAGTAGATGACCCAACACTTAAACAAATGACACTACCCAAACAAGCAGTAACCATAATACAACCCCTATTCCCTCACAACAAAGAAGTCCTTATCACTCAGAATATGCAATTCTTGACAACATAGGGACATAAATAAATCTCTCACTCTCACAAAGAAGTCAGGTTGTATGCATTTGATACCATAGGCTTGCCCTTATTTTCTATGCCTTAGTTTTCAGACAGTCGGATTAGAATCACTATAGGACTTTTATTGACTTATAATGTAGGCTTGGGGACAGATATGGTACATATGAATAAAGTAACTCAATCCTCCTTCGCACTACAATACTTTTGACTCCATTTTTCTACTTTTCTTTCATTCTTTTCCTTTTTCTAACTTTTCGAACCCCGAGTGCGATTTTATTTTCTCAATTTCTCTTTTTCTCTTGTTTTTTTTTTTTTTTTTTTTTCTTTCTTTTCAAAATTTTTCTTTCACTACACCCGTATCCTTTTTCATTTTACTAACTTGCTCTTCATATCCAATATTCTTACGCACCCTTACAATAACCACCCTCAACTTAGGAGATTTGCCTAAGTTGAGATACACAGTGTTCAAGGAGGGATCAGGGCCAAGACAGATTCATTGTAAAAAACTTGGAAGGTGAATAGGCTAGTTCAAAGAAAAGGTCTACTTAGGCTCAAAATCGGGATCAAGGGATAGTGTACTAATTCGGTAGGATTTTTAGGCTTTTATTGGACTTAATTCAAGAATGGCCTATAATTCTTTCCTAACCTCCTATCCTACACATCAGCAAGACTAACCAGGTAAGTTCTAGGCCACACATACACCTACTCAGTAAACCTCACACTCACTTGGCTCAGGGCTATGTATTCAGTCATTACTAAGTTCAGTTTATGCAGAGTTATGCCAGATTATCACACTAATAATCCTAATGCCATGATGAGATCCAAACATTGGTTACAATTCAAGTTATCACACACGCAACACAAAAATCTTAATGCCATGCTCTTTTTAGTTCGACTGCACCAAGTTTTTTCAATCTTCTCTAGGTTACACACAGAACACAAAAACACAAAAAATCAAATAAAAACACCTACACCTATCAGTTCTAACTAAGATAGTGCAGTTGAGGGAAAAGAAAAATGGCAATAAAAACTCTCGGTTATGGTATACCCTCCCCCCTCCCCCAACTTGGAATTCATGCAATGTTCCCATTGCATGAAAAGTAGAAAATAGAAAACTAGGGCAAAAAACATACCTAGGGTGTACTAGATGCCCGTTGTACTCTGGTTAGCTGAGTTATGAGATGGGACCCCTCCAGTATCTGCAATTCTTATAGCCTCGGCTATGGCCAGGGCACTCTCTGAAGCGTAGGCACCGATGGTGGTTGGTGCACTCAATGATGTCACGGGGGTCTGTACACCCTCCGAAATCACCACCTTGGAGGTTTGTGCACTGTTTTTGGCTTTCTTTTTCTTCTTTCTCTCACTCTTCTCACCTTTCCTTCTCTTTTTCGGGGCTTCAAATCATCACCTGTCTCCTCAACCTCAGAATTATTGCCCCCCACTATTGGGGCCCTGCTATAGAAATTCGAGATGAAGGGATCCATATCAACTACTAGATCCGCCAAGGATTTCATGGCAGGAGGTGGAGAAGGTAAAACTGGGATGACCCACTCAGTCAGCTCCTTGACCGTTTTCTTCAGTGTGGCCAAGTTAATGGTAATAACACTCATATATGGAGTATGGACCTCTGTAGTATGAGTTGTTATCCGACTCTCGAATATATCAAAGTAGGTCTAAACCACTTTCACAACTGCCTTAATCTCATCATCTATGTAGGGATTTACCCTTACTTTCAACTTTCATAGCCAAACATCATGTAATATTTGCGCCATCATAATTTGTTCCAATTGAGCAGTGGGAATCAAGGTTTATCCAAGTGGAGCATATGAATGGACACCCAGGGGTGCTGTAGCCGGCTGCAAAGAAGATAAAGTGGCACTGACTTTAGATGTTGGGATCTCACTAGCGGGTGTACCCCCTGCAACCTCTGATGTTAAATCTAGAAAAGGCCCCCGGGTTAAAGCCGTCGAGTTCCTCAATTCCTTGATCATAGCCAAATTTGTCGTCTTTGTTGGGCACTAAAATCTGTCAACTGCCAGGATGGAAGGCACACCCAAATCCTGTAATAATTGTGTGATTAAGTACGGGAATGGCAAAGTGGTGCTAAAATGTAGCACCCTGTCTCGGATCTCCTCCGCAATGATGCACAGAACGTTCAGCTCCAACTCTTCCATGAAAGCTGCTACGAGGAAAGTATTTATGGCACCCAATGTATTGTCATTGGTTGTGGGTGCTATGGGATGCCTCATAATTGACCACCAAGCTTTGGTGGTGAACTTCAATGTATGCTTATGTATTGCTGCCCCATTGACCCATGGTGCATTCTCTCCAGCATCTGCAATGTGGCCCCAACCACTTATAATGCATTAGTTTATCATTTAAGGTCAACATCTTCACTTTCTTCAAATCGTTCATCCGGAAATCACATTTTGGAGTCTCTTCCACAGGCTCAAATGCATCTATGAATAAGGCTTTAGAGATGGCCTTGATAGAGATATCGATTTCCTTACCCCATACAACCACCATATCCAACTGGGGCTACTTTTTTATGTCTTTATCTTTTTTGGAGGGAGTCATGTTTTTTAGTATAGTAGCATAGTTTGCATAGAACTCCCTCACAAGTTTTGGGCCATAGATCAGGTAAATTTAAAACTGTAGGAACTAATAAAAGATTCATGACCTCGATCGTTGGTTGTCACTATCATTGTGGTATCCCTTCGTACCTGGGAGTTTATATAAACTTGCCTGGGAACCTACGAAGCTTAAGGAGATCGTGGTATTTACCTACGATCATTCCTTAAAATCATAGGTTCTATCTCCTAGATGTAGGAGTTCAGTTAGACAATGGCTTCCACGATCGTACTATCTTGGTATGATCGTGGATGCTCAATTATAGGACCAACTCCTAGAAACCAAGTTGATGGACTTCATGGAGACGACTGAACCCATAATCGTGGGATCTTCCCACGATCATACAACGCTTTCGTGGTTTCAGTTCTGGTTATATTTCTTCAGATTCTTTTCGGCATTATCCCTGCACAAGTAGGACACATTACCCTATAATTAAAATAAGTACAAAACTCTTGGGTTGCCTTCTAAGCAGCTCTTGATTTAACATCGTGGCACAATGTAGTTTAGTTGGCTACTGAGACTTTACCAACTAACCCATGGGTTGCCTCCCATGAAGCGCCTGATTTAACGTGGCGACACAACTCGAGTGTTTTTGAATTATCAAGCATAATCTAGGTCCACTTCACATATCTCTTTGACCTCTTCAGCCTCACCGAGATAGTGCTTCACTCATTGGCCATTTACTTTAAACCTTTGACCCTAACTATCTACAAACTTTATTCACAATAGGGAAACACTGTCATCACTCTATACGGTCATCTCCATTTGGACTTTAGTTTGCCTGGAAGTAGCTTCAGTCTTGAATCAAATAGTAGTACTATATCGCCATTGTTGAATTCTCTCTTCTTAATCCTGTAATCATGATATAATTTTATCTTCTCTTTATATAAGGCTGAACTTTCATAGGCTCAGAGATAGATATCATCCATCTCATTCAACTATTCTAGTCTCAACCTTGTTGCATTACTCCACTCCATATTCAACCTCTTTAGTGCCCACAATGCCTTATGCTCAAGTTTGACAGGCAATGACATGCTTTACCATACATAAGCTGATAAGGGGACACACCAATAGGGGTGTTGAATGCTATCCGATATGCCCATAATGTATCATCCAACTTTCTAGCCTAGTCCATTCTATTGACAATCACAATGTTTGCCAAATTAAACTTGATCTTATGATTGAAGACCTCAACTTGACCACTTGTCGGTGGATGGTAAGGTGTTGCCACCTTATGTTTCACACCTTTTTATTAAAGCAAAGAATTGAATAGACAATTGTAAAAGTGCAAGCCTCCATCACCAATAATTGCCCTTGGTATACCAAATCTAGAGAATATGTTCTTCTTCAAAAATGCGGTCACACTCTTTACCTCATTGTTTGAAAGCTCAACTGATTCCACCTACTTCAAAACATAGTCAATCGCAACCAGGATATACTTTATACAATGAGCTCACAAAGGGGCTCATGAAATTAATGCCCCATACATCAAATAGCTCCAGCTCTAGAATAGTAGTCATAGGAACCTCTTGTCTTTGCGAGATGTTTTTTTCTCTTTAACATTGGTCACAAGCCCTTGCGTAATCAAATATATCTTTGCAAATGGTGGGACAGTAGTATCCACACTGCAAAATCTTATGTGCAGTCAGTGTACTTGTAACACCCCGTACATTTTTTAACTTATTTGACTACCTTAACACTTATGGTATTTTTAAACTTCCATTAGTTAGTGTATTGGGTTGATTTCCTATGATGGTTATGGACTTAATTGAGGCCCAAAAAAATTAAGCAAATAAGACATGGTCCAAAGGGGAAATGATCCATTCAACATTTGACCAAAAGTTTGGCTAAGGATGAAGTTTGAAGGGACTATATAAGGCTGAAAATCATCTCTTAATTCACCATAAGACACTTGCAAAATTCTAGATATTCCAAGATATTTTCTCCTCTCTCAAACCCTAAGCAACCACCCCTTTGGATAAGATCTTCCCCTTGCAAGCTTTGGTAAGTTTTTACTCTCATGGTTTAATATACTATATGCATAATAGGTTGTGTATACCAAGTTGGTTATGTTTAAAAAGTGTTGAGCAGTCCACTTTTGCTTCTTTGCTAAAGGATTTGTCTTCTATGTGGTTTAAACTTGAAAGGGGACTTAAGGTCTTGAAGGAAGTGAATTGGATGGATTAAATGTCAACATGTTAGGATGTGGTTATGTCCCTAATTTTTTTCCTCCTTGTGTATGAATGGCGAAAATATTGTTATGTAATTGTGCATAGAACCGGTGGTGTAGTGAAAAGAGAATATAGTCTTATGATGTTCATGTGTATTTTGAAACCATAATTGTTCATTAGTATCTAAGTTAACCTAAAATATAAAAAGATAAGATCATTTATGTCCATGGACCATTTATTACAAAGATGGACCAAAAAGTGACCCATTTCAGCAAAGTTGGGCATCCGCCCTCGCGGATGAAGCACCTGCCCGCACAGGTCACTATGCAGGTGGCCCTGGATAGGGCCAAAGGGTCACCTGCAGCCACACCTCACCACCTGCGGGCGCAAGTTGCTACGTAGGTCCTTCCAGGACCTCGTTTAGCTTGTATTTACTTCTCTTTGACCCTCCAAGGCCCCTCTACCCTTTTTGAATGCAATCACCAACTTATGGTACCCTTTGGATAGCCCTAAGGGGTAGTCCAGAGGCATTTTAAATTGTATCAATTGTGGATTATTTTGAATGTGTTGTTGTGAAAGGTATTTAGGTGACTTGATGAAGCAAATGTGATGATGTGTTGAGGAGGAAGTGTAAAGTATAAACTTGGTGTGAAATCCTATCGGTTTGTGATATCTAGGTTGATGTGGGGAATGTTTTGGTGTTGTTGGTATGATGAGGCAGTAAATTGTATTGTAGGAGGGTGGAATGAAGTTATATGCCAGTCACGTAGCTCATTGTCGTCTTGTGAACTTGTAATGTGGTAGTTGTTAATGTTAGCTCCGTTATGTACTTGTGTTGTAGAGTAACACGTAAGGAAGGAGCTAAATTGTTGTAGTCACAAGTTGGAAAGATAAGGTATGTAAGGTTACTCTTTTCCGTATCCTTTGGCAGCACCTATTGTTCACATCGTTACCGCACTTGTTTCCACTTTAAAATGTTTTAAAGTATCTCATTTCAGGTTTATTAGCAATTGTTATTCACGTGTCTCTTATTATTGATTATTGTTTCGAAGCTCCAATAATGTTATGACCACCAATGTAACAATCTCACAGAAGTAAAGAAATAAAGTAGTGCATATTTGGTTGAGTATAGGGGGCAACTCTGTGGGCGAAAGCCTAGCTGGAGTCGAACCTAATTTATTGATTTATGGGTGGCAGCTCTAAGGGCACAAGCCTAGCTCGAGCCAATCCCAATGTTATTACCACTAATCAGTTGGTCCCGGGCATTATATGATTGATGTTGATATTGATATGAATGTAAAAGGAAAGTAATCAAGTCAATGTAAATGGTTCCAAATATACAGTCCGGTGGTTTATCAATATTATCTATTCACTTGTATTTGATTCCATTTGAGTTCCCATACTTCTTATGGTTACTCTTAGCCTTACATACTCAGTACATTCTTTCGTACTGACGTCCTTTGGGGGACCTACCTTACTTGCTACAGGCACAAAAGCTAGTAGACCTTCACAGTAGGATACGGGTCATCTGCAGACTATTGGTGAGCTCCAGGTTGATTCGAGGCTTTTCGAGTCATTTGTACATTTGTTTGGTATTGTGTAATAGTTGTATAAAGTGGGAACTTGTCCCGACTTTAGGCATGGTTATGTATCTGTTAGAGGCTTGTAGACGTTGTAAAGTCAAACGAAGGAGCGTCTTACCTTTTTGACATTGTGGCCCTAACGGCTAAGTTTCATACTATTTGAATGTCTTTCCATGACTTTCGTCATTGATATCTTTTATCTGTAGGTGAGTGAATGTTGTTCACTCAAGGACATGCATATGAATGAACACAATCATAGGTTGTTTCTCTTGGGCCTTACGGCTACGGGTGCCATGTCTGCCCCAATAGGATTTGAGGCGTGACAAAAGTGGTATCAGAGCGGGTCGTTCTAGGGTGTCTACAAAGCCGTGTCTGAGTAGAGTCTTGCTTATGGATGTGTTGTGCACCACATTTATAAGTAGGAGGCTACGGGACATTTATGAGTTGTTTCTTTTCTTCATTTCCTAGATCGTGCAATAGAGCCATGGAATCATATCTGACCATTGACATTATTTTTCTTTTGTTATAGTAAAATGTCGTTTACAAGGAGAAACAAGGGTAAAAGTAAGAAGCTAGACAGGATCGTCAGAGAAGGAACCAGTAAATCACCACCTGAACGAGTTAATCAAGGTGAAACTGAAAATGAGTTTGCATCGTGGACTTCTTCTACTCTTCCAGCTCCAAGAGAGCCGAGAAGGATAGAAGTACTTTTCGAACCACCTGTTAATGCTACTGAGCAGGATTTAAGAAATGCGGTGTAAATGTTGACTCAGATAGTTGCTGCACAAAATCAAGGACAAGTTGGTCCAACGACAAGTAATAACGGTGCAGATAGGGCAGCTAGTTGGCGGACACAGGATTTCCTTAAATTAGACCCTCCCATATTCACCGGATCAGATCTTAATGAAGACCCATAAGACTTCGTGGACCAAATTCAAAGGGCTTTAGATGTTATGCATGTATCCGGTACAAAAACAGTTGTGCTTGTAGCATATAGATTAAAAGGAGAGACTATATTATGGTACGAAGATTGGAAACGATCTAGGGGTATCGGTGCACTTCCAGCTAATTGGGAAGAATTCAAAGCAGCATTCCTTGATCACTACCTTCCATATGAGATTTGAGAGGCTCGTGCAGACCAGTTCTTAAATCTTTGTTAAGGGAATATGAGTGTTAGGGAGTACAATCTTCGGTTTAACTCTTTGGCTAGGTATGCTCCTAATGTAGTAGCCACTATGGACGACAGAGTTCATTGGTATATGGATAGATTGGATCTGTATTTGGTGAGGGATTGTACTATTGCTGCTTTGAATAGAGACATGGATATAGCCATGATACAAGTTTTTGCATAGAAGATGGAGGATCAGAGGTAGAGGAGAAGGACACATGAATTTGAAAGAGGACCGTCAAAGAGGGCTAAACCCACGGGACAGTTCATAGTGTCCCAAGGAGAATTTAGACCTCAGGTTTTTAATAGACCGCCTAGACCATCATTTTCTTATTCTACAGCAGGTACTCCATCCCAACTTCGAGGGGTTTTGAGGTAGTCACGTTGGGCAAAGTAGTGGGATTCGAGGTTCATAGACAGCAGGGTTTTCTCGTCAGCTGTGTCAGTACTGTGGGAAGCTTCATTTAGGTAAATACCGGTTTGGGATGAATGTTTGCTTTTGGTGTGGTACGTCGGGGCACATGATGAGAATATGCCCACAAAGGGGCACAGGTAGTATGGCGCGACCTACTGGATCAGGCATTGCATCGTCATTGTCGGGTGTACAGCCTACTGGTCATGGTAGAGGTGCTAGAGGAGCAGCCAGTTCTAGTGGAGTCCAAAGCCGTACCTATGCCTTAGTGGATCGGCAGAATTCAGTGGCTTCTCCGGATGTAGTTATAGGTACATTATCCATCTTTTCACATAATGTATATGCATTGATTGATTCGGGCTCTACCCTATCATATGTCACTCTATTGATTGCTGAAAAATTCGAAAGAACACTGAAATTACTAGTCAAGCCATTTGAAGTATTTACACCAGTTGGTGAATCTATTATAGCTAAAAGAGTCTATCGTAATTATATAGTAACTGTTTGTGATCATGATACGTTGGCTGATCTCATTGAGCTGGAAATGGTGGATTTTGTTGTTATAATGGGTATGGATTGGTTGGACTCTTGTTATGCCACGATAGATTGCCGAGATAAGGAGGTACATTTCCATTTTCCACAAAAGACCGTCCTTAAATGAAGGGGTAATGTTGGAGCACCGAGAGGTAAATTTATTTCCTATCTTAAGGAAAGAAAAATGATATCCAAGGGGTACATATGCCATCTAGTAAGAGTGTAAGATACTAATGTGAAGCCACCAACTCTTCAATCAGTTCCAGTGGTAAATGAATTCCTTGATGTATTTCCTGAAGATCTTCCAGGTTTGCCTCCAGAACGGGAAATAGAGTTTGGTATTGATGTAATTCCAGGCACTCAGCCTATCTCTATTCCTCCGTATAGAATGGCCCCAGCGGAGTTACGGGAATTGAAGGAGCAATTAAAAGACTTGTTGGAAAAGGGATTCATAAGGCCTAGTATGTCCCCTTGGGGTGCACCAACGTTATTTGTATAAAAGAAAGATGGCACATTGAGAATGTGTATTGATTATCGGCAACTGAATAAAGTAACAATCAAGAATAAATATTCCCTCGCCAGAATTGATGATTTGTTTGACCAATTATAGGGTGCCAAATGCTTCTCAAAGATTGACCTGAGATCGGGATATCATCAGGTAAGAGTTAGAGAAAGAGATATACCCAATACATCTTTTCGAATACGGTAAGGTCATTATGAATTTTTAGTTATGTCATTTGGGCTAAAAAATGCCCCAGCAGTTTTTATGGATTTAATGAATAGGGTGTTCAAGCCATTTTTAGATATGTTCGTGATGGTGTTTATAGATGATATTTTGGTTTATTCAAGACCAAAGGAGGACCATGCTAATTACTTACGGCAGGTGTTACAGATTCTTCGTGATCATAAGTTATATGCAAAGTTCTCCAAATGTGAATTTTGGTTAAAATCTGTAGCATTCTTGGGTCATATTGTGTCAGATGAAGGAATAAGGGTTGATACACAAAAGATAGAAACGGTGAAGAATTGACCAAGACTTACGATGCCTACAAAGATTCGTAGTTTTCTTGGGTTGGCAGGTTATTATCAAAGGTTTGTTGAAGATTTTTCTTCTATTTCGGCACCTTTAACAAAGCTAACACACAAGGCAACCAAGTTTCAATAGAATGATGTATGTGAGAAGAGTTTCCAATATCTGAAGGATAAATTGATGTCTACACCAGTATTGGTGCTTTCGGAAGGCACAGAAGGGTATGCGGTATATTGTGATGCTTCAGGAGTCGGCTTAGGATGTATATTAATGCAGCACAGTAATGTAATAGCTTATGCCTCAAGACAGTTGCGACCACATGAGAGAAATTATCCAACACATGATCTTGAGCTAGCAGCTGTGATATTTGCTTTAAAAATATGGCACCACTACTTGTATTGGGTTCACGTTTATATATATACTGATCACAAGAGTTTGCAGTATATTTTCAAGCAGAAGGACCTAAATTTGAGGCAGCGGAGGTAGCTGGAACTACTAAAAGATTATGACATTGATATTTTATATCATCCAGGGAAAGAAAATGTAGTAGCCGATGCATTATGCCGCAAAGCAATAGGAAGCACTAATGGACAGCTCACGGAAAAGCAAGGTATAGTCAAGGAGCTACATCAACTAGCCAGTTTGGGGGTTCATCTTCTTGAAACCCCAGATGAAGGGATTATGGTGCAAAATACGGCAGAATCTTCATTCGTAGCTGAAGTAAATGAAAAAAGTATGCAGATCATATTTTATTGCAGCTGAAAGAAAATGTACAACAAGGTTTGACAAAGGCATTCGATCTTACGCAAGAGGGGGTGTTGCAATGCCAAAGTAGATTGTGTGTACCTGATGTAGATGAGCTGAAGAGACGGATTATGACAGAGGCACATCATTCACGGTATTTTATTCATCCGGGAGCCACCAAAATGTATCATGATTTGAAAGAAATGTATTGGTGGGGTAACATGAAGAAGAACATTGCAGAATTTGTAGCTCATTGTCTAAATTGTCAACAAGTAAAAGTAGAGCATCAGAAGCCTGGAGGTTATATGCAATGTATAAATCTTCCAATCTGGAAGTGGGACATGATCAACATGGATTTCATCACAGGTTTGCCTCGTACACTTCGGAAATTTGATTCCATATGGGTAATAGTTGACAGGCTTACCAAATCAGCATACTTTTTACCCGTAAAGACTACCTACACAACTGAAGATTATGCATGATTGTATGTTAAAGAGATAGTTCGACTATAGTTCGACTACACGAAATTCCAATCTCTTTTATATCAGATCGGAGAGCTTAATTTACTGCATATTTTTGGAAATCTTTTCAGAAGAGTTTGGGAACCCAAGTGAATTTAAGTACGGCTTTTCATCCTCAGATAGATGGACAAGCAGAACTTACTATCCAAACACTTGAAGATATGTTATGAGCTTGCACATTGGACTTTAAAGGTAGTTGGGATGATCATCTACCGCTTATTGAATTTGCCTACAATAATAGCTATCATTCAAGTATCAAAATGGCGCCTTACGAAGCTTTATATGGAAGAAAGTGTGGATCACCAATTGGATGGTTTGAAGCGGGTTAAACTGCCTTATTTGGGCCAGATCTTGTTCATCAAGCTATGGATAAAGTTAAGGTAATACAACAGTGGCTACAAACGGCCCAAAGTCGACACAAGTCATATGCCGATGTTAGAAAAAGGGCACTAGAATTTACCATAGGTGATTGGGTATTCTTGAAAGTGTCACCACTGAAAGGGGTAATGAGATTTGGGAAGAAGGGAAAGTTGAGTCCACATTATATAAGGTTGTATGAAATTGTCCAGAGATTTGGTCAAGTTGCATATGAATTAGCACTACCCCAAGAACTCTCTACAGTCTATCCAGTGTTTCATGTTTCAATGATTCGGAAGTGCATATGAGATCCATCTCATGTTGCTCCCATTGAAGATGTACAAGTTACGAAAGACCTCACCTTTAAAGAAAGACCTATTGCTATTTTGGATCAACAAGTCAAGAGGTTAAGGAACAAAGAAGTAGCTTCTGTAAAAGTGCTCTAGAAAAATCAACAAGTAGAAAAAATCACATAGGAAGCCGAGGAAATGGTGAAGTCTAAGTACCCGCATTTATTTCAAACTGAAGAGAAAGTTCAAGATGCGGAATTGGAGCAATAACAAGTAAGTATATATAAGTATTATGTGTATGTAAAATATAAAAAATGAACTTAGACTTGAATTTGTTTAGATTGGATAATGTTACTAACATTCGAGGACGAATGTTCCTAAGGGGGGAAGGATGTAACACCCCGTACATTTTCGAACTTATTTGACTACCTTAACACTTATGAAATTCTTAAACTTGCATTAGTTGGTGTATTGGGCTGATTTCCTATGATGGTTATGGACTTAATTGAGGCCCAAAAAAATTAAGCAAATAAGACATGGCCCAAAGGGAAAATGATCCATTCAACATTTGACCAAAAGTTTGGCTAAGGATGAAGTTTGAAGGGACTATATAAGGCTGAAAATCAGCTCTTAATTCACCATAAGACACTTGCAAAATTCTAGATATTTCAAGATATTTTCTCCTCTCTCAAACCCTAAGCAACCACCCCTTTGGACAAGATCTTTCCCTTGCAAGCTTTGGTAAGTGTTTAATCTTATGGTTTAATATATCATATGCATAAGAGGTTGTGTATACCATGTTGTTTATGTTTAAAAAGTGTTGAGCAGTCCACTTGTTGTGAAAACAGTCCACTTTTGCATCTTTGCTAAAGGATTTGTCTTCTATGTGATTTAAACTAGAAATGGGACTTAAGGTCTTGAAGGAAGTGAATTGGATGGATTAAATGTCAACATGTTAGGATGTGGTTATGTCCCTAATTTGTTTCCTCCTTGTGTATGACTTGCGAAAATGTTGTTATGTAATTGTGCATAGAACCGGTGGTGTAGCGAAAAGAGAATATAGTCTTGTGATGTTCATGTGCATTTTGAATCCATAATTGTTCATTAGCATCTAAGTTAACCTAAAGTATGAAAAGAGAAGCTCATTTATGGTCATGGACCATTTATTACAAAGATGGACCAAAAAGTGACCCATTTCAGCAAAGTTGGGCATCCGCCTCGCGGATGAAGCACCTGCCCGCGCAGGTCACTATGCAGGTGGCCCTGGATAGGGCCAAAGGGTCACCTGCGGCTGCACCTCACCACCTGCAGGCGCAGGTTGCTCTGCAGGTCCTTCCAGGACCTCGTTTAGCTTGTCTTTGCTTCTCTTTGACCCTCAAGGCCCCTCTACCCTTTTTGGATGCAATCACCAACTTATGGTACCCTTTGGATGGCCCTAAGGGGTAGTCTGGAGGCATTTTGAATTGTATCAATTGTTGATTGTTTTGAATGTGTTGTTGTGAAAGGTATTTAGGTGACTTGATGAAGCAAATATGACGATGTGTTGAGGAGGAAGTGTAAAGTATAAACTTGGTGTGAAATCCTATCGGTTTGTGATATCTAGGTTGATGTGGGGAATGTTTTGGTGTTGTTGGTATGATGAGGCAGTAAATTGTATTGTAGGAGGGTGGAATGAAGTTATATGGCAGTCACGTAGCTCATTGTCATCTTGTAATGTAGTAGTTGTTAATGTTAGCTCCGTTATGTACTTGTGTTGTAGAGTAACACGTAAGGAAGAAGCTGAATTGTTATAGTCACAAATTGGAAAGATAAGGTATGTAAGGTTACTCTTTTTCATATCCTTTGGCAGTACCTATTGTTCACATCGTTACCGCACTTGTTTCCACTTCAAAATGTTTTAAAGTATCTCATTTCAGATTTATTAGCAATTGTTATTCACATGTCTCTTATTGTTGATTATTGTTACAAAGATCCAATAATGTTATGACCACCAATGTAACAATCTCACAGAAGTAAAGAAATGAAGTAATGCATACTTGGTTGAGTACAGGGGGCAGCTCTGTGGGCGAAAGCCTAGCTCGAGGCAAACCTGACTTATTGGATACAGGAGGCAGCTCTGGGGGTGAAAACCTAGCTCGAGCCGAACCTGATTTATTGATTTATGGGTGGCAGCTCTAGGGGCATAAGCCTAGCTCGAGCCGATCCCAATGTTATTACCACTGATCAGTTGGTCTCGGGCATTGTATGATTGATGTTGATATTGATATGAACGTAAAAGAAAAGTAATGAAGTCAATGAACATGGTTCCACATATACAGTACAGTGGTTTATCAATATTGTCTATTCACTTGTATTTGATTCTATTTGAGTTCCCATACTTCTTACTGTTACTCTTTGCCTTACATACTCAGTACATTCTTTCGTACTGACGTCCCTTGGGGGAACTACCTTACTTGCTGCAGGCACAGGAGCTAGTAGACCTTCACAGTAGGATACGAGTCATCTGCAGACTATTGGTGAGCTCCAGGTTGATTCGGGGCTTTCCGAGTCATTTGTACATTTGTTTGGTATTGTGTAATAGTTGTATAAAGTGAGGACTTGTACCGACTTTAGGCATGGTTATGTATCTGTTAGAGGCTTGTAGACGTTGTAAAGTCAAACGAAGGAGCGTCTTACCTTTTTGACGTAGTGGCCCTAACGACCAAGTTTCATATCTATTTGAATGTCTTTCTATGACTTCCGTCATTGATATCTTGTATCTGTATATGATTGAAAGTTGTTCACTCAAGGACATGCATATGAATGTACACGACCATAGGTTGGTTCTCTCGGGCCTTACGGCTACGGGTATAATTTCCGCCCCAATAGAATTTGAGGCGTGACAGCACTACTATAGTAACCCCCCAACTGGTGCCGAGTGACATGCTTCTAATATACTCATCATATCTACCTCAGGAACACATCTTTGGACCACTCCATCTACATAAATTCGGAACAAGTATGGCTCATCCCAAAAAAACTTCCTCACATCATGCATAAACTTCTTTTGCTGGTGGAATAATAGGTCATCAGGCACCATAGCACTTATCAAATAATTGGCAAAATCTACAAACCAGGGAATCAAATCTTGGGTTACGGCTAAACTTTCTTATCTGAAAAAGTATCATTGATCTCAAGCATATCCTTCAGTTTCAGCATTGCCTCTTCTTTGAGGCACGATATGTGATCAACCACTTGCTTCTCAGTCCCCTTTTGATCTTTGACCTCAAAGTCAAATTCTTGTAACAGATATACCATATGGATCAACCTCGGCTTTGCATTCTTCTTTGCCATAAGGTACCTAAGAGCTGCATAGTCAGTATGCACAATCACTTTTGTGCCAAGCAAATAAAATCAAAATTTCTCAAATGTAAACACCACAGCAAGTAACTTTTGTTCAGTCACAGTATAATTTTCCTGAGCAAGGTTAAGCGTTTTACTAGCATAATAGATGGGATGTAAGATCTTCTCTCGCTTTTGGCCTAGGACTGTTCCTAGTGCCACGCTGCTAGCATCAAACATAACCTCAAATGGCATAGACCAATCAGGTGACACAATAATAGGGACTGAAAACAATTTCTTTTTCAAACATTCGAACACCTTCAGACACCCCTCATTAAACACAAACTTCACCTCCTTCTATAACAACATGCACAAAGGATGTACAATTTTGGAGAAATCCTTGATGAAACTAAGATAGATCCCACATGTACCAAAAAGCTCTGGATACCTTTCACAGAAATAGGTGGGGGAAATTTTTCAATCAACTCAATCTTTGCCTTGTCAACTTCAACCCCTTTCTTTTAAATTTTGTGACCAAGCACTATACCTTCTTTAACCATAAAGTGATATTTTTTCCAGTTGAGCATTAAGTTACAATATTTACGTCACTACAAAATGCTAGCAAGATGGGCCAAACAATCTTCAAACAAATCACCAACAATCGAGAAGTCATCCATAAATACCTCAATTGTGTCCTTCACCATTAAGTGCACTCACCATCTCATCATAACTTTCAATATCAGCACTCTCAAAATTCATGATTGCTGTTGTGAGGGCATCAACTCTAAGTCGCTCCTCAATGAGAGCTACCAAATCATCCTTGTCGATTGTATCAATCACAGAAATCACCCCCATATCCTTTGGCTGCTTCATGGACTGGCATACATTAAAGGTTAGTTGTTTACTATTCAACCAAAACTTCATATGCGCAGTCTCCATATCAACCAATGGACGCTCGATCGCGAGGAATGATTTTCCTAATATAATGGGAACCTCATAGTCAAGGATGATAAAATCAGCTAAAAAATGAAGGATGCAACCCTCACCAAGACATCACACAAGATTCCCACCGATTTTTTCACAGTTTTGTCTTCCATAAGAAGTCTCATCGAAGTTGGTTTGGGCGACCCCAAACCCAATTATCTAGAAACTGCTGAACGCATCAGATTTATGCCAGCACCCAAGTCACACAAAGCTTTTGCAAAGTTGAAACACCCAATAATGCATGGAATCTTGAATGCTCCTGAGTCTTCCTTCTTCTTAACCAAAAATCTAGAGGCTATTGCACTATAATGGTGCATATTATCAATGGGCTCAAAACTCACCAACCACTTCTTAGTCACCAAATTCTTCATAAAATTTGCGTAGCCAAGCGTTTGTTTAAGTGCCTCAACTAGAGGGATATTCACTGTCAACTTCTTCAGCATATAAATGAACCTTTAGTACTTTCCCTCTTCAGCTTTCTTCTTCATTCTTTGCGTAAAAGAAAGACTGATCATCAATCTGAGGTTTTTTAGGTGTATTCTCGTTCACCGCTACTTTTTTAGAGTCGACAACTTTCTCATCATCTACTATCACCGATTTTACAATATCATCATCAATCATGGGCATAAGAGGGTCAGTGGTCATCTTACCACTTCGAGTAGTAATAACCAAGCAATGACCACCATTCTTTGGATTTTGGATGGTGTTGCTTGGGAGTGCACCTTGTTGACGTTGATTCAATGCTGCAAAAATTTAACCAAACTGTTGGTCAAGTTGTTTGATGACGGTAGCATGTGATTCAAATTTCAGATTCATACCCAAAATATCTACTTTAATCTCCTTAAGGCAGTCTTCCATCTTCTCTACCCCTTTTAAAACATTTGCTAGCATGTCTTCCATCCTCGAATTGCTCGAACCCACATCACAGTTCCTAGGTGAAACATAAAGCCACTTTTATCTTTGTAGTCATCTTTTCTCCTCCGATTACCATCTCGATCCTTATCTCTATCTCTATACCGAGACTTATTATAATTATTGTCTGTATAGTAGTTTTGATCTTGATTCCCTTGCCTAGAGTTCTAATTGTCTTGGTTAGACTCTTAGACTTTAGTTCAGAAACTCGCTACCTCTCTATATAGATATTTTGCCTCCTCTTCAAAATTTGAATCTTCATACCTGGGTGCCTTTCCCTGTGAACCGATTGCATGTACCTTTTCAGCTCCAGTTGCTGTAAATTATTTTATCAAAAACCCAATGACAGTCCTCAGCTGTGCTACCTCTTAGGCTACTATCTAATCTAGTGCTTTCTGCTTTGTGGATGCTTCAATTGAGTACGTACCTGTGGGTCTGTCTGCATCCCGAGTGTACCAACCTCAGTTGGTTTTCATGATCCTATCTAGAATCTCAGAGGCATGCTCCCAATGCAGACCCATGAATACTCTAACAGTGATAGTGTCTGCTACATCCTTGGTATTAGAATTCAAGGATATATAGAAGATCTCAGATAGTTTCTCCCAGTCATCCTGTGGTTTGGAAGACTCTGCAACTTCTTCTTAAACCTCAGTCAAGTTTCATACAATGCCTCTAGATGCAACTGTCTGAAACTAAAAATCTCATCTTTCAACTGTAATATTCTGGAAGGTGGGAAAAATCTTTCTAAGAACTGAGTCCGCTATTCATTTCAAGTAGTGATCGATCCTTGTGGTAGCTCTGCTAGCCATAATGTAGCCTCTCCCATTAAAGAGAAAAGAAAAATACACATTATGATAGAGAAAAGAAAAATACACATTATGATTGCCTCTTGGGCCACTACAGACAGATTGTAAGATGTGTAAATCCCAATAAAATTCATTACATGCATATTTGCTTCATTAGTGGAAAGGCCTGCAAACACCCCTTTCAAGTTTAACAAGTGAATCATGGCACTTGTGATATCAAACTTAATTCCAGTATGTAATTCTGGTAGAATGATAGCACCAGTCTCGACCGGCTCCAAATAGTACAAATCCTCCTCCAGATTCTCATATTGAGGCAAACACTATTACATAGGTTGTTGTCCTATATACCTTCTCTGTCTCTCCCGATCATCAAGTGCGGCTAGACGGTTAACCTCATCTTATCTAGCACTTTCTGCCCCTACTGCCTGTCTGACAACTTCTTGTATAGCATTCTCCTCAACCATCAATGAATCCGTTCTGCAATATCTTGACCCCCATGCTATTGTAGTGGTTGATATAAGGGTGTTGGATCACCGTGAACGCTCTCCAACAAGGCTGTGGGATCCTGAACTTCTTCGTTAACCATCCCTCAATTATTTCTCAGAGTTCTTTCAAGTTCCGTATCAAGTGGAATCATGGGATTGCCTTGACTCCTAGTGTAACACCCCGTACCTTCCTAACCTTACTTGACGACATTTAATAATGGTTACGTAGGTGTCGAGACCTATAAGTATGTATTTGGTAATGTTAATGATGAAAAAAATTAAAATTTGGCCTCGTACATGTGCTTAGCCTTTCATAGGAGGTGTTTTGTGATTTTCGTGCAGCAGTTGTGAGGTTCAAATGAGTCTAAAATGACCTCTAAACAAAGTATATTAAGGTTAAGAAGTAAGTTAAAGAATGGGACTTGAAGTATCTAACCAAACCCGCGAAGAAAAGTCGAAAAATGGAATTTTTGAAAAATCTAAGTGAGGGGCGCGTTGGGGAGCGTGCCACACTGATTTAGGCCAAATTTTTGTTCCCAGAGGCAGTAATTTGGCGCGCCCAAGGGCGTGCCACGCTGGTTTTTCCACTTTTTCGAAAGTTGGAAATTTCTAAGTCCCAAGGGTATCCGGGGTCGTACCGAGCTGATTTTTGCCCCGTTTCTTCTACAACCATGAGAATATACATGAAATGAGTAAAGTATTATATTTGTGTGATAAAATTACTCGAGAACTAATTTGGCAGCAAAATGACGATTTTACTCTTTTGGTCAAAATAGGCCATACGTGGCTAGAATCGCTTGTTTGTGGAAGTGAGGCTACGAGTATGAATGGCATGAGTGGGAATATTGTCATAACGTGTATGGAATAAATTAAACATGAGAAATTATTGATTTTATTGGGTTAAGAGAATTGGGCCCAAAAAGGAGCCAAAAATAAAAAGAAGACATGGCCCAAAAATGGGTCAAAAGACCCATTCTTTCAAAGACCTTCTAGAACACCACATGTAATGCCATAGAGTGGCTAAGGATGGATTAAAGGGCCTATATAAAGGACCAAAAATCTGATTTTTGGTCATTTGGAAATCTCATGCCTTCTAGATATTTTTTTCAATCATTTTTCTCTCAAACCCTAAGCTTTCTCTTGGAGCAAGATCATCCTATTTCAAGCCTTGGTAAGTATTTCTTCTCATGTATTAACATATTAGATGCATGAAAGAGTATGTAAATCATGTTGTGTTCTTGAGCTTTCAATAATGTTGTGGCTATGTATATATACGTTAATCTCTCATAATTGATTGTATCAATCTCTCATAAGAGGATGAATCAATTCCTCGCAAGCACATCTCTCAAAAGTAATAAATAAAGTAATTCATATTTGTTGGTGGTCAATGATCAAGTATGGGTGGTAGCTTTGGGGTAAAAAGTCTAGCTCAAGCCGATCCCGAGATTGTTGGATCAGGGGGCAGCCCTAGGGGCATAAGCCTAGCTCGAACCAATCCTGACAGGGGGAAACTCTAGGGGTAATAACCTAGCTTGAGCCGAACCTGAGATATTGGTATGGTTGGCAGCTCTAGAGGCATAAGCCTAGCTCGAGCCGATCCCAATATATATTGATTTATGGGTGGCAGCTCTAGAGGCAAAGACCTAGCTCGAGCCGATCCCAACATAATGTTATGTTATGTTAAGACCCACTGATCAGTTGGGGCCCGGGTACATTATGATATGAGCGATGAGGAATAAACCATAAAGAGAAGAACTTAATTTATGTAAGCAACATGGTTCCACATATGCCAATTGATGGGTTATTCGTATTGATTATCCTTTTACATTTTGATTCTATTGATGTATTCATGACAGTTTCATATGGCCTTACATACTCAGTACATTATCCGTACTGACCCCTCCTGGGGGCTTACCTTACTTGCTGCAGGCACAGGTACTAGTAGACCTCCACTGTAGGTTGCAGATCCTTTGCAGACTTTTGGTGAGCTCCAGTTGGTTCGGGGATTTCTGAGTTTCTATGTACATGTATTTTGGTATTGTATAGGAGTATAGAGCGGGGTGCTGTCTCGACTCTAGGTTTGTCATAGCTATGTATCTGTAGAGGCTTTTGTAGACTTATGTGGGAATAGAATGTAAGATATGTATGCTCATTTTGGTTTGATGGCCCCAACGGCCAAGTTTGATGTATATATACAAATGGCATATGTTTCCATATCCATGACTTCCGCATAATTGCATGAGGTATTATAAGATCCATACGAGGAGAGGCATACGAGTGTTCATAAGCAAAGATTGGTTCTCTCGGGCCATATCTGCTTCGGGTGCCAGTCCGGCCCGAATGGGAGGTCGGGTCGTGACACCTAGTATTGGGAATACACCGGTGTGTGCCCTAAAATCAACAAAAAAAATAAAATCAGGAAACAACAACCAATAACCCCAACAAATAAAATCAAATCCCCTCCATAATCGTATTTCCCGACAATGGCGCCAAAATTTGATATCGCCTAAACTACACCTCATAATGAAATATAAAATGGTCTCTGTCAAATATATAACCTAACTAGGTTAAGGTCGAAATATCAATCAAGATGTACGTTGAGGTAATCAATAACGATTTCCAGTAAACGAGGGGGATTTGTAATTAAATAATTCAGTAACAGTTATTGATTTGTTGGATTTGTAATCAAGATAAGAAAAGAACTAGGACTGTGTTCCCCAATAACTTCATAACTTCGTAGGTTCTTCATACACCGTAACTCCTCCTGGTGTTTGGAATGCAGAATCGATAGGTTATGTATACTTAGAACAATTTTACGCTCTTATCTAAGCAATATCCTCAGGTAAGTTTTCTCTTCTCCTGAGCCTACTTTTCTAACCCCGATCTTAGATACCAGATAGCTATCCCGAATTATCGGCTCAAGCTATTAAGTGGAGGTTGATAACTCCAAGTCTCTGTTGTTTGTTCCTTTCTTTCCATCCATATTCATACTTTCCTCCAGAATACAGATTAGGCAAGTTCTGACGTTTCGCACCATCAAAAAGCATTCAAACCCCAATAAAATAATCAATGCACTTATGAACACCGGTTGAAGATTCCTCTGTACTATGAACCCTATATTGTTAATCCGTCATGGTTCCTACAACCGTAATTGTAGTGTTTAGCTACACATCATTGCAAAAACATAAGAAGAAATCTGATATGGAAACATAATCATGCACTTACAATAATGAAATAATAAACTCCAAAATTTCACTTTTAATTAAAACCCTAAAATCAATGTTTGTGAAATTTCAATTCCAAAGCCAAAAGTATGCCTTAGAACCTTACAAGAATGTAATAATACGTAAACTCATAGAATAAAATGAATAAGAGTATTTATAGACAAAATAAAACATATCCTAAATAAAACAGGAAATTTGAGTAGGTCATCTCAGACGAGTGAAAGGTATGATCGTGGTTAGATACCACGATCGTCCTTTGGTGCTCGTGGTTTGCTCATGGACTTTGTCATCTTAAGGTCTTCAATGGTACGGACCTTAGCACGACTCTGTGACTTCTACATATGACCGTACAATATGGTCGTTTGATCATCCTACACTTCAATTCCTGCAGACTTCACTTCTACCCTTTAATCCCACGACCTCATGGTACGATCGTCACATCTAGGTATGGTCGTTGGATCTTATCGTCTGATCCTTTTCATACTTAGCTTCTATAGGTATGCTTCTAGGACATCCTTCCCACGATCAGGTGGTACGATCGTATGACCAACGTATGATCGTATGACTAACGTACGATCGTATGACTAACGTACGATCGTAGGAGCTCTCGTCTGAGTGACACCTGAGAGTCACTTCTCTGCTTCTTTATATGATGCCCAAGTAGGACCGTGGTCAGATCCCACAGTCGTGACAATGGTCGTCTGATGCCCTTTTTCTGTCCAAACTCTAGCACTCCACTCTTTCAGTCCTGTTTGAGCTGTAAACACCCAAAACCCATTATATCCACATAGAAAGACCCTTGTACTTGCAAATATTCACCATTTTAAGCATCGAAAGTTCCATGATTTCTCGACATATCATTTCTTCCAACAGATAAGAGATAGTCATTTGTTGCAACAGATCACTCATCTGTCAATCAAAACAACAAATCTACTATAATATTTTTTTTCAAAAGATGGGTAATATGTTTCAAACGGATGACTCATTTGTTGCAACATATTATCTATCTGTTAGATGAAATAACTCATTTGTTGCAACAAAAAACTCATTTGTTGGGAAAATAATGAAGTCTTTATAATACTGTTTTGATTTCTCCCAACAGATGAGTCATCTATTACAACAGATAACTCATTTGTTGGATGAAATCAAAACAACAAAGCACTGTAATATATAATATGAGTCATATTAATCTCAATAGTTGACTCATCTGTTCCAATGGATAAGTTTTCTATTGCAACAAATTTAGTCATATGTTTCAGCAGGTGAGTAAAAATCAAAATATTTTCAAAAAAACACCAGCAACAACAGAGGACAACAACAAAAAAGCAAGACCCTTTCTGCTATATCAAGCCACAAATCTCACCACTTCAACAACAATGCTCAAGAACAATAACAACAACAACAACAAATTCATAATTCATTTATAAAGATACACAAGTTATTTACAATACAACAACCATATTAAGTGTTAAGAGAATAAATACCACAAATTCATTCATTAACAATAAGTGGTGTTTGATTTTTTCCATAACTGCAATTTGTTGAAAACCCTAACTTTTTACTAACCAAAATAATTTGTTTGAAAATCCTAATTTTTTTTAACGTATTTTACAAGATAATAATATTCAAGAACAAGAACACAAGAGGTGTTTGATTTTTTTCCAACAACTATGTCAACTATTGCAATAGAACCCCAACAAAAATTAAATTTTTACAACAATACTACTAAGAACAAGAATAACAACAACAACAAAAACTCATATTTCTCAAAAGATACACACATCTCCACACACTATTTACAAATATACAACAAAAAATTTCAAAGTTAAAACAAATACCAAAATTATGATTTCATATTTCATCTTTCCTAATCATGAAACAACTTAACCCTAACTTTGAAGAAGAAGACCCAGTTAAGATTCTTCTTCTTCATTAACCCAATTTTTTTTTTTAAAACCCTAACTTTTTTAACCAAATAAAGAGCAAGCACTACCTTAAAAAAAAAAAAAGAAGAGAAATTGACGGTAGAAATAAAAAGGCTTCAAAATCGAGGTTGCCAGAGGTTGAATTCGCTGGAGAAGAGGTCCATCGTCGATCTGTTGTTTTCGAAAGCCAACAGTTGATGTGGGAAGAAGAGAAGAGATGAAAAGAGAGAAGAACGAGTTGAGAGAAAAGACTTTTGAATCTTGAGGTTATAAATTAAAGTTATGTCAAATGTACCAAAATACTCTTTAATCTTGTGGTCTTAAACATGCCTTGTACAAAGTTGGAATTAAAGTATTGCCAAAAAAGGAAAGGTTCATTCTTTTTTAAACAGACTAAAAAGAAAAGTAGGTCATTCTTTTCTAAACGCAGGGAGTACATTACTTCTTATGTCCCAATTTATGTAATTATGATAGAATTTCGAGAGACAACCGAACATTTTATGTCTTTTAAATATTTTAAATTGCTAATTATTGTAATTTATATAGCACTTTTTATATCACGTTAAAATAATTATCCCAATTTATGCGGCATCTATAGAATTTCAGGAATCAGCCGATTTATTTTTAAAAAAAATATTTTAAAATTAATCATTGTGATTCATCATTTTTTTTTTTACCTAAATTTTAAATAAATATAAGTAATTCTGGAGAAGTAGAAAGGCAAAATGGTCATTTCACAGACTGACCCTAAGCTCCTCAAATAGTAATAAGTGGGACTTTGAGGAGCTTAGTTGTCATTTTCTAAACTTGACCCTAAGCTCCTCTCGCTCCTCAAATAGTAATAAGTGGGACTTTGAGGAGCTTATTTGTAATTTTTGAAAGTTGACCTTAAGCTCCTCTCATTCCCATTTTTATATGTCTTTTAAGTATTTTAAGTTGTTAATTATTATGATTTATAGTACTTTTTATATCATTTTCAAATAAGTATCCCAATTTGTGCGGCATCGATATAATTTTGAGAATCAATTATTTTTTTATTATGCCTTTTAAATATTTTAAAATTAATTATTGTAATTTATAGTATTTTTTTTGACATAAATTTTAAATAAATATAAGTTGTTCTGGAAAAGTCCGCAAATAATAATAAGTGGGACTTTGAAGAGCTTAGTTGTAATTTTTGAAACTCCTCAAATATTAATAAGTGGGACTTTAAGGAGCTTAGTTGTCATTTAAAAACTCCTCAAATAGTAATAAGTAGGATTTTGAGGAGCTTAGTTGTCATTTTGAAAACTTGACCCTAAGCTCCTCAAACATTCTCTCTTATTATATATAGTAATATAAAGTAAAATGTATTTTTTTACCAATGAGTTTCGAATTCCGATACCCTAGCTCCACCATTTATTACTCCCTTCATTCGGTTTTACGTGTCAGTAATTTTCTAATTGAATTTTCAGTTTTATTTGTGATTTTTGATTTATCAAGAAAAGACAACTTTTATTTTTCTATTTTATCTTTAGCATTAATTATTTTTTTCTCTAAATTAATTTCAAGGTACAATAGTAAAATTATTATTAGAGGTATTATGGTAAAATAACTACATCATTAATTATTTTTCTTAATGGATGTGCAAGTCAAATTATGACAAGTAAAAACAAACGGATGGAGTATGATAGTGGAAATATTTTGGCGTAATTGATGTTGAAAAGATATTTCCAAGCTCTTTTTGTTGTGTTTATTAATATTTTGAAAATAAAATTATGTTCATTCAGGTGTTGATAAACAAACAATCTTAAACATTCAGTGTTCAGATATAAAGACAACATCTTAATCATTCAAATGTGTATTCAGTCTTAATAAAAATAAGAAAAAATAACATAAACATACACCTTAACTTATCATATTTACACAAATTTCCACCCTTACAAGATAATTACAAAAATCTCAACTAATTATGTATCTTCGTTGGATATATCAGGGAGTTAATTATGTATCTCGACAGACCCAAAATAAAAAAAAATGTATCGAGAGCTAATTATGTATCTTTACAAAGAAAAAAATGTATCTTCGTTGGATGTATTATGTATCTCGACACACCCAAAATCAAAAAAATATATTGAGAACTAATTATGTATCTTCATTGGATGTATCGAGAGCTAATTATATATCTCGACAGATCTAAAATTGAGATTTTTAATAATTATATAAAATATTAAAATTTTTTATAATTAAACTTCAAATTGTCAGAATTTATGTTATTTTTACTAAAAACAAATACAGCCTTAAACAAACTTTCAAGTGACTTTGACGTTGGCTTGG
This sequence comes from Capsicum rhomboideum, assembly GCA_031232105.1. NCBI lineage: Eukaryota > Viridiplantae > Streptophyta > Magnoliopsida > Solanales > Solanaceae > Capsicum > Capsicum rhomboideum. The sequence continues at coordinate 132,667,549 of CP124712.1, read as the reverse complement.
TGAAAGATGTCACCAAAAATTTAATTGAGTAGTTAAAAGCACCTATGTTTCCATTTTCTCTAGTTACACACTAGTGTTGGTACCATTGTTTCAGCAAATGGAGTGTTGGTTACCATTGTTTCAGATATTCTTGAACTCCCCTTGTCCAGAAACGGAAGCATCTGTATGGTTACAAGAGTCTTTCAACCAGCCTGGGTCCACCTCCATTTCAACAACCTCCTTCCTTTCACTGCTCACCAGACCAACCGAGGTGGCCGTAACCGATTCTTATTGTCCATTTCCCACTAAACGGTAATTAATTGGCTTATTATCTTTACTTGATTTTACCTTTAGAATTCAGATATACTTGTTTAAGAGTCATGTGAATTGAACACGGATGAATTGGGGGTTATGTTTCTTACGATTGGCAGGGTTATGTGGATACAGACTCTACCGAATGCTGTTCAAGCTCGCATTTTGTCATTTCTTCTTTGTGATCGCGGGAGATTTTGTGAAGCAGATTTGTGTCAGCTTGCGGAAACTATGTTGAAGGAGGGCAAAGAGCTTGATTTTTGGGTTAAGCGGGCTGCACATCAGCTGCTTGACATGGTGTCTAGGTCAAAACACGAATGGTTGTCTTGCTTGAATTTGGATTCTGAAGAAGGAGGAGAAGAACAATTGGAGGATGAATTTAGGTCATTACCAGATTGGCTTAAGGATGACAGCATAGACTCTGATTTGATGCTTCCCTGGCTGCCTATATCACAGAAACAGCTTCACTTTGCAATGCAATTCAGTAGTTGTAGCGAAAATGATGATCCTATGACTGAATTTGAAGAGGGTAAACGAGAAGCTGTGGATGAAGTCATTGAAGAGGTAGATGAAGTGGTGATTAAGGAGGTAGATGAATACCTGGACCCTCAAGTTGAGGAAATCGCGGGGCACTTGAAAGAGAGGTTGTTGTCTCTTCAGTCTACTGCTAAGGCTGTGGAATTGGCTGGGGAAATTCGGCAGCTTTGTAAAGGAGGAGGTCAGTCTTTGGTTATTTTGGGTATCATTGAACCTTGGAGAGCTGATGATGAGACAGCTGCAGTTTTAGTGTCCAATCTTCTAGACGGGAATGAAGACGAACTTGGTTGGCCCAGTCACGTTCTTTGCTCTGTTATTCTTCCCAAGTTGGTGGTTTTGAAAGAACCAGCTTCTCGTGTATTACTAACGACAATAGTAGACTACTCTAAGGTTCATCAGAAAGCTGCAGAGTATGCGCTGCTATTGCCGCTGATGCTTAGAATGGAAGGCATAAATAGCCCTATTTGTGATGTAATAACAAGGATAGTTAGAGAATCTTTGCACCCAGGCCATGTTTCTGCCTTCTGCCAGAAACTTCTCAGTGACGAGGCCGATCTGAAGAAATTCATCTGCCTTCCCTGTCATCAATGCTTAATTGGCAGTAAATTGGTATGGACAGAATCATTATTCAATTTGATGCAAAATATCCTAAATCATAACATTCATTTGACTCAAGACTCGGTTGATAGACTTGTTCAGCATGCTTGGGTATCTGCTGACAGGTTTTCAAAGTCTTCGAAATTTGGAAACTTTTTATTATGTTTTGTCACCAAATGTTCTCCTATGTTGAAGTCCCACAAGTCCTTACTCACAGAAGCCACTCAGCATACTAGTACTCTGGTGACCAAATCTGTGTTGTCAAAATTGTCTAGTTTGTAAGTGGCTCTATACCTTGTTAAACAAAGAGCTACGAAAATATTTTATTGCTCTTCAACTCGGACCATCTTTTTGAACCTACTTTCTTACTATGTAAACAGGTTTGATAGGGAATTAACCTGGTTGTTTATACAGATGGTATTCTTAATAGTTTTTACTAAATCAGAATGTTGTATTTGTGACTAGTAATTCGTTTTGATATCCAAAAATCCCCGAGGGCCAGTGACGCACGGTTCGAAAGTTGGTTTGTGGGCTCACCGCTCTACCCTTCTTCACTTAAATATTAGGCTTTTATCTGCAGCAGGGTTCAAACCCATGATGTATGCCTCACCCACACATCACGCTCTATGCCTTGCTATTAAACCAAAGCTCTGGATGTGATTTTTCAATTGTTATTGTTATGATATTAATAACCTTGTGTCATTCAATACAAGAGAAATGTTCTTCTTTGTATTAGGCTTGTGTTGATTGGAATACTGAGGAAGGATGTTGAACAATTAGGTGGCCAAACATAAGGAGGACATGTGAAAGAGTTTTAGAATCCCTTCCCCCTCTTTCTCTCCCATTCCCATTTTGTGTTCCTTAATCTATTTCTTTGATAATGTGTTCCTTCAATCTATTTCAGGAAGGTGTTGGTGTACCTCAGACTAAACATAAGTAATTTAAAATATAACGAGTTGGCAATGGGTCTTCAGGAGGAATTTGTCTTTGATTCTGCATATGATGCTGTCTCTCTCTTACTTGATAATCAAATCCAGAAAATTTAGAGTATACATATTATTCTTTATTGAAAGATTGTTATGCTTACAGCGATAGGTAGTGGATAATCATCAATTAGCCACTACCAAGACATGCTATGTGGAGTTAGTTTTCTTTTATTGATACAACCAAAACATCGATCAACTTATTTTGCTCCTCTAAGAGTCATTGGTCTATGTGTAACAGCTTTTCAAAGCAATCCTAGCTTTGACCTTAAAACTTTTAATACTTACATGATAAAGGAAGCTTATATACATTAGCTTCTTTTGAACTTTAACCCGAAGAATTCCCAAAATGAAAAAGGAACAAAAGGGGAAAAGAGATCACTCAAATGATAAGTAACAAATACGTAAACTTGGAAAGAGTAATCCTTCTTTTTCAAGGTGAAGTCTTCAATGCCCATTGGCCAATGTTTTCGCAGACTCAAATCTGGGGCTTTTTTGGGCAAATTTGGTTTTGGAATAAAGATTCAGATAATCTTGAAAGCGGAGGTGAGAGGGATACAAGAGCTTTGGTGCTGGAGAAATGATGGCCTCACCAGCCGGGTTGTAAAAGGTGGCAATGGAAAGTCTATTCCCGTCCTTTTCAGCCATCACTCGGTGTTGAATACTCTTATACATCCCGTTGCTCAAAATCTCGATTTGATCACCGATGTTCACAAAAAGTCTGTTGTTCTTGGAAGGTGGAATGTTCACCCAGTGTCCGTCTTTGAAGAATTCAAGGCCAGGAACTAGTTCGTCTTGGAGTAAGAGAATGATACCACCAGCATCTGTGTGCTCGCGCAATCCCCTGACCAAATCAGGGCGAGGACATTGAGGATATATTGCCACTTTTGTTCCAACAGAAGGACCCTTGCTCCCTGAAAATGCTTCTTTGATGTAACTCTTCTTTAGGCCAAGGTTCTCACACATTAGTTCTGAAAGATTTTCTGCAAGTTTGATCAGCTGATCAATGTAGCCATCTACTGCTTTGCTGCACACAATTTTTGTTCAAATGTGAAATTCAACAATGTTAGGAAAAGATTTTGTTTCGTGAATAGATTACCAATGAAGTATTCTTAGTGCATGACATAGATAGGTTGTATGTATGTGCTCATTCATTCTAGCATATTGGTTTAACTGTTGAAGCTTTATGCTCTAGTGTTGTTGACTTACCAAAGTTCCTTTGAGAGACCTTGAATCTCATAGATGTTGGAACTTGGACGATGCCAAACAAAGAATGTGCTTTCCCAGTCTGTGTTGCTGATATTTTCTTTCTTCTGTAAGCTCGTAGGTAGCTCTGATTCGTAGAACCGTTTCTTCATGTTGTCTGCATAGTGCTGATTCACCAACTGCTTCACATTGTCCATCAAGTAAGTGTCAATTCCATGGTTCTCTATCTGCATAAATTGAACATTTCTCAAAAGTGTTTAGTACTCTACTTACAACAGAATATACATTCATTCATTACCATAAAGAAGCCCCATTTCTCACAAGCCTGATGGAGAAGTCCCATGGTTGCACTTCTCTCGTCACCTTCAAGCTTACTGAAGTCGATTACCGGAATCTCCATCTTTTTCTGTTTTTTTTTTTTCTTCTAGTTCAGTATGAAGGAAATGAAGGTACTTGGTGGGATATTTATAGCCGGTGGAGTAGAAAATCTTTTACCTGGTGGGGCTAATTAAAAAGAATGCAGTTAGATTTGAATAACGGGTAGTTGCAGTTGGAACCTAATTACCTTATTTGAAGGAAGATTATTGGGATGAGAAAGGATAGTGAGTCCAAATTCACTTCATATCAAAAGCCATGTGATTGGTGCTATTATTTTATGTTTTGACAAATCTATGGTGGATTTATGTCTTATAAATTAAGCTTTCCTGATAGAATGCTTCCATGCCACAAAAAATTAAAGTTAATAGCATTGAATGCGGACTTCTCTGTATTTTCTAATGGGTCAACTAGGACTTGTTTATGTTCTTTTAGTAACGTACGGTAGTTGGTAATTGCTTATATCTAGCAATTCGTTGTTTTGAAGAAACCAGGGGCAATGGGTGATGGAAATATGGATAATAATACTACATTCCTATGGGCGGTTGTGGTTTTAAAACTTATTGGATATGACTTTCAGTGACTTACAAAAACACCAATAATTTAAAGTAAAGGTAATTAATGGAACAACACAACCGATATTTGATAACAACACACGCGCACACACACAACTTTTATGCCATTTGGACTAAAAAATGCACCAACTTCTTTTATGAATTTGATGAATAGTGTGTTCAAATCATTCTTGGATGTGTTCATGATAGTATTTATAGATGATATTCTGGTGTATTCAACATCGAAAGAGGACCATGCTAATCACTTGAGGCAGGTGTTATAGATTCTTCGTGATTGTAAGTTATATGTGAAGTTCTCTAAATGTGAGTTTTGGTTAAAATTTGTGGCATTCTTGGATCATATTGTATCCGATGAAGGAATAAGGGTTGGTGCTCAAAAAATAGAAGTCGTGAAGAACTGACCAAGACTTATAACGCCTATGGAGGTTTGTAGTTTCCTTAGGTTGGCAAGTTATTATAGGAGGTCTGTTGAAGGATTTTTTTTCCCATTTCTGCACCCTTAACAAAGCTAACACACAAAGCAACCAAGTTCCAATAGAATGATGTGTGTGAAAGAAGTTTCCAAGATCTGAAGAATAAGTTGACTTCTATACCCATATTGGTACTTCCAGAAGGCACAGAAGGGTAAGCAGTATATTGTGATGCTTCGGGAGTGAGATTAGGATGTGTATTGATGTAGCATGGTAAAGTAATAGTTTGTGCCTCAAGACAGTTGCGACCACATGAAAAAAATTACCCAACACATGATCTTGAGCTAGCAACGATTGTATTTGATTTAAAGATATGTCACCACTACCTGTATGTAGGGGTGGGTATGGTATGGTATGTATCGAATTACCATACCAAATCGAAACTTTTTATACCGCGGTTTTGATAATATGGTATTTGGTATAGTATATGGTATATATTTTAAAAAAAAATTGGCATTCCGTATGGTATTTGGTATTTATAAGTACTATACTGAAATACCAAATACCATACCGAAGTATATAGTTAGATAAATAATTTGTATATACTATTAAAATACTAACAAATATACAACCTAGTATTAGGATTAAACTAAATGTTTATACGTTGAAGCTTTGATTACTCGATCTGGATGAAATGTCCTTTTTATGTAGTTGATTAACAAGGGGGTTGCTTGTACTTTCTTTTTAATATTCATAACTATGTATAATATGTTAGTATGATACACAATTGAGATGTTTTTTTTGAAATGTCAAAGTCATATTAGTCTATTATTCGAGTATATATTGTCGAAGTTGAACAAAATATGATTAACGAATTACCATACCACAAAATATCGAAATGGAACTTCAAAATACCGAATCATATTGAATTAATTTGGTATGGTAATGGCATAACATTTTTAAAAACCAAATATCAAAATTACCATACAGAAATTTCAAATATCGTACCATATCATACCATGTCCACCCCTACTCGTATGAGGTTCATGTTGATATATATACTGACCATAAGAGTTTGCAATATATCTTTAAGTAGAAGGACTTGAATTTGAGGCAGCGAAGATGGATTGGGCTATTAAAAGAATATGACATTGATATCTTGTACCATCTGGAGAAAGCAAATGTGGTATCTGATGCATTAAGTCATAAGACGATGGCGAGCACTTATGGACAGCCCACGGAAAGACAAGGGATAACTAAAGATCAATACTAACGAGCTTGCTTGGGGGTTCGTTGTTTTATCCTTTTTGAATTTCATTTGAAAGAAAATGGTTTTGATTTTTTTTAAACTATTTCAAAAATTTCGAAATAATTTAAAGAAAATTACAGAGTCGCTACTTGATTTTTATAGAAAATATCAAGAAAAAACTTAAAGAAATTTCAAAGATTCAAAAACAGAAATAAATCTTTGAAATAAGAAAAACTGAGTAAGGGTTGAATTAATGCCCTACGAAGGTTTTTTAGGCACTTAGGAGCGTCCGTTTTAAAAACGATTTACCAAACATAATTTGACTAACTTAAAAAGTGGCTAATTTTGCAAAAACTTGATTTTATAGAAAATATCAAAATTATTATATTTGCATATCTAGACTGACATTTATTCATTTAAGTGAGAAATATTCTACTTAAGTTAAAGAAAAACCCCATTTAAAATAAATTTCAAATTTTTGAATTTAAGAGGAAAATAAATTTATTTTTTTATGAAGAAAAAAGGATTATATTTTTTTAATCGGAAGGTCCATTTGTTAAAAATAGCACCTTTGGGAAATAAAGGATTTTAAGAAAATACCGAATCAAGAGTGTTTTATTAATTATAGAAAGTTAAATTTTTCAAGAAGAATTGGTTTCTTAGGTTATAAGAGAATTACTTTAACCCTAGTAAATTATTAGTCACATGAACGAAGCAAATGTCATCTTGGTGTGAAAAGACTCATTTTTTTAAAGACTTGTTTTAGGAGAATAATTAAAGGATCCTTTTGATTTATTATAAAGTGATTGATCTACATGACAAAGTGGTAAACAATTTGAGAAATTGCAAGTATAAAACAAAAATTAACAACTCAAATGGGATTAATTTAGATTAATTAAAATAGTTAGAGCTAATTACAAATAAATAACATGGACAAGTTTTTCCCCAAAAAACATCTTTTTTGAATGAAGAACCTAGAGGGTATTTATAGATGGGTATTGGGGGTGGGGTGGGGCGTGGGGTGGGGGGGAATACTAGGGTTTTGGATTTGAAAAGATGGATTTCAAATTCGAATTTTGAAATCGTTTTCTTGATCAATTAGGATCCATAGTGAGACAAAAATCATTAATGGTCTTCGTACTCGAAAATCAGTAGAGAGAGAGCTTGCACGCAAAGAGAGAAGTATCCGTTGGCTTCTTGCCAAAAATGGGCCAACATGGTCTGTAGCGGCTAAGGTCGATGAAATTCTAGCCGTTCTTGGTTGTACGAGGGGGGTAAAAGGGTAAATGAAGGGGAGGCTGGTTGACTAGGGTTTTGCTGGTGTTTTGTTATTGATACTGTTGTTCTGATGTTGTTGTTGTTGGGAGGAGGAAAGGGTAATAAGGAAGATGGGTTGGGTTGGGTTGAATAGATTTGGCTCAATTTGGCTACAAAAGTAAAGGGAGGGGGAGGAAGAAGCCCAAATTGGAATAAGTTTAAAAAATTAGGGTGAAACTCGGTCAGTCAAATTAAGACAAATCAAATCCCGAACTAATTAACGAGCTTCTAATTTCTACAATTAGAAACAATTATTTTATAGATCACCATAATTTTATTTAAAATCAAGGAATTAATTACACAAATTAATTTTTAATTTTAAATCGATTTTGAGAAAAATTAAATCATTTACATTTTAAACTTGATTTCACTTGAAATAATTTCCAAAATATTTTCTTAAGTGAAACCTATATAGTTTTGTGTAGCTATATACAAAATATACTCATTTCACCTAAAAATATAAAATTAACCTCAGATTAATTCAAAATTATTTTTTTAATAAAATAATTATTTCAAAATTGTTTAGAATTAAAGAAGCTCAAAAACTAATTCAAAACGCAGAGGGCAAAAATTAGGTGTCAACATTCGCCTTCTTGAAAATTCAGATAAAGGAGTGATTATACAAAATGCGGCAGAATCCTCATTAATAGCTGAAGTAAAAGAGAAGCAGTCTAAGGATCTTATTCTTTTACAACTTAAGGAGAATGTACAACAAGGTATGACAAAGATATTTGAGCTTACACAATATGGAGTACTTCGGTGCCAAAACAGATTATGTGTACCTACTATATATGGACTAAGAGAAAGGATTATGACAGAGGTACTTCATTCAAGATACGTTGTCCATTCGGGATCAACAAAAATGTATCATGACTTGAAGAAGAATATTGCAGAATTTGTAGCAAGATGTCAACACATTAAAGTAGAATACCAAAAGCTCGAAGGTTATATGCAACATATCGACCTTCCAATATGAAAGTGGGACATTATAAACATGGATTTCATCACTGGTTTGCCTCGCACATTTCAGAAGTTTGATTTCATATGGGTAATAGTTGATAGACTCACCAAATAAGCGTATTTCCTACCGGTCAAGACCACATACAGAGCCAAAGAGTATGCGATGTTGTATATTAAAGAGATAGTTCGTCTACATGGAGTCCCAATCTAAATAATATCTGATAGGGAATCTCAATTCGTTGTAAATTTTGGAACTCATTTTAGAGGAGTTTGAAAGCACAAGAGAATTTAAGTATAACTTTTTACCCTCAAACAGATGGTCAGGCATAACGTATAATCCAAACACTTGAGGATATGTTGCGAGCTTGTATGTTGGACCTCAAAGGTATAACAATTCTAGAAGTTCAGAATAAGTAGATGTTTGATCATATTTCAAGTTTTTAATTTGAAATTAGTGTTTGTTTATAAAATCTACACAAAAATTTAACTTCAATCTCAAATCTCAAATTCTTCAAAAAATAGGATTTTAAATTTTATAATTTCTTAAAACATAAAACTTGACACCTAAATTTATATTTTGTAAAAAATGATCCATCATTTTAAATTTTATAAGAAAAGACTCATTTTTTATGTGAAGAGATTGTTTGTACCATATGAAAGGATTATATCAAAGAATAATTAGTAATTAGTTACTAAAGTTGTTGCCTGGTGAAATTTTGAAAAATCATATGTATTTGAAAGGTTATAGCATATATCGCAACATTTATTTACAAAAAGAACATGCTAGTATACGATTTATTAGTGTGTTGTCTTAGAATATTTCAGTAGCTTGTTAACAAATTATAATTTATTCATTTGATAAAACAGTATAAGAGTTGTGAAGAATTTTGATAGTTTTCACAAATTTGGAGAATTTTGATCGTTTTCACAAATTACGATGCTTTTATGTTAATAAAAAAAAATAATACAACTTAAAAATCTAAATTACATGTCCAAATAAAATTTCAACTTCAAAAAAACTGATTTTAAACCATGATTTCAAATCATGTACAAACAATCACTAAATCATAACAAGAATGGGTTGGTCTAAGTTACAATGATCACCAATGCTTCAAAAATGAAACATTTCTCCACAAAAAGAAGAGTTTATAAACAAATTCTAGGGAGACATTGTAATTAACTCATCAATTCCACATGATCTGATTTGAATATCCATAGATTTCTCGGACGATAATGATACGTCACAGCACTGACGACGTGGCGCCCTAACCTGAAACATTTCAAGGCAAAAAAATAATTTAAAAACTTTACTTTAAAATAATAATCTAACAAGTTTGTGTATAGTTCACAAGTACTTATTATATTTCATATAATGAAATTCAAATATGCATGAGAACAAAAGTTTAAATGTGCTAATATTGAATGATCAAACTAAATATTATTTACATGTATTTGTAGTGTTGAAATATTATTTACTGGCACTAGTAGAAAAATCAAAATTTCTGAAAATCTTTCTATCGGAAATCTATCGAAATTATATTCGTCGCAACTGTCTCGTTTGGTTTTCCCCTGGAATAACCAAAATTTCTGAAAACCTTCTTGTCAGAAATCCTTCAAAATTGTACTAATCGCCACTATTTCTGGTGGACTCTTCGTTGAAAATCCTAAATGTTCAACAAAAACGTCCATAGGAAATTTTGATTCTTCTAGTTGTATGTTATCAACATCAGAGTAATAAAGAAAAGATCGAGTAGAAAACATGAGCGGAGCCAGGGGTGCAGATGGGTTCATGCAGAAAATTACATTGTATATGCGACGTCAAATTTTTTAAAAATATATAGTTGATGTTGAATATCTCCGACTTCTTTCTATCGGAAATCTATCGAAATTATATTCGTCGCAACTGTCTCCTTTGGTTTTCCATTGGAATAACCAAAATTGCTGAAACCCTTCTTGTTAGAAATCCATCAAAATTATACTCGTCGCGACTATTTCTGATGGACTTTTCGTTGGAAATCGTAGATTTCCGACAGAAACGTCCATTAGAAATTTTGATTTTTCTAGTTGTATTTTATTTTTGACATCAAAGTGATTCAAAAAAGCAGAAGAGAGTAAAAGACATGAGTGGAGCCAAGGTGTGCAACGGGATTCACTACTAAAAAATTCTGTATATATGCAACGTCAGATTTTCTTATATGTATATAGTAGATGTTTAACCTCTCTGAGTTCTTAGTATGTTTCATTCTTCATATTTTAAATACTCTTACTGAAAATTCTAACTCCGTCACTCCTAAAAATAAGAAGAAAGAAGCAAAATAACGTAAAGGATATAGACATAACCAACATACCTGTCTATCAATATCCAACTTGCTGGAGAAGACTCTAATCTCTTCCAAATTCCTGACTACTTTATTGCCATCATCTTTTGTGCAAGTTTTTCCCTTTACTCTATGCCTTGTATAATTACTCCAAACATTATCGCCATTAGAATCAACACTTTTCAAAAATGCAACCATTTTCTGGCAAGGACCCCTAGATTCCACCTTTGTCCTGAACATAAATAATGGTCTTTTCTTATCTTTATCATATGATTCAAATGACCTTAAAACTGTCATAAGCTCTGGAACTTTAATATCCCCCTCGTATACTTGTATCGCGTAACCCCAAGCCACTGCGATGGATAATGAATTTTTTCGATCGTAGCAAATATATTGTTGTGATATTCTTGCAGGATCAGCATTAGCAGCTTTGAAGAAATGTTGTACAGCTTGAATTTTGTTCATGTTGGGGAAAATTGAATGTAAATCTTCCATGTGATGAAGTGATAGTAATGGTGATAATGGATGTGATGTAAGTATTCCAAATATATTTCCCCATACATCATCCTGGCAATAGAATAAAAAGAGATGAAATATTACAAATAATTAGTTGACATGTAGATGAAATGAAGTAAGATGCCAGTTGAAATTTTGTTAAAGTAATACTCCCTCCGTTTCAAAAAGAATGACCTGCTTTTCTTTTTAGTCCGTTTAAAAAAGAATGACCTTTTTCTTTTTTGACAACACTTTAATTCCAACTTTCCACATAACATGTTTAAGACCACAAGGTTAAGGGGCATTTGAGTACATTTGCCATAACTTTAATTTAGGACCACAAGATTCAAAAGTTTTTTTTATTTTCTTAAACTCTGTGTCAAGTCAAACTAGGTCATTCTTTTTGAAACGGAGGGAGTATGATTTAATACTTTTAGAATTTTGACATGATTAGCATTTTTTAAATATTGTTTGTGCATCATAGTTCTAATACTAGCTAACGAATTAGATGTTTGAATAGTGTGAATAGGGAACAAGATAGACATAGATTTTGGTCTCCCAACCGCAAGTACTTTTACGTATCATTTCTCGATCGAGTCCATTAGTCAAAAGGTCATTTAACTATCCGAAATTACCTTGTAAAATCACCATTACTCAAAAGGTCACTTAACTATTCGAGATTGCCTAGTAAAAGTATGTTTCTCTAGTTCGTAACAGAAAAGTAAATTGCCTAGTAAAAGTATGTTTCGCTAGTTCGTAACAAAAAAGTTACTTAACTATGCCTGTAATACTTAGAAGGTCAGTCATTCCGATTTTTTGTCAAACTTTTTGTGGCTAAATACCTATTTGTCCTCTAAATTATCATTTTCTTTGTACTATTTTAATATTATGATATCCTCCCCCCCCCCCCCCCCCGCCCCCCTTCCTAATCTATCCTATGGATTTATGATAGATCTAAGTGGCAAGATGATTTTTACTAACAAAGGGAAAAAAAAACTCTAATAACAACTCAATCCCAAATTAGTTGGAATTAGTTATATGAACCGTTCACACTTATATTTCGCTCTATTCCCGAAATATTGTTAGTAAAATTAAACAAGATTTACCTTATAGCTAAGTAAAATGCAACTGTTCTCATATTAATTTGATTTTAAAAAAAAAAGCATATTTTAAAATATTGGTTAAAATTCATGTAATTTGAATCTTGAAAAACGAAACATGGTAACTAATTTGGGACCGAGGGAATAACCATAAATATAGTAACTACAAGCAAAAGAGAGTACTAACATTAAATGTTTTACTTACTTGGTGAAAACCAGGTTCATGTGTTAAACTCACTCCAAGCTCAGCCAAACAAGAGAAAATCCTAGCATCACTACTATAGAGACTTGGGTATCTCATCAAACAAGAATCCAAAACCCTAGCTAAAACCCTAGCCAAAGGGCTACTTATTGCATATCCACCGCCACCAAATGCCATTTCAAAAGAAAAATAATCATTTTGAACATAGCTCTCTGAATTTGACCCTATATAATACCATTCATTGTGATCATATTTTTCTAATGTCTTCACCAAATTATCCACGAAAAAAACAGTATCGTCGTCCCCGAAAATGTACCATCTCACGTTAGAGTCGTTACGTGCGAGCACTTGTTTGAGCGTGTATGTTAGGCCGAGGGCGTAACGTGCACCCATGACATGGGTGTAGGGGAAACGAGACATGTCATCATAAATAAGAAATGGTGGAAGATCGATGTTTTCTGGAGAACTATAATTTTCAGATGGAGGGTGATCTAGGAAGACGTAAGTTCTCATAAAATTTGGCTTGTACCATAGACGAAGGAATTCTTTTCGTTGCGAAAAAGTTTTAGAGGATGAAGCAATTGAGAAAATAAGGTGGCTAATGGTGGTCGGAGAATTTTTCGTGGTGGTGGTGGTGGCGGTGGCAGTGGCGGTAGCGATGGTGTAGGAGATAGAGGTTAACTTGTGGAGGATGGAAGAATGGTAATTGAAAGCAATAAAAAAAATTGAGAGAAAAGTGAAGAGAATCAAGAAAATGTCTTTGAAGCAAAATGGGGTTTTCAAAGCTGACATTTTTAATTTGATTAAAGAGGCTTAGTGAATTGAAATGACTAATTATTCAAGTCAATTTTTTCCTAGATCTGCACACTTCAAATGTGTTTATTTGAATATGATGAAGCATTTATTTGAGACAGATTTTGTGTGTGTGAAAATGTATCTAGTACAATATATACATTGGTTTACCTGTTTTTGTGTTTGTGAAAATGAATCTAGTACAACATATATATTGGCTGACCTGGTGAATCTCTTACTGGATTTTGTGAGCAGAAAATGGTAAGCTTTTGAAAATTAGCAAGTACTAATGTTCACTCTTACTTTTACTACCAAAACTGAGTCAAACAAGCTTTCCCATTTTAGCTGTTGTTTTAATTCTTTTCATGTTTTAGGAAGGACACTAAATACATAATTAAAGTATATATTATTTATTAAGTTATTCTTATTCTTTAGATTTTTATTCGAGAATTGACCAATATTTAATTAAAAAAAAAACTTTAATATTAAGAATATAGTTGAAAACAATTTCAACTTTCGTCTTAAATTTCTGAAATGACAATTATTTTGAAAAATTGAGCTAAAGCAAAAATTAAAATAGGACCAATCAGAGAAAGTATATGTTATCCTAGTTTTATATGGACAAATCAAATAAATACTAATTATGGCTACATATCAACAATACTTCCTCCGTTCTATTTAATTGTCATGTTTCGCTTTTTGAAAGACAATTTAACTAATTTTAAAAATTAGATTATGTTAAAATATTGGTCAAAAATTATATTATTTGACTTTTAAAAAAGAAATTACTATCACAATTAAAACAGAACAGAGGGAATAGTAAATAATGTTAACCTCATAATAATAAGAGTAATTTAAAAGATCATCTAAATGTCTACACTATACTGCATGCTTTAATTAACTTTCAACTTCAATTTGTGATGTTTTATTTATACGCTGCACGATCTTGGCCATAACGTGAAATAACTATAAAACGTAGGAAACTATTATATCGAACACACACAAAGTGAATGGAACAATATATATACATATTATGAATGTATGTCTTTATAAAAGGAAGGGGCGTCTCATTGCTCCGCAGGGGTGTATATAAGCCGGATTGGTTTAGATATTTTAAATATCAAATTAAATTCATTTTGCCGGATTTTCATAATTATAAATTAAACCAAATCAATAAAAATCAAATTTTTTTCAACCAAACCAAATCAACGTAACATTCTCAGGAGGCCATTGTGAATTATGTGCAAAGACATTTCTGTATTTCGCATCCCCGATTCTGTATCATCTAATTATTCTCATCTCCTTTCTTCTTGCTTCTACTGAATCTACTTACTATCATTAGTAATTACTATATAGATTCCAGTTTAGTCCTCAATATAAATGATCAATTGTAAACAAGAGTTGTCGATTTTTGATTTATTTCAGCACCACAATGAATACTGTGTTCACAAATCACCACATGTTGAGGAGAACCAAAAGGAAAAGTATGCATTCGTTAAAAGAGCTACTTCTTCGACCTATGAGGGGTCATATTCGTTTTGGCCCATCATGCGATTGCCCGATCCTACACCATAATCGAATAATTAGTTCATTCTCCTCATCACACCCATTGCGCGATCACATATCATAACGTGAAATAGTTTTATTGCAAGTTTTCAACCATAGTGTAAATATGTATAAATAACACTAGCTAGGTGCAGATGATTCTAATACAGCCAAAAGCACATTGTGGAATATGTGTATCAACAGTTCAAACACATATTGTGCAATTTTCGTGGTCACAATTGGATCCTTAACTGAATTGGGACACCACTCAGAAATTTTTTCAATCCTGGAAAATGTGTTTTCCAATTTTTTTAATGTTGAGTTCACATTTCCATATTTTTATGCCTACATCTGCTCAGTCTCTTATTTCTCAGTCAAAATAAACACCAGTGTTATAGAAGAGCCAAAGAAATTATTTTCTAATGTTTGGTTCATCACAAAGGCCAAATGAAGATGGTACTGTATATCACGAGTCGGCCAAAATTGAAGTAGTAAATACTCGATAAGTTAACTTTTATAATATCTCATATATTTATGTCTATTTGTTCAAATTAGTGCCTAATTTTCTAGAAAAAACTCAAGCTTATGTGGGTGCTTTCTATCTACTAGCTATGAGGCCGCCGTTTGAATTAGTTGAACTAATCAAAGCAAAACAGATGTTTTTTATTTTTTTGTAAAGGTTCCATATGAGAGTTTATTTCATGATATATCAAAAGGGAGTACTGTTGACTAAGGAAAAATAACATAAATATACACCTTAATTTATCATATTTACACAAATTTTCACCCTTACAAAGTAATTACAAAAATCACAACTATCAGTTATGTATCTCAATGGAATGTATCGGGAACGAATTATGTATCGCCGTGTATATCAGTGTGAGTTTTGTTTAAAAGATACATACACTATGTATCTTTGAATGATTACAGTGTGAGTAATTATATATCTCAACGAAATGTACCATGAACAAATTATGTATCTCGACAGCCCCAAAAACGTGATTTTCTGTAAATATGCAAAATATCTGAATTTTCTGTAATTAAGCACCAAACTGTCGAAATTTATGTTGTTTACCCGTTGAATAAAGAGAAGAAAGATGCAGCCCAAAGACTAAGTTGGCCCATAAAGCTAGTGAGGCCCAATGTCTAACTAATCAGCCCGTTAGCCCTTAAGTATAAGTTAGATTAGTTAGTTATGTTAGTTAAGTATAAATACTCCTACAATGTAATATGACCGTTAGAGCTTTTCATTTTTCCTTCTCTCAAGTATGATCATATATTTCTTCTTCTCTCTTAGCTTGCATGATCTTCTGCTTCCTCAATCTTGAGGATCTTGAGTACTGAAGGTACTCAGTTCATAGTATCAGAGTCGTCGATCGTCGGCCATTGGAAGTAGACATTGTCGGCAAAGATTCGCCGGAAAATTGGTGAATTTGTCTATAAATCAACTCGATTAATCACTGCACTCGGTCAATTGTTAAATTCAATTAAGACAGAAGATCGCACTTCTGCAAATTGCTAAATTCAATTGCTGATTAGTTGCAACATAAAATCAAAAGGAATTTTGAAGAAATTTCTGTAAGTTTTCTGTCAATGTGAAATTTGTGGATTTCGTGAATATCTAGAGATTTGTGTGAATGTTTTTGTGAAAAACTTTGAAAGAAATTGAGTAAAATGGCTAGTACTGGACTTGGAAATGCGAGTAATACAACAATAGAAAATGCAAGTAATGCAACAACAGGACAACTAATAGATTACAATCATCTGTTATACCTGCAATCAACTGATGTTAGTGGAACTTCTATTATCTCATTTCAATTGAAAGGCAGTAAGAACTATACGGTATGGAGCAAGTCAATGAGGATAGCCTTGTTAGGAAGGAACAAGTTAGGGTTGGTTGATGGTACTTGTAAAAAGGAATCAGTGTCTGAAAATCTAAGGTATCAATAGGAATGTATAAATGCCATTGTGCTATCTTGGCTCATGAATTATGTGGCAAGCAATCTAATAGGAGGTGTAGTTTATGCTACTAATGCACAAGTAGTTTGGAAAGATTTAAGAGAGAGATTTGAAAAAGTTGATAGATCTAAGGCATTTAACATTCATCAAGAAATTATAACCTATACATAAGGAACTCAGTCTGTATCTGTGTATTACACAAGACTTAAGGACCTTTGGGATGAGTTTGAATCCATAATCCCGGCTTCTTGCTGCAACTGTGAAAAGTCTAAGAATTTTGTCAGTTATCTACAAAGACAAAAGCTATATTGGTTTTTAATAGGACTAAATAAGTCTTTCTCTCAAGTAAGAAGTCATATCTTACTGCTTAGTCCTATAACAAGTGTCAATCAAGCTTATGCAATGGTGATGGGTGATGAAAATCAGACGGCAATGTCTGCTACCTTTAGTGCAGTTGGTTTATTGGGATCTATTGCAAATAAGAATCAAGGATTAGGGAAAACAGAGGCAATAGCCATGTATACTAAAACTGACACTGGTACTGGTAACACAAAGTTCAAAAGGAAATACAATCCCAACTATAATCCCAATATATTCTGTGATCATTGCAAATTCAAAGGACACTATACAGTGGATTGTTATCAACTAATAGGATATCCTCATGATCATCCAAAGTTTGAACAGAAAGAGAAACATGAAGCTAGACACAACTCTGACAATAGGTACAAGTTCAAAAAAGGACCTGTTGCACAAAATGTTGTGATACAGGACTGACCTCAGCTAGATATTTATGTATATGGTCAATATCATACTCAACACAATCAGCTGCCGAATCAAATCAACAACTATGCTACTGTTTCTTCTACTGGAACTGATTATTTTTCAGGAAACTATAGTGGTCCTACTATTTCAACTCAACCACAAGGAAGTTAGTATAGATATGATGAAAGACCAAGATTTACTCAGTCACAGTATGAACATATCTTCCAAATGCTGGAAAAGACAACAACAATGCTCAGGAATCAGGCTACACAACTAATACACACTCTGCTAACATGACAGGTATCTGTAGTACCCTGACTGTCTCTACTAATCCTCCAGATTAGATAATTGACTCAGGAGCTATAAACCATATGGCATCTGATCTGTTAATGCTTGACACTAACACACTAGCACAAACTGAATAACTAAAATAAGTAGTATTACAAAACGGTGAACTAACTAAGGTATCTCACATTGGCCCTAGTAGTCTCTCATCTAAAACTAAAGTTCAAAATGTATTTTATGTTTCTGAATTTAAATTTAACTTACTATTTGTGTCAAAAATAACTCAACAACTGAATTACTCAGTTAAGTTTTATCCTGATTTTTGTATCTTTCAGGATCTCTTCACTAGGAAGGTGAAGGAGATTGGTAAAGAACAAGAAGGTTTTTACTACTTGCTGGACTCAGTATTCCCAAAGCACAAAGGGCCAACTATGTGAATGTAATAGTTAAAGATGACATTAGTCTCTGGCATAAGAGAATTGGACATGTCTCAGCTGGTTTCGCGCCCTTATTTTTGAACTGGTCAAAATACGTTTGCAACGTCAGGCTCATCTACCTGGTTTTGAATAGGTTTAGAGTCGCCACCTAACTTTTAGGAAAACCAATTTTTTTTGTAATATAAAACTCTGTTTTGGTCTTTAAAATATTTGAGATTCTGGATAGGGGTTTTGGTTACTCAGGGGGAAGGTGTTAAGCACCCCTTAGAGCCTATCCGAAGATAGTCCTTAAACTTAGTTTTAGAAAAGATAATTGAAAATATTTTGTTTATTGTTACCTTCTTTATCTATCCAAACATTAAAGTAGGTTATACTAAAGTGAACAATGTGTTCAAGTCTGATTGAGAGGCCAATAAAATATAGTGGGACTTGTTAAAAATGTAAGCAAAGCTAGCGTAATTTGATAATATGATGTAGCTTATTTTTTTAAAAAATGTGAATAATAAAGTGAATAACATAAATAATGACGAGAGAAATATCATGAGTTATTCGAACTTTTCAAACATAAGTAAGATGTATACCTTAGAAAACATACGTGAGAAGAGTAATTTAAGAAACATGATAAGTAGTTTAGCATTTTATAAAGAAACCAAGTTTCTTACCATTTGAAAGTTGCATTCTTATCCATGAAAATTTAAATCTCGGGAAAATCTGTATTTTTATGCTAAACTTCGCACCTTAAAGCTCATAAAAGCGTTGTATTTTTTTTTGTCCTAAAGAACCTGCACTTTAAAGGTTTAAAACTCTACATTTAGTTCCCAAAATTCTGCATTTTAACATTAAAAATCAGCACTATGAGCCCTTTAAAAGAACAACATTCTTAGCCTTAAAATATCTGCATTTTAAAGCTCTTAAAATCTGCATGTTAGCTCCCAAAAATCTGCATTTTTAACACAAAAAATCTGCACTTTTAAAGCTCAAAATCCTGCATTTTTAAACCCAAAGACCTGTCACTTTTAGGATCTCAAAAGCAGTATTTTTACTCTAACAAATCTGCATTTTGGCACTTAAAATATCTGGCACTTTTAAGCTCTTTAAAGAGTGCATTCTTACACCAAAAATCATCACTTTAGAAGCTGTTGTCATAACTTAAAGGATGACATGAAAAATAGTCATTAAAACTGCGCACAAATGAAGAAACCTTCCAGATTTTTTACTTCTTAGAAACTCAATTCTAGCTACCGAAACTTATGTTATCTATCTTACCAAATTGATATGGCTTGTATAAAACCCAAACATCAGGAAAACAAGTATAAACACAAGTGCCTGAATCTACGAAATATTAGTTAAAAGGGAAAAAACATATGTCAACATATGTGCAAAAGGTAAAAAAAAACTTAAAGAGAGGAAGAAAGGCACTGGACACTCTAGATGTGAAGATGGGCTGATAGACACGAAATTTTGATGCAAGCATTGATTTCTACTCTGATTAGGACAGAGACAGAGTCATATCACAACTCCCAATGCTCTCCCGAGTGCACATGTAAAAATAGAGAAAGGAAAGATAAAGATTAGCAAGGCAGTTCAAGTTTTAGCGCGATATTAAAGTGTAAAGAAAAGATAATAATAGCGCAAATAACATTACGGTCCTTCATGCAATCGGGCAACCCATGTTATGTACACTAAACTACAGCACTTTGAAATACAATTTAAATTTGAGGACATAGGCATAAAGTTGTTATGCCTTTCAAATCAAATTAGTCATCCAGCAGTTGAGATTTTTATTTTTTTTTTGAGGCAACAAATCATTAACTTCAAGTTTAGCTACAAACTCAACAGATTTATGAAATTTAGAGTCAAAGTACTAGAAGCTAGTGGATTTAAATCCCAAACAAGTCTTAGTTTAAGGACAAACATGTCAAAGTCTCCAACATTTTCCTATAGCCGTACAACTAAAAGGGACACCATAACAAAGTCTTGACAAGTTTTTACCTTCGGCAAATAATTCTAAACGTTGGCCTAACCTTCGCCCGGGCAGAATTGATCACCTTCCCTTTTGGCCAAATTCTCATTGATCTTGAAAGAAGACTATCCTAAAATTACCTACTGATTTGGCCAACAAGAAGTCTATCTATATGGTGATTTAGATTGGGTTATTCACTTTTATCCTTAAGATACAAAGTAAAACATACACAAATAAACTCTTTAACAGAAATAAACAAGGAGGAGGTTTGAGCCTTCAAGTTTCATCCGGAATCTCTTTAATCAGACTTCCAATAAGTCTTTTTAGGTAAAACTTAGTGAGGGCCTTGTTAATAAGTCTCTAGCTTAGAGAAATCGTACGAGACAACCACATGTGTCGGTAATAGACAACGAAACAAGACACTTCTTAATTCAAACAGCTGGGAGTAGCTAACAGGTAAACTTTAGCAACACATACTAGGAAATAGGATGAGCTTTCACACTATTTTGCATACTTGAACGCCTAAAGAAAATAGATTGCTAGATTTCAGAGAGAACAAGCGATAATATCAAATGAAATATGCAGAGCACAAATGACTAGGCATCAGCCTATATCAAGTACATATTTGAACCAACAAATGCGAATGAAGAAAAAGATGAAGCCTCACAAGCTCTATGAGCTCAATGCCTTTTCAAAAAAAATGAAACAAATTGTAATTTTAGCGCCATCTTAACAGATTTCAAAGTCGTAAACATACTTATCTCATAGACACAAGTTAATCTGTATGTAGCACATAGGAAGAAATTTACATACAAACTTAACCACATAAGTTCATTTGAAAATATGTCAACATGTTGTGTTATTATATTTCGTGAAAATAGCTTTCCATATTTAATTAAGGGCTGCTGATGTTTTACAAACACACAAACCAAATATATATATGTATTTAAGTCACCACTATAATGTTAAAGCAGTCGAACTGATATCTAAATAAACCCAAAATAGTCCACTGAACATATTTCCGCAATGGATAATTACAACCTATTCAACTCTATTTTAGAACCTAAAACAGTGCTCCACTATTTGGGCTAGTTACTTAGGCTAAGTGAATACAAAACGGCACATGCTTAGCCATAGAAAAGTTACTCAAACTAGTTGAAAATTGCCTTCACGGTGAGTTCTCAACTTCTCTAATCATTTTAATACTCAAGTTAATACTTTTATGAAATTGAACAGAAATAGAGAACCTCAATAACGTCCAGTTAATCACTTTTGTAAGACTCCTTTTTGCCTAGTTAGAAATTGAAAAATCTTGTTTAAATAGATGGCTAGCCTAAAAACAAACAATAATTGACTCCATTCTCAAGTGTCCAAGCCCGAAAAGATTTAAAAAAAATCCCATGACGGACAGCCAAGCAATTGTAGAGTTTAAAATCTTTTGGAATCCTCTTTCATCCGAAATTAGCAAGCTGCCAGCCCTTTATTAACACACGAACAGACCAGCACATAGCTAAGTCCATTGCCATGTTAAAAACATCTAAAATGACCTCAAAAAGTCCGTTAGATGTAAGTGGGTATAGGAACCAGATCTTAGGCGAAACATAAAAAGGCATCCAAACACTCATGTGATAAGCACGAAAGTAGACGGAACCTACACATACAACGGAGGCGTTGAACGTATATTTCTAACACGCACGCAAGAAGGAAAACTGATTTTAGGTGGAGGAAACCAAATATTCAATATTCTTGTTTCAGTTAGCGGAAGAAAAATGGAGGCTATCAAGATTAGGGGGAAATGTTAATTTATTTCATGAATGAAAAGTGTGACTAATCATCTAGGCTAAGATTTCATTTTCAACAGATGCGATTGAGAAAAGAGATAAGTTTAAACTCGTTCTTATGCTAATACACCTTTTGGACAATCAAAATGAATCTTAAAACAGAAAATCAATCCTTTGACAGAAAGATAATAGTCATGCACATGAGTTAGTACCGAGCTCTTTTCCTAACTTGATTAAATTACAGCTAGATGATTAACCCATGTCGTCCTACAAATGGTTAAGCATGTGTATATAATCTTGCCAAGGTTAATAGCTACAGCCTATTAACCTCAACTCAAGAAAACCAAATTAGGGCCATTTTTAGCTAGTCTCATATAAAGTGGTTTAAATCGATACGATGCTTAATGAGAGGCTACTAGAGACATAAATTAGAACCTAACTTAGCAGTGAGCGGTCAAACCCATCTAATCATATTTAAGACTTAGATTACTACTCCTATATTCCTTTTACGCAAAAAAAACAGTGATCTACAAACAAATAGTTAGTCCCATTTCAAAAGCATACTATTTTTCTTCAAGTTCGGAAGCTGAAAATGTTTTAAAAAGTGCATAGCAAATCAGGGACACAACTAAGTAGCCGCTGCCATCACAGATTTCACGATGGACAGCCAAGAATATGTTCAGTTTTAAGCTTTTCGAAACATTTTTCGGACAAAATAAAGGCTGTCAGGACCTTGTGAACACACCAACCAAACAGAGACACTTCTAAGTCACTATTACCATGTCAAAAGAATCCAAACCAATGTCACAATAACCTCAAATAGTTTACTGAACATATATCGGGAAAGAAAAACTCAAAGCTTCATGGAGTTCGTTTCAAGTCAATCTAAAGTTGTGAATGATCTATCCAATATATATGAAACCAAATGACGCAAGAAATACCATTTTGAGTTTACATCCACAACCAACTGAACGAAAGAACCAACCCCATTTAAGGATTGAAACTTCATCGGATTTACTTAACGGAAACTTTTTTATGAACACATAACACATAACCTAATATACATAAATCAGGAAGCTAGAAATTGATTTTTCTTCAAGTTTTCATGCCCAAAATCAGCCAGCTAACATCTCGACTAATCACACGATAAGCAATTAATAAAAGTAAGTGCAGCGTAACTAAGACGGGATAGGATTTACCTTGTGTAGGGCAGCGATTGAGGCCGTCGAAATGTCGAGTTTCAAGCTAACTACTCTGACTCCGCTATCAACTCCCTCCAAAGAGATTGGGATTTTCCAACGGACAAAAAGAAAACAAATTTAGCAAAAGAGAACTGGGAATATTGAAAGTTCTAAACTTAAGACTATGGAGGTTATTTTGATCATTCAAAACCTTCTTCCTCTTCTTTTTTTTCAAACGGATAGCTAAAGCCCTCTTTTATAGGCACATTTGGAGTGTAAAAGCTTCTCAAAGAGGCTCCAAGTTGAATTCACAATTCAAATTTTTAAGTTATTGATGGGACAACACAGACCTTGAAAAGATATGGAGTAAGGAAAGAAGGGATAAGGGTTTACCTCTTTCAGATTGATTTGAAGGAGATAGAGAGCGAAAATCAGGTCGCACAGACCTTATCCTGATTTTTCTTCTCATCCAAGCTAACAGTGAAGAGGGTGAGCTTTTGCAACTTCAAAATCACGAAAAAAGGGGAAAACACAGAGTTGAATTGTCAGAGCGCGAAATCCGACTGATTATCAGGGTGAAGTAGATGGGTTGCGCAGAGGTTAGGTTGGAGTTTGTCTGGGTAAGAGTCGGCTAGGGTGTGTTTGATCGATGAAGATGATGAAAGGAAAGGAAATATGGATTAGGATGTTTTATTAGTTGATTGGGCCGGGTCAGAGGTGTATTTTGGGCTGCAAATTGGCTGAATTAGCTGAAAAATGAGCTAATTCGGCCCAATTAATGATAAATAAGTCACTTTATGCAAAAAAAAAAAAAATCTTATTTTTCCTTGTCATTTTCACTTATTAATTTAGCAATGCTATCTTCGTCCCAATTAACTTCCCAAAATATATGTATATGTACGAACACATATGCATTACTTTATATACATATATTATACCACAAATAATTTTAGGCGCAAAACTATATTTCGAATATAAAATGAAACTACAAATAGAATCGTGTAATAGTATATCAAAAAATTATTTGAGATAAAATTTAACACTCTAATATTTTGTTGGGAAAATGATGAAAAGAATAAATTAAATATAGAAATATTTTTTCGAGTAATTTCATAAGATATGATATTAGTAGTTACTATATATATATGTAGAATAGAAAGTAAGGGAAATAATATTTTCAAAATTATTTATTGGTGTCAAATTTATCAAAATTAATTCGAAAAGTAAGAAAGATATTTTGGCAAAGTCACCGAGACTCATAAGCATAGAAAAAATTAATTTTGGGAAAAAAGAGAGCCAAAATTTGGTGTCAACAGCTGGTGTTTTGACCAAATTGATATCAAATAATACTTCCAGTATAGTAGAGTATGTAAATAAATGCACAGTATGCCCTTGTGCAAAACAAGCTAGATTACCGTACCCTTTCCTAAAAGTACTACTACTACTGTAAAACCTTTTGAACTGATTCATATGGATATGTGGTGTCCCTATAGGACTGTCATTACTGATGGTTATAAGTCTTTTTTAACTATTGTGGATAATTTTATCAGGTTCACTTAGGTTTTTCTACTACAGATAAAATCTGATGTATTTTACATATTAAAAACTTCTTAGTATATGTGAAAGCTCGATATGATGTTGTTGTGAAAGCTATAAGAAGTGATAATGGAATAGAATTTGTGAACTCTATGTGTCATGATTTATTTACTAACTTAGGTATAATTTATCAAAAGTCTTGCCCTTATACTCCTCAGCAAAATGGGGTAGCTAAGAGAAAACAAACACATATTCTTGAAGTAACCAGAGCCATGAGATTTCAGGCTTCTATTCCCATTAAATTTTGGAGATACTGTGTACAAGCTGCAATTTACATTATAAACAGGTTTCCCTCACAGGTTATTGACAATGTTTCTTCCTTTGAGAAACTGAATAATAGAAACCATCTCTTATACATTTGAGAATTCTTGGTTGCTTGTATTTTGCAAAGAAACTACAAGAAGCAGGCAAGTTACAGTCTAAGGTCCAGGAGTGAAATTCATATGGGATACTCTAACACTCAAAAAGACTACATTCTTTATGATCTCATCAGTAAAAACTTCTTTGTAAGTAGAGAAGTAGAGTTTAAGGAAACTATTTTTCCTTTTACTTAACAAACTACAGATGGTGAAACTCTATTTATTCATCTTGATACTACTTATGAAAACTATTATATGCCTATAACGGTGACTCCAAGTGTGCAGATGATAGGACTAGGTAACAACAACCATCTTCTAATTGACAACACTCTACCATCTCAACCTGTAGAAATCCCAGAGGAACATCATGATCCTATACCTGCTCAACAAGCAGAAGTACATCATGAAGTTGTACCTGTTCTACTACCACCAACTCTAGCACCAAGAAGATCTACCAGAGGAACTCATCCACTTTGTTGGATGAAAGAGTTAGTATCTCTAACTATGGATAAAAATACACCTTATGCATTATCAAAGTATTTGTCTTATGATTATCTTCACCCTAGGTTTGTTGCATTCATATCAGCTATTTAAGTGTAACTAAACCAACTACTTACGCAGAAGAAATCAAGGACAAAAAATGGATTAAAGCTATAAAAACTGAGGTAGAGGCATTACAACAGAATCAAACTTGGAAAATTGTACAACTACCTCAAGGCAAAGCCTCAATTGGCGGTAAGTGGATCTATAAAGTAAAGTACAAAGCAAATGGAGAAATAGAAAGGTACAAGGCTAGACTAATGGCAAAATGGTATAGTCAACAAAAAGGTATAGACTATCAAGAGACATTTAGTGCAGTGATAAAAATGATCACTATCAGGTCTATTCTTGCTATTGCAGCTACTAGAGTATGATATATACATCAGATGGATGTATACAATGTCTTTCTTCAAGGAGACTTACATGATGAGATTTGTATGGATCTACCTCAAGGATTTCAAAGTTAAGGGGAATGAAACAAGTGTGCAGACTTATGAAATTCTTATATGGATTGAAACAAGCTCCAAAACAATGAAATGCAAAGTTAGCTGAAGCATTACAAAAGGATACTATTGTTCAATGCCGATCACTCTTTATACACTAAGAAGACTGGGAAAGGATTTACTGCAGTATTCGTTTATGTAAATTATATGCTTATAACTGGAAACAACTTGAAACTAATCAAAGACACAAAAACTGAACTACAAAAGGCATTCAAAATGAAGGACTTGGGAGAGTTAAAATATTTCTTGGAAATTGAATTTGCAAGGTCTAAATAAGGAATTGTGATGCATCAAAGGAAATATGCTTTGGAGTTAATATCAGAAACAGGACTCAGTGCATCCAGAACAGCAGCTACACCTATGGACAACAATAGTAAGTTTACTACTAGAGAATATGATCAACATTTGAAGAACATCAACAAACCAGAAACAGTCAAGCTTCAAGACAGTGAAGTAACAGATGAACTTATAGAAAATCAAGTAGGATATCAAAGACTTATTGATAAACTACTCTATTTGACTGTAACAAGGCCTGACATATCATACAATGTACAAATACTTAGCCAATATCTACAACAACCACAAAAATCACATATGGAGGCTGCTCTCAGAATAGCTAAGTACACCAAACAACAATCGTGTCTAGGAATCCTAATGTCCAGCAATAAAGAAGACACTTTATCAACATTTTGTGATGTTGACTGGGCATCATATTTAGTCACAAGAAGGTCTGTTACATGTTTCATTATAAAACTAGGGAACTCTCTGATCTCCTGGAAGTCAAAGAAATAAAATACCATCTCAAGAAGCTCAGTAGAAGCTGAACATAGGAGTATAGCCACAACTGTGTCTGAACTGACTTGGTTAACTGGTTTGATGAAGGATCTTGGTATTCAGATACAAATACCAGTGTACATTCACAGTGATAGTAAATCAGCTATTCAAATAGATGTCAATCCAGCGTTTCATGAGAAGGACTAAACACATTAAAATTGATTTTCATTTTATAAGAGAAAAAATTTAGAAAGGATTGGTGAACACAGAATATATTTCAACCAAAAAGCAACTAGTTGATCTTCTCACAAAGAGTCTAAACAGGCCTCAACATGAAATGCTTGTGTCCAAGCTAGGAATGTTCAATCTATTCACTACTCCTAGCTTGAGAGGGACTGTTGAATAAAGAGAAGAAAGATGCAGCCCAAAGACTAAGTTGGCTCATTAAGCTAGTGAGGCCCAATGTCTAACTAATCAGCATGTTAGCCCTTAAGTATAAATGAGATTAGTTAGTTATGTTAGCCCTTAAGCTAGTTAGTTATTTTTTCTTCTCTCAATGATCAGATATTTCTTCTTCTCTCTTAGCTTGCATGTTCTTCTTCTTCCTCAATCTTGAGGATCTTCATTACTGAAGGTACTCAGTTCACAAAGAGGTGGATATATCCTTAAACCTCAAGAATTACAAAGCTTGAGCATAGACCACTCATACAATTCGATCTAAGCACAACATAAACCAAGAAGGTCTCTCCTTTAGCAGCTAAGCTCACAAAAAGAGATGCTACTAAGCACCCTTCGTAGTAAACTAAATATTCAAACTAAATACTAAGCAAAACTGATGTTAAGATCTCAACCTATAGTAATTCTAAAGTTTATCAAACGCCTCGAAAAGCTTAAAAGAACTCAAAAGCAGCTTTTAAGCCCATCCAAATAGGCTCTATGTATTGTGCTAAGAAAATTCCACCTTGTATTGTTTATTTTTCTGCCTATTGTGAAGTATCACAGTGAATGATCTCTAATATGACAATAATATAAGTGTATCTCGTAAAATATAAGTGTCATACAGTGAAATATAGGTGTGTTTCAGTGATATATAAATGATTTTTAGTGATAATTGTGATGATTTACGTGCATCTAATAGAACACAAATATCATACCACACATACAAGTGTATATTTGTATGTATGTAAAGTGTAAGTAGTATGTGTCGTATTGTGATCGTGATAACTATAAACTGTATATGAATTGATTTGTATCCGCATAATTTCAGTTAGGTAGAGATACTGGTATGCGCAAATATAATACTCCATCAACTACATTTTGGAACGAATTATTGCTACATTTTGTTGATACACAAACTACCACACTATATTTCACAAGTAGGAGCAAAACTATCATCATATGAAAATTTCTCATATTAATACTCCCTCCGTTTCAAAATAGTTGGCCCTTGTTAACTTGACACGTACTCCTCTTAAGAAAATATTTATTAGGAGCTTATTTTATCAAATTAGCCTTATTAATTGTACTTTGAAAATATGAATTTGAGTATATACATTTTATGTAGTCATTTAATGATAGAGGTAGTATTGAAAAAACATATTAAAATTCTCTTGATTTCATAAAAGGGATAACTAAATTGAAATAAATATTTTTAGCAAAAGACCAACTTAAACAAAACGGAGAGAGTATTTGGTTTGAATTGAGGGCCTTGAAATTTTCTTGGTATTGCAAAAATTGGAACCATTTTCTTTGTGATTTTGTGGAATATCTAGTCAATTGAAATATGGGCCTTATTTAAAGAATGGTCTTGATGGAAGATATAGTGCAAACGTACCATTGAATGTTACCAAGATTGTTGACAAGTTCAAACCCGCCAAAAATAGAGATTATTTATTTGGTGAATTTTACTACTATTAGTGGAGGGTATGTTTTGGTGGTGGTGGAGGATGTGGTGGTGGAGAACAAAAGAAATGAAAAAAATATTAAAAACAAGAGGTCTCACAAAAGTCCACTTATCTATAAATAAGAAAGCTACATAATTAGTTTTGTGTGGGATAATTACATGTTAGAAAAAAAAGATTTAAGAATAGTATTCATCATCATTACTCATAAGGTGAAAGGTACTCCCAACAAAAGCTTAAGAAAGTAACTGCATACACTATTAGAAGGATATACTTTCTCAAATGATTATTTTCAGCTTCAAATTTTCAACAAATTGCAAAACAAATCATAAAATTGCAATTAATGTTGCTGGAAAAAAAAGAAGGAAATACTTTACAACTTATGGGCAAACTTGAGGGCGTTTGGATTGACTTATTTTTAAATGTTTTTTGCTTTTAAGCACTTTTTAAGTAGTGATGTTTGAAAAGGCTAAAAAATACGTTATAAACAACCTTTTAAAAGTCAATTCAAACATCCTCTAATTTACGACTCCTTATTGAAAAGTCGAATAAAAAAGGAAACGATGTTGAGTGTTCACATTTTGCAAACGATCTTCTCCAGAACTTCCATAAACACAAATGTCTTTTTCATATCTTTATTAAAAGCTACAAACAAGACGAATTGATGGTATATAATATACCAGGCGTTCGTTAGTTATGAAAAGAAATTAAAAATTATTACGTCTATATATTTGCAACGTACAAAAGCTAGGTCAAAGAAAATGCCGTCCACAATACACGTCCAACAACAAACATTATAAACTCAATTATATCTAGAAGTGATTTTGTTTAATAATAGCCTGACACATCACACACAGTCACACACACTCTATAAAGCCGTGGCCACTTGGTTAACTACAAACCTTGAGACTCAATATCCACCTGTCGTTTTGCTCCAATAGCCGTACGTGTGTTGTGATGAATCCCATCAAAAGACCATCATAAGATGTGTCTCTTCTTTAATGAGAGGTTTCAAATTTAAGTCTTGGATATGAAATCTTTTTGGTAGAGAGCATTTTTCTTAAATGAGCTTATATGATGCTAGTCTGGATTAATTGAGCTCTAATATGAGTATCAAACATTGAATGTGAAATCGAAAAAAGAATCTCGGTCATCAAAAGGATTTACTAATTTTTGCTACTTTGTTTCAATTTATTTGTTTGGTATAAAATTTAAGAAAGTTAAAAAAAATTGAATCTGGTGATCTTAAACTAAAGATATGTAGAATGTACAAAAATGTGTTTAATCTTGTGATCTTATGATATGTCAAGTTAAAAATTAGAATTAAAGGATTTACAAAAAAAAAAGAAACATTCTTTTTTAACCAAATTAAAAGAGAAGGTAAGATAAACAAATTAAAGTGGAGGAATTTTTTTGACATTTTGAGTTGAATTAAGCCTAAAGTTCATTTCTTATCATAATATGATAGCATATATTTATTCTAATTTCTTGATTTATTAGATGTTACACCCCTATATTATATTGTCATGCTTCATATGTTCAAATCTAATTATGCCGGGGGTTTTAAATCCTACATTAAATGATAAAATTAGAATGTATCTTCTTATATATGTACATAATTTTTTCCCAATCTTGACCTCATGATCTAATTTTTGAAATCATTATCAGCACCAAACTTCAACCACTTCAAGATTTTTGATAGACAAGAAAAAGGGCTGTGGAAAAACATAGTGTGGAGTCAAATCAATTCCTCCAGATGTCCTTATTTGAGCCCATTCTAAGTCTCAACCACAAAATAAGATACTTGTTTCACAAGCCAATGTTTTTTTTCTTGTGTTGCCACGCTCATCCATGCACGTTTATGAATTAAAAGAAGAATCAGAATTCAAAGGAAGATGTGTCAAATCAAATCTTGATCACCATAAGAAAAAAAAGAAGAGGAAGATTGCCATAGGGTGTAGACGGTAGGGGTGGGAGTAGGTGGGGTTCCAATGTTAATGACTTTAATTCTTGGCCATACAAATCTTCTTTCTTTAGTATAAAAACATGACTTAATAACCACTCATCAATAATATCATGGCTATTGGCTCATGGCATTGTATTCTTGATCCCCCACACCACCGCATAGGGGTGTGGATCGATTGGTTTGATTTGATTTTATGTATTATTTATTTGATTTATTGGTTTTTAATTTTTAAATATACTAAATCAATAAGATATTTTTTATCGTTTTTCGGCTTGTAGGTTATTGGTCCTTAACGGTTTAATTTTTTGTTTAACCAATAAGAAAATTCTCATAAAATAAATACTCACTCCGTCCTATTTTAGTTGGTCATCTTACTAAAAGTAAATGTCTCATATTAGTTGATCACTTACTAAATCAAAATAGAATTAATTAACTTTTTTTCATTTTACCCCTACAACTAATTACAATTTCAATATTCATTCTTATGCGCAATGAATATCATTACTATAGATACAGGGTAAAATATTAAAATTCATCATTTCATTTATGATTTTCTTAATCGTCATGCAAAATGAAATGTGCCCAACTAAAATGGGATGGAGGGAGTATCAATTTGGCACAATGATTTCAATACTTGTAACTGTAGCAACTAACATGACATCAATTAAAATGTTCACAAAATAAAAATAGTAGGAGCCAAATTCCACGAAATAAGAAGTTCACCATCATGTCCACTAACTATGCAATAATTAGAAATTGCATCAATAACAGTCGGGTTTAACTTTAGAGGTCTAATTTTCTTTTCAAATTGAATAATGAATAGGTTAAACTTTATCAGGATATATGTTTTCAGGAAATTGAATAGGTTTGTAGAAATTAAAGAGAAATTAAGTGAAGACACTAATAACTAATAAATAAAAGTAGTAATTTATTATATTCTTATTGGGTTATCGATTTATCCAATAACCCAATATGAAAAAATTGAAACCGAACCATTAAGCC
This sequence comes from Capsicum rhomboideum, assembly GCA_031232105.1. Classification (NCBI taxonomy): domain Eukaryota; kingdom Viridiplantae; phylum Streptophyta; class Magnoliopsida; order Solanales; family Solanaceae; genus Capsicum; species Capsicum rhomboideum. The sequence continues at coordinate 132,635,588 of CP124712.1, read as the reverse complement.
AATAAATTTTTTTATAAAATTATTAAAAAATCGCTAACCCAATAACCCAATAACAATAAACCAATAGCATTTTTATTGGTTCGGTTCATTGGTCGGTTTGATTTTTGCACACCCCTACTCCCAACATCCCTTTAGGAAGTTTCTTGCCTTAACACGACTAAAATACCACAATTTTTTCTGTGAATTTTTCACTGAAAAATGTTCAGATTCTCATAATAAATATTTTGATTGGATTAGTAGGAAAAAAAATAGTGAAGTATTTTCATAGGGAAAATTAGGAAGTTTTTCACTGTTTCAGTGAGAATATGTTTCCCACCATGCAGTAAACTGGTTCAATGGATTTTGGGTGAAAAATTCATATTTTATAACATAAAATTTTCGATTGATTCGTGATAGAAAAATCCTATATTTCTAGTAGTGTAATCAAGTATTAAGGGGTCATTTGGTTCAAAATAAAATTATTTATGTGAGATTATAATCATGAAGTTGTAATCATATTATTAAAAGATTGATAATAGTAAAATTTTATAATAAAATTTATAACACTATTAGCTAATATTAATAATTAAACGGTTAGTTGATGTTTAGTAATAGCTATTAAAAAATATTTAGAGAATAAGTAATTAATGTTAAGGGTAAAACATGAAAAAAGTTTTTTTGTCTTTTCTTGATTTATCAAAATGACAAGTAAAAATGAAAATCAAATTAAAAAAAAGTGATAAATTAATCTGATCGGAGGGAGTACTACTTATTTCAAATTTAATACCGAGGTTAGTATCCTAATGCAGGTAACCAAACGGCCACCAACTCTCTAATAATGTAACTTTATTTTTAATCTTTTTCACAAATTAGCTAGACTCCGTCATTTTTAGCCAATTTACTAATTAAACCTTAAATATATGTAATTTTATTTATGTTTATTTTTGCACGTATATAGAGGATTTATTAATGTGAAAACACTAAATTCTGTAAGTATTTACTGAATCCACCACCGTTTATCCCGTCTAGTATTAAAGGTAACTAATAAGTATCAACAACAGAAGTTGTTTCAATAAAATCAGAAAATATCGTCTATAATAATTGGAGTTAGTTATATGTTGCTCTTTAAATGAAAACTCTTGCTAATTAGTTTACTTAATTAAGTCTAACAAAAAATTCCAATAAAGAAAGTGCATGAAAAAATTAGTCTAAAATAGTTCAATAGTGACCCCTCTGTCCTATAGTGACAATGTTGTTTTTCTAACCACATTCCTGTTTTTCCTATGAGCATCGTGCTTAATTACAAACAAAGATACCCCATAACATGTGGCAGATGAAAGTATATCAATATTTTCCTTGCAACACGCTTTTTCCATTAATCAAATTCTTCAAGAAATTCTACTTGTTTCGCAATTTCCAATCAATAGTTGTCTGAGAACCTGGTTCTTTCCTTCTTTTGTAGTTGTTTGTCAATTATCACTAATTTCTGTTCAGCTTAACACACAGATTTAAGATTTCAAATAAAGTTATTGTCTAAAAAGGAAAGTACAACACATCGAATATCTATTATTTCTTGTTCCTTTTACTATTTTTTCTAGATTGTTTTTATCTTGAGCCGGGAGTCTATCGAAAACAACCTTTCTATCTCACCTCTAGAGTAGTGGTATGGATTACGTACACTTACCCTTCTCAAACCCCACTTTATGAGAATATACTGGGTATGTTGTTGTTGTAAACAAAATTATTGTGTTCTATCAAAACGTGTTATATATTGCCTCTGCCCCTCAGAGCTTCTTATTTCAATAAGGATTTTACATACAACGAGAATCCAAATTAATTGGCACAAAAATGTTTCTATAAAATTATAGAATATGACAGAATTAGAAGAGGAGCTAGAATCTTCATTGAGATTCAAAATATAAAAATATAAATATATGAAAAAAGTTAAGAAAATTTTAGTTATATTATATTTACAAAAAAAATTTAGTTTAGCTATACTATAATTTTTAAATAGCTCCACGACTATCTACTATCTAGAATAATAGGAGTTAGTTATATACTGTTGCTGAAATGAAAACTCTGCTAGTTGTTTAATTTACTTAATTAAGTCCAACAAAATAACCCAAAACGAAAGTGCATGAAAAAACTAGTCTAACTTTGTTCAACAGTGATCCCTCTAGTGACGATGTTGTTTTTCTAACCACATTTCTATGGGAATATATAATACCGTTGCTGAAATGAATACTACTGTATTGCTGGTTGATAGTAGTAGTTAAATTTTCTTAATTAAGTCCAACAAAATAACCCAAAAATTAAAGTGCATGAAAAAACTAGTCTAAATTTATTCAACAGTGACCCCCTCTGTCCTATAGTGAGAATGTAGTATTTCTAACCACATTCCTATTTTTTCCATGAGCATCATGCTTAATCATAAACAAAATGCCCCACTAGGCGGTGGAACGAATATGATTTGTTTATTTTCAATGAGAGTATCTTATTTGGATTCAAATTTTATTTTTATATGAAGTATTTTTCTTTTAACAAACCTTATATATTATGAATTTAAATTAGTTATGCTTCAATACAAATTTCAGATATTATATTTAAAAAGGGAGAAAATTTTCATAAATAGCGGTGTTTGAATAATTATCAAATATAGTAATCGTTTCTAAAATTTGTTGATACATCAGTTTGCTCTGATATGGTGATTTGCTTTCTGAAATTCTTTCCGTATCACTAATACAGAACAAATTTAAATTTTTTTTACTACATTCATAATTCTTTTTAAATTTATATAATATATAAGTTTGTCTAATTAGAAAATAAAGCCAAAAAATAAAAATAAAAATAAAAATAGATACCCTGCATTTACAAACTCCTATAAATAACCCCTATCATCACACGTTATGGCATGTCTATTTCTCTTCAAATTACAAGTCTCACAAAATGTGTAGAGGAAGAAAAGAAGGTGAAGAAGAAACTACACCAATATCATTTTGCAAAGGACCCTTTAAAGAAGGACAAGAATCCACAATTGTCTCTATAATTTCTTGTGAGCTCTGTAATTCAGAAGCAACTATTTATTGTCAAGCTGATAATGCTTTTCTTTGCCGGAACTGCGATAAATGGGTTCACGGTGCTAATTTCTTGGCTCAGAGACATGTAAGGTGTCTTCTTTGCGGCGTTTGCCGGAGATTAACACGGCGGTTTTTGATCGGAGCTTCGTCGGAGGTGGATTTTCCGGTGGGTGTTGGTTTGGAACATAGAAGGAGAAGGATAAGTGCGGATTATGACGTGATTGATTACAAAACAAAGTCGCAAGAGCTTTTGGTATTTCTTTGATGTTTAATAATGTGTTAAGAGTTTTAGTTTTTTTTTTGTTTTTTTTTGGTTTATTTCTATTGTTGGATGATGCATTTAGATTAATGGAAATGCCATGATGAATGTACAAAAATATTGCAGAAAATTGTTTACTGAAAAAGAATTCGAATATATGGTGTCATACCGTCAATAGTGTTCTGAATTTGAGGAGAAAATTATAAATCGTTCTCGATTGAAGTTTTGGGTTCAAGTTCTATAATGAAGTTAAAAAAATAGTACTTACTAAGTTAAGTAATTTGGTACTCTTAAATTGTAATATTGGTGGAGATTTTTGCTTGTGAGAATATGATCATAGATAAGATAAGAGGATGTGGAGGTCACGAATTGGGATAAAAGGTTAGTAGTTAGGGGAGTGGTGTCTTACTTTTTGATGGATTTAGGCTTAGCGATGTCTATCGTAGTATTAGCCTTATTCTTATAATTTCTTGCTTTTGATTTCTACCATCATCTGCTTGTCTACAGCGTTTTAATTATTGCACTATTTTGTTATTGTTATTGTTTCCTCATTGCTATATTTTCATTGCTATATTTTCTTCACTGACATTTTCCTTTTCATACCTACTTTGATTAGCTATATTCGAGTCGAGGGTCCTCCAAAAATAGTCTTTCTATCTTTATAAAATAAATAAGATATGTGTACACTCTATTTTTCCCAAACTCCAATCGTAAGATTTCACTGGATATGTAGTTGTTGGTGGAGGATTTTGCTTTTGTTATTTTTCCTTTCCCTTCTACTTCCTCTTATTTCGAATGGAAAGAAAATTTAACAAGAGGAAACAAATTGTCCTTTCTCTTCTTCAAAGGAGGCCAATTTATACTTTGATTTGGCTTTGTCCTAGACCAGAAATAGATGCTATCCCAGTCATGTTTGCACATGGGCTTTAAATCTTTGGAACTAGGGGAAAGGATTAAAGAAAAATTAAGTCATCTCAACTGAGACTTATACTTATTATTAAATACTTTAACTTCATCCTATATGTGTCTATTAAATATTGCCAAGCACCAAATACTCATCTTATAAAGCATCTATACATTTGTTCACTTCAGGTTATCAGCATAGTATACATCAGCAGTTGCTTGAACCATATCACCACAGTGAATTAAACACATCCTATGCTTTTAATCACTTACACTATATTGCTCCTCCTTTTTGAGGGGAATTAAAATCTAGGCCAATTGCGTTAATGATAGTACTCACTTTAAGAGCGCATTGAATTCCATTGTGCAAGTTCTGGCAAATTGCAACTTCCAATACATTTCATCTATCAGCGCATTTCATATACAAGGTTAAATTTTTTATATGTAGTAGATGTTGAACTCCTGCGATAAAAATTCTGCCTCCGCCACTACTAGTGGATGTCGTAAAATTTATACTCTTATTCTTGTATTTTGTCATTGATTTCAAATTCAAAATTCTTCACTTGACAGCTACCATGAAAAAAGTAGCATTTCACATAAAAATGTAGTGTGATCATCTAAGCATATGGAAACCGAAGAATGCAGACTGAGGAATTTAGCAATTACTCAAGTGGAGTATTATGTATTCAAGTAATGGCCAGATTAAGCTATCATCAAATCCTACAACCATCTTTCCTTCAATTCATGGAAAAACTTTCCGACAGACAATTCTCCTAAGATGATAATACCTGAAATCAGCTATCCGTAGACTCAAAAAGAAAAATGAAAGAACAGAAGATGGTCGAATAAAAATTGCTAAATAAAACAGGAGAAAAAAAATGAACCGAGTGCAACCAGTTGAAGCCTATTGGAATCACAGAGACTTTAGACACCATTAGCTAGCTGATATTGACATGTGAAAATGCAGAAGCCAAGCACTTCTTAGAATAGCTTTTTCTATAGATTACTAATTGTCAAAGCAGAGCTAAAGAAAAATACAATAACATATAAAGATTTAACGAAAGGCGTGGAGCGGATATAGAGAATTTACTGGCCAACGCCAATTAGTAAGTGGTTGAGGCGTAGTTGATTGATTGAACATTGAACTAAGAAAGAGTTATTGAAGAATAAAACAAACTTTGCTTGTAGATGCTACTCTAGCAGGACTGGTCACATGAATCAAGGGGAAAAAAGAAATACTGTTAGAAGAAGAATGTACTTCCACAGATAATTTAGCTCTTGCAATAAATTTCTTCTACTTTTGGCACTCTTCTTCCTTGGTGCTTTGGCATGTTTTGGCTAAGCAAAAGAGACGAAAATCAGCTCTCTTAGCTCAGATTTCTCTTGTTGTTAATGGATCATAATCATAAGATTCAGAGTCTTAACAAATCTACATTTAATTCGTCTTCTGCTATCCGCCCTGGCCTTACGAAAAGCATATCTTATTTGCCTACCGAACCTGCAAGTCATAAAGGATGACAAAATAATAGTGAAATGTCAATCCGAGGAAAATCATGTTTCATATGAAATGACTTTCTTAGGCAAATAATTGTCTCATCTGATCAACATGAAGAAAAATCTCAGTTCAAGTAATCAGTGGTACTTTGGTATAATCAATACAAAGCTTGTTATCAAGGAAAGAAAAGAACCTCTGACCTACTGTTGGCACTCAAATTCTTGCAAATCAGGGAAAGGAGAAAAATATAAGTGAATGTCTAATTTGGCAATTAATTTTCAATATCTAATTTAAATATCTAAGCACTCAAATTCTTCAGACTTCAATTTTGGCAACACTGGACACTCAAACCTGCTGTTTTCCTTTATGAATGGTTAATGTCAAAATGTTTTTCTTTAGTTCGTGAAGTCCATCAACAACCCCCACCCCCACCCCCACCCCACCCCACAACCCCCCGGATGGTCTTTTAGTCAGACGATACAATGATCAAGATTAATAGAATATTGAGGTGTGTGAGTTCAAGTGTTATGAGTTAGAATATTAGTAAGTGTTAAATTCTAAGATGGCATCTTCACATTGAACAAAATCATGTATGTATAGTGTTTGATAGCTATAAAAAAACAGGTGTGTCTTGTAATCATCAAATCATCAAGCTGGAGAAAGTAGTGCAGCAAATCCTGAAGTGCATGCTATGATAGAACAAACATAAGAGTAAGAATCTGCTCACATTCTCGTTTTCTCCTCCTCGTTATATCTCATCTTGGCCTTTCCCCTTGTCTATACTTGGTTACTTGTTTCCATATCCAAATCCAACTCCCTTAATGATTCACCATTCAGAAAGACCGGCAAGAATCCACAATCTTGACAATCAGAGGCGGAGCTAGCTTAGGCTCAGGGGGTTCACCCGAACCCCCTTCGGCGAAAAATTACACTATTTATACATGGTTAAAATTATTTTTATGTATATGTTATAGATGTTGAACCCCCTTCGACTAGTTCGTGTGTACACTTTGAACCCCCCGAATGAAAATCTTGGCTTCCTCACTGTTGACAATCAGTTGCTTCACTACTTTATCCAGTGACTTTTGAAAGTGATATCGAAATTCTTGAATGGACTGGACCAGGTGGACATGGTAAAGAGTATGCTTCCATTGCAACGAAGAAATCACAAGCATGCTACTGGCTGTGACACTCTGCGACAGATTTGCTGAACTAACTGCTGCAGCCATTTGTGAGGACTGAAATCCTATGCACTCCTGATGTCCTGAAAATGATGCCTAGAAATATACAATATGGTAAGCAACTGTTAATAGTAAATTAAACGTGTCAGCAAAACTACATCATATTGAGACACATAAAAATTGTAAACAAGTTCAATGTTGATGACTAAAAGATTCAGTGACAGAAAAGTTCTTCTCCAGGACAAGGTGATCCAAACCCCTGCTGTCCGAGCTAGTGTACGTTGGATGACTTTGCTGTAAACTTAACCACAATCAAAGCTCAACGATGCATCATCCAGGTCAATAGCTTCTGAGAGATTATCACCTCCTTGAAATCCAAGATCCTTAATATTGGAACAGCTTAGCTGCATTTGAGTAAACAAGATGCATTATTAATGAGTTCCAGTCATAGTCCCCATAGCATTCTTGGTGATATTACAACTACCAGAAAAAAGAGTTAATTGCTCAAATGGTCATATAACTTACAATGTTCTTATATAGAAATCATTAAACTACTTTTTGCCACTACAAAGACACTCAACTTATAGATAGCTCTCAAAAAATGAATATGAACGAAAAAACAACTAAATCTCACCGGAAAACCAGATAAGCAAGTCAAAATACCATGTTCACTCAAATTACCTCAAACCTATTTCTTTTTTATCATAATTTCCACGTCCACTATTGAGAATTTTACCCAATGATATGAAATGACACGTTATACAATTAGATTACTTGGCTTACTTTTAGACTAATAGCTTTAATAAGTAGTTATGTATCATGGAAAAAAACTTTTATATTGTCAGTGTATAAAAGTTAAAATGGAAAGCAATCCAAGAAAGAAGTATATATAACCTTTGGGTGAGTAGATCCTTCTAGTAAGAGATGTGCTTTGATCTCTCTTGAAAGGTGTAAATTAGTAAGTGGGATTAGACTTGGAAGGAATATTAGCCACCAAGGAGTTTTCATTTTCTCTAGGCTCCAAACTAGGAGCTGAGCAATTATTCCCATTAGGGACATTATTACTATTAGGCATTTCAACAATCCCAGAACAAATTTCAGTTTATCCTCCATGCATCTTATGATCGCGGGCTGTGAACTGCATTTTCCACAAATGATTGAACGAGGATGCCTTCGTGACAAAAAGTTTGCTGAGTGCACCAATCCATCACAATCCAAGCAAAGCCTGGCAAAAATCTGATGTACAATACACCATTTCCCTCACTATCCCACAGCAATCACATAGAGGCTCCGTAATAATTTTCCTCCTTGACTAACATAACATGATGATCACCTCAAAATCCTGCATAATTCAAACACATCTTTATGATCAGAATCAAACAAGTTTTTAGCATCAATCAGAAAAGTATAAACACCGAGACATGACTATCTTACTGATGAAAAAAGTATGAAAAGTGCAACACAGCTGCAGAGAAGAATTGACAAGAATTACCTGAGGCAACGTCGATTTGTTTGTTTATCACCCTGCCCAAAATTTTGGCAAGGGACCAGGGTCCTTCCATTCAGATAAGGTCTATAATACTGATAAACTAATCTAAAGTGATGAATTCAACATCAATATAAAAAGAAAGTATGTCATATTCTTCTTGTTATGTGCAATCCAGATCTTAGATTTTACTTGTGATCTAGAAAAGTCGAATCTTGCTATCTTCTGTTTAATTAAACTAGTAACAAAAGCAAATTGTTATAACAGAGTGACACTGCTTGCCCACAATTATGCATATACATCAGTGACTTGAATTAACGCACTGTGAACAAGTAACAACTTAATTACAATTCTACTAATTAATCATGAATTCCTTGTATTGAGAATTACTTCTTTTTAGCCCAATTGATCCTTGTAGGATGCCTAAAATAAAATAACATTTCCTTCTCCAAAAATATTTGATAAATTTGATGTAGTTACTAACTACTTAAACTCATCACTCAAATAAATCCACTAAATCAAAGAAAGCAATACGAATAATGTGCTAATCTTACTTCTTATAAAGCTTGGCTAGTGAATTTGCATACAATTAATATTCAAGTCTATAAAAATTTGATACCCGTGGATACCTTAAAAAGGAAATTGAGATGTTCGACCTTAGGACCCATTTGGATATGAATTTATTTAAAAAGAAAAAAACACTAGATTATACATTCCACTTATTTCTTGAAAATGAGTTTTAAGTTTGAAAAAGTAGTTATTGACTAGTTTTTCAAGTAATATTTTTTTCTAATTACATAACTTTAACTTTTAAATATTCCTTTTCAATTTTTTTTGCCCCTCCCTAGAAGCTCAATTTTTTTTCTTCCTTGATGACTCGAAATCACAATCTTAGGGTTGAAAGTGACGGTGCTTGACTTCTGAGCAGCCCCATTTTAATTTTCTTTCAAACATCACTTTTTTTTTTATGTCCAATCACCTACTTAGAATCATGGAAATACGAGCCGAGAATGTCTCTCAAGTCTCCAATTAATTAAAAGGGATGAGTGAATCCCACAATATTAATTAAGTTAGAAAGGGTCAAGTTCTTCAAATAATTGCACACAGTTGATCGACAATTGCATTAGTTGTTCCAATAACTATTCAATTGTCCAACAACTTCGCACAGTTGTCAAACAACTTCTATAGTTGTTGAGACAACTTTTATAATTATTAGGGTAAAAGTGTAAAAAAAAAAAAAAGCTAAAAAAAATTTGTCACTTTTATTCAATTTTTAAAACTTGAAGGATCCTCACTTAATTGATTAACTCATTTGTCCCTTTTAATTACATCTCCCTAGAATCATAAAAAAGGAAAAAAAAAAAAAAAAGAAGCAAAAACATATTCATTTGTCAGTTTACTATGGGGTCGTTTGGCTTGAGGTATAAGCTATAATAGTCTCGAGGTAAAATGTAAGATTATTTTATCTTGCATTTGATTGGAAGTATTAGTTATTTTCGAAATTATTTATCCCATCATATATACCATAATGATGAAATAAATTATTCCATATACTTAATGGAATAATTAATCACAGGATAGCTAATCCCACGATAACTTGTTTCCAACCAAACGCCCCCATAAAGGGTGGACATAGTTTGGCTAAAATTGAAAAAGAAGAAAACAGCATATAACTAAAGTATTGTCTTATTCAGTGACACGTGTCCAACAGCCCACGATGGAAATACACCTCAAACCAGATAACGCGCGACCAGTACCAAACGTTCGACTTCCTATTAAACAATACAAAGCTATACTCATAATTATTCCCTCAAACACAGCATCAGTTCCATTAATTTGATGCTAGACGAGAGCGGCAGCGACGAATTCCACCATCGGCCGGACCCGAGCGTGGTCAACTCAGCCAACCCTCGGGTCCTAACCATCTTGTCCTACGTGCTTGAAAAGCTCGTAGCACGAAATGAACAGCTGCTAATGCTAGGCCGCCATAGTATTGTTGATGATAATGGAGTCATCAGCAACGGGGAAGGCGGCCTAAAGAGGGTACTAGGGAAGAATTTTAATGCGTTTCATGGGGTGAGAGCGCCGAATATAAGTATACCGAAGTATTTGGAGAGGTTATACAAGTATACAAATTGTAGCCCGTCTTGTTTTGTGGTGGGGTATGTGTATATTGATAGATTGGGGCATAAGTATCCAGATTCTCTCCTGGTTTCTTTGAATGTGCATAGGCTGCTTGTCACTAGTGTCATGGTTGCTTCCAAAATGCTCGATGATGCGTAAGTTCTTTGCTCTCTCTAGAGTCTAGCATTTCAATAAATATTACTTCCTCTGTTTGAATTTGTTTGAATTGATTTGGAGTATGAGCTAGAGTCAAACTAATTAATGTTTGGTGTGAATTCGGACTTACAATCTTCAATTCTTCCATTTTGTATAATTTTGCTGTAAAAGATGTGGAGTGAAGGAGGGCTTGATATCTACTACCTTTTAAGAACTACTACAAATTAAAAGGTAAACTTATAAGTGCAAAAATCTAATTGAATAGCCTGTAATAACTTGTGACTATAAAGAAATGAACTTCAAGCTCGAGCAATCACTCGCAAGGAGCAATTGTGAGGAATTGTCGTTTCCGAACAATGATTTGGTTGGATTCATTCTTTGACTGCTCTGATCCCTTCTCTAAAATAGAGAGAATTTGTTTGTTTCACCTTTTTTGTACGAGTAGGAAGACGAATACAACACTTTGTGTCCTGATCTTTGTTGTTGTTAAGATGTATTTCAGACACTACAACAATGCATTCTATGCTCGAGTTGGAGGAGTAAGCAATGCAGAATTAAACAAGCTGGAATTGGAACTGCTATTCTTGCTAGATTTTGGAGTTAATGTAAGTGCGCGAGTTTTCGAGAGTTATTGCCAGTATTTGGAGAAGGAAATGTTGAGCAATGGACCAGGCCTCAAGATTGAAAAGCCAGCAATTAATAGCAGTATTGGTACTGTTGATGATGCCACTGAAATTTCAGTAGAAGATACTCATGACACTTCTTCACCATCCCAATTGCTAGATTGATTTCACGAGTCATTGACAGGGCTATAAATTCTAACGAGATGATTCAGTAAAATGTAAAAATATTTACTTGTTCGTGCGTTACTTTCCTATATTCGTGTAACTTATCTTGTTGTGATTGTTATTGTGTGACTGATCAAACACTTTAAAGGATTTCAATTTTTGTGCATTATTAGGACAATTTTTTTTTTCCTATTGTATCATAGCACAATTGAGTGATTCATGTAATTGGACATACAAGTTACAAAGAGAGAAGAGAAGATCATACCATTGCTTATTATTTTATTATTTAATTTCTAATATTACTATAATTTTTCGAATAAAATACTATTTTATCTTTATTTTTTATGATTGCAATTTGCAAGACTTCTATTAGAGTATAGAAATTAACAGCTTGGCCATCAATTGCACGGTTTTGGGTTCGACTATGTTACTTGTCTGATTTGGTTATCAATGTTGTTGCTTTCTGATTAATCTATTAATTAAATGAGATTACACTAGCAAAGTAAAACCCTTGACATTAGCAAATTGTTTCCTAGTATTTGCATTTGCAATTATCAAAGCTCATGTGGAATGGTGATTGGTGAGCACCATGTATACTAATTCTTAATTATAGTTTAAAAATTATCTTTAAGTTGAAATTTATCAAAGGTCAAAGGGTACAAAGACTTTTTCCTGACCATGAGTAAATATGACAAAGAGTTCTATAAAAGGTGAAATTATTCAATGGATGGGCAAATCTGATCCATTTTCCAAGAAAATAAGAAAGACACTTTTTGTGTTTTCTTTTATTCCGATGAAAATACAATGTAAATTCTAACGAGATGATTTCTTAAAAAAGATAATATTAACAAATTCATGTAGCAATTAGCATACTGTAAATGCTACTTTCATTAGTCTAAAATAAATAAATTTTTGTGGTATTGTACACTTTTTATTAAAAAGTAAGTAATTTGTTAATATTATCCTTTTATTATTCGATAATTTTTTCTTAAACTTTTTCTTGAGTCGAACGTTTATTAGAAACAGTTTCTCTATTTTGAAGATAGACTCTTTACTTTCTCTTTATTCCACTTTGTGAAATTATGCTCGTATGTTGTTGTAATTTTTTTCTTAAAATTAAATATAGCTAAAAACATCAAAAAATAAAAATTTCTTGACTAGTTACAAATTAAATAAAAGAAAACAACCTTTCTAGACTTCTTAGTATAATAAAAGTAAAAATCTGTTTAAATCTCCTAGGTAGAAAAATAAAAATAAAAGATCATAAAATTAAAAAAGAAAACTATGAACAACCTACAAATTTGATTATTTTGGATTATAAAAAATATCAAAAATTTATTTATTGAAGAGTACTCCTTCATTACTTTTTATTTGTTCTATTTGAATTGTATTTATATTTTTAAATATTTGCTTCTTTTATTTTTTAAAAATAATTTAAATAAAACCTTTCTATTATGTTTTTGTTCAATAAATATAATCGTTATTAATTTGCAAGGAGTTATAACATTTAACAAGGGATATATTAACAAAATTATTTTTAATTTTATAAAAATTAAAAATTTATTAAGTGGTGTGTCTAGTTCAAATATAGCGAATAAAAAGGAACAGGGAGTAGTATATATCACCTTCTCCTCGAAGGCTGCATCACTCTGTTGCCTTTCCTTTTTTTCTTTCCTCGAAGGCGACATCTTTTGTCAATTTCTCTTTATTTATTTCCATAAAAAACTTGGACTAACAAAGTCACGGTGGAGACCACCGGAGAGTCTTAAAGCTCGATTCATCTATCGCCAGAAAACTCAACCACCACCACCACGCTGCCGCAGCCGACAACGAAGAGCCAAATTTTGCTGAATTTATTATTTATTATATAATAAATTACTATAAATAACATGGGTGATTATTCCAAGGACGATTTCCTTCAGCTCATCAAGCGATTCGGTGCTTTTTTGACCGTGAAAATTTCTAATCTCTTCCATACACTGGTTATTCCTCTTTCTCCTTTATTAATCTTCAATTTTAACATCTCTTAATTGTGAATTAAGCACTGAACAATTTTAATTCATTTTATTTGTTCGTTTTAGCAAATTAAGAAAGTTTTATTAATTTTTTTTTTTCTCATATACCTTTCGTATTAATAACTACGTAAAGTAGTCGTAGTCAAATTTAGAGTTCTAAAACGTCTATCATTAATGTTAATTTAGTAAAATACATTTTTAATTAAAGCTTTCTTTACGTGGTGCGCCAAGTCAATAGGGGCCAAGTAATATGAAATGGAGGGACAGAAATCATGTTTACTCGAAAAGAAATTGAGTTGTAGTAGGGGATTAAAATTCGTGCTGGAAATAACGAGGTTTGTAAGGGTTATGCATATATTACCTCACATGATTACAAGCAAGGGCTTTGCTAAGCACAATTTCTTGTTATAATTGAATTAGCACCTTTTTCGAATTGTACCTGGATATAAAACTTTGTTACTAGCTGGTTACTGTAATTAGGCTGCTTTTAATCATGTTGATAGAAGAGTAGACCTTCCCGTGATGTCGGTACACATTTCCATTAGACAAAATGTAAGGTTTGAATACTTGAACTCCAGTCATTTATCTTTAATTAACTTGAAAAATTCTATCTTGAATGTGCTAGCTAGGTCACTGAAATTTGCGCAAGGTCTTTGCCTTTTTTGGATGAGATTAGTGTATAGGACCAGTGTCATGATTGTGTCTGGATTATTCTATGATTTGAGATACACTCGAATTGGGAATGCATATATTACCTCACATGCTTACAAGCAAGGGCTTTGCTAAGCACAATTTCTTGTCATGGGAACTATAAGTTGATGCTAGATGTTACAAGTAAATAGCATCTTTTTCGATTATACCTGGATATAAAACTTTGTTACTTGTTAGTTGTTACTAGCTGTTACTGTACTTAGGTTGCTTTAATCATGTTGATAGAAGAATTAAACCTTTGCGTGATGTAGTTTGAATACTTGAAATCGAGTCATTTATATTTATCTTCTATAAACTTGAAAAATTTCTATATTGAATGTGCTAGCTAGGTCACTGAACATTCTGCAAGGTGTTTGCCTTTTTTTTTTTTGGATGAGATTAACCTTTAGGACCAGTGTCATGAGTGTGTCTGGCTTATTGTATGAGTTGAAATACACTCAAATTGGGGAATGTAGATTATCAAGGGTTTAGTTTGTAATGATGAAGAGGTGATTCTTAGCAATTATCTATTACAATAGGTACACCACTTTTGAAGGGGCCTTACACTTTTGTTGTAGTATACCTGTGGTTTGTGGATATATTGATTAACTCTTACCATTCTCAAAAAAATATCTATAACAATAGAAGCTCATGTGTCGTAGGAGTAATATTATGAGTTGTATACTTTCAATTGGTCACTTGTCTCGTCAAAATTATGGTGTTTGCAGCATTGAAATCCTTGTTAAACTTAGTCCTCGAGTTCTAAATTGTTTAAGCTTGAAAACATAAGTTGTTCCCTACCAATGCTTGGTACTAATACTGCTTTCTGTTCTTACTGCCAAGTTGTGACTTCTGGTTGTAATTCCAACTTCCAATCGAACTTCTCACAATTTTTTTTTTACATTGAAGATAAAATGCATTTCATTATTTGATAGATATTTGATTTTTTTCAGTCTGTGCTTCTTCTCTGCCACTTATGGTCTCTCCATTGTCTTTCTTCCTCCAGTTCTTGTTCTCTTGTTTGCTTTGTTCGCTCATTACTGTTTCTTGGTCATCTTCATATGTTCTCATGTTTAAGCGGTTCTTTCAAATGCCAAAATCGGGTTCTCTCTTTATCCTCACTACAGCCTTACGCATAACCTTTACACTACTCTCGTCCTGGTAATTTTATTATCACAGTGACCCCTAAGCTGACCCTTATTGTGGTACTAGGAGAGGGGCTAATCTGGAAGCGTAGACTGAGATTCTAGTAGCTACTGTAGGCAGTTTAAGCTGCCGAGAAAAGGTTGTAAGAGAAGCTGACTGTGGAGGAGAAAAGGAGTGTGTGGAAGAAGTTCGGAAACACAGGTTTCGAACCGTGTGCCGCTGGCCATCGGGAATTTCACAGTTGTAAAATAATAAGTTGAGAAACACGGGCTTATCTGATAAAACTGTGATTTAGAGTTGAGTCTCACAGGTTAAGAGATTTGGTGAACTTATGATTGAAGTTATGATTTGCAACTATTTTCTTGACTATGATACTTAATATAGCTATGTTTGTTCATTATCAAATTGCAATAAAAGTTTCCATTATCTATTAATCACCATATCCTGAAGGTCACCCACAGGATGATGCTTCTCTAGGAAAAATGTCTACTTGGTTAATTTTGAATTTTCATTTTCAATTGACGAAGTATAGAACTTGATTTCCGTTTGAGATTTGGTTTAGGCCAATTTTGATGGCTCCCTGTTTATTTTTCCTGATTTTTTTTTTCTGGACCGTTCCAATGTCCTTTTTCTTCTGGGTTGTGGTTCCCCTTCAAGTTAATTCTTTTGCAATTATCAGATTGAACATCATCATAAATGAAAGAAAAATGATGGATATCGAAGGGAAAAAAAAATAAACAAGTCACCAATCAAATGGTATGAAGAGTTTACCTCTAAGCAGACAGCCCATAACACTCTATTAATAACTGCCTTGTGCTCGAAGCTACACTTCTAAAAGTGTGACTCTCCAAATCATTCATACATCTTGCAGCATTCGCGAGCAGTGCATGTAAAATATAAAGCAACACCTCTAAAGTGTGAGTGGCCAAATCATTCACACCACTTGCAGAGTTGGGGAAGGCATTGGGTGTTAACTTATCAATTTGTGTTCTCCACAATCCAATAAAATGTTATTTCTCTACCTTTACAAGTAAAGACCTTTTTTGAAATAAGTTGTGGTATAACTTTCAATTTACACTATCCCAAGAGGATCTATCAAAATATTATGCTTTTTTCTATAATATGTTGGTAACAGCTATTCGGTGAATGCAGGATTCAAGATCTGTGGGGGCCATAGCAGGTCTTGCATTTGCTATAGTTTTTACCTGGAGAGTGTGGAGATCACCTAGTGGACCTCAAAGGAGGATTCCTAAGCGACAAGGTACGACGCCTAGTAGTTCTGGTGTAAGCAATCATTCAAGTGCAAATGTAGCAACTTCAGGAGTTATCTCTACTTCCGAGGATTCAAATGCTCAAAATGTTATTGATGAGTTCTTTCAGCCAGTAAAGGTAGATAGCAATCCTTCTCCACTACGGGCAGTATTAATGAAATGTAATCGGTGTATAATTAACTTTTCCTAGTTATTTTGCAGCCAACGCTTGGACAGATAGTTAGGCAAAGGCTGAGTGAAGGGAGGAAGGTATATTTTTTCACTTTGTCTATTGTTATGTATTAAGTAATTGGGTTCTTGAAGACCCTGTATTGCATGCCTTCTTTTGTATCCACTACTAAAAAGAGAAATGGGGAAGGTATATTTTTTCACTTCGTCTATTGTTATGTATCAAGTAATTGGGTTCTTGAAGACCCTGTATTGCATGCCTTCTTTTGTATCCACTACTAAAAAGAGAAATGTACTCAAAATTATCTAGTGTAGCTAGTAGTAGCATATTTGATTGCCGGGAATCAGATAATGATGGAAACTCTCAAATCTCATTGTATTCATGGATGAGATATATATACAGTTGGTTGCCGTACATCTAGGGAATTGAGATTACAAAATATAAGTCCTGAACATACACTAATAGGAGATACAACTAGGTGGTAATCGACTATAACTAGGATACACTAATAGCTAGCCCTTTCATCTAGTGTATAGGTGAGAATACATTACTCTATTGGAAATCCAGGTTTTGCTTGCTTATGATGGATTGATGATGATAGATTTCATGTAACATACATAACATTGATTAAAGATAGATTTAGGATTGACGAGCAGGTTCATAAGTTATAGCGAAAAAAGGTAGGATTGTGGCGGGGGGAGCGCTAAAGGACTAGAAAAAACAGACTCCTCTTCTATGTGGCCTGTAGAGGAACATTTTGAAGGGTAGTAAGATCATAGAGGTGACATTGCCTTCAAGGTAAAGATAGGGAACAAGGTCAATTTTTGGGGATATGTGATGCTGGGAAAATGCATCGAGACTCATGTTTTCAAGCATCTATATTATTTATGTCTAAAGAGGATGACATTCTAATAGTCTCGGAGGTTACAAGAAGAGGAAGTTCAGTGAGACTTAAGGTTTTACAGGAGTCTTCAAAACTGAGAAGTAGTGGTATTCCAATATGTTGTTGAGTTGCTGAATCAACAAAGTTTTCGCATAAGAACCAGGACTTCTGGAAGTTGGGGGAAGGGTGGGAAATAATAGGTTGTTTTTGGTTTAAGTCCTATCATAATAAGCTTTTGATTCGGGAGGAATCGGTTTACCACATCTATCAACTTGGATCCCTAGGGCATAAAGAAAGGTATTTCTTCACTTGGTTGCCAGTAAGGAGAGTGAGTGCTTCTGCTAAAAACATGTGAAAGAGGAGGATTACAGTTATCAGTTCGTGTTCATTTGTAAGAATTGGCTACCTCCTCCTTCTGCATTATCAAGTACTCTCTCACTTGTGAGAAATCTTTAGATGGTTGAGCTATAATGGGTGATGGCACATACTATGAAGGATACACTGTTCAGCTGAGCATTTAAAAAAGCAAAGGAGAGAATATACGAGATCACAAACGTAGATTGCTCGCAGCTAAATATAAATTGAGACGAAAGCTTTAAGTCCCTTTGAAGATCCACTTCTTTCTCGTGATTTGCAGGTTTACATAATGAAAAGTAAATAAAATAAATGAAATGAGCATTTAAATGAAATGAGCGTTTTCATTTTTGAAGCTCTCTTCCTGTTCAAAAGGAATTCAATGGTAGATTTTAAATCTTTAATTGATGTGCCTTGAGGAAATAGTCTCTAATTGTTCAATTCTACTGAGGTTGTGACAAATTTTCCTAGATAGATTTTACCCCTTCCAAAAAAAAAGGCTTCCCTAGATAGATAGTAGACTTTCCTTCAAGTATTCACCAGTCATTATTTTATATGGTTAAGTAGATAAAAATCTTTCTTAACGATCTGTTTGGTAATGGTGAATTGTTTGTGCTTTCTGGGTAATGGTAGCAGAGATAAGACACATGATTTGGATATGGCTTTTAATTACAGGTGACATGTAGGTTGCTTGGAGTGATCCTGGAGGAAACTAGCCCAGAGGAACTTCAGGTTATTAGCTTTTCAGGCTTTGATTATCGACCGGTGTTTAAAGACAGTTGACATTGTTTATACTCTGTCTTGACAGCAACAAGCAACCGTGCGATCCTCTGTACTCGAAGTATTGCTCGAAATCACCAAATTTTGTGACCTTTATCTCATGGAAAGAGTACTTGATGATGAAAGTGAAGTCAGTTCTCACTCTTTTATGTATTCTATTTGTTGATTTGTGATTTGTGATTTTTACTGATATGAACCCTTATTATATTCTGGTGACCTGGTTTAGAAAGAATTGGAGGAACTGGATCGGATAAAAGAGGGATTCTAGTTGTAAGATATCTAATGAAACCGTCGCTGCTCGAAGAGCTTCTCTTATATTATAGAAATGTAGACTGCATGAATCGGAATCCACTTACTAAGACAGATAATATTATGTTGGATTATAGATTCTGTTTGATGCCCCTTTTTTTTTTTTTTTTTTGAAGAAATGGGAAACTTAGCTCCTTTCGTGGGCATGATTCGTTAGCTTTCTGCACCCAATGAATTAGCTGTCTAAACTTGTCATAAATTGAAAACTCTGAAGAGATGCAATTAGTGTCTTTCAGTAAGGGAAAAAAGGACTCAATTCAACTATAGTCTGGATCAACCTAAAAATAAAGTTGTTGGGCCTTTATAGTGGCAAAAATTTCACTTGTTAATCTTTGTTGTTTTTCATAAATTTCTTTTCTAGAGCTCAAACTTAAGAGCAATTAATTCTTGCCATACCATGAGGCACCATGCCAAATTGGAGCAAGAGCCAATTGACTCTGAGATGAGATTGTATTTGGCTTTCTTTTGAGATTTCTCATTTGCAAATTCCTAGCGATTCAACTTTTCTAAGCCTGCTAAGAGTGCGGAACCTGGACCAAGTTCATAAGAACGACACTTAGAGAATCCTAAAGGAAAAAACCAGAACTCAAATCCCAATTTGGGGATGCTTTACTTACTTTTTTCCCCATCAATAGCAATAAGTTGTGACTTCCAATATTTGGGTTTGTGGAACTTACATTATTCCCCAAAATGGTATTTTAAGATTTATGTTCCTCTTTTAGGATTTCCCCCAAAAGCATTAGCCTTTTACATTCTTCTTAGGTTGTATATCTATTATGCTTGCTAGCTACGTTGTCATTTCTTAGCAGCAACAAATTCTTAAACATATGAATGTTACTTTAGGATGTGTAGATGCCGTGTATGATGAAGCTGCATGTGCATATCATCACTTACATTGTTCATTGCTATGCATATTCATCGCATGAACTACTATGTGCAGAAAAAGGTCCTCCTGGCTTTAGAGAATGCTGGAGTGTTTACATCTGGAGGCCTGGTCAAAGACAAGGTATAGAAAAACAGCTTTTTACCATCTGTAAGAAGATAACTGTCAATAATACATCGCTAACTGTTTGGTTTCTTTTCTGGGAAAACATCGACTTGTTTCTTTTTCCTGGCTTTAGAGAATGCTGGAATCTAAGCTGCTCAGACTCTCCAAAAATGTTACCTCACCCATGTCGCATCCTTCAAAAACATACTATTTTTAGAGGATCTGACACACACCCGTCGACATTTTTGAAGAGCCCGAGCAACATAGGCTGGAATCATTCTTTTCTGTCCTGTTTCATGCATTATATGGTACTGATAGGACTGCATATGCAGGTTCTCTTTTGCAGCACTGAGATCGGACGCACATCCTTTGTTCGACAACTAGAACCTGATTGGCACATAGATACAAATCCAGAAATCACTTTTCAGCTAGCGGTACTCTTCATTTCCTTTGACCAAGAATATGATTAATGAGACCACCATCATGTTAATTGTTCTTTTTCATTCAATAAAAGTAATTCATAAGCTGAAAATGTAATGATAAATCCAACCATTGATCTGTTATGTGTTTCTTCTTCTCTTTTCTCTATTTCTAATGGTATCATTTTACTTAGGTTTTGCAATGTCATTCTACTATTGCTCAAATTAATCTCTAAAACTTCCTTATCTGTCCGCACCTTCTGTAGAAACTTCATTTTCTATTAATTTGGGTTTCGATTCACAGTGTAGCTGCAGTGGTTATCCGTTAGCTATAATTTGTGTTCCACACTGGTTGCAAATAAATTATGTTAGTGCAGGGATAAGTGTAAGATTTTGAGAACCTCTAATTTGTCTTAACAGATAATTATTTATTGGAATGAAATAGGTCAACTAGAAAGGAATGATATAGAGGATTGATATAGCAGATCCTAGCTAGTTTGAGATTAAACTAGATAAGTCAATATAGAGATAAGTGTAAAATTTAGAGAACCTATAATTTGTCTTAAAAGATAATGATTGAGTATTGGGTAAATGGTCCGACTAGAGTGGAGTGTATATAGGATTCGTATAGTTGATGCTGGCTAGTTTGAGATTGAAGAAGTCGTTGCTGCTCATTGTAAATTAAGAGACCATAATCAGAGAGAGGTTGGGACTAGACGAGAGGGATAGTTAAGTGTCTTTTGGATTTAAGTATCTTCTTTTTTCAAGACCGCATGGCTGACCAGCATGTAGATGCAAAATTAGACAGAATGGTTAGATGAGTCACTCAATACTAAATATTCAAAGACTCAACTTTCCATGTTCTTCCTCTTATCTGCTCTCCAAAACTTCTTGTGCACGTAATGGCTCTTTTCGACATAATTAGAATCTTTGATATTGAGTTTGTATGAAATATTGACTATGAATGTAGAGTCATAGTCAATATTTCACATAAGTTGGGGGAAAGATGGTTTTATTTTGTACGTATTTCTAAACTAAAGCTGGTGTTCGTGGAGCAGAAGCAATTTGTTTAGCATTTCTAATACATCAGTGGGGCAGAGAATCTGCTAAGGTTTAAAACTAGAGAAGATATTTTCCATTTTTAGCTCGCACAAACTATTTTGTGACAATGTGAATGCCTCGTATGTTCAAGAAGTTACTTGTTCTGTGCTCTGTGACAATGTGTTTGCAGATATACATTGTACTGTAAAAATTTATCTTTAGGCTCATTCTTTTGTGAGCAACTTTTAGTAGGATGAGTCATTCTAATAATCAAATGTGCTTTCGATTTTATTATATTTAATAGTGTTTAATTCTTTACTGGTTGCAGAGATTCATCAAATATCAGTTACACGTTTCGCCTACCAAGCCAGAAAGAACCGCAATCAATGTCTTCAACTCAACAACATTTGAGCAGTTCTTTGGAAATGTTTAGATGCAACCAACAAGAGATCTAGCAAATTTCGTTTATTTTAGGTGTTTTTTGCCTTATTTTTTTTTTTCACTCTCTTTTTTTGTTGTTCCCCCCTTTCTTCTCCTCTCTACTCTACTCCAGCATGTGAAAATCCTCATATGTTTTTGACTCATTTTTTATGGCTTTTCTTGGTACCTGCTGCTTAATAGTGTGAGATTAAGGGGCACTAATTGGAGAGCACTGGCATTGTCGAAACAAGTTCATCTACGTTGCTGCAACATAGATGAATATCACCTATGTTGGAAAGCACTGATGTATCAATATCACCTCTCTTTTCAATTATAGATGTGAGTGCCATTGTAATATACTGCAACGTTGCATTTATTTTATTTTCCTCTACAAAATCCTGAACCTCAGGCCTGCATTGTGCTCGAGCTCTGTATTTATCATCCTCTTCAACAGCTTTGCATGAAGCAAAATCGAAGGAAGAAACAGAAAGAGTAGTATAAGAGGAGCTGTCTATGTAAACTTTTTGCTACCAGTAGCTCCATTCCAACTAACTTCAATGTTTTTCTTTAATTTCTCAATTTGAGTAATGATTCCATCAAATATTTTCGTTTCGTTGGTTTTAGGAGGTTAATCTGGGCGTTTGAACTAAATCAAGGTTGAGTGTATTTTAGTAAATTATGCAAGGAACGAAACGGACATGAAGGCATCTATAAAAGGCAACTCATATAAAGATACTTCTTAAAATTTGGAAACTGTATTATTCAAATTTACTTTTAATGATAAATTTTCATATTGTGTTTGGCCAATAAAATTTAAAAAATACTTTTGAGCAGCAAGTAGTGTTTGACCAAATTTTTAAAAGTGCTTTTAAAGTGTTTTTAAGTGTATTTTTTCGTAAGTGTTTTTTTAAAAAGTGTTTTTGGAGAGAAGCTACTTTTTTTAGCTTATAAAAAATTATTTTTTTACTCTTCAGAAGTACTTATTTTCTTTCATAAACTTGGCCAAACACCTCAATTTTTCAAAATAAGCATTTTTTCAAAAAAAAATAACATTTTTGGGGAAAAATAAGCTTGGTCAAACAGGCTAATAGTCATACAAATATTTTGACATTTGAAAGTATACTCTAAAATGGTGTGGAGTATAGTTACTACCTGGCTTTGGATACTTGTTGGCTAAAGGATAATGAGTTGTGCGGGGGGTTTCATTTTTCTTTTGCCCTAATTTTTTTTACCACTAGGAAGAAAGTGATCAGATCCTTCCCAGTAAAACACGGCGTGTTCGAATTCTGATCGCTTTTACGCGAGAAAGGGGAACCACCCTCTTAGCCTAAGTATTCCTCAATGACCGATAGCGTACAAGTACCGTGAGGGAAAGGTGAAAAGAACCCTATTTAGGGAGTGCAATAGAGAACCTGAGATCCGATGCGAACAATCAGTGGAAGGAGCGGAGCTTAGAAAATAGCATAACGTAAGTAACTCAGTGCTAGTCCTCTTGTAAGAAGAAAATGAAATAAGAACAACCGCGCTGGTCGGTTTACTAGTTCATGCTCATTTTTTTTAATGTATTAGTTGTGGTTCCATTTGGTTCTTTATCTACCCTTCTACTTTAGTTTATTGTCTAAGTTTGCCTCTAGTTATACTATGGGATTAAATATACTCATGTCGTTATCAAAGTAAACAAAAATACCCCTACTTTTAACACCTTTCCATCATGACAATTTAAAATTCCATATGACCTAATATTTGGACATACTACAATTTGAAATAAGTAAAAAAAATTCAAATTATTAATTTCAAGTCCTTTCCAAATTAATTAGGACAATTTGTCCATTTTCACAAATAATTATTTTATTTATTTAGTTAAAAATAATTATTTTCACCGGGGGTCTGACGGAAACAACCTTGCTACTTCGTATGAGGTAGTAGTATGGACTGCGTACACTTTACCCCCCCGACCCCACTTAGTGGGAATACACTGGGTATGTTGTTGTTGTTGTTAGTTAAAATGAATAAGCTTAATTTTTAGTTACTTGGATAATTGATTTGCCTGAACATTATCTCAAAGAGTGTTTAATTTTAATTAATTTGGCAATAATCTCAATCAAAAAGTGTTGTATTTTAAACTCAATTTTAGGCTAAAAAAAGGGATAATTATGAAAAATGACTACTAGGACTGCTGCTGCTTCTTCCATCTACTTCAGCGATTAATGACTTCTTCTTCCTTCCTCTTCTTTTTCTTCCTTATTTCTTTGCTATTTCCAATTTTCCTTCTTCTTCCATGATCAATCGCCCATTAAAGTTGTAAAACTTGATTTAATAATTTGACATGTTGCAAACATGAATCGTTTCGAGCGAATTATACTCCAAAAGACTCGAAACATCGAGAGGAGCTCATATCTAAAATTTGACTCTTTAGAGAAGATTTTGAGTTGTTCGGGATTGAAAGACTCCTAGCTTTAATTTCCTGCAACAAATAAATGTGCAGTTGATCATGCACTCCACTAAAAATTGCGAGTTTCTATTTGTGGGTTCCATATGAGCCAATATCATCGTGAATTAAGTGAGATCTCTTGACAGTAAAGTTTTTCATTGCTTCTATTTGAATTCTCCAGTGATGATGAAGAAAATTGTCCAAGCTGTTTTGTATTTCTAGCAAACGCAAATTGAGCGTTATGTAACGTTAGGATTTTCCCTTTCTTCCTTGTCTTTGTTTGGTCGCAGCAAATGCATTTTGTTTTGTACATGATGTCTACTAATTCTTTTTAGGTATTTAGTGATAGTTTGTGAAATAGGGTCTTATCCAGTTTTGGTTGGCTTTTGCTTATTTGCTGCTAGGTATTAGAATGGAGCAAGAGCAGAGAGAGTTTGTGAAGATATAATATGCAAATTGTAAAATGTCACTAGTTGATTTAGGATATATATGTACATATCGTTTATACATATTTATACATCTATAAACACGATTTATACACTATCGATACATTACATATACATGCGGTCATTTTTTATTGTACAATATCGATACATAATTATATATCCTATATACATGTTTGTATACCATTATACAATGTCGATACATGACATAACTATTTATTTATTAATATATATATATATATATATTATATAAACAATGTATATGAAATACATACATCTCTGATACATAGCTATATATCATATATACATGAGTATACATTGCGCAACTATTTATACAATATAAATACATTACATATATAATGTTCGAGAAGTTATAAATGAATTTCCCTTGGTGATTAGTAAAATTATTAGTTTTGGTCATTTAGTCACGGTCTTTATACCATTTAGGCAGGCGAGCTTTTTTGACTTTTCGACTATTTTTTTTCTTGTAATTCAAAACATGGCTATATTTGAAAATACCAATCCAAACCAGACCCTCAGTTTCTTCCTTTTCCTTCCGAACCCGATCCAAATCACACCCTTCTCTCTCCAACGTTCCAATTTTCAAATTGAAAGTAGCCAAACGACGTTTTCCATTTCAACGTTCAATACACCTTTCTCTTTAGATGAACAAATCTCACTCGTCATTGTTGAAAGAATGGACTTAATAACTCAATTCCTTTGGTATGTTTGCTTCCTCTTTCTTTAACTGCTTCTTCTTCAATTGGAATTTGAAACATGAATGAATGCTCCATCCAATCTTTGTTTTCTCATTTCCCTCCTTCTTTATCCATCTCCCTAATCAACAACTCCTTCTTTTTTTTTATTAATGTTGATAATGATATGACAGTTATTTGATCTTTTTTCAATTGAAATGAGATATTGGCTTTAGATCGACTAATCACACATAACAAAAACTTATTCGCTTTAGATTGTTAATCTTTTGTTTTACTATGAATTGCTTCTTTTATTATTATTATTTTTGTTTTTTCTGTTTCCTTCCAATTTTATTCAAAGATGAATGTTTGTGTATTTCTTATTTATTATAAATCAATGATTTACAGTCTACGTTCTGCATTCTTCAATCCTGTTATTACAGATTGCTTGTTAAAAAAAACAGTTTTAATTTAATAGAGTATAAGTTTCAAATCTAAAAGGACCTTTTGTACTCGAGAATGAGAATATGATCAAGTATAGATGCTAAATGTGCACTTTCAAGGTACTATGGTTGGTGTTATCGCATTTGAAGTAGTTATGTTTAAGGGTGGATTTGTTATTTTATTGTTGGTTGCCTTTTGACAAAATGAAGTTACCGCAAGGGATATAATAATCGCTACTGGTTCTGTCCCTTTCTTCTTTTAAGATACGGTACCCTTTGGAAGGTGAATCCTCACCATTAGTGATACAATTCATATTCCTTTCAGGGAAGACCGTGATTACCAGCGAACATGCTTGCAAACTGGAGTTTGTCCCTGAATAGATAGCTATAGTAGGAAGTGGTTATATTGGAATTGAATTCAGTGATGTGTATACCGCACTTGGTAGTGAGGTAATTTTGCCTCTTTTTCATGTCTTCTCTTTAATTCATTTTCTTACGACCGCTGTTCCTTTTTTTGTTGTCTGTTGTCCTTCTCTATAGTTCTTTCACTTTGAATGTTGTAGTTAGGCAAAATTGGCTAAATCAACCTTCTACCTAAAACTTGATGAGTCTTTTCGAAAACATTTTTACCATTTTTGCAAGTCGTTTTGTTTCAATTGTTCAAAACTGAAATCTAATTTTCATGCACTTAACATTCAGCTATTCTATTTGTTTCACGATGGCATCAACCTTTGAAACTGAAACTTGCCATTTGAAAATGAACCTGCACCAAAAATGTGTCATTTCAAACATATTGTTCTTTTCTTTCCTTTGTGATGTGATAATGTGCCCGGTATCACAAAAGATGTTGTGGTGACTGTTCTCTTGCTTGTTACCATGTACCTGCATCTCGTTTCCTTCTTTGCGGAACGTTACATTTCAATATTCTGACCGGTTTTATTGTCCAATCTTTGAATTGTTTATGTTACTTGTTGTCTACACTTCCATCTAAAAAACTTGCATGTTGAAAGTTCTGCTGATTGCAACCTTTAGTTACTATAGGATTCCCCGAAATCAATAATATTCCATTTATATTCCTCAGTTTAGTTATCCGTAGACCCATAAGGTTTGATGGACTCAAGCTGGACCTATTTGAAAGGAGCATCAAACAAGAAGCTGAGAGGAGGCCTTTAAAGGAATGCCTAAATGAGAAGGAACTAAAAGACAATTGTTTTGCCTTTAATTTATCAAGTGTTGGACTTTTACAATTTTATGAATATCTTTCCTGGCCTATTGGATAATTGAAAAATGAACGTTCGACTAGATACGCAATTGGTAGTGCATGCTTTCACATATTTTTTTGGGAGGGGGAGGGGACGTTGAAAAAAGCTTGTGCACGTTAGCAGACAATAGTGTTGACAGGTAAATTTACTGTTGTGCTATAGAATAATCCTAAACTTAGTGCTTCAAATTCGTACATGTGCAGTGGATTCCCCTTTCTATTTAGCCTTTGGTTTCATAGTTGTAATCTTGAGTAGATTCGTCTGAACCAATTATAAATCTTCGTATAATCCTAGGTTCAGAATGGCTTAGCTTCTGACCTTTTCCTTAGCTATATGAATCCTCACTATCCATTTTGCTCAATTTGAACCCGTTTCATATGCATGTATGGGATTCATCATAAATTAACTAGTTTAACGCTAGCTGTGTCAACCTACCGCAATGGTGTTACCTTTCTAGTTATGCTTCCACTCATTTTGTATTCCTTCGACATATTGAGTTTTCTGATACTTTTGTCTCTTTCTCTCGTGGAGAAATTTCTTGTGTGCTAAAATATTTCTTTGTTTCCTTGAGTTATTATTCTTATTCCTTCTCTTGTATAATTATTTTTATTCTCTTATTCATTTCCTTCTCATGTATTGGTTGAGCTCTATTACTTGAGATTATGTGCTTTCGGTGTCAAAATTTTGCTGTAACTCTGCTTTAATCTAACAGTACGTTAAGCATCTTGCTTTCATGATGGCTTAATCTGGATGGAATGTCGTTGTGAGCAATCATCGGAGTGTCAATAACTGTGAGTACTCCTTCCTTAAGCAAGGATTTAATCTCTAACAGTTTAGTTGCTTTTGATAAGAGAATATATGGTCTAGATTTTCTTCAGTTGAACTGTCATTGAGAGCTGCATTGTTGTGAACTTTCTAATTTTGTGTTGCATCAACTTGTTTTTTAATCTGAAACTGCCTTATCGTTATTTCACAAGCAGAAAACCATAAGATTAGGCGCATAGCTACACAGATATTCTGTGCATTAATACATCTACAGAATTCTGCAGAAGTATTCAGTCATAAGGAATAAATTGAGAGATACATACTTAGCTTAGTATCTCGTATCTTGGGTTAAATAGGATATGAATATCACAACAGTAATTGTGTATTGAAATGGGATCATCAGTAAAGTATTGTACTCGCTCCCCTGGTCAAAGTGACACTTACAAATGAAGTTTCCTGTAGGTGGATTTTATACTTTGCTAAAGGAAGCTGCTTATTTTTTAGTTGAGTCATCTCTAAGGAAATATTGTCCCCTATATGACTTAAGTTGCTCGGACTCTTCACTTTTGGTGCCGCACCCGTGTCGACACAACATGGGTGTGGGTGTTGGTATGGGATCCGTACCCGATTCGGTCAATCGATTTTGGGTACTTTGAGACCAAAATCGGCAGGGAAATTTCGGACAGATTCAATGATTTCTATAATCAAAACAAAATCTAAGGTAAAATTGAAGGTAATGAAATACCTTTGTAAAAAATTGAGTAGAAATTCAGTTATTAATTTAGTTACTTATTTAGCAATTTTAAGTTTAATTAGGAGAGATTTTCTAAGCTTACGCCCCAAAATAAAAATTCGCCCAATACCTAAGCATACACCTAGACTGACGGGGGTAGGGGGTGGGTGGGGAGGGGTGGTCCTAGGCATGAGGCGTAGTCTCGGGCCTGGGGCTGGGGTGGAGAAGTCCCGGGCCTGGCGTGGTCCTGGGGCCTGGGGCGGGGGGTCCTGGGCCTAGGCTTGGTATTTGATCCAGCCTAGAAACTCTCTAAAGAAAAGTCTCCAACTAAATAAATAATAGGCCTGGGCTTGGGCGGGGAGGGAGGGGTCCTTAGGTGGGAGTGAGGGTCCTGGGCCTGGGCGTGGTCTCGAGCCAATGGGTGGGGGGTCCGGGTCCAGGCAAGGGAGGGGGGTCTTGGGCGTGGTCCCGGATCCAGGAGGGGTCTTGGGCCTGCATATGGTCCAGGGTCCAGGCGGGGGAGAGGGGGTCATGGGCATGGTTCGGGTCCAGACAAGGGAGGTGGGGTCCTGGGCATGTATGGTATCGGGTCCAGGCGGGGAAAAGGAAGAGGATCCTGGGCCTGTGCGTGGTCTCGGGTCCAGGCGGGCGTGGAGGGGGTCCTAGTCCTAGGAGTGGTCTCGGGTCTAGGCGGGGGAGGAGGGGGTCCTAGGCCTGCGCGTGGTCCCGAGTCCAAGCCGGGGGAGGAGGGGGGTCCTGGCCTAGGAGTGGTCCGGGGTCCAGGGCAGGGAAGAAGCGGGGTCTTGGGCCTGGGCGTGGTCTCGGGTCCAGGCAGGGGGGGATCCTGGGCTTGGGCGTGGTCCTCGATCCAGGCGGGGGAGAGGGGTTCCTGGGCTTGGGCGTGGTCCTGGGATCAGGCGAGGGAGGAAGAGGGGATCCTGGGCCTGGGCGTGGTCATGGGTCCAGGGGGGGTGGAGGGATCCTGGGCCCGGACGTGGTCCTGGGTCCAGGCAGGGCGGGCGAGGGAGGAGGGTCCTGGGCCCGAGCGCGCTCCCGGGTCCAGGCGGGGGAGGAAGAGGGGTCCTGGGCATGGTCCTGGGTCCAGGAGGAGGGATCCTGGGCTCGGGCGTGGTTCCGGGTCCAGGCAAGGGCAGGGAGGGGGATTAGGGGCCCGGGCGTGGTCCCAGGTCCAGGAAGAGGAGGGAGGGAGTTATGAGCTCGGGCGTGGTCCCGAGTCCACGCGGTGAAGGGACCCTCGCGCGCTCCCGGGTCCAGGCGGGGGAGGAAGAGGGGTCCTGGGCCTGGGCATGGTTCCGGGTCCAGGCGGGGGAGGAAGGCTGGATCCTAGGCCCGGGTGTGGTTCCGGGTCCAGGCAAGTGCAGGGAGGGGGATTGGGGGCCCGGGCGTGGTCCCAGGTCCAGGAAGGGGTGGGAGGGAGTTATGAGCTCGGGCGTGGTCCCGGGTCCACGCGGTGAAGGGAGGGGGGTCATGAGCGCGGGTCCACGCGGTGGAGGGAGGGGGGTCCTAGGCCCAGGACCAGTCCCGGGTTCATGTGAGGGAGGAGGGGGGTCCAGGGCCTGGGCGTGGTCCCAGGTTCAGGTGGGGGAGGGAGGGGGGTCCTGGGCCTGAGCGTGGTCCCGGGTCCAGGCGGGGGAGGAAAGGGGGTTGAGGAGGGATCCTGGGCATGGTTTGGGGTCCAGACGGGGGAGGGTGGGGGGTCCCGTGCCTGGGCGTGGTCCCTTGTCCAAGCGCAGATAGAGGGGGTGATCCTGGCCCTAGGAGTGGTCCTGGGTCCAGACGGGGGAGGGAGGTGGGTTCTTGTCTTGGGCGTGGTCTAGGGTCCAGGCGGTAGGGTCCTGGGCTTGGGCGTGGTCCTAAGTCCATGTGGGGCGAAGGTTGGAGGAGTGGGGATCCTGGGCATGGGCGTGGTCCTGGGTCCAGGTAGGGGACGGAGGAGGTCCTGAGCCCGGGCGTGGTCACGGGTCCAAGAGGCGGATGGAAGGGGGTCCTGCGCCCTGGTCCATGCGGTCCAGGAGGGAGGAGGGGATCCTGGGCCTGGTTGTGGTCCCAAATCCAGGCAGGGGTGAAAGTGCGGGATCCTGGGCGTGGGCATTGTCTCGGGTCCAGGTGGGCGAGGCAGAGGGATCTGGTTGTGGTCCCGGGTCCAGGTGGGAGAGAAAGGGCGGGATCCTGGGCCTGGGCATTGTCTCGGGTCCAGCCTGAGGGAGGAGGGTGGGTCCAGGGTCTGGGCGAGGGAGGAGGGGGGTCCTTGGTCTAGGTCGGGTAGGGTGGGGGGTCCTGGACCTGAGCGTGGTCCCTGGTCCAGGCGGGGGAGGAAGGGGGGATCCTGGGCTTGGGCGTGGTTCGGGCTCCAGGCGGGGGGGATCCTGGGAGTGGTTCTAGGTCTAGGTGGGGGAGGGAGGGGTGTCCTGAACCTGGGCGTGGTCCCGGGTCCAAACGGGGAGGGAGGGGAGATCCTGGGCCTAAGCGTGGTCCCAGGACCAGGCGGGGGAGGGAGGGGGGATCCTGGGCCTGGGCATGGTCCCGGGTCCAGGCGGGGGGAAGGTGGGGGAGTCCTAGGCATGGTCCCGGGTTCATGCGGGGGAAGAAGGGGTTTCCTGGTCCTGGGTCAGGGGAGTCAGGGGTCCTGGACCTGGGGCTGGGAGTGATTCCGGGGAGGGTTTAGGGCTCTAAAGCTTAGGCGTGGTCCAGAACCTGGGGCGGTTTGGTGGTGGTGGTGGTGGTTGGAGGGGTACAGGAACAAGTCCCAACTTTATATTTAACTCGTGCCACAAAGAAGCACACAAATCAGCCTTACAAAAATCTGAATAACACAACCAAACTTTCCATTAAGACAGCCTGTCTGTGCCTATTTATAGGCCACAACTTCTGTCACATGGCAGGCACATGCACATCACATGCCCTTATCCTAATTCAGTTGACATCTCTAACTGATAGGCCTAATTCAAAATTCGAATTACAAATTTAAATTACAATCAGCAAAAAGCCAAGCCACATGTCCAGGGCGGTTGTAACTGCCCAACTGCCGTCATGTGCAAGGCACATGCCCAGTGCCAGCACATCCTTGGCAGCACTTGTGCCAATTTCGCACCTGGGCCTTGGGCGTCTGTGCACTCGCCCATGCCACTGCCTTGTCAGCACCCAAGCCGCCCTATTCGATCCATGTCTAGCCTAGCTTGTCTTGTCTTAGCCATGCCTCAGCAACATGACTAGCCTTAGCCTAAATCAGCCTTAGCTTGCCAGACCTTGTCATGCCTTAGCCACGCCACTGCCAAGGTCTTGCCATGCTCTGCCGACACGCGCCATGTCATGCTGACATGCCCATGCCGGCAGACTGGCCTTAAGTAAACCTAACCTTTGCCCTCACCATTTGGTCTTGTCTAGGTTGATCATGTAAATCTCTAGCCAAGCCCAATCATTCGAACCATATAGTTGGAGGTCTAACAGGTTGTATATCTGGTATGCTTGCTAGCTACCTTGTCATTTCTTAGCAGCCATATGTTCTTAGAGGATGTTTGGATTGGCTTATTTTTAGGTGTTTTTGGCTTTTAAGCACAATAATTTTTGGAGGTGTTTGGCAAAGACACAAAGCGGAGGTGTTTGGCAAAGACACAAAGCACTTTACTTTAGGCTTAAAAAGTACAAAAAAACCCAACTTTTAACCTTTGGGTTTATAAGTAAAAAAAAGCTAATCCAAACCCCCCCTTAACTATGCATGTTCATCGCATGAACTATGTGCAGAAAAAATCCTCCTGGCTTTAGAGAATGCTGGAGTGTTTACGTCTGGAGGGTCTGGTCAAAGACAAGGTAGTACTAAACAACTCATCATGTTAATTGTTCTTTCTTTCAATAAAAATAATTCTTAAGTAAAAAAAAAAAAAAAAAAAAAAAACATCTCAAAAAAATATTTCATAAGCTGAAAATGTGAATACTTCAGATGATAAATGCAATCATTGATCTGTTATGTGTTTCTTCTTCTGTAATTTTGCTGCTGCTCTAGTTAGGTTTTTTAATTTCATTCCACTATTGCTCAAATTAATCTCTAAAACTTCCTTATCCTTCCACACCTTCAGTTAGAAACTCCATTTGCTATCAATTTGGGTTCTCGATTAATAGTGTAGTTTGCAGAGGTTATCCGTTAGCTATAAATTGTGTTCCACGCTGGTTGCAAATGAATTATGTTAGTGCAGGGATAAGTGTAAGATTTTGAAAACCTCTAATTTGTCTTATGATAATTATTGAGTATTGGAATGAAATAGGTCAACTAAAAATAGAATCATATAGAGGATTTATATAGAAGATCCTTGCTAGTTTGAGATTAAACAAGATAAATTCAATACAGAGAAACTTGTCTTAAAAGATAATGATCGAGTATTGGGGTGAAATGGTCCGAACAGAATGGAGTGTATATAGGATTCCTATAGTTGATGCTAGCTAGTTTGAGATTAAAGCAGTTGTTGTTGCTCATTGTAAATTAAGAGACCAGAATGAAAGAGAGGTTGGGACTAGACTAGAGTGGAATGTTAGATGGTCACTCATTATATATTTAAAGACAACTTTGCATAGTCTTCCTCTTATCTGCTGTCCTAAACTTCTCATGCACATAATGGCAATTATTGACATAATTAAAATCTCTGATATTGAGTTTGCATGTATTAAACATGCATTTGTAGCCAAAACTATGTCACATTAGTTGGGGACACATGGTTTTATTTTGTACGTATTTCTAAACAAAACGGGTGTTCCTGGAGTAGAAGTAATTTGTTTATCATACATCAGTTGGGGAAGAGAAGCTGCTATGGTTTAAAAAATTCAAGGTCTTTTCCATTTTTAACGCTCACAAACTATTCTGTGACAATGTGAATGCCTCGTATCTGCAAAAAGTTTTGCTCGTTCCTTGCTCCATTACAATGTATTTTGCAAATATACATTTACTTACTGTGAAAAATTGATGTATCTAATAATGTTTAATTCTTTACTGGTTGCAGAGATTCATCAAATATCAGTTACACGTTTCGCCTACCAAGCCAGAAAGAACAGCAGTCATCGTTTTCAACTCAACAACATTTGAGCAGTTCTTTGGAAATGTTTAGATGCAACCAACAAGAGCACTAGCAAATTTCGTTTATTTTAGGTGTTTTTCATCTTCTTTTTTTCTTTCTTTTTAGTTGTTGTTCCCCCCTTTCTTCTCCTCTCTACTCTACTCCAGGCATGTGAAAATCCTCCTATGTTTTTGACTCATATTTTATGGCTTTTCTTGGTACCTGCTGCTTAATAGTGTGAGATTAAGGGGCACTAATTGGAGAGTACTGGCATTGTCGAAACAAATTCATCTACGTTGCTGCAACATACTATGTTGGAAAGCACTGATGTATCAATATCACCTCTCTTTTCAAATATAGATGTGAGTACCATTGTAATATACTGCAACGTTGCATGAGCTGTCTTCGGATTTGATATCCTCTTCAACCGCTTTGCATGAAGCAAAATCGAAAGAAGAAACAGAAAGAGTAGTATAAGAGAGGAGTAGCTATCTGAGTAAACTTTTGCTAACAGTAGCTCCATTCCTACTACTTCAATGTTTTTCTTTAATTTCTCAATTTGAATAATGATTCCATCAAATATTTAGTTTCGTTAGTTTTAGGATCCATGTGTGTCTCTGAATTAGGTTGAGTGTATATTAGTAAATTATGCAAGGAACAAAACTGACATTAAGTTATCTATAAATGGTAACTCATAGAAAGATGCTTTAGAGAATGCTGGAGTGTTTACATCTGGAGGTCTGGTGAAAGACAGGGTAGTAGCCAAACAACTTTTTACCATCTGTAAGAAGTAAACCATCTATGATACATTGTTAACCTTTTGGTTTCTCTTCTGGGAAAACATGTTGTTTCTCTTTCCCAGAATTCTTGGAATATTTCTTTTCTGTCCAATTTTATGCATTATATGTTACTGATAAGACTGCATAAGCAGGTTCTCTTTTGCAGCACTGAGAATGGACGCACATCCTTTGTTCGACAACTAGAACCTGATTGGCACATAGATAAAAATCCCGAAATCATTTTTCAGCTAGCGGTACTCATCATATCTTTTGACTAAGAAGATGATCAATGAGCTCATCATCATGTTAATTGTTCTTTCATTCAATAAAAGTAATTCATAGGCTTAAAATGTGAATACTTCAGATTATAAATCCAACCATTGATCTGTTATGTGTTTCTTCGTCTGTCATTTTGCTGCTTCTCTAGTTAGGTTTTCTTGGTACCTGCTGCTTAATAGTTGAAAATATATATTATTTATTAGTTTACTTTAATTTTAGTTTTAAAAAAATGTAAATAGGTTCTTTTGCAAATTTTTAATTTTTTCCCCAACTTTGTTAAACAAAAAAAAGTGCCAGTGTTTTTCTTTTTAAGAAAAAAAAAATCCTACTTTGATATTATATTATTAACGAAAAAGAACAACTAAAAGAGCAACGAAAAAATTGTTTGTTGTGTTTGACGCTACTTACACTATTAGTAATTGTTTTCTATTTACTAATTGAACCCACTTGTATAAAACCCTAGGTCCGCCACTGGTTGTACCTTTTCATTTCTTAGCAGCCACATGTTCTTAAATATGTGGCGTTACTTTAGGATGAGTAAATTCTGTGAATGATGAAGTTGCATGAGTATATCAACACAACTTGTTTATTTCTACGCATGTTCCTCGCATGAACATAAAAGTCCTCCTGGCTTTAGAGAATGCTGGAGTGTTTACATCTGGAGGGTCTGGTCAAAGACAAGGTAGTAGCTAAACAACTTTTTACTCGTCATATCCTTTGACTAAGAATATGATCAAATTAATCTCGAAAACTTCCTTATCCTTCCACACCTTCAGTTAGAAACTCCATTTGCTAACAATTTGGGTTCTCAATTTATAGTGCAGTTGCAGAGGTTATCCATTAGCTATAATTTGTATTCCATACTGGTTGCAAATAAATTATGTTAGTGCAGGGATACTGGATAAGTATAAGATTTTGAGAACCTCTAATTTGTCGTAACAGATAATTATTGAGTATTGGAATGAAATAGGTCAACTAGAATGGAATGATATAGTTGATTTATATAACAGATCCTAGCTAGTTTGAGATTAACCAAGATAAGTCAATACAGAGGTAAGTGTAAGATCTTTCTTTTTTTTTTTTGAACTTCAAATATAAGTGTAAGATCTAGTGAACCTATAATTTGTCTTAAAAAGATAATGATTGAGTATTGGGATGAAATGGTCAGAGTAGAATGCAGTGTTTATAGGATTCGTATAGTTGATGCTAGCTAGTTTGAGATTAAAGCAGTTGTTGCTTATTGTAAATTAAGAGAGCATAATGAAAGAGCAGAATTAAGAGAGCATAATGAAAGAGCTGTTGGGACTGGGCAAGAGGAATAGTTAAGTGGCTTTTGCATATAAGTATCTTCTTTTTTCAATACTCATGGCTGACCAGCATGTGGATGCAAAATTAGACAGAAATGTTAGATGGATCACTCAATATTAAGAGGGTGTTTGGATTGGCTTTTAAAATAGCTTTATAAGCTGAAAGCTAAAAGCCTAAATATTTAATTCCATGTTCTTCCTCTTGTCTGTTGTCCTAAACTTCTCATGCATATAAGGCTCTTATTGACATAATTAAAATCCTTGATATTGAGTTTGCAAGTATTAGACATGCATTCATCGTCGATAGTTCACATAAGTTGGGGGAAACATGATTTTATTTTGTACATAGTTCTAAAATAAAGCTGGTGTTCATGGAGCAGAAGCATTTTGTTTAGCATTTCTAATACATCAGTGGGGGAGAATCTGCTAGGTCTAAAACATATAGAAAATATTTTCCCTTTTTAGCGCTCCACAAACTATTTTGTGACAATGTGAATGCCTCGTATGTTCAAGAAGTTACTTGTTCCGTGCTTCGTGACAATGTGTTTGCAGATATACATTCGCAATTCTGTAAAAGTTAATCTCTGGGGTCATTCTTTTGTGGGAAACTGTCTAATAGGATGATTCATTCTGATGATCAATTGTTTCTTCTGGTTTATTTTATCTTCTGATGATCAATTGTGTCTTCTGGTTTATTTTATCTAATACTACATGTCTAATTCTTTACTGGTTGCAGAGATTCATCAAATATCAGTTACACGTTTCGCCTACCAAGCCAGAAAGAACCGCAATCAATGTCTTCAACTCAACAACATTTGAGCAGTTCTTTGGAAATGTTTAGATGCAACCAACAAGAGCTCTAGCAAATTTCGTTTATTTTAGGTGTATCTTTTTCCTTCTTTTTTTCTTTCTTTTTTGTTGTTGTTCCCTTTTTCTTCTCCTCTACTCTACTCAGCATGTGAAAATCCTCATATGTTTTGACTACTCAATTTTTATGGCTTTTCTTGGTACATGCTGCTTCATAGTGTGAGATTTAAGGGGCACTAATTGGAGAGCACTGGTATTATGGAAACAAATCCATCTATGTTGCTATGTATCGATATCACCTCTCTTCTCTAACGTAGATGTGAGTACCATTGTAATGTACTGCAACGTTGCATTTATTTTATTTTCCTCTACAAAATCCTGAACCTCAGGCCTGCATTGTGCTCGAGCTCTGTATTCGGATTTATCATCCTCTTCAACAGCTCATGAAGCAAAATTGAAGGAAGAAACAGAGAGTAGTATTAGGGTAGCTATCTATGTAAACTTTTTGCTAGCTGTAGCTCCATTCCTACTACTTCAATGTTATTCTTTAATTTCTCAATTTGTATAATGATTCCATTAAATATTTTAGTTTCATTAGTTTTATAAGGTGGATTTGTGCGTCTGAACTAAATCAAGGTCGAGTGTATTTTAGTAAATTATGCAAGGAACAAAATTGACATTAACTTATCTATGAAGGGTAACTCATATAAAGATACTCTTAAAATTTGGAAACGATGTACTCAATTTTACTTTTAAGATAGTCCTATAAATATTATGACATATTTCAAAGTATAAATTTTACTATAATACTCTAAGCGATCATTTGGTTTGAATACAAGTTATGCTAGGATAATTAGGTATATTGGGATTAGTTATGTTGGGATTAGTTATGCTAAGATTATTTTTTATTAGTGTTTAGTTTGTTGTATTCAAAATAATATGTATTGCATAATTTCTAAGAATAAGTTAATTGTTTACAAAAATACCCTCCACCTTATTTAGTTTTTTCATATTTTCTTTTCAAGCTTTAGTTATTCATTCCTAAAAATAAAATTTCCATCTTATTTAGCTAAAAAGAATTCTGTGTGCATTCCCATGATTATGCGGTGTATTTTTAAAAATAAAACTTTCATCTTATTTAGCTTAAATTTTTTTGTGTGTCTTCCTATGATTATGCCGTGTGTGTTTAAAAATAAATCTTTCATCTTATTTAGCTTAAAATAAAGCTTTCATCTTAAGTTTGTTAAAGTAAAAGAGAATTTATTGTTTATGTCACTTCATTTAAACACATATCACTCATATATTATAAAATATTAAAATTATTATCATTTTAATTGATATATAAAATACAAATTCTCAAGTGATTAAAAAATTATTTAATTTAAAATATGTAATTCAACAATGGAGTCAACATTTTTATTACTCTTAAGAGAAATCAAAATATAAATAAACATAAGAATTAGTCAAATAAATTCAACGTATAATATATTCATAAAAAAAATAAATATATATATATATATATAGTATAATTTTTAATTAAAAAAATATAAAGAATTATCATAGAATAACGAGTAGTGGAAGTTGTGAATGTTATTATAAATTATATTAAAAATAATGTGAATATGCATGGATGTGAAAAATGATTATAAAAAAGGTTTAAGAGTTTCTTTTGTCATTTTAATTGCTTTATCCCAAGATAACTTATCCTAATAATACTATACCACCAAGAGGGAGGAATAACTTATTCCGATACTAATTAGTAATCCTGGAATAAATTATCTTAGGTTGTACAACCAAACAAAAAATTAAGAGGCACTAAAATTTTATCCCGAAATTATTAGCTCTTATCCATCACACCAAATAACCCCTAAAATGGTGTGGAATATAGCTACTACCTGGCGTTGGGTGGGGTTTTCATTTTTCTTTTTGCCCTAATTTTTTAGCTTAATTCAAAAAATCCGGATGTACCTCGCTACTTTAGTTTATTGGCTAAATTTGCCCTTAGTTATACTATGAGGCTAAATATACCCATATCGTTATCAAAATTAACAAAAATACCCCTACTTTTAACACCTTTCCATCATGACAATTTATAATTCTTTATGACCTAACATTTGAATAAGGTGAACGCCACGTGACATGCCACCTCACCACTAAATTTTTAGTTTTTTTCCTTTTCTCTTTATCCATTTACAAAAGGAAATTCAACCGACATCATATCAAACATTACGACTACACGATTTACCATTTCAATAGACACAATGTTTTTCTCACACAATTTACCACTTCCACTCTTTGTGATTTGGAGAAAACCCTTTTTGGGTTTGCGTTGACTATGTCATTGTCACTACTGCGTCTTTTCTACTTCTTGTTCATTTTCTGTGTGTTGCTATTCATCATCCTTGTTAATCTTTTTATGGTCATTCACGTAAGGTATTCTGCATATTCACATATTAATTTTAAGTATATTTATTATTTTGAAAATCAAATTATGTGAAAAACAGGTATCTTAAATAAATAAAAAAATTCAAATTATCAATTTCAAGTCCTTTCCAACTTAATGCCGATAATTTGTCCATTTTCGCAAATAATTAGTAGGCGTTTGGTCATTAAATTTTAAAAAAATCCAAATAAAATAAAATAATCTTCCAAAAAAAAATTTGAATGATAATGGCCCCCAAAAACCCCATCTAAATCGGGCTAACTACAGAAATAGCCCCCACAATAGGTGGATTTGCTTTTTTATTCCCCATAAAAAAAGTCATGCAAAACTAACATTCCTTCTTTTTTATTTAGAACAAATACCTATTTGCCCCTCTATAACTCAAATATTTTTAAACAACTCTCCATACTTATTTATCTTTCAACTTATATTTTTTGTCTCTTTTTTATTTTGCTTTGATTTTTATTTTTTCTTTTCTTTCTTTTTTTTTTTTAGTTTTTCGCAACCTTTACTTTTTTTTTCTTTTCTCCTCTCAACTTCTATTTTTTTTTCTCTTTTTTATTTTTCTTCGGTTATTATTTTTTCTTTTTCTTTTTCTCAGTCTTTATCATTTTGTTTTGTATTTTTTTTCTTCGTTTTTTTCTTTTTTCTCAACCTTTATTTTTTTTCTTTTCTTTTTTCCTTTTCTCCTCTCAATTACTAATTTTTTTTCCCTCTCTTTTTTATTTTCTTTGATTTTTCTTTTTTCTTTTTTTTTTTCCAATATTTTTCTTTTTCCTCAACTTTAATTATTTTCTTTTTCTTTTCTTCGATTCCTTTCAAACAACAAGTTACGCCCCATGGGCAAGAATTGATACTACCACATTGGGTCTTGATTTATGAGATACTCGATAACTCTTGCCTTAGAGACAAAACTTAGCCCAAGGACTTTCAAACAACAAGTTATGCCCCATGGGCAAAAGTTGACACTACCACATCATATTTAATTGATGAGATGTTCTATAACTCTTGCCTTAGAGGTAAGACTTATCCTAAGGACTTTCAAACAACAAGTTACGTATAATGGGCAAGAGTTGACACTACCACATTATATCTTGATTTATGAGATGTTCGATAACTCTTGTCTTAGATGCAAGACTTAGACTAAGGACATTCAAACAAAAAGTTACGTCCCATGGACAAGAGTTGACACTACCACATTGTATCTTGATTTATGAGATGCTCTATTAGTTTTGCCTCTAAGGCAAAACGTAGCCCAAGAATCTCTCAAAAAAATAAGTTACTCTCTATGGGCAAGAGTTAACACTACTTCATTATGTCTTAATTTATAAAATACTCTATAACTCTTGCCTTAGAGGTAAGACTTAACTCAAGGATTTTCAAACAACAAGTTATGTTCCACGAGCAAGACTTGACACTACCACATTGTGTCTTGATTTATGAGATGTTCTATAACTCTTGTCTTAGAGGCAAGACTAATCCCAAAGAACTTTCAAACAACAAGTCACACTCTTAAATTTATTTCGATTATCCAGTTTTTTGTTCATTAGCAAAATATATTAGAAGTTGGGAAAAAAGAAAAAAAAAATTGAGAAAAAAGAAAAGAAAAAGAGAAGAAAAAAAAGGTTAAGAAAAAAGAGAAAAATAAATTTAAAAAAAAAAATAAAAAAAATAAAAATAAAGTTTGAGAAAAATAAAAATAAAAATAAAAATTAAGATAAATGAATTAAAAGAAAAAAAGGAAAAAAAAAAAAAAAGAAAGTAGAAGAAATAAAAATAGAAGGTGAGAGACAAACGTACATATTTGAGGTGTAGAGACATAAAGGCTTTTGTACTAAAAAAGAAAAAAACTTTTATTATAACAGATAAAAAAGCAAAGTTCATCCCATGTAATTTCCTAAATCCAAATCAGACCCTCCTCAATTTCTTCCCTTTTCCTTCCGAACCCAATCCAAATCACTCCTCCTCTCTCCAACGTTCCAATTTTCAAATCCATTTCTTTTGTTTTCCATGTTCAACGTTCAATAATCAATGCCTCCTTCTCTTAAGATGAACAAATCTCACTCGTCAATAACTGAAGTTGGTATGTTTTCTTCTTCTTTACTGATTCCCGACTTCTTTTGTTTTACTAAATACCCATTGACACTCGATTTTCCGCGATTGAATATCAGCAGCTCTTTTTCTAGTCATCAATCAGCAAATGATAGAATCATTTTTGGATTTGTAGGTTGAACAACTCAAAAACTGTTCTATTAAGAGGTACCAGAATTATCTCATTCCACATCTGGGATTTCATTGGTATTTCAGAAAATCTTGTTGGGTTGTTTGTACTTAATTTAATGCTTAGTATTTCACACCCCATCTGTTAATTTTTGTTTGTTTTTTTGGGTTGCTTTGCAACTATATCCAGTACTTGAATTGATGAAAACCCATGTGTTGATTTTGTTCGTTTCTTATTGTTTTTGGGGTTATGCTTGCTTGCTTCACTGATTTCCGACTTCTTTTGTTGTACTAAAAATGAACTAATGCTCCTTCCAGTCTTTGTTTTCTCGTTTCGCTCCTTGTTTATCCATCTGGCTAATAAACAATCGCTTCTTTTTTTAATTAATTTTTCATATTGGCTTTACATCGACTAATCACACACAACAAAAACTTATTGGCTTTAGATTTTTAATCTTTTGTTTTACTATGAATTGCTTCTTTTATCGGGAAAAAAAAAAAGAATGTCTAATGCTTTAAATCACCATGTTATTATTATTTTTGTTTTTTTGTTTCCTTCCAAGTTTATTCAAAGATGAATGTTTGTGTATTTCTTATTTATTAACTTATATTTGCCTGTCGAGGTTTATTATAACTGAATGTTCAAACATTGTATTTGTTGTCTAGGTCTACCTATAAAGACTGTTTTCAGTACACTATACTCCATTTTAAGTCATCAAAGGGTTCTGTGATGGTTAATTGTGTTATCTTCAATATTACTCCAATCCTAAAAATTAGCCGTTCTTTAACATTGTATTTGTTGTCTACATTCTGTATTCTTCAATCCTGTTATTACAGATTGCTTGTTAAAAAATCAGTTTTAATTTATTTTAGTATAAGTAGCAAATCTTAAAGGACCTCTTGGACTCAAGAATGAGAATATGATCAAGTATAGATGCTAAATGTGCACTCCTATCTCTG
Organism: Capsicum rhomboideum; assembly: GCA_031232105.1. Lineage (NCBI taxonomy): Eukaryota > Viridiplantae > Streptophyta > Magnoliopsida > Solanales > Solanaceae > Capsicum > Capsicum rhomboideum. The sequence goes on along the minus strand of CP124712.1, from coordinate 132,593,025 downwards.
TTTAAGTTATCAAGATCTTGCTTGTGGTAATTCACTTTCTAGGTACTAAGGTTGGTGTTAGATCATTGAAGTAGTCATGTTTAAGGGTGAATTTGTTATTTTATTGTTGGTTGCCTTTTGACAAAATGAAGTTACCACAAGGGATATAATAATCGCTACTGGTTCTGTCCCTTTCTTCTTTTAAGATACGGTACCCTTTGGAAGGTGAATCCTCACCATTAGTCATACAATTCATATTCCTTTTCAGGGAACACCGTGATTACCAGCGACCATGCTTTCAAACTGGAGTTTGTCCCTGAATGGATAGCTATAGTAGGAAGTGGTTATATTGGACTTGAATTCAGTGATGTGTCTACCGCACTTGCTAGTGAGGTAATTTTGCCTCTTTTTCATGTCTTCTCTATAATTCATTTTCTTACGACCGCTGTTCCTTTTTTTTGTTATCTGTTGTCCTTCTCTATAGTTCTTTCGCTTTGAATGTTGTAGTTAGGCAAAATTGGCTAAATCAACCTTCTACCTAAAACTTGATGAGTCTTTTCAAAAACATTTGACCATTTTTGCAAGTCGTTTTGTTTCAATTGTTCAAAACTGAAATCTAATTTTCATGCACATAACATTCGGCTATTCAATTTGTTTCACGATGGTATCAACCTTTGAAACTGAAACTTGCCATTTGAAAATGAACCTGCACCAAAAATGTGTCATTTCAAACATATTGTTCTTTTCTTTCCTTTGTGAATGTGATAATGTACCTGGTATCACAAAAGATGTTGTGGTGACTGTTCTCTTGCTTGTTACCATGTACGTGCATCTCGTTTCCTTCTTTGCAAAACTTTACATTTCAATATTCTGACCGGTTTTATTGTCCAATCTTTGAATTGTTTATGTTACTTGTTGTCTACTTGTCTACACTTCCATCTAAAAAATTTGCATGTTGAAAGTTCTACTGATTGCAATCTTTAGTTACTATAGGATTCCCTGAATTCAATAATATTCCATTTATATTCCTCAGTTTAGTTATCCGTAGACCCATAAGATTTGGTGGACTCAAGCTGGACCTATTTGAAAGGAGCATCAAACAAGAAGCTGAGAGGAAGCCTTTAAAGGAATACCTAAATGAGAAGGAACTAAAAGACAATTGTTTTGCCTTTAATTTATCAAGTGTTGGATTTTACAATTTTATTAATATGTTTACTGGCCTATTGGATAATTGAAAAATGAACGTGCCACTAGATACGCAATTGGTTGTGCATGCTTTCACATAATTTTTTGGGAGGGGGAGGGGACGTTGAAAAAAGCTAGTGCACGTTAGCAGACAATAGTGTATCATTTGACAGGTAAATTTACTGTTGTGCTATAGAATAATCCTAAACTTAGTGCTTCAAATTCGTACATGTGCAGTGGAATCTCCTTTCTATTTAGCCTTTGGTTTCATAGTTGTACTCTTGAGTAGATTCGTATGAAGTAATTATAAATCTTAGTATAATCCTAGGCTCAGAATGGCTTAGCTTCTGACCTTTTCCTTAGCCGTACTTCGTCTCTGCTTGCTAAGAGAAATAGGTTGCTTTCCTTTTTCAATCACAACGGCAATAAAGTCTCAGAAACCAAGCTAGTTTAGGTCAGTTATATGAATCCTCACTATCCATTTTGCTCCATTTGAACCCGTTTCATATGTATGTATGGGATTCATCATAAATTAACTAGTTTAACGCTAGCTGTGTCAACCTACACAATGCTGTTACCTTTCTAGTTATGCTTCCACTCATTTTGTATTCCTTCGACATATTGAGTTTTCTGATACTTTTGTCTCTTTCTCTCGTGGAGAAATTTTGTGTGCTAAAATAGCTCTTTGTTTCCTTGAGTTATTCTTCTTCTTCCTAAAAAAAAAGGGCAGCCCGGTGCACTAAGCTCCCTCTATGCGCAGGGGAAGGGCCCGACCACAAGGATCTATTGTACGCAGCCTTACCTTACATTTCTGCAAGGGGCTGTTTCCAAGGCTTGAACCCGTGACCTCCTGGTCACATGGCAACAACTTGACCAGTTACTCCAAGGCTCCCCTTCCTTCTTCTTCCTTCTCTTGTATAATCATTTTTATTCTCTTATTCATTTCCTTCTCTTGTATTGGTTGAGCTCTATTACTTGAGATTATGTGCTTTCGGTATCAAATTTTTGCTTTAACTCTGCTTTAATTTAACAGTACGTCAAGCATCTTGCTTTCAAGATGGCTAAACTAGATGGAATGTCTTTGTGAGCAATCATTGGGAGTGTCAATAACTGTGAGTACTCCTTCCTTAAGCAAGGATTTTTTTGATAAATTAAGCATGGATTTAATCTCTTCCAGTTTACTTTCTTTTGATAAGAGAATATATGGTCTAGATTTTCTTCAGTTGAACTGCCATTGAGAGGTGCATTATTGTGAACTTTCTAATTTTGTGTTGCATCAGCTTGTTTTTTAAATCTGAAACTGCCTTATTGTTATTTCACAAGCACAAAACCATAAGATTAGGTGCATAGGCACAGAATTGAAGAATTATTTTTCCAGCTTCATGCACCAAGTGAATCTTATATGTCCTCGACTTCATGTTAGCAACCTAGTGATACAGATATTCTGTATACATCTACAAAATTCTGCAGAAGTAATTAGTCATAAGGAATATATTGAGCGATACATTCTTGGCTTAGTATCTCGTATCTTGGGTTAAATAGAATATGAATATCACAACAGTGATTGTGTATTCAGATGGGATCATCAGTAAAGTATTGTACTCGCTCCCCTGGTCAAAGTGACACCTACAAATGAAGGTTCGTGTTGGTGGATTTTATACTTTGCTAAAGGAAGCTGCTTATTTTTTAGTTGAGTCATCTCTAAGGAAATATTATCCCCTATATGACCCAAAGTTGCTCGGACTCTTCACTTTCGATGCCACACCCTTGTTGACACGACATGGGTGTGGGTGTGGATATGGGATCCGTACCCGATTTGGTCAACCGATTTTGGGTACTTTGAGACCAAAATCGACAGGGAAATTCCGGACAGATTCAATGATTTCTGTAATCAAAACAAAATCTAAGGTAAAATTGAAGGAAATGAAATGCCGTTGTAAAAAATTGAGTAGAAATTTATAAATTAACTTGTAGAAAACGAAATCTAAAGAAGGAACCTACAATTAGAGACATCAAACTAGAGCAAGTGATATAAGATGATACATTTCTACTTTGTAGTTTACACATTGGTCTTTTTTCCCCTTTACCCCGTGAAAAACAAATAGAAAGAATAAAAATATTTAGATTTTAAAGCTTCTTAACTTAAAATTTAATAACAAGTTGAATTTTATGTTTTTTTTTGTATTATTTTAGTTACTTATTTAGCAATTTTAAGTTTAATTAGGAGAGATTCGCTAAGCTTAAGCCCCAGAATAAAAATCTTGGGCCTGGGCGTTGTTTTGAGCCGGGGGTGGGGGGTCCTGGGCCTGCATGTGGTCTTGGGTCCAGGCGGGGGAGGGAGGGGGTCTTGGTCATGGGCGTGGTCCCAGGTCCAGGCATGGGAGGGGGGTCCTGGTCGTGGTCCGGGTCCAGGCGAGGGATTGGGGGTCTTTGGAGTGGTCCCTGGGTCCAGGCGGGGGATGAAGATGGAGGTCTGGGCCTATGTGTGGTCCTGGGTCCAGGCGGGGGAGGGAGGGGTCCTGGTCTTGGGCGTCGTGTCCAGGCAGGGGAGGGAGGGGGGTCCTGGGCCTGTGCGTGGTCTCGTGTCCAGGCAGGGGAGGGAGGGGGGTCCTGGGCCTGTGCGTGGTCTCGGGTCCAGGCAGGGGAGGAGGGGGTGTCCTGGGCCTGGGCGTTGTCTCGGGTCCAGACGGGAAAGGAGGGGGGTCCTGGGCATGGGCGTGGTCCCGGGTCCAGGCCGAGGGAGGAGTGGGGGTCCTAGCTAGAAGGGGAGGAAGGGTGGGTCTTGGGCCTGGGAGTGGTCCCTGGTCCAGGCAGGGGAGGAAGGGGGGATCCTAGGCCTGGGTCCAGGCAGGAAAGGGGGTTCCTGAGCTCGTGGTCCCGGGTCCAGGGGGAGGAGAGGGGATCTTGGGCCTGGGCGTGGTCTCGGATCCTTGGTATGGGTGTGGTCTCAGGTCTAGGCGGGGGGGGGGGGGGGGGGGGAGGGAGGAGGTCCTGGGCGTGGTCCCGGATCCAGGTGGGGGAGGGAGGGGGGTCCTGGTTCAGGGCGTGTTCCCGGGTCCAGACGGGGAAGGAAGGGGGTGGATCCTAAGTCGTGGGAGGGAGGGGATCCTGGGTGTGGTCCTGATCCAGGCGAGAGAGGGGGGGTCCTAGGCGTGGTCTCGTGTCCAGGCGGGGGGAATGAGGATGGGGCCTGGGTCTGTGTGTGGTCTTGGTCCGGGGGGGGGGGGGGGCGAGGGAGGGAGAGGGTCCTGGGCCTGTGCATGGTCTCGGGTCCAGGCGGGGGAGGAAGAGGAGGATTCTGGGCCTGGACGTATGCCCGGGTCCAGGTAGGGGGAGTAGTGGGGATCCTGTGCCTGGGCGTGGTCCCAAGTCCAGGCAGGGGCGGGAGGTGGAGGTCCTGGGCGTGGTCCTGGGTCAGGCGGGGGTGATCCTGGGCCTAGGCGTGGTCCCGGGTTCAGGCGGGGGATGGAGGGGGATCCTGGGCCTGGGCGTGGTCCCCGGCTCTAGGCGGGGGAGGGATGGGGGGTTGTCCTGGGCCTGGGTATGGTCTCGGGTCCAGGCCCAGGGAGGAAGGGGGTGTCCTGGGCCCGGGCATGGTCCCGGGTTCAGCGGGGGAGGGATGGGGATCCTGGTTCTTGTCGTGGTCCCGGGCTCAGGCGGGGGAGGGAGGGTGGTCCTGCCTGGGCGTTGTCCAGAGTCCCGGCAAGGGAGGGCTGGTGGGTCCTGGGCATACTCTTGAGTCCAGGCAGGTTGGTCCTGGGTGTGGTCCCAAGTTCAAGCGAGGGGAGGAGAGGTGTCCTGGGTCAGGGTGGTCAGGGGCAGTGTTGTTAAAAGCGAAAAGTGCCAAAAAGCGTTAAAGCCCTGTTGGAGCTTAAAGCGCAAAGCGCACTTAAGCGTCGCAAAAAGCGCACTATGAAGAATTTTTTTTAACATAATAGACACATAAATAGTAAATATATATTGCTTATATATTCTACTTCTAATCACTAAAAGTGGATTGCTTATTTCCTTTTTGTTATTTTTAATATTGAAATAAAAAATAATGTATAGAGGATTTTGCATGAAATTATAATGAAGTGAATATTATATACAACAATATATAAAGGTGAACACCATTGGGTCCACCACTCTTCTAAGAAAATATTTATCTTTGTTATTGTCCTCTTCTTACAGGTGTTACATTTACATGGATCATTATAAAAGTTATACACCATGATTCATGAAACAAGGACAAGTGTCCCATACTCCCATTTACTTCTAAACTAGTGTATTTGCCCGCACTTCGTGCCGCAGTAGAAAAATTTAAAATACGAACGAATATTAATTTCAGACGATGTTTTAAACTAATTTAATCTTCTTCGATCAAAACTACTTTTTCATGTCTCTTCTTTTGATTATTCTTTAAAACCTGGCATAAATTATTTGAAGAAGAATATGATCGGCTTCGACCAGAAGGAAAAAGTCATATCACACGAATATTTTTGGTATAAGTAGAAACCTGAATATAATCATCAAGGAAATATCAAAAAAGATGAGGCCTCCAACCATTTAAAATATGGAATTTATGGCAAAACACTTTATACTGGAATTAATAACTGATGCATCTAATATTTGTTATAGTATAAAGAATTCATTCTCCTATAATTGTATCTTTGTTTCATATATTGGCTTGTCTTCATTTTCAAGTAGACAAAACGCTAATGTCAATTTTCTCTTTTCAACTTTCATAAAAGGTCCTTTATGCTAAAAACAACTCGTATGATTGAAAAGCAAAAAATCTTTCTAAAATTTCAACTCTTTTCCTAAATACACAAGTTGACATATCAAGATACAAAATCGAATTGGTAAACTTAGAATAGTAGTGCATCACCAAGTTTAATTTATAGTTCCCATACATATTCTATATTCAGCACCTGAACATCTTTTTCTGTCAAGTTATTTTATTTTCACGATGCTGTCCAACTGAACGGTATAAGTTTACAAACTTTATTTGGTGAAGCGAAGGAAATGTTAGTTGATTCAATACCTGGCAAAGCAAAGGCTGTCTTCAATGCCTTATGGACTTATGATTGTCTCTAACATCTTGTAACTACAATTTTTTTTTATAACGAAAAATAAGAGAAGCAAAGTGAAAAGCAAAACCCAAAAAACAATCTACTGTTTGCAAAATCAAAGGTAAAAAAACATTATTAAAATTCAGACATAGCATGATTGAAGCATGGAACACCAAGTCAATATGAAGGAACAAACAACTATATTACTAATGTTAAAGAAAAAGAGAGATTTACCTATTGAGGAAAACAGTAGGACCTCTCGGAGAGAGATATTCAAAAAAAATCCAAAGCAGAAAACGAAGAAGAAGAAAAGACGAAGGCGCAGAAGGATTTTTACCTGGAAGAGAAAGATAATACTGTTAAGAGGGTTTTGAGAGGAGCAATTGTGGGGATCTGCCTCTAATATCAGTCGGCCCTTTGGATTGTGGAAAGTTTTTGATAGTGACGGTTGATTTTGGAGAATTTTGCTGAAACCGTGGAGGAAGAGCGGCTTTTGACTTTTGTAATTGATTGGGTTGCTTAATGTTTTTATTCTGTGGTAATAGGTGCCTTTTAAAAAAAAAATAAGAAAAATTGCGGCAAGATTTCTAGGGGTACCACGTGGCGGGTCTATGACCCTCTTTATATATAAGATTTTCTTCAAAGATAAAGGAGTATAAATATTGAATTTTCAGCACTAACAATTTATTTTGAACTCTTGACAATTTATAAACCAAGAATCCAAATCAGGAAAAAAAAAATTCAACTCAGTCAAAGACATTGTTTAATGGAGAATTTTTGTCAATCTCTTACTAAAGAAGGAATAAAAGAGTAGAAAGAAGAAACAGACAGAAATAAAAGGAGAATTTTTTGTCTATATCTTACTAAAGAGAAAGAATAACAAAGTAAAGAAATCAGCAGAAAAAAAGATATAGAGAAGAGAAAAAAGCTACTTGTACAGAGGCTTGCACTGTCGGCTAAAGATGTCCCAGGTTGGATTGATTTTGTGTTTTTGTATTGCAGTGCAACTCTTCTAACCTTCTTATAATTCATCGATCCTCTTTCTTTTCTTTTTTTTTTTGGAATTTTTCCTTAATTAAAGTCCTGTGAATTGGGAACAGACACCTTATAATGATTTTAAGAAGGGTTTTTTTTTTTGAAACTGATTTTTTTAAAAAATAAAAAATCTAGAAGGCCCCACTGACATGAGCCTCGCATTAGGTCATGCGAAGCGGCAAAGCCATTCTGCGGTTCGCTTTTGCGCTTAAGCGCGCTTTTGATTTCACTGATCAGGGGTCCTGGACCTGGGGCTGGGTGTGATTCCGGAGCTAGGGTCGGGTGCAGGGAGTTTGGGGGTAAGCTTAGGCATGGTCCCGGACCTGGGGCAGTTGGGTGGGGGTCCTAGCCCTTGCGGTGGTTTCGAGCCTGGAGCGGGTGTCCCATGCCGGGGACAGGGGGCTCGGAGGGGGAGGGGTCATGGGCCTGGTTGTGGGCTGGGGCGGCGGCATTGGTCTAGGGCGAGGCCAGAGTTGTGGTCTGTGCCTTGGCGCCTTGGCGGGTTGGGTTGGGTTGGGTTCTGGGTTCAGGGTGGTCTTAGTTGGCGGGACCTCGATGTGTCTGTTTTGTCCCTCCCTCTGAGCTTTCAACGATAGAAGCTGGTGAATGTTTGCTAGCTACCTTGTCATTTTGGGTTGTATATCTAGTATGCTTGCTAGTAACCTCGTCATTTCTTAGCAGCCACATGTTCTTAAATATGTGGTGTTACTTTAGGATGTGTAAATTCTGTGAATGATGAAGTTGCATGAATATAACACTTGGAGGATGTTTGGATTGACTTATTTTTAGGTGATTTTGGCTTTTAAGCACAATAATTTTTGGAGGTGTTTGGCAAAGACACAGAACACTTTACTTTAAGCTTAAAAAGTACAAAACATACCAACTTTTGGCTTTTGGGTTTATAAGTAATAAAAAGCTAATCCAACCCCACCCCCCACCCCACCCACACACACAACTATGCATGTTCAAATCCTCCTGGCTTTAGAGAATGCTGGAGTGTTTACATCTGGAGGGTCTGGTCAAAGACCCGTACTAAACAACTCATCATGTTAATTGTTCTTTCTTTCAATAAAAATAATTCATAAGCTGTCTTATCAAAATTTTTTTTTTAAAAAAAAAAAACTTCTCAAAAAAATAATTCATAAGCTGAAAATGTGAATACTTCGGAGGATAAATCCAATCATTGATCTGTCATGTGTTTCTTCTGTAATTTTGCTGCTGCTCTAGTTAGGTTTTATAATTTCATTCTACTATTGCTCAAATTAATCTCTAAAACTTCCTTATCCTTCCACACCTTCAGTTAGAAACTCCATTTGCTATCAATTTGGGTTCTCGATTAATAGTGTAGTTGCAGAGGTTATCCGTTAGCTATAAATTGTGTTCCACGCTGGTTGCAAATAAATTATGTTAGTGCAGGGATGTGTAAGATTTTGAGAACCTCTAATTTGTCTTATGATAATTATTGAGTATTAGAATGAAATAGGTCAACTAAAAATGGAATCATATAGAGGATTTAGGTAGATCCTTGCTAGTTTGAGATTAAACAAGATAATTCAATACAGAGAAGCTTGTCTTAAAAGATAATGATCGAGTATTGGGGTGAAATGGTCCGAACAGAATGGAGTGTATATAGGATTCCTATAGTTGATGCTAGCTAGTTTGAGATTAAAGCAGTTGTTGTTGCTCATTGTAAATTAAGAGACCAGAATGAAAGAGAGGTTGGGACTAGACTAGAGGGATAAGTTAAGTGGCTTTGGCATTTAAGTATCTTCTTTTCAAGACTGCGTGGCTGGCCAACATGTGGATGCAAAGTTAGACAGAAATGTTAGATGGGTCATTCAATATTAAATATTTAAAGACAACTTTACATGTTCTTCTTCCTCTTGTCTCTTATTGACATTTTTAAAATCATTGATATTGAGTTTGCATGTATCAGACATGTACTCGTAGCCAATATATCGCATAAGTTGGAATATACATGGTTTTATTTTGTATATATTTCTAAAATAAAACTGGTGTTCCTGGAGTAGAAGCAATTTGTTTATCATTTCTAATACGAGTGGGGGCAGAGAAGCTGCTAAGGTTTAAAACACTCAAGGCCTTTTCCATTTTTAAAGCTCACAATCTATTCTGTGACAATGTGAATGCCTCATATCTGCAAGAAGTTACTCGTTCCTTGCTCCGTTACACAATGTGTTTGCAAATATATATGCTTATAGTGAAAAATTGATCTTTGGGCTCATTCTTTTGTGGGCAACTTTTTCATTCTAATGATCAATTTGTGTATTCTGTTTAGTTATGCCTAATACTGTTTAATTCTTTACTGGTTGCAGAGATTCATCATATATCAGTTACACGTTTCACCTACCAAGCCAGAAAGAACAGCAATCAATGTCTTCAACTCAACAACATTCGAGCAGTTACCTTGGAAATGTTTAGATGCAACCAACAAGAGCTCTAGCAAATTTCATTTATTTTAGTGCATCTTTTTCCTTCTTTTTTTCTTTCTTTTTTGGTGTTGTTCCCCCCTTTCTTCTCCTCTCTACTCTACTCAGCATGTGAAAATCCTCATATGTTTTGACGACTCAATTTTTATGGCTTTTCTTGGTACATGCTGCTTAATAGTGTGAGATTAAGGAGCACCAACTGCAGAGCATGGTATCATGGAAACAAATCCATTTTTGTTGCTGTGTATCGATATCTCACTTCTCTCTTCAAACATAGATGTAAGTCCATTGTAATTTACTGCAACGTTGGCCGTTGCATTTATTTTATTTTTCTCTATAAAATCCTGAACCCAGGTCTGAGTTGCGCTCGAGCTCTGTAGTCAGTTTTATCATCCTTTTCAGCAGTTTTGCATGAAGCAAAATCGAAGGAAGAAACGGAAAAGAGTAGTGTAAGAGAGCTATCTATATAAGCTTTTTGCTAACAGTAGCTTTATTTCTATTTCGTATTACAATGTTTTCTTTTAAGTTCTCAATTTTTAATAATGATTCCATTAAATATTTTAGTCCCGTTGTTGTAGGGAGCTCTACCCTCGCCAAACTTCACTTGTGGGATTTCACTGGGTATGTTGTTGTCATTTGTTTTAAGAGCTGAATCTGAACGTCTGAATTAATCAAGGTTCAATGGTTTTAGTAAATTATGCAAGGAACAAAACTGACAGAAATAATTCAAGGACTAGAATTGTTATTATCTATAAAAGGTAATTCAAACAAAAGATACTTTTAAATTCAAACAAAAAATCCGGATACTAGCTAAGAAGTGATCAAAATTAATGTATGAGTTTTGGTTCCATTTGGTCCTTTATGTATAAAATATGATGCAAAATAATCCTTAATTATTTTTTTAAAAAAATGATCATTTTTAATAGTTATTGTTGTGTCAAAGTAAACAAAGGTCTTCAGTATCTGCACTGTACGTACATGATCAAACTACAAAATAAAGGTACTTTCTTGTATCGTTCAATTTTATTGATCACATCAAAATTGTTGATCCTAAATTGTAAGAGCCATGAAAAAAAGATTTGATGCAGGAAGCTTGAAGAAGATTGCAATTTTATGATGTGGAATGAATCCTAAAATGTCTTGGATTAAGCTAAGTAGGTTATACATGAAAGAAGATGCCAAGAGCCCCAGTTCTTATTTTATAAATGTATCAATTATCTTTACTTATATAGTAACTTGTACAAAGTTCAAATATTCGTCGAGGATATGTATATTTTTATGTATTTAATTTATATCTTAGTAAAATAAGTTTTATATTATTTGTCATTAGTGTAGGCCTAGAGGCGAAGCCACGATTTAATGTTTGTGGGTTCTGAATTTAAAGATAACACAGCGACCTCAAGCTAATATATAATAATCACTAAATTAACTAACGAACAAGTACCGATTTTAAGTATATATGTTAAAAAAAAAAAAAAAAAAAAGCGACCAACTATTTAAACAAACACAAAATGAGTCATATACCTTGATAAAGAAAATTAAATCACAAAGAAATTTTCTCAAAGACCTCATATCCACTATGCACACTTAGCAAATTGCTAGAAAAATAATGGACAAACGAAATATCTTCTGCTCTCTAAATCATCTAAACATATGCAATAATAAATATTAGAGTTATTTTTTAATCTAGTCTGAATCATTTTTATCATCAACTCAAACAAATAAAAAAGAAATACTTGTAGAACCAAAAATGTGTCTGCATTGAAACTTCTTTAATCGTTCACAATCTTAAATTAATTTATTTATAAAATATATCCTTAAATTGTATACGATATAGTATCATATTTAAAGGGAAACAATTAATAAATTACACTGTATAAAAAATATAAGAAAGGAATCACACTTGTCGGCTAGTCGGGAATTATAACGATGAAATTTGGGAAGCAAAATAGAAAAAATTAGTTATAAAATGTCAAAACATGAGACAATCCTAGAATTAAAGTTTAAAAATTAATTTTGAATAAATTGTTATATAATAGGCAAACAAAATGAAAAAATAAAAAATTAAAAGAGGAAGATAGGAGAAAAGAAGATAAAGTTTTGAAAAGAAAACCTATATATAGAAAAAGAGAAAAAAGTTATGGGTACTAGAAAAAGGGAAAAAAGTTAAGCAAAGGTTTAGGAGGAGCATTAATCGCCTTCCCTTTGTCACTGGACTAGAGCCTCAGTGATTACGTGGGTTCGCACCTAAAATTTTATCTCTATCTACTGATATTTCTAGTTCAAATATCAGATCTACGTAAAATTATGGATTCGTCCGAACCCCCTTATTGCACTATAGCTCCACATGTTATTCAATACTCTAAAAGATTGTCTATCGGAAAAAATTATGAGAACTTCTATTAATAAGAAAGAGAAGTTATACATTGTTACCATTTAATCAGAATTAATTTCTTAGGTTACTGTATCCAAACACATTATGAAAACCAACAATTAAGTTTAATCTTGGATTCTACAAATGTGTATAGGAGCATGGTTACACGTACCAGGAATATTGATGCCTCCATATTTAAAATTTGGTGCACTGCTAGGAAGAAGAAGGGAGTTAATTTAAAGAGAAGAAAATAGTGTCTACCAAACATAAAGTGTATGCTTAAGTTGAAGAATCTGCAAACATTTTTGAGTGCAATGTAAAAGTGTGTATAAACACTTTTTATACACGTTTATATACATTTATATATTTGTGTATAGTGAGTATATAATATTGTATACCGTACAAACTGGGCTATAGGGGTATAATGCAAAAATATGAATTATGTAGATGATTATTTTTATTAAAGTGTATATTTTTGTAAAAGTCCCATTGTTCCCATATTGTATTTTTGAACCTCAATAAAACAAAAGAGGCTCACCAAGAGCCCCATGGAGGACTTAAATTTTTTATCAAGGGGTTTAATATATACAATTAGGGGTGTCAAATGGGCTTGCAGCTTTGCTACTGGCAGAGCCAACAAAGACAATTAAGTGTACACTATTGTATAATATTATATACCGTGTAAAATGGGCAAAGGGGGTATAATGCAAAAATATGGATTATGTAGATGTAATTAATTTTATTAAACTGTATATTTTTGTAAAAATTCCATTAAACTACCTGTATTGTATTTTTGAACTTCAATAAAACAAACGAGGCTCACCAAGAGGCATGTGGCAGACTTAAATTTTTTATCAAGGGGTTTAACAAGTACAATTAGGGGTGTCAAACAGCCAAAAGGCTTGCAGATTCGCTGCTGGGCAGAGCCAGTAAAGAGATAGCCAGAGTTATATTACTTTTACGATGTTGTAGCTATGTTTTTTCTCTTGATTTGAACTTGTATTCATTTCGGTCGTTATCGCCTAGAAGCAAACGACAATGCTCCTCCATTGGCTCTGGAGGCGCAAGAGGTCACATTGTGAGTCGAGTGTCAATGTCGACACATTTCTATTGATTTCATTTTGGGATGAGAGATGTGGAGACTTTGATACATGTAGGATATGTACGATCAAGTTTGATGAGGTAAGGCTCTTACGAGTTCTTCTTTGCGTCCACATATTTCACCATAACATTTTAAGTTAGTTGTTGATGGGTGATCGTCAGTGCTTATATTGTCGGTAGGACTTTAGTTTTGTAGTTTAGGGAGCCAATTCTTATGTATACCGAAAAAAATGTAACCTACTGGTCATTAATTATATGCTACTTTAATTGTGCACTTAAAAATTTAACTGATTAAGACCCCTTATATCGGGATGCTTTAATTAGTGAGATTACTTTTTTCCTTATTATATTCAATTTTTGGATTGTAAAAACTAATTTAATTTTCGCACATTCCTGTTTTATATTAATTAATACAATTACTACCTTTTCCTGTTTAAGCAAATTAAGCACTATAAAGAATATGATTAATCAATTTGTAGAATATATATTTTAGTTCCGTATACTGATCATTTATCTACTTATTAGTAGATGATGTGATGATAAATTCACTTTTTTACGTATGCAACACTATTAATATCTTCCGTCACGTGTGCATCGTGTGTGTCACGCATACATCTTGTGCGTTAGGCGTACATTCCAAACGACATACTACTTGATATTAGATGTTGAAAATTTGAGGAAGAAGAAGTATTCCTATTTTAATTCTTCCAACTTGACTTACAAAAGATAGCAATAGCACATACGTATTTATAGAATTCCTTCTAGTATGTATTTAGTCTAGTACATGCATGTACCATAATTTAGTCCTACACTTTTTCCTATTTATCAAAAAAATTATAGACATATCCTAAATAATCTAATACATGAACTAAATGAATTTCATGTAATTCAATTATTAATTTTATTTTTATCTCATTCTTATATTTAGGTGTGACTTGCCTTGAATTTGCCACGTCACATTGAGATAGAGATATTGTAGATTCATTACTGGGAAAATCCAGGAAAGACACCAACCAAAGTAATATTTCTTTTAGGGTGTTGTAGCCGTATTTTTTCTCTTGATTTGTGCTTTTATTTGTTTCAATCGTTGTCGCCTAGAGGCAAACAACGATGCTCCCCTATAAGCATCGGAGGCGCAAAAGGCTCCTCCACAGGCAGTTCCTGTGGAACCACATGGTCAGCCAAGTGTCATTGTTGAGACATTTCTATTGATCCCATTTTAGGATGAGAGATGTGGAGACTTTGACACGTGTAGTATATGTACGATCGAATTTGATGAGGCAAGGCTTTACGAGTTCTTCCTTGCGGCCACATATTTCACCCAGGGACGAATCTACAATAGTGGGTATGGGTTCAGGGAAACCAACTAAGTTTTTTCCAAGGCTCTATAATTATATTGAAAAAACTATTGAGGATATAACAATTTATAGGTGGGAACCCATAATATAAATTGATTGATGGCTCCGTGACAATGCAGGACCCCACCTAATTGCTTTGAGCTTCTCGACTCGGGATAGGTGGGAACCATAACATAAGCTGATTGATGGCTTCGTGGCAATGCAGGACCCCACCTAAACGCTTTGAGCTTTTCGACTCTGGATTGAATCTTCCTATGTACATTTTTTTTTTATCTTGGTTTCTAAACGATTTCTCTTCTTGTTGGTGCTAGATTCTTCTTCATTCTTTAGTCTTTTCCATTTTTTTCTCTCTTATATTGTGTATTTGTGTTATCTATTTTAGTTTTTCCTATTTTTTGTGGTCACGTGAAATTAAGATTTTCTGTGATTAGTTCTGCTGAATCATTTTCAAACCTTAATTTAATTTTCTATGTTTCCTTTTTAACAGAGGCGAACCCAGGATTTAAAGACTACGGGTGCACTACTAGAGGTGGATGTGTGTTAGTATAGCGGTGTCGCGCCATACCTTAATGCTTTAGTCGAAAATGCTTTTGTTAGAACGTTGTTAACTAGTGCAAAACCAAAGGTATCCAAATAAATATAAATTAAACCAAAAAATTAAACAAGCTCACTTGTAGCTTGATGGTTTTAACCCTTGTGTACATTTTGGGATTGATGTTGCAAGTTCAAGTCTAGCTTGAGTCTTTAATAAGCATAAGCATTTATTTTGGAAAAATGACAAAAAGAAACACAGCAAGAAGGATTGGAACTTGGGACATTGTGCTCACAGAGAAGCACAAAGCTGAGCACTGAACCAGTGAACCAAATCAACATTTGTGTTTATGGGTGCACAATTAAATATTTTATCCTTAATCAGGTATATACATGTACATATACATATATTTTTCCGAAGTTGCCGGGTGCACGTGCACCCCCACCCTCAAACGTGGGTCCGCCCCTGCTTTTTAAGCAAATTAAGCTCTACAAAGAGTAAGATTAATCAACTAGTAGAATATATATTTTAGTTTCCAGATACTTTAGTAACACTATCAATCATAGGTTGTATTTGCTTTACTTTCTTAACCCGATGTTAATCCCCCCCAAAAGAGTGTGAATTTATTGAGAATGCTAAGTGCAAACCTTTTTATGCAAATTCACTCCAAATTCAAGAGAGTCAAATAATTTTTCAGATTTTGCAAATCAATTTCAGAATTGTTCTTAAGAAGACAATTTCATAGTGCAAAAGGAATTTCCGAATTTCTTAAAAAATACTTCAACCCAAGCCCAAAGGTCATAATTTTCAGAATTTAAAAGGACGTAAGATAAGCCCATTAGCCAATTTTGTGGCTGACTTATCGGTTATAATCTAAAAAAAAGGGGCAGCCCGGTGCATTAAAGCTATCACTATGCGTGGTGTCCGGAGAAGGGTCCCACCACAAGGGTTTATTGTACGCAGTCTTACCTTGCATTTCTGCCAGGTAATCTCTCCATTCAAAATTATTTGTTACTTTTTTACTTGCCACAATCATTAAGAAAATAATAATTGACATAGTGACTTTATCATATTACTCTTATTAATTGGTACTACTCCCATCGTCCATCAATAGTTGTCTATTGTTAACTTGACACACATATTAAGAAACAGTAAATGATAGCGGTAATTTTATCATATCACCCTTTGAATAGCGGTAATTTTATCATATCATCCTTTGAATATAGTTAATTCACTGCTTTGAGAAATGTATTGAGAAATGATTGTAATTAATAACTAAGGATAAAATAGGTAGAAAAAGGTAAATTGTCATATCACCCTTTAAATATAATTAATTCACTGCTTTGAGAAATGTATCGGGAAATAACTGTAATTAATAACTAAGGGTAAAATAGGTAGAAAAAGATAAATTGTCCATTGGTTTTTCAAAATGGATAAGTATTGTTGGATATTTATTTTTAATATATTGGACAGAGAGGAGTTGAAATTGACCATTTGAGATTTCAAAAAGTCTTAGTAAATAAATTAAGGGTAGAAAATATTTTTTTTTTCGTTTTTTCTTGATATGTCAAAAATGACAAGTACTCTATCCAATCCAACAATATTTATCCACTATTGACTTACACACATGTTAAGAAATAATAAATAATATGAGTCATTTTACTATATCACCCTTTGACTATAATAAATTTAATGTTTTAGAACTGTATTGAGTAATGAATAGTATTTAATAGTAAGGATAAAATAGATAGAAATGGACAAAATATTCATTAATTTTTGAAACTGAATAAGTATTGTTGATCTATTTTAGTAACATGGATAAGTATTGCCGGATAGAAAAAATAAAAATAGAAATAAGTGAGAAGTAATTTTGAATGAAGTGAATACTTGGATTTTAAAGCCCATACATAAGGAACATTTTTATCATATCCAAACAATAGCCACCAAAAACATTCATGTAATCATTTTCAACTCTAAACCAAACTTTATCTTCACTTCAAAAGTCCCACCACATCTCCAAAAAACTGAAACAACCAACTATTTGCTGAATCAATGATCAGTTGCAACATCATTCCTCTCCCCACAAAAACAAACGTTGAAAAACATCCTCAAAATCCCCAACAACATCATAATGTACACAATCTCCATTTGTCCCATCACATTAAACAACCATAAAAACACCCAAAGCACAACAACTTACCCAACTTATTATCAGTCAACTGCAAGAGTGTGTTTGATATGGGAAAAAAATATTTTCAATATTTTCATATTTTCATATTTGGTTGGTCAAAATATTTAAAAAATAAGTCCTTAAAATAAGGAAAATGACTTCACTCTTGGAAGTACGGAAAACAAGTTGCACATTACAAGTTTATTGTCTCCTCTCCGCCCACCGCCACCCCTAACCCGCTCTCCTCATCCCTTTCCAACTCCATAGTATTTTGCTAGATAACATGTAATTGCTCTTGAGATAATATTTTCTTACTAACTTACCAGACGCTAGAAAATAAGTAAGAAATTCATTTGTTTTCCAAAAAAACCATTTCCCGTGGAAAACATTTTCGTACTACCAAACACACCCTACGAAAAACTTATCTTCACTTCAAAGTCCCACCACATCTCAAGAAACTGAAACAACCAACTGAATCCTCAACTGGATCAATGATCAGCTGCAACCTCATCCCTCTCCCCACAAAAACAAACCTTAAAAAACATCCTCAAAATACCCAACATCATGATAATGTACACAATCTCAATTTCTCCCATCACATTAAAGAACCACAAAAATACCCAAAACACAACAACTTACCCAACTTATTATCAGTCCATACAAAAAACCCACATGCCATTTACAAAGACATTCAAAAATTCGCTCACCAAAACAAACTTAAAGAAGCACTTACCATTCTTGATTACTTAGACCATCGTGGAATTCCGGTAAACCCGACCACATTTTCTGCCCTTATAGGTGCTTGTGTTCGCGTGAAGTGTTTAAGTTCCGCGAAAATTGTGCATACACATATACTGATTAATGGACTTGAGAATAATGAGTTTATACAGACTAAAATTGTTAATATGTACGCGGCTTGTGGGTCGATTGAGGATGCGAAGAAGGTGTTTGATAAAATGCCTGTGAGAAGTGTGTACCCGTGGAACGCGTTGCTTAGGGGAAATGTGGTGTTGGGTGGGAGTAAGTATAAAGAAGTTTTGGGTACGTTTTCGGATATGAGGGGATTAGGGGTGGATGTGAATGTGTATAGTTTTTCTTGTTTGATTAAGAGTTTCGCGGGTGCTAGTGCGCTTTTTCAAGGTTTGAAAACGCATGGGATTTTGATCAAGAATGGTTTTTTAGGAAGTGATATAGTTAGGACTAGTTTGATTGATATGTATTTTAAGTGTGGGAAGGTTAGGCTTGCTTATCGTGTGTTTGAGGATGTTGAGGAGAGGGATGTAGTTATGTGGGGTGCGATGATAGCTGGTTTTGCTCATAATAAGTTGCAAAGGGAGGCGTTGGAGTATACGAGATTGATGATAAATGAGGGATTGGAGGTGAATTCTGTTATTCTAACTACTATCCTTCCGGTTATTGGAGAAGCACGGGCAAGCAAGCTTGGCAAGGAGGTACATGCTTATGTGATCAAGACAAAGGAATACTCGAAGCAGTTGTTCATTCAATCTGGTTTAGTTGATATGTATTCCAAGTGTGGAGATATTGTATCAGGAAGAAAGGTGTTTTATGGTTCAAAAGAGAGGAATGCAATATCTTGGACTGCTCTTATCTCGGGTTACATTTTAAATGGGAGACTTGAGCAGGCGTTGAGATCAATTGTGTGGATGCAGCAAGAAGGCTTTAGGCCTGATCTTGTAACTGTTGCCACCATTCTCCCTGTTTGTGGGAAACTGAAAGTGTTAAAGCAAGGGAAAGAGATTCATGCTTACGCAGTGAAAAATGGTTTTTTGCCTAATGTATCTGTAAGTACGTGTCTAATGATGATGTACTCAAAGTGTGGTTTGCTTCAATATTCGTCCAGAGTTTTTGATAGCATGGAGAATAGGAATGTTATATCATGGACAGCTATGATGGATTCATATATTGACTCTGGGTGTCTTGAGGAAGCACTTGGTGTTTTCCGGTCAATGCAGTTGTCAAAGCACCGGGCAGACTCTGTTGCAATGGGAAGGATTTTAAGTGTTTGTGGCAAATTAAGACTTTTGAATCTCGGGAGAGAAATACATGGTCAAATTCTGAAGAAAGATATAGCATCTGTACCATTTGTTTCTGCAGAACTTGTGAAGATGTATGGGAGTTGTGGTGCAATTGATAAATCTAGGTTTTCCTTTGATTTAATACCTGTCAAAGGATCTCTGACATGGACTGCTATTATTGAGGCTTATGGATTAAGTGGCCAATATGGAGAAGCAATTCACGAATTTAAGCAGATGTTATCGAAGGGTTTTAACCCGAACCACTTTACTTTTAACGTTGTTTTTTCTATTTGTGAGAAAGCTGGATTTGCTGACGAGGGCTGTCAACTCTTCACCATGATGACACGGAAATATAAGATAAAGGCATCCGAAGACCATTATACTAGCATCATTAACCTTCTACATCATGTTGGTCGCATTGAGGAGGCTGAAAAGTTTGTGCTTCTCAAGCAATCCTTGGCATGAGGGAGAGGAGAAAGATTGGCCTTATTGCACCTTGGTCATAGTCAGCTATACATTCGCACCCAAACCAGTGGCTTGCAGTAGATTTTGCTTTGTCTTTCTGTTGACATATGTGAGAAGAGTAATAGTAATTCGTCATGCTGAAAATGTAACAGACATAGGTGAGAAGAGTAATAGTAATTCGTCAAGCTGAAAATGTTACACATAACACTTTGTTTGGATGGTGGTTTGTCGTGGTTTCATAATGTACGGTACTGTATGGTATGGTATTGTACTGTACAGTATAGTATAATACAATGTTTGGATGGACTGTATCGTTTACTGCTGTTTAATAACAATTTTGTTGTTTGGTTTGACGGTATGGTACTGTATCATAACTGGTAAGTTTACTAAAATGCCCTTAATTATTATAAGATAAAAAAATAAATTTAAAAGTTTTGAAATTTTTTAAAAAAAACAAATTAAAAAAAATTATTTTTTTTGTGGTGGTTTGGGGGGGGGGGGGCTGGTAGGGGGTGGTGTAAGAATTTTTTTTTGAATTTTTTTTTTTTAAAAAAAATTGGGGTGGGAATTTGGTAGGGGGTGGGGTCGGGGTAGGGGTAGGGAGTGGGATAAGAATTTTTTTTTTTGAAATTTTTTAAAAAAGAATTTTTATAAATAAAATATATATATATATATATTTTTTTTTTGGGGGGGGGGGGGCTGGTGGGGGTGAAGGTCGGGGTATGGGGTAGAGTTAAATAATGATAAAGGATAAAATAGGATTATGTAATATTAAGTAGGGGCATAATTGAAAAAAAAATAAGAAAACCATGGGATACCATCAAATCGGTGGTTACATAAAGTGAGGGTTTTCATGATTACCAAACCATGAAACCAAACAATATCATACCATATATTTTAAGAAACAATTAAAACAAACATGATTCTCTTAGTAACCATACCATACCGTACCATGGAAACCACCATCCAAACAGAGTGTAAGGGACGCAAGGAAGGACCTTCGATATGACATCTGTTTGGGGAATATGGGACTTCTCATGGCAGTGAGTGCTTTGTATATGTATCTAGTGGAAGATGTTAATACAGATTCAAATGGTGCTGGTTTCGCCTTTCCATAGCGCCGTTCGAGCAATTCTTGCTTTGTTAGATTTGTTGTATAAAATGTTGTGTACTATGCTCCAACTCATACCGGTTGAGAAACAAAAAAAGAAAAGAAAAGAAGAAATCCATAAGTATCATTTATCATTTGTCACACTAGGAGGACGAGTTAATTCCATATATTGTCATTCCAAGTAATGAGAAGATTCTATTAAAGTCACTTTTGAATTTTTCTTCCCTAGATTATCACTCAGGTATTGAGAAGATCTCATTAAAGTCACTTTAGAATTTTTCTTCCATTATATGGTCATCCAAGTATCGAGAAGATCTCACTAAAGTCATTTTTGAATTTTTCTTCCCTATATGGTCATTCAAGTATCACAGAGGCGGATCCAGGATTTGAAGTCTCCGGGTGCCAAGTAGACTCATTGATTAAATTAACCGGAGACTTCAAATCCTAGATGCGAGCCAATTTATGGCCAAGGGGTTCATTCAAACCCCCTTCGGTGAAAAACTATACTATTTATACATGATTAAAATTGTTTTATATATATATATATTATATATTGAACCCCCTTCGACTAGTTCGTGTGTTTACTTTTTTCGATTTTGAACCCTCTTAAATTTTGACTGCTTCAACTTTTTTACTTATTCTAAAAGAGAAAACAAAAATATCTTTCAAAGTTACAAAGGGTTGTGGACATTGAGAAAGCAGCGAGAGAAGAAGTAAGAAGTGCGATGGGGTTGTTGGCAGAGCTGGTTTAGGAAGAAGATCGAATGGACAGATTTTTATTAAAAATTGATGAGAGAGAAAGAGAACAAAACTTATTCATCTTTTAATTTTATATTAAACAAATTCTAATTAATAAGAAAAGTTAAAGAAGGAACACAACTGAATGTCTGAATTTAACTTTAAAAAATTAAGCTGCCAGCAGGTTTCGAACCTGTGCACCTTGGGCGGAATAAATGACCCTCTGCCACTGACACCATCAGCCACTTTGGTTCTCTGGGTGGCAAGTGTATTATTTATACATATTCTGTATATATATATTACCTATATATAGAGAGTTTCCGTTGAAGTTTGCGGGTGGCGTGGCACCCCCAAGGGCATGAATAAATCCGCCCCTGAAGTATTGAGAAGAACACACTAAAATCATTTTGAATTTTATTTTCTATAAAGTCATCCAACTATAATCTTATAAACTAAATTTGGATATAAAAATATTGAATCTAGCAATTTATTTTTAAGTATATGTCAATGTAAGTCCCAAATCATTTTGAAATGAAGTTTTATTATTCTAACAAGAATGATTTCTGGTGCTATTACTAATTAATTTGAATATAAAAAATAAATTTTCTTGTTAATTTTGAGAGTGGACTTCTATATCCCTAAAAAGACTTTTATATCCCTAAAAAGACTTTTATATCCCTAAAAATCAAGTAATTCATCTAAGATACTTGAATAAGAACTTTTACAAATGAAATCATGTTTTTTTAAAATAAATAATTAGTTTACAATAGTCCTTAAACCTCATATATACACATAAATGTAAGTTACTTCTTTGTAGTACTTTAAAATTTGAATCCACTTTGTATCAAGCTGGAGTTACGGGTGGGTCATTAATTTTTTTTTTTCAATTAACATCTCAATTGATTTATTAAATTAGATGGCTCAATTTTATTTTCTATAGTCAAATTAATTAGTAACTGAACCAGAAATCATCTTCGCCAGGATAATAAAAGTTAATTAAAAATAATTTAGGACTTAAATTGACATATATTTAAAATTAAATGGCTAGATGTAATATAAATGTAACACCCCGTACCTTCCTAACCCAATGTGATGACGATGAACAATGTTTACTTAGGTGTCGAGAGCTATAAGTATGTATTTGGTAATGTTAGTGATGGAAAAATTAAAATTTGGCCTTGTACATATGCTTAACCTTGCGTAGAAGGTGTTTTGCGATCTTCATGGCGCATTTGTCGGGTTCAAAACGAGTCTAAGATGACCTCTAAACAAAGTATGTTAAGGTTAAGAAGTGAGTTAAAGAATAGGACTTGAAGTATCTAACCGAACCCGCGAAGAAAAGTCGAAAACAAAAATTTTGGAAAAAAAATAAGGAGGGGCGTGCCACGCCGCTCTGGGCTGAAATTTTCAGTCCAGAGACAGTAAAGGGGCGAGCCAGGCAGCGTGCCATGCCGCCCCTGCGCACCTTTCAAAAGTTGAAAATGTTGTTTAAGTCCCAAGGGTTCCCGGGGAAGTATTGAGCCGATTTTTGCCACGATTCTTCTACAACCATGAGAATATACATGAAATGAGTGAAATATTATATTGGTATGATAAATTTACGCGAGAACGAATTTGGAGTCAAAATGACGATTTTACCCTTTTGGGCAAAATAGGCCATACGTGGCTAGAATCACTTGTTTTTGGGATTGAGGCTACGGATATGAATGACATGAGTAGGAATATTGTCGTAACACGTATGAGATGATGAAACCACGAGAAATTATTGATTTTGTTGGGTTAAGTAAATTGGGCCCCAAAAGGACCCAAAAATGAAAAGAAAACATGGCCCAATGGGTCACAAGACCCATTCTTCCAATTGACTAAGTCATACACACCAATTATTGAATCAAAGTGGATAAGCATGGACTTGAGAGCCTATAAAAAGGTCAAGAAATCTGATTTTTATTGCTTACAAAGGCTCATGCCTTTTAGACAAATATCCAAGGTATTTTCTTCAAACCCTAAGAGTTCAAAGCCAAACTTTGGAGAAATATCAACATCTTCCAAGCCTAGGTAAGTGATTATTGTCATGGATTAATATATTATATGCATGGGAGAGTATGTGAATCTTGTTGGTTATGCTTGAGAGAGTTGAACATAGTACTTTGGGTTTTTGTACAAGATGTGTCATCCATGAGATTTGAACTTGAATTATGGCTTGTGTCTTTGATGAAAGATCATGGTATGGATAAAATATGAACATGTATGGTGTTATTTTTGGTATTAAACTTGTTATTGTCTATAAGTGAAAATTGTGGAATTTTGGCCGATATGTGTTATGAGTCGTATTAAGGGAAGTTGATGGATTATTTGTGATGTGGTATGGATAAGAAAGTGGAAAGGAGAAGTATTGTGGTGAAATGTGTCAATTATCATATATTGGTCAATGTTGGAAATATTATGGAATTTTGGAATAATAATTTTATCAATGGTTTTGTCAAATGGAAATGACATGTTCAAGGCAAACATGTACCCCATTGATGTTTTATGCAATTGTAAAATAGTTGTTGGTTAATGTGAACCCCGTTATGTATTTGTGTTGTAGAATGACACATAAAGAAGGAGCGGGACTATTGTATGCACATCTAGGATTGGATATCCGTATTGAGAGTACAAGGTATGTAAGGTTACTCTGTCCGTATCTTTTTGCGGCAAATAGTATCCACATTACTATTTCACTAGTCCTATCCCAAAATGTGCTAAGGTATCCTATATCCGTTTATCAATAGTCATTGTCATATCTTTCCTACTCATGGATCATTTGTGAGTCTCATGTCTCATTATCATGGTTAATGTTCCAAAAGCTCAAACAAGGTTATGGTCCAATGTTCCAATAGTGGTTATGCTCATGTATCTTGTTATGAATGATTGTCCAATGGTTCCAATGGTGTCATGTTTCCAATAATGTTTATTCACATGTCTTCTATTTTGATTATGGTTCCAATTTTCCAAACATGCTATGTCACATAAATATGTCAATCTCTCACAAGTGAATGTACCAATCTCACATGTCTCTCACTCATTGGCTAATGATCCAAAGTTTCAAGTGATGTTATGACTATCAAAATACCAATCTCAAAGTAAAGAACAAAGTAATGCAAATGTGGTCAATGATCAAGTATGGGTGGCAAGTCTAGGGGCATAAGCCTAGCTCGACTCGATCCCGATGTGTTGATTTATGGGTGGCAAGTCTAGGGGCATAAGCCTAGCTCGACTCGATCCCGATGTGTTGATTTATGGGTGGCAGGTCTAGGGGCATAAGCCTAGCTCGACCCGATCCTTGGGTGGCAGGTCTAGGGGCACAAGCCTAGCTCGACCCGATCCCAACATGACGATAAGTCATGTAAAGACCCACTGATCAGTAGGGGCCCGGGTACATTGTGGCATATGTAATGACATTGAAGTAAAGAAGCATGAAAGTGATGAAATCAATGAAAGTAATACACATGGTTTCCAAAGTGCAAAATGGTTACTTATTCATCTGATTATGCATATGCATTTGAGTTCCATTGAGTTCATTGAACTATTCCTGTGTTGTATAGTTTCATTTGAGCCTTACATACTCAGTACATTCTTCGTACTGACCCCTTTCGGGGAACTTACCTTACATGTTGCAGGTGCAGGCACTAGTAGACCTCCACCGTAGGATGACAGTAATTGCAGATCATTGGTGAGCTCCAGTTAGTTCGGGGCTTCTCCGAGTCACAGTTGTTCATATGTTTTGGTATTATGCATAGTGTATAAAGCGGGGACTTGTCCCGACTTCCAGTTAGTTTTGGTCAATGCATCTGTTAGAGGCTTTTGTAGACGTATGTGGGTATACAAATGTAAGATGGTATATGACATTTTGATTTGATGGCCTCAACGGCCGAGTTTCTCATATGGATATACGTCACATGTTCTATGATTTCTGATTTTAGCATTTCCTGTCCCTATGGGATAGTAGTGTTTCCTAACCCATGTATATGAAGGAATAAAAGCAAAGCTTGGTTCTCTCGGGCCTTATCGGCTTCGGGTGCCAATCACGCCTCGTTGGGATTCGGGGTGTGACAATTTTTGTATTCAAAATTAATCTAGATTATCTTACATGGCATGAAAAATAAGAAATTAATGTTACATGGCATGCCAATTAAGAAATCTATTGACAGAAATAAGATTCTTTTTCTTTTTTTTAGAATATAAAAGTTTAGTTGAGTGACTTTGTAGAAAAAAAAATCAAAATAATTTTTGTGGAATTTTCTCAATACTTGAATGATTATACAGGGAAGAAAAATTTAAAAATGACTTAAGTGAGATCTTCTCAATACTTGGATGATCATATAAGGGAAGAAAAATTTTAAAGTGATTTTAGTGGGATCTTCTCAATAATTGAGTGACGATATAGAGAAAAAAATTTCAAAAATGTCTTTAGTGGGATCTTCTAAATACTTGAGTGACAATATGGAAAATTAACTCTAGGAGGGACACATCTGTCATTCATTCATGAACAATTGTTCATCTATCCTCATTTTTGGTGGTGCTTATTTCTATGATAGAGAAAATTTCAAAATGCTCAACTTTTATATTGCCAAGTATTAGTACTAATTTCTTGGTCACATAGTGATAGTAC
Organism: Capsicum rhomboideum; assembly: GCA_031232105.1. Lineage (NCBI taxonomy): Eukaryota > Viridiplantae > Streptophyta > Magnoliopsida > Solanales > Solanaceae > Capsicum > Capsicum rhomboideum. The sequence goes on along the minus strand of CP124712.1, from coordinate 132,566,789 downwards.
AATGGTGTAAACTGTTTATCGGAAACGACCTTTCTACCACACAACAAAATATACTAAATTATTCTTTTAAATTTCATACTAGTAGTACCAAGATGACTGAAAATACTGATAATTGCAAAATAGTAAAATGATATACCTACTAGAAAGTAAAAGAAAATTGACCAAATTTTATTTTAAAATTACAAGTTCACAGTCACACTCACCAACTGTAAATTCCAAAACTTTAGAGGATACTTAAAAAGAGGGAGTAATTAAAAGAAAATAAAAAACGAGTGTAAATTTTAAAGAGGAAAGGGGGAAACGCCGCCATAGCACTAGTAGCAGCTAAAAAAGACGCTGTTTTCTACAATTTTCCGCCGGAAGTCCATTCGATGGAAATAATTTGCCCAATTGATGCACAGTTCTCTGACCAGATTGCGGCACTTCTCAAACCGCCCCCTCCTCATGAAGTCCAGGCATCTAGCTCTTTTCACTTCCTTTTTGTTTTTTGAAATCCAAGTGGTGTTTGGAAAATAAGCTATGAGTTGTTTTCTAAATTTGAAATACAACTTCAAGTTGGATAATTTTCATGGCCAAACATTGATTTTCAAATAAAGCGAAATTTTTTCATGAATAGTGATATTCATAGTCTATTAACTGTTTGATAAATGTTCACAGAAGTATTTTGAAGAGCTATTAGCGACTAGACAATGCCACAGCCTCAAAGTTAAACCTACTGCACATCACGGAAAGGGTAGTTCCTTCTCCTTTTCTTTGATTATCGCTGCATCAGTTTTATATCAACAGAATAACTGGATAAAAGACTTTTATTGAGAATTGAGACACTTGTTTTATATGTATTTGTGAATGAGTGCTGATTTTTTCCTGGTGTTTGTCCATGGAAACGAATACGAATAGAGCAGAGTGGGTTGATATAGCTTCACAAGCTAGTTTTCTATTGAGGCATATTTGATTGATCGATTGATTGCCTAGTGTCTGATAGGCTACTAAAGTTAATCACTTTATGAGGAATTTCAAAGTGTGGGTTTGCTTGCCCAGAAAGAAATTCTACTACTCACTTCATTTCAATCTGTTTGTCTTTCTTTCATTTTTAGTCTGTTTAAAAAAAAAAATGTCTTTTTTGGAGTAACTGGTAAAGTTGCTGCCATGTGACCAGAAGGTCACGGGTTCAAGCCTTGGAAATAGCCTCCGGCAGAAATGCAAGGTAAGGCTGCGTACAATACACCCTTGTGGTGGGGCCCTTCCCCGGACACCGCGCATAGCGGTAGCTTTAGTCCACCGGGCTGTCCTTTTTTTTTTTAAAAAAAAAAATGTCTCTTTCCTTTTTTGGCTACTCCTTAGCTTTAACTTTCCACATGACATGTTTAAAACCACAAAATTAAAGAGCATTTTGGTACATTTTATGTCTTTAGTTTAAGACCACAAGTTTCAAAAGTTTTTTTTACTTTCTTAAACTCCGTACTGAGTCAAACCAGACAAACAAATTGAAACAAAGGGAGTAATTTTTTGTTTCTGCTGGTTGAATCTGCTAGTAACATATATGTAATGGAGTAGTTATTAATGTTCAGTGCTTTCATGGGTCTTTTTTAATCAATCAGCACTATATTGAGACTTGTGGGATCCAGGGGTTTATGCTGAGACTGACTTCAAAGAAGAGGACCTTGTCTTGAAGGACCAAATGCTTGCTGGTGCCCAACATTCTTCAAATAAGGTATTGCTGATTGACTAGCGGCACATAATCGTTTTTCTTCCTCACAGTAGTAATCCAACGTTTTGTATTTTTTCACTTCTCTCTTGGTTGACATGCTTCACCTTGATCTTTTGCATATGGCAGGTAGACTGCTTGGTATGTAGTTATTGTTTCTGCTTTATTGGGTCAATAGAGCTTCAAATCGGGAGGAAGCTTTATTTAGAACAGCTGGGCGTCTCCCCTAACAATGAGTGTCACATGCAAAAAGATTGTTATAACTCTGATTCATCTGTTGGTGAAGATGATTCTGATGTAGAAGATCAGCAAGTCTCTGGAGAATGTTCTTCTAGCCCTTCAAAAGATAAAATTTCTCTCCCTAAGGATGTGGTTGAGTCATTGTTTCATGGTGAGATGCAACTACCATATTCTAAGAAATTCTCATTGCCTCCAATTGTTTCTTGCCCTGGTGGGTGTAAAGAGAACTACTATTGCAGGTAAACATTCTGCTCCTTTCCATACATAAAAATTTCATCCAATAACGCAGAACATCCAAAATTTCATTTTCTGCCGTAATCAACAGTAACAAGCCAAGGAGACTGCATAACATGAGTACATGACATAAGCAGCTTTTGACACATTTCTAGTCATGCTGAAGGGGGACTTTTTAACATCATAATGCTTTCATCTTGTGCCAATTGAAGGGTTTTTCTATCCTCATTGTGTTTGAAGCTTATCCATTTCATTGGCTGCATGGAGGAACACCTCACATTTTGCTATATTAGAATCATTTTTGCAGGGTTTCAGCTTCTTGAACAGCCTTTCTACCATCTAGGAGTAGACCTAAAAGCCTTCTTCGTGGCACCTTCTTTTTGTAGCAGTTATTCAGAAAGTACATGAGGTAGCTGGCATAGCCGTATAAACATGTATTTCTGAGGTGTCTCCCTCAGCTGCTAAAATTAGAATATCGAACTGTTAATTCTAAATGAGAAACTAGATGAACAAATCTTGGTGGTACATTCTCTATGGTTCTATCCTTCTGCTAGTCAAAATGTTTAATAGCTCTAGATATTGGACACCTCTCTCTCGTGAGATAAACTTGTTTTATCAATTTTTGCTTCTCAGACTCATAGTACCACTTAATGACTCTTGTTGTCAATGTACTTGAACATCACTACGACTGAATAATTACTAACCTTTTAAAAAAATTTGGCAGCAAATCTTGCGCCGAGGCTGATTGGGAGTCTTTTCATTCTTTGCTGTGCACGGGGGAGGGGTCAAAGTCATTAAGCACAAAGGCGCTTCAGAAATTTATAGAACATGCTAATGGTAAGGTTCTAATGTGTCGGCCACCTATTATGGTAGTCTTAGTTCATAATTTGCCTACCCATTTATCTTAATTCAAGCTATTTCTTTTTCTGGTTTCTTCTGCTAGATACAAATGACATTTTCCTTCTTGCAGCAAAGGTAAGTCCTTTCCTTTTCTTGGTGCAACTTGTCTCTTTCCTCTTTTTGATTCCTCTCAAACTGCAAAGCATTTTGAAGAATAGTTCATTTCCTATTTTCTAATGTCTTGCATCTCTCGGTAATTTCATGTGAAACTGCAATTCTTCTTAGGAAAAGTGAGGTGCATATGTGAAGAAATAGGTCTGTGTTTGTATGTCTTACTACATGTTGGAAACCTGCTTAAGCACTCCTTGCAAACAAAGTTTTGCTTTTTATAGGTCATTTCTTTCACCATTTTGAGGCATAAGAAGTTGAAAGAAAAACGTCATGAGGGAAAAGGGAAGCAGATTGTTTCAGAAAGCATTGATTTTACTTTACTGGGGGCGGCATGGAAGCCCGTGTCCATGGGATACAAAAGAAGGTACTTAAAACGTTCTTGTTACTCTTCACAAGTTGCTATAAACTGAAATTTAACCCGGTTGAAGCAAAACTTATGCTCTCACAAGAAAGTGCATATTCTTGCTCAATTATTAATATCATATATTGTCTTTCCTGAATTACATCCGCATGGTGATGGCTAGCTGCATGATTGTAGGACTTGCAAATATCTCAATCCACTTTATCGGCCACTTTTGTTCAAAAATTGACTCGTAAGAAAAATCCATTTGCTTGGCCCAAAAAGACGAATAATTCCAACACGTGAGAAGGTATATTATAGACCTAAGATAAGTAAATATTGGTGTTCTCTCTCTTAAGTTTAAACTCTTAGAGGTGGTCACATAGTTCAATATTCCTATGTGTATTGAATCTTCCAGGTAGAGATAGAGGCTTAACTAGATTCTTAATTTCACAAGGATTACAATTCCTTGATTATTTAGGACTATGGTTCTTTGCATCTCTTTTTCTTGTAAAAGAAGAACTCTATAAACGGTAAAATCTTCACCATTAATGATATTTGTACTTGGTTTTCATTTCTTTTTCAAAAACTTCAGGGGTTTGCTAATATTAACTCCTTGATGGTCTTTTCTCTGCCTTCTATAAATTGGGGCCACGACAGATGTCTATACAACACACTTGATGCTGATATATATGTAAAAAATTACCTTATCAAAAAGATAAAAAATCTAAAATTAAAATTAGGGAAACAACATGAATCAACGTAGAAGCCTTCCAAACATGCTGCAATGCTTCCTCGAAGGATAATAACAATGATGAGCCTATAAGCTCCCAGTCATGATTACTTGTCTTTTAAGGTTCCTGCATTTTCCCTTATAACGAATAACTTGAAATCTTGTAGTGTAATTTTGTACAAGTGTGACAAATTTAAATACAATATAAATATTACTCATAGATCAACTTTCTAAAACTGAATTTTTTTAATTTTCTTTTTGTGAAATACTAAAATCCTCCTCTGAGGATTATCGAAGTTTTGTGCCAGGCTGATGTATGATTATTCTACTTGTCAAGTTTATCTCATAGTGTGAAGTGACTTTTTGTATAGGTGGTGGGATTGCATTGCTTTGCCAGACGATGTTGATGGTTCTGATGAAGCTTCATTTAGAATGCAAATAAAGGAGCTGGCATTAACGGTAATCCTCCTTGGTTCCAATGTATAACCTGCTTGCGTTTTCCACCATCATAACCTGCTTGCGTTTTCCACCATCACTTCCATCTGCTAGTAATGTGCTGAAGTGTTTCTAATTTGTCAGCTTCAGCTGCGTAGGAGTAGTTTTTTCACCTGTCATCAATCATCAGTTAACATTGTTAAATACCCTCCTTGGGGTGGCAAGTTGATTCTATTAGTAGACCAAAAAAGGGTCTGCTTCTCTTCTATTTTGGCTGAAATAGATGAACGTGTTGCAACTCTCCTCTTTTATAAGCTCTATTCCATCTTTGGCCTTCAGGGACCAGCTTCGAGCAGGAAGAACCTTTTTCTCTAATTGTCATTTACATGTTAAGAATAAATTAGTTTTTTCTTCCAGAAGATAATGGAGCCTACTATCTTGCCTAGGAGTTAAGTTTAGGTGCATTTGTCAAAATTCTGTGCTCTCTTGCTGCTATACATGAACTTCCATACCTGTGTATTTTGTTTTATATTTATCTGCATTTCATTGGTCATACTTCTTGGATTTCTATACTGAAATTTGATTTATCAGTTTGTATTATCCAGTCTCTGCAGCTCCTCAAGGCGGCTATCTTTGATGAGGAATGCAAGCCATGTATCCTAATTAATTTTGAATCTATAGACGAGCCTCTTATCTGTAGTTATTTTCGGTATTTCTGTGGTTCAATATGGAATCTTTGACTCTGACAGTATTCTCCCTTGAAATATATGGCAATATCATTGGCATGTTTGAGCTGAATAACCTGTAAGTACATGATAGATAAACTACCTTCATTTTATTTCCAGCATGTGTTTAATAAATCTGATGATTGTTTCCCTTTTTCTGCAAATCACCTGCAAAAATAAAATTTTACCTCTTTCCAAAATGAATGTCCTAATTTGAGTAGGCAAATTCATTACTGTGGCAGGAGACTCTTTGTTGCAAAACATATTCTTTGAAATCATTACGGCTGGAATAATTAAAAGCAGTGGTGAGAAGTATATGAGCCATCTGCAGATAATATTTTTGTATAGATAATTTGCTCCTTCTCAAAAGTGGACATTATTCTGGAATGACCTAAATAACGGATGATAAGCTTGACTCATTTGATTTTTGACTTGTACATTCCCTCTGGCGCGCTGTGTATTTATACTTTATTTTATTCTGTTCTCAGTTTATTCTTAAATTTATATGTTGTTTTGAACTTACTTATTTAAGCCTTTGCTTGTTAATAGTGATTTGGTGGTAGAGTCACCAGTGGAGGATTACTTTCTGTACATTGATGATCTTCCTCTCTCTGAAAAGGTAAAAACCAATTCCTCTATCTGCTTGTGAAGCTTACTAGCATGCAGAAATTTGACAGAATTACTTGTATGATAAATTGGCAGGGAAAGGCTGAGCAAACTACAAAGCCTATCCTGGATGCTCTTGGTGATGACTACTCAATTTGTTGTCAAGGTATACTATGATGTGTAACGTGAATATCAAGGATGTTCAAAGCTCCTACACACACACACACCCCACACCAGGTCCAAGGTTTTCTCAAGACAAAGTTGTAGTTGGCAGTAAATATATGGTACTAGGGGTAGAGACAATCCACAATTAGAGATAATTGTGCTTACTAGCTTAAAATTTCTGAGTTCTATTTAAAAAGGAGAAATCGTGGCTGGGAACTTTGCATGTGGCTCTTGCATTTTATGGCAACCACTTAGCTGATAGGGTGCATTTTCTCTGAACTTCATTGGTTGTTGAGTAGTGCATTGCTTTTGAATTCTGCAAGCGGCAGTTCTCCTTTATATACCATAGGCAATCTTAGAAGTTCGTCTGTCAGAAGGGGTAAACTTTTGCTGCTAGCATTTCAACTAATGCAGAAGTTGACAAGGCATGATTAGTACGATGGCACATCTTTGCTTGCTTCTGCAGTGTGATAAATAATATGAAATCCAATTTTTCTGTTTTATTAATTTGGAAGTGCTTATACCTATTCATTGCTTTATTTAGAATAATTAGTTCTTGGAAAGGATGTAAGCTGCTGCTTGGAGATTTCTTTGAAAGTTATGCATCTAAATGGTGTTGGTTATTTTGCTTACCATGCCCACTATTTACTTTTCTAATTTTGGTTGTACTTAGTTTTATGTGTATTTATCTGAATCATAATCACAATCGATCTTCGATAAAAGGTACTGCATTTTTCCCCTTGCAAAGCTGTATGAACCATTCGTGCCGACCTAATGCAAAAGCTTTTAAGCGAGAAGAGGTATGTTCCGATATCTGCAAATTCTACCTTATTCTTCTCTTCTATTTTGTGAAATCTGGTTGGATCTTAGTACACTATGCTTAAACAGGCTTCAAGTTCTTAACTCTGAGCACTTAATCTTACTCGCAATATATTCTGCATGATTTGTGAAACATATTTGTAAGACGATTGTGAGTGTTTGATATTTGCATTATTAGGATCGGGATGGCCAAGCAACCATAATTGCTCTTCAACCAATTGCTAAAGGAGAAGAGGTAGCTCACAGCTTGTGTTTATAGTTAAAAATGTATTGTGTTTAGGAGAGAATGGATTCATAGTTAATAAGTTCCACAGGGGAAGAGAATGCTAACTATTTAAAGGTGTTGATGTGTGCAGATAACTATTTCGTATATAGATGAGGACCTTCCTTTTGAAGACAGACAGGCATTACTCGCAGATTATGGTTTCAGATGTGGATGCTCCAAATGTCTAGAGGAAGCTTAATTAAAGATTAAAGGCAGCTTCTTTTAGATAATGGCCACAATTTTGGATCATGTACCAGCAAAATTTGTAGGCATAATTTTATTCTCATTATCTTGAGAAGGTGTCTGTAACTAGAACAATTAATAGAGCTGCTTTCCTTTTAACTTTCGGCTGACCTCATATTTTTCTAATCTTTTGTATTTGCCTGGAAAATTCTTTTCGTTTCTGAGTATTTGTTATCGGAAACAACCTCTCTATCTCACCCCTGAGGTAGTGGTATGGACTGTGTACACTTATCCTCCCCAGACCCCACTTTGTGGGAATAGACTGGGTTTGTTGTTGTTGTTTCTGAGTATTTGTATTACTTGTTTTTCATTAGTTTTTTTATTTCTATTACATGTTTCTTTAGTATCGGTTATCTTATTATCTTCTTCTTGTTTCTGCTTGTAGCTATTGCCCCTTTTTATCATTCTCTGAGTCAAGGGTCTATTGGAAGCCTCTCTACCTTCTCATTTGTAGGGGTAAGGTTTGCGTACACTCTAGTGATACATCATCAGTTGGACAATTATTAATGGAGTGGTTGATAAACTCTAATAACACCTGTATGAGTTGATAAGCTAATCTCATCTAAATCAAGTCTCAGACCAACCATTCAGGCTAATCATACTTCAGTTGATAAGCTCTACAACAGCTGCATCCTCCGATTCCTAAAGGTAATCAAGCCAATTTTATACTGACTCATAATGGCAAAAGATATCTTGGACAGGAAGATCGCACTCTCCATGAGATTTATGCATTACTTATTCCTTATTTTCAGATAAAAGCGGATTCTGAACTTTTATTCCAAGGCGCAACTTGTTTTTAGATTGCATTAGATCTCCATGAGTCTTGTTTTTCACATCTTGTCTTTGATCGAGGCTACTCCTCCTTATTCCAAATTTTTTTATATTTAATCTTATCTCTCCTAAAATGCCCATTCATTGCGTCCTCATTTCCGCAACTTTCATCACACCATTGTAACCCAGCGAAAGTGGAGGACCAAATTGTGACTTACTCAAAACCACTTTTCTCTTTTCGCTGTATACAAGAAAACGTGACACTCTGGCAAAGTAAAGTATATCACACAATCCAATCAGATTCGACCACCACGTGTCAAAAACAAATACCAACCGTCCATCTAAGCCACATCAAAATCCCAATCAACGGTCAATTTCAATTTAAACCCAACTAAAAAACCTCCGATAAATTAATTAACTCCAACACACACACACACACCACCTTTCTCAACTCGTCCGAGTCAAAAACGATTCCACTCAGTTCATCGGCGAATTCCCGCCTTCCCTTTTCAACCGTCATTATCCTCCGCCGTATACGGCGGCGATGGATTCCGATCGGCTTACGGTGTCGGGATTCGAGGATTTTGTTCGAGTTGATGGAGAAATTGTTAGTACTAATTCAGAAGGTTCTGATGAAAGCGTAGTGGAAGAAGAGCAGCGAGGAGCGGATGAGGTTGATGAGGTGAAAGAAGAAGGTGAAGGTGAAGGTGAAGGTGGGAGGAGTCAACCGTATGAAAGGAAGGTTTTACCGGAGGAACTTTCGAGGAATGTAATGACACTCACCTGTGAATCTTCTGCCGATGGAGGTATTTGCGATGTACATCTTGTTGGCACGGCTCACGTTTCTGTGGTAATTTTCCATTTTTTTTTTATAACTGTGGTGAACTGTGTAGCTTGCGTGTACCTCGACTAATTTTCAGCCCTTTTTTATATTGATAACTGCGGTGTCCTGTATAGCTTGCGTGCAACTCGACTAATTTTTTGATAACTGTGCTGTCCTGTACAGCTTGCGTGTACCTCAACTAATTTGAGTTTTTTTTTTTTTTAATAATTGTGGTGGAGCTTGCTTGCACCTAGACTAATTTTTCAGTTTTTTTTCCTTTATTTTTTTTGATAACTGTGGTATCCAGTGTAGCTTGCGGGCACCTCGACTAATTTTCGAGTTCTTTTTTTCTTTCTTTTTTTGATAATTGTGGTATCCAGTGTAGCTGGCATGCACCTCAACTAATTTTTGTGCTTTTTTATTTTATTTTATAACTGCGGTGTCCTATGTAGATTGCGTGCACCTTGACTAATTTTTGAGTTTTTCTTTGTTATGTTTTAGTAAAATTTGAGTTTAGATGGGTGGATATAGAATTTGTAAGAGAAAACTATCTTGAGGCTTGAATTTAAACGTATCATATTTATGTGAATTCTTTGTGATTTTTTTATTTTTATTTTTTTTGTGCAAATTGGCAGAAGTTAGAAATGAAATTAATACTCCCTCCGTTTCAAAAAGAAAAAAGAATGACCTACTTTTCTTTTTAGTCCGTTTAAAAAAGAATGACCTCTTTCCTTTTTTAGCAACTTTTCAATTCCAACTTTCCACATGACATGTTTAAGACCACAAGATTAAAGGACATTTTGGTACATTTGACATAACTTTAATTTAATACCACAAGATTCAAAAGTCTTCTTTATTTTCTTAAACTCCGTGCCAAGTCAAACTAGGTCATTCTTTTTTAAACGGAGGGAGTATAGATAAATTATATTCCTCGAATAGTTTGGATCCTATTATCGTGAGTTGTGGCCATTTAAGGCTTGTATTGGCTACTTTCTTTATCAATCAAATCATGCTAAAGGAAGAGTTGTTATAGAACAGAATGAGTTATCTTTAGTTAGGAAAAAGAAAAAAAAAAAAAAAAAAGAAAGAATAACAAAATGAGTTATAGTTGTATAATCACATTAAGTTTTCCATTTATGATCACAGGAATCCTGCCAAGAAGTTGAAGCGGTGATCAATTTCTTGAAACCCCAGGTGCTTCTTCTGACTTTGTATTAGTCGGTAGTAGCCTGCTTTATCTACCTATTTCCTTCTCGCTTACGCTTCCATGCTCGAGTTTTTTTCAATTCTGGATTATTGATGATAGGTTGTTTTCTTGGAGTTATGCTCAGGACGTGTGGCTATACTTACAACTCAGAATTTAAAGGTCGGGATTTCATCTCTGACATACATCTTTATCCTTCTCTAGATAACTTTATTGGAAAGAGTTGCACTTGGACCGAGCGAAACATGAAATTTCTATATTTTCAGTTTTCTTATACCACATAGAGAAGTTTTCTATGTTATTTGTTTTTCTTCTCGAAAGTTTTCAGTTTTTTTTTTTTGGTAATTAGTTTAACTTTATTAATCACCAAATGTTGCATTACAAACCACAACTAAGACTTTAACACAGTTTGTTGTCAAAGGGAGCCCCGAACCCAAACTACACTAGGGAGGGGCATAAGGAGGACTTAGCCATTACTGACTGTATCACTCCAGGTCCCAACATGAGGATCATTAAACTCTAATGTGGAGAGCAAAGGAGCCTGCCAAAAACTATAAGACCGCATTAGTTTGTTGATCATAGGCTGAGCTCTGACATTGCAAGTAAAAGCTATTTCGTTTGCAATCACCTCCATAGTTCTACTTTTCTTCTCAAACAGCCTTTGGTTCCTTTCCATCCATAAAGCATGAATTGCTTTAGTGTACACCATTCGAAATATTTGAGCCTTCAGTGTCTTACCTTTGGCTCCCAAAATGACTCCTGCAATATGGTTTACCCAATCACTCATTATTAGTGGTTTCCTCTTGAGCTAGGTGCAGATCTTAGTCCACAGAGAACAGGCAAAAGGGCACTAGACAAATTAGTGGACTCTTGTTTCCAGGTTAGTGTTACAAAAAACACAGTTAGGTTCAACATTCATGCCCCATTTCAAGTGTCTTTCCTTTGTGAGTAACCTGTTCTGTAGATACAGCCACAGGGAGAAAACAGCTTTGGGCTTGGGCTCATTCTTGAACATCATAACCTTCCATGGCACTCTGTCCGTAACCTCCAGTAGTTGTAGGTATACTTGTTGAATAATACTCTTACCTGCCTTAAGTGGTTGATGAATTGTTCTCCAGATTGCCCGAGCTGCAACAATCTTTCTAATCATCCAACTTGCTTGTTGGGGCAAAGCAAGATCTTGAATTGGTTTGCCTTTGATATAGTTAGCATGCACCCATTTTATCCACAATTTATCTTGCTATTCTTGCAACCATCTTATCACTGAGTAGCTGCCATTGCATAAGAGACATCTTCTTGGTTGACAGAGGTACACCCAAATATCTAAAGAGCATTTCTCCATGAGTAAAATTCAAGTTGGGCCAGAATTTGATTTCTAACAGCCAGTGAGGTACACAGAGCTTTTAACCAGGTTTGCTTGAAGTCCAGAGGATGCAGAGAATCTATTAAAGACCCGTTGGGTATCAGCAACTGAATCCAAATCACCCTTAGCAAAAAGTAGTAGGTCATCTGCAAAGCTAAGCTGAGTGATACCAAGCTTAGCGCATCTGGGATGGTGTGTAAAACTTCGAGTTTCTGTTAGGATATTTAGACCTCTATTCAAATAATCCATGGCAATGACAAATAGAAAAGGGGACACAGGATCCCCTTGTCTAAGCCCTTTAGCAGCATCAAAAGGAGGTGTTGGTTCACCATTAACAATGATTGAGTAGTTAACTGTTTTCACACATTCCATAATCCATCTCAGAAATCTGTTAGGAAACCCCATATTCTCCATTATTTGTTCCAAATAGATCCATTCAACTGAGTCATAGGCTTTCTTGAGATCAATTTTAATCATGCATCTTGGTGATATGTGTTTCCTAGAGTACCCTTTGACAAGCTCATGAGCAAGGATCACATTATCAGCAATGTGCCTCCTTCCCTGGGATGAACCCAGCTTGAGCATTGCAACTGATGGAACCAATCACGTTTTGTAACCTGACTGCCAGTATCTTAGAGATAATCTTGTACATCATTGTACAACAAACAATTGGCCTGAAGTCTTTCACAGTAGAGGGGCAGTCAAGTTTAGGAACCAGTGTTACTGCAGTACAGTTTATAGCTCTATACAGCTTTCCAGTGGAGAAGAAAGCCTTGACAGCTTGTACTATGTCATCTTTAATGATGGGCCATGCCTTCTTGAAAAAGAAGGCATTATATCCATCCACACCAGGTGATTTGTCATCTCCAATAGACCAAAGGCTTGCTTTAATATCTGCTTCTGTAACCACTTTACAAAGAGCAATATGTTGGTCATGAGTTAACTATGGACCACTACCCATGATAGTTCTATCAACAGCTGGCAGTATGTGAGCAGTGGTGCCCATTAATCCCTTGTACTAGTTTTCAGTTTGATACAGACGGATAGTATGCGTTTGCTACCTTTTGTCTTCTATCTATAATTCAGTCCAACTTTTTGCTTTCTCATTGCAAGGAACATGCTTTGGTTGTCTATCTTTATTGTGCTTTGGTGCTTCAAGAACTACTGTTTAGTCATAATTGGCAATCCTTTTTTATTCTTAAATAAAAAGAAAAAATCTGTTAGAAAATTAATCAAGGTTCAAAATATAAAAATTGTTTAAATGGGAAAAGGGAGTTTTTTCGGTTAAACCTTTCTGTGTACGATAGAATTTCTAGTAAAACCTCTAAGTCAAAGCATTGTCTGGTGGCACTACTAATACTGGGAATGGGAGGTGATGAGGAATTTCTTCACACATTGTACAAGTGGCCTATATATGATGAAGTGGAAGATATGACGGCATGGAGGGGAAGAAGGGCAAGTCATTTATGGTAAGTTTGTACTTGAAGGAGTTAACCTAATAGGTACTCAGGATAGGAGAACGGTTTTGAAGAAAGAGGAGAGCTATGGTGATTCGATGTTGTTCCTATAGGAACAGGGAGTATACTCTATATTTATTATTTTATTGCAAGTATACAGGACAGTCTGGGGTCTTGCACCACCTTTGTTCGTTGTGGCTTGGGTGATGCTGAGAATGATGAAAGACAACTAGTTTAAGATGGCCTGAAATTAGCAAGGAGAAGACCGTTATTGTATTTTTCACAGATCATTTCTTTTCATGTATTTTTTTCGGGGTGTAAAGAGAGGATACTGGTGTGTATTGATTCGATAGTTATGGTTGAGACAATCAGTTGTATGCAATACCTTTTTTTTCATCACAGAGGTGGCTGGGCCAAGGTGTGCGCACCTCTAATATTCCACTGGTACCCACTACCTCCCACCTGCACAGCTATTAGCTACTGGGTAACTCTGCCCACAATTGCTCAAGCAACAACAACAAACCCAGTATATTCCTACAATTGCTCAAGCAAATGGGAAAAAATATTTTTTTGCCTCTTGTAGGATTATGTGTAGTACCTTTGATGCAACTTTGGTGTTTTATTGAGTAGATGAACTTGATTTATCAAAGTAATAAGGCTACTCTCATAATGTCCTGTTTAAGCGTTAAAGAAGTGGAATAAGTCAAGTTAAACATATCATATTTATTTTTGGATTAAGTTGGTTATGCCCCACCATAAGAATAAAGGGGAACTTGGATCAGTAATCCAAAAGCCCACAACAAGTTCTTCTGTTCAAGTGGTGATGTTGATGGAGATATACAAAGGAAGAATGTTATGGAGAAGAGTGGTACAAGCGAAATAGGATCTTAATATTCATGGTGCACAAAGCCAGTATCATGTTCCTACGGGGTAAGTGTGTAGAAACAAAATTGATCTGTGGCAAAATAGAAACTTTAGGGTGAGCTCCTGTAAAACTCATTTTATAGCTGGGGATGTGCAAAGATTTGTGGATGGAACAGAGTCATATAAAGGATCAATTCCATGGTTTAGGTAAATAAAGTGATAAAAATACTGCATAGAAGAACTAAGAGGTCCTATCAGTAAAATTTACTATAATTTAATAAAGCTAAAAATGATTTATGTAAATGCCAGTAGACATCGAAAGGAATTTTATTGTCTGGGCACTAAAGTCGAGGACAATTTTATTCTTTCAAATTCTTATATGGTGCGACTCTTTTCCTGGGATTGCAAAATATGAATCCCCCTGGAATAAAATAGTCCCTTATAGTTATATGGGATCAGGATAAAAGAAAGCTTAGGATGGGTGTTGCTGCCTTACCTTTAGGCACAAGGATACAATGAGATCAGTCTCTCCATTCCTCCTAATTTAGCGTTGTTTCCCAAAACACTGTGCAGTCCGCAATATTGCTGGTCTTCATCTTTCACTTCTTTGTAGTTCGAAAGGAAGAGGATCCCAGGAAATTTATTCGAACCTAAATCTTCCTAAATTTTCTAGTCCAATCAACGGCCTCTTACTAGGTGATACTGAGGAGGGCCGGACCCTTTTTTATTTGTTTCTTTCTTTACTGTTCAAAGAAGTTTTTTGTTAAGTGTATACGCACTTTGTATGAGAAAGAAAGGATATAAACAAGATTTAACTTCTAATACTCCTAAGTCCTAATTGTGCCAGGTACCAACTATGGGGGAAATGATGGATATGTGGAAGAAAAATCAAAATACATTTGGGATAATCTATGGCTGGTTTCTTGCTAAGGTATCATTAGCCTCTATTCGTGTTATACCTTGTTTTGATATTCTACTTTACTTCATAAAGTATCGTGCCTTTCATTTTTATTCCGCTCTCTTCTTTCTCCTTTTTGGTGGCATATGGATCGTTAGTTGGATTTTCTTCATGTTTTAGGTTGCTAACAAGCTTGAGGTTGTACCTGGGGCTGAGTTTCGTGTGGCCTATGAAGAAGCAATGAAGTATGGGGGAAAGGTGATACTTGGTGACCGACCTGTGCAAGTAAGATGCTTTGGATAATTCGAGCATTTGAAGATAATCAGTTAAATTTCTGGTTCGTTCTATGATGTTTTAAGTTTGTCAAGTGTATAGCATACTCTGATGGACAAATGATTTTATATGAAAACTTAAAACATATCCATAGTGATGATGATAAAAATGATGGTTTTTTTAGTGAATGACAGAAGTAAAATAAAGAACGAATTGCTCCTTTATGTCTCCTGATCTCTTGCCGTGGATAATACAACTGGAAAACAATTAACTTAGTCTCATGTAATAATTTGTTTTTGTACTAGATTGATTAACTGCAAAAGATGATCTACATTAAGAGGTTTTTGCTTTTATCGGAAGAATGTAGAGTGGGCTTTTGTTGGCATTCATTGGAAATTTATTAATTTCGGGGGATTGCAGTTGCAACAGTCTAGCAAATGCTTCTTGATGTTTAGGAGATCTTACGGATCTATCCCAAAATAACTTTATTTATTGATTCCAAGCGGTGTGGTATCTTTTAGCCTGTATTAACTCTCTGTTGGGTCTTAGTTATTCTGCTTTTCGTCATTAACTTTGCTAGTACTCAGTGCCCGTACCCCGATGTCCAACTAACAGTACTTTTTCATCGTCAAATATCAAATTTCTCCTTTTAATTGAAAAAGAAAAAGGAAGCTACTCCATCCGTCGCAGCATTGTTGTCCTTATCGATGCCTAAGCGTCTGAAATTTTAATTGGAAATACTTGTAGGTAATTATTTGTTTCATATATTTTGAGATGCATAAATTGAAGTCTAATATTAGACTTAAAGTTGTTCAAATTAAAATCAATGAAAAGGAATAATGGAATGGGAGCTGTAATAAGATATATAAAGCTTCTTGATACTTTAGTCCTCTTGCAGGACTGCAATTATTTTTTCTGTTTTGTCGAGTTTTGCAAGTAGGGAAAACCCATATTTGTGCTTCCTGCTAAATGTCTTGTTTTCTTGTAGGGTGGAACCATTTTTTCGTTTCTTATTTTAGGATAAATTACTCTAAACAACCATGTAATACGACTCGATTATTGACACACTCAATGTATTTAAAATCAAACCGTTTGCTCCCTTTATACTATTGAAATCCTACACAATTATTAGCACGAATAATATTCCCTTTTAGTTTGTTATATTTTTTTGTTTTAGAAACAGTGTACGTCTGTAACAAAGTGTACTAAAATATAATTTCTAGAAGAAAAACTATAATTACAAGAAAAGTTCATATATATTTAATTTTAAGGAATTTAAGCAGATAAATATCACACTGGATTTATGAAGGGGAGCTTTGGAGTAACTGGTAAAGTTGCTGTCATGTGACCAGGAGGTCACGTGTTCAAGCCTTGGAAACAGCCCCTTGCAGAAATGTAAGGTGAGGCTGCGTACAATAGATCCTTGTGGTCGGGCCCTTCCCCGGATCCTGCGCATAGCGGGAGCTTAGTGCACCGGGCTGCCCTTTTTTTATTTATTGTTGTTGTTGTATCTTTCAAACCCAACTTGTGGGATTTCACTGGTATGTTGTTGGTTTTAACCTTTCAAATGTTACCAATCTTTTGAACAGATAACATTGCGAAGAACATGGGCAAAAATGCCGCTTTGGCACAAAACAAAATTCTTGTTCTCCTTGTTATTCCAAGCATTATTCTTACCAAAGCCGGAAGATCTCAACAAGATGGTAGGGTTCCTTGCATAATATTCTTTGGGGTTGCCCCTCTCTGCATATTGGATTTTGAAGCATATCGGATGTTACTTACATGGTATTGAACTTCTGCTGTTGAGCAGCTGAAGGAGATGGATGATGTCGACATGTTGACGCTTGTAATTCAGGAAATGAGCAAGCACTTCCCCACTCTTTGGACTACCCTAGTTCATGAGCGAGATCTGTAAGCGCCTCTGACTTACATACAACCCAGTACCCACTGTGCTTGTGATTAAAATTCTCTTCCGGCCCTACGTGTCTGCCCCACTCCATCTCCCTTTGTCTGTATGGTCAAATACAGAGGATTTATGGTAATTTTGGTCTTCCTGGCATTTAAGTTCAAAATCTTTGAAGGATGACGATGAACCTGACACTTTTTTTTGACTTATGATGCTGTCTTACAAATGTTAGAAATCTGCCTTACTCTGTCCTTCCACAGGTACATGTCATCAACATTACTAAGAGTTGCCTGTGAAAACAACTCTGTTGTAGCAGTTGTTGGGAAGGGTCACCTGCCCGGAATCAAGAAGAACTGGAAACAACCCATTGAGGTGATAAAAGTTGCTGAAAGTGTAGTTAGATAGAACTGATGCTTCCTCCTGTCAAAGCATGTGGAAACAGTTTTTTGGCTTCCCTATTTACCTATTTATTGACGATTCCTTGTTTATAATTTGTTGCCATAGGTTAAGGAACTACTCACAATTCCTTCACAGAAACGTGCCATCTCCGTCACAAGAATCTTGTCAACACTCGGAATTGCAGTCGCAGGGGTGGCCATAATATCTGGCATTTATACTTCAATCAAGAAATAACATCAGTGGATCCGATTCAATTGTCTTTTCATTCATGTATTTTAGAGAGGTCATACAAGTTTGTTAAGTTTAGGTGCTGAGGTCATACATTCAACTCTGATCCATCCCTGGGAGAGGATGGTAAGCCAAATTTGAACTTGACAAAGATTCTTTAAATTCTTAAACAGTAAATGGAATAATGATAGTACAATTTGCTCCACCTCTTTTTGTCTTTCTATTTTAGTCGTCTTTCAATCGTTTAGCCATCGATCTGTCAGGCGTCGTAGTTATTCATGGTTTTCTCGTCTGCAATGAGAGATACTAGGCAAATCAAATTCTAACAAAGATGCTCGAAATAGGATCCACACACTGGGAACATAATAATTGTCCCAACTTTCTCAGCCAGATCAGAGTAAGTCACTTTCCCTGATACATGTTCTATTTCTAAACTTTTAGTCATGACCCTTCCAAAACTGATGGTCAACCATTTCATGATCCGACTTTATGCCGTCACGTTGCAAGTGCTAAAAGGAATTTACGTAGAAGTTTATCTCTTCCTCTGCTTTCGGAAACAGCCTCTCTACCTCCACGAGGCAGTGGTAAGGATCCTCCTTAGACCTCACTTGTTGGATTTCACTGGATATGTTGTTGTCGTTTTTGTTAGCTCTTCCTCTGAGCAGCTTGAGCATATTCTCACAAAACCACTTCATAAAGATTAATTGAGCTGTCCTTTTATTTTGTAGAGCACGGTATTTCCAACATAGATAATGCATCTTTCACGCCACCGGTGGAGTTATGGTCAAGGGTTCATTCAAACTCTCTTCATCGAAAATTTATACTATTTATACAAGGTTAAAATTACTTTTATGTGTTAAACCCACCTAGTGAAAAATTCTAACTCCACCGCTCATGCCAACCCATTTAGAACGTACCGATTCGTCTCACTTTTCAGTTGTTGCCATCATGCCATAAAAAGTAAGTCGGCTTTTGAGGTTATGTTCTTGATAACTATAGTCTCGGAAAAGTTTTCATATTCGTAGAGCCCAACTTTCAGCTAACATCTTCAATACCGTTTTCCCTTTTAGTTTCCAGTTATCCAGACTTTTATCGCACTCTTGAAACTTTGCATGGTTGCAAGTTTACCAACCAATAGCTATAGTATGACATTTCTATGGTCATATTGATTCGCTTGCGCTATGTTTAGTTGTACGTAGTTCAGCCTGCTTAATCAAAGTTCAAATGCATCAATTGCTAGGATTGCCTTTACCCCTTGTGATCACATTACCTTATCCTCTACATACATATTCAAAGTCAACTTGTATATACATAATCCAACGAAAACAGAGACACATTTCATTAAGAGATAGGACTTCAAAATATAGCCACAACTTTCTCAGCCAGCAAGTAACTTTCTCTGAATCACATTTTATACCGTCAGCATGATCCAATCATTGGGCTGCCGTGATTAATCGAGTAGTCCGTTAATAAAAGTGGAGCACAGCATTTTCCAACATAGATAGATCACGTATGTCTCCCAATACATAAGCGGAGCTAGAGTACCGTAAGGGGTGTTGTGAACCAGGCTATCTCGGAAAGGACTTATGGGCCAAAAATGCTGAACAAGGCTGATCCAACAGGGATTATTGGGCCATGGGCTAAATTTTGATGAAACCCAAGGATTAAAGAACTAGAACATTGGGGAAGTATATATGGAATACAGGGCATGCATATTGTGATTATGCTCAAGGCAAAGACTATATTTCTCATGCCCAATTCTATGCAATTGCTTCTCATCTCCTTCTAGTTATCCTTTCATGATCTTTTATTTCTCAGTTAATTGTTGCTCTTATTTCTTCAGTAGTTCATATATTCTGTTATATAAATCAGTGTTTGTACCATAAATAGGAGAAGAAATGTAAGTGGCGTTTCCAGGATAATATGGCACTGGTAAAACGAGTCCATAGATCAGGATATAACCACTCACAATATGGCGTCTGAGCCATTATGCCAAGAGGAACTGACCATCCCCCAGAATTGGTAATAGACGCACATTATTCTATTAACATCTTTTTCCAACAAACAAAATTCAAAACTATTAACATTAAAGGACTCGGTGTGTGTAACAATTAGATCATTGATAATTAAATCTCACTGAAATTTGCTAAGATAATACTCATATTTATCGTCATAAGCCATACATTCAACACAAATCAAATAGGTGTTTAACAAAACAAGTACAAATCATTGAAATGACAACAAAAATCATTCAAAAAACTACAAATTTGAACGGAAAAAATAGAAAGAAAAAGTGTGCTCAGACAGCCAAGGGTTTGTCTTCAAACAGTTGGGGGGTCTAATCCCCAGTCAGAAACTCTAGTCCACAAAATTGCTTCCTCATCACACACAGTTTTATAAAAACAATTCATAAAATTAGTGTTTCCATTTTGTAACTATTTAAAAGCTTACTGTAATGAAAGATTGAATAAAATTAGGGATGGTTTGGTATGAGAATGGATAGAAAAACTGTAATATTAACAACATACATGAGATATGGTAGGTATCTCATCAGGATTAATAATCTGGAGACTAATTAATACCATTGACCAAATGTAGGAATGAAGGGATAATTCTACATTTGGTTGGAAATATTAGCTAGTCCTCAAATTATTTTTTCCAACATTTAAACTAATGATGAAATAAATTGAGGAATAACTACTCGTAGAGATTATAGTATAATTTGGGAAAAGGCATGAAACTTTTGGAAAATGTAAGTGGCGTTTCCAGGATAATATGGCACTAGTAAACAAGTCCATTTATCAGGATATAACCACTCAACAATTTCGCGTCTGAGCCATTATGCCGAGAGGAATTAATTATCCCCCAGAATTGGTAATAGACGCACATTATCATTCAACTAAATCTCCTAACAAACAAAATTTCAAAACATATTATTACTTTTAGGGCTAATTCGGTACAAGCAATAAGGAATAACTAATTGCAGGATTATTGTTAGTAATTAGTGTTATTTTTAACACTACATTGCTAATCCAGAGTAATTAGGATAACTTATTTCCCAACAAAACAAGCCCTAATAATCAAATTACCAACAAAAAAAAACTAGGAATATATTTTCTATGATTGAGAAAGAACATATGCTCAGTGGAAGGAGAAGTCGTTAATTAATAGGCTCACGGAGAAGGCTATTTAAACCTTGCTCCACTGCCCTATTACACCCAATGGTGCTTTATCTCATCATAGCATACTTTTTCCATCAATCAAAAATAATTCAACAAATTATAAGAAAAAATATTCATAAAAATTCAATTACTGAAGGCCTCAGTGTGTGTAACAATCAGATCATTGATAATTAAATCTCACTGAAATCCGCTAAGATAATTATATTTATCATCATAAGCCAAATCTAAATCAAATACGTGTTTCCATAACATATTCAAATCATTGAAATATTAGCAAAGGCAAAAGAAAACCATCCAAAATATATACAAATATAAAGGGAAAAAAAAAGAGTGTGTGTGCTCAGACAGCCAAGGGTTTGTCTTCAACCAAATGGGGGGTCTAATCCCCAGATCAGAAACTCTAGTCCACAAATATTGCTTCCTCATCACACACATGTTAATTAAATACACACATAATAAAAACCAACAACAACAAACCCCCTCTAAGGAGGGTAAGTGTACGCTTTAGAGGGTAAGTGTACGCAGTCTGTACCACTACCTCATATAATAAAAACCAAATGGAGATAACTAACAAACTGAAGAATTCAAATCAAATGACAGACGAAAAATTACCAATAGGAGCAGAAGAAGCCGATGAAGAATGTGGAGGAGAGGAGAGGAGATGTGTATATATAGGAGGAATTTGATATTTGACGCAGCTAGGGTTTTTGTATACAGTTGGGCTGGGTGGAATTTTGCTAGGGTTTTAGGGGAATTCATAATGGGCCTATATAATATGAGCTTCATTTGGAGCTGTTGGGCTTCACAGCACGGTGAGGCCTAACACTCAACTAGCTACATTTTGTGGGTAAACTTTAACAAATAGCCACTTCAATTTTTATAATTGAAAGAAACTTAGGCGATAAAATTAGGAATTCCAAATTACACAATAAAAAGTTTAAAAATTGTTTGCAATTTTGATCAGTATTCGATTAGGATCCTTGTTAAGCAAGATGAGAGCCCAATTATTTTTAAAAAAAATATATGATTGAAAAATGATCACTAGACATTATTTTTACTATTTAATGTTTTAACCACTTTGAATGCAGGAATAAAATTTGAAAAAAAAAATGATATTTTTTTTAAGATGATTGTCATTCAACTCCGAATGTAACATAGATTGAATATTCATCAGATTAGACAAATTTTAGGCTAAAATTTGAATAAGATTAATTAGTTGTTACTTATTAGGTGAAATTGAACAATAGAAGGACATTCCTCTTGCCTTGAGTTACATAGGCTATACAAAACACAAGGGGAAAGTGAATAGTAACCCCGACAATCATGAACTAGAAGTTTTTAACAATTAAAAAATTCGCATTAATTACTAAGTGATGAATTACAAAGCTGGAGAGAGTCTGCCTGACTTCAAGCCTATCTCAATACAACCTCATGTCCTTTTTCTTCAACCATCCAATTCACCCTCACAATGACTCCATGAAGTCAACTATATTCCTATTCTTCTTCCTATTTCTTATGCATAAACCAGTTTTCATTGTTATAAGGATATCCTTTATGCTTTTGCATTTGGCTTGAATTGTTCTATTATTTCATTCTACACCGATGTAAATACAGCTTTCAGAATATTTCCCCTTGCATGCTTTCCCTTGGTGTGCACATTTACCCATTTTCATTCCTCTTCCCATAATTGTATATGTTTGTGCCATTACAGCCAATTTAGGAAGCCCCTCCAATTGCTTTAGAGAATGGACTCTCAAATAATAAGTGTGCATCAATTTCATTAGCCTCGTTACAAAGTTTACATTGAGCATCCATTATTAAGCCTCATCGTATCAATCTATCCAAGTCCGAAGCCTAAATGGACACAAATTTCAACTAAAATTTCAAATCGGATGCTGCATTTTGAGATTTTTCAAATCGGACATATCGTTCAGATTTGAACGATTTGCTCCAACTTTAACCCACAACTTTAACGGTAGTTTTGGAGATGGGCCATCTTAATGCAAATTGTTTTCACTTTAACGATATATATATATATATATATTTTGCATATTGTCCAACCTCAAATGAGGAGTATTAATATTTGGAGTTGGGATATGTATTAAATTCTTTTAACTCCAGTAAGTTTTAAACCCTTACACACTAAAACTTCTCAAACCATCACAGCAAAAAAAACAAAGGACGCCCAAAGTTCTCAGAACTTCATAGTTGTTCTGAGAATTTAAAACACATCCCAACTCCAAATTAATCGGTTGTTCTGATATTCCTTTAGAAAATCAATCAACAATTGATGCAGGAATCTTGGCAGGAGCGATTTGATGCATCGATCAAAGTTAAGAGTTGGGCACTTCGTTTAGTTTGGAACGATTTCCAGAATCATCTATCTACATCTACATCTACAATATATTAAAAGTGTGAAGACCCTTAGAAAACTGATTTGAACTTTTTATCCTTCATTAAAAGATTCCGTAATAGACAAAATCGTCTTTTTACTATTTTCCTTCAATTATTATTTATATAATATGGGAATAAGTTTAATTTTGTACAATTAAGTTTGTAGACCTAAATTATATAGGAAGATGGCCAATTAAATTTGTATATATATTTAAGGTGGCGTGACCAATACTCTAAATTTATAGCCTTTGAAAACCTAAATTGGTACGCCTATTTTATGCATATAGTTCTTAGCCTACTTTTCTTATTATTATGTCAATTAATATGTATTTTCTATTTTATGTATCTTTTAGTCTTGGTTTTCAAGCCTTTGGTTTCTGTTTCTCAGAAGTTTTCTTCTTCTTTTACTTCCTGCATTTTGGTTTTGGCTCGAGTTTTGAGTTGTTTGTGTTGTGTATGTTGGTATTATTGGTTGGGTTCTTTTGTTCTTTGTATAACAATGGTTGGGTTTTCACGCCTTTGTTGTTTGTTACAGAATAAACAAACGTCAATTATATTTATGTTTCTTAGCTATTGTAATATGTAAAGGCTATTGATTTTATTTTTGTCAGCTATTGTTGCAAGTATCAGGTCCTAATTGTTTTCACTTTCTCAATAAGTGAATGGATAAATTTGTTTGTGATTTGAGGTAAGTTTTCTAAAATTTTGATTTGTTCTTGAAGTTTGATAATAAACTATTGTGTATTCTTAAAGACAATTGTTAATTGAGAAGTTTTTTATTTTTTTAATAATTTTTGTTTGTTGTATCTCATATACAATAAATAATTAGAAATTGACTTAATTATTTAAACTTTTGTACAGATGATTTGGATCATTGTTCCGGCCCAAAAAATTGATTAGTCATTCTAATTCATAAGAAATAAATAATCTTATTAAGTTTAGATTATTTTAATCTATGGTTTATAGTTATTAACTGGTAATTGGTATGTCAAATTGATTTGAGGTAAGTTTTCTAAAGTTTTAGTATATTTGTGAAGTTTATAATAATAAATTATTGTGGTGTATTCTTAAAGACAATTGCTAATTGAGGCGTTTTCTTTATGATTTTGTTTATTAGGCCATCTACTTCGGCCTTGACAGGTTCTTATCGGCTCTTATGTCAAATTGATATGAAGTAAGTTTTCTAAAGTTTTAGTATATTTGTGAAGTTTATAATAATAAATTATTATGGTGTATTCTTAAAGACAATTGTCAATTAAGACGTTTTCTTTATGATTTTGTTTATCAGGCCATCTACTTCAGCCTTGACGGGTTCTTATCGGCTCTTATGTAGTTGAAAGTTAGGAGTCTATCTTTTGTAATTTTAAACAATAGAATAAGGTAGAAGCGAAACAATTAAGCAATAGAGTAAATTAAAGGAGGAAATAATGTGAAACACCCATGCAATTTTTTTTTTATTTTTATTTTTTTAATTATTATTATTATTATTTTAAATAGGCATGTTTTTTATGAAAGATTCAATTAAATCTTTACAATTTGAATAATAAAGAAGAGATCCCACAAATAGTTCTTGCATTTTATATTTCCTTATTTAATTTCTCTCTTGATTTTCTCCGTGGCTTGAGGGCCGTTAGTAGCGTATTAATCGAATATAGGACGATTTGGATTTGACGTCCATGAAAAAAGAAGGTTTGTAGATCTTCTTGAAGTATTTGGTTTTCAAGAAGAATCCATTCACATCTTGATTTCTATATGAATATCCCAATGATATGTGGGATTTTAAGATACCTTTTCAAGGAATATGTTACCTTTTAAATAGGAATAATTTAGGGCTCATGTAGAGTAGACTCCAAGCTAGGATTTAGGGTAGAATGACCTTCAAGAAACTCTAACTGAAATTAATCTCGTCTTTTAAAGTCCCATAAAAATTTTCGATGTCTACAAGCAGCTTCCAGATTTGTCATGTACTATGTACTTTTGATTTGTTTTGATATAAATCATAGTTCTTCTACCCAACATAATATATAGGTTTTCTTATTTGTACTCCATCCGTTCCATTTTATGTGGCCCACTTTTCTTTTTAATCCGTTCTAAAAAAAATAATATATTACTAAGAATAATTGCATGCGTATGTGGGGTGGGGCGGGTGGGGCAATTTTTAATTTTACGGGTTGAGACAGAAAGAAATTTGGAGAGTATGTCAAACACCTCTCGATCTTACATTAAATAAATTTATTTTATATGAAAAATATTTGAATGATCTATTATATTTATAGCCCGTAATCGAAATGTTGATCGATTTTTTTTTTAAAAGTTATATACTTTAATATAAATATTATATACTTTAATATAAATACACGCGCAAAGCGCGGACCCTAAACTAGTTTAAAAAAATGTCTAAAAAGAAAAAAGAAAATTACATGCTCCTCGTTCAAAGCTGGACGATGAAAAAAAATACTAATACAAGTACACCTCATTTGAGGTTGGACGATATATATATATATATCGTTAAAGTGAAAATGATTTGCATTAAGATGGCCTACCTCCAAAACTACCGTTAAAGGTGTTAAAGTTGGAGCAAATCGTTCAAATCTGAATGATATGTCCGATTTGAAAAATCTCAAAATGCAGCGTCCGATTTGAAATTTTAATTGAAATTTGTATTCATTTAAGCTCCGGACTCCAATCTATCCTTCGTTCTCACATTCTCAAGTAGACTGAGCCACATTATAATGCATGTTTTAGTTCAGCAACATTGTAACAACGCATATGTTTTCATTCAACATTAGAAACCTTACCTCTTAAGTACTTATAGGCATGTCCAATTTGAAATTTTCCTCTATGCAGTACACTTCCATCATTTAGTAAGTCCGATCAGAATTTTTTCATACTCAATAATTTTCGTACAGTCTATGATGCTGCTTAGATATTTCAATCAGATAAAGTATTAATTCTATTCTTAAATCTTTTTACTACTTCTAGAATAATTTTGATAGTTTGCGTAACAATTGACTCAATTAAAAATGTTTTCAAAATAATAATTAATAAGAATTTACCTAGATCTATACATTTGTGATATTATGTAACATAGAACAATTTATATATTCATATTTGTGTCAAACGACATAATAAAAGAAATATTATACTATTAATTTAAAAAAAAATCTCAGCTAGGTGACGAAGTCAAACAGGACATATGTGATTGTAATAATAATAGAAGAAGAACATGTATCACAACCTATATAACGCCAGATATATAAGAATGAAAGATAAGGAGACATTGCTATACGCAAATTCATGCTGATTTGTATAAATTTTAATTCTAATATGTTATTGTTAAAGATTGTAAGTAAACTTATTGTTTTAACTGAAGCAATAAGTGAAGCTATTCGATAACAATGAATGCCAAGAAGGAATATCTGTAAAGTTACTTGAGTTAGGGATATGATGTCTCTGTGACAAAGATGAACGTATCTCAGATTTGGAGATCATTAAACAACTTTGTAAGATAAGTGCCTTTAATATGGTGGATTGTCTACTATTTAGAAAGTAGAATTGAAGCAAAACTTAGTTGTCTTGCCTCCAATATGGTGTGCCTTTATTGATGTAATTTTTTTCATGTACGAAATTACTATAATCATTTTGAATATTTTTATTATTTTTAGAAACTTTGAAATTTTTGTAGTTAGTAATTTTGATAACTAGTTTATCAGATCTATCGAGAACAATCACCAAAAGTTAAGTTTTTTTCAACAAGATTCCGCATAATTTTTTATATGTTCAAGATTTTTGATTTAATCATTTTAAACCACTAGAGACAGTCACCTACAATAATCTGTCTACCTATGCAATATTGTAGAGAGACGTTCAACTCCACGTGTCCGCTGAACAGTTCCGAAGTAGCAAGACGAGTGAATGAAGGCGCTGTAAGAAGATGATCCAAAGACCAAGAGTTGAGTTTTTCTCAACAAAATTAAAAACAAATGATATTTTTTATTCGAATTTTTTGATTTAATCATTATATAAAATGATCCAAACATCATGAGTTGGGTTTTCTCAACAAAACCAAGAACAAAAGATGATTTTCGTTCAAGATTATTGATTTAATCATTCTATATACACTGATTCACATAAAGAATCAATTTTCCTCAACAAGATCAAACACAAAATATTATTTTTGCTCAAATCTTTGATTTAATTAGATGATCTAGCCAAAAAGAAGAAAAAGTCAAAAATATTATAATGATTAAGAGAGATCACAACAAAATTGTAGCTCATATTCATTCATTTGAAGAAAAAAAATACACATGGGAAAATTTATGCGCGTTCCTATTCTATTAAGGTGATGTACTAAATACAGGCTCTGCAAGTTTACCTGTTGTTTCTGTAGTTGACAAACTTTATAAATGGGGTATGAATGTAAGCTTAGACTATTGTCTGTGTAGTGGTGACACTGAGAAACATGACCATCTCTTTTTTTATTATTGCTTCTCAAGGAAAGTTGAACTAAACTACTGATTTGGCAAGGGGTCACGCAAGCATTGAACAATTAGCAGGACAAAGCTGCTTGAATGAGCTTTCATGCTGGAGGAAATTCAACAATTGCTCATATTATGAGAATAACTCTAGCAGGATGTATCTACCATGTCTGGCAGGAGAGGCATAACAGATCGTTTCAGAACAAGGCTTTTACAATCTAGATAGTAGTGAGGAAGATAATACAAGATGTGTTCTCTGTGGCCAGCAAAAAAAGTTTTGACAAGTTGAATTATTACTTTGCGTAATTAAAATTGTAGGATAATCTAGTTATTTTATTGCTAAACTGTATTAGTGAACTTAGCTAATTGATGTGTTGTAATGTTCACTTTATTAATAAAACTAGTATAATACCCGCGCGGAGATTATTAACGCATATTAATTATATCAAAAGTATTAATTGATTGTTTTTAAGCCTGTTAAATCATAGGAGTACCTTTTAACAATATCATAAATGTTCCCTTATCTCATTGCAACTATTCAACAATAATAATTTTATATAATTAAATCAAAAAATTATATAATTATTAAATATCTTTTCGATGAAACTCAAATGTCATAATTATATAGTTTGTGCCATAAATAATTTGAATTTGAATATAGTTTAACAATACGTTACATTACCAATATGGGTTGTGGTGCAGTGGTGGGACTGCTCCACCCTTAACCAGAGGTCTCGGGTTCGAGCCCTGGGAATGGAGAAAATCCTGTTGGGAGCATCACCCCCAGAATGGGCCCTGCAGTGTGCGATCCAGATTAGTCGGGGCTCCAATGCGATACCGGACACCGGATGGAAAACCAAAAAATAAAAAATAAAAAAAATGCGTCACATTTACGTACTAAAAAAAAATAATTACAATTAAATGTTTCTTAAAACTTCTTTATTTCTATTTTTCTGACTTATTTGGTAGTTATTCACAATCATCATTAATATCTTTAGTTTATTCACAAATCGTAATCAAGATCATAAGGTGATCCATTTGTAAAATGATGTTTATTTAAAAATAGTCTCATATGAGATAATTTTGTTTTGATTTTTTGATAATGACAGAAGAATAATGCAATAGTAAATTGTCTTCATTTGAATTTAAATATACTTTGACTCTAACGGAATCCACTATAGTATTGAGATGATAATTTTTGTCCAACATATTTTCAGATAAAATCTTAGCTTCGATAAGTTTTATAACAATCAATATTGTCCCTTACCCATACTATCTTTTAGGTTGTATGCATATCTTTTAGTAGATTATTACATCATATATTCATTTTATTAATTGTACATGACTTAAATTTTTTTTAAATCTTAGTTTATCCTTTTACTCCCTTGAGTATTTTTTTTCCTAGAGATTAAAATAATAGTTTCTTTATAAATGCATAGATTTAAAACTTAGACAGTTCGACTTTTAAAGAAAAATTAACTTAAATAGCATCTTATATAAGCATTAAAACTCAAAATAGGCATGCTTTATTTTGATAATCTCATTATAATTAGCTTCCAGACATTACTTACTTTTATTAGCCAGACTAAAAGTTTGAGTAATGATAGAATTAAGTGTTTCATGAGTTTGTTTTAGCCAGACTAAAAGTTTTGAGTAGTGGTGGTATTTCTAATTAATATTATTATTTTAGTAGTACATACTATTAGCAATTACATTTTTTCATGCTATTTTCAATATAACATTTTGTATTTTAATCTCAATTATTATTTAAATGACATATATCAGAAATTTATTATATATGAGTTTCTTAGAATTTCTTAATTTAAATTTTCATATGATAATTCAAAAACTTTATCATATTAAATTCGAATAAGCCTTTTAATTTATTCTAGACTGATTTTTTTAATTTTTATTTATTCCTCGTTTCGTTTCTTGTTTACCGTTTGCATTATTCTTTACATAATATTGTTACATTGTCATGCCACTTTACCATTATATTGTAACTTAATATACTTACATTTTTTCCACTGCTCGCCTTTTAATACAATTTCGTGCTGCTGAAATGTATTTTTTTTATTACTTTTTTATATTGCTAATAATTAATTCATTATTTGAAGTTATCAATATTTGAGTTGTATTATATATCACTTACTTTGTCTTATTTTATTACTTAAAAGAATAATCAGCCTCACGGTTAAGGCATTCTCTATTCTCCAATCTTTAAACATTACTGTGCCTACTATGTCAAATAGTCAAATATTTTATTCTAAATTGTAATATTTAATACTTTAATTTCTCAGTTAATTATTTGCTGATGTTCAATGTGCTATCAAACACTAATCTTTTTCCATCTTATTCACACTATAACCAGCCAATATTATTTTCTACCTATTTGTTTCCTACTCAATGTACCTATTTCTCAACATAAGGGAATCAACATAAAAATCCTCCCCAACAAATAATGTGAAAGGATCCTACCTGAAACAAATAAATTTATCTAAAAGCCCAGCAAGAAACATCATCGTCCTATCATTCCAATTAAATTTCATCTTTTCAGATTTATATTGATTTTTATATTCTCCGAAATGGTCTCAATTAATTAGGAGAAACATAGCATCTTGTAAATAATTCAATATTTTAACATACACAAATTTCAGACTTAATTCATATTTTAGCAAAAGTATTTATCAAAAACTCTTTCGCGGAAAAAGTACACCCAATTCTATCCGTATTCATGATTTTTCCCGCTTTCAAGAACGTGTTGCAATTCATAAGAAGTTAGTATGATGATATAATTTTAAGTGTATCTTACCAGTAGTATTTCATGCTGATTTTTTTTTGAAACCGTATCAAACTTCATTGAAGAATCAAAATTTTGCAATATCCATTATTCGTCTTTTCCTCCACAAACGGTTGGGGCTTCTCTTTAACGTTGTTCTTCTTATCTACTCCTTTGGTATTGGTTTTTCTTTTTTCGGCAACCCAAAACATTAAACCAAAAAACATAATTGATGAATAGACAATGAAAATTGAACACAGGAAATTTGAATTCAAAAAGAATTGGAAGTTTTAGGAGATTGAAAGTAATTAATAGAAATTAAAACGGTTTGAAGAGAAAAACATAGAGGGAGTTTTTTTTTTTTTCTCTTGAGTGGTTTTTGTAAGCAGTCCCCCTCCCCTCCCCTCCCCTCCCCCACCCCTGCCCCGATTATTTGTTAATTTTTTTATTTTTTTTTGCAAACGTGGTTATATCTTCTTCTTCTTTTTTTTTTTTGTTTAAAAACAAATTTTCAAGTTCAAATTTTTGGAGCTTTTTCTTAAAAATTTCCATGGCATTTTGTGGTTATGCCACTTTTCATTTTTTTTTTCTTTTTTCTCTTCCTTTATTTTTTTTTTCCTTTTTATCCAATTTTTTGAAATTTAAATTACAATAGTTAAGATGTTGTATTTTTGTTTATATTTTATTTTTTAAAATAGAAATTTTCTGGTGCTTACACATGTCATCTTAGGAGTGATTTGCCTCTCATATTAGCTATAGATAGAGATAGATTTTTAAAATAGATTTTTTTTTTAAAAAAAATACTGATTTTTTGTGGTGCTGACATGTGGCATTTTTGCCTCTCCTATTATATATAGATAGATGATTCAGTTACCAAAAAAATCTGGTTTATTATTTTTCTTTAATTTGAAAATATTATTTTTACAGGATCATTCAAATAATTATTCAAATAGGTTTTAACTCCAGATACGGATTATATATATAATATATATATCTTTCTTAAAGAAGTACTGGGCTAACATTGTATTTAGAGATCATGACATAATATTAAATATTTTAAATGTACTTAAATTTCTATCAAATGCATTCTTCTGGTGTAATATTCAATTGATGTTTGATATATTGAAATGCAACGATGCTAGCATTATTTTTGAAGTGCATGAGCAAACGCCGACTACCGAATCAATTGTTTTAGATTAAATAAGTAGTACTAAAATTTAATGACTTTTTTTCTTTTCTAATGGAAACTCGATATTCCCAGTAAAATTGACATGCAAATAGGTAAGATTCCTTTGAAGGAGATATGTGATTTGTCCTCTGTTTAACAATCTATTGTATTTAGATTGATTCTTTGACTGCAATATAGTTAGCTCATAAATTTATTAAATAGATATTACTTACCACTCATTAAGGTTTTCTGTTTGTGCATTTATATACTTATTAATTAATTTCTTAACAATATACTTATTATCTCGTAGCGATTTCAAGGTTCTAACCCATTTTTTTTTCTTATGATTTTATTTTAAAATTCAATAAAATTGAAGGCGCATTCATTTCTATTAACATCTTTTACCAACAAACAAAATTAAAAAACTGTTTGCAGCAACTATTTTGAAAAAGATTTTGAAGGGCCTCAATATGTGTAATTATCAGATCACCTTGAGCCTCTAATGTGTAGTACATGCGGAATTGGATGAATGGTAGCCCTGACAATCATGAACTAGAAGTTTTTTGACAGTTAAAAATTTTGTATTAATTATCAAGTTATGAATTACAAAGCAGAAGAAATTTTATCAGATATTGGTACGAAATTTTGAAGTTAAAAACTCCTCTTTCTTACAAAAACTCAAGTATAATTTGCTACCGTTGAGTGAGTCCGTTGTTCGGTAGAATTTGAGGAATCGTCATTTTGCTGAAGTGAATCATTTTATCCTGGGAGGATATATATACTCCATAACCTCGGGTACTTGAGGAAAATAATTTCCTTAAGAAAACACTGTGAATTCAGTGGTCTTGATTCTTCAATCTTCATCTCTTTCTAAGTTTGTTTTTGTTTACTATTTTCTGAAATAGTTTGAACTTCATTTTTGTTTTTCATAAGTTAGTTTGAACTTATTGTTGAAGTTTATATTTGTGAATACAAAATTAAAACTTCGTTTGGTTGTTCATAATTCAGTTTGAATTTATTGTTGAAGTTCACAACATTGAATACAAATTTTATTTAACGAAAATAACAAAACTTAGAATTCGTTTGGTTGGACTTACAACTTCTTTATAAGTGGTTTTCAACTTTTTAGATATGGCAAAACTTAGAGTAACTTTGAAGACTGTTTTTAATTAAGCCAAAAACAATACACTGGACTTATACAAATTATTTTTAGCTCATTTTGACTTAAAATTGTTTTGTTCTAATTAATTTGTTAACTATTTTACCATAAATAATTATTTTTATTCAATATAAATTAAGTTTCAACACTTGGAGCTTAAAAACTACTGAAATTCACCCAATCCAAACGAGTTCTTAAAAGTTTATCACTCTTATTTTCCTTCTTATTTTCCGTTTTTCTTTTCCCATGTAAGTGTATACTCTAGTGTGGATATAATCATCTGTATATGCTTCACTCACAATATAGAAAACCTGATTTTTCACTACACAATGTAACTTAATAAATTCTCAACGTTCTTTAAAATTGTTTGTTACCTTAAAATACTACTATATGGTACTACTATAATCACAATTCTGATTATTTGAGTTTGTTGTCAAGTTGAGTTTAACTAGTTTGTATCCCATGGTACTACTATCATCCGATGTTTATATCAAATTATAATAGTGATTAAATTAGTTTTCTCTAGCATTTACTTTCACTTTCAACAATAGTTCTGATTTATTTGGTGAGGGGAATGTGTCAATGGCATACCATATGATTTACAAATCAAATCTTAGATTATTGTGTACACACATAGAAGATATATTATTATGATATTTCTATATGCCCATCCCACAAAAAAAGAGAGAAAAGAAAAAAAAAAATCAGGTCTTCTTCTCCAAGTATTTTGCTTTCTTTGTATTTCATGTTTACATATACATCTTCTTGATATTATTTCCCTGCAACTTAATCTATTATTTAAAACTTTATCTACACTAACTTCTTCAAAGTCTGCTTCTAGTTTGGGCCCTCTAGCTAGTTGTTATATTTGTAATTATCTATACCAACGTAACTGCTCCATCGTCTGGCCATGTTCTTATTTTAAATCACTATTAAAGAAGAATAAGCTATTGATAAATTTTGTAGCTAAATAGAAAGATTTGTGGCACCCTTTTTAGCGACTAGTGACAGATTATTAAAAAAAATTGTTAGCTACAAGTGGTTTAGCGACGAAGTTCGTAAAGATTTTCTTTGCAGTGAATATGTAAATTAAGTGTTTCTTGTTATATATTCAAAGAAACCAATTTGGAAAGGAAAACATGTCACGACCCAATATTATTTGAGTCATGATGGCGTCTACCGTAATCCACCAATAGACAAGCCAAACCCTAGCACGGAGCGACAAGCAACGGGCTTGTAGACATCGAAATTTTGTGGAACTCTACAAGAGGAATCCAAATTCAATTAGAGTCTAAACCTAGCTTGGAGGCTACTCTACCCTAAACCCTAAATTATGTCTATTTAAAGGGGAACATATTCCCTTAAAAGACATCTCAAATATCCTACAAATTCTTGGATATTCATAAAGAGATCAAGAAATCACATCTATAATATCCCCAAAATCATGGGGTATTCACAAAGAGATCATCCCGAGAAATACGCTACTAACAGCCCTCAAATTATGGAGAAAATCAAGAGAGAAGAATCAAGGGAGGAACAGAATTGTACCCGCATATTCTTTATCAATAAAATATTCTTGTTTCTTCATATTTTGTTTATGGTTGAATTTTAATTTCCATAATTAAAATTTGTTGTAAACAAATTGGCACGCCCAGTGGGACCAAATCTGCCCTTCATCTCTTCTCTCACAAATTTGATGTGCAAAGCTAGAGACAGAAAATTACAAAGATGGAAGAGTACTTCAAGTCTCGTCTTTGAGCTTCATCAAGTCTATACGCCGACAAGCCTTAAGTAGGCGGCATTTGTAGACATCGAAATTTTGTGGAACTCTACAAGAGGAATCCAAATTCAGTTAGAGTTCTTGGAGGCTACTTTACCCTAAACATAGCTTGGAGGCTACTCTACCTTAAACCCTAAATTATGCCTATTTAAAGGGTAACATATTCCCTTAAAAGGCATCTCAAATATCCTACAAATTCTTGGATATTCATAAAGAGATCAAGAAATCACATCTATAATATCCCCAAAATCATGGGGTATTCACAAAGAGATCATCCTACATTCGAGAAATACGCTACTAACGACCCTCGAATTATGGAGAAAATCAAGAGAGAAGAATCAAGGGAGGAACAGAATTGTACCCACATATTCTTTATCAATAAAATATTCTTGTTTCTTCATATTTTGTTTATGGTTGAAGTTTAATTTCCATAATTAAAATTTGTTGTAAACAGGGCTAACGGGCGGAATCTCAGCAAACAGAGATGAGGTGGAAGTAACCGTACTAATAAGCATGCTAGAAATATAAAAACAAACAGAACCAAAATATACCCATATCGAGACTGACAAGGAAGAGGACAATATATATAAAGTCAAGACCCCTCCCAAGACCTGGTGAGGTCGGTACAAGAGCCACTACTAGACATATCCAGAATACAAGACATAAACCAAATATATATAACAAGTACAACAGTCTTGAATGCAAAAGACTATACAGTAGAGATGGAGTAGAATCTGCCTCGAACTTCAGTAAGCTCACCCTGCTCCGGAGTCAGTGCTGAGAAGAGAGTCACGTTAAACTTGCCAACTAGTGCCCAGATCTGCATCGTGAAAAAAGATACAGAAGTGCAGTATGAGTACCGGGGCAACGTGTACTCAGTAAGCATCATCGATCGACTGAGCTCAATGTAATATAAGCAAGCTAAAATGCGAGGGAGCATGCTAAGTCCGGGGTATAAGTAATAAATACATAAGTAACTGCCGAGGCGTTTAGCTATGCTTAGGAAATAAATAAATGTGATACCGAATAATCGAGTAAATAAATACGTAAGTAAACACACAAGTCAAACATAACCTATCTGGGCCCCCATAAACCCGATAGGCACACGAAAGAAAACAATAACCCATCTTGGCCACCATAAATCGGCGGGACACACAAGAATAGTAAATGCATAGTAACCAGTGTCTCGAAGCTGTATCAGTGTCCATTAACCACAATAACCAACAAGAGTGCACCAGACTTGAACCGGACACAGTGGGTAATAACAATAGGCCACATATATATCATATCTGCCGGACTCGAATCGGAACTCAGAGAACAACAGTATCATAATCACGGTACCCAGTACCAGAACTCATAGTGTACCTCAATCCGGGGCCGGACTCGAACCGGAACACCCAATAGTCAATAACCAAAATCATCATACCTGAATCAGTAGCCGAACTCGAACCGAAACTCATCATAGCCAGTAACCAGAACAGAATCAAATGTCATATCATATCAGATAAACGGGGAATGCCCTAGTCCCGGGTCAATGCCAACATATAAGTACAGGGGTTAACTCACAACCCACTACAAGTCAATTTCGGGGTCCTTCTAGGTCAACTATCTACTATAAATAATATGTATATACAAGTCTGGGTATACATTAGAAGTCATGAAAAGACGGGTCAGCATTCTAAGTCAAACTAGCCGACCCCGGTCAAATACGGTGCTATCAGGGACTAACAAGCTAAAAGGCCAACCGGGCATAATCGAGGTGAATCAATTCCGTCACAACCCTAACAGGTCATATAGGGCTTATCTAGGCCTAAAGATGTCAAAGTTCTGACAAGTCGACAAAAAGGATAACGGGGCCCACTAACGAGTCCCGAAAACCAAGTCTAGTTATATCTGTCTAAGTCTGGGCTAAGTCTGCCTAAGCCTGGACTAAGGTCCAACAATAACATTCCCCACCCAGCAATCAACAACAACAAAACTATCCGACCCCAAATAGGTCGTCTGTGGCATACCACGAGGATAACGGGACTGGAATATATCTGAATAGCCCTCTCCAGCCTAGAAGGCCTAAATCACAGCAAATCACCACCACCGAGTCTATAATACCAGCCCACAACACCAGCACCAAAACATACATATATCACATATAAGCCCAATCTAAGTGTAAAGGAAGGTAAACCTAGCCTACCTGGACGCCGCCGTAAGCCTGTTAAAAGAACCAACTATACAGAAGCTTTCCCCTTTCGAGAGGCCTTTGACTGCTGCCAAAATAATAAACTACATGTCAAAACATGACTATTGATATCCATATTGAATTAGTTCGGAAAATGTCCAAACAGTTCACGTGGGTCCCACTTGCGGAATCGCAAAACCAAAATAGTCACAGCGTCCCAAATTACCCCGTGACCAATAGTCACAACTAGTACCGCTCAATTTGAGCTCAAAATATAGCTCAAACATCAACACCAATCCCAACAATACCATCGTGAACGAAAATTACCGTAAAAACAAGAAAATGTACCGTAGAAACGATGAGAACGAGTCCACGACCTCAATATATATAAACCCCTATGCTCGAATCTTAACGGAATAGCTCAATATTGATCTTAAATGACCAATAATGGTGAGAACTAAATGGAAAAAATGGATAAAATGTAACTATTATACATTTATCCAACATATAAATATATATTGCCAACCTTCCATCAACTATCTTCGGCCATTGTAAATCAAAACCTTTTCGTGAAGTAAGGAATCAAGTTCAGCATATTGTAGAAATGACTTATAGATTGTTAATTTGAAGAGAAAATATAAGTAGTAGTACAGGAGTTAATATTATATATACATAAGTAGTACAAAAGTTAATTAGATACACCTATTTTATCATTACTTATCAAATTGGCTAAGTGGAAGCATCCAAGTATTTAATAAATTTGGTGTCCACCCCATTCACCACCACGTGGATTTGGAGTGTCAATATAACAACAAATTCTTTACCCCATTATGTATACACCGGCTATTGCATAGGTTCGGGATAAAATAAATACAACATTTTGAATATACCATAATTAATAGAAAATTATTTCGGATAAAACCTTTATAAAATAATAATATTATTTTAACAAATTTAGATTTACTATCTCCGCTTAAAATATTAATAAATTATAAAACTATTATAAAGTAGTATAAATATATCATAACTAAAGCATTTTATATATTTTAAAATATTTTCGAAAGGTAATTCACTATGTCATTTTACCAAGTTCTAATTTAATTAAATATTTAAAACGTGCTCAAATGAACTGCCCGAAAATTGAACTATCAGTCCCAGCAAGTCATAAATAACTTGGGGCAGTTATAGAAAAACTCTAAACACCGAGAATGCACAAAAATGAGGAAAATGACCGGGAATGTCATTACAACATTCATTACTAAAAGGACTTTCGTCCGCGAAAGTCAAGAGTAAGCGCATACCTGAAGACTTGAACAAGTAGGGATATTGGGCTCGCCTATCACGTTCAAGCTCCCAAGTGGCCTCCTCAACCGGACGGTGAAGCCACTGTACCTTAACCACAGGAATGTCCTGGGAGTGTAACCGTCTGACATCTCTTGCTAAAATGGAGACAGGCCCCTCCACAAATGCTAAATTATTGTCTAACTGAACCGAGTCCCACTGTAACACATGCGACTCATCAGGAATGTACTGTCGCATCATAGAAATATGAAATACCTGGTGAATAGATGAAAAGGTCGGAGGTAAAGCCAATACATATGCTACATCCCCGACTGTCCGTAGAATCTCAAAGGGTCCAATATATCTGGGCTAAGTTTACCCTTCCTACCAAACCGCATCATGCCCTTCATGGGCGGATACTCGTAAGAAGACCCTATCACCAACTCCGAACTTCAACGGACGATGTTTACTGTCTGCATAACTCTTCTGTCTACTCTGGGTTGTTCGCAGCCTGTCTTGAATCACCCGAACTCGATCCAAAGACTCTCGGAGCAAATCCGTGCCACGAGGATTGACCTCTGAAGTCTCGAACCATCCAACTGGAGACCGACACCGTCTACCGTACAAAGTTTCAAATGGAGCCATCAGAATGCTGGAGTGAAAGCTATTATTATATGCGAACTCTGCTAAAGGCAAGAACTGATCCCACTGACCCCCAAAGTCTAACACACAAGCACGAAGCATATCCTCTAATACCTGAATAGTCCGCTCTGACTGCCCATCGGTCTGGGGATGAAATGCAGTACTGAGGTCCACCTGAGTACCCAACTCTTCCTGGAAAGTCCGCCAAAAATTGGAGGTAAAATAAGACCCTCTGTTTGAGATAATAGATACTGGCACTCCATGTAGGCGAACCACCTCCTGAGTATATATACGAGCTAATCTCTCAGCACTGTAGGAGACTCGAACAGGGATAAAGCGCGCGGACTTAGTCAACCGATCCACGACAACCCAACTACTATCAAAACCACGGGAGGTGCGAGGCAATCCAACAATGAAATCCATAGTGACCAGCTCCCATTTCCACTCGGGAATGGGTAACTGCTGATACAATCCACCAGGTCTCTGTTGCTCGGCTTTTACCTGCTGACAACAAAGGCATCGAGCTACAAACCCTGCTATATCTCTTCGCATACTACTCCACCAATAGTGCTGCCTCAGATCTCGATACATCTTAGCTGTCCCAGGGTGAATAGAATATCTGGAACTTTGCGCCTCGTGCAGAATCAACTGAATCAAATCTCCAACCCTCGAAACACAAATACGACCGTCAAACCTCAGAACACCATCAGAACCCAAGGTAGCTCTCTCAGACTCACCCCTCAATACCTGATCTGGAATGCTATGGAGACCGCTATCCTCAAACTGACGACTTTGAATATGCTCCAGCAAAGTAGATCTCGCACCAACACAAGCGATAACCCTTTCGGGTCAGAAATATCCAAACGCACCATTGAGTTAGCTAAGGACTGAATGTCTAAAGCCAACGGCCTCTGAGAGACTGGAATGAAGGCTAAGCTACCTATACTCACTGCCTTCCGACTCAAGGCGTCCTCTACCACATTCGCCTTGCTCGGATGATAGAGAATAGAGATATCATAGTCCTTCAGCAACTCAATCCACCTGCGATGCCTCGAATTAAGATCCCTCTGAGTCATAATATGCTGAAAACTGCGGTGGTCTGTAAAGATTTCATAATGAACATCGTAGAGATAATGCCTCCAAATCCACAATGCAAAGACTACCGCTTGTAGACACGTGATTTTGACCCTTCCTGACTTAACCTATTTTTAGCACTAAATATTATTATTTTATTTATTTATTTATTTATTTTTTAACTCTTTTTTATCTAATCTTTATTTTAGTTTTTATTTCATGTTTAGTAGGTTTTCTTTGAAAAAATTAAGAAAAAGATTTCAAAAAAACAGAGTCATATTTTAGTATAAGTTTTGTTTTTACTTTGCAAAATAAAAGAATTTTTTTCTAAAAATATATTTTCTTTTAATTTAGGTTTTAATAAATAAGCTAGTAATTTTAATATTTTTTCTTAGCCATATATTTTTAGGAATAGCTATTCAACTTTCTCTATATTTTTATTAATTTTAAATAGTTAGCAAATACTACTTTAGTTATTTATTTAGTTTTTATAAATTTATTTATTTATTTATTTTTTAAAAAAAATAAAAAATAATAATAAGTAAAATAAAAATCCTAACCCAACTACCCTTCCCCCACAATCTATACACACACACACGTTCCCCCCTCCCTGCACGTCCCTACACTAACACACACTAACTACTACCCTACACTAACACACACTAACTACTACCCTACACTAACACACACACTACCACACTACACTACAACTCACTTGCACACTACTACACATACACACACACCACTCCTATATAAACATGCACACACATGCACTAAAGGAAAAGAAAAAAAAAAGCACACACACACAGCAACACGAAAAAAAAAAAAGAAGCTAGAAAGAAAGAAAAGTGAGAAAGAAGGAAAACAGGAGGAGAAAGTTAGAATAAAAAAAAAAAGTAACATAGGGAACACACATGCACATTACACAAAAACAGTGAGGGAGACATGGACGGAAAAAAGACTGAAAAAAAAACGATAAGAAAACAGAAAGGAGGAAAAACAAGAAAAAACAGAAAAGATAGAGGTACACAGATAGAGGAAAAAAAAAATTAGAGAGAAACAGGGATTAGATAAGAGAAAGATAGAGAGAAGGGAGACAACACTTAAAAACAAGAAACGGAAAAAGGAAAATATTAAGCAACTTGGAAGGTTTGTGGATTGGAGTTCGAAGTTTGGTCTTTGGTTCGAGTTATCGGTGACGGCATTCCTATTCCTACTTTTGTTTAGTTCATCACAGGTTCTTATCCAATCTTGTATTATTGTTTTTATAAGTTTTATTGTGAATCAAAGCATGAACAAAGTTGTTCAAATGGTTCCGTATATAATATGCATGCCCAATTGATTGTTTACGTGAGATTTCATTATGATTTTGTACATTTAGTTGTTCGAGGATTTATATGTATGTGTTCGTAGATTTGGGGATTTCAAAATATTAATATTCTAGGGATGAACATGTTTCAACTTTTTTAATTCAAAAAATTAAAATGGACACTGTTTTCTATTCACTGAGGAGATGAAATATTTTTTTTTTTAATTCTAAAGTAAATACAATTTCTTAAGATTTGAACCACTAATCAGTCGGTGTAAAATTAGAATGGAACACATCATGCTCATCGGCACTTGATTAACCACACATTTGTTTGTCACGTTTTTCTTGTCTTGTTAATGTGTTCGAATCCAAGTCAATGATACTACTGCTCATTCATATTTTAATGAATGATGGTTCACATGTTGGAGAGTTGTGGGTATTAATTTGCTTCAGAGAATTCAATAGGATTTGGTTTAATTATTATTTAGACAAAAGAAAATGATGAGCAATTGGTTAAAGAATTAAGTAGTTAGGTAATGGTTTTAAATCAAGTGTATTTGCATGCAACATTAGATCTGTATGCATGATTGTTCACGTGATACTAATATTAATTCATATTTTTGCATGAATTACCATACCATTTAATGGAAAAATTGAGAATTGGATTTGAGTCGAACAGTTAGAATTTGTTAGTATTAGTTTGTTTTTTTAAAGTTTGAAATTGAGTTTATTTGATGATTCTTTGGTGGGTTACGAATTGTTAATTGCCAATGTGAATCGGATCACAGAGACATAGGCTAACTGCTAATTGCTAATTGAATTCTTTAAGGTTATGGCAGTAAGCTTAGAGCTAAGGTATTCGAGACCCGAGTTAATTAACTAAGTAGAGAAAGAGCGACATGGGGTGTGGCTAACCCTAAACTCCATTTGCTTTAAGAGAAAAAAAAGAGAGGAAAAAACCATTTGTAAGGGAGCGAAGCGAGCCGTGAATTAATCAAGACTCGTTGTAAAAAAGAGTGAAAATAGAGTAAAATGACTAAGAAGAAATTATCTCTAGTTTAAAAGAAACGAGCAAATGCCTTTAATGCTAGATAAGCTTTAGGCCCGCTAAAATTTTATTTCGATTAAGAATGCAAATATGCATCTTTCTCGATACGCTTAATAACAAATATAATAATTCAAGGATGCAATGGGCACTTGACAAAGATCATCCTAAAATTATTTTTCACTAGCTTAATATAAGAAATATAGACATGTATTATTAGACATTAAAAATGAGCGAACTAAGGCTTACCAACACGTTTATCCAAAATAGTTTAAGTTAAGTATAAGTTGATAAAAGCGACCGTGCTAGAACCACGGGACTCGAGGGATGCCTAACACCTTCCCCTCGGTCAACAGAATTCCTTACCTGGATTTCTAATTCGCAGACCAATATAAAAGAGTCAACTTCCTTTTGATTAGGGATTCAAAAAGGTGACTTGGAACACCATAACTCAATTCCAAGTGGCGACTCTGTAAAATAATAAAAAATAATCCCTATTCAATACCGTCACTTTAATTGGAAAAACCCTTTCGACACCGAACGAAGCGAAAAAGGGGTGTGACATCTCTGGCGACTCCGCTGGGGACTAACTAGAATTCGAGCTTTTGATATTGACTTATACTTGCTTTAATTATTTGGATATTGTATTTGTTGGCCTAATGTGTTACGTGTTGCTCATTTATCGCTTTGATATTGTTGAATTGTACTATAAATTATCTTCTCTAGCGCACCCTTTCCGAGTCTCTGAAATATAGGGTAGAAGGAATGCAAAGTATGCATCCTACTTTCTTTTTTGAGATAAAGCCAGAGTGTCCAGGCACCTGGTGAAGGATTATTAGTCACACATGTTAGGCGGGGTTTTGATCAGCAACGAAGGCGGAATAGCTCTGCTACCGAACAAGTTGCCCCCCTGGCTCGAGTGTCCGCTCGGGTAAGCCAGTCTAGACACCTATTTCCATCAGATTAAACCTAGTAGAACTGAAACTCAGATGTGACTATCCCTATTAGGCTCCGCTTTATATGCATCATGTGCATTTGACTTAGTGGGACTCGACACAGGGGTCGGGTGCTTCTAGGCCAGGTGTCCCTCTTTAATTGACCAACATGTGCATCATATGTGCTCTTTGACATTTATTTGGAAGACCTGTTTGATTGTTGACCAACTTTAGGCAGCTTAATGAAATAGAAGAAATTTTTTTTAAAAAAAAATATATAAATAAAAATTTATGGTCTTACGAACTACGCACACCTGATTCTCACCCTAATGAGATACGTAGGCAACCCTTATCGGGTTCGGTGAACTTAAAGAAAAAAAAAATCAAACAAAGAGTTTTTCACTTTATTTAAAAATTCAAAAAATAAAATAAAATTCCCTATTCAAAAAATTTCAAAAAAAAAATAATAAAAACAAAGTTTGTTACGTTTTATTTGAAATTTTCTGAACTACGTCCGACCTGATTCTTGTTTCAACAAGATACGTAGGCAACTCTTCTTTTGAGTTCGGTCCCACTTAAAAAAAAAAAAGAAAAAAAAAAAAGTTTTTTTTTAAAAAAAGAATCTCTCGTTTTGGTTGGTACCAACATACTTAAAAATGTGTATGTGAAAAATAATAAATGTTAAATTACTCGGTATGATGAGGTGGGCCAACTTTATTGTGAACTAT
Source organism: Capsicum rhomboideum (assembly GCA_031232105.1). Taxonomy (NCBI): domain Eukaryota; kingdom Viridiplantae; phylum Streptophyta; class Magnoliopsida; order Solanales; family Solanaceae; genus Capsicum; species Capsicum rhomboideum. The sequence goes on along the minus strand of CP124712.1, from coordinate 132,522,955 downwards.
AGTTTCTTTTGGTACCTCTTGATTATGCTAAAGGGACACTTGAGAATTTATCGCTTAAAATCAGGGTTAAAATAAATCTAACCTCATTGTTTCATGTGTATTGTGTGGTGAGCTTTAGATAAAAAATTCAATGACATAGCTTCGTTGATCTAGAACTTGGCCCGAATGTTTGTTGAGGCAAAATTTTGAGAAACATTTGACTTGAGAAAGGATTGTAGGCTTTCTTTGCTCCGATTGTGCCTTTGAAGCCTACCAAATGAAATTTAATCCATAGACACCCCCTTTTGAGCTTAAAGCCTTTTTATAGGACAACCAAATTTTAACCTATATCTTTTTCAGTGCATAAATGCACTACCCCTCTTTTAACCCTGCCTTCTTGAGCGCACTAACAAAGATCTAAGTTGGATGAAAATACAAAAAGATAGAAAGGTGAAGGTTCAAGAAAAATGTGAGACCAGAAGAAAAAAGCAAGAAAGAAACTCAAAAAAAATAAAAAAAAAATAAAAAAAAAATTAAAAAAAAATACTCAACAAGAAGTGAGGTGAAAAGTCAAAGAAAATGAGAAGAAGCATCAAAGCAAATGAAGAACAAGTGTCAAAAGACAAAAATTCGAGCGCATAGTGCAATGCTTAAGGAGGGAATAGTCACTCTATCCCAAATGAATATCCTACCCAGCGCTAAGCCTATGTTACAAACCAATGACAAGCCCTACTTGATCTCATTTTTAGTGTTCTCATATTAGTGGATACTTACCTGACGGTCAAGCATATGGTATCTCGATTGCATGCATTGAATATCTTTCTGAGTGTGAGTTGCTTCACAACGTCCTAAGATTTTAATCGATTCTTTTGTGAGTAAATTAGGACTCTATTTTTGGTAAGGGCATTTGAAACATGAGGATAGAAATAATTCTAAACCCTTGATTAAGGTAAGATGAACATCTTGTGTCAATACTTAGGTATGTTTGAGGTACCATTTGAAACTATAGGAGTTACTTCTAAGGTGACCCCGAATTCGGCCGAAAGTAATTGATAATGATTCCTATGCACAATACTAATTGTTGGTACCAACTGAAATCAAGACATGCTTGATCAATGAAGGAATTTCTTCCTCTTCATTCTCTGGTGCTCTTTACAAAAAAAAAAAAAAAAAAACATAAAAAAGGGCCAAAAAGACATGTTTTTCGGAACTACGTTTGACCTGATTCTTACTACGACAAGATACGTAGGCAGCCCTACTCTGGGGTTCGGGCCAACCAAGTAAAAGTTTCAAGTTACCCGGTTTAAAAGAAACTGGGGCAAAGGTTATTTTCTTTGTGAGTTAATTCCAAAAGTTGTAATTCTAACCCTATTTTAAGTGTCTTCCGAGCGTCATGCCGCCTTTTCTTTCTAGCCCTATCTTGGGGTTCGATCCAACCAAGAAAAGTCCTGAAAACTTCCAGTCACAAAAACTGGGGCAAAAAAAAAAAAAAAAAAAAAAAAAAAAAAATCTATTCCAAAAGTTGTAAGTCTTAACCCCGTTATATGTGTTATCTTTGAGCCTTCATTCCATCCTTTTCTTTCTAACCCTGTCCAAAAGCCACATTACAGTCCAAATAAAGACCTTCTGATCAATTTTTAAGAATGACAAGTCAAGTATGCTTTCAGTGTTGATTATCATGAGGAACAATGTCATGTCACTTGCATAACAAAGTCATATCAGAGGGGGGTCCCACAGCACCATAAGACATCATTGAATTGAGAGAAAGTGAAAATGAGAGAGTCTTATTGGTGAAAACCCTCACGGGCATCATAAGGCGATGGTGAGTGAGAATGCTATACGCAGCCCCCCTGCAAGGTTACTTTAGATATAAAAATAAAAATAAAAAATGAGAGAGACTTGTTGGTGAAAACTCTTTGAGGCACCACCAGTCGCTTGAATAGTGAGCGTTAATGCAAAGGTCACAACTTAGAAGCATGACTTCAAAGCCTGAATGTTCAAAAAGAATAAAGTTCAGATTGGATTGACAGATCAGGTCATTTAATTCAAAATGCATGTCACGATCATTAGAGGTGACTATCATGTTTAAAGGAGTCTTTTCTTCCTTTCTCCCTGTTTTCTAAAGGGATATTTTTTTTAAATACTCCTTCTTCTGATCGCTTTATTCTTTTTCATTTTTCTTTGAGTCAGTCTTTGTCAAAACAAGCAAGAAATGATTTCAAAATTTGCTATCAGTTTCTCAATTGCCAAAGCAAAGTCTGGCCCGCACATCAAATGTAATATGATTGGAGAAGAAATGATATGCACCATAATTTGTGGTGGTTGACAAGTTTGAGAATGAATACAAGATTCAGTGTTCGTAGAACGAGGACAATATGACAGATATTGGGGTCTGAAATCTTCAGTTAGAGGTTCTTCAATGAGGTTGTTTAAGCAACAAGCACAATCTGCCTAAGTTGAAGTCAAGGTCAAACACAACAAAAAGAAAAAGGTTGTTGCGCTCAAGGCCAAGACCACAAACCGACCACCATTTTGAAACTCACAATTTTTCTTTCTATTTCTAAAATAGGGGCAATTTGTTGATATAGAGGCAATTTCAGAGGTTCGAACTTGCAAACAGGATTACAGTAAAAACTCTCACTCTTTCTTTGTTACATGCATATATCAGTTTATTTTTTCATTCGTCTCCTAGGATAAACATTTCCTGGTAGTAGACATTTATCTTCTTTCGTCTCCTAGGATGAGCATTTCCTAGTAGTAGACAATTATTTTTCATTCGTCTCCTAGGATTAACATTTCCTAGTAGTAGACAATTATTTTTCATTCGTCTCCTAGGATAAACATTTCCTAGTAGTAGGCATTTATTTTTTCACTCGTCTCCTAGGATAAACATTTCCTAGTAGTAGACATTTATTTTTCATTCGTCTCCTAGGATAAACATTTCCTAGTAGTAGGCATTATTTTTCATTCGTCTCCTAGGATAAACATTTTCTAGTAGTAGACATTTATTTTTCATTCGTCTCCTAGGATAAACATTTCCTAGTAGTAGGCATTTATTTTTTCACTCGTCTCCTAGTATAAACATTTTCTAGTAGTAGACAATTATTTTTCATTCGTCTCCTAGGATAAACATTTCCTAGTAGTAGACATTTATTTTTTCACTCGTCTCCTAGGATAAACATTTTCTAGTAGTAGACATTTATTTTTCATTCGTCTCCTAGGATAAACATTTCCTAGTAGTAGATATTTATTTTTCATTCGTCTCCTAGGATAAACATTTCCTAGTAGTAGGCATTTATTTTTTCATTCGTCTCCTGGGATAAACATTTCCTAGTAGCAGACAATTACTTTGCATTCGTCTCCTAGGATAGACATTTTCTAGTAGCAGAAAATTATTTTTCATTCGTCTCCTAGGATAAACATTTCCTAGTAGCAGACAATTATTTTACATTCGTCTCCTAGGATAAACATTTCCTAGTAGCAGACAATTATTTCGCATTCATCTCCTAGGATAGATATTTTTTAGTCGAAGACACTTATTTTTCTTTTTCTCCTAGGATATACAGTTCCTGATCCGAGTTTATTTATAAAGTTTACAATTGCTAATAACTCACAAAAATTTTCAGTGAAAACTGGGGCAAAATTTTTGTTCGTGTTATTTGGGATTTTAATTTTCTGCTCAGGACCCTCCTGGAAAATGGGATCAACAGGACCCTCCTGGAAAATGGGACTTTATTTTGTGCTCAGGACCCTCCTGAAAAATGGGATTTTACTTTTCTGCTCAGGACCCTCCTGGAAAATGGGATCAACCTTTCTACTCAGGACCCTCCTGGAAAATGGGATCAACAGGACCCTCCTGAAAAATGGGATCAACAGGACCCTCCTGGATAATGGGACTCTATATTTCAGCTCAGGACCCTCCTGGAAAATGGGTTTTTACTTTTCTGTTCAGGACCCTCCTGGAAAATGGGACTTTAATTTTCAACTCAGGGCCCCTCCTGAAAAATGGGATTTAGATCAACAGGACCCTCCTGAAAAATGGGACTTTAATTTTCAACTCAGGGCCCTCCTGGAAAATGGGATTTAGATCAACAGGATCCTCCTGGAAAATGAGACTTTATTTTTGCTCAGGACCCTCCTGGAAAATGGAATTTTACTTTTCTGCTCAGGACCCTCCTGGAAAATGGGACTTTATTTTTCTGCTCAGGACCCTCCTGAAAAATGGGACCTTTCTGCTCAGGACCCACCTGAAAAATGGGACTTCACCTTTCTGCTCAGGACCCTCCTGGAAAATGGGACTTTACCTTTCTGCTCAGGACCCTCCTGGAAAATGGGACTTTACTTTTCTGCTCAGGACCCTCCTGGAAAATGGGATCAACAGGACCCTCCTGAAAAATGGGACTTTATTTTATGTTCAGGACCCTCCTGAAAAATGGGATTTACTGCTCTAGTTCGCTATTTATTTTGAGTTCAGGAACATGTTTGGAGAACAAGGATTACTTTTAGTTTGAAGCTCAGGAGCCCGCCTGGAGAATAGGGGTCAACTTTCAATTCAAGCTTAGGAGCCCGCCTGAAGAACGGGGCGATTTTCAAATCCAAAGTCAGAAGGAGCAAGTGCCTGCCTGAAGAACAGGGACAATTGTCAAGTTCATCTCCATTACTCAAAATCGATTGAAGAAACAAATTACTTTCGAGTGCAACTCAAGTGGAAAGTTGATATCTCAGCATTCGAGAAAGCATGAAGATTCAAGTCAAGACTCAACAGAAGATGAATAGATAGGATCTTGTACTTGAAAGATCATTTTTATTCTTGTCTTTCATTTTGGTGTAAAAACAGGAGCTGCGAACCGGAGACTCGACGGGACCTCACTCGACCTCTAACTCATCATCTCACCATTCCACCTCATTGAACTACACGTAACCTGATTCCCTTATAACCCGGGATATGTAGGCTGTCCAAAACCAGGACTCGGTCGCATCTTTTCCTTCTTTTCTTTTTCATTTCAAATAATAGTAGGGTCAAAACTTGTCTCGTTGTCTACTTCTTTATCTGAAAATACTTCGTATTCCCACACAAAGAGGGGCAAATGTAGACACGTGATTTTGACCCTTCCTGACTTAACCTATTTTTAGCACTAAATATTATTATTTTATTTATTTATTTATTTATTTTTTAACTCTTTTTTATCTAATCTTTATTTTAGTTTTTATTTCATGTTTAGTAGGTTTTCTTTGAAAAAATTAAGAAAAAGATTTCAAAAAAACAGAGTCATATTTTAGTATAAGTTTTGTTTTTACTTTGCAAAATAAAAGAATTTTTTTCTAAAAATATATTTTCTTTTAATTTAGGTTTTAATAAATAAGCTAGTAATTTTAATATTTTTTCTTAGCCATATATTTTTAGGAATAGCTATTCAACTTTCTCTATATTTTTATTAATTTTAAATAGTTAGCAAATACTACTTTAGTTATTTATTTAGTTTTTATAAATTTATTTATTTATTTATTTTTTAAAAAAAATAAAAAATAATAATAAGTAAAATAAAAATCCTAACCCAACTACCCTTCCCCCACAATCTATACACACACACACGTTCCCCCCTCCCTGCACGTCCCTACACTAACACACACTAACTACTACCCTACACTAACACACACTAACTACTACCCTACACTAACACACACACTACCACACTACACTACAACTCACTTGCACACTACTACACATACACACACACCACTCCTATATAAACATGCACACACATGCACTAAAGGAAAAGAAAAAAAAAAGCACACACACACAGCAACACGAAAAAAAAAAAAGAAGCTAGAAAGAAAGAAAAGTGAGAAAGAAGGAAAACAGGAGGAGAAAGTTAGAATAAAAAAAAAAAGTAACATAGGGAACACACATGCACATTACACAAAAACAGTGAGGGAGACATGGACGGAAAAAAGACTGAAAAAAAAACGATAAGAAAACAGAAAGGAGGAAAAACAAGAAAAAACAGAAAAGATAGAGGTACACAGATAGAGGAAAAAAAAAATTAGAGAGAAACAGGGATTAGATAAGAGAAAGATAGAGAGAAGGGAGACAACACTTAAAAACAAGAAACGGAAAAAGGAAAATATTAAGCAACTTGGAAGGTTTGTGGATTGGAGTTCGAAGTTTGGTCTTTGGTTCGAGTTATCGGTGACGGCATTCCTATTCCTACTTTTGTTTAGTTCATCACAGGTTCTTATCCAATCTTGTATTATTGTTTTTATAAGTTTTATTGTGAATCAAAGCATGAACAAAGTTGTTCAAATGGTTCCGTATATAATATGCATGCCCAATTGATTGTTTACGTGAGATTTCATTATGATTTTGTACATTTAGTTGTTCGAGGATTTATATGTATGTGTTCGTAGATTTGGGGATTTCAAAATATTAATATTCTAGGGATGAACATGTTTCAACTTTTTTAATTCAAAAAATTAAAATGGACACTGTTTTCTATTCACTGAGGAGATGAAATATTTTTTTTTTTAATTCTAAAGTAAATACAATTTCTTAAGATTTGAACCACTAATCAGTCGGTGTAAAATTAGAATGGAACACATCATGCTCATCGGCACTTGATTAACCACACGTTTGTTTGTCACGTTTTTCTTGTCTTGTTAATGTGTTCGAATCCAAGTCAATGATACTACTGCTCATTCATATTTTAATGAATGATGGTTCACATGTTGGAGAGTTGTGGGTATTAATTTGCTTCAGAGAATTCAATAGGATTTGGTTTAATTATTATTTAGACAAAAGAAAATGATGAGCAATTGGTTAAAGAATTAAGTAGTTAGGTAATGGTTTTAAATCAAGTGTATTTGCATGCAACATTAGATCTGTATGCATGATTGTTCACGTGATACTAATATTAATTCATATTTTTGCATGAATTACCATACCATTTAATGGAAAAATTGAGAATTGGATTTGAGTCGAACAGTTAGAATTTGTTAGTATTAGTTTGTTTTTTAAAGTTTGAAATTGAGTTTATTTGATGATTCTTTGGTGGGTTACGAATTGTTAATTGCCAATGTGAATCGGATCACAGAGACATAGGCTAACTGCTAATTGCTAATTGAATTCTTTAAGGTTATGGCAGTAAGCTTAGAGCTAAGGTATTCGAGACCCGAGTTAATTAACTAAGTAGAGAAAGAGCGACATGGGGTGTGGCTAACCCTAAACTCCATTTGCTTTAAGAGAAAAAAAAGAGAGGAAAAAACCATTTGTAAGGGAGCGAAGCGAGCCGTGAATTAATCAAGACTCGTTGTAAAAAAGAGTGAAAATAGAGTAAAATGACTAAGAAGAAATTATCTCTAGTTTAAAAGAAACGAGCAAATGCCTTTAATGCTAGATAAGCTTTAGGCCCGCTAAAATTTTATTTCGATTAAGAATGCAAATATGCATCTTTCTCGATACGCTTAATAACAAATATAATAATTCAAGGATGCAATGGGCACTTGACAAAGATCATCCTAAAATTATTTTTCACTAGCTTAATATAAGAAATATAGACATGTATTATTAGACATTAAAAATGAGCGAACTAAGGCTTACCAACACGTTTATCCAAAATAGTTTAAGTTAAGTATAAGTTGATAAAAGCGACCGTGCTAGAACCACGGGACTCGAGGGATGCCTAACACCTTCCCCTCGGTCAACAGAATTCCTTACCTGGATTTCTAATTCGCAGACCAATATAAAAGAGTCAACTTCCTTTTGATTAGGGATTCAAAAAGGTGACTTGGAACACCATAACTCAATTCCAAGTGGCGACTCTGTAAAATAATAAAAAATAATCCCTATTCAATACCGTCACTTTAATTGGAAAAACCCTTTCGACACCGAACGAAGCGAAAAAGGGGTGTGACACCGCTGCTAACTCCAAGTCATGAGTAGGGTAGTTACTCTCGTGCACCTTCAGATTCCTCGATGTATAAGCAATGACACGACCCCGCTGCATCAGAATACATCCTAAATCAATACTAGACGCATCACAATACACGATGAAACCCTCAGCCTCAACTTAAAGAGTCAACACAGGGGCAGAAGTAAGTCAATCCTTGAGCTTCAGAAAGCTCGCCTCACAATCCTCGGACCACTGACACGAAACCTCCTTCCTAGTTAGTCTGGTCATATGAGATGCAATAGACGAGAAGTCCTTAATAAATCATCTGTAATACCCTGCCAACCCAATAAAACTGTGAACTTCGGTAGGCGACGTGGGCCTAGCCCAACCTCGGATAACCTCAATCTTTGCTGGGTCTACCATGATACTGTGTCTGGATACAACATGCCCTAAGAAAGCTACAGACTCAAGCCAAAACTCACACTTTGAGAACCTGGCATAAAGTTGATGATCTCTCAAAGTGTGGAGCACAATCCTCAAATGTTGCTCGTGCTCCTTACTGCTCTTTGAATAAACAAAGATGTCGTCAATAAACACAATCACAAAGGAGTCAAAGTATGGCCTGAATACACGATTCATCAAATCCATGAAAGCTGATGGGGCATTAGTCAACCCAAAAGACATCACCAGGAATTCATAATGGTCGTACCGAGTCCTAAAGGCTGTCTTTGGGATGTCCTCAGCCCTAACTCTCAACTGATGATATCCAGATCTCAAGTCTATCTTCGAGAATACCGCTGCACCCTGAAGTTGATCAAATAAATCATTGATACGAGGCATAGGATACTTATTCTTTACTGTCTCCTTATTTAGCTGTCTATAGTCGATACACATACGCATGGAGCCATCCTTCTTCTTTACAAACAGAACTGGAGCACCCCACATTCATACACTAGGCCTGATAAAACCCTTCCCAAAAGGTCTTGGAGCTGACTACTCAACTCCCTCAATTCAGCAGGACTCATACGATATGGAGCCATAGAAATAGGTCGGGTGCTCGGCTCGAGGTCAATAATGAACTCTATATCACGCTCAGGAGGAAGGCCAGGTAGGTCAGTCGGGAATACATCAGGAAACTCACGAACAAAAGGGATGAAGTCAAGCGATGGACTCTCAATATTAGCATCCCGAAGATAAGCAAGGAATGAATCACATCCCCTCGACATCAATCTACGAGCCCAAACATATGAAATAATTCTTATCGGTATGCAGCTAACAAAACCCTGCCACACTACCAGGGGTACACCAGGCATGGCTAAGGTCATGGTCTTGGCAAAGCAATCCAAGACTGCACGATGGAAAGACAACCAGTCCATGCCCAGAATCACATCAAAATCTACCATGACCAATACAATAAAATCAACCCGAGTCTCAAACTCCCGAACAGTCACCAGATAAGATCTATATACCCGATCCACTACTAATGAATCACCAACGGGGGTAGATATACGTAAGGGTACAGATAATAACTCGGAACATAAACCCAACTGTGGTGCATAATAAGTAGATACATAAGATAACGTGGATCCAGGATCAAATAATGCAGAAACTGGCTGGTGGCATACAGAAATCATACCTGTAATCGCCGCATCTGAAGCCTCATCCTTCGGCCTGGCTGGCACGGCATACAACTGACGCTGGCTACCACTAGTCTGAGCACCGACCTGACAGCCAGTCCGAACTCTCTGCGCTCCACCTCGGGAACCCTGAGGACCACCCCAACGACCCTGTGCACCACCTCTGCCTACTGGCGGTATAGATCTGATAGGTTGTGCCGTCTGAACCGAAGGCTCAATCGCCCTGCGCTGAGGACACTCACGGGAGAAATGACCGACAACCCCATAAGTATAACATGCTCCTGGCTCCCTACTCGACCTAGAAGATCCTGCTGATCCGGTATAACCACCTCTAGTGGATGAACTGGACAGACCACGTCCCCGAGGCTGACTACTAGAACCACTATAGGCGGGCTGACCCCTATCAGAAATCTGTAAGGCTGACTGTACGGGCCTACTAATCTGACCCTATCGCTGAAAGGACTGATGCTGCTGTTGTGGGTACCTACCCTGAAACCCGCGGCCTCTGAACTGCGAGCTGTTGTGACTGCCACTGTAACTACCCTGGAATCGGGGTCTCTTATCGCTGCCCCCTTGGGCCTCGCGATCCATCTCCTCTATCGAATATACATGCTCAGCTATCTCAGCAAATGATTTCCCCGAATTCACTAAACTATGTGTGGCTCTGCGGAGTGTTAATCGCAATCCTCTGACAAAGCATCTAATCCTCTCGTACTCATCAGGCAAGATCATAGTAGTATGTCTGGCCAAATCATGGAATCTCGCCTCATACTCAGCTACTGTCATAGACCCCTGTCTCAATCTGGAAAACTCATCTCGAAGACGCTCACGCATGCTGCGGGACATATACTTCCCTAAGAACACCTCGGAGAACTGTGCCCAAGTAACGGGTGGAGATCCAGCTAGCCTGGAATCAAGATAACCTCTCCACCATCTCCTCGCGACTGTATCAAACTGATAAGTAATAAAATCTACCCCGCGCAACTCCACTAATCCCAAATTTCTCAACTTCTCCTCGCAGCTGGATAAGAACTCATAAGCGTTTTCTCCTGGGGTACACACAAACCTGGGTGGAGCTATTCTCAAAACAAGACTCAACATTTTCTGCTCCTCGACAGACATAACTGGCTGAGCTACTCCCGACTGTGGAATTATCGGCGCTGGCGGAATCTCAACTCTAGGTGCTGCAGCTGCAGGCTGCACCCCAACACCAACTCCCTGTACTGTTGGTTGGGATCCCTCGACTGACGGACCTCCAACTAATCCCAGCAACTGCACCAAAGTGTCTCAGAGCACTAAAGCATCAATAAATCCAGGTGGAGCCTGGGCTGCTCCCTGGCCCACCGGCTTCTGTGGCGGCGGAACATCTGGAACTATAACGGGATCGGGTGACTGATCCCTAGCATGATATCGGCCTGGGAATGCTACTCTGCCATGCCTCCGACCTCTAGGTCGACCTCGGCCCCTAATTAGAGCCCTCGCTGCAGGCTCGGGGTTTTGACCCTCAGCTCTCGCACCATGCGTCCTAGCCATCTGCGTAAAGAGTGAATCAAATGAAGATCAGAAACCAACATAGACTCGATGCACGGACATGAGTCAAGAAAATAAGAGACTTCTTGAAGAATGCTCCGTAGCCTCCCGAAGATAGGATACAGGCGTCCCCGCACCGATCCGCAGGACTCTACCACACATTGGCTCATGTACCGACACTAACTACACAACTTAGGCTCTGAAACCAAGCTGTCACGACCCAATATTTGAGTCGTGATGGTTCCTACCGTAACCCACCAATAGGCAAGTCAAACCCTAGCCCTGAGCGACAAGCGGCGGGCTAACGGGCGGAATCTCAGAAAACAGAGATGAGGTGGAAGTAACCGTACTAATAAGCATGCTAGAAATATAAAAACAAACAGAACCAAAATATACCCATACCGAGATTGACAAGGAAGAGGACAATATATATAGAGTCAAGACCCCTCCCAAGACCTGGTGGGTCGGTACAAGAGTCACTACTAGACATATCTAAAATACAAGACATAAACCAAATATATATAACAAGTACAACAGTCTTGAGTGCAAAAGACTATACAGTAGAGATGGAGTAGGATCCACCTCGAACGTCAGTAAGCTCACCCTGCTCCGGAGTCAGTGCTGAGAAGAGAGTCACGTCAAACTTACCGACTAGTGCCCGGATCTGCATCGGGGAAAAAGATACAAAAGTGCAGTATGAGAATCGGGGCAACGGGTAGTCAGTAGGAATCATCGGCCGACTGAGCTCAATGTAACATAAGCAAGCTAAAATGCGAGGGTACATGCTAAGTCCAGGGTATAAGTAATAAATACATAAGTAACTGCCGAGGCGTGTAGATATGCTTAGGAAATAAATAAATGTAATACCGAATAATTGAGTAAATAAATGCGTAAGTAAACACACAAGTCAAAAATAACCTATCTCGGCCCCCATAAACCCGATAGGCACACGAAAAAAATAATAACCAGTCTGGCCCCCATAAATCGGTGGGACATACAAGAATAGTAAATGCATAGTCACCAGTGTCTCGAAGTTGTATCAATGTCCATTAAACATAATAACCAACAAGAGTGCACCGGGCTTTAACCGGCACCAATGGGTAATAACAAGAGGCCAGGCACCGGAGTCGAACCGGGCACAATGTGTAATAATAATAGGCCACATATATATCATTTATGCCGGACTCAAGCCGGAACTCAGAGAACAACAGTATCATAATCACGGTACCCAGTACCAGAACTCATAGTATACCTCAATCCGGGGTCGGACTCGAACCGAAACACCCAATAGTCAAAATCCAAAATCATCATTCCTGAATCAGTAGCCGGACTCAAACCGGAGCTCATCATAACCAGTAACCAGAATAGAATCAAATGTCATATTATATCAGATAAACGGGGAATGCCCTAGTCCCGGGTCAATGCTAACATATAAGTACAGGGGTTAACCCACAACCCGCTACAAGTCAATTTTGGGGTCCTTATAAGTCAACTATCTACTATAAACAATATTTATATAAAAGTATGGGTATACATTAGAAGTCATGAAAAGACGGGTCAGCACTTTAAGTCAAACTAGACGACTCCGATCAAATACGGTGCTATCAGGGACTAACAAGCTAAAAGGACAACCTGGCATAATCGAGGTGACTCAATCTCGTCACAACCCTAACAGGTCATATAGGGCTTATCTAGGACCAAAGATGTCAAAGTTCTGACAAGTTGATAAAAAGGATAACGGGGCCCACTAACGAGTCCCGAAAACCAAGTCTAGTTATATCTGTCTAAGTCTGGGTTAAGTCTGCCTAAGCCTGGACTAAGGTCCAACAATAACATTCCCCACCCAAAAATCAACAACAACAAAACTATCCGACCCCAAATAGGTCGTCTGCGGCATACCACGAGGATAACGGGACTGGAATATATCTGAATAGCCCTATCCAGCCTAGAAGGCCTAAATCACAATAAATCACCACCACCAAGTCTATAATATCAGCCTACAACACCAGTACCACAACATACATATATCACATATAAGCTCAATCTAAGTGTAAAGGAAGGTAAACCTAGCCTACCTGGACGCCGCCGTAAGCCTGCCAAAAGAACCAGCTATACAGGAGCTTTCCCCTTTCGAGAGGCCTTTTACTGCTGCCAAAATAATAAACTACATGTCAAAACATGACTATTGATACCCATATTGAATTAGTTCGGAAAATGTCCGAACAGTCCATATGGGTCTCGCTTGCGGAATCGCAAAATCGAAACCGTCACAACGTCCTAAATTACCCGTGACCAATAGTCACAACTAGCACCGCTCAATTTGAGCTCAAAATATAGCTCAAACATCAACACCAATCCCAACAATATCATCATGAACAAAAATTACTGTAAAAATAAGAAAACGTACCGTAGAAACGATGAGAACGAGTCCACGAACTCAATATATATAGACCCCTATGCTCAAATCTTAACGGAATAGCTCAATATTGATCTTAAATGACCAATAATTGTGAGAACTAAATGGAAAAAGTGGATAAAATGTAACTATTATACATTTATCCAACATATAAATATATATTGCCAACCTTCCACCAACTATCTTCGGCCATTGTAAATCAAAACCTTTTCGTGAAGTAAGGAATCAAGTTCAGTATATTGTAGAAATGACTTATAGATAGTTAATTTGAAGAGAAAATATGAGTAGTAGTACAGGAGTTAATATTATATATACATAAGTAGTGCAAAAGTTAATTAGATACACCTATTATATCATTACTTATCAAATTGGCTAAGTGGCAGCATCAAGGTATTTAATAAATTTGGTGTCCACATCATTCATCACCACGTGGATTTGGAGTGTCAATATAACAACAAATTCTTTACCCCATTATGTATACACCGGTTATTGCATAGGTTCGGAATAAAATAAATACAACATTTTGAATATACCATAATTAAAAGAAAATTATTTCGGATAAAACCTTTATAAAATAATAATATTATTTTAACATATTTAGATTTACTATCTCCGCTTAAAATATTAATAAATTATAAAACTATTATAAAGTAGTATAAATATATCATAACTAAAGAATTTTATAAATTTTAAAACATTTTTGAAAGGTAATTCACTATGTCATTTTACCAAGTTCTAATTTAATTAAATATTTACAACGTGCTCAAATGAACTGCCCGAAAATCGAACTATCAGTCCCAGCAAGTCATAAATAACTTGGGGCAGTTATAGAAAAACTCTAAACACCGAGAATGCACGAAAATGAGAAAAATGACCGGGAAGGTCATTACAAAACATGAAAAATTACACTCCCTCCGTCCCATATAATTAATAGAAAAGTACACTAAATGGACTAAAAAATTAAAGTATTTACACTCAAATACCCTTCCTAAACCAATTTTGGGAATACCCAATCGCTTGAAAATATTAACACTCGCTACCCCACTCCTGCTTTGCAAGAAATAGGCGAATTGATTTGCGCCGTCTTTTTCAAAACTTTCTTGTTTTATTTTTGGTCAATCATTGCGGCTTGACTAATTCTTCTTCTTCTATTTTTTTTAAACAACTATGACATCATTTTTGCAACCTTTTCTTTTTCTTTTAATTTTGTTAATATTTCACATTTATGTGGAACAAATAATTAATATTTGGAGGTGTTTACGATTAATTTTTTTTATAGCTAATTTTAATATTAGCAAAGTATTTTTAAATTAATAAAAATAGAAAAATAAAATAATTAGATTATAATAGTAAGAACTAGCTTATTTACTAAAATACAAATTAATAAAAAATATATTTTATAACAAAAATTATTTACTCACAATTTACTGTGATACCATGATAGTATATTTATACTGTGATGGTATTATTACGGACTTAAGCAAACCCCAATGATACCATGTCAGTATATAAAAGTATACAGTGATGGAATCGTAGAGGTCTCACTAAAAGGTTGAAGCAGATATCACTGATACCATGATAGTAAATAGATATACTTTGATGGTATTATTACGGATTAAAGCAAACCCCAATGATACCATGTCAGTATATATATGCTATGATGGTATCATAGAGGTCTGACTAAAGGATTGAAGCACATACATCAATGATACCATGATAGTATATAGATATACTGTAATGGTATCATGGAGGTCTATCCTTCAGTGAGACCTCCATGATATCATGACACTGTGTGTGTCATTACGGACTAAAACAAACCCCAATGATACCATGTTAGTATATATATATCGTGATGGTATTATGAAGGTCTGGCTAAAAGATTGAAACATACATCAATGATACCATAACAGTATATAGATGTATCGTGATGGTATCATAGAGGTCTCACTGAAGGATTGAAGCAGACCATAATGATACCATGACGGTATATAGATATACAGTGATGGTATCATTACGGAATGAAGCAAACCCCAATGATACCATGTCCGTATATATATACTGTGATAGTATCATGGAGATCTGACTGGAGGATTGAAGCACAAAATTAATGATACCATAACAGTATATAGATATACTGCGATGGTATCATAGAGGTCTTACTAAAGGATTGAAGCAAACCTTAATGATACCATGACAGTATATAGATGTACTGTGATGGTATCATTACGGACTGAAGCAAACCCCAACGATACCATGTCAGTATATGTATACTGTGATGGTTTCATAGAGATCTGACTGAAGGTTTGAAGCAGATATCAATGATACCATGACAGTATATAGATATACTGTGATAGTATCATGGAGGTATCATTGAATGATGAAGCATACATCAATGATACCATGACGGTATATACATATACTGTGATGGTATCATTATAGACTGAAGCAAACCCCTGATACCATGTCAGTATATATGTACTATGATGGTATCATGGAGGTCTGACTGAAAAATTGAAGCAGACATTAATGATATCATGACAGTATATAAATACACTATGAAGATATCATTATTGACTAAAGCATACCCAATGAAACCATGTCAGTATATATATACTGTGATGATATCATGGAGGTCTGACTGAAGATTTGAAGCAAACATCAATGATATTAAGACAATATATAGCTATACTGTGATGGTATCATAGAGGTCTCACTGAACGATGAAGCATACATCAATGATACCATGATGGTATATAGATATACTGTGATGGTATCATTTCGGACTGAAGCAAACCCAATGATACCATGTCAGTATATATATACTCTAATGGTATCATGGAGGTCTGACTGAAGGATTGAAGCATACATCAATGATACCATCACAATATATATATATATATATATATATATATATACTGTGATAGTATTATGGAGGTCTCACTAAATGATGAAACATACATCAATGATACCATGACGGTATATAGATATACTGTGATGGTATCATTATGGACTAAAGCAAATCCAATGATATCATGTTAGTAGATATATACTGTGATCATATCATGGAGGTATGACTAAATGATTGGAGTAAACATCAATAATACCATGATGGTATATAGATATATTGTGATGGTACCATGGAGGTCTCACTGAATGATGAAACATACATCAGTGATACCATGACAGTATATAGATATACTGTGATGGTATCATTACGGACTGAAGCAAACCCAATTATACCATTTCAGTATATATATACTATGATGGTATCATGGAGGTCTGATTGAAGGATTGAATCAAACATCAATGATACCATACAATATATAGATATACTGTGATGATATCATTGAGGTCTCATTGATGATTAAGCGTACATCAATGATACCATGACAGTATATAAATATATTGTGATGGCATCATTATGGACTTAAGCAAACCCAATGATACCATGTCAGTATATATATACTGTGATGATATCATGGAGGTCTGACTGAAGGATTGAAGCAGACATCAATGATACCATGACAGTATATAAATATACTGTGATGGCATCATGGAGGTCTCACTAAATGATGAAGCATATATCAATGATACCATGATGGTATATAGATATACTGTGATGGCATCATCATGGACTGAAGCAAATCCAATGATATCATGTCAGTTTATATATACTGTGATGGTATTATGGAGGTCTGACTGAAGGATTGAAGCAGACATCAATGATACCATGACAGTATATAGATATAACGTGATGGTATCATTACGAACTGAAGCAAATGAAAAAAAATAAAAGAAAAAAGAAAAGATAATCAAATAAAATTATAAAATAAATAAAAAAAGGATCGAAAATATGAAATTAATTTGTGGTGAAAAAATAAAAAAATATTATGATTTGAGAAAAAATGAATGAAAAAAGGAGAAAAAAATAAAGAATAAAGAAATAAATGAAAAAAGAAGAAGAAGGAACCAGAACTAAAGAAATTGAAAAACAAAGAGAAAATGAAAAATAAAAAACACAAACTAAAAGAAATAGAAGAAGAAGAAGAAGAAACAAACGGTAAAAAGAAAGAAAAAAAAAGAAAAAGAAATAAAGAAATTGAAAAATAAAAAATAAAAAAAGGAACAAATAAAGGGAAAAAAAGTGAAAAATAAAAGCAGAAAAAAAAAGTAGAGAAAAAAATAAATGAATAAAGAAATAAACGAGAAAAAAAAAAGAAAAAGGAGTATATAAAATAAAAATTGAGTGTGAATTAGATTATGGTGTAAAAAGAAAATAAAGAATAAAATAATTTTACGAAAAAAATAAATGAACAAAGAAGCATAAAAAGAAAAAAAAAAAGAAAAAAGAAAAGAGAAAAGAAGAAGTATAGAAATAGAAAAATAAAAAGGAAAAGAATTTAAATGGAGATAAATAACTAAACCTAAAATGGAAGGAAACATTTTATGTAATTAGTTAGGGGAACATTTTTTATAAAGGGGCATTTAGTTGTAAATAGTTACTTCTATAGTGCATGAATGTACTTTCCCCTATAATTAAATATTTAAAAATAGTTGTCCTAAATTACTTGTCAATTTACCAAACAAAGAGAGAACTAATTAATTTTTTTCATTTTATCCTTAACAACTAATTCCTTTTTTGAAAGTATAAACAATTTAGTAAAGTTTCTAAAACGTTTCTTAGGGGGTAAATTAGTAAAATTATACCTTTCTTATTTATGATTTCTTTAGGGGCGTGTAAAATGAAAAATGAACAACTATTATGGGATGTAAGGAGTAGCAGAGGCGGCTCAAGAATATGGTGGCCTAAAGCAAAACTTCAATGAGAGGCCTTACGATTTTATTCAAATTTTTTTTTTTTAAAAAATCATATATTGTATATAATGTCTTCAAGCCTTTTTTATTCTTTTTTTTTAGTTTTTTTTATACAAAGTTGTTATAATCCTCGGGCAATCGATATCAACACGCCTATTGAAATAAATTTTGCAAAAAATAAGCTATTCATAGATTTTTCAAAAACAAATATAAAAGTTGAGTAAATACTATTAGATCATATTTATATGTTGTAGAGGGTACATATCTTGTTTTCGAGATTTCAAATCTCTTTAAAGAGGTTAACCTATAGAGAAATTTATATTAAAGAATGACGATGTGGGATAATTTCAAAATACTCTCTCTGACCCAATTTATGTGACTTTTTTTGCTTTTCAAGATTCAATTTTTTTAACTTTTGATTGTATGCTTATACATAGAATCATTACAGTTTTAAAATAAAATTTATATATTACAAAAAGAATAACTAAAAACTCTAGAAATTCAAACACTGTCATATAAATTGAGACAAGACAATATAATTAATTGAGACATATTACAAAATTTTGGGTCCCTGAAGTTAGGGGGCCTAAAGCAGCAGCTTTAGCTGCTTCATGCTTTGGCCGACCCTGAGGAGTAGTAAGGAAGAATCCCTTATATGCAGTATCCGCAAAACGTTCACTCTTTTAATAATTACTTTATCCCAATTTATGCGCTGTCTTTCAGATTCTGAGAGTTAAAACTTCTAAATTTTGACTGTGAATTTGAATATAGAATCTTAAAATTTCACATATTTGAAAATTATGTTAAAAGTACTATAAGTCATAAATTTACAATAATTTGCAGTTCAAAATATTTGTAGGCATATGTAAAGATCATGACCATAGATAAATTCATTTGACTCTCAAAAATCAAAAGATGTCATCGAAATTCAAGAGATGCGACTTAAATTGGGACGGGGTGATTAGTAGAACAAAATTTAAGAAATAGAAGCGATTTAAGAGTAATGGAGAAGAAAAGGCTCTTGTAATTGGAATTTTATTTCGAAAGCCACATCAAGGTACAAAAGAAGAATTGACACACATACTATACAAAAGAACAGTAATACATATTACCCAATAATCCCAACAAAGTACAGTAACAAAACACAAGCATAGAACCAAATAAAATTCGAAATTCAAGTGCAAAGATAGGTTCTCTAATGGTTCACAAATGCACATTGCTTTCTAATTTCACCAGCAGAGCCAGTCTTAACTTCAATCCTTCCCATTTTCTCCATGGCCTTAGCAAATTCGACGTGAAATTCTTTGAGTGAACCCTGAACTAGCTGGTTGATGAACGATTTTGTTGTAGTACTTGTTGTTAAGGCTGCATCGGATTGAAATAGGCCTCTCCTTTTGAGCAAAAGCTTGTAGTAGCTAAGATCGAATGTCCTGAAACTACCTGGATCCATCTCAACTATTGTTGTATTGTCGTTGATTGATTTGCATTTTTTGGCCTTAAGATTGGATGCATATTCACTGTCTAGAGATGGATCTTGTGTGCCCAAAACACCGGTGAAATTGTACAAACGTGTTGAAAATGACGAACAATGAGAGACTCCAATGGTGTGAGCACCTGAGGGAAAAAAAAATCTTTGTTACTATAATTATGCTTGAGAAATGAAAATTGTTACCAGACTAAAGATTTAACTTGGTGCAGTATGTTATGCTCAAAAAAGAAAATTGTTTCCAGAGGCAAGATTTAAAATTAGTGTAGTTTATGAAAGTTCGTTACGAGAAGCAGATTCAAGATTTGAACTGATATGATTGTACTTTTAGAAATATGAGTCCAGTCAAACCCGTAGTGCATATATAGGCTGCATCCACGTGCCTCTGAATGTTCTGTGTGCATTATGGAATATGTCTAAGTAAAAATGAAAATAAATGAGTAATGTAATTTAATTTGGTTTACCAGATAAGAGGACCAAGTCTTTTAGATCAAGACCCTTGCTGGCAAAAGAAGTCTGGAGACTAGACAAGTTACTAGTTGGAGGTGGAATATTTGCCAAGGCTTCAGAAGCATTAGATATTTTTCCATCTCTTCTACCAGTTGGTACATTCCAGTAAGGTCCTCCCTATCA
This sequence comes from Capsicum rhomboideum, assembly GCA_031232105.1. Classification (NCBI taxonomy): domain Eukaryota; kingdom Viridiplantae; phylum Streptophyta; class Magnoliopsida; order Solanales; family Solanaceae; genus Capsicum; species Capsicum rhomboideum. The sequence continues at coordinate 132,502,570 of CP124712.1, read as the reverse complement.
CGCAAACAAGAAAAAAATTAATTAAACGCCAAACTTAGGACGGACTCTGTGAGTTCAACTGAATCCATCACTTTGATTGGTCTGAATTATGTACACATGACATGTAACACTCATTTTGAACCCACTGACTAATTTTCCTATGTTAACTTTTATATAGCTAAATATTTAGGTTGGAATGTGTGTTTTATTTAATTTTTTTCCTCGAGTATTATACTTACGGTGACCACAACGGAGTCTCTAGCAACCAAGGTAACAATATCAGCACAAGAGACGACTCCAGGGCATTCAGCTTCAACTATTTTTTTCACACCATCAATGAATGAGAAACCTCTCAATGTTTGATTAGGAATAGCCACTTTTTCAGTTTGGTTTTTTGTGCTAGAAGTGAAATTCAAAAGTACAGAACCATCACAACCCTGCAAAATTAAAAAAGAAAAAAAAAAAAACTTTAGTTCAAGAATTTCATTCTCGAGTGAATGCTTAATGTAAAATGAATTTTAATGTGGAGTAGAATACACCTACAATCCCTTAAACTTGTCAGTAAATTTTATTTAGTCACTCAAACTACGACTTATTCGATTGAGCATCTGAACATGAGATAAAATCTTAATTTACACTTATGTACCCTGACAAAGCAATCATGGAAATGAAGTCTCAACAAGGCAGCTGCCAGAGATGGAGCCTTTGGTATGTGCTTATGGACATAGTCCTGAATAATTTTCTCTGCTTTTGGACAGCTCGTGGCATAAAAATTTTGTTGTAATTGTGCATGGCTAGCATCTAAAAATATTCCTAGAATACAAACAACTAGAAAAGTCAAGCCAAAAGTAGACATCTTTTTTTTTTTTCTACTATACTTCTGAAAGAGACTTCACTTGTATTTTTTTCTACAATTAAGTTTCTGTCACACATCAATTACAGAGGCATAACAGCCAATTTATAGGACTGTGATATCTCAAGCTAACTGTTTTAAAAATTAAATTAGTCATAAACTGTCTCTTTCAATAGCACTTATTCAGTGAGATTCCTTTCTTATCATTTTGACCAACCTCGCCCATTTTAATGCTTAAAAAAACATCTATTAAGATTGTTTAAAGGATAAAACACCAAATTGAAGAAAAATATAAGATAGTTATTCAGGAAATCGTTTATACATATGTGTGTGCACGCACAATGGTGCAATGGCTGAACCAGAAATTTATATAAAGGGATTCAAAAAGACTCTAGAATGTTTACAGTTATAATTTGAACATATGATCTAAAGCAATTTTGAACCCCCTTATCACTATATTTGAATTTTTGTTCATGTCAAGGGGATTCAACAACTCGCATATAATAAAAAAAGATCATTTTTACTCTATTACATAGTGTAATTTCCTGACGAAGGGAAACCCCCTTGACACTAAGTTCCACCACCGGAAGGAGCCACCCATGTCCAAGTGGTGTCAATTGACACTCATTTTGCTGCAAAATTACAATGCGTGGATAGGTAAAACTTTTTATGTATATACTATATGTTGAATTCATTTGACTTTTTCGTGTGTAATTCTTTATATTTTCATTTAATATAGTGAAAATTTCGATTCCGCCATTATTTACTTTTCATCATGTTGCATGTGGAAGTTCAAGTTGTTTCAATAATTAGTACGTAGTAGTAATACCTGCTACCATATACCATATATATATATATGCTTCTCTGATCCTTCGTGAACAAGACAAATTGACTATACGCTATTATATTTATTACTTATCTTCTTTCCGGGTATTCATAGTTGATGTGAAAGTTGCAATATTGCATGGTTAAATAATGGAGATTAGGTTTTTAAAAAATTGGAATATGGTGATACTCAATAAAAAATTAAAAGTCCTTACCAAAAACCAATTACGTATAACTAATCCTATCTTGATGACAAGAAGATTGATTGATTCAACAGTCTGTTGAGAAGACAAGGGCAATAGTTTTTGTCTTAATTTATGTTTTTCGTGAACTCCCATGCAAAGATAAGGTCTTGTAGAGACTCTCATTCAATGGAAAAATAATAATGGTAAAACTTACATAAATCCCAATAAGTTTACTTCTAATTACTTTCTGTCCCTACACAGTTTGCTAAATTACAAATAATCCTTTATTTTACAATTTTTGGATACATAATTAGCATCCGAATACATAATTTTGAAGTTGAGATACATAATTTTGATTACTGAAATACATCCATTTATGAAATTATTTGGTCGAGATACATAATATATTAACTAGACCAAAGGGAGATACATAATTTATGTATTCGAAAATTTATGGATTTGTAGATGTATCCAGCCGTTTTTTCTAAAAAAAGAATTTAGGTAATTAATAAAAAGGGTAGGGATTTTATGTAGTTTAGTAAAGATAGGTTGTGGTGTTATGTAATTTTTCCAAAATAATATTCATCCATAGGGGAAAAAGGGATGATGAAATAACTTCGTCTGTTATGTACCAATTGTCCCACATTGAAAAAATAGATAAATGCTAATGAGTTTATAAGCTAAATGAGTTCTCCCACCTATCAGACTAGTCTTTTGGGTTGGGCTCTCCCATTTGGTTTATAACGTCGTCCAAATTAAAAAAGAAAAATTTCACTATGCTCCCATGATCAGCTTACGGAGGAATAGAAAGGAAGGACTCGGGGCAGAGCAATTTGATAGTTTTCATCTCAGAATCTTCAAGTTATGAGTAGAGTAGCGCAAGACGACCATTACATACCTTTTTCAAAATTTTATTAAACCAATAAAAGATAAATGCTCTTTCTTTTTCTTGAACACCTTCTGGCACATACAATTCTGTTCTAAAGTTTACAACTTTGCATGTAGATTGAAGAAATTTTGGCCTTCACTTCTATATTTTTAACTTTATGTTGGGATTCTGCTTCCTCGGTCTAATTAACGTGCGCTGATATAGAAAGTAGATATATTCAGTTTTAGTCTGTCACTCTTTGTGCTTATTAGTTGATTAATTCCTTGTCATGATCACATTTAGATGTGTCAAATGAACGGACTAAACTAAATTTGAACAAATTAAAATGAGTTGAGTTAATAAACAAATGGATGATTAACTTATCTAAACTTGGACGAATTGGGTCTGTTGAGGAAGTCATAGACTAATTTTGCCACCTCTAATATCAATGCCCGACGTCACTCAATTTTTACACCGGAACAAACTCCGTCTTAAATAAGTTGGTCTAAAGTAGCCAATACCAAAGGAGAAGATATTCTAAACAATTATCCAGGAATGTTAGTTACACTGTGGCCACTCCAGCAAATCCTATGCAAGTTGTCATGGGCTTTAGAATTCATCATTGAAATTTCTACACTGTATTCCTTTCAAGCCAAGCCCAATCCTTCATTTGAAGGGCATTCAAAATGTTATCTCAGCTCATTTCTAAGCAGGCCCTTCAATTCTTTCTTTTGAAAGAAAATCAATAGAAAGTTTACCATTTGTCATCGATATATAATACCACTTAGCTTCCATAATGATTGGTGACGATATAAAAACTAAAGACTAATATGATACAAAAGAAGGTAGGACTGCAGAGACAATCAGGAGGTTTGTCTAGAAGCAACCATCTTAAAAAGAGTGTGTAATAGCTTACTGATCGAGCACCAGAACTACTTCAATATTTATTTTTTTAACCTTTTAGCCACAATCTTTGTGAACCTATACAACTTTTATTATTTCATCTTGTTCTTGGTTCGAACAGTTAATTGAATTATTTCTTAATTTCATTTGCTTATTCATTCAATTAAATGTTTATTTTCGATTAATTACCTCGACCATTGGAAAGGTCATCTATACCCATATTCCCAAACAATTGTAAAACTAAATCCCATCTTAACTAATCTACCCGACTTTGATTTTGATTTGAAAGAATAATTTTAATTTTCGCCTCTGTTGTTGAAAAGTTAGAATCCGTTGGGGAAATCTATTCTAGACTAGCCGTCGGCCTAAATCCGTTGTCCCTAAATCTGTCGTACTCTTATCGATGCTGTTTGTCTGTTTTTTTTGTTTTCATTTCCTGCTTGTCCTTGAAATTTGCTAAAGTTAGTGAGCACAACATATGACATTTTCTATTTTGACATTATGAAAGTTTTTCAGCTGGATTAAGGAGTCTGTTTCCAAAGATCAACAACTTAAAAAAATTGGGAATTCTATAAGTTAAAAAAATACTTGCTTACACGGTTGGAGTATTTTACTTTTTTTCATTTTCATATTTACAAAGCATCTTGATATATAACTATTTTCACGGATATAGTAGTACTCCTCCATCTCAATTTATATGTAATCGTTTGATTAGTTCCATATTTTAAAAGAGACCTTTTAAATTTGTGGTTTAAATAATTCTTAGACATTTGTGTAGCTATAAATCATTTTATTAGGGATAAAATAAGAATTTTAAGTTAAGTTATTTCTAATAATAGAAAGTGGCATTTTTTTTTTGACAAACTAAAAAGAAAAGTGTGTCACATAAATTGAGATGAAGAGAGTATTTGTTTACCATTTTGTCACCTGTGCTTGCTTAAAGTCTTCTGTGTTTTCACAGGACACGTATTCATTGCTTATTTTGATATATTTCTTACTTAATTTGCAAGAGAGAAAAAAGTGTACAATTTTGGTGAACTTTTAAGAATCTTAAGTAGAATAATTAGTACTAATCTCACAGGAATTTTCAACTTTTGTTTGCTTTATTTTAACGTTAACAATTTAAAGCTTAAAGGAGATGTTCTAAAGACAATTCCCAGCTAGGAAAAGATTCCCATTTTTCAATTTATGGAAATGCTCTTGGCATCACCTTTATTGCTAGAACACCAACAAACTGCAAAATTAAAATGAAGTAAATATAGAAGTACATGATACATATTACACCAATCAAACTATTCACTCAAAGGACACATAAATTATAAATATAACCACAAAATCATTATAACTTAATATTTCAATTATTCACAAATGCACAACGCTTCCTGATTTCACCAGCACTGCCTGTCTTAACTTCAACTCTTCCCATTTTCTCCATGGATTTACCAAATTCGTCGAAAAATTCTTTGAGCGGTCCATTGACAAGTTGTTCGATAAATGTTTTTGTTGTGGAACGTGTTGTCAAGGCTGCATCGGATTGGAATAGGCCTCTCCTTTTGAGTAGAAGCTTGAAGTAGCTAAGATCGAATGTCTTGAAACTACCTGGATCCATCTCAACTATTGTTGTATTGTCATTGATCGATTTGCATTTTCTGGACTTGAGATTATCTGCGTATTCGCTGTCTAGTGATGGATCTTGTGTACCAAGAACCCCGGTGAAATTGTACAGACGCTCAGAGAATGAGGAGCAACGAGACACTCCAATGGTGTGTGCACCTAGAAGAAAATAGTTAAAAAGTAACTTAACCTGATGAGGTAAAACATGTTATATATTGTCAGTGCACAAAACTTAAACACGTACCTGATAAGAGGACCAGGTCCTTCAAATCAAGGCCTTTCTTCGCGAAAGATTGTTGTAGTCTGGTGAAGTTACTAGTTGGAGCTGGGATGTCAGCATTGGCTTCTGAGACATTTGATATTGTTCCATCTCTTCTACCAGTTGGCACATTCCAAAAAGGACCTCCCTATCATGCCAGTGACAAGAAGAATAAGAAGTTAAATCAGATAATAGAAAATGGTTCAACAAGTTAGTACTCCTACTTTCAGGCATTCAAGTGTGTCAGCTCAGTGGACAATGAACGGAGCTGAGAATCGTGAGGTTTCAAGTTCAAATTCGTACAAAAAAATACTAGGTAATTTCTTCCATCTGTCCAAACGTTGGTTGACAAAGTTATCCAGTACCTATACTTGGTGGGAGATAGCAGATATTCCATAAAATTAGTCGAAGTGGACACAAACCGGCAGACACGATTATTTTTTTTTAAAAAAAAAGTTAGTACTCCTATTTTGTTTGTTTACATTCTGTACTTACTGTAACTACAACTGCATCTCTAGCAACCAAGGCAATAATATCAGCACAAGAGACAACTCCAGGGCATTCAGCTTCAACTAATCTCTTAACAGCATCAATGAATGAGAAGCCTCTCAATGTCAGATTAGGATTGGCTTGTTTTTCAGTCTGATTTCCAGTACTTGAAGTGAAATTAAGAAGAACAGATCCATCACAACCCTGCAAAGACCAATATTAAACAGAAAGAAGCAAAACAGAATCAGAAACAAAGCAAATTCAGTAAGAACATAAAGAAACTCTGTATGTGAAACAGGGCAAAAATCACACTCCCTCCGTCTCATTTCATGTGTCTTAGTTTGACTTGACACGGAATTCAAGAAATAAAAATGACTTTCGAATCTCAAGGTCTTAAACATGTCGTATGGAATACTGGAATTTAAGAGTTACTAAATATAGAAACGGACAGTTATTCTTAAAGAGACTACTAAAAAGAAAAGTAAGACACATAAATTGAAATCGAGGGAGTACTACTTACCCTGACAAAGCAATCATGGAAGTGCATTCTGAGTATTGCTGATGCAGTATTTGGAGCCTTTGGAACTTGCTGCTGAACAAAATCTTTAATAATTTTCTCTGCTTTTGGACAGCTCTTGGCATAGAAATTCATCTCCAATTGGGCATGTCCACAGCCTATGATTATACATAATACCAAAATACTCATCAAATAGCCAAATGAAGCCATTTGTAATTGCTTTTTCTCAAAGAAACTTTTCTTTTTTCTTTGATGTGTTTTGTACTACACACACATCAAGTCTAATAACATGATAGCAAATTTATAGGGACCTAGTGGGCTTGCTAATCAAGCTAAAAAGTAACATGTGATTATTTTATTTAAATAAATAAAATATAAACTCTTTATAACAATATAAAATGGTTTAGTTATGGACTCTTTCTCATTGGACTCGTTCTGTATGATTTATGTTCCTTATTCACATTGACTCAATTTTTTTTGACACAAAACAATTTCCTGTTTCTTCTTTCTTGAAAATTTAGCCAGCAGCGTGGTACTAAATCTTTAACCAAAAAAAAATCTTATTTGTTCCCTTTTTTGTTTAATCTTTTAATTAATTCAATTTGGTCACCTGCTCTGCAATAGATATGGATGTTTATGACTGTACATGCATGCGAGGTACAAGTTATTTAATTAAAAAAAAAAAAAAGAGGTACAAGATATTTCAATAATTAAAATCCTGAATACCTGCTACCATAGCAATCGTGACAGCTCATTTATGGGCTTTTGGCATATCCCTTTGTTAAACCATAATAATACTAGTGTAGCTGTTTTGCTGATTGTCTATTTCTAATGTATTTAGTGTGTACAAGGTATTTGGTATAAACATCACGATGTAATGTAGGGACATAGTCTGTCAACAGTGTTCGAGCCAAAATATTTACTTAGAGAATTGAAAATACAAAAAAGTAAATACGTAAAGAAATCAAGTTCACCATTTGGATAAATCCCCTTACGTGCAATGTCCCAGTATAGGGTGAAACCTGAATTCAAATGATGTTCGAATCAAGGATCGACATGTGGCAAATACAGCAGGCCGGACTTGATCAGAATATTCACCGACACACAAGCATAATAGAAACAATTTTTCCATATTAAAAATATACAGTTTCATAGCTTAAATATTTACTCTCTCTGTGTCGGCAGCACTGTAACTTTGTTCATTGTTGATTGATTTCATCATCCAATTTTTATACAGTAGAATATATCATTGCATTTGCATTATCTGATCAATTTAATTCACGTACTCTTAAATCACGCTAACAAATTCAATTGTACTTTTTTAAAGGTAAATAGTACCTAGCTAGCTCCGCCACTACCTTCAATGGTTAAAATACGTTTTCGTTCCTTGTTTAGAAAAGCATCCCAATGTTGTCTGTCTGGGCAGAACTACAATATTAGGTATGATTTCAGGTGAATTGAATAATTTTCGTTTAGAACTTGTATTTGTATTAAGGATTCAATTTAATATATACAAATATTTAATTACAAACTCAATAAGCAAAATTTAGAATCTATAAACTTCAAATCCTGTCTTCACGTATGACTATTTTCTTTATGCTCAAGAAAATAAAGTTTGTTCTTTGTATAATTGAGAAGCCAAGACTGTATACTTAAAGCTTAAGATCAAGATTTCTTGCTACTTTAACTTTGCAGTAAAAAAGACATAAGATTGTTCCTCAATTTTAGTGGTGAACATGGTCCGTACAAGGTATGTATATATGTAAGTTGAAATTTCTGTTTTGCTTAGTTGTGAAGAATAATTGTCTCTAAGTATGTATGTATATGCGTGTCTGTATATGAGAGTACGTCTCTAGAAAAATATTCATAACACCATTTGCTTGAAAGGAAAAATATATTGAACTGATTAACCTAATTCATGGTTAGAAAAAAGGGTCAAAAAGTGTTATTTCCTGCTGGATTTATGAGTTGTATATGCTTAGGGTGGAAAATATTTTTCAATCCTTCTATGTTTTATTGGTCCATTTTTTTGGAAAATGTTTTTTTTTTATGAAAATAAGTTCCTTAAAAATAAAGAAAACGATTTTCATAGTGAAAGTAGGGAAAATAAGTTCCACAAGTCGGAGGCGGATTCAGGATTTCAATTGTATGGGTTCAATCTTTAAGATTCTTAGTAGTTAACTCATTGTATTTTTAAAAACTATGGTTCATACCTACTATTCATTGCAAGTTTAGTAAATCATATAGATATATATATACACATACTTTGCATATTAAAAGTACTGAGTTCAAATGAATTTGATGCTTGCATGCTGCATTCGCCATTGCCACAAGTGGCACTCCAACCAACATGCCTTCTACTTCTAATAGGTCATTAACTAGATCAAAATTATTTTCATCGAGTCTGTAAGGAGTGATCCCAATTTCTTCCTTTCAATACTTATCGTCTTTTTCTTATCCTTCAACACTATGTAATAAATAAAGAATTCAAATAAATCGCTAAATAATAAATATTGTATCAACAAAATATTAGAGAAAATAATAATTTAAATTGTGTGTACTTTAATGGTTTCTTTCATAAACCATATTCTAAGAGCTAGTGGTGATGGCTAGTCGGCAACGATGTATAGTTGAAATATATATTGAAATCTTAATGAAATATGTATTGAAATAAATAGGACTTACCTACGCAATAAAAAATTGATCCTTTGTCACTTTTTTTTTTCGCTGATAAAAAAAGTGATTTCATAGACTAGGAAACTGAGAATTGACTATTACACCAAAGTATACTTTGGGTATGTTTGGCAGGAAGGAAAATATTTTTAATTGAGAATACTTTCTTGAAAAATACTTTTTGAAAAATAAGTGAGTTTTTTTTTTGTGTGTATTTGATATGTAAGTAAAAAATATTATTTTAGAAATATTTATATATAATCTAGACGAATAATATGGGAGATGAAAGTGGAAGGTTAAGGCTGTGGGGTGGAGGGGATGGAAGCTACGGAGGTGGAGTGAAGATGAGGGCGGAAAGAATACAATTAATGTGGAATACCCATTTGTGAAATTTATTTTCCCTACTTTCACTAGAAAAATTATTTCTCTGGGAATTTGTTTTCAGAAAATATTATTCAATTTTTTATCAACTCATAAAAAGTATTAAAATATTTTCCTCCATATCAAACACACCAAAGTTTTCATTAAAAGCACAAAAAGCAAAAATGCATTAAAAGCACATAAAGCAAAAATGGAGGTGTTTCATAAAGTATGAGAATCTTAGTAGCGTAGTTGATTAGTTATCTGAACTCCCATTTTATTGGTGAGGGTTCGATTCCCCACATTGTAATTCTCTTCTCCTTCCCCTAACCCCTCCCTTTTTTTTTAAAAAAAAGAAGAGGTGTTTCCAAAAATATGGGGTTGTTTGAAAAACTATTTACCATAGAATTTCTTCCATATATACTTTCTTTGTTTCTAAATATTTGTTGTCCTTACTAAAAATATATATTTCATAATATTTATCATTTTAGAAAATCAAGACATAATTACTTATTTGTTTAAACCTTTACCCTTAATCATAAATATGGAGGAGCTATTAATTTAGTGCAAAAAAGAGAAATATTAAATAGAGAAGAGTAACAAATAAGAATAATTTAGTCAAATTTACCTTTAGTTAATTTTTTTTAAGGGGCGTGCAAGTCAAAAAAGTGACAAGTATTTAGAAACTTAGGGAATATTTACCAATGATGTCTTTGAGAAAATTTTGGGCAAACAACTTTAAAATCCAGTTGCTTCCAAGATCAGAAATGGCAAACTGTAAAAGAACATTCTTTTGAAATAAGAGGTACTCCATAAATTAATGATAAGTTGTTTATTTCTTTCCAGCGATTAAGTAGTATTAATTAATAGTAATAACTAGGATTATTCTTTTGATTAAAGTTTGGATCAATAATCTACTTTTGGCTTTATCTTTGTTTCTGTATGCTATATATAGGCATGTTCTCTAGGGCATATAAGAACATGCATGGCTAATAAAAGAAGAATTTGTTTTGGCTTAATATAATTAAAGGATGTGACACATTTTAAATAGTTAACTTATTTATGTATTGAACACTCTAAAATTCACGTAATTTTTTTAAAAAAATTTGAATCGAAAGTGTCTAATAAAAATATGGTATCATCAATTATATGTTCAAATGCTTAATTAGAACAAATTATAATCGAGTGTCTAAATAAGTTTACTACAAAGTTAAGAGGCTGCCAATATGTATATATTAAGCCATTTATCTTTAATTTTGTGGTGATTAAAACAAAGAATAAAGTGTTAATTGAGAATATTTATCACTTTTTCTTTTCTCCCTATTGTCTTAACTCTTAATCCTTTTGCCAATTGTTGTGTTGTTTTAGTTCCAACCTGTGTCTGATTAGTTTCTTTATCAGGAAATTGTCACACTAGGAGTATAATCTATATGCTTTTTCATTCTTTTCCAGTTGATCATGGTTTCATGGTTCTTGTAGTAATATTAAACTTTCAAATTTTGCTTAATTTTTAAAAAATTATTTTTTAGCAATTTATATTTGATTAATCAATTATAAAGCAATTTTATTAATATTAAAACAAAAATTTGTCGAGAGAAAAATTAAAAACAGCTTCTGCGATCCGCTTATGGGGAAAAGTGAAAACTATCTTTTTCAATTTTTGAAAAATGATTTCTACTTCTACAAGAGGAAAAAACTACTTATTTCAACTTCTCAAAAATAATTCTGCTATTATCCAAAAACACTTTTTCCCCTAAATATTTAGCAAACACTTTAAACTATCCCTTTTTGATAGTAATACTATCAAATACTTGATCAAAGACGTTACTTCCCTCTTTTTAATTTGTTTGACCTATTTTAACTTGACACAGTATATAAGAAAATAAAAAATATTTTTGAATCTTGTGATCTAAATTAAAGATATGTCAAATGTATCAAAATTTTCTTTAATCTTGTGATCTTAAACATGTCATGTGGAAAGAATAAAACTAAAGATCAGCTGCTGAAAAGGGAAAGAATTATTCTTTTTTAAATGGATTAAAAAAGGAAAGTAGGTCAAACAAATTGAAATGAATGACGTATTTGAAATCTATGTTACATGAAGATCATGCATATTTTTTATTTTTTTTTTGGTTTTTCATTTGGTGTCCGGTACCTACATTGGAGTCCGACTATTCCGGATTCGCGCTGGGTAGGGCCTATTCGGGCGAAACGCTCCCTACCAAGGATTTTTCTATACCCAAAGCTCAAACCCAAGACCTCTGATTAAGGAAAGAGCACCTCCATCCACTGCACCACATCCTTTAATGGTAAGACCATGCATATTCATTACATGTAAATGATTGAAAACCAGCCTAAATAGATTGGTACTCTTCGAAGACAATGAAACTTTTTATATTTCTATTTTATTTTCCGTTTTCTATTTTAGGCACCCCAAATTAATCTTTTTGATGAATACCAGCCTCCATACTAAGGATATTTTGAGCATCCTACGTAATTAGGCAATCTTAAAATATATATTGTTGATTTTTAGTCAAAGATTGAGTATATCAATTATAGCTAAATTTTTATAACCATATTAGCATAACTCTATTAAATAGCTAAAAAAATTGTGCACGTAAAAAATAAAAATGAAACAAATATATATCCCTTACACGTCTATTAAATGAATCTAATTAAGGGGGGTGGGTGGGTGGGTTTCATATTCTTTAAAAAGATTAGTTTCTTTTCTAGTGCCTTTTTTTATTTAATTAAATTGTTGTTCTTGACTCCTTATGTAAGTGTACACACACACACATATATATGCATGTATAATTACCAAATATATATTTTAAAAATATGTATAATTATTTTATTTAGTTACATATATCATATATTTGGTGTACTACATGTATGATAGTATATATTATAAATATATAAGCAAAATTTTATATATATATAAAATAAAAAATTAATCATAGTATAATATGCTTGAAATGTATTTAAAATAATTTTTAAAAACTGTCAGCATAAAAATAATATTGAAGAAAAAGTATAGAAAATTATGAGAGAGAGAAAGAAGAGTAAATGTAATAAAAGTGTATTGATGGAAATAAATTCTTTAATTAATGAAAATTATGAGAGAGAGAAGATTAATTATTAACTGGTAAAGTTGTTACCATGTGACCAGGAGGTCACGGGTTCAAGCCTTGGAAACAGTCTCTGGCAGAAATGCAAGGTAAGGTTGCGTACAATACACCCTTGTGGTGGGGTCCTTTCTCGAACGTCGTGCATATATCGCGGTAGCTTTAGTGCACCGGACTGCCCTTTAAAGAAGATTAATTATTATACTGATTTTTATGTAAATGATAAAAGTGAAATAAAAGATGTTATTTTTGAAATGATGCAACAGTTAGACTATTTTATAATTAATTATATGTAATATGTACTGCCATGTAAAATTCTCAGATATTATTTTTTGGTTTATACTTAGTTTCAATATGGTTATTTTCTATTGTACTCATAACATATATATTAAAAACAAAGTGAAATGCTATGTTATTATCGCTAATATCTTAATATCTACACAAATAAAAAATTACTCTCCAGGTTTCAGGATAATTATGATGAAGAGTACTTGATAATATTGGCTTGTTAGAAATATTCGTCTACGAATTATAACCTGCATGGGGCGTATATTTACAACATAATAGAATAAAAGATAGAATTATGCTAGCAAAATTTGAAAGATTTTTTTTCTCTCTCCTCTCTGAAATGCTCTAAGCGTAGGAACTGCTATCTTACTCCGTGGTGGATATGGCAGGTTAGAAAAGGCGAGGGAGGCCTAGGAAGGGGATCATCACAAACTTAGAAAGCTCAGGTAGTGCGAAGCATACTGGATCTCAGCTAAAAGAGCTCTGTCAACAAGCTAGTAAGGTAAATTTGAGCAAAGAAGCTTCAGATCAGATGAGCTTTGGGGTGAAGAATTTCGAACACATAGGTACATCCAATCTGCTCACAAGAGCTTAAATTGGAGTCCAGTAACGGTTCAAGGAAATGCGCAATAGATTCCTAGAAGCAACACTTATACACCCACTATTTCATTGAACACTGTTCTATTGGTTAATCAAGAAGTGACTATGGTGATGAAGAGGAAACCTGTTGATTTGGGGATGCAAATAGCTGATGAAACAAAGGAAAATCCATGGGTAAACCTTTTTGCTGGTAACTGAGTTGCAAGTAATGGAATTGCCCTGACTTATATCGGATCTGGTCAATGGTAATCCTGTGGTGGAGATTGATAAATAGGAACAAGCGAAAGAGGAGCTCAAATGGAAGCATTCGTTGGTGTTATATGTTATTGGAGACATGCCAGGCTACAACTACATGAAGAGGTATATTGCTCAAACTTGGATTAGTGTTGCAGCTCTTGAATTATTTTACCATGTTGAAGGTTATTATCTGGTTAAGTTTCAGTCAGAATCAGACATGGAGGAAATCCTCTTTACAGGTCCCTATAGTATTAATAGTAAGCCTATAATTTTGAAACAATGGTCACCACATCTCGATTTTAAAACTGAATTTCTCACTGAGATATCTTTGTGGGTGACCCTGCCAAAATTGCCTCTAACTTGTTGGGGATGTGATTCACTTAGTAGAATAACAAGTGTTATTGGAATTCCTCTATTTGATGATGAGTGTACTTCTAAGCAAACGAGGATATCCTATGCAAGGATGCTAATTGAGGTGGATGTTACTTAATCAATGCCTAGTAAAGTTACAATAATGGATGCACAAGGAAAAACTTTTAAACAGTTAATTATCTTTGACTGGAATCTTGATTATTGTGATGTTTGTATGATGGTGGGACATAATTATTCGAGGAAGAAACCACAACAACCTCCTCCACCTAAACCAAAGCAACCTATCTATCCTAAACCACAACAACCAAAGTTGATTCCTACTTAGTTACCTAAAGAGGGAACAAAGCTGAATACACAATAGCAATAATCAAACGAAACTGAACAATAGGCACCAATGAATACTGCACGGATGAAGGTGAATCATGTGACTGAAGAGTTTACTCCTGTTACAGGTAAAATTAAAAATGCTCTTAAGGGGAAAGGTGTATCTGAAGGTAGTACTGCAAGAAGCTATGCTCAAGCCATATCCTTGACAATGAAGAATGGATTTGAGGCTTTGCAATTTGACCCTACTGTGTTAGCATCTACATCACCACTGGATGAAGGTGGTGGACCTTCTATCAACCTATAATGTCTTAGTTAGTATGGAATATTAGAGGTGTTAATAAAAGATATAAACAAAAGTTAAATAAATATATTAAGAAGAATCATATAAAATTGGTAGGTCTGGTAGAAACTAGAGTTAAAGAGGATAAGGCTGGAGTTGTAGTTGCATCAATTGTTCTTGGATGGAAGTTGTTTCACACTTATACACATGCTATAAATGGAAGGATTTGGTTTGCATGGGATGAGAATGTCTATGATGTTAAATTGCTACAACAGAGTGCTCAATTCCTTCATTGCGATGTAGTCACCAGAGATAAGAAGATAGAGTGATGTGTCACTATAGTGTATGGATTTAATATAGTTGAGATGAGAAAAAAATTATGGATAGACCTGAGACAACTGGCAACTCAAACTACTTAACCTTGACTTTTTTGGGGTTACGTAAATGCTATACTACACTGTCATGATAGGCTAGAAAGGGCTACAATTACACGGGCTGAGACTAGAGATTTTGCAGATTGCATTCATGACATGATGCTTAATGAAGTACTGCGGAAATGAGATCACTACTCATGGACTAATAAACAAGTTGGGACTTCTAGAATCTCTAGCAGACTTGATAGAGCCTTGGGCAATGATGAGTGGATGCTAAAATTTGGTCATATAGTTCTTGATGTTAGAGTGCCTCATATTTTTGATCACTCACCTCTTGTACTGGATTTATAACTGCAAGTTTTCACCATTAAAACCCCTTTCAGGTTCTTTAATATGTGGGCAAATCATGCTACATTTGCTTCTTTGGTACACAATAACTGCCAAGACAGAATGACAGGAAACAAACTCAGGTGTGTATGGCAAAAGCTGAAAAATTTGAAGCCACATCTCAGGCAGCTGAATAAAAAGAAATTCAAAGAAGTTGCTGAGAAGATACAAATGATTAGGAATGATTTGTCCTCCATTCAACAACAATTAGTCACAAACTACACTGATGCTTTAGTTCAAATAGAAAAGGAACTACTGATTCAGCTGGAGAAGTGGAATGAAATTGAGGAAAGTATCCAACACCAGAAGTCAAGAGCTATGTGGCTGAAACTTGGTGATGCTAACACCAAATATTTCACTATTATGGTAAAGGAAAAGAGGCATAGAAAACAAATAGTTGAGCTTACTACAGAACCTGGGGAGAAGCTGGTGGAACCTAGTGCAATTATTGATGAAATAATTTCATTTTATATGTCCCTTATGGATATAGATTTAGTCAGTACTACTGCAGTCAGTAAATTCATTATGAAGAAAGGTCCTGTTCTGAATCATGATCAACAATTAGCCTTATGTGCAGATGTGACGGATGAAGAAATATATACAGGCTTATGTTCTATAAGTGATGATAAGGTTCCAGGAGTTGATGGTTACAATGCCATGTTTTTCAAAAAAGCATGGCCAGTGATACATCATGATGTTAATATAGCTGTGAAGGATTTCTTTAAAACTGAAAAACTGTTTAAGGCTATTAATTGTACTGCAGTAACTTTATTTCCTAAGGTACCCAACCCTGCCATTAGTAGACAATACAGATTCATAGATCCATGTACAATGCTTTATAAACTCATTGTTAAGGTGCTGGCTAACAAAATAAATGCAGTAATAGCAACTGTGATCTCACAGAATCAAGCAGGATTTATACCAGGAAAAAGGGTGGTTGATAATATAATACTTACACATAAGCTTGTCAAGTTCTATAGTAGAAAACATGTCTCACCAAGGTGCATGATTAAGGTGGATATCCAAAAAGCTTATGACACTGTGGATTGAAATTTTTTGAAACAGATGATGTCAGGGCTAGGCTTCCCAATGAAATTCATTGGTTGGATCATGCAGTGTGTGACCACAGTATATTATTCATTCATGATCAATGGCGGGCTTACTAGTCCATTTGAAGCTGCAAGAGGACCCAGGCAAGGGGATCCCATGTCCCCTTTCCTCTTTGCAATAGTTATGGAGTATTTGAGCAGAAACCTGACAACACTAGATATAAATAAACAATTCAATTATCATCCACTATGTAGTAGACTCAAGATCACTCACTTGAGCTTTGCAGGTGACTTGCTACTATTCTCTAGAGGTGATTTACCATCAGTCACTTTGTTGCATGAGAAGTTTCTCACCTTTACATCTGCTTCAGATCTGCAGGAAAAATTATCAAAGAGTGTTTTGTACTTTAGAGATGTCTCAGATGCAGTGAGGCTCAAATTCAATTGAAACTAGGGTTCAGCTATGGAGAACTACCATTGAGATACCTTGGTATGCCTCTATCAACAAAAAAACTTACTCTTTTACAATGACAACCACTAATTGATCAGATAATGTCCAAAATTTCTTCTTGGACTACCAAAAAGCTCTCATATGTAGGGAGAGTTCAGCTTGTTAGGTCAGTAATTTTTGGAGTTCAAGCATATTGGTCTCAACTATTTGTGATCCCAGCTAAAGTAATGAAGGCCATACAAGCTTATTGTAGAAGCTACATTTGGTCAGATACTAACTTTATTACTAACAAAGCCCTTATTGCATGGGACAAGATGTGTACACCTAAGTCCACTGAGGGGATGAACTTATTGAACTTAAAGCTATGGAACAAAGCAGTTATTCTAAAGATGTGTTGGGATGTCGAAAAAAAGCAAGATAAATTATGGATCAAATGGATTCATAGCTATTACATCAAAGGGCAAAGCATGACTGAATTTAATGTACCTGGTCAGGCATGTTGGATGGTAAAGAAGATAATTGGAGCAAAACATCACCTGTCTATCTTACATCAAGCAAATGCAGGTAAGAGAAACATGATTAAACAAGCTTATGTCACATTGCAAGGCAGGTTTCCCAAAGTGGAATGGAAGAACTTCATCTGTAATACCTCAGCTCGACCTAAAGCCATATTTACTACCTGGTTACAGATTCAAAATAGACATCTCACAGCTGATAGACTTTTGAAATGGAATCTGTCAGATCAACCTTTATGTGTTATATGTAAGCAGCTTGATGAAACTAGGGATCACCTATATGGAGAATGTGATTATGCTAAAGCTTTGTGGGGAAGATTACTAAAGTGGTTAGCCCTACCTGTCCCTTTGTATACTACATGGAATGCAATGCAACACTGGATACTAGAACTGACCAGAGGTAAAAATAAGCAGGCACAGGTGTTGAAGCTAGTCTACACTGAATACATTCATGAGCTATGACAAGAAAGGAATATTTGAGTCGTTGAGAAGGAAGAGCTTGCAATGAAGGTGATAGCAAGAAGGATTGCTTTTGTATATTGTGCACGAGTTACTGCTCCGGCCAGCTTAATACTAGATAATTGTAACTTTTAATAGTTTTCTAGTGTTAAGCAGTTTATGTTGCTTTAGTTGAGATGGCTAGTTGAGTAATTCTAGCCTTGCTTTGTAATTCAGCACTTTTGATGATTAATAAAATCCTAATAATCCAAAAAAAAAAAAAAAAGATAGAATTATTGTGTAAAAAATAAAAGTGAATCCCAAGCCTTTTTGACTTTTCTGTATTACTTAAAATAAATAAAAATATAATATAAGATTTTTTATAAAAAAATTCTCACTTTCAATGCCACCAACGGAATCCTCCAAATTCATGCAATTTTTTGACATATATTCATCTCTTCAAATAATCAACATGGATTGTGATAGAATGATTGAGTATCGAGCACTCTTAACATGATCTTTGAGAATGAAAAAATTACTGTGGGAAGTGCGGTTCCAGAAATGAGTCATATAATACACGGATTCAAATTTATAATCGGACCTAAATACGAAATAAATAAAAGAACTCTTCAAGTACAACAACCCGAAACAATTGAAAAATCACCTTTTTTACAAGATGTCCAAGTCAAGTGACACACGCAAAATATAGTAATATTAAAGGAGTCATTTGGGTTAATTTTATAGGGAAATTAGGTATAAAGATCAAATCTATTCGATTTTGACTGTCCAACATCACCAAAATCTTCATGTGCCAACGCCTTTTGGCTGTTACTCCAGGCTGGGCCTTTGCTTAATGCAATCATGTTTTCAATTTTGACGTATAAGACAAATATTTCTCAACTTTATATTTTTTACTTGTTCTCCCATATCTTTTCTCTAGTTAACTGAATTCCCCACATAGGGGTGGAGTCAGGTAGGTCAAGGGTTCATCCGAACTCATTTTGGCTAAAAATTACATTATTTATATGTGATTAAAATTATTTTATATATATGTAATAGATATTGAGCTTCTTTGGTTTCTTCGTGTGTTTACTTCATTTTTTGTACCCCTAATTAATGAAAATCCTGGCTTCGTAGGGCTCTCACCCTCAGCCCAATGTTTCTCATTTAACCCTTTGCATGAGCTTTGAGGCTTTTCTTCACTTCTAAGTGGGACATGAAAGTTCATTTTTCTCACAGTCCATTTCGTCACTTCATGAAAGCCCATTTGTTTGTGTAAACTGGAACGACAAATGAATCGTGATGTAAGTGTGTTTGGCACGAACTGAAGAATATTTTCTCAATATATTTTTTTTTTTTTGGGAAAGTAAGTGCTCCATGTTTACTTTTTCCTTTTTAGTACTCACTCCATTTAAAAAAGAATGACCTACTTTCTTTTTTAGTCTGTTTCAAAAAGAATGATCATTTCCTTTTTTGACAATACTTTAATTCCAACTTTTCACATGTCATGTTTAAGACCATAAGATTAAAGGGCATTTTGGTACATTTGACACAACTTTAATTTATGACCACATGATTCAAAAATCTTCTTTATTTTCTTAAACTCCGTGTCAAGTCAACCTAGGTCATTCTTTTTTAAACGGAGGGAGTATCATATACTAAATTAAAACAATTATTTCAAAAGTATTTATATGTAATTTAGGAAATCACTAAGGGATCGGAATGGAGTGGGGTAGGGTAGAGAGCGGGGGATAAGGATGCCGGGTAGTGGTAGAGGAGGATGTCAATCCAGTCATCAGTGGCAAAATCAAAAATTTTGTTAAAGATGTTCAAGATTTAATATATAGGTATGAAAAATAATTTTTGACCCATATATATATACTTTGTGTAATTCTTCACATACATAATATAATTTTTTGACGAAGGTGTAGGATTGACAACCCTAAATTATATGTGGGTACACCACTGGATGTTACTTATGAAACTTGATTTTTCTAGTCTTACTAGAATTTTTTTTTTCTCTAAGTTTTAAGAAACTTGTTTTTCTAAAAGTATATTTTTCAAAACATTTTCAAGCATAAAAAAGAATTATAGGTCAGGTCGAGCCCATATTGACGGCTCTACATGCAAATCATGATAATTGGGCAGATAAGTCTCCTTAGTATGTGTGTGCATATTGAGATGAGGAGGTGATGGTCATGGCTGCATTGTTGCATATGCATAGTCATTCGAGTTCTCACTGCATATCATAGAATGTTGCATTGAGATTGAAATAGCATTAGACTACTCTTGTAAGATGATTGAGTGATGAATGATTGGTGTGGTTTACACTTGTGGTATTTAGAGGAGTCGTAGATTCCTATCCTTGTTGTTGAACTTATACTTGAAATAGCATTAGACTACTCTTGTAAGATGATTGAGTGATGAATGATTGGTGTGGTTTACACTTCTGGTATTTAGAGGAGTCGTAGATTCCTATCCTTGTTGTTGAACTTATACTTGTGATTGTGTAATAAGTGATAGGGTGAAGGTTGGTCTTGTTAAGTTTATTGGTTGTTTAGTGGTTATTTGTGGATGGAGAATTGTTGATTGAAACTATTTGGTTATGTGTTGATTTCTAATTTACTCATATTTGATTTATGTTTGAGTGTGGTAGTGCTTATCTGTTAGTTGAGATATTTTCTGAGTTGTGTGACTTTTCTACATGATAATTATTGTGACGTTGCTTTAATTTGATAAGAGGATAGTAGAATCGTGGTTAAGCGTGTGGAGACATTGGAGTCATTACCGATTTATAGAGTTGATTATGGAGGTAGTATTCGTTATGTAAGCATGGTACCAATATCTAAGAATCATAGGTTAATTCTTGAGTTGGAGATATGAGGAGTTGACTAATTAGATAACGTTTCACAGGTTCGTGAGGAAGTTAGATTCATTAGAAGGAAATTGGTTGGTTTGCTCGTAATAAAATTGGTCAGCCCAACTAATAAGATATAATCGGAAGTAGACTAAGAAGGTAGTGTTGGTAATGAAAATTGTGTACTTGGTGTTGAACTGCTATATGATTTGTCATGTTTTCTTTCTGTGATTTCTATATGATATTTATGTGACCTAACCCTGATCAATCGATGATGTCTACTAGTACTTGTAGTGTACTGATACTACCCTAGTTATATCCCTTTTGTGGGATATAGATATATTGCAGGTTGACTAGGAGTTTCTTGTATGGAACGACAGTCATTTAGTATCAACTTCTGCTTCTCTTTCCGTAGAAGTTGTGTCTTTACTCATTATTGTTCTTTTCAGAAGCTCTTGTACATGTCTAGGCTAAGTCTTGAATAGTGAATAATGTGTTGATCATGTATTTAAATGTTGTAAAACTTTTGTTTATTGATTACGTTAACTTACTTATGAGACTTTTACTTGAACTTTCGCATAATATTAGTTGGGTGGTAAGGGATCGTCTATCTGATCAGAATAGAGTAGGTGTTCACACGATCCCGTAATTTGAATCATGGCACAGGTAGGTCGAGGGGTTCATCCATACTTCTTTCGACGAAAAATTATATTATTTATACATGTTTAAAATTATTTTTTATGCATATATAGTAAATGTTGAACTCATTTGACTTCTTCATCTTCTAAATCTCTTTAGTACAAATCTTGGATCTGCTACTACTACACTTCCTCCCTCACCCTTATGTTTCTTGTTTAATTCCTTTGCAAGATCTTTGAGGTTTCTCTTCATTCGCGAAAATTATCTTATATATATTTTTTAGATTGTTTATTGTAAATTGTAACAGTACTTTTTTGTAATTATTGAATTAAGTTTTTAATTGCAAGTTGTAACAACTTTTATAATTTTTTATTAAAAACTTTTTTTGTTAAAATTGTTTAATAGTTATATATTAATTAAATCACTCCTAAATATTTGTGTTCATCCTTTCCCACCCACCTCAATTACCGTGAATTTTTCAAAGCATAACAATAAAATTTTACCAAAATATAACAAAAGAGTTTTAAAAAAAAATACGGTAAAGATAGATATCAATCCCCCAATTTTCTCCCCCTATCAATCCCCCAATTCACTTAAATTACTTTCTTTTTTTGTTCTTTGCTGCATTGATGAAATAAATAACATTATAAATAAATATCAATTTACCAATTTTCTTAAATCAAGTTCTTTGTGAATGATAAAATAAATAATGTTAAAAATAATTATTAATATCTGATACGTTAAATTCATACACTCCAAATGAAAGAAGCACTAAACAATAAATTTAAAACACCATTTTCTATATAAATTTGAGACTCAAAAAAATAAATATATTGTATGGAATGAGTATACAAACTGATATCACTTAATTTGAATATCACAATCCATGCGTATCAATTTGTAAATCCATTTTATACATCATTTTCTATACAAATTTGAGACTCCAAAAAAGAAGAGTAATTAAATGGATATACAAATTGATATCACCTAATTAAAATATCATAATCCAAAGATATCACTTTATATACTCATTCCATACACTAAAACAGATAATAATATATAACATTTGGTGAACACCAGTTTTTATACCAATTTCCACTATTATTATACTCATTTCATATAAGAACCTTATAAGCCTTGAGTGGAATATGGATATTTCATATCGATTTTATACAGTTTTCATATATAAAAATTGTGAGCGAAAATTCTAAGTAATATATGTATGACTTCTATATAAATTATTCTTAAAATATTAAAAATTGAATATATGTATGAAATATTTTTAAAATTATTAAAAATATTGAAACATTTTTTTGTGTGTATAGATAATGTTGTTGTTAACGTTTTGTTTCCTTCTGAGGAGATAATAGTTATATAAATTGTAATGGATAAATTTTTTAGATGTATTGTTGAGAAAAATGCCAAATATTTTTACCATGATTCAAGGAGAATTGATTTAACGTATTTCTTTTACCCAATTTGTATAGGTTTAGTTAACTTTTAATGTTAGGTAAAACATTCAAAAATTAGCACATATAATTAAATAACTGACTAGGAGAGATAATAAAAATATTGATGGAGTGAAGGGAAAAAAGATTTGGTTAAGTAATGATAATTGTAAATTCCTAAATTTAAGCCTTTACCCATTACATACACAAACTCTTTACCGTGAGTTTTTCCAACCAAGTTTAAAGCATGTTATATACCAATATCATATACAAAATATTACATTTGTATGAAATAAATATATAAACTAGTATCTATGGATTGTGATACTAAATTTAGGTGATACCAGTTTATATACTCATTTCTTATCTCTTTGAATCAAGATTCTATATCTATGAAAAATTTCTTAACCTAGTTTTTTAAAAACAATGAGAAAATAAGGTTACTATAATTTATATGATGAAGAAATTGATTAAGAACTGAAAGAAATTTATGAGGAGAAATTCATGGAGAGAAGATTACCACATATTAATTACTGTGTTTTTTTCTATGAAGGATTTCAATTAATTTTGAGGAAATATATATGTGGAAAAAGTATAGAATAAAATGGAGTGAAAAAAGGGAGAGAGAATCATGTGTATTAGAAGAAGAGGGAGAGAGAATTGTCGAATTGTATAACAAATTAGGGAGAAAATAAAGGAAAGAAGAATTTGGAGGGGAGAGAAAACCTTTTTATTAAGGATGTTTTTTTTTATTTTTTACAAAATTATTTTTTTCCTTTATTTTTTTTATTTAAATGTTACTATTAATTGCAATATAAAAAGTACTGCTATGACTTATAATATAACATTTTGATTTTTTTCCCCTTTTTCTTCACGTCTTAGTGGAACTTGAAAGGCCATTCTGTTTTAAAGCCCATTTTGTTTCTTCATGCAAGCCCAAAAGAATCGTGATATAAGTTTGCAGATTGCAATAATTAATGATAAATTACCTACAAGAATTTCTCCAGATAGTGGTCAAAAGTCAAAATCATCTTCTAACATGACTACTTGCAATTTGACAAGTCAGGAAATCTTTGTGAAACATTCATGCAAGATGCATTAATTAAATTTTGCATCACATATTGATGCATATGCTTCATGTCAAATTGCAAAAAAAGAAAATAATTATCATAGTTCTTACATGATATTTCGTTTTATATATTTCATCCAATTTTCTTCAACAAAACAAATACACAACTTAAACATTTTCATATCGTCTTAAAAATATTATCCAATCAATTTACTTTCAACAATCTATAATGAATATTACCATTGTTATGGATGGTTATGAATTTTCCATGGAAGTAATACCTCAAGAACCAATACTTCAAACAAAACAAAAAATACAAAATTTCCTAGGTGTACCAGTGGCTTCACAAACTCTTTCAGTTTTGGGATTTGAATTGTTGGATGGATTCAACATTGAAGATTATTCAATAATTACACAAGGTACAAAAATCCAATTAACCATCCAAAATATTACTGCTGCTACTACTACTACTATAGGAGAAACATCTTTACAGCAGAATATTAATGTTTCTTCAAAATTCCAAATTATTGTCAAAATGTCATCAAGAAAATTAAACATAGACATCGACAGTACCGAAACTGTCCGAAGCCTAAAAGAAAAAATCCACATAATCGACGGAACTCCGATAAGGAGAGTGTCTCTTTACTTTTCTGGAGAAGAATTAAACGATGAATATCGGAGTTTAATTGAATATGGGGTTCAAGAATTTTCAGAAATAATTGTGTTTTTAAAGACTATGTCACGTATGGTTACTGATCCACCTTCAAGGGGACTTTGCCTAGTAGTGCAAACTTCATCTAGTTTGCTAAATTCAGCAAAAATTCCAGTTGAAATGAGTGATTTGGGGACTATTAATGATTTGAGACAACTATTGTTGGATAGAAAAATATTGCCTATAGATGAATATATTTTCATTCACAAACAAAGGATTATGAGGGATAATTGTAGTCTTCGTTGGCATGGTGTGGAAAATGGGGATTTTGTTTATGTTTTTAAAGGGTCTGTTAGTAGGGAAGGACATTGAGAAAACAACTTGTATAATGTTATGTACTATTTTTATGTCTTAGTTTTCTATGTAGCAGTAGATATATACACTATATATGTAGTATTTTAGAAGTATACACTTCTTAAATTATACATCCGCCGGTAATTTGTGAGTTGCTACATACTCATTATGTTTCAGTTTATATGATATAGTTTGACAATTGAGCATGGAATTTGACGTAGTGTTGCTTTTCCTTGCTCCAAAGAAGATTGCGGTATTGGTAGAGTCGCATTCAACCCCGTTATTTTGTCGTTTTGCTGGTAATCACGCCTTTTCATGAAAGTCATTAAAGTGCAAAAGATACCTTAAAGGTGAATATGACTCATGAAGAATTCTGCTTCACCCAAGTTATTTTGGAAACGCAAAAAAAGATGTAATTTTTCGTACAACTTACTCATAATGAAGAAAATGAAATTCAACCAATAATATAATCTTGGGAAAAGGCTCAAATATGCCATCAAACTATTAAAAATGGCTCATCTATGTCATCCGTTATAAGTTTGGCTCATTTATGCTATCGCCTTTAAAAGTTTGGCTCATCTATGCCACTGCCGTTACAGAAAAGTTCATTTATGCCATTATTTTGCAAAACTATTTTTGTCACATGACCTCTTATTAGAAGTCCACGTCACCAAATCCAAAATCAACCAATATTACTTAAATCAAAATAAAAAATAATACCCATTAAAATAAAATTCGACACAATTAATGGGTTTGATTTTTATTTGTAATTATTCCGATTTTTATTTTTAATAAGTCCATTTTTTATTCTAACTGTGTGGATCAAATTTTATTTTAATGGGACCAATTTTTAATTTTTTATTTTAAGTAATATTGGTTGATTTGGATTTGATAATGTGGACCTCTAATAAGAGGCCACGTGACAAAAATGATTTTGCAAAAATCACCGTTACAAAATAATGGCACGAATACACTTTTCTATAGTGGCAGTAGCATAGATGAGCCAAACTTATAACGGATGACATAGATGGGCCATTTCTATTAGTTCGATGACATATTTGAGCCTTTTCCCTATTATCTTTTTGTATGTTAATTTAGCTAATTAATGCCTAAATAAGTTTGAATCATCCATATGTATGGTTATAAAAGTTTCGAGTATCATATATAATAAGTGGTGATCCGTTTGGACGACCAAACGGATCTCGACCGTCCACCTGCCCCCTTCATCCGACGGATCTAATTCGTTCCTCCACCTCTTGGTCCTAATTAATTATTTTAACTCATTTAAGTATTAAAAAATTAATAATATTTAATTAAAAAAGGTAAATAAATACAACATGATGAATTATGGCACCAACCACCTGCTTCAACCCAGTAATTTTACTATATCACCCCTAATTAATTATTATAAGTCGTTTGAGTATTAGAAAATTGATAATATTTAATTAAAAAAAAAGTAAAATAGACAAAATGATAAATTACATTACGTTAAAAAGTAATATAATTAACAGCTAACGATCTTGGCCGTCCACCTCCCCCTTTGATCCGACGGATCTTATCCGTTCCTCCACTTCTTAGTCCTAATTAATTATTTTAACTCATTTAGGTATTAGAAAATTAATAATATTTAATTAAAAAAAGTAAATAAATACAAAATGATAAATTAAGGGACAAACCCACCTGCTTCAACCCGGTGATTTTACTATATCATCCCTAATTAATTATTATAAGTCGTTTAAGTATTAGAAAATTGATAATATTTAATCATCCCTTTTAATAAGTGTGGGTCTTTGGTATGACCAAAAAGATCTCGGCCGTCCACGGCCTTTGATCAAACGGATCTTATCTGTTCCTCCACCTCTTGGTACTAATTAATTATTTTAACTCATTTAAGTATTAGAAAATTAATAATATTTAATTAAAAAAGGTAAATAAATACAACATGATGAATTATGGCACCAACCACCTGCTTCAACCCAGTAATTTTACTATATCACCCCTAATTAATTATTATAAGTCATTTGAGTATTAGAAAATTAATAATATTTAATTAAAAAAAAGTAAATAAATACAAAATGATAAATTAAGGGACAAACCCACCTGCTTCAACCCGGTGATTTTACTATATCATCCCTAATTAATTATTATAAGTCGTTTAAGTATTAGAAAATTGATAATATTTAATCATCCCTTCCCTTTTAATAAGTGTGGGTCTTTGGTATGACCAAAAAGATCTCGGCTGTCCACGGCCTTTGATCGGACGGATTGGTCCTAATTAATTATTTTAACTCATTTAAGTATTAGAAAATTAATAATATTTAATTAAAAAAGGTAAATAAATACAACATGATGAATTATGGCGCCAACCCACCTGCTTCAACCCGTGATTTTACTATATCACCCCTAATTAATTATTATAAGTCGTTTGAGTATTAGAAAATTAATAATATTTAATTAAAAAAAGTAAAATAGACACAAAATGATACCTTTTAATAAGTGTGGATCTTTGGTATGACCAAAAAGATCTCGGCCGTCCACGGCCTTTGATCGAATGGATCTTATTCGTTCTTCCACCTCTTGGTCTTAATTAATTATTTTACCTTCTCCATTTACTAATGTGATATAATTAAAAGTTATTTAGGTCTATTAGACCCGCGTTGCATCTTCACGTGTTGCTCACATATTACTTTATTTTACTCCCAATCTACTCTCCACTTTCTCACTCATCTCTATCACTTTCGCTTGGATATCATTATTTACATTTATTACATCATAAAATTGTCAGGTCAAAAATTATTTACGTATCGTGAGAAAATAATGATCCGCACGGGTACCCTTATCTAGTGTGACTATAAAAGATGAAATTAAGGAAAAAATGATGACTTCAAGTTAAATTTAGAAGGGAAAATTTCAATTATATACAGAAAAATAAAATATTTACAAAAAAAGTAACCCATTTTTCATTTACAGAAAAAATAGCCAAAAGGGGTCATGGGCTCAACAGAGCTCAATTCGGCCCAAGGCCATTAGGCCATTTTTGCTTCCTTTTTTTTTTTTTTTTTCAGCGTTAATTTTTTTTTTTTAAAAAAAAAAATTGTTTTTTTTTAAAAAAAAAAATTTGTTTTTTTTTTTTGCTGCATTTTTTTTATATAAAAAAATAAATTCCCCCTTTTTTTCAAAACTTTCTCCATGCAATTTTTCCATGTATCAATATTGTATAAATGGTGTATAAACATGTATATATATGATATACAAATAGTTATGTAGTGTATATATAATGTATCAATATTGTATAAATAGTTATGTAGTGTATATGTAATGTATCGATATTGTATAAATGGTGTATAAATATGTATCGATATCGTATAAATGGTGTATAAAAATGTATCGATATCGTATAAATGGTGTATAAACATATATCGATATCGTATAAATGATGTATGAACATGTATATCTGATGTATAAATAGTTATGTAGTGTATATCTAATATATCTATATTGTATAAATAGATATATAGTGTATATTTAATGTATAGATGTTGTATAAATGATGTATAAATGTGTATCGATATTGTACTAATAGTTATGTAATGTATTGATGTTGTATAAATGGTATCAATAGAAAGGCATCCTCTATAGTCTATAGCTTGGGGCAATATTTTCGTTACGGAGAGTTAAAATATAAAGAAATAGTAAGCACACAAATTAGGGGATTAAATATACAATATATACTATACATAAAAGAAAAAAAATCAGAAAAACAACAAAAGAAACGATTCTTTGGGATAATAAAAGGAAAGATTGATTATTGCTGAGGCAGTGGCCCTCAATGCTTAACTAACTATTCCCAATTTCTAATGTAAGGTTGGAAGAGAGTCTTGACATGGGATTGTTCTCACTCCAATGTTTCCCAACTAATTTTTTTCTACTTTGATTTCTTTAACTATGATTTCACTGAGGGATGGAAAAGGATGTCCATTTGTAGTGGGAGTATAGAACGGCATCCTCTTCAGGTTGGGCAATATTCAAAATTAAAAAAAAAGTTTTTAAAAAAAATCATCTCCAAAAGTATTTCGAAAACCAAAACCTCAGGTCTGTATTATGACTATAGCATCTTCTCCATTTGCAAAGTGAAATTCGTCTTCTGTATTATTTCTTGATCTGACACTTTACAAAGAAACAAGAAAAAGGAAAATGAGTGTAACTGATATTCTAACACACGTAGATTCAATCTGTAATAAGAAATACAAGTACGACATTGACACAAAAAGATTCGAACTTTACCGACACACAACTGTAACTTAAACTGGCCGAGTAGATAAAGGCTATTTTTTTGGTAAATAATTTGGTTGAGCGGCCATTTGCCGTGTCGGCTAGTTTTGTGGTAATTAATTTGCCCGGATGGCTATGTACCGTAATTATCCCAATTTAGAATGTGCCATTTTCTTAACGAACTATGTTATGAATAAGGCCCAAGATAACAAAGCGGGTGAAATTGGACCCATTAGAAAGAAGGAAAACTTTCATAGCATAGCCACTGTTTCAGCAAAATAGGCAGCGTTAGTCTAATGTATCTATTGTATGCAACTGACCGTATTTGGTATAAAATATAAATATAGTAAAATTTAACTGATTGTATTCGATTAAACTGACTGTAAACTTCAGCCGATGTATCAACTGTATGAAACTGACTGTATTTAATATAAAATACAATGACTAATTACATGTGCAAAAAAGCATATTAGTTGTATCGTTGATACAAATACAAATACATCATATACAAATATAAATATACCGTTTGATGCAAATGTATCATTTGTATTTGAATGGTTCAATTTGTATCAATGAATACAATTTGTATTTTATAGAACTGCACGATTGTATCATACAGAAATACAAATGTAGAATTTGTATTTGTATAGTTCAAGTTG
This sequence comes from Capsicum rhomboideum, assembly GCA_031232105.1. NCBI lineage: Eukaryota > Viridiplantae > Streptophyta > Magnoliopsida > Solanales > Solanaceae > Capsicum > Capsicum rhomboideum. The sequence goes on along the minus strand of CP124712.1, from coordinate 132,472,652 downwards.
TATCAACGAATACAAAAAAATACACAGAAAGAAAAAGAAGATGAAGGAGAGTACAATTGATACAATTATATTCAGTTGCTTAATCAAACATTTTGTGTGCAAAACTTAGACCCAATCATAAATACATATACTGTGTCAGTTGATACAATTACCACCTAATTTGTTGATCATTTTAGAAAATAAAGGAACTGACAACAAAATCAACCAGTATAAATAAAGCTTTAGCAGTGAAGTGTCATTTAGAATATCTTTCATGGCGTAAAACGACACAAGCTTTTCCAGAGAAAGCTAATGAAGTAATAATTTTCTTGTAGCCTGCTAATATAGTCTTGAGATGGAGGGAGGAAGGCAGCGAGAGAGAGAGGGAGATGGGGGAGGGAGGCGAGAGAAATTGGGAGAGAGGGAAGGAGAAGAGAGGCTATTGATTGTAATTAATTAAATTTAGGCTAAATAGATTAATTAATGGCTTATGTTTGTTAAGCCCTGTAGTTTTCCCTAGAGGCTAGAAAGAATGGTAGGCTAAACCATCCACCAACGAAGCTGTCAATTTATATTGGAATCCTGGTTAAAAGGAGTATGTGCATAGCGCCTATATATATATAAGAAATATTTCATGAGGATTTTGTTAAGACTTGTGTTATTTTCTTTATTTAGCTCTGTAAAACTTTTTGGAACCTGCTCTTTCTGTTTTCCTTTTGTTCTTTTGGTTATTGAAGTTGATGACTGCTCATAAATTTCTTCATCGATCGATAGATCGAGTCTTACAAATTAATGAAGAAAATAGTGTTATTTTGTTTTTCAAATAAGGAGTAACACTTATAGAAGAAATTAACTCAGCGTTTTCTTTATTAGTCAATAATCTTTTCTTTGACTTGTCGTTCAAGACCAGAAAGTTCCCACAGTTTAATGAAGGATATGTCAAATCTTTTTAATGTTAATTAAGATTTTAAAAAAAGTAATTTGGGAAAAACTTGTCCTTGTCATTTAGATAATAATTAAAAATAGATAAAATAATGACTAAAAGAGTAAAAGGTACTAGCTAATTGAGCAGACTATATACAAGAATATAATATGCTTCAAGTAATATATACTACTACTACTACTACCTTTTAATTTTTAAAGATTTTGAATGTTTACTATATATACTTGGTCATAATAAATAGAAGATACATTAGAATTGATAGCGTTGATCTAGAAAGGTTCGAGTGTAAAATAAATACTCTCATTAGTTTCATAGGTTACAGAAGGATCGTATTAATAGTCTAATAACATTAAAACAAGTTCAGGAGATCACGGTCAACTTGAACTGTGAAAACGATCTCTTATAGAAATATAGGATAAAACTGCATCCAATAGACTATTGAGATTCGACCCTTCTTTAAATGTCACGCAAAACGAAACCTTAATGAATCGAGCTATTTTTTTAACCATAAAAGCAAGATGAAATGTGTACCTTTGTTAAAGCCATCATGTCCACACTTATGTAAAAGAGTTCCAACTATGATTGGTGGAGAGAGAATTTTAATGAGGAAGGCAATATAGTTAAAGAAAAATGAGCTTTCTCTAGAACAGATTTAAAGGTTCACAAATCACAACTAGACCTAACACTAATAAATGAAATGGTTATAAAGTCAAGATGAAATCCAATAAACAAGGGGCATATATATGTCCATTAACTAGTACTCCTTCCTTCCCCTCATGTTAGTTGCTATGTTTCACTTATCAAAAATCAAATTAACTAAGTTTTAAAATTAAAGTAGATTAGATCAATACAATATTTTTTATAATTAAAATTATATATTCAAAAAGTATTAGTACAAATTATAATTTTTCTCATGTTAATATGATAAAAACATATTTTAAAATGTAGATCAAAGTTAACATGATTTGACTCTGAAGATATGAAACATGACATACTAAGTTGGAATGGAGAAAGTATTTGTTTAGTGCGATTTATATAAAGGGCGGCTCGGTGCACAAAAGCTCCCATTATGGGTGGGATCTGCGGAAGGACCGAATCAATGGTTTATTATACACAATCTTACCTCACATTTCTGCAAGATGATATTTTCACGGCTTAAACTCGTGACCTTCTGGTCATATAGCAATAACTTTATCAGTTACTCCAAGACTCCCATTCTTTAATTAGTGAGATTTATATAACAAATAAAAAAAATACTAACATAGATCGTAGTAACACTTTTTATTTGGTGAAAATGTTCACTATGAATTTCCAACTAACCCTTAAATTTTGTGAATCCACCTACCTAACCCAATTTATTGGGCCACCACACACTTCTCTATATGTCAACTACCATTCTTGTTATATGTTTGTCTTTTTTTTATTCACTGAACTCCTCCACTCACTTGCAAAAATCAGTGCCACCCACGAACACCCCTTCTTTTAGATATAATAATTAAATTTTATATTATACTATATATATACATTCAAGTTTAATTTGTTCACAATAATTTGCTTCTAGCTACTCTTCTTTACCCTTCCATTGCTATTTCATTTAATAAAATTTAAAGCTATATCCTAATGGCAGATTGTGATCGATCAAGCACATCAGATAATGCCTCGGTAGTCTCAGCTGGTAAATAATTATATATTAATAATTGTTTTTATATATAGCAAAAGTTTTCTCTATATGCTTGTCAATTTATTTTTAAGGAATTTAGAGCACTTTATGATATGATTCTGTACATCTAATTAACCATGCTCTAATAATGTCACAAATAGCAAATATTTAACTTTTTGGATTCCAAAATACTACTACACTCGTGTACATTTATGAACTCATGCTTTTTTTTTTTTTTTCATGATGGGGTAGTCAAAGGTGATTCCAGAATTTGTCTATGTGGTCCTATGGAGACGTTATGTGAATATGTTATAGTAGCTAGGTTCATAGTCACTATATTTGTAAATATTTAATGGTTTTCGTAATATATATACAGAATTTAAGCAAAAGTTATTGAGTTCGCGAGAATCCACGATAAATACGCCCGCAGTGATAGCATTAGAGACCACCAATGAAGAAACCTCTAAACTTGAATTTTCAGAAGATGAAGAAATGCTCATTGCTAAAATGTTTAACTTGGTCGGAGAGAGGTACGTATAAATCTCTGTCTGATTCTAACTATTTCCTCGGTTCATTTTTACTTATTCAGTATTAACCTGACAAATCTCTTTAGTATAGTGGATAAGTATAAATGGACGGAGAGAGTTTAAATTTGTAAATTTTGTGCATTTGAGGTTAATTAAAAATGGTAATAGTGCCTGAATTAGGTGGTCATTAATTGCTGGAAGAATCCCAGGAAGAAGTGCTGATGAAATTGAAAAGTATTGGAAATCAAGAATATGCTCCAAGAACAAGTAAAATTCTTGAAACTTTTTCCCTCCAATGAATACGTAATTCGTCTCTGGTTATATATAATTATATCATACTATGGCTTTCATTTAAGCTGCAGCATCACTTCAAGCCACGCTGTGTTATTTCAGTGCATGCTACAGTCATCTTTTATGTGGGATCGATCTTTCATATTATGTTATATTAGTATGTAACTTGTAGCAGCATTTCGCTATAGCAACTAAAAGATATCCGAACAATCAATGTTGTTATATAGAGGTTGGATGGTTAAGAGTTGTCGCAGTATTCTTATGAAAATGCTAATTTGCCATTTCGAAACAAATTATTGCAATCCAGTTAGTTAGGAGTTAGTTATTTTTACTGTTCCTGTTACTGTTTCATTGGTCTGTTTTCACTGTCACTGTTACATTGAAGGTTAGTTAATTAATTAGTAGTATTGAATTGTATAGTAGTCGCGTAGGGTAGTTTGTTAAGTTAGTCAAAAGCTTCTAGATGATTCTAGATTCAGGTGTAGGTCTATAAATATCCAGCTATCACTCATTGTAACTGACTTCTTCCTTTTCACTCAGATATTCAATACAATTTCCTTCTCCTCTTCAATGTAGCTTATCTCTCAATGCTACCTCTGTTTCTATCAGTTGATTTTGTAGATAATTAGAGTTGTTTTCAGATGGTATCAGAGCAGTCATTGCTGGGAATATAGACTATAGTCGATTAGCATTGATTAGAGAAGGTCAATTTTTCAGTTTTGGTTGAAAGAACCCTAGAAATGGTGGTTGTTCAAATTGATCCTAGTGATCCCCTGTATATTGGTCCATCGGACGTTTCTGGAGCTGCATTGATCCCAATTAAGCTTATTGGATTAGAAAATTATGGAGTTTGGAGCAGATCTATGCGAATTGCATTGCTAGGGAAGAGAAAATATGGATTTGTAACCGGAGCATGTAGTAGAGCAATTTAAAAGGATAAATTGCATGAGTAGTGGGAAACCTGTAATGCGATTGTATTGTCCTGATTGATGAGCTCAGTTAGTGAGGAATTACTGAGTGGAATTGTGTATGCAACAAGTGCATTCGAGGTATGGGAAGATCTCAAAGAGAGATTCGACAAGGTGAATTGCATGAGGCTTTATCAGCTACATAGAGAGATCAACACACTTAACCAAGGAACTGATTCAGTTTCAGCTTATTTCACAAAATTGAAAAATCTATGGAGTCAGTATGATGTTGTAATCCCAGCTCCGTCATGTACTTGTCCAAAATCAAAGGATTATATAGATCACTTGTATTAATTGAGGTTGATTCAATTTCTGAGTGGTTTAAATGACTCTTATAATCAGGCTCGGAGACAAATATTGTTGAAAGGAACCACACCTAGTCTTAACCAAGCATATGCAATGATAGTGGAGGATGAAATTCAACAACTTGCTAGTGTTGGAACTGTAAGTGATAAGACTGGTTATATTGCTATGCATGTGAATAGAAACTCAGAAAATAGTTATAGAGCTCAAAACTACAGAGGGAAGAAGTGTGACTACTGTCATTTTACTGGTCATACTAGAGAGACTTGCTACAAATTAATAGGCTATCCTACTGATTGGAAGCAGAGAAAAAGAGGAGGTTACAATGGTGACTCAAGAGGATCATATCAGCATTTCACTCAGGAGGACATCATAATCAAGTACATGGAAAGTCTGGTGGATATGAAAATCATGGGCATCAGTATGGAGGACAATCAAATGCTCAGCATTCAGCAAATAATTTTACTGGTAATAATTTCTATGGAGATGCAAGCCAAGTTGCTTCAACTAGTCATGAAGGAAACAAAAAGATAAACAATGTTATTCTATCCAAGGGTCAAGGCTTCACCGATAGAGAGCATAAGCAAATCATGGAAATGCTGAACTAAGATACACAAGAAGTGAAGCAAGCTAACATATCAAGTAAAACTATTTGCTCACTATCTCATGATATGTCACAAGAATGGATAGTAGATTCTGGTGCAACATATTATGTTGCAGCAAATAAAGATATTTTATCAAGGTGTCATAGAGTAATTAATTCAGAAACAGATAAGGTGTATCTTCCTACTGGAGCTAAAGTTGATATATCACATATTGGAGAGGCACATGCCTTTAAGGATGGAGTTGAAAGGGATGTATTATTTGTACCTGATTTTAAACTTAATCTGCTATCAGTATCTAAGATGACTAGATAAATTTCATGTTTTGTCTCCTTCTACCCTGACTTCTGTGTGTTTCAGGACCTTTACAGCGACAGGGTGAAGGGGATTGGTAAGGAGAGAGGAGGTCTATATATTTTCAAAGGTAAATGTGAAGTGCATGAAACACGGAGAGTTCAAACTCATCACAAATTCGTTATAGAAGTAGATGTGCAGGACAACAATCTTTGGCATAGAAGGCTTGGCCATCCTTCTCCTTAAGCCTTGAAGTTACTGAATCTCTTGAACCACAATAAAGATATAGAAGTTTTAACTAATTGTCATGTCTATCCCTTAGCTAAATAGACTAGACTAGCATTTCCTAGTAGTAACACTAGAGCTGCTAAGTGTTTTGATGTTGTACATATGAATCTTTGGGGACCTTATAAAATTCCTACCTTTGATAAGAAATGCTACTTTTTGATAATTGTAGATAATTATAGCAAATATATTGGCTTAATTTGCCGCAACTGAAATCTGAAACTATTGTGGCTCTCAAAACCTTTTTGTGTATGATTCAAACCCAATTTGGTGTAATAAAGACTATAATATCTGATAATGGCACAGAGTTCTTTAACTCTCAATGCAGAAAATTGTTTCAGTCTTTAGTAATTATACATCAGAGTAGTTGTCCTTACACACCTCAACAAAATGGTGTGGTTGAGAGGAAACATAGACAAATCTTGAAAATAGCTAGAGCTATTAAGTTTTAATCACAAATGCCTATCAGGTTTTGGGGTTTGAATGTCAAAGCTACAGTTTATCTAATGAACAGGTTACCTTCTTTATCTATTGGGGGTAAAAGTCCTTATGAGTTGTTGTTCTCAAAGTTTCCATCCTTGTCACATTTAAGAGTTGTTGGTTGTCTGTGTTATGCTTCAGTATTACCAAGGGGTAATAAGTTTTCAGAAAGGGCCAAACTTGCAATCTTGATGGGATTTCTACCACTTAAAAGGGGTATTTGTTGATGGATCTAATTAATAACAAGCTCTTTGTGACTAGGGATGTTATGTTCCAGGAACATATGTTTTCTTTTGCAGACAAGACAACTGATGAATCAGCTGCAAACTTTCTTCAACAACATGCAAACATTGTTGATCATGCAGATGCAGATTCTTATACAAATCCTATCACCTCAATTTCTGAAATACCAAGTGAAGATATGCTGCATTCAGACAACTTATTTGATACATCAACTGAGATAGTTCATAATTCATCAGATGATATTGCATCATCGCCAGTATCTGACCTCCCAAGAAGGACACCTAGAGTATCCAAACAGCCTGTTTGGATGAAGGATTATAAAATACCAGGAAAGGGAAAAAGGACAAAGGACAAGATAAACCCTTAACCAACTACTTATCATATCAAAGCATTACTTCAAGCTATTAGTGCTATATGCCCAGTTTTTCTACATTGGTGGAGCCTCAGTTTTTCAGTTAAGCTGCTAAGGATAAAAAGTGGATTGAGGCCATGAAGTTGGAGATCAAAGCACTTGAAGATAATAATACTTGGAAAGTAGTTGACTTGCCTCAAGGCAAGAATGTCATTGGATCAAAATGAGTGTACAAGATCAAATACAAAGCCAATGGGTATATTGAGATATTCAAGGCAAGATGTCACGAGCCAATCGGTCATGATTGACACCCACCCTAACCTATGGCGGGAGAACCATACTCACCCTTACTCACTTAAATATTACTTTCTCATTCACATTATTCGATTTTCCAAGTATTAAAACAATTCTAAAGGGTTTTCATTTAATTAAGCATTTTAGTCACCAAAATAATCATCCATAAAATGATAGAGTGCAGAAACCTCTATTCTTAAAATCTCCGAGACCTGAAGTCACCGTACACGAACATCTAATAAAAAAAAAGTCTAAAAAATATCTAGCAACATCCAAAAACATAATCAAGAGGAATCGTCTTAGTCCCGAAACAACATAAGAAGATCTGAAGATTGTCTGAACATGGTGCTCACCTCAGAATCAGACCTGAACTGCTAACTAGAGCCGAGGTCGTATGGCAACCGCTGGCAGATGTTTTGCACTCAACAAAAAGAAGAGTACAGGTAGCATCAGTACATCAACAAATACTGGTAAGCATCACAGGACGAATAACTTAACGATGTACAAGTAAGCAAGTCAAACAAGTATGAAAGCGATCATAACAAGATTCATAATCAATGATATCAATCAAACAACACATCATGGATCACCATATAATTACGCTCACAAGTTCACTTTTATAAGCTTTCATACCTAATCATTTTTATCAACCATTCATCATCACATATATTCATCAAATAGCACTCAATACATATAAAAGAGTGCATGCATGCAAGATGTACGCATCATCTCTTACCCTTCTCTTCCTCTTCATCAATATTATAATGTACCAGCGTAGTACTCGACCCGTTATCATAACATATCATATTGTACCAGCGTGGTACCCGATCCATTATCATAACACATCATATTGTACCAGTGTGGTACCCGACCCATCATCTCAACACCTCATCACGATACAATGCATTCATCAACTCACAAATCATGCTAGAAGACAATCACAGATGTTTAACTCACAAACAAGCACAAAGCCAAGAAAGTTTAAGTGCTACACAAAACCATAGCGTACCTCAACTCCTTTACTCAAAGTCACCTTTAAATCACATTTTCTCCTTTCGTTCTCATTTAATTCGTTCTTGATCTATACAACCACAAAATATACACACAGTTCAATAATTCATCCTTTTTTCAACTACTAGAGATCAAAATCACTGATTTTAGTCCTAAATTTATCCTATTTCATCATCTTAGGATTTTCTTATTATTTAAACTTTATGAACACTACTCAAATTAGCATATTTAGTTATAATTCTAGTCTCATTAGTGTTTTCTAACACCCTAGGATTGTTGTATGCTGAATTTATTCACATTCCTACCACTTTTCATAAAATTCCCATGAACTAGGATTAAACTCCAATTTCCACCATTAATCTATTTTTAGTAATTTTCTAAGGTTAAACGAAGTAAATTCAAGTCTAGAACGTAATTACTTACCTCCAAAGATGAAAAACTTTGAATTTCTGCTGAAAGTCGCCTCTACCGGAGCTATATTACTTTTTTCGAAAAGTGGAGAATGAAAATATTTTTTTTGGATTTTAAAACAAAAATTTTTAAATGTGTGTTACCGCTGCAGCGGTTCGCGCCCATTTTACAGGAGGTCGCCACTGCGGTTTTTCTATACCGCTGCAGCGGTTACTTTTTTTGATGCAGCGGTCTGAGGCAGAAACTCAGGACCTCCCTTCAGTTTTTCTCATTTCACTACACACACCACGGATCTCGACAACGCGAACCAACCTCTCCATGATAAACGCTATAATCGGAGTTCTATAACTATGTTTCAGGTGCCAGAAGTTGCTACGACTTTCTATGCTCATTGGCTATCCAACTATCACATCAAACCCAACTATTACTAATTTTCTCAATATCAAATTTCACTCATCTACCACACCCTCAAATTTGAGCCAAAACTAGACTAGTCTTGAATTTCTCAAAATTTAGCTAAGGAGAGTTTACGTGACACTTTTACCTCCTAATTCAGCGTTACTATATTTTGGGTCGTTACAAAAGATTGGTGGCCAAGTTTTACAGTCAACAAGAAGGTTTGGACTATCATGACACTTTTTCTCCTGTTGCAAAAACGGTTACTGTGAGATGTGTCATTGCTTTGGCAGTTTCAAAAGGATGGTGTATGTATCAAATGGATGTATATAATGTATTCTTGCAAGGAGACTTGGATGAAAAAGTGTACATGGAGATGCCAGATGGTTTCAAGAAGGAATGGTAACACAAAGTCTGTAGACTGATCAAGTCATTCTATGGACTTAAATAGGTTTCAAGGCAGTGGAACATTAAGCTCACTTCAGCACTACTCAATGCAGGTTTTACTCAAAGCACTTATGATTATTATCTTTTCACTTTGAAAGGGAAGGTAAGGATGGTTGTAGTATTGGTGTATGTGGATTATCTGCTTATTACTGGAGATAATGCTACCATGATTTGTGAAGTTAAAGGGATATTGCATCAACAGTTTAAGCTCAAGGACTTAGGAGTGCTTAAATATTTTCTAAGTATTGAAGTGTTGAGATCTGCAAAAGGAGTCATATTAAATCAAAAAAAAGTATATCCTAGAACTTATCTTTGAGATAGGACTTACTGGTGCAAAACCATTTTTTACACCACTAGAGTCCAATGCTAAGATGACCTCAATAGAGTTTGACAAAGCTACTGGTGCTACTGGAGATATCATTCTCAATGATGTTACATCTTATCAAAGGCTTGTTGGAAAGCTCATGTATGCTACTATCATCAGGCCAGATATTAGTTATATTGTGCAAACTTTAAGACAGTTTTTGCAGCAGCCAAAGAAGTCTCATTTGGAGGCTGCCAATAGAGTGGTTAGATACTTGAAGGGTACTATAGGCCAAAGTATTTGGCTAAAGGCTCAGGCTACTATAGAGTTAGTATGTTGGTGTGATTCAGATTGGGTTGCATACCCTAACACAAGGAGGTTTGTCACAGGATATGTGGTGCATTTTGGTGGATCTTTAGTGTCTTGGAAGTTAAGAAACAACACACAATCCTTAGAAGTTCAGCTGAGACAGAATACAGAAGCATGGCTTCAGCCTCAGTAGAGGTTACATGGTTGGAAGGTTTATTTGCTGAGTTGAATGTTCCTATCATCAAGCCTATCATAATTTTGAGTGACAGCAAATCTGTTATTCAATTAGCACCTAATTCTCTCTTTCATGAAAGGACAAAATATATAGAGATTGATTGTTATTTTATCAGGAACAAGATCAAGGAAGGGTTGGTGAAGACTATTTATGTTCCTACTCAACAACAGGTTGTCAATATACTCACTAAGAGTTTGAGTCAAGATCAACATCAACATTTGTTAGGCAAGCTTGGTGTGGTTAACATCTTGCATCCTTCAACTTGAGAGGGAGTGTTGTAATCTAGTTAGTTAGGAGTTAGTTATTTTACTGTTACTGTTACTATTTTATTGGTCTGTTTCAATGGAGAAATATGAGAAGAAAAAAAATCATATAAGAAAGGCAGTAGCTTAGAAAAGGTTGAAGAAAATTGGAGAAGTAATTCTATTTTGAAAAAAATTAACTACATGGAATATTTAGCTAAGTGGATCTAATTGGTTATAAATTGGGAATAAAATGGGCTTAAGTATATTTCGAATCCAATAAGTCAAAAGTGGGCCATTTCTTTTGTTGGTTGCCACAAAATGTCTTTTCTTCAACAATATTTGACACGGTGTGATATCTTACACATCAAATTAGAAATTAGTAATCATTGTCTTATTTATTTGGTACAAATGAACTATTTACACTCATCAATCGGAAATCAAGACAAACCGGGTACTATGGAAAGATGTGAAAATACCTGATTCCATTCCGACCTCGATATGTGAAATCGTCTTGAGTCATATGTGCTGAGATTATTCGAGAGACAAGAGTAACTCTCCCACCACAGCTAAGCATCTTGGATTACCATCCCTTGATCTTAGAAATCACTTTAGAGACCATTCCAGCGAAGTAGATGATCTTCTGAACTACTATATATAGAGGGCAACTAAGATAGGTTATAGGACTTTCTTTATAGGTCAATGAAATTGGCATCAAATGACCCAAAACACTTGCATTAAAACATGCATTATGTGGGCAATTATTATCTAATTTTTTCACGATAATTTCCCTTCCCCTTGTTATCTCTTTAATAATTTTAAGGATATCTATCTCTCTCCCCCCCTCCCCCCTCTAAAATCTCTCAATTAGAGGTCTATTACAACATTAAATCTTCACTATAGATAACTCGAATCACATTAAATCTTTTCGATATTAATTGTGTGCGATTTTTTTAAAAATAAATAGACTTTTTGCATTCTTTATTTTACAGTTAGGTGCAAATGTTTTCCTTTTTTTTTTTTTTTCTTTTTGTTGTATTTCAGCGCGTAAGAGTCTTTCTTCAAAGAAACTTGTCAAGAATCGGGATAGTGACTCCAATTTCAAGATTCTCCACCTACAAAATTTATTTCGACATATGCATGATCATCTCGATATCTGAATCGAAACAAAAATCTTATTGCCGTCCAAGAAATTCAATCAAAGGGAAAATATATTGCACTAGACATAGATTGATATGCTTTTGCTTGTTTAAATTTCTGTCAATTACTCATGGACATAGTTGCTGATAAGTATGATGATGAATATTATATAATTAATGATACATGAGAATAAATTTAAATTATATGCATATTTTCATATGTTAGTGACTGTGTTTCTTAGTTAATATTGTGCATTGATAGAGTTAAGATTTTCAACTCAAAATCTTTGATCTTTAAGAAGAAGAAGAAGAAGAAGAAGAGCCACAGGTTATTTGACTCAAAGTTAAAGCAAAAGAACATTGGGCCTATTTGACTAGTCCACAACAATAAAGACTTCATACCAAATACAAATAAAGGGTATTTACACACAGCTGTACATAATACATAGTAAAGGAATAATTAGGTTGTTACAAGTTGGGCAATAGAATAGTTACAAGTGTATAAAGTTTATTTATTTTGTCCTATTTTATTTATTTCTCTAGGTATCTTGTATATATACGTTGCATTGATGATTTCAGAAATACACAGATTTTTTTTGCAATTTCTTTCTCTTCAAGTTATTCTTTCACGGTATCAGAGCAAAGTTGAAATCCTTAGCTCATTTTCCTCCTTTCTTCTTTATTCTATTCTTCTTTATCCTCTTCCTTTCATCTTTTTCCATCATGCCAGACACCAGTGATTTAGAACCAACACCACCATCGAACACTGTTAATGGCAATGATCTAACCCATCCTTACTATCTTCATGCTTCTAATACAACTGGGATAGTTCTTGTTAACACTCCTTTCACTGGAACAGATTTTACAGGATGGAGAAAATCTATCCTTATTTCACTCCCAATCAAAAACAAATTGGGGTTTATAGATAGCGCTTGCCTAGCTCCATCCCTAATTGATACTTCTTCAAACTTTGAAATAGGTGCAATGACATGATCACATCTTGATTGCTCAATTCTCTTTTCAATTAGGACATTGCAGACAGTGTCCTCTATTCAAGAACAGTAAAGGACCTCTGGATAGATCTTGAGCACAGATTTGGACAGTCAAATAGGGCAAAAATCTATCACCTGCAAAAGAAATTAACAGATATGGTTCAGGGATCTAATGACATAGCAGGTTGTTTTACAAAAATCAAAAAATTATGGGATACTCTCAATGTCGATGTTGTGCGCAGTTGTGTTTGCACCTGCAATGGAAAGAAAAAGATGATGTAAGTCAAGAAAGATGAAAGAATAATACATTTTCTTATTGGGTTAAATGATGTTTATTCCCAAGCAATAAGCAACATACTCATGATAAACCCTCTCCCTTCTATGAATCATGCTTATTCACTTTTGATGCAAGATGAAAATCAAAGGGGAGTGCATATCCCCAATTTGCCAGGAGAAGGATCTGCTTTCTTAGTTGAAAATAATTGTGGAGGAGGAAGCCCATCCTTTCAGAGATCTGGGAATGCTAATTTCAAAGTGAACATTATGTACAAGGGAAAGAAGAATCTATTTTTTACATATTACAAACTTACCAATCACACTGTTGAGGATTGTCACAGACATATTGGGTATCCTTCAAATTTCAAATTCACCAAATCCAAGAAGTTTTCACAGTCTATAAAGAATAATTTTGGTTCTTCAGCTCCTGGATATGAAGTGAGGTTTAATACTATGCCTCAAAAGTTTCAGCAACCTGTGAAGAGCAATTATGCTAGTTCAACTACTAGACAAGAGATGGCATTCAATGTTATACCTCCGGGTGTTAATCTCTATAGCCCCATGCCCAATCTTTCTCAATTCTCTTCACAATTATCCACAGGACAAGCTACTACTCCATATAATGTCATCTCTGAAAATCCCTATTTTGCTCAACAATTATCACCAGCTCAACTCACCAAGCTCTCACACCTTTTGGATCAGATGCAAACAACATCTCCTGAGGTTTTTGCTAATTCAGCATCTGGTATATTTTTTGAGAACTCAGAATTTTGTTACTCAGTAGATAATTCTAATTCTAAGTCCTGGATAATAGACTCTGGAACAAGTAAACACATGTGTTTTGACTCTAGTTCTATCATGTCTCTTTCTCCTTTACCTATACCTATTATTATTAAGTTGCTTAATTCTTCTAGGGTTAGAGTCACTCATGCAGGGAGTATACTCCTATCCAGGTCTAGTTTTAAATAATGTTTTGAATATTTCATATTTTAGATACAATCTTCTTTCTGTGCATAAACTCTATCTTATATAATATTGTATTGTCAATTTCACATCCAATGGGTGCATTTTACAGGGCCATCATTTGAAGAGTCCACAAGTTTTTGTTGAAGTTAAAGGGGGTCTTTACACATTGTAGTCTTCTATGACACATCATAGGACTATTTCTTCTAGCAACTTAGTTTCTTTATCTAAGTCTCATATTTCTAATTCTGTTTCAGATTCTGTTTCTCTTTCTTTGTCTGCTAAAACTACCTCTACTGTAATGCTATGGCATGTAAGACTTGGGCATTTGCCTTTTTATGCAATGATAAATATTACTTTCATTTCTTTTCCTGCCAATCATGATTGTTCTTGTACTGTTTGTCCCCTAGTAAGGCAAACTAGGCTACCCTTTCCTATAAGTTCTATCAAAATCAAGAGTATTTTTGAGGTTATTCACATTGACACTTGGGGTCCATTCAAAGTACCTACCTATAATGGATACAAGTATTTTCTTACAATTGTTGATGATTTTAGTAGAGCTACTTGGACTTACTTATTATCTACTAAAGGAAATGCTTTTCCAATCCTACAAAATTTTTTGTCTATGGTTGAAAGATAATTTAATACCAAGGTTAAGATCATCAGATCAGATAATGCCTTAGAGTTAGGAAATCAGCTTCACTATACCTACTATCACAGGGTATTTTGCATCAAACTTTTTATATTGCAACACCGCAACAAAATGGAATAGTTGAGAGAAAACATAGGCATTTGTTGAAAATTGCTAGAGCCCTCATGTTTCAATCTAATATTCTTATTTGTTATAAGGGGGAATGTATTCTAACTGCCACTTTTCTTATTAATAGATTTTCCTCTAAAGCTCTTAGTGGAAGAACCCTTTATGAAGTTCATTTTCACCAAAAATCCTCATACCACTTCTTGAGAAGTTTTGGTTGCCAATGCTATGCCTCTACACTTGCTCAACATAGAGATAAATTTTAGCCTAGAGCACAACTTTGCACCTTTCTTGGTTATCCTAATGGTACCAAAGATTATAAATTGCTTGATTTATCTTCTAAGAAAGTACTTATTTTTAGGGATGTCCAATTCTTTGAGCAAATCTTTCCCTTTCTCCAAACACATTCCACATCTCCTCTTACGTTTCCTATTTTTCTATCTATCTTTGCTGATTATATTTTACATTTAGTACCTATAATCTAATACTTATAACTTCTTCTCCTCTCACTGACTTTAGCTCAAAGACAAATCCTATCTCAGAGACAACACCATCTATTTCACCTGATCCAGAACCCCACTCTACTTACCAAATTCCTTCCAATCCACCTACGTTATGCCTCCTGTCTTACCTAGTAGGATATCTAGTAGAGCCAATAAAGGGACACTTTCCTCTCACTTACAAGATTTCATTTGCAACAATGTCTATACCACTGATCTCATATCATCTTATCTAAATTCATCAATTTCTGACTCCCTTGTTCTAGCTTTAGTTGCCTTATCCTCTTCAAATCAGAATCTAATCCACTCCATCTCCACTATTCATAAACCCCTGCACTATTCTCAGACTTGTACTCATCCTGTATGGTTTAAAGCCATGGATTCTAAATTGGCTACTTTGAAAGAGAATCACACTTAAGATATAGTACTTTTGCCTCCTGGTAAGAAGGTTTTACACTGTAAATAGGTTTATAAAGTAAAACAAAATGCTGATGATTCTATTGAGAGACTTAAGGCACATTTAGTGGTTAGAGAAGATGTACAGAGAGAAGGTTTGTATTTTAATGAGACATTCTCTCCTGTCGTCAAAATGATAACAATCAGATGTATCTTAACTATTGCAGTAAAAAAAAATTGGTTTGTCTCTCAATTTGATGTGGATAATGCATTTTTACATGACGATTTATAAGAAGAAGTTTACATGAAGTTTCCTTCAGGTATTACTCCTCCCAGTCCTCACCATGTTTGTAAACTCAGAAAATTCCTATATGGTCTTAAACAAGCCTCAAGGTAATGGTATGTCAGGCTTGTCGGAGCACTAAGTTTTAAAGGGTTTTCTTCCTCTTTAAATGATAACTCCTTATTTTTTAAACATTCAGGGGATCAGATCACTTTCATAGCAGTTTATGTAGATGATATTTTGATTACTGGGAACAATCAACAGGTTATTTCAGATCTAACTTGTTTCCTTCATTTAGAGTTTAAAATCAAAGATCTTGGGAAAATCCACTATTTTGGGGGGATGAAAATACTTTGAGAAATAGAAGGATTTATTGTGACTCAAAGGAAATTTACCTTGGATCTTCTTGACGAATTTGGTTGCTATGCTCTCCCTGCTGTTTCCACTCCTTTGGATCCTTAATTGAAGTTGACAGCTGACTATGGAACTCCTCTAAAAGATGTTTCTATTTACTGGTGACTGGTCGACAAACTCAACTACTTGACACATACTTGTCTAGATTTTTCCTTCAAGATTTTCATCCTTAGTCAATATATGCAGCGTCCTTGCACTGGTCATTTTTCTGTTGTTCTTCGCGTGTTGCAATATCTTCGTTCTAATACAAATCAAGGTTTTCTCTTTAATTCAAGATCATATTTTTCTCTTCTTGCTTGTTGTGAAGCTGATTGGGTATCTTGCCTAGAATCTGGCTACCCTGTTAGTGGATTTTTCATCAGTTTAGGCGGATCTTCTATCAGCTAGAAGTCGAAAAAATAAACCTCGATATCTTTATCATCAGTTGAAGCTGAATACCATTCAATGCGTCATCTTGTGGAGGAGTTGACTTGGTTCACTCGTTTGCTTGCTGATCTTTTCATTTCTCCACTGGTACCTATTTCGATCTTGTCTGACAATCAAGCCTCCATACACATTGCCCAAAATCTAGTCTTTTACGAACGTACGAAGCACATTGAACTCAACTATCACTTCGTCCGTCAATAAATTTTATTCGTCATGATTTCTCTCAGATTTACTCCATCCAAGTCTCAGCTTACAAATCTTTTCACAGAAGCTTTGTCTGGACCTTCTCTTTTCACAATAGAGTTAAGGATTTCAACTCAAAATCTTCGTTCTCCGACAAGAAGAAGAAGAACCACAGGTTATTTGACACAACGTTAAAGCAAAAGAACATTGGGCCTATTCGACTAGTCCACAACAATAAAGACTTCAGCCCAAATTCAAATAAAGGGTGTTTACACACAGCTGTACATAATATATAATAAAGGAATAATTAGGTTGTTACAAGTTAGGTAATAGAATAGTTAAAAAAGCACAAAGTTTTTTTTTTTTTTCCTATTTTGTTTGTTTCTCTAGTTATCTTGTATATATACGTTGCATAGATGATTTCAGAAGTACACGGATAATTTCCGCAATTCTTTTCTCTTCAAGTTATTCTTTCAAGTATACCAAGATACACTTATATGTATACAGTACATGATATTAATTTTCAAATTTTGAAAGATATGGTGTATGTTAAAAATTTATGATATGCTTTTAGGGATCGCTTGGTTGGAAACAAGCTATTCCGGAAATAATTATCTTGGGATTAGCTATTCTGGGATTAGTTATCCCCTCCCCCCTCAAGGTGAGATAAAAATAACACTATAATCTCGAGATAATTAATCTTGCGATAAGTTATCCCTTGCATTTTATATCAACCAAACATGAGATAGAATCATCCTAAAATTAATTCCGAGATAAGTTATCCCTTATTCCTTGTACCAAATGACTCCTTAGTGTATACACATACTGATTTGTGAGTTTTACTGCAATCTAAATTTTTTACATATTTTGTATACACTTACAGGCTGTTGCATACATTTTGTTTTTAGTTTGGTTGTTGTTGAATTTGCATGCACATGCTATATACACCTTCTGATTTGGATACATATGTTTAACGTAAATAACAATATATTGAAGCAAACCATGTTGGAACAAGCGTATTTTGTATAATTCGTATAATAAATGTATAATCAATATATACGATGTATAATATATTTTATATATTATGAAATATATACATTTTATTATAAACTTTATATACCTATATACACACAAATTTCATTATATACACTTTACTGACTATTCTTATACACTATATATTTACTTTTTATACAATATATACACATTATATATATATATATATATATATATATATTTATCAGAAGGCTTTTCATATACACTTCATATTCACTTTTAATACAATATAATACATATTATATACATTTTTATCCGTAAATTTTTTATATACACTTCAGATTCACTTTCATATAATATATGTACACATTATATATATTTTTATCAATACACTTTTCATATATACATTTTATAGTCATTTTCTATAAAATATATATGTGCATTATATGCATTTTTCTCACTACACATGAGAGAGATAGACGCGACGAGAGAGAGAGTAGAAAGAGAGGAGAGAGAGAGAGAGAGAGAGAGGGGTTGGAGAGGAGGAGAGTTTGGCCATAGATTGTTATTATCAAGGACTTACAGAATATTTAAGGGTATGTAGGTCAAAGTGGGGCCATTTAAATTTCTAATGGGAGGGGCCATTTAAATTTCTAATGGAAGTACTATGTCTTTGTCTTATAAAAAGTGGTCGGGTATGCAACTCGAATTGACACATGAGATTTCTTGCTAAAATAGTTTCAAAAGAATATTTTTTTTAATTTATATGCTATATTTCTTTTTCATATACTAGCACTAACATTAACAATACACCAAAAAAGATACTTAGCGATAACTAGTTAATGACAATAGCTTAGTTGTCGCTAAATTATATATTTAGAGTAATATTATATTATTAATGACCATTACATTTCAGCATTCTTTGTAAATCCTCCTAAAGCTCATAGAGTCATTGGATCCAATGACAATTAACTAATGCCAGTAAATGCTTTAGCACTCTTTGTTAAAGTGCATATTTATTGCCGTTAAAAACCTCTATTATTTTAGTGTAAATACATAAAGTAGTAGAATAGTAGTAATAGTTGCCAAATTTAAATTATTAAAGCATTATTAATAAGATTAATTAGTAAAATATGTTTTTAGTGTCATGATCCAAAACTCAAGTCGTGATGACACCTATCCCAACGCCCCGGATAGGTAAGCCAACCCAACATACAATAGAAATAAATAGTTAAATACACAGAATAAATAAATAAAGATAGTCTCAAATTGAATCACAAAACAACTCCAGAAAGAAGTACGAAGAACAACAAGAAGCCCTAAAAGTCGGTAGTCACAAATACAAGACTCTAATGATAGAATCAGTACAAAAAAGTCCAAAGTATCTCAAATAAAAAATACAACAGTAATCTGAAAGGAAGAGACTCGATAGGCACTGGATCAATCAGCGACTACCTTTGAATCTCAATAGATATAGCTCCAAGTGATGACTCTAACTCAACATCCGAGAATAACTAGCTCGGTACCTACACGTAAAGTGCAAAAATAAATAAGCGTCTGTACTAATCCACATGTACTTAGCAGCATCGTGGACTGATCTTAATTCAAAGTGATGATGAGAACCACCTAATTTAACCCCATCCAACACGACTCATATAAACCTGCAAACATGAACACCACACATAGTTTAATAGTTATATAACAATAATATGGAATCAACACTGTGCAAATCCACAATTCATTATTACAGAACAAGAATAACAAGACCACCAAATTCACGATATACAATAATGTTGGTACCAATAAATGTAAGTGATAAGATGAATGTAATGATGCAAAGTATGCTACAGTATAAACCTGTTGTTCTATATAGCTAGCTGGGATCCATGGGGGACTCACGAGGTCCATATACTCACCTGAAATTATTTTAACATCGGACACACAAATCAAGAATCCACCCAAATCATTTCCCATCCACCCAGAACACTGTCCATCAGGCATGTAAATCAAGTCAGTAAAATCCACTTGGAACATGCACTTTTCTATCGGACATGCACATTATTTTCAAATCACTTTTCTCAAAATATCTCTTCAACAGTGCCATGATAAGAATATGAGTGAGTATGCATATTTCACAATAAATAGAGGAACACAACTATCACAATCTAGGCACACAAGGTCATACTCAACTCAAAAATACCGGCTACAACCCCATATGTCATCAATATCTACCAAATTAATAAAATCAAGCTCGTCATGGGAGGTACAACCAATATCAACCACTTTCAAGACCAAAAAAATCACTATTTCAATTTTTTCACTATGAGTCATGCATCAATAACAGGGAAAAATAGTCCAATCAAGTCAATTATTCATTTAACCTTTACAGAAACATCGGTACTCGCATAAATGCTTGACATCTCACCTATACAAGACACATCTCCCTATTACCCCATGCATGCAACTGACACATAAACACCTCAAAAGAGAGTTAAAGAAAGTCTCAACTTGCCTTAAAGAAAGTTCAAATAGTCACACCAAAGCTATACCCTTCCAAATAGTCTCCAAACAAATCCAATCTGGTCAAATACGTATTATACATAAGAAAACAAATTCATAGTCATCCATATTGTTGTACTTAAATTTCGGGTCCAAAAAGTCAACCCAATAGCCAACCTCGAACCCCAAAGGGCAAAATTAAAATTTTATTTGAAAATCACATTACTCATAACTAATCATTTCAAATTAGAGAGTATGTTGAAAATGGAGTTAAATTCGACCTTCAAAGCCTCAAAGCACCATTTCTTAACTTTTCCTCAAAATTCTCAAATTTTTAAATTGAAAAACCAAGCTTTAAAGATGAAATCATAAATAGATTATTAGGAAATGTGTAAAAATAGTATAAGAATCATAACCAAGGAAGAAATCTTGAAAATCACCTTTTAATCTCCCAAAAACAAGTTTTCAAGCTCCAAAATCGAGGTATGAAAAATAGGATAAAAAATGATAAAATCCACCATCAACTATCGCGATCTGTGCACCTGCGGAGATCTGATAGGAGGTGAGGCTCGCAAGCACGACGAATTGTCCGCCACTGCAGACTTCACTTACCAAGTGGAGTCTCTCAGGCGCGAGCCCTTACTGCAGGAGCGAGCTTGCAGGAGCGGAGAAATTCCGTAGTCGCAGCTCCGCTAGTGTGAACGAGGCTCTGCAAGAGCGACAAGCCCCAGGGTGAGTAGGTTCCACTAAAGCGGAACTACCTTCGCTGTTGTGCCTTCACAGGCGCGATCAAGAGTTCACAGAAACGATGGCACCAGATGACAGCTGAACAATAGTTCCAAAACTCAACAAAATTTTTTGAACGGACTCTCGAACTCACCTGGAACGCCGCGAACACAAACCAACCATGCTACTAGACAAAAACAACATTACGAACTTAATGAAATCATCAGATCATCGGTCAGAGGTTGCTATCGACAAATGTTGACCAAAGTCAGCTTTATACCTTAAACTTTCAACTTTTCGTCCAACTACTCAAAATCTATCTGAATGCCTCGGGACCCGCACCAAAGTTCCTACTAACCCAAAAATGACATTCTGGAGCTAACGGGACTCTCTTACGACTACAAAATCTTCAAATATTGACCAAAGTAAACCATACGAACTTCAAACCCTTACAAAATGAAAAACTCATGTAATACTAAACCAATCACTTCGAGAACCGTGTCACCCACATCTGCTGACCACAAATACTATAATGCAACTACGGAGAGGGATAAAATAGTCGAAATATATAAAAGTTGTAAAATCACTATGAGGGTTGTTACACATGATTAAAAAATTTATGAAATGTGACAGATTAGTAGAGACCAAATAATATAAAACGGAGGAAGTATTTGGTTATTCTCTTTTGTACCTGATATCCAAAGGTGCCTTGTACTTGTTAAACATTGTCAGAGTAATTATTTGGCTGTCTTAAGATTAAAGGCGACTGTGACATATCTTGTGGTTGGTCCTTTAATTATTGATGTGAAATGACTCAATTTATATCCGACTCGCAATTGCTAAGGTATTAAAACTTGTGTATACCTCACTTCTGACTCTTATAACGATTAATAATTTATTTATACAGGCAATGGAGATCAAAAGTTGAGCGCACAGCGAAGCTCACCCAGATGGTGCGACATGTACTATCAGAAGCGAATTCATGATTTAAAAATCGCAAAGACATGATTATTTTAACATAGATGTTAGTGAAACTAAGACAACCACTAATAGATAATGTCGTGTTGGACTTGTCATTAATTAATGATGTAAATTGTGCCAAAAATACAAGTATATATAGACCGATATACATTCTAGTCTAATATACTTAGTGGTTTGATAGAGTGTATTAAAAAAATAGTGCATGCATTAGTCTTGTGTATTACTATTACTTCGTTTGGTATATTTTTTTAACCTATGTATAAGTTATACACTCCATTGTGTATTGAGGCGTGTATTACTAATACCTCAAAATCTATGGTACTAATAATGCAATGAATTTTAATGCATGCTTGCATTAGCATAATCAAAGATACAATTGTCCCTTAAAACCTTTTCCACATCCTATCCACCATATTTATGGAGGATATTTTTATAAACAAATATTTTTTTTTTTAAAAGTGTGCAATGCATATTATTTTTAATACATCAAACCAAACAACACATAAGAGAAATCTAAGCATAACTAATACTAGCATTACTAATACATCATATTTTATACTATTTTTATATATCCTACCAAACGACCCTTTAGACTGATAGCTTAGTGAACAAGGATGTTCAAAGTATTAAGTACACAAATTGTTGCAGGTTCGATTTCTCGGTACATCATGGAAGACAAAGCTTCAATTAGTGCACCAAAAACAATTACATTTACTAGAGTCCCCAGTTAAATATATATAGTTTTAACTTCTTGAGGTCTATATGCATAAACAAAAATAATTTTAAAGTTAACTGGTGCACGTGACCCACTAACTTAAATGTGGGTCCTTCTCGTCCTCTGTTAATTGCTAGAACAGTAGTGCTTGATAGTACCTTTGATGTTAGGTAAAAGCTAGTTATAAAGTGTTCCAAATATTTGTTTCCCTCTATTTTTTTGTAAAGATAAGTGGTGGACATTTTGAATGTTGAAAATAACTGTTTTACTTAGGAAAATTCTGCATGATATTTTACCTTTGATAAACAAAGAGACCGACAATACGATGGCAGATTCCTCTTATTGTATTTAGTACCTTGATTTCGAATCTTTATCATATCTTGAAAATTAAACGAACAAAATAATTGATAGAGGGTCCATCATACTATTATAACAACGTGAATTCCATTGCATAATACAACATATACAGACTCAACATTGGGCCCGTGCATAGTACGGGTGACACCTTAGCTACTAGACTTTCATTGTTCGTATCACTTTCAGGCTGTGCCTTCTTATCAGCACATGCATTGTCTTACTACAAAATTCTTCTTTTTTTCTTTTTTTTTAATACTTTGTTCTTTTAATAAGTTATGTGGCTAAGAGGTAGGTGGAAGAAATATTGGAGAGAGGTGATTAGAAAGGATATGATGCAGTTACAGCTTATTGAGGACATAATCCTAGATAGGAAGGTGTGGAGGATGCAGATTAGGGAGAAGACTAGTAGGAATGAGTGTTTCTTTGCTAGTAGGTAGACTTAGGAGTGTTTTGTTTTGTTGTCTGAACTAGTAGTCGTAGTGATATGCTTGTTGTCGTGAGTCAGGGGTCTATCGAAAACAGTCTCTCTACCTCACCTCTGAGGTAAAGGTACGTACTGCGTACACTCTATCCTCCCCAAACTCCACTTTTGAGGGAATATACACTGAGTATGTTATTCTTGTTGTTGATGTGGCTAAGCAACTTTTAGTAGGTTTTGTGTATTGGTAACTTTTTTTCCCTTCTTATGAATTTTCATCCTTTTTGTTGATGTGGTAAACCCGAAATTAACAAAGTTAATTTTGAGGTTGGAGATGGAGAGTGTTTATCATCAGAACAACCCCTCATATAAGAAATTTGTTTGCTTAAAAAAAAAAGTTTATATGTGCAGATGAATGCTTTTGAAATTTGAATTGAGAAA
Source organism: Capsicum rhomboideum (assembly GCA_031232105.1). Lineage (NCBI taxonomy): Eukaryota > Viridiplantae > Streptophyta > Magnoliopsida > Solanales > Solanaceae > Capsicum > Capsicum rhomboideum. Next base: position 132,448,617 of record CP124712.1, on the reverse strand, counting down.
ACGAAAGACAGATTTTCCGCTATCATCCTTCATATGTATAGTACACTATAGTTAACAAACAGAAATAGATCAGATGAAAGTTTAAAAAAAAATAATCAAATCCAATACAATTTTTTTCTTGGATTTTTCAACTTCTGCTAACGATGAAGTGTTTTCTGTACCACATTATATGTGGCAACTGACCAAGCACATAGGGAACCATTTATTTGTTTTTCAAGTAAAGGAAGATGATAGATATTAATAAAAATTAAAATTAGATAGAGTACAACTAACCAAATTATTTAGAAAAGCAAAAAGTATATACAAATTCTTTTGTAACACTTCCCAGTTATTGGGATGTCAATTATATATTCTTTTCCCTACTTTTAGTAAATTATTATTCTGTTGGAGAACTTTTTTAAAAATATTTTTATCAATCAAACATAACAAAATTTGGAAAACTCCAAAACAAAACAACTCCCAAAGGACAATTTTCTTAATAATTGTTGAATTGTCCCTCTCAATCTATTTATTTATGTTAGAAAAATGAAGTTCATCAAAATTATATTAAAAATAAATTTATAAGTTTAACTTTCCAAGCTTTAAATTTGAAACTTTACATAAAATACTTAAATATTCGTAAAACTTACATAAATCCCAATAAGTTTACCTCTAATTACTCTCTATTCCTACTCTTTGCTAAATTATAAATAATCCCTTATTTTACAATTTTTAAATACATAATTAGCATCCGGATACATAATTTTAAAGTTGAGATACGTAATTTTGAACTTAAGAATGTAACAGTTAATTACTTCATTTTTGCTCGGATACATAATTAGCATCCGAATACATAATTTTGAAGTTGAGATGCATAATTTTAATTACTGAGATACATTTATTTCTGAATCTATTTGGCCGAGATACATAATATATTTACTAAACCCAAGGGAGATACATCATTAAAATTATGTATCCGAAAATTTATGAATTTGTGGATGTATCAGGCTGTTTTTTAAAAGAAAAAAAATTTAGGTAATTAATAAAAAGGATAGGAATTTTATGTAGTTTAGTAAAGATAAGTTGTGGTGTTATATAATTTTTCCTAAATATTTTTATCCAAATTACTTAATCAAACACAACAACAATTTATCTAATTATCTGGCTAATGTAATCTCGGAAGTGAAATTTCGATCAATACTACTTTAGAAAATTAAAATTATAAATATATATGGGGCTAGTAGCTTCACCTCACGAGTAGAACTCGCGACTAAAATGAGTCATGTTAAGTTGAAAGTGACAGAAATAGGCCATCACTCTAAAGTGGTGCTAAAATAAGCTACTCGAAATAATTAATTTCGATTTATAAAAATTTTTTAATAGAGGCATTAACCGCGTTGAACAGTAAAATTTTTTATATAAAACAAAATAATATATTCTGAGTTACAAATCGGATTAAAAAACTCCGACTTATAAAAAATTAATATTTTATAACTCGGAATAAAACATTCCGATCTCTACCCAAAAGGTCGTCTTTCCTAACAAAAGCAGGGAATCTTTGGTGAGCTACCACTTTAATGTCTTTCTTTTACGGCGCAGAGGTGACCAGAATCGAACGACTACAAGTAATATCGACAGTGATGATAATGAACCACAGTACGGACCTAGAACTAGTTGTTTTAGGAGGGATTCTAAACTCTACATTCTTTTGTTCCTCAAGGAAAGCACATTTGGATCCCATATAGTAATTGAATGTTTATATACCATGGCGTTGTTCAGAAATATAAATTGCAGGTTTTTTGTTGTGCTTTTGCTTATCAGCAGTTTATATCGGTAAATATTGTATAAAGTCAGTTGCAAAGTGCAGATACATGACACCATCTGAAAATTGTATATTTTGAGTTGCTGCGTTCAATCGCGGATTCTAAAAAAAATTCCATAAATCAAAATTAATTATTTTGAGTAGTTTATTTTAGTAGCACTTTAAAATGATGGCCTATTTCTGTCACTTTCAACTTAACATGACTCATTTCAGTTGAGAATTCTCACTAATATAACCAAAAAAAGGGTGGTAGGGGTGGAGGTGGGGGTGGAGGGTGGTGGTGATGGTGTGTGTGGGTGGTGGTGGGGGAGGGGGGGGGGGTTAAGAAGAATTGAGTCAAAATTTTTGCTAAAAAGAAATTGGTTTTCCTCGAATTGATAAACGGTTAGCAAGAAGATATTGAATTGAAGTGCCAATTGGATTCACACATCAATGGACGAGCCAATAAACTTTTCGAATATTGCAAATCCCAAGATGATATATAACACCCTTCCTTCTAAATAAGTGTATGTTTATTTTTAAATTTTATTTTTAAATAAGTGATTATTTAAGTCTTTAAAAATATTTTGATCATAATCTTTTTAATATGTCCTTATATAATTAATGTCTAATTCTTCATTTTAAATATAATCAATGTTAACATGTAAAAAAGTACAAACTTATTTAGGAATAAGTTGGTAAAATTATATTTTATTTTCTAGGAATTAATAGTTTATTAAGGAATGTGATAAACCCAAAAGATGTACTTATTTAAGGAATAATTTAATACTTCATCCGTTTCATTTTACTTGAATTTATTCTAAAAGTAGACATTTTAATTTACTTTTCTATTTCAGAAGAGAGTTTTATTATTTCTTTCTCAAATTTACTTTTAGTATTAAAAAACTAGATAAAATAGTAATCGTTAAATTTAGAGATCAAAATATTATTAATAAAAATAATTTAGTAAAATAATTAAAATAAATTTAAGAAATATATTAAGTTAATAGAAATCACGCAAAATAAAACGGAGAAAATACTATTCTTTATCCTTTAATTTTAATATGTATGAAGTACGTTGGTTGATCAAAGCTTCATAATTGATGTTATCTATTCGTGCCATCACCTTCTAGATGGAGTATATTTTCGGCATAATATATCGATGAGTTTTTTAAATTTATTGATAAATTTTAGTTGATACTTAAATTATGGCTTATTTAAATTGAGTATTCAAATATATGATGCCTTTTTACTAAAAACTTTTTTACTCGAAACTTTTTTAAAAAATTTATGCATGTTTTCGAGTGCTAATTATTTAAATAAATAAATTGTTTAGAATATGTTATATTCTTCAGCTATATGTATTAATCTCAATAAATTGTAAAATCTCATGTATAATGCATGTGAATTTATTATATCTATGTAAAATTAAGTATTTATGTACATATTTCTGAAATTGATATAATATTATCTTCAGATACATGTTTAAGAAGAATAAATGGTTCACTTGCTTAAACATTGAGTTATTTACCTTATAGAAATAATAATTAATTAATTCATCTACATAATAAATATTTATAAATAACAATTAAATACATCATAATTGGATTGTCTAAATAAAGTCTACTAACAAATTTAAGAGGTCGTTTGTTATTCAATTTTTTTTGGATCATGTAATTATCAGAAAATAAGAGCAGCCTCATCTAAAACTGCTACGTACACAAATAATGCCAATTATATACGTCATGTCGTCATCAACCAGCAAGGTACGTCCCCCCTGTCTGGCGTGTAAATTTTCCCATGTGTTAGTTGAATATGTATATCTAAAATAACATTTCTTTTTCAAACTAAATTTTCATTTTTCCAAAAAATAATTAACAGTGGATGTGACTAGCTATATGAAATATACACACATTCTATCATCATGATAGCTAATCGGAGAAAATTGAGTGATTAATCATTAGGTTATTTGAGTTTATCCTCTCTGTGAAATTCAGTTTTAAAGGAAAATATTGATAATTTTTATTTGTTTTTGTTTCACAAAATTATTAGAGTGGGTGAATGCATACTTTCCTTCTCTACTTTTCTTTTTATTGATTTTTATTTTTGGGAGAAATAACGAATACTTCTTTTGATTTTTATTTTTGGGAGAAATAACAAATACTTCCTCCGTCCTAATTTATGATATTCTTTTATTTTTAGTCTGTTTAAAAAATAATAACATGTTTTTATATTTAATATAACAGTAATTTAATTTTAAACTTCTTATTTTATCCTTAATAAAATAATTTACAGCTATACAGATACCTATCGACTTATTTTAGATTACAAATTTTTAAAAATAAATGCTTTTACTTTAAAATTTTATTACATCAATCAAACATCTTCACATCATCACATGAATCAAGCCAGAAACAGAGCCAGTATATACTAATATAAGTGTAGAAAGCTAAAAGATTATGTTATAAGCAACAACTAACCATGATTATTATAAATTAGAAAACGATGTTTTTCCAGCTCGATATATTCTAATTTTGGTTTTTTATTATGCTCCGCAAGGATGATAATGAGGTGGGGCAAAATAGGAGAGCTTTTAAATGGGGCGGGGTAGGGCAAGGCGGGACAGAAGATATTTTTTGATATATTAGTGGGACAAGACAGGTTGGCTTGTGGGCTAAATCTAGTCATTAACATTATGAAGATCAGAAGTATATTCACAATGATTCTGACTGGTTATTTCATATATTACTTTAAATTTTAATTCGTACAAATGCTTCCATTGTGCATTGGAAAAAGATCAGAACGTTGGAGATGTTGATGGATAGATAAATTCTATTCACATATTGCATAAACGTTTTCCACATATTGCGTCTAATATTCAAGAATAACATAATCGTTCAAAAATAATTTCCAATACACATATGGTATAGAAAATGCTTTCAGTGTTTAGTACATACAATGAAATTGTGTAATCATTTAAATCATAAATCGATAGGTGATAACTTCCAATTTTTTCCCTTAGCTTATGTACAATTTCCATTTAACGTAGCATGCAAATTTTCTTCTGCAAATCAAAAATATGGACTTATAGCCTGTTTGGCCAAGCTTAATTTTCTTCAAAAGTACTTATTTTTACTCAAAAGTGTTTATGTTAAAAAATTGAGGTGTTTGACCAAGCTTATGGAAGAAAATAAGTGCATCTGGGGAGTAAAACAAACAGTTTTTCATAAGCTAAAAAAAGTAGCTTCTCTCCAAAAGCACTTTTGAAAAAAATACTTAATGAAAAAAATACACTTAAAAGCACTTTTAAAAGCTTGGTCAAATACTAATTGTTGCTCAAAAGTATTTTTTCAACTTTATTGGCCAAATACAAACTGCTTCTCACTAAAAGTACTTTTTTGAAAAGCATTTTTGAAAAAAACACTTCTGAAAATAAGCTGATTTTAGAAGTTTGGCCAAACAGACTATTTAATCACTTTTAAAAAGTAATAAATTATCACAAAACGAAAAATAAAGAGAGAGGAAAATGAAAAAGAGACTAACAGTGCTTGGACAGGAAGGGACGGAGTAAGCCAGGACAGGGTAGGATAAATTTTCAAAATTATACTAAACTAGATAGAATAGAACATGTCAAAATCTTAGTGGGTCAAGACTCACCTGCCGCAATTGTCATCCCTAATGCTTTTATTTTAGTTTCAAAAATCATGTAATATTCCATGTTTGAGTATGCAGGTAAGAGTGATGGTACTTGTAGTCTTGTCTTGGAGGCTGGAGCCCTTCTGGTTTGGCCCCCCTTTAGTAAAAATTAGAGACTCTCCTTATCACATTGGCGCCTTATCAGTTATCACCACCCTATCATGATTATATTTAGTTAAATAAAAAAAATTCCAATCAAAACATAAGAGCACAATCGAAAAATGAAATTTAAGCGCTAAAAGTTAATCTCATCTTATTTAGTACACGTAAGCCAAAGATATGTTTTAATTATATCTTGTTTATCCATTTTAGTCCAATAATAACCCAAACATCTTCCAAGTTCCAATAAAATATATTCACTAAAGAATTGTACCACTGTTCAATCGATATTATAATTCCGTCATTATAATTCCAGGACAACTTATTTATCAACCAAACGACTCTTTAAGTACATTCTTATGTGTCGGCGAGATGCTTAAGTTGTGATGATACTTTATGGTTCTGACTGATTATTTCATATTACTTTAAATTTAATTCAAACAAATTATTCCATTGTGCATTGGGAAAAAAATCAGAACGTTAATGTTGATGAACAACTTTACTCTCTTAACATTTTAGATTAGCTTTTTCTACATATTTCTTCTAATATTTAAGAATAACACTAATCATTCAATAAATAATTTTCAATACGTATGATAGAGAAAAAGAAAGAGGCTACCGGTGTTTAATTAGAGTATAAAATGAAATTGTGAGTTCGGAGCGTAAAAGACCACTTCATACAATTGTGATCATATGAATTTTAAATATATTAGTCCAAATAAATATGGTGGATTAATATAATTGGATTAATTATTTAAGTCCAATAAATATGGATTTAATTAAAGTCCAAAATTCATCGGGCTAGTCCATTAATTTGGGCTACAAATAATGAGCCCACTTGGTTAAGCCCAATATGTCATCTTATTCTAGAGGCCCAATTTGGCGCCACGTGTCAAATGACGTGGCATGCCAAGTCAAGTAAAGGAGTTAATAGGACCGTGCCACATGTCAAAATGATGCAGCAAGCCTAGTGAAATCAAAAGCCCATAAGAATGCGCCACGTCACTTAAATCTGATTGGCCAAAAGAAGCTCATCTTCACCATGACTCTTTCCTTCCTACAACTATAAATAGGGGTCTCATAATTCAGAAAAGAGGAGCAACAATTCGAACAAGAAGCAAGAGAGAGCTCGTGGATCAAACACCACAAATTTCTCTGCAAGCTACAAGTTCAAGCATTCAAGTTCATAAACAACTGAAGATCAAGACGAAGATTCAAGATCAAGCTCAAAAGCCCTTGAATCCAAATCCACAAGTCAAGATCAAGTTTATTAAATCCACAAATCAAGTTCAAGTTCATCAAATTCAAGATCAAGCTCGAAGCCCTTGAATTTATATTTAGAAAGGCGAATCAGAGGATTCATAGAGATTGTAACACTCACATATTGAAATCAATAAACGATTGTTGCAATATTTTTCCTATCCCGATTACTATTTTCTCGGTCGCGAATTTTATTGTCTTACAAATTCTGGCACGCCCAGTGGGACAATCTCTACCTCTCATCTCAACTTTCCAACTTCAAAAGTTCAAGAATACCGAAATGACTTCCAAGAAGGTCAACTCTCAATCCACTACCTCTAAGGCTGCTAATTCCAAGTTCTCTGCCGAGGTAGAAAGCATCCTTGATGTTACTTTTGGAAGCTTTGGAGCTGTCACAAGGAGCAAGGCCAACATGATGGAGCAACAAACACATCGAGTGTCGACGACATCAACTCCAATTTTTGGGTCTTCAACCCCAAAAAGAACAAGGTCCTCTACAAGTGCTTCAGAAGAAGGAAGCAGTGTGGCAGAGAAAATCAAGAAAACTCTGGCTCTACTTGATCTCTCTGGTTCAAAAAACTCTGGGACAAAGAACGATGGTCATTCAACCAACATGTCATCTCCACTTACTCCACGCGAGCCAAGGACTTCAGAGATCAACTTATGTGACAATCCGTGCTACTCTCCGATGTCTCCAATAATCATGCAAACAATGGTAACTGATGTCTCATCCATGGAGGAGCAACTTGCGAATATGGCAAAAGCGATTGAAGGTTTGACCAAGTATGTGCAAACTCAAGACACTCGGATTGATAAGTTGATGGATCGAATGGAAGGCTTAATAGATGGAGATTCTAGCCATGCACCTGGAAAGGCTCCAGAAGTTCAAGAGATAGATCCTCCTACCAAACAGACACCGCCTACTAAGGAGGTGCCAGTCGCTTCTGGCGGAATGATCCCAATTGATCTATTGAAGGAGTTCATTGAAGGGACCCTTAAGGACAAGTACGACGTTACTACCAAGTCTTCCCTGACGTATGCCAAGCCTTACACTGCTAGGATTGATAGCTTCAAGATGCCTGCAGGCTATCAACCCCCCAAATTTCAACAATTTGAGGGCAAAGGAAATCCAAAGCAACATGTCGCCCACTTTGTTGAGACATGTAACAATGCCGGAACATATGGTGATTATCTCGTCAAGCAATTTGTTCGCTCCCTAAAAGGAAATGCCTTTGATTGGTATACGGACCTCGAACCCAAATCAATTGATAGCTGGGAGCAACTGGAGCATGAGTTCCTAAATCGATTTTATAGCACGAGGCGTACAGTGAGCATGGTAGAACTCACAAATACTCGTCAAAGAAAGGATGAGCCAGTTATTGACTTCATCAATCGATGGAGGAATGCTAGCCTAAATTGTAAAGATAGGCTCAGTGAAACTTCCGCAATAGAGATGTGTATCCAAGGAATGCACTGGGAGCTTCTCTATATTTTGCAAGGAATTAAGCCAAAATCCTTTGAAGAGTTAGCTACTCGTGCTCACGACATGGAGTTGAGCATGTCTTCTGCCGGAAAAGGAGTAGCACCCATCCATGACCCTCGAAAGGGAAAGGACAAACAGGAACCCAGGAGATGGACCAAGTTTGTCCCCAAAAGCGACAACAAAGAATCCATGAATGTCAACGTGTCTCCTGTGAAGCTCACCACAAAGGTGAGCAAGAAGCAAAGCGTAAAGACTACTTCTCAAGTGCGTCCAAACCAGAAGTTGACTTTCAAGGAGATGCAAGAAAAAGAATACCCATTCCTTGATTCTGACGTTTCCGAAATTTTTGATGAACTTCTTGAGCTGAAGCTCATTGATCTACCAGAAATGAAGCGGCCCGATGAAGTTGGAAAAACTGATGACCCAAACTATTGCAAGTATCACAGGCTTGTGGGTCACCCTTTGGAGAAATGTTTTGTCTTCAAGGATAAAATCATGCAACTGGCTAATGAGAAAAAGATCGTGCTTGATGATGAGAAGGCCAGTTCTCATCAAATCTCCATTACTTTTGGCTCACTCGATCCGGTCCAAATATGCAACTTCAAAGAGCGTAATGAGGAGCCATTAAAACAAGACAAGTCTCTAATTGATGAAGGTGATGATGAAGGTTGGACTTTGGTGACTCGGCGAAGACGCAACAAGATGACGAGTCTACGAAAAGACTCATCCAAGCAGCCAACCAGAAGGAGAATGGTGAAGAAACCGAGGAACCAGAGGCTGGTTGAGCTACCAAAGAGGGCGAGTGTAGTGGAGCATCACCACCAAAAACCACGGTGTCCTGTGACCTTGGAAGAATTCTTTCCAAGTTGGTTCTGCGCCAAGACTACTCAAGACAACATTGAGGCATCTTGTTTCAATACTGACAAAGAAGAAGCAAAGGGCGAAAGCCTATTGATGGGACCTCCTTCTCTTGAAAATCCTACTAAATCTCTTCACCAAGAAGCACATGTATGTAGTGCAAAAATCACATTTACAGATGATGATCTCTTGTTTGGTGAAATACTACACAATCGTCCCTTGTATATGGTAGGTTATGTTCTAGAGAAGAAGATAAATAGAATCCTGATAGATGAAGGGTCTGGAGTAAACATCCTGCCTATTCGCACACTGAAGGAACTGGGCATCACAACTGATGAACTTACTGAAAGCCATTTGATGATCCAAGGGTTCAATCAAGGAGGTCAGAGAGCCATAGGATCCATCAAGTTAGAAATCAATATGGACGATTTACGATCAAATGTATTGATGCATGTGATCGATGCCAAGACTTCATATAATATATTGCTTGGTAGGCCTTGGGTACACGAGAACAAAATTGTTTCATCCTCCTACTATCAATGCTTGAAGTATCTTGAAAATGGAGCGGAGAGAAAGATAGTGGCCGATGATAAGCCATTCACTGAAGCTGAATCACACTTTGCAGATGCAAAATTCTACTTGAAGAATTATGTCGTGAAGGAGAAAAAGGTGGATGATGTCACATCAACCAAGTGTGATGATCTTGCAACTAAGAAGGTCGAGGTTTCTGTTGAAAGTGTTGTCATTAAAAAGCCTCCCACCACTTCGAATAAAAGGAATGTCGCGGACTTAAAGAAGAAGGCAACTCCTGTGCTCCGCTATGTACCAAAAGTGGGGAAAGAAGTACGACACTCATCCGATGTCCAAGGTAATGTACTAGGGGGTCTAACTCTTCCGCTAAAGCGAATAGATGCAATAAATTTGCCCTCAAAGCCACTTGGAGAATTTGTAGCTCAAAATTCATCGCGAGAGATGACACTCCCTTCAAAGCGTACGAAAGAGGGTTTTGATCCAAACGCTTACAAGTTATTTGTAAAGGCTGGATATAACCCTAATGAGCCACCAAATTTGGGGAAAATCCCATCAGAAGCCACTACCAGGCAAGCACGCGAAGGCTTAGGGTACATGCCACCACCGCCGGTGCGTATCTCTATTAGAAGGGTGGCTAGCGACTACATCACTATGGAAGAGGAGTCTACTACTTCCAACAAAAAGCCTTCTGTCTTTGATCGACTTGGAGAATCAACCACAAGAACTTCTGTGTTTGAGAGGTTGGGTCCACTGAAGAAAAAGAAAAGTAACAAACCTCGTAGAAGTTATCAAGGCACTATGACACACTCTTCACCTAGAATCCATAAGGATTTTCAAAGTTTGATTCCTTCTAGAATGAGGCGACAGACGGAGCTTGTGATTTCGTGCAAGGAGGTGTTAAAGGCAAAGACTCATACTGTGGTTTATACCAAGGAACATGAGGATGACAAAGAGAGTGTAGGCTCTTCATATTATATTACAACCCAGAGTGAGTACGATACATCATCTCTAATAAAGGTTGAAGAGTTGGAAGATATTTCCTGGTGTTGCCATATATCTGTCAATGACAATGATCCTCAAGAAGAGGAAGATGCCGGAGATGCTCCGTCAGAACTTGAAGAAGGAGTAAAGGCGACATTAGATCCCCTAAAGGAAGTTAATCTTGGCACTGATGAAGACCCAAGACCAACTTTCCTAAGCGCTTTTCTAGAAATGGATGAAGAAATTGCTTACATGGACTTACTCAAAGAATATAGGGATGTTTTCGCTTGGAGTTATAAGGAGATGCCTGGCTTAGATCCAAAAGTAGCAGTTCATCAGTTAGCAGTCAAGAATGGAGCTCGTCCTGTTAAGCAGGCCCAAAGACGTTTCAGACCCGACTTGGTTCCATTGATTGAAAATGAGGTTAACAAACTCATTGAAGCAGGCTTTATTCGTGAAGTTAAGTATCCCACATGGATATCAAGCATTGTTCCAGTACGGAAGAAGAATGGCCAAATTCGAGTTTGTGTCGACTTTAGGGATCTCAACAACGCATGCCCTAAGGATGAGTTTCCAATTCCTATTCCAGAGTTGATGATTGATGCTACTACTGGTTTTGAGGCGATGTCTTTTATGGATGGATCATCCGGCTATAACCAAATTCGTATGGCACCAAAAGATGAAGAGCTCACTGCATTTCGTACGCCTAAAGGTATTTATTGTTACAAGGTGATGCCTTTTGGTTTGAAGAATGCTGGTGCCACTTATCAAAGGGCTATGCAAAACATCTTTGATGATTTACTCCACAAAAATATTGAATGCTATGTGGATGATTTAGTGGTAAAGTCAAGAAAGAAGATCGACCACTTGAAAGACTTGAGAATGGTATTTGAGTTACTTCGAAGATATCAGCTTAGGATGAATCCGTTGAAATGCGCCTTTGGAGTTACTTCCGAAAAGTTCCTTGGCTTTATTGTACGACACCGAGGAATTGAAATTGATCAACACAAGGTTGATGCAATTTTGAAGATGCCCGAGCCTCGAAACATTCATGAATTAAAAAGTCTTCAAGGGAAGCTAGCATATTTAAGGAGGTTCATCTCAAATTTGGCGGGAAAATGTCAACCATTTAGCCATCTCATGAAGAAGGGTGCCCCTTTCAAATGGGACCAAGCTTGTAGTAAGGCCTTTGAAAATATCAAATCTTACTTAATGAAGCCTCCAGTTCTTGCGGCACCTATACCTGGAAAATCGTTGATTCTCTACATCGCTGCACAAGAAAGGTCAGTTGGAGCATTATTGGCCCAAGAAAATAGTGAAGGTAAAGAGAATTCTCTTTATTACCTGAGCAGAATGATGACGCCAAATGAGCTGAATTATTCACCTATTGAAAAGTTGTGTTTGGCGTTGGTCTTCTCAATCCAAAAGATGAAGCACTACTTTCAAGCTCATGTTGTTCATCTCGTGTCTAAAGCAAATCTCATCAAGTTTGTAATGTCGAAACCAGTCCTCAGTGATCGACTTGCAAGGTGGTACCTTCAGTTTCAACAGTTTGAGATCATATACATTTCTCAAAAGGCCGTAAAGGGATAGGCATTAGCAGACTTTTTGGCAGACCACCCAATACCAGATAATTGGGAGCTAACTGATGAACTTCCCGATGAGGATGCAATGGTTATTGAAGTTCGACCTCCATGGAAGATGTACTTTGATGGTGCGGCACACCGTGGTGGAGCTGGTGCTGGCGTAGTGTTTGTCACTCCGCAGGAAGAGGTTATCCCATACTCCTTTACTTTGACACAATGTTGCTCTAACAATGTCGCTGAATACCAAGCGTTGATACTTGGACTTGAAATGGCCGTCGACATGAAGCAACTACAATTGCAAGTCTTTGGTGACTCCCAATTGGTGATCAAGCAGCTCTTGGGCAACTATGAAGTCAAAAAGCCCGAGTTACGCCCATATCATAGTTATGCTCAGAAGTTGATAGGATGGCTTGGAGAAGTTACCCTCCAACACGTGCCAAGAAAGGAAAATAAGCAGGCCGATGCATTGGCTGCTTTAGCTTCAACACTAACTCTTCCAAATCAAACACGAGTTACTATCCGCCGAGAATGGGTGGTACCACCACCGGATGAGGAAGAATGTACAGAAAACAAACTTGAGCATCTCGTCGCTGTGTCTGAAGCCGTAAAGGAAGATTGGCGACAACCAATTATTGACTACTTGTGTTATGGAATACTTTCTGAAGATCCAAGGAAAAAAACTGACATCCGTCGTCGTGCACCTCGTTTTCTTTACTACAAGGACACGCTATACAGAAGGTCATTCGAAGGAGTACTCTTGCGATGTTTGGGAGAGGAAGAAGCAGTTCAAGCTTTGCAGGAAGCACACTCGGGAGTTTGTGGATCTCATCAATCTGGACCGAAGCTCCACTTTCACATAAAAAGGATGGGATATTATTGGCCAACGATGGTGAAAGATTGCTTGGACTATGCTAGAAGATGCAAGGCCTGTCAATTTCATGCTAATTTCATACATCAGCCTTCTGAAATATTACACCCCACTATCGCATCTTGGCCTTTCAATGCTTGGGGATTGGATGTTGTGGGACCACTACCAAAATCTTCTGGTGGACACTTGTACATCTTGGCTGCGACAGATTACTTCTCAAAATGGGCCGAAGCTGTTGCACTCAAAGAAGTGAAGAAGGAGAATGTTGCAAACTTCATCCGAGTAAATATCATCTACCGCTTTGGAATTCCCCATTACATAATAACTGACAATGGCAAGCCATTTGATAACAAGCTGATGAACAAGATTTGTGATCTCTTTGGTTTTAAGCAGCGTAAATCTTCTATGTACCATGCTGCCGCCAATGGTTTAGCTGAAGCATTCAATAAGACTTTATGCAACCTGTTGAAGAAAGTTGTATCCAAATCCAAACGAGACTGGCATGAACGAATGGAAGAAGCTTTGTGGGCATATAGGACGACTCACCGCACACCGACGCAAGCAACCCCATACTCGCTTGCTTTTGGAGTTGAAGCAGTCCTACCACTTGAGCGTCAAATACCTTCTTTAAGACTTGCTATTCAAGAAGGGCTCACCGAAGAAGAAAATGCTAAGTTGCGTCTTGCAGAGTTAGAAGCTCTGGATGAGAAAAGGCTACAGGCTCAACAAAATCTTGAATGTTATCAAGCCCGTCTATCTCGTTCTTTCAACAAAAGGGTTCGCTTGAGGTTCTTTCAACTTGGAGATCAAGTCCTAGCAGTAAGGAGGCCCATTATCACTTCTCATAAATCTGGGGGCAAATTCACCTCTAAATGGGATGGACCATATGTCATACAAGAGGCATATTCAAGTGGCGCTTACAAGCTTGTCGATGCAGATGGCGTGAAAATTGGTCCTATCAACGCCAAATTCTTGAAGAAGTACTATCCTTGAGGGAAGATGACGCTCCTTAAAGCAAGAGCATAAACTGCATGTCCACTCCTGGCCCGCAAGAGTATAAACTGTGTACGGCTCAAAAAAAAAAAAAAAAAAAAAAAAAAAATGTCCGCTAGGTTGAAAATCTCGAAAGAGGCGGCCTAGGCAAAAGTTAGGACCCAAAAAAAAATAAAAAAAAATAAATAAAAAATAAAAAATAAAAAAATACACTATTCCAGAACTACGTTGTGACTTGATCCTCTTCACTGAGGTACGTAGGCGCTTAGAAGTTTCATTCTAAGTTCAGTTACATGAGTGTCAAAAAATATATGTTCCCGCTTGATCCGCCATACGAAAGTTAAGTCTGCAAATATTCTGATTAAACTTTGGGCTTACACAGAATGTTCATGACTCAATGAGGGCAGAGCTCCACATAAAAGGTAAGCTTCTGCAATAGGATTTGAGACCCTCAAGTTCTCCGAGACTACAAGTTGAAGTTGTAAGTCCTCCAAGCCTGCGAATTGAAGCGCGCTTGTTGAAGTCAAAATTCACCAAGTCAGTAACGTTGAAGTCTCAGGTTCACCACATCTGCATACTAAAGTCGTCAAAGTTCAGCAATTCTGCAAGATGAAATCTCAAATCTACGAAGTCTGCAAGCTGAAGTCTTCAAATTCGCCAAGTTTGCAAGGTGGAACCATCAAAACCTCCAAGTTTCAAGTTGAGGCCTTCTAAACTTCCATGCCTTAAGGTGGACAAAATTTGTCCCTTTGCACCTTAAGCTGACTATTGCGTAGGAACATCGGTAAAAGGGACCATACTTGAAAGGGACCATACTTGAAGCCGAACTTGTCAGGTCTCAAGGTGACGGAGGCGAAGTTAAACTCTCGCACCTTAAGCTGACCATTGCATAGGGACCATACTTGAAAGGAAGACCATTGTATAGGGACCATACTTGAAAGGGACCATACTTGAAGCCGAACTTGTCAGGTCTCAAGGTGACGGAGGCGAAGTTAAACTCTCGCACCTTAAGCTGACCATTGCATAGGGACCATACTTGAAAGGGACCATACTTGAAGCCGAACTTGTCAGGTCTCAAGGTGACGGAGGCGAAGTTAAACTCTCGCACCTTAAGCTGACCATTGCATAGGGACCATACTTGAAAGGGACCATACTTGAAGCCGAACTTGTCAGGTCTCAAGGTGACGGAGGCGAAGTTAAACTCTCGCACCTTAAGCTGACCATTGCATAGGGACCATACTTGAAAGGGACCATACTTGAAGCCGAACTTGTCAGGTCTCAAGGTGACGGAGGCGAAGTTAAACTCTCGCACCTTAAGCTGACCATTGCATAGGGACCATACTTGAAAGGAAGACCATTGTATAGGGACCATACTTGAAAGGGACCATACTTGAAGCCGAACTTGTCAGGTCTCAAGGTGACGGAGGCGAAGTTAAACTCTCGCACCTTAAGCTGACCATTGCATAGGGACCATACTTGAAAGGGACCATACTTGAAGCCGAACTTGTCAGGTCTCAAGGTGACGGAGGCGAAGTTAAACTCTCGCACCTTAAGCTGACCATTGCATAGGGACCATACTTGAAAGGGACCATACTTGAAGCCGAACTTGTCAGGTCTCAAGGTGACGGAGGCGAAGTTAAACTCTCGCACCTTAAGCTGACCATTGCATAGGGACCATACTTGAAAGGAAGACCATTGTATAGGGACCATACTTGAAAGGGACCATACTTGAAGCCGAACTTGTCAGGTCTCAAGGTGACGGAGGCGAAGTTAAACTCTCGCACCTTAAGCTGACCATTG
This sequence comes from Capsicum rhomboideum, assembly GCA_031232105.1. NCBI lineage: Eukaryota > Viridiplantae > Streptophyta > Magnoliopsida > Solanales > Solanaceae > Capsicum > Capsicum rhomboideum. The sequence continues at coordinate 132,432,682 of CP124712.1, read as the reverse complement.
CATAGGGACCATACTTGAAAGGAAGACCATTGTATAGGGACCATACTTGAAAGGGACCATACTTGAAGCCGAACTTGTCAGGTCTCAAGGTGACGGAGGCGAAGTTAAACTCTCGCACCTTAAGCTGACCATTGCATAGAGACCATACTTGAAAGGGACCATACTTGAAGCCGAACTTGTCAGGTCTCAAGGTGACGGAGGCGAAGTTAAACTCTCGCACCTTAAGCTGACCATTGCATAGGGACCATACTTGAAAGGAAGACCATTGTATAGGGACCATACTTGAAAGGGACCATACTTGAAGCCGAACTTGTCAGGTCTCAAGGTGACGGAGGCGAAGTTAAACTCTCGCACCTTAAGCTGACCATTGCATAGGGACCATACTTGAAAGGAAGACCATTGTATAGGGACCATACTTGAAAGGGACCATACTTGAAGCCGAACTTGTCAGGTCTCAAGGTGACGGAGGCGAAGTTAAACTCTCGCACCTTAAGCTGACCATTGCATAGGGACCATACTTGAAAGGAAGACCATTGTATAGGGACCATACTTGAAAGGGACCATACTTGAAGCCGAACTTGTCAGGTCTCAAGGTGACGGAGGCGAAGTTAAACTCTCGCACCTTAAGCTGACCATTGCATAGGGACCATACTTGAAAGGGACCATACTTGAAGCCGAACTTGTCAGGTCTCAAGGTGACGGAGGCGAAGTTAAACTCTCGCACCTTAAGCTGACCATTGCATAGGGACCATACTTGAAAGGGACCATACTTGAAGCCGAACTTGTCAGGTCTCAAGGTGACGGAGGCGAAGTTAAACTCTCGCACCTTAAGCTGACCATTGCATAGGGACCATACTTGAAAGGGACCATACTTGAAGCCGAACTTGTCAGGTCTCAAGGTGACGGAGGCGAAGTTAAACTCTCGCACCTTAAGCTGACCTTTCATGAATGCTATTTGTTTCAATCCTGCAAAAGAAGAAAGGAAAAGACAACACAAAAAAAAGGCACAAGAAGAAGAGAGATTGTTACCTGTCAAGACGTTTCAAACTCGGAAGCCATACATCACCAACGCGGATAGGTTTGAGACAAGATGTTTTGGTGAGAATGAATCCCTTAAATTCTGGTTTCCATCAATCAAAACACCTTTTTGATGGTGATGGTCCGACATCATGATATAAATTATTTAGTGAGACAATGCAAATCTGAAATTCTCTGCGAGACAGAATTTAGGGTCAACTTCAAAAATTTTTCTAGAATGATCCAGCAGGTGTTAAATTCTAAATTTTGGATATGTTATAGATGCATGTTTATGGTATCTATAGAATTAAACGGATCATGATTTTGGTACTCTCACATTGATAAACAATTTTTTTGGTGTCGTCGCGCAAATCTGAAACTGCCGGTGCGCCAAAATCCAAAGTTGAATTCGGGATAACATCTGAAAAGACACCGAATGTATTAAATTATGAATTTCGGATATATTATAGATCTGGATGTCTAGTTTCAGAAGAATCAAGCGGCTTGTGATTTCTTCATTCCTACATCAAGATATGCAAGTTTTGGTGAAGATATGCAGATCTGAAATTCTCAGCATGACAGAATTTAAACCTAAGTTTCAAGAAATTGTATAGAACGAAATTGAAGGAGTTTAATTCTGAATTTTGGATATGTTGTAGATCTCGAAGTCTAGTTTCTGGAATGTTAAACCGTTCAGGATTTCGATATTTCTACAATGAGATATGAATTTTCTACCACTAACATGCTGGGCTGAAAAAAAGTGACGAAAATTAAAAGAGAAGAATATATTACCCGGCATTGTTCTCCTTTGAGTAACTCCCAATGCTGCAATATCAAAATAATAGAGAGCATCCATCTATTTATAGATGCAGCAAGACATTAATAGTCTCCTTGTTGAAATAAAACTAGGAGAAGTTTTCAAGTCCTTAAGGAGGTGGCATACTCCTAATTGGAGTGGAATTGGGACAGTTCAAGTTTGTAGGAATATAGACATCCTAATTCTAATTGGAGAATGATTGGTTATGGAGTAGAAGAATTTCATTCCCGAAATGGAAAGGAGTATCCTGAAGACGTGTAAACAAGAAAAAAGTCAAGTCAATACTTCGAGCCTAGTCTTCGAAAGATTAAATATCTCCGACAAGTCTCGAAGTGAGGGCATTTGTGATCATATGAATTTTAAATATATTAGTCCAAATAAATATGGTGGATTAATATAATTGGATTAATTATTTAAGTCCAATAAATATGGATTTAATTAAAGTCCAAAATTCATCGGGCTAGTCCATTAATTTGGGCTACAAATAATGAGCCCACTTGGTTAAGCCCAATATGTCATCTTATTCTAGAGGCCCAATTTGGCGCCACGTGTCAAATGACGTGGCATGCCAAGTCAAGTAAAGGAGTTAATAGGACCGTGCCACATGTCAAAATGATGCAGCAAGCCTAGTGAAATCAAAAGCCCATAAGAATGCGCCACGTCACTTAAATCTGATTGGCCAAAAGAAGCTCATCTTCACCATGACTCTTTCCTTCCTACAACTATAAATAGGGGTCTCATAATTCAGAAAAGAGGAGCAACAATTCGAACAAGAAGCAAGAGAGAGCTCGTGGATCAAACACCACAAATTTCTCTGCAAGCTACAAGTTCAAGCATTCAAGTTCATAAACAACTGAAGATCAAGACGAAGATTCAAGATCAAGCTCAAAAGCCCTTGAATCCAAATCCACAAGTCAAGATCAAGTTTATTAAATCCACAAATCAAGTTCAAGTTCATCAAATTCAAGATCAAGCTCGAAGCCCTTGAATTTATATTTAGAAAGGCGAATCAGAGGATTCATAGAGATTGTAACACTCACATATTGAAATCAATAAACGATTGTTGCAATATTTTTCCTATCCCGATTACTATTTTCTCGGTCGCGAATTTTATTGTCTTACAACAATATATTCACGATTTCTGATTGTGTGCTTTCCAGATTGTTTTATGTCTTATTCTGGGAAGATGCATGTCTTTGTTGTGTATTAAGTTGGAAAAGATTGGCAGAAGACACATTATAGCTTGTAGTACCCCAAGTGTGTGTCCTAGTAATCAATGAAGTAGATGAAAATTTTGGAGACCAAGGTTCATATTCTAGCAAAAACAAAAAAATGTTAGGCTATTTCTTTTCATCTGCCTAAGTCTTGCTGGGTAGAGTTACCCAACACCTGTGCAGGTGGGAGGTAGCTTGTAACCGGTTGAATAGTAGAGGTGCGCACAAGCTGGCCCGGCACCACTATTATTTTTTTTAAAAAGAAAGTATATCTTGTATAAGATGACTGAAAATTTCATGTAAGTATATACTTAGCATATATCACCGAGCATTTACAAAATTGGCCTGTAATAATAATGCTATACTTAGCAATAATCCAACAGAGTGATATTGCTAAAAATAAGGTAGGACGGAGCAGGGCACAACTTGATAAGACGAAGCGGAGCAGGATAAATTTTCAAAAAGACACTAAACAAGCAAGACAAATTAAAATCTTAGTAGATTAAGGTTTGCATGGCCTACCCTCCCCGCCTGCCCTAATTGCCATCCCTAATGTTTTTATTTTGATTCCAAAAATCATATATTATACCATATTAAGGGCAATTTCTTCATGCGATGCGGTGAAGAGCGATTACTTCTCTTGGATCCCTTTTGGTTTGCCTCTTTAGAAATTAGAGATTCTCCTCATCACATTATGAACTTAGCTGAAATTCAAGATATGTACTTAGTTAGCTGGAGCATAATAAATGACGGCCCTATCATGATTAAGTTTTTTTTTATTTTTTTTATTTTTTATAATCCAATCCAAAACATAAAAACACAATAGAAATGACATTTCAATTTATTTTTCAATTATTGATGTGTGGTATTATATCATAACAAAAAATATTACAATCTATCTAACCATTATTTGACGTTTGTAGATTGATATTACGTAATAAACTCAAATTGAAATAAAAAACTTCTTTCTTCTTTGTATGTGTCCCAGGGAGTCAAAATTTCATACAGTAGGTCAGATAAGCTTAAATGAATTCCTTCACTCCTGTTGGACGAAGTGATTATTTTTGTGATTGATGAACTCCCAACAAACATTTTTTAATAGATTTTTCGATAACCTTGATCCGCCGCCGGACAATATACGTAATGAAATGATAGGTAATAACTATCCAAACAAGAGCACTAACAATGCAGAATTGAAGAATGAACTAGTTAAATCTAATATTTAGTAACAACACATTGAACCAGAGTCTGAAAAATGACGGGCAGTCATAGTCAACACAGAAATTTGAGCGTAGCATGGATCTCCGCTCGCCGAAACCCTTATCCATTATTGAATGTGGCAAAATTAAACTCAAACCGTCTAATTCATTTAAGTTTGGGCGGGTTATATAATCCAAATAGATTTTTGAAAAATTTTGTCAAAATATTTTAAAAGAATATTTTTTATTTAATATGCTATTTATAGTCATAATAAAGAAAAAAATAATTTTATTAAGTACTAAAAATTTATAAAAAAACAAATAAAGCAATTAAAACTTAATTTGAATTAGACGAATTGAGTTATAATCCATATTTTAGCTTATTTTGACTAACTTTTGGGTGAGTCAATTATCCAAATATTTATTAACTCTGTCTATTTTAACCCGTCCAAATTCAGTTCAATCGGCTATTTGACACCTCTATCCATTATACACAAAATTTGACCACCGACTGGATGAGTTTGCCACATAATGCGGGCGGTTACGGTGTACAAGTGTTGTGCGAGCGAGGAACCTAAGGCCTTACGTATTCGCATTGCCAATTTTGTTGAACGGTTGGTGGCGTCATTGAGGAGAATGCATTAGTTGGATTTACATGGGCGTTCCATAGTCTTTGGGTCTTATCTTATCCACACATTATTAGTTAGTGGCAAACAAGAAAAAAAAACTCACGCAGGTTGGGAAGTCACAAATTAATTAAGTTTTTCTAAATTTATCAACTCCACATACAGAAAGATGTGATGTTTTGATTAGAAAAATAACAATAATGGTCCTTTACTTCGGGGAACCCCTACAATAAACAACAATAATATATAAATTGGATCTGGAAAGAATAGTATGTAGATAAACTTTACTCTTTCCTTGAAAAAAGAAGAAATTATTTTGATTAATCCTAGGCTCAAAACAGATAAAAAAAGACGACAACAACAACAACAACCAGAAAGAATAACAAGTACAATAACCAAGACTAGAGAAACAACCAACACAAATAAAAATGTAGAATACAAAAAAACAGGACTAATACAAATACTCCAAAAATGGAAACGCAAAGCACTTGATTATCTATTAACCTACCATCCTAATTTTCAACCTTCACACCCTCCTATCAAGGGTCAATATCTTCAATGAATTGAAGTTGCACTATATGCTGCCTAATCACCTCACCTTCTATCCCTCCTCAAGCCCACGACAGCCAACCTCTCGCACCTCCTTATCGAAAAATCCTCTCTCTCTCTCTCTCTCTCTCTCTCTCTATCTATCTATCTATCTATCTATCTATCTATCTATATATATATATATATATATATAATTGTACAATTATTTATATATGTTATTTGGTGACTATTTGAAAAAGTTCTAGATAAGGTTGAACTCTCAAATGACTTATCTTTTGATGAGAAGGATAAGACGTCTACTTATTATGGTTCTGGACTTGCCAGTTATTATGTATGTGTCTTCATTATACTAGACAACTATAATTCATCAGATACGGTCTAGAAAATCTCGATAAATCACTTTGAGGTATTTCAGATCTATACATTTATGCACTTGATCATTATGGCTAGAGATATCACTAAATTTTGCTTAAGTTTTATTATATAAATAGTTGTTTGTTTATATATGTTTCCGTCTATAAACTAACAGTTGGTGTCTGATCCATCCTCAATATTATTTGATTGGTGCATATTGTAATTGCACAAGAGATTCTTTTGATCGGAATTTAAGAATCTTAGGGTACTAAATTACAAATTTGAATTAATCTTGCAATAGGTGTCATGTGATTCGTGGGATCATAATCACTCCAGTTGCAAGTTAAATGTGTAGTTTCTTGAACAACACAATTTTTTCAAATCAGATACAAAATAAAAACCTGAATTTAAATCTCTTTTAGTGTTTATAATTATTTGTATGAATCTATTTATATATTGGGAGAGAATCATAAAGTAGAACCCACTCCAAGATTCTTGGTTGCATCACCGACGGCAAATTGTAAAATATTCTTATTTAATTTGATAAGTCTAAAAATCTAAAGCCATCTACGTAAGAAAACTGATGGCAATTTCATAAATTATGCTTTTTGGTCAATTAAGAAAACAAATTATTAAGATCTAACTCTTTCTTAGCAATAATTAGTAACAATTTGCAGTACTAGTGGGAGCAAAAGAAAATTATTTTTTTATGAATAATCTTTCCCTCGCTCTCATAATTATATGTAAACATTACTCTGCTTATCATTCTATCAATAGTACAAGGTTATTGGTGCCTACCAAATAATTTTATTTAGATGATATGAGAGTGATGGAGAAAGAAATCATTGGGTTTCTTTATTGAAGCGTGAGGCAGCATGACTCATTTGGTCAAATATGACTTTCCAATTTAATTGATCAAATTAATTTTCATTTATCATTAAGTTATGCCTTAGTTATATGATTTTTTCATCTTGCATTAAGGATAATTATTATCCCTTTTACAACAATATGATGTCATATATCTTAATTTATTTACTGCACAGATAATTTTAGTTCCTTAGGATCAAGAATTAAGTTACTGGTCTATTACTCTATTTGAAAACTTTCGAGCGTTTCAAAAGTTTTTTTTTCAAGACATTAAGGAAATTATATGATTCTTAAAGTATTGCATTTCTTGTCCAATATGAAATCATATAATTCGATTCTTATGTTATGCAATAGTTGCAGTTTGATCCTTCTTTGCACATATTCAGTTCTGCATAATTGTTTTGTGGAATTTAAAATTGTTATTTTAAGTTATTAATCTTTAGCTGGTGATTTTTTTAAGATTACTATCTAGGTCTAATCAAATAAATTAGAGGACAATTTGGTGTCATGAGATTTTTTAGATCTAATGAGATTTAAGGAGTAGCTAAAATACTTTAAAATCGTATCATGTTAAGTTCTGAAAATTTCGTGAGGAATATAACACTTAAAGTTGAAGATCAATGTCAAAACGAGAGAGAGAGAATCATTTCATCTAAGGTTTTAGAAATTGCAAAAAGTATCCTAAAATCATGAGATATCATATTGTAAAGAATTTCATTTGGAAGGGACATTAGAATAAAGAACTAATGTCATGAAATTTTCTTAAATCTATGATTTTAGTTCTAGTGCCAACTAGAACTTCAAGGAACTAGATTTTGGAAAGTTTAATATGAAGTATGACATTAAAATAATATCACTAATACCAAATGTTACATATTAATAAATTTGAGAATCGTCAAAGCATCTTGAATTTGATAGTCAAGATGAAACTAATGTCATGAAATTTTCTTAAATACTTGGTATTAGTGCTAGTGCAAATTAGAACTACAAAGGAATTCGATTTTGGAAAGTTTAATATGAAGTATGACATTAGTATAATATCACTAATATCAAATGTGTTGGCGTAATATATCACAATTATAATAAATTATATTACAGATAAAGATAAAATGAACAAAAAATAAATAACTAATATTTAGACTGAGGCGCTGATATCTCACTCTCTTTAAGGAGATTCAAGCCTATTGTAGTAAAATCTACACCGATTCAGCAGTATCACTCTTGACTTGTTCCCTCAGAATACAACATCCCATCAGCGTACAACTCAAGCAACTCCGGATTAGTTGAAGAGTCCAAAGCTCCACTAAAAAAACACGTGCCTTCAACTTATAAAACTCTATTTTGTATAGTGAATAGTTGGAGACTTAGAATATTTTCTTTGTCTCAACTCTCTCTTTCACTTCACTAACCTCAAAATACAAACACAATATGTTTCTTATTCTCAATTTTCTTATATACAAAATAATATAAGACCATCACTATTCATAGGTGATGAATTCTTTCTTTAATGAATAGGAAGAATGTGGGGTAGTAATGTGGGTAGATGAATGACTTTAGAGGTTATAGGAGTTACAAGACATAAAGTAGTACATAATAGCAATGGTGGTTACACAAGTTATACCAAGAATAATGACCACCTTCTTCCCAATTTAAACCCACTTACAATGCACTTTAATATTTTATTTTAATAATAAAATGCACACCAACAAAATGTTATATCTTAATAAATTAGAGAATCGCCAAAGCATCTTGAATTTGATAGTTAAGATGTGTCAACCTTATATAGATGTGGTAATATCACTAATAACAAATTTTACATATAAATAAATTCGAGAATCGCCAAAGCATCTTGAATTTGATAGTTAAGATGCATGTGTCAACCTTTTAAAGATGTGGTATTAATATTGCAGTCAATTCATTGAGTAATTAGCTGGTTGTCCAAAGGTACGGTTAATATGTGGGAGTTGATTGGGGTAGAATGAAACATTTAAATATTAACAATGAGTTTTTCCAATCACCCAAAGTTACACTAAAATTTGAAGGGTTCTTATATTTAAATTATTTCAATTATATAGTTAGTAAATTCCTTGTGGTTTGCAAACTTCTGCGCAGAGATAATGTTGGAATCTACTAGCATCAAGTTCATTTATCTTATAACACAAAAGTTAATTTTGAATGTTTGCAACTTATGTATAGGCTATAAAACTTATGAACCATTCAAAATTCGAAATCCAAACTTGAAATAATATTTTTTAAAGGAAAAGGAGTCAAATGTACCCCTGAATTATTTAAAATGGGTCAATTTTATCTTCCGCTATATTTTTGTTCAAAAATGTCTTTACGGTTATATTTTAGCTCAAAAGTCTCTTCAACTAGCAAATGACATAAAAGCACTCTTCTTTCTAATGATTGCTAATCAATATCAAATAATATCAAATCAAATCATTAATCTAGTTTTTTTTTTTTTAATTTGACTCATATTATCAATTTGATGTGGCTTGTTGGGTTTTCTAGATTATAATAGACATATCTAATTAAATGTCACAATAAATATGACTCAATTATAATCAATTAAAAGAAAAAGGATCAAAAATACCCTTAATTTATGTGAAATTGAACAAAAATAATAACCATAATAGTTTGGTCTAAAAATGCATCTACCGTTAATAAACCATTGTCCAAAAATTAGGATTGTTTATCTGATGGATCGGGAGAATAATTATAATTAATGGTTTAACTTATTGGTTATCGATTTTTAATTATACTAATGAGCTATCCAACTGATAAGATAACTGTTGGTTCAATATTGAATTAGCTATTAACGGATGGTTATCGGGTGATGTATTAGATAAATTTAAGAGACAATGAAATATCAAGCGGTTATCGATATGTCCCCCATTTCTTCACTGACTAAGTTGTTTGTATGTACTGTGATTCATCTATTTATTAATCTGTTAGCCTTGTTGAGTTTTGTTCTTACAATTCTTTTAATAAGTAGTAACATAGGATCAAATGAGAATTTTCTTCTAGACCTAAAATATATGTAGAAATATTTTTTAATTACTAGTTCGACAGAAAAATCAAAACTTTAATATGATTTGGAATTATTCAGTTTTTATTTCAAACTTTGTGAAGGACGCATTGGGGCTATTTCATTTTTGTTGTTGTCCTTCATGTTATCAAGAATAATTTGTCTTTTGATTAAAGAATTAATTTCAGATTTAGTTTATATTTTAAGGAGATGTCCGTGCTTTATGGTTTGAAGTCACAAGAAGTGGCTGTTATTTCCTAAGCTAAGAAGTGAATAGAATAATGAATGAGGTTCTAGTTTTTGGGTTTACAAGAGATACTTTATATCAGTGTTTTAAAAGGTGTTTCTGAGGCGAGCCTCAAGACGAGGCGTAGTAAAAACGCCTCGGGGCGATGTGTGGGGGCGAAAGTATCATGAGGCCTATGCCCCGTCAGTATGGGAGTACGCCTAGACGTTGGACGAGTTTTATTTTTGGGGCGTAAACCCAGAAAAAAATCTCCTAATTAAAATTGCTAAATAAATATTTAAATTAACACCAAAAACATAACATTCAACTTGTTATTAAATTTTAAGAAGTTAAAAAGCTTAAAAATTTAAATTTTTTATTCTTAGCTCTAAGTTTTATTCTTTCTCTTAGTCGTTCACTGGGTAAGGGAGAAAATTACTGATCAATGTGCAAACTTTAAATAAAATGCATCATTCTTCATCAATTGTTCTAGTTTGATGTCTCTAATTGTAGGTTCCTTCTTTGGATTCTTCTTTTTACAAGCTACTTTATAAATTTCTACTCAATCTTTTTACAAAGTCTAATTAGTTTTTTGAGATGAGTAGTTCTGATTATTTTTTTAATCAATTGATGACTTTGATTAACATTTTAAGATGAAATAGTTTATATATATTTCCACTTATTTTTTATTTCCTTGAATTTTTTTTATAATTTCTATGTAATTTTATTTTTTTATTATTTATTTTTATTGTACTAATTCATAAAATATTAAAAATTAAAGTTCCACGGGTTTACGCCCACCGCCTCGAGGTTTGCGCCTCGCCCCCCATCAGGTAAAACGCCTCGCCTCATCACCCAGCCTTTAAAAACACTGCTTTATATATCTCGGGATAAAAATGTAATATAATAATTCTTAATGAGTTAACGGTTAACCCGATAATCAAATTGAGTAATCCACGCTGCATCGATAAACCATTAACTATAAAATTTTAATCTGATCACCAACCATTAATCCGATAATCCATTACCAATAAGCTAATTTTGCAGTTGGATAATCAATTATGGTTCAGTTTTAAACAGTCCTACCAAAAATGCCCCTACCACTAATTGTTAGATCCAAAAATGCACCTATTATAATTACTTAATAGGGCAAAAATGTCCTTTGTCTGATAAACATATTTTTTTTTATTTTTTTTTAAAAAACATATCTTATTCCTAATAAAAGTATTAGCATTTTAAGAACCATATTCTTGTTATTTTATTTTTTTTTAAAAAAAAGAATCACTTTAACTAATAAATAAATAAGAAAAAAATTTCTCCTCGTAATCTCATTTTATCAACTAAATGGAATAGCTTTAAGTACTTTTTTAACTGATGATATAAGTCATACATATATATATATATATATATATATATATATATATAAGGTCAGATTAATTCGATCATTAATTTTCATCTAGCTAACGATAAAAAGAAACTCCTAATAAAATATGAACTATTTTTATTTCTTATTTTTTTCCGAATAAAAGTAGGATAAGCACTTGATAATAAAAAAATATTATTAGGAAAAATATATTTAAAAAGAAATGAATAATATATTTATTTGAAAAAAGGTATTTTCGACCCATTAGGTAATATTAGGAATATTTTTGAACCAATTTTGTTAATTGTAAAGACATTTTTAGATCAAAATATTAATTAGAAATACTTTTGTTCAATTTCACATGTTAAGAGTATTTTTGATCTTTTTTCGTAAAATAATACAAATTTAGATACACAAGATATTTGGTACAAGGTACAAACGTCAATCTAAGAAATTTCCTTTGTGATATGAGTAGGTATTTTCCGTGAAAGGCATCTACTTGGCCGCGTGCAAGACATGCATTTACAAATTTTGGCTCTTTCCTTTTCCTAATTTGGCCACATCCATTTGTGTTTGAACAAAGGATGCTTCTTTTTGCGTGACTTAATTAGGTAATTTCCACCTTTATTTCACATATTTTTGTACTTACTACTATGTCCGTTTCAAAATAAGTGTCACAATTCCTTGTTTAATGTCAATTTTACTAAACTTTAATATTAAATTGAATTAAATTAACTCAATATTTTTCAATTAAAATTTAGATATTCAAAAACTTTCTGAAAAGATATTGTAGATTGCAATCTTTTCTAAAAAGATATTCACATATTTTAAAATGTTGGTAAAATGTTTCATAGTTTGAATTTCGAGAAACGAAAAACGTTACATAATTTGAAACTTCTCATGATAACGAACTTGTAAAACAAATTTGTTTATCATAAAGAAATTCACCGTCACTAATCCTGTTTCACCTTAATTTTCAATTAGTCTTGACCATAATTAATTTGCTATAGAGTACTATATTTATATACTTAATAACCTAAAGTGTATTATAAAATAGGAATTATAACATCCTACGAGAAAAGAACATAATTTTACTACTTGGAGGATCAAATCAACCTAATATTGTATTCGTAGTATAAGATAAAAAGTGCAACAAGCTTTACCTAATTTATGTATACATAGAATTGCAAGAATGATAGAAGTATGCCAAATTGCATTTGTTAAAAACTAAAAATAATTCAGTAGCATGATTTTCTTATAGTAGTTTTACGGTCTTGCCAAAACTGTTAAAATCTTCTTCTTTTTTTGAGTTAATTTTTTGAATGACCACTCAATTTATAGAAATATCTTATTACAATTATTTTTAGCTTTTTAGGATAACAAAATCATTCAACTTATGGGAATATCTTATTAAAGTTATTTTGTTCTTTCAAAAATAACAAAAGTCACTCAATTATTGCTTTTTTACTAAAAAAATATACAGGACACATATTTGACATGCCATTTCATAATAAATCTCTATTTTCAAAAAGTAAAATAGATTTAACTTATGACCCTACCCATCTATTCACCCAATAGGATAAAAGGTTACCTTAAAATTTGCTAGCTTAATCGTCTTTGATGTGGTTTTCATGATATTATTGAATTTCTTTTATAATGTCATTGACCACGATGAATCATTAGTGTTCCTCTGTGAGTCATATTATAAGCTTGTTGAAGAGTAAACCAAATATTGACATTTAATGAAATAATAATTCAGAAAATTTATTCCATGTTATAATTAACAATTTTTTATTCCATTGCAGATGTTGTTGGTTAATCATTATTTATCATCTATGTAAAATTGATATGTTAAGCAGAGTGAAGTATGAAGACAACCTGAAAATCTTTCACTTCCAACAATTAGTAATTAATCTGCCTCGAATTGAATATATGAATCAATAACTTTAAAAGATATTAGGTTTATTTTTTATTCGTTTTAAGTAAAGAAGAATTATCTGAAGTATGAGATTACTAGTGATTTTCAAATTGACAAGATGACTTGAATTTTAATCCATTTTTGATTGCTAACTGAAATCATCCAATCTCTTAAATTCATAGTTATTCTATTTCAGGATTAAAAGTAAGAGTTTAAGTTTTGTGCACTGTCTCTGTCAGTGTAGTAGATTTCTTACACCATCAGATAATTTTAAAGGTTATATATTTACCATTTTATATAATTATAATTTATGATCAAAAAAACATTAAAGAAAAATTGAATACTAATTATAGTGACCAAAATTCTTTCCTTTTCCAACATCATTTACTAAATGTTACATTTTTTTTTCATGATTTTCTTCTTAATTAAATCAACCTTTGAAGTAATTCTTTAACCCTCAAACATTATGAATCTTAAAAGTAATAATTTATTGTCTCAAATATCTAATTGTTGTAAAATTTTGATGTTCACTAGGAAGTATTGTAATCCTTATGAATCAAATTGGTAGCGGCAATAATATTTCCAATTAACACTTCCGACTTGAAATTCTTATTTTGAGCGTATTCTTATTAAATCATTTTAAAAACTTCATTTATTCTATCTTCTTTGTGGGTTAATTTCAATTTTCTGTAAATTGTAATATTGTTCTCACCTTTTTCCTCCTATTGTGTTGAAATTGTAGTGGAGATTGCTATGAAAAGATTCTTATATCAGTGAAGATTGTTTCCAAGCAATTGAAATATCAAAAATACAAATAAATTCTTCAGAAGAAGTCTCTATAAATACATATGCATTGAAAAATCTATAAATGGAGAAGGACTGTGGACACATGGATTTGAAAAAGTTAGAGAAAACGGATTATCAAAAATACGGAGGATTTCAAGGGAGAGACTAGAGAGATTAGGGGATAAAATAAATGAATTAGTATCTGATTTTTGGAAAAAGAAAATAATTAGACGAAAGTTGGTTACCTGTGGTAACAGGTTATTTTTACCTGATGGTGTAATAATATTATACACTGACAGCAGTGACGGAGTTAGAATTTTAATTAAGGAGTGTCAAAATATAAAGAAGTAAATTCACGAAAAAATCAAGAGGTGTCAATACATAATATATATACAAAAAAAAATATTTTTATCCAATTGTATAGTGTAATTTTCCGACGAAGGGGTGTCGATCGACACCCCTCAAGCATATGTGGCTCCGCCACTGACTGACCGTGCATAAAATTTAAATTCTAAAAGTAAATGAGTGCCACCAAAAAAATTTCTAGGACCAGACAAAATGTTAAAAGAAAGTAATTATGGATAAAATAAGTTTTATTATTAAAAATGGTTTTAATATGTTATACTAGTATGTTAAATATGTGCTTTGTATTTTTTGAGTAAAAAATAATGATCGGATCACTTTTTTTGTTCTAAAAAGAAATAAAAGTGTCTTTGGTCTTAATTCGATAAATGGGATGATTTTGTCCTAAAAAGTTAGAAGACACTTTGATGGAATATTCAGATTTATTATGAATCTTAGATATTTTTACGCATAAATTTCAACTAAATTGTTGTACCTACTGCAAGAAATCAGTATCACACATTTTATAAATGTCATAGTCATATAAATATCACAAGATCTTCTACTAAATATTTATAAAAAAGGTATCGTTGGAAATACCCTACAAGCATGTGCTCGTCTCAAACATTTGACATGAACATTGTACAAAACATTGAAAATTTTATAAAAATGCCAGATTAGAAAAAATAAGTTAATTTTTGTTTTTTATAAATTGGTTATATATACATATTCAACGCATTTTAACACAAACACAAATTTTAACCAAAGTTATCGAATTCTACCAAATTCAGTATTAGAACCGTAATCCACCTCTTCTTGAAACCATTTGATTAATTTTTGTTGTTCAGTGAAACAATCCAACTAGTTCTTGATCTACTAGCTCATACGATTAGAAAACCAAAGGAAAAAGTGGCATGGTGCAAAAACAACAATTTAAAAATAAAAACAGAAGTGGTTAACTACAATTATGAAAAAGTGAGATCAGCCAAAAAAAGAAAATGGACAAAAATGGTTATGGTGCAGCGGTGGGACTGCTCCACTCTTAATCAGAGGTCTCAGATTAGAGCCATGAATATGGAAAAAATATTATTGGGAGCGTCACCCTCAGAATGAGCCCTGTTATGCGTGATTCAAATTAGTTGAAGCTCTAATATAATTACCGAACACCGGGGTGGGAAACCCAAAAAAATAAAATTGAGGTCATCCACAAAAAGGAAATGGACAAACACAGTTGCAAAATTTGTCATGGATAGAAAACGCCGTTGCCTCGATATCAACACCTTTTTTTTGCAATGCCTCAGTTCTATCTCCATCAAGATAAGTAAATACTAGAGATAAGGTCTAAATTATTTGGCAAAATGATGTGGAAAATTATTGATTTTTTTTTTTTAAAATTTATTTTCTTATCCTGCTCTCTTGGCAATTGGCATCATTTTAAAGAACCATACCTCTATCTTGAGTACTATAAATTGAGGGTCCTTGCCATACCTCATTGCATAAACAATTCATCATAGCAATTGTATAGATATACACACATACAAAATAAGTATTAAGAGTTCTAGCCATGGCTGCATCTTTCTCAGTTCCTTCAATGGTAAGATCATCTTACCATCTATTCTTTATGTTTAATCTTTAAGATCATCTACCATGTTTTCTTTATGTTTAATCTATAAGATCATCTTACCATCTTTTCTTTATGTTTAATCTTTTCTATAATGAGATGAATTTAAATGGAGCGACATGCACAAAAATATCTTCAAAATTGAGACATTCAATTTGTTGCAGCTGTTACATTTCTTTACTCGTTTTCTTGCTTAGTACTTATTTGTGGAATTTGAGTCTTTTTTATACTGAGACGCATTTAGATGGAGCGACATGCACAAAATATCTTTAAACTGAGACATTCAATTTGTTGTTGCTGTGACATTTATTTATTTGTTACTTTCTTCTTGCTTAAGTAGATATTTGTGGAATTTTGCATGTAACAGATCATGGAAGAAGAGAGGAGATTTGAGGCAGAGGTAGCAGAGGTGCAAGCATGGTGGAACTCAGACAGGTTCAGGCTAACCAAGAGGCCATATTCAGCCAGGGATGTGGTGTCACTAAGAGGAACTATGAGGCAAAGCTATGCATCCAATGAGTTAGCCAAGAAGCTGTGGAGGACACTCAAGAATCATCAAGCCAATGGCACAGCCTCAAGAACTTTTGGTGCACTTGACCCTGTTCAAGTTACCATGATGGCTAAGCATTTGGACTCCATCTATGTTTCTGGCTGGCAGTGTTCTTCCACCCACACTAGTACCAATGAACCAGGTCCTGATCTTGCTGATTACCCTTATGACACTGTTCCTAACAAAGTGGAACATTTGTTTTTTGCGCAGCAGTATCATGATAGGAAACAAAGGGAAGCTAGAATGAGCATGAGCAGAGAAGAGAGGGCTAGAACCCCTTTTATTGATTACTTGCAGCCTATCATTGCTGATGGTGACACTGGCTTTGGTGGTGCAACTGCCACTGTCAAGCTCTGCAAGCTTTTCGTGGAACGCGGTGCTGCTGGTGTCCACATTGAGGATCAGTCCTCTGTTACCAAGAAATGTGGTCACATGGCTGGCAAAGTTCTTGTGGCCATCAGTGAACACATTAACAGGCTTGTGGCTGCAAGGTTGCAGTTTGATGTCATGGGGACCGAGACGGTCCTCGTGGCTCGTACTGATGCTGTGGCAGCCACATTGATCCAAACCAATGTGGATACAAGGGATCACCAGTTCATTTTGGGTGTTTCGAACCCAAATCTCAAGGGCAAGAGTTTGGCCACTCTTTTGTCTGAAGCTATGGCTGCAGGCAAAACAGGGCCGGAACTTCAAGCCATTGAGGATAACTGGTTGGCAATGGCTGAACTCAAGACATTTTCTCAATGTGTCGTTGACACAATCAAGAAAATGAACCTTGGGGAGCACGAGAAGCAGAGGAGGTTGAACGAGTGGATGAATCATTCAAGCTATGAAAAATGTCTTTCACACGAACAAGCCAGGGAGGTTGTTGAAAGACTTGGCCTTCCAAATCTTTTCTGGGACTGGGACTTGCCAAGAACCAGAGAAGGATTCTACAGGTTTAAGGGTTCAGTAGAGGCCGCAATTGTTCGCGGGTGGGCTTTTGCTCACCACGCTGATCTAGTCTGGATGGAGACTTCAAGTCCTGATATGGTGGAATGCACAAAATTTGCTGAGGGAGTGAAGTCTCTAAGGCCTGAGCTGATGTTGGCTTACAATCTATCTCCATCATTCAATTGGGATGCATCAGGAATGAATGATAACCAAATGATGGATTTCATTCCAAGAATAGCCCAGTTGGGCTACTGCTGGCAGTTCATTACTTTGGCTGGTTTCCATGCTGATGCACTCATCGTCGACACGTTTGCTAAGGATTTCGCCAGGAGGGGAATGCTGGCTTATGTGGAGAAAATACAGAGAGAGGAGAGGAGCAATGGTGTTGACACATTAGCTCATCAAAAATGGTCTGGTGCTAATTACTATGATAGAGTTCTAAGGACTGTCCAGGGAGGCATCACCTCTACTGCTGCTATGGGCAAAGGTATAAACATCTACCCCTAAGTCTTGCACATTTTTTACTTCTCGGTGCATAAATTTAAACTTTGATACGAATTATTAATAATGGAGTATCTAAAATATTGTAATTGCAGGAGTTACTGAGGAGCAATTTGAGGCAAAATGGACAAGAACTGGGGCAACAAATTTGGGTGATGGAAGTATGGTGGTTGCAAAGTCAAGGATGTAAGAAAAACAAAACAAAAAAAAGGAGTTCTTTTGGAGCATGAAGATGTGTGGAGCTTTGGAACTATCTCAATTTTTAAGTTGTGGATTTCAAGTACAATAAGATGTTTCGGTTGTTTTTAAAATAATTTTTCAGGGATTTGAATCATTTTGGGCATTATTTTGGCCTTCAAATTGCCTAGTAGTTATCATTTGTATCTTCATCTCTATTTGGACTTAAAGTTGTACTAGAGTTTCCAGTTGCTGCTTAATGAATTTGTTGATGCTTTTACTGCTTACTAATTAAAGCAACTTAAGTAGTTCCAAAATTTTCATCAGAGGATTGTTTAAGCTAGTAGCTCCCAATAAAAAAGAAAAAACTTTAATGATTTGTGAGCTAATAATTCAGTGATACAAACCAAAAACATTACTTGGGTCTTTTAACTCTTGAATCACAAGTTCGAACCTTGTACCAAGCAAACTAAGTCTGCTACTTAAGTGGAAAATGTTAGAGAGACGGGCGAATGTGGTTGGAGAGGAATTTCTTGAGTCATTCAAGAAAAAAACAGAGAAGACCTTACCTAATTGGGTACTAATCAACTCTTATTTAGATATCCTGCGAACTGCTGTTCCCTTGTCTGAAGTTAGGTAAGGGAGAATAATTGTGTTCATATAAAATTTTAAGTAAACTAAATAGCTGAAGTTTAGATCCCAAGAGATGCAAAGAATTATCTGTAATTCTTATTATATATTCCATATATATAATACTAGTAACTTATTAGATACAAAAAAAACACAAGTTGACAAGAAAAATGAACATACATGGAAGAAAAAAGAGGAAAAATTGAAAGGGCATGGGAATTAGACAAGAAATGAATTCACAGCATGTAATGTGTATTCTGAGTTTGTGATTACTTCTTCCAAGGTTTAAGAACAGAAAGAATGATAACGGCCGCGATAATCAGAAGCAAAATTATGGCGATCATCATGCATTTTCTTGATTTCTTCTGCAAGCTCTTTGCAGTTTGAAGTGCATCTGTACCCATAGTAACATGGTCCACTGCACATCTTACCTGGAAATACAAAGGAACAGATTGAACAAAACCAAAAATTAAGCACTTAATGAGGACCAAATGAATTTAGCTAATGTAAGCCATGTGAAGGATGTATATTAGGATAATTGCATGCTAAAGTTGAATGTTTGGCCACTCTAATATTCACAGGGTAAATTTCATAAATTGTTACATAACTATAAGTTTTTCTCGTTATAGTCATGCAACTTTGTTTAGTCACTAGAGTCACAACAC
This sequence comes from Capsicum rhomboideum, assembly GCA_031232105.1. Lineage (NCBI taxonomy): Eukaryota > Viridiplantae > Streptophyta > Magnoliopsida > Solanales > Solanaceae > Capsicum > Capsicum rhomboideum. Next base: position 132,413,296 of record CP124712.1, on the reverse strand, counting down.
TATCATATTTGTGAGACCAGTTGTGGATAAGATGTGCAGCTATGTTGTGAAGGAGACACTATGTTACACATCAACCATGTTCATAAAATGTCAAATTAATCACCAAAAAAGTAAGACGGTCAATCAACATGTTGAATTACACTGATAATGAATAAAATTATTTATAATATAGGTGCAAGTTAAATCTAAATCATAAGGACAGATATATAGTAAGCAATTCTTTTTATGACCTGTTATAACACAACTATCAGCAAGCAAAGTTGGTCATCTAATTAGTTCTAATTCAACCAAACCTTATACTACTTATTAAAGAACCTATAAGTTGGATCATGCAGGTATAACGGTAAACTAACTGCTCTTCCTCTTAGCCATCATTCCAAAAATAAATTATATTCATTACCTTTCAATTTGTATGGAGTAAATATCTCGAAAGGTCACCGAACTACGAGAAAATTTTTGTTTTATATAAATAAGGTCACTCAATTTGAGGCTTTCTTCTTACAATTACAAAATCACTCAACCAAATTTGTAAGCAGAGAAGCCCGCTTTGCCTCCTTAACATTTGGGTTTGGGAAATAATAACCTTCTCATTTTAAACAGGATATAAATCTCCTTGATCTTAAATCAATGGCTAGAAATGAGTTAGATTATTACATATATTTTTAAAATATCAAAAACAATCTTCAATTAATATGAAACATGTACTTTTTAAAATAATAAAAATTTTTAAACAATAACATTATATTTCTACATCAAAGTGGTACTTTTCAATGAATTTTCAAACACCGACAATTTTAATTTGTCCATAAAAGTAGTTGGTCCGTACAATTTTTGCAAAATGTTACTATATGCTGGGCCCAATTGGCCCATTGAGAAAGAGTAAACATCGCCGGTTGTGCAATGAGGCCAATTTTAAGTTTATGCTATCCCATAAATTATAGGGCAAACAACAAAAAAACTGAAGGTTTGACTTCTAATTACAAGACACCTTCTAAGTTTCAATAATTACAAGATATGCTAAGGAATTGTTCTAAAGTCGCGTGTATCTTTACCTCAGATACATGCGCGTCGCATGCATCTTAGACCTAAGATACACATACAGGCCAGCTCGCATGTATCTTTACCTAAGATACACGCGTGTCGCGTGTATCTTTACCTAAGATACACGCGTGTCGCGTGTATCTGAGATACCCGCTGCTATAAAATAGTTCAAGTCTCGTGTATTTGATTCACGTGAATCTGAAATACACAGGCCTAAGATACATACAAATTTCCCAAATCCTGAGATATTTTGTAATTAATTTAAAGTTAGGGGCTTTAGTTGATAGCCTCTTATGTTTGACTATTTCTGTTATTTGCCCTAAATTATACCCCGCTTTTAAAGAATTATGCCATGCTAGGCAAAAGTCCAATTAATAAAGATAAATCAAATATCAGCTCATTTGAAGGGTAAATTGTGCAATTAAATGTAAATCCCTCTCTAATTGCCTTGTTGGACATTTCATGAAAGGCCGAAGTGAACTAATATCTCGATTTTAGGATTACCTTTGTGGGGTTCTTAGGTTACCGAGAGGGGATAGACAGTAATATTTCATGAGTCGGAATAACTCATGGGAACAACTATTTCACCTTTTATATAGAATGACTAATCTCATCATATTTGTACAAAGTGATTCTTGAGAGTAATTAATAGTCATAACCAAATGGGGATAAAATAATCTCACATTTTATCACAAAATTGTTACCCCTTATTCCACCAACCAAACAACTCCTTTAAGTTATACTCGCAATGCCTAAAAATTTATAAGTAATCCACTACGGATCAACTTCTCTTCAGACATTCGGTGTTTCATAGGACTAAAATTCAAGTACACATGCCGGAAATAGAGCAAAATTCAACACATATGACTGAAGTTAAATAATTTTTACGTGAAGTTCAATTATTTTTGCCTAAATGGTTGCACCAAACAAATGTGCTTAAATTTCAATTGTAAAACACTACATGTATGAAGTAGTTCCAAAGTGCGTATAACGTAATATATATATATATATATATATATATGAATACAGTTAAATAGTGATGTCCCGATAGAGTACACGCGAAATTTTTACTTCAAGACCAAACTGCAACAACTTGTTCAATATCAAAACTTGCCCCTTAATTGATACCTAAACTTTGCTTGGTTAGCGAAAAATTTGAATTCTGAAACCACTTTGACATATATTTATTTGGACAGAATCATTAACCTTATGTTTAGAAGAGTAATAATAATACTATAAAAAGGAAATTTAAAAGATTTTTACTTATTTATTTGAAGGGAGGAAGAGGGTGAATGGTGGTAAAGACTTGCAACACAACCAAATGATGTTGCAAATGGGATTGCTCCATCCTATCCTTAATCAAAGGTCTCAATTTCAGGCTGTGAGGATGAAAAAATCCTTGGTAGGAAGCGTTTTCCCCTAGTAGATCCTACCCCGGCGCAAATCTAAACTAGTCAAGCTCTAACGCAGGTACCGAACACCGGATGAGGAAAAAAAACAGAGAGAGAGAGATAAAAGACTTGCAAGTAACTTCGGACAACTGCTTGAATCCTTTAAAAATTGGATATCCCAATAAGCTTGGTGGCCATTAAAACAACAATTATGTCAAGCTAGTTAAAAAGGATAATTATACTCTCTAATTTTTTTTGATAACCAATTATACTCTTTAATTTTTACCTTGAAACAACAATATATAAGAAAGACCATTTAAATTCACTAAGATAAGGAAAAAATAAGCAAAAAGATGGGGTGATTTTCAAGATAGTAGCAAGAGAAGGGGCAAAATTCATATCAAGTTCTGCTTTAAGCTATTTTTTATGACTTATAAAGCCTCTAAAGAAACTACAATATATACCAATCCGCTTATTCATGGACAATTAGCAAACAGTCAACACCAAAAGCTAGTTAACGAAGTGGCCAAAAAATAAAGGAATATAATGGACAAGGAAGCTATAGACAGGCTAGCACGACTCGCGTGAAAATGTTGAGGCTTTTAGCTTTTCCCTCCCCCAGTAAACCAGAGGCAAACACACAAAGTGGCATGCATAGCTCAAACACAGAGTTAAGCTCCCTTGTTACTCTTCCAAGGTTGTTTGAGAACGATGGGGATAATTACTATGCCTGCTATAACTAAGACAAGTATAATGCCAATGCACATGCACTTTCGAGAGCCCTTCTGTAGTTTCTTTGCGGTCTGAAGAGCAGTATTCCCTGATTGGACATAATCAACTGTATTTGTCACCTGAACAAAATTTCTATTGAGAAATCCGACACAGTGCAGTGGAGACGCTTTCGTTTTTAAGGTAAGAATACACTGACGAAATAACAGGAGGGTTGAAAACAAACCTGTGTTTCGATATTATCTAACAAGTCTCCTTGAGCTTCAACCAGAACAGCCATATCTAGATAAATTTGATGCAGATCAAGAAGCTTTCTCTCAATTTCCTTCACTGCATCATGTCTTTCCTGAATTTCTTCTACGGTGCTTAAGATCTACAGTTGAGCATATTACCAGATGAAATATGAAGGGAAAATGATAAAGACAGACAAATGTAGTTTCAATTTCTAGAGGGAAAAGGTGAAACACATAAAAAGTATAGAAAATCTATTTGCATTGCAATCTTGCTTTCAAACTTGCTGACGAGGTGACATGAGATATTTACAATAAGACTGGGATGTAAGCTCATATATAAAACTCATGTTCCCAAACTAATTATATAAAGATATGTGGAATTCAAGGAGTGGCATATGGGACAATTTATTACGTCAAAGAAATTCAAATGAGATAAGCTGGTACTATTTCTGCTAGTTCAACAAGAAGATAAGAATTAAGTGACGCAGAAACCATACTTTCCCGACATTTTACACACACCTAATGAAATAATATGTTGACAAGAAACAAGGAGAAAAGACACCAGAAGTTGATGTCACAAAAATTAAGCCCCAAATTCTGAAACAGTCAAAAGAGAAAAATACAGTAGAATGAAGTAGTAAGAGGTACCTGTCCGCGTCCCATTCCTTGGATAGCGTTCTGGAAGATTTGTTCACTGTTTCCAGTTTCTATCAGGTTGTTGATTGTCTAACATAATCATTAGAATAAACATTAGGAAAAATAGAAGTTAAATCTTATTGATCAGGATTATCAATTGCAAGACTTTGCACTCACCTCCTCATCTGGTCTAGTACCAGTTACTGCTCAGTTGTATCAAAACACGATAAAACCACTTATTAGATCAACATATGGAAAATTCAAAAATTGTTCAGCAGATATCTCAAGTTATATTTCTGTTGAAATAAATTGTAGGATCCAAACCTGTGATCACTCTTCGCTCTACAACTTCACGATACTCATTGTCTATCCTCTGCCTTAATGTCTGGAAGAACATAACTTATAACCAACTTAAATTGAAGAAAACAAACAACACAAAGCAAATAACAAGACTTATCTATACCTGAAATTCTGTCATAACATCTCTGAATTTCTTTGTCAAGGCACTGCAGATCAACGATTAAAGAAACAAATAACAAAATTTTAAAAGGAAAACATGAACTCGCACAATTACGACTGCTCAAACACAAGAAGTGGAAAATAACATCAAGCAATATTGAAAAACTATGTTTATTAATGTACTTGGTCATATTTGTCCTTGATCTGTCAACACTTGTACCCTTCCCACATCCAGGTTTTTGTCGATTAGCCAAGTTCTAAAGAAAAGAAAATAATTAGAGTGCTTTTAAATGATGAAAACTGAACTCAAAAACTGCTTTACTGATCCAAATATAAAAGAATTGACAAATTTACCTCTTTATTTATCGCTTCTATTTTTGCTTTGACATTTCTTGCAATCTTCCCAACTTCATCTATATCTTTCTCCATCCGTTTCCTTATAGCTGGAAACAAGTAAAAAACACTTTCTTGAGAGCTTGTGGTTAGCAGGCTATGGATTACCAATAAACAAAAGGTTGGAAGAGATAGATGAATTTATCCATGTTATTTAGTAGTAAAGGAACATAAGGCCTATTTTCTCGCCAGTGATAGATGAACTCATCCTTGTTAGTATGTCACAAGTGCATTATAGTGAATGGATTTTCAAAATACTAGCCTTCTCTTGACTATCTTACACTTATATTTCATAATACAATACCAACTTAAAGGAAAAATAGATGAGAACAATAAAACTTGATAGTGAATCTGTTAGCTATACAAGACATAGTGAAATAGTTCTTGTCTGACCTTTCATTGCTGATGCTTTAGTAACAGATTTTGTTTCCTCATTAGCATCCTGAAACACAATTCCAATTAGTAAATAATCTGTGACTAGAGAAAGGGTAAAGAAATTTTAATCAGATGGAAAAGATCAAAGTGACACATGCAATTTATCGCTAAACTAAAGCAAAGTGAGTTATAAAGGCAAAAGTGAAAACTGATTACTCTTCAGTACTTGTGACAACAAATTTAACAAATCTGCAACAGCAACAACAACAAACCCAGTACAGTCCCAAAAGTGTGGTGTGGGAGGATAGAGTGTATGCAGACTTTACCACTACCTCGAGGAGGTAGAGAGGTTGTTTCTGGAAGACCCTCGGCTTGAGTAACGGACATCAGAGAAACTAACAAACAAATTTAACAACCTATAAACTGAATATTCTCAAGACTAGCAACCGAGATTATATTTTGCCATTCAGAGGAGCGACTTAATTCCTTTTATTTCCCCATCTATTCTCCTATAGTTGAATCCATTCTCGCATTGTTTATCCTATCCTATCCCTTGAAGGTCATCTTCCTCAACATACAATCCAACAGAATCACAAAGGTAAAGCAAGCACCCCAACTGTTATAAAGTTCTCTACTAAAAGTTCCGATCTCTTGCAGAATGAAACCAAGTATACATCTGCTAAAACTTCTTAAGTTGTTCATTTGGGAGGTGATATTTTGATCATATATAAATCAGGATAAAAACAAAGTGCTGCTTTAACTAAGACTATTTGGCCTTCAGCCCTTCACCACTATAATTGTTCTCTTGATTCCTTATGAAATATTGCCTAGTTAGCTCTTATCGACTAACTATTTTCTCAGACGGGCAACCAAAATTATCATTTGGGTCCAAAAGAAAAAGCAACTACCTCGACTATTTCAGCAAGTACCTACCACCTCCAACTAGCACAACTACTTGGTAATACAACCCACCAAGGCAGAGAAGAAATCACCTAGCATTTTTTGTCTCTATTGGAATTTGAACCCCGATATGAAACCAATGATACTGTTAAACCAATTTCTTTTTAAGCAAGAGACTTCCATAGTACACTGGGGAGATGTAGTACTTAATTTTCAGGATAGATTTTACCGAAAGTTTACATGTAAAGCAGGCCTGAATGAAGCCAAGGCATTATACTTCTTGCATATGCAGTTTCGTGAAAGAAGAAAGTACAAATAGATCTAAATGGCTTCTGAACAGCAATTAAAAGTAAAAGCAAAGGCAAAGAATTTGCATGAGCCATGAAGGATACCTTAAGTGTCTTCAGTAAACCAGAAAGTTTATCGACCTGTTTCTCGATTTCTTGTATCTACAAAATTTTGTACCATATGTCAGGAACAAGGAGATAGGAGAATAAACTTTAGATTCTAATCGTTAGATGACAATTAAACTAAACTGATAATCTCAAAACAACTCAGGGGTCAGTGAAGCGATACCTGCTTATTAAAGCTGTCAATTCCAGAATCTGACTGGCTCCTCGTAAATCGGTGGCCCATCTCGATATCAGATTCTTTGGAAGCATTATCTTTGACTTCAACGAAGCTTGAATCCTGAAATAGTAACAGAAATTACAGAACAATAAAGTTTGAGATCACATCATCCCCCTTGCTTGAAATCATATACTGATTAAGGTACAACCTTCGTTACAAGATAATGTGATATAGAGAAAAATAATCACGAAAAACAGACAAACAAAATCCAATTGTATAAATGAATTTGCTGTTAGCGTTGTTAAGTAGCGCCCAAGGGTGTGGCCTAGTGGTCAATAAAGTGAGTTGAGAATCATGAGGTCTCAGGTTCAAATCTTAATCAGAATGTAAAAGCACGTGATTTCTTCCAATGGGCAGAGTTAGCGGTATTGTGTTGGTGGGTGTAACAGGTGGAATTTGCAAATAGAGTTAGAACAACTAGCAGGAAATACAAGAAAAAGCAAGCAACTAAATAGGACATGTAGGAGTAACCTTAATTCTTGTTCAAACTCTACCACCTACAAAAAGTTGGTATTACTTGTCGAATAACCAAGTATTCACCAGGTAAGGGCGATGCACCCCCTTCGATAGAAAATTACACTGTGTATACATGTTAAAATTATTTTTTATGTATATATATTAAATATTGAACTCCCTTCGACTTCGTCATGTGTTAATTCGTTATATCTTGAACCCCTTCGTGAAAATTCTGGCTCCAGTTGATACATACATATGAAACCAAAAGAACTTACATAAAAATCCAATCTTTACAAACTTCAACAGACTTGTATAAGCAAACCAAAGATACTAAATTCAATACACAGCAAAGTAAAACAAACTTACAATAAAATCCAATCTTTAAAAATTTCACCAATCTTGTATAAGCAAAACTAAGCATACCAAATTCAATTCACAACAAAATTAAACTAACATAGACACATGGAATACAAAAAACTGAAATCTTGATGGCTAAACACTACAACAACAACAACAACAATATACTCAGTATATTCCCACCAAGTGGGGTCTGGAGAAGGTAAGTGTACGTAGTCCATACCAATACCTTAGAAGTGAGATAGAGAGGTTGTTTCCCATAGACCCCCGGCTCAAGATAAAACAGTCTAGAAAAGAAATAGTAAAGGGACAAGAAACAATCGGAATTACCACACCCAATAGTAACATAATCAAGACTCACCAAGTACTACGACAAACGATAAAAAACTCTGAAATAATACTAGTACTATAGCTACTAGCACGGATAACAAAACAAAGTCCTCCTACCTACTAGCAGTGACGCACTCCTTCCTACTATCTGTCTACCCTAATCCGCCTCCTCCACACCTTCCTATCTAAGGTCATGTCCTCGGTAAGCTGAAGTTGCTCCATGTCATGTCTAATCCTCCAATATTTCTTCGGTCTACCTCTACCTCGCCTAAATCCATCCCTAGCAAACCTCTCACACCTCCGCACTGGGGCATCCGTGCCCCTCCCCATCACAAGTCGGAACCATCTCAACCTCGTTTCCCTCATCTTGGCTTCCACCGAAGCTACTCCCACCTTATCTCGAATAACCTTATTTCTAACCCTATCTTTCTTATTACACCCACACATCCACCGTAGCATTCTCATCTCCGCCACATTCATCTTTTGAATGTGAAATTTCTTGACTGCCCAATACTCCGCCCCATACAACATAGCTGGTCTAATCACCACTCTATAGAACTTACCTTTGAGTTTAGGAGGCACCTTATTGTCGTACAAAATCCAGAAAGCGAGCCTCCATTTCATCCACCCTACCCAAATTCGATAAGTGACATCCTTGTCAATCTCTCCATTCTCCTGAATCATAAACCCCAGATACTTGAAACTATCTCTCTTCTGAATGGCCTGGGTATCAAGCTTTACAACCACATTAGCCTCATGCAACACCTCGCTGAATTTACACTCCAAATATTCCGTCTTGGACCTACTCAACCTAAACCCTTTAGACTCTAGGGTTTGCCTTCAAACCTCCAACTTAGCATTAACTCCACCACGGCTCTCATCAATCAAGACTACATCATCCGCAAAAGGCAAACATTAAGGCACCTCACCTGAAATTTTCAACGTCAAAACATCTTTCACCAAGGTAAATAGAAACAGGCTAAGAGTTGATCCTTGGTGTAATCCCATCAAGACGAAAAAGTTCTTCGAGTCCCTTCCCACAATCCTAACCTGAGTCTTGACTCAGTCGTACATATACTTAATCGCCCTAGCATACATTATAGGTACACCTATAGTCTCCAAGCACCTCCATAAAACCTCTCTGGGAACTCTATCATAGGCTTACTCTAAGTCGATGAACACCATGTGCAAGTCCTTCCTCTCTATATATTGCTCCACCAATCTCCTAACGAGATGGATGGCTTCAGTAGTCGAGCATCCTGGCATAAATCCAAACTGATTCTCAGAAATAGTAACAATCCTTTGTAACCTCAACTCTACCACCCTCTCCCAAACCTTCATAGTGTAGCTCAGCAACTTGATACCCCTATAATTATTGCAATCCTGAATGTCACCCTTGTTCTTATACAATGGAATCATCGTACTCCATCTCCAAGCTTCAGGCATCTTTGCCGTCCTGAAAATTATGTTAAACAACCTTGTCAGTCACTCCATACCTGCCCCTCCTGTGCAATTCCAAAAATCCACCGAAATCTCGTCTTGCCCAGTCGCTCTACCCCTATGCATCCTACGAATAGCACCCCTAACCTCCTTAAACTTAACGCGCCTACAATAAACATAGTCGTGAAGCCTCTCAGAGGGCTCCAAATCCCCCAACACAATGCTAGTGTCCCTTCCTTCGTTCAAGAGCTTATGTAAGTAAGACTGTCATCTCCTCTAATAAGAACCTCCTCCACCAAAATTTTGCCATTCGCATCCTTAATACACTTCACTTGGTCAAGGTACCGAGCCACCTTGGCTAGCCTGTACAACTTCCTATCACCACCTTTACCCTCTAACGCTGTGTATAAGCTTTTGAAAGCTACATTCTTAGCCATAGTAACCGCCAACTTCGCCTCCCTCGTAGCAATCTTATACTCCTCCTTTGGTGCTTGCCCGAGCTGCCTCTCGAGACCAACACCTCTCTAGTCATCTCTCTGATGCAATTGGCAGTATTATCCCACATACTATCAGCATCCCCTCTTCTCTCCTAAGCCCTTCTCGCCATCAACTTCTCCCCATCTCGAGTGCACTGGCCATAGTGAGGATACCCTATCTAATCCTCGTCTGGTCCTCCACACCCCTCCTCCATCTCTCCTTCTTGATCTCCAAGTACATCACCAAAAGCCTATGCTGGGTCGAAAGATTTTCATTAGGTAAAACCTTACAATCGTTAAAACCTTACAATCGTTACAAAGACCACTATCACCTTTCCTAAGGAGCAAAAAGTCAATCTGAGTTTTGGCCACCGAACTACAGAAGGTAACCAAGTGAACCTCCCTCCTTGGAAAGATTGCATTAACAACCATCAATCCAAAAGACAAAGCAAAATCCAAAAGTGCAACTCCTCCTTCGTTCCTTACACCGAACCCAAAGCCTCCAAGCACATCGTCATAACCCCTCGAAGAAGACCCTATGTGCCCATTGAAATCCCCTCCTATGAAAAGCTTCTCATTGCTAGAGACACTCCTCACCATCTCATACAAAGCCTCCCAAAAGCTCCTCTTCTCTTCCTCATCCAAGCCTACATGCGGGGCATACGCACTAATAATATTCAAAGAAGCCCCTCCAATAAATAATTTAATAAACATCATCCTATCATTAACCCTCCTAACCTCTACCACTAGCTCCCTAAGTTCATCATCTACTAGGATACCTACATCATTCCTATTCCTCACGCTTCCTGAGTACCACAACTTTTACCCGTCTACTACCCTCGCCTTAGTACCTACCCATTTGGTTTCTTGGAGACAAGCTATATTAATTCGCCTCTTCCGAAGAATCTTCACTAGTTAAACACAAAGAAACAATACTAGGCAGACACGTTAAAAATAAAATTTTGGGTTCAAACCCCAGCAGAGACAAAAAAAAACACTAGGTGATTCTTCCTATCTGTCCTAGCCTCGATGAATAGAGTTAACTGGCAGATACCCCGAAAGCTGGCCCGGACACCACCAGGGGCGGAGCCACCTTTAGGCCGAGGGTTCATTCGAACCCCTTCGGAGGAAAATTATACTATTTATACATGGTTAAAATTATTTTTTTTTGTATATCTAGTAGATGTTGAACCCACTTCGACTAGTTTGTATGTTTACTTTTTCTGATTTTGAACCCACTTAGTAAAAATTCTGGCTCCGTCACTGGACACCACAGTTATCAAAAAAAAAAAAATACTAAGAAATAACAGAGCACACCAAAAAGAAATAGTAATTTCTTTATCTTTCTAGTATATCTAAGAACCCCATCAACCAAAAGTTCATTCTTTTATTCCCCTGTAATCAAAACAACAAAAAGAATACAACTATGGAATGATTCTTGAACAAAGCAAAAAAAAAAAAAAAGGGTCAAGAAAATTAACTAACCGCTAGCAGGTCATTCATTTTTTCAAGAATTAGTGAGAGAAAGAGAGTATGGAAATTTTTTTATGGCCTACTAAGAAGAATTTAGTGCTTGTTGATGGTGTGATCGTAATAGAAAAACAAGAAAGCTAAAGGAAAAGTGAATGAGTGGCAATATTTTAGGAGTGTTTATTTGTTTGTTGGGGGGGTGGGTTTTTTCTTTGTGTGAAATTTGTCTTTGTATGGGCGCGACCGGCGTGACAATGGGAAGACGAGAAGGACGAGAAAAATATCGAAAAAGATTATTATAAATATTATTGTCTTCGTCTCAAAATAATTGACAAATTTGATTTTTGTACAATTTTAAAGAAAAATTAATGAGGAATATGATATGACTAATATATTTCTAATTATTATTTATTTATGTATCTCTTAATTTTTAAATAATTAATGTTAAGAATAAAGCTGAAAAAAATAATAAATACTCTCTTAATTTTTTAAACTGACAAATATTTGAAACACGTATTTTTAGTATATGTCAACTATTTTGAGACGAAAGGAACACTTCAATTTTGACTCTCTATATTATCGAAAGACGTTACATCCAACAAAATTCGATGACCAAAAGGGAACAAAATAATCAGTATGACAAGGTTTTGAAATAGACTTTATTATTGGAAACTTACTTAAATATATCATACTTAAAAAATATTTAATATTTATAGCTATATAATTAATACATGTATAATTCATTTTTAATTAATGCATAATGTAAATTTCTTACGAAGACAAGCACAATATATGTATAGTGTTTGAAAAGCCATTCGGTAATTGAAATTGGTGTAATTATTAGGGTAGTAATTAGCAGTCTAGTAATTACAAAACTTAGTAATTACGATAACTTGTTTGTTTGCCCCAGTAATTACAAGTATTATGTTTGGTTGCAAAAGTGTAATCATATGGTTATTTTAAATTTTTAAAATAAAAATTAATTATCTAAAATTAAAAGTTTATATTAGACAAATAAGGTCCTTTATAAATGATATTAAATATTTAAGATATATATTGTCCTTTAAAAATATATTAATTAATTAACATATGTTCTTAATTAATATTATAAAAAACAATTGATTTATAATTTTTAAATTAGTATATTTTAATTAAATTAGTCATAAAAACTAAAATTACAAGGTTTCTAAGAACATCATGAAATGCATGTTTGACATAAAGACTAATATGATAAATATAATATCATAAAATTATTAAAATATTTGACAAAAAGACAATCTATCAGTTCTAACTAAAAGACAATCTATCAATTCTAACCTAAAAATAAATGACTTGCAATGTGAAATATCAAGTCAATACTACTAAAACAAATGAAATTGAAAATATAACATAAGTTCTAAATTCAAAACAAAAAAGTTAACATAACACTCTTATGTCAAATTTCAACACCACGTACATAAATATGATTTAATAGAAAAGAAAAACATAAGTCTATAACCTTATTCAACAATGAATTCTACTTTAATTCAAAAATTAGAATACTTAAAATATTATGCTAAATGAAAAAAAATAAACATAAATAAATTAAAAAAAATAGATAATACGAACAATTAAATGGAATCACATGAAGTTAAGGATGGGAATAAGAAGTAAGAAAATGAAATATAAATAATAAAAAATAAAAATATATTTTTAAAAATATTAGAATAATAAAAATAAAAAAGTATTTAAGATAATAAAAATAATTTTAAAAAATAAAAATAAAAGAAAGAAATTAAAAAGTAATCAGCTTGTAATTATACCATGTAATTACCAGCAATTCACAGTTCCCTTCCCCCCCCCCCCCCTCCTCCCCGAGAATTAGAGAGTGTAATTACCCCCTGTCAATTACACTGAATTACCTGGTCAACCAAATATGTCAGACAGTGTAATTACACCTAGTGATACTAAATTCAATTTCCAGGGTAGCTTTCCAAATAAGCCCTTATAACACATCTATATTGCATGCATAATTCACTTTTAGTACATAGTATAATACTTCTATATTGCATGCATAATTCACTTTTAGTACATAATGTAATACATCTGTATTGCATGCATAATTCGTTTTTAATATATAGTGCATTTATTTTAATCAAAATAAGTACAATACATTTTAATACACTTCTAATACATCTATATTGCATGCATAATTCACTTTTAATACATAATATAATTGCTATAGATGGTAAATATTTCTAAATATAATATATCTAGGTAACAAATAAAACGTATATTTAAAAGCAGTAAATATTTTATAAAAGGTACTCAAATAGGCAATTTTTCTTTTATTATTTTGCATGTATATAGTATAGGTAAAAATTCCTTATTCTGCCCCCAAATTTACAATCGAAAAAATACATAAAATTCCTTCCAAATTTGTTCACGAAATTTACTTTAACATTTTAATTTTACAACGTTTAGTGGAAGCTAAGAAGGCAGCCTATATTAATTGGGTGGAATGCAGGGACAAGGAAGAAAGGAGGACGAATAAGGGGATATATAAGATGGCTAGAACAGTGGCTAAGTTAGCTGTCACAGAAGCTATATTGCATGCATAATTCACTTTTAATACATAATATAATTGCTATAGATGGTAAATATTTCTAAATATAATATATCTAGGTAACAAATAAAAAGTATATTTAAAAGCAGTAAATATTTTATAAAAAGTACTCAAATAGGTAATTTTTCCTTTATTATTTTGCATGTATATAGTATAGGTAAAAATTCCTTATTCTGCCCCCAAATTTATAATCGAAAAAATACCATAAAATTCCTTCCAAATTTGTTCACGAAACTTACTTTAACATTTTAATTTTACAACGTTTAGTGAAAGCTAAGAACGCAGCCTATATTAATTGGGTGGAATGCAGGGACAAGGAAGAAAGGAGGACGAATAAGGGGATATATAAGATGGCTAGAATAGTGGGTAAGTTAGCTGTCACAGAAGCTATATTGCATGCATAATTCACTTTTAATACATAATATAATTGCTATAGATGGTAAATATTTCTAAATATAATATATCTAGGTAACAAATAAAAAGTATATTTAAAAGCAGTAAATATTTTATAAAAAGTACTCAAATAAGTAATTTTTCCTTTATTGTTTTGCATGTATATAGTATAGGTAAAAATTCCTTATTCTGCCCCCAAATTTACAATCGAAAAAATACATAAAATTCCTTCCAAATTTGTTCACGAAACTTACTTTAACATTTTAATTTTACAACGTTTAGTGGAAGCTAAGAAGGCAGCCTATATTAATTGGGTGGAATGCAGGGACAAGGAAGAAAGGAGGACGAATAAGGGGATATATAAGATGGCTAGAACAGTGGCTAAGTTAGCTGTCACAGAAGCTAAGATGACAAACTTTGAAAGACTCTATGCGACACTAGGGGAAAAAAGAGGAGATAAGAAACTTTACAGGCTGGCGAAGACGAGGGAGAGAAAGGCCCGAGACCTGGATCAAGTGAAGTGCATCAAGGATGAGGATGACAAGGTATTGGAAGATGAGACGTTCATCAAGCAAAGATGGCAAGCCTACTTCCACAAATTATTGAATGAAGTAGGTCATAGAGCTATTGTGCTGGGAATTTGAAGCACTATGAGAGACATGGGGATTTTGGATATTGTGGTGTATTATGGTTGAGGAAGTGACGCGCGCTATTAATAAGAAGAGTAGGGGAGAGCGACTATAGTAGATGAGATTCCGGTGGAGTTTTGGAAGAGCTCGGACAAGACATGTATGGAGTGGTTGACTGAGTTGTTTAATGTCATTTTTAAGATGGCTAAGACTCCTGAAGAAAGGAGGTGGAGTATAATGGTCCCGTTGTACAAGAATAAGGGCGACATCTAGAATTATAACAATTATAAGGGTATCAAGTTGTTAAGTCACACTATGAAAGTTTGGGAGCAAGTGGTGGAGATGAGGGTGAGAATGGGTGTTTCCATATCCGAGAATCAATTTGATTCATATCGCTCAATCTACTACGGAAGCCATCCATCTGGTGAGGAGATTGATGTAGAATAATCGAGAAAAAAAGCTAGACTTACATATGGAGTTCATTGACATTGAGAAGGCCTACGACAAAGTTCCGAGGGAAGACCTTTGGAGATGCCTGGAGGCTAGAGGTGTACCAATGGCTTACATTAGGGAGATAAAGGACATGTATGATGGAGGTAAGACGTGGGTTAGGACAGTAGGAGAAGGCTCGGAGCATTTTCCTGTGGAAATAGGGTTGCACAAGGATCTGCTCTTAGTCCTTTACTTTTTGCCATAGTGATGAATGTTTTGACACGGGGCATGCAAGATGAAGTTCCTTGGTGTATGTTATTTCTAGATGACATAATACTAATTGATGAGACATGTAACTACGTGAATGATAGATTGGAGGTGTGGAGACAAATTCTGGAAGCTAAATGATTTAAGTTGAGCAGGACCAAAACAAAGTATCTGGAGTGCAAATTCAGTGAGGGGTTGCATGTGAAAGACGTTGATGTGCGTTTGGACACACAGGTTCTCCCCAAAAGCGATCGTTTCAAATATCTTGGCTTTATTAGTCAGGGTAGTGGGGTCATAAACGGTGATATCACTCATCGTATTGGTGCGACCTGGATGAAGTGGAGGCTTGCCTTCAGAATATTATGTGCTAAAAAGAAACTTAAATGTAAGTTTTATAGTATGGTGGTTAGACTAACGTTGCTATATGGGATGAAATTTTGGTCAGTCAAAAACTCTCATGTTCAGAAAATGCATGTCGCAGAGATGAGGATGTTTAGATGGATATGTGGACATATTAGATGTGATAGAATCAGGAATAAGGTTATTCGAGATAAGGTGGGAGTGCCTTTCATGGTGGACAAGATGAGGGAAACAAGATTGAGATGGTTTGGACATGTGATGATGCGAGGTTCAAACGCCCCAGTGAGGAGGTGCGAGAGGTTGGATATAGTAGGTACGAAGAGGGGTAAAGGTAGGCCAAAGAAGTATTGTGGTGAGGTGATTAGATAAGACATGACACATATTCAAGTTACCGAAGACATGACCTTATATAGGGGGATGTAGAGGACGTGTATTAGAGTAGAAGGTTAGTCAGATAGGAGTGTTGTCGTGCACCATAGCAGGGTAGCTTAGGGTTTAGCCATAGATATCTATTATTATTGTTGTTTATTGTGTTTCGATTATCGTACTATTTTATGGCTGATTATTATTTTTCTGTGGCTGATTAATTATCATATTTTCTTGACTTTTTTTCTCTTCTTTGTATCTGGATTTGCTATACTTGAGCCGAGGGTCTTCGAAAACAACCTCTCTACCTCCTCGAGGTAGTGGTAAGGTTTGCATACACTTTAACCTCCCCATACCTCACTTGTGGGATTTTACTGGGTATATTATTATTGTTGTTGTTAGTAACCCCCTCTTCTAGTCTGAAGTGAAATTAATGTTGTAAATCTTACAAAAAAACACTTCATCACGAACACTTGTATGGAATTCACATAGCTTGAAGCGTGTTGTAGACACTTTCCTTAAGGCTATTTCACCTGT
Source organism: Capsicum rhomboideum (assembly GCA_031232105.1). Taxonomy (NCBI): domain Eukaryota; kingdom Viridiplantae; phylum Streptophyta; class Magnoliopsida; order Solanales; family Solanaceae; genus Capsicum; species Capsicum rhomboideum. The sequence goes on along the minus strand of CP124712.1, from coordinate 132,396,391 downwards.
TATAGATGCATCCCCTAGGATTCAACAAGCACTTCTAACTTTAAACTAGGAGCTAGAAACTAACAAATATTCTTTTAAGATGAAAACTCATCATTGTAAGAACCTTGAAAAGAGAAGAAAGAAATTCTCCTAATCTCAATCTCTACCCTAATGAAAAAGAATGATGGTAATATATATAGTAGTGGAAGAAGATTTCATAAAATGCTCATCCATTTTGATAATAACCACTAATGCTTTTTAATAATGTTTGGTCAAATCCAATTTAATGGGAAAATGAGTAAAAAATCAAGTAATTATTTGCAGTAAATTCAAGTTGATAAAGATCAAGAATAATGGACAATAAAGAGTAGTATAATGGCTAGTAACTAAAATGTTATAATTAGCCAAAATCAATATTGGAGTAATATTAGAATAATGTCAATAAAAACTCTTCAATGATGGAAAACAAATGCCAACCATTAGACTATTCAAAAGTAGAATCATTATCTTACAATTATAGTTGTAGACATATTAATTCTTTTTTGAAATATCCAACAATCCCCTATATATTTCAAAAAGAATGAGTATAAGAAATATAGCGAACTAAGAAGTTTACTGGATTTTTACATATTAGTATAATGTGTCGAATCTGGTGTCTCATAGACTATGAACCAGACCTAGATAAAATAAGATTAAACTTGCAGAACAATTGGTGAAGTTTAGAACTTCTATGAACCAAGAATACTTTTGTAAGCTTATTGTCTTATTCTATCACATTATATTTGCACAATCTTTGTTGTTATCGCGGTTTTGCGCTAAGAGGTCATGCGTGTGTCCTGGAATTCATGAGTGCTCTTGAAATTTGTCACAATTTCATAGGAGCGGCACCACTCCACACTCATATAGATCAAATCATCAAGTGTATTCTGCAGAGCAATACACTACCTATAAAGGATATGATTTAGATTAAGAGTTTAACTCAACCCCCACTTTGCATTGCAGCACTGCACTGTATTCACACTGTCACGCCCCGTATCCCAACGGGGTGGACTGGCACCCGAAGTCGATAAGGCCCGAGAGAACCAATCATTGCTCACGTCCATTCGTATGCATGCCATAAGAAATATTACCATCACGTAAGGACATAAAATGCTAATAGCGGTATATATACGTGAAACTTGACCGTCAAGGCCATCTAGTCAAAATGAACATACATCTCTTACGTTCATATACCCACATATATCTACAAAAGCCTCTAACAGAAGTACATACATGACTAACCTAAATTCGCGACAAGTCCCCGCTTTACATAACATTTACAATACCAAAACCAATGTACAACTGTGACTCGGAAAGCCCCGAACCAACTGGAGCTCACCTAAGATCAGTAGATGACCCGCAACTTACTGTGGAGGTCTACTAGTACCTGTGCCTGCAGCAAGTAAGGTAAGTCCCACAAGGGACGTCAGTACGAAGAATGTACTGAGTATGTAAGGCCATAAGAAACAGTACATTACATAGATACTTCAATGGAATCAAATATAAGTGAGTAACCAATGTGGATAAGTCACCATTCTGTATATATGGAAGTATGTACATTACGTGGATTACTTTCTTTACTTTTATGTTCATCCATTCGTTCATCCCTCACTTCTTCATTCACTTCTCATCCTTCCATTCTTACAATGCCCGGGCCCCAAGCTGATCAGTGGGTAATCAACAGTTTTCAGGATCGCCCCATGCTAGGCTTTTCTTTTGCCCCTGGGTTACCACCCGTAGTAGCGGGATTGACCCATGCTAGGTGTTCTTTTCACCCCTGGGATACCACTCGTAGATATTGGGATCGACCCATGCTAGGTATTTTAACCCCTGGGATACCACCCAAGAATGGAGATTTCATTACCTCACTTCCTCAATCTTAGAAATAGTTCATTCAATGATTATGTCATTATTGAAACTTTTGAATGTAACATTATTGGAATTTTGGAGCCATGTCCACCATTAGGTGACACATGAATAACAATAGATCAAGAATAAGGTATATATGATTAAAATTAGATGATAACCTAAAATGAGATGCCTTAGGACATTTCGAAAATGAGTAAGTACAATAACACGGTGAATACTACATGCTGCAGAAGGATACGGAAAGAGTAACCTTACATACCTTATCTTCTCAATATGAACACTCAATCCTATACGTGAACACAATAGTCCAGCTCCTTTCTTACGTCTTACTCTATAACACAAATACATACTGGAGCTTACATTATCAACTAGTTACCATACAAGTGTACAAGACGACAATGAGCTATATGACTGCCGTATAATGTCATTTCACCCTTTACAATACCATTTACGGCATTGTCATATCAACAATACCACAACATGCCCAACATTGACCAAAATATCACAATCTAATAGCATTTCATACCAAGTCCGTTCTTTACATTTCTTCATTAACACGACGTCACAATTACTCCATATCACCTCAATACACCTCACAACAATATATCGGCCAAAATCCCATAATTTACACTTATAGAAAAATAATAAGTTTAGGATCATCATCACACCATACATGTTGATATCTCATCCATACCATTCACTTTTATTCAAACCTCAAGCCCTTTTTCAAGTTTAAATAACAAGAATGGCACATCTTTAGCAAAAAATAATAGTTCACTATTCAACACCTTTAGACATAACCATCATGATCTACATACTCTCCCATGCATATAGTATATTAAAGTACAAGAATAATCACTTACCCAAGCTTGAGAAATGATGATCTTGTCCAAGAGATGACTTAGGGTTTGAAGAGCCAAAAGGAATTGTCTTGAAAATTCTAGAAATGTTATGTGGGTCTTTAGGAATAAAAATCAGATTTTGTGGCCTTTATATAGTACTCAAGTCATCCTTATCCACACTTGGCATTTAATGCAATATTTGCTTGGTCAAATATGGAAGAATGGGTCATTTGCCCTTTGGGCCTATGCATTTTGGCTTCCTTTTGGGCTTTAAATTGAGCCCAATGTCACACCCCGAATCCCATCGAGACATGATTGGAACCCATAGCCGATAAGGCCCGAGAGAACCAACCTTTGCCTATGTTCAATCATATGCATATTATAATCATCACCACTACTGCGTAATAACATGAAAGAAGAATAAAGGAAAGCATGAGACATATTTATACATACATATGAAACTTGGCCGTTGAGGCCATCCAGTCAAAACAACATATGTCTTTTACACTGATACACCCACATCCGTCTACAAAAGCCTCTAACAAGAGCATTGACCAATACAAACCAAAAGTCGGGACAAGTCCCCGCTTTATACAACATGTACATCATCAAAACATATATCTACTCTGACTCGGAGAAGCCCCGAATTAGCTGAAGCTCACCAAGGAACCGCTAACACTGGCAATCTACTGGGGAGGCCTACTGGGACCTGCGCCTGCAGCAAGTAAGGTAAATTCCCCGAGAGGGGTCAGTACGAAATAAGTACTGAGTATGTAAGGCTCAAATGAAACTTTGTAACACATGAACATACTAATGAACTCAATACAAAGGACTAGACAATGTGAGTAAGTCACCATTTTGCATTTTGGGAACCATGTGAATTGCTTTCATTACTTCCATTACTTTCTTTACATTCAATGTTTGCTTGTCAATACATGTGTCACAATTTACCCGGGCCCCTACTGATCAGTGGGTATTTCCATGACTTATCATCATGTTGGGATCGGGTCGACCTAGGCTTATGCCCCTAAGACCTGCCACCCATAAAGAACTGCATCAGGATCGAGTCGAGCTAGGCTTATGCCCCTAGACTTGCCACCCATAAATTAATACATCGGGATCGAGTCGAGCTAGGCTTGCGCCCCTAGACTTGCCACCCATAAATCAACACATCGGGATCGAGTCGAGCTAGGCTTATGCCCCTAGACTTGCCACCCATAGTTGATCATTGACCACATTTGCATTACTTTGATCTTTACTTTGAGATTGATATTTGATAGTCATAACATCACTTGAACTTTGGAACACAACATTGTTGGAAACTTTGAACGATTAACCAATGAGTGAGAGACATGTGAATAACTTGGCAACATAACCTTATTAGAAACATAACACTATGGGGACCATGGGACAATAATCTATAAACAAGAGGCATAAGTAATATTACTAGTGGAACATTGGAATATAACCTTATTTGAGCTTTTGGAACATTAATCATGATTATGAGACATGAGACTCACAAATGATCCATGAGTAGGAAATATATGACAATGACTATTGATAAATAGATATAGGATACCTTAGCACTTTTCGGGATAGGACTAGTGAAATAGCAATGTGGATACTATTTGCCGCAAAAAGATACGGACAGAGTAACCTTACATACCTTGTACTCTCAATACGGATATACAATCCTAGATGTGCATACAATAGTCCCGCTCCTTCTTTCTGTGTCACTCTACAACACAAATACATAACGGAATTCACATTAACCACAACTACTTCACAAATGCATATAACATCAATGGAGTACATGTTTGCTTTGCAACATGTCATTTCCCCTTGACAAAACCATTGATAGCATCATTATTCCAAAAATCCTCCAATATTCCCAACATTGACCAATACATGATAATCAATACATTTCACTACAACACTTCCCCTTTACACATTCTTATCCACACCACATCACAAATATTCCATCAATTCACCGTAATACACTTCATAGCACATATCGGCCAAAATCCCACAATTTACACTTATAGACAAGAACAAGTTTAACAACAAAAATAACACCATATACGTTCATATTTTATCCATACCATGATCTTTCATCAAAGGCACAAGTCCTAATTCAAGTTCAAATCCCATGGATCACAAATCTTATACAAAAGCACAAAGGACCATGTCCAACATTTCCAAGCACAACCAACATGATTTACATACTCTTTCATGCATATAATATATTAATCCATGAGAATAAATACTTACCAAGGCTTGGAATAGGATGATCTTCACCAAAGAGTCCAAAGGAAATATTGGCTTTAGGGTTTTGGAACTAGAGAAAATGCTTGAGAAAATAACTAAAAGGCATGAGACTTTGAAGCAATAAAAATCAGCTTTATTTCCCTTTATATAGGCCCCCAAGTCCATACTTAGCCACTCTTTATCATTTAATGATAGGTTCTAGAAGGTCCAAGCAAGAATGGGTATTTTGACCCATTTTTGGGCCATGCTTTCTTTTCATTTTTGGGCCCTTTTTGGGCCCAATTCACTTAACCCGATAAAATCAATAATTTCTCATGTTTAAGTCTTTCTATACGTATTACAATAATATTCCCACTCATGCTATTCATATCCGTAGCCTCAATCCCAAAAACAAGTGATTCTAGCCACTATTGGCTTATTTTGACCTTAAGGGCAAAACTGTCATTTTGATCCCAATTTCGTTCTCGAGTAATTTTATCATACCAATGTAATATTTCATTCATTTCATGTATATACTCGTGGTTGTAGAATAAACGTGACAAAAATCGGCTCGGTACGTCCCCGGATACCCTTGGGACTTAGAAATTTCCAACTTTCAAAAAAATGGAAAACCCAAGGTGGAACGCCCAACCTACTGCCTATGGGCTAAAAATTTTAGCCCAGAGCGGCGTGGCACGGTCCCAAACATGCCTCTCCTTAATTTTTTCGAAAATTCCATTTTTCGACTTCTCTTTGCGGGTTTGGTTAGACACTTCAAGTCCTATTCTTTAACTCACTTCTTAACCTTATTATACTTTGTTTAGAGGTCTTATTAGCCTCATTTTAAACCCCACAATGGCGTCCTGAAAATTGCAAAACACCTTCCATGCAAGTTTAACCACATAACAAGAGCCAAATTCAATTATCTCACCACTAGCCTGACCAAATGCATACTTATAGCTCTCGATACCTACGTACATATTATTTAATGTCGTCAAGTAGGGTTGGGAACATACGGGGAAAGTGGTATCAGAGCAGGTCGTTCTAAGGGTGTCTACAAAGCCGTGTCATAGTAGAGTCTTACTTATCGATGTGTTGTGCACCACATTTATAAGTAGGAGGCTATGGGACATTTAGGATGTTGTTTCTGTTCTTCACTTCTAGATCATGCAATAGAGCCAGTGTTGTCAGTTGAAGTGTGTCTGATCATGGTATTTTTTATTTTTTTTTTGTATAGTCAAAATGCCAATCACGACAGGTAAAGGTAAAGGAAAGCAGGTAGATGTGTCTGCTGGAGTAGGAATGAGCAGATTACCAACTGACCAAGCTAGTCAAGGTGGAGCGAATGCTGAAATATCATCGCAGTCTTCATCTACCCTCCCAGTTCCGGAAGAGCCAATTGATAGAGAAGTACCTGTAGAGCCACCAATGAATGCCACGGATCAGGATCTTAGGAATGCTGTACATATGTTTACACAGTTAGTGGCGGCACAAAGCCAGGGATGAGCTGGTGTAGTGACACATAATGATGATGCAGCTAGAATGGCGAGTCGCAGGACACAGGATTTCTTGAAACTTGACCCTCCTATTTTCACTGGGTCAAATCCAAAAGCGGATCCACAGGACTTCGTGGATCAAATTCAGAGGGCATTGGAAGTTATGCATGTGACAGGGGTCAAAACAGTTGAACTTGCTGCGTATAGGCTGAAAGGAGAGGCAATATTGTGGTACGAGGATTGGAAGAAATCCCGTGATATTGGTGGAACTCCACCTACGTGGGAAGAGTTTAAAATTGCTTTCCTTGATCATTACTTGTCCTATGAGATCCGTGAGGCACGTGCGGATCAATTCCTAAATCCCCGTCAAGGAAATTTGAGCGTGAGGGAATATAGCTTGAAATTTAATTTCTTGGCTCGATATGCGCCAAATGTTGTGGCTACGATGACAGACAGGGTCCATAGATATGTGGACAGACTGGAGCCATATTTGGTACGGGATTGCACTATTGCTGCCTTGAATAAGGACATGGACATTGCTCGAATACAAGCCTTCGCTCAGAAAATGGAAGACCAACGACAGAGAAGAAGAGTGCATGAATTTGATAGGGGACAGTCCAAAAGGGCTAGACCTATGGGACCACCTATGATGTCCCACGGAGGATCTAGGCCCTGCATGTTTCCTAAACCACCTAGACCATCGTTCTCTTATTCCACAGGGGGTGCTCATTCACAGTTTCGAGGGTCTAGGGGTGGTCCATCAGGGCAGAGTAGCGGATCACATGCAGCAGGTTTTCCTCGTCAGCAGTGTCAGCACTGCGGGCGTATGCACACAGGTACATATTGGTCAGGGATGAATGTCTGCTTTTGGTGTGGTATGCCGGGGCATATAGTGAGAGAGTGTCCACAGCGGAGCATGGGTGGCATAGCACGACCAGCTAGGTCGGCTGTTGCGTCATCAGCATCGGTTCCTTCACAGGGCCGAGGGGTGTAGCCTCTTGGCCGTGGTAGAGGTTCCAGAGGAGCAACCAGTACTAGCGGGGTCCAGAATTGTACTTATGCTTTAGTGGACCGCCAGAATTTAGAGGCTTCCCCTGATGTTGTCACAGGTACATTATCCATATTCTCACATAATGTATATGCATTAATTGACCCAGGTTCTACATTTTCCTATGTTACCCCATTGATTGCTGCAAAATTTGCAAAGGCACCAGAATTATTAATTAAATCAATTGAAGTGTCTACACCGGTTGGTGAATATATTGTTGCAAAGAGGGTATATCGTCACTATGTGGTAACTGTGTGTGGTCATGATACATTGGCCGATCTCATTGAACTAGACAGGGTGGATTTTGATGTGATCATGGGAATGGATTGGTTGGCCTCTTGTTATGCTACAGTAGACTGCCGGGCTAAGAAGGTACAATTTTGTTTTCCGCAAGAAAATGTTCTTGAATGGCAGGGTAATGTAGGGGTACCACGAGGAAGATTTATTTCCTATTTGAAAGCTAGAAAAATGATTGCTAAAGGTTATATATGTCATCTAGTACGGGTGAAAGATACCGAAGCGGAACCACTAACTCCGCAGTCGGTCCCAGTGGTCAATGAATTTCTTGATGTATTCCCAGAGGATCTTCCAGGCTTACCCCCCGTACAGAAAGTAGAATTTGACATTGATGTGATTCCAGGCACTCAGTGTAACACCCCGTACGTTTCTAAGTTTAGCTGATAACCGTAACATATGGGGAAAAATAAAAACATGAGAGAATTGGTGAATTTTGTGTTGAATTGTGGGCATTATTAAGTCTTGAACAATTGGGCCCTTAAATGGAGCCCAAAAGAATAAGAAGACATGGCCCAAAGGGTATGTTTTTGACCCATTCTTCCAATATGCTCCAATTGACCAAAGCAACATAGCATTAAATGCTAAGTAAAAGATAAGGGAGACTTGAGGTACTATATAAAGGAAAAAAATCAGATTTTTATTCACTTTAACCCTTATCACATCTCTAGAAATTTCCAACAAATTCTCTTTTGCTCTCAAGAATCCCAAGTCCTTCTATTGGCCAAAATCATCCATTGGTAAGTCTTGGTAAGCATTTATTATGATGGATTAATATATTTTATGCATGGTATATGGTGTATATTATGTTGGTTATGTTGGTGTAATATTGGGAAGTTCACAAGAAGTGAAGTGTTCATGTGTGCTCAATTGGAGGGTGGTTTATCTTGTAAACTTGACTTTGGACTTGTGGTGTTAAAGAGAGTGAACTTGGTGGAGTGAATATTGACATGTGCTATGTGATTATGGTCTTACCTTGTTTGATTCTTTGCATAACATTTGAAATGGTTATTGGAAAATCGATTGTGGTTTTGGTGTCGTATTGGCCGTAAAATGTGGTTTTGAGTGTCGTTATGTGTGTTGTGAGGCTATGGATGATTTTTGATGTTTAATATGATCAATAATATGTTCAAATATGTTTTATTGTGATCATGGAACATTCATGGCATTAAAAGACCCAAAAAAAGTCATTTCGGACCAAAACGGGCATCCGCCCCCGCAGACGAGGCATCTGCGTCCGTAGAAGGCCCTGGAATTTTCCAGGAAGCCATCTGCGCGAGCACCTTGCCACCTGCATGCGCAGGTGGCAGCGCATGTCACCTCCAGAATTCGTTTTGTGTGTTTTCGTCACTAGTTGATCCCCGAAAGCCCCGATACCCTTTTGGGATGTAATTATCAACTTGTAATGTCATTTTAATGACTTTAAAGTGTCGTATGGAGGTGTGTTGGACTATGTTAAGTATGTATGGTTGGTTATATGTTGTTATGAAGGGATAATTATTACGGAATGATAAAGGGAAAGACGTAAAGGGTAAGTATGGTGTGAAATGCTTTCGGAGTCTGATCTTTTGGTCAATATGGGTGATGTTATGGTGTTGTTGATATGTAAATGCATTGGACTGTATGGTGAGGGGGGTACATGACATTATATGGTAGCCACAAAATTCATTGTCATCTTGTACGCCTATATAGTGGTTAGTTGCTAATGTAAGTTCCGTTATGAACTTGTATTGTAGAGTAAGACGTAAGGAAGAAGCGGGACTATTGTGTTCATACATAGGCTTGCGTATTCATACTTGGAAGTAAAGGTATGTAAGGTTACCTTGTCTCATAGTACTCATATTTATGTTACACTTGTCCTATCCCGAAATGTGCTAAGGTATTCCATATCCGGTTAGCAATGGTCATTGTTATACATTCCCTACTCCTTGATCAATTGTAAGTCTCATGTCCTATAATCACGGTAAATGTCCCAAAGTTCCAATAGTGATTATACTTATGTCTTGTCCAATGGTATCAAGGTGCTAGTAGTGTTATATTTCTCATGATGTTATTCACATATCCTTCACCCATTGGTTAATGATTCAAAGCTTCCAACAATGTTATGTTCCAAAGTTCCAAAGTGATGTTATGACTATCAAAGTATCAATCTCAAAGTAAAGAACAAAGTAATGCATATGTGGTCAATGATCAAGTACGGGTGGCAGGTCTAGGGGTGTAAGCCTAGCTCGACTCGATCCCGAGATATGAATTTATGGGTGGCAGGTCTAGGGGCATAAGCCTAGCTTGACCCGATCCCGATGCATTGATATATGGGTGGCAAGTCTAGGGGCATAAGCCTAGCTCGACTCGATCCCAACACGATGACATGATATGAAAGACCCACTGATCAGTCGGGGCCCGGGTACAGTGTGATATGTAGTGACAAGTGAGCATTGAACATAAAGAAAGTAATGAAAGTAATGAAAGCAATCCGCATGGTTTCCAAAATGCAACATGGTGACTTATTCACATTGAGTAGTCTTTTGTATTTGAGTTCATTGAAATATTCATGTATTGTACAGTTTCATCTGAGCCTTGCATACTCAGTACTTATTTCGTACTGACCCCTCTTGGAGAATTTACCTTCCTTGCTGCAGGCGCAGGTACCAGTAGGCCTTCCCAGTAGATTGCTAGTATTAGCGGTTCTTGGTGAGGTCCAGCTCATTCGGGGCTTCTCCGAGTCAAAGTGTATACATGTTTTGGTGATGTGCATATTGTGTAAAGCGGGGACTTGTCCCGACTTATGGTTCAGTTTGGTCAATGCTCTTGTTAGAGGCTTTTGTAGATGGATGTGGGTGTATCAATGTAAAAGACATATGTTGTTTTGACTGGATGGCCTCAACGGCCAAGTTTCATATGTGTGTGTAAATATGTCCCATGTTTTCCTTTATTCGTCTTTCATGTTCTTCCGCAATGGTGGTTATGATTATGATATGCATATGATTGAACATAGGCAAAGGTTGGTTCTCTCGGGCCTTATCGGCTACGGGTGCCAATCATGTCTCGATGAGATTCGGGGCATGACACTCAGCCTATTTCTATTCCTCCATATAGAATGGCTCCAGCAGAATTATGTGAATTGAAGGAGCAATTGAAAGATTTGCTGGACAAGGGCTTCATTAGGCCTAGTATATTCCCATGGGGTGCACCGGTGTTATTTGTGCTGAAGAAGGATGGCACCTTAAGAATGTGCATTGACTATCGGCAATTGAATAAGGTAACGATCAAAAATAAATATCCCCTCCCTCGTATTGATGATTTGTTTGATCAGTTACAGGGTGCCAGGTGTTTTTCAAAAATTGACTTGAGGTCGGGTTACCATCAAGTCAGAGTTAGAGAAGAAGATGTACCCAAGACAGCTTTCCGAACACGGTATGGCCATTATGAATTTTTAGTTATGTCATTTGGACTAATAAATGCTCCAGCTGTGTTTATGGATTTGATGAATAGGGTGTTTAAGCCATTTTTGGACGTGTTCATCACGGTATTTATAGATGACATCCTAGTTTATTCAAGATCACCGAAGGACCATGCTAATCACTTACGACAAGTGTTACAGATTCTTCGTGAACGGAAGTTGTATGCAAAGTTCTCCAAATGTGAGTTTTGGTTGAAATCAGTCGCGTTCTTGGGTCACATTGTATCAGATGAAGGCATACAGGTTGATACCCAAAATATTGAAGCGGTGAAAAACTGGCCAAGACCTACGACACCCACAGAAATTCATAGTTTTCTTGGACTGGCAGGGTATTACAGAAGGTTTGTGGAAGGTTTTTCTTCTATTGCTGCACCGTTAACAAATCTTACACATAAGGCGGTAAAATTTCAGTGGAATGACGCATATGAGAAAAGCTTCCAAAAGTTGAAAGATAAATTAACCTCCACACCAGTTTTAGTGCTTCCCGAAGGTACCGAAGGATATGTAGTATATTGTGATGCTTCCGGGGTTGGCCTCGAATGTGTGTTGATACAATATGGTAATGTCATAGCATATGCCTCACGACAGTTGCGGCCACACGAGAAAAACTATCCCACACATGATCTTGAATTGGTAGCGGTAGTTTTTGCTTTAAAGATATGGCGTCATTATTTATATGGGGTTCATGTTGACATCTATACGGATCACAAAAGCTTGCAATATCTTTTTAAGCAGAAGGAACTCAATTTGAGGCAACGAAGGTGGTTGGAGCGTTTAAAATATTATGACATTGATATTCTTTATCACCCAGGCAAAACAAATGTAGTAGCTGATGCATTGAGCCGTAAGGCAGTAGAAAGCGCTAGTGGTCAGTTGAATGTAAAGCTTGAGATAATCAAAGATTTGAATCAATTAGCCAGCTTGGGAGTTCGCCTTATTGAATCCTCAGATGATAGAGTTATTGTGCAGAATACAGCAGAATACTCCTTAATAGCTGAAGTGAACGAGAAGCAATTTGCGGATTCTATTTTATTGCAGCTAAAGGAAAATGTGCAGCAGAATTTGACCAAGGCATTTGATATTACACCGGGAGGGGTTCTTCAATGTCAAGGAAGACTATGCGTACCGGATGTAGATGAGCTGAGGACACGAATTATGACAGAGGCACATCATTCGCGCTATTCTATTCATCCGGGTGCTACTAAAATGTACCATGAATTGAAAGAAGTGTATTGGTGGGCCAAGATGAAAAAGAACATTGCAGAGTTTGTCGCTCAATGCCTGAATTGTCAATAAGTGAAAGTAGAGCATCAGAAAGCGGGAGATTACATGCAATGTATCAATCTTCCAGTCTGAAAATGGGATATGATTAACGTGGATTTCATTACGGGTTTGCCTCGTACAGTGCGAAAGTTTGATTCTATATGGGTTATAGTGGACAGGCTTACCAAGTCAGCGCATTTTCTACCGGTCAGGACGACCTATACAACTGAGGATTATGCGAAGTTGTATGTGAAGGAGATAGTACGATTGCATGGTATTCCACTTTCCATTATATCAGACAGAGGAGCACAGTTCAAAGCGCACTTTTGGAGGTCTTTCCAACAGAGTTTGAGTATAGCTTTCCATCCTCAGACTGATGGACAAGCAGAACGTACTATTCAGACACTTGAAGATATGTTACGAGCTTGTACGTTAGATTTTCAAGGCAGTTGGGACGACCATTTGCCTCTTATTGAATTTGCATATAACAATAGCTATCATTCAAGTATTAAAATGGCACCTTATGATGCTTTGTACGGAAGGAAATGTAGATCACCAATAGGATGGTTTGAAGCAGGTGAAACTGCTTTACTTGGGCCAGATATCATTTATCAGGCTATGGAAAAGGTTAAGGTGATCCAACAGCGGTTACAAACGGCTCAAAGTCGTCATAAGTCATATGCGGATGTTAGAAGAAGAGGTCTTGAATTCGCCATAGGTGATTGGGTGTTTTTAAAGGTGTCACCAATGAAAGGGGTAATGCGGTTCGGAAAGAAAGGGAAATTGAGTCCACATTACATAGGCCCATATGAAGTTATTAGAAGATTTGGGCAAGTTGCTTATGAATTAGCACTACCTCAAGAACTTTCTTCAGTCCATCCGGTATTTCATGTTTCCATGCTTCAAAAATGCATAGGAGATCCATCTCGTATTGTTCCCATTGAAGATGTTCAAGTTACAGAGGATCTTACTTATGAAGAGGTACCCATTGTTATCCTAGATCGACAAGTGAAAAGATTGAGGAATAAAGACGTAGCTTCCGTGAAAGTCCTTTGGCTAAATCAACAAGTAGAAGAGGTCACATGGGAAGCGGAAGAGATGATGAAATCCAAATATCCCCATCTATTTCAAATGGATCAAGAAGTTCAAAGTGCGGGAGGGGAGCAATAACAAGTAAGTCTCCATGAGCCTTAAAAGTTTATGTATATGTATGCTAATGTAGAGATGCACTTGTTGTAAATAAAATGGTATTGTTAACATTCGAGGACGAATGTTCCTAAGGGGGGAAGAATGTAACACCCCGTACATTCCCAACCCTACTTGACGACATTAAATAATATGTATGTAGGTATCGAGAGCTATAAGTATGCATTTGGTCAGGCTAGTGGTGAGATAATTGAATTTGGCTCTTGTTATGTGGTTAAACTTGCATGGAAGGTGTTTTGCAATTTTCAGGACGCCATTGTGGGGTTCAAAATGAGGCTAATAAGACCTCTAAACAAAGTATAATAAGGTTAAGAAGTGAGTTAAAGAATAGGACTTGAAGTGTCTAACCAAACCCACAAAGAGAAGTCGAAAAATGGAATTTTCGAAAAAATTAAGGAGAGGCATGTTTGGGACCGTGCCACGCCGCTCTGGGCTAAAATTTTTAGCCCATAGGCAGTAGGTTGGGCGTGCCACCTTGGGTTTTTCACTTTTTTGAAAGTTGAAAATTTCTAAGTCCCAAGGGTATCCGGGGACGTACCGAGCCGATTTTTTCCACATTTATTCTACAACCACGAGTATATACATGAAATGAATGGCATATTACATTGGTATGATAAAATTACTCGAGAACGAAATTGGGGTCAAAATGACAGTTTTGCCCTTAAGGTCAAAATAAGCCAATAGTGGCTAGAATCACTTGTTTTTGGGATTGAGGCTACGGATATGAATAGCATGAGTGGGAATATTATTGTAATACATATAGAAAGACTTAAACACGAGAAATTATTGATTTTATCAGGTTAAGTGAATTGGGCCCAAAAAGGGCCCAAAAATGAAAAAAAAGCATGGCCCAAAAATGGGTCAAAAGACCCATTCTTGCTTGGACCTTCTAGAACCTATCATTAAATGATAAAGAGTGGCTAAGTATGGACTTGGGGGCCTATATAAAGGGAAATAAAGCTGATTTTTATTGCTTCAAAGTCTCATGCCTTTTAGTTATTTTCTCAAGCATTTTCTCTAGTTCCAAAACCCTAAAGCCAATATTTCCTTTGGACTCTTTGGTGAAGATCATCCTATTCCAAGCCTTGGTAAGTATTTATTCTCATGGATTAATATATTATATGCATTAAAGAGTATGTAAATCATGTTGGTTGTGCTTGGAAATGTTGGACATGGTCCTTTGTGCTTTTGTATAAGATTTGTGATCCATGGGATTTGAACTTGAATTAGGACTTGTGCCTTTGATGAAAGATCATGGTATGGATAAAATATGAACGTATATGGTGTTATTTTTGTTGTTAAACTTGTTCTTGTCTATAAGTGTAAATTGTGGGATTTTGGCCGATATGTGCTATGAAGTGTATTACGGTGAATTGATGGAATATTTGTGATGTGGTGTGGATAAGAATGTGTAAAGGGGAAGTGTTGTAGTGAAATGTATTGATTATCATGTATTGGTCAATGTTGGGATTATTGGAGGATTTTTGGAATAATGATGCTATCAATGGTTTTGTCAAGGGGAAATGACATGTTGCAAAGCAAACATATACCCCATTAATGTTATATGCATTTGTGAAGTAGTTGTGGTTAATGTGAATTCCGTTATGTATTTGTGTTGTAGAGTGACACAGAAAGAAGGAGCGGGACTATTGTATGCACATCTAGGATTGTATATCCGTATTGAGAGTACAAGGTATGTAAGGTTACTCTGTCCGTATCTTTTTGCGGCAAATAGTATCCACATTGCTATTTCACTAGTCCTATCCCGAAAAGTGATAAGGTATCCTATATCCATTTATCAATATTCATTGTCATATATTTCCTACTCATGGATCATTTGTGAGTCTCATGTCTCATAATCATGATTAATGTTCCAAAAGCTCAAATAAGGTTATGTTCCAATGTTCCACTAGTAATATTACTTATGCCTCTTGTTTATAGATTATTGTCCCATGGTCCCCATAGTGTTATGTTTCTAATAAGGTTATGTTGCCAAGTTATTCACATGTCTCTCACTCATTGGTTAATCGTTCAAAGTTTCCAACAATGTTGTGTTCCAAAGTTCAAGTGATATTATGACTATCAAATATCAATCTCAAAGTAAAGATCAAAGTAATGCAAATGTGGTCAATGATCAATTATGGGTGGCAAGTCTAGGGGCATAAGCCTAGCTCGACTCGATCCCGATGTGTTGATTTATGGGTGGAAAGTCTAGGGGCGCAAGCCTAGCTCGACTCGATCCCGATGTATTGATTTATGGGTGGCAAGTCTAGGAGCATAAGCCTAGCTCGACTCGATCCTGATGCAGTTCTTTATGGGTGGCAGGTCTTAGGGGCATAAGCCTAGCTCGACCCGATCCCAACATGACGATAAGTCATGGAAATACCCACTGATCAGTAGGGGCCCGGGTACATTGTGACACATGTATTGACAAGCAAGCATTGAATGTAAAGAAAGTAATGGAAGTAATGAAAGCAATTCACATGGTTCCCAAAATGCAAAATGGTGACTTACTCACATTGTCTAGTCCTTTGTATTGAGTTCATTAGTATGTTCATGTGTTACAAAGTTTCATTTGAGCCTTACATACTCAGTACTTATTTCGTACTGACCCCTCTCGGGGAATTTACCTTACTTGCTGCAGGCGCAGGTCCCAGTAGGCCTCCCCAGTAGATTGCTAGTGTTAGCGGTTCCTTGGTGAGCTCCAGCTAATTCGGGGCTTCTCCGAGTCAGAGTAGATATATGTTTTGATGATGTACATGTTGTATAAAGCGGGGACTTGTCCCGACTTTTGGTTTGTATTGGTCAATGCTCTTGTTAGAGGCTTTTGTAAACAGATGTGGGTGTATCAGTGTAAAAGACATATGTTGTTTTGACTGGATGGCCTCAACGGCCAAGTTTCATATGTATGTATAAATATGTCCCATGCTTTCCTTTATTTGTCTTTCATGTTCTTACGCAATGGTGGTGATGATTATAATATGCATATGATTGAACATAGACAAAGGTTGGTTCTCTCGGGCCTTATCGGCTACGGGTGCCAATCATGTCTCGATGGGATTCGGGGTGTGACACCCAATAACACATGTCATCTTAACCCATCAAATTTGATGAATAATCCACCATATATCTCATGTTAAAATAATTTCATATTTGTCTCGATAATATTCACACACAAATTTCATGTTCGTAGCCTCAATTTCAAAAAGAAGAAATTCTAGCCACTTTTAGCTTATTGGAGCATAATTGGATAAAATACTTGTGACGAAGAGTTAACCCCAACTCGGATGCTAAACGCGCTCAAGAGTAGTCCTACTAAGATAGAGTAATGATACCATGACTCAAACGTCTTATATACATCATAATAGTCGACGAAAAATTTTGGCGAAAAGCACCCTGGCACGCCGCTTGGCGCGCCCCAATGCTGCCTATGCCAGAAAATTTTTTGGCATAGGCGGCCTGGCACGCTGCCTGTGCCAAAAAAAATTCGGCCAGAAGAGGCCTGTCACGCCCCTGGGCGCGCCCCACACCCAAAATGTGATTTTTTTTTCCCTTTCTTCGACTTTTCTTTACGGATTTGGTTAGATCCTTCAAGTTCAAGTCTTTTGCTTACCTCCTAACCTTAATATCCATTGTTTGAAAGTCCTTCAAGCCTCATTTTTCACCCCACAATTGCTCCACAAAGTCACAAACACCTCCTACAAAGGTCTAATCATATGTACTAGGCCCAATATCAAATGTTTCATCAATGACACTACAAAATACATACTTATGGCTCTCGTCACCTAACAAACATGGTTCAAAGTTGTCAAGTAGGATCGGAAACGTACGGGGTGTTACACACACATCATAAGAGGGACATAATTTGATAGTGCAAACTTTGATCAATTAATGGCTTGTTATTACCCATATGAACCTAATTCATAGGATATCTAAGCACATAGATTGGGTTACAATCATTGTTAATCGTCTCAGATTGACTAAAATTTCCTCTCCTCTTGATGTTTCTTTTAGTCTATGAATTGATCAGACTCACCCCCCCCCCCCCCACTACACATAATTTATTTACGTAAATAATTTCACGATACAACAGTTGCTTTATCACATTATATAAACACAAAAAATGTAGGCATACTCACTAAAAGGTTTCTTAACCACTTAGCCTCATTACCAACCAACTCCAAAATAACAAATTCAGATTTCATGTTATGACACACCCATTATGGATAATCATATAATCACTCATAGACTTTGTCTCATATAAATTAAAAATTCAATCAACATCATTGTATCTTTTTAGTACAACGGAAAGACATTAATATTTTATATTAATATTATCATCAATAAAGCGTAAGACTCATCAAAAGTTTTGAAATCATCTTTTTTCAAAATCATTTTGAACAATGATAGCATGAGAAATATTATTACTATTTAAAAGAAAAATGTTATTTAACAAACTCAATATTTTTTTTTTTTTCACTATAACGATGCATTCAACCACATCACTATTGATTAACATGAATCTATATATGCAATATTTATTAATATACAATCAAAAAATTTAGATTCTATTATTTCTTTTATAGGATCATATAGCACAACCTTAACAAGACACCCCTACATTTTCAAATATTTCAAAATATGGGGATAACATTTTTATAGTTTTTTTCAAATTGCATAGGACATACAAATTCATACATTAAAAACATTGCAAAAACTTCATATAAAAGAGATCACATGACCATTTACGTATATTCCATTAAAAAACCTTGTAGAAGCCCTTAGTGGCTCCTCAATATCAAATACACTTTTTCACAAAATGATTTTTTTTTTTAAAAAAATAGCGATAGTAATTTAATACCAAAAGACAGTACATTCATTAAAACCACCTAATTGTTATTCAACATATTGAATTCATATCAACCACATATTGTCAGTTATAACTTATACATTTCACAAACAGACGTTGGAGACACATATCAAAAATAATTAATATATCAAATATCTATTAATATATAATCTTCAAATATTATCACATCAATACCATCTCAATTAATTCCATTTTTTTCATATGTAAATTTAATAAGAAGAAAATTTCTCATTTTAAGAACTTGAGTAGTTCTAAAATCACCAATATAAATAAATAATTCTTCGTCTTTAACTTGGGTGCAAGACACAAAATCAAATTTAGTTAGCACAACCATGTCCAACAACAACAAAGTATAACACTCAATCTCTCACATTGGCCACAAGATCGTTTGAGAAATGACCACAATAATTTATATCATCCGCTTGCTCAATTTTTTTTTCCTTAGGGAATTATCATTTCTCCGAATCTTCTTCTATATTGAAACTATATTGACTTAATTTGCCACACAAAATAATAGTAACATTTTCCCACAACCAATTTACCCAAAGTATGCTTTGATGAATTCAACACAAATGTATTGCCACAAAATCTCAGTTGTGTAAGACATCAATTATGAGATTTTCACTTCCATAAAATAAATAAACATGACATAAAATAGGATTATAAGAAATCGTACTTGGAGAAAATTTGATTCTTATAAAAGAAAATTGACCAACTTTTTGGACATTAATATTCATCTCTTCATCTAATTTCACTTCTGCCACTTAGAAACTCAATAAGAACAAAGACACCAACTTTTCAATTCCTCCAAAGTATCATTCCAGGAAACTCATACTAGTATAAAAATAAAAGTACGCATACATTTTTTTTTCTATCAATATCTTTCAAATTACACCTATGATAGAACAGTAACATTCCGAGTAGTCACTCTAATAATCAAATAACTCTTCTTCTTTTTTTTCGGTTTAGACACTCCCAAGAACTCAATATTAATGTTTAGAAAAAGATAATCATCAAAACTTATAGAATTCGATTGCAATTTTCATAAAAGTATTAGTTCAATTTGTATACTCTTGATATTATGTCATACAAACTCATATGTGTCCGTAGAAATGTTGCGCCCTTCGTAATTGTATTCTCCATAAGAATAAAGTGAGAAATATCCTTAAGATTGTTGTAAATCTTACGAAAAACACTTCACCACGAACAATTGTATGGAATTCACATAGCTTGAGACTTGTTGTAGACATTGTCCTTAAGGCTATTTCACCCGGTATGGGTGCATCCCCCAGAATTCAACAAGTTCTTCTAGCGTTAAATTAGTAACCAGAAACTAACAAAGATTCTTTTAAAATGAAAACCCAGCATTATAAGAACCTTGAAAAGAGAAGAAAGAAATTCTCTTAATCTCAATCTCTACTCTAATGAAAAAGAACGAGTAAAGAATGTTAATAATGCTTTTTAATAATGTTTGGTCAAATTCAATTTAATGGAGAAATGAGTAAAGAATCAAGTAATTGTTTGCAGTAAATTCAAGACAATAAAGATCAATATCACTATTAAAATAAACAGGAAAACCGACCATAAAAAGCGATCACAAGTGGTCAGTTTTCCTGTTTTTTCGACCAAAAAACCGACCATAACGTGTGGTCGGTAAAATAGTGGAAGCTTTTTCAAAACCGACCACATGTGGTTCGGTTTTTTCAAAAATATTTGTTTATTTATAAATTGATATTAACTATATTATAAATAAATTTTTTTATTAAAATTGTTTTTATATTAAAAAAATTTATTAAAATTTTCCGACCACATTTAGTGGTCGGTTTTTGTTTTAAAAAAATAAATAAATAAACCGACCACATGTGGTCGGTTTTTGTAAAAAAAAATTAATATTTTTTTTAGAAAACCGACCACAAGTGGTCGATTTATTTAAAAAATGTTTTTAAACCGTTTAAATATTTTTTAAAAAAAAAAAATACCAACCACAAGTGGTTGATTTTTCTGGTAATTTTGTAAAAAAAATTGCAGCATATATGCTGCATTTCCAATATAAACCCTGCTAATACAAAACAACCCACCAATTCAGAAACATTAAATTATCTCAATACAACCCACCAATTTAGAAACATTAAAACATCTCCTTAAACATTCAAATATCAAAATCAAAACATATAAACATCAAAGTTTACAAATCAAAAATAAATTAAAAGTCATCCTCATCCTCCTCATCCTCACCTTCATCATCATCATCATCAAAATCATCCTTCTCATCTGTAGTGACTACACTTAACCATTTTCAAGTAAATAATACACATTTAAAGTTACTACACTTAACCATTTTCAAGTACCAAATACACATTTTTAAGTCACTACCATTTTCAAGCAACTAGTTCGCATTTCAATTTACTACACTAAACCATTTTCACTTAACAAATACACATTTCAAGTCACTACCATTTTCAAGTAACTAGTTCACATTTCAAGTCACTGTCATTTTCAAGTAACTAAAACACATTTCACTTCTAATATAAATCAAACAGTTCAACAAATTTAATAAAGCAAATAAGTAGAGGCGTCGCATGTCCCTCTCACACTATATAATCATCACAAAACTTATGGCTTTCAAAGCCTTCTACAACAAATAATCCCACCATAACACTACATTTAAAGACTTCAATATAATAAAATAGAGAGAAATCAACATACCTTCAAGTAAAGTAATGTTCCAAAATTGCTTTCACAAAATTGCTCCTTCCTTATGATATGCCTCTCTGCAAATATCTAATTCAAATCTGAAGAAAAAATGTCATTTATCAAAAGAGAAAGCACCGGTTAATTCAGATCTGAAAGAAAAAATGTTTTCAATCGTTGATTCTTCTTCCTCCTCTCAGTCTCCACCATCTATGGACCCACCCGCCTTTGTCCCCAAAATTCGAAATAAAATTTACACGAAAAAATAACAAAATATACAGATCGGAGGTCTTCACCTTCAGTGGTCAAAAAGAGAGATTAAAGCGAAGATGATATTGCTGCGAGCTGCTGCGTCGGACTGGATGAGGGAGGCCAACTGCTGCTGCGTCGGAGATGAACGTCGAGAGTGGGAGTTGTTGCTGCTGCGTATGAATGTTGTTGTTGTGGGTAATTAGGAAAGGGGTTATAAGGGTAGTTGGGCTGGGTCGGGTCAGGGGTAGTTGGGCTGAAAAAATTAGAAAATCGACCACAAGTGGTCGGTTTTTTTATTTTAAAAAATATTTATTCAAGTGGTCGGTTTTTGTTAGAAAAAATTAAAAAATATAGAATAAATCGTATTATATTTATAATAAATGCAAAATAATTTAATACGATGTATATAAATCGAATAATTAGTTAATTCATCGTCACACACAAGTAGTATATTTCCTCAATTGTATAATAATATAAATATATTTCGTATATTAGGATGAATTGTTGGTTAGTTAGCTTTTGAATATGTATTATATACCTCGTAATACAACGTATTTTTTATATAATCTGATGAATTACCGATTAATTAGCTTACTTTGTTATAGCTTCAAAAGTATATTATTACGTCAATCGTATGATATCAACGGCGTTATTCAAAATACTTGGATAGATTCGGTTAGCTTGCTTTGGACTACTACGTATATATATCAATACACGAGATATACGTATATATACATATCGAGTGACTAGATCAGGTTCAACATATGTACTGTGTACATTACATAAACGAATATATATACTCTGATGAATTATCGATTAATTAGCTGACATTATTATAATTAACTTCAATAGTATATATATTATTACGTGGATCGTATGATATCAATGTGTTATTCAAAATACTTGGATAGATTCACTTAGCTTGCTTTTGACTACTACGTACATCACTACACGAGATATACGTATATATACACACGTATAGTCAATCGACTATCAGGTTCAAAATACATATTGTATACATTACATACACGAGTATATTACCCCGTAATACAATGAATTTCATATATACTCTGATGAATTATCGGTTAATTTAGCTTATGTTATTATAACTTCAACAATATATATATTATTACGTCGATCTTATGATATCAACGTGTTATTCAAAATACTTTGATAGATTCACTTAGCTTGCTTTTGACTACTACGTACATCAATACACGAGATATACATATATACACACACACTCTATCGATTATCAGGTTCCAAAATACGTACTATATATATACATCGCATACACGAGTATATTACCCTGTAATACAACGTATTTCATATATACTCTGATGAATTATCGGTTAATTTAGCTTACATTATTATAAGTTCAACATTATATTATTACCTCGATAGTATGATATCAACGTATTCAATATACTTAGAAAGATTCAGTTAGCTTTTGACTATTACATACACCACTACACGAAAAATACATATAGATCACATGCACGAGTATATTACCCCATAATACAGCGTATTCCTTATACTCTAATGAATTATCGATTATTTACCTTACATTATTATAACTCCAATAATATATTATAATTACCTCAATCGTATGATATCAACGTATTCAATATACTTGTATACATTCAATTAGCTTTTGACTACTACGTGAATACCTACTACATATATATATATATATATATACTCGATGGACTATATATTTATTTTATTGAAACGTAAGTAAAAAATAAATATTATTTTTTATGTTATTTATTAATTTTATTTAATATTTCTTAATTTATTTTTAATATTTTTTACAAAAATCAACCACAAGTGGTAGGTTTTTCTTAATTCATTTTACAGAAACCAACCACTTGTGGTAGGTTTTTTAACAGTAATTGATTTTTATTATTATTAAGAAATAAACCGACCACACGTGGTCGGTAAAATTTAAAAAAAAATATTGAATATATTTTAAAAATTTATGTTTTTTATTTATTTTATTTATATTAATCTTTTGGGAAACAAAAACCGACCACAAGTGGTCGGTTTTTTATAAAATATATATATATATATATATATTTTTTAATCTAAAATCGAACACAAGTGATCGGTTTTTGTAAAATAACTTTCACAAAAATTTAATATATTTTGTATAAAAAAATAAAAAGAATTTTTAAATTATTTATTTATTTATTTTTTGTTATTACCGACCATAAGTGGTCGGTTTTTGTGCGATCACAAGCTGTGGTCGGTTTTTTGTGATCGATTTTTCTGATTTTTTTAGTAGTGAATAATAATAGACAATAAAGAGTAGTATAATGGTTAATGACTAAAATGTTATAATTAGCCAAAATTACTAATGGAGTAATATTAGAATAATGTCAATAAAGACTATTTTACGAGGGAAAACAAATGTCAACCATTAGACTATCCAAAAGTAGAATCATTGTCTTACAATTATAATTGTAGACATATTAATTCTTTTTTGAAATATCCAACAATATAATTAACACCCTTTTAAAGATGACATGGCATATAGCTTCCGGGAAGTGTGTGAAAAAAATAACGTTAAAAATGCTCTAAAAGGTCCAGATAGTCAATCTGTAACAAATACAAAAAGGAAATTCAGTGAATTTGAACTTTTTCTTCCCAATTCCATATACATAAGCAAATTTGATAATTGTATATATTGTAATCGTGCTTCACATTTCATTCTTCACCAGTCCACCATATTTAATCAAAATTGTAATTTTATTATTCATGCATGAATAATAAAGCAAGACTAGAATAAGAAACAAGTTAAGAAAAACGGTAACAAAGCAGTTACAGGATATATAAGAAATAATATTTTCTATTTTTTATTATTTTTTAACCTTTCACTAGGAGCTTCCATCCTTGGATTGGAAGTGAGAGGTGCTTACCATCCGAACAACTTCCTCTTGTCATGTAGGAAACAATAGGGAGATAATGTTGTGGGATTATTTATATTATTACCGCTGACTATCCTTTGAAAGCCTTTTAAATCCTTACTAGGAGCTGTGAACAGTACTGTGCTTATATTATATGAAAACATAATAACTTGATATAGTGTACTTGAGCTTTTCATAAGAGTAATCCGGAACCTCTGTATCGTGCAATTATTGGATTACATTAGATAAATTAAGACTATCCGTCACAACATGTCATTGCATTTTAACGTCCTAGTGAAACTTGTATTAATTGAGTCGATAGTCTATCAGAAACAACTTTCCTGTCTCTGAAGCAAGGTAAGGTCACAGGGGCTGAGCCACCTTTGGCTAAGGGTGGTCAGATGCACACCCTTTGCCGGAAAATTACATGGTGAATAGAGGTTAAATATTAGTCATTATGAATGCATATTTAATTTTACACACTCTTAATATAACTGAGAATAAAATTTGCACACCTTTTATCAAATTTCTGGCTCCGTCACTGTAAGGTCAGAGCACCCACATGCGACCTCACTTTGTGGTACTGCACGTGCTATGTTATTGTGGTGAAACTTGTATTATTTCTTGAAATGAAATCCATAAATACACAGAGACTTGTGAAGCGTTTGGATGAGAGGTTTGTTTATCTTGCAGTGAAAAATGATTAGCAAAACTAGGGACCTGAAGGACCAAAGGAGCCCCTATACCTCAGTGGTAGAGCGTGAGTCTTGTTAACTGAAGGTCTGTAGTTTGATCTTTCATGGGGGCAATTTAATTGCCTTTTCACTTTTCAAATGTCCTTTTTCCATGCCCCATTTAGATGGAGTTCATGTTTTAATTTCCCCAGGATTGGTTTCTTTATTTTTCACATTCTTTTTTAGTTTGTTTGTCTTATTTTGTTCAAGTCTGTTTTAAAAAAAAAATAAAAATTAAAAGTCACATGACGTGTATCTTACTTTCTTTTTGAGTTGTTGAAATTCAAAAAATAAATTGCTTGTTTTTAGAAAAGACACCAAAACTTCATGCTAAAATATCTAAATTAAAGTTTAGCCAAATAATGTCCTCATCTCATGCAGAATGACTAAAATTTGGTCTTGCCAAGACCACAACCTCAATCAAAATGGTCTGAATTAAACCTTGTCAGGACTGCAAATACAGTAAAAAAATATTTAAAATTGAACTATTTTCTCTTTATTTCTTTACATATAGCCCCCTACAGCCATGCAACGAAAGCAGCATCGCTGCTATTTCTGGCTCAATATTTTTTAGTGTTGCAGTTGATATATGCTAATGATGAGCTCTCAATTTCCTCCGAGGTCATAACTTCAGCAAAAAAAAAAAATGAAAGTTGACCTTGTCAAGTTCATAACTTCCGTAAAAAATATTTGAAGTTGATCTTGACAAGTCCCAAATTTCAAGTAAAAATGTCTGATGTGTGATCTTAACAAGGCACACTTCAAACATAAATGTTCGAAATCAGACATATTTTCAACTTCAATTGTATACGTTTAAAGTTATTTCTGAAATGGATAAACTTGCAAAATCTTTTTATCTTCGGTTATAAATTAACGGAAAAATTATAGTCCAATACCTTTGGACGATCTAATTTACAAAATATGTACATAGTGTATAGTGTATACTTTATACTAATATACATATACTATGCATGTGATATACATATCTATGCATATAATATACACATGTCTACAAATATACACACACCATATACAATTGAGTATATATTTAATATACACTTTAGCCATATTTAGTAAACTAGATGACCGGAATACCGGATGTTATATATTGGTAACTATCCCTAAATTAAATGACATCCCCAAAGCGGGTATGTTTGCACTTCGCCCTTGTCTAAATCGGTGTTGTCTATAATCTGAGGCGGCCCAATAAGATAGAGTGTACAAATTTAGGGTTAATATGGGCTGGACTTCTAGTGGACTAATGAAGTCAAGATTAGGCCCATAAACTCCTTGAAGTTGTTGTCAAATGTTCTAATAAGCACAACAATATGGTCAATATTAACCAGCAAAATGCCAGACAAAAGATGTCCAAGTCCCAATGACCAACAAGATGAATTTAATTTTGCCTTCATTTGATTTTAGTAATTACACACTAATTAACAAAAGATTAGTCCATGTTCTAAAAGATATGATTTGAAATTGCACATCAAATGCTTTAATTTAACAACTTTTTCA
The DNA here is from genome assembly GCA_031232105.1 of Capsicum rhomboideum. Taxonomy (NCBI): domain Eukaryota; kingdom Viridiplantae; phylum Streptophyta; class Magnoliopsida; order Solanales; family Solanaceae; genus Capsicum; species Capsicum rhomboideum. The sequence goes on along the minus strand of CP124712.1, from coordinate 132,369,677 downwards.
AAGTGAAAATCAAATTAAAGATCAAACTCCCCCTTGTATTAAAACCAATTTTCTCCAAGTTAGTTCATCACAAAATATTGTTGACATCTAAAACACTTACTCCCTTTTATGGTCATATTCATATATCCAGAAAGAGTGTCCTCAGACCTTATTCCTACCTTGAGAAAGTAGAAAAGTTGTTTCTGATCGATAGACCCTCGTCGCAAAAATGAAAGGAGCAGGACACAAAAATTCCCGGAGAAATCTCAAGATTTGTGGTGCTGTCACTCTACTTTTGTCAATTATTCTTATAATTGTCTCTATCACTTTGTTCCATACTGTTCTCAAGCCCAAAAAACCTCAAATCACTCTCCACCCTATTTCTTTAGATGAAATTGAATCCCAAATCTTCTCGCAATTAAGCTCAAACGTGACATTAGGGTTGATAATCACGATTAAGAATCCGAATTATGGAAGCTTCAAATTCAAGGACTCGATCGCTTCTCTTTATTACCATGGTAACAATTCAGTGGGTGAAATAGTAATTGAACATGGAACTGTTCCATCAAAGGGAGAGTTAAATATGCACAGTTATGCTAATATTACTGGGGAAAAAGTTATAAAAAGTCCTTATTTTATGAAGGATATTGAGGCTGGAAGTTTGAACTTGGCATCCAATTTAACTTTGCATGGTAAAGTGAAGGTGCTCAAAGTTTTCAAGATTCATGCAACTGTTACTAGCCATTGTGACATTTCATTTTTGGTTCATTCTCTGTCTATTAAATTAAGGTGCCATTCGAAAGTCAGGTTATAATTTATGTTACTCGAATTATTTAAAAATGACCTGGACAAGTTCAACTGTTCAAGCCGCGAAAACAGCCTCATGTAGAAATGCAGGATAAAGCTACGTACAATAAACTTTTGCGGTTCGGCCCTTCTCCAGACCCTGCCCATTGGGGAAGTTTTAGTGCACCGCGCTGCCTTTTGTAGATTCTCTAATGGTGTGTATATAATAGCGCATAGCGGAAGCTTTAGTACACCGGACTGCCTTTTTATATATTCTCTAATGGTGTGTTTATAATAGTACTTAATGTTTTAATTTCCTCCGACTGTTAAATGCGTCGACTTATTTGTGTTGGTCTAATTGGGTAACATCTTGAGGTAGAAGGTTCAGTCATGAAAAATGAAAATTGGGAAACGTGACGAATCACTTGTTTTCACTTTCCACTTCTAGAAAGTAGAAAGAGTAAACTTACTACTAACAGTAAGTAGGAGTTTGGCCATGAATATTATTTATAATATTTTGAAATACGTTTTCACTATATTTCTGAATACTTGTTTGATCATTAATATTTTAGAATATATTTTCATAATATTTAGACTTTTGAAAAACAACTCAAGAGGTATTTTCACTATTTTTGGATTCACTTTTTGTACTTTTTAATTTATTTATTTTAAAAATATATATATAAATTTTTTATTTTCATAAAATAACCCAATTTTCATAAAACCCTAACTTTCATAAAAAATTTATTTTCACTTTTTATATTTTTTAACTTCAAAAATACCATTTCCAAAATAGTATGGTCAAACATAACTCCAACTCGATTTTCAACTTCAAAAATACCAAATAAAGTGAGTATGTTTTTTGTTTTCATGGCCAAACGGATCCTAAGAAACAAAATATAAACAAGAAAATCTTGACTTGTAAAATAAATTCCTGACGTGTAATACTAGTAATTTTTCTTAGTTAGATCCTCTGGCTTCAAATATTAGTCATTTTACAAAATTGAATTTGTTTGAAAACATTTAATTTTTTTAAAAATAGTCTATTACTTCTTTTTTTCCCAAACATAATCCTTACGGAATATTTAAGTAGTAGAGTACTAATTAAGTATAAGATGTTTAAGAAAAAGACTAATTAATATCTTACTATATGATTAAGGATATTATAAGAGGTGTGTAAAACTTTTAAAGGACAGAATAAGGATCGGATGGGAAAATTTGATTTTGTAGCCTTAACTTAAAATTAGACTCATAAATTAATATCTTAAACAAAATTAAAAATTAATGAACGTTTAAATTTTGAATTTCTTCTCACAATAATATAATTGTGATCCCGAAGGACCACTAACTACTGTCTAGCAGTCTATGGCTATGGATACTGCTATATGTGTTAAGACTTCATTAATCAATTTCATATAATATTGTTCCACTACAAATTTTATGATCGTTATTTTTCTTCTATCCTACTGTAATTACATTTCTTTTAGTTTAAATCGATGAGTTTACTAGAAATAATCTTTTTATTCTATAAAAATAAAAATAAAATTTGTATATATTTTATTCTTTTCAAACTTCACTTATAAAATTATATTAAATATATTAGTATTTTTGTTGTATACATAATATTATTCCAATCATTAGAGCCGGCGGACGGCCGATGATTGAATCTTAGGCCATTTAAATAATTTCTTATGCTTCCCTTCAATCTTCTTTGAAAAACTAAAACAAATTATTTTTAAAACAAAAATCCATAGATACCATATCTGATCAAGATTTTGTTCTTCTCTGAAAATTATAAAATATTCTGAGTTGGTTAGAAATTCTCTGTCTTGTAGAAACAGTCCGAAATAGAAAAGTTCCAACCATAAGATCCCTTAAAAATTGTCTTTATTATTATCTACTCTAATTTAGTGAAAAAAAATATATAAAAAAATTACTCAATGTTAGTTGAAAAATATATGAAGCGAATCTTGGAGTAACTAGTAAAGTTGTTGTCATGTGACCAGAAAGTCATATGTTTAAGCCGTGGAAACAACTTCTGATAGAAATGCAAGCTAAGGCTGCGTATAATAGACCCTTGTGGTCCGACTCTTCCCCAAATCCTGCGCATAGTGACAACTTTAGTACATCGAGCTGTTTTTTCTTTTTTCTTTTGGTTGAAATATATTCCTTAATATTGCCAAGCTTCTTCCACTGGTATTAAATTAAATTAAAAGCAAAAGTTCCTGGAAGTACAATATTAAAAACATGTTTTAGTTAAGTGAACATGTTCAGACTAAATTCAGTGAACGATTTTTTTTTTTAATGAGCGGTAGACAAGTTGCGACGTGCATTATTATCAGTCAATAATGATGGTTTCATTTCGTGTGTCATTAGTGGGAAACATAAGTAATTACTCCCTCCGTCTCAAATTATTTGTTATTTTTTTATTTTACATTTTTAAAAATATTACTTCCTTCATTTTAATTTGTTTTGTGTTACTATTTGGACAATCAAAGAATATTTTCTTTTATCATTTTTTTTCCAAATATTTTCTAATCATTTTGAATTGTTAACTACTATATGACATATAATATTATTTTTATGTAGTTTCTAAATATGTATCTCAATAAAATTGAAGATTCTATGGACATTTGTATTTCTAATCAAGTCAAATAAATTGAAATAAAAAGAGTAATTAGATAGGAGTTTTGACTATTTTACCTTTATTTATATATGGAGGACAATTGCACTAATCACGGGATGAACGTACCACTCAGTATCCAAGTACAAACAAGACTTGACCACTATTTTGCTAGGCAATAACAATTATATTCAAGTTCTTTTTGTTTCTTATTGTACTCCCTCTGGTCCATTTTACTACTTGAAAAGTATAACTAAAAAGACAACTTTTATTTATTTTTTAATCTTAATTTAATACTATTATTTTTAATTATATCAATTTTTTTTAATATTTATTGAGTAAGGGCAAAAACTAAAAATTAATGATTTATTATAATTATATTTATTGTCCTAGCCTTGGTAGATATGGTTATCTAATACTCCCTCCGTTTTAAAAAGAATGACCTACTTTTTTTTTTAGTCCGTTTCAAAAAGAATGACCCTTTCCTTTTTTGACAACACTTTAATTTCAACTTTCCACATGGCATGTTTAAGACCACAAGATTAAAGGGCATTTTGGTACATTTGCCATAACTTTAATTTAGAACCACAAGATTCAAAAGTCTTCTTTATTTTCTTAAACTCCGTGCCAAGTCAAACTAGGTCATTCTTTTTGAAACGGAGGGAGTATATGTTGTTGGTGGGGAGATGACAGATATCTCATAAAATTAGTCAAGTTATCCGAACACCATAATTATCAAAACAAAAATTATATCTTGATTGCTAAAATGACAACTATTTTTAATTAATTATTTTTAATATGTACTAGTAGGTAGGAAGTGCACTGTCTTGTTCCTCTTACTAGTAGTCGGAGGACTATCTTTGTAGTTTCTTGTTCTTCGATTTCTACTACTATTTATTATTTTGTGTGTAGTTCGTTCACAGTATTATTTTATTGTAGTACTGTTCTGCTACTATATGTTGTTTTTATAACTATCTATTGTCTCCTATACTTCAATTACGATTTTTTCTAAATTGAATCTGTCTTTTTGTCTTGAACCGGGGGTCTACCAGAAATACTCTCTCTACCTCACCTCTGAGGTAGAGATAAGATTTGCGTACACTTTACTTCCGATCTCCCCTAACACAACTTATAAGACTACATTGAATATATATTGTTATCGACTTATCGCTATTGTATTTTTAATAAGTACTATAATTAAATGGACCAGAAGATGTACTTGTTATAGACGTTAAGAAAGTCATAAGTGGTCATAGAAATCTTCTTCCAATGGTTGGTGCAACTTGTTAATTCCTTCATTCTCTATAAGGAAGGTGAACGGGTGATTGAAGGTTCAAGTACTGAGTGAATGTTCGTCTATTTATGTCTCTTGCCCCTTTTCCTTGTACTGTATGTTAATACCCCCCAAAATAGAACACAATGATTTTCAAATATTAAATTACTAAAATTTCAATTATCCCTTTTTATTGAGGGAGCTTCAACCTCATATTGGTTATCATGAGTTAAAAAATAGGGGAAATTACACAACATAACAAATTTAAGCCCTTAATTATGACTCATAGCAATACTTTAGAATAATTACTAAATACAATAAAAATAACAATATTTTAGTGGGTTTTTATCATCCCTTGTTTTTCTCTCTTTCTCCCTCTCCCTTCTTTCTCTAGCCTTTATTTTTTTTCTTTTACATTTTTTCTTCTTTTTGGTTTTTTTTTTTCTATTTTTTTTCTCTCTCTTCTCTCTTTACCCTTTATTTCTCTTCTTTTTTTTCTTCTTCTTTTTTTTTTTTTTAAGTTTTTTAATCTTTTTTTTCTTTTTTGTTTCTTTCTTTTCGCTTTTTTTATCTCTTCTATCTCTAGCTTCTATTTCTCTTTTTTTTTTTTTTTTCTTTCTCTTTTTTTTTCTTTTTTCTTTTGGTTCTATTTTTTTTTTTTTTTGTATTTTCTGAAAACATGGCTACGTTGAGTACAAGTCATGGATGATAACGAAAATATCAAACCGTTTATTATATTTGTATTTACACCATTTTTTTATTTTTTTGTATCCGTTGATACAATTGTATTTGTTGATACAGTGGAATCATTCAAATACAAATGATATGTTTTTATACAATTCTATTTTCATTGATGCACTTGTATTTTAAAGAACTGTTTTGTATTTGTATTTTATAGTTAACTGCATATTGTATTTGTATTTTGTGGTTTCATTTTGTTTGTATTTGTATTCTATTTTCATCGATGCACTTGTATTTTTAAATAACTATTTTGTATTTGTATTTGTAATTGACCACATATTGTATCTGTATTTGTAATTTCATTTGTAGTTGACTGCATCATTTGTATTTTTAAACAATTTAAAAAGATTTTTTTTTATGGACACTTGTATATATATTCATTGATACGGATTGTATTTTATTAATACGAAATGAACAATTTAAATACAAATGATAAATTATACAAATAGAAATGTTACATTTGTATCAAATGATCATGTTTATACAACTTGAACCATACACATACAAATGATACTTGTTAATATACAAATACAAATGATAAATTTAATATATGAATACTAACGGTATATTTGTATTAAATGATACATTACATATTTATATATTTTAGACTCAAGCAAATGCAATTATTCCATATACTTATTTGTATACAAATGATAAATTGTACATATTCACGGTTAAACTATCCAAATATAAATAATAAATTTATTTGAAATATATAATTTGATACAAATAAATATAAAACATTAAAAATAAATAAAATATAAAATACAACAAAAAAAGAAAAGAAACAAAAAAATACAAAAGAAAAAAAGAAACAAAACAAAAAAAAGAAAAAAAATACAAAAGAAAAAAAAAACTAATAAGGAATAAAGAAAAAAAAAGGATGAAAAAACCAAAAAAAAAAAAGAAGAAAATATTTTTAAAAAAAACGAGAAAAAAATGAAAAGGAAAAAAAACGGAAAAAAGAAGAAGAAAGAAAATAAATGATAGAAATAGAAGATAGCAAAAGAGGGAAAATTAAGGGAGAGAATTGCTATGAAATGTAATTATTTAAATGTTGCTATTTTTTTCCTAATTAAGTTTATTTGTTGCTATTTCTGAAATTTCCCCTAAAAAATACGGAATATATATATTTTCAATTATCCCCTTTTATTGAGGGAGCTTCAACCTCATATTGGTTATCATGAGTGTGTGTATATATGTTTTTGTGATTCGTTCAAATTTATTTGATATTTTTAAAAGTTCGAGAGTAAAATGAATTGATAAACACAAAAAATGTTTAAAATTCAAGTTTTTATAAATCAAAATTGGTCATAAATCATAAATTTATCATTCCCAACTTATGATTTTACAACTGATCTGATCATATAACTTTTTTTCATTTTATCCTGATATCTTTCATAATCTTCAAAATTCTCTTCCTAAAATATAACTCTTAATTATTTCTTTATTTTATTTATGTCATTCGTCCTTTTTATATAAAAAGAAACTTTCAAATTCATATACTCTAGAAATAGTTTTGAGGACATTTATGTCATCTAATAGATAATGTTCATCAACATTTTTTTTTTAATCAAACCCATTAACGACTTATATCAATTTCAACTTTTTTATCACACACAACTATTTATTTTAGAATCAACTCCAACACTTACAATAATTTTTCAGCCTTGATGTTTATCAGCGAGTTTAATCAATTAACCCCAACATGTTTTTTGAAAAGTCATAAAGAGACGACGAAGAACGACAAAAGGATAAAGGTAATAAGAAATGCTTAGAAATAATTGAATTTGATTGATTAATGGTGTGTTAATGGGATGATATCCGATATTGTTCAAGATTATACAGACAACTTGGTCATTAGCAAACTTAATCACTATCTAATCATGCTAAAAGTCATATTCTTAAAGATGAGCACTGTATGAGAGTTATTAAAAGTTTAGATGATCACTCAACTTTGGTAATTGGTCATTATATATGGTCACTCAATTTTATTTTGTCTTTCAAACATTACTCAACTTTGTCAAACTAGCTTTCATAGTTAATTATTATTCTAAAAAAAATTAATTTTAGATACGTACCTATATAATGACGTGACAACGATATCTTTTTAGAAAAAAATATTTTATAAATTAAAATTAATATTTGAATATTGGGTTCTCACTGAATTTCTTTTTTATTTTCCCGTTCAATAAATTTATTTTTGTTTTTCTTTTTATTCTTAATTAATCGAATTTCATAAGATGTTGTCTTGAATATGAATATTTTAGCTATGTTAAGAGATATACTCAAATATAACTTTTAACTTAATTTTATATAAAAATACTTTCAACTTTATATATTTTGGAAATAACTTTGAGGCCATTTTTGTCATCTAACAGAGATAAACATTCAAATTCAATAACGACTTATTATTAGTTTCAACATTTTTATTCAAATACATACCTGCTTATTTTAAAATCAACTTCAACACTTTATTACTTTTCAACACTTGATGCTTATCAACAATTTTAATCAACTAATCCGAACAAGTTTATAAGAGATGAAGAAACGACAAAGAATGGTAAAAGGACAAAGGTAATAAGAAATGCTTAGAAATAATTGAATTGATTGATTAATTGTGTGTTGATGAGATGATATCCGACATTGCACAAGATTATACAGAGAAATTGGTCATTAGCAAGCTTAAGCCACTATCTAATCATGCTAAAAGTCATATTCCTTAAGATAAGCACTATGTGATCGAAATTGTGTGATAATTGCTGCACATCCAACTGACTACACTACATATGTAACTTATTTTGAAAGTTGTTTTTTTAATAATATTTTTTTAAAAGTAATTTTAGTGTGAAATTATTTGTGTTTGGCTAATCAATTTAAAAAGCTCTTTTAAATAATAATTAGTATTTGACTAACCTTTTAAAAAATATTTTTAAGTATATTTTTTTAAAAGTAATTTTAAAAGTACTTTTAAAAAAATATATATACTTTTTTAACTTCTTAAAACATATTTTGCTACTTCAAAAATACTTATTTTCCCCTAAAAGTTTAACTAAACACCACATTTTGATTTCCCAAAAACTTTGGCAGACAGCTTTGTGTCTTTGTTAGCCAACCATTGATTTGCTAACATGTTCGTGAACAGATAAACATCTCCTACTTGGTATAGGTTGTTGGGTTCGAAATCGAGAGGGCGTCATGCGAAAGCTTAAAGTTGCAAATCATAAAGGCGATAATTCAGATGACAAAGAAAACTATAATAAAAACATATTATTTGATATGATTGGCTAACAAGCCTATATATTGTAAACTAAATCAAAAAGCTTAAAATCTATTGGGAGAAAATCTCTCCCTAAACAAAACTCTTTAAATACTATATTGTGGATGCTATTGTGTTATGGTATGAGAAGAGGACTCTTCTATTTATAGAGGTCCAAAACTTTTCCTCCAAGAAAGAGCTTAGCCAAATATGAAAAAGTTTATATTTTCCATTTAGGAAAAGTAAAAGTAATTATGGTATTACTTTTATTTTCCTTTTAAGAAAAGTAAAATTTAAATTTGGTAAGAAAATCAGGGCAAAAACCCTAACATAGGTTATCTACTAATTTCATTTCAAATAATTCAATATTATCGGACATAACCTAAATTTGAACTGACAACGTTAATTAAGCATGCATGTGCTTAATCTTAGATTTATTATGTATTTAGTCTGTTAATGTTCCATCAAACTAAAGTTAATATGATTATGACCATTTTATCTCCACTCCTTCCTAATAGTACCTAATTTATTTGACCAAGTTAATCAATGATTACACCATTTAATCATCATTTTCATGAATCACTTTTACACAAAGCTATGCAATGCATCAAAACATTCTAATTAAATTAGCAGCCCTTCTCTGTCTTAAATCACAATTTGCAATAAATGATATTTTCGCAACTTGCTTCTCGTCAGGAGATTTCCAAATCATAAGAATTTTTTTCGATCTTGGGTCTAACTTAACTCGAAAAGCTAGTTCAAGATGTGCGGATTGTCCAAGTTCATATAAGAAGATAAATTTGCCTCCACGCAAAGATGTGGATAATTCAACATTTACTTGTCCTTTTTAAAAAATATTGAAAAAATAATTAGTATTTTCTTAATTCAATTTAATCCTTATTATTATAAGTAATCATTTTTTGCACTTATTAGAGTACTAATAACCAAATTTAATTTTCAAAGCATATTTAATAAGGATAACTAGGTAAAATAAATACTAAAAGGTAGTGTAAAATGTAAATTGAACTAGTAAAAGGGAATGGAGCGAACAGTAAACATAATGGTCAGAAAATTTATAACGCCACATATTTTAAAGTCTATTATATTGATAAATATTCTAATTACGGCCTCATCATAGACTAGGTGATTATCAAACATTCAAACTCAATATCAATATAAACAGAAGAAACTCGAAACTGAATAATAATCAAATAAAGAGAATGTGATAAAGAAAGATTTTTTTCTTCATTAAAATGGATGCTTAATTAGTTAACAATCTTAATTATGGTGTGTTGGCAGTCATTGGCCTTCATCTTCTTAATGTGTACATATGCACATGGAGGGGTCATCTTTACATTTAATATTTTAATTAAATATGATAAATACCAAGTTTGAAAACTAAACTTCTCCTCTTAATTAGATACAACTAGATTTTAAACTTTAGTCATATTATTTACTTAATTGTTAGGTACTAAATATATAACTAGTGGATGAGATAATTGAGATTAAATAATTGTTTAGGACTAATAGCCTTTTCAACGTGCAGCTATTGGTGAGATTGAGAATTTAATCAAGCGATAATTAATAAGCAGCCACTTGTAATAATGAAATAATTTTATAAATAAATTGGTAAATTATATTCATAAATGAAAAAAAAAACCATTGTTTTTGTCGAAAGTATAAGCTTGACGAATAATTTATTTGTTTCTTTCCAATTAAATACAGTCTCCTCCTTTTCCTTTAAAATAACACTAAAGTAGTAGGCACAAGAATGAATATTGGAATATACTTGCGGTTTCTTTCTTTTTTCTAGTGATGTCGTAAACATTAGAAGGTAAAAAAAAAAAAAAAAAAAAAGAAGACAGAGACATAAATGAGATTTTTTAAAGAAATACGACAACTTTAATTTCTTGGAAAATTTTGTAAATAGTCTTATTTGCGCTCAGATTTGTGGAAAATAATGAGGTTTTGATTAATTATGAAACATAACATCATTTTGGTTTCAAAACATATCGGAATACACTGTGTTCACGAGCATAATAATAGTAAAATCATTGTATTTGCACATATAATGAGTGTATCCGCGCGTATATAATATCTCTGTAGCGGAATACATTATATCCACACACATAATAATAATAATAATAATAATAATAATAATAATAATAATAATAATAATAATACATTATATCCGCACGCAAATTAAGTGTATCTGTGCATATAAACTATCTCTGCCTAATTATATATGAACGGATAATAAATGTATTCGCGTGTATTTAACTATATCTGCTATAAAATCTCAAACTAGCTTTAGTTGGTTTCCTATGCTAGTGAATCAGATTTTCGGCTTTACCGTGTTACTATTCGGAGAATGGTGAACCTACGTAGAAAAACTTCGACAAATTTACAATCTGTCACTTTTAATCCGACGAAGGGGGACTTCGACGTGCTTTAGAGCTTGAAATAAGAAAATGAAATAGGAACAATCGTACATGGCGTACCGATCCAATGAAACCACCCATTTTAGTAACAACTGCTCCTAAGCCGGTAGGTCGCTATATATATATATATATTTTAAACTATCACTATAAAGAATAATTAGAGGGTTGAGTTAGCTAAGCAACTTAATTTTCCTAGTTTCTATCCTTGATTGAATATATCACATATACTTTTCATAAAATACTTTCTAACTACAAGTCTATAATACTAGTACAATTATTATCACACCATGAAAATAATTAGGTAGTGGTTCCATCTATTGATTAAGCCCATCAAAGTCAGGAATTTGGTATGGACTAAAAAGGATATGAAAGCTAGCCTATATTATAGGATACAACTATGTTATTTAGTACTTAATACTTATATTATATGATCACAATTCACAACACTTGCAGTGAATATACCAATTATATTTATATGAGAATTTTTTTTTAATTAATTATTGTGTTTTTCACCCTTGTGTTAGGTATTACTATTATTTGTGCTTTCGACCTCCAAGAAGAATAAAGAAGAAATGATAATCGATGATATTATGGTGGCTAAATATACACGATTGATGCATCTAAGTCATAGTAATATTTTCTCTTTATTGTTTAGTTAGTGCTTAAGACAAAGGGCTTTTCTAGTTGTTTACCCTAATCCTAATTCTCCCATTTCATATACTTCTCCGGTCCCAATTTATACGACTTACTTGACACATTTCTATATTTATTAGTAATAATTTGACTTTAAAGTGTTTATTTTATCCTTAATGAAATTATTTATAACCATACAAAAGTCTATGACTCATTTAGACCACAAGTTTAAAAAGTTTTTCTTAAAACTCCGTGCCAATTTAAATTAACTCATATAAATTGGGATAGATGGAATAGTATTTTCTCTTTATCGTTTGCTTGCAAAGTGCAAACTATTCAACAAGAGCTTTGTATCCGACGTTATTCTACTTCAACTCTTGCAACTTCCTTTTTATGCTTTATTTTCAATTATTTTTGCTCTCTCTAATTTTTTTTTTTGCTCTATTTTAGATACTGTTCCGATGATAATATTCCAAAAAAGGTTCTTGTTGGTATTATATTGAGTATTTGTGATTTGATTTCTAATTTTAGATTTTCAAACAATAAATTTATATTATTATTATTTTAAAATTATTAGAAAATGGAATATAATCATTTTTACAATTTTAAGTATCGTAGTCATGTTATAGGTATAATCCATTTTTATAACTTTCATTTTTTCAAATAAGAAAAAAATATTTTTTAATGTTGGTGCACATGTTAGCATGTTTATATAGGAATATACATTTTCCTACAAAATTTATAATTTTCTACAATTTTAATGTTTTATTTATTTTTTGCTATTTATATGTTTATTTTGTTAATTAATAAACTATTAAAAATAAATATTTATAGAGCTTAAATCTCGTTCCGTGTTAGACAAAATGGTTTCAATTTCAATTAATCTGTAGCTGATAACCAAGAACGTGTAATTAATATTTGGGCTAATACCATGACAAATAAATACACATAGAAAGTGAAAGGGAAGCAGAAAAAAAGAGTAGAAGAAAAAAGTCATACACACAACGACACAGTTATATACAATTAATCCCTCTTTCACAAATTTGTCTCCATCTTTCTTATTGTTCATTCTCGACAAAGTAACGATGGAAAAAAGGTCTGTCTTACATTTCACTATTTCATACTACTAATACATTCCTTTCTCCACAAAAAAAAAAAAACAGAAATAAATTTTTACATCGTGAGAGAGGAACTAATTAAGTAGACTTTTCTTTTACCAAAAATAAAATTAAATTAAGTAGACTTTTTATTTTTTGAAAGAGATCATCAGCCTCTATAGTTGACCAACATGGACAAAGGCACCAAACAAAGTCCCTTCTTCTTGAGGTCCATGTAGTTTTTGTTCTTTTCATCAAAATAAATTGTACTGTTTCTTTCTACTGTCTCCATTTCTTGATTTTGTCTAGAGCCACCTTCAAATCCCTAACCAATAAGAAAAAAAAGACACAAAAACAAATATTAATTAGTTTTTCTTTTTTCAAATTAAAAGATGTTAATATGTCTTAGAATTTAGAGAGAACATTATTACCATAAAATTTGCATTATTGTTGTCTGCTCTTCGGTGATTGATGTCCATCTGCTTAAAACTACTAACCTATTAAAAAAACAAGGAAGATAGATCAATACTAAACATTATGGAAGACTCTGCTAAAATTTTAGTTGGCAAGATTATCCGGTGCGAGTGTTGGTGGGAGGTACCAACCAAGTACTAATAACAATTATGATGAAGTCAGAATTTTCATAAAGAGAAGTCAATATAAAGAATTTAACACGTTAGGAAGCTAAAGAAATTCATCATATAGTTTATATGCATAAAAACATCTATCTACACATTGTAATTTTCAACATATGATATATAATACACAAATGAAAAATTATCTGCAAAGTGTAATTTTCAAGTGAAGGGATGTCAATTGATACCCTTGAACAAAAGTGGCTCCAATATATCACTGCTCAATAAAAAAGTCGAGGTGCATGTAAATTGACCGAAACTCCATTTAAGAAACATGAAGAGAAGTGTGATGATTACCTTAGGGCTATTGACAGGTGAGCTAGCAGTGTCTTCTAAATCAGGATCAGAAATTTTCTTGTTCCTTGGTTTCTTCAAATTCAATCTCTTAAGAAATGGTGAGCCACTCATATTAGGAGAATTTGCATTAATCATGACTTGATTATTGTTAATATTGGTGTCACCAAAATTTTTCCAAACAGCATGAGAAGCAGCATCAGACAACAAAGAAGGGCTTCCAAAACTATCATCATCATCATCAGAACATATGCTATTTTCCCTATTATAGTTATTTTCCATTGAAAAGTCCTCCAAATAAGTTGTCCATCCACTCTCTTCTTGATCTTGTGCATCACAATTATGATCACTATTTGATTGTTGATTCTTACTAGACAACATGAACTTATTCATAGATGAATCCATTTTCTTAGTGAAATTAGAGGAAAGGGAAACCAAATTAAAGTTTGTTTGAAGTGCTTTGGGGGAATATAATTATTGGAGTTGTTTGATTATTGAGGGCATTTGATGACTTGTAGGCTAAGGGAAAAGTTCTATCATTTATAAAGAATAGAAAACATGTTAAGAAAAAAACAACAACAAAAGGGACTCGTGACGTGGAATCTTGATGGTGGGGCCAGGTGGGGTAGTTAAGGAAGTTAAAATGAACCGTTTCAATTATTTAAAAAAAAAATAAGTTAGAGTACCTAGATTTTTCAAAACTATTAGTAGTATTTTTAATGTCATAATTTATGTGTCATTTTCTTTTTCTTCCAAATTTGCTTTGAATTAATACTTGAGTCGAGAGTTTTAAAAACTTACTTCTTTGTTGTCTTCATAAGACGGGCCAAGATCTGCCCTTATGAAGGTAGAAAGGTGCGTGATAAGTTACTCTCTTTGTTCTTTTTTAGTTGATATATTTTGCTTTTTGAGAGTCAATTTTACCAGTTGTTGGTTTTTTTAAAAAAAGATGGGGCAACAAAAAAGGGGTTAAAATAACTATCAATGAATTGAAATGACTTTCAATAATTTTCTTAAGCATTTGGGGGCTTTAAATAGCCAACATAAAACACATAATCTGCATAATTTAAAATTAAAAAAAAACCTAAAATCTCTCAACAACTAAACAACTTAATCTAAAATCTAAAATTCAAATTCATCCTAAATTAAACAATTTATTTTGCTAAAAACTACTGCATAACTAAAAGCAAATTTCAACACTCCTTTGCTTTAGTTACTGCAATTTAAAAAATATTGGTCCTCCTCAAATTTTGCTTTGACTGTTGGTGCTGAATTTTATTTTTTTTTGAACTTGCACTTTTTCTTTTTGATATTGATCTTTCTCTTCTTTCTTTTTCTTCTTTTGATTCTTTGCCGAAAAAACACTGTCAACAATCTTGTCTTGTTTGAAAGTACTTTCATAGCCTTTGCAAAATATTGTAAGAATTTTTCTTCCATCACAATATCACATAAATCATAGTTTATAAAGTATAATTTTATTTTCACTGACCAAATCTGATAGTTTTTGTCAGTGAAATTTTTTTGGACATTCAAAGAGAAATTGTTGTTTGACATCTGTATTTGTTGAAAATAGCCTACGCCATAAAAATAAGCACAGGTTGAAAATGATAACCCTGACGGGTTAAAATGGGTAGCCCTTACGGGTTAAAATGGTAGCCCTTACATGTTAAAATTGATTTAATAGCTCTTTGAAAGAACTCACAGATCCCGTAAGATCAATGAAGCTCTGATACCACTGTTCTTTTTTTAAAAAAAGATGGGACATCAAAAAAGGGATTAAAATAACTCTCAATGGATTGAAATGGCTTTCAATAGCTTCCAATAATTTTCTCAGGCATTTGGAGGTTTTAAATAGCCAACATAAAACACATAATCTGCATAATTTGAAATTCAAAAAAAAAAAATAATCTAAAATCTCTAAACAACTTAATCTAAAATTCAAAATTCAAATTCATCCTAAATTAAACAACTTATTTTGATAAAAATTACTGCAGTAACTAAAAGCAAATTTCAATAAATATTAACTCAATATTTTGTTATTTCCTGCAACCGAAAAATCAGAGAATTGATAGAAAACGGAAGTTCTAAGCCCACAATAAATTGTATTTTCTTAAATAATTCAATCCTCTCATAATTGCCCAAGGTTTGGATTAATTCCTCTCTGGATATAATAGAACACTATTCTGCACTACTGGCAAAAGAAATTGAAGAACTTCAGCGAACTCAACAAACAGAGTAAATCACACTTACTTTGATTTCTTTGAAAAAGAAGAAGAGAGTTTTTAACTTAGTAAAAATAATATCTTCGTTTCCTTCATCTGAGGAAAACGATAAATATTTATATCCCAAAAGGTAATGCTTCAGAAAGAAAGCAATAATTCGCGAAAAGTCACAATTTTTTGAAAAATCGCCTGACCTGCGGACCCCATCTGCGGCCGCAGGTCACCTTTGGCCCAAAACAGAATGTCTAGGCTAACCTACGTTGGCACATGCATTGGCATCTGCGTCCGCAGATGGCCAGATACACGCGCATGTCCCCTTTTCATTTTCAAACAGTGCCTCAAAGGGCCGCGTCTCTTCGAATATTAGATTTTTGGATTAAAACATCATTAACTCTCAAGTTTCAAATATTTTTTGTCTAAAAAAATAATCTCTCGAGCTATTATTTGACAAATCCAAATCTAAATCTCAATCTAAATCCATATCCGAAGTCGAGCCAAGCGAGCGATGATGATGACAGCGCGAGGCTTGCCTTCTTCTTGCCTCACTATCCACATGAAGGAGTTCTTCTATATTTAAGCACAAGGATGTTCCTTTCTCCCACCAATGTGGGAGAAACACTCATTTTACAAAGTGAACATCTATTTCACTTTTTCCTTCATTTTTCTTTCTCCATTTTCCATTCACTTTCATTAACAAAATCCAATATGAAAAACTGTGTGATCTATAAATAAGGATCAATCGCATCTTGGTAAGTAGGTTTGCCCTTGAACTTTTCATAGTGAACATACATTGGGTATGCCTGTTCAATCGGTGGATTCGATATCCTTGAACAGTCGAGCTTTTGCGTATACCTAGGCAACATATGTCACACAATTAACCCTTAACTATTCTTGGTTCTCATTATTTTGTTCGTTTCATTCATGAACACGTTCTGGTTTTATGAGTGCGTAAAGAACTGGCCTTACTCTTAGTCTCCTTGAAGCGGTTTACACTTCACACTCATATTGGTGATTCCTAAACATTTAATCCTATAGATAAACTATTTAGTCATACATGCCAAACTTAAAACCATTAAAATTCTTCAAACCTTAAACCTTATCCTTGTTTCTTGAACATTGTCATACCATGGAAATGGATATACTTTTAGTGACAATGTTGAACCGTGATTCATAACTTTGTTTGATCTCCTTGAACCTAGATCTTGGGATCTCCAGTTTACTAGGTAGAATTACCATTACAATGACTTGTTCTAGGCCATAATCCCATTCCCTTTGATGATTTGTCAACCGCCTCTCTAGTTAGGCCTTTTGTAAGCGGATCCGACACATTATCTTTTGACTTTACATAGTCAATTGTGATAATTCCACTAGAGAGTAATTGTCTAATGGTATTATGTCTTTGTCGTATGTGACGTGACTTTCCGTTATACATAACATTTCCATTTCTTCCTATTCTCGCTTGACTATCACAATATATGCATATAAGAGCCACTGGTTTTGGACAAAGAGGAATATCTTCTAAAAAGTTTCGTAGTCATTCTGCTTCTTCATCGGCCTTATCTAAAACAATAAACTCAGATTCCATTGTAGAATGAGCAAGGCATGTATGTTTGGATGATTTCCAAGAGACTGCTTCTCCACCAAGAGTAAATACATATCCACTAGTGGATTTTACTTCATTTGATTCGGTGATCCAATTTGCATCACTATATCTGTAACACCTCGTACCATCCCAACCCTACTTGACGACATTGAACAATGATTATTTAGGTGTCGAGAGCCATACGTGTGTATTTTGTAATGCTAAGGATGAGAAAAAGTGAATGTGGCCTCGTATATGGGATTAAACCTTTGTGGAAGTGTTTTGTGATTTTCATGGGACAGTTGTGGGGTTCAAAACGAGGTTAAGAGGACCTCTAAACAAAGGATATTAAGGTTAAGAAGTGAGTTAAAGGATAGGACTTGAAGTATCTAACTGAACCCGCGAAGAAAAGTCGAAAAATGAAATTTTTGAAATTTTTTGAGGAGGGGCGCGTTTGGGACCGTGCCACGCCGCTCTGGGCTAAACTTTTTATCCCAGAGGCAGTAGGTTGGCGCGCCCAGGAGCGTGCCACCTTGGGTTTTTCACTTTTTCGAAAAATTGGAAATTTCTAAGTCCCAAGGGTATCCGGGGACGTACCGAGCCGATTTTTGCCACGTATCTTCTACAACATGTATTAAATGATTCAAATATTATATTGGTATGATAAAATTACTCGAGAATGAATTTGGGGTCAAAATGACGATTTTACCCTTTTGGGCAAAATAGGTCATACGTGGCTAGAATCGCTTGTTCTTGGGATAGAGGCTACGGATATGAATAACATGAGTGGAAATATTGTTGTAACATGTATTAGATGACTTGAACACAAGAAATTATTGATTTTACTGGGTTAAGTGAATTGGGCCCAAAAAGGGCCCAAAAATGAAAAGAATGCATGGCCCAAAATGGGTCAAATGACCCATTCTTGCAAGAACTTCTAGACCAAGCATTTAATGCTTTATAAGTGGCTAAGGATGGACATAAATGCTTATAAAAGGGACCAAAAATCTGATTTTTTGGTCATTTGGAAGCTCATGCCTTTTGGTCTATTTTTCAACATTATTTTCTCTCAAACCCTAGAAGCTCAAAGACAACCCTTGAAGCAAGATCATCATATTCCAAGCCTTGGTAAACCTTCTCCGTAGAGTAGTGAACAAAATCTAGCCCCAAATAAGGCAATTCCACTCGGTTTAACTTGCCCAATTGACGATTTACACTTTCTTCTGTATAAACCCTCACAGATACCATGATAATACTTGAACAATAGCTATCATGATAATCACATTCAATAAAGGGTAAATGTTCATCCCAACTACCGTTTGAGTCTCTTGCACAGACTCGTAGTATACTGTCAAATATTTGGATAGTCTACTCTATTTGTCCGTTCATATGAGGGTGAAAAGTTGCACTCAGATTCACGTACGTACCAACTTCCACACCTATGTAATAAATTGAGCATTTCAGAACTTCGTATAGTTGTACTTCCTCTTTAATAACTAACCTCACATATTCGTCAACTATGTAAGTGGTCTTGAAAGGCAACATGTGTTATGTAGGTAAACCTGTCAACTAGCTCTCATGTGGAATCCTAATTCCCAAAATATATATAAGGCAACCCTTATGTGTAGGAGGCAAACTTGCAACTGGACAACATATACATGGCATATAACCTCCAGGTTTTCTGATGCTCTGCCATGGATAATTCTGTCAAGGAGTTACACTTGCTTGTTCTTTTTTTTTCTTTATATTGCCTCGCCAATGTCTTCTTACCAACCCATGGTACATTTTTGTTTCTCTCCCAATGACAATAGAATTCTGTGAATGATGTGCTTCGGTTCTACTTCATTTCCCTCGTGCGTAAGGTCAAATCTCATCGACCCTTGTGTTACGTTCTTTTTTTTTGCCGAATCAAACATAGGATTCACATGCTGCTTTTCCTTCATCTCTACGAATAAGGACTTTACCGCATTTTGCGCTATAACCATTTGATCTGGAGTTTCTAGTAACTGCAGTCTAATATATAGATTCTTCCTATACCTTGTTTCCCCATGGACCGACCATCAGTACTTCCTAGTGCTTTGCGGCCTACTGCATCGACCACTGCATTTGCTTTTCCCAAATGCGATCTCAGTATTTTATCGTAATCTCTTAATAATTTGAGTCGTCTTCCCTACCTCAAATTTGAGTCCCTCTTTTTAAAGTATATGCAAGCTCCTATGATCAATAGTCATATCTCAATATGAACCCTAAGTAGTAGTGTCATATTTTCATATCTCATAGCTGTCAAATAACTACCACCCTGTTACCTGATCATGTGTGATATAGTTTCCCTCATATGGCCACAACTGCCGTGAGGCATACGCTGTTAGCGAATCATCATACTGCATCAACACACATCCGAGGCCAACCTCGGAAGTATCACCATACATTGCATAACCTTTGTGCCTTAAAGAAATATAAAACTGGTGTAGAAGCTAATTTACCTTCTACCTCTTTGAGACTTGTCTCATATGCATCACTCCGCTGAACTGAGTTACTTTGTCTATTAGCGCTGGTAAGGGTCCAGGGATAGAAGAAAATCCTTTAGTCATTCTCCTCGATCACCAACCACCCCAAGGAAATGAAGAATCTTTGTAAGCATCGCAGGCCTTAGCCACTTTTTGCGTTTCACTGTTTCTATCTTTAGTGTATCGACCTTCATTCTGTCATCCTATACAATGTGACCCTAAAACGCTATGGATTTTATCCTAAATTCATACTTGGAGAACTTTGCATTCCACTGACGATCCCATCTTGTAACACCTACCGTATATAATTGACATGGCCCTCTTGTGATCTTGATTAAACCAGAAGATCAACCATGAACACGGTTACACATACATCAAACAAGAGTTTGCACACCCTATTCATCCGCTCTAGAACAGTAGCTGGTACATTTGTTAGTCCCAATGACACAACTTAAGAACCATTACAGTCAGAATGTTATCGCAAGTCTGTCTTGGGTATATCTTTCTTTCTAACTTTTGTTTCCGAGATATTTGGTGCAAGAACGAGTGAATACAATCCTTTTGATAAAAAGGAACAACACACTTGGATCCTATAACTGATCAACCAATCATCAATTCTTAGGAGGGGATTATTTGTGCTTACTCGGTACTTTACACAACTGCTAATAGTCAATGCACGTTCTCAAGTATTTTTTTCTCCACATTCACATAGATGCGCTCTCTTAATTGCTCTGTTTCTTTCCTATAGCGTTACTGGGGCCATGGTATATTAAGCTCTACTTCCTGTTTCGGGGGTAAGCCTGGAAATGCATCCGGAATATATATCAAGAAAGTCATTTGACCATCGAAACCTATTGAGGACTTGGTGGTTTTGCATCAATCTTACGCTCTTGTACTAACTGGCATACCTACCCCTTGGCTATCAATTTCGTCCCTTTACAATAGACAATATAATGTTTCCTTGGTGCCCCCACATTACTCTTCCACTCAGGAACATGTTCGTATGGATAGTGAAAATATACCTTGGCAATTCACCGTGGTATAACAAGAAACTAACTAATTCATTCCCATGATCACATGAACATCCACCGTTTGCAATTCATAAGATTAACCAATGTAGTGTAACCCCACATCGTTACCACACAATCATGTCGCATTCTTTAGCCACAATAACTTCCCCTTTTGGTGTAGAGTTGTTTCAAATGGATGAACTAAAACCTCTACTATCCTTTCACAAAGTTGCTTATTTTTTTTTTTTAACAATCAATGGAATAACATAGGATAGGGTAAATCCCCAAATCAATCAATGTAAAGACATTAAGAAAGAAAAAAAAACAGAGCATATACCTGCTGCATCATCAGGAGAAGCCTCAAATTTCTGCCGATCCACCACGGCGTAGGTACTGCCCTGGATGTTACTAGAGCTAGCTTCTCCTCTAGCACCCTTGGCATGACCAGCAGCTTGTGCACCTCTACCTAGAAGAGGCACATATGATGTCGATACAAAGGTTGGTCCCGTGGGTCGTGCCATGTAACCTGTGTTCCTTTGTGGACACCCCCTTGCCACATGCCCTGGTATGCCGCAATAATAGCAAACATTCTGTCCAAACCGACATTCACCTGCATGAAACCTCCCGCAGCGCTGGCACAACCGACGATGAAACCTCGGGCGGTTTATACTGTCTTGTGCTTGGTACCCCACTGTACGTAAACCCTGAATCTCACCTCCTTGCCCAAACTGGTTGCTTCTAAACCCTTGGAATGGAGGAGGAGTAATTGTGGTGGTATGGGGAAACGATGGCCTAAGTGGTTTGTAAAGAGTCCTATGCCCAAATCCTCCTTGGGACGTCATGTTTTGTCCCATGGGTTTAGCCTTTTTTGGCGATCTTTCTTCCACTTCTTTCATCTTTTCTCTCTGCCTCTGTCCCCCCTTCTGCTGCATAAGAGCTTGTCTTTGAGCTTGTGCAGTAACTACACGGGTCAATATTTGCACCGCACTCATCAAGTCCTGCTCAATGGTATAGTCGGGCAGTCCCGAAGAGACTACTCTCTTTCCCCGCTCTTCTGGAGCTGGAAAAGTAGGAGAAATCCATGATGCAAATTCAGTATCAGCACCACCTTGACTAGCTGAGTCAGGTGGTGATCTACTCGCTCCTTCCTCGGCAAGCATGTCAACCTGCTTACCCTTGCCTTTATCTCTTCTTGTCATCGGCAGTTTCTATAGCACAGAAAACCAATCGACATGGTCAGATATAATCTAACTTACAACACTGGCTCTACTGCACGATCTAGGAATGAAGAAAAGGAACAACATCCTAAATGCCCCATAGCCTCCTGCTCATAAATGTGGTGCACAACACATCTATGAACAAGACTCTACTCGGACACGGCTTTGTAGACACCCTTAGAACGAACTGCTCTGATACCACTTTTGTCACTACCCGAAATCCCATTCAGGCCGGACTGGCACTCGAAGCCGACATGGCCCGAGAGAACCAATCTTTGCTTATGAACACTTGCATGCATCTCCTCATATGGACCTTATGAAACCCCATGCAACTATGCAAAAGTCATGGATATGGACACATATGCCATATATATATATATATATATATATATATATCAACTTGGCCGTTGAGGCCAACAAACCAAAATGAGCATACATATATTACATTTTGTTCCCACATAAGTCGACAAAAGCCTCTAACTGAAATACATGACCATGCAAACCTAGAGTCGGGACAACACCCCGCTCTATACTCATATACAGTATCAAAATGAATGTACATAGCAACTAAGGCAGCCCCGAACCAACTGGAGCTCACCAAAAGTCGGCAAAAGATCCGCAACCTACAGTGGAGGCCTACTAGTACCTGCGCCTGCAGCAAGTAAGGTAAATCCCCCGAGAGGGGTCAGTACGGAGAATGTACTGAGTATGTAAGGCCATAAGAAACTTGTTATAAAGGCATCAATAGAATCAAAATGTAATAGGATAGGCAACATGAACAACTCATCGATTGCATATGTGGAACAGTGTAGCTTACATAAGTTAAGTTCTTCTCTTTATGATTTATTCCTCATTGCTCACATCATAACGTACCCGGGTCCCGACTGATCAGTGGGTAAATAACATACTATTGGGATCGTTCCAGCCAGGCTTATGCCCCTTAGATTGCGATCCATCATAGCATAGTTTTAGGATCGTTCCAGCCAGGCTTATGCCCCTTAGATTGCGATCCATTCCAACAAAACAGGTTCGTTCCGACCAGGGTGTTCACCCCTCTGGATTGCCCCCTGTGCTCAACAACAACCAATTAAGCATTATTTAATTCTTTTACTTTTGTTTGCGAGTGATACGTGTGAGGAATTGATTCATCCTCTTATGAGAGAGTGATACAATCAGTGATGAGAGATTAACGTATGTACATAGCCACAACACTCTTGAAAATGTAAGAACACAACATGATTGAGACTTTTGGAACATATCCATAATTATGTAACCCATGAACCACAATAACTCATGAATGAGGAGTATAGGACTCAACAATATATAACATTATTGGAATCATGCAACACAAGTCAATGAACAAGAGGTATGTGTATAGCCACTATTGGCACTTTGGAACATAACCTTTTTGGGCTTTTGGAAACTGACTAACGAATATGAGACATACAATTCCCGAGTGATCAATGAGTAGGGAATATGTAATAAGAACCATTTCTCAACGGATATAGAATACCTTAGCAAATTTCGGGATAGGATTAGCATAATGCCAATGTGAATACGACGTACCGCAAAAAGATACGAACAAAGTAACCTTACATACCTTGTATTATCAATACCAACACACAATCTTAAATGCGCACACAATCGTTCCGATCCTTCCTTATGTTCCACTCTACAACACAAATACACAACGGAGCCAACATTAACCACCAACTACGTAATGCATATAATAAGTAACATTTTCATGTTTGCCTTTAAACATGCCATGTTCCACTTGACACAATCATTCATGAAAGTATTAGTCCAAAAATCCCACAATATTCCCAACATTGACCAACACATGATAACCAATAGCATGTCATGCCAAGTTCACACTTTCCACTCTCCATTATCACAACATCATAATTATGCCATCAATTTCCTTCAATACACCTCACAACAACAAATCGGCCAAAATCCCATAATTTACACTTATATGAAAATAACATGTTTAACAACAAAATAACACCATACATGTTCATATTTTATCCATACCATGCTCTTTCATTAAGACATCAAGTCTCTTTTCACTTTCAAATCACAAAGATGACACATCTTCCACCAAAACCAAAAATACACCATTCACCACCTTGCCAACATAACTATCAAGATATACATAATATATCATGCATATAATATGTTAATCCATGAGGATAGTTTGAGAGAAAATAATGTTGAAAAATAGACCAAAAGGCATGAGCTTCCAAATGACCAAAAAATCAGATTTTTGGTCCCTTTTATAAGCATTTATGTCCATCCTTAGCCACTTATAAAGCATTAAATGCTTGGTCTAGAAGTTCTTGCAAGAATGGGTCATTTGACCCATTTTGGGCCATGCATTCTTTTCATTTTTGGGCCCTTTTTGGGCCCAATTCACTTAACCCAGTAAAATCAATAATTTCTCATGTTCAAGTCATCTAATACATGTTACAACAATATTCCCACTCATTTTATTCATATCCGTAGCCTCGATCCCAAGAACAAGCGATTCTAGCCACGTATGACCTATTTTGCCCAAAAGGGTAAAATCGTCATTTTGACCCCAAATTCATTCTCGAGTAATTTTATCATACCAATATAATATTTGAATCATTTCATACATGTTTTAGAAGATACGTGGCAAAAATCGGCTCGGTACGTCCCCGGATACCCTTGGGACTTAGAAATTTCCAATTTTTCGAAAAAGTGAAAAACCCAAGGTGGCACGCTCCTGGGCGCGCCAACCTACTGCCTCTGGGCTAAAAAGTTTATCCCAGAGCGGCGTGGCACGGTCCCAAACGCGCCCCTCCTCAAAAATTGTCGAAAATTTCATTTTTCGACTTTTCTTCGCGGCATTTTTTTAGAGGTCCTCTTAACCTCGTTTTGAACCCCACAACTGTCCCATGAAAATCACAAAACACTTCCACAAAGGTTTAATCCCATATACGAGGCCACATTCACTTTTTCTCATCCTTAGCATTATAAAATACACACGTATGGCTCTCGACACCTAAATAATCATTGTTCAATGTCGTCAAGTAGGGTTGGGACGGTACGAGGTGTTACATTCTTCCCCCCTTAGGAACATTCATCCTCGAATGTTAGTAACATCGTCTCATGTACATCCCATGCATCTCTCTCTTAGCATATATATACTCAGTTCTAACTCCATACCTTGAACTTTCTCCCGTGGGTACTTTGACTTCATTATTTCTTTGGCTCCCTATGTGATTCGATTTCTCCACCGTATCTTTACCAAAGCTATTCTTATATTTTTCCTTTATTTATATGGCAATACATATCCTTTCATAAGGGACATCCCGCATAGCTTGTCCATGTAATAGACGAATGCATCGCAGCATATGACTTGTGTTAGCCTGTATTATATGCATTACGTAGTTGGTGGTTAATGTTGGCTCCGTTGTGTATTTGTGTTGTAGAGTGGAACATAAGGAAGGATCAGAACGATTGTGTGCGCATTTAAGATTGTGTGTTGGTATTGAGAATACAAGGTATGTAAGGTTACTTTGTTCGTATCTTTTTGCGGTACGTCGTATTCACATTGGCATTATGCTAATCCTATCCCGAAATTTGCTAAGGTATTCTATATCCGTTGAGAAATGGTTCTTATTACATATTCCCTACTCATTGATCACTCGGGAATTGTATGTCTCATATTCGTTAGTCAGTTTCCAAAAGCCCAAAAAGGTTATGTTCCAAAGTGCCAATAGTGGCTATACACATACCTCTTGTTCATTGACTTGTGTTGCATGATTCCAATAATGTTATATATTGTTGAGTCCTATACTCCTCATTCATGAGTTATTGTGGTTCATGGGTTACATAATTATGGATATGTTCCAAAAGTCTCAATTATGTTGTGTTCTTACATTTTCAAGAGTGTTGTGGCTATGTACATACGTTAATCTCTCATCACTGATTGTATCACTCTCTCATAAGAGGATGAATCAATTCCTCACACGTATCACTCGCAAACAAAAGTAAAAGAATTAAATAATGCTTAATTGGTTGTTGTTGAGCACAGGGGGCAATCCAGAGGGGTGAACACCCTGGTCGGAACGAACCTGTTTTGTTGGAATGGATCGCAATCTAAGGGGCATAAGCCTGGCTGGAACGATCCTAAAACTATGCTATGATGGATCGCAATCTAAGGGGCATAAGCCTGGCTGGAACGATCCCAATAGTATGTTATTTAACCACTGATCAGTCGGGGCCCGGGTACGTTATGATGTGAGCAATGAGGAATAAATCATAAAGAGAAGAACTTAACTTATGTAAGCTACACTGTTCCACATATGCAATCGATGAGTTGTTCATGTTGCCTATCCTATTACATTTTGATTCTATTGATGCCTTTATAACAAGTTTCTTATGGCCTTACATACTCAGTACATTCTCCGTACTGACCCCTCTCGGGGGATTTACCTTACTTGCTGCAGGCGCAGGTACTAGTAGGCCTCCACTGTAGGTTGCGGATCTTTTGCCGACTTTTGGTGAGCTCCAGTTGGTTCGGGGCTGCCTTAGTTGCTATGTACATTCATTTTGATACTGTATATGAGTATAGAGCGGGGTGTTGTCCCGACTCTAGGTTTGCATGGTCATGTATTTCAGTTAGAGGCTTTTGTCGACTTATGTGGGAACAAAATGTAATATATGTATGCTCATTTTGGTTTGTTGGCCTCAACGGCCAAGTTGATATATATATATATATATATATATATATATATATATATATATATATATATATATATATATATATATATGGCATATGTGTCCATATCCATGACTTTTGCATAGTTGCATGGGGTTTCATAAGGTCCATATGAGGAGATGCATGCAAGTGTTCATAAGCAAAGATTGGTTCTCTCGGGCCATGTCGGCTTCGAGTGCCAGTCCGGCCTGAATGGGATTTTGGGTCGTGACAATATCCTTCAACCACTGCAGGATGTTTATTGTAGTGCAATCCATAATCTTGAGTGTATTTTAAATATCCCAAAACTCATTTCATTGCCCTCCAATGAGTTTGATTGGGATTAATTGTGTATCGACTCAGTTTGCTTCTAACACAAGCTATATCTGGTCTAATACAATTCATTATGTACATCAAACTTCCTAACACTCGAGCGTAGTCCATTTGAGACTTGCTTTGACCTTGGTTCTTTGTGAGAGCAAGATTTACATCTATTGAAGTCTTCGCAACTTTGAAGTCCAAATACTTGAATTTCTCAAGTACCATGTTGATGTAATGAGTTTGAGACAAAGCTAAACCTTGAGGAGTCCTATGAATTTTAATACCTAAAATCAAATCCCCAACTCCTAAGTCTTTCATATCAAACTTGCTAGCAAGCATACGCTTAGTAGCATTTATGTTAGAAATGTCTTTAATCATTATCAACATATCATCCACATACAAACAAACAATGACAATGTGGTTTAGAGTGTTCTTGATGTAAACACATTTATCACATTCATTGATCTTAAATTCATGTGACAATATTGTTTGGTCAAATTTTGCATGCCATTGTCTGGATACTTATTTTAGTCCATAAAGTGATTTAACAAGTCGACATTCCTTCTTTTCTTTTCCTGGAATTACAAACTCTTCATGTTGTTCCATGTATATTTCTTCCTCTAGTTCTCCATTTAAGAAGATTATCTTCACATCCATTTGATGAATTTGAAGACCGTACATGGTGGCTAACGCTATCAACACTCGAATAGATATGATTCTTATTACCGGCGAGTACGTGTCGAAATAATCAAGACCTTCTCATTGTCTGAAGCCGTTAACAACTAGTCTTGCCTTTTATTTATCAATAGTGTTATCATCTTTTATTTTCTTTTTGAAGATCCATTTAGAACCCAATGATTTATTTCCTGGAGAAAGATCAACTAATTACCATTTATGATTATTAAATATGGATTCTATTTCACAATTGATTGCCTCTTTCCAATATTGTGCTTCTGAGGAAGACATTGCATCCTTAAATATTTGATGCACATTCTCAACTAAGAATGTCAAGAAATCGGGACCAAAGAAAGTTGATGTCTTTTGACGTTTTCTACGTCTTGAATTTTTCTCATTAGGTGTACTTCCCTTTGATTCTTCCCGAGGTCGTTTAGATTTTTCACTAGACGACTCACATTCATTCTTGTATGGATAACTGTTTTCAAAAAATTCAGCATTTTCTGATTCAATTACCATATTCACATGCATGTCAGGATTTTCTGATTTATGAATCAGAAACCGATATGCTTTGCTATTGGTTGCATATCCAATGAAAACATTGTCAATTATTTTCAGTCCTTTTTAACCCTTTTGGGTTTAAGAACTTGTACTTTCACCAAACTCCCCCACACTTTGAAATATTTCAAGCTGAGTTTTCTTCCTTTCCATTGTTTATATGGAATGTACTTTGTTTTGCTATGGGGTATTCGATTGAGTATCCGACTAGCTGTTAGAACAACTTTTCCCCACAAGTTTTGTGGTAAACTAAAACTTATCAACAATGCATTCATCATCTCCTTTAATATTCTATTCTTTCTTTCCGCAACTCCATTGGATTGTGGAGTGTACGGGGCAGTTGTTTGATGAATAATGCGAAACATATTTCTGTTAAAAGGAGATTCATATTCGCCACCTCTATCACTTCTAATCATTTTGATTTTCTTATTAACTTGTGTTTAAACTTCATTCCTGTATTGATTGAATGAGTCAATTGCCTCATCTTTGCTATTAAGCAGATAAACATAGCAATTTCGAGTGCTATCATCAATGAAAGTTATGAAGTATCTTTTTTCACCACGAGATGGTATTGACTTCATGTCATAAATATCTATATAAATTAAGTCTAAGGGATTTGAATTCCTTTCAATCGACTTATAAGGATGCTTTGCATACTTAGATTCCACGCATACTTGATACTTTGAATTACTATTTTTAAATTTAGGCAATATTTCCAAGTTAATCATTTTTTGCAGAGTCTTATAATTGACATGTCTTAAACCTGCATGCCATAAATGATTTAACTCAAGTAAGTAAGAAGAAGCAGAAACTGTATTCATATCAACTGCAATTACATTTAGTTGGAAAAATCTCTCAGTGAGGTAACCTTGTCCTACATACATATCGTTCTTAGTGATTATAATTTTATCAGAAACAAACACACACTTAAAACTATTTTTTATTAGAAGTGGCATCGAGACCAAATTCTTCCGCATTTCAGAAATATAAAGAACATTGTTAAGGGTCACAACCTTGCCTGAAGTCATCTTCAAACATATCTTGCCAATTCCTTCTATCTTTGCCATTGCAGAATTCGCCATACAAATGGTCTCGTTGGGACCTGATGAAGTATAGAAAGAGAAGAGTTCCTTATTAGAATAAACATGGCGGGTAGCACCCGAATCCATCCACCATTCTTTGGGATTTCCTACCAAGTTACATTCTGCGAGCACTGCACACAAATTGTCTATATCTTCATTCATATTTGCTTGCTCCTCCTTCTTATCTTTCTTAGGAGCACGATAAACTGAAGACATGTGGCCAAACTTGCCACAGTTGTAACAATTTCCTTTGAAATTTTTCTTCTTTGGTGCATCTTTTTCTTCATCAGACTTCTTTCTTTTCTTCTTCTTTGGAAGAGTTTCAACATTGTTTTCTCCTGCGATTGATGACTTTGCATTAGCTTTTTTTTTTCTGTAATTTTTTTGTCTTCTTCAATCCACAGACGAACAATCAAATCCTCCAACGTCATTTCTTTTCACTTATGTTACAAGCAGTTCTTAAAGTTCCTCCACAAATGAGGCAACTTTTCGATAAAGATTTGAAAAACTTCATTGATGATCATTCCTTCAGCAATTAAATCATGGATGATAACTTGCAATTCCTGGACTTGAGACATGACAAATTCGCTGTCAACCATATTAAACTGTAGACACTTAGCAGCCACAAATTTCTTTAGTCCAGCATCTTCGGTCTTGAATTTCTTGTCCAAAGCATCCCAAAGTTCTTTCAAAATTTTGCAGACACTATCTTGTACAAAAAATCTGAATGATTCCATGTATCGATTACTATAATCGATCTTTCTCCTTAGTGTCATCCAGCAAGGTTGGAATGTTCACATCAATAAACTTCTGCAAGCTAAGAGTGGTCAGATAGAACATCATCTTCTATTGCCACCTTTTGAAGTCACTATCGAAAAAAAAAATTGGGTTTTTCTGTCGCAGTCATAGCAGGAGTAACATGGCTTGACGAAACAACATTCGTTGCCGCAAATGCAGAAGTCATTACGTTATCAGTTAGTTCTCCCATTTCTATTTGAAAACACACAAACAGAATTCAATAAACTAGTTGGCAATAAAATAGGTTTTATTCAATCAGTGACGTTTTTATGTTCTTCGAATCGATAGAAATAAAACTTTATTAACTCGATGAAGTTTTTATGTTCTTCAAACCGAGTTAACAAGTGTAGTAGAAAATCGTTAGACTTTTAATCTCCAACCAACCAGAAATAGAGATGAAGTAGAAATGTAAAAAACAAAATACAAATGAAATTCTTTAAGCTTGTTGTTTCCTGCAACCGAAAAACTAGAGAATTGATAGAAAACGAAAGTTCTAAGCCCACAGTAAACTATGTTTCCTTAAAGAATTTAATCCCCTCACAATTGCCCAAGGTTTGGATTAATTTCTCCCAGGATAGAATAGAATATTGTTCTGCAATACCGGTAATGGAAATTGCAGAACTTCAGCGAACTCAACAAATGGAGTAAATCACACTTACTTTGATATCTTTGAAAAAGAAGAAGAGAGTTTTTAACTTAGTAAAAATAATATTTTTGTTGCCTTCATCTGAGGAAAAAGACAAATATTTATAGCCCAAAAGGTAATGCTTCAGAAAGCAAGTAATGGTTCGTGAAAAGTCACAACTTTTTAAAACACCGCCTGACCTGCGGACCTCATCTGCGGCCGCAGATGGCCACATTCTGCTGCAGGCCGCCTTTGGCCCAAAACAGAATGTCTAGGCTGACCTGTGTCGGCACATGCACTAGCATCTGCGTCCGCAGATGGCCAGGTGCGCACACATGTCCCTTTTTTATTTTCAAACAGTGCCTCGAAGGGTCGCGTCCCTTTGAGGTGTGTTGCGACATGCGTCCGCAGATGTTCGTGTGCATCCGCATATGGAGAATATTTTTCATATTGGATTTTTGGATTAAAATATCATTAACTCTCAAGTTTCAAATGATTTTTGTCCAAAGAGATAATCTCTCGATCATTTGGCAAATTCGAAGCCGAAGCCGAAGTCGAGCGACGACTACGACGACGACGCGAGACTTGTCTTCTTCTTACCTTACTATTCACATGGAGTGTTTCTATATTTAAGCACAATGATGTTCCTTTCTCCCACCAATGTCGGAGAAACACTCCTTTTACAAAGTGAACACCCATTTTACTTTTCTCTCCATTTTTCTTTTATTTATTTTCCATTCACTTTCATTACCAAAATCCAACATATTTTAAATTTAAAATTTAGATATTCAAAAACTATATGAAAAGTATAAATTGCAAATTTTTTTTAAATATAATTAAAAAATACATCTTAAAATATTGATCAGACTCAAAAATCTGTATCATTTGACTATAAAAAAAGAAACTATACCAACTAAAAAGTAACGCGGAGTAAAAATAGAGGGAGCACTTATCTGTAACTTGATTGTACAATTATTTTTGTAAAGTGCATAGAAATTAAGCTCAAGACAAAAAGAAAAGAGGAGAAAGAGAACGTGCAGAAAGGAAAATAAATTTCAAGGAAGATAAGAGGATAATTGTTGACTTGTTAGTTTTGTATTTGCTTCTGTACTTAATTAATTATGAAGGAAATTAAATGCCCTTTTTTCTATTGGTCACCCACTTTTTGTGTCAACAGAAAAAGGTGTTAATGCCATTATGACTTTTTGCTTGTTCCATTAATATTATATTCGTACTTCTTGAACT
Source organism: Capsicum rhomboideum (assembly GCA_031232105.1). Classification (NCBI taxonomy): domain Eukaryota; kingdom Viridiplantae; phylum Streptophyta; class Magnoliopsida; order Solanales; family Solanaceae; genus Capsicum; species Capsicum rhomboideum. Next base: position 132,337,345 of record CP124712.1, on the reverse strand, counting down.
TTTAGTTGTTGGTAAACATATAAATTAATTACTTGTGAATAGGTGCATGAACGAAGGGGAGAACAAGTTATCTTCGTATGATTTATCGGTCATGAATTTAAGCCTTAAAAACAGTTACTAATACTTGCATTAAGATAGGTCGCTATAGTTCCTCCCTCGATCCTGCATGAACGCAAAATATTTTGTGCATTAGATCGCCCAACATGTGCATGAATTAATAAATATACCGTAGGTGTCACTCCAATTATTCTTCATTTGAGCTCTCAAAATTGGCACTTAAATTTTGGCCAACCCTGTGTTTTCTTAATTGGTTTAGGATAATTTAAGACAAGAACAACTTATCCAAGGGGAATGTCTGTTAGTTTAATTAAGAGGGTGGATTTGATTAGATTAGAGTCATGGCTTTAGTTAATCAAAAGATATGATTAATTATTATGACCAAATAAGAAGTGGCTTTAGTTTATTGAACTGCATTAGTTACTATGTTGAAATGGCAAGCAACATTTCATGTTATGACTTTTGTTCTTGTCAATAAATTGACTTGTACTATTCCTACTGATTAAATATTAGACGAACAAATAATTGTGTTTAATAGAAATTGCATAGTTGCAAATGCAGCAAATCTATATGTTTAAATTGTTTTAACCCCTGGATACTCGAAAGAGTCATCTAAATCCCTGCTTATAAAGATAGGATAATTTTGTTTAAAAGAATAAATTAATCAAGTTCAGTGAGATGATGACTGGAATTAATTGTTATGTACCAATTGTCCCACATTGGAAAAATAGAGAAATGCTAATGGGTTTATAGGCTAAATGAGTTCTTCCACCAATCAGACTAGTCTTTTGGGTAGGGTTCTCCCATTTGGTTTATAACATTGGTGCTTTCATTGAGAGTCCCACGCAAGGGGCTATGACTCGGAGTAGTGGCCTGTGTGCCAGTAGTGGTGGCCTGGACCCAAGAGGGGTGCCAGCCATGACCAACGAGGATCGATCCAGGCATGGAGTCGCGACTCGGAGTGATGGTCTGGACCTAAGAGGGGTGCCAGCCGTGACCAACGAGGTCATTGGTTCTCAAGCGGAGACAATTGTAATATATCAATTGTCCCACATTGAAAAAATAGAGAGATGCTAATGGGTTTATAGGCTAAATAACAATGAAGCATAATCAACTTAGTTTTGTTCAACTTTTATTGCTCCATTTCAATGTCCAAAAGTTGATAGTAGATAGAAGTCACTTTTTGCATTTAAACATGCATCTTCATATACTATTACAAATACTAGTATAATGTTTTTGCATATGTTTTTCTTTGGTTTCTTTTCTTATTAAGTTACTACTTGAAGACTTTTTTGGTGTTGCAAAGATTGAAATGTATAGTTACGATTAAAGGGTGTGTTCGGAATGAAGCAAAATATTTTCTAGGAAAATAAGTGGATTTCTTATTTATTTTGTTTGTGTTTGGTATGTAAATAAAAAATATTATTCTAAGGGGTCGTTGGTAGATGGTAAGAGTTATACAAGTATTAGTAATGCAGGGATTATAGTTATGGGGGAATCTATGCATTATTTTATGAAGATATCGGTTTTGCAAGAATTAAATTATTCTCATTTGTGAAAGATAATGAATTTCTTCTTCCCAAGACAAATTGACAAGATTACCACAGAAACGAACAATTCAATTCTTTAAATTCCCGCTATATGCGGAGTATAATAAAGGATTGGAATAGAACCACATTGATACGACACCGTCTAGAGTGGCCATCCAATTTTAAAAGATAAAAGAAAAAGACTCAAATATGTCATGCAACTGTTATAAATGGTTTATCCATGTCATCCGTTTAAAGTTTGACTCATTTATGTCACCGTCGTTAAAAGTTTGGCTCATCTATGTCACTGTCGTTACCGAAAGGTTTAGTCATGCCATTATTTTTTAATGATGATTTTGCAAAACCTTTTTTACCACGTGACATCTTATTAAAGGTCCACATCATCAAGTCCAAATCAACGAATATTACTTAAAATCAAAATTAAAAATTGAACCCATTAAAATAAAACCCGACACAATTAATGGGTCTAATTTTTATTTTTAATGAGTTTAATTTTTATTTTAACGGTGTAGGTCAAATTTTATTTTAATGAGTCTGATTTTTAATTTTGATTTTAAATAATATGGTTTGATTTAGAGTTGGTGATGTGGACTTCTAATACGAGGCCATGTGGCAAAAATAGCTTTACAAAATCATTGTTAAAAAATTATGGAACGAATGAACCTTTATGTAATGTTAGTGGTGTTAGGGTTTTTGTCCTGATTTTCTTAGCAAATTTGAGTTTTATTTTTCTTCAAAGGAAAATAAAAGTATACTATAATTGCTTTTACTTTTCCTGAAAGAAAAATATAATTCTCTTCCATATTTGGCTAACCTTTTTCTTGGAGGAAATATTTTTTACCTATATAAATTTAGAATCCTTCTTCTTATTTTACAACACAATAGTATCCAAAATGTAGTCATTAAAGAGTTTTGTTTAGGGGGAGACTTCTCCCAATAGGTTTTATGTTTTTTCAATATTAGTTTTTAATATGTTGGTCGCTTGACCGAACCGTATTAATAATATGCTTTTAGTATGTTTTTCCTTGTCGTCTGAATTATCGTCACTATGGTTTATAAACTATTAGCTTCCGCATGACGCCTGTGATCATATAAATTTTAAATATATTAGTCCAAATAAATATGGTGGATTAATATAATTGGATTAATTATTTAAGTCCAATAAATACGGATTTAATTAAAGTCCAAAATTCATCGGGCTAGTCCATTAATTTGGGCTACAAATAATGAGCCCACTTGGTTAAGCCCAATATGTCATCTTATTCTAGAGGCCCAATTTGGCGCCACGTGTCATATGACGTGGCATGCCAAGTCAAGTGAAGGAGCCAATATGATCGTGCCACATGTCAAAATGATGCAGCAAGCCTAGTGAAATCAAAGGCCCATAAGAATGCGTCATGTCACTTAAATCTGATTGGCCAAAAGAAGCTCATCTTCACCATGACTCTTTCCTTTCCACAACTATAAATAGGGGCCTCATAATTCAAAAAGGGGACCAACAACTCTAACAAGAAGCAAGAGAGAGCTCGTGGATCAAACGCCACAGATTTCTCTACAAGCCCCCAAGTTCATCAAGATTCAAGATCAAGACCACCAGATTCAAGATCAAGCTCAAAAGCTCTTGAATTCAAGTACAAGTCAAGATCAAATCCATCAAGTTCCACAACATTCAAGATCAAGCTCGAAGTTCTTTGAATTTATAGTTGGAGTCATAGGGATTGTAACACTCACTATTTGAAATCAAATAAAACGATTGTTGCAATATTTTTTTGTCCCGATTATTATTTTTCTCGGTCGCGAATTTTATTGTCTGCAACACCCTTTCGATTTCGAACCCAACAAGTAGCACAGATCAGCCAAACTTGTAACGGCGGTAGCATAAATGAGCCAAACTTTAAACGGATGGCATGGATGAATCATTTTTAATAATTCGATGAAATATTTGATCCTTTTCCCACATATAAAAAATCAATTGTTGAAAAGGGAAACTTATAAAAAGACATGTCGTTCTCTTAGGATAAAATGGGTGATTTGCCCAATTTTGATCTTTTGGTTCGTGTTTTGACCTTGCTAAAGATAATTGTGCAAAAATAAAAAATAAAAAAATTCGTAGGATTCGGGAGCAAAATCATAACAAGTTGTCAATATTCTTATTTGATATTGAGTAAAACTTGCCTTAACAACAGGTTATAATGATCGTCCAAATCCTGAGTAGTTACCAGAATCTTTGCAATTTTTGTAGCTAAAATCTTGATAACTCATCGGGATTTGTGGCCAAAATTCAAACAATCACCATAACTTACGTGTAGAAATTTACCAACACATAGTTGCTTCAAAATTGATCTAAATCAATTCTAGAAATGAATATTTGTCTGGTGTATATTTAGTGTATGTTGGGTGTATTTTCTTGTACATCTTGTTGTATAATAGCGTACATACTGACTACTGTGATGTGCACTCGACATATATACAAGTACATACAATGATATACAAGTGTGTATAACCATATGTTGTCATGTGTATGTCACATGCATGTCTTGTATGTTTTGTGTATATCGTAGTATGTCATGAGTATGTCAGGTTTACACATTAATATACATACGACATATTATGATATACATTAAATGGAGAGAAGAAATTGTGGAAATCATGGGAAAGAACTTCAGCGAAAAAAGAAAACTACGATGAGAAAAAAACAACAACAAAGCGAGTCATTTGATTTTGCAGCAAAGCTTCAGCGATTTTCCAACGAGGTAGCGATGATTGACTATGGATCAATACTGATCATCAGTGATAGAGTAGTGACACATCGGGAACGATGGGGACAACAATGACTAGGGTTCGTGTGAATTATTCTTTTTCTAATTTTATGAGATTTGTTTGAGGTTGAATTTATTATACCTTTTTTTGTAAGTTGAATAGTATAATTAGTTATAATAACTGTGAATTTATTTTTGTATATCAATATAAAATTTCAAAAATTAAATAAGAGGACACTTCGTGTAGATTTTTGGGATAAAAGAGGATGAGCCAGTTTATAATGCACCTAACCAATGTGGGAGACAACTAGCCCATATATATATATATATTTTTTTAAAAGATTTGGAAATTGACAAGTACGTACAAGTCTCATATAGAATTCACATTTTTCTAACTCAAAATATATTAGAAAATCTCAAGCCTAAAAATATTGGCAAAGTAAGTAAAATAAAGTGTGTAATTAGGCTTTAAATATTATTTTCTCTATTTTAAACGGTACTTTATTAGGCATTAACTATTAGAATTCCTATTTTAAGTTGTATACAAAAAATGTTAACCGTGTCTCCCTATTATTCTTTTAAAATAGAAAGAGTTGCGTGTCTAGGTGGAGTGTATTGTATATGTAACTGATAATTGCATTGATTGTGTCAGAGTAGCTTCACTGTTTATACAACAAAAAAAATTGAATTGTATACATAAAGTCGATTACATTGATATTCTATGTATACGTTGATTCAATGTATACAATTATAATTTATTGATGCATACATCAAAAAATGTTCTATGTATATGTGGAGTGTATTGCACATTTAACTGATAATTACATTGATTGTGTTAGACTAATATCACTATTTAGAAAAAGTAATTGGACTGTATACATAAGTCTATTACGTAAATTTCTATATATACATTGACTCAATGTACACAATCAAAAAGTGACATAGATGCACAAGTGAAACGGCGATGCGTGCATATTTCCCCTGCACACAACTTTACCACACCTAAAAGCTATGTTGCTCGAACTCTTCAAAAATATCGATGGGTGCGTGGCAGATCCTCCAAAATAGTGTATTTTTGAAGGATCCTATATAGGTGTGACAACATTTTTGAAGAGTCCAAGCAACTTAGCCCAAAAGCCTTCATCCGCCCAGCAAGATAGCTATGTTGTCATAGCCCTTCATAAGACTTTTAAGGATTCAACAAAGAAGATAGACCAGGAAAACCTCCTCAAATAAACTGATAAAGAGAAAGTATATATCTACTGGGTTCATTTCTACTTAAGTCCAACATTTCCTGTCATTTATACCATTTCTGCCTTCGCATAGGTAATGTGTGGGAGGAACTAGAGATTCTACCAAGATATTAGGATCATACAACCCTTGTTAGTGCTCTATTCGACATCGTTAAGATTATTACCATGCAAACAATTTAGTTAGACTATGTGCTCGGAATAACCTCAATCAGAGAATTTTCCAATTCTCTGACAGGGGATGATAACCCCGGATGATGCCATAAAAAAAGAAGAAAAATGCAAAATATACAAATACGTCGTACTTAAATAAGTATAATCAACACGCAGTAGCCGGGAAATTGAAAAAACAAGGGCTCTTTGACATCATAATCTTTTTTTTTATTTCATTTTTTCACCGGGCTTGGACCAAAGTAGTACGCGGAAACCAAGCAAGACTTGAGCTCAAGGAATTGGGTTCATTTCAGCATCACTATAAGAAACTTCTATGGTACCAACCAGAGTGTAGACAAAAAAGAACATGAATCATGAATGTCAAAAGGCATTTCCTTCGTCCATTCTGAGCAATAAACTATCCGGTGCAATTTCTGATACTTTAAATTCCATTCGAACTCATCACCATTTTCTCAGAAGGATCAGAAGCCAATTATTACTACTAAAAACTGTCTATTAGTTAAAAACCTATTTTTCAGTACATAAGTATGAGATCTTTTATGAATGCACGAAGCACAGATATATTCACTAGTTTCTGATATGTTAAAACATTCCAGTCAAACTCCTCAGCATTCACTCAAAAGGATCAGAAGCCAATTATTACTACTAAAAAACTGTCTATTAATTAAAATGAAGCTACAACTCATTTTGTGATTGTTTTACACTAACTCATGCACAAGCATCAGAACTTAATACCAGCTAGGGAAACAAAAAGAACCAAGAACAAGAACGAAAGCTGATATGGTTTCTAGCGTCTAAGCTGAAAGATCAATGCAAAAAGAAATACAATTTCTTCAATTCTAGCTTCTGATTTGAATGATTAAGCCCTCTTCTTCCTGTTTATAGCAGATTTTTTTCCAATGTTGGCACTCTTGCCAGAATGAGGTAGTAGGCCACGTAAAATTGCTAAAAGACCAAATCCTAGAAATGGATAGTACGCCATCAGCAACTTGTCTGATGCTCTCTCGGAACCCTTCAATTCACTTATCATCGCCACCTGAAATTTGCAACATTAATTAGAAAATCAAACCATATGCAGATGCAATTTCACTTGACTGCTACCTCAATTTGGGAACTGCTGCATCTCTTATATGACTTTGAATCAAATGTTTTTAATTAGAGAAGATGTATGAATAAATGAAAGCGTAACCAGACAGGTTCACTTATCTGAAACTAAAATAATTCCAACAGGACATGTCAAATCCTCCCAACTGGAAACTCATTTACATATTGGGGAAAGGAACTATGCACTGGCCCCTCTTTTTTCAGTGGAGTGTCAGTTCTAGAAGAGCAGAAAGCAGTTTAACACCCTCAAGTGATGATAAAATCCACAGCAAGATGGCGTGAGGTAAAATGACGATGATTTTTGAAAGACAAGATTACAACACCAACCGATTCCTCAACAACCAAAAGCATTAGACAAGTTTTTCTCATGATTCTGAGACTCTTTTCTATTGGACTGTGTTCATGTTTGTTGTTGCTCTTGAAACATTCCAATGTTCATTATGTTAGCTTCTTTTGCTCCTGAGTTTCCAATGTTCATTGTATTAACCTTCACTTATGTCTATTATAAAACAGTAAAACTAGCTAAGACGTATGCATATATTTTCCTTTCTCATAGATACTAACTTGATGGGAGAAAAGGTGGCCATGATACCTAGCTGGAGAAAAGACAACAGATAAAGAACGTAACATTGCACATCGAAATGGGGACTGAAGTGACAAAATAGAGTTCCAGCTTCAAATTGTACATCCTTCGCATGAACCTTCCAATATTCATGTCCTCAATAAGCTAAAGTTGTGTCATATCATGTCTAATCACCTCCCCCAGTTCTTGTTCAACTTACTTCTATCTGCTCCTAACTCCCACTACAGTCAACCTCTACATCTTCTAACTCCCGTTACAGCCAACCTCCGCATACATCCTTCACATTAATTTCTCAAATTATTTACAATAACCATAAAGGGTCCAAAAGTTACGATCTTTCATCTTAGGGGTAGTGGCAATATTACTTATATTCAGTAAACTAGAGCTTTCCGATGAATCCGATCTTATGAAGGGGAAAAAAAGATCAAAGAAAAGCAAAAGGCAAAACTTCTTTTTTCTTCTTACTAATTAAACACTAAAAAATAAGTAGGAAAACCACTTATTTTAGGAATAATAGACAAATATATTACCAGTGAAGTGAGAGTGGAAGCCCCATAGAGAAAGCAAGTAGTATTAATCCAAGATTTTCCAGCTGCAATGGCATAAACACTAAGGACACATAGAGGCCATGCAAAGATAAGCTCCAACCATATTAATCCAACAAAGAAATGGTGTTTCTCAGAAACTAATTAATCACCAAATTCTTGAATGTACCATTTTTATAAGTCAACCAACATGGAAGGAAACATGTGTTCAGGAAGAGCAAATTGGCCATCAATGAGTGGTAGAGCAATGGACATGAAGAAAAAATACATAAAAAGAAGCAAGTCAAATAGCTTAAGAAAAGCACCCATTATTTTTGGAAATAGTAACGTTTTGGTTTGAAATGTTGCTAACTAGTTCACTTACATGAAAAGGAGATCTGAATGAAGAGATCAAGAAACATTTCTTTCTTTAATATTTCTTTCTCTCTGTTCCTTTTCGTTTTTTTCGTTTTTTTTTTTTTTAGTTTGTACTTCATGAAGTGCTGCTCCAAGTCTTAGCTTATAACACTCACACCAAACGTAGAATAAAATTAATCTCAAATTTTATATCGGATATCCTTATTCCACGTATCAATCGATATCTTTAATATTAGTTATGCAGACAATAGTAATATAGAGATTAGTTAAGTAAGAATTGGCATGCATGCATTAGTTAAGTAGGATTTAGTATGCAAGATCTTTTTTCTTTTTAACTTTGCAAGAAATGATCGTGGAAAAGAAAAATATTAACCGAACATTGTACTCCCTCCGTTTAAAAAAGAATGACCTATTTTGACTTAACACGGAGTTTAAGAAAATAAAGAAGGCTTTTGAATCTTATGCTCCTAAACTAAAGTTATGTCAAATGTATCAAAATGTCCTTTAGACTTGTGGTCTTAAACATGTCACGTGGAAAGTTGGAATTAAAGTGTTGCCAAAAAAGGAAAGGGGTCATTCTTTTTAAAACAGACTAAAAAGGAAAGTAGGTCATTCTTTTTTAAACTGAGGGAGTATTAGTATTGCAGTGTTTTATGTGAAAACGAGAAAACACCAATGAAACATTGTTTAACTGTCTAACCTATACTGGTCTATGTGGAGACAATTTTTCTCATTTTTTGTAACCAAATAATATATAGTGGAGTAAAATATATGTTAATTTTAATAGATGAATAACTCGTTTTTAACCAGCAACTTTGATAGCCAATTAGTCTTATGCAGTTTCTAATATACCAACTAGAGAATATCAAAGATACCTTGATATATTTTTTATTTTTCTTATAATCATGATGTCCGAGCCAGCAGAATACCTTAATATTTTCCTGAATGTCATTCAGGAATATCAAAAAGTAATTCCTTTTTTTTTTTCTGAAACCAGTTTATCCAATCGAAATACCTTGCAATGCATTGTAATAGTCCTATATACTCAAATGGAGTCCCTGTATCTAGTATCTAGTAGTACTTCGCTAGATTTTCTGGCTAGAGAATTACATCTGCTTTTCTATCTTAATCAATTAATCTTTGAAGATGCAGCAGCAGACCGTTGCAACTACAATTGAGAACAAGAAGGAAATCAAATCAAGTCATCAAGATTTAAAACGAACACAATGCCAGCCCTTGTGAAACTACAATTCATTGTAATTGTTTACGTGAAAACTCATGCGCAAGCTATCACGACATTATGTCAGTAGGGGAAATGAAAAACAAACCAAGAACAATTACGGTTTCTAGGTATCACTGCCAAAAGAAATACAAAGTTACAAACTCATCAATTCTAGCATCTGAGTTGAATGATTAAGCCCTCTTCTTCCTGCCTATATCATATCTTTTTCCAATGCTAATTGTCTTGCCAGAATGAGGAAGCAGACCACGTAAAATTTCTAAACCGGCAAATCCTAGAAACGGATAGTATGCCAACAGCAACTTGCCTGATGCTCTCTTGGAACCCTTCAATTCACTTAGTATCGCCACCTGAAATTTGCAACATTAATTAGAAAAGCAAACCATAAACAGATGCAATTCCACTTGACTGCTACCTCAATTTGGGAACTGCTGCATCTCTTATATGACCTTTTACCCTCATCCAGAATCAAATGTTTCTAATTAGAGAAGATGTGTGAATAAATGAAAGCATAACCAGGCACGTTCACTTATCGGAAACTAAAATAATTCCAATAGGACATGTCAAATCCTCCAACTGGAAATTCATTTACATATTGAAAAAAAAAAGAAGAGTATTTAACTATCTATCATGGGCTTCTGGGCTAAACAATGTGATTCGTAAACAATTTCAACATAAATATTCCAAGGGTCACATAACGCACAATCATGAAAGCTAATTCCTTGAATTTGAATTCAAAATTTGCAAAGGAATTTGGGTGGGTGGGTGGGTAGGCAGTAAGGAACTATGCATTGGTCCCACCCTCAAGTGATGCTTTAATCTGCAGCAAGATGGCAGGAGGTAAAATGAAGACGATTTCTGGAAGACGAGATTATAACACAACTGATTCCTCAACAACCAGAAGCACTAGACTAGACAAGTTATCATGCCTCTGGGACTCTTCTCTATTGCACTATGTTCATGTTGGCTGTGGCTCTTGAAACATTCCAAAGTTCATTATGTTAAGATTAACTATCAATAATTAGTTCGGATTTGTATAATACAAAACTGTTAGGAAATTAAGATTTCTCTAGAAACGCCTAAATAGTAGATATTTTTGTAGTAGACAAGTCTTTTAGTTAAAATGAGTGGTGGTTAGTTAGCCACATATGTCAATAGTTTAGTGTGAGATATTTTGCTTATTTTGTGGTTTGTAAGTTCACACTTTATATAAAAAAGTAAGCATATGTAATGAAATATCTAGAGAGAAATATAACTCAAGAACCTTCAGGTTTTTCCTTCTTTCTCTGCAGTTTTTTGTAGCAATTTACAGCTACAATTTCCTTATTATTCCTCTCTCTAGCTTTACACTCCATGTTCCTTTTGTTTCTAACATGGTATCAGAGCTTATTTCTTAAGGGATCTGAACCAAATCTTGTTGATTAGCTCATCAAATTTCTGTTTTTTATCGAATCTAGTTGCTGGAAAGATATGGCAGCGGAAAATAACCAACGACGGGTCCTCCGAGTTTTATCGGGGAGAATTATCATATTTAGGCTATCAAGATGAAGGCTTATTTGGGGCTCTCAATTTATGGGATGTTGTTGAAAGAGGAGAACCTGTTGTCCAGCCATTGAGAGACAACGCAACTCTCAATGAAATTAAAAAGTATGATGAGTTGGTGACTAGATCTCCAAGAGCTCTCACTTGCATACATTCAAGTCTTACGAAAGTGATGTTTACAAGGATTATGGCTTGTGAAACAGCCAAAGAGGCCTAAGATAAGGTAAAGGAAGAGTTTGAAGGCAGCAACAGAGTGAAGTCTGTCAAGGTCTTAACTTTGAAGAGGGAGTTTGAGCTCTTGAAGATGAAGGACTCGGATAGTGTGAAAGAATACTCTTCCAAGCTGATGGAGATTGTGAACCAGATAAGAATACTTAGTGAAAACTTTCCAGATCAGAAAGTTGTTGAAAAGATTTTGATCAGCCTTTCAGACAAATTCGAGGCAAAAATCTCAATTATTGAAGAGTCTTGTGACTTGACTACTCTTACAATAGCTGAACTGATCTCCGAATTGCAAGTCCAAGAGCAACGGGTTATTATGAGAAGTAAAGGGACAGCAGAAGATGACTTTCAAGTAATACATAAATTCAAGCAACAAAAGGAAGGTAGAAAAGTCTCTTTAGACCACTCCGGAGAGGTAAAATCTGGTGGATACCAAGGTGAATCATCGAGAAAAAGAAAATTTCTACGTTGTGGTATTTGTAAAAAGACAAACCACTTGGAGAAGAATTATTGGCAGAAGTCAAAGAGGTCTCATATTCAATATAGATATTGTAAGAAGTATGGACATATTGAGAGGTATTGCAGGCAAAAGCAAACTCAAAGTGGTCAGTCTTCCTAATGAGTAAATTTTGTGAAAGATAACCAAGTTGGAAAATCAGAGGATAAGGTATTCATGGTCTCGCAGGCATCACATGTTGATCGATGTAATTGGTATATTGATAGTGCATACACAAGGCACATGCCGATTGATGAAAATCTGTTTGTTAGTTTGGATAAATCTGATAGGACCGAAGTGAAGCTTGGAAATGGTGCACTGGTGCAAGCTCAAGGTAGAGGTTTAGTAAAATTTCCTACGGATAAAGGTATGAAAATTATTAATGATGTTCTTTATGTGCCAAGTTTGACTCAAAACTTGTTGAGTGTTGCTCAGTTGCTTCATAATAATTATTCACTTAATTTTAAGGATAAAAATGTGCCATATATGGTCCTAAAGGATGTGAAGTAGCTAAAATTAACATGATTGACAATTTCTTTCTAATTTCATGCTATTCTGCTGAAAGTTGCTCTTTCAATGTTGAATTGAGTGATACTTGGCTTTGGCACAAAAGGTTCGATCATTACAACCTTAGTTCATTGGTGTATATGCAATCAAAGGGTATGGTGCTCGATGTACCCAAAATGGACATATGCCGAGATGTTTGTGAATCATGTCAATTTGGTAAATTGCATAGACGATCCTTTCCTAAAGGAAGTTTTTGGAGGGTGAAGGAAAAGCTAGAGTTGGTTCATACAGATATATGTGGACCAATGAGGACGACTTCTTTGAGTGGAAATAAATACTTTATTCTCTTTGTGGATGATCTAACTCGAATGACATGGGTCTACTTTCTAAGTAGCAAAACTCAGGTGTTTTCTGTTTTCAAGGAATTCAAGGCTATGGTTGAAAAAGAGAGTGACTGCCGATTGAAGTATATCAGGTCTGATAACGGAACTGAATATTCTTCACATCAGTTCAACAAGTATTGTAAAGATTTGGGTATTCAACAACAATTCACTGTGAGCTACACTCCAGAACAGAATGGGGTTTCTAAGAGGAAGAATAGAACGGTGATGGAGATGGCGAGATGCATGCTGGCAGAAAAGAAGATACCTAAATATTTTTGGGCTGAGGCAGTTAATACTACCGTCTATCTGCTGAATAAATTACCAACTAGAGCACTCCAAGACATAACTCCATTTGAAGCATGGAATGGTATAAAGCCGTCTGCGAGACACTTGAAAGTATTTGGTTCGGTGTGCTATGCCCATGTTCCAGATGCTAAAAGAGGCAAATTGGACAGCAAGGCAGAACCCTGTATTTTATTAGGCTATAGCACAATTGTAAAAAGGTACAGAGTGTATAACGTTAGCACCAAGAAGGTGTTTACCAGTAAAGATCTTGTAGTGGACGAGTCTAGCCACTATGATTGGGATTGAGATATTATTGTAAAGAACCAAGTGGCAGTACTTCAGCTGCAACTCCAAGTCCGCAAAAGAGTGTTACTTCCTCTAGTTCTATTGCTGGAACAAAGCATAATTCAGATGTTGAACTAATTACAGATTCTTCTATTTTGAAGATCAGATCACTAGCTGAAGTTTATGAGCAATGCAATTTTGCTCTTATCGAACCATCCTCCTTTGAAAAACCAACAAAGCAGGAAGTTTGGATTTTGGTAATGGAGGAGGAGATTGCCATGATTAATAAAAATGATACTTGGGAGCTGGTTGATAGGCCAGAACAGAAGAACGCCATCGGTGTCAAATGGGTCTACAGAACAAAATTCAATCCAGATGACTCCACTTTCGAGCATAAAGCCAGACTCGTAGTTAAAGGCTATTCCCAACAGCCTGGAGTGAACTTTGGAGATACGTTTGCTCCTGTTGCGAGGCATGAGACAGTAAGATTTCTAGTCGCTCTTGCATCACAATACAAGTGGAAAATCTACCATTTAGACGTTAAATCTGCATTTCTAAATGGATTTCTTGAAGAATATATTGATATTGAACAACCTGAAGGTTTTTACAGTTGCTGGGGTAGAAGACAAGGTGTATGAGCGCAAAAAAGCTCTCTACGATCTTAAACAAGCTCCGAGAGCATGGTATAGTAGGCTGGATACTCATTTGTTGTCTCAAGGCTTCAACAGAAGCCTAAATGAGTCTACTTTGTACTTCAAAAGGCAAGTTGATGGGAAGTTGATTGTGATATCAGTTTATGTTGATGATTTGATGATCGCAGGTGAAAATTCTCCTGCAGTGCAAGAAGTTAAAAATGAGATGTTAAAAGTTTTTGAAATGTCTGATCTAGAAGAGATGAAGTTTTTCCTGGGAATGAAGATTTCTCAATCTTCTGAAGGGATTTTTTTGTCCCAAAAAAGGTATGCCTTGAATCTATTAAAGAAGTTCAAGCTTGACAAGCCTGTTTCTACTCCACTTGTTGTGAACGAAAAACTGATGAAGGATGACGGCGAGGAGAGAGCAAATCCAAAACACTATAGAAGTCTTATTGGGAGCCTATTGTATCTGACTGCTTCTAGGCCAGATATAATGTTTGCTTCTAGTTTACTGTCTCGGTATATGCAAAATCCAAGCACAAAACATTTCGGATATGCTGAAAGGGTGCTGAGGTACATTAGAGGGATAACTGATTATGGAATTTGGTATAGAAGTGTGGAGAATAAATCTCTTATTGGCTATTCAGATAGTGATTGGGGTAGATGTTTGGATGATTATAAAAGCACATCTGGTTACTCTTTTTCATTTGGTTCGGGCATTTTTTCTTGGAGCACAAAGAAGCAAGATATCGTAGCTTAATCTTCAGCAGAAGCCAAGTACGTGGCTACTGCATCTTCCACAAATCAAGGAATTTGGTTGAGAAAGATCTTGGTTGAAGTGGATCTTCTGCCAAAAGAACCAATAGTGATCTATGTGGACAATAAATCAGCCATTGCGATGGCTGAAAATCCAGTGCAACATGGAAGAGCGAAGCACATTAACATCAGATTTCATGCTTTAAGAGATGCCGAGAAAAATGGTGAAGTCAAGTTGTTGCATTGCAGCAGTGAAGAACAACAAGCTGATATCCTAACGAAGGCTCTTCCCACCAACAAGTTTGAGTTTCAAATGACGTTGCAGGGAGTTACAATGAAAAATCTTAAGGAGGAGTGTTAGGAAATTAAGATTTCTCTAAAAACTCCTAGATAGTAGATATTTTTGTATTAGACAAGTCTTTTAGTTAAAATGAGTGGTTGTTAGTTAGCCATATATGTCAATGGTTTAGTGTGAGATATTTTGTTTATTTTATAGTTTGTAAGACTCACACTTTATATATAAAAGGAAGCATATGTAATGAAACATCTAGAGAGAAATATAACTCAAGAACCTTCAGTTTTTTCCTTCTTTCTCTGCAGTTTTTTGTAGCAATTTACAGCTGCAATTTCCTTATTATTCCTCCCTCTAGCTTTACACTCCATGTTCCTTTTGTTTCTAACAAAAATAGTAAAACTAGTTAAGATTTATGCATATATTTTCTATATTTTCCTTTCTCATAGATACTAACTTGATGGGAGACAAGGTGGCCATGGTACCAAACTGAAGAAAAGATGAAAATATAGTTCGAACTTCCAAGCATACATCCTTCACGCGGGCCTTCCTATCTCAGTTCATGTCCTCAATAAGCTAAAGTTGTGTCGTGTCATGTCATGTCTAATCACCTCCCTTAGTTCTTGTTCGATCTACTTCTATCTGCTCCTAACTCTCGCTACAGTCAACCTCTACGTCTCCTAACTCCCGCTATAACCAACCTCAGCATACATCCATCACATTAATTTCTCAAATTATTTCCAATGACCATAAAGGGTCCAAAAGTTACAATCTTTCATCTTAGAGGTAGTGGCAATACTACTTATATTCAGTAAACTAGAGCTTTCCGGTGAATCCGATCTTATGAAGGGGAAAAAAAATCAAAGAAAAGCAAAATGCAAAACTTTTTCTTCTCCTGACCTCCCCAAAAAAGAACTCCCATCACCCAGAATGCATTGATCTGTTTCATCCAATAATGTTATTAGATTCCATCTAATGGGTGTGTTTGGTAGGAAGGAAAACGTTTTTCCAAAATATGTGTTCCAATTTTCTCATGTTTGATTGACTTAAATGTTTTATGTTTTAGAAATTGTTTTCCAAATGGACTTGTTTTTCTCAAAATTTAAAGGAAAATGACTTTCCTACCTAAAAACATTTTCTAAAACTTTGTTTCAACCTCACCACCCGATCCCGATTCGGGATCCGACCTCGATCTGGGACCAGCTCTCGACCCTAACATGAGACCCGAGACACGACCTCGATTCAGGATGACTAGAATCTCGACCCTAATCCCGACCCGAGACATGACCTCGATTCAGGACCAGACTCCAACCACGACCACGACCCGAGACACGACCTCGATCCAGGACTAGAATCTCAACCATGACCCAAACCCGCGACCCAAGACATGACCTCGATCTAGGACCAGACTCTTGACCCTGACCCCGACCCCGACCCCGACTCGACTCTCGATTATAGTATTTTTCGGTCCGATATCACAGCATTGTCTCAGATTAAACTTAAATGCTAATGCTCTTGTGATAATATTTTCTTCTTACTAACCAAACACCAGAAAAGAAAATAAGTAAGAAAACCACTTATTGTACGAAAACATTTTCTTTCATACCAAACACACAAATCCACTTCCATTGATTTGTGAAACAACAACAACCAAAACAAGACAATTTGAAGCTAGCGCAACAATAAATAAACTAAGCAATGCGATTATAAGATTTAGACAACTTTATTACCGTTGAAGTGAGAGTGGAAACACCATAGAGCAAGCAGTTAGTCTTAATCCAAGATTTTCCAACTGCAATGGCATAAAGACTAAGGACACAAAGTGGCCATGCAAAGAGAAGTTCCAACCATATTAACCCAACAAAGAAATGGGGTTTCTCAGTAACTAAATAATCACCAAATTCTTGAACGTACCAGTTCTTTAAGTCAACCAACACAGAGGGAAACATGTGTTTAGGAAGAACAAATTGGCTATTAAGGAGTGGTACAGAAATGGCAATGAAGATGAAATAGATGAGAAGAAGCAAGTCCAATAGCTTAACAAAAACACCCATTGACTTTGGAAATAATGTTTCGGTTTGCAAATGTTGCTAACTAGTTTACTTCTATGAAATGGCGATCTGAATGAAGAGATCCAGAAACATTTCTTTATTTATTTATTTATTTCTCCCTCTTCTTTTTTTATTGTTTGAACTTCATGCATGAAGTGATGCTGAAGTTTTGTAGTGAAAATAGTTAGGCGGACAATATATTCATATAGGATTAGTTATGCAGAGATTAATTAAGTAGATTTTTTATTTATTTTTTGGCAATTATAACACTTTAATTACCAAAATTGGTCTGTACAAAGTTCAAAAAGTTGTACTGGCATAGCGACCATACAACTAGCAAGTTAACCACTATTATATCATTTCTCAACAAAGCAAAGAACTATGACTAGAGACTAAGGATATTAAGCTCGACAAGACGTTTGGCCAGTCGAGGAATCAAGGATCCTCTGAAGAACACCTCCTGTACTATCTTCCTTGTGACTTCCTGAGGGGGGTTACTTTTGCTCTGAAAAATTCTCTGATTTCTTTCAAACCATACGTGATACACAGTTGATGTCAAGCACATTCTGTAGATTTTGTCACTAGACCCTTTCCCCTTAGCATACGTACATACCCAAATCAGCTCCTCATGCCAAGGTGGTGCTTGTCTATGTATTCCTTGCCATTGCAGGATCTTAGACCATATGTACTTGGCATATTCACAGCAAAAGAACAAATGGTCAGTGGTCTCATAGACTCCGTCGAATAATGCACATTGCTGCTCATCAATTACAACCCATTTCAGCAGTCTTATCTTTGATATGAAGTCTTCTTAAAGCTGCCAATCTAAATACAAAAGTCCATTTGAGTAGTCCAGGGCTATTTCAAATGACCCTGCTGCATTGAACTTTTGGGAAAGTGCCCAGCATCATAGCCACATACATCTTCTTGATGGAGAATTGTTGCAGGGTAACAAGGTAGTATTCCACAATTCCAGCAGCCTGTAGATACTCCCTGCATTTCAAGATCTTTTGCACCACCCAAGATGCTTGTTTTAGAATAATACTTCATCCGTAGAATTTATTTATTTATTTATGTATTAGTTTTTTTTGTTTTTTTTTACTTTGTATAAAATAATACTTATCCATTTCTAAATAAATGGTGCTTTAGCTTGAAACACCATTTAAGAAACTATTCCTGAAAAACAAAACAAAACGAAAAGTCTAAATGGAGGTAGTAGTGAAAAAGAAAAACATTAACCAAATATTATATTAGTAATGTTGTGTTTTATGTGAAAAAGAGAAAACACCAATCAAACTTTGTCTAACTTATGTGGAGATTATATTCCTCATTTTTTGTAACCAAATAATATATAGTAAAAGTTATGTCAACTTTAATACATGAATAAAAAAAAAGGGCAGTCCGGTGCACTAAAGCTATCGCTATGCGCGGTGTCCGGGGAAGCGCCCCACCACAAGGGTGTATTGTACACAGCCTTACCTTGCATTTCTGTCAGAGGCTGTTTCCAAGACTTGAATCCGTGACCGCCTGATCACATGGCAGCAACTTTTACCAGTTACTTCAAGGCTCCCCTTCTCATGAATAACTCATCTAACCTGTAATTTTGATAGTTGGTTAGAGTTATACAACTTCTATGTATCATTTAGAGAATATCAACGATATCTTGATATTTTTACCCCTTTTTTTATATATATAATCATGATATCCGAGCCAGCAAGATACCTTAATATTTTCTTGAATATAATTCAGGAATGTCAAAAAGTAATTCCTTCGTCCATTCTGAGAAAGAAACTAACTAGTGCAATTACTGATACGCTAAACATTCCTGTCAAACTCCTCAGCTTTCACTCAAAAGGATCAAAATTCAGTTATTACTACTGAAATACTTTCCATTAGCTCGAATTTTCTGCCAAGTAATGCTGTCAAATATATTATTTTTTTGTTTGTGTCAGCTACTGAAGCATGCAAATCAACTGTTAACAAACCAGTTTATCCAATCGAAATACCTTGCAATACATCGTAATAGTCCTCTACACAACTCAAATGGAGTCCCTATATCTAGTATATAGTACTTTGCTAGACTTTTTGGCTAGAGAATTACTAGAAGGTAGTGGTATTGTACATTCTACCCTCCCCAGACCCCACTTTTGTAGGATTACACTGCGTATGTTGTTGTTTGCATCTTTAATCAATTAATCTTCAAAGATGCAGCAGCAGACTGTTGCAAACTACAATCGAAAACAAGAAGGAAATGATATCAAGACTTAAAACTAACAATGCGAGCACTTGTGAAACTACAATTCATTGTAATTGTTTACGTGAAAACTCATGCACAAACCATCAGGACTTTGTTAGCAAGGGAAACAAAAACAAACCAAGAACAAAATTGATATGGTTTCACTGCCCAAAAGAAATACAAACTCTTCAATTCTAGCTTTTGTGAGTTGAATGATTAAGCTCTCTTCTTCCTGCCTATAGCAGATCTTTTTCCAATGTTAATTGTCTTGACAGAATGAGGTAGTAGACCACGCAAAATTGCTAAAACAGCAAATCCTAGAAATGGATAGTACACCATCAGCAACTTGTCTGATGCTTTCTGGGAACCCTTCATTTCACTTAGTATCGCCACCTGAAATTTGCAACATTAATTAGAAAAGCAAACTACAAGCAGATGCAATTCCGCTTGACTGGTACCTCAAGTTGGGAACTGCTGCATCACTAATATGACCTTTTAACCTCATCCAGAATCAAATGCTGTTAATTAGAGAAGATGTACGAATAAATGAAAGCATAACCAGACAAAGGTTCACTGTTCTGAAACTAAAACAATTGCAACAGAACATGTCAGACCCTCCAACTGGAAACTCTTTACATAATTAAAAAAAAGAGTATCTATCATGGGCTTCTGGGCAAGATAATGTGATCAGTATGGCTCGCTGTAAAGGGAAAGCCAACCCACCTCCAACTAAGACTCAGATGACAGAAATAGTAGTGTGAACTATGCCGCCGGTTAATGAAGGGTTTCCCACAGCTGTTACTGTGTATTCGTGACCAGGAACCTGTGGGATAGCAAAGAATAAATCCGTTCCAGGTTCCAGTGAGTCAATGAATCACCAGCTGTTGAAGCTAAGAAGGCACAACAGAGCAGGTTGCTGAAGTAGAACCCACCGAGGCTGCCAGGAAGCTAGTTTTTTAGAAATCGTCTGAAGCTCGGCCAACTATGCGGAGGTTCTTACAGGTACTCACCAGGGGCTACAACTGAAATTCTTCCCACCTGTTACTAAAGACGGTACCAGGTTGATTAGGAATGTGTGTGATGCAACTCTGATATGGTAGAACCACCTGGTCACTTGTTCTTTGCTTGCCCCTTCTCAAATTATATCTGGTAGGTATTCACAAACCATCGTCCTTTGGTCTGAAGAAGTGCTTTGGATCAACACAGCCTCCCTCCCTAGAACCAGAAGTAGTATCCTTGGATTTCTGTTTGCAGTGACCATATAGCACATCTGGAGTGAGAGGAATTCTCGCAGACTCCAACAGCAAAGCAAAACTCCAGGTTGCAGAATCACGGAAATTGTTTAACAGTTGCATATAGTGGGGCAGAGAAGGCGCAAATGGAAAGCGAATTTGGATTCTTTAAATAGTTTTCCTACTTGTAATTAATGGATTATAGTGTTTCATTTGTTTCCATAGGTTATAGCTGTTAGTGTTGGCTGTTGTTTGCCACCAAGAGGTTTTTGTGAGTCACTAGCTCTATAGTCCCATGAGCTAGATATAAATATTTGCTACTTGGTTAAATAAAATTTTATTTTGACCCAAAAAATGTGATCAGTAAACAATTTCAACATAAATATTCCAATCGTCAAACTAAGAAACAATTTCAACATAAATATTCCAATCGTCAAACTAAGGCTAATTTCTTGAATTTGAATTCAATATTTGCAAGGAATTTGAGTGGGTGGGTGGGTAGTTGGTAAGGAACTATGCATTGGCCCCCGGCCCCTCTATTTAGGTAAAAGTGTCACTATAAGATCAGAAAACTGTTTAACACCCACAAGTGAGATAACAATCTGCAGCAAGATGGCAGGAGGTAAAATGGCGATGATTTCTGGAAGACAAGATTATAACACAACGATTCCTCAACAACCAGAAGCCCTAGACATGTTGTTATCATGCTTCCGGGACTCTTCTCTAAACATTGTGTTCATGATGGTTGTTGCTCTTGAATTATTCCCTATGTCCATTATATTACCTGTTACCTTCTTTTGCTCCTGAATTTCCAATGTTCATTCTATTACCTTCACTTAATTGCTAATCCCCTCCCCCCCCCCCAAACCCCCACCCTACCCAAAGGAAAAATTGTCCAACCTGGACAAAACCCAGGATGAAAGAATGGTTAATGATGAGGAAATGTCAATAAGAGCAACAATACTTGTAGAACTGGAAGTGCTAGCCAAGCAAGAGGAAGCTAGTTGGGGACAAAAGTCCAGAATACTATGGCTCAAGCAGGGAGATAAGAACACAAGGTTTTTCCAAAGGCTAGCAACTGCTCGCAGAAGATGCATCATGCAACACAATTGACAGACTGCTGGTGAGAAGGGATGAAATTCAGGAACCCAAAGACATTAAAGAAGCCATGATAGATTTCTATCCCAAGTTGTACTCAGAAACTGAACCCTGGAAGCCTTCTTTTGATCTGGTAGGATGCCCAACAGTTTCTACCGAAGAGAATGAATGGTTACAAAGATCATTCACAAAAGAGGAAGTGTTACAGATCATTAAATAGTGTGATGGAGACAAGGCACCCGGCCCTGATGGCTTCACTACGGAGTTCTTCCGGAAATGTTGGGACATATTGAAAGTGGATATGATGCAAACCATACAGAACTTTCATAAGAGAAGTGTGTTTGAGAAATCCTTCAATGCAACATTCATAGCCTTAATTCCGAAGAAACCTGGTGCAGTTGAGCTGAAAGACTTTAGACCTACCAGTCTAATTGGAGGAGTCTATAAAATCATATCAAAGCTACTAACTGAGAGAATGAAGACAATGATAGGGAAACTGGTTGATGAACACCAAGTGGCTTTTTTGAGAGGGAGGCAAATCATGGATGCAACTTTGTTAGCTAATGAACGGGTAGACTCCAGGGTAAAACAGAAGAAGCCAGGGGTTCTTTGCAAATTAGACATTGAGAAAGCTGAAAGCCTGTGACCATGTTAATTGAAAATTTCCTTCTAAAAATACTAAAAGACATGGGATTTGGCAACAAGTAGATCAACTGGATCAGTTTCTGCATTTCAAGTGTGAAGTTTTCCCTCATTATAAATGGCAACACAGAAGGTTTCTTCCGGTCACAGAGAGGCCTTAGGCAAGGGGGTCCTTTGTCTCCATTCTTATTTCTTTTAGCTATGGAGAGGCTGAATCATATGTTCAGGAAGGCAAAGACAAATGGCTTGGTGAGAGGTTTTAGTGCACAGAAAGGGGGAGGAGAGAACCTGTAAATCACACATTTGTTCTATGCTCTAATTTTTTGTGATGCGGCGGAGGCGCAGATCAGACACTTAAGAGCTATCCTCACAATATTTGAGGGCATCTCTGGTCTCCATGTCAACTGGTTGAGAGTCACATCTTCCCTAACAACCAGGTTGATAACTTATATGGGCTAGGTGAGATTTTCGGATCAGACAAATGCACTACCAACCAATTATCTGGGGTTACCTTTGGGGGCTAAGAACAAAGAACTAGAGTGTGGAATGGGGTGGTGGAAAGGTGTGAAAAGAAGCTTTCTAGATGGAAAAGCCAGTATTTGTCTTAAGGTGGCAGGCTGACAGTCATCAAGTCAGTGCTTGATGGCCTACATACTTACATAATGAGTGTAAAGAATGGATCTTGGGCCTAACTCAACCCCAAAAGCTGGCTCATGATGGGAGGATTGCTCAAGTCCATATAAGGAGACCAATTACCCATTCCTTTTCCGATGTGGGACTCTTTAACACTCCCCCGCACGCCTAGACCTCGTTAACTGGTGCGTGGACAATATAATAATGGGGCCAAAAATTGGTGAACAAAGATTTGGGATGGACCTGACTCTGATACCATGTAAAGAATGGATCTTGGGTCTAACTCAACCCCAAAAGCTAGATCATGAAGGGAGGATTGCCCAAGTCCATATAAGGAGACCAATTACCCATCCTTTTTCTGATGTGCGACTCTTTAACAATGAGTTTATTTCCAATTCCTAAGAGCATTGAGAAAAAAATCAATAGGCTAAGGAGAGCTTTTCTATGGCAAGGCAACAAGGAAAAAGAAGGATATAACTTGGTGAAGTGGGATACACTTACACTTGGCAGAAACAAAGGAGGCTTAGGATTGAAGAACCTTAGTCTCCAAAACAGTTGTTTAAGACAAAAATGGCTATGGAGGTTCTGTTTAGAAGATAGATCCTTATGGAGAAGATTTATAGCAGATGTCTCTTAAATTAGTGGACAACTGTAAAGGTTATGGGCACTTTTGGCTGTGGTGTTTGGAAGACAATTAGAAGATTATGGCCACATTTCAGCAACAACATATGCATCAATGTTGGTGATGAAATGAGGACAGACTTCTGGAATGAAATCTGGATAGGAGATGACAGTTTGAGAAGCATATGTCCTCACGTATATACTCTAAGTCTAGAAAGCAATGCCACTATGGCACAAGTTTGGAGCAAACAAGGTTGGAATTTTGTCTTCAGGAGAGCATTGAAAAACTGGGAAATAGAGGAGGTTGCTAAGCTTTTAGGGGTCCTAGATGTTTTCCCAGGAGTGTTCTCAGAGGTCTGATAAACCAATAAGGAAAATTCATAGCAAGGGAGTCTACACAGTTAAGTCATGTTATTGGAGAATGAACTCCAACCAATCTTTAACCGAGAGATGGCCCGGAAGGTTGAATCTCCACTTAAAGTTTCAAGTTTTACTTGGTTGCTAGTCACGGACGCCTGTATAATTCATGAGGCTTTACAGAGAAGAGGTATGCAAATATGCTCAAGATGCTTCATGTGTGAGCAGGAAGCTGAGATAAACAATCATCTATTCATTCGTTGCCAAGTAGCAGCTAATTTGTGGAATATGTTCCTATGTGCTTTGGGGTTTAGCTGGGTGATGCCAAAGACTACCTTGAAACTACTGAAAAGCTGAACAGGAAGGAATTGGAAACAGGGGCAAGCAAAGAGAATGGTGGAAGACAATCTCGACATGTATATGGTGGACCTTATGGAAGGAAAGGAATGCGAGGTGTTTTGAAGGGCAAAAGATCAATTTTCAGAGGGTTAAAATGAATTGTATAAGCCTTTTATTTGGAAGCAGGGGCAAGCAAAGAGAATGGTGGAAGACAATCTCGGCATGTATATGGTGGACCTTATGGAAGGAAAGGAATGCGAGGTGTTTTGAAGGGCAAAAGATCAATTTTCAGAGGGTTAAAATGAATTGTATAAGCCTTTTATTTTTTTGGTGTAAACGTGACTTGGTGGGGAAGTGGTAGATTTAGTTGATTTCTTAGGAAACTTGCAATCTGTGAATCCTTTTGGGGGTGTGCCCATCTTTCTGTAGGATGTAAGTTTCGAATTCATCATCTCTTGGATGATGAATTTTTGTGAATACAAAGTTACCTTTATCTCAAAAAATGAAAATATTAAAGAAGAAAGTACTGACAGTAAAATCGTAAAGATAACCAAAGTAAAAGAAACAAGGTGGCCATGATACCAAGCGGGAGAAAGAAAACAGATAAAGAACATAACATTGCAGATCGAAATGGAAACTAGAGTGGTAAAATAGAGTTCCAACTTTTCATGAGAAGGTGAAAATAGAGTTCCAACTTCCAACTTCTACCCTCCTCTTCAACCTTCATACTTTCCTATTTAGGGTCATGTCCTCAGTAAGCTGAAATTGTGTCACGTCATGCCTAATCACATCCCCAAATTCTTTTTTTTCTTTTTTTTTGAAATGGTAACATTTTTGTATTAAAGTCAATAGGGCCTGTTATGGCCAAAGTTACAAGGAATGTAACGTAAAAGTTACACAAAAGTCTGTTAGATAGCTATAGAGACTCTAGGAACTGTACGAGAGTCTTTGTGTCACTTATATATTCTTGTTTACATCAAAAAAGCAAAAGCAGAATACAATTAAGCTTTATCTTCCGGATAGGGTTGCTTTTGTTCTCAAAACATCTTGAATTCATTTCCTTCCAGATAGTCCACCATATGCAGCCTGGGATCATACTTCAACTGGTTTTTTGAGCTTTTGTTCCTCCTTTCCTACTGCAGCTAGATAGTATATCACCTCCCCCAATTCTTCTTCGGCCTACCTCTATACCTCCTAACTCATGCCAATCTCTACCCCTCCTAACTCCCGCTACAGCCAACTGCCAACCTCAGCATACATCCTTCACATTAATTTCTCAAATTATTTTAAATAACCATAAAGGGTCCAAAAGTTACGATCTTTCATCTTAGAGGCAACAGCAATACTCTACTTATATTCAGATAAACTAGAGCTTTCCGATGAATCCGATCTTATGAGAGGGAATAAAAAGACCAAAGAAAAGCAAAAGGCAAGAAAATTTCTTCTCCCCACCCCCAAAGAAAAAAAAAATCCTATCACCCAGAATGCATCTGTTTCATACCATAATGTTATTAAATTAGGAAGGAAAAGGTTTTCCAATTTTCTCAGTTTTGATTGACTTAATGTTTTCCAAATGGACTTATTTTCCTCAAATTTAAGAAAAATGACTTCCCTACATAAAGTAAGGAAAACATTTTCCAAAACTCTATTTCAATCTCACTACCACACCCGACACCCGGGATCAGAGGGACACAATCTCGATCCAGGACCAAACTACCCTGACCCCGACCCAAGAGCCGACTCCAGATTACAGTATTTTTCCAGATTATAGTATTTTCGGATTCGGTGTCACAGTATTTTCCTAGTTATACCTGAATGCTAATGGTCTTGCGACGATATTATCTTCTTACTAACCAAACTATCAAAAAATAAGTAAGAAAACCACAAAACCACTTATTTTGTGAAAACATTTTCTTCATACCAAACACACCCTAAATCCAATCCCAGTGATTTATGAAACATCAACAACCAAAAATAAGGCAATTTGAAGCTAGCACAATAATCTATAATGTTCAATTAAAAGAGACATACAGGACAAATTGCAATTAGCCCCAAAAACAACAAATAAACTCAGCAATAAAAATAAGACCAAACTATTACCATAGCAGTGAGAGTGGAAACACCATAAAGCAAGCAGGTAGTATTAATCCAAGATTTTCCAGCTGCAATAGCATAAATACTAAGGACACAAAGTGGCCATGCAAAGAGTAGCTCCAACCATACTAACCCAACAAAGAAATGGGGTTTCTCAGAAACTAAATAATCACCATATTCTTGAGTATACCAGCTCTTTAACTCAACCAAAACAGAAGGAAACATGTGTTTAGGAAGAGCAACTTGGCCATCAAAGAGTGGTGCAACAATGGCAAGGAAGAAGAAATAGATGAAAAGAAGTAAGTCTAATAGCTTAACAAAAACACCCATTTTTGGTCTTCTTTGTCTCTTTGCAATAGAGGCAAAGAACAGAGTTATGGGAATTTTGGAAATACTAATGTTGTTGTGTTTGAGATGTAGCCCACAAGCTTACTTCCCTGAAAAGGGGATCTGAATGAAGATCCTCAAACATTTCTTTATCTATTTTTTTCTGTCTGTTTTGTTTGTGTTGTTTTGTTTCATACCCTAATAATTAAAGTGTCTTTAAATTGATTTCAGCGGGTATTTATACCATTCTAATTGAGTGTGTATAATAAGGCACTTAAATTTATACTTCCTCCGTTTTAAAAAAAAAATGACTTACTTTTTTTTTTAATTTGTTTAAAAAAAAATGATCTTTTTCTTTTTTGATAATACTTTAATTCCAACTTTCTACATGGCATGTTTAAGATCACAAGACTAAAGCGCATTTTGATACATTTAAACAAATTTAATTTATGACCATATGATTCAAAAGTGTTCTTTATTTTCTTAAACTTCCTACCAAGTCAAACTATGTTATTTTTTTTTAAACGGAGGGAATATAAAATTGTATAACTATACATGCATCCTATATAGTGTCTTATATGACAATTAGCATCTTATATGTATTATATCACATAGAATATATGTATCTACTTATTTAATTTTATATAAATTTAAATATTTACTTGTGCATATTTAAAATTAGAAAATATAGATATGAGTTGAAGCCAAATTAATAGATACATTTATGTATTATTTCGTTTTTTTGAACTTCATAAAGCGTTTGATTTCAAAAATTTTATTTCTCAATAATATTCCACTGTCAAGATAATCGGCTGAATTTACAAATTGACACGCATACACACACTTTTGTCTTTTTGTACAGGTACCTCTAATGTTTCAATTTTACTATGAACACCTAGCACTTTGTTTGGATGGTAGTTATTTTTTCATGATTGAATTAGGTATAAAATTTACTTTGTGTGTTTGGTATGAAGGAAAATATTTTCATGAAAAATGTTTTTCTAGAAAATGTGTTCTTAGAAAACAAGTTGGTTTGTAACTTATTTTCTCATGTTTAGTTAGTGAGGAGAAAATATTTTTCAGACAATATTTTCTAGTGTTTGGTTGTTGAATAAAAAGCATTTTTCAAAAAATATCTTTTATGTTTGGCTAGAGAGTAGAAAATAATTTTTAGGAACATAGATTCTGACCAGGGAAATAACCCCGACACCCGATCCAGGACCCGACACCCGACCCGGGACCCAAACACTTGAATCGGGACTCGACCCCTACACTCGATCCGAAAGCCGACCCCGACACCCTATTCGGGACCCAACCCCGATTCTCGATGAGAGACTCGACAGCCGAACCGAGACTTGATCCCGAATCTCGATCCGGGACCCGACTTCCAAACCAGGACCCAACACCGACACTCGATTCGGGGCCCGACCCGACATCTTACCTGGGACCCGACAGCCAAATAGGACCCGACCCTGACTCCCGACCCGGGACCCGACCCCGACATTCGACCCTGGACCTGACCCCGACGATTGATTAAAAACCCGACCCCAACAATTGACTCGTGACTCAATCCAGAATCCCGACTTAGGACCCGACACCAAATCGGGACTCTACCCCGACACTCGATTTGAAAACAAACCCCGACTACCGACCTGAGACCCAATCCCGACCCCGACTCCTGACTCGAGACCCAATCCCGACCCCGACTCCCGACCCGAGACCCAATTTCGACCCCCGAACTGGGACCCAACCCCGACACTCAATCTGGTACACAACCCCGACTTTCGACTAGAGACTCGACACCCGAATCGAGACCTGATCTCGAATTCCAACCCGGGACCCGACTTCCAAACATGGACCAAACTCTACGGTCGATTCGGGACCCGACCCTGACACCCGATCCAGGATTCGATCCCGACACCTGAATCGGGACCCGATCCCAAATCTCGACCCAGGACCTGACTTTCCAATCAAAATTTGACCTCGACGACCAATTTGGGACCCGACCACGACACCCAAACAGGGACCCGACCTCGAGTCTCGACCTAAAACCCCACCATGACACCTAATGAGAAACCCGACCTCCACTCCCGATCCAGAACCCAACACTGACACCTGACCTGGGACCCCACCCAGACCCCTAACTTAGGATCCAACACCTGAATTGGACCCGACCCTGACCCCGAAACCCAATGTTGGACCCTGCCCCAACTCCTGACCAGGGATCCGATACCCGAACCGAGACCCGACCTCGAAACCTAATTTGGGATTTGACTCTGACTCCCGACCCAAGACTTGACTTCTGAATCAGGACCCGACCCCGACACTCGATTTGGGACCCAACCCCGATACCCGATTCGGGACCCGACACCGACTCTCGACTCGGGACCACCGGGACCCGTCTTCCAAATCGAGACCCGACCCCTAGACCGGACTTTCGAACTAGGACCCAATCCTGACACCCGACTCCGACTCCGACTCCCGACCTAGGTACCAACTTTAGAACTAGGACCCGACCCTGGAATCGACCCCGACGATCAATCATGGACCCGACCTCTACTTCCGACTCGAAACCCGACACCCGACTGAGGATGCGACCCTAAATCCTGACCCGGGACCCGACACCCGAACTGGGATACGACCCTGACACCCGACTTGAGACGTGACCCCGACTCTCGACTCAAGACCAGACTCCGACTCTCGACCTGAGGCCCAACGTTGACTCTTGATCTAATAACCGACCTCGACTTCCATCCCGAAACCTGGCCCCGACACCCGATCCGGGACCCAAATCAGGTTTGGGAGTCTGGGCTTGAATCAAGGTCGAATCGCAGGACCTGTGTCTTGGATCAAGGTGGAGAGTCAGAAGTCGGGAGTCATCCTTAGAAGGAAAGACATTGGGTGTGTTTCGATAAACATTTGGTGACAGTTCGGGTTAGGAAACTAAAAAAATCAAGATACTTTAGGTGTGTTTTTGACCCCTCATTTTATTCATAAGTCATCATAATAATCTTGAGGTGTTTGTTGATAGAGAAAAAAGAAAAGAGTGATTTGTAGTATGAGATCTCATAATTTATTTTAGACGATCATTTAGATGTATAGAGAGTTTGGTGAAAGTTCAGGTAGTAAACTAAAAAAATCGGCATACTTTAGGCTGTGTTTTGATCTTTCACTTTATTCATAATTCATCATAATAATTTTCAAGTTGTTTGTCGATAGAGAAAAACAAAAAAGTGACTTGTAGTATGAGATCTCATAATTTGTTTTAGACAATGGCTTATAGATGTATAGAACGTTTTGGTGAAAGTTCGGGTAGAAAACTAAAAAATCGAGATACTTTAGGTGTGTTTATGACCCTTCACTTTATTCGTAGCTCATCATAGCAATTTTCAAGCTGTTTGTCGATAGAGTAAAAGGTAAGAGTGATTTATAGTATTAGATCCCATAATAGATTAGGTAGGAAACTAAAAATATTGAGATATTTTAGGTGTGTTTTTGACACTTCACTTTATTCATAAGTCATCATAATAATTTTCAAGTTGTTTGTCGATAGAGAAAAAGGAAAGAGTGATTTGTAGTATGAGATCCCATAATTTGTTTTGGACGATCATTTAGATGCATAGAGCGTTTGGTGAAAGTTCAGATAGAAAATTAAAAAAGTCGAGATACTTTAGGTGTTTTTTTTACCATGTTCACTTTATTCATAAGTCATCATAATAATTTCCAAGTTGTTTGTCGATAGAGAAAAACGAACGAGTGATTCGTAATGAGAGATCCCATAATTTGTTTTAGACGATCATTTAGATGTATAGAGCGTTGGGTGAAAGTTCAGGTAGAAAACTAAAAAAGTCGAGATATTTTAGGTGTGTTTGTGACCTCATTCATCGACTGTCAAAGCTAGCAAAAGTCGAAAGAGTCCACCCAAACACCAGAGTACCATTTCATAGTTTGGTTTTTTGGGGTGTCCGAACAAGTAAGCAAAATTGATTGATTGGATTGATTTTTGAAAAAAGCTTCAGATAAATAAAAGTTGCCGAATTAACAATACTAGCTTGATTTTTCAGAGAATGTTCACTTTTAAGAATTTTTCTCTGAGTGGAGCTTTCCTTTAAATTTCTTTATAATTTTTTGTACAAAACTTGCACAAAGTTTTGTTTCTAAGCGAGTGCAATGTAACAGGCCAATAACTCTTGTTAATCTTGATTAATTAAAATGTAATTTTAATAATGTTGGTTGGTAGAAACTTATATCCACACTTGTTGTTTACATCAAACTAATATAATTTACCATGATTAAGTGACTTAATGAAGTAAAATACATGTTAATTAATTATGATTAAGTAAAATGATCTAAATTCAAACACATGCATGGGCTCTATTCGGGGCGAATTTGAATTAGTTGGGCTTCAATGTGGGTTTCAGATACCGAATGGAAAACCCAAAAATAATATGTATATGCTTAAAACAATATTCATTACTATTTTCAAACATTTATAGTATTCACGTTAATAATATTGACGAGACACACGTGCAACACACACACATACACTAAACTAGTATTATTAAACACCCCTATACTTTTAGATCAAAGATAGTGAAATGGTCTGATGGACCCTTGTACTTGTCCGAGTTTGTAAAGTGGACACTTCTACTTAGCTTTTTGTCATCTGAACTCTTTAACCCATCAGAACACAACTTTTTAAACCTTTTTTTTGACATGACATCCTATGTGGCATAAACCATATAGG
Organism: Capsicum rhomboideum; assembly: GCA_031232105.1. Lineage (NCBI taxonomy): Eukaryota > Viridiplantae > Streptophyta > Magnoliopsida > Solanales > Solanaceae > Capsicum > Capsicum rhomboideum. The sequence continues at coordinate 132,305,946 of CP124712.1, read as the reverse complement.
AGCGTGTGATACAAACAAAAAAGGCGCGTTCCACCTTATAAAAAGGGTCCCAATGGTCAAATTAGGGCTTCTATTAGCCCTTCCTCCTCATTTGCTTCCAACACTATTGTTGGATCAATTTGAGCCTTTTTTCCCTTTCTTCTCGATCTTCTCTCTCTAAATTTCTTGTCCTTTAATTATTATTTTTTTGCTGTTGTTATACTCCTATTTTTTTCATGCATTTATAGTCCAATTTTACTCTAATTTTTTCGTGTATTTTATTTCACCATGACAGTTCGTGTTTGTTATTGTGGGTTGTATGTTGAACTTAAGATGTCAAGGATACCAACTAATCCCGAAAAAATATTTTGGAGCTAGCAAAAATATGCAGCTGGTAATGGTTGTGGATTCTTTCGATGGGCTGATGCAAATGAACAATACTATATGAACAATCCATCAACAAATTCAGAGCAAGAAAGTAAAGAAAGACATAGAAGGCAAGGAAGACAAGAAAGGCATGGAAGGAATTAAATAGAAGGCAAGGAAGACAAGAAAGGCATGGAAGGAATGAAAGGCATGGAAGGCAGGGGAGATCAAGCACTAGTATTAATATCATTGTTATTATCATTGTTGTCATTTGGTTTCTAGCTGTTGTATTTAAGATGTCTTGATTTGTAGATGCAATTTACAATGATAATAAAACTGAAATTTAAGGACAAACACCACTTTGCCAAAACACAAATCTCCAAATTAGGTCTTACAATTACTGAGAAATGCACCAGAAGTTCATAAACACTTGTATTAACAACAGTTGGGATCAAAAAGCTTAAAAAAACTAGCAATTAAGCTAGACAAAGAGAAATCTACTACTGTGTGCCTTGAGTGCTTGGTGGGGACTGATTCTTGTTGGCATGCATGCTTGTTGTCGCTTGAGTGGTTGTAGAAGATTTTGATCTTCTGTAACTCTCTTCTTGTAGCTGTCTTCGAGTAATTGCAGCTCCACCCTTCCACCTTAGTCCATTTGGTTTGTAATCAAAATCAATATTGGTTGGAACTGAACTAATCAATGTTGGACTGTGTAACACTCTATCAGTAGTTCCAGACTGAGAAACAGTAAAATCAATTAAAAATACACTAATTAATATCATCTAAGTGTGTTTAGATGATAGAAGACTTACCCTCTCCACTACACTGCCAATTGGTCCAAACAGCACACCAAAACCAGTTGTTTTTGCCTTCTTTTGTTTTGGTCTCTTATATGCAAATTTTTCACCACCTCTCAAAGTTGTACTAGTTTTCCTCTTTTGGGCACCAACACTAGTAGTAGACTGGTGAGTTATTGGTTAGTAGCATTCCCAAATACTGCAGAAGTGGTTGCAGGCATCACAACAGCTGCATGCCTCACATCAGTTGTTGAGGCAGTTCCTGGCCTCACACCAGCTGATGTAGCATTTGCAGGCCTCTCACCACCTGCTGAAGCATTTGCAGGTCTCTCACCACCTGCTGAAGCATTTGCAGGCCTCTCACCAGCTGCTGAGGTACCAGTGGTACGTGTCACACTTGGTCCTTCAACTACACTTGGTTGTCTACCACTTGCAGATACTCTAGCAGTTCCATAACTACCAGTGAAACCATTTTTCTACAAACATAATGTTAAGGTCAAAAGCACATCTAAAAAGAGTAAAATTTATAAATAAGAAGATATTAAAGCACAGCTTACCAAAGTTGGGCATTCTTTCTTGTTGTGTCCAATAGTCTTGCACATAGAACATGTCATATTTCTTCCCTTTCTTGTAGCCTTTCCAAACTTCTTCTTAACAGGCTCATCACTATCTTTCTTTATATTTTTACTTGGTCTTCCTGGCATGGCAGTAATCTCATGTGGCTCAATTGATGGTCTTGTGTTTTTTGGCCACATCTTCATGTTTGTCATAGGTTGGATATACTTATTGTATACCTTCAGGTATGTTTCCTTCTTATACCAGTGATCAACAAATGACTCCACATCCCATTCCTTGTAATGCATTGCAACAATTGCATGTGCACAAGGAATTCCTTTTAGTTGCCATGACCTACAACTGCACACCTTCCTCTTCACATTAACAACATATGTGTATAGCGGATCACCAATCTCAAAGCCAATATCACCATTAAACTTCACCTCACAATTGGCTGCATACTCACCATTCTCTACAAGAACTTTCATAGCCATTAGTGATACGTAATTGATCCATCTTTCTGAAAATTCTCTCATTTGATTCACCCTTTCCATGACTTTGACTCTTATTTCCACCAATATAGTGATAATTGATTTGAACCTAGCACCCAAAATCCAACTGTTGAAAGTCTCACACATGTTGTTCTCAACCATATCACATCTGCTATGTTCTTTAAACAAAGCCCTACACCATGCCTCTTTGTTGTACTTGAGAAAATCTACCACAATTCCATCTCCTAACTCACTCATTTCATCAAGTTTACTTGCAAATACACTTCAAATGATGCCCTGGCAACCTGCCAGAATTTTTTCCTCCTTTCTTCACCCCTCTATTCCTTCTTTCAGTTGGCCCATATATGTCTAGCACACCATCTATGCTAAATATTTGACAGTAGTTCAGTAAGTGCCAATTGAAGACGCTATCAAACAATATAAATATAGTAGTTAAATATCAATTATTGCAGCAAATTAAAAAAAAATATAACTAAAAATGTGATATATCATACCTTCTACATATCATACATCACTGTCAGTCCTTCACCTTCAGTTTCTATAAGCTCCAAATCATGTTTGATGCACCTAAGAAACTAAGACCATGTGTCCTTGGTTTCTTTATCAACTATTGCCCATGCTACAGGGTACATCTGATTATTTCCATCTTTGAAAATGCAAGACAACAACATACCTTTACATACACCCTTGAAAAATGCACCATCTAAACAAATTATCCTTCTACACCCCTCTATCCATCCACTTTTTAAGGCTCCAAGACACATGTAGATGCCCATAAACACCTCTTTTCCTGGAATTGTGTTTTTGGATGTCCTAATAGATACAATGGTACCAAGATTAGTGGTCTTCAATATAATCATACAGCCTAGCCATGAAATCACCCAAATGTTCATTCAGAACTCTGATTTTTGCCTTTCTACAGGTTGTTTTACTAACATACAAGCCATAGTCATTCCTTATAAGAGCTTGAATCTGATGCAATTTTATTAAAGGCTCACTCATAATTCTGTCCTTGTAATGCTTACTAATCCACCAAGGGTTACACAACTTGTTTCTTGTCCTTTTAGAACACCTGTGGACAGGAAAGTAAGTCTTCACACTGAAATTTTCAATGTTATCAAGACTTTCAAGAATAACCCAAGGACAACCCTTCTTCTCACATTTTGCCCTTACCCTTTCCTTCTCATTAGGTTTCAACTTAAGATTTACACCTTTCTGAATATAGTAAGTCTGCAGTGTCTCTCTAAACTCAACACAATTCAAAAAGATCATATACAACTGAAACAAGACCTTTTTTTTTTATACAGTTTTATCAAATTAGATCTTGGTAGATGAACTTCTAGGTGGTGGATCTACCACTTCATCATCATCAACAAGATCTCCTTCATCTTCACTAATGTCACTATCAGGATCTGAGCTATCAAAAGAAGGGTCATCCCCACCCAATTTACCTTCATATCTATCCTTCTTGTTCTTATAAATGCCCTCAAAACCAGCATCTATACCTATAGGTCTAGATGATAGCTCATCTAGATTCACCCTATCAGCCTTTTGTTTAACTTGTTTTTGAATGTTAGACTGCCTAACTTGAAGCAACTCTTCATTCAAGTCACTCAAATCATCAATATTTTCATCAACATCATAGAGTGAATCATAATCAGTGTCACTGTTAGCTAGATCTACTTCAGAATCAGAAGTCTGAAGGTGGAATGTGGAGAAGTCATTTAACTTGACCTTCGTTTAAGTCTACTAAAGAAACCTTCTCTTTCCCTTTGTCTATCCTAGGAGACTGATTTGTATTTAAATCCCCATTTTCATTAGGTGAAGACACATCAGCCCTATCAGTTTCAATTAAAGGTGGAGGGGCTGACACATCACCATTACAGAGTAGCAATAAGGGTGGAGTGGGTACCACATCAGCCCTAGACTTGTGGACACTTGATTGCCCTTTTTCCGAGGATAATTTTTTGGCAAGTTCCACTTCATTTACATCATCAACAACTAAAGGTTCACTAATTTAGTGTACCACACATACATCAACAAAATCTCCACCTTTTAAATTGTTGAGAAACCTTAAAACATCACCATCAGTATTTAACATGTAATAACCACCCCTTTTGTTGACTCTACGCCTAAAGGTTTCAACTTTTTCAACACCTAATTCTAGTGCTAATTTATGAAACAACATTATATGGAGCTCATCTACATCTACTCTAATCTTTTCAACATCATAAATTCCATTAACATACCTTAGCTTAGGGCCTGACAAAAAACAACCCCCATAATTGAATTGAAGTGTCACTATTGTTAAAGCCATTTAGTTACCATGCCTGTACAATAACAAGAAAACATATACAATTAGTCAATTTGTACATATATTCAAAAAGCCCTATTTTTAAAGGAAAAACAACAAAAAGCCCTAATTTTTAAAGGAAAAACAACAAAAAGCTCTAATATTTAAAGCAAAAAGGTGTGAAGATTCTTTTTCACATGTCTGATATGTCACAATGGACCAGTGATGTATACAATACCCAAGATAATTGAAGAAAAAAAAAGTCCAAATTGTGATTTTACGAAAAAAAATCCTAAAATCTAATTGAAATCACAAAATATGTCATTGAAGGCATAACACTACTACATATACGTCTAACACTAGCATTAGACACGAAAAAAAGCAAAAGCCCCAAAATTTTTAGTCCCAATTGTGATTTTACGAAAAAATCCTATAATCTAATCGAAATCACAAAATATGCCACTGAAGGCATAACACTACTACATATACTTCTTACACTTGCATTAGACACGAAACAGAGCAAAACCTTCAAAAAATTTCAACAAAAACATTGTGAATCGAGTAAAACCCAAAAACCTCAAAACTGACACAATTAACTAGAACAAAAACCAACAAACAAACTCAAACATGCAATAATTAGCACAATAATTAGGATAACTTACATAGATAGCTTCAACTACACCTTCAATCAACAAGAACAGTCGACGGAAAATTAGTGTAATCGAAGGGAAAAGTGGAAAATTTAAAGTAGAAGGGTCTAGTTGAAAAATAAAAATGAAAAGAATGAAAAGAGGTCTGAGTTTTTAAGTCTATTACACGTAATTTTCTACGTATAAATTAATTTTTAAATTTTTAATGATGTGTCAGTGTTTATGCTACATACTCAAGTTATTAGACCAAAAAAAGATTTAAAAAATTATGTTTTGATGAGTTAAAGAATTCAAATGATAAAAAGCTAAGTAAAAGTGTTCACTTCAGATAAAGATAAGGTTCACAGGACAATTTCACCATAAAAATTGCAAAAGTACTTCCTTTCTATGTGACAGACCCGACTTCGACCCGAGTTACCCGATTCAAGAGGGCAGAGAAAAATACTAATACCCCTTTATCAAGGTTTGGTGAAAAGAGATTAGAGAGTAGAGGTTAGATAAGGCAGATGAGTTCTCCAGTTCCTCGAAGAGAGTCTCCATGGGGTAGGCCTGAAGGTGACAACAGACAACCTAAGCCCCATAGATGTAACGACCGCGTTGAGGATGTTGTTCAGGTCACTATTTTGTATTGCGTCTGCTGTTGTGTTCCATTTCTTAGATTAATATTGATTTGTGAATCTTTGTGGGTATTCTGATGGATGTTTGTGTTTCAGTTTAATTGACTACTTCCCTCTGTCCCAATTTGTTTGTCTTGATTTACCTTGTTTCTCTTACATAGCCAAATTTTCAAAATCAGCTTATTTGAAAAGTACTTTTGGTAAGAAACAATTTGTATTTGACCAATAAATTAACAAGCACTTAAGCAGCAATTAATGTTGGCCAAGCTTCTTAAAAGTACTTCTAAGTGTTTTTTTTTAAAGTATTTTTAGCGAAAAACTACTTTTATAGCTGTTGAAAAATAGCTTGTACTACTCCCCAAAAACATTTATTTTCTCCCAAAAACTTGGCCAAACACCTTACTTTCCAAAATAAACACTTTTGAGGAAAAAATAAGATTTTTTGGCAAAAATTAAGCTTGGCCAAAAAGCTATTAGTCCGTTTAAAAAAGAATGTATCTTTTTTAACAACTCTTTAATTCTAACTTTTCCACATAGCATGTTTAAGACCATAAGATGATTTTGATACATTTTACAGATCTTTAGTTTAAAAAAAACACAAGATTCAAAATCTCCTCTACTTTCTTAAACTCTGTCTCAAAACCGGACAAACAAATTGAAACAGAAGGAGTAATATGTTTGCCATTTTAGATTCTAAAAGCATTTTTTTTTTTTGGACAAAGTAAGATGGTTTCATTAAAAGCATCAAGAAGATGCAGATTGTACAAAAGAGTTGAGTTCAGGGGACAAAAGTCAGCTATAAACTAAACAAAAAGCTAGGCTAAAATTAAAGAGCTGACAAATTCCAAAAGATTTACAGGGCAGTTGGTAGGGGATAAATTTAGCCAACTAAATAACCAAAAAAGACATCTAACTTTGAGGATAAAAATAGGAGTTGGTAACCCATCAAAGCATTTGCAATTCCTTTCTGTCCAAACACACCACAAAATGCATGAGGGGATCATTTGCCAGACTTTACTTATGGGGCTGTCAACTAGCCATAGAGACCAGCTTTCAAAAGCATCCTTGATGTTGTGTGGCATGACCAAACTTAGACCAAAGATAGCAAAACACACACACTAAATGTCTGATGCAGTGGGGCAGTGAAGAACATACACCATATATTAACTTGGATATGTGGTGGTAAGCCTAGAGTTTGAACACTGAAATTTATTTCGGCCTATAATGTCATTTACTAAATATGAGAGAAAAAGCTGAGGTGGGATTTTGAAGATGGACGAGTAACATGACTTGGGTATTCCAACGTTAGGATGGACCCAGTTCTGATGTTGAGAAAAAAGTGGACTTTGAACCAAACTCAAACCTTAAATCATAGCTCAAGTATCATATGAGAAGAGTACAATCCATACACTTGCCAATTTTGGGATTCTAAACAGTACTCTACCGATGCGCTAAAAGATGAGGCTAACCGTTTAGCTTCACTACTAGTTTAGAAGCAGGTAAAGGAAGAGTAACGATGTTTTGGGGGGACACTGGATATGTTTTGCGGCTTTACGCAACAACAACATACCCAATGTATTCCCATAGAGTGGGGTCTGGGGAGGGTAAAGTGGACGCAGTCCATACCACTATCTCCGAAGAAGTAGAGAGGCTGTTTCCGATAGACCCCCTGCTCAGGACAGAAAAACAGTATACAAAGACGTAATAAAACGTAAAACAAGATGAAATAACACACACATAAACAAGATGTTTTGCGGCTTTAAAAGTAGAATATTTCTGGGTTGTATGGGGAATATGGAATGAAATGAGCGCTTACCCTATCAACCGGAACTGGATAATCGTTCCCGGATAATGCTTGCCGCAGGGGCTAACCCTATCTTCGCGCATACTTCTTACTAAAGAAGAAGACTTACTGAAAGAGGGTAAATGGATTTAGGAATTCATGCCAGGTGAGAGGGCACTGGCTACTCCATCAACTCAGTTTCGTTGCGTAAGTGAGGATGCCAATAGAAGTTCGTTAGCAAGTGGAAAGTCAAAAGGGGGTCATTCTCTTCTAATTGAACTCCCCCCCCCGCTTACTTGAATTCCTTCTAATTCAAGGGTTATAGGTGCATAGGCTTTCGTCCCTTCGCCTATAGACGGCGGCTTGGCTTCACTATCGCTCATGTTGGTTCAGAGGGTTGTAGAACTTTTGTATTATTCTGCATCTTCTTGATGCCAACAATGAAATTTCTTACTCCCTCCATTTCAATTTATTTGTCTTACTTCCTTTTTGGTTTGTTTAAGAAAGAATGTCTCTTTCCTAATCTGACAACTCCTTAATTCCAACATCCTAACTAACATATGTAGGGTCACAAGATTAAAAGGCATTTCGGTACATTAAACATATCTTTAGTTAAGACTGTAAAATTCAAAACTCTTCTTTACTTTCTTAAACTCCATTCTCAGTTAAACGAAGACAAACAAGTTGAAACGAAGGGAGTATTACTTCATAAAAAAAAAATGATGGTTTAGAGGGACAAAGAAATGAGGAAAGGATGAACGACAACACTTGTGCAATCCACTAGTTTTTCTTTGGAGCAAGAAAAAAAAAAGAGATCAGGAATCTGACCTAGAATTCTTTGGCATCAGCCCCTAACATAAGATTGCAGAGATTAACAAGTTCAAGAAACAACAAAAGTTTCACCAAAAAGTCTTAGATATCAACTTCTACTTCCTTCCTTTGTTTGCCTTAATGAATGTAGCTTAGGTATTTCAGATGTTACTGATTTTCCTACTCATAAGTTTACTTCCAAACCATGAGAAAGCTACATTTTTTGTACTTCTATGACAAGTGGTCCAAATAAAAGTAAAAGTTAGAGACTTGAAGAGTCCATAGTAACGGGCTATTGTCTACTTTCTTTATTCACCACAAACAATCGAACTACTAAAAGAAACTTGGGTCTGGAGTGAGTCTTATCCGGTCTAGCTTATAGACCAAATTACATTGGCATCTAAAAAGAGAAACAAAACATTTAATCAGTTCTACCATAGCTCATAGAATTTGAAAAATTGGGCTGGAAGGGGGAAACTATAAATTCAGTCTGTATCTAGGTAAAAATGGTGTGCGATGACCAATTTTTTTAATCCACAACAACAACATGCCCAGTTACACAGTGATCCCACAAGTGAGGTCCGGGAGGGTAGGATTATAGGATATACGCAGACCTCACCCTAGCTTTGTGGGGTAGAGAGGTTGTTTCCGGTAGACCCTCGGCTCGACAGACAAGAAAAGATTTCAAAGCATGGTAGCAAGAAAATGCGACAATAAAATAGCAAGATACAAAGTAAGTGAGGCAACAAGTAGTAATACACATAGAAGAAAAGGAACAATGCGAATACTAAAAAATACTATTAATAAGGAGAAGCATAGAGGAAGTTATCCCATGCCTCTTCCCACAAAGTGCGACAACACTCGCTACCTACTAACCTTATGGCCTAATCCTCGACATCCACCCTTCCAATACAGGGTCATACCCTCAGTAAGGTGAAGTTGTGCCAAGTTATGTCTAATCACCTCCCCCGTCCCCCCATTGTTCTTCGGCCTATCTCTGCCTCTCCTAACTCTTGTTATAGGCTTACAACCAATCTCTCGCACCTCCGTACTGGCACATCCACACACCTCCTCTTCATATGCCCAAACCATTTCAGCCTTGCTTCCCTCATCTTGTGTGCTAGGATTTGGAAACTTCCTTTATGTGGAACTCCAGCATGGTGGAATGGGGATACCAAATCCATAAACTCCCTGTATGTGAAACACCATACAGTGTCATGCAGTTCGAACTTTTACAAGAGAAACTCAACACATTGTGTTAGAGTTCTGCCAATAAAACCTACTTTGATGTTGCTGCTGCCTTCATCCAATGGCTTCCAACTTATCCTGTTTCGGCTTACACAATTCTTTCAGTTTCATCAAACAATATATGGAACACTCATAAAAAATCAAGAAAAGTTCCATCCTAATGTTAAACTATATATTAGAAATTAGTTGTGGAGTATCTGCCTATACTGATATAATGATGCTTATACTCAAATGGATGGCTAGCATCTTATTAAGTTAATAGTTCTCTTCGAGCATGCTGCTTATGTAGTGATTCATATTGGACCATAAAAGAAGTTCTATTTTTGTCACTTTTATGTCTTCGAACTACGTTAGTATAGTAGGCATGTAGTATATAGATCGAGAAGCTTAGTATGTTGATCTACTTTGTCAAAAAGATGATCGGATTCAATTTTTGCCAAGGCAATAGGTGAAATTCAGGTGATATGAATTTGCAGTAGTTCGAATATCGAGCATTAAAATGCGGCTACTGTTGTTTAGTGGTCTGCAAAGTGGCTATTTGTCCATTTTTCCCTCTATCTACTGTTCGTAGGAAGGAGAGATGTTTGCATATCCCTCAACAAGGATGGGTATACCTTTTGAGCTTTACCTGTTACCAGTCCAGTCCATCTATTCATTGGTCACATTGTGCCCTGTTTCCAGAATCAGATACTCAACTCTTTTGAATGTCTGAGTTCACCAATGGCCATTGTACATCTTTTAGTATTACCCAGCATACATGTACAGCATTTTATGCTTGTTTATCTTTTCTATTTCAGCTGAATTATTTATATTACTATGCAGGCGTGTTTTGAAGGCAATCCATTTAAAACGATACCGGGGCCTTTCAAGCTATTCTATCAGTGCATGCGTTCTAAGCCTGGGTAAGCTTCAAGTAATTGTTCCGTGGATCAGTTATGAAATAATTGACATTGAAATAAGTAGTCTTATCTCATTAATCATTATATGTTGACATTGAAATAAGTAGTCTTATCTCATTAATCATTATATGTTATCTAATACACAGCATTATAGCAACTATTTTCTAATAGATATTGCAGTTCAAATAAAATGATTGATGAGGACATCTCTTGTTACTCAAGTTATACATTGGCTTACATTTTCTTTTATTTTATATTTTTATTTATAAGAGGTCTTGGAATAAAGTTGAACATCTTATACAATTAGTCTACATGGAACGTGAAAATTTGTCATTTTTATCTAAAAATATATATACTCCTGAAGATTATTAGTATGTAATACAAAGAGGCTAAGCTGCAAAAACACTAGTGGAGCCAACCCGAGCTCAAATTTTGAAAATGATGAACTAGATTGTTAGTTCCTGAGCTTAAATGTTGCAGAGTGAATAACTCAAAACAGCAACAAACTTCAGTCTTGACGTCTTTGAAAGTCATGAAGATGAATCTTGTGGAAGGAAGATTTTATCGGGGGTTGGAGATTTGAAAGGGGTAAATTTGAAGAGAGAAACTGTAAGGTGAGCCCTGGGGGTTTGAGGGTATGTCAAGTAGCTTTCAGATCCTGGATGTTAAATATTTTGATTGAGGCTAAAGAGAAAAATTTCCAACACTGTAAGCAAATAAACAAGCAGGAATCTTATAAAAAAGAAAAAAAGATACGAAGAAATACTGTTTGGAGGATGTGTCAAATTTAACACCAAGCAATAAATTGGAAGTTATTTTTATTGCTTTCAGTTGGTATAAGTTTTTGTTCCTATCGTGATAAAGAGGAGGCTCTTCTAACTTTCTATGCAACATGGTTGTGCAGGGAAGAGCCTACTGAGCCATTCTACTACTTGCAGTTGGAACCTCCCAAGAGAGAAGCGCACGTTGAGTAGAGCTTTGATTTTGTTAATTTCTAAACTTGTGGTAGGTTGTTTACGAGTCCTGTCACTCTAGGTTGTGTTACTTGGTCGGAAGGTTGTTCATGGCAAATATTTTCTCTGATGAAGATTGAAAGTTTATGTTCTATTATCCCCTGTTTTCAAATAAGGACGAATATCTAATCTGAAATGATGTTGATACAGATAGAATTTCGAGATACTACAGTATTCCCTCTTTTTGTGGTGTTTATTTTGACTAATGCTTTGTTCCTGCTCGTTATATATTCAGTGATTACATGCCTGAAGTTCATTCTACTCCAGTTTTTGTTACATGTTTAGTCACGACGGCATCTTGAGTTGGTCCATCAGAACTTCATTATAGGAAATAAAATAGGAAATAAAACACTAGTGTTGCTCACAGATGTGATTAATCGAATTTGACTAGAAGGTAGTAAACTCTATTCTAACATTTGCAAAACAAGCAATTGGATCTACATTTTATACTGCAAGAACGAAATAAGAAGGAAAATTTTGCGGCATTGCATTAGATGTCATACGAACAACATCTAACCAATGTAATTTGAAAAAAATAAGATAGTAGGAGAATAATAAAAATAGTATTAATAAAGAAGCAAGATAAAGCTCAACTACCTATTCACCTTTTACTCTAATCCTCGACGACCCGAACTTTCACTTGTTGTAGCAATACTAACCAAAGTCCAAGTGACGGGTTGACTGAGAATCATTTCTTTTTTTTCTGGGATTTTGTGAATTTTTCATATCTACAATCATAATCAATTTGCCGTTTCTTTTCTTTTTTTGCAGTGATTATGCCGTTTCTTTTCTTCTTTTAACTTCAAAAATTGAAGTGAAACTAGAAGTCAATGATGGGTTCTCCTATGGTGAGGTTACGTTCCATTGTCCATGGTAAGTTGAAGAGCTTGGCTGTAATGAACTTGAATATCTTGTTCACATTTATGTTGTATGTTGCCCTTGAGAAGAATAGGGTCGCATTTAGTGCTTTTGCATATGCTCTTGCCTGTTCAAAATCATATTGAAATGTTGTAATATGTCAGTTTGATCCAACCAAAAGCAACGAAATATGGTCCAGATTATATGAAGTACTTCAGAGCAATTAAAGATATACAGTAGAAGAAGTATTAACTATTTATGTACCCAATAAATGGATGGTGGATTTTGCTCAGACTATTAATTTTGATTCTTTTTCCATATGTTACTGTTACATTTGCTCTGACTTTTCCTTGGTAATCTTGAACCCTGCTCCCCAGACTTGGCGGAGTCAAGATTTTCACTAATGAGTTCAAAATATAAAAAAGTGAATACATGAAGAAGTCAAAGGGGTTCAACATCTACAATATACATAAAAATTAATTTTAAGTATGCATAAACAATATATTTTCCAAAGCCACAGAGAACTCGAATGCATCCCTCGGCCCTACCTTGCTCCGCTCCTGCTCCCACACCCCTCCCCACACCCACACACATTACTTTCGCAATGCAATCAGGGCACGGAGTATTTCACAATCATGCAGGGTGGTTTGAGCAAGGGTCCCATCTCAAGGGGATCAGAAGCGGAGTTAAAATTTTGAGCTTATGAGTTCTAGATTCTAAAAAAGATAATTTTTGGGTTCTTGAAAATTTTACTTTACCTATTAAGTTAATTTTTAAACACAAATATAGGATTTGAACCAAATTTACTGGCCATTGTTGAGCCCGTAGATAGTCTTATAGCTTTACCCCTGAAATGGTAAAATCTAAGCAGTTTATTCTGATACAAATATAAGTTGTCTACCTGATTCTATGGTTCAAACTCATAATCTATAAATCACATGAGATAACTTTATCGTTGTAATAAGACTCCCTTCACCTATATTACTTCCACAAGGTGATTGTATAATTTATATTTTTTTGGTCATAATTACAAACTTTTGGGGGGTGGGGGGTAATCAGAGAATGAAGATGATAATTGATACCTGATTTGCGATGGTCCATTGCACATCTAATGGCAACTGCACAAAATCATCAAACTTTGTCCCTATCAGTACTGGAATTGCCGTCTGAAAAGTAGAAAAAAAACATATAAACATTTCATTAATAGAAAAGATAACAATAAGGAATTCGAAATCAAGAGAGAATTTAACGTTTTTCCTAGCTCTACCTGATTCCATTGTCGTGCTTGTTGATACCAACTAATAACACTGTGATTGTGATCAGCAAACCAATTTTAGGCAGGCAAAAAAACAAGAAGTAAAAACTAAGGGTCTGAAATAAAGAAATAGGGTAGTCCGGTGCACTAAAGTTTCCTTTGTTATGCGCGGGATCCAGGAAAGGGCCGGGCCACAAGGGTCTATTGTACGCAACCTTACCCTGCATTTTTGCAAGAGAATGTTTCCACGGCTTGAACCCGCGACCTCCTGGTCACATGGCAGCAACCTAGGTTATGAATTATGAAGTAAAAATATGATACCTCTTCAGTGTACGTCGACTTGTGAGATCAAACATGAACAACATTGCTACAGAGTCTTTACAAGCAGTTTGAATTTGTGTAGATGCAGAAACATCATCTGCATTGTCGTCGTGGCAATTTAGATAAGTTCTAACGAAATATTTCAGTCAAATTCACATATTTGCAGATAAGCTTTCTAGTTCCTGCGATTCAAGATTTAAACTAGATGGATTTAACCTTTAAATTTCTTAGCTAGAACAAAGTATATTTTTTTGAAATTATTGATTCAGAATTTTATGTTTACAATTGACCCTATATAAAGAAGCACAAATATATTGACATATACCTTGGACTTCCCATATGGTATAGGAGATCCTTGCACCTTTAACACACAGAATTTTATCCATTTGATATAATCCTGTTGTTGAACAGCTTTCTTCTCCTGTTTCCTTTCCTACATACTTTGTCTTTAATCAACATAATGAAAAGCCAAAAACAGGATTAGATACAAAATTTAAAATAGAAAGAAAGAAAGTCTTTTGAAACTTATAAACGTAGTAAAAAGGAAAATGCATATACAAATACTAACCAAGAAACTTGTCTTGCCAATTTGGTTATCACCCAATACACATATCTTCAAGGCAACCAAATCCTCCAAAGATTCCTTGGAAAGATCACAGCAACACGGCGCGGTTACGCCACTGTCAGATGGCGAAGGCGTCGCGGTGGTGGTGGTGGTAGAGGAGGAAGAGGAATGGCGGTGTGACAACTTCCTATACTTAATGGACTTATAGCCTATACAGCAACCAACAATTTTGTTCCAAAGTGACTTCACATACTTTTGAACTACTGACACCTTTAAGATTATTTTCCTCTTTTTCTTCAGCTTAAACATTACTCTTCTATAGCAAAGCAGTATAAATTTCGTCATGATTTTATTCTTTTGTGTTTATGGTTTTTGAATTGAAATTGAGAAATGGCCTCAAAGGGAGCTTCTGCTTCTCATGGCCATGAAAGTAGTGAAATAAAGACTCTCTTACACATTCCCATTTCCTCCACTGCATTAACCTTTTTTTTTTTTGGGGGCGGGGGCGATGGGGAGGGGGGCATGTAGATAAGCGGGCTTAAATTTGGCCTCATCTGATAAGTAAGTACTCAAATTTTGAGTATGCATATTTAGACCTCAACTTATTTCTATTATGTCAGTTAAACACTTTAATTTATAAACCGATCATTTAGATATCTTCAAAATTGATGTGTCACGACAACGTTGAATATCTACGAGATACCATAGGAACCAGTTGGAGTGTTTAGTTGTTAATTGAGACCAAGTTGAAGTGTCTAGATATGCACTCTCAAAATTGGAGTGCTTATTTATTGCTTGAGTACTATGCCTTTTTTTTTTTTTGTATATAAATTATTTAATTAATTAATTTTTTTTAATGGGGTTAAGGGAAAATTGAATGAGTAACGCTTGCCGGCGTTACAGGGAAGAGTTGACTGCTTTTTGTGGATAGATAAAGTCATATTATGTCCTTGTCTATATCTCTTCTTTGATCAATCGAATGGTAGATTACTACTTCTTGGAATGAGGGAATTGTTTGTGGATCTACGAACTCTATAACCTTCTTGTGAAATAACACATTTCAATGTTCATAACTCACCTCCTGCCTGCTTAGTTTGAGAAGATAACAAAATGTAGCTCTATATAAGATACAATGTATGTAAGTTTTAATTTTGAAAAGTATAGTTAAACATAAGGTGTAAAATTTCTAATTAAATACATCCATATTCATTCATCATCTATACATTACTCACCAACTAAAAAAAATTAACTATAGTAATTAAAGAATGAGAGATTAGTAATTAAAAGAACCGACATACAAGTATGATCATTAATTTTTTTTTGTTTCTCCACGGTCCCCCGGCCCAACGAAACCTAAAGAGGAGACATTAAACTAATTTTATATTAATTAATCTATTGGAGAACATAAATTGGTTGGACTCTATAATGTCTGGCAATTTAACATTACATAATATAGTTTAAAAATTGCATGTGAGTGGCATTGATTCGTTAAAATATCTTTATATATATTCATCTCTCTTTTTTTCTTTCAATTTTTTGTTTAGTGCTTGTCATTTCTCTTTATTCTTTATGCCCATAATTCACTATGAGGGATTTTATTATTATGCTTCTAATGATGTGCCATGTGCGTGCACACATGTTTATGTTTCGTGGGGAGCTCTACTTTTAAATATGTAGTGTTTAATTCTAATACTTGAGAATAATGTAATCCAGAAGACTTCCTTATACTAGTAGGGACGAGCATAAGCAAATTAAATAATTAGATAAGCGAAAAAGTTATTGGCAGTTTAAAACTCCATGTTATTCTGGCAAGTGTTATAGGGGCAAACTGGAAAATTTTAAGTAATTTTGACTTGATCGGATAAATGGACAAGTAATTTGGGATAACAATTTATAGTAAGGTGAACAACTAATATGGGAGGGAGGGAGGGAGGGAGGGAGTATTAATGGCATAATACATAAACGTGCCCTCTAACTTGGTCTTAGCTGACATCTATATCCTCCAACTTTGGGTGTGCACAAGCTAAATAGACACTTAAACTTATATAAAGTTGAACAAGTAGATCCATGCACCCTATGTGGTGTCCTACGTGTATTATGTCGCATAGATAGCATGTGTCTACTCGTTAAATTTTATACAAGTTTAAGTATACTTGTGCACATCCTATATTGAAGGGCATTGATGTTAGCTAAGACCAATTTAAAGAACACATTTATGTATTATGCCGGTATTAAGTAATGCCGGAGAATTGGATTTTTGCCATTTCTCAACAAAGAATTCCAGAAAAGTTATCCCTTAGAAATTGTCTGAAACAAATCAGTATTACCAAATATCTCACATGTTTGATTTGGACTGCTTCACCTAATTTACTCAGTATTAGTAGTATCTAGTAAATCAATTTTATTGATTAAAATTACTATATCAGCAATTATGTAGTAAAGTTGATTGATTACTTTTTTAAAACAAAATTTTTTCTCTTTATATACTTCACCAACATTATGTTATAACTTTATCAAATTATTTAGCAAATTGGGTGGTATTCCATAGGCTATCTAATAGTAGTAGCTAAAACATCAGACAAACTTACTGAAAAAAACAAGCAAACTGATCAACATGTTAACACTAATCATATTATAACACTCAATTAGTACAAATGTTCTCTTCTTCTTTTTTTTCTTTCCATCTATCCTCTATATCCTACTAGTATACAAAGACATTTTTTTGTTCTTCGTCTAACTTACCTAGCCTTCTATGTGTGAAAATTGAAATGAAGGTTATTCGACGAGGAACTGGCGTACGCATCATTTACATATTTATCATACGTGCGTTGCATTGAGCAAGAAATTAGCAAGCCAACGAACGAATCTTTGATTCAAACAGGCGAACTCGGCTGCCCATCTGAGCTCTGACCTTGATGTCTCTTGCTGTCAATACTCTTCCGCTTGAGTATTTCCTTAATTTCACTTTCTCTTCTATCAACAAAGCCCATTAACTCCTTAAAGCTAACGGAGCGTAGGGTACGCCTACTAGGCCGTACAGATTCAGGTTCACTGATGTCCTGCTCCTCTGGCTCGGGATCATACCTCCGGAATTGACAGTATACCCTGCAGAAAAACGCTACAAGAGCAAGAAAACAAGCAACAGCACATATGAGAAATAGGCCCCAGAAGCTTTTGAGAGAGAGTTGTGTATCATCAGCTTGGTTGTTTTGTGAAGAGCATCCGTTGTTCGATAGCCATTTGTCATGGATCCTTTGGAGTTCGCCGTTTTCTGACAGTTGAAGGATTGCAGTTGACAGATCAACAGCCAGAGGAGAGTCCCTTTGAAATGCCTGGCCATGGATGGTGAAAATCAGCTGGAGTATATCTGATTTCTTGTGCATCAATCCTTATGAATATGTGCCAATAATATGTTGACTCCCTTTTTTTCTATATTTTGAGTTGAGTGAAAGCTCAAAAACTAAAGTATTACGATTTTTTGAATTTCATACATGAACTATTATGAGTGTGAGTTTTGTACCTGAACTATTACCATCATTGAAGTAGCAAAAGTGAACAATTGATAGTTGAGGTGTGTTTTGATAAATAGTTGGTGATAGTTCGGACAGGAAACTCGCACATCTGATAGTTAAAGTATGAAACTCGAAAAAACGAGATACTTTAGGTTTGTTTTTGACCATTAACTCTTTTGAGTTTGATTTCTTTGTTCTTGTTGGAGAAGGGGTGGATGGGAACTTAATTAGATTATTCATGAACTTATTGTCACATTTACGACAAACATTTAGCTCTGTTCAGTAATGCAAGGAAAAGATTAACTTACAAAGCCCCATCCGCCCTTCGTGAATTCCTGTCCTACTGTCCTGAATACACATTTGCTGTTGGATAAGAAGAGCTCAACATAAGGAAGCTCGTCGACAATTCCAGCAACACCACCACCTTGCGGACCTTTCTCCAGAGCGCTGACATATTCATCTTCGGTTTTCAATATACGGATCCGTGATTCTAAGACACCTAGCTCTTCAATGAGGTAGTTATAGGCAAATGAGCCATCCTGGACTCCGATTGGATCACTACTTGAAATTAAACTGTCAATTCCTTGAATTCCTGAAGACAGCTGCCTCACTGTCAGAATAGATGTCAAGCTAGCTGTATAGCTCGAGTTGATAATTAGAACTACGAAGAGCCAAAAGATCAGTACTAAGCGTCCCAAGGTGCTCATTGTATTTTCTCCTATTAATTAACATAAGGAACAGTGTCAGCTATGGTTAGGACAAGCTTTCTGTCGTAATATGGAAGATCTTAAATAACCAAATCAAAGAGGATGTACGTACTGTGCGCGAAAAACATTGTTGAGAAACTAAACCTGAAAGAGAGAAACAAATCTTTGAATAAGTGTCAATATTTACCTACAAGTTAAATGATCTGAATAAAAGACGATATTTTTTAGATTCGCCATGTGTAGTTCTCTTTTTTTTGCTGAAGAAAGAGTCACTGTGTTACGATCGAATGCAAATGTTCTCAATAATAAAGTATCGCAATGCAAATAGATGAATTCACAATGCAACCAGCACTTGTTCCATGTTAAGGCACTTCCTTCCAGAACATTCACAAAAGCAAAGTTTTTCACATAAAGCATGCATTTGATTCTATAACAATAGGTTATAAGACTGAGCTACTAACCAAAAAACTGTGACAATTTGTTGCCTTGGTGGACCTCGGAATTCAGGATTATGTCGATGCTCAAGAATCCAAACGACAGTTCCAACGAAGAGAAAGAAGACCCCAGTTACACACCACATTTGGAGGGTAAATGGCTGAAGGAAAGCCCATGGACTGGATTTGAGCTCTTTGATAGGAGCAACTACGACGAGTCCAGATTCCATGTAAGGTTGTGTGAAGTCCACAATCCTTGTGCGATTTGTAGTAATCGTGACATCTCCCACAGCTGCATCATATTTCTAAGATGCAAAATGTATCCTTATAAGTAACCATGAAAAGTATTTCAGCATCACATTTTATTGATGAGCTACAAAAGTTGTACCTATTTAAGCAACTAAAACATTATTATGGTACACACCCCTTTCTGTCATGAATGTGTCTTTGCTTAGTCTACAACTATTACTCTTTCAATCAGAAAACTGAACATCTACTTCATTATTCACATATCATAGATGTCCATTAACAACCACTCGCAGTTCAAAATTAATTAGTATTCCTATTGTGGTAACTAGTAAGCAAATGTAAGTTAAAGAGATACCAAGGCTGATCAAATTTTTCATCATAATTAGTCAATGACTAAAAATTCGATAACACAATCAAGAACTCACATTTGTTACGACGTCATTCACCAAGTTTTTGAAAGAGGGGTTTCTCTTGCCATCTCCATACAGAATATAGACGTGAGGAACAGGGTAAGGCAACAAATCTATCGCAGCCTCAAAAACATCAATGCAATATCCTTTTACCCCAGAAGGTCCTTTATCTTTATGCACAAACTCTTTAAAAGTAACACGGTAAGGCACAACAATTCGGAGAGGCTTTCCATTATGTGGGAACACCCATCCTCGAGGCCGAGTTACAGTTTCTCCCGGCCATATGACATTGTATAGATGTTGGGTACTGGTTGAAGTGTTCGGAGGTTTTGAATATAGAACTTCAGGAGTTACAATTGATAGACCAGAATAATTTGACCAATAACCTACTGTGCGTGATCCAGTTCCACCAACGTTAAGAACATCATATGCTGAATGAACCAAATTTTTCTCAGAATCAAACTGAATCTGGCCAGTTAGACCTGTGAAGTTCATGCCATTGAGTATCTGGAATAATTTCTGTCCTTGGTCAAAAACTTTCATGGATGACAAATGCAAAGCACTCCCATTTGTATCACGTAATCTGGGGTCATCAGAGAAGGTAAGCTTTCCACCATCCTTGAAGAAAAGGTCGAGAGCTCGGGCAAGTAGCCAAACCGTATCGTAAGCATAGAGTGCATAAGAATTAAAACTTGAAATTTCAACATTCTTAAAGTTTTTCCATCGCGATGCAAACATCTTTTTCTGATTAGAATCCGGAGTGTGATGACGAAGTGCGACAACACCCTGTATAAGATCCATAGTTTCTGGATTAACTGAATCTGAAGAATCCAAAAACGATGGGAGCCAATCAGTAGTGATCCAAACATAGCCACCGGTCATCATTCCCAAATTCTTTGCCTTTGAAAAAATTGATAGTCCAGTATCAGGATTTACATGAACAACGTATACTCTTGCCTCCATAAGGTTCACACTGACTAACAAATCATCAATCTCACTACTACTTGCTCCAGGAGAAAAGGCTGCTTTGTAAGAGAGCTTAGCACGTTTTTTTGCAAGGGCATCACCCAACACAGATATCCCATTTCTACCATTATCATCATCAACAAATATGGCTATAACCTCTTTCCATCCAAAATAATCAACCACATCAGCTATAGCATACATTTGGAAGTAATCATTTGGAACAGTTCTAAGAAAATACGAGTACTGCAGAGATGATAGAGTAGGGTCTGTGGCAAAAGACAAAAGAGGGACCTGAAGTTCATTCATAACATGGGAAATCACATGTGCTATTCCCGAGGATTGTGGACCGATTGCAGCAACTACTTCTTTTTCCATCAGCTGCAAAGCTACAAGGCAAGGATGCCTATAAAATACAAGGAAGCGCAAAGAAAAAGAAGGAAATAGACATTTGCAGTAATAAATAGTAGTACTAACTTAAATGTGACAGGAAGATCGCCTCAGTTGAGCTTTTAAACAAGGTATCTTGTCTGTGAAACAATAGTGGTACAAGACAGTGAGCTATTCGAGAATTGAAAAACAACCCATGAACTAAAATTTGCTTCTTTAATTCCTAAAACTAGTACAGCACCCTTATTTACCAGTCTAAAGTGCATCTTTTGTTATTTTCTTTATTTAAACTTCCAAATACTCCCTCAACCCCCATTCAGCCACATCCCATTAAGTTTTTAAATTAAGCTACTGCATGATAGAAATTCCCTCACTCCGTTTCTCCATGTGAGCGATTTATCAAATATTGCAAAAGGGATCAAATGAGCATGTCTTCATCTAAACTTAACTGATGCATATCAATCAATCAACTACCCCTCAATCACAATTTTGTTTCGATAGGCTATATAACTTGTCTGTATCCTTTCCACTCTATTCATATCCATTCCTTTCCAGTACAACTTAATTGAATGTATAGGACACCAAAATTACAGATACTAAGCATAGGGTATAAGATATCATGTCACAAAGGATAAGATGCCCGTAAAAGATAGGGCACTTGGGCCTAACTCAACCCAAAAGATAGCTCATGAGGGAAGGATCGCCCAAATCCATATACGGAGACCACCAGTCAATTCACCAATGAGGGACTCTAACACTGCCCATATTACTGAAAATGAAGTATGGTACTTAAATTTGATAATTTTTCATAAAAAGATCATAGAGGAGAAAAGCGTTTACCATCAACAGTGCCAACAAATCCACTGCAATTAGTATCCTGAAATATGAGGTTCAATTTGGTTCCTCTGAGAATGCTCGAATCTGAGTTAACTTCATTAATTGCAGCTACAAGGGCTGGCTCAGCTGACCTTCCAATAACAGACTTAGCAGTGAATAAAGCTCCAATATTCACCACCTTAGGCCTATAAGATGGAGATAAAGGAGCAGTGCCATTTGCTGTGTTATTCCCAGTCCCTCCAAGAACTGCCAGAGGCAGCACACATATCCATGAAACCAACAAGAGAAACACTCTCTTCTTTTGTAAATAAGCGTCCATCCTAGAAAGTAGCTACCTTCAAACAAAGTCGGATTCAAAATTTTGAGTTTACGGGTTCTGAATTCTATATAGATAAATTATTTACAACAAACTTCTTACCACAAATACTGGGCTCTGCTGAACCCGTAACTAGAACTCTAGCTCCGCCTCTGAATCTTCAGAGCATCAATTTACATCATCATTTCTTCCAGAAACTTCTGCTAAATCACCAGAACAAAAAGATAAAGGTCAGAGCTCAACATTTGAAGATGAAAAAATCCAAGATTTCCAACAAGGATTCTAAAGATCTTTTCAAGAAAATTGGAATGTGGGCCCCACATCAAAATATAGAGGAGACCCATCACCCATGATGACAATTCATAAACATTTAAAACACCAAGCAAGATTAAAACAGGGACAACACAAGAAAGAGTCAAAAGAGGAAGCTTCATTACCAAAACACTACAGACAAGAACAATAAATTTTGAACCTCAGTACATAGCAACTTGGCACAAATATGATTTGACTCCCCACTTGGGAAATACAGACAAAAAACTTCGGTATCTTGTAAAACCCCACTAAAAATAGAATCTTTTGTATATTGATGCATGATTGCCACATGTATCATAGACTAATGATGTAATTAAACAAGAACAAGAAACAATTTAATAAGAACAAGTTGGAGTAAATATCAAATATGCCCATTTTTTTTTTCTTGGAATACAAATAGACAGATCAATAAAGAATGGTACATAGATGACAAATGTATGATAAAGAATCTTGTTGTTAGAGGGTGTTAGGTATTGGGATTAACTAGCTAAAATCCATACATAGCTACAAGTCTACAACCTTGAATAATTATTGTTGAATTGAAAACCTTAACCAATTAAAATAACATAGCTAATATACATTCTCAAGTCTAGTGGAATAGAGAATGAGGTTATGCTAGAGAGATTGAAATAAGCCAGGGTAATACCATGTTGAATTAGCAACCTTACACAATATGGTTTATTGGCATGCATTTATATTAGCAGTGGATGCAGTATTTAAAATTTGCGACAAATTTTAACAAATCGAACAGGAGAAAATTGGATCGTACACATCAATGTATAATTAACAACACATAACATTATCGAATCATATTATCTAACAGTTGTGAGTTTGACACTCAAATTTTAGGCTAGTAGTTGTACCTCCACACTGCATTACTAACACATGATAGTAAAAACTCAAAAGAAAAGCTGTGTAACCACTCATTTAAATAACACACACTCACGACTCTTTGTTTGTGTGTGGACAAAGGAACAATCACCAAGTACTAGTTCATTATTCCCATCAGTCTTAATTTATATGACACCTCTAGGAATTTTGAGATTCAAACAAGTCTTTTTTATGTAAGTTTTTCTTTATATTTTTTAGATATTTTGAATCACGTGGTTTTCAAATATACAAATTTTATTTCAAAATGTTTGAATATTCTATGCCCGAATTTACGATCAAAATTAAATGAGTTGACTCTTGAAATTCAAATTATGTCACATAAATTGAGACAGAGGATTTAACTATTAAAACAACAAGAATTAACCATGGATAAATTCGATAGGTAAATAAAATATTCGTCTCTAATCCCATTTAGTGATAAATTATCAAATAAGTCCCACTTTTTTTTTTGTGATTTACTTTATTCGTTTGCATGTACACATGAAAGTGGAGAGCATATTACAAAAAGAGTTCCTAATGAGAACAGTCTTGAAAGCTCAGGAAAGAATGATACTTTTCCTAGTTGTCGAACGTTCTTTAATTTCCATTTCACTTTACACCAATAATTCTTCTGCACAATCAAAGTAGTGGTGAAGGGTAAATATTTCTTCATTCTTAATTAGGGGTTTCAGGTATGAGTCTTGGATATAGAGTTGTCTTTGGTAGAAAGTGTTTTACCTTTATATTTGAACTTTTCAATGCAAATTTGAATTAGTTGGACTCCAACATGGGTATCCGAAAACGAAAAAATTGATTCTTCTGCTTTGTGTTATGCATTGAGTACGAAACAAACGGATGGTACAGATGTTGCCACGTCATCAGATGAGTAGGATAAGAGCAACCTGTATCAGAATGTGTCAGGTGGGACCTACTAGCCAGTATTTTGTGAAACACGTGGATTCTTTATGCCTTATCATGTGATTAAGACTAATTAATTTGGTAGGTTAGAAAAGGTTATATATGGAGAAAAAAAGATCTTTATGGAGTCTAGATAGTAGGTGTGGTTAAATATTTTTAGTCCAGGAATTTAAATACTTCAAAAAAAAAAAGAAGAAGCAAAATAGTGGGCCATAACCTAAAATATCTTATTATTATTATTATTATTAAAATGTTTGCATTAATGTCCACTCAAACGCACCATTGTTGTATATCAGTTTAGCATACGTTAGTCTAGTCTTTTTCTGATAAAGAAATCAAAGTCAACTGCGTATTAACTCGTTTAACCAATTAATAAGCTCTTTCCTACTTCGACTACTCAAGTGAAATATAATTAGAGCATGTTTGAATTGTCTTTTGATTTTTAACTTACAAATCAAAAGTCATGAGTTATGATTCTATATTTATAATTTTTAACTTATTTTTATTATTTTGATTTAAAATCAAGTGTTGATAAATATTTTTTAAATTTTATGCAAATACTATTAAAAAAACTTAAAAACTATTTTAGTTTGAAAATACTTAAAATAAGCCTATCCAAACAGGTTCTTAGTAGCATTTATAACTTTGTGCATTACATGTTCCTTCTTTTTCTCTTTCGGGCTATTGGTCCTGTGTAATTAATTAGAGTACTCGAGCCCACAGGTATGAAAGGAGTTGATGTGTGGGACCGCACCAGCGGAGTCGCACCCATAGCAGGGGCGTCGGCTCATATAAGAGTCTTATGCACGAGAAAGAGGAAATGTTCTCTTATGATCATTTATAAATTGAATAAAAAAAAATACTTTTAAAAAAAAATTATATGTAAAAATAAGAATTTGTATAAACAAAAATATTTAGTAAAAAGAACATAAAACTAAAAACAAGTTTTGCGAAACTACACAATCAAATCTCACAATTTTATTAAAAAACAACGTTCAAATTTCATCAATTAACTGAAATTTCTCACAAAAACAATGTCTGTAGTTTGTAGAAAGCAACAATGAAGGAAGAAATGGAATTCCGAGATTGTGCCTTATACATTCTAAAGAGGTAACACGTATTTATAACACCTTTTTGTATTTGTTAATTGTAGACAACAACTTTTTCCCCAAAAAAATACCTTGTAAAAATTAAAATATTGAATCCATTTTAATCAAATATAAAAATGCTTTATAAAAAATAAATATAAATCTAAAAAGATTACTAAAAATAGCTCAAGAGGATGTGCCACAGATTTGATGTATCAGTGAAAAAATGTCAATTTGTGTGTATTCGAAGCTTGTTAGTCCAAGCTTCATCAATGGCGGGAGTTATAGAGAGGAGAAAATGAGAATTCAGATATTTTTGTGTTGTTGTGGCAGTTACATGAGCTCTGTATTTATAGACAGAGTTGGACAGTGACAACTGTCTACAGCTCACCATAACTAACTTATAACCACTGCTAACTAATTTGCTTAGAACAAACCTCACCACTAATTATTCTAATCACCGCATTATTAGCTTTCAATACTCCCCCTCAAGCTGGAGGCATCAACAAATTGAGTACTCCTAGCTTGTCCAACAGGTACACATGTTGAGGTTTGCCAAGTCCTTTTGTAAGGATATCTGCCTGCTGTTCTTTGGTCCCAATGTGATGAGTTTTAACTTTCCTTTCCTTATTCTGTCTCTAACAAAATGACAATCGAGTTCAACATGCTTTATCCGTTCATGGAATATGGAATTTGCTGCAATCTGCAAGGAAACTTTACTATCACTGTACACATCTACTAGTTGCTGCACTTCAACTCCCAACTCTTCAAATAGTCCTAACAACCACACAACTTCTGATGTTGTAGCCGCTAGACTTCTATACTCTGCTTCTACAGAGCTCCTGAAAATAGTGTGTTGTTTCTTCAATTTCTATGATATTAAGGATTGTCCAAACTTAATCAAGAACCCTGTTACTGATCTCCTGGTGTTAAGGCAAACAACCCAATCTGCATCACGAAAACAGCTTAGAGAATTAGCTTGTTCACTTCTCATTAGGATTCCTAAACCTGGTTCATGCTTTAGGTAGTTCACTACTCTCAAGACTGTATCCCAATGTGACTTTTTTGGTGTTTGCATGAATGACTGAGTGTTTGCATTGCAAAGCTTATGTCAGATCTGCTGATAGTCAGGTACAATAGCTTTCCAATCAACTTCTGGTAACTTGTTACATTCTGCAGCAATTCATCACCTAAACTTCCAGTATGCTCATCATATTCCCTTGAGGTAAACTTCTGATTCACATCTATTGGTGTTGCTACTGGTTTAGCAGCTCCAAGCCCCAACTCAGAGATTATTTCTAAGACATACTTTCTTTGGTTCATAAGAATTCTTTTACTAGATCTCATAATCTCTATACTAAGAAAAAATTTCTTGAATCTGTTGTGCAGTACTTGTTTTGTCTCCTGAACAAGACTGTCATTGCTCCTTGTGATCAACAAATCATCCACATACACCAAGATTACTACAATATCATCCTCTTTCCTTTTTGTAAACATTGAGTAATCATAATGTCAGTGCTTCTGATAACTTTATGTTCTATTGCCTTGATGCCTGTTTCAAACCATACAATGATTTCTTTAGTCTACACGCTTTGGAGTCGTCCTGCTTACCAAAACCTTGAGAAATTGTCATGTAAACTTCTTCAACTAGATAACCTTGTAGAATAGCATTGTAAACATCCATTTGGTATAAATTCTAACCTCTAGATGTTACTACTGCAATTATAGACCTTACTGTGACCATCATTGGAGAAAAGGTCTCATGGTAATCAAGTTCCTCCTTTTGACTATATCATTTAGCTACCAACCTTGCCTTGTATCTATCAATTTCTCCATTTGCCTTATACTTGATTTTATAAACCCATTTTGATCCAATTGCATTCTTTCCTCTTGGGAGATCAACTGCTTTCCAAGTCTCATTTTCTTCTAATGCTTTTATTTCCTGCTTCATGGTTTCTACCAGTGTTCATCTTTGGAGGTTGCTTGATAGTTTTGTGGCTCAACTGTGTTTGAAAAATTAGCCAATGCTCTTATGCACTTTTCTGACAATGCCTGATAGGACACATAGTTGGAAATGGGATAAATTGTATCCTTCCTTCCTCTTGTGATGACATAGTCTTTATGCCACAAATATGGCTTGATAGATCTTGTAGCTTTTCTTTGAATAGACTGATTCTCTATTTTTTCTTCTTGAGCAATAGCCTCAGTGATAACATGTTCATTGATGTCTTGTTCAGCAGCAAGGTCTTCATTGTGATGTGCATCATCATCAACATTGTTGCCATTCTCTGCAGTAACATCAGCCTCTACAACAACATCAGCAGTGTCTGCATTATGCTCAATATTGTTTCCAATACCCAAGCCATCAGTAGTAGTTGAAGAATCAGGTATATGATTATCCAACACTACCACTTTATCAAGTGGTGTACTCCCTATATCAGGTACCTGAGAAGAAACAAAAGGGAAGGGATGTTCTTTGAAAACAAGATCTCCACTTACAAAGAACTCTTTAGTATCACAATCAAGCAATTTATATCATTTTTGAGTGAGTGACTATCCTAGCATAACAACAGGTCTAGCTCTAGCACCAAACTTGTCTGTTCTTACCAAAGTGGTAGCATAGCATAAAAATCCAAAGGCTCTGTGATGTGCAAGAGATGGAACCTTATGATATAGCAACTCATAAGGTGTTTGGCCCCCCAAAATAGTAGTAGGCAACCTGTTCAGTAAATAAATTGCACCTTCTATACACTCACCCCAATATCTGTCAGGAACATAAGCATGAAACTTCAAGGCTCTAGCAATATTTAGGATATGTCTATGCTTCCTCTCAACTATCCCATTTTGTTGAAGGGTATAAACACAACTACTTTGATGAATAATCCCAAGGGAATCAAAAAGATCATGACCCTGTCTATTGAAAAATTCAGTGTCATTATTGTCGCGCTCCATTTTTCTCACGAAAAGAGAGATTTGACGTGACAACTTTTTTGGATTAATTTGAAAGAGAAGAGTCGCCACCTAACGAATTAAGATGCGTTAGGGCACCATTCTGAACTAATTACTCCTTACTTACTTAATTAGTCTACGTCAACTAGAATTCAGGAAAGGATTCAAGTGACCTCGAAAGGAAGATGTTAGGCACCTTTCGAGGTCCATAAATGTGGGTCCCGATCGAATTCATATGTTATGTGGGGAAACTATGTGATAAACAAAGGAATTGTTAATTAACTAATCTAAAATAACCAAGTGCCTAATCATGGGACGTCTAACTTAATTATTCTAGATGAAGAATACAAGTGAAAAAGTAACGAAAAGATGAATAAAAACCTAACAAAATACATGCATTTTAAATACAATCACAGCTTAAAATTACAACACAAGTTGACACACAACCTATTTCATAACTAAATGAAGTACAAATTCAATTGTTACTTACTTGCATTATACAGGCATAATAAAAATGAAAGAGGTTAAGTTAATTAATTTATGTCATACAAAAAATAATAATTGTGAAAGACGAGGGCCTGACCTGGTTTGTGGAGCATCAAGTTAATCAAGAATACTAAAATATTCAAAAATATTGAGTTACGAATAGTAATGGGAGTCCAATAATTAAGTCAACTAAGACTTTTGAAAAGGCCCCCAACTTTTCTCTATTCGAGATAGTGTTCTAGTCCTCTCGTAAATCATAGCATCTCATGTAGAAAAAAAGATTGTTAGTAAAATGTGTGCCCACTTGATAATGTAAGCGAGTAAATAATAAACTAACAATACATAAAATTAAGAGAGAGAGAATGGGATCAGGGTATGACAAGGCTGAAATGGGCCCAATGCGATGTTACATCCCTCTTCTCTATTTTTATAATCAACTCTTTTAAACGCCTCAAGACAAGACGAATATAATTCTTAAAGAAGTTATTCAAGAGTAGTAAATAAGATATTCATCATCTAAAAATAGTGTGAACCTACTATAGGTATGCATATTTAGATTGTATGAAAGTATATCGATAATTAGTATAATAGTACAAGTTATCGAGTCTTTGAGACTTTTAAAAGGGTGACATGCAAAAATTAGAGAAGAAGGGAGTAACGAGGTGCTTTATATTTTTCTAATAAAGCTCTATGTGCTTCATACGGGAAGTCAACTTTAGACTATCTTTTTTTCATCATTTTCCAAAACGTACCCGATCCCCGCTTTGGGACGCCTACTCCGTTTGAGCTTTGCTTCGCACCTTGGATCCCTACTCGCTGTGATTTCAAGTGATATCATCTCATTGTGATGTACATGTAACAATATTCAAAGAGGGTGAGAGTATGTTTTTTTCCTAGTGTTTAACTAATAATAAGGATAAAATAACACATATTTTATTTTAATCAAAGTAAGCACATAACGAAAGAGATTTTTTTAAAAATAAAAAATAAAAATGGTCTCTCCGTTCTTCTCTTTTTTACTGGACCACGAGATTTGAAAAAAAATCGTGGCTCATCTTTCCCTTCTTACGAGTAAATCAATTTAATTAGGCTTTAAATAACTGTGTAGGTAAACAAATGAAAATTAAAGTCTAGTAAATGTGATACTATACAAATAATATAATAGCATGTAACAGAAACACACTCTAAAATTTAAATATATGTGATAACAAAGACCAATTTACTAAAAATAACCATATGGGAATATTCACATTTTCAGAGCTAATAGTTAGCTACTCACTCACGTTACACATATATATCTCATCATTTTCTTTTCATAACTTATGAATATAACTTTAAGACAAGACCATGAGAATTTGCCTTAAGACGGCAAAGATGATGTCTTAAGCGAAAAGTAAATCCTTAGGTCATGAAATGATGTCCGTAGGCCATGAAAATGATGCCTTTAGACCATGACACCTTCGAAGCATTATAAGCATAAAGTAAATCCTTAGGCCATGAAATGGCGTCCGCAAGCCATAAAAATGACTCCTTTAGACTATGAAGCCTTAGGAACATGATAAGGAGAAAGTAAATCCTAAGGCCATGGAGATGATGCCCTTGAACTATGAAGCCTTAGGGTAATTATATGATGATTAAAGAAAATGTATCTGTCTTGAGTTGCATACTTGTAATATCCTGATGTGATTCAACAACTTAATGCGGATTCTGCAGGTGTAATGCGATGTGGACTCTTGCGGGAGCCATGCAATGTAGATTTTTACTGATGCACTGCGATGTGGACTCTTACGGGAGTCATGTAATGCAGAATCTTGAGGGATATATGCAATGTAGATTCTTGCAGGAGCCACGTAATGTAGATTTCTACGGATGTACGCGATGTGGACTCTTGTAGGAGCCATGTAATGTAGACTCTTACAGGAGCCATACATGTAGATTCTGTTGATGCACTGTGATGCAGACTCTTGTAGGAGTCATGCAATATAGATTCTGTGGATGCGTTGAGATGTGGACTCTTGCGGGAGTCATGTAATGTTGACTCTTGCGGAAGCCACACAATGTAGATTTCTGTGGATGCACTGCGATTTGGACTCTTGCGAGAGCCATGCAATGTAGACTCTTGCGGGAGTCATGCAATATGGATTTCTGCCAATGCACTGTGTTGTGAACTCTTGCGGGAGCCATGCAATATAGATGTGGATATAGAGTAGCTTAGATGTTTTCACATGTTGGAGGTATAGTTTGAGCTTCCTTTGAATATGATCATTCAGTCACTGTAAGGTAGTTGCTGCATTTGTACCTGCTATTTCTGCGCTCAAAGAAAATTATAAGTTTTGAAAAGTAAGGTTAAGTCATACCTTTGCTTGTCTTGACTCCTTGTCGTTGTTTTGATTTTATGGACGGACTTGAACTCCTCAAAAATTTCTACCCCAGTTTAGAATAAAGATATTTTTTTGCAACTCTTTAATTGGGATGTTGCTTGCTCATGGAATTTTTGAGGTCTCTTAAAAAATTCTGCCTTAGTTTTTAATCATGGAGTCTTATAATCCTGCTACACTCAAAGAAAAACATTAGTTCAAAACAAACGGTTGTCTTACATTTCAACCTCGAGGTCTCAATTTTGAGTCTGTATTTTGTCAATATGGAGGTCATGGAATGAGCTAAAAATAATCTAACTTTGTTGAATAGAGAGTCTTGTCAAAAATTGTTATGGTTTAAATATAGAGGAAAAATAAATTTTTTATTAGTTTGAGACTGAAATGAGGAGGTATAGTCCAAAGAGTGTTTTACATTGGGTGAGAAGGAAGAAAGCTCGACCATTTTTAGATATTGAGTATATTTGTTATATTGCAGATTCTCAATCAAGTCGATGTTCAAATTATAGACAACCTTTAAGCAAAAATTAATAGTTCAGGTTGAACAAGAATTAATATACACAAAATTTTAGGCACTAGTATCAAAAGATGAGCTACTCGTCAAAAAGGACTTAGGACGAATGGGTGAGATAGAACTTAAACTTAAGAAGTGAATTGATTATCAAAAGGTAGAAGATAGGCTCTAAGCAAGACCTAAATACTAAGTTCGTACTTAAAGCTACTAGAGTGAACAAGTAAATAATGATAAGATATTTAAAAGATAGGCATAAGATATTTGAAGAAATTTTATTTTGAAAAAGTGGGAGTGTTGAAGATTTTAAAAGTTTTTTTAAAAAGATTTTGAAGAATTATCTCAATTGAGACATTTAATTTGAAACATTTGAGAATCGAAAAGACTGAAAAAAATTATTTTAATAATCCCACAAATGATCTAGCTTTCACCCTTATGACATTATGAAAAAGTAAAAGAAAGGGAGAAAATGATTTGATAGAAAAAATATTTGGATGATAAAGATTGTTCACATTTCTAAAATATGAGAATCTTTTGTAAAAGAATGAAAAAAGAAGAAGGACTGCATCCTTATAAAGGATTGCCTACGTATCTTGTTGGAACAAGAATTAGGACAGACGTAGTTCGGAATGAATACTTTGAATGAAGGCTAGAGACACGATGAGAAGAATAGTAAGCACATAGCACATAACGGTTATTGCATACGTGACTTAGAATTTTCTAAGATTTAGGTAGACACAGACTGAGGTTATTCTTATGTGAGAAGGCACGTGGTCCCACGGTAGTAAAACTATCTGCTCCACCACGTCTTAGCCGATTCTATAATAGAATTTTGAAGAGAATTTTGGAGAAGTACGAAGGCACAACTTCTGGGTATAGTGAAAGTGTGAAGTTCCCAAGTGGGGAAAATATAAACAAAATGCTAGTCATATATAAAGCAATAACACATAACACATAATGAAAAGCAATAACACAATGAACAATATAAAAAAAATAAAAATTAACAAATACATAATTAAGGAGTATAGGGGAAATAAGAGATAGCATGTAAACAAGTAAAAAGGAAAAAGGAAAGTGGATGGACATGGGAGAAGAACTAATATTTAAAGCAATCATTACAAAAACAATCATTAGGAAAACAAATAATTAAACATGGCAAAACAAATAATTCATCAACAAAAACAAATCAAAAGATGCTAGACATAGAAATAAATCAACAAGAGGAAAGGAATTAAAAGAATAGACGCAAATAAAGCTTAAAATCCCACATAACATACGAATTCGTAATATCTAGAACCTAAGGATACCCAGCAGAGTCGCCATGTTGTCGCGCCACATTTTTCTCGCGAAAAGCGAGATTTGGCGTGACAACTCTTTTGGATTAATTTGAAAGAGAAGAGTCGTCACTTAACGAATTAAGATACGTTAGGGCACCATTCTGAACTAATTACTCCTTACTTAATTAATTAGTCTACGTCAATCAAAATTCAGATAAGGATTCAAGTTACCTCGAAATTAAGGTGTTAGGCACCTTTCGAGGTCCACAAATGTGGGTCCCGACCGAATTCATATGTTATGTGGGGAAACTATGTGATAAACAAAGAAATTGTTAATTAACTAATCTAAAATAACCAAGTGCCTAATCATGGGACGTCTAACTTAATTATTCTAGATGAAGAATACAAGTGAAAAAGTAACGAAAAGATGAATAAAAATCTAATAAAATACATGCGTTTTAAATACAATCACAGCTTAAAATTACAACACAAGTTGACACACAACCTATTTCATAACTAAATGAAGTACAAATTCAATTGTTACTTACTTACATTATACGGGCATAATAAAAATAAAAGAGGTTAAGTTAATTAATTTATGCCATACAAAAAATAATAATTGCGAAAGACGAGGGGCTGACCTGGTTTGTGGAGCATCAAGTTAATCAAGAATACTAAAATATTCAAAAATATTGAGTTACGAATAGTAATGGAAGTCCAATAAGCCAACTGAGACTTTTGAAGAGGCCCCCAACTTTTCTCTATTCGACATAGTGTTCTAGTCCTCTCGTAAATCATAGCATCTCATGTAGAAAAAGAGATTGTTAGTAAAATGTATGCCAACTTGATAATGTAAGCGAATAAATAATAAACTAACAATACATAAAATTAAGAGAGAGAGAGAGAGAATTGGATCAGGGTATGACAAAGCTGAAACGGGCCCAATGAGATGTTAAATCCCTCTTCTCTATTTTTATAATCAACTCTCTTAAACGCCTCAAGACAAGACGAATATAATTCTTAAAAAAGTTATTCAAGAGTAGTAAATAAGATATTCATCATCTAAAAATAGTGCAAAGCTAATATAGGTATGTATATTTAGATTGTATGAAGGTATATCGATAATTAGTATAATAGTACAAGTTATCGAGTCTGAGACTTTTAAAAGGGTGACATGCAAAAATTAGAGAAGAAGGAAGTAACGAGGTGCTTTATATTTTTCTAATAAAGCTCTATGTGCTTCATACGGGAAGTCAGCTATAGCCTGCCTTTTTTTCATCATTTTCCAAAACGTACCTGATCCCCGTTGGGGGCGCCTACTCCGTTTGAGCTTTGCTTCGCACCTTGGATCCCTACTTGCCGTGATTTCAAGTGATATCATCTTATTGTGATGTACATGTAACAATATTCAAAGAGGGTGAGAGTATGTTTTTTCCTAGTGTTTAACTAGTAATAATGATAAAATAACACATATTTTATTTTAACCAAAGTAAGCACATAACGAAAGAGATTTTCTTAAAAATAAAAAATAAAAATGGTCTCTCCGTTCTTCTTTTTTTACTGGACCACGAGGTTTGAAAAAAAATCGTGGCTCATCTTTCCCTTCTTACGAGTAAATCAATTTAATTAGGCTTTAAACAACTGTGCAGGTAAACAAATGAAAATTACCGTCTGGTAAATGTGATACTATACAAATAATATAATAGCATGAAACAGAGACACACACTCTAAAATTTAAATATATGTGATAACAAAGACCAATTTACTAAAAATAACCATATGGAAATATTCACATTTTCAGAGCTAATAGTTAGCTACTCACTCACGTTACATATATATGTCTCATCATTTTCTTTTTTATAACTTATGAATATTAATTTAATTCAAGACATAATAGACTATCAAAATTTAAGAATTAAATAAATCTTAACAAATAACTAAAGGAACATGATGAATTTCACTGGAATCGCTAAATCAATTAGCCATGATTTGGAGAACTAATCATGAATTCAAAGATACCAAGGAAAGAAAAGAATTGATAATTGTCAAAGAATTTGAATCTTAATCCTAACCAAACAAATACCTCCTGAAGACAAACATATCTGACTAATGTAGTAAAACGTTCCCAACTAAGAAAATGTAACATGATCTATAAATAATTATCAAAGAGATAGGAACACTCAAACAAATTTGTATGTATGCTAGTATTAAAATAATTACAAGGAAAAGTTAAGAGTGGGCCTTAAAAAGAGCCAAAACTTTCTTCAAAAATTGATGACAAATCCTTTAACTTTGCCCACCATAGCTTTTGTCATATGAAAATTGTGAATTAATAAAAATGGGAATAGAAAGAAGAGAAGGGCAGAGTTTGCTGAGAGGTTCCTTCCCCCCCCCCCCCCCCCTCCCAAAAAAAAAAGATCATTTGGGGAAGGGGGTAGAAATAGGTGGCAAGACCTCTTAGTTTTAGGAAGAATTGTGTCTACATGAAAAGGACTGATAGGAAGTGAATTATTTTTGGACAAGAGTAATATCCTTCCATCTAAAGAAAAGCTTTTTGATTTTGCAGTTTGATTTTATGGATATAGAATGATGTAAAAGCAATTCAAATTTGAAAAATGGATAGCATTGATATGTTTGATTAATAAATCCTGAAAGAATCATGAATTGCCATTTTTTTCACAATTACAAAATAATTAATAATACAATATAATATAGTGATATAACTAATAATAATATAATGAACATTAATAATGATAACAACAACAACGTCACATAAATCTGTTATTTTAACTTAGTTAAATATACATACAATGTAAAATCATGGACAAAATGAGATGCTATTTAATAACATAAAAAAATATTAATAAATATGCAATTAATTTATAATAAAAAATAAAAGATATTTGAAACTAAAATACCCATATTTAAATGTGAGTGCATGTAGATAACAACAACAACAACAACAACAACAACAACAATAATAATAATAATAATAATTAAAAAAAAAAGATGATAAAATGATAATGATACTAAAATAATGTAGATAATATTTGTTATCACAAAATTTGATTACAAAAACACGTAAAAGTTGTGTTTTGGCCTCGTGACCTAATAAACGCTTGAATGAGTAAAATGACAAAAGGATGGTCAAAATTGTGTAGGTGTCTTGTAGGGATCCCAAACATCAAGATGTATCATTTCTAATGGTTTTACACTTTTGAAAACACTGACTGAAAAAAATAGTCTACTCTGTTTAGCCAAATAGAAAATAGGACAGTATGTGGTAGCATCAACATTCCTTTTGTGGATCAAGCCAAGGTACTTCATGACTTGAATTGAAGGATGCCTCAACCTCTGGTGCCACAAGCTAGTAGAGCATGATCTTCCAGGTGCTTGAGAGACCAGCATTGCAGTATTGTTCAAGCAACCTTTATTCTTTAATTGCTTCACTACATATAAAGCTCCCTCTTCTCTACCAATCCCCCTCACCCTGCCACTGTAGAGCTCTTGAAAGACGCAGAAATCAGGGAAAAAACTGACAGAGCATGAGAAGCCTTTTGCCAATTTTGAGACTGATATGAGGTTGTATTTGAAATCTGGGACATGTAAGACACTATCAATTCTCATGTCTTCTAGAAACTCAGCAATTCCTAGATGTGTTATAGTGGATTTCTCTCTATTTGGAAAATATACTAGCTGTTTATTAGAACTATTCAAATCTCTTTTCTCTATTAGCAAGCTTAAATCTGCAGTAATATGATGTGTTGCACTTATGTCTACAACCCATTTCTTTACTGCAAACTCAGACAACAAGGAAATAGCATTACCTACTAAATTGTGTTGTTGAGTCACAACAGTTGTACCTGCTAAACTGGCCTGATGAGCTGGTGGATCTTTCATCATTCCCTGCAACTGTCTATACTGACCATCTATCAGTTGAGGTCCACCAAGGCCATAGAGCTGATGCAACTGCTTGTATTGTGCTTCAGAAAATACAGGACTAAGAACATCAATGCCATGAGTATTGCTGCATTCACTCTCAACCATGTAAGGTTTTTAATCCTCATTTTTGACAGTGTTGACTGCAAATTGTTTCCTTTTATCAAAGTGTGGCTGATTGTTATAGTTTCTTTTCTCAAAACCACCAGTAAAGTTCTTCTTCTTTAAATCATAAACTGAACTCTTCTTAGTGTCTTCCTTCTTAGTGTCACTAGGATAGCCATGTAGAAAGTAACAATCATCCTGAACATGGACACCTCTTCCACAGTAGTTGCATTTCATGAATGTCTTCTTTTCTTTGTAAGGTTGTCCTCGATTCATCTGCATAGCAATGTGTTCTCCCTTCCCAATCGAAGGAAAAGGGCAAGATCTCTGACTTTCGACTTCACTTATCAAACCATATGCTTGATTAAGCGAAGGCTCAACAGTTTTCAACAACAATTGTCTCCTTACCTGCTCATACGATTCATCGAGGCCACTAAGAAATTGAAGCAAACGTTGCCTTTGTAGATGTTCAACATAATCCTTAGATCTAGCATAATCACAGCTACGTGAAGGAACTAGGGCATCATATTCGGCCCATAACTCTCTCAGCTTCATGAAGTACATAGCCACATCGTCAGTTCTTTGTGAAATCATAACAATTTCTCGATGCAATTGGAAGATACGAATGCGATTCACTTTATCAAAACACTCCTTGAGATCTTCCCACACTAGATGCGCATATGAAGTATACACAATTCCACTGAGCAGATGTGCAGAAATCGTGTTCATAATCCAGGACAAAATGATTGTATTACAAGTTTCCCAATCCTCAAGCAAATCAGCACCAAATTGTTCCTTTTTGCAACTACCAGTTACAAATCCCAGTTTTCTTTTAGCTTGCAACGCAAGTGTTATTGACCTTCGCCATAAACCATAGTTCTCCGAACTAGTTAACTTCTTCAGAATTAATACCAAACTAGGTGTATCGGAAGGATGAACATACAAAGGATGTGAGTTATTTATTTTTTTAGCTGCAATATAGGATCGTTCTTCAACAGCTGCATCAGTTTAGGATGTAGAAGCCATTGGAGAGTTTTAGCTAAGAACAATGTAGATAGCTGTGAATTTCGATAAACCGGAGTACGCAACCCAGTCACGCACGCTCTGATACCATGTCAATTTGTGTGTATTCGAAGCTTGTTAGTCCAAGCTTCATCAATGGCAGAAGTTATAGATAGGAGAAAATGAGAATTCAGATATTTTTATGTTGTGGTGGCAGTTACATGAGCTCTGTATTTATAGACAGAGTTGGGCAGTGGCAACTGTCTACAGTTCACCATAACTAACTTATAACCACTACTAACTAATTTACTTAGAACAAACCTCACCATTAATTATTCTAATCACTGAAATAGCCTCTCTATCAGAACAAATGTCGTACATCTATCAGAAATAGCCTCTCTACCTCATAAAAATAAAATGAGGTCTACCTACAACGTACACATCTCACCATCCCAAATTTTAATGGTAAAACTATACTAAAATGGTCGTACAATCTAACTGGGGTAGTCCTAAATGAATATGAATATCTGTTGCCAAAAATAAGTGGATTTGGTTGGCCAATAAAAATGGCCTCCCATGATTAAACTTTAAAGAAAATGACTTTCAAATTTTGAATCCCCTAAATTCACTTCAAATTATTATTACTAAGAGCTAGGAGTATAGTTAATTACACTTAATAATAATATTAATTTTGAATGTTGTATTATTTGTGAAACAAATCCAGCATGGATAACTAACTAATGAACCTTTTCTTCTGTACTCTGTGTTAGGATCTGTTGGAAAAATGTATCTCAAGAGGAAATGTCCATAATTGGTTTGGAAAATTTTTCTTTTTGAAATATTATTTTTTATATTTACTTATTATTAAGTAAATTCCACTACGTGAATGAAATATCCTTAAGAACAATATTATTGACACACTCAAGCTATTTTATTTTTGTTGAAAGAAACAATGAATGATATATCTCAAAAGAATTTATCTAGGTTCATTATCTTAAACATTGATTTATCTTAATATATATTTAAATAAGTTGCTACTCATGTTCTATAATTTTAAGGCAATCGAATAGCAATAACCATATTGCAACCGACAACCGTTATTTGACTATCATTTGAAATTTTTATTTGACAATAATTAGCCAATTTGTTGGATCTCTTCACCTACATATATTGTCACAAGTGTTCTTTACTAAAATAAATTATGAAAACTAGAGACAAGTTTCTTCTTCTATATATGCTCGCATATTTTCCTCTTCTGAGAGAACAAAAATAAAGAAAATTCCCTCCTTTTCTTCTGCTAAATTTTCTGTCAAAATAAATCTTTGTTAGTTTTTGTGCTTCTAATTATACTAGAAGAGTTTGTTAAATCCTAAAGGATACACCTATACCTAATAAAATATCCTTAAGGACAGTCTTTAATACGCTTCAAGCTTTCAAGAATTCCGTACAATTATTGTGATTAAGTATTTTTGACCCGTAAGTTTTTCCAACAATTTTTATTCTCTAAAACATACTATTTTTACGACAAGGATTAGACTTTCTAGTTATATTTGGCGTCTCAATTATTTGCCATTTAAGCAAATTCTATTCTTTGGTCGGAGATATAACGCCTATTATTAAAAAGCCAAGTACAAGTACTCTGTACTACTTACAGCTCAATAGTCTCGAGACTATTTCTAAACACTGACATGGATTACTTTTTTAAAATTTGGATATATATATAAGATTGTGTTTACACCCACTTTAAGTTGACTTTAAGAATTTTAAAATATGTTTACACCTATACTATTATATTTCTTGGATATATATAAGAT
Source organism: Capsicum rhomboideum (assembly GCA_031232105.1). Lineage (NCBI taxonomy): Eukaryota > Viridiplantae > Streptophyta > Magnoliopsida > Solanales > Solanaceae > Capsicum > Capsicum rhomboideum. The sequence continues at coordinate 132,265,961 of CP124712.1, read as the reverse complement.
TGTGGTTTTTCAGTGTGAATTTTAACAATATCACACATTTAATCAGAGCTTGTCAAGATGCACGGGTAAATTAAGTATTCTTGGAAGCACGTAGGCACGATTTTGTTCGTACACTAGTCCTGTCTCTCAAGTTAAGACACTAAGGATGGTTTGATATAGTGTATAAGAAAAATGCAAAATATAGTGTATTACTAATACTTGCATTGATAATTCTTACGTTAGTTATGCTTGTGTTTGTTATACTTGCATTTTTTTTATGCAGTGTTTGGTTTGGTGTATTAAAAATAACATTAATTGCATAATTTCTAAGCTAATTTTTTTTTTACAAAAATACCCTCCATAAGTATAGTGGAAAGGATGTGGAAAAGATTTTGAGGGACAATTGTGACTTTAACCATACTAATGCATGCATTAGATCCATTGCATTACTAATACCATGGATTTCCATGCATTAGTAATACACTCCTTAATACCAAATAGAGTGTATAACTAATGCAAGCATTAGTAATACATATGATGAAAAAGTTAACCAAACAAGGTATCAGTAATGCACAAAGCTAATGCATGCATTTTTTTTTAATACACTCTACCAAACGACCCCTAAAATAACCAATAAAGTGTTGTTTTTCGGGTACAAAATCTGTATTTACAACAACTTCAAACGCAAGTTCAAACAACTCATGAACTATCAAAATAAAGTTCAAACTATTTTCTGGAAAATAGAGAAACCATCAAGAAAGAGATGAAAAAGAAGAATCAAGTCAACCGAAATCACGGTGTGTCCTTAAAGAAATTATTCCCCTTAAGTACCCGTGGTTAATAGAATATATCCTCACAGGATAAATTGATTCACTTCAGCAAATAGTGGGACCTCAAATTTGCTGAACTTCGAACACACTTAAGAATGTAAATCACACTTGAATTTTTAGGAAGAAAAAGATGTTTTTCACTACAAAATTTTGTATCTTTACCTGAGGAAAAAATCAGGTATTTATAGCCAAAATGTGGTGCTTCAGAAAGGAAGCAATGGTTCATAAAAAATCGCACTGTTTCGGACCGTCGGGTCTACCTGCACCCGCAGGTTGCCTTTTTTGCACGAATCAGAAACTTCTGGCTTATCTATGGACCTCATCTGCGTCCACAGATGGGGACCTGCGTTCGCAGGTCGCCTTTATAGTTTCAAACAGTGCCTCGAAGGATCGCATCCCTTCAAGGTGCGGTGCGTTATGACATGCGTCCGCAAATGGAGAATATTTTCGTATCGAATTTTTGGATTAAACAATCATTAACGCTCAAGTTTCAAATGAATTTTATCTAAAAAGATAATCTCTCGATCATTTACCAAATCCAAATTCGAATTCGAATTCGAATTCGAAGTCAAGCCGAGCGAGCGACAACAACGATGGCGTGAGGCTTGCTTTCTTCTTGCCTCACTATCCACATGGAGTATTGCTTCTATATTTAAGCATGAAAGAGTTTCTTTCTCCCACCAATGTAGTAGAACATTCCTTCCTTAAAGTGAAAATACAATTCATTTTTTTTCTCCATTTATTCTTTCTATTTTCCATTCACATTTCATCACTAGAACCCAACATAAAGAACCTTCACCTAATTTTAATTTATGTAGGTAAAAATATTGTCAGACACAAATAATAAACCTATTATATATTCGTGCTAAATATAGGAGGGTCAGATATTTTTTTTTTTTATTCGCTCATATCTGATTTGACTCATGTTTTTGCCATTTCTAATTCAGATGTGAGCCCACAACAGTAAGTTGTATCCGCCTCTGATCGTACTCTTCAATTGAAATGAAAATAATCTTTTGAAGAAGGAAAAAAGAAAATGTGGAAGATGCACAATTTGAATCAATGACTTGATATGGAGCACCACCCTTGTACCTTTGTCATAACTCATTACCCTTTTAATTATAAAAAAATCATATCCTTTTTTCTTGAATATTCCTTTATTTTTCTAAATTTATCTTTTATTTATATCATTATCACCATTGATTGGTACTTGGTAGACATAATAAATGCTCCATCATTTTACACATCGTCAGCCACCTAAATTTGGCACAAACTTTCATTTTGATACTTCAACTAGTCATTATTCATTTTAAACACCTAACAAGTGTCCAAGTATCTCATTTTGGCACCTTTTGTTGACATAACACATTATGTGTGCTGCAATAATTTTAGGCGCGTGAGGAGCTCTTTTTTATAATTTTTCTATTTTTTCTTACCTTCTTTTTCCCTCTTTCTTCCTCCACCTACTCCACCTTCTACCACCACTAACTACCACCGGTAATTTTTTTTCTTTTGTATTTTTTTTGTTTACCTTCTTCTTCTCCCTCCACCAACTCCACCTTCCAACATCACCAACATCACCATCCACCAAACTACCATCAGTAATTTTAGAATTACAAAAAAATAGAATAAGTAAATAAATAAATCATCACACACTAATTTTGAAGAACTTTAGGAACATATGAAAGAATAGAACGGAAAAGTACTCTTTCAAAGAATCCTATCATCCCCGTCGTAATTTCACCAGAAAAATACTCTTTCAAACTCTTCTCCTCCCTAAATTCTTATCTTAAATCCTCCATGGTTGTTGCACAAAATCTTACAACAACAACAAAATCAATAATAGTGATAACCAAATTTTCCACACTACCACCATTAATTTTATTATTCACCTCCAAATTTTTTGCACCACAAGTGAATTCAATATCGTCAAACTTACCTCCACCAATTTTAATATTCATCACCAAAAATTATAATGCCATCATTAATTTCACCATCTTTAACTTGACCCAATATCAATTTTGAAATTGAAAAAAAACTAAACCCACAACAAATAGAAAGAATCAAAATTTAATGAAATTCAAAAAAAAAAAAAAAAAAAAGGAAATAAGAAAGTGGGGTGGGGGGAGTTGTTTTTGTGAAAAAAAAAAAAAAAGAAGGTGTGTTGGAGAAGAAGTGTATTACACCTTCTTTATTTATTTTGCTAATTGTGAAAAAGGTGTCAAAATGACACAACAAAACACTACTTCGAGTGTTTAAAATGAACAATGCTTAATTGAGGTATTAAAATGAAAGTTTGTGTCAAATTTAGAAGGCTGCCGATGTGTTTGGACTTTAAAATAATGGACACTCAGATTGAACTACTATTTTAAATCATGTATCAGCCAATTGCCCACGTTTATCCAACTCTGAAGAATTATTACTCCTACCTTTGAAGAAATAATAATATACACTAGACTCATTTAGCCATTTAGGTAGGTTGATGTTAAATATACAATTATTCTACAGTCAAACCTCTCTATAGTGACAACGTTTATCCAAAAATTTCATGGTTGTCCAAAGGGGAAGACACGGGCTTTAAGTCAGTGCAACCAAATTCTGACAAAAAGTCAAAGGTAAATTTTCTTTGCCCCGAAATAATTCCATGTGGTTCACGTATGATTTCCTTGCCCAAGAAATAATGGGCAACACCTAGGTCTTTGATCCAAAATTCAGAATGCAAAAAGATCTTGATAGATTCCAATTCACATGACTCATCTCATGTTAATAAGATATCGTCCACGTAAACTGCCAAAATAGACACGCGCCCCTGAATTTTGTTAAAGAAGAGAGAGTAGTCATTTAGTGAATGAGAGTAACCTTTGAAACTTAAAGTTGTAGTCAAACGAGCATACCAACTGCTTCGATGCTTGACGCAATTCATAAAGGGATATTTTAATTCGACAAACATGAGATGAAGTAGGAGCTTGCATACCAATAGGGAACTTCATATAGACCTCTTCCTGCAAATCACCATGCAGGAAGGCATTATTCACATCCAACTGTGAAATATGCCAATGTTTTTGGACTGCCACTGTCAATAGACATCGAATGGTTGTTATCTTGACAACTGGTGAATATGCTTTTGTAAAATCTATCCCCTCTCACAACTAACCGAGCTTTAAGTCTTTGAACACTCTTATCCTGTTTATACTTAACCTTATACACCCATTTTCAGGGTAGAGCTTTCTTCCCCTTAGTCAATTCCACAACATCCCATCATGTATTATTGGATTCAAGAGCCTCAAATTCTTTAGCCATGGCCTTTTCCCACCCAGGATGCAAATAGGCTTGAGAATAGAAAGTAGGTTTAGTGATTGAAGAAACAGAGGTTAGCAGGGATTGATTATTACTAGATAATGCAGAAAAGGAAAGCGAAACAGGAGAAACAGAGGCCGAAAAACACTGAGTAGTGACATTAGTGAGAACGACTGAATTGCAAATGTAGTCACTTAAGTACTTGGGAGTGTGAGAGACTCAAGTGAATTTTCCAGTAGGCTGTGGGGGTGGAACATGATTAGGTACTTCCATGCCCTGTAGTTGTTGTTGATGTGCAGGTATAGCTTGTGGCTCAGGGTGAATATCAGGGATGTCCACTAATTTTGATGGTATAAGAGTGGAAGGGGTGTAGACAGGACTTGTAATAGGTAAAGAAGATGGAGAGGAAAGAGGATAAATAGGAGAAGATGAATTATAATCTGGAGATACAAAGGAGTGAGAGTGAAGAGGGAAAGTGCTTCTTGTTGCGATATTACTAGAGAAAGGATATATCCCTTCATGGAAAACAACATCCCTTAACGCAAAATCTTGTTATTACTTAAGTTAAGAAGTTTGTATCCCTTCTTCCCAAAGGTATAACCTAAAAACACACATTTGACATATTTAGGATCTAGTTTCCCTCTATGGACTAGTAAAGTAGAGGCATAACAAAGACAACCAAAACACCTGAGAAGAGAATAATCAGGTGAGTGGCCAAATAACAACTCATAGGGTGTTTTCATATTTATCAACTTAGAAACCTATTGATTAAGAAAGTTATTGTGAAGAGACACTCCCCCCAAAAATGAATAGGTAGATTTGACTGGAAAAACAAATCCCTAAACACCTCTAATAAATGTTTGTGTTTCCTCTCCATCACTCTATTTTGTTGTGGAGAGGATACACAAGAAGTTTGGTGTGTGATGCCCTCTGAAAGAAGAAATTTTGTAGCCTCTTTACTATTGCCTAGTTCAAGGGCATTATCACTTCTAATGATCTTAACTAGTGTGAAATTGAGTTTGTTCATGGCTAAAAGTTGTTTAAAACAGTAAAGGCATTAGTTTTAGTGATAAAAAGAAAGGTCCATGTAGCTCTACTATGATCATCTACTATGGTTAAAAATACTTAAAACCATCATGTATTAGGGTCTTGTAAGGTCCCCATGTATCAATATGTATGAGGTCAAAAATATGCTTAGAAACAGTAGTATTAAACCCAAAAGGTAATTTAATTTGCTTTGCTCTAGCACAAATATCACAAGGAACAAAAATAGAATTGATAGGAACAGGACAAACATATTTCATGTTAGAATAGGGCATCTGACCAAGCCTACAATGCCAAGTGTTTACATCAACAGAAACTGATCCTAGAAATGAAGAACTTGGTACTTGTTTTATAGCACTTTGATTAAAAGTAGAATTAAAAACTTTGCTAAAAGAAGATAGACTATCTGAATGCTTGACTTGTCTGGTGCTATTACATGTAAAAGATACAACCCCCTAGTGACTTTACTAAGAACCAGTGGCCTCTTTATTGAAGGGCCCTGCAGAATAGCACCAAAACTAGAGAAACTGAGAATGGAGTTAAATTGCAAACATAGTCTATAAGTTGTTTGAAGGTTCTAATGAAAAGATGGAAAATATACGACATAATGTGTAGTAAAGTTCGAGAATAAAGACACTGATCCTGATTTAAAAATAAGAGCTCTAGTAGAATTTGGCAGATTCATATATATATAGGCTTAGGAAGGTTTTTAACATTGAACAACAAGTTGATATCAGATGTCATGTGCTCAGAAGCACCTGAGTCTCGAATCCAAGAAACTAAGCTTAAAGAGACACTAAAATAGGACTTAGAAGGAGGTAGAGTAGTTATACCAGCACAATTGACTGTTGCAAACTCTTCAGTATTAGTTTGTGCTTCTGCTCCTAGCTTCACATATTGCAAAAGTTTTTAGAGGTGATGGTATTGATCCTGGGTCATTGGCTTGTCACCTGAACTACTTACTGATTCATCAATGGAATAAGTAGAATTGCTTTTGACTGGGGGTTCCATCCTCTTAGACTTTACGAATTTGATATCATCAGAAAAACCTATCAACCAGTAACAATTTTCAACAGTGTGGTTTGTTTTATTATAGTAAAAACAGAAGAGACCATTAGCAATTTTCTTTCCTTCAGTTACAAGTTTCCTTTCTACAAACTTTTGTGAATTACGAGGTTGTCTAAAAGGCCCAGTAATGAAAGAAGAAGAACCAACTACATAGGTGTTTGTTCCCTGCTTAGAAGAATAAAAAGTTGTAGGTGCAGCATGCTATAAGACATGAATTTCCCTCTATTTCTCATCCATGATAAGGAGAGAATAGGTATAATTAACTGAAGAAAGAGGAGAAAGCAACAGTAGGTTGCTTCTAGGGCCTGGATAAGTTTCATTCAGGCCCATAAGGAACTGAATAAGCCTTGCATCTTGTTCAGATTTATGAGATTTCACCTTACCTCCATATGAATAATAACAGGTGCAAGGAAGACACCTGTCTCGACTGTCTAGCTCATCCCACAACTTTTTCAGCTTGGTATAGTAACTTGTAATGTCCATATTTTCTTGAACTGACTCACTGATTTCCTTTTGCAGTTGATAGAGAAGGGGTCTATTGCTCTGGCCAAACCTCTCCTCAAGCGCCTCCCAGATGTGTTTTGCAGTTTTGGAGTACAAAACACTTTCAGCAATCTCCTTTGAGATTGAATTTAGGAGCCAAGAGATCACCGTGTTGTTGCATTTAGACCATGCTTTGTAGGTATCAGAAGTGAGACTTGGAGTGGTGATTGTTCCATCAATAAAACCAACCTTATTCTTTACTGATAAAGCTATCAGAATTCCCCTGCACCAACCACCATATCCCTTCCCATCAAAGGTAGTATTCACTAGCACCATCCCAGGAGAATCTAAAGCATGAAGAAAGAAAGGATGAGATGTTTCTAGCATACTATTTTGAGATGAAGCAACACCAACTCCAACTGAGGAGTTTTTAGTAGTGCTTTCATTAGAAGGAGTGTTGTTTACCATTAGATATAGAAGAAAAGAGAAGGATTAAAGGGAAAGAGACTGTGAAAGGAAGGAAAAACTTGGAAGATGATTAGGATCTACTCCTAATACTCTGATTCCATGTTAAACAAAAGGGAAGACAATTGATAAATTTTCTGTGTATATTTCATTGATCACTGTTACATCAATTTATACAAATAGGAATGGAAAAATGTCATCATGCTATGTACACTTGTCACTATTTTATAGGCTAACTTCCTAACAAACTTTGCAGGGTAATTATTCACACAATATTCCTTTGCTATGTACACGTATTCATCCTTCTAGAAGGTGTCAAAAGGAATGTTGCTTTCATCATCATTTGGGCCTAAGTTGTACGAGCCTAAATGTGCTTTGACTATATTTGAGTCCAAAGTTCTTTTTGTCTTGATGAACTCAGCTTCTATACACTTCTTCTTTATTCCATTTTTTAGAGTATCCTTGAGTTGAAAGAGGCGGGAAGTACTGTGATGGTCTGAGAAATCAGAGATTACCACTGAGTTTGAATTCGAGATCCCAACATAAAGTGCCATCAAATTTTTTACTAATAATAAATTGAAAACCTCAACGTAAATAAGTACAATGGATTTGGTCTCTTGATTTAACACTAAACTAAGATTATTGTTCTATTTTATATGTTAGTCTCTCCTTATTTTTCTAAACTCTGGTAATAAAAAAAAAAAAGAAGAGAAAAGACATAAAGTGACCACTGAAGTTATCCTGAATTTGTAAAAAGACACTAAAACTTTGTGAGCGACCTATTACCCCACAAAACTTGTACAGATCGTTGTAAATAGATCATTTTGATCGATTTTGAGCCTATGCATGTGGTCAAGCCTATGACGCACGTGAATGAGGAATCTTGGCAAAAACCACCAATTAAAAAATGCCAAGTGTAGTTAAATTTGAAAATTATTTTAAAAACCCGTCTTCTCCTCTTTAAAAGTTTTATTCCCCCAAATCTCCATTGATATAGCCGTTGGAGCTTTTAAAAAAAAAAAAACTTACCTTTTCTTAAGCTCTTCTTAATGAAACCAACCTTAAAAGGTAAGATGTTTCCATTTATGTTCTAATTTTTTCTTACTTTCTAGTTTTTCAAGCTTTAATTTCGCCTTAATTTGCTTAAAATTTTTGAAATCAAGTTATACTTTGTGATTAGGTTTTGAGGAAAATATTCTTATAATGTCAAAGGCAATCTTGAATCGTATTTGTAATGATGAGAATGATCCCATGTTGCATTTGAAAATGCGATGCAAATATGAAGACTTACTTTCAATACAAACATCATGGTTGGAGGACAACCCAGGTAGACGATTTTGGTCCTGTCCACGCTATCATGTATGTTCTACACGCTATCATGTATGTTCTATACATAGTCTGTTATTTTTTCTTATTTCTATTAAATTGATTTGTTTATGCTCTATTTTAGGAGAAATCATGTAATTTCTTTAGGTGGAGAGATCCGGAAGAAATTGATTTACAATCCAAGTTAGTTATTTCGATACTGGCCAAGAGAATCAAGGAGTTGGAAGAAGCATTGGCTTTTTCTGAAAGTAAGGGAAAATGGGTGATGAAAGAGAAGGAGAAGGAGAAGAGCAAATATTGTAATTGGAAGCTCATTGCTTGTCGTGATTGTCGTGGTGTTTTTCTTATTTTTAAGCATTACCAAAAATATGAAAAATGGCAAATGTAATTGTGTGCAACTAAAATTGCCATAGTTGTTCTCTTGCTCTATTTTACATTGTAGTTTGGTTGTTGCTTTCTCTTTGTCGGAATAGTAGTGGCTTTAACAAGATGTAATTTTGTTTGGTTTTGTAGGAGAAGGCTTATGTAACAAGTTGTTCTCTTGCTCTATTTTACATTGTAGTTTGGTTGTTGCTTTTGTTGCTTTCTCTTTGTCGGAATAGTAGTGGCTTTAACAAGATGTAATTTTGTTTGGTTTTGTAAGAGAAGGCTTATGTGACATGTTTTCTATCATTTTGTATTAGGCTTATGCAACCTGTTTTGTATCAATATAATGTGGTATTAATGATTAGTTGAGAGCATTCAAAACCTGTTATTCATACATATTCAACTACAAATACAGTAATTGAAAGTAACAAGGCAGCCACAATGAAACTAAATAAAATGAGAACTTCATTCCAACATAATCAATGTTTACTTCCAAAATGAGAACTACAAATAAAAGCTTGACCTTGTTTTATTTGGTACCTAACAAAATATAGTTTGATACCTAAAGGTACCTATTAAAATAGAGATAACAAAACATAGTTTCAACTAAAAACAGAATCAAAATGGAATCAAGAACATCACCAAAATATACAAATTCTAATTGTTTGAGACAATATAAACAACACCACAAATCTGCCAAAAGCATCACATCAGCTAAACAGGTTTTTTCCTACTTCCATGGCACATGAGTCTTCCTACTTAAACTGGTTATGCTTTGATTATTAGCAGCAGCTGCAGACATGGTTTCTATAACTTTTTCAGCCCTCATTTTTTGAAGTTTGCTATTGGTTATGGTTAACTTCCCCTTCCATTTAAATCCTTTCCTTGGTCTGTAGACAATATCACCAGTTACTACATCAGCCCTCTTTGTCACCCTTGTACTAGTGTTAATGACCCTTCTACTTGGCAATCCAGGTTGCATAGTCAAAACAGAGAATAAAAAAACATAAATATGAACTAAGTCAAGAAAAATTATACTCACTACTTACATTAAGAGTGGTAAATCCATCTTCAGCTTGGTATATTCCAATTCCTACCATCCTTGGCCTTTTAAAAGGTCTTGTATATCCTCCACTTGTATCCCCATGCTCTTGTCTTTGAGGAGGCATCCCCTTTCCTAGGCCCCTTCCACTGCCAGAACTGGTTTGGCTTTTTTGAGTCATTCCTCTTCCTCTACCTATGCCTTTATTGTCATGTCTTTCTTGAGACATCCCTCTTCCTCTACTTATTCCTATTCTTCTACCACTTACACTAGCTTGTTTATTGAGACTCAAATGTTAGAGTATATATATATTTTTAGAAATAATTAGACAAATTACCTGTGTGGGTGCAGAAGTTCCATCTGATTGACTTGGAACAATTGTAACAGTCGGACCACTTAGTACAGTTGGAACGTTCCCCCTTCCTCTAACTCTTCTTATACACTTCTAATGTTTGTGGTGGTCTGATTATTGACATATTAGTGCATCATCATCATCATACCCAGTAAGTTCCCACCAGGTGGGGTTTGGGGAGGGTAAAGTGTACGCAGTCCATACCACTACCTCAGAAGAAGTAGAGAGGTTGTTTCTGATAGACCCCCGACTCAAAACAAATAACCATAACAAACAAAAATCAGAAAAACCAATAGCAAAAGGAGATAACACATCGCTAGGTCAGCAAAGAAGCAAGACACCCACAGAGTACCACTATAAACCAGTTATCCAAAAATCACAAATGCCACCAAAATAATGCGAACCAAAAACTGTCAAAGAAACAACAAGCACAGATACAATCAAACACTCTATCCTGCATATACTTAAAATATTCTGATAATTACAAACTAATAAATATACCTGTGTCTGAGAAGAAGTTGCAACTGACTGACTTGAAATACTGCCCCTTGCCCTGCCTCTTTCTCTGCCAGTAAAAGCTCCAACCTGTGTATTAAAATATTAGTCTTTGTACTTAAATAAATGTACATTAGATAATGACAAATAAAAATACATGTGCTTAAGAAGATGTTCCGGCTGATTGACTTGGACCAGGTTGATCTCTTGTAGGACATCCTCTTTTATTATGTCCTTGTGTACCACATTTGCTACAAGTCATAACAGCACCACATTTGCTAAGCTTCCTAGTTTTCCTGCTTTCATTAGCCTCTTTCCTTCTAACTTTACTTGGTCTTCCAGGTATCTTCTTGACCTTTGGTGGCTTTACAATTGGATTATTTGATGTTGGCCACATTTTTATATTGTTCATTGGGTGAATAAAATGGGCACATATGCTGAGGTAGGTATCCTTGTGATAGCAGCTAGCCATAAAATTTATGGGCTCATATTCCTTGTAATAAAGGGCAGCAACACTATGAGGACAAGAAATGCCTCTAAGCTGTCAAGATCTACAACTACAACTCCTACTCATAATGTCCATAGTATGTGTGAAACCCTTGTGCTCAATCTCAAAACCCCTTTCCCCATTCCAAGATAAGTTGCATTACATTGACTTATCAATATTTTCTTGGAGAATCTTCAGATCCATGGGAGAAATACCAGTATTCCAAGTGTTTGAAAACTGCCTCAACTCACCAATTCTTTTCATCATCTTCACCCTAATCTCCTCAAGCATTGTAATGATTGTTTTGAACCTTGCAAGAAGTATCCATGCATCAAAACTCTCTGCCATATTATTGTCCACAACATCACATTTGTTATGCTCTTCAAAGTACCTTTTGCACCATGTCTCTAAGTTGTACCATTGAAGAGCATCCAAACAATTCCTTCCCAACTTTTTCATTTCTTTTATATGCTCTTTCAATTCAGCTTCAAATATGGATTTTGCAATCCTCTAAAATAGTCTTCTTCTTTCTACCCCTTTCCAGTTCTTGCACCAATTGGCAAGAACATGTCTAGCACATTTTTTGTGTTCAGGCAGTGACAATAGTTCTTTAATAGCAATTTCCAGTCCCTAACAAAGAAAGAAAGCACATTAAACTGCAGAACTAAAGAAAAAATATTAGCTAACACTTTTTAAGAATAGAGTCATACCTTTTGCATATCAGTAATGATGCTTAGTTGATGCCCTTCTCCAAGCTCAAGATCATTCATTAATAGTTCAAGAAATCATGTCCAGGTAAACTGATTCTCAACCTCAACAACTGCCTGAGAAATAGGCAGCATTTGGTTGTTTCCATCTCTGCAAACAGCTACCAACAACTGAAAGCACACATAAAACCCTTCAAATATTAACTGTCCAGATTCATCAGCTTCTCCAACCTTAACAACACAAGTGCTACCTAGATTCCTCCTCAAAATCTTATCCTTGTAGTAAAAAATTCTACCATACTCCATAATGTGATCACCCATAATCTTTTGTAGCACTCTAGACCTAGCTCTTCTCATAGTTGTCCTACCAACATGAATATCCAACTCCTTTCTAATAATCTCCTGTAACTGGACAATCCTAATGTTTGGCTGTTGAGTTATTCTATCTTTGTACTTACTGGCTAGAAACTTTGAGTTACAAAGATAGTTAAAAGTTAATGTCAAACAACTATGAATAGGATTGTATCTTTTAACAATAAAATCTCCATTAGTTTTATTCTTACTTGCACACAACAACCAAGGACAAGTCTCTTTGCAACACCTCACTCTAACTCTGCCAGGCTCATTCACATACTTTTTAATTTGAATCTTTTCTTGAATTGCATATCTGGTCACTGCTAGCCTAAATTCCTTTACACTTGGAAAAATCAATCCTAATTCCCAAATAATTTTTTCACAAGTTTCATCAAAAACAACTCTATTTTGTTTTTTCTTCCTTCCCACAGGTTTATGCACTGCTTGATCAACCTCTTTACCGCTCCCCAACCTACTTCATCATCTAATTCAAATCTAGGAGCTTCATCACTTAGATAGTAAGGTTCATCACCTCCTAGCTTACTAACTAGGTTATCCCTAATACCAACATTTGTCTCATCATACCCTATGTTTGGACCCTTTTTACCAACATGAATCTGTTCAGAAGTTGTACCTCTAGTTCTTTTTTGTGACCTATTAAAATGCCTCCTGCTTTCCCTTATATCAATATACTCTTGATGGACATCACTGTCAACCTCACTTTCTTCACTAGTATCCTCTTCAGATTCTGAATTATCTTCTAAATTATCATCACTTTGATCCTCCTCTATTGTAGGATCAAGAGGGTTGGAAGGTACAATAAAAGGAGGAGGCTGATCAAGAAGGTTGGAAGTTTCAGCATGAGGGTTGGAGGTTTCAACAGAAGGGTTTGAAGGAAAAGATGTAGAAGGAGGCTGAATATTAGGGTTAGAAGCATCGGCCTCATTAAAAGGGTTTAAAGATTCCTTACCTACCCCATTGTCCCTCATATTGGGGACAAACTCCAATTCAAGTGGGACCTGACAAGATTCATTGACCCCATGAGAAACATACACCTCAAGTTCATCCCCAACTTTTAACTTGCTGACAATGTCACAAATAACCTTGTCACATTTAATTTATACCAAAAATCCATATTAATTAAAAAGTCACACTCTAGTGTATATCCTAGATACTTTATGTAGTCTCTTATCTCAAAGTAGGACATCATACCAACATCTCTATCTAGGAACTCAGTCACACTCCCACCAATATAATCAGGTGGGGGATCAAATTCAATTTGGCCCCTATGATACCATTTTAAAGTTACCAAAACAAACGACATAAAAAGATTCTTGAAAAAGCATGTAACAAACACATTTCAACCACACAAAGTCATTAAACAAAATTCTAAATCTGAATAGTCCAAACATATAGAAACAAATGCCTAATTAAAAACAGAAAATCAGTAAACACACATTTTAATATTCACAAAATCAGTAAATAAAATTCTAAATGTCAACAGTCCTAACATAATACAAACAGAATCATAAAAGTCAAATATAAATGTCTTTTTATAAATTCTGGATAATTTTAATTGTCAATTTATGTCTTTTTTTGCAATAGACTAACTGCACCTGCCCCTTGACCAAAATGCATCGAATTCTGTAAAATATTAGTATAATCTATTGTTTATCAATAATAGAAAGAAAAAAAAAAGGAATATGACATTCTTGCAACAAGCTAGGGACATAAAAGTCACAGAGATATATAGTTACATCATCATATTTGGCCCCATATAGCTCTATTGTTAGTAGCCAAGTTCAGTTTTATTCTCTCTCTCCAACATTATTATGACAAGGAAATATCAGCACCTGGATTACTTATTTGTCCTAGTCAACTTTTAGTCTTCTCTATATGTAAGTCTTTACTCATTCAGTTCACTTTTATTTATCATATTTAAATTTAATATATTTATTAAAAAAATAATAATTAACATACCTATTTTATCACACTATCTTTATTAATTAATCTTTAATACTTAAGTAATGAAAAATAATTTGAAAAATAAGTAATTAATCCTAAAGCTAAAACATAGAAAAAGATAATTGTCATTTCTTGAAATATTAAAATGACAAGTAAAAAATGAAAATCTAGTTATGAAATAGTGAACAAGTAAATGTGAATGGAGGGAGTATTTTCCTCTGTCTACTTTTACTTGTCAGTATATAAGTAAAAATGCACACCTATTTTTAATATAATGGATAAGTAAAAATAATTGGATGATGTATTAATTTATTTCACCTAACCTTATGGTGAATTTTTGGAAATGCATATGATATAAATATTGGTAGCTAGGTGAAATAAATTACAATGTGCCTCCTTGTTCGTTGTTGTGAAAGCACTAATAGCACCTATCGCTGTAAACGAGTTGACCAAAAGCAAGACATTTAAAGTTACACATGCCTTGTTATTATACTTATGCCACCTTTTTATGTTCAAGTGAAAAGTTCTTCATATGCTATATTGATAATAGTCTAACAAACTTTAATCAAGTTAATTCAAGATAATTAACTATGTCTTTTTTTATTGGATTATTATATTTTAGCTATGACGGAGGGCAGGCTGCTGAAGGCAGACAGAGAAGGATGGGTAGGCTTTAGGTTTGTAAACTTCTGAAGAAGAGGTACACAAGATACATCAGGCGAATACCACATCTGAATGAGATGAGAAAAGTGAAAAGTTTTATAAGACATTACACGAGTTCACATTGTAAGCGCGTTTTTGGTCGCGATGATAGCATAACCCAAGGAACAAATCTTTGACACTTATCCTAATCGGACAATATGTGTCATGAGCTTGGGCTATGACAAATATGGTATCGAAGTTTTGTTAGAATTTTTGCCCTGATTTTCTTAACAAATTTGAGTTTTAATTTTCTATTGAAGGAAAGTCAAAGTATTACCATAATTGCTTTTACTTTTTCTGAAAGAAAAATATATTTCTCTTCCATAATTGGCCAACCTTTTTTTTGAAGAAATAGTTTGGACCTCTATAAATTGAAGATCCCTCTTCTCATACCATAACACAAAAGCATCTACAATGTAGTCGTTTAAAGAATCTTGTTTAGGGAGAGATTTTTCTCTCAAATAGCTTTTTTATGTTTTTTTATATTAGTTTTCATAATATGTTGGTCACTTGACCTAAACCATATCCAATAATATAGTTCTAGTATGTTTTTATTTGTCATCTGATTTATCGTCTTGATGGTTTGTAACTATTAGCTTCCGCATGGCGCCCATCAAATTTCGAACCCAACAAGTTTGACACTCCTTTGGTATGGTGGTGAGGCAGACCTCATGAACGAGTACGCTACATCTCTAACGTAGGGTGTGTGTGATTCCCATGACTGAGGGCGGGTCGACGGATAGGCACACGGAAGGACTGATAAGTTTTTAGGCTAGCAAACTTCTGAAGAAAGGGTGCAAATGATACCTTAGGCGAGTCCTACATCAAAATGAGTAATATGACGATCTTTGTAAGACATGACACAAATTTACATGGTACGCGCACTTTTGGGCTCAATTATGGGATAGCCCAAGCGACAAACCTGTGAGGTCTGTAGGGCCAAAGCGGACAATACGTGCCATATGCTTGAGTTGTAACAAATACGATATCAAAGCCTGCCACGACCTCAATACGATAGTGAGCGAACCTCAATAAGGATGTTGATCAATCCCTTAGGGGTGTATGTGATGATACCCAGGGCAGGTCGACGAGGACAGGCAGCAAAAGTCTGGCAAGCTTCTAAAGAAGCACATGATACCTTAGGCGAATTCACACTGGAACAAAGAGGAAAGTGAAGAGTTTTATAAAGAATAAAATAAGTTCTCATGGTACACACTTTTGGGATCGATAGTGGCTTGGCTTGAGAGACATATCGGTGATGCATATTAGGCCAAAACGGACTATATATGTCATGGGTTTGGATCGTGTATACTTCCATTTTATGTAGTAGTATTGTCTTGTTAGTCCGCTAGGAAAAAAAATGATACTTTTCAATATTTGAAAATAAGGTAACTTATAACTTTCTATTTTACTCTTATAATGACATGCTTTTATAGCCACATAAATCTCATTTCATGTATAAAACCACAAATTTCAAAAATCTTTCTTTTTTTATTTAAGTTATGTACCCCGTCAAGTTATGACACATAAATTAAAACAAAAGGAGTATGTAAGAAACTCTGGGAGGAACTGAGCTTTTACATTATAATCCTGCATTTTGGTGTAGCCATTTGTACAAGACGTATACAGTTGGTGAATAATATATTAGCATCTCTAACTAGTAAGTATCACTAAATCTCAGTCACATGTATACTCTACTTCAATAAGAAACTATTTAAGCAAAGATTAAGATCCATTTGTTTGAGCTTGAGAACTATCATGTTGAGCAAAAATTCTTTTGATGGCTTCTTCCTTCTCATCAATGAAGTTAAAGAAACTGTAGATCGCCTGTGAACATCTGGTGTTTGAGTGAGAAGAAAGGTCTGTATGCTTCCTTTTGTATCGTATATATTGGCGAATACTTCTGAGTAAAAAGACTAATAGAGCAAGGACAGTGACAGCACCAGATAAAAGATAGAGTGCCCAGAAGCTGCTCAAGTGAAGCTGGTTAGGCTCTGAGTCTTTTCTCCTAGCTGTTGGACAACCTAATTGGCAAAACCATTTTTCGTGTATCTCTTGAAGTTTCCCACTCTCGGCCAGTTTGAGAATTGCTGTTGACATGTCTGTAGCTAGAGGAGAATCCTTTTTGAACGCCTGCATTTTGAACGAGACAAAATAACTTTCAGTTAGAAGTATAACTAACCATAACCATGCAATGAGAAGTGATTCACGTTTTCATCCATGAATTTAAGACATTTTTGCCAAAATTTCTTGTTATCTCGTGATCAAGTTTCGAGGCTATTTTGAATCTAAGGGGTCTCTAAATTGAATTACTTTCTCGGCCCTTTTGTTACTAATGGAAATAGTCATTACCAAGTCCAAGGTTGTCAATATGAGGTGATTTCACTAATTTGCACCAGTTCAAGTTATGCAACATTCTTGGAGGCGTGTTAATCTTTTGAACTAAATATATGGTGCATATGAATTGACCACTTACAAAGCCCCATCCGCTCTTAGTAAATGGTCGGCCAATGATCCCAAAATCAGTACGACTTTGAAGGAACAACTCAATGTATGGAAGTTCATCAACAATTGCCATCACTCCTCCATTTCCTGAGCCTTGTCGCAGGGCATTTTCAAATTCTTCTGGGGAGCGTAGAGATTTTAATCTTGATGGAGCTATGTTAAGAATGTCTTTCAAATAGCTATAAGCAAATGACCCAACTTGATATCCAATAAGCGAGTTGCTTGCAATCAAACTATCAATTCCAGTGATAGGTGATGAAAGTTGCTGCACTGTAAGGATGGATGTCAAACTTGCTGTATAGCTTGATGTGATCACCAGGAGTAAGAATAGCCAAACCACCATTACCATTCGACCAAGAGTGCTTACGGTGTTTTCTTCTGGAAATTTACAAAATAAAGTTACTTTCCTGCTAGAAGGAAAACATAATTTGAGCTTGATTCTTTTTATATACTAAGATCAAGCCATAAAAAGTAGAGGATTGAAAAACCAAATAATACTTACGGTTTGTTTTGAAAAGTGTCGAGAAGCTGAACCTGCATAATATTTATAAGGAGTTAATAAGAGCTTGTTGGAAAGGATGTGTTCAGTCTTATTAGTATATACCTGTTACAAGTGAATATAGAAAGACAAAATAAATACAAGTAAAACTTAACATAGGGACTTACAGGAACATTGTTGTTATCTGTCTCTTTGGAGGACCACGAAAATCATCATTTACACGATGCTCAAGTATCCAAATGACCACCGCTATTATAAGAAATGAAAGAGCTGTAACACCCCACATTTCCAGTGTAAAAGGTTTGAGGAAAACCCAAGCACTTGATTCTGAATTATCAATGGGTGCTACTATGACAAGGCCTGTAGACACATAAGGTTGAGTGAAATCAACAGTCCTTGTCCTATTTGTGACAATAGCAATGTCTCCAACGGCTGCATCAAAAACCTACAAACAATCTTCAAAAGAATAAGCTGCACTTCCATGCCGTTATAAAAGAGATAGGTGGCGACTTGGAAAATTATTCTTGTCATTTACCTCAGCAAGGCAATAAGTGGATGGCTGTGCAAAGTTTTCTTATATGGAAGGGAATAATAGTAAGAAATAAGAGGCAAGTATTTAATCTCATAAAGAGAGATTAGCAAAATATACTCACATCAGTTGCAACCATATTGACGAGCGCATCATAATCTGGATTGGCAACACCAGTACCAAAGGGCTCAAATATGAAAGGAACATCATAAGGTACAAGCTTTCGTGCTTCATAAAAGAGATCTACGCAATAACCTTGTACGTTGTGGCTGCTGTTCAATGTCACAAACTCAGTAAAACTCGCTCTTCTTGGAAATCCAATTCTCAAGGGTCTTTCGTTATTAGCAATAACCCAACCACGCGGTCTTTCGCTCTTCCCACCAGGCCAAGTTACAATCTTGAGATTCTGATTTAACCTGGTAACAGCTGTTTCTTTGTTTTGTAGTTCTTTTGGAGGCAAAATCGACAGACCGGAAAAATTTGACCAGTAGCCAACTGTGTGAATTTCCTGTTGGGCAATGTTAATGACTTCATAACCACTACCAATAAGATTTCTGTCTGGACTGAAATGAATCTTTCCTGTCAAGCCACTGAAGTTTATATGTGATAAGATATTCAATAGAAGTTCTCCACCATCAAATTCTCTAAGTTCTCCAAGCTGTAATTTCTCATTTGTTGTACCATTTAACAAATTGCTGAGAGAAAAGCTTATGTTGCCTCCCTGTTGAAGTAGGTTATCAATTGAACATGCTACTAACCACACGGTATCATAAGCATAAAGGCTATATGCAGTCAATCCTGAGTGAACCAGCTCATTCTGCTGCAACTTTCTCCAGCGAGCCAAAAAAGCCCTTTTCTCGGCTGTTTGTGGAATATAGGGGCGAAGACTAACTACACCTTCAAGAGTTCTTAGATAAGATCTGTTTTTCGGGGAGAAAGAATCTAAAGTAGTAGAAAACCAATCAGTCATAAGCCACACATGATTGCTCCCAGTCATATTCATCTTCTGGACTGCTTTGAAGAATCTTAATTGGGAGTCAGGATTGATATGCACAACAAAAACACGAGGTCCTAATGACTTCGATTGATTTAGCACATACATAATGTCAATGATGTCATAATTGATAGGTAATGGAAGCTTATTTGAGATCTTTGACATTTTCTTAGCAAGTGCATCATTTAAAGCAGCTATGCCATTTCTCCCATAGTCGTCATCCAGATATATAGCAATGACTTCTTTCCATTCATAAAAGCAGACAATGTCAGCAACAGCTTCCATTTGGTACTGATCACTCTGTGTGGTTCGAAAGAAAAATGGGAACTGGAGGGAAGACAGTGTTGGATCAGTGGCAGCATACGAGATAAGAGGAACTTGAAGACCATTAGAAATGAAAGAAATCATATGAGCTATTGCAGAAGATTGTGGACCAATTATTGCCACCACTTGCTTGTCAATTACCTGTAAAGCTGACAAAAAGAATTGGAATCATAAACTATGCTAGAGGGATTCTTGAACATGACTATCAACTTTAAGACGTAATCTCTGTGCCTCCAGATAACATATCTCTACATATAAAGCATTCCTTTTTCTTTTTAGTAGGTGCTGACTGGAAAGAAAAATTACAGATGCTTATGATGCCTACACCCTCGTTGGTCTTGTCCTTATATGTGAACTTTCTTAAGCTTATTTAATAAATCTTCTCAGTATATCTCCATCAAAGAAAATTTAATCAGTCCAAATTACTTTTGCATTACATCTTCCTGAAGAATATATATTATTCTTTTTATCCAAGAGACAGAATATCACTACTGAACCCAAGAAATGTTTCATCATACTCCTACAATAAGTACCCCTCTTGTTATCCTAAGGATTAATAAGAGAAAAACAATCCAAGGCGAAAAGGAAATGAATTTCCAGAAACTAGAAGTTAGTTAACATATTTGCTTCTTTTGCTACTTTGAAAATCTTAACAATGAAAATCATGGGAGCTTAGAACTAATTTTAAGAGAACTGAGGTGTGGAAACTGGAAAGTGCATAAAGTTGGTTTTCACCTCCTCCACAAACCAACAATCCCCCTTAAGTGAAATCAACAACTCAAAACAACCAAAAATAAACAAAGAAGCAATAATGACAATTGAGAATTAGTGGTTTTAAACTAGTACCCCATTATGAAAATAGCTAATCAAGTAAGTGGAATCTCTCAAAGATGTCCACCATAGGCTAGTTAAGAGATTTTGGACACCTATACTACAAACTTTGGTGGAATTAGTCGAGGTGAGTGCAAGCACGTCCAAACACTATCGTTATAAAAAAACGTTACTCCTACAAGTTTAGCTTGCGTAGTGAAAAGCTTCAACTCATCGCCCACTAATTCGAGTTTAATAAGTACAACAACAACAAACCTAGTGTAATCCCACAATCAGGGTCTGGATATCCCTACCTTGAAAAGGTAAAGAAATTATTTCCAATAGACCCTCGGCTCGAGTTTAATAAGTAAAAAGGTAAACTTTGAAATGATACAAGAAGAATTTTCCACTAACATCATAACAACTTTAAATTAACAAAAGGAGGAAAGAGTTAAAACAAGTACCTCCGATGGTCCCCTTAAAGACACTGCACTCAGAATCCTCCATAATCAAATTAAAATTAGTCCCATTCAGAATACTGGGATCCCTATTGATATCAGAAACTGCTAACTCCATAGCAGTCTTGGCTGCCCTACCAATGACTGAATCAAAAGCAAAAACTGCTCCAACATTCACAACATCAGGTCTTTCACAGTTCCCATGTTTATTCTGCAGTACCCAAATGAAAACAAACAGTGGCAACACTGTCCCAAGAATCTTCATTCCACCACTTCAAAAAACTCAGTAAATTGATAAAGTTTGGAACTTTACTCAAGTAACAACAACAACATCCCAGTGTAATCCCACAAGTGGGTCTGGGGAGAGTAGAATGTACACAGACCTCAGGGTTGTTACCCTCAACTAACTGGTACTTTACTCAAGAAACCATTAGGAAAACTCAGAAAATTGATAAAGTTTGCAACTTTACTCAAGAAACCATTTGGGGTATGAGAAAAAAAAGGGTAACTAATTTCAAGTATTTCAAATCAAGAAAGCTAGGCTTGATTTCAAGAAACTTGAAAAGGAACAATGTTAAGTTTCATTAGGAAATTGGAGGAACCCCATTAAACAGTCTAAAATTGAGAAAAACATGATGATATATAGTGTAATAAAATTGTTGAAACTTCAAACTACTGAAGCAGCCTTTGATAAATTGGAAAGAGAAAGGTGTACCAATGAGAGAATACACAAGGTCCTACAAGGGGTTGACGAGAATATTATTTAGACCTTGTGTAAAATAAGGATCATGTTCTCACAAAGGAGAAGGTTAGAGAGAATCTAATGCTCTACTATTGGAAGAGAAAAAGATACTCCCTCCGTCTCATTTTATGAGACCTATTTTGATCAGGTATATAATTTAATAAATAAAGGAAGACTTGATAATGTTTACTAAATTGCCCTTCATTAAAAATAAACTACTCCCTCCGTTTCAAAAAGAATGATCTACTTTCCTTTTTAGTCCGTTTCAAAAAGAATAAAACTACTCCCTCCGTTTCAAAAAGAATGATCTACTTTCCTTTTTAGTCCGTTTCAAAAAGAATAACCCTTTCCTTTTTTGGCAACACTTTAATTCCAACTTTCCACATGGCATGTTTAAGGCCACAAGACTCAAGGGCATTTTGGTACATTTGTCATAATTTTAATTTAGGACCACAAGATTCAAAAGTCTTCTTTATTTTATTAAACTCAGTGCTCAGTCAAACTAGATCATTCTTTTTGAAACGGAGGGAGTACTATTATTTTTAATTAAGTGGGACTAATAAGGATAAAAGAGTCATTGTGTTTTTAAAAAAATTTCAAATAAAAAAATGTGATATTTTTTTTGGGACGGACCAAAAAAAAAAGTAAGTCACATAAAATGGAACGGAGGGTGTATTAAATAATTGTATGAACTGACAAACATGTAGCATAATGATCCAGTTGCAATTATATTACTTTCTCCGTTCGCTTTTACGTGTCACATTTGGACTTAACATGTTCATTAAGAAAAAAAAATAATTGACATGACTATTTTATCACACTATGTAAAAAAAATGTTTAGTAGTATTAGATCTTGGAAAATTGACATAAATCCATGTGGTTTGGCCCTTCCCTGGACCCGCACATTGCGGGAACTTTAGTGCATCAACCTGTTGGGTTTTTAAGAGGTGTGAATGGGAAATGAATAAGTGTTTTCTTTGAAAAGACACCAAGACAAAGGATGCAATTTGATTAGGCACCTTTTCACTTTGAATGATTGTGACCTTTCCGAAGGGTTGTGACTTTTCCCATAGGTTGTGACCTTTCCTATAAATTGTGACTTTCCCCATAAGGCACAATAAGCACCTCTTCATACTACCTTTTCGTTGGCTATAAATTCAGAGGACTAGCCTCAGTTTTTTGCATTGAAATTTCTGAACATCTTCTACATATTTTCTAACAAACAAATATAGAGTCGTGTGTGGTTTGTTTCCGTTCTTTGCATTCGATGAAGTCGTTGGCGTTTGAGGTACCGCTACTCCATCGATAGGTATATCCGTTTTATGCTGGGAGGAAGTAATCCAAAACCTCGGGTACAATGAGGGGATGAGATGTGTGGATGGTTAATTTCAAGATAGTAAGATATGAATTAGGCTTACATTAATACTTGAAAATATTCTTGAGATCATGAAAATAATATTTAAAATGTGAGGGGTTCTTGGCTTATGATAAAGTCAATATTAGACTTAGTGTCTAATTTAATTTTGAAGAACAAGATATGAAATTATAATGACATTCTTGTATTATATCAAACCCACCAAATCCTTGGAGTATATTCTATATGGTGATCGTTTAGCTTTTTTACTAGTATATGACTAGTTTATGAAACCACCATACTGATAATTGAACATATATTTGTTCAAAGGGGTTATGTTCTTTCATGAAAGCTTTTCATGAAAAGATGTGTCTGTTAAAATACAATTATTTGTATAGACATGAACATTGGTAAAAGGTTACTCGCCTTTGTTGGTCAACAAAACAATGATCAATTAATCATTAATAATGATTAGTTTTTGTTGATAAAGTTCTGGTTTATTCTAGAACTTGTGGGGGCAGTTGTCCTTACGGCTAACCGAATACTCAATCGAGTACCCCATAGAAAACACAATCTATTCCATATGAAAATGGAAAGGAAGAAAGTCCTCTTTGAATACTTCAAAGTGTGGGGGTGTTTCGCCAAAATGCAAGTTCTTAAACTTAAAAGGGTAAAATAGAATCGAAAAATGTTGATTGTGTTTTTATTGAATATGCCACCAATAGTAAAGGATATTGATTTTCGATAGAATCAGAAAATGTTGGTTTATTGACATTAGTGTATTATGTCAACCATATGATATGGTAGTTAGTGAAATTTCTCACTTAACTAGTTCCGTCTTAGTAAAGACTAGTTGATTGAACTAGTCATTTGATGGTTTATCATATATCTTTTCATTAAAAAGGCAGTTTTCTATAATTTCGTGAATGGATGGTACTTGAAAAGTTGTGACTCTTCATGATAAGATGTTTTTGTTGAGAGACAACTCTTTGAAAAGACAAGACGGTTCATTGAATGTATAAGTTCATTGGTATATAAATCGAAGAACCAATTAATGATAAGAATAAAAAATCGATAATAGCTAGGATTTTCACTTTTGTGAATGTGCTATTAGAAGTAGACTTAAAAGAAGTGGAATGGTTGAGAAATACATATTGCTAAAAAAATTGTGGCCACAACTGAGGTCAATAATCCACAAGTATTGGTATAATGACGTTACTGTAAGTGTAGTCATCAGTCTACGATATATCCTAATTTCTAAGTGTACGATGCAGCAAACGTCAAAAGGCATCTACTTCCTTTGGTCCCGATTTCTTGACATTCTTAGTAGAGAATGAGCCTCAAATCTTTAAGGAAGCTATGTCTTCTTCGAAAGCACAATATTGGAAAGAGGCAATCAATAGTGAAATAGAATCCATATTGAACAATCATACGTGGGAATTAGTTGATCATCCTCCAGGAAACAAACCATTGGGTTCTAAATGGATCTTCAAAAGAAAAATGAAAGATGATGGCACTATTGATAAATATAAGGCAAGACTAGTTGTCAAGGGGTTCAGACAACGAGAAGGTCTTGATTATTTCGACAAGTACTCGTCGGTAACAAGAATTACGTCAATTCGAGTATTGATAGTGTTAGCTGTCGTGTACGGTCTTCAAATTCATCAAATGGATGTGAAGACAACCTTCTTAAATGGAGAATTGGAGGAAGAGATCTACATGGATCAACCCGAAGGGTTTATAGTTCCAGGAAAAGAAAAGAAGGTATGTCGACTTGTTAAGTCACTTTATGGACTAAAACAAGCGCCCAAACAATGGCATGCGAAATTTGACCAAACAATGTTGGCAAATGGATTTAAGATCAATGAGTGTGATAAATGTGTTTACATAAAGAACACTTCAAATCACGTTGTCATTGTTTGCTTGTATGTTGATGATATGTTGATAACGAGTAAAGACATTTCCGACATAAATGCTACTAAGCGTATGCTTGCTAGCAAATTTGATATGAAAGAGGAGTTGCAGATCTGATTAGGAATTAAAATTCACAGAACTCCTCAAGGTCTAGCTTTGTCTCAGACTCACTACATCAACATGGTATTGGATAAATTCAAGTATCTGGACTTCAAAGTCGCAAAGACTCCAATTGATGTAAATCTTGCTCTTACAAAGAACAAAGGTCAAAGCAAGTCCCAAGTGGACTATGCTTGAGTGTTAGGAAGTTTGATGTACACTCAAGCATTGCAGACCTGATATAACTTGGGCCATAAGTAAACTGAGTCGGTACACGAGTAATCCCAATCAAACTCATGGGATGGCGATGAAGCGAGTGTTGGGTTATTTAAAATACACTCAAGAATATGCATTACACTACAATAGATATCCTGCGGTGGTTGAAGGATATAGTGATGCAAATTGGATCACCGGATCATCTGAAATAAAATCCACAAGTGGATATGTGTTCATTATTGGTGGAGGAGCAGTGTCTTGGAAATCTTCCAAACAGACATGTATAGCTCGCTCTATAATGGAATCCGAGTTTATAGCTCTGGATATGGCCGCTGAAGAAGCAGAATGGCTACGGAATTTTCTAGAAGATATTCCTTTATGGCCAAATCCAGTTGCTCCTATATGTATACATTGTGACAGTCAATCGGCAATAGGACGAGCTGAAAATGCTATGTATAACAGGAAATCTCGTCATATTCGACGAAGACATAATACCATTAGAAAACTATTCTCTAAAGGAATTATCACAATTGACTATGTAAAGTCAAGAGATAACGTGTTGGATCCACTTACAAAAACGCTAACTAGAGAAGTGATACAAGATCAAGTCTACAACACAAAGATTCCAACAACAACAACAACAAAACAGCAAACCAACACCAATGCTAGTGAATCGAAAGAGCCCCACACGGCTTCACTAGACTTCAAGATCTCAAAGACAACAACAACAAGATAGTAAAAGATAGATAACTTGACATATAATATTCAAGAGACTAAGAACCCTAACATCAAGAAAGGACCCTAAGACTATTGAATATAAACACCAAGTTCTTACTTAGACCAAGAGGAACTCAATGACCTCAAGATCCTTGTTTCTAGCCAAAACACAACACAAGCTTCACTCTAGCAAGCTTGGCCGAAATCTGCCTCCCAATGGAAGAGAGAGAGAGAGAGAGAAATATTACAAGTCTTTGTCTTGAAATTACAATGAGAAAACTAAGGCAAAATAATTCTAAGCTTGTCTATTTATATTACAAGCCAAATGAAAGACAAAATGACCATATGGGCCATGTTGGGGCAGCCGGCCATGGAGGCCTTGGAGTGTAAGTTTATTACACTTCAAGGCCCATCTTCACACCTTAAAACATTTAGATCCTTAGGTGGTTCAATGACCAACTCACACACGGCCATTTGCATGAATAAGGCTTGGAGTTTTTGTAACTCCCGAGCTTGACTTCGTGTGAATGGTCGGGTACTTGTTGGACAGCTTGTCCCACCCGTATCATCCTCTCCATCTTGAGAGGAATTTGACCTCAAATTCAGCACTTGGTCGTCTTCAACCGCCTCCACGAGAGAAAGATCACAAACGTTAAAAGTGTGGTGCACTTGATATTCCGGTGGAAGGTCAATCTTGTAAGCGTTGTCATTGATTTTCTCGAGTACTTGGAATGGACCATCACCCCTCGGCATCAATTTGGACTTTTTTTGGGATGGAAACCGATCCCTCCGAAGATGCACCCACACCCAATCTCCCGGTTCAAGGATGACTTTCTTTCTTCCCTTGTTGGCCCTCCTTGCCATGTCTTGGTTTCTCTTCTCAAGTTGAAGCCGCACCTTCTCATGTAACTTCTTCATAGAATCTGCCCGCTTGCTTCCTTCTAAGCTAATCATGAGATCACTTGGCAAAGGCGTTAAATCCAAAGGGGTGAGGGGGTTGAGGCCGTATACACACTCAAAGGGAGTCATTCCCGTACTTGAGTGTATGACACGGTTATATGCAAACTCAATTAATGGTAAGTGCTCTTCCCAAGAAGTCATTTTTCCTTTAACCATGGAATGTAGCATAGCACCCAAAGTCCTATTTACTACTTCCGTTTGGCCATCGGTTTGTGGGTGGTAGGACGTAGAGAATAATAACTTGGTACCAAGCCTACCCCACATGGACTTCCAAAAGTGGCTTAGGAACTTAGAGTCCCTATCGCTCACAATGGTCCTCGGGACACCATGCAATCTAACAACATTATCAATAAACAACGAGGCCACGCTAGGGGCGTCATCACATTTAGAGCAAGGAATAAAGTGCGCCATTTTAGAAAACCGATCAACTACAACAAAAATACTATCCCGACCTCGTCGAGTCCTTGGCAGCCCTAACACAAAGTCCATAGATATATCAAGCCAAGGACGTAGAGGAGTGGGCAGCGGGGTGTACAACCCATGAGGTAGGAGCCGAGATTTGGCTCTCTTGCATTCTACACATTGGCCGCAAATCCTAGCCACATCCTTGCGCATTTTGGGCCAATAGAATTGCTCCTCCAATATTCCAAGGGTCTTTTCGACCCCAAAATGACCCATTAGACCGCCATCATGTGCTTCCCTCACAAACAATTCTCTCCAAGAGCTAGAGGGTACACACAATCGTCTACCTTTAAATAAGTAACCATCAAACTTGGCATAGGGATTTGAACCCCTAGCCGAATCCCACTTGTCCCTACCCAATTCTTCACATTCCCTAAAGATAGGAGCAAAGTGAGGGTCCTTGGGATACAATTCTCTTAAACTCTCAAAACCCATCAATTTTGATGACAAGGTGGACACAAGGACATGTTTTCTAGACAAAGCATCGGCCACTACATTGTCCTTACCCTTTTTGTATTGGATAACATAAGGGAAGGTCTCAAGAAACTCAATCCATTTTGCATGCCGTTTGTTAAGCTTGTCTTGGGCCCGAACATGCTTTAAGGATTCATGGTCCGTTCGGATCACGAACTCCTTGGGCCATAAGTAATGTTGCCAAGTGGCCAAGGCTCTAATCAAGGCATACAACCCTAAATCATACGTGGAGTAGTTTAGAGTTGCTCCTTTGAGCTTTTCGCTAAAGTAAGCAATGGGTTTCAAATCTTGCATCAAAACAACCCCTATGCCTACTTTACTCGCATCGCACTCGACCTCGAAGGTCTTATCAAAGTTGGGCAATTGTAACAACGGTGCGGAGATGAGCATAGCTTTCAAGGCTTCAAATGCCTTAGCTTGCTCGACACCCCACTTGAAGGGTTGTTCTTTCCGAATGACCTCGGTCAAGGGGGCGGCTATGGTGCTAAATCCTTTGACAAACCTTCTATAAAAACTAGCCAACCCGTGGAAGCTTCTTACTTCTCCAATGTTTTGTGGGGTTGGCCAATTTTTGATAGCATCTATCTTGGATTTATCCACTTCGACCCCTCTTAAACTAACAACAAAACCCAAGAAAATAACTTCATTGACACCAAAAGAGCACTTTTCCAGATTTGCATACAAATTTTCCTTCCTAAGGACATCAAGCACACATTGTAAATGCATCACATGCTCTTCTAAGGACTTGCTATACACCAAGACATCATCAAAGTAGACAACAACAAACTTCCCAATAAATGGCCTCATCACATGATTCATTAGCCTCATAAAAGTACTTGGAGCATTTGTTAGGCCGAATGGCATAACCATCCATTCATAGAGACCAAACTTGGTCTTGAAGGCGGTTTTCCATTCATCACCGGGTTGCATTCTTATTTGGTGATAGCCACTCCTTAAATCAATCTTGGAAAACAAACATGAACCATTCAACTCATCTAGCATGTCATCTAACCGAGGAATAGGGTGGCGATATTTTACCGTAATTTTGTTGATGGCTCGGCAGTCCACACACATGCGCCACGTTCCGTCTTTCTTTGGCACTAATAACACCGGAACAGCACACGAACTCATGCTCTCCTTGACATACCCTTTGTTGAGGAGCTCCTCAACTTGACGTTGCAATTCCTTGGTGTCCGTAGGATTGCTCCTATAAGCCGGCTTGTTTGGTAATTGTGATCCCGGCACAAAGTCAATTTGGTGCTCAATTCCCCGAAGCGGGGGCAATCCTTGCGGAAGTTCCTTAGGAAATACGTCCTCATAATCCTGCAACACACAAGAAATCAAAGGGGAAATGGAAGAATTAGTGGGGTTAGTGTTAAAACAATGAGCCAAGAGTAACATAGGCGTATCCTCATCATGATCCACGAAGAGTTCCTTCTTCCTAACCAACATCACCATGTTTTTCGTCCCCTTCGCCGTTGGGGCAGCCTTGGATGGGCCCACTGCCCCACCTACGGAACTCCCTCCCTTTTCTCCCTTTTCGAATTCCTTTCCTTTTTCCTTCAATTCCCTCATCCTTTGATGCCACTCATTTACTTGGGAAGGCGAAAGAGGATGAAGTGTAACCTTTCGGCCATCCTTCTCAAGTGTATATCGATTAGTCCTCCCATCGTGTTTAGTAGACCTATCATATTGCCAAGGTCTACCTAGTAACAAGTGACATGCTTGCATTGGTATCACGTCATAAAGCACTTCATCGTGGTAGTTTCCCACCTTAAACCGTATCACACATTGTCTTGCGACCCTTAATTCACCACAATCATTCAACCATTGTAACTTGTAAGGACTAGTGTGCGGAGTAGTTGGTAACTTCAAGAAGTTTACCATAGCATGACTTACAACATTTGTACAACTACCACTATCAATCACCAAGGTACACACACTTCCCTTTACAAGACATTTAGTATGGAATAGATTTTCCCTTTGGCTTGGGTCATCTATTGCCTTACTAATCATGACGCGCCGAACCACAAAGTTTGGGATCACACACTCCCCTTCTTGCGGATAAACATCATCACCACCATCATCAAGTGGTCCATCCTCGGTTTCCTCTCCATCTTGAGGCTCGGCCTCTTCTTCTCCCCGTTCGGGACCCACCTCTTCACCAAGGTAATATACTCTCCCTTCCCGTAGGATCACATTGCGTCGGTTTGGACATTCATTGGCCTTATGTCCCCAACCTTGGCACTTGAAACATTGGAATCCCTTTGGGTTAGGATACTTGTGAGCCTCCGGTTTTGGAGTCAATTTGGGGACTGTTTTGGTCTCGGGTAGCCTAGTAGTGGCGGGTTGGTCCTTGTTTTTGGGCCAACCCGAGGGGGATTGTCCCCTTGTCTTGAAAGATGATCTCTCCTTAAGTTCCCTTTCAATCTCAAGAGCCGCTTGGAAAATACCGTCAACGGTTTCAAACTTGTGAAGGGTTAAATGAGTGGAGATATCTTTGTTCAACCCACACTTGAACCGGATGATGTCGTGGCTGATTTGCTCCCCACGATGATCAAGCTTCAACATGAGTTGTTGAAACTCATCAAAATATGCCATCACACTCTTGTTACCTTGACGCAAACCATACAATCTAGCAAGCAACTCATGGCGATATCTCTCGGGAAGGTATCGTTGCCTCATCAAATACCTCAATCGATACCAAGGTGGTGGCTGCCCATCAATGAGTTCATTACCAAACCGCTTGACATACTCCCACCAAGTGCTAGCATAACCCTCAAAATGAGCTATAGCATAGCAACCCTTCTTTTCTTCCGAGATGTCATTAACTTGGAAAACTTTGTCACAAGCCGATTCCCAAGCTAAGTAGGCCTCGGGGTCACTATCACCTTTAAAGATTGGTAGGTTCAACTTGATGGTGTTGATGCCTACATCTCTCTCTTGGTGTCGGTTTCCCCTATCTCCATACCCTCGGTATCTCCTTGGATCTCCACGACCCCCTCTTATCTCCTCCTCCCTCATGTAATCATCATCAAAGGCTCCATACCCTTCATACTCCTCTCTACCATATCCTTCAAAGGGGGCTGGTCGGGCTTGGGCATTTTGATTCGGAGGAATTGGATTTTGTGGCCTTTGGTTTAATGGAGCTTGGAATGGAGGGTTCGGATTTAGTGGAGGGACTTGACGTCCAAATCCCTCTTGTGGAACTTGAGGATCTTGGAAACGTATTGGTCTAGTGGGGTCACGGTTTGGAGAAAAAAGGGTGGTTTGGCTTGCGGCATTTAATGGAGCTTGGGGTGCATTTAGCATTTGGTGGACTATTTCGGGGGTGATGAATGCGGAGGAAGTCCTATCATGCCCATTGGTAGAGACATGTAGAGGAGTAGAAGGATGAGAGTTCCTTTGACTCTCCACTTGTTCTAATCTCCCACTAATAGTCGACACTTCTCCCTTGATTGCTGCCAAGTCCCCTCTCACGGCCCCAAATTCCGAATTCAACATTTCAAGTGTCCGGGTAACGGCCTCAAGAGTGACCCTCATAGAGTCAAGTGCATTAGTATCCACGTTATGGGACGTGGCCCCTTCCATTGTCAAGGTATTATACTCCTTAGATCACCACACGCTTGAGTTCCACAAGTGTTGTAAATTGGCTAGTAACCGTGAATCCTTTAAGGTATGAGTAAGCTCTTATCCGGAGTGGATTCTTGTTTGAAGACTCAAAGAATTCTTGTCGGACTAGAACCAAAAACAACAACGTGTTCAAAAGATAAAAGCACTCAAGTAAACGTTGACACGAACAAACGAATTCAAAGGACTAATTGACAATCTAGTAGGAATGTACTAGTTTGTTAATTAGTTCTAGAATCAAGTAAGGAAACTAAGAATCAACAATTAGAAACTAGAAAATTATCCAAAGTTGAGCTTAGGGGTGACGTGGCAGCATGCAATTGGCCTTGGGCCCACACGGTTTGTATATATATAACTTATATGTATTTTTTTTTTTTGTCACAAATCTGAAAATCAATATTCATACAACTTGTGAAGGATGACAATGTGTTTTGGAGGGAAAAATAATAGTCTTGTAGCTTTTTTCAACCTTTCAAACTCAAAGGGTTAGGTTTGACTAACTAGTCCCACAAAACAAGGCTCCTTGAATTAAGGAAGAGTGGTTGGCCAACTAGGAAGTGATGGGTGCAAGTCTTTCACCAACAACTTTATGACTTGTCTTGCAACTTGAACACCACAAGATGAACAAGATGAACAAGTTTAAAAGATGAACACCTTACAACTTTCATCAACTTCTTCAAGCACATAACACACAACCACCAATTTTTGTCATCAACAACATACAACTTTCAACCACTTCAAGTCACCACAACAATGGTCAAGTTTCAAGCTCAACTTTTAGATCTAGACACTTTAGTGTTGGTGAGAAAGAAACCAACACTAGAAACACACTAAACAAGCAAAATAACACCTAGATCTAAACATACAACAACATTCTCGGATTTGTCTTCAATGGACTGATTTCTGATTTTTTTTTTTGTTTAATCCGAGAACAAGCCCAAGATGGGTTGTGTGGGAACACAACCGGTCTTGCTTTGATACCAAATGATACAAGATCAAGTCTACAACACAAAGATTCCAACAACAACAACAACAAAACAGCAAACCAACACCAATGCTAGTGAATCGAAAGAGCCCCACACGGCTTCACTAGACTTCAAGATCTCAAAGACAACAACAACAAGATAGTAAAAGATAGATAACTTGACATATAATATTCAAGAGACTAAGAACCCTAACATCAAGAAAGGACCCTAAGACTATTGAATATAAACACCAAGTTCTTACTTAGACCAAGAGGAACTCAATGACCTCAAGATCCTTGTTTCTAGCCAAAACACAACACAAGCTTCACTCTAGCAAGCTTGGCCGAAATCTGCCTCCCAATGGAAGAGAGAGAGAGAGAGAGAGAAATATTACAAGTCTTTGTCTTGAAATTACAATGAGAAAACTAAGGCAAAATAATTCTAAGCTTGTCTATTTATATTACAAGCCAAATGAAAGACAAAATGACCATATGGGCCATGTTGGGGCAGCCGGCCATGGAGGCCTTGGAGTGTAAGTTTATTACACTTCAAAGCCCATCTTCACACCTTAAAACATTTAGATCCTTAGGTGGTTCAATGACCAACTCACACACGGCCATTTGCATGAATAAGGCTTGGAGTTTTTGTAACTCCCGAGCTTGACTTCGTGTGAATGGTCGGGTACTTGTTGGACAGCTTGTCCCACCTGTATCAAGAAGTGGTTGAAGATCATCGAATGGAGTGGGACTATGACCGAGGACAAGTCATCGTGGTGGTAACTCTACCTAGAAGACTGGAGATCCCAAGATCTAGGTTCAAGGAGATCAAACAAAGTCATTGATGACGGTTTAACATTGTCAAAAATAATTTTTTGGTCTATTCTCGTGATGAGACAATGTTCAGTATCAAGGATAAAGTGTTAAGACTTTTTAATGGTTTCTAAGTTTGATACGGGGTATATCAAATAGTGTATCTACGGGATGACGCATTTAGGAATCACCTATGTAAGTGTGAAGTGTAAGCCGCTTCAAGGAGAATTCTGTAAGGCCAATTCTCTACGCACTTATGAACCGACAGTGTTCATGGCTGAAACGAATAAAACAATGAGAACCAAAGACGGTTCAAGGATTGATTGTGTGACATATGGTTGTCTAGGTATACACCAAAGCTCGACGGTTCAAAGATATCAAATCTACCGATTGACAGAGTATATCCGACATATGTTCACTACGGAAAGTTCAAAGGAAAACCTACTTATCCAGATGCGATTAATCCTTACTTACGAATCACACAGTTTTTTCATGCATGTTTTTTCATCATATAGCCATTCCCATTCATGTGGGGGATTGTTGGGTTTTTAAGAGATGTGAATGGGAAATGAATAAGTGTTTTCTTTGAAAAGACACTAAGACAAAGGATGCAATTTGAATAGGCACCTTTTCACTTTGAATGGTTGTGACCTTTCCGAAGGGTTGTGACTTTTCCCATAGGTTGTGACCTTACCTATAAATTGTGACTTTCCCCATAAGGCACAATAAGCACCTCTTCATACTACCTTTTCGTTGGCTATAAATTCAGAGGACTAGCCTCAGTTTTTTGCATTGAAATTTCTGAACATCTTCTACATATTTTCTAACAAACAAATATAGAGTCATGTGTGGTTTGTTGCCGTTCTTTGCGTTTGATGAAGTTGTTGGCGTTTGAGGTACCGTTACTCCATCGATAGGTATATCCTTTATGCTGGGAGGAAGTAATCCAAAACCTCGGGTACAGTGAGGGGATTAAATGCCTTAAGTACACACAAGAAAATTATGGACTCGAATATTTTTAATTAAGTTCTTTGCTTTTCTGTTTATTTTTCTGGTTTACTATTTTGAACACAGGAGACTAACACAACCTGCCCTTTATTAGATCTTAAAAAAATAATTTGGAGAATAAGTAATTAAATTAATGTTAAGGGTAAAACATAAAGAAAAAAAATAACAGTCTTTTCCTGATATATTAAAAGTGACAAGTAAAAGTAAAAAGTTATTTTTGAAATCATGGACAAGTAAAAACGGACGAAGGGAGTAGTAAACTAGTAATGAGATCTTTCAAACTACTCCCTCCATCCCATATTAGTTGATCACTTTAACTTTTATACGCTCCTTAACAGATCATAAATAACAAGAATAGTTTTACTAATTTATACCTTAAGATACTTTCTTGAAACTTTACAAATTTATTTTTACACTTTCAAAGAGTATTAATTGTAGGGTAAAATAAAAAAAATTTAATTAATTTTATCTTAACTTAATAAATAAATAATTAATTTGAAATATGTATTTTTTATAAGGTGATTGAAGCAACCTTTGATAAATTGGAAAGAGGGAGCGCTCCAATGGGATGGCATTGAGAGAATACAAGGTCCCACTAGGGGTTATTTTAGACCTTGTGTAGGTCAGGAGAAAGTAGAAGAATAGAGAGAATCTAATTACTAGTACCCTACTGTTGGAAGAGAAAAAGATATTTTCTCACTCCAATAATATTTATCCACTATTAATTTAATATATATATTAAAAAATAATAAATTAAAAGAATAATTTTATTATATTAGTCTTTGAATATAATAAATTTAATATCTTAAAAAATATATTAAGTAATGAATATTATTTAATATAAAAAATAAAATAAACTATTTATTAATTTTTCAAATTAAATAAATATTATTGTACATAGGAATACTTAAATAATTGTATGAACTGACAAACATATATAGGATAATGATCTAGTTGCAATTTTATTAGATATTTTTAGTCTTTTACATTTCTTTTTCAAATGTATACACATTGCTAACAAATAGGATTCTGTCTCAATGAATTAATGATAGATCTACTACTGGCAGCAGCTACGACTCGTACGAAAAAAAAATGATTTTTTATTTTTACCTATTTCACAAGAGTTAGATTTCTTGGATCATCACTTAACTTATAATTATTATCTTTAAAAATTAATTTATTTTTTTTGAAAAAAATTAGAAATAAAAAAGAAATTTAACTTTATTAGATAATATGTATAACTATTTAATGAGTAATCATATTAGAAATCAACTACATTGCAGAATCTTTGGACGTTTTTGGCCCATGAAAGTCAAACATCCAGTTTTAAAATTAGAAATAGAGAGTACTTAACTCCTGAGTAACCCTTGATCAATTCTCCATTGCTATCACAAAATTGATTATCATTTTTATTTTCACTATAAATAATATCCAAAAATGTACGTGATATTTACTTAATATTTTGTGGAGATAGAATGTGAAATGATAAACAGTACCACAAAAGTGTGCACCTAAAGTGGCCGAATAAAAAAAATAAAATTGTATTTAGATCATCTTACATATAATATAAGTCCAAAGTCTAAAAGGCCACAATTTGAAGTCAAAATTCTAAATAAGCTACTTCGAAAGAGAGATTAACCAAAACAGACAAATTGTTCGTATGTCAATAATTTCCTCCAACAATTAACGGACCAAACAAACGGCAGTTAGTGGACCCTTTATTTTAACTTTATTTGTAAATCGTTCAAGCATGAACGAGGAGCTTTTATGTTTATTTTATCTTTTTTGGCAAATCGTGGAGATTGAAACGGGGTGTTCTTAACCTTTTTTTCTTGCAAAAATATTTGCTGCATAGGATCTCACACATTATGATTAAAATTTTGAGGTATATTTTAAATTTTATATCTTTTTAATTTATGTTTGATTACGTGTGTGTGGCACTTGTGTTTTACTCTTTTTTTTAAAAAATTATTTTTTTAATTTTTCAACAGAAGCTTTCACCTTTTTTGCTATTTTGATAATTCGAATTCACAACCTTAGGATTTGAGGTGAAGGGTGCTTACTATCCTAATAACCCCCTCTTGTCTACCAATAAGGAGTATTTTTTCCGTTTTAATTTGTTTGTCTTCCTTCACTTTTTAAATCTATTTCAGTAAAAATGCTTTTTTTACTTTTACAACTCTTTAATTTTAATTTTTTATATGACATATTTGACCTCACAAAATTAACGTCAAGTTAAAATCAGACAATTAAATTAAAACAACGGAAGTAATAAATAAGAAAAGCTAGCTGAGAGGTTATGCATGTGAGCATGTATCCCTGTTATTCCCCAGGTACACTTGGTGGTTGGAATTAGAAAATTAATTATGGTACTATAAATTATTTTAAATAATACTAGTACTTATTGAAATAACTGTACTGTACTCGCTTGGTTGCATATTACTTTTCTACATTATTATTGTTCCAAATTACTTATTAATGTACAAAATTAAGATAAAATTAATATAATTTTTTTTCTATTTTGCCCTTAAATTAATTTCTTTTTGAAAATATAAATATTGTAAAGTTTCAAAAAAGTTCCTCTATTATTAATTTTGGTATAGAGGATAAGACACATAAAAATTGACTGTGTTATTAAAAAAGTTAAAAAGTAAATTAGAAGAAGTACTTTTTTTGTTTATGATTTCATAAGAATTGTGTAAAAAATATAGATAATACTATGAAACGGAGGGAGTAATTCTAATATTTATAATTTTATAATGGATTCAACATATGATTGAGATTAAAAATTCTTGGAGACCAGACCTAAAAACAAAATATTCTTAATATTAAGTCTCCTTTTTTAGGAGCATCTCGTTTGTTCTTGACGTTTAGCCAAGAAAAATTAAGACGCTCCTCCTCGTTCATATTTGAACGATATACAAAAAAAAAAAAAAAAAAAAAAAAAGGACCACTAACTGATATTTGTGTGGTCTGTTAATTGTTGGAGGAAATCATTGACATTCGGACGATTTATCCATTTTGGTTAATCTTCCTTTTCGGGTAGCCTATTTGAAATTTTGGATTTAAATAGTGACCCTCTATGCTTCGGACTCCATATAATAAGCCTGAGTTCTAATTTTAAATAAAAATAAAGATCATTATTTATAATAGTCTAATAACTTTGACCTTAATTAATTCTATGCTTCTTGTATGTATATGAGTAATTGTAATTATAAGTTGCTTTCGAAGCCGCTATCATTTTAATTACGCTTATACAGCTTATCTTTGTTATTAAATTTGCTATTTCGAAGTGGTTAAAACCTAGCTCTCATCCAACAGTATTGGTACTCCAAAAGTATTCTTATTTTATGACTTATGGTTGTGTAATTCCACCCGACTCTTTTTCTTCGCTCAATTCCACATACAAAAAGATGATGATGATAGAGATTTTTGCATCACTTTCATACACCATTTCCCTTTTTTTTATTTTATAATAGTTTATTGCTTATATATAAAATTTAAAGCTTCTTTACAACTCTGTACCTCACTTGGTCTATCGCTTTTTCCTTAAATCACAAAAAAACAACTTTAGAGTCGTTAAATTTGAAAGGAATGTTAATCTAAAGAAGAAAAATAATCGTAGGAAAATTATAGTATCTGCAACACGACCATGAATCGAAGATTTGTTAGAAGGGGAGTTCATGACCAGAAATACTAGCGTAGGAGACAACCATATATAGTTCATGTAATTCTATTTTGGATAAGCTTTTGGTAGTAACTCCTATACGACAAAGATAAGGAAAAAAGCTCTAAATTTTAGGAATATAATTAACTGTTTATTTTAAATATTAAAAATCAGTGAAAAGATGATTTTGTCTAAAATAGAGAATTTTAATAAAGGATAAAAAGTTCAAATAATATTTTTAAGGACCTTCACACTTTTAATATAAATAGAGATAGTTTATTACTTATATATATTAATTTAAGTGGACTTTATATAAAAAGTCATGATTGAAATAGCTGAAGAAGACATGTCGACCGAGACCAGCCTCCTTCAGCTGTTTTAGTGTGACTTCTTACATAGGAGAACTAGAACTAGAAAAGAAAGCCAAGAAAAGTAGTTTTTACTCGAGTCAAGTGGCTATATGAGTTGAAGTTGGGAGGATGGCTACTAGACAGGATGGGTTAAGTCTTTCCCGGCTATGGTTTTATCCTGTCTCGCACTGTCCCATCCCTCGTCCCGTCTTGCCTCGTTTAAGTCACTAGCCTATTTAAGTTTAGCCTTACCCCGCCTTATTTAATTCTAGTCTCAGCTTTATCATGCTTCATTTAACCATTCACTAGTGAATTTATCCACGCTTCGCGCAGATTAATTAGATTTTCAATTGCTTTAAGAATCGATCTTTATATTAATCAAATTCCTATATCTTTGCGTCGGTAATCATTTTCTTCTTTTTCATTTTTGTTTTATTATATATTTTGGTTCTTTGCATTAGTATACACTTAATATGAATATTTTTTCAAAGCAATTACTAAGTGATATATTTTTTGAATAGATGCATAACTTAATTAATGTGAGATTTCAACCTTTCTAAATAATTAAAAATAAGAAATAGAAAGATTAGAAACAAAAAAAATTCTTAATTGTCGGAGAAATATTAACAAACAATTTATATAAATTTTTACATAATATTTTATTTTTGTTAGACATCTACCTGCATGCCATAGCTTATGAGTTGAAGCTGCTCCAGGTATAGTTTAATATCCTATAAGGAGAATGTTGTGGGTTTAGAAGAACATGAGAAAAATAAACCTAAAATATTAGAGATTCTAAATAAGTACTGGTAAAGAAATGTCACAAAGTAAACTCATCTTCACCAACCAAAAAGATGGTCCATCCAGCAGTTTGTTTTCAAATTCACAACAAATGCTAGCTAGTTCATTGTGAAGACGTAAAAAATAAAATTGTATAAATTGAAGTTATATTTTAGGAAAAATAATTTCACAACATAACTAATACCCCGTAGGGGTTTTTGGTACACCGGATAAGATAAGTGGGGATATCCCATGAGTTCAGATATTCAGATTATTTTATACCACTCCTTCATATCCCACTATTTTAGTATAATTATGGGATAAAATAGTCCCGGAATCCGTTAATATATACCTCATACCAAACATAGAATAAAGTTAATCCCAAACTTCACTCCGAGATTTTTTTTTTTTATCCAGGGTACCAAACAACCGAGTGAGAGCAATATTCAATTAATTATTCATTCTGAAGACATAACAAATAAAACTGTAGAGGACAATAAATAAAAGCTAATCGATTAAAAAGCAAGAAATAATACTTCATATAGCAGGATATATCTGTGTGAAAAAAATGTTATTCAAGTAGCATAATAATAATGAACATTAAAAAAAAAAGACATCTGACCAAAAAATTGGTATTCAAGTAGCATACTAATAATGAACATTACAAAACCAACCTAACTCAATTATTTTGAGTGAATGATGACAATGAAGCTAATTTAACGGGGTGTAATGAACGAATTTGTGGCTATGTTACATTTTCTGAAGTAGAAAATCATTTTCTCCTCTTCTTTGGTTGTGATCATGCTTTCTCATGAATTTGTAGAAAAGAATTAATGAATTCTTGAATGAAATGAGAAAAGGAAATAGAAAGATCCAAGAGCAAAAAGTTACAAATTTGTACATAGAAACTCCATGAATGAAATTAGCCAAATGTAAAAATAAGATATGTGGGCAATAGTCGAAGGAAAGGACATCAAGCTTCTTTATAGAGGAAAAGTATAAGGTGAGGCAAATAATTAATTCCTCATTATCACCGCATTGAAGGATATGTTATGGACATTAATTGGCTTTAGGCTCTAGGTCTTCCTCTAATAATTTGTTATTCATTCTAATATTACTCAACAGTTTCTCATCTTCAGCCGTTAATTGCCTTTATAAGTCTAGCATGACTTTTGGAGTTTTTTTTGTTTTTTTTGTTTTTGACTTAAGCACATAAACTTGAGAAATAATTTGGCACCTTAAGAACTCCCACTAAAAATGACCACATAAAAAGCCATAAACCGAAGTATTTCCTTTTATCTTCTTCTATAGTAATTTATTTCTCCTTTAATGCTAACATTTATGGTTATAATTGCAGGTATTGAAAATGGCATATAACTGCAGCATATATATTGCACATTGTTTTTTTCATTTTATAATTAAAATGGGAAAAAAACCTCAAAAAAATCACAAAAAATATAAATGTGAATGGTGGCCTTAGAAGTATGCCACATCAGCAGATTCTTAACCTTCGTTTATATATATATATAGATTCACAAGTTCATTATTTTTGTTATCATTAATTACTTCTTTTGATCTCATCCTTTTTAACATCATTTTCAATTTCTTTCTTAGTTTTTGCAATTTTCTATTTTATTAGTTTTATTATGCAACTGTTTTCACATGAATTACTTTATAACAAAACTCAATTTATTTGTTCTTAATGTTAATCAATTTAACTGTTCTGCCCCCAACTTTAGGACCCGTTTGACCATTAAAAAAATTCATTTTTTTCGGAAATTTATTTTACTTTAGTGAAAAAAGTGAAATTTTATGGTGTTTGATCATAAAATTTATTTCACTAAAGTAATTTTTTTTTTTGAAAAAGTGAAAATAAGTTTTACTTATTTTCATGACCAAACGCCTACTTAATTTGGAGGTGCATTCTTGCTCAAAAGTTCTTTAATTAGGGTGGGGCCCCGAATGAAGGGAAGGAACAGCCAAAGTCATATCACATATTTATGCAAATAAATAAGTGGGAAAAGTATAATCTTTAATTTAATTAAAGTTGATTATTCCATTTGGCATCTATTCTCTACCTCAACTTTTGTTCCACAAAGACCCCCCCAAAAAAAAAGTGTAATAAATTAAAAAGAAAAGTTAAGTCTTGGCTAGGGGTGGGCATAAAAACCGGAGAACCGAAAAACCGAACCGAACCGAATTAGTTCGGTTCTTCGGTTTCGGTTCTTCGGTTCTTCGGTTCGGTGTCGGTTTTTTTTTTTGGTATTTCGGTTCTTCGGTTCGGTGTTTGGTTTGAGGGTTTCGGTTCTTCGGTGCACCGAAGAACCGAAATAACAATTAATTAAAATTTGTTAAAAATATTTATATTACATTTTATTTTCACATTTATATTAAAAGAAAAGTCCACTAGCACTAGCTGCCAGGCCAGGCCCATATATTTCTATTTTCTACAATCCACCCTAATTCCTTATGCACATTTATATTTCTATCTTCTGACTTCTGTTAGTCTGCTGCTGCTATGTTATTATTAATATTTAGAGTGTTGTTGCCATGTTATATTAAGACTTAAGTATAGCTGCTAGTCTGTTGCTGCTACTGCTATGTTATTAAAATACTAGTATGATTGCTGGTGCTAATTTGCCATGTTTTTGGATTTTATAAGAAATTGTGGATATATTTTGATATTTTTATTTCTCACTTGCAACTTGCACCGAAAAACCGAATTAAAAAACCCGAATAAAACCGAACCGAAGTTCAAAAAATCGAACCGAACCGAATTAGTTTGGTGCGGTGTTCGGTGCTCATTTTTCCAAAACCGAAAACCGAAGAACCGAACCGAACTTTTAAAAAACCGAACCGAAGAATCGAACGCCCACCCCTAGTCTTGGCCGTCCTTAAGCAATCTGGACAACTATTCTATATTTATACGCACAACACGTCCAACTCCAACAGTACTTCAAAAGACTCTTTAATAAAGTTTATACATTTATCTTATTGAAACTTGGCCCCATTTTTCAAGGTATCTGGCCTGGGTCCTCCTCGGGAACTCTTCTACGGCTGCTCCAAAGCTCCGATTTCTCTTGTTTTGCTCCTTTTGGGTTAATTTCATCCACATTTGCCCTGAAATACATCTAATCATATATGTCAACAAAGCATAACCAGCTGGTGTATAAATACGCTCAAGATCAATACCTTCAAAAAAAATTTCTTATTTCTCTAACACATTTGTAATTTCCAGGAACTAATTTGTATTATTAGGAAGGGAGGATTTGGAAGAGAAACGAGATGCATGACAGACTAAAATAAATAATTAAAAGAAGAAAACGTTAGTCACTAGCATTATTTGTTAAGTATTAGTCACTAGCATTATTTGTTAAAGTATTACCTGTGTTTAGAACAGTAATTTATCAAATCAGTTTCTATTTTTATAATCATGAAAAACAAATAACACTTAAACAGAAATGTAGAAGAAATAAAAAATTATTTCTAAGTCGACAAGTTGCTGGTGTGTCCTTAAGGAATTATAACCTCTCTCACAATTGCTAAGAATTTGGATTACTTCCTCGCATAATAGAATGAAAAAAAGTGTTCTTTGTAATAGCATCAATGCAAATCCCATCAATATTTATGTTGGAAAATTTGCAAAATTCAAGTACTTTTAATAACCAGAATAAAAAATATAATCCAAAGCCCATTGCATTGCAAATACAAAACAGTAAACATGAGCATAATCTGATAATAGAACTTGCAACAGAAGAACTATACTAATACTAGAGTTAGAAGTTAGAAATGACTATAGCTATGAGATTTGCCATAAATACAGAGGATTCACAACATGTCTCAAGTAATTATGGAGAGAAGGTGTCACGTGGCAAAAGTGACAGGTCAAGCATGAGTCAGCAGAAGTTACCTTAGAGAGACCTTTAGGAAATAACTTCATTTAGAAAAGGTCCGGTTTGCTATCTTCGGTGACCAATGTGTTCGACAAAAGTCCATCTAGCTCCGGAGACATAGTACGTACTAGTCATGAGACAGAGACCATATTACGATTACTTGAACATTCAGCCATTCCGAAAGATTCCAGGATCCTTGCAAGCCCTTACCCAGAGGTGATAGTATACAATTAATGCACTTTAAAAGGGTACACTTTGTGGATCTTGTCTCTTGATGTTTAGCAATAAATAGGGTCATTATACTAGAGCTCTCAAAGTTAGTAAGTTCTTACCTTCTTAGTGTTCTACACTACATTCTCCGGTGTCCTTGCCAACCAATTTCTTCGGAGCTCAAGGCGATCCTATCTTATATCACATTTTCAATTATTTGCTTACTGCTTATTTCTTACAAGTTGGTTCGTTATATAATTAATCTTATTATTTGGTCAATTCAGGCCACGTGTCCTTAAGCCATATTAATCTTATTATTTGGTCAATTCAGGCCACGTGTCCTTAAGCCATACACACAAATTCAACGGTACCGTTTTTAAGGGAGCCATGAAATTGCCAAAGACAAAACCTACAAAAAAATTTTGACAACCAATGTGAACATTACCATTAACAACCAAGAAAAAACATACAAACTAAAGAGCATCTGAACAACATATTGCATGATGCTCAGACCTCTACAAGATCAATACTACTTACAAGAATTTTTGCCAAAAATTTCAACATCTAATTGCTCTCCTAGTATACTGAAATATCTCAATCCTATCTACAACTTCCTTTTTGATCTATCCTACCACATCAGTATGTTGAATCTGTACACCTCTAAACTGCCTCCAGTTCCTAGCTTTCTAAATATAGTAGGTCATGACACCCCATAAAGCAGCCACGACCTGTTTTTTAAATTTTTTCCAATACTTCTTCCTGATCAGGTCTAGAGTAGTTCTTAAGTCTGCAGCAGGAAGATGAATATTTGACCAAAGTGTAACCTTAGCTCTCACTAATTTTGCGAATTCACAATCCACAAAGAGATGTCTGCTTGTCTCCAGTATTGATGACTGACATAGGCAACATGTGACATTCTCCACCTGAATGTTCAAATGTTGAAGCCTAACCTTAGTGAGGAGTCTATCATGTGCTATAGCCACATGATAAACCTATGCTTAGGCAATGAAACAGTACTCCAAATCTGACCTCCCACCTCCAGTTTGGAATGATCTCCAAGTAGCTCATGATACCTTCTTGTGATGGAGTATTTACCATTATTTGTCAGTAGAAACTAGTCCTGGCCATACCATTACTGCATTCTTCCCTTCAAAGAGTTGAGTTTCCTCCAATACCATCCTTCCCTTCATGCACCCATTTCAACCACAAGGATTCTTTATTCACAGCTAATTGGTACAAAAGCTTACCGACTGAAGCCACATTCCATAATTCACATCTCTTAACATTCAAACCACCCTACTTCTTCGAAAGGCAGACTATGTCCCATGTAAT
Source organism: Capsicum rhomboideum (assembly GCA_031232105.1). Taxonomy (NCBI): domain Eukaryota; kingdom Viridiplantae; phylum Streptophyta; class Magnoliopsida; order Solanales; family Solanaceae; genus Capsicum; species Capsicum rhomboideum. The sequence continues at coordinate 132,221,298 of CP124712.1, read as the reverse complement.
TAAAGGTGTTTTCCTCTTCTCTCCCTTATTCCACCACACATAATCTCTGCATTTTTTGTCAACCTTCTTTACAACACTTTGAGGAAGGATGAACACTAAACCCCAGAAGTTGTAAACAGAAAAAAGAATAGCCACCACCACTTAAGGCTTACCTGCATAAGAAAGCTGCTTAGCATAAGTAGTTTGAATCCTAGTAGTGATCTTATCCACAAGTTAGTGACACTCTAGCTTGCTCCACTTCTTAGATGAAAGGAGAAGCCCCAAATATCTAATGAGAAAGCAACCTTTTGAGAAACCAGTAAAATCCAGCATTTGCTGCTTCACCTAATCAGTCACACCTGCTAAGGACAGACTGGACTTATCCATGTTAGCAACTAGTACCGAGGCTGCACTAAAATGTGCAAGAGCTTCTTTTATCTAGCCACTGACTTGAGATTACCTTTACAGAAGACATTAAATCATCTGCAAAGATGAGATGAGTTAATCTCAGTTCCTTACACATAGAATGGAACTGAAAATCAGAAAGATAACTCATATTCTTAAGAAGCCTTGAAAAATACTCCATAACCAACATAAAGAGTAAGGGAGAGGCAGGATCGCCTTGCCTTAACCCTCTCTTTCCCTCAAAATATCCATATCCTTCCCCATTGAGCTTGACAGTAAATTTATGAGTTGTCACACATGCCATTAGCCATTACAAGCCTGATGAAGTTGGTAGGAAAACCAAAACCCCTCGGAAATTTCTCCAAGAACTCCCATCTCACCATATCATGAGATTTTCTTAAGTCAATCTTCATTAAGCACCTTGGAGTAATCTTTCTATTGTAGTGCCTCAACAAGTCATGACAAATCAGTATATTATGGACCATAGACCTCCCTTGTACAAAAGCAGTCTGGTTTTCAGCCACTAAATAGCTTACAACTTTCTTCAACCTCATACAAAGTAATTTAGAAATGCATTTATAGATGACATTGCAGCATGCTATTGGCCCGTACTGACGAGCCAATTCAGGAGTCTCCACCTTAGGAATTAATGCTATATTAGTAGCATTCAGTTGCCTAAGTAACTTGCCATTATGAAAGAATTCCAGAATTGCTTCAGTAACATTTTTACCTACTACCTCCCAAGTGTCTTTAAAGAAACCACTTCCATACCCATCAGGGTCTAGACTCTTGATCTTATCAATGCTAAACATAACTACCTTAACATCTTCAGTGAATGGTATTTACAACTTCAACTGCTGAGCTGTCTTAAGAAAAGATCCACAAGACAACACAAAATCTGCTGCTTTCACCCTTGTAGTAGTAACTTGCCCCAATAGTTTTTTATGATAATCAACAAAGATTTGTGCTATGGTTTCAGGGTCTATTTGCCAGTCTCCATGTTCATTTTTAAGCTGGGTAGTTGCTTATCTCAGCCTCTTATGTTTAATAACATAGTAGAAGTACCTTGAGTTGTCATCTCCCAGCTTGAGCCAGGTTACCTTGCTCAGCTGTTGAAGATGCCTCTCAGCCAAATAGGACAACTCCTTCAACCTGGTATGGCACTCTCTTTCCTACTTTTGAAACTTCACATTGAGAGGAGCAGTCTGCAGTAAACCTGTGAACTGAGTCGGTCTGGGTCAACCCGACCCCGGTTAGATAATTTCTACCAGGCTCGATCCAGGTCCGGTCCGGTTTTGGCTCTTACTAGGCAGGTCTGTGCTGGGCCCAACAATAATAATTTCCCCGACGGCCCAACCCCAGCCCCTTTAGTATTTATGACCGGTCTTAATGGGCCGGTTCGGGTCACTCAACCGGTCTAACTTAATGGGCCGGTTTACCAGGACCAGACTTAAAAAAAAATTAATAGTATTTTGAATTTTGAATGTTTTTTTAATAGACATTCAATATATACTACTTAAAATACTACTTCACAGAATATAAATACATATGTACATTCAATATATACTACTTTAAAGAATATACATACGTATATACATTCAATATATACGACTTTAAAGAATATTCATACATTCAATATATACTATTTTAAAGAATATACATACATATATACATACAATATATACGACTTTAAATAATATACATACATATGTACATTCAATATATAATATTTTAAAGAATATACATACATATATACACTCAATATACGACTTTAAAGAATATACATACATATGCACATTCAATATATACTATTTTAAAGAATATATATACATATATACATTCAATATATATGACTTTAAAGAATATACATACATATATAAATTCAATATATACGACTTTAAAGAATATACATACATATGTACATTTAATATATACTACTTTAAAGAATATACATACATATGACATTCAATATATACTACTTTAAAGAATATACATAGGTATATACATTCAATATATATGACTTTAAAGAATATACATGCATATATATATATATATATACATATTATAAGAATATACATATTATAAATTCAACAACATAAACTACTAGTAAAAAAGATATAAAACATATATACATACATATGTACATTCAATATTCTACTAATTTAAAGAATATACGTATTATAAATTCAACAACATATAATACTTAAAACTTAAAAGAATATACATACAATACATTCAACAACATATACTACTACTTAATAAAATATAATATTATATATTCAACAACATATACTACTTAAGATAATATGTATATTACTTAATATAATATACATATAATATATTCAACAACATATGCTACTACTTAAAAAAATATACATACAATATATTCAACAACATATACTATTACTTAAGTTTTAAAAGAATATACATACAATACATTCAACATATAATACTACTACTAAAAAGAGTATATGTATTATATATTGTACAATAAATATTACTAATAAGAATATATATACAACATATTCAACAACATATACTACTACTTAATATAATATACATGAAATATATTCAACAACATAAACTACTATTTAAAAGAATATGCATACAATATTCAACAACATATACTTCTTAAAAGAATAATACTTCAATATATTTAAGTATTGACATATGCTACTTAAAAGTTAAACTTATATAGAATTTTTATATGTTAATACTTGTTTAAGTAATATTTGCTAATATTATTTTTCAATATATTTTTTCTTAAGTTTATGTAAACTTTGAGTATAATATATTAAAAGTACTTAATTCATACAAGATATTCAATTTAAATTTTAAATGAAAAAAATATGTAAAGAGTAAATGAACCTTATATTTGATTGATTGCAAAATGTTTCAAAACTTACAAGGTTGCAATTACATTTCACTAATTTCACAAAGTTAAATTGAAAAATGAAAATTCAATAGATTAATTGTAAATTCTACAAATTTTTCATCATTTTTTCCAATTCACCCATATTAACATTAACGGGAATTGACTGTGGATTGTCAAAATCAATGGCACCAAAGTCATGCATTGGACTTGATTGTGTTGAATTCTCTCTTGAAGTCATTATCTTCAAGATCTTCTTCGTCTTCCGGCTCCACGAACATTCCTTGATTTCTTCGTTCCGCTCTAATCCAGTCTCTAAGGCAAACTTGAACATTCATGGCATTGCCTTCCAATGAGTGTCGGTTGTCTCCAATCTGCTGCCGTCCTTGACTAAAAGCGCTCTTTGATGCAACGGTTGACATTGGAACATTCAATATATCTCTAGCTAATCTTAAAAGTATAGGATATTGTCTTTCATTGTTCTTCCACCATTCCAACATGTTGATTCTTTCTCTAGGATCCTCTGTAGGCTGTACAAGATAATACTTAAGCTCTTCCCGACTTTCGATTCCTTGAGATGAAGACTGCAATCTATTCCAAACAGATAGATTAGAAACACAATAAGCAGACATACTATGTGCCAGTCTTTTAGAAGATGATGGTTCCTCAAAAGGATGAGGAGCGGGGGTCGGTGTAATAAGTGACGGTAAAGCATTGTCAAGTAAATCAGCATAATAGTTGTATAATGTGTTCATGTAACTATTCACATCAGACATAGCCGTAAACAAAGAAAGTTATTCATTAGCTTTTACTTCTAAAGCAGCATAAATAAGATAAGTAAATTAGGACATAGTACTATATTTCATACATGAATTTATTATAGCACCAACTAAGTAAATAGGGGGAAGCGGAAAAAAAATATTTTTTAAATTTATCAATCATTGCATCAATAGCATTTTTGTAACCTGGTTTAGACTTATATTCGTTAAACAATAAAGAAATGTCGGCTAAATAAGCTAAAATATTACAAACAGTAGGATAATAAGCACCAGAAAATTCAACCGTAGCTAGATAAATTTTTTACAAAAAATTAACAATATCATTAATTTTAGCCAAATCTGAATCTTGTAACATACTCCCGGAAAAAGCACTAGAAAATTGGTTAAAAGTCATAGTAATAAGAACTTTATAAATATTGCAAGTATTTAAGAAATCGTAAGTAGAATTCCATCTAACATCTATTTCTTCAGGCATTAATCTCGGTTTAAGTCCATTTTTCTTACATTTTCTTTTAAATTCGGTAAGTCTAATTTTTTCTATTATTTCCTTGAATAAAGACATTTGCAAGTTTAACTTTTTCAATAGCAGGCTCGAAAAAAGCAAGATCATCTTTTACAATTAAATTATATATATGACAAGCACACTTAACATGAAATATTTTGGGTAACGGTGGAGAAAGTTTAATTTTTAAAAAGTCAATAGCAGCGTTGTTGTTAGATGCATTATCAAAATATATACATAAAACTTTACTGTCAATACCATAATGTCTTGCAGCTTTTGAAATAGATTTAGAAATAAATTTCTCAGTGTGTCTACGATCTTCATCATACAAAAATGCTAAAATACGTTCTTGCATAACAAAATTACTATCCACCCAATAACAAGTAATTGTTAAATAATCATTTTTATTAATAACACGACCAAGATCAGAAGTTAGAGCAACTCTACATGGAAGATTTTTTACTAATGCAAATAACTAGTAAACATATTGTGCATGGAGTGTAAAAATATCAGACAGACAAGTACTTCTAGGAATACCGTCAACCATAAGATTATAAATTGTCTGAATATAATAAATAAAAGCTTCAGACATTGCAAAAGAGAAAGACAAACAACCCACGACTATCATTTTTGCTAATTCTTCACGATCCTTCATTTTATTATAATTCTGAACTAATTTACTGATTTTGGGGTTCAATCTAGTCTGAGTTGGCCCCTTAACTGTTCCACCACCATCTACCTCAGCTAGCTTTATTGGGTGTTGACCCCGAAAATGTCTCATCAACTGAACCGTACCTCCTTTATTGCCCCCGGTCTTATGCTCGTATTTTAACTGACAAAGATTGCATTCAACCTGAGTAGTTCCTTCTATTCGAGTAAAAAACTTTCACAAAATACTAGTTTTTTTTTCTAGTTCTTACAGGGGGCCGGGGAGGAAGATTAACCGATTCAGATTGAATATTAACATTACCAGATCTGGGTATAACATTAACATCATCATCATCATTTTCATCTAAATCAACAGGTTCTACTTCATTCTCTTTTTCTATACCATAATTTTCTTGAGTCTCTAAATAATTCATATCGTGAGCACCTACACCTACTTCATTCTCAAAGGGTTCGCTAATTGGTACCGGAGACACACGAGTATATCGAGTATTTGAACTATCTCTACCGAAACTTCATCTAAATCAACAGGTTCTACTTCATTCTCTTTTTCTATACCATAATTTTCTTGAGTCTCTAAATAATTCATATCGTGAGCACCTACACCTACTTCATTCTCAAAGGGTTCGCTAATTGGTACCGGAGACACACGAGTATATCGAGTATTTGAACTATCTCTACCGAAACTAATTTGTTTCTTACTACCACTACCACTTTTGGGACAAAAATTTCTAACACTTTTACCGACTTTTCTTAATTTATCCATATTACAAATTAAACTAACAAATATTCAAAAAAGACAAAAATAAAATAAATAAATATTCAACGAATAATACACTAATTAAAAATTAAAAGTAAGAGATGGAACGATAATACCAAATTACCCAAGTATCCGAAAGTTGATAATTGAGTACTTTTAGAAACTCTCACTTGATAATTTTAATTGTAAAATAATATAATATAATGAGCATTGTAAAATAATATAATATAATGAGCACTTTATGAGATAATTAGAATAATTGAGAGAGATTGAGAGAATGAGATTGTAAGTTGTGGGAAAATAATTTTTGAAACTTAAAATATATATATATATATATGTATTTTAAAAAAATTAGCCATAAAGGCTGTTTTGGCTGTTGGCAAATGGCATTATAGCCGTTGGGCTTCCGACGGTCCAAAATCAGCCTTTGGCAGGTGGCCCAATAATTTAATTTTTTTTTTATGTTACCGGGCCGGTGCACCGATGGGCCTGGTCCGGTCTTCCAACTGGGCCGATCTACCGGGCTACCTACCGTGTTCGGCCTAGCCCCCTACCCGTCCCCCAAACCCATTAAGCTTACCGGTTCCGGGTAGGGTCGGGTTCGGTCTCCTTTTTGGCCTGTCTAACCGGGCCGACCCGACCCATTTGACAAGTTTAGTCTGCAGTTGCTTTTTGGCTTGCTGCAACTGATCTCTACTCTGATTTGCTTCATTTACTAGACTGCTAATATGCTGTGATTGCAACCTCCTTAAATGCTGCTTCAAGAGCTTCAGTCTCTCGACAATCTGCAACATTTTACACCATTGAATTGACACTTCCCAACTAGTTTTCACAATCTCTTGAAATTGAGGATGTTGCCTCCATGCATTACAATACATAAAAGATCTTTGCCTTCTTCTGTTTTCAGCAGTCAAAGCCACTTTAATAGAACAGTGATCACTGATGCCCTCAGGTAAGAAAATTGCCTTACTACTAGGCATGTTATTCAGCCAATCATCATTTATTAATGCCTAGTCTATTTTTGAATAAATTCTCATTTCACTTCCCTTATCACTCCAAGTATATTTTTTCCCCTGATGGGAAAATTCAAGCAAACCACAGTCTTCTACACAATTTGTAAAATCAACTACCTCAGCCCAATTTATTGGATTACCCCCAATCCTGTCTTCCATGTGCAAAATAGAATTAAAATCACCAAGTAACAGTCAAGGTTTCTTACAAGTACAATGCAATTCTAACAAAGTAGACCACAAAGACTTCCTTTCCTCCTTGGTATTAATAGCATAAACAAAAGTTAACAAGAACACTTGTTTCTGAGGCTTGTACTCTACCTCACAAGTGATAGTTTGATCTGACATGTGCAATGGTATTACATGATAATAGTATGGCCTCCAGCTGATTATGATCCTTCCATTGTAATGATATTTCAGATTATTTATACTTTTCCATCCTCCAAAGAGACTTTCAACAACCTGGTTTATTCTATTCCTCTTTAGTTTGGTTTCTAGTAGGGCTACAAAACCTACATTTTCTACATGACAAAGGAGATTAACCTTTTTTTGTTTATTATGCCCATTCAGGCCTCTCAAATTCCAGCTTAAAATACTATCCATCCCCACTGCAAGGGATGGGGTTGCCCTCCCCATTAACTCATCTACTTGAACCAACTACATTATGAGTTGCAACATTATTGGTCTGTTGATATCTGCATGGATGAGCAAATCTCTTTGGTGTAGTCCACACCTCTATATCTGCTGACTTCTTATTGATGTTGATCCTCACTATAGGTAGAATCTCAGTAGGCTTTAAACCAAGTGGATTACCCCAGTCTGTTTTGTTACTTGCTTCTTCACCTCTAGCAAATCATGATCTTTCTCCTGCTCTACATATACTTCAATATCTTCAGGTTTGGTCTTATTTTTTGGCTTCAATTTCTTTTTACAGATAGCCTGTGAATGGCCATACTTTTTACAATGAGTGTATAAGGTTGGCCTCCATTCATAAATCACCTTTTGCTCAATCAGAAGCCCCTTTTCATTCTTAAAAGTGATGTATCTGGTAACCTAATATCCATTTCAACCTCCACTATCAGCCTTGCAAAGTTGATCCATGTCTTCTTTCCAGTAGTTTGATCAACCATAAGGGGGTTCCCAACCAAACTTCCCAGCTTACTAAGGCCTTTAGGACTCCAGTACTTAAAGTCCAAATTTGGGAACTTAATCCAGATTGGAATTGTATGTAGTTCTTCTCTAGAAAAGTCCATGTCTGGGCTCCAAGCCTTTACTATGAAAGATTTGGTATCAAATGGTAAATCCCAACTTGGATTACCCCATTCTTCCTTACAGCTATATTAAATCGCACCACAATAACCCCATTTTTCAACATAGCTATCCTATTCAGACTATACTTTCCCTAAATTCTCTGTATGTAAATTTTAATGACCTCAAAAGGAGGATGAGCCCCCAATACATAGCAAACTACTAAATTATGCCAATATTCAATCTCAAAACTTATATCTTCATGTTCAATTTCAACATAAATTGACTCACCTTGTGCAGATGGAGCTACATACTCTAGTTGAAACCAACGTTTACTACCTTACCAAAATCAAATGTATCCCAAATTGAACTCTGTTTCACCGGAACTTCCATCATCTCTTCTACTTTCTTTACCCAGGAACGCCGATTGATGCTCGGAGAGTTACTAGAGGACTGTGAAGCTATAATGCCTTCCCAATTTTTTTGGACCTCCTTCTGCAAGTTAGATTCCTTTATGGATGCTTCAACCGGTGTATTAACCGATTTGATTGCCTGATTCGAAGTCGTATCAGTCCCTTTCCCTTTCAGAGTTGTATGTACACTATGACGTCTACACGTGGAAGCTAGGGTTACTGTTCTATTTCCTGACGAGCTAATTAATGTAGATCGAGTGCTCAGTTTACCTCGCTAAGCTGCTATCCGAGTATTCTGAGCTTCTTTCTCTATTATAGCCTTCATAGATGGAACTCGAGCCCTCTTTCCCATTGTGCTCTTTTTATTGTTCCAACAACTAAATTTGCATCATCCCAATTGCGTAGTCTGAAATACATTAGTGACCATCTTGGTGATATATGTTCAAAGTTCAACCCTTTTGATACTGTTTCGTTTACTAGACTAGCAAGTCTTACCAACAATAACTACATAAATAGGGTAAAAATATATTTTTTCATATAAGATTTCTTTGTTGAATCCCCTTGTTTGAATTTCTGACTCCACCACTTATTTAACCTGCCTTGAGTTACTTCAACCAACAAAGTGATTAAAAAAATTAATAGTAACATTTAGGAGTTAGGTCACTCAACTTTGAGAATTTATCTAGAAAAGTTATTGAACTTTATTTTGTATCAATAAAATCACTCAACTAAGGCATTTTATCAATAAAGTCACTCAACTAAATTTATCATGTCTTGTTTAGTAAATTTATCAAGACTTAACCGAACTAATTCGGTTCTTCGGTTTTGGTTCTATTTTAAAAAAAAACTTTGATATTCGGTTCGATTTTCGATTTTGGGATCTAGATTTTTCGGTTAAATCGAATTAAGAATCGAAATTTTGGACGAGTACTCAAATTTCATGATTCCTATAATTGTGACCTGAATTATTTTGACTAAAGGAAATAAAAAATTGACTAAGTCCCAATTTATTCATTTATTTTTACCTTTTTTCCTCTATCCACCTTTCTTCTTCTTTCACAGCCACCGCCACCCACCATATGTCAACTAGCGACCTACCCCATTACTCTTCCTCCATCGCCACCCCCACCTCTTCCATTCCACCAAAATAAAAAATGAAAAAATATACTCTAATTTTCTTGGCATAGGTGATAGGACAAAGAGCTTGTCGGAAGTGTCTATGGCGGTTGTTAAAGAGAGCGCAATTACTATACCTTAAGACTCCAAGGAGGGTTTCAATTCACGAGGAAATAGAAATTCAATTCATAAGGAAATATAATTGTTCATGCTTGTAGTGTTTGTTGCGGATTTTATGGAATCGACGGTGGGCATTGTTAATGCCTCCTCACACGCCACCATCTCATCTCCTACCACTGTTCTTTAATCTCATTGTAATTTGTTTTAGTACTATTCTTGTGGCCCAATTTCTCATTGTCGTTGGTGTTGGTGGTGTTGTAGAATTGACAGTGACGGTAAAGTATTTTGGAGTTGATATAACGGCGGTGGTGGAAATTCTGAAATTGACGAAGATGGAGGTGATATTGCTCTTGGTGATGGGTACTATGAAGTTGGTGGCTGCAAAAATGGTGTTAGCAGTGGTGGTGAGTTTTGTGAATTGATGGCGGCGATAATGAAGAGGATGAGGAGGTTGGTGGATGAAAAAAAAAATTAATTTTAGAAAATATGTAAAAAAAAAAAATTGACACGTGGAGGTTCGTGTACAATACCTTCCACTATAAGTGTGGTTCTCTATTTTTGAGGGGTATTAAATTCACTTGAAATGAAATTAAGGGGGTAAATAATTACATGTAAAGTTAGAGTGCTAAAGTAAGTTATGGGGACAAGTTTAGGGAGAATTTTATGTCTTTTTCTCTTTTATTTATTTGTAGGGTTTATATTTACATGGCAAAACAAATAATTTATTTTGTCATATTGATACAAAAAAAAGTTTAATACCTTTGCTAGATAAATTTTTAGAGTTGAGTGACTTTTTGAGATATTAACTCTAACATTTAGATCAGTGAATGGAATTGTAACAACCCAACTTTTTAACAAGGGTTAATTGGTAATTTTATCAAAATAATTATAATAATTATAATAAGGAGAATTAAAAGAAGTGGGCCAGCCCATTCTCCTAATCTGATAGGTCACATTTTAAGTTATTATAGCAGTGGAAAACTAGGACAAAGAATCCCCTTGAATTGGAAGAAAATGAGAAAACCTACGAGGAAACTTTTGGAGACTTCTCAGACGAGACTAAGGAATTCTTTGGCCACTATTTTGGGGACAACTTTCAGGTATTGTCATTAAGTTTTGATTACAGTGGTAGATGTATGTGATGGAAGGTTATTTTAACATAAAGTAGAGAGTTTGTCCTCACCTTTATTATAGGTAGTAATGATTGGATCAATAATTGAACTACTAATTCAATGTGATAATAGTTAGTGGATGGGTAATCATTACCCAATGATGGTTTTAAGAACTTTTATAGCAATTGGAACTTTACCACTGTTGACTACACGGTAATGATGTTGTTGTGGAAAAAAATTCAGCTTTCACTTAGGGATTTCCTAGGCACAATTAGGCTATTTGAAAATAGAGTGTTGATTTATTGAATGGATAATTTATTAATTAAGTTTGGTCAGCGATGTTCAGACAGTTACATCTTTAATTCATGATTTTAAAGTGTAAGATATTAAGGTTTAGCTCTAAGCTTAGAAGTTTGGGGTATTGAGACTTGGCCCCGACTAGCTTAATTGATATCATTAATTAATATTTTGCATAGATTGAAGCTATTGGAGGTTGTTTGGTGGGTGTTCTACGCATTGCAAGGTTGGAGAACTTGTTGTTAGCGAGGTAAGTGAGATTTTAAGCTTTGGTGCTTGCTTTTCAAGCCTGCTTTATAAAATGTATTTTTCTGCCTAGTCCATGTGTTGGGACAAGCGTGTGCTTGGCAGAATTGGTGGTCTTTGACTAACCATGGATATGTATTTAATGAAGTATATTGAGAATTATTTAATGGTAATATGTGAGGTGACGTTGGGGCGTTGAATATATTTTCTTCGCTGTCGTGATATGGTTACTAGGGGCATACATAGCTGCCGTAATATGTTAGGGACATTGTGTATGCTGCCGTAATTTATTAGGGGCCTTGTACATGCTGCCGTAGTATACTTTTGGGGCATTGTGTATGCTGCCGTGGACTTGTCGGGGTGTTAGGCTGTCACCTTCACTGCCGTTTATGACAAGCCGTGAGAGTGAATTGAGTTGAGATACATAGTGACTTTTGAAACATTTGTTGGACCTTATTGAGTATTATATTATAAGATATATGTTGTGCATATCATTTATGTGATTGTTGTGCTTTGTATTTTCTAACACTTGTTCCAGGGGTATTAAAGTAGTGGGTCGAGGATCTTACTGGGTTATATTTATATATAGCTCACTCCTTACTTGTATGTCTGCAGATACTGTGGTGGAATGTGAGACTAGTGGCTGACAGTCCGTTTGTGAGGATTCGCTTGTTGAGGTGAGTCTTCACATTATTCGTGGAGGCTGTCGTTTCAACTCTAGCTATTTTAGCTTATATTTCTTTTCTTGGGTTTGCATGCCCGACAGTTGAACTCATGTAACTCTATTAGATGCTCCATGGTCTTAGTGTGGGATTTGGGCTAGTGAATTAGTAGTTGATTGATCGTTAAACTAATAAATTGATTATGGAGTCTGTTGGATTATCATTTCTTATCTATTGATTATTATTGAAGCGTTTGGAGTTATATATATTCTATTTCAGGGCTTACATAATTGGGTAAGTGAATAGATGTTTGGTTCGCCCGATAAGTGATGTTAGCGGGTGCCATTCACGTAGGAGGTATTTTGGGACGTGACAGGAATTCTTATGCACATGTTTCCGGAAGGAAAGAATGGGCAAAAGAGGTTAATTACCTCTAATTTATTCCAATCAGTTTGAAATGTGACCCATATTAATATGACTGTTTGCGTAACTGTACCACCCATCATTCCTTCCTGGCCGTATACCCTGTATATATGCACCCAAACCAAAAACATATAGTGCACTCAATGTGATAATGGTAGTAGAGTTAATGTTCAAAATTATTATTTTTTCGCGAGTTTCATACCTTAACTATTCATTTTTCTGTTTTACCTACCTAAATTATCACTCCTTTTGTAATAAAGCACATCTCGATGCTGAGTTGGCCTACATGCGCCTGTTGTCAAGTGAGAACAAATATTTGGCCAACTCATCATCAAGGTGTGTTTTGTTTTAATACAAAGAGAGTGATAGTTTAAGTATGTAAAGAAATTATGGATAGTTAAGATATAAAACTCGCGAAAAAATGGTAGTACTAGAGGATCGGACCCTTGTTAACAACATCACCAGGGTTTTGTTTTGTTAACAAGGGTCCGATCTTAGACTGGAAATAATCTTACGGGGGAAATAAGATTAGGGGAAATCATAGAGACTAACTACTCAGTATACAACAACATCAACAATTTTCAGGAGAAATGAACTTTCCTAATTTTGTTTCCTTTTGTTTTTTTGTTGGACCCCAGGTCTTTAAAGCCTATGAAATTACGCGCCGTGTACCTAAAGTTTCCGATCTTGAATTTTTGTCCTTCAAATATTCGATTTTTAATTCCCTTCCCCTCAAGTATGTGGTCTTGAATTTTGGTTCCCGCTAAATAAGTTCTAACGTTTGCTTATGAGGCAAAATTTCTAGTCAATTGTGCAGGTTCATTATCTTAAAATGTTATGAACATCTGCCTTATGGGAAAAGTTTATTAAGCGGGGCTAATAAATCAAGATCACCCGTTATGGAGGTCATTTTTGTAAAAATTTTTTTACGAGGGACAAAATATACCAATACATTTTAGGACCATTTCTGAACTTAACCCTTTAAAGCGTGGCTATTTTAATAAAATACTACTTCCTCCGTCAATCTTTATTTGTCCACTTTTCTATTTTGAGATGTCCAACAATATTTGTACAGTTTATAAAATCAATGGATAATTTATCTATTTTTACCCATTTTACCCTTAGCATTAAATATGATTAATTATCTAATGCATTTTTTAAAACATTAAATTTATTAATATTTAAAGGGTAACATGGTAAAATTAGCATTAATCGTTGTGCCAATAGGAAGTGGACAAGTAAAGTTGGACGTAGGCAGTATCCAATTCCGGTGGTTCCCAAACAAGAATTTTCTTATCTGCTTTCCTAACCTTATAACTAGGATAAAAGGAATAGAGGAAGACAAAGTAATTATCTCAAACTCAAAGCTGTAACAACCTTTCATGGCTGAAGCTGTAATGAGCTTCACAGTCGTCAAACCGACTATTCAATTCCACGCTCCAAAATTAGAGTTGCATCCTTTCACTAAATCAGTTAAACCATAATTGCTTACTTTATCTCAAATTCATTTTTGTCACTTCTATTATTCCTTTTTTCGCGCTTACTTAGCTCTCTTTTCACTTTCGCAGCTTAGGCATTGTTCGAGTTCAGCGTTTGGAAATGGCAGGCACCAGGTATGTTACGTTAGTTACATTGCACAAATAATGTAACACGATTGACGGAGTTGGTACAATTGTATGTTAGTTAAATTCAACAAATGATGTAACACCATCGATGGAGTTGGTACACTTGTATATGTTAGTTAAATTGCACAAATGATGTAGCACTATCGATGGAGTTGGTGCACTTGTATATGTTAGTTAAATTGCACAAATGATGTAACATGATCGATGGAGTTGGTGCACTTGTATATATGTTGGATCAGTTGTCGCGATTAATAATTCTTATCATTAATTTAACTGCTGGTACTTTTTCGGGTTTGTCATTAGGTTCAAGTTGGGCAGAGCAAAAGAAATTCTAGTTTTATAGTGAAGGCACTCCCGGATTGGCCGTTAATGGCAGTATTAGTTGAGCATATGGAAGGTCAAAGAGACCTCATAACTCACAAATCTGTTTGGCACCTTAGTGATGAAGCCATGAAGAATGTTTGTGAGTACTATATATATATTGTCCCGTGAATTTATGATTGAAATTGATGTTTTCGAATTCCTCACCTAATTTTGTTTTCCGATTCTAGACACATTTTACATCATGTTCACTGTTTGGGGATGCTGTTTCTTCGGTTCTACCAAAGTAAGCTTTTCCGGATAGTTATGTATTTGGAAATTAAACTTCGTAAAATAGAGTTGTATTTTTGGTCTCATTATGTATCTCTTTTAGGATCCGTACTATGATTCAGAACAATATAGAGGAGATGGAGGTGATGGTACTGGACATTGGGTCTATGAGAAGGTACAATCTTTTGAAATGCTTCTTCTTAGTCTTTTTCTTATGACAAATGTGTGCGCATGCGTATGGTTAGAAAAGTAAGCGGAAACAATAGCCTTTCGCAATTAGTTTCTAACTGTGACTTTGTTCTTTTTCACCACAAAGAAATGTTTATAGTTTCGAGTCATCAATAGTAAGAGCTGAGGGTTAAAGCTTTGATAGGTGAAAAAAAAGTTTTCGAAGAGTTAATATTGACATCGAAATCTTGATTGGAAAAAGCTCAATTTTACATGTAGATGTGAGTGGGCATAAACCCATTGCCTTCAAGTAGCGCGTCTTTTCAAGTCAGTCCTGTTCCGCCTGCTAGTTAGCTAGTGCCTCGGGCCCTGCCTCTTTTTTCCAACAATCTCAGCCGAGTGCTTCGTTAGTTTTTTTTTTTTTGTTATAAGAACATCTCTCTTTTCTAAAAAGACAATTTACTGAAATAATCTCTGCATGTAAATGTGAAATCATACTAGCTAGTTTCGAATTGTCTGAATTTGTTGCAACATTAATTCGTGAAGAAAGCAAGCATTCTCATATCTAAATGTCCTATTCAAGATATACATATATCTTTACAAGGTATAATGCTAGGATCTTATAAAGCAAAATGTCTAGCGAGTGACACTATGAATTTGATTTTGTGGTGGTGCAGCAAGAAGACATTGAAGAATCAGCCAGAGCAGAGCTGTGGCGCGAGGAACTGATAGAGGAGATTGAACAAAAGGTCGGGAGTCTTCGAGAGCTTGAAGAAGCTGGGAAGAAGGAGGAACAGTTGGTCAAATGATCATCTCCATATAGTATATAGCTTCGTGTGCTAAGAACAAACTTTACGATGCTTCTCGGTTATGTATATACGATATGATTTCCAGTTCCATAATACAGACTTCAAGTACATGCAGAGAAATTATCCACAAGGAAATTATGATTGGTCATTTGCAACATGGTTGTTTCCTCTTCAATATGATGCAAGATTCTTCTTTAGATGTTTTCTCAATGAACTGTCATGAATCTCAGTTCTCTGTTTGTCTTTCGCATTAGCAAGTGATGCATTGCTCTTTGACAAGCGCCTAAACCAGCATTAAATAGATGACATATACACCAGAATGAAAAATTACTTCAATAATAGCCAACATGTCCTCTCTCTGGTTTAGGAGGTTGGAGGGTATGCTGGCTTAAAGTAACAAAAGCCAGATATATTCATTTATTCACAACATGTGTTAAGTAATTATGGCGAGAAGGTCACACGTGGTAAGAGTAACAGGTCAAGCATGTGTCAGTAGAAGTTACGTTAGAGAGACCGTTAGGAAATTGCTACCTTCAGTGACCAATGTGTTGACAAAAGTCTGTCTTAACACTGGAGACACAGTACTGTGCACAAGACAGACCGAATTAGGATTACTTGAACGTTGATCCGTTAAGAAAGATCCTAGGATCTTGTCAGCCGTTACCCAAAGGTGTTAATGGACAATTAATGGGCTTGAAGAAGGCATGGTTTGTGGATCTTGTCTCTTGATGTTTAGCTATAAATAGGGTCCTACTTTCTTGGTAGAAGGCATCTGAATTTCATTCTTACACAAGCATGGTACTAAAGTTCTCAAAACTATTAAGTTCTTACTTTCTTAGTGTTCCACCATACATTATCCGGTGTCATTGGCAACCAACATCCTTGGAGCTCAACGCGATTCCATCTTATATTTCAGTTCACATTGTTCAATTAATTATTTGAAGGGGAGCCTTGGAGTAACTAGTAAAGTTATTGCCATGTGACCTATGGAAACAACCTCTTGCAGAAATGCAGCGTAAGGTTGTGTACAATAAATCCTTATGGTTCGGCCCTTCCACGGACCCCGCGCATTGCGGGAGCTTTAGTGCACCGTGCTGCCCTTTTATTGTTTCAATTATTTATTTATTAATTATTTCTTACAAGTTAATTCATTTATAATCTTATTATTTGGGAGCCAAAAACAGAACCTACAATTTTAACAGCAGTACCCTTTTTATTGTTCCAACAACCAAATCTGCATCATCCCAATTGCATAGTCTGAAACACGTTAGTGACTATCTTGCTGATAGATGTTCAAAGTTGAACGCTTTTTGACACTATTTCACGTCCTATCTAGACCAGCGAGTCTTACCAACAGACCTAACCGGACACCAATTAATTGTGACGTTTGTTAGCCAACTGAACTCCCATTTGTGAATGAATGAGAACACTTCCTGGGGTAGGCATCTTCAGTTGTCAACCGTTACAGCCAAGGGTGGAGGCAGAGAGGATTCAATTGAACCCCTTCGTTGAAAAAATATAACTACATAAACAGGGTAAAAATACATTTCTTTCATATATATAAGTTGTTGAATCCCTTTGACATAAGATTTTTTTTTTTTTCAAATTCCTGGCTCCGCCACTGGTTACAACTTCTACTCCTTCCGAACTGGTTCTTTCTTGTCTTCCCACTTATTTAACCTACCTTGAGCTGCTTCAACCTGCAAAGTCATAACAAAATGGAGTAAGAAAAGAATTCTTATGCCTATTTTTCCAGAAAAAAAAATATGAGCAAAAAGAGGTTTTTGCTACCTCTTTATTCCAATCAGTTCGAAATGTGACCCATATTAAAATGACTGTTTGCATAACTGTACCACCCATCATTCCTGACCATATACCCTGTATATACGTACCCAAACAAAAAAGATTTAGTATACTCAATGATATCATCTATTTAATAGAACGGACTAAGCGAATTTATTTTGATTACTTAGTAGAGTTAATGGTAAATAACACACCTAAACTATATCTTTTTTCGAATTTCATACCTCATATCCATTTTTCTATTTAACTACCGAAACTATCACTCCGTTTGTATTAAAACACACCTCGATGCTGAGTTGGCCTACACAATACGCCTGTTGTCGAGTCAGAACAAATATTTTGCCAACTCAACACAAGAATGATAGTTTAGGTATGTAAAGGGAACAATGGATAGAAGATATGAAACTCGAAGAAAAAGATTATTTAGGTGTGTTTTTGACTATTACCCCTAAGGGGTTGTTTGGTAGAGTGTATAAGAATAATCTAACTTGGACCTTAACGCCCTCTCAAAAATTACATAATTACAACACATAAGTGGCTCACTGAAATTTTGTTTCCCTGGTGTACTAGATTTTTTGAGTCGTCTCTCCATCAGGAAACCTTCCTTACTCACGAGTCACACAATACCACTTGGAGTAAAACGTTACCCGAGTACCCAAGGTGTCCGGGGCCTCGCCAGTATACTCAAAACATAACGGACGAAAATTTTTCCGTACCTCAAGAGGCTATATTTTTCTTATGCAGTGTTTGGTTTGATGTATTAAAAATAATATGAATTGCATAATTTCTAAAAAAAATATTTTGTTTACAAAATTACCCTCCATATATATATTGGAAAGGATGCGGAAATTTTTTTGAGGAATAATTGTGTCTTTAATCATGCTAATGCATGCATTAGATCCGTTGCATTACTAATGCCATGGATTTTGAGGTATTAGTGATACACACCTCAATACACAATAGAGATATATAGGCTAAAAACTGTACCAAACAAGGTACTAGTAATACACAAGATTAATGCATGCATTATTCTTTTTAATACACTCTATCAAACGACCCCTTAGTAACAAATGCTGAAATTATACCTTAGCACCCAGTTTGAAGTAGAACCCCAGAAGAGAACCCAATGGGACTCCCACAATGTAATAGCAGCCCACATTGACATAGGCCACAAAGGTTTGCCATCCACAGCCAACAGCCACACCTATATATCATTCAAATTATATAAATCCTAATCCAATGTGTGGCACCAGAACAAAATAAATAACGCAGAATAACAAAACATCCTTTAAACTTGACACGTTTTATTCAGATCCCCTAAACTACCAGAAATCCTTATTTTTCTCCTGAACTTGACTATTTGATAGCCTTTACCCCCAACCATCTCAATAAAACGCGCCAAGTTTTGGGGGATCTTTAGATATTCTGCCAATAATCTCAATCATGTTATAGAACAAGTCCTAATCTGATCTTATATTCTGAATCTAGAGAGTAATGGAGATGCTTAATGAAACTTGCTGTAATTACCAGATAAGACAGGCTGAATTCCATTAAGTATAAGGCTAAGCGCGAGCAACGGACAGAGATCAGAGGCAGCTTCAGCCACAACTTCTCCTCCAGTGAAGGCATAGCTAATGACGCAACGCAAAGCGAGAACAAGGATTGCACAAATCACTGAAATGATGAAAGAGCATGCTGTGACAACTATTACTGAAAATGCTGCTGATTTTGGATGCCCTGCTCCCAATTCATTGCTAACTCTCACACTGTTAATTCATCATCATTCAACGTTAAAAAGTGTAGGAAAAATAGGAAACACGATCGAAGAAGAAATGACTTTGAGGCGTGAATAAATCCTGTAAATTTTTCTTATGATACTTCAAGAGAAGTCTTTATATTTATAGAACTTAAGAAATTACTTTTCCCAATAATCTGTTCTTTTACGAACAAATGTGTCTGTCCAATTTAAGACCTCTATATATTACAAACTATCTAATGAAAAATAAGTCAATAAACGTACTGTACTATTCTTTTATATGAAAATGTGGACAGAGGAAAAGATAAGAAAAAGAAGAATTAAAAAAAAAAAAAAGGAAAACTAACCTTGCTTCTGCATTGAATCCAACTGATATCATGAACACCCAACCAGAAATCGTCATGCTTTTAATTTGTTGTTTTCCACCAAAATATAGGGAAAAAAACAACAAGGTTAGCTAATTGAAAATAGTCAAGTGACTTTATCCAAAGCAGCAACAAAAACAAATGTAAGTACTAAATGTGCTGAATTAATGACCATATAAGTTGGATATTAGTTACTTCTTGTAATCAAAACATTCCGGTCATAAAGCATAATGTATTACGCACTCCCTCCGTTTCATATTACTCAACCCCTGTTAGCCTGTCACACCTCTTAAGAAAACTTTAATTAAAGATGTATTTCACCAACCTTATTAATGATACTTTAAAACTATAAATTTGACTACTACTACTTTATATAGTTATTTAATATTAAGGGTAGTATGAGAAAAAAAAAATACAATTACCTTGATTTACTAAAATGGACAAGTAAATGAAATATCTATTTTTGTATAATAGCCAAGTAAAATGGAAGGAGTACTATGATTTATGATGGTCAAACTATCGCTAATTTCTTCGATGGTTTTTTTTTTTTTTTTATTTCCCATCCGATGTCCGGTACCCGCATTGGAGCCCGATTAATCCGGATTCACGCCGCATAGGGCCCATTCAGGGGAAGCGCTCTCTGCCAAGGATATTTTCATACTCAGGGCTCGAACCCAAACCCTCTGTTTAAGGGAGGAGCAACCCCATCCACTGTACCACATCCTTTGGTGGTGTTCGATGGTTCTCAGACGTTGGTTTATCAATTTTTTAAGAATATTAAACTTAGAAATTGTAGAAGATTCATACATCATATATCCTATTTGTTGAGTCTCCAAACGTATACTCCATTCTTACCAATTTGTTTATAACAATTTAACTATATTCAAGGCTAAATAGAATATGTAATCTTTGGATTTTTCAAAAACTATAAAAAGCTAGAGTTTCAGTTGAATACTAAAACAAAACGTGACAAGAATGACACAGAGTACACAAACTTGAAATTTTCAATATAATACGCAAAGACGGCCGTGAAAATTGCTTTTGACAATTAGTAGTACTATTTTCATTGGCGGAGCAAGGAATTCAGAGGAGGGTGCACAAATTTTTTTCTCATTTGTGTTAAAGGTGAGCAAAATTAAATATACATTCATAATAGCTAACATTTAACCTATGTACACCACATAATTTTCTTGCGAAGGATGTGTACCAGACCATAGTGTACGATTCACTCCAACTTTTGTCCACAACGAAAATTGCTTTCCTGTTTGCTACATAGATTTGAGTTTTCAGCTATTGTGACCATTTGGTTATCAAGGTAATAGTATCGTGACTTTTATATTACAACATAAAGTCATGTAACTTTGATGTTAAAAAACTAGGCATAATACATTAACGGACGCTCAAACTTGGCCTTAGCTAGCAAGTAAACACTCCAACTTTGAGAGTGCACATCTAGACACGTCAACTTGATCTCAACTTGCAATTAAACACTCCAACTCGTCCCCACTGTGTCTCATGGACACTCGACGGTGATGTGACACAAAAATGTTGAAGGTATCTACATGATCATTTTGTAAGTTAGAGTATTCAACTGACACAGTGGAGATAAGTTGAGATGTCAAGATGTGCACTCTCAAAATTGGAAATTGGAGTACTTATTTGCTAGCTAAGGTTAAGTTTGAATGTCTGTTTATGTGTATTATGCCAAAAAAACTATAGTTATGTGACCATTTGTGAAATTTACCTAAGGAATATGAGAACATTATGAAGGATTTGTCTTACCATATAGAAAGCGAATCCAAAGCCAATTCTGGATTTTCAAGCAGGCCAACAAGCAGAACAAGTATCTGAAAATACCATGTCTCCAAGCATAGCATCACAGCCGATGCTGCTGATAACTTGAAGAACTCCGGCAAGCCCGAAAATGCGCTCCAACTGAACCCATTCCATGTTTTCTTACACTTTTCACTCTTCACAATATACACAAATTGGCCTATCACTATCATCCACCACGACAAGCTCAATACAAGAGACACTCCTAGCAACCCCAACCCGATTTTATAAGCTGCCACCCAACTTATCACGAGATGCAACACCAATGTCGCGGCAGAAATGTAAGCACTAGGTGCCACAATGCTCTGCGCTTGAAGGAATTACTGGATAGGAAAATTCACAGCATAGGCAAAAATTTGTGGTATCAGACCATACACAAATAACGCGGCTGCTGAAGCAATTTCTGGTGATTGCCCTAGGAATATCAAAATTGGCTTGCAAAAAATGTAGACTAAAGTAAGTAACACCCCTGTTACAACGAGGAGAATCGTCGATCTTTGAAGATAAACCCCTAACATATCGTATTTCCTCGCTCCATATGCCTGACCACAAAGTGTTTCCACTGCACTTCCCATGCCCAATTGTTCCAAAAAATTAACCAAAACAAAAAATTAAATTAAAATATCTAATTACTGACTATAAATAAGACAACTTATAACATTACAAATCATTTATAGAGTTGATTTTTCAAATGCTAACTCAACTAATAATTATTATCTCAAAAAGTTATTTTTGCAGTAATAGCTATTAATTGAGTGACGATATTAGAAATCAACCCTTATCACACATCTATATATACCATGAGGCCATAGGCAAAAATTTGAATGCCTGTGTTTCCAAGTGAAGCAGCCGCGAGCTCAAGATTACCAAGGTGGCCAGAGAATATTTTGTGGACATAGACATGAGATAATTGATCATGTAGACCATCACTGCAGGAACAGCAAGGGAGAAGAGAAGCTTCATTTCGATCCATGTAGCCCGATGCAATCGACTCCAAAGAGGTAATGAATTGTCTAAGAGTACAGTCTCTAACTCATTGCTGGATTCAAAATTGTGCTCTGTAGACAACTGGGATGATAAATCTATTAATGGCTGGTAAACATCATTCATAGAGGATGACATGGTGGTGGAGGATTTAGAATGCAAAAAGAGTGAGCTAATGGAAGTTTAGAAAAGTGAATGTATGTATATATATGTTGGAGATTGGTAGGAAATCTAGACATATTACAGAAAGAAACTAGCTGTCTCGGTTGGGGTATTTTTTAAACTTAAGAATAATTTGCTCAATAAAATTGGTGGCCTAAAATCAAATATAAGATTGATAGTTTTATTCTTTCTTTCTTTTTTTTTAAAAAAAAGAATGACATATATTTTGATTAAATATATTTATTTTTGCTTGTTGAGATATAAAGTTATTAATAATTTTTTTTATAAATTTATTTAATCTCTCTTGAATTATTGTTGACTATAGATAATAGAATCTGATTCAAGAAGTTGATAATTTGATATTAAAATTATTTTTTGATATTTCAGTATACTTGCTGCAATACTTTAGTTTTTCAAAAAGTAAAACAGAAAAGAATTTGCAATATAGTTTATTCAATAGGAGTATGGTCAAACCTCTGTCTGAAAATTGCATGGCTGCTATAGAAAGTGATGTTATATATGTATACTGATATTTGACGTTCAGATCTCATTTAACTGTTATAAACAAAAGTTTGCAAAATTAGAAAGAACAATAATATAAAAAAGGCAAACATTAGTAGCCTTTTCCTTGTGAAGTTATGAAATAACTGACGTGCACCATTTAAATCCATTTTTTCCTTTAAATTAGATATTCGTACTTGAAATTTACTACGTGCATGACATTAATGATGATTACTATAAATATTTTGGTATTTTATTTTGTACATAATATATTTCTTATACCACTACAATAAACGTCATTATTGTTATAGGTAGAATGCCGTGATAGAGAAGTAAAATATTACATGAAAAATCGATTCCAGAGAAAATCATGCCGCTATAGTGAAATGTCGTTATAACCAATGTTTTAAAAGGCAGTCTGAGGCGAGCTCCGGGGCGAGGAGTAGCCAAAAACGTACCGAGGCGTTGTGGGGAGACGAAAGTATCGAAAGGCGAACGCTCTGAAATTTGAGGCGTTTACCTAAGCGTTGGGATGCGCAACTTAGGCGTTAGCCCAGAAAACTTTACAAAGTAAAATGATTTTTTCCTATTAAATCTCTAATTTAAATTTAATATTAAAATATTTGAATGGTAAATACTTAAATACTCAAATCAAAAGTAAAAGAAAACTTAAAAGTTACACTTTCAAATGTATTTGCCGGTTAGTGTCGACGGCGCCGCTACTCAAGAAGGTACTGGGTACACACTTTCTTCTTCCTAGTTCCTTTCTTTTCTTTTAGTATTTTGCAAGTCACATAGTGACTAGTTTTTAAGCTATTTACTTTTTTTGCTCTCTATTAAAATACAATATATGGTAAATGGGTGCGTAAGTATACTGATCGAGTAACGTGAAGGTGGAGGTTGATTAATGATGTACTAATTTTTTTACACAAACTTGTATTTTTGAGGACATATAATGGTTTATTATATGAAAAATTGACTTTATATATTAGTTGTATTATGTGGTTTTGGTTATTTTTTTGCTCAAGCAGTTTTATACACATCTTCCACTTATTTTTTTATAATTTTAATGTAGTTTTACTTTTTTGGGTGATTTATATCTTTTAAAAAATATTTATTTCTAATTATATTAATTTATAAAATATTAAAAGTTAAAGGATCTGTGGGGCTTATGCCCCATCGCCTCGGGGCTTACGCCTCGCCCCGTACCAGGTAAAACGCCTCACGTTATGCCTCGCCCCGTACCAGGTAAAACGCCTCACGTTATGCCTTCGCCTTTAAAAATACTGGTTATAATGATGTAACGTTATAGAGAGATCTGACTCATTATAGAGAGGTCTGACTGTAGTACCTTTCCCTCTTGGTTTTTATGGAACAAAAGAAGTCTTTTTTTTAATAGAATAATATAAGCTTTTTGAAAATTTGAACTCTTGGTTTATTATTATTATTATTTTTTATTTTTTATTTTTTAAAGGAAGTATATGAATGTAGTACATGTTTTCTTATGAGAAAGATATAAGAAAAAAGTACCAGCCATATTACAAACACCAGTTGTCCAATTAAAGTTAATTTTGTTTGGCCATACAATATGTAGAAAATCTAGACATATTACATATATCAGCTATCTAATAAGAGACCGTTTGGACATTATTTCAAATATTTTGAAATCAGATAGATTTAAAAGTTGAATTTTTTTTTGGATATATAATTTTGATTTATTAAGTTATATATTTTTTTAATAAATATGAAAATTGTTAGGGTTTTTGCCCTGATTTTCTTACCAAATTTGAGTATTAATTTTCTATTAAAGGAAAATAAAAGTAATACCATAATTACTTTTACTTTTCCTAAAAGGAAAATATAAAACTCTTCCATATTTGGCTAACCTCTTTATTGTAGGAAAGGTTTTGAAATTCTATAAATAGAAGGCCCCTCTTCTCATACCATAACACAATAGCATCCACAATGTAGTCTTTAAAGAGTTTTGTTTAGGGGGAGATTTCTCCCAATAAGTTTTATGCTTTTTAATATTAGTTTCATAATATGTAGGTCGTTTGACCAAACCATATCAATAATATTATGTTTTAGTATAATTTTCTTTGTCATCTGAATTATCGCCTCTATGGTTTGCAACTATTAGCTTCCGCACGACGCCCGCTCGATTTCGAACCCAACAAGTGGTATCAGAGCCTAAGGTTCAAAGGTCCAATGGTTTGGTGAAACGGGATTAAAAACAGGTTCAAAGCGGTTTCAAATCAAGCTGCAATCAATTTGATGATAATGAAGATTTTTATCTAACTACATGTGGAAAATAAGTTTCAACCATATTTTCAACATTCCTGCTGCTGCATCTTTAAAAATAAAAATAAAATATTAATTTTTAACCCATTTTTAACCATGATATTTTAAACCTTATTTTTAACCATGACAAGCAGCAGTGATGAAAATTATGTGAAGAAAAAAGATCATATATGCAAGTGAAGAAGGCGGATCAAGTTATGTCAAGAAAATCAAGCCAAAAAGGGGAGATTTGTTAGGGTTTTTGCCCTGATTTTCTTACCAAATTTGAGTATTAATTTTCTATTAAAGGAAAATAAAAGTAATACCATAATTACTTTTACTTTCCTAAAAGGAAAATATAAAATTCTTCCATATTTGGCTAACCTCTTTATTGTAGGAAAGGTTTTGAAATTCTATAAATAAAAGGCCCCTCTTCTCATACCATAACACAATAGCATCCACAATGTAGTCTTTAAAGAGTTTTGTTTAGGGGGAGATTTCTCCCAATAAGTTTTATGCTTTTTAATATTAGTTTCATAATATGTAGGTCGTTTGACCAAACCATATCAATAATATTATGTTTTAGTATAATTTTCTTTTTCATCTGAATTATCGCCTCTATGGTTTGCAACTATTAGCTTCCGCATGACGCCCGCTCGATTTCGAACCCAACAAGTGGTATCAGAGCCTAAGGTTCAAAGGTCCAATGGTTTGGTGAAACGGGATTAAAAACAGGTTCAAAGCGGTTTCAAATCAAGCTGCAATCAATTTGATGATAATGAAGATTTTTATCTAACTACATGTGGAAAATAAGTTTCAACCATATTTTCAACATTCCTGCTGCTGCATCTTTAAAAATAAAAACAAAATATTAATTTTTAACCCATTTTTAACCATGATATTTTAAACCTTATTTTTAACCATGACAAGCAGCAGTGATGAAAATTATGTGAAGAACAAAGATCATATATGCGAGTGAAGAAGGCGGATCAAGTTATGTCAAGAAAATCAAGCCAAAAAGGGGAGATTTGTTAGGGTTTTTGCCCTGATTTTCTTACCAAATTTGAGTATTAATTTTCTATTAAAGGAAAATAAAAGTAATACCATAATTACTTTTACTTTTCCTAAAAGGAAAATATAAAACTCTTCCATATTTGGCTAACCTCTTTATTGTAGGAAAGGTTTTGAAATTCTATAAATAGAAGGCCCCTCTTCTCATACCATAACACAATAGCATCCACAATGTAGTCTTTAAAGAGTTTTGTTTAGGGGGAGATTTCTCCCAATAAGTTTTATGCTTTTTAATATTAGTTTCATAATATGTAGGTCGTTTGACCAAACCATATCAATAATATTATGTTTTAGTATAATTTTCTTTGTCATCTGAATTATCGCCTCTATGGTTTGCAACTATTAGCTTCCGCATGACGCCCGCTCGATTTCGAACCCAACAAAAATCCCACAATATGTGAAAACTTCTTATACTCTTATACAATCTTACCAAATGAATTAACCATACTTCATAAATAAGGTAACGGAATATTCCCTCCAGTATAGTATCTCTCTCGTTGGTTCAGTGCACCTTTAATTTTATTACACCTGTTAATTTTTAGATTTAAAGATCAAGATTCTTTTTAATCTAAATCACCCCTTAATCATAGTTAAATTGTCAATACCAAATAAGAAAGAGAAATCAGGTACGAGTTGAGGTTATGTTGAATTCTGCATCATACTCATTTTGGATGCATACGACATATGTAATAGTATATAGAAAGAAAAAACTAATCATATCACCGGAGATTTTATACAGAACACTAGCAAAACTCCATTCAATGTGATCTAATTATAATGGCATAGAAAAATAGGAAAAGACTCAAATATGTCACCGAACTTTGAGAAAAAACTCATAGATTTTGTCTGTTAAAATCAGACTCATCTATGCCACTATCATTATTAAAACGGTTCGTTCATGCCATTATATTTTAATCATCCGATTCTATGGTTTTGCAAAATCATTTATTTGCGACCTCTTCTTAGAGGTCCACGTCACCAAAATCAAATTAGGAAATATTAATTAAATTTAAAATAAAACCTAGACCCATTGACACCAATCCATTATTTCCTAGTGAAAGATAGAGTTATTTCTTTACCTTTAAAAGAGAACGAAGTAGGAGATGGACAAATGTAGCTATATTTATAGTGTCGCCTTTTGAGCCCCAAGCGGGTTAGGAGATGGACAAAATAAATCTACTAATTTTTTAAGTAGTTTGTACTAATTAGCATCGAATTATACATGTGCAATGCACACAGCCAAAGTTAGTTTTTAACTAAAAGACGGGTTGAGGTCATGTTGTATTCTACATCAAGCTCATTTTGGTACATATAATATATCAAATAGTACATAAAAAGAGAAAACTTATATAATCAGAGTTTATATACAAACCGCTGGAGAAAATCCATTCAATGTGAAATCTAATGGTCATTCAAAAATATCATGAAAGAAAATCAATGATCGGTGAACTTTCTTGCCTCTGTATCTTACCCACCAAATGAACACCAAGTACAAGAACAAAATACATAACAAATCGATATATATATATATATATATATATATATATATATATAGATAGATAGATAGAGAGAGAGAGAGAGAGAGAATTTGAAATTATTTTTTTAATTCTTTAGAATCCTTTAGCACTTGAGAGGAAGAAACTTTATTGTTGAAAAAGATATACTGCGATCAAATAGTCAACAGGTAGAGTATTTCTCCAGCGACGTTCTCCTTTCAATTTTTCGGCGAGTAATTTTCGATCCATTAGAATTACTCCGACCAACTTTTCTGCCGCCCTCCATCACTCTCTTCTCCATCTGTAGCTCTATCCACACCCAACGATCGGAAATTACTCGATCGTATACAGAGCTGTACGGTAAGGAGCAGATCTGACCAGAAGAGCATCCTCCGGCGACATCTCCGACGAGCAGATCTTACTCTTTCCTCTTCTCTCTTTTCCTTTCTTTCTAATCCCTTTCAGGTGCTACAAGTCCAGATCTAGCATATCTTCTATAGCGGCTCGCGACGACCAATTTCAGGGATGGTACTCAACAATAGGTAAAGGCAAGGGCAGCAAGATTTCGGCAACTAATTTCTGCACCAAATTGCCGAAATCTGATGAATCAACCAGGAAAACCTCCCTAACTTTGTCTTCTCACCGGTTCAGGTGCACTCATTCCATTTCTTCTAGTTATTTTGTCTAGGCTTCTTAACTATTGGTGGCGGCTACTTCCTGTCTCGTTTGATATTTGTATTTCAGTTCATTCTCTCGTGGTTTCTTGTTTGATTATCCTGACTATTCTTGACCTATTATTGGTTCCTTTTTCTTTGTCACTTCGTAGTAGTTAGTTGAGACTAGCATATCTCTTTGTGTTGCCTGTTCTAGCTTTATTAATATTTATTGTCCGGCGTGTTGTTAATTTCTGTTGTTGTTGTGGTTTCTAGTCGTCTTCTTGGTGTGGTATTGGTAGCATTTAATTTTTGAATTGCATTGGCCTAGGGTGTGGTTTCTTGGAGTTTAGTTGGTCTGATTAGTATCTTCCTTAATAGCTTGCATGGTCTTTAGTGGTTGTGGTTGATGTTGATGGAGTAGGGTCATGTCTTCGGGCAGGACTAGGTTTGGGGTTGGGGTGGGGGCAAGAGCAGGGGGGTAAGTGGGTTAAGAGATCTCCTAGGTTGAGAGTAGGGTCTTGGAACATAGGGTCTTTATCGAAAAAGTCTGTAGAGCTAGTGAAAATTCTTAGGAAGAGGCGGATTAATATAGCTTGTCTTCAAGAAACCAAATGGATAGGTACTAAGGCACAGGTAGTAGACGAGGTATAAGTTGTGGTACTCAAGAAGCGTGAGGAATAGGAATAGAGTAGGTATCTTAGTATATGATGAGATTAGGGAGCATGTGGTAGAGGTTAGGAGGGTCAATGATAGGATGATATCGATTAAATTAGTCATTGGAAGGTCTACTTTGAACATTGTTAGTGCTTATGCCCCACATATAGGCTTGGATGAGGAAGAGAAAAAGAGCTTTTGGGAGGCTTTGGATATGATGGTAAGGGGTGTTGCCAATAACGAGAAGCTTTTCATAGGAGAGAATCTCAATGGGCACATAGGGTCATCATCGAGGGGTTATGACGATGTGCATGAAGGTTTTGGTTTTGGTGAGATGAACGTAGGAGGAGTTGAACTTTTGGATTTTACTCGGGCTTTTGGGTTGATTGTAGCTAACTTAAGCTTCCTGAAGAAGGAGGTTCACTTGATTACCTTTCGTAATTCGGTGGACAAGACTCAGATTGACTTTTTGCTCCTTAGGAAGGGTGATAGGGGTCTTTGTAAAGATTGTAAGGTTATACCAAGTAAGAATCTTTCGAACCAGCATACGCTTTTGGTGATGAACTTGGAGATCAAGAAAAAGGGAAAAAAGAGGGGTGTCGATGACCGACTGAGGATTAAATGGGGTAGCCTGACTATGGCCAGTGCGCTCGAGATAGAGGAGAAATTGATAGCTAGAAGGGCTTGAGAGAGTAGAGGGGATGCAGATAGTATGTGGGATACGACTACCAATTGCATCAGGGAGACGACTAGAGAGGTGTTGGGTGTCTCACGAGGCCACTCTTGTAAGCACCGATGGGACTGGTGGTGGAATAGAGAGGTAAAAAGAAAGGTGGAGGCTAAGAAAGGGGCTTATGTGAAGTTGGCAGAGAATAAGGATGAGGAGGAGAAGTGGAAGAATAAGAAGGAGTATAAGATTTCTAAGAAAGAGGCTAAGTTGGCGGTTGTGGTGGCTAAGAATGCAACATTCAAAAGCTTATACACAACATTAGAGGGTAAAAGTGGTAATAAAAAGTTGTACAGGCTAACCAAGGTTAGGGAGAGGCGGGCTCGGGACATTGACCAAGTGAAGTACATAGAGGATGTGGATGGCAAAGTGTTGGTGGATGAGGTTCTTATTAGAAGGAGATGACAGTCTTACTTCCATTAACTCTTGAACAAAGAGAGGGACACTAGCATTGTGTTGGGGGATTTGGATCACTCTCAAAGGCTTCACGACTATAGTTTTTGTAGGCACATTAAGGTTGGAGAGGTTAAGGGAGCAATTCTCAGGATGCATAGGGGTAGAGCGATTGGGCGAGACAAGATTTCGGTAGATTTTTAGAAGTACCTAGGAGGGGCAGTTATGGAGTGGCTGACTGGGTTGTTTAACATCATTTTCAAGATGGCTAGGATGCCTGAAGCTTAGAGATGGAGTACGATGATTCCATTGTATAAGAACAAGGGTGACATTCAAGATTGCAATATTTATAGGGGTATCAAGTTATTAAACCACACTATGAAGACTTGGGAGAGGGTAGTAGAGTTGAGATTAAGAAGCATTGTGACTATTTCTGAGAATCAGTTAGATTCATGCTAGGACGCTCGACTACTGAAGCCATCCATCTCATAAAAAGACTGGTGGAGCAGTATAGGAAGAGGAAGAAGGACTTGCACATAGTGTTCATCGACTTAGAAAAGGTCTATGATACGGTCCCCAGGGAGGTTCTCTAGAGGTTCTTAGAGGCTAGAGGTGTAGTTGTGGTGTATACTAGGACAATTAAAGATATGTACGATGGAGCCAAGACTCGTGTTAGGACTATGGGAGGGAACTCAGAGCACTTTCCTGTCTTGATGGGGTTACACCATGGATCGACTCTTAGCCTGTTTTTATTTACCTTGGTGATGGATGTATTGACGTGGTAATTTTAAGGTGAGGTGCCATGGTTTATGCTATTTACTGATGATGTAGTCCTGATTGACGAGACTCGTGGTGGAGTAAATGCTAAGTTGGTGGTTTGCAGGCAAACCTTAGAGTCTAAAGGGTTTAGGTTGAGTAGGTCGAAGACGAAAAATTTAGAGTGCAAGTTTGGTGAGGTGATGCATGAGGGTAATGGGGTTGTGAAGCTTAATACTCAGGCTATCCAAAAGAGGGATAGTTTCAAGTATCTTGACTCTATGATTCATGGAAATAGAAAGATTGACAAGGATGTCATTCACCGTATTGGTGCAGAGTGGATGAAATGGATGCTCACTTTTGGAATCTTGTGTGATAATAAGGTGCCTCCTAAACTCAAAGGCAAGTTCTACAGAGTGGTGTTAGACCAACTATGTTATATGGGGTGGAGTGTTGGCCAGTCAAGAACTCTCACATCCTAAAGATGAAGTCTGCAGAAATAAGAATGCTATGATAGATATGTGGGTTTACTAGAAAAGATAGAATTAGAAATGAGGTTATTCAAAATAAGGTGGAAGTGACTTTAGTGGAAGTCAAGATGCGGGAAGTGAGGTTGAGATAGTTCGGGCATGTGATGAGGAGGTGCACGGATGGTTTAAGACGAGGTAGAGGTAGACTGAAGAAATATTGGAGGGAGGTGATTAGACATGACGTGGAGCAGCTTCAGCTTACCAAGGACATGACCCTAGATAAAATGGTATGGAGGATGCGAATTAGGGTAAAAGGATAGTAGGAAGGAGTGAATCCTTGTTAGTAGGTAGGAGGACTTTGTTTTGTTATCCATGCTAGTAGCCATAGTGCTAGTCTTGTTTCAGAGTGTGTTATCATTTGACGTATTACTTAGTGATAGTTTTGTTTATTTATTATTTGGTGTGTTAATACCTATTGTTTCTTGTTCCCTTTACTATTTTTTCTATACTACTTTTGTCTTGAGTCAGGGGCTATCGAAAATAACCTCTCTATCTCACCTGTGAGGTAGTGGTATGGACTGCGTACACTTACCCTCCCCAAACCCCAGTTTGTAGGAAAATACTGAGTATGTTATTGTTATATATAACAAAAAATATTTAAAAAACGGGTCATGTACCTTGATGAGTTGATACATGACCTCTTCATGAAGTAGCAACATGGAGTAATAGCACCTATTGTTTTAGAGTAATAGCACCAAAGTCAACAAAATTTTTCACGAAGAAGGAGATGCACTAATTAGCATCGAATTATACACGTGCAACACCCATATTCAAAACTAGTTTTCAAACAAAAAACTGAGTTGAGTTCATGTTGAACTCTACATTAGTACTTTCTTGGGTATATATGACATAACTAATAGTATATCAAAAAAGAAATTATATTAAAAGAGAAAACTAATCATTCAATGTGAAATTTAATGGTCATTCAAAAATATCATGAAAAAAATCAGTGATCAATTGTAACAACCTTTGTGGTATTTTTAAATTTTTTATATGTTTTGACTATTTTACTCATCCCTGTAGTTGTTTCATGGTATTTATGATTTGCAGGAGTGGGTGGTATGGTTCCCAAGGTATTCAGTTGAGTTTTATGCAAGTTTTTAATTTTGGAAGGCTTAAGTTGATAGAGTTGACTTTGGTCAATATTCGGTAATCCGAGCATCGTGTGAAAATTTTCTCATTTCTATCAGCTTCGAAATGTCAAATTTAGGTTTGTAGAGTGGTTGGTTTGGGTTCCAAGTCTTTCGGTATGAGTAATTTGAATGTTTAGAAGAGAAGTTGGTTAAATGTTGCCTAGAGTTGACTTTGGTCAAACTCGATGATAGCGACCTCCATTGGTGTTTTCGATGGTTTCATTGAATCCGAAACGTCGAAATTAATCTAGTGACATAGTTGATTTATTTCTGTGGGGTGCATATAAATTTTGAGTACCCATTTGGAATAAATTTTGGTTAGCATTCTGCTGGTGCAACTGGTTATTCTTCTTCGTGATTGCGAAGGAGGGAACTTTAGACTTTCACAATCCCGATCGACCTGTTGTGTTTTCGAAGAGTCATGCTGGACTTGGTTGTTGTGTTGTTCATCACGTTCATGATGTGGGGGTTGCGATCGCGATGGATAGTATCAAGTCAACTTCATGATCACGACGGACCCATTGCGTTCGTAATGAAGGAGGGTGTCTGGCAACTTTAAAAATATCTTTTTGTCCATTAAAGCCCATAACTTAATTTTTGAGCTTTGAAACTTAATTTTGGGAGATTCAAGAAGGGGATTTTGAAATTTCTTCTTAGGGTAAGCTCTATATCCAAAACTTAACATTTTCCCAATGACTAATTTGTGATTTCACCTTCAAATCATGTTTTTTATACTTGAAATTTTAGGGTTTTTTCGATAAAGTCAAATATTGAATTATTGATGATTTCTAACTTGATTTCAATTCTATTTTCGATGAAATTTTAGATTTGAACTCCTTGGGTTATGGGTTAATTGATTTTCTATTAAATTTCAGTTTTACCCTTGGATTTTTAGGGTTGATTTTTGAGGGACTTTTTAAGTTCGAAACAAAAGTATATCAATATGGGTATCGTTCGGCTCGTATTTATGTGTAGAAACTAGTTTTGATATATTGAGAGCGTTCTTAGACCCTTTTGATGGGAAAGACTTTGTGTTGAGTGTTTCGGGCTTGCATTTTGGCTTTGAGGTAGGTTATGACTTAACTTTCTTCTGATTTGGCTTGGGTGGAAACTTATCGTGTAAAGCATGCTATGGGATGAGTTACATGTTGATTATTATTATATTGGGGTTGAATTGTAGTTTGTGATGTCTGTGGGGTGGGGTGGGGTGGGGGGCTATTTTGATTTTGATCGTAATTGAGCTGGTTTTTATTATTATTATGACTCCCGTGTGAGGGCTTGTGTTGTGATACACGGAGATTGAGAGGATTGGCTTTTACACTCTATTATTGGGCTATTTCCATTAATTAATTATTGATTTACATCAAATTTTGAAAATTTTCATGGATATGTATACTCATTCATATCATGATTCATTGGATCGGTACTATTGGGTATAACTTTGATTTTTTTGAGAGAAAATGAAATGCCTTCTAAAACAACTTGACCAAGGGATGTGCCAGCAAGTTTTATTGATTTCGATTATGATGGTCTATGGATTGCGAATCCCCATGGATCCTGTGCTAGAAGCTTACACTCAGAAGGTGTATAGTGGTATATTATGTTTATTGTATATTATTCCATATCACTAGGTTGCATTGTATTGCATTATATTCTTGGACTTTGTTGTGATTGAGATGAATTGTGTATTCTTTTGTGATATTGAACTGCTGAGACTTTTTTGTGTGCAGGTGTATTTACTTTAACAGTATTCTTTACTTGATACAATTGTCTACTTAAGCTCGGTCGGTTGATGATGCCTACTGAGTACAAGTGGATCATATTCACTCCTACTTTTAGGTACCCTTCAGTACAGATCCTAGTTGAAGTGGTCCTCATGCTTAGAGATCGTGTTGGATAATATATCAGAGTTGTGGTGAGCTTCTACCTTCGGAGACCACCCCAATTTCATCTTTCCTTTCATTTTCTGTCAATGTTATCTCCTCAGACATGGTTGTTTTTATGTACTTGATAGTCGAATTTTAGATGTCGCTCTTGTGTACTCATGATAGCTGAGTCTTGGGATGATTTTTTCTGGAATTGGTTTACTTTCATATTTACTATATCATTGAATCATTATTATTTTGGTTTCCCCCTGTGTCTATTATTCGTTTTTATCATATTTATGAGTTAGGCTTGCCTACCATGGTTGGGTAGGGTAGGTGTCATTACGACCTTGAAATTTTGGATGGTGACATCAATGAATTGTCTTGCCTCTGTATCTCAATCATTCAACAACCAATACATAACAAATGAATATACTGAAACTAACACATACACATAATGCATGTATATATATATATATATATATATATAATAATAAAAATTTAAAGTGTTTCATGAACCTTGATGAGTTGATACATGACCTTTTCACGAAGATTAGAACCATGAAGTAATAGCACTAACTGATTTGGAGTGGGTGAAACTAAGTCAAGAGAATTTTGTTGCGTAGTCACATGAGAAGAAGAAACAGATGAAATAATATTGCACGACAATGGGAATAATGGTGATGATGTTAATGTAGATGGATAGATGTAGCTATATCTACAGTAGCGCCTTATGGACCTCAAAGGTGGGTTAGGAGACGGACAAATGCAACGTCTAATTTTTAAAGAAGTTTGCACAAATTAGCATCATCAAATTATACACGTGCAACACACAAGTTCAAACCAAATTTTAAATAAAAGACCGAGTTGAGGTCACGTTGAATTCTACATCATGCTCATTTTGGGTACATATGGCATAAATAATACTTAGTATATAAAAAGAGAAAACTAATTAGATCATCAGATATTATATACAAACCTCTGGAAAAAAATCATTCAATGTGAGATCTAATGGCCATTCTAAAATAGCACAAAAGAAAGTCAGTGATCAATGAACTTTCTTGCCTCTGTATTCACCCACCAAACGACCATCAAGTACAAGACAAAAATATATAACAAACGTATATACACAAATCAACCCGTATGCAAAATGTATATATACATATATAATTAAAAAATATTTAATACGTTTCATTGATCTTGATGAGTTGATACATGACCTGTTCACAAAGATTAGAATCATGGAGTTATAGCACCAACTAGTTTGAAGTGAGAGAATCTAAATTAAGAGGATTTTGTTTTATAACTATGAAAGAAAAAGGAGAAGAGAAATATTACATGGCAATGAAGATGATGGCAATGAAAGAAGAAGGAGAAGAGAAATATTGCACGACTATGGGGATGATGGCAATGACGTCTATACGAATTTTGAAAATGATGACTCTGGTAGATTTTCCATTTAAAATTGTTAAAGAAAATATCTTTCATTTCAAAAACCTTCTAAATGAGAAAGAAGACACTAAAATGAAGAGTTTAATTAGTGAAAGAAAAAGAGTTATTTTCTTATCTTTAAAAAAATAAAGTAGAAGATGGACAAGTATAGCTATATTTACAGTGTCACCTTTTAGACCCCCAAGGTGGGTCAGGAGATCGAAAAATTTTAACTTCTAAATTGTAAAGAAGTTTGCACTAATTAGCATCGAATTATACATGTGCAATAATTGCCCAAAACTAGATTTTAAATAAAAAGCTGAGTTGAGGGCAGGTTGAATTCTATATCTGTACTATTTTGGGTACATATGGCATATCTAATATAGTATAATGAAAAAGAAAATCAATCATATCATCATAGATTCTATATAAATCGCTGGCAAAAGTTATTTCAAAGTGAACTGTAATGGTCTTCCAAAAGCAACACGAAGAAAAACATCAACTAACTTTCTTGCCTCTGTATCTCACCCACCGAATGACCACCAAGTAATTGACAAAAACACATATCACATGGATATATAGTTACAAACACATACACAATATTTATATATATGTAGATATAAATATGAATAATAACAAATATTTAAAACGTGCCACATATCTTGATGAGCTGATGCATAACCTCTTCACGAAGATTAGCATTATGGATTAATAACACCAACTGAATTGTAGTGAGAGAACCTAAGAAGAAGGAATATTGCATCACAATGGGGAGGGTGGCGATGATGTCAATGTGGATTTCAAAAATGGTTACTTTGGCAGATTCTTCATTGAAAATTCTTAAAGAAAATATGTTTCCTTTCAGAAACCTTCCAAATGAAAAGGAGACACTAAAATGAAGTGTTTAATTTTTTTGTGAAAGAAAAAGAGTTGTTTGTTTACCTTTAAAAAAAATGAAATAGGAGATGAAAAAATGTAACTATATTTATAGTGTCTCTTTTGGATCCCCGAGGTGGGTTAGGAGATGGACGCATGTAACTTCTAATTTTTAAAGAAGTTTTCACTGATTAATATCGTACACGTGCAACACATGTGCTCAAAACTAATTTTGTAATAAAAGACTGAGTTGAGGTCACGTAGAATTCTATATCATGCTCATTTTGGGTACACATGACAAATAATAGTAAATAAAAAGAAAAAACTGATCATATCATCAGAGATTCTATACAAATTACTAACAAAAGTTCATTCAATATGAAATCTAATAACCGTTCAAGAATAGCACGAAAGAAAATCAGTAATCAATGAAACGTTTTACCTCTGTATTTCACCCGCCTAACGACCATAAATTACAAGACAAAAGTTCATAGCAAATAAACATACAAAAACTGACACATATGTAAAATGTGTATAAGAATATATATATATATATATATATATATATTTATTTATTTATTTATTTATTAAAAGCATTAAAAATGTGACATAGACCTTGATGGGTTGATACATGACCTCTTCACGAAGATTAGTATCATGGAGTAGTACCACCAATTGTAGATTTCAAAAATGGTGACTCTGGTAGATTCACCTTTAAAAATTCTTTTAAAAAATATTTCCTTTCAATAACCTTCAAAATGTGAAAAAAGATACTATAATGAAGCGTTTAATTATTTTTCATTAGTAAAAGAAAAAGAGTTGTTAGTTTACCGTTAAAATAAAAGGAAGTAGAAGATGAAAAAATGTAACTATATTTATAATGTTGCCTTTTAAACTCCTGGGGTGGGTTAGGAGATGGAAAAATTTAATGTCTAATTTTAGAAGAAGTTTGTACTAATTAGCATCAAATTATATACGTGTAATGCATGTGTCAAAGACTGGTTTTAAAATAAAAGGTCCAGCTAAGATCATGTTGAACTCTACATCAATACCATTTGGGTACATATGACATATTTCATAGTATATAGAAACAGAAAATTAATCATACCATCAGATATTCTATACAAATCACTGGCAAAAGTTCTAATAGTACATAGAAAAAGAAAATTAATCATATCATCATAGGCGGTGGTGGTAACCGTGGTTATGGTGGAGGTGACAGTAGTTATGGTGGAGGAAGTCGTTATGGCGACGGAGGTGGTGGCTATGGAGATGGCGGTGGTTATGGTGGCGACATTGGTGGAGGAGGAAGCGGTTGTTTCAAGTGTGGTAAGTCTAGACACTTTGCTAGGGACTGTAGTCAGGGTGGAGACGGCCGACAATGGTGGTGGTAGATATTCCTGTGGCGGAGGTGGTGGTAAAATTTCATTCAATGTGAAATCTAATATCCATTCAAAAATAGCATGAAAGAAAATTAATGAAGGATGAATTTCTTGCCTCTATATCTCACTGCCTAACTACCACTATGTCACGATCCAAACTAACGGACCATGCGGGCATCTACGCTATCCTAAGTAGCTAAGAGAACCCTTATTACCTAACCAAAAATATGCGGAAGACTTTTGTTTTTAAGAAAATACTGAATTAAATATAACAAAGTAAATTAAATACCAATAAATAAACTTTTCAAAAACTTCTTACAACTGTCATTCACTACCCCAAGACCTGGTCAGACATGTACAAGAGCTACCTATTATAGAATAGACTGATAATAAAATAAATAACACAAAGACTCCAACATCTGCCAGGAAGGAAGTGCAGAAGTTAGTGCTGAATATCGCCATCCATCTAGTAACTGCAAACTAACCTGTATCCAGTCTACACTCCAAGAAGGAATGTAGAAGAGTAGGGTTAGTACAAACACATGTACTGGTAGGCATCATCGGCCGACCAGCGTTAGTCCATATAATCATAAAGTAGAATCAAAGAAAAGAAATCATGACATCTTAAATAAAGTATAATTCAACTAAGGCTGTAATATCATTATAAAACTTTGTCTATATAATTTACAATTCTCCCACTCTATTAACGAGATTATATTCACCACTAGCATAGTCTAACCTCATTATTCATACCATCCACCACAATCCAACACTAAACCATCACTATCATCCCTTTATTCACATTGCCGCTTCCATTACCCACATCTATAGGATCAACCCAGTAATCATAGACAACTCACACTAAACTCTCGGGCTAACAACCAAACACTCTCTTATAATATTAAAGAATAATAACTAGCCAATCGGATAAGCCACGATTACACCAAGTATAAATAAAGTAAGTCGACCAACATATAGCAAGTAAGCACAGAGTTTCACTTTTCCAAGTACATGTCACACAATCAATCTCAAGGATACAATCAAATAGGGAATACAAATCAACTCACATCTCAGTAAAACACACAAGAGAACTCAAGTTTCATTAGCAAACCTTATAGATACTCTTGGATAAGGATTAATTCAATTATTGAAATTTTGGGATCGTTTCTTTGAGATTATTCATTGGATTCATCACTTTAGATCACTTCATTATCAATTCCTTTATTATTGATATTACCATGCCGACTCGTGGCACCCGATCCAATAACGTCTTACAGCAATACCAAAATTTAACGTCGGCCACATTGCTACTAACAATCTTTCTACTTTTCTATTCTTAATAAATATTCATCATTCACTTTTCAACCTGTATGAAGGTATATCACAAGCCAACCTTCTTTACTCAAGGCATTCTTTTCAATCACATTATCATTATGAATCAAGATTTTTCATTTATCAACAAGAGTCTGTACACACATGCTAAGGGACTTATTTCTGCCCAACTAGTCATGACCTGCAGGGGACAATCTAAGTCCATGTACCGTACCGGTGTGGTACCCGATCCTCCATAAATAAGTAATGTCAACATCCATATCCGTACCGGCGTGGTACCCGATCCTCCATAACCATATTATGTATATTTTATCAACTTCATACTGTTTTTCAGGATACAACACGGCGTACTAAATTTACAAGTACACTTATAATCATAAGGAAATTCGATCAAGTTCGATTTTTCATAACTATTCATGCAA
Source organism: Capsicum rhomboideum (assembly GCA_031232105.1). Taxonomy (NCBI): domain Eukaryota; kingdom Viridiplantae; phylum Streptophyta; class Magnoliopsida; order Solanales; family Solanaceae; genus Capsicum; species Capsicum rhomboideum. Next base: position 132,181,087 of record CP124712.1, on the reverse strand, counting down.
GTATCAACAATCCAAATATCATCAATTCATATGTCCGAAGACCAATCAACAAGCATCCAATTTAGGAGCATACACACAATTAAATTGAGTCTAAACTCCAATTAAATCATAACCTACTCAAATACCACAACTTGGGTTCTAACATCACCACCCATAACTAGCACATTCAACCTTATCATTATTCTCTACCTCTCTCCGCATAATACAATGCACATAATGATTCAAGTCATCTATCCCTTAGGCCTCACCATTATCATGGCACAATATGCAACTTATACCTTTATAACTCAATATAAGTAGGTTCATCACTAGAACAACTAAGAAACATCATGTCCACATACTTCATTCACAACAATCCCCTTTCGGGCACATAACACATAATATCATAAATATCACATAATCAATCAATAACATAATTTTCGAGATTAAAGTAAAGTTCTTATGTCTTTATCCACCTCAACTCCATGTCTGCAGGCCTAGACATGCTTTCTCCCATCAATTATAAATTATGAAAATATGAAATAACACAGTCTTCTACTCATTAACCTAGCCTACCTGGACGCCAAGATTTTTGAATTAACAAGTCATGTCAAGGATGCCCATTCCCTTTCTTCATGCTTCGGAATGACCAATCATCTAAAAATCAAGCAATCATAAGAGTAATTAATCAATTACTCTTCAAATAAATATCTTTGGAAATTCAAACCCACTAATTCTACCCTAATTCAAAGTCTATATCATTCCCCAAGGTCAATTAACCATTAACTGGTTCTTTCAAGTTTAACTCATCTCCATTAATGGAGTTTTTAAGATAAAGGTCTCATCTTTATGGAATTCAAGATTTCCAACCAATAAAATACATAATCTAGTTTACCAAGTTCATGCTAGGAATCATTAATTTATAATAGGAATCATTAATTTATAATCTAGAATTAGTTCTAGGTGATATTATGAACACCCATAAGTTTTTTTTCTAAAAATCCACCATTAAAGGTCTTTCTAAGGATTTTAAGATGTTAATGGATTAAAAGACGAAGAAGATGATGGAAAAACTTACCTCGATGAAGAAATTTCACTCTAAACCTTGGGAAATCACCTCTCTAGGGTTGGGGAATGAAGTTTTGGGATTTTGGACCTGAAAATCGGCTAAAGCTTATTTAAATACAACTAGAATTTTCGCTACAGCGAAATTCCCGTTTCAGCCCGGACAGTGTTCAATAAAACGGTCATAAATTTTTATTCTAAACACGGATTGACAAACGGTTGGTTGCGTTGGAAAGAAGACTCAACGATATTTGATTTGGTGGGTATTGAAACTCTTAAATTCTTATATTTTATGAGATATGATCGTTTGAAGTTGTCCCTAATAGAAACCCATATCGAAACTCTATCGGTTAAAAATGTTTTCAACTTAACTTTGTGCTAGGGATATTGTACGACCTTAATTCATATCTAAAGAACTTCCAAATTAAAGGATTGATATTAGTACTCATGAATAATTAAATTCATTGGGCTTGAGTCTATCTAGACACATCGAAAGGCTAAAATCTTCGCCGAAAAGCTTGAGGTGACACACTGAACAAAAGGATGGCTATTTTGGACTCAAGTTAATATTGAGGAATGGATAATTTAGTAACGATAAAATCGGTCGTTACACACTAAGTACTAGACAAGAATTCATAAAAAATGGATATACAAAACTATCACGTGTGCAAAATGTATATATAAGAAAAACATTTACGTGCCATGGACCTTGATGAGTTGATACATGACATATTCACGAAGATTAGCATCATGGAGTAACAACACCAACTTTTTTGGAGTGAGAGAACCTTAGTGAAGATGATTTTGCTCGAAGAAGGAGAAGTAGAAATGTTGCACGATGATGGGGACAATGACGATGATGTCAATGAGAATTTCAAAGATGGTGACTATGGAAGATTCTCTATTAATTTTTTTAATTCTTTCTCAATGGTATCTGACGATCAAGACAATTTCCGTGAAACTCTTTCAATTCATAAAAGTTCATTCTTATTCTTAAGAAGCAAATAACATTTTCTATTGATTTGAACCCTATACTAAACCTATTCTGATTTTAAATATCTCTTTCACCTCTCCTTTCTGTCTCAATTCAGATTGATTAGCTTCTTCCTTCGCATAAGCTATAGTCTAATGACCCTTTTGTTGTGGCATATTTTATGATCTTCCACTTCAGTCTATGGTTTTTGGATAGTTGGGACCTAATGTTGATTTTTCACTTAAATATCAACTCCAGGTTTGGAGCAGTCCTTCTGATTAGTTTAGCTATCATTCTCGGAAACTCTAGCGGTTCTTATGATGTGTACTCCCCGTCTATCTATCTCACACTCCTAAAGAAAATTCAAATTTCTTCTTTCATTTTTCTTTCCTGCATCTTTCTTTCTATCCATAGGTTGGCTTCGCACAAGAAGATCATTGTCAGGAGAGGTTAGTGCCCCTTGAGATATGCCCTCCTGGTGAATTATTCCTTTATCTATCTTTTCCATTCAGTACCCGCACTGCATCAGAAAATCTCCATTTTCAATCTCTCGTCACAACACATTTTAAGAGCTAAGACTTTCTTTCAAAGTTCTCTTTTCAAAAACCTTTCAAATGAGAAATGGACACTTAAGTGAAGCATTTAATTTTTTTACCTAGTGAAAGAAAAATAGTTGTTTGTTTACCTTTAAAATAAAATAAAGTTGGAGATGGAAAAATATAACTATATTTATAGTAATGCTTTTGGACCCCCAAAGTGGGTTAGGAGATGGACAAATGTAAATTCTAATTTTTAAAGAAGTTTGCACTAATTAATATCAAGTTATACACGTGCAACATACGTGCCCAAAACTATTTTTTAGTAAAAGACTGATTTGAGCCATGTTGAATTCTACATCATGCTTATTTTGGGTACATATGCCATACTAATAGTATATAGAAAGAGTCAATTAATCATATCATCAGATATTCTATACAAATCACTAACAAAAGTTCATTCAATGTAAAATTTAATGGTCGTTCAAAAATAGCACAAAAGAAAATCAGTGATTTCTGAGACTTCTTACCTCTATATCTCAACCGCCACCATCAAATACAAGTCAAATATTCATAACGAATAGATATACAGAAACTCACACGTACACAAAATTTATATTTATATATAAATATATATATATACACACACATATTAAAAACAATTAAAATATGTTATAGACCTTGATGAGTTGATACAAGGCCCCTTCACGAAGATTAACATCATGTAGTAATAGCACCAATTTGTTTGGAGTGAGAGCACCTAAGTCAAGAAGATTTTGTTGTGTAACTATAGGAGAAGGAGGAGAAGAAGAAATATTGTATGACGATGTCGATGATGTCAATGTAGATTTCAAAAATGGTGACTCCAGTAAATTCTCTATTAAAAATTCTTAAAGAAAAAATATTTCCTTTCAAAAACCTTCCAAATATGTGAAAGCAGACACCAAAATGAAGCATTTAGTTATTTTTCCAGGTGAAAGAAAAAGAGTTAATTGTTTACCTTTAAAATAAAACGAAGTTGGAGATGGAAAAAAATAACTATATTTATAGTGTCATCATTTGGACCCCGAGGTGGGTTAGGAGATGGAAAAATTTAACTTCTATTTTTTAAAGAAGTTTGAACTAATTAGCATCGAATTATACACGTGCAATGCATGTGTCCGAGACTAATTTCAAATAAAAGGCTGAGTTGAGATCACGTTGAACTCTACATCAGTACCATTTGTGTACATATGACATATTTCACAGTTTATAGAAACAAAAAATTGATCATACCATCAGAGATTCTGTACAAACTGCTGGCAAAATTTTAAATAATATATAAAATGAGAAAATTAACCATATCATCAAAGGTGGTGGTGGTAACCATGGTTATGGTGGAGGTGATAGTGTTTATGGTGGAGGAAGTCGTTATGGCGGCAGAGGTGGTGGTGGTTATGGTGGCGACAGTGGTGGAGCAGGAAGCGATTGTTTCAAGTGTGGTGAGCCTAGACACTTTGCTAGGGACTGATGCCAGGGTGGAGGTGGCAGCGGTGGTGGTGGTAGATATTCCGATGGTGGAGGTGGTGGTAAAAGTTCATTCAATGTGAAATCTAATAGCCATTCAAAAATATCATGAAAGAAATTTAATGAAGGATGAATTTCTTGCCGCTATATCTCACCGCCTAACGACCACCAAGTACTAGACAAGTCATGATAAACGGCTATACAAAAAACTAACACGTATGCTAAATGTATATATAACAATATATATAAGAAAAACATTAGCGTGCCATGGACCTTGATTAGTTGATACATGACCTATTCATGTTTAGCATCATGGAGTAATAACATCAACGTGTTTGGAGTGAGAGCATCATAGTCAAGATGATTTTGCTCGAAGACGGAGAAGTAGAAATGTTGCACGATGATGGGGACAATGATGATGATGTCAATTTGAATTTCAAAAATGGTGACTATAGTAGATTCTTCATTGAAATTTTTTAATTCTTTCTCAATGATATCTGACGATCAAGATAATTTCTGTGAAACTCTTTTAATTCATAGAAGTTCATTCTTATTCTTACGAAGCAAATAACATTACCTATTGATTTGGACCCTAGACTAAACTCATTCTGATTCTAAATATCCCTTTCACCTCTCCTTCCTATCTCAATTCTGATTGATTAGCTTCTTCCTTCACATAAGCTACAGTATAGCGACTCCTTTCTTGTGGCGCATTTTCTGATCTTTCGCTTTAGTCTGTGTTTCTTGAATAGTTGGGATTCGACGTTTATTTTTGACTTAAATGTCAGCTCCAGATTTGGGGTGATCCTTTTGATTAGTTTAGCTATCATTCCCGAAAATCCCAACGGTTGTTCGGTTGCGTACTCCTCGTCTGCCTATCTCACACTCCTAAAGAAAATTTGGATTTCTTCTTTTATTTTTCTTTCCTTCATCTTTCTTTCTATCCGTAGGTTGGCTTTGCATAGATAGATCTTTGTCAGGGGAGATTAATACCCCTTGAGGTATGCCCTCCCGGTGAATTATTTTTTTATCTGTCTTTTCCATCCAGTGACCGCACTGCATTAGAAAATCTCCATTTTCAATCTCTCATCACAACGTATTTTAAGGGCTCAAACTTTCTTTCAAGGTTCTCCTTTCAGAAACCGCCAAATGCGAAAGGAGACACTAAAGTGAAGCATTTAATTTTTTTACCTGGTGAAAGAAAAAAGTTGTTTGTTTACCTTTAAAATAAAATGAAGTTGGAAATGGAAAAATATAACTATATTTATAGTATCGCCTTTGGACCCCGAAGTGGGTTGGGAGAAAGACAAATGTAACTTCTAATTTTTAAAGAAGTTTGCGCTAATTAACATCGAATTATACACGTGCAACATACGTGTCCAAAACTAGTTTCTTAGTAAAAGACTTAGTTGAGCCATGTTAAATTCTACATCATGCTCATTTTGGGTACATATGATATACTAATAGTATATAAAAAAGAGTCAATTAATCATATCATCAAAGATTCTATAGAAATCACCGACAAAAATTTATTCAATGTGAAATCTAATGGTCGCTCAAAAATAGCATGAGAAAACCAGTGATTAATAAGAATTCTTACCTCTATATCCAAACCACCTAATGACCATCAAATACAAGTAAAAAATTCATAAAGAATGGATGTACAAAAACTAACACGTACACAACATTTATATATAAGAATATATATACATACACACACACATTAAAAACAATTAAAATGTGTCATAGACCTTGATGAGTTGATGCATGAACTTTTCACAAATATTAGCATCATAGAGTAATAGCACTAACTTATTTGGAGTGAAAGCACCTAAGTCAAGAAGATTTTGTTGTGTAACTACAGGAGAAGAAGAAGAATTGCATGACGATTGAGACAATGTTGATGATGTCAATGTGGATTTCAAAAATGGTGACTCCAATAAATTCTCTATTGAAAATTCTTAAAGAAAAAATATTTCATTTTAAAAACCTTCCAAATATGTGAAAGGAGACAAGAGTATGAAGCGTTTAATTATTTTTCCTACTGAAAGAAAAAGAATTGTTTGTTTATCTTTTAAAAAAATGAAGTAGGAGATGGACAAATGTAACTATATTTATAATGTCATCATTTCGTCCCCGGGGTGGGTTAGGAGATGGAAAAATTTAACTTCTAATTTTTAAAGAAGTTTGAACTAATTAATGTCGAATTATACACGTGCAATGCATATGTCTGTGACTAGTTTCAAATGAAAGGCTGAGTTGAGATCATATTGAGCTCTACATCAATACCATTTGGGTACATATGACATATGGCATTATATATAGAAACAGAAAATTAATCATACCATCAGATATTCTATACAAACCGCTGGCAAAAGTTCTAATAGTACATAGAAAAAGAAAATAAATCATATCATCAGAGGCAGTAGTGGTAACCGTGGTTATGGTGGAGGTGATAGTGGTTATGGTGGCAGAGGTGATGGCTACGGAGTGGCGGTGGTTATGGAGGAGGTGGTGGTTATGGTGGCGACAGTGTTGGAGGAGGAAGCTGTTTTTTCAAGTATGGTGAGTTTGGAAACTTTGCTACGGACTGTAGCCAGGGTGGAGGCGGAGGCGGTGGTGGTGGTAGATATTCCAGCGGCGGAGGTGGTGGTACTTAAAATTTCATTCAATGTAAAATCTAATAGCCATTCAAAAATAGCAGAAAAGAAAATTAATGAAGGAAGAATTCCTTGCCTCTATATCTCACCGCCTAACGACCACCAAGTACTAGACAAGAATTAATAAAAAATGGATGTAGAATATCTAACACGTATGAAAAATGTATATATAAGAATATATATAAGAATAATATTTACATTTCATGGACCTTGATGAGTTGATACATGACCTATTCACAAAGATTAGCATCATGGAGTAATAGCACCAACTTGTTTGGATGAGAGCACCTTAGTCAAGAATATTTTTCTCGAAGAAGGAGAAGTAGAAATGTTGCACGATGATGAAGACGATGACGATGATGTCAATGTGAATTTCGAAAATGGTGACTATGGTGGATTCTCCATTGAAAATTTGTAGTTCTTTCTCAATGATATCTGATGATCAAGACAATTTTCATGAAACTCTTTCATTTCATAGAAGTTCATTCTTATTCTTACGAAGCAAATAACATTTCCTATTGATTGGGACCCTAGACTAAACCCATTCTGATTCTAAATATCTCCTTCACCTCTCCTTCCTATCTTAATTATGATTGATTAGCTTCTTCCTTCACATAAGCTACAGTTTAGCGACTCCTTTCTTGTGGCGCATTTTCTGATCTTCCGCTTCAGTCTGTGTTTCTTGAATAGTTGGGATTCGATGTTTATTTTTGACTTAAATGTCAGCTCTAGGTTTGGGGCAGTCCTTCTGATCAGTTCAGCTATCATTCCTGGAGAATGTTGAAAGAATAATTCAAAGTTGGAATAGGACACCAGATTTAAATAGACGTGTTGCTCGCTATTTTCTATTGTAAAAATTGTGGAGAATTATTTGAGTTTATGAATAAAATATTTCGAACAAAAGCTAAAAAAACTTACCAGGCCCTTAAATTTGCAGTATATTTCATTTTTGGACACTCGAATTACGACTTATTTCAATTGAAAAAGGCGTGAGTTTTTACAACTTATTGAGGCTAAAAGAAGTAACATATTTTAACTGGTTAACTTATCCATATAAGAGACACTTGAGAACACGCATCAAAGCTTATCCAAAATTTTAGACCCAAATATCTAATAAAGAAACGCTTTATCACATATTCAAATGCTCAGTTAGAACATATTCTAATTCGAGTAGCTAAATTATATATACTGACAAATTTAAGAGACTGTCGATATATTCAACCTTTCATTTATTTGATCATTACTCATCATGGCACAATAAAAGAAACTATTACAAGCATGTACTTAACTTATTCAATTCTTGCACACTAGAACAAATGGTGCAAGCAGTATTAAAACAAAATTTTTGAGTTAATGGAGAGGAGATACATAAGGAGTAGCAATCAAGTAAAGATCATTCTCTCTTCTAGCAGATATTCCATTTGTCTCAATCATATCCAAATTGCTCGCATTAATTCCTTCTGGAAGTTTCCAATCAAAATTATGAAGCAAACGGGCTAATCACAGAGTGATAAGAGCTAAACCAAATTGTTGTCCTGGACAAATTCGTCTTCCTGCACCAAACGGAAGAAATTGAAAGTGATTTCCAGTAAACTCAATAGAGTTATTCTCAAATCTCTCTGGTATGAAACATTCAGGATTTTCCCAACTCTCGGGATCTCTTCCAATTGCCCACACGTTAACCAGGACTTTACCTTTTTGCGGTATAGTGAATCCATCTATTTCTATTTCCTCCCTGCATCCTCGCGGGGCCAACAAAGGAGTCGGAGGATGTAACCTGAGCGTCTCTTTGATCACTAACATGAGGTAATTAAGCTTTTCAAGGTTAGTTTCATCATCACATGTTTTCTTTCCCTTAAAGACTTCTCTCACTTCAGCTTGTGCTTTTGCCATGACATTCGGACTTCTCATCATTTCTGATAATGCCAAATAACCTTTGAAGATGATGTATCGGATCCTGCTATGAACATATCCTACACGATGTATGGTCAGACGAGTAAGTAACTATACAACAATTTACTTTCATGGACCATGCACCCTCAAAATCGTGTTTCACCTTTTTTATAATTGTCGATTAAGTTTTTTCTCTTTTACATTAAGTTCAATATTCTGGAAAAAGTTTTAGTATCATAATGTAATCAATGTCCGAAACACATACAATTATTGCCTGGAGTTTGGAAACGACATAGTGAAACTTAGGTTTCATTAATATTAAATGTTAACAAATAAAAAAGACAATGGAGAAAAGGGAATCCACTTACAAGAATAACTGCTTTTATGTTGTCATTTGTCAGGGAAACTGGAAATGCGCCGCTCTCCAATACTGATCAAAAAACACCTCAAAGCGAATGTCAGTATTGTACTGATCGATATCAAAAACCGATCTCCGAAGGTCCTTTTTTTTGTTTTTGGAACATACCTATTTGTGGGTCAATTTTTTTTTAAGTTATACAAGTACAATAAAATGCACTGTCTGTGGATCGAACTCCAATCTTTACCGTGGTAGGATATGTTGCGTCCTTTCGCATACGCAAGTGTACTTAGTCGTACAAGTAATAAAGGATTTAAGTCCAGATATCGTACCTAAAGGAATTTGACGAATTGATTTCTAACTTGAATTCTTATACGAGTTATTCAGAAGGTAAGCAAAGGTAAAGAGTGATTTGTATGTTTCGAAAGTAAATAAAAATAATTGTAAACAAGTTGCAGATTGGTTGTGTTGTAATTCAGATTTAAGAAAAGATCTAGGGTTGCGGTATTTTGACAATCCAGTTGATCTATCTAATCATACATCTAATTTGATTTCCTGAGTTATTAGTTGCAGGTTAATTGTAGCTACATTGAGCGTTTTTCCAACAACTCTAAGCCTAACTATCCCTAATGTCTATATTTCTATGGTCGTCGGTTAATAGTGAAGTGCATAAAGATATCGTCTGTATCAACTAAGCTAGGTCCCAGGGTATATTTTTATCCTCAGTGACAAATCGATTCCCTTTCCCTATAAGGTTCATAAACTAGCCCTATTTCCTCTTCTTACACTTGTCGTTCCCTTTTTCAAGTCCAACAAACAAGCCCTAGATAATATTCGCAAGGTGATCAATCAAACGAACAATTGAAACCAAGAAGAAATAAATAACTCAATGTATGGAAGTTGAAATAGATAATAAGATATTCAAGCCACAACTTTCATGTTCAACCACAACCCTAGAAATTAAGAGGTTTAGCTACTCATAAATCTCTTTGGAAGAAGAGATTTCATGAGTTTACAAGGTAGAAATCAAAAATAAAATAAAAGAAATAAACTAAACCTTATTCTTGAGCTTTGCCCTAACTTTTGGCTTCCCCAAATCAGTTGTTAATGATATAAAATGTGGGAAAGGGCTTTATATGGAGTTTAGGAACCCTTAATGTCAAACACTAATCTCATTCGGGTTAGGAGAAGTTTCGATTCGCGCCACAGTCCAAAAAGCGAGTTGTGGCTCAAGGAACAACTAAAAATCCTGAAAGTTGTTCAAAGTTGCGCCACTCCTTACTTTAGGGGCTGCAATTTTTCAGAGAACAAGTAAAAGTCGAGCCACTGCTTGCTTTGCAGCAGTGGCGTAAGGCCTCCCTCCATTTGCCATTTTCGCTCGTTTTGTGATGCGTTGCGACATTAATTCTTCCTTAGTTCCTTTTGGTTCCTTGGTGTTTTTTTTCTTCTTGTTTAAGCTCTAAATACCTCAGTACACTCCTAGAGAAACAAATCATGAAACACAAGAGAATAAATGTGAGGCGAAAGATGGTAAAATAATATGGTTTTTAGCCTCACATCAGATAGATTTCTACATTAAACCATTGGTGCACTTTCTTGGTTTTTCGCTCTAAAAAGACCGACTTCCTTAGGTCAGTTTTGTTAAAAAATAAATTAAAAATTATTAAGTAACCAACTTTTGGAGGTAGATTTTTCGATTATTTTTTTGGGGCCGGTTTTAGAGATCGATTTTTGCTTCTTTTCTTTTAAAAAAAATAGTGTCTTTCTAGGTGAGCATAATAACATGCAGGGCCGGCCATACCCAAAGTTGTTGAAGCATGGGCTTTAGGCCCCCAGTTTTTTGGGGCCTCATTTTATAGCACACTAGTTAATACTTGGGGAAAGTACATTCATATTCTATAAGAGGAAATTACTTACAACTAAATGTCCCCTTACATAAAATGTTCCTCTAATTAATTACATAAAATGTCCTCTTCCCTTGTAGATTTAGTTATTTATCTCCCTTTTAATTCTTTTCATTTTTATTTCTACTTCTTTTCTTTAATTCTTTTTCTTCTTCTTTTTTTCTCTTTTTTTTTTTATGCCTCTTTGTTCTTTTTATTTTGTAAAATTATTTTATTCTTTATTTTTATATCATTATCTAACTCATACTCAAATTTTATTTTATATACTCCTTTTCTTCTTCTTTTTTCTTTCTTTTCTTTTCTTTTTTCTTTTTTCTCATTTATTTCTTTATTTTTATTTTCATGTATTGGTTCCTTTTATTTTTGCGTTTATTAATTTTTATTTTCTCTTTGTTTTTCGATTTCTTTATTTCTTGTTCCGTTCCGTTTCTTTTTTTTCTTTTATTTCTTTGTTCTTTTTTTTCTCTACTTTTCTCTTTTTTTTTTTCTTTTTTTCCTGCTTTTATTTTTCTCTTTTCTTTTCTTTATTGGTTCACTTTATTTTTACCTTTTTTTAATTTTTAATTTTTTATTTTCTCCTTATTTATCAATTTCTTTATTTCTTGTTCCTTTCCTTTTCTTTTTATTTTTCATTTATTTCTTTATTTTGTATTGTTTTTCTCCTTTTTCATTCATTTTTTTCTCAGATTATAATATTTTTTATATTTTTATCATAAGCTAATTTCATATTTTCGGTCCTTTTTATATTTTATTTATTTATTTCCTTTCTTTTGTAATTTTATTTGATTTTTTTTTTTTAAGTTTGCTTCAGTCCGTAATGATACCATCACAATATATTTATATACTTTCATGGTATCATTAATGTCTGTTTCAATCCTTAATGGGACCTCCATAATACCATCACAGTATATCTATATACCATCATGATATCATTGATGTCTCCTTCAATCCTTCAGCCAGACATCCATGATACTATATATATATATATATATATATATATATATATATATATATATATATATAAATATTGACATGGTATCATTGGGTTTGCTTCAGTCCGTAATGATACCATCACAATATATCTATATACTGTCGTGGTATTATTGATATCTGCTTTAATCCTTAGTGGGACCTCCATGATACCATCACAGTATACCTATATACCATCATGGTATCATTGATGTTTACTTCAATCCTTCAGTCAGACATCCATGATACCATCAAAGTATATATATATATATACTAACATGGTATCATTGGGTTTGTTTTAGTCAGTAATGATACCATCACAGTATATCTATATACTGTCATGGTATCATTGATGTTTGCTTCACTTCTTCAGTGAGACCTTCACGATACCATCACAGTATATCTATATGCTATCATGGTATCATTGATGTCTGATTTAATCCTCCAATCATACCTCTATGATACCATCATAGTATATATATACCCACATGGTATCATTGAGATTTGTTTCAGTTTGTAGTGATACCATCACAATTTATCATTGATGTTTGCTTCAATCCTTCAGTCAAACCTCCATGATACCATCACAGTATATATATACTAATATGGTATCATTGGAGTTTGCTTCAGTTTGTAATGATATCATAACAATATATTTATCTATTGTCGTGGTATCATTGATGCCTGCTTCAATCCTTCAGTGAGATCACATGATACCATAATAGTATATTTATGTATTGTCATAGTATCATTCAGGTTTGCTTCAATACTTCAGTAAGACCTTTATGATACTATCACAATATATCTATATACTATCATGGTATCATTCAGGTTTATTTTAGTTCTTCAATAAGATCTCCATGATGCCATCACAATATAGCTATACATTTTCATGGTATAATTGATGTTTGCTTTAGTCATCACAGTATATCTATATATTATCATGGTATCATTGATGGCTGATTTAATCCTCCAATCATACCTCTATGATACCATTATAGTATATATATACCCACATGGTATCATTGAGATTTGCTTCAGGCTACAGTGATACCATCACAGTATATCAGTATACTGTCATGGTATCATTGATGTTTGCTTCAATCCTTCAGTTAGACCTCCATGATACCATCACAGTATATATATACTAATATGGTATCATTGGGGTTTGCTTCAGTTTGTAATGATATCATAACAATATATTTATATACTGTCGTGGTATCATTGATGTCTGCTTCAACCTTTCAGTGAGACCTCCATGATACCATAATAGTATATCTATCTACTGTCATAGTATCATGCAGGTTTGCTTCAATACTTCAGTAAGACCTTCATGATACCATCACGGTATATCTATCTACTGTCATGGTATCATTCAGGTTTGTTTCAGTCCTTCAATAAGATCTCCATGATGCCATCACAATATAGCTATACATTTTCATGGTATAATTGAGGTTTGCTTCAGTCATCAATGATACCATCATAATATATTTTATATACTGTCATGGTATCATTGATGCTTGCTTTAGCCCTTAAGTGAGACGTCCATGATACCATCACAATATATGTAGCTTGTTTCATGAGACTATCATAGTATCATAATACTATCATAGTATCTTTATATACGAAATGATATCATGGAGGACTACTTTAGTTCTTCAATAAGACATTTCTCAGTTCTTCATATACCATCATATTATATTCATATACTGTCATAGTATCATTGGGGTTTGCTTTAATCCTCAATGACACAATTATATTGTATGAATATATTGTGATGATATCAAAGAGGACTGTTCTAATGCTTTAATGAGACACTCTTTTCTTAATTATGTATTATTGTGATTTATTTATTAATTTTTTTTTATATTTTTATTAGTCTAAAATAGTTAGATAATAGCTTTATTTTTATATTTCATTTTATCTTTAAAAAGAAAAGATAAAAAATAAGATAATATAGCCAAAAATAAACAAGGTAGTGAACTTTGGTATTTTTCTTAATTATTTCTTAGTGTGGTTTAGTTACTTTTTAAAAAAATTATTTTAATCCAAAAGTAGTTGATATTCTTATTTGTTAAATAAGGCAAAAATATAAAAAGGGGCAAAATATAAAAATAAAATATGCTAACAAAAAAAGAGAAAATATAATTAAGAGAAAAGATGGAAGAAGAAAATAAAAAATAAAAAAAAAGATACAACAAATAAAAAATAACACAAAAAGATAAAGAAGTGTGCAAAATATATTAAAAGAAAGAAAGAAAAGGTAGCCGCAATCAGTGGCACCGTAAATTTCAGTAAAGGGGGCACCGATTGTAATTTCTTTGTGCCGCCCGGGTGTATTTGGATTTAATATGGAAAGGTGTATTTGGATGTAAATACTTTAGATTTTTGGTCTGTTTTATATACTTTTCGCTTAAAACTTTTGTAAAAAAAAATTATACAGCTATTTTAATTCACGTAAGAAAATATTAGGATTTAATTGACCAAACCTTGAAAGAAGTAGTGGGGGCCCTCTTTTTTACCAAATACGCTTGAAAAAATAAAATAAAAAATATACTTTTCTTATTCATTAAAAAGGAAAGGTATTTTTGGGGTTTGATTGACATAAATAAATCTTGGAAAGGCAAAGTAAGTACACAAAAACAAGTTAAAAAAAAAAGGGAAAATTTCAATTATATACAGAAAAATAAAGTATTTACCAAAAAAGTAACCCACTTTTCATTTACAGAAAAAATAGCCAAAAATTAGGCCACAATAAATACACCCAACGTCTTTTTCGCGTTCAAAATGGCAAAAAAGTAATGGAGAATATTTCTCTCCGATACAAACTCTCTCAAAATCGCTAGTTCTAGGGTTAATTTTCAGAGCAAAACTTAATTTTTTCAGTTGTTTCTTCAATTTCGGAGGTGAATCTTCATCAATTTTCAATAGATTGTTCTTCAATTTTGCATAATATATCAATTTCGAAGGTGAATCTGCATCAATTTTCAAATAGATTGTTCATCAATTTTGCAGAATACATCAATTTTGAAGGTGTTTCTTCATCAAGTTCGAATTGAATTCATCAATTTCTGTCAATTTCTCCGGTAATCAATTCAATTATATTAGATTCATCATTCTCATGGATACTTATACCTTTCTAATACAACACAAAGGAAACTAGGATACTGACAATAGGTATGTCAATTATAACGTTGAAGTTGCTGCAATTAATTCAGATTGTGATTTCGAAGAGTTATCTGATATTGTTTCTAGACAAATTGGAGTTGATATTGATCTAAACTTCATAGAAATGAAATATGTTCTAAACGAAAATTGTCCGACTATTTTGATATACAATAACATGAGTGTTCGTGTTTATATTGAGTTGAAAAAGAAAAATTCTGAAATCACTGCTTATCCACTGTCTGTCACTGTAAAAGAGAAAATTGTAGACAATATACATGAGCTATACAATCCAGATACAGTCCAGATGATAGAAGGTGGAACCATAGAGAATGTGGAAGTAATGGAAGAGAATGTAGGTGATATCATTGATAATTGTTTTCACCTAGAAGTTGAGGTAGATCAGAATTATAAGGACAAGATGACCATTGTGAAAGTGATGAAGAACTATTCGATTCGCAACCACTTTCGAACTAGGGTGGAAAGATCAAGTGCAGACAGGTATAACTTTGTGTAATAATATAAATTGACAGTATAATTTTGTTTAGTGAGTGTATATGCTTGTTTGTGTTGTATTACCAGGTATTACCTTCGTTGTATCGATGAAAATTGCAAGTGGTTTTTTCGCTCTGCAAGCCTACACCACTCGAATGTGTTCCAAGTTCGAAAGTTCAATAAAGTTCATACTTGCAACATGCTGGAATTGTATATAGCACAGAGTCAAGCTAATTCAACCGTTATTGCAAGTTTGGTGATGGACAAATTACCCAAAGACTGTCTATACACCTAATGACATAATAAGAGATATTCTGAAAGAATACTTCATTGAGCTCACATATATGCAGGCATGGAGGGCAAGAGAAAAGGCAATTGAATCGATAAGAGGGCATCCTTCAGATTCATACTGTAAAGTACCAATGTACTTGTATATGTTATCGCATACAAATCCAGGATCGATAACAAGATTGCACAAGACAGAGATGACCGGTTCCTTTACTATTATGTCTCACTTCGCGCGTCTATCAAGGGATGGGAGTTCTGCAGACCTATAATGGTTGTAGATGGGAGTTTTCTGAAAGCAGCATATAAAGGAACAATTCTTATTGCTTCAACACAGGATGCAGATGGTAATTGGACTTTGAATACGGACTTTAAGCTTGATGTATAATAATGCATATGGATTGTTATTTATCTATGTTTCATAATGTACATATTTCTTCGTTTCTTGGCTTGCAGGTCATATTTTTCCTCTTACCTATGCACTAGTTGACTCGGAAAATGATGCATCTTGGCAGTGGTTCTTTGAGCAAATTAAGGACACTTTTGGGGTTCAAGAAGAAATGTACATAATATCAGATATGCATGAGAGCATAGCGAAGGCGGTTGCTACTGTTTATCCAACAGTTCCGCATTGTATATGCATCTACCACTTGTGGAACAACATCAAAACCAATTTCAGAAAAAACCAAGCCAAGATCAAAAGTTTATTTTTTGCCATGGCCAAAGCTTATACAACGAGACGATTTGATCATCTGATGGCAGAGGTGAACAAAATCGACTCTAGGGTGTCAACATACTTGATGGAAATTGGATATGACAGGTGGTCTAGAGTGCACGCAAGAGCCAACAGGGGTTTTCTTATGACTTCGAACATAGCAGAATCTGTTAATGCTGCAAATAAGGTTGGAAGAGATATGCCAGTACTGCATTTGTTAGAATTTATGATGATGATGATTCAAAAGTGGAATTGCTCAAATAAGAGCATTGCAACAAACAAAACCACATACCTTTCTCCCAGATACCATGAAATCCTAATAGAGAATATGAAAGAATCGATACAGATGAAGGTAAAACACAGTTTCTTAACTCATTTGTACATGTACTCTATGATGAATATATAAATAATGTAAACACTATTATTATCCATGTTTAACTATTGTATCTTTTCACTGTCTTTTTAAAAAATTCTAGGTGATGCCTTCAAGTGAGTAATTGTTCACTGTGGTCGACAAACTTAGGCGTTACATTGTGTGTCTGAAAGCAGGAACATGTAGTTGCAAGAGATTCCAACAGAATCAATTTCCATGCAAGCATGCTTCTGTAGTTTTGAAGAAAAAGTATATGACTGGACATGAGTATTGTTCCTTGTACTACACAAAGGATCAAATGCTTAAAACATATGAAGATCATATCGAACCTCTTCCAGATGAAAGCACATGGGACATTCCTCAAGAGGTCTTAGAAGAGGTTGTACGACCACCAATAGGGAAAAGAAGTGCAGGAAGGCCAAAAAAGGAAAGAGTGAAATCATGTGGAGAAGGTAAGAAAAAGAGGTCAAGGACTTCATGCGGGTCATGCGGGGTAAAGGGGCACAATAGGAGGTCGTGCAAGAACATCCCACCTTGAAGTTGTAAACTCAATATTAGTTTGTTAATTGTGGAATAAGTGATGATACTTGCTCCTATGTTGCTGAATTTGGTTTGAAAAACGGTTGATACTTCATGTATTTCTGCTTTTGAGGTTGTAAAGTTGTTGATACTTATGTGTGTTTTTTATTTGGATCATGAATAAACTGCTTGCTTTAGTCTAACTGTATTACAATTGATGGTTGTAAATTACTACTGTTGTAATGACATATAAAGTGATGTGTGGCTCTTATATAAAGTGAATGATGTTGTAATGAATAGAGAGTGTATATCCAGTGAATATGAAATATATACTTCATGTATCATGAATGTATATCCTTGTATATTTAAAGTACATGACCGTCACTTAATATGTAATGACATATATACTTCATGTATCATAGCATATATAAAGCACATGACTATCACTTAATATGTAATGACATAAAAGAAACCAAAACCAACATGAACAACAGTCACAATAATTTGATTTGAATTAAGATCCAAAAATCTGTTCAACATAGAGATACTAAACTGTGAGCATACAAGTAACTAGAAAACGTTTAACTGTATAACAAAATAACTACATCCATGACTTTAAAATCGACAAAAATCCAAAACAGAAATTCAAAATTAAAACTACATAACTACTTTTTCTTTCTCCTTTTGGCCTTCCCGTCATCATTTTGTGCTCCTTTACCCTTTGGATGCTTTTCTGCTCTTCCTCTACCTTTTGGATCAATTTCTACTACTTTACGCTTTGAATCAATTTCTGTTTTTTGACTTTTTTTTCCATAAAATCTGCCAGCTTGCTCCGACTCCCTGATTGCACCACCTGCATCTTCTTTTCCTTTTGCATTGTCCCATAACACAGCAGCATATCTTGCATGAACCGCCTCAATATTTAATTTCGTTGGAATAGGTTTGCCCATCATCAGATACTCAGCAAAGGCTGCCACATATGCACCACAATCCCTACAAGTATCAAACAACAAAATGCATCAAACCTAAAAGTAAGAAAACAAAACTAAAAGAAGGTGTGTAAATTGAAAGATAGCTTACGCGGTGTACTGTTGTGGTAACTCATTAACAAACTTGATCATCAAAGGTGTAAACAAATTTTGTGCAAAATATGCATCACTGAGCCAGTCAATGCCATCTTTTTTCTTGTAAAATTTTGTCTTCTCTAGGTAAAGTGGTATCAATTCGGCATAGGATGTCAAAGTATCCAGAACAAATTTATCATTGACAGCTCCACGCTTAGAATCATACACATAAATGCACCTATCCTTCAAAGATACAACAGCCAAAACCCAATACCAACGAAGCGCTACATGTATTGGCATTAACACGTGATCGACAGTATGCCAAGGGAAATTGCAATCCATAAGGTAGTCAAGAATGTACTCAGCTATAATGTGATTATCCTCAAGCACACTTTTATCTTTATTATGTGCAAGAAACTTCTTATGCAAATCTGTCACAGCATTGTGGAAAGGAAAGTCTGTCGTGGTGAACTTCACAGTGACATTAGGATCATACTTTCTCTTCTTCCTCAAGTAGTAAAAGATCACATCAAGATGCTGAAAAATAACAAAATGCAAAGCACATAATTACATACTTATACACTGCCTATGTACTAAAAGTACACTACAAAATACATTACTTATACACTGCCTTTACAGTCATATACAGTGGATTACTTAAACAGACACAACCTAAAAATAGTGGCTATACATGAAGATGAATTTTCTATACACTGGTTATCCATGAAGATACATTTATCACACACTTATTATACATCAAGATGTCCTGAAAAAGAAACTACATATCCATTGCTATACATGAATAATACACCACTGTAAGTAAAGTCATAATCACTCAAGAACATAAACACAAAAGACAAGAAACAGAACATTTGAAAAAAAAAAATTAAAAAGAAAGAATGAAACATACAGTGTTGGACAATCCATCTCCAAGAGTATACAACTTTGAGAACCAAGACTTCCTATCCAACATGTAAATTCCAAGATCAAGTTGAATGGTCCTGTAAAATCATTAAGAAAGGAATCACATCACTAAATGCATTTACTAAATACAATGAACAACTTTAGAAAAGAACAACTTACTCATTCCGACGTTTAAGCCATGCTGAAAAGGCATGTAGAATTTCTGATTGAACAGGCATATCAATAGGACTCTTAAAGGGATGTTTTCTTTCAAAAATAACACTTTGAGTTGCTGCCGGCAAACTACTCGCGCCTGAATCAAAATCAGTTACAAATGGAAACTTGCAAAGAGTCCCTACAAGCTTCACTCTACCAGCTTTTTCATGTGTTAGGGCCTCAATCAATCTTTCAGAATCCTTTGTGCTTGTCAAGACAGTTTTTTCAGACAATGAATTTGGAGCCTCAGCTAGTCCATCTTTCACAGCACCACAATAGTTAGAAACTATAGAAGGAGAGGGAGACATGACAGTATGCACTTTCTCATCACGTGAATGTTCTTCAGTTTCATTTTTTTCAGTTTTGCTGTCCTTCATGAGTATGAAAAGTGACTCAAATGAAGAAACAACAAAATCATTAAGCCGTGTAACTCGATCATTAATCTACAAGGAAAAAGTAAAAGGATTAAAGGTAGAAAATCTACATGCATATATTAAACGAAAAGAAAATTGAAAGTTGTATACTGTTCCAACTTCACTCCGTAGGGCTGAAAGCTCGGAGTTCAAATAATCCAAATTAACAGGGGGGTCATTTTTGGTGACTGTATCTACTTGGACCCTGACAGTTTGAGGAGGTAGATTCACAGGGGGATTCTTTTTGGTGACTGTATGACCTTGCACCCTGACAGTCTGAGGAGGTAGATTAACAGGGGGATCCTTTTTTGTGACTATATGTTGCACCCTGACAGTTTGAGGAGGTGGGGTACTAAAATCATCAGTATGTCCACGAGATGACGATTCAGGAATATCTCCGGCAACATCATAGAACCCCTGAAGATACGACTCTAATTTTTCTTCAGGAGTAGGACAAATATTTCTCACCTTCCACTAAAAAAGGAAAACATTTAAAAAGTTACTAAAAGTACAGGGAAAAAAAAAGAAAGAATATATCAATAACAAGTATAGATAATACAGTACCTTATCAATGCTCTTCATCTTAACATTGTCCACTGTCAGATCGTTAAGAGTAGGCCTGTCGTTCACTTTCCAATTGAGAATACGTGGTCGATTGTTACCAACGTGAGAAGCAATATTCCAGGGCAAATCAGTGCAACACTCGTGGAACCAACACTGGAATGCAAGTGGTAGACCCCCAAACCTGTACATGTTTTTATGTTCCAAACTTTATCATGCAACGAGTGCACTGTGGCCTCAAAGACTACTAAACCCCAAGGAAAGGTATTGTACGCTCCACTGTCAACTAGATCAAAATCACTCTTGTGAATAGGGTGATCATTTTCATTTGAGAACAAAAACAAGTGGATAAAGTACATCACACCTAATTTGACAGCATCACTATCCGATTTCCAACTCTTCTCCACAAAGCATTGTAGCACTGCAGATCGATGTACCTTTTCAGCACCACCAAAATATGTCTCCAACAAATAATTCTTCTCTGAAATATCATACACAGTCGCGCTCGAATCGTCAACAAAGCACTTCAAACCCGTCATGATTGTAAATTCTCTAAGACCAAAAGTCAATACCACACCATTAATCTTGACACAAAGCTTGTTGGGCTCGTCCGGAACAACCTCCTTATGCAGCAAGATATGGATGAACTGATTTTGAATGAAGAAAGGATGCAGCTCAAGAAAATGGCCAAAACAAGTAGCTTTAAACATTTTTAATTGGTGCTTCTCCAATTGATTCAACATAGTAACAACATCGGTACTAGTGTATACACTGATCCTAAGATGAAATAGTTTATTTGGAGGAACATAGAACTCGCCTACACTCTGCATTACAAATAGTTTCAAATTGTTAAACCAAGATACAATACATATACATACAAAATAAATGTGACACTTTAACTGAAATCAGAAACTACCTTTACCACATCTTTAGATTTTCTTATTTTCTTTTTCTTCTTTGGAGTAGCTTCTAAACCTTCATCTTTTTCAACACTTCTTTCTCTTTTGTTCTTCTCCGAAATAGGTTCTTTTGTAGTAGGATTTTTCGATTGGGAGCGTGTTACTCGAGTGAAATTCGGTTCGACCTTCGAACCAGCACTACTAATCGGGACTACTTCAATTGGTTTGGAAGTCTGTTTCTTAAAAGAAACAGAGAGTTTAGAAACCTTTTTCGTTGGCAAAAGAGGTGTGGTACTCGCAACAGATATAACGTCTTTTTGACGTGTATCAACCATTGGACTTGGACTTGCACTTCCAATCGAAATGGGATCAACAACTCTAGAAGTTATATTTTCCATAGGATCAGGCGTTACACTCGCAATCGATATAATGTCAGCAGGTACATCATCAGCAACAACCCCTAAAGTAACCATATCTACCTTTATACCCTTCCCGAAAACTTTTCCAAGTGCAGGATGAACGATTTTGATACGCATAAACTTCAAAAATAACACAAAAAGAGGAACAATTATATACACAAACAACACAGTCTAACCAACTGAAAGTACATAATCTAAATAATCAAAATACACTAAAAAAGGCACTTGTGAGTAAATAATCTAACCTACAATGTATTATAATTGAAAGAACAAAAAATCCACAAAAATAACCCTAAGATTCAACTTAGAAGTGACAAATTTGAACTATAAAAAGTAGCCCAAAATACACCTAAAATGGAAGCTAATGCAGATAATAACATCAAATAATCAACAAAGATGTTCAGATCTGATCAAAATCGAAGTTAACAACACAAAATATAAACTAAAAACACATTTTAGTAACCTAAATTGAAGTTCAAACCGGAGCAAAATGAACATACTTTGATAAATAATAGCAAATAATCAAAAAAAAAGAAGGAATGTACCTACTTTGAAGCTCAAATCGACGAAAATTACAAAGAAATTTGAACAAAAAAGAGAAAAAAGGGCAGTAAAGAGGACAGCTAAGAGATGAAATAGCGTGGGTAAGAGAGAAAAGCTGAGAGAGGTGAAATAGCGTGTATAAGAGAGAATAGGTAAAAAAAGCGTGAAATTACAGAAAATGTGCAAAATGGGCCATTTCGGGTAATATTTGTAAACTTGGGCCATTTTAATTGTAAAAATTAATGTGGACTGTCATTTTGCATAAATTTCCCAAAAAAAAATATGGAAAGAAGGTCAAAAGTAATTACTTTTTATTTTTTTTACCTTTTTAATTAAAATTAAACTTTTTATTTTCTTTCTAGGACTATGCATTAACGTACATAATTCTTTGGCGAAATGGTATAATAGACCCCTGTACTAGTCTCTGTTTATAACTCCTACTCACCCCTTTACCAACTGAACCCTTAAACTCATCGAAACACAATATTTTAAACCCTTCTCTCATCCAATTAACATGTGTGTAATACAATTGACTACACGTGGGATTCCACGTCATTTTTTAATGACACGTAAGAAATTAAATATTAAAAAATAAATACATATAAAGAAAAATAACATAAAATGAAATTTAAAAAAAGGGGGAAAAACTCACCCATCCCCCCTCCATTTCAGTTTTCTCGCATCCCCCTCCCCCCCCCCCCCCCCATCTTCTCTTCTTCTTTCTGCACCCTTCTCTTCAAAACAACAACACCCTTCTCGTCAAAACAACAACACCCTTCTCGTCAAAACAACAACACCCTTTTCCATTTCTCTCAATACTTTCTCAATTAAATAAAATAAATTCATCAGCCATCATAATTTTCTGGCAAAAAGAGTAGTGATTATAATTTTAAACAAAAATCCAAAAGAAAATCAATCAAATAATTGCTAACGACAGTCTCATAACCAAAGCAATTGATAAATAAAATTCTTATCCCTTCGTTCCTTTTTAAAAATATTTATTTTTCTATATCTGAGAAGATATTAGAGTTGGGGATTGATTTGGCGGGGGTCGGGATAGGGGGTGGGGGTGATGTGTGGGATGGGGGGGGGGGAGAGAGAACATCAAGAAGACGGGGGAGAGAGGGGGGCTGAAGAAGGAGGCCGGGGGGGCGGGGGCGGAGCGTATCAGTTGGCTGGGTATGGTGGTGGTATTGAAGAAGAAGAAGAAGTAGTTAAGGATTTGGGGATTTTTTCAACCAATAGTCAAAATGATTTAAAATATTGTGTTTTATTAAGTTTAAGGGTTCGAATGACAAAGAGGTGAGTAAGAGGGTCAAAGTTACAAACAGAGACAAGTACAGAGGTCTCCCAGACCATTTCGCCTAATTCTTTTATAGCTATTTTTTTTTACAATTCTTATACCTTCAAAGCTTCAATTTTTCATAAGATCTTCTTTTACAATATTATTATTGATCTGATTTTTCTTGAATTATCAAAATTACTGATAGTTTATGAAGATTGAAATTATTTTCAGGTCAAGTTATCAAATCAGGTTCTATCATTTTAGTTTTTTAGTATTATCTTTAGTTAAATAATTGTGTAGGCATATATTGGTAGACATATATGTTATTTCTTGAATATTTTATCAATTTTTTAAAATTTTTCATATGTCAACTAGAAAATATGAATCTGGACCTTCAAAACTGAAAAAAAAACTGAAGCTTTGATACAATCTCATAAAGGAGCTTTAGATAAATTTTTCATAAACAATGAGAAAACAAAATTAGAAAATATAGGAGAATGTTCTCGAGATGAGCAAATTACTAACTCAGTTGAATTAGATAATAACATTATAAGATGATTATTCATAACTTTGTATCTCAAAAAGTTAGAAAAATACATTTTAAATAAATACTATATACTTATTATTTTTTTGTGAAAAAATAAATAAATCAAAGCCTCTCATTGAAGTTTCGCTTTAGGCCCCCAATAGTGTCGAGCCGCCTTGATAACATGTGGTTCAAAGATACTATAACAAATATGATGTTTCAAGGACTGTTACGTACACTATATACCAAACGAAACTCCATATAGGAAACAGGTGATGTTCAAGTTCAACTAGTTTATATTCTAAACATTTTGACAATTCTATGCAACTAATTAATTAAGAAAATGATTTACAAATATTTATTAAACATATATAGATGGTCTAGCTTCGTAAAAAATGAAACTGTCTGGCCCAAAAAATCATCAAAATTTAACTAGTACCACATTTTGCCTAAAATTCCTATATCAAAATTTCTTGAGAAACCCCTCAAATATTTTATTGACTAGCTCGTTTGAATCTTAATAACTAGGAATCCCTAATATGGCCAACGAATTTTATCAATTGAATCTTGAACACATAAAGACTACTACTTCCCTGTGGATAATGTTTGACTGAGCATGAAATTAATATTTTTTTAGTTGAGATTTGTGTTCTAAAACATACCTTTAAGTAAGCCTGTCAACGGGGCCGGACCGGGCCAACCCGGACCCGGTCCATTAATTTTTTCCGGTCTTGGGTGGGTTCCGGGCCGGGCCCAATTCTTACTGGGCCGGGCCGGGGTGAACAGTAAAATTCCCCCAAATGGTCCAGCACCGGCCCATTTAATTTTTTTGACCAGTTAATGGGCCGGTTTATCGGGTCCCGACTAAAAAAAATAGTATTTTGGACCTTGATTGTTTTTTAATATACATTCAATATATATACTATTTAAAATACGACTTTAAAGAATAAACATACACATATATACATTCAATATATACTACATTAACAAATACACATACATATATACATTCAATATATACTACTTTAAAGAATAATCATACACATATATACATTCCATATATACTACTTTAAAGAATAAACATACACATATATACTACTTTAAAGAATAAACATACATATATACATTCCATATATACATTCAATATATACTACTTTAAAGAATACACATACATATATACATTCAATATATACTACTTTAAAGAATATACATACATATATACATTTCATATATACATTCAACATATACTATTTTAAAGAATAACCATACACATATATACATTCAATAAATACTACTTTAAAGAATACACATACACATATATACATTCCATATATACTACTTTAAAGAATAAACATCCATATATATATTCAATATATACTACTTTAAAGAATACACATACATATATACATTCCATATATACTACTTTAAAGAATAAACATACATCTATACATTCCATATATACTACTTTAAAGAATACACATACATATATACATTCAATATATACTACTTTAAAGAATACACATACATATATACATTCCATATATACTACTTTAAAGAATAAACATACATCTATACATTCCATATATACATTCAATAGATACATTCAATATATACTACTTTAAAGAATACACATACATATATACATTCAATATATACTACTTTAAAGAATACACATACATATATACATTCAATGTATACTATTTTAAAGAATAAACATACACATATAAACATTCAATATATACTACTTTAAAGAATACACATACACATATATACATTCAATATATACTACTTTAAAGAATAAACATACATATATACATTCCATATATACATTCAATATATATTACTTTAAAGAATACACATACATATATATACATTCCATATATACTACTTTAAAGAATAAACATAAACATATATACATTCCATATATACATTCAATATATACTACTTTAAAGAATATACATACATATATACATTCAATATATACTATTTTAAAGAATATACATACATATATACATTCAATATATACTACTTTAAAGAACATACATACATATATACATTCAATATATACTACTTTAAAGAACATACATACATATATACATTCAATATATACTATTTTAAAGAATATACATACATATATACATTCAATATATACTACTTTAAAGAACATACATATGTATGTACATTCAATATATACTACTTTAAAGAATATACATACATATATATACTATTTTAAAGAATATACATACATATATACATTCAATATATACTACTTTAAAGAACATACATATGTATGTACATTCAATATATACTACTTTAAAGAATATACATTCAATATATACTATTTTAAAGAATATACATACATATATATACTATTTTAAAGAATATACATACATATATACATTCAATATATACTATTTTAAAGAATATACATACATATATACATTCAATATATACTATTTTAAAGAATATACATACATATATATACTATTTTAAAGAATATACATACATATATACAATATTCAACAACATATACTTTTATACTATTATATTAATAGTATTGAATTCATACAAGATATTCAATAAGTGAATTTATTGAATGTGGTAAAAATTATTGTGTATAAAGACTTGTTTTATTTATAGTTGGATAAATACCAAAACTCACCTCTACGGGAGGTTTGAGAGAAATGAAAAGAAAATATTTTGATATTGACGGTCATTGTTCAAGTACTTTTAGTACGTCACATATATTGTGGTATGTCTTATATATCATGGATTACCAAAGGATAAAAGTAAGAAATAAGTCTTACATAAATATTGTGGTATGTTTTATTATGAACTATCAAAGTACAAAAAAAAAAGAGATAATTCTTTCATATAAAGGTTATGGCCATGACCAAATATGAATGTTATTGTGTGGCTATACAAAATTGTCATTGATTAAGTACATATAATTTTCTCCTTAAAGGAGATGTTCACCACAGGTGTGGCGTTTTAGGATATGAGGTAGTACACAAGTATTTGATAGCTTCAAGAAAAAGCTAATGTATTACTACACGGAAGAATAAAATTGAGATTGTAGAAAGTCTCCAAAAGAAACTTTTTAAGTTTCAAGAAAATTGACAAGAAAAAAAATTATTATTATTTTGCGACTGTAAATTATGAAAAGATTTTATATCTTCATATTACTTCAATCGAAATGGGTTATAAATATTGATGTGAAAGGCTACCCATTTTCCTCCTGTTTGTTGATACAAATATAGGCATGGTGATGGAATCACATGCGATAGTAAACTAAAAGTTTACAGGAAATATATAAGTTGGCATGACAGGTTGACCATCCCGATTCAAATGTGATGCAAAAATAATTGAGAATTCATGTGGTTATACATCGAAGAAATAAAAGATTCTTCAAGAATTCTCTTATGTTTCTTATTCTCACGATAGAATATTATGTCGGCTAAGGTTGGGGTTGTATTCCTAATTTTTTTGGAACGTATAACAAGATGAATATGAGTCCGCTCACCTGCCATGTGGATCGTTTTCTATGAAATAAGATGCGTTTAGGTTGGTCACATGCGCTTTGTTATCAACTTGAAATTTGTTTTTGCCAGGTTGTTTGCTTAAATTGTTAAATTATGAGCATGGTTCCAAACTATAAAAGTTGATAATGTTGATTGGCTTAGCAGAAATTTCGTGCCTCCAACTATAGCTGAATCATTGGTTATGAGAACAAATCTCATAAAAAAAAAAATTGGTGTGAGACGAGTTTATTTAAATATAGCAACATTTGTATGCATCAAGCCAACAAGGTTCCCCTATATTATTGGTTCAGGGTCAAAAACCAAATAAATCCATCTAAAAATTTAAATGTGCAACATCCACCACGCACAAAGATGGATCCCCAAATAAGGTTGGGGTGAATGTTAGATTTTCTAACATTAGGGGGAGATATGATTAGTAGCTGAAATGTATGAAATGAATTATTTAGATCTTCACAAAAAAAGTGAACTTGAAGTTCAAGAGATAATTCATGATTTGTAAAATATTGCAAGTTCATTGTCAGACTGACCCTATGTTATAATTCAGCTGTAAATGCTCTAATGAAAAGTCCTTGAAGGCAGAGTCTATGGCACGTCTGAAACGTGATAGACCAATTGGTTCCAAATGTAAAACTCTTTAAAGAAGAAGAGGAACAAATAATCAAGATGGTCTTGATAATGAGGCAAGTGCTTTAAAAGAGCACCATGACATAACAACTCATAAAACCTTGGCAAAGGTTCAGGTACCTGAACATGATGAAATGAAGAGATCTCGATAAGTTATGTCTTATTGGAACCGATATCAAATAACCATCGATGGTATTTTTGATATAATGTAGCGCTCACCATTATAAATGGTAACGAGGATCTTGAATTCAAATCTGTCAAACAGTGTGGACAGATAAATGATTGGCTAGGTAAAATACACAATTCAAGTATATTTTATTTCACTTGAAAAGTGATGGTATGGACTTAGTCTATAGACTAAGTATAATGTCAGTGGGTTACAAATGGCTTATTGTGAGAACTGTAAAATCGTAAGATATAAAGTACGTCTTGTGCCTTGAAATGCAAAGGTTATTCGCAAAAGTCCTGGAATTATTGTTTGGAGATGTGTTCTCCTGTGGTGGATGCAATAAGGTTTCTTTATGTCTGGCAATGTACGAAGAACTTGAATGTGTATAGTGAATGATTGTCATGTCTGGTTAGACGGTAAATGCTATATGAAAATCCTTGAAGGATTTAAATGGTTTTGAAGCAATTCGATCCATTAAATACCCCAATGATTGCGAGATCACTCAACATAAAGAAAGAACAATTATGATCTCATGAAAATGGTTTGCAAGTACCATGTCTTAGTGCAATTGGTGTACTTATGTATCCTGCTATTTCTATACATGAAATAATTTTTAAATGTGCAGAAAAGACATAATTTCACTATTATGTGAAGATACTTGGGAAATCAAACATTGATATGAATATATCATTTCTAACAAATATTGTCAAAGGATTATTGGTTATGCAAATGCAAGAAGATTATTTGATCTATAGTCAATTTTAATATCATGCAAATGAAAGTATCCACAACTTGATTGTTGCTACAAACAAGTTCAATGTGCAAGTGGCTTGCGACGATGAGGTCACGAATAAAGTGATTGTCAAGAATGTATTTGGCTGAGTTCAAAGGCTTAACATATCCAAGGAATTACAAGACAAATTACATATCAGGATGAGTTCAAGAATAAAACATCTTCATGAATGTGATTTGATCACAAAGACACTGTCAATATAAATATTTGAAAGCTGACATATAAGATTGGGACACGTTGTCTTCGAGAAGTGAAATGATGTTTGCATCAGGGGGAGTAAATTAAAATACGCGCTGCACTCTTTTTCCCTTGGCCTAGTTTTGTCCCAATGGGTTTTCCTGGCAAGGTTTTTAACGAGGCATCAAACAACGCGTATTATAAGATGTGTACTCTTTTTCCTTCACTAGAATTTTTTTTCCCACAATTTTTTTTTTCATAGTAAGGTTTTAACGAGGCACATTATCTATGGAAAACGAGGCACATTATCTATGGACATCCAAGGGAAAGTGTTATAAAATAATATGTTTATGGTGGATGTCCATAACTCTTAAGAATTAAGTCACTCCATCCATCTTCTCCATGATGTGTAGTTAATCCTTCATTACTCCACACATCATTATGGATATAACCCTCAAACCCTTTAGCCTTCTCCCATAATCTTCTTGTTTAATGTTATGTTATGATCAACCTTTTGTATGCCTCTATGAAGACTATAAATAGAGGCATAAGGGTTCATATTGTTGACACTTGAGAAATATTTGTATACACTATGCTCAAAAGAAATGAGAATACTCTCCTCTCTTATCTCTATTTTCTTGTCTTATGTTACTTTATTATTTAACATAGATATATCTGATCT
The DNA here is from genome assembly GCA_031232105.1 of Capsicum rhomboideum. Taxonomy (NCBI): domain Eukaryota; kingdom Viridiplantae; phylum Streptophyta; class Magnoliopsida; order Solanales; family Solanaceae; genus Capsicum; species Capsicum rhomboideum. The sequence continues at coordinate 132,150,876 of CP124712.1, read as the reverse complement.
AACTAAAGCATTTTATAAATTTCAAAAATATTTTTGAAAGGTAATTAACTATGTCATTTTACCAAATTCAAATTTAATTTAATATTTTTACAACGTGCTCGGTCTAAATAATATTCTCAAACGAACTGTCCGGGAACCGAACTGTCAGTCCCAACAAGTCATAAATAACTTGGGGCAGTTATAGAAAAGCTCTAAACGCTGAGAACACACAAAAACGAAGGAAATAATCCGGAAGGTCATTACATAATAATACTAATCGTATTTTTAAAAAATAGTAAAGTTTGAAAATATGTGCATAATGATTGATAAATAATTAAAAACAAACTATTAAAAAAGTGTCAATTAATACTAATAATGCATACATAATTAATTATATTTGTATGTATAACATTGAATAGTTTTCAGGTCTTATTTTTCGGGTAGGGTTAAGCCTCCCCTGTGAACACATTTGTTTAACCCTAACTCAAGATTATGATTTACACACACATATACGAATCATAATGTAGTATCAAAACGAGCTTGAAGGTACCGATCACCAAAATTAACAGATTAAACTGGAAAGCTACCTTTGATACAACTGTCTTGACAGGATTGTTGGAGGAAGCTTGGCTAATCTTTACCTTGTACTCAAAATCCAGAATAAACCACGTATATACAATAATCGTCAATCCAAAGTTCCACTATACAAATTTTATTGTAACAAACAAAAATAAAATAAAATGAAGAATGATAGATAAATGATGCTGCAAAACTGCAAATTTAAGCTATTGTGCTAACATATTCTTAAGGGGCATATAAATTTTGTCGTCTATAAGTGTTACTACTATAACTCATATTTCTTTGATGAAAATTCAAGTGATCCAGCAGAGACTTAAATGAGCAACTGAGTGACCATTGATGAAGCAAAAAGCAAGGCATACATCGTATCTTTCATGTAGATTCCTGAAATGCAAGAAAATTTTGCATATTTAGATACAATTATTGGCCCTCAAAGTAAGAAAATTATGTCATTTCTTTTTAGTATGCCATTCTATAATTGTCAGGTGCTTCCTCCGTTACTTTTTAGTTGTCACATTTTACTTTACGAGAGTCAATTTGACTAATTTTCGAAGCTAAATTGAATTAGAATAATTCAATATCATAAATTTAAAATTTAGATGTTTGAAAACTATAAAATTAGACAATTTATGACACCAAAAGAACTGGAATAGATTAGTAACATCTAATTCTATCCGGTGTGAATCCAGATTAGTTGAGTCATTTAATTTCAGATATTGGATGCCTAATCCCAAAAGAAAAAAGTTATCTAATTTATTGATGATGCAGACTAAAGATTTACTCCCGTTTCATTTCAATTCTTTATTAGTTCGTTAAAAAAAAAAAAAAACATATTTCTATAGTTGGGAACAATCTAACTTTAAACTTCCCATTTTAACTTTAATGAGAATCTTCTATAGCCGTATAAATGTTGTGACATGTTTAAAAAATCACAAGTTTAAAAAGTCTATATTTTTCTTAAATTCTGTATCGACTCAAATTACGTGGCACATTTATCTTCCCGTAGCTCTCTAGTTGTGATCTGTCTCTATAAATTCCAAAAAGGAATCCAATTTTACTACTCTTTCTCGTCCATAACTTTCTTAAATTTAGAGAAATTGTAAGTAAGTATTCTGCTTGAAGATGTCGCTTACTTACAGTGAAGCAATTTCACATTCTAAAGTTTTGGATATCTAGTTCCAATATCTCCTTGAGAAATCTATTACTCCCTTCGTCCATCAATAGTTGTCCACTATTAACTTGACACACAAGTTAAGAAACAATAAATGATAGAAGTAATTTTATCATATCACTCTTTGAATATAATTAATTCAATGCCTTGAGAAATGTATTGGATAATAACTGTAATTAATAATTAAGGGTAAAATGGGTAGAAATGGGTAAATTATCCATTGGTTTTCCAACAAGTATTGTTGGACATCTATTTTGAGTATAGTGGACAAGTAAAGAAGGACAGAGGGAGTAACATTATTGCAGCCTCATTACGAGATTCAAGTGCAACAACAATGGCCAACTAAGAACTGTCTATGACCATAAGGATGAAGCTCTAATATTCGACATCTCATGCTGGTGAAATACAAAAGCAATAGACTGAGGGCCTGTCTAGTTCAGATTATTTCACCTAATTTAATCAGTATTTACTGTTAATTCACTAATCATATTCGTTATAGTCCGGAAATGCCAATTTTTGAACTAGTAACAACATACTAAGTTGATGTATGTGAATTGTGATTATAAGATTGAATGATTTATCCGACAGCATATTTTATAATAAGAAACACATTCTAAACAAATCGGGCTCTATCTATTGTGCAATACCTTTACTGTGCTGAGAGGATGTTGCTTTGGGAAGTTCTGGAAGTGCAGCAGCTGCAAAATCATTTTGTTGTTATCAAAATCTAATGACACTTGTTTGGCAAGGGGAATGAAAGTGCAAAGATCTTTGCAATTGTAAAGGAGGCTAAAGTACTACATACTCTTGTTGCAGGTAGAAGCAGCACCATGATATGCTGAGGACCAAGGAGCTGCCACATTGTCATTAAGATCACAAATGAATCCAATTCCTGAATTCTGGTCATATGTCAAATCTGTAGGCAGGCTTGGCAAGAGGCATCCCGATTCTACAGTACATTGAAAAAAATCAGTCGAACGTGAGAATGAATGACAGTGAACTGAAAATTATCTACACGACAATTGCAATTCTCTAAAAGAATAAATATCACTCAACAGCTGAGCAGAAAGAAATACTAAAGAAATCAGAGAAGCATCATTCATTCATGTTGCGTATGTAAACAATGTTGGACCTAATAAAAAGACTATATGATATGCCTCGGTAAGGAAGTGTATATAAGAAACAAAATGTTATGTGAATTGAGACATCTTTGGAGGGAAGGCAATGTGAAGATGTGTTGGCTAAGTAAAGTATCAGTCCTGCTCCTGGCTTAACTATATGCCAAAAAGAATTCCATAATGAAATTTAACATATCAAAAAAATCAACTCCAGACTGCTGAAGTTTGCCCGAACTTCTGAAAGATCAAGATTAAACAAGTTAGCTAATCAAATCAGATACTTCAACTCTATTTACATTTGTTTTCTACTTTATGTGGCAACATATGATTATGTTACAGAGAGCCATTTCATCGAGTGAATATAGAGAAGCTTGTTGCGAATAAATATATAAATACTATCTATTTGATGCAAAGATAGTCCTATAATATAGAGTAATTCATTACCTTTTTCATCCACTGGTGCATCAGTGTATGGCAAATGAAATCCAGAGTTCCGCGTAATAAGAACAAATTGAACACCCAAACAATGTCAATAATCTAACCAGTACCAAGAGAAAATCATTGCAGGCTGAAAATATGCAGCAAAAGAACTGACCTTGAAGAGAAAAATCCTTGAGGTTTACATTGCATAGGTCAAAAATATTACTGGTGATATTTGCTTCTTGCAATTTCTTGCCAAGCAATGTAGCACAATTTAAAGCTTGGAGATTCGTAACAAAGCTCTGCTGTTGCAAACGCGACAAGTAACTATTCATTGTGTTGCAGCAGGATGTCGGATTACTTGTTACCTCTACACATTCTTTGGAAATGTCCTTTATGTCCGGAAACACCAATGGACATGCTAATAGTTCAGAAAGAAGAATAAGCCTAAATTAGTCATCCCATTATATCTATGTCCAAATTAAATATGACACATCTCACAGTTTTTAGAGGACAAAGTTAATTGTTTAAATTTCACATTTTCTCATGCCAGAGGCTGAAAAAAATTGTGCAGATTTATAAGATTCAACTTGTAGCTTCTAGTTTTCGATAATTTGATAGGTGTTTTAAAGAGGAAAAATCCAAAAGATCCCTACATTATGATATTATTATTTCTTTTTCTTCTACCTTCCTGCACTTACATTTGTTTATATCGCAGCTTGAAAGTACTCTGATGATTCTATTGGCTGAAGAAGGATCAAATTTGCTGGCCATCCATCGTAATATAATGCTCTTACACTCTCTTAGAAGAGTTGATTTCTCCGACAAGACAGGGGCGCCACTGGAGGTTGTCACATTTTTATGCCTGAAAGCTAAAACTTCAGCAGCAGCAGATATAGCATTCTGGCAAACTTGGTTGCAGCACTCAATAGTTGGATCTATTTTTTCACAAGCAGCTAGCAAAGACGTTGTATTTAAACTGCTTTCGATTTCAGTAACATCTATAACAGGACACGAGGACTCTGTAAGATTGGAAGGATCCACGGAACAAATCTCAAGAAGTTTCTCACTGGCACCTCGACTTTCTAGAATTTGTTCGACATCTGAAACGCAGTGCCTAGAATGAGTCACATTCAGTGCAAGACTTTGTGACTGACGACTGGCCTGCCCTACAAGAACCACTAGGCTGGCATCAAATTGAGGACAACATACCACATTAGCAAGATATGTAGCAAGTGAAGACCAGCAATCTGTTGCTGTTATTCTCAAAATACTATCTGCAGCTGAAAAATTGAACATGCAGTGTCCTGAAGAGTTAAAAGACAGCATTCATTAGTGACCAGCTTATATCAGCTCGCTGAAATTCTTCGTAATTTGTTGAACAACCCATATGATGTATTGGAAGTTCATTATCACTATAAGCCTAAAATTATGGACAAGCAATTAAGAGGTGGACAAGTCAACAAGGACCTAAATTACGCTCTCTCTTTTTTCTTTTACCATCTAAATCAGTCCACCTGATATTTATTAAAGGTGTTATACCTTCATCTTGAGGACGAAATGTTTTTAAACGTTGCTGTTGTGAGTACCTGATAACTTTGGCACACCAGTGTATGTAAATGGCATCAATGGTGAAGGTGCTTGCAAAGGAAACATAGCTTCTGGTGCAATGCTAGGAGAGATGTTTGGAGAGGCATCATAATTACTTTTACTTGATAAATAGGAGTCCAGAGTTTCACTGTCTTGAGTGCATAGAGATCCATGAAATCCTGAAACTGAGACAGTTCATAGAGATCACACAGATGATTGAACATCAGCCAGAAAAAATCTATCATATAGCAAATGGAAATCCAAAGTCAGCGAGTTCTTTTAGTGATGCATATCAGGGGTTTTTTTTCCAACGTGAATGCTATCAATGTTTTGGTGTCTTAAAATAAACAAGTTGCTTATGCACAAATGCTATTAATGCACCACATGTGAAGAGGTCTGCATTATCAGTTACTCATGTTGCTTACGCCTACTCTAGGTCGATCTTATCACACCTGTATATATTAGTCCCAGAAATAGCATAGGTTTCTAAACATAATTTTTCCGTTAAACTGTCGACAAGAAATGGATTTTATCCAACGATAGTGAGGAGCAACTGATAAACTTTGTAGTCACAATGTAGAACAAGAGCACAATATATTGAGGGTTTAGGCACGTACAATGCTCATAAATATTAAGAAGATATATCTATTTCTAAACTCATCTTGATTTAGAGAAAACCTCATTTACAACAGATAGAAAATCCTAGTTCCTATGTGGGAAATAAATATGATCTGTTTTGAATTAACAAAACCAGTACAAAAAACTGCATCTAAAACAGTAGAATGGGAAAGAAGAAAACAAAAGCCAATAATACCAAGTATGCTCCTTTATCATCAATTCCAAATATCAATAAAGCACCACATTATGTTAATTCAAGAACACAATAGCATCCATTTTCAAAAATGTCCATCCTTATGGATCGCTGATGACTCTAGCAAGAATATACCGACTTAAATTCATATAAGATACAATTCATTACATTTCATCTCCTTAATTGAACAATTGTACAAGTAATAAAGCATCAAACGATGATGAACTAAGTTGTACGAACTCTTCACTTTCGATGCCGCACCCATGTCGGATTCTCCAAAAATGTATTATTTTTTGGAGAATCCGACACGCGCCTGTTAGACAATTTTGAAGAGTTCGAGCAACATAGATAACGAATCAATTGACATTGAAATAACTTACAGAAAAGCAACAATAGAGAGACTTGAATCAGGATAATTTGAGACTCTTTGCTCATATTTTCAAGTTTTGATCACTGACATTAATGGCAAAGTAAGAATATATGCGTGTGTGTATATAAAAACTAATCATATACAATGTATTTGAATGGTTAATTCTACGCCTATTGGTACATATATATATATATGTGTATTTAATTTAATTAGTATGTGTAATTAATTAAGCATAAGTTGTTTGTCATCTGCGTATAATCAGGAATTGTGAATACAGCTATGTAAAAGAGTGGACTTTATGAATAGTTCACACAGATTGGAGAAGATGAGGGGATTTAGCTGGCCGTGCTCTCGCTTTCAAATGAAGAATACTCGATCACGTGCCGCTGATGCGGCCATAGCTTAAACGCATTAGATTGCTTCAACAGAAGAAGTGGTGTTTCCTACATTGGACTTTTCACTTGTGCCAACACCTCCCCCTAAGCTGTGTGGCAGTGCAAACAAAAATTGTGACAATTATTTAGGAACGGAATCGTATTCTGGGCCGGAGCAATGAATCTATTTGAAGTGGCCCATTTCGTACCCGAGAAGCCTATGTATGAACAAGGATTGATTTTACTTCCCCACCTAGCTACTCTAGGTTTGGGGGTAGGCCCTGGGGGAGAAGTTATAGACACCTTTTCATACTTTGTATCTGGAGTACAAGTATATTACTATTTCCTCTGTGTTGGCACATTATTAAAAATAAATATCTCATATTAGTTGATAACTTACTAAATCAAGATAAAAATAATTAATTTTTTCTCTTTTTATTCCTGCAATTAATTACAATTCCAATATACATTCCTATGCCCAATTAATATCATTAATATGAATAAGGATAAAATAGTAAAGTTCATCATTCCATTTATGATTTTTTAATCACCCTGTAAAATGAAATGTGTCCAACTAAAATGGAACGGAGGGAGTAACTCCTCTTTTTTTGATTTTACAAAAATATCCTCATCTATGTTATTCCTATCATCTCAATTTATGTGGTACTCAACTCTTTTTACTCAATCTTTTTAAAAAGGGGATATTTTCTAAGTATGTTTATTTAAAACAATTTAATTTTAAACTTTCGATTTAATTGTAAATGAAATTATTTGTAACCACACAAATATATCTACAATAATATATTCAGTGTAATTTCACAAGTAGGTATAAGGAGGGTAGTATGTACGCAGTGTTATCCCTACCTATAGATAAAGGTAGAGAGGTTACTTTCGAATAATCCTCGGCTTAAGTAAAACATATCAAAAATCAAGTATGTAAAACATATACAGTAATGAAAAAGTCATACTGAAAATAATGGAGAAAAAAATCATTGCAATAAAAAATAAGGAGTAATATAATAAATGAAGTCAAGGAGATAATATGTAATACTAAATTCGAAAAGTAAGATAATAGAAGTGTTATAATAATAATGTTGATAAGGAAACTAGACAACATCGACTATCTCCTAACCTTCTATCATAATTTTGGACCTCCATAACTTTCTATGTAGGATCATGTTTTCGGTAAGTTGCACGTTTATCATGTCCTATCTAATCATCTCTCCCTAATATTTTTTCAACTGGCCTATCTCTACCTCTCCTCAGCCAACCTCTCACCTCTCCTTATATCCATCACAGCCAACCTCTTCATATGCCCGAACCGTTTTAGCCTTGCCTCCCTCATCTTTTCCACCAGGGAGCTAGGTTACTCTCGTCATGTCCCAAATATCTTTAATTTGTTCCTAATCTTGTATCTGGTAATATACCCACACACCCATCTTAACATCCTTATTTCAGCTACTTTATGTTGGGTGTGAAAATAAAAATCTCACATTGATAGTTAAAAAGACTGGAACCTACATATAAGGTGTAGAAGATCTCTTAATGAGGTGAGGTCTTTCGGAGAAAATCGTGCGGGCTTGGTCCAAAGCGGATAATATCACACAATGTAAAAGTATCTTTGGGTTGGATGAGCCTAACAACTAGTATCAAAGTCCAGGTTCGACGAGATGAATATGAAAATATGGCGGAGTGATGGAGTACGAGGCTTGGTTTGCTTACCCTAACGAGCTTATAGAGATGCACACACAAGAAGAAACTAGTTGCAGATTTCGATTGTCATAAAGATCTGGATAGCACATAGTGAATCTCAAAAATTAATCCCCGTGGATCGTGGTGATAGGCCACATGGAACTTAGTTTGAGGGGAAGATTGTTGGCTGTACGAACAAAAGTCCCACATTGGTATAACTGAAAAGACTGGGAACCTAATACATATAAAGTGTAGAAGATCTCTTAATGAGGGTGAGGCCTTTTGGAAAAAAACATACGGGCTTGGCCCAAAGCGGACAATACCACACAATGTAAGAGTATCTTTGGGATGGTTGAATCCAACACTTTCATCTTCTGAACGTGCGACTTCTTGACGGGGCGACACTCTGCTACATACAGCATGTAGTTGGTTTGACCACCACTTTATAAGACTTATAAATTTCAAATATCTTTTTTTCATTCTTAAACTTTGTGATGAATCAAATACCTTCACATAAAATGAGATGGATGGAATATTTATTTGTTTTTTCGTCTGAAAATGTCCTTCATTGGAAATTGGATAAAAAAACCCTTATCGTTAGCAAACTGATCCAATTATTGCGCGCTTAGTTGACGTACCTCCAAGTCTATGTATCCCCCTTTTTAAATGCATTTTTTGGCTAAGATGGACTTCACCTTAGAAAAAGGTACAAAACTGATAAATCGAATCAAATCGAAGAAAAAAATGATTGGTGATTTAATTTGATTTGATTTGATATTGAATAAAATAATATGATCATAATTAGTTTAGTTTAGTTTTAACTAATAAGTCAAATTGGAACTGAACCAACATTATATTTATATAAATTTTAAAACTATTTGTTACTTTTAACTATTTATTATAATGTAATTATAGTTATTTTCAAACTTTTTCATAATTTATGTTTCTTAACGTATTATTTCAAATTTGAACTCACATTTTTGTATGGTACAGTAAGTCTACAGCTCATAAGAAACATCCACTAACTCAAATAAAGTCCAAATCAGGATATTTATTTTTATTATTGCTTATTAATAGTATTTGTTTTATGGATTCTCATTATATTTATGGAAAAATTATGCAGAATGTCAGCCCACTATAATTATTTACAAGTAAAATGACCCAACTTTATAAAAATTACCCAAAATAACTCATGTTGTATATTTTTTGTAATAAAATACATTACTCTTTGGTCCACCCTATACCAAGCCTCGAGGCATTGGCAATCCTCGCTTACGTCCAAACACACACACACGCCTTCTTAACAAATTGTCCGGAAGAAATATTTTAGGCTTAAACTATTTTTATGTAGTTAGAATTTTTTATGAAAGAAAAAAATATATATTAATTTCATGCTCAACGTCACAGGAAAATAATAGAGGTTAGCATCACTACACCGTTATTTACTAAATTATATCTTTCAATATTATATTTGAACATTGAATATAAATAATAACCTGTTTTTTTATCTTTTTCTTTTCTGCACTATTTTTAAAAAAACTTTTTAATTTTTTTTTTTTTGCTGTGCTATTTAAAAGAAAAATATTCATTGTTTAATTTTTTTTTGTTGCTCTTTTTTTAAAACTTTTTTTTAATTGTTTCACTTCTTTTGTGGAAAAAATAAATATTTATGTTGTTTTATTATTTTGGTTTATACTTTTATTTTGTTAAGGTGGAAACGCATGATAGTCAAATAAATATCGACATCGATACATAACATTGCATAATTATTTATATAATATTAATACACGATTATACACAATTCATACAATGTCAATACTTTACATACCTATTTATACAATATCGATACACGTCTAATCTAAATATTATTTATACAATATTAATACACTTGTACACCATTTATACAATGTCGATACGTTACATAACTATTTATACAATATCGATACACGTTTATACACATTTATACAATATCGATATATTACATATACACTACATAACTATTTGTACATCATATATACTTGTTTATACATTACATATACACTAAATAACTATTTGTACATCATATATACATGTTTATACACCATTTATACAATACCGATACATTACATAATTATTTATACAATATCGATACATGTTTATACACTATTTATACAATATCGCTAAACGTTTATATGCTATTTATACAATGTCGATACACGTTTATGCACTATTTATACAATATAGATATATTACATATACACTACATAACTATTTATGCAATATCGATACATTATATATACACTACATAATTATTTGTTCATCATATATACATGTTTATACACCATGTATACAATATTGATACATGAAAAAAAATTGCACGGAAAATGTTTGAAAAAAAAAGAGCAAAAATAATTTTTTTTTAAAAAAAAATTAACGCTTAAAAAAAAAAGAAAAAAAAAGAAGCATAAATGGCCTAATGGTCTTGGGCCAAATTGAGTTTTGTTGAGCCCATGACCTTTTTGGCTATTTTTTCTGTAAATAAAAAGTGGGCTACTATTTTTTGTAAATATTTTATTTTTCTGTATATAATTGAAATTTTCCCTATATTTATTGTAGGTAAAACTATATTTTAGCATAATGGCATATGACTTATTTCATATTCTTTTTTAATTTTCTTCAAAAGCGTCATATAATTATTGCATCTTACTAGGACACGAGATATATTTGAAAGCATTAGTTGCATGTATATTTTGTGTTGTGGAGACTTTGCCCGAAAAAACCCTTAAAATATCGAATCAAACCGAAAAGCTGAGATTAAGAAAATTGACTTTTGTTTATTTGATTTGATTTATAAATTTAAAAAACTAACACAATTAGTATGATTTTGCTAAATGAAAAAAATCGAACTAATCGATCTATGTACATCCCTAATGGTTAGATATTAGAGGAGTGACAGTAGTGTATACATAACTTTATTTTCCAAAAAAATTGAATAAATTTGGTACATCCCAAAATAAAAATTGGTCAGTAAATGAAACAGAGGGAGCATTTAGGAATGTTTGGTCATGAGAATTATTATTTCTTAAGAAAGATAATTTTTTATTTTATTTAAAAATTAGTGTTTGGTTATAAAATTTGCAAGTTTAACTTGGAGTTGGATTTCAAATTTGGAATAGTATTCCGAACTTGTTTTCCAACTTGTCATCACAAAATCCAAATGAAGAATTCTATACTCTTCTTTGCGAAAAGCATACTCAATTACAACTCTATTTTCAACTTTAATTTCATAAATTTTTAATTAAGTGGAAAAATCTATGGTCAAATGTTTACTTAGATTGCTTCTCAATTCTTTTTTAAAAATAAAATTAGCAATTAAATTTATTTACCGGGGGTACGTTTAAGTGCACTTGGCAGGTTTGATTTTCGTATTCAACATTTAGGGTCTGTTTGGAAAGCCACCTGGTAATTGGAATTGGTGTAATTACTAGGGTAGTAGTTACCAGTTTAGTAATTACACAACCTAGTAATTACGCCGACCTGTTTGTTTGTCACAGTGTAATTACTGTGTAATTACAAGTGTATTGTTTGGTTGCACAAGTGTAATTACATAGTTATATTCAATTTTTAAAATAAAAGTTAATTATCAAAAACTAAAATTTATATTTGACAAATAAGATATTAATAAACATATGTTGTTATAAAAAAATAATGAATTTATATTTTTCAAACTAGTATATTTTAATTAAATTAATCATAAAAACATAAAGTACATTAAGAACATCATGAAATGCATGTTTGAAAAAAGGTTAATATTATAAATATAATGTCATAAAATTATTAAAACATTTGACAAATAGATAATCTATCAATTCTAACTAAAAAAAATAAAATGAATGACTTACAATGTAAAATATCATGTCAATACTAGTAAAATAAATAAATTGAAAGTGAAAATATAACATAAGTTCAAAATTCAAAAATAAATAAATAATACTCTTATGTCAAATTTTAACATAACGTCAATATGATTCAAAAGAAAAGAAAAACCTAAGTCTATAACCTTATTCAACAATGAATTCTACTTAATTTAAAAATTAGAATACTAACTAAATTATGCTAAATGAAAAAAAATAAACATAAAATAAAAAAAAATAGACAATTCAAAAAATTGCATGGAATCACAAGAAGTAAAGGTTGGGAAATGAGAAGGAAATGAAATATAAATAATAAAAAATAAAAAATATTTTTTTTCAAAAAAATTAGAATAATAAAAATAGAAAGAATTTAAAATAATAGAAATTTAAAATAAATTAAAACGAAAAAAATAAAAATAGAAATTATAAAAAAAAAAATTAAAAAGTAATCAGTTTGTAATTACATCATATAATTACCAGTAATTCACAGCTCCCCTGTGAATTGGAGAGTGTAATTACTCCATGCCAATTACACTCAATTACCTGCTGACCAAGTAATTACCTGGCCAACCAAACATGTCAGATAGTGTAATTATACTCAATTACACCAAATCCAATTACAAGGGTGGCTTTCCAAATAGGCCCTTAACGACAAAAAGAGATACTTTTGCACGCAACCGGGGATGGAGCCTTTAGATAAACATGACAAAAATGTTTTTTTTAATATAAATTGCATATAAGATGTAATGGTGCATTAAATATTTCGCTACGTGTGGGGTTTAAAAATAGTTCAAATTACAAGAATTGATTGTACACAGTGTTACCTTGCATTGCTGCAAGAGGTTGTTTGTACGGCTTGGAAACAAAATTGTTTTAAGTGACAGGTTTAAATCTTATTAATAGTCTAAATTTTCTTTATATCATATCACTTCTAGTTGCAACTTGCAAAACCGACGCCTACTGCTTTATGATAAGCCTAACTTCCATAATTTAGGGGCGGATTCTTGACTACATTGTTGCAAATAAAGCAAGCTGGCATCACCATTGGGGAATTCTAAATCTTCTCAACTCAATTTTCTTTACAAAATCCTTGCTCGAATCAATCCGTTTCTGCAAAACTTGCATTTGCTCAGGAACCAGGGTTAGGTTAATTTTGTCCAAATACACGTGCTCGCAATTGGATCATGACGCAATTTCAGCTTACTGAAGACATGGTCTTAGATAGAAGGTTATAGAGGACACGAATTAGGTACAAGGTAAGTTAGATAGTTAAGCAGGTTATAGAGGATAGGAATTAAGGTAGAAGGTTAGTTAGATAGTTAAGTGTTATCTCATTTATTTCTCTGCATTATTAGTTGTAGTATTATTCTTGTAGTTTCTTATTCTTTGAGTTTGGTTATTATTGTAGCGTTATGTACTTTATTATTGTTTTATCTTGTTATTATTACTGTTTGAGATGATTTATCAGGTTGTCCATAGCAGTATTTTACCACGTTTTCCTCATATCTGGTATTTCTTTCTCTACACTGCTTGTTACTATTTCTTCTTTGAATTGAGGATCTATCGAAAACAACCTATTTACCTAGTTAGGGGTAAGGTCTGCATACTCTTTACCCTCCCCAAACCCACTTTGTGAAATTACACGGGATATGTTGTTGTTGTACACGTGCTTGCAATTAGGTAGGGTGAACATGATCGGTTGGTTCGGGTTTTTTAAGTACCAAACCAAACCATTTGTGTCGGGTTTTTAAATCTATAAACCAAACCAAACCAATAAAATTCGAGTTTTTCAACCTCGGGTTTTTTTGGATTTTTTCGATTTTCTCGGGGTTTTCGGATATTTGTCGTTAAAGTCTTCATACAAACATATAATTAACTTGTGCTTCAATATTTCTTTAGTCCTAGCAAGATACAACTATCTTAGGTGTTCCTTAAGAAAATAACACAAAATAAATGAGTAATGACTATAAAATATCCAACAAAAAATAATAATAAAATCGTATAAAATAAATGTTGCATATTAATAAGTTATAATAAAAACAATCATAACTTAAAAATATTAAGTCATGCTAAAATAAGTCTAGTAAGTATTAATTACATGACAAATATTAAATAGAAAAATAAATATAGGTTATGTATTTATCCAAAACTAAAGAATAAATATCCAACATTGTTATCATATACTAACATCTGTGGGCTATAAAACTTATTAGACCATTCAAAATTCTAAGTTTAAACTTGAAATAATATGTTGAAAGATGAAAACAATGAAAAAGTTTAAGAAATATTTATAAATTACATCATAATAAGTATTTTTATGTATTAAATATTTTAAAAATTGTACAAATGTAATATCGGGTTGATTTGAGTTGGTTTGACTTTCTTTTAGTTAAAACCAAACCAAACCATTTATAGTCGGGTTTTTTTTTTTTTTTCAAAACCAAACCATTAGTCGGGGGGTTTTTTCGGTTTGACTCGATTTGCGGTTTGGTTCGGTTTTCGGTTTGGTTTTGTTCACCCCTACAATTAGGGATGTCAAATGGGTAGATCGAAATGGATGAATTAATAAATGTGCGGGTTTAAAGTTATTCGGATAAAATAGGCTAAAAAGTAGGTCATAACCCAACCACCTAATTTTTACTATGTTTTAATTTCTTTGTTTCTTCTTTTATGTAATTTTTTAGTAGCTAATAAATTTTTTTCTTTATTATGACTCTATACAACATATCAAATAAAAAATATTTTTTTGAAAATATTTTGACAACATTTTCTGATAGGGAAATTTAGGCTACATCTGAATCTAATTTTTTTAGGGATTGAACTAATAATAAAAGAGTTGAAGGGGTAGTATTTTTAAAAGCTAATTTTATCACCTCTGCCTACAAGTTACAACCATATTATAATGCCATTATATTGGAGATCATAGCAAAGGAAATAACACTTCAATGTAATCGTTCATATTCAATAGTTTGTTAGTATCCTTGACTTACGTAGGATCATAATTCATATATATCCTTTCAAATTCATAATCTCTCTTACAATTCCCAAAATTTATCATTAAAGGTCTTTTTTTATAATGGATGACGCTCAAAATCATATGCTGTTACGGAGCATTGTGACCCTTTTATATATTATGATGATTTTTTTTTTTTCCAAAGAAGATAACAAACATACACAAAATTAATTATTCCAGATATATAACAAATGAGAAGGATTTAACCGTTAACGTGCTTGGATAATAAAGGAACACACAATTTTTTTTATTTTTAGGCTTCTCTAGAAGCTCCCACCTCTTCGCTCCCTTGATAATTCGAACTTATAATCTCAGAGTTACAAATGGAAGGTGCTTATCATATGCGCAACCCGCTATAAACTAAAGGAACACATAATAATACTCGATTGGCACGGATTATTGTTCAATATTGCAATGGACGGCTTGCTGAAAAGGAAATTTAATTTGTCAGTAAACACTATAAACATAAAGTTAGAAAACAATAGTAGGATATGCGTACTGGCTGATTATGCATGAAGTTGTAAAGGTCGAGAAATTTATAAAACTAAACATACGTCATGCATCTAGAAAAAGCTTATGCCAGCAACAATAATAATTATTATTATTATATACTTTAATTAATTAATTAATAATCATCTAGTACTATCACCAGTCCACCACTGCTAGTATTACTTTTTTCAGTTTTACCATCATAGAAATGCTTAATGATACAAAAAGAGTTGTTCATTCTCAATGGTCAAGACTTCTAATTAAGAATAAAAAGATTTAGATCTCAATGTTTACACCACGCTTCTCATTATTACTATTATCAGTGGCGGAGGCAGAGGGGTGCAAAGGGGTCCAATTGAATCCTCCTTTGTTAGTAGTTGTATTATCAGCTTTATTATCTGATTATGCATGAAATGGTAAAGGTCAAGAAATTTATAAAACTAAACACGTACG
Organism: Capsicum rhomboideum; assembly: GCA_031232105.1. NCBI lineage: Eukaryota > Viridiplantae > Streptophyta > Magnoliopsida > Solanales > Solanaceae > Capsicum > Capsicum rhomboideum. Next base: position 132,134,924 of record CP124712.1, on the reverse strand, counting down.
TCATGGATCTAGAAAAAGCTTATGCTGCTAGCAACAATATTAATTATTATTATATATTTTAATTAATAATTATCTAGTACTACCACCAGTCCACCACTACTAGTATTACTTTTTTCAGTTTTACCATATTAGAAATAGAATCTGACTCCCCTCCATTTTCATTATCTGCATTTTTTTTAAGTTCTTATTTAGATGAAAGATGCATAGCGTGAGTTAAATTTTATGTTTAAAATTTAATTAATTAAACTAAAATTTGTCCATGATTTAGATAAAGTCATTATATTTTATATTTTTACTTTCAAATTTTTGGAAAATCCCACAATTATAGCTACAGATTATTTTTCCATAAATATATTTTTTTAAAATTCTCTTTCTTCTTACCTTTTTCTCCTACGCTGCTGCCCCATTTTCGTACTTCCTCATTATATATTTTTCAATTTTTCTCTTTGGGTTAATTTTTTTTATTTCACTTTAATCATTAGAAATTTTCTCTTTAAAATTATCTATAGGATGCCGATATTTCGACGTTTTCAATAATCAGGTTCCTTTTAATTATGTTAGTTTATTATTTTTATAATAATATCATGTTGTTGAATTGTGTTATTATAATAATTTGGTAGAATCGTATATTTATATTTCCGAAAAGAAAATTTTTCTACAGTCATAATTTTTTATGTTGCCAAATTTTGGCACGAAAAGGAGAAAAGAGAGTTAAGAAATCTAGCAAAAGGAGAAATAATCAAAAGATCTTAACCATGAATTTTAATCTATACCATGTGTCTCTCATCCAAGTAAGAACTTGGGAAAAATGGAGACAATGGAAATGAAGAGGAGGCGGATCCATAGAAATGCTTGATACAAAAAGAGTTATTCATTCTCAATGTTCAAACTTGAGACTTCTGATTAAGAATAAAAAAGACCTAAATCTCATGCTTCCACCATGCTTCTCGTTGTTACTAGGTATTATCAACGGCGGAGGCAGAGGAGTGCAAAGGGGTCCAATTGAATCCTCCTTTATTAGTTGTTTATATAAATAGGATAAAAATGATTTTCTGTGCAGAAGTATAATCACTTTAATTAGGATAAGATTTTGTTTTGAATCTCCTTGTTTGAGTTTTTGGCTTCGCCTCTGATTATTATAATTACTATAACTATTGTTATGATAGATCATAGATGTAGTTGGTTACGTGCAACGCAATTAAGATTGATTATATGATCTTTTGGGCTTTGGCCATTGAGTTGTTTGGATCCGACTCCTCTTTATTTCCTCCCTTTCTATTGAGAGTTTTACATAATTATACAATCTTAAAAAGTAAATTACAGAATATTAACATTATTCTCATAATTACAGTAATAACCAAAAAATAATTATAGATTTAGCCAAAATTAATTCTAAATAAATTCTCATTTGTTATAAATTAATTCATTAAAAAAAAATTCATTAGTGAAGGAAATTATACAATTGTTTCTTGCTTCATTTCCTCTTTTATTACCTTTTTAAAAATATTTCTCTTTTTATATTGAAAAAACAATTGTATTATTCTTTTTGCAATTCAAGTTTGAATAATTATTTCATTTTTAAATATGTGTGATGATTGTATATTACCAGTATATCTTAAATATTGTATGAATGTAAACTATATATATATATATATATATATATTGATTTCATATAATATTTAATTTATTAATTTATATTATATAATTTATATATGATATATTTCATTTATTTATTTGTATATTATGTTTTATACAACTTATATTTTGATAAAGTGCATACTTATTGTGTATGACAATTGGGAAAAATTGATTGAATAAGATGAAAAAATTCATATAAATATAGTATTAAAAATGAAATTTGAGATATTAAAAGTATATATTTATATTATAGCAATTGTATAGTATTAAAATTTATATTTGGCATGCTTATATAAGATATTTATATTATATTAAATATTTAATATTAAAAAAGTACTTTTGACATATTATAAAAATATATTTTTATTATGTCAAATATATAGAATAAAAAAAATAAGAATGATAAAAAAAATAAAAAAAATTAAATATGTGATAATAAGGAAATTGGTACCATTTATAAGAGAGAAAAATTAGAATAGAAAGAAAAACATAAATGTGGATTCTTAATTTGTGGGACCTCATTTAATATATTTATTTCAATAAATAAATGTGCAGATTCTTGTAGATGTGCTAAAAATGATATAAATTATGCTACTTTTGAAAAGATGTAAAACTTATGTTTCTTATGCAATTAACTATAGTAAATATGTAGTATAACGTAAAAATCTCCTCTCTCTTATTTTCCCCAAGTTTCTACTTAGATAGAAGCCACATTTCATAATTAAGAATTAAAGGTTGAAATTTAATTATCTAAATCAAGGTTCTAACCATGATTAGAATAACAAATTATTTATTTATTTTTTTAAAATTTGTCAATCCCATAATTCTAGATAAAAAGTATCTCATAATTTTATTTCAAAAATTCATTGTTTTCCATTTTATTAGAGCTCTTCTTTTAACAGTTTTTTTTTGTTGTTGTTGTTACGAGAATATGTTGTTAATTTGTTTAATTTAAAATTTGCAAATATTCTTTTTATGTTTTGCATCATATATATTGATTTTTTTTTAGCATCATACGTTTTATTTAGTTTGTTCTAACTGTTTCCACTAAGCATATGACCATTTATAAAACGTTTGACGGGGATGTAAAGAAAAAACTAGGAAAAAAATAAAGAAGAATTCGTACATGACAAATCTCTCTCTCTCTCTCTCTATATATATATATATATATATTGTTCCAAAAAAAAAAACTCATAAAAAATGGAAAATAGTGGATTTCTAAATAAACTAATGGGATATTTTTTGGCTAGAATTGTGGGATTGACAAATTTTAAAAAGTAAATAAATAAATAATTTGTTATTCTAATCATGGTTAGGACCTTGATTTAGGTAATTAAATCTCAAGTTTTAATTCTTAATTATGACATGTGGCTTCCATCCAAGTAGGAACTTGGGGAAAATGGAGAGGAGCCGGATCCGAGTTGTTTAATATATTTCCCTTGGTGACCGGAGAATATTACTTCTTCTGTCCCAATTTATAAGATGTAATTTGATTGGATATGAAGTTTAAGAAATATGAGAAGATTTCACAATGTTCCAAAATATTCTTAAAATAAATGAATTTTTTAATAGAAAAGTACATAGACTTTTTGTCAAATAAGTGAGACTCATATAATAAAATATTAATAATGTCATTGAATATTTCCTAGATAAGAAAATGTATTATTTTTTTTATTGATTAAAAAAAATATATATTATATGAATTGAGACGGAAGGAGTACTATTATGACCAGCTTCACATGCAAGAAGAAACTTCCAAGATTGATCTCGCAAGAAGCATTATAGTGAGTAATTAAATTCATAATTGGTAAAGAGAAATTGTAATATACCTAATCCCCATGTGAAGTTGGCTTTAAAGAAAATTCATCTCACGCGGTCCTAAATATTTTCAACGGCCCTATAGTCACGGGAATCCTTAATTTCTCTTTTAATTTACTTCACTCACAAGTCACATGTAATGACCAATATATATTTTGAATATAATGTCACCCCGTCTTAGAAATGCACTAAAGCTTCTATTATGTGTGAAATTTAAGGTAAAATCAGATCAAAAGGGTTTATTATATCTTTTCTTGTATTTCTTTTAAAGACTATTTCCACAGTCCAGTACGTACTAACCAATCTCAAATTATCTAGTATTTTTTTATTTTATGCTAATCTCAGCATCAAAATTGACTCTTGATATCTGGCCTAATTAACTTGGATTGCATCATGTCTTAATTATCTATGCACAATTTGATAGAGATTTTTCTGGTAATTAATTAGATTATTGGAAGACCTTAATGAAAGGGTGGTTAGATGCCCTTTTGTCTTTTTCCTCTATGGTACTGGTGGCAATTAAGGCAAACTATAATCTGCATATTATAAATTTAAGACAAGGAACAAAAGAGGAAGAAATAATTGTGGGTGGTTATTATTAATTGGTACGCTAAAGTTGATTAAATGGAATTTGGGACCACTGGATGAGATGACTTAATTTTGAGATCAATATAAACTAATCTCCTTTAGTTTTTCAGAAATTAGAATCACGGTACATTTCGTATCATGATAATAGTAATAAATCAAGAGATCAATTAAAAATATGATGGACATAAGAGGAGAAAAACAAATATAAAAATTTAAGCTATCCTGTCAATGAAAAAAAAGGCTCAAAAATTCAGGATCCTTATAATCTTGACAATTTCATTAGGGTGCTGAGCTGTATTTGGTTCAAATTCGGACGAACCTAGTATTTTTTCTTAGAACTTATATTTATATTTTTTAAAAAAATTAAATTTATATAAAATATTTGATTGTGAACATAATAACATAAAATAAGCTATCAATTTATGAGAGACAAGTTTAGATAGAGGTGAAGTCAGGATTTCAAATTTATGGATTTGGGATCTAGTTACATTTATCATTATTGAGTTCTAAATTAGTTAACAATTTGTATATGTTCAACAAATTTCTTATGGAAAATACAAAATTTGGGCTAAAGTTACCGAGTTCAGCTGAACCCGTAATGTACACACTAACTTCGATCGTGAGTTCAAAACTCATAAACTTCAATTTCTGATTCTCCCTCAACCTTCATTTTGATGTTTTCATGGAAACTTAATTCAAAGCCTAGCTAACAAAACAAAATATCACGTTACCATGTGGAACTAATTAAAGCCAAAGACTTCAGCGGAAAATGTGGCCAACTCAATTAGTTAGAAAGTTTTGGAGAACAACTCCTTTTGTAACCAACTGTTGCATATTTCTAACGAAACCTACCTAGCTAGCTAATATCCATACATAAAATTAAAGATTGTGAAATTAAAGCAGCCAAATTAATTTGTCTGTACCACACTAATCTCGGAAGATAACTATAATACACCCAGTATTGTAATCCCATAAAGTGGAGTCTGAAGAGAATAACATGTACACAGACCTAACCTCTATCTTAGAGGTAAAGAGCTGTTTTCATAGACCCTTGACTTCAAGATAAAAACAATATATACAGGAAGTTCTGAAAATAAAAGAAACAACAGTAATAAAATAGATAATAGCAACAATACTACAACAAAATACGCCTATTATAACCAAACTACACAAAAATAACAAATAGTAACATATGAAAAAATATATTGCACCTTGTCATTTGTCTTTCTACATTAGCCTAAAGTATATAAAAGTTTTTTGGACTTACATAAAAAATTCTAATTTGGGGAATTAATTAAATACAATATCCTACGTATGTATAATAAAGAGATCTCTACACAGGTGGTGATTTTGATCAACTGCAACATCCACAGGCCCATATATATAGCTATATTTTATTTATTGATTTTTGTGACCAACCTTTTAACATGTGTTTGTTAGATGATGCCTAACAAACCGCATTTCTTTCTCAAAATCAACTGAATATTCGCTCACTTTATATATACATTAATCAATACAAAGAGTATTATTTGGTGGTTTCAAGAACATATTAGCACCCGATATTTATACCAAATCAACAAATGCATGATATGTATGATCGGTCTCTCATACAGTTATTTATCACATAATCATAGTTAATGATGTATATTTTTAATATAATTTTCAATCGCGAAAATTAAATTACTTGATTTGATACGGTGACAGACCTAAAGTGTAACTTGCGGGTTATGATAACTTAATAGCTTTTGTTCAAATCATATATATATATATTAAAAGATTCATTGAATCTCTATAAATATTTGACTGTAAATTCGTAAACTTTAAATTCGAAATCTGTTTGTGATTTTTAGTATAAACAATGAGTGTGAATAAATGTTTAACAAACATAGTTTTTTTTAGTTTCTTTTCATCAATAAAAGAAGGCGAAAAAAGCGGCAACTCCATGTGCTCTTCCTCTTCATATTGCAAGATTCTAACCTCCCAATACCCCTTTCTCCTTCATCAACAAAACTCCAATAATATTTTGTCAATCTTTTTATAATTCTCTCCAAAAATCTCAAGAATCCCAAATGGGAAATTGCATGAGAAGTAGTAGAGCTCATGTTGTAGTTCATCATAACAATAACATACCCAGTGTAATCACACAACTGAAGTCTGGGGAGAATAGAGTGTATGCAGACCTAATTCCTGCTAGAGGTAAAGATGTTGTAGTTCATGATGATGAAGAGAAAAAAGTTGAGGCACAAATAAAGGGATTGGTACAAAAGGCAAAGGAACAAAGTATTACAAAAAAGAGTGTTAGATTTAGAGTTGCAGATGATAATGATGATGATGAAGAGAAAAAGGAAGAAACGGGCAAAGGAATGATGATGAAAAAAGGTGTTGTGAGGATTAGGGTAGTGGTGACACAAGAAGAATTGAAACAAATCTTGAATGGACAATTGGATTTTTCCTCAAAAGATGAAATATTGAGAAAATTAAAGGCAGCAAGTAGATGTACAAGTACAAGAAGCAACATTAGAAGAAGATTATGTGAAGATGGATATTTTTCTAATGGAAATATGAATAGTAGCACAAGTTGGAGGCCTGTTCTTCAGAGCATTCCAGAGGACCATTAGTTAATAATGCTCATTGTATCATACTTTGTTGCTCGGACTTTTCAAAAATATCGACTGCATCAATTACTTCAAAATAGTGCATATTTGGAGGATGCGATAGGAGTGCGGCAACATGTTTGGAGAGTCCGAGCAACATAGGTATCATAGGAATAATATGCTGACTCTCTCTTCCTTCCTTTTTTACCATTTATCTTGTTACAGCAACAGTTTTAGACGTTGTTATACCGCAGTCTAAGGTAAGTTTTTTTATGTGTGTGGTGGGTGGGTGGGTGGGTGGGGGCTGATTTCGTCGATATAGTCAAATCTTTGGTGTTATATTTAGAATATGTATGTTATGGATATAGAACTGGTTCAATTGATTCAACTGATTACTTGATTCATAGACATAATGAGTACATGTGGGGAAAAAATTATGCTTGTGTTTTGTGTATATATGTTGATTGGATTCATTTTGAATCACTGACTATAAATTTTAAATTCGCTTCTGGATATTATTTATTCAATGATAAAATGGACCTAATGTTATATATTTTGAAAAAAAATAAATTGTGATAGTCTAGCATGGAGTTTTCCTAGTGCCTACTTGGTGGTATCTTGGAAAGCTCTTCCATGGAGGGAATAATTATCGAAGTTGACAGATAAGAAAGAATTAAACAAACTACAAAAGAGACCACGTATATAACTTTACAGAAAGGCAATACTTATATTTACGATTTATTAGAGTAGCATTTTCTGGAAGAAACAATGGGAAGATTAAAATAACAAAATCCATTTGTTGGCCAAAGACAAAATATTTGTGAATGTTTATATGAGCTTCTTTTCAACAAGTCGTAGCTCTTGTTGAAAGTATCTGGCAAGAAAAAAATAGTATAAACAGCATAATCCCACTATTGTGGGAGCTAGTTACCCCCTATTTCATATCTTTGAAATACTAATTTAGGGTACACACTTTGTGCGTGAATTTATGTCTAGTAAATAATTTTTTTAAAAAAAAAAAAACTTCTTTTTTGTCGCTTTAGCTATTTGCGCGGATTTTACTTCTATTAATTAAAAAAGTGTATATAATTTAGGATAAGAATGAATTGTGGATATAGAGTTGAATCCTTGATAAGAATTGAACAAATTAGAAAATTTTATTAGTGCATGCACTGATGCCATAATATATTGTTGGGGATGAAATCCGCCACAAAAATAATATTTGTGGTAATAAAAGCAATAAATGTGAAACACAACAATAATACGGTTAATCAACAAGAATAAAAAGAGCGATAATGACACCACAATTTTTACGTGGAAACCCTTCTGAATAATTGAAAAAATCACGGATCGAGAGGAGCAACTAATATCACTATAGTAAGAAAATTTACACTAGTAGTCTGAGTAAAATACTCCAAAGACCACTATACACTCAAAAGAAATAACCCTTTTTTTATTTTTTCACCTCACTACAATATCGCTCACACTCGCTATTTTCCTCACAGACTATTTCTTAAACCCTCTGTGATACCTCACTCTTCTTTTCTTTCTTTGTTTGGTGTGATGAAAGAAGTGAATGCGGTCCTCCTTTTATAGGAGAAACTACTTGGCCACCAAGAATGCTACATTTAATTTCCTCCACTTGGGCTCCAAGGAAAAAAAATAAAGCCACAACCACATATCGATACTTGGCCACCAAGAACCAATTTTGTCCACAATGACTACTCATAGGCACATGCCTATTTTGTCACATGGGGATGGACTCCACAATCTCCCCCTCCAGACCCATTTACCGAAAGGAGATAACATCAGACTTCTAGTTTGACTGCATGCCTACAAGTTCTTTGAATAGCTCAAACTTGTCTCTTGATACCACCTTGGTCAGCATATCCGAAGGATTCTCACTTGTAGAGATCTTCTTGACCAACATAGAACCGTCCTCTACCTTTTTTCGAATCCATTAATATCTCACATCGATATGCTTCATCCGTGCATGGTACATGTTGTTTTTGCTCAAGTCAATTGTACTTTGACTGTCACAATAGACTATATATTGTTTCTGTTGCAATCCAAGTTCTTGAAGAAACCGTTTCAGTCATACCATCTCTTTGCCAGCTTCAGTAGCTGCAATATACTCTGCTTCAGTTGTAGAGTCTGAACCACACTTTTGCAACTTTGACTGCCATGATATAGCTCCCCCTGAAAATGTAAACAAATATCCAGTAGTGGATTTTCTGTTATCAAGGTCACCCGGCATATCAGCATCCGTATAGCCCTTCAAGATTGGATCAGATCCTCCAAAACACAAATAGTCTCCTATGGTACCTTTCAAGTGCCTGAGTATCCACTTGACTGTTTTCCAGTGTTCTTTTCCAGAATTTTCAAGGAACCTGCTAACAACACCAATTGCATGAGCAATATCAGGTCTGATACACACCATTGCATACATCAAACTTCCAACCCTGAAGAATAATAAACATTGGCCATATTTTTTTTCTTCTCCTTAATTGTAGGATACATCTTCTTGCTCAGCTTCAGATGACCAGCAAGAGGTGTGCTAAAGGCTTTAGCATTCTTCATGTTGAAGCGTTCAAGTACACGTTCAATATACTTCTCCTGAGATAGCCACAACTTTCTAATTATTCGTTCTCGAACAATCTTCATCCCCACAATTTGTTGTGCTGGGCCCAAGTCCTTTATGTCAAATGACTTGGACAATTCTCCATTCAACTTGGCAATCAGCTTCTTGTCCTATCCTACAACTAACATGTCATCCACATACAACACACTACTAAAATAAACAGAAAAACCGACCACCAAAGCGACCACAAGTGGTCGGTTTTCCTGTTTTTTGGACCAAAAAATCGACCACAAAGTGTGGTCGGTAAAATAGTGGAAGCTTTTCCAAAACCAACCACACGTGGTTGATTTTTCAAAAAAAATTATTTATTTATATATCGATATTAATTATATTATAAATAAAAAGTTTTATTAAATTTTTTTATATTAAAAATTTTTGACCACAATGAGTGGTCGGCTTTATATTTATATAATTTTTTTTTATTTGGTATACCGACCACAAGTGGTCGGGTTTTGTAAAAAAAAAAAATTAAATATTTAACAAAACCAACCACTTGTGGTCGGTTTACTTAAATAAATATTTAATTTTTTTTAAAAAAAAAAAAACTGACCACTTGTGGTTGGTTTTCTGGTTATTTTTATCAAAACCGACCACGAGTGGTCGATTTTCTGATAATTTTTACCAAAACCGACCACAAGTGGTCCGTTTTTTAGTAAATTTGCCAGAATGTCCCAATTTCCAGAAAACCGACCACTTGTAGTCGGTTTTTCTGAAAATTTTGTAAAAACAATTACAACATATATGTTGCATTTCCAATATAAACCCTGCTAATACAAAACAACCCACCAATTCAGAAACATTCAATCATCTCAATACAACCCACCAATTTAGAAACATTAAAACATCTCCTTAAACATCCAAATATCAAAATCAAAACATCCAAATATCAAAATCAAAACATACAAACATCAAAGTTTACATATCAAAAACAAACTAAAAGCCATCCTCATCCCCATCATCCTCAACCTCATCCTCATCAAAATCATCCTCCTCATTTGTAGTGTAATCATCAAGTGAGCTTAGGCCTCTCGCAGCACGAGGTGCATCACCGAGACACGGAGAAAGTATCTGTGGAGCATGACGAAAATTATTAATCTGCTTCTGCAATATTTTTATTTGCATAGCCATTTTCTCCTCTCTCTTCCTTGTCCTCTCAGCATTTTCCTCCTCTCTCTTCCTCGTCCTCTCAGCCTCTGCAGCCATTTAACTAGTGAGTTGAGCAACCGTATTTTGTAACAAAATAACGGTTTCTCTATCAACTAGTGGGGTAGAGGAGGATCAACAATACGAAGAGGTCATATTCTCCGTAAAGCATTTTCTTGAGTAGCCGTAGGCATTACCCCTAACAGGTGAGCCCGCACACTCTTGCCAGTAATTCTCCTCTACTTCTTGAGGTAGTGGGTTACCCTGACTTTCGAGAGGTCGAGTACTACGTTACTCAGTAATCCTCAACATATATTTGTCCTATATTTAAAGTAAAGTGAAACATTAGTAATAAAAAGATACCAAACTATTCAAACTTAAATATTATCAAATTTAATAATAAAAAATTATAAGTACGAATGTAGTTCTTACCTGGATTTCTTTAGCACGTGGCTCTACCCACCTATCTTCATCTATTGGTTGTTTTTTTTTTTATGTGAGTATGCGCAACTAACTCACCCTGAGATACCCTTCTACCCAACTTTTTTTTTTTCTACATATGATAAAATTATTAATCTTCAAAAATAAAAATATTTGAAATAGAAATAAACATTTAAATTGATAAAAGTTACGTACCATTTTATCCTCCACAACAATCTGACTGACAGCTCCGCAGTGTGTAGAGAGTCACCCTTCGTAGACGCTCCGACTTTCTTTCCTTTTTCACTCAACTTCTTAAATTCTTCGTTATTCCAATAGCGAAGGAAATCTTGCCACATATCTGCCCCAATAAACTTTGACATTTTCTTTTTATTTCTTGCATACTCCAATTGACCATTAAATCTAAGTCTGGCTCTCCTAAAAAAATTCCTCTTTATAGCATAATGGTCCGCTGAATCATACCAGAAATATTTCTACAACAAAAATAATATTCATTATTAGTTATTACAAGTTTATATTAAAGAAGTTTAATTCCCTAAATTACTTAAACATCTAAAATAAACAGGAGACTCCAATTTCACAGTATGTTATTAAACTCCAATATTAGTTTTCTTGATTAATGAAAAAGATCGTGAAATAAATTTCATCTAATAAGTAAAAGGATCAAATATCTATCACTAGACTAATTTAAATAAGAAGACACCAACCAAAAATTTAAAAGTTTGGTGAGAAATGCTAAGTTACCTGAAATTCTTCAAATATTTTCTCTTTATAAAATTCTAGAACCTTTTGGCAACTTTTCCAATAACCTTTGTAGTTGCGACGGATGCATTTGCGGATAATTTTTGCAATTCTATTATCCGATTTAAACCTGCAATACAAGATCAAACATTAATATCATTGATCATAATATAGTAATTGAAAAATAAATAGAATTGTTATATATTGAAATCATACCCTTTTTCATATGGTATAATGTACTCCCTCCGACTAACATCTCTCTGTCCTGGATATGGAGTCCGTGCTCCTGATTGCGCTGTCTTGGGTGTAGCTGAAGTACTGGGGGTGGTGTCTCTCAAACGAAGATCGGTCAGCCCAATCGATCTAGTAGAACCACTATAAGTTCCTGGATGACTGCTAGCAGATGGTAGCACAAGCGATGGTAGATGAGTATAAGTACCATCGATCGTCTGGTAGTGATGTGAAGGTGGTGGCATGGCGATGGGGGCATGCTGAGTCTCAGTAGAGCCATGTAGTGGACCCACATGCGTAGGAGCACTATATGAATGATGGGATGACCTAGAATGAGAGGGTCGTGCTGGAATATCATCTGACCGACCATATATGAATTCCTGTGGGTCGTTTATAAGGTGGAGGTACCCTTTTCTTTTTTGGTTTACTGATGTCAACTATTTGCTTACCTTTGTCACCCTTACCTACCATATAAATTATTTCAAGACAAAACAGTTGGTCAAATATCACTTTGTTAAGATTGTGAAATTCATTAATCAATCAATTAATAAGTAAACTAAACAACACTTAAACACAGAATATCAATTCTTTTTCAAGATCAAATTAAACATTTCATAAATTCAACTAAGAATTTCAATAGGTAAAAGAGTTTGACTCATTTGCAGATCTTACTTAGGCTATTACACAACAAACTTCCAAAAAAAAACATAAAGGTAAGTACTACAAAGCATGCAGACATCAATAATCATCCTCTCCAGAAGATTCTTCACTAAACCATTCACTCTCTTCGGAAGTTTCCTCATCTTCTACCCATTCAGCCTCTTCTGGACTAACTTCTTTGTAAATGTGTTCCGGATGGTTCAAGTGACTACACTTACCCATTTTCAAGTAACAAGCACACATTTCAAGTGACTACGCTTAACCATATTCAAGTCACTACACTTAACCATTTTTAAGTCACTAATTCACATTTCAAGTGATTACACTTAACCATTTTCAAGTAACTAATTCACATTTCAAGTGACTACACTTAACCATTTTCAAATCACAAGTTCACATTTTCAAGTGACTACACTTAACCATTTTCAAGTCACTACACTGAACCATTTTTAAGTTACTAGTTCACATTTTCAAGTAACTAATTCATATTTCAAATAAATACACTTAACCAATTTCAAGTCACTACAATCAACCATTTTCAAGTAACTACACTTAATCATTTTCAAGTAACTAGTACACATTTCAAGTCACTACACTTGACCATTTTCAAGTCACTAATACACATTTCAAGTCACTATACTTAACCATTTTCAGGTAACTAATACACATTTCAAGTGATTACACTTAACCATTTTCAAATCACAAGTTCACCTTTTCAAGTGACTACACTTAACCATTTTCAAGTAACAAGTACACATTTCAAGTGACTACACTTAACCATTTTCAAGTCACTGCACTTAACCATTTTTAAGTCACTAGTTCACATTTCAAGTGATTACACTTAACCATTTTCAAGTAACTAATTCACATTTCAAGTCACGACACTTAACCCTTTTCAAGTCATTAGTTCACTATTTCAAGTTACTACACTTAACATTTTCAAATCACAAGTTCACATTTTCAAGTGATTACACTTAACCATTTTCAACTAACAAGTTCACATTTCAAGTGAGTACACTTAACCATTTTCAAGTCACTACACTTAACCATTTTTAAGTCACTAGTTCACATTTCAAGTGACTACACTTATCAATTTTCAAATCACAAGTTCACAATTTCAAGTGACTACGTTTAAACATTTTCAAGTCATTAGTTCACAGGTGACTACACTTAACCATTTTCAAGTCACAAGTTCACAATTACAAGTCACTATATTTAACCATTTTCAAGTCACTAGTACATATTTTCAATTCTAATATAAGTCAAAAAGTTTAACAAATTTAAGAAAGCAAATAAGTAGAGGCGTCGCATGTCCCTCTCACACCATATAATCATCACAAAACCTATGGCTTTCAAAGCCTTCTACAACAAATAATCCCACCATAACACTACATTTAAAGACTTCAATATAAGAAAATAGAGAGAAATCACTCACCTTCAAGTAAACTAATGTTCCAAAATTGCTTTTACAAAAATTGCTCCTTCCTTATGATATGCCTCTTTGCAAATATCTAATCCAAATCTAAAGAAAAAAATCTACCAATACTAATTCTTCATATATTCTTTTTACCACATATTTTAGAACTCTTTAATTTTTCAAGATTATAGTCAATATTATAAAAATAATTAAATAGTGAAAAGATGATTTTGTCTAAAGCGGAGTCTTTTAATGAAGGACAAAAAGTTCAAACAACATTTCTAAGGCCCTTCACACTTATAAGAATCCAAGTTTCTTATGCTAATATGTGTATCGTTAGCTTCCTCTTGACGCGTAGATGATGTTTTTGATAGTTTTAGCTCGTGCCAGAATCGTTCGTGAAGGGAAGGCTTTGCGCTGAAGGATTCTAGGCTGGGATTTTGACACTTCGAGGTAAGTTATGGCTTAACTTCGTCAGACTGGGTTGGGTAGTTAACGAACATGTAAACTATGTTATGGGTTGGGGAATTAACTATGAGAATTATATCTTGCGGTTATTATTCTTATCGTGTGCCCGTGCGGGGGCTTAATTACATATTGTTGTTGACTTGAGAGAATATGTATATTGAGTGTTGCTCGAGTGGGGGCTTTACTTGACATTATAGGCCTTACTTGTGCATTAAATGTCATGTTTATTATTGTGATACCCGTGCAGGGACTTGAATAGATGTCTTAGGCCTTCTGTGAGCATTAATTGCTTTCATCATGATAAATATTACATGATATAATTTTGAGAGAGAACTCGTGAGATTAAGGAAATTAATACTTTTAAAAAGCTGATTGTATGTAGCAATTGTTTAGAAATATATAGTTAAAAAATTGGTAGGGTGTAAACTATGTAGAATTGGTATAGTTTAGATCTTCTAAAATAGTGTTTTCTCTAAGAAAATTAGGAGCCAAATCTTAAGACTAGTTCATTTGTAGAGGATGTAATATTAAAACATGCATCTATGTATAAATATATCGATTGTGCTTTTTGAAGTAGCACTCGTGCTAGGAGAGAGTATGCAAGATCCAATATCAATTTATTCTCGGATAAAGGTGCAACGCACGTTCCCATAGACTAGTAGTGTCACACATACTCTCACTCCAATTGTACATTAAACTATTAATTAGTATTTTAAAGAGGAAATTATCTTATATATATTTTTTAGATTGTTTACTGCAACTTGTAACAATTCTTTTTTGTAATTATTGAATTAAGTTATTAATTGTAAGTTGTAGTAGTTTTATAATTTTTTGTTAAAAACATTTTTTTGTTAAAATTGTTTAATAGTTTAATAGTTATATATTAATTAAATCACTCCTAAATATTTGTGTTTATCCTTTCCCATTTCCATTCACCTCAATTACTGTGTTGATAATTATTAGAGGAGTAAAATCTGGTTAATAAATTATCTTCATTTATACACATTTTTTGCCTTTTTCGTAAAAGTCACATTAATTTACTTTCCCAAGTAAACACGCCTTCTCTATTTTCTTTATTGATTGAAAATTCCTTCCCATTAATGCACTCTCTTTCTTAATTAATTTACTTTCACTTTTATTTCGTCACTGAGTTCTTTGATTTTGGTTTACTTTCACTTTCATCTTGTCACCAAATTTAAACCATGTTATATACTAATATCAAATACAAAATGATTTTTGATTTTTGGATTTTTGATCTATGAAATCGGTATGTAAAATGATGTACAAGAATGATGCAGACTCATTAATGTTTTTAGTGGATGAAAATGATATTGAAATAAATGTAAAAAAATTGAATGATACTTTTTCCGATGTTGCAATCAAAATATGTAAATCTATATTTTAATGAAATTTTTTCGATGATTAATATAAAAAAATTTGGATAATATTGGGTTTCACTCAGAATTTGATTTTTGTTTTTTGGAGGAAGAAGAAGAAAGGTATTTTAATGAAATTTTCCGACGATTAAGATAAAAAATCTAGATACTAATGGATTAATGAATTTTTATATCTTTTCCTTTTGAATAACTTTTATATCTTTTATAGCAGGTTATATACGAATGCTTAATTTTATTTTTTATATGAATGGAATAGATATGCAAATGGTTTTACTTAATCTTTATTTATACCAAGTTATCTACAAACTCTATGGATTGTGATATTCAATTAAGAAGATATACTTTAGATTATAAATTGAATGGAATCGATTTATGAAGTGATTTCTTATATGTCATATTTGTATGAAATGTGTATGGAATAGATATATAAATTGGTATCTATGGATCGTGATATTCAATTTAGATTATACCAATTTATATATTCATTCCATGCACTATGTGCTTATCTCTTTGAATCAAGATTTTATCTCATCTACTTTCGTATTAAATTAAGATTGAATGAACACTACCATCTTTCATACTGGAAAAAAAAAAGAATCAAGATTTATAAAAAAATGGCGGTACATCTGGTTCTTCAATAATGGAAAAAGTAAGAAAGAATATTGTGGTAAAAAGATGAAAGCTGTGATTATCTATGGAGGATTTTGATTGATTTTGAGGAAATATATGTGAAAAAAGTATAAAATAAAATGGAGTGAAAAGAGGGAGAGAGAATCGTGTATTTTGTGAGAGAGAATTGTGAAATTGTATATCAAATTAGGGAGAAAATAAAGGAAAGAAGAATTAGGAGGAGAGAGATATTAGGGTGTGATTGATATCCTACTATTAACAATTTGCTTTTTTAAAGGGATCTTTTTTTCAAGTAATAAAAAAATATTTTTTCCTTTATTTTTTTTTATTTTAAAAGTTGCTATTAATTGCAATCTAAAAAATATTGCTATGACTTGCAATATACAATCTAAGGATGTATGTTTCAATTTTTTTCCCTTTTAATAATGAATTAACTGATCCTCCAGACATAGTGACAAAAGTTTTATTTGAATATAATGAATTACATGCAGCAATGCTTGTTGATTCCTCAAATAATACTTTACCAGAAATTTATGAAAATCAACTAATAGTGTCCAAAGATGGGATTTGCTTATTTGTTGATGCAGGGTTACAAGTTGAGTCAAAGAAGGCAAGCATTGGTTTGGTTGCTATAGATAGCAAGGGTGTCTTGCTTCTTGTCCATGGATCCCTGATTCAGTATGTTGGGAAGTGTATGATTGCTGAAGCGCTTGCCATTAGAAAAGCTATGGAAAAAATTATAAAAAAAATGAATGGAGGAAGCTTTATATATTCTTGGACGCAAAAGGAGTAGTAGATATATTGAAGTAGAATGTTAAGGCTGCTTGGGACGTGGATGTAGTTTGTGAAGATATTTGTTATATATCTTCATGTCTAGAACTTCTTGTGTTTTTACATTTTCCTAGAAGAGCTAGTGTTGTAGCCCATAATTTGGCTAAGGTTGTGATTTCTTTGTCGCATGAGTTATGTTGGGAAAGAAGATTCCCAAGTTGGATTGTAAAGGATTTTTTTTTTTTTTTTTATAACCATGGTGTCCGGGCCAGCTTGCGCGCACCTTGACTAATTCCACAGGATATCTGCCACCTCCCACCAGTAACAGGTACCAGGTAACTCTAACCACCAAGGCTAGAACAGATGGGAAGAAATCACCTAGTGTTTGTCTCTGTTGGAAATTGAACATGAGACCTCATGGTGCTCAACCCAACTTCATTGAACCACTAGGCCACACCCTTGAGTGATGGATTGTAAAGGATGTTGTATGCTCTTTTGGACATATTAGTTTAAAGGTACGCGCTTTGCGCGTGTACCTATTCAATGAGTATTTGACTACATAAATAAATATAGAAATACTCAAACGAATAATGCAAGCACCTTATAGGATAAATTATAAACTAAAATATTGGTAACAAAAATAAATTCCAATAATATATACATTTAATTATCAATTCGAATATCGTAAATATAATCCATCACTGATTAAAAAAAATTAAATGGACACAACCTTAATTGAATTCAAAGTTCACATAAGCTAATTAGAATCTATATATTAGGACAATTAATATAAAATATTTTTAATTTATGTCTCTAGTAATCCCAAACATAATCCATTTTTTTCTTTAATCAACCGTAGATTACATTAGATGTTGAATCACATATGTTTTACTTTTTTAAATTGTTAAATCCTAAACTTGTTTTAAATTTTTCTTCTTTTTCTTTTTTTGAATGTCAAAGACATTATTAGATTCACTAACTATCCACTACTCTCAGTCTCTTCCTCACCTTTCACCTCCATCGTTATAACTATATTTACAGGGTTGTTGCCGCTGCCACCATCACTATTACTCGTTAGCTAGGTTAATCCCTACTACCAACCACTTCCACCACACAAACCATTTTCACCATTACTAACGAATATAAATATATTTTTAATCAAATAATAATTTTATTTTATTAAATTTATAGTTTTTCTAATATTTAATTACTTTTTATTTGAATGTATATTTATTATGTGTTATAAATAAATTGTCTACATTTAGATGTTGAAAAACAAATAGTCTTAGTCATTCGATTTTTAGATCTAGAGACAACATCTTAATCATCTAGACATGCATTCAGATTCAGAGATCTTATCTTAACTAAAACAAATAAGAAATGAAAGAAAGACAATGTAACCTCAATTGTGAGATGGCCTCTAGGACCACCAATTGATTGAGAAGACTCGATGACACTATTTTCTTTAATGCTCTTAAATATTACAGAAGCTATAAGTGCTCCATGCTTAACAACCAATTATTTCGCTAAACCTTTTGGTCAGTAACTCCAATGCCCTCCTCTAAGACCTCTCCATCACTCAACACAAATAGTTCTATTCTGTAATATCACTTCCCCAAAAGTTGTTTCTCCTGCATTTATACCATGAACTATACCATAAGGGGTCATTTGGTACACTGGCTTGGATAAATAGGAATATTTTATAAATTTGAATATTTCATGGGACTATTTTATGCTATTCATATGAGACAGTAATCTCACCATTCTAGTACAAATGGTGGGATAAAATAGTCCCGTGATAGTTAATGCCTCATACCAAACATGGGATAAAGTTAATCCAAACTTTTTCTCGAAACTATTTTCTTCATTCTGTGTACCAAATGACCCCTAATTTCTCAATTTTTCTGTTAGGTTCTTGATTCTCTTGTTGATCTGGCATATGTCTCAGCCAATTCTGTACCTTACACCAACCTCTTCCACTACGTTAGCTAATTTTATACAAAAACTAGCAATATCTTCTCCTTTTCTCTATTTTATCTCAGCAGCAGATACGTTAACATTAGTGATAAGCATATTACCGCACACAGAGCTCAACACTTCCACCATCTTCATCTTGCAACGCATCGCAATGGACATCCACTTTCAATATGCAACTCTACAAAAATAAGAGGTAATTAAATTTACATTAAAATTTATTTTACAAAACCAATTCTAGAGTTAATGCAGATGCTTAAGTAATCAAATGATTTTTATTACCTACCACGTTGCAAAGGGTTCCATGCCCAACTCATAAATGAAAAAGAAATCAAATAATTAAGACCAAAGTTACACGAAAATAATATGAAAGGAAACTAAAGAATTCTAATCCTTGACTACAAGATCCAAAAGCCAAAATACATCTTTAATTTAATAACACAAAATTCAAAAAAAATCATTTTATTTCTTAACACACTAAAATTGAGACAGAGCAAGCAGAAATTTGATGTCTCTTCTAAGGTCCTCAGAAAGTTCGTTTATTATCTTACATTCATCAACCTCACACGTTGTTATAAATCTTTGCCGCTCATAATTTTTGACCCTGGAATCCTTGAGGCAACCTTCTCCTCCTCAATTCTTATCCACCATTCTACATTATGTAAACAAAGAAAAACTTGAATTAAAACGAAGTAAAAAGAGAAACGAAGAAGAAAAGAAAGGTGTGTTAGTGAGAGCTAAACAAAAGTTTACAAAAAGTTACTTAAATAGAATTATAATTTATATAAATAATTATATAAGCTAATATTTTTATTGATTTAGAAGTATACTAAATATTAGGAGTTCTTAACTCTTATAAATAAATAAATAATTATATAAGATAGTATTTTAATTGATTTAGAAGTGTACTATAAATCCTAGTTTTCTAAGAAGTAAATTAGATTCAAGTAATCAATTTACATCAAACACTACGTGTCCTTCTTTTTTCAATCTACTCCAATTTTGACTTTTCTTTATTAATAAGAAATTAGGTTTATTACCTTTTTTTTCTTCAATTTTTTGTCCGAATTTAGTATTTAATTATTAACATTAAATTTGAACTCTTCTTACCATGTATTTTAGGATTCCTTAAATAGTAACTCTCCTAATATTTCTTACCGTTATAATTTCTTACCTAGATCAAAAAGGATTTTAATTAATTTAAAATACTAAATATCAGAATAATAATTTAATGACAATTAATTAAAGAAAAAAAAGGTAAAAAGACGACTTTGTCTAAAGCAGAGACTTTTGATGAAGGACAAAAAGTTCAAACAACATTTATAAGGACCTTCACACTTTTAATATAACTAGTCTTACAATACGCGCCTCGCGCGTATACCTCGCTTCAATGAATTCAGTTTTACAAAATCACTTTAATATTAGAAAAGAAAATATGCCTGAATTAATAAATAAATAAATTAACTATTTTATTAAGTACGAAAAAAACTTAATCATAAAATTAATATATTCATACAAATCATATAAAAGACATAAGTGAGAGAATACACTATTTTTACCCAATTATCATTTATCATATATGAAAAAACCTAAAATAACAACCATAAGGGTATTAGTTGTCGATTGTTATTCTCGTTTTTGTAAATTGAAGCTAGACCTCCCTTTTATTTTTCTTTGTTGTGATACGAAAAAACTTAAAGGAGTGGATACGAAAACTTTTATTTACGATATACTTTAATAAATACCTATATATAAGGTAATATTTAAATTGATTATATATATTTTAGGACTTTTAATTTCTTTTCATATATTTTAAAACTCATATATTTATTTTTTTCCATATATTTATTTTATTAAGCTTCTTCCCATATATTTTAGGAGTCCTTAATTTAATAAAATAATAATTAAAGGAAAATAGTAAAAAGACGATTTTGTCTAAAGAAGAGACTTTTAATGAAGGGCAAAAAGTTCAAACAACATTTATAAGGACCTTCACACTTTTAATATAGTATAAATAGAGATTATGTCCCTAATGAATTAATAGATGAATGATTCTGTTGAAAAAAAAGTAGGCAAATAAATTACTTCCTCCGTAGACCGTACCACATTAGTTATAAGTTGTAACATATGAACATCAATTTTGTTGAAGTATTCATACCGGATTCTTCAAAAATGCTCTACTTTTGGAGAATCCGACCCGCAAGCAACATAGAACGTAATTCTTAGTTGTAGATACGTTATCTTTATAATCAATAACTTCCTGACCTGTATCAAGCAGTAGAGATAAATATGATGTCTGCTGACTTAAGGAGCTCACTTCCACTCGAAAAAGTTCTTACACGAGCGTAAGATTCATAGGCTTTTTTGTTATTATATAAGTATACAAACTTTTCTAAGTCTGTTGGATGTGTAAGATTACATGTAGTGGAAACTTAATACCACAGATGAAAGGCAAATAACATTTCTGAATCAATATTATACTCAGCTATGCCTGCCTCATAATCTCCACGGTAAGCATAAACAAACAAGGATATACAACATCAACCTCTCCATCTGAGTATTTAAAATTTCAAGATCGAATACCAAAACTCGAAGTGCAATCATAAGACTGGAATTTACATGTGAAAAAAGGAAGTCGAGAAATAAGATGTTTGGCAGAAATGTGTTTATTTCCCTTTGCTAGCATCTGGTGGTAGCTGTAGACCCATAAGTCCAAGAAGATTAGAGGCAGGTCCTGGAAGTCCGTCTTGAGAAGAAAATGATTCGAGGAAGTTCTTTACAAGATTGAAATCCACATCTACCGGGTGAACTCCTCTTCCATGCTTTCTGCAGCAGTAGATGTTCCCTGATACATATATTCGTCCAATGAGTGATCTTAGCAACATAAGTCTTGTAAACATAAATGCAATCAACGATAACAATTTCCACTTTTATCAGTCTTCCGCCTATAATTTCTAGAATAGAGGGGTTATCCAAGGAACAAGCCACGTGACTTTGCAAGAACCATTTTCTACCACATAAACACTTGTCAATGCTGGACGATTTGGGGCAAATGAATCGACTGTAAATTTAGTATTAGCATGAATATTGCTACCAGCTGAAAGCTGATCTCCCAGGCAAGATCAGAAAACAGATACGATTTTATTGGAAGGGTAGACTAACCTCATCTTTCTTGACGGACTCAGCATTTGCACGGACAAAGGTATAACTTAGTGTGGTGCCTTTCAGTTCTTCATTCAGAGAGTCCGAATATGAAAGCATGAAAGCAGCACCTCCCTCATCGTTATCATCACATGGGTCAGCAATATCACCCTCATCTTCAGATTCATCTGTATGTGCAATAGATGTCACTTTTTTCTTCTCACTCAGCGTTTTTTGTTATAATTTGAGCATATCATCCCCCAACCCCCAACCCACCACCACCCCAAAAAAAAAAAAAAAACTCAACAAAAACAAAACTGAAAAACTGTGAGATATCCATCTAGACTAGGAATTTTAATTGCCACAGACCCACCCATAGTACAAATAAGCGACAAATTCTAATCTGCATGTATAGTTAATACATAACATTTGACTAGTGCTACCACAAATATTTGACTTAAAGAAATAAAAGAACCTGACTTACCAAGCTCCATATCCGATGATGACCCTTCTTCTATATCAAGACCACTGCCAAAGTCTTCATTGCCCTGATGCCTCACAAATGATTCCATGTCTTTCATGATACAAACCAAAATATGAAGAAAGTGAAGAATGAGGAAACTAAGAAAACAACAGAGACAAGGGTAAAATGGGAAATACGAAAATACGAGACGAAGAACAAAAGGAAAACAAAGACAATAAAGGGAAAAGATAGATAGATAGACACAATATGATAAGAAAAGGACAACCAAAGGTATTTCAAACCAAAGACCTTCCTTTAAATTACCACAAGCACCAATCTCTTACGAAGACCGAAAGAGGAAATGGACCTCCAACAATCAACGTTTCTCACAATCTAGAAAGCTCCCAACAAGCTAACATAAACACTCTCAAGTGTAACATTCATCATCAATCATCATCTAACAAAAATGAAAGAAAGCTAACTATTTATAGGCATGGGCCTTATTACATAATGGGCCCAAAAGTGACCCTAAATGGCATATGGGCTCAAAAGTGACCAATATGAAAAGGTGGCCCATTAGGCACTTTTAACCATGCACCTCCTACGCTCCAAGCTATCATCCAAACACGATGTTGTTCAATAATCCCATGGATGATATCTTCAAACATAGCTTCTCTCATGTGCCAAGCTATCATCCAAACACGTATTTGCCTTCCTAGGATGATCAAGTCTCGAATCCTTAGAGATTGTCCTTGAAGCGTAGATCTCGAAAGATTGGGCTAGATTTGGATTGTATCATTTCATGAAGCGATCCACATCAAAGTCCACGTCCTTAACATCCCTATAGGAGACAGACGATAGGACAAAATAAGTTACTGGCGGATTAAAAAAGATGCTGCTAAAAAGAAGATAGATACGATTGGTTTAGCCAAACTAGCCCTCCTTTGACTTTATATCTATTATTATTACAAGGAACTTAATATTTATGACCAAATTAATGATGTAATCTCTTGCTTCATACCCATCTGATCTAACTTTACCCTTGCACACCAGAATAAGTACAAAAACAATCACTTTACTTAGCAAGCAAGTAAAATTAAAATAGCACAAATCCAAACTATAACTATAAGATGCTACAAGATGAAGGTAACCTCTCGTCAATAAAAACAAATAAAAGAAACCAAACATATGTCACTCTACAAGCTGAAATGAGAGAAATGAAGGACAAAAACCTGTCTTCTGGAACCTCTGCACCTTCATAGCTGGCCACTTTCGTGACAAAAGCTTGCATAGACTTCGATATATCTTTTAGATCAAAATTATCAGAACCATTGCTGGGCCCATCCTGCTCTTTTGATTTCTGTTTCTTTTTTGAATTGTAAAGTTCCATCTCCTTTTGCCTCTCTTGAAGAACGGCATTAAGCTCATCCTCCCCACCATAAAGCCATGAATCATCATCAGACGGTGGTAGCTCCTGATCCTTAAAGTCGTCAGAAGATTCAGGAAGGGCAAGGATCTCATCTATTCTTTGCACTGGAGCACTTAGCATATCACTGTTTTTTTCAATATTGGTCAGTAGCAGGTTAAGGAATACTTATCTGACACAATATGACCATGTCACTTACTTAGAATTTTCAAGCTTTCCTTTCCTTTAGTAAGGCGAGAAGTAAATATTCAAGGACTAACAACTTCTCTTGGAGATTCAGATCTGATCTTTACAAAATCCAGTTCCAGTTTTTTTTTTTTCCTTTTCAAAAAATAAGGCAAAAGGTTTAAATACAGTATCATTTATGTATACACAAATTCTGCTACGTAGAAGCCTCAAATTTTCCTTTTGACATCTAGGACACATAGGAAAGTAAACAACAATTTGAACTCGAATTGAAAATCCATGGATGGATGGTCATAAGAAGTTATATCATCAGAGAAAGATGCATAAATCAAGAAATATAGCTACAAAGACACATCCAAGAGACTTTTTAGCCTTGGATTCGTGAAGCTGCAAACGGTACCAGATAAATCCTGATAATACAATGCCCATATTTTACTCAATATGCAGAAATTATCCTGATTATATGAACACAATGATATATTTTACCCAATCTGCAGATATTATCAGTGATGTTCTAATGATGTAATGAACATTTTTGTTTGTTACTCTACAATAATATCATTTTCAACAATCTAGCTTAGCGTAATATGATGACAAGTGGAAACCAGTCCATTCCCATAATAACGTTCAATTCAACATAATTGAAATGTAAGGCCTGAGTATAATAGAAAACTAGCACTACATAATTAGACATATATGCACCAAATGCTAGACACCCAATCTTGTTGTAACAAATTCTAATATGTTGTCAAAGTGCATCATCTAGCATTTCACCAGAAAAAGATGGAAACTTTAATACAAACTACTGAACAAGCTATACCTTTCTCTCTCATGCAGTAATCTATCCTTGTAATAGAGATCAGCATTCAGTATCAACCTTTTATACAACATTGACCCCGGTAACAACCCTTCAAAGTGCCCACTCCGTTCTAAACTCTGCTTCAACGCATCCCAACTACTCCCTTTTCCGTCCATACCCTGCCTCTTTTTCAACTGATAAATCATCTCAAATCCACAAGCAATCTTCATTCCGAGCTCTGCTTCCTTATACCCCTCCACATCACTCCTAGGTGGCAATGCAGGATAACATTTCGGCGCCTGAAACGTCTGTTGCATCAACTGTGCATACATTGTCCTACTCATCCTAACAACCACCCTCACCAACTCCTCCCCTAGAAACCTCTCCATCTTCCCCGCATACTTCATCATATCGATATCCCTATCGTAAAACCCTTCCACAGCTAGCGCTATCAAACACGCCTCATGCTTCAACACTTTTGCTACACTCACCGGAACCCTAACCCTAACCTTATGCACATTCCTCTCAATCCTCCCCGGATACTCCCTCAACCTACTCTCCAACTGACTCTGCACTCCCTCCGGCGCCCTCGTACTACTGCCACTTATATCATTCCTTAACCATCTTAAGGAATCGTACACTGATACGATTTCGGGGAGTAACGATTTAGGTATGATGTGCAAGAACCCACCCCGGATGAAGACCCGATTCGTTACATTATCCGGGTTGACCCATTCAGGGAGAAGGTAAGCGGTTTCGATTAGTAAAAAATTGCCTTCATTATCCCAAACATGTATGGAGAGATCGGGGAATTGTTTCGATGTAATGAAAAGTAGGTAGACTAGGAACCATTGGTCTTCGAGATTATCTCCGTAACGGAGATGACCGGAGAGGTAGGGTGGGGTGGTGGGTGTAGCGAGGATGGGGGTGAGAGTGAAGGGTTGGTGTTGGTAGATGTAAGTGCAAGTGTAAGGGGAGAGGAATCGGAGGATTTGGAGGTGAAGGAAGTGGAGTTGGTTGGTTAGGGTAGTGGGTATTATCGAACGGCAGAAGGAGAAGTCGGGGTAGATGGAGAAGAAAACGGTGTCGTTGGAAGGAAGGGAAGATTTTTGGGAGAAAATGGACGTGGTGGAAGGGTGCTGCTCCGCCATCGGGCGGTGGTGGGTTTGCCGGAAAGCTGATCGCGGGAAATTCTGGAAATTGGAAAAATAAGTAACAAGAGAAAATTGAACGCAAGGTGTCCTTAACGTCAAAATGAAGGAAC
This sequence comes from Capsicum rhomboideum, assembly GCA_031232105.1. Classification (NCBI taxonomy): domain Eukaryota; kingdom Viridiplantae; phylum Streptophyta; class Magnoliopsida; order Solanales; family Solanaceae; genus Capsicum; species Capsicum rhomboideum. Next base: position 132,108,493 of record CP124712.1, on the reverse strand, counting down.
GGTGACAACTTGACTAAGTCTAAAGTCAAAGTCAATTAAAAATTTATTTAAGTTAATTATGAATCAAAGAGTAATATTTTTAAAAGACAAAAGGCATAACTATCCCCCCTTTACTATCACCATATTTTCAATTACACATCTTTTCTTTAAGAAGATCCTATTACCCCTGAACTTTCTTTTTCCGTAATTATTTTCATCTTTTATACTGACCTGGACAAAAAACCCAATTATAATAAATGAGTTACATGTTTGTAACTCTATAATCGACGCACCAAACTCGAGTTTCTACATCTATTTTGATGCACTGAAGAAAGGAATTTGAGATTGATTATAACTGGGTTTTATGTCTAGGTCATCATAAAAGGTGGAAATAATTATGGAAAAAAAAAATTCAGTGGGGTAATAGGACCTTCCTAAAGGAAAGGTGTGTAATTGAAAATATGATTATAGTATAAGGGGGTAGTTATGCCTTTTGCCTTTTTAAAACTTGTTAAACTTTTGCAAAATATAAAAAAAAACCACATCTTTAACTTCTCAACTTCTTCTTTAATTCAAAAATTAAAATCAATTTTCAAAAAATCTTTCTCGTTTCTCACTCTTTCCTTCTTTCTTCTCTTCTCCAGTAGCTTTTGGCTTTGACTACAGCAGATCGACAACGAGACCTTTTTTCCGGTGAATTCAACCTCCGACAAACTTAATTTCGAAGTCTTATTCTTTTCTACCATCGATTTCTCTCTTTTCTAAGGTAATGTTTGCTCTTTATTTGGTTCAAAAGTTAGGGTTTTGAAAGAAAAAAATTGGGTTAATGAAAAATAAAAATCTAACTGAGTTTTCTTCTTCAAAGTTAGGGTTTTGTTGTTTCATCTTTAAGAAAGTTGAAATATGATATCCTAATCTTGATATTTTATTTTAATTTCGGAAACTTGTGGTATTTTGTGGTATCTTTTGAGTGAAATGTGATTTTTTATTGTTGTTGTTGTTGTTCTTGAATATTGTTGTATAAATAGTAAAATTTTAATTTTAATTTTTTTCGGTGGAATCTGTTGTGACAAAATTCAACAACTGTTGAGATTGTACCATAGCTTTTAGTGAACACTTACTTGTGATTATATTTTGTGTTCTTAAATGGATTAAAAAAGTTATAATTTTTAACAGAATATTGTTTGTTAGGGTTAAGAAAAGTGGTCGTCTTCTCTTCAAAGTTAAGTAGTCCCGAATTAGTGATTGTTAATCCATTTGTGATATTTGTTCTTTCTTAACACTTAATATGGTTCTTGGAGCTGTTGTATTGTAAATGTTGGTGTTTATTGATGTTGTTGGTGTTGTTGTATTGTAAAATTGGTGTTTGTTGGTATTGTTGTATTGTAAAATTGGTGTTTGCTGGTGTTGTTGTATTGTAAAATTGGTGTTTGTTGGTGTTGTTGGTGTTGTTGTATTGTAAAATTGTAAATGTTAGTCTTGTTATATTGTAAAATTATAAATGTTGGTGTTGTTGGTGTTTGTTGTATTGTAAAATTGTAAATGTTGGTGTTGTTGGAATTGTTCTTGAACATTGTTGTTCAAGTGGCGATATTTATGGCTTGTTGTTGGTGTTCTTGATGATATATGTGGTAAAAATATTGTTAATATCCAAACATATATGTAACATGTTGCAATAGCATAAGAATTTGTTGGAACATATTAAGCATCTATTGGGAACAATTATACCATCTGTTAGTTTATTGTTATGATGTTTCCAACAAATGGGTAATATGTTGCAATAGATCACTCATCAGTTGGAAGAAATCAAAACAGTTGCAAAATTATTTTGCTTTCTTCCAGCAGATAAGTGATCTGTTACAACAGATGGGTCATCTATTGGAAAAAAGCAAAACAATATTGAAACTATTTTTATTTCTTCCAACATATGAGTGATCTGTTGCAACAGATCACTCATCTGTTGAAAATATTATTTTACTGTGTTATATTTGTTAAATTCACTGCTACCTTTTTTTTAATGATTCACAAATCAATTGTAATCTTTTTTTGTTTTTCTCTTGTTTGTAGATAAAATGGCTACCAAAAAAAAAGTGAATCAACTCTAAAGAAAGGAAGAAGTAAAGTAGTTAAGCTACATTCACCACTAGATGAGTTTGTTGTACAAGCAGTTGATCAAGAAAGCAACAACCAGAAAGCCCCTTGACCAATTACTTGTTGAATTCAAATGAGATGATATTATGCTCTATTACAGTAGAGGTAAGAGACCCTACCCGGGTGCCTTACCCTAGACAGGTGCCCGGAGGATTTTGACTGTAATGAACCTTGACAAAATACACTTTCAGTCTATGAAGATGGGGCTTTCTTTAATGTTTCTTGGAGTTGTTTCCCAAGTTGTTAAAGAAAAGTGGCATGTTTGATCACTTGTCAGAAAATTTGTTCAATGAACGGTGGGGTCTTAATGGGAGAATATTGAATCTCCCCAAAAATGAAATTGGTCATGCGTGTGTGTCATACTCTCTTGCCTACATAGAGCATTTGATAATCGGGACCAAAGTGATAAATTCGGACACTTTAATGTCTGACAATATTGTTGCAAGGATGTACGTTGTATGAGCTGCTGGTGTAGTATGCAAGAGTTTGGAGCCCTAATCAAATATTTTATAATTTGAGATGACTCTGATTTCTATGTAATTGTTGGTTTTGACAACATAAATTTTTTTATATTTTTGTTGAATTATTTACATAATTTGTGATGACTTGAATTAATTTTTTGTTATGAATTTTATTTTGTAATGAATTAATTTCTTAAATGTATAAATTTACAACATTATTTCCAACAGATCTACTGTATTCTGCTGCAACATATGTATATCTGATGAAAATGATCAAACAGATATAAACATTTATTGCAGTAGATGGCTAATATGTTTGATTATTTTCAACATACTCTACATATATTGCAACAGATGATTAATCTGTTGCAACATATGATTGTTCTGTTGGAAATGATCAAACAAATATAGACATCTGTTGCAGTAGATGAATAACATTTTTGATTATTTTCAACATACTCTACATATGCTGTAACAGATGATTAATCTGTTGCAACATATGATTGTTCTGTTGGAAATGATCAAACAGATATAGACATCTGTTGCAGCAGATAAATAATATTTTTGATTATTTTCAGCTTACTTTATATATGTTGCAACAGATGAATAATTTGTTGCAATAGATGGGGAATCTGTTGGAAATGATCAAACAGATATAGACATCCGTTGCAGCAGATATCTAATATGTTTGATTATTTCCAACATATTCTACATATGTTGCAACAGATGGGAATCTGTTGGAAATGATCAAACAGATATAGACATTTGTTGCAGCATATGTCTAATATGTTTGATTATTTCCAACATACTCTACATATGTTGCAACAGATTAATAATTTGTTACAACAGATGATTGATATGTTGGAAATGATCAAACAGATATAGACATTTGTTGCAGCAGATTATAATTTTTTGACTCAGGTTATACACTTAGTTCATCATTTAATTATTATCTAATTCACTAAGAATGCGATTGAACTTATTAATCCATAACTACTTATAGTTAAATAACTTTATTTATCACTAATCATGGGTTAAGGAAGCAATTCACATCAAATTAATCAATTGATCACTCTATTTAGGATAAATACACTTAGTTAATCATGTAATTACTATCTAATTAATTAAGAATGTAATTGAACTTATTAATCAATAACTAATTATAGTTAAATAACTTTGTTAATTACTAATCATGATTTAATGTAGCAATTCACATCAAATTAGTCAGTTGATCACTTCATTCAAGACAAATACACTTAATTGATCATGTAATTACTATCTAATTCATCAAGAATACAATTGAAGTTATTAATCCATAAATAATCATAGTTAAATAACTTTGTTTATTACTAAACATGGTTTAATGTAGAAATTCACATCAAATCAGTCAGTTGAGCACTCCATTCAAGACGAATACACTTAGTTGATCATGGAAATAATCAAACATATCATTCATCTGCTGCATCATATGTGTATATCTATTTGATTATTTCCAGCAGATTATTCATCTGTTGCAACAAATATAGAATCTATTACAACATATGTAGAGTATGTTGGAAATAATCAAACATATCATTTATTCACCTGCAAAAGATGTGTATATTTGTTTGATTATTTCCAACAGATTATTCATATGTAGAGTATGTTGGAAATAATCAAGCATATCATTCCTCTGTTGCAACAGATGTGTATATTTGTTTGATTATTTCTAACAAATTATTCATCAGTTGCAATAGATATAGAATCTATTGCAACATATGTAGAGTATGTTTGAAATAATGAAACATATTATTCATCTGCTGGAACAGATGTGCATATCTGTTTGATTATTTCCAATAGATTATTCATCTGTTGCAATAGATATAGAATCTATTGTAACATAAATCATTATTCCAACTGATTTTTCATCTGTTGCAACAGATATAACATATGTTGCAACAAAAGTTGTTCCTACACATACAACAATTGTTGGACCATAAACAAAAATATATTTTATATAATAAATAACATGCATCAACAACTAAATAAATTTATCAAGTTCATAATAAAACCAACAACAACACTAATTACTATTACAATAAATATGGAGCATTTCGATCCGACATGTAGTTCTTTTGTGGCCAAACATCTTACATATGGAGCACTTATATTTTCTCGTTGGAAATGATTCCCTGACTCCACGCCTCCTCTTCATTCTCCATCTTCCTAGTTTGCTTGGATCAATATATGGAGAAGGTATTTCTCTCTCTAAAATCTCCAAAAGAACAATCCAAGAATCTTCAGAAGGCACCAGATTAATTTCCTCACAATATGCAATTATGTATTTTTCCACCGAATAATATGGAGATGAGTACTCACAAATTTGGTTTCCAAATTATGCACCATATTAGGCTCGAAGCGCTGTTATAGCATGTGGATAAGGTATTTTGTCCAAGTCAAAAACTCTACATGTACAAGTTCTTCTTTGAAGATCGACAGTGGAAACATCACTATGACCGGTGATATTGAACTTGTTATTGATTCATTCACCATGACAATAAACCCCTATTGTTATTGATTCCTCCATTAATGGTACCTAATGAAATTTATTATAAAAAAATTAATAATGATAGTATAGTAAGTTGAGTGGCTACATACAACAACAAAATTATATGCACTATCATTGTCCCAACCAGTAACTCATCTGTTGTAATAGATGGGTCATCTGTTGCAATAGATCACTATTCTGTTGCAACAAATGACTAATTTATTGGATTCAGCTTCTGATTCTATCCCAATATTGCTGTCTGCTGTAACATGAATCCAACAGGTAAGTCATTTGTTGCAAGAGGTAGGTCATCTGTTACAGTAGATTACTCATCTATTGCAACAGATGACTTGCATGTTGGATACATATTCAAAATCAGAAGTTGAATCCAACAGATAAGTCATCTGTTGCAACAGATAACTCATCTATTGCAGCAGATGACTTATCTGTTAGATTCAACTTCTAGTTCTGTCCCAGCTTTACCAGCTACTGTAACATGTATCCAACAAGTAAGTCATCTGTTGCAACAGATGACTCATCTGTTGCAATATATGACTTATCTATTGAATTTATTTTCTTTTTCTGAACATGTATCCAACAGGTAAGTCATCTATTGCAACAGATGAGTCATCTGCTGGAATAGATGATCTGCCTGTTGTAGCAAATCACTTATCTGTTGGATTCAACTTCTGGTTTTGGCCCAGCTTTTATAGAAGTTATCCAACAACTAAGTGATTTGTTGCAACAGATTACTAATCTGTTGAATTCACTTAAGACATATGTTGCAACATATTTCCTATCTGTTGCAATAAATGACTTACCTATTAAAACTACTTTAACAGTAGTGGAAACTATCCAACAACTGTTGTAAATGAATACAACAACTGTTGGATACTCTACTGTAATTTTTTTTGAAAAACAGCAGATATACCCAGATGAGAAATTGAACTAAAAATCATTATGAATACAACAACTGTTGGATACTCTACTGTAATTTTTTTTGAAAAACAGCAGATATACCCAGATGAGAAATTGAACTAAAAATCATTATTTTACTTACTAAAATCACCTATAGGTAATGCCCAGTGACATACGAACAAAATTTGGTCCAGTAGCAGCAGTAGCGACATCAACAACAACAATAATGACGACAAGAGTAGTAGTAGTAGATGAAGAAGAAGAAAAGCAGCAGAAGTAGCAGCGAATTTCGAAGAGAGAAAAGAGCCAAGAAAAGACCAAAGCTGCGTTTTCCCCCTTGTTTCTCTACATTTTTTGTTATTAGGGTTTTATACATGGGCTAAAGTGTAAAATAAAAAATTTGGGGATGTGAAATTCATCCCCTTAATCCTTAATCTAAAAGTTGTCATCCATACTTAATAATTAAGACTGTCACCACAATTTCATTTTGAAACTTTTCTACCACCATTAATTCATTATCCCACTCACAAGGGAAATAGAGAAACGACGGCAGTTTCCAAAATTAGTGTACGTGTACGTGCACGTGTGTGTTACGTCAATATAATTAATATCTAAAAATTCTAAATATTGTTGTAAGCTTGCACAATTTTGTTTATTTTTTGTTTTCCAATCCGTATCCAGAACCCCATATGGGAGCCCGACTAATTCAGATTTTGCAGAGTAGAGAGCATTTAGGGTAGCACTTTCTATCAAAGATTTTTTTCCATATCCAGCCTACACAATTCTAAGTAGATGGACCAAGGCCTAATGATGCATTTAATTTAAATTTAAAGAGTATATTTTTTAAAATATTTTATGAAAATTATTATAGTTCCGTTGATTTCATTCCGAATTAAAATGATTATATTTTGTTTAAACATATAAATTTGAAAAACTATATTTCATTAAACAACAACATACACAGTATATTCCCACATAGTGGAGTCTGGGGAAGGTAGAATGTACGCAGTCCATACCACTACCTCAGAGGTGAGGTAGAGAGGTTGTTTCCAATGGACCCCCGGCTTGAAACCAAACAACGTAGGAAAATACATAATATAAGAACAAGAAAGACAAGGTAGTAACAAAAAAACAGACAGTAACAAAACAAAAAACAGTAGAAACAAGATTACCACCAACAATCTATCCAAAACCACAAATAACACCAAAAATTCCAAGAACAAGAGACTACCCGTGAAACGCTACACCTACTAGCCCCCATTCTACTAACCTTCTACCCTAATATGCGTCCTCCACATCTTCCTATCAAGAGTCGTGTCCTCGGTAAGTTCTAACTGCTCCATGTCATGTCTAAGCACCTCCATCCAATATTTATTTGATCTACCTCTACCTCGTCTGAATCGATCCATAACCAACCTCTCACACCTTCGCACTAGGGCATCCGTGCCCCTCTTCATTACATGCCTGAACCATCTCAACCTTGCTTCACTTATCTTGTCTTCTATCGAAGTCACTCCCACTTTGTTACGTATAACCTCATTTCTGATCCTATCCATCCTAGTAAACCCACACATCCATCACAACATCTTCATCGTTGTCACCTTTATCTTTTGAATGTGAGAGTTTTTAATTGGCGAACACTCTTACCCATACAAAATTTATGGTCTAACCGTCACTCTATAGAACTTGCCTTTAAGTTGAGGGGGCACTTTCTTATCACACAAGACTCCAGATGCGAGTCGTTATTTCACCCACTCTGCGCCAACACGATGGGTGACATCCTCGTCAATTTCACAATTTTCCTGTATCATAGACCCAAGATACTTGAAAATATCTCTCTTTGAAATGGCCAGGGTATATTTCATTAAAAATTTTCTAAAATATATTTTTGTCATAGTTCTTCAAAAAACTATCAAATAATTGCATTAGAGACTTTGGCACATTAATTTTTTAGAAATATGAAGATGAAGTATGGATTGTGTACACTTACCCTCTTCAGACCCCACTTTGTGGGGATATACTGGGTATGTTGTTGTTGTTATGAAGATGAAAATGTTAGTCTTTCAATTTCTATAAGAATAATAGCACGTTGTCCAAGTGTTGTGAAGTAGAAATATTTTTGTAAAAAAAATTATAATGCTTATTATATAAACCTGAGTTGTTTGGTTAAGACCTTAAGATTCAAAAGTCTTTTTTACTTTTTTAAATATCATGCAAATCTAAACAACACAAACAAAATAAAAATTAAGAAAGTAGCTCTGTAACGACTAATTCCAATGTTATGTATAAACTTTCCGTTAAAAGTCTCATGTTAACATGCTTCCCGGATTTGAAATTACAAAGTAACTGTTAATAATCAAAGCCCATTAACTTCTCACAAGTTATTGGTGGAACAAGATTGGCAGGCACTTGTGTCTGAGGTATTAGTACATGGACGAAAATTGTCCGCTGCAGGTCATGGCTAGAAGGTGGATATAATACCCATAGCATGTATGTACAAGGGTCAGGTAACTTTGACGGTTCCATGAGTGGACCGAAAAATATATTTATATGCTTGGTAATTGTTTACTTGTCTGGCATGTCTTCACTTGGCTTGACTAAATGTGACTTGGTGATATTTTGTTAACTTGTTGGTTTTTTTGTCCTAAACTGTTAATTGGCTTCTATGTGTTAAGTGTATGTTAGTTTTGGGCATGGATTAACTTCTTGTACTATATTTTAGTTAAGTGTTCATATTCTCATCTTGGGTTGGCCAAATGACCCTACCAGTACACTGTTGTTTTCCTGTGTGCTGATTCTACACTTGCTCTTACTTTTGTGAGTGCAGCGCATATTCCAGCGGCTCCTACGGGACCTCACTTGTGATTCCAGCGGTTGACTCAGATTTCAAGGTGAGCGGCATATCCGGCCTACCATGAGATCTTTTCTTTATGACATAGTCCATTGTTTTGGACATTATACACTTTCTTTTAGTTTTGGGGTTTCATCCCCTTCTTGACCATCTTAGATGATTTGGTACAGACGACTTCGAGTCCTAGAGAGGGTTTTATTTGTTAAGGACTATGTTCCACAATTAGTTGTACTTTCGGTTTTCTTTAAACTTAGATATTTATTGATGGGTTAGTTCTAATTATTTCTTTTAAGTGTTGATTATGAAATGGTATTTGGGGTAGATGGTTCTCCCACTTGGTGAGTAGTGTGGGAGCCCCTCACGATGGGTTTGGATCGTGACAAGCACATAATGAGATATCAACTTCTATGAGTCTTGAGTGATTAGATTAAATAGTTATCATCCTATATGTAGACCCTTTTTCAAAGTTTGACAGATAAGTATATAAGTAGTAAGTAAAAAATAATGAAACTAACCAGTGCAACTCTTTACCGAGGGCAGTTATATTGATATCCCTAAAGACGTGACTTTTGGGACATAGCATTTTAGCCTTGTTGAGGCTGTTGGTTAACGTTTTTTATACATATATCTCACTGAGAGGAAATCTTAAAACTTTTACGATATATTTTTTTTTATCATATATTTCGCGACTGCTTAATTTTTAAAATAGATTCCCCTCTTACTATATATTTTAAGAATCTTTAATTATTAATTCTCTTAATATTTGTTTATATATTTTCTTCTTACCATATATTTCAAGACTTCTCTTATCATATATTTTAGAACTCCTCAATTATTAATTCTCCTAATATCTATTACCGTATATTTTTAAAATATAATATATTTATTTAGTTCTACACGTATTTTTATTCAAATCAAAATTTTCCTTCATTGAACCATGGTTGTTTTTGGTTTAAAGTCTTATATATTAGCTTTTAATATACTTCAAGCACAGTCATACTTACATTAGGTGTTCGTCCAGACTCAAGCATCTTCTTATACTCTTCCTATTCTGTATAAACTTGATTGTTTGTGTTGAGATAAAGATCAAACCACCTCTAGTTTAGGAAATCTTTAATTTTACTTGAAAGACAAAATCATTTAGTAACAAAAAAAGCATCTCGCATAGATCAGATTACATACAACAAAACTACTTGTGGATTGAGAGATAGATCATATTGCACCAAATTCAATACCCTTTCTCCGCGATCACTCTTCTAGATGGAAAATTAAATACTATTGAAAGGACTCTAATCACTTCAAAAAAATCCATGATACACCAATATCACAAGCTGGCTAAAAAAGGTTGACCACATACCATGAGAAGTCAGAATCATTTTAAAGCTAAAGTGTTTCTAATTAAAGTAATATGTTATTTTTTTTGGAGTGGACTAAAAAGGAAAGTGGGTCACAATGGGATGGATAGAATACTAATAAGAAAACCTATATATTATGTTGGGAAGAAGAATTATGATTTATATCAAAACAAATCAAAAGTAAATATATAGTACACGACAAACCTGGAAGCTGCTTGTAGACATCAAAAAATTTTGAGGGACTCTAAAAGACGAGCTCAATTTCAATTAGGGTTTCTTGGGGGCTATTTTACCCTAAATCCTAGATTGGAGGCTACTCTAAGTAAACCTAAATTATGCCTATTTAAAAGGTAACATATTCCTTGAAGAGGCATCTCAAAATCTCACATATCTTTGGGATATTCATATAGAGATCCAGATATGAGTGGATTCTTCTTGAAAACCAAATACTTCAAGAAGATCTACAAACCCTCTCTTTTCATGGAGGTCAAATCCAAATCGTCCTAAGTTCGATTAATACGCTACTAACGGCCCTCAAATCAAGAGAGAAATTAACTAAGAAATTTGAAATATAAAATGCAATAACTATTTGTGGGATCTCTTTTTTATTATTCAAATTGTAAAGATTTAATTGAATCTTTCAGTCCAGCAAAAACATGCCTATTTTTTTTTTAAAAAAATAATAATAATAGAGGAACAGTTCTCGAATACAAAAGGTTGAATTCGAATAAGTATCTGGGTACGTCATTGATTCAGATCAAGGGTTTTCTTGCTAGATAAGTTTGGTAGTCATTCTTGGATCTCCCGTCTTTTCAATATTATTAGCATTATATTGTAGTTTTTTTAATCTTTGATTTAAGCTTTTTTCTGGTGTTCTGTATGTTGATTATTACATTATTTCATTTTTGTTACTGTTTTTTCTATTGTTTGTTGTATAACGCTTTCCAATTCGATTAGTTTATTTATTGTGATTGCTCCCATATTTTTGTCCATGACTGTTTGACAGGTATTAATTAAGCTGAGGGTTTATTGAAAAGAGTCTCTCTACATGTACGAGATAAAGATAAAGTCCTGTATATATTCTACCTTTTCCAGATCCCACTTGTGGAATTACATTGAATATTGTTTGATGAAATAAGTCTATTATGGTGTAAACAATAATGAGCCGTTGAAATTTGTTGTAAAATATTAATTTAATATTAGTCATTGTTTAGACTTTAAATTGCCGCTATTAATTTTTTAGGAGATGTATAGTACGAATCTTCTTATGTACAAATTTCTAAAGATAAAAAAAGTTATCAAATTTCAGTTTTTGCTATTAGAAATTGAGTTATATATTATAGGAGTAGGAAAGCTATTTGGTTGAAGTTTCTAGGAAATCGAAAACACAAGTTTCCTTAAAAAAAGGGACTTTATTGAAATTTTTCAGTATTTAATCGTGAGGGATAAAAGCTTTTGATTAATAGTTGTTGAATTTTTTTTAGTTGTTTTAAATATTAGCTTGACGGTACGATCAAAACAAACAAAAATTATTTTGACGTGTAGTGGTACAGGAAAAAGTTATTATCTATAATCTATCAATCTATAATTTATATCTATATCTATATCTATAATCTAAATCTACATTTACAATATATTAAAAGTGTAAAAATCCTTAAAAAAGTGATTCGAACTTTTTATCCTTCATTAAAATTCTCTGTTTTAGACAAAATCGTCTTTTCACGTTTTTCCTCAAATTATTGTAATATTAAATATTAACTATAATAAATATATGATAATAAGTAAAACTCCATGTTTTTATATTCATCTTAATTCATTCGGCCACTATTTGCTTAGAATTTAGTTATAACTAATTAGTTAGTTATAAGTCCTTGATAGGAAACAATTTTTCTAATAAGCCCTATGTAGCGTAAATCCGAATTAGTTGGACTCTATGCAGCATCTGGATCTCAAACAATTATGGCTTTTCGATAATTTTTTGTTAAGTTATTCTTTAATTTGATTACATTATTATTAGGTTTAAGAATTCTTTGGTATAATCATACGATATTTAGGATCTACTACCCTGACAATTATGATTTGCATCGTGTAGGATTTTTCGTAGAGAAAACATTCTTTATTTAGAATTTTCTTAATTCTTAAGGTTTGAACCTGACTTATTCAACTCCGATCCCCAAAATCATAATCAACATTGTGGTAAGGTTCTGCAAATTTTTTAAAGCTTAACAAATTCTTTGTTCCGCCACTGCTATGTCATAAGCTCTATATAGGCTATATAAGTTGCTAGCTGCAGTGCTAATGTCAATATTACTTATACTATTTTTTATGTAGTTTCTAAATATGTAAATTATTTTCTAAAAATCTTAAACATTGTATGTCTGAACTCACAGTCAAAATAAAGAAGTTTGAGTCTCAAAATTTGAACTGTGCATATAAATTGAGACGGAGAAAGTACCATATACTAATGAGATACTAATGACGCTATGCTCTTTTTGTCCCCTCTTAGATATATAATTTGAGAAATTTTGACAGTTCAATTTTTACTTCTTGCGACTAGAATTCATATGTTAATTGTGATATATAAACTAAGATAGCTACGATCCTAAGTTGGAAGTATAATCTGTTGATGAGGTTGCATTAATTAGTATAAGAGTTAACCAAGTCCATTTGTTATATACAAAACCTACCGTTTGTAAATGAGAGCAATACATCTAGGATTTACATGCTCAAAGAAAAAGAAAATCAAAAGTTATCACTTTAAAATTATCTGATGGTACGAATAATTTAGTATACTGACACAAAAAATTTAAACTCCATAATAATAGTGGCAATATGTTATGTTTTCTCATCTTATAGACGGTTTAAGAATTGTTTGATGTTTACTTTTTGTTTCTACTTTAACATGTAGATTTAATAATGTACTAATGACTTATTTAAAGTTTTATACTTAATAATATAATATATACATAACCATATACATTTATTGTTAAACGTAATACCCACGTGCAAAGTACGTACACTAAACTAGTCTATAATATAAGTGTGAAGACCCTTAGAAAAGTGATTTGAACTTTTTACCCTTCATTAAAACACTCTACAATAGACAAAATCATCTTTTTACTATTTAATATATGGCAAGAGAAAAATATATTTTAAAAATTAAAAAATCCTAAAATATATGATAAGAGGAAAATATATGGCAAAAATTTATTAGGAGAATTAATAATTAAGGAGTCCTAAAATAAATAGTAAGCAAAAAATATATTTTACTAATACTCCTAATCTATTTAATTAAGGAAATATTCAATACTTTTATATATAATTTGATAAACAATACGATATTCAACTTGTGGGCCAAAATTTTGTGTTCCCTTTTCCCCTAAAATATTAGAAAGGAGTAGTTATAATTATAATCCATAAATAATATTTTGCATAAACGTGTATTTTCCATAAAGTATACAAAAGTGCAAAACGTGTTTTTTTTGTAAAAAAATAAATCAATGTACTACTTACTCTATATTTTAGGATTCCTAATTTTAGAAAAAGTCTTACCATACTTTTTAAAGTTCTGATTCCATATATTTTAGGAGTTAATTTCAACCAATACTATATATAATTTGATAAACAATATTTTACTGCATATTAAACGTAGATATATTGTTTGAGCTTTTTGTGATCTTATTGTAGGGTTTGGTGGAAGGAATTAAAGCGGGCAATATCTATATAATTTTCTACCAATTGAAATCTTGATAGTATCTATGATTAAAGAGATAAATTTGGTTGTGATTTGAGGTAGGTTTTTAAAAATTTTAGTATGCTTTTTAAGTTTATAACAAAAAAATTATCATGTATTCTTCATAGACAATTGCTAATTGAGTAGTTTTTCGTGGAATCTTGATATATCTTATGATTGAAAGAGACTTTTCTTGTGATTTGAAGTAAGTTTTCTAAAATTTTAGTATGTTCTTGATGTTTAAAATCTTGATAGTATCGATCTATGATGAAAGAGATAAATTTGCTTGTGATTTGAGGTAAGTTTTCTAAAATTTTAGTATGTTCTTGAAATTTACAATAAATAAATTATTATGTATTCTTAATAGACAATTGCTAATTGAGAAGTTTTTTTTGTGAAATCTTGACATATCTTATGATTAAATAGACAAATCTGCTTGTGATTTGAGGTAAGTTTTCTAAAAAAAGTTAGTATGTTCTTGAAGTTTACAATAATAAATTATCACTTATTCTTGATAGACAATTGCTAATTGACAAGTTTGTTTGTTTTTTTTTTTGAAATATTGATAGTATCTATGATTGAAGAGTCAAATTTGTTTTTGATTCGAGGGAAGTTTTCTAAAATTTTAGTATTTTTTTTAATCTTTAAACAAATAAATTATCATGTATTTTTTAAAGACAATTGCTAATTGAGAAGTTTTTTTGGTTTGTTTATAATGACTCATATATATTACTTAATTTGAAATTGACATATTTACAATTCTGACACGATTCTTTGGATCGTTACATTCCGTCACAAGAAGTTGGTTAGTCATTCTAATTCTATATGAATTCTCTTTTAAAAGCTATTTATATGCAATTGTTTCAACTGTGAATAAACTATGAGATTTGACATATCGTCCTTATTTTTAATACTCCCTCTGTCCCAATTTATGTGATGTACTTTGACTTGGCACGGAGTTTAAGAAAGAAAGGAAGACTTTTGAAACTTGTGGTCTAAAATGAGTCATAGATATTTATGTGGTTATAAATCATTTCATTAAGGGTAAAGTGGGTATTTTAAAGTTAAATTATTACCAAATATAGAAATGTGTCATTCTTTTTGGGACTGACTAAAAAGAAAAGTGTGTCATATAAATTGGGATAGAGGGAGTAATAGGTTTTTTAAAAAAAAATTAAAAGGGTGGAAAAGCCACTGTATATTAAATAAAATCATCCAACAACATGTCTATCAAGCCAAAATTGCCCAATAAACCAAACACGGCTCAAAGCCCAACTATGAACCTAAGGCAAAAGCAAAAAAAACGGAAAGAACATTCCATTACTATGGAGAAAGTGCGTAGAATAGAAAATGAAGCTAATACCATTGTTCAGAGAAGAATTATACCTACCTCAATGTTTTCAGAGAAGTATCATCAATCCCTAGCTGGTAATTCTAAATAGCCACTTTTAGATCTTATAGTTAGCCATAGTCTTGTACTGGGAGACTGGTGTCAAAATCTGTTTGAGTATTGATAGATATTGTATTTATTGGTTCTGCTGGGACAAGTGATGTAGGCATTTCCTCATTAATTGCTTGCCTACTTGTGTTGCTGCATCCATACCATCTGTTTTGACATTTTTGCATCCGAAGATTTAAAATTTGCATTTTCTCCATATTAATAATCTTCCTTCCTTGCGATGGAACCTCCTGAAAATTAAAAAATCTTAATGAACCTGCAAAATGAACACCCAGGTTAGCAAAAAAATCTGCAAGATGATTTCCTTCTCTAAAAACATGCTCCACCAATATTATAGCACTGTTTCTCAACAATTTAAATTTCTTCACTTCCAAGCTTATCTCCTATGGGACCTCCCATATACCATTAAGAACCTTTTTCAAAATCAAGGAATCTGTTTTCGTTACTACAGGTGTGTAATGCTCATTAACGCAGAAACCCAAACCAGTAATTAATGTTTTAGCTTCAACTACTAGGTTAGTCCCATGTGGCAATCCAACAGATTCTGCATATATGAAATTTCCATTTGAATCTCTCAGACAAAACCCCTTGCACTAGGTCCAGGATTACCTTTTAAAGCCTCATCTATGTTGCATTTGAAGTAACTAATTTCAAGTTTCTTCCAAAGCACCACTTTAGTCACAATAGTGAGACTATATTTGTCACGATCCAAACTAACGGACCGTGCGGGCACCTGCGCTATCCTAAGTAGCTAGGAGAACCCTTATTACCCAACCAAAAATATGCGGAAGACTTCTGTTTTTAAGAGAATATTGAATTAAATATAATAATGTAAATTAAATACCAATAAATAAATTTTTCAAAAAATTTCTTACAACTGTCCTTCACTACCCCAAAACCTGGTCAGACATGTACAAGAGCTACCTATTATAGAATAGACTGACAATAAAATAAATAACACAAAGACTCCAACATCTGCCAGGAAGGAAGTGCAGAAGTTAGTGCTGAATATCGTCATCCATCTAGTAACTGCAAACTAACCTGCATCCAGTCTACACCCCAAGAAGGAATGTAGAAGAGTAGGGTCAGTACAAACACACGTACTGGTAGGCATCATCGGCCGACCAGTGTTAGTCCACATAATCATAAAGTAGAATCAAAGAAAAGAAATCATGACATCTTAAATAGAGTATAATTCAACTAAGGCTGTAATATCATTATAACACTTTGCCTATATAATTTACAATTCTCCAACTCTATTAACGAGATTATATTCACCACTAGCATATATAGTCTAACCTCATTAATTCATACCATCCACCACAATCTAACACTAAACCATCACTATCACCCCTTTATTCGCATTTCCACTTCCATTACCCACATCTCTAGGATCAACCCAGTAATCATAGACAACTCACACTAAACTCTCGGGCTAACAACCAAACACTCTCTTATAATATTAAAGAATAATAACTAGCCAATCGGATAAGCCACGATTACACAAGTATAAATAAAGTAAGTCGACCAACATATAGCAAGTAAGCACAGAGTTTTACTTTTCCAAGTACATGTCACACAATCAATCTCAAGGATACAATCAAATAGGGAATACAAATCAACTCACATCTCAGTATAACACACAAGAGAACTCAAGTTTCATTAACAAACCTTATAAATACTCTTGGAGAAGGATTAATTCAATTATTGAAACTTTGGGGTCGTTTCTTTGATATTATTCATTGGATTCATCACTTTAGATCACTTCATTATCAATTCCTTTATTATTAATATTACCATGCCGGCTCGTGGCACCCGATCCAATCACATCTTACAGCAATACCAAAATTTAACGTTGGCCACATTACTACTAACAATCTTTCCACTTTTCTGTTCTTAATAAATATTCATCATTCACTTTTCAACCTGTATGAAGGTATATCACAAGCCTTCTTTACTCAAGGCATTTTTTTCAATCACATTATCATTATGAATCATGATTTTTTATTTATCAACAATAGTCTGTACACACATGCTAAGGGACTTATTTCTGCCCAACTAGTCATGACCTGCAGGGGACAATCTACCATGTACCGTACCGGCGTGGTACCCAATCCTCCATAAATAAATAATATCAACATTCATATCCGTATCGGCGTGGTACCCGATCCTCCATAACCATATTATATATATTTTATCAACTATCTCTCAGGATACAACACGACGTACTAAATTTACAAGTACACTTATAATCATAAGACAATTCGATCAAGTTGGATTTTTCATAATTATTCATGCAAGTATCAACAATCCAAATATCATCAATTCAAGTATGTTCGAAGACCAATCAACAAGCATCCAATTTAGGAGCATACACACAATTAAATCGAGTCTAAACTCCAATTAAACCATAACCTACTCAAATATTACAACTTGGGTTCTAACATCACCACCCATAACTAGCACATTCAACCTTATCATTATTCTTTACACCTCTCCGCATAATACAATGCACACAATGATTCAAGTCATCTATCTCTTAGGCCTCACCATTATCATGACACAATATGCAACTTATACCTTTATAACTCAATTAGGTTCATCACTAGAACAACTAAGAAACATCATGTCCACATACTTCATTCACAACAATCCCCTTTCGGGCACATAATAGATAATATCATAAATATCACATAATCAATCAATAACATAGTTTTCGGGATTAAAGTAAAGTTCTTATGTCTTTATCCACCTCAACTCCATGTCTGCAGGCCTAGACATGCTTTCTCCCATCAATTATAAATTATGAAAATATAAAATAACACAGTCTTCTACTCATTAACCTAGCCTACCTGGACGCCAAGCTTTTTGAAGCAACAAGTCATATTAAGGGTGCTCCTTCCCTTTCTTCATGCTTCGAAATGATCAATCATCTAAATATCAAACAATCATAAGAGTAATTAATCAATTACTCTTCAAATAAATATCTTTGAAAATTCAAACCCACAAATTCTACCCTAATTCAAGGTCTATATCATTCTCCAAGGTCAATTAACCATTAACTAGTTCTTTCTAGCTTAACCCATCTCCATTAATGGAGTTTTTTAAGCTAAAGTTCTCATCTTTATGGAATTCAAGATTTCCAACCAACAAAATACATAATCTAGTTTACCAAGTTCATGCTAGGAATCATTAATTTATAATCTAGAATTAGTTCTAGGTGATATTAAGAACACCCATAAGTTTTTCCCAAAAATCCACCATTAAGGGTCTTCCTAAGTATTCTAAGATGTTAATGGATTAAACGACGAAGAAGATGATGGAAAAACTTACCTCAATGAGAAGAAATTTCACTCTAAACCTTGGGAAATCACCTCTCTAGGGTTGGGGAATGAAGCTTTGGGGTTTTGGATCTGAAAATCGGCTAAATATGATTTAAATACCACCAGATTTTTTGCTACAGCGAAATTCCCATTTCAGTTCGGACAATGTTTGGTAAAACGATCATAACCTTTTACTCCGAACTCGGATTGACAAATGGTTTATTGCGTTGGAAAGAAGACTCAGATATATTTGATTTGGTGGGTATTGGTCCCCCTAACTCATTATATTCTAGGAGATATAATCGTTTGAAGTTGGCCTTAATGGAAACCCATATCGAAACTCTATCGGTTAAAAATATTTTCAACTTAACTTTGTGCTAGGGATATTGTACGACCTTAATTCATATCTAAAGAACTTCCAAATTAAAGGATTGATATTAGTACTCATGAATAATTAAATTCATTCAGCTTGAGTCTATCTAAACACATCGAAAGGCTAAAATCTTCGCCGAAAAACTTGAGGTGACACAATGAACAAAATAATGGCTATTTTGGACTCAATTTAATATTGAGGAATGGATAATTTAGTAACGACAAAATGGATCGTTACAATATTCCTCCAAAAATTTCACAAGAAGAGGCCAGTTTGAACGGATAGTTTGCAACCAGTGATACTTCCTTCTTGCCAAAAACCAAAGTTGCTTACTGATCTCGTCCACTGACCTATAGAAAGACATTCTCTCCCCATTTTCCACCAATTATTAAGGAAAACCTTCAATTGGGATTCATTAATTAGAGTACCAACAACATTAGCAAAAAAAATTCAAATTTTTTTAGCAAAAAGTGAAGTAAAGAAGACATGATCAATAGTCTCATTTTGCTGATTATCACAGCAATAACAACGAGCTTCTTCCATCACCTTAATTCTGATCAAAACCTACCCAATAGGAATTTTTTGTATCAACACTCTCCATAAATAAGAGGATACCTTAAAAGGTAATCCTTTGGCCCAGATATGAGGATACACCTTCTGAACTTCATTTTTAGGTCTCACCTCCTCCCATGCACTGTTAATAGTAAATTTACCAGAATTTAAAAGCATCCACCATGGTTTATTCCATTCATCAGTAACCTCTAAACAAAACAATTCACTGTGAATCTGTTCCATAATCAGTTGTAGGAAAAGTTGCAGCAACTTATCATTTTTCCACTTACCATCTTCCATGAGCTCACTAACATCTTCCACAGATAAATCCCAATTGCTAGAAGGTGTAAGGACATAATATAAAGTACTCATTTTAGTCCAGTTATCATACCAAACACTTGAGTGACCACACTTAGTTTCCCACCATATCATCGGACCAAAGTTGTCCCTAGCCCCAAGCATGTATTTCCACAATTATGAACCTCCCTTCTATTCTACTACTTGAGGCCTCAGCCTCTTGCAGTATTTGTTCCACATAAAGTTGGTCCACATAGATTGCTTGATTATGAAAATTCACCACAGCTTTGCAAATAAAGCTATGGACACATCAAAAAGTGATCTGAAACCAAGCCCACCTTCTTTCTTAGGATAACACATATTGATCCATGAGACCCAATGTTTGTGTATTTCCCTTTCATTGTTACTCCAAAAAAATCTAACAAACAATTTGTGAACTTCATTAATAACACATTTAGGTGGGGAAATAGCAGATAACTAGTAAATTGAAATGCTTTGTACAACATTATTAATAAGGACAGCCTTACCAACAAAAGACAAAAGTTTTCCTTTCCAGGCTTGTAATTCGTTTCTCACCTTCTTAATAAGTTCTGAAAAATGAGTTTTTTCTCTTCCTTGCATGACTAATAGGACACCCCAGATAAGTGAATGGAAACTTTCCTTTCTGAAATCTAGTGACCTCTTCAATTTGGTGAATGATTTGTCCAGCAGTCTTATGATATACATAGAAAAAAAAATCTCTTTATTGACTTGTTGACCAGATTGTCTTTCATAGTCCCCCAAGGTATTCATAATAATTTTTAAAGACTTCAAATCAATAGAAAAAAATATGATGGTATCATCAGCATAGCCTAGGTGATTCAAATTAGAACTCCATTTTGACATTCCATATCCTTTAAAACCTTCCTTCAGAAATCGTAATAAATTCATGTCAGAAACATCCCCAGAACTAGAAAATTGTTTTTAGAAGAATGATATTGCTTCATCAGCCACTAAAACCTCACCTTCAACCCATTCTCCATCATCTTTCTGTATTCTATTAATGGCTAATCTTTTCAGTCTCACATTTACCAGATTATGAAAGAATCTGGTATTTCTATCACCCTTAGTAAGCCAGTCAATTCCTGCTTTCTGCCTCCAATATTCTTCCTCATAATGCAAGTATTGTTCATTTTTGCTTGTGCCTTTTGTAAAACTGCCCTGTTAATGCCTGTAGGAAATTCTTCAAACAATTCTTCCTTGATTTTAACCACCACCTGTAAAATTACCATTTGCTTAAAAATATCACCAAAACAAGATCTACTCCACCTGGATAGAGCAATTTTAGTTCTTTTCATCTTCTGCTTGAGTTGACTAAAGAAATCAATACCTATACAAGACACCTAGTTATTTCTAACCATATCCATGAAGTCCTCTCTTTATGTCCAGAATTTAAGAATATAAACCCCATAAGATAAAAGAAGTGGAGCGTGATTTGAGCCAGTTCTGGACAGATGTTCAACCTCTAATGACCCAAAACAATCTTGGAATTCCTGATTGCACACCATCCTGTCTAGTCTTTTGAAAATACACCGATCATCTACTTTGCTATTCCACGAAGTAAATGGGCTGCCTTTAAAATTAATCTCCAGTAAATCACAAGAAGTAAGACACCATGCAAAATCCTCATATTCAGTAGGATGAACAGGAAGACCCCCTATCTTTTCTTCCTCATTTAAAATCTCATTGAAATCCCCTCCTAATAGCCATGGACATCCACAATTATCAACAATGTTGTATATAGTATCCCATAGGCTTAATCTCTCAAGAGCCTTACACTTGGCATACACCAAAGTGACAATCAAGAATTTCTCAGAATCCAGAAATTTTAACTTTAAAGAAAGTTGTTGATCAGAATCCACTAACAATTCCACTTAGATCCCATCCTGAATAAACACCCAGATCTAACCATTCAGATTATAATTAGCATACTCCATGCCTAATCTCCTCTTGTACTTTTAAATTTGTCTTGCATCCTGAATAGGCTCTAATAATGAATTAAGAAAAAACTTGTGATGTCTATGCAGTATCTGAACTCTGTGAAAGTCCTACTGAGTTTTGACGGAACTAATGTTCCACATAATTTTTTTTTGATATTTTCACTCATTTTTAAGACAATTCTGGTAGACAGGTTGTCACACCCTTTGCCTTTGCCTTTCCTACTTTTATTTTGAGATTTTAGAGACAAATCAGCATCTTTCAATACTTGCTTCATCACTGAATCATTATCTCTTTCCTCTTTATCTTCTATGTGCTTTGCATCTGTACTTTCTTGAACTATTATATCTGCATCAATTAAAATATCCTCAACTTGATGAGAAACAATGTTATGCAAAGTCTTATTTGGAGAAGGCATACTAATTAACTCGATAGGCTAGCAATCCACAGTGGGTACAATGGTTAAAGGCTGACCCTCTTGTTGACAACTAATTTCCTGTTACTTCAAGGTACTGTTCACCTCCATCAACTATACATTAGATTGTAAATTTTCTTTGTCAAGATCCCCAGTATTTACTTGATCTATCGCATTATGTTCTTCTCTTTGTTGGCTAGATAACTCTTGCTCTTCCAAGTTACTATTCTGTTCAACACTATGCACTAGATCTGCCTTATTATTTTCTTCATTATTGAACATACTTTTGTTGTCATCAACAGAAGAACTGGTAGTATTTTGTTGTTCAATCCCTTGTATTTGTTTCTCAGTATCAGCACCTTCTTTGTCAGTAGTTAGGAATGTATTTTCAACCCACTCTCTAGTCTATAAATCCTTCTCCAAGTTTGAAATACCATCAGATTCAGATGTGAATTTGCCATGCTCCTTCTCCTTCTTCTTACATTACTCGTTTCTGTATTTCCATCTGTTAACTCATTTGTTTATGCTTTCAGTTGAGATCCTCCATGAACTGCTGTTGATTTAACATTGGTTGAACTTTCATCATCTCAATTATTTTCCCCTTCTTCTTCATTGATTGCCTCCAAGGTTGAATATTGATTGGTTGAGTCAACAAGAAGATCTTTTTTATTGGTATGAGCATGATTATTCTGTGTAGTCCCTTTTGCCTTGTTTTTCCTGTTTGTAACTATATTCCAATCTTCAGGATTCCCGACAAATTTTCCACTTGTTAACCTCCTAGGAAAGGATCCAGTAAATGGAGTATGATTTGAATTAACACCCTTTTCATAGTTAACCTTTCTGCATGTATCATTATTATTCTTTTCAATACCATCTTCTTTGCTTTTATCCACTATTTCACTATCTTTTCCATTCCCTTCTTGCCTTATTGCTAATTCAGGGTCAGCCACCCTACATTTATATATACTATGTCTTTGTATTTTACACTCTCTACAATATTTGGGAAAATAGTCATATTGAATGTTGACCTTTACTATCCTGATGGCTCCCGAATATTCATCTTCGATATCCATCCTCACATGGTCCGGTAAATTAGACATCAAATCAACAAGAACCTTTATTTTCGCACAACTAGGTCTAGTCTTGTTAATTGTGGCCATGTCTAAGTGGATTGGCGTACCAACTACAGATGCTAGTGAAAAAAGAGCCTCCTTAACAAAGTAAGTAGGTAGTAAATTGGGAAAGAAAATTCAAGCCAATGCCATAGTTGTTTCTTCTTCCACAGTGAACCTAGAGTCAAAAATCAAAGGTCTCATCTGATAAGATGCACCGTCTTTGGCTTTAATATAAAAAGCAGCCTTTGAAGTTAAATTGATGAAATCCTCCTTCAATGAAAGCCTAATAAGCACATGTATATTTCTGAAATATCCTATCTGACAATCACCTTTAATATTGCATTGTACAGGAATTAAATATTGCAACTCCTCCAAATCGGGTCAACCATATGAAAACTTACCAACAATAGCATGTTGTAAATTTTCAATAATATTCATTTTTGAAACTTCATATTCAGACCATTTTATGTATGGTTCTCCATGTAGCATTGTAACAGGTTTAACTGCAATTGAAGGTAAATCTTTCTTCAGGTTCATTTTCAAATTATTCAATGTAGTAGGTTTAAGGATCTTCGAATAGTCAAGGCTTGAAGACGCACATGGATTAGTGGGTGATTTGGGTGGTGTGACTAGTGGTAACTGATCAATCATTGTCGTCGATGATTGACTAGTGGCCGGATTGGCCATTATGGTCGGATTACAAGAAAAATTGGCTAGGGTTATGGAGTCGCATAAAGAGAAAAATCGTTCAATTCCAGAAAAATAATAATAGGCTCTAAAGGTTGTCTTTCTTTTTTTTGCTTTTTTGGCTGATTAGTTGTCTTATTTTCTTCACTGTTTTCCTCTTCTTTATACCTGGATTTACTACACTTGAGCCGAGGGTCTTCCAAAAATAGCCTCTCTACCTCCTTGAGATAGTGGTAAGGTCTGCGTACACTTTACCCTCTACACACCTCACTTGTGGGATTTTACTAGGTATGTTGTTGTTGTTGTTGGTACAAGCTATATCATTTAAATAGATGTAAAATTTATATATAGTTTTATTGATTGAGTAGAGACACACGTGCAAAGCACGTACACTAAACTAGTTATATTTAAAAGTTAGTTATATATTAGATTTTCTATTATTTACGTGGTAACAGTCAAAGTCAGACTTCTTTTCCTAAAAGTTAGGACATTGCTTACGAATTTAGTAGTCATCTCATGTTTATCAAAGTTTAACATCTGGCAAAGTACTGATATCAATCAAAGAAAAACATTAGATTAAGATTTGTTTGATTGTAAGATAAGATCTATATAGGCACATAGCGATCGGAACTTGGGAAAAATGGAGTGTGCTTCCTTATTTTTATCTACGTAATAGGACGTCGACTAATTGTTGTTTAAAAATATTTTTAAAATTTATTGGTCAAACACAAATTATTTCTCACAAAAAGTACTTTGTTCTTCTTATTGTTCTCGACACCCCACCAGCGATCCTACCCCAACTCCCAACCCGAGACCCAACCTCGTCTCCCAACCGGGGACCCGACCTTGATTTTCAATCATAACCCAAGTCTCGGCTACCAATTTCTGACACTAACTCAGGATCTGACTCTCAATTCTCGACTCGGGACTCGATTCCCGTCCTCGATTTGAGCTCCAACTCCCAACCTCGACACTCGACCCCTGACCCAGCACCCGATCCGAAAACCTGGCCCTGACTCTGACAACGATGACACAGTCAGGGATCCGACCTTGACTCTGGACCCAGGACCCGATCCGCGATTCGATCTCGACTCTCGACCTGAGGCCCAACCCCAACTCCCGACTCCCAACATGAGATGCGACCCCGACTCTAAAATCCCAACCCGAGATTCGACCCCAACTCTCGATCTAGGACCCGACCTCGACCCTGACTCCCGACCTGGGTTAAGTCACTTGTCGTCGGGGTCGGTTCTCGGGTCTTAGGTCGGGAGTTCGGATCGAGGTTGAGTGTCGAGATCGGGTCGTGGGTCGGGAGTCGAAGTCGGGGTCGGGACCTAGGTCGAGTGTCAGGGTTAGGTCTTGGATCGGGAGTCGGGTCTCGGGTTAGGAGTCGTCATCGGGATAGGATCCCGGCGTACACTCTATCCCACCTCCACAGATCCTACTTGTGGAATTATACTGGATATGTTGTTATTGTAAGTTCGATACGTTTCTACTATTTTTTATAACAAATTGTATAGTCTTTCTTTAAATTCTTTTGGTTGTTTTGTATTTTTAAAAGCTAGAAGTTATTTTAATGTCAATTGATACTTTTTGATAATTTTGTTCTTTCATACTATTAAATTTTATTGATTTAATGTGAGATATACGTGCAAAGCACGTAGGCAATTTGATTTCCTGGGTGGATTACAATTCCAGAAAGGAACACCTACAGGGAATCACTTGAAATTTCAAAATTAATAATAAGACTAACAATATAACCTGATAGAACTAAAGAGAAAAGAATTTAACACATATAATATTCAATTAAAAGGCAATTTTATTTATGATAATAAATACTTAACACAAGTTCATTTTTGCTTAGAATCATAAATGAAGATCAAGAAATGACTTTCTTCATGAATGGAGAAAAGTAACTAAAATTACGAGATTCCGAAGCTATCAAGTTATGAACTCGATTATGATTTTCATTTTTTGAAAAATACATACTCCAATTATTTCAAAATAAATAGATCTAAACGATAGTGAATCAAAATCCTAAAAGTGCATGTAACGATTATCTCAAACTGGGGCAAAAATAAGAATACTATCAGCTTAATACACATCAGTCGTTAAACATCAAATCAAACTAAAATTTGGAGGTTTCAAAGTTAGGGACTTCTAAAACTCATTATTGTTTTGTTTTAAAATGAAGAAATCCCACATCATTTCAAAAACAAGTAGATCCTTAAAAAGATAGAGACCATTTCTGATGCAAGCTGAGATTCATCAATATCAAGGAATGAAGAATTGAAGCTCAAGAATATGCTTAAGTGGAAGTACAAAAAAGAAAGGTAAAAAAGGAAGAAATAGGCTATGGATGCAAAAGTGGTTATTCTTGACATTCAAGTCTCATGCTAAAGAAGACCCTTATTTCATTAAGGGTATTTTTGTAATTAATAGTGTAGGCTATAAATAAGAGAGAATAGCTCATTTTAGAGAGAGATTATTTTGATATGGTATTTTGAAAGAGTGAAACTCTTGTAAGTTATGGCTAAGGCCTTTGTTGCTAAACAAGTTGATGGGATTGCTTGCTTGAGGATATCATTCCTCTTGAGGGTGTCTCGATAGTATAGGTGCTTTTTTAGATTCTTAATAGGAGGTCTTGGTTTTCGTATAGCCTTGGTTGCCTATTAGATCTCATACTTGTGTCTTGCTTTTATAGATTTGGTACTTTTTGGACTTTGTATTTAAGGGTATTGGTTTTGATATAACCATTGTTCTCATTTTTTTTCCATTTTGTGTCGATCTTCTATCTTTAATTTCGTGTTCTTAGATTTTAGGGTTTCTTTTTAACTTCTGCGTATTTCATCTCGTATCATTTGGTATCAGAACCGCGTTTAGATTCGTTCCTACGAATCTATCTTGGGGTTGTGGTATTAAAATCAGAAAAGCAAAAAAAAAAACATTTTTGAAAATCCCAAAAAAAAAAATTGAGTTTTGGTTTTTGAGTCTTTCTTGAAGTTTCTGTACTAGATCTTGTTTTCTCTAGTATATTTGAGTCGGAATCTGAAAATTTGGGTTTGATTTGAAGAAAACCCCATTGTTGAGCTGAAAGTTCTTGAGAAAAGTGAAGTGATTTTCTAGATCTTGTGATTTTGGTGTGGACTTGAGTGCTAAAAATTGTTGGAAGTTGTTCTCCACATTGAAGAGAACATAAATCTAAAAGTTGGTGCTATTTCGAGAAGTTTTGGAGAATCCACCATTTTTGAGTTTGAAGCTTGAAGAAGTTTCAAATGGGTTTGAAAATCTGAAAATTTTGGCTTGGAATTGAGGGTTAAAGAGTATTGGGGATTGTTCCTCATATCAAAGAGAGCCTAGATTTCTAATTTCATTGAATTCCGAGTTAAAATGAAGAAGATATGAAATTTTGAAGTTCATCCATGTTCTTAGTGTTCTTCATGACATTCATATCATGTTGAAGGGGAATATTCAAAAAGGTGCGTTAGATCCAGAAGAAAGAGAAAAGAAAAGTGTTTGGGAGTAGTACAAAAGGAATATTCCAAAGGGGAAAAAAAGACAAGGAAGGAATTACAAGGGTACAATTTCTTGAAAGCTTCCTCAAGTGTCCTTTTGGGACAATTTTCAACTCTTTTTTTTTTCCAGGTTTTTACTCCACCTTTTTGGAGCATTTTCTCCATGGGTTTCAACACAATTTCTTAGCAAATAATTTTTTTCTAGTCCAAATCTTGATAAATTAGTTTCTTTTTATTGATTTTACCCTTTTCTTTGGCTTCATAACTTGATTTTTATTAGTAGATTACCCTACTAAATATTATCAAGTTCTTTGAGTCCGATTTTTTTTTTTTTTGTGCTAATTTCTTTCTTGTGCTTTTTTTCGTTTTTATTCGTTGTTAATTTTCTTGATTAAAGTTCTTTAGATTTTATTGAGTCGTCCGTTCTTCAATTAACAAAAATCCATTCTACCCTTAAGGTTGGTTTGTGACTCTTAGCAAGTGATTGATCGAATTGAATAGCAACTTTAGCCGGATCCTTGAGTGGTAAAAGGCTAGAGTGTGTAAGATCATTTGAGTGGTGCTATCCAAGCATAAAAGAGTGCAAATACGAGTGAAAGTGAGGAACTTTATTGCTCATTTTGTAGGTACTTGGAGTTAAAGTATGTCGTCCATAGCTTCGTATCCTTGTGATGATGACGAAAAATTATGTTTGTAGTGATGGAGGCTATGAGTATGATGATGACGGAGGTTATGGAGGCTATGAAAATAGTCATGATTATGAGCCATATGGAGATGAAAGCTACTACTTCGGGGGTGAATATGAGGAAAATGACGCTCGTAACTCCTATTGTGAAAATGGTGGAGTAAAAGAACCTTGTAGTGATTCTTATAGTGATAATGGCGAATATGAGGGCTCTCATACTACCCACTATAAGGATGAAGGTGACTTGAGGTATAATTCTTATTCTCACTTACCTTATGAGCCTTGTGATGAAGATTCCCATGAAAATGAAAGTGGTGATGTATATAGTGGATATTCATATGCTTTGTCTTGTGGTACTTCTTATCCTAGTCAAAGTGGTGTGTGTGGGCATGTTGGTACTTCTAGAAATGTTATGTGTTATGCTTCATATCCTAATGCCAATGTGTCTTGTTCTAAATATGTGAATGGTGTTGGAGGTAGGATGGAAGAATCACTAAGTCTTGAAAGTAGAGAAAATTCAATGTTTCAAGATTGGGATGACCCAAAGAGGCGCATTCTTGAAATCAAAGTAAGTGTTTATTGTGATTCAGGATACGTGCTTTTACTTGATGATCCTAGTTGTACCAACTTCATTGCCCCATATGTGGTTGAAAGGTTAGGAATACCTTGTGTGATGAGACAAAACCCTTATTTTGTTCAAAGGGGGTATTGGGTTGATAGATGTGTGAATGTATTTTTTTCACTTGGCGAATATCAAGAGGAGGTTTGGTGTGATGTGGTTCGCATGGAGACTTGTCACAAGTGCTTGGGAAATCCTTGGTTTCAAAGGCATAGGGTTTCCTATGAGCAAGAGTGGTACAAATATGTTATGGACAAAAAGGGAAAGCCTCTCTTTCCACCTATTTCTCCTCACCAAGAAACTATGGACCCTTATTCCAAATTCTTCCATGATTATGAGAGACAAAAGATTAAGAGGAGTAAGGGAGTGTGAAGTGGCAACTCTAGAGTGGAAAAAAGAGAGGATATATGGAGTGAAGTGAGAGAGTTGCCACAAAACCAAGCTAACCTTCTTGATTGTTCTTCTTTTTGTAAGAATTCTTGTGTAGGTACAAGCATGGCAATTGAAGGAACACGAGTTCCCAACAAAGAGCCTACACTTGAGGATTTAAAGAATGTGCTACTTTATTGGACCGAGCGATTAGCTTGCCTAAAGACATGAGAGCTGAAGCTTCGGTTCAAGGTAAAGAAAATCCCTCTTGTGAGCCTCAAGGTACAATAGCTAAACTTGACACTTATAAAATTTCAAATGAACAAAGTGTGAGTGATAGGTTGTCTTTATGTGAACTTAATAATTCTTTGCCACATAGTGATAATGTCTATGTTGAGAGTGTTCATACACTAGTTGATCCTATTTATGACCGAATTGATTCTTCTTGTGAGATCGATTTGTGTCCACCTAGTGTTGACACTTGTGACTTGAATGATAGTACATTGTCATGTGATTCTTTGCCATGTTTTGATAATGTGCTTGTTGAGAATGTGGATACACTAGTTGATCCTATTAATGACCGAATTGATTCTTCTAGTAAGATCAATTTGTGTCGACCTAGTGTTGATACATGTGTTTTGAATGATAGTTCATTATCAAGTGATATTGATATTGATCAACTAGCTTTTGCGTGTGGTACACTACTTGAGGGATCTTGTGATGTCTTATTGAGCGTCAAGTTAGTGGTAATATTGCTGAAGTTGATCAATTGAGTAGGAGTGACCCTTTGAGCATATCTTTTATTGAAGATCTTATTGTTTGTTTTGCTCATCGAGATCGTGTACTTGAAAGTGCTTCAAAAAATGATAATTGTCTTTTTGAGAGTGAAATTGCATGTTTTAATTCTTCTTCTTGGATTGATCATTCTCTCTTTAAGTATAATATCTTGTTTGAAAATGATAAGATCACTCCTAGTAAGGTGCCTAGTGGTGTGAACCTTGATAGTAGTATAGTTCTTAAGGGCTATACTCTTTATGATAACCCATTATGGTGTGGAAACATTCCTCCTAAGGATGGAAATCTCTTCTTGAAAGATGAGAGTACTCTTATGGGGAAGGATTGTGATCAGGAGGAAGGTGGTATTTGCTTTTCCACTACTCATTCATCTTTGTGTGTCCCAATATTTGATGGCATGATCAATGATTTTGAGTCTAATAGTGATCTTACATTTGAGGACACCTTGGATGAAGTTGTTTTGCCAGACACCTTTCTTTACTATCAATTTGCATATGATGATATTCATGTTTGTGTGGAGAGTATATCGTATGTTGATAGGAGTAACAACCGGGCAAATGGGTGTTTCTTTGACCCCATTTTATGTTATATTTTTCCATTTGATCCCGGTGATAGTTGTCATTATGACGTAATGCTTGGTCGTAAATACACGCTTGGTATGAGTGAGGTTGTTGGCTTGCATGGTGATAAGTATAGTAATAACATTTCTTTTTTATCATGTGATTATTACTTGGTGTTATTACTTAATCTTATGGGCTTGAATGAGATAGGTTTTCCAACTTATGTAGACTATCATGTGTTACTTGACTTAAAGGGGGATTTGTGCTTTCCTAAATGTACAACCATTGTGGACTTACATGTGCGGTTGCCTAAACACTATGGTTCTTTTGATTCACCCCTTTGTCCATGTTTTCTATGTAGCCAAGTATCTCTTATTTTGTTGGGTTATAAATCCTTTGTGGCTCATTTTGATGCTTGGTTATATGTTAAATGTGTGCACCCTTGGCATGGTGATAGAGTTGCTATTGCTAACACTAACCTTTCTACCATGAGGATCTTGTTGTTGCTTGTTTTCCTTATGGTTTTGCTAGGTTTGGATTTGAGGACAAATCCTTTTCAAGAAAGGGAGAATGATGCAAGCTGAGATTCATAAATATCAAGGAATGAAGAATTGAAGCTCAAGAATATGCTTAAGTGGAAGTACAAGGAAGAAAGGTGAAAAAGAAAGAAAGAGGCTATGGATGCAAAAGTGGCTATTCTTGACATTGAAGCCTCATGCTAAAGAAGACCCTTATTTCATTAAGGGTATTTTTGTAATTAATAGTGTAGGCTATAAATAAGAGAGAATAGCTCATTTTAGAGAGAGATTATTTTGATATGATATTTTGAAAGAGTGAAACTCTTGTGACGTATGACTAAGGCCTTTGTTGCTAAACAATGTTGATGGGATTGCTTGCTTGAGGATATCATTCCTCTTGAGGGTGTCTCGATAGTATAGGTGCTTGTTTAGATTCTTAATAGGAGGTCTTGATTTTCGTATAGCCTTGGTTGCCTATTAGATCTCATACTTGTGTCTTGCTTTTATAGATTTGGTACTTTTTGGACTTTGTATTTGAGGGTATTGGTTTTGATATAGCCATTGTTCTCATTTCTTTTCCATTTTGTGTCGATCTTCTATCTTTAATTTCATGTTCTAAGATTTTAAGGTTTCTTTTTATCTTTCGCGTATTCCATCTCGTATCAATCTCAACTTATAGAAAAAAACTAAATAGTATAAATTTAAAAGGAGAATATATTTTTGTCTACATTTAATTTTGCTCCTTAATTATTAGTGCGACGGTGATTTATCATATTCCTCTTTAATTAGCTACACTTTTTATCTTCAAAACTTTACATTATATTTTTAAAAAATTTGTACTTAATAAAATAACATACACACAATAATTTATGTTTTATATACATTAGTTCTTAATTAACACTTGATACACGTACATTAAACTATTATACCAAAAGTAGAAAGACCTCAAGTTGAAAGTTAGATTACGAATAAGTAAAATCACCTTCTTATATATGATTTCGTAAAATGCGTGTAAAAAAAATAGTCAATTAATATGGGAAAGAGGGAGTACACATTTCTTGGCTCCAATCATTCAAAACAATACAGAAACGTGCACAACAATACAAATGATGAGAGTTAATGTAATAATTAATAGGGACTATGTGGTTTAATGCAATCCATTTTAACAGCAAAATATGGTTTGTTTAGCCTTTATAAACCTTTGATTTGCCTTCATTTATCAAATAGCACTAATGATGAAATGATATTACATTTTATCCATTAAGCATCTTATATAAATAGACATCAAGCATATGTTTAACTCTTACCTTTGGATTGAATCAACTCAACAGGTATGTAACAATGCCTAATATGTAATTTTCCCCCAGAAAATTATGTTTTTCCACTATTTTTTCTATTGGCTTAACACATATGATACTTTCATGTCATTCATTCTGCATATTGTTTGTTACTATCCATTGAAGAATTGACAAACTTTATTTTATTTCTGGCTATGTATTTGGGTTCCAAATAGAGTGTCCTCCATACCTCTCAACGACTCAGCCATACCCATTCGCACCAATAGGATGCCATGTTGCTATCACACATTTGTTATATTGATTCTCCGTTGCAGTAAGTTAGTCGAATGAGTCAAACAGATATGCTTATCCTATCCTAAATGCAGAGAGTAAACTTCCTATTCTCATATCATTATGTCAAAGTTTGTTTCTGTGATTGTGGTTGTGTAATAAATATAACATGTTAGCTTTATGATGCCTCTGAATCTTTTGATCGTAGCCTAAGGTGGTTTAAAAGTTCTCATCAACTCTGTTTTCTTGAATTATTTTTCTGTGATTTTAAAAGTTACTTTAATATATTTCAATTTGTCTTCCGAACTATTGTCGTAAAGGTATACTTATTGATATACAGAGGGGGGAAAATATCATATTGCTATTGTTATAGTGCTATTTGGATTAAGGCATCACAAAAATTGGTAAAAGTTCCACACTTCTATGTAGTTACATATTGGGAACTATTAAATAAGATAGCAATACATATTACCAGCTTAAGTTGCTCATTTCTCAATACTCCAATCAAAGCAAAATTTTAATAGTATATATATTAAGTCTCATGTTAAAAACTCTATAGTCAATTTAAAGCTTTTTTAGGACATATATTAGATAGTCAATATGTTTCTTTCTGCTTATATTGGATCTACGTCGGAGTTACTGCATGATTAATCACAGTGGAAAGCGAAGAAGTGTTAGAAAAACAACACATACCTATTAACAAGTTGAAGCAATTTGCAGCCAAATGGGTGATTAAAGTGTCATTCGAAGAAGCTTAAAACAACCCTATAAAAATGCTAATGGGGAGGTTTTTGAAGACAACTAATAGTTGTTCACGAAGAAGTAATATTATCTTTATTTTGTACTTCATTCAATAGTTGCTACCATGCCTCCTTTATTGACTCTATTAGTTGTTCGTTTTGACACAGGAAACAAAAATATCAAAGAACTCTTTTTAACGCTCATGTTTGAAGCTTGGAAGGAACTTTTTAAATCAAATCAAAGTTATCATATCATCATACTATACTAAAAATGGGAAGCAAAAAATTTCAAAGTTGAATTACTATTTTACCCCTACGCTAAATTTAAATGTTATAAATTTTGTTTGCAACCTTCTCTTCTTTTCTGATTATGATAGAGGGTTAGTTTTTCATGAAACATTAAAATTATTAAACCATCATCATCTGACACAAGATTGTCATGCTACATTTTGTAAACAATTACTATATTCTTACGTCAAGTTTACTATTTTCTTTGCATGTGTATACAATGAAGTTGATCATGATATAATAGCAAACTTAAGAAATGAATATATTGATAAATAATATGTACAACCTTTACAACATACAATTTCAATTTAATAAGGAATTCTTGATATGTATGTGATTGTAAAAAGGAGCTACAATTTTTTATTTATTTGCAACTATAATCGATGTGGCTTCTATTCATTTTTAAAATAGTGGTTGAAATAATAATATATGTAAACAAAGCAACTATCAAGCTGAATATTTAAAACATTATAAGAACTGCCTTCGAAAAAAGTCAAATCAATTAAGTTGATTGTGTATAATTACAAACTATAATATTATTGATCGAAGACGTCTTTTTCTCCATTGAAAATGAAATATATTCTATTTATTCAACTTGATAAAATAATTCATAAACTATGCTATGCAACGATAATAAATATGATCGGACGGAGTCACCATTCATCAACTTCAGCTTGTAATTTTATCCTTAAAATTTTGCATAATACGCTTTTTTCTAATATCTTTTCATTTAAACATGTTATGTACTAATTAGCTTGGGATACACGTGCAAAGCACGTGTCCATAAACTTATATATGCATTAGATAAGGTGGAGTTATACTAACACTAACTTCCAAAAAAATTAATCTAGTCTATGAGAACGTGCGTTGCACGTTTATCTCAAGTTATTTAATACAAAACTTGCATTGCAAATGGTACATATATTTTTACAAAATAAAAATCAAAACAATACAACAAAACTCTTACTTTGAAGTTAAATATTCTTGTAAACTTGATGCTAATTTAGTGAGATATATATATATAGTACTCTAATTAAGGATAAATTAAATACATACTTGAACATACATAATAAATTAGTTACCTTGTAATATTAACTATTATTCATGATAAAAAATCAAATTTGTATGGAAAAAGAAGTACAAATATCTTTCAGCAACTTGGGATATGAATCAAAATCTTCTCTATTACGAATATTAACTAAAAGAGTTTTCCAATTGATCTCTACATAGAAAAGAAATAGAATTAGAGCTTATTAAGGGTATAAAAGTCGTTCAATAATTGAAGAATGTTTTGATTGCGATCACCATTTAGCGAAAATTATTCATATTTTTATAATATGTATCGTATTAATCAATAATAAATGTATATAAAAGAACAAATTATTGTACATAAAACTTTTAAGACAGAAAGCATAGTTAAAGATGAACATGATAACTCAACATCACATCAACAATTAAGGAGCATAATTAAGTTTAGTGAATTTCATGTCTTGCTATCGTGTTATCCTTCCCTATCACTCCACTTGAGAACAAAGGAGTATCCGTGCTTGAATCGTTAGCGCGTACCTGCAAGTACAATTTGTGATGTCTGTTATCATTGACTCGATTTCTGTTTTCGGTCTTATCCTTACGGATCTGAACAGTAGGGCTCAGATCTGACCGGAAAAGCATTCACCGGCGTCTTTTCCGGCGACGTTTACGGCGTGCAGATCTTTTCCTTTTCCTGCCTCTCTCTTCTCTCTTTTCTTCTATTTTTTTGTAACCCATTTCAGGTACAACAAGCCACGCACATCATCGAAGGCAGCTCGGGCCGTACATTTCTCCAGCGACCAATTTTAGGAGCGGAATAGGCAGCGGATTGAGGTTCACTCCACACTCTCGCCGGGCCAGGTACACTCGTTGCATATTCGTATTTCTTTCATATCTCTTGCATACCTCTCTTAGTTTCTTTGTCTTGTAAACTTCCTGTTTTCTCGGGTAGTTTAGTCCTTGTTACTGACTGTTGTTGAATAAACTTGCGTTTTAGTAATTTGGTTTAGTGCCGTTGGCTGTTTGGCATTACGCTGTTGAATCGTGTTTTTTACTTTTATTTTGTACCTTCTATTTATTTTTTCCGTGGCGTCTTTAGCCTACTTGCCCTCCTTCTTTTCGGATTGAGTAGTGGCTGTGGTGGTCGATGGTAGACTAGGGGCATGTCATAGGTTGGGGTTGGGTTTAGGGCCTGGGTCTATGGTGAGGGCGCGTTCAGGGTCTGGCCTAGGGTCGAGTTCGGGGGCAGGGGGTACTAGGGGTAAGTGGGATAAGGGAACCTCTAAGTTGAGAGTTGGATCTTGGAACATAGGGACTCTTCAAGGGAAGTCCGTAGAGCTCGTGAAAATTCTTAGAAAAAGGAGGATTAGTATAGCGTGTGTCCAGGAGACTAAATGGGTAGGTTCTAAGGCAAGGGACGTGGACGGGTATAAGTTGTGGTACTCTGGTAGCGTGACACATAGAAATGGGGTAGGTATCTTAGTAGATGATGAGCTTAGGGGGCAGGTGGTGGAGGTTAAGCGGGTCAATGATAGGTTGATGTCGATTAAGTTGGTCATTGGAGGGTTTACGTGGAACGTTATTAGTGCCTACGCGCCGCAAGCAGGCTTGGATGAGGAGGAGAAGAAGAGTTTTTGGGAGGTGTTGGAAGAGGTGGTGAGAGGCATTCCGAGCACTGAGAAGCTGTTAGTAGGAGCGGAATTCAATGGGCATATTGGGTCTTTATCGAGAGGTTATGATGAGGTGCATGGAGGTTTTGGTTTCGAGGTAAGGAATGAAGGAGGAACCACACTTTTAGATTTTGCTAGGGCCTTTGGGTTGTGGGTGGTGAATTCGAGCTTCCCGAAGAAGGAAGAGCACCTTATTACCTTTCGTAGTTTGGTGGCCAAGACTCAGATAGACTTTTTGCTCCTTAGGAAGGGGGATAGAGCGGTATGTAAAGACTATAAAGTCATACCTAGTGACAACCTTTCGGCCCAGCATAAGCTGTTGGTGATGGAATTGGAAATCAAGAGAGGCAACAAAAAGCGGGGCGTGGAGGATCGGCCCAGGATTAAGTGGGGTAGCTTGACTTTGATAAGTGCTTTGAAAATAGGGGAGAAGCTAACGAATATGGGAGCTTGGGAGAGTACAGGAGATGTGGATAGTATGTGGGAGACAACTGCCAGTTGTATCAGGGAGAGCGCTAGAGAGGTGTTGGGTGTTTCGAGAGGCCGATCTGGCAAACACCGGGGGGACTGGTGGTGGAACACAAAAGTGAAAAGGAAGGTGGAGACTAAGAAGGTGTCCTATGCTAAGTTCGTTGAGAGTAAAGATGACGAGGAGAGGCGGACTAGTAGGGAGGAGTATAAGGTAGCCAGAAAAGAGGCTAAGTTAGCTGCTACGGCGGCTAAGACAGCAGCTTTTGAGAGTTTATATGCTGCCTTAGAGGAGAAAGGAGGGGATAAGAAGTTGTATAGGTTGGCCAAGGCTAGGGAACGGAGGGCCCGCGATCTTGACCAAGTGAGATACATTAAGGGGGAGGATGGCGAAGTGTTGATGGAGGATGCCCTCATTAGGAGAAGGTGGCAGTCCTATTTTCATAGACTTTTGAATGACGAGGGGGACAAAAGTCTCGTGTTGGGGGACTTGGAACACTCAGAGAGGCGTCGCGATTACGGTTATTGTAGGCGTATCAAGGTGGAAGAGGTCAAGGTTGCTATTCGTAGGATGTTATTCGTAGGATGCGTAGGGGTAGGGCGACTGGGCCCTACGAGATTCTGGTGGATTTCTGGAAGTACACTAGCGGGCCAGGTATAGAGTGGCTGACAAGGTTGTTTAACATCATTTTTGGGGAAGCGAAGATGCCCGAATCTTGGAGATGGAGCACGATGATTCCTTTATATAAGAACAAGGGGGACATTCGGAGTTGCAACAACTATAGGGGTATCAAGTTGTTGAGCCATACTATGAAGGTTTGGGAGAGAGTGGTAGAATGGAGACTGAGGAGGGTAGTGACTATCTCAGAGAATCAGTTCGGTTTCATGCCAGGTCGCTCGACTACTGAGGCCATTCACCTGGTAAGGAGATTAGTGGAGCAGTTTAGGGAGAGGAAGAAGAATTTGCATATGGTGTTCATTGATCTTGAGAAGGCATATGACAAAGTCCCCAGGGAGATTCTGTGGAGGTGTTTGGAGGCTAAAGGTGTTCCTGTGGCGTACACTAGGTCGATCCAGGACATGTATGACGGTGCGAAGACGAGGGTGAGGACTGTAGGAGGGGATACAGAGCACTTTCCCACGTTAACAGGGTTGCACCAGGGATCGACTCTTAGTCCGTTCTTATTTGCCTTGGTGATGGATGTTTTGACGTGGCGTATTCAAGGGGAGGTGCCTTGGTGTATGCTGTTTGCTGATGATGTGGTACTGATTGACGAGACCCAAGGAGGAGTGAATGATAAGTTGGAGGTTTGGAGACAGACCCTTGAGTCTAAAGGATTTAGGTTGAGCAGGACTAAGACGGAGTACCTGGAGTGTAAGTTTAGCGATTCGAGGCATGAAGCTGATGCGGTAGTGAAGTTGGACTCCCAGGCCATTCAGAAGAGGGAGAGTTTCAAGTATCTGGGGTCTATGATTCAGGGGAACGGCGATATTGACGAGGATGTCACGCAGCTTATTGGTGCAGGGTGGAGGAAATGGAGGCTCGCTTCGGGAGTTTTGTGCCATAAGAATGTGCCCCTGAAGCTTAAAGGTAAGTTTTACAGAGTGGCCGTCCGTCCGGCCATGTTATATGGAGCCGAGTGTTGGCCAGTTAAAAACTCCCACACCCAAAAGTTGAAGGTAGCGGAGATGAGGATGTTGCGAGGGATGTGTGGACTTACCAGGAGTGATAGAGTTAGAAATGAGATTATTCAAGAGAAGTTGGGAGTGGCGTCGGTGGTAGATAAGATGCGGGAAGTGAGGTTGCGATGGTTCGGACATGTGAAGAGGAGGTGCACGGACGCCCCGGTACGGAGGTGTGAGAGGCTGGCTGGGGATGGTTTTAGGCGGGTAGAGGTAGGCCGAAGAAATATTGGACGGAGGTGATTAGGCATGACATGGAGCAATTACAGCTTACAGAGTACATGACCCTGGATAGGAAGATGTGGAGGACGCGGATTAGGGTAGAGGGGTAGTGGGTAGGAAGGTGTCCTTTTTTAGCAGGGAAGAGTGTTTGCTTGTATCTTTGACTGTTGTTTCTTAGGCAGAGTCTTGTTCGCGCTGCTTTGGTGTTATTTGTGATCCTGATTAACTAGCCTATAGTGTTGATCTGTGAGTGCCTTGCTTCGTCGAGTTGCTAGCATTCTGTTACCCCTTTTGCTGTTGGTTTTTATGATTTTTACGACTCTTAGGATTTGTGTGATTCTTATGATTTTGATTTATGATTTTTATGATTGTTTTATGATTTTTATGATTTCTGATTTATGATTTATTTTTAATGGTTTTTGTTTGTTATTGTTATCGGTTCTGAGCCGGGGGTCTATCGGAAACAGCCTCTCAACTTCACCTGAGGTAGTGGTATGGACTGCGTACACTTTACCCCCCACCCGCCACCCGACCCCACCTGGTGGGAATACACTGGGTATGATGATGATGATGATGAATTAAGTTTAGTGAATAAAATGTCGTTATTGACATCAAAAGTCAAAATTATATTGATATTGATACACGAAAATACACTCTAAACAATATAAAGGAAAAACGAACTACATTATATATGAGCATAATAATGTAACACAATTATTTGTAACAAATTAATAATAGAAGAAAAGATTATGGCAAAGAATAGAAGATGGCAACCTAAAAGTTATGGAAGAAAACTGAAAGTCATCAAGAGGCTAACAACATCATAATTTTGCCACCACACCTGTCACAAATACAAAAAAATAAATAGTGAAACACTTAAAGTCAATTTTCAAAAACAATGAAACAAAAACCACACATAAGACACTCTATGAGGATATGAAGAAAATAATAAAAACAAAATCAAAAACTAATAAAGCCATCTATCAAGAGGCCAACAATATCATAGTTTTGCCACAACATCAATCACAAATACAAAGGATGGATTGTGAAACATATATCAATTTTCAAAAACAATGAAACAAAAACTACACATAAGACACCATAGGAGGATATCAAAAAAAAAAAAAAATCTAACATAATATAAACTACTGTTGTAGCCCGTTAACTATATATATATATATACCTTTCTACCCAAAAAAAAAAAAAAAAAAAGTCCTAACACTTAATAAATTTTTGGAAAAAAAAATTGTCATTATGTCCAAAAAAATAAAAAAATCCTAACACTAACAAATTTGGAAAGAAAAAAAAAGAAGTGCTACTAACAAATTTGGAAAAAAGAACAGTCGTGCGTGTATATATATATATATATATATATGTATATTCCTTTCTGTCAAAAAAAAAAAGTTCCTAACACTTAATAAATTTTTGGAAAAAAAAATTGTCATTATGTCCAAAAAATAAAAAAATCCTAACACTAACAAATTTGGAAAAAAGAACGGTCGTGCGTAGCTTTTGACGGAAACCATTATATTTTTCTTTTCCTTTTTCTTTTTCCCCTTTTACTATATATTTTAACTTTTTCATGTATACAAGAAAAAAAAAATTACCAATATTAATTCTCTATATATTATTCTTTTACCATATAGTTTAAGACTCCTTAATTCTTAAGAACTATATTTTAGGACTTCTTAATTTTTTAGAATTATAGTTAATATTATAAGAATAACTAAATAATAATTTGAGAAAAATAGTGAAAAGACAATTTTGTCTATTGCAGAGTTTTTTAATGAAGGGAAAAAAGTTCAAACAACATTTATAAGGTCCTTTACACTTTTAATATAGTACTAGTTTAGGATACGTGTGTTGCACGTGTATCAAGCGTTAATTAAGAATAAAATGTATAAATTATTATGTGTAAAAAGTATAACGTAAAATTTTGAAGATAAAAAAAATATAGTTAATTAAAGAGGAACATGATAAATCACCATCATACAAATAATTAAGGAGCAAAATATATTCTCTTACTATATATTTTAGGATTCTTAATTATTGATTCCTCTAATATCTCTTACCATATTTCCCTTTTTTCGGACTCCTTAATTTGTAAATTATATTTTGCTTTAATCATCTATTATAGGGCTCCTTAATTTTAAATATTATAAAGATAGTTAAACAATAATTTAACGAATATAGTAAATGACGATTTGTCTATTGTAAAGTCTTTTTGAAAAGGGCAAAGGTTAAAATTACATTCTAAGGGCCTTAGTCTGGGTGGTAAGGCCTTATGTAAGCCCGAGTTAAAATATTAGGACAACAAAGTCAAAAAAGGAAAGAGAAAAACTATCAATCAATAGGTTCCTACCAACATTCAAAAATAGACATTTAATTATCTTCATATATTTATTTCATCAAGATTTTTCTTATATATTTTTAAGTCCTTTTTTCTAATAAGTGAAACTCTCAATATTTTACGTACACCCCTTACCATATAGGAGTATCTCTTTTTACCGTATATTTTAGGAGTCTTTAATTTAATTAACTAATAATTTGAGAAAAATAATAAATGATGATTTAGTCTATTATTTATTATCTTGACTTTCTCAAAAAATATTAATTTAGAAATCTTTTACTAA
Source organism: Capsicum rhomboideum (assembly GCA_031232105.1). Taxonomy (NCBI): domain Eukaryota; kingdom Viridiplantae; phylum Streptophyta; class Magnoliopsida; order Solanales; family Solanaceae; genus Capsicum; species Capsicum rhomboideum. Next base: position 132,066,958 of record CP124712.1, on the reverse strand, counting down.
ATTTGAGAAAAAATGCTTTTGGGTTTAGGAGGGTTGTATCATGTATGGTGCTGTCAATCTTGCACCATTAGCCTCAGCCTCAGATAAACTTTCATCAGAAGAACCCATACCAGTCCCTAGTCTGAAAACTTGTAGTACCGCCTACATAGAGGGTAATATGTACGTTGCTGCCCACCGCCTTTACCAGATGGTATGGTTATGGATGACTACTTACGTTTTCAAATACACAAAAAATGAAAAATTCATAAATCAAAGTCTTTTTCTAATTCTCCTTCCCATATATTTAGGAGTCTATATTACTGCTTCACTGCCACATCCTTTATGTAACTCAGATTTAATCTTCATGGAAGACACATAAGTAAAAGTGGAATATTACAATAAATTTAAGGCTTAGTCTTTGGTGTCTCAGCTACCTGATTTTACTTAAAGCATCACACAGCTCACCAAAACTCGAGCAACTCGCAACAGCGAATCTGTTTCTCCCGCACAGCTAAGGGGCTTTTTGTAAATCTCTTCCTTTCATTCTAACTTTAAAATCAATAAAATCAATAACAACAACAATAACATATTTAGTGTAATCCCACAAGTGGAGTCTAAAAAGAGATCTTACCCTTAGCTTTGCAGGATAAAAAAACCGTTTCCGATGACCCTCGGCTCGACAAAACATGATATAAATCAAAGAGATCAATAATATACCTGATCAATTTAAATTTTCTTCTCTTCCTCTTGAATTTGATTTGCACCTAGAGGAAAGAAATCAAGTATCTTATTGGTAACTTGCACGCTTCATAACTAAAATTCTACTCAACCTCAAATTTTTAAATATTAAAAGTCTTTATATAGTTCAAATAAATAAAGATGTATAATAACAAACAGTAAAAGAAAGGATTACCAAAAAGCTGATAACATCATAATTTTGGCACAACACCTTTCACAAAATAGTGAAACACATAAATCAATTTTTCAAAACGATTGAAACAAAAACCACACATAAAACATCATAAGAGGATATAAAAAAACAAAAACAAACAAAAATCTAACAAGAAGCACAAAAATAATAAAATAAACCTTCAAATATAATTATATGAAGCTAAGTAAACTATCGATAGAGAATCTACTAATTAGAATAAGCATTATCAAGGAACATTATTATTGATTATGATTCTGAAACTTGACGAGACATCGACAAAATAGTGTTGTGCATCGTGAGGTTATTTGCTAGTGGATGCTAATCTGGGATACTATTTAAAGACAATTCTTTACCTCTATCATATTTTTTAGGACTCCTTTTTAATTTATACAAGAAAAAATAAAATCTACTTGCATTAAAATTTTCATATATTTTTCTCTCACAAACCAAATAGGAGACCAAGTTGGAAAAAAAGTAACGTAGGAAAATTTTCAGCTGAAATAATTTATTTTTGAGGTATTTAATTGGAAGAGAAAGGTGAAAAGACCATTTTATCTAAAGCAGAGACTTTTAATGAAGGGCAAAAAGTTTAAATCACTTTTCTAAGGATCTTCACACTTTTAATATATTAGAGATTAGAGATAGAGATAGAGATTAGAGATAGAGATTAGAGATTAGAGATTAGAGATTAGATATATATATATATATATATACACCTTTCTATCCAAAAAAAAAAAAAAAGAGTCCTAACACCTAATAAAATTTTGGAAAAAAAAAATTTTCATTATGTCCAAAAAAATAAAAAAATCCTAACACTAACAAATTTGGAAAAAAAAAGAACTGCTACTAACAAATTTGGAAAAAAGAACGGTCGTGCGTGTATATATATATATATATATTCCTTTCTGTCCAAAAAAAAAAAAAAAAAAAGAGTCCTAACACTTAATAAATTTTTGGGAAAAAAAATTTGTCATTATGTCCAAAAAAAATAAAAAAATCCTAACGCTAATTAATTTGAAAAAAAGAACTGCCACTAACAAATTTGGAAAAAAGAACGGTCGTGCGTAGCTTTTTGACGGAAACCATTATATTTTTCTTTTCCTTTTTCCTTTTTCCTTTTCCCTTTTCCTATATATTTTACCTTTTTTTCATGTATACAAGAAAAAAAAACTTACCAATATTAATTCTCTATATATTATTCTCTTACCATATATTTTAAGATCCTTTAATTTTTAAGAACTATATTTTAGGATTCCTTAATTTTTAAGAAGTATAGTTAATATTATAAAAATAATTAAATAATAATTTGAGAAAAATAATGAAAAGACAATTTTGTCTATTGCGGAGTTTTTTAATGAAGGGCAAAAAGTTCAAACAACATTTATAAGGTCATCTATACTTTTAATATAGTATAGATAGATAGATATAGATATAGATATAGATTACACAAAATTTTGAAAAATTACTAACCAGATACATCACTTTTCTTCGGATATATTGTGTTGTTGATACATAATGTGTAATATCATATACATTTCAATGTATCATGCCCATAATTAATTCATGATACATAAGTTAGTAGGTTGGTTGTTATGTATCTTGACCATAATTAATTTAGGATACATAAGTAAACTCGTGATACATCATCTCTCGTACAAGTTTCTTCAAATATATTGCTTTTCGGATACATAATTCTTTGGATGCATTACTTTCCGAATACATATAAAATATGGGATGAGATATAATTAAATAAAAGATATGAAATATTATGTAGATATGGTATGGCTCCTAGCCTCCTGTTTATCACACAAGCTACAAAAAATAAAATCCTTTTTTTTTCAATGAGTGTCCAGATGTTTGAAATCCTAAAAGCAGACGATTGAAACACATATTATTATGACCCTTAATGGATGTCCTTTTAGTTATACGGCTCTTTTAATAGGATATCGAGAGAGAAAAAATTAACACAAAAAAAAATTGTAAACAAAACGCAGATGATCTTTCTTGCGAATAGTGTATTTGCATAGTTGTGCCGTTGGATATTTTAGGTTTAGTTTGAGGGGAACTAATTTCCCATGTTAATGTTATAATTCTATTGCAGGTATGGAACTTGAGTCGAACATTAGTTTAATGAAAAGCTGATACAGGGCTTATCTAGCCTTGACCTCTCCACCTCAATAGCTACTCTAGTTTTTAGGGATGTGATTCTCCAAGTTGTATCAATTTACTCATCTGTATAATTGAATCGTACCTCACTAAATCTTACATTACTAACACAGCATATGCCCCGGCTGCTTGATCATTCTGTGTGCCAGGTAAAAGTTAATGAAATTGAAACGCCTTTTCCTATGACCATTTCCCAACTGAAAAATGGAATTCGATTGTATCAATCAATTCAACTAAATTTCCCAGTAACTGGTTCTCTAAATAACGGTGTGTTCATCACTAATGTGTATAGTTTTATGAAACCAACAGACAGCTTGCATATGCTCCATTCTCTTTCAAATAAACGTATACTACAGAGGAAGAATGTGATCCTCTTCAGCCCCCAGCTTCTGGAAAAACTAATCTAAAACAATAAAATAAGAAGCAGAAAACAAAACTAAGAAATAGAACTTTTAACTTTCACCAAGTAGCAGCAGCCTCAATAAAAACTAGCTGAAGAGAACACAATATCAATTTTATTACCAAATAATGCTATAAATGCTACATGCTCGAAAAAAGATTAGCTTGACAGTGCCTTAGGAAGTAAAATAAACACCACTTTGTCCAACAAAAGGGACATGAAAAATGTTTTTAAATTCTTTATTTCCTTCTCAAGTTTCTCTATTGAGAAGATCCCTCTCTTTATGCTCTGTCATATTTCCGCAATTAAGTAGGCAGATTGTAAACGTGGCCGAATGATCAGTTAATCAAACTGATCCTCATTGCTTTGTCAACTGACGAATGACGTATTGAAGAATACCTCCATGGTCGAAATAAGCCAACTCCACCTGTACAAGATAAAAGCAGCTCTTAAATGTCAATATCTTGCCATGAACTAATGAATGGTGAAGGAGAAATTATGTGGGATATTTCCGGCTGTTGTGAAAGTATGCAACAGAAATAGGTGCACAACCGCATGCGGGATTATATTGAGATCCTATCTGTCTATATCGCCTTGTGTGATTTAAAAGTTAATATGATAAAGTGACAGATTCAGATCTTTCATTTCTTATTTGAGCATTGAAGCTAGTGTAAGAAGGGACAAGTGTTTTCCTCTTTTTTTGAGCGTGATGGAAAATATTCTTATTTTGTACTTCACATATTTGTCATTCAATAATCGTGAATGCAAATGTTGATTACTACAAAGGATGCACCATGATTTACTGTTGAAAGAACAATAATTACTACTATTATGCCCCAATCCCAAACTAGTTAGGTAGCTATATGAATCCTCATTAGCCATGCCGCTAAGTGCGACGTCACAATCCAGTAACCATGATTTACTGCCCATATGAAGTCTGAATTTTCCAACACTTTTTTTAGTTAAGTATTCTAGATCTTGACATCCTATCTTTTCTTATGACGATGCTTCAATCCCAAACTAACTAGTTAGGGGTGGCTATGTGAAACCTCTATATCAAATTGGACACATTGCATTCTACTACTAAAATAATGTCTTAAACACTAAAAAAAAGGATATTGACATCCTTTGTTCAAGTTCTGTAAAAAGACCCACAAGATTTAAGTGCCCCAATTCTTTAAGGGTCCTAATTTAAAAACACAAAAATGGCTTTGAAGAATAAATTTCTTTTATTTTCCTTTTGTTTGTCTCCTTTCCTTTAGCACTATTGGTGAATACTTGTATAGACGTTAAATCAACACAACACTGTCAAAGAGGCAGCATTTTTATAATGCAAAGAAATTGTCATATCAACATCTTTCACACAATGAAACACCAGGAAATAAGATCAAAAACTGAAAACAAAAGAGAGCTAGGTGTACCTCAGTGTCAAACCGCACTGTGCAGGTGAAGGATTTTCCAGCATCTGTTTGTACAGTAACGTCTTGACCTGGGCGGATCTCACTAATATTTTCAGGAAGATCAATTGTATATCGCTCATGACCTGTCAATCCAAGAGTGTCTGCATCCTCCCCAGCCTTAAAACATAGAGGCACGATACCCATTCCCACCAAGTTGCTGCGGTGAATCCTCTCGAAGCTCTTAGCAATTACAGCTTTAACTCCCTGTTAAATTGTTTTTAAGTAGTTAGGAAATCCTATGACAAAAAAGAAAAAGACGGGACCAACCAAGTCAAGAAGAAATGCTCAAGAAACCCACCAACAACATTGGGCCCTTGGCAGCCCAATCTCGGGAGCTTCCACTTCCATATTCAGCTCCAGCCAAGATAATAGTGTTTTGCCCAGCGGATTTGTATTTCTGAAAGCATCATGTGTTTAAGAAGTGTCAACATAGAACAGCAAAGTGAAATGCACAATGCAAACTGCATCTTTGATGAAAACAGGATTTGAACCATTAAGAAACATAGAAAGGAAAGTACCATTGCAGCATCAAACACAGATAGCTTTTCTCCTGAGGGAATGTGCACTGTCTTTGGACCAACTTCCCCGTTTAACAGCTTGTTTACAAGGCGGATATTGGCGAAAGTACCCCTAGCCATAATTTCATCATTACCACGACGGCTACCATATGAGTTGAAGTCTCTGCGATCGACACCGCGCTCCATAAGGTACCTAGCAGCAGGGCTATCTTTATGAATGCTTCCGGCAGGTGAAATGTGATCCGTAGTAATACTGTCACCAAAGTTCAGCAAGCAGTAGGCATCCTTCACTCCATGGGGTCCAGGAGGATCCATGGTCATACCCTTGAAATATGGTGGCTCATGAATGTATGTAGATTTAGGATCCCACGAGTACAGCTTTGATGTTGGCACAGATAATTCATTCCACATGGTATTTCCCTTTGTAATAGCTTCATAAGTACTCATGAACATGTCTGGCAATACACTGGATTGAACAACCTAACATGGACAGTTTCATCATAAATTTACTCTCTGCATTATTGATCATGGGTATATAAGCACATAACTGAATACATACCTCAGCAATTTCTTCAGTTGATGGCCATATATCCCTGAAGTACACATCCTTACCATCCTTACCCTTTCCAATTGGATCTTTCTCAAAGTCGATGTCAACCTGCAAAGCATTGGTAGTTCTCATCAGTGACAAAAGTACACATGATAATGAACAATTAATTTTGACATGTTAAACATCCATGGATATTTTTCACAATATTAGAGGCCAAGACCAATATCAGAATGTGCATGAAAATTCAATGGGGAATTTAGTTTTGGAACCCTGTTTTCTGTTATTGTTTTTTTGCTCCTGGGTGCATTGCAGCTTGCACCAGGCTGAGTTATGTCTAAACACATTCCAGATAAGTCATTTATGGCCATACCTAAAGCACGACGCCTTTCACTTACTAAGGGTCTGTTTGGAAAGCCACCTGGTAATTAGAATTGGTGTAATTACTAGGGTAGTAATTACCAGCCTAGTAATTACACAGCCTAGTAATTACGATGACCTATTTGTTTGTCACAATGTAATTACACTGTAATTACAAGTGTACTGTTTGGTTGCACAAGTGTAATTACATGGTATATTAAAAAATTTAAATAAAAAATTAATTATCAAAAACTAAAAATGTATATTAGACAAATAAGGACCTTTATAAATGATATTAAATTAAATATTTAAGATATTTATATTTAAAAAAAAGGGCAGCCCGGTGCACTAAAGCTCCCGCTATGAGCAGGGTCCGGGGAAGGGCCCCACCACAAGGGTGTATTGTACGCAGCCTTACCTTGCATTTTTGCCAGAGGCTGTTTCCAAGGCTTAACTAGTATTATAAAAAAAATAATTGATTTGTATTTTTCAAATTAGTATATTAATTAAATTAATCATAAAAACTAAAAATACATGATTTTTAAGCACATGAAATGCATCTTTGATAAAAAAAAAATTAATATTATAAATATAATGTCATAAAATTATTAAAACGCTTGACAAAAAGATAATTTATCAATTCTAACTAAAAAATGAATGGCTTGCAATGTGAAATATCAAGTCATTACTAGTAAAATAAATAAGTTGAAACTGAAAATATAACATAAGTTCAAAATTCAAAACATTAAAGTTAGCATAATACTCTTATGTCAAATTTCAACATAAAGTACATAATTATGACTCAAAAGAAAAGGAAAATGTAAGTCTATAACTTAATTCAACAATGAATTCTACTTTAATTTAAAAATTAGAATACTAACAAAATTATGTTAAATAAAAAAATAAATAAATAATAGATATTACGAACAATTACATGGAATCGCAAGAAGTAAAGGTTGAGAAATGAAATATAAATAATATAAAATAAAAAATATATTTTTTAAAAATATTAGAATAATAAAAATATAAGAATTAAAAATAATAGAAATAAAAAATAAATTAAAATGAAAAATATAAATAAAAGAAAGAAATTAAAAAGTAATCAGCTTGTAATTACACCATGTACCAGCAATTCACAGCTCCCCCTGTGAATTGGAGAGTGTAATTACACCCAATTAACTGCTGACCAAGTAATTACCTGGCCAACCAAACATGTCAAACTGTGTAATTACACCCAATTACACCAAATCCAATTACCAGAGTGGCTTTCCAAACAAGCCCTAAAAGGCATAATCCTTTTTTAACTTGAAATATGTTCTTTCCTCCTTTCACTTACTATAAAGAATAACATTAAGGTACAAGTAATTATCAAGATAAATTCATCATATAACTCTTAAGTGCATTTTACTTACAGTGCCAGCAAGAGCATAGGCAACCACCAAAGGAGGTGAAGCAAGATAGTTAGCTCTTGTCAGGGCATGAACACGCCCCTCAAAGTTTCGGTTTCCGGAGAGTACAGCAGCAGCAACAATGTCTGCAGAATACATACATTTTGAATTAGTCAAACAATATAGCGAAATGATCATTGACCAAGACAGAATCCAGACAGCAATATTTTAAATCATAATCAATTGTATGGACTTGCCATTCTCTGTTATGGCAGAAGCAACAGATTCATCCAAGTCCCCAGAGTTCCCGATACAAGTGGTGCAGCCATAGCCAACAATGTTGAAACCTTGCTGATTTAAATACTTTTGTAGCCCACTGTTTCGTGAAGAAAAATAACATATTACAGTGTGTTCAAATAACAATGGTCTGGGTAAGTAGAAATTTTTTCTTTCAGAAACTTCCAATCAATACCTCTTGAGTAAATATTTTGTAACAACACCAGAGCCTGGAGCAAGGCTTGTTTTAACCCATGGCTTAACCTGGAAATTAATCAGGAACCAGGATTAAGATGGCATGCCTAAACCTATAATCAAATAAAAAGGCAAGTATATGGAGTAGAACTAACATGTAGACCCAGCTCAGAAGCCTTTTTAGCAACCAGAGCTGCTCCTAGCATAACGCTGGGATTGGACGTATTTGTGCAACTTGTGATAGCAGCAATCACAACACTGCCATGTTTGAGCTCTGCAGGTTGCCCATGGAAGGAAAACTTAGCCACTTTATCTTGCACCTCTTTTGGCACAGCGAATCCCTGCAGCAATGTAGAGCAAGTTGGATTAGCATTTCCAGAAGTCAGAAGCTGGGGTTGGATACTTTATAGTCTCACAAATATTTATGTTACAAGTGATCAACAAAAAGCACTAAATGGTAAATATCAAAATGAATAGCTCGCTCACCTTGAATCCAACTTTGTTATCTAGGCAAGCATGCCAGTCAGACTTCATTTCTTTCAAAGGCACGCGGTCATGAGGTCTGTAAAGGATTAAAAACATGTTATATGGATCGACCTTATGGGACATTTTGCATCTTAAATCAGAAATTATCCAAGCAGGAAAAATACCTCTTTGGCCCTGACACACAAGGTTCAACATCGGCAAGGTCTAGGTTCAAATAAGAAGAGTACACTTTTTCTGTTTGAGGCTGAAACAATTTTTTTTAAAAAAAAATAAAAAATCAATAGATTAGATCATAATCTTCATTCATTCGCCAAATTAAGATTCTCATACTGAAACTAGAGTAACCGCAACTGAGGCAGGATAGGAAATACCTCATTATAATCGACAAACATATTATTTGCACGGAGATATGCCTCTACCATTCCAACCTAATTTTTGCACAGAGGGTTAGCAGCCACATATAAAGAAGAACTTTCACACTCTATCTCCACTTAAAAGCAAATGTCTGAACACTTACTGTTTCATCACTTCTCCCTGTTAACTTGAGATATTGCAGGGTAACATGATCTACAGGGAAGAAACCCATTGTTGCACCATATTCAGGAGACATGTTTGCAATGGTGGCCCTGTCAGCCAATGAAAGCTCACCCATTCCTTCACCTATATGAAAACAGACAAGTAGTCAAATCCTTGTCTGGTGGATCTATTAAGCAATGGTTAAACTATTTGCATGGAAAACTTAGTCAATGTTTAGATATCTACCATAGAATTCAACAAACTTTCCAACAACACCATGCTTCCTCAGCATTTGAGTGACAGTCAGGACCAAGTCAGTGGCAGTTACACCATTTCGCAATTTCCCTGATAGCTTGAACCCAACAACTCCAGGCAACACCATACTCATTGGCTGTCAGTATCCAGAAGAAACATTACAAAGGTGTCATCCAAAGTGCAAATATCAGAATATAATATATAGCAAAGTATTTTTCATAATATAAAGTGAACAGTAACTAGACAGATTAAGCGAACACGGTGCATAAAATTCTAAGATGAGGTAAAATAACATCCTATTCCAACTTGATCTGATTTTTATTGGAAGATAGCTGGCTACATGCACTAAATGCTGAATGGAAAAAGTACAACCAAAACTCACTTTATTACAAGTTAGAACCACACACACCAACCCACCCCACCCCACCCCCCCACCCCTCTTTCTCAACAATAAAATGATGAAAATTTAGTCTTTCATTATAGTCAAATGGACACACGAAACTAGCCGAATGCATTAACTACACGAAGACTCATGAATAACCTTTCTTCATTTGGATGACTTCATGAATCACCAAAATTTGCTATCAGGAATACATAGAATTTTGGGAAGAGTCTAAAATATGGAATTAAAAATGGGTCAGTGGATGCAATGTAAAACCATCTGTAAGGAAAGAAGAAATACAAGGTCAGATAAATGAGGGAAGGAAAAGTCCTACGTAATCCACTATCATGCTCCTCGCTGATCTAGAGTATTAAGTGTAAAGAATAACTTTACTCCCTTGCTCCGACTTGGCACGATTATTTACTCCTGTTTAGTCTCTAATAAAGAGAAAATATTTGCCAACATATTACTTCTTAAACTCATGTAACTATATACACTGATTGATGTCCCTCCATTAACTTCTGCATGCGCCAGTCACCACGTTCATGGATATTCTACACTAGAAAAGATTTGACAAAGTGCAGAAATGAATACGTGTCACAAGAACAAAGTGGGACACCTTAGCATAACAGCATAGCTATCTAATCTTTGCAGCAACGCACGAATAAACCAGGATTCAGCAAGGGATAGAAGGATGATCATGGCACTCATAGTCTCATACCTGGCCAAGCATGGCAGCTTCTGCCTCAATACCTCCGACACCCCAGCCAGCAACTCCTAGACCATCAATCATGGTGGTGTGGGAATCTGTTCCGACCACGCTATCTGGGTAGAGCAAGCCTTCCCTATTAAAGACGACCCTTCCAAGATATTCAAGATTCACCTACAATTATAGTGCAGAAAAATATTTTAAGCTTTGCAAATGCACTATTTCAGAAGCGGAATCTCACTCCATATCCGCTAATGACGGAAGATAAGTAAGAACATTTAAAGTTTTGAATTCAGGATTCAAGAAATAGCTAAAGCCCAGCACAACTATCATATTCAGTAAATCCAGCAGCACAGACAGAAAAGTCACATTCAGTTTTCATGTCCAATACCTGATGCACAATACCAGAACCAGGTGGAACAACAAGCATGTTTTGGAAAGCATTGGATCCCCACTTAAGAAAGGCAAATCTCTCCTTGTTTCTTTGGAATTCAAGCTCCATATTAGCCTGAACTGCATTTTCTGACCTTGTTACATCAACTTGAACTGAGTGATCAATAACTAGGTCGACAGGAACCTGAAATGATATTCAAAAAAAAAAAATCATCATGAAGTGGGATGATAATCATTCATGAGAAGAACATTCAAAGAACTGTAACCAAGGAACTCAAGCAAGCATTAGCGATTAATAAGACAATATATAGTGACAATGCAATTAAATGGTTATGAACTGAAGTAAATATAGGCAACTCACTAAATGAAAGTCAGTTTGACTTATCAACACTATATATATAAGCAACTGACAAAATTCCTCTACCTGTTGTGTTTCAGCATTAACTATCACTGTTATACAGAGAACTCAAATGTTTTATTATTCATAAAGGTGATTGTACTGCATTCTTTTTGCATAGTTCAAGAGACTTTGCCACAATGCACTAACTAGAAAGTATCATACCAATGGATTGATCTTGTCAGAATCACTTCCAAGGTTGTTCATGGCATCACGCATGCAAGCAAGGTCCACCACAGCTGGTACACCAGTAAAATCCTGCCAAAAAGACAAATCAGTCAGGTGAAAACCGGTGATCATCACACTGCATTCTTTTTTCTTTCTCCTTTTATGTTGAATACATGCAAAACACAGTACCTGCAGCAAGACACGGGCTGGCTTGAAGGGTATCTCCACAAGCTTAGGTGCAGAATTTTCCCAGTCGATAATCTTTTCAACATCTTCCTTTTTCACTTGAAAGTTGTCACAATTACGGATTGCTGATTCGAGAAGAATTCTAATAGAATATGGTAGCTTGTCTGTCACATAGGAACCAACAAACCAAGTAAAAATCAATAATCAAACACTTCAAATTGAATATAAGATTCTTGAAATAAAAAATATATAGAGGGCCTGAAAAGTTACCAATCCTGGGATCATTGAGAGCAGGTAGGCTATAGAACTTTCCGAATTCACCACCTCCAGGCTTTGGAAGAGCAGTGAGGATTCCCTTAAATGGGTTCTCTGCAGCTGAATCCATCATACAAAAAAAAAGAATCAGATTCTTGATTTTTTTCTACTAAGAATTGATTCACTCACAGCAACTCTTAATAATACTTCTCATAAATAGCCTAAATTTTTATGATATATCCAACCACAAAGACTAATGATAAAAATGAAATATCTTTGGTCAACTTCAAAGTCTCCCACTCATTGGTCCCTACCACCATGTTCCTCTAACCTCTGTCTCAATGCAGATTATTACTACTCCCTTGTTCACTTTTACTTGTCACCTTTTCGTAAATTCAATTTGACTAATCTTTGGAGCTAAATTGAATTAGATTAATTAAATATTTAAAATTTTCAATTTATATATTCAAAATACAAAAAAATATTATAAATTGCAATTCGTTTTATATTAATATGACCAAAAATACATATTATAAAATGTTGTTCAAAGTTTATACAAGTTTGACTTTGGAGGAGGAAAAAGTGAACGAAGGTAGGCATATGCTTTCGATATACTTTTTCCGATTCTCTAAATAGAATTCAATAATCAATAACAAAAATTATACAGAAAACAAATCTAGCTTTTCGAGAACCCCAAAAATATCATGAACTTATTTACGCTACCATTACGGATAACTGATAATTCAAGCAAAATGGGGAAAATTCAGTGAACAGACAAAATTACTCACCCATGGTAGCGAGTTTCCGATGGAATCCGTTAAGAGCCGGAGCAGCAGTCCTGATCTGAGCAGTCAAACTGATCGGAGACTTCCAATCAACACCGTGACTCCACCGCGTCACGCCGCAGCCCAGTGACCGAAGCGTCGACGAATAATAATAACAACGCTGCTGCTGATTAACTCCGGCACGACAGGACGGCGCGTGAGCAGCACTCGAAGTAGAAGCGAGTGTCCTCGAAGATGCTCTCAATAGCGAAGAAGCAGCAGATGAAGAGTATTTGCGAGCTGTATTACTATACATGACTAATCCTCAATATTTATAGATCACATTCAAAACAATAATCCGTTTGATTGTGCCTCGGGTTGCGTGCCAGCAATTCTAGAAGAGAAAAAAAGACAAAATATGGAAATTGCTGATGAAGAAGAAGATATTGTGATTGAGAGAGAGAGAGAGAGAGAGAGAGGGGAAAATGGGTTAATGGTAAGTAGTGCCGAAGGTGCGGCACATGAAATGGAGCTATTAGAAAGTTTTGGCTGGCTATGAGTTTATATGGTGGGTTTTTTTGTGTTTTTACTATATATAAAGAGGGGTGGGTGGTTAGGGGAGGGGAATGGTAATAAGGAAAAATGAATATGATTAGGTCAAAATTATCTATTTTTGCGCAACTTTGTTTGTTTTGAAATTACTAAAAAAAATTAAAAAAATAAAAAAATGGAAGATACTTATGGCCTTTGGAAATGTCTTTTTTTTTTTTTTTTAAATTCACAACCTCTATCAAAGCCTCGGCCTTTCGAATGAGCACTCTGTAGTGTACACTTTGTGGTAACCTGCTCATTGTATAATAGTTTACAAACCACACAAGAAATATAAACCGCACTAGTCAAGTCTCATGCGACGAGCTCATGGCTGAGCAATAGACGAAGACTGAATGTGATCTCTCATCTGCCACATAAGAGACCCATCTCTCAACCACTCAACCATACCCTTGCGAACTTGACTTTTTTTAACTTCTTTTTCATTTTTATAACAAAGGGATTACTTTCTATTATGTAAAAGAAAACAGAAATATTCTTTTAAAAATGATTAGCTTGATTATGAGAATTTTTTATCATTATCGCAAGATATAGAGGGAGATCATGAGTGTCTATAACATAAAATTGATTTCTGTCCACCTCTTTGACATGTTTGTTTTTTTTCCCTATGAAATCTTCCACGTAATGCATACAAATGTCACATTATTACCATATGGTATCACTTTCTTTAGTTTTACTGTATAAAAAGAAAAAGGAGGCAAAGAAACTTATTTGGGTTGAATAATTGACGTACATTTATAATTTTCATTTTTCAATCGAAATAAATAATGAGGGAGTGTTCTATTTTTATCAAGTTTAAGATATAGATAAAGACAGAAAAGATTATTAATGGGGCTTGTGGCACACTTTCATAGGCCACAAGCCATCGGTGTAAAATTGCATTAGGTCCTTCTATTTCTTCTTACTTTTCTTGTTTTCCCCAATATTATTATTTTATTGAACAATTATTCAAACCTTTGGCCCCACAATAATTAGTTACTACATAATGTGTATTATTTTAGTGTCAAAATGAAGGACAATTATCTAAAAGCCAGGATTAAACGAATGAAGCCATGTGTTCACTAGCCTGGCCCAAAAAGGAGACGAATCATTATCTTCTATGAAAAGATTTTGGAAAAAATTTGATTCTTCGGAAAAGAGAGACAGAAAAGGAAAACATATGCTGCTTGGTCCTAAATTACCAACAATCAGGCGTGTGTTTTTATGGAAGAAAATATTTTTAAATTTTTTCATAATTTATATTAGTAAAATATTTAGAAATAATTTTTAAAAAATAATTAAATTTCTTTTTAAAAAGGTCCTAATAAAATAAAAAAATTAAATTTCATAAGTAACATTCAAAGTGCTAATTATCACTCTCTCAACCCCTATTGACCCTACTCTCGCCCCTCACCCTATCCCTATTTTATAAGTGCTAATATTTTACCCCGAAAACTTATAAAATATTTCTCTTAATATTGAACACAGTATTAATCTATTTATAAGGAATGATGAAATAAATACATTATACATAAAATAAAATAAAAATATAAAAAGTCAGAGTGAAAAATTATAAAACACAAGTGGAGAATTAGGTATGGGAAAGGAATGGTGACGATTCCCGACTAGAGAAACATACGAATGGGCATCCCTCGATAAGAGCTTTTACAATACCCTTGAGCCACTTTGCTTCAATAAAATTGATTTGCTTCTATTTTATTATTTTCTTAGTTAATTTGTTTGATCTATTTTTATTTTTTTTTGTCTATTTAAAAAAGAATAACCTTTCTCTATTTTTAACAATTCTTCGATTCCTACTTTCAAGTTTCAACATAACATGTTTAAGACCACAAGATTAAATGATATTTTGATATATTTGATATATCTGTAATTTAAGACTATAAAATTCAAAAGTTTTTTTTTTCTTTTTTAAATTTCATATCAAATCAAAATAGATCAATTAATTTGAAGCGAAGGGAGTATATTTTATATAAATAAATGCACTTTTTTTATTTATGGTAGTAATCTTTCTTAACTCTTATTTATTCATGCTGAAAGGGAAATGTATAGTTGGACGAATGAACTTCTCTTCCAGTTTCAAAGCTGACCTTTCTCTTGTTCTTACTATCCAAATTAGACACCTAGGAATTGAATGTTGTCTTGACACTACTTTTGGTGGCTCTTGGAGCAAGTATTTTCATTATTTTATTTCGAAAACATGATAGATTTATTTAATTGATTTATAAAAGAAAAAATTATAACATGGATCATAGGGAAGTATGAAATGCCTAATTGAACACCATGAATAAAATAAAAGTAATAAGAAGAGTGTTGGATTCAAACTCGTAACATTATGATTCAAATTATAATATTTTAAGTATTGAATTATCATGTTGTGGAGTTGCTCTCTGGACGCTGACTCTAAATATTTCTTTTGTTCAATTACATAGTCAAAATCTTACACGCAAAATTTATAATTGGAGATTCTATCCTTTTTTCGGATCCTGCGCATAGCGGGAGCTTTAGTACACCGAGCTGTCCTTTTTCTTTTTTAGATCTCTACTAGAGGGTTTTGCAAAAACAGAAACAATAATGCATGCAATGTAATCTTACAAGTAGAATCTAAAGAGAATGATGTGTACCTCTTACCTCTATCGTGTGAAGACAAAGATATATAATTTTTAAAAACATGAGACAAATTTCCTGTTTCTTATTTATAGTATTTCTCGAGTAGTTTATGAATGGATGGATATTACAATTAAATAAATATCCCATGTCATGTATTGATCGAATTACTAGGGAAAAGGTAAATTGGCAATCCGTGTTAAAAGAACAATTTTTGCCCGATTAAAGAATTACAAGGAGAGAGGTTCATTTGAAAAAAGTCCACTAGATGATTAGAAATTCTTTAAAGACATTGACACAAATTTAAAGCATTTAATAAAATTGGGATTTAGATCTAAGTGATTGTCCTAATCAAGACATATAATAATCTTTTGCAATTGCATTATTTAAAAGTTAGTTTCCTAACTATATTTTTTTTCAATTTGTTCAAGAATGTACCACCTCACTCACCCCTCAATTCCCAAGTCCTCCCCCCATCCCAACTCCTAGAGAGGGTGAGATGGAAGATTTAAGTACTTTTAATTAGTAAATGGTCCATGCTTTCTGTTCATCGAATCAGGCTATTTTTTTTTACCTTTTTTCTTTATATAGCGGTGATGCATATGTCAGCTTGTGTGCACTTCAAATAATTTTATAAATTTTATCAGCTAAGGCATGGGCAAATTGAAAGAAATTAAACTACTAGAACTTTTATCATCCCTATAATTTGAATAAGATAGCACGACACTTGTACTTCTCTCCCTCAATCTCACATTTATGATATAGATTGCTCTCATTTAGCTCGCCGCTACCACAATAATGGTTTTGCTTTCTTTTTTCTAACTATGTACTAAGATGTTTTAAGTTTTTTGGGTCGTCTCCTGCTTGTCCATAGATTCGATAGCAGTTAAGAGTGTTCTATTTGGGAATCTCTGAATTTATATTTATTTTCAACTCCTCAAAGTATTTCGTCGATTATTATGCCCTTTCTTATTTTTGGATGATTCAGTATTCACCGTAAACTTTTTTCTCATTTGAACCATCATAATTTTTAATTTATTTTATTAACTACAGGCTTGAGCCGGACTATCTTTGGTCAGTATTCCATCAATGCTATTTAACGTAAGCTATGAGATGAAGTTACCTTCTCAATTTCTAAAGACCTATTTGTACATGTGATATGAAATTATGATATGAAATCATATTGATATGGAGTAGAGTTGTTGTTTGGATACGCAACTTGAATTTTTTAAGTTAATTTTTTCGTAATCATGAAAACCCCAAAAGTTTAAAAAAAACTATCAAAATTTTTCTAATCCTTATATATTCTTACCAAATGAGCAAACCATAATTCATTAACAAACTATCGAAATAGCCCAATCTCAATGGTCCTTTTATAAATAAATATTTATAAATTTTCAAATTCACATCATTTTATAAAAATCACTAGTCAACAATAGTAATAACTAATTATTCTTTAATATAATTTATTCACATGATACGAGCAATGTCTTTACGTCAAGCATGGGTCTTTTTAACAAAATTTAAAATGATGGTTTTTTTTTTTTACCAAATATAAACTTATGAGTCAAGTTTTACTTGTAAAAAATTTGTAATCACATTTTGGAATCCTAAATTATACTTTTTGGAGAATTTGAGATTAGAAATCATGATCATAAATCACAATTCAAATACTGATTCGAAATCATGACTTGATACCACATGTCCAAAATGCAAACTAAAGAGCTATATGTTTTCTTTCATATAGTCCATGGCTCTTTGTCGAGATATTTTCATCGTTTTTATTTATACTTTTCAACTATAGTTTTGCACTTCAAAAGTCGATGGAGCCCCTTGATTTTTGTAAAAAAGTTGAGGGACTGCATTAGTTTTTTTTTTTTTTTGAAAAAGAAAACTTTTTATAGTTTTCGAGCATTTTTGCACGAAAAACCCGACAATCGTCCATTGATTTTTTAAAAAATATTAAAAAGAATAAATCAACAAACTGGGTTGATTTTCCCTTAGTTCTTTGGACTGCCTCAGTTCGTTGATTTTTCTCCCTCAATTTTTGTACTGTTCTTAGTAATGATAAAGGCAACCACTAATATTTGCATTCAAATAGGTTATTTCCATCAGACCCAACCCTGCTAACGTGGATTTATGCACCCACTGTTTTTTTATTTTTCGTGTTAAATACATACATTTTCATTTTCTCAAGATTGTGAATCTCGTGACATTTAACATAAATTTTCAAGTTGTTTCCTCTACTTGAGCTTCTAAAGCAACATAGGGTTAAAATCATAATAAAGTATTGAAAAATTCTTTTTGAGCAGCATTTCTTTCTTTGTTGAGTCAGATTAATATGAATCACTCATTATTTTTAGATATTACACTTTTTAAGTAACTTCATTTCAATTTTGGCTAAAGCCAAAAAAAAATAAAAAAATTATATGAGGGAATAATATAATCATGTCAATACCAAATGCATTTGTCTTGGACCGTCCTTCAAGAGTGTTTTCTATAAGTTCCTATTTTATTTTCCACAGAAATCTCATCATTAAGAAATTGTTCTTGAAATTTTATTAATCATTTTCTCTATTTTCTTGGTAAGTCAAATTGATTGTGAGTATTATTTTATCATGTTTTGACACATAAATAAGGTTGTAACTTTTGTTTTAGCTCACAGATGATTTGTCATAATGCGACAGAGTTTATTGGAATTTATTTTCTTGTTTCTTATGCTAAAAATGTTTATTGCATTAGTCGAAGACAAAACTTAAAAGAATTAGAAATCAAGTTATATAACTTGAGTAAAGTTCTTTTAAGTTAATAAAATGTTGGTCATTTGTTTCAATACAACATCTTGGTTCTTGTTATAAAAAGTCTTATTGGTAATCAATAAGTTTTAAGTAGATTAATTCAAAATTCTAAAATATTAGACAAAATTCTACTATTATTAACCAAAAACTTATAAATTTAAAAAGAAAATTTACTACATTCCTAATGTCATAACTTTATAAGAAAATAATCAACTTTTCAAAATATTAGTTGTAATTTATGATACAAATTGTAGTAATTTTCTAGTTGTTATAAAGAGACTTTTGTTGAAAAAAATTAAAATTAGTTATATCTTAAAATATATCTTGAAATATTTATAAAATAAAAAGTTGATAATATAGAAAGAAGATTCCATGAATTCCTATATCACTATACAAGAAGATTATAAATTTTTATATTAAAAGGCTTATAAATGGTATTTGATTATATGGAAAAGGGTCAAAATTGTTCCTGAAGTCTGAACTATGCGAAATGGATCACTTATATCCTCCGTTATATTTTGAGATCAAAAATGCCCCCGCCGTTATCCCAAGAGATCACAAATGCCCTTTAAAGTTAACAGTCCAAATTTTAAATGACGTGGCAAGCCACGCGGGACTTATCCCTCCACCTAAGCGTTGCCAACTAGGATTCCCACTAAACCCTAACCCATTCTTCTCTTGAATCACAAATAAAAGGTTAGTTTCATTTATTTTAGATTTTACTTAGGGTCGTTCGAATAAATAAGTAGGTTAAGTTTCAATCTCTCGTTACATATATTTACCCAATTGGTTCTATTTTTCTAGCCCCAGTACATTTATTCTATTTCCCGCCCTTTTTATGGCAGTTTTATATACTATTTTACAATTAATTTTTTCTAAATCAGTGATTTATAATTGTCCATGAAAAGAATATTTAAATAAACTTAATCTTTCAAAGGATAACCTTATAATTTGCATCTAAAAAAGTTTAAAGAGTTTTTTGGGGAAAAAAAATACATGAATTTTATTTTTTTAAAATTAGTAAATTTTCTTTCTCTTTACTCCATTGTAAATATCTTCTTAAATTCATGAAATGAGTTTCACTCAACATTTGAGTGTTAAGAATAATTATAAATAGACTTGTCAATCACTAAAAAAAAGAATAAATTATGGGAGATTGAAATTGTAATTTGCGGAGGTTACCAGCCTCCGTTATTTGTTATCAGCAAATAACGGGGGTTTTAAACCTTCACAAATTGCAGTGTTAACCTCCACAATTTACTAATTTTTTTTTATAGTGACTATGAACCGACCTAGTCTAGACAAACTAGTTCATGTAGGCTTTGTAATTTAACGGGTTAACTATCGTAAATTTTGCAACTTGGACAAGAAGGAAAGGCCTATGTCGAACGAAACAAAAGAATGCAAATTTCAATCAACATATACAAAACTATACACTAAATCCAAATAAGTTGCCAAAACACATACTGTAAGATATCAATGATATTGCAATTCGTCAAACTTGAATTTTAGCACGTCTTGATAAGATAAAACTCCTGATTTGATTGTAAGACTTTTTGGCCTCGTGCCATTAATTTATACTTGGTTCAATATATTATTTATAGGCTAATTTTAATTGGATTATTAGGAAAATTTACTTTTGGTTGTAACTTCCCACTTCCTACTTTGATGGAGAGTGGGAATAAAGTAATTGATCCTCTCTCTGCTTTTAAAACTGATGAATACCGTATTATGTATTATATACTATTCTAAAAGAAATAGTAAAAGGAAGAGAGAGAGAGAAAAAACCTTTTAATCAAGTACACAAGATCAAGAGCTTCCGCATATTTCAGTCAAGATTAAAATTATGGTCGATTCAGGTATGTTTCTTGACTGACTTATTGCTATATGTGAAAATCATTAAGTTCTACGATTTCGAAATCATGTAATCCTTACATATGGTATCAGCGCAAGGTTTTAAGAACTAGTGATTTTCCATTAAAATTAATGTTTCTCCCAATTTTGTGAACCCTAATTTTTGTATGTTAGGAATTTCACAATCACTGAAATAACAAAATTTTTGGTAAATTATGATTTATACATCAATGACGGAACTGAATTACGTATGTTTTAACCAAATCTTTATGGCTGATTTGTAGGCTTGAAACTCACTTATTCTGTGAGATATAATGTTTGGTTTATTACTTTATCTCCACCCACTTTATAGAATATAATTAAGTGTTAGTAGTAGAATGTTATAAAGTGATATTGGGATTTGAATCCGCTGAGAAGTAAGACTTAATTGTTTTTCTTGCTGGAACAAAGACCTAGAAGGATATACAATGTTAATTCCTACACAATTGAAAGGAAATAATTTCCTGTACCCATAATAATTTTTAATGGTTCAAGATACTACGAGTTTATGGGATTTCATGATTTAAATCCAGAAAGTTTGACTTCTTGAACTTATAGTATTCGCATTACTATTTTAACTTTTGAGTAAGGTTATTGTTTGATCATCTAAAGTAGTGATCAAGTCACTGAAATTTCTTTCAACTTGTTAATCGGACACGGGATTATTGCATATTTGGAATTATTAGGATTAAATGATTCGTTAATCACCAAAGTGATCAAATTTTTATGAATAACTAATTTCATAATTATGATTAAACTTAAACTCAATTATCCATTAATCTTGATGTTTATAACCGATATAACACTTATGGATAAATTAAAATCTTTAGTTATAAGACATTTATGGATCACCCAAAGATTGATTGTTTGTTCTTATAACCATTGAACTTTGAGGAGATAATTTAGATGTGTCGTTAGTTTTATTTATTTATCCAAAGATAATAAATATTATTAATTGATACATAAAAGGTTATCGAATTACGCTAAATTCACTTTTAAGCATCATTATGTTTAAAGTTGTATTTTGATGTTTAGCCCAAAGGAGGACATCAAGATATATTTAAGAGTACATAAACCATTTCTAAATATGATAATATGTTTAAACTCATAACTCAAAGTATTAACAAATGAGCATGTTCTATTTGCAGCATTTGCTCTTCATTCACACTCTGCTTCTGTTATGACTTTTAATGATCTTAACTTCTCAGATTGGTGTGATTAGATCAAATTTCATCTCGGAGTTTTAGATCTTGATGTTGCACTTTACACTGAGAAGTCAACTACTATTACTGAAACTAGTAGTGCTGAAGAAAGATCCTATTTTAAGCAATGGGACCGATCGAACAGATTAGGCCTAATGTTTATGCGAATGAATATTGCGGGCAACATTAAGACTACTCTTCCCAAAACTGAGAATGCAAAAGAACTTCTGAAACTTGTGGAAGAATCCTCTCAAACTACTGATAAGTCTCTTGCTGGGACACTAATGGGTACTTTGACCGCCATGAAGTTTGATAGTTCACATACCATGCATGAGCATGTCATTGAAATGACAAACATAGCAGCAAGACTTAAGTCCTTGAGAATGGAAGTTGAATAAAATTTTCTTGTACAATTCATCGTCAGCTCATTACCGTTTGAATATGATCCTTTCCAAATGAACTACAACACCATGAAAGACAAATAGAACATGCATGAATTGCACGGTATGCTGGTTCAGAAGGAAACAAGGCAGAAGAATCAAGGAACCCACTCGATATTATCGTTTGATTCTCGATACTGGCCGTCACTTAGATTTACTTGAAACTTGCTATGTACCTTCTCTTTCGTGAAATTTAATTTCTTTGTCTAAGTTAGATAAGACTAGATACTCTTTTAATTTCGGTAATGGATGTTTTAGTTTGTTTAAGCATAATTATCTCATTGATACTGGTACTCTTTGTGATAACTTATACAAATTGAATCATGAGAATCTGTTTGCCGAAACACTCTTAACTCTACATCATAATGTTGGAATCAAACGAAGCTTGGTAAATGAACAATCTGCTTACTTGTGGCATAAACGTTTAGGTCACATATCCAAAGAAAGATCGAAAGGATCAGTTAAGAATGAAATTCTATTAGATTTGGATTTTACTGACCTTAATATTTGTGTGAATTGTATTAAAGAAAAACAAACAAGGCACACTAAGAAAGGAGCCACAAGAAGCACACAACTTCTTGAAATTATACACACTAATATATGTGATCCTTTTGATATCGCATCTTTCAGTAAGGAAAAATATTTTATCACTTTTATTGATGATTTTCACGTTATGGATATGTCTATTTGTTGCATGAAAAATCTTAAACAATTAGTGCCTTAAAGGTATTTATTACTGAGGTTGAAAGATAATTAGACAGAAAGGTGAAAGTAATCAGATCAGATAGAGGTGGTGAATATTATGAAAGATATGATGAAACTGGACAACATCAAGGTCCATTTGCTAAATTCTTCAAAAAATGTGGCATATATGCTCAATACACAATACCTAGCACACCACAAGAAAATGGTGTGACAAAAAGGTGTAATCGTACATTAATGGATATGGTTACGAGTATGTTAAGTAATTCATCTTTAACTTTTTCATTGTGGATGTATGCTTTAAATACAGTCGTTTACTTGCTAAATAGGGATCCTAGTAAAGCAGTTTCAAAGACACCTTTTGAATTGTGGACTGATAGGAAACCTAGTTTGAGGCACCTACATGTTTAGGATTGCCCGATAAAAGATAGAGCTTATAATCCACAAGAAAAGAAACTAGATTCAAGAACAATCAGTGATTTCTTCATTGGTTATCCAGAAAAATCAAAGGGGTATAGATTTTACTGTCCTAATCATAGTATGAGAATAGTTGAAACAGAAAACGCTAGATTTATTGAGAATGATGAAGTTAGTGGGAGTGAAGAACCACGTAAAGTGAAAACTAAAGAAGTTCGGGTGTAAATTCCTCTACTCTGCACTTCTTTTAAAATTGTTGTTCTTGAAATTGTTGTACAACTTAATAATCAAAAAGAACAACAAATTAATGCTCCTGCTAATCATGATGAATCTGCAGTAGATGAACCATAAGAAGTAGCATCAAGAAAATCTCAAAGGCAGAGGAGACCTGCTATTTCTAATGACTATTTGATATATGTACGAGTTAGAAATTGACTTGGGAATTGATAATGACCCAGTTTCATTTTCACAAGCCATTAAAAGTAATAATTCTGATAAATGGATAGATGCTATGAAAAATGAGTTGAAATCTATGGAACAGAATGAAGTTTTGGACCTTGTTGAATTATCGAAAGGTTGCAAAAGAGCTGGGTGTAAATGGGTCTTTAAGACCAAACGCAACTCAACTGGTCACAACGAACGTCACAAGGTCAGACTAATTTTTAAAGATTTCACTCAAAAAGATGGCATTGACTATAAAAAGATAGATTCACCTGTCTCTAAAAAAGATTCACTCAGAATTATAATGGCTTTGGTAGCTCATTATGACTTAGAGCTACATCAAATGAACGTGAAAACAATCTTTTTAAATGAAAATTTGAAGGAAGAAGTTTATATAAATCAACCTGAGGGGTTTTCTATTAAAGAAAAGGAACACATGGTGTATAAACTAAAGCAGTCAATATACACACTTAAACAAGCTTCTTTCTTGGTATGCTTGCGGACTGGGATCTTGATTTTTCCATTGATGTTGAGCTCGACACTAAGCCTATTTTCGTTCCTCCTTATAGGATGGCCCCGACAGAGTTAAAGAAATTGAAGGAGCAATTATAGGATTTGGTGGATAAGGATTTTATTAGACCAAGTGTGCCTCCTTGGGGTGCTCCTGTCTTGTTTGTGCAGAAGAAAATTGGATCTATGCGCATATGTATTGATTATCGACAATTGAACAAGGTGACTATTAAGAACAAGTATCCTCTTCCCCACATTGATGACTTGTTTGATTAGCTTCGGGGTGCTTTAGTTTTTTCTAAGATCGATTTGAGAATTGGTTTTCATCAGTTGCGGATTATAGCTTTGGATGTTTCGAAGACTGATTTTTGAACTTAGTATGACCATAATGAGTTCTTGGTTATGTCTTTTGGACTGACTAATGTCCCGACAATATTTATAGAGCTGATAAACAGGGTGTTCCGGCCTTATCTTAATTCCTTTGTAATTATGTTCATCGATGATATCTTGATTTATTCCAAGAATGAGGCTAACTATGAGGTATTTGAGGATTGTACTTCAGAGATTGAGAAATGAGAAGTTGTATGCCAAGTTCTTCAAGTGAGAGTTTTTATTGGATTCTATTTTTTTCTTGGGTCATGTGGTGACCAAAGATGGTATTATGGTCAATTCGGCCAAGGTAGTGGCGGTTCATGATTGGGCTAGACCCATTTCTCCTATTGAGATTCAGAGTTTTGTTGAGTTAGCGGGCTGTTATAGGAGCTTCGTGCAGGATTTCTCTTTTATTGCGACTCCTTTGACCAAGTTGACTTAGAAGAAGATTGTTTTTCAGTGATCGAATGTGTACGAGGAGAGATTTCAAAAGCTCAAGGAGTTGTTGACTTTGGCTCCTATTTTGACTTTGCCTGATGAGGGCATGGGTTTCACCATGTTTTGCAATGCTTTCGGAGTTGGCTTAGGTGGTGTTTTGATTCACAAAGGAAAGGTGATTGCCTATGATACTCGACAGTTGAAGCCTCATGAGAAGATCTACCCTACTCATGATTTGGAGTTGGTCGCGTTTGTGTTTGTGTTGAAGTTGTGGCGACACTACTTGTATGGAGTTCATTATGAGATCTTTTTCAATCATCGTAGCCTTTAGTATTTCTTCACTTAGCGAGATCTTAATATGAGACAGCGTAGATGGTTAGAGTTGCTTAGGAATTACGATCTCACTATTCTTTATCATCTAGGCATGGCTAATGTGGTAGCAGATGACTTGAGTCGGAAGGCAGCGAGTATGGGGAGTTTGGCTCATCTATTGGTAGGGGAGCGACCTTTAGCCTTAGACGTTCTGTCTTTAGCTAAACAGTTGGTTAGACTTGATATTTCAACACCCAGACATGTTTTGGCCTTTGTTGAGTCTAGATCTTCATTGATGGAGCAAGTTCGAGCTCGCCAGTTTGATGATGTATAGATATGAAATAATTAAATAATCTATAAAATAGTTTTTTGTTGTAAAATGGCAAGTGACTAGTTCTCAGGTCACTTGGCTTAATTATAGGCTAGATTATCCTCCTTTATTATATATATAGATATTAAATAAATATGAAATAATTAAATAATCCACAAAATAAATTTTTGTTGTAAAATGTCAAAGTTCTCAAGATGCCACTTGCCTTAATTATAGGCTAAAATTTCCTCCATTATTATTATTATTATTATTATTATTATTATTATATATATATATATATATATATATATATATATATATATGTATATATGTATATATGAAATAATTAATCACTAGTCAACAATAGTAATAACTAATATTTCCCAAAAAGCTACTCCTAAATCATGATATATTTATTCTAGATTTTGTGTTCTTTACTCGTATATGTTGATGACATCTTGCTTGCTACTAATGATCTTAGTTTGTTACACGATATCAAGAAATATCTCTCTAACAACTTTGAAATGAAAGATATGAGAAAGACATCCTATGTGATTGGGATAGAAATATTTCGATATAGATCACAAGGATTATTGGAGTTGTTTCAGAAAGCCTATATTAATAAAGCGTTAGAGAGATTTAGAATGAAAAAAATGCTCATAAGTCCCGTTTCAATTCAGAAAGGAGATAAATTTAATCCCAATCAATGTCCAAAGAATGAATTAAAACGTAAGCAAATGAATGGTATTCCTTTTGCATCAATAGTTGAGAGCCTAATGTATGCCCAGACAAGTACGAGACCAGACATCAACTTTGCTGTTGGGATGCTGGACAGATATCAAAGTAATTCTGGAATGGATCACTGGAAGGCTGCAAAGAAAGTGTTACGATACTTGCAAGGAACGAAAAATCATATGCTCACTTATAAAAGATCTGATCATCTTGCTATGGTTGGATATTTAGATGCAGATTATGATAGTTGTGTGGATAAAAGAAAATCCACATTTGGATATTTGTTTCTGTTAATCGGAGGAGCAATATTATGGAAGAGTGCGAAGCAGTCTGTCATAGCTGCATCCACTTTGAAAAATGAGTTTGTGGCATGCTTTGAGGCCATAGTTCAGACTAATTGACTGCGGAGCTTTATTTCAAGACTTGAATTAGTTGACAATATTGCCCGGCCGCAGAAAATTTATTGTGATAATACTATAACAGTCGTCTTTTCTAAAAACGATAAGTATTCAAAGGGTGCTAAGCATATGGAATTGAAATACTTTTCGGTTAAAGAAGAAATCCATAAACATAAAGTGACAATTGATCATATTAGCACCAAACTTATGATTGTTGATCCTTTGACGAAAGGATTACTGCCCAAAACATTTGTTGAACATGTAGAAAGAATGAGCATTATTGGTGTCAATGAATGACTTTATGTAAACACTTTATTATGCTTATGCAATTGACACTCTGAACTAAATTATATATGTTTCTGTTGTTACTTGTTTTCTCTTGTATACATTATATTGAGAATGAAGATGACGAGTTCTAGCTTTGATTAAGTATTCTAAGCATTATTGGTGGACCATTATGTATTTGTAAAGATGTGTTGGATAATAGACTAATATTGTAGTACATGAAAAGGATTACATCGAATAAAGAAATGTATAACCACTATGACTCATATTAGTTGATTTATTCAATAGCAACGAATGTTATTTCCAATGATCGAAGGATTTGGCATCTTAATTGTGCACATAAAGTGATATAATTATTGAACCATTAAGTGAATAAGGTCACGTGCGCCAAGTGGGAGAATGTAAGACTTTTTAGCCACGTGCCATTAATTTATATTTGGTTCAATATATTATTTATTGGCTGAATTTTAATTGGATAATTAAGGGAAGTTACTTTTGGTTGTAACTCCTCACTTCCTACTTTGATGGAGAGTGGGAATAAAGTAACTGGTCCTCTCTCTGCTTTTAAAAACTAATGAATACCTTATTATCCATTATACACTATTCACTATTCTAAAAGAAACAGTAAAAGGAAAAGGGAGAGAAAGAAAACTCTTAGTCAAGTACAGAAGATCAAGTGTTTCCGTGTATTTCAGTCAAGATTAAAGTTATGCTAGATTCAGATATGTTTCTTGACTGATTTATTGCTATATATGAAAATCATTAAGTTCTAAGATTCCGAAATCATGTTATCCTTGAACAATTAGATCAAGTTTGATTATTACTCTCTAGTTTCAGGTATCATGGCGTGCACATATTGTTACTGCGAAACTATATAAAGGCCCAAGATAAATGAAGTGTCAAATTGAATGATATCAAAGCATTAGAATGACTCCAACACTATGACACACTCGTTTTTTTTTTGTTTTTTTTTTGACAGGTATCTCTTCCAAAATCTTTGTTACATTCTCACTATACATGGAACCCACATGGAACCACATGGGTTCAGTTGAACCCACATGGAACCACATGGGTCCGCCCCTGTGAACAGGGGCGGAGCTACAATACAATAATGGGGTTCGGACGAACCCAGTAACTTTTACGTAGATCTGATGTTTGTACTAGAAATATCAGTAGATATAGATAAAATTGTAGGTGCGAACCCACATTAAAACTGAGATTCTAGTCCAGTGGCAAAGGGCAAACGATTAATGCTCCTCTTTTGCTCAGGAAGTGGGTTCGAAATTCACTTGCCTCACTTCTTTTTCCTAAACCTTTGCTTAACTTTTTCCCCTTTTTTCAGTACCCCATGCGTAACTTTTTTCCCTTTTTCTATATATAGATTTTCTTTTCAACACTTTATCTTCTTTTCTCCTATCTTCCTCTTTTAATTTTTTGTTTTTTCATTTTGTTTGCATATTATATAACAATTTATTCAAAATTAATTTTTAAACTTTAATTCTAGGGTTGTCTCATTTTTTGACATTTTATAACTTAATTTTTCTATTTTGCTTCCCAAATTTCATGTCATAATTCCCAACAAGCCGACAAGTGTGATTCCTTTCTTATACTTTTTATATAGTGCAATTTATTAATTGTTACTCTTTAAATATGATATTATATCGTATACAATTTTAGGATATATTTTTTAAAATAAATTAATTTAAGATTGTGAACTATTAAAGAAGTTTCAATGCAGACATATTTTTGGTTCTACAAGTATTTCTTTTTTATTTGTTTGAGTTGATGATAAAAATGATTCAGATTAGATTAAAAAATAACTCTAATATTTATTATTGCATATGTTTAGATGATTTAGAGAGCAGAAGATATTTTGCTTCTCCTTTATTTTTCTAGCAATTTGGTAAGTGTGCATAGTGGATATGAGGTCTTTGAGAAAATTTCTTTGTGATTTAATTTTCTTTATCAAGGTTTATGACTCATTTTGTGTTTATATTTATTTAGTGTTTAAATAGTTCGTCACTTTTTTTTTTATATATATATATACGTAAAATCGGTACTTGTTTTTTAGTTAATTTAGTGATTATTATTTATTAGCTTGAGGTCGCCGTGTTATCTTCAAATTCAAAATCCACAAACATTAAATCCTAATTTTGCCTCTGCCTGTTCACACTAAACAAAGAAATGACCAGACAACTTCAGGGCTAGGCCAAAGAAAATAACATGAGGTTAGATTTTATTTTTGGATCAAAAGGCAATTTGATATAGTAACACAAAGGAGCCAGCAAATCAACGAAATTAGTTAAAAGTTCACTCCATACAAGATGTATATGTCCAATTACATATTTTTTCTTTCCCTAGTTCAACAAAAATTACTGCAATTTATCATCCTAATCGGTAATACAATGGAAGCGTCGTGCAAACAATAAATTGCTTAAAAGGAGATGAAGTCATCACATACACTGATAGGTATATATACCTCCTCCTTTTTTTAAGTTTAATCGATTATAACATATCAATTAAGTATTTTTCTCGAGCCGAGGAACTATCAGAAACAACTTTTCTACCTTAACAAAGATAGGGGTAAGATCAACGTATATCCTACCCTCCCCAGATTCCATGGGACTACACTGAGTATGTTGTTGTTGTTCTTTATAAGTAGTTGATCTTTTAATTAAATTTTCGGTGTATAGACCTAAATTCAGCATAAATTCACACCAATAAGGTTGAAGGAAACATGGAACGTTGGCAACACACATAACAAGGAAGAACTTTCCATGCTGGTCCAAAAAACCAACTTGATGAAATATCTAGGTGTGTTTGGCCCACGATTCCTGTGTCCTTGATTTGCTCTCTTTACACTTTCTGAGCTCACACAAGTGTTTGCTTCTTCAAAGGTCCATAAAGGTTATCTATTTGAACATCTATAGAGCAATTGCTTTAAGATTACAATGTACAACCAAAATAATACTATTCTGATAGTGATGTCTCTTCTCCTCTTTACTACTCCCTCTGTCCACTTTTAGTCTTTTACTTATGCACTATACTTGAAAACAGCCTCTCTACTTCATCTGAAGGTAGAGATATGGACTGCATACACTTTATTCTCTCCAAACTCCACTTGATGGGAATACACTGGGTATGTTATTGTTGTTGTTGTACTTATGCACTATACTTAAAGTAGATGTTTAATTTTATTTGTCCATTATTAAAAACCAAGAAACTTTCTATTTTACATCTATTTTATCTCTATTATTTATTTTTCTAACATTTAAAGACTTATAATAATTATAGTGATATAGTAAAATTATCATTCCATTTAATATTTTTTAAGAGGTATGTCAAGTCATGCATGTTCCGAAGGAACATAACACTAGACATCGATATCCTATGCTGTAGACTTTACTAAACACAAAATCAGTTAAAAGATAAGTTTAGGCACAATATAAAGGATAGAAAAGAGCAGGTGGAGCTACTTGGGGAAAGAAAGTCAAAGGTATGAAGACAAGAAGAATTAGGAGCCTCTTTGGTTATGAGAATTATTTATTTATTCAGAAAAATAATATTTTATTTTATTTTAAATAAAAATTTTAAAACCAACTTGAGTTCATTAATTCTAAATTTAAGGATCCACTTTGCAATAAACATTATTCACTTTTTTCTGGGATAAATTTTCGATTTATTTAAAAATTAGTGTTTGATTATGAAATTCCAAATCTAACTTGAAATGGTATTTCAAATTTGAAAAACAACTTAAAACTTGTTTTCCAACTCAATTTTCACTTTCGAAATTTTATTTGACTACATTCAAGCATGACAACTATACCAAATATCTTTGCAAAAAGAGAAGAGATATTAATATTTTTATTCTTTTTACAATTATTGAATTAGGCCGAGACTTTATTTTATTACTAAGGAGTCATTTGATAGAGTGTATAAGAATAGTGCTAAATATGATTTATTAATAATGCTTGTGTTAGTTATGCTTGTATTAGTTATGCTTGCTTTTTTCTTATACAGTATTTGATTTGGTGTATTAAATATAACATGAATTGCATAATTTCTAAAAATAAATTACTTTTTACAAAAATACCCTCCATAAATATGATGAAAATGATGTAGAAAAGATTTTAAGGGACAATTATAACTTTAACCATACTAAGGCATGCATTAAAATCTATTGCATTACTAATACCAAAAAATTTTCATGTATTAGTAATACACAATAGAGTGTATACTAATGCAAGCATTAATATACATAGGATGAAAAAGTATACCAAACAAAATATTAGTAATACACATACCTAATACATACATTATTTTTTTAATACACTCTACCAAACGACCCTTAAGTGATTGAGAGTGCATTATACTGGCCACTAATAGAGTTTCCTTAGGCTTATTCCAAAAAAAGAATAGATAGTATTTTGGTGGATTTGGTCCCAAATTTAAAAGCTAGTGTCTACAAATTACAAGAAGAAGATAAGGGTAGCTAGACATAATCCAAAATGGTTGGAATGAAGTGTATCTCCATGGCAAAAGTTCACACAATTCTTGCATCTTCATCTCTACCCACTGACCCTTTACCTTCAAAGTTAAAACCTCCATTTCTCAAAAGCCAAACAACACTTGAGCAGAAGAAGCAGAATCAAAGGAAACTCTCAGTTGCAGAGATTGAAAGAGCCATTGGTGCTGGCATTTTCAGAGACAGAGATACCAGCAGGCAAGGAAAAATTGTTCAGTGGCTATTCCCGTAAATATTTTGATTGCAGTGGAAAAAGAAAAAATAGTAGTGTAAAAATTAGGAAGTTTCCCATTGTTTCAGTGAGAATCTGTTTCTCACCATGAGTTTTTTCAGTGAGCTGATACGGTGGGAAATGAGTGGAAAAATCATACTCTCCGTTCGAATTTCGAGATTCAAACAAGTCTATCTTTGACCATAACTTTTTCATATATTTTTTAAATGTTTTGAATTGTCAAATACTATGATTTATAGTACTTTTCACGTAATTTCCAAATATATAAATTTTATTACAAGAAATTTGAAGATTTCATGCTCAAATTCACGGTCAAATTTAAAATATTTTTCTGTCGGAAAACGAAAAGTGACATATAAATTGGATAGAGGGAGTATTTTATAGCACAAATTTCTCATTAATTTGCAGTGAAAAAACCCTCTATAATAGTGAGGCATCCTTTTTTACTTTATCAAACATACATGATACATACATACTACAATCTCAATTGCTTTTTTTGGTTTGTTAAGGGATGCAAAGGAGAGCAAGACATTGTTTGATTCAATTTTGTCAAATTCTGTTGGGGAGAATGAGGGGGATGTTGAGAAGAAGCTAAGACAAACTGGTGAATGGCTTATTGATAAAACTGAAAACACATCTGCCTCTGCTGGTAATTAATTAATTAATGAATGAATCTCTTTTCTTTTATTTACTTCCATGTACTAGTATTAAATGAATACTTAACAATTTTGTCACAGGAAAACAAATTTTAGTAGTTGTGTTTCAGTGGATTCTACCAATGTGGGTTCTTGCATTTCTTCTGGCTTCTGGGATGATCAACCTACCATTTACCTCTCCATTTCTTGATGAGTTGCTTTTGTAAAGACACAGTTATCCCTTAGATATCAGTGTCAACTTATGTTACTTTCTTTTATAATACGGGTCATTTGGTACGCGAGATAAGGTGGATATTCCATGGTTAAGTTTGGTACCAAATGCACTAGTAGTAATATAGAAGTGTTGAACTATAGGCCAATACTAGTGCTAAAAGTAGCTTGTAACAAATCAAAGTACTCCGTCATTCAAAGTATGTGTTTTTTCTTTCAGTTTTCTCCTATTCAATTTCACGTTTTTTTTGAAGTTGGTATATTATTCTTTGTATTCTTTTTCTAAGAATATCAAATCAACTAAAGCTTTCAAGAAAATATACAACAAGTACATCATGATGAGAAACTCTGTGCTCGTTTTGTTGGGGAACAAGTTATCCCAGAATCAGTTATTCCGGGATTGTTATTCCACCCTCAATATGGGATAAAAATAACACTATAATCCCTGAGTAAGTAATCCGGGATAAATCTTGCGATTTTTTTTTTTGGTAACCAATGTGAAAATTCCCATAACCAACACGAACAAGCAGCAAATGCACCTAAGAGTGCACCTAATCTCACAACCACCTTCTGGGAAGGTTGTTATGAGAGAAAATTAGGCCTCCAGTATAAAACTAGTTACAAAGTAACCTACTGATCAAACTCCTACAACTACAAGCACTAGAAGTAATCCCGAGATTCGTTATCCCTTATCCCTCGTACCAAACGAGCACCAGAAGTAACAAGGGAACAGAAAAACTAAAGTACTGGACGATTGAAACTTTTATTAGTATAGATTAAGACAAAATCAAAGGCATATAGCATAATCTATTAAGAGCTTCAAGCTCTAAGTTACAAGAAGATAGCATTACAAGTAACCACTCTCCTTCACAACTAAACAGAGAAATGGAGAGACTGCTCAGAGAAAGTTGCAGTATCTGTTACTTGCCTTTGTCGTAGTCACTACTGCCCAGACGCAGATGCAGGAGTTGTTTTCAGAGAAGGATTGTAGACACTGAACTCTCCGAAGTCTCTTCTACCACTGGAAAAAATATGTGCCATGTCAGTGCCTTGGAACAAAGAAAAAGTAATTGTCACCAAAAAGATTATTTGCTTCCATAAATCCAACATCGACAACTAAACCAAATTGCTTCCACTAACTAAAGTTGCACGTCTATATGATCCGTGATCTATGCCTCTAAGACTGCTGATTAACAGCTTCAACAGACACAAGATATATAGCATTTCACCAGATGAACAACGGAACCTTCCATTTTAAGGTTACGGGGAGAAAAATGATAAGAGAATGGTGCTAGTTTTGAGAAGGAGAAGGGAGGACATGTTTATTTCTTAGATGCACCAACTCTCATTGCACCAAGTACTTATCTATCCCCCAAATGACAAAATTCACCACTTATGTGTGGTTATGCAAATTTACGCTAGCACATGTTGCTGGGACTGATTTTATTCTACAATGTGTTTTATTACTATATCTCAGACTCGAAAGTGTCCTACATCCTAATCATGCTCTACTAGCAAAACATTCATACTTAAACTCCTCAAACGAACGACAATTTTAACCTCTCGTCTTGTGGTAGTATCTTGAAGCTAAAAAGTAGATATTAATATGAAAGGTCAAATATCATTTTATATTGATTGTATAAAATCCTATTTCACTTAAAATGATCAAATGTTAGATGGAGATAACAGTGGATTCCTAACCTGTGCATTATATCCCAGCCAGCAGGTAAGAAGCGTGGATGAACAGCTTCAACAAAAACTTGTCTCCATCTCTGACAAAATTCACGAATTCCCTCCTCCCCATGCTCCTTGAGTAGATGATTAACTACTTGCTTCCCATGTGGTCCATGTCCTAATAGTGAGAGCTTTGATTCTCGTTTGGATGATACACTAGCATTTATATTATCAATGGAATTACCAGTTCCATTAGACACATCACAGTTTTCATCAACATATGACTCTGGAAGAATATCATCATGTTTCACTAAGGATTCTCTTCCGAGAGGGATATCATTGTTATCAACAATAGAGGACCCACCATTGACCCCAAAGTTCGAATCACTGACATTCATGTCCTCTATTGTTAAAATGTTGGCATTTTCTTCGCTGTTGCTTGAATTATCTGAAATTTCCTGTGCCGCAGAGGCTCCTTTGGCTTGCTTAGTATCTAGCTTATCATCTGGTGTGGTACTTCTACTAGAGTCTTTGCAAGCTAACATTCTCTTTTTCTCAAATCGCCTTCTCCTATTAGTACTAATCCCAATTATCAAAGCTCTTTCGAGGTCTTCGTCAGAAATTTCCCTTCCACCATAATAGTTCCTGACAATCTACAATAACAAAGACAATAAGAAAATGTTCAACTATTAGCAGTTTTAAACTAAATAACTCAGCGGCGAATTGAAAGGATTGCTTAAATTGATGAAGAGAGTAAGGATGTCTGAGAAAACAGATGATTAAGACAACCTGAAACATAAAAATAAATACAAAGAACTATGGCAGTGATTGCATGATGCAAATTCAGCAAGTGCATCCAAAGCAATTCATTCAAATTTAACTCGCTATTGCAGAATCAAGGATGCAAGTGGCAAGAAAGAGTAAGGTAGAAGAGCCTACAGAAACAGAATTAAGGATAATATAAACATTTCGTCTCCAGTCTAAAACATCTAACTAGAGAGGACTAGGCCTGTGCACGAATCGATTTGGATCGATTTTAGCCATCATTGAATTGAAATTTCAAATTTCGATTTGTTAAAATCCTTGACAGAGACCCGGGGAGGAGTTAATGATAAGTTGGAGGTTTGGAGACAGACTCTTGAGTCTAAAGGGTTTAGGTTGAGTAGGACTAAGACAGAGTACTTGGAATGTAAGTTTAGTGATTCTACGGATGAGGTTGATGTGGTAGTGAAGCTGGATTCTCAAGCCATTCAGGAGAGAGGGAGTTTCAAGTCCCTGGGGTCTATGATTCAGGGGAATGGCGAGATTGACGAGGATGTCACGCACCGTATTGGTGCAGGGTGGTTGAAATGGAAGCTTGCTTCGGGAGTTTTGTGTGATAAGAAGGTGCCTCTGAAGCTTAAAGGTAAGTTCTACAGAGTGGCCGTCCATCCAGCTATGTTATATAGAGCGGAGTGTTGGCCAGTTAAAAACTCCCACATCCAAAAGTTGAAGGTAGCGGAGATGAGGATGTTGCGATGGATGTGTGGACTTACCAGGAATGATAAGGTTAGAAATGAGATTATTCAAGAGAAGTTGGAAATGGCTTCGGTGGAAGATAAAATGCGGGAAGTGAGGTTGCGATGGTTCGGACATGTGATGAGGAGGTGCACGGATGCTCCAGTACGGAGGTGTGAAAGGCTCGCTGTGGATGGTTTTAGGCGGGGTAGAGGTAGGCCGAAGAAATATTGGAGGGAGGTGATTAGGCATGACATGGAGCAATTACAGCTTACAGAGGACGTGACCCTTGATAGAAAGATGTGGAGAACGCGGATTAGGGTAGAAAGTTAATGGGTAGGAAGGCGTCCGTATTAGTAGGAAGGAGTGTTTGTTTGTATATGTGCCTGTTGTTTCTTGGCCAGATTCGTGTTCGTGGTCTATAGTGTTATTCTGTGGGTGTGTTGTTTCTTTTATTATCTCAGCGATGTGTAATTTCTTTTTGTTGTTTGTTTTTATGATTTTTGTTTGTTATTGTTATCCGTTCTGAGCCGGGGGTCTATCGGAAACAGCCTCTCTACTTCATCTGAGGTAGTGGTATGGACTGCGTACACTTTACCCTCCCCAGACCCCACCTGGTGGGAATACACTGGGTATGTTGTTGTTGTTGTTGATGATTTGTTAAAATCCTTATCCTAACTCAATTCATTCTAGGTCCAATTCGAAATTTCAACAAGCAACTATTTTCATTTCAATTTTAGAGCAAACATAAAGGGCAGCCCGGTGCACTAATGATAACGAATCAAAGAGGGAAGAACAAGAAAGAAAGAAAGAAAGAAAACAAAAGACGGATATGTGGATTAATATTCAAACTCTTGAATTTATGGGCAACAAGGGACTTGATACCCTCACCTCCCAATTGAATTCAACAATTCAAACACAAACCCTAGTTTGAGAAAATCAAAGGAAACCAAGAAACCACAAATGAGTAACCTTCAATTAACCAAACCAAAAAGTTCAACAATTCCAAGATCCACACTACTAAAATTAGCAACTAATGCTAGGCTTCACCTAGAAACTACAAGCTAAATGCTAGGCTTCACCTAGAAACTACAAGCTTCAAAGCTCAATATTCAATATTCATCAAAAACTACCATGCAAAATGAGGAATTATCCTATTTATACTAAGGAAATAAAAGACAACTAGTTATTACAAATACGCCCTTAATGAGAGACAAGAGCCTTGTTTGGTGACTCGTGTTGTGAATTCTTGAATTTACAATCTAGCCACTTGTACAAATGGCCTCTTTTCTTTATCCACATCACTCCCATGGACTCTTAAGCTTTCCTTTTCACGAACATTCTACGTGTCATCCACGTCATCCATGCTCGTGCCAACCATGCGATCCATGCTAGTATCAACTAAGCTCCCGCTATGCGCAGGATACGGGGAAGGGCCCGACCACAAGGATCTATTGTACGCAACCGCACCTTACATTTCTGCAAGGGATTGTGTCTAAGGCTTGAACCCGTGACCTCCTGGTCACATGACAGCTACTTTATCAATTACTCCAAGGCTCCCCTTCAATTTTAGAGCAAACATAATAAAAAATAACAAAATCTTAAAATTAGGCCTTAAATAACCTAAAGTAACATTGCATTGCAAGTTTAAAGTGGAATTAAAATCCAACCACAATGGTTCAAAAATCAAAAGTACTATGTGTGAAAGAGAGGCGTGAGGTTGAGAGATTAGGGGTATGTACTCTATAAATATATAAATGCTAAAGAGAGGTGTAAGTTTTAGGTTTTTAAATTAAAATACTCTAAATGTGGGCCTAGGCTACATTAGGTTTCAGGTTTTTTAAATAATTAGTAAATACTAAATTATTATTATATATGTGTGTATAAATTTCATTTTTTTCGAATGGATTCGATTGTAAACACGCCCAACCATATTCAATTCGAAACATCGAAATATTCTAAAATTAAATTCGTAAATCGATTCAAATTGTCTAATCCAAATCAAGTTATCCAAATTGTTTCGAATATTCGAATTGATTCAATTTGTGCACAGTCCTAGAGGACTGTACTATTATCACCATTGAATGGTATATATTTCACAGTGAAGAACTGTTAGCCTATATTTTAACAACAGCGCCAAGCTTTTTTCCAGGTCTTCTTTTCCATTTCTAATGATAAGCAAGTAACAAGTTCATGCACAAAGCAATTGGAATCGCCAAATCAAAGCACTTGGCAGTGATTGACAAGGTTCAACGTGTTAACTTAAACACCAAGACATTGCTCCTTGCTATATGCTAGCCTTCTTGTTAATGAACTTAAGCAAAATTACCCGATACTGCATTCTCTTCTAAAGGGTAATAATTTGTTCAAGAGGGGTAATGGATAATATAATCGTGCAGCAAAAGGGAAAAGGAAAGAAGATAGAAAAAGAACAAGAATGAAAGAGATCCAAGATGAAAGCGAATCAAATATGAGAAGTTTACAACATCAGTCAGTAGCAGAGAAAAGCAAAACTGGAGGGCTGGCAATAAATTATGAAATTAGATATTGATATGAACTGAAATATGAAGGATGAAATTCATACTATTGAATAATTTAACTATGTATGTAATTCAATTGAAAGTGTTTAAAAAAATATAAAAGTGCATTGTCTGGACATTAGCCCTACATGTAATACTGAGTTATTTCCTATCATTAAAATTTGGAACTACATACAACTTCTCACACTTTTAACATCTAATTATGCTTTTCTTTTATAATAAAGTTTAACATCTAATTATGCTGATATTTCTTGTCGTAATAAGTTAATATTAATTATAACAATGTTATCTATGTATGCTATAAAAAAAATAGTATGCTATGATATTTAGTTATATTTATTAGTCTATATAGTCAAAATGTGGTAAAATCAAATATTGAACCATCATAAGTCATTGACCTTCAAATATGGGATATTACGCATTTAACATAAACTAGCATTTTCCCTCTTAGGGTTAAGTTAAGCTGTCTCTGCTTAAAATTTGAAGAACGTTTTAGTTGGCACCATCATCAGTAACATGGTTATTGAGGATTCATATAGCCAACCCAACTTGTTTGGGACTGAGGCGTAGTTGTTCTAGATGGCACCTAGCAACAAATGACCTGCTTTTGTTATCAAATAGATTTAGTGTCTAATCAGAAAATACATTTTGCTTGAAGTGCTAAATTCAGCTATCTGCCAGATGCTAAGTCCTGATCAATCCACTTCTAAGGTCCAGTAAGCGATGTACAGGACAACCACCAAGAAAAAAGAATATTTATGGCTGCAAGCAGTTGTAAATCTATAACAGAGCAGTTTAATCTAAGCATTGCTTTTAGCAAATTAAGCAATACTTGAAGATTTCTTTATTTATATTATTAGCTATGGCTACTTGTATATACAAAATATGCTAAAATTTCATACCATTATTAATTCTTCTCGGCGCTTAGCTGGCATTCTAGATCCATGACGTAGTAATGCCATGGCTGCTGTACGCAACTGCAAAGGAGATACTCCTTCCTCCTCATCATTTAACTTTGGCACAGATGACTCCGATGAATTCTGATTTTGATTAGAATCAACTATTCGACGAACAAAAAGTGGTATCCCATATTCTGTAGCTATCTTTCTCTTATATTTCTCAGCCGCAGCATGAGCAACTTCATGGCAGTCCACACAAAGAAGGACGATGTCATGAGAGCGATGGCTCTTTAAATGCTCCGGGAAGTGCATTCTATAGCATGAAGGTATGATTCGATAACGTAAATAGTGATTTCCTTCACCACAGCCAACACAAATATTTCTCTTACTTTGGATGTAAAAATCATTGCCCTCATCTTCAGGGCGACCTTTAGGTTCAAAAAGAAGCATTATAGCAGGAGGGTCCTCTTCAATAAGTTTTGCCAAATTCCGGTTGACATACCTGCAACAAGGTTTCAGAGCCCATATTGACTAAGTATCAATCATTGGAGAAGAAGACTAGAAAAAAAAAAACATATTTCACTAACCATTCAAGTTTTCTACGATCACAATAACATAATAATCTTCCGTCATTTGCGTAAATCCTACAATTATGGTAAACCGGAGATTTGCAAGAAAATTTTTGGACAAACAACTTCCGAGAAGCCTTCTTAGCAAATTGCTTGTTATTTTTTAGTCCATTTTGCTTGAAAGCAGATCTAACTGGCATCTTCAAGCTAGTTTTGGATAGTAGAGCATAGTTGTAAACAGAAAGAGGACAACTCCCATCCGATCCAAGACATTTTTGAAGAATCAACTGCCAATTGTCATCATTCTTTCCTGTTTCATCTAAAAACAAGTACTCGAGTTCGTCCAGGTGACTGCAAATTACAGGTGAAAGAGACTGACATAAGCTGCTGCTACTCTGAGAGTCTAGATTCTGATCAGCTTCTGATATTATGTTGCATGTTTCCAATTCTGTTGTAGGAACTTTAGCTGCAAGCGCAATAATGGCATGCTCAGATAAAACATATCTCAGGCTTTCATCATGTACACGAGCCTAGAAAGATGCAAATTAAATTAAGTAAGCTCAAAGAATATAGGCAAACTATCAAAAATCGAAACTGAATTTCAAGAAACAAGTGAACCAAACTAATGTTAAAGTGAAGCTATGCAGATGGAAATCTTGAACAATCTCGAGATGTTAACCTCTGCATAAAAAGAGAGAAAAGGACTGCCATAATTGGAATATCATTCAGGTCGCTTATGTATGCTATATACTATATATTTTCTCCAGTAAGTGTCATAGTCAAAATACTAGAAACCCACTTGTAGCAGTGCTGAAATCATACAAAGGTCAAATAAACAACAGTGTGTTGGTAATTCCAAATGCAATATTGCAAAATGGAATCAGGTATGTGCAAAATTTCTTAAATTAACTTCTAACTACTAGTGCCAATAAAGCATTCAAAATGCATATATGGCAATCCTTCAATGCCTAGGGCTACTTAGATTATAAAAGGGCAGCCCGGTGCACTAAAGCTACCGCTATGCGCGGTGTCCGGAGAAGGGCCCCACCATAAGGGTGTATTGTACGCAGCCTTACCTTGCATTTCTGGCAGAGGCTGTTTCCAAGGCTTGAACCCGTGACCTCCTGGTCACATGGCAGCAACTTTACCAGTTACTCCAAGGCTCCCCTTCAATTACCAGTTACCAGTTACTTAGATTATACTTTCTAGTTATCTCTGAACATTGAGCAGATGAAGCAACTGAATTAAATCAAAAGAGAAAAATAAACTGAAAAATCAGTAGTAACATTTCTCCTCCAACACAGAAACCTTACTGTTATCGAAAACCAAAATATTTCACCCAATATACTCCCTTTGCAGTACTCACATTACTAGCCAATTGAAGCAATCTTCAAAATGAAAAAGACACTCAACTATCACCAAACGGTCATGGACTTTTCCTTCTGGTGGCACAACACCTAATTGCCCACTTCTTGGGGAGAAGAACAAAGAAAGCCCTTTCAAATATAAACCCCTTCTTTAAGGTGAAAGAAAAGGATATCAGCCCCTTTTTTTATCTGGCATTTTCCTCAATTAGCTCACCATCTATCTCCATCAGTAGTAGACGAGAAATGTTCATTAGATAAGACGTTGAATTTTTCTTGATTACCAGAGAATCTGTCGCATGACATTATGAGGATAAAGAGATTATATTATGAACCAAATACGACTTACCATTAAATCTCTCCAAGCACACAATCGCCTCACGAGTTCATGGAACTAACACCAAAAAAGAAGTAATCAGCACTCAGAAATCAAGCTGCCTAAAGAAGAAAAAGAGCATACAAAGAAAAGTACCTTCGACTCATCAGAACTTAACATAAGACTTCCTTCATCACTCTGATAACGGGAGATTATAGATGATGCAGCAGACTCTCCTGGGTAAGTTTCACTCTCTTTTGAGAAAAGTTGTAAGCAGGTTGCATTGGAACGCCGGCTGGCCTCAAGAACAAAACTGAGCTTGTCTCTGAGATGTGATGAATTTTCTGTTACACAAATATCTTCAGGATTTTGATACTTCAGATGAGTCAATTAGTTAAAGGATTACCTTGGGAAAACTTATAATAAGTTAATAACAACAACAACAACTACACATCAATCCCAAGCTAAGTGGGGCTAGCTATATGAATCAAACATATCGATTTCCTCTGTTTGGTCCCACCCCGTTCCAATATTCAATAATTTGGGGTTAGAAAACATTAGATGTTCTCTACATGTTCTACTAACACACAAGTTCATACTAAAAGGATTCATAGACCTTTGGAAAATTAACTCTAAAAGTTAATCCTTTATCTTCTAGACAGCAAATAACCACAGAACCCCATCTACCCTAATGTCAAAACGTAATCACCACTGGAATAATAGAAAAATAGACATTAACCACTGTTATATTATTGTTCTATTTAAAGCTTTCACATCTTAGTTGTTTCGCTAACACCTTTTGCAAATCAAACATACAATTTTATGATCTTTTCTGAAGAACAAACTTCCTATAAGCATGATCTACTCATGGGCACCCAAGTGGAAGTGCAGCCTTTCTAATGGACATTGGTAGGTTTAAGTTACTTCTAACAGAGTTCTCCTGCAGTAAAGCCCCAAATTATCCATTATCCTTCACACAGATTATCAGGTACTGCAGATATTGCTTTGGACCTGTTCATATTTCATACTGGTCACTAGGTCTAGCAAGGATGCAAATTATACTAATTACTATGTACTCCCTTCCATTTTATGAGACTGGACATGGATTTTAAGGTATTACTTTAACTAGCATATTAAACAAGTTTGTAGTGGAAGAAAGTATTAAAGTAATAGTTACAAGATTAGCTTGATGAGAAAATATCTCTACAGCTTAAATTTGGTTATTTTTTAGATTTGCATCCTTGAACCTTGAGAAGGTTATATAAATAATTGCATTAGTAAAATGTTTGTATTAAATATTTTGGGATGCCACAATATAGAAAGAATGTCATATAAGTTTTTTTTTTATGGGTAAATGTCTTATAAGTTAGGAACGCGGAACTATCTAAGTTCGTTCAAATTCCATGCCACATTAGATTTACAGATTCAATAAATGCAAAAGTAACTCTTCACAAGTGAAAGAGTGCATGAACGCGATAATAATTACCAAAAACTTTCTTCAGCACCTGCCTACAAGGGCTTGTTTGTGTAGTAAAAGAGCTAAATAACAACACACACTTCCTCTCAACCTCAGAGGTGCTCAACAAACCATAATTTGTATCCAAATGATAAGTTTGCAGAAGTGTATACTGAGAGGATCTCAGCAAGCTTTCCACTCATAAAGATATTACATATAAACACTTTCACATATTAGTCAAGAGAGATGGTAGCAGAAGACTAATTTTCATTTGTTTATATAAGGGAGATCCATACCAGTATCCTGTTGTTTGAGCTCGCAAGAAAGACGATGTGCGATGTACATCAAATAGTGAGCATCAGTTCGAGCATATTGCACCATTTCAGCTGGTAGTGGGCGTTGCCTCCAGTCCTCTTTCTAAAGTTTTATTTTAATGAAGAATAGAACTGTAGTTTAGATCAAGATTTTGCCAGCTCAACTATAAGAGCAGTGCACCAACACTACAGTATAGCATGAGACATGCTAAGATCACCAACGTATCTACAGTATAGCATGAAACATG
Source organism: Capsicum rhomboideum (assembly GCA_031232105.1). Lineage (NCBI taxonomy): Eukaryota > Viridiplantae > Streptophyta > Magnoliopsida > Solanales > Solanaceae > Capsicum > Capsicum rhomboideum. The sequence continues at coordinate 132,023,264 of CP124712.1, read as the reverse complement.
ATCAAATCACCAATGTATCTACAATATAGCATGAAATATGCTCAATTCACCAATGTATCCACTGAAAATCGTGTTTGCTGATTATAGAGGATAACGGCCAGCCACTGTAGGTTCACAAACCACAGTGTTACCTATTCCAAAGATAAATAGCCAGCGCTTTATATTCCTATTCAAAGTGTCCAGTCTGCTCAGAGGCACTATAAGTGCAAATCTTGTTTCGCTAACAATTTAAGTTTGAGATGGTAGCAAGAAAGGACAGCACCAGTTCTGCGGTCACACAACCTACATAATCACTTAATTTGCAGCTTTCATCTAATAGCACCATCATTTAAGGAATTCTTTACTTCAAGGGACACAATTAGTCTTGATGCATCTGCTCTGAGAAAAAGGGAAATCAAAGTAGCATTTCAAGAGAGATAAATACATACAATCTAGAACCGACACAGCCTTATCCTATTCCTTTCCACTATGAAAATGTATTACATTCCTAAGTTCCACTCAGAATTCAAATCCACCAAAATGACAGTGATAAAATAAAGGAATATAGATTAAAAATCCACACATCACAACTAATCAACAGTAAAGATAGCAACAGCTACCAGCCTACCACGGAAGGAAATAGAAGAGTATGTAAAAAGCAGATGACATATCCAGCAAGCTTCTTTCTATACCTGTAATAGCTTATTTGCGACAATGCCACAGTATGTATCCAGTAAATACGCCAAAGACCTTTGTGGTTTAGACAGCACATCACAAGCCTGGAATATAACAAAACAGCAGCAGCTTAAAACTAAATAAGAAACATCACTGTCAACCATACACAAGAAAAACACACTAGCCATCTTCAGTTAAAATCTTCGCTTCATTAGACAAAAGAATATACATTAAGTTGATATCTTACCTTTGCAGTGTCAAATAAATTAACAACATATATGTGGAAATCCCTTTCAAGCCAAAGAACATCATTATCTGCACCATGGAATACCTATAACAGGAAAAGAACACCTTTTGATGAGTCACATGAGAACTAATCGCTCTGTCCACTTTTACTTGTCCGCTATACTAAAAATAGATGTCCAGTTTGGAAGACCAAGAGATACTTTACTACTTTATACCTAATTTACCCTTATTATTAAGTATTAATTATTTTCAATGCATTTCCCACTGAGTGAATCAACTTAGAATAAGAGGTGATTTAGTAAATTACCATTTTATTTATTGCTTCTTAAAAGGTGTGTCAAGTCAAAAATGGATAAATAAACATGGATGGAGGGAGTATAGGAAGAAGCAAAAGATTAGCTATTCTGATAAGCACTTTGCACCACAAGTGGGGGTTGTGAAATACCTTTCTAATACAGTGCTGAGTTACCAGCTTGCAATTTATACATTAAACAAGAAATATAACCATTAATCAGTACATAAATTAACAAGGTCACCTTGCAAATTTTCGGATTGGCAAATACAGGCCGAAGAATTGCCATTACATCGTGCAGAGCTATTGTATCCACAAGATAATCTTCCCTTTCAGTTGATATCTGCTCCGAACATGCAAAGGGTACATTACAATGATATATATTGTTTTTCCTTAGAAAACCATTCTGCAATGTTTGATCAGGATATAGATAACTCAAGTTAACAGTAGAAAGAAGCAGGGATTGAGGCAATGAAGTGGAGGGTTCATTACAATTTTGACTGATTAAGTACAATTTTGACTGATTAAGGGCTCGTTTGCCATGGATAATTTTCACTTTTTTCTAGAATTGTATTCCAGAATCATGTTTGGTCATCGCATTGTTAAAATCTTCCGAAATCCAAAAAACTCCAAATATCTGTTCTCACATTTTTCACTCCAAATCACTCAACAAAATTCAACATTTTTCCAAGTTGTATTCATATCCAAAGACAACTCCAATTTCCAAGTAACTTTTATACAAATACTAGAACTTTTTTTCAAATTTCACATTTTTTATATCCAATCGCCGACTAAAATTGACAACAATGTTAATGTATCCATCATTCATCAATGCCATAAATCTCAGAACAGAACTTTTTCTTTTAGAAAAACATTTTCAACAATAAAAAGGCGACCTGGAAATCATTTCTATCGACAACATTTTACGACAACTAGAAGCCCAACTCGCAAATGGTTACTATTTGAGCAAGTATTGCAACAATGTGAAGCACATGATTAATCAAGAGAAGAACAAAACCTGAATTAGAGCTGTGAAGCCTAAAAATGATCTCAAACTATGCTGCTCTGTATCAACTGCAAACACTTTCTCTTTACTCAACACTTCCGCAAGCTCCCGCAATTGAGCCTCATTCTCAACCCATACATATGATTCACGCATCCTAAAATCTTCAAAATCTCCACCAAAATTCTCCAAAAATTCAACATTTGAACTCTTCAACAACTCATTAATCTCCGCCTTATACGGATGAACATTCGTAAAATCCTCTGTCACATACATTCACAATAATTCAGCAAGGGTTTCCAAAAAATAAAAATTAAAAACACTAGGTGATTCTTCCCATCTGTCCTAGCCTTGGTGCACAGAGTCACCTGATATCTATTACGTATCGTGTAGATTTAGTCGAGGTGCACCAAAGCTAGCCCGTACACCACGGTTATCAAAAATTATTAGAACACTAGGTAATTCTTCCCATCTGTCCTAGCCTTGATGGACAGAGTTACCGATATCTATTGCTCGTGAGAGGTGACATATATCCTGTGGATTTAGTCGAGGTGCGACAAAATTGGCCCGAACACCACAGTTATAAAAAAAAATTAAAAACACTAGTTGATTCTTCTCATGTGTCCTAGCTTTGGTGGACAGAGTTACATTTACATGATATTTGTTGCTAGTGAGAAGTGGCAGGTATCCGTGGATTTAGTCGAGGTGTGTCAAAGCTGACCAAGACACTACGATTATAAAAAATAATTAAAACACTAGGTGATTCTTCCCATTTGTCCTAGACTTGCTGGATAAAGTTACCAGAGTTAGTAGAGTTACCTGACATTTGTTTCTGATAGGAGGTGACAATTATCCCATGAATTTATTCGAGGTGTGCCAAAGTTAGCCCGAACACCACGGTTAAAAAAAAAACACCAGGTAACTCTTCCCACCTGTCCTAGCCTAGCCTGGATGGAAAAAGTTACCTCATATATGTTACTGGTGGGAGGTAATACGTATCCTATAGATTTAGTCCAGGTGCACGACAGCTGACCCTTATTAAAAAAAAGTTAAAAAATAGAGAAATTGTATTGTGTTGTACCATTGGTGCTATCATGCTTGAGGTGCTTGAATTGTGAATACGAGTTATCGGCTAGAACGCGTTTGAAATAAGATTGAGATTTGATTTCAGAATTGAGATAACAGGAATGCTTTTTTTGTTGCTTTTTTTTGTTGTGTTTTTGAACTTTGTGGTAGGTTTTTGTTATGAATATTGAAATGGCTACTATAAGACAAGTTGCTATTGTGAGTTTAACAGCAAACTTTAAACTTTCCTTGTTCTCCATTTCAATGATTCTCTGATTTTTCTTTCACTTTTGTATGTGTAATTTTGAAATGGAAGTCCTATACTGGTTGTGGCGGCTTGGCGTCGTTGTAGAGCTTGTCTTGGTGTTGGACTTGGCTATGGTTCTACTTCAAAATTATATTGGGATTTTGGGCCAAATACTTGGTCTAAGCCCAAACACATGATCCCTCTGTTTTAATTTATTTGTTTTTTATTTCGTATAACAGAGAATGTCTTTTTTTCTATTCTTGCAACTCTTCAATTCTTACTTTTCACATGACATATTTAAGATAACAAGATTAAAAAGCATTTTGCTAATATCTACATATCTTTATTTTAAAATCGCAAGTTTTAAAAGTCTTCTTTACTTTTTTAAACATTATGTCACGTCAAAATAGACAAACAAATTGAGAGGGAGTGAGTTTTAACATGTATAAAATGTCTAAATTTTGTATTGTCAAATCAAGGACTGTAAAGAGAAACTTCAAACAATAACATCTGAAGTTTTGCTTGCATGAGTAATATACAAAACTTCAAACGTTTTATTTGAGATTAAGCTTGCCTAGTTTCAGACTTTTATATGTCTGAAGTTGGTAAATTAAGACACGATTTTTTTCAATTTCACTCTCGTAAGTTTGCGAGCAATGACACAAAATGTAAGTCGTAATGGAAAAAATATAGATACGTATATTTTCAAGCAATCGAGTTTCAATAAGCCCGTAAAAACATTGAAGTTGATTCTGAAGCGGCTAAATTTACAAAAAAAAAAATTATATGCATAGGAGTCCTCAAATCAGTTAGTTGTACACTTGGCCCTTCAAAATTAAATTAAATTGGGCCTGAATACAAGGTCCAAGCCCAAAGTTATAGTACGGAAGTCTAACCTTGTCCACAAGTGTATACTTTTGGTTATAGTTACCAATATATACCTTTTCTTTTGACAACCAATATATATCATTCGACTATCCAGTTTATCAAAAATGAAGTATACATTGCATGTACACTTGGTTGTATATGTTGTGATATGTTGTGTATATTATATGAATAGGTATGTATAGTATATGTATACCTACATTAATATAAAGTATATATTACTTATGCACTGTGTACATATTTGTAAGAGAGTAAACTAGATGGCCCAAAGGTATTGGGCTGTAATTTTCTCTTTGTTTTGTGGATCAATAATCTGGCCCAACAAGTAGGCCCAAGCCCAAATTTTATCAGAGTAGCATCAAAATTCAGTTTCTTAAAAGTTGGTTCCTAGTGATGCGTTCAAATTCTCAAACCCGCCTTTGAACTTTTCATTGCACAAATCAATAATGGCTTCTCTGCAGCAACCTATTGAAGAAAATGAAACTAATCCAAAAGTTTCAACTGTGGATGCAGTTATCGAAACAACGGAATCACAAAATTCATCCATAGAGGAAGTTGAGGTTGATTTTCTCACAAAAATAAAGAAAACGTTACTCACCTTATGGCATAATAATGTTGGAATTAGAACGCCTAACGAAGAGAACGCAACACAAAATCATCGAGAAGATCGAATCAGACGAGTCAGACTTTATCACGTTTGGCCAGGAAAAAATGTATGCTTCTACTATTTGTGTTACGATTACATATTTGCGTTACGATTACATACACTTCAACAAATACATAGGAGCTTCTTTTTGTTTAATTAGTTTTTTATAATCTTACTTGTTCTAAATGTGCCTTGAATTGTTCCAATCGTGCAGGTATTTGATCTCAAAGGGTTATTGATATGTGGGCCGGATCCAAAAGGGTTGCTATTAACTATAGTCTCTATTAGTCTATCAAGTTTGGTTTTTTCTGTTTATGTTGCAAAGGATGTATCAAAAAATTATGGCATAATAATCAGTTTCTGTGTGCTATTGACTTTAATTGTGAGTTATTATACTTTCTAATATTCAATCTATTAAGTCGTTAATTTTCTTCCATTCTTATATGATACATTTCATTATATTGCAGGTTTTTGCTAACTTAATAATGGTTAGTGCCATTGATCCTGGAATTATTCCCAGAAATACAGAATTACCATCCCCTGAATCGACGCAAAATGGCAGAATTAGAAGCAAAAGAGTGTTAGTAAATGGTTCCGAATTAAAATTAAAATACTGCCGTATTTGCAACATATATCGTCCGCTTAGGAGCTGCCATTGCGTTGTGTGTGACAATTGCGTCGATAAATTTGATCACCATTGCCCTTGGATTGGTCAATGCATTGGACTGGTTTGTACACAATTATATTCTAAAGAAATTTAAACAATTTTCTCTGAATCTGCGAAAGAAGTTAGTAATTTTCTTATGCCATTTGTGCAGAGGAATTATCGACTTTATGTGTTGCTATTGGTTATTGCAAATGTTTACTTCGTCTACATATTTGGCTTCTCATGCAAGAAGATGCAACAAAAGAACGATGGCAATGGCAATGGCAATGCTTTGATTGGTTTGTTGCAAGATTGCCCGGAAACGTTGGCGTTGGCATGTTTTAGTTTTGCTGCTGCGTGTTTTGTTGGTGGATTGACTTGTTATCATGTCTATCTCATCGCTACAAATCAGGTTAGTCTGAATTTTATGAGTGAATTTCTAGATAATAACTATTAATTGGGTGATCATATGAGAATTCTAACTCTCAATTTCACATACCAATATCGAATGTATTGTTCCTAGGATAGTAGTGTGCAATGACTAAGAAGCCAAAATTAGAACGGGACACAATGCACGAGTTTAATTTCTATGTATTGATCAGTGTAAATGAATTTTACATTATTAAGTTATTTAACCAATAGTATAGAAAACTAATCACAAAATTTGGAAGTAGTAATCAACCTGAAAAACAATGCAGATTATCTAGTACAACATGCTAGAGTAGACTTATTTAAGTTTCTTTTTTGTATAATCATTTAATATTCATTAAATATTGACCCGATTAACTCAGATTATAAGATATATACTGAAATTGTTGTTAAGAGTTTAACTCATATGTACTGATAATTCATATCCTCCAGTGTGATCCTTTTTTTGTTTTATTATGGCAGACATCTTATGAGAATTTTAGGCAGCAGTATAGAAGCACTAAAAGTCCCTTTGATAAAGGAGTTGTGACTAATATTAAGGAGGTTTTACTTTCACCTTGGACACCTTCGAGGATTAATTTTCGTTCAGAAATATAGTAGCTTTGATCATTAATTAGAACATGTCACACAACCTTGATATATATAATTTGTATGTATCGTCGTTATTAAAAGTTTATTTTCCATTTTCTTAGTTTATTGATTAATTTCACAATTGATGATACAATTGTAAAAAATTACCGTCTAGTGTTTTCATTAATTCACATTTACCCTGAATCTTTATAGCAGATTTGAATTAATCTTTTCCAAAGCTTGAAAGGTTTGATCTCTTCTCATGCATGAACTTTCTATTAGAGTGTCAAATATGACTTAAAAATTGATGGTTCGTTCAATCCGCCCAAAATTTTATGGGTTAGACACAAGATAACTTCATATCGGGCTAATTTTACCTCCATCCACATAACCCATTTTTAGAGTGATATCCAATTTAGCCCATTTTTAAGATCTACTTTAATTTGGATCGGATGTTTAGCGTAAGATTTACTTTGATTTTTCTATGTGTTGGGGCCCCAGACCCCACTTTGTGGGAATACACTGGGTATGTTATTGTTTCTATGGGTTGGGGCTCAGGTTTCGGGTCAGAGTTGGGTCTCAGGTCCCAGGTCAAGGTCAGGTCTTGGGTTCCTACCCAGGGTCGTCGAGTCTTAAGTCCCGATTCAGAGTCGGGTCTCAAGTTAGGATCGGGTGTTGGACGGGTCTTAGGTCACGTTTCAGGATCGAGTCTCGGGTCGGGGTTGAGTCTCACGTCCTGGGTTAAGGTTGGGTCTCAAGTCCGAATTGAGGGTCGAATTTTGGGTCGAGGACGGGTCTTAGGTCTCGAATCAAGGTCGTCTTGGGTCAGGGTTGGGTCTCAAGTCTTAGATCCTGAGTCAAGGTTGGGTCTTAGATCCCTTATCAGGGTCGAGTCTTGAGTTGGGGACGAGTCTCGAGTTAGGGTCAGGTCTTAGGTCTAGGTCGGATCTCGAGTCCTCAGTTAGGGTCAAATACTAATATTATGTCCCAAGTGTTGGGTCGAGGGTCTAGGCTTGGGTCTCGAGTTAGGGTTGGGTTGGGGTCAGGTCTTGAGTCACGAGTGAAGGTAGGGTCAGGCTTGAGTTAGGTTGAGGTTGCATCGGGCAAGGCTCGGGGTTGGAGGTGGGCGTGAGCAAAAGGGTGGGGATGTGATGGGGTTGGGGGAAGGTTGACCATTCAAAAAAATTGGGTCAAGTAATTGGGTGGGTCATGACTCAGCCCATTTTTCGCCCATTTTAGCTCAATTTATTTCAGCCCTAGTACTTTTTGGCCTTATTTTTAGCTTAATCCATTTATTAACTCAGCTCATTTTAACTAGTTCCATTTCAATCCAACTCACTTATTTGACATCCATACTCCTACTAATACTAAATATATTTTCCTCACTGAAAACCTTCATGTATATATATTTGCTTAACCATATTCTTTATTAATTTTTATTCGAATCTGATTGTTTCTTTTTGTTTATCTGATGAGAAAATTCCCATGTTGCATCACATGAATCTTGGTTGTATGGTCTATAATCACCACCTTCCGTCACATGATTCTTTGGGAAATTGGACCAGCTGTAGGTTTTTTTTTGTTTTTTTTTCTGATTTGTTTCCTAGGACCATTTCACCAAACATATGATTAGTCGGCCTGTTAATCAACTAAATTCCATTAATAATCCAAAGTAGCAAATGGTTTACGTACGACTGTACACCAATTGATCAAATACGTACCCTTTAACAATATCCGTGTAATAAATTTAATTGCTTTGTGCATCTAACTCAACACGAGACTTTTCGACGCAAATTTGAATTAGTCAAGCCTCAAAGTGGGTATCAAACACCATGTGAGTTTTTTTTAGAAAACTAATAGCATCTCCCTTAACTTTGTTTTTTAGAAAAATATGCTTCTGCATTTTGATATTGTTAATACAATGAATAATGAGTCTAATTCAATCCCAGAAAACTAGCTCACTAGATTAGGATCGCCCAAGATCATAATGAGCTTAATATGTAATCTTACAACTGATATTAGAAACAGTTCCAACTGATATGAGAAACAGTTCCACTTCCATACGCACTTGATTATATATTTAAAGTGTGAACAATATAACATGTGAGCCAACATTGGATAAATAAAAATAGGAATGAATATGACTTTAATATATACCATGTTAATAAAATAGACTTTGAGCCTGCCTTAGCCCGAAAAATTAACTAGCTCATAATTAGATATTGAGAATTGCAAAGAAAATATAATCAAATAACTAAATAATTAATCTCACAACCAATGTGGCAAACTTAACACATATATGTTTTTTAACATATATGCTAATCATATTCATCGGAGGCCAAGCTACAACTTCGGTTAATGATGAGCTCGATAGAACTCAATAATTTTCGCTCAAACTCTATATTTATGTTTAAAATTCATTTTATATGTATACATAACTTCAAGAACCCAATAGGTTGCGTTTGCTATAACCTAGAATTACAAACTCAAAATTATAGTTCTGTTTATGATATTCATAGCTAATTTCTTGTAAAACATACCAAATTTGCCTGACATAAAGGTAATCAAGAAAATCGCAAGGAAGATGGTCATCAGTTCAAGAACGTCTCTACTTTTTCATGATAAGAAGGGTGTTAAAATGTCTCAAGTCAATGTTTGAAGCGATACATTAGTGAAGTAACCCATGCCATATTGACGGATGAGTTAAGAACCATTTTTTGGATGACCAACCAACCCAACCCACCCAATACTAACTAGGTTCGGGTGAGTTTGTAACGATAGATGGGTACCAGGGCCGGCCCAACAGTGAAGCAGCCCAAGCAATTGCTTTAGGCCTCACCATTATGGGAGCCTCAAATTTTTTAGTAGATGCATTTATATTCTAAAAAAAAATAAAAAAAATTAAAAGTACAATTTTCATTTAAAAAAAAAAAAATAGGACTGATGAAATCTGTGACATAAATTGGGAAGTGAAATAATTACTTTGGGAATCTTCCATCATCTACGTGTAAATAGCATTTTTTTTCTTTCTTTATATAAATTTATCATTATTACTCTCTCGGTTTGCTTTTACTTGTCACATTTTGACTTGACAATCTATTAATAAAATAATTATTAACATACCTATTTTACCGTAATATCTCTATTAATTGATGTTTACTATTGTGTCTTGAAATTAGTTTGGACAATAAGCAATCAATGCTAAGGGTAAAATAGGAAAAAAAAAAGATTGTCTTTTTTTGATATATCAAAAATGACAAGTAAAAATAAAAATTCAATTAGGAAATAAGTAACAAGTAAAAGCGAACGGAGCGAGTACAATTTATAGGTCACATTTATTTTTATTTTTTTTCAATTTTGTCTTCCTACTTGTACCTTTTATTTATCTTTACTTTATATTTGACTTAGCTCTTTCTTAATTCTTCATTAGAGAAAATTTAATTATCAATTTTTAAATATTTTTTGTCTAAGTTCTAGCGTTGCATCGAGAGTATTCAAGTAGTAAAAATAAGAACAAGTTTTCTACTTATCGAATCAGGTTAGATTGTTTTATATTTTGTTATTTTATATTTTTTTTCTTTGTAGTATGTATATTGTCTTTTTAGTTATTTTTTAGAATTTAAAACTGTCAATCAAAAAGTAGATTTATTTTAAAATCAAAAGCGTCAAGAGAAATTGGACATATAGAAGATGATATATTAATCGATATGCTCAATCATGTAAAAAAACTTGATTCTTTTTCAAATGCCTATATTACTTCTAGAATAATGTTTAACAATTCTCACAACAGTTGTCTCAACGGAAATAAATTTTTCAAAAGTAAAATTAATAAAATCTTATCTAAGATTAACAATTTCTCAAGAGAAATTAAATGAACTAACTATATTATCAATCGAAAACGAACTCTTAGAAGAAATCAATTATAAGCATATTATTAATAATTTTGCATCTAAAAGAGCTAAAACAAATAATTTAAAATAAAATTATAAATAATAATTTTTTTAACGAAAAACTTAAAGGCCTCTTGTTGAAGTTTCGCTTTAGGTCACAAATATCGTTGAGCCGCCCCTGATGGGTACTCTTCCTTTATTGATAGAATTTTTTTTAATAAAAAAAACTTTACATAAATATATTCTTCAATTCTACTCTTTCACCTTACTTTGATGAACAATATTGGATTTAAAAAAAAAAAAAAAAAAAGAGTATGGGAAACTCCATTTCAAATATCGTACGTGTACAATGTATATTGGAACATATAATAGTAGCTCAACTCTTTCACCTTGCCTTTGATGAAAAATATAGAACAAAAAACTCCAATTTAATATTAGGTGCAGAATGTATATTGAAAGAAATAGGTAGAGCTTTTAATAGCAGATGGGAGCACATGCAGAAAGCAGTCAGTATGCCAAGAATTTAGGTGCATTTAAATGACAAATTGGCAGCTAGGTAGCATGGACCAAAAGCAAAATAGTAGTATGGATTATATGAAGATTGTGCAGAGCTTCTACTGCAATAAAGTGACTCAATTCTACCAGCACAAGCAACGTATCTTACAATTAAACCCCTTACCTTTTTTTCCTCTCACCATCCTCTTTTGTTTTTGTTGTCTGTAATTTCAATATATACTGTTTAATGTTCTCTATGGCCTAACAGAGAAAAAAATGTTTGAAGGAAACAAAAAGACTTAATACATCGATAGTCCTTTAAATTTGTCAGTAATTTTATTTTACGTAGACATTCGAAGTACCATCTATTCTAATTGAGCATCTAAATAAATGATAAATTGTTCCTATTAGACACTTTCAGTTCAAATTTTGATAAAAAAATTAGTGTGTTGCCAAGTTAATTGTCACATATATAAAATATATCATAGCCTTTAGTTATGCATATCAACATGAATTGTGTTCAAATGATCAATGAATAAGCAATAATTTGAATGTCTAAATAAAATTTATTGATGGTTGACAAATTTAAGAGCTATAGACGTATTGAGAAAAAATAATAACTAGATAAGACTATGTCAATTTTCAGCTTATAAACATGCATTCAACTATTTTTGACTAGTAACAACTGAACTTTTTTTTTTTGGCAGGGAAAGGGGAAATGGGGAGAAAGATTACAATACGGGGAATCGAATCCTCACCAACAAAGTGAGAGTTTAAGTAGTCAATCAACTGAGCTACTAAGATTCGTCTCCACAACTGAACTCATTCCACTAAAAAGACCACAACTGAAATTTAAATCAGATTGAACTAACAATAGCACATTTGATCCTTTCATTATTGATAAATTCAAATTTTAGTCTTTGTGATATATAATTCTAATATATTTAATTTATAATTAATTAAAATGCGTGTTTTGGTCTTTTTATGTGGAAAATATGTTATATTTGGACTATTTTTAAAAGTATATTATCCTTAAATATATTATAGAGTAACAATACAAGTTTAACATAATATATATAGATAATTAAATGATAAAATGATTAATAATTCTGAAAGATTATAAATATTCATAAACAAAGGGATCCAAAGTGTGCATTCAAGTAATTAAAAGTTAATTATACTTAGTAAGATATCATAAGGGGTAAAATTAAATTCTTTTAACAATCGAGGGACCAAATATGCTATAACCTTTTTTCTTATTATAGCCTGTGAATGCCTTCTTTTTTAGGAAGAATATGACATTGATCAGGAATAAGAGCAGAATGAATCTAAGGACTCATATTCAACTCGAAAGGCAAAGCCAATAAGAGAGAGTTGTTTCCTTCCGTGTGAAAAAATTTAATCCTTTCTTTTAAAAAATAATTCTTTTTTTGGAGTTTTCTTGAGATACCTCAAGATAGAACACATAAAAATGGGTTATCCTTCTATATTTTATGGAATGAACTGATGAATTTAAGGTATCTCTTTTTAATTAACTAAATCTACTCCATCTGTTCCAAAATATACCTTTAAAATCTATTATCGGTTCATTGTTTTGAGATGAGAAAGATGCCACACCTATTGTACTTTTCATATAATTTGTTGTGTATATATGAGTAAATATCATCTAATGTAACTAAAGTTAGTCTACCAACTATCGATAAACAAATAGTTTAAAGAATTAAAGAAGTGGAGTAATAAAAGCGGAATCAAAATTTAAAATTTATAAATTTAAAATTTTAATCATTTTAAGTTGTTGAGTTCCAAAAATATTAAATAATTTATATATTTTAATTAGTAATTTTTTTAATATAAATATTTAATTTAAATCAAAATTATTGAATTTGATCGAACTCAACCCGTGTTCTATCTCCGCCCCTTACCAAATCTAAAAAGTGTAGTGATATTTCCTTTCCTCTCTTTTTATTATTCATTAGATTTACTTCCCTCCTCTTGTCCTAGTACATATGACCTTAGCTTGATTTGTTTTCATGTGCCTTTTTCCTAATAAAAATCTTAACCTTTGATGTCACACCTCATATTCCATACAGCACTATCATGAATAATAAGTACAAAAAAGCTCACTTGCAAGTGCATCTTCTCAAATAATAATAATTCCTTCTCACTACTTCATATACAATTCACATGCATTGCATTTGTTTTTTCCCCAAAATCTATCATTTTAAAACCTCCCTTCCAACTAAATGTACGTGAAAATGTCCTTGAGATTAGAGATCTAAGTTTGAATTAGTAATTTAATAAATAAGGTTACTTATCTTAAACATAAATTATAACATACTAAACGAAAGTATTTTTTGAAATTAGAGAAAAATCCAAAAAAAATTATCTGCATTATAAGTACAGCAGGAGGATTAATCTAAGCCATGAATAATTGTAATAATTGAATATTTTTTTGCCGACACCTGAGGACTGTTTTGTTCTTAACCGACATTTTTCGTGGTTCTTGCTGGCAAATTTTATCCAATTTAGTATTTTAATAGTTGTTCAAAAATTTATGGAGTTGGAACACACTGCATGCTCCATGAGTGTAGGACTAAAGTTATACAGGTATTAGTAATATAAGAATTATAAATTATTTTAGGAAAGTTTTCAGAAAATAGCTTAAGTATGGCATATCATAGGCGCATGTAGCAATATTTATCAAAATTATAATCCGTAGTATAATTAAGTTGTTGGGTCGCGTGCTGTATCAATATATTTGTATCAACAAATATAGGTATATCAGCGAATACAAACCTCTCCTTTTTTTTCTTTTTTGCATTTTCATAAGATAGTTGCTATATCACTGTATTTGTATCAACGAACACAGGTGTATCAACGAATATAAACCTCTCTTCTCTCTTTCTCGTTTTTTTTTTTTGTATTTTGTATTTTCATATTTCTCCCTCTTCTTAAATGTATCAAACTTATCATTTGTATTTTGTATATAAACAAGTATATGCATCATTTGTATTTGCTCGAGTCTATCATATACAAATACAAATGCATCATTTGATACAAATGTATCATTTGTATTTGTATGAATCAAGTTGTTTCAAAATATACAATTCGTATCGATGAGTGCAATTTGTAAACGAATACAAGTACATCAACGAATAGAATTGTCTAAAAATATACCATTTATATTCGGATGATTCAAGTTATATCAACAAATACAATTCGTATGAAAGAATACAATTGTATCAACGAATATAAAATAGACTTGATTCTGTTGATATACAAATACTAATTTGTATCAACAAATACAATCTCTATTGTGTCATTAGCCCAATTCTGCCACCGTCGGCGAAATTCACCATAGGTTGCACAACATAATCTCAATTTCAACGAGATCTGGCCATGAAAATTTAGGGCTTTTTGTATGGTTGGATTCGTCTCATTGTGGTGCTTGAGATGGTATTGGTCTTGGTTGGAAAAAGTGTGCGGAGCTCCGGCACTCACCAGTATGCCGTCGACAGTTCCACCGATCAAATTAACTGCAATTTCTTGGGGAGGTATGTAGCAATAAAGAGAGCTACAAATCTCATGGGTTGCACCACCTTGATTCTGACCGAAAAGCGGTCGAATTTGACCGCGATTTTCAGGCGATTCGCTGGAAAAAATAAAGAGAAAAAAGGGGAGGGAGAGAGGCAGCATAAATGTGTGTATGAAGCATATGTTACAAAGTTAGGCTATTAAGGCTATCAATTGTAATTAATACAAACTTAAGCTACAAAAGATAATTAGCTGCCTAAGTATGCTGACCTCTGTAATTATCCCATTATTTTATGTATAAATTAGTTATGTAGAATTTAATTATTGAATATATTTCTTACTCCTGTTAGTCAATTCATCTTCTATCATGCATAACATGATACATAGATTCTCTCATAACTTATACGCATATTAGTTATGTGATTTCTAAATTATAAACTGAAGTACTGAACAATCATATTAATTTTACAGATAGTAAAAAAAAAAAATGTTGCTCCCTCTAGTCCATATAAGTTAATTGTTGGGGTATGACACATCCTTTACGAAAAACATTAAGAAAATAAATCAAATGCTACTCCTTTTAATTAGTCCTAACAATTATCTAAAACTTAGATAAAATCACTTATTTTGAATTGTGAATAAAGTCTCAACAATTCACTTAATAATGAGTTAGAGGGAGTACCATACATGAATAAATTACATCTGACTAACTATTTTCTTCGTCCATCTTTACTTGTCTACTATTGACTTTGTACATATCTTAAGAAACAATAAATAATAGGGTAAGTTTACTATATCATCCTTTGAATATATCGAATTTAATATTTTGAGAAATGCATTGGGTATAAATAGTTTTAATATAAGGGTAAAATGAACACAAAATAATAAATCATTCATTAATTTTTTAAACTGGATAAATATTAGTGGCTATCTATTTTTAATATAATGGATAAGTAACGATGAATGAAGAGAATACCAAATTATCCCTAAGTTAATTAAATAAGTATTTTTGTTACTCCCTCCGTTTCATATTAGTTGAACACTTTTCATTTTGCACGATACTTAAGAAATCATAAATGGAATGATCAACTTTACTACTATACCCTTTATCCATATTAATGGACATAAAAATAATTTGTTTAAACTTTCAAAGAATATATTAATTGTAGGAGTAAAATAGATTTTTTTTAATTAATTTTATCTTTATTTAGTAAATAATTAAATAATTTAAAATAAATAATTTTAATAAAATGATTAACTAATATAAGACGGAGGGAATACTAACATTTAGGAGATGACTCTAGGTGCAGGTTCCCGAGGTCTTTTATCCAAGGAAGATATATAATTTGATCTTTGACGGTACCCTTAAGTGATCTTACAAGTTCTTTATTTGTCCCCAAAACGATCACATTTTTATATTTGAAATAATTTATTTTTATTTTTAATAAGATGATTTATAATTATGAAGCTTTTAATTTTCACCTGAGCTAGCTATGCAACAATGAGATCTCCCTTTATTATATACTTCCTCCGTTTAAAAAAGAATGACCTAGTTTGACTTGACACGAAGTTTAAGAAAATAAAGAAGACTTTTGAATCTTGTGGTCCTAAATTAAAGTTATGGCAAATGTACCAAAATATCCTTTAATCTTGTGGTCTTAAACATGTCATGTGGAAAGTTGAAATTAAAGTGTTGTCAAAAAAGAAAAGGGTCATTCTTTTTGAAGAGTTCGTGTCAGCACGAGCCCAATACACGTTATTTTCTTGGTCCCAATTTATGCAACACAAATAAAATTTGAACGGTCAATTAATTTTTTGTATAATTTTAAATATTTTAAGTTGTTAATTAATATTATGATTTATTATGTTTCTTATATAATTTCTGTTATGTTTCAATTTATATTACATAGATGGAGTTTTAAGAGTTGATCAAATTTTTTGTATAACTTTTATATATTTTAAGTTGTTAATTATTATGATTTGGAGTATTTTTAATATAATTTTCAGATAATTTATGATACTGTCTTTGTTCCAGTTTATGTGACAATAATAGAATTTGGAGAGTCAACTAAATTTTAATGTAGCTCTTAGATATTTAAGTTGTTAATTATTATGACTTATTAGTACTTTCTATATAATTTTCGGATAATATATGTTACTTCCTCTACTACAATTTATCTGGCATTGATAGGATTTGGAGAATCAACCAAATTTTTAATATGTCTTTGAAATATTTTAAGTTGTTAATTATTGTGTTTTATAGTATTTTTACGTGTGGCACTGATAGAATTTTAAGAGTCAATCAAATTTCTTATGAATTTTAAATATTTTGATTTGTTTAGTATTGTAATTTATATTATTTTTTACGTAATTATTTCCTTTATTTAATAGAAGTGTTTAATTTTTTGTGGAAAAACTTGAATTAAAAAACTAAGTGTTTTTGTTTTTTTGATGAGTAAAAGAGAAAAACCATGTTGAATGAAAACAATTTAATTCTCTCTTTACATCTTTGAAAGACACAAATCTCAAAAAGTAGGCGCAATTAATAATGAAGAGAAAAATTATCGATTTCTTTGGTCAAATTACATAAATTGGATTTCACTAATATTTACTACTTTATATATAGCCACAAAATAAAAATAGAAGGACGAATCAGTCAATTTGCTTTCGACCCTAAGCTACTTTATGTTCTCACGTATTAAATATTTTATGTTGTTAATTATTGTGATTTATAGTACTTTTTACGTAATTTTTAAATAATATATGTTATTTTTTATGTCTCAATTTATGTAACTATGATGTACTTTTGAGAGTCAATCGAACATTTTATGTCTTTTAAATATTTTAAATTGTTAATTATTGTAATTATAACACTTTTTATATCACTTTCAAATAATTGTCTCGATTTATGCGGTACCGATAGAATTTCAAAAATCAGTATATTTTTTTAATTATGTATTTTAAATATTTTAAAATTAATTATTGTGATTCAAATTTTTTTTCATGTAAATTTTAAATAAATATAAGTAATTCTGGAGAAGTAGAAGGACGAAATGGTCATTTCACAGACTGACCCTAAGCTCCTCAAATGATAATAAGAGGGACTTCGAGGAGCTTATTTATAATTTTTGAAAGTTGACCCTAAGCTCCTCTCATTTCCATTTCTTATGTCTTTTAAATATTTTAAGTTGTTAATTATTATGATTTATAGTACTTTTTATATAATTTTTGAATAATTGTCCCAATTTATGCTGCATCGATCGAATTTAGAGAATCAATTTTTTTTATTATTACGTCCTTTAAATATTTTAAAATAAATTATTATATTTTATAGTATTTTTTACGTAAATTTTAAATAAATATAAGTAATTCTGGAGAAGTCCTTTGGGACTTTGAGGAGCTTAGTTGTTAATTATTATGATTTATAGTATTTTTTTACGTATTTTCAAATAATATATGCTATTTTTTCTGTCCAATTTTATGTGGCCTTGATGAAATTTCGAGAGTCAATTAAATTTTTTACGTCATTTTCAAATAATATATATTACTTCTTCTGTCGCAATTCATATAGCATTGATGAAATTTCGAGAGTCAACCAAAATTTTTATATCTTTTAAATATTGTACCTAATTGATATTATTAAAAGAAGTTTTAAACTTAAAGTGATTAATTATTTTTAAAATTTAAAATAAAGTGAACAAAGATGGTAAAATAAGATACTACTCCGTCTATTTCAAAATTGTTTTCCCCTATTGACTTGACACTCCCCTTAAGAAAATATTTATTAGTGCTTATTTTACCAAATTAACATTTTAATATATATATTTTGTCTGGTCATTTAATGATAGGGATAATATTGAAAGAACATAATAAAATTCTCTTGATTTCATAAATGAGACAATCAAATTAAAATAAATATTTTTTTAAAAAAGTCCAATTAAAACGAAACGGAGGGAGTATATTATTACTATGTGGGTTCCACGCAAAGCAACCAAAGAATTGTTGCACTATTATATGAAAATTCCTTATCTACAGAAACAGACTCAACTTTTGTGTAAACCGCTCACATTCCCACTTAAAGTAGCCCGGGATTTTGTGTCATTTCCCCTCAAGGTAAGCTGCTGTCATTCCCACTTATTAATAAGAGTAAATGCTTTGACGGGTCCCATAAGAAGTTCATTTGGGACTTCTTATTAAAATTAAAAATTGTCCCAGCGAGAACAATATTTTAGATCTCAATTTAATATTTTTTCTTTATTTTTGAGATTTCATATTTAATTAACATAGTACCAATTAAATTAACACAAATAAATACTAATAGTAGCATGATAAGATTTGTCGTATGAAGATCAACATATTTAATTTGATATGAATTAAGACAAAGTAATATTTTGCTTGTTTAAAGATAACATTTTTATAGTTAGAACAAACAGAAAAGTTTTTCATCCAACATATTTTATATAATGATAGGTAGGTATCTTTATCAGAAAATTGGTAAGTTTAAACAACAATTTGTTGGAAAATAGTACACACCGAAAATATTTCAGAATCATACTGCTTATATGAATTATAAATAACAAACATAAACATGTCGTTCATACAAAGTGTACTTAAAATTAACCAAGAATTACTTCTTGAAGCATGAGCAGATATCTTGAAGCAAGTTCGTCTTCAGTTCTGCGGTCTTCTACAGTGATCCCAAATTCACAGCCGAACTCTCTCAATACTTGGGTGAGCAATTACTTAATAGAAAACTGAATTGAATTTCTAGGCTAGGGAAATCCCTATTTATAAAGATACTTTCTCAGTCCAAGGAGGAAAATAAGAAACAACGCATGTTTATTTTGGAACAAGAAACATGCGTTTCATTCTCCCTTTTCCCATAGAAAATAAGAGTTAGAGTTCGAGTTTAATATGGGCACTGTAGAGACCACAAAATTAATTACTGAGGCTCCCTATTATGAAAATAATTTCAAACTTTAATTGGAATTATTCTTACCATAATAAATTATAAATCATTCCACTAAAAATTCGAAATTGCACTCCTCTATTTTTATTTCAAAATTTCTCATTAAATACTCATGTAATTCCCCATGTTAAGATTACATACACTAATCAATAAATTAAATTACTGACGAATTTAATATAATGATTAATTTCCTTTAGAGCAATGCTTAACTTATTTCATATGTCGGATTCATGAATCCACCGCCCGGGTTTACACATGAAAACTAATAAGCTTCTCATAAAAAGCGTATCATCAAATTCTATACCGAGACATGGATTTCATCAATTAACTTATTATTTCACCAATATATATTATTGTCATCCAATCTACCAGGAATATCGTTCTCAGAATCTCACCTTTTAATAAATCAAAAAGATAAATAATATATACAAATCATAATAGTTATATCAAGATTAAGAATATAAGTACATTTAACAGTTTAGAGAATATGTTTTTATCAGTCAGTCTAAAACAACTATCTCTACTCGGTCCTGTTCAATACATACAAAAATGCACTAGCACGAGAAGTTAGAGCTAAGTCATTCTCGTAATCAAGATAAATTATATTTAATCTCATGCTGCAATCATTCTGATGGTTTGTCCAAATTTCCATCTACGATTGTGAGCTATAACTTTAACTTAAAAGAACCGATGATTTAATCTTCTGTGTCTAAGCTTAAACTCTAAACACCAAAACATCTACTATATACGTTGAGGACACATATATGACAATGATCTATTTAATGTAACAATTTATATGAATTGAATAAATAAATAAAGGGCAAAGGGTCAAATATACCCCTAAACTATGCGCAAATGTCTAGATATACCCTCCGTTTCAAGTTTAGCTCACCAATGCCCTCGCCGTTCAAGTTTAGGCCCAAAAATACCTTTGGGACGTTAGTTGCTTTGCTGGAATTTCCCAGCCCCCTTTTTCTTCTTTTTTTTTTTTAAAATCAATTGCCACATCACTAAATAAACTCCACATCACAAATAATTAACCCACCCCACTCTTCCATACACTAAACACCCGACCCGACCCAATACCCGGCCCAAGATCCACCCTTTTTAACCCTTGAGAGAACCCTAATCCATCTCATAGTTTTCTCTCCATCATCTCTCCCCAACATAAATTTTCTCTCCATCATCTGTCTCCAAGGAAAAATTTTCTTACTCCATCGTTTCCATTTCAATTTTTGATCAAGTTTTAAAAGAATGAGTTAAAATTCGAGTGTCTCAAGTAGGTCGACTCTGAATTGTCAATGTGGGATTGCAGCGAGGATTTTCACGGCTTACACACCGATGAATGCTGGAAGACGTTTTTATAAGTGTTCTAAGCCTGAAGTACATAGAATATGTAATTTCATCAAATCTTTTATTTTTGACCATGGTTGATTTCAAGTTGATTTTTTGTGCAGGGTTATAAATGTGCTTTTTGGAAATGGGTTGATGATCCGCTCCATCATCGAGTTGCCAATCTCGTCCACAATTTAAAGAAGGAAAACAATAATCTTCATCGTGAAAAGAAAGCTTTGGAGACAAGGATAACTGATCTTGAAAAGTATTTGACATCTGATATTGAAGAAAATTATGAAGATCAGGATGAAATTAGTGTTTCCAAGTGTGAGAAGGTTTTCGCCGATAACCAAGAGGTTATTATCGATAAGTCTTTGGTGGATGATGGGATGCAAAAATCAAAGGAAAAACTCTTTAGGATGTGGCTTGTTATAGTAATGTCGTGGTGTTTTTTTTGCTGGATTCATCACATCTTGGGTGATGAAATAAGCATCATCTGTGAACTTGTTCATGTTTATTTTGTATTGT
This sequence comes from Capsicum rhomboideum, assembly GCA_031232105.1. NCBI lineage: Eukaryota > Viridiplantae > Streptophyta > Magnoliopsida > Solanales > Solanaceae > Capsicum > Capsicum rhomboideum. The sequence goes on along the minus strand of CP124712.1, from coordinate 132,001,830 downwards.
TTAACTTAGGAAGCTTTAACAATGTGATATGGTTAATGACTTTGAAATTTCTGTTCATATGTTGGTTTAAATATGATCGGCCAATTTTCAATTTCTAAATGGCAACAGTTGTAATGTCGTTTCAATATGGTATTCCTTTTTTCGTTCAATTGTAATGTCATTTTTTACGTAGTGTTGCACCAGACAAGGTAAAAATTATGTTCGTAATTGTGTTCAATGTCTTGAAACAGGAACAATATTCCAATAAGATTTCAGAAACACCAGGAGCTTAGGGTCTGCTGCAGTAGCATCCCACACCTGAACAAATATACATAATTAGTACCAAGGGAAAGTGGGCTACATTTAGAGCTAAGATCCATAGTCTTCATTCTATCTCATTTACCACAATGTCACACCCTTGGGTGTCTTGCTCTGCGTATTTTGATATTGCAATGTTGCATAGTTGCTTATCAATGTGACATGTTTGTGTTGGCTATTTTGGCCGTCTAAGCCAATGGAGCCTTGAGTCACACCCTTGTGTCGAATATTCTTGTATTGTAGAGATGGTGTGCATTTTTACTAGTAATTTGCTGATCAATGTCTTTTTGTAGTGGACTGCTTGTTCAAGATCCATCTAAAACAAAAAAAATCAAAAAAATGGGTAAACCAGTAGTAGCCAAACAACAAGGGTGTGTCCACTTGTTTTCCTATTCAAGTTCTGGTTCCAATTTCAGAAAGTTCAGATTCTTATTGCCACTACTTAGCATACACTGGTGACATCAACAACAGCCAAACAACAGCAAAATAGCATAAGATTGGGTTTAAAAAATAGGAAATCAGCAAAAACACAGCAAAAAAAGAACAAAACTGCAAAAAAAAAGAGAAAAAGCCAATAACAACACAGTAAAAAAAAGAGCATAAAACTGGGTAAACCAGCAGTCAAACAACACAAAATAGGGTAACTTAACTGCAAAACAACAAAAATTCAACAAAAATCTGACCTTATTTAACAACTAAAAGCTACGTGAATTAACATTCATTCACCTAACCAAAAGATAGTGTCATCAATACCATTCAACAATAACCTCACCATAAACGAAAAAGACAACTAAAATAACACAACCAAAAGGTGTCAATAATGCCATTCATCAAGGCATATGAAAGTTTCACCTAATCAAAATAGACAACTAAAATAAACACAATCAAAAGGTTTCCATAATGCCATTCATCAAGGCATAATCATCAGGTGCTTAACCAACCCAAAATAATTACCTCTGACCGTATTGTTTGTCAACTAACTGTGGTTAACCACTGGAAAGTTAAGTAAAAAATAAACATAAAAATTAAATTACATCACAGAAAAGCACCATCAGTTGCAAGTACTTCTTTGCCTTTAACCCCAATCTTGGTCTTTCTCTTTTTTGCTTTCATTTGCAATTGTGCAGAAGAGACTGCTTCTTTCCCCTTCCAGGTTGTCTTGATTGGAGAATAAGGCAGATTAGTTGGCACTGAAACACCAGTGTGATCTGATTTTTCTTGTACCAGTTGGAACACCTCTTGTCATCAACTTCTCAACCCAAGAATCAGATTCAGGATATATCATTGGCCTTAGAGGTGGGTCCTCTTCATTTCCAACATTGGGACCATATGGTTCAAATTCTTGTGTTGTAGCTTGTACTTGTTCAAAGTCAGCTTCATCCCCTACTGTTCTTGACTGTGAACTGCTTTCCGTCATTGGTATTTTTCCTTTCCTTGATGCATTTCCAACCGACTTTTCCTATTAAAAATATTATCAATAATTATGTTGTTAATCAAATGAGTATTAAAATATGTTCTAAATAAGTATTTTGTAGCTTACCTTATAACAACCCCTTGCATTATGGTTTGGTTCACCACATTTACTACATATCATTTGAGTGCCCTTTCTGGACTGTGACCATTCACCCTTCCTTTTTCTTGCCTCATCTGGTTCTCTATTCCTCTTCATTTTAGGCCTGTCAACTTGTTTCACCACATCAGGAGGCAACATTGCATGAGAAGCCTCAACCTTCCAAAACCTCTCACCCCTTACAGGCTGCATCTTGTGTTTGTAGGTTAACATGTAAGCCTCCTTGGTATACCACCAATGAATTTCAGTTTCTGGAATCACCTTCTTGTGTATCAATGCTTTGATGGCATGATGGCAGGGAATACCAGATAAATCCCAAAGTCTGCAAGTGCATTTTTTGTGCTCTAAATTAACAATGTGTCTATCTTCTCCATCAGAAACCTCATACCCCCAATCTCCATTGAATTCCACCTTACATTTATGTGCTATGTACCTCCAGTCACTGAAAAAACTCATGCAATCTGGACTAATATCAACAGCCCCCCAAGTCCTTATCTTATTTTCATTTTTCACTAACAGATTCATCACTTTCACTCTTATCTCTTCTAACATCTTAATTATTGGCTTACCTCTAGGCTCAAGGATCCATGAATTGAATGACTCAGTAAAGTTGTTATCAACCATCATGTTCTTACACTGAGTATCAAAATAAGCCCTGCACCATGCTTTTGGTGGAAATGTCACCAAATCCCTTGCAGCATCTTCTGACAATTGTCCTAACTTTCTCAACTGGTCCTTGAACTCTTCATCATATGAACTCCATGCACACCACCACATAAGCTTCCTCATTTCACCACTCCTCCACTTTTTACACCAATTACTCTCAACATGTCTCATACAGTACCTATGGTGAGCTTCAGGCAACACTTTGTCAACCGTATCCACCAATCCCTGTAATCATGAAACAAAAATAAAAGAGAAGATATGTAATCATGAAATAAGAATATAGAAAATGAAATTTAAAAATGAGAATATTACTTTTTGCATATCTGAAATGAATGTGATTCCAGCACCATCTTTAAGGTCCAAAGACCTCTTCAATAGCTCCATGAACCAGCTCTATGTCCTGCTGGTTTCTTTGTTTACTATTGCCCATGCTAGTGGAAAGAAACTGTTCATAGAATCTTGTCCTAGTGCAACCAACAACATACCCTTACATCTACCTTTCAAGAATGTACCATCAACTCCAATTAGTGGCCTCAATCCACATTTCCAGCCTTTCTTCAGAGCATCAAAGCATAAGTACATCCTCAAAAATTGTCTTTTTCCTTCTGCTAAGGCATCTTTGGAGATATTTATCACAACATCACTTCCAGGATTAGATCTCCTAATCTCTTGTGCATAGGCCTCAAGCTTACTATACTCATCCATAAAACTACCTTCCAACTTCTCAAGAATCATACGCTTAGCCCTTTTTAGCTTGGATTGAGACACATTCAATGTAAAATCATTTTCCAGTTCTCCTCTCATGTCTTTCACCTTATACTTGGGGTTATTTTGAAGCTTGTTTCTGAAGTATTTGGCCAAAGTGGTTGAATCAGCTCTAGGGTTAATAAAGGCCTCTTCACAAGTATGATTATTGATGAAAGTCTTGATCTTAAACCCTTCAGTCCTGCCATCTTTTGAAATCAAACACCTAAAAGGGCACCCCTCTTCACAACCATACCTAGTCCTCTTTGTATCACCCTTGATTATTGTTAAAGCCCTTTTGTTAGCTAATGCATAATAGCTGACAACCTGCCTAGCTTCTTTCATGTCCTTAAATGGCATACCTACATACAATTCCTTGTAGTTTTCCAACCTATCACCAACTACCCTTCCCCTTTCCTTGCTAATAGCTTCCATCCCCTCATAATCACATTCCTCACCCTCAGAAAGATCGAATTCAATACAAGAACCAAGACTATGTTCACAGTCTGTGCCAACCTCAACATTCACAAAATCAGTTTCAGTATGGTGTGTGATATGTTGAGTAAAGACTGTCAGTTCACCACCCTCCACAATAAAAAAAATGACTTTAAATTGGTCACACAATAAGCTGAGAATAGCCCTAATACCACTATCTCCATCTACAATGTAATACTTACCGGAGGGCCCAGTCACTATCAATTGTTTAACTTGAGAAAGCCCTAGCCTTAAAGTAAACTCATCACATATATCTTTATGACTCAGCAATTTAGGATCAAAACCAATCCACGAGTGCACCAGTTTTTTAATGTAGACCAGCTCAGGTGAAATGACCCAACTACCCCCATAATTGAACAGAATATCAACTTCATCAATCATCCTTCAAAAGTACATGAAAGAAATAGTAAATACACAACAACATTATAGGGACCACATCACACCAAACACATTAAAAGCTATAAAAATGGAATAAACAAAACCATAAAAGACTAGATTCATCTCGAGACCACCAAAAACAAACAAAACTAACCCTATAAAGACATAAAAAAGCACACCCTTTTCCCTTAAACAATGCATTTCATGAGATTTTGGCAGACACAATCGAATCCCCATACATGCCTCATTAGGTCGACTTTATTAACTCAAAAAAGTATAATAAAATTGAAGATGAAACTTACCTTGACCGAATATATCTGTAACTAGCTATGAAATGGGAGCATCCTCCTTTAAATCGTACTGATTCACAGAAAAAGAAACCCTAGCAGTGGCGGCTCTTTGGGGAGAGATGATGGAGAGAAAACTATGAGATGGATTAGGGTTCTCTCAAGGGTTAAAAAGGGTGGATCTTGGGCCGGGTATTGGGTCGGGTCGGGTGTTTAGTGTATGGAAGAGTGGGGTGGGTTAATTATTTGTGATGTGGAGTTTATTTAGTGATGTGGCAATTGATTTTAAAAAAAAAAAAGAAGAAAAAGGGGGCTGGGAAATTCCAGCAAAGCAACTAACGTCCCAAGGGTATTTTTGGGCCTAAACTTGAACGGCGAGGGCATTGGTGAGCTAAACTTGAAACGGAGGGTATATCTAGACATTTGCGCATAGTTTAGGGGTATATTTGACCCTTTGCCCATAAATAAATAAATAAACAATCGTTCAATAAATAATACTATATCAAAATGCATGATTTATAGTATATCCTAACACAATTGCATTTGTACAAAGAGACTAAAGGCAAGTAAATATGATTAATCAAACTCTTTTTTTTCGACTAAATCGACAAAGTTTGAATGAACGTAAGAATGAAAATTGAATAGGGTAAAGAAAATAAGAACAACAAGGGGATGGAATGCCTTCGATTACAAGACCAATAATAGTGTTTTTAGTGTTACAAGAGAGGATGGAGATGTTTTCCTTCTGTGAGAGGACTGACTTAATAGGCCAAAAACTGAAGTCTATGCTCGAATATGGAAAAACTATACAATAGGCTAAAAATGCTATTCAATAGTGCTAAAGTGCATACTTTTCCATGGCTCTAATGACATGAGTTCGCTCCAACTAGAAGATGAGTTAGGACAAAGGAAAAGATCCTACGGGATCAATACTATTGGTCGCCCTATCACAAGGTAGTTAACATTATAATGAGGAAATGTCATTCTAAGATATACTGGGGATAGTGATTCAAGAATGTTCTCAAATTATAAAAAGAAACGACACGCATTCTGATTTTGATCTAGCCAGTATTTTCAGGTGTCGAATTTTGATTAGTCCACTTGCTAGATCTAAATTTTATCTCATACAAGGTATTGAGTGGAAATTAGTAGACACGTGCTACATACTTTAGATACATACTAGTAACGTTAATTAATAATAATGTATATATAAAGAACAAATTATAGTGTGTACGTTTAAATTTTTTAAGATGGAAAGTGTACTCTTTAATTTCAACTATATTCTTCTTTAAGATAAAAAGTCTGTCTTGCGCGCTAAGATGGACGTAAAAGTGTGCTTTTGAAAATATTCTAATTCTGCCGATAATATTGATAATAAAGAATTAATAAAATATGTACTTTGAAAGATATGTAAGAGAATTATACAATAACCAATGTATGATTATAAACAATATTAATCTATAGAATTACACACCCAATAATAATAATTTTTTAAAAAAAATGGAACATACAATAGATGAGAAGAGAATTTCTTTTTTTTTTTTAAGATGTTGCATAACCTACCTCTACTGATTTGGCAAAATAATAATAACGTAAAATGAATTTGGTTCGAGCTACACAATGGTTTCTTGTTCACCTCCTCTTATATATGTTCAGTACACTCTTGCATATCTTTCGGATCCCAAAAAGAAGTATAACGGTGTTCATGTGAGCTACAACATCTAATAATTTAAGCTCTTGTGTACCTTAGCATACAATTGACTTCAAATTATGAGCATATTGTTGGGATCGAAACAACAATTGTGAAGCTAACAAAGAAACTTTAAACGACTATAACAAAGAAAAATTATAAAAATAAAAACTCATAATGTATTACTATTGATTTCCAACGAAGAAACTTAAACGACTATAACAAAGAAAAATTATAAAAACAAATATTCATAAAAGAAAAATTATAAAAATAAATATTCATACTGTATTAAATTGATTTGGCCAATTGACCTACATATGATTGATATACAAAATAAAAAGGCTAAAAATTATTGAGAGAATAATCTCCGCTAAACAAACTTCGTTTGAGGTTGTATTATTATAGAAAAAAATGGTTTTCAATTTATAGAAGTACAAAAACTTTTCGTCCAAGAAAGAATTACTTAAATATGGAAGATTTTTATTTTCTTCCATAAATTATTTACAAATATTAAAATAACATGTATTCTAAAGAAACTAAACCACCAAAAACGATTCTTAAATATTAGAAGTTTAGTCCTAATAAGGGCCCGTTTGGGATTGCTATGAGAAAACTGTTTATTTGAGAAACACTTTTATAAAATGACTTTTCAGCAAAGTGTTTCTAAAAAAATGCAATTTGTGTTTGATTAATTCGCTTGAAAATTGCTTTTGAAAAACAGATTATCTTTGGTTAATTTTAAAAAAAAGTGTTTTTAAGAGTCAAATTACGAAAAATGACATGTATTAATAGACTTTTACTATTAAGATTATTTTATAGGGAAAAATTATTTTAAATATCTATTATAATATTTTCAATTAAATTTTTATTTTTATTTAATTAAAAAGTACATATTACAAAATTTTCAATCAATATTTATATACATAAATACATAAAAAAATATTAAATATTAATATAATATTAATATAACAATTTAAATATACTTAAAAACATCAAGAAAAATGAATTTAAAAACTATTTCATAGATTAAATCACTTCATAGATTCATTTATTTTCTATCTTTGTTTATGCTTGACTCGGGCCACCAAAAAATTTGTTTAAATAAATTTGTATGTATTATATATCCATTTATCATCATCATTAATTATGTTTTCGATTTTTTTAACGGGAAGAAGTGAGTAGTAATATAATAATAATATAAAAATCATAAAATAAAATAAAAAATTTATGATGTAAAAATGAAGAATAAAATTTTAAAATAAAATTTTAATTAAACTTATGATATATGCTAATTAATTAATAAGAGATATATTAGTATATATGTATAAGTAATAGAGACATTTTTGGCATGAAAAAAATTAATTTTCTGCTTCTGCTGTTTTTGAAAAGCAAAAATTTTCTGTTTCTTACCAACAATAGAAAAATTGCTTTTGCTTTTATTTAAAAACAGTTTTACAAATTACCCAAACACCCTATTTTATCAAAAAAAAACACTTTTGGCCTCCTCCCAACAGCAATACCAAACACCTGCTAAGTTTTCAACTTTTTCTCCTATTAAATCTTTTTTTCCTTCTTGTTTTAACCTAGTTTTTTCTTTTTTCCTTTTTTTAATCGTATGACATTAATGTTATTAATCCAATGTTTTACTTTTTTCATTTTTTTTATCGTGACATTTGTTTTTTGTTTTAAAAATAATTAGATAATAAATTTAGAAAATTATTAAATGACAATTTTATCTATTGCGGAGAGTTTTAATGAAGGTCAAAAAATTCAAATCACTTTTTTAATGGTCTTCACACTTTTAATATAGTATAAATAAGTTAAACATATTCGAAATATCAAAAATGTTTTTATTATCACCAGTAAAATATAGGACGCTCCTTATTTTTCTTTATTCTAATAAATAGTGGTGTTTGTACTCTCTTCGTTTGTTTTTACTTGCCAAGTTTTGCTTTTCGAGAGTTAAACTGCATGAAGTTTAACCAATATTTTAAGATCTATTTTTTTATCATATTATAAGAAGGGTTGCAATTTATAATATTTTTTTAGCTAATTTTTGAATATCTAAATTTAAAATATTAAATTAAACTATTAAACTTCAAAATTTAGTCAATTGACATTCATAAATCAAAACGTCAAATAAAAATAATCAAAGGGAGTATTAATTAAGTGGAACCTCAATAAACCATGTCCGCAAGAAGAATGGAGATGTACGATAGTCGTTTGGTAACTGTCTAATAAATATGAGACATCTGGAGTTATTGGACTCAACCCATTCCAGTTCATATGATATTTTCTTTAGGATTTCTTAAAAACTTTACACTTCTGTATCACATTCTCAATAATATTTTTTATAATGATACACATGTTATGGTATTCTTAACGCCATACAACAACAGTGTATTCAATGTATTTCCATAAAATGAGGTTTGAATGGTGTATAGTGTACACAATCCATACTTTTACTTTAGAGGTGAAGTAGAAAGTTGTTTACAATAAATCCATTTGTTTCCAATAAATTCATACTCAAGATAAAATCAATCTAGAAAAATACGTAATATAAGAACTATTCTTAACGCCATAAGTTTTAAGAAAATTTAAGTTGCTTTTTATTTACTTTTATTGAAATTATTTACAATCGCAAGAAATATCTATAATTTATTTCAAATCATGAATTTTAATTATTTTTTTTAAATTTTAGACTCCGTACTCAGTTGGATGCTTTATAACGAAAGAAGTAATGTATCACATTTGAAAGTTGAAAGTATAAATTTTAAAATTATTTCTTTTAAAGTTTTGTGTCCATCTTTATTTATCCATTATACTAAAAATAAATTTTTAATAATATTTATACAATTTGAAAAATCAATGAATAATTTATCTATTTTTATCCATTTTGCGTTATTAATTACAGTCATTACTCAATATATTTCTCAAATTATTGAATTTAATTCAAAGGGTTATATGATAAATTACACATATTATTTACTATTTCTTAATCTGTGGGTCAAGTCAATAGTAAATAATTATTGATAAACGGAGGAAGTAGTATTTAATGGAAATGGATGATGGAAAGACGAAATTAGCCTTGAGAGCACAAGGCGGGATGGCCCGTTTGCGGTTGTTGTCCACAAAATAATCATTAGGCTATTAGGTAGAAATTACAATATAGTGACACGTGTCAGAGAGCTCGTGAGGTGGGCCCCATACTTTTGCAGCTTCCACGTGGGACAGAATGGAGGATGTTACCTGATTAATAAACAAGGTAAGGTCCTCTGAGCAAAGTGGACTCCAATAATTATGGGCCACGTGTCCCACTTCTAGATCCCATTCTCACGTGCTCTATCCTATTCTCTCCTTTTCGAAAAAAATAACACATTTTGATTTGATAGAGAATTTAAGAAAATAAATAAATTTTATTCTTGTGGTTTAAATTAAAGTTATGTTAAATGTACCAAAATATCCTTTAATCTTATGGTCTTAAACATGACATGTGAAAAGTTGGAATTGAAATGTTGTCAAAAAGGAAATAATCATTTTTTTGAAGCAGATTAAAAAGAAAGTAGTTCATCTTTTCGAAACATAGGGAGTATTTTTTTTTTCTTTTTAAAACTTTTTTGGCCATTTTTATTTTCAAAAATATTTTCATTTTTAAGTTTATATGTGAGGACGATGAAGAACTTGGCAGTTGGCACAATCGAATCCAATTATATGAGAAAATAAAAAAACTTTTCCTAGAAAATAAGAATCCAATTGTGTCTCATGCATGTACTCTTTTCATCGAGGGTGTGAACTGAAACGACACGACAAAAATACCACAACTGATATATTTACTGATAAGAGAGAGTGAGACTGACCTACCCAAGAGAGAAAATGAAGTGAGTTGAGAATTATGAGGTCTTATGTTTAAATTTTAGCAAGACAAATACTATAACAAGATGATTTCTTTCCATCTGTTTTAAGCTTTGATTAACAAAGTTACCTAATATAATGGAATACGATGGAAAATGACAAATATCTCATGAAATTAATCAAGGTAAGCAAAAACTGGCCTTTACGAACAATTATTCAAAAAGAAAGTGATATCAGCTATTTATCGAACAGTGCTAGTTACATATGAAATAGCTAAAAATATAGTATTTCATTTTTTCTACTAGTACTCTAGGGGATTGCTCCGGATTCCAATCCATATGATATTTGCTTTATACAAAGTAAATCTGTTTGTATAAACATATAGCAACCTAACCTTTAAGAATTTGTTTAAAGTCGGGACCCTTTAATCTATCAACCGAGCGCAACTTGATGAATCTAAAATAGCAGTGATTTGCAACACATTGTTTCTTTCTTCTTTCTTAGTTTTTTTTAAAAAAGGAAGGGAAAATTTAACGGGTTTTTATTATTTTATTTACAAGATTTACAATGAAAGCGCTGAAACATATACCTTAACCTTTTTAATTCTAGACGAGCTTTCATTTAGTAGGAGTATTATTTTTCATTAGCTTCACTTTACATTATTGATCTTGCATTGAAAACGATTTAAGTTAATTAATTATATCAGTCTTCATATTTAGTCAAATTATAACAAATCATAAGGGCCCAATAATGACTAATTTGGAGAATATATAATTTTAAACGAAAAAAAAGTTGTTGAGTTAGATGACCAAATAGAGCACCACATGCGGTCATATGAAGAAGACTTTGTTTTCCTTTTCATTTTCCATTTTATAAGAAAAATATTATTCCGGGGTGGTGTAGTATAAATTACAAAGTCATGCATGATGATTTTTTTTTTTTTTTTAAAAAAATTTCCATCAATTGTCAGTAAAAAGTGAGGAAATGAGATCTATTGGGCACCTATAAATTGAATAGGAAAAAAAAAATTATATTTTCAGATCTTTTATATGTAAAGATAAAGACCTCTTATAAAAACATCATAAAAAAATTGTAGTTAGCCTACAAAATCAATTCTCCAATAAAAACTACTGTTGGCGAAGATTTTAACTAATCACAGATGGTCTATTTGTGATATAGGATCTGTGAGGTAATATCAGGCAGAAGAATAGCTCCAATTCCAAAAGAAAAATGTTTATGCAAAAGATTACAAAAGTTAAGAACTTATTAAGCTGCACGAATTAGCTTTCTTGTGAATGCAGAAGCAATCAATGACTTTAGTAGCAATCAATGACTTTAGTATTACTACCAAGCAAAGGGAGGATAGTTGGCATAGATGGATAATTAGCAATATAAAATCTCTAAAAGTGCCATCATGGAGAAATATAGCCTCCATAATACTGAAATTCAAAATTTAAATTTCATTTCTTTTGAAATGTTAGATTTTAAATTAATAATTTATATATATCAATATTTTTTAAAAATAAATATAGAATTTCAACCAAAACTATGGAGTACTAAATTACATCGAACACGTACCTTTTACTTTACTTCCGCCACTTTCCACAATAACCACAATTGTACATTTTCTTCTTTGTAATAACAACCACCAATAAGTCGTCGCTCCTTTTATTTTTCCGCTGTTTATTTTTTGAAGTCAATTATATAAAAAGTACATGCAGTAATGGAGTCAACTGAATTATTTATATTACTCCTTCCCTTCCATTTTATTTGGCTCCCTTATTAAAAGTAGTAGTAGTTTCAATTTATTTATTAAATTTATAAAATCAAGAGAAGTTTATCATGTTCTTTCAATATTACCTTATCATTAAATGACTATATAATAGTTAAATTTAGATTTTTCAAAACATAATTAATAAGGTTAGTTAGTAAAATAAATCTCTAATAAATATTTTTTTAAGGAGAGTGTCAATTCAATATGAGTCAAGTAAAACGGGACGGAGGGAGTAGATGAACATACTAGCTAGCTAGATCACATTGACTTTGAAAACGTAACGCGGTATAGCTTCATTGAATTTGTCAACCAAGGGTAGATAATAATTAAGCACTTAATTAATACTAGTACTATCCTTTTTAACTAATTTTTTGTCAAAAAGTAAGTGAATTGGACTACTAGACTATAGCTGAAAAGAAAATGAAATACTTTAAATTTAATTTGTAGAATTGGAACCTTGAATCTAGGTCAAGCAAGAAGCAAGATGATCGATAGACTTTGATACTATACTATACCTTCAATCCTCTTATTAATACTTCTCCCGTTCTATTTTAACTATTTTTCTAGCTCAAAAAAATATTTCAAGATAACTACAATATCATTTTAGATATTCAAGATTAAAGTTGACAATGATTTTCGACTATACCCTTAAGAACAAATGCATTTTGAAGCTAAATCAAATACAGTCCCGTGCAAAACCAAATAAAAAGGAATTGGGGCATGAATCTCTTGACTACATAATTTCCCCCTTTTTGATTTTTAATAATCTTAAAATACAAATAATATTTTTATACATGAAAAAGGATTAACTACTTCTTTGGTACATACTCCAATTATTGTGACCAGACTCACATTCATGGCTTCATTATAGTTTCTCTACTAAAATGTCCACAAGTAGTCAACTTCTTTATTGCTATTTTTGTAGCATATGAAGAGGAAAAGCTTAACTCTTCTTTTGTTTGGTTAACAACTCTTCTTGTATAATCAATGATGATGGGTTACATCTGTATGCTAGACGTTTAATTCAATCTTTTTTTTTTGTAAGTTTGTAACCAAAAGTATCCCAATAGATGGATATAAATGGTCTTTAAAATAATTTAATGACGAGAATTATACGGCAAGTCCAATTGGTTGCTATAGAAAGATTAATTTAATTTATTAATTAATAATATATTTTATGTTGCTATCAGAGTAGGTACTTTCTGTTTTTTCTCACATTTAAAAGGACAATTTTAATTTAAATAGAATAATCTCGATGACAAGGAAATCTATATTTGGTATATCATTCATCATGAAAAGAATACTTTGATACTGAAAAATACACTACACATCACCAAAAAAAAAAAAAAAAAAAAAAAAAGGAAAGACTTGCTTGGTGTTTGTTCTTTTTAGAAAACTAGTGGAAAGAATATTAAACTTAAAAGTACAAGAGATTTGTTTTCCACTTAAACAATGACTGACAAAAATGTGTTCTTGGAAACAATTTTCCAAAACCATATCCAAACATTCACAAAAAGAGTAAAACAAAAGACAAGCTAAATCAAACATAACTATTATCTAAGTCTAATCACCATCAAGGTTGTATTTTATAATTAAGTGTACTATAATGTAACGTGTTAGAGTAATCATTTTTAAGAATGAAGGTAACTGAAGTACATAAAAGGAAGTTTACTAGATTAAGGGCCCACAAGAGAAACAAAGTTGAAACTTGATTATCTTTTATCCCTTTTAAGGAGGGAAAAAAACCACAGTAGATGCCAAACTTTTTTTTCTTTTCAGAATTTTCTAATTTGAAACAACTTCAGACATGTGGGATATGAAGTTAGATTTAACAAACTTTTAAATTTCAGAAAAGTATTTGAAATTCATATAACTGAAGTTCAAATGTTTTTGTTAGAAGTTTAGGCAAAGTTAAATTTTAGCTATATATACGTGAACTTAAGATAAAGATGATAAGATGAAGAGATTTTTACATTGTAATACATAGTTATTATAGTTAATTACATAAGTGACATAACTTTTATATCTTTTCATAAGTAGTATAATTTATTTCATTCTTAGCATATCTACAAAAATCTGTATATTTATTGAATTAATTAAATATATTAAATGAGATCCCACAAATTAAGAATTTACATTTATGTCTTTCTTTCTATTCTAATTTCTCTCTCCTATAAATGTTACTCCCTCTGTCCCATTTTAGTTGGGCACATTCCATTTTACACAGTGATTAAGAAATCATAAATGGAGTGATGATTTTTACTATTTTACCCTTTTCCATATTATTGATATTAATTGGACATAGGAATGGATATTGTAATTGAAATTAATTCTAAGGGTAAAATGAAAAAAAAATAAATTAATTATATCTTGATTTAGTAAGTGATCAACTAATATGGGATATTTATTTTTAGTAAGATGACCAACTAAAATGGGACGGAGGGAGTACCAATTTCCTTATTCTCACATATTTATTTTTATATTTTTTTATTCAATCTTATTTTTTTGGTTTTTTATTCTATATATTTGGCATAATAAAAATATATTTTTATAATATGTCAAATATATTTTTTTAATATTAAATACTTTATATAATATAAATATCTTATATAAGCATGCCAAATATAATTTCTAATATTATACATTTGATATAATATAAATATATACTTTTAGTATCTCAAATTTAATTTTTACTACTATATTTATATTAAAAATTTCATCTTATTCAATTAATTTTTTCTCAATTATTATACACGATAAATATACACTTTATCAAAATATAAATTGTATAAATATAATATAAAAATAAATAAATGAAATATATCATGTATAAATTATATAATATAAATTAATAAATGAAATACTATATGTAATTAATATATATATATATATATATAATATTATATTTGCAGTACTATTTCAAATATAAAATTTACATTCATACAATATTTAAGATATACTGGTAATATACAATTATCACGTATATTTAAAAATGAAACTATTATTCAAAACTTGAATTGCAAAAGAATAACACACTTATTTTGTCAATACAGAAATGAAAAAGAAAAAAAAAAGTAACAAAAAATGAAATGAAGTAAGAAACAGTTACCCAGCTACATTAATTTTCCTAATTAATGAAAGTCGTTTTCCATTTTTTCAATGAATTGATTTATAATAAATGAGAATTTGTGTAGGTTTAGATTTGACTAAATCTATAATTATTTTCTGGATATTACTGTAATGTTGAGAACAATGCTAAAATTCTGCAATGTATTTTTTAAGATTGTATAGTTATGTAAAACTCTCTAAAAATAATTGATCCAACTATATATAAATGAAATTCAAATAAAAATAACTGAAACAGGCAAATTCGAAGTTATTATACAGCACATAAACTTCTAAACTTTTATGCATCGCAAATATTACTAAAATGGTAAATCCTGAAATCAGGTATCTCCACACTTGACCTAAAAACAGAAGGGAATCTATAGTGTAATTTACAAATTTACTTGAATTAATTAACCTTGATCTAAATCTTATATATTAGAACTTTTATCAAATATTAGATCATAAATTCAATTGTTATTAAATCATAAACTTTAAATCA
Organism: Capsicum rhomboideum; assembly: GCA_031232105.1. Lineage (NCBI taxonomy): Eukaryota > Viridiplantae > Streptophyta > Magnoliopsida > Solanales > Solanaceae > Capsicum > Capsicum rhomboideum. Next base: position 131,986,470 of record CP124712.1, on the reverse strand, counting down.
TGACGTCGAATCTCCTAATAATACTACTTGCACCGGAATATTAGCTAAAATTTTCTTTATTGAGTTTTGACAACCGCTTGAAAAATAATTCAGCCAAATGTGGTTACACATATCAAGAGATTAATATGTATTCCATTAATCTCTGTCCCTGTATTGATTCCCCTGTCACTATAAACTATTGTCTCTGAAACTATACTGTCAATGCATATCTTGGTTACGATGGAGAGAAAAGCACTTCTTCATTTTTAATTAAGGGTTCTGAATATAAAGTTGCTTTTAATTCAAAAAAAACTTTACTCTCATAATTTAATTTTAAATTAATCGAGCTTCAATATAAATATCGAACCCCGTGCGGAGAAAAAAACTGTCGAGCATATATTCACATTGAAGAAAAGTTAAAAAAAGGAAAAGGGCATTCATGTCACAGTAGGAAAAAAAACTGTTAGAGACTTACAGTTATTCAAGAATCTGATCCCAATCTAAAAAATAAAGGGAAAATGGCCGAAAGTCCTGACAAAGGGACCGTTTGGTAAATTTGGTAATATGAAAACTGGGGCAGTTAGTAAGTCTCCTCTCACTTGTGTTCCAAGTCCCTTCCCTGCAAAGTGTACTACTACTAGTAGTTATATATACATATAGTATATGTGTATATAAATGTGTATATATCAATAGAGAGAGAGAAGAGAGCAAAAGATAAAAGAAAGGAACAAATTAGAAGTGAGAACAAGGCATCCTTTTTTAGCCATCTTTTCCTATAGCTATAGCTATATAGCTCTAAATCTTCCTCAAAGTTTGTACCAAGAGTTTAATTCAAAATTTGGTAATTATAGCCACTTTTGCTGTGTGGATGTTTTTGATTTTGTTGTGTTATAGAGTTGTGCATATGGATTTTTGATCATAAAGGGTGTAGTTAGGTAGATTGACTTGTTGGACAATTTCAAGATTGGAAATGTCTTTCAAGAAAGGAGTAGAAGGGAATTCAAGAAGTGTTATATCTCAAAAATGGACTCTTTTTCTTTGTATAGCTAGTTTTTGTGCTGGAATGTTCTTTACTGCCAGGTAAATTATTTGACCTATATTCAACTAATTTTTGGTGTCTTTCCGCTTTCTTAATTCATTCATTGTGAATCTGATGGTTTACTATAAAAAGTTTTTGGTAATTTTGTTATTTCAAGAATGATATTGTATAGTTTTAGCTATTTCGAAAAATCTTTGTATCTAAACGTTTGATAGTGTTCAATTGTTGAGTTGATTTCTCATATGGTCACTCTATTATCTCAGAAAATCACTTTCTTTGTTTACGAAAATTAAAATCAAGAAGAAAGACGACTTTTCGAGATAATTACGGTTAGTGTTAGTGCATATTGGAAATCAACCTTTGAATTTTCTGAGTCTTCTGTCTTCTTTTTTTTTTTTTGCTATTTTTTCCTTTTTGTATAATGGAAATTTTGAAAAATAAAATGAAAAACAGGTATAGATCTGTAATGACATTCTGGATGAGATTTTACAGAACTGTATATTTTAGGCCTCAAAATAACCTTTGATCACTAATTGCTTTTTCCCTCATTCCAGAATTAATGAAAGTTTCAGACTTTGAACCATGAAATCTTCAACTATGAATTTAGGTCTCGAAATATGCATAAATGTTCAATTATTTTTTAGGATTAAATAATTAATATGCTGAATGTTGTACAGGAAAGAGGATTCTAGGATATTGGACCACTACTCTTTTTGATAGAGCAAATATTATTTGGAATGATCTTTCTTTGTGGATATTAACTTTTGAAAAAGATGATATTCCACAATAACACAAGTATTTTTTGTTGCAGAATGTGGACGGTTCCTGAAACAAAAAGCGGTATTACAAGAACAACTAATGTAGAAGCTGAAAGACTCAACTTAGTTTCAGAAGGTTGCAATACAAAATTTGTGAGTATTTCCAGTCTAGTTTTTGAACACAAATCTGCGAATTAAGCCTCACTCTTGTTTAGTCCTCTGACACTCGATGTACTAAGTTCTATAGTGTGTTGTTTTAGTTGCAGCAGAAAGATGTAAAACTAGTATCCAAAGATGTTCTCGGGGAAGTTTCTAAGACACATCATGCTCTTCAGTGAGTTCTGCTCAACACTATTTTGTGTTTCCAATTATTGTTTAGTATGTTTTAAATATAACTTACATTGAGATCTGATAATTACGGGCCTGAATGCTGACTAATGGCTGCACATCTTATACAGGACATTAGACAAAACAATTTCAAATTTGGAAATGGAATTGGCAGCTGCAAAGTCAGCTCAAGAGTCGATTCTCAGTGGTGCTCCTATATCCGAAGACATTGAGAAGGCCGATTCACCTAAAAAGAGAAAATATTCTATGGTGGTAGGAATAAATACCGCATTTAGTAGCAGGAAAAGAAGGGATTCGGTTCGTGCTACATGGATGCCACAAGGTATGGACTGTTCCCATGCCAAGTTTATGAACGCATCTTGTGGCGGCCAGTACTTCTGTCTGATATCTGACCTTGTTAATAATATCCTACATAGGTGAGAAAAGAAAGAAGCTGGAAGAAGAGAAAGGAATCATCATGCGCTTTGTCATTGGTCATGGGTAGGTGTATTGCATATTCCTCTTGCTTCTGTTAATCAAAAAGCTCAGCTAGTCGCGTATTTCATTTGGCCTGTTCTGCAGTTCAGTCAACTGTAACTTGTGTCTGATTTGTTGATTTAATTTTCTGATGGATGGCCACTGTAACGGAGTTACGATTTATAACTGGGATATTCATTTGGTTTAGTTTTCTGATGGTTGGTAATTATATTCGAGCTTCATTTAATTGGGATCTAAGTACACATTTGATACTGGTCTGTGCACCTGGGATCTTTAAGGTACATCAGACAAATTCTACTGGGGTGTATGAACCAGTATGCATAGGCCACCGACACTGCCTTAAGTTGCTTTTTGGAACTAATATCTGTCGAAGCCGGAATAGGAAGGACATCTTAGCTTGCCGCTAGGAATTTAACTTAGTACTCTGAAAAACATATAGAGTACTTTAACTGAATTTCATTCCGTCCGTTGGTCATTACTTAAGAAGTTGCAAATGTTTAGCGGTTTTCTCAGCAGATGTATAAAACAGCATTAACTTTTAGTCCGCTGACTAACAAAACTGTAAACTTGTGGTGCAGTGCCACATTAGGGGGCATACTAGACAGAGCTATTGAAGCTGAGGACAGAAAGCACGGTGATTTCTTGCGCTTGGTAATCCTCTTTCTATACTTGGCTCAATATGTAGTAAGTTTATGACATTGTCTTCATAAATAATAGTTGGTTCTGATACTCTGCTGCCTTTGAACAGGATCATGTTGAGGGTTATCTAGAATTGTCCGCCAAAACAAAGACTTACTTTGCTACTGCTGTTAAGCTATGGGATGCGGAGTATTATGTCAAAGTTGATGATGATGTCCATGTAAATATAGGTAACTCAATTTCTGACATTTTCCTTCCACGTTGGCAATACCATACTCATCTTATATATGTTACTTTCCCTTAATAAATTAGCGGATAACTTTTGATAGCATAAATACTAAGAGGAAGCTGGACAAAGTTCGTTAAAGTTTACTCACTTGTTAGTGCAGATACAAGTGATGTCCCCTGACTAGTTTGTTTTCTTTGCTAGATCAAACTCATTTTGTATTTCTATTGTCAGGTACACTGGCAGAAACACTGGCAAGGCATCGTAAGAAGCCTCGTGTGTATATTGGATGCATGAAATCTGGCCCTGTGCTTGCTCAGAAGTAAGGAGTTTATTTTCTCAGTGAATTCAATTTTAATTTGACATTACTTTAGCATCTTATTCTTTTTCAATTGAACAGGGGAGTAAGATACCATGAGCCAGAATATTGGAAATTTGGGGAGACGGGAAACAAGTATTTCCGTCATGCTACAGGCCAAATATATGCCATTTCGAAGGACTTGGCTTCCTACATATCAGTGAACCAGTTTAGTATTTTCTTTTCTTATTATATGGACTGAAAACCATCCAAGTAGAATATTTCCCTTTTTTTTTGAAATTCTGATCATAATCTTCTCGCCGCTTGCAGGCATGTGCTACATAAGTATGCCAATGAGGATGTGTCCCTGGGAGCTTGGTTCATCGGACTTGATGTGCAGCACATAGATGATCGCAGATTATGTTGTGGAACTCCACCAGGTAAAGCTTTTTCCTTTTTACGAGTTCTACTCTTAAGATTTTATCTCCTGCGAACTGTTCGGTAAGAGATATGAGAATCATGTGAAAAGCTTGAAAAATCATTGGCGAAGTTTTCTTTGAGAAGTACAAAAGAAGTGTTATTTGATTAAGTGAAGGCATTAAAGAAGCTGCTTGGATTTCAAGATCTGAATCAGTAAATAATCCCACCTTTCTGGTGATAACGAATGCATTACACGTTGAACTGCAAAAAGAATCAAACTCTCTTATGTTGAATGTGATTGTGCACATATCTGACCTAGTTAATGCCAGTATGTTACAACTCATATATCTATTCAGTTTCGTCTTTCTATTATCAAATTTTATATAAGGTATTACACTTTTGCTGCAGATTGTGAATGGAAGGCTCAAGCAGGCAACGTCTGTGTTGCTTCATTTGACTGGACCTGCAGCGGGATATGCAGGTCTGTTGACAGGTTAAAGGAGGTCCATAGGCGGTGTGGGGAGGGAGAAAAGGCTCTATGGAAAGCTGCAATCTGAGCACATGCATTTCTTCCAAACTCAGGAAGGAGATGGCATCGATGCTATAAGTCAAAATTTCTCATTTTATTGCTAGAGATTACAGATATACATATGATATACACGAAGGGAGAAGTCGATCAAGAGAAAGTGAGCAGGGGAACACTAAAGAAAGAGTACCGAGGCCTAGCTGGGAAGCGTTCTCCGTTTTTGCAGAGAAGAACGACTGCCAACCGCTTGCAAAAGAAGCAGGCAGTGGCTCTCACCACTCTTTCTTGTGTTACCACTAGGCTAAGATGTAAGTCATAGTTCATTGGATTGTGAAATTCTTAATAAATGCAAGTCATATTTTTTGCTGCCCTTCCACCAACTTGTGTACTCTCTTTATTTGCTAAAATGTGGTGGTCACATTGCATTTCACACCAATAATGCACCATAATGAAATTGTGAAATATTTAGTTACTACCACTTGAGATCGCCGTTTTAGAATTCATAACCTATAAAGTTCAAATCCTGAATTCGCCTCTACTATCTGGATTAGTAGCCAGGCTTGTTCACAGATCACTGCTATCTTTGCTGTTACTTGGTAAAGCAGATTTATATAGGAGTTAAACAATATACATTAAGGAATGATATTTTCCAATAATTCACTCAAAGTATATGTGGTAAGGGATCCATTTATTAAATAGACAGTATTAGATGACATCTCAACTAACAAGTATTAGGTGATGTTACAACTAATAGTTCAAAATAGTCTTTTATTGCATTTGCAGGTCTCTCTTAAATGTATTATATGGCACATTTGTCAAATCAATGAGAATGATGTCTAAATTCTTTAGCAATGGCATTAATTGGTTTCAGAGCTAGAATGGAAGTAGGGGAATTGGTGGCATCAATGAGAGGGAATTTTCTTTTGATTTCTTCATGTGGACCAGGGATGTTCAAATGAAATCACAATATTGAACCAAATCTACAAGTTGAGTCAAATCGACTTAATATGATGTGATTTGATATTAATGTTTAAAATGTTTTGGTTTTGTTTGGTATTAAACAAGAAAAGTCGAACCAAATCGATAAATACACACATATTTATTAATTATAATTTCTTATATACGATAGATTATATATTATGTATATATATTGTAGATGTTTTTAGATCATATGTATATCCATTACAAATATTCAAATATCTTCATAATTTTTCGGGTTGCTTTAAATTTGGGGCATACTTTTTGTCTTCATCATTTACAAATTACTTACTCCGTCCAACAATACTTATCCACTATGTTAAAAATAAATATCCAGCAATATTTGTCCAATTTGAAAAATCAATGCATAATGTACCCATTTGTGCTCATTTTACCTCTTGTATTAAATACTGTTCTCTATCCAATGCATTTTTCAAAATATTAAATTTATTATTTTCAAAGGTGATATAATAAAATTATTTCTATTATTTATTGTTTCTTAAGAAGTGTGACAAGTCAATAATGAACAAACATTATTGGACACGGAGTACATTTGTTACTTTTTTTTTCTTTTGGGCTACACAACCCAAGTCCATTTAAAATCTTGCAATTAGCAGTGACAACCTTTGTTTAGTGTACTAGTTCAAAGTACGATAACTTACCATTCTTTTCATTCTAATTAGCTCTCTCACTGTGAGTTAATTCACTCTTCCTCGTATGACTCAAGGAAATTACCTAGTAAAATCATTTGTCTTTTCTCGTCATTACTTATTCAGTCCCCAAAGATTGACTAAAGTTGCAATCTGGTCCCTGCTATTTAAATGTCAAATGTTGTGAAACTCATAGAAAAGGGGGCAAAAATAGCTAAGAACAAAATGGATTACACGTGGTTGCAGTCCAGAGCATAATTTTGAAATACTCATACCTTGCCTCAGTCTAATTTTTTCTAGACTAATACGTACCATTAGGGGTCGTTTGGTTGGGAAGAACTTATCCCGGGATAAATTATTCCGGGATAAGTTATCCCACCATGTAGGTGGGATAACTTATCCCATTACTAAGGAATAAAAGGTGGGATAAATAATCCCAAGGCAACCTAATACCCCCAACCAAACGTGGGATAAAATTATCCCAAATTTTATCTCGGGATTATTTATCCCAATACCCCCAAACAAACGACCCCTTATAGTAATAACAGGACCAGACTATTACGTACTGTGTCATCTATATATATATAAAAGCAAAAGTAGAAGCATCAGAAGAAGTCAAGTGGCAAGCTATTGAGAAGCCACGTGACAGTTTTAGGACAAAGCTTAATAGTGTTGTAATAAAATTTTAAAATTAAAGATTAAAGATATTTAAATTTGAAATTACATTATCCTTTATTTTTTTAAAAAAAATTTCATTAGCTTAAAAAAAGAAACTCATGATTGGAGAGTTTTGAATAGACTTTTTCTCTTTCATAAACTTATCTCTTTTAAAATTTAAATATTAAAAAATATATATGAACATAATTTATTTAAATATTAAATAAAATAATAATAGTAATAATAATAAATAATAGTAGTAGTAGTACGTAATAGTAGTAGCAGCAGCAGTAGTGAGTAGTTGTATTTGTTGTATTATTATTGTTATTATATATTATTATTATTATTATTATTATTATTATAAGTCACTTGACATTATTGTTAAATTAATTATCATTAATTTTTTAAATTTTGAATTGAAAATGATTAAGTTAATTTACTTATGAACTTGGATTAAAAAAAATTAAAAACTTACTTATGAACTTGGATTTAAAAAAAATTAAAAACTTACGTTTGACTATATCCAACAATACATGCATTTCAAATAAATAAATTTGAAAGATAAATTTTTAGTAAACTTTATCTTTATCTATAAAGTTTATTAAATTAGGTTAATAAATAAAGATAAAGTTTATTAAAAATTATTTAGTTTGAAATATTTTTTACAATAAATTGAAACTTTAAGAGGATAAAATTTATTTTTTAAAAAAAAGTTTGTTTTTAAATTACTTTTTTGATTAAGATAAAGTTAGCTAAAATTTGGTTAGCTGAATTAGTGTTAAATTTTTGAATTTTGAATTTGAATTGAAAGTTTCAGATTCTTCTAGATTTTGAATTGAAAACTAACTCTATACAAGAGAAAGTCAAATTTCAAATAACTCTTTTCCAATATAAACTATTCTTTCGATCAAACCTTTTAATTTCAAATAAAAAAACGTTGTAGTGGTAGTGATAGTAGTAGTAGTAATAATAATAATAATAATAATAATTCACTTCACACTATTATTAAATTAACTATCATTGTAATAATTTTTTTTGAATTTTGAATATAAAATGATTAAGTTAATTTACTTATCCATTTAAACTTTGATTAAATTTTTAAAAAAAACTTATGTTTGTTACATGCAATTCGGGTGATTTTTTTATATTTTTTTATAGGATAAGCACATTTTTTATTTTCTTAAAAAAGAGCATAAAAGAAAAGGATAAAGTTTAATTTTTTATTAGTGTTAAATTTTTGAATTTTGAATTTGAATGGTAAGTTGCAAGTTCTTCTAGAATTCGAATTGAAAACTAACTCTATACTAGATAAAGACGAATTTCAATTAACTCTTTCCTATATAAACTATTTTTCAATCAAACTTCTAATTCTATTCTCTAAACTCTTTTAAACTTATTCTTTAATTCTTCAATTAGAATCTTTTATTAGTTAAACAATATTCAGGATTCACACATGCTTACATTAATGTATTTGTGCGCAATTTGCTTACTACTCAAAGCCTAACTTTAGATTATTTGTTTATAAATTGTTAATAGTTTGTGTTATCTGATAGACTGGTAGTAAAGAGTTAATTTGTTGTAAATTATTTTACTAGGATCAATGATTATCATGAAATATTCTTATATATATATTGGACGTTAATCTGTTTTCTTTGATTGTGCTAAGTTGCTTTCAGAGAGATATGTTTCTGAAAAAATCAATCAACTTCAAAAACGTCAGCATGAAATCAAACAATATGCAGACCTGAATTCAAGTAAGTAATATTTGTCTTTCTAATTTTATTCGTATAATTTTTGATAAAAATAAATACATTCGATTATGTAACTGAAAAATAATATCACCTTTTATTGAGATTTATAGTCAAGTGTTTGGCTTTTTAAATACTAACTTTTGTTTCCATTTTAATATTATCCATTTTATTAAAATAGTTGTTCATATTTTTTTTAATTTATTTACTGTATATTATAATAGAATTTCAAATGTCACGTAACAGTTTATGAGACCATGTATAAAGAAACAATGTAATAACAATGTAATTGAAAGATATAGTTTAATTGATATATTTAAAATATTTTTTTTTTTTTTTTTTAAAGATACAAAGTTTTGTACTTGAAGAACAAGAAAAGAAAAAAAAACATAAAAATTTAAGTTCAAAATATCACTGTAAAGATATAGTTAAAAGTCTAAATCTAATAAAACATAATTTTATTTATTTATTCATTAAATGACATATTAATTTATCATTCTCAAATATCAATATCAGATCAACTCTTTATCAAATAAGCTCAAATTTCAACAATTATCTTATTATTTAAACTCTTTTAAAACTATTCAAATATATCTGATATTTTTGAAAATAAAAAAAAGGAAATTAATCTCATAAAGAAATTGAAATAAGAAAGATAACATCTTATTGAGAAATATTATGATGATAAAAACAAAAGTAAAGAATGTTATTTCTTAAATTATCTTAGCATTAAAGTATTTATATATATCCAACACAAAACAATAAAAATTAGTAGAGACAGAGTGATGTATATTGTGATGAGGGAGGGGGAGGATATGGGATTGTGGTGGTCGGAATGGGATAGGTAGAGGGTAGGTGAGGTGGTGGATGTAGGTGGGAGTGTGGCCGGGGTGGGATAGGTGGGGGTAGGTGGGGTGGTGGATGTAGGTGGTTTGGAGGGAGTGGGGGGGAGCTAGGAAAAAGATTTTTAAAAAATAAAAAAAATTAAAAAGTTTAAGATTTCTGGGGTCAGCATAGGGGGTGGGGTTTGGGGTGGAGAGGGGGGTGTAAGAATTTTTTTTTCAAAAATTTAAAAAAAGGTAGAATTTTTTTGGGGGTCAATGTGGGTGGTTGTGAGGCGGGAGAAGGGGTAGGGGGTAGGGGATGGGTGGGCTAAAGAAATATTTTTTTATATTAAAATAAAATTTAATTTTTTCTTTGTTGGGGGAGGGAGGATTTGGGGGTAGTGGGTTCAGAATTTTTTTTTAAAAAAAAAGATTTAAAAAGTTAAAAAAATTTGTGGTGGTGGTGGGGGCTGGTGGGGTAAAGATGGGGTGAACGATTTTGAGAGAGGTATGAGAGATTTTAATTGAATTAATTTAGAAGATATAATAATAAGTATAAATAAAATACTTAAAGATGTAAAATCAAACAAAGAAAAAATTATGAACAATAGAACAAAATTTGAAAATCTAAAAGAAAATAATAAAATGTATGTGCTTAGTTTTTGAATTGAGAATAGTGAAATTTAAAATTTGAAATTAGAAGTTTTATAATTGACAGAATTAAGTACTTTTTAAAAAAATTGTAGTTAGTTGTTGAATTGATGGATAAAAAAAAATGAAAATGTGAAATGGAAGGTAAGAAATGTAACTATATGTCTTAATTGATTTAAAATATGAAGGTAAAAGTCCAACAAAAAAATTAACAATCATTTAATATTTCATATTTTATTATTTTTAAAAACAAATCAATGGAATATGATTTTAAAAAAATACTAATATTGTTCTTTTCATATCAAAACATCTAAAATAATTGCAATTATGATTAGTTTCACTATTAACAATTATTTTAATATTTCATAATCAATTTAAAATATATTAATGTGATACAATAAAAATTGATTAATTTTATTATTTCAAAGTGAATAAGCTAACATATACTATTAATGAATATTTTTTAAAAAATATTCCGCGCATCACGCGGATACCTGTACTAGTTATAGTAATAACAGGACCAGGAGTTTTTTTTTTTGTAACTAACTTTTCATCAAGCACCAAGTGAAGAATTACAAAGCCACAGCTCATAGCTGTAGCCATATCTCAGCCAGCTATCTCAGATTTCTAGGGGTCGTTTGGTACATAGACTAAATTATTTTGGGATTATACTCTTGGGATTATAATCCTTGGATTAATTAATATCATGGGAGATGGTATAAAATAATCTCATGTTGGATGGGATAAGATGAAATATCCCAAGACTAAGTTCGATATTAGTTTTATACCATATTTGATTGATAGTATAAATTAATCTCGGAATATATTTATACCATCAACCAAACATGATATAAATTTAGCCCCAAACTTAACCATGGGATATCCCATCTTATACTGCGTGGTCTTCGACTTGTCAGGGTCCCTCACAATACAAGTATTTAATAGCCATTTGGACATATGAATGTGGTGACTGTTATTGTGTGTGTGGGGTGGGGGGGTGGGGGGTGGGGGTAAAAAAGTAATATTTGAAGTTAAGTTAAAATAGGGTATTTGAAAATTGAAGTTATATTTGGACATACATTCACTTGAAAAAATGTGGAAGTTTTGTTACCGATTATTCTTTTTTCACTTGAATATTGGTTAGGTTAAAACTTGAAAAATCCAACTTCAAACTGGAGTTAATAATTGACTATAACGTATAACCAATTAAACAGTTGAAGGAAAAAGAAAAGAAATTGTATATCCAAACGAGCACTTAGCTATTGATATGGGAGGACATGGTTTTACTCTTTTCATAATTTCACAAAGACGACTACCACTAGAAGAAATTTATTCACAAACGTTATATAGTGCACTACAAATAGAGATGATAGTTGATCTAAAATAGCAACATCGCATATATATGTATGTTTGTGTTTTACTTCCAACTGTTTCTGGACATATAAAGCAGAACAAATCTTCCTGTTGATATGTTATTTTGGTTAGGGTAAAAGAAGAGAAACAACAATATAATAGTACCCCAAAGTGTTGGAACCTCTACAACATTATGGAAAAATAAGCAAACATTACTCTTTAAGATGACTATATATTGCAAGTAGCAACCGCTCAAAAAACTAGTGGTATGGTTGGATCCCTTCACCATTATTGAGTATATGGGAATGGAAAAAAAATCTTATTTGGAGATTTGTCCTCAGAAATAAATTCTGCAATGCGCGAATTTAAACTTAATCGGACTCCAAAATGGGTATCAGACATAAAATATGAAAGACCGAGCGGGAAATTTAAAAAACAAAAACAGCTCAAAATACTAGGTATTGTGCAACAGAGAGAGCTAGCTACCCTAGCATTTTATATCCTACAATTTTGATACACCCTCCTTCCCAACATAAGTGCTGTTTTCCCTCGAGAGTCAATTGGATTAATATTCGAAACTAAATTACATAAAATCAACTTAATATTGTAAAATTAAAATTTGAATATTCAGAAAATAAATGAAAAGTACTATAAGTTGCAATTCGATCTTCTCGTATAAATATGATGAATAAAATATATTTTAAAATATTAATCAAAGCTCACAATTATTTGAATCTCGAGAAGCAAAAAACATGTAAAAATGGAACCTAGGAATCGAGTACAATCAGGCCTCTCTATAACGTCACCTCGTTATAACGGCATTTCACTATAGCGGCATGATTTTCTTTGGAACCAATTTTTCATGATATATTTTACTTCTCTACAACAGCATTCTACCTATAACAACAATGACATTTATTTGAACGGTACACTCTTTGTAAAATTACCTCTTTATAACAGCATACTCAAATATTATATAATAATATTTTGTAAGAAATATATTATGTACAAAATAAAATACCAAAATATTTATGGTAATCATAATTAATGTCATGCACACAGTAAATTTCAAGCACGAATATCTAATTTAAAGGAAAAAATTATATTTAAATGGTGCACATCAGTAATTTGATAACTTCATGGGGAAAAGACTACTAATGTTTGCTTCTTTTTTTTTTTTTTTTTTTTAATATTTGTGCTCTTTTTAAGTTTGCATACTTTTGGTTATAACAACTAAATGAGATTTGAACGTCAAATGTCAGTATACATATAGAACAATACATATATAACAACACCTTTCTTTAGCAGCCATGAAATTTTCGAACAAACGTTGTCACTATGGAGAGATTTTACTGTATTAGGAAATGTTTATTTGCTGAGTTTTAATGAGTAAACAGTAGAATTAACCGGTAAATAAGCACACCAACACCACATTTTAATGAACTTACGTTTGTTGCAAAAAAAAAGAACTGCATTTCGTTAGCTCTGTTCCTTTCAGTCTGCTTATTTAAAATTATGATTTGGAGTAAGAAAATTTACTCGCAATGTTTACGTCAAATCAATGAATATAACACATATATCTAGCATGTATACATTTGTTAGTTAACCATGGTTATATGTATTCTCACTTAATTAGTTTTTGTAAATCTTACGGGTAAATTATTTGGTTTGATATAAGAATTTTTTACGTGCCTGGGGCACTCCTATATTTCTTTTGTTTGAAAAAATAGAGATTCAAAACAATATAACCTCAGGCTTCTGACTCAACCAGAAACCGGAATCATGTAGTGCGGCAGAATAGAAGTTTCACTACTAGTTTTTAGTCTTAATCTGGCCAGTAGTAGTACTCAAGAATGAATGTTATACTAAACTATATCTATCGTTTCTCCCCCTTCCATCATATATAAGGCGTGGTTTGAGAAAAAGTTTCTTGTATTTTTGTTCCTAATAATCAGAACTCATAAACTATGCAAGGACTCTTTAAATACTTTCCAAAAAAGTTTTTAGTATAAAATATAAAAACACTTCTCAACGCGCTTTCAAAATAGTAATGCATGTTAGATGACAATGAAATAACGAAAAAAAGATAATAGTAATACTGAAGGCGGAAACGGAAACGCCAACCTACCAATAGAAAATACTTGACGGGGGAACATTATATTCCTTCACTCAAGTTATATACATAAAACTTATTAAGAGATTTTATAGAGTAGCGACACGTGATATTGGCACGGCTCAATCAAAAAGTAGGGTCAAAACTTGTTTGACAACTGCTTTCTCATTGAACCGCACCAACATCTCGTATGATATTATATACCTGCAACTTCAACAGATCCTTTTGACTTCAAACTTCCCTCTTTCATCACCTGTTAATGATAAAACACAAAGAAATTTTTTAAAAAGATAATACTAGGTTTTTGAAAGATGAAAGGAAAAGAGAAGGGGGGAAATTGTGAAAATTGTGAAGGGAGGAATTGAACTTAAGGAGAAAAGGGGGGGAAATGCAAGTATAGCATTAAATAGAGCCAACTACTCAACTAGAAAGGAAGTTGGAAAATTAAGTAAAGGAGGTGAAAGAATCGTGAAAAGAAGACTCAAAAGGGAGACAAATCTGAAATCTATTTAATGCCATTTCATTTAATGAGCATGGACGAGTAGGCCAGAGGATGTTTGGTTCTGTTTCGAAAAAAAAAAAAAAAAAAAAAAACTTGCATTCAAATCACTTCTTTCTTATTGGCTCTCCCCTAATTTATTTGAAAACTGAATTAATGTACTATGTGGTTTTAATAGTTATGTTCGAGTCAGGTTGCGTGACTAATTCCATGGGATACTTGCCATTTTTGTTAGCATAAGTATCGGATAATTCTGTCTATTAGCATTAGACACCTCATAGTTCTCAACTTGTTTCATTTGTCTCATAGTTCTCAACTTGTTTCATTGATCGATCAGTACGCCACGCCCTTGGAGGCAGATCCATGTTTACTATGTTGTGGGGAATTCTTGTCCAACCAAAAACTAGACATACAAAATCTTTTTCTTTCCAAGTGCAGAAAAAATCATGACTATATAATACTCCCTCAATTCCTAATTAGTTGTCGTCTTTATTAAATATAAATATTTCTTAATATTTGTCATTTTATAAAACCAAAACATAAATTACTTGTTTTTTCCACCTTTACCCTTAGTCATAAATTTGAAGAGATATCAATATAGTATAAAAAAAAAAAAAGGAGTATTAAATAGAGAAGAGTAATAAATAAGATTAATTTAGGCAATTTAGCATGTAGTTAATGTTTTTCTTAAGGAAAGTGCAAGCAAAAATAGTGACTACTATTTAGGAACAAAGGGAATACTAAGGATGCTATGAAAACATAATATTAAAATTATCTTGATTTGCAGAAATAAACAAGTAAAAAAGAAAAAAAAAATATTTTTAATATAGCGGCTAAGTAATATAAAACGGGAGAGTAATTTATAAACTGAACTAAAACTAGTCGGTAATTGTGATCCATGTGTACTATGTTTTTTTTTGTAATCATGTAGGAGCCAGCTTATGCATCTCGACTAATTCAAATAAGTATAGAGTAATTATGTTCATCGAAGCTTAGACATATGTGAGAAGAAATTAACTAGCACTATTTTTTTTGCCTCCGTTAAAATTTTAAGTCTAAAAATTCATAGTTCCCAATCCATTTCATTGATCATTATGCCAAGGCAGATCCATGTGTACCATGTTGTGGTGGGGAATTCTTGTCCAAACAAAGACTAGACATACAAAATCTTTTTTTTTTTTCTAAGGGCAGAAAAAATCATGACAATTTTAAGCACGCCTTCTTTTGGCTTGTTCAGAAGAATTGTGAATTTGAAGTAAATGCAGAGTGTTTGTGCTCAACAATTCAGTTGAAGTAAGGACAAAATTATCAGATTATGGCTCATTAAAGGGTTATTTGTCTAGCTTTGTTACAACTACCAAATGCAAGTAGACAGAGTTAATCAATTAGAATAAACTCAAGTGCTCATTATCTCTTCGACAACATGAAAATTTGTTTCCCTTTCTGTCATTGAGATTAGGAGCTGTTAAATAAGTTTACCATCATAATATGTACTCCCTCCTTCCAATTTATATGAGGTAGTTTGATTTGACACGGAGTTTAAGAAAGAAAGACTTTTGAAACTTGCAGTCTAAAATAAGTCATAGAAATTTGTCTCTATAATTAATCATTCTATTAAACATAAATTGAGTATTTTAAAGTTAAATTGTTACTAATTATAAAAATATGTAATTCTTTTTTAGACTGATTAAAAAGAAAAGTAACTCATATAAATTAGATAGAGGGAGTATTCCTTTTGTTAAGTTGATAAAAAATTTCCAACATACATTTGAAGTGTAGGGACTAGGGAGTGAGACATGTTGGCTTGGGCACAATTGTATGAGCTGGACCTGTTACTCTCCAAAGGGGAAGTGCACAGATAGTCGATCCGGGACCAAATTTAGACATATGCATCTGAAATACAAAATTATGGTCTGAAGTTTGGTTTGATCATCCCAAATTTCAGATTTGTATGTCTAAAATTTTAAACTATCAAATCTAACTTCAGACCGAAATTTTAGATGAAAGATATATGCTACTGATACAACCATATCTTTTTTTTATAAAACCGGCTAAGCAAAACATTTCACTCAATTATAAGCTAGTTTTCAAATGGGAGACATTGGATAGCAAATATTATTTGAATATACAAGTACTTGAAAACATAGTGAGGTAAAGACTAACATATTACAATAAGTGACGCACTGAAAAACAATTACATATCTAGTGTTATCTCATAAGTAGAGTCTTGAAAAGTTAAACAAAATTTCTGGAAATCCATCAAATTATAGCCTATTCAATTAGGGGAAAGGACATAAATGTCACTTCGCCCAAAATTATTTCTACGAAATAGCCAATGGTTTTGCAATTCCAAAAGGTAGTCAATTTAGGCCTTTTTGTCGCTGCTAGTGCCTTCTTGTTTTTTTTTTTTCCAGTTCATATACCATAATGATACAGTCCTCATGCCACATTCATATAGTTTATACAGAAAAACATATGCATATATAGTTCATATATCATATTGATACAGTTTTTATACCATTTTGATACAGTCCATGTACCATGTTAATACACTTCTTATACCATATTGATACAACCCATATACCATATTGATACAGTTTCGACTGGTCATTTTTTGGAATTAGTTTGGAACGATTGACCACTTTTTGGAATTAGTTTAGGCCGATTGACCACTCCATGTCCAATAACCCAAACATGGGTCATTTGTTTTTTGATGAGCCATGTGGTGTCCTTTTCCCATTCAATTAAGGAGAACTCTCTAGTTTTTTGAGAAAGGTTTTATTTGAAGTTTGTCAATACCGATTAGAAATTAAATAATTTGAAAAACTGAATATAACTTAAAATACGGTGAAACTGGCTACAAGTGCAATTTTTACCTTTCCAGCCACGCCAAGCCCACAAATCCGGGGGCAAAGTGGCAAACCGGTACTGTACTAATTTTGGTTTTTTCATAGTTAACACACATGAAGGAAATAAAAAGTTTATGCATGGATAGTCTCTTAACTTTGTCAATAAATTTAATTTAGACATTCCAACTATGACAAATGATAAGTTGTTCATATCGGATACTTTCGAGTCAAAGTTTTTTTTAAAAAATTTGCCCACATTCTTGAGTGCTTATTACGTAAATAAGTTAACCACTTATGTAGGGCTTCTTATGTAAATATACTGCTGGTAAAAAAAAAATTCAACTAAAATGATTGCATGTCGGTGTAGATGATCGGGTTGGTTCGGATTTTTTAAATACCAAACCAAACCATTTGTGTAGGGTTTTTAAATCTATAAATCAAACCAAACCAATAAAATTCAGGTTTTTCAACCTCGGATTTTTTTCGTCAAAGTATTCATACAAACATATAATTAACTTTTGCTTCAAATATTTGTTTAGTGCTAGCAAGATACAACTATTTTAGGTGTCCCTTAAGAAAATAACACAAAATATGAAATGAGTTATGACTATAAAATATCCAACCAAAAAAATAATAATAAAATTATATAAAATAAATATTGCATATTAATAAGTTGTAATAAAAATAATTATAATTTAAAAATATTAAGTCATGCTAAAATAAGTCTAGTAAGTATTAATTACATGACTAAATATTAAATAGAAAAAATAAATTAAGGTTATGTATTTTTCCAAAACTAAAGAATAAATATCCAACATTATTATCATATTAGTATTGATTTGGGCTTTATTTGAGTTACTAATATATATGAGCTATAAAACTTATTAGACCATTCAAAATTATAAGTTTAAACTTGAAATAATATGTTGAAAGATGAAAACAATGGAAAAATTTAAGAAATATTTATAAATTACATCACAATAAGTATTTTTATGTATTAAATATTTTTAAAAATTGTATAAATGTAATATCGGGTTGGTTAGGATTGGTTTGACTTTTTTTAGTTAAAACCAAACCAAACCAATTATAGTCGGGTTTTTTTTTTCCAAACCAAACCAAACCATTAGTCGGGTTTTTTTTTCCGGTTTGACTCGGTTTGCGGTTTGGTTCGGTTTTGTTCACCCCTAGTTGCATGTATATGTAATGTATTGATACTGTATAGATAGTGTATAAACGTGTATATATGATGTATAACTATGTATGAAAGATGTATATACATTCATACACTGTTATACAATATTTATACATTGCATCAGTTCATCTTCTTCATTGAACTGATTTATTTTTAATCTTGACCAGCTCAAATCTTCTCTAGATAGTCCAAATTTTTAGATTAGAGCTTCTCTCGGTGTTTCGAATCTTTGATATATTATTTTTTCACATTTACAACAAGTCAAATTTTGAGCTTCAAAGCTCTTCAATGACGAATTTCATGGACATCAGTTGTGAGCTCGTCTTCAAGCTTTTCAAGAAATAGTCATTGCCATTGCTAGCATAATTTAGTCTCAAAACCAAGAACCCCAAAAGAACACTACAACGAAAAAAGTAATAGAGCCGAAGGACTATTTAAAGTAATAATGCATCGTTGGGTTTGACCGAATGGTTATTCTCTCTTATTGCCTAAAATTATTTTTTAATTATACACATTAAACTTAGTACTTGACTTTTGGGTTAACTATTTAATAGACGTTTGCGAAAATCACACTTTTTTCTAATTCTAATAAAAAACTCTGATTGAAATACTTTTTTATGTATTGCCTTGCTCAATTAAAATAAATTATAGAGTAATTTAATTGTCTAAATGAAATTTAAACATAAATTTAAGAGGCTATCCATGTGTTAAGCCAAAAAAAAAAAGAAAGAAAACCCGGTAATAGTGAAAACGAACGAGTTTCATTAAGACAAAGGAATCAAAACACAAATCATAATGAATAATAACAACTATTACACAAAATTTTCTTTTAATAAAATCCATGAAATTCAAAACCCATAAACTAACCCCCCACCCCCGAAACCCAAAAAAAAAAAAAAAAAAAAAAAAAAAAATCTCAATTCCCATAATTTAAACAAATTATTTAGCAGAATTTGTCTTCTGCCATTTGTCCTTAATCCATTAGAAGTTCCGCTCTTCAGTTTGCTTGCATCCACCACAGCCGCCGCCTTAGCTTTCACTGCTCCCACAGCTGCCTTTGCCTTTGTCCATTTTTTTCCTACTGTTTTCCTTCATTATTATAGTGAGATTATAGTCGTGGGGTTTTTAGGGTCGTTTGGTACGGATTAAATTATCTTGACACTATAGTCCTGAAATAAATTTACAGTTGTGAGATTATAGTTGTGGAATTTTTAGGGATCGTATGGTATACGCGATATATATAAAAATAACAAAAGTGAAAAACGGACAAATTTCATTAGACAAAGTGAATCAAATACAGATCATTACGAATAATAACTAACTATTAAACACAACAAAGTTTTCTATTGCAATGAAAAATCCATTAAAATTCAAACCCGTAAACTAAAATCCCTCAAAATCTACCCACCCTTTTTGCTAAAAATCTCCAAATTAATTAACAAATTATTTAGCTGAGTTTCTCTTTTGCCATTTGTCCTTAATCCATTTGAATCCAGATGAAGTTCCACTCTTCACTTTGCTTGCACCCACCACAGCCGCCGCCTTAGCTTTCACTGCTCCCACAGCCGCCGCCGCCTTTGCTTTGTCGAAACTCGCCGATGCTACCGATGTTACTTTCTCCATCTTTTTGTTACTGCTTTCGTTCTTCATTGCAGGAGGAGGAGATAAGAGTTTACTAGAACAAGGAAAAGGGTAACGGGAACTTTAGGGCGTGGAAGGATTTTGAGTACAAGTGATGATGAACCCCATATATAAAGCCCAATTGCAAATTAATAGGCATTCTGTCACCTTTTGGGCAGCTAGCTAATATTTAGGCCCGTTGGACATTAGTCCTTTTTTTTTTTAAAAAAATAATTTTTTAGTACATATTAGAAATGTTTTTTTGCTTAGTTTTTGAAGATTACTTTTTAATATTTAAAACTTAGGTTAAAATTAATTTTTTTCAAGTGATTCTTTTCTATTTACGAACTTTAATCATTTTTCAAGTAAAATATATATACAAAGGCTGTAGACAATAAAATTCGAGTCGAAAAAATAATAATCGGGACAAGAAAAATATGCAACAATCGTTTATTGATTTTAATATATGAGTGTTATAATTTCTATGAATCCTCTGATTTGCCTTTTCAAATATAAATTCAAAGAACTTCGAGCTTGATCTTGAGTGTTGTTGAACTTGATGGATTTGATCTTGACTTGTACTTGAATTCAAGGGCTTTTGAGCTTGATCTTGAATCTTGTGGTCTTGATCTTGAGTTGCGAATTTGATGAAATTGATCTTAACTTGTGAATTTGCTGAACTTGATCTAGATTTGTACTTGAATTCAAGGGCTTTTGAGCTTGATCTTGAATCTTGTGGTCTTAATATTGAATCTTAATGAACTAGATCTTTAATGCTTGAACTTTGTAGAGAAATCTGTGGCGTTTGATCCACGAGCTCTCTCTCTTACTTTTTGTTAGAATTGTTGATCCCTTTTCTGAATTATAAGACCCTATTTATAGTTGTGGAAAGGAAAGAGTCATGGTAAATACAAACTCTTTTCGGCCAATCAAATTAAAGTGACATTACCATATTTGATTGGTTGAAACATGTCAACTTGTACATGTGTCGTATTTTCATCGGTCTTGGATTTGGTTGGGCATGCTGCATCATTTTGACATGTGGCATGATCGTATTGACTCCTTCACTTGACTTGGCGTGCTACGTCATTTGACACGTGACACCAAATTGGGCCTCTAGAATAAGATGACATCTTGGGCTTAGTAAAGTGGGCTCATCATTTGTAGCCCAAATTAATGGATTAGCCCAATAATAATCAGACTTTAATTAAATCCATATTTGTTTGGACTTAAATAATTAATTTAACTATATTAATCTGCAATATTTATTTGGACTAATATAATTAAAATTCATATGATAACTCTCAAATATCATTTTTCAACGTTAATTGTTTTTCCAACTCTCTGACTTTTTAAGAAGAATAAGTTACATGAGAGTTAAGCTTCTTAATTATTGGGCTCAATTTAGAAATCGGGGATCTGTGAGAGTCAGGGGCGGACCCAGTTTGAGCTAAGGGGTGTCAGCGACACCCCTTCGTCGATTTTTTGTTTTTACTATATATACATATATTAATACCATTTATAAAGGGTTGTAATTTAAAAAATGACACTGCTTAACAAAGTATCCTCTTGGCACAATGGTTGATCGCTCAGTTACTTTCTTTGTCGTTAGGGGTTTGAACCCCAATCTAAGCTCTTTTCTGCAAGATTTTCTTATTTTTGGCAAAAAAATCCCAAAATGGTGGTTAAGTGGTATTGAATCCAAAACCATTTCTAGCTTAAATTGAGCAAGGATATGTAGATACATAATTATGATAATAAAAATTTTATACTTTCTTATATAAACATCGACACTGCTTAGTGAAAATTCTACGTACACCACTGGTGAGAGTTATCAAGATTTTAGGTATTGTAGGCGTGTAATAAGGACCGATAGATGGAGGATGGCTATGTGTAGGGTGAGCAAGGGAAGAACGACCCGAACAAATGAAATATCGGTAAAATTTTGGAAGTATGCAGGCAAGGCAGGCTTGTGGGACCTTACCAGACTGTTTAATGTCATTTTTAGGACATCGAAGATGCCTGAGATATGGAGTGGAGTACAATGATTTAGTTGTACAAGAATAAGTGTGATATATTGAAAAATGTAGCAATTATTAGGGGCATCAAGTTGCTAAGTCATAATATGAAAGTTTGAGAGAGAGAGAGAGTGGTGGAATCAAGGGGGAGGAAGAGTGTGTCTATTTTGGAGAACTAGTCAGGTTTCATGCAAGGGCGTTCGACTACAAAAGTCATTCACCTTGTGAGGAGGTTGATGGAGCAGTATAGGGTGAGGAAGAAAGACTTAAACCTGATGTTAATAGACCTAGGAAAAGCGCACAACAAAGTCCTTAGAGAGATTCTGTGGAAATGCTTGGAGATTAAAGGTGTGCTTATAGCATACACTAGGGTTCTTAAACTATGAATCCGGATCAGAACTGTGAGAAGTGACTCGGAGCACTTTCCCCTTGAGTGTTATAACATTTTCTTTCTTTATATTCAGTGATTATTTTGGGTAAATTGAGGTCACCTCTATTAGTTGTCAAAAGTGGAGTAAAGAATAGATTATTATATCAGCTTTGAACTGATTGATAATCCATTCTTAATTCAGTATTTGAATATCCTGAATAACGAACGTGACTAATGTCTCGTACTGAATCTGAATCGAATATCGAAATTCTAAAATTTTAGTCTCAAAACCATACTGTCTTATCAAAGTTCTTGATTCGCTTCATAATTCGATTTTCAATAATTTATGCCCAATCCTAACTCCTCTGTACTTCCAAAGAAGCTTCTTTTTTTGCTTTTAATTTCGAGTTCACGCCTTTTCTTCTTGCCTTGATATTTTTTTTAATCAAACGAAAATAGTTAATTAGCAAATAATAAAGTTACATTCTATAACACCCCTCTTTAATATAGCTCAGCTGCAAAACACCTTTTATATTTTCATATCATACACTTGACTTGTTTGACATGACTTGTTTATATGTCAAACAAGTTTGATGCCTATATATGGATTCAAAAGCTGAGCTCTATTGTCCTTTAACCTAGTAAGAATATAGTTATTGGATAATTAAGTTGATAAGAATCGAGTCTTGAAAAGCATTTTTGTATGTTAAAGCAGATTTTTATAAATAAGCAATTATGTATTTAGATAAAAACACTGAAACTAACAATTACAAGTCGTTAGTGTAGTTGGTAACAGGGCCTGCCAGAGGGTCAAGCAACTAAACAAAGGGCTTTAAGCCTCAAAATTTCGTGGGCCCAATTCTTTTTCATCAAGTGTTTGATCTATCTATATTGAATTTTCGGATTAATTTGATTTTGACATGCAAGGCAAATTAAAAAGGAGAGCAATTCCTATCAAGATTTTTTTCATTTTGACACACAAACCAAGAACTCCAAATGAGATCCAATTTTTACTTATAATAGATTTATAAGTTAATTTTTCTTTTAAAAAAATATTGAGCAGACAAAATAAGACCTCGCATTATAGTTAATTTTAGATCGCCTCTCTTATTGAGTTGTCCTGGTAAAATGACATAGTTATTTTTATGTTGAAATGACTGAAATATCTTCGAAGTTATATACAAAAAATATAAACTTAAAAATATTTTCAGACATGAATGGCAAGAAAATAGGAGAGATAATTAAAAAGTATGCTTTAGAAAGACTATTTGGGAAAGTTGAGCTCTGCCTTTTCAATTTTTAGTTGATCTTTAGGCTTGTAGAGAGACGATAATACTCTATTTCTATCCATGGACTATAGGCACAGGCAGCAATACTTTGACGTAAGAAAAGAGTCCCCTAAATTCATAAAAAAAGCAGAATCATACGTCCATTGACACGATAAAATGTACACATATTTATATGTATGGTGCCAAAATACAATTGTATCGAAAGGCATGACAATTTGGTCAGTGGCCAATTGCTTTATATCATCAACTATCCAAATGCAAAATAGCCTTCCATTTAAATACAAGAAGTAGTAATTAAAGGCACTATCGCTGTATTTTCTAATTTTTTGAAATTCTACGTATGAGGTCATCTGCAGATTCTAAATTTAGTAAAGGTGCATCATTGTATTTTGAGCGTGATCTTTTGATAAATAATTTATTGGGGATTTTGAGGCTTTTTATTTGTTCAATTTTTATGTGTGAATTCTTTCTTTATCGGTTTTGAGGGTGTGTTCGGTACAAAGGAAGAAAATATTTTCCACGAAAAATATTTAGTTCAAAACTAAGTGATTTTATTTAGTTGAAAAATAAGTGATTTTCTTATTTATTATTTGGTGTTTGGTTAGTAAGAAGAATATATTATCCCAAGAGCATTTAGGTATAATCTGGGCAAATACTATTGACATTGAACCCGAATTCCACCTTTCACACGGACCAAGACCCAGATTGAGGTCGGTGTCAGGTCAAGCTATGACTAGGGTTCAGGGCCAGGTCAAACTCTGAATCAGGGTTAGAGTCGAGTTTCGTGTAGGGAGTTAGGTAGTTGGGTCTGATAAGTTGGCAATCTACTAGCTTCTTAACACGTTTAAGCTTGAATTATCTCTTATTTTGCATTGATTCGATGTAATTATCATAGCTCTTTTGTGCAGGTAATGAGTGAATATGAGGTTGAGCTATCCACACGAGTCAATTGGGATGCGAGAAGTGGAGAAAAAGAGCTTAAAGCCAATATATCGGAAGTTTTAAAGCCACCTGCGCACGCATGTCATGAGCTGCGCACGCAAGTGGCAAGAGTGAGCCGAGGCAGTGGCATCTGCGTTGAGGGTTCTGCGCGCGCAAGCCATCCACCTGCGCCAGTAGGTGACCAGTGCGGTGGCAATTTCGTAATTTTGAGAAGCGTGAATTTGGGGCTTTAAAAGGGGGTTTTCAGCTCTAGAACTCCATCTTTTGCATTTTTTGAAGCTTGATAACATAGAGTGAAACCCTAAGAGTGAAATTAGTTACTTTCTTTTGCTTTGTATTGAATTTGGATCTTAAATCTTGTGATAATCTTTGATTCAATGGAACAATGGGAGGAGAACTTGGGTAATTTTCCTCTTTCTCTTTCTATGAGTAGCTAATTTCTTTGCTTGGGGTTATGCTTGAGTAAGATGTGATAATTGTATGGGTGTTGTTTATTTGTCTTCTTAGTTAGATAATTGTTGTGGGTTTTATTCCTATTCCATGTTTTCGATCTAAAATTAGAGGTTGCAAACTCTAATTAACTCTAGAACTCTTATCATCCTTAACAAAGGGGATGAGGGTGAGGAATGTAAGTGAACAAAACTTGATAATTTATCATTTAATAGCGTCTCTTAGACATAAGGACGCAAATTGAGGTATTAGATTGATTATATAGACACACTTGTGAGGTATTTGAAAGAACCCACTTGTGACATCTTGGTGTTTGATTGACAAATCAACACTAAGTACTCATAATCTAGCCTACCCATAACTCTTAGCTAAATCTAGACAAATATTCAATCACCCGTACGTCCTTTCACTCTTACAATAGCATAACCCAAGTCCCGTATTACACTCGATTCCAACTTTATTTCTCTAATCTTTGAATTGTGCATTCCAAACTACGATTACTTTGATAATTACAAATTGATAAACTAACCCCCCTCCCCTCTCCCCAATTTACTTTTACGCATCATTATTATAGCATCACGTGTTAGTACTAGTTGTTTTTGACACTTAGAGGTGAAATCTATCGCATTCATTCCTTATGGATTAGACTCCGACTCTAAGTTGGGTAATTATATTGACAAAAATCGCTTATACTCTTGAAGTATAACTTGAGCGTTATCAAAAATGGCGCCGTTGTAGGGGAATGAAATGTAGCGTTCATTCTTTTTAGTGTTTTAAGTTACTTGTGTTCGCCGTGGTGAAAGTTTACTTTATTTGTTGTTTTTGTTCTCTTCAGGTGATAACCAAAGTCTTCACGAATCAATGAGTCAAAACGGTAGTCATACCGCTTCATTCGACGGACATTTAGAGGATTAAGACCATTTGGGAGACACTGGGAGAGCTAGTGCCATCTGCATCCAGCCCACGGAATGCAACAGAGTGTTTCATGTTACTAGCGTAATGCGCCATCTCCTTCAAATGAAGGGATTGCTTGGGGGTCAACCATATGAAGACGCAATGTCAAATGCATGGTGGTATCTCGAGGAGACATTAGATGTCCTTAAGGCCTAACCTCGAGGTGGAGTTATTTGATGTGTGGGGCATTGATTTTATGGCCCCTTTTGTGAGCTCGTATACTAATAAGTATATAT
The DNA here is from genome assembly GCA_031232105.1 of Capsicum rhomboideum. Taxonomy (NCBI): domain Eukaryota; kingdom Viridiplantae; phylum Streptophyta; class Magnoliopsida; order Solanales; family Solanaceae; genus Capsicum; species Capsicum rhomboideum. The sequence continues at coordinate 131,960,367 of CP124712.1, read as the reverse complement.
TGGTGGCCGTTGATTACATGTCCAAATGGGTGGAGGCCATTGCCTTGCCAACCAACGAGAGTAAAAGTGTCATATTTTTCTTAAAGAAATACATTTTTATGAGGTTCGGGACTCCCCGAGCCATCATTAGTGACAGTGGCTCTCATTTTTGTAATCGCATATTCGGTGCTTTGCTTGATAAGTATGGGGTGAAGCATAAGATGGCTACCCCATATCATCCTCAAATGAGTGGCCAGGTGGAGGTTTCCAATCGGGAGATAAAGCCGATCTTGGAGAAAACAGTAAATGTCAGACCCACAAATTAGGCAAGATAACTTGATGATGCTCTTTGGGCATATAGAACCGCATTTAAGAATCCTATTAGCATGTCACCCTATCAATTGGTGTTCGAAAAGGCTTGTCACCTTCCCGTTGAATTGGAGCACAAAGTGTTGTGGGCCTTACGTAAGTTGAATATGAATTGGAAGGATGCCTCCAAGTCAAGAGTAGACAAAATTCATGAGTTAGAGGAATTTTGACTTAAGGCATATGAGAGCTCGGCGTTATACAAGGAGAAAATGAAGAAATGGCACGATGCTAAGATCTTGAAAAGAGATTTCATGTAGGAGATGAAGTACTACTCTTCAATTCGAGGTTAAAACTCTTTGCGGGTAAGCTAAAATCCAAGTGGTCGGGTCCTTTTGTAGTGGTTAATGTCTATCCTAGTCGGGTTATCTAGTTGGAGGACCATGAGAAGAGGAGGTTCACAGTGAATGGTTAAAGGCTAAAACATTTTTATGTGGGTGGACCTAGAGCTGCTAAGGTTGAGTTGCTCCATTTTAAGGATGCTTGATGATGTGTAACAACATCGTGCCACGACGATAACCAAGGCGCTTCTTGGGAGGCAACTCACGCTTACTTATTGTCATTTTGTTTTTTCTTGTTTGAGCACTAATTTTAGGTTGTTTTGGTGAATGCATGTGAAAATTCTAAGTATGGGGGCTACACACCACTGTTTTGAGCTTATTCGGGCACCCGCTAGCACACATGCCCATATACCCATGCATTTTGGGGTGCATGTGGCTAGTTGGAGAAAGATCGACACACTAGTTTGGTGCAACATAGCCACCTGCGGGCACAGGCCAAGCACATATGTGCACAGGCTGGCCAACGCAGGTGGCCTTGCCAACGACCTCACTGCCTCATGCCAATACGTTCACCTGCAGGAGCAGACCAGGCTCATGTGTGCGCAGGCTGGCCAATGTAGGTGATAAGTAAAACCATCCCAAACAACAGGTATTCTGCCCAGCCCTATATGCCCACCTGCGTGTGCAACTCCCCACATGAGTGCGTAATGTGGGGCGCAGGTGAGCCCTGGTGCACCAACTATTCTTCATTTAGTTTAATGGGCTGACCCGATCCAGTTGGCCCATTACCCTTTTAAAATAATACCCTTACTTATACCCATGAAATTTAAACATCCACACCACACACAAAAACACACAAACTCGATTCTCCTTCTCTCTTTTCTAAAATTTTCTCTTTCATCACACTTCAAAAATTCTTAAAATTTCTTTCAAGAGCACACTTACACATCATCAACTACAACTCTGGGGACCTTAATCTTGCAATTCTCTTGTCATTATCTTGCATCTTGACTTGGTTTGGTAAGCTCACTTTTTATAATTTTTACTCAATTTCTCTTGGGTTAAAATGGTGAACCATATCCTATGCTAGTTTTTTGTGATGATTTGGTTTATTTTAATTTCTTTTGGAGTAACATTGATGTTTTTGAGGATTATTTGGAATGGGTGCTATTTTTTATATGTAAATTAGGAAATTCTTGAGTACCCAACTTTATGCACCCTATGTGTTTGATAAAATCCCCACATGAACTTTTCTTTGTATTTTCTCTTTGTGGGTGATCTAAGAGAGCTAGTTGAGGTTTCTTGTGCATATTTTGAGTGTTATTCCATCATTGAATGATCATTTCAAAATTCTTGTGGTTGAGAAGTGTAGCTTGGAATATTTTTAAGATATCATCTCCCTTATTTACAAAGTCCATTTTGTAATGTGCACCAAGTGTTTGTTGAAATGCCCATGAGGGGTTGTTGGCATGATTTTTGCTAGTAGTTGATGAATTCAAATTTGGGGCATTCATTTGGTTAATTCTTGAGTTGTAATGTGAGTTGCAAGTATTTCAAGGAGTGTGATAGTTCAAAGTGGATATATTGTGTGCTTTGGTTGTCTTGTGTAGAATTCGATGGGGAAGTATAAGTAAACCCGTGCTTTACTCTATGATAGATCGGGTAACGCCATTCTTAAGGGCAAATCCTCATTTTGGTTCATGTGAGGGTCATGGGTTGATTGTGCACTTCAAGGTTAAGTAGGTAGTATTTGATGGTTAGTCATGCTTATTTACTCCCATGTGTTTTCATATAACATTTTTCCTTGCATTCACCTCATTTAGCATAGTTTTATTTTCTTTTATGATATGTTCTAAAAAAAATCCAAAAGCATGTTTTACCTTTTTATTTTTATTTTGTTTGATTCTTTTGTGTTCTCTTTAGGGATGACTCCATGGAAATTGATGCCGAGGGATGCAAAGAAGGATCACACCAAAGACAAAGGCAAGGCTATAGCTACTACTTCTAAGAAAAAGGCTCTGATACAACAAGAAGCTTATAGTATCCCCGATGTTCAAAACACACCTGATCTTTCAAAGGGATTAGCTAAGGACGTAGACAAAATCCAATTTGGAATTGAGAAAATGCGTGAATTATATGATGAATGGGTTGAAACTCGGGGTTTCAATCCCAAAAAAGTATTTAGCTTGAAAGGTATTCATAATCACTTCCCGGATATCATAAGGCAAGTCAACAAATGTGGGTGGGAAGTTTTCACGGATCTGGATCCCGAATCTCCTCCCAATTTTTACTATCCTAATCTCGTTAGAGAATTCTATGCTTCTTATGTCATCAGGCACAACCAACGAAAGTACAAACCGCCGGTGGTGGACCAACCTTGTTTGGCTAGTGTGGTTGTTAGAGGGGTTGAGGTGCCTTGCTCCACCTCTGCGATAAACAAACTCTACTTTGGATGTAAGTATGCACCCGAGATTGAATGCAAGAAGTGGGTGCTAGGTGGGCGTTTCCATTTTCCTTGGCTTGCCCGGATAATTGCAAAGGGCCTTCCTCTTTGGGCCAATGGATTGGGACAAATAAAAAAGAGAGACCTGTCTATTCAAGCCAAGCATTGGCTTGGCTTTGTGGGTAATCAGTTGCTTCTCTCTACCAACGATCAAGATGTCACTATTGAAAGGGCTATCATTGTTGGGTGCATCATGGATAAATTGGATGTTAATCCAGGAGAGATTATTGCCGAAGTGATCAAGCTCAGATCCAAATAATCGGGCACTTTGTTACCTTTTCCCGCTCTTATCTCCGCATTATGCATTATTCACAAGGTTCATCTATTCCCCAAGAATGATAAGAAAATAAAATTCACCGGAGTTATTAATATTCGGACTAGTCAAGATGATGAAAATTCGGTGGGAATGCAAAAAAAGATTGGTGAGATCTCCGGTTTGTCCTTGGGTGAGATACCTATTATTGAGGGAACTAGTACCTCCCCTCTGACTTCACATGCATCTGATGCTCCACCGATCTCTAGTGATACTACTCCGGTTATTGATCCACCTCAGGCACCGCCTCCTTTGAGCACTAGTCAGTCTATCCAGCCTCCACAGTCTTCTACTATGACATTTGCTAAGGTTGCCGCCATGACTTTGGCAAATGACAGTTCTATATCTCAGTTGGTAGATGATATCCCCTATTTTATTCAGGTGGCTATTAAGAGGAGTCTTGGGCCTCTACGTGCTCAAATGTTAGACTATGAGCGGAGATTATCCACAATTGAGGTCAGAGGGGATAACAAGGCGGTTGCTACTATGAGGACTGACCTTGGTTGCCTGCATTTGGATTTCCAGTTGATCCATCCCTCCTTCACTCTTGATGATGCCCAGGTTACTATCCCACAGGTTGCAACTGGTCCAGTCTTACCATTTACCGACTTGTTTGGGTATTCTACTATGGAAGAGAAAACGGGGATTGATTTTAGCGAGGCGTCTGCATTAAGGGTTCTTCGTGCGTAGGCCATCCCCCTATGCTGGCAGGTGACCAGTGCGGTGACAATTTCATAATTTTGAGAAGCGTGAATTTGGGGCTTTAAAAGGGGGGTTTCATCTCTAGAACTCCATCTTTTGCATTTTTTGAAACTTGATAACATAGAGTGAAACCCTAAGAGTGAAATTAGTTACTTTCTTTTGCTTTGTATTGAATTAAAATCTTAAATCTTGTGATAATCTTTGATTCAATGAAACAATGGGAAGAGAACTTGGGTAATTTTCCTCTTTCTCTTTCTATGAGTAGCTAATTTTTTTGCTTGGGGTTATGCTTGAGTAAGATGTGATAATTTTATGGGTGTGTTTATTTCTCTTCCTAGTTAGATAATTGTTGTGGGTTTTATTCCTATTCCATGTTTTCGATCTAAAATTAAAGGTTGCAAACTCTAATTAACTCTAGAACTCTTATCATCCTTGACAAAAGGGGTGAGGGTGAGGAATAAGAGTGAACAATAACTTGATATTTATTATTTAATAGCGTCTCTTAGACATAAGGATGCTAATTGAGGTATTAGATTGATTATATAGACACACTTGTGAGGTGTTCGAAAGAACCCACTTGTGAAATCTTGGTGTTTGATTGACAAATCAACACTAAGTACTCATAATCTAGCCTACCCATAACTCTTAGCTAAATCTAGATAAATATTCAATCACCCGTACGTCCTTTCACTCTTACAACAGCATAGCCCCAAGTCCCGTATTATACTCGATTTCAACTCTATTTCTCTAATCTTTGAATTGTGCATTCCAAACTACGATTACTTTGATAATTACAAATTGATAAACTAAACCCCTCATTTACGCATCATCATTATAGCATCACGTGTTAGTACTAGTTGTTTTTGACACTTAGAGGTGAAAGTTATTGCATTCATTCCTTATGGATTCGACCCCGACTCTAAGTTGGGTAATTATATTGACAACGATCGCTTATACACTTGAGGTATAACTTAAGCGTTATTAGGGTCCCGATTCGATGATCATGATTTAGGAGTTGGTTATTGAGCTCAGCGTCAAAAGTCCGATCTTGGGTTAGGGTCAGAAACAGGAGTTGGGTCTTGAGTTGAGGTTAAGAGTCAAGTTTTTCGTAGGGGTAGGGAGTCGGGTTTCGACCCTAACCAGATAGCTCGACCTTGACCTAACCCGGGATCCGACTCTCGACCCTTACCAAAGATCTTAACAAGCATTAACCCCAACTCGGGACCCAAATATTGATCTAGATCGTAAGACCTGACTAAAATCCCTGACCCGAGACAAACGAGACCTGATTTTCGACACAAGATCTTGACCCCGAACCAAGACTCAACTTCTAACTCGGGACCAGACACTTAATGTGAGCCCTTGACCGGGTACCTGGTAGCCATGCTGTAGACTTTGACCTTAAACCCGACTCTCAACCCGAGGCCTAACACGACCTAGACCGAACTCCTGACCCTAGCCCATGACCTGACTTTCAAACCCAACATATAACCCAACTCCCAACCCCTAAACTCGACCCTCAAATTCATCTCTTGACTTGGGATTTGTCTCCCAACCTTGACCAGGGATCTAACCTCGATTGGGACTCTACTCTCCTTCCTGACATCAATGTGAGATTTGACTCTCGATCTTGACCGGATACTCGAGATTTGATCTTGACTCCTTCGAATCCCAACTCCACTCAAGAATCGACTCCTACTCCAATAGGGAGTCGGGTTGAGGTCCAGTCCTGGGTCAAGATCAAAAGTCGCGTTGGGTCAAGATCGGATCCAGACGTCAGTCAAGTGGTGAAGATGAAATAGAGTTTTGAAAAATGTTTTCCTTACTTTATGTAGGGAAGTTATTTCCTTAAATTTAAGGGAAATAAGTCCATTTGAAAAACATTTTTCAAAATATTTAAGCCAACCAAACACATTTTTTTTTGTCATACCAACACACCCTAAAAGTCAACTATATTGATCTGCATGTAACAATCTTGTAAACATGAATGCATATTTAAGAAAAATATTACATACTATGATCAATATAACAAACTATACTAATAATATGAAATTGATGGATATAACCCCGCCTCCTAACCCGATACACGACCCAACTCTGTACCCCAATATTTGACCTAACTCCCCACTCTATATCCAACTCCTGACTTGGACTCGAGACCCAACTTTGACCCCAACAACCAACTCCCGATCTTGACCTGAGATTCGACTCTCGACCTCGACCCCGATCTGAGGTCCGACTCTCAACCCCGTCCGAGAATTGGCCCCGACAAGAGACCCGTACTCCAGGATCTGACTTAACTCGAGATTCGACTTCTAATCGATCTCGACCACGACCCGAGACCCGACTCTCTATCCTGCTCCCAACTTAGGTCCTGACTATTGACCTAGCTAAACCCATGAACCGACCATGACCTGACTCTAATACGAAACACCGACTCCTGATACTTGACCCTGAGCTCGATTCTCAACCCCGATCAAGACCCTGGACCCGGTATCCTACCTCAATCGGTATCCAATCTTGATTCGAGACCTATTCCTGACCCGTTTCGAGACCTAGAATCTGACCTCGACCTGGTACCCAACTCCCAATCACGACCCCGACCCCGACCGTACTCCTGACTTGGGTGTTGACTCTTGGGTGGTGAGGTTGAAAGATAATTTTGGAAATAAATGTTTTCTTTTCCGAATGGAGATTATTTTCCTTAAATTTAAGAAAAATAAGTCTATTTGGAAAATATTTTAGTCAACCAATTATGAGAAAATTTGAAAATACATCCTTGGTGGTTGAAGACTTCCTAATTGGAAACAAAAGAAGGAAATTAAGAGTACTCTGTCTCAACTATTTTGTGGCTTGAATTAGTGCGGTGAACCTGTGCCGGTGCAAAAATAACCACGGCATGAGTTGCATGGCCCTATTCTGCTCTCGTTCATTTCCTCATCCTGCCTTATTTTTGGGCATTACGAAAATTATTTTTCTTCTTAGCTTCTTTTTCACATAAAAGTGTGGTATTATTAAATATCAGTAGACTGGCAATTTGTCATTTGGGGAAAGGGTAATGGGTACATACTAATATATGCTTAAAACTTGATTTCAAAAATTGAAATAACGGAGAAGATTGTTTACTTGAGGCTAGGCAGCTTAATAAAATTGGTGGTCTAAAATTAAATTTCAATAAGGTGTCTTAAACTTATTCGATGAAATTTGTGTTTGTTTACCACTCATTCTTCTAACTTATTGAGGTGAAAAATGAAATATTGTGGCAATGTTCGAATTTACCGTTGAAATATTCTAAATTAACTTATGTTGATACTTTATTTCTATAGTAAGAGCTAAATCTTTTTGTTGCGTATGAAACAATGTCAGTTAATGTAGCTAGCTTGATTCAAAAGAAATCGGTGGATTTTCCAAGCTAACGATGATTTACGTTGCCCACAATTTCTCTTTTTTTTTTTTTTTTTTTCTAGGACTTAAATTTCTATCTACCTTTTTTAAAAAAGTGATGCACACAAATCCAAAAAATAATGCCTATATTCTCAAGATAATAAATCAAATTAATCTATATGGTTTATATATCCTATGGGATTATGGGCATTACGTTAGCAAAACTTTGACGTATGGTACACAATCCTCAAAACCCTATAAAGCATATCCTAACGTCAAAAACGTGAAACATGCCAATTCCGTCACAAATTAGTAGTTGTTTATTTATTTTTCTTCTTTTTATAAGGTTGGCTAATTGACTTTATTTGAAAAAGAAAATAGAATAAAGGAGAAATGAAAAATGAGAGATGATTTGGGAATTGATGGTATGCATGAACCTGTAAATAGAGGACCGAAGTGATAAAACTAGAGACGCCTTTTTAAAAAAAAATAGTAATTAAAAAAAAGAAAGAAACGTCTTGGTACCTAAGAGCTGATTTGGTACGAGGGATAAGGGATAACTAATCCCAGAATTAACTTTAGGATGGTCAGTTTATCCCATGTTTGGTTGGGATAAAATCGTGGGATAACCGATCCAAGAATTGTAGTGTTATTTTTATCTCATATTAAGGGTTCGTTTGGTACAAAGGACAAGTAATAACTTATCCCGGGATTAATTTTAGGATGACTTTATTCCATATTTGGTTGAAAAAAAAATATACGGGATAACTCATCACGAGATTAATTTTAGGATGAGCTTATCCCATGTTTGATTGTGATAAAATGCATACCCATTCCGAAATTAGATATCTCGGGATTGTAATGTTATTTTTATCCCATCTTGAAGGGTGAAATAACTAATTTGAGGATAGATTATCTCGAAATAACTTGTTCCTTAACCAAACTAGCCCTAAATAGTAGAGTACTTTAAAGTTTGAAGCAATTGGCAATGGGCTTCTTAAAACTTATGGCATCATTAAAATTCTAAATTTAGTAAAGAACATACATCACCACATTTATTTATGCGAGACTCCGGACAAAGAAGGATGTGATCCAAGTCTCTCTTATTTGACTTAGCTAACTTCAGCCCTCTAATTATCTGTTATAGTGATAGTTTTAAAAAATTATCAAACATAGCTATAATTTGAATTTTCTAGTTAATACCCAATATAGACCGATTTCTCCTCCCGAAAACCCTTTCCTCCTCTTCCTTTCCTATTATTCTCTTCCTTATTCTTCCTACATCGACTCTTCTTGTTCCCTTCTCATCTGCAGTGTTTCACCTCCGTCGAATCTCCATTCACAGGGTGGCTCAGGAGTGAAGCTAGTAAAGTATTTGTTTTAAATTCCCAAAATTTTGAGGCCTCAAAAAATTATAATAGTAAATTTTATTATTTTAATTTCACTTAAAATAATATTAAAGATTATAAAAAATAAAAGGTACTACAAAATTTAAATAAATAAAAGAAAGAAAGAAGAACATTCTATATATTTTTTTTTTGTAAGAAATATTTTAGAACTTTGAATTAAACAACTCAAATCTTTTTATTAATAAATAAAGAAGAAAATAGTCAAATGATTAAAGATTATAAAAAATAAAAGGTACTACAAAATTTAAATAAAAGAAAGAAAGAAAGAAGAACATTCTATATATATTTTTTTTTTGTAAGAAATATTTTAGAACTTTGAATTAAACAACTCAATTTTTTTTATTAATAAATAAAGGAGAAAATAGTCAAATGCCTCCCCCCCAACCTTTTACTGAATTTCCAACTACACACTTCAACTTTATGGGGGTCCTATCACCCTCCCTGAACTGTTTAAAACTGAAATTATTACTTCCCTAAATGCTTACGTGAGTGAGTGTATTTCACTCTCTTTGAGAGAGTGATCACTAAAAACGAATTATTAAAGTTTTATTTTAAATGTTTCTCTTCATTTGTATATGTATTTTTAATTATTCTTTTTTTTTCTTATTTATTTTCTTTCTTCCTCATAGCAACATTGACCAATTACCCCACCACTCACCATCCCGCCGTCATTGCCGACGCCACCATCTCCACCAGATTCACCATAGACTTTAAGATTCCTCTTAATTCTTGAATTTTGATTCTACAATTTGTGCATGGAATTAGAAAATTTTGAAAACCAACTCTCTATTGATCTTATTGGAATTGTTAATCATCCTTTTAGATGTCCATCCACAAGACCAATTGAGTTGTCAAATTCTATTCTTTGTTCTTCGAAATCCCAATTTGACAATTTTTATCCAAGCTCAAAAAGAATTTTGGATTTTCTACGAAGCCCATATATGATTTTAAGAATGGATATGAAAATGGAAAGATCAATGGCTATGCTTCAGGTAGTAGTATCCTATCCATTGCCCCAATTTGAGTAATTTAACAATGCATCCATGGAAGTGATCCTAGTACCCTCGGCTAGGAATAAAAACGCCCTTGGCTATTTTCGTACTTACAAGTTACTCTTTCAAGTTACCCAAGAATAAACATTAGATCTGTAACTTTATTTACACACAATTTACAATCAAAGAAGAAAATAAAATAAACTAATTTCTTGTTCTTCCCATGTAAAAAGATTGATTTTTTCTTCAACCTCATTTGATAAATTTGTATTTTCGACAATACCCATTAATGATTTTTGTTCAAATTCGTCACTAGAAGAAGATTTTTCACCAGACCTTTCAGAAATCTGACACATTTTTGTATTTTTAGCCATTGTAGGAGAAGCTTTGATTTTTACCTTTAAAACAATATCACGTGTTAAAGAAAAAGCTTCGACTTTGTGCATTAATGACAAATTACCTTCTTTTATTTTTCAATTTTAGGCTTTGATAAATTTTCAGATATTGTTAGGATTTTAGAAAAGGCCTCAACTTTGTGCATTAGAGGCAGATTTTAGCGTTCCTACAAGAAATGGACTTCTGATGCATACCTTTTTATCAATCATTATGATTATACAATCAAATACAATCAAATATAAAATGCAAAACTGTCACATATAAAACACAAATACATATATCAAAAATCTTATGCTCTGATACATACATACGCAGCTCACATATCAAAAATGAGTTTTTGTTATATACTCTTGTATCAACAGTCAACAATGATACATTCACTGAAATAAAGTCAAAACTAAAAAACGTATACCATCAAAGCATGCATAAATAGTGCACACATGTATCATAATTCCATTTGTGATACATACATGGTGCATATACTCAAAAATACAAATGTATGTAAATGTATGTTATACGTATGTAAAGTGTATATTGTATATATGTCTATTATATGTGTGACAACGTCGTAGGGTGATGAGTGTAAAGTGTATTGAATTGCGCTAAATGTGTTAATACAACTCACATAGAGGGAAGATACAATTTATTTTCGCTTACCCACATATGTAGTACATCCAACGAAATTGTAGGTGTTGATACAACTAGGTTGAATGAACATAAACAATGTATCCAGCTAAATTGTATATGTTAATACAACTTGGTTGAACGAACAAATATAGTGTATCCAGCGAAATTGAGCGAACATAGATAATTAGGTTGAGCAAACATGAGATACCGCTCCAAAACCCGTAGCTCTGAATCATCATTAGGCAAACTATAATAACTAATGATAATTATGCTCCAAACTATAGTTGTTTATAAAATTTCTGCAAGAAAAAATACACTCATCATTCATTTTTAGTTGTCCACAACACTAAAAATAAATTTCACTTTTCTTTGTCCACTTCAATATATCAAAGAAAAAGACAATTTTTCCCGTGTCTATCCTTAACATCACTACTCATTCTCCAAATCATTTCTCAAGTCCATTGAGACTCACTACTAAAAAAAGAAGAAGCTAAAACTGACCTAAAAGAATCGACCTTAAAAGAATTTCAAAAAATCGACCTAGGGATTTTGGTCTTTTTAGCACCAAAACTCAAAAAAATGCAAACCGACCTCTGGAGATCTTTTTTTTTTTTAAATGCAAACCGATCTCTCGACATTGTTTTTTTCAAATTAATAAAATATTTTTTTAAAACTTTTTTTTGCAAAAACTGACTTCAGGAGTTCTTTATTTTGTCGGTATTTTTTCACCAAAAAATATATATTTAAATTTAAAGAGTATAAATAAAAAATAACATAGTATTTAATTAATGAATGGTACATAAATACTTGGAACAAGATTGTTATATTTTTGAGGAAATATTTTCTCTAGTACCTTTTCTTTTGGATTTGGTCTTAGGATTTTCTAAATTCCTCTATTGAAGTATGGAGTAAATTCCTCAAATTGTCTCTCAACTATTACAAATATCACACTAAAGTCACTTATAATTTATTTTTTTTTGAATAATATTGTCATTGAACTCTACAAATTGTTCCAAACTAACTAAAAGTCACAAAAAAGTTTAAAACTTAACGGAGGAGTCTTTTCCCCCTTCTTTTTTTTTTTTCTATGATCCATTTTCACCCAATACACTCTTCATTGTCTTGTATAAAACATCTTCTGCTAATGCCTTACCAATTGTAGCTGATGCCAAAACAGAAACAACCTCGATGATTGGTACGGGTAACAATCCCTCCAAATCCACAAAATTCATGTCCGTTTTATTTCCAATCTTTTTAACAACACGAGCATAATCAATTGGTTGAGCTACAACTGATTCTAACTCAGAAAATTTCAATCTATACTTTTCGCGTATGAAATTATGGATTATAATAATTTCATTATCGATATCAACTAATAAACCTATACATGTTACTAATTACTACTTATAAACTTATATTCTGTATCCTCATCAACTTCCTCAACAACACTTTTCCCTCGAACATTCTGAATTAAGTCATGTTCAACTGTTTGCGTTATGTCAATGTAGCAACCTGATTTTGAAACTTGAAAACATCATCAAGATTATCAAGCACTTCTCCATCCTCCTCCATCTGTTCAGCAATATCCAAACGAACGACATTATCGTATAATTCCTCTATATCCCTCACGAATGAATCATCGGAACGATTCGCCATTCGTTCTGATACTTGTTGCTAGTAGGAGGTGACGAGATAGAAAACCGTGGAATTAGTTGAGTTGCACCCAAGAAAACTGTTGAAGCGCTGGGATGGAATTTACAAGGACTCGCAATACCCTAATATATAGTACTGCAAACCAAAGGTGTTCCCTGTTTGGCTAAAAAAAAATTTAAACCGAAAATCGAATCAAATCGATTTTGGTTGGTTCAAATGGGTTATGGTTAGTGGGTATTGGGTGAAATATGGATCAGTATTAAAAAAAAAAAAAAAGGGAAAAGACTCCTCTGTTAAGTTTTAAACTTTTTTGTGACTTTTAGTTAGGCCTCGTTTGGCCATGAAAATAATAATTTTCTGGAGTTGGAGTTGGAGTTGGTGTTTTGTTTGGCCATGAATATAAATTGGATTATTTTTGAAATTTTGTGAGAGAAATAGAAGTGAAAAAAGTGAAAATACGTCTTATTTGTTTTCACTTTTTCAAAAACAATTTTCACTAAAGTGAAATAATTCTTATGACCAAACACTACTATTTTCAGTAAAGTGAAATAATTTTTCGGAAGAAAGTGAAAAAATTCCCATGGCCAAATGCCTATTTAGTTTGGAACAATTTGTAGAGTTCAATGACAATATTGTCCAAAAAAAAATCATAAATAACTTTAATGGGATATTTATAATAGTTGAGTGATAATTTGAGGAATTTACTCTTCAAGTTTGCTTTTGGATGTTTTTCTTTTTCCAGATTTTGAGCGATGATGAATTAGGTTTTCATTAATAGCCACCTTCATTACCTAGCTAGTGTCTGTGAATGAAAGTGAGTAACTCTTAAAAGGGAGAAAAATAATAGTAAAACTTATTTCAAATGGAATTGATCAGTGGAGTGGAATTGATCTAAATGAAATTAATTTGAGATTTCTTTGTATTTTATTTTTTCATCTAGTTTTAAAAATTCATGACCAGTTTTTTATTTTAATCAGATTAAGGTGTGGTAATCAAATGATCGCTTGTTATAACTCCAATGATCAATATCATCTTGGGGAGTTTAATTCTTCTGTCAAATTAAGTCTTGGACCCAACTTACACCTCAAAAGTTAGCTCAAAGAAAGACGAGTTGCCCAAGCCATGGAATTCAAGGATCTCATCCCTAATTGATGTGGTACGTTTCTCTTCAACATACCCCATCACGCCTAAGCCTTTTTCCATATTGAAGCGGACTCCTACATGGAACAGAGGTGTATCCACCCCACCCCCTTTTTAATCGGCCGAGATCAGGGGTATTTCACCCCCTTGCTCAATTGGTCCCTAACTCGGGGATCCACATCAGATGAGTTTGACTCTGATACCATATCAAATTAGATTTTGAACCCAACTCACACCCAAAAAACTAGCTCAAAAGAGGGAGGGTTGCCTAATGCGAGAAATTCAGGAATCTTCATCTCTCATCGATGTGGTACATTTCTCTTCAACAAATTTCATTTGTATTGGTTATTTTCTTGTAATTGTAGACTATTATTACAATTGTTAATTAACAAATACTTATAACTACATCAATATGTTAGAATAGTTATCAGATAAATATTTTCCACTCTTAAAACTACAAAAACAAATTAACACTGCAAAATATTCTTTAGAAAATAAGTACGTCTTTATTTTTAATATTTTCCATATAGCAAAAGGAATGGTGTTTGATGATTATTTTTTTAAAACTAAAGGTTGATACAATGTCTAGTTATAAGTATTGTTGGGATATAGGTACTATGAAGTATACAGTTTTGATAATTGACATGTGAATCAGTTTTATGAGGCACATCGTGAACTAGCTTCGTAGTTTTCTCTTGTGTCGATTATTAAAAATGAGACCAAGTCATCACTAAATAAGGAATGCACTATGCACACTATGGAAGAAGAGGGAAGACTGACATAAATAATGAAAAGCAAATCAAAGAAGAGTTTAAATCCTTCCGGAGTTAAACACATATGTCAAGAGTTGCGAAACTAAAGAATGCAGGTGCAACAAGTCTAGAATTAGTTTACCAAGTGTTTAGTCGTTGATTATCGAGTCTGTAATAAGGTTGTTAGTGAGTTGTAATCTTATCCTTGTGAGTGAAGTTGTGTTTGTGAGAGTTGTCTCAAGGAAAAGAATTTATCTTCCTTGAAGGTATAACGTAGTATAGTAGTTAGAGTTGACTATTGAGTTGAGGTATTAGAGGTAGTCCCTTAAATTATCGACTTGTAATAATGAAATTTGATTGGAAATCCTACACATCATAGGTTTTTACTTTCTTGAGCGAGAGGTTTTCTAACACGTGTTATTTACTTTGTCATTAAGATAGAGTTGAGGAACCTGGTTCTTGGTTCCTTAAGATTCGCATTGGTGCTAGTTTTGTTTCAAATATTACTTGGAGGTTGTAGCAATGATACAAGTTAAAAATTGTAATAATTGTGACGGAAGGTGATTTCCTCTCATAAGTAATCAAGGAAAGTCATTTTTTCCCTTTGCTGAAAATATCTTTATCGAAAATATTTAACGCTAAAAGACGACGAATTCTTTTTAAGGATATATTTTTTCAAAATACGCATATTTTTGAAGCGGTGCCCAAAATAAAAAATTGCAGTAGTTTCAGTCTCCAGAAATAAATATAAATGAACTTTCAATTTCCCAGAAATATTCATCACAATCCAATATATAAAACAAGCTTACAAATCTTGATTGTTGTTCGTAAAAAAACAACAGTCTTGACTGATTGCTCTAACACCTATTTTTTTGGACTCTTCAAAGTTGATGCCAAACTTGTGCGAGATATCCTTCTAAATGCATAATTTTGGAAGATTTGACATGCATCCAACAACATTTCTAAAAAATCTGACCAACATCATCATCTAAAACTATAGAATCTCTGTCTCAGAGATCTCAAATAATTGATCATCGATCAAATATCCCTATTTCTATCTTACCTAGGCTTAAAAAAACGGAAAGAGAGGTGATTTCTAAATCCCTCAATCTTTACCATTTTAATTTCACCTATATCCATCCTTTTTTTTTTTTCTATCTAACAAAAAGGAGGCATGTTGTTCCAACAACACCCTCCAAGTTCCAATTCGTGCTTCCTCGGCCCTGAATTTGTTGTTATTACCACTTGTGACTTGAAAGATTCTTCAGCTTGATTTCCTGCTTTGCAATCATCAGTCGCAATTTTTGAATTATTTGCTTGGTCATTCTTTTCAGCATCCCAATCTGGAACTGATACACCAAGAGGATAATTCTCAAGAAGGCACATTATATCCTCATCCACTTGACTAGTTGTTCCTTGTAATGAGCCTTCCTTTTTCAATCCTATAACAAGAAAAAAAGAAAATGAATTACTGTAGAATTAGCAACAGACAACTTTTACCGCTAAACAACAAAAGTCGGTTGTTATATCCTATCTATAGACAGATTATAAGAATCATCTTAGCGATTGATTTTGAAATCATATCATGACATTCCAGATCCGATGAAATAGGATGAACTGAGACGATATTTTATAAAATACTCTCTCCGTTCATATTTATTAGTTCATAATGGATTTTGCACTTTCTTTAAGAAAATAATAAAATGAAATGGATATTTTACTATAATACCTCTAATTAGTCTCATTTCAAAAAATCTTGAAACATAATTTGGGAAATTAGTAATAAATATTACAGAGAAAATAAGAATAAATTATCTTTTTCCTGGTATGCTAAAACAAACAAGTAAAAATGAATAGAGAAAGTACGTAGTTATCTTGAATATTAACAATTTCTTTATTTTCTAATCACCTGAAAGGAATAAAAGCGATAAACGACAAACTTCACAACTAATTCTTCTTTTTTTTTTTTTTTGTAGTAAGTAGTTAAATTAATTACCTGGAGATGCATTGGGATCCGAGCTGGAGCTTTCAGAGTTGTTAATCAGGGTGACATCACCTCCATGAGCAAAGCTATAAACTGATTCTTCAGTAAAAACGTCTCCATCTTGATGGTTTCCTAACTCTTTTTCCACTAGTCCATAATTTTCCCATAATGATTTGCCTTTTTCCTCAATTTTCATAGCCCGAGTCAAAGTCTGAGACTCCTCCAACAAATCTTCCAATAATCCACTATTTCCTCGCGATAATCCACCAACGTTTGCATAATTATTACCATCGCTTGAACCAAAACCGTTGCTTGTATTCTCAGAAGATGATGAAGTTGTTACATGCATGGATAATTGCCCTGAGGGGTAATTATTAGAATTAATACCCATATCGAAGATTAATTCATTCTGGTTTGAAGGAATATTCCCCATAAAAGGCTTCGTTGCTAAGCTGAAATTTGGATAGGTCTGTTGAAATGATGGTGTTGGCATTGAATTGAACAAGTTGTGACCAAAATTGTTGTTATGCACGGATACTGGTAGTGACAAAAATTGTGAATTTCTCATAGATGACGGTGGTGACATGGTAAGGCCTTTGGGAGGATCGCGAAAAATGTTGTTACCATTAAGGGGAAATTGATGAGTAACAGGAGGTTTCATGGTTGAAGAATTTAAGATACCCAAAAGGGAAAGAGAGGGAGGATTGTTATACGTTGTCCTTTGGGGATCAAAGGGTGAGGAAATAAGGCTTTGGGCTTGGCTATTTTCTTGTTGGTTTTGTGATTGTAATTCTTGAGGGTATATAGGTAAATTAGCTCTTTGTCTTCTCTTTAGCCTTGTGTTCCAGTAATTCTTGATCTCATTATCTGTTCTTCCAGGTAACTGTCCATGAAATTAACACCAATTAGACAATTTGCCATTAATTCAATCAAAAGACAAAACAAAGACTTTAAATTAACGAGGTCAATTCCCAAAATAAAGTTAAAATTCAAGAGAGAAATGATAATGACAGCGAAATAACCATCTGTAACAAATTAAACATAAAATTAAATACACATGGCAATAAAATGTGAATCGAATATAAATCAAGACCAAAAGAAACCAACAAAAATAAATGAATCAAGAGGATTATTAAAGACGAGAATTAACAACTCTCCAAGGGATCCCTTTATGGAAAATGATTAGTTTGGTTTGTAGCATCAATTCAAGTCTAGAAAATAGAAACATACAAGATCCTATATATATGCACGAAGGACATAGATGTCAGAACAATGAAACAATTTCTTTGTTTCGACATCTGTGAAAAGAAAAAGAAAAAATTAAAAAGAAATTCAACCTGAGCAGCCATGCGAGCCCATTTATTGCCAAGTCTAGCATGAAGCTCAATAATGATTCTTTCTTCCTCAGGAGAAAATGCACCTTTCTTAAGATTAGGTCTCAGATGATTAGCCCATCTTAACCTACAACTTTTCCCACATCTCATCAATCCAGAATTCCTATGAACTGCATTCCAATTCCCTTCTCCATGCTTCCTTACGTACTCCGTTAAAATTGTGTCCTCTGTTGTTGTCCATGGCCCTTTCTTTACCACCTGCCTGTTTCCTCCTATGTTTCTTCCTCCACCGCTCCTCATTTCTCTATCATTTGCAGCCATCAACCCTTCCTTTTTTTCCTTCAAAAGAAAGATGATAAAACATAAACATTCATTTTTTATTATAACCATTTGATATGAATTCATATATAAGTACTCGTTAAACATTTTTTAATTGTTTTTTTTTTTGTGCGTGTATGTGTGTGTGTGTGTGAAGATGATTCTAGAAATAACTTTTTCGTGATATAAAACTTTGAAAGAGAAGAAAATCGTTAGAACTCACAATTCGATATGGAAGGAAGATGAACCAACACAAACTTCTATCCTCTTGTTTTATTCTTCTTAATTCTATTTGTTTGTGGTTGATTTATTGTTAAGACAAATATGTGAAGGGAAAATAGATGAGATTGAGCAAATTAGAAGGGGGTGGGGGGTGGGGTAATATATAAGTTCAAGAAGAGAGATCTAAAAAAGTAGTTTTGGAGATGAAAAAAATGCTAAATGGAGGTAGGGTGGGTGGAAATTAAGGGGAGGTGGGGTGGATAAGAGAAAGACATATGTGAAAATGGAGAAAAGAAAGAAAATTGGAGAATGAAGTGTGTGTGTGTGTGTGAGAAGTGAAGTGAGATAGAGGAAAGAAGGAGAGGTGGTGATTATTTATAGGGGGTGCTTCCCGGCTTGCAAGCTGTATGCTTCAATATTTGCTCGCTCATCTTGATCTGTGTTTTTATTCACTTACCTTAAAGGGAAGTCGTTAAACTATCTCTAATAATTTGTTATTTTCGAATTTGGCATGTAAGGTGTATCTCTTCTTTTTTCCTTTTTTTTTTTTTTTGGAAAGGGGGACGTTGGCCGAGGAAGGGTTGAGTTTGGTATGTTATTAAAAAGTTTTATTCAATATTTTACGGTAAGATAAATTGATAATTGTAGTTTGGTTGATTTCGACCTACATATATTCTTATAATAGAGAACTAGAACTTTTACTTTTTGAAAAAAGTCTCAAATATATTATATATACTAACATCTGCGTAAAAATATTTAAAAGAAAATACAAGCAATATCCTTCATTAATCAATTAGTTAAAAATGACATTTTAATCAAGATAAAGTAGTCAAAGTTTCATCTTTTAACGCATAAACTATTAATTTTGTACTAATATTAGTTTATATATTATTAGTATTATAATAATATAAATTAATTATATATGTAACTGTATATATGATTCAATATTATGGATTCTTTTTTATAATACTGAATGTTGTATCAAATACCTTAAAACCGCATACCAAATCCCATAATAACGAAATTGCGGTATAAATTGATATTGTAATTCGGTATCTATTGTACCATGTCCAACCCTAGACCAAGGGAGGAAGGATTTATTATTATTTTTATGTAATTACCAGTTGCTGTGGAATGGATAGGATCCTCAATCCTTAACTAGAGTATCAAGTTCGAGGTTTGAAAATGAAAAAGAAATGTAGTAGAGTCCTTTAATGGACCTTATGCAATTTAAATTTGAATTTTAGTTGGGCCCCAAAGTAAAGGTGAAGTTAAGATTTTTAGTTTATGGTTTCTGAATCATAATTATTTTGAATTATTTATTGATATGAATAGATTGTTTTTATATATTAAATAATTCTTCTCATATAAATATAAGATCTAAGCCAAAGTAGTTGAGTTCTATTAAACTCGTAACCACATCATGATTTTGCCTCTGCTTACCTGATCAAGGTGAGAAACTAAATATAATATACTCTTTGGTGTACTGAAAATACAAGAGAAAAATGGAGGCCATCAAAATATTTTTATATTATGGTATTTGTGGCGTTTCTTTTACACGATTTGTTTGGATATAAAGCAAATAAAAATTTGAATATACATCTTCATCCGCATGAAATATTGAACTGGATAAAACTAAAATATATTCTTTTGTAGAATTTTGATATTTAACTGGATAGATTTTTTCTCATGATCAGTCTAGACTGATTAATATCATTGTTTCTTCTATTACAATCTATATTTTCTTATTTCTACAATATGATTATCGGATTATCTGTAATATCACCTATACACAAGGAGGATTTTGGGCTCAGTTTTGATCAATATTCAAATTACGTAACAATGGTTATAGTAGAGTGGTAAGTATTCTTTCATTTTTAAGTAACCTTAATCAGTATGAAATCACTTTTGTTAGAAAGTGTTGTACCCCTAATGTGACTTCCTAAATCATATTTAATTGAATCCCAATACAATTATCGAACACCAATAGAAAACAAAAATAAAAACATTCCAAATTACTATTATAAAATCTTGTATATATGTCAAGATACAATTTTATTCCATGACTTCTCCGATTGCAAAATAATATAAGCAAACTGGAAGATGATAAATAATGGTAATAGAGATACAAAATTAAGTCCACTGATACTATTAGAGTTGAGTTAAGTAGTGGCGTGAATGATAAATGAAGAAAGAATGAATGGAGAGAAAAATAAAATATTTGAAGCTTGGTCTTTTTTAATAGGAATTTTCTCCCTTATTAGTGGTGGAAAGAAAGATTAGAGTGCTTATGTGTAGAAATACTTGTTCTAACTAATAAAGAGTTGAGAAGAAAGTCTCCACTGACGTTATCGTCATTGTTAGGCTTTGAATTTAGATTTGGTACTCTCTTTTCATGGTAGGCAAAGGTAAAGCGGGATCAGTGGCGGGCTTACCTTCCCCTTCGGGGGATTACATATAAGATCGTATTTGGTCAAATAATTTGAATTATTTTTTTTTAATTTCCGTTATTTATTTTATGATATTATTTTCATACAAAATTTAATATAATTTTCGCAAAATATTTTTCAACAGTAATTTGGAAGGGACATGTTCCTTCTGAACAGGTATTTTTCGCATCATTTCAACTCAAAATTTTGGCTATAATTAGAGAGGCTTACCCTCGTTTTCTGCATTTTTCTAAACTTTTTTTGCATATTTTTTAACAAATAAATATTGAGTCTTTGTGTGATTTATTACCATCTTTGCGTTCGACGAAGTCGTTGACGTTTGAGGTACCACTACTCTAGCGACAGACATATTCATTTTATCTTGGGAGAAAGTAATTCAAACCTCAGTTACAATAAGGGGATAAGGGTCTCTCAACTATATCGGGGGCCTAAAGTCAAATCCTAACGAGGAGCCTTAATTTAAAAATTATTTTTTATATATATTTTTTCTTTTGAAATTTATTTTCTAACTTTTTGAGATGCAAAATTAGTAATAATTTTTTATAGCCAATTTTTTTAATAATTCTTTTTCAATTGATAATATTGATAATCCATTCAATCTCTATTGAGACATTGTTAATCTTAGGTAAAACTTTATCAATTTTAATTTTGAAAAACTTCTTTCAGCTGAGGCAACTGCAACAGAAACTGTCAACATTGTTAATAAGCAATATAGGCATTTGGAAAGGAATCGAGTCATTTTATCTAATAGAGTATATCAATCACAATATTATCTTCTACTTTTACTATTTCCCTTAACACTTTTAATTTAGAAAATAAATCTAAATCATCAATATCAGAGTGACTATTATGCATTAGGGAATATGCAAGATTAATGCAATATTTTTTCAAATTTCTATCTTCTAGTAATCTCAATTTTTGACCACTAAATTGAAAATAAAATATATTGTTATATGCTTTGAATTGATTGAATCTATTTTAAAGTGAAAAAATAGCTTGGTCAACTATGTATAAAAAGTAATTGACCCTAAAAGATTCTTCTAGAGACATCGAAGATTCTTCTAGTTGTTTTCTTTTTTTATGCTAAGAAAAATTTCATGTAAAACTCTACTAAGGTTTTCTTTTTACTTTTTTCTTTTTGAAAAATATGAGCTGTTTTTTTATGCTAACAAAAGATTTTAATAATTTTTTTATATATAGTATATTAACTATATATATATATATATATATATGGCCTCCATAATTATAGGGTCCTAGACAATTGCCTAAGTGGCCGAAAGGACGAGACACTCCTGTGAGGAGATTAAATTCCTTAAGGACACACAATAAATTTTATGATCACAAATATTTTATTTATTTTATTCTAGTAGGTTTCGAAAAAACTAATTTACTATTTTCAAACAAAGAATAATAACAAATACACTCAAAATACCTGAAAAAAAAAAGAATTTTGTAATATAGATTTAAAAAGTATTTGTTGGTGAAGTTTTGATATGAAAAAGGGTTTAAGAAAACAGATATCATTTTAAATTTGAGTATTAATCTTTCATCCGCATAAAAATATTGAACCGAATTAATTAACTAACATAAAGGAAATTTCGTCATCTTATTCTTTGAATTAAATTAAGAATCATTGTAATCTGAGTATAATTGCATGGCTTATCTACTCTATCACAATATTATGTAGTTAATTTCTAGAATATGATTCAGGGATTATTGAAATCTCATTGATAAGAATAGACATAATATAGTAGATATCATATCGGATTGAAATTTTTGATATCATAATTTCGATATTATAATATATAATATACGTTTTAAACTTTTTTTAATATTCAGTACTCGATATTTATAAAACATATCAGCATCATATAAAAGTATATAGTTACATAAATAATTCATGTATATTTATATGATTAACATATATAAAACCTAATATTGTTACAAAATTAAATATTTAAAAGTTGCAAATTTGACTTCTCTATTTTGATTGAAATGTCTTTTTTGTGTAAATGATTTAATAAAGCGAGTTGCTTGTACTTTCCTTTGAATATATATTTCTACATATGTAAGGTGTTAGTATGATATAATTGAGATATTTTTTTAAAAATCGAAGTAATGAGCCTCAAACTTTTACAGAAGATATGATATAGCAAATGTCAAAGGACGACTTCTATTATTTTTTTGGGCCAGATTTCTTAACATTTTTGTTGGATATGGGCTCAAACTTTTAGAAAACATATCAATCCATAATGAATAGCCAAACTTGAAAATTGGTTGTCTTCCTCCAAAAAACAAACTTTTAGGTTCCAAGTAGATTTTCAAAAAAAAATGAAACATGATGAAATTATTGATAAATATAATGCAAGAAGTGTTGTCAAAGGTTTTAGACAACGAGAGGGTCTTTGATTACTTTAATACATACTCACCAGTAACAAGAATTACATTTATTAGAGTGCTAATATTGTTAGCTGTCGCGTATGATCTTGAGATCCATCAAATGGATGTGAAAACAACCTCTTAAATAAAAATTTCAAGGAATGAATCTTCATGGAACAACTTGAAGGGTTAATGATTTGTAAAATGAAAAAAAGGTGTATCAACTTGTTAGGTCTATGTACGAACTAATGCAAGTACCTAAATAATGACATGTAAAATTTGATCATACAATATTATCAAATTAAATCGCTACAAGATTAATGAATGTGACAAATATTTTTACATCAAGAACACTTCATATCAAATCGTCATTATTTGCTTATATGTGGATGACATGTTAATAATGAGTAACGACATTGCAAACATAACTGCTACTAAGCTCATGCTTGCTAGTAAATTTGATATGAAAGATCTAGGAGTTGCCGATTTAACATTGGGTATTAAAATCAACAAGACTCCTCAAAGTCTACTATTATCCCATCTCACCATATCTAAATGGCACTTTAAAATTATAAGTATTTAAACTCAAAGCTGCAAAAACACCAGTTGATGTGAACCTTGCTTTTACTAAGAATAAAGGTGAAACTAAGTCTAAATTATGTCAAAATGTAAGGAAGTTTGATGTACATTCTGGATTGTACATGATCAGATATACCTTCTACTATAAGTAAGTTAAGTTAATACATTAGTAATCCCAATCAAAATTATTGGGTGACTGTGAAATGAGTTTTGGGATAGTTGAAATATATTTAAAACTTTAAAAGATAATAAAATAAGAATTCTGCGATGCAAATTGAATCACCGAGTCAACTGAAACTAAATCCACAAGCGAGTACATTTTTATCATTAGTGGAGGAGTAGTATCATAAAAATTATCCAAACAGACATGTATAACCTACTCTATAATGAAATTTGAGTTTATAGCTCTAGGCAAGACCGATGAAGAAACTGAATGACTTTGAAATTTCTTAGAAGACATTCTATTTTGACCCAAATTGTTGGCTCATATATGCATATATTATGATAGTCAAATGTAGATAAAAAGGGTTGGGAGGATTATGTATACAAAAAGTCTCCTCACATACGATGAAGGCATACTATTGTTAATACAACTACTTTTTTGATGTAATTATCACATTCAATAACGTTAAGTCAAGAGACAATGTGTCAGATCCATTTTTAAAAGGATTAATTACTGAGGTGATTAAAAGATCATCGAGGGGAATAGGACTATGGCCGAGGACATGTCATTGTAACGGTAAATCTACCTAGAAGATCGAAGATCTCTAAATTTAGGTTCAAGAATATCAAACAAAGTCATTAATAACGATTCAACATTGTCAAAAAATAACTTTATTGGTCTAGCCTCGTGATGAGACAATATTCAGTATAAAAAAGTGTATCTACAGGGAAACACGGTTAGGAACCACCTGTGTAAATGTGTAACAATCCACTCCATTGTTATAACATTGATTTGAGTGTAAGTACTAGGATAGAGTTTTCCCTAGGATGAGAGTTAATAAAATCTTAGGCTAGGGTGGATTCTGACAAAAATCTGGTGTTGTTTGATTTAGAGACCCTTTGTATTTCGTGGTGTATTGTTTGATGATTTCAAGTTTATTTTATGATAGTTGAGGGGTATGGTGGTCCATAGAAAATTTCAAAATAAGAAACAGATTTGTTAAACTCCGATTATAGTGGTTAATGTGATGGGATATATCTATGTTCTGAAAATTTCAAGGGTGTATTGTGAAATGAGGGAAATCTAGAAATTTCCCTAAGTCACTGCCTAAGGACAGCGGCAACGGTTCAACCACCATTGTGGAGGGACCGCTGTAGCAGTAAGCCGACTGCTATAACAACTAGTGAGTTTTGGTCAGGGACCACTGTGGCAAGCCATTTGACTGCCACAGCGGGATCACTGTAGCTGTCAGGTGACCACTGCAATGGTCATTTAACAGAATTAATGCCTGATTCCCAAATTTCATACCTTATTTCTCCTAAAATTTAAAAGTTCATGCTTAGGCTTGAGAGTGGCAATTTTTTCATCGATTAGAGTGATTTTCATTGTTGAGGTAAGATCATTACTCTTTTCCAACATCGTTAAATCCGTTTAATTTGTAAAATCATTAGAACGGGGGTTTATGATGGAATTCTTAGGTTTAGGCCCTTAGTTCATGTCACAACCCGACTAACTGAATCGTGCGGACACCTACTCTAAATCTAGCTAGATAGGAGAACTCTCACCAATCATTTCAAAATATATGCGGAAGTCAATAAGAAACAATGAATTACCTTATTTATTACAACCAGTTTACAAAATCTTTAAATACAACTGAAACTTTACCCAGGGAACTAGTCTAAGCAGATGCAAGAGCTACTAAGATAAGACACAACTGTACACATGACTCAGCTTCCATCATAGGATCGAAAAAGTCTCAAATATATTATATATACTAACATCTGAGTAAAAATATTTAAAAGAAAATACAAGCAATATCCTTCGTTAATTAATTAATTAAAAATGACATTTTAATCAAGATAGAGTAGTCGAAGTTTCAACTTTTAACGTATAAACTATTAACTTTGTACTAATATTAGTTTATATATTTATTAGTATTATAATATTATAAATTAATTGTATATGTAACTTTATATATGATTCAACAAGGTATTATGGATTCTTTTTTATAATACTGAATATTGTATCAAACACCAAAAAATTTAAAACCGCATACCAAATCCCATAATAACGAAATTGCGGTATCAAAAATTTCTACTTTGATATTGTAATTCGGTATCTATTGTACCATGTCCAACCCTAAATCAAGGGAGGAAGGATTTATTATTATTTTTATGTAATTACCAGTTGCCGTGGAATGGATAGGATCCTCAATTCTTAACTAGAGTACCAAGTTTGAGGTTTGAAAATGAAAAAGAAATGCAGTAGAGTCCTTTAATGGACCTTATGCAGTTTAAATTTGAATTTTAGTTGGGCTCCAAAGTAAAGGTGAAGTCAAGATTTTTAGTTTATGGTTTCTGAATCATAATTGTTTTGAATTATTTATTGATGTGAATAGATTATTTTTATATATTAAATAATTCTTCTAATATAAATATAAGATCTAAGCCAAAGTAGTTGAGTTCTATTAAATTCGTAACCACATCATGATTTCGCCTCTGCTTACCTGATCGAGGTGAGAAACTAAATATAATAGGAAAAATTACAAAAAAATGCAACTACTAATTTTACATTATAAATTATAGCCCACTATATTTTACATTACCAAATATGGCCCAAATGTATAGGCCTAAAATGTTAGTTTACAATCTATGGCCCAATCTCATTTAATGCACTCTATTGTTTATTTTTTTCTCTTTTTTCAAATATTTCTCTTTTCTCTCCTTCACGATTTCTTTCTTCCTAAATTTTTCAACTGATTTCTTCGTTCTGCCATTTTTGTTTTTCAAAAATTTCTTCAAATTCTGATTTTGATGCTACTCTAAGGTATATTTCTCGCTTTATTTGATTTTGTGTTGTTACGATTTTGATTTTATTTTTGCTATTATCTTTACTATATTTTTGTGATTTTTTTTTTCTAAATTTTTTGGGGTTTTCCTGCAATAATTATTTTTGCATGTTAGTTTGCACTTTCTTGGTGTGCTATTATCAATTTAATTCATTGTATGATGGTGCGATTGTGATTGTTTTTCAAAAATTTTGGGGGTTTGCTGTTTTATTAGTCTTTTATGGTTTGGTTGTGTGTGTATGCTTGATACTTCAGTTAATTTTAATTTTATTTTGAATTGAACACTATTTCTTATTGATTTAGGGATTTTAGCTATGCTGAATTTTGTTGATTATGATTTGTCTTTCTTTCTTTGTTGTTTTTGAGTTAGTTATTGATGAAAAGTGATATTGTGTATATAATTTCATTCTCAAATATTTTTTAACAGGCTAGTTGGTTGACGATGACTAAATCTACAATTCAGTCTCGTAAAACAAAATCGGGATCATCAAAGAAATCACCGTCTGTGTCTGTTGTTGTATCATATCAACAGCGCGATGATGATGATTTTGAGTCTCCTGTTACTCGTAGACAAAGCGTTCAAGCAGTTGTGGAACGTGTGACTCGTTCGAAATCTAAGGAGCATGGAAATAGTTCTAACAAATTAAAGTTGAAGCCTAAAAAGGTAAAAAATCTTGTGTTGAAAGAAAAAAATAAGTTGAAACTTGTTGATGAAGATGTCGATGAGCATCGTCCTGTTAAACGAACAAAGACGACAGTATCCTCTGATGGTAGTAGTGTTTATGGTATAACAAAAGAAGAAAGGATGTCAACTCGACTTAAATTCATTACAAGAAAATCTACCTTGCGGGTAATTGATTTTGCATCATAATGTATTTTTGTTTTTGCCTTTCTTAAACTGAACTATTTTTACACATTTTATTGAAGGTAGGTTACTTTTATATACAATTTGCAGAACGTTTTCACAGTTGTATTGGGTGTCATACCGAGACTAGTACAGTTACTATTCTTACTGATGCGTTGAGTGCATCGCAACTTGAGTTATTTCATAGTAATTGTTTTGGACATTTTTTGAATCTGCCTCCAATTAAGACACAAAATCAACTTATACATGCTTTATTGCTGAGGGAGGTAGTTCCTGGAGATGAAAGAGAGTTATGGATTAAAATGAATGGTACTATTTTGAGTTTTGGTCTTGGTGAATTTACTGTAATGACGGGTTTAAAATGTGTCGATGATGATGCTACTGTATATGAGAAGCATATAGAGAATAGATTGATCAGGAAATACTTTTCAAAATATGCAAAGGTTGGTTTAACGCGTCAAGAGTTTCTGAATTGATTTAATAAGAAATTGTGGGAGTCGGATGATGATGCATTTTAGATGACTTTGCTAGTCTTTATTCACCACTTTTTATTTTCACATAGTAATGATACTGGTATTACTAAAGCTGATTTTGATATGATTGAAAGTGGAGAATATCAGAATTTTTCTTAGGAAAAAAATATTTTAATGAAATGCTTAAAACAATGAGAAATAAGCAATGCGAGTTCTTGTCAATATATAGGCTTGGATATTTGCCCATTGCATTACAGACATGATTCTATGAATATTGTTATTTAGTTCATGATAGTTTTATTGTTCGTGTTGGTGAAAAAGTGCCCGTATTCTTAATTGGAAAGTTGTTGATTCTCCAGCACTTGTCGAACTTACCAATGATATCAGTATGCCTAGTATTGACAAAGTAAGTTTCTCTATTTTTTTTTAATGTTTTCTGTATTTTTTGATTGGCATATCTGTGATTATTTAAGGTTGTATATTTAGATGTATATGATGTCTTATGTAGAGTTCAGTATATTACTGCTTCTTGTTGTATATGGTTTTGTTTATGATTGTATTTTACTAATTGATATTTTTGCTTTCTTGATCTGTGTAGTTGAAGTACTATAATTTTTGTCCAACCAGTGTAGAATTATTAAAGTTGAACATCAGTTCCTTGTTTGAACATATGAATGTTGATTGTGGGGGATCATGAGATATGCCTGAACATTCTCATCCTGAAAATATGGAAGAACAATCTGAATCAAGACGTAATCCTCCTGCGAGTCGAGGCCCCTTGATAGCTGAAGTGGATCAGTTGAAGATTGACATTTCAAAGGTACAGTTTCTTGAACTATTTTGATATTTTTTTTTGTTTCTGTTTGTATATATATGTCTCTTTTTCTTTTGTTTGTATATATGTGTGTATATATATATGTGTGTGTGTATTGCTTTGTTAATTGTTGTTTTTCTGTTTTTAGCTTACTGGTAAAGTTGAGGAACTCAACAAATTTGTTAAATCTTCTTTTGAGATAATTTTTAATTATTTTAAAATCACCAAGACAAAGGAAAAAAGTAATGAGTCGCCTCATGTGAAGGTAATTGTTGATTTTTTATTTCTTTTTTTGCTTTTTATGTAGCGATGAAATCTAAAGTTTTCTATTTTTTTCATTAGAGTTTTGGAGTTAATGCTGATGGGTGGGATGCATTTGGCCAAGGCCATGATAATGTATTTGAACTATATGATGGTCGTATCCCAAAAAAAGATCATGATGCTGGCTGGCCGAAGAAAGCTGCCGATATTGGCTCCTCTGACAATCAAGATCGTAATGTTATCCCTTCCGTCAATGAAGTTAAAGTTGCTGCCTCCGCAAAGCGCTCTCATGACGATACATTTTCTGTCGAGCAAGTTAATGATGTTGTACCTCTTGATCTTGTTTTTTCGAATCAAGCTGGCAAAGCTATTGATTCTGTGTTGGGTCACAAAATCTAATTTCTTTATTTTTTTTATAGCTATGTATACTATATTTTTCTTATGTATAGCTATGTATACGTGGAAACTGAATTAAATGTTATGCCTATCAAGAGAAACAATGAAGACATTGATGGACTTCATCAAGCTTCTATAATATATAGTCCCAACAGAGCATGTGCAGTAAAATTAGTGGATCAAGTTGATAAATCAAGTGGTAATTTAAATCCTTGGGATAGTATTAGCAATGAAGAGTGTGTCAGGTTACAAATGTCTTAACTTGTGCCATATGTAACAAGAGTGGTTGATTTGAAAGACGACAACACTTTCGATCATTTAGTAAGTCGCAAACGTTATGTAGGGAAATTTTACAAGTCCCCATTTATGAGAGAAATTGATTCGGGAGCATCTGATTCAGTGTCAAAGCGTATTTTTGATGTCAAGCGTCCTTTCATGATCGATATTCATGATTTGATCCCTTCTCGACAGTGGCTGAAGAGTTTGTTGCATTTGTTGAAGATGGACTGAATAAGTCAAAAGGGTATTTTTATACTCTTTAATCTACTTATTTTCTTAATTTTGAAACTGTTTTTTTTTTTGTGAATTTGCTTACTTTTTTTTCTCTTGTGATTTTGAAGCGCGACATCTCTGTATAATTAAGACAAATATTATGTCCCTGTGTCTTATGTTTATGGCTTGATACATGTGGATAACAAAGAATTTTTCTATTCACTTTTTTTTAGCGGTCAAACTTTTATCGACACGGTATTTTGTCTTTAATCCCCTTTATACATTCGTTTTGTATTTTTTTTTATATAATTACTTTTTTACCTGATTTATTTTTGAACTATTTATTTTTTTTTGTTTGCAGCATTTGGAGGTGCTCTTCTATTATCTGCGAAAGAAGGCAAAGTATGGACCTAGCACTGCAATTCGTTTTACTACAACCGACTTTGCTTTCAATAACTTAATTTCTGCGCTTTATAAGAAATTTGCGAGAAAGGATAGTGATGTTTCTGCTATTCCATCGGAGCATGTGGTAGAGGAATACATTAGAGGTTTTCGTTGTGATGCAAACATTACGTGGCATATGATTGATTGTGTGTTATTTTCAGTTTTGTGAAGCCAAAAAATGCTAAAATTGGACATTGAATTTTAGGGATTCTTAATTTTTCTGATTGGTGCATCCATGTGTATGATTCTTTGCGAGGGGCGGTGAATGACTCACATGTGAGGCAAGCATTGTTGCCATACTCAATACTGCTCCCGTACTTTCTGAAACGTGTAAATTTTTATGTTGAGAAGGATATTGAGAAACCTGATATGGTGATTTTTCCAACTCACCTTGTTGATGATCTGTCCGTTCAAGTTGGCTGATATTATTCTTATTTTTGTTGTTGTTTTGCTTAGTTTATTAACACTTTCCAGTAATTTATTAAGATATATATGCTTTCTTTTTACAGTGATTGTGGTGTTTTTGCTGTTGCAGTTGCTGAATTTTTTGTGAATGAAAAAGAGATGAAAAATGAGTCTATGGATATTAAGATACTACGTTTGAGGTATGGAAGTTTGCTGTGGGATTATGGTAGGAAAAAACAGATGAATAGGACAATCAATGATGATGAGTCTACTAGTGCATATTTCAAGCAATAGAAGAGAGGACGTCTGAAGAAATTAGTTTAGTTTTACCATAGGTTTTAGTTTGTGTTTATTTCATTTAGAATAAGTAAAAATTGTATTTCTTTTAATAAGATTTGAGATTGAGTTTTGTGGATTACTGAAGTACATGTTGTTAAATTTGATTATTCGCCTTTTAGGTACTGATTTTACATCTTTTTTTGTGTGCATATAGTGTCACATACTACAATTATAACATTATTATAAAAGTGTATACAATGTAGAATACAATGTTTACTGGTGTATGCAGATGTATACTGGTGTATACTGCAATATAACAATACAGTTTTAGGCATGGTCCTGCAGCATAACATGTTTATTGCATCTGTATACCTGAATATACAATAATATACA
This sequence comes from Capsicum rhomboideum, assembly GCA_031232105.1. Taxonomy (NCBI): domain Eukaryota; kingdom Viridiplantae; phylum Streptophyta; class Magnoliopsida; order Solanales; family Solanaceae; genus Capsicum; species Capsicum rhomboideum. Next base: position 131,928,771 of record CP124712.1, on the reverse strand, counting down.
AAAACATATACACATGTATACATGAATATACATCAATATACAAGAATATATACAGTGTAGGCTTGCATGAATATATACAATATACACAGGTATACCTATATATACTACAATATACAATGCAGTCTTAGACATGTTTTCTGCAGCTTAATATGCACACTATAGTATTCATCACTATACAATAATATTTAATGTCCCTACAAATAGACATGCTCCTGCAACATAATATGTAGACTGCATCTGTATAGAATGTAGTATATATGAATATATAAATTGTATTTGTTAAAAAGCTGGTATAAACATATAAACATCAAATCATTCTACGCAAATCATTATATGGTCTAAGCAAAAATGACTTGTTATTTAGCAAAATACAATATAACTGTTGTAATGGGAAACAACAATGTAAAATTTTTTAACAACCTTTATCTAATAACAAATGTAGTATGAAAGATAACGTATGAGTCTATCATTATTCTCTTGGTATATTGCCACATGTTTTTCTGTTATGACCACCTTGCCGGCACACTAAACATGAAAATCTTGCCATTTTCTCTGATGTGTTTTCAGTCTTTTCTTTCGTGGCCTTCCTGCATTTCTTCTTCCTTTTGGAGGTATGACCACATTCTCTAGAACCTCTCTTGGGATCACCCACGTGCTCTCATCCGGCAAAGGGTGCACTGTAGATTCATAAGTTTTTAGTAGATACTCCCTTTTATAGTAAAACGAGGAATATAGTGCTGCTTTCAGTTGTTTGTGCTTTAAAATCACCAAAGCATGTGCACATGGAAGTTCATTCATTTGAAATTTACCACAACTGCAGATTCTTTCAGCAAGACACACTATACTTCGTTTCAGTCCCGAAAAGACAGTGTACAATTGATCTGTAGAAGACTTGACCTGCATTAGTTTTAGAAAATACAGTATACATGAGTATACAAAACTATACAATGCAGTATACAATTATATACTACCATATCTAGCATAACATACAAAAGTTCAACATGCATTTTTATCGATCTTCTTTTACCGTCATTTTCTTTGATTCTTCTACATTTATTTTGACAAGGTCTTCATATTTTTTTGCCAAACACAATGATTGATTTGATTGCTCTCTTTCTATTTTTGCAGTTCCACTTTGTTATCATCTTTCTCATGAACTCCAACAAACTTATTATTGGTATGTCTCTAGCATCCTTGTTTGCAGCATTAATTGTCTCTGCAATGTTGGAAGTTATTACCATTGACCTTTTAACTTTGAAAGATGCCCTAGACCACTTTTCATATCCAACTTCCACAAAGTATTCTGACACCTTTGGATCAATTTTTGTTATCTCTGTCATAAAGTGCTCAAAATTCTGAACTGTGTAAGCTTTTGCCAAAGCAAAGAAAATGTCTTTCAACTGTTTATGATATTTTTTAAAATTACCCTTAATATTCTTTCATAAATGAAACATGCAAAAACAGCGTGCAAGTTCTGGGTATGCTGTTGCTACGCCATGTTAGATGTCGTCATGTCGATCGAAAACAATACACATTCCTTCTCGAAATCCAAAAGCAATCTTTACTTGCATAAAAAACCATTCCCAAGAATTCTTATTTTCAGAATCAACAATCGCATAGGCAAGTGGCAGGATTTTTTCTGTATATACAATACAGGTATATTAGGTTTCAAACATAGAAAATTTTAAAACATATACAAGAATATACAATGCAGTATACAGATATATATACAAACTACATTCAGAAATTTTGATTTTGTGAACTCACCAGCTGCATCCTGCGTGCAAGCCGATAATATTGTCCCCTTATAAGCTGCTTTAAGAAAGCTTCTGTCCACAACCATGATTGGTCTACAGTATTTTCAACCATCTATACAAGCAGCCAGTGCAACAAATGCATAGAGGATTCTCCCATCGTCAAATTTTTGTAATTTTGTATAACTTCCTGAGTTCGATTTCTCTAACATATATAAGTACCTAGGTAACTTCCTATAGGAATCAGATAGTTTTCCATTTATAAATTCCAATGCCTTTTCTTTAGCTCTCCAAGCTTTCATGTATGTTTATTTTATTCCATGTTGCCTTTGTATATCAGCTATAATATCAGTGGCGGTGTAAACTGCATTTGGATTGGTCAGCTTGTCTACAACTATAATAGCAACCACACTAGATGTAGCTTGATTTTGTGTCAAGTATGTATTGGCAAAGAAGCATGTATGCACATTATTGAATTTTCTCACCTTGGGCACTTTAGTCATGTATATGGCAGAAGATTTGAAAAACCAAGCACAATTATCACCACACAATGTAGCACATACCTATAGAAAATAAAAAATCAATTACTAAATACAATTATATACAAAGCAAAACAAAGATATATTTTCAACACACATTCATATACTGAGATACAGACATATATAACAAACGAGACATCTATACAATTGAAACATGAATATAACACAATATACAAGGATCTTACAGTTTACCTGCTTTTACTTGATCTTTCTGCTCTAAAATGCTTGTTATTCCGCAGCGCATAGTTCTACATCACACTAATTAGAACCTCCTTGCTTTTATAAGAATGATTTACTTCAATCTCTCTGTGAAACTTGTTATCAATTACACCAAAATTTCTTTTTATTTCAACAAATTCACTATCATCTTCATCAAAATCAGTATCATCTTCAGATGTATCAATCTCATATATAATTTTCTATTGTACAGCTTCAGCTTTACATTTATCTCTTGTAACAGTGGAGTTTGTAGGCATTGCCAAATTATCAGTCTGCTTTATTGTAACATACAACGCGTAATCAGTAAAATTTGGATTCTGTCTTTTCAATTGAGTATAAACTTTAACACATGTATCATTGTGAATTAAGATTGGTGCCAAGCCAATCTTTGGAACAAATTTAATTTTCAGTATATTCAGTTTAGTGTCAACTCTGATCTGCTTTGATAGCACTTCAACTAAATTTTTGAAAGTAAAATCCGATCCAATGGCGATGCAATCGGCAACAAAATTGGTGAAATTATTATCATTGTTCCATTCTCCGTTGTGTAAAAGATAGAATGGATAAATCTCCATAGAAATAGCAAAGAAAAAATCCAAAAACTCAAAACTGAAGTTCGAATGGCAGAAAAAAATTCTAAACAATGTTCAATTTTTTCACCAATTAGTTATGTATACGAAATTTTTCAGTTGCATTGCAGTTTTTTTGAGGAGAATAAGAAATTGTATGAAGTTTTTTTTGAGGGAATTTGAAGTTCAAAATCGACAAAGAAGAAGCTTTAGTTTTGAAGAGAAGCAGTACTTTTCCATATATAACCGATAAAAACCTTACTTTACAGATTTGGGCCAAGGCTGGTTTTGGGCCATGAAATGAAATGTAATTTTTGGGCCATGAAAATAAAATGTATATTTGTAAAGTGTATTTTTTTTTTGTAATTTTCCCAATATAATATACTCTTTGGTGTACTGAAAATGCAAGAGAAAAATGGAGGCCATCAAAATATTTTTATATTATGGTATTTGTGGCGTTTCTTTTACACGATTTGTTTGGATATAAAGCAAATAAAAATTTGAATATACATCTTCATCTGCATGAAAATATTGAACTGGATTAAACAAAAATATATTCTTTTTAGAATTTTGATATTTAATTGGATAGATTTTTTCTCATGATCAGTCTAGACTGATTAATATCATTGTTTCTTCTATTACAATCAATATTTTCTTATTTCTATGATATGATTATCGGATTATCTGTAATATCACCTATACACAAGGAGGATTTTGGGTTCAGTTTTGATCAATATTCAAATTACGTAATAATGGTTATAGTAGAGTGGTAAGTATTCTTTCATTTTTAAGTAACCCCAATCAGTATGAAATCACTTTTGTTAGAAAGTGTTGTACCCCTAATGTGACTTCCTAATCCATATTTAATTGGATCCCAATACAATTATCGAACACCAATAGAAAACAAAAATAAAAACATTCCAAATTACTATTATAAAATCTTGTATATATGTCAAGATACAATTTTATTCCATGAACAGGTATTTTTCTCATCGTTTCAACTCAAAATTTTGGCTATAATTAGAGAGTCTTACCCTCAGTTTGTGCATCGAATTTTCTAAACTTCTTTTGCATATTTTTTAACAAATAAATATTGAGTCTTTGTGTGATTTATTACCATCTTTGTGTTCGACGAAGTCGTTGACGTTTGAGGTACCACTACTCTAGCGACAGACATATTCATTTTATCTTGGGAGAAAGTAATTCAAAACCTCAGTTACAATAAGGGGACAAGGGCCTCTCAACTATATCGGGGGCCTAAAGCCAAATCCTAACGAGGAGTCTTAATTTAAAAATTATTTTATATATATATTTTTTCTTTTAAAATTTATTTTTTAACTTTTTGAGATGCAAAATTAATAATAATTTTTTATAGCCAATTTTTTTAATAATTCTTTTTCAATTGATAATATTGATAATCCATTCAATCTCTATTGAGACATTGTTAATCTTAGGTAAAGCTTTATCAATTTTAATTTTGAAAAACCTCTTTCAGCTGAGGCAACTGCAACAGAAACTGTCAACATTGTTAATAAGCAATATAGGCATTTGAAAAGGAATCGAGTCATTTTATCTGATAGAGTATATCAATCACAATATTATCTTCTACTTTTACTATTTTCCTTAACACTTTTAATTTAGAAAATAAATCTAAATCATCAATATCAGAGTGACTATTATGCATTAAGGAATATTCAATATTAATACAATATTTTTTCAAATTTCTATCTTCTAGTAATCTCAATTTTTGACCACTAAATTGAAAATCAAAAATATTGTTATACGCTTTGAATTGATTGAATCTATTTTAAAGTGAAAAAATAGCTTGGTCAACTATGTATAAAAAGTAATTGACCCTAAAAGATTCTTCTAGAGACATCAAAGATTCTTATAGTTGTTTCCTTTTTTTATGCTAAGGAAAATTTCATGTAAAACTCTACTTAAGTTTTCTTTTTACTTTTTTCTTTTTGAAAAATATGAGCTGTTTTTTAATGCTAACAAAAGATTTTAATAATTTTTTTATATATAGTATATTAACTATTTATATATAAAAATATGAGGCCTCCATAATTATAGGGTCCTAGACAATTGCCTAAGTGGCCGAATGGACGAGACACTCCTGTGAGGAGATTAAATTCCTTAAGGACACACAATAAATTTTATGATCACAAATATTTTATTTATTTTATTCTAGTAGGTTTCGAAAAAACTAATTTACTATTTTCAAACAAAGAATAATAACAAATACACTCAAAATACCTGGGAAAAAAAATTGTAATATAGATTTAAAAAGTATTTGTTGGTGAAGTTTTGATATGAAAAAGGGTTTAAGAAAACAGATATCATTTTAAATTTGAGTATTTATCTTTCATCCGCATAAAAATATTGAACCGAATTAATTAACTAACATAAAGGAAATTTCGTCATCTTATTCTTTGAATTAAATTAAGAATTATTGTAATCTGAGTATAATTGCATGACTTATCTACTCTATCACAATATTATGTAGTTAATTTTTAGAATATGATTCAGGGATTATTGAAATCTCATTGATAAGAATAGACATAATATAGTAGATATCGAATCATCATATCGGATTGAAATTTTTGATATCATAATTTCGATATTATAATATATAATATACATTTTAATTTTTTTTTAACATTCAGTACTCGATATTTATAAAACATATCAGCATCGTACAAAAGTATATAGTTACATAAATATCATGTATATTTGTATGATTAACATATATAAAACCTAATATTGTTACAAAATTAAATATTTAAAAGTTGAAAATTTGACTTCTCTATTTTGATTGAAATGTCTTTTTTGTGTAGATGATTTAATAAAGCGAGTTGCTTGTACTTTCTTTTGAGTATATATTTATACATATGTAAGGTGTTAGTATGATATAATTGAGATATTTTTTGAAAATCGAAGAAATGAGCCTCAAACTTTTACAGAAGATATGATATAGCAAATGTCAAAGGACGACTTTTATTTTTTTTGGGGGCCAGATTTCTTACAAACTAATACAAGCACCTAAATAATGGCATGCAAAATTTGATCATGCAATATTATCAAATTAAATCGCTTCAAGATTAATGAATGTGACAAATATTTATACATCAAGAACACTTCATATCTAAATCGTCATTATTTTCTTATATGTGGATGACATGTTAATAATGAGTAACGACATTGCAAACATAAATGCTACTAAGCTCATGCTTGCTAGTAAATTTGATATGAAAGATCTAGGAGTTGTCGATTTGATATTGGGTATTATAATCCACAAGACTCCTCAATGTCTACTATTATCCCATCTCACCATATCTAAATGGCACTTTAAAACTATAAGTATTTAAACTTCAAAGCTGCAAAAACACCAGTTGATGTGAACCTTGCTTTTACAAAGAATAAATGTGAAACTAAGTCTAAATTATGTCAAAATGTAAGGAAGTTTGATGTACATTCTGGATTGTACATGATCAGATATACCTTCTACTGTAAGTAAATTAAGTTAATACATTAGTAATCCCAATCAAAATTATTGGATGACTGTGAAATGAGTTTTGGGATATTTGAAATATATTTAAAACTTTAAAAGACAATAAAACAAGGATTCCGCGATGCAAATTGAATCACCGAGTCAACTGAAACTAAATCCACAAGCGAGTACATTTTTATCATTAGTGAAGGAGTAGTATCATGAAAATTATCCAAACAGACATGTATAACCTACTCTATAATGAAATTTGATTTTATAGCTCTAGGCAAGACCGATGAAGAAACTGAATGACTTTGAAATTTCTTAGAAGACATTCTATTTTGACCCAAATTGTTCGCTCATATATGCATATATTATGATAGCCAAATGTAGATAGAAAGGGTTGGGACCATTATGTATACAAAAAGTCTCCTCACATACGATTAAGGCATAATATTGTTAGTACAACTACTTTTTGATGTAATTATCACAATCAATAACGTGAAGTCAAGAGACAATATGTCAGATCCACTTTTAAAAGGACTAATTAGTGAGGTGATTAAAGGATCATTGCGGGGAATAGGATTATGGCCGAGGACATGTCATTGTAATGGAAAATCTACCTAGAAGATCGAAGATCTCTAAATTTAGGTTCAAGGAGATCAAACAAAGTCATTGATAACGATTCAACATTGTCAAAAAATAACTTTTTTGGTCCAGTCTCGTAATGAGACAATATTCAGTGTAAAAAAGTGTATCTACAGGGAAACACGGTTAGGAACCACCTGTCTAAATGTGTAACGATCCATTCCATTGTTATAACATTTATTTGAGTGTAAGTACTAGGATAGAGTTTTCCCTAGGATGAGAGTTAATAAAATCTCAGGCTAGGGTGGGTTCGGACAAAAATCTGGTGTTGTGTGATTTAGAGACCGTTTGTATTTTGTGGTGTATTTTTTGATGATTTCAAGTTTATTTTATGATAGTCGAGGGTCCATAGAAAATTTCAAAATAAGAAACAAATTTGTTAAACTCCGATTATGGTGGTTAACGTGATGGGATATATCTATGTTATAAAAAATTCAAGGGTGTGTTGTGAAATGAGGGAAATCTAGAAATTCCCCTAAGTCACTGCTTAAGAACTGCGATAGCGATTCGACCACCATTGTGGAGGGACCGCTCTAGCAGTCAGTCGACCGCTATAGCAACTAGTGAGTTTTGGTCAGGAGCCACTGTGGCAAGCCATTTGGCTGCCACAATGCGATCGCTGTAGCGGTCAGGTGACCACTGCAATGGTCATTGGACAGAATTAATGCCTGATTTCCAAATTTCATACCTTATTTTTCCTAAAATTTAAAAGTTCATGCTTAGGCTTGAGAGAGACAATTTTTTCACTGATTAAAGTGATTGTCTTTGTTGAGGTAAGATCATTACTCCTTTCCAACATCGTTAAATCCGTTTAATTTGTAGAATCGTTAGAACAGGAGTTTATGATGGAATTCTTGGGTTTAGGTCCTTAGTTCATGTCACGATCCAACTAACTGAATCGTGCGGACACCTACTCTAAATCCAACTAGATAGGAGAAACCTCACCAATCATTTCAAAATATATGCGGAAGTCAATAAGAAACAATGAATTACCTTAATTATTACAACCAGTTTACGAAATCTTTAAATACAACTGAAACTTTCCCCATGGAACTAGTCTAAGAAGATGCAAAAGCTACTAAGATAAGACACAATTGTATACATGACCCAGCTTCCACCATAGGATCGAAATTGAAGCTGCTGGAGAAATTTTACCGCCTCAAGTATGAAACATCTACTGATCCTACAACCAGACTATACCCCAAAAAGGATATAGCAAGAGTAGTATCAGTACAAACAATACGTACTGGTAAGCATCATCGGTCGATCCGAATTAAATAACATAAACATCACATAGATATTAAAAAAAAAACACGCAACTTAAAAGTGGTTGTTTATTCAAGGACATTCATTCATTAATTCCTTACCTCAAGATTATGATACTTAACCTTATTCAACAACATCATCAGATTTAACCCTAAGGTACTAAGTTCCCAGCATATTATCAATGCAGGCCTAAACACCCTTTCAGTTATGAACTCTATTAGGCCTAACTTTAATGGTTCCCAACCTTAACCACCAGCCTAGCCAGAGATTCCAGCAAGGCTAAAGAAAATTAAGCAATAAGACAACCACCATGAACACTTTCAAGTAAACCATGTCCCTTACGGACACTTGCCCTTATTTAGTATGCTACTGAGTTTAATCAAGTACAAGCTAACATAGACAGTTGCTCAAGTCAAGACTACCACTACCAACCTCATTAAATGTAGTCAAGTGTAATTAATGCAGGCATTAAACCAAGTCAACAACCCTGACTCAACCACAATATACTCCATCTTGTCTTAATTACATAAGTACATAGACAAAAACAAGGATATGTCAATTATTCTCCACTTAGCCCGAGCAACTCAAAGATCCATTTTCATAACAACAATGGAGATAGTTATAAGTCTCGGTTCATTCAAGAAACCAATTATGTCAAGTCATCACATAAGCCCCGATCCATGCAAGAAACCAACGTAACAAGTAATCACGTAAGCACGATTCACTCAGGGAACCAATATAATAAATAAATACATAAATCCCGGTTCACTCAAGGAACCAAAATAACAAATAAACACATAAACCTCGGTTCACTCAAAGAACCGTCACACACATTTGTATCTTGTACATACGTGCTAATGGGGTCTTATGGTCTCCCACTAGCCATGACCTGTGGGGATGAGCTCTTGTCCATTTACCAAATCTCAGACATCAAGTGTCTACCAATCTTATGTCAATCAATCCCGTGAAGATGTCCAAATATCGGTACGTCCCATAATAATAACAGATATCATAACAATCACAACCACAATGATAACAGAACAATACTTGTAGGAACTAACAAGCTTTTCATATAAGTCCATTGCATGTGATTAACACATAAGATATCAAATAATCATACACATTCCTTGAACATGCATTGTATCAAGCAATACAAATGAACAAATATCATGCGCACACAAAATAAGTTGGATTTCAACTACATTAAACCATCACCTACCATGTAACCTTCCCCCAAGTTCACAAAATTTATCCTTCAATACACCTCCCGAAGGCCAGTCAACAGCCTAAAGCTCAGGCCTCATCAAATCATGTTCATTACTTTCAGAAATTTCTTTTTGGGGACCTAACCCGTACTTAAATCATCTAAGGCATACAACCACCTATCATAACAACAATGTCAAGTCCATAACTGTCATTCCTCTGGTTACCACCCTAGATTTTTTTAGAATCCACCAACACTAACTACCTTCAACTAGGAAAAGATAGTCTCTAAATCTAATTTTGGGTGTAATACCAACTTTTAATCATACAAGGAAGAAAAATAATAAGGCAGACTGAATAATTACTTGACAAATTCAATATCACCAAATAACAACAAATTCCCACCCAATTAGCCGGGTTTTGATCCGTTTTATCCATTCCAACACCATGTCCAAAGGCCTAAGCATGAAATATCCCATCAATCTAAATCATGTCTATGCTTTATAACCCAGGTATAAACTACTCAGTTAAACCTAGCCTATTTGTACGCCAAGCAGCTGCTACGGAGGCATGAATGTGAGTTTTTGACTTCGTGCTAGTGATTTTTGATGTGAAATTCGTGAGAAAATCATCGGTTTTATCCTATTCGAGCTAAATACCTTCTAGCCATTGCTCCAAGTCCATAAGGTAACCATAGGAGGGTTTTTAGAGCAAACCTCATCTTTTTTACAACTAAAGAGGAGAAAGGGAAATATTAAAATTGCACCAGAGTTTCTGGTCCCGTCATCCCTATATAGCGGAATGTATGACGCTACAACGATGCTGCTATAGCGTAAAAATTTACGCTATAGCGGAATGACGTCAGCCCAATCCAAAATTTCAAATTTCAAAATTTTTAGTCGCGTCGTCCCATATTGGCTCAAGATCGTATTTTCAAAAATCTTCATAACCCATACCCATAACGAGTTGACTTCTAATAATGAGGAACAGGTCGTTACAATTCATGAATTGATGAGAAATAGCTACGGATAATTTGTCACGCCTCGGATTCCAATGGGGAGGACTGGCAACTGAAGCCGATAAGGCCCGAGAGAACCAATTTTCGTCCATGTCCATTCATATGCATGTCATTCAAGAAACGTCACCATCACGTATAGATACAAGATTCTAATAGCAGAATTCATGGAAACATGTAATATATACATATCAGAAACTTGGTCGATAGGGCCATCAAGTCAAAATGGACATACATTCCTTACATCCCTTCATTTGTCCCACAACGTCTACAAAGCCTCTACAGATATATAGACATAACCAACCTACAGTCGGGACAAGTTCCTGCTTTATACAACATTTACATAGTACCAAAACCAATGTACATAGTGACTCGGAAAGCCCCGAACCAACTGGAGCTCACCAATGATCTGCAACTAACCCGCAACCTTCTATGGAGGTCTACTAGCACCTGTGACTGCAACAAGGAAGGTAAGTCCCCCAAGGGACGTCAGTACGAAGAATGTACTGAGTATGTTAGGCCATAAAAAATGATATAATACACAAATACTTCAATGGAATCAAATACAAGTGAATATTGAAGTGAATAATCAATATGGATAAGTCACCATTCTGCATGTGTGGAATCATGTACATTACGTTGATTACTTTCTTTACTTTTACACTCATTCATTCATTCATCACTCACTCCTTCATTTATTACTCATCCTTCTATTCATATAATGCCCGGGCCCCAAGCTGATCAGTGGGTACTCATTAATTATTCGGGATCGACCCATGCTAGGCTTTTCTTTTGCCCCTGGGATACCACCCGTAGTGGCGGGATTGACCCATGCTAGGTGTTCTTTTCACCCCTGGGATACCACCTGAAGTATTGGGATCGAACCATGCTAGGTATTTTAACCCCTGGGATACCACCCAAGAATAGAGACTTTATTACCTCACTTCTTAAATTTTCGCAATAGGTCATTCGATGGTCATGTCATTGTTGGAACTTTTGAATGTAACATTATTGAAACTTTGGAGCCATGTCCACAGTTATGTGACACATGAGTAACAATAGATCAATGAATAAGGTATATGTGATTAACAATAGATGATAACCTGAAATGAGATACCTTAGAACATTTCGGAAATGAACAAGTACAATGACAAGGTGAACACTATATGCTGCAGAAGGATACGGAAAGAGTAACCTTACATACCTTCTCTTTCCCAATATGAATATATAGTCCTATATGTGAATACAACAATTCATCTCCTTCCTTACGTGTTACTCTACAACACAAGTACATCACGGAACTCACGTTAACAACTAACTACATTACAAGTGCATAAGACGACAATGAATTACGTAACTGCCATATAACATCATTTCACCCTCTTACAATACCATTTATTGCATCATCATACCAAAAATACCATAACATTCCACACATTGACCAAAACATCATAAACCAATAACATGTCACACCAAGTTTATCCTTTACACTTCTTCATTAACACTACGTTACAATTACTCCATCAAGTCATCTCAATAACTTTCACAATAACACATGAACAACAATCCATAATTGATACCATTCAAAATACCTCTGGGATACTCCTTTAAAGTCATTCAAAAGGTACCATAAGTTGATAATTGCATCCATGAAGGGTATAGGGGTTTCAGGGGGTCAAAGAGAGACAAAAACATACAAAATGAAGTTTTGGGCTGACCTGCGAAGCCACCTGCGCACGCAGGTGGTTGAGGTGCATCCGCAGGTGCCTCTTGGAAGTGTCCATAGTCACCTGCGTTGGCATCTGCGCCCGCAGGTGCCCCACCCGCGAGGGCGGATGCCCATTTCAGCCTCCGAGGGTCATTTTAGGGTCCTTTTTCGCAATGAATGGTCCATGATCATAACTAAGCTTCTCTTAACATATTTTAGATCATATTAGATGCCAAATAACATCCATGGTTTCACAACTCACATAAACATCACCAAAACTATATTTTCCTTTCAATACGCCACCGGTTCCATGTACAATTTCACAACAACAATTCCAAATGTTACACACAAAGAGAAAGAAAGTTAAGGACATAACCACATCTTACATGTTGATATTTAATCCATCAAAGTCACTTCCTTCAAGACCACAAATCCACTTCCAAGTTTACAAGGCAAAACCTTTTACCGATTAAGCAAAAGTACACTGTTTTACACATAGTGAACTGTCCAACACTTTGCCAATATAACCAACATGATTTATACACCATCTTAAGCATATAATATATTGAACCATAAGAGTAAACACTTACCCAAGCTTGCAAAGGAGTGATCTTGTCCAAAGAGAATGATAGTTTAGGGTTTGGAAGAGGAGAGAATATTGTGGAAAATTCTAGACTTTGCACATGTGTGAAATGGTGATAAAAATCTGATTTTTCCACCTTATATAGTCCCACAAGGTCATCCTTATCCACTCTTGGTCAAAGATGACATGTTTACTTGGTCCATTTTATGAATGGGTCATTTTTTTCCTTTTTTTTTTTTTGGGCCAAGTCTTTTACTTAATTGTTGGGCCTCTTTTGAGACCATTAGCATGGAATTAATTCAGCCCCAGAATTTTAGTGATTAATCCACCAACTATCTCAAGTTTAAATCATTCCATAAATGTTACGATAATCAATTAGGTTCGAAAATGTACGGGGTGTTACATAATTCTAAATTTGCCTAATAATGATTCTGGGTTGTTAGATTATACTTGCTAGCATAGAATTACTCCCCTTTAACGTGAATTATGGGGATTTGGAGCAATTTAGTGGTTAAAAATCCATATACTACGATTTAGGCTATGAAAAAGGATAAAAATCAGTGGGGTTTAATTCTTAAGACCTAGAATTGAAGAGTTGGTGATTGAAAACTTTTTCATTGCTTGTTTCTAGACAGTGAAAGATCCAAAGCTTTGAGAAAGGGCAAGACTCTTGAGGACTAGCTTACATTCAGATTCTTTGATTGAGGTAGGTTATGGTTTTGATTGAAGTTTTAGACTTGATTTAGATTTCTTGCTTGCTCATAAATTGAATGTTTGTGGATTGGTCTACGAACATGCTTGTGGTTTATGGTTTTAGTTGTTAATGCCTAATTGAATGAGCTAAGAACAATGAAACTGATTAAGTATATTATGATAGTAAGTGTACTTGTGATATTTGTGCACTGTGATATATGTTGAGTGATAGTTAATTGAATTATCTATTATTATTATCATATTCGGAGGGTCGGGTATCGAGTCAATACGAATACTTTTATTAATATTTAGAAGGTTGGGTACCAGGCCGGTACTGTACATGGATGAAACTGCTCCCCTGCAGGTCATGACTATTGGACATAAATAAGTCCCCTTAGTGTGTGTGTACAAACGTGAGACTAGTGATTAATGTGTGAACTGTATAGTATGTTGTGATGATCGAGGTAGAATTAATACTACTCTTGTGAGATTGATATTATGTCGATAGTGGTGGTGTTGATAATACACTTGTGAGATTATAGTGGACTTAAATCCCCATTGTTTGTGAATATGGTACTCGTCGTTTTTGTTGTGGTACAATTTGATAGTGTGAATGATTTGTGACCTAGTTGTGGATATTGTTGGTTTATTGTGAAATTACTTATTATGTGTTGAATGTCGGTCTACTTATTATTTAATTTATGGGTTTGAATTAAGTTGATCGATGATACCTATCAGTACATAGTGGTTTATACTGATACTACCCTGTGCTCTTTTTTTGTTAGTGCAGGCTGTGTTCTAGAAACTTCGACGAGGCCTCACCTCTAGCGTTTGACAGCTGACTTCGATCTAACGGTGAGGACTTCACCTTCAGGCTGTCGTGGATCTTCATAATAGGTCTTGCCCATCTTTCGAATAATGAGACATTCTTATCATTTTGTTAGTTTTTGGATATTTTTTTTAGACATGATTTTTTATTTTGAAGTTCTTGTACATGGCTTTTAGGTCTTGGGGATTGTAATAGGTAGTTGATTTATTTTGCATTATTATTTTGTTGATTATGAGATATTATTCGATTAAGTTTGAGACTTGTCTATATTTTCATCGTAAAAATGTCTAAGTGTTTAGCTTAAATGGTTCTCCTATCGGAAGATTAATGTGGGTACCCAGCACAGTCATTTGGATCTTTACAAAATGTGAAGTGTAAGTCGCTTCAAGGATAATTCTATAAGACTAATTCTCTACACACTTATAAACTAGGCAGTATTCATGGCTGAAATGCACAAACCAAAACTGTGAGAATCAAAGATAATTAAAGGATTAAAAGTGTGATTTATGTTGCCTAGCTATACAACAAAATTTGATGGTTCAAATATATCAAATTTATCGTTTGACCATGTATATGCGATATATATTAACTAGGAAAAATTTAAAGAAAACTTAGTTATTTAGATGCAATTAATTTTTAATTACGAATCACACAATTTTCATGCATTATTCTTATCATATAGACATTTCTTATTCATATGATTTTTTGTTGGAGTTAAGTTTTGTATTGGTGTGAATAAGAAATGAAGAGAAAATGAAAAATTTGAAGCTAAGTTCTTTTTTTTATAGGAACTTTCTCCATCACTAGTGATAGAAAGGAAGATTAGTATATTTATATATACAAGCACTTAAAGACGATAAAATAAGGAGTTGAGAAGAAAGTCTCCCCTCACATCGTCGTTCTTGCTCGGCTCAGATTCGGCTTTGGATTTGAACTTAAATTTTGATGTAGTCAAAAGATTTGATTGATCGATAAATTTTTTGGACAATTTTGTTTTTTAACAAAATTGGGGATAGGGGAAGGAAAATGTGGAGGGAATTACAACGTGGGAATCGAAGCCTCACCAATAAGGTTGGAGTTCAGGTAGCCAACCAACTGAGCTACTAAGATTCCAGGATAAAATTTATTGTTTCTATTTCCATTATTTTTTGGGTAAACAACATAAATCCCACAACTTTTGGAGATTATTACTCCCTATCCCAACTCTTTTTAATATTACTAGAAATCCCAGAAAAAAATTTAATCAGATACTTTACTGTTGTCGCGATACATTGCCAACTAATTCAGTATATTTAAAGGGAAAGTAACAGCAATCTCATTAATTAGGGAGTAATACATCACGCTTTAACAGATTATGAGGTTTCTGGAATATCCCAAATATTACGAATCAATTTCAAAATTTAAATTAGCTCCACCAGATCACGATAGTTTAAGAGAATTTCTGGCAAATTTCTTTCTTCTTCGTTTATCAATTCAATTTTGAATTTTCTTCCACGTATCTTAATATCACCATGAACATCTCAGTATTATTAAGCAAAAGTCTTTGATTGAGAGGCTTCTGGAATACTGATACATATTGTCCTTGTCAGTCACACAAAATAAAAAAAGAGTCAATTTGTGTGGGATTACAAAATCAGATACATATGTTTGTATAAGATATAAAATCAGTATGTATCATATAAAATCACTATGTATCATGTGTAGCCGATATAAAATCGGTATATATCAGATGATGCAGATGTGGGATTAAAATCAGTATGTATCATATGTTGCATATGTATCAGATATGAGATTAAAAGCAGTATGTATCAAATGATGTTGATGTATCAGATGTGGGGTTAAAATCAGTGTGTATCATATGTTGCATATGTTTATCAGATGTCTTGTAACAAAAAAATAAAGATGAAAGAATTTGAGTTAATAAGTGTCCACTAATAAAATCCCCAAGAATATTTAAAAACAACCAAAAGATACATATATTTTATAGTAATGTATCATGAGTAATTTGTCTAGAGATATGTATAACTGTTTACGATACATCATAAAACAGTAATGTTCATGATACATCCTTGATAGTTGATACATAGATATTACTTGATACATAACTGTATATGTACTTCAGATACGTCACTGTAGCATCAAAAATACTGATAAGACCCCATCTTTCTTCTACAGTAACACCACCCTACCACTAATAACAGATACCTCATGAAACCTGCGACACACTACTTTTCTTCTCATTCAATGCATTTAAGTTGATGAAATTAAAGATGAAGTGGGGGAACACGATTCCAATGCAATTGCCGTGAATGTAGATAGTTGATAGATTCAATTAGCAGATCTACAACAACAACACCCCACCATTAATGGCGAATACATCATGAAACCCGCGACGCACTACTCTTCTTCTCATTCAATGCATCTAAATTGATGAAATTGAAGATGAAGTGGGGGAAACACGATTCCACGTCTTGGTATCTTTGATTAGTTTGGTGTTTACTTTTATGAACCAATGAAATACCTACGGTTTGATACATAATAAATTGTCCATTATTTTTTACAGACAACCGAAAAGAATTTGGAGAAATTTTAGGTCTCACCGAATCACACGTAGAGATATTGATAACACACATAGAGCTAATGGTATTTCATAACTAATTGATTGGGCAGCTGCCCATAAACCACCTAAAAAGGAATATTTATTATTTGATCCATATCCCGACATAAGAAGTCCAACGGGAACAATACTTGAAATGGCAATCCATAAAAAAACACCTTTGACTCCGCTTGCCTCTACTTTTCATGTCAAGCGTACAAGTCTAGTTTAGTGTGGGAAGGTTATTTCACTATATTTTTTACCAGGGACAGGGCCTACCACAAGAATATTTTTTTTATTGGGGCGATAGCTCTGAAAAGACAAATTGCCAATCTTTTCTTTCATCTCGAGAGAAATACGATCGGGAGGAGCTAATTCAAACCCCTCCAGATAATTGCCTTGAATATAGATAATTGATAGATTCAAATTGCAGATCTTCGGCTGAGAAAGGAGGAGCAGTAGGCGGTGTCTTTCCCCTTTTGTGATGTACTCATGTAGTTTAGAGAAAGAAAGAAAAATATAGAATGGAATATAATTAAATAAAAGAGTTGGAATTTTATGTAGATATGGTAAGTTAAATAGTGCTTTAATGTAAATTTTTCTTATTTTTTTTTCATTTTCTGATATTATTTCCACATAAAATTTAATTTAAATTTCGCGAAATATTTTTCAACGGTAATTCGGAAAGTACCTGTTCCTTTCCAAAATGTACCAAATATCTTCCTTCCGAACAAATATTAAAATGTGTCTTTGAATAGGTGTTTTTGGCACCATTTCAACTTATTGGCTGAAGTCTTGGCTATAAATAGAGAGATTTACCCTAAGTTTCTGGATCGAATTTTTTGTACTCCCTCGGTATATTTTTTAACAAACAAATATTGAGTCTTTGAGTTATTTGTTATCATCTTTGCCTTCGACGATGACGTTGGCCGTTTGAGGTACCGCTACTCTAGTAAAAGAGTAAATCTAATTTATTCCGAGAGAAATAAATTCAAAACCTCTGATATAGTGAGGAGATTAAATTTGGATATTTTATTTAAAATTTTTATTTTCTATTTTCAATTTGTTCAAAAAACCTGATTTACTATTTTTACACAGAACAATAACAAATACATTTAAATACCTAAAACAAAAAAAAGAATTGTGTAATGTATAATGTAAAATATTTGTTGGTGATGTTTTGATATGAAGGAGGGTATAGGAAACAAATGTCGATTTAAATTTGAGTATTAATCTTTCATCCACATGAAAATATTGAACCGAATTAATTGACTAATATTAAGGAAATTTCATTATCTTATTCTTCGAGTCAAATCAGGAATTCTTATAATCTGGGTGATAATTGCATGATTTATCTGCTCTATTACCGATTATGTTGTTTATTTCTAGAATATGATTCTGGGGTTATATGCAATCTATTGATAGGGATAAACATGATACCATTGATATCGAATTGAAATGTTTGATATCCTCGATATTATAGTATTCAATGTAGTATGTGGTATACATTTTATTTTCTTGGTTTTCAATAAAGTAATACTATATATTTATAAATTAAAATACCAATATCTTACCAAATTATATAATTATATAAATAATTCATATGTTATTGTAATATTAACAAATATACAACCTTATATTAGTGCAAAACTAAATGTATAGAAGTTGTAACTTTGCCTATATTTTGATTGAAATGTTTATTTTGTGTAAATGATTAACAAAGCAAGTTGTTTGACTTTTTTTTTAATATATATTTCTACATGTGTAAGTGTTAGTATGATTTAATTGAGATATTTTTCTGAAAAATGAAAGTTATAATTCTCTATTATACGAGTATATACAAGTCGAAGTTGAACAACTATGGTTATTGATTTACCATGCTGCGCAATACCCAAACCGAACTTAAAACAACCAAACCATACCATAATGGTATAATATTCTTCAAAAATAAAGATTACAGAATCGAAGTATTAAATGTCATACCATATCATGCTCACCTCTATTCACTGATATGAAGGCGAAGTGTACAAATATCTAGTTTTAACATCGTCATTTGACTTGTATCCGTTCTTTTTTTTGCATGTATAAATACTTTAAGACAACTTTCGACATACGAATCTGAAGTTAAACTTGACACAATGTCTGAAGTTTCATATGGCTGACGTTCAGACACATATGATTGAAGTTCAGTCATTTTTCCCGACTTCTGCTATTTCTGTGCTCATACACTGAAGTTCAAACAGAAATGGCTGAAGTGAAGCAAAGATAATTGTTGGTTCCACCACCACTAGAGATTGGACATATATGACTAAAATTCAGGCAAAAATGACTGAAGTCCAATTATTTTTCCTGAACTTTAAGCAGAAATGTATAAAATTCACTCATATGCATTTTGTCTAAAGTTTAATTTTGTCAAGCCTAATTTCAGACATATATCTGAAGTGGAAATATGTGCAAAAATGTGACCGCTATAAGTTAAAGGATTGTTGTCAAAAAAGGCTGCCCCGTAAATTTTGTACCGAATATGAGAAGTGTTCAGACCCAAAAAAGGTCTTTGTATATGGGCCTGGGCCAACCTTTCCCAAATTGAAAAGAAATTAGCACCAGATATCAATATAAAGTCATAAATGGTACTCCCTCTGTTTAAAAAAGAATAATCTGTTTTGACTTGACACGGAGTTTAAAAAATAAAAAAAACTTTAGAATCTTGTGGTCTTAAATTAAAGTTATGTGAAATGTACCAAAATATCCTTTAATCTTATGATTTTAAACATGTCACGTGAAAATTAATAATTAAAGCGTTACCAAAAAAGGAAAGGGTAATTTTTTTTTAGACGGACTAAAAAGAAAAGTAAGTCATTCTTTTTTATCACTTTCGCTTTCTCTTTTGATTTTTTTTCACTCTCTCAAATATTCTTATATCTCTCAATTCATAACCACAAATCTCAAACTATATGTCATATTATCAATAGTCAATTCAATAAAATATTTTGATTGTTTGAAAGTACCTCAATATCAACAATTTTTGCCATCAATATTTTAAAGACAAACTCTTGAAAATATCACCAAAATTTGATTTGAATTTTTTCACTCTGCGCATTTGTGATTTATCAGCATTATGTGATATTGAATTTTATTGAAATCATCTTAATGAGATTGATCATCATTTTAAAGGGTATTTGAGACAGTTTGAAGTGGATTCGAACGAAAATTCAGTTTGAAACTTGAGGTTAAATATACTCCACCCATTTTTTCCTAATCGTATTCTGCATATATCTCCATGTATATAAGTGAATATCACAGTTTATAATTATTTATCTCCAGCATATCATGTATATCTGATTAATTCATGAAACATTGTGTGTGCCATACACAATATGCACATAATGTAGTGGAGTCCCATGAAATTATGCGAAATTTACATGATATACAATGTTATATACATATATCGGAGAGTTGTTTTCTAGGTCTAATTTTTTTACTTGCAATAAGTCCAAATCATTTTTAATCTTCCTCAAATTTTTTAAATAGGCTCGTTTAGGTATTTTATAACTAATTCCAACCACATCACTCACACGTTCAATCAAATAGAGAAGAACGAGAACAAGGAGGAGGAGGTTGAAATTTATAAAATTATTTATTTGAGATTTTATTCAATGAAAAAAAAGCAGAATCATCGTTGACTATTACCAAAAAAAGATTGGGCTTCCAACGTAACTGTACATGGAACAAAAAAAAATTTCAACAAGACGAGTGAAATTTGAACCACCGATTTCACTGGTACAGGTGCGCCCGATAATTATTGCACCATAGGATATTTTGAGCTTGGTGCAGACATTTATATTAAAGCAATTTAACAAAAATATACTCCTTTCGTTTCAATATGCTTGTCTAGTTTGGACTTGACATGAGTTTAAGAACGTAAAGAAGACTTTTAAATCTTCTTGCCTAAAATTAAAAATATTTAGAATGTGCCAAATTGTTTTTTAAAATCTTCTGGTCTTAAACATCCCAAGCAAAAAATTAAAATTAAAGAGTTGCCAAAAAAAGAAAAAAACATTCTTTTTTTTAAACAGACTAAAAAGTAAAGTAAGACAAAGAAATTAAAACAGAGGAAGTTAATATTACTCTACATGATCCACAGAGAGGAGCGTGGGTCAACATGAACCCATACCTCCATACGCCCGTCTCTAACACTCTTTCAGGATCAACAATATATAACTTTTTTTTATAATCGTGATGTTCGGGCCAGCTTTCGCGCATCTCGACTAAATCCATGGGATACCTGCCACCTCTCACCAGCAACAGATACCAAATAACTTTATCTACCAAAACTAGGATAGATGAGAAGAATCATCTAGTGTTTTTTGCCGCTGAGATTTGAACTTGAGACCTCAGGCTCTCAATCCACTTTTTGACCACTAGACCACACCCTTGGTGCAGGACCAACAATATTATATGCTTGCAAATGGGAGAAGCCACACATATTTAAAAGGATATTTTAAAGAAAACATGCAAATATAATATTGTTGGTCCATAAATAGATATTGAGGATTCACATAATTGACCCAAACTCTATGATAGTCGGAGCCAACCATCCTCTCTTAGTATAAAGTGGAGCAAGACCGGTGGCCTGATCTTCCTTTCCACCCCCACCCCCACCCCACCCCACCCCACCACCCCCACACACAACAACAACAACAACAACAACTGTCCTGACGTATGTTTCCGAATCAACTGCATTGTAAGCAGTTATAGTCATTGTCAACTACCCTGGAAATAAAAGAGAAACTCTATACTCAATCCTTAGTTCATGGTGGCAACTTATCCGTGCATCCCTTGGTTGTGCGCCCATGTGTACAACTCCTTAGTTGTTTCTGAATTATGAAATAAACATGGCTGAACAGCAGTAACAACCTTGTTTCCAACTAACAACATTCTTACTTGATCATTAACAGAGCACAGGACTCGTCATGCATCATCAGAGTGTAGAAAGTACAATATAGAATACACAGACTACAAGCAAATACAACATTTTTCAGCAAAATGGACCTGCCTACATAATGAACCACGCCAAGAGAAGAGGAAAAAGCCAAATCTGTATCATCTATAATAATCGAGACATAAACACAATGCTGCACTACACCAATTCAAGGAAAGAGAGAGAAGAAGCCAAGTTCAACTGTGTGTAAAAATGGGTTCTTTAGACAAAACGAAACCTATAACCAAATTTGCCAAGTGTTAGAACAGTTCCTTCTCTAGTTTCCTCAGCTTCCATGGCAAAAGAATATGAAAGTAACACATTGTACTTGTATAAATTTGCATATACATTGTCTAGTGAAACGAGCAAGGGGTTTCTCTTTTGAGCTAGTGATACCAACACAACTGAAGATAATGTGGCGGAATTCAGGATATCCATGTATCGGAAATAAATTGAAATCAAGGAGAAGCCAGTACCTTGCAAAGTCTGTCTTGGAAGGAAGACCTATGTTCAACAATCATTGGTGAATCATTCGTCTCCTTGAACCAGTAGCTGCTTACTGTTCTTCATAGTTGTCCGTAAAATTCTCTAATCAATTCTTCCAGATTATGAACTTATAGACAACTGTTTATAACAAATCCCTGATAAAATCAAGGTTCAGAGTATCACGGACTAGAAGGAACAGTCCAACAATTAAAACAAACATGATTCCAGACGACATAATCCCTTGCTCTACTTCTAAAGGAAGTTTTTTTCCACCTCTAGCTGCTTCTACAAGAATCAATGCCAAAGTACCCCCATCCAAAGCCGGCAAAGGCAGTAGATTTATCACTGCAAGGTTGATATTCAAAACAGCGGCAAATTGATAAAGACCATCAACGTTTGATTTTGCAACTTCCGCACCAACAGCTATGATGGCAACAGGGCCTGATACCTTACTAGCCGTTTGCGAGAAGTTCATAAAAGTCTGTTTCAAACTGTCCAACACATTATACGTGAGACCACAAAACTCTCTCCCCGAAAAAATAAAAGCCTCAACTATATTCTTTGGCTGAACTTTCGAAATCTTGAAATTCGGTGACAGTTGAACACCAATTCTACCCGTACCATCCGAATTCACATCAGGCGTAACTCTAACATCAAGACTCCCTTCTCCTCTCCCTATCTTCAACAACACATTTCTCTTTGGACTTTTCTTGATAACATCAACAATCTCTGAGACCAAACTAGGCCCATTTTTTGCAAAATCAATTCCATTAATACCTAAAATTACATCACCAGGAAGCAAACCATCTCTAGATGCAGCAGAAAAAGGCCTAACATCAGGAACAAGAACCCCAGGGAAGGATTCTTGAACAGGCAATCCAACTAACGACACTTGTGTAAATATTATCACATAAGCAAATACTATATTAGCTATTACACCAGCTGAAATAACAATCACCCTATCAAAAATAGGCCTATTTTTAAGCAAATTCTTGTCATCAGGAGGAATATCACTATCAGGATCATTATCAGGAAAACCAACAAACCCACCAAGAGGAAATGCTCTTAATGAATACTCAACATTTTTAGCATTAAATTTAGCCAAGATTGGACCAAAACCAACAGCAAATTTACTTACATGAATACCTTGTAAATAAGCAGCAAGAAAATGACCACTTTCATGTACTACAATAATAGCTGTTAATACACCAACTGCTTCAAGAACTGATTGTGTACTCTCAAAATTACCAAGTCCAGGTATTGCCCAATTCTTGAAATTTCTCCTTTTACTATGTGGGGTTCTGTTCTTTTCATGTAAAAAATGATTCTTGGAATGAAAAGATAGAGATTTTGAGAAGTGAGTTTTGGGCCTTTCCCTACACCCCACACATAGCAACAGATTTAGTGTACCGGACTGGGTTTTTTTAGTTTTGGTCTTTAATTGGAATCTTGAAATGTGTGATTTGGTATTAATGAATTGTGATAGGGAGAAGGAACAAGAAGAGGGGGAGGAAAGATTTATAATCATGATTTTTTTAAAAAAATTTTGTTGATTTTTGGGGATTGAAAGAGGTTAATATGAAGTGGGGGATTTTGGTTAATAAGGGGGATGCAGAAGATAGGGGGAATATGAGAATGGATAATTTATGAATTTGGATTTGTGGAGGGGAAGTGTGTGATCTGTTTGCATTCCACTGCTCACACCCACAATTTTCTTTTTTCTTGGGCTCTGTTCATGGGCAGCAGTAGTCAAGGAAAAATTTCTATGTGAAAAAAAATAATAATAAAGAAAATATATTTAATATCTTTCCAAACATACCCTAAGGAATCGTTTGGTAGAGTGTATAAGAATAGTACAAAATATGATGTATTAGTAATGTTTGTATTAGTATTGTGTTAATTATACTTGCATTAGTTATGCTTATTTTTTTCTTATGCAGTGTTTGGTTTGGTGTATTAAAAATAACATGAACTGCATAATTTCTAAAAAAAAAATTATTTTTGCAAAAATATCCTCCATAAATATGATAGAAAGGATGTAGAAAAAAATTTGAGGGACAATTGTGACTTTAACCATACTAATGCATGCATTAAAATTCATTGCATTACTAATATCAAGGATTTTCATACATTAGTAATACACTCCTTAATATACAATAAAGTGTATAACTAATGCAAGCATTAGTAATACATAGGATGAAAAAGTGTACCAAACAAGGTATTAGTAATACACAAAGCTAATACATGCATTATTTTTTTTAATACACTCTACCAAACGACCCCTAAGTGGGTGTTTCGACCCGTCGTGTGAGCCTCCCATCGAGACCCACCATGCCAAAAGCGAGAAAAACCTCATTTAGGGGTGGGCATAAAATTTTGGAGAACCGAAAAATCATACCGAACTGAATTAATTCGATTCTTCGGTTCGATTTTGTTTGTTTTTTATATTTTGGTTCTTCGATTTGGTGTTCGATTTAGGGGTAACGGTTCTTCGGTGCACCGAAGAACCGAAGTTTTAGTAAAAGTTTTTTTTTTTTTAATTTTCATTTTGCTCATTTTTGGCCTAAAACTTTTCAAGACCAAGCCTCAAAGCTCATACCCAATTACTCCATCAACATTTACCTTCCATCCTTATTACTTTTACATTTTTCTAATTTTTAATTTTAATTCATAATATACTTATATTTCTAATTGTAATTCCTAAAAAATTTCACACAAATAATCCTAATTTCTAACTGTAATTCCTACAAATTTTCACACAAATACTACCATCGTATTGTGATATAAAAAATGGAGCACTACAATAATATGTATTTGAAGTTGTCCTTACTTGATAGTTTATTTACAATGTTTTAGATTTTTTAGTGTCTTATATTTTAATTTGGTTCTCATTTTATTTTTTATTTTGCATCGAAAAACCGATTTAAAAACACCGAACTAAATCGAACCGAAGTTGAAAAAATCGAACCTAACCGAATTAGTTTGGTTCGGTGTTCGGTGCACACTTTTCCAAAATCAAAAATCGAAGAACCAAACCGAAATTTGATAAAACCGAACCGCAGAACCAAACGCCCACCCCTAACATTCCTCTCTTTTCTTTTTTCGCCTCAGTGTCGGCTCAATTATATAAAAGAAAAGGCAACTGTCTTAGGCCTCAAAATTTGAAGGGTCTCATTTTTTAATAATAATAAATAATAAATAATAAATAATTTATTAAAAAATATTAAATATCATTTGTAGAAAAAATAATTTTTTTATATAAAAGAAAATAATTATTAGGAGAAGTTTGATATATTTAAAGTATTATGTCTCAAGAAAAATTAAATACATTCGTTATATTATTAGTTGAAAAAAAAATTATTAAAAGAAATTGATTACATACAAATTATTAACAACTTTTCAAAAAAAAATTTAAAAAAAAATTTATAAAAAAAAATATTGATTTTCTTAAAATTTAAGGCTCCCGTTTTGATTTTGA
This sequence comes from Capsicum rhomboideum, assembly GCA_031232105.1. Lineage (NCBI taxonomy): Eukaryota > Viridiplantae > Streptophyta > Magnoliopsida > Solanales > Solanaceae > Capsicum > Capsicum rhomboideum. The sequence goes on along the minus strand of CP124712.1, from coordinate 131,902,711 downwards.
CCTTAAGCCACTAATGTGGTTGAGTCGCCCGTGTTTCGCCCCCATATCGCCATACGGGAAGCACGGGACGTAAAAAAGGGTCCTATCAATTTGTTCCGACTTAGGATAATAAATTCATGAGCTTGGTCTTACTTCACCATCGAGATAGGAAAGACGATTCCATTTCCAAGTTTAACTCAGAAGTAGCTCCCATCTTTTATTTTGTGGATGTGAAGCAATGTCAAATCAAAATATCCAACAAGCGTTAGAGTTTATTTAGTACTCTTCAACTATATGGTTCCTAGCTTTTACGTTAAAAGAATTTTTTTTTTTTTTCTAAAATCTTAATATTTTCAAATTCAAATATTTAATATCCTTTAATTCAAAAATCTTTTATTACAATATTATTAAGTTTTGTCTTAAAACTGTCATATGACTTATTCTTATGCTGCCACTTGACTTCTTCTGGTGCTTCTACTTTTGATTTTATATATATAGAGAGAGAGAGATGTGCTTTAATTTCACAGTTACATACTTACATACTTTAACTTCAGAAATGCAAACGAAGTTATTTATCAATAAACAATTAATTGACAAAGAACCTTTCATTTCCCTAAATGAATGAATTAGTATATTAAATAATTCAGTGTATCTTCCAAAATTCTGTATTTTTTAGATTAATAAAGAGAAACTTAATTAATTTAATTAGATTTTTATTTTGGTGGATTCATCATTGAATTAACAATAGATACATTATTCTTTTTAAATTATTAGAAAAATAACATTATATAATCATATTATTCTTTTTAATTTATTACGAAAGTAAAATTATATAATTATTATTTTTGATAGTGACAGATAAGAAAATTATATAATGATTCTATTATCTAAGAGGGTAGTTCCAAATCAAAATATTGAAAGATAAAAATAATCTTGTAAATTCATTAAATTATTTTCCCCTTCAAAAAATATACTACGTATATGATATTTCTTTAATTTATAAATTAATGCATCAATCATACTTTAATTAGCCATTTGTCAACCTCTTCATTGGTAGAATTTAAGGCATTATATTGTAATATTAAGTGTATATTATTCCAAATAATAAATATATCAAAGGGAAGCTAAAAAGACACAAATCAAGAAAAAAAAACTATATAAAGAAAAGAAAGAATTCGTTTTCCTCAAGTCTTGCTCTCTCATCTTTCTGTGTTCTACCAAAGCTTCCTTCAGATTATCAAATTTTCTAAGAGCATCGTTAGTTCTGTTGCTGAGAAGATGCACATGACTAATTTTTTATTCTTCTTAATAGTACAGTTTAAGAAGGCAAGTATAACATTAGTTTTAAGGCAAAAAACCTATATATAATACTTTCAATAGAAGTTTACCAATTTTGCGCATATTACATTAGCCTAGCATGTAGTATTTTAGTTTCCGCATTCCACTATTGTATTTGTACATTAGTTAGTTATTAAGGGTGTATTCTTTTTATTAGGAAGATATATGTACTTTCTATCATAAAAATGATGGTTTTTTTTTTTTTAGCAAATACCAATAGATTTGAAGGGGCTAATATATGTCATTTGCAATAGAAAATTTATTTGAAGTATTTTGGGATAAACGTGCAACGCACGTTCCCAGAACTAATATAAAAAATAATCTTAACAGTACATATAATGAAAGTTTTCGACTAAGAGAATTCAATTGAACCCCTTCCGATACCCTAATTTTGCCCCTGGCCTTGAGTCATTAATACCTTTCAGACTCGATTTGAGTTCTAGTTCAAGACAGGGCAGTACGAAATTCACAGGGTTGGGGGGAGCCTTCCCTTTGAAAAAACCTACTACTTGAGTTCAAGCTCCTGCTTCTAATTAAGCCTATGAGCACTCTTGATGTTCAAGATACTATTTTATCTCATTTTGCATAGTATAAATTTTTTAGTATTGTTCCAAAAAAATGTAGCGGTTTTTTAAATTTAAAAATATTTTAATTTTAATTTTTTTTATTTCACTTCCAGTGAAAGATTTTATGACTTTTGTTATGCAATAGTCAAACAAAGGGGAGTTGAAGATGAGTTGAAAGAGTTCAAACGCAAGAGGAGTACGTGTCAGTTTCATTTCATGCAATATTGCGTATTTTCTTGTCGATACATCTTTTGCGCTTTTAATTACTGTATCAGCTGAACTCACGCGATATATATCATCCCCCTCTTCCCTTAGTAAAGAAACAAGGATTGCTAGCTGCAAAAAAAAAAACTGTGATCATCTAGCCATGGAGTTTGTCTTGGATTTTATTCACAAAATATTGAACACGTTTTTACCTTTTATGGCAATAACAACACCTATAAACTTCATTCCTCTATATCTCTTTCTCAAGTTTCTTCACTTCATCTTCCGTTCTATATTTACTGAAGATGTTGCTGCCAAAGTTGTTCTCATCACAGGTGCCTCTTCCGGTATTGGCGAGGTTTGTAACCCAGCATTAATTTACACACTCTTTGTCATCCCTCAAAAGGCAACAATATTTTACTAGATGAGTTCATGATTTATGGGTTTTTGGTGTTAAAAAATATACTGATCACATAATGAAGTCATGTAAATTTTACATTAGCTAAATTTATATTGGACTGCCTAAATTTAGTCCAAATCATTTATTTGACATCGCTAATTTTAACAACATTGCGGGGGAAAAAGATTAATAATCAATAACCTCATTATTTCTTTACTAGATTAATAATCATTATAGATCTTTTTCAATTTTTTATATGCAAGCCTTGGTTGATTAATTTGAGTTTTGTTATGTAATTGAAGCATTTAGCCTATGAATATGCTAAAAAAGGTGCACGTCTAGTTCTTGCGGCAAGAAGGCACAAGAGTCTTGAGCAAGTAGCAGACATGGCCTATTGGCTTGGATCTCCACATGTTATTCCTGTCACTGCTGATGTTTCCAAAGTTGAAGATTGCCAACAATTAATTGAAGAAGCTCTAAATAACTTTGGTAGGATGTAAGTGTAGAAAAACTAATAAATTACTAACAACAAATACTCTTATGTCATATGTTAAAAAATAGGCATAATATATAAGCACACTCTTTAACTTGGCCTTAGCTGACATCTATGTCCTTTAACTTTGAGTTTGCATAAATAGTCACTTAAACTTATATAAAATTGAACAAGTAAACACGCGCGTCCTAAGTGACATCTGAAGTTGTCCCGAATTTTCAAAAAGACACTTAAACTTTGTGGACGACCTATTACCCCATAAAACTTGTACAGACCGTTGTAAATAGACCATTTTGAACGATTTTTTCATCAACCTTGGTCTAAAATTAGGCGCGTGTTGGCCAGTTTTTGCTTGAATTAAATAATTAAATATAATCATGGATCTAGGGCGGGTTTAACCCGACCCGACCTTTCACGTCCCCCCTTTTATCAGATATTTCCCTCATTTCTTTTCTTTCTTTTCTATTTCTCACTTTACTCTCTTCATTTTCTCTCTTTTCTCTCTCGACTGATCATTAACAACATAGTGTAGGTAATTTAGGAACTTGGGAAAAATAGTTGATTAAACAAAGAATTTAAGATTACCAGGTTAGGATTTTTCGTATTTAACCATTTTTTGTTAAAGATTGTATTTTTTCTTTATGTATTTGTGAATGTTTGGGTGAAAACACATTTGTAGTGCTTATACATACTTGTTACAGCTATGGTTTTATAGAAAACACATTTGTACGAAATGTTTGTGGAAAGTATGTGATTATAATTGATTGTTATGATTTTGTTTGTATTATGTTAGGACTGTTGACACTTAGCGATTTTGTTTACTGATTTTGTGAATATCAAAATGTGTGTTTACTGATTTTGTGTCTTTTTTATTTAATACTATTAGGCATTTGTTCCTATATGCTTGGACTGTTCAGATTTAGGATTTTGTTTAATGATTTTGTGTGGTTGAAATGTGTTTGTTACATGCTTTTTCAGGAATCTTTTTATGTTGTTTGTTTTGGTAACTTTAAGATGGTATCATGGGTGTAGACACGTGATTTTGATCCTCCCCGAACTTTAACCTGTTTTTAGCATTAAATATTTATTTTTGTCTAATTTTTAATTCTAGCTTTTATTTCATGTTTAGTAGGTTTTACTTGAAAAATTGTGAAAAAGAATTCAAAAAATAGAGTCACATTTTAGGATAAGTTTTGTTTCTAATTTTTAAAAGAAAAGAAAAATTTCTTCTAATATGTTTTCATTTAATTTAGTTTTAATAGATAATCTAGTGATATTAATATTTTCTTAATTATATTTTTCGGACTAGCTATATATATTTTCTATATTTTTATTAGTTCAAAATAATTAGCTAATATTTTTATCATTATATTTTGTTTATATCTTTAATTCAATTAAAAAAAGAAGAAGAAGAAATCCTAAGCTACCCAACATCCCATAACCCCACGCCCCCTTCCCTTTTTTTCCCCACCTTCTACACACATGACACATGCCTCACCTACACACAACACACTATATATACATACACCTATGCACACACATTGGACACAAAAAAAAAAGGGAGCAACACTTAGGGAAAAAGACTTTGAAAAAGAGCGAGAGATGTTATGAATTTATTATTCAAGACCTAATACGATTAATAGGGGTTATGGATCTATTCAAGATTCGTCATAATATTAAAAGAAAAGAGAGGAAAAATCAATCACGAGAAGAAAGCAAGATAAGTCACAATTTAGTAAAAGAGGGACACAAATTCAATTAATATACCGAGGTTGATCATGTGTGTGGTTACGCTCCTTGGTTTACTTCAGAATCACAAGGCTTCGTGTGTCGTTACACTCCTCAGTCGAAAACAAAGGTCATAATGTCTCTCATAATCCTTAGGTAAATTGAGCGACTAATCAAACCTAGTTTATCCAATAATTAATTTAAGTCAAATACAAGTCAATAAAGCGATCGTGCTAGAACTCAAGGGATACCTAACACCTTCGCCTCTGTCAATAGAATTCCTTATCCGAATTTCTAGTTCGCAGACTGATAATAAAGAGTCAACTTTCTTTTGATTAGGGATTCAATAACGGTGACTTGAAACACCATAACTCAATTCCAAGTGGCGACTCTGTAAATAAGTAAAATAATCCCTAGACAAAACCGTCACTTCAATTGAAAAAACCCTTTCTTTATTTCTAATTCGCTTCGCCGCGGATGAGTAAAAAAAAGGGTGTGACAATGGGGACCAAATTAAATTTGGTCCCCCACCTGATTATATTGATGGGAGTGTGACTGAGTTCCTAGATAGAAATGTTGATATGATGTCCTGCTTTGAGTTAAGAGACTACATAAAGTATCTAGGATATACACTAGAGTGTGACTTTTTTATTAAGTGGGATGGGTTTTGGTAGAAATTAAATGTGACAAGCTTATTTATGACATTGTCAGCAAGTTAAAAAAAGGGGATGAGCTTGAGGTGTATGTTTCTCATGGGGTCAATGAACCTTGTCAGGGCCCACTTGAATTGGAGTTTGTCCCCAATGTGACAGTGGGGTAGGTGAGGAATATTTCAACCCTCTTAATGAGGCTGACCCTAATATTCAGCCTCCTTCTACATCTTTTCCCTCAAACCCTTCTGTTGAAAATTCCAACCCTCCTGATTAGCCTCCTCATTTTACTGATCCTACAATAGATGAGGATTAGAGTGATGATGATTTAGAAGATGATTCAACATCTGAAGGGGATACTAGTGAAGAAAGTGAGGTTGACAGTGATGTCCATCAAGAGTATATTGATATAAGGGCAAGCAAGAGGCATTTCAATAGGTAATAAAGGAGAAGTAGAGGTACAACTTCTGAACAGATTCATGTTGGTGAAAAGGGTCCAAACATAAGGTATGATGAGACAAATATTGGTATTAGGAATATCCTAGTTGGTAAGATAGGAGGTGATTAACCTTACTATCTAAGTGATGAAGCTCCTAGCTTTGAATTAGATGATAAAGTAGGTTGGGGAGATGGTGAAGAGGTTGATCAAGTAGTGCATAAACATGTGACCAGGAAGAAAAAATCAAATAAAGTTGTTTTTTATGCAACTTGTGAAAAGATTGTTTGGGAGTTAGGATTGTTTTTTCCAAGTGTAAAGGAATTTAGGCTTGCAGTAACAAGACATGCAGTTCAAGAAAAGATTCTCCAGTTAGAGTGAGATACTGTAAAGAGACTTGTCCTTAGTTGTTGTGTGCAAGTAATGATAAAACTAGTAGAGATTTTTACAGTTAAAAAATACAACCCTGTCCATATATGTTTGACATCAACTTTTAACTATCTTTGCAACTCAAAGTTTCTGGCCAGTAAATACAAAGACAGAATAACTCAGCAGCCAAACATTAGAATTGTAATGTTACAAAAGATTATTAGAAAGGAGTTGGATATACATGTTAGTAGGACAACTGTGAGAAGAGCTAGGTCTAGAGTGTTACAAGAGATTATGGGCGATCACATTGTGGAGTATGATAGAATTTTTTATTACAGGGATGAGATTTTGAGGAGTATTCTAGGTAGCAATTGTGTTGTTAAGGTTGGAGAAGCTGATGAATCTGGACAGTTAATATTTGAAGGAGTGCTAGACATATTCTTGCCAATTGGTGCAAGGAGTAGAAAGGAATAGAAAGAAGAAGCTTGTTTTAGAGGATTGCAAAATCCATATTTGAAGCTGAATTGAAGGAGTATATAGAAGAAATGAAAAAGTTGGGAAGAGATTGTTTGGATGATCTTCTATGGTACAACTTGGAGACATGGTGCAAAAGGTACTTTGAAGAGCATAACAAGTGTGATGTTGTGGATAACAATATGACAGAGTGTTTTAATGCATGGATACTGCCTACAAGGTTCAAAACAATCATTACAATGCTTGAAGAGATTAGGGTGAAGATGATGAAAAGAATTGGAGAGTTGAGACAATTTTCAAACACATGGATCACTGATATTTCTCCCGTGGCCTTGAAGATTCTCCAGGAAAATATTGACATGTCAATGAAATGTAATTTGACTTGGAATGGAGAAAGGGGTTTTGAGATTGAACACAGGGGTTTTCACACATACAGTAGACATTATTAATAGGAGTTTTAGTTGCAGATCTTGGCAGCTTAGGGGCATTTCTTGTCCTCATGATGTTGCTTCCCTTCATTACAAGAAATATGAGCCCATTAATTTTGTTGCTAGATGTTATCACAAAGAGACCTACCTCAGCACATATTTTCATTTTATTCAGCCAATGAACAATATGAAAATGTGGCCAACATCAAATAATCCAATAGTGAAGCCATCAAAGATCAAGAAGATGCCTGGAAGACCAAGTAAAGTTGGAAGGAAGGAGGCTAATGAAAGTAGAAAAATTAGAAAGATTAGTAAATGTGGTGCTGTTATGACTTGTAGCAACTGTAGTACACAAGGACACAATAAAAGAGGATGTCCTATAATAGATTAACTTGGTATAACTCAATCAGTTGGAACATCTTCTCAGGCATATGTATTTTTATTTGTCATTATCTAATGTACATTTATCTAAGTACAAGGACTAATATTTCAATACACAGGCTGGAGCTTCTACTGGTAGAGGAAGAGCAAGGGCCAGTGTTTCAAGTCAGTCAGCTGCAGCTTCTTCTCAGGCACAGGTATATTTATTTATTTGTACTTAGCAAAATGTTGTAAGTATATGCACTAATATGTCAATAATCAGGCC